>LR989858.1:27500-10027500 GCA_905146925.1 Autographa gamma
GCCCATAAAGCAATAAGAAAGACTGCCGACACAGTGAATGAAGGGGGAGTTGATGAAACAACGGACCCCCCATTTACAACAGAAGAACTAAAATGGGCCGCAAATAGCTTCAACCCAAAAAAGGCTCCAGGGGTGGATGGTCTGACCGCGGATATCTGCAGGGCAGCAATAACACACAATCCAGGAATATTTCTGCAACTACTTAACAAATGCCTAGAACTGTCACACTTCCCCACGCCCTGGAAGGAAGCTGTGGTAGTAATTTTGCCCAAGCCCGGGAAGGACAGCTACACAACGCCTAAATCGTACAGGCCTATAGGATTACTCCCGGTGCTGGGCAAAATATACGAGAAGATGCTCATGAGGAGAATACGGTGGCACACTATAAGCCAACAGAGCGACAGACAATATGGCTTTACACCACAGCGCAGTACCGAGGACTCCCTCTATGACCTGATGACACATATAAGACAGAAATTAAAGGAGAAAAAGCTCATCGTCATGGTGTCATTGGACATAGAGGGAGCATTCGATAGCGCATGGTGGCCCGCGATACGCTGTCGGCTCGCCGAAACAAGATGCCCCAAAAACCTACGGAGAGTTGTAGATAGCTACCTCAGCAACCGGAAAGTATCGGTGAGATATGCAGGAGCCGAATACTCACGAAAGACTGGAAAAGGATGCGTTCAAGGTTCAATAGGAGGGCCCATGTTTTGGAACATACTTTTGGACTCACTTTTAAAAAATTTGCAAAACAGAGGGGATTATTGCCAAGCCTTTGCGGACGATGTCGTTTTGGTCTTTTCCGGGGAGACAGCCCTTGAAGTCTCGTTACAGGCGAATGAGACCCTAGCCTTGGTGCGGGAGTGGGGGGTCGTGAATAAGCTTAGATTTGCACCGCAAAAAACAAAGGCAATGGTTATCACAAAGAAGCTTAAGCATGACACTCCGCTCCTGCGCATGGGCGGGGTGGAAATCGCCATGTCACGAGAAATTAAAATACTTGGCTTGACAATAGATGACAAATTGACATTTAATCCACATATCAAGAACGTATGTACTAAAGCTATAAATATTTATAAACATTTGTCAAGAGCGGCAAAAGTAGAGTGGGGCATCTCCCCGGAGATAGTCAGGACGATATACGTGGCGGCGGTTGAACCAACAATACTGTATGCTGCAAGCGCATGGGCGATGGCAGCTGGGAAGCTTGGAACCAGAAAGCATCTTAACGAGGTACAACGTGGTTTCGCACAGAAAATTACCAAAGCCTACAGGACCACATCCTTAAACTCGGCCCTAATACTCTCTGGGTTGCTGCCACTAGACCTGAGGATCAAAGAGGCAGCCTCACTGTATGAAGTAAGGAAAGGCCACTCAAAGAGAGTAGTAGGAGACCGGGACATAGAAGTACCAATACTCTACACCGAGGCACCACACCCATCAACACATACACACCTAGAGTTTGGACTGATCGGGGACGGTGAGGAATTGGCCCAGCATGAGAATGAGAACGACGGACTACAAGTTTTTACGGATGGAAGTAAAATTGAGGGAAAAGTTGGAGCGGCATTATCCATTTGGGATAATGGCGTGGAAACAAAAGTCAAAAAACTCAAGCTGGAGCAATTCTGCACCGTCTTCCAGGCCGAACTACTAGCACTCACACACGCTACACACATCATCAAAACACACTCAACCGGTGGAGTCTTCACGCTCTATAGTGACTCGAGATCAGCACTCGAACTGATAGCACGCAGCGACTCCCTCCATCCCTTAGCGGTGGAAACCAGAGAAAACATCAAAAAAGCGAATAATAACGGAAAGATAGTGCAGCTAAACTGGATTAAAGCCCACGCGGGGATGAGGGGGAATGAAAGAGCAGATGCGCTAGCCAAGGAGGCAGCGCTGGGGCGGAAGACAAAGCCGGACTACGACAGGTGCCCGGTGTCATTTGTGAAGCGCGTCATTAGACAGGATACGGTCCAAGAATGGGAAACCAGGTACGGTTGCGAAGCCACTGCCGCAACCACAAAGCTCTTCTTTCCAACAGCGGTCGAAGCGCACAGAATCCTAAAAAAGATAGAGCTAAATCCACTGCTCGTACAGATGCTGACTGGGCATGGCGGATTCTCCGAGTATTTGTATAAATTCAAATGCAAGGACAGTCCGGCATGCCCATGCGACCCAGATATCAAAGAGACAGTAGAACATATAATAATAGAATGCCCTATCTACGAACAAAGTAGATATAGATTCGAGAATGAGATAAATGAAAAAATTAGCAAAAACAATTTGTCTGTTTTAATAGCTAATAAAGAAACTAGAAATAAGTTTATAAACTATTGTATTAAAATATTAAAAATTGTAATTAAAAATAATAAGTAGAATAAGGAGATCACCTACCTGTATAATAAGTATACTAGGCAAGGTGATCAAGAAAATAAAATGCATAGAAATCTAGTTTATAATAAATAATATATAGTGGTAAGAAATAATGTAAGATAGGGATTAAAGTAATTGTACCCTTATTTGTAATATAGATTTTAAGTAAATAAAACAAAAACTTTAAATAAAAATGTATTAGAAATGTAAGTCAAGGGCACAAAATAAGTGCAAAATTTTGTATGTCCATATTGTTAAGAATAAATTAAAACCCCTATGAGTACTTATTTACCCAGTAATGCATAGATATAAGAAAAATAATATAGTGAGAATAGTGGTAAGACGGGCATCCCACCCGTGGCAAGTAAAAAAGATGATGAATGAAAGTGTAGTATGCGGTATGACAGTACGAGAGGCATGCAAGCGAGAACTGGAATGAATCAGGCGCGGTTAGCATAGGCACTGGATCCCCATGCCAGTGGTAATAGTATTAAAAAAAAAAAAAAAAAAAAAAAAAAAAAAAAAAAAAAAAAAAAAACCTAACCTAACCTAACCTAACCTAACCTAACCTAACCTAACCTAACCTAACCTAACCTAACCTAACCTAACCTAACCTAACCTAACCTAACCTAACCAGTCTGAGTCCAGATACGGGCCGAACAACACTAAAAATTCACTAAGTCCCAGATAAAAATTTGTAAAAATAGGTTTTTCGCGTCCTACGAGGTTGAGACAAGTGTCAAAATCTTCGCGACAGTGCCGCGCACCCGGAGGAATAATTTGTTTTACCCGGAAAAACCGAGAAAAACCGCAGTGCGCGAAAAACTCAAAAAACACGTGTGTTGGTGAAAGTGAAAAGTGTTAAAACTTGAATAACTTTAAAAGTTGAGTGACTTCATAAAAACTTTTTATGCCATCTTGTGGGGCGCAACAAGGCGCGTCTTTCGACACCTTGCACCGATTTTTCGGACTTGCAGAAAAGCCGCAAAACAACCCCGAAGAAAATTTTCTTAACCTCCAAGTGACACGAGGTCACTGAAATACAGCACCTAGAGAGCTGAAACTTTGGAGGCATCAAGACCTTTGCCTGAGAAGGGGAAAACCGCTTTCATCCGATTTTTAGGGTGACCAGGTCAGGAGATATATACTTATATAAAGCTGAACTTTGGTGCTTTATATCTCGAAAACAAGATCCACAAGACCTACTTTTTCTTCTGCCGCCTGCTGCGCGCTAACGAGAGGAAGCCCCCAGTAAGCAAAGAAAAATTTTAAGACCCTTAATTAGTATTAATATTAGTAATTTAAGACTTTTTTAAATTTTTTATAATTTTGTTTGACAGATTTTTAGATTTTTTATTTTTCAAATACTGGCATTAAAGCTCTCTGTTTTCTTCTATTTTTACAATTTTTTCCAAATTTTTAACTTCAAAAATAACAAAGTTATTGAATTTTTTGTAATTTTTGTAAAAATATATATAATTAATTAAAATAATTAAATTTTTTCTCTTCCGAGGGGTTTATAATAGGTATTTGAGTAGGACTAAGCCCAAGGACCAGCTTTCTAGCTTCAGAAACGGCCGAGATAGACATCCAGACTTTCACTTTTCGAAAGTCTGGAATTTTTGGACCTCCATAACTCGGCCGTTTTTGGACTCAGAGCTCTCGGATTTTCTATATAGTGTGTGACCAGCTTTGAATATTCTTGCTGTAAATTTTCAGGAGTTTTCAGGGACCTGAAATTTTCAGGCCTGAAAATATTTTTATTTTGTAGAGTAAGTCAAGCCAGGACCCCTGGTGGAAACCTGACGTTTCTACGACAAACGGTTGAGGAGTTACAGCCGTTTTAAACCAACTTTTGACAGCGCGGCGGCCATCTTGGCCAACTTCAAGCGCCTGTAGCTCCCGACTCGGTGGTCGTAGAGGACTGGGGTTTTATCCAGGGACCTCGGGGAGACCCTCTCTTTCTGCTCTTGCTCTTTTCAGGCCTTTTCAGGCTGAAATTTTTCAGGACCCTGAAAGCTCCAAATCCTGACAGTCCTGGTCAGACTGACCAGGAATAGCCCAAACACCAGTGGTCTACGACTTCTGGGGACGGAGTTATAGCTGTTTCAATATCGTTTTTGACAGTTATATAACTGTCAAAGTCATTTTTGACTTGACGTAGCTCCAGAACCAGAGGTCCTAGAGGACTGGGGTTTTCTCAGGGCATACTAGTAGGACGAAAACAGCAATTTAAGCTGAAAATCAGAAACTTTCAGTGACCTGAAATTTTCAGGAATTTTAACAGTGCCATCTTGTAGTACCGGACGAGACCAATACAACGAGCCTAAGCACGCCTGGATCCGAGCTTTAGTTCCGGAGATATCTCATTTTTAAGACAAGACCTAGGGTGCGCGGACAAAGTCTGGATTCTTTGAACCCCTATATCTCCGGAACCGCTTGAGATAGGTTGGTGGTGCTTGGGGTTATTGTGGAGGTCTTCGGAAGGGCTACAAGATAGAGCCATAAAATACGTAAAAAATTTTTTGAAAATTTTTTGAATTTTTTTTTATTGTTTTTTATTGTTTTATTTTGTTTTTTATTAACTTTTTAGCCTTTATAAATAGAATAGACCTGTATATTGTACAGAATTTTCTTGGTAAAATCATTAACTCATTCTCGAATCTACCAAAATTATTATTGACTAACTATTAATTTAACAGGGCTTATTTGCAACAACTGTTTAGTGTTGTTGCAATAGATTAGGTTTACACTTTACACATTTATACTTTTATTTTTTATTGACGCATACCACTGGCAGAGATGATAGGCATCAGGACCCCACCGCAAAAGGCGGCAAAACCCTCGCCCAAAAAATCAGAGATAGGGACTGCAGAAAGGCGTAGCATTGGGGATAGAATTGACGACTGGGAGGCCGTAAGGGCAGGCACCAACTCCAGCCCCCCAAGTAAGCTTCCCCCAATGCAGACCGCCAGAACCCCCCCACAAATAACACTTGGAACCCAACCCCCACCTCAACCTCCACGAACGGTTAAAAACAAAACGATCGAAGCCAGAGAGTGCATAGCACGGGCTAAATTACACCTAAACAAAGCCGGCAACCTAAAGAGAGAGATAAAGGAGGAAGTGTTATCAGCTTTAACAAAACTCTTCTCTCTTATTAAAGGCATAGAGGCTGAGCTTAAGGGAGTGTCAACAACTCTGGGGGATCAGGGGGGGATACTGCATCAATCGGCATCGGACACACCGGGAGCGACTTCCGAGGTGGTTCCGCAGACTCCTCAGATAGGGGAGCATGTGAGACTACTTCGGGAGAACAACGCTATGATGACCGAATTAAAACTCGAGATGCATAAGCAAAAAGAACTCTTGGAGAAAGTGACTTCAATGACGTACGCGAGTGTAACTGCAAACACGGCGGTTCAGAGCGGAAGCACACACAGAAGGGAAACGCTCCACTCAGTAATAGTCACTTCAAACAATGACCAAGACTCAGGAGAGCAAGTCCTCGAGAAGATAAGAGATGCCGTTGATGCTAAGGAAGGGTGGATCGAGGTCCGTAACGTCAGGAAGGCCAGGGACAGAAAAATTGTGATCGGAGTAAGCTCAAAGGCAGAAAGAGAAAAGCTAACGGCCAAACTAAAAACAGCAAAAGACCCACTAACCGTGGAAGAGGTCAAGAACCGGGACCCACTTCTGGTACTAAGGGGAGTGCTCAAGATGCACAGCGATGAAGACATCCTGAAGGCCCTGAAAAACCAGAACAAGGACCTCTTCCATGGCCTCGAAAAGGCAGACAATAGAGTGGAGTTTAGGTATAGGCGACGAGCCCGAAACCCCCACACCTGCCACGCGGTCGTTAGCGTCTCGCCGAGCATTTGGCAAAGAGCAGTTGCAAAAAAGACAGTACAGATAGATCTGCAACCGGTGAGAGTCGAGGACCAGACACCGTTGGTTCAGTGCAGTCGCTGCCTAGGCTATGGCCATAGCAAGCGATACTGCACTGACCCAGCGGATCTGTGTAGTCACTGTGGCGGACCGCACCTAAAAATCGAATGCCCAGATTTCATCGCTGGAACACCACCTAAGTGCAGAAACTGCTACAAGGCAAAGTATAGCAACTCCGAGCACAACGCCTTCGACTCATCCTGCCCAATAAAAAAGAAATGGGATGCCCTTGCCCGATCAACTGTAGCGTACTGCTAAGGGCACCTCAACAAATAACGCACAAAACACAAACATGGGCCCTACCCAGTATCGTGCAATACAAGCGAATCTCCAAAGGTGTAGCCAAGCTACGGACGAACTTGTGATGGAGTCTGCCAAACGGAAAGTCGCTTTTGCATTGGTGCAAGAGCCATATACCGGGGCAACTCGAAGATTGAAGACATACCAAGGCACCCGAGTTATTCAAGCTCAAAGCACGGAGAAAACTGTCAAGTCCGCCATCATACTGTTCGATGACAGCATAGATTTCACCCAATACCCGACACACACAACAGAAAATATAGTGGTGGTTAAACTCAGAACGGATGCATGGGAGATCCTGGTCATATCGGTGTATCTGGAAGGAGACCGGGATATTGATACCGATATTGACCACATCCAGAGGATTGTGGATTTGACAAACGGCAAGAGCACGATACTGGGAGGAGACGTAAATGCCTGGAACATCTGGTGGGGAAGTGAGGACACGAACAGAAGGGGGCAGAGCATGGGAGCTGCACTGGATGAGTTTGGACTGCATATTCTAAACCGAGGTACTGATCCCACATACGACTACTACAGGGGAGGCAGAAGGTACAAAAGCTGCGTTGACATTACTGCATGCACGGCGGATTTGCTGGACAAAGTAGTAAACTGGAAACTAAACGCTGAATTAACAGTATCCGACCACAAGGCGATCCAATTCGAGATAACACTCCAGAAGTCCATGGGAACGGATATCAAAAGAACCACCAGAAAGTTTAAAACTAAAAACGCGAACTGGGTTGAGTTCAAACAAGAACTAGATCAGATTTGGGAAAGAGAAGCAATTAGTAGCAGTGCAATAGAAAACATTAATGAAACGGAAGGGTTAGATAGAAATATCAAAAAATATACCGACTCCCTAGTAGAAGCCTGCGAAAAACACCTACCCAAAATCACAGGACGGAAAAGAAAAGGATTGCCTTGGTGGACGGAGGAACTTACTCACAAAAAAGCTGACGTGAAGAGGTTGAAAAGACGTCTAGCAAATGCCGCACCGGTAAGGCGAGAAACAGTCTTACAGGAGTACCTAAAAGCCAAAACCGAATACGCACAGCTAATCAACAACACCAAGACAGAAAGCTGGAAGAGCTTCTGCACAAAGCAAGAACGGGAAAGTATGTGGGACAGCATATACCGGGTGATAGGCAGGACAACCACCAGGCAGGAAGAGATCCCATTGGTACTGGGCGGCAAGACCCTGGAGGGAGCGGACTCTGCAAGAGCCTTAGCGGAGACCTTCTACCCCGAGGATAGACACGAAGAAGATACTGCAGCCCATAAAGGAGTAAGGCAGAAAGCCGAAAGAGTGAATGAGAGGGAAGTTGGTGAACCAACGGACCCTCCATTCACAATGGAAGAAATAAAATGGGCTGCAAACAGCTTCAACCCAAAAAAGGCTCCCGGGGTGGACGGTCTGACCGCTGATATTTGCAGAGTTGCAATCATGCACGACCCAGAAATCTTCGTGAAAATAGCAAACAAATGCCTAGAATTGTCACACTTCCCCACACCCTGGAAGGAAGCTGTAGTGGTAATTTTGCCCAAACCCGGGAAGGACAACTATACGACTCCCAAATCATACAGACCAATAGGATTACTCCCGGTGCTGGGCAAAATATTCGAAAAGATACTCATGAAGAGAATACGGTGGCATACCATCAGCAAACAGAGTGCGAGGCAGTACGGTTTTACACCACAGCGCAGTACCGAGGACTCCCTCTATGACCTGATGAAGCACATAAGACAGGAATTAAAAAAGAAGAAGCTCATAGTCATGGTGTCACTGGACATAGAGGGAGCCTTCGATAGCGCGTGGTGGCCCGCAATACGATGCCAGCTAGCACAAACAGAATGCCCCAAGAATCTCAGGAGGGTCGTAGATAGCTACCTCGACAATCGAAGAGTATCAGTGAGATATGCAGGAGCCGAGTACACAGTTAAAACCGGGAAAGGATGTGTCCAGGGGTCAATAGGAGGGCCCATGTTCTGGAACATACTACTGGACCCAATATTGAAAACGCTGCAAAAAAGAGGGAAATTTTGCCAAGCCTTTGCGGACGACGTAGTGTTGGTCTTTTCGGGGGAAACAGCACTCGAGGTTTCGTTACAAGCGAACGAGACCCTAGCCCTGGTGAGGGAGTGGGGGGTCGTGAATAAGCTCAATTTTGCACCACACAAAACAAAGGCAATGGTCATAACCAACAAGCTTAAGCACGACACTCCGCTCCTTCGCATGGGTGGGGTGGAGGTCGCTATGTCACGAAACATAAAGATACTTGGCCTCACCATAGATGATAAACTTACATTTAACTTACATGTTAAAAATACCTGTATCAAAGCCCTTAACATCTACAAACACCTGGCAAGGGCGGCCAAAATCGAGTGGGGAATCTCCCCTGAAATAATTAGGACAATCTATGTGGCGGCTATCGAGCCAATAGTATTGTACGCGGCGAGCGCATGGGCGATGGCAGCTGGAAAACTGGGCGTTAGAAAGCATCTGAACGAGGTGCAACGGGGTTTCGCACAAAAGATCATTAAAGCGTATAGGACCACATCTCTAAACTCGGCCTTGATACTATCCGGTTTACTCCCATTAGACCTAAGAATAAAGGAGGCAGCCTCACTATATGAGGTGAAAAAAGGCCACTCCAGCAAAATAGTGGGAGACCGAGAGATGGAAACTCCATTACCATACACCGAGGCACCACACCCATCAACACATACACACCTGGAGTTCGGATTGATTGGAGACGGTGAGGAGTTGGCCCAGCTTGAGAATAACGGAGTAGAGATTTATACGGATGGAAGCAAAATTGAAGGCAAGGTCGGAGCGGCATTATCCATTTGGGATAATGGCGACGAGACCAAGGCTAAAAAACTCAAGCTGGAGCAATTTTGCACCGTCTTCCAGGCCGAGCTCCTAGCACTCACACACGCCACACACACAATTAAACTACACAAAACCGGCAGAGTCTTCACACTCTTCAGCGACTCTAGGTCTGCACTCGAGCTAATAACATGCAGCGACTCCCTTCATCCCCTAGCTGTGGAAACTAGGAATAACATCAGAGAGGCCAAAAACAATGGGAAAATAATAAAACTAAATTGGATAAAAGCCCACGCAGGGATGAGGGGAAACGAAAGAGCGGATGCTCTCGCAAAAGAGGCAGCGCTGGGAAAGAAGACGAAGCCGGACTACGATAAGTGCCCGGTATCGTATGTGAAGCGAAATATTAGAATGGAAACGGTCCAAGAATGGAATGAAAGGTACGTCCGCGAAACAACCGCAAAAACCACAAAGATCTTCTTCCCAACAGTGATTGATGCTAATAAGGTCATAAAAAAGCTGGAGCTAAACCCGCAACTCGTTCAGATGCTGACTGGGCATGGTGGATTTTCCGAGTATTTGAATAAGTTCAAATGCAAGGACAGTCCGGCATGCCCATGCGACCCAATGGTCAATGAAACGGTAGAGCACATCATTGTAGAATGCCCAATTTACGATCAAATAAGACATGGATTCGAGAGTGAGACAAATGAAAAAATTAGTATAAAAAATTTATGTAATTTATTAGCTAATAGTGAAACTAGAGATAAGTTTACAAAATACTGTGTTAAAATAGTAAAAATAGCAAATAAGAATAATAAGTAAAATAAGATGATCACCAACCTGTATAATGTGTATACATGGTTAGGTGATCAAGGTAAACAAAATGCATATAAAACTAGTGGATAAATAGTAATAAATATGTGATTAAAATAATGTAAGATAGGGCATGAGGTTAATTGTGTTTGAAAATTGTAAAATAGATATAAGTAAAAAATTCTTAAACTTAAGCAAAAATGTAATAGATGATAAGAAATAGGCACAAAATAAGTGCAAAAATGTAAAATAAGATTGTAATACCTAAGATCAAATAAAATTCCCTACGAGAATTTATTTTCCCGAACGCATAGATATAAGGAATAAAAGTAGTAGTTCGAATAGAGGTAGACGGGCATCCCACCCGTGGCAAGTATAAAAGACGATGAATGCAAGAGTAGTATGAGGTATGATAGTACGAGAAGCATAAAAGCGAGAACTGGAATGAATCAGGCGCAGTTAGAATAGGCACTGGATCCCCACGCCAGTGGTACTAGTATTTAAAAAAAAAAAAAAAAAAAAAAAAAAAAAAAAAAAAAAAAAAAAAAAAAAAAAAAACCTAACCTAACCTAACCTAACCTAACCTAACCTAACCTAACCTAACCCTAACCTAACCTAACCTAACCTAACCTAACCTAACCTAACCTAACCTAACCTAACCTAACCTAACCTAACCTAACCTAACCTAACCTAACCTAACCTAACCTAACCTAACCTAACCTAACCTAACCTAACCTAACCTAACCTAACCTAACCTAACCTAACCTAACCTAACCTAACCTAACCTAACCTAACCGGTATACAAAAATTTTAATTTCTTTGCGATTTTGTTCAAACTTTTTTGTAAACGTGTCTAATTTGATCTATTTATTGACCTTCGCGCCTTTACACGCGAAAATATTTGATATTTTTCGTATTTATACGAAAATTCTTGTTTTTTATTGCTATATAGCGATATATTTTTGTTTGACACGTCATAACTTCGCTGTTTATCAGTGGATTTTCGTGATTTCTTCGTTGACCTACAGCTCAAGACGTCTGCTTTCGTTTGAGTATAATTTTGGCATCCCCAATTAAAAACAAATAGCTTTTTTAATATAAAAACTTCTAAAAATAGTCACATTTTAAAATTCAATTTTTTCAAAAACGGTTTAGTAAAAATTTCATCTGGTTATATTAGTTTGTAGGTCTCTTACAGACCTTCCTAAATATATAGCACACGTATTGCGTGTCTATATAGTTCTACAAAATTTTTATATTTTAAAATATTCTAAAAATAACAGTTTTTCACGGTTTTTCAGGGAAATTTGTTCCCGGACCCCCAAAAATTTTCACGCCATTCGCTTGCAAACGTCCAGCCGAATCCAACGGTACCACTCCCGTGGCGCTCCGACTACCAGGAGCCGAGGTAATAACGAATTTCTGGCCCGCCCACCCACCCTTATTTCATTAGGCATATCGATTCCGGAGACTTTTTCCATACAGCTTTTTATACCCCAATAACTTTGGGAGGCTATATCTCCGGAATCGGTAGTGCTAGGGGGCTGCAGTTTGTGGCGTTGGACGGGCGATAGACCGCTCTATATTTCTTTCTTTGTTCTGAGGCATTCGGCCCAGACACTATTATTTGGCAGCTGTGCCTGTGCTGCAGGCCCTCAAAAATCTACATTTTTAGGTCGTTTTAGACGCTTTTTGCATCGTAAGAAGCGCATATTCTTGTAAGCGACCGCATTTAGGAGCGCTCTAGTAGCCCCTGCGACGGCCAAACGCGTTTGCGCCTTGAATTTGTAAACAGCGACCACAGCAAACTAAATCGCAACACTATTTTTAAAATATTCTACAGTCCCTCTTATATTATTTTATTTTACACTTTTATTTTACATTTTTAATTATACAACTTTTACAAATTTATACAAAAAATCACTGAGTTTACAACTTCTACAAACTTACCACTTAAATATCCCCAGGTTGGGTTAGTGTTGGTCAGGGAAAGCCCCGAAGCACCACCCTCCCTTCAAAATGTTCCGCACCCCTGCAAAGAAGATATCTGCCACATCATCGCCAACCTCTCCCCCAAGACAAACGCTTAAACCCGACACATTCACCACCCAGACGAAAGTCCGGAGAAACATGGGGGAGCAGGATACGGCAAAGGTCCTCTTCCCAGAGGAGAACCCGGCTCCGGCGGTACAGCCCAACAGGCTACAGCAGGCGAGGGCATGGGTGACGAAAGCCAAAATGGCTCTTAATGCGTCCCGCAACCTGAAGTCAGACATAAAGGCTTCCGTCACCCAGGCCATCGATAGGCTCTATCAAATAATAAAAGAGGCCGAAGCCGCTAAACCTGGAAGACCCGAGTGCTCGTCCCCGCAGGCGCCTAGCAGCGCGGACGTGGAGGAGCAAGCGGTTATTCCACGGCCTCGGGAAGAGGAACCGGCAGCTAATCACGCAGTGGGAAATGCCCAGGTCTCGCAGTTGCTCTCCTCATTGGCTGAACATAGTCAGCTAATGAGGGAGAGCAACGAGAGAGCGGATAAATTGAGGGAGGCCCTCGCGGAAAAGAGGGAGTCCCTGGAGGTGCCTACGTACGCGAGTGTGGCGGCAATTGCAAAGGGGCGTAAACGCCCGGAGCCCACGGCGCTGCACTCGGTCGTGGTCACATCCAGGGATGAGATGGAAACCGGGGAGGAGGTTATGGGCCGCATTAGGACGGCCATAAACGCAAAGGCGGGGAACATTAACATAGACCGGATCCGTAAGGCCAAAGACCGGAAGATTGTCATCGGCTGTAGAAGTGAAGAGGAGCGGGACAAGGTCCAATCTCGGATAGAGGCAGCGGACGACCAGCTCGAGGTCCTGGTCGTTAAAAACCAGGACCCCCTCATCATCCTCAGGGACGTCCTTGGATCGCATAAGGACGAGGAAATCCTGGAGTTCCTGAGGATGCAGAACGGGAACCTGTTCCGCGACCTGCCAGCCGATGACGATCGGGCCGTAGTCAGATTCCGGAAGAGGGCCAAAAGCACTATTTTGTGCCACGTGGTCCTCCAAGTCTCCCCGTACCTTTGGCGTAGGTTTCTTGAGGCGTCTGAGGTGTACCTTGACCTCCAGCTCATTAAAGCGGAGGACCAGTCGCCACTGGTCCAATGCTCAATGTGTCTGGGGTACGGGCACAGCAGGCGCCTCTGCACGGAGAAGATTGAAAAGTGCGGGTATTGCGGTGGCCCTCACCAGCGTAGAGATTGCGCAGAACGGCTCGCCAACGCGCAACCCACTTGCTGCAATTGCACAAAGGCTAGCATGGAGACGACGGGGCACAATGCTTTCAGCATGGACTGCCCCGTGCGTCGCAAGTGGGACGCGCTGGCTAGAGCAAAGACTGCGTACTGCTGAGGCCCCCCCCGAGAAAAGCGTTAAAAGGAACTCCGGCGGATGTGGAAAGTTAATCGCACTAGCGCAGCCAACAACGTCGTCTCAAGGCCGCCAATGCACGGTGTGCGAATTGAAAGAGCGGAAATCTAATTGGGTCTGGTTTTATAGAAAACCAACAAAATTAAATATGCTACCATACTCACCGTGCTTTTGCGGCTCGACAAATCTTTGGCACCAAAAACTCCGAACGTTTCCGCAAAAGTGCACCGCGACTAAATACCGCCTACAAAATGGAGCAGCACGCAGACTGCAGTGGAGCACTCCCCGTACAAAACAGCACCTGCAAAGGAAAAAACAAATAATAAGAAACCACCAAAAATGCTCAAAAAACGCTGTAACACGGTAAATAAATAGCAGGGTGATGGTAAACATCACCCCATTTATTCGAAAGCACTACTGTGTGGACAAGCAAGCAAGCACAAAAACAAACATGCAATCAATGCAAGGTGCTGAAGTAGGTGGCCCAAAAAGCAAAACCTGCCCTACCCCTAATTACCCAAAAACTTTTTAATAAAGCAATTACGAAAACCGTGCATAACAAAGACTCTGATCATGTTAGAGGGATGAAAAAGCAGAAATCCCTAAGAAAAAAAAAAAAAAAAAAAAAAAAACCTAACCTAACCTAACCTAACCTAACCTAACCTAACCTAACCTAACCTAACCTAACCTAACCTAACCTAACCTAACCTAACCTAACCTAACCGAAAACACTTTTAGAAGAAACCTCGTACTTCTGTGCCGTTTTCATTTCTATCACCTTACCTTGGCTCCGTCCAACCCCTAGGCGCGTTTTATACCGTCTAGGTGCGAAATAATTTGATATAATAACATAAAATTGTCCTAAATAAACCTATTTTTGATTAAATTCATTAAATTTCATTGTTTTGCGCTAATTAATTGCACCGATTAGCGATTCAACTTTGCTCACTTGTCGGGGCTGGTGTCTAGAACGCTTTGTGCGCCTCGAAACCACCAGTTTTGGCATTTAAATAGTAATTCTGCATAAATAACTCTAAATTTTGTACTAAAAAATCAGTTTTTTGACCATAACTTTAAAATTTTATATTAGACTCACCTTATATTATTACACGGTTAGCTAGCTCTCGCCGAGACGCAGCTAACGACACCACTCACGTGCGGCTAGCTCGCAAAAAACGCAAAAAATTGCCCGCCCACCCGCCCTTTTATCATTTTTAAGCTCTGTATAGGAAAAGGAAGGCAATTCCGGTCTAGTACTTAAAAATTTTTCATTTCTGAAATTTAATCCCTCGTGTATCCTGGGCCCGTTGTGAGCATTTTAGCTCTCACCGGCGCCCTCGTACTCGACTGGGAGCCACCACAACACTAAAAATAGTGTAAAAATACACTAAAAATAGTGTTTAGTGGACATCGCGATGGCACCGTCTAGCGGTGAAGTCCCGTCCCTCCCGGCAACTGCAGCAGATGCAACTTCCACCGAGTCGTGCATTAGCACGTTAAACAAACTCGCTGAGTGCATCACGGCTGCTATCGCTGAAGGGAAGAACGTTACGGCCGTCAACAAGCGACTCATCACTACTGCGGCGAATGAGATCCGGTGTGTGGCTGCAAAATTACCCACCTTTTCCGCCCCGCAGGAAATCTGCGCGTCCCAAAATGGAAATCTGCGACAAGAAATTGCAACCTGCGTGCGCGAGGAGCTGAGTAAGCACCTTGCCACGATCGCGAAGCCAATCACACCCGCACCGAGGTCTTATGCGCAGGCAGCAAGCGTCCCGACCCCTCGTCCAACAATTAAACCACCACCGCCTAATAAACCTGCGCTCATTGTTGCGCCGCAGGGCGTCAGCACCTCTCAAACACGCCAGGACGTAGTGCAGTCCTTTAAAAATGCCGCCAGTTTCCGCACCACATCGTACGCACCGTCTAGAATACAGGCGGTGTCTAATAATAAGTTGCGAGTGGAGTTTGAGACTGAACAACAGCGCGACGAAACCCTCAAAAAGTTGCTAACGTCCTCACATGTCACTGCTGAACCGGCCAAGCTACTGATGCCAATGCTTATCCTCAAGGGGATATCATTGGACACGCCGTCAGAAGAGCTGGTCGACGTCATCCGCGGCCAAAATGAGGAGCTGACTGACCTTGTGGTAGACAGCGACGATTTGCGGCTCGCATTTAAGCGAAACAACCGTCACCCCAAACTGTACAACGCCGTCCTCATAGCCAAGCCCGCCGTATGGCGAAAAATACTTGACATGAAGCGTGTCTGCGTCGACCACCAGCGGGTACACGTCGAAGACTTCTCGACATTCCTCCAATGCAGGAAATGCCTGCAGTTCGGTCACATTCAAACCAAATGTACCGCGACTCAGGCACCCTGCTCTTACTGCTCGGAGGAGGGGCACGTTACCACCAACTGCCCTCTGCGCGAGAAGAAAGGCACTCCCAAGTGTTACAACTGCTTGCAACACAACATCAAGTATAAAACTACCCATGACACCGGACACACGGCCACCTCCAACACTTGCCCACGAGTAAAATCACTCAAATTGAAAATAATAACCCGTACCCACTATGGATAAGCTACACATTAAAATTTTGCAGCGAAACATACTTGTAGATTAATCTAAACATGACATCACCGGTTGAGGCAGCAAACGTATCAAATAGCGTGAGCTGCCACAATCAACGCAATGCGAAACAACCTAGCGTATATATTTGTATATTGTATCTTATCATATTTATCGAATTTATATAGCATTCTTTGCTCAAAAAGAAACGAGACCAAAACTACCACTATGTGACATCACGGGTTGCGGCAGCAAACGTATCAAATAGCGTGAACTGCCGCAACCAACACAATGTGAAACAACTTAACGTATATATATGAAAATTGTATCTATTTATCCTATTAATCGTATTTATGTAGCATTCTTTGCTCAAAAAGAAACGAGACCAAATTTCCACTATGTGACATCACGGGTTGCGGCAGCAAACGTATCAAATAGCGTGAACTGCCGCAACAAACGCAATGTGAAACAACGTAACGTATATATATGAAAATTGTATCTATTTATCCTATTAATCGTATTTATGGAGCATTCTTTGCTCAACCAATAAAGAGTCCAAAATTACAACAATGTGACATCACGGGTTGCGGCGGCAAACGTATCAAATAGCGTGAGCTGCCGCAACTAACACCATGCGAAACACTATACCTTTCATATTTGGAAAACAAAGTTAAATAAAAAAAAAAAAAAAAAACCTAACCTAACCTAACCTAACCTAACCTAACCTAACCTAACCTAACCTAACCTAACCTAACCTAACCTAACCTAACCTAACCTAACCTAACCTAACCTAACCTAACCTAACCTAACCTAACCTTTTTTTTTTTTTTTTTTTTTTTTTTTCGGGGGGAAATCCTCATGGACTTCCTCCGCCTGGGGAGAGGCGGAGGGGCATGCCGGACTCTTACCGGCTAAAACCCCCCGGTGTCTCCTCCTCGCACGTGCACGTGGGGCCGCGGGAATCCAAATTCTTCCGCAGCCCCACGCTGGTGCTGGCCCGGTTGTCCGGGCCTCCTCTCGTGCACGGGGTAGTGAGGTGTAAGACTACCCCGTGCTCCGCCTCGGAGGCGCGCGCCGACACCCGCGCGCGCCTACGCCTCGGGTCCAGCGGTTAGGGGGCGGGGACTTCCCCAAGTCCCTCGCCCCTGGACCCATTCATGGGGGGCGGAAAAGGGCGTTGTCCGCCCTTCTCCTGCGCCCGGTGCGCCTTCTGCGGCCGGGGAAGAGAGACGAGATCTCCCTCTCCCGTTCCGCAGTCTCCTTCTGCGACATCACGTCCTCGCAGAAGGACACCACCGCGTCCCACGACTCTGCGCTACCGACCATACTCTGCACTACGGCCGGCAGCGACAGATCGCCTCCTACTTCATTTGTGAGGACACGGCGCTGCTCCTCCCAAGCTACACACTCAGCGAGCGTGTGTTGCGCCGTGTCCTCCCCGCAATGGACGCAGTGGTGGCACCGAGCGTCCGGCTCCCTGCCCATGCGACACAGGTACTTGCCGAAGCACCCATGCCCCGACAGCACCTGCGTCACCCTAAACGACAGGGAACCGTGCCTTCTCCCGAGCCAGTCGTTGAGTACTGGCCGGATCGCCTCGACGGTAGCGAGGCCGGCGGCAGGGCGCAGAAGCCTTTGCCGCCATTCCGCCACCAGGACCTGACGGAGCTCTCCTCGGCGCAGCTCGATCTGCCGCTGCACCGGCGTCGAGCCCCGCGCCCGCTCTTCCTCGCGCCATCGGTACAATGACGCGAGTACTTTCGCCTCCAGGTCCCAGGGCGGGGATCCGGCCAGGACACAAGCCGCCTCGTAGGAAATCGTGCGGTACCCGCGGGCGACTCTGACGGCCATCGCCCTCTGCGGCTTTCGCAGAATGGCGAGAGTGCTGGCCGTCAGGTCTAGCGCCCAAACGGGAGCCCCGTAAAGGGCTATAGACCGCACGATTCCCACGTACAACCGCCTACAGGCGGCGCTCGGGCCCCCCATGTTAGGAAGCAACGTTGAAAGCGCGCCCGCCGCGCCCATCAGCTTGGGCGCTAGCCGCCGGAAGTGAGGCCCGAATTCCCACCGGCTGTCGAGCACCAATCCCAGGTACTTCATGGTGTACCCGACAGCTATCCGAGCCCCACCGACCACAATGTGTGATCCCGGCGCCGGCGCCCGTCGGGGGCCATGGAACACTATGGCCTCCGACTTGTTTAGGGCCACCTCCAGGCCCAGGCGCCGGATGCGGTTCACCACCTGTGACACCGCAGCCGTGGCTATCAACGTCGCAACCTAACCTAACCTAACCTAACCTAACCTAACCTAACCGACCTAAGCCGGTCGAACAAACAGTTCACTCGAAAACAAAAATTTTTATTTGTGTGCGATTTTGACTATTATTTTTTGTAAACGTGTCCATTTTGACATTATTGTTGACTTTCGCGCCTATACACGCGAAAATAATTGATAATTTTCGTATTTTTACGAAAATAGTTGTTTGTATTGCTATATAGCTGTACCATTTTTTCTTTGACACGTGATAATTTCGCTGTTTATCAGTGGATTGTTGCGATTTCTTCGTTGACCGACAGCCTAAGACGTCTGCTTTCGTTTGAGTATACTTTTGGCACCCTCATTTAAAAACAAATAGCTTTTATTATCAAAAAACTTCAAAAAATAGTAACATTTTAAAATTCAATTTTTTCAAAAACGGTTTAGTAAAAATTTCATTTGGTTATATTAGTTTGTAGGTCTCTTACAGACCTTCCTAAATATATAGCACACGTTTTGTGTGTCTATATAGAACTTCAAAATTTTTCTATTTAAAAAACTTGTAAAATTATTGTTAAAAAATCAGTTTTTCGGGGTTTTTCAGGGAAATTTGTTCCCGGACCCCTAAATTTTTTCACGCCATTCGCTTGCAAACGTCCAGCCGCATACAACGGTACCACTCACGTGGCGCTCCGACTACCAGGAGCCGAGGAAATTGCAAATTTGTGTTCCCGACCAAACTAACATCTCGTGGAGTGATACATAATCACTTGAAAATCCACCTAAGCCGGTCGAACAAACAGTTCACTCGAAAACAAAAATTTTTATTTGTGTGCGATTTTGACTATTATTTTTTGTAAACGTGTCCATTTTGACATTATTGTTGACTTTCGCGCCTATACACGCGAAAATAATTGATAATTTTCGTATTTTTACGAAAATAGTTGTTTGTATTGCTATATAGCGGTACCATATTTTCTTTGACACGTGATAATTTCGCTGTTTATCAGTGGATTGTTGCGATTTCTTCGTTGACCGACAGCCTAAGACGTCTGCTTTCGTTTGAGTATACTTTTGGCACCCTCATTTAAAAACAAATAGCTTTTATTATCAAAAAACTTCAAAAAATAGTAACATTTTAAAATTCAATTTTTTCAAAAACGGTTTAGTAAAAATTTCATTTGGTTATATTAGTTTGTAGGTCTCTTACAGACCTTCCTAAATATATAGCACACGTTTTGTGTGTCTATATAGAACTTCAAAATTTTTCTATTTAAAAAACTTGTAAAATTATTGTTAAAAAATCAGTTTTTCGGGGTTTTTCAGGGAAATTTGTTCCCGGACCCCTAAATTTTTTCACGCCATTCGCTTGCAAACGTCCAGCCGCATACAACGGTACCACTCACGTGGCGCTCCGACTACCAGGAGCCGAGGAAATTGCAAATTTGTGTTCCCGACCAAACTAACATCTCGTGGAGTGATACATAATCACTTGAAAATCCACCTAAGCCGGTCGAACAAACAGTTCACTCGAAAACAAAAATTTTTATTTGTGTGCGATTTTGACTATTATTTTTTGTAAACGTGTCCATTTTGACATTATTGTTGACTTTCGCGCCTATACACGCGAAAATAATTGATAATTTTCGTATTTTTACGAAAATAGTTGTTTGTATTGCTATATAGCGGTACCATATTTTCTTTGACACGTGATAATTTCGCTGTTTATCAGTGGATTGTTGCGATTTCTTCGTTGACCGACAGCCTAAGACGTCTGCTTTCGTTTGAGTATACTTTTGGCACCCTCATTTAAAAACAAATAGCTTTTATTATCAAAAAACTTCAAAAAATAGTAACATTTTAAAATTCAATTTTTTCAAAAACGGTTTAGTAAAAATTTCATTTGGTTATATTAGTTTGTAGGTCTCTTACAGACCTTCCTAAATATATAGCACACGTTTTGTGTGTCTATATAGAACTTCAAAATTTTTCTATTTAAAAAACTTGTAAAATTATTGTTAAAAAATCAGTTTTTCGGGGTTTTTCAGGGAAATTTGTTCCCGGACCCCTAAATTTTTTCACGCCATTCGCTTGCAAACGTCCAGCCGCATACAACGGTACCACTCACGTGGCGCTCCGACTACCAGGAGCCGAGGAAATTGCAAATTTGTGTTCCCGACCAAACTAACATCTCGTGGAGTGATACATAATCACTTGAAAATCCACCTAAGCCGGTCGAACAAACAGTTCACTCGAAAACAAAAATTTTTATTTGTGTGCGATTTTGACTATTATTTTTTGTAAACGTGTCCATTTTGACATTATTGTTGACTTTCGCGCCTATACACGCGAAAATAATTGATAATTTTCGTATTTTTACGAAAATAGTTGTTTGTATTGCTATATAGCGGTACCATATTTTCTTTGACACGTGATAATTTCGCTGTTTATCAGTGGATTGTTGCGATTTCTTCGTTGACCGACAGCCTAAGACGTCTGCTTTCGTTTGAGTATACTTTTGGCACCCTCATTTAAAAACAAATAGCTTTTATTATCAAAAAACTTCAAAAAATAGTAACATTTTAAAATTCAATTTTTTCAAAAACGGTTTAGTAAAAATTTCATTTGGTTATATTAGTTTGTAGGTCTCTTACAGACCTTCCTAAATATATAGCACACGTTTTGTGTGTCTATATAGAACTTCAAAATTTTTCTATTTAAAAAACTTGTAAAATTATTGTTAAAAAATCAGTTTTTCGGGGTTTTTCAGGGAAATTTGTTCCCGGACCCCTAAATTTTTTCACGCCATTCGCTTGCAAACGTCCAGCCGCATACAACGGTACCACTCACGTGGCGCTCCGACTACCAGGAGCCGAGGAAATTGCAAATTTGTGTTCCCGACCAAACTAACATCTCGTGGAGTGATACATAATCACTTGAAAATCCACCTAAGCCGGTCGAACAAACAGTTCACTCGAAAACAAAAATTTTTATTTGTGTGCGATTTTGACTATTATTTTTTGTAAACGTGTCCATTTTGACATTATTGTTGACTTTCGCGCCTATACACGCGAAAATAATTGATAATTTTCGTATTTTTACGAAAATAGTTGTTTGTATTGCTATATAGCGGTACCATATTTTCTTTGACACGTGATAATTTCGCTGTTTATCAGTGGATTGTTGCGATTTCTTCGTTGACCGACAGCCTAAGACGTCTGCTTTCGTTTGAGTATACTTTTGGCACCCTCATTTAAAAACAAATAGCTTTTATTATCAAAAAACTTCAAAAAATAGTAACATTTTAAAATTCAATTTTTTCAAAAACGGTTTAGTAAAAATTTCATTTGGTTATATTAGCTTGTAGGTCTCCTACAGACCTTCCTAAATATATAGCACACGTTTTGTGTGTCTATATAGAACTTCAAAATTTTTGTACTTAAAAA
Source organism: Autographa gamma (assembly GCA_905146925.1). Lineage (NCBI taxonomy): Eukaryota > Metazoa > Arthropoda > Insecta > Lepidoptera > Noctuidae > Autographa > Autographa gamma. Next base: position 49,469 of record LR989858.1, read on the forward strand.
ACTTGTAAAATTATTGTTAAAAAATCAGTTTTTCGGGGTTTTTCAGGGAAATTTGTTCCCGGACCCCTAAATTTTTTCACGCCATTCGCTTGCAAACGTCCAGCCGCATACAACGGTACCACTCACGTGGCGCTCCGACTACCAGGAGCCGAGGAAATTGCAAATTTGTGTTCCCGACCAAACTAACATCTCGTGGAGTGATACATAATCACTTGAAAATCCACCTAAGCCGGTCGAACAAACAGTTCACTCGAAAACAAAAATTTTTATTTGTGTGCGATTTTGACTATTATTTTTTGTAAACGTGTCCATTTTGACATTATTGTTGACTTTCGCGCCTATACACGCGAAAATAATTGATAATTTTCGTATTTTTACGAAAATAGTTGTTTGTATTGCTATATAGCTGTACCATTTTTTCTTTGACACGTGATAATTTCGCTGTTTATCAGTGGATAGTTGCGATTTCTTCGTTGACCGACAGCCTAAGACGTCTGCTTTCGTTTGAGTATATTTTTGGCACCCTCATTTAAAAACAAATAGCTTTTATTAACAAAAAACTTCAAAAAAATAGTAACATTTTAAAATTCAATTTTTTCAAAAACGGTTTAGTAAAAATTTCATTTGGTTATATTAGCTTGTAGGTCTCCTACAGACCTTCCTAAATATATAGCACACGTTTTGTGTGTCTATATAGAACTTCAAAATTTTTGTACTTAAAAAACTTGTAAAAATATTATTAAAAAACCAGTTTTTCAGGGTTTTTCAGGGAAATTTGTTCCCGGACCCCTAAATTTTTTCACGCCATTCGCTTGCAAACGTCCAGCCGCATACAACGGTACCACTCACGTGGCGCTCCGACTACCAGGAGCCGAGGAAATTGCAAATTTGTGTTCCCGACCAAACTAACATCTCGTGGAGTGATACATAATCACTTGAAAATCCACCTAAGCCGGTCGAACAAACAGTTCACTCGAAAACAAAAATTTTTATTTGTGTGCGATTTTGACTATTATTTTTTGTAAACGTGTCCATTTTGACATTATTGTTGACTTTCGCGCCTATACACGCGAAAATAATTGATAATTTTCGTATTTTTACGAAAATAGTTGTTTGTATTGCTATATAGCGGTACCATATTTTCTTTGACACGTGATAATTTCGCTGTTTATCAGTGGATTGTTGCGATTTCTTCGTTGACCGACAGCCTAAGACGTCTGCTTTCGTTTGAGTATACTTTTGGCACCCTCATTTAAAAACAAATAGCTTTTATTATCAAAAAACTTCAAAAAATAGTAACATTTTAAAATTCAATTTTTTCAAAAACGGTTTAGTAAAAATTTCATTTGGTTATATTAGTTTGTAGGTCTCTTACAGACCTTCCTAAATATATAGCACACGTTTTGTGTGTCTATATAGAACTTCAAAATTTTTCTATTTAAAAAACTTGTAAAATTATTGTTAAAAAATCAGTTTTTCGGGGTTTTTCAGGGAAATTTGTTCCCGGACCCCTAAATTTTTTCACGCCATTCGCTTGCAAACGTCCAGCCGCATACAACGGTACCACTCACGTGGCGCTCCGACTACCAGGAGCCGAGGAAATTGCAAATTTGTGTTCCCGACCAAACTAACATCTCGTGGAGTGATACATAATCACTTGAAAATCCACCTAAGCCGGTCGAACAAACAGTTCACTCGAAAACAAAAATTTTTATTTGTGTGCGATTTTGACTATTATTTTTTGTAAACGTGTCCATTTTGACATTATTGTTGACTTTCGCGCCTATACACGCGAAAATAATTGATAATTTTCGTATTTTTACGAAAATAGTTGTTTGTATTGCTATATAGCTGTACCATTTTTTCTTTGACACGTGATAATTTCGCTGTTTATCAGTGGATAGTTGCGATTTCTTCGTTGACCGACAGCCTAAGACGTCTGCTTTCGTTTGAGTATATTTTTGGCACCCTCATTTAAAAACAAATAGCTTTTATTAACAAAAAACTTCAAAAAAATAGTAACATTTTAAAATTCAATTTTTTCAAAAACGGTTTAGTAAAAATTTCATTTGGTTATATTAGCTTGTAGGTCTCCTACAGACCTTCCTAAATATATAGCACACGTTTTGTGTGTCTATATAGAACTTCAAAATTTTTGTACTTAAAAAACTTGTAAAAATATTATTAAAAAACCAGTTTTTCAGGGTTTTTCAGGGAAATTTGTTCCCGGACCCCTAAATTTTTTCACGCCATTCGCTTGCAAACGTCCAGCCGCATACAACGGTACCACTCACGTGGCGCTCCGACTACCAGGAGCCGAGGAAATTGCAAATTTGTGTTCCCGACCAAACTAACATCTCGTGGAGTGATACATAATCACTTGAAAATCCACCTAAGCCGGTCGAACAAACAGTTCACTCGAAAACAAAAATTTTTATTTGTGTGCGATTTTGACTATTATTTTTTGTAAACGTGTCCATTTTGACATTATTGTTGACTTTCGCGCCTATACACGCGAAAATAATTGATAATTTTCGTATTTTTACGAAAATAGTTGTTTGTATTGCTATATAGCGGTACCATATTTTCTTTGACACGTGATAATTTCGCTGTTTATCAGTGGATTGTTGCGATTTCTTCGTTGACCGACAGCCTAAGACGTCTGCTTTCGTTTGAGTATACTTTTGGCACCCTCATTTAAAAACAAATAGCTTTTATTATCAAAAAACTTCAAAAAATAGTAACATTTTAAAATTCAATTTTTTCAAAAACGGTTTAGTAAAAATTTCATTTGGTTATATTAGTTTGTAGGTCTCTTACAGACCTTCCTAAATATATAGCACACGTTTTGTGTGTCTATATAGAACTTCAAAATTTTTCTATTTAAAAAACTTGTAAAATTATTGTTAAAAAATCAGTTTTTCGGGGTTTTTCAGGGAAATTTGTTCCCGGACCCCTAAATTTTTTCACGCCATTCGCTTGCAAACGTCCAGCCGCATACAACGGTACCACTCACGTGGCGCTCCGACTACCAGGAGCCGAGGAAATTGCAAATTTGTGTTCCCGACCAAACTAACATCTCGTGGAGTGATACATAATCACTTGAAAATCCACCTAAGCCGGTCGAACAAACAGTTCACTCGAAAACAAAAATTTTTATTTGTGTGCGATTTTGACTATTATTTTTTGTAAACGTGTCCATTTTGACATTATTGTTGACTTTCGCGCCTATACACGCGAAAATAATTGATAATTTTCGTATTTTTACGAAAATAGTTGTTTGTATTGCTATATAGCGGTACCATATTTTCTTTGACACGTGATAATTTCGCTGTTTATCAGTGGATTGTTGCGATTTCTTCGTTGACCGACAGCCTAAGACGTCTGCTTTCGTTTGAGTATACTTTTGGCACCCTCATTTAAAAACAAATAGCTTTTATTATCAAAAAACTTCAAAAAATAGTAACATTTTAAAATTCAATTTTTTCAAAAACGGTTTAGTAAAAATTTCATTTGGTTATATTAGTTTGTAGGTCTCTTACAGACCTTCCTAAATATATAGCACACGTTTTGTGTGTCTATATAGAACTTCAAAATTTTTCTATTTAAAAAACTTGTAAAATTATTGTTAAAAAATCAGTTTTTCGGGGTTTTTCAGGGAAATTTGTTCCCGGACCCCTAAATTTTTTCACGCCATTCGCTTGCAAACGTCCAGCCGCATACAACGGTACCACTCACGTGGCGCTCCGACTACCAGGAGCCGAGGAAATTGCAAATTTGTGTTCCCGACCAAACTAACATCTCGTGGAGTGATACATAATCACTTGAAAATCCACCTAAGCCGGTCGAACAAACAGTTCACTCGAAAACAAAAATTTTTATTTGTGTGCGATTTTGACTATTATTTTTTGTAAACGTGTCCATTTTGACATTATTGTTGACTTTCGCGCCTATACACGCGAAAATAATTGATAATTTTCGTATTTTTACGAAAATAGTTGTTTGTATTGCTATATAGCGGTACCATATTTTCTTTGACACGTGATAATTTCGCTGTTTATCAGTGGATTGTTGCGATTTCTTCGTTGACCGACAGCCTAAGACGTCTGCTTTCGTTTGAGTATACTTTTGGCACCCTCATTTAAAAACAAATAGCTTTTATTATCAAAAAACTTCAAAAAATAGTAACATTTTAAAATTCAATTTTTTCAAAAACGGTTTAGTAAAAATTTCATTTGGTTATATTAGTTTGTAGGTCTCTTACAGACCTTCCTAAATATATAGCACACGTTTTGTGTGTCTATATAGAACTTCAAAATTTTTCTATTTAAAAAACTTGTAAAATTATTGTTAAAAAATCAGTTTTTCGGGGTTTTTCAGGGAAATTTGTTCCCGGACCCCTAAATTTTTTCACGCCATTCGCTTGCAAACGTCCAGCCGCATACAACGGTACCACTCACGTGGCGCTCCGACTACCAGGAGCCGAGGAAATTGCAAATTTGTGTTCCCGACCAAACTAACATCTCGTGGAGTGATACATAATCACTTGAAAATCCACCTAAGCCGGTCGAACAAACAGTTCACTCGAAAACAAAAATTTTTATTTGTGTGCGATTTTGACTATTATTTTTTGTAAACGTGTCCATTTTGACATTATTGTTGACTTTCGCGCCTATACACGCGAAAATAATTGATAATTTTCGTATTTTTACGAAAATAGTTGTTTGTATTGCTATATAGCTGTACCATTTTTTCTTTGACACGTGATAATTTCGCTGTTTATCAGTGGATAGTTGCGATTTCTTCGTTGACCGACAGCCTAAGACGTCTGCTTTCGTTTGAGTATATTTTTGGCACCCTCATTTAAAAACAAATAGCTTTTATTAACAAAAAACTTCAAAAAAATAGTAACATTTTAAAATTCAATTTTTTCAAAAACGGTTTAGTAAAAATTTCATTTGGTTATATTAGCTTGTAGGTCTCCTACAGACCTTCCTAAATATATAGCACACGTTTTGTGTGTCTATATAGAACTTCAAAATTTTTGTACTTAAAAAACTTGTAAAAATATTATTAAAAAACCAGTTTTTCAGGGTTTTTCAGGGAAATTTGTTCCCGGACCCCTAAATTTTTTCACGCCATTCGCTTGCAAACGTCCAGCCGCATACAACGGTACCACTCACGTGGCGCTCCGACTACCAGGAGCCGAGGAAATTGCAAATTTGTGTTCCCGACCAAACTAACATCTCGTGGAGTGATACATAATCACTTGAAAATCCACCTAAGCCGGTCGAACAAACAGTTCACTCGAAAACAAAAATTTTTATTTGTGTGCGATTTTGACTATTATTTTTTGTAAACGTGTCCATTTTGACATTATTGTTGACTTTCGCGCCTATACACGCGAAAATAATTGATAATTTTCGTATTTTTACGAAAATAGTTGTTTGTATTGCTATATAGCGGTACCATATTTTCTTTGACACGTGATAATTTCGCTGTTTATCAGTGGATTGTTGCGATTTCTTCGTTGACCGACAGCCTAAGACGTCTGCTTTCGTTTGAGTATACTTTTGGCACCCTCATTTAAAAACAAATAGCTTTTATTATCAAAAAACTTCAAAAAATAGTAACATTTTAAAATTCAATTTTTTCAAAAACGGTTTAGTAAAAATTTCATTTGGTTATATTAGTTTGTAGGTCTCTTACAGACCTTCCTAAATATATAGCACACGTTTTGTGTGTCTATATAGAACTTCAAAATTTTTCTATTTAAAAAACTTGTAAAATTATTGTTAAAAAATCAGTTTTTCGGGGTTTTTCAGGGAAATTTGTTCCCGGACCCCTAAATTTTTTCACGCCATTCGCTTGCAAACGTCCAGCCGCATACAACGGTACCACTCACGTGGCGCTCCGACTACCAGGAGCCGAGGAAATTGCAAATTTGTGTTCCCGACCAAACTAACATCTCGTGGAGTGATACATAATCACTTGAAAATCCACCTAAGCCGGTCGAACAAACAGTTCACTCGAAAACAAAAATTTTTATTTGTGTGCGATTTTGACTATTATTTTTTGTAAACGTGTCCATTTTGACATTATTGTTGACTTTCGCGCCTATACACGCGAAAATAATTGATAATTTTCGTATTTTTACGAAAATAGTTGTTTGTATTGCTATATAGCGGTACCATATTTTCTTTGACACGTGATAATTTCGCTGTTTATCAGTGGATTGTTGCGATTTCTTCGTTGACCGACAGCCTAAGACGTCTGCTTTCGTTTGAGTATACTTTTGGCACCCTCATTTAAAAACAAATAGCTTTTATTATCAAAAAACTTCAAAAAATAGTAACATTTTAAAATTCAATTTTTTCAAAAACGGTTTAGTAAAAATTTCATTTGGTTATATTAGTTTGTAGGTCTCTTACAGACCTTCCTAAATATATAGCACACGTTTTGTGTGTCTATATAGAACTTCAAAATTTTTCTATTTAAAAAACTTGTAAAATTATTGTTAAAAAATCAGTTTTTCGGGGTTTTTCAGGGAAATTTGTTCCCGGACCCCTAAATTTTTTCACGCCATTCGCTTGCAAACGTCCAGCCGCATACAACGGTACCACTCACGTGGCGCTCCGACTACCAGGAGCCGAGGAAATTGCAAATTTCTGGCCCGCCCACCCACCCTTATTTCATTAGGCATATCGATTCCGGAGACTTTTTCCATATACCTTTTTGTACCCCAATATCTTTGGGAGGCCATATCTCCGGAGTCGATAGTGCTAGAGGGCTGCGGTTTGAGGCGTTGGACGGGGCTTGGATAGCACCACAATTTTGATTTGGTTGCGCGACACTCGGTCGCGCCGCCTTCACCCGGACCCTGTACCTGTCTCGCAGGTACGAAAAATTTTGCCTTCTCAAGTCAATTTTGGACACTTCTTGTCAAAATAAGAAGTGTTTACCTACTAAGTTGGCCTTAGTACGGTGCCTAATTGTCCCGCCCAGCGTTGCAGTGCGTTGGCGTTCGCCACTGGCTGTCAAACAGCAGAAAAAACTAAATAAATAATCGCACAATTTTAACTTTTTAATAAAATCTATATTTTTATACCACATTTATTTTACATTTACAATCATTTTACTTTATACAACTTTTACAAATTCTTTACAAAATATTAACTGTATTTACAACTTTTACAACTTTACCAAACAATTTTCACAATCGGTTACGTTGGGTTAGAGTTGGGCCTATTCCCTCTCCCCTTCCTAACTACTTTCATCCCTCTACAAGATGTTCCGCACCCCTGCCAAAAAATCATCCGACCCATCTCCGCCAACCACTCCCCCGAGACAGGCGACTAAGACCGAAGCCTTCAAAACCCAGACAAAAGTCCGGAGGGACATGGGGGAGCGGGAGGCGGCCAAGATCCTCTTCCCGGAGGTGAGCCCAGCCGTTTTGGTGCAGCCTAGTAGGTTGCAGGAGGCGAGGGCATGGGTGACGAAGGCCAAAATGGCTTTAAATGCTTCACGCAATCTAAAAACAGACATAAAGGCCTCCGTCACCCAGGCCATCGACAGGCTGTACCAACTTATTAAGGACGGCGAAGGCAAAAAGACTGTGTGCCCCTCCCCGCCGGCGTTTATTGACGCCGTCGTGGAGGAGCCTACAAGTAAGCCGCAGCCCCGGGAGGAGGCCACGGAAATACAGGCAGGGGCTCAATCGAGGGTCTCCGAGTTGCTCTCCTCATTGGCCGAACACAGTAAGCTAATGAGAGAGAGCAATGAGCAAGCGGAACTGCTCAAGGAGGCCCTCCAGGTGAAAACTCAGTCTCTGGAGGTGCCCACGTATGCGAGTGTGGCGGCGAGTGCAAAGGGGCGAAAACGCCCGGAGCCTACTGCGCTGCACTCGGTGGTGGTCACGTCCAGGGACGAGATGGACACAGGGGAGCAAGTCCTTGGGAGGATCCGGACAGCCCTCAACGCCAAAGTTGAGGGCCTACATGTCGACCGGGTCCGTAAGGCGAAGGACCGAAAGATCGTCGTCAGCTGTCGAACCGAAGAGGAGCGGAACAGGGTTAAGACCAAAATCGAGGAAGCGGACAACCAGCTCGAGGTCCTGATGGTCAAAAATCAGGACCCCCTCGTCACCCTCAGGGATGTCCTCACCTTTCACAAGGATGAGGACGTTCTGGACTTCCTGAGGGTGCAAAACCGGAAACTGTTCCGCGACCTCCCAGCTGGCGACGACAGGGTGGAGATCCTGTTCAGGAAGAAGGCGCGCAATGACCTCATGTGTCACATTGTCGCGAAGGTGTCCCCAGTTCTCTGGGGTAGGCTGGTGGAGGCGGCTGAGGTGTACGTAGACCTGCAGCTCATCCGAGTGGAGGACCAGTCTCCGCTGGTCCAATGCTCGATGTGCCTTGGATACGGGCACAGCAGACGCCTCTGCACGGAGACCGTGGAGAAATGCGGACACTGCAGCGGCCCTCATCACCGTAGCAACTGCGCCGAGAGACTCGCCAACGCAACACCCACTTGCTGCAACTGCACAAAGGCCAACTTAGAAGTGACGGGACACAGTGCGTTTAGCATGGAATGTCCCGTCCGGCGCAAGTGGGACGCGTTGGCTCGAGCCAAGACGGCGTATTGCTGAGGGCCGCCACGCGACAATAGTGGCAACACGGAGTGGCACAGTGGTCTGCGAGACGGCACTAGTGGGCCCGATCAATCCGGTGGTGGAGCGCGTAAACAGCGTTGCATATAGCGGCAAGGTACCAAATAAAACCCTGCAAAAAACAAATTGTGGCCAGTTTCGTAAGAAACTGGCCAAATTAAAGCAAAAAGAGCGGACGTACCTTGTCGTTATGGCTTATAAAACGCATGGCCGGCAAAAAGCCATCACCGGAGAGAAAGTGCCCCTCAGCATCCTCGCTGCGCGCCCCTGCCGCGGAAGAGTCTTCGTTCTTAAAAACGCGTGTACCTGTAGGGTTCAAGGGCGAACCAAATGGCAGGGTGTATGCTGATCATCACCCACCTTTGTGATAGTGACCGGCACCCTACAGCACAACTTACCGCATGAACGAAGCACGCACCCGCGGCAGGTGGAGTAACACCTGCCAACCTTCTTACTCCTTCTTCCAATCACCACCCTGCTAAAATGTCCCGCCGTATCCCAAGGGCTCTGACCCCCATGTCAGAGGGATGAAAGAATAAACACTAAAAAAAAAAAAAAAAAAAAAAAAAAAAAAACCTAACCTAACCTAACCTAACCTAACCTAACCTAACCTAACCTAACCTAACCTAACCTAACCTAACCTAACCTAACCTAACCTAACCTAACCTAACCTAACCTAACCTAACCTAACCTAACCTAACCTTTTTTTTTTTTTTTTTTTTTTTTTTTTTTTCGGGGGGAAATCCTCATGGACTTCCTCCGCCTGGGGAGAGGCGGAGGGGCATGCCGGACTCTTACCGGCTAAAACCCCCCGGTGTCTCCTCCTCGCACGTGCACGTGGGGCCGCGGGAATCCAAATTCTTCCGCAGCCCCACGCTGGTGCTGGCCCGGTTGTCCGGGCCTCCTCTCGTGCACGGGGTAGTGAGGTGTAAGACTACCCCGTGCTCCGCCTCGGAGGCGCGCGCCGACACCCGCGCGCGCCTACGCCTCGGGTCCAGCGGTTAGGGGGCGGGGACTTCCCCAAGTCCCTCGCCCCTGGACCCATTCATGGGGGGCGGAAAAGGGCGTTGTCCGCCCTTCTCCTGCGCCCGGTGCGCCTTCTGCGGCCGGGGAAGAGAGACGAGATCTCCCTCTCCCGTTCCGCAGTCTCCTTCTGCGACATCACGTCCTCGCAGAAGGACACCACCGCGTCCCACGACTCTGCGCTACCGACCATACTCTGCACTACGGCCGGCAGCGACAGATCGCCTCCTACTTCATTTGTGAGGACACGGCGCTGCTCCTCCCAAGCTACACACTCAGCGAGCGTGTGTTGCGCCGTGTCCTCCCCGCAATGGACGCAGTGGTGGCACCGAGCGTCCGGCTCCCTGCCCATGCGACACAGGTACTTGCCGAAGCACCCATGCCCCGACAGCACCTGCGTCACCCTAAACGACAGGGAACCGTGCCTTCTCCCGAGCCAGTCGTTGAGTACTGGCCGGATCGCCTCGACGGTAGCGAGGCCGGCGGCAGGGCGCAGAAGCCTTTGCCGCCATTCCGCCACCAGGACCTGACGGAGCTCTCCTCGGCGCAGCTCGATCTGCCGCTGCACCGGCGTCGAGCCCCGCGCCCGCTCTTCCTCGCGCCATCGGTACAATGACGCGAGTACTTTCGCCTCCAGGTCCCAGGGCGGGGATCCGGCCAGGACACAAGCCGCCTCGTAGGAAATCGTGCGGTACCCGCGGGCGACTCTGACGGCCATCGCCCTCTGCGGCTTTCGCAGAATGGCGAGAGTGCTGGCCGTCAGGTCTAGCGCCCAAACGGGAGCCCCGTAAAGGGCTATAGACCGCACGATTCCCACGTACAACCGCCTACAGGCGGCGCTCGGGCCCCCCATGTTAGGAAGCAACGTTGAAAGCGCGCCCGCCGCGCCCATCAGCTTGGGCGCTAGCCGCCGGAAGTGAGGCCCGAATTCCCACCGGCTGTCGAGCACCAATCCCAGGTACTTCATGGTGTACCCGACAGCTATCCGAGCCCCACCGACCACAATGTGTGATCCCGGCGCCGGCGCCCGTCGGGGGCCATGGAACACTATGGCCTCCGACTTGTTTAGGGCCACCTCCAGGCCCAGGCGCCGGATGCGGTTCACCACCTGTGACACCGCAGCCGTGGCTATCAACGTCGCTTCCCTAAGTGAGCTCCCCCGGGCAGTGACAAGCGTGTCGTCCGCATAACACGTCAGGTCTGCACCCGACGGGAGCTCACCTCTCAGCACCCAGTCGTATCCGATGTTCCACAGGAGCGGTCCCAAGACCGATCCCTGTGGAACACCGCACGACATGAAGTGCCGAGTAGCACCGTCACGTCCCCGATAGGTGACGCATCTGTCCTCCAGATAAGCCCCTACTGTACGGCGGAGGTAGGGAGGCACGTGATGGTATTTCAGCGCCTCCCGAATGCAGCTCCAGGGTAGGGTGTTGAATGCGTTGGAGATGTCTAAAGACACCGCCAACACCACCCCACCCCGGGACACCGTCTCCTCCGCCAGGGCCCTCACGCGCATGATTGCGTCTATGGTGGAGCGCCCCCGACGAAAACCGAACTGGTTCTCGTCCAGGTCCGGCCCCTCTCTGCACAAGTGGCTGACGAGGCGATCCGCGATAATCCGCTCGAACAGTTTGCCCGCCTCGTCAAGCAGCACTATGGGCCGATACGCGGACGGTGAGTCCGCAGGGCGCCCCTCCTTTCTGAGCAGGACCAGCCTCCCCTCCTTCCATACGCCGGGAAACTGACCCCGCTCGAAACATGCCGTGAAGAGCCCCCTCAGCTGGGGCTCCAGCTCCTTCAGAGCCAAGACGAGAGCTCGGCCAGGAACTCCGTCGGGTCCGGGCGCTGTGCTCTTCGCCCGGAGTCGCGACACGGCCGCTCTCGTCTCCTCTTGCGTCACTTCGGGGACATCGGTGCTCTCCTCTTCCGGAGAGTCTGTGGCTGAGGGCGATGCCATCGGCGGGGGAACATGTCCCACTCGCACAGGGAAGAGGGTCTCCACCACCACCTCCAGCAGCTGGGGCTGCATGGTCTGCGTCAGTGGGGGCGCCCAGGGACGCAACTTGCCCCTTACCCAGCGGTAGGGACGCCCCCACGGGTCCCGATCTAGGGACCCCAGCAGCTCCTCCCTGGCACGCGACTTTGAGTCGCCGATGGCCAGCCACAGAGTCTCCTTGGACGCGCGGTACACCTCATACAGCGCGTCCTCCTCGGCGGAATCCCGTCGACGCCGTCTGCGGTATCGGGTGTACCGGCGGCGGGCCGCAACGCACGCCACGCGCAATTGCGCGATCTCAGCGGTCCACCAGTACACCCGGCGCCTTGCGGACTGTTGGCGGACACGGGGCATGGACGCGTCGCAGATCTGCGTCATCGCCCCGCGAAACCGCAGCGCCACCGCCTCGACGTCGACGGGGCCGTCCGTCGCCGACTCCCAGGTCCAGGACTGGACTAAGGCTGCTTCCTCGAGTAGTTCCCTGTCGATGCGCTTAAGCGCCCAACGCGGGCCGTCGTTGATCGGGGTTGTTGGATGGCGGCCGCCCGTGGTCTGGGCAGAGACGTCGAACCGGATATACCGGTGGTCCGATAGCGTCTCCACCTCCACAGCGACACGCCAGTCGCGGACCCGGCCGGCGACAGAGGGGCTAGCGAATGAAACGTCCACTATCGACCCGCCCCGCCGTCGCACGCACGTAAATTCCGAACCCCGATTCAGGACGACCAGGCCTGTCGCAACCGCCCACTCCTCCAGCACCTCGCCCCGAAGGTCAGTGACCGGAGATCCCCACGCCGATGACTTGGCGTTGAGATCCCCGAGCACAAGAACGGGACGAGGGTGGTAGCGGCCTACGACGGCGCCCAACTCGACAAGGAAACCCTCAAAGTCGGCGAGACTCTTGTTGGGGGAGAAGTACGCCCCCACAATGACGATACCGCCCGAGACCGCAGCAACCCAGCCACGGCCCCTAGACGGGTCGATCAGAGTCTCGCCAATAATGGCCACCAAACCGTCAGCGCACCCCAGCCAGTTTTCACGGGCGGGGATGAGGTACGGCTCGGCGACCACAGCCACGTCAATCGACCACTCTGCCATGCTCTGGAGCAAAAGATCCTGAGCTCTGGCACAGTGGTTGATGTTGCCCTGGAGGAAATGTTTTTGTGCCATTACTGACACTCCATTCCCTCGGCAACAGTCCTGTGCCGGGAGTCGGCCGCGGAGCTACTAGCCTGCGGGGGAGGCGAGGTTTCCCCGGCAGGCTTAGAGCCCCCCTTCTTTTTCTTTTGCGCCTTGCTGGCAGGCGCGCCACAGGCCCCTCCGCCCGCTAGGTGTCCCGCTGGCTTCCCCGCAACTAACCTAACCTAACCTAACCTAACCTAACCTAACCTAACCTAACCTAACCTGACTTTGCGAAACCTAACTTTGTCAAACCTAACTTTGTCAAACCTAACTTTGTCTAACCTAACTTTGTCAAACCTAACTTTGTCAAACCTAACATTGTTAAACCTAACATTTTTAAACCTAACTTTGTCAAACCTAACTTTGTCAAACCTAACTTTGTCAAACCTAACTTTGTCTAACCTAACTTTGCCAAACCTAACTTTGCCAAACCTAACTTTGTCAAACCTAACCTTGCCAAACCTAACATTGTCAAACGTAACCTTGCCAAACCTAACTTTGCCGACCAAATATTTGAAAATCGTCACTTTTAAGAAAGAAAGGTTTGGCATTGTAAGGTTTGAAAATGTGAGGTTTGGCAAAGTTAGGTTTGGCAACGTAAGGTTTGACAATGTGAGGTTTGGCAAAGTTAGTTTTGAAAAAAAAAAAGGACGAAAAAAACAAAAAAAAAAATTGAAGCTAACCTGACTTTGCGAAACCTAACATTTAAAAACCTAACTTTGCCAAACCTAACTTTGTCAAACCTAACTTTGTCAAACCTAACTTTGTCTAAGCTAACCTTGTTAAACCTAACTTTGCCAAACCTAACTTTGCCGACCAAATTTTTGAAAATCGTCACTTTTCAGAAAGAAGGGTTTGGCATTGTAAGGTTTGAAAATGTGAGGTTTGGCAAAGTTAGGTTTGGCAACGTAAGGTTTGACAATGTGAGGTTTGGCAAAGTTAGTTTTGAGAAAGAAAAATGGAAGAAAAAAACAAAAAAAAATTGAAGCTAACCTGACTTTGCGAAACCTAAGATTTAAAAACCTAACTTTGCCAAAACTAACTTTGTCAAACCTAACTTTGTCAAACCTAACTTTGTCAAACCTAACATTGTTAAACCTAACATTTTTAAACCTAACTTTGTCAAACCTAACTTTGTCAAACCTAACTTTGTCAAACCTAACTTTGTCTAACCTAACTTTGCCAAACCTAACTTTGCCAAACCTAACTTTGTCAAACCTAACTTTGTCAAACCTAACCTTGCCAAACCTAACATTGTCAAACGTAACCTTGCCAAACCTAACTTTGCCGACCAAATATTTGAAAATCGTCACTTTTAAGAAAGAAAGGTTTGGCATTGTAAGGTTTGAAAATGTGAGGTTTGGCAAAGTTAGGTTTGGCAACGTAAGGTTTGACAATGTGAGGCAAAGTTAGTTTTGAAAAAAAAAAATGGACGAAAAAAACAAAAAAAAAAATTGAAGCTAACCTGACTTTGCGAAACCTAACATTTAAAAACCTAACTTTGCCAAACCTAACTTTGTCAAACCTAACTTTGTCAAACCTCACATTGTCAAACCTTACGTTGCCAAACCTAACTTTGCCAAACCTCACATTTTCAAACCTTACAATGCCAAACCTTTCTTTCTTAAAAGTGACGATTTTCAAATATTTGGTCGGCAAAGTTAGGTTTGGCAAGGTTACGTTTGACAATGTTAGGTTTGGCAAGGTTAGGTTTGACAAAGTTAGGTTTGGCAAAGTTAGGTTTGGCAAAGTTAGGTTAGACAAAGTTAGGTTTGACAAAGTTAGGTTTGACAAAGTTAGGTTTGACAAAGTTAGGTTTAAAAATGTTAGGTTTAACAATGTTAGGTTTGACAAAGTTAGGTTTGACAAAGTTAGGTTAGACAAAGTTAGGTTTGACAAAGTTAGGTTTGACAAAGTTAGGTTTCGCAAAGTCAGGTTAGCTTCAATTTTGTTTTTTTGTTTCGTCCATTTTTTTTTTCTCAAAACTAACTTTGCCTCACATTGTCAAACCTTACGTTGCCAAACCTAACTTTGCCAAACCTCACATTTTCAAACCTTACAATGCCAAACCCTTCTTTCTGAAAAGTGACGATTTTCAAAAATTTGGTCGGCAAAGTTAGGTATGGCAAAGTTAGGTTTAACAAGGTTAGGTTAGACAAAGTTAGGTTTGACAAAGTTAGGTTTGACAAAGTTAGGTTTGACAAAGTTATATTTGACAAAGTTAGGTTTGGCAAAGTTAGGTTTGACAAAGTTAGGTTTGACAAAGTTAGGTTTGGCAAAGTTAGGTTTGGCAAAGTTAGGTTAGACAAAGTTAGGTTTGACAAAGTTAGGTTTGACAAAGTTAGGTTTAAAAATGTTAGGTTTAACAATGTTAGGTTTGACAAAGTTAGGTTTGACAAAGTTAGGTTTGACAAAGTTAGGTTTGACAAAGTTAGGTTTGACAAAGTTAGGTTTGACAAAGTTAGGTTTGACAAAGTTAGGTTTGGCAAAGTTAGGTTTTTAAATGTTAGGTTTCGCAAAGTCAGGTTAGCTTCAATTTTTTTTTTGTTTTTTCTTCCATTTTTCTTTCTCAAAACTAACTTTGCCAAACCTCACATTGTCAAACCTTACGTTGCCAAACCTAACTTTGCTTAACCTCACATTTTCAAACCTTACAATGCCAAACCCTTCTTTCTGAAAAGTGACGATTTTCAAAAATTTGGTCGGCAAAGTTAGGTTTGGCAAAGTTAGGTTTTTAAATGTTAGGTTTCGCAAAGTCAGGTTAGCTTCAATTTTGTTTTTTTTTTTCGTCCATTTTTTTTTTCTCAAAACTAACTTTGCCTCACATTGTCAAACCTTACGTTGCCAAACCTAACTTTGCCAAACCTCACATTTTCAAACCTTACAATGCCAAACCTTTCTTTCTTAAAAGTGACGATTTTCAAATATTTGGTCGGCAAAGTTAGGTTTGGCAAGGTTACGTTTGACAATGTTAGGTTTGGCAAGGTTAGGTTTGACAAAGTTAGGTTTGACAAAGTTAGGTTTGGCAAAGTTAGGTTTGGCAAAGTTAGGTTAGACAAAGTTAGGTTTGACAAAGTTAGGTTTGACAAAGTTAGGTTTGACAAAGTTAGGTTTAAAAATGTTAGGTTTAACAATGTTAGGTTTGACAAAGTTAGGTTTGACAAAGTTAGGTTTGACAAAGTTAGGTTTGACAAAGTTAGTTTTGGCAAAGTTAGGTTTTTAAATCTTAGGTTTCGCAAAGTCAGGTTAGCTTCAATTTTTTTTTGTTTTTTTCTTCCATTTTTCTTTCTCAAAACTAACTTTGCCAAACCTCACATTGTCAAACCTTACGTTGCCAAACCTAACTTTGCCAAACCTCACATTTTCAAACCTTACAATGCCAAACCCTTCTTTCTGAAAAGTGACGATTTTCAAAAATTTGGTCGGCAAAGTTAGGTTTGGCAAAGTTAGGTTTAACAAGGTTAGCTTAGACAAAGTTAGGTTTGACAAAGTTAGGTTTGACAAAGTTAGGTTTGGCAAAGTTAGGTTTTTAAATGTTAGGTTTCGCAAAGTCAGGTTAGCTTCAATTTTTTTTTTTGTTTTTTTCGTCCATTTTTTTTTTTCAAAACTAACTTTGCCAAACCTCACATTGTCAAACCTTACGTTGCCAAACCTAACTTTGCCAAACCTCACATTTTCAAACCTTACAATGCCAAACCTTTCTTTCTTAAAAGTGACGATTTTCAAATATTTGGTCGGCAAAGTTAGGTTTGGCAAGGTTACGTTTGACAATGTTAGGTTTGGCAAGGTTAGGTTTGACGAAGTTAGGTTTGGCATAGTAAGGTTTGGAAAAGTTAGGTTTGATAAAGTAAGGGTTGATTTTATTTGGTTCTGCAAGGTTTTGTTTGTAAAAGATAGGTTTGGGTAGGTTAGTTCAGCCATAGCTAGGTTTGACAAAACCAGGTTTGAGAGAGAAGTAGTAAATTTATGTTTTCATTTATGAAACAATCTCTTTATATAAATATATTTGTTGCAAGATTTGGTCAGGTTAGATTTGAGTTTAGCTTATTTATTTTTATTTTTAAGTTTAAATATCCCATCCCATGTTTGCCAACAATTACTGATTTATCTGGACGTCGGTTAAGTTATTTTTGGTATCAGAAGCACGGAATATATTATTTTGGATAGTTAGTAGAAGATTTATTTTTTACGAAATAACATTTTAATGAGAATCTTAGTGTTTTAATGAAAACCTTGTTAGTTTAGTAGCTTTTTAAAAGGGTTTTTGCTTACCCTTTGTAACCATATATTATACTTGGGGTATCCCCATACTTTTTTCACAGAAAAACACTTTTTTCAAGTTTTTTCAGTATTTTTGGTCTATGGTACATAATATTTTTACTTATTCGGGTAGCAATCAACAAGACAAAGCCAACGATACCACTTACGCCGTGATCGGACAACCAAAAGTCCGGGAAATTTCGAAAAAAAACCCCTCCCACCCACCCGTTTGCTCCTGGCCATATCAATTCCGTAGGAATTTTTAGGAAGATTCTACGACATATAATCTTAAGATTGCTATATCTCCGAAACTAAGTGGCCTAGAATAGTGCTGTTGGTGGTGTTGGAGATATCGTGAAATATACTTTATTTCAACGTTCATAAAATGTGATTATTCTTATAAAAATGTTGCTTTTTTAAATTTTTAACAAAAAATTGCAATTTTTCGAAACAAAATTAACTATAAAATATACTTGTATTAGATATATTAATTTGTTTTTTGGTATTATTTAATACCTAGAGCCTATACACACAGGATAAACCTATCATATAGTTATTCATTAATGTAAAACTGTATTTGTGACCATTTTAATTAATAATATTACTTTATTTCATTTCTTATGAGTTATTTCTTTATGACATTAACTTTAAGACGACTTTTGCTTATTTTATAATCTACATCCTGTGTAGCATTAACTCATGAGGATACAAAACATAACTGTTAACACTTTAAAATAATTTGGAGGGACATCTTTAAACTTTAAAATTAACTACTTAAAAAAAAACTTTACTTCGCTCATAAATTACATTAGGTATGAAAGTATTTGTATTGTCATTTGACCTATACATATTAAACAAGTAAGAGTGATAAGCTTGGATCGTTTGATAGTTTATGTTTTTATTAAATATGATTTATTAGATATGATAAAGTATATACCTAATTGGGTAGTAATTTATTGTTTAAATACTATGTGTAATACATAGTATTTCAGACAACGTCGATTTTCATGACGCACAATGTCACATTCTTGTATCCGTGTTTGTATCCGTTTTTGTTGCCATGCTAGATTGAAGTTTACATAATATTATTTTGATGTCATTTGTTTATTTCGGTAATGTGGGTAGAAAATAATGTCCTTTGATTATTCATGTTCATAAATCTTCAACATCTTCTAAAAACAAGCTTTTAATATTCGTATGACTTAGTTTAGATTTAAAGTTCACATGGCAACACTCAAAGTACAACTCAATCAATTGTATTTCCAATTTCATATATCTTTTCATAGACTTAGACGAAATTCAAATAAAACTTGGAAAAGCGTAACATATTATTTCATGTCGATCTGATTCTGTAATGAAGACGTTTGTAGACGCATAAGAATTACATCAACAATTATTTCGCCTTTGGTTTTTAGTTACTTTTGTTTCAGTAGTTTGATATTTTTCTTTTGATGGGCCTGTTGTTCTAGTGTCGTGCCGTGCCGTCGTTTTAAAGAGGCGTCGTTTTGTGAAGGCATTGTTTTATAGGGGCGTCGTTTTCATAGAGGCGTCGTTTTTATAGAGGCGTCGTTTTATAGAGGCGTCGTTTGGGGAGTCTTCGTTTTTAAGAAGGCGTCGTTTTATAGAGACTTCGTTTTAAAGAAGCGAAATTTGATGAAGACGTCTTTATGATAGAAGCATCGTTTCAAAGAGGCGTCGTTTTTATATAGACGTCGTTTTATGGAGGCGTCGTTTCAAAAAGGCTTCATTTTATGGAGACGTTGTTATTATAGAGGCGTCGTTTCAACGAGGCGTCGTTTTTATAGAGGCATCGTTTCAAAAATGCGTCGTTTTATAGAGTCGTTGTTTTAAAGAGGCGTCGTTTTATGGAGACGTCGTTATTAAAGAGGCGTCGTTTTTATAGAGGCGTCGTTTTACTAGCGGCGTCGCTTCAAAGACGCGTCGTTCTAATGAGGCATCGTTTTATAAAGGCGTCGTTTTCATAAAGGCGTCGTTTTATAGAGACGTCGTTTTAAAGGCGTCGTTTTATAGAGGCGTCGTTTTCATAGAGGCATCGTTTTTATAGAGGCGTCGTTTTAAAGAGGCGTCGTTTTGTGAAGGCGTCGTTTTTATGAAGGCTTCGTTTTATAGAGGCGTCGTATTAAAGAGGCGTCGTTTTTATAGGGACGTCGTTTTATAGAAGCGTCGTTTTCATAGAGGCGTCGTTTTATAGAGGCGTCGTTTTATAGAGACGTCGTTTTTAAGGCGTCGTTTTATAGAGGCGTCGTTTTCATAGGAGCGTCGTTTTTATAGAGGCGTCGTTTTCATAGAGGCGTCGTTTTTATAGAGGCGTCGTTTTATAGAGGCATCGTTTTATAGTGGCGTTGTTTTATGAAGGCGTCGTTTTGTGAAGGCTTCGATTTTAAGAAGGCGTCGTTTTATAGAGACTTCGTCTTAAAGAAGCGAAGTTTGATGAAGACGTCTATATGATAGAAGCGTTGTTTCAAAGAGGCGTCGTTTTTATAGCGGCGTTGCTTCAAAGAGGCGTTGCTTCAAAGAGGCGTCGTTTTATAGAGGCGTCGTTTTCTATAGAGGCATCGTTTTTTAGAGGCGTCGTTTTACAAGGCGTCGTTTTTATAGATACGTCGTTTTTATAGGGGCGTCTTTTTTATAGCGGCATCGCTTCAAAGAGGCGTCGTTCTAAAGAGGCATCGTTTTATAAAGGTGTCATTTTATAGTGGCGTCGTTTTCATAACGGCGTCGTTTTAAATAGGCGTCGTTTTTATAGAGGCGTCATTCAAAGAGGCGTCGTTTTAAAAATGCCTCGTTTTTATAGAGGCGTCATTTCATAGAGGCGTCGTTTTATTGTGGCGTTGTTTTATGAAGGCGTCGTTTTGTGAAGGCTTCGATTTTAAGAAGGCGTCGTTTTATAGAGACTTCGTCTTAAAGAAGCGAAGTTTGATGAAGACGACTTTATGATAGAAGCATTGTTTTAAAGAGGCGTCGTTTTTATAGCGGCGTTGCATCAAAGAGGCGTCGTTTTATAGAGGCATCGTTTTCTATAGGCGTCATTTTATAGAGGCATCGTTTTCATAAAGGCGTCGTTTTATAGAGGCGTCGTTTTATAGAGGCGTCGTTATCATAGAGGCGTCGTTTTTATAGAGGCGTCGTTTAATAGAGGCGTCGTTTTATAGTGGCGTCGTTTTCATAGAGGCGTCGTTTTTATAGAGGCGTCTTTTTAAAGAGGCGTCGTTTTGTGAAGGCATTGTTTTATAGAGGCGTTGTTTTCATAGAGGCGTCGTGTTTATAGAGGCGTCGTTTTATAGAGGCGTCGTTTGGGGAGGCTTCGTTTTTAAGAAGGCGTCGTTTTATAGAGACTTCGTTTTAAAGAAGCGAAGTTTGATGAAGACGTCTTTATGATAGAAGCGTCGTTTCAAAGAGGCGTCGTTTTTATAGAGATGTCGTTTTATGGAGGCGTCGTTTCAAAAAGGCTTCATTTTATGGAGACGTTGTTATTATAGAGGCGTCGTTTCAAAGAGGCGTCGTTTTTATGGAGGTATCGTTTTATAGAGGCGTCGTTTTAAAAATGCGTCGTTTTATAGAGTCGTTGTTTTAAAGAGGCGTCGTTTTATGGAGACGTCGTTATTAAAGAGGCGTCATTTTTATAGAGGCGTGGTTTTAAAAGGCGTAGTTTTTATAGAAATGTCGTTTTTATAGAGGCGTCGTTTTTATAGCTGCATCGTTTCAAAGAGGCGTCGTTCTAAAGTGGCCTCGTTTTATAAAGGCGTCATTTTATATAGTGGCGTCGTTTGCATAAAGGCGTCGTTATATAGAGGCGTCATTTTATAGAGACGTCGTTTTTATAGAGGCATCGTTTTAAAAATGCGTCGTTTTATAGATTCGGTGTTTTAAAGAGGCGTCGTTTTATGGAGACGTCGTTATTAAAGAGGCGTCGTTTTTATAGAGGCGTCGTTTTTAAAGAGGCGTCGTTTTATAAGGCGTCGTTTTTATAGAAACGTCGTTTTTATAGAGGCGTCGTTTTTATAGCGGCATCGCTTCAAAGAGGCGTCGTTTTATAGAGGCGTCGTTTTCATAGAGGCGTCGTTTTTATAGAGGCGTCATTTTAAAGAGGCGTCGTTTTGTGAAGGCATTGTTTTATAGAAGCGTCGTTTAAAAAATGCGTCGTTTATAGAGTCGGTGTTTTAAAGAGGCGTCGTTTTTTGGAGACGTCGTTATAAAAGAGGCGTCGTTTTTATAGAGGCGTCGTTTTATAAGGCGTCGTTTTTATAGAAACGTCGTTTTTATAGAAGCTTCGTTTTTATAGCGGCATCGCTTCAAAGAGGCGTCGTTTTATAGAGGCGTTGTTTTCATAGAGTCGTCGTTTTTATAGAGGCATCGTTTATAGAGGCGTCGTTTTAAAGAGGCGTCGTTTTATAGTGGCGTTGTTTTATGAAGGCATCGTTTTCATAAAGGCGTCGTTTTATAGAGGCGTCGTATCGGGAGGCTTCGTTTTATAGTGGCGTCGTTTTATAGAGGCGTCGTTTTATTGAGCCGTCGTTTTCATAGAGGCGTCGTTTTTATAGAGGCGTCATTTTAAAGAGGCATCGTTTTTTAGAGGCGTCGTTTTACAAGGCGTCGTTTTTATAGATACGTCGTTTTTATAGGGGCGTCCTTTTTATAGCGGCATCGCTTCAAAGAGGCGTCGTTCTAAAGAGGCATCGTTTTATAAAGGTGTCATTTTATAGTGGCGTCGTTTTCATAAAGGCGTCGTTTTAAATAGGCGTCGTTTTTATAGAGGCGTCATTTCATAGAGGCGTCGTTTTATTGTGGCGTTGTTTTATGAAGGCGTCGTTTTGTGAAGGCTTCGATTTTAAGAAGGCGTCGTTTTATAGAGACTTCGTCTTAAAGAAGCGAAGTTTGATGAAGACGACTTTATGATAGAAGCATTGTTTCAAAGAGGCGTCGTTTTTATAGCGGCGTTGCATCAAAGAGGCGTCGTTTTATAGAGGCATCGTTTTCTATAGGCGTCATTTTATAGAGGCATCGTTTTCATAAAGGCGTCGTTTTATAGAGGCGTCGTTTTATAGAGGCGTCGTTATCATAGAGGCGTCGTTTTTATAGAGGCGTCGTTTAATAGAGGCGTCGTTTTTATAGAGGCGTAATTTTAAGGAGGCGTCGTTTTGTGAAGGCATTGTTTTATAGAGGCGTTGTTTTTATAGAGGCGTCGTTTAAAAGAGGCGTCGTTTTATAGTGGCGTTGTTTTATGAAGGCGTCGTTTTCATAAAGGCGTCGTTTTATGGAGACGTCGTTTTATGGAGACGTCGTTTTAAAGGCGTCGTTTTATAGAGGCGTCGTTTTCATAGAGGCATCGTTTTTATAGAGGCGTCGTTTTAAAGAGGCGTCGTTTTATAGTGGCGTTGTTTTTTGAAGGCGTCGTTTTTAAGAAGGCGTCGTTTTATAGAGACTTCGTTTTAAAGAAGTGAAGTTTGATGAAGACGTCTTTATGATAGAAGAGTCGTTTCAAAGAGTCGTCGTTTTTATAGAGGCATCGTTTATAGAGGCGTCGTTTTAAAGAGGCGTCGTTTTATAGTGGCGTTGTTTTATGAAGGCGTCGTTTTGTGAAGGCTTCGATTTTAAGAAGGCCTCGTTTTATAGAGACTTCGTTTTAAAGAAGCGAAGTTTGATGAAGACGACTTTATGATAGAAGCATCGTTTCAAAGAGGCGTCGTTTTTATAGCGGCGTGCATCAAAGAGGCGTCGTTTTATAGAGGCGTCCTTTTCTATAGGCGTCATTTTATAGAGGCATCGTTTTCATAAAGGCGTCGTTTTATAGAGGCGTCGTTTTATAGGGGCGTCATTTTAAAGAGGCGTCGTTGTGTGAAGGCATTGTTTTATAGAGGCGTTGTTTTCATAGAGGCGTCGTTTTTAAAGAGGCGTCGTTTTTATAGAGGCGTCATTTCATAGAGGCGTCGTTTTATTGTGGCGTTGTTTTATGAAGGCGTCGTTTTGTGAAGGCTTCGATTTTAAGAAGGCGTCGTTTTATAGAGACTTCGTCTTAAAGAAGCGAAGTTTGATGAAGACGACTTTATGATAGAAGCATTGTTTCAAAGAGGCGTCGTTTTTATAGCGGCGTTGCATCAAAGAGGCGTCGTTTTATAGAGGCATCGTTTTCTATAGGCGTCATTTTATAGAGGCATCGTTTTCATAAAGGCGTCGTTTTATAGAGGCGTCGTTATCATAGAGGCGTCGTTTTTATAGAGGCGTCGTTTAATAGAGGCGTCGTTTTATAGTGGCGTCGTTTTCATAGAGGCGTCGTTTTTATAGAGGCGTCTTTTTAAAGAGGCGTCGTTTTGTGAAGGCATTGTTTTATAGAGGCGTTGTTTTCATAGAGGCGTCGTGTTTATAGAGGCGTCGTTTTATAGAGGCGTCGTTTGGGGAGGCTTCGTTTTTAAGAAGGCGTCGTTTTATAGAGACTTCGTTTTAAAGAAGCGAAGTTTGATGAAGACGTCTTTATGATAGAAGCGTCGTTTCAAAGAGGCGTCGTTTTTATAGAGATGTCGTTTTATGGAGGCGTCGTTTCAAAAAGGCTTCATTTTATGGAGACGTTGTTATTATAGAGGCGTCGTTTCAAAGAGGCGTCGTTTTTATGGAGGTATCGTTTTATAGAGGCGTCGTTTTAAAAATGCGTCGTTTTATAGAGTCGTTGTTTTAAAGAGGCGTCGTTTTATGGAGACGTCGTTATTAAAGAGGCGTCATTTTTATAGAGGCGTGGTTTTAAAAGGCGTAGTTTTTATAGAAATGTCGTTTTTATAGAGGCGTCATTTTATATAGTGGCGTCGTTTTCATAAAGGCGTCGTTATATAGAGGCGTCATTTTATAGAGGCGTCGTTTTTATAGAGGCATCGTTTTAAAAATGCGTCGTTTTATAGATTCGGTATTTTAAAGAGGCGTCGTTTTATGGAGACGTTGTTTTTAAAGAGGCGTCGTTTTTATAGAGGCGTCGTTTTTATAAAGGCGTCGTTTTATAAGGCGTCGTTTTTATAGAAACGTCGTTTTTATAGAGGCGTCGTTTTTATAGCGGCATCGCTTCAAAGAGGCGTCGTTTTATAGAGGCGTCGTTTTCATAGAGGCGTCGTTTTTATAGAGGCGTCATTTTAAAGAGGCGTCGTTTTGTGAAGGCATTGTTTTATAGAAGCGTCGTTTAAAAAATGCGTCGTTTTATAGAGTCGGTGTTTTAAAGAGGCGTCGTTTTTTGGAGACGTCGTTATAAAAGAGGCGTCGTTTTTATAGAGGCGTCGTTTTATAAGGCGTCGTTTTTATAGAAACGTCGTTTTTATAGAGGCGTCGTTTTTATAGCGGCATCGCTTCAAAGAGGCGTCGTTTTATAGAGGCGTCGTTTTCATAGAGGCGTCGTTTTTATAGAGGCGTAATTTTAAGGAGGCGTCGTTTTGTGAAGGCATTGTTTTATAGAGGCGTTGTTTTTATAGAGGCGTCGTTTAAAAGAGGCGTCGTTTTATTGTGGCGTTGTTTTATGAAGGCGTCGTGTTCATAAAGGCGTCGTTTAATGGAGACGTCGTTTTATGGAGACGTCGTTTTAAAGGCGTCGTTTTCATAGAGGCATCGTTTTTATAGAGGCGTCGTTTTAAAGAGGCGTCGTTTTATAGTGGCGTTGTTTTATGAAGGCGTCGTTTTTAAGAAGGCGTCGTTTTATAGAGACTTCGTTTTAAAGAAGTGAAGTTTGATGAAGACGTCTTTATGATAGAAGAGTCGTTTCAAAGAGTCGTCGTTTTTATAGAGGCATCGTTTATAGAGGCGTCGTTTTAAAGAGGCGTCGTTTTATAGTGGCGTTGTTTTATGAAGGCGTCGTTTTGTGAAGGCTTCGATTTTAAGAAGGCCTCGTTTTATAGAGACTTCGTTTTAAAGAAGCGAAGTTTGATGAAGACGACTTTATGATAGAAGCATCGTTTCAAAGAGGCGTCGTTTTTATAGCGGCGTGCATCAAAGAGGCGTAGTTTTATAGAGGCGTCGTTTTATAGAGGCATCGTTTTCATAAAGGCGTCGTTTTATAGAGGCGTCGTTTTAAAGGGGCGTCGTTTTTAAAGAGGCGTCGTTTTACAGAGGCGTCGTTTGGGGAGGCTTCGTTTTTAAGAAGGCGTCGTTTTATAGAGACTTCGTATTAAAGAAGCGAAGTTTGATGAAGACGTCTTTATGATAGAAGCGACGTTTCAAAGAGTCGTCGTTTTTATAGAGACGTCGTTTTATGGAGGCGTCGTTTCAAAAAGGATTCATTTTATGGAGACGTTGTAATTATAGAGGCGTCGTTTCAAAGAGGCGTCGTTTTTATGGAGGTATCGTTTTAAAGAGGCGTCGTTTTAAAAATGCGTTGTTTTATAGAGTCGGTGTTTTAAAAAGGCGTCGTTTTTATAGAGGCGTCGTTTTTTAAGGCGTCGTTTTTATAGAAACGTCGTTTTCATAGAGGCGTCGTTTTATAGAGGCGTCGTTTGGGGAGGCTTCGTTTTTAAGAAGGCGTCGTTTTATAGAGACTTCGTTTTAAAGAAGCGAAGTTTGATGAAGACGTCTTTATGATAGAAGCGTCGTTTCAAAGAGTCGTCGTTTTTATAGAGGCATCGTTTATAGAGGCGTCGTTTTAAAGAGGCGTCGTTTTATAGTGGCGTTGTTTTATGAAGGCATCGTTTTCATAAAGGCGTCGTTTTATAGAGGCGTCGTTTTATAGAGGCGTCGTATCGGGAGGCTTCGTTTTATAGAGGCGTCGTTTTATAGAGGCGTCGTTTTATAGAGCCGTCGTTTTCATAGAGGCGTCGTATCGGGAGGCTTCGTTTTATAGTGGCGTCGTTTTATAGAGGCGTCGTTTTAGTGAGCCGTCGTTTTCATAGAGGCGTCGTTTTTATAGAGGCGTCATTTTAAAGAAGCATCGTTTTTTAGAGGCGTCGTTTTACAAGGCATCGTTTTTATAGATACGTCGTTTTTATAGGGGCGTCTTTTTTATAGCGGCATCGCTTCAAAGAGGCGTCGTTCTAAAGAGGCATCGTTTTATAAAGGTGTCATTTTATAGTGGCGTCGTTTTCATAAAGGCGTCGTTTTAAATAGGCGTCGTTTTTATAGAGGCGTCATTTCAAAGAGGCGTCGTTTTAAAAATGCGTCGTTTTTATAGAGGCGTCATTTCATAGAGGCGTCGTTTTATTGTGGCGTTGTTTTATGAAGGCGTCGTTTTGTGAAGGCTTCGATTTTAAGAAGGCGTCGTTTTATAGAAGCGTCGTTTCAAAGAGTCGTCGTTTTTATAGAGGCATCGTTTATAGAGGCGTCGTTTTAAAGAGGCGTCGTTTTATAGTGGCGTTGTTTTATGAAGGCATCGTTTTCATAAAGGCGTCGTTTTATAGAGGCGTCGTATCGGGAGGCTTCGTTTTATAGAGGCGTCGTTTTATAGAGCCGTCGTTTTCATAGAGGCGTCGTATCGGGAGGCTTCGTTTTATAGTGGCGTCGTTTTATAGAGGCGTCGTTTTAGTGAGCCGTCGTTTTCATAGAGGCGTCGTTTTTATAGAGGCGTCATTTTAAAGAGGCATCGTTTTTTAGAGGCGTTGTTTTACAAGGCGTCGTTTTTATAGATACGTCGTTTTTATAGGGGCGTCTTTTTTATAGCGGCATCGCTTCAAAGAGGCGTCGTTCTAAAGAGGCATCGTTTTATAAAGGTGTCATTTTATAGTGGCGTCGTTTTCATAAAGGCGTCGTTTTAAATAGGCGTCGTTTTTATAGAGGCGTCATTTCAAAGAGGCGTCGTTTTAAAAATGCCTCGTTTTTATAGAGGCGTCATTTCATAGAGGCGTCGTTTTATTGTGGCGTTGTTTTATGAAGGCGTCGTTTTGTGAAGGCTTCGATTTTAAGAAGGCGTCGTTTTATAGAGACTTCGTCTTAAAGAAGCGAAGTTTGATGAAGACGACTTTATGATAGAAGCATTGTTTCAAAGAGGCGTCGTTTTTATAGCGGCGTTGCATCAAAGAGGCGTCGTTTTATAGAGGCATCGTTTTCATAAAGGCGTCGTTTTATAGAGGCGTCGTTTTATAGAGGCGTCGTTATCATAGAGGCGTCGTTTTTATAGAGGCGTCGTTTAATAGAGGCGTCGTTTTATAGTGGCGTCGTTTTCATAGAGGCGTCGTTTTTATAGAGGCGTCTTTTTAAAGAGGCGTCGTTTTGTGAAGGCATTGTTTTATAGAGGCGTTGTTTTCATAGAGGCGTCGTGTTTATAGAGGCGTCGTTTTATAGAGGCGTCGTTTGGGGAGGCTTCGTTTTTAAGAAGGCGTCGTTTTATAGAGACTTCGTTTTAAAGAAGCGAAGTTTGATGAAGACGTCTTTATGATAGAAGCGTCGTTTCAAAGAGGCGTCGTTTTTATAGAGATGTCGTTTTATGGAGGCGTCGTTTCAAAAAGGCTTCATTTTATGGAGACGTTGTTATTATAGAGGCGTCGTTTCAAAGAGGCGTCGTTTTTATGGAGGTATCGTTTTATAGAGGCGTCGTTTTAAAAATGCGTCGTTTTATAGAGTCGTTGTTTTAAAGAGGCGTCGTTTTATGGAGACGTCGTTATTAAAGAGGCGTCATTTTTATAGAGGCGTGGTTTTAAAAGGCGTAGTTTTTATAGAAATGTCGTTTTTATAGAGGCGTCGTTTTTATAGCGGCATCGTTTCAAAGAGGCGTCGTTCTAAAGTGGCCTCGTTTTATAAAGGCGTCATTTTATATAGTGGCGTAATTTTCATAAAGGCGTCGTTATATAGAGGCGTCATTTTATAGAGGCGTCGTTTTAATAGAGGCATCGTTTTAAAAATGCGTCGTTTTATAGATTCGGTGTTTTAAAGAGGCGTCGTTTTATGGAGACGTCGTTATTAAAGAGGCGTCGTTTTTATAGAGGCGTCGTTTTTATAGAGGCGTCATTTTAAAGAGGCGTCGTTTTGTGAAGGCATTGTTTTATAGAGGCGTTGTTTTCATAGAGACGTCGTTTTAATAGAGGCGTCGTTTTATAGAGGCGTCGTTTGGGGAGGCTTCGTTTTTAAGAAGGCGTCGTTTTATACAGACTTCGTTTTAAAGAAGCGAAGTTTGATGAAGACGTCTTTATGATAGAAGCGTCGTTTCAAAGAGTCGTCGTTTTTATAGAGGCATCGTTTATAGAGGCGTCGTTTTAAAGAGGCGTCGTTTTATAGTGGCGTTGTTTTATGAAGGCATCGTTTTCATAAAGGCGTCGTTTTATAGAGGCGTCGTTTTATAGAGGCGTCGTATCGGGAGGCTTCGTTTTATAGAGGCGTCGTTTTATAGAGGCGTCGTTTTATAGAGCCGTCGTTTTCATAGAGGCGTCGTATCGGGAGGCTTCGTTTTATAGTGGCGTCGTTTTATAGAGGCGTCGTTTTATTGAGCCGTCGTTTTCATAGAGGCGTCGTTTTTATAGAGGCGTCATTTTAAAGAGGCATCGTTTTTTAGAGGCGTCGTTTTACAAGGCGTCGTTTTTATAGATACGTCGTTTTTATAGGGGCGTCTTTTTTATAGCGGCATCGCTTCAAAGAGGCGTCGTTCTAAAGAGGCATCGTTTTATAAAGGTGTCATTTTATAGTGGCGTTGTTTTCATAAAGGCGTCGTTTTAAATAGGCGTCGTTTTTATAGAGGCGTCATTTCAAAGAGGCGTCGTTTTAAAAATGCGTCGTTTTTATAGAGGCGTCATTTCATAGAGGCGTCGTTTTATTGTGGCGTTGTTTTATGAAGGCGTCGTTTTGTGAAGGCTTCGATTTTAAGAAGGCGTCGTTTTATAGAGACTTCGTCTTAAAGAAGCGAAGTTTGATGAAGACGACTTTATGATAGAAGCATTGTTTCAAAGAGGCGTCGTTTTTATAGCGGCGTTGCATCAAAGAGGCGTCGTTTTATAGAGGCATCGTTTTCTATAGGCGTCATTTTATAGAGGCATCGTTTTCATAAAGGCGTCGTTTTATAGAGGCGTCGTTTTATAGAGGCGTCGTTATCATAGAGGCGTCGTTTTTATAGAGGCGTCGTTTAATAGAGGTGTCGTTTTATAGTGGCGTCGTTTTCATAGAGGCGTCGTTTTTATAGAGGCGTCTTTTTAAAGAGGCGTCGTTTTGTGAAGGCATTGTTTTATAGAGGCGTTGTTTTCATAGAGGCGTCGTGTTCATAGAGGCGTCGTTTTATAGAGGCGTCGTTTGGGGAAGCTTCGTTTTTAAGAAGGCGTCGTTTTATAGAGACTTCGTTTTAAAAAAGCGAAGTTTGATGAAGACGTCTTTATGATAGAAGCGTCGTTTCAAAGAGGCGTCGTTTTTATAGAGATGTCGTTTTATGGAGGCGTCGTTTCAAAAAGGCTTCATTTTATGGAGACGTTGTTATTATAGAGGCGTCGTTTCAAAGAGGCGTCGTTTTTATGGAGGTATCGTTTTATAGAGGCGTCGTTTTAAAAATGCGTCGTTTTATAGAGTCGTTGTTTTAAAGAGGCGTCGTTTTATGGAGACGTCGTTATTAAAGAGGCGTCATTTTTATAGAGGCGTGGTTTTAAAAGGCGTAGTTTTTATAGAAATGTCGTTTTTATAGAGGCGTCGTTTTTATAGCGGCATCGTTTCAAAGAGGCGTCGTTCTAAAGTGGCCTCGTTTTATAAAGGCGTCATTTTATATAGTGGCGTCGTTTTCATAAAGGCGTCGTTATATAGAGGCGTCATTTTATAGAGGCGTCGTTTTTATAGAGGCATCGTTTTAAAAATGCGTCGTTTTATAGATTCGGTGTTTTAAAGAGGCGTCGTTTTATGGAGACATCGTTATTAAAGAGGCGTCGTTTTTATAGAGGCGTCGTTTTTATAGAGGCGTCGTTTTATAAGGCGTCGTTTTTATAGAAACGTCGTTTTTATAGAGGCGTCGTTTTTATAGCGGCATCGCTTCAAAGAGGCGTCGTTTTATAGAGGCGTCGTTTTCATAGAGGCGTCGTTTTTATAGAGGCGTCATTTTAAAGAGGCGTCGTTTTGTGAAGGCATTGTTTTATAGAAGCGTCGTTTAAAAAATGCGTCGTTTTATAGAGTCGGTGTTTTAAAGAGGCGTCGTTTTTTGGAGACGTCGTTATAAAAGAGGCGTCGTTTTTATAGAGGCGTCGTTTTATAAGGCGTCGTTTTTATAGAAACGTCGTTTTTATAGAGGCGTCGTTTTTATAGCGGCATCGCTTCAAAGAGGCGTCGTTTTATAGAGGCGTCGTTTTCATAGAGGCGTCGTTTTTATAGAGGCGTAATTTTAAGGAGGCGTCGTTTTGTGAAGGCATTGTTTTATAGAGGCGTTGTTTTTATAGAGGCGTCGTTTAAAAGAGGCGTCGTTTTATAGTGGCGTTGTTTTATGAAGGCGTCGTTTTCATAAAGGCGTCGTTTTATGGAGACGTCGTTTTAAAGGCGTCGTTTTATAGAGGCGTCGTTTTCATAGAGGCGTCGTTTTTTTAGAGGCGTAATTTTAAGGAGGCGTCGTTTTGTGAAGGCATTGTTTTATAGAGGCGTTGTTTTTATAGAGGCGTCGTTTAAAAGAGGCGTCGTTTTATAGTGGCGTTGTTTTATGAAGGCGTCGTTTTCATAAAGGCGTCGTTTTATGGAGGCGTCGTTTTATGGAGACGTCGTTTTAAAGGCGTCGTTTTATAGAGGCG
Organism: Autographa gamma; assembly: GCA_905146925.1. Classification (NCBI taxonomy): domain Eukaryota; kingdom Metazoa; phylum Arthropoda; class Insecta; order Lepidoptera; family Noctuidae; genus Autographa; species Autographa gamma. The sequence continues at coordinate 80,256 of LR989858.1, forward strand.
TCGTTTTCATAGAGGCATCGTTTTTATAGAGGCGTCGTTTTAAAGAGGCGTCGTTTTATAGTGGCGTTGTTTTATGAAGGCGTCGTTTTATAGAGACTTCGTTTTAAAGAAGTGAAGTTTGATGAAGACGTCTTTATGATAGAAGAGTCGTTTCAAAGAGTCGTCGTTTTTATAGAGGCATCGTTTATAGAGGCGTCGTTTATAGAGGCGTCGTTTTAAAGAGGCGTCATTTTATAGTGGCGTTGTTTTATGAAGGCGTCGTTTTGTGAAGGCTTCGATTTTAAGAAGGCCTCGTTTTATAGAGACTTCGTTTTAAAGAAGCGAAGTTTGATGAAGACGACTTTATGATAAAAGCATCGTTTCAAAGAGGCGTCGTTTTTATAGCGGCGTGCATCAAAGAGGCGTCGTTTTAAAGAGGCGTCGTTTTCTATAGGCGTCATTTTATAGAGGCATCGTTTTCATAAAGGCGTCGTTTTATAGAGGCGTCGTTTTATAGGGGCGTCATTTTAAAGAGGCGTCGTTGTGTGAAGGCATTGTTTTATAGAGGCGTTGTTTTCATAGAGGCGTCGTTTTTAAAGAGGCGTCGTTTTACAGAGGCGTCGTTTGGGGAGGCTTCGTTTTTAAGAAGGCGTCGTTTTATAGAGACTTCGTATTAAAGAAGCGAAGTTTGATGAAGACGTCTTTATGATAGAAGCGACGTTTCAAAGAGGCGTCGTTTTTATAGAGACGTCGTTTTATGGAGCCGTCGTTTCAAAAAGGATTCATTTTATGGAGACGTTGTAATTATAGAGGCGTCGTTTCAAAGAGGCGTCGTTTTTATGGAGGTATCGTTTTATAGAGGCGTCGTTTTAAAAATGCGTCGTTTTATAGAGTCGGTGTTTTAAAGAGGCGTCGTTTTTATAGAGGCGTCGTTTTTTAAGGCGTCGTTTTTATAGAAACGTCGTTTTCATAGAGGCGTCGTTTTTATAGAGGCGTCATTTTAAGGAGGCGTCGTTTTGTGAAGCCATTTTTTTATAGAGGCGTTGTTTTCATAGAGGCGTCGTTTTAATAGAGGCGTCGTTTTATAGAGGCGTCGTTTGGGGAGGCTTCGTTTTTAAGAAGGCGTCGTTTTATAGAGACTTCGTTTTAAAGAAGCGAAGTTTGATGAAGACGTCTTTATGATAGAAGCGTCGTTTCAAAGAGTCGTCGTTTTTATAGAGGCATCGTTTATAGAGGCGTCGTTTAAAAGAGGCGTCGTTTTATAGTGGCGTTGTTTTATGAAGGCATCGTTTTCATAAAGGCATCGTTTTATAGAGGCGTCGTTTTATACAGGCGTCGTATCGGGAGGCTTCGTTTTATAGAGGCGTCGTTTTATAGAGGCGTCGCTTTATAGAGCCGTCGTTTTCATAGAGGCGTCGTATCGGGAGGCTTCGTTTTATAGTGGCGTCGTTTTATAGAGGCGTCGTTTTATTGAGCCGTCGTTTTCATAGAGGCGTCGTTTTTATAGAGGCGTCATTTTAAAGAGGCGTCGTTGGGTGAAGGCATTGTTTTATAGAGGCGTTGTTTTCATAGAAACGTCGTTTTTAAAGAGGCGTCGTTTTATAGTGGCGTCGTTTGGGGAGGCTTCGTTTTTAAGAAGGCGTCATTTTATAGAGACTTCGTATTAAAGAAGCGAAGTTTGATGAAGACGTCTTTATGATAGAAGCGACGTTTCAAAGAGGCGTCGTTTTTATAGAGACGTCGTTTTATGGAGGCGTCGTTTCAAAAAGGATCCATTTTATGGAGACGTTGTAACTATAGAGGCGTCGTTTCAAAGAGGCGTCGTTTTTATGGAGGTATCGTTTTAAAGAGGCGTCGTTTTAAAAATGCGTTGTTTTATAGAGTCGGTGTTTTAAAAAGGCGTCGTTTTTATAGAGGCGTCGTTTTTTAAGGCGTCGTTTTTATAGAAACGTCGTTTTCATAGAGGCGTCGTTTTATAGAGGCGTCGTTTGGGGAGGCTTCGTTTTTAAGAAGGCGTCGTTTTATAGAGACTTCGTTTTAAAGAAGCGAAGTTTGATGAAGACGTCTTTATGATAGAAGCGTCGTTTCAAAGAGTCGTCGTTTTTATAGAGGCATCGTTTATAGAGGCGTCGTTTTAAAGAGGCGTCGTTTTATAGTGGCGTTGTTTTATGAAGGCATCGTTTTCATAAAGGCGTCGTTTTATAGAGGCGTCGTTTTATAGAGGCGTCGTATCGGGAGGCTTCGTTTTATAGAGGCGTCGTTTTATAGAGGCGTCGTTTTATAGAGCCGTCGTTTTCATAGAGGCGTCGTATCGGGAGGCTTCGTTTTATAGTGGCGTCGTTTTATAGAGGCGTCGTTTTAGTGAGCCGTCGTTTTCATAGAGGCGTCGTTTTTATAGAGGCGTCATTTTAAAGAAGCATCGTTTTTTAGAGGCGTCGTTTTACAAGGCATCGTTTTTATAGATACGTCGTTTTTATAGGGGCGTCTTTTTTATAGCGGCATCGCTTCAAAGAGGCGTCGTTCTAAAGAGGCATCGTTTTATAAAGGTGTCATTTTATAGTGGCGTCGTTTTCATAAAGGCGTCGTTTTAAATAGGCGTCGTTTTTATAGAGGCGTCATTTCAAAGAGGCGTCGTTTTAAAAATGCGTCGTTTTTATAGAGGCGTCATTTCATAGAGGCGTCGTTTTATTGTGGCGTTGTTTTATGAAGGCGTCGTTTTGTGAAGGCTTCGATTTTAAGAAGGCGTCGTTTTATAGAAGCGTCGTTTCAAAGAGTCGTCGTTTTTATAGAGGCATCGTTTATAGAGGCGTCGTTTTAAAGAGGCGTCGTTTTATAGTGGCGTTGTTTTATGAAGGCATCGTTTTCATAAAGGCGTCGTTTTATAGAGGCGTCGTATCGGGAGGCTTCGTTTTATAGAGGCGTCGTTTTATAGAGCCGTCGTTTTCATAGAGGCGTCGTATCGGGAGGCTTCGTTTTATAGTGGCGTCGTTTTATAGAGGCGTCGTTTTAGTGAGCCGTCGTTTTCATAGAGGCGTCGTTTTTATAGAGGCGTCATTTTAAAGAGGCATCGTTTTTTAGAGGCGTTGTTTTACAAGGCGTCGTTTTTATAGATACGTCGTTTTTATAGGGGCGTCTTTTTTATAGCGGCATCGCTTCAAAGAGGCGTCGTTCTAAAGAGGCATCGTTTTATAAAGGTGTCATTTTATAGTGGCGTCGTTTTCATAAAGGCGTCGTTTTAAATAGGCGTCGTTTTTATAGAGGCGTCATTTCAAAGAGGCGTCGTTTTAAAAATGCCTCGTTTTTATAGAGGCGTCATTTCATAGAGGCGTCGTTTTATTGTGGCGTTGTTTTATGAAGGCGTCGTTTTGTGAAGGCTTCGATTTTAAGAAGGCGTCGTTTTATAGAGACTTCGTCTTAAAGAAGCGAAGTTTGATGAAGACGACTTTATGATAGAAGCATTGTTTCAAAGAGGCGTCGTTTTTATAGCGGCGTTGCATCAAAGAGGCGTCGTTTTATAGAGGCATCGTTTTCATAAAGGCGTCGTTTTATAGAGGCGTCGTTTTATAGAGGCGTCGTTATCATAGAGGCGTCGTTTTTATAGAGGCGTCGTTTAATAGAGGCGTCGTTTTATAGTGGCGTCGTTTTCATAGAGGCGTCGTTTTTATAGAGGCGTCTTTTTAAAGAGGCGTCGTTTTGTGAAGGCATTGTTTTATAGAGGCGTTGTTTTCATAGAGGCGTCGTGTTTATAGAGGCGTCGTTTTATAGAGGCGTCGTTTGGGGAGGCTTCGTTTTTAAGAAGGCGTCGTTTTATAGAGACTTCGTTTTAAAGAAGCGAAGTTTGATGAAGACGTCTTTATGATAGAAGCGTCGTTTCAAAGAGGCGTCGTTTTTATAGAGATGTCGTTTTATGGAGGCGTCGTTTCAAAAAGGCTTCATTTTATGGAGACGTTGTTATTATAGAGGCGTCGTTTCAAAGAGGCGTCGTTTTTATGGAGGTATCGTTTTATAGAGGCGTCGTTTTAAAAATGCGTCGTTTTATAGAGTCGTTGTTTTAAAGAGGCGTCGTTTTATGGAGACGTCGTTATTAAAGAGGCGTCATTTTTATAGAGGCGTGGTTTTAAAAGGCGTAGTTTTTATAGAAATGTCGTTTTTATAGAGGCGTCGTTTTTATAGCGGCATCGTTTCAAAGAGGCGTCGTTCTAAAGTGGCCTCGTTTTATAAAGGCGTCATTTTATATAGTGGCGTAATTTTCATAAAGGCGTCGTTATATAGAGGCGTCATTTTATAGAGGCGTCGTTTTAATAGAGGCATCGTTTTAAAAATGCGTCGTTTTATAGATTCGGTGTTTTAAAGAGGCGTCGTTTTATGGAGACGTCGTTATTAAAGAGGCGTCGTTTTTATAGAGGCGTCGTTTTTATAGAGGCGTCATTTTAAAGAGGCGTCGTTTTGTGAAGGCATTGTTTTATAGAGGCGTTGTTTTCATAGAGACGTCGTTTTAATAGAGGCGTCGTTTTATAGAGGCGTCGTTTGGGGAGGCTTCGTTTTTAAGAAGGCGTCGTTTTATACAGACTTCGTTTTAAAGAAGCGAAGTTTGATGAAGACGTCTTTATGATAGAAGCGTCGTTTCAAAGAGTCGTCGTTTTTATAGAGGCATCGTTTATAGAGGCGTCGTTTTAAAGAGGCGTCGTTTTATAGTGGCGTTGTTTTATGAAGGCATCGTTTTCATAAAGGCGTCGTTTTATAGAGGCGTCGTTTTATAGAGGCGTCGTATCGGGAGGCTTCGTTTTATAGAGGCGTCGTTTTATAGAGGCGTCGTTTTATAGAGCCGTCGTTTTCATAGAGGCGTCGTATCGGGAGGCTTCGTTTTATAGTGGCGTCGTTTTATAGAGGCGTCGTTTTATTGAGCCGTCGTTTTCATAGAGGCGTCGTTTTTATAGAGGCGTCATTTTAAAGAGGCATCGTTTTTTAGAGGCGTCGTTTTACAAGGCGTCGTTTTTATAGATACGTCGTTTTTATAGGGGCGTCTTTTTTATAGCGGCATCGCTTCAAAGAGGCGTCGTTCTAAAGAGGCATCGTTTTATAAAGGTGTCATTTTATAGTGGCGTTGTTTTCATAAAGGCGTCGTTTTAAATAGGCGTCGTTTTTATAGAGGCGTCATTTCAAAGAGGCGTCGTTTTAAAAATGCGTCGTTTTTATAGAGGCGTCATTTCATAGAGGCGTCGTTTTATTGTGGCGTTGTTTTATGAAGGCGTCGTTTTGTGAAGGCTTCGATTTTAAGAAGGCGTCGTTTTATAGAGACTTCGTCTTAAAGAAGCGAAGTTTGATGAAGACGACTTTATGATAGAAGCATTGTTTCAAAGAGGCGTCGTTTTTATAGCGGCGTTGCATCAAAGAGGCGTCGTTTTATAGAGGCATCGTTTTCTATAGGCGTCATTTTATAGAGGCATCGTTTTCATAAAGGCGTCGTTTTATAGAGGCGTCGTTTTATAGAGGCGTCGTTATCATAGAGGCGTCGTTTTTATAGAGGCGTCGTTTAATAGAGGTGTCGTTTTATAGTGGCGTCGTTTTCATAGAGGCGTCGTTTTTATAGAGGCGTCTTTTTAAAGAGGCGTCGTTTTGTGAAGGCATTGTTTTATAGAGGCGTTGTTTTCATAGAGGCGTCGTGTTCATAGAGGCGTCGTTTTATAGAGGCGTCGTTTGGGGAAGCTTCGTTTTTAAGAAGGCGTCGTTTTATAGAGACTTCGTTTTAAAAAAGCGAAGTTTGATGAAGACGTCTTTATGATAGAAGCGTCGTTTCAAAGAGGCGTCGTTTTTATAGAGATGTCGTTTTATGGAGGCGTCGTTTCAAAAAGGCTTCATTTTATGGAGACGTTGTTATTATAGAGGCGTCGTTTCAAAGAGGCGTCGTTTTTATGGAGGTATCGTTTTATAGAGGCGTCGTTTTAAAAATGCGTCGTTTTATAGAGTCGTTGTTTTAAAGAGGCGTCGTTTTATGGAGACGTCGTTATTAAAGAGGCGTCATTTTTATAGAGGCGTGGTTTTAAAAGGCGTAGTTTTTATAGAAATGTCGTTTTTATAGAGGCGTCGTTTTTATAGCGGCATCGTTTCAAAGAGGCGTCGTTCTAAAGTGGCCTCGTTTTATAAAGGCGTCATTTTATATAGTGGCGTCGTTTTCATAAAGGCGTCGTTATATAGAGGCGTCATTTTATAGAGGCGTCGTTTTTATAGAGGCATCGTTTTAAAAATGCGTCGTTTTATAGATTCGGTGTTTTAAAGAGGCGTCGTTTTATGGAGACATCGTTATTAAAGAGGCGTCGTTTTTATAGAGGCGTCGTTTTTATAGAGGCGTCGTTTTATAAGGCGTCGTTTTTATAGAAACGTCGTTTTTATAGAGGCGTCGTTTTTATAGCGGCATCGCTTCAAAGAGGCGTCGTTTTATAGAGGCGTCGTTTTCATAGAGGCGTCGTTTTTATAGAGGCGTCATTTTAAAGAGGCGTCGTTTTGTGAAGGCATTGTTTTATAGAAGCGTCGTTTAAAAAATGCGTCGTTTTATAGAGTCGGTGTTTTAAAGAGGCGTCGTTTTTTGGAGACGTCGTTATAAAAGAGGCGTCGTTTTTATAGAGGCGTCGTTTTATAAGGCGTCGTTTTTATAGAAACGTCGTTTTTATAGAGGCGTCGTTTTTATAGCGGCATCGCTTCAAAGAGGCGTCGTTTTATAGAGGCGTCGTTTTCATAGAGGCGTCGTTTTTATAGAGGCGTAATTTTAAGGAGGCGTCGTTTTGTGAAGGCATTGTTTTATAGAGGCGTTGTTTTTATAGAGGCGTCGTTTAAAAGAGGCGTCGTTTTATAGTGGCGTTGTTTTATGAAGGCGTCGTTTTCATAAAGGCGTCGTTTTATGGAGACGTCGTTTTAAAGGCGTCGTTTTATAGAGGCGTCGTTTTCATAGAGGCGTCGTTTTTTTAGAGGCGTAATTTTAAGGAGGCGTCGTTTTGTGAAGGCATTGTTTTATAGAGGCGTTGTTTTTATAGAGGCGTCGTTTAAAAGAGGCGTCGTTTTATAGTGGCGTTGTTTTATGAAGGCGTCGTTTTCATAAAGGCGTCGTTTTATGGAGACGTCGTTTTATGGAGACGTCGTTTTAAAGGCGTCGTTTTATAGAGGCGTCGTTTTCATAGAGGCATCGTTTTTATAGAGGCGTCGTTTTAAAGAGGCGTCGTTTTATAGTGGCGTTGTTTTATGAAGGCGTCGTTTTATAGAGACTTCGTTTTAAAGAAGTGAAGTTTGATGAAGACGTCTTTATGATAGAAGAGTCGTTTCAAAGAGTCGTCGTTTTTATAGAGGCATCGTTTATAGAGGCGTCGTTTATAGAGGCGTCGTTTTAAAGAGGCGTCATTTTATAGTGGCGTTGTTTTATGAAGGCGTCGTTTTGTGAAGGCTTCGATTTTAAGAAGGCCTCGTTTTATAGAGACTTCGTTTTAAAGAAGCGAAGTTTGATGAAGACGACTTTATGATAAAAGCATCGTTTCAAAGAGGCGTCGTTTTTATAGCGGCGTGCATCAAAGAGGCGTCGTTTTAAAGAGGCGTCGTTTTCTATAGGCGTCATTTTATAGAGGCATCGTTTTCATAAAGGCGTCGTTTTATAGAGGCGTCGTTTTATAGGGGCGTCATTTTAAAGAGGCGTCGTTGTGTGAAGGCATTGTTTTATAGAGGCGTTGTTTTCATAGAGGCGTCGTTTTTAAAGAGGCGTCGTTTTACAGAGGCGTCGTTTGGGGAGGCTTCGTTTTTAAGAAGGCGTCGTTTTATAGAGACTTCGTATTAAAGAAGCGAAGTTTGATGAAGACGTCTTTATGATAGAAGCGACGTTTCAAAGAGGCGTCGTTTTTATAGAGACGTCGTTTTATGGAGCCGTCGTTTCAAAAAGGATTCATTTTATGGAGACGTTGTAATTATAGAGGCGTCGTTTCAAAGAGGCGTCGTTTTTATGGAGGTATCGTTTTATAGAGGCGTCGTTTTAAAAATGCGTCGTTTTATAGAGTCGGTGTTTTAAAGAGGCGTCGTTTTTATAGAGGCGTCGTTTTTTAAGGCGTCGTTTTTATAGAAACGTCGTTTTCATAGAGGCGTCGTTTTTATAGAGGCGTCATTTTAAGGAGGCGTCGTTTTGTGAAGCCATTTTTTTATAGAGGCGTTGTTTTCATAGAGGCGTCGTTTTAATAGAGGCGTCGTTTTATAGAGGCGTCGTTTGGGGAGGCTTCGTTTTTAAGAAGGCGTCGTTTTATAGAGACTTCGTTTTAAAGAAGCGAAGTTTGATGAAGACGTCTTTATGATAGAAGCGTCGTTTCAAAGAGTCGTCGTTTTTATAGAGGCATCGTTTATAGAGGCGTCGTTTAAAAGAGGCGTCGTTTTATAGTGGCGTTGTTTTATGAAGGCATCGTTTTCATAAAGGCATCGTTTTATAGAGGCGTCGTTTTATACAGGCGTCGTATCGGGAGGCTTCGTTTTATAGAGGCGTCGTTTTATAGAGGCGTCGCTTTATAGAGCCGTCGTTTTCATAGAGGCGTCGTATCGGGAGGCTTCGTTTTATAGTGGCGTCGTTTTATAGAGGCGTCGTTTTATTGAGCCGTCGTTTTCATAGAGGCGTCGTTTTTATAGAGGCGTCATTTTAAAGAGGCGTCGTTGGGTGAAGGCATTGTTTTATAGAGGCGTTGTTTTCATAGAAACGTCGTTTTTAAAGAGGCGTCGTTTTATAGTGGCGTCGTTTGGGGAGGCTTCGTTTTTAAGAAGGCGTCATTTTATAGAGACTTCGTATTAAAGAAGCGAAGTTTGATGAAGACGTCTTTATGATAGAAGCGACGTTTCAAAGAGGCGTCGTTTTTATAGAGACGTCGTTTTATGGAGGCGTCGTTTCAAAAAGGATCCATTTTATGGAGACGTTGTAACTATAGAGGCGTCGTTTCAAAGAGGCGTCGTTTCAAAGAGGCGTCGTTTTTATGGAGGTATCGTTTTATAGAGGCGTCGTTTTAAAAATGCGTCGTTTTATAGAGTCGGTGTTTTCATAGAGGCGTCGTTTTTATAGAGGCGTCATTTTAAGGAGGCGTCGTTTTGTGAAGGCATTGTTTTATAGAGGCGTTGTTTTCATAGAGGCGTCGTTTTAATAGAGGCGTCGTTTTAAAGAGGCGTCGTTTGGGGAGGCTTCGTTTTTAAGAAGGCGTCGTTTTATAGAGACTTCGTTTTAAAGAAGCGAAGTTTGATGAAGACGTCTTTATGATAGAAGCGACGTTTCAAAGAGGCGTCGTTTTTATGGAGGTATCGTTTTATAGAGGCGTCGTTTTAAAAATGCGTCGTTTTATAGAGTCGGTGTTTTCATAGAGGCGTCGTTTTTATAGAGGCGTCATTTTAAGGAGGCGTCGTTTTGTGAAGGCATTGTTTTATAGAGGCGTTGTTTTCATAGAGGCGTCGTTTTAATAGAGGCGTCGTTTTAAAGAGGCGTCGTTTGGGGAGGCTTCGTTTTTAAGAAGGCGTCGTTTTATAGAGACTTCGTTTTAAAGAAGCGAAGTTTGATGAAGACGTCTTTATGATAGAAGCGTCGTTTCAAAGAGGCGTCGTTTTTATAGAGTCGTCGTTTTATGGAGGCGTCGTTTCAAAAAGGCTTCATTTTATATAGTGGCGTAATTTTCATAAAGGCGTCGTTTAATAGAGGCGACATTTTATAGAGGCGTAGTTTTTATAGAGGCATCGTTTTAAAAATGCGTCGTTTTATAGAGTCGGTGTTTTAAAGAGGCGTCGTTTTTGAAGAGGCGTCGTTTTTATAGAGGCGTCGTTTTCATAGAGGCGTCGTTTTATAAGGCGTCGTTTTTATAGAAACGTCGTTTTTATAGAGGCGTCGTTCTAAAGAGGCATCGTGTTATAAAGGCGTCATCGTCGTTTTCATTAAGGCGTCGTTTTAAAGAGGCGTCGTTTTTATAGAGGCGTCGTTTTCATAGAGGCGTCGTTTTTATAGAGGCGTCGTTTCTATAGCGGCATCGCTTCAAAGAGGCATCGTTTTATAAAGGCGTCATCGTCGTTTTCATTCAGGCGTCGTTTTGTGAAGGCTTCGTTTTTAAGAAGGCGTCGTTTTATAGAGACTTCGTTTTAAAGAAGTGAAGTTTGATGAAGACGTCTTTATGATAGAAGCGTCGTTTCAAAGAGGCGGCGTTTTTATAGAGGCATCGTTTATAGAGGCGTCGTTTTAAAGAGGCGTCGTTTTATAGAGGCGTCGTTTTTATACAGGCGTCGTTTTCATAGAGGCGTCTTTTTTATAGAGGCGTCGTTTTATCGAGGCGTCGTTTTCATAGAGGCGTCGTTTTTATAGAGGCGTCGTTTTTATAGCGGCATCGCTTCAAAGAGGCGTCGTTCTAAAGAGGCATCGTTTTATAAAGGCGACATCGTCGTTTTCATTAAGGCGTCGTTTTGTGAAGGCTTCGTTTTTAAGAAGGCGTCGTTTTATAGAGACTTCGTTTTAAAGAAGTGAAGTTTGATGAAGACGTCTTTATGATAGAAGCGTCGTTTCAAAGAGGCGTCGTTTTTATAGAGGCATCGTTTATAGAGGCGTCGTTTTAAAGAGGCGTCGTTTTAAAGAGGCGTCGTTTTTATACATTCGTCGTTTTAAACAGGCGTCGTTTTCATTAAGGCGTCGTTTTGTGAAGGCTTCGTTTTTAAGAAGGCGTCGTTTTATAGAGACTTCGTTTTAAAGAAGTGAAGTTTGATGAAGACGTCTTTATGATAGAAGCGTCGTTTCAAAGAGGCGTCGTTTTTATAGAGGCATCGTTTATAGAGGCGTCGTTTTAAAGAGGCGTCGTTTTAAAGAGGCGTCGTTTTTATACATTCGTCGTTTTAAACAGGCGTCGTTTTCATAGAGGCGTCTTTTTTATAGAGGCGTCGTTTTATCGAGGCGTCGTTTAATAGTGGCGTTGTTTTATGAAGGCGTCCTTTTGTGAAGGCTTCGTTTTTAAGAAGGCGTCGTTTTATAGAGACTTCGTTTTAAAGAAGTGAAGTTTGATGAAGACGTCTTTATGATAGAAGCGTCGTTTCACAGAGGCGTCGTTTTTATAGCGGCGTTGCTTCAATGAGGCGTCGTTTTATAGAGGCGTCGTTTGGCGAGGCGTCGTTTTTTAGAGGCGTCGTTTTATTGTGGCGTTGTTTTATGAAGGCGTCGTTTTGTGAAGGCTTCGATTTTAAGAAGGCGTCGTTTTATAGAGACTTCGTTTTAAAGAAGCGAAGTTTGATGAAGACGACTTTATGATAGAAGCATCGTTTCAAAGAGAGTCGTTTTTATAGCGGCGTTGCGTCGTTTTATAGACACGTCGTTTTCTATAGGCGTCATTTTATAGATGCATCGTTTTCATAAAGGCGTCGTTTTATAGAGGCGTCGTTTTATGGAGACGTCGTTTTAATAGTGGCGTCGTTTTATAGAGGCGTCATTTCAAAGAGGCGTCTTTTTAAAAATGCGTCGTTTTATAGATTAGTTGTTTTAAAGAGGTGTCATTTTATAGAGGCGTCGTTTTCATAAAGGCGTCGTTTTATAGAGACGACGTTTTAAAGGCGTCGTTTTCATAGAGGCATCGTTTTTATAGAGGCGTCGTTTTATAGTGGCGTCGTTTTATAGAGGCGTCGTATGGGGAGGCTTCGTTTTATAGAGGCGTCGTTTTTATAGAGGCGTCGTTTTAAAGAGGCGTCGTTTTGTGAAGGCATTGTTTTATAGAGGCGTCGTTTTTAAGGCGTCGTTTTATAGAGGCGTTGTTTTCATACGGGCGTCGTTTTTATAGAGGCGTCGTTTTAAAGAGGCGTCGTTTTGTGAAGGCATCGTTTTATTGAGGCGTCGTTTTCATAGAGGCGTCGTTTTGTTAAGGCTTCATTTTTAAGAAAGCGTCGTTTTAAAGAGACTTCGTTTTAAAGAGGCGTCGTTTTTATAGGGACGTCGTTTTATAGAGGCGTCGTTTTATAGAAGCGTCGTTTTCATAGAGAAGGTCGTTTAATAGTGGCGTCGTTTTATAGAGGCGTCGTTTTATAGAGACGTCGTTTTTAAGGCGTCGTTTTAAAGAGGCGTCGTTTTCTGAAGGCATCGTTTTATGGAGGCGTCGTTTCAAAAAGGCGTCATTTTATGGAGACGTTTTTATTATAGAGGCGTCGTTTCAAAGAGGCGTCGTTTTTATAGAGGCATCGTTTTATTGAGGCGTCGTTTTAAAAATGCGTCGTTTTATAGAGTCGTTGTTTTTAAGAGGCGTCGTTTTATGGACATGTCGTTTTTATAGAGGCGTCGTTTTTATAGCGGCGTCGCTTCAAAGAGGCGTCGTTCTAAAGAGGCATCGTTTTATAAAGGCGTCATTTTATAGAGGCGTCGTTTTCATAGACGCGTCGTTTTTATAGAGGCGTCGTTTTTATAGCGGCGTCGCTTCAAAGAGGCGTCGTTCTTAAGAGGCATCGTTTTATAAAGGCGTCATTTTATAGAGGCGTCGTTTTCATTAAGGCGTCGTTATAGAGAGGCGTCGTTTTAAAGATTCGTCGTTTTGTGAAGGCTTCGTTTTTATGAAGACGTCGTTTTATAGAGGCGTCGTTTTAAAGAGGCGTCGTTTTGTGAAGGCATCGTTTTATAGGGACTTCGTTTTATAGAGGCGTTGTTTTTATAGCGGCATCGCTTCAAAGAGGTGTCGTTTGATAAAGGTGTCATTTTATAGTGGCGTCGTTTTCATAAAGGCGTCGTTTTATAGACGCGTCGTTTTATAGAGGCGTCGTTTTCATAAAGGCGTCGTTTTATAGACGCGTCGTTTTATAGAGGCGTCGTTTTCATAGAGGCGTCGTTTTTATAGAGGCGTCGTTTTATAGAGGCGTCGTTTTATAGAGGCGTCGTTTTATAGAGGCGTCGTTTTATAGTGGCGTTGTTTTATGCAGGCTACGTTTTTAAGAAGGCGTCGTTTTATAGAGACTTCGGTTTAAAGAAGCGAAGTTTGATGAAGACGTCTTTATGATAGAAGCGTCGTTTCAAAGAGGCGTCGTTTTAAAGAGGCGTCGTTTTCATAGAGGCGTCGTTTTTATAGAGGCGTCGTTTTATAGTGGCGTTGTTTTATGAAGGCTTCGTTTTTAAGAAGGCGTCGTTTTATAGAGACTTCGGTTTAAAGAAGCGAAGTTTGATGAAGACGTCTTTATGATAGAAGCGTCGTTTCAAAGAGGCGTCGTTTTTATAGCGGCGTTGCTTCAAAGAGGCGTCGTTTTATAGAGGCGTCGTTAATATAGCGGCGTCGCTTCAAAGAGGCGTCGTTCTAAAGAGGCATCGTTTTATAAAGGCGTCATTTTATAGAGGCGTCGTTTTCATGAAGGCGTCGTTTTATGGAGACGTCGTTTTAAAGGCGTCGTTTTATAGAGGCGTCGTTTTCATAGAGGCAACGTTTTTATAAAGGCGTCGTTTTATAGAGGCGTCGTTTTAAAGGCGATGTTTTTTAGAGGCATCGTTTTCATAGAGGCGTCGTTTTAAAGAGGCGTCGTTTTGTGAAGGCATCGTTTTATAGAGGCGTCGTTTTCATAGAGGCATCGTTTTTAGAGAGGCGTCGTTTTATAGAGGCGTCGTTTTCTAGTGGCGTTGTTTTATGAAGGCGTCGTTTTTAAGAGACTTCGTTTTAAAGAGGCGAAGTTTGATGAAGACGTCTTTATGATAGAAGCGTCGTTTTAAAAAGTTTTCGTTTTTAAAGAGAAGTCGTTTTATAGATATGTCGTTTTATAGAGACGTCGTTTTAAAGGGGCGTCGTTTTATGGAGACGTCGTTTTTATAGAGGAGTCGTTTCAAAGAGGCACCGTTTTTTTAGAGACGTCGTTTTTTGGAGGCGTCGTTTCAAAAAGGCTTCGTTTTTAAAGAGAAGTCGTTTTCTAGAGGTGTCGTTTTATAGAGACGTCGTTTTATAGAGACGTCGTTTTAAAGGGGCGTCGTTTTATGGAGACGTCGTTATTATAGAGGAGTCGTTTCAGAGGCGTCGTTTTATGGAGACGTCGTTATTATAAAGTCGTCGTTTTTATAGAGGCGTCGTTTTTATAGAGGCGTCGTTTTTATAGAGGTGTCGTTTTTATAGAGGCGTCGTTTTATTGAGGCGTCGTTTTGTAAGGCGTCGTTTTTATAGAGGCTTCGTTTTATAGAGGCGTCGTTTTATAAGGCGTTTATTTATTGTGGCGTCGTTTTATGAAGGCGTTGTTTTGTGAATGCGTCGTTTTTAAGAAGGCGTCGTTTTTTGTGACTTCATTTTAAAGAGGCGAAGTTTGATGTAGACGTCTTTATGATAGAAGCGTCGTTAAAAAGAGGCGTCGTTTTTATAGAGATGTCGTATTATGGTGGCGTCGTTTCAAAAAGTTTTCGTTTTTAAAGAGAAGTCGTTTTATAGATATGTCGTTTTATAGAGACGTCGTTTTAAAGGGGCGTCGTTTTATGGAGACGTCGTTTTTATAGAGGAGTCGTTTCAAAGAGGCACCGTTTTTATAGAGACGTCGTTTTATGGAGGCGTCGTTTCAAAAAGGCTTCGTTTTTAAAGAGAAGTCGTTTTCTAGAGGTGTCGTTTTATAGAGACGTCGTTTTAAAGGGGCGTCGTTTCATGGAGACGTCGTTATTATAGAGGAGTCGTTTCAAAGAGGCGTCGTTTTATGGAGACGTCGTTATTATAGAGGCGTCGTTTTTATAGAGGCGTCGTTTTTATAGAGGCGTCGTTTTTATAGAGGTGTCGTTTTTATAGAGGCGTCGTTTTATTGAGGCGTCGTTTTGTAAGGCGTCGTTTTTATAGAGGCTTCGTTTTATAGAGGCGTCGTTTTATAAGGCGTTTATTTATTGTGGCGTCGTTTTATGAAGGCGTTGTTTTGTGAATGCGTCGTTTTTAAGAAGGCGTCGTTTTTTGTGACTTCATTTTAAAGAGGCGAAGTTTGATGTAGACGTCTTTATGATAGAAGCGTCGTTAAAAAGAGGCGTCGTTTTTATAGAGACGTCGTATTATGGTGGCGTCGTTTCAAAAAGTTTTCGTTTTTAAAGAGAAGTCGTTTTATAGAGGTGTCGTTTTATAGAGACGTCGTTTTAAAGGGGCGTCGTTTTATGGAGACGTCGTTATTCTAGAGGAGTCGTTTCAAAGAGGCGTCGTTTTATGCAGACGTCTTTATTATAGAGGTGTCGTTTCCAAGTTGCGTCGTTTTCCAGAGGCGTCGTTTTATGGAGACGTCATTTTATAGCGACGTTGTTTCAAAAAAGCGTAGTTTTATGGAGACGTCGTTTTTAAGGGGCGTGATTTTATGGAGACGTTATTATAGAGGATACGTGAAAAATCTTTTATTTTACTATGACGATGCTTGTTTTTTGTACTTATGTTGGTGTTTGTTAATTTTGGGAAATTAAAGTTTTATTCTTGTTATTTAAATAACGATGTTTATGGAAGAAAACTTGCCCCTAAATATAAGGCGCCCGTCTCACTTAGAGCGAGGAGCGAGTAGCGAGTAGAACGATGAACTACAAAACGAGTCGGCGAGCAGAGAGAAGCGAGAATGTAGTTTCAATAGTTTTGTCGTAAGTCGGACAACTGCCTTTCATTATTTTAGACGGTAGTGTAAGGTATTTTATTTTATATGATGATGCCCAATATCTTTTGTACCTATGGTGTTACTTTCGGGAAATTAAAGGCTTTATTCTTGACATTAATTTAGTTAACGGTGTTAATGGTTTTAAAAGAGAACTTGCCCTTGAATACAAAACTCTATCTTGCCCAAAAGCTCGCTGTCGATCTTATATTGAAGTTTCGAAAAACCGTTATCAATTTTCCATGTTGAAATATCATTAGAATAAATCTATACTTAATAAATAAAACCGTTAAATGGAAATGACTACAAGACCTACTCTTTACTAACAAAACTGCCTGATAATGTGTGCATCTTGAATCGAGCGCACGTCACGTGATCCGGGTTTTAATGAAATGTTCTATTTTGCCCTCCTTTCCTTTATTGTAGAATGTATTTAGTATAGAATGACCCGAGCGAGTGGAGCGAGTATCGCCTGTCACACTCGTCACTCGCTCATCGCTCGGCGACAAAACTATCAAAACTATATACTCGCTACTCGCTGCTCGCCGACTCGTTTTGTAGTTCATCGTTCTACTCGCTACTCGCTTCTCGCTCTAAGTGGGACAGGTCCCTTAAGTCGGACAGGTTTACTCCCTTTAAATTACATGGGTGAATTTCGACAAATGCCATTTTTCTTATCATATCGGTGAACTTTTACAATTATGTATTTTTTGTATATTTTTTAGGTTTTATGTAATCTTTAGGACATCAAATATCCCCAAATTTAATATCATCAACGTATCATTTAAGACTAAGGAGAAAATTCGGTTTGAATTTTGGCTTCCACCGATATGAAAAACCGGCACCGATTATTTTTTCTGTACACCGATATGATAAGGATATCCACCGAAATGATGTACATATCCAGCGATATGATAATCTATCTATCATATGTACCTATATATTTTTACAAGGGTAGTCACCCTTGAGAACTGAAGACCAGAAATTAGGGTGTTATGTGGGTAAATCACATCCAAAGATTCTTAGAAATCCAATGAAAATAATATATTTTTTGAAAATATGTACCTATTTTATTATGTTCACTAGAGGAACTTATTGTTAAAAAAATAATTATTATTTTTATTATCATTGTTTTTTTGATATTTATTATAATGTACCTACTGACTATTTTTTTTTAACAAAAAAATTTTTGCTTCACTAACCTTTCTTGCGTTCAATTGTTCTACTTCACCATCATCATCTCTGCCTATGGACGTACATTACCGAATACAGACTTTTCTTAACGGTACTTTTATACATCTTCTACTACCCAATGGTATCGAGGTAATGATTTTGGCAGTCTATTTAGGTAAGTATGTATGTATGTATGTATGTATGAATGTTTGTATGTTCAATTGTTTCTTTGTATACTTATCGAAATGACACGGGATCTACCGATATGATAGAACGACTCACCGAGATGATAAAATGATCCACCGATGTGACAAAACTGACTGTTGATCATGAATCCAGACACCGATATTAGATATAAGACACCGATCGATTTTTTCTTATCATTTCGGTGGAAATGATCACATCGGTGGTAATAAAGACCACCGATTACAGCGATATGAGAACACCGACATGAGAAATAACACACTTTTTAGAAAATTATTAAAAATGCATAATATCTAGGATAAATTTAATAACAGACGATGAAGCAAATTCACTTACTGCGTCTGTTAGGACCACAAAACAATAATAAAACTACTCATTACACTAGAAAAATGCAACCACCGATTATAAAATAATTGTCCAGGAGCAATTGAAATGGCGTACTTATGTTTTTGGTGGGCATATCCAGTGATTTAACCCACTTCTATCCTGACTGCCCACTAGCACACACCAACCAGGGAAATACAATTGGAGTGGGGATGCTGTCCGATTCGTCGATGTAAAGTTATGTTTAAATTACTTTTGTCCAGCGATATGAGAACATTTTTCAGGACAAGTACGTTTGTGCCTCTCAGTAATAATACTCGTTAATTATGTAATAAAAAATGCTATTTTTTAATAACTAAACTAATAGTCTATGAAATAGAATAAGTTATATACTTAACTTACTTATTTTTATTAGTGTATAAGCTGTTTTGTTTGTAAAAAAAGTAGTGGGACAGCACCGATTTGAAAAAAACTAGAGGTTTGTATAATTTTTTTCTACCTTTTTAATAGTCCTATACAAATTATATTTTTGCCACTACCCAATGACTACCAATAGAATACAAAAAAAAAATATTCTGAACTATATTCCTTTTTTCAAATACTAATTTCACCAAAGACAAAAAATAAGTCGTTTGGGAAATTCACCCACATACGACGTCGCTCGCTTCGCTCGCTCTGTTGCATGATCACAATATCTAACCTAACCTTACCTATTGATCTCTGTCACAAAGTCGAACCTAACCAAGCAACGGATTCCTGGGTCTATGAATTTTATGAATATTCGATAAAATACATGTTTTTTGCACAAATAATACTCTTCAGGAGTCTTTCACGAACCAGAGTCTATAGCTAGCCCTAGCATTTTTTAGGTGCCGGATATCCTCAAAAACTGATTAAGTACTTCAATTTGACGCGGCATTATGTGTATGGCGTTTAAATTGTCTATGAATTGTTGTGGTATATTATAAAGTGACACGGCAATATATATTTTGCCTTCGGCATATTACATAACTGCAAACGTTTTTAAACTGACGACGCCGTATGTAAAATGCCAAATTATACTATTTGTCTGCGACATATATACAGGGTGTCCGGTAAATAATCCGACAAACTGTGGTGGCTGATACCTTAGGTCAGGCCCTATCAAATGAACGCAACATATGTTCGCCGAAAAGTTACAGGTTTCGAGTTACAATGGATTTTCGAAAATTTTATAATTTTCTACTTTGCTTCAGACTTTTCCATTTTTCTTGCTGATACATAGCTTTCGTAATACTTTTTGTGCATCAAATTAATCTTGAATAGTTACTCTATCCTTTGAAAAGTCTCATATTTATCTAAAAGAAGTATATAGTGGCGATAACGCCATTTGTTTTACAATTTTCAATTTCGGTTTTTCTTAGTGCTCAACTTTGAACTGCAGTGGTGAAAAATAAATGTATGTAGGATTTTTGTACAACAATCTTAAAAACTTGCTTGAATATTGGTGATTTTGAGAAGGTACAATACTTGCATATTTTCTTTACAAAATTTGACAAAATAAGCTGCTGAAGTACACCCGGGCCTATGTTTTAAAATATTACTAATGTAAATCTGAGTAGAAATGCGACGTAAGTTAACGCGAGAGTAACTATTCAAGATTAATTTGATGCACAAAAAGTATTACGAAAGCTATGTATCAGCAAGAAAAATGGAAAAGTCTGATGCAAAGTAGAAAATTATAAAATTTTCGAAAATCCATTGTAACTCGAAACCTGTAACTTTTCGGGGAACATATGTTGCGTTCATTTGATAGGGCCTAACCTAAGGTATCAGCCACCACAGTTTGTCGGACTATTTACCGGACACCCTGTATATAATTAAATTAAATTATCATATTCATCCTGTTATTTCTCCGAAACTGTTCACAAGTGCGTTGGAGGACGTCTTCAAGCTCTTGGACTGGAACGGGTTCGGCATCAATATCAATGGCGAATACATCACTCGCCTTCGTTTTGCCGATGATATAGTGATCATGGCAGAGTCGCTGGAGGAGCTTAATACTATGCTCAGCGACCTCAGTATCGTTTCCCAACAGGTGGGTCTTAAAATGAACATGGACAAGACGAAGATCAGTACAATGTCCATGTTGCACCTGTACCGGTTATTGTTGGGAATGATACTCTCAAAGTTGTCGACCACTACGTCTATCTTGGACAGATAGTTCAGTTAGGCCGGTCCAACTTCGACAAAGAGGTCGCCCGAAGAATCCAACTCGGATGGGCAGCGTTCGGAAAACTACGCGACATCTTTTCGTCCAAAATTCCGCAGTGTCTGAAGACGCAGGTCTTTGACCAGTGTGTGTTGCCAGTGATGACATATGGCGCTGAAACGTGGTCGCTAACGGTTGGCCTTTTGGAGAAGCTCAGAGTCACTCAACGAGCTATGGAGAGAGCTATGCTCGGGGTTTCTTTGCGCGACAGGATCCGGAATACGGAAATTCACCAAAGAACTAAAGTCACCGACATAGTTCGAAGAATATGCAAGTTGAAATGGCAATGGGCAGGCCATATCGCTCGAAGAACCGATAACCGTTGGGGAAGAAAGGTTCTCGAGTGGCGACCACGAACCGGAAGACGCAGCGTTGGCAGGCCTCCCACCAGGTGGACTGACGATATCGTCAAAGTGGCGGGCACCCGGTGGATGCAATTGGCGAGTTGTCGTTCATTGTGGCGTTCTAGGGGGGAGGCCTTTGTTCAGCAGTGGACGTCTTCCGGCTGATGATGATGATGATGATCATATTCATCAATCATCATCAAATAAAATTACTTATTCATTTAATTAATTTATTAAAAAAGAAATAAATTAAATTAAATTAAATCGTTTATTAATTTACTTTAATTAATATTAATTTAATTAATTCATCAATCATGAATCATCTGTCAATTTTTTTCTAATTCAAATTTTCGTTCGGAATATTTGGAATACGAGTAAGTTTAGAGAATCAGAACGTCAAAAAATTTTCGTTCGTTCGAAATTTCGGAACGAAATGGAACCGTGGTAGGAAAGACGCGAAATTTCGATCGAAACTTCGTTTTTCGTTGAATAAGAGAAGGCCTCCTGGTGCTCTGACTGGAGTTTCCGAACCAGCTGCCGTAAACATTGCCGTAACATTTGGTGGTCTCATTACGCCGCGTAAATCTTTTTTTTTTTTTATTATTATTTTTTAAATTCAATATATAGTAGTATATATAAATAGCTTTCCGAGATTGAAAACATATTATTTTATCGCAATATCTTTTTAATAATGTTTTATTTTATTATATTTGTTATGTTAGTATATTTGTTGTAAGTAAATATTAACGGAGTAGTCAAGACCCTTATTTTAATTGAACAAAATAAAAACATAATGGCTGAAGCTAAAACGTGCGAGCCAAAAGCCTCGCAGTCCAAAATCCAAATGATTTGAGAGTAGAAAAAAAATAAGTAAATTTGGCGGGATAACTTATAAAATACACACTCATTTAGTAAAATTTTATGAACATTTCGTTATTATTTCTCACTTACCATTCGTTATGGATATTACTGATATTAGTAAAGTAGCAAGTAGAAAAAGAATGAATACGGATGTGGAAAAGCTTCGAGAAAAAGTTTCGCGTGAAACTGCAAAAATTATAAAGCTCAAGGTCAGTGATTTGTTACTAACTGTTTATCTCACACAATAGGTATATTCTTCAGTCATTCTGTTTTTCATTATAATTTAACCAACGGGTTGTTTAATAAAACCATTCTTATTCACGATTCGGCAGTGTTAAGAGTGATAAAAAATGGCCGATCAGAGCCAAATTAATTTTCACCGCTTGTTATAGTGTAGGTATTATCGTCCTACGTATTAGGTATCACATTATCATAAGGAAAAATAAGTTTTGCAACCTCAATTGTGTTGAGTAGGTGTCTACTTATATCTACCGAATACTACCGATTTAACTCCGAGTTTTCTCCATGGCATGGAATTAGCGAAATCGGTCCAGGCGTTATTGAGTTATGCGCTTACGAACACATTTAATTTTAGCGATTCATTTTTAAATATACTATAGAAGATTTGTGTTCCGGCCTGCCTAATATGAGTTCACGGCGTCTTGAGGTCTTGCAGCGCTGCTCTTGGGTTTGATTTTGTGTTGGTTAATTATCGGATACCAAGTTGGTGATATCCAGCTGTGTTCTTTAATCTCAATAGCCTCCCGAAACATCCTAGGCAAAAAAATAGGTTTTTTACTGAGGATCTTTGCATTATGAAATCTAATGTAATGGTTGGAACCCTGAGCATGTTCGGCGACTGCAGACTTCGTTGAGCGGCGGCGTTTCACGTCAGCTGGGTTTTTATTTATTAAATACCTTAATTGAATACTAAAAAGACATTGATTATGTATTTAATGAAGCTATTATTTTTAATTTAATATTTGTACCCTACAGTAGGTAATGAGTACCTATTAATAATGATAAGTTGCTGTGTAGGTTGCACAGGACACTGCTTACTGGGACTTGAAGGAGAAGCTGCAGCAGGTAGAGGGCGCGCACGAGCGCCTGCAGCAGAACATGGTGGAGGTGCAGATGCAGCACGAGGCCGTCTCCTCGCACTACCAGCACGAGCTGCGGCTCAGGCCGGACACGCTCAACAAGTATCTTATATCTATCCTATATCCGTGGCTTATACCAAACTAACACCGATACTCGATACTATCGCATTTCTTCTATGCATGTAATTAGGCACAAGCCAAATATTATGAGAGATGGTGAGGCACAAGACTGATTACGTATAAAAAGAACGTTACCTTCTGTAGTATGTAAATAAAACAAACAAAGTTTAGACAGACAAACTAGGTAGTATATGTATAATTCATGACCACAATAGAACAGCTAGCATTAGCAGACGTACAAGCATAACTGGTCATACTGGCCGGGTAGGTATAACTGATCTGCAACTATTTTTCCTCTGTGATCCCAGAACACGTTTCAGGTTGTGTTACTTTTGGTATCACAATGGGTTTTTTTTTATGAAAAAACGTTTGTATTTTATTGTGGCGGTTCTTATGTGTTCATTTAAAGATCGGGTAAATAGCGGTCACGTGTAGGTAGATTTACTGGCGACGATGTTAAGTATCGGGGTCGCGAGATGGAATGTGCGGCTATGTGAGCGTGTGCGTGGCGCAGGGTGGCGGGCGCGCGCGACATGTGCGACGTGCTGGAGGAGTACGGCGAGCGGCTGCGGCGCGGCGTGGCGCGCTGCCGGCAGGACGGCGCCGCGCTGGCCGCCGCCTACCGCGCCGCCGGCGAGCGCGTGCGGGGGCTGGCCCAGCGCCGCGCGCGCCTGCGGGACCACGGTGAGTGGCCGCGGCGGGTCCCGCCACCCCCTGCGGCACCGCCTCACCCCCGCGTGTTGCAGTGCGGCGCGCGGCGGCGGCGCGCGAGGCGGAGGCGCGGCGGCTGCGGGCGGCGCTGGAGCGGCTGGGCGCGCTGGCGGCCGAGCGCCGCGACCTGTGCGCGCGGCTGGACCACGCCGCCGACCAGGCGCAGCGGGTGCGTAGCGCGGGCCACGCGTGCCGCCGCCGGCTGCGTGCTCATCCCGCCCGTTTCCTTGCAGAAGGACGAGGCGACTGCCGCGCTGCAGTCGGATTTGAAGCGGTCACTGCGCGAATTTGAGGAACAGAATGCAGAACTAAAACGTACCATAGAGCGTCTGGAAAAAGAGTGAGTTATTCAAGTAAACAACTGCAGTGGATAAATAATAAAATAAAAGATAAGTATAAATAAACGACCTACTAAATACAGACTGTACTCAACTTGTATACATGGCTTATGATTGTGGAACCTAGATAACCATATGGGATCGGACAGATTATTCTTAACAAATTGTATAAGCAAACAAAAAGGTAGTGTAAAGTAGACGTGTGGTGTTAGAGTGCAGGCGCAGGAGAGCGCGGCGCGGGCGGCGACACGCGAGGCGGGCGAGCGCGGCGCGCGGCTGGCGGCGGCGGAGCGCGCGCTGGCCGAGCTGCGGGAGCACGCGCGCGACGCCGACCTGCAGCAAGCCCGTCTGCACCAAGCTCTCCAAGTCTGACAGCTTATCATTATTTTTATTTATTCATTTACTTACGTCAGGCAACAAAGACCCTTATTAAAATACAATAATACTGTACAAAAATAACAAAATAAAAATTCTTCACATAAAAAAATTAACTATACCTAAAAGCTTACAAACTAAAATGTGTATAAAAACTATCATCTGACTCCCCAGTCGCTCAACTCTACCGAGATATCTACTCATATTTGTCTGTATCCACAGGAAGCTACGGCTACAAATGACGACATCAAAAAATTATTGACGACTCATGTTGATGAAATAAAAAACCTCGAGAAGGTTATTTGTGATAAAACTCAGGTATGTACCTACCTGTGCCATTGATGTACATATAACAGGGTTTTGTATGTATAATATGTATGGTTTTGTATGGATTTTGTCGTATTAACAAAGTAGGCACAGAACTCAATCTCATGTGCCTACTTTGTTAGTACGAACATTATCAAAAAATTTTGAAAACCACCGGAATTTTGAAGTATAGACACAAACGGTCCTATTTTCTTATGGATTTTTTTTAGCGTGAGAATGTTCTGGAAACAGAAGCTAATTCAATGAAGCAGGAAATATGTAAACTGGAAGCGGAGAAACAGAAATTAGAAGAAGAACTTAAAAAAATGACGCAAGAGTGCTCGTCGAAGGGCGCCACCATAGAAGAGATGTCGCGCTCCTCGCTCGCCACGCAGAGCTCGCTGGCCGCCGCCCGCGCCGAGCTCGTCGCCGAGCGGTAAGCCTCGCCCGCAGTGCCGCCGCGTCACCCGCTCGCCACCCGCCCTCACCCGCCCCTCCCGCCCCTCCCGCAGGCAAGCCGCCGCCGCGCGGGAGGAGCAGCTGCGCAGCGCGGCCGCGGCCCGCTCGCGCGAGCTGGACGCCAACAGCGACACCATCGCGCGCCTCATGGCCGACCTCAAGGCCGAGAGCGACGCGCGCGCTCGCGCCGACGCCGGCCTCGCCGCGCTGCGCCGCCGCGCCGACGCCGAGCTCGAGGCCGCGCACGCCCGAGAGCGCGCCCTTGCTGACTCCGCCGCGCGCCTCGACGCCGCCGTCAAGGTGAGCCGCGCCCACTGTGCGTGTGTGTCTCTCCCCGCCCGCACTCACCGCCCCGCTCGCGCAGGACAAGGACGCCGAGCTCAGCGCGCAGGTGGCCCTCATCATGGACGGCCGGGCCGAGAAGGAGCGCCTGCAGCAGAAGATCGAGGGCATGCAGAACACCATCGACAACATCCAGAAGGAGCTGACGGGGCGGCTGGCGGGCCCGCGGCCGGTGGCGGCGGAGCAGGAGCCCCCGCGCCGGCTGGACGACGCCGCGCTCTACAACTTCCTCAGCGACGGCAGCGTGGACGGCGACGCGCTCGATGTGAGTTTGCTTCACACACCAACATCGATTAAAACAATTCACCATAGAAGCATGAACAATGTACTTACCATAATGTATTGCCTTCAGCCGCGAGAAGTGGGGCGTCGCTTCCAGGCTTTGCAGCGCGGTGCAGCGAGCCGCTGCGCAGACCTAAAGGTGGCTAATACTTTACTGCTTACCATACGTACTGCACCGTTTAGAGTATAATCAACATATTTACATTTCTCATTTGTATTAGTAGTGAACGCGACACCACTTACAGAGTAAAACTAAAATTGCTTTAAATATTGTGTACGTAGAATACCACAGTAAGCTCATTACTTTTCTTTCAGGGGTCGATATCGTTATCGCAAATGAAGGATGATTTGAAGATCAAAAGTAAAACATTTTTTAAAAACAAGCGTTACGATAGTAAGGTCAAGAAGTTAAAGTAAAACCTGATCTTTTAAGGCCCACTAAACAATTTTTTAAAGCTAGATAGTCTTCATTATGAGGGCTAACATCATATACGGCATAATTAGACGGAGGGAAATAAGAAGTCGGGTATCAGTTCACAAGACATGTAATCGCCACAAGAAGCAGGAGAGAGGCGTGCGGGGCGCGGTGGGGCGCGGCCAGCTTGCGCGCGGGCTTGTCGTGGCGCGCGGCGGGCGACATGCGCGCCAGCAGCTCCCCGGCGCGCGGCGAGGGCGGCGGGGGGCGCGGCGCGCTGCGCGTGGGCGGCGGCGACGCCGAGGCCGCGCCCGCGCCCCCGCCCGCGCCCCCGCCGCCGTCCTCGCCGCCGTAGTCTGCGCCGTTGTCGCCGTACTCGCCCGCCTGCAACACAGGGGGGTTGGCGGGGGCCGGGCGCGGGCGCCCCGCCCGGCCCGGCGCTCACCTTGAAGTCGGGGCGGTTGGGCTCGAACTCGAACGCGGGCCGCGGCGAGGCCGGCGGCTGCGGCTGCGGCGGCGGCAGCTGCGGGCGCGTGCTGGGCGCGGCGGCGGCCGAGCGCGTGGGGGGCGCGCGCGCCGAGCCCGCCTCCGACGCCGCCGGCCGCGGCGCTGCAACCACACGCATTACGTCTCCCGCTTATCGTCAGAGGGGCTATAATGTTTGAGGAATTTATGTTCTTTTCTAATCCCCACGTAATAAAACTTCATTACATATTACTATCTTGTTTCAATTTTGACGTTTTGACATTTAGTAGAATACCAATTTTCCTAAAATGGATCTGCTGGCATGACACTATGAAGACATTGAACCGAGTGTAAATAGCAGACTTGGGCCCCTGGTGGGAGGCCTACCAATGCTGCGTCTTCCGGTTATGTGTAAAATATGCTATACTCGCATAATAAATAAATATTGTATTCTACCACATAAATTATAGTACTTTTATACTAATGATAAAGCACTTCCTGTAAAATTATTCGCTAAGCTCAGGGGCGCCAATAGTTCAAACAAAATACTGCCGATAATAGCGAAGGAAAATAATAATAAAAAAAAATAACAACAGTCAGGAAGTTCGCATGATCAATTCAAAATTCATTATTTAGGTACCTATACGAACCTGAATATTTTTATGGTGATATTATAGAACGGGGATTAGCGCGTACATGCATAAATACCTTTAGGGCTTGACGTTTCGACCGGGTATTACCGGGGTATGAAAAATCATCTACTTCGCTCACGGAGCAATGACACCGCGTCTCCAGTCTGCTTGCGACCACGGCCGGTGTAACCTGATCGAAACGCCAAGCCTTAAAGGTATTTATGCATGTACGCGCTAATCCCCGTTCTATAATATTACTATAAACATGCAGCGCGATAGTTTAAAAGTTATAACTGAAAATTTTTTGTTTAACGTATTATTTGGTGATCTCAATCTGGATCACCATTTGGTATCGGACAGGGTTTCTTAAACATATTCTATAACCTTCTTTCTGTGTAGTAATATCTAATACTTAAAGAACCTACATAAAAAATCCCTTACGATCGTATATAGCACGTTGTTACTGGTTCTTAGGGTGACCTCCATAAATATCTCCTTTCACGTGTAGTTCACTATTTTACACGATACTCGTACCGAATACCGATTCAACTGCATATTAATATATTGATACCGAATGGATAAGACCATGATAATACTTAAATCAAAGAATGTCTGAATGAAAGAAGCCTGCACTTATTAGAAATTGCCAACTGGTAATAGTGTTTACAAGATTCTATATGCATCGGCAGCGCAGTCGTGCGCCGGTACGAAGGCGTCTCTGTTTCAGCGTAGGTCTCAGGCGCGGGCGAGGTGGGCGCGGGCGCGGGCGAGCCCAAGGGGCGCGAGCGGCGCGAGGCGGGCGCGGGCGAGCCGCTGCCGGGCGCCGGCTCGCCCGCCGCGCCCCCGCCCGCGCCCCCCGCCGCGCCCTCCGCGCCGCCCTCCAGCAGCCGCCGCTCGCTGCACAGCTGCGCGCACTCGCCGCCGCTGCAGACATACCCGCCATCAGAATGCGTGTAGCCTCGACGTAGGCAAATTGCAATATCAAATACATATACACAAAAAATCTATTATACTAATATTCATAAAAGGGCTTCTAAAAGCACCTTTTTACAACACCATAGTCGACTAAAATTATTTCGATTATTTTATCTACACCACTTCTCTCTTTTTTTGTGTCAGTCTTTATAGGCATTTATAATGTAGACTATAAAACATAGAATACTAGCTGACCCGACAGACTTCGTACTGGCTCAATCGATAAATAAAAGCCTAAACTTTTGTATAAAATATACTTAAATCAATCAATCAAGGTAAAACTAAGGAATTAAGTATTGAAATTATTTACCGTCCACAAGCGCGTAATGTGTGTGCGCAATGTAGGAAGCGACGCCAGCGTGCGACGCTTTGCGCTACGTGCGTATCTCCGCAAGTTTGATCGTTGGCGTCGCTCGCCTCGGTGGGATCGGAGACGGCGCCTGCGGCAGTACTAGCGCTACGCACCGAGCGGCTCAACACGCCGCACAGCTTTCCCTCGCAAACCACGCCTGCGCCCCAATCACTCTGCAACCGTCAACAATTGATTAAACAGTCACTCGCCGCTATCTAGCTAGCTATCCTGCTAGCTAAATACCCACCCCACAAAGCGTAGGGCCCACGAGACAAAGCGCGGAGTCGCGGAGACCGGGCCAGCCGCGGGCGCGTTCGGCGCAAGCTTCGCCCGGCACGAGCACGGCGTCCACGATGCGCAGGCGCGGCGCGTTGCCCAGCGCGCGCACCACGTGGCAGGAGGCGCGCGGCGCGCACTCGGACGGCTGCGTGGCCATGAGGATAGGGCGCGAGCGAGCCCCGCCGCCGAACGGCGCCTCCAGCTCCAGCACGGCCAGGTCCATGGCCACGTCCCAGGCCAGGCCGGGCGTGGCGGGCCCGGCCGTGCTGCTGGACATGGCCGCGGCCTCGGCGCCGGCGGCCAGCGTGACGCGCGCCACGCGGCGCACGGCGCCCGCGCCCGGCGCCAGCGCCCACAGCTCGCGCGCGCCCACGCCGTGCACGCCGTGCACGCAGCCCGCCGACGTCAGCGCCGTGCGTAGCGACACCAGGGACCCGCCGCAGCGCCTTCCATTCGGGTGTTCAACCACAATCTGAACGCATTGCAAGAGCTTTATTAGCTTCATTTATCATCTATCTCTTCTTTACTTTTCTGTTTACCCATCCTATTCATACTAATATTTTAAATGTGTAATTAATATCATTTTGTAATGTTACCATAAATGGCGCAGAGTCACTCTCGTCCTCTTGATCCGTCTCTCGTTCATTCAAAGCTGAACTGCCCTCTGATATAGAAAAAAAAACAAGTAGGTAACTAAATAAGGAGTATTTTTTAAAGATGTAAGTAGGTACTAGGTTCTGCCACAAATTATTGAAACTTAAATTTATCAGATGGGTAGTCAAGAGGACCTATTTAGTAAGCATAAAGATTATACAGTTAACATATTGATAATTAAAATAAATATATCGCGAAAATGTTAGTGGCGAAAAGAATTTGTGCCGTGTGCAGTCCTCGTATGTGCAGGCTTATAGCGGAAAAATAAGAAAGCGGGCGCCAGTACCGCGAGCGGCGAGCGCGACGGACACCAGCAGAGCCGCCAGCAACACGCTCCTCATCACATCGTTTTTCTGCACCTCTTTATAATAAAATCACCCCCGATTACAAGCGTGTGATAAACATTGCGTGATTCATAATATGCAAATACTCAATAATTTCTTTCCGTCAGAAACAAGAACTGTTTTCTGACATTTTCCATCAGTTTATTGTCTCAAAACGTCTCAAAAGGAGTATCATAGAGATACTACTATACTTGAGGAGTTTAAATCACAGAGTACAGTAATGAAGTGAGGAAGTATAAATCCTTGGTATAAAATATAGAGTACTAAGTACAAAAATCTTACATACATTTATTTTTCACCACTACAGTTCAAAGTTGAGCACTAAGAAAAACGGAAAGTGAAACTTGTTAAACGACTGGCGTTTTCGCCAATATATTCTTCTTTTAGATAAATATGAGACTTATTAAAGCGTAGAGTGACTATTCAACATTTATTTCAAGCACAAAAAGTATTACGAAAGCTATTAATCAGCAAGAAAAATGCAAAAGTCTGATTAAGGTAGAAAATTCTAAAATTTCAGAAAATCGATTGTAACTCGAAACCTGTAACTTTTCGGGGAACATAAGTTGTGTTCGTTTGATAGGGCCCGACCTAAGGTATCAGCCACCACAGTTTGTCGGACTATTTACCGGACACACTGTATATGGATTAAGCAGATTCTCTTTCCGGCGATCAATTCGATTTTGGAATACAATACTCTTGCGTCCAGGACTTGTAATGTAAGGTCAATCAAGTATTTTCTGGTATCCAGTGGACTGCGACACATACTAGCTGCCGGCTTAAATCAATAAAAACATTTCAGCGTTTTTATAATCTGACCCGAAAAGGAGGGTCAGTCAGCCCTCTGCAAATATAAATGTGTTTCGTCGTGGAACGATGCACATATGAACATTAAAATATAATTATAAGAATGGTCACTAAACCAAAGTTGTTACTTTTGATAGCTTATTACGTAGCTGTATGTAAGATGTTTCTTTAAGCCTTTGCAGTCTCCCTGCTGAGCAAAGCTTTCCCCCAAGTCCTTCCATTGGTGGCGCGATCCGTCTGCTGGCTCCCATAGTGTAAGCCTTTGCCCAGCGGTCGTTATGCATGCGGCTGACGTGACCCGCCTAATCCCATTAAAGCCTGAAGCTTGACCTATTTCGGCTACGTCTACTATATCTATTCTGGAAGTATGTTAAACGAGTAGAGTAAGTGCGCCACCTATATTTCTCAAAAACTATCGGTTGTATTTAGCTATCGGTCTTTGCACACTAAGTCCCACCCCTCCCGCGGTTCGTTATTCACTTCTCGAAAACGCGAATAACGCGAATAAGCGACAATATATCAATTGTTTTTGATACCAAATAATTATCGAACCGTTCAAAATATATAAGATTGAATAATCTTTATAATTGTGAGTTTTATTATACAAAATCCATATGGTGGTCCATAATTGGCGCACTTACTCTAATAATATAATTCAGTGTATGACTAGTTTCGTTGCAGTAACCGACGTATGAATGGATCGAATTAAACAAGTCGAGGCGTTCGGTATAGTAATTTATTAGAGCCCCGAGGCAGGGCATGCGCGGGCGCCGGACGCTACACGTCCAGCTCGTCCGGCAGCGCGTGGATGCGCAGCTGACGCTCCAGCAACACGTCCGCCAGCGCCGCCGCGTCCGCGCCGCACCACGCCGCGCCGCGCACGTACAGCCACTTGTGCTGCGGCAGGCGCTCCAGCGCGTGCAGCAGTGCGGGCGCGGGCCGCGCGGCGGGGGCGCGCGCCGCGGCCTCCAGGCGCGCCGCCAGCAGCAGCGGCGCGGGCGCGGCGGAGCGCAGCACGCGGGCGGCGGCGCGCTCCAGCGCGGCGGCGGCGTGCGGCGGCCAGGCGGGCGCGGCGCGCAGCAGCGCCGGCAGCAGCGCCGCCAGCGCGCCCCGCGCCCCCGCGCCCGCCGCGCCCCCGCCGCCCGCCACCTGCGCCAGCCGCTCCTCTTGCGTCGTGTCTTTGTCCCACGCCCACAGCGGAGCGCCACTGCTTGCTGACGTTCAAATAACTATATATAAGTACTATTATCGTGACAGGGTAGAATGTTAAGGGCAGAGAGTAAAGTACCATAAATACTGTAAAATCTAAAAACTAGAAAATCTGCAGCGGATCCCGCCGTGGGCTCGTGTTCGCTCTTCTGTCTTTGTGCTTAGGTATTACGACTAAAGGTTTATCGTGTAGCCCTCCATTCTGATGTTGTAATTTAATAAAATAATTAGAGTATTTTTTTCATCTCCATATTTTTTTTTACTCTATGTATTTTATTAAATTATATAAAAAGTTGATGAAGCTGCTAATTTCATTATAATATTTTCGTGTTTGTAAGCTCATGTATCGAGGCAGGCTGTATAGCAATTAATAGGAGTGAAGCAGAGAGATCACCTAGCGCTAACAACGCGTTGTCCGGGAACAGCGGCGCCAGCGAGCGCGCGTCCTGCGACAAGCGCTCGCCCGCCAGCGCCAGCGCCACCGCGCTGTGCTCCCAGTAGCGCAGGTCGCCGGGGGGCGCGGCGCGCACGCGGGCCAGCAGCGTGGCGCGGCGCGGGGGGGGCGCGAGGCGGGCGCGCGCCCCCGCCCACTCCGCGTCGTGCGGCAGCAGCGCGCGCAGCACGGCGGCCGCGGTGCCGGCGCCGTCGCCGCGCGCGCCCCCGCACTCCAGCTGCGAGCAACGCTCCTCGCACAGCTGCAGGGCGCGCAGGCGCAGCTCGCGCGGCACGGGGGCGCGCAGCGAGCTGTCGGCGGGCAGTGCGCGCCCCAGCACCGCGCACACGGTGGCCCACGTGCCGGTCGCGTCTCCTACCTCGTCGCACACTTCGCCTACCACTCTGTGTATTCACCGTTTCATAAGACACTTAAACCTCTTTATCCACCTCAAGTAGTTAGCCATTATGAAAAATAATAATAATTTAAAGTTTATCTTTGCTCTCCATGATGGTTTTTATAGTCAGAATTTTATTTATTTTTTATCTCATACACTTACAACTAACATAACAGGTACTAATCTAATTCGTTGGTGAAGCACTTTTAGTATTGAGTATGACTCTATATTTTGTAATAAATAGAAAAGTCCGACATTTAACATGTTTTAACATATATTAAGTACCTAGCAACGTAGAGGCGGTGTGAGGAAACGCAGGCGGGGTCCCGCAGCGCGGCGCGCAGGGCATGCAGGGCGGCGCGCCGGCCCGCGGGCTCGCGCTCGGCCGCGGCGTTCTCGGCGTGCACGGCGTGCTCGGCCGCGGCGTGCTCCACGCGCGCGTACTGCGCGTACGGCAGCGGGTCGGCGCCCGCGAAGCGCTTGAGCGCCGCGCGCGCCGCACTGCGCAGCCGCCCCGCCTCGCGCCGCCCCGCCTCCTCCTGCACCACAAGGTCCACGACACTGCCATTGCGCTAACGGTTCCCGCACTCTCTCCGCAGCCACACGATACGGACCTGGGTGTCGAGCACTAACACGAGCGCGTGCATCCACCGCAAACGCCAGCACAGAAGCGCCACGCGCCACTCTCCCGACGTCCACTCGCAACACGCATCCCACAAGGATGTAACCCAACTCAGAAAGCCTAGAAATGGAAGGAAACTTTTTCAATTCACAAACGGTCGATCAGAGGCAGGGTAAGTCGATCGCAAAGAGTAGTAACCGGCATCGTCAGTGAAGTAGTGCGGCGGGTCGACGAAGAACGCCAGCAGGCGCGCGGCGTGCGCGGGCCCGGCGGGGCGCGCGGGGTGCGCGGGGGGCAGGCGGCGCGCGGCGCGCAGCAGCGCCAGCAGCGCCTCGGGCGGCTCGGGCGCGCCCCCGCCCGCGCCCCCCGCCGCCGCCAGCACGTGCGCGCCGGCCGGCAGCAGCGGCACCTTGGCCAGGCGCAGCGCCGCCAGCAGCAGCAGCGGCGCGGCGGCGGGCGCGGCGGGCTGCAGCAGGTGCGCCACGTCGGCCGGCAGCGGCGCGCGCTGCGGGTCGAGCGGCGGGGGCGCGGCGGGCGCGGGCCGCCAGTGCGCGGCGGCGCGCGCGCGCTCCACGCGCACCCACACGGTGGCGCGCGGCAGGCGGCTGGCCAGCGCCTTGTCCTCCAGCGCCAGCAGCTCGCGCTCGGCCGCCGCGGCGCGCTCCGGCGACGGCTCCGGCGGGAACGCACCGCCCGGGAAGTTCATGGACGTCGCCAGCTCCAACAATAGCACTAGTTTCTCCCACAGGCCGGCTGCTTGAAGGTATGCTCCTAAAAATATTAAAGATAATAATAATAATACACACATCTAACACACGGTTGTCTGATCCTAAGCTAAGCAGAGCTTGTGTCATGTAACCAGACAACTGATATACATACTTATAAATTTCTAAATTCATACATATTATCATGCTCATCACACAAACATTTGTTCTGGGTGGGAATCGAACCCACGACCTCCGGTATAGCAGTCAGGGCCTCTAACTACTAGACCAACAAACCTGTCAAGATAATTTATTTTAATTAGTATTAAATAGGTTAATCGTTGAGCAGTATGTAGTGGTATTCACCATAAACGTAAAGTATGTGTGGATAAGCGTGCGGCAGCGAGCGCGTGGCGGCGAGCGCGCGCGTGACTGTCTGGTCGAGAGCCGCGGGCGAGGGCGCGGCGGCCGCGGCGCTCAGCGCGTGCAGCCAGGCGCGCAGCGAGTCGGGCGCGCCCCCCGCGCCCCCCGCGCCCCCGGGCGGGCCCGCGCGCGCCTGCAGCCGCTGCAGCGTGGCCTGCACGCGCCAGGACTCCCCGAGCCGCGCCGCCGCCGACCTGGCCGCCTCCAGCGCCGCTTCTGCTGAGCGACACTGCTCCTGGGTGAACACTATCAGTTACTTGACACATAATCAAATCTTTCAATAAATATGGCGATCCAAAAAGCCGCTGAGACCGGCCATAATAACCACTTTCTTGTTTTTCTGGTTTTAGTTTTCACAGAGAGGCGTTGTGTTATTGAAATGAATGTATCAAAATGTATCCGCAACAAACTGTTGTGCAGTTGGGCGATATATTATGTAATTCATTCACGCGGTGGCCCTGTTTTGTTCTGTCATATTATACATTGAGAATTACGTTATGAACCAACTTGAAAATGTATAAAGCGAAGCCACAAAGCTTCATCAGCGGGTGCATCGGCGAGCATGTCGAGGTAGGCTCGCGTGCGCTGCGCGAGCTCGGCGTCGTCGGGCAGCAGCGGCGGCGCGGCGGCGGGCGCGGAGTAGTAGCGCCGCGCCCGCCGCCGCACGCGCGCCTCGCCGCGCGCCAGCCCCAGCGCTTGCCGCCCGCTCATACTCTCGTACCTACATTCATAAATATTACAGCTACATTAACTCCACTTCCCTGATCGAATAAATTATCGGCGGTTTTTGTATGAAACGGAAACGTTAGCAGAGACATGATTTCGGGAATCGAGAACTGCCTACATTTCAAGTCATATGCTAGTCCTCGGTGCACACGGTGCACGGGCATGTGAAAACTCCAAAATCATGCCTATGCATTTGTTTTTAACATTAAAGTAAAATTTGTTTTCATATTATTTATAAATATCCCATACTATTTTTACTTCAAAATTAAGTTATGGGATATATAATAGACCTGGTTAAGGCACAGCTAAATTTATAAGTAAATTGTACATTATCTAAATACTTAAGATATCATTCACATCTGTTTAAAATATTTACCATTGACTAACTCTACAAGTGTTGGTATTGCATTGTTGACATGACTCCAGAGTAAATGTTTAGAGTAAATATCCTTGGTAAGTGATATTGTTTAGTTGTTGAGAGTTTTATGAGAAGACTTACAATTTGAATCTAATACTTAAAATATATTATAATAAATTAAAAATGATACCCAAGTAACTAATAGAATGATTCAACTAACAATAATATATGATGTAAATTACCATGCAATATCTAGTACATGGTTTTTTTATAATCATAAATCATAATGGACCATTTACATTTCATTCAATCAACTCAAATATACAGTAAGGAACACTTTGGGTGTGAGTCTGACTTACACATAAACTTGTTTTTTTATATTACTGTATGTTAATTAATGCTCATAAATGTTATTTTTAAATGGCTTTCTGAATAAAGATCCAGATTCATCTGAGCAAGCCAATAGGGGATCAGGATAAATGCAACTCAACCATTTTCAAATGAGACAGCACTCAACAAAACAATACTACGGGTGGCACTATAAAAATAAGTGCGGTGACAATGGGATATAAGGGGGTATAATTATAATTAGGTAATATAATTTTACAATAAATACTAACTGTGGTCTTCCAGGATAGTAAAGTGTGGACACCCGTAAATTGCCCACATCTAACTTGCAATCAAGGTAGTAATCTTTCTCATCATCCAGGCTGTGGCTCCTCGTAGAAACATGTTCTATGGCTGAAATGTCGCGTTCCTCATCGTTATCACTCGCCAGCAACTGCGCTTCTAACGCTAAAGTCTCGATACTGCTTGCTTCCACTATTTAATATAAAAAAGGATTTCAGAAGAGAGAAAAATATGTATCAATTTATTGAGCTCAATAAATTGGCTTCTCTTTCCTTACTTACTAGTACTTACCTTCTGTTGCAAATAATCTGCTTTCGCTCGAATCTTGAGCGTAAGCCGGAAATAAAGACATTCTAAAGTTGACTATATAGTTTTAACTATCTCATTAAATTACTTTTTTTGTTTCGGAAATTCGTCTATTGCTATTTAAATTAACTATTGTATAGGTAATAGTTAATTTTATAGTATAATTATTATAAATATTTTTACACAACATCTATCACCGATAAGTGACAGCAAAACAACAAAGTCAACAGATAACAACAAACATAGAGAAAACTTGGGATAAGGTAATAAGTGGAGTAGGTACAAACTGCACTACCTACTCGAAACCTGAACTAGTTACCAAAGACATTGAAAATAATGTCTAGTTTTGACACTGTCTGAGTTCATACGCGTGCTCTCGGATCATAGTACGTTAGTCTCGCTCTATGTATTAATGGAAACTCTTTGTCCATGAGTCTGTGCCAGTCTGTGTGTTCAGCTTCGACTATACATAAGAAACTAAATTGGATAACTAAATAAGGATCGTAACAACTGAGCGGTGTGCCCACTGACACGGTGAAATCTTCGCGGTGCGGCGCCGCAACGCATCGTGAGCCCGCGCTCTGAGCCTATCAGAGTTTGAACAGTAAGCACTAATGTGAACTAGTTTTGTGAATTATATATGAGAATGCCGTTTAAAAAAAATCTATTTAAAACACTAATATTATCCTAAAAATGACAAAACCATAGATATTTCTGTATGTAAGTTTCTCGTTGCGCGAAAATTAACTTAAATCAGTAAGTACTAGATACAGACTAAAAACTGCTCTCGCTTGGCACAAGGGGAAACTAGCGTTAGGCGGCCCTACAATAACATTGTACAATATATTTAATTGTACAATAAGATTGAATTGCGTTTTGAATTCAAACTTCCAAATTATGAAATGTTTTCGTGTTCAATCGGAGAATAGTTTGATCCTAGCAACATGTCCAAGATTTAGCTGTAGTGTTATTGCTTGTGGCTCAATTCTCTGCATAATTGGATAAACTCTCATTCCTTAACTTTCGTAGTATCTTTTTCTGCCATTTTTGGGAAGCGAGCACGCGCGTGTTCTCCTTGCCGACGAAACACAGATCAAAAAATATTTCGCAATACTGACCCTACACGATGCAATGAAAAAATATGCTACAATAAAAATTAAACTCGCTCAAACTTTCGTTCAATCATTGCGCATTCTTCAATATTAGTCCTAGACGATTAATTAAATTGCACAATTCACAATATTGCGCAATTTAATTGATCATCTAGGGATCGCCATAGTAGCAGTCTATGTATATGTTTAGTCTATAGTGTATAGCAACCTGTCAGTGTCAGTTGTCAAGCGCACGCACGTCGCTCCGAGCATGTGTCATTGTTGTCATTGTTGTGACACCCATAATCACAATCACAACACGAGTACACGACTCCTTTATAAAAGTACTTCATTCATAGATCAAATCTAAACGCGTTTCTTGGTGGACGTAGCTAGTAAAACTGTGTTTATTGTATGATAAATCACACGTCAGCAATCAGTTAAAATGAGGTATCCTATTAATAAAATAATATTACTGTCGGGAGTTAACAATTTGGAAATATCAACCTTTGGTACGAAAAGATTTACAGACAATTTGTACAGATCTTATTCAAATGTAAGTATGAAAAGTGCCGAATTCTTAAAAATAATGTTATATTACTATCATAAGTTAATAAGTTTCCCGTCTTCATTGAATTATTGCGTAGATACAAATAACCAAAGTTAACTTAAGTGAGCGGCATGTAATTAATTAGTTAAAATTAATTTTGCATTTTTCAGGAGGCTGGAGTAGCGAAGGTTGCGCCAGCGCAGACTGCAATTGAGCCGCTAGTAGACTCGTTTGGACGACGTCATAACTACTTGCGCATATCATTAACAGAACGTTGTAATTTACGATGTAAGTTTTTTTTATTGCTTATCGCTATGATCATATCTTAGGTCATATTACATAGTATTTTTAAAGTCCCGATTGAGTGAATTATGCTATTATAATATAATAGTTCTTCTAAGAATCACACACTTTAAGCAACTGTAACATATATGATCTAGATACAGTTTGTAAATAGTAATATACTTCACATTGTCCCAGCTATGATACTTTAGGGATCAATCATAATATATCCAATCATAAATAATCCAACACAGTAAAATTGTGTGGATGTCTGATTTTAGGGATTGTCAACCCAACAATGTAATTATTGATTTTTTTTATTTCTAACAGGTTGCAAATTTATAAAAATATAATTTGAATATAATACCAGTAGGCTTCTTCACTATCGCTTGTTGACTACCCAAGCGATGTTCAGTAAATAAAAATAACAATATAAACACTAAAGTAGCATTGCGTCGTTGCGCTTGCTAAACCTGTTATGTGCATTAACACCACTTTTCAGGAGCGCAAAAAAACTGTTTTATGCAAAAGTTTCTCTGATTATCCTAAGACAAATATATACATGAGGTAATATACTATATATTTGTCTTAGGATAATCAGAGAAACTTATACATGAGGTAATATACTATATATTTGTCTTAGGATAATCAGAGAAACTTATACATGAGGTAATATACTATATATTTGTCTTAGGATAATCAGAGAAACTTTTGTATAAAACAGTTTTTTTGCGCTCCTGAAAAGTGGTGTTAATGCACATAACAGGTTTAGCAAGCGCAACAACGATTGGCTATGGTTGGTGACAAATTATTTAATAGTATATCTCATTAATAATCAACGTTAGACAATGCGAAATTGGTATTATCATGTAGATTAAAAGAAGGAAATTATTGATTTTGTTGACAGCTGCCATAGTGAATAAACCTACTGATGATCCATAATCATCAATAAAAAAAAATAAGCAACAGAAATAAAGAACTCAGGTAACCTTTACTGTACAAGCGTTGTTGCGCGCTACCTTTTCCGCCGGATATGAACCGAACCCTAGGGTGCTGTCTTTTGTAAAAAAAAATGATGTTTAATAAGTGCTACTTTGTAGCCTAAGTTAAATAAAAGATTTTTGATTTTGATTTTGAAGCTTGAAATGTCTTCAAATTCTTTTACCTAATACATTATTATTTAAATTAGGGACAAAAATGTGTCAAGTTCATCAATGGATTATTTTAGACAAGGAATTTCTTTTTTCAAATTATAAAAATTACCTAATCTGATCTTCTATTACTAAAAATCTTGTTTGCACAATAGTTGTTATTCTAGGCAGCCTCTACCTCCATACGAAAGTTTACTATAATTTGTTTAGCCATTTGAGTGCATGAATTTTTCAGGATTTTTTTCGGGATCAATGAAGAATAATGTCATTTAAACAAATTGAGTTCTGAAGTTTACGCGAATGTTAGACATTGAAATAAAACTACTTTGACTGAGATGATCAGTCTGCCCGTGACCATGATACCTGCAAAGGTGTCGAAACGTCGGGAACTAAAATTCAAATACAAACCGCGATAAAATCCGTAAAAGTAGTTTTATTTCAATGTCATTTAAACAAAATTACCTTTTAGGGTTCCTTACCCAAAGGGTACCAACGACACCCTATTATTACGAGTAAGTCTACAATTTCTGTCTATCTGTCACAAGCCTTTACAGAACAAACGGTAAAAGTTAGACAAAATACTTGTTACTATAGCCGCTATCACAACAAATAGTAAAATCATTGACAACTTAAAATCTAAGAGAAGTCATAATAACTTTTAAAACCACCACAGACCACTGCCTGTGTACCCGGTCGAAATGTCAAGACCTAAAGGTATTTAATGCATGCATGTACGCGCTAATCCCCGTAACACGTTCTATAATATTACTGAGAGGTTCCCATTGCATTGATGTATGTGGTGGTGGATGGTGTAATTTATAAATAAATTGCACACAGTTAAACAAATTAATATGTTTGTCCGGGCGTTTCCTATTAGAAGCGTCATATCATGATTTGTGTAATTTTAAAGCTGGTGGTACGGAACCCTTAATGCGTGAGTCCGACTCTCACTTGGCCGGTTGTTTACGGATTTTGTCGTGGTTTATTTCAGATAGGTACTTGCAAACGTGTCGAAGCGTCTGAGCCTAAACTAAAAAATTAACCGCGACAAAGCCGTAAAAAGTATTTTAATTCAATTACTTATATTCGCGTAAATCTAAGACATATTGCTTACTATGTATGTAATGCCATTATCAAACGCGAAACATACATTCAGGGTTTTTCAGGTTTCTGAAGGAACCTAGATTTTCATTATTATCGTGACTATTTAGTCTACCGCGTATCTGTATAGGCGCTAATGAGTAAAAAAACTCGCCTAGCTGTCAGAATTAAATTATAAGTTTTTGTACATAACTTATAACAATATTTAAACATCAGACATATTACAAATTGTCAAGAGCCACAAAGTTATGATAAAGAATCAGCTCCTACTCATCTTACATATATATCTATGATAGTGGGAATGTTTTGTTATTTTATATAGTGATAGTGGTATATAGTTATCTTTGTTCCAATTAAAGATTGAGTGTTAAGTAACTAATAATTGATAGGCTACGGTAAAATAATGAATATGTTTCACAAATGTGTGTTGTTATGTTATCATAATTGGCAGGATAAATATTTTAACAAGTGTTACTTATTTAGTTACTACTGTATCTACACAGTTCCAAAATATATTGAAAGGAAGGCTTTGTCTAAATAACGTGGCTTAATTAATGTTGAACAAATTGGAAAGTGCCGATTCACCGAGTCGGAACATTTGTCTGGCCTTGGTGTGTTTGTTTAATGAAGTGGTTAATCATCCGATAGGTATAACCGGTTTCATGTAATGCTTCTGTATTACAGGCAGCTAATTATTGCAGGTAGTCGAATGAACTGTTATATGTAACAACATAGCTGCATATCTCTGCTCCCGTCATCCGATGTGACTTCAAAGCATTGAATGGAAATAGTTGTGAAGTGCGCGCTGAATTGTACATCATGCATTTTGCACCGCCTACTAAACGTCCGCTTACCGACCGGAGAGTATTAGAGGCTGTGGGACACGTAAAAGACTAGTTGCTAAACGATCAGTCATGAGACTTAATATGTAAGATACAAGTGTAGGTACCTACAAATATCTGAAAAACAGATATAAGGCATATGGTTCCATCTTGTATCTAGAACAGTTGTTTAAATTATCATTTTAATTTCTATATTAACTTTGTTTGGTACTATGTAAGTTAAAAATTATGTTTGCAAAATACTTTTATTGATGTTATGTACCTAATGATGTTCTTCCAAGCCAAACTACACTTAGTTATAAGGTCGACTGTAGACAACGCATCAGTTGTCCCGGGGATAAAATAGTCCAAAGTTTGCGAACGAGCGTTGCGGCAAATGGAGCCATCGGACGCGATCTAGTATTTAATTTTCTGAACCTGTGACCTCATGTCATGAAGGCGAGAGCAAAGGCTGCTCATTTAAAGATTAAAGGTAACGTTCTATGGAAAAAACACTCAGACAGAGAAACAACGCACTTTGCTGTTCTGAAGAGAATTCTGAAAGAATACCTCTTCTTGAGGCACCTAAATACCCGCAGAACACTCTAACACAACAAAAATACAGCATGCAAGTTACTGCAGACGTAGAAGATGGCTCGGACCTCAACGAAGTTAGGATATATACAGACTGCTGCAAAACCCAACAGGGTTTCGCCACTTGGCGGTAGGTCACAGTTTTGGTTTATTGTTATTGTTAACCAGGATATTGTTCTGGGTCGCGAGTCGCGACATAAAAATGCTTGAGAAATAATGTTCTACGTTTATAGGCTGGTATTATTATAATATTGGGAAATTTAAAAAAAAGTACCTACTCCATAAAATTGCATATCCAACAGCAACAATAAGTTAGCCATCGCAAACATTGAGATTATTAAGTGGCCTGTCTCTTAGGTAGGTACAAAGCTCTTGGAGGTATTTCTGTATATGTAATGTAAAGATTTATAACTATTTGCAGTATTTTTCTTTTCTAAATTAGGAATACTTATAATAGGCCTTGTACTTTTGGAAATAACGCGGAATGGAAAAATATAAGCCCATTTTAAAAGAACAAAACTAAATAAATTGCGTAAACCTAAGAAAGTAATACGCCATTTATTTTGTTTTTCGTGTGGTATGTTCGCGTCCTGTTGATGGTGGTGTTGGTGTGGCAGGCCAGTACTGCATGCCGGCGGAGGGCGTGCCGCTGTCGGCGCGCGCGGCGCTGCTGTCGCGCGCGGAGCTGGAGCGGCTGGCGCGCGTGTTCGTGGCGGCCGGCGTGGACAAGGTGCGGCTGACGGGCGGCGAGCCCACGCTGCGCGCCGACCTGGCCGACGTGATCCGCGGGCTGCGCGCGGCGGGCGTGCGCGCCGTGTCCATGACCACCAACGGGCTGGTGCTGACGCGGCGGCTGCCGGCGCTGCAGCGCGCGGGGCTGGCCGCCGTCAACATCTCGCTCGACTCGCTGCGCGCCGACCGCTACGAGCGCATGGCGCGCCGCCCGGTCTGTACCTACCCCCTACACTACTACACTACCGGTATCTCACACATTCAATATATCCACAGTCTTGTCACTGATGCATATTTAGAACTAGTTTTTAATTAAAAAAAATAGTTTTCGAAATTTTTACATGCGTTTGAAGAATAATTAGAATCTCCGTGAAGTGGTTTGTTGAATACATTGTACTGTAGCCGTCTGCCGCAGAGCATGGCGGCCTGGCATAGTAACGCGCGACGTGTGTGCAGGGGCTGGCGCGCGTGCTGGCCGGCGTGGACCTGGCGCTGCAGCTCGGCTACTCGCCCGTCAAGATCAACGTGGTGCTCATGAGAGGTGCGTGCTCCCTCACACTCTCCACTGTCTTATTTGCCGTGGTAAACCACAATAGCAATGGCATTGCAATGCGTCATCACGAAAATAATTACTATAAACTTAAGGCTTTGATCATTATCATCATCTTCCACAGCCCTTGTCCTCCCTCTGTTGGGCATGGCCTCGTCTTCTTTGTGCTAGTCTCATCCAGACCAGACTTGATCCGAGACACTTTCCATGTCGTCGACCGATCTTACTCCGGACGAACATTATACTTTAATAATATTGTGCAACGTTTAGAAGTGCTAATTAGTCTAAATAGTCGACCCTCCTTTAATGTATATTTTAAACTTCGTTACAGGTTTTAATGATGATGAAATATGCGACTTCGTGGAGTACACTCGCGAACGCGACGTGGAAGTCAGGTAAGTGACGGGGCATCTATGCTCACTATGTATAAGCCCTGAAGGCAAAACATAGCTTTCTTATATTTTGAAGATCATATCTGTTTTTTATACTTGTGTTAAACAAATAATGAAGGAGTTGGTTTTCAGGTTCATAGAGTTTATGCCGTTCTCGGGCAACAAGTGGGATGACTCCAAACTAGTGCCGTACCGCGAGGCCCTGCGCGCCGTGTTCCAGCGGCACCCGGACGCCGCGCCCGCGCCCCCGCGCGACAACGACACCGCCCGGGTAGGTCCGCGCGCGCGCCCGCGCCCCCGCCCCGCTCTCTGTGCGCCAGTAGCCGCGTACTGACCAAGCGAGCGGCTTCGCGAGGCAGGCTCGGACATTTGTCGCAGAACGAATGCCGCGCGAGGCGGCCTCGGTCTGTAAGTTTTCTAATCCGAAGCTGTCTCGCGCGGCAAGGCGAGCCACCGTGAGCATCAACGCTCAGTTTCACTTGAAATCGCTCGAAGAACCGATAACCGCTGGGGAAGAAAAGTTCTCGAGTGGCGACCACGAACCGGAAGACGCAGCGTTGGCAGGCCTCCCACCAGGTGGACTGACGATATCGTCAAAGTTGCGGGCACCCGGTGGATGCAATTGGCGAGTTGTCGTTCATTGTGGCGTTTTAGGGGGGAGGCCTTTGTTCAGCAGTGGACGTCTTCGGGCTGATTATGATGAGTTGTATTAATTTAAGACAGTTTTCTTTATCCATGACGCACAACTAACACGCAACGCATATGCGAGGCAAAAAACTACCGTGTTGAGTGAGCGCGGCAAACGTGCTGAGGCGCCCTTGAGCATCGACAAAAACTGACAACACTCGGCTCGGGCCGCGGCATGCTCGGGCAAAGCAGCGCGTGCGTTTGCCTCGGGCGTGGCACGTTTTGACCGACCGAGGATTAGCGTCGCGAAGCTGTTCGCTCAATCAGTACGCGGCTAATGAGTCAGGGCTCGTATCGCAGGTGTGGCGCGTGCCGGGCTACGCGGGCAGCGTGGGCTTCATCTCGTCCATGACGCAGCACTTCTGCTCGTCGTGCAACCGGCTGCGGCTGACGGCGGACGGCAACCTGA
The DNA here is from genome assembly GCA_905146925.1 of Autographa gamma. Taxonomy (NCBI): domain Eukaryota; kingdom Metazoa; phylum Arthropoda; class Insecta; order Lepidoptera; family Noctuidae; genus Autographa; species Autographa gamma. The sequence continues at coordinate 124,083 of LR989858.1, forward strand.
AGGTGTGTCTGTTCGGCGCGGCCGAGGTGTCGCTGCGGGACCGCCTGCGCGCCGGCGCCGACGACGCCGAGCTCACCGCGCTACTGCGAGCCGCGCTCGCCAACAAGAAGGCGCGCCATGCAGGTACTCCACCTATAACTTAAACATTTTTTAGATTGAAGGACTAGGGTCTTGATGTTAAAAACAGCGCCTAAAAATTTAAAGACATGTGTTTGAAGGTTCCTATCGACTCACGCTATATTATAATCTGTTTATAGATAGTATTTTTTTTTTAATTTTTCAAATATGGACGTCTGACATAGAAACATCGCTTAGAACATAATCTGACGGGTCCAGGCTGTACAACTTGCTTTTTTGCGTCGCGGGTTAAAAAAGATGCTTCTAGATGTAGGAATGACGCACGGCTCTCGGCTGCGTCACTTAGGTCGTCACGCCGTAAACGCGTGTATTTTTAGGCATGGAGAATCTAGCGCACATGGAGAACCGGCCGATGATCCTCATAGGCGGCTAGCGGCCGGCGCCCAGCGGCGGCGCGCCTCACTGATGTGGGAACGTTCACAGCGCGCGGGACGCAGCCGCCGCGGCCGGCCAGCGCGCCCCCGCTCGCGCTGCTGGCGCGCCCCGCGCCGCGCCCCCGCCTGGCCGCGCGCGCCTACAGCTACGACGCCTTCTCGCACCTGGACGCCGAGGGCCGCGCGCGCATGGTGGACGTGGGCGCCAAGGCCGTGACGGTGCGCGTGGCCGAGGCCGAGTGCCTGCTGCACGTGGGCGCGCGCCTGCTGCGGCTGCTGCGCGACGCGCGCCTGCCCAAAGGCGACGCGCTCACCGTGGCGCAGGTGGCGGGCGCCATGGCCGCCAAGCGCACGGCCGACCTCATCCCGCTGTGCCACCCGCTGCCGCTGGACTCGGTGCGCGTGCGCGTGCGGCTGCCGGCGGGCGAGGGCGCGGCGGGGGGCGCGCTGCGCGTGCACTGCGAGGCGCGCGCCACGGCCCGCACGGGCGTGGAGATGGAGGCGCTGACGGGCGCGGCGGTGGCGGCGCTGGCTCTGTACGACATGTGCAAGTCCGTGGACCGCGACATGCGCATCTCGGACCTGCGCGTGCTGCGCAAGTCGGGCGGGCGCAGTGACGTCACGCCGCCGCCGCCGCTGCGCGCGCCCGACCAGTCGCCGCTGCGGGAAGGCGAGACCTACGCGCCGACCAACTTCATGCACTTTTAGTTACTGATACTAACCTAGACCTGACACGGGACTGCGTCAGTCACCTGAGTGGTTGACGTGACTGATGTATCAGTAAATAACGAGGCCTGCGGGCAGAAGTCGCTAAGACCCCTGTCTAGTCTTTTCTTTAGATCTTTATTTTTGTGCTTCCACTAAGTATAAGATTAGATGATAAAGTACGTAAGCATATGTTTATCAAGTTTATTACTTTTTGTTATTATTTAACAGGGACCATATTATTGTAATATAAAATTGACTATTTAGACTATATTTCATGTTTATTATGCATAAGTACATAATATGACCTCAATAAAGGTTTATGAGTGAAGGTGTGATTTATGAAAGTTACGATGTTATGTATGTAAACAAATTCTAACGGGTCGCGCTATTGTTTTTCCAGTATATTGAGGGCAGCATGTATTGGTCTCTTAATGGCTCGTTATACCAAATCCGTCTTCGGCTGAACTTTGCTCGTACGAACTCTACGATTATATTTGTACAGTAACACGACGACAGCGTCATCGGACGGTGACGGGCGTGTTGGTGTAGGCAACCTCTATAAGTTACTAGTGTTTAATGATCAATGGTGCGACTTCTACCGTCGACGCATGGCCAAAGTTTGTCCGATAACGGATTAGGTGTACGCGAGCCATTGGAAGACTAATATATGCTGTACTCCATAATACAGGAAAAAAATATTAAACAAGCTAAGCTACCTACTACAATCTGATTTAAAATAGGCATTTTTAATTGAGAATCTAATACAAAAATAAACGGGGTTCCCTCTTACCGATTATTTAGGTATTTATCGATTATTAGAAAATATGAGTTACGCCCAATGATGTGTATTGTGTGATGGTGTGTGGCGTGGTAAGTGGGCGCATGTAACGGTGCTAATAGAACAATAAGTAAGCACTTTGTGCCATTGATTTTATAAAGTGATATTTGCGCGGTTGTGTACTAACCTAGCTCCATTGACTTTCAGTTGTTGTCTGTATTCTTTTATCCAATATACTTTTTTCATTAAATGCTTTTATTTTACTTTTATATTATACCTACCTACTAGCTGTTTACCTGCTATCTATTCACGCGGGTGAAACCGCGGGGGTTTCACCCGCGTAAATAGTACCGTGAAAAATCCTTTTGAAAAAATGTCGAAACAAACTCGGGGGTCACAGTCTCTTTGCTCATTTGTTCAAAGACACCGACTTATGGTTTGCCTTTTGGTCATGGACACCTTTTGGAAATCATATTTTAATTATATCGTTCATCGTAGTTTTAAGCTAATAGAAACGTGGACGCTCGTAAAACACCAGTGGGACAGCGGCATTACGCGATAACGGTGCTCTTTCCGTACAGAGTGTGTATTTTTATTTAATTTTCTTTATTGAGCGGTGCTAATACTGCTTAACAATTTAAAGGTCAACAACAAAAAGGTCTTAAAATTAAAAAAAAAAGTTTTGCTTGATCCACCCGTTTTTCTTATTATCCGTTTTGAACCAACTTTGTTTTATATATTTTGATTTTCTACTTAATACCTAATGTATGATATTATAATAAAATATGCTCTGAGCATTCGTACCTCTCACATAGGGTTATAATAATGGATGTTCGGCAGTAGCCCGTAATTTGAACAAAAGTGATATCTCAATAAAAAAAAATAACGACATTAAAATAGTTTTTGTGTTAGTCTTTATTTATTGAATGCAAAACAATAGGTCAAACTTCACAAAAAGCGTATTGCTTATGAAGACCATCATACATACAAAGCACAGTATTAGTAGGCGCAATACATCCTCTTACCATAGTGAACACTTGCATATTCACTAGCCTTGTTCCAGCTCACTTTGAACATAATATCCACATTGAACATAATCAACACGGTGATGTCGCATATTTTAAAATTAATGTAATCTTAACATCGATGTTAACCTATTTTTAGAACCGGCTCTTCTCTATAGGAATGACACTTTAGAACCGAGCAACTAGAATCAGTAGTTTGTAACGTAACATTTATTAAGTGTCTTTTTTTTGGTATACAAGAAATAAAAAAAATATTTTGAACAAATGTGCATAGATTGGATAAAACCTCTAATAATGTTTAAACACTTTCCAACTTTTACAATCTTACAATTTAATGGTATAAGATGGTTTACATTTGCAATTGCACCAAGGAGAGTTTCATGTGGCTGATGAGAAAGACTCCAGCTGCTGCACATGTCCCAACAACAGAAGTTTTAAAACAGACATAATAGTGCAGCTACGCTGGGAAGTTGAGAGATACATAAAAACATCCTCATTGGTAACTCAATTTGTCCATTAGATACCGAGGGCACTTCCTTCAGATATCACCAGGAATAAATCATTTGCAAGCACTATTATGTCATTTTATCATTACAACCTAGATTACTGTGCCACAGGTATTACCCTCACTATGTTACTTATTCCCTTGTTAAGGTTAATATACTCTGCCAGTTCTGACCTGTGATAATAAGTTATGTCTTAAATAAGAATGTGGATACAAAGATTAGCATGGATTAAGTCCATGGTAGGTGATGTAGCATATGCTTATCAACCACTAGCAACAAGAACATTTGACTTGGACGGCTGCTCGGGTGCTGCCTCAGCGGGCGGGCGATCCACACGCTGCAGGCGGATATCATGGCATTCAATGTATTCATTTATCTCCTGCCCTTTTTTAGTAAGTTGGTCTTCTAATGATTTCAGAGCTTTAGGAAGCTGGTCACAATTGCTTTCAAGCTCAGGTAAGACTTCAGCCACTGTGCGCTCTACCAATACACCACCCACCATTCTAAAACATTTACGCGTCTTGTCTACTCCACGAAGTGTATCAATTACTATTCTGAAAAGAAAAGTTCAGGAATTAGTAGTAGTTTCACTTACATATACTTCTAAGATAATAAATTAAACAAATTTTATTTTTTACAATTAATAGGTACAGTGAGAGCAGGATTGTCAATATTACTCACTTGTGTTCATTGTGATCCATCTCTAATTCAGAAATTTTATTGGCGAGTTGCCGTTGTTCAGCACGAAGAGCTTGGAAACCTGAGAAGATTTCCTCGTTAGATTTTGATTTAGAATTTTCAGAAACAGGTTTCTGTGCCATTGTTATATTTTAGTGTATTTGAGCCTATAAAGTATCTAAATAGAACCAGCAAGTTCTATTCTCACATACAACATCTACGTAAGCAGTTATAGTTTAATGACAAAATCGGACAAAAAGTACGATAGAATAAAATGAACTTTGCAACAAAATATGTTCCTAATCTTAAATTTAGGTTAAATTAAATTTTCAACTTTTCATAGATAATATATTTTGACTTATGTGACTATTTGTGACCCATAGAGAAGAAATTTGTGGAAAAAATACTCACGAATTTACTGAAGATTGTTTTGTTTATAATAATGTTTATATCAGACAAATCCATTTTAATAAAAGACTTATTAAATCAGTCGCTCATGAAATAGCACAAATACCCAAATTGGGAACCCCCTCCGTCTTTCTGACCACCATTACCACAGAGCACAATTACTTTGTTCTGTGGAGTATTGCAATAAACCTGTTCCGTGCAATAAACAGGGAAATACACAGAGCAAAGTAATATAATAGAAAGTCTTTCTCAATCTCTAAACTTTTTGATCTTCCTTCAGAACAGTTCAGACCTTAGCCTATAGAAATACTATAGACTGCTATTATCGCTAGTTTCTCCTTGTGACAAGCGAGAGCACTTTTTAGTCTGTATCTAGTACATTCGTTTACTGATTTAAGTTATTTTTCGCGCAACGAGAAACTATATAGATAAAAAATTAGGTGACACGGTAGAGAACCCTCTATACCCTTCTTATCACTTTGATAAGAGTCTGAACCTTAGAGTATACCTACATAAGAAACTAAAGAGTGAGCCTATCAGAGTTTGAACCGTAAGCACAAGGGTGAACTAGTTTTGTCGTGAATTATGTAGAAAGATGGAGCTTGCCATTTAAAAAAAAACTATGTTAAACATTAATATTATCCTAACAATGTCAAAACCATCGATATTTTCGTATATTAGTTTCTCGTTGCGCGAAAAATAACTTAAATCAGTAAACGAATGTACTAGATAGTAGATTCAGACTAAAAACTGCTCTCGCTTGGCACAAGGGGAAACTCTTAGACTAATTAATTACTCTAAGGGGAACTCTAGCGACAGTAGCAGTCTATGTATATGTTTAGTCTATGCTGATGACCAATGATGACAAATAATGACAATTGACTTGACACTCTTGACAGATGACAAAAAGCAAAACAAAATTATTATTTATATATATTGTACAATATTTGTTTTACTGTAATTTATGTGTTTGTACTTTTTACTGTAATTATTTATGAATAAACCGACGGCATTGAATATCTGTTAATAAGTATTGTACGAAATACTTCTTCAAAATATCTGTAATCTCTGTAAAATATATTACAAGAGAAGTGTCAAATATTGTGATTATTTTCCGACAAACAGTATTTCTTAGTACCTATTTATTATTCTAGCATTTCAGGTCTGTAGAATTCCGTGTAAGACTAATTCTAGTTAGGCATCTACTCTCACGCTAGTCAACGAAATTAATATTAATTTTAATTGTCGTGTGGCCTCTAGTGAGTGCAGTGATTAAAAAATATGAAGTACGAGGAGACAGTACTGCAGCGAGAATGGGAAAGCAATAAGGATCAGCCTTACAGTGACATGGTGAGTTAGTAATTTTAATATACCACTTGTTTAACCCGCTAATCGTAGCGGCCGCTCGATACGAACCTTCCGTAATATCTAAGATTAAACGCCCCAGACAACGCGATACAAAACACAACCGCCGTATAACACGTCCTCGCCAGCGATCCCTTCCACTAAGTCGAGGTCCGAACCTCGCAAGGGGTGCCCTTAGGGGATGTTGCCGACTTAGTTAGTTTTTCCTATTGCTCTGGCTGGAGGCCTTAGGGTTCTCGCCAAAAGTTCGGTGATGCAGTCAAAGCCTGCCATCAGGCAAAGTGCAATCTCTAAAAAAAAACTACTTGTTAATTTACAAAAGCACTAAGCTTTCTTCTTTAGCTGTTATAGAGCTGTATCACATGTTCGAAATCCAGTTTTTGTGAAATGTTTTGTTTTCATATCATGTTATAAGCCCTAACACTACACAATTTTAAAGGAATTCTGTTTGATAACTGGTAGATGTAATCACATTTGAAACAGCTAGGATACAGTGTCATGTGACTGAATTTTGTTACCCCTCTGAATAATAAATGGTCACTATCATTTATCCTAGCTTCTTTTTTATTCTAGTTTAATATTTTGATATCAAACTTTAATAATAATACTGACCTACTCACATTCAAATAATAAAAATATTAACTTGATTTAAAGTAGTCCTCCCTCAATTAGTTTTGAGAGATAAAATCCATTTTAGCACTTCAACGTAATTCTCATGACTGCTACTAGAGCTGTCTATTTGATTTAGAATACACTTTAGTGTTAAAAATTCCTACAAGTTGGATGGTATAATATTTGACATCCTTTGTGGTTGAGTGGCATATGCACCGGTTTTAAAGTGTCGGTAACTCTCATGTCTTGGGTTCAATCCCTGACAATGTGGGAACCAACTTTTCTACATTGCCTCAGGTCTGGGTGTTTGTTGTACTTTTTTAGTACTTTGGGTTGAGCAGCTTTGATTATCAATTAATTAAAGATGTCAGTGTGGGGTATCCCAAAGAGTAATACATTTTTGATGTTTAAATATAATTGATTACAATGAAATTAGTATATGGTAATGAGGTGCAGGTGAGGAAAAAAGTATTCTTTAAAATTGATCTGCAGTATGTGAAGATATCGCGTAAAAACATACAAAATAACAGACAATCGAAGTCCTTTTGAAGTGGGTAAAGATGTCGTTGGTGAACAGGCCAGCGACGACGCGACACCGTCAGACGCAGCGTTGGGTGCGTTACTAGAGGACGCCGAGCCGGCCGATGCGGACGCCGAGCGCCGCGTGCGCCGCCTGGGCAGCCGCCTGGCGCGCCTGGACGCGCTCAACGTGGGCGGCATGCTGGCGGCCGCCACTGAGAGCGGCGGCGCGGGCGCGGCGCTGGCCGCCCGCCTCGAGGCCGCGCTGGGCGCCGGCGCCTCGCTCGCGCAGCGCCTGCGCCGCTACGACACCCTGGCGCGCGCCGCTCCCGCCGCGCCGCACGCCCGCTCCGACGCCGCACGCGCCGACGCCAACGCGCGCTCGCTACTGGCCGAGCTGACCGACCTGTACCGCTGGCTGGACGCCGAACCTTTGCGAGATTTGGACTCGCTGGCCGAAGTTTCGCTTACGTCTGTAGAGGGCCGAGCGCGAGCTCTGGCGGCGGGAGAGGCGTTGCGGGCCGCCCTGAGGGCGGAGGCCGCCGCGCCCGCGTCGCGTCGCCGGCTGGCCGCAGTGCGCGAGCGACTGCGCCGCTTGACGCGCGCTCGTGATCAGGTAGGTGGGCACACTAAACACTAGATGGTATGGTAACACTCAGGTGCAATATACTTCCTGGGTATCAATCGAATCTTTCTTTTCTGTAGCTGGCGGCGGCGCTGGCGCGTCACCTGAATAACGCGTTGATTCACCTCGGCAACGAAGCGGCGCACGAGTCGCGTCCGCACCGACATCACGCAGAGCTTATGCCTTACGCACCTTTCATGCGCTGGCTGAAGGATATGGATGAGAAGGCGTTCGATGCTCTCGCGAAGGTTTGTTATTAGATTGTAGCCATGATCATGTTCATCTAACCTCGCTTACATGTGGGGTAAAAAAGATGGTAACAACAAATTCGAAGATCTCTTATTTAGCAGAATTGAGGCTATTTTTCGTGTATTGATTAATAAACAAACGTTTTAGAAGAAAAAAAAGATGATTAAACTATGGACAAACAGAATAATTTCAACCTATAAAGAAAGACATAAAATCTCTAATTAGGGAGTCTGACGGGGCGGGCGGACTCCAATCCTACCCATACAGGGCTAGTTTTAAATGAATAGACAAAATCTCAATTAAGTATCTGCAGATATCGAACCGAAGGTACAATTCTATAAGAAACCAAACCATTAACACTCGATGATTAAAGACTGGAAATGCTTTTGGGCAGGTTTATGTTAGCACTTGGGCTCGGGTGTACGAGCGAGAAGTGCGCAGCGCGTGTGAAGCGGCCCGAGCGGGATTTGCGACCGCGCCGCCCGACCGCGCCGACGAGCCACTCGATAATGTGAGTATTACTCCGCAGCTCAACACGTCTTCGTATTAAACACCCTTACTGATTGGCTCAAAACTGTCTGCAGGTGCTGAGCTTGGTCGAGAACTTGTGTAACGCCGAGCAAGACTTTTGTGCTCAATTCTTCTTCTTGGATGTAGATGTAAAGGTAAGGTAACAGTTTATAGTTGCCGAGGTGTGACGAATCCGTATTATAATTACTGAACAATGTCAGGGAGAGGGCGGGGACGGGGAGCGCAGCGAGAGGAGCGACGGAGGGGAGCGGGGCGAGGCTCGCGCGCGCGCCGGGACCGAGACACGTCGGTTTATGTCAGAACTCTTCCCTTCGCTCGAAACTGACCTGGTCGCTCTTGTATCGCATGTAGAGCGACATGACCCCTAGTAAGTACTTTTTATTAATATTATTTTGGGTACAGATTCGAAGCTCAGATATTTAAATAAATTTGTGAAAGAGTCCGCGGTTGCGTCAATATCAGTCATTCTATGTTCCGTTTCCGTTGTTTGAATCCTAGTTCTCTTAATATTTTAAGAAAAGTCGGTTTTGCTGTCATAAAGTAACAGACAAACAGACAGACAGAGTTCTTTCGCATTTATGATATAAGTATGGATGTTCAGTGGTGCCATGAGGGCTCTGGCGTGCGTGGGGCGGCGCGTGCTGGGCGCGGCGGAGGCGGGGGGCGCGGGCGCCGGCGGGGGCGCGGGCGCGGGCGCGGGCGAGGCGCGGTGGGCGCGCGCGGCGCTGGCGGGCGTGGCCGTGGCCGCCAAGCGCGGCGCCGACCGCAGCGTGGCCGAGCGGCTCGCGGCTCTGCCCGATGCTGTAAAACAGGTACCAGCCGCTGTAGCATTATAAGACATCATATTTGTTATGTTTATGCGGAAATTCAATCGGATATAAGAGACTAAAAAGCCACACTGGATTAAGGCAGTATCATCGCGTGGTTATAGGCGGCCAAGAAGCCAAAATGTGGGCTGCTGAGCTTCGTGCAGGAGCTAGAGGCGCTGAGCAGCGCGTGCGAGGGCATCTTCGCGGCCAGCGGGCGGCGCGCCGACCTGGACCGCTGGTACCTGTCGCTGGCGGGCGCCATGATGCACGCCATCCAGCACGCCGAGCACCCGCGCACGCCGCGCGCCGTGCTGCACATGGGTGAGTGTGGCGGGCGGCGGCCGACCTGGACCGCTGGTACCTGTCGCTGGCGGGCGCCATGATGCACGCCATCCAGCACGCCGAGCACCCGCGCACGCCGCGCGCCGTGCTGCACATGGGTGAGTGTGGCGGGCGGCGGCCGACCTGGACCGCTGGTACCTGTCGCTGGCGGGCGCCATGATGCACGCCATCCAGCACGCCGAGCACCCGCGCACGCCGCGCGCCGTGCTGCACATGGGTGAGTGTGGCGGGCGGCGGCCGACCTGGACCGCTGGTACCTGTCGCTGGCGGGCGCCATGATGCACGCCATCCAGCACGCCGAGCACCCGCGCACGCCGCGCGCCGTGCTGCACATGGGTGAGTGTGGCGGGCGGCGGCCGACCTGGACCGCTGGTACCTGTCGCTGGCGGGCGCCATGATGCACGCCATCCAGCACGCCGAGCACCCGCGCACGCCGCGCGCCGTGCTGCACATGGGTGAGTGTGGCGGGCGGCGGCCGACCTGGACCGCTGGTACCTGTCGCTGGCGGGCGCCATGATGCACGCCATCCAGCACGCCGAGCACCCGCGCACGCCGCGCGCCGTGCTGCACATGGGTGAGTGTGGCGGGCGGCGGCCGACCTGGACCGCTGGTACCTGTCGCTGGCGGGCGCCATGATGCACGCCATCCAGCACGCCGAGCACCCGCGCACGCCGCGCGCCGTGCTGCACATGGGTGAGTGTGGCGGGCGGCGGCCGACCTGGACCGCTGGTACCTGTCGCTGGCGGGCGCCATGATGCACGCCATCCAGCACGCCGAGCACCCGCGCACGCCGCGCGCCGTGCTGCACATGGGTGAGTGTGGCGGGCGGCGGCCGACCTGGACCGCTGGTACCTGTCGCTGGCGGGCGCCATGATGCACGCCATCCAGCACGCCGAGCACCCGCGCACGCCGCGCGCCGTGCTGCACATGGGTGAGTGTGGCGGGCGGCGGCCGACCTGGACCGCTGGTACCTGTCGCTGGCGGGCGCCATGATGCACGCCATCCAGCACGCCGAGCACCCGCGCACGCCGCGCGCCGTGCTGCACATGGGTGAGTGTGGCGGGCGGCGGCCGACCTGGACCGCTGGTACCTGTCGCTGGCGGGCGCCATGATGCACGCCATCCAGCACGCCGAGCACCCGCGCACGCCGCGCGCCGTGCTGCACATGGGTGAGTGTGGCGGGCGGCGGCCGACCTGGACCGCTGGTACCTGTCGCTGGCGGGCGCCATGATGCACGCCATCCAGCACGCCGAGCACCCGCGCACGCCGCGCGCCGTGCTGCACATGGGTGAGTGTGGCGGGCGGCGGCCGACCTGGACCGCTGGTACCTGTCGCTGGCGGGCGCCATGATGCACGCCATCCAGCACGCCGAGCACCCGCGCACGCCGCGCGCCGTGCTGCACATGGGTGAGTGTGGCGGGCGGCGGCCGACCTGGACCGCTGGTACCTGTCGCTGGCGGGCGCCATGATGCACGCCATCCAGCACGCCGAGCACCCGCGCACGCCGCGCGCCGTGCTGCACATGGGTGAGTGTGGCGGGCGGCGGCCGACCCCGCCCTCCCGCGCTCACCCCCCCCTCCCTCCGCAGAGAACTACCACCGCCTGCACGGCGCGCTGTCGGCGCTGCGCGTGCCGGCGCTGGAGGCTCTCCGCCGCGAGTGCCGCGCGCGCTACTCGGACGCGCTGCGGGCCTACGTCACGCAGTACTTCGGTCGCCCGCTCGAGAAACTCACGCAGTTCTTTGAGGTTAGCAATTTCGTTCACACTTCAATGTTAAAAAAAAATACAAAAAATGTATAAAAAAAATAATACAAAACAACTTCGGTCGCATGTATGTGGGTATACTCAGGTAAAGCCTGTATGAAACTCTGTGATCAACAAAGTAAGGAGCATACACTCTCGTTAGAAAAAGTATACGATGGCGTTTTAACCCTCATTTGATTAATTTAAATTTTGCATTTCTAAACAAGGTTTGCCTTTGAAAATGATGACGAGAGATGTTGAGATGCAAATTTGAAAACCCCTTTTTAACCGGACGTGGTCGCAAGCAAATTGCTTGTTGTGGTGCAGTTCTCATTCGAACAATCGGCTTGCGTCCACGGCCGGGGTTACCTGGTCGAAACTTCAAGCCCAAATAGATATTTATGCTGTATTTCCGGTAAACATGCAGCGTTAGTTTAAAAGTTAGAACCCTTTTTAACACTCTCTGGGTGGAATTATCACCTCTAAGACAAATTGATTTATTCATATTTGTTTTAATTAAAACACCATCTTACTCCACTGTGATCCGAAAGCTGACTCAGTTTATACTTATAACACGGTCACATTAACTTGACGCATCTCTGGAATGCGCCTTATTTCCCTTCGCATTCCATAGCTCGCCCGGCAGGTGTCAGTATGGTCAGCATATTTGTTCCCAATACGCGCGGCGATAATTTGGCTAGATTTCTGTCACCAAGGCCAAGCGTCTAGTTAATGTGACCGTGTTATACTCCTTGAAATATGCAGTGGGTCAATTCCTACTTTACGAGAAAACTGCTCGCCACAGTGAGCATAATGATATGACCGTACGCATGAGGCTGGGTGGTTGTGTGTTGTGTGGCGTGTGACGTGTGTACATGAAGGCGGTGAGCGCAGGGCGTGTCGGAGGCGGTGGCGCAGGGCGTGCGCGAGGACGAGGTGTGCTACCGCGCCGCCTTCAGCAAGCACGAGCTGCGCCGCGTGCTCGCGCTCTACCCCGCGCACGAAGGTACGCGCCCATACACCCATACACTCTACTCTAACTACAAATACAAATCATAACTACTTACCTATTAACTGTCGTAAAAACAAATACTGACCTATGTTAAATAAGTATTTAAAGAAGTCTCTCATACTAGTAGTAGAAACTCCATAGATAGTAACGAGATCCTAAAGGTGTGGTTTAATGTGTCAGTTCGCAAGTCCCTGCACCGGCTGTACCGCACGGTGGAGAAGCACCTGAGCGAGGAGGGCGGGCTGCTGCAGGTGGTGTGGCGCGCCATGCAGGAGGAGTTCATCGCGCAGCACGTGGCGCTGCAGGTGAGTGTGTGTGTGTGTGTGTGTCAGTTCGCAAGGCCCTGCACCGGCTGTACCGCACGGTGGAGAAGCACCTGAGCGAGGAGGGCGGGCTGCTGCAGGTGGTGTGGCGCGCCATGCAGGAGGAGTTCATCGCGCAGCACGTGGCGCTGCAGGTGAGTGTGTGTGTGTGTGTGTGTCAGTTCGCAAGGCCCTGCACCGGCTGTACCGCACGGTGGAGAAGCACCTGAGCGAGGAGGGCGGGCTGCTGCAGGTGGTGTGGCGCGCCATGCAGGAGGAGTTCATCGCGCAGCACGTGGCGCTGCAGGTGAGTGTGTGTGTGTGTGTGTCAGTTCGCAAGTCCCTGCACCGGCTGTACCGCACGGTGGAGAAGCACCTGAGCGAGGAGGGCGGGCTGCTGCAGGTGGTGTGGCGCGCCATGCAGGAGGAGTTCATCGCGCAGCACGTGGCGCTGCAGGTGAGTGTGTGTGTGTGTGTGTGTCAGTTCGCAAGGCCCTGCACCGGCTGTGCCGCACGGTGGAGAAGCACCTGAGCGAGGAGGGCGGGCTGCTGCAGGTGGTGTGGCGCGCCATGCAGGAGGAGTTCATCGCGCAGCACGTGGCGCTGCAGGTGAGTGTGTGTGTGTGTGTGTGTCAGTTCGCAAGGCCCTGCACCGGCTGTGCCGCACGGTGGAGAAGCACCTGAGCGAGGAGGGCGGGCTGCTGCAGGTGGTGTGGCGCGCCATGCAGGAGGAGTTCATCGCGCAGCACGTGGCGCTGCAGGTGAGTGTGTGTGTGTGTGTGTGTCAGTTCGCAAGGCCCTGCACCGGCTGTACCGCACGGTGGAGAAGCACCTGAGCGAGGAGGGCGGGCTGCTGCAGGTGGTGTGGCGCGCCATGCAGGAGGAGTTCATCGCGCAGCACGTGGCGCTGCAGGTGAGTGTGTGTGTGTGTGTGTGTCAGTTCGCAAGGCCCTGCACCGGCTGTGCCGCACGGTGGAGAAGCACCTGAGCGAGGAGGGCGGGCTGCTGCAGGTGGTGTGGCGCGCCATGCAGGAGGAGTTCATCGCGCAGCACGTGGCGCTGCAGGTGAGTGTGTGTGTGTGTGTGTGTCAGTTCGCAAGGCCCTGCACCGGCTGTGCCGCACGGTGGAGAAGCACCTGAGCGAGGAGGGCGGGCTGCTGCAGGTGGTGTGGCGCGCCATGCAGGAGGAGTTCATCGCGCAGCACGTGGCGCTGCAGGTGAGTGTACGGCGCGCGCGTGTGTACGGTAGCGTGGGCACGCGGCGTGACGTGACCGTGTTGCAGGCGCGCATCGCGGCGTGCTACCCGGCGGCGGGGCTGGCCTTGCCGCTCACCACGCAGCACATCCTCGACGCCTTCTCCGACATCGCGCGCGAGCACTGACGCGACGCCGCCACGCTGCGACCTATCTACCCTGCTTACTTCCACACACTATTGTGTACATAACTATTAATAGATAGTACCTATTTTGTTAAACTATTATCTAAGTATTAATGAAATATTTAAAGATGTAGTCTGTATGTATTTAGGTCTATATAGTTTATTATGACAATAAGTTTAGAACAAATCATATAATTATCTGTTCGATACCATCCAATGTAACCAATTACTTTTTATTACAAATCTTACAAATTGTGTTCACATCGTTTTTCTAGCTGATCCCTCACACATCCCTTTGTGTGGACGTAATACGAAATTATTTTAATATTTTATTTAACGGCGGATAAAGCCTATAGGGTTTGAAGCATTTGGTGCACTTCTCAACTTGTACACCATGCTCAAATGGTGAATTTAGCAGCTGGTGCACTTCTCAATTGGCGCACTTCGCAAAAGGAGCACTTTTTTTAGATGACTGGAGATTTGCATAATTTGTCTAAAAATGAAAGAATCTTTGCCTTTTCGTAGGTAATCAAACAAAAAAATTACAAAAATCGAACCCAGCCTAGAGCCGCGTTTAAAATGAAGGTCTCTTGTCGTAACAGTTTTCGTGATACTTCATCATCATCAGCCTATAGCTGTCGTCTGCTGGACATACGCCTCTATAATTGCACGCCACTTGGTTTTATCCTCGGCTTCTCGCATGCAGCTTCTTCCAGTATTTATATATTTTAATTACACACTTTAAAACAATAATTTCAAAATTCCTTACTTGTATGAAGAATTATTTTTTGTACGCTATAATTTGTTCGGTAAGGAGACGGACAAAATATTATAAACAGATTGTTTTGCAACTTGACATGGATGTACTTTACAGATTAATTAAATGTTCTAAGTGACGTGATTCAGATAGGTGTCTCTTGATTTTCTATATAGATCTACCAACCATGTGACTGTCACACCACACATCAACGTACATTACTCATCCAATTTCTTCGAATGGTTATAATGTATAGTTAATTGTTGTAATGGCTCTGTAGCAAAATGTCCCTTTCTTCAAACAGGCATTAATTACTTTCATCAGTAAAAAACTGGTCAAGAGCCAGTAGGTGTACAACACAGGGGGGTACTATACTAATGTTTAATCATTAAAAAGGGTAGGCGCATGCACATAAACTAAAATTAAAATAATACTAATCGAAGAATAATACTTGTGTAAATAATGTTAACATATAGTTAAAAAAAAACCTCCATTTTTTATATTTTAATAGGAAAATCTGTTTTGGACTTAACGTGTATTTATTGCCTTTATTCATATAAAGTCGTCATCTGTCAAAAGTTAAATGATTTGAACATAATGTAATTGGACGGAATACACGTCTTCAGCCATTGAATCCTACCTGTCTGTTTTTCATTTATATGAAATAAAATATGTAGGTGGTAATTAAAACAATAGTGACTATTTATCGATTATATTAAACTATTATATTGATTTCTTGTAGTAAGAATGATTTTTCTTCTGTTACGATGTTGAATGTATTTGACCTATTTCATTAACAGCAATGTCTAGTCCAGAGACTTGGGAGGAGAGTAGTTCAGGTAGATCAGTCCCGATGACTTGGCCTGCAATGGATAATTGTCGTTAGTAAAATTACTTTAAAAATAAGCAGTTCAATCAAAAGACGAGCAAACATATCTATGTACAGCTAAATAGTAAAATATGTTTTTGCGAGTTCTTTTGTTGGTACTAGAAAGAAAAATATTAACATGATTATGATTAAAGAACAGTATTATAAAATATTTTACAGTACCAATCTAGAATATCAGAAAAATAAATTAAATCTTGCTAGTTGTTTAAGTTACTGGAATAATATGGAAGCTAGGAATTGTATGCAAATCCTATGAAATTTATATAATTCCGAAGCTATTTAGAAAATATGCACAATCCCTAGGAATTATATATAATTCTAATGTCGTATAATGTATAAAAGTACGTTTTCTGTAATTTACACGTTGTTAAATAGAACGCAACAGAGATGATGTCTAAATTTTATATTTATGTCCATCTTTTAGATCATAAAAAAATATTAGACACGTATTTTTTTTTTCCTTTTGCCTGTAAGCAACAAAAGATGAAGGAGTACAATTCTTGCGTGACGACACGTCTAAGCAAAAGTTAACCCTACCCGTGGCGTCACAAGCCCCCACTGCTGAACTATAAACCGTCTTATATTCGTACTTCTTTATGGAATCGTCGGTTTTATACTAAGTCAAGGGTTTGATTAGCGCTCGACAACAAGTCTTTGGCGAATATGACACGTCCCTCCCCTCGCTCCACTATACCAGCGTAACCATTGCTATCTCAAATGATTTACATTTCCGATTACTATACATATAGGAAATGTATCTAATATAATTAATTTTACACATTTCCGTGCAATTTTAGGAATTACATGCATTTCCTCGAAATTGTATACGATGAAGGATTCCATACTTTTCCGGTAACATATACATATTATGCTCGTGTCTGTACACAACAAAATATTAACACTTATGGTTATCAGTCCACATGTTTAACGGAAATAACTTACCACAACTAAGGTGCCAGTAGCAAAGGCGATTCCGAACAAGAGGGCGGCATTGTATCGGCGCTGGTTGGCGTCGTACTGCGCCTGCCACGAGCCGCGAGGGATGGGCAGCTCGTCCATGCTTGGCGGCTTGAAGTGCTCATTGTGGTAACGGCGCACTGCAAAAATATAAATAAAGGACCTGATTAAAAATGGTTGCTGGGTAAGTGCAAGATCGTAGTGGTTGGTGGAAACCGCTCCGTGTCCAGGAGAGAATTTATTTAATTAAATAAAGTGCAGCCACATCACATACATTTAACATTACAATTTATAATTTAAGATAAAAGTGGTCGGATGCAAGTGACAATAATGGCGTACATAACATTAAAATTCTTTGACTTGCTGATAAACATAATTATTACTTTTAAGAACTACTGTTCAACGAAAATTTAATCTAAAACTAAATTAAATTATAATTTTGTTAGCAACTCACAACTATACAAATGAGTATGAGTTTATTTTCAAGAACAATGCAGTCTCAGGATGTATAATGATGGCAATGTAATGTTAACAATTTAACAAGGAAAAACCAGTTCACAACTATCGGTTGTGCTTGGAGGACATAAATTAAATCTACTCTATAAAGCATCTATAAAGTAGACTAGTATATTAAATACAAATTGCCCATCAGTAGTCTGTTCCTAAAAACATAACACCATAACATGTACTGGAGGTGACTAGTCTGTTGCTAGTGGCTCATTGTTTAGTTTTCATTGAGTTTAAATATCATTTTGGTAACTTCTTCTACTTCAAAAGGGACATTAATAATTGAATCAACACAACATACTTAGTTAATTGTTTTTCCTTAATTAATAACTAAGTAAATTATATTTATTTAGCCAATTTACAATATCAAGTGGCTTATCATAAATATTTTTTACTTTTATATTCTAATATAGAGGACAGTTGTCTTCAAAAGAACCATTTTATGCTTTACCTTAGTAAAACATTTAAACATATTCGGAACAAATACCAGTTGTAATAAGCTACCTCGTGCCATATAAATTATTTGGTGGTTCTGATGATACTTCCTAATTTCTTGAGTAAAAATGCATTGATCTATGTAGCCAAATGTTTTAGTCATGTCTACACTCAGTTACATTTGATTTTGACATATTTATACTCTTATTCTTCCAAAATCCCTTGTTTATCAAAGAAAGCTTGTGTTTATCAGACTAAGCATATATAATACAAATAGATTTTTAAATAATTATAAATAATATAGGTATTTTTGCAACGGGTCTCTAAAATCCTAAAGTATTTTTTTTCAATTGTCATGTTTTTTAATTATTATGGCTTAAGTATTATTTTTAGAATATTAGGGAATATCCCATATGTATACATGAGTTCATTATGTGTACTAGTAGTGCAATATAAGATCATTGAAATGTTTGATAACTTCAATAAATAAACAATTATTACCTACCGAATACTGAATACTTTTTGAAAATCGCGAATTGGTACATATCTATTAAGTTAAATGTTGGTAAGAAGTTTGGTATGATGTTGTTATTGAACGTAGTGAGAATATCCCAAAAAAGAAATAGTATATAACTTTAAAAGGGTCGCTGCATATTATTAAGCAGATAAAGACTGAATATCTTTTTTAAACTGACAGATTTAGGTTATCTTTGGAAATGTTATGTAACGTTGTACGTGCAGGACTTAGTGTTTAATAGTTAGAATGATCAAAGTTAGTAATTCAATAAATGGGAAAGAACAAAGAATATATAGTTAAGTGCCCACAGTAAATACCTACAAATCTTTCGCCGTCATGTAACAAAAACTGACTTTATTCTCTTTCGCACTATCACTATATCAATAATGCCAATATGCATAAACACCTTATGCTCAGTATATAGTACATACCTGATTGCTGGATAAGCCTGGATACAATAGGACGTGAGACAAACATGGTCAATAATTTATTATTTAACTTTTCTGTCTGCTGAAGTGCGTTTTCCCAGTCAGTTTCTGACAATTTCACTGAATTGAATGAATGAAACCGAGGCATTCGCCATTCAGATAGTTCGTTCAAATCAATAAATAGGAAGGGGCGGCACGGTGTCTCACTCATTCGCCACACAGATAAATAAAATTAGTAATCAGTAAATTATGTTGTAATTTAGTAACGTTTTTATATACCCGAATTTACAGCATTAACTCATAATAACTGGTATAAAAATATATTGAGTAGGTATGTACCTGTGTTGGAATGACTTTCTCTCCCTCTTCTTTTGAGAAATGTGATTGATTGAAAAATTAACTTCTAATGTAATAGGCCGTCCCTCCGAGTAAAATACGGTTTTCAGCTGAATCCGACTATGTTGGGGTCGGCTTCCAGTCTTGCCGGATTCAGCTGAATACCGTATTTTAGCGAATGCCTGTCTGACCTCCACAACCCATTTTACTGGTTAGCTCTAACTTAGAGCTAACCAGTAATGGCATGGCCATGACAGTTGGCACGCAGGGATCTCGGTATGTTTATAAATGATCATCCATCCACGGACCATCCGCGGCTTGACCTCGATCATCGGTTAACCGTACGGCTTACACTTAGCCACGAGCCCCTCATGGCCTAGAATGGCCTAGATAATACAATAAATTTAAATACAATAGATAAATACACATATAGCGATAAATATAGATAAAGACGATGATAACCAGTAACTACGTGTTAAACATACTTCACAAAGTCGTCTCTTTGATAACTAAATGGGACTCGCTTTGCCTTTCCTTTTAGTTTACAACTTCCCTCGATGATGGAGATTATTTAATTTGAACCATTTCATAATATTATTTAACGAATTAAAATGTCATCTTGGGATTCTGATAGGTTTTGGGAGCGAGATTGAATACTAATCGTAGTATCATCTGCATATACAATACAATTATGTCGAGGGGTAACGGGCTATTTGGTTTAAGCGACATTTTTGCAACTTTACAGGAGAGCCATTTAAAGTTTGAAATTTCGAAAAAAAAATCATAACACAAAAACTTCTGCAGCTACTTGAACGGGGTAAACTGCATTAAAATTTAATTAAAAATATCTAGTTGTTGATGCTTATACCAAATAAAGCGGACCTTTAATTACAAAGATAAATGTCGCTTAATACAATCTGCCCTTTTTTAGAGACAGGAAAAACGATTTAAGTGACTTCATAACTACAATTGGCTACAGGAGAAAAAAATTAAGCGCCGACGCATTCTATTTACAGAGTAAGCCAAAAAGTATGAAGTAACGAAACCCAAAATTAATAGAAGCAAGCTATTTATCTCAACGACCAATTTAGACTAAAATGACTGACAGGCTAATTTACTTATGTGACATACAACATTGAAATTGTTACGTTAAATCTTCAAGTTTATTAACATCTAAAACTACCAATGGCTGATAAAACAACCTGGATACATCGCAATCACCGAAAATCTCAGGTGTTTACATTGAATAAATAAAGAAACACAACACAATATCAATCAAAGTATTTTTATTTAGAGTAATAATATTATGATAGAACAGTCCCAATTGGATCATCAATTATATTTATTTACTTTTCAGTCTTAATCATCAAAGTCAGTTAAATTATAAGTATTTTGTAAAATAATTAAGTAAAATCAGTCTCAATGTAGAAACATCAACTATAATCATTTTTCTTTTAATATTGATTTACAATTAAATCTAATATAAGAACAAACTCTAACTATACGAAAATTAAAACTTACATAAATAAAAACTAACAGGCTTCAAAGAACTCATCGTCATCCTTGTCAATGGCGGGGAACGTGCCCAGAAGGCTGGCAGCATTGCCACGTTGAATGGCTATGCCGATTCTCTGTGCAAGGAACAAACCAGCCCTCTGATCACGAGTAGATTCTACTAAACGTTTGGAAAGTTCTTTGAAAAGATTTCGTACGCTCGGACCCCATGACCCGAGCGTTTCAACCCCAAACGGCTCGAAAATATAATCACCCACAATGTTATTATACTTCCGCCGCTTAAGGGTCTCCGCAGCTCCAGCAGCAGCGCCAGGAGAGGCTGCTGAACTTAGAACGTGTGACGGCGCAAGGGTGTCGACGCACGTTGCGTCCCACACCAAAGGCCGACCCAATTTCCAAGGCAGCAATGACATACCGTCAGGTCTCTTGCCATCGCCGCGCACCAGACCATTGGGTTCCAAAACAGCTGGTACACCGGCAGTGACAAGAGCACGACGAATTATGTCATTCAAATTTAAGTGGCGAGATATACGCCCTGCGCTCCTGCTGCAGGACAGGCCCCCTATAATTATGTACTAGGTACCCATTCATTCAGTAGTCAATGAGCGTTTTACGTAAACACTGGCGGTGTACGCGCGTCACCTCAGTCTTTGGCGCACTCTGGAGTGTGACTGAAGCGCCCGCGCACGATAGTCCAGTTGAATGATTACGATTTTTTACACCCGGGCGATGAAATAAATATGGTATCATATGACATTATGGAAATGTACCATATTAAAATTTTGTGATTCAAAGACCGACTCGTATTTTTATGAATACTGGCAAAATGTTTTAATATTCATCATTCATTTTATCGTCTGTTTTAAACGACATGCATTTAAAAAGAAAAGTAGGATTGAATGGTTTAACGACTCAACAAAATATCTGAACGAAAATGATTATTTGGTTTAAGTAGCGCCCTGCGTGGAAAATAGATTCAGCTAAAGGAGTTTAAGCGACGAACCATGTCGTATTTGGGTGACGGACAAATGGTTTAAGCGACATCACACCGTGTGTTTAGTGGGAAGGCAAAATGAGTTAAGTTACTTTTTAATAAAAATTAGAAACAGGAAAAACGCATTAACTCTTATGGACATATTTATGAGAGACAGGGTGACTGGTTTATGTCTCGGTTATTAATATGATGGTATGGTTCAAGTACATACTTTAAAAAAAAATTCGAAAATCACGTCGTTTAATACACTTCCACTTTGGAAACAACACGAAAATAGGATTGTTTCAAACGCCAAAAAAGTGCTCCGATTTTAATGAAACCGGCATCATTCGACGGAGAAAAATTCGCTGATTCCAAATATGTATATAACTCAATATCACCCAAAATGTCGCTTAAACCAAATAGCCCGTTACCCCTCGATGTGATGTTATATCATTATTAAACATTAAAAACAACAAGGGTCCCAATATGCTACCTTGTGGCACTCCGCAATAATAATTATTGAAAAGGTAAAGAGATCGATACAAATTCATTTCATGTTTCTCCAAGCTTTTATATTCTATGCACTGCTATAGATTGGTTAAATAGTTTTCTAGCCATTCCAATGCGTTTCCTCTTTGATTATTACACCGGTAAGAAAGCATAGATTAGTGGCGTCATTTTTAAAATATATTTGTTTTTATTCCTTTTTAGGACGTTGTGAATGCACAAGTTTGTACATTATAGTAAGTTATGATAATGTTTGTTTGTTTTACACGCTCATTTCTAGAAGACATGGCACGGCCACCCCGCGGCTCATTTCTTTTTATGCATTGTAATTTATTTTCGTAGACCCGTTCCTTATCAAACATTGTAATCGATGCGAGGTGGGGAAGCGAAAGATGTATCCGAAATTAAAATTCCATCCATTGTTAGTTGCATAGGCGGGTTTATTGAATTATTGTCTAAGTTGTGTATACTATCTCATAGCTCTGTTTGTTTATTTAAAGCCTGAACTGTCCCACTGCAGGGCAAAGGCTTCCTTTTCTTCCATCCACAGGTCTCTATTGTTTGCTGTTTGTTGCCACTCCTTTTTGTATGCGTCTAGTTCATCCCTCCACCTCCGCCTGGGTCTTTCACGCGGCCTTCATCTATATAACAATGCACAGATAACTATATATAAGTCAGAGAAACAATGCATTATTTCTAGCATATTAAAATAAAAACATCTCATTAATAATTACATTACTTGAAGGAAATTCTTAATGTATACGATAGCAACTCTGGTGTACATTGCTGCCAACATAACGCAATAGGAAGTATAGGAACCAAAGAGAATATAAACACTATATGCTTCTTTATTTAGTAGGTAATTACTCTGAGCACTAAACTAATACTACGTCTTCTAATATAATGACTGGATTTTGGATATAATCCACTTGAATCCACTGGATAGGAAATATCTGGTATTTGAGTAATTGTACTTTATAGTTTATATTTTACTTTATTTTTATATTAATCAAAAAGTTACTATGTTGTTGATAATAATGTAGATATTCACAAAATAACATAAAATAAAGAAAAAACATATACAAAAGGCGGCCTTATTGCACGGGGCAGTCTCTTCCAGGCAACCTTTAAGTGTACCTATGTTACTGAAGATTTTTTAATGAATTCATAGTATTAAATACTTAGGTAGGTACCTAGTTCTGATAGACTTTTAATTATAACAGAATGCATAGATATAAAGATGTTCTCATGCGTTTGCTCAACTTTTGTAAAGTTATTTAAATACTTATCTATGAACATTTTATTATCGCAACTTAAAGCCTTGACGACCATAACATGACAATGGTTGACTGAAATCATAGAAATATTAGTATAAACAGCATAAACTAGTGTTAAATATTTTTTTAGTTAATACCTAACAATAATGACGCATCGTTTGCTGTTGCCACATTAACAATACAATGAACGCTATCAGCGCGCGATGTCCGATGACGACGAACCTCGAGATTATGCGAAGGGAAACGATGCCAACGAACGACATCACACGAGTGGGGTCAGCCGTCAGTCGAGAGTGGAGCGGGCGGCGCGGCTCACGCTTGCGCAACAAACTACATGCGTACGCGCGCCTTAGCGCGACTATGTCTTTGTTTACTTTGGGCTTGTGCTTCACATAGCTCACGTTGATGTATCGCGTCG
Organism: Autographa gamma; assembly: GCA_905146925.1. Taxonomy (NCBI): domain Eukaryota; kingdom Metazoa; phylum Arthropoda; class Insecta; order Lepidoptera; family Noctuidae; genus Autographa; species Autographa gamma. The sequence goes on from LR989858.1 coordinate 147,705, forward strand.
CGGTCGCTTGCGAGATGCCAGCTATGCGCTTCCGCTGCTCAAGCAGGTGTTTGTACTCACGAGCAGTCCGGAACTTGTGAGTTGTTCGACAATCAACAAGTGTTAGTGTGTGGTTGCGACATGGAGTGGTTCAAGGGTCTGGCGGGGCGCGTGCGGCGGCCTGCAGACGAGGGAGCCGAGGGCGAGGCGTGCGGGGCGCAGCAGGCGGGCGCGCCGGAGCCGCCGCCGCCGCTGCTGGAGACGGTGCAGGAGCGCCGCGAGCGCTGGCGCAGCGTCTATGTTATATACTTCACCATGTTCCAGATGTCACTCGGGTTCAGTATCGTGCTCACGGGAGTGTGGCCCTACCTCGACAAGGTGAGCACTGTCATGTTAACGGTATCGACAATGCTGGAAAGTTTTTAACTTAATTGGTAGGTACTTGATCCTGCTTGCTATACCAGAGGTCGTGGGTTTGATTCCCAATTTCCCACCAAGAGCAAATCTTGGTGTGATTGTCTGTTTACCATAACACAAGCTCTGCTTAGCTTGAGATCAGATGATCATGATCTTAATTTGTGCTCAGCCAATGCATAATGCCTGCAAAAATGTACAGCCAACATACGTTCGTAAGTACCTTCCTAATTTACAGGTGATTAAAACAGAGCAATTATATCTGAATTAGGCACAAGTTCATCAATAAATGTAGATTTAATTATGAAGCCAATAATTAAGACTTGTATGCGCAATACACATTATATTTATTTCGATTTCGATATTGAAATCGTATTTTTTTTTCTTTTCGAAGGCCTCACAGCATTCCTCCGCAAGAGAATGTAGAGAGGCTTAGGCGACGGACTCTATCGGCTATAACCATGCATCTCCCTTACCGTGGACCACGTTAGCAATCCGGTACATACCTACGTACCTATGCTACCAGTTTGCCCTTCTAAAATTTGTGTTATTCCATTTAATTTTATACAATCAAAATCGCTTGGGTTGTCAACAAGACAACGTATGCACAGGTAGTATTCGTAATAGCGATAAATTCTCATAACTAACTGTGCAGTGTTATGGAATTACTGGGTCACAGTTTACTATAACTTTAGATAATACCCCACACAAAACTGTATTCTGGAACAATTGGCCAAGGTTTTTGTTTTGAATACTTGTGCCACAGATAGATAACGGGTAGGTTAGGGTAACACTAGCTATCTCGCGAGAGTCGTCGTTCCGAGGGAAAACCCAGCAGAGCCTTGAATAAATTAGATGCGCGTTTGCATTTTGCTCCTAACTCCGAAAACTCCAAACTCTCCAAACTCTAAATTATGACCCAAGAGCCTGCTGAAACTTTATCACTGGATAATCTAGTGATTGAGTGCAAAGGAAGTTTGTCATAATGGACGAGACGAGAAACGAAAACAGAAAAAAATAAATTGGTTTTGTATCAGAAACGGGAACGAAAAAATACAATTTCTTAAAAAATCCAATACATAATCAAACTTAAGTGGCGGTATGCAAAGTTGTGTGTTTTTAAATTAGTTTAGTTGCTTTAACACAAGTTACGTTCTGATTTCCGTTCTAAAAGGTGCAGAAGACGTCACAGAGTTTGCGGATCGTCCGCAGTTCGTCCGCAGTACGCATAATCTCAATATACGTTAGAACCATCCCTTACTATAAATTTTCGAACATACGTCTTTTCAGTGTTGAGGTTTATTATAAATGCATTAAATTGATCAGAATTTGCGCAGAAGGAGAACCGCCGTGGCGTAAAATAGAACTAACAGTATTATAACATTAAACTAATTTAATAAAAGAATTCTGAAGACGACACCTGAAGAAGTTATGTAGTAACGTAATGATAAATATCCAATGTTACAGTCGCACTACGTCGACGCAACAGTGTCTTCAACATAAGATACGCGGCAAATAAACACACCACCGCTGCATCGCCGACAACTCCCAGACGGTGCTTTACCATACATACTCTATTTGATGGTATGGGGTATGTTGTTATAGTTTAAAGGCTGGTTTTTATATGAATGTTCCTGAATTAGATGTTAATTCAGCTGGCAGATTATTATAAATATACTATTACTATTCAGTCAAATATTTTGTTTCCAGAGAATGAGTCAGGTCTGTAGCTACCCCCTGGTTATTGGACTATAGAGCGCGTTGTGTTTTGTTTGGACCAAAATATATACAATACTCTTAAAGCATGTGCGATTGTCGTAGCATTTGGCTTGCCGCGTGCGTCTTCCGAAGCGTTTGCAGCAAAAACCATTTTATAAAGTTTGCGCCCAGTTCACAAAGCCGCGTCACTCTGATCCACTCTGTGATGATCAACATTTCATTCTTATAGGTATTTATTTGAGCTAACACTTCTGCCATTGTCTCTGGTTGTTCAAATAATATAAAGTACTTGTGAAACAGTTGATAATTACAATGTTTGTACAAGAATGCGATAACAATGCAGCCTAGCGCGGTAGGCGCCGTATCCAAGCGGTTCGTGCGCCGTCCCCCAGGCCCCTGCAGACAGCATTCTTTCACATTGATGCAAGCTTGACGTCGTCGTGTGTAGTCTAAAAATACTTGTTATTGAGAAGTTCTAAGCTGGCGGCCGCTCGCCCGGCTGCGGTGAAGGGCACGCGTCACGGCGCGCGTCTCCTCGGCGCACACCACCGCACCCCGCCGAGCGCCGAGCGCTACCAATGATGTGTACCCACAATACTACTATGTGCAACACTGTATGACACTGGTCTAATCTCTAATAATAAAGATATAATACGAAATCACGATTAGTAGCACTATCGATACTGCAGTGACAATAAACCATTAAATGTGTGGAATATAATCAACTAAAACGATATGAATAGAATAAAAAACAGTATACCAAACCAAAAGTGGTACCCCGAACGATTCGATTTATGATAAATCTATTTACATCATAATGTAAGATGATAATTATTAGTCATCCATTGTTCATAATTAATTGTAAACAACGATTGATTCATAGGCGACATCGCGTAACCGCGATATTCGTATTACATATTTCTGATTCCAGACGCGATACATTACATTTACAACTGTATATTTTTTTCTACACTAATCATGAAGTTCCAAAATTAAACCATTACCATTCTGAACCCAAAGTTATGGAATCAGAGACAACAAACTTTTACTACAACACCCAAACAATGTTGTATTATACATTAAACCATCCGGGATCGAACCCGGAACTTCAGAGTTCAGAGCGAATCCCTCATAACTAGTGAGTAGGCCACTCGACCATGGAGGTTAATAAGGATTCAACTACACGTGATCTGATGCACGAGGAAGAAAGCGAAATCCACCTCGAATTTTCAAAAGTCTCTCTGACCGCCATTTCTCTTAGTATAAAATTTAATATTCTAAATAATTATTTTCTAAATAGCATATATCTACCCTACAATCCTAAGACGGGTAAAGTAAAATGAAACTGAAAGTCCAGATTCCCGATTGGATCACCTTTAAAACAACTACGGATAACTGACTCTGAAAAGAACGTCTTAGTAGAATAAAGTAGAATCAATAAGATTCAGCGTCCTGCAGGCGTATTCGCTATGGCGGTTGTAAACAAAAGCGATGATTGCTTTCTCAAATACTATATGACAATACCAATTTAGCATCGTTCAACTTCGATTATATTATTAACGAGATATACTATTAAAGACAGATAATTTTTAGTTAAATGGTAAATGTACACATATTTGCCACTGTTGTCACTGTAGCATTCCAGGTGATTGTTCTTATCTGAATACGAAAATAAGGCACAATAACAAGTACACTGGAACGTTGGTTAACCAGCCACTCACTGACTTAAAAAATAGCGGCATCGGGCCTCTGTATGGCAACCACACAGTGTAGGACAGTTAGTATTTTAATGATACAACTATTATAATATGCACATCAAAATTTGTGCCCTAATAAAAAATATAGTGGTTCTAAGCGCGAATGCTACGCTGGAGGTCTTGGATTCGATTCCCGAGTCGACCAAAGTGTTAAATTTGGGTTTTTCTACGAAATTCTCAGTAGCAGGTCGGAGTTTGGATTTGTGCCCGGAGTGGCAATAGGCTCGTCCCCTATTACATGGGACCTAAACATATCGGCGAACTGTGGGTGTTCATTGGTACACCTCTGCCTAACCCTTCGGGGATACAGGCGTGATGATATGTTATGTTTATTTTAACTAAGACTGTGACGAAAAAACTTTCGTTTACTTAAAGTGATTCATAATCAGGATTTTTCAGCAGTAGATATGAGATGCAGACTACACTAGTTAAGCACTAGTCAACTCAATCGGTCAATGGTTCTGATAAGCACTTTGATTATATTTATAACTATACTAAGATGAATACAGTAGATGTGATGTGTCTTGTGACGTTGCAGCTGGAGCCAGGGGCGCAGAAGGAGGTGCTGGGGCTGGCGGTGGGCGCCAATCCACTGGGGCAGCTGGTGTTCTCGCCGCTGCTGGGGCTGTGGGCCAACCGCGCGGGCTCGGCGCGCGCACCGCTGCTGGCCACGCTGGCGGTCTTCGTGCTGGCCAGCGTGCTGTATGCGGAGCTACACCTCACGCGCCCCTACGCCAAGTACTGGATGGTGTTCGCTAGGTTCCTCGTGGGCGTCAGTTCCGGTAAGCTATCTTCTTTTTTTCTCTGACTATGTGTCCTGGTATATTGGTATTTGACAATGTGGTGTGTGGTCGGCAGCTAACATAGCGGTGGCGCGGTCGTACCTGTCGGCGGCGACGCTGGTGAGCGAGCGCACGCGCGCGGTGGCGGTGGTGTCGCTGGCGCAGGTGCTGGGCTTCGTGGTGGGCCCGGCGCTGCAGGCGGCGGCGGCGCCGCTGGGCGCGGGCGCGGCCTACCCGCCGCCCGGCCAGCCGGACGCGGCGCTGCGGCTCGACATGTACACCGCCGCCGGCTGGATCAACGCGCTGCTCGGACTCATCAACTTCCTGCTCTTCCTGCCCTGCTGCTTCAAGGAGAGGAAGATCGCCGCCAGGGAGGCTATGATTGCTCAGGGCACGGATAACGGTACGCTGACATATTATTTGAAGCTAAGGTGTCTTGACGGTCTCAACGTACACAAGGACATGTCAAATTATGGATTTTTATACTGTACATTCACTTTAAATGTAGACCACATAAGAGTAAAAGTAGAGTCGTGGTGGCCTAGCGGTTCAATGAACGGATTTGTATGCACGAGGTTGCAGGTTCGAACCCGGGCAAGTACCAATGTAACTTTTCAAAGTTATTTTTTTTTTTTTATTACTTTCTTAATTATTCTAAGACACTTCTGACATACGGTGAAGGAAAACATCGTGAGGAAACCTGGATTCCAAAATTTGGGATCTGAAATCGCCAATCCGCAGTGAGCAAGCGTGGTGATCAATGCTCGTGCCTTCCCTGTATGGGAAGAGGCCTGTGCCCAGCAGTGGGACGTTTATAGGCTGGATTATACATAAGAGTAAACCTAGTTTTTTAAATATCTTTATGTACGTAGGGACCGTCGATATATTGACCATAGTTATCTGTCAGTGATAGATTTTTAAGATTCGTTTTTTTGTTTCGAAGTTTACCGGTTAGTCTGGCTAACCTATGCATCATATTTATCCGCTTATAGGCTGCAGCGACAAACAGCAAATAATAAACTTTCTGATTGAGTCTTTCTCTACGGTTGCAGAGAAAGACGCGTTGAAGGCTATGAAACCGGATCTGGTGAGTAGCTGGACGTTGGTAGCGGCCTTCTTCGTGCTGGTCTTCAACTTCGTGCTGCTGGAGACGTTAGCCACCATGCTGACCATGGACCAGTTCGCTTGGAGCAAGCGCCAGGCGCTGGAGTACATGGGCGCGCTCATGAGCGCCGGCGCCGTGGTGGCGTGCCTCACGTTCGCGCTCATCGGGCCGCTCACCCGGCTGTTCGAGGAGCGCGCGCTGCTGCTGTGGGGCGGCTTCCTGCTGACGGGGCTGGCGTCGCTGCTGTGCATCCCGTGGGGGCCGGGCCCGCCGCCGCTGGCGCCGCCGGACGCGGCCGAGGCCGGCGGCGGCTGTCCGCAGGCCACGCAGCCGTGGTGCGCGGAGTCGCGCGGCCTCACGCTGCCGCAGTTCCTGGCCGGCTACGCCTGCGTGTCCGTGGGCTACTCGCTGGGCGTCACGCTCATCCAGACCATATTCTCGAAGGTGCTGGGCCCGCGGCCGCAGGGAGTGTGGCAGGGCGTGCTGACGGGCGCGGGCTGCCTGGCGCGCGCGCTGGGCCCGCTGTTCGTGGCGGCGGTGTACGCTCGGCGCGGGCCGGCCGCCACGTTCGGCAGCACGGCGGCGCTGACGCTGGCGGCGCTGCTGGCGCTGCGCGTGGTGTACTCGCGCCTGCGCCCGCCGCCGCTCGCCGCGCCCTCCGCCGCGCCGCACGAGCTGCGCCCGCTCAAGCAGGACTCGTGACACATAACGTCACGAGCCCTGCTCACACAATGTAGCGTCATTTAACGCTACACGAAATAAAATTCCATAAGATTGGTAGAATAAGTAGTAATAGAGGCACTGCGTGTGTGACAAACTTACGGTGAGACCACGTTGGAGCGGACTGTGGGAATGTCACGCGACAGCGACCTGCTGGGTTAATAGTGCTGAGCGTGGTGCGGGTTTTTTTTTATTTATTTGTTTGCTAAAATAATTATGCAAAACATAGATACGGAGACGTTTTGAACGAAATAATGAGTTTACCTGCAATACGGTGTAATTGACAATTGTGGTTTTATATTCAATAATGAATCAATAATAATAGTAATTCAATGATTGACGATTAACTATTACGGTGTAATTAACAGTAAATTACAACAGCAGCAAAAAACGAACGATAAAAAGTTTGGAGAATTGAAATATAATTTTACAGGAACGCAAGGTTATTAATAATGAACCTATTCATTCATCATTGAAGTTATCGTGAAATTGTGATTAAAACTACAGAGCCAGTGAAAATTATAGTAGATAAAACGCCGCCCGCGCCGCGCCGCTCCCCGCTGACGCTTCAACGTGGCCTCGCAGCAAGGTGTGTGCACAACTATTGTCGTTACACGAGAGTTATTTAATTTCCATTTATGCAGGGAAGTAACTTCAGGGTTGTGTAGTTTAAAACAAATTAGGTCCCTTAATTGTAGTGAAATAATTAGTTTCTAAAATAGAAACTATCACTAGGTTACATATTAAAATAAAAAATACAAATACAGTATTATGTAATCATAATCAATGTATGACAAGAGGGGGTAAATACAGTGACAGTGCGCGTGAGCGCTGAGGCACATAAATAAAAATCAAATTATCAATTTGATTTTATTAATGTAGCTGAGAGTTGTGCGCGGGGGCGTGGCTCTGAATTAAGCCTCGGTTACACATAGCGAGAACGTGAGCTGTGAGTAGCCAGATTACATACCATTGTATTATTTTCTCGTGTAGAGCTGTGTGACCGGTACATAATACATTCGCTCACCATTGACTGGGTGTGACCGAGGCTTTAGTGACTACAAACGTTTTTATTGCCATTGTGATAAGTTAGGCTCGGATTAGGCGTATCATAAGACTGAGTTTAGACTACAACGTCTGAACTGATGAGCGTGATAGAGTAACATAACGTAGGGATGTATACAGGGTGTTTATAGCTTTATGTAAATATTGAATTGCTTTATTGACGCATCAACAAAGAAATTGTAGTTAAGAGACAAATGGAAGGTACCTAATAAATAAACTTCACAATACCATTGCAAGTAAGTATATTTGATTATCATGCTGCTCGGTTTGGGTGTTTGCAGCAGAGAAGGTACCTGGTAACGTCGAGACAGCTGACACCGGCTCAGTTCGCAGTCTTGCCAAAAGTTTTATTGCATTATAATAAGAGGTACAAAGGTAGCTTATAGGCAATTATGTGTTAAATGGAAAGGCATATTTTTACTATATGAACAGAAACAGAAAGGTGTTACCTGTTATCTAGCACTTAATTAAAAATTTACAAATAATTGAGTAGTGTATATGCAAAATTGATTTAAATTATAAACATCTTGGAAATGTTTTTAGTATGCTCAAAAATGTATTTGCACTGACCCTATCCCTGTAGCTAGATTTGGGTTCCTTCATTTCGTCATAATCATTTTCGGATGCATATTTCAGTTACGCTGTTCATACAGTACACATTATGGCGGTTCGATTAGCTGATTAGGTTACAAAGTGCTACGGGCTATTTGGGCATTGCCCTTTGACTATAGAAACGCTATGACGGCAAGTATCGATATGCTAGAAATTACTTGGTATCGAATAAGAAAGTATCGATTATGTACATAATCTTATTACTAGTTAACTACTAGGCACTATCGTTTCATCCCTATTCTTGTCAGATAAGCCATGAGCTTTACAAAAATCAGTACTAGGTATTCAGTGTGCCTAATATTGGAATATTAAAGTTGCTGTCACTTACATACTAAGTACCAAAGTACTTATTGTTTGTTTCTTTTTGTATATTTTTGCTACGTATAATGTACATAATTTATATAGTTGAATTAAATTTATATACAAAAGTCTTTTTTTATTGCACATACAAATACAATACATACAAATAAAAATTTAAGTAGTTACTACTTAAATTTTTATTTGTATGTACCGAACAATATTTTTGGTCTGGAACAATCAAACTAGTCGAATTCCTAGAGCATGTTATTGGGACCGACGCATACCATGGCTGACGCTTATTTCGACTTCATTTGAAACTTTTAGTTATTTTTAGTGATACTGAAATGAGTTTTACTATTTTCTATCTCTTGCTTTACACAGGCATACACATAGACCGCCTTAATCCGTCACTGGTCTGCATATATAGGGAACTACGTGTAAAATAACAAAAATACAGCGATGTTGGACATAATCAAGGTTTGGGCCAGAAGGTTAACTTGTTATTATTGAACTGATCGAAAAGAAAAAAAACATTGGTATGAAATTTCTTTAAAAAATATATATTTGAATGTGTATATTGGTTACAGTAAGTACATAATATCACAGTTATCAGAACATAAATATACCTTAGATGTATTCGCGCCAGCTTCAGAGCGGAGCTATGCAACGCTGCGTGTTCAGAAGGAGATGGTGCATTATTTTATGTTGTTATGGGCTTAATGCTTCAATTTAGGCTCATACGGCAGGGAATAGAACATTTGTGACGATGAAAATGTTGATGATTAGTACTCTCGAACTTGACACTAGCGTCAAGTTGTTATAATATTCTTTGTCCATGGAGACATCATTAATAGCGGAGGATATGGTATTATTTGTTAAATTATTTAAAAGGGGAAGGCAGTGGTCCGACTTACGGGCGAGAAGCGAGTAACTATTGACTATTTAATAGCTCGAGACATTTTGAAGTGTCGAAAATCTAAGTATAGAAATTCGAAAGATTAAGTAGGTATATTAATTAAATCGCCATCGCCTATCAATCCGACAAGGACAACGACAGATCGGACGGTCACCAGTTATAATTTGAGGTTTGGCTCTCGCCAATTTTCTGCTCCACGATTGAACTAATTTGAAAGATAATTAACGAGTATAGAGACTACTTTTTCTTATATAGATTATTTTCATATACTACGCTTCTATAAACAGCGATCGAGGTAGATCCCTGAGCTTGTTTCGACTTTTCTTCTCAGGGTAGTCAGTTAGGAAATGTCGCCTTCTATCTAGTTTAAGAAGACGTGTGAAAAGTAATTTATGTAGTAGCTATGTTTTACAAAATAAAGAATTTGAATTCGAAGAGCCTAGCCTTAGCCTTCTAATGGAAATGAAATGAAATTCAAGAGTAATCCGTCAGGACGGTCAGAAAACCGCGACGCTTGTACTCAGAACAAGCGGACATGCTCGTTTTTATGGATCACCTTGACCGAGAGATGAGATCAACCTTACAGACTACAGAATCCGCGGGGCGTGGGCATCACGTGTCGGCGTCGGCGGAGAGCACGCGGCGCGGTGGCGGCGGCGGCGGCGCGGGCTGCAGCGGCGGCTGCTGCGCGCGCAGGCGCTCGGCGTCCGCCACGCGCTGCGGCAGGCGCGCCGCTCGCGTCTCCGGCGCCAGCAGCACCACCAGCGCCGCCGACCCACTGCATACGCCGTACAGCAACGCTTGCACGTTTTTGTCCTGTGCGAATCAAAGTATGCTTGCTTTGAAAAATATCAGTTTTGCAGACCGATATGATTCCCTCTTTTGCCAAATGCAATTAGAACTAAAGATGAAATCATATTAAAGGCTGTTGAAGGTGTGACTAGTTTAGAGCGTGAGTACGCACCAGCAGCGGCGTCTGAGGCGCCAGCACCGAGCCGAGGCGGCCGACGAGCGAGCAGGCGGCCAGCGCCGAGCTGCGCGCGTGCGTGGGGTACAGCTCCACCGTGAACACATACAGTGAGTTGAAGGCGAACGTGATCGCTAGCTTGCCCACGAAGAACAGACCCAGCGAGGTGCCCTCGTGACCTACACAAAAACAAGTGCTCAAATTTTATTTGGAACAAGCTTTGATAACCCTCTAAAAACCTACACCTTGAACAGAATGAGGGTAGGCGTAGGTTGTGAGTGGGTGGCGGGGTATGATGCATAATATCGAGTGCGAATACATAAAATATCTTGAATGTTAGTAATGTTTATGAACACAATTCGCCAGAACGTAGCCTTGCATAGAAGCTGATACTCACTTATGAAAAACGGCGAGACGCAAGCGACGCCACAGAGCAAGAACGCCAGGAAGATGCACAGCTTGCGACCGATGCGCTCGAGCGCCATCATGATGAGCAAGGAGGCGGCGATCTCCATGGACATGTTGAGCGCGAAGTTGACGTGCTTGTTGCCGGACAGCGATACGGAGTTGATGGTGAGGCCGTAGTACACAAACGTGGTGGCGACCCAGCACCAGCAGACCACTGCGAAGCGCGCCACCAGCACGCGCGAGCGCAGCAGACTCCGCCATGCGCCCCCCGCGCCTCCCGCGCTGTCCGCTGCGCGCTCCGCCTTCGTCTCAGCCTCCAGCCTCCTCATCAGGTCTTCGTTAACCACCACCTGCAAGTATTATGTATCCCTCCTTTAATTAAGAGAAAAACAGAAAAGTCTAGAAGACTAAACTTTTGCAGTGTTAAAGACAACATATAATAAAAAAAAAAAACATTCGTCACCTTGTTCCAAGACGCCGCTTTGCGTATAACGGCGGATGTTTTATCGATGTGTCCCTTTGCGTGCAGCCAGCGCGGGCTCTCGTCCAGCAGCAGCGCGTACAGCGGCAGCAGCAACGCTAGCGAGTGGATGGTCCACAGCAGGTGGCGCCAGTAGGGCACGCCCCACGACACCCACGCGAACAGCACGCCGCCCACGCCGTACGCCACGCCTGTCGCGCACGCGAACACCGCGCGTAGCGACGGGTGCGCTACCTCTATCACTAAACACATACAAAACACATTTAAAAAATAAAAACAACGCAGTCTTCAATGTTCGGAAACAAGAGCACGTAGTTAAGAACCAGAAAGTATGTAATACACTTATTTTGTTTTGTTCCAAATCATGTGATATCGAGGAAAATATGAATAGGGCGGCAGTTTCAAAGCAGCGTTACATATCGAGGCAGGCGATTGCTTACTGAGGACGTAGCCGGCGCTGTTGAAGCCGTAGCCGAGCGCCGCCTCCAGGAACTCCAGCGCCAGGTACATGGGGTAGTTGACGGCGCACGCCTTCACGATGCCCAGCACGCCCGCGCACGCCGAGAACACGCAGAACGCCGTGCGCCGCCCGTACCTGCACACACACACAATTAAACAAGTCTATTACTGTTTGTGTTCAGATCTTCCACTTAAAAAATTAGTAAATATCTGCAAAGCTTTTAAAACAATTATAATGCTCAACTTCTACAATTTAGGTGTATAAAATCTCGGGTGTTTGATCTTTACGTACGTGTCCGAGATGAAGCCGGTGAGTATGAGCGAGAAGGGCAGCGCGATGTTCCGCACGGTGCCCACCAGCGTGCGCATCCACTCCCGACAGCCCAAGTTGAACTGCACCACAAACAGATCTAGCTAATACATGCTAGTTGAGTCTAGCGGCTTCTCTGGCCTTGCTGTTCTCCCAATGTGATGTTAATTAAATAGCCTACAAAGTTGGGTGGCGCATATTTATGGAATTATGACGTAAAAAAATATGTCTGCAATACTGCGTAATAAAAAACAGGATGTCCAGAAAGAAATGCGACATAGATAAGTACTAAAGGGATTAAAGTGACGAAAAGTTTTATCTAATGTTATATGTATAAGTGCCATGCAATTTTTTTAAACTGCTACCTAGTCACAGCAGAAGTTCTGATAGTGATGAACACGATTGGTAGCATACCTCAGCAAAGATGGTGTCATGATTCTGGTAGACGAAGGTGTCGCAGGCGATGGTGTCGTTGGGGTGGTAGGCGTCGCGCTGGCAGAGGTCGTGAGCCGCGGCGGGCGCGAGCGGCGCGTACCGCTGGCAGGCGGCGGCCGGCAGCAGCGCGCCCGCCGTGGCGTTGTCGAACTGCGCGCCGCCGCCCTCGCACTCCGGCACCACACATCTGGTACCGAGCACATACTCACTACACCACCTTTAGCAAGCCACCTCCTATTACCGCCCGCCTGGCGGAGGTCGAAGAGGTAGGCCAGATTAGTATGCTCAAAGCACTGGAGTGCTTAGTTTTATCGGTAACCAAGCAGTAATACACATTGTAAAATCTAAATTACCGAATCAACGATACAGGAAGTCATTAAAGTCTTTAACATCCTAGATTATTATTTGATTGGTGACGAAACTGTTTTTACACTAGACGTACTACCAACACTTATAATGCATTCTGCAGTCTAATCCAGTAAATGAGGCGACTGTTACGACAACCCACAACACGTGATCGGACTCTTACATAAGATATTACATTATCTTAAAACTAACTCAAATTCCTTAGCGAATGTAGAAGCATTGAGCATCCGTAGCGACAAGCAAGTAAAACAATGTGAACATCTTTACTAAATGTACATGCGAGAGTCTGAGATAGTAAACAAAGGTTTGCCGCCAGCGATCAGTTAGTGCACGGAGCGGGTATTGTGTCCACGTCAGGACAATGCCAGCGTGAGCGGCGTCAGGTAGGTCGCGCAGGCCCGCGGAGCGCTCGCGACTGCCTGCTAACTTGCTATACCATGTAGGTACTCGGTACCTACACCATTTATTTACTTTGTTTATATTATTATATCACCCAGGTGAATAAGTACAATTATTTTCATTAAGTATGAGAGTGGAATTTTATCACGATGTGAAATACATCGATGTTGCCTTTTCTGCAAAGTTTTGCGTTTTCTACCTGGGGCCCGAGTCCGCTATTTTAATTCAGTGAGTGGTGGATTAAAAAAACTCAATTATTTATTAAACTTGTTATCCTACAGTGACAATAGTGGCAAGCAGGTGTACATTTGTCATTGAACTAAAATGATCTGAATACGAAAATTAGACACAATAACAAGTACTCTTGAAGGTGTTTTAACCCACCACTCACTGAATTAAAATGGCGGACTCAGGCCCCAGCACCTATGACGTGGATGCAAATGTTGTTTTCAAAGCAGTGGCTCAGGAAACCTAGCCAACAGTAGAGGAGGCGAGTAGAAGAGGCATTGGAAGAGTAGTGTAGCACACGATACGCGCGCGGCGAGCGCAGCCAGCCGCCAGGCAGATAGCAAGCGGCGGCGCACGTCGCTCTCCGCAAACACCGCTTGATTACCGTGAAGATTGAATAGCGCCTTACATTGTTTGTGTTATTGTAAGCGAGGCTAAAAATACGAGTACTGCACAGTGATTGTTATCAAACAAAACAATCTCTCGATAAGATAGAGACGCTTTGGCGAAGCTGAAAACTGCTGCCGATCTTACCCAAGGTAGTCGCACACATCATCACTTATGTAGGTATATCAATATTAGTCTGATAACTCAAATTCATACTAGATAATTCACGTGCCTTGCTTTATGTAAATGATGTGATTTTCTTTGACTCGTCACGTTTTATTGCATCATAAATCATGAGCGTGCTGTGCTATCTAGACCATATTGCAGAGCATCGAATCCCGTACTGCTGCTTACTGCCACAGCGCGTGCAGCGTCACGCTCGAGCAGGCCGCCGCCGCGCCTTCACCGCCCGCCGCGCCGTCTGCTGCAGCTGCTAGACTGCTAGTGTTCGCCGGGCACGATAGCTAAGGTGGCGGGTAGTGTCCGAACTTACTAAACGTTCCTGGTTCTTATATGGGTTTTCATCAATTATTTTTAGGCGCCTAAATATTAAATTGATGCATTACTACTTGAGTTGAACGGTGTTGGGGTGCTATTGTTATACGAGAAGTAACTCGAGGCACCTATCTTGGTGGAACACAAACATCCTTGCCTACTCCTGTAAGATCTTAAAATTATTTGTCTAGCGACATCAACAAATTTATATATTTTTTTCTTTTGTGAGGTGTGATTAGCCTTCATCATTATCCTACTAGTTTGAGACGTAAAATAGTTTTCTTTTACGACGAATAAATTACGAGCTTGCTGCATGCTAATTAATAATTATGCGAGTTTGCTAGTGACGAAGCGTCGCGACGGTGTGAGTTTTAGTTGTACTTATCTCGAAATATTTTTGTCATAATCCAGTAAAATAAATAATCCTATTAATTGAAGGTAGTAGGGTGATTTGAATATTTATTATATACTTAGACCGATTAGCAAAGGTAATAAATAAATGTTCTGACATGAGCTCGATTGTGGATTGCTTTAGAGTAAGACTTAGGTAAGGTATATAGCGCTCACCGAAAAGGTACGTTGTCTGCAACGAAGACGTAGTTAAGCGAGTACATGCAGGCGAGCAGGTTGGGGATGCACAGCAGCACCAGCACGTAGCCCTGGTAGAAGCCGAAGGGGCCGAGCTGGCCGAGCGCCGCCTCGAGCGCGTCGGCCGCGTCGTGCCCGCGCTTGTCGTGCTCGCGCTCGGCGCCGCGAGTGCCCGGCTGCAGCATGGCGCGCGTGCGGACTGCCGAGCGCGCGCGCCGCCGCCGCCGCCGCCACCGGCGTGTCGTCATCGCGCAGATAACATTCAAGATACCCGCTGCGTGCCTGAACGACCACAACCTACGTGAAAGAGCCTTTTGGCTTTTAGTGCATAAGTTGCACTTCGTGTGTTTCCTTTTACTTAAATTACCATGTTTGTTAGGGAGTTTTGATGCTTTTGATTGAACCTATCGATTGATGCCATTAAGGTGAAGAAAGGAAAATTTTCGGACTTTACTCTATTCGATTCCCGTGCATATTTTCAAACATGAAAATTCAGTTTAGTTTCTCAAAAAGAAAAAGTAGAAACTTATAGGATTACTCGTTGTTCATCTGTCTGTCAAAACCCTTTTCCTCAGGAACGCGTTTAGGCATTAAAGTGAAATATTTAATTCATATAAACTACTCAGATGTACTGCCCCTTGAAGCTGTGAAAATCAATCTCAAATCATCTAAACCAACGCAATAAAAAGATACAACTGTTTAGGCTGAGAAGTATCGACACTCGCGAGGGAATCAAAAGCTACTTCCAGGAAAAATTACAAAAAGCACAGATTTTTTTTGTTACAGCATATAATTTTCTATATTCTTAAAGACTAGTAATTCCAATTTTTGTCTGTCGGTCATGTTTTCCAGGTTTACCTTTGTAACGAGGGGATTGGTTTTGCATATATTTCACTCGCTCGTAGCTGGACTAATGTAGGCCAGGACAATTATCTTGCCGAAAATATTTATAATCAAAGTTTATGTTTAGTTTAAAGAAAAAAAATCAATTGGTCATGTACGAGATACGATGGTGACACGAAGGAGTCCGCAGCAGGCAGTGTAGGCACGATGCGATAAATGCCAGAGGCTTGCACAATGCGTGCAGCGAGATCTAGGTCAATGTTTCAGAACTGAAATATTAGGTGGGGATTCTCTGTTACAATCATTCGGCAACGAAGTTAAATAAGTATTGTACCGAAGCATCTTTTGACAATAGCACTGGATTAAGTTACATCGATTAGGTAAGTATCTTATAGGTAGGTATCTTCTGAAAATATTATTTTGCTGTCTGTTTGTAGCCAATCTATACTAATACAAAAAAGCGTAAAGATTTTTGTTTGTGTAAAAGGCGAAAATTCTAAAACGAAAAAGAATCCTGATGTACAATGAGAGCCTGATTCATAAGGAGTAGTATAACCTGCAGAAAACTTATTTTTATACTTGAGGAATAGTTGTGGGCTCATTAATGTTGATTCAGAAATAGTAATTACATGGATTATTATCAGAACACAGATGAAACGCGCCGCTTCCCCGTGTTACACCAGCTGGGTCTATACACATGTATAGTACAATACGAGCATATAGCACAATACATACCTTTCGCCTTACATGTTATGATAATAAAGATAGCCAGTACCCGGTATCAGCACGATCAATCTAATTGGTCAGATAGATAAGATTACCGCGTGTTGTTGCTGAACTCTGGATTATGATCACTCTGTGCGAGCGTCCAGCCGTCCAGCGCTCCGACAACACCTTCTTCTTTTTTTCTGTAAAAAACTATTGATATCTGTAAAAAAAGTAATTAATTATAAATACTTTATAAACCCAGTTCCTCAATAAATGTGTATACTCGTATGTACTATTTTTTTTTTATAAGTACACATGTCAACACAACTCACACAAAATAAATAGTTAGATTTAACACTTGATGATTATTAAAGCTTGTTGATGACGATATGTGTGCACTCAAAATTTTACCTGCCCGGGAATCGAAACTGGGACTTCAGACCTAGCGTCACCCACGGCCACG
This sequence comes from Autographa gamma, assembly GCA_905146925.1. NCBI lineage: Eukaryota > Metazoa > Arthropoda > Insecta > Lepidoptera > Noctuidae > Autographa > Autographa gamma. The sequence continues at coordinate 164,611 of LR989858.1, forward strand.
ACATAAAATAAACAATCTCAGCTTCTACATAAACGACACGTTGCCGCTTTGTTACCTAGAGCCGACAGCTGAGGGAAATTTGTAAATGTTTGCATTTTAGCTATTATAATTAAAGTAACTTGTCTATTGTATTAGGTGTGCCTGTAATAATAGACTCAAGACGTGATGATTAATAAATAAATAAATAAAGTATTAAAAAGTAACGTTAAAAAGTAATTTACTATTTAGTATTAAACGTTTAATTAATTAATGTACCGTAAGGGATTGATAGTATTGAAGCTACCCACAGGGTCGGAGTAAAATGTTTATTGTAAAGGAGATCTCATCGGCCTTATCAACCATGTGCGTGCATGAAGTATGCATGTTTATCTACAAATATAAAGAACTATTCAATACGGCATCGGCATAGGAATTCAGTGTGAACACTCACAGTTGCCGCACTTAATGTTAAACCCCAAGGGTTTAACATAAATGCTAACTAACTAAAACTAACTAAATATGGAATATAAAACATTTTTATGCTAATAAATTATTTCTTGAACATAATACATAATAATAATACGTTTATTTTACTCACTACAATATGTACACATTATTTACATTTAAACATAAGTAAGTATACTGCGGGATACTGCTGCCTAACCTAGGCTTCATGGGCCTGCATTTCAGGTAATCAGGTCACCCTTTAGGCATTCTTGCTTTACAGTCGCACTATAATAACGCAACAGTGCTCTCATCATACGCGTGGACGGTTCTCCTTGCCCACAGACTACTCCACTCAGAGTCTGTAACAAGAGCTGACAGACCTATACAGACAGCCGGACTGACATACTGTGGGAGCGCGGCCCCAGCCACTGACACTCAGTGTAACGTCTTGCGCCTGTCAATGATTCTGAGTAATGTTGTCGTATATTGTTATGTGGCTGGCATTCGGTCAGGCGCAACTTGCTGTAACGACTTATTTATAATGATATGGTGGATAAATTTTAGAATAATCATCATCACTGACAACTTTAGTGTGACGTAAGTCAAGAGCTGATTTAATGATTTTCTTATCAGACTAATTGTTCAACCTCGAAAAGTTTAATTACTGAATAGGAATAACGCTCTCATGTTTATGTTAACATAAGGTGCCACCTAACCTCCTCCCTCTCGACAGCGATGTGGGTGAATTTTTTCATGAGAAAATATTTTGTTCAGCAGATTTGAGTGGAGCCAACCGTTGGTGGCCATTTTATGTAGATATGGCAAAAGTCAAGCAAAAAATATCGTTACTTCCCTTTCATCCACAAGTGACGACCTTCAGTTACTATTAGGGGAATCAGGACCAACGAGACCTGTATACATTCTGCCTTTACTACTGGGCAAAGACAGTGCCAACTATTAATATTAATATAATTTATATTAGTTTTTCTTGTAAATACAATAAGACTATATGAGACCCTCTTCAGTGGTCGGAACGTAGCGTGTGCGGCACTTTGCAGGCCGCACACGCTACGGCCTGCAAAGTGCGTGGACACGCCTGTGAGCGCCATCTGTTGCGCCGCGCACGAACTACTGCACCGATTAGGGCTCAGGCCGCGGGATCGGGGATTAATGCTCGATAGTTCGGTACTGAACAACAAACAACTGTAATAAAAAAAAATGTGATAAGTTTTTTGTCGTTCTAATTGGCGACGAGCCAAACAAAAAAATGTCTGGTAAGAAGGCATCACCTCCCAAATCATGTTCAACTAAATGTGGATAACCTCCTCGTACATATTTATTTTAGTGTTTACGTTACACAGAGCACGTGGCGCCGGAATGGCTTCCGTAAACGCGGCCCGAGTATATAGACCTTATTCTATACCACATAAGGTTTATTTCGGCTAATGCGATACAATCGCAGAAGGGGTCAACTGTCAAGCCGACTGCCTATCTCCTTTTAGCTATCAACAATAGTCTGAAACAGGTGATCCTGAAGCCGGCGCGGCGTGGGCGCGCTCGCCGGCGCTCTCGCTGCTCACAAGCTCGCCGACCTTCCGGCTGGAGACACGCTCCTGACGCAGCAGCCGCGGCGCCACATTCCTAGCGATCGTATTCGCGAGCCTCAGTAGCGGGTCCGGCGCGTCGTGTTGAGCGGGTGTCAACTGTCGAGTGTTCGGTCGCGACTCGCGGGTCCTGTGCGTCATGTCGGCCGCGGCCAGCGAGGAGTGGTGCTCGGGCTGGGGCCGCTGGCAGGCGCGCCTGGCGCTGCTGCTGGCGCTGCCGGTGCTGCTCACCGGGGCGTACGGCACCAACTACGTCTTCCTCGCAGCGCCCACGCCGCACAGGTACACTTGCTTCATAAACACTACGCTTCCTCATCAAAATGGTTATAATACATCAAGTTGTTAAAAGTAAACAAACGCAGTAAATTGATGACGACTCTGCACGGGATTCATTCAGGCACGTAAGATAGCGCGTTGGTTTCTCGTGGACATTAAATAAGTTCAAGTAGATATTAAGCCTGATCATACTCCTAGTCAGATGTGAAATAAATCCGGTCAAAAATTAATTTGGATATGAATTTTCGTCGTTTTTCGTTTCTAAACTAATTCTTATAATTATTAATACTTACTCAATTATTTAATACAAAGCTTTTACAAAATTGTGATCAATATGGATCAATGAGGTCGGGCACAGCAAAAGCCACGGCTCCGCCCTCGTAGATTATGGTGACCGTGGTTATGGGCCCATGTTTTTTCATAGCATCCAAGCTTACCCCATAAGTACTAAGTTTAATCAAGATCGGTTCGGCGCGATGGCTTAGCCCTGAAAACAGACAGAGATTCAGGCAGACAGGGTTACTTATACTAGTAATAGTATGAAAGTAATGGATGTAGACTATCAGAAGGTGTCGTAACTTCGAAGATGCTATATTTTTTTTTTTTTTGAACAACATCGCATACATTGCTCTGAACCTAAAGTAAGTAGCAATTAAGCACTTGTGTTATTGAATTCAGAAACAACGAAGGTACCACAAACACCCAGATCCGAGACAATGTAGAAAAGTGACTTTCTACATTGACCCGTCCGGGGATCGAACCCGGGACCTCAGAGCTAGCGACACCTTGAAAATCGGTGCGTACGCCGCTCGACCACGGAGGTCGTCCTTTGTATCACTTTATCTTAGTGAATGGATAATGGGATGAGGCACGGGTGTAAGCAACAAGTACTCGAGCCGACGCAGCCGATCAGCAAGCAGGCTCGTGCACGGGTCAGCGGTCAGCGGTCAGCGGCCAGCGATCAGGCCGGCGGGGCAGCTGCACTGAGCGCCACTGTTCCTTCACAGTGCGCCATTCTATGTCCATGCATTTTGTTCCAAGATAACGTCGCCTTTTCACTTTTGTTGTGCGTGTCCCCCGAGTGCGGGCAGTGCGGACAGTGCGGACAGGGCTGCTAACTCGTGTTCAGTGCTTACCGACACTCTCGCAGCAACCGGTACACTCGAGCATTTTAGTGAAAATCGGACATTCCACCTAACAACCGGTATCGACGACTGTTTTAGCGACATACGAACATGGAGCCCGACCAGCTCACTGTACAACCATTACTACACTTAAACCTAAAGAACATTATTTGTAAATAAGGTCATTTTTTATTGACTGTATGTAAGTTGGATAGGTGCGCCGAGTTGCCGGCTCCGCTGCGCCTACTCTCTGTAACTTCAAGATCGCAATCGCGACATGCAAAAGATGATAATCATTTTCAGTCACTCCCCAATACATCGCAAATAATTTATGAATATTATAAAATATTATAAAACTATCAGAAATGTTTTTAACTTTCCTATCAGAGTATTTAGCAACACGCAATCTTTGCAGTGCGGCAAGGTGTCCGCGGCACGGAATAAGAAGTTTTTCCTTGCTACCCGCAGATCGCTGCACTAAGAACAAATAAAGCATTTTTTTTGTAATATTTCATTTTGTATACGTACGGTGAACTCTGTGTGTCAAAATGAAATATGAACAGTTGCGGATAAAGTGCTAACCAAAATACTTTCAGTAAGCAGACGTTTGTTGTTAGCTACTGTTATTTTGAGTGTTATGATGGTTTTCCAGATAAAGATAAATATAATTTGTAAATACGATATATTTTTGTGTTTTAATATAATTACTTATCTACTGTTCACTTAATAAACTCATATAATAAATAAATAATAATCCAGCCTATAAACGTCCCACTGCTGTTCACACGCTTGCACTCTGCGGATTAGCGATTTCAGATCCCAAATTTTGGAATCCAGACTTCTTCACGATGTTTTCCTTCTCTGTTTGTCAGAAATGGTTTAGAATAATTAAAAAAGTACATAAACCTTTGAAAAAGATAAAATGATAGCTGAACCTGCCGGGGTTCGAACCTGCAACTTTTTGCATACAAATCCGTTGAACCGCTAGGCCACCACAACCCTAATAAAATAGTGAATGTAAATTAGATTTGTATACTCTTTTAAGTTTTCTATTATGTTGACCATTAAATAAAACCCGTGTGTTATTACGTTAGTCTTGTATTATTTATAAAAATAATAGCCAAAGCACTTATAAGAGTTATTTACAAAAACATTGAATTAAATGAATATTAATAAGGCTATGATTATGTGAGGCATGCGCAGGCGCCGGTGTACACGTGTCGCAGGGCGAGGCGGGTTGCTGCGAGTGTCGCACGACGTAGTAATAATACGGATGACACAATAATGTTATTAATATTTACAAACACACCCGAGCCGTGTCCGAGCCGCGCCCGAGCCGCGCCCGAGCCGCGCGTGTGTCCGCTAGCCCTCGCGGTATCATCGGCGTCGTTTATTTATTGATCTCGATAACTTTGGTATTATGTTTACTTAACCTTGCGGAGCGCCGAGTGTACCGGGAGGAGTGTTATCGCGGCGCGTTCACACGGATAACAACGTTATTACTTGTACATATTAACTTACTGGACTATCGTCTGCACCAGTGCCTGCACTCAGGTTACATCTTAAACCGGACACTGAGCCCACATCATGTTAAAGAGATGAGACACGCATCTCAGATAGTTATCGATTATTTTTAAGCGTTTTGTGCTGTAATAAATAAGTTTCAGTTAAAACTTATTTATCATTTATTTTGCAACTAAAAAACAAACAAAACAAGCAATGATTCCCTCATAAACTACTTAATTGTTGATAAGCGGTGGCCGACATATAAAAATGTAGTGTCGTAATCAGCAATCAATTGGGTGGTTGTTTAGTCTGCCGCAGTGTCAGCGCGGTGGTATCGCAGGCGTCTGCGGCTTATCTTCCCCCTCCCCCCTCGCACTGTGCTCCGGGTCATCACTCCTCACACACATGACAGCACCACACACCAAACACCACACACCACGCACCACACACACTCCTTGTGATAGCGGCGGGTTTTCTAGTATCTAGTATTTTCGGATTAGTAGATATCTTAGTCGACAGGACTTGCTTTTCCGTCTATTTACGTTCCTTCACACATTCTGTAAGATATGTCTTATTTATACTCTATCGATCGCCACTATTTCGTTTTTCTACTATTATCATCGCTGTAACAAAGTGAAAATTCATCTATATTACGAATATTTACTATTCGACTCTTAAAATATATCTGTCAGCTCCATAGGCATATTAAAATATGTCCAGTCCAAGCCCAGCACTCTTTTTTGTCACATTTATAGAAACTATAAAACAAAATTTCTAAAATATCATAAAACTAACCCTTACTTCCCTTAAACCAAGAGCCAAAGAAACAGCAAGTCTATTTGGTAATTATGGACTGACGGATGACAGTTATAAACGCATAAAACTAATAAAAAAGTACAGCAGTTAGTTGAGCAAGTACGTTACCGAAGACAAGATTATAATCTCAAGAAGATATTGGGGACATCTACATACGCTCTGAGCAACAAATATAATGTGCTAATCGGATAGGTGTCACGTGGTTCTGTAATCTGCCGAAGCTCCTCAGATGTATGCTAATGACCCTACATGAATATGGATGTCGCCGCGGCCGAGCCTACTCGCCGAAACATAATAATATCATAATATTAGCTTGTTTAATAAATTAGTCACGAGTTATTTATATAAAATCATTACGAGTTATTTGTGTGACTCTTCGGAGGTAATCAATGATTGATGAATATCTAGTATTGCTTATATTTCGGCCGGTATCCATGTCCACAAGCCAGCAGGCAGCGTGGCGCACGTGTGCGGCGCGGCACATGCGGCACACGCAGCACATGCGGCACATGCGGCACACGTGGCCGTCTGTCAGGGGACCAGACATGCTGTGTTACTTGTTGGGTTGCAACCAATACAACAAACAATACAACTCGTTTACAAGAAACAATTAACTTTCAAACTATTTCTTTGAGTTGTTTTTGTAGAGTCAATGAAATTACAGGCACTTAATTTTTTACTGTCCCTATAAATAAGCTACTGTTGATATTTGATTGCCTATTAACTGACTACAATAATAGAGTTTAAGAATTATCAGTCAATTACTTTTTTCTTTATTTGTTCAGCTTGTAAAAAGTTGACCGTGAACGTGAACTCGCCGCTCCTTCTCGTTGGAACGGTAACTCGAGCTGCGTGTAGCTGCGTACGCCGTGCAGTGGAATATTCTCAGGCGGCCCATTCCCTTGGCCGTGACCTGCCATTGTTTACATTCAATATCAACAGATCGTGAAAAAATTGTGCCGCGTGGTGTATCGCGCGCGGCTTGTAGCCGTAGCGTACGCGTGTGGGCGGCGAGCGGCGTGCGGCGTGCGTCGGCCGAGCGGCTCGCGAGTAGCGCGATGTACGAACTCATTCTGTTCTATTTGGGTGCGCTGCCGAATGTCTGCCGTGGTTTTGGGCACGATAACAGTTCATGATACCATTTAATACGGAAGTAACATATTACAATTAGTCCGAGCGGCGGTCGGGCTCAGTATTGATTGTCTTAATAAGTGCCTAAGTAGAGCGTGTGACTGACCGCCTAATGATGACTTGCGAGTGACAGCAGGCTCCGACGTGTTGAGTGTTTTAATTATAAATTATGTACTAAATAAGAGAGGGTCATTATCGCTGAGACGAGGCGTTAGCAATTAGGAGCAATTACGTTAACGTAGTATCAATTATATGAACTTATTACACTTACGGCTTACCTATACCTCCTTTATACTTGATCCCAAACTACGCCAATCTACAAAACATATAAGATTTTATGGTAGTGTACAGAACACACATCTACACGCACTGGCGATGGCGGTAATTTATATTTCAAATCACGTAGGTACCTGAAGTTGATAAACCTGATACCGAATGTCGTTGAAGTAGCATAAATAATTGATGGTTCAATAAAATAAATAAACTTCTTTAACGTTGTCTATGAATAACTATGATAAAGCTGGCATGTGTGTTAAAATAGAATATGTAATAACGGCGATCGCGAAAATAAAACGGCTCCTGCAAATGCCAGATGTAATATATTTAAGTCAAGGTGGAGAGCGCTACTGGCGCTACATGAGCGGCGCGAGTGATGCCCGCGCCACTCGCGAGCCCCCTCGCTCCCGGGTATATTATTCGCACATTAATTAGGGACCTTGAGACTTTATTCGCGAAACAACGCAATATACGCATTATTAATAGATATGTAGGTACATGTGTGTTAAACTGACGATCCCAATGTATAATTAGGTTGTGTATTTCCTATTTCCTTGTTCGTATTTGTATATAAATAAATATGACTACCAAAGTTATGAACAAATACCATGTTAAGTCAGAGCCGCGTTTGTTTGTTGTAAAAGTTTCGGGGGACATATGGTATAGGGACAACTGCTTAAACAGCATCTGTAATAGCTAGTCCTACGGTTCAGGACCACTACAAATCCCCCTCGCACTGTTTCCACAACTCATTATTTAAGTTATAAAGTCCATTTGATCTTAATTGGTAATAAAATATTATTTGATCGTGGGGCACTGGCTGCGAGTACTTACACACTAGTTTATGCGCATGTTGGTTTAGTAAACAAGAAACCAGTTCTTAGGTATGTTATAAATACTTGTGTGTGTTACTGCTTAGCCCCGAACTTCGGTAAACACTAAGATTTACCAACTTTTGATGAAAACGCTCTGTGGTCGTTCTTTTCAACCTCCTCTTATCCCATAGCAATCAGGGATGCGGTCGATGTTGAAAATTTTGCAATACGCTTTTGTCTTGGTATCAGGCAACAGCGTCGCAAAATCAGGAAATGTAAATAATCAAACTCGATAGAGTCCATTCGTGTCCCGAGCCTGTAACAAACACTAATGGAAAAACCTTGCAAAAAGAATTATGTGTTTACCAATCCGACTGTATATCCTAAGATATTCTGGTAAAACGTAAGATACTACAATGATTGGCCTTTTACGGTAACTTGGGAAAATATACACATCGTAGATATAAGAAAAGTTTGTTATTTTGCATAACGCTACCCAGACACCTATCTGGCAGTTCAAGTATTTTAAGGATTTAATGTAGAGCCGTGGTAGGTAACTGAGAAAACTTAATAACTTTTAAGATCTTAAAAACAAATTTTAAGGAAGGAGTTTCTGACCCCCCCCCTCCCTCCATCGGGCCCTCCTGCCGCGTTTGTTTAGAAGCTCACATAATATTACTTCATGCATTATACATAGCGACCTTGTTTACCACGGCGTGAGGTGTCCTTGTAGTCTTTTTATTTATTATCCTTCCTCTTGGATCTCCATATTTACTATAAACAATGACATTTTACAGATATAAAAAGAAAAAGAAAATTAAAGTTGCTTTCCTACACTTATCCTTGCTAAGGTGACCATTGATAGGTTTGACCATTTTAGGTATTGGTGAGCCTGCTGCTCTACCGAATTGTCTAAAGTGTATATCAATTTAGGAAACACGTGCTCGACGCCTCGACAGCTGCGCAAACGAATTACTGAAAATATTTGTACAACTGTGAACTACTTGATATTTGTAGATTTCAAGTGCAGTCATCATAAACCTGCTAATCAGTGTGGATTTGTAAATGACTCTACATTGGTGACTTTATTCAGATTGATGTTGAGTAGATTGCTTCAACAAATCGGTTAAGTCTATCTATATCTGTTCTAGTAGGTTTATGGTGTTTGTATAATAATAATAATGTTATGAGTTAGAAACCGGGCCCCGCACTGGTCGCGTAGTGTCCGCGCAGAGCGAGTTCCGCGCTCAGAGCTTTCATGTGGGTGTGTCAGCACACCGCGCCGCGCCCTGCCGGCGACTGCGCCGGCGCCGGGCCCGCACACATAACTACTAGAAATTCTTGATTGGTTAATGTTAGGCTGGATGCAGAAGTACATGTTGTAGGTTACATAGACGAGACGAGTTTGTGGTCAGACATGATTATTATTTTTACCATTTTTTAAAACATTTCATTGTCGACTACAAACTGAAACCAAAATTGCTCTGTAGCATGATTGAGTAGATCTTCAGAATGTATGTATGTGATAATGATAAGAAGACAAAAATGTGTTCTTTGCAGATGCCACGTGCCGGAGTGCGAGGGCAACGATACGTCCGGCGTGGCGGCGGCGGAGCGCTGGCAGCCGGAGTGGGCGCACTGGGCGCTGCCGGAGGGCGCGCTCTGCGAGCGATGGTCTTCGCGCGGCTCCGCCTGCGCCCCCGACGCCTTCGACAACGCCAGCGCCGTGGCCTGCGAGCGCTACGTGTACCAGCACGGCAGCAGCATCGTAGCCGAGGTAACGCACCTCAAACTCATACAACGCTACATGTAAAAGAACCGTCTTCCTACTTACCCCTTAGCTTTTTCCAATATGGTAAGATAACTGAGAAATACTAAGCAAGTAAGCTTTAATTGTCTACTGACCGCTACAGTGCTACGCCAAACGCCAACTGAAAAGAAAAGTAGTAAATAATGAATGCATGAAAGTTGATATTTGGTTATAACATTTTCTATCCAACACTTCATATCTCACTAAAAATTGGTTCTTTAATTTTAGTCAATGTGAGTTCAATAGAGTTCGAGGGTCTTATAAAAAAATGTTTTGCTTTTTTATTTTTGCGTACATTTGTGTCGCTCGTAAAAGAAACAGGTTTCCGCAAGTGGCACAGAGCACGTGACTATGAATCAGAACACCTACTACTCATGACTTATGTGTTACACGAACTCATTGACCCCTCACTATGACACACACACAGGCGCGGGAGTTGGCAACAGATGAGCGTTGTGTTTGCTTCTTGCAGGTGGTAGAGGTAGTATTGCTCGGCCCGCGTCATTCGGTCTTATTGTTCGCAGTTCGACCTGGCGTGCCAGGAGTGGAAGCGCTCGCTGGTGGGCACGGTGCACAATGTCGGCATGCTCATATCGCTGCCCATCATGGGCTTCGTCTCTGACAGGTAGTGTATTACTCCGCACACATTGTTTAACGATACTATGGTAAGGGTTCTAGAGAGCGTAGGAAAAAGTAAATGAGAACGGATCTCGTAATTAGCGGTCCCATAGTGTTCACGGTTGATATTGCCGGATTGAGCCCTAGTGTATCGCCGGCCGTAGTTACTGTTTGATGGCTGATGATAGTTATTGTTTACTTAATTAGAATGGCGATGATGATCTGTTCAATACATAAATAAATTACAGTAATTATGCTTGCTTAGTCTTTGAATGTTGTAATAAAGTGTGTCTTTAAATAGCGCTTAATGAGGTTTTGGTTTTAACTAGGTCCAATTTGATACTAGTTAATGATCCAGTGCGGACTGCTAACCATGCGAGACCTGTCTCGTACAGTTTATTTTTATACCGATGCCTATATTTTTAACCGTCGATAGCATCGTTGATCAATCTAAAATAGCTCATATTCATCAGAACTTAAGGTGTCAATTTGAATCCATCAGTAGACGCGTGGCTGTGGTACATCAGCTGTGTATTAACATTCGTAGGCTGTGACGCCGGTTTTAGATCGTTATGTATACTTGTAAAGTACCTGCCATGTTTTTGCTATTTTTAAATGCAAATATTTCGACTAGACAATCAGGAATATTAAACATTTTGCTGTAATCTCGGCCTGTAAACCCCAACTTTCAAGGCATTATATTTAAAACATCTTCTTTCTTATTAAATATCTATGAGTACAACTGTCTACTAAATAAATTATATGGATGTCAACGGTTTTAAATATTTGTTGTTTGAACAGCCTCATTGGCCTAGTGGTGCTAAGCGCGACTGCTACGCTAGAGGTCTTGGGTTCGATTCCCGAGTCGACCAAGGTGTTATTGGGGTTTTCTATGAAATTCTCAGTAGCAGGTCGGAGTTTGGATTTGTGCCCGGTTAGTGGCAAAAGGCTCGCCCCTATTACATGGGACCTAAAAATATTTGCGAACTGTGGTAGTACATTAGTACACCAGCTCTGCCTACCCCTTCGGGGATACAGGCGTGATGATATGTTATGTTATGATGTTGTTTGAACTTCTTTGACGCGTTCCTAGAAAGGCTTTCTACTATCGTTTATAACAATATATATTTTTCGAGATCTTTTTAATCATCGACCTTTGCCTATGTTTTGTAGATAACTACTAGATGGTATGTGTGGAGTATTAAGTGTAACGTTGTACATTGCAGATGGGGGCGGCGCACGGCGCTGGTGGTGTGCGGCAGCGGCGCGGGCGTGCTGGGGCTGGCCAAGTCCTTCGCCGGCTCCTACCGCACCTACCTGCTGGGCGAGCTGCTCGAGACCGTGCTCGGCGCCAGCGTCTACCCCTCCGCCTTCGTGCTCAGTAAGTTGCTCTCACACTATTACGTTAAGTGTACTGCCACTGCCAAATTATAATCTTTGTATGTATCATGTATGACAAACGAAGATTAGAATTTATTTCAAAATGATGACACGGGATAACAATATCGGTTCCCCATTCATGATACATTGACAACAAGCCCGGCGCAGGCTCCTACCTGCCACACCTGCACTACGACTGTACATTCACCGGAATACCATTAACATGACGCTGCAATCAGCAATACGCATAATAAGCTTTGCATTATGCTAATGTTCTGTAGAGTGGAAATGCCGAACATAAACCGAGTTTGGAATGGGCTCTAAAATGTATGATTAACTTTGCAGTGATTGAATGGCTGGGCGTGGAGCACCGCATCCTGGCGAGCCTGGTGCTGGGCGTGCCGCTGTCGCTGGGCGCGGCGGCGCTGGCGCTGGCCGACCTGCTGGCGGGCTACTGGCGCACGTGGGCGCGGCTGATGTACCCGCCGTCGCTGCTGCTGCTGCTGTACCCGTGGCTGCTGCCGGAGAGCGTGCGCTGGCTGGTGTCGCGCGGGCGGCTGGACGAGGCGGCGCGCATCATCCGGCGCGCGGCTCGCGTCAACCGCGCCCGCGAGCCCGGCGAGGCGCTCGAGAAAATGCTGCTCGAGAAGGACCAGCTCCCCGCCGCTGACATCGACGAGGGACTCTTCACCGCACTGCTCAAGTGAGTACCAGATACGCAGTATGTCCTCAATGTTACTAACAAATAAGTATAGCATAATGCAATTAATAAAATCCCTGTATTGATCTTAACTTTATTCATCCATAAATAAATTTAAGATCAATGTTGTGCCTTTTACCTTTATTTAATGCTTATTTTGAGTGTACCTTGTGTGTTAATGTAATTGGCCTAAAAACCGTGTTAACATAATAAATAAATAAATGAGTACTCTAAGCAGGTTCGGTGTATTTATATAAAGCAAAAGCAAAGTAAAATTATTAAGGACTTTTCTTTTAAGTATAATTATTTAATGTTCTGTCCCAAATGTTAACTTGTGTGGTGTGTGTCAGGTACGGCGCGCTGCGGCGGCGGCTGTGCGTGTGCTTCGTGTGGTGGATGTCGGCGGTGTTCGTGTTCTACGGGCTGGCGGTGTCGGCGCACGCGCTGGCGGGCTCGCCGCACGCCAACTACGCGCTGGTGGCGGCGGCCGAGCTGCCGGCGCTGCTGCTCAACACGCTGCTGCTGGACCGCGTGGGCCGCCGCCCGCTGCTCACCACCGCGCTGCTCATCACCGCCGCCGCGCTCATCGCCATGTCCTGTCTGCCACAAGGTACCTATAATCCAACCTATAAACGTCCCACTGCTGGGCACAGGTCTCTCAGTAGAGAAGGCACGAGCATTGATCACCACGCTTGCCCTCTGCGGATTGGCGATTTCAGATCTAACATTTTGGAATCCAGGTCTCTTCACGATGTTTTCTTTGAGTGAAGAAGTGTCTTAGAATAATTAAAAAAGTACATATACTTATATAAGTTTGCAAAAGCCACATTGGTACTTGGCTGGGTTCGATCCTGCAATCTTGTGCATTGAAACGCTAAGCCACCACGACACTTCATACTCTTTCACACGCTCTCATACCTAACCACAAGTAAATACAATGTTTATTATTACTCATTTATCTTGACGTATTAGTTTTGATGACCGTACCTACATCATATGCTGTCTCACTGTAGAATTATTTATAAGTTAAGTACTAGCAACCGATACAGCAACCCAGCGAACTCCGTTTCGCCACCAGAGTAAAAAAAGATATTCCCGCTTTTATGTTGAAAATTTTCCTGAATTTTCTTTGTTATAAACCTCACGGAGCCCAAGATCTTTCCGAATGCAAAACCGTGGAAATCGGTTCGTGCGTTCTGGAGTTATAGCGTCAGGAAGGAAAACCCGACTTATTTTTATATAGTAGATTGTATCTCTAATTTTACGTTTCATACATAGTAAGATAGCAAAAAGCTCACCTAAAACAATGTATTTGATTGTTATCATGCCCAATATTCAGATGTCAGTATGTTTATAAGTTTTTTTGACGGAGTACATTGTGTGTTTGCAGCTAGTGGGGTGTGGGGCACGGCGCTGTACCTGTGCGGCAAGATGGGCGCCACGATGACGCTGAACGCGCTGTACGTGTACACGGCGGAGCTGTTCCCGACGCGCGCGCGCCAGCGCCTGCTGGCCGCCTGCTCCACGCTCGGCCGCGTCGGCGCCATCCTCGCGCCGCTCACGCCGCTACTGGTCAGCATCTTATATTATTACATATTTATTAACTCAGATAAATTGGCGATATCTAATGAAATTAAGCAAAGCAGCCGTGGCTGGTCAAATCTCAGTTGGAAGGACAGTCGCTTTATATCAATATAAAGTACTACTGCACAGCTGTGTTTCGTTTAAATTTGAGTTAGATTGGAAGGCACTTATGCATTTTAAATTCCATTCCGCGATGCATCTATAAAACATTTCGTGTTTTAGATGACCATCAGTAAGCATCAGGTGCGCTATTTGCCGGCTGTAGTAAATAAAAATAAGTTGGCGAATGAACATTGTTATATTCAAGTAAAGTTGAAAGTAAAATTCAAAAAAATATACATGACATGTGTGTTTGTGGTTTTTGCAGGCGGTGTACAAGTGGTGGCTGCCGACGCTGCTGTTCGGGTCGCTGCCGCTGCTGAGCGCGGCGCTGACGCGGCTGGTGCCGGACACGCTGCACCGGCGCCTGCCCGACTCCTTCGCCGACCTGGACGCGGCCGCGCAGGAACCCGCGCGCGACCCTCCCCCCGCGCGCGACCCGCCGCCCGCCGCCGATGTCTGACGGCGCCCACCTCGCTCACACACCACACCGACTGTAGTCTTCTCACAAGATGTACAGTGCTGGTGGTGTCCGCATCTACGAAAGCTAACGTCGCTTACTTTACCTATGGACATTGCCTGCGTGGTCTATAATGATGGTGGATTTGGATGTAACTTAGTATTATCATTAATTCTTTTTAAATGTTTATGTTTTTAATTCGTTTGTGTTTCGTTATAACTTGATTTTATCGCAACCATCTCGTTGTAGAGATCCGTTGCTAATCCATCCAAACAAAGATTGAACAAATAATAGTAAGTCCAGTCTACAACTGGCCCTTCTGTATTGCAGAATACTTAATGACTCTAGTGGTGTAAAACTAGAAGATGTATTTATGGTCTGTGTAAAGAAGGCTTTTTCTTCTGTTATGTAATATTTAAATGCTCTAATAAAGACAATACAAAATCTTTAATATACAATAATAAAGATAAGTACGTTTTAGAAGGTAACTCGAAAAGTTCCAGTTATAATATACGTATCGAATAATGTTTAAATTAATAAAAATTGTGTATGTATCTACTTTTTAATCAATGCAAAAAAGTATATAAGATATGTTATGTATTAGAGTTGTATAAAACGCAGTAATTGAGAAGGTGGTGATATCGGTGAATCTTGCGCACGTATCGGCGGCATGTGTGCGTGTCGTGCGCGGGAGTGATCCGCTGTACAATACTTAGCAATAGTTATTATAGTACATTACTTTGTAAGTTACGCTACGTAAGGTCTCATTCTAATTAGCTCAAAGCTATGAGACGTTTAATGTTCAAGTTTAATTTAAGTTACAATTAAAGCGATGCATTGGGAATGAATCATCTCGTGAGGCTCGAGAGTTTTTATTTGACGAGTGTTCCCGCGACTTGTCACCGAGAATGCTGTGTGTAGGTCCCACCCTGTGCTCCGCTGAGCAGACCGCGCCGCAGCGTGCGGTGTGCAGCGTGCAGCGTGTAGGCGGTAGCTTACCATCTCTGTCCGCTATGGAACCCTATCGAGTGGCGTCTCACATAATAAATGATCTCAAGGAGCTGCTGTGTGACACAGCTTCAAGTTTCACGTAAAAGTACAAATCTCTATAATATTCTCTCTCGATAGTAATCTATAAGATTATCATATTAACCAAGGGTAATGGGTTGTATTATATACGAGACGGTACGTGTAGTTGTAATGCTCGAACATCGTTTAGATGTAAAATCTTCTACAATATTGTAATGAAGTGGTAGCTGTGACGAGAGGCTGCCCGTCGGTGAACACCGGCGGATGGCGGCCGATGGTAGCGCTATATTATGCACAAAATGATTAGGCTATAAGGCTCATGGAATAATTTACAATAAACCACATTCTTACTTTATATACATTTTTGTTGTTTTATTTATTTTTTGAAGTCGACGGAGACCTTTGAAATGACATAATACACGGTCTTTTATGAAAACGTTTGTTACTGCAAACCTTTTCCGTTCAAACGTTCACATAGAATGATGTACGGTTTTATGTAGATGTACCATCAACACGAAAAGAAGAAAAAGATCCCTTACCAGCACGTCACCATCCACAGCGTCACAAGCAGTGGCCGGCGCGCCGCCCCTGACCCGGCCTCTCTCCGGCCATCTCCGGCCGCGCGGAGGTGTGAGTGTGAAGGTCTGCACCTTCCTAACGTTCCTCAGCCGGCACAATTACCTCTATTACATCAAATAATAGCTTTTGCACACATTTGAATACTTGATTGGATCTTAAAATAATTATTTTCAAAACCATAGATAGTAAACCAAGGCTGACAATTAAGTTAGTGTTTGCAAAATGGAATGCTTTTTTTATTTATCGAATGTAATTTTATTATTGCGTGACACGATAATCAATTTGCTAGCTGGTGGATAACTCTTTACCAGGTATATTATGAGTCCAAAATAACTATCTATACTTAAACAGCATATAACTGAGTGTATTATATTATGCTGTTTTAATATTCCTTGGTCATTGTGGCGGTATCATTATTTATGAGTGAAATTATGCTGTAGTCAAGCTATACTTTGTGTTCCGACAATTTAAATTTTCATCCATGAGAGGAAGTGCTCTCTCATTTAAGTATTTTGCTATGACGTATAACTCCTTTGATATGTGATTGGTACGTGAGCTTATTATCACAGAAATATCTTAGCGTAGTGCGTGTCTGTGTGTCACTCCCACATGGTCGACGTTCAATTAAGATTAGGAGAGTGTTATTGGCGCGGTAACGGTTTGATTAGCTCACGCTCTGTCATTGTTACAGTTAACAAGTAATGATGTAGTGCGGTGATAGAAGGTAGAGTCAGTACAGAGTGGCGGCCTCGGGCCAGGGTCGGCGGCGCCGGCGGTCACTGCGGCTCCGAGGCACTGCCTGGAGGTATAACACATGTGCTTACCCATGATAGGGTATGGTTTCTAAAACAAGGTATTCATCAAAATTATCAGTCGTCTAACAAATCTGTATTCCCAGTTTTCCGTTTTCCAAAAACAGTTTGTTAGTTATGCTTAGTTCTTCATTTTTTTTTGTTTTCATTAATCAATTTCTAGAGTCAAGAATTTAATCCCCGTGTCGCAAGGGTTTCAAAAAGCATTCAAATAACGTTCTCAAAAAACTTTGAATAAGCCATTGTGGATCACACAAATATTTGTTCAATGTGGGGATCGAACCTGCACCACGTCGCGCACAGTGTTAGTTGGCTTGGTGAACTATACCACTCGATCAAACTCAAATTCGATCGGTGTGTAGCAATTCGCAAGTCTAGGTATTAGCAAATAAATACCTGCACGTAATTAGCTGGTATCAAGTAGTTATGGTTAAGGAAAATATAGCCGTGATAATAATGTGCCCGTATAACATGCAGCAGCCTGAATATCTGCGGTCGGTCGCTGACTCCGCGCGGTATGCCGCCAGCGTTACACATCTGCTCCCAACATTGTCGAATGCTTCACATACTTCTGCAGTAGTGCTGGGACAATGCTGTAGTCTTTACATCCTGCACTTGCGTGCAATGAGCGGCGTCCGGCGTGATGCACTGCGGATCGCTTTAAGGCCGTCGATAGCACTAAGCGATATCGAGGCTCGATGTAAGCTTAGAACATCTCGCATAATTGCTCGACTAACACTACGACTAACACCATTCACATCCCTATTTGTAAGATGCCAGATTTTTAATTTATTATTAATTTATTTTTAATTTCTTGTACTCATTTATCATACGTACTCAGTTACTCTAAGATGGATGGGACGATGTATGGATGGTACAGAAAGCAGTGTTGTTAGTGAAGCTGAAATCTACAACGAACCCTTTCCACGGTCCAATCACGGTGGTTTGACATTTATAATCAATCAATCTGTACCAGATTTGTGAGCCACGAGCCTCTAGCTAATTAACGTATCAGATACATAAGTACATTTTAAGTGTTTTATAATAATCGAATATGATATAAAACTAGTTCGAGCACAGCCAGCAGTACCGCGAGCTCCGCTTTGAGATCAACAGTGAACTGTGTCCAAACGTTGAAATTGGTTTAACTAAGTACCAGAAAATATTACCTATTTTAAATACACAAAATGCAGTTCTGTATTTATTACTATTTATAATAAATAATAAGATTCATATCTGTATTAAGTGACACTTTGATTTTGGTATCAAGTAATGTGATAGTTTTGAAGTTTTGAGCAGTTTTATCCTGTTGCATGTGCAATTGCACCATAACACCTCTCTACTGCAGTTCATATCTATCGTAAAGAGTTCAGTTAAAAATGTGTTAGTGGGATTTCCAGTCAGGTTGTTACATAATTGCGTAAACATAAATAAGGAAGGCTCATTCGGCTCGTAGGAGTAGTGCGGCGAGCACACCGCGGTCTACAGCTCGCGGTACTGATTGCATCTCGAGTGAGATTTGATTGACAGCGCTCGGCCTTGGCCCAGTATCGGCTTTCTAATTCATCAGCTGGCATTGTTGCGCGCCGCCCTCAGGGCAGCAGCGCGTGCGGCGCAGCAGTGGTAGAGGCGCAGCCGCGGCGAGACACACGTGACGCGCGAGCTCCACAGCCATGAGCGGGGACTCCGAGCCGGGCAAGCAGCCCAGCAAGCAGGCAGACAAGCAGCCGGGCAAGCCGGCGGGCGAGGTGGACGCGGACAGCGTGGTGCGCCAGCTGGGCCAGGCGGGCCGCTTCCACCTGCGCGTGTACGTGCTGGTGGCGCTGGTGGCCGTGCAGGTGGGCCTGCTGCACACCACCTACATCTTCCTCGCAGCCAGCGTGCCCTACAGGTGAGCTTTACGTTTATACTGTGTATTAGTGCCCAAAGCTAATAAAAGGAAGTATTACAACACTACTCCTCGACAAAAGTTGTCTTGCTAATTGAATACATTCATATGCAAGTTTTGATTTTCCTCATGAGGTATCATTAAAGCAAGATTGTTTGGATCTTCGACAGCAAGGAGAATATGAACTCTGCTGGTATATGAATACCAGCTAACACTCGTGGATGGCTTAGCTAAAATAATTAGATTTTCGGCAGTGATTTACCTTTGTAATGTACTTTTAGTGCAGGATCTAATCAGTTTGGTGATAAGCTATTCTCTCCGAAATTGACCTCTTGTTGAGCAAATTACATTAATATAAAATTGCTGAACATAAAGAAGAGACTGTTCTGAAGTTATAATGCACCCAAGTAGAGTTAGTGTCAGTCGTATAAATTGCACTTGCGCTCAATTGATTGGCGATTGTCATATGTCGCGCAGAAGAGCGACGCTGACCGCTAACGATATGCTGCGTGGTGTGTAGGCAGATGCAACAACGTCCTGTATTATAGTTTCGGGATGCACAATACCCGATACAGCACACAGACCTACAACGAGCGGTAATTACTTACTTCCATCTGAGACGGCTCAGCAACACAACATCCGTAAGGCAGTAGCCACGCACATGCATACTTATTAGCATACCCATATCATTGCGTTTCTTTCTTATACGTAGGTATATCATGATTGGCGTATCCATCTCTGTCAAAGTTATGTGTATCCAACGAGGTTGCATTTGAAACTATAGAGTGAGCCTATCAGAGTTTAAACCGTAAGCACTAGTGTGAACAAGTGTTGTCGTGAATTATGTATGAAGATGGAGCTTGCCGTTTTAAAAAATCTATCTAAAACACTAATATTATCCTAACAATGTCAAAACCATCGATATTTTCTTATATAAGTTTCTCGTTGCGCAAAAACTAACTTAAATGAAAAACGAAATGTACCTACTAGGATCAGACTAAAAACTGCTCTCGCTTGGCATAAGGGGAACCTAGCAATACTAGCAGTCTATGCATATCATACGTCGATGTGTGTATTTAATTCGTCATGTAGGGTATTATGGTCACCCAGACACGATAACGAGCATTTTAACTAAATCATGAGGTGGTCTGTGATGCGGCGCACTCATGCGCATCATAACACTATTACTGTGTGTTTTGTATGCCGCACACCGCTCGGGCGTATCATTGTGTCCCGAAATAGCACAACAATATAAGTTATTGAGCCGCAGCGGCCTGCCATCCATGCCGCCGCGTCGCCATGCTGCCACCCACGCCCCCAGCTGCCCATACCCGCGACACACACCACTTGAAAATTACTTTTCTACAAGTTCTAGATTAATAATTTTGAAGTTGTTACTTTATTAGGCAAATACTTCGATAGTGATAAATTATAATTTAGACTATCACGTAGGATAGTTTTTATCCCGATTTAAAAAATCACGGGAACTACGCGATTGGTGCCGCGTAGTAAAGGCAGTCGTTGGTTAATCCTGGGCTCATTTGGAACCTACTCAAGCGTGTTTCTTTGAGTAGGACCATTGGTGACCATAATTCCTCCGATCTCATGAGAGTGACCCACCACCCTACCACATCAGTCTGATTGGAATTTATTCCATATTAAAATAAATGTTTTAATACTAATACAAAAAAAATACATGTTGTGACTGCCTGTGACAGTTCAACGACCTCTCCCTGTAACAGTTGTTTCAATAAACCAAAATCTTTTTACGTGCACCTGAATAATTATTTTATTTAAGGTAAAGTGTGTAGTTAAATGGTGTAGCGGTTGGTCTGTCATTTACGTAATACATAGCTGCGAGAATTGTTAACTGATAAATACTAAACATTTAGTTATACTAGATTTCATTGTTAGTTCCGTGTATGTGCTCTCATTCAAAGAAGCTTCTAAAAACTTAGATCCAGTCCTCTTGGCGTTAACCCTGTTGTGATTGTTTGAAGCTATCTAATTCGAGATCCGAAATCTGCAGGAGTTTCTCTTAGTTAAAGTTGTTTACGAACTTACTTCTTAGGCCTAGGTTCTAGAGTCCCTACGGTTTCGCCAAAAATACAGCGCGAGGAAGTATGACGGAAGGTTTCAGAACATCTGTCTGTAAAGGAATCCAATCGAGTGTGTGTGTTTTATTTAATAAATGATCAGGGAGTTGCAGCGTGGCAAAGTTTCAAAGCTGTCCCACAGCATTACTTACACATTACTTTTAGTTATTGTACTTCTAGGTGAAACTTCAGTTTCACGTTTCATAATAAATAATCAAATAAATTATTTTGCCATGACGTATAACTCCTAAGACACGACTCTTAGTTATATAAATCAATGAGATATGTGTTTGGTACGTGAGCTTATTATCACTGAAAAATCTTAGCGTTGTTTGTGTCTCTATGTGTCACTCCTACATGGCCACAGTTTAATTAAGATTAGGTGAGTGTTATTGTCGCGAACCGTTTTATTGGCTCACGCTTTTATTGTCAAAGTTAACAAGTAATTATGTAGTGCGAGCTCGAAGGTCTGCAGTCAGCCAGCGCCGGCCGGGCCAGGGTCGGCGGCGGCAGGCGGGGACTGGGGCTACGCTGCGTGTATACAAGGATATCACATAATATTAGCTGTCACGATCTTAGCTATCAGAGCTCACTGGAAGCGTAGGAGCTTTAGTGAGATCCTAAATTTTCTCTGCCTGAACTTGATTCATATTAGGGTATTTACTCTCCTTGTGACAGTTGTGCTATCAAAACAAAGTCTTTTTATTTACACCGGAATTAACTAAAATAAAACGAAAAATTAAAATGGTCCCTGAATTAGGTCATTTGCTTATATTATTACATGCGTTGTTTGAGTACAGATGCCTGATACATGTGTAGATCACGACTACGTAGGTAAGCTGTTGCAGTTATGTATCTGTTAGGCGCGTTTTATTGAAGCGGCCGGTTCATGGATCGATGTACTGAGACCCACCGTAAATCAGAAAACCAAATAAGTAGTACATGTTTAGTTTAAACTATTAACGTATCAACTACTTACATTTTAAGTGTTTAAGCTACATGCATACCAAATTTGATCAAAAAAAGTTATATTGTTTAGCTCCAAATGTCTTCTTCTTGCTGCATGAACTATGGAAGTATGGATGTCAGATAGGTGGGCAAATTATAAAAATGTTTTTCTATAGGTAGACGTTTTGTACGTCACACTGTCATCAGAAATACATTGAACAGGTCAATTAAAATACTCAAATATAACGAGGAGTAATTAGTGGAAGCACATTAAGGAGTTGTCCTTAATTAACAGCCAACAGGTACTTATGAGAGAAGCCAGAAGTATCGAGTATTTTTGATGTTAAGATTGTTGTATATTTTTATTTTCATTTTATTTTATTTTATTTTATTTCGGGATTACAAACAGTAGCATAATCTTATGACTAACAATTGTTTATACAGAAAAATGTACTTATTACACTACCAACATCGTAATCCACCTATTACTAATAAAAAGTAACTGCTACATGCGATAAGAGATAAAAAGTGAACATAAATATAAATATAACATATATATACTTATTGGTTTCTTAAAATATCAACTAAACATTTTTTAAAATTAGTATTGGTAAGGTTAAAAATATCAAGAGAAACAAACTTATTGTTAAATAAATCTATAAGTTGGCATATGGGTGTTCGTGAACCTGCATTAGTTCTACAGTTTCGGCTAGTGCTAGTGGCTAATAAGCGCTGCAACCGAACTTGTCTCCAAGTTGATGTTCGAGGAACTATGTAGCATAATTCATTCGTTAATTCAAGGCAATCATACTTATTGTGAATAATACCATGTAAGAACATCATGCCAAGGAGATGTCTCCTGGCCTCTAGTGTTAACAGATTATATTTACGCAGTAGATGTTCATATGGGTGATAACTACGGTAGCATCTGTAATGTAAGCCGCGTAAAAATTTACGCTGAACTGTTTCAACATGATTAATATATTTCTTATAAAATGGATTCCAAATCATTGGAGCGAACTCCAGACATGGCCTCACTAACGATATATATAAATACCTATAAGTAGTAGGGAGCTGAAAATCTTTACTATTACGCATCACAAAACCGTACATTCGGTAAGCAGACTTAATAATATTTTCGACATGGAAATCAAAATGAAGCCTGGAATCCAAAGTGACTCCAAGATCGCGCAGTGAAAAAACTTTGTTTAAAGGAGTATCGTTTAAGGAGTAGATGTAGTAATGTACCTTCTTATTTTTAGTGAAGCTAATACAGTTACACTTTGGTAAGCTTAAGAACAGCTTATTCACTGTGCAGTAGTGCGAAAGTCGATTTAAGTCGCTTTGCAGAAGCAGACAGTCATCGTTATGTTTTATGGTTTTATATATCTTTAAATCGTCCGCATACAGCAAGAAGTTAGAATGCTTAAAACAGGTATCAATGTCATTAATAAATATTGTAAAAAGTAATGGTCCAAGAATTGAACCTTGTGGGACTCCCGACGTAACGGATATCTGTTCAGATTGATAACCATTTATTACAACTTTTTGCGTACGGTTTGTTATATAAGATACGAACCACCGCAGAAGATTTCCACGTATACCGTTAAAGGCAATTTTGTGAAGAAGCAACTCATGGTCCACCTTGTCGAAAGCCTTCTGAAAGTCTGTGTAGATAGCGTCGGTTTGTGAACGATTGTCCATATTTACGAAAAGGTGGTTAACAAAAATCATCAAGTTGCTATAAGTCGATCTCTGTCTGACAAAACCATGCTGTTGTTTGATAATTATTTTGTGAATAGTTGGATAAATTTCATTATAAACAATTCTTTCAAAAAGCTTCGACAAGGTGGACAATATGGATATCGGACGGTAGTTTTCCACGTCATTCCTGGAACCTTTTTTAAAAACAGGTGTTAAATTGGCTTGCTTCCAACCCTCCGGAAATGTACCTTCATCGATACACTTACGAAAGATTAGAAACAGTGGTATACATATTTCACCAGCCACTTGTTTAAAGAAAAGGGGTGGAATTCCATCAGGACCAGGACCTTTCGACAAATCTAAGGACTTAAGTGCATTAAGAATTTTAGAGGAACTTATATGGATATCATTTATAATTTCGCTACTATTATTATAATTATCCGGCTGTACCCATTTATTGATATCAAATGTGGAAGGTTCATATACTGATTGAAAAAAATGCGAAAATAATTTGCAAATTTCAAGTGGGTCGCTTGTGGAAACATTCTTGTAATATACACTAGATGGAATCCCAGAATTGCCCCTTTTACCAGCTACGTATCTCCAGAAATATTTAGGATTTTTACGAATGTTCTGCTCAGCAGTTTTCAAATAATTTCGATAACATTGGATACATTCCCGATTGAATCGACGGCGATACAATGTAAATTGTTCGTAATTTGATATATTGTTGTATACTTTCCATTTTATCCAGGCTTTATTTTTATTCTTAAATAGTCTTATCAAGGGTTTAGAGAACCAGATAGGGAAATCATTATTATTTTGGAAGACTGTTTTCTGAGGAATGTGTTTTCTGATAATACCAAAAAGTTCATTGTAAAAAATATTAACCGCTTCTTGACTAGTTGAATTGTCAAGAATATTACTCCAGTTTATTTTTGTAAGGTCAGATTTGATTAAGTCGTAATTACCTTTATAATAGTTAAATTTAATTATCGGACAACGTTTCATGGGTGAATAAACCATATACGGGGAGGACAATGCAGAGAATGGGGGGTGATGGGGGTCTGCCGGAACTAAATGGTCTAGAGGCTGAAAAATATCGCAGTTTTCATTGGAGATTAATAAATCTAAGGTTCTGTTATTTTTATTGGGTAAATTATGGTATTGAGTTGCATTTACTTCAGATATAAAGTTCAGTAGATATCCATTTACAACTGTATGGTCAGTCACGTAAGTATTATGTTGTGACCAGTTAATGTTGGGTAAATTAAAATCTCCAATTATGTAGAAACAATGAGTGGAGGAGTTATTAAATATTGTGGAGAGCATGTCTAAATATGAGACATAGACGTCATCAGGTGTTCTCGGAGGTATGTACACAGCACTGAAGATATGTTGCCTGCCACAGTCACGGCTTGGGATTTGTACTAACAAGTACTCTATATGGGCATATAATGACCAAGAAGTTAGTGACGTATTGTCAAAATACGTGGGGCGTAGTGTGCGTAAGATGGCGATAAGAACACCGCCTCCCTCTTGTTTACCAGTAGCGTGGCGATTCCTATCACAGCGAAAAATATTATAACGCTGATCTATGAACTCATTGTCAGCTATGTCTGGGAAGAGCCACGTTTCTGTCAACACTATGATGTCGTAAGTATTACTTAAGATATTTATGTATAGTGTCTGAAGTTTGCCACGGATACCTCTACAGTTTTGGTAGTAAATATTTAAAGTATTAGCCATTGGGTAAAAGGTATGTGTCTATAATTAATTTGCAACAATAATTAAAGTTTTTGCTCAACAAAACAGGTGCCACCGCGAAGCCCGAATCCTTTATGGTTACAATTGTTTCAATTATGGGTATGATAAAATTATATGCCAACCAATGATATATACAAACGAGAATTAATTTAAGTGCAAAGAAATAGAAAGTTATTATACTATAATAAGGTAACAAAATATTAAACAAGTAATAATTATTATTCGGGTAACTTCTCGTCGCCGTCGCTAACCTTAAACTTGATGAAATCATTTTTACTACGAATAGAGAATATTGGAGAAACATCAGTGCGACGTACAAGAATAGTCGAATGTTTAATCCAGCAATGTTTAAAGTTATTTTTGCTAGCTTCGAGGCGACTTTCTCGAAATAAATGTTTTTTATTTAAGGTTAGGTGTTCATTTAAATATATAGTATGGGGAGTGCCCGATATGCCCAACTGGTCAGACTTTAAACCCTTAGCCAATCGATAAGCGCTTAATATGTTATCCCGAAGATGCACTGAGGTAAGCCTCACCACTATATTTTTAGGTCTGTCTTTGTTAGTAATCTTTTGTGGAACTCGATGAGCTGATATTATGTTATTTTGTGTAATTGGAAACTTAATTTTTTGCCCAATGGATTCCACAAGAGTGATGAGGTTCTCCCCACGCCTTTCCGGAATATTACAAATCTCAATGTTACACGTTCTGGCTTGCTGCTCTAAATTGTCAATTTTGGCTTCCAGTGAAGAGATTAAATTTTCGGCACGTTCCGCGGAGTTAATGCGACTTTCTAACGAATTCATCTTCTTCATTATATCTTCACAATTACTAGAAGTAGACTGTACCGAGGCTTCAAATTCAACGAGCTTTTGTGTGCAGTCCTTATTTTTATTTTCTAAGATACAAATTTGTCGTTTGAAGTTTTCTTGTTCCGCACGAAGAGTATTCAAATCATTGCGTATTTCGGTAGTATTCGCAGTAAGCAATTCTAAATCATTTTTCATTTCGGTAATATTTGAATTGATGGTCGCTAAACTCGCATCGACGTCACTTCGAAAAGATTTCAAAGTATTTCTTAGCTCAGAAGCGAGTGCGTTCAGATTTTCGGTGAAACGACATTCTGGTTGTTTACGCTTTCTAAGTGTTACTGCTGAGTCGTGTTCAGATGTAGTCGTTAAATCGGGTATGGAACGGGTCTTCTGAGGTGAGAGAGACATCTTGTGTGTAGCACTATATCCCTGTATAATTACCGAACAATTATGTGGATATTTTCTGTGTGTAACGAAACGCAAACTAAAAAGACGGATATCCAAGTGTTTATATTAAGTTTCTCAACGAAAAGTCTGCTGTCAACTTGACGTTTGACGTTTATACTGTGTTTTCATTGGTTGTTTGTTTTATACTGATGAATCACCCGATCTTTGTTTACGTTGGGTTTTAAATGCACAACCGTTTTTTTAAAGTTCAATGTTTTCAGTTTTTGGGACTAATTCTTGGAATTAGCGGTTAGTTAGGAAGTTATTGGTTGGTTGAGCACACATTTATAAATGTTTTTCACTGTAGTCTGTTTTCTTGAATGTTTGTAATCACTTATATTGTCACTTTGAGTTTATTATTGTTTTATAGTTTGTTTCACTTAATTGTTGATTGAAATAACACTTTCACTTGTTTATCGGAGTTTATGGAACTGTTTTACTAATACTTAAGGGTTAAATAACAAAAATAGGAATTTTATGAAATTAAAATACGCGGAGCAGTGTTAACAGTAGGCCAGTGTTGTGTGTAATGAAATTGAATTTTCGACAGATTAGACAACTTTAACCACAAGCATTAACTTTGTTGGTCGAAACAACCGTGAAAGTTATAAGTTATTGGTTTTTAATTTAAATATTAATTTATTTCTGTAAAACAATAAAAAGGTTTATATGAATAATGGGACTAGTTAACTAGAGATAAATATTAATTTATTTATAGAGTAGTTATTTAAATGACCTCAAACAATTTTATCAACGAGGCGAAAAGCTTCTTATTAAATTTATGATATAATTTTATAAATTTATTATAAGTTCTACTTGTCATAATAAAAATATACTGCCGACTATAAATGTCTTGCTTTGCTACGAGTTTAATAATAATATTATATAATTGTAAACGTTGTACAAATATTATACTTGAGTGGACATATGGCAGTTGACTCATATCATATTTTTTTTTGCATAATTCTTAATTATCTAAAAACATCTTTACGTTTTCAAATTAAGTGTCGGGACATCTGCGCTGTGGAGGGTGTAAACTTTTGCAGTTAGTGTGGGCAAGCACTAGGCGCAACATATTTGTATTGAAATAAAAACATACCATTCAGAAGAAACAAAATTACACTGATTAACGATTGAACATGGATTTCCGAATAGTTACTATTATATATGTCACAGTCAAATAGTATAATTTGGAATTTAACATACGGCGTCGTCAGTTTAAAAACGTTTGCGGCTATGTAATATGCCGATTCCCTTCGGTGTATCTGAATTACATAAAAAATGTGCATTTTCTACTTTACTTTGGGTTCCGAGTATATATTATGTGATCTTGACAACATTTATAAACATAGATTGCTGTGTGCCTATTGAACAAAGAAAGTCCGAGTGACCTTGTGACAGCTGCAACACGAGTTAATCAGTTATTGAAAATAAAACATTCCTTTGCTCTCGTGTTGTTGTAATTACTTAATGAACAGTTATTTTGATCTGACGCAACTAGATGCCCGTGAGTCCCGCGCACGAGGTCCCGCGCGGGCGCCATAGTTTGTTTGTATTGACAGAAATACGGTTACACTTCTTAAATATAGAGATTACTGAATGATTAGCTCTCAATGGCCACCGGCGAATATGCAATTTGACTTGGAATAAAAACGATAATTGTTATGTTATAACTATTATGTGGTTCAAGTACAGTGGGACCATTAATTATACCTGAACGGTATTGAAGACTTGTTGTCACCATGCTGTCCACCCTACTATTTTCTCTTATGTTGAAACAGTATACAAATCAGATTTTAGTTAACTAATTTATTGCTTATTGGTTTCTTAGGTTTAGACGGATGTTAGGAGTTGAAATAAAACTACTTTCAACGGATTTGGGTCCAACGTTTCGACACCTTTGCATGATCAAATTAAACTGCGACAAAATCCGTAAAAAAATAGTTTTATTTCAATAATTAATTGTTCATCTTCTCAAATTCCGGTAGTAAACTCTATCATGTCTGTTGCATCGTTAGTACCAAGAGATGGCGCCACGTACGCGAGTTGTTTATTACTTTAACTTCACGCTAAACAGTATTTGTGAGGGTAGATGTAGGTATCACCTCAACAGTTAGTTGGGGGGTTAGCTGTAAGAAGAGATATGGGGTTCCTAGTTATGCTGTCCTGTCACATAAACTTATACAAGTTGACGAATGTCCGAGTTCCACTGAGTTCCCCCCTGTGGGTACCGGCGACAATGCTTTACCGTTCGATAGAAATGAAACAAGCTTATCGCATATAAACATGCTTATATACCTACATAGTACAAACATCATTATAACTGTTGCAAGGCGCGTTAATAATGTGCCTTTTACTTCAACGATTTTTCCCAAGAGTCACGTCCAAGTTTGTAAATAAGTATTAATTTAGTAGGAACGAAAAGCGCAGTGACATAGTGACGCTCTCGTTGCACTGTAATCTGCAAGTCAGCGCGGAGTTTTGGCTATCGGGTGACTGTGCGGCTGATGTTAATAAAAGGTTTTTAGTCCGAGTTCACCTAGGTTTATAAATAATGGAAATCACCCACGGATGTTCCTGCATCTTCATCAAGATAGACTTGACCTTTGACAACCTGTCCTTTAGATATTATCTCATATTATCCTCCGAAAAGCAAGCCCTCAGTGGTTGTGACCCGGAAGAGCGCGGCGTGACCTGGACGGCTGCGGTAGGCTCCGGCGGCGTATGTCAATACAGAGTTGGAGGGCGGCGCGGGCGCAGGTTATATGGCGGCGTCGCATCTCCCTTGTCAGTAAGCTGCCGCACGCCCGCACAGTGCCACTACGAGCGGCGCGCGCGAACCGTATCCAACTCATTCGCTACATGCCATATTAAACTACATTTACGCTATAATTGAAATTTGTAATTAAAATTACGATTGTGATTTTTCGATTTATTGAACGTTGATTAGTGCGGTCGGAGTCTCGGGCTCTCGGTAGTGGGTAGTGTGCATCGGGTAGTGATGTCTCACGCGGGCAGCGCGGGCGTGGACCCGGAGCGGCTGATGCACGAGCTGGGGCAGGCGCGCCGCTTCCACCTCACCAACTACGCGCTGCTGGCGCTCACTGTGTTCGTGGCCGCGCTCTACGCCACCAACTACGTGTTCCTGGCCGCCGATGTGCCCTACAGGTGAACCCCAAATATCAACAACTCGTGCCTTTACCACTCGAGGAGTAGCATAAAGGGGCCATACTTTATCTTCATTTTATATAACTAATAGTTAATACAAGCATATCTTATAGCTAGTTCTCACAGACAGATTTACACCTTGTTTTATGTTTAGGCAGACCGTTTATATTTGCTTCGATGATGTTTACTCACAATGCGTTTTGTTATGTACAACATTAATAAGTCGTAACGTAAACATACACACAGTTGATATCGACAACAATGAAATGAATGTCAAGTTCAACTGCAATTAAAATTAAGTCTCGTGGATATTATTGGACCCAACTGAAATTTATTGTTAACTACAAAGTTGTAAGTTGCAGAGAGAAGCCTAAATCTCCATATTCTAGGGAAAATACACAGTCTTAGTTACTTCGGGATCGAACCCAGGACGCGCAGTAGCTACATGTTCAGAGGCGACAAGTTAAGTTTGTGCTTCTGTCAAGGCGTGGAGCGGACTTCACCGTAAAAGCAACTTAAAGACTTTTAAAACAAAAGTTATTCTGTCATGATGCCATCAGCCCGCGAGTTTGTTGAGCCGACCTCGGGTCACACCATATAAGGCGGGGAAAGAATAGGTCATTCCATACATAATCAACATAGTTAACTATTAAAAATTCAATCATAAAATAAATTAGCAATTTGACGATTCAATTTGAAGGCTCGCATAATTAGATCAATTCTATTTTCAAGGTACATACTGTTGAAAGACACAATTTGATTGTCAAATTAGGTTTTCAATGTGTTACGAAATTCTAGGCTTCGAACCAAGGTGCGGCAAAACTGTTGCTGTACGTACGGTACAGGGTCGGTTAGAGGCAAACATAACTAGACTGCTTCTTACAGAACCACCCAAAACTTAATACTAACTAAACTGGTCTCAACACGAAGTCTGATCCTTTTCTTAATTTATAATATTTTCCCAAAATCAGTATTGTATTATTTAATGTTCTGGCGATCCCATTGTAGAAGCCTTTTACCTTTACTTGGCTTCCGGTTGTGACAGACTCTTACCTGCCCGTCGTGTGAATTCCCAAAGTAAATAAACATTCGAAAGTAATTGTGAAGGGGCCGAGCATGGAAAGAAAAGCATATTAACATAATTAGTTATTCAGTCAAGCTTCGACATATCTTAGTATGAACCGCTGGCAATGTGACTCGGAAGGGAAATTTATTGCTTGTAACGTGTTTTATTTACTAATAATACTGTTACATGCATGTCAGTATGGGGTTAGGCTCGTAAATCAAACGGTTGCATAACTGTGGCGAATCCAGATCGCATTAACATACATTAGTGTTTTGAAAGTTTATAAAACAACTGTGAATATCATAAAGTTATTTTTATTGATATCGATTTTAATCGCTCTGTGGAATTGTTTGAGAATATAATCTTATTCCTTAATTCTCATCGAGGACCAGTATAGCTTAGTATAAACTTCATTATCTTTTACCAAATATTTGCGAAATGAAGTCAGGCCCAGTTGGGCGACAATAGCGAGGTCACAAGCCAGGATAAATAGCTTTAACAAAAGTTAAGGTTAGTTGATATTAATATTCCGATATAGTTGAGCGGAACTGGTTAATGTAAACCGTCGCATCCTCGGAAGGACCTTGAGGAGTGTCGCGTGCAGACCTCCTAAATACGAGTACTAGGCACTACGAGACAGCGGCACAGAGCCTCAGGTTCTCAATATATACCAAACCTTCCTCCGAGGTGCGCTTCCTTCCTGTTCTGTTGCGGAAGTACAAAACAATACGATGTATTTATTACGCGACAAAAACTATCAATAATGTTGTGTGTCTTTTAAGTGGTTTTTAAGTATCGACTAAATTATATAATTTAACTTAATAGTACAAGTAACGATAACACTCCCTATTTCTTCTATTTTAGTATAGTCGGTGATTGTTTGTGATACCAAAAGGGAATAATTACATATAATCAGTTGAAAAATACCTGTCACTAATTGATAGTAAAATCGATCATTAAATACTTCAGCATCGTTATAGTCGACAACAACTCTTTAATTGTTTATTAATTTCAAACAAGATCATACTTACTATCGATGTTAGTATTCTTGGTGTCGTACATATATTGTCTGATGTGCTTATTTAATTGCGTACAGAACGTTTTGTTGTGTTATCACAGGCCCCATTGTTGTGGAGATACAATCAGGTATCATTTACGTTATTGTTGTGTTTGCTGCGCACGCGTCAGTCCAGCCGCCTTGAGTGGAAGAAGCCCAAATGACGACCTTATATCACAGAATAATTAATATTTTTACATAGTTATACTTGAATAATATGAAGCTGTAAAGTAGCATATTTGTTAAGCGTATCTAACTCTGCCAAGTGACAGCCGGCAAGAATTCTTCAGACCGATTGATTGATTGCTACTGATAAGCGTCTCTCTCTTCTAACTTACTATACTTCGAGAATTCTAATAATTTGGAATAAAGCAAGTATAATAAGTAAGAGAACCATTAAGTTGTTGACGAGTGACGACACCTTAAGTTATCTTAAGCCATTAGTGGTGTTTATGATGTGCTTAGTCAGCAGATATAATGCACCCGCGTTACCGACGAGGTGTGCTGCCGCCGGCCACGTGCCGGTTTACGTCGGAGCGCCATTGTCGCAGAATTATTGCAATTAGTGACATCCGCTGAGAAAGACCCGCAGATGCCACATACTGATGTAACTCCTTAAACATGCTTATTATGAGAATTTACATCATTGTTCGTATACATTGTACCTACATTATTAATAGTTATATCATAGAACTAAGGTTGTATTCTGTACAGTATACCAAAATTCATTGGTATATGTATAAAGAACTTCGTATTTAATATCCACTTAACCTTTTCATCCAAGGGCACTATGTATGGACAATGTAAATACGAGTACATAACATACGATGCATGACATTTGCGTGTAGTGTTAGGTGTTAAGTTTGTGGGTTTTCTATATAAACAGAGCAGTAAGTATTCGTGTTCACACAAACTTGGGTCCTGCACCGCAAGGGAATCCCGTCGGCGCGGCGGCGTACAAAGTTACATTGAGACTTTGTCAAAGCTTCTTAGTCAACATGGGACTATTTATGTATTCATTTATCCATTTTACATTATGTTTCTGTCTGGTGTTGCTTTTGGTCTTTTGCTGTCTCGGATCACACATCACTGACAATTCTTAGGTTCATAGATCCGCAAGAACGAAATAGTCTGTAATTTCATGATATTAATTATCGTTAACTTTCTTAGTTCGCGGAAGCATCTCGTTAGGTGTCCGGTGGTCTGCTGACCTGGTTCTGTGTTATAAGCCACTTTTCATTATTGCTACTACAACATCCGAGCCCACACATGTCCGCTGTTTTCGTGCTTATTGCTCTTTTTGGTAAATGTAGAACTACGGTCAAGGGTACAACGCTGTGATGAAGTAGATGACACAAGAAATCAAATAGTAGATTTGATGTAGAAGATTTCAATTTTGCGAAACAACATCAAATCATGAATGAAATAGGCGGCAGGTTAACTATTCAGTCCCTTTCGATTATTGTCAAATTCTGGAGAAGAATTGCAAACCATCGGTTTGGATGTTATGCAGCCTTAAGTGGAATCCTTTGGCCAGTATCAGCCAGTTTTCTCTGCCGCAGTCCGCGATGGTCTGCGACGGCTGCATTTCGTTGTCCGTGGCGGCACTTACCTCCAAACTTAACAAAAACATGATTGTTCTCTCACACTATTGTCAACAGTTTTTCTGACTGATAACTCATCGTGTAAACCTGCTAATGATACCTAGTAGTAATACTGCATGAATTTAATGATTTGATGTACAATGCGAACTCGCTTTTTTGTCATTAGATAAATGAAAACAAAAAATTAATCTTTTTAGAATTCAATGATAAATCCTACCTGTCTCGGGTTTTGCTGAATTACTCGAATCTAGTAAAATTATTTTATAGTTCGTAAGTTTTTACATAGTTACCAATGTAATAAAAAACTTATTTTATCAACATGTTGCTTTGGATGAGCATTGTTGACTTAATGGTCTCTTTTATCCAAAATTAAAACGACTTAGTGTTGAGTTAAGATTAATTTTTGTACATTACAGTTTTTCTGTATTCAAATAAAGTAGCAAAACTGCCAGCTCGGTTAAAGGTCACTTCAAAACGCCGTTTTTGTGGATATCATGATCATCACCGTCATAAAAAATTGTCGCCTGTTTTAGTCTGTTTTTATGGTAAATATAAGTAAGTAGTTTTTACGCGTGTCTTTTGTTTTTGCGGCGTCGAGGGCTACTTACTGTCGCAATACTTGCTGGTCGATACTACAATATCTCCAGTAGGTACCTACCAGCAACACTGACCCTGACTTACTTGTACATAGCTGTAGCTGATTAGTCTATTAACAAATTATTTGTAGTTCAGAGTTCTCTCCCGTTAGAAGTCTGAACATGCGTGGTTTTCTAAGCCGTGTGACGAAATCTTGCCTGCTTGAAAATTATCTCCGGTACCTTTCATGGTAGTCCTTAGTATTTTGTTTTGTTATTTGAATACCTACACACGTAACCACGTATCTACAATGTGCAGGTCACAATGTGTTTAGTGTACAACGCTACAGTTTTTAGTGAACGAATTCATGCCGCATCTGGCTTACCTACCTGCGCTGCAAAAAGCATTTATTTTCCACGTTTATAAAGAAATTGTTTAATCGTAAACTTAGAAGTAGTCCTTTGCACCGATTCCGGATAAAGTTCACGTTTGTCGTTCACAGTAGTTAATAGAACTTTTTTTGTTTCTTTTCTTTGGGTCTTGAAATGTTTAGTTAGTGCTGGATGATCTGGCATATTGATATGCATGTAAGAGCATGTAGTATACAATATAACTAGATTGTATTTTTTTTAATTATTATTACGTACCTACTTAGGTACTTTAAGATTGAGTTATTTTTACTTTGTCACTTATATTGTTGTGTCGGGGGTTTTTTTTTACTTATTTCTTAAAATAAAAATGAATAGCAACATCATATTGAATGATCATGAAGATAAACATCGCAACAGATTCATTAATTCAGTAACAGCAATTTGGCAACACCGTCAAGAGATATGATAATAGAACAGGATCTTGTTGTTACCAGCTTAATTAGTTTAACGATATAATTGTAGGAGAACAATGGCTCGTAGCGCAGCCCAGTTCGGCAAGGAGGCGGCATTAGGACCGAAAGACGAACCATAATCGGGAGCCTATTTTGCTGTATATCCTATGTGCTATGTTTTTATGTATAGTAGATCTTAAAAACTGCTATTAGGAACATATTTCAAACTATTATACAGCATAGCTCAATTTTAAATATAAATTGTTCTATTTAATAATTGTTTTTTTTTTTTAATCTCTTATCTATTTGCTATGTCGTCAGTTTACATGACTTTCATCGTCTCGCTGCGCCCTCTTCTCTTTGTGGTCGTTAAATACACACACTTTACATATATTTAGCATTAATGTCACACTCCACGATAAAAGTCACGGCTCAAGGTCAACATTTTGAGATTCACTCTATTTGCTTACTTAAAAACACAAAGTTTTTCCTTTTTAGGACAACGGTTACAAGGTTAATCTAACATGTGATGACAAAACCAATGATCACTGTATTCAACGTTTTGACACAGAAAATACATGATTAAAGAATATTCATAGCCTGGCTAAAATCGTCGTGGTGGCCTAGCGGTTCAATGAACGGATTTGTATGGCACAAGGTTGCAGGTTCGAACCCAGGCAAGTACTAATGTGGCTTTTTCAAAGTTATATGTACTTTCTTAATTATTCTAAGACACTTCTGACAAAAGGTGATGGAAAACATCGTGGAAGGAAAATCCGCAGAGAGCAAGCGTGGTGATCAATGCTCATGCCTTCTCTATATGGGAAGAGGCCTGTGCCCAGCAGTGGGACGATTATAGGCTGGATTATTATATAGCCTGGCTTATTACGCAAATCAACATCACAAATACATACTAAGCGAAATGATATATTACATTCAGTACAAAATTAAGTACATATTATAAACAAATTATGATATAATAATAATTTAAAATGATATACGATTTAATAGTTTAAAGAATAGAGTATTGACCTGTCAGTGTAATTACCCCTACGAAATAAATTGTAATGAGATAACGTGGTAGCTTGACGATTCACTGGCTTTTGTGGGAGTTTATTTCATAACCAGTTTTACCTAATTACTGCCCATAAAAGTAACAACAATAGATATAATTGCCACTCGATTCGTAATAACTGAATTATTTTGTGCTCGCAATAAGTTTACGTGGTGTTCCAATGTGAGTGCTAAAAGAGTACTTAAAGCTCTGTAAATGAATAAAAAAGAAATATCTGCAATGTGTTAACATGATGTGCTACAATCTACAGTCGACCGCATGAATAAGTACCAACATCAAACTTCGAAATCAAAGGTCGAAGTATAAATCACCGTGTACACTACCATACAGACTGCTTGAAGCAGTTCGACAAAACAATAGGCAAGGAAGCAGGAGTAAAATGTATGAAATATGTACTTGTCTTTCAGATTTTTCGCTTCGCTATCTGATTTGTAAATTTCATACATTTTACTTGCCCCAGTATCGTATTGGTGTCCAAAACCGATACCGTATTGGTTAATGTGAAAACGCTCTACATGAGTATGGTGTAAAGGGTGGCAGTGTATAATAATCCAGCCTATAAACGTCCCACTGCTGGGCACAGGCGTCTTCCCATATAGAGAAGGCATGAGCATTGATCACCACGCTTGCTCTCTGCGGATTGGCGATTTCAGATCCCAAATTTTGGAATCTTTTTTTTAGAAGTGTCTTAGAACAATTAAGAAAGTACATATAACTTTGAAAAAGCCACATTGGTACTTGCTTGGGTTCGAACCTGCAACCTTGTGGATACAAATCCGTTCATTGAACCGCTAGGCCACCACGACAATTGTATACAGTGGCAGTGTATACGTAGCATTAAAGTATTATTAGTAGCTATATGTATGTATTTAATTTACTTACGATTGACATATAAGTTGAACGAACGACTGATGTGTTCGTAATTAGACAGGAAGGACCGTATCTAAGATGATTAGACTATAAATAATGGCAATGTTAAGGTTGGCATTATGTCAATCATAGCGATACGGTTGCTATCGGCGATGGAAATAGCCGCCGTCGGCGCTGGCGACTGACGAGACGGAAATAGAGTTTAACTTTATTTAGAACCTTAGAGGTTCACTCATTTCTGTGTTATCCTAGGTCTCTGATAATATAAGTTATGTACTACTTGGCCTTTATTTAATGTTGTCATAAATACGAAGGCATAGTTAATGACGACCTCCGTGGTCGAGTGGCGTACGCACCGGTTTCAAGGTGTCGCTAGCTCTGAGGCCCCGGGTTCGATCGCCGGACGGGTCACTGTAGAAACCAACTTTTCTACACTGTCCCAAGTCTGGGTGTTTGTGGTACCTTCGTTGTGTCTGAATTTTTGCAGGTTGTCGGCATTCATTTACTTAGACTCCACGTATTCAATGTATTCACGGTAATTGTTATTTCTTTGCATGTATATTGATGGGATACTTACTTCGTTGTCAATAATTATATTGATAAGCGGAATGGAAGTTTTAGAATAAATAATTACACAGTGACATGTTGCCGAGAAAAGTGTAAAGGAATATTTATTAAAAAGATAAACGTTGTATGTTACTACTAAGGATATTATGTGTGTAATAGATACTAAGATAGAGCACTTATATAAGGAACAAGGATGATCATAAACACGTCTGAGTATATTGAGTACATTGTCCAAAATAAGGAAAACATAACCACACCATAATAAACAATGTTAGGACGTTAAGATTTTACGATTAAACGTCTCAGGAAGATCATATCGAGTTCCTAAATAGTTGTTGTCTTTGATTACCTTATTTATTTAAGTCTTAATAGAGTGGCATGTCTTAATGAATACTTATGCCATATTGGTGTAAGTGCTTACTTTAGGCAGTAGTCATCGGTGTGGTTTAGGGAGATACCCGTGGTTTAGCAAAGGCGGAAAATAGTCGTTGTTCATTGTTTTAAACTTGGTATAAAAACTTGAATCCAAATGCTACTAAAATTGTAATTGGTTATAAAAACATTTTGCACAATAATTAAGACATACTTGAAGTAAATATATATTTTTTTGTTTTTTTTTTTAATGGCTATAATCAGACGTATAGAATACGTTCGAAACGCAACCAACTTGTTGTGAAGTTCTCTTAAGAAAGGTTTAGGTGGGTGACAATCGAACAAATTACTTTTGTTAGTAAACACGCTGGGGTCGTGTGAGTTTCAGTATGTCAAGGTTCATCGCACTCACACAAAACATTTGAGAGATGTATTTTTGTATGCATCGTCTTAGTAAAGCTCTGTTAGGATGTGCTACTAATTATCGACGCTCATTAAGAGCCTAGTGTTTGATACTCTCTGCAAAGCTAATGGATTCGAAGCGCACGTCACATGGATTGTTGTACTAAAATGTTCTAAAAGAACACAAACCCTGCGGAAAATACTTGCGGAATTCAAGTGGGAAATGGGAGTATCTTATATGTACATATGTATTGTTTTCTGTACGTACATCAATATTTATTTACTTTGTTCGTTAGTTGAAACTGCTTTTATGATTTGTTAGGCCGAACACACCTATGATGAAACTGCCATGCTGGGGGAATTATAAAATCCAGTAATGAGATTTCCCGTGATGCACCGTAGCAAGAAAGTTTTACAGTGAGCATTAGAAATTAACTTAGGTACAGCTTCTTATTTTTATATGGGGCTATAAAGTTTAGATTCAAAACTCTCGTTCAATATATTGAATACTATGTGTTAGAGAAATAAAATCTAAAAAAGGTACAAACAAAGCGAAGAGGTATCTAAGGTAGGCCTCTAGCCTTGTCGGCGCACGCGCAGGTGTGAAGGAGGTATTGTTTGACAGTTAGCCGCGGTCGTCGCCACCTCACAGGCCATTACTCTTCATGACATTACTGTTAATTACTTTGTTGTAATAAATACTTTACGGTTAATTGCCATGTGTTACCCTACACTACACCAGTTTGCTACGGTGCTATTGTAGCTGTAGGCTGTATTGTTGAGTATAGTTCGTATTTGTGATATTGCGAAGTATTCTAAGCATTGTTGTTGCGGGGGTGAAGGCCGCCCGGCCAGGAGAGGGGGAGGGGGGAGGGGCGCACTCACCTGTGACGGCAGATACGATCTGTTTATTACAATAATTGCCTGAAACGTTCAGATGTTTTTGTGATGAGGTCAGCACGAGCCGCGTTGTCTGCTTTTGCCCTTGTCTATGTTCAATAAAACAATGAAGTTGACATAGTGTCTATATTGTTCTAGTAAAATTTATGAAAAGAGTGTTCAAAAATTTTCAAAAATCTCCGCTGCACAATCTTCTGAATTCTTCTTGGGATTTGGGCAGATCATCTATGCTATCAATATTCTACCATCTGATATGAAAGCCGTGATAACTAATCAAGTCTCGCTATCCGTAATAAGTCTAATGTCACGTAGATTAGTACAACTTCGTGTCATATCTAGGATACTTCGTGATCTTCGACAATGTTCGAGTACACATAGCGTCACTGTATGCCTGTAAGCCCACACCCTTGTAATGAAGACGAAACGCTAAAATCAACCTTGATTACATTAATTATAAAGCCGATGTCACTGTCCAAGTGCCGCTACTGCTGTGCGGTACACTGTAATCGCACATAGACAGTAATTTGTTTTATTTGTAAAGTAATCAAATGCTCATGTAGTATGTAAGATACAACTACTTATTAAATGCATATGGTTTCTCTGCAATAGGTGCTATGGAGAAAATACACCGGTTTGATATATTATGAGCATGTTTGTCGTCAATGTAATAACATGGTTGATGCAACTGCCATCGTTACGGTGGTTTATTTACTGGCACATTACTGTCGCCATACTTATTGTTATGAAACAATAAGTTATGAAACATTAAATAAAATGTTGCTATTGTAGTATATAAAAGTAATAT
This sequence comes from Autographa gamma, assembly GCA_905146925.1. Classification (NCBI taxonomy): domain Eukaryota; kingdom Metazoa; phylum Arthropoda; class Insecta; order Lepidoptera; family Noctuidae; genus Autographa; species Autographa gamma. The sequence goes on from LR989858.1 coordinate 204,603, forward strand.
ATTCCTTACCAATGTCAATTATAGAACCAAAGTGAATAGTATGCAACAAGTGATTGATTGAGATTTATGTACGTGATGTAATTAAGATTTATGTATGTACTTGCAGTGATTAAGATTTACGTTTGTCACGTGACTGCCAGTTAGGTAACTATGATGACTTTCACGTGAGGAACAGTTTGAAGCTTGTTGCGAGGCACCAATTCGAACCTCATTTACAGCTTCATTTATGGGTCTTCATTCACCATACACTTAATAAGCTGGTCGCAAAAATGTCTGCACCGCATGCGCTAATCGCCTACATGACTCGTGCCTTACCTACCAATGTATTCGGGTACGGAAATTTGCGATCTTTTGGATAGATTTGACTTCCTTCATAATATGTTGCTTCCTTTTATAATGTTCTACATATTCTAATAAGGTGTCTGTTGTCCCAGATGCGTGGTCCCGGAGTGCGAGTCTCCGAACAGCACGGAGTACCGGCCGGCGTGGCTGGCGGGCGCGCTCGGCGGCGCGGGCGAGGCCGGCGTGCACGCGCGCTGCAGCCGCCGCTCGCCGCTCGACCCGCAGCTGCCCTGCCAGGACGGCACCGCCTTCGCCGACGACCTGCTCACCTGCGACCACTGGCTCTACGAGGCCAACAACACCATCGTCTCCGAGGTAACTCATCTATCCATACCTAGTAATTATGTGAACCAACTTTTACTATGAAAGGATACAAGTAATATATAGTATGCATAGTATCTTGATTGCACAAGGAATGGATGGAATGTCAACAACAACACAAGAAACAAAGAATTCCGTCATGCTAATCATCGTCAAATGATAAGAGACGATCAAAGAAAGCCAGGAAATAGCTGAGAGCAACAAACCGTCCTTTTGTCAACTTGTATGCAGTGTGTTCATCCGTTCTGTATAGTTCGATAAAGGATGCCACATGTTGACAAGCTACCGGTTGATAACAATACAGGCCACAAGGAAACCCAGTTACTTAGCATTGGTATTGAACTAGCGGGCCGCCGCCGCCGCCGCGGTCAACCGGCCTTACATAATGTGCTACAAACACAGCGACGGGGAAACAGAAGGTTTAATTGAAAAGGTGTTTCTAATCATGAAATGTAATCTTCACTGAGGGGTGATGCAATTTGAATAACAGAAGCTCCTGCACCGGGTTATACAGATGTTTAACAAATATATAGTCAACGGTGCTCGACACTGTCATTATTTACATCTTTTGTTATCTTTAGAGTGCATTCTGAGTAAAACTTCTGCACACGTGTATGTGGTGTAGCACGAGCTGGCGCGTGCGCAGGTGTGCTCGCGAGTCGCGGTGTTATGCGATCGTTGTTGTCGACCGGCGAACAATGGCCCTGATTTACATAATATTACATGATTATCAATAATATCAATTCTATAAAATACGCGATTACATCTGATATTTTCCTTACTTCCGGAGTCTGTTCTGATGACCCACGTGTATGGATGCATGCATACCTTATAGCTGAAAATAATTAGATGTTTGTGTCATTTATACTAAAGAACTTGAAAGTGGAAGTCAAGCCTTGTGTTACCTAACTCTTTAAAAATTTGCAAAAGGTAGTACTAAAATGGAGAATGATTGACAACTTTAGAGAACCTAACATGGATCAATCAAAACATTACAACACAATTAATGTTCCTATGACATAGTATCAGCAAGTGGCATTGCGAATCTGCGAGGCCACAGTGATCCTCTGCCTTTATAGGCAAAGTTCTGCCAGTTTAGTTCCGGTTACAAATTAATGATGACAGAAAACAAATAAATTATGCTAACTTATACGTACATTTTCCTAATATCAATAAAGACTTTAGGCAATAGATAAAATGTTTGATTATTATCTTTATTTTGTTTGAAGTAGCACTGACAGCTACAGAAAAACTCGTACCTAGCTTGTTTCATTGAGTCTTGTTTATGAATAGTTTCTTATAATCATATCCAATGGATTATTGCTTCCATACTGTGTTTACAAGCATTAACATATAAATGTATGATCCATAGTTTATAATGTTGTCAATTATGGATCCTGTCGACACTAAAAGATAAATAGATTGTTTTATTTACTGTCATAGACTGATAGTTTATTTACGATACAATACAATCGATAAGGCAAGCAACAATAATAGAGTAATATTTGCAGTTGTTATCAGACATCCGAGTGCCACTGCGCCATTAGAGGCCGGAAGTGAAGTGAACACTTTAGTGTGACTGAGGAGTAATGGTTGGTGTGTTAGACACGCGTATTGTGTGGTGGCTACAGTTGTGTGGCCGCGCTCGTCACGCGGCTCACTGTGCTGGACGTCGCGGCTCACTGCATCACCGTCTCCTCTCAGCGCCCAACACTACACCAGATATACAAACTAGTCCTATTCGAATAGAACCAATTCCATGTTCGGCATGATTTGAAATGCGAAGACGAAACTATTAAGTTATGAGTTAATCCTTAATTGCATCATTATGGGCACGGCATGGAAGATAAAGACCTGATCATTAGCCTCTAAACCTGTTTTCAAATGATATCAACAGTAGTATTTTTCTAGTCCATCAAAAAAATGTTACAGTAGTAAGTTTTCTTTTTCAGTTTAACCTGGCGTGTCAGGAGTGGAAGCGCACCCTGGTGGGCACGGTGCACAACATCGGCATGCTGGTGTCTCTGCCCATCCTCGGATACATCTCGGACCGGTAAGCTACTGGGAATAATTAAGAACCTGAAGTACATATTCTGGCTTTAAGTGTTGTTGGTCTCATATTTTCATTTTAATATTTCAGTTGGGGCAGAAAACGCGCGTTAATATTAAGTTGCACGTTGGTGGGAGCCATCGGGTCCCTGAAGGCGTTCTCCATCTCCTACGAGATGTACATCACGGTGGAGTTCCTGGAGACCATCGCCGGCGCCAGCGCCTTCCCCGCCGCCTACATCCTAAGTAAGGACTCAATACAGCTTCAAAACATATGTCTTAATAATTATAGGTTGTACGTGTTTGACTGACTATTAAATGTGATATTTTCAGCCATCGAATTACTGGGGCAAGACAAAAGAGTGCTGACAACAGCATTCCTAGGCATAATGCTGGTGTTAGGAGGTCTCAGCTTCGCTCTTCTAGCAAAAGCCTTCCAGTACTGGAGAACCTTCATCCTCGTTGTATACCCACCATCTCTGCTGTTCCTGCTGTACATTTACTTCTTGCCAGAAAGCATAAGGTGGTTGCTCTCTAAAGGCCGCAAAGAGGAGGCGGTGGAGATCATAATGAGGGCGGCGAAAATGAACAAGGTGACATTATCAGACGAGACGATGAAGCAGCTGAACGAGGAGAAGGTCAAGCCGCTGGAGGAGAAGAAAGACGAGCAGGCGGCGGAGGGGCTGTGGGTGCAGGTGCTGCACTCGCCCATCATCATGACGCGGCTGGCCATCTGCTCGTGGTGGTGGATCACGTGCACCTTCGTGTTCTACGGGCTGGCCATCAACTCGGTATCGCTGGCGGGCGACAAGTACACCAACTACATGCTGGTGGTGAGCGTGGAGGTGATCGCCGTCGTCACCAATGCGCTGGTGCTGGACCGCATCGGCCGCAAGCGCACGCTACTGTGCGCCTACACCGTGTGCGGCCTCGCCTGCGTCACCATACCCTTCGTACCCAAATGTAAGCCACACAACTTACGTAACACATCCTTGATATTATTATATTGGCGAGATGTTATGAAATTTGAAATGAGTTCTTCACTGGTCAGTGTCACTATGTAATAACTCTAAATCTAAATGTATGATGAGCTTTAGTATTCAAACTCATTTATGCAAAAACCATCTGGATGATCATTATTGGCAATCATAAATAATGAATTATGCATGTCATGGAATAGTTAAATAACTGATTTAATGGTCAAATCCATAAGTATTGCGTGCTGTTATTAAATGAAAATTATCTTTTATGTTTACTATTTCTAAATAGATTTACAATTTGTGGTGCTATGTTTTATCGTGATGTGGTGTTGCAGCTCTGGGATGGTTGGCGACGCTGCTGTACCTGGTGGGGAAGATCGCGATCACGCAGGCGTTCAGCGGCATCTACATGTACACGTCGGAGCTGTTCCCCACCCACGCGCGCCACAGCCTGCTCGGCTTCTGCTCCATGGTGGGCCGCATTGGCTCCATCGTAGCACCGCAGATGCCGCTACTGGTAACTATCACCACACTTACATTCATTCAGTTAGCGATAACAACGACATTTTTCGTTTTTTTTAATTTTAGTCTTCACACTGGCATTTACGAATAATGTTCTGGTGGTTTGTTAGCAAATACTGTTCAATTCGGATCAATATGTTGTCGTGGTTAGGTTACTGACTGTGTGTGTTTGATACTGAAAGTTTGTATAAATCTGTGTTGAGCTAATAACAGTAATATATTTTTTTAATCCTGTATTTATATGTAAAAAGCAATAATTGTAAATCTTTAGGCGATCTACGTGGAGTGGCTGCCGTCGGTGCTGTTCGGGGCGACGGCGCTGGTGGCGGGCGCGCTGATGCTGACGACGCCGGAGACGCTGAACACGCGCCTGCCCGACACCATCCGCGAGGCCGAGCAGCTGTCCCGCCAGCCCGCACCGCCTGCGCCGGCTCCCAGGGAACAGCTGCAGATGACCACCAGAGCGTGACCACGCTCTAGGGACTAGGGATCCACCATCATCATACGATTAGCAAGCCAGATTTAATGTTCCTGTATCAGGGTCAAATCACACTAGCGTTGATTGTAAGCGCATTTAGTTTATTAACACCTGTGATAATGAAAAGAAGCATTTAGTCCTTTCATTTAAATCCGATCGGACTTTACGTTTTCTGTTTACCAATTGTAACTTTTTTGATATGTCCTTTCGGTATGTAATGTAATATTTTATAAGATGATGGTGATTCCTTACTTCTGACACAGTTACCACCAACGGGTTGCTCTGCGCTTACACCTAAGTTTAATAGTGACGCATGACAGATAGATCAATTAATTAATTTTGTGAATAGTTTTAAGTAAGAATACTGTCTACCTTTATTTAAAGTGTATTTAATTAACCACGATACTGGCTATCGTATTGTAACTATTTGTGTAATGACGTACAGATAATACACAACTGTCGACTCCGATTAATTAAGAGTTGCTGGCAATCTCCATGAAACACAGATTTATGTATATGGTGTTCTTTGGCTAAGAGACCGATTAAAGACATTTAAGCATTTATATATTTTCTACGTTTTAAGAATTTTATATCTGATATTTATCTCAAACACCTAAGTTACAGTAAATATACGTGAAACACTTCTTATTCCTGTGCCGCATAACTTTGCCAAAACATTTGTAACTGAACGATGTCGTCGTTTAAGAAGGATCTACAATGATTTGTTTATAAACGTTCTGTAATTTATTTATACGTATTTGATAATATAACGAAGCCGTGATAGAAAATAAAATAATAATAGGTGACTACCGCTTATTATGATAAGTTTATATTGTAATGACACAAACATAAATAGAGACTATGTACCGATGTGATATATACTTATTTTTACAACTTGAATAATAAGCTTGTGGCTCGACAAGGTGAATAGAATAATAAGTATACTTTATTATGTATGTGTCGACTCCGTGGCTATCCAACACAATGTAAATACTATATTTATTGAGCTAGGCAGCTAAACGAGCAGCTGCACCACTACACGACTCTTTTGTAAATAAACATAACTTATTAATATATTAATTGAGTATTATTTGCTTGCTTCTAACAAACATCAAAGGAGGTTTTAGTTTATCAAATCAATTTCCACAATAATAACAGTAATTCATGGATTTTTTGGGACTGAAAAAAATTGTTTTTAATTTTAAACAAAACTTCCTCATTATTGGTGGTTATCAAAATATACTACTTTTCGACATAGCAGACTGGCAGTCCTAAATCATCTATAACGTTTGTTAATAGGTTCCTCCTTCTACCACACATGTTTAGTGTCAACGGCAACGGCACGCGCTGGAGACACGCCGCCATTTAATCATTTGTTAGTGTAGCAGAGCAGTGTCCAGTCGAGAGTGTACACTCAAACGTAGTCTTAATATTTATTGAAAAAACGTGGGATACTCAGCTTTGGCCGCAGAATATAACCAACTTACCTGAAGATGACCAAATTATTCATATGTGAATGGTCATGATGTGCTATCTCATGTATTGTCAATACTCAGGGTGATCAATCGCTGCGTGCGGTTGCGTTTCCTTGACTGCTGTAGCTAACTATCCCATAGACTTACAGTTCAGCAGTGACTATTCAGCTATGAGGCACTCTTGCGCATTGATAACAATGCTGTCGTCATCGATGGTTTGAGCGGAGCACCTCGCACGTGGGCCGGTCATAATGAGCGGCTTGTGAATGGTTTTATGCATTACGACCCAAATAACAGCGGGTTTGATCATAAAGCGCTCCCGCGGCCCGATATATCCCGACCACTCGAGCAGCGCCCGCTCGCCGGCCGCCCGCGCCGCTGCCGCCGTACCACACGCGTAAATATTTGCCGAGCACATCATAACGCCCGAGAGATTTATTGCACAAATAATAAATTTGGCGCGATATTGGTATCCGCGGCGTTTGATCTGTTGTCTGCATTAGTGGTGTGTTGTGAGCCGAGTAAACACTTAGATTTATGTGGTGGTGATGCTGAGAGAGTGAAGTGCCGGTATTGGCGTATTGTGTGGTTCACTATACCAAGTGTATGAGGTGTGGTCCTCATGTGGCAGTGTTGTGACGTGGTGGGGTGTGGGCTGGAGGCGAGGTTCTGCTAGTGCGGTGAGCTGACTCCGGCATGTCGCGCCGGGAGACGCGCGTGGAGCGCGGGGACTACCCCCTGCCGCCGCCCAGCAAGTGCGCTAAGGTGAGTATCCCTCTATGCAACATGACAAACTATGTGGTAAAGTGTAGGTATGTACTATATATAAAAGCATTGGGAGTAATAGAATATTATACGTCATTTCAAACAATAATTCTTACTACCTCTATAGTATAAAAACTATAATAACTGTCGAATATTACAAACCTCTTCTGAAAAACTGTTATTTTCATAGATAGAGCTTCAAGCCACTACTATTGCGTAGCATGTAAGGAACTCCTCGTATAATATATTCACGTGTTATCAGTTCCATTCGTCCGTTAACGAGCGCCTCCTGGCGATGTGTTTATAGCAATAGTGATTTACTGCGCGACCTGTTACTCTTGTTTTGACATCGTTACGTACTACCATACCTACGTCGGTCGGTCGTATAAGCGTAGTGTTTTTGAGTGACGTTGTTTGATGCATCAGCTGATATAAGGCGATGGCCAAGTTCATCCAGTGGAAGCTCAGTAGGGAAAGATTAACAAAACCTAAAGTCTCGTAAATAGTGAGCCTTGAAGTAGTCGCAGTGTAAACGCACTCAATATGATCCGGAGGTGAAGCTCGTTCGGCTTCCAAAGCTCGCGGTATTTGTATTAACTAGGATTTTCCCAGAACCGGCGCGCGTTTACTGACATACATTTCACAGTCACACGAAATTTCTCAATTCCTGGGAATTGGGAATAATATCTGTACAGTTTTCGGACGAGGTTTAATTAGTGTTTTAGAGGTTGATTTTAAGAACATGGTAAATGTCATTAGAGTTGTTTTCAAAAGATTGATTGGGCAAATGTCTCTAGTCAAATGCTTCAATGGCTTGTTAGTGTTTTGCTCTTATGATAACTGATATTATTGAATAGCCTTTAGTGAACTTAGGGTTAGCCTAGTTAGCCATTGATCTTTGATAGAAACAACATACTTATCCACGGTGTCCACCTTTGTAGAAAGTAGTTCAATGCTAAGTTTTTTCTGAAGACTTTGGACAAGAGCAATTTATACTTTTTGGGAACTGATGGCTATCAATCACATTTCGCAAGAACATCCAATTTGGCATCCTTTTTACGTTAAAACAACAAGATCGGCAATTGCACGAACTGGTGTGATTGGCATAATCAGTAGATACTGAGCTTAAAGTAAACAAGAATCGTAAAGAATTCATTAAAACGCCTCCGTGTTCCCAGAGCCACACAAACAAACGAACGAACATGGCTGCATCTACTGACTACAGTACGCTGTGTGTAAGACCACGCGCGCCGCTGATCGTCCGCTTGACGGATATTTCCATCTCGCGGCAAAGTGAGCCGAGATCAAGGCGCTCGATGACGGACCACTTTACACAGCGACGATCGTGACTACTTCGGCAGAAGAGATTGATTGGATGAATCGAGTCTATTTCATCATACCCAGTTACAGTTGCACTGTCTGTTAGTCAGACTTATGTATTATGTTTTAAGCTCATCGGCAATCTCTGGATGGTTGGCTTTAACCTGACATTTGAAAGTAACGTAAGACTTGATATTGATGCTGAATTTACATTTAAGAAGAAATATGATAAGTAAGGCATAATTTTACAAAACGTGATCGGCTGTACAAGAGCATAGCACAAAATATCTCATACTAGCATCAATTAGTTTAACAACATAATTACGTACAATGTATTTTATATTCAAATGTACAGTGTTCACTAATGGCTTTGTAAGCCGAGCGGAAAATTGTGTGTGCAGCGACTTCCCGGCGAAATGATGAATGAATTTCAGCGCTAATGGCGCCTTTACAAGTGTGGCTAAAGATGTTCAATGTTAAAGTACTTGGATATAAATATATTGGTAACTACTATTGTTAGAGGCAATATAAATTATAATTAAATTCCTTAGTGATTGGTTATCGTAGTACCTTCTTACAATCTATAGGGTCATCAGCGATCATGTATGTAATACACTCTGATTCTCTCATACCATCTTTTCTTTCCTCCAACACTTACTGGTGCCTATGTGGTACTGTAACACTAGCGTTTTATCTGCATAGTAATTGTAGCTATACTTCTTACATTGGATTACAATTTAATAATAATAATAATAAAAATCTTTATTGCAGACACAAGGTCAATACACAAAACTTACAAAGTTGACAAAACAAAAATAAAGATAATAAAAATAAAATTAAAACAGACATAAAAATAAGAAAAACAGTAACAAACAACATTAAATGGCAACTAAATAAACATACTACTAACTATCATATTCTTACTTGCGAGTTGAGATCATTTTTAATATAACTAGATTATTTAACTTGCTATGTATTTAGGCAGCTATTTCTAACCATCGCTTATATTTACATGGCGTTATTTGGGCTTTTGGAAGGAACCCGTTTTTTCAACAATTTTGTAATAGATACTACACTACAATAGTGTATTATTTGGCGTATTCTAGTTAAAGTTCCTAGTATGTGGAATTCTGAAGTGTTGCTGTGTTGGCAGGTGCTCTACTACACGTGGAAGCTGTGCTCGGTGGTGTTCTCGCACTTCGTGATGATCAGCCTGGTGGTGGCGTACTGCATCCTCGGCGCCGTCACCTTCGAGAAGCTCGAGGCCGACCACGAGAGGAAGGTAACTAACATATCTAGAACCTAAGCAAAATATCCAGAGGCTCATGTAATCTGGTGAAACATTACGAGGTGCTCACGTGGCACAATAAAGCCATAAAAGTATGGAAAAGCAAGAAGAGGCCTTCGTCCAAAGGGTTCTGAAACGGACTTTTATTTTCTTTTTGTAAATAATTTTACGTAAATCAAAAAAAATCAGATATTTGGTCATTTAGTCTGAACAAGAATCATCAAATTAATTTTAATTAATAGAACTGTTTTGAATGATTTCATCGTCATAAATTATGTGATATCAAAGCGTGGCACGCTGCCACCGACCGCTCGAACTTAGCTGATTAACGACCGAGTCAAGAACACCAGTCAACTGTGGCGAACACGACACATATCGAGGTTCAAAGCACACTCCATGGAATACACCTTCATTATAATTCAATGTTTATATCATCATAATGTTTTTAAGCTTTTTGGTCTGCTAATGTTTCTGGAACCTGATCCATCTAATGGAGCTGGTTACAATGACTCTGTTCTTAAATACAACCCTACGTAAATTGCAGGTAACCATGTATTTTGGTATCTTCGCAATTATCTCATTTTATGATTTACTCTTCACGAAGTTCAGTTATGTTTTGATGTGCTGTCCTACTAATGATTGGCATATGTGTAAACAATATAAGACAGTGAGGCACTGACAAAATAAAACAAGAAATAATGTGTTTTATTATCCATTTCGATAAACACGCAGGCAATAAGCAAACAAAATGTGTTTTATCAATCGTAAATGGAATCATTCAACCTTCCTTATTATGTCGAAGATTTAGTTACTCGGTGATAGATGGTAGACAGCAGATAACTTTTTGCCAAGTACAATTTATACAAGTGCACACTGCACTTGAGTGGTTTGGAATCCGCCGCCCTCAGCTTTTCAGCTGGCTTTAGTATCGTAGAGCGCCGAGCCTCTGGGAGAGCGGTATGTAGGTCGCGAGTCTGCAACTGCATCATTACGGCTTTTCCGATTCAATCGTGTACTTATTTATTCAATTTCGACTGAAAATAATTTCTAGCATCATCGATCATAAATTACATGTGTGTGACATAAGTGTCAAGTTCATGTCTACAATATCAGTCGGTCACGAATGTTTTAAATGAATCTTGTTTTTTTTTTCTCAAGGGCTTACAGTATGTCATGTCGTTGTGTGCAGGTGAAGGAGAACATCTCGCAGATCCGCAGCAACACGACGCAGAGCATCTGGTCCATGACGCGCGCCGTGCCGCTGCTCAACCGCACCAACTGGACCACTGAGGTCGGAGACATGCTCAAGGTAAAGTAACTACGTATCCAACAATTGTGGCCTATGCTAATCTCGTCGGTAGATGATGATAACTGCATCGACGATTTATTAATGAAGAAGATTAGGAAAGTGTTATCCTAGACTACATCATAGGGTTGAAAATTGAAGAAGTAACTAAGTAAGTAGTGGACTTCCAAAGCTTAGTTTCACAAGTTTCAGTTGTAAAGGAACACTAGATTAACAATGTGCTTTTGAGCTTGTTACAGCTACATGGCAAAGGTTGGTTTATTTTGGCAAAGAATACTATTTTTTGTTTATTTTAGAGCAAAATGTGGCAAAAGTACAAAATACGCTAATTATAAGAAATCCTGCGAAACTGAAATCTGTAGACTGATTGACGCATGCCGCCTAGCGTATGTCGCAGGCTGCCGTGACAGACGCGTGTCTTGTGTGGAATGTCTTGAATTCTGTGTGAGACAGATACGTGATAAATGTCTCGACAGACGACATAAATCTCGTTTGTCACAATAACAGCTGCTCCACTCTAATATCGCTTGACTTTCTTATAAAAATAGGGCCAATATATTATAGGCCATAGGGGTAATAGTTTTCAGTATTAAGATAAGAACTTTTATTAATTCAATACTTTCTCCTCAGTTGTGATAATGTAACGTTGTTTTGTTCTCAGGACTTTGAGAACGCGATCCTCCTGGAGATGAAGGTGCGCGGCTGGGATGGCAACGAGAGCCCCGAGCACATCCAGTGGACCTTCACCGGCGCGCTCTTCTACTCCATCATCGTCATCACCACCATCGGTGAGTCTAAAACCTAGCGGTTTGCACAATTTTTGCCACCCAGCGGAAATAGATTCGGTAGGGTCAATGGATTTTCACCGTTTAACAAATATCGTGCGGCTATAGTCAACCATGTAAACCCACCATAACTCAAACAGAGCACCTACCACATACAGTATATATATAAATTGCACTTAATTAATCAAAGGTATATATTTCATAAAAACAATAGCATCCACCTATATAGTATCAACCTACGCAAGCTTTGTGATGAAAGTGAAATAATATGAGCGACAGCACGCCAACACGTCGGAGAGCTGGTTCACCTATAAAACGTATTTCTGGAATTTCAGAATAGGGAATCGGTCACACAATGTGTATAAGTGGGATTTACGTGCGCACGCGTGCTGTGCACCCATGGAAATTAACAGAAGTCCGACCTCTACGAAAAGGTATCGAAAAAGTTTCTTGTTTGTTAGAGAACTGAACCTAATAGGCAAACTATTAAAAAACATAATTGATAATTAAAAAAATGCGCAAATATTGTATAATGGACTGCTTTTCAGGTAAATTGTTGGCGAGTCCCGGTTTTGCTTTATCTAAGATCACCTTCTGAATTATCTGGTTGTGTATTTGAGCCAGCGTGGCAAGGTGCGCCGGCGCCTGGCGCGGAGCCAACCCGCCATCCGTCACATTTTTTATACCCGCGGCATCGCGAGCACGCCCGTTTATTTTCGTTATAAATTCGACACATCCGACTTACGAAATGTCAGCTTCATAATTTCGCCATTCTATTGGCACATAATGTGCGGAGTTCAAACACCTTGGGCGAGCTTTCAGTTTTCATGTGAAATCGTAGCGATTGCCGCTCGCCAGAGATTTAACTCAGCGCGGCAGCGGTTGGCTGTCCTCTGGATACGCACCTCAATAAAACGTGGACAATGCTTGAAAAAGTTTGCTTGAAGTCGGTTTATTTAGTTTTTGCCTTTTCTTCTTTACGTAGACCTTCATTTTAAAATAAATATTTCTGATTCTGATGGTGATACCTTAATTATTTTTTACTTACTTACCCATAAGGCGAATGGAATATAATTATTCATTAAATTAAAAACTAACTGAAGTTCACTTGTGACGAAGTTCAAAAGCACTAGATCATCGGAAATGGGCTTAATTTTGGAGACTCAACTTATACACATATTATTTTATTTATATAATAGCATTAGTGGATATGAATTAAAAGAAAAGAAAGTCGTTTTCTTATCTTATTTATTACAAATACAAAATCCGTGAGTGTCGTTGTGTCGGTCGTCCCGCCTGTGTATACGCGAGGGCAGTTTGTTCTGCAGCGACCGCCCGCCGTTCCTCCGCTTGGAGCGCACGCAGCCTGCAAGAGTCCGCACCGGTCACACCCGGCCGGGGCACCAGCGGGGCACCAGCCGGGCACCAGCCGGGGCACCAGCCGGGGCCGGGACACACAAAGCTGGACGGTTTAACGCGTTAGCACGACAACGACTCACATTCTCTACGAATTATTCAATATTTACATTAATGTACACTAGCTAAACTACACTACACTGCACAGTCTTAAACGTAAACAACAACGACATGTAACATATTAGCTGCATTAGTGAGGACAACACATATTGCACGGTTATTTATTGAAGAACCCTCGGGGCCCTATGTGTTCTGTGGGGCCGCCGGGGCCGACAAGTATCTGCCGCCCCGGTCCGATGATGCCCGTGGGGCCTCCCGGACCGGTGAGCACGCCGGGGTTGTGTTGCCTACCGTATCCGGGTCCTATGATGCCGGTGGGCCCTCCCGGTCCCACTAGCACGCCGGGGCCTCCTCGCCCGCCTCTGCCCGGTCCGATAATTCCTGTGGGTCCACCGGGTCCAACTAGTACAGGTCTTCGTCCATAAGGCCCAATAACTCCTGTCGGGCCTCCGGGTCCTACTAAAACTCCTCTTTGCGCCGATTCACTTCGCCTTGCATCGCCATCTTGGTTTGGTCTGGGTGAGGGTCCGATGATGCCAGTTGGGCCCGAGGGGCTTACGAGCACACCGGGACCACTAGGTACTCCATTGGGTTTAGGCTGTGGTCCGACGATTCCAGTGGGACCTCCTGGGCCTAAGAGCACGCCTTGGGGTTTATCGAACACCCCCATGAGCGAGGAGTCGTGTCCGTGGCCGGGCCCAAACGGTCCGAAGAAGCCGTTGAGCTCGGAGCCGGGCGGCGGCGGGAACGGCCGCGCCAGGTTCTCGTGCCCGGGCAGCAGCATGGGACGCTCGTCTTCTACTTCATTGAAGAACTCTGAAATAAATAAAATAATTTTCCTTTTTAAAGGATTCTGATGTCTGTGTAGTACCATAATAAAAAAAATAGCTTGGTAAAGCTTACCAGTGTTTTTTTGAGTCACTCGGCTAGCTCGCTTATAGCAGCAAAGGTACTTGCCAGCTCCGCACGCGCGCTGCAAACATACACGTAGTGTTAAAAATAATCCAGGAAAATATCTAATCATGGCTGAAAATTTTATTGTTACCTCAATTGATAGCAGGACTGCTTTTAGCGCATAATTTTAAAACATTATGCTAAAGAATATGTTGTAAAGTATATGTCACCGGAAATTAACAAGAACTGTAAGTTTATAAATTTCCTAGGAAATTTATAAACTTTCGTAGGATTCTAAACGACAGATCAAATGTATTATTTTACGCTCACATTTTCGTCAAATGATAAAATTACGGTTCTTGTTATTTTCCGGTGACATATATAAATCTGGAGCGTGAGATAGGTGCCTGCAGCGGAGTGGATAGCAACAATACGTGTTAACTCACCGCTGAGTCAGGTCGCGGGTTGCAGTCCGGGTTTGACACGCATTTGCAGAACTGCAACGAGTCCAGTGTTCCGTCTGAGTTGTGATGTTGGTTTTTTCTGTAAATATAAGGAAGCATTTACTTTGACGTATTATTAGGTACTTCTTTATTTCGAAAGATGTGTAGTAGTATAGCACATACATATATATGGCAATCTTGTAAGGATCGATCAGTGAAAATTAGTACATTCACAGGGTATATCAATAAGGGTGAAACTCTGTGTTCTTTTAGTACAACAAGGGAGCATAAGATGCTCCCTTGTTGTACTTGTTGTCATTTCAGCAAATGTTTCAAGCAAGTCGCGTCAAAAGTTATGTTTTTTGTTTGAAGCCTTTTAAGATATATTTATCAGATTGATACTAACTCGTCAGTGCCGACCGGGTAGATCCCGTTGCCGTTGACGTGGTAGGGCTCGCGGTGCGTCTCCACCCGCACCGGGTACTGGCCGGCGCCGGGAGGCCGGTTGTAGAAGCCCTCCGTGTCCAGCGGCTGCTGGAACGGCACCTCGTCCGAGTGCACCAGCGACCGCCGACCGCTCTTCTCCAAGTGTCTGGAATACATCACAACATTTTACTAGTTACATTTGAACAATGAATTATTGGAACATAACATACACAACATACAATCACGCCTGTATCCCCGAAGGGTAAGGCAGAGGTGTACCAATGTACACCCACACAGTTCACCGGTATGTTTAGGTCCCATGTAATAGGGGGCGAGCCTATTGCCACTAACCGGGCACAAATTCAAACTCCGACCTGCTACTGAGAATTTTATAGAAAAACCCTACAACACCTTGGTCGACTTGGGATTCGAACCCAAGACCTCTAGCGTAGCAGTCGCGATTACAACCACTTAAATAAATAAAAATAAATAATGAATTAAAATAATAGAACATTACACATATAAACGTTACAAAGAACCGACCTCAATTAACTTTATTCGGGACCACCTCTAAGGTATAACGCCATCGGCGACACAAATGTTTTTTGGATACATAGAGAATTAAAAGTAGAACGCCTATTTGGAAGATAGTTAAATTAACTCGAATTCTTAAAAATAAAAGTACCTATACTTCAAGTTAATGTTGATCAATGTGTTGAAGTCGTAACATAGTGTAAACAGGCACCCCGAAGTGTTTCGCGCTACACTTAACACTTAACGAATATATTAGTTTGAGGTACTTTATGACTTCAAGTTTGTGGCTTT
This sequence comes from Autographa gamma, assembly GCA_905146925.1. Classification (NCBI taxonomy): domain Eukaryota; kingdom Metazoa; phylum Arthropoda; class Insecta; order Lepidoptera; family Noctuidae; genus Autographa; species Autographa gamma. The sequence goes on from LR989858.1 coordinate 220,298, forward strand.
CACAACAACCAACTTTCCTGGTGTGATGACGGTTTTGAGTATTTATAAGTGTTAAACGATTGTAATGGTATGTAACAGTTTAAGTAATAGAGTAATGAGATAATTGTGTAACCCGCACCCTACGGCAATATACATATTACCATTGCTAATCCGATCATAATTACATACATCTTACCTTTGCACCCTACCCGTTTATGTGGCCGCCGACTTTTTGTTCGGATGTTTTTATTATAATTGGTACAAGTTTAAAAAAAAAACAAAATACTAAATAACGAACGCAAAAGTTCAATATACCAAAACTCTACTGATATATAAAATTATAGTACCCCACCAAGCACATTGCTTGCATCTGGAAATTTAAATTTAAATACCAATATCATCAGTCATCAGCAAATTAAATAATTATTGTACTATTCAAAGATCTTATATTTGAACCTGTAGTAGCATTTCATCATGCGTCACTATACGGAACCTCTCTCCTACTCATAGTAAACATTGCTAATTTGGTTGTTATCTGTGCGATAATTTGTTCTGCGGTTCAGCACTTTGACCAGTAATCATGTTTGGGGTTAATTATCATAGCGTGTCTGTGTCGATTGCCTGCTAATTACAGCTGAATGCGTGATAAGCTTAGGATGCTGTAGCGTGCGGCGAGGGAAAACCAAATTGTGATGTACTGCATCCTGCCGCCTGTGTCTAAGTGCGGCCTGAATTTAATCGTGCTTTTAGTACTATTAGGTAATGAATGTTCTAGAATAAATTAATGAGAACTAAGGTCATCATAAAATAAAGCAATGGTCTCTAGCAGAAACCTGTGTAAAAAAAATGACTGAAATAGTTTGAGTGCCTGTAGGTACCACGTGTACATAGCACAACAACGCAACATACGTCAGAGGCGCGGCGCAGGCGCAGACCGCACGCGCTGCATTGCATTATCGCCTCACGGCTCACGGCCATTATACTCGTAAAAGTATTACTGTATTCTATAGCGAATTACAGCTAAATTAGTGGAATTAAACCTGGTGCGGTATGACGCAAGCCATTCTCGCCGAGTGACGGAGCCGTGGGACCCATTGTGTGAGGGACGCAGCCAATGTCGGCCAAGGTGGCCCAGCCGGCCGGAACACCCTCCTTGTGTACCAAACTTGTAGAGAACTTTTTCCTCAATCAAGCTCCGATATCTACCCAATACTGTTGATCGCTGACTCAAGGCTAACTGCTCGAAATTTAAAAGGCGTAAAGTACGAGTAAAGGCTACGTGTTAGTGGTCATAAGAGCGAAGCCTTCGCGCTCTCCTTTACGCTCACTGGAGCATATCCTAAAGTTGAACTGTTGTATTAAACGCAAAAGGATCAGATTCAATCAAATAAGCATATCGCGGCTTCAAAGCTGTTCCTAGTCTCTGTCTCAGCCTTACGCATCCCGTGTGACCCCGCTACCATTTCGGGTCGTCGGTCAAGGATCTTTCTTTGATAATTTCAATTTGGTTAAAAATTATTTCCTTAATGCTTGCCCTATCTATAGCAATAGCAGAAGGTCAAACAGTTTTTATTTAATTGAAACACAGCATTAGGTAAAATACCATATACGATCTAATCTAATCTAATATAAAATTTATTAAATGTTGTAAATCTGAATATTGTAGGAGGCAAGGTAAGGCTGCCGACCCTAATGGACATCTAGGTCACATTGTCATCCAAACACATAAGAATTAATATCATGTATTTTGTATAATTAATATCATATTAAAGATCCACCAAACTATAACTTTGATAGGCACCTATGAACAAACTGTAATTAACTTATGCGAAGTAATTAATTAAAAGTAGTGTTAAGCTACACTCAACAGAGAATAATTTAATTTAGGCTACAAATACAAAGCTTACGACGTTCTCAATAAAATGGTAAACCAAACATAAACCATTTGTTTGTAAGATTTCGTTAACGCGTTAATAACAAACAGCCTTATTTTAATGATTATTTTAAGTACAAGTTACGCCCATCGCTTAAGTATGTGGCAAGTAATAAACTAAGCACAATTTATGAGGTAAACAACTTATGTAAGAACAGTAAGAAAACAAAGCTAACAGCTATATTATCAGTCATGGTGATAAGTTATACAAAAAAGCAGTCTAACAAACAAAACTTTTTCTGAAATTTTGTTAGTTCAAGAGCTTACAAGCGCGTGTAAAAAGTACTATATACGCGTGTATACTGCTAAAGTAAATAAAATTAATCTGCTCGATGCATATCATTGTGGTATCAGTGAACGTTTACCTAATGTCCTCTCGTAATGAGTAGTTAAAAACTAACATAAACTAGAAAGTAATTAAAAAGTTTAACTACTTCTCTATAAAAATATTAACAAGACGAAAATTGTTACGTGCATGTATAGGTAAAGAAACTACGTAGTTTACTGTTCAAAATTGGTCTTGCATTTATGATTTTTATCCCGGTTTGTAAGATAGGAGCTTCCTAAAGCTTTATTTTGAATGACAACGCCTAACAGTTAAAAAGCAGAGTTTTCTGTTCTTAATTGACCTAAGTACTGCCTATTAGACGATCTTAAACGATGAGATGAAGTAAGGGGACAAATTGACAATATAATATTATCGCACGCAGCTCCGATGGCTACCTATAAGGCAGCGTCGAGAGTTGAGGGCGTTGACCACTCTCTTCTCTATACTTCACACTCCCACTTCACCTTCCTATTTAACTTCTCACTTCGAAAGTCTATGTTCACAACATGACAAAAATCTTCGTTCTTCAAAAAATCGTCTTCTACTCTGCCCTGCACATCGTTCTGATATTATTCATTCTTCCTTTTTTGTGAAATCTATTCTCCTCTGGAATGAGTTACCTCTAGAGATCAGGATGTTAAACAGCCGTCACAACTTCAAAGTAAAATTACGTGACCACATTCTAGGGAAATTAGCAGATTCATAACAGTATTTCGTTCTCTAATTATTTTTCTTGATATGTAAGTATAAGTATTATATGTAGTGTACATATTTATATAGTTATATATGTGTATATATATACTAATAATAATTATATGTGTATTGTAATATATGTAGGTGTATGTGTAATAAGGGCCCCTTTAAATTTCTTGGCACCTACCTATGCTTTCTCTCCACCACCCAAAGGTAGACTGGTAGAGAACGCCTAAGGCGTTAAGTCCGCCATTGTACATTGTGTGCAAGAAGTATTTAATAAATAAATAAATAAATAAATATTAGTTTCTCAGAATACCACCATCTCCCATGACGTAATTCACAGAGCACCGAATGTCTCCTTAAAGGTGCTAATCTGACCTTCAAGGCATAACAAGCGATTCTCAAACTCGACCACCTTTTCGAAATCGGATCACTTACTGTTAACCTTTGAGTCGCTGTGTGAATACTCTCACGTATAAGTAACATGTAAATGTTGGTAGATGGTGTCCGTGACGTAAGCCAGTAACGAAACCAGCAGACAGAGTAGAGCAGACCTCAGATACTCAACTAATTGTTGCGACAGAGAGTAAGGCAGGTGCGGTTACCGGGCTAATGTTAGGAAATACGAAAGTCTAGGGCAACAATTACGAATGTTATACTACTGTTACAGACACTGATACAACACATAAATATCGTTTCTTTTATGCCGGAGATATATCCGGTCAAAACTGCGTTGTACCTCGGGCTGATGATGTAATTTTGTATCCAAAGCTCAGCACAATATCAAATAATACAGATTATCATAGATCACGTTCCTCAAGATATGTTTCCAATAACATTTACTATTGCGTATTTTGCGCAGAGTTTCTGAATAAATCTTTGAGTCTTTAAATATCAGAAAGTTTACGTCTCATCGTTACCTACGTAAACAAAGTTAAGGGGTTGAATTGTGTACCTCAGAAGAAAATGAAATTTTTAGCCTTGCTCCCCGTATTATAGACCTCTGACAAAAATACATAAAGGAAAGGAAGTCTCTTTGCCTTCCAGATGTTGGTGGTAGCATATCATTACCATTGTATAGTGTGTACTTACTTAAGTGTCTCGCTGTCGCTGTCGAGGAAGCGCACCTTGGTGTCGATGCGCACGGAGGCGGCGCCCTCGGGCCACTGCCAGCGCTCCGCCGCCGCCGCCGCCGCGCACGCCACCAGCCAACACACGCCTGGAACATACACCACCATCATATTATCATTAGGACTACACCATAGTGAGCGTAGCGGCCCATGCCATTAGGACTAGAGCCTATTTAGCAAGCGAGGAGATCCCTGGGTCTTATCTTCAAAAGGAGGAACGCTCAATTCGTCTTTATGTCTTTTTCACGAAATCTTGCGAATTGGCGAACGAGGCAAATTAAAAAAAAATTGTGTCTACATGGTATATCCTCAAATGTCGAGGTGGTCGCATATAAATTAAATTGCAGATAGGTTTTTACATTTCTAAATAACTAATCTGTAAAAAAAGAGGGGTTTGACTTGCTGTGGTACGAGTATAGGTACATATATCTTCTTTACGTAACCGAAATCTATGTTGCGGCTACCTGCCACTTTACAAATGTAATACATTCATCTATCTTAGATGGTAATAGGTAACAGATTTGATATTGTAAACAGTTTGAGGCCCTCACTGCGTGCTACGCGGAACTCTACACTAGCTACGTCGCCATCGGAATCAAACGATGTGTTAGAAACGAGCGAAGTAAATAAAACGTAATATGAAAAATATCTTAAAACGATTTCATAACAAAAAACTAGTCAGTGTAAATGGAACGTATTTTTTGCAATAGTTAAATTACAAATAATTGTTAGCAAATGGTCCGAGGAAACCGACTGGTTTTTTAGTTCGCCAATAGTTTTTATTGAAGCATGAGTCACAAAAGGTTTCGTATCTCGTTCGCGTGATAATAATCTTATAAGTAAATGCTACTTATTTCAGTCATTATCGAGTAATTTTAATTGGTGTGACAATGCTGAATGGGCTCCGCTGAATGAATCACAATGACTCAAGGAGACGTAATCGTTCGTATTTACATATTTACAGGACAATCGCAATCACAATGCAGCCATAGCCTGCTGCTTGCCTGCTGCCTATTGCTAATGATCGTAGAGTGAGCAATTACACGAAGGTAATAATTGCAGCTCTACGGAAACGAAGCATTTATAACGCTTATAATGCCTGAAACAACTGAACGAACATAAGTAGCACTTTGTTATTGTTATAATATGTATGACAAAGGAGATGAGTACAAGATAATGGTGTCTACAGGGGCTTAGGATTTGAATGGTGCCAGGTGTTAGGAAGTTATACAGAAGTATTATTAGCTAGCTATAAACAAACTACCTATCCGGATGGATCTACCCAGACACCGAAATAGATATTTTGTAAATATGGTATGGGACTGGAATTAAGAAATCAGTAGAAAAAGGAAATAGAAGGAAATTACTTAGACCGCCTTCCAATGGTAGAGGCAAGGAAAAGATACAACCTAATTTTGTGAGTATGATTTTCGCGAAAATTTTACATAATGTACAAAGTGATATAGGGATATGAGAAACTAACAATAATAAAATAGTAAAAAATAATAATATTAATCGCCTGTAAACTAGCCGGTAAACAGTAGATAATCTTTCGGTGAGTTCGCGATGAGTCACTCGCGCAGACGTTTGCAAACACCGCGCATGCGCGGTGGCGGCTTGTGACGAGCCGCGTTTACAAATATACACCACTTACACTATTATTATAATTACCTAATTACCAATACCTAGAGGACTACTCTATCTCTATGTCAAATACTTCGACAAGCGTGTTTTTAAAACATAGTTCAGTACATTTTACACCTTCCTCCGTTATCACTTACCACGACTGGTAAAGTAAGTCATGATTTTAAAAGACAGGATTGTAATGTGACGTTCAAGAAAAAAGCAAACTCTTTATTGCTATTTCAACTTAAGTAATATTTATTTATTAACTATAACCTACGTACTATTCTTTACCTATACCTACGTCATTGGTTTTTTACATAACTGTTATTCAATATGATTTTTTACAGGGTTTATTTTTTCCGCAATTTCAATGTAATAGATCTATCGTAACAAGATGTAAGATAGTTCGTAACAATTAGTAAACATCAACAATCTAACAGACTATGATGTCAACACTAATGAGTTGATGGCGTTGATGCCATCTGAATGATAACGATTTCCGCACACAGGGCGGGAAAACTCTAGGAAAATTGCCCTAGTGGGCAAAAAGTTAAACCAAAAAGGCCCTTAAGAAACGTTACGTTAAATCTACTGACTCTAGTTGCTCGGTTCCAAAGTGTCCTATGGAGAAGAACTGGCAAGAAACTCCTTAGGTTACTCTTTAAAAAAATACGAGGGTGTAGTACCAATATAGAAAACTAACACTGATTCGAAAATTTTAAATAGTTAATTAATTTTAAGTATTTAAAATTTCAGTAAACGGTTTTTATTACGCAAATATAATTCGGTATCGTCACTATTTGTTTACGTTTGGAAAACAATTGGCTTGCTTCCCGTTACCTAATAAATAATATCATATAAATAAACCTCTTCAAAAGGGATTGTTTAGAGATATAAACAAGGAAGAATAACTCGATGACAGCATCTCTCTGTTTTGACGGATTTCCGAAGACACTCGATTGTTTTTATAAAATGCCAACAATAAACAACAACAGCCGTGCTCTCGCGTAATCAAATTCAAAATCCTTTATTTTCCGAAAATGGTTTTATAAATAATAGCGTAATCGTTATTATTTTAGTCCAAACGAATACTATAAGAAAATGCCTACCCCGAATTGGTAAATATGTAAGTCAGGTATAGGTTTACAGTGCAACACAAAGAATTTAACTCCACGATTACTTGCTTGCAGTTGAAAAATACTTGTTAGATGCGGTTTAATTATTAGTATACTTCTGGTTATTACTTAGGGTATTTCAAGACGCCTTCAATTTGGCGTGTTATTTGCCATTAGTTGCTTATTAAAACGTTATATTATATTTACAGATTTTCAACTACATACATAATATGTTCTTACAAATAAATTTAACTAAGAATATATATTATAAACTGTTACATTACCAAATTTTATATTTTTATAGCGTACTTATGTTTGCATATAGATTTATGTTTGCAATATAATATAATTTGGTATGAAATGCATTCATTTTACTTCTTAGGTAACTGATAGCGTTTGAATTAAATCTTACTTATTGTTGTCAAATCATATGTTATTATGACATGTTGATCTAGCTAGCTTGAAGTAGAGCATAGTATGATCATTAGAATCGTAAATACGATCAATAAAGGTATTAATTAATCACTATTACTAAATAAAGTCTAACATGACCAGGACCTGTACTGTTGCAATTTTCTTTAGACTACGCACGCTATTTTATAATATGCTTTGTTTTGAAATAACTAGTTTGGTATACATTGCCTGTTTCAATAGTTATAATGTAATATACCTTTGTATATTAACAGCAATGTACCAAAATAGTAAACGAATGGGCACGTTTTATGGAAAATCCGTAGGTGGGCAATAAAAACCGTTGCGCAAACCTCCAAGGATTATGATCAACTAGATAACCTTTTACTTATAAATGTGACCAAAATTATGTCACACAATATACACTATTTATGATAATATAATGACACACGCAATTTAAAATCGATTAAACTCGTCACGAACAAAAGTATTTGAAATGAAGGGCTGGTCGTAATAAACAAGGTGTAAGGATGAACACTATCCACGGGTCCTTTTGGTCCTCTCTAATGGTATTGTGAACACGCTCCGTCAACATACACTTATCACCGTAGCACTACGGAGCTATTTTACACAACTCCAAAATATCAACAATCTGCATTTCTATGAAGCTGCTTTATAATTCGAAAATTGCTTGCTTGTAAATTAAGATAAGTTTGAAACAGGAATTCGATTTTAAATCAAGAGATAAATAATGGAAGTTAAGTACAGGTTTTAGTTTAAAGTTAAAATTAATGATATAATATTAATACAATTTTAAATAAATAAATAATAAAAAAAAAATACGAACCAAAATTCATATTTCAATAGGAACTGCACCAGATTGAATTACTTTTAATAGATACTCGTAGCGTATGATCGTGATATAGTGTCAATACATGTCGGTGGTGTGACACGAGTGTTGGAGAGCGACTGCTCTGCTTGCCCTCCGTTATGTAACTGCGCGCTGTGCAGCCGCCGCCGCGGGTTTCAGCTGCACTTGCCGGTTGCGCACGCGCCGCGCCGCTAACACGCTGCTGCAATATTATTTGCAAACAGTGAAGCACTTGCAACATGCGAATCACTTGGTTTCGATCTGTTTTTTAGTAATATTGGATTAAAGGCTCAAAACTGAAATAAATATTTTACGTCATATGTATTTTGTGGAGACGATAAGTATTGTATTTTTAATTAACTTAAACAGCGAAATAAAGTTACTGAATAACACTAATATCAAGCTTTGATGTCGTTATTGTATAATTCATTAATTTAAAATTCAAGAATTCCATAAATATTGCTAGTTCTGTATTTTTTTTTGTCTAATATTATAGAGTTATGGAGATGACAAATTTATAATACGGTTGTTTTTTAAGTTCCTAAAGACTGTGTTTATTTGCAATTTTATATGGTCATAAACCAGTAAGCGTGGCAGCAGCATTTTAGCGGCGCCACACAGAAGGGTGTCGCGGCGTGGCGTAAGTTGAAGGTCGCCGCGGACACCACACGGCGCGCGGTGATGAGACAACGACGCTCTATATGAACCGAACCTTTTGACTTACTCAATACATAAACTTAGGTACTAAATTATAGTAATACCGTTACGTTTCTGCATGCTATGCAGGATACTTAAGTATGTTATATTATGTACCTACTACATTAATATAAAAAAAAATATATAACTTATGTGATACATGACAGTTAAAACCGAGTAATTGTCTGTGAACTGTGAAATTTCCATGTGAACTTTGAAGTTCATGAAAATTTAATGAAATAATCTTAAATTTTCGTAACAGTCCTTAAAGATTGCATCAAGTAACGTAGAGAGTGCATCACCTATTGTATGTTTTTGGATTAAGAGCGAAAGTGTCCCGCCAGTGGGTCCGCACGTGTGGGCACAGCTCGCAGCATCTCGCCGGGGAAGCACGGAGGTCGGCGCTAACGACGCCCAATCCATTGTGCTGCGATCGACGAGTGACGACCCAATTACACAGGAGGCTGCTATCTGATATTATTGTGCTATTATCTTCGCATTTCGGTGGTAGGCCTGAGAGTCGCTGGCAGCGGGAGCGGCAGCGATGTGTCTCCGCTTTCAGGAATTCCGCTCATATTAGGATGGTTACAGACTGTAATGAGCCAGTAATGTCATACTTTTAGTTTAGGACCAGGGGCAAGGGTACGTTTCCGCCTACTAGCTCCTAGGAGTGAAGGAAAGAACCTTAGTGGCTCTATTCAAAAGATTAGTGAGAAATCCTCCGCGTTCCCTACACTTACAGAAGGTAAACACGAACGATTCACCTGTAACTTATTTGTGTAATATAATGCTGATAGCATAAGTTGGTTACTATATCAATAAACTTTGTTAAAAAGAGTTATGCAATGTGTATTTCGCCACAATGTGGTTTATGCCAAATGTTTATGATAAGCGTCACACGGATGACGCCGCACAGTAAACCTTGTCCTTTGGTTCTGCTCGTAAATACCATTTATAGAAGAAACGAGGACGCCATTATCTAAACTAAGATATAAACATAAATAAATTTAAATCGTCAGTTTGTTTAAAAACATTAGATTTATTCATCGTGCAATATTACGCGTAGTCGTAGAGCGCCTGCGTGGCTGTAAATATACCAAATTACTTGTACAAGAGGTATTTGAATTCAGTAATAAGGTAATTACATTAAAAAAAATAGAGTATAATAATTTAGAATTTTGAACTCAAACTAGATTTAAAGAAAAACCGAACTAAAGTTACATTCTAATTAAGAGTCTAATCGAGCATACTGAGCACGTTTATAAGATAAGACCTTAAGATATACATTTAAATCAGCATCCAGTCATGGCAGGTATATGAGGTATATTCTGATCTCGCGGAAAGTCCCACATCAACATCAATAGGTACCGAATGTGTCGCGACGCGGCTCACCGTGCTCCACACACTGGCAGGAGAGGCCGCAAGACGCCGACCTCGCCGGTATCCGCTACAAATAACACAGGAAACAGATCGATTTCACAAAAAATCCTAACATTACGTATTAACCCAGCTTATTGATCGCAGATAATGTTATAATTACGATTTATTCTCGTTTTGTCGGTCACGAGAGGTCGCACGTTAATAGTCATAACGAGTCACGAAAATCCACCTAAATGCATTGAAATAAAGTTGCTGTTTACACGACAGTAATCTAGATTTGGTGTTTGACTGTACAGCGAGAGGATGTAGACGTTTACAGACACGCGGAAGGGACCCATATCAATCGTATGCTAATCAATGGAGCGTAAAGTAAATTACCGAAATACTGTGCCTGCCTGCGTAGGTACTCTGAACACGTGTTATTACGTACTTTATTACATGGAACCGTCGTAAAAGCCTTCCATTACGTTATGCCGAGCTCATTTGTTTTCTAATAGTTATACAAGACGCAGGTGCGATAATCAAAGCTTTTTTTCTCGTTTCAAAATATCTGCCGACGGAGCCTTATCAACTGTATTATGGAAATCTTTATTCAGAAAGAGCTCTTGAATGTCCAGATCTACTTATTATGTAAAACTTATATTCAGGTTTTATTAACGTGAGGTACACATCCTATAATGGTTTTTTTGGAACAGTGTTCAGTATTGGAGCAAGATCATTCAATGCCTTGTAAAATCCTTTTCAAGGATATTATGGATTTAAGTAAAATGTTGTTATATTAGATTTTATAATTAGGAAATTCAGATCAAAAGGTACCGTATAATTAAAATTGTTAGGGCACGGGTTAATGATATCTTGCTTGATTATATTAATTGTAGAGTGTGTTTTTTTCGTTTAGTTATTATGGTAAAAAAGTTGTATAAATGACTCTGTTACGGTATTCCATGTTGTTCAGTTACTGTACAGGAGAGTAGGCATAACTAGCAGTTGCACTGGCATCATAACGCACACGCTTGGGTATTGCTAACTACAGGCAGTGTATTGTAGAGTCATGCATTGCCATCCAACAAAACTATTTCCTCTTTATACATGCGTTTTTGATGAACAGGAATCGTCTTTTGTTTTGTATAAGTTATAAACCCATAGGCATATCTGTTTATAAATGACACTGATCGTCTATTAAGTAGTCATGACGTCACATTATGTTCTATTGAACTAACAAACCAATGTGGGTCAATTAGGCGTTCTAGTAACAGAACAACGAGTTGTTTAGCCCGCGCGCCGGAATTCCCAAGACATTGCGTTACTGCAATACATATTACATTGCTAAACCTTAAGTCGCTATTAGTATTACAAGCTATTATACTTTCATTCAATACATGATGAAATAAATTAATTTATTGTGGCGTTTGGCGGTTATTAAAAAGAAAACAATATTATTTAGCACAGCGCTATACTAAATATAATTTGATATTTAAAAACAAAAAGAAGTCTGCATCGGCCGGGAATCGAACCCGGGCCGCCCGCGTGGCAGGCGAGCATTCTACCACTGAACCACCGATGCTTATACATCTGTGATCGAAAGAGCTGTGTTTTATCGGCACGACTATGATAACCAGTGGCTGTGTTCGTGACGTCTGCCTTTCATTATGCTTATTTTTGCTTTCGTTTGCACGAATTCCAATTATATAAGTACTTTACAATTCCATTACGTGTATTACATAAATTAATTAGGTTCTTTGTAAATTCACTTTTTATTAAATTTTTTTTACAGATCGAAAAATCTCAGAATTAAGATATTTATTGTTTTGACGATTATGTTTGAAGGAGTTCCTACATCCTTGTGGAGGACAATTGTCTATATTGTAATTTACATATTACTCGTTTGCCTAGGATACGGGCACATAGCGCCGAAGACTCAGACAGGGAAGGTGGTGACCATCTTCTACGCGATCCTGGGCATCCCGCTCATGCTGCTGTGCCTGTCCAACATCGGTGACGTCATGGCCTCCTCCTTCAGGTACGCCATACATAGACTATAATAATATAGATATTAGAACATACAACAGAGTGAACTGAAATAGTAAGAGCAACGAGACGGCGATAAAATGTTTGCTCCGTATTTTTTACAAGGCGTTTTGTAATATAACAACATTGTGCCTGCGATATGTTTTCGTCTTTCGTGCAGCTTATAATTATATTGCAATTAATTCTTAAAATTATACTATAATGCAATAAAAAAGTAGATATTATATTGCAAGTAAAGTACCGAGGTAACTTAAATTGTTTGTGTATGGTTTTTTTTGTCTCTAGATTTTTTCATAACCTGCTTATTGTTTTTAAACCAACAATTTGACGGTGAAAGATATACAGACGATGATAGATATTGCATTGAAGAAAATTGCAGGCGTTTTATGCTACTCTAGCATAAACTCTAGTAAATATAATATTTACTCACATAATTTCATTCCCGTTGCTTGGTTAGATATATGTATTTTGATATATTTGTTACATCTTATAGGTTTCTATACTGGCGTGTGTGCTGCTATGTGTGCACTCGTCCACCAAAACGTCGACACCGGCATCATCCGTCCACGAGGTCAGTTCGACACATATAGGTAACTTAACTTTTGAAACAAAAGGTTGGTCAAGCTTGTGAATAACTAAAAGATGATATGAAGTAATTCAAAACTACTAAAATTTTCCTAAAGTGTTCTAAATGTATTAAGACTTTGATCCTTTGGGCAGACGATCGGTGCGCGGAGGCAGCGTACGTGGCTCTACACGACGGCGAGGCCGGCCCGTAGAGCGAGCGCACTCGGATACCGACTGCAGGTAACCATCGCTTATTGCAAAAACTTTCGTATTTAGGGATAATGGGAATGCATGTAAAAACTCGTGGCAGGTACCGAGACAGCGGCTACAGCAGCGGGCGCGTGCGGCGCTCCCGCCAGGCGCTGCCGCCGCCGCCCGCGCCCGCGCACGCCACCTCCCTGCCGCGCACGCGCTCGCAGCCGCCCGTGTACGCCAGGCCACACGGTAATGTATAATATCCGATTAGTTTCTCACAACAACGCAATGTATTATATACATAATAAGCAATGGGCATCTAAACCTAGTTACCCTACCCTAAGCTTATGGTTGGCTTATAATGTGCTTGGTTGGCTCTAGGTGTCAGAGACTACGATCCTGAGGACTGTTCTCCGGTGCGTTATGAAAAATACAACCGGGAAGCCCGAGACAACTATGATGAGGAGGGGGAAGGTAATCATTACCAACAGCAACTGTGTAAAATTATTGTTTTTTTCGCAAATTTTATATAGGCTAAAGTATTGATTTTGATTCCAGTGGAATTCCCAAAAATATCTTTACCACTGGAAGACCTAGAAGCAGCATTAAAAGACTTGGAATCACATCACGTTAAAAAGTCATCGAAGTCTGACTTACGAAGCAAATCTCTGCCTCGTCCGGCCAAAGCCAAGCCGGAGTACGGGCCGCGGCGGGACTTCGACGAGCAGCGCCACTTCGAGGACGAGCCGAAGGAGACGTTCGAGATGCACGACCTGCATGATGTGGACTACGAGAACTTCAAGGAGCGGCAGGCGCTGGAGCGCGAGCGGCGGCGTGAGCGCGATGAGCACGCGCACCGCGACCGCGGCTACGACCCCGAGGACGACGACTATGAGCTCGACTACCAGAGGGGACGCCGCGCGAGGCGGGATTGGAGGTATTACCACTTTTCGCATTCTTCAGGTCTATTGCAAATTATTGGCAATAATGACAATACGCGAGTTTACATAATTTTAATACAGCTTGCTTTCAAATGTACAATAAAACTAGATTTCAACATGTTTCTTGCCAATCACTTTTAGCATATTTTATTCAATTGGCCAACAGTCAAACTACTTTTTTTCTTCCTTTATTATTGATTTTCCTTGTAGAGATGTCGATGTATAGCATGTAGCTGCTCTATGCCTGTCAGGTCAGAGCGCGGCAGGTCGGAGTACTTCGAGCGCGACGAGGTGTGCGAGAGGCCGGGCCGGCGCCAGCGCCGCGCGCGCTCCGCCATGTACGAGCACGAGCCGCGCTGGGACGAGGAGCGCCCGCCCGAGCCTCGCCGCCTAAGGAGGCTTTACACCGTCGAGGATACCAGGCATCGCACACATGTATGTTTCAAGAAGAAGAAAAAGCACATCAAGCTTAGTTCTTTCAAGGAAAGACACATAGTTTGTCGCTCTACATTTATTTTGACCTTTTTCTTCCATAACTTTTAATACGTTATTTTGTCGAATTACTTTTTCTAGTCACCATCTGTGGAAAGAGATGATTGGAGCGATGAGATAGCTGTGATGCCTCGACGCAGACCACCAGCAGGTAAACTGCAAACATAAATGGATTAATAAACAAAATTATACTGTTCTAGACGTGACTTTTTACTTATTTCCTTTTGATTTTAGCATGGGGTTCGCGGCAATCTGAGATATACCATATCCAACCTGATGTTGTCAAAGAAGAGGTGAGTCAAACAGTAGAATAATTTAAAAGTTGAGTTTTTTAAAACATAGTCAAAGCTCGATATTGACACATGTAGAGTCCTTCTGCGGTTCGAAGTACGCATACTGTTATTTACTTTTTACGTTGTTTTCTGATATGTCGTGCTCGTGTCCAGATCAAGCCGGTGCCGATCTGGCTGTGCGTGTTCCTGGTGGCGTCGTACATCGTGGCGGGCACCTTCCTCTTCAAGAACTGGGAGGGCTGGGCTTACCTGGACGCCGCCTACTTCTGCTTCATCACGCTCACCACCATCGGCTTCGGAGACTTCGTGCCCGCGCAGGTGACTATATCAGTGATAAGGAAAAACTGGCTTTTAGCAAATTTAATATCTTGACTTACCCGCCGGTACCACTTTCCATTTCTCAACCGTTTATTGGTCCTTCGGTACATAATAAAAATTTTGCTGGACCGTAGGGTCAGAGCGTGGACGACGAGGCGGCGGCGGTGCACTCGATCGCGCTGTGCTCGCTGTACCTGCTGTTCGGCATCGCGCTGCTGGCCATGTCCTTCAACCTGGTGCAGGAGGAGGTGCGCGCCAACGTGGCCGCGCTCGCCACCAAGCTCGGCATCATCAAGCCCAGGGACACGCACAACGACTCCGACACTGACTACTGAACACATAACATACCATCACGACTCCCCGAAGGGTTAGGCAGAGGTGTACCAATATACACCCACAGTTTGCCGGTATGTTTAGGTCCCATGTAATAGGGGGCGAGCCTATTCGATCAACTTATGCTATTGTCAAATCAAATACTGACTGCTTGTCTACTAATGGACTATCAACCAATCAAAGCGTAAAATGAGTTTTGACTGGTAATTAACATATTTTCGTAACACCATCTACCTTTCTGAAACTGAAGGTTAGAACCAAAGAACTGCATTTCTTAGGTTTAAATATTGAATATGTATTAAGATAATATACCACATAACACAAAATATTGGACGCAGAAATGCGATATTTGGAAAGAAAAACTTTTTTTTATGAACTAGGTATTTGAACAATAAATCAATCAAGAATCAAATAACTGTGTAAATAAATTATTTAATTGTATAAAGTGCACTTTTTAAATGTTAGTTTATTTTTTTATAACGAATCAAATCCGATGATGGATTCGATGTAATTTATTGAAACACCGTTTTTACGTATTATTAAATAATGATAATGAAAACACATGCTTTTTTTTTTTTCGTTTTCACCATTAGTAAGTACTTAGGTATAATCTGCTACTTTTTACATAGATTTGAGTGTTAAAATTATTTTCTTTTTAATTTATTGTTCTGAAACCTTATTCGTCAATTAACAAAGTCTGCAAGGAACACGTCGCCGCACACCGTCGCTGGTTGATATCTGGTGAAGCAGTTAAAGTCTGCGCTCCGGCTAACTGCATAGATCTCTAAAAAAAAAAAAACATATCGTCGGAACATCAGAGATTAATTAGCACAAATACCTTATTGCCTAGTATACTGACATTACCTATGTCTATGAAAAAAATACAAAGACGGCGTCAGACCGACATTATACAAACAATAAGTAGCTCTCTATAGTAAAACGCGCTACGTTGCGACACTTCCAAATCCCGTACGCGGCGTTGCCGTTCTTCGGACCGGATAGCGGCCGTCCGGCGCGCGGCTGCCGCTCCGCTTCGCCGCCGACAGTATTGTGTAAACTCGCTAGGGGAATATACGCATTTTTGCACAACGTTTACTACAAAATATGCCTTTATAATAATAAACCATTACATTTTTCACGTTAGAAATGTGTCCAGAGTAGTTTGGAGTGAGTTTTGTGAAATTTTCAAGAGAAACGGCCATTTTGAAACCGGATAAGAGCAGTTTGAAGATATCGATAATGTCGGACTCGGACACAAGGTAGGTCGGCGCCAGCTATACACCGTGCGGTACCTACTATGACGTACACGTACCGTACCAAACTCAGAAGTTTCTATTTATCTATCATATTATTATTTACTAACAAAGATTACAGCTAATCTCTATCAAAATAGATCATAATATGCAAGTCGTGACATCCCGCGCACTTACGAGCGCGGTCATTCTATTTTGGGCTCTATGTATAGAGTCGTAAGGTCGACTGACGTGTTTTTATTTAGTTTCTTAGTTCAATATTCTACAAAGTAGGTCAAGGTCAGCGGTGTTTACCTATATTTGCATACTAGTTGTCAATGAACTTTTAAATCTTGATGAATACAATAATCCATGAAAATCAACAAGTTCTTAAATCGTGGTACTTTTAACAAAGACCTCGGGGTATTTGTTTAAAATACCATGCTTTGTTTAATATAAAATAGGTCTACTGGAACACTTTTGTCCTTATGACCATGGCACAAGAACTAAACGATTAATCACTTAGTATATATTTTTTGATAGACAGAAAAGAGAATGCCTTACTTAGAGATTCTTAATAACAGTTTGAAAATATAAAAGTAACACAAAATTACAAACATTTGCCTAAAAAGGGAATCTTGAAATAATTTTGTTCTTTACCCGGTCTTTCTATTTTCCTTGTTTTTGTTATTCTCGTTTTACAGAACAAATATTTTAAATAAGTTTATATTATAAACATCGAATAACAGCTATAAAAACTCGTTTGTGGGTACTCTCCTTTCAAAATGCAGTCGACAAAACATGTGGTAATCTTTTGTTTATGTAAGAAATTTTAAAGTAGTTTTTGATAAATAGATAATTTTTAGAAAGTAAACATTTTAATCTTAATGAGTGTGTGCAGTACAAGCATGCAGCGGTTCTCAAAGAAGATGATAGCGACGCGCGAGCTGATCGAGATGGTGCGCAAGAAGCGCTGCCTGTGGGACCGCTGCCACCCCTCGTACCGCGACCGCGCCGAGAAGGACAAGTGCTGGCACGACATCTACCTCGAGTTCGAGCCCGCCTACGACACGCTCGACGACAGCAAGAAGAACCTTATCGGTGAGCGCACTCATATGTTGTAGTAATAGTACCTGTCTTAGATATTTTGCTATAACTGGAAGCAAAAACATTTGCAGATGACATGCAAAATTCTATATTTATTATGCCTCCCGTAAAACTTACAAAATAAAATGTATTAAGCAATGTTTTTAGGACTCTACCTTATACATACCCGATGTATTAAAATAAAATTAACGTTATAATGTGTACAAACAGGTACAATAATCACAAGAAAGTGGTACAACGTAAGAGACTCATACGTGAAGTCCCGGAAGCCGGGCGTGCGGCGGCCGTACGTGTACTCGGAGGAGCTGCAGTTCCTCGACCCCATCTACCTGGTGGACAGGAAGAGTCACGGAGACAAGAGCTTCATGGAGGAGCGCGCCTCCAACGACGAGGGCGACAACGACAACACGCACAACTGGCTCAACGAGGTGTTCGTGGACATCGACGAGGGCGTGGAGGAGGGCGCCGGCGCCGCGCCCGCCAAGCGCGCCAAGCTCGACTACAGCAAGGACGACTGCGACGAGAACATCGTCACCGTGCTCGCCAACCTCATCCAGAAGGAGGAGGACGAGGACCGCGCGTTCTTCAAGTCCATCACGCCCTCCGTCAAAAAGCTCTCCGAGACCGCCAAGTTCGAGTTCCGGATACAAGTCATGAAGCTCATTAACAGTTTAAAAATGAGAGACCGACAAGTTGTCAAACTAAAACGAGAAAGGACTTCCAATGTGGACTCTGATAGCGAGTGATGTTTATTGTTATAGTGTATTAAATAATTTTAAGGTAGTGTGTCAGTTTAATTTACTAAACACTCGTGAAGCTTGCACCCAATTAGTTATTAGCGATTGTTATCGTTGAGATGATTACCCTGTAGTTAAGGGCATCAATGATTAAAGTCAATATCATTGAGTGATGACGGGAGCTAGTAGGTTTTGTTAAGTTTGGTTATCACTAATCAGTAGTTATCAGTAAACAAATTAAGTAGATACTGACCGATGTTTTTCTTATCTAGCTCACGTGTGGCCATAGGACGAAAACGTAATCAAATTATAATGTGTTATCATTTCCTTGCAGGCCAATATTGTCCTTACCTTTACGTAATACTTCTTTAAATGGCTTAAAGATGTTCTGATATTGCGCACATTAGTTTATTGTTTTTCTTATCCCTTATTATATTCTTGATAAATGTTATCATTAGTGTTCGGATTAATTTATGCGAAAACCGTTAGCCTTGTGACGCTCGTTGATTAATTGAGGTAATCCTAGGTTCGGGTGCCGGCAATATTAGCATTATTCTCGGAGTGGTCGCGCTGCGCCGCGTACCGCTCTCTACTCAGGACCCGCGGACCGAAGGACCCGAAACATGGCGGCCGACGAGAAAGGCGAAGTGAAGAACCCGAACAAGCCCATAGACCTGGACAACATCCTGGTGGATGAAGTGGGCCAGTTCGGGAAGTACCAGATCGTGACGCTGTTATTGGCCGCCTTCCCTGTCATATTCTCTGCCTTTGCATCCGGAGAATATATTTTTACAACAGCCAGGATAAACACAAGGTAAGGAGTGAAACTAATATCATGAATCGTATTGATTCAAAATCTCTCAGGAAATTATGCTTGAGGTACTACGGGTTAGTTCGTAGACTATTAATATAAGCGTCATCTATACATATAATAAAATTGTAGAAAAGTGGTGTCTGTACAATGGAAATATAAACAAAAAAAGTAGCAAGGGTTGTTATAATATCGATGCCGAACCCGAAATTATAATTATTATTATTTTTGTCTGTTTGTCTGTTTGTCTGTTTGTCTGTTTGTCTGTGTGTTTGTGCACGCTAATCTCAGAAACGGCTTACTCGATTAAGATGCGGTTTTCACGAGTATATTGTTGTAAGCTTCACTTAACATTTAGTGTTTATTTCATGTCAATCGGTACATAAATAAAAAAGTTATGTCAATTTGAAAAATCATCTATATACATATAATAAAATTGTAGAAAAGTGGTGTCTGTACAATGGAAATATAAACAAAAAAAGTAGCAAGGGTTGTTATAATATCTATGCCGAACCTGAAATTATAATTATTATTTTTTTTGTCTGTTTGTCTGTTTATCTGTTTGTCTGTTTGTTTGTGTGTTTGTGCACGCTAATCTCAGAAACGGCTTACTCGATTAAGATGCGGTTTTCACGAGTATATTGTTGTAAGCTTCACTTAACATTTAGTGTTTATTTCATGTCAATCGGTACATAAATAAAAAAGTTATGTCAATTTGAAAAATCATCTATACATATAATAAAATTGTAGAAAAGTGGTGTCTGTACAATGGAAATATAAACAAAAAAAGTAGCAAGGGTTGTTATAATATCGATGCCGAACCTGAAATTATAATTATTATTTTTTTTGTCTGTTTGTCTGTTTGTCTGTGTGTTTGTGCACGCTAATCTCAGAAACGGCTTACTCGATTAAGATGCGGTTTTCACGAGTATATTGTTGTAAGCTTCACTTAACATTTAGTGTTTATTTCATGTCAATCGGTACATAAATAAAAAAGTTATGTCAATTTGAAAAATCATCTATACATATAATAAAATTGTAGAAAAGTGGTGTCTGTACAATGGAAATATAAACAAAAAAAGTAGCAAGGGTTGTTATAATATCGATGCCGAACCTGAAATTATAATTATTATTTTTTTTGTCTGTTTGTCTGTTTGTCTGTGTGTTTGTGCACGCTAATCTCAGAAACGGCTTACTCGATTAAGATGCGGTTTTCACGAGTATATTGTTGTAAGCTTCACTTAACATTTAGTGTTTATTTCATGTCAATCGGTACATAAATAAAAAAGTTCAATTTGAAAAATCATCTTCTATTCTATACATATAATAAAATTGTAGAAAAGTGGTGTCTGTACAATGGAAATATAAACAAAAAAAGTAGCAAGGGTTGTTATAATATCGATGCCGAACCCGAAATTATAATTATTATTATTTTTGTCTGTTTGTCTGTTTGTCTGTTTGTCTGTGTGTTTGTGCACGCTAATCTCAGAAACGGCTTACTCGATTAAGATGCGGTTTTCACGAGTATATTGTTGTAAGCTTCACTTAACATTTAGTGTTTATTTCATGTCAATCGGTACATAAATAAAAAAGTTATGTCAATTTGAAAAATCATCTATACATATAATAAAATTGTAGAAAAGTGGTGTCTGTACAATGGAAATATAAACAAAAAAAGTAGCAAGGGTTGTTATAATATCGATGCCGAACCTGAAATTATAATTTTTATTTTTTTTGTCTGTTTGTCTGTTTGTCTGTTTGTCTGTTTGTCTGTTTGTCTGTTTGTCTGTGTGTTTGTGCACGCTAATCTCAGAAACGGCTTACTCGATTAAGATGCGGTTTCCACGAGTATATTGTTGTAAGCTTCACTTAACATTTAGTGTTTATTTCATGGCAATCGGTACATAAATAAAAAAGTTATGTCAATTTGAAAAATCATCTATACATATAATAAAATTGTAGAAAAGTGGTGTCTGTACAATGGAAATATAAACAAAAAAAGTAGCAAGGGTTGTTATAATATCGATGCCGAACCTGAAATTATAATTTTTATTTTTTTTGTCTGTTTGTCTGTTTGTCTGTTTGTCTGTTTGTCTGTGTGTTTGTGCACGCTAATCTCAGAAACGGCTTACTCGATTAAGATGCGGTTTCCACGAGTATATTGTTGTAAGCTTCACTTAACATTTAGTGTTTATTTCATGTCAATCGGTACATAAATAAAAAAGTTATGTCAATTTGAAAAATCATCTATCTATACATATAATAAAATTGTAGAAAAGTGGTGTCTGTACAATGGAAATATAAACAAAAAAAGTAGCAAGGGTTGTTATAATATCGATGCCGAACCCGAAATTATAATTATTATTATTTTTGTCTGTTTGTCTGTTTGTCTGTTTGTCTGTTTGTCTGTGTGTTTGTGCACGCTAATCTCAGAAACGGCTTACTCGATTAAGATGCGGTTTTCACGAGTATATTGTTGTAAGCTTCACTTAACATTTAGTGTTTATTTCATGTCAATCGGTACATAAATAAAAAAGTTATGTCAATTTGAAAAATCATCTATATACATATAATAAAATTGTGGAAAAGTGGTGTCTGTACAATGGAAATATAAACAAAAAAAGTAGCAAGGGTTGTTATAATATCGATGCCGAACCTGAAATTATAATTATTATTTTTTTTGTCTGTTTGTCTGTTTGTCTGTGTGTTTGTGCACGCTAATCTCAGAAACGGCTTACTCGATTAAGATGCGGTTTTCACGAGTATATTGTTGTAAGCTTCACTTAACATTTAGTGTTTATTTCATGTCAATCGGTACATAAATAAAAAAGTTCAATTTGAAAAATCATCTTCTATTCTATACATATAATAAAATTGTAGAAAAGTGGTGTCTGTACAATGGAAATATAAACAAAAAAAGTAGCAAGGGTTGTTATAATATCGATGCCGAACCCGAAATTATAATTATTATTATTTTTGTCTGTTTGTCTGTTTGTCTGTGTGTTTGTGCACGCTAATCTCAGAAACGGCTTACTCGATTAAGATGCGGTTTTCACGAGTATATTGTTGTAAGCTTCACTTAACATTTAGTGTTTATTTCATGTCAATCGGTACATAAATAAAAAA
This sequence comes from Autographa gamma, assembly GCA_905146925.1. Taxonomy (NCBI): domain Eukaryota; kingdom Metazoa; phylum Arthropoda; class Insecta; order Lepidoptera; family Noctuidae; genus Autographa; species Autographa gamma. The sequence continues at coordinate 242,643 of LR989858.1, forward strand.
GTTATGTCAATTTGAAAAATCATCTATACATATAATAAAATTGTAGAAAAGTGGTGTCTGTACAATGGAAATATAAACAAAAAAAGTAGCAAGGGTTGTTATAATATCGATGCCGAACCTGAAATTATAATTTTTATTTTTTTTGTCTGTTTGTCTGTTTGTCTGTTTGTCTGTTTGTCTGTTTGTCTGTTTGTCTGTGTGTTTGTGCACGCTAATCTCAGAAACGGCTTACTCGATTAAGATGCGGTTTCCACGAGTATATTGTTGTAAGCTTCACTTAACATTTAGTGTTTATTTCATGGCAATCGGTACATAAATAAAAAAGTTATGTCAATTTGAAAAATCATCTTCTATACATATAATAAAATTGTAGAAAAGTGGTGTCTGTACAATGGAAATATAAACAAAAAAAGTAGCAAGGGTTGTTATAATATCGATGCCGAACCTGAAATTATAATTATTATTTTTTTTGTCTGTTTGTCTGTGTGTTTGTGTGTTTGTGCACGCTAATCTCAGAAACGGCTTACTCGATTAAGATGCGGTTTTCACGAATACATATTTGTAAGCTTCACTTAACATTTAGTGTTTATTTCATGTCAATCGGTACATAAATAAAAAAGTTATGTCAATTTGGAACATCGTATACAGAGAAGCATCTGTAAAGTAAATTTATTGCTACCCAAGCGAAAGTATATGTATAAAAACTTAATTCTAAATATGCTGCCCGAAAAGTAACTATTCCACGCGGACGAAGTCGCGGGCACAGCTAGTCCATAATATTTCCAATTAAACAATAAGTTTCTTGACTCTGCAAAGTGTATAATATCTTAAGTAAGGAATATCCATGTTATCGTATATTCGGTGTTTTTCTGTTGCTATGCGAGCACAATGGTCGCTCTATATACTCTGGGCAGTTGTGTGGTTCTCACCCGACGTGTGCTTCCGGTTTCCGGCAGGGTCCGGCTCCGGGTTAACTACATAAACATGTTATTACTAAATCCACGAGTATAACTTATTCAACACTTAAACATTGTACTTATAGATTGGTATTTATATATATATAGATACGCTAAGATATTTTTTTGGGTTACATTTAGGACAAAGCTCACTTAGGAAAGCTCATTCAAAAACTTTAGTCATTCATTTGATAGTTTAATATACGTATAAAATTAAAGTAAATCCCTATGGTTGTTAAATTCAAGATTACCCATAATAAGATAAGGCAAAATCAAAAATATTTTCTTCAAGATAAGCTATTATTATGTAGCACTTTTTGAACATCAAAACAATCCCAAAACACATCCTCAATATTTGCTCACTCTTTACCGCTTCTTAATTAAGAGTTCTAGCCGTGAAGAAGAAACAGTGTAGCAAGACGTCCATATTTTACTAAATGTTAAAACTCTATTATAATAACACTTTAGTGAATATAATTTCCCCTCTTGCTCGTCAGATGTTTGGTCCCAGAGTGCGACGGGCCCAACCCCGAGTTCGCGCCGTCGTGGGTGCTGAACGCGATCCCGGGCAGCAGCGCCAGCAGCTTCGAGGGCTGCGAGCGCTACGTGAACGTGTCCTCAGCAGCGGCCGCGCCCGGCACCTGCCCCGACACGCTCTTCGACCGCTCGCAGACGCAGGAGTGCGACGCCTATGTCTACGAGAACCAGCTTAGCGTTGTTTATGATGTAAGTTACTAACTGACATGCTCCTTTAGTTTTGCTGAGAAAGAAATGAGACCAACTATATGAACGCAAAGCTTGAACCTTTTTCATATGAATTGTAGGTTCAAACGGAGTACTACTAGTTAAACTTTTAATTTGAATTGGTTATGTAACTGACTTTGAAGTCTTTATTGAACTGATAAAGGCTTATACGGCAATGGTCAAAACTTATTATAGACCTGATTAAGTTTGTGAAATATATTAGACTACTCCATGCTGGCGCAGCTTATCCCCGAAAGCCAAGTTATAAGTTACTGAAAATATTGAACCAGGAAAATAAATATTAATAATTATAACCTTTCCGTTACATTTACCTATTATGAAAACAGTTTTATCATAACAATTTACAGTGTAGGTACCTAATTAGTTAATCATATTTTGTGTTTTATCTCACGGATATACAAGTTATCCAAGCGTTTAGCACTAGATACAATTTAGTTATCTTATCTTTATGAGCCTTAATCTTTATTGTCTCGAACAAACCGCAACGGGAAAACCGACCAAAACTCGACCTATTGCTACTCTATGAAACCACTATCAAAGTACTTATAGAATAACTAGCTGTGCCCCGCGGTTTCACCCGCGTTAATACCTATATTTACCCGTCTTTATAGTTACTTCGTTATACGGGGCGGAAATCGCTTTCACCCCTGTTGACCGGGATAAAAAGTAACCTATATGTTAATCCAGGGTATAACCTATCTACATGCCAAATTTCAACCAAATCGGTCGAGCCGTTTTTGGGTGAAAGAGTAACAAAAATCCACACATCCATTCTCACAAACTTTCACATTTATAATATTAGTAGAATTATTGAAATCTGATAGGCCCTCGATAAATCTGCACAAAACCTGTAATTATTGTTTAATTATTTGTCTAATTTTTGAAATTACAATAAAGGTTTTTTATCTTAATCTGGCCGGACCATGGTCACCATGGATTGTGCCAAAGGGGTTAATATGAATGGGCATTTTGCCAGCTGCACAGGCTAAAACTTGTATAGTAGAATAGAAGTCCGGTAATATTAAACTACCATTCATTTACATGGCCTTTATTGTATACATAGTTTAATAATCTTATTAAATATTGGGTGAGTGGCTTATGCTGCGGCGATGTAAGGTCTAACAATATAAATACAGATATTTTATAGCATAGATGAGAAAGAAACGAACTTTAGAAACACCATTCAGTTTTTTTTATTCTATAGTCCTTGTGATAATGATTTGCATTCTTGGAAAATTTACATATCAATAAATACCTAAAGTTTTTATTAGTATGATTATGTATAAATCGTATTCATTGATAGATAAATCTAATGACGAATGTATCGATAAGTTAATCCCATTGTAAACCTAATCGTAATTATTTATTGTTTTGAATGTTACTCTAGATACCTACTGAATAATAAACGTTTAGTATGTTAGGAGATAGTTCTAGATCTTTCTGAACCTCACCCCAACTTGTGCTGCTATCCCTTTTGATACCTGATGTTAAACCGGTTAACCGGTTCCGGTGGTGGCCGCTTTCACACACACCGGCTTGCTTACTTTTGAACCATATTTATTCAAAGTCCAAGCACTCAGATGTTAATTCATCTTAGTTAAAATACCTCACCAATTAAACCTGAATGATGAGATTGAACACCAACTCTTGCGAGATTTTTCACTAATAAACGAATGGACGTTGCCTCATATTTCGAACAGAAACTTTCTCTGCCATGGTTGCACAATTCAATTAAATATTAAATATATGACGTGTTATTATTTTGTTTCTTAGTTTGTAGCAACTGGCTGGTCAGCTACTACACCTAATTCTTATTTATAAAGATATAATACGTAATAAGAGTGGTGAAAGTATACCCGAACCATTGCCTAAGGGTTTACTGATTATCAAATGATCTGAATGTTCTACCACAAGGGTTGACTACACGATGTGTGTTGTGTTCCAGTTCGACATGGCGTGCGACGAGTGGCGGCGCTCGCAGATCGGGTCCATCCGCACGATCGGCACGCTGCTGGTGCTGCCCATCACCGGGTACATCTCCGACCGCTGGGGCCGGCGCGTGGCGCTCACCATCAACGCCTTCAACACCGGCTGGATCGGCCTCGTGCGCTCCTTCGTCAACTCCTACGAGTGGTTCCTCGCGCTTGAGGTCTTAGAGTCCACAGTGGGGGCTGGGGCTTACTCCTCATGCTATATTTTGGGTACGCATTCATAAGACAAAACATAAAACTTATTTTAATGAATCCAAAAGAAATAAAAAACGACCCTGACTATTCCCAGTTGATATTTCTACAATCATTGCAGTTATTGTTGTCAATTCTTGATTTAGTATTTACTAGCGGCCCGCCCCGGCTTTGCTCGGGTGCAACGCTGATAGCAAATATAACTACACAATCATAAAGTTCTGTAGGGCGAAGCACAGCCTTGGACGCACTATTTGGTATAGGCACGACCCCCGACCCCCGCGCGGCCCTCCGGCCGGTATCGCCGCAACCGCTATCCCGTCCCCAGTCCCAGTCCCTACATTTTAAATTTGTAATATCTTCGAAAATATTCATTTAAATTACATGCTGTAAAGGGCAATATTGATCTATATTGCATGCACAATTTATTAAAGGTACTTAATTGGATAAGGATTAATACTGTATTGCTTTTTCGTAAATAAGTAATAAATAAACGATAAAAATGGTTATTGTGGGTTATCCTCAAGAGATAGACATATGCCATCGCGGACTTTTTTGTAGATCTTTTTAAGGTGCACAATACTGTAGTACATTATTTTGATCTATCTCATAGGGTTCAGCCAGCGTTTGCAATGAAAGCTCAAGAAATGGGTTCAATTACGACCTTACATTAGAAATCTCTAAGATTATCCGTATTCCTCTACTATATTATGCATGTATTATACATATAAACCTTCCTCTTGAATTACTCTATCTATTAAAAAAAACCGCATCAAAATCCGTCACGTAGTTTTAAAGATCTAAGCATACATAGGGACAGACAGCGGGAAGCGACTTTGTTTTATACTATGTAGTGATAGTGATAGTGATGTATTTTTTACCAAGTATCCACAGCTTGGTAAAAAATCAAGAATTGGCCATAGTTACATTTAATTCACATACTTTACGAGTTATTATGTTGTCTCCTATTCAATGAAAAATATATTTAAAATTTTACAGTAACGGAATTAGTGGGTCCAAAATACCGTGTCATCGCGGGAGCTACCATCTCTACTCTCTTCGCGCTCGGCCAAGTGATCCTGGGTTTCATCGCTTGGGGCGTGCCGTCCTGGCGACCCCTCACCCAGGTCCTGTACGCACCACAGATCCTCGTCGTCAGCTACTTCTGGATCCTCTCGGAATCAGTCCGTTGGCTCATGATCAAAGGCCGTTACGAAGAGTCTGAACAGATTTTAAAGAAAGTTGCTAAAGCTAATAAGAAGGAACTTTCTGACAAGAGTTTGCAAGCTTTACGTGCTACAGCTGAAGCTGAGAAGACCAAAGAGAAGGTGAAAGAGCAGTGGCTGCCTATTCAGGTGCTGAAATCCCCCGTGATCCTGTCGCGGTGCTTGGTGTCGCCTATCTGGTGGATCACGAACACGCTGGTGTACTACGGCATGAACATCAACTCGGTGAACATGACGGGCAACGGGTACCTGAACTACGTGGCGGTGGCGGCCATCGAGATACCCGGCTACTGGACGGCCATCCTGCTGCTGGACCGCGTCGGCCGCAAGCCCGTGCTCATCTGCGCCTACTGGCTCTGCGCCGCCTGCCAGTTCGCCTTCGCGTTCATGCCTGAAGGTAAATAACTAATTATTTTAACAAGTAGGCACTATAAATCGCCCGCTACACAGGGAGATAGAATGGGAGGTAAAAAAATATATAGCACGATTTATTAAACGAACCTTTATTGAGAGTTTTAAGTACCTATTCTAAACAAACATATTGAACTAGTTTTCACAGATGATCTAACATAACCAATTTAACAGTACAGTGAACAACACGATATTCTTTTTATTAAATCAGCTGTATTTGTGTGGCGTCCATTTTAGTTTTAAAGACAAAAGTACTTTTGTAAAATACCTATAGTTATACATAGTGGTACGAACACCGCAGCGGGTTGATTCGGTTCTTTTATTTTGCAAACTTGATTTGCAATTTTTCTCTAAAATTTCAATTTGTTTCAGGTAACGAGGGCGTGCAGCTGGCGCTGTACCTGTTCGGCAAGTATTGCATCGCCATCGTGATGACGTCAGTGTACGTGTACACGGCGGAGCTGTACCCCACCAAGTACCGCCACAACCTGTTCGCCTTCTCCTCCATGGTGGGCCGACTCGGCTCCATCACGGCGCCCCTCACACCTGCTCTCGTGAGTCTTTGCTTATTACTATTAATGAAACAAGGTTTCCAGTAACTGGGTTGTGAAGCTCGGGCAGGCTGGCATGGTAACACATATGTGACATCACACAAGACATCACAATGTGACACCACATATGTCACCACACAAGACATCACATATGTGACAACACATAATAATATGTGTGATCACATAAGACATAACAAGATACCACAATCCACATTGCTTAGTGCCTAGTGTATTTATTAGTATTTGCTTTTGCCAGGCCTTGGAGATCTGGGAGCCGTTCCCGTCAGTGCTGTTCGGCAGCTTCGCGCTGCTGTCGGGGCTGCTGATCTTCACGACGCCGGAGACGCTCGGCACCAAGCTGCCCGACACCTTCGAGGACGCGGAGCAGCTCGGCAAGAACAAACCAACCAGCTGAACACAAGATCTCTCTATACGCCTAATTATAAATACTCGTTAATAAATTATATTTTTATATTTTATACATTTTTTGTTATTATTTTACCTTCATAATTTTCCTGAATCTGTAAAACAATACAAATAACTTTCGGGTGTCTTTTTTCAAAATTACACGAATGTTGAAACTTGGAGTGGATCCTCGTAGGGCTCAATTAACATTGTTTCTGTTATTGGATTGAAAAAGGAAAGATTTGTTTTCCATCGGTATGAAACTAGAAGCTAATTTGAACATAGCTTTTGAAAGCTTCGGGCCGATGACGGATAATGTTTCCGCGGTTACGCTACCGATTCGGGACCGGTTTCTGTTTTATACGAACATTAAGAAACACGTAAAGCCAATGAATATCACCTATTTGTAGTACATTAATTACTTAGTAAACACGGGCGCGATGCGCGTTTTTTTTATTTGTGTTGCAATATGCCAGATGCTAGAAATTCATTTGTTCTTCCATCTTGTCTTTTCCTCACAAAAAATACAATAAGATAAGCCATAAAAATAACTATTATGATACTAAAATTAACAGATATACTAATAAGTACATCACAGAACGGAAATTTAAGCAAAAAGCCAACGGCACGCGGTATTCCCAGGCGGTCACCCATCCAAGTACTAACCGCGCCCGATGTTGCTTAACTTCGGTGATCGGACGAGAACCGGTGTATTCAACGTGGTATGGCCGTTGGCGAGAGCAAAGTCCAATTTATATTTTAGTTTTCACATGTCGACATTGATGTTAATTTGGCATAAAGATTATTATACTCTCGTGCGAATGTGAGATTGTTTGTGAGATGATTATTATTATTATTAATAATAAGATAAATATAGTGAGAGTGACTGGCATTAAACGAAATATCTTTGCCGTCGTTAATCCTCCCGTATTAATCAATCAATGCTATTAAAGAAACATTTCAAGGTACAAACTTTAGATAAAATACTTTGAGAAGAGAACCTTGACACATATTTACCAAAGTTTTGTGTATTGTTCTATCGGATTAACAAAATTAAGATAACGCGGTCTTCCGGGTCGAATGTAATTAATTAACATTATCGTTTGTTATATCAAGTAAGGTATGTTTACAAGTCCGTCTCATGTTTGTTTATTTAGCTGAACGAATTCCCATAGCTTGTGTTTTAGGGTTCCGTACAGCAAAAGGAAAAACCAGAACCTTTATAGGATTCCGTTCGTCTGTCGAGACCGTTTTTCTCAGGAACGCGTGGAGGTATCAAAATGAAATTATCTCTAATTAATACTCAAGTTTACTGCCCCTTGGATCTGTGAAAAAAACAAACTTCTAAGCCAAAGCTATTAAATACAGCCATTTCACAGGAATACAAGGTACCTATTTCCCGTGAACTTAGAATCTTGAAATTTGGTACGAAGTAACGTCTCATAGAACAGATAAAGGGAAAATTGTGAAATCCATCAATTTTTATTACATCGTATATATATTTTTTTTATTACTGTTTTTCTCTGGAACGGGTAGAGGTATTAAATTGAAATTCATGTCAAATACTCAGGTCTATAATACCTTAAAGCTGTAACAACATCAAACTTTTATATCAACGCCATCAAAAGATAGAAGATAGATACCTACAGGTTTGTACGGAACCGTCCGTACAGTCCGACTCGCACTGGGCCGGTTTTTTCTATATTCCAAACAAATTGTGTTATGAACTTAGGTATCTAAAGAATTATGGAGTCAATTAAATGATGAATGATTTCAGTGTAAGCTTACAGCAATAAAACTGCAAAATTCGGCTTCAAAGTCTATAATTATCTTTATAATGTGAATAAATAGTAGGTATAATAAAATCAATATCCGTACCTAATCTAGGCCAGTTTAAGTATTCATATCAGTCTGTGTGCGTCAGTGTGTCAGTTTTACAGTAAGTCGGTGCGAAGGCGAGCGCCCGATAACATGCTTCTTGTCCATCTGCAGTCGGTTAAACGTCCTTCAATATTTAAATACTATAAACAATAAATAAACAATACAAATAATTCATTAACACTGTACAATTGTACATAAAGAATAGATTCGATCCCTGACACCTCCATTATACCATATCTACATATTGCATAAGACTATAAGACTTAACGTCGAGTTAGTTAAAAGGGTTCCCGGTTGGTCTCGGGCAAAGCACTAAGGTGGGAGTCTTCAGTCCGGCAAGCCCTTCCGCTTTCTCTAGTTCAAGCCAATGAGAATCTTCAGTGTGTCAACAAAAAAGAAATAAGATGGAATGTTTGCATAAGTATTTATTATGTGTGTAATATATGTGGCAACTTTCGCCCATAAATATATTATATGCTGGTCTTGTTTTAACTTCTTCCTGTCAATACATTATGATGGCATTGCTATTTGCTAATCACCTTAATAGCGTCTTGTCTGCCTTTTAATCACAACATACGTATACAGCATTGCAGGTTGCAGGTTCAAACCCAAGCAAGCGAATGTGACTTTTTCAAAGTTGTATGTGCCTTCCTAATTATTCTATTACACTTCTGATTAACAGTGAACATCATGAGGAAACTTGAATTCCAAAACTTGGGATTTCAAATCGCTAATCCGCAAAAGAGCATGTCGTGGTCTTAAACTCTACTCATTGACTAGTGTTCAATGCTCGTGCCTTCACTGTATGGGAAGAGGCTTGCGCCCAGGAAGGCGTTTATAGGCTTCTCTAAATTGGTAAGGCATAAATTTTCTTGAAAGCAGATAGTAAAAATATATTATGGTCGGTGTTTCGCTTTCCGCCAAATAGTAGGTACGCAACATTCACCTGAAAATCTAATATTATGAGTAAAGTCATATGACACCTGACAGAACTCTCTATACTGCATGTACAAAACTGGTATATCAGTATGTAGAGTGCCTCTAAAAAAAATAAGTCTCCGTTAAACTGAGTTTTCATTAAATTCTCGTTTGATTTATTATTTTTAAGGTATAATTCATTCTATCTAAAACAAGGCGGAGGTATGCACTTCGGCAATCAATCACTTACACAAATTGCATTTCCAATACCCATGTGTGGATAATTTGCTATTGGCAATGTTACGCGAACTCGTGACGCGTAAAAAATTGAATGCATATGACTTTCCTGCCGGGTTCTCTTATATGCTTTTTAATACCATCGAATAATCAATAATACTTAAGATGCTTTGGACCCAAATAACACTTGGAATTAGGTAGGGTCCTCTAGGTTTTCGCGAATGTTGGACATTGAAATAAAACTACTTTTTACGGATTTTTTCGCGGTTTGTATTTAGATTTTAAGTCCCAACGTTTCGACACTTTTGCAGGGTTCATGGTCACAGGCTGGACGGCATGGGTCTGGACTGGACTTAAAATCTAAAATAAACCGCGAAAAAATCCGTAAAAAGTAGTTTTATTTCAATTATCCTATAGATTAGACACTGACAAAATAACGTAATAAAAATAAAAGTGAATATACGTTAAACCAGTGTTCAAACAACGGTTTCATGTGATTATGTTGATCTTGTGGTTATAAGTTAGTAGTATAGTATTCTTGGACGAATGGGTGAGGTTGTGTTATTGTAACCGGATGCAGAGGAACAGTTCAAACTGTTTGAGAATATATTTCACCACTTTGCGACATAAGATAAGCTCACTTTAAAAGCGATATAAATTATAAAGTTAATTTTATATCGGTGCCATAAATATGTTCGTACTTATAGCAATATCTAAGTCTGGCAAAATGCTGAATAATATAAAACGTCAGATTTTATTCAGGTAAGTGATGCATTGCCTTTAAAAATATAGTTTGTGACCAAATTGTTTTCTCTCCAGTCCCCAGAAATTGTAAAGTTTTTTCCTTAATATAATACGATACTACTTAATAATATATTTTTGGAATTGTACCAAGCAAATTATGAACGTATAAGTAGTGTACATACGTTTATAATTTGCTGCGTATATTGTCGCATCACCTATTATTAATTAGGATCCCATTATGATAAGGAAAGCTAAGAATAGTCTGGTGATCAAAAATATACCATTCAATGAATACCTAATTATAGGTCAAGCATGACTCCGTAATCTTGTACATAAATCTCAATATTGTGTACAATAAATACCATAAATTAGAATGATATAACATAAATATTTCGGTTCTGATATAGATAGCAAATAGTGACTCGGCTAGAAAGCTAAATAATTATTACAATAAAATATTAAGCCGTAGACGCGTAGACGGCGGAGGTTAATAGGTATATTTTATCAGCAGTTTGTTATAAAACTAGATAAAACTTGGTGTATACGTTATTCTGCAGTGGGTAGGGGCTGCACGCGCAGGCACCGACATGGCGTACTCGCGGGACGACAAGAAGGGGGACGTGGACTTCGAGGTCCTCACTCCCGACGACCAGCCGAAGATGGACCTGGACACCATCCTCGTGGAGGAGATAGGCCAGTTCGGGCGCTACCAGCTGCGCACCTGCCTGCTGTCCGTGCTGCTCGTGCTCTTCGCGGCCTGGGGTGCCGTGGAGTATGTCTTCACCACCGCTCGGATAAGCACCAGGTAAAAACTAGCTCGAATATTTATTTTTCCTTTTTTTAATATATCACTTCCCTTATTTCACTTCCATTGTTGAGGGACAAGTACAGTTGTTTTCAAGGTTCCACTAGCTCTAAGGTCCCAGTTTAGATTCTACTCCCGGAGGTGTCCATGTAAAAATCGCTTTTCTAGTTTGCCTCGAGTCTGAGTGTTTGTGCTACTTACGTTGTGGTGTTTTCCACATTTATTTGGTTCATTGATAATGGTGCAAATTCTTATATTCTAGATGCCTGATTCCGGAATGCGAGGTGGAGCCAGCAGAGTTCTCTCCGTACTGGTTGGCGAACGCGGTGCCGAGCACGAGCGCGACGTCGTTCGACAACTGCCAGCGCTTCGGAAACGCGAGTGAAGCGCTGCGGCAGGTGCCCAGCGACACGTGCCCCAGCGCGCTGTTCGACCGCGCCAGCGTGCTGCCCTGCGAGCAGTTCGTGTTCGAGAACACGCACTCCGTGGTGTACGATGTGAGTCCTCCCGCCGGCGTTGCTCCGCGCTCGGTACGTACTGCTCTCGGAGACTGACGTGTGTGTGTTCGTGCAGTACGGGCTCGCGTGCGACGAGTGGCGGCGCTCGCTGATCGGCACGGTGCGGACGTTCGGCACGCTGACGGCGCTGCCCATCACCGGCTTCGTGTCGGACCGCTGGGGCCGCCGCGTCGCGCTCACCATCAACGCGTTCAACACGGCCTGGCTCGGCGTCACGCGCTACTGGGCCGACACCTACCTCGGCTTCATGTTCTCAGAGTTCGCCGAGGCCACCTTTGGCTCGGGCGGGTTTTCTACTGTTTACATTTTGCGTAAGTACATATTCCATCTAAGAAATTGGTGGCTGGTTTTAAACGCGTGCGTAATACGCTTGATATAAGTATTTCGTGATTTAACATAACAAAGAGACCACTAAGGTACTCATTGTAAATAACCTAACTAAGTACATTGTTTGATCAAAATCGAGCTAAAAGTACAGTGTAATGTGGAATGTTAATTATTTATTCTTCGCCTTCCTCTTTTCTCAATTATTTGGGATCCTGAAAACCTGATTTAAATTAATGGGCTGAGAGAGAAAAATCTACTTTTCATCATCCGCGCACGATGAAGTTCGGTGATATTCATGATTATCCTCGTGAAATAAATATTTTCCTCAATAAGACTTAAAACTTGGATATATTTTTTATGGTGGCAAAATCATTTATGGATTCATTTCCGATGCATGCATGAAATATTAAAATAACGTGTAAGCAGGAATTGATTTTTTTTCATAAATTACAAAGGACCGGAGACCTAACCCAAACCTTCTTTGGTCTATCTTCTTCATCTCCCTTTCGAAATAGTTATTTTTTTAGGTTGAGTACCTGTATTTTATTAGTAAGTAGTTACGACGAATACGCGTCGAATTACTTATAATTCGCTATCACGTGTAATATGACTGACGCAAACTTAAAATAGCAAATATCAAGGGTCAGTCGGTATTTATCAACCAATAAATAAACTTTATTGTCTATGATTACACGACAATGTTTTTATTTACGTGGGGAATTGCTAAGCGTTATTTTATCTTGATTATTCATGGGAATTGATTGCTAGCTGTCGATTACACAACTGATTGTTTTGATAACATTATTTACTTTCACCGTAAGTATGTCATATGGGTCTTTATAATGTTTCCTAATTTGTGATGGTTTTAAATTGATTTATCATACCTAAATAAAACAAATACATGATCCAATGTTAATGACAAAAATGTGCGTACCTTATTTTGATACAACCAACAACAATTTTTATTTAGATGTTAAGGTATTAAAAAATGTTATTGGTAATTTGTAGTGATGGAGTTAGTTGGTCCTAAGTTCCGAGTGGCTGTCGGCGCGGCGACGAACACGTGCTTCTCGCTGGGACAGGTGACGATGGGGCTGATCGCGTGGGGCGTCCCCAACTGGCGGAACCTCACGCTGGCACTCTACATCCCGCAGTTCATCACCATCTTCTACTTCTGGCTCATCAGCGAGTCTGTCAGGTGGTACATGAGTAAAGGACGCTTTGATGAATCTGAGGCTCTACTGAGAAAAGTGGCTCAATACAATGGCAAGCAGGTGTCAGAGAAGTCACTGCAAGCATTGCGCCGTAATGCTGAGGAGGAGCAGAGGAACAGCAAGCTGGAGGCGCAGCGGCGCGGCAGCGAGCCCTGGCTCATCGTGCAGGTGTTCCGGCACAAGCGCGTGCTGCTGCGCGTGCTGGTATCGCCAGTTTGGTGGATTACGACCACCTTCATCTACTACGGATTGTCTATCAACGCCGTCAACATGTCCGGCAACCGCTACCTCAATTACGTGGCCGTGGCCGCAATCGAGATCCCCGGCTACTGGACTGCGTTCTTCTTGATAAGCAGGATCGGAAGAAAACCAGTACTAGCCGGCGCCTTCTGGGTCTGTGCTGCGTGTCAGATTGCTTACATATTCATGCCTGATGGTTAGTACACATAAGTGAATTTTAGATACCAATTTTAGATATCTTGTTTTAGTTTTTTACTCATACGAATCATTGTCCTTGTAGATATGTACGCGGTGTCGCTGACAGTGTACCTGATAGCCAAGTACGCCATAGCGGTGGTGATGACGTCAGTGTACGTGTACACGGCGGAGCTGTACCCAACCAAGCACCGGCACAGCTTGTTCGCGTACTCCTCCATGATGGGTCGTATCGGGTCCATGCTCGCGCCACTTACGCCCGCTTTTGTAAGTAATTTTATCACTGATTAGCAAATTTCAGGTTTTCGCCCATTGTATTCTGGTCATGGTACCGCAGCCAAAGCGGTAATTCTACCACTAAGGTTCACGTTGCACAAGATATCCTTAGATTTCCATGTAACCTTACAAATAACAATGACATTAGCGCAACTTAAAGCGCTGTCACTGCGTCGCTAGGAATAAACACTTTTTTTGGGTGCATTACTTGGAACCCATTCGCTTAATATACTTCTACACCATCTGTTCGCAGGGTGCCCAATGGTTCGAGGAGCTACCGTTCGTCCTGTTCGGCACGTTCGCGCTGCTCTCCGGCATCCTGATCTTCCTGACGCCGGAGACGCTCGGCACCAAGCTGCCCGACACCTTCGAGCAGGCAGAACAGCTCGGCCAGAAGAACACCGACACAGATAAATAGCTTTAAGAAATATAATCTCGTATTTATTATGTTAATTTTAGTATTTAGGGTCCAAAGAGTAGTCTAAGTATAGATAAAAGTGCACGAAATATGTATATAAAACTAAATTTCTTTTTAGCGACTTATTTTGTTGCGACAAAATGCAGTTGATGGCGATTTTAGTGTCAAAATGTATTATCGTTTGTAACTTGCATCAGTAATATCGGTAGTATTTATGTGCTAGTAATTTGAGAAAGAGGATTATTAGCAATGTGCTTAAAACAAATTCAATGCAAAATATTTAACCTATGTAAATAATTCTAAGTTTTAATAAATAAATTTCAATGAAAAATATATTTTATTGTACCACTCCCTATATTTGGAGACTCCATACATAAAAAAATTAAATAAACGTAGTTGAGAAAACAGTCAACGACTAGTGAACTCTAGGGCCCAGTTGAGGGAATTACCTTAAAAAAACAGTAAATAAAATTATCTGACTTTGTTAATAACTCGTATTGTTATCAGTTTGATTGATCCTTTATAAGTCCAGTAGTAATTCATGGTTTTTGTTTTAAAGATATGACCAAGATAATATCATAATAAATTAAATACATTGTGTCGGGGGGGGGGAAAAATAACTTGTATTGATAAAATAAATCTTTTATAGAAGAAAAGGAACCTTCATATAATATAATAATGAAGAATATTATATGTACTACTTATATGTTAAACATACCACCATACTACGAGCGCCCTCAATTTATAGCTCCAAACCCTTTGTGACGACCAACTTCAGCAAGCGCTTTCCCTTATTCTTCAATAAGTACAGGTTTACGTGTAATGTAATTAAAAGTATTATATAATCCATAATCTATTGTCAGTAGGTGGTCACTAGTATATATGGGTGAATTTCGACAAATGCCATTTTTCTTATCATATCGGTGAACTTTTACAATTTTTATTTTTTCGTAGATTTTTTAGGTTTTATGTAATCTTTAGGATACAAAATGTCCCCAAATTTAATATCATCAACGTATCATTTAAGACTGAGGAGAAAATTCAGTTTGAATTTTGGTTTCCACCGATGTGAAAAACCGGCACCGATTATTTTTTTTGTACACCGATATGATAAGTGTATCCACCGAAATGATGTACATATCCAGCGATATGATAATCTATTCACCTTTGAACAACGAAAAGGAAATAGTTAGTAGGTAAAGGTGACTTAGAAATGAAGATCTGAACTTAGGGTAGATCACATCCGAAGAGAACTGAGTTCTTAGATATAAATAAAAATGTATTTTTGAAATTATGTTCCTATTTTTTACGTTTTCTAGAGGTACTTAAAATTTAAAAAATAATGATTATTTTTATTATCATTGTCTTTATTAAATGAAATATGAAAAATAAAAACAAAAATCTCATATCTAAGTTTAGCTAAACGTTTTCTTAAATGCTCCTCTCTTAACACAGAATCGCTTTTGATTTAAGCTTTGCTTATTCTTTCCAGCAACCTATTCCACCTGTTTTTCTCCTCAGCTTTTAGTTTTGGCCTCGGCATTCTTAAACAAAATTAAGCTACTATTATGTTTTCTTTTTAGCTATTAATTATTTTGTTATTTATTATTACGTACATACTATTTTTTTAACTATTTTTTTTTCCATAGAAACTTTTAATACGTTCAATTGCTCCACCTCACCATCATCATCTCAGCCTATGGACGAATTACCGAATACAGACCTCCCTTAATGATACATTTATTTATACATCTTCTACTACCCAGTGGTATCGTGGTAATGATTTTGGCAGTCTATGTAGGTAAACTTACCTTGTATGTATGTATGTACGAATGTTTGTATGTAGGTATATATGTATGTGTCTGTATGTATGTTTGTATGTGCCATTGTTTCTTTGTATACTTAACGAAATGACACGGGATCTACCGATATGATATAACGACTCACCGAGATGATAAAATGTTCTACCGATATGATAAAACAATCCACCGATGTGACAAAACTGTGCGTTGATCACGAATCAAAACACCGATATGAGATATATGCCACCGATTGATTTTTTGTTATCATTTCGGTGTAAATTATCACATCGGTGGTAAAAAAGACCACCGATTACAGCGATATGAGAACAGCGACATGAGAAAATACACACTTTTTAGAAAATTATAAAAAATGCATAATATCTAGGATAAATTCAATAACAGACAATGAAGCTAATTCACTTACTACCTCTGTTAGAACCAAACAACAATAAAAAAGCTACTCCTTACACTAGAAAAATGCAACCACCGATTATATAAAATAATTGTCCGGGAGTAACTGAAATGGCGTCCTTACAGTTTTGGTGGGCATATGCAGAGATTTAACCCACTTCTATCCTGACTGCCCGCTAGCACACACCAACGAGGGAAATACAATTGGGGTGGGGATACTGTCCGACTCGTCGATGTAAAGTTATGTTTGAATTAGTTTTGTCCAGCGATATGAGAATATTTTTCAGGACAAGTACGTTTGTGCCTCTCAGTAATAATAATCGTTAATTATGTAATAAAATAATAGAATAAGTTATATACCTAATTTCTTTATTTTTATTAGTGTATAAGCTGTTTTCTTTGCAAAAAAAGTAGTGGGACAGCACCGATTTGCAAAAAAATAGAGGTTTATGTATTTTATTCCTACCTTTGTAATAGTCCTTTTTTTTTTTTTTTTGGCAGGTGAAACTCATTTATGAGCCAGCCTTGCATCCCCAGGGGGTTGAGGATGCAAGAGTCCGGGCTTCCAGAGCCTTGAGAAAGGCTCCGACTACTCCGGCAAAACACCTGGTGCCATCCTTCGCCTTAGTGGCGGCGTTACGCGTCCAACCGAAGTCTTAACACCATAACGCCCCCGGCGACTGCCCGCTTAGTGGCGGGCCCGACATGACCTCCGTCCTATGTAGGAGGGAGGACAGCGGGGGCAGTGCATGGCACTACACCACCCCCACCCAGCAAGGAAGGAGACGCGTGCAATGAAGGCTGAGGGACCCCCGTCCCCGCCCTCTGCATCCCCCTCTGGGCAGGTCTGGCTACGGAGGATCTCGTCCGCGCCCTACCCACCCGCCGTCGGCGGAGCAATGGAGCGGAAGGATCAGCCTCCCGCTCGCGCTCCGAGGTCTCTTTCTGCGAAATGACAATCTCGCAGAAATGAGACACTGCCCGCCAGACGCGATTGTCCGCGAGCATGGCATTGACCACACTCGCGAACGAAAGGTCCGGACCAATAACTGCGCTTAGGACACGGCGCTCCACCTCGAAGGCAGCGCAGACCTCGAGGGTGTGCTGCGCCGTGTCTTCCACCGCGCCACAATGGTGGCACGCAGGGGATTCCTCCCGCCCGATTCGGTACAGGTACGATCCAAAGCACCCGTGGCCGGACAACACCTGCACCAGACGGAACGTGAGGAACCCGTGGCGTCGCTCTAGCCATGTCTCCAGGAGTGGACCCACAACTTCAGTGACGCGGCGTCCGTAGCGGGCGTTGGCAAGGTCTAACCGCCAACGGAGGATCATTTCATCGCAGGCCTCGCGCCGCACGGCGCCGCGTTCTTCCGGAGACTCGCGCTCCCCGAGCGCTTTCCGGGCCGCTGTCTGATGATATACAGCAGCCAGGACCTTTGCTTCTTGCTCCCAAGGGGGAGTGCCGGCGAGGGCGCATGCAGCTGCGTGACCCACCGTACAGTAGGCCCTCGCAATGCGTTGCGCAATTGCCCGTTGGGGCCTACGCAGGAGGGACACGTTCTCTCTTCTGTGGAGGGCGTCTGCCCAAATTGGGGCTCCGTAGAGCGCCATTGAACGCAAGACCCCGGCGTAGAGGCGGCGGCAGCTGACTCGTGGTCCCCCTAAGTTAGGAAGGAGCCACGAGAAGGCGTTAGCCGCTTTGAGAAGCCGTGTCGCAAGATCCCGAAAGTGGGAGCCGAAATCCCACTTGGCGTCCAGGATTAGGCCCAAGTATTTCATCTGGGCCTTAACATTCACTCTGACGCCCGCCACCACAATGTGCGCGTCAGGGGGCTTCCGCTGACGAGGCCCGGGGAAATACAGGGCCTCTGTCTTTTCCAGGGCCACCCTTAGACCCAGGCGAGCCATTCTGTTGGCAACCAAAGTACCGCCGACAGAAGCCAATCGCGCTGCTTCCCCATATGTCTTCCCTCGGGCAGTGACTAGGGTATCGTCTGCATAGCAGAAGATACCCATGCCCGAGAGGAGGGCGCCCCGAAGAACCCAATTGTAACCTATATTCCACAGGAGCGGTCCAAGGACCGACCCCTGTGGAACCCCGGTGGCCACTCGACGGCGCTTGACATTGCCGTCCTTACTTTTAAACAGGACCTCACGGTCCTGTAAGTAGTCGGCCAGGAGCGCCGCCAGGTATTGCGGTACCCTGTGGTACCTCAGGGCCTCTAAAATGACTGCGTGAGGCAGGGAGTTGAACGCGTTAGCGATATCAAAAGAAATCGCCAACACTCCCTGCCCTCTTTCCTTCGCCTCCGCGCACAGGTGTTTTAGGCCATGGATGGCATCGATGGTAGACCGACCCTCTCGGAACCCGAATTGGGCGTTAGACAGGTCCGGGCCGATCCTAGCAAGATGATCTTTCAAGCGGGCCGCAATGATCCGCTCGAAGGTCTTCCCCGCCTCATCCAAAAGGACGATTGGCCTATATCCCGACGGGGAGTCGGCTGGGCGCCCATGCTTCCGAAGAAGGACCAAAAGACCCTCCTTCCATGGCTTCGGAAACCTCCCGGTGGAGAAGCACCGGTCAAAAAGGTTCCGAAACCGTTCCTCCAAATGGGAGGTGGCGATCGCCATAACTCTCGCTGGTATCCCATCGGGGCCGGGGGCCGTCTTTTTTCGGCTGAGGCACGACACTGCGTCAGCAAACTCCTCCGAGGACAATGGGGGAATGTCCTCCGACGGACCTATCCCGTACGGGGGATTCATCCTTGGCGGGGTGACGTCGGCGGCGCACGGGAACAACGCTTGAACCACCCCGTTCAAGAGATCAGTTGGAAGGATCTCCGTTAGTGGGGGACCGATGGGGCGCAGTTTGTCGCGCACCATTTTGTACGGTCTTCCCCAAGGATCGGCATTGAGTCCTTCCAACATTTCCGACCTGGCTGCGTCCTTAGCTACCCCAATGGCGGCCTTCAGCGCTTTCTTAGCCTCCTGCCATAGCAGGTGATACCGGGCCTCCCCCTGAAGATCCCGGTTCTGGCGGCGACGTCGAAGGTGCTGATATTTTCTTCTGGCGGCCATGCAGCTCCGACGGAGATCGGCCAGCTCTGCTGACCACCAGTAAACCGCTTTCCTAGGCGGGGGTCGGCGGGACCGAGGCATAGACGAATCACACACCTCGGTCAACAAATCCCGCATTGCAGAGGCCGCTGCATCTACATCAGGACTGGTTGGTGGACTAAACCAGTCCTGCACTAAGGCGACCTCACCTGCCATCTGGCGGTCCAGGTGGGTAATGGCCCACCTCGGAAACGGCGAAGACCCCTGCGTGCCCTGTGGGCGTTGGGTGGAGAAACCTATCCGGATGTAGCGGTGGTCGGATAGAGTCTCCATTGGCTCAACCTGCCATGACGCAACTGTGGCAGCAAGTGTAGGGGTGGCAAAGGTTAGGTCAACAACAGACCCCCCGTGCAGCCGCACACACGTGTGCGTTGTCCCTCTATTTAGGAGGGTGAGGTTAGCCGAAACTGCCCACGCCTCCAAAGCACGTCCACGCGCATCGTTGGATGGATTGCCCCAGGCCACCGACTTTGCGTTAAAGTCTCCAAGGACAACCACCTGCCTCGGTGCCAAGCGCGACAAGGCACCCGAAAGGGCAGCCAAGAACTGCTCGAATTCCGCCAGTGAGCGATTGGGCGAGAAATACACTCCTAGGAGCGCATTTTCCCCCCAGGCGGCGGCCACGAAGCCCGAACCTCTCTCTAGTGTTATCATAGGAGGGGAGTCCACTGAGGGTCGTGGGATTATGGCCACCAAACCATCTAAGTCCCCGAGCCAATTAGGGGCAACGAAATAGGGCTCTGCGACTACCCCCGCGTCGGCACTCCATTCGGCCAAGGTCTGAGCGACCAAGTCTTGAGCTGCCCGGCAATGGTTCAGGTTTCCCTGGAGGAGTATTTTCTGTGTGTGTCTCGACATTACTCCTCCATTTGTAGGGAACCTCCTGCCACCGGCTCAGCGGTGGTGGCTTTGACAGGCCCTGTCTGGGTCGGTATTATGCCTCGCTTTGTGGGAGGTTTGCATTTGGCACCTCCCATAGTATGGTTCGCCGCCTTGCTGCTTGCTGCGCATACGGAGCAGTGTGGCTTGCCGTTACAGGCGTCGGCCTTGTGGTCAGCTTTACCGCAACGGCGACAAATAGCCGAACGATCCTCTAACGATGGGCAGCGGGCCCGGGTGTGTCCGAGTGAAAAACACTTGAAACAGCGCATAGGTTGGTCCTCAAGCGCCCGGACAACCCCAGAGCTGAACCCTATCGACAGCCCTTTTTTAAGGACGGCCTCCGCTGCCACTACTGGGCACGACAGGCGAATCTCGCCGATCCCCCGACGGCCAGTCCGGAGATTTCCAGCCTTGATGGCTTCAGGACTGCAGCCACCTACAGCCGCTACTGCCGCCACCACCTCGTCCCTGGTGACCGAGTCGTCAAGCTCGGAAATCACCAAGGACGTGCTCCTGATTGGCCTGCCCACTATAGCCAATCCAGTAACCGCAGCCCGCAAGGCGTTTGCGAAGAGGTCAGCGTTAGCGTCACGACTCGCACCCGAGAACTCAAACAATCGAGCCCCGGTCTGCGTTTGCCGGCACTTGACCTCCTCGATGCCCATCTCTCTTGGTTTAACCGACTCGCGGGCCTTGGACAGCACCTTCTCGTAGGAGACCCCCTTTTCCACAGCTTCTGGCGTAATAGTTAACACCACTGCTGCGGATTTGGGAGGAACCAGTTTTGGGGCCTTTTTGGCCTGCACTTTGCCACCTTTCCTCTTTTTCGCCGTTTGGGTTGGCTTTTTATAGGTCGATGAAGGGTGGACAGTGGCAGTAGGAACCTTTCTCTTTTTATTCTTCTTCTTTCTCTTGTTTCCGGCTACCTGCCACTCATTTGCAGCAGTGGTTGCGGGAAGCATGCCATCTATATCAACTGAAAGGCCAGACGCTGGGAGCCTTAATGGCCCTACAGCCACATGGGGGCTGGCAGTGGTCGATTTTGGGCGAGAAATTTTTCTTGAGCCCGATTTGACCTTGGAAGGTTCAGGGTTTGCCCTCTTGCTACATGCAGACGTGGAGGCTACAGATGCATAAGACACCGACACCTCAGAATCCACCAAAGGTTCAGAAACCTTGGGGGCCGTCTTTTTGCCTATACCCTTCCCCTTTACGGTTTTCGATGCTGGTTCTGCAATCACCTCCTTTCGTTTGTCTGCTGCCAGTGGCGGACGAACAATCTTGGGGGGATTAAGACGATCTTCAATACCGGCAAAACAAGACCGCACAAAAACTTTCGTCTCCGCGGCGTGTTTGATAAGCATTTCCTCCAATACACCGCGGAGATTAGCTGCTATGGGATCTGCAGTAGTCATGGCAGAAGCCACGTCCATTGACTCCACTTCGGCTTGTCGGAATGGAGCAGCGCCTTCTAGCTCAGCGATTTTGGCCTCTAATACCTCAATGCGCCGATGCTGCTGCAGCTTCTCCTCCTCTAGGCGGTTCACTGTCGCCTGGAGACGCTGCACCTCCTCCGGGGCTGATCGCGTTGCCATCGATGCCAATATATTCTTAGCATTTTCCGCGTGGTCCCGTAGGGCTTTCTGCAGGGTCCCCTTCATATTGCTAGATTTCCTAGCTATTTCCACGATGCTGCCCATGTCAGCATCGTGAAGGGACTGCAGCTCAGCCACCGTCTTGTTAGAATAGTCGATCCAAACAGAAACGCCATAACCATGTTTGGCCCGGGCGAGGTTAGCCTGGCGCTCCTGCGCCGCAATCTTCACCTCGAGCTCTTGAGCGAGCGCCTCTCTTTTCAGCCTATTGGCCTCTCGCTGAGCCTCTGCCAGACCAACATAGTGGTCCGTTGACGGTTGTGGCTTCCGGGGACGGCCACGTTTGCTCGTGGCCGACTTGGTGCTCTTAACCGAGGGAGCGTCCGAGCTGGACCCCTCGACACCCCCTGATTTGCGGGAGCGCTTGCGTGACTCTTTTGTAAAGAGTTTACGTGTTTCGCACAAGCCTCCCGCCGAACTCGCTATCGACGCGTCGGTAAGCGTGCCCTCCTCGTCCGAGGACAAACATCCTGGGGACGGGTTGAAAAACTTGCTCCCCGAGATTGAGAAGCAAGAGTTGCGGCTCGAAGGACGCTTGAACACCTCGGCGTCTGAACGCGCGAGGCGAACCGACGTCCTCCGCCCTTCACCAACCAGGGTTGTACCGGGTGTAAAACCCGCACCCTCAACACCGCGATCCTCCGAGGCGTCACGCTCAACCAAAACGGAGCCGGACAACCTCCTTGCATCGCAAATTTCCTCCGGGCGAGTGCCCCCCCTTACCAGACCCGGAGCAAACCGCTCAACGGGCTGGGAGGTGGGACCCTCCCCCTGGTCCTGAGAAGGACCTTTTCCAACATTTAGAGATCGCATCGTAATTCGATTCGATTTTCCAAAAAGTTCAAGCGCACTTTAGCCGCGCGTCCTCTGCTTCTGCGTTACCGAAGTGTCAGAGGACGGCGTTTCCAGGGATCACGATCGTGGACGTAAGCGCTTGGGGGGATCCCCACCTTTGTAATACTCCTAGGCAAATCATATTTTTGCCACAACCCAATAACTACCAATTGAATACTAAAAATAATAATTCAGAACTATATTCCTTTTTTTAAATACTAATTTCATCGAAGACAAAAAAATAAGGCATTTGGGAAATTCACCCATATCTGCCACGATGTTCCATTTATCAGTAGTTATAAAACTAGATAAATGCTAATTCGGTGCAGCACATGCAAAAAATATTCCACATATCGCTTTATTACTAAACAGTAGTCCCGCGGGTTGAGAAATCGACGTAAAATGGCTGACTTACGAAAGGATAAAGTCGTGGATTCAAGGAGAAAAGTGGATCTTGATACAGTTCTTATAGAAGAAATTGGACAGTTCGGGAGATTCCAGCTCCGAACGTTTGCGCTAGCGGCTGTGATGGTGATCTTCAGTGCTTGGGCAGCTGTTGAATACATGTTTACCACAGCACGGATTAGCACAAGGTAAATAAGATAGTATAGCTTACTTAATTTCACTATTAGCTAAGATGAAGGAAATATCTTTGGTTGCTTGTATAGGTGCCTGATTCCGGAATGCGAGGTAGAGCCAGCAGAGTTCTCTCCGTACTGGTTGGCGAACGCGGTGCCAAGCACGAGCGCGACGTCGTTCGACAACTGCCAGCGCTTCGGCAACGCGAGTGAAGCGCTGCGGCAGGTGCCCAGCGACACGTGCCCCAGCGCGCTGTTCGACCGCGCCAGCGTGCTGCCCTGCGAGCAGTTCGTGTTCGAGAACACGCACTCCGTGGTGTACGATGTGAGTTCTCCCGCCGGCGTTGCTCCGCGCTCGGTACGTACTGCTCTCGGAGACTGACGTGTGTGTGTTCGTGCAGTACGGGCTCGCGTGCGACGAGTGGCGGCGCTCGCTGATCGGCACGGTGCGCACGTTCGGCACGCTGACGGCGCTGCCCATCACCGGCTTCGTGTCGGACCGCTGGGGCCGCCGCGTCGCGCTCACCATCAACGCGTTCAACACGGCCTGGCTCGGCGTCACGCGCTACTGGGCCGACACCTACCTCGGCTTCATGTTCTCAGAGTTCGCCGAGGCCACCTTTGGCTCGGGCGGGTTTACAAGCATCTACATTTTAAGTAAGTATAAACGATCAATTATGTTTTCTTTGTATTGGTTTTTAGATACTTGTTTAATGACATTGTAAAATTACTTTTGTTACACAGTGATGGAACTGGTGGGTCCCAAGTACCGTGTCGCGGTTGGGGCAGCTTTAAACACTTGGTTTGCTCTGGGGCAGGTGACAATGGGGTTAATAGCATGGGGCGTACCCAACTGGAGGTATCTTACACTCGCTCTATATATTCCCCAGTTTCTTGCTGTCGCATATTATTTCCTTATCAGTGAATCTGTCAGGTGGTATATGAGTAAAGGACGCTTTGACGAAGCAGAAACTCTTCTTAAAAAGGTAGCACAGGTGAACAGAAAGGAATTATCTAAAGAGACATTGGAAGCATTAAGTCAGACGTGTGCAGAGAAGCTACATAATGAGAAGCTACAGCATAACGGCAGCGAGCCGTGGCTGGTCGTGCAGGTGTTCCGGCACAAGCGCGTGCTGCTGCGCGTGCTGGTGTCGCCCGTGTGGTGGATAACAAGCACCTTCATCTACTACGGACTGTCCATCAACGCCGTCAACATGTCCGGCAACCGCTACCTCAACTACGTGGCCGTGGCCGCCGTCGAAATCCCTGGCTACTGGATTGCATTTTTACTGATGAACGTGATTGGAAGACGGCCTGTCTTGGCGAGTGCTTTTTTGATCTGTGCCGCTTGTCAAATTGCATACATTTTCATACCTACGGGTAAGTTACTAAACCTAATTTTCCTTAACCTTCAGATGTGATAAGTTTGTGAATTATATTTGTGAATTTTATTGTTCAGGTATGTATGCAGTTTCTCTGACAGTGTACCTGATCGCCAAGTGCGCCATAGCGATGGTGGTGACGACGGTGTACGTGTACACGGCGGAGTTGTACCCCACCAAGCACCGCCACAGCTTGTTCGCTTACTCTTCAATGATGGGGAGAATCGGCTCTATGCTGGCGCCGCTCACACCTGCCTTTGTAAGCCTGTTTTTGAACTGATCGAATACCCCAAATTTAACACAGCCGCTATAATATTTGTGTAGGTTTCTACAGACGTTCAACTTTAAACACTTGACGTAATTATTTTTATTTTCTTTAATAGGGAGCGCAGTGGTTTGAAGAGCTCCCGTTCGTGCTGTTCGCGTCGTTCGCGCTGCTGTCTGGTCTCCTGATCTTCGCGACGCCGGAGACGCTGGGCACGAAGCTGCCTGATACCTTGGAACAGGCGGAGCAGCTCGACAGCAAACGATGAACAAAACAAAATGCTTTAAGAAATCTCAAGTGTAATTAGTGAATAAATTTGTAATAATGTTATTTAAGATATAAATGTTTTTTTTCTACATCCCTTTCATTCCGTAAAGCTAACTTACTCATCTTGCTTCGTGAATACTGATTATCACTGTAGTATGGATAAAGGTATGGCTGCTGTCTACATAGTTGGATGCTAATGCCTACTTAAATGTAACTATATTTTCTCCTTACGTGTGTCAACCTATATCGTAGCTACAATATTGTGATCAGGCGTTTGAGGAATACTATTTTTATTAGTCCATATTGCTCTATTCTAAATGTAGTTTGAAAGCGAGTTAATGCTTATTTTAAAATCTAGTAAAATTCCTGTCTCTAAAAAAATCCTGAAAGAACCATATATTATAGCATCAAGGTAAAACAAAATAACTAATAAGAATTTGTTTATAAAAAAAGGTTTGTTGAGCTGTTTAGAACGTAAATCTTATTGTAACTTGAAACGCAAAACTAAAACATAATTAATGATATGTTTATTATTGAAATAACATGAAAATAACAATAATTAGTCGCGTTATGTTGTATACATAGGCCGGGTAGCGGCGCAGACGCGTTTCACAGCGGAGCGAGGCGCGCGCGCCGCCCGCAGACGCACACACGCGCCGACACGCACACACGCAACAACATACGAAGCGAACCAAATAATATAGTACAGTGTAGTGATCATGAACATATAAATATTTCTTTTCATATGTTTTGGTAAGTTAAATTGTGTTTTAATATTATTTAGTTTTTGCTTGGGGTTTTATTATGCTCTCGTTATTCTGTTCTTTCCTGAGTTTGGGAATTAGTAATAGTGTTATAACTTTTCAAATTCGTACGAAATATTTCAGTTTAGGCTAACTAATTCTGATATAAAATTAGGAAGAATTTTGAAAAAACACACCAGTAATAGTTAAGAGTGTGTGGCGTTTAGAAATTTATTAATATCCAAAAAAACGCGATATTATTTTGTGATTACAATAACTGTTTTATTACTAGAATAAACTTAATATATCATTTACACAGTCCGCTCTATTTTTAGGTATAGATATTTTTATATTTTTCACGTTTGCTAAGATATAAAATTTAACTCTACTTTAAAGTAAATAAGACAGTCTGCCAAGACATACGACAATGTGAACAATCAATAAAAAAGTGCTCTTATTTTCTAAATTCCTATCGTCATCTTTTTAATATTTATGTAATAAAAACATTTTTGAGTTAGCGTATGAAAATGTTCCTTCCGTGACAAACACTTTTGCAGTGCCATCTATTATGTTAAACTAAATCGTTAGACAACTTAACTATTATCGTCAGTTAGTAGAATAACAGTATAATGAATCTACATAATAATATATTGATTCTGATTCCTACAAAAAAAAATTTAATATCCGTATGGAGTCTTACAGAACAACTCTTAACCTGAAACAGTTTAATAAGAATATATGTAGCTATACTGCATAGGATTGACTACAATGAGTATCAGATTCATGTAAGATACATTTGTGTTTCATTTCTACACTTTGCCTTTATATAGTTGAGCAAGCCATTGCAGTTAAAAATGTGATGTTTACGATAAATCATGTGAAGTTTTAAATTTTGTGTTTTTATATGAATGGGTAATTTAATAAATTCAATATAAAATAATATTGGATTGATATTGGCACTTACAGTTTAATAGTTTTTGACTGCGACTCTTGCACAAGTTTGAACTATTATTTGTTTGTCAATAAACCGTATTAAGATTATTCGCATAGGAACGTGTTATCCAGTGTCGCAAGTCCACTAGTTGTATACTATGACCTACTGCCAGATAAGTAATACATACAACGGCAGGCCAACACCGGGCTAATCGGGATCAAAGGTACTAAGGGCACCAACTAATAAGGTCAGACCCGATACTCTTTTATTCGTTTGTTTTGCGGTTCGGCTATATTCGGAATCTGCTGTCCCTGTGTAGCAACTAGAATAGGTGATATTCTTTTGTTGTATATGTAAGTAATTTGCAAGAAGCCTACACGAAATTTATTGATAAAATAAAATTGGACTCTACTTCGCACCTAAACCTATGTAAATTATAGTAAGTTCTTTGTGATGTGGTTATTAAAAAAACATTACAAATCTGTGTTAATAGTAGTCGACATTCTAATTGAGTATAGAATAGCGGGCAGTTATTTGTGAAAATCACTTGTTCGTGAACAATGAGTGTGTGTTCAGGAGGCAAACAAATGTAGCTGCGATTGTTACGAGGGTAAGGGCCGGAGGTTCATGTATTTATGTAGTTTATATAAAAGAAGGAAAGTACCTGTAAACAGTGATACAATCTTCTTAACGCCTGAGCAAAAGTTGATGGACTTCAGTAAACTAATAGTTAGGTACGAGATACATAACCCAAACTAGTTATTCCAGTTAATATACTTTTAATATCAATAGTCATTAACCTGAGAGCACATGTTTGTTTTGATAGTAATGTATTAATAAACAATACTTGGATATTTATTGTCAAATAAGTTTTACAGGTTCAAAGACTCGAAGATTAGGGTTTAGTGTTGCAATATTTAATGACAAACATATCAGGCCGCACTTTATCTTAGGTTAAATGACACGTGCTCATAATTTTATAGTACAATAACAATGTTAACGCTAACGATTTTTATTACAGCCCTAGTGTTATAAAAATCGTTACATCAATATTTTTGCTTTCCTCTTGAGTCTATTCGCTATACAGGACAAGATATCGAAGAACAGTCGACTGCACTTACCCAAATGTGGAATAGTATCTAGTATACTGTAACTAGTAATGTATTTAATGTCTCTAATCATTCTGACAATAGCAATCATGACGCGATTGTTGCTCATATTATAAGAAAATTTAGTCAGGTGAGATAGAACTTCATCTTTACTTAGACTAAAAGACATCCAAGAGTTGCTAACGTTGATATCAATTCGAAACATTCGAAAACTCTTTTTAATTCTAGCTCGCCCGTGTGCGTAGTTTTTAGCATCGTCATGTATTGTACTTTGAGGTCGAATGTATGTCTTGTCTGATATAATATACATGTATATTATCTTGATTTCTTTGGTAACAGTGTATAATTTCCACCATTACCTATGTATAGCGCGACAGCTGCAGCCCCGCGCTGTTTACTGTCGCTCGTAACATATCATCATCCAATATTTTTATAGCGTCGCGTGCGCATGCATACTGCTGCTCAATTATACTGTATTCCTCTCGTCTGTCTCCGGATATTATTGTGTTAAGTACTGTACAATCATCTGTGATAAATGCTAATTTATCGCAAGAAAATATACTTAAATTGTATCTCGGGTATGTAAAACAATATGGCTATCATTGTCTTTGTTGGATTAAACAAAAATAACGTTTTGATTTAACACACCGTTACCGTAAATATCGGCCCTTAAACAAGTATTTAATTTGTACAAGAACAAAATGTTAACTCCTACTAAATGTTACATAGATATTGCACTTTATGTATAAGCAAGCACATTGCATGTCACGTGTATGTGATGTGAAAACTTCACAAGGTTTGCACAGGTGTCAGGATCTCGCGAACATCATGAATATGGATGCAGGGAAAGTGCTGCATGAATATAACTCTGTGAAGGTTTCAGACATTTCCTTACACATTCAGTGGAGTGCTATTTCGCAAACATTTTTGAACAATGCACCTATAACCGAAGAATACCTAAATAACTAAGTATTTTGAAAAAATACCAAATACTCGTAATATAAATCTAAGCAAAAATTTAACTTAAATAAAAATACGAGTCAGACGCGCGATCATGAAGATAAGATTATAAATCTCGTACAAAAATCAGCTTTCTTCACTTAGCCCCCTCTGAGGGGTACCTCTTTTTATTTGTTATTGGATGGCCAGAAAGTACCTAGGTATGTTTGGTGTAATTCTTGCGACAATTTACAATGCGAACACTTTTCCCTTCGACGACGCATATTCATATCTTCACTACAATACATGATACATTAGCATGCACATGACATTGCATATTACTGCAAACACGCACTATCTATGCATTTGGAGTAGTTTGTATACAAGGGCAGTAACTTAAATAATACAGGAATATACGAAAAAGTTATGTATCTAACGATCAGTAAATTGGTTAAAAACAATAGATGTACTTGCATGATTTGACTCTACTGCTGGGAAATAGGTTCATATGATTTCCACATTGGGGGATAATTAATTTACCAATGTGGAAACTTCACCTAGAAAATCTAGAATATACATTTTTATAATTTACGACATCAGTCCTAAAAAGAAGTGCTTTAATAAGACTCCCAATGAGTTGCTTATAATTACTGCAGTTTTTTTAAAATTACAGTATAGTCCTCAATTTTTTCGTTAGTCGCATATAACAGTCAGTACTTCTGCATAACAAATTAGCACAAGTGTTGTCCGACACACTTAGCGGCAGTGTTATCGCGCGGAGCACGGGGTCGCGCCGCCGACACCGCCGCGCGCCGCACCCGATACGCGGGCGTCGCGGCCACAGCCACTGCTACCCTATCGACACCTCTGCTAAAATGGGGGCAATGACTGCTCTATATACGGCTATAACTAGATAACTTCTTAATCTTTTGGATTGTGACGCCAAATATTTGTGAGTGACGTCGTTTGGATTGATAACTGTGACATCTAAGAGCTGTGTGTTAGAATTAATTTGAAATTGAAAATGTAAGATAATGACTTTTTCAATAGGATATAAAGGTAATTTATAGGTTGCCAACGTCAAGTTATGGGTATAAAGCACAAATTGGATAAAGTTGCAAGATAATGTAGGGCAACAGAAAGATGATTGAGGAATATTAATGTGCCTCTGTTGACTACCCCGAGCGCTAAGTTTTTTTGGTTGTCCTACCTAGCGCAGGTGTTAGGGAACAAGACAATAAAACGAATTGAAAACAACTGACTCGGTTACATGAACTGTAATGACGAAAACTATTCTACGTTCTGTGAGAGATTAAAGAGTTCGCGAAATAGCTGGTCAAACTTGCAAATAGATTGCACGCAGTAATCATGAGATTTTGAAAAATCTTTCCTGTTTAAATATTTTGTTGGCCGTAAATCTGCAAAATACCTACACTACGTTACATTTTGATGGATGGGAAAATGTTATAATATTATGTATTTATGACTAATTAGGACAAGAAAAAAGATGTAGTTTTCAAGAGATTGATATTAATGGCATATAACCATACAGGAAAACGTTATGAATCAGAACATGATTTGCAAAGATTGAGGAAACGGAAAATAATGAAATGGACTTTTACATTAAGTACGGTTTACACGAATCACCCGACCACGTGAGCCCGAGGCCGAGCAGAGGTATAAGGCGATGCTTTATGACTTACGACTGTGACGTCATAATGTCCAATTACCCAATAGTAATAAATACTTGGCTCGCATAATCATGTGCTGTAATGCCTTTCTATTTCCGCGGGAAATTCGCTTTGATAACGATAGCTCAAGCACAAAATGTCTTGGCTAATTAATTCAGCTTAATCACTAATTAAATTGACCACTAATATACCTAATTAGTGGTCGCACAGCTTGTGTACGAAATCCACTCAGTTTTATGCAACATGCTTGGATATTTATATATGGCAAATAAACAGTCTTTTTTCTCGTCAAGAGAGCGAACAGAAATAGTATAAAAACAAACACTTTCTGTTACTAAAACATACTTACACCTAGCGTCCGAGACCTATCATCTTATCGAATGACACAACTTTGCCGATGTACTCCAATATTGTTTTTAAGTATTCTTAATAATATGAAACCTGTACATTATTTATAGGGAATTAAGGATAATAATTCTTATAACAAATAAAACAATATTGTCACCCGTAATCTTCTTAAATTCTACTTAAAAAACGCGACTCATTACAGTTTTTTTTAAGCAACCAGTATTTTTTTTCTGTAACAATTCATTTAAATCACAATTATTCTGGTTGGCATGTGTTTATTATCTAAATTTCACATTTAAAATGTGTTTTGTTTTAATTTTTCAAAAGGTTTGAGTTAATTGCTTAGGAAGGCAGATGTTTACTTTTTACAATAAACAACAAATGATACAATGGACTGTGTCGCAAATCATAATGCTTGTATCTGATGTTACATCTTGTGCACGACTTTAGGAATCGTGTCGTTAATGCCGGGGAACAGGTAAACAAAACCTGGTATTGTTATGATATCATTCATACACGTCATTACAATAGGAATTCCAAATCAATTAGTGTTCGACAGGATTCATGATTATCTAATGATCTCTCTTATAGGTAAATGATCCTTAAAAGTGGCAGTCCCTGTTTTATATTCTAAATTGGACGCAATGCAAAGCTTATTTCAATTAAAACATTCCCCGAACACTTTACCGGTGCTTGGTTAGGTTTGAGAAGGAAATTGTAGTGTCATCGAAGAAAAGAAAAAACATTTTTTTTTTGTAATATTTTGAGCTTAACCTACAAAGTTCAGTTAGCCTACAAGCCGTTGAGTCAAGATACTCGTACACACGAAGCGATGCAGTCGTGACCTCAGCTGACGTGTGCGGTGGACTTTATATCTTTATTGTTTATGATTCACAATTGTGGGCCAAATAGGTATAATAATATACCTATTGAACATAAGTTTAGTGAAAAGAAAGTCGCGATATGTATGATAGATATATGTAAATGATAGACTACGCATTTATATAATATTGATGAGATAAGAAACAAGCGTATTAACATTTAACCTTGTAAACATTACACAATTACTTGTACCAAAGATTATCGTAAGTGAGAGTAGGACTTTAACAAATGTCTGATCTGGTAGAATTGAACTAGATCTGAACTGTTTAGAACACGCCTTCTATAGCCAACTGACATTACTACAAGCGTGGACGCTGATCAAATCGCTCAATTTTTTTTAAATGTCATTTCCATTCATTCAATATTGTTTAAAGGTATTCTATCAGAGTTAACACTTGTAGAAATGTCTTAGTCTTCAGAGGCTGGATACAGACCTTAGTTACATAAGAGCAAATCTCTCGCCTACTGGAATACCTTTGTGTTGCTAAGTATGTTGTCGGCGAGATGTCCTTTGTCCGGTGTTCTTGATGAATGTATTAGCAT
This sequence comes from Autographa gamma, assembly GCA_905146925.1. NCBI lineage: Eukaryota > Metazoa > Arthropoda > Insecta > Lepidoptera > Noctuidae > Autographa > Autographa gamma. The sequence continues at coordinate 275,298 of LR989858.1, forward strand.
TCCTCCGTAACGATCTAGTGCACGTGCCGCGTGTAGAGTTATTGTAAACATTCGCATTATGTAAACACTGATAGCCCTTTACCCTTCCTCCGTCACACCGACTTATATTACAAGTTGCGACTAATCTTATGAAATGTGGAATATAAACGACGAGTGCTTAAAATATTTTTTTACACACACATATATTTTTTTTTACACATTTTTGTATTGTTGCATAAAGTATGTTTTTACGACTGACGACATGTACTACCGTTCCTTAACTGACGAATTACTAGTTCGGCCACGTATGTTACATTATTCAGAAAATGTTTCACTTCAAAAACCTATACAGAACTCCCAAAAAGAAAAACACTACAAAACCTGCTCGGGTGTTGTGGAAAAGTATGCAATATTACACAATCGATATTATTGTGTAATTTTCCTGTAAACTCATGCGCACTTCTCTCGTAAATTCCTCGTTCCTGTGACGTCACCGCGATGGCTACCTTGACCTGTCGTGCTATGACGTTGAAATGTGACGTCACAGCACTCTCACCAGATGTCTGTTAGTATGACGTCATGCGGTGAGAGTCTTCTGGGTGGTCATTGTGGTTTTGTGGTTAGGAAGAGGAAGGTATTTTTTTCCATTCTTTTACTACTTTTTTAGATATTTATTGTTAACTCACTATTGAAAAATTTCAGCATAACTATTTAAACCAAAAAAAAACTAAGTTCTCATTCATTAATTAGGTATACTTAATACAAAAATAATAAGAAGTTTCATTTTATTCTATGAACACCAATTAAAAGTTTCGTTTTCTTACACATGTAGTATAAATAACCTTGTAATTGTAGTACATACTATCACTTAGTTACTGATTATGTCTTCATTAAGTATGTTACTGGGTACGCAGGTATGCTAATACGTGCATCGGTTGACCCTAAGCAAAATATGCCTGAAAATTTCCACGAAGGTTAAAACAATTATAAATTGTTAAAGTCAAGACACATTGACACTGCATTAAGTAAAACTAGGGCTCTTGTATAATTATTTTGTTTTGCACCTAGGTTCAAAAATTACTACGTCAAATTGTATCAATAACTGAAGAGTCGATAGTGTTTGTCTTACATACCGTTGTGAAGGTTCTATGCTAAACCATTCGTGCCAGCTGATAACGTTCTCCTTATCTTTCAGTTTTCAGTAATTTGATAAAGAGAGGAGTTCTCACTTCGCGAGTATTGTGCTCTCTACTTATTGTATGTTACGGGATCGCACCGGTGCAGTGTGCGGTGTTTATAACTGGTATATTTATTTCACCGTTTATTTGCTTTTCAAATCACTTCACAGAAATGAACATTGTAGTTTCTTACGAGATCCGTCTGGTGGATTTTATTATTATTTTGTTTGAAATGAAAGTGGGAAACCATTGTTTTTCCATCGTGATAATACAGTTTTTAATTTTAAGTGAAACAATATTGAACAATATATTTAAAGTGAAGTAATAAAACTATGATAAAATAAACATCCATATAATAATACAAAGTTTTTAGAATAGGATCTGAATAGATAAGTCTCGCCCAATTTGTAGCTGTCTAAATTTCGTAGGCCATTCACTTTTCTACAGCTACGCGCGCTACGCTATGCACGGAGCGTAGATGTTGCGTAGGCGTGTTGCGATTAAAAATGCGATTTGTTAGTTGAATCAGTGTTATTTTTTTTGGTAAACCTTGGGTAGTTTCTTATTTTTATTCTATACATGAAAGTATTCAAGATTATATTTCATTAAGAAAATAAATAATAAATGTTTGACAGTTGGTACGTTTCTGTTATGGCGAATTAAAATTGTACTGCCACTTATCTAGTAAAACCAGTCTTCCAGAATAAATACAAAAATAAATAAGTGATTCTGATATGACCAATCATGTTACAAATTAATAAGTCAGTCAGGTTTACATGAACTTCAGCTTCTATAGACGTAGGTCGTAGGTACCTACCTCTTGTGAAGCGGAACCTTGTGTTCCTGCGTCTACATCACCAACAATATAACAGCAAGTGTCCGACAATCGCGATGTTTACTAAACACGCGACTGACGCGATAACGGCGATACGCCAAATTTAACAGGCCTGTTGGTATAGTGGTTAGTGACTCTGACTGCTATACCAGAGGTCGTGGGTTCTATTCAAACCCAGGATAAATGTTTGTGTGATGAGCACGATCATTTGTTCTTCGTCTGGGTGTAAATTTATCTATAATATGTATTTATTTAGAAATATATAAGTATGTTTACCAGTTGTCTGGTTACCATAACACAAGCCCTGCTTAGCTTAGTTAGGCGAAGGAAAATAAAAAAAATGAGAAAGCTTATGAAAAAACATAAATATCTCTAAAAAATAATATTCTGAAGTACATTATAATAATCATTACCTATTTATTTTAAATAGACATGATTTGATTTTTTTTTTCCAAAATGTTGGTTGAACAACTGTGTAGTGTAGCATTAACAACTGGAACTCAATGTTATATTGTTATATTGTATGTTACGTAAAAATCAGCATTGTCTCTTGAAACCCTATTGTTGCTCTTATCGACAGTATTTAACAAACTTAGAAGTTAGACATTCTTTATTGATAGTTTGTTATTCCGTCTCCTCTACTTGATAACAGTACCTTTCTCGCCAACGAGCGCCAAAAATTTTCCTATGTAGGGGTTGGTGCAAGCTAAAGTATATTATGAGCGCGATAATTTCTTATTAAATATCTACTCTTATAAGCACCCTGTTATAGCAGTGACACTTTCATGTTTCTACTTGACATTTACGGATTTTTCGTAAATTGTTGTACAAACTGACACTCGGAGTGGACAATAGGAGTTGGTACACCACATAATGCAGTGACGGGAAATGCTACTTAAAAAAAAATGTCTGGGTTATACTGGACATAACCAGCCTTGATGTCGAGTATAACAGCGTATTTTCAAAACATTGATATTTACGATCGTCCTCACGACCGGCACAATACGCCGCCGCCGTGGGACGGTTATAAAAATACACGCAACAACAACACCCTGTGTGTTGTGTGTAAATATGGTCAATAGTGTTGTTTGTTGCGGCGTAAGTTCGTGCGCGCATTGTTTGAGACGAGTCGTGAGTGAGCATCTTGTAAACAAGCTCGTCACACCAGGACCTGTTGTTTTCATGTCACCTGGCTTCTAAATCGGATGAGGTTCATACGTTCATGAATTATTGGTTGGTTAATTAATTAGCCTCCTTCCTTAAATAACATCTGGTGTTTAGTCTCGAGTGTGGTGCATAGAACTGCAGCAGGTGAACCAAATAATTGGTCGATGCACGATGCATTACATCGTCAAATGCGGCTGTGAGAAGTGGCTCTAGTTACATTTCATAGGATAAGGTTGTGGCTATATTAAAAAATCAATAAAAAAAAACATAAAAATATGTTTTTTCCTTTCGGAGTTTGATATTACTCAATCACGCTGATTGTCGAGCACAGATAAGCGACACCTCATATGTTTTACTTAGCTCCCAAGCCCGCCGTGACCGAGTGTACGTTACATTCGACACGCGTTACATTTGCGCATAACAGCAGTTGTATTAACACATAGCTTATTACCAGGAATCCACTTTTTTTTTTATTAAATTAAAATTAAAATAAAAAAAAAATTATTAAAAGGTTTTATTATTATCTTATACACTGAATACATACATAAACTCAGGCAGCTCCGGTAAGTTACGAATGCACTTGTGTTGGAGCTGTCTCGCATCTTCCCGTAAATATTACATAATTACAATGTTGGTACTGATTAACAAGGTAGTTTAATTTAATGTTATTTAAAATACAAAGGTTATTTTAATTGAATTTGTTATTTTATTATGTTGGATTATTTGTTATGTGTTATTTTTTTTTAATTACTATTTGGAAATAAAATTTAAATTTTACATCTTGAATCACTTAACCAACTGTCATTGCCGTTTGACACAGGTCTCCTACGAAATAACTTGTATGAAAAGTATTGAGCAATCAAAGGTTTTAAAGATATGGGTAAACTTAAGTCTTAGGTTGACGTCACAGTAAGTAAAAGTTATTTCTCCGCTGACGCCATGAGGAAAACACATCAGACTCATCACTCAACGCAACGTGATGATGATGATATCAACCAAAGCTTTGAGGATAACACTAAAGTAAATTAATTCAAAAAGAAAAAAAAATACTTTTATGATTAATTTGTAGGGATGAATACATACTTACGAAAGAATATATTTCTATTTTTTTTCAAATCAAATAGTATGTCATACCTTTTTTCTTTTCTCTTATCGTGATTACTAACAAATTTTCGGGTCTCTTTTCTTACATAGTTTGATTTGGTAGTATAAATCACCGTATGAATGATATTACTATGACGCGTAAGGAAGCCACCTGGACAATAGGGTTGTCCCAGCATAGTGCGCGTCACACAAGCTACACTTCCCTGTATTATCTGGATGGCGAACTTTAACAATGGCCCACAGCGATGCGTAACGCAACTTTTGGTATTCCTCACGTGACTCACTAACAACGAACTTGCTCGTTTACAAACTAATCAAAAAAGGAGGACCTTTACGATTTAGGTTTGTGTGTGTTTTGAAATTAACAGCTGTTTTCGTTGTTTAAATAACAAATGGCAACGCTTTGATCCCATATGAGTTCAAGATTGGACTTATAAACCAATCGGACAGTATTGCAGATTCTTGCCGACTAGAGCAGCTTCTAACTGATGAATAGGAATACTTTTGTAAACTATTTTTTAGTCTCCCCACCTCTATATTATTTATAAATCTATATAGAGAAAGATTGTTCCCACCGAAGAGTTTGTCTAGAAGATGAAAAGATCAACTATAAGACAGTGCTCTAAAAAATCAGTACGAACAGATATACATAGACATTATTTGCTAACTATATACGATAACATAAAACTGTAAAGTGTTTCAATAACATGTAGAGTACTCGCGTGTTTTGCATAGCTCAGGCATTCGGCGAGCCAGCCCTCGCGGACGCGCACTGTGCCACTGGGGAAGTCGGGGTTCGGCGCGGTGACGATGACTGGCCACACAATAGCTTGTGCAAGTAATTACGTGTAAGAATTGTTATGTACCGATTGTATCACGTATATAAGCCTAGGGAAACGCTCAGAGGCTTTCAGTACTTCAGTGATTGTGTAACGGATTTGCGTAACAGTGACTTGGAGCTTACAGTGCTGCAGTGTGCTGAACACCTCCGTAACGTCTTGTGTAAGTAATCTTACCGTGGGCTCTTATGGAAATACAAACTTTTTGGATGTTCATTTATTTGTATTGTTTAAATTTCAAATACAAACTGGAACGGAATTTAGTATCAAAACTTTTTAGTTTTGAAATGCAGCTCTTTGAGTGTGTACCTTTAGTACTTTGTTTGAACAAATAGTTTTAGTAAAATGGAACAATGAGTGAACTTGAACTGAATATCCAACGAGGTGAGGTCGGTGGGTCAGCGACCACGTGCAGCGATATGACTTGCATTAGCTTTGAGCCTTCACACTACTGTGTACTGCAGCCATGCAACAAGTGCACCTGTTTAGTTTTAGGACATCAGGTTTGAAGTAGCTTGTTTGTCGACAAACACTTACAAAAATAATTTACAACTACATTTATGATAGGTCAATCAATTATCCAGCTTTTCCATCTTACAGTAGGTATATATAGTGAAATGCAATGGTTTTACTTTTAAAGTGTAAATATATTATCTACATGCTGATAAGTTAAATTTTATTTTATGTAATAAAGGTGTAACTGATTAATTTCTATAATAACATTATTATTTAACTTTTTTTCAATGTCGCATTATCTTTGTTTTTATTTTCACGGCTTATTTAAATTGAAGGTTATATAATAATATGTAGATGAAAATTGTACTATTTCTACAATTTTCTATTTGATACTTAATAGTTTGTCAAGTCAGACTTTAATTCCTTAAAAGCTGTTTATAATCTTTTCAAATGTAGAAAAATCAAGCTTTTGAGGTTGCTATCCTAACTTACAATTAACTGCAATTCCTTAAACTTAAAACACTGACAAAAGTTCAAAATTATCACATTCGTTTTACTCAGTTATAATTTTTTTACTGTAAGATTATCACAAAAGATTTTTAAAGATGTCGTCCAAATTGCAGTAGCACTCGTCGCGTGCGCCATACTCTTATCGTCCGCCATTCATAAACCGTTCTGTTTTAGAGTTGCTTTTGCTCTTGTTGCCGAAACACAATGAAAATTAGGTTACTGAGTCACAAGCACACTGTTTAGATCCAATACACATTTGTTACTGGCTGATAATACACGCGCTAACTAATTACACACTTTTAAGAGTAAAACCTCACATTTCAAACCTCTTTATTAAAAAAATTGAACTGTCAACTGTCATGGTGAAGTGTTTCGTGAAGAATTTATTTATAATGGATATATGTATTAATGAGCTTTATTAATATATATGTAAGGTGCAAATTCCAGTTTAAAATTAACAGGTAGATTCAGTTTTAATTTTCTTTGGCCGTGATATCGGTATGTATGTATTTATTTTATTCGTTTTATTGCACGTCAGTTAATGTGTTGTAATTAATTGCTTATATTATTATTAAGTGTTAATGTTCGTGTTGTGAACTCGACTGGTTCGATGGTCGATCGTTAGGTCTTAAGTTTGATTCCCGTTTTTCTGCGAAGTGTACTTTTGTTACTTTGTTATTATAGTTATCATTATCGACAATCCACCTTCCATGAACCTGAAAAATATAGCACTATAACAGCAGTTAGGTCACACACTTACTTCATGTAAATATGCCATTTTACCAAATTTACATTCCTTTATATAAATTCACAAATAATTGTCCAATATTTGTACAAGATGAGTCTGCCATTATTATCGCTCTGCCGCGTTATTTAAACTCCTATAGATTTGTGTGATTTAAAATAACTTGTTAGTGTCGTGTTAAGCTTGAAATATCTGCGAGGTAGGGAACTGATGTGGGACATCAGTTCCCTATCCAATATTTACACTTAATCGTGTTTTATGATAATTACTGCGAAATATACAGAGAATGATCAGTATTGGGTTTCGAGCCTGCAACTTTCAACAACTACAACGGAATCAGTACATTCAGTGGTAAATCGTACAAAAGCACACAGACATTAGCGACTCACATTACAGCGACAACACACTTCTTCATTGTCAAGGTATTTTGGTCAGATGCCGCGTACAGTGACAAATATTCACGAACTCTTTGTCTTGAACTCCTTTGTCGGGTATTTTGGGGGCATTAGTCAGCCTACGAGCAGAGCCAGCAACTAGTTGTTAACGTATGTCTACGCGACACTGTTTAATGTTTACATACTAGCCGGACCCGCGGATCCACCTGCCTGGGAACTGTTTATGTTTCCAAGGGCTTAGAACTACTAAGTTCACGTCTTTATATAATGGTAATGAACACATACATTGAAACGACGAATTAAAAATAGTATAAAGATTATAAAAAATAAAAATAACTTCTTAGGTTGTAACAACAAAATGTTTTTCTTAATTTATAGTTAAAGTAGTGTTCAAAACATTTGCCATTCATCATATTCACATTAACATAACGAATACCATTGCACGCGTACCATTTACTTACAAAAATAAATGAACATACAACAATACAAATATCAACCAATGTCAAAATTACAATTAAGAGACACTTTAGTTAGTCTTCCTACATGAGTATTGAGTAGTTATTAGAAAACAATTATAACAATAAGTATTGTGTGAATAGCATGTTGACTTCTTCTAAATGTTATTTCCTGCAGATGAGCTAATGTTTAAATACTAGCTATTATAGTTTCGGGGATTTTATCTAGAACAAAAGCTTTGACTACTCAATACTTTTCACGACCAAGAAATAATATACTCTCATTATGACTTACCATTTGTTATAATTACATACGTTTGAAATATCAATAGGCATATAGACAACATAAGATGTTTGCAGACCATATATTATTTCATTATGATTTTACGCGGTAAAGCTCTACTGCAGTAAAAGCCGTAAAAAGACGCTCTTGCTATAACAATAGCCGTAATGCGCCTCTCCTGGCGCTGCTGCTGGAGCTTCGGAGACCCTTAAGCGACGGAAGTATAATAACATTGTGGGTAATTATATTTTCGAGCCGTTTGGGGTTGAAATGCTCGGGTCATGGGGCACGAAATCTTTTTAAAGAACTCTCTAAACGTTTGGTAGACTCTACTCGTGATCAGAGGGCTAGTTTGTTCCTTGCACAGAGAATCGGCATAGCCATTCAACGTGGCAATGCTGCCAGCCTTCTGGGCACGTTCCCCAACATTGACAAGGAGGACGATGAGTTCCTTGACGCCTATTAGTTTTTATTTATGGAAGTTTTAACTGGAGTATAGTTAGAGTTTGTTCTTATAATAGATTTAATTGTGTATTAATAGCCGTAATAACATATCATTTTATCTCTGCAGCTAGATCACAATGTGTTACACGCACAAATATTCCATGGCGAAGTATTTGCAGACGTCATAATGAACCACTATAAATCTAATTATATTTAAATTTAATAGTCTACCGATAGCGGCCTGTTATAACATTAAATAATAATTAAAATTCAAATGGCCGTGATCATGAAACTGCCATTTATTTGGTAGTTAGTGGGAACGTGTGTTTGTGGTTATATTTACTTTCATCTTTTCTATTAATGTTTTACTATTAGTATCTAATATTGTTCCCATTGTTTGGGTAAATGTTACGCAGAAGAGCACTTCTCTTACCCATGATTTCAAGGGTCACATTAGGGTATGTAAAGTATGTTATTTGAATGACTATCTATGGTACTCTTGTCTTCCTTATAGTTTTATTCTCAAACCGAATGCATAAACCATTGCAGTGACGTTACCGTAATAACCGCTACTCAATAGAGAGGAAAGTACTCATACATATAATAAGCTTAAAATTAAATGTTCTTCTTAGTCTTATTGCGACAATCCTACGCTAAGCGACACAAAACAGTCTCGTACACATTTTTTTTTTCTATTATTTATTAATTATATAATTAAGTCACAATCATTACAACCTATATAAGTCATTACAATTTAACACAAATATTTCTAAGAAAGAATAAAATTCAAACTGTATCTATTAAAAGTAATTGAAAATTCTTAAAATATAAATATTCTCTTATTTGTATAGCTGTGTCATCTTTCGTTTCTGTAACGGTAGTTTTCGGTATTAATTTTTGCCACATAATTATACAAATAGATACTTATTTGATATTAGTGAGTATCCAATGTAAATGACTCGTGCCACCAGTTTTCGGCTTGTGTGAGTGTATTAGTGTGTTGTGTGTAGCAGTTAGTGATGTGCGTCGTTGTTGCAGGGATGATGCGCAGTGGTCACAGTGACACCAGCTTCTGAACCACCGCCACTACCACCGTCGCCATGGCAACCAAGGAAACAACTGTCAAAGTGAGTCACAAACAACCTCCTTTTTTAAATACCTCGACGGTCAGTAGGTTATTCGTATACGTATGCAAATTAGTGATATATTTAGCATTTATTTGTGGTAACATTTATAAAAGAATTCCTGCGTCATTGTCTAAAAATGTAGTATATATTTACATATAGTATTATTATATATCTTCTACTGATTATAAAATCATGTTCGTAACATCTGTTTCATAATGGGTGCCAATATTTAGTAAATCAACAATTTAAGAATATTCTAGAGGTTCTGATTATATTTATTTTAACTTACGGGATATTATTGTGCAAATGGTACTGAAATAATATTAGACATGTTAGAAGACAAAATATAAAACCCTCCTCGTGCTACAATCCATACAATTACTCTTTTTTAATTACGCATACAATCATAATATTTTCATACAAGTGCGCTGCCATTAATTTCCAACGCTTTAGAAATGTACGTATTTTTTAAAGATTATTTTCAACTCTGTTAAATTTGCTCTATGCTAGTATTAAGTGTATCCCTTCTTATAATTTCAAAAATGCATTGATAAACAAGTGAGCAGAAATATGGTCGTGTGGTCATCATAACTGCGCACTGCGGGTACGCTTGCCGCAAGGGAAAAGCATTTAAGAATCACACAAAAAATTGTGTTCTTTGTGAATGTTTGTGAAAACCACACAACTCAAGAATTAAATTAGTTAGTGAAACGTTTAAATATACATTCTCGATGTGCCTGTTGGTCTAGTGGTTAGTTACCCTGACTGCTATACCGGAGGTCGTGGGTTTGATTCCCACCATGGACAAATGTTTGTGTGATGAGCAAGATCATTTGTTCTGTGTATGGGTGTAATTTATCTATAATATTTATGAATTTATAAATAATTTAATAAGTATGTTTATCAGTTGTCTGGTTACTATAACACAAGCTCTGCTTAGCTTGGGATCAGATAACATTGTGTGAAAAATAAAAACGCGTGATCGATATAAGCATGTGTTTGTCCTCAGGTGTCGGAGGAGTGCGGGCGCGAGGGCCAGTTCAACCTGGACGGCATCCTGAGCGAGCTGGGCAGCTTCGGCAAGTACCAGCTGCTGCTGCTGCTGCTGCTCGCCTTCCGGGACTCCTTCCTCGCCATGTGCAACTTTAACTACGTCTTCACAGCCGCTGAAGTCGATTTCAGGTTAGTGACAACATATTTCTCTCTGGAGGAATCAATTAAAAATACTTTAATTCCTCACAGGTACTTAGGTATATAATTTTATCAGGTAAATATAAAATAGTCCGATCTTAGGAACTTCAGATATCGAGACGGCACTTTTGGTGAAAGATGTCCATGAGAACTACTGGGTCAAAAATAAGCAACAAACCTGTTTTAGGCAGCAATAAATTAGATGAATAAGTTTCTTTTACTGAATGTCCTCCTAACAAATAACGAAAGGAGTGATGTGATGACGAAACAAAAGTAGTTTTCCAAACGACTGTGACGTCCCCATCCTGTATTACCCTTACCTTCCGCAGGAGTGATTGTGCCACACTCACTTGTGGTTATATTACTCATTTACCTTATTCCTTCCTTCTTCCTACATTTTGTAAATCAAAGTATTCAATTTATTCAATGCAAAGAAGAGAAGGTAAATTCAGATTCAACTGTAAAGATCCCTAGCGAAGTGTTTCCGATTTCCTTTCCCCTGTTTCTTTTTAGGCACAATTTCACATAAGTAGGTAGGTAGGTAGTACTGGTATTTTGTAAAACCAGTATATATTATAGATAAGTAGATGTATAATGATCTATGATTCAGATTTATAATGGGTTTAAGAGCCATGCAAATCTTGTCACGTTAGGTACAGATTACGATGGGCGGGAAGGAAGGAAAACGTCTTGCATATGTTTTCCTGTCGCGTCAGTATTGAGAGTTTACCTAACATTATGAAACTATACGACTATGGCTGCTACTGCCTATTGCCTTATGTAAATCGTGCACAATCACTTACGTCACTTTCTTCGAGAACCAGTGACTTGGGAAGTTAGAGCGGTGAAAAGGATGAATGTAGTACCTAAAGCTTACTTACAACTAATGACAGGAAGAATGAAAAATAGAATCATTTCTAATAGATGGCAATAGGTGGAATGCAAGTGGCGAGTTGTCGTTCATTGTGGCGTTCTTGGGGTGAAGCCTTCAGTTCAGCAGTGGACGTCTTTCGGCTGATGATGATGAATAGATGGAAACATACACTGCTTAGAAAATAAAGATTTTTAAATTGCCACCTCAGTCAGCCGGGGAATATAAGATAGAACATGAATGTTTTATTTCCGGCGAGTACGACACGTATTTTTCTTTTCGATTACTTATCAATCTGCATTGCCAACACATTGATTATAAAAATACCTGAATTGTTCAATATTTTGAATTGTAATGGCAACTGGTTAAATATTTTGTATCTTTGAACTATACTGATATACTTAAATCAAGACATGTGTGTTAAATTAAGTTACAATAAAAATTTTGATTATAATTATTATTGAACTAGCTGTGCCCGCGACTTCGTCCGCGTGGAACAGTTACAGCTTGTATAGATAGATGATTTTTCAAATTGACATAACTTTTTTATTTGTGTACCGATTGACATGAAATAAACACTAAATGTTAAGTGAAGCTATCTACAATATATTTGTGAAAACCGCATCTTAATCGCGTAAGCCGTTTCTGAGATTAGCGTGCACAAACACACAGACAAACAGACAAACAGACAAACAGACAAACCGACAAACAGACAAAAAAAAATTACGTATCATTTCAGGTTCGGCATCGATATTATAACAACCCTTGCTACTTTTTTTGTTTATATTTCCATTGTACAGACACCACTTTTCTACAATTTTATTATATGTATAGATAGATGATTTTTCAAATTGACATAACTTTAATATTTATGTACCGATTGACATGAAATAAACACTAAATGTTAAGTGAAGCTATCTACAATATATTTGTGAAAACCGCATCTTAATCGAGTAAGCCGTTTCTGAGATTAGCGTGCACAAACACACAGACAAACAGACAAACCGACAAACAGACAAAAAAAAAATTAATTATCATTTCAGGTTCGGCATCGATATTATAACAACCCTTGCTACTTTTTTTGTTTATATTTCCATTGTACAGACACCACTTTTCTACAATTTTATTATATGTATAGATAGATGATTTTTCAAATTGACATAACTTTTTTATTTATGTACCGATTGACATGAAATAAACCCTAAATGTTAAGTGAAGCTTACACCAAAACATTCGTGAAAACCGCATCTTAATCGAGTACGCCGTTTCTGAGATTAGCGTGCACAAACACACAGACAAACAGACAAAAATAATAATAATTATAATTTCGGGTTCGGCATCGATATTATAACAACCCTTGCTACTTTTTTTGTTTATATTTCCATTGTACAGACACCACTTTTCTACAATTTTATTATATGTATAGATGATTTTTCAAATTGACATAACTTTTTTATTTATGTACCGATTGACATGAAATAAACACTAAATGTTAAGTGAAGCTTACAACAATATACTCGTGAAAACCGCATCTTAATCGAGTAAGCCGTTTCTGAGATTAGCGTGCACAAACACACAGACAAACAGACAAACAGACAAACAGACAAAAATAATAATAATTATAATTTCGGGTTCGACATCGATATTATAACAACCCTTGCTACTTTTTTTGTTTATATTTCCATTGTACAGACACCACATTTCTACAATTTTATTATATGTATAGATGATTTTTCAAATTGACATAACTTTTTTATTTATGTACCGATTGACATAAAATAAACACTAAATGTTAATTGAAGCTTACAACAATATACTCGTGAAAACCGCATCTTAATCGAGTAAGCCGTTTCTGAGATTAGCGTGCACAAACACACAGACAAACAGACAAACAGACAAAAATAATAATAATTATAATTTCGGGTTCGACATCGATATTATAACAACCCTTGCTACTTTTTTTGTTTATATTTCCATTGTTCAGACACCACTTTTCTACAATTTTATTATATGTATAGATAGATGATTTTTCAAATTGACATAACTTTAATATTTATGTACCGATTGACATGAAATAAACACTAAATGTTAAGTGAAGCTATCTACAATATATTTGTGAAAACCGCATCTTAATCGAGTAAGCCGTTTCTGAGATTAGCGTGCACAAACACACAGACAAACGGACAAACCGACAAACAGACAAACAGACAAACAGACAAACAGACAAACCGACAAACAGACAAAAAAAAAATTAAGTATCATTTCAGGTTCGGCATCGATATTATAACAACCCTTGCTACTTTTTTTGTTTATATTTCCATTGTTCAGACACCACTTTTCTACAATTTTATTATATGTATAGATAGATGATTTTTCAAATTGACATAACTTTTTTATTTATGTACCGATTGACATGAAATAAACCCTAAATGTTAAGTGAAGCTTACACCAAAACATTCGTGAAAACCGCATCTTAATCGAGTACGCCGTTTCTGAGATTAGCGTGCACAAACACACAGACAAACAGACAAACAGACAAAAATAATAATAATTATAATTTCGGGTTCGGCATCGATATTATAACAACCCTTGCTACTTTTTTTGTTTAATTAATCTTAACTTAATCTTAACTAACTTGCTACTTTTTTTGTTTATATTTCCATTGTACAGACACCACTTTTCTACAATTTTATTATATGTATAGATGATTTTTCAAATTGACATAACTTTTTTATTTGTGTACCGATTGACATGAAATAAACACTAAATGTTAAGTGAAGCTATCTACAATATATTTGTGAAAACCGCATCTTAATCGCGTAAGCCGTTTCTGAGATTAGCGTGCACAAACACGCAGACAAACAGACAAACCGACAAACAGACAAAAAAAAAATTAATTATCATTTCAGGTTCGGCATCGATATTATAACAACCCTTGCTACTTTTTTTGTTTATGTTTCCATTGTACAGACACCACTTTTCTACAATTTTATTATATGTATAGATAGATGATTTTTCAAATTGACATAACTTTTTTATTTGTGTACCGATTGACATGAAATAAACACTAAATGTTAAGTGAAGCTATCTACAATATATTTGTGAAAACCACATCTTAATCGCGTAAGCTGTTTCTGAGATTAGCGTGCACAAACACACAGACAAACAGACAAACAGACAAACCGACAAACCGACAAACAGACAAAAAAAAAAATTAATTATCATTTCAGGTTCGTCATCGATATTATAACAACCCTTGCTACTTTTTTTGTTTATATTTCCATTGTACAGACACCACTTTTCTACAATTTTATTATATGTATAGATGATTTTTCAAATTGACATAACTTTTTTATTTGTGTACCGATTGACATGAAATAAACACTAAATGTTAAGTGAAGCTATCTACAATATATTTGTGAAAACCGCATCTTAATCGAGTAAGCCGTTTCTGAGATTAGCGTGCACAAACACACAGACAAACAGACAAACAGACAAACAGACAAACCGACAAACAGACAAAAAAAAAATTAATTATCATTTCAGGTTCGGCATCGATATTATAACAACCCTTGCTACTTTTTTTGTTTATATTTCCATTGTACAGACACCACTTTTCTACAATTTTATTATATGTATAGATAGATGATTTTTCAAATTGACATAACTTTTTTATTTGTGTACCGATTGACATGAAATAAACACTAAATGATAAGTGAAACTAACTACAATATATTTGTGAAAACCGCATCTTAATCGAGTAAGCCGTTTCTGAGATTAGCGTGCACAAACACACAGACAAACAGACAAACAGACAAACCGACAAAAAAAAAATTAATTATCATTTCAGGTTCGGCATCGATATTATAACAACCTTTGCTACTTTTTTTGTTTATATTTCCATTGTACAGACACCACTTTTCTACAATTTTATTTTATGTATAGATAGATGATTTTTCAAATTGACATAACTTTAATATTTATGTACCGATTGACATGAAATAAACACTAAATGTTAAGTGAAGCTACCTACAATATATTTGTGAAAACCGCATCTTAATCGAGTAAGCCGTTTCTGAGATTAGCGTGCACAAACACACAGACAAACAGACAAACAGACAAACCGACAAACAGACAAAAAAAAAATTAATTATCATTTCAGGTTCGGCATCGATATTATAACAACCCTTGCTACTTTTTTTGTTTATATTTCCATTGTACAGACACCACTTTTCTACAATTTTATTATATGTATAGATGATTTTTCAAATTGACATTACTTTTTTATTTGTGTATCGATTGACATGAAATAAACACTAAATGTTAAGTGAAGCTATCTACAATATATTTGTGAAAACCGCATCTTAATCGCGTAAGCCGTTTCTGAGATTAGCGTGCACAAACACACAGACAAACAGACAAACAGACAAACAGACAAACCGACAAACAGACAAAAAAAAAATTAATTATCATTTCAGGTTCGGCATCGATATTATAACAACCCTTGCTACTTTTTTTGTTTATATTTCCATTGTTCAGACACCACTTTTCTACAATTTTATTATATGTATAGATGATTTTTCAAATTGACATAACTTTTTTATTTATGTACCGATTGACATGAAATAAACACTAAATGTTAATTGAAGCTTACAACAATATACTCGTGAAAACCGCATCTTAATCGAGTAAGCCGTTTCTGAGATTAGCGTGCACAAACACACAGACAAACAGACAAACAGACAAAAATAATAATAATTATAATTTCGGGTTCGACATCGATATTATAACAACCCTTGCTACTTTTTTTGTTTATATTTCCATTGTTCAGACACCACTTTTCTACAATTTTATTATATGTATAGATAGATGATTTTTCAAATTGACATAACTTTAATATTTATGTACCGATTGACATGAAATAAACACTAAATGTTAAGTGAAGCTATCTACAATATATTTGTGAAAACCGCATCTTAATCGAGTAAGCCGTTTCTGAGATTAGCGTGCACAAACACACAGACAAACGGACAAACCGACAAACAGACAAACAGACAAACAGACAAACAGACAAACCGACAAACAGACAAAAAAAAAATTAAGTATCATTTCAGGTTCGGCATCGATATTATAACAACCCTTGCTACTTTTTTTGTTTATATTTCCATTGTTCAGACACCACTTTTCTACAATTTTATTATATGTATAGATAGATGATTTTTCAAATTGACATAACTTTTTTATTTATGTACCGATTGACATGAAATAAACCCTAAATGTTAAGTGAAGCTTACACCAAAACATTCGTGAAAACCGCATCTTAATCGAGTACGCCGTTTCTGAGATTAGCGTGCACAAACACACAGACAAACAGACAAACAGACAAAAATAATAATAATTATAATTTCGGGTTCGGCATCGATATTATAACAACCCTTGCTACTTTTTTTGTTTAATTAATCTTAACTTAATCTTAACTAACTTGCTACTTTTTTTGTTTATATTTCCATTGTACAGACACCACTTTTCTACAATTTTATTATATGTATAGATGATTTTTCAAATTGACATAACTTTTTTATTTGTGTACCGATTGACATGAAATAAACACTAAATGTTAAGTGAAGCTATCTACAATATATTTGTGAAAACCGCATCTTAATCGCGTAAGCCGTTTCTGAGATTAGCGTGCACAAACACGCAGACAAACAGACAAACCGACAAACAGACAAAAAAAAAATTAATTATCATTTCAGGTTCGGCATCGATATTATAACAACCCTTGCTACTTTTTTTGTTTATGTTTCCATTGTACAGACACCACTTTTCTACAATTTTATTATATGTATAGATAGATGATTTTTCAAATTGACATAACTTTTTTATTTGTGTACCGATTGACATGAAATAAACACTAAATGTTAAGTGAAGCTATCTACAATATATTTGTGAAAACCACATCTTAATCGCGTAAGCTGTTTCTGAGATTAGCGTGCACAAACACACAGACAAACAGACAAACAGACAAACCGACAAACCGACAAACAGACAAAAAAAAAAATTAATTATCATTTCAGGTTCGTCATCGATATTATAACAACCCTTGCTACTTTTTTTGTTTATATTTCCATTGTACAGACACCACTTTTCTACAATTTTATTATATGTATAGATGATTTTTCAAATTGACATAACTTTTTTATTTGTGTACCGATTGACATGAAATAAACACTAAATGTTAAGTGAAGCTATCTACAATATATTTGTGAAAACCGCATCTTAATCGCTTAAGCCGTTTCTGAGATTAGCGTGCACAAACACGCAGACAAACAGACAAACCGACAAACAGACAAAAAAAAAATTAATTATCATTTCAGGTTCGGCATCGATATTATAACAACCCTTGCTACTTTTTTTGTTTATATTTCCTTTGTACAGACACCACTTTTCTACAATTTTATTATATGTATAGATAGATGATTTTTCAAATTGACATAACTTTTTTATTTATGTACCGATTGACATGAAATAAACCCTAAATGTTAAGTGAAGCTTACACCAAAACATTCGTGAAAACCGCATCTTAATCGAGTACGCCGTTTCTGAGATTAGCGTGCACAAACACACAGACAAACAGACAAACAGACAAAAATAATAATAATTATAATTTCGGGTTCGGCATCGACATTATAACAACCCTTGCTACTTTTTTTGTTTAATTAATCTTAACTTAATCTTAACTAACTTGCTACTTTTTTTGTTTATATTTCCATTGTACAGACACCACTTTTCTACAATTTTATTATATGTATAGATGATTTTTCAAATTGACATAACTTTTTTATTTGTGTACCGATTGACATGAAATAAACACTAAATGTTAAGTGAAGCTATCTACAATATATTTGTGAAAACCGCATCTTAATCGCGTAAGCCGTTTCTGAGATTAGCGTGCACAAACACGCAGACAAACAGACAAACCGACAAACAGACAAAAAAAAAATTAATTATCATTTCAGGTTCGGCATCGATATTATAACAACCCTTGCTACTTTTTTTGTTTATGTTTCCATTGTACAGACACCACTTTTCTACAATTTTATTATATGTATAGATAGATGATTTTTCAAATTGACATAACTTTTTTATTTATGTACCGATTGACATGAAATAAACCCTAAATGTTAAGTGAAGCTTACACCAAAACATTCGTGAAAACCGCATCTTAATCGAGTACGCCGTTTCTGAGATTAGCGTGCACAAACACACAGACAAACAGACAAACAGACAAAAATAATAATAATTATAATTTCGGGTTCGGCATCGATATTATAACAACCCTTGCTACTTTTTTTGTTTAATTAATCTTAACTTAATCTTAACTAACTTGCTACTTTTTTTGTTTATATTTCCATTGTACAGACACCACTTTTCTACAATTTTATTATATGTATAGATGATTTTTCAAATTGACATAACTTTTTTATTTGTGTACCGATTGACATGAAATAAACACTAAATGTTAAGTGAAGCTATCTACAATATATTTGTGAAAACCGCATCTTAATCGCTTAAGCCGTTTCTGAGATTAGCGTGCACAAACACGCAGACAAACAGACAAACCGACAAACAGACAAAAAAAAAATTAATTATCATTTCAGGTTCGGCATCGATATTATAACAACCCTTGCTACTTTTTTTGTTTATGTTTCCATTGTACAGACACCACTTTTCTACAATTTTATTATATGTATAGATAGATGATTTTTCAAATTGACATAACTTTTTTATTTGTGTACCGATTGACATGAAATAAACACTAAATGTTAAGTGAAGCTATCTACAATATATTTGTGAAAACCACATCTTAATCGCGTAAGCTGTTTCTGAGATTAGCGTGCACAAACACACAGACAAACAGACAAACAGACAAACCGACAAACCGACAAACAGACAAAAAAAAAAATTAATTATCATTTCAGGTTCGTCATCGATATTATAACAACCCTTGCTACTTTTTTTGTTTATATTTCCATTGTACAGACACCACTTTTCTACAATTTTATTATATGTATAGATGATTTTTCAAATTGACATAACTTTTTTATTTGTGTACCGATTGACATGAAATAAACACTAAATGATAAGTGAAACTAACTACAATATATTTGTGAAAACCGCATCTTAATCGAGTAAGCCGTTTCTGAGATTAGCGTGCACAAACACACAGACAAACAGACAAACAGACAAACCGACAAAAAAAAAATTAATTATCATTTCAGGTTCGGCATCGATATTATAACAACCTTTGCTACTTTTTTTGTTTATATTTCCATTGTACAGACACCACTTTTCTACAATTTTATTTTATGTATAGATAGATGATTTTTCAAATTGACATAACTTTAATATTTATGTACCGATTGACATGAAATAAACACTAAATGTTAAGTGAAGCTACCTACAATATATTTGTGAAAACCGCATCTTAATCGAGTAAGCCGTTTCTGAGATTAGCGTGCACAAACACACAGACAAACAGACAAACAGACAAACCGACAAACAGACAAAAAAAAAATTAATTATCATTTCAGGTTCGGCATCGATATTATAACAACCCTTGCTACTTTTTTTGTTTATATTTCCATTGTACAGACACCACTTTTCTACAATTTTATTATATGTATAGATGATTTTTCAAATTGACATTACTTTTTTATTTGTGTATCGATTGACATGAAATAAACACTAAATGTTAAGTGAAGCTATCTACAATATATTTGTGAAAACCGCATCTTAATCGCGTAAGCCGTTTCTGAGATTAGCGTGCACAAACACACAGACAAACAGACAAACAGACAAACAGACAAACCGACAAACAGACAAAAAAAAAATTACGTATCATTTCAGGTTCGGCATCGATATTATAACAACCCTTGCTACTTTTTTTGTTTATATTTCCATTGTACAGACACCACTTTTCTACAATTTTATTATATGTATAGATAGATGATTTTTCAAATTGACATAACTTTTTTATTTATGTACCGATTGACATGAAATAAACACTTAATGTTAAGTGAAGCTATCTACAATATATTTGTGAAAACCGCATCTTAATCGAGTAAGCCGTTTCTGAGATAAACGTGCACAAACACACAGACAAACAGACAAACCGACAAACAGACAAACCGACAAACAGACAAAAAAATAATAAATTATCATTTCAGGTTCGGCATCGATATTATAACAACCCTTGCTACTTTTTTTGTTTATATTTCCATTGTATAGACACCACTTTTCTACAATTTTATTATATGTATAGATAGATGATTTTTCAAATTGACATAACTTTTTTATTTGTGTACCGATTGACATGAAATAAGCACTAAATGTTAAGTGAAGCTAACTACAATATATTTGTGAAAACCGCATCTTAATCGATTAAGCCGTTTCTGAGATTAGCGTGCACAAACACACAGACAAACAGAATAACAGACAAACCGACAAACAGACAAAAAAAAATTACGTATCATTTCAGGTTCGGCATCGATATTATAACAACCCTTGCTACTTTTTTTGTTTATATTTCCATTGTACAGACACCACTTTTCTACAATTTTATTATATGTATAGATGATTTTTCAAATTGACATAACTTTTTTATTTGTGTACCGATTGACATGAAATAAACACTAAATGTTAAGTGAAGCTATCTACAATATATTTGTAAAAACCGCATCTTAATCGAGTAAGCCGTTTCTGAGATTAGCGTGCACAAACACACAGACAAACAGACAAACAGACAAACAGACAAACAGACAAACCGACAAACAGACAAAAAAAAAATTAAGTATCATTTCAGGTTCGGCATCGATATTATAACAACCCTTGCTACTTTTTTTGTTTATATTTCCATTGTACAGACACCACTTTTCTACAATTTTATTATATGTATAGATAGATGATTTTTCAAATTGACATAACTTTTTTATTTATGTACCGATTGACATGAAATAAACCCTAAATGTTAAGTGAAGCTTACACCAAAACATTCGTGAAAACCGCATCTTAATCGAGTACGCCGTTTCTGAGATTAGCGTGCACAAACACACAGACAAACAGACAAACAGACAAAAATAATAATAATTATAATTTCGGGTTCGGCATCGATATTATAACAACCCTTGCTACTTTTTTTGTTTAATTAATCTTAACTTAATCTTAACTAACTTGCTACTTTTTTTGTTTATATTTCCATTGTACAGACACCACTTTTCTACAATTTTATTATATGTATAGATGATTTTTCAAATTGACATAACTTTTTTATTTGTGTACCGATTGACATGAAATAAACACTAAATGTTAAGTGAAGCTATCTACAATATATTTGTGAAAACCGCATCTTAATCGCGTAAGCCGTTTCTGAGATTAGCGTGCACAAACACGCAGACAAACAGACAAACCGACAAACAGACAAAAAAAAAATTAATTATCATTTCAGGTTCGGCATCGATATTATAACAACCCTTGCTACTTTTTTTGTTTATGTTTCCATTGTACAGACACCACTTTTCTACAATTTTATTATATGTATAGATAGATGATTTTTCAAATTGACATAACTTTTTTATTTGTGTACCGATTGACATGAAATAAACACTAAATGTTAAGTGAAGCTATCTACAATATATTTGTGAAAACCACATCTTAATCGCGTAAGCTGTTTCTGAGATTAGCGTGCACAAACACACAGACAAACAGACAAACAGACAAACCGACAAACCGACAAACAGACAAAAAAAAAAATTAATTATCATTTCAGGTTCGTCATCGATATTATAACAACCCTTGCTACTTTTTTTGTTTATATTTCCATTGTACAGACACCACTTTTCTACAATTTTATTATATGTATAGATGATTTTTCAAATTGACATAACTTTTTTATTTGTGTACCGATTGACATGAAATAAACACTAAATGTTAAGTGAAGCTATCTACAATATATTTGTGAAAACCGCATCTTAATCGAGTAAGCCGTTTCTGAGATTAGCGTGCACAAACACACAGACAAACAGACAAACAGACAAACAGACAAACCGACAAACAGACAAAAAAAAAATTAATTATCATTTCAGGTTCGGCATCGATATTATAACAACCCTTGCTACTTTTTTTGTTTATATTTCCATTGTACAGACACCACTTTTCTACAATTTTATTATATGTATAGATAGATGATTTTTCAAATTGACATAACTTTTTTATTTGTGTACCGATTGACATGAAATAAACACTAAATGATAAGTGAAACTAACTACAATATATTTGTGAAAACCGCATCTTAATCGAGTAAGCCGTTTCTGAGATTAGCGTGCACAAACACACAGACAAACAGACAAACAGACAAACCGACAAAAAAAAAATTAATTATCATTTCAGGTTCGGCATCGATATTATAACAACCTTTGCTACTTTTTTTGTTTATATTTCCATTGTACAGACACCACTTTTCTACAATTTTATTTTATGTATAGATAGATGATTTTTCAAATTGACATAACTTTAATATTTATGTACCGATTGACATGAAATAAACACTAAATGTTAAGTGAAGCTACCTACAATATATTTGTGAAAACCGCATCTTAATCGAGTAAGCCGTTTCTGAGATTAGCGTGCACAAACACACAGACAAACAGACAAACAGACAAACCGACAAACAGACAAAAAAAAAATTAATTATCATTTCAGGTTCGGCATCGATATTATAACAACCCTTGCTACTTTTTTTGTTTATATTTCCATTGTACAGACACCACTTTTCTACAATTTTATTATATGTATAGATGATTTTTCAAATTGACATTACTTTTTTATTTGTGTATCGATTGACATGAAATAAACACTAAATGTTAAGTGAAGCTATCTACAATATATTTGTGAAAACCGCATCTTAATCGCGTAAGCCGTTTCTGAGATTAGCGTGCACAAACACACAGACAAACAGACAAACAGACAAACAGACAAACCGACAAACAGACAAAAAAAAAATTACGTATCATTTCAGGTTCGGCATCGATATTATAACAACCCTTGCTACTTTTTTTGTTTATATTTCCATTGTACAGACACCACTTTTCTACAATTTTATTATATGTATAGATAGATGATTTTTCAAATTGACATAACTTTTTTATTTATGTACCGATTGACATGAAATAAACACTTAATGTTAAGTGAAGCTATCTACAATATATTTGTGAAAACCGCATCTTAATCGAGTAAGCCGTTTCTGAGATAAACGTGCACAAACACACAGACAAACAGACAAACCGACAAACAGACAAACCGACAAACAGACAAAAAAATAATAAATTATCATTTCAGGTTCGGCATCGATATTATAACAACCCTTGCTACTTTTTTTGTTTATATTTCCATTGTATAGACACCACTTTTCTACAATTTTATTATATGTATAGATAGATGATTTTTCAAATTGACATAACTTTTTTATTTGTGTACCGATTGACATGAAATAAGCACTAAATGTTAAGTGAAGCTAACTACAATATATTTGTGAAAACCGCATCTTAATCGATTAAGCCGTTTCTGAGATTAGCGTGCACAAACACACAGACAAACAGAATAACAGACAAACCGACAAACAGACAAAAAAAAATTACGTATCATTTCAGGTTCGGCATCGATATTATAACAACCCTTGCTACTTTTTTTGTTTATATTTCCATTGTACAGACACCACTTTTCTACAATTTTATTATATGTATAGATGATTTTTCAAATTGACATAACTTTTTTATTTGTGTACCGATTGACATGAAATAAACACTAAATGTTAAGTGAAGCTATCTACAATATATTTGTAAAAACCGCATCTTAATCGAGTAAGCCGTTTCTGAGATTAGCGTGCACAAACACACAGACAAACAGACAAACAGACAAACAGACAAACAGTCAAACCGACAAACAGACAAAAAAAAAATTAAGTATCATTTCAGGTTCGGCATCGATATTATAACAACCCTTGCTACTTTTTTTGTTTATATTTCCATTGTACAGACACCACTTTTCTACAATTTTATTATATGTATAGATAGATGATTTTTCAAATTGACATAACTTTTTTATTTGTGTACCGATTGACATGAAATAAACACTAAATGATAAGTGAAACTAACTACAATATATTTGTGAAAACCGCATCTTAATCGAGTAAGCCGTTTCTGAGATTAGCGTGCACAAACACACAGACAAACAGACAAACAGACAAACCGACAAAAAAAAAATTAATTATCATTTCAGGTTCGGCATCGATATTATAACAACCTTTGCTACTTTTTTTGTTTTTATTTCCATTGTACAGACACCACTTTTCTACAATTTTATTATATGCATAGATAGATGATTTTTCAAATTGACATAACTTTAATATTTATGTACCGATTGACATGAAATAAACACTAAATGTTAAGTGAAGCTATCTACAATATATTTGTGAAAACCGCATCTTAATCGAGTAAGCCGTTTCTGAGATTAGCGTGCACAAACACACAGACAAACAGACAAACAGACAAACCGACAAACAGACAAAAAAAAAATTAATTATCATTTCAGGTTCGGCATCGATATTATAACAACCCTTGCTACTTTTTTTGTTTATATTTCCATTGTACAGACACCACTTTTCTACAATTTTATTATATGTATAGATGATTTTCCTATGTCAAATCACGGGTATAGAAATAATGTGGGTCCCAACTTAGAAGGATTCAGTATGATCTTAATTACCTTACAATTTAATCAAGCTTACAAATTAGTTTTTTTCTTAAATACTAATAAACAAAGGCGGTGCCAGGTTGAAACGAGGCTTTCAATATAAAATAAAAGACAAAGGATTTTTCTAGTAGACATTTTTTTTGTATGATTCACATGCGCCATGAGTCAATCTTCACATTCAACTTAACATTTTCATTCACAAACATTTCGCACGAAATAGGAACAGCTGTCAGCGGAGTCATTAAAATAAAACAATAAATAAAAGTAATATTATACAACACACATCTGGTGCGACCTTGAGGTACACAGGTAGGACACTGTGCAGCTCAGGTGCAGAAGGTTCATTATACTAAAAATACTCACTAAATTCCGAAAAAGATTTAGAAATTCGGCCGTGATGTGCCACCGTGATTAAGGATAGTCCAACAATTTCTGAACTTCTGTAATTTTTTCTCCAATTGAATAGTGTTTCAGAGTAAGTCTTCTGCATGTTAACTGGATATATAAGCAGTTTCGGAGACTCGCCGTATCTTGCACATAAAATCGTTTATGGGTGAAAATTATTTAACCTTTCACGTGTACACCTGTTTAGGATTTCTTTGAGTATGTTATTTCATAACGGCTCTTTGAAAATTACTGCGACACGAAAATTATGATGTAATTTCCTAGAGCAAATCATAGCACCTTCTTGATAATCAGTCTTTGAAAGCCATTTACAAACTAGCCCAGCAGCACCTTCTAAAAATGAGAAGAAGCGTTTACGGCGCAGCAGTATGTGACAGTGGGCTGGTATAATATATGCATCTTGTGAATGTTAACACATGGTCTTTAGAATACTGCTTTAAAATTACTTAGTCCTCTCCAAGCTATTATTTTTTGACTAGCTTGTAAGTTTTTCGTAGGTGCGTAGTCGATATTTCCCAGTAATATAATTACCATGACAATAACAGAGCAATTGGTATAACAAACAGAGCACAGGTGGAGACGTTGACCGACATCAATGACTCACACATCACTATTAACATTAACTAAATAATTAAAGCAGGTACATTGAGGTAGAGGCTTTGTGCCGCAGTCTTGTTGACACTCAATCATTCATCATCACTCACCGCCTTTGTCATCACACCCCATTTATAAAAGTTAACATAAAATATGATTAATAATAATGACTTGAGCTAACCATTTAAAATGGTCCGAAATTAAAACATTCAATTATTCGTATAAAAAAATAGGTTAAGCAGTACCTTTGTGCCTTTGTTTTTATTGTTGCTCCTTTTTTCTTGTGAGACCAAAAAAATCAATTTAGATGTTAACAATTACAAATTATCTATAATACGAGGATGTTCATCCTTCCTATAAAGTTTACCAGTAAAGTAACCATATTATAGCATCGTCGTTGGCAGCGGAAGAAACAAGCTCACCGCAACACAAACATGTAGTCTAGTACCTACTTCTATTGTAATATCGTGCTACTCTCGTGTTTGTAACTACTAGAAGAGCATTAGTTCTGTTGTCAATGTATGCAATACATAAAACCTGCGACGGACAGAATTATGAGTCAATAACTATTGATTAAATAACTTTCTATTTATTAATATTGAACATTACAGATGTGAGGTGCCGGAGTGCGAAGCTCTGGACTCGCGGTTCAACGCGTCGTGGATGTCGTACGCGCTCACGAACGAAACGAACACGTGCTACAGAATGACGCCTTTCGACGAGGCCGCGCTAAACAGCTCCATACTGAGCCAGCAGTACACGTGCGCGCCCGAGAACTTCGCCACCGACAGGACCAAGCCCTGCCAGAAGATCGTCTATGAAGACTACAACAGTATTGTCGCTGAAGTTAGTATGCTTTATGAAACATCATTTAAATCATAATATACTGGGAAGACTCATTTACAGGCTTTTTATGCTATAGCGGGCGTCAGGCGTTAGAGGTTCTCTTGTTTGGTCTTTTAAGAACTAACAGAACCCAATCGTCACGAGCTGGTGTCGAACAAGCTGGGCTGATCGGTTTCGAATCCCACACTAACGGGTCTTATAAACTCTTTGTTTTGCCCTAAAAGTATTAAAAAATAGGTATTATATTTATTCGTAACAAAAAGGTCACATATGTAAATAAACTGCACGTTAACTGTCGCCTAATAATATACTCTTACAGCAGGTATTCGCGAAAGGTGGGTGCGACAGTATGTCTAGATCACTGACTATATGTATAGTCATGGTGACTGTGCTACTATATAATAAAGTATTAGATTAAACAAACAGTTTTCTGAGCAAGTAACGTAAATGACTATGTAATGTAATCCGTGTATTAATGATGAGAAGCATAACGTAGTAAGTAGTGATTACGGAGACACGTGTCACTGGCCGTGTTGCTTTACGGTCTTGTTATAGAATAATTCTACATAATTAAAGATTTTCTCAGTTTTTTACGATATAGTACTGCGAAGAGCAAAGTCTAAGAACGCAGAGTCTTATCCCTTCGGTGGGCTCCCGCAATTTCATGAAGGATCCGGTCTGACCTGAAACTAAAAGCACCTAGCAGCTTCTCCTTTTACCGTGGCCAGAAGAACATTAAAAAGGCAGCATTCACCGCAGCACATATAAATGTAATTGATGTAATTTGCACGTGGTTTATTTATTCCATAACGCGACGATGGTGAAATGACGGCGTTTACAAGTTCAGGGCCGCGTCACGCACGGGGGCGCGCGGGTGATGTGCTGAGCGGACGCATTATAGTGGTTATCGGTAATGAGGGCTCACTGCGCTATCTCCACGCACATGGACCGACATTTATTGTAGCTACACCTGCAGATAGGGGTTAAAAAAAGAGTTGAGATTTTTTTTTAATTAGTTATTGTTGATTTTTTTAAGAAGAGTGGGTATCTGAAAAATCTCACATTATGTAAAGTCTCTTTTTACAGTTTTCATAATTCTATCTAAGACCTCATGCTTTATTCGTTTATTAAAGCCAAGTAAGCTTGTATCGCGGAGTCCTACATAAGTTCACAGACATAATATAAAATATGTTATTTTTCACTTCCACTTTACGACTGTACCAGTTCTCCTCATTTCCATCTTTGGTTAATAATACAAGTTGTCTAGTTAATTGATGCCGTCAAGTGGTCATTGACAATAGCAATCGGTCATGCCCTCATCACGGTGACTTGTTGTTCAGAGCTCGGTTACTTCAACAAAACGCCACTTAATGTAATTGTCCGTGTTCCGTCACGATGTGTCTACAACATTTATATGTTACCATACATTTAAATTAATTATATTCCTCTATACTATATATTAATCTTGTTTTCTTATAGTAGGTTTTGATTGTGGGCTTATAAAAAAGGTGGTTAAATATAAATAGTATTTAGAAACCCGCGACTACCGGTGCGCCTAACTAGAAGTCGCGGGTACGAGTCCTGCCATAGGTTGCATTTCTTTTGTATTAATGACAAATTCTAATCGCAATTACAAATGAAAAAGTGGTAGTAATAATGGCATGAAACCTTTACCAAAGTAGTTTCACAGTGTATTCTGAGTACTCGGCTATTGTAGTGATGTGTCGGTGCACTTGATTAGCGGCGGTACTTCGGCAACCATAACAATACCTTGCGTCAGCTAATGCTACCGCCAGACACTCTAAATATAGCCGCACGTTCAAGACAAGATTAACAGAGATAATATTAATGATAAAGGAATGACATTGAATTAAAAATTCTATAAAAAACCGAAATGAAGATCTTATCAAACAAGCTGATAATCATCAAATTACTAATATGTTTTTATAAATAACTACTTTCTATATAACAATAAACGAAATCCAGTTTTTTTGGAACAAAAAAACATCGTCTAAATCTCATCATTCCTCTGAACTTTTATATTTACCTATAGCAAACTTCTTTTTTGATTTCAGAGCTAGTAGTTTTACTTTTAGCATTTTCCCTCTTATTGTAGGGCAAAGCCTCGCCACAGTTTGCACCAGCTCTTACTTTCCACTTCGACCGCCACCTTTTCCTGTGAAATCTCAGAAATTTAAACAATTATATATTATTCGTCCCCAGTTTGACTTGGGGTGTCAGCCGTGGAAGCGAACCTTCATCGGAACCGTCCACAACCTGGGACTCGTGTTCTCTTTCGTCATCTCAGGACTTATTTCTGACAAGTAAGTAGACACAGCGAACATTGATTGTTCAGGTTAGACCTACATGGGGTTATGTTTCAAGCGTATATCCCAGTAATTAAAAAATTAATGACGACACTGAAAAAAAAACATTTTAGCAAACATAGTATGATCTTGTTCACTTTGCATTACTTTGAAACATTATTCTTTATAATGATGCTCAGATAATGCAAGGCCAAGGTTTGAAAGTCGGAAGCTAATGAAACAATGCTTAATAGTTTTGAAAATAAATAATTTATTTTGGCACGAGACATAATGCAGAAAGAAGTGCATTTCATTACAAAATATTGTTTTTTAAAATCCTTCGCCTGTAAATAATTTATTTCAATAACTGAAACATCTGTAGGTATATTCTCAAAACTACAAATCATATTGGTTTCTTACGTTAACGTGAAAAGTCAAAAGTAGTTTTATTTCAATTACAAATCATTACAGCTTCTACCCGTTACAATCTTCCATAATAGTACCTTCATTACTGGCTTTTTGCTACTTTAGAGGTACTGAATAATTTAGGTAGCTGTAGTTAATATACCCCATACTTGATGTTTAGATATGGACGCAAGGTGATAATAGTGGGCACGCCGCTGGTGGTGGGCGTGGCCGGCCTCATCAAGTCCTTCTCCGTCAACTACTGGATGCTGCTGGTCTTCGAGTTCCTCGAGACCGCGCTCGGCTACGGTAACGCTTCCATGGTTCTATGTGAGTACGCAATAAACAACAGTTATTTTTTTATGTAAAGAGAAGATGATATAGGGACGACGTTTTTTGTTTGCTGAGCTGGTTAAGCGTCTAGAGCTGACAATGTACATTATTTAAATAGAATAAAGTATTTCAATCATTCTTACACTACTGCTAAAATAAAAGTGTTCATACCAGTTTTTAAAATGAATCGTTGACTTTCAGCTTTAGAGACAGTGAGCCAGAAGCAGCGCGTGGTGTTCTCGTGCATCTCGGACATCCTGGCGAGCATCGGCAGCGCGTTCTTCGGGCTGATCGCGTGGAAGATCCCCTACTGGCGGCACATGATGCGCGCCATCTACGCGCCGCTGCTCGTCGTCGTCTTCTACATCTTCTTAGTAGACGAGGGAGTGAGGTGGCTGCTGGCGCACAACAAGAACGACGAGGCCGTCAGGGTGCTGAACAAAGTCGCCAAGATCAACAAGATACAGCTGTCGAACAAAGCTAAACAAATGTTGAAAGCCATCGCTGGAGACAGCAAGAATGATGAGGTAAGACTTTATACCTCTAGAAATATACCCCACCAACATAATTAGTAGGTAAATGAGAAAAGCTTCATATCTAAGGAATATCCATAATTATGTACTTTGTTCAGTGTTTATAAAATCGATTTCCTATGTAATGCTTGAATTGCTTTTAATGTCGATGAACATCCGTTCCTGATCTTTTCGAGATAACGTTACGTTAACACAACTGATGTAACGTATAGTCCCATACAAATAAAGGTTTTGTGCCAACCTATTCTCTGAAGGTTCATCAAACTCCATACAAAGTGGTTACTTTGAATTGAACCTATAATTTTCTGATAATACGGATCTGTGACAGACTGATCTACGAGTAGATAAATCCTAACAATTCTACAGACATGAATACGTACAACTTCAGATAATGGTAACGATTAGTGTAGTACCTAATGCCTGCATGATCTTATCAATTTACCTAACTTAAGCGTGGATTTTGGTAATCGATACATAAAGGAATGATGAATATTTTTATACAGGATGGTGAGAAGTCTCAGTCGGAGCGTCCGCACCTGCTGTCGGTGCTGCGTTCCCGCAAGATCTTGCTGCGAGTGCTGTTGATCGCGGGCTGCTTCATCTGCTGCACGTTCGTGTACAACGGCACCATCATCAACTCGGCCAGCGTGTCCGGCAACAAGTACCTCAACTTCTCGGCGCTGCTGCTGGTGTCCGTGCCCACGCGCATCATCACAGCGCTCACGCTCACCAGGTTCGGCAGGAAGACTCCCATCTGCGTTGCGTATACACTGTGCTGTATATTCTTCATTTCGTCTGCCTTTGTGCCTAAATGTAAGTATTTTAATCGTCTTCTGATCTTATACGGAGAGTTGAAGTTTACTTAATTTTGTCACAAAAAATATAAAGGAAGAAAATCATAATTAAATAAATCAACGCATATAGTTTCATACTGATTTCACATTGCTAAATTGCTCGTTTACCCTATTTTATTCCTAAAGACGAGGAAAACTCTTTGGTAAATTAGATTATTTATGAATTAATTTCAATTGATGTTTAGTACGCATTGTTTACCTTATTCACTAATGAACCTGTCTGTTTCCCAGCGATCTGGTGGGCGTCGGTGCTGTTCTACCTGGTGGGCAAGATGTGCAGCAGCTACGGCGTGTTCTCGATGTACGTGGTGGCCATGGAGGTGTTCCCCACCACATCGCGCAACTCGCTCACCAACATCGCCAACACCGTGGGCCGCCTCGGCTCCGTGCTGGCTCCGCAGGCGCCGCTGCTGGTAACTTAGTCTCTATTACTAAACCATTGCAAACAAAATTGTAAACTGTTCCAATTTTTTGAGTCATTTAAGTGGCCTTCTTATTCAATTACAATATCATCTTGTAAATTCTTGTGTGTGCGACCGACACAGCTTGGAAAAGCATAATTTATTCGTGCACACTTGTTATTTTGGCCGTTCAAACAAATGTTAGTGAGCGGCATAATGTTTAAATCAGCGAAGGCATTATTGTTACACACTGTATAGCAAACAATTTTACAGTTTCCGATTCTTTTCAGTCATCAATGTTATCTGATAATCTCATTAGATAAGTAATAAAGAGAATTTTCCAAGTTTCAGAATATTATTACTCAAGTTTAAATGCGACTTTTTTTTATGACTCAAGATTTCATCATACGAGCTATTTTATTGTGACTTAAGATTTTTTCAATAAACCGTAAAATAATTTGCCAATGGATGAATTCTGAAATGCAAAATATGTTTCAGGAAAAGTACATGTCAGGTCTCCCGAGCATCGTGTTCGGTATCGTGGCGCTGGGCCCGGCCATGCTGGCGCTGCTGCTGCCGGACACCAGCCGCGCCGCGCTGCCCGACGACGTGCTCGACGCCGAGAACCTCGACAACACGCACGATGACGTCACCACGCACGGTGACGTCACCCCACACGACCTGCCCACAGTCACCGTCAGCGTCACCAAGGATAAAGAAGCTCAGTGATGTGCACTTGCTACGAATAACAAGAACGATGTGATAGTGATGAGGTGTACTCAGTAACCGTTGTGGACAATCAGTGACGTCAGCAATCGTCCGGCGCAACGGTTCCAGCAGAATCTCAATCCGACGTTTTTAGACTCGTCTTGTTAATGTCGGACTCGTCGTAGCTTTAAATGAACTCTATAATTTAAGCTACGTGTGATATCGTGTAAGAAGTAAGGTTTTGTGATATTTGGTTATTGGAAGTCGTTAGGACAACGTTATTTTAAGAGCGACGGTGACAGTAAATATATGCAAAGTTTTTATACCGTTAGTATATAATATGATAAAAATAAACTTTGTAAATTCATAGCTATTTGCAAAATATTTGTAGATGAACAATGCTGTACTTAAATTTTGTATAGACTTGCTGACACCGTGCCTCGTTTGGCAATTGACCGCGTCAGTATAAATCATCCTAACGCAATAAGTTATTATTATAATATTTATACCATAGTTGTAATAAACTGATAGAATAAGTTCCTTTTCGACTGGACGCTACGATAAGATCTCAATTTTATACGAAGCCAATGAGAAACATATTCAGCCTACGTTGTGTTTTCTTTACCATTATTATTCATTTTGAAGTATTTTGTAATATTCAATATCATTAATCAATTTCTACGTAATTAACTAACTTCAATTGTTTTGTATCGGATACTAACAGCAGGCGTATCTTTTTTTTAAGTTTAATATAAAATGACACATAGAAATGAATCTTTATCACTCAGAACGCATAGACCACTCTATATTTAAATATATAAATATTTATAATAATCAAAATCAACTCAATTTTAATCTTACGAATCTCAATTTACATACCTTTTGCGAATCTCATCCGATAAGAGAAGTAATATCATTCAGATTACATTGGCTCATACTTACTGCTCTTTTTCTTCTTACTCATTCTCCATTATATCAATGTCATACATGAATACATCTCCACCATATTCACCACATTAACTAGTACCCTACGTCTTGTTACATTACATGTATCCAATACTTTATACCATAACCAATAGTCTCCATGGGGCAGCCTTGCAACAAGAATAGTCTTAGTAGATAACGAAAATATAATTGTAAAAACAGTTATTTAGAACTATATTTATAGCTCTTTTTATACCCTACCGAAATTATGATAATAATATATTAATGCGATCATAGTTTGATTTATTTTTGTCAACACTTTATTCTTCCGACCAATAATTTAGCTGGAACCAGTATATTAAATAATATTAATGTCGTGTAACGTAACCTAAACATGTGTGAGTCGGTACCATAGTTCGTGCGCTGATAAGCATAACGCATCACATAATGCTATATTTATTCTAATTGTTTAAACTTAACAGACAATCACAAAATACAGAAGTGTAAATAAATAAATGCGGATAACATCACCCAAAGTAAGTAGCTGAAGCAGATCCGGGACAATGTAGAAAAGTTGTTTTCTACATTGACCCGTCCGGGGATCGAACCCGGGACCTCAGAGCTAGGGACACTTTGAAACCGGTGCGGGCGCCTCCCGACATCGGAGGTCGTCTATCTAATCAAAAATCTAAGTGTGCCTTCTGTATTTTGTGAATCTACGCATAGCATATATTTTTTTGTAAATCTCACAGCACTGATATCTTGTGACGATATTTTTACTAACTGTAGTACTTACCATATGTCACAACATTATGTTTTGTAGTTATATCATGACTGGTCTGTTTAGATTCCGCATTAAGATTAATCTCATGCACTGTACTTTTTTTAGTAAATCCTCTGCAAATGAGCCTACAACATGTATGTATAAGGCTTACCAGTTACCAGCGCGGGCGCACGGTGACGGCGCTCCATTAATTACAGTCGTCGTGAATCTCGCATTGTATACTATTGTATAGTTACCGTATCATTTTGTAAATCTTCATAATATCTTTATATACAAAATTGTGATTGTTTTATTTCGGAATTTATCATTACCTTGTTCAGAACCAAAGGATTTCTTAACTAAGAAAACAAATCTTGTTGTTATAAA
Source organism: Autographa gamma (assembly GCA_905146925.1). Lineage (NCBI taxonomy): Eukaryota > Metazoa > Arthropoda > Insecta > Lepidoptera > Noctuidae > Autographa > Autographa gamma. Next base: position 310,145 of record LR989858.1, read on the forward strand.
ATAACCCAAATATGTGTTTTTATATAATTATTTATTTCTAAGGGCAAGGGTTTTGTAACTTGGGTTCGTATGCTTGGAATACAATACACACTGTGACGGCAGAGATACGAGCACAAGCGCACATATTCACGCGAGGGACAGATAAGTAACAAGCCAGACATTCAGTAAAGTCTTTTATTATAAACAAACATACGTAAAGCGACGCGTGACGCGCTCCTACTACTACATATCATTGAGTACATCATGTAACTAAGAGAGCAGCATAATAACACAGTACATACATACAGACAGTACCTAACCTCGCCAATGTATTATTAAACATTAGCCTATCGTAGTCGAATCAATTAAATCTTGCTTACGATAACATAATCATAATTAAACAATATCAAACTTCATTTCGTTGTAGAGCTAACATTTTCTTATATCTTGGATCGTGATTTTAAAGTAAGGGACTCACATTACTTTATCAGTTATGTATACAGAGCTTAGATTGGAAAGTATTCTCTCTCTTCTATCCTCCTATTTATACACGCGGGAGAGACATACAACAATATAGAGCTATGACTTTATGTGAGTCAATGCCTGTACGAAAAACATATTATAAAAATAAGCATCAGTTCGATTATTTGTACTACATAAGTAAATTCAAATTCAAATTCAAATTGGTCATTATTGTCAGGTGTATATCGGTTATTGCCGGTTGACTTTGGACTGGGGCTTGCCGAGGGCCTCGGCGTCCTCGAGCGTGTCGGGCATGTTGCAGCCTAGCGTCTCCGGCTGCGTCAGCACTAGCACGCCCGACAGCACGCCCATCGCGCCGAACATCAGGGATGGGATGCCCGACCAGTACTCCATCTACGATAAACACATGCTTCTTACTAACATGTATAGTATTCACTGTACATAGCGTACATTACAAAGTTTAGTAGGGGAAATCTTAGGCAAAGAAAGACTTGCCGAAAAATGAATCAGTATTAGAGAGAGGGTTGAGATAATTTATCGATATACTTTCTTTGTGGTAATACGAGTTAATAAACAGAAACTGTCAAACAAACGTAAGCTAGTTTGGAGAACTGAAAATGTGGCTTAGAACCAACAGGTCCCTTATAATTCATCCCCCGAAACTGAAGAGAGAATAAAGAAATTGATAATCTGAATACCAGTCATATTTTTACGTAGAATAGTTCCACCTTATATAAAAATAAGTGACTTACAAGTACTGGCGTGAGCGGAGCGGTGATGGAGCCGACGCGGCCGATCATGGAGGAGAAGGCGAGCAGGCTGTGGCGGTACTGCGTGGGGTACAGCTCCGACGTGTACAGGTACAGCGACGTGAACACCACCGAGATGCCGAACTTGCCGAGCAGGTACACCACCAACCGGAGAGTAGTTAAGTCTGGAGACAATTACATTTACTATGTAAAAAGGACTTATATAAAAAACATGGGCTCCAATCCTAGGCTTCGATGAAGTAAGAATTATTGCAATCGATCCATAATTTATGGAAATTTTGCGTACCTTACAAAATAGACATGCAGTCGAATTGAGAATTAATGCGACATCATGATCACCAAGGAGCACGAATCGAAATATTAGGCACGTGACCGTTGCTCAGCAGGCTTTCTACCCACTTCCCATAAACATCATCAACCGAATTCACAAGAAGAGGAAGCTCTTCTTGTGAATTCGGTGCCTAATATTTCGACTCGTGCTCCTTGGTGATCATGATGTCGCATTAAATACTGATAATGATATAATCAATCGTTCACACATGTTATCAACGAAGCGGATATATAGAAAATACTTCATTAATAGAATATTTTCAAGAATTAAACACACTTCTATTTAAGGTCGATCATGTTAATTACCACCGATACATCGCCACGCGCCGTGCTGTATTTTCAACGATTTGGAGCTTACTTTTGTATAAACATTTTTTCAAAAACCAATATCGGTTTATAATGTTGTGAGATGGTTCAGGGGGTGGATCTACCAGTTATCTGTCCGAATGCTGGCTAGATCCACTACGGGTACGCGACTCAGGACTGCCCTAGCTGTTGCCGTCACATTCATTGTACCTCCGTGATGGTAGCATCCTATAACCCGTCCTACCTTGTTATCCTTTCCAACGTATCCTTTCCCAATTCCTTATCCCGCAGGAACGCAATGGATATTCATAAAAATAATTTAATTATCCAAAATGGCGGCGATGTGGTTCGCCACCCATCACGTCTCGTTTCTCGCGGGGGCGAAAAGTGGGCCATAGAGAGCCGCTTCGCTACGTTGAATGTAAGAGGAGAAATGCATGGAAAGGTGGATGAAGTATGTCAGATGATGGATGTTGAGACAAAAATTTAGAAAGGTATGCTGAGGAGGTTTGGCTATGTCGAAAGAACGAATGAAGAACGATTGACGAATAAAGTGTATAAGGCGAGTGTGAATGAAAACATGCCAGGTCAAGAGTACCATTAACCGAACAGCATGTATGAAGGGAATAATGAAAGTGGATAAAGCGAAACAAGTGTTTAAGGATCGTAGCAAGTGGAAAGAAGTGGTCTCTGCCTACCCCTATAAGGGAAAAAGGCGTGATTATATGAATGTATGTATGTTGTGAGAACATAACAAAGGCAATCGGCTTATTTTCCGTGATAGCCGACAAACACGCGGGCGGAGTCGCGGGCAACAGCTCGTTTTACGTATCTGTACAAAATTTTGTAGATGACCTAAGTGATCCGCATCGCAATAAATTGTTAATTTATATCAATCAACAGATTACGATTATGTTGCGTCGATAGAAGCTTGATATCTTACTGTATCGTGGTCGTACGTCAATTGTTGTGTGTATACATAGATATTTATAATATAAATACGAAGGTCAAGGAAAACGCAGAAACTGACGTTTTTTACACAAATTAGGTACATAACGAGGAAAAAAAGAGATTAAGGACGAACATGTTACAATCGGATTGCTGTTTGATATCTTGCCATTTCATCAGTTGCTTAAAACCCACTAACACTAAGTCGGTAGATATACAATATAAGCTTACCAGAAGGAATGAATGCAAAGGCAATGTTGCAGGCGGCACTGAACAGAAACCCGCCGGAGAGCGTGGGCTTTCTGCCGACGCGGTCGAGGATGAGCACGGCCGTGTAGAAGCCGGGGATCTCGATAATACACGTCAGGATGTAGTTCAGGTACATGGTGTCCGACAGGCTGGTGGCGTTGATGGACAGCCCGTAGTACACGAACGTCGTGGTGATCCACCAGATGGGCGTGGTGCAGATGCGCCGCAGCAGCACGCGCGATTTGAAGATGGCGACAAACAAACCGGGCGGTGCCTCTGCACCTTCCTCCTAAAAGACATCCTTCAATATATTCACTGTCTTTAAAACAACATTAATTGGTTAAGTATATATTTTTTTTTTTTATTTATTCCAGAACACTAACCTTTACCTCCTTCGGCGGAGGGGTCAACAAAGCGTTCAGTGACTTCTCAGAAATCTGCGTCCTGTTACGAGCCGCCACTCGTAGCAATACTTTCTTTGCTTTTTCATACTTTTGTTGGGAAAGTAGCCACCTCACACTCTCAGATAATATCCAGTAGTATGATATGATGAGGAAACAAGGGATGTGTAGAGCCAAGATCATGTACCTCCAAGGCTGGATCAACCACGCCACACTACCGAGGATCACCTGACCGGCAGCGAACATGGACGAGGCGGTAGCACTTGTTAACACTCGGTATTTTGGTCCGACGAACTCGGTTGCTGCAAGAATTATCACAATCACAAAATAAACTTTATTCCTTGAAATATTCATTTTCGATTTTTTTAAATAAGGACATACCGAAAATATAAGAAGAACTAAAAGTTCCGGCGCCGAATGTGGTCTGCAATAACTGGAGGGCCAGATACATGGGGTAGTTGACGGAGAAGGCTCGGATGATACCGAAAGTAGCCAAGTTCATGACACTGACGACCAGCGCCACTCGTCTTCCGTATTTGTCAGACACGTAGCCTGTTATGGGTAACACAAGTAGGGTTCCCACACTGCTCAAAGTTCCGGCCAGGGCTCGGAGCCAGTCCTGACAGCCAAGATCAAACTAAAATAAAAATGAAATGTTATTATTGTGGTCTTACGTTTGGTTTTACTTTAGTGAACTCAGTGACATAAAGCAACTAACGTCATATACGACGGAGTTATCCCTTGCGTACACGAAGCCATTGCATTCCACCGGCGGTTGCGTGAACAGGTTGGCGGGGCACTGCAGCAGCGTGCCGTTGACGCCGGTGGGCGTGTAGCGCGAGCAGCTGGCGAAGCCGTTCGTGTTGTTTGCCGCCGGGATCGCATTCGTAATCCATAACGGACTGAATTCATGGTCTTTTGAGTTTTCTCCACACTCCGGAATTTGGCACCTGGAGGAATAGGCACAATTCTTAAAACAGAACTTTTTTGCTGCCTTTGTTATTTTTTAAAATATGATTTATTTTTATTAAAGTGAGTAAATTAAACTGGTCCTTGAATACATCGAATCATTCCCTGAGGTTTTAAGATCATAAGATAAATTACGTTACTTATGAGGAAACGAATGCAAACTCTCAAAAATTGTTTCATGCGTAGAGCCATAGGCGCTCCAGGTTATGTTCGTAACTTGCAGTTGGACTGTGAATGGGCTGCCAACAATCAAGCAGTTCATGTCATAAAACGCGCCGCGATTCGGTTTTTCGACTCCTCCGAAACCCACCGTAACCCGCTAATCGTAGCGGCTGCGCGATACGTACCTTCCGTAACTTCTAAGATTAAACGCCCCAGACATACTCTCTCCTACCCCGAAGATAAAACAACGCTTCTCCAAGAAGCATTCGATTTAGCTAGCAGTAGCAATACAAAACACAACCGCCGTATATTACGTCCTCGCCGGCGAGGCCCGTCGCGTATACATAGAAATAACTAACAGTATCGTAAATGTTTTCCCCACGTCCCTAGACCAAGCTAGCCCGAGCCGGCCAAACTAGAAATAACCCTTAATAATTTAAACTTAGATCCAGCCTTTTGTTTCGCCTTATTAAGGATGTTAGTAACGCACTAAGTAAAGGTCCAAACCTCGCAGGGGGTGCCCTTAGTGGACGTTGCTGACGTAATTAGTTTTTCTTATTGCTATGGCTTGAGGCCTTAAGGTGCTCGCCAAAAGTCCGGCGAAGCAGTCAAAGCCTGCGTTCAGGCTAAATGCAAAGATCGTTACCAAAAAAAAAAAAACTTCTGAGAAAATCCCGAAAATTACAGAGCAAAATATATTTTTAAAAGTAAAATAAAAGAAACGTATTTGTGAACGATTTTCAAGGCAAGAGTTTTATGGAGTGTGTACGTGAGTTAGGTACCTGTGTGGTATGGCGGCGGCGGAGAAGATGTACTCGCTCATGAAGGCGGACATGATAATGGGTATGGACAAGAGCAGCAGGTTCAGCATCTGGAAGCGGCCGAACTGGCCGATCTCGTTGACCAGCACATCGTCCAGGTCCAGCGGCTTCTCGTAGGGGGTGTCCTTGTGGTCCTCGCCGCCCTTCCGGGTGCTGGAGCTGGGCGCCGCGTCCACCGCATCACTGGTACTCTTCCCCTCCTCCATGTCGAGCAGTGTCTATCTCCACTTGAGTCTGCAGCAGGTCGCCGTGCTGACTCGAGCCACGTGCCCCGATGAAGTGAACTATAAAGCATCGCTACGAAACAAGAGAAAATCTTATCAATTATAATCGTTGGAGGATTATTATAATATATAAATTCATAGATAAGCTTATCTGGGGCAGTAGCGACCGTCATGCGCTAGGGGAAAAGTAGTTGTTATTACTGAGGATCGCTGTAGACTGCGTACAACGGCTTTATTATACAGTTTCGTAAAGTTCTGTGTTCAATCCGATATGTAGTTTTAGTGTTATTTTTAGCTAAATTCGCTTGTTGCTTCAAATTCCAGACTACTATCACTTCTTAAAATTAAACAAAAAAACATTCCTTAAAGTTCAATCCACTGTAATTTCTAAACTTTATTGAAATTATAGCCAAAATTTTAGACCTATTTAAACAGTGAAAAATTTTAACGTCATTTTTGCCTTTTGGCGGCTGCACTTTATTTTACTGGGAATTTTGAAATACAGCAAATCTCAAAAAAATGTTCGCCACGAAAATCTGCCCCTTAGTTGAATTGCTTTAAAAATAAGTTATACCTATCAAACTCTAAAAATAAAGTCAGGTAGGTAGAATCTGCGCCAAAAATAATATTTGGTTATCTCTAGATAAAAAGTACTAAGTCTCTGCATAAAGAAATGCATTGGGATCTGAAACCGCCGACATTGAGCAAGCGTGGTGATACTCGTGCGTATTATCATCTCTATATGTGATGAGCCTGTGTCTGCCTGTCCGCTCCGCAGTGGGACCTTTATAGGTTGCTATTATTATATAACTAGCTGACCCGTTGACTTCTTAACGCCAAAAACTTTATTTACTAAATATTAAAAAAACTAAATCTCATCAATATTTTCATATATTGATATAAATATATTATATTGATAAATAATTAAAAGTTAACTAAATTATTTAAAGTGATGAAGCCCGTCGTATTAAAAGTATAGGAACTGTTACACGCTACGTACTGAATGACAACAAATTAGACAAAATCCTTCCGTCAGAAGTCAGTAATTCAATAATAGCTATTGCTAATGCCATGTAATGAACAATATTTATATTTTCGTTTTGATCAATATCAATAAACAATAATACGATAAACCTTCAATGCAGACAAAGATCAAAGCACACGAAACACCGTTCTGCAGTCGCAAATAAAACATAAATTTAAATGAATTCATTTTACGTTGTGAAGCCTTATGAAAAGAGAATACTGTTAGAAAACTTCTTTAAATAGTATATCCAAGACGTTCTTTCTTTTTAGACTCGTTATTTGCAATCAAAAACAAAAGAACAAAACAGTGGTTAAGGGCTGGACAAAAAACTCATTTGAAATCTAGACTTGCATGAATTTGATGTGTTGTTTGAGTTTATTTCGTTATTTCGCAAGACTCTTCTTGATATCATGGCTACAAAAAATACTGAAATCAAAGAGAGCGCCGATTATTTTTGCTACATAATACCCTGCGCTCCATTCATACATTTATCACACCATTAATGAAACGGTGTAAGCATTTCGTCAATGGTGTGATAACATGAATCCGCGATAACAAGGCTAACACCAGTGACTTTCAAAATTGCTTCAATTATTGTTTATTTTCCTTGTCATGGCTTTTTATACCACACAGATATGTATGTATGGAATAAGATAACGATAATCGAGGGCTTACCCCGCCCGATGGGGGGTAATCAGATTTGTTTACTACATGTTTGATCAAAGTACTTGCTTGTAAAAATATACTCGCTGAGCACCAATACTATTCTGTATAAAAGTGCAGATTTGAATTGAGAACAATTTTTAGTAGGGGAAAAAAGGGCAAGATGGAAGGCTTAATTTCACGATATAATAAAACAAAATTATTTTAGACTGTCGTGAAACTTATTTTATTTTACTATGATGATGCCTGATATTTTTGTACCTATGGTGTTACTTTCTCGAAATTAAAGGTTTTATTCTTGTTATTTAACTAACGCTGTTTATGGTTTTAAAATAAAGCTTGCCCTTAAATACAAAACTCCATCTTGAACAAAAGCTCGCTGTCAATTTTATATTGAAGTTTCTAACTGTGTGCATTTTAAATCGCGCGCATGTCTTGTGATCCGGATAGGATAGATACAGAATGACCCGAGCGAGTGGAGCGAGTATCGCCTGGCACACTCGTCACTCGCTCATCGCTCGGCGACAAAACTATCAAAACTACATACTCGCTTCTCTCTGCTCGCCGACTCGTTTTGTAGTTCATCGTTCTACTCGCTACTCGCTTCTCGCTCTAAGTCGGACAGGTCCCTAAGGGACAGTAAACCTCTGTATTTGATATGATTTTCAAGTTTATACCTCATCACGATCCTGTAAAAAAGGGTCCCGACAGACAGACGGACAGCAAAATGATCCTATTACGGTTTTTCCTTTTGAGGTACGGAGCCCTAATAATGCTAAAACTTCTTCGCCTTTTCACGCACAAAATGTGATTTAATTACTTAGATATTATTATAATATACCTAAATCGTGTCTGTAAAATGTAGATAAAAGGTAGATATGTTTTACATTTCTTGTTCAGTACCTACTAGGCACACACCGTATTTCTCACGTACGCATGTATGGACGGAATGTACCAAAGTACCTACTGTCTGGATGCAATAATGTTTCAAAGACTAAGTATAATCTAATCGAATAAAACTTTGGACCTAAATTATTCAAAATTGTATAGAATGACGTAAGTAGTTATTTTAGCACACAACTGCATAACAACTAGCGCCATCTATTGAAATTTATACAAAATTATGTTAGTATAACTGCATGATCCATAACTAGGAAGGACTATGAGCGGATGTGTAATGTTATCCACAATTATATTAATGGGTCAACTTGGTCTAAGTTGGTATTCTTTCTAAACGCCAATATGTGGCTCTGAAACTCCAGGAGTCATAGCTGGTCAGTAAAGTTTATTTAAGCCTATCATTTTCTCCTGCCTAGTGGAGACAATGGGGTGTACATATCTGGGCATTCGTATTATTTAGAAAAAGTTTTTTTGAAAAGAAATTAAAAACGAAGGTATTTATTATGTTGACCATCGAATCTTTAACAGATAACACTAATCGTTTACTTAACAAGCTTGAAGCGGTTTATGTAAATAATGTTTTGTTTATATCTTATCAACCAACAGATAAAATTCAAGAACTAATTCGATAGATACCTAAATAATATAGTTAATCGATAAATTAATATTTTGCTGATAAAATACACGTTCAAGGTAAATGGGAAGTTCTCTTAGCAGTAGTTTTACGAGAATGCAATGATTAAAATTTTAATTTCGCATCCCTTTTACTGGTGTCTATAAAAGTAGATTAACAGTTCTTAAAGATGCCTACCTTGTACCAGGGTGGAAACCCGATGCCGATGGAAATTACATGAACAGCTCTTTTCATAGTATAGTGGCTTTATTAGTGGCTCATCGGGTTACAGAATAAATGCAATAGTCAGGCAGCACTGTGTCAAGGACCGATGAGGCATTATCAATGGTTGAAACACAGTCGATCAGGATTACACGTAATACTGGCGATAACATCAGTTGAACTGGTTTGTGACATAGGTGGCGCCACTGCCGGATGTAGCGCCTTCCCGTGAAGGGCGCTTCTCAGAGGCCACACAATACATATACAGCAACTATCGTATTTGATAATTTTTAAGTTATCAGGTAAACACATCGTATCGCGATTGATAGTGGAAAGTTAATGGTTTTGTTCAGGAAGCTACTATTTTCGCAGCTATTTCTTATGTACATCCGTTCCTGAGTGAAAAATGTAGATATAATTATAATAATAATCCAGCCTATAAACGTCCCACTGTTGGGCACAGGCCTCTTCCCATATAGAGAAGGCACGAGGATTTATCACGCTTGCTCTCTGCGGGTTGGCGATTTCAGATCCCAAATTTTTGGAATCCATGTTTCCTTCATCATCCTTAACCGTTTGTCAAAAGTGTCATAGAATAATAAAGAAAGTACATAAAACTTTTGTGAAAAGTTACATTGGTACTTGGCCCGGGTCGAACCTGCAACCGCGTACATACAAATCCGTTCATTGAACCGCCAGGCCACCACGCCATTGTAAAATGTACATAAAGTGAAAAATGTATAACCATAAGATAATTTAAGATCTTTGAGGTAATTGGCTCCAGAACATCGAAGTGCTAGATGACTAATTGATAAAAGACTATTCTAAACAGCTATATGGAAACCAAAATAAGTTTTACAGACAAAGAAGTTGGGCTAGAGGATGGAAATAGAAAAGTAAAATGTCACACCATTATTTACAACAGCATTAATTTATTCAACAATTGTACTTTACACAACAAGTCGGGGCAGATAACACTAGTCCTTAAATCTAACAATTAAATACTTTATTTCTGTCATTAGTATCTAAAGACTACATCAACGTTAAACTTAATTCTCTGAATCCTCTTCGAGGCTAATTGGACACTTATTAATTTAGCAATGTCTAAAACAGGGTCTTTATACTTTCATAATTTAAATGATAGCATGAGGTACATTATAGCATTTTTATTTATCATTGGCACTCGATAGGAGGAAATGGAAGGAGCTGCACCAATAAGAGCTAGGCTCTTAAATTAAAGAAGAAGATTTCTTATTCCACAATTTTTTTATCAGAATAACAATATAAATACCGAAAAAAATATTTACTGTATTTTTAAAGGAGGGGTGTTGTACTATCGTTAAGCTGCATCGGTGAGATCAAAAAGATACCTGTGACCAGAAGTCCATAATTACAATACTATTATAAGTAATCTCACAACAGGTCATATTTCATCGATTCTTGTTCACTTTCTAAACATTTATAAACTTAAATTAAATTACTTACTTCGGTATATTGTGTACCACGAATAGTGTTACATTAAGTTTAGGTTTGTACAAAGTTTTACATTTTGTTTTATTGTGCGATTTGAGCATCATAAAACGATTCTAATAGAATAAATATTTATATGAAACATATTTCAAGACTGTAGTATATTCTGTAACACCATGTATATTATTTTAAGCGATGATTTCCTATCTCAAACACGTGTAGGTATAGTGTATTTTCTATGAATGGGATCATAAACATTATTATTGAAATCATAAAGGCAGTCGTCATAAATGTTTATATCGGCTATCAAATAATATAGATAAAGTAAAGGAATTTATAATGGCCGAATATTGAAACGTTTCATACGTATTTAGGCGTCGCGCTGTCTCTTTCTGATAAAGGTATAAAGTAGCGATAGATATATGTACTGATAATAATTTGTTAATTTCGCTCAGAAAGTTAGCTATTCTACTGCTAAAAGAAAAAAAAAGGAATGTTAACAAATATTCACAAAAATAAAAAATATTCAATTTTGATAATTTTCGTCTATTAAAATCCACGTTTTTTTACTTAAAGTTAGACTATTATATTATTTACCTACGTAACATAACTATTTATTTCGATCACAGGAAGTATAACTTATAAACTTATTTAACTTAATAAATCTTCTAAATTTTATATCTACATTACATGACTGTAAAACTGAACAGTATCTAATGAACATTTTAATTCAATCCACTGTTTATACAATAACTTAACTCTAGTACTCTCTACTACTCATATTCTACAAAAAATATTACAAAGAAATGTACTTCTAATAAATGCTAAATAGAAAATATTTAATAAATTGTAACTGAATTAGGTTATTTGATTGGTTGTTAATATTTACTTCTGAGTGTAAAGACATAGACATTTAGAACAATAAAACAGCTTCAGATAAAATAGAGCTATTTGGCACAACATTAATTAACTTTATTGTCTAGTCTGCATTTATTGACGCTATATTTTTTTGCGTTTAATGTTGGGTTAAATATGTCTAACTTTCCTTACCCTAAGATTTAAAAAAATTAATTATAGCACAGTCACAACATGTCACAACGATTTTCACAGAATACTTGAGAACATTAGTTTCCCTTCAGGCGCGCTAGTTCTTCTTAATGTTCTCGGCCTGTTCCACGGTGTCGGGCAGCTGCGTCTGCAGCGTCTCCGGCGTGAGCAGCATCAGCAGGCCGGACGTGCCCGCCATGATGCCGAACACCAGGTACGGCAGCGACTCCATCACAGACATCTGAGGAAGTAGATCCAGTTATAATGAAACATCTAAGTTTGTCTGTTTTGGTATATAAAAATCGAAGACCCGCATTGCAACGCGTAATATTTTAAACCTAGCCTTAACTTATTTACTTTAGTAAACAAAGTCAAGGTTTATTTATTACGTTGCAAGCTTAAAAAAATATTCTTTTATTAAAAAAGTTGTGCAATACTGATTATGGGCCTGCATAGAAATCGGCAAAAGATAAGCGAAAAAAAAATTGATGATGACTTGCATGCACATGAAACACAATGTAACATACCAGGAGAGGTGTCTGCGGCGCGACCAGCGCTCCGATCCTGCCGACCATGGAGCAGATGCCGAGCAGGCTGTGGCGCGCCTGCGTGGGGAACAGCTCGCCCGTGTAGATGTAGATGCTGCTGAACGCCATGCTGATGCACAGCTTGCCCAGCAAGTTCAGCGACGTCTGCAGCCACGGCAACGCTGCAATCACGAGCACGGACATTTTATATGATGGCCATAGTCTGCTGATGTAAAATCGTGATCAAAAACATACAGTCATGTTTCAAATTTCGATTTAATATTGACGGTCAACTTACATGTTGGCACAAACGGCAGTGCTACCAACGAAATTCCGCAAATGAAGAATGCAGTCATGATGGAACTCTTCCTGCCGAAGCGGTCGAGGGTAACCACGCTGAGGCAGTACCCGGGGATCTCCACGAGTGACGTCAGGATATAGTTCACGTAGCTGTTGCCGGACAGCGACACCGAGTTGATGGACAGCCCGTAGTATACGAACGTCAGGGTGATCCACCAGAACGAGCACACCGCCAGACGGAACACCAATGTCTTTGACCTCACGACTTGCATGAACAGGGATCTCGTAGGCTCTGTCGTCTCAGGATTCTGCACACTTATTTGAGGTTTCATTGGGACGGGGTCTTCAACCAACATTTTCATGGTTTCCGCAGAGAGTTTCTTCCTATTTATGGCGGCGACTTTAAATATGATTCTCGCCGCTTCCTTCTTGTTGCCCTTGCTGAGCAGCCACCGCACGCTCTCCTCTATGAGCCAGTAGTAGGAGATGAAGAGGATGGAGGGCGCGTAGAGCACGATGAGGTAGGTGCGCCAGTAGGGGATCAGCCAGGCCATGCCCGCGGTCACCACCTGCCCGAGCGCAAACGTGCTGGAGATCAGGTTGCCGCCGAGCACGCGCTTGTCTAAGCCAACCATCTCGAGAGCTAGAATAATTAAGAGGAACCATTAATATTATATAGGGAAACTATTTGATTTTAGGACTATGAGGATTGGGTTTGTTATTGCTATATCGGACAAACTAGCGCATGAACAAAGTATATGGCAACTTGATACCGATAAAAGTCTGCAAAACTGCAGACTTTTCTCATCACATATTCTGATATCCTGGTACGGCCAAGACATAGGAGGTGTCTATTATTATGTAGATTTGAATGTAGCACCGTACCGAGAATGAAGGCGGTGGTGTAGACTCCGGCACCAACGACGGCCTCGAAGAACTCGAAGCAGAGGTACATGACGTAGGAGGAGGAGAAGGCGCGCGCCACGCCCACCAGCGCCGGCGACACCGTCGTCAGCACCAGCGCCGTGCGTCGCCCGAACCTGGTGGGAAAAGTTTAAATTAAATAAAAACTCTTGCACTGTGTCAGAATGTTTTACAAATCACACAACCTACACTGTATTATATTTAGTTAATTTCTGCAGCACATACGAAGTGAGTTTGCGTAATGACCTTATAATTATGCTGGTGTCCCATACAGGAATTCATTCCATATGGGTATATTTTCATGAAGACTATACACGGAAGATAATATCGTGTATTGATCTCCATATAAGGTGTGACGCCACATTAACTTGGTCGTCGTCGTTATTACGGAAACAATAGAGTATCCATTATAATATCTCATTTAGATCTACGCTATGTCATTTTAAAACATTATTTACACCTATTAGAAATATACACTTTATCTCCAACTGTCACCTATTCATTTCAAAGTATAGATAAAATACAAGAATCAGGTGAAAGAGCTATTCAAGAATAATGTTTTTGTTACCAACAAACTTGTGTTTGTAGCATAATTTTCGCAGTTGCAAAACCGCAACAGATTGTTGTCATTACCACGATAATGAGTGTAACAAAAACATGATCTATTGATAGCATACAACAATTATTGAACTCGTCAAGCGAGACGGCCAATCAACGTTTATTCAAATTAAAACATTCATCGATTGTTGTTCTGCTTACAATACCAAATAAATACTTTACTACTAATTACAATAACTACTGGAAGTAATTATTGTTTTTACTTGATAAACAATGCATTTGATTTGCTCAAATTGAGGTTGTATTCATAACTGTGATTTCCGAGTAGTTTTTTGTTGGCAGAAGATCAACGCGAACCATAAAACAATCACCAAATTAAATATATACTTTTAGCAAATATAGACGCGAAAATATTTTTTTTCTTTAATTGCAATATCTCTAGACGACAAAGCATAGTCAGTAGGTATTACTTAAGAGTATCATTAGCCACTTTACAGTCTTAAGTAGGATTATAATTAGATGCACAGATAGTTACAATGTTCCTTGCAAAGATAATAACTGTGTACCGTGAATGTAGAATAAATATTTACACTTCCTACATTTTATTTTGACTACTCTATGACTCGCTTATTTGTTTCAGAGTAATTGTAATGGTTTCTTCTCATTAGCCTCTCCATTCGGTTCATTAGTGAATACGCTTAGTTTATATAAAACTGACCTCCGTGGTTGAGTGGCGTACTCAGCTCTCGTGTCTAGCTCTGAGTTCCCAGGTTGGATCTTCAACAGATCAATGATGAAAACCTCTTCCCTACATCGTCTCGGGTCTGGGAGTTGGTAGTACCTTCGGTGTCTCTGATTCCACAACACAATTGCTTTATCCACTTACTTTGGGTATATATGGTGTTGTCCATTTATTATTATTATTGATACTCACGAGTCGGAGATGAAGCCGGTGATGGGCAGCGCGGCGAACACGCCGGCCACGTGGATGGTGCCCACCAGCGTGCGCTTCCACTCCTGACACGCCAGCTCGAACTGGAATGCACAGAACATATTGTTAGTGGTGTATAGTTCGTCGCAAATTGTACAAGAACCATCTCGATCACGTCAGCTTTCAAAATATAAAAACCAGTTCAGAATCAATCCGTTTGTTTAGGACCTACGATGCTCATGCCAGACTCGCTGACAGACAAACCGTTCCAGACTTAACGTACTCTCTTTTAGCACCTCAATTTCTGAAGTTGCCAAAAAGCAACTTCTTCAATATTATTTCAGGCAACTTCACATTTGCCGACGATAACATTATAAAATGCATGCACTCAGCCAGTGTGGTTTATTTGTTTTGCGAGATTCGAAGCCTATTTACAAAAGCTCAAAAAGTTCATAACACCTACTGATACCGACGGTAATCAAATCATAAAGAAAACAGTCGGTAGTTTGTTTTCGCTATATTTGGCATTCTTTGTTATTATCATTTATGGTATTTATGGTACCTAGTCAGTCAGACAGACAAACAACTCGAGATTTTCTAATCCTATAAGCTACAGGAGCTTGTTTACTTTACATTTAAGTGATACTTATATTATTATGAACTGCCTTGAATATGATAACATTATCTTTACCTAGTGATCTACTGTCAGGCTTTCATGAAAATGACATTCCCTCTCTTTATGCAAAATTTCTTCATGATGCCTGTTTTTGCACGTGGACATAAAAGTAATATTGGTTTTCTAACTACAAAGGGTAATCCTAGCAATATACTCCTAAGTGTTATTCGGCGGTATATGATTATTGGGCATCGTGTAGGCTAAATTAAAGATAATAGCCGAATGCTGAACATCACACGATGTTCGCATATTGGAACAATTTATCGCGTGTTGATATTAATGTGATACGATATGTAATATGCTGGTTATCGACTTAATTTCGATGCAACGCCATCACACTATCTACTCGTATAAGTACACTTTATAACAAAAGATATATTAATTTCGATGTTTGTTTGCGGTAATGGTTATTAATAAGCCCAAAATTTAAAAATTTTATGAAGTGAAACGTCAGTAGAAATTGTTATTGAAAGATACCTGCCAGATAGCTAGTGTGGAAGGCATTTTTTTTGTCTTCTTCCTAAGAGATAATAGGCTAGGTTATACGTATAGAATCTATGTACTTAAATTTGATAAGTATGGAATATTTTGTGTAAAGAATTTGTCAAGAGATTCACTTTTGTAGGCGACTGTACCAAGGGAAAGAAACCTTGTGGCTTGCGGACATCGGCCTGATAACAAGTGTTTATCTTATAGTAATTAGTGCGATCGCGAGAGCTCGCTAATGAAGCCGAATATTAGCGGGTGACACCGACGTGATCGAGCTGTGGACACTCCGATATTACACATATTAGAGATAGGGACGAAATAAGCTTGATAGAAGAATATTGCTCAGGATATGTAATTGTGTATCTTTTTTTGGAATTATATGCCTTGAAATTGCAACGAACAACAGCGTTTGCTGTAGACTTTAATCTTCAAAATAAAAGCACTAAAGCTAAATAATAATTATCTATAGGTGCATGAAATAGATATCTAGGCGGGAA
Organism: Autographa gamma; assembly: GCA_905146925.1. Classification (NCBI taxonomy): domain Eukaryota; kingdom Metazoa; phylum Arthropoda; class Insecta; order Lepidoptera; family Noctuidae; genus Autographa; species Autographa gamma. The sequence continues at coordinate 326,631 of LR989858.1, forward strand.
TCAAACCCACAATACATCAGTCCTTTTTCTGACAGCAACAATAAGCGCTCCTATGCAGCAGGGCGTTGCTTCCATTACAACCGCCTATTGTAATCAAAAGCGGTCAACCAATAAATCAAAAGAGGATTTAGTACCCACCTCAGCAACAATAGTATTCTGGTTCTCGTAGACCCAGGCGTCGCAGGGCTGCGTGAGGTTGGCGTGGAAGCTGTCGGGTGCGCAGGCCTCCGCCAGCGGCTGCAGGCGCTCGCAGCGCCCCCCGGCGTCCGGCAGCGCCCACACGCCCCAGCCGCCCGTTTCGAACTGAGGGGGGGACGTGTCGCATTCTGGGACCACGCATCTGGAAACAAAAGACTGACAATTTGAGTTTCTTCTGTTAAAGCCTTAATTTGAAAGTGTTCTATTTAAAAAAAGGACATAAATGGCAAAGCTCACCAGAATCAACAAAGAAACGTCAGGGGCCCAAGTCTGCTATTTACACTCGGTTCAATGTTCAACGACTGTGACCAATAGTTCATACATTTGGTACAAATTGTAATGCGCAATTTTGACGTTTTGACGTTTAGTAGAATACCAATTTTCCGAAAATGGCTCTGCTGGCACGACACTATGAAGACATTGAACCGAGTGTAAATAGCAGACTTGGGCCCCAGGTGTCAGGTACAGCCAAGTTACGATAGTTTGGCTTTCGATATGGCATAGTATACCCATTAAAAAGTAAAAAGAGTTGCTTAGTGAGAAATATTAAATGAGGTGTAATTATATTTTCATTTTCAAAATACAAACCACAGTTTTTCCTCGTTAATGACGTCCTGCCTATATGTATAAAAAAACAAGTTTTTGTTTGTAAACAACAGCTGTGAATTGGTGACTTTATTTGTGCAATATTAAATCTTTTACACGATTCACAATGGATGACAAATTTGTGAATGGGAAAGGAATAAATCTACCAAAATGGACCTACGTCTATTTTAGGAGATTTGTTTCGCACGACCACTCGTGATAGCCAAGTTCTTTGCGTACTTCTTTTTTGTCGAATGTAGAAAACAGAGTGTCTTAACAGCATTGTAAAAATGTTGTTTGATTTTTTTGCTAATTTTAGTTTGTTTGTAGCTCCAGCCAAATATAATACCTATATTTTAATATTCTAACTGTGATGTGTGAAGTTTAATATCCCTCTCACACATTTTTCTTCCACTGTCCAATTTGATTGACTGACACATACATAATAGCTGCACTTGGAATATTAGATTATAGTGACACTTGAGACAAGCGCAGTTATTTGACTACGGGATACCTACTCACAGGTGGGCTAAGTCCAGTGTCACTCACGCTTGAGTGACAAGATAGGAAGGTATCTTCAGAGATTACTCTCCGAACCGGTTACTTATCCAATGATTACAACATTTGTTTAGTGAAATACAATTTGTTGAGGAAATCTTACGCTTCTGTTTGATAAGATATCTGAAGGCCGCCGGAGTGTGCGCGTGTAAAGCATCACGTAAGGTCAATGACTCGACTGAAACACGCGACATAATACGAATGCACCCACACCGCGACGCAATAAAGGAATACAAAAAACGGGATTCACGCCGGGAGTACCGGCAGAAGTGAAATTTGAACATTAACGTTGTGAATTATTTATATTTTGGAATGGTTAGGGAATAATTTTGCACGATTGCAAAATTATTGCTTTAATTATCAGTATAAAAGTACTATCATTTATGTGGTAGATTACAACTACTACTACTTCCGTCTTAAGAATTTACGACCAGGTCACGTGTCCTGACGAGAGTTAGCCATTTTTTGCCTATCACAAAAAAGGGCACAACGCCGCTAAAGAAGTTTTCACTTCAAAAACAAATGAACCGCGACTACATAAAAACTATCAACTAAATAATTAAGACTTGCATGTACCTAGGTCATTCATTATTAGTTTTGTTCATTATTGTACTCTCTATCTAGACTGTAGCACAGAACACTCTGCTACCATATCATAGTCCAAATGTCTAGGCGTTTGCGTAATGTAGGTAAACACAACAATGATTCGGATCTACGTTATTGTCGCACAACAACATGAATGAACAAATTACTCACGATACTGGACACATATACATACTACGTATTACTATGATTTTGAGCCATGTTCCTCCCACACTTTGCATATTATATTATTTCCTACCCATATAAAGAGCCTCACTGACCATCAGGCCGCATTAGCGAACAATAGCTCAATTAGTTGTATTGTCGGCAATCTTTATTGCTGTGTTATGATATGACGATAATGGTCTACTTCGATCAGCTACTTGTTTTATTGAAACCCTTTGCTGTCTGTCACTTACAAATTCAACCTTCTGTATGTCTTGATGTAAATGATCCGAATAAGCTCTATTTATCGTATTTGCAGAAAAAGTTACAATTTTTATTGCGAATGTTTTCCACGGCGTGCGAAGGCCTGCATTGACAGAAGAGTCATCAAGTACTCCCATGCCCTACCGTAAAGTTGCATACTCTGTAGACATAATAGTCCCTTCATCTCATAATCCGAAACATCCTGATAAATCCAGACTCTTTCGTCCCTTAACTAAGCCGCTATATAGGTCAAGTACTAGTATCATTACCTATATTTATGTTCCTCAATGACGAATGGTACATGACCCGGTAATCTCATGCTCGCTGAGTAACATATCCATTGTTAAATGTATTGTGGAGAGCAGAGTACCCACTGCTGCAGGACGCGCTTGTTAACCAGCGTCTGCGTCTGCGCAGCCCACGCATAAAGTATTAATGTTCAGAGTATGCTAATCTGTTATTGTTGAGATGTCCTACTTGTAAAATCTTCCTCTTATGTGATTAGCCTCAAGACCATTTCAATAAAGATGCGTTGCTCGACTGTATTTTTTCATTATAATAAGAAAGAAAATTCTCTTACTTCTAACATTGCAACGACAACAAATTGATCTAATAAATCAGATAGGATTTATAAATCCTGTCTGATTTAGTAAATTATCCCAAGACCAGCCAAACATCAGTTATTGCAAAAGTTTCTGAGGATCACAAGCCCAATATGACATTGTATGCCATCATATCATGGTACACAGCTACATGCAATCATAGCACTATGTAGTATTACCCCGTGGGCGGTTCCGTGTTGCGTGTACGCACGTCGCGCCGCTCGCGCATGTTCGACGCGTCGCAACATCAACAGGATGATATTATGTTGTTATCCCTCACTTCGCAGGTGCAGGCTTCATTAGGTCACTAGGTCATACCAGTTCAATTTACCTACGACTAGTTTAATTTTCCTCGTCAGTTTCCCGTAAGAAATTTACATACGGAGTTTTTTTCTAAGAATGGAAATTACAAATACATGAAGAACAATTAGTAATTTACATATCACCGTGGGTCGTTGTATATGAAAGCTTAATCATCGTGACTTTCCCTATTTCAACACAGCAGTAATATCTTTTGGCGATATAATATATTTAGACGCGCCCTGCAACGACAAATAAACGATAAAAACATTTTTTTGAGTAGGTACCAGGTAGGTACCTGGTTGACTAATCAACTTCTGAATAATTAATTAATGAAAATATTCAATACATAAATTGTTCCTTAGGTGTAGATTTTTAATCCTTATACATTTCATATTATCATCAGAATGTGATTAATACATTTCAATTGAACCTCATCGCATTAGTAATTCAGTATGTAAGCTCTAAAAATATAAGCAGCAAATTAATCAGCATTATCTGTTGCAGAATAATCCTCGAGCACGCGCCTTAATCGCGTCCACACGGGTAATATCGCAGATTACCACCTCGCGGGTGATAGTGCGAATACCGGCGTATTGTGGGCAAGGCTCAGCTCCCAGGCACGCTGCACGCTGCGCCGTCATGACGCGGGCACGGCGGGAGACGGGAGCCCGTATCGTGCCGGTGGGCGTGTTTCATCATGGGAAGATACGTGATATATGAGTAGCAAACAAAAGTAAATATCGTTGAGTTCAGTACCGTGTGTGCGACCTCTATGAGTTAGCCTTGCAGAAGACGTTTGCAGACTAAAGTTGCCGAGCATTGTTGATCAGCGTAAGAAGGGCTTTAGGAGAGCAGATTTCGTACCTATGTTTCATGGTGAATAAACTAGACATCTTGAATACATAGTCACTCTCTGACTCAGTTTGGTACCTGTCTAAGATAGAGGAACTGTAATACGAAGAATAAGCTCGGCTTATCTCCGCGTTCCTTTTAATCTTAATTGAATAATAACATATGTGTTCCATGTTTCACTTGTAGGTACTTATTAACAAAATAGGACACTTATTAAATTCAGGAATATCAGGCCTTAGTTACCTAAGACGGACCTGAAAACGTAGAATTCCTTAAATCGTTTCTATGTTTTGGGTGTATGTACACGACACCTTTTTATGTTGTAGATGAAAATAAGGTTTCAAGAGTTGTGCTAAATAATTCATTTTACGAATAAATTCAAGTTCTAAGTCAGGGGGGGGGGGAATATGCTATACATTTTCACAACCATTGAAATCGTGTTTTTAGTTTACTTTTATGCATTAATTATCTTTACATATTAGCGTGACACATAAACGGTTTGTTTTGCATATGCATGTTTATGTAATGTTTCTGACATTGCATTAATAGAAAATAAATAAATACAATAAACTATTTCTATAAATTAGAATTTAAAATTGAAATAAGGTGGTAATTGGAAATTAATGATGTACCTATGCAGATTTATGGTGATGGAACGGACGATGTCATCCTTAAGCAGATGCAAGGCTTTGTGATCAAGGTGGAGAAGTGAGGCATTAACATTCATCATTAACGTATTTAAGGCATTGAACATCTACGTCATGCCTATAGCCTCACTGACCACTTCCTTATAAGTACACATGACGGGCGTCGAATCCAGCACCCAACGGTGCTGGATTCGACGCCCGTCAAGGAAAATATTTCATTATAATCAAATTCTCCTCAGTAACATGCGTAGTTGTTTTATCTTTAGGAAACAATGTTGTCCTTTTGTGTAAAAGTAAATAATGAGGTATTCAAATAAATAAAAGTATACATTAACAATAAAATCTTGTAAGGAAATAAAGTTGCAAATTGTAGAATGGCCACTGCCGTGAGATGAATTGGTGATTCTTATGTTTTTTTACAATAAACTAACCGATCAAAAAGACCCTTGAAAACCTTTAAAATTACGATGATAATGATAACTTAAGGTTTCTATACAATGGATATTACCATAATAAAAACTTAAATGCCAAAATATTTCCCATGAGATTTAAAGATATGATAAATATTGCAATAATAAATATATTATATTCTCAAGGCCTTATAGTAAGCAAAAGAGACAAACTTTACTTCTTGACACTTCCCAGTGGAAGTGTCAAGAAGTAAAGTTACTTTAAGTATATTAAACAGTTTTATTATACTTAAAGTCTTGTTTGATCTGCAATGAATAGGCACATATTTTTATCACCATAAAATACGTACTAAGTTTTATTTATTATTCTGTGGCACAACATACAAACATTTCTAATCTACGGAAAAATACTTGTATACGCAAATTGTAATCTGTAAACTTTGAGATACTTTGCGATATTCGCTGCACCAAGTATCTGTCGGATTGCTGATCAAAGATTATGTACATATCTGCAGCGGACTGCTCGTCACTGGCCAAACTTTGAAATACAATACAGCTTCTTTATGGCGAAGCAACAAGACTTATTTTATAACTTTGGTCTAACTACAAGCGTGTGGTCCACCTTTACAGTCTATGGATCCACTTCAGAAGCAGCAATTGGGTATTCAGAAGTCAACTGTTCTAACCATATCGTTCCTAATGAGCATAACAAATAAACACTACAATTAATTGAGAACCTTACAAAAACTTGCCAAAATGTGTTCCGGTGTTCGAGGAAGCGATCTCTATGATCTATGAGACTATGACTGGTGACGCAGAGACTGACCTCGGAAGTGGACCGTGATGATAAAGGTTCACATCTCCCGTGAACCTTACACAAACTACTTCCTCACATAAAAAATGATTAATAGAAAGCTTTAATTACAATTATCTTGTTAATTTAATTGTTATCAGCAGATAATTATGTTACCTGTGATTTCGATTTAAACCTAGATAATGCACAGTAACATTTTGTATAAATTCGTTTATTGCTAAATTGTTGGGATTAGAGACGAAATATAACTATCCCTGTATGAGTAATTTTATGTTTAGTCGATTTCATCAACTCTTCCAAACAAATGTGTATTAAAAAACTAATTATCAATTCTGTATATAGCTTTTTTAAAATATAATTTGGCCCCTTTTTCATTGAATTTAACATATTACATACATATTATACACCAATTATTTAATAAACAACAGTCAATAGTTATATTTGTGGAAGAATGAAAAAAAGGTGATGAAATTCTACGCAAATAAATGAGTCTACCTAAGTAATCGGATATTATTAGTCTCAACCCATCTATCAGTAGCATTTGATAGCGAATTAGCGGATTATAATACGATTAAACACACCCAACAATGCCACGGCCTGCTGACTACCGGCCTGATTTAATACGCACATGAGTCAGCAGTACCTACGGAGACCAGAATTAAAGCCGAGACCTTTCCTTAACAATTTAGTATTAAGTACATGATCAATGATGCCACTCGTGTAACGTGAAGTACCTGATGTTATCCTTGTTCATTGATACCATAACAGTCTCTGAGATCTTCCTAGTTCCTACTTCCTTCCTTCCCATTATTTTTACACCTTAGGCCAAGAAACATAATTAACTCTAACTTCAAACTGACTGGAAACTAGTTAATGCAGCCATTCATTGTACTTCCTTACAAAGTAAGAATAAGTGCTAAGAGTTAGCCTCGAAATCACTCTCTTTGACTGGTTAGACTATTATTTTTCGTAGATAAGATCCTACTTAGTGTAATGCTATACGCTAGCTAACTACACGCATACAAGTAGAACGCACGCATTCGCAGCATCGCACATGGAAGCTAGCTCGCAACTTGTTTTGCTACCGCACACTTTCTACCGACTTCACTTTATTATAATATTTATTACACATCAATGTAATAATAAACTGACTTCGGATAATAATAATTTTAAATAATAAGAGAATCAGCGTTTCCTTGATTTCCTATCCCATCAGATCCTTATCTACCTGATGATAATACCACACCTACATACCACTTGGAAAGTATAGCTTTTAAAATATAAACTAATTTTACATACTGGTCCCTGGCGTCTTTTAATAATCAGGAAAATGCATCAATATCAAATTAAAGATTATGACGAAGAAACGTTGTTTTTTATTATTTTTAATCGATTGATAACTAATTTAATATTGCAAAACTGATAGGTACCTACATAAGTAATTAATTTACGTAACTAGTTCAAAAATATGAGGTAGGTACATAATTATATTGATAAAAGTAGTTTTTAAACAACAACCGATACTCGACCCACATGTTTCTGTCAAAACAAGTTTAATTTCACGAGTGCAGGTAGGTAGGTAGTTAAGACGATAATTTCGATGCACAAAGTAAAAGTGATGAAATGCATCCGAATTTATGTTTGTAAATAAAACAATTTCACGGCATTTAACCTTTCGTTATCAATGAACGAACCCAAATTATTTATAGCTTATAAGAGGTTTCTCTTATGTCGTTTGATATTGAAGAAGAAATGATGTGATAATGAAGAAAGTCTGACCTGTAAGGGATTTCTCCAGCGGCGAAAATGTACTGACTGTTGTAGACAGCACTGAACAGTATGGCGACGAGGATGAAGCAGTAGTTGCGGATCTGGTAGCGGCCGAACTGGCCCAGCTCCTGCAGGATGGCGTCCAGGTCCACGGCGGAGGACATGGCGACGGCGGGAGGTGCGGGTGAGGAGCAGGCGCGGACGACGCTCGTGCGGCGCGGCCAGCGAGCGTGTGCCACCAGACTCGCCGACACTTATCGCGGTACCGGCTACTGACGCCGCAGACTACAGGTGTACTCAATGTCACAGCACTCCACGCTCTGAGCTGTCGTCAGACGCCGACCTTATCGGAACATAATCTTCAATTGGAGCACACGTAAGGCAGCCAGTATCGGATATGTGGTAATCCTGACTATATCATTACGCGATTATATGCCAATGGACAATAAAGGTACGAATAAGTATATTGCGTTTAACGATTAGGCCTCAAGATGGCATGTACAGTCACGAGCAAAAATTTGTATATACATAGCGAAACTGTAAAACTAATTTAGCAAGATTTGTTAGTTGAAACAAAGAAAATTATGTACACGATTGATAAACTGTTTCAAGTAATTATTTCTGTATAACATGTTTTACAATATCAACCCAGAATTGAAAAGAAAATCAATTCAAAATTGCTTGGTGTATAGGTACACATTTGTGCTGGTGACTGTACCTACCTAATCTGCTGTATTGTTAATTCCGGTTGGTATTTTTCATTTTTCTTTTATGTTAGGTCATGTGCACTCAGCTGTGTTGATTGTAAACACAGTTTATTTGTTCGGCATCTGTCTCTTTGAGATGCTACAAGGAAGGCCATTGTTTACGTGTTTATTTAAATTAAACTGATAGAGAGATATCGCACTCTTTTTGTGTATCAAGATCAACAAGTTTTAAGATAATTTACCATATCATCACGGCTATAATATTTGATAAAGATTGTAAAAAAAATATTTAACCGCAATATTTATTTTGTTCCTTGTTAATTGCAGCAATTGCCATGAACCTCTGGTGATCCTTAAAAAATGTCGTGGCTATAAACATTTTATGCGTTTTTACATTCAATGATCTTTCTTAATTATAGAAGCTTGTTGCACGCACGATTCTTAATAAAATATCGGTACACCAATAATCTTTATTCATGTTACCACCTTTTTAAAATAACGATTCAGGATTTAAAAAAGAGTCGTTAGCCAAGGAGATTATTTTCCAAATCACTGGATTGGGAGTAACTGGTTCAACCTCTGCTAAAATTGTAGTTTTTACCTACTCATAAAAAAAAATGTTTTAAATATACCTTAAAGAGTGGGACTCTTTAAGGTATTCGACAAATATAATTCCTAAAATTTGCGGTTTGCTTAACGTTACCGCACCGCAAGAGAATTTCCCCGTAGATAAGTACTTTTCCAAACATGAAAAAAAAAAAACCCCTGAGTATATCGATTAGGCCAATAAAGTAGCACTTAATTACTTTATAGTAATTTGTGTAATTGCATGACGCCCGAATTACACAGATTTTCCACATTAGGAAAGAGGGGTTTTAGAAAAAAACAATATGATTTCGTAAACACTTTATTATATACCTAAGGTACATGAATAAGCAACGAAACGGGTACTAAAGCCAATCTTACTGAAGTTAGTACCATAAAAGACATTCAATGTCATCATATTGAAAAGGTGCAATCAGGGTGATTATGTAAAAAAACAACAATATTAATAAGTTACAAATAAATAACAATTACTAATAAACTTGGAAAGTATCGCATTGGTTCGCAAATGACTTCTTTTTGTGAAAAACTAAACAGGGTTGTCCACATAACGTTGAACTTACCAGGGCTATATTAAAAATAAAACATATAAGACCTGTTTTCTAAATCAATAGATGATTATACATCTGAGTACAAGCAAATCCGATGAATCCTCGAATTTTTATTTTGCAATAGAGGGGCGGTTTCACGATTTGCCATTCTGTGTTCAAATGCAAGTGAAATGGATTAGCTTCGTTCATTCGAACTCGGAAAATCGGCCCCTAAAGTTTACCACGCAACCACTCTACTAGTTTAGAGTGTGTGTTTGTACAGCTGCCTTACTTTTTCTGGTTGTAAATCAGTTAACGCTAGTATTAGAGTGCAAGTTTTAGAACTTGGTTTCTAAGTCCCTGGAGATGTCGGTGCGTTTGTTGGTGCGCGGCATGACCATGCGCTCGGCCTGCTCGATGGTGTCGGGCAGCTTGATGTGCAGCGTCTCCGGCGTCAGCAGCATCAGCAGCCCCGACGTGCCCGCCATCACGCCGAACACCAGGTACGGCAGCGAGTTCATGTAATTCATCTATGTACAGACCACTTATCTAATTAATGTATGTTATAAGCTCAGATTCCTATACGCGGTGTGGCGCGATGCAAACAACAGTTCGGCTCGGTCTAGAATCAAGCTTTTTTTCTCAATGATTTTAAAAGGACTTTGTCGAAGCGATTTGCAATTTTTTAATAAAAGCATCAGATCAAAATTAAAAGGATGGACGGAACTAAAGGAAGTGTTTCCGTTCATACAGCAGAAAAATGTTACAATAAATGGTAAAATACGTACAATGCTGAATAGGATATGTTCGCACTTCATACATAATAATGATAATGAACTAAGTAATGTGAGCTGCGATATACCAAGAGCGGCGTCTGCGGCGCGACCATGGCGCCGATGCGGCCCACCATGGAGCAGATGCCGATGAGCGTGTGGCGCGCGTTCGTGGGGAACAGCTCGATGGTGTAGATGTAGATGGAGCAGAAGATCATGCTGATCAGCATCTTGCCGCCCAGCGTCAGCACTATCACTAACGTCACTGGAATGTTACAAGCCTCTCATGGAACCTGTATCTATTCTGTTCAACAACAGCCTGTGTCATCATTATTATTTTTATCTTCAAGGGCGTGGGGCTACTTTCCGTAATTATTTTACCATAATTTATAATATCACAAACATATTGATCGTTATTAGAACAAAAATTACTCACCATCAGTAATAAACGGCAACGTTAGAAGTGATATACCGCAGAGAAAAAAGGCAGCCATAAGCGAACTCTTCCTGCCGAACCGATCGAGGGTCACAACGCTGAGGCAGCAGCCGGGGATCTCCACCAAGGAGGTGAGCATGAAGTTGACGTACTTGTTGCCGGCCAGCGACACCGAGTTGATGGACAGGCCGTAGTAGATCATGGTGACGGTAACCCACCAGAACGAGCACACGCACATCCGGTACAGGATGGTCTTGCTGTGCAGCACCTGCGAGCACATCGAGCGCTGCTTGGGCGACACCTTCAGCATCGTGCCCGTCGCGTGCCGATTACGCTCCGTCTGGGTCGCCACAGTCGTCGTCTTGTTCACCAACATCCTCATAGCTTTAGGTGATAGTTTTTTTTTGTTAGTTCTTGCAACTTGAAAGATAATTTTGATTGCTTCTTCCTTTCTGCCATGGCTGAGTAGCCACCGAACACTTTCTTCTATTAAAAACCAGTACAAAATAAAGATGAAGGACGGAGCGAAAATGACGAGAGTGTAGTTCCTCCAGTAGGGAACAGCCCAGGCGGCCGCAGCAACCAGCACCTCACCCAAGGCGAACATGCTGGACAGCAAGTTGCCACCGATTACCCGCATCTTAAGACCCACTATTTCCAGAGCTGCAAAAAACAAATAATATGTACCAAAGTCTCCAGTGGTCCTTACTTACATGTAAATAATTTGTTTATTATTTATTATGTAAAGTGCCTAGTTATAATAAGTGAAGGTCTTTTACCTAATATGAAGGCCGTGCTGTAGCTGCCAGCGCCGACGAGCGCCTCGATGAACTCCAGCACGAGGTACATGACGTAGTTGGTAGAGAAGGAGCGCAGCACGCCCACCAGCGCCGGCGCCAGCGACGTGCCCACCAGCGCCGGCTTGCGACCGAAACTGACAAACCATACAATTAACGTCATTTGTGCCAACCTCGTACCTCTTTATTATGTTAAACACTCTTTATGCAATAACAAAACATTCATGATCTCGCCATGTTCCTGAGAATGGTGACGAATTTGGACTTATTTAATTTATTGAACCTTAATGAGTCTTTACTTACCTATTCTTGATCGTCAAATTTTGTTTGAAATGAAAGTAATTTGAAATGTTCTCGTAGTCTTTGGTAGATATATAGGTAAAGGGCTCACATATCAGATATAACAGCGGTGACGGGCAGCGCCACGAACACGCCGGCGCCGTGCACCGTGCCCACCATCGTGCGCTTCCACTCCATGCACGCCAGGTTAAACTAAACGTGATTTATGACCCTGTTAGAATGCGGGAGAAACATCTTGCGGATAGACTACATTTCTGAATAAATTATCTTATATATAAAAATGAATCGCTAAATGTGTTGGTAAGCGCATAACTCAATAACGCCTGGACCGATTTCGCTAATTCTTTTTTTGTTGTGTTAGTTATTCAGGAGAAGGTTCTTATGAAAAAAAAATTGGAAAATAGCCTAGAATATTTTTTTTTAAGTATTCCTGACCTTTGTAACGATAGTGATTTGTTGGATTCATCTGCGCCCTGAATAACATAAAGGTACCGGGAACGGGACCTATGTATGCACGCGGGTGAATCCGCGGGGCACAGCTAGTCTTATATATAAAAATGAATCGCCAAATGTGTTGGTAAGCGCATAACTCAATAACGCCTGGAAGGATTTTGCTAATTCTTTTTTTGTTGTGTTAGTTATAATATGGACAAGGTTATTATGAAAAAAAAATAGGAAAATTGTGCGGAAAAAAATTAAGTAATCCTGACCTTTGTTACGATCGTGATTTGTTGGATTCACCTGAGGCACCGGGAACGGGACCTAGCATGCGGGTGAAACCGCAGGGCACAGCTAGTGTTAAATAAAAATACATTCTCAAATTGACAATGGTTTTGTTTGGGCTTAAAACAAAACGATATAGGCACGCCCAATGTGGAGGACACTGGGCGTGCGTTCCTGGTGTGTGTGAGAGATAAGAATACTACGAGCGCGCTCGCTCAATGTTGGAGAGGCCCAAGATATTAGTAGCTGGATTACTTGATTATGTCTTCAATTCGGAAAATCCTAAATACCGCAAAGACGTCTTGCCTCAGAAACAATAGTATCGTGGTTCTCGTAGACCCAGGCGGAGCAAGCGACGGTGACGTTGGAGAAGCTGGCGGCGCTGCAGGCCGAGCCCACCGCGAGCTGGCGGTAGCATTCAGAGCCGCTCGGCCCGGTCGCCGCTGGCAACGCGAACGCGCCCCAACCGTTCGTCTCGAACTTCGCTGGCGACGACTCACATTCGGGCACTTGGCATCTAACAATGTAACACGACATGCTGAGCTGCTAATGATGAAGTTTGAATTGAGGTTACTTAAAGGTAATTTGATTTATTTACATGTAGCAAATTCAGATAAGTGAGATTTGAACATTCTTATACAACGAACAAAACATGACAAAAAGCGGTCGTTGAGGAACAAGATAAGTCAACGATATTTATGGAGTGAGATTTTGAACAGGACCGTAGAGTAGGTAGGACATACACACCAACAATATGATGATAATGTTAGGGAAAACCTGCTGTACTATATGATCACTTATATTTACTACACGAATTGTATCGTGGAGGTAAACGTGCTACAGTTAATATCTCACCTATAAGCGACCTTTCCCGCCGCGAACACGAACTGGTAGCTGTAGGCGGAGTTGAAGACGATGGCGGCGGAGAGGTACAGGAACAGGTGTATCTGGTAGCTGCCGAAGGCGCCCAGCTCGGCCAGGATCAGCTCCAGGTCCAAGGCGTCCTTCATGGCGGAGGCTCATGTCCCCGGGCGGGCCACACTATGCCGACACATCTCAAACACAGTTCCGGCAGGCAAGAGATACTATTTAAACATTATGCACTGGTACTTATTGGGTGAACGGACAAAACATTTTCTAAAACTGTAGCTTATTTATTTAATGTTGTGCTATGGATTTAGATAAAAATGTTTAGTAAAGTCGTTAGTATATAATGATACTTTGTGGTAAAAAGTAGAAAATAAAAATAAGTATAATAATAAACAGTTCAAAAGTTTTTCGCAAGTGTTCTGTCAGTAGGAAATGACAGCAACTGCTGTCACTGCAGACATAAGGTATATGGAAAACTAAAGCAAGAAGTCCTAATCTAAGTAGTTTTTTACGTCAGCGAAACCAGAATTGTTTATTACTAGGCATCAAATGTGTTGCACAGGTAAAACTCCAAGTCGTGTCATCGATACAAATGAAATAAAACACATAATTATGTAACATAATAATTATTATTTTTTTAATATCCTTAAACGTTTTATATACAGTCAACATCGAATGCCAAGAACAACATCTACAACGTAGTAAAGTACACAAGAGCACAACAGGTTTATAAACGTATTTATATATAATGTATATATCGAGTTATCTATACATGTAGTATATCCTCACGCGCGGTACACTGCGGCCGCGGGGGGGGCGCCGCTCCGCCGCCGCCCGGGTGCGGGGGGGGGAGGCTCCACTACCAACCACTACGGCCACACTGCGGCTCCTCTACTCTGAACAACTATGTGTGCTAACGCGGACTACGGCGCGGCCGGCGGAGCGACGCCCCCCTGTCTATCTACTGATCGATAGTCACAATAGAAAACATCTGAAATACAATACAATAATATCGTTTTATTGAACTAGAACGACCGACAATAAATATTACATTGGTCTTTAGATTACAGGATTATACTATACAATATTCATATGATTAGGGCTACGCAGCTAGCGCGCGAGAGTGACTGCGGGGGCGGCGGCTCTCGCGCGCTCGCCGTACTAGATATCGAACACGTGACGTCTCCTGGCTCTTGCCTTTATAACGATTAGTGAACACTAGGAAGGGGTAGAATTAGACAACACTGACACATAACTATCACTTTTAATAGATGGCGCTACTTGGAAGGTTCCTCGCCGTGGGTCCCTACAGGCCGGCATCGGTGCATATACTCTCGGAACCCACTCGAGAAAGTTAGGAATAACGGAACAACCGCATGCTTGACACAATATGTAGTCGGAACAGTTGGTTGCATGTAACAGGTGCTAAGATATTGCGTTGTGAGCTAAAATATACATTTATATGTCTTCACTTACATAATAACAGAGTGCTACATTTCAACAAATTGCATAAAATAGATCCTTTGCGGTACAGGCAGCTACAGAAGTGTTTTATCACATAAGGTTCTATAGTTATTTTATCAAAGAAAGGTAGACTTTAGACTGGATAGTAATAAGAATCTGCTAAAGTAACATGAAGTTGTGAACCAAGTTGTCGGCTAATAAAACTATGGACGCTAATAAGATGAGAGCACTTCTGTAGGCGACTGAACATTTTGATCACAACCGAGGCGATTCGAAGCACCACAACACATTGTTCACGAGTATCGATATGTCGACAAGCAAACATACGCGACACTAACCCTGGCGCATGGCCACGCATGGCGCCGGAAAACATTGTCTTTTTACTATTGTCTTAACATATTCATTGCTATCTTGGCTTGTCTATCATTCTCACAGGTATGTATTACACTATCTAAGATTGTTTAGGATAAAACACGCTCATTATAATTCTTAACTTTTCCTGTTACAAGATTAGGCTCAATCTGCGCAATTATTTTAATGACATTATTATATTACAGCTGTTTATTTATTACTGTTATATACAAACACATAATCAACTTTAGCAATAAATAATAAGATACAATTTATATAAAATTAAAATTCAACTCGACAGATTGAACACGTTATGATACAAACATTACAATAGTACATTACGTCGGTATTTACACACATCGGCAGTCAATGTCTACGTCACAGTCGGGGACACTACGCACTACACACATCTATAATAAACCTTACGACGCGACACAAATTATTGCCAGGATCAATCACAAAACCACGACCAAAGATTTATAAATATTTTTCCCAAAAATCGATATACATGTGTATCAATTGAATCGATTACTCGATTTTAAGACGAACATTTGGAAGGATCGCGAATATTCGATTTAATTTCTTACCGATTATGTTAGTCATAATCGCTGTTATGTTAGTTGCTATATCAAAAATCATGCAATCGATGCGAAAGGTTGTTTTGTAAAGGAAATGTAGAATCATACGCGATTAGAGTGGTAGTTATAACGCGTGACGCAGCTTATTATGTCTCAGTTATGAGAGGTTTAATGGCCGCAACATGTTATTGTCAGGGTTTACCTTGTTACGAGACGAAACATAGCTTTGTTACAAGACGTAACAACTACACACAGTTGAAAACATGAAATTATGAGTTTAATGGCTAGTTTAAATACAGTACAATGTAGAAGAGGATTTATTTTTGTTATTTTCCTCTTACCTCGAAATTGTAAGCTGATAATAACCCCCTTCTTTTAATCCATGATATATTTTTGTGTATTGAACATTAGGTGTTTCTTGTCATGGACAATATTAGGATTCTTTCCGAAGCCAATCTGAATAATACATAATTCCGCACCGCTTGCCCCAGCCTTACCCGGGCACTACCACCGCGCTATCTACTATCTTTAAAACCACACTGTCACCATCCGCCACCACTCAACTTACAACTATACTACCTTCACATAAACATAGTGTAAACGATACACACCACACCAACTTGTCTAATCACTAATTATTATTATTTTCCCTCAAACCAAAAATATTCAAACCGAGTGTTTTATTGATATACACTGAGATACAAAAAGTCTTAGGTTTTGTATCTCATTAGTCATCATTATTAATATATTTTTAATTTTTTTTATTGAACGCAATTAATATTTTTTAAATTCAACAAATATGATGAAAAATCACACGAAAGTATTTTAATTCAAAATACACGATCAACCGTATCCTAAACTGACCGATTATCCAAGTATTGGCCAAACATTCGCAACATCGAATACCAATTGACCAACACTAAAATCTGATTTAGCACGAAAGCACCTAAGGTATGTTTGGCAGTCTATGTCATTTACACTATGTAGCGACAAACTATGAGCGCAAGAACGTGACAAAGACTAGCAACAATTAAATCTAACCATGCGTACTAAAGTAAAATAGTTATATACTGATATGCGCAATACTTATTCAAATATGGCGATGAATCAAAAACCTTAGCTAATGAGGTGGAAATGTGAGCGATGAAGCTTGACAAGCCGTATTTATAGGCCACAAATGTTTGACAATAATAATATGTTGGCAAAGACCGATATACTAAAAAAGGAGGTATATTGCAGATACTGAAATCATTAACCGTTAAACATTTGGCCAACATGAATGCAAACATTTGTAGACTATAAAATACCCTGCTATTTATAAGTAATATAACACAATTTATACACCGTGCATTTATTTGTAATCTAATTAATTTTAGAGCATATTACATGCATACTAGTTATTAAGGTATTAAATGTAAATGGTAAATTAACAGAAGAGGCAAACAGAAATAAGAACATCCTTTTACAACAAGTCAAGAATCTGATTAAAAATTTAAACCGAGATTCTCACTTTAAAAACCCTCAGTTTTTTTTTTCATTAAAATTAAATGACATTTCAGAAGTAGTAGTGTCGTACATAATGCACGGTGAATAAATATTAATTAAATTGGTCTTATTCATTATAATAAATAATTTAATCGCCTAAACCATAATTATAATAGCAATATTATTAATATAATTTTAAAATATAACAATATTTTAGCTAAAATCACTTCACGATATATTCCGATTATTTAAAATGATAATGACTAAGCTAATAAGAAGGTAACTCCCGCAATTATTTGTATGGTTATACGAATCACACACGCAAGACACAATCAAAATGTATGAAACCACTGGACGGGACTCGAACAGTTTTAGAACATTTAAACATTAGTATTTCTTTTGACTTAGGAACGTTATCGATCGTAGGAACATGCATGTAATAGACTGTCGTTATCATCTGAATAATAATAATATTTCTGTATTACAGCTATGTTTAAATGCTCTAAACGAAAATGCATAGTAAGACGAATCATCACGAACGCATGATATTAAACCTATTATAATACAACACACAAGTCTCGTGACGTCACGGACACGCCTTCGCTGTACCGATCTGTTGCGCTAAGCTAACAACCATTCGACAATTATTAGGAAAACATTCATTTATATCATGTACACAGTATGAATAACTATTTTTTAATTATTGAGGGCAGCAAAGTTTGTAATCTCATTTTAACATACACTGATGACGATGTATTAAAGGTCTATTTGAAGATATTTTGTAACCAATCAAATCATTGTCAGCCATCAAATTAGCTGGCTAATTTTGTACATAATTTTTACTTAAATGAGATGTTTATAACTTGAAATTCCCCACGTGAATACCGTAACCATTCCATACCATACCCATACCATGACCACACCACACATCAATGTATACGACGGACACCAATCTGACTACTTCGACAAACCAATGACGTGAAATAGCAGCCAACTGCATAGTCGCCGGTGCGAAACTTGACAAGACTCGTGACATGAGCAGGAGTTAATTTTAAGGTGTTTTAGGTTGCAAAGGAGACGTTGGGTACGATACACAAACAAGCGCCTGATTGGTTATGTTTAAACGTATGCGTACGATAACCAATCGCGAGGAACTATCTGCGTCATATTCTTGCCAAATTACCTTCCGACAACTATACCAAAGATGAATGTGAGATGAGCCCAACAACCGTCAGTTAACACCTACTAAGGGAGATGTATTGTCTTATAGTTTATTCTATACATTTATGGTTCGTTTATTCACACTAACAAAGGACCTCAAATTAAAGCAAACGTATCCCCTCCCCACCCCTCACCAGTTGTCGTTATACTTTAGAAGAGAGAAACTTTAATGGTATATTGTACATCGTGACTACATGGACATGAAAATATGGATTTAAAATAATACAGTGAAGAAAAATACAATATTCGTCATACAGTCTATCTGAATATAACACACAATCAGAATCACAAACTGTGTTTTGAATTAAGACAGATGACAATAGACTATTTTCAATTAATGATAAACAATTGAAATAACAGTACGGTTAAAATGAGCATATTCGTAAAGAAATCTCGTTTCACTTTCCAGTACCCCAGACAACTGGAATCGTTCGAATGCATGGAAGTGACAAGTTAATTTCAAGTGACTCATGGAAAAGAAATGTCATTTCCAAACATTTTAGCGATTTCTATCACCACATCGTTAACTGTGGCAGAAAGTCGTCTAGTGAAGGCAGAAAACATGGTAGACGAAATTGTTAACTTTAACAATAATATGATCGTGATTTATTTATGAATATGTTTGTAATTTTTGGGTCTTAGCCACGAGTCACGATGTATAACAGACCTGAGCCTAAATCAATTCCGAGGCTAGCTAACAGTAGTCAGTCGTAGGATAGTAGGTACTACTCGCATATAGATAGCTACGTATATATAGTTACACTGGCCACGCCTACACTGCTACACAGCTGAGCTCTACATTATATACCATAGTATCTACGATTATTGTTATATTTCCTACCTTGTTCCAATTTAGTGCAATACACTATTTGTCTGATTGTTTAATGTTGGAATGATTTCTCGATGTCATCATTTATTATAAGTTCATGATTTTTTATTAATGTTGGAGTAACATTGTGTTAGATACCGGTTCGTTGTAGTCATCGAAGATTTTACAATTTACTTGAACACGAAGTAATTATTTATAATATAAGTACTATGTCGGCAGTTTTGTTTTACACGTGATATTATTATAATTTTATTTATTTCTATATCCGATTATAATTTACATAAACAGGACAGCGTTCGAGAAAATGTTATTGTGAAGTTAATACTCTGATATAATCTTTTGGAATTATTTATATAAATATAATTAATTCTTGATGTATCTATCGTAATATTTTTAATCAATAAATATATTTTTATTTAGTTTTTTTCTGTAACTACTGTTTTATACATAAAATCGTAAATATCTTTATTATATCGTACAGTATTGATGGTAAAAGATATTTAGGTGGAAGTACTGATCATAATCTCAAATTATAATTAAAACTTATTTAACTAAAACTAATCACGAGGCATGTTTAGTTTTAGTTAGTTTTAACATGAGTTTTATCGTCTTATACAGTTGGTATAGTAGCCATGGAGTAGTGAGTTAATGGAGTAATTTATCGTTGTGTTACAACTTAATATTAATGATGAACTGTTTACTATTTAATGTTGGCTTTCAATGACAAAAAAAGTAAAATATGAGGTAGATGGACCTAGTAAATATTCTAGTAAAAAATCAAGGCAAAAAATTAGAGATTAAAGTGATAACACTGAAATTTTGAAGTATGTGAAATAAGTGTTGTTTCTTGTCATAGAACGGTACACTCCATGAGGTCAGTACTCCATGCGACATGCTACCTATGCGGCGACGGAGACGTGTGGTGCGTGTGTAGCGTGTGTAGGTTGGGTGTAGCATCAGAGCGGCGGCGGCAGCGCGGGCTCGTGCGGCATGAGCGCGAGCGCGGCGGCGGCGGCGTCGGCGGCGGCGAGCGGCTCGGCGGCGGCGCGCAGCACCAGCGCCAGGCGCCGCCACGTGTCCGCGCGCCGCGGGGCCAGCGCCGCCGCGCCGCGCAGCCAGTGCTCCGCCAGCCCCAGCCAGCCCAGCTGGTAGTACGCCGCGCCTGCACCAGGACCAACACTATACTGCCACACCCACTATGTTGAGGTGCGTCCAAATCAGACGATCGTACGGTGCTCTTTAGAAACACTCCAGAATACGAACCACGACATTGCGTAGTAAACTGGTATAAAGATCCAGCCAACTTTCAGCACACGACATATTTCGAATCAAAACGCTAAGACATTTGCCACCTACATGAAATTTAACTTTCATTTAAATATTAATTTACTGTCAACTACACAAAACTAATGAATTTTTTGATATAAAAATAATTTTAATAAATAGTAATAGAATAATTAATAATAATAGAATATTTTTATTAGAATTAAAGGACAAAAGTATTTTTTACAAAATGTTGAATCGCTAAAATATAATTCTTTTTCAATAAACACCCATCCGGATAAAAATCAGAAACAATCAACGAAAGATAAAAAATAGCTACAAGCTTACCTAATTGCACCATACTGTCCAAATGTGTGGGATGTATGGCTAAAGCGTTCTGGAAACATTGCCGCGCCTCATCCCACTCTAAACTCGCCGCATGCACCAGACCCCGCTGAAAATAACACAACGAACTCACTACAATCTCGATTTTTATACAACACGAAATCGAACTTATGTCAATTCATACTTTATTAAATGTAAAGAAATATTAAAATAACAACTTACAGTGTGTAATACAAGATGGCTGAAGGGCGTCAACGCGGTCGCTTCTGACACGCAACCCGCCGCCGCACTCACTCGCCCTAACCTGTTAAGTAAAATATTTTCTTAGTAAATGCTGTTTCTGACTACTTAAGCTTCTTTTTATTTCGACTATCATGTCGATATCAAGCTGGAAGTAGGAAAGCTTCTTGGTCCTAGATGATTCTCGGAACAGTTTGTACATGTGTATATGCTACCCGGCTACGCTGATGATCTTCTGGTGCATAATTAACCTTATTGACTTTAACATTTTTATGCCATTTTACTTTTAATTTGAGGTCTACTTTTACAGGCCCTACTACATACTACTACACAGAGTTTGAGAGAATTCATTAACACAAACGGGTCAGCAAATTTCGCCGGCAAGTTTCTTCTCAATTGGTTTCCAGTTTAGTTGCTTAAGAATTTGATATTTGAGACCTAACATCTTCGAATTCCTGATCGCTGTACTTTAGGTACTGCGTGGACAGCGACGACGCGCCCTCCGACAGCGCGCGCTCGATGCGGTACACGCCCGCTGACTCACCTGAGACACAGCTGCGCGAGTAGCAGCCATGCGTGTGCGCGATGCTCGGCGTGCGGCGGGCGCGGGCGCTGCGTGGACAGCGACGACGCGCCCTCCGACAGCGCGCGCTCG
This sequence comes from Autographa gamma, assembly GCA_905146925.1. NCBI lineage: Eukaryota > Metazoa > Arthropoda > Insecta > Lepidoptera > Noctuidae > Autographa > Autographa gamma. The sequence goes on from LR989858.1 coordinate 348,551, forward strand.
ATGCGGTACACGCCCGCTGACTCACCTGAGACACAGCTGCGCGAGTAGCAGCCATGCGTGTGCGCGATGCTCGGCGTGCGGCGGGCGCGGGCGCTGCGTGGACAGCGACGACGCGCCCTCCGACAGCGCGCGCTCGATGCGGTACACGCCCGCTGACTCACCTGAGACACAGCTGCGCGAGTAGCAGCCATGCGTGTGCGCGATGCTCGGCGTGCGGCGGGCGCGGGCGCTGCGTGGACAGCGACGACGCGCCCTCCGACAGCGCGCGCTCGATGCGGTACACGCCCGCTGACTCACCTGAGACACAGCTGCGCGAGTAGCAGCCATGCGTGTGCGCGATGCTCGGTGTGCGGCGGGCGCGGGCGCTGCGTGGACAGCGACGACGCGCCCTCCGACAGCGCGCGCTCGATGCGGTACACGCCCGCTGACTCACCTGAGACACAGCTGCGCGAGTAGCAGCCATGCGTGTGCGCGATGCTCGGCGTGCGGCGGGCGCGGGCGCTGCGTGGACAGCGACGACGCGCCCTCCGACAGCGCGCGCTCGATGCGGTACACGCCCGCTGACTCACCTGAGACACAGCTGCGCGAGTAGCAGCCATGCGTGTGCGCGATGCTCGGCGTGCGGCGGGCGCGGGCGCTGCGTGGACAGCGACGACGCGCCCTCCGACAGCGCGCGCTCGATGCGGTACACGCCCGCTGACTCACCTGAGACACAGCTGCGCGAGTAGCAGCCATGCGTGTGCGCGATGCTCGGCGTGCGGCGGGCGCGGGCGCTGCGTGGACAGCGACGACGCGCCCTCCGACAGCGCGCGCTCGATGCGGTACACGCCCGCTGACTCACCTGAGACACAGCTGCGCGAGTAGCAGCCATGCGTGTGCGCGATGCTCGGCGTGCGGCGGGCGCGGGCGCTGCGTGGACAGCGACGACGCGCCCTCCGACAGCGCGCGCTCGATGCGGTACACGCCCGCTGACTCACCTGAGACACAGCTGCGCGAGTAGCAGCCATGCGTGTGCGCGATGCTCGGCGTGCGGCGGGCGCGGGCGCTGCGTGGACAGCGACGACGCGCCCTCCGACAGCGCGCGCTCGATGCGGTACACGCCCGCTGACTCACCTGAGACACAGCTGCGCGAGTAGCAGCCATGCGTGTGCGCGATGCTCGGCGTGCGGCGGGCGCGGGCGCTGCGTGGACAGCGACGACGCGCCCTCCGACAGCGCGCGCTCGATGCGGTACACGCCCGCTGACTCACCTGAGACACAGCTGCGCGAGTAGCAGCCATGCGTGTGCGCGATGCTCGGCGTGCGGCGGGCGCGGGCGCTGCGTGGACAGCGACGACGCGCCCTCCGACAGCGCGCGCTCGATGCGGTACACGCCCGCTGACTCACCTGAGACACAGCTGCGCGAGTAGCAGCCATGCGTGTGCGCGATGCTCGGCGTGCGGCGGGCGCGGGCGCTGCGTGGACAGCGACGACGCGCCCTCCGACAGCGCGCGCTCGATGCGGTACACGCCCGCTGACTCACCTGAGACACAGCTGCGCGAGTAGCAGCCATGCGTGTGCGCGATGCTCGGCGTGCGGCGGGCGCGGGCGCTGCGTGGACAGCGACGACGCGCCCTCCGACAGCGCGCGCTCGATGCGGTACACGCCCGCTGACTCACCTGAGACACAGCTGCGCGAGTAGCAGCCATGCGTGTGCGCGATGCTCGGCGTGCGGCGGGCGCGGGCGCTGCGTGGACAGCGACGACGCGCCCTCCGACAGCGCGCGCTCGATGCGGTACACGCCCGCTGACTCACCTGAGACACAGCTGCGCGAGTAGCAGCCATGCGTGTGCGCGATGCTCGGCGTGCGGCGGGCGCGGGCGCTGCGTGGACAGCGACGACGCGCCCTCCGACAGCGCGCGCTCGATGCGGTACACGCCCGCTGACTCACCTGAGACACAGCTGCGCGAGTAGCAGCCATGCGTGTGCGCGATGCTCGGCGTGCGGCGGGCGCGGGCGCTGCGTGGACAGCGACGACGCGCCCTCCGACAGCGCGCGCTCGATGCGGTACACGCCCGCTGACTCACCTGAGACACAGCTGCGCGAGTAGCAGCCATGCGTGTGCGCGATGCTCGGCGTGCGGCGGGCGCGGGCGCTGCGTGGACAGCGACGACGCGCCCTCCGACAGCGCGCGCTCGATGCGGTACACGCCCGCTGACTCACCTGAGACACAGCTGCGCGAGTAGCAGCCATGCGTGTGCGCGATGCTCGGCGTGCGGCGGGCGCGGGCGCTGCGTGGACAGCGACGACGCGCCCTCCGACAGCGCGCGCTCGATGCGGTACACGCCCGCTGACTCACCTGAGACACAGCTGCGCGAGTAGCAGCCATGCGTGTGCGCGATGCTCGGCGTGCGGCGGGCGCGGGCGCTGCGTGGACAGCGACGACGCGCCCTCCGACAGCGCGCGCTCGATGCGGTACACGCCCGCTGACTCACCTGAGACACAGCTGCGCGAGTAGCAGCCATGCGTGTGCGCGATGCTCGGCGTGCGGCGGGCGCGGGCGCTGCGTGGACAGCGACGACGCGCCCTCCGACAGCGCGCGCTCGATGCGGTACACGCCCACTGACTCACCTGAGACACAGCTGCGCGAGTAGCAGCCATGCGTGTGCGCGATGCTCGGCGTGCGGCGGGCGCGGGCGCTGCGTGGACAGCGACGACGCGCCCTCCGACAGCGCGCGCTCGATGCGGTACACGCCCGCTGACTCACCTGAGACACAGCTGCGCGAGTAGCAGCCATGCGTGTGCGCGATGCTCGGCGTGCGGCGGGCGCGGGCGCTGCGTGGACAGCGACGACGCGCCCTCCGACAGCGCGCGCTCGATGCGGTACACGCCCGCTGACTCACCTGAGACACAGCTGCGCGAGTAGCAGCCATGCGTGTGCGCGATGCTCGGCGTGCGGCGGGCGCGGGCGCTGCGTGGACAGCGACGACGCGCCCTCCGACAGCGCGCGCTCGATGCGGTACACGCCCGCTGACTCACCTGAGACACAGCTGCGCGAGTAGCAGCCATGCGTGTGCGCGATGCTCGGCGTGCGGCGGGCGCGGGCGCTGCGTGGACAGCGACGACGCGCCCTCCGACAGCGCGCGCTCGATGCGGTACACGCCCGCTGACTCACCTGAGACACAGCTGCGCGAGTAGCAGCCATGCGTGTGCGCGATGCTCGGCGTGCGGCGGGCGCGGGCGCTGCGTGGACAGCGACGACGCGCCCTCCGACAGCGCGCGCTCGATGCGGTACACGCCCGCTGACTCACCTGAGACACAGCTGCGCGAGTAGCAGCCATGCGTGTGCGCGATGCTCGGCGTGCGGCGGGCGCGGGCGCTGCGTGGACAGCGACGACGCGCCCTCCGACAGCGCGCGCTCGATGCGGTACACGCCCGCTGACTCCGCGCGGATTGACGCTGCGGTTACATCAAACATTTAGTTAGGCACAAGTCACACATGGCAAAACGGGTCCTAAAATAGAACCTTGAGGGACGCTTTATTCAATATATTCAATATTCAATATAGGCTACACAGTAGCACTTATCGAACGTCAAACAATACAAACAAAAATAGACAGCACCCTAAGGGTCGGTTCATATCCGGCGGAAGCGCACCACGCACCACCAGCCGCGCAACGCCAGAACAAACAAACACGCAATGAGACATTCAACCCCCACACCTGACGCGCTAACGCAACATCAGTTGAGTGTGAAAGGCTGAACGCCCCACCACGCATCCGCCCGCCCCAGCGCCAAGCGACCGACAATACGCGACGCGTCTCCCGCCAGAGATGAACCGACCCTAAATCGCCCACCCTTCACCGCTTCCTAAGTGCTTCGGCCGAGGAGAAGAAACGGCGCAACAAACTCCCCAGTAGCACGCTGCCTTTACAATAATACTGCATATAATTAAGGGACCGCGCCAGATAAACAAGTGTTTGAGGTACTAAGAAATATAAAAGTATAATATATATAATATAAAAGTTCAGACACTGATCTTATCCAAGGTCAACAGAACGACCAGTCACCGCAAGCAGCACCCGTTCACGAGTATGACGCAAGGGTCAGCCATCCCCTCCCTCGCCATATTAGAGGGAAGGAGGAGACCCGACCCAAAACGCCACCGCAGGCAGTGACAACTAAGGGAGCATGACGAAACTGTTGCCGGCTTAAACAAATATAAAGCAAAAAAGGAAATCCTCAAATACTGATTTACTGCACTGTCCCTTATCACAAAAAAAATGAGTGGATACATAATTAAATTCTATAATTAATATAATTATACATAAAAAAAATACCGAACAAATATCGTTCATTGGACATTTGTAGGTACACCATACCTACATTTGTATAATCGTACTAACAATAAAATAAAAATAGGTAACAAATGTTACATACGAAATGTATGCCTATCAACATAAGGATGAATAAAACTGTTATAAATCCATACAGAACCGTCTTGTGTCTATCACGGCGACCAACAATGTTTATCATTTAAATAATCATTAATTGAGTAGTAAGCTTTTAAACATAGCTTATTTTTAATTGTGCATTTAAAGGAGTTAAAGGGCAACTCTAACAAACTAATAGGAATTTTATTGTAAAAACGAATACCAAGCCCCACAAATGAATTGTGTACCCTATGCAGGCGATGTGATCTAGAACATAACTTATGCCTATTTCTCGTATTTATACTATGGATGTCACTGTTCTTGGCATATAAGTGAATATTTTGTCTTATAAATAATATATTTGCAAAAATGAATTGAGACGCTACAGTTAAAATACCTATCTCCTTAAATCGCTCCCTAAGAGTAACTCGAGAACCTAGCTGGTAAATGGATCTAACAGCTCGCTTTTGTAAAATAAAAATGGTTTCTAAATCCGCCGCTTTACCCCACAACAATATGCCATAGGACATGATGCTGTGGAAGTAGCTAAAGTAAACGAGACGAGCTGTGTCCACATCAGTGATCTGTCTTACCTTCCTAACGGCGTAAGCAGCGGAACTAAGCTTACTCGCGAGGCACGAGATATGTGCCGACCATAAAAGTTTACTATCTAGAGTTATTCCCAGAAACACTGTTGATTCTACGGTGTCTAGCACTTCATTATTAATAATTATATTAGGGCCAAGATTTTTTACGTTAGGCATGGAAAATTTAACGCATTTGGTCTTCTTCGCGTTTAAAACTAAGTTATTAGATGAGAACCAATGCATAACCTTAACAAGTGCAGCATTTATCTCATTAAATTCGTGTCTATTCCTATCTACTTTAAAAATTAAAGAGGTGTCATCTGCAAACAGCACGACGTCACATATGCCTTTTAAAAAGAACGGTAGGTCATTAATATAAACCAAGAACAAAAATGGACCTAATATTGACCCCTGGGGCACACCTAGCTTCACTGGTAGTCCGGTTGACCTATCACCATTGACATCGACGCATTGTAGTCGATCACATAAATAAGAGTTAATTAAATTAAGTGCTCTATTCCTAATTCCGTAATGCTCGAGTTTGCGAATAAGAGTACCATGATGAACGCAATCAAATGCCTTGGAAAGGTCACAGAACACCCCAATTGCGTTCTGCGAGCTCTCCCAGGCACTATAAACATGCTTTAGTAAAGCTACACCAGCGTCCGTAGTTGAACGTCCTTTAGTAAAACCGTATTGCTCGCTGTGTAAGAGATGTTTCATATTAAAATGAATTAAAAGTTGTTTCAACATCAATTTCTCAAAAATTTTACTGAATGCGGGAAGGATCGATATTGGCCGAAAATTACAAATTTCGTTTTTATTACCTGATTTAAATAGAGGTATAACTTTACTACATTTCATAAGGTCAGGGAAGATACCCAAATCAACACACTTATTAAAAATGATAGCTAGTGATGGGGCAACAATAGTTATTATATTACTAAGAAGGTTTACAGAGATGCCCCAAAAGTCTTCGGTTTTCTTTTTATTGAGCGATTTAAAAGCATTTACTATATTTAAAGGAGTTACATGTTCAAAACTAAAAATATTATCACATACAGGCACAGTATTACGCAGTAAGGTTTCAGCCTCAGCTGCTGATGAATTTAAGGAGCTAGTTGTTGCTACAGGTATGTCAGTAAAGAAGTTATTAAAAATTTGTGCAATATCGTGGGCTTTATTTACTAATTGATTGTTAAAAATAATCTCTAGTCTGTTTTCTTGTTTCTTGAGCTTACCAGTTTCTTGGTTGATGATGTTCCAGGTAGCTTTTATTTTATTAGTAGAATTTTTGATTTTATCGTTAATAAATTTTGACTTAGCCATATAACAGACTTTTTTGAATAATTTTGAATAATTTCTTACATAAGTTACAAATGAAATATCAAAGATATATTTTTTCATACCATATAGCTCATAAAGTCTAGCTCTACTTTTGTAGATACGCCTACTATTGATTAAATAAGTTTGATGTACTTGTAGTAAAATGTTTTGAAATGATCATGAAATTGCTTTATGTTATATTAAAGTTTATGTTTTACTGAAATAACACCAATATTAATTACAAATTATTATTGGTTAAGCCTAGCTTGATGAAAATGATAGGTGTCAAACTAGTGTGATTAGTGCTGGGAAAGAGTTTATTAAATCGATACTTGAATTTAAAATGAATTGAGACTATGTCAATATATTATGCATTTAAGAAAATTAAAAACAATAAAATGAAAAACCGTAAAAAAAGAAAATGTCTTTTGAAAATATTTGCTCTAATTCAGTCTCTTCATTCTGCATTAAGTCAGTATTTCATCGTTATCAGCTCTATGCCATAATAATATTGCATTGTCATCCGATTCATACATGCACGCAAAATGTTAGCTCTATCAGTTGAAGATAACTTCAACAAAATATGATTTGGTTCAAAATTTTAATGGGCTCTCTTATGTTGCAAGATTCCACCCGGACAAACAAACAATACATAAATTGCAAGTTAAGTAATAATATGGTAGACACCTTCTAATAAAAATCTATAAATAATAATTTTCATTTCAGACAGTGTCGATAATAACACTAAATACTCCTTTGTCCAGTCGATTTTCATGTATCGAGGTGTCTCGTCCCTAACATTTTTGCAATGTGACATAACGTTTTACGAACGTCTTAGTTAAAATCATGACATTTGTTGTCAGTAAAAATTACTTCAGTTTTAGGATGTTTTGTAAAACAAATTGAATCATTTCGACTTTAGATAAAGTATATAATGTAAATGTTTAGTGTAAAAAAATATAATGCTTTAAATATCAGTAGTTTTTTGTGTGCCAATATTAACCATCCGTTGCGACGACGCTACAAAGTTAAGTCGTCACTCTCACTGACACCTATCATATTCATCAAGCTAGGCTTAACCGATAATACGGAATCAAATTTTGAAAAAACTCATCGTGGACAGAATCAAACGCTTTCATAGATTCCCTTCAGTAAGAACGGACTTCGCTTACAACAGAAAAAAAAAGAATTTCAAATTAAAATCATTGGTTGACATAATCACATTTCGAATACAATATACATACCACCGTCTCGAATACTCTGCGTGTCGTCGTGCTGCGAGTCGGACAGTGCGTCCAGTTCCACGTAGCCATTGGTTTCTATTTCAACTTCAGAGTCAGTACTGTTCACTAGTGATAATAGCTCCTTGCCCGTCGCTAGCGCTTCCTACAAGGAAGATTTAGAATTGCTAGATGATATGATTTGACATGTAATTGCACAGTAGTATAATAAAATAGATATATTGTTCAACAGATGAGTAGTTTTGGACTAAAGTAGCGACGTTTGAGCGTCGTCGTTTAGCCAACGGCTGCACAGTGTCGACGCGCCATTGGCGTCGCGGCGACGCGATTTGGCGACTCGGGGCTAGGTAATTATGGGACAGTTCGCTGTTTCAGATTCACCGCCGCCGCACTGGTAGCGTCCTGTATGTAAGTGTGGCGTACCTCTGGCGTCTCCCAGGTGAGCTGCAGCGTGGCGAGCGCGGCGAGCGGCCAGTCGGCGGCGGGGTAGTGGTGGCGCGCCAGGCGGGCGGCGGCCAGAGCGCGCGCGCCGCGGGAGCCCGCGCATGCGCACGACCACAGCGCCGCCGCGAGCCGCAGCCCACCACCACATTCGCCGCGGGCTTGCAAACACGACCGCGTCGCATCCTGCGGACACATCTAACATTAAAACAGCCTATAAAACCGACGACACTTCTAACTGAGAAACCATGTCCTATCGAGACCGATGCATATCGAGATCGAAGCCTATCAAGACCGACGCCTATCGAGAACGACGCTTACCGAGAACTAAGCCTATCGAGACCGACGCCTATCCATAATGACTCCCATCGAGACCGACGCCTATCGAGACCGACGCGAATCCATACTGACTCCTATCGAGACCGACGCCTATCGAGAACGACGCCTAACCAGAACAACACCTATCGAGATCGACGCTTATTGAGATCGACGCCTATCGAGAACGACGCCTATCGAGAACGACGCCTAACAAGAAGGAATCCTATCGAGATCGACGCTTATTGAGATCGACGCCTATTGAGATCGACGCTTACCGAGGATTACGCTTATCGAGATCGACGTCCACCGAGATCGACGCTTAACAAGAATGACGCCTATCGAGATCGACGCCTATCGAGACAGACGCCTATAGGGACCGACACCTATGTAGATAAACGCCTTTCGAGACCGATGTCTACCGAGATCGACGCTTACCGACAACGACGCCTGTCGAGAACGTCGCCTATCGAGATCGAAGCCTATCAAGACCGACGCCTATCGAGAACGACGCTAATAGCAACCGACGCTTATCGCGACCGACGCTTACCGAGACCGACGCCTGTCGAGACCGACGCCAATCCATAATGACTCCCATCGAGACCGACTCCTATCGAGACCGACGCCTATCGAGAACGAATCCTATCGAGATCGACGCTTATTGAGATCGACGCCTATTGAGATCGACGCTTACCGAGAATTATGCTTATCGAGATCGACGTCTACCGAGATCGACGCTTAACAAGAACGACGCCTATCGAGATCGACGCCTATCGAGACCGAGACCGACGCTTATATTGACACATTGATGTATTTTGAAAATATTTTAGGTGATGATTACGAAAATTGCATACTTTTTCGAATCCATGATGTCAGAATTATTTTTTCATAATTAAACGTGTATATCACTTACGACGTACATTGGGGTGACATGTTAAGTATCTTACTATATTTGTGTTGGACTCACCATGGCTTCGTTGAGCATGCCCAAGTGCATGTGCTGCAGCGCGAGGTAGTAGAAGGCGAGGTGGTCGTTGTTGTCCAGCTGTACCGACCGTAGTAACAGCTTCAGGGCCTTGTCGTTCGCAGCGTCCTTGTCGATGCGGGAATTCGTTTTCTGTTGGGGCATTTTAGAGAGGAAAATTAAATGTGACTACAAAATCTCTGTACAATAATAGACGATTGCAGTTACTTGAAGCTTATGTTCATTAGTCAACTCAGTTGATCATTCGCAAGCGGTCCCCTAATACGGGATACTGACTTATGAAACTGCGCCCTCATTATTTCAGTCGTTATACCGCATGCGAGGAGCAACAGATACGGCATAACGATCAAAGTCATTGGTTGATTTAATATTGTGTTGTTGTAAGTAGAGTGTTCCGCGGGTACTGACAGACCTGGGCCTTCATCTGGTAGCCGATGCCGCAGTAGAGGCAGCAGCGCGCCAGCATGGGCCCCTCCACCTCCTCCTCTATCGCCAACGCCGCTTCCGCCATCTCGATACCCTCCTCTATCTGTACAACACACCGATATTAAGCTCAGAATAAAAATGCACGTTAGCCTGAACACCCTAGACCTCTCGAAAAAGACATAAAAATATGAAGTTACAAGCGCAAACGTTTGGCACATAAATTGCGAACGCAGTACAAAGCCGTATGAACATCTGAGAGCGGCGCCTCTCGACACGAACGTCGGTGTCAGCGTACTCAAGTCTCGCGGCTCGCACTTTACTGCTCTGCCGCGACCTGCGCCTTGTCGCTCACAGCGCGCCCACCTCTCATGTCTATACGTAGCTTATGTGAGCCTGTATGTGAGTGCGCGCGTGTAGGTATGTATCTGCGCACAAGTGTGGGTATGCCTGCATGCGAGTGCGAGCCACGCTGGCCGCGCGCACGTGTGGGTATGCCTGTGTGTGTGTGTACGCACCCAGCCCATGCGGTAGCAGGTGTTGGCGGCCACGAGGCGCAGCGGCGCGTCCTGCGGGGACAGCGGCGCGGCGCGGCGAGCCACGCTGGCCGCGCGCACGTGTGGGTATGCCTGTGTGTGTGTGTACGCACCCAGCCCATGCGGTAGCAGGTGTTGGCGGCCACGAGGCGCAGCGGCGCGTCCTGCGGGGACAGCGGCGCGGCGCGGCGAGCCACGCTGGCCGCGCGCACGTGTGGGTATGCCTGTGTGTGTGTGTACGCACCCAGCCCATGCGGTAGCAGGTGTTGGCGGCCACGAGGCGCAGCGGCGCGTCCTGCGGGGACAGCGGCGCGGCGCGGCGAGCCACGCTGGCCGCGCGCACGTGTGGGTATGCCTGTGTGTGTGTGTACGCACCCAGCCCATGCGGTAGCAGGTGTTGGCGGCCACGAGGCGCAGCGGCGCGTCCTGCGGGGACAGCGGCGCGGCGCGGCGAGCCACGCTGGCCGCGCGCACGTGTGGGTATGCCTGTGTGTGTGTGTACGCACCCAGCCCATGCGGTAGCAGGTGTTGGCGGCCACGAGGCGCAGCGGCGCGTCCTGCGGGGACAGCGGCGCGGCGCGGCGAGCCACGCTGGCCGCGCGCACGTGTGGGTATGCCTGTGTGTGTGTGTACGCACCCAGCCCATGCGGTAGCAGGTGTTGGCGGCCACGAGGCGCAGCGGCGCGTCCTGCGGGGACAGCGGCGCGGCGCGGCGAGCCACGCTGGCCGCGCGCACGTGTGGGTATGCCTGTGTGTGTGTGTACGCACCCAGCCCATGCGGTAGCAGGTGTTGGCGGCCACGAGGCGCAGCGGCGCGTCCTGCGGGGACAGCGGCGCGGCGCGGCGAGCCACGCTGGCCGCGCGCACGTGTGGGTATGCCTGTGTGTGTGTGTACGCACCCAGCCCATGCGGTAGCAGGTGTTGGCGGCCACGAGGCGCAGCGGCGCGTCCTGCGGGGACAGCGGCGCGGCGCGGCGAGCCACGCTGGCCGCGCGCACGTGTGGGTATGCCTGTGTGTGTGTGTACGCACCCAGCCCATGCGGTAGCAGGTGTTGGCGGCCACGAGGCGCAGCGGCGCGTCCTGCGGGGACAGCGGCGCGGCGCGGCGAGCCACGCTGGCCGCGCGCACGTGTGGGTATGCCTGTGTGTGTGTGTACGCACCCAGCCCATGCGGTAGCAGGTGTTGGCGGCCACGAGGCGCAGCGGCGCGTCCTGCGGGGACAGCGGCGCGGCGCGGCGAGCCACGCTGGCCGCGCGCACGTGTGGGTATGCCTGTGTGTGTGTGTACGCACCCAGCCCATGCGGTAGCAGGTGTTGGCGGCCACGAGGCGCAGCGGCGCGTCCTGCGGGGACAGCGGCGCGGCGCGGCGAGCCACGCTGGCCGCGCGCACGTGTGGGTATGCCTGTGTGTGTGTGTACGCACCCAGCCCATGCGGTAGCAGGTGTTGGCGGCCACGAGGCGCAGTGGCGCGTCCTGCGGGGACAGCGGCGCGGCGCGGCGAGCCACGCTGGCCGCGCGCACGTGTGGGTATGCCTGTGTGTGTGTGTACGCACCCAGCCCATGCGGTAGCAGGTGTTGGCGGCCACGAGGCGCAGCGGCGCGTCCTGCGGGGACAGCGGCGCGGCGCGGCGAGCCACGCTGGCCGCGCGCACGTGTGGGTATGCCTGTGTGTGTGTGTACGCACCCAGCCCATGCGGTAGCAGGTGTTGGCGGCCACGAGGCGCAGCGGCGCGTCCTGCGGGGACAGCGGCGCGGCGCGGCGAGCCACGCTGGCCGCGCGCACGTGTGGGTATGCCTGTGTGTGTGTGTACGCACCCAGCCCATGCGGTAGCAGGTGTTGGCGGCCACGAGGCGCAGCGGCGCGTCCTGCGGGGACAGCGGCGCGGCGCGGCGAGCCACGCTGGCCGCGCGCACGTGTGGGTATGCCTGTGTGTGTGTGTACGCACCCAGCCCATGCGGTAGCAGGTGTTGGCGGCCACGAGGCGCAGCGGCGCGTCCTGCGGGGACAGCGGCGCGGCGCGGCGAGCCACGCTGGCCGCGCGCACGTGTGGGTATGCCTGTGTGTGTGTGTACGCACCCAGCCCATGCGGTAGCAGGTGTTGGCGGCCACGAGGCGCAGCGGCGCGTCCTGCGGGGACAGCGGCGCGGCGCGGCGAGCCACGCTGGCCGCGCGCACGTGTGGGTATGCCTGTGTGTGTGTGTACGCACCCAGCCCATGCGGTAGCAGGTGTTGGCGGCCACGAGGCGCAGCGGCGCGTCCTGCGGGGACAGCGGCGCGGCGCGGCGAGCCACGCTGGCCGCGCGCACGTGTGGGTATGCCTGTGTGTGTGTGTACGCACCCAGCCCATGCGGTAGCAGGTGTTGGCGGCCACGAGGCGCAGCGGCGCGTCCTGCGGGGACAGCGGCGCGGCGCGGCGAGCCACGCTGGCCGCGCGCACGTGTGGGTATGCCTGTGTGTGTGTGTACGCACCCAGCCCATGCGGTAGCAGGTGTTGGCGGCCACGAGGCGCAGCGGCGCGTCCTGCGGGGACAGCGGCGCGGCGCGGCGAGCCACGCTGGCCGCGCGCACGCCCGCGTTCCACGCACTGCTGCCTGTATAGCATCACGATATTACAGCTTCTTAAAACTTCACATATTATGAACTACACTTCTCATCAAAAAAAATCGAAACACTTTCGTTTTTATTGTATTTGTCCTAATTTTTTACAAGAGAATTAATTCCATGAAAAAAAAACATTATTGTGTAGCTGGCAGTTTGGTCATTACAGTAAGAAGAAAAAATCAAAATTCGAAATTAGACTTTCATTTGTTTATCCTATGAAATTAATCACTGTTTTGCATCGACATAGCATTAGATAGACTGCTACTATCGCTACTTTTCTATTAGTAAAAACGAAAGCACTTTTTAATCTGTGCGTTCCCGCTCGCTTAGGGATGTCCGTGCGACAACAGACGTTCTAAATTATCGATAGTTGTGAATATTAACAAAGTCAATGCGTAAAAGGATTTGAGATAATTAAAAAAAAAAAAAACCTAAAAATAAAACTTAATTAATGTAGCCGATACCAGCATCAAATTAATTAATTGCAAGTTACCGAAAAAGTCCATTCAAGCATACTTACCAATCAGAAACATAAAACTAAATAATTCCAAAAGATCATTGTAGAATTCTAAAAAATTTTGAACAATATTGTTTGTCAATCAGATTTTGTTCTTATTATTCTAATTTTACTCATATTTAAATTATCCTGTTATCACATTTTTTTGTTAATGCTGGTTAACCCGTAATTCGCAAAAGTGTATCTTATTAATTTATCTTACTAATGATGTCATGAATATACAGAATCTGTTGGTAAACAATTTTTTAATAAATAAATTCAAGAAACACAAACTTAATTTTAATCAAAATACTTGAGACAAAAATAACTATCGAAAAATATAACGGAACTGCCTCGCACTAGCCGGTCGCGGAGAATTTTCGAGGGGGGGGACTGAAGCGGACTCCCCCCCTCGCGAACCCCCCGCACCCCCTGGTTCGCCCTACTAAATAATGACAAAAAAAAGGTTAATTTCTATAAACATACTACTAACCGATGAATAGAAATGTCACTGTTTTGTTTATTGTTTCTTCTTGAATCGTTTATTACAACTGAGCACCACGCAATTCACCATTTTTTATTTAAATGTTTGTCACCTATACCGGGAGATTCAAACGCGGCGCGCTCAGTTTTGACACTAATTGGACGTGACATCGAAATTGGCGGGTGATCACAGCCGTGCTCTCGGATCAAAGAACGTTAGACTGGCTCTAGTCAATGCAACCTAGTTGCTGTTTAGAGACAAATGTGTATTTAGGGTTGGAGTACGTTTCTCGTTTAAAAACTAAAAATTAGCGCTTGTATTTAACCTTTTTGTTTCTTATTTCATTTACTGTGACTTTGGGACGTCTGCAAAAACTTTTTTTTCTAAAACATATGGATAGTTCGCCCGCAGAAGCCGCCCAAGTGGTGGCATTGCTTGATTCTGGACTTAGTCAGCGTGTTGTGGCTGCAAGATTGCATCTAAGCTTATCATCTGTTCATAGAGTCTACAAACGCTATCGGGAGACTGGTTCGTTCACGCGCCGTTCAGGATCTGGCAGGAATCGGGTCACTTCTGAGCGAGATGATCGATTATTGTAACAACTTCTTTACGAAATCGACGCCTTAACGCTTTTCAACTGCAGCAGCAGCTTCGCGTTGTACGAAGAGTAGCTGTAAGTGACTCTACAATAAGAAGAAGGTTGAAGGAACGCGGATTGGCACCGCATTAGCCAGCGAATGGGCCGAAATTAACTGCAGACCATCGAAGAGCGCGCCTTAACTTTGCACGCGACCACCTAACTTGGTCATACCTTCAGTGGAGCAAAGTACTGTTTTCTGATGAGTGTAAAATTATGCTGTATGGTAACGACGGAAGGAACAAGATCTACTGAAGAGATGGAGAACGCTTTGCACAATGCTGCATTGAAGAAAAGATCAGCTATGGTGGCGGTTCGTGGACGGTTTGGGGAGGAATCAGCGTCGACGGTAAGACAGAACTTACCTTTGTGTCTGGGCCACGGCTGCCTGCACTAAACTCTCATAGGTACATCGAACAGTGTCTTGAACCTCACGTGATGCCCTATGCACATTTTATTAGCAACGACTTCACATTCATGCACGACAATGCTAGAGCTCACACCGCGGGCGTCGTACGAGATTATCTTACCGAAGTCGGTATCTCCATTATGGTATGGCCAGCAAGAAGCCCGGACATGAATCCCATTGAACATCTATGGGATGAATTAAAGAGACGAAATCGAGCAAGTGATCCAACCCCAGAAACACTTAGCTAGCTGCAAAATGCAATCCAAGAGGAATGGGATAATATACCACAACATGTGTTCGTGACTCTCATCCGATCGATGAAGAACCGTATGGAAGCAGTAATAAGAGCTCGCGGAGGGAATACAAGTTATTAAATAAACGTTTCTTACATTTTTTTTTCATTTACGCGTGTTGTTTTACCCATTTCCTTCATATTCCATACAGGGTAAAAATTACTCATTATACAAAATACGAAACCTATGAAGACTTAATTTGAATTTAGAACATTAACATTAGGATTTAAAAACCTCATACTACTCACTATTAAATGACATTTTACATTTATTCCTAAATATACACATTTTTCTGATAATCCTTATCAAATCATAAACTGCGAGGTGTTTCGATTTTTTTGATGAGAAGTGTATAAAACGATACTGTTATTTTTTACATATAGTTATTTGAAAAAGATGGATAACTCGAACTTCCTTCACAAAATGTTTGTGTTTTTTTTTTTTGGTAGAGATCTTTGCAGTTATCCTGAGTGCAAGCTTTAACTGCTTCACCGACTTTTGGCGAGGACCTTAAGGCCTCCAGCTAGAGCAATAGGAAAAAACTAAAGCAAAAAATCCTGTGTTCACTGCTTTCTAACTTTGAAACTATCGTGCTGAATGTTTACAGTTAAATAATTTAATAGTTTTTTTGCAACCTAAATTATTTGTTTTCTCAGTCGAAACATGTCTATACGCGGATATCGCTTTAGCGGTTTATGATGGTGACAATTAATTTTTGGTGGTTTCTGAACGTGCAGTAAGGTGAGAACAGTTTAGCTTACCGGGCGCGACGTGTGAGCCGGGCTGTGCGGGCGGCGCGGGCTGCGACGGGGCGGGCGCGGCGTGCGCGGGGGGCGGCGCGCGCGCGGGGGCCGCGGCCGCCGTGGCCAGCGCGCGCTGCCGCCACATGTGCGCGCACCCGAACGAGAACTTCATGGCGCGCTCCAGCGACTGCACGTACATGCGACCATCATGTAACAAGGATTTATGTCACCCAAGTAGATAACAAATAAAGTAAAGGCAAACATTTTGAGCACTACGTGTTTAAGGGTATAAGTCATGCCCTCAATTCCTGAACTCGGAAAATGACTAGTTTTGACTATGTTACCTCTAGCAGCAGACACAGCTGTCCCCAGCGTGCAGCGGCCAGCGCCAGCAGGTCGACCACGGCCACGGCGTTCCGCAGCGCGTGCGCCCGCGCCACCTCGAACTCCGCGCTCTGCGACAGCACGGCGTCGCGCACCGCCATGGCCTCGCCCACCAGCAGCAGTAACACCACCTCCTCGTACTCGTTGCGAGGCACGAACTACAAAAATACCATAACGCATCAAAAATAAAATAATCCAGCAGAGAACCAAATAATTAAATACCTTTATTTGTGAAAAAATACTGTAAATGTAAACAAGCGTCTCACCTGATTGATGGCGGCATATTTCTTAGGTTTCCAGGGTCCCTCGGACACGTGGTCCTCGCGCCGGCGCGACAGCGTGCCCTGCGGCGGCGCCACCGCCAGCTTCTCCGGGGCTTTGTACACCTGCACACAGAGTATGTAGTTAATAGAGCGAGTTTGTGTTTGATCTGGCATTTTTGTCTATAAGATCTAAAAGGTGTTCATACAAAATGAACAAACCAAATAGTGGAAAACAATAGTGCAGACAGATGATTTAATGAAACACAGAGGCTAAGGCATTTCTTTTTTTTTACAATTTTTGTTGGTCTTTTGCTTCACTTTTACATGCAATAAAGACCAGCGTGTGTCATGTACCATACTTATTTTTCTGAAAGTAAACGTTTTTTTATTTACGTTAACACTCCATTAGTTAACTACTCTGTGGTGTTCGTACCTGTCCCGTGACACCTCTCATGAGCACCTCGGCCAGCTGTCTCGTGAGCGTTAGCCTTAACGCCTGCGTCGACACCGACTCCACTGCGTTTAACATTTCTCGATACCTGGACAATGAAACCGGCTGTAAGAGTAGGTAATAGGTAGGCAAATTGCTACGTGTTAGATAAAATGTATTTTTAGCAGTACCTGCGTAATTTTTGGCATTTTTTGGTATCATGCAGTCATATTTTTAGGATTATTGTCCATATTCTTAAACAAATAATAATGATCTACAATCGAAAAGGCTGATGACGCAATCCCTACCAGCGTCAGTTTTTGTGTAAATATTTATGACGAGTTCAAAGTTCACCATGCATGAAATTTGAAGGGCATTCAAAAGTAACATTTAAACGCATATTATTTTGTTGTACAATCAATAACCTAGTAACAAGTAAGGAAAGGTAACACGACTAACATGGCAACAATTAATGTCACAAGGCTAATAGGATTTGACACAAATCGGAGTGAGTGCTCAAATCCGCGAAGCCCGGCAACGTCACCATTTACATGACTCGCACACACTCGACAGGGAAACTAGTGCGAGCGTGTCCCACATTAACTAGGCGGTAGAGACCTCAAATATTGATGTAACTACTAACCAACATAGAACAGAGATACCAATTTTGATTGATTAATTACGATAGTAAACCGCCACCGTATATAACCGTTAAAATTTTCGTTTCAAACGAAAACGTTTTCGATCGGCTACTCGAATCGATCGATTCTTTTATCGATCGATTTTTTTATCATATAGCCGGCGTGCCATCATTTATTTATTACTATTTATTTACAAACCTTGATCGCTCCACTGCACTGCAACGAAAAAAAGCTCCCTTTCCTTTTTCCAATTCTCCCGGTTTTTGGCTAATATGGAATAAGAGTCAAGCGACGTACTATACAGTTTTTTTTCTTTTGTTACCACGTCAATAAGCCTGTTTACCTGTCAATAGCGTTCTGCAGCCTGCCGGCGCGGATGTGCAGGATGGGCACGCGCTGCAGCGCCGTCTCCAGCGTGGGCCCGGCGCGCGCGCTGGCGCCCGTGCGCTGCAGGTACAGCAGCGTCAGGTCCGAAGACAGCTCGAAGCTGCGGATCTATGCGTGATAGGAGGTTGTCAGCATTTGACAATATACATGGGCGTAGAAGTCACAATGAGAACTGAAATGGAGATATTGTGGACAGCCGTCAGAAAAAAAAAGGAAATCTGAAAATAGAAGAAGTTATGCTTTCTTTCCTCCTTGCATTTCTATGAATGTAGCGCTATAGATGGCAAGTTCAATTCTTTCATTTACTTTTCACAACAACGTCTCCTTTTTTTCATGAATAAAGTAATACAAGATCACATCAATATATCTCATAAGGAGCGTTCTCGGAAGTTGTTAACTCACTGGGACTTCTGAACGCAATAAAGTATCTCCTCCCAACTTCTAGAAGACCAGACTAAAGTTCTTACAATGTGACTCACCATTTCATTTTCCCTCTCGGCCTGCTTAAACTTGCTGGTGGAGCCGGGGATGGTGTTCTGTTCCAGGCACAGGCCTTTGATGGCGTACGACTCGGCCACGATGCGGAGACTCCGACTGGAGCAAATAACGCGTTTGTAATGAAATAAAACTACTTTTTAAGGATTTTTTTCGCGGTTTAATTTTAGATTTTAGATCCTGACGTTTCGACACCTTTGCCGGTATCATGGTCACGGGCAGATTGGATTCGCGTAAAACAAGAAACCAATAGGCAACCCAGTACGGACTGGACATAGCAAACAAAACACGCCGGCTATTCGCGTAAACCTAAGAAACCCACGCGTTTCTGATATGTTTATGTAGGGAGAGAATTGTCGTCTAGCATAGACGACAGATGGTGTTTCAAACATAAGATACAAAGTGTTTTAAACGGATTGGGATTGTTGAACTTTAGAAGCTATGTCTGAAAAAAAAACAGGTATCCATTGATACTACACATAATGTCAGTATATTTATTGTTAAATCAGAGTTACTTTAGTATAAAAAATCGTATTCGGTCAATATAAATCGTGTATAACAATTCTAGCATCCAACAATGCACGTGCAGCATAACTATTTATGATAACATTTATCACCAATTGAATACCAGGAGATAAGAGGGAATCATAACGTGTCAGACATAATAAATCCAATTACTACGCTACTGAACAGCGAGTCTGTTTGTACTGTGTAAACATACACGAGTTATAAAGTAATCAACACCTAAAATTGTTAGGTGATAAAATCATAGCAGACAATGCTGCATAGTGAATCATGCGTTGTTTGTATGCCTAGGAACCACTAAGTGAATGAGTAAGTAAGGTAAATTAAAGCATTATTTTATTATACAAAATCATAAATACTTTTAAATTGTTTCTGCTATGGATTAAGTCGATTATAGAGTATTGAGTAGATTGATATATATTTTCAACGACTGTTTGTTAGAAACAGTGTGTTTATAACCAGCTAAGCTGTGCCTATTCAAAGGTTTGATGGATTCGTCTCCCGAATCCATCAAATCAAAGATCATGAAAATCGGTTCACCCGTTTTTGACACGTATCTCGTTTTATATTTTAAGAAAGGTTTAAATATACAGCAAAGAAGACTCACAAATATATTTAATAACAGTTGATTTATGTATAATTATGTATACGTTCAATCATCGCCTTGCGTAGAGTGGCCCTTCTGCGTGTACGTTAGATCACGCGCCTAACACCTGATTGTTGAACGTGTCATACAGTTATTCACGTGGTGACGTCACGGCACGAGCCGTACTCTCACAAGACATACGTAAACATATCTCAAACACCTCCAAAAATACGTTACATTTGCCATGCACTAGATAGGTAAATCAAATATTAATTTTAATTAAAACATGATAAGGATAGCAAACTATACAAGGTTACTGCAGTGTACTACAATATTGACAACTTTGATCCATTGGTGAAATAGCAAATATTAAAAAAATACATAAAAAGGTCATAGCCACTCTTCGATCAAAATTTAAATATTTGCCCAAAGAAGTGAAGGCAATTGCAACAAATCTGAATTTTCAACAATTTCAACTATTCAAAACATTCTAATGATTAGTTGATAAAACATTATAATTATTTTTGATTCGATACTCAATGTCGGTTGTATGAGTTAGATGAGATCATACCAGATAAAAGCTATGAATCATTACAGTATTGTAGTCACGGATTACAATATTTTTAAATACTCATGTTCTACTGAAAACAAATCCTTCAAGTAATATTTTTTCTTTATAAATAAAATCAGTAACTTGTGTGCTTACCACCTATAATTATAACGATTTTAAGGTAAAACATATCCAAAGTATTATAGTAAGTTTTTCCAATATTTGCTCTACATTTGGACTAAAGTAGTACTAGCTATCGCAATGCCTTTAATTAAAACATTCAACTTCTAATTAGTACAACATCGTTAAAAGTTTACGCCTCTCAGATTCAAAAGTTAGGTGGTATCGTGGATAAATATATCAAACTATTCATAGAAGTATAATAAATGGTTATAGGCGAATCTGATTGTTCTGTTATCAGAACTGCTATTAAATGTAATGATGAAAATGAGGTACCTATATAAATATTTCACGATCATAAATGAGTGGCCATAAGATTGATAAGTGTTGTGTAAGTATTTGTACAATTCACGAATATTTTTAAACATTTATTTTTACATGTATTATACCTACATATACTATTTTATATAGAACAACACAATGAAAGTAATAGCAACAGTTACTAAAGCACTCATAAATTATACCATGAGTCAATGAATCCATTCAACCATAAACACTGTATTTAGCAATATTGAGCATTCTAATTAGCTGATAATATTGCACGGATTGCATTCACGTTCTGCAGCAATCAGCGCAAAAAGTTAATTAGCGACGTCGAGAGAATAAGAACCACTCAAACAGCATGACTATACAATCTAAAAATAGAAACTATCATCCTACACTCGTAAAACCGATTCTCTTTTGTCTTGTCTTGTTTTAAATTAACATCAATGAAAATCGATTTCAACCTATTGCTTTCCGACATAAAAATGTATAAGCATCATGCATTTAAGAGGCAGACAGTGGTACTTAGTTTAAATGATCAGGACCTGGAGTCTGTTTTTTCAGGCAAGCGTCTTACACACATCGTACTTATATACAGTGTGCAGTAGGAAAAAAAACACCTATCTACCTGCTAGTAAAAAAATACTAGTCTTGTTTATAAATTTCAACTACTTACACAGGCAACTCCTTCTCCGTCAAGGTATTCAACTCAGCCAGCTTATAATTCTTCAACGCATCATCATACGCTCCGCAGGCGTAGTTGAGCTTGCCCAGCAGCAGGTGAGCGTCGAGCGCCACGCCGGCGCGCTTGCCCGCCTCGTCGGTGGCCAGGGTGAGGTACCCGCGGGCCTCGGACAGCTCGCGCTGCGCCCGCTCGATGTTCTCCTTCGTGGGCGGCCATTCGTCCAGGTGTGCTTCTAGCTTGCCTTCCCCAATCAAGAAGTGGGCGAGACTTTCTGTTTAAAGAAATGTTAAATAATGTTATTTATTTATTCTCTATTAATTTTTGTTATAATCGTGCAACAAGGCCAATAAAAACAAATTTCATAGAAATAACCATAATATTATAAATTGTGTGTATCATCTATCTGTATTTAGTGGAGTGTGGTAATGCTAGAAATCATTTCCAACACGACTTGGGGAAAGGCTAGGAATAAAAAGCAGGACAGCAGATACTAAACCAGATCACTGTAGCATACAGCGGTCGACAATATTGAGTCACAAGGATGTGGTAAAAGATAAGGACTAAGTGACAATTGATGAGTAAATTACTGGTAACAGTAAATATTTACAAATAAACAAAGTTACACCAAACACTTCAGAAGTTATGTCACCACATTTGAATCCACTTCTTACATACAAGTAATAACTATTTATGTTGTAACAGCAATAATGTTAGTTAACATGAAACTACAATTAATTCAAAGGCAACAATTAAAACTGCTCTTCTCGTGATTACAGTTAATTAGAAGTTAAAAGTGCATGACAAGACATTGTTAAGATAAATATATTAGGTAACATCAGCTGGTAACTGCCTAAGTGTTTGTTCAAAGGCCTATTTTCATATAGATGGGATGGGAATGGTTTCTAAGCATTGTACCAAGCGGGTTGGCAACTTTAAGTAAATTTCCCCGAATGGGTCAATGTAGAAATCAACTTTTCTACATTGCCTCGGGTCTCGGTGTTTGTGGTACCTTCGTTGTATCTGAATTCCATAACAACAAGTGCTTTAGCTACTTAGTTTAGTTACTTTGGGTTCAGAGCAATGTATGTGATGTTGTCTGAATTTATTTATTTATTATTTATTTCAGTTAACAACTTTTTCTATTATAGCTTGGAGATACATATTATATTGGAGATACATATTATATTGTTTAAATGGCAATATTATTGGAAAAAAACATAATGATAAAACCAGGGTGGTTATTGATACCACTTATACTTTGTGAACAAATGAGGTTGTATTACATTTAGATTCCCATGGGAACTAGCTTCACTTGGGTGAGTAATTTATCAAACTTTTTGGTTACATTAAAATACATTATGGAAATAGTGGATAATAGAAACAATTAATGTCACTTTATGTTATTAAAAAATTATGAATCATAATCATCCACTGGACTAAAATAAATTAAATATTTATTATGTTGTAATGAGGGGCCTGCATAAAACATGATATACCTTTTAATATTAACAAATCATATCCGAAATAGGTGATTTGTCAGATTTTTCACTCATAATCAATCCAATATAGTCAGTAAATATTTCAATTCTAATTTTGGTATTTTTATGATCATCTTATTGCAGGTTACAGTATAGATTTAGAGGAAAACCAAAAATACAGGAATAATACTGTTACTATCATTTCAGTATAGGAAAACCATCATTATATTTATACACAAATCCTAAAATTAATTACTGCTGATAATTTTATTTAATCATAATATTAAAATAACAAAGGCATAATGTAATTAGTGGCAGTAAATCTTTAGGCCTTAGTTACTATTTCAAGTACAAACCCATTAAATCTTAATGATTTTGTAACTGACATTCAAGGAAACATGAATAAATAATTATCATAATAAACCTATAGTGAAGCCATGCTGGCATACCTATTATTATCATGTACATACACGAACAGAACTCAACAAACATGTACTATGTTTTAAAGTTTAACTGATAAGTGATAATACAATATTTAAGGTTCCCATGATAACAATTGTTTTACTGTGGCCTCAGTAGCGAGGCCTCAGTGATATAACAGCACAGACAACATGTAGCGAGTCACTGACCGTGCTGAGGAGACCTGGCCTTCAGCTGCTGCGCCAGCTCCACCGCCTTCTTCCAGTTAGACTCCTCTCTACTCTTCTCAATCTCTGTCTCGTAGCCTCGCACTGCATTCTTACTCCTCGATGTCATTTTAACACGGGAATACTTTTAATTGTATGTCACACCATTGAATTAATTGAACACTTCACTCATACATTGCAAAACCTTTTCGAAATTGCATTAAGGTTCCCAGGATCACCAGCAAATTGAAGGCCAAATTTGACAGATGACAACATAGTTCGCGAAGTCAATTCTGCAACGCAAGTCACATTCTGAAACTGCTGATTAGGTACGCCCACTTCCTTTCTACGTGCACGTGATAAATGCAACAAAAATGTGGCAATGGATTATGCAAAATTAAACTGAATATTTGTTCAAACAACTTACTAACATTTTACTATGAAAATTAAGGTTGTTATTTTGCACAATCGTTCACAAAGATAGTTTTAAAAAATGTGCTGAGCGATTAACTTTTGTCATGTACTCAACCAAAAATCAGATATATTTATCTTGTATAAAGTTATTGCCTCAAAACTTTGTTACAACGCCGAATTGTTCTAATAATTAAATTCTAACTTACCTCGTAAACGACGGGTGTTGACTTGATCAGCAAGTTTAGTAATATTAGAGCTGACTAATAGATGGCGCTATGAGTCTTGAAATTAAATGAAAACCTTACTCAACGTGATTGCAGAGGCAATTATAAAATAAATAATATACATGCGTGGTGCGTGCAAGTCAGGTATATAATTAAAGAATGGGTACGTCCCCTTCTAAGTAAGCCACTGTAAGTTGTCCATTACTTGATTATTTTAATAATATTGAAATTGTGATGATGATTTGATGAAAAAATTGTCGGCAAGTACCTACCATAGGCCCCAAATGGCGGCACACATAGTAAAATGATGCATAATTACATCTATGATCTAGGTATTAATTAAGTTATTGAAAGAAAAACTAAAATTAAATTATTAGAAATGAAGCTTAGTGCGTAGTGATGCAACTGTATACCTGAGTCAATAAGTAATTAAGTATCTGTGCTGTACCTACACAGACATAACAGTAGATATCCATACTCTACCTTATAAGAATGTCTTGTGTTCGTCCGCCCATGGATAGGAAGCGAACCTGGGGGTCTACTCTCTTTCTCCGAAACGAAACTTCGTTTACGAACGAAATTAAAACGAAATTTCGTCAGTGACCTTACTCTATTTCATTTTCGGCCACACATAAGAAGTTCGTAACCATCGACAATTTTCGTGAACGATAATATCGTGTGGGTCTTTTTTTAGTAATATATGGCTTACAATTTGAATTAAATTAAATTAATGTAAATTACCTTCATTAAATTAATTTAATTAAAAAAAAGGAACATATAACAATATAATAGGTATATAATAAAAATGTAATATAAAAAAATATAGTATTAATTTCGGCGTGCGCATGTTAATTAATTAAATAAAATAAAATTAACTTAATTAATTAATTAAATGAAAATAATAAAAATAAAATAAGTAAATAAATAATAATTATATTAATTATTAAATTAAATTATTTTAATAATTAAATTAATTAATTAATTTTTGTAATAAAATATATATTTAATTAAATCCAATTTAATTTATTGAAATTATTAATTAATTTAATTACTTTAAATTATTAATTTATTTATCTAACTTTAATTATTAATTTATCTAAATTTTTAATTAATTTAATTTGTTAAAATAACAAAATTAGATTAAATTAAATTAATTAAATAAAAAATAAATTAATTTAAAAAAATATAAAAAAATATGTAAAATAATTTACTACAATTAAATTAAATTAATAAATATTAAATAAATTAATTCATCATTCATCAATCATCTGTCAAATTCAAATATTCGTTCGGAAGATTTGGAATTAGAGTAGGTTTAGAGAATCGTAACGTTAAAAAATGTTCGTTCGTTCGAAATTTCGGAACGAAATGGAACCGTGGTAGGAAAGACGCGAAATTTCGATCGAAACTTCGTTTTTCGTTGAATAAGAGTAGACCCCCTGGATGTTACAAATAAGTACCTATCGTTCATACCTACGCTCAGGGGCCCAAGTCTGCTATTTACACTCGGTTCAATGTCTTCATAGTGTCATGCCAGCAGATCCATTTTAAGAAAATTGGTATTCTACTAAATTTCAAAACGTCAAAATTGGCCATTGGGACGATTCGGTTCAATGTTCAAAGACTATGACCAATCGTTAAATCGTATGACCAATCGTCCCAATGGCCAATTTTTAGCAGACTTGGGCCCTAGGACAGCTATTAGATAGCTTTGGATGATATAGTTAGCAATTAAATAGTTTAATTTTACCAAAATTTTAAACTTGTTGGAATAGTTTATTTTCGTAGGATATACGTTTGTTAGTGCAACCCGAATTTCACGAATAGGAATTTGCTTCTACTTAGTTTGATTCCGAATAAATATCTATGAATTGTGATTTCAATCTGATTCACCCTTTTGAAGACTAGAGTGATAAGGAAATAGCTAGTTGTCTACAAGTGTACTTCATAGTTCCATAATTCGCATATTTTCAAAGCACATGAAACGTGTCGTGTTCAGCGAACATTAACGTAAAGCGTAAGTGACACTTACACGTGCGTCCACCTACCTTGGTTATTACAGTGTTGTATTTATTTACACCGATGTCCCTTCTTTCATTATTTTGCTTTACAACTTACATCGACACAATTGGACACAATCCATTACATTATTTTCTGCGGCACCTATATTTTCCCTGTAGGCCCTAAATAATATCTACCTATGTCACTAGACCTAAAACACTCAAGCTACATAGAACTCACAAAGTCGACCTATTTGCACTAACCTAACCCAATATCTTTAGGACTGTAGCTACTCTTCAGGTCTACTTATATCTTCGTCCGTCGTACATACGAAGTCAGAATATTAGATAGATAGGTACCAACTGTGCCTACACTACACGATATATTCATCTGTAATAAGGGTATTGTTCAAAAAATTAAATACAACACCAATCTTAATTCCTTACTTAAACTTTCATCGGAAGACACATCATGAACCTAAGTAGCTACCTACAGTGAACAGGTTTTTATTAGGTAACCCTTAAACTGTCCCAAACAAACCCATCCGAGTCAAAAAACAAAAATATTACATGACAATGGTCCTAATTTAGTTCTTCCGACAAAACGTAGGAGCTATTAAAACAATTTAGCGGAGCTAATAGCAAATAAGGAAGTACGAGGAGCGCGCGGGCCCAGTTGAGGGCATATAAAAACGTTACGGCCGTTTGATTGACATTTACAGCATAACTGCTTCCGAGGGGCGCGCCGTCTGCGCGGACTGGGACCATGAGGCACAGCCGCTGCAGGACATGTCCTGGATAGGTCTTTACCTTCATACATTATAAAAGAGTTGTACAGGAAAACAGGTGTCTCAAAACCCACTAAGAGTAAGTCACTTGACTTGGTAATATAATCACAACTATGCCTTAAGGGTAAAGTTAAAGATGAACGGAAAGGAGGACAAACTGGAACCGCTAAGTAAACATTTAAAAGAAGTCTTATAAGAATGTAGTTAAGAATAGTTCCTAAAATAACTTTATTTTATCCCAACACAATAGTTGTAATGAACAAGCAAACCTAGATAGTTCTAAGTTAGGTATCCTTTGGGTCTAGTTCTAGTTAGTCATGTAGCGTAAACCTCTAAATTCTATCCAGTTAGAGAAACAAAAATGTAGGTTCTCTCCCTATATTGTTACATAGTTACATGAAACGTTTTACCTATTATTACATGGTCAGGCATGTTATAATAGTACGCCAAGTTTTAAGTTTCCAATCCACATAGGTGACCAAAATTAATGTTTCTATATATAAGAAGGCGGTTAGGGGGAGGCCTTTGTTCAGCAGTGGATGTCTTCCGGCTGATGAAATATGAAGGATGGTCTCAAAATGATTAGAATGTTCGGGAAACGCAGCATTGCTATTACTTTTCCTACAGCCCTGATGGAATCTTCTAAATAAGAAAAATGAATTTGTGTGTCTGAAAGACGCGTCCTAAGGTGTGTGTAGGTGTGGTCACCACGCGGCGGGCGCTGTGGGCGGCGGCGGCGGCGACGTCGCGGTCACCGGATTATCGCCGGGTGACACTGCGCCGTCAGCAAGGACAGCCTTACCTCCACACCTGCTCACCACTCACAACTGACACATCACATACAAAACAGATACAAGCTGTAAGCGGCAAATATTACATAACCTTGCCATAAAAAGACCAAAGGCTGTAAAGAGAAATAATTTTTTTATGAATGAAGTTGTTAAAGTTAAGTACTTATTTCTAACGGTTCTTTTTAGTAAATATTACCTGGGTTAGATCAAATTCATCTTATGTACCTACCTATTTGGGGCTTAGGATTTGCTAAGAAAGACGACATGATTATATTATGTATGATTATCCAATTTGCCTACCAACCTATTTAAATAAATGTAAATATACGTTCGAACGAAAGTAGTTTCGACTGTCACCGGCCTTACCGCCCTAGAATTTATTGCTTAGTGTAGTACTCATTATCTGGAATGATAACGGCGTGCCAATTGGTTCTCGGCGATATTCCGGAATGCCAATGTTGAGCGGAGTCGAACACGAAACACCTTGACATTCGAGTGGCGTGCTCGCCAAGTATCATTAGTTTGCTTGTGTTAAGTTGGGGATAGAATATACTAAAGGATTACCTTGTACAGCTGTAAGTTGGTGGGTTAATGGAACCAATGCCGGTGTCGTATTATATTTATTACGACCACATTTAGATATACCCCAGAACACGCAAGCTTCTCTACAATTAATGGTAAGTACATGTACAGTCCAGGACCAGGAGTATTTTTTCCTTATCGCCCCCAAAACCCTATCACGTGCGTGTCGAACAGACTGCTGACCAGATTTTTCCCTTCTTGTCTTTATATTTGCCCCAAATACTCTGAACGACGAAAATCACTATCTTCCTGTTCATAGCTACCTGCGGACTCTGAGGCTCCATTTTCCGGAGATAACGGCGCGAACGTACCTGCTCACAGCTCTCCGGCCAGAGGTCTCCGAGGGACCATTGACTCTGTAATATCTAAGCCAGCATTACTTTCCGCCAAAAGGGGCTAAATAACTGAGTTTCCTGGCATAAGAAAGTTTCAGTACCAGTTTTAAGTACGGTATAAAAGCTGTGTTTGCATTAAGGCGCTGTGTATAGCCAGCATTGATGTTTTTGAAGGGGTGAAGCGGGCAGGTGCGGGACGGAGTAGCCCCGACCCTGCTTCTCGTTTTTTCCGAATTCGTCCGATGCGTAACGGTGTAATAATATTGAAGCTTTATTTCGATGATTGTTTAGATGTAAGTTTAGCCCTGCTTGACTATGTTTACTTTTGAGCTGCGCTCTCGCAGCGAATAGTAGGATCGAATCCCGATAAAATCATACATTTTTGGATTATTATTTTTAAAGTATTATGCACCTACTGCATATTATCGTGTTTTTACTTTTAAAACAAGTATTTAATGTTGTTGATTTATTTTTAGAAAAATTTTTCAAATACCTATTCTGATTTTCTGAAAAAAAAAAATATAATAATTGAAAACCTTAACAATATGTTTTATGACAATCTATATTTTTCTTCAGTAGCAAGAGTAAAACATAAAAAAAAAACGTACACTACGCTTGATGGTTCAGTCTGGAGATACAGCGTGTTTCGAATAGTAACGAAACTTATTTTTGTTTTGTGAATAATTTTTGTGGTATGAAGTCCTCACACTGCAGATAGTCCAAACACTCACCTGTAAAACTTGTATATTTATAGATTTTTTTTTGTGTACGAAAGGGTAAATTGATTAATCTCTTTTGTTTTTTTTTTATTATTCACGTGAAATTCATTTATGAGCCAGCCTTGCATGTCCAAGGGGGTGAGGATGCAAGAGTCCGAGAAAGAGACCTGAAAAAGGCTCTGTCTAATCTGGCAAAAAATATGGTGCCATCATTTGCCTTAGTGCTGGATATGTAGGAGAGAGGACAACGGGGGCAGTACATGCCACTACACCACCCCTGCCCAAGTAGATACGTGCCATGAAGGCTGAGGGATCCCTGTCCCCGCCCTCTGCGTCCTCCCCAGGGCAGGTCTGGCTACAGAGATTCTCGTCCGCGCACTGCCCACGCAATGGAACAAAAGGGTCAGCCTCCCGCTCGCGCTCCAAGGTCTCTTTCTGAGAAATAACAAGCTTGCAGAAATAAGACACACCACGAGCGAAAGGTCCGGGCCAAGAACTCCACGTAGGACACGGCGCTTAGCTTCAAAGGCAGTGCACACCTCGAATGTGTGCTATGCCGTGTCTTCCATTTCGTAAAATAGCCTTCCCAATGCGCCGTTGGGGCCTGGGCAGGAGAGACAAGTTTACTCTCCTATAAAGAGAGCCCTATATTGGGGCTCATTAGCTGCTTTTAGAAGGCGTGTGGCAAGCATTTGGGGGCCGTCCTCTTGCACTTAGACAGGACACCGCGTCCCCAAACTCTTCCGGGGACAGCAGGGAAATGTCCTCAGATGAGCTCATCCCGTAGGTTGAATTCAATCTGGGCAGGGTAACGTTGACGGCTCTCGGGAAAAACGCCTGAACCAATGAGATCAGTCTGAAGGGTCTCCGTCAGTGGAGGACTAATGAGGTGCAGATTGTTGCGCAACATTTTGTAAGGTCTGACTTGAAGGTTGCGTGGCGTTGAGACCCTCCAACATCGCCTCCCTCTCCCTCTCAAATGGCGACTGTCAGCGGCTTCTTCGCCTCTTGCTATTGCAGGTGGAACCGGGTTGAACCCTAAAAATCCCGGTTCTGGCGAAGTCGACGAAGCCACTCATAGCTTATTCTAGCGGACGAGCAGGCACGTCGTAGATCGGTTAGCTCTGCAGAAAAGCAGTGAACCGCCTTCCTAGCTGGAGGTCCAAGTAGGTAATGGACCACCTAGAGAACGCTACCCTGTGCTAAATAAGAGGAGAACCCTATCCGTATGTATCGGTAATCGGATAGGTTCTCCACGACCTCGACCTGCCTATACGCAATGGTGGCGGCAAGTGCTGGGGTGGTGAAGGTTAAATCAACCACGGACCCTCCGTGCAGCCCGCACATGTGCGTCGTCCCTCTATTAAGGAGGGAGAGGTAGGTGAAACCACCCACGCCTCCAAAGCAAGGCCTTGTGTGTGCCTTGGCATTAGAAGAGAAGTACACTCCTAACAGGGCATTATCCCCCTAAGCGGAAGCAACAAAGCCGAGCCCCTTTCCAAAGATGTCAGGGGAAGGGAGTTTGGAGAGGGTCGTGGGAAAGGGTCCTGCCATAATGTCAACAGTCGGTCGGGTCGGAATTGACTCGTTCTAGCATGTCCTCAGCGACTCTCATGCGATTGAGTTGTTGGAGTAAATTCAGGTCTTTTGGGACTAGCCGACCGGTAACATGTGGCGTCCCCAAATGATTATTTAAAATGGTACTGATAGACTCGTGAGATACAGAAAGTTCGGCAGCTATCTTTCTCATAGTTGAATGAGGATTTTGACAGTTGTTAGAATTTGAAATTGTAAATGACATTTCTAACAAAAAAGTGACGTGCTTTCACGCCGAGAGCCTACGGCGTACTCCTCTTGAACAACAATCTCTTCCCACGGATGTGCAAAGAGGCGATAGTCATCTTCATCCACAAACCCGGTAAACCGAAGTCTGAGCCCACTAGTTATCGCCCCATTAGCTTACTCAAGGTTCTTGGGAAGCTATACGAGCGAATAATTTATTCCGCATAGTCGAGAATATAAGCGCTGGTTTTCAGCGTGGAAGGCTCACTGGCGTGCTCTTCTTCGATATAGCAAAGGCTTTCGACAAGGTCTGGCACAATGGCTTGATCTTCAAGCTTTACCAACTCGAGGTGCCAGATCGTCTCGTGCTCATCTTCTGAAACTTTTTGTTGAATCGGTCCTTTCACTATCGCGTTGACCCTCACCCGATCCACGCCGCAGTCCCTCAGGGCTCCGGCGCTCCAGGTTACGTCCGTAACTTGCAGTTGCACTGTGACTTAAAGCTGCCAACAATCAAGCAGTTCATAAAAGTCGCCGCGATTCGATTTTTCGACTCCTCCGAAACCCACCGCAACCCGCTAATCGTAGCGGCCGCGCGATACGTACCTTCCGTAATATCTAAGACTAAACGCCCCAGACTTACTCTCTCCTACCTCGACGATAAAAGAACGCTTCTCCAAGAAGCATTCGATTTAGCTAGCAGCAGCATTACAAAACACAACCGCCGTATAGTACGTCCTCGCCGGCGAGGCCCGTCGCGTATTATTAATAATAGTAACGTAAATGTTATCCTCCTGTCCCTAGACCAAGCTGGCCCGAGCCGGCCAAACAAGCAATAAAAATATGTCCCTAAACAATAAAAACTTAGATCCAGCCATCCCTTGTTGTTTTGCTTTATTAAGATTGTTAGCAACGCACTAAGTCAAGGCCCGAACCCCGCAGGGGGTGCCCTTAGTGGACGTTGCTGACGTAATTAGTTTTTTTTCCTATTGCTCTGGCTGGAGGCCTTAAGGTCCTCGCCAAAAGTCCGGTGAAGCAGTCAAAGTTTACGCTCAGGCTAACGGTAAAGATCTCAACCAAAAAAAAAAAACTTTGCTCTGTCTGCGCGCACACTTTTCGTCGTCTTTCCATAAGACGCCATACATATACTGAATTTGTCAGATCCGAAATATTTTTCATTAAATAAATGACTCCTCACAAATATCTCAAATTAATTAAAAAACAGCAGTTTACTTCATTATTGTAATTATTACAAACGTTATTGCGTTCAATTACATCTTTTGGTATTACTAGTTACTTCAATATTGTACACCATGTATAAGCTTAGTCATGAAATATTTGTCATGAATGAAAATGAAAAAAATATGCATCTTATTAGAAATCAATTGTTTTTTTTATTATTAAAATTGAACAATTTATTAAAAATTACACAAAAAGTAAAAACAAATACATCATTGAAAAAAACATGAAAGCAAAATAACAAACATCTATTGCTAGGTTCGAACCTGCGGTCAGCCAACGTATCGCAAATTTATATAAGCACGCGACCGCTAGACCAATGTAGCTTCATAATAAATTTTCAAATTACGCTTCTATAGAGGATCAATACAAAAGAGATTAGATGTGCAAAAAGCAGGAAGTAATTACTTTACAAATTCTATTATGTGTCATTGTTTGACAGATTTCATTAAATTATTTTCGATTTGTCATGTATTTTAGATCTGTCAATGGGAAAAAAAGTGACACAGGTCCACCTAGCACCGCGCCTCAGCGCACACTGTCTGTCCGCGTAGGAATGAAAGAGAAGCGAACAAAACGCCATATTTAGTTTGTCAGGAATGTGTTATTTTTCATTAAATATCTGAATATTTGGAAAAATACTACCTTAATTGAAAAACTAAAATAAAGGTTATCTTCATTATTCGTTATTACGTTTCTGTTGAAAAATTTATCAAGATTGGTTCATCAGTAATACCGGAAAACTTTTTTGAAAATCCATTTTAGAGGTATGTTTACGAATTTTTTTTATCGAGAAAAATTAATGAAATCGTGTTTTGGAAATAAAGGTTATCTCACAAAAATGATGAAGATTAACATATATTTTTTTAGCTGCTCTGACATTTATACAGTTTGCTAAAAAACTGTTTGAAAAAGCCCATTTTTACTATACACAGCGCCAAGGCTAGGGATTTGGGATACTTTCAACAGAGATAAAATTCAGGAAAAAGTCGTCTTCTTTATAAGTATATTCATTGAACCGTTAGCAGACAAAGCTGTAAGCTCTAAGCATCATATTTGCACATAAATATCAATTTTCCCGACCATAGAGCGTAGGGCGGTGCAATTTGCCACAAACTAGTTTGATCCGGTAACAAGCCATTGCAACATGTACCCGCTATGCAGGCAGGCGGGGGCGCGCGGCGGGGCGCGGGGGGCGCGGAGCAGTAGGGTACATGAATGACGCACCTGTGCAGGCAGCGCGGCGCAGTGCGGGTCAATGTCGGGCCGCCTCCCCCGCCTCCCCGCGCTCCCCCTCGCACCCGCGGCCGGGCGCGGCTCGGGTGAAAAGGACAGCGTTATCACTCTCGCGGCCCGCACCACCAAATTGGTTTACCTTTATGGCCATCAGCGAATGCAATGGGATCTAAATGTTCCGTTTTCAATTTAGTCCAGCGCTGTTGTGGAGACAAGGGTCAGCCGGCGGCCGGCAGCCGGTGATACGTCACGTCTTTGTTCCCATTAATTTGTGAATACATAACGAGTTCATCAAGTTAATTACGAACAGTTTGCTCGAACAATTAACATCAAATATGATAAAGAGCGCCGTTTTACGCTGTGGAGAGCAGCAGAAATCACGATAGCGTTATTTCAGTTATTTATGTTCAGTACCTGTTTATTCAACTAAAGTTAATGAAAATTTATTTCGAGATGATTTTTTAACTAATTTTTAAACTTGACTTTAGTAAGACTGAATTGTATAAATTGATACTATCGTCTTACGCAAATTACAGTGAGTTTATGTAAATTCAAGTTATTGCAAGTTCATTTACCAGCATCCAGTCTCGCTCCTATTACGCTCCATACAACTTAACTGTTCCGTTAGGAATTATTACCATTTTCAACTAAAACAAGTTCCAAACGAAAGAGTTCTATAAAAATGGGCTATGGTAGTAGAATAAGTCGTCGTCAGCGAAAGAAGACATTGTAGTAATGGTCTTTGGAACATAGGAATAGTTATGGCAGGCATAATTTAGTCAGTTATCGAGTGTATGCCATCAGGATTTACGAGCGCGTACCTGACGCGGGCGGGACTGTTTGCGTCAGGGCGACTCGTAAATTCTTATTAGACTCATGTAGTTTGCGTTATGGATGAGATGCAGATACCAATAATATTTTAAAGCTATTCGGGTTGATATTATGTTATTTGGGAATGCTGAATGTGGTCGCAATGTTTAAGTAACGACTGATCATCGTAGGCGATTTGAATCCTTTTTAGTTATGACATATTGTGTCTATCAGAAAAACTTCTCTATCAATATTTATAACTAGGGATAGTTTGTGACTGATAAAGTAGAGCCATATCATCAAATAAAGAGTTACTTCCCCTTGTTCATAAACAAAGTCTTCAATCTTCCGGTCTAATATGCACATCCATAACATCTCGATACATTCATCTCAATTTACAAGACATCCGGTTTAATGGTAGAAAATTTCTTCAGAGAGGATATAAATATCAATGTAAAAAGTTACAAATGAAAACCTTTTCCGTTCGCGAACAAGTTAATAAGAAAATGACTATAACAGGATATTTGAGCGCTGTGTAATGTTATGCTCTGAGTTAATTAAATTATTTGCTCTTTGTATCATTGTTTGTTCGACTTAGTACTTTGTACTTGTTTCAGTCTCATTTTGGACAAAGCATTCTAGACTTTAATTACTTAACTATATTAAGGGCCTTATTTCCAACATTATCATTTTTATTCGAGAGACTAAATTCACGTCTCGAAATGATTTCTGAAAAACTGGCCCTTAGAAAAAACTCATTTTTTTACACTTTCATAACCTTACTATCGTAATGTACAATATACACTATACAGCCATCCATCTCCCTCCGTACTAACAAACTGTGATAGTTTGGGGGAAGTTAAGCCGCAGTGTATTGCTTAGTTGTGCCGGTGACGTATCGATCGCCGAGGATCTGTCCTTGACGTGCTGCAGATGCATCTATACCAGATATACACATAGAGGGTTCGAGAACTTTGTTACCAGAACATTCGTGGTGCAGTTCTTTTGAGGATTCGGAAAGGTTTGAATATGATATTGAATTTATCAATATAGTTTTCATTTACCATTACGTAGTTAATTACAATTAGTGATGTTTGACTTTTCCGATTTTTCTAGTTTGTGATTGATATGTTTTCTTGAGGGTGTTCCTTCACCTTATCAGCTTTTAAATAAAGTTGAAAAGAATAAAATCTGAAAATTAAATAACTTTTTTGACCGTACAGAATTATGTGCCTTTTTATTTTATCTTTTAACTTCTTATCTGCAAGACTTGAATGGAGTTTGATATTAATTTGAGTTTGCCAACAATTTGGGTGCGGATGGTTGTAATTCTATTAGGTCCTGTGTAACTGCGTAACTAAGATATATATAGTGTACTCGGTGAGAGGGTTCCGTAATGGAGACTTACTCTCACAAGTGTGTCTTTCAGCTTGAGTGCCGCCTCGTGAAATATGCAGCGAAGAGATATTCCCACTAGATATCATTAAATATTTCGTGAATGGATTTATGTAAGCAGATTTATAGTGTGGAATTAATCTAGCTAGATTTCATAAGTTTATGTAAAACAGACTAACTATACCATATCTGTAACCTGTGTTTACAAAAAAAAACTTTTTAACAAAAAAATTGAACCGCCGAAAAAACTGAAAAGCAAAAAATAAGAAACCTTTTTTTTGAATTATCAAAATCATGTGCGATTAACGCTTATGCGACAAAACTGTACTGCGACTCACCGTAGTTCGAATGCACGCTAGTGCGACACACTGAAGATCGACATCTCGCTAGTGCGACAAACGATTGCGCGACAGTAGTTCGACACTACGGTAGTGCGACACTACGGTAGTGCGACACTACGGTAGTGTAGTACGTTGATGCAGTATTACAGTAGTTTGCTGAGATAAATTTTGAATTACATATATATTAAATAAGTAGATATTAAATAATCAAAGGCCGTCGCTCGCTTCGCTCGCTCCATTGCAAGGTCACAATATCTAACCTAACCTAACCTATTGGTCTCTGTCACAAAGTCGAACCCAACCAAGCAATGGATGTCTGGGCCTATGTCGGTTCTATACCTATGTTTATGTTCTATTTCGTCCATCGTTTGTCGCACTAGCGAGATGTCGATCTTCAGTGTGTCGCAGTAGCGTGCATTCGAACTACGGTGAGTCGCAGTACAGTTTTGTCGCATAAGCGTTAATCGCACATCCATTTGTCGCGCTCACGTGGTACACTTATTTGGCAATGCCAATGATTGCTGAATTCATCTACATAAGAAGAGTATACTTCATTCTACGTGCCACCACGTAGAGATTACATAAAATGGCTTTCATAGGGCTGTAGACAAACATCCGAGGTAAACTCACGTCAAAATTGCACAAATATGCGGCATATTTTAAAATTCGTGATCACACATTGTTTCTATACATAATAATAATGTATTTCTCGTTAATATTCATAGAGCTCGCTCGTAATCCGCTTCCAACTACAGCCTTGTTACTCTCCTACAGTGTCTTACATGCGCCGCTGTAAACCGCTTTGATCTTACAGTAACTGTGCTCGTACATAGACATATTATTATAATATACAGAGTCCGACAAGAACGATACACCCACACCTAATCGATCACAGAGTAGGGGTATTATGAAAGGTAATTTCTTTCTTGCCTACTTTTTTTACTAACTTTATTTTTCATATTTCTTGAAAATGACTACACCTGAAAATAGTTCAGTTTTCTCACACAATTGTTTACAGTATTATGGTTCAGTTTTTTCATTTGAGTTTCAAAGCTTATATTTTTCGTACCATTGTAAACAAAAGGAGACTAAAATCCATGAACATCTCCTGACCACCCCTTTAGAGTATCCTGCATGATGGTTATTCCAGGAAAATTATGTAACGCCCAAAAAGGTTCGACATTGAAAATTGAAACGAAATCATACGCAAATACTAGTTTAATATTAAAGAGAAGCGAATTACGAGCGAGAGAGAGCCCGGCGGGTCGGAGAGAGGCCGGTGCGGGCCGGAGCGGGTCGGAGCGGGTCGGAGCGGGTCGGAGCGGCCCGGGACGCCGCATTCCGTGTCCTTGACGGCTTGCGCCTGCAGCAGTACTTACGTCAAGGTGAACAGAGCGACCTATCTCTACCGATAGATAGGCTTTTATTTCATAAGTCCTCTTAAATTTGACGAAGGAAAACTAGAGTATTTTCTTTTAAATTAAGACATAAAAAATTATCGATTCTTTGATGTTTGACAGCTTAAAAAGTAATTTTATTATTTTTTTTTTTTTGGTTATGATTGTTTATCGAAATTACTTACATTTACAACTTGCTACGACAACTATTGGACTTACTAGTTCACGAAAATTTTAAATGGGATTGTGGTTACCAACAACACCGGTAACCTACTATGTGTAGTAAATTCTGAATGATCTTAGTAAGCCTTAACTCTAAGTAGGTACTTATCAGTTAATTTGTCATCGGCTTATTCGGGCTGCCTCCTTACATTAGCGCGGCGGCGGCGGCGGCGGCTGCGGAACATTCAACCCTCGACCTGTTGCGGAGAGTTGACATGACTTGACGAAGGCCAGGCGGTTCCTCGCTTACTCGGCATTTAAATTATCTCCTTCTTTTTATTATGTAGCTAAAAGTTAACGTTAATTTAGGAGACATTTAAGAGTTGTGGTTTTGTTGTTTGCATACTATGTGCTAGTTATCAGTTCATATATTATAGCATATAGCTAAAACAACTTATTATTCATGTAAGAAGAGTATGACATACTTGTCTTCCTCGAGGCATGCTTCTTTCACTGCGGACTATTATGATGGCTAAGTACTGGTTTATCTTTTATGATTTTGCTGTTTCTTCAAAGTACGAATACCACTGGCAGTTTGTCATCGTTAAAAAAGATACATTAGAAGTAGAAAATTACATTAGAGGTAGAGTGCCAATAAATATTTAACTACAGTGACACTACACCCCAAGTACTAAATACTTGAAAGTGCTATTAATTTATCCGTCTATTAAGGGTGTCTTTCCATTGCTGTATCTATTAAACACTAACTTATAATATTTGATGTAATGTGGTGTATGAATGGAGTGTATTGAAGTAAGGCTGTAATATCGAGCGGGGCGGTGCGGCTGAGCCGGGACGCAGGGCGCGGGGGCGCGGCGCGGTTCGCGGGGGGCGCGCGCTGCTGCGGGAGGGGGGGGCGGGATGCGGGAGTGACGCCCTTGACCTATAATTGCAGCGATACCGTAATTTATATTTAACGAAATACCTCACATAAAGCCGGAAACAAAATTAAGTAGAATTTTCAATTTTTTTGTTAAAAACCTACAAAAGTCAACTTTCTTTATTTAAATTTTGTTTTTTCTTTGTTGAATTAAAAAGGACACAATAAAAAGAAATTTAGAAAGTGTTTATTTAAAATACAAAGTATCGGCCCTTTCTTCGCATTATTTCCGGAATGAGCCAATCATGACTGGGAATTGTCTCATGTATAGGGGAAAAAATTAATTTATAATAAGTACATATAAGAAAATATCACCTATAGAGGTTTGGACATAATTGAGATGATTCAACCTGATTTCTATTATCAATATATCGCAATGTTGGATGTCTCATTTAAAATAGATTTTAAAGATAGATTTATGTATCTTTCAGATTGAAAATAACTTTTCAATGCTGTGAACTAACATCGCAATACATTAGGTAGAGATTCCTTTGTTACTAATGTTAGGAAAACACATTTTTAAAACTGGCTGTGACGACATTCAGTTCAACTGGCCGAAAAGTAATT
The DNA here is from genome assembly GCA_905146925.1 of Autographa gamma. Taxonomy (NCBI): domain Eukaryota; kingdom Metazoa; phylum Arthropoda; class Insecta; order Lepidoptera; family Noctuidae; genus Autographa; species Autographa gamma. Next base: position 387,697 of record LR989858.1, read on the forward strand.
AAAATAGGCTTTAAAATTCTTTACGTTACTCTTCTTCTTCTTCTTTGAACCTCTGTCTTCTTCCATCGACTTACCTCAGCGACCCAATTATAATTTGTCAATACATTTCTTCCGTACATTGATAATATTGTAAGTGTAAAGTGATTAGGCAACAGTTAGGGTCGGAGGCTGCGTCGGCTGCGGCCGTGACCTGCTGCTGCATCGCTGACGTCACTACAGGACCCACTGCCTCCCTGGTATGGGGCGTGTTCCTTCTTAGTATTGCAGTTACAAAGACATCTAGTCTAAACTGACTGTAAGTGGCGAGCGAGTTGTCAAATGTTAATGAAATTTCTGGTGCATTTATCATTTTTCTGCCTAGCCTTTTTTCTCAAGGTATGTTGAGTTCGACTCCCAGTAGTCCCAGAATTACCAGATGCACCCTTTGCGTCTCTCCTACATTACTTGGCTTAGTGAATTACTCATATTTCGTATACATTTCTGGTACATTACATTATACCATACATGAACGCACACCCCTAGTTAAATTCACTGAAAACAAAAAACCTTATTATTTTATAAAAGAAAACAATTTTCTTACAAATGATGTTCTAAAAGAACATTGTAGTAACAAGTTATAATATAATCAGAGTTTATTATTACGTTTGTAGATACCTGGAGCGCCCGGGGCCGCGCGCCTCGCAACCTTTGTTCAGCTTATTTACATTAACTTTACTTACAAACAACCCTCTTTATGAAGACTTCGCAACTCAGATCATTTCATAATAAGATTAATTACTTTTCATTGAAATAACTTGGACATTTTATAATTGTAATTAATCAATACTTTCTAACACCTTCTTCAAATAAATAGAATGTTAGAGAATCAAGCTCTTTTAATCACTTTCTGAAATCTGCCGATAAGAAACTTTATCTACTACCTATATACTTATACATACCTACATACATATATATATAGGTTCGTGACAAAAACGCGTGTAGTGTAAAAAGATTACAGTATTTTGGCACAAATGCCAACAAAGTGGTGATTTGCAAGTAAATGGGAGCTCCGACTTGGGCTGGAAAAGACTTCGGCACCAAAGAGATTAAGATAAAAAATGTTTTAGCTTTATCCGACAAAGATGGGAATACGCCTGTATTTCTGTGAACAGTAAATCGAACCTTTTTCAGGCCGTTTACATAATAATATCCTGTACAATGTACAAGCTAGGTGCCGAGTGCCGTAGATAGGTAATATCTGTACCTACTTAAGGTTCTACGAAAAAATAAGAATGAATTTCACTGTATTTTCTGTTACTATTCAGTATTGGGTGCTTATTCTTGAAAATACCTTATTTCTAGATTTCGTTTTATCTGAGGCGACAATAATTAAAACAAAGGATATGGTACATGGCCTTAAAATCCATCCATCTAGAAATATGTGGTGTCGTTTAAAATATACATTTAAAAAATAAAGATCATTCTGGAAGAATTCGCATAGTAAAAAGTAAGTAAAATCGAATCTCAACGAAATAATTTAATTACAACTGAGTTTATCAATTACCACTGACAAAACTACTAACACATACTACTAACACATCTACAAAGCTATCAGCCTAAACAATAAAACAGCAATAACAAAAAGCATCCAATCAAGTGCGCGGCATCATAAAGCATTTGTCAGAAAACAATCGCTAGAGCCACGTAATGCGGGCCGGCTCTAAACAACAATTTGTTCTCCATAAAGCGTGAATACGGCGCGCTCATTACCGCTAATTAATTTATATCGACTGCGAGGCGGGCGCGCTGTGCGCATGCGCGGCGCAAGCCATCACTTCACCACGCCATGGGGAGCTCTTCAATGAGGGATGGAGGTTCAGAGCTGTTTGTTGTGACGGCGGAGCGAGACTATATCGAAGGATGGAAGGGAAATAACCCTTGATGTGTTAATGTAACTTGAGGAGTAATTAATGTAGTTATTAACTATTTATATCTATAACAAATATAGCTGTCATTATTATTTATTAAACCATATTTTTCAGACAAGGGACAGTATTTGAAAACCGTTTCTCCATAGCCAACGTTGACATAATAATTTACTAACATTTCAAATGTTTTCTTTAACATCTTTATCTTAAAAGTAAATAATAAACGTAGAATTGCGAAACAATTTTTTTTCTTAAACGTTAAGTTTTCTCTATGTATTCTCTATTATTATACATGAGTCACGTTACTAGCACTATACTATACCAAAGAGAATTTATTTTGAAGTAATCCGCTTTACCTCGCACGAATTTCAATTCAGTTATGCAAAATACTCACGACACGTAAAACGAAAGTACTAGTAATACTGTTCAAAAGCGACTTAAATAAATTTCGTATATTTCAAACATAAATGAATTTATACATAATTCATGCATTTTCTGAGTCTCAAAACCGAGCGCTTTTCATGAATACTGCAGTTTACAATAAGGATTTAAAATGCCATAAATAGTGAGCATGGGTGTCATGGCCGCCGCCCGCGCCGGCGGGAAATACCTCAACATTTCAAGTCTGTCTGTCCTCACCAGCGATCGTTAACTTGGGTTTAAAAATGCAAATACTAATAAAACGCTACTCCATAGCTTTATCTTCCAGTTTCGTTGTAGAACAAGTCATAAAAATGTCTGCAGTGAATAAAATACTGCATCCATCAATATAGTAGTGCTGAACATCTTTATTTAAATAAATAGGGCTTTTAGTCATTCTGATTGGTAAATAAATACTGACTTATGCTCTTTGGCATTATATTACAGAAAAATAGGTAAAAGTATTTCTTGTCTATAAGTTAGCAACAAATCAGTCTATCATTGTACCTCTTTGTAGCGTTGTATTTATTTAAAATATTAGCATTTAGCTTATAGTAGTTCGGAGGTTCTGAAACATTCTCGGGAGCCTACTATTATGCATGAACTGTGCGGAGAATATGGGTGTGTCCGCTTGACAGCATTATAGGAAGTAGGAATTTGATTTTCAATGTATTTAATAAGCGTACATTTTCTTTTATTGTTATAATATGCAATCACCAGTATCACGATTACTTAGAGGACCTTAAATTCTAATAAATTTTTAGTATAGTAAATTTCCCTGGATTAGTCCAAATTAAGTATAAATGTCGTGGTGGCCTAGCGGTTCTATGAACGGATTTGTATGCACAAGGTTGCAGGTTCGAACCCAGGCAAGTACCAATGTGGCTTTTTCAAAGTTATATGTACTTTCTTAATTATTCTAAGACACTTCTGACAAACGGTGAAGGAAAACATCGTGAGGAAACCTGGATTCCAAAATTGGGATCTGAAACCGCCAATCCGCAGTGAGCAAGCGTGGTGATCAATGCTCATGCCTTCTCTATATGGGAAGGGGCCTCTGCTCAGCAGTGGGACGTATATAGGCTGGATTATTAAGTGTAAATGAGTCACATAGACTATAAAATGACATAACCTTATTAACATTAGTACCGTTGATACTCACTCAATGTCTTTAATATACATAACATATGAGACGCGGGTCAGTTAACTGGACAAGTTATGACGTCATAACTAACACGAGTTATAGTCGCAGCCTCCGCCGACAGAAAGTTTATGAGACCAGAAATTTACATGCAAATAAGAGACCAATAAAGCACATGAAGAACATACAAATTCTATATTAGTTGGTTACAAACCAAAAAAAAATATATTTTAGGAAAGTTATATATTTAATATATAATTTTGAAAAATTTCGAAAAGGCCAACACTTTACATACTTTTTAAGGATCTTGTTGTTACAATAATTGAATAAAATTCCAGTTTCTTTACCCTACTAGAATATTCTCTTCGTGAGAAAGTTAAAATATTGATTTCGTGACTTGCAGCTATTGCAGAGAAAATGCTACATAATTCTTTGTTGAGCTTGTTATACCAATGTAGTTTATACATAATCGTAGTAATTTTGATCTATGACCCAGGTTTTGTAAAAAAGTTAAATTAATGAAAAATATTTATTCAGTTTAAATAAAAATACATCTTGACAATCTTGTTTGTTCCCTTCAAACAAACATTGGTAAAGCACTTATTTAACATAGATATAGGGCAAAATTATGAACATACCAAGCATGACATGGATCAATATAATAGTAGCTATTGCCAGTTTGCATGAAAAAAAGAACACAAAGTTATTAACTCCCACAATATAAAGTCATAACACTTTAACTCCGTGTAACTTGTACCTACCCTGCAACTATTAACGTTTACTTTTATTATTATTTGAAGGCACGCTCCACCAACTTTTTCACTATTTCAGAGTTAGTGGAGATGTCATAAAAATAGCAATTTAACGTTACATGGCGGCACATAAACTGTTATTGGCTACCGGTACGCTGTTAGATGTTACCTACGTACAACCTACCACACCTGACACCAACGAAGTAAAAAAAAAACAACCTTATGTCCCTTGATATAGAGGTTAGTATCACGGTGTTGGCATTGTTGTGCTGCCGACTGTACGCCTATTATGTGGCTGTAAGTCCATGAAGTTGTGTCTGTGAACCTAATAAATGTTTTATAGTTTTTACTCGTTCTGCTATGACAGAAATCTATAGCGTTGGACACGCCTCTTGGATTCTTCATACTAGTTTTATTTTTTACACAAAAAATCTCTAGAAAACCTAAAGATTTTTAGACCTAAAAATATCCTGACAACCAGTCATAGTGGTAGGTATAATAGCTATTCATGAAATAATAGGTACCTAGGTAAAATGGAGGCACAGTTAATCTCGTACTGTTCGCGGATAATGTTGAAACCCTTTTCCTTCACTTTAAAATGATAATAGGCACGAAACCATTCACAATAATTACGTAATTCTTGCGTTTTTAATAATGCTTGAAGAGGCTTTTATCTTTACGCCCCTTTTACGACGACAAGATTCCGCCATTTTTCTGAAGGGTAAGAAGAGGACTTATTTGATAAATTACATTTGGTTGAATACATTTGTACATAATTTATTCTCTTTAGCTATTTATACTGCAAAATTATTGGTAGGAATACTTGCGATGTATACGTATTTTATTTACATTAAGTTTTAAGGAAGAGCGTGTGAAAATGAAGTAATGTAGAACCTATAATTATTAGCTACTTGATTGCAGATCTTCAGTATCTGTTCTTTACAAGAAAATGATCATACTGTTGTTTTTTACAACATTTCCTAACTGACTTACTACATAGATTTTCCATAACCTAACAAATACAACACTACCCTAGCAGGGCGGCGTCTTCGCAAGAATTTATAACTTCCCCTTTATTACCTTTGCTTTGTCGAGTTTTTAAAATTCATCAACTTTGAATAATGAAAGGAAAGGAAAGGTAAAACGAGGCGGCGTTCGCGACCGTTGTGGAGGCTATTAGGAAGAGATGTGGCCGCCATTTGTGTTCAGGTAACATTGTTATGCTAATTATATGACTAGCTTTACGGGACCCCTTTATTGGCACTAGTCTTTTACGGACGTTAAATAACTTAGACGTAAACTGGTTTAGTTTTGTATGACAATGGTTCAATTATTGAAGTAGAACGAAATTATTTATAACAAATTCTACCGCGGTTTATTTTTATCGTAACATTTTTCATTTCGATTAAAAAACTGGTGCATAAATATAATATACAGATTATACTGTATTCTTATCACTTCGATAGTTATACGTTTGATAAATAGGCATAAATGACTAGCGAGAGCCTTTAAGGTCCTAATCATGAGTCATGTTAGCTCGCCCTTAATTATCTCGTTATAAATTATTCTCGGTACTTAGCTGAGGATCTTAGTTCTAATTATTAACCCTAATCTCGAGCTTACAATTACCTAGTTAGTGCCTACTTGTTTATTTATGAAGAGCCGCTGTCGAAACATCACGCTATATACCTACATAACGAGTATCAGCAGTCAATTACTAGCCGTCACTTAGATCACGCCTGTCGTGTTCAAGTGTATATGGATTAAATTAAATTTGGAAATTAATATCTTCAAAGAGACGTTGAGGGTAGGTAATGGTCTAATCTAATCTCTTTCACATAACTAAAACCTGACTCGATACTTTACGGTTTATCTTACGCAGGTGTATTATGATATTTGTATGTAAGTTTATTTATATACATATACATAATAACTAACTTCTCTATGTTCCCATCCGTGACTGTAGTCATTTTAATCAATCACCGTAATGTTAATGGCTGTTATAGTTACCGAAACTTATTGTACAATATAAAGGTATTCAATAAAGGTAGAATATGAATAAACGATCGTTTCCAAGTCTTTATAAAGATACTAATTACATTGAAAGTTTGGTGAAAGCCTCGCAAAGTATCGAGTCATGAATTTGATTTAATCACTGAACCAATTTACCTGTTCTTTGTACGAAATATTTCGTTGGTATTTATACGCAAATTGCTTTATAACTACGTATTATTACGTTTGTGAAAACTTAAATAATTACAGCCTTTTAAAGGTAAATATAGGTCGTTCTGATGTAAGGTCCTTTCAAAATACTCGCTTGAAATAATATTGGAAGAACAAAATAACATCTTTTTCTTTGTAATAATATCACGAACAGTCGAATTTTACCTGGATTCTTTTTTAGTTATCGCTCACCAAAATGCCTATTTGTAGAGACATAGGATTTTTGGAAAATGTCAAAAGAAGCGGTAGATTTGTGAAGTGTACAATCTGCTCTAAACATAAGAAGACACGAAAAATTAAATGAATAGAAGCTTATCAAAATTGCCTTTTCCTGAGTACACCTAAAAAAAACTCAATTAACCAACAACCAAACACGCTGCGCAGAACAGTAGCAATACCAATTCAGCAACAGCTCTGAAACAAACATTTCCTCAAGTATTAATTACTTTTGTTCGTGAATAACTGCTTCTGTATCAAACAATTTAATTGAACACATACGAATACACAAATACATCGTGTGTTAAAAGTCGTGTTGTTTGCGACTGTACCGGTGTAAGTGGTAAGTTTAGCAGAATGTGTGGGGTACAGTCAGGTGGACAAGTGCAATGGCTGGAGGACGCCATTTGTGTAACATTACTGAGCGCGTGTTTCATCATTATAGCCGTCGTTAGCCGGCGCCGGTGTGTGGTGCCACTGACAGCGGCTATACCTTTGTCAGAGATACTATCAGTTATCTGCAACTAATCATTTAAAAATAGTTTACTGATTTTGATGTTATAAACAAACCAGCAATATGAACGCTCGATAGTCTTAATGTTTGTACAGCTATATTTAATCTTAATGATCTTAAAGAAGTACTATTAAATAATAATAAAATATTATTCTTAGTTTAACTTTTACGAGCCTTCTTTGGTCTTAAATGACACGTTAAGAAATTAAAGAATTAAACAAATAATTTTGTCTAAAATGACCAGTCAAGAATCTAGTTCGCCATATTTTTTGAGTACTTCATACCCAAAAATCTTTTTCTAGCACTGCAGCCCCGCCCTGCTCTTGGGTCACGCTTTGACCCACATCACAACACATTTAGCAGAGGCTCTATTATTTAGCCGCAGCCTTTGTCGCACGTTTATACCCTGTTCAACTCCCTTTATTGTTGTTTCAAACTTTTCGTTGAATCGAACTGTAAAGGAAATACGGTGACTCTATGCTCGGAAAATAAAACAACGCCTCCATTACAATACGTTTGAACGAATCTGGGTAGTTTTCAGGGCGTGGCACTTTTTAGTTTTCCAGCCTTAAACATTTTTCCATTTACTGTCTGAAAGGAGCTATCTATTTGGTACTATATAATGATAGTAACAAATTAAACTCTACTTCAAAATTACAACAAAATAAGAAAAAAGTTATGTCCAATAACGCTACATAAGTGTGGGTATACGTACTCGTATATTCTAATTAGAACATGCACCCAATCAATGAAGGCACATTTTGAGCATAAAATCTCGACCTAACCCTACTTAAAACTTCAAACAAATCCATTGAACCTTCACTCAGTCAATTCCGTGGCACATGTAAACAGTGGCCCACTCGCCCCGCGCCCCTCGCCCCGCGCCCCGTGCCCCGCGCCCTTTTAATGAACAAAGCAGGAGCAACAAAGAGGTTTAATAATACGACATGGCCGGGCCTGGCACTAATTAGTTTACACAGTGGCCCAGCGCCGTTTACACAGCGACTTGTACACTTGTACCCTAAGTGATATGACGACTGCTTGCGGTTCACGGGATTGAGGTTACTCAATCCGATAATGGAGTCGCTCCCTGTTTATTTGACAGCTTTACACCGCGCTGGGTTTACAGTTAAATCACTGATTTGACTGCGGAAGACTTCATCTATTTATTTCAATAACTTTTGGTGCAGATATCAGTCACTCTTGCGAAATCTAATTTAAAAACTAAAAAAATTATATATAAACAGAAAGAGATACTCGTAAATCATGACAAGGAACAGTAAATGATGAACGACAGTTTTCAGCTAAACTCTATCCAACTCAAAGAATCGTTTTTGGGAACATTGATTTCGGTTAAAAGTCCCATGGGTCATCTGACCGTTCTGCGGATTTCTAAGTCATAAAATCAGAATTCCCCATGTTGTCTTTTAGATCTAAAAGTCTTACTAGGTATCACCTGCGTTTTGACATCATACAAAAGTTATGAGCACCGTCAGACTGCATAGTAAGTGATCTTGCCGTATGCGACTCTCTACTTATATCTGGCGTTCATTATTAATGTGTGCTTTATCAAGGATCGCTGAAGTAATGGAGACGTAACTGTTACTGTTATACTAACTAAAGCTGTCATACGATAGTTTTATTATTGTTTGTTTGGTTTTGCAAATCATCTGATCCACAAACTTCCGATTGCTTCGAGCGCTTATTAGCGTGATGCCTTTCTGTTTGGCAAATGACGCTACAGGGTTTTCTGTTTTTCTTTAGAATATTTTTAAAAATTAGGGATGAGTACATACATAATTATGGGCTTATCCGTCTCATGTGGTTAGCCTGTTGCAATTCACGGTAATATTTTACACAAAAAGCAAAGATAAAAAGTCTGAGAAATTACCTTACATTTTAACATTACTTGTAAATCAATGAAAAGTCCTGTCACGATTACATCACTACCTCTGCATTAAGCAGGTACTAGATATTCAATTTTTTTCTTTCGTCAAAATAAGTTGCCCACGAGTAGCTCAGCCAATGATTTTTTCTTTCCTTTCATGCTATCTTTGCATCACCTGCATCTTACCTGTTCCTTGATCCTCATGTATAATGGCTTCAGTGATCGGCGCCACACTCCACGACGCTGAAATTACCGCACTGCACGATCTCGGCAGTCTGAATGCCAGAGCGGTTATTATAACTGATTACACATACATACTTAATGGTGAACCCCTGATAATTACAGAAAGTCGATAATTAACATCCTGTATCGTGGTTAATAAGGGTTATTAATAAATGAATTTGTACTGAAGGAAAATGGGTTACTTTTGATTAAGGTTCTTAGTTAGTTTAACTATAAACTATCATTATCTCCAGCTATTTATTGCCGCGCCTCTCACCCTACTTTAATAAAAGATATCTATACTACGAACTACTCAAACTATATTTATATCTAAAATCTATTTTAGTTATTTTTGTAACATTTTTGTGCAAGCTATAATGACATAAGTTACTATAAAATAACTAGTGTAGAAGGAAATTAAAAATGAAGAGCAAGCCAGAATTTAAAACTAAGAAATAATCTTTGGTAGCGAAAGTCTAATGAGGAGAAGAAAAGTTGTCTCTATGTCACTACAAAATAAGACATATTATCCCTTAACAGCGCTGCTTTACTCAGCGTGTGTACTACCGTGCGTGTCGCTCGTACATAACATCGTGTACCTTATACCACGTCCCACATTGATGTCATATTTAAATTCCCCAATTTATTGCAGTACACTGCGCTTTGGAGAGCTGCCTCGGAGCCGGCTCGCTGACGTCAATGTTCAATGTAATGTGTATTGAGCACGGAAACGGTTCGTGTAGATCTAGAGTTAGGGGGAATGTTTGTAGATGGCGCACATTCACTTGATGAGAACGTTTGACGCAGCCTGTTAATGTTTCCTACTGTTTATGTTAGTTATTTAGTTTAAGGTCGCGATTTGGAGTATAGAGCGTAATTTGAATAGTTATGTAGTTTTTATGAGTTTTGTCAGTGATAAAAAATTATAACTTACAGTATTAAAACAATATGACGGCAACTGCCTTTAAATCTAAAATTCAACACCACTTCTAATGTAACTTCAGAGACGAACGTAAACGAACGTATTATAGTTTGAAATATTGCAAATAATAGAAAAACACGCGTAAATATTGTCTTGTAATGTTGTTAATTGGAAATTGCATAATGTTACATATTGATGTATGATCAAAGATATTAAAAACTGATAATTTGGGTTTGTTTTTGGAAAATTTAACCGTGGCGATCATCAGCACCAAGCCCTTGGAGTGCGAATTAAACTCGTTCTGGTCCGGATATATATTTATTCCTGAAGTGGTCTCAATCCCCCAATTACCCAGCAAACGATACCTCATTACGTCGACAGCTCCGATATATCAGAGCCGCCATTTATCAGGTCATTATCCCTTCGCAGCATCCCCGCTGAGACACACTACGCCAGCGAGCGGTATCGTGACCCCCACTGCTACGCAATCACTGTAGCACACTCGTAGACACCTCGTAGCACTACTACGTAGACCAAACTATGCGTCAGAACTACGAACATCATTTTGTAATAGGGATTCTGAATTAGAGTCATTTAGATGATTAAGGTTGGGTTACCCTGTTATTTGAGTTATTTTTGTTACAGGAGAGTTGCTTGTAATGGCCACTTGGCAGCACTGAGTTTAAGTAATATCCATATGAGGTAGTATGTATTTCATAGTTGGTATGTACGACATATGAGTACATGACATATGACGGGGTGACATCCCTGAAAAATTTAGTTGGAAGTTATAACATTATTACTACTCTAGTATTTCACCCTTCTAAACCTCACGAATGATTTCATATGAACTACTATACATACCTTAGCAATCGATAAATATAAACAAAAGAGATAAATCCATAAGATACTATGCATAGGAAACCAAAGAGCATAATAATAATTGTCAAAGCAATTTCTCGACGTTAGTTAATTTAATGAGTTATAAATAAAGACAGCCAATTAAAATGATAGCGTAATAACTTTTTTTCGTAAACAAAACAATATTTACGGCAAGCACCTAAAACATTGAGTTAATTAAATAAGCTACTCGCAGCCTTCTTTCTCATGGGAGCCATGTTTTATAATAATGTGTAGGGCGTGCTACGGGCTACGGTACTACGGCACTACGGCGTAGGCGCCACGTCTGGAATATTTTCCTTTTTAATGTGAATTGCGATAATTGGAGGAAATTGTTTTGAAGCCAATTAAGTTAGTAAAGGTACGTGCAATAGATTGCATATTTATCGATGTGTTTTTAAGGTGCTATAAAGGATATTTGTTTTAAAAAGAATAATAAACTGAAAAGCCATTTTCATGTCTCTTTAAAATTTGAAACTACAAAATACAATAAAAGTAAAAATCATAACGTGCCAAAGATTGAGACAACTGAAATTTAATTAAACATAAGTTTCTACATAATATCTCTGTCACTTATAAGCGCCCACTATATGCTCATACTCCAATACGTGTCACTATATGATATAACACCGTCCCCCACAATACAAACACATACATTAACATGTTGGGGCCATATTAACCCCCATTGAGGTGGTCAGTGACCCCATCGCGAGGTGGAAGGTCGCTCAGCACTTGTTATGGTAATCGTATGGTAAGTGACCAGTATTGTTGTGTACTGCGCTTACTAACCAATGGTGTTTTTATGGTAAACAGGTTTTTCAGCTGTAAACATATTTCTACGAACATACAGTAATATTAAGGTTTTTGTTAAAGTCTAAATTAATTTGTTTCTTTTGTACAAGGATAAAAATATAAGCACAACCATGAACAATGTTGCAGTACTAAAAAAAGTAGTAGTAGTCAAATTCAAATTTACTTTTTCTAATTATACGATCTTATCGATTTTGAAATACCCTATCCTTCAAGGCAAGTTTCCCTGACCTTTTGCAAACAGATTCATGAGACACAAACTGGTATACAAGGAGAACAACTGTGTCTATATATAATTCATCACTAAAAGCCACATTTTCCTTTCCACCAGGACTTACCTCTGCTCTCCCACTCTTGCGTCAGCGCCACGTGCCAGCACTCGAGGCGAGTGGCGCCGCGAGCGCGCACGAGTCGCACTCGCCGCGCCACTGCACATTGATTGGAGATTTGTGAACACGCCAACGCACGACTCAATGGCTCTCCGAAACTGGACCACGTTTTTATTGAAAATACAACTTTGATCAAACTCTAACTATACTAAAATTAAAACTTGCATGAATAAAAACTAACAGGCGTTTTGTTCTTATATTAGATTTAATTGTGTATTAATAAACATTTACTTTGATCTGAAAGTCTGTGTTATACTCATTCTATTTTTACACGTTTCAAATGAGCTAGATGTAGCTCTGACTTATATAAAGAAATCTCCTGTATTTAAATTTATTCTGTGTCCTTAAACTTTGTCATTCACGTCATCATTTATGTTTATTAGGCCATAACCTAGTCCAGACTATGCTCCAGGTATACTTCAAGTTCAGGCGTATAATCAACGGCCTTCCTGCTCTAAGTAATTGAGAATACCTGACCCCATAAGACATAACAGGAATCAGCAATCTGCATGCAAACGCCGTCTTTGTGGCGTTAGCCTCTATATGCAAATGAAGAGGTTCTAATATGACACAGTTTCATCTCTCACTAAACCGCAATAGAGTGAGAGTAAGCCGCTATCAAAGTGTCGCTGTCCTGTGTCGAGTGTCGAGTGTCCGAGTGTCGCGTGCGCTCATCGCGTACGGCTGTCGGCTTTGTGCTCACAGCACAGGGATGTCATGTCGGTTCAACAGAAGTGAGAGCGGTTCAATTTGGTAAATGGTTGGCAAAGTAACTACTATATATTTATTAATTATATGTAGCAAACATTTTCATCAAAACCATGCTGTAACTGAATTCCTCAAGAAAGTAATTACAGCAGTTAGAATAAGCCATAAGTATTCAGTATAATAAAGTTTCTGTAGGTGCTTAACATTCAGCGCGCGCGGGTCGCGGTATGCCTCCCAATAACATCTTAATCAAGGACCTAATCATGGATTCCGCGCGAGTGCTGATGCTGGTCAGCATTCCCCACTCATAATAAAACGGATAAGTGAATACCTCTCACATAATTCCACTTATGTATACCACTTATAATTATCAACAAAAAAAAAACTCATAAAATAACATATCATCACGCCTGTATCCCCGAAGGGTTAGGCAGAGGTGTACAAAAAAACTCGCGTCCCTAAAAGTAGACTCTACTTTCGAAACTGCTCTATTTAAAAGTTTTATTGCAAGAGTGATTTGTTACCACAATGTTCCACCCAAAAATGCGCGCACTGCACTTAGCTAACACCGTAACGTAGTGTGACTCGGGCCATTAAAAGCTAATGCAGTGAAAATATAAATATAGAGAATGTCGTCACCGCACTGCAGAGCGGAGAGCTGCGGCTAAAACATAAATCAAACGGCGACCGTCGGCGGAACATGTATTGTAATACTAGAACTGGCTCGATACATATTGACTCCAGACTATATTCCAAGAGTCAATTCTTTTCATTACAAGATTGAATTGTTCACAGTTTTTTTGTGAGCTAATCATATAGCTAGGATTCTTATCCTAACACTTTTATACATTTTAATTCTCCTTGAAAACGTGCAATCAGAATTAGGAGATACAACCATTCCTTAACCTCTGTGAACAATACAGTCATAGTTACTTTAACAATATCTTGAGCATTGCTATACCAAAATTTATATTCTATCCAATTTAAGATCTTTCTTCGAAATAGGTTCTTGAATGTAACATTTTGAGTTCTAAGTTTATTAACTGAGATATCAAGTCAGTGGGATATTACAATGGGTTTGAAGGCTATCCTAAAATATATCTCGACTGTAAATCTGAATGAACAATAAAGCTATCTAAACAATTCGAAGGCACTCAAAGCCTTTTGAGGAGAAAACAAGATCTCGAGGAATTTCTCAAAAGGCGGCGTATTCCGCGTATTATCAAATTTTGAGGGTTCCCTTTATGAAGGCGTGCCTCGTAAATAAAGTTGTAGTGTGGCATTGAGAGCCGGCGCTGGGGATGTGGGCCGCTGTATCTCGCATATCACGGGGATCGCGCCCCCGGCCCCAGCCTAAAAGGTTTATGACTCAAAGTATGAATAATGTAAGGTAAAGCGCTTCAAAAGAACATTCGCAGAAGGTATTTTTTATGCGTTACTCGTATATCCTGCTGTATGTGTGCTGCATAATAAAATCATGCCAGTTTACATGCTTAAACTCTTACACATTCAATAAATACAATTTTCAGGTTAATAATAACTTTTAAACTATCGCGCTGCATGTTTATATTAATATTATAGAACGGGGATTAGCGCGAACATGCATAAATACCTTTAGGGCTTGACGTTTCGACCAGGTTACACCGGTCGTGGCCGTCAGTCTGCTTGCGACCACGGCCGGTGTAACCTGGTCGAAACGCCAAGCCTTAAAGGTATTTATGCATGTTCGCGCTAATCCCCGTTCTATAATATTAATATAATTTTCAGGTTTTCTCATGATCATTTTGTGAAATCTGCCGTTTATTTAGCTCCACATAAATTAATATTTAAGCTATATATTTAAATTTCGACAACAGGTATTCATTTTAATGTATAAATAATGCTACGATGATATATGATAATACTTTATATGACCACCATGTTTGCCTTATTAATACTCAGCTTGTTCGATCTGAAGCCGTTTGTCTGCGGGCTGGAGCGCATATTACCAGAAACGTTTGTGTTTGCGTTCGCCAGAGGTTCCCTCGCGTTAAGCCGCGACCTTTCCAAACGCGCCTTTATTAAATATTGAGGATATGTCCTCACTGCCACTTGCCTGCTCTTACTGAGCGTAGATTTCAAAATTATAGAACGGTTATAACTAGGCGCGTCAGAAAACTGTTACAATATATTGCCGTCTCTGTCTCACTCACCGTTTATATGTGCATGGATATCATTCTATCTCATATTTCTTCTCAGATGCGTTTGAACATTTAAAAAATAGTGTGTCACGTTGAAATAATAAAGTATGTAGGGACATGATTATGATACTTGATTTAAGCTGTACCAGTAAATATTCGTTCTGATTTATAATACAATAAGAACTAGTCTCTTTAGTATTTATGTAGGCTTGGCACAGACTCATGTCATTAGATCTGTCTACATTATTATACCAACATGAATAAGTAAATATGTACTGAAACTAAGTAATGCACTAGTATTACTTAGTTTCAAGTACAATAAGTATCTGGTATTCATTCCGATGGAATTTGCAAACCTTTGCGTTAATATGTAAATGAGAGCCATTTATAACCGTCAGAATGTTTATGAACCAGACGTAAATCTGCACAAATATAGCCACGTCAACATCTGACGTATTTAGCTGCGGCAAGAAGCGCCTGTCACTACCATCCTCTCAGTTTTAGTTGCAAAATACACTCAATGATAATATACACAAAAAATGGTAGTTATCGTACTAGCTCGTCAAACATGAGGCATTATTTAATACGGACAATTGTTTTAGTTTTATCCATGTCTATTACTTTTCGTCTCGCAATATTCTATATCTTAGAATAATTACTAAAGCATTATATGTTTCACATAATGACAGGCATGACAATCGGATCATCGGTCATCTATATTTTAAAACATCATTGACTACATACCAATCACAACGCAGTAAGAAAAATAATATAGACCTTATTAACTATGAAACGAATTATAGAATCGATTGAGATCCCGACACATACAAATGTATGTTGTTACTAAACCAACTACAAACCTATTACAGTTCAATCTAAACTCGTGTAATACAAGTTTGATAAATGCTCTGTTACTTCTTGTTGCGCAGTCATAATTATTGCTGTTCCGACAATTACAGTTAAAGCTGCTGTTTAAATATCATTTGTACAAAGATTGCGCTCGTATTAAAGATACTACACACAGAGAAAGACAATTTTATGAAACAAATCTCTATTAATTTCATCTGAAGTATTCAGAAAAATCTCTCGAATAAAAACAAAAAAGTTAGCATGTAAAGACATTTCTTTATAAAGTCAGTTTATAGGATTACGGAGTAAGCTACACGAAATGAATTGGCTTCATTATGTTCCTTTGTTTTTGTTGTCCAATTTGTTCGGATGTCTGCGCAGAATGCTATATTCTTATACCCAACATTAATATCAATAAAAATCTCGCTATCCTAACAGTACAGATTACTGTCATGTAGGTATGAAGTAGGTACATATAAATGTTTACTAAAATAATGTATAATATCACTTTACGACGGTAAAAACAATAGACAATTACGATACACAACATTTAAAACAATATGCAAACAAACGTGACACGTATCTATGTAGTTTATGATGACATTTTATGATAGAACATTGTGGAATGCAATTTGCAATATCGTTTTTACAACACGAAATAAAAATTTACGTACTTAGATACTAATCTACTAGTCAACAACATTTTACATAAGAGATTTAACGATTCTAGTCCTTTTTGTCGTCATTACTAAAATATGCTTTTGTTCTACATGGTCAGTCAATGCTCCACAGTGTGAACTATAGTATGCTAACTCGCTGTTTCTGTAGCTGCTATAAAATTAAATTAAAATCCGCCATTGTAAGCGAAGCCGCGCGCTTCAGCTAGTCTCGTATAAAAACAAAGTAATTGTGTTTGTTTGCGACATCGGTCAGATATTTTGCGGCCGGCGCTGTCCCCCGCCGTTTTATTGCCAAACTTTATATTCATCGATCGCGCCCGACCACCCTTATCTACCGACCCCTGCCGCAGGAATTTTAGGATTTTATTAAAATCCCTCCTCTGATAGAAAGGCTTTTTTTCAAGAAAAAATACTATAAAAGTTAAATTACATTCTTTTGCCAGAAACGTTATTGTCTGCAGCTGTTTATTATGACGTTAGGGCGTTTGCGTCCAAATATTTTCTTTATTATAAAGAAAAGAGACATTCTTTTGGCGTAGTAGATTAAGTGTTGTATATTGCTGTGAACACAGAGAGATTGACGTGACAAAACCTAATAAGACTTTATGTTCTTCGATAATGCCTGATAATTTAATCACTGATCTACTTCTAAAGATGTAGTGATCATTTTGGGTGCTCATTTTTTGAAGAGATTCTAAGAAGATTGATTACATTACGGGCTGAGTGATGTCTCATACGTAGTTAAGTGACAAGCCGACGCAATATGCGAGTATATTTGAGTGAGTAGTACTCGAGTGACGAAGCGGTTTCCTCGATTGATGTGTCGCATTATTTATTATACGCCAGTTCAAAGACCTACTACGCTTACTCAGCACTAAATTGGTCCTCATGGAAGGTTTATTTGAAAATGCTCGTTATCTAGACAGTAGATCTTTTTGGCACGTTAAAAATATATATCATTAAAATTATGTATTCCAAGGTGTTTTTTCATTGGTGAGGCCCAAAACCTAATCCATCAATTCTGATAACATACTTAATCGGGGGGATTTTTAAAACCTTTCACTAAGTTTAAATCACGATGTTTGGAACTAAGTAAGTCATGTAGACGACCGTGGATCGAAAAGGTTAAGAAGTGGTGCTCTATTCAAAGAGCTTTTCGAACAATAAGGCGCAGTTGTGTACGTATGCCCTGAAAGGCGCTAACTACACAAAACCCCGCTTCACCTCAGATCGATGGCTCTCACCTCCGATCAGCCACTTGACCCGGTTGTCGAGCCTGTGACGTCACTCGCCGCTGTCTCACAGCACACGTGATGCACTCGACACCGGAGCACCTTCACGTTGAGAGGAAAGTAAGGGGAGATTATGAATAAGACACGTGATCATTTTACTACACAGACAGTAGTAAAGCATCGAATGATATCCCTCTATGTAATGTAAAAAAAATATATTATTTGATGCTTCGTGTCTTAAGGCAGGCAAAGCCTAGTAGATTTTTTCGGCGTACAGTTTAAATGATGATGTCTCCAAAGGCCGAAAAGCCATAAATCCATGTTAACAAGTCAGACACTGATAAACAGACAACGCCAGCTGCCCATTCCTAAATGTCACGCCAACAAAGAAGAATGGGCAAGAAACTCCAAATATGTGTTCTCAAATACCAACACAGGGAAAAGCATACCGTCGACCCTCCTCGCGTCCTCCGCGGTGACCCTGCGCGGCTGTGTGAGTGCCATCTTGTCCCCTCATGAAACATACAAACACACATTTATCATGCCGTATCCTTGCCACCAGAGAAAATGAAACCCTTTTTTCAGACCTTCTCGTGTATATTTTTCGTGTAGCATCATAAATCCGCTTATGAATACTTCCAGAGGCTCCTTAACAACGTTTGCCGATGCAACCCTCACATATTTCGCTTGCGTTTTTCATTCGTGTCGGCGTTGTGTATTTATTTGAATGTATTTTTCACGCTTCATGTTATATTCGTGAAACATGTTGCCTGTTGTTCCCTTTTTAACGTTTCAACATGCAGATATTCGGTTCAGTAGCTTTCCAGTGCTATCCGTTTCGAGTAACATTCAATGTAGTAAAATAGTTTGTAATATATTTTCATGTCTGTAACCCACCCAAAACAAAGAAAAAATAATTGCTTCGTGCATTAAGGAAAACACCGAAACCCACTCACAGTAGTATTTATTACGATTCTAAAAACATGAACAAGCATGTTTTATTGGTAACTTTCCACGGAAGCGGCGCTTGCCCTCTGTACATTACGGTGACCTCTTTGAGCATCCACGATATAAAAAGCGTCGCTGACCGCGCACTCCATCATGTCCCGAATGTCCCGGCAATTGTCCCGCCCTGACGGCCTGACCCCTATCCGTGTTAATGTTTATTTTTCCTCCTTTGTAACGATTTCATCGAGTTTATTTTTTTGTATTGTCGGAAGTCAGCTCGATGGCTGTCGCCGTTCTCGGAATGTTGTTATGTTTTTAGATTATATCGTTGAGTTTTATTTGGGCGAGTAATGTTTCAAATGTTTGAAACATTTGTTGAAGAATACATGTATTTGCGTATAAAGACCACCATTATATTATATGTGCATAGTACAATCTCTTAAAGTAATTTTATTTTTAGTATCTCAAAAACCCAACAATTTCTGTTGATACTTATTAAAGTTTCTACTTAATACTTAAAGTAAAGTTATCATTTTAAGATGTATTTACTTTCCAAGAACATCTACAAAATAATGGTCTAATCAAAACTTCCAGCAGTTAAGAAGTTGTTGCCGAAACAAAAGAATTGTTCAAGTATTGACAAAGTTGGGAAACTCTTTAAAATCTCAGGCCTTAGAGATTTATGCCTCTTTGGGCCTTCGGCAACTAGGTCGAACTTCTAACTTGGAAGTATAAAAACACATACCCATATTTATTTACGGATTAACATAAGTTATAGAAAAATAATAACGTCTTGGGACAACTCACACAAATCCTTGGCAAGCTTGGCAAAGCCTAGTTTATGGTAACAAGTGAACAAACAAACACACGTATCTCTAAATACGTGCATATCTTAGTCAGGTTTTACATTAGTTTGCTTATATAATCTCTCAAAAATAAACCAAATAGTCCAGTAGTTACTTGTAGTGAAGTGGCTGGACATTAATCTTTTCAAAAAATCTGTTACTTGGCAGCGAACAACTTTCAAAGTAGGTTGAATATAACTTATTTAAAAAGAAATGTATCGCGTCTCAAGGGTAAGTGTATATTTAATGAGATTATTCCGGTAACTTAGCTTGCTCTGGGTAATCCAATATTAACGCTCTGTATAGTCAGAGTAATTCCTATCAATGTATCGGCGTTAAAATGTATATAAAGATCTACTGATATACTAATGTCATTTCATTAAATTAAGAAAAAATAAAACGTTATTATTAATTAAGAAACCTGGTATTATTTGATCTTCCAGTCACTTATAAAGAGCACATTTATATTATCACCAGTTTCATTATTATATCAGAATTAACAATTACGACAATATAGCTCAAGTACAACATTTGTGTGACGGAAAATGGATGACCATTTGCCGATGCATGCCTTTAATATTTAATTATACTACTCATTATCCACAAAGGAGGTTTATCAGGGGCTCGTCAGCAATAGGTCATCAGAATCAGCGCCCCTCAGTAATTGGATCGCGAGGGTTTGATAACACTCGCTTTGTCTAAAATATTATATTGCGCCGCGTCTTGCAAAGCCGACCCTAAAGCAAATGAGAGCCTACAAAGGAAGGCTTTATAGTTTGCGAGTAACATCTGCTCTTTGACTGGCCAGTCAAGAAACTGATTTGGTTAAATCTACTTTATGTAAAGACCATGGTTAATATGACTGTAGACTTTTAAATGTCTTAGGAAAGACATATTTTCACAAAATGGTTAAGTGGTGTTTACACAGTCATCAACGACATCAACTACAGATAGCACCTACATTATTTTTTTCAATTTCACAAAGTTAGTAAAACACAAAGGCACTACACTGCAAGGTATTGCATGAACGTAGTTGTTGTACATGCTTATCTCGGCATTCTTTGAGAGCCTCCGTAACTGAAGCATATTATCATTTCGCGTACTTTTCACTGTTATCGTACACTGCTTACTTAATTTGAGCACAAAGAATGTTTTGCAGTTCAACAACCTACTGTACGTAGCATTTTTTAAATATACGAGTAATAAATAGCATATAATAATTGTTTTCAGTACTGCGAGGTATTGCTGTACATGGCGCGTTTTTTCTGTAAAACTTCTTAAGTAAAACAGTAATACTCATAAACTACAGCTCAATCCCATTTCAAAGTACACGAGAAATATTTACATTTCAACGATGTGGCCGCAGTACCCTATAAAATTGACATATCTCTAAAACATATGAAACATAGCGGTTTGGTTCGACGTGATAAATGTAAGGTCACAGACCGAGGTAACGGCCTAATGTTTATGTTTAAAGGACACTTTTATGCGCCACAAAAGTCAGGATAATGCCTCCGCGGTCCTCGTAAACATAGTACGACCGGTCCTTCGGTGCCATTCTAGTTATTTTGATGGCTGCAACTTTATTTGCATGGCTTTAAAATGGAAGCGAATTGGGTTGTTTGTGGTCTTGTTATTTGTAGTATTTTTAACTAGATCTTTATATAAACATGTTTCGAAGGAGCGTGTTAAAAATTAAATAAAAAAACCAACATATGAAATGGAATAATAAGGATGAAGAAAAAAATATAGTTTAAATTTACAATGAAGAACGATTTTCTACGTTTACGCTAAGTAAAAGCACCAGCAGGAAGATAGTAGTAGTATACTATCTTCCTTATAATATTACGTATTAAGTATTTGAGATTTATCCTACAAAATTAAGACCAAATTTTCGAAGCAATCCAAAAGCTGTGCCTTACCAAGATAAAGTACATTAACATTTTAGTATGTAAGGGTTTACGAAGAGAGTGGAGTGCCCTCACCGTACCCGCACCCGCACCGCACCCGCACCGTACCCTCACCGTACCCGCACCGTACCCGCACCGTCCCCGCACCGCAGCCGTACCGTGCAGCGTAAAGGTGCAGACGTTTTTATAACGCGCGGAGGTTTCACTTGTGTTTGCGGCGACAGGCTTCTGCTCAAACCAACCGACTTTAATTAATTCACTCAACAGTTCAAAGAGACCTATGGTTTTATACCAAAACGTCATTGGAAGCTAGAGTTTTTTGAATTATACAATTATCCATTTACTTTAACATGGATAATAAATGAAAATGATGATGAAATGTTTTTTACAGAAATCAGTAAAAGTATTAATTCGACACTATAAATATTAGTTTTACTATATTTAGAATAACAACAATAAGAGACCGAATGACTGATACATTCCATTTTATGTTTATTCAAAGCATGCAAATGCATTTAATTTTTTTCTGCTCGATCTTTTTTGAACAGAACTAAGTATTCAATACCATTTCGTTTTGTATTTATTACTGAAAACATATTATTCTCTGGACAAAGTTATCTGGTAAACTGTAACAAATATCTAAACTTTAGCGATACAATAGCGACGAACTGTGAATCTTAATCCTGGGCGTCAACGTATTTATTTAAAGCTTGTTCCCGAGTCGAGTTTAATCAAGGATTTCTCTGTAGTAATAAGAGCCAGACTAATCCGGTTAGTAAGCTGACTTTTGTAATATAGCAGGAAGAAAGATAACTGGAATTAACGCGAGCTACCGCGCCGTTTGATGTCGGAGAGAGGCCAGGTTGCCCGAGTGTCACGAACAAACCTGAAGTTTACGGGTGAAATTACTGCGAATTTCGGTGGATATTAATTCATAATTCTATTACGTACTGCTTTCCATTTTTTGTCTGTTGTTTGTGTGTTAACTAACCGTTTTTCATATCGAAACTTCATAATAGTCTCTAGCACACCATCCTTACGTAACGCGACTTGGGTAGAATGACGACCGGTGGCAAAGTCTAGTGAATTGTGAAATAAATTGAACGAGAAAGTTTCGAAGTTGGTTGAATAAGCGCAGAAACGACTCGAGCTCTGTAATCTTTGTATGGAATAAATTGCGGTTAAATATCTAACTTTCTGTTTTATATTAGGTGCGCATTTTAATGTTGCGTCACCCTTTGAATTTTAAGCAAAACATTCTGTTTTCCATGACTTTGCACATTGGAATTCATAGTCATCACAAGAGTATCGTATCTATAGCCAATGAAATCGATACCATCATTGGTCATACGGAACACAAAACCCATAAGATTATCTCGAAACTTACACTTTCGGCAAGTCAAACAAGACGGAGGCCGGTCTTCCCGGTAAGGGCTACACATATAGGCACTATCTCCCCGCTCTGCTCCCCGCCCCGCTCCTCGCGCCGCTCGCCGCTCGCGCGTCAGATCGGCGGGATAAGTGCGGCTAATGCGCGCCGAGCGGCGGCTGCGGGACTAATCCCCGCGGAGCTCACTCGCTTATCGACAAATCGACGCCGAACCTTCTTTGCTCAAGGAGATTGAAAAATTTGAATCTGATTTATCGTTCGTATTGCTGAAATGTTCGATTTATTTGTATGCTTGAAACGATGTTTGCATCCAATACAGTCTATTTCATTTATCGTTTTAGAGGCAGTACACGCAGTTTTACACGAAATATGAAGCATTTAATGTTTGTAAATGGAATATTATTTTCTTACTACACCTATTAATTAACACCACATTTATTTAGGAGTCAATAATATAATCAGTCCTTTGTAAGCGCCATTAGAGTTCGTCAGACTGGTGCGCGGGGTGTCTGCGGGGTGTGGGTGTCGGTAGCGAGGGGAGGTGAGGAGGGGGGAGGGGGCTGTTCACCCCTCGGCTGCGGATCAAAGCCATCATCTGCATGCGGACGAGGCGAGAGCCGCCGGCTAATGAGATCAGCTCAGTTCGACGATCTCGTCTGAGTAATAACGTCCAAGTATGGCATAGAATACATCGAGCAAAGCTAAACTGTTGCGGGATAACCATACTGCTATACTATACTGCTATACTATGTATGCTAATGTTGGTCTCGTTCCAACACTGCAAATCGTTACTTCTTGAAACATTTTATATATTCTTTTCTGTCCAAGATGCGGTTCGAATAGCATGAAAGTTAGAAATATCTTGTAATTCGATAGAAAATCTCCAAGGGGTTGCAACACTTCTGAAATCGAAACCTTTGGGACGCGCCGAACTCACACGACAACATTTACATTCCAATCGGATTGCAAACTAGTGAGGATATATTACAAACAACTGTATGTTACATAACATTTGTTAATATAAATCCCGTTTGTATCCTAAGTAAAGCAGCAAACACGCACGCACACAAACAAACAAGCAACACACACACATACAGACAGACAAGTAACAATAAACAGTAACAACACAGTTCCTGTGTCGCATGCTCAAGGTCGGTAAATATATGAATAGAGTCGCGAAGGACCAATGTAACTAACTTAGCAACTTTAAGCTTTATGTCTCTAGAAATACTGAGGATTCACACGCCAGTGTAGTATATGAAACACATTCGTTGTGAAGATTTCTGTAAATCAATTTATTTGGTAGCTACTGAAAAGTTTAACTTATTTCTCTCCTTATTCTGATAGGATACTCACTTATTGGTTTCTTAGGTTAACGCGAATGTTAGACATTGAAATAAACCTTTGCAGGTATCATGGTCTTGGGCAGACAGTCTGCCCGTGACCATGATACCTGCAAAGGTGTCGAAACGTCGGGACCTAAAATCTAAATATAAACCGCGAAAAAATCCATAATAAGTAGTTTTATTTCAAGGATACATACTTTTTAACCGACTTCAAAAAAGAAGGAGGTACTCAATTCAACTGTATTTTTTACGTTCTTACCGCAGAACTTTTGACTAAGTGAACCGATTTTGATGATTCTTTTCTTATTTAAAAGCTGGTGCTTCTCATTTGGTCTCTTTTTGGTCCAGTTTTGACAGCGGAATCCATAAGACTTATTATGAAGCCTGTTTTTGTATTTGTTTCTTTATAATACTGTCAAAGTTCCAGGAAACGTAGCACCTTATTATAAATGTATAAAATCGATTTAATAAGCGTGAGCATCAAAGTATGTATTTGTAACAGCATGGCTCGCCTGCTGTCAAAGTTCCTGTGAAAACGAAACATCTGTAAGCTGTGAAATTATATGTTTACCCATATTTCTAGTTTAAACATTAAATTATCCTTTCCTGTAGAAAACATATTTTATAGAGATCGTGACAATGCATGAGACAACCCTTTTTTAGTACAGATCACTTGGTACTCAATCAATAACAAAAGACGATCCCAATCATATTTGCAACCTAAACCTTCGATACTCGATACCTTATTTACTTCCTAACACAATTATCTAAAGGAAAATGCCTAATAAACTCAATAATACTAATAATATTGTATCAAGTATTCAAGGTCAGCACGCGCTAGTTTCAGGAGTTGGTCCTTTGAGACTGATCTGTTGACGTGCCTCCAAAGCCTACAAGATGATAATTCAATTATTCTTGTATTACTGGCATTATGTAAGAATTACTTGCCTAACACAGTTAAGGACGAAATAAAACAGACAACAGCTCATTGTCACGGACCAAGAAAATACTGGTTATCTTCTTGGTATGGAGACTGTGTAAAGGATTTGCAAACATATTTTTTTCTTAACTACCTACTAATTAATACATAACTAAGCTGTAGGTATTTACCATACCACTAGTCATATGAAAGGATTGTACTCAACTCCCTTTTTTCTGAGACTCTATATTTGATATCAGATTTCTAATTAATTAATATACTCGAATTCGACATCACATTATTTCTTTGCAATAATTTCAATGTCTACATAAATAAAATTCTGGTAACGCCCCTAATAGATCTTCAAGATAAATATATCATGGAAATAATAATGTAAGAAATAATGACTCAACCAACAATACCTAATTCTGTATTCGAAGGCCGTTTTATATTCGCCGCTACGATATTGTAGACGTGCTACGCTCTGCTACGAGGCCGCTACGAATGTATACTACGTCAATATGGTTTATTATTGCTTCTAGATAAATTCGATGCAGACGACGGTTATGTATGGTATCTTTATATATTTTTCTGCGCAATTGAGTGCTGAATATTAAATTCATGTTGCAGACATTTTAAAGATCGATCCTGAAACATTTTTCTTAAATAAGGAGTCTAGTGAAGTTGACAGTGTCTGACGTATTTTATAATAATGAACAAACTTGTTGGAAGGCCTCGAGGCGCCAATAACTTAATAGTTTGATAGCTCTAGGAAAGTTTTACCGATTGTACTTGACATTAAACTTGATTTTGACGTAACTGACAATTACTTGAGCCAAAGTTTGTGTCTTATTACTTGGAACTTGAAACGTTTATCATCGAAATATATATATGTTTTATCGTTTAAGTCTGCCTATCTGTCTAGGAATTGTAGCGTGATGTATATATATCAGCATTATAAAGCAAGTCTAAATATACACTTTAGTAAGATAACATCAAGTTTGTAGAGACACGCCATTAAAGTAATGACTTGTCTGTAAGTCACTTTAACTCGTAATTTCGTAATGCGATGGTAACAGACAAATATAGTTTTAGTATGATTCATGACACTTAAAACATGTTTCAAGAAATACATATTTTAATCTTTAATATTACTATAAACATTATTTTTTATAACATTAATTATGTATTAAACATCGCTATGTGTTAAATGCTATGTATCATTTTTAAGAGTAAGCTCCTACCAACTTTCAACAAAATTAAAAACAAGCCTTTTAAAAAGAATAGTCAAACAAAAAGCAGAGATTTCACTCGCAAGTTACCTTATTTATATTTGCAGAATCATGTAGTACTAGCGTGTCGTGTCTCGCACGTCACCCGCACGACACCCGCACGACACCCGCACGCCGCACGCTCCACGCACAGACGTTACCCCATGTTTCGTCGCACCGTGACATCGCGATACGTCTTGTCGCGTCGCTTAAAAAGTGTTGCGCTCTACGTTATACTTTACATGATAAATTGACGGGACGTGATGAGAGCAAAGAACAATCTTATAAAAAAGCTTTTTACATTCATGAGGCCTTACAATTTGTTCAATGTACAAAGAAATTTAAGAATTTATGTTAAACAACATAAATAATGCCATGTCATTTTAATAATACTAATATTTTTCCATCTACCAACGCAATATGCCACTTATATTATTGTGTCATCTTGATTGACTACTGGTTTAAAACCTGATATATATATATATATATATTAATTTTAGTACATGACTACAACTCGGTGAACGCCGTGCGTGTTAATTGTTACGTAAACTAGTCGATAGAAAAGGCCACATCACGAAGCTATTTATATTGAATATTGTCATATTTGTCAAAACACAAGATGGGTAACACGTGACGCTTTTCTTGATTCTGCATATCCTTCTGAGTAAATAGTTTTCGTTAGTATACCCTATTACATAGAAACACAATATTCGATAATATCAACTAATAACAAACATACACCAATAAACGGACAAACTTTCCCAAATTATAATGTGCTGGATAAATAAATGATGCGAGCACATTTCCCGGAGGACGCCGACAATTGCCGGCCATCGTGCAAATCCCGGATACCGGGATCAAGGAACATCTCTTACAAAGGTTCGCGTACATGAGCCTGTGTGTGTGCGCGCGTGTGTGTGAGGCGCGTCCCCGGGGCCGGCTGGCGTCCGCCGATGGAGTTCTGTCACTTTATGCTCTTATAATTTAGTTTGGGAAATATTGGCTAGTTCCAAAAGTATTTAACTTAACCGGACGAATTGTGGACGAGTGAAAATTGGTTGACAGATGAATTCCTTTGTTAGGAACATACTTTGTACGTGTGTTTTGTCTGCATATGAAAATGTTTTTCTTACAGCAAGACCAATTTTCAGACGAACATCCTTCGAGATATTTTAACACATTTCTTTCTTCAAAATATGAAAAATAAAAAGACTTGTTACAAATAGAAAATACTGTAAACTTTACATTTTTTAAATTTATAGAGAGTATTATCTTGTAATACCAGCCCATAAATGTTCAGTACTATTTTTATGTGCGCGTGCTTGTACGCTATAAGATTGTCGCTCGCTTGGGGAGGCTGATAAAAAACACATTAATTTTTCAGCTCGTTATTTAAAGTCAAGTTACATTAACTTACTACTTAATTTCTTAAGTATTAAAAAGTAAATTCCATCTAAGTAGGTACTTTATACTGTGATAAATATCAAGTAGCGCTCGCCTTCTGGTTTAAAAATATTAAAACGTTTGTCTTTATAGATAAACGGCGAGATAAGGTAAAACTTTGTCAAGTTTTAACTTTTTTCTATTCTCGATATAATTTTTGGTGGAGTGTTGCCGTGCCGGGGGGCATAACCATCCGGGCAATAAACACGCTAGGCCCGCACCGCACCGCACCGCGCCGCGCAGCCCGCCTGCTTCGCGAAAACATCAGCGAGTTATAGGCACACTTAGATTTTATGAACGTCGATTCTCCCTTTATTTAAGACCCGAGAAATAAATCCTTTTTCACGGTAAACAACAGAGCTTTTGCTGATACCTACTGTAATATTGAACTGAGAACGCAAATACAACGGTTGTTCAAACAAACATGCGAACAAGCGTGTTTATGACGTAAACAAGACCATTACTTGCTTTCTTTTTAAACTGTAGCCTAGTCCCCGTAACAATGCATACTTTAAATGAACATAATATTATTGCCATATACATTTTTCAACCTGCATTTTCTAATCAAACCATTTTTGGTGAACTGCCAGTTGATAATTTGACCAATTTATGTTCCATTATCATCTTGTTAGAAGATTTTCACTGCACATGAAACCAGTATTAGTTCATAACGATAGTTTTTTTTAATATGTAGTATATAGCCGCACTCACACAGTTCATAGCTCCAAGAGACAGTAGATCTGAGTATGAGATATGAATTTCAATTTAATATCTCTATTTCTGCAATTTTCCTTTATCTGTACTTACTTCGAACCAAATTTCAAGATTATAAGTTTACAGGAAGTACCCTGTAAGTTTAAATTTACAAAATGGGAAAATTTGTCAAATGGTACGAATTGGGGGCATTCTTCAAATGCTACGAATTGGGGGCATTCGTCAAATGCTACGAATCGGGAGCCTTCGCCAAATGCTACGAATCGAGGCAATCGTAGTAGTCTACGAATCGGAGACATTCGGGAAAATTCATCTAATGCGACGTATCGGGGGCATTCTACAAATGCTACGAATCGGGAACATAATCAAATGCTACGAATCGGGAACATTAATCAAACGCTACGAATCGTGGACATTCTTCAAATGCTACGAATCGGGGCATTCGTAGTAATCTACAAATCGGGAACATTCTTCAATTGCTACGAATCGGGAAAATTCATCTAATGCGACGTATCGGGGGCATTCTACAAATGCTACGAATCGGGGACATTCGTCAAATGCTACGAATCGGGAACATTCGTCAAATGCTACGAATTGGGGGCATTCGTCAAATGCTACAAATCGGGAACATTCGTCAAATGCTACGAATCGGGGCAATCGTAGTAGTCTACGAATCGGGGACATTCTTCAAATGCTACGAATCGGGGCAATCGTAGTAGTCTACGAATCGGGGACATTCGTCAAATGCTACGAATCGGGAACATAATCAAATGCTACGAATCGGGAACATTAATCAAACGCTACGAATCGTGGACATTCTTTAAATGCTACGAATCGGGGCATTCGCAGTAATCTACAAATCGGGAACATTCTTCAATTGCTACGAATCGGGAAAATTCATCTAATGCGACGTATCGGGGGCATTCTACAAATGCTACGAATCGGGGACATTCGTCAAATGCTACGAATCGGGAACATTCGTCAAATGCTACGAATCGGGAACATTCGTCAAATGCTACGAATTGGGGGCATTCGTCAAATGCTACGAATCGGGGGCCTTCGCCGAATGCTACGAATCGAGGCAATCGTAGTAGTCTACGAATCGGGGACATTCATCAAATGCTACGAATTGGGGGCATTCGTCAAATGCTACGAATCGGGGCAATCGTAGTAGTCTACGAATCGGGGACATTCGGCAAATGCTACGAATCGGGGTAATCGTAGTAGTCTACGAATCGGAGACATTCGTCAAATGCTACGAATCGGGAACATTCGTCAAATTGCAACGAATCGGGGCTATTCTTCAATTGCTACGAATCGGGGACATTCTTCAAATTCTACGAATCGGGAACATTCTTCAAAGGCTACGAATCGGGAACATTAATCAAATGCTACGAATCGGGGACATTTTTCAAATGCTACGAATCGGGGCAATCGTAGTAGTCTACGAATCGGGGACATTCGTCAAATGCTACGAATTGGGGACATTCGTCAAATGCTACGAATCGGGAACATTCGTCAAATGCTACGAATCGGGGGCCTTCGCCAAATGCTACGAATCGGGGCAATCGTAGTAGTCTACGAATCGGGGACATTCGTCAAATGCTACGAATCGGGAACATTCTTTAAATGCTACGAATCGGGAACATTAATCAAATGCTACGAATCGGGGACATTTTTCAAATGCTACGAATCGGGGCAATCGTAGTAGTCTACGAATCGGGGACATTCGTCAAATGCTACGAATTGGGGACATTCGTAAATGCTACGAATCGGGAACATTCGTCAAATGCTACGAATCGGGGGCCTTCGCCAAATGCTACGAATCGGGGCAATCGTAGTAGTCTACGAATCGGGGACATTCTTCAAATGCTACGAATCGGGAACATTCTTTAAATGCTACGAATCGGGAACATTAATCAAATGCTACGAATTGGGGACATTCTTCAAATGCTACGAATCGTGGACATTCTTCAAATGCTACGAATCGGGGCAATCGTAGTAGTCTACGAATCGGGGACATTCGTCAAATGCTACGAATTGGGGACATTCTTCAAATGCTACGAATCGGGAACATTCTTTAAATGCTACGAATCGGGGCTATTCTTCAATTGCTACGAATCGGGAACATTCTTCAAAGGCTACGAATCGGGAACATTAATCAAATGCTACGAATCGGGGACATTTTTCAAATGCTACGAATCGGGGCAATCGTAGTAGTCTACGAATCGGGGACATTCGTCAAATGCTACGAATTGGGGACATTCGTCAAATGCTACGAATCGGGAACATTCGTCAAATGCTACGAATCGGGGGCCTTCGCCAAATGCTACGAATCGGGAACATTCTTTAAATGCTACGAATCGGGAACATTAATCAAATGCTACGAATTGGGGACATTCTTCAAATGCTACGAATCGTGGACATTCTTCAAATGCTACGAATCGGGGCAATCGTAGTAGTCTACGAATCGGAGACATTTGTCAAATGGTACGAAAAGGGGACATTCTTCAAATGCTACGAATCGGGGCAATCGTAGTAGTCTACGAATCGGGAACATTCGTCAAATAGCAACGAATCGGGGACATTAATAGTAGTCTACGAGTCAGGAACAGTAGTTGTATGCTATGAATCCCGAAAATTGCTAAGAATTTGTAGTCTAGTAAGACAGTACCCAATACTTTCTTACTAGAATACAAATTGAGGATTTTTTTAGAAATCTTGGCAAATGGCAAGTGTAACGAATAGGCACTTAATTTCGAATTTTGATCTTTCATAGTCACTAATATAATATCACTTTTTTAGCATACTCATACCACTTACAATCTTCGGTCTTTTCTATTATTAAGAATCACAACGTTTTTCCCTAACATGTTGGGGTCGGCTTCCAGTCTTACCGGATTCAGCTGAATACCGTATTTTACATGGAGTGACTGTCTACCTAGCCTCCACAACTCATTTTACTAGATAAAACGTATCGCATAGTTAGACTGGTTCTCAGAATTAGCTAAAAGACTGCTAAAAATCATAGCATTACATTCGGGCCCAACAGCTTAACGTGCTTTCCGAAACACGGAGGGATCTCTATATTTTTATAAGTGGTCGGCCATCCACGGACCAACCGCGGCGAGGGTGGCATTTTTGGTTAGTTATACGTGAAGAAATTATTGATAAGCTGTTTCTCAGACTTTTGATAAGTAATAAATTTTAATGTTCAAATAATAATGGTAAGTAATTATTGACATTTTGAATTGTTTACAATAATTTGGTCATCACGTCTTCCTATAATGCGACAACGACTGTTAGTGAAATCCTCTGTTTGAGTGTTGTCTGTGTTGATACACAAGTAAGGTAAATAAAACATTACCCAGCAGTAGTGTGTCGACACAGCGGGAATCACTGGAGGTGAGTCTTAATTGGCCGTCCGTGTAATATCACTAATGAGCTGCCCTGTTACCAAGTTTGCTCAGCAAACAGATCCACTGCGAAGCAAATTATATTACTAACTAAACATTATGAATAACCTTATAGCATATACGAAGAAAAGAAATATATTTTATTGATAAAGAGAGAAATCATGTGACTGTTATTAAACATGATATGTGGTCTATAATTAAATCATTATTCTCATGAAAGGATAGCAGGTATACAACACCGACATGAGCTAATACAATATAAGAAAATTTATATTACAAAATATCAAAGTAACGTTCCTCGTAACAAGAGCTATAAAAGGCACGAGAAACATTAGCGAAACAAGAAAAAACCAATAAACCATTACACGCAACAATAAAACACATAAAAGAAGTAGATAGAAACATTTGTCACTTGATAAATCGATTGGCATTCCAACTTAATGTGCCTGAATAAAATATAAGTATGCAGGCACACCTGGCCGTGTCGCTAATTGGAAATCAATTGTAAAACCCAGCGTGTCGCCTGCAAGCTCCGGGGCGAGCGCGGACTGATCGCGTGACGAGCGCGCTAATTCTACCCAACATGCGACACAGCTTAGCACTGTGTACAAAGCCGGATTATGGTAATGAGCGAGCAATGATTTAACTATTTATGTTGTGTTCACAAGAGTTCTTGATTCGAGTTTGGAATTTCAAAGTTTGTTCTTCAGAAGTATAACTGATTTTAATGGGATTTGCAACTAAAACCTCTGGAGGATAAGTCGGGCTATCTCCAAGATTATACCCGCTTGCCGTAGTGGACTATTAAATAGTAGTTATATGAAAAATGCACTGGCAACTTACATTTTAATAGGGTATACCAGGTAGTACTTGTTTGTATATTCGCGTTACATTATTCACGGAATCTCCGGCGTATCTCGTAAGTACGGCCGCGTAGTTCAGCTATCGCGGCGATGTACCGCATCTCATTATTTCTACCACATAAAACATTCGTGCCGTTATGAAAATTCTTGGTATGCGGGTTTTCACGTCGGCGAATATTCTGAAACTTTCAAATGAATGTTGTCTAAAAATAGTTGGTTGTTTGGCTGTTTGTATTTGAATTGCGTTCGTTCTGTGATCAATTTTATTAGCTCCAAAATCGTTGTGCGGTGTTCATAAAGAGAATGACAAATGATGATAAACTGCACGCTAATGTATTTGGTGGTTCACAGCGACGGGCGCGTGCGGCTTGCGTGCGGCTTGCGTGCGGCGTGCGTGCGGCGCGTCTCGGAGGACTCGCTCCCGTATTACGAACAATGCCAATTTTTTAGGCTTCTCTCGAAGCGCACGCTATTCTAACGAATTTTTCATTCGTCATAAGGAAAATTTGTCGTCGATTTGAACTTACTTTCTTTTGAATTTTGTTCACGTTTTTGTCATTGTGTTTTATTTTATGGGCTAGACTAAATTGAGTTGTTTCATAAATATTTTTTAGAATTTGACTTTATGTCCACCTTTTTGGAATAAATATTTTATGAAGTGAAATATTGAAGTATTAAATATCTTTCAATTGAGCAGTCTGCTTCAATAAGCCGGGCCTGCCAAAGTTTAGGTCAGTAAAGTCGGGTCACAAGATTTCAACAAAACCTGCCTCTTGGGAGACGCCGTGCACGCTGACAATTTCAACTCAAATTCAATTTTCAATAGAGGTTCACTTTATTTCTATTCCATCTACTGCTAAATTATTTTTATGAAAATCAGATACTTTATATGTGCGTATGGTAGGTAAAATGTTTTATGTTATACTTGTATTATCTTTTGCAACAACATACATAATGCTTGCTGTAAAATACTACTGTATAGGTATACGCTATTTGAGATTTTTTTTACATAGGTTAGTTTAAAAGACATTTGTTTCTCAAAAGTATTTGAATACCAATATGTATTGTCTTCTAGCAATTTTGAAACTGAATTGCTTATTGGCCTGATGATGTTAAGTATGAATTTGAGTCTTTATAGCCTCTTACGTTTTTTTCGTATTTTCTATACAAATTTTTTAATCCAAATTTGTGAAGTAATGCGTGTAATACACAAAGTACGTTTCAAGTTTATTCGTTCGGAGTAAATTAACTGATGGAATCTATTATCATATAGCTACAAGACTCAGGATCAAAGCAGAAACTTTACAGCTTTTAATGAATATATTTACATATTCTTTCATCTCGTAATACTAAAATATTATATTCTTATAAAAATGACACTTTCGCCCTACCGAAGCAAAGAGATAGATGTATCTTACTACAGCGACATTGATGGTATTCTGTACAATTACGTAATATCCAAACGTGACAACAGTTTATTAGGTACCTGCTTACTGCTGTAATAAAAGTATTGCGTCTCGGAGGAAACAG
The DNA here is from genome assembly GCA_905146925.1 of Autographa gamma. NCBI lineage: Eukaryota > Metazoa > Arthropoda > Insecta > Lepidoptera > Noctuidae > Autographa > Autographa gamma. The sequence goes on from LR989858.1 coordinate 422,245, forward strand.
TCTCATTTCATTTTGTTTTATTTTACGAGCGCGCATCAGGAAAGAAATGAAGCAATTATTAGAGCGCGCCATTACTACCTAACGACATACAACGCTTGTCCGCGACAAATAAATCGATAGTTAACAAGGGAAAGGCAGCTATGGACGATGTTCAAAAGGAAAAATTGCAATGAAAATTGTAGTGAGTGGTAGGAGAGGCGGGCGCCGCACGTGGCCCGAACGCGATCGATACTACGTGCGACAACTGTTGCGCTAATCTTGTGTCCCGCTCGCACTAACCGGGGAGTCCACTGATAAGTGAGAAGGAGCGAAGGACTCCAGAACAAGCTCATAGCGCAAAACTCACGCACCACATCGCCCGTTTCACGTGTTTAACGCGTTACACCACATGTGTGAGGGAGAGGGAAGATGCGGCATCGCATGCTCCTAAAACGTCACAAAGGAGGTCGCCCGATGAATAACAATGCGGACTGCGGAATGATGTCCTTACAGAGGAGCGGCCGCACAACACTACACCTTACGTTTCCGATAATGCTCGCCTTATTAATAACACTTCATTTTATCGTTTCCGTCGCCGTTCCGAGAAATATATACTGACAACATAACAAATAGAGATCTGATCATTATTTATTAATGCTGCATGAAAAGGAATGTTGGCCTGTGTAGGTATTGATTTTTGAAAGTAAAGTTTTAAGTAGGTTAATAAGTTATAAAGGGTGCCGGTAATCAGGAAGTTAAACCAAGACGTTGAACGTGGCTACGTACTTTTGAATGTTGACTACATAAATACAATTAAACAATAAAGTAATTAATCTATCCTTAAATAGAGTCTTCGGTGAACGCAATTACGTTTAAATTCAATGTGAATCTCTTGTTAGATTACTTTGTTCGTATAATCCTAAAGTTGAGTCATTTACGTTTTAAAACCCATCTTCAAACACAAGCACGCCGCAACATAACCTACAAACTGGAGCGTCTCTACAAATGAGACCTGAAAGGACCCTATTCTAAACGCGCTCGGCGAGTGAGGGGTCTATTCTGAAAGCCTCGCGAGTGGGAAACGTCGCCGGTATTGGGCAACACTGGGACTCCGTTAATTACCGCTCTATGTCCTCCGCAAGACGTTTAATGACTGTTTCACGCTCTTATCGAGCAATTACTGGCTCTGCTCCTGTCTGACTAACGTGGACCGTTAAGGTAAGGTACGGTCCCACGTGAAAGGGAATTAGTCTTGCGGTGTTTCTAATTACGAGATTTTCTCAGTTTCTTTAATTAAAGCTGAGTCGGTAATGTTGAGGTCTGCTCTGTAATGACTGTATTATGTAAGTGACTTTATATTCTGTTAAGCAATTAGATATTTCATAACGTTTACAGTTTATGGTAACATTTTTTTTGGTTTTGTCGAGCTTTTATGATCAGAGTTGAATTAGAAAATTTCTTATAACAACAAAAAAGGCGAAGAACGGTTAACTAATTAAAAAATCAGGTCAACAGTTCTTGCTTCTAATATTTCTGTAAAAAGAAATCGTATTTCTACGCAGCAATATAAAAGCGTTAGTAAAATGGCCGCGGAAGCCTAACAAAGGGGTGTTTGTGCATAAATTAAAAGTCATTGAAAGCAATTGTATAATGACAGGCGCGGCGCTGCTGCCATGAATATATTACCTACTCTACATAAATGTGTGGAGTTTCATATTGTAAGTACTTCTGTGGAAATGCAGGCAAAGTTGTAATATTATTTGTATCTGTATTGTGCAGCAATAGTCTAACACACCCCTGTATGGGTACCCACATTATTTTTGGAAAATCAGTGATAGATTTAAATCAGTACATTTGATTAAAAATAAAAAGTATCTCGACAAGACTTTTCAAGGAAAATGTATCTTTTCAAATCGATCTTGAAAAGGAAAAGGTAGGGCCTGCAAATTTCAGTAGGGGATATATTTTTATTTACGAGTTGATTTTTCAAAAAGGCTTTAAAGAAAAGAGAAAGTTCCACATATCTTCTCCATTACCATACAAGGAGACTAGATATTACCTATCTACTTCATATACATATGCACATATATGTATCCGGTATATAAATGGATGCCAATAAAGCAAGCCGCGTCACCACCGAATGTGAGAAGTAAATCTACGTTAACGCAGTCCTTTGTTTTAACTCGCCGCCCGCCGCCCGCCGCCCGCCGCGCGTCCGAGCGCTGACGGTGAAAAACTGACGCTCTTTGCCAAATGTGTTGGGATACACTGAGCTACACAACCTATTACTACAGATATTGCTTAGATACATCATTGGAAATTGTTACTTTCATCAACAGACTTTATCACTGTACTGACGAGCTAAAAAGTGAGAGCACGAAATGAATGAAAACAATGGGCGCGAGCAAGCCGCTGTAAATTAATCTTACAAATGTTAATATACATGTTATTTATAAGACTTCATATTTTTATTTAAAATTAGTTATAAAGCGTTAAAAGCCTTTACCGTGAACCCCGGCGTATGAGAGCTTGTACTTCAGCACTTATTTCGACAACATTCTCAACCAGAAGTTTTAGTCACCGGTGTAGCGACACGCATTTATTATTAAACTCACTCCGGCACACACTAACTGATTTACTGAATATTTAAATTAAAACGACTCGCTTAGTTTTCACGATATAAGTTGGAGCAAAAGTTAAATTGCTCGCTCTAAATAAATTGTCGCGTGTTTGTTGGTGCGTGGCCCAACTAATGTGGTTCAAACCTCAGCTACCAGACCAGAATGCAGGTAATTTAAATGTAGAGGAAATAAATCGGGCTGAAAAAGCTCAGTCAATCTGGAAACACACAAAGATCTATAAAACAGAAGTTAGGTTTTTTTCCCATTTGGTAATTAGATCCTACTATTATGTAGTAGTTTAAACTCAGCTTTTCTATTAGTAGCATTATTTTATTGATAGGTGATAAAATCATTCAGCCTTCATCGTAGTTTTGCTGAATAAAGGCCTCCGTTTTTCCGTTCGGCCGTGTGCCAACCTGGACCAAGTTCGACTCTTCAGTCAAGGTCAGAGTGCTCAATTAAACTAAGCTTTAGATTCCAATAACAATGTTTGAGCTGAGCACACATATCAACCCTGCCACTGCAGCTATATGTCCGCATTACACTCGAGCATACACAAGGTTATAGATCAGGGAATTCGTCGCAACTTCGCCATTTTCGCGAATACAGCGCGACACGCAACTCGGTAGTTACGCAAATTCTCGACGAAGGCATTATCAAAATTCCGCGGCATACCGACGAAGGACGAATTACTCGGCTACAAACTAATTTAATATAACCCCACGTTTGCTAAACGCGAACGGTATTTCGAGGAAGAAATACGGGTATCATGAATTGATTTACACAGAGCGTGTGTATTTAAACTGCCTGTAATTAAGATTACCCTTATTCCGTAGATTGGTTTAAATACCGTGTTCATTTCTCCAAAATTGGGCAAAAGATCTCCTGTCTTACAGGAAAAACAGAGCATCTGTAATGAGATAAAAACATACATGGAGAGAAAATAGAAAGTTATCTTCCTTTTATTTTGGGTGAAAATATTGATTACGTATTTTACATACGTTATTTTATTTTTATTCTAAATCTATTATTTTAGCAGGTGCACTTCCGTATAAGTCTTCCCCTCTCAATACATCGTAAACCACGTTCCAAGGCCACCTCTGAGACAGACTACATAATTCATTGAGCGCAATCCGGAATTAATTAAATCGATCGCAGGTGTGAGGTCTTCGGGTCAGCGAGGGCAGACACTCATTCATTATAGAGGTTACATTACTTCACTATGGAAAAGAAGTGATCTATTAATACTGGACATTTTCCCTGTTTCAGGGGGCTTAATAAGACATCCTTGTAACCAAATTTCAGACAAATTTGCTTGTCTACTAAGTTACATTGAAGGGGAGGAAAGTGATATTACAAATTGTTTTTAATACATAAATTTACAATCCTTCAATTACTATTCATTTGTAAAATCAAGTGTAAAGTGTCATATCACAGTGCACAACTTCTTAGTTTATTTAATGAATACAGTAGGTAATACTCTCATAATTCCAACAACATAATTACTACAACTATTCTTAAAAGAATGTAAGCAAGTTAGAGCGAAAATATCCACCATTTCTTTGCGAATACAGTCCAACGTATGTGTGCAAGCCTAAAACAAAATAGCCTACTTCCGTGTAACGTGTAAGTCGTACTCAACGTTAGCGTGTCCTAACAAAAAGCAGAGTGCACACGACGCGGTGCCAACAACATCTACATCTAGACAAAGGCTTGGCAATTAAGAAAAAAACTCTTTGGCAAATGTGCGCGGAGAGCCTGCCAGGGGCGCCAGCCAACCGGCCTATTGTGCCAGCGACTTGCCACGCAGATTCTGGCATTATTTTAGAGCAGAGTTACTGCTTCATGTTCGGATTATGTTAAACATTACGATATTGAGATAAGCTCCCTCATATTTATATGGTAATTTGTGGAACGTGAAGAAAGCTGTCGTCGTTACGGATACGATGTATGTTTTTAAATAATATTTTTGGTACATGATTGATACTTTTATTGTTAAAAAATACATAAACCTTTCTATTACATGACAAGTCTAATCCAAATTTTATCAAAATTGCTGGAGTTAGTTATATCTTTAGCATAAAATGTATGTCACAGCAAAAATCGTTTGAATACAACAAATAAAGCGTTACGCATGTCACTGCTTCAGTAATAAAACACAAAGATTTCACATTCCTAGACACATTTAAATAAAGCTGAACACGGTACAGGCATGGAACGCCACATGCCGTGTATGTGTGTGTGCGTGTGTATGAGGTCGCGAAGCCTGTAGACCGCCGCTATGTGCCGGCTAAGTTTAGAGCCCGCTTTATTTAGAATAATGTGTTAAACGAGATTACACACTCAAATACCACAGCCATCGTTTTGAGATCGGGTTACTTTGGCCTTACTAGACAAGGCAATCTCTACTTAAAAATAACCTTGAAAAGTAAGGAAATTCTGGCTAGACTTACACTACTTCACATTGAGAATAGCTGAGTCTTAAGATGGTTGCGGGAGCGAACCGATGCGGTCATCAATATACCAATTTCTTAAAGGTATAATTTCGCCTTGCATACTTAGTTACTTATATCAAATTGAATATGTCTAGCGGATGGCAGGATAATTAAGTAAATAATGGATACTCTTAACCATCCGACATTAGTAGGAACCAAAACCCAGCAGCGCTGGAAAACCAAGCTGACGAATAAAACAATTTACATATTGCGTCAAATGTAACATATGAGAAATATACCGCATAATGCTTGTATTATAAGCATCCGCATAACTGTCTACAGCGTGTTCCGCAGTCACTCACATAATTGTGACGTAATCACGCCGCCATCTTAGCTCACGTGATTAGATCTTATCTCACAAGACTTTTTACTTTTTACGCTTATTTGCTTCTTTAGCTGTTACAAAGTGTGTTTAATGGGATTAATAACTGGATACCATATCAATAACTTATAGCGTCTTAACGTCTTAACTTATATAAATGAAACTTATAGCGTCGTTAGTACTATGAAAATGTTCTTGTTTTTATAACGTAGCAATAGAACTTTTATCCCAGGTGAGAGGAAAAAACCTGCACTAAAAGGTGAAAGATTTTTTCTTGTCCTCTACTTTTAGAAACCCGATCATCCATACTATTTAGGACACCCTGTATAACTGGACTTCAGTTATAACATAACACAGAGACGCTCCACTTAGAAACAGTTATAACAATGTTTCTATCAAAAACTTAGTTTTACTGAAAATCTAGATAATGTTCATGATAATGAATCCATGCAACAATGAACCTAATGTTCTTTAAACGTAAAGTCGAGAGTAGTTCAACCGAGTTGAGTTTTGTCCTGAAAACCTATGTAGATATTACAGCAATATTAGTGCTACACCTGTCCCTTCCGTCCGCCGTGACCGATAACAGGCGAGAGAGAGACAGAGGATAGTGCGGTGCGGCTCTAGCTTTAGTGTTATCTATATGGCATGGTAAAGGTCAGACAGTCCCGGCATCAAATGAAACATTAAAATACACTAGCGAGAATGTCTCTTTTAAACAGAAAAGGTACAGATAGACGCCTCGTTTGAATGCTCTTATGTAGCATAAGTATTTTATTTTGTTAAACCTTTTTGTTTCAATATCTACGCTTTATGTTTCATAGTCTAACTTACTACTTTTATTAACTTGCGATCGCAACTGTTTCTCATTTTCCATGCCACTTTGTATACGCATGGCAACTGCAAAATCGTAGCAATCGAGTTTGAGAGAAACAAGAGCTGGTACGTGAACGCAATATGTTTGGTAACCAAATACCAGTCCCTCAGCGCAGGGGAGGCTCGCCGCTGATCGAGTTATCCTAACTCTCCCCCCGACTCACATTTCTTATACCCAGCTAATGTACAGCTACACCATACTGATGTCATATCAAATAATGTCGTTGTGATTGCATGACTAGTGACTACATTACGAGTAGTTACAAATGAATAATTAATAATCCTGAACATGAGTCGGAAAAACGTAGATAGAGTATTTACTGTAATGCCTGCTTACAGTTGCCGGGCGGGGGCTTGGCGCATGCGCACTGCGGCTCTCCCGCGGCGCGGCGGAGGGTAGGAAGGAAGGCGATAATAAAATAAGGAGCACCGTCGCCGCCGCGCCCCCGCCCCGAGCCTGCGCCCCCGCGCCCTCGCGCCCCCGCCGCGCCCGCCCCCGCACCCGCGCGCCACACCCGTGCCGCTGAATCAGATACTACACGACTTACTAATCATGGATCTTGTAATTTTAACATTTAGGACCGATAGTAACTCCGGCAGACATCGACCCGAGTTTTACGTGGAGTTGCGGCCTCCTTTGTTTGATCGTTACATTGTCTCTAGGGCGGGTTGAGGATAAAACAGATAGGCTGTACTGTGGCCCACGCAAACTGAGGATAGAGAAGAAATATAAGACCTCTCAATACGTTAACGTATTCCTATTTCGAGCAAAATCAAATAAATTACAACTTTATAATAACACTTTATTCTGAAACCCAACATCTCCCATAAAAAATAATTTCCATCCGTAAATTTAATAAAAAGTACTTTGACACACAAGTAAGCGTTTAAATCCCATTTAACTTTGTGTCATTTCAATTTATTTAACATTGTAACATGTCCGCTTCAAAAGGAAACATTAATTACGAGTTTTCGCAGCTCCAGCGGCGCGGCGGCGCTCCGAAGCTCTTTTATCCGTCGTCGACTTACACCGGAAACTTTCGGGATAATAATTTCGCTTCATTGTTAGAGTTTTCACTGTTTTATGTGATCACGTACTGCGGAGAGTGCTGTGTGGAGAATAGAAACTATATACATTTTACATTCGGCTAGTGCCTGGGGAAGTCACTGTTTCAAGTCAGTATACGAAACTAACGAATATGTCAGTACATTTTAATAAGAAGAATAAGAATCATATAATCAATAATGAGGTAATCGTTAGTAGTTCTGACTATATTCGTAACCTTTAGAATCGTATATCTCGTTCAACAGCGTAAGAAGTTGAATTAATACGTTACTCTTCATTGCCCCTGGTTTGATTAGTAAATCAAAATAACCCGGCAAAAATAAAAATATTCAATACTTACTTATCACTATCGGCTTTCGTAGCAAATGGCAATAACAATCAATAGGAACTAGGTACAAAACGAGGCAAGAAGCCTTGCAAAAAATATCACGACACATCATTTACAAAATAAAATAGAGTAATTAGATAATTACTCTTACTTATACATGTAGTACAAACCAACATAGGTCCGATATCTTGTAAACTACGAAATGGATTAAGGTTATTTAAACTAAAATATTCTGGATACTCTCAAGTTAATAGCTCCATACAAGTTTAGCGTTCAGGTGATGTGACTACGGAGATCCGTGCTACAAATTCCCAAGCTTACAAAATAAAAAAAACAAATAATGAATACGTAATACATAGATAGATACTTGTGGATGTTTTCAGAAGCGAGGCTCTCACGCCGGCGATATTAGACCTCAAGGACTTCGCCAATTCGTCCCTCTGAATATTAAAATAGGCATTCATAACAAAATAAGTGCCTTCAATTTTCAGCTATACATAAAAAGGTAGATGCGATTTAAGAAGACGCTTTTTGATTTACTTATATTATACTTTTCTCCCGGAATTTTTGTATTGATCGCGAAGCTGTTGTGAGTTTATTCCCTGGTTATGCAAAGTGTGTTAACAAATTTCTTGAATAACTGCTTAGGATTTCCAATAGCAAACAATTTTATAATTCAATTCGCAAGTCTCCTCTTATTTTATGAAACTTACCTATCAGTGAACTTTCTATTAAAAACAGCCACAAGACTATTATAAAACCGTCCTTTAAAAGGTAAAGTATTAAAAGTTGATGAAGTAACAAGATTATAGATGCATCAGCGGGCGCATCTGCTGGCTTAGAGCAGGAAACACGCTAAACTAATTTCATGTCGGAGCGAGGAAGTCGAGGAATAGAGTGGAAAGGGCCGGACTATTTGCTCGCGGAAACTGCCTCAAGCCCGTAATCGACGTATAAGTAGGCTGAGCAAAGGTCACACCACTAAGGCAATTACAAGAACTTTGAATGTTTAGTATTTAGAGTTACATTCGGACTCAACTTTATAGTAAGTTTGTAATGTGTGGGCGTTTGTGTACAATTTATATAGAACATTGAATTGACGAAGTAACCTCGTTAGTTAACTAACATTTGTACCATTTTACTACCACGAAACTTACACTAGCTACACAGATTTCGGGAGAAAGCTACAGGTATATAAGACTAGCTTTTATATAATACACAGTAGCGTTTTTAGTTGACGTACCTTGCCTCAAGCGTATTTGACAGTTTATGCCACAAATATACATCTATTAAAGTAAAATAAATACCGTTAGAAAACCTTGAGTACCAAGAAGCAACAGTTATCTCCTAAACATTCCCGGCATATCATAGCCGTTCAGTATTGTGTGACAATCGGCCTCCCGGGACCGCAGCGCGATATAATTTTACAAGAGTATCAGAAACCGCTTCGGCACTGTAATGGGTACTTCGCGAGTCTTGCCACGGTACCAGTGAGGTTGGCGCGAACTTCTCAAGATATTAAATTGAATCATATTTTTACTATAATATCCAAAGTCCATTCGAATTCTGTGGTGCAAATTCAAAGCTAAAAGCGGAGATTTATACTGTGCTTGTATTCTAATCATATTATTGCACTAGATATTTATTGTACTTACATATCAGTTAGGTTCTGTAAAAGTGCTATTTAAAAAACTTTATATATCATAATTTTCAGAACCTTTTAAACCACTTGCCTCAAACAAAACGAATTTATGAAATTTTAATTAGCTACATATTTTTTTTCATATTTCTTCAAGTTCACATGACTAAAAGCGGCGCTTTCAGATTTGCTCCCCTCGGTCTGTCGGCATTTGACTTTCTGCTACGCTGCCTTTCGCAACCATTAACAAAATACACTCTCCTTTTAATGGCATCAATGGATGCCGCATTCAGATGTAAATTTGTTAAAAGCTGGTAGAAATGTGTTGGTTATGGCGGCCGCAGCGGCGGGATGACGGAATCTGTGCACTTAATGCTTTTACTTCGCAGATCAGACGGGAATCTTAAGTAGTACTCCGCGGTTGATAACGACAGGCCGCGGCTATTACAATGTCTTACTACCTAAACCACAAGGAAGGGTTTCAAGACCTTTTCAGTTGTCTCTTGTTTTAGTACCTATTCCAGAACAAAATAAAGATTTTTTACACACCCTAGATGTTTCTTTTATGTTTCGCACTTCTAGCCGTACTTCTTAAGCCTTACACAGAAAAATATAACACTGATCTATGAAATCAACTGGGATAAGTATTTAAATATTATTTCTTGAAAATACTTTCTACGTTGTACTCATATGCTAGCTAAAGTAAGTCTTGAAATCATATAAAAAGTGTATGCCAATAAATATATTTAGAACATTTCTTTAAATTTATTTTGGCTAGAATCCATAAGTTTTAAAATTTGTATATCAAAGAAAAATCAGAACCTCGTTATTCAATCCTAAAAAAAGATATTTTTTCTAAAATTCATAACTAAATGAAGTCAGTGAGCGAGTGTACGAGGCCGGGTCCCGAGTGGCATTATAAAACAAACCGCCCCCGCCGTGTTCGCAGAAAATTAGAGGGCAGGCATAAAGGGACAGCCTTCTAGGAACTGTTTACTGCTCTCACTACGAATAAGCTTTCACACCACTATAATATTATGTTCGAAACATCGCCGGCCTACAAAGGACCTCGGCTTTTATTATTCATTTGTCATTTACATGGGTGCTCCGTTAGATGCTGATGTCAGGCCTTCGGTATATACCGGCTTAGACAAATGTGATGAATAGTGGCCTAACATGTCTGGATAATATTGATTTCATATGAAAACTTTTTGGTTGTCAAAGCACCAATTGGGTAGTTAGTTGCTCAAATAATATATGTGAATTTCACAATCGCCCATAAGAACCAAACATAAAAAATCAGCAAAATATTTCACATGCTTTTCATTTTAGAAAATATGTTCCACTTCATCATAAGGATCTCGCCACAAATTTATCACCATATTCTAAACGTAATTCAGTTTAATGAAAAACGAACCGCCATGCCCGAAAACTCATTACCGCTATCTAGTTAAATGAAATTATAATATGAAAGTAATTAATATTCAGGGCGCGGTGGGCTGCAATTACAGCGAGCGCTTATTTGCATACGTTTCGTATCAGAGCATTATGACGTGGCCAGAACTTGTGTTGGTGTAGTTAGTGGGTTGAATGGGACCACCACGCTTGATGCGTCATTTGTTAACTCGGTAATGGCTCTAAGCGCTTGATGTGCCTTTATCAATCTGTTTGGCGCCATTACCGCCGCATAAGCCTATGATAATTGCCGTTAGAATATTAATAACTACAGTCATTACGGATCTTATTTTGTGACAGAATCCATGTATATACCAACGTGTATCTTAACCGAAATAAATAATTAAAATACTAGAGCACTAAAAATAATATATTTGAGTCATTAATGATTTTTAACGCTAATTAATCAATCACAGTTTTACTTTACAACAAATAATTTCAAAACAACAATGCCGCAGTGGGAACTCCTGCAAAAATATTTACTTATACCCATAAAGTATATGGTAATCTCTCTTTAATGAACGGTTAGTGTTTATTTATAGTTTTTAATTACGGAGGCAGACAAGGCCGGCTCGGTGCATCTATTTAGTGCAGTGCCTTTGGTACCAAGTGCCTCACGACTAAGTACTGTTTGTAACGCAAACTGCTAATTAGAATATAATTATAGAGCTGCCTTAGAACATTTAAAATTATAATTCATGCATAAATTAGTTTGGAATAGGCTGCAGTACGCTGCGGGTGTATTTATTAAAAGTGATATAAAGCTGTAGAAATAGTACACAATGGTTCACTCAAACGCACACTGTTTTACGTAAAATACATCATGAAAAAATAGGCCAATAGTTATACTGATGTATGTGCCTTCTAAACATTTACATTTCAAGATTTCATTCTCATATCTCCAAACTAGGTGAAGTTGTTCAGTAGTTTTAACAATTAATTAGCCATAAAATGGGATCGGCCATTACGGAGGGTGGCCGCACTAATGCCGGGGGTCCCGCGGGAATGGAAGGGATCCAATATCTATCAGCTTCGGAAGGAACTCGGGAATCTTGCTCTAAGGAAATGCAGATGTATATGTAGATTCTGTAATGTAAGGCGATTCTAAATGTATCGTACGATTGTTCGCTTCGCAATACTATTTGTATTTTTTTGGTTATTGTTACGCTGGCTAAGTACCAACGCAAGCAAGTCATGTAACTCAATTGTTGGTGAACAAGAAAACCTCTTTTGCTAGTTATAATTATCATCTGAAGAATCCTCACTTGTTTGGTAATAAACCCGCCTTGCGAATAAGTAAAAATAAAACTAGCATATTTTTTCAGTACTAGCTTATATTCCGAACTGTTCGTTAGATTGAGGAACTCAAGCTTCCCTTCATAAATACCAATGAAATAAATCAGCAGTTCTTATTAATTAATTGGCGTCGAGGAGTGGCCCAGCCTAGCCGGCGTAATTACTGGGCCACCTCGTGTTTACTATCGCGCTTTCTATGCAAATGCGTCTGCATTGCGTCTCAGCCCCCTTCACGGTCTAGGGCTGCTGACGAACGGGAAAATAGAGCTTTATGTCAATCACAGCAAGAAGTAAATAAAAAATGATTAAAAGATAACGGGTAGATTGTTTTTGGGCAAGGGAGTATAGGCCAGTCATACTTTTGTACCAGATCTATGACGAACGAAATGAAGAAGTGCTACACCAATGCACATGTAAACCTCTTTTTATTTTAAAACATCAACCTGAAATGAGGTAAATAATATAACTAACGTGCAAATGCTTCCGGAAACAATACGAAGTCATAATGACGACATTTTGAAACACAACGCGTCGCGTATTAACCCCATTGGTTCGAGGGCGAGCGATTAGATTTCAGCGCAAAGGGGATTGGACTTTCAGCTGAAATTTAATATTGTTTGACCTAAAGATAATTGTTGCCAAAGTGTTTGCTCGCTTAACGTCCATTAATAACACGTTGTGAAGCAAAAATCAATTTGCAGAACTAGGTACTAGTGGTCTCTGTAAATATTCAATTATACTGTATGTCCGTGTCCGTGTCCCCAAGTCCGTGTAGCCACCGCTCGGACCATTAATGTATTCATAATCAAGAAAATCGATTCAATGTAATCGCTTTGTATAAATTAAACAATTTCAGAACAACGTACAAGTACAAATGTATAACTGAAAACCATTTTATTAAGTTCGCTTGTTAGTCGAGCTTGTTTGTTTCTATAGCACTTGTAAGTATGTATATACTTTTATTTTCCAAGAACTCAAACAAGGATACATCTCAAACGGTTCTCTCTGCAAACTTTATTTGCGTCGCCTAACAACCCTACCGTGCAGAGGGGACCGTACGCCAAAGCATTTTCCTCATATTTTTCTTTCGCACTGCTCAAAATGAATTCCGTTTTAATAAGTCATTTATTATGGAAATAACCCGGGCTTTCCGTGTCGACGTCGACGAAGCAAGTGAAGTGAGTCTATACTCTATACTCTATATTGTATACTCCACCGCATTTTACCTCTCCATACAATTTATATGAGCTTGGTGTTTGGAGATTTTATACTTAATACTCGTAGGTATACGAAAGTGAAATGGTAAGTTTGGAAGTGTTCCGGCCTCACGCGAATTGGGGCACGTTGTGCTGCACTAGCGCACTCTTTGTTCAGTATCGACTGTTTACAAGACGCTTGGGAATGTCTTGTAGTTACATTCTCTTGTTATTAACATCCTGTCGCTTTGAATAAGCTAGACTGGTTATGATATTTGTAAAAAACTTGGTTTCATAAGAAGTTGGGTGTTCAACTTTTTTGACATTATATTTGTGTCACAGAAAGTGTTTTTTGATCAAAATTTAAATGTATTTAGGTGTGAAAAGTTTTTCTACAGTATCTCGTTCTGAAACAAAGGCGTACGATTTCATCCGAAAAAATCTTATTAAGATGTTATGTGCTTCAACCCCCTGATTTAGGATATAGCCGGCAGTCTCTCACTGTTTCATATTACAAGCACGAGCGTCGCTTCATGGCGGGAATCGAGCGATATTGCGAGATGGCGATACAAGCAAATTGATCTTCACGCCGTCATTAGGTGTCGCGCCGTGACGAACATTTATACCACCTCGTGTTATAGGATATAAAGGCTGGCAGTTAAGGGTGATTCGAAAATACAATTCTTGTTATAACTTTTTCCTCTTTCAGTTTTATACAACCAATAAACTTTTTCTGGTTGTTTTTTGCATTAGCTACTTTTTGAAGTAGTATTTGCGGCCCAAGAACAAAGATTCTCAAAATGAAGATATAACTCAAGGGCTTTATTACACCTAATTACAAAAGCAGGCTGCCGAGAGAACGCTCGTTAATGCGTAATGAGAATTAATAACGTATTAACAGAGTACATATTTAAGGCGCTGTGTATAGTAAAAATGGGCTTTTTCAAACAGTTTTTTAGCAAACTGTATAAATGTCAGAGCAGCTAAAAAAATATATGTTAATCTTCATCATTTTTGTGAGATAACCTTTATTTCCAAAACACGATTTCATTAATTTTTCTCGATAAAAAAAATTCGTAAACATACCTCTAAAATGGATTTTCAAAAAAGTTTTCCGGTATTACTGATGAACCAATGTTGATAAATTTTTCAACAGACACGTAATAACTAATAATGAAGATAACCTTTATTTTAGTTTTTTAATTAAGGTTGTATTTTTCCAAATATTCAGATATTTAATGAAAAATAACACATTCCTGACAAACTAAATATGGCGTTTTGTTCGCTTCTCTTTCATTCCTACGCGGACAGACAGTGTGCGCTGAGGCGCGGTGCTAGATGGACCTGTGTCACTTTTTTTCTGATTGACAGATCTAAAATACATGACAAATCGAAAATAATTTATTGAAATCTGTCAAACAATGACACATAATGGAATTTGTAAAGAAATTACTAACTGTTTTTTGCACATCTAATCTCTTTTCTATTGATCCTCTATCGAAGCGTAATTTGAAACATTGTCATGAAGCTACAATGGTCTAGCGGTTACGGGCTAATAAAATTTGCGATGCGATAGCTGACCGCAGGTTCGAATCTGGCAACGGAAATTTGTTATTTTGCGTTCATGTTTTTTTCAATGATGTATATTTTGTTACCTTTTGTGTAATTTTTAATAAATTTATCAATTTTAATAATAAAAAAAAAAACAATTTGTAATTATTGATTTCTAATAAGATGCATTTTTTTTCATTTTCATTCATGACAACTTTTTCATGACTACACTGACATATATGGTGTACAATATTGGAGTAACGAGTAATACCAAAATATGTAATTGAACGCAATAACGTTTGTAATCATTACAATAATGAAGTAAACTGCTGTTTTTTAATTGATGTAAGATATTTGTGAGGAGTCATTTATTTAATGAAAAATATTTCGGATCTGACAAATTCAGTATATGTATGGCGTCTTGTGGAAAGACGACGAAAAGTGTGCGCGCAGACAGAGCAAAGTATCGGACTTTTGGCGAGGTCCTTAAGGCCTCCAGCCAGAGCAATAGGAAAAAACTTATTACGTCAGCAACGTCTACTAAGGGCACCCCCTGCGGGGTTCGGGCCTCGACTTAGTGCGTTGCTAACAATCTTAATAAAGCAAAACAACAAGGGATGGCTGGATCTAAGTTTTTATTATTTAGGGACATATTTTTATTGCTAGTTTGGAAGGCTCGGGCCAGCTTGGTCTAGGGACAAGAGGATAACATTCACGTTACTATTATTAATAATACGCGACGGGCCTCGCCGGCGAGTACGTAATATACGGCGGTTGTATTTTGTAATGCTGCTGCTAGCTAAATCGAATGCTTCTTAGAGAAGCGTTCTTTTATCGTCGAGGTAGGAGAGAGTAAGTCTGAGGCGTTTAGTCTTAGATATAACGGAAGGTACGTTTCGCGCGGCCGCTACGATTAGCGTGTTACGGTGGGTTTCGGAGGAGTCGAAAAATCGAATCGCAGCGACTTTTATGAACTGGTTGATTGTTGGCAGCTTTAAGTCACAGTGCAACTGCAAGTTACGGACGTGACCTGGAGCGCCTGTGGCTCTACGCATGAAACGGTTTTGGAGAGTTTGCATTCGTTTGAGTCGATAATCGGGTACGTGAGAGAATACGACGCTGCCGTAAGTCATGATAGGTGTCACGCACGCAGTGTAGATTCTCTTCTTATAAGCAAAGTAAATCTGCAATAGGCGGCCCCGTACACGAGTGCACCCGTATCACGACCGACAGGGAAGGATGGCGTCGCATCGTGAAGCGGATTACGGCTGCCCGTAACCAGACTACTTGATGACCACGACCGCTCTGTCAAGAGCGAACCGAAAAAGAAGAAGAAGTAAATTAAGAGAGTTTACTGCGCTTGCTCAACATACTATTAAGTCGGCCGAGAGCGAAGGCGGCTCGCGCGCGTGCCGCTTTAATATGAGCTATGAAGGTAAGCTTCCGATCAAGGATTACACCCAGGTATTTGGCTTGCTGCTCCCAAGGAATAGGCTTGCCGAAGAGGATGATAGGTGGAGGGGTAGCGGGAGGCTACCGTTCCTTGCTGAAGAAGACCACGGCTGCGCCCTTGGTAGGGTTGACTTCGATTCTCCATTACGTGAACCACTTCCCGAGGTTCGTGACTGCGTTCTGGAGAGTTCGACCTATAGCTAAGGGGCTGGTGCCTGAATAATAGATGGCCGTAGCGTCAGCGTACATTTGGGGTTTGCCACCGCGAGGAATGTCGCTAACGTTAGTGTGAAGAGGAGTGGAAAGAGTTCGGAGCACTGAGGGACTGCGGCGCGGATCGGGTGAGGGTCAACGCGATAGCGAAAGGACCGATTCAACAAAAAGTTTCGGAAGATGAGCACGAGACGATCTGGCACCTCGAGTTGGTAAAGCTTGAAGATCAAGCCATTATGCCAGACCTTGACGAAAGCCTTTGCTATATCGAAGAAGAACACGCCAGTGAGCCTTCCACGCTGAAAACCAGCGCTTATATGCTCGACTATGCGGTGGAATTGTTGGACGCATGAGTGTTGGGTTCTAAAACCGAACTGCACTTCTGGTATGCGACTCCTGGACTCGGCAAAATCCATAAGACGGGAATAAATTATTCGCTCGTATAGCTTCCTAAGAACCTCGAGTAAGCTAATGGGGCGATGACTAGTGGGCTCAGACTTCGGTTTACCGGGTTTGTGGATGAAGATGACTATCGCCTCTTTGCACATCCGTGGGAAGAGATTTTTGTTCAAGAGGAGTACAACGTAAGCTCTCGGCGTGAAAGTACGTCACTTTTTTATTGAAATGTCATTTACAATTTCAAATTCTAACAACTGCCGAAATCCTCATTCAAGTATGAGAGAGATAGCTGCCGAACTTTCTGTATCTCACGAGTCTATCAGTACCATTTTAACTACTCATTTGGGGACGCCACATGTTGCCGGTCGGTTAGTCCCAAAAAACCTGAATTTACTCCAACAACTCAATCGCATGAGAGTCGCTGAGGACATGCTAGAACGAGTCAATTCCGACCCGACCGACTGTTGACATTATGGCAGGACCCTCTCCCACGACCCTCTCCAGACTCCCTTCCCCTGACATCTTTGGAAAGGGGCTCGGCTTTGTTGCTGCCGCTTAGGGGGATAATGCCCTGTTAAGAGTGTACTTCTCTTCTAATCGCACATCGTTGGAATTCGAGCGATTTCTGGCTGTCCTCTCGGGGGTCTTGTTGCATTTACCGCAGAAGCATGTGGTCGTCCGCGGTAATTTTAATGCAAAGTCACTGGCGTGTTGTAATCCATCGAACGAAGCACAAGGCCATGCTTTGGAGGCGTGGGTGGTTTCACCTACCTCTCTCTCCTTAATAGAGGGACGACGCATATGTGCACGGAGGGTCCGTGGTTGATTTAACCTTCACCACCCCAGCACTTGCCGCCACCGTTGCGTATAGGCAGGTCGAGCTCGTGGAGAACCTGTCCGATCACCGATACATACGGATAGGGTTCTCCTCTCAGTTAGCACAGGGTACGCAAGGGTGCTCACCGTTCTTGAGGTGGTCCATTACCTACTTGGACCACCAGCTAGGAAGGCGGTTCACTGCTTTTCTGCAGAGCTGACCGATCTACGACGTGCCTGCTCGGCCGCTAGAATAAGCTATGAGTGGCTTCGTCGACGTCGCCAGAACCGGGATCTTTAGGGTTCAACTCGGTTCCACCTGCAATAGCAAGAGGCGAAGAAGCCGCTGACAGTCGCCATTTGAGAGGGAGAGGGAGGCGATGTTGGAGGGTCTCAACGCCAATCCCTGGGTCAGACCTTACAAAATGTTGCGCAACAATCTGCACCTCATTACTCCTCCACTGACGGAGACCCTTCAGACTGATCTCATTGGTTCAGGCGTTTTTCCCGAGAGCCGTCAACGTTACCCTGCCCAGGTTGAATTCAACCTACGGAATGAGCTCATCGGAGGACAATTCCCTGCTGTCCCCGGAAGAGTTCTGGGGACGCGGTGTCCTGTCTAAGTGCAAGAGGACGGCGCCGAAATGCTTGCCCCACGCCTTCTAAAAGCAGCTAATGAGCCTCAATATAGGGCTCTCTTTATAGGAGAGAAAACTTGTCTCTCCTGCACAGGCCCTAACGGCGCATTGGGAAGGCTAATTTTACGAAATGGAAGACACGGCATATCATACATTCGAGGTGTGCACTGCCTTTGAAGCTAAGTGCCGTGTCCTACGTGGAGTTCTTGGCCCAGACCTTTCGCTCGTGGGTGCGGTCAACGCCATGCTCGCAGACGACTCGTCTGCCTTAGTGTCTTATTTCTGCAAGCTCGTTATTTCCCAGAAAGAGACCTTGGAGCGTGAGAGGGAGGCTGACCCTTTCGTTCCATTGCTCCGCCGATGGCCGATGGTGGGCAGTGCGCGGACGAGAATCTCTGAAGCCAGACCAGCCCTGGGGAGGACGAAGAGGGCGGGGACGGGGGTCCCTCAGCCTTCATTGCACGTATCTGCTTGGGCGGGGGTGGTGTAGTGGCATGTACTGCCCCCGTTGTCCTCTCTCCTACATATCCAGCACTAAGGCAAATGATGGCACCAGATGTTTTGACAGATTAGACAGAGCCTTTTTCAGGGCTCTCTCTCGGACTCTAGCATCCTCACCCCCTTGGACATGCAAGGCTGGCTCATAAATGAGTTTCACGTGAATAATAAAAACAACAAAAGAGGTTTATCAATTTACCCTTTCGTACACAAAAAAAAACCTATAAATATACAAGTTTTACAGGTGAGTGTTTGGACTATCATCTGCAGTGTGAGGATATCATACCACAAAAGTTATTCGCAAAAAAATAATAATTTTCGTTACTATTCGAAACACGCTGTATCTCCAGACTCAACAATCAAGCGTAGTGTACGTTTTTTTTTTAATATTTTCTCTTGATACTGAAGAAAAATATAGATTGTCATAAAACATATTGTTCAGGTTTTCAATTATTATAGTTTTTATTTTAGAAAATCAGAATAGTAATATTTGAAAAATTATTCTAAAAATGAATCAACAACATTAAATGCTTTTTTTTTAAGTAAAAGCACGATAATATGCAGTAGGTGCATAATACTTTAAAAATAATAATCCAAAAATTTATGATTTTATCGGGATTCGATCCTACTGTTCGCCGCGAGAGCGCAGCTCAAAAGTAAACATAGTCAAGCAGAGCTAAACTTACATCTAAACAATCAGCGAAATAAACCTTCAATATTATAACAGCGTTACGCATCGGACGAATTCGGAAAAAACGAGTAGCAGGGTCGGGGCTACTCCGTCCCGCACCTGCCCGCTTCACCCCTTCAATAACGTCAATGCTGGCTATACACAGCGCCTTAAGGAGTGCGGCCTCCACTGATCCAGGATAATAAGCGAGACTTTATGCATGTTATGTATGTCCTAATTTGGCAAGTGAGGCGGCGCCGACGTCGCCGGTGCCAAATGGCGGGACTCTGGCACCCGCCAACCCGCGCAGACCCGCACCGACCCGCGCAGACCCGCGCTTGCCAGACGCATCAGATATTCTATCGGGATACTGTCGTATGTCAATTTTTAACGATACATGGAGGACTCGTGAATTGATTGCGTTTTGTATGCATGACGAGGCGGAGCTTTGTTCGAACGTTCATGCAATGGCTGGAAATGTTTTTTGAAAAACAATTACGAATGCAAATCTACAGTTTTGCCTGAATACATCATTAGGGCTGTGTGTCGTATGTAATGTGTTGTTGTTGTAAATGTTCTGTACATTTGGAAGAAACATGCTTTAAATAAGGCATATGATAAGTCTGCGTAAGTTAAACAACACTGTATGGCAGAAAAAGGCTAGAAACAAAATCCAGATTTTATCAATTTACTGTTGATTACACTTAAAACATTAAACTGGTATCGTCTAAATGGGACATTTCGTACATTTTCAGACGCGTGCACAAGGTCAGTGCATGCGGAAGTGACGCGTAATTTCCGTCCATCGGCTATTTGCGTAATTGCCTACGGCGTAGCAGATACGATGTAGCGCTGTAGCTGTACCGCGTGGAATACGAATGAGATATACCGGCTATAGAGATATATAGGCTAGTATATTTGTGAATTATGTAACATGCTAGTTTATTAAGTAGGTAAGAGTCTGTAGTTATACGATAAGTGCATTTTTCTAGGACATTCTAAACTAAAGACACGAGCTAAATGACTTCTCAGTAATGTAACTTTTTCTTAATACAATCACATTTTTCTTTTATCTTTTAGTAAGACTAGTTTATTCCGGAAAAAAGTATCGTACAGAATAAGCATATTTAACCACATGGCTGTTGTAACAATAAATAACAAAAACCACACACAGAACAGATAAAGTCATCCAACATAACTGCTTGAAAATGAAGACGCTTCAAATATCAAACTTACTTTGTAGAAGAAGTCTACCTATACCGTGTACAGTCGCGTCCACCTAACGCTGCAACATGATGGATCCTCGGGGCGTGTCCGCGTTTAATTAGCCGCTGTCCGCGACTGTCCTCGTTTTTTACCGCCAGTACGTAAGTTCATTACGCGCAGACTATTACTAACCTATCGTCTAGCTATAGGTAGGGATGACAAATTGAATTATGACGATACGTTACACTATGTCATACAGAATAGGTATGTTATCAGTAAATGATGAGGCAAAAAACAAAATATTTTCAAATCAAAGATTTTAGATGATTGTATGTGTTTTGTTACCAAACCATATTTCCACAACTATTTACAGAATTTAACAATCAATATTTAAATAAGCAAAAAATATTTAACCAGGGCTAGAGAACTGTGCCTATGAAATATATATATCTACAAACATTTACTTTTTGCGAGATAATTTAAGCTACACTTTCCCAGAAAAACGGGTAAAACGTAACAAAACCTTAAAAATTTAGAAATCCCAAAAATGTTACAAAGAAAAATATTTAAGCAACCTCTTTTGTAACATTACAACAGAAGGTTCCAGAATAAAGAAATGTTTTCCGGCGAGGTGTCGCGACTGAATACTATAGTAATAGAAGGTGACTACAATGTGCTATCATCAATAACGTTATATACGACGGGCCTGTTGGTCTAGTGGTTAGTGACCCTGACTGCTATACCGGAGCTCGTGGGTTCGATTCCCACCAAGGACAAATGCTTGTGTGATGAGCACGATCATTTGTACTGCGTCTGGTTGTAATTTATCTATAATATGAATATAAATTTAGAATGAAATAAGTATGATTATCAGTTGTCTGGTTACCATAACAAGCTCTGCTTAGTTTGGGATCAGATAACCGTGTGTGAACTGTCCCGGAATTTTATTATATTATACTAGCGGACTAAGGAGGAAAACATATTGAAAAACTCTTCAAAGGTACTCTGAAGCGATTCCTCCGACAAGCCTTTATGTGCCTTCTTTTGTTTTATTTCAGCACCACGAGTGGAATAAGTTGGTAGCAGAGAGGACTCGAAGATTCTTCAGAACGTGGGCTTGTATTTTATCTCCGTGAATTTTAATCGTTTTATGTCAAAAACTTCTGTAAATCGATTTAGACAGGGAAAATATTTTTTTTTTTGTGCAGGAATTTTAAAGTAACTTCTTCTAAAGTTGTTGCTGTGCAGATTGTTGATAATAATAAAACATTTGAAATAATCCTTTTTCTAATACTCTAGGTAAAATCACTACATTCAAATTTATTATTTACCACATCTAATTTGGTGTCACTACAGAGTATGGTATAGCAGTTACTGTATATGGATATTCAAATAGTCGCATACAACACCAAGACACCATGAAACGGTTGGTTGACCTTTCCATTTCAAGGAAATACAATAAATGTTTACAACCACATTTATTATGTGCTTGTCATTTATATTACACTTACACTTATTACTCACCTTCCTGGAACCTAGTGTTAGAAAAACACCGCCATTAAAATAGCTAAATGAATACCACAACATAAGTTAATTCAATTCAACCAATAAAACTCCGTCCAAATACGATAATAATATATGAATGTAGTATCAAAGATAAGGAAGTGTTAAAGTATCGGTGGCACGTGTTACAGTAATCGCATCCTCCAACTTTTTACATCATTACTTTTATACAAAAACTTTCCTCAATAAACGTTTTATAAGGCGATGAGAACCCCATCACAATCAATTCCCGGGATCCCGAGCTAAGCATGTTACACTTAAAGGTTAACACATAATTTTGTAACTTTTTCGATTTCGCGAGTTGTTTGCAGAAAGAGAAATTGATAATTGAGAATTCATTTCCCGAACGATATATGCTGCGTTATTTCAGTCCAATCTCTTGGCGGGTTATTTATTCAAATGTTCATTAAAGTTAAGATGCTTCATCTCCTATCAAGTAATCATAAGGCTACAATTTTAATTGTTATTTTTAAGAAATGCTTAACTCTTTTTTGTTTCTTGCAAATTAAGATATTTTAGATAGTGATACATAATAGTTACCACCTATAATTCAAGGTAGTTAAAAAGCTATATTATAATGTTTATTATTATAGTTATCCCTCCACATATTCAAAACAGATTTTAAAGAAAATTATTCAAAGAAATATTTTAAACATTTTTTAATTTGCACCTGAATATGTCAGTGTAATATCCATCAAGGAAGCATAATGTAACGGCAGGTTAATCAATGAGTGTCATGTATATCAATTAGGCGGCGAATACATTGGCCAGTTGTAATTGTGACCCCGCGGCCCCGCCCGGGCGCGCCCTCGTCTAATTACTGCGAAAAACTAATACATTAATCGTTTAACATGTAGGTACCGTACTTACCTACTGGTACTTACACACTTTTAGTAGAAATTGTTTACGGTAGTTAAAGTATTATGGAAAGTACCACTAACTGAAGTAAGTTCAAAAACAGGATATTAGTTTTCTTTCTAGATATCTATGGAATGATAGCGCCTATAGGTAGGTATAGTTGGATTCAAAGTTAAAGGCGGCTCTGAAGTTAACTAAACGCTGCGCAGTACCTCGCCCCGCACCCCCGCTGGCGCATAAGTTTGTTACTGCGCAGCGACTCGCCTCGTGTTCAGAGCCGCCATTAAGTTTGCTCCGACCTGTACCTAATACATGATTCTTGAGCCGCACTGGAAATTATTTATCTATGCACTAATTGTTTTAAGTTGTAAAAGATAATCAATTCATGCAAGTGTTTCCCGCATTAATTATTTGATTATAATAATCTTTATTTGATACTAATTGTAATTATCTTTCTTTGATAATATTTATCAAGTACCTTTCAGATAATATTTATCTGTTATCTTATAAACCAATAATGAATCTCCGAATTTTTTATATCTTGGCTGAATCTGAGAAGATAATGTTCTAAACTTGAGGACAAACCCGATCGTAAATTGAAAATGAAGTTCAGATATTAAAATAATAATTCTAATCTTGATACAATAACATTGATCTAACAGACAATATCAAGAGACGGTTTCAACATTACGGTCCAAAACAATGTGCCTATCGATACAGTACCTATATGATATCATTATAATCGACTACAAACCATTGTTATAGCTTATCCAAGATAATAATACAAATGTTTAATCGGATGAGGGCAAGAAATGAAGCCCCTCACAAAATATCATGGCGGCGCTCCCCAAAACTTTGTCTAAGTAACATCATCTGGCAAACTCGACTTTATCTCCCGAAACTCGTCAAAGTAAAGTAAAGCGAAGTGGGGAATACTCGGCGCTGCTCAAACAACTTACACTTATTCTCATGAAATACTAAATCAGGAGGCGACTTAAAAAACTTAACGACAACTCTTCTCAAATATTCATAAAGTTTATTTGAAGTTGTTTTCATTATATTTTATCGTTATCGAATCAGTGTATAAAATTATTTACTTAAAAAGTGTTGGCAAAGTTTACCCATTTAACTGCTTAGGTTCGTCAAAGGAAAAAAAAGAGTATCATCATATGGAAGGAAAATACGCATTGCGCTGACCACAAGAAATACGATTAATAATAAATAAATAACATCATAACATATCCGTCATAAAATTCTAGTAGGTATATACCTACCTACTTACTTATAATAACAAGTCATAATGCTACTCGGAATTTCAATATAGGCACGAAATGTCTCATATGCAGCGAAATAAATACTTCGGAGGAATTAAGAATATGAAACCTAATAGTATAGACATAAAGGTTAAAATGTAAATTATGGCGGACAATATAGCGTGTTTACTATGTTTTAGAAATTCAATATGTCATAATAATTGTGAGTGTATTTGTTTGGATAGTTGAAAACAGTTTTGAAAGCATATGTCCCTTTTTTTTACCGTGCTAAATTTTATCAAAACCGAATTGAAATTAACTCATACTTACCATTTAATGGTAGGTAGGTACATATTTCCTAATATTTACTTAATCTCCATTACATTTGAGTAACGGACTTAGTCATACATCTTCATACATGAACTGTGTGGACAACAATATAAACATTAAAATTTCTGCCTTTACCTAGTGGTATAAAGTTTCAAAGGCGGTGCTTGTCAAAGGAGTTCTATCATATGATAAAGCCAGCCTAAACAAATTACTTGCCAAACCTATAATTAGGTCTAACCACGCTATTTAAATAAAATAGTTAAAACTTTCAAGGCACAATAAGCACCCTTTAATTACTAGGATGAGAACAAAGATACTCGTGGTTATACATTAGCTTAAAATTGTGGTCGAAAAAAATAAAATAATAAGCAGTGACGTACTTGGAACATCGCTGTTGATGTAAACAGCGGATCCGCGGGAGATTGCGATGCGTCCCGCCTAAGTAGCACCCGGTAAAAAAGAAAGCCACCCCACTGGTTTTACCGGTAAGACTCCGGTTAACCCTTCCGCCTACCCCGGGGTGCAGAAATGCCTTGGGGATTTCGCGGAAGGTAAAAAAGGATTTTAAACATAATTCCCACAGAAGTAGATTTTATGTGGTGGTTAATTCTAAAACCGAGGGTATCATATACAAAAAGATAACCTCAAAGAGTACGGTAAGCAAAAGAAATGGAACTTTATGTTTGAGCTTGGGCCTATTCTTGTTATCGTTATGATAGTTACTTTATAGGCATATTAAAATCGAAATAGTACGTTGTGAATGCTATTAATTAGTAGTATTTTTTACTACATAAACATAAATCGAGATTTGAGATCAAGACAAAGATCCCTAACCGTTCAATTCAAAATTTTTGATGTAACTATTGGACAACAGATGTCGCTATAAGGGTCTTAAAGTTAAATGTTATTGCTTCACCGAACAATTTTATATGGGGTTTGTTTATTTAATAATTAATTTTACTCAATAAAATATCATTATTTTTATCAAGCCACCTATTTTAAAAGTCACCATTATGAATTTATAACCAGCCTTTCAAAAAACTGCAACTTACAAAATGTTTTTTTTTTTATCAAACTTACTACATCACTATTTAGTTGACAACCATAGAGATGGGAAATACAGACATAAAATAGTTACTAAGGGTTTCACGTTTCGAGGATAGTAGGTATCTTCGAATAAAAATGTTTAAATTTTCCGCAATATTATTGCGTAAATATTAAACATTTTTTTTTGATTACATAACATCTGCTACTAGTCTAACGTCATCGTGTAAAGGAAGAGCTTACAAGGAGTTTCTTACTGATAATAATTTTACTGGGAGGCTGAGTTATCAAATTGTTTTTAGAGATCATTTATGAATAAAACTAAACCGATAATGAATCAGTAGATAATGATTATTAGGTATCGAGTATATACGCAGATTTGGATAGTCATTTGGTAGATTAGACTAGTAACTGTTGACTCCATCTCTTGCTATAAGAATAAATAATTGCATAATCATCCATATTGCGTCAATAATGCGGCGCAGCATTAATTGTCATGAGTGCGTGTGGCACGTATGCATATGATGGGCAGTGCGACGTGGCGGGAAGCCTGCGCTCGTGTGGCAGCCGTCACCCCGCGTTATCTCGTTAGCACGGCCGGCGTCTGCGGGTGGCCACTGCGGCGCGCCCTCGCTTCGACCGCGAACTAGGGCATCGGGGTGATCGGGAGCAGCCGAGCTCCGAGCAGCCCGAAGCGCGAGATGCCGCCGCCGGCCGCTACTCGCCGCTCGCCACTCGCTCCGCGGCCGCCGCTAGCGCCCGCAGTGACGCATTGCAGGTGCGCGACGGCCAATCGGCGCGCGCCGAACGCTAGTCCACGCCGCCGCACCAGCCCGATATAAAACCGACTATCCTTTGCGGATCAAATTTAATCCTGTGTCGTGCGTCCCGAGACATGGACTTGGACGTTCGAGTGAAACAAGTTTGAAACGAAACGACTGTAACGTAGTGTTAAAAACTATTCCGAGCTCCGGAAAACGGATATGAAAATACAGTGAATCGAATAGTCGATTCGGAACGATTCGCGCCCGAGTACGAAGTGAATCGCGGTCGCGAGTTTCTCGGCGCGGCCGCTCGCGCGAGTGAGGGCGGCAGTATCGTTTCAACCGTCGATCTGTGCGGTCGCTTTTGCGGCGTAGTCTGTGATTTTTTTAGTGTAGCTCCTGATAATCCAAGTTAATCTACAATGGTGAGTGATATTTCTGCTGAAAGGTGTCGGGAGTGAATTCTGGGGATCGTCCTGAACCTATTCCGGGGTATATTTCTGGGATGTGGTGCATCGGTGTTTATAGTGATGACGGGCCTCCATTATATTATTGTGATGGCCGTTTTTTACCGCATTGCGGATCGGCGCCTAAGCCGATGTCTCGTTCAGAATACAAGATCAACTATCAGGGAATCATAGAAAAGATCGCGAGTGGTATACTATTGCTAAAGTTTATATTTCAACCGTTAGAAAGGCTCGAGAAACATCCGTCGCCATAGATTCGTAGGTGGTGCCGGCTAAATGACGTTAGTTTGAGTAGAAGCCGGTCGTCGATGACGCTTTAAAATGGCGTTGGAGAGTTAGTTTAAAGAAAACAAGTGGTTTAGTGCGTTTATTCGGTTTCTGCGAGGCATAGTCGCGCCCTGTTGACGGTGGATCGATCGGCCGGGCGCAACTGTCAAACGCCCGTTGACTCATCGCTCCGCGCGTTCCTATTATTTTTCATACGCAATTTGTTTAACGAGTCGCGTTTCTGCGCCGGTCTGGGAGGCTGCGGACTTAAACAATGGTAATATTGTGTGACGCCTTATAGTGTTGTGTGTCAGTCGAGTCAGGCATTCATTCCGACCCTCTCGTCTTTCGGTGGACTATTGTGTTGCTATGGTATGTAAATATCGTTGCATCTGGCTGGCACAGCTGACATTAATCTTTTGTCGTGTGATCGACTTTCTCTATCATTATCTTTCGTTTAGCTTTAATGGCATTCTTAGTCAAGGCTAACAAGTTGTGCTAGTGAGAAGCTGAATCTTATTGGGTATGAGAGATTTAGGAAGCATGCACCATGCTTCTACCTGTACCTGATTTGCCTGGTTATTACTATCTGCAAAGAAATTACATAGTAGTAGTAGTAACTACAAAAACTATGTTCTCATGTTTTTATTATTATCAAAATATTCATTTTTTGTGTTAGATATTTATTCCATTGAACACTATCTAAATTTATACTTACAGTACAATCTGTTATTACTTTTTCGCTTTGCTTGTTGTGTAAGATGCATAGATTTGAAAGAAACATTTCAAAACCAGTTATTTACAAATTCTTCCTAATATAACCTTGATAAAAGACTAGTAATCTAAACAGGTTTTTAAATTACAACTTCTAGCCTTATAATCTGGTAACAATGTCTCATTGTGTGCTCAAATAAGTATAGGCTAGCTTTGAAACCCTGCAGTACCCTATGTGCTTTGAATTGATCTAATTATAAACATTCTGACTACTTGTAAAAACAAATGTAGTCAGTTGGTTTGTTTTATCACTGGATATTTAAATAGTCTACTGACTGATACTCTAATGGTTTATTTTTAACAGAAATAACTCTTATCAGCAGGATAACATGCTCATTGTTTTAAATATAATGATTGCGGTAAATGAACAGTTAAGGAAATAATACATTTTAATGCTTATCATGTAGGCACCTCCACAACTATTCTACAACACAGGTGGCATAACTAATGATGACAGAGCATTATAGAATTGCTTAAAATTGAATAAAAAAGTATTGATTCAAACAAGGGCGGAGTCACTGCTGCAGCTCACAAAACCTTTTACTAATTGTCAAAGCAGTTTAAATATCATTAGTTTGATAATGTAGCCTCCTTTGTTGATTATTGAATGTTTATTGTTGATCATTTACTGCTCTTGCTAGTGCCTTCTAAGTCAAAGCAACTGGTCTTGATAAAAATGTGTCCGTCTAATCAGTTCATTGGGCTATTCAGGATTATAGATTATTTGAGTCACATAATTTGTGAATACTATTGGAACACAACACTTCAATACAGCTAGACATTAAACAAATGTTTGTTATAGCTGTTTTAATCATGATATATAGGTAGCTGGCATTAAGTAAAGATTTTCCATGAGGTATGTGTAAACATTCATACCTTTCAAAATATAACAATCGTATTTATAAAGTGGTTGTTATGTTATCTCAATAACATCTATTATTTGATAAAAATGGCAATGCAGTATTTTGTATCTGTGGCGTAAAAGACCGCAGTGTGACGCGACGAGGCCGGTCCGGTAATTACACATAATCTCCAGTGTAATCTTATCGCCGCCGATAACCGCCCGTGTTCCGTCTACCGTCTCTTTGTATCTGACACTCATTAACAATGGTCGTCAACTCCGTACGTTCTTTCTTTTTATTTTAAATATAAATTGTTTTTGTTCAAGTAAAAAAATAATTAAACATTTGGTTTTGTGTTTCGAAAAAAATAGTTCGTAACGGTGTCGTTTGTTCTTTTCAGGCGGATCAACTGACAGAAGAACAGATCGCCGAGTTCAAGGAGGCGTTCTCACTGTTCGACAAGGACGGAGATGGCACCATCACAACCAAAGAGTTGGGAACCGTGATGAGATCCTTAGGACAGAACCCCACAGAAGCCGAGCTTCAAGACATGATCAACGAAGTTGACGCCGACGGTGAGTACACGCCCTTACAACTCACGTCTACCATCTACCTACATCGCGACAATTCTTCGCATTTCATGTGACCGACGTTACATGTCCGGTACATATTTGTTCACATACCGACAAATATCACCTACAGGATCCGTGGCAACGAGTTACAGGCGTGACCTAAGAGGAAGACTAATCACCCAAATACGTGTACGTGATTCCTCGTAACTTAATGATTACATGCGGCGATTAGATAACAATTAATTACAGAAACGATTTCCCAAAATGAATATTTTGTATAGGCAATTACCTCTTTCTTACACTGTTATCATAAATATACATAAATGCTAATGACAAGATTATATTGATATCACAAAAAAGTAAACAGATTTCGGAACAGACTGATTAAAAGATAATTAAAATATAATACGTTATTCTTGCTGTCTGCTGTTTGTGAGAAGAGGCTTCCACATAACTGTATTTCTTTCTAAGGAGCATGAATAAAGATTATAATAACTGTTTAGACTGAATAAATTCATTATAATTAGTGATGAAACAAGGAGTAGTTAAATTATGTCGGTGGTTATAATGAGTTTGTTTCCTTCACTACAATTTAGCCGTATATATTTCTTTATTCTTAAGCGATAAGTTACCTACTGAAAGTTACGAGATGTACTGAAACGCATTACACGATCAACTGTTGGTAGATAGATAACTTTCACAAACTATCATAATTTCCCCTCACTGCACTTTACTAAACGACAATTTCAAGACATGACACATTACAAAGGAACATTTTAGTTGGTAATCGTCCATATCAGTTTGTTTATTACCTTCTGTTAGATAAACGGGGAATGTGCCACGTTGTCATGTCACAACAGATACATGGAAAATAATACTAATATTATACCGTTACGCGATGGCTCAACGGATGAACCGATTTTTATGAAATTTGGTAAAGACGGGGTATGCTTGGATATCATACAAAATCATACGCTATATTTGTCGCGATTACCGACACCCACTCGTTCGGTGCCACGCGCGAAAAAGGCAGTAGGTACCTAGACTATACATTTTGATTTGCTACCTATAACAGAAGTCAAGTTTTAATTACATGTTATTAAAACGTGTTCTTTTCGCAAACAAGCTTATAGCTGAAATATTTTTAAATCGATTTGCCTGTTAGCATTTATTATCCTCATATTATTAAAATAATTGTTAATTTTCACGGTTCATGCTAGAACAATGATCATATCGTCAATAGGAGTTATGAATAATGCATAGCTGGCGAGGCTCTTGTCTTAAGACCAAGTACACTAAACTTACACGATTTTCACTTTCTGAAATACAAATACTTGCTCACAAAATCCTCAACTTTATTAGGACTCGGTCAAGGGCCTATTTAGCGCCAATGCCTATTGATACTCATTATGAATATAATAAATTTCATATCTCACTTGTAATCGATATTTTATCGTCTAAGGTATTATAGTGTCGATAAGAGCCACGCTCGAATATCTATGATTAAGTCCTTTGGAATGTACTTATGTAGCTAGCTGCGGTTCTATACCTTATATGGTGCTAGAAATGTTAATTGCTTGCGTTAGCACGCACTTAAAATATAGGGCCCACATCTTTAGACTCAAGTATTTGAAGTACAAGTTATGCTGGTCAATGTCTTTAGTAGGACGACGGCTCAATGTCTCACTTTGTCTACTCGAGAATATTACATGCTACCCAGTTCAAATAGTGAAAACTAAAAAAAACTGTTATCACGTCCACAAATTATAATCAAGTAGATACTGAAATAACAGTCTCATAACTGTTTTTCTATGACAATTATAAAACAGTATTCAAATATTAGTTCAGTTTTTATTCCTTTCAGTATCTTCAAGGTAAATAGCGATAACTCCAAAAAACAAGCTTCCGTGCAAACCAAGTGTTTACATTAGAGTACATTAGTTATAATAAGTTGGTCCGTAGATTCCAAGCGTTCGCCGTAAAAACATTATCACAGCGTACTTACGTCGGCCGACGTTTACACAGCACTTTATCAGTGTTCGTTGTAGCTATGTGTGTGTGATGTTTTGCACACACGCTGAGTAAACACGTGATGTGTGTTTAATTGTGTGTCGCCAAAATGTTGTGTAATTATAGACGGGAACATATTCTCGAGATTTGGGAAGGGTCATCTTTCTCCTTAATTAATGCTCAGGAACCTAACTTATTCAACATTCGCGATATAATGGGCAACAAACAGTACTAGGTACTTATTTTATTTTGTCTCTTTTGGCCTGACTATTGACCAGAAATGCTAAAAATCTGTTATTATTTCTGTGAGACGCAGTTTGCGCTAAGGAATTTAAATGTTTTATCATCGTGACGAATATGCGTACTACATTGTTCATCATTTATTCAAATAATCGTTACTTTGATAAAAAAATAAGTAATTGCTACGCGTGTAATTTTACACCAAAAGTTAATAAAGTTGAAGTGACAAGGGCAGCTACAAAATGAATACCTAAATAAATAATGCGTGCAAAAACACAGTATGCTGTCACGTGCGCTTACACGCGTATTTAAATAAGATTTAATATAATTGTTTAGATTCAACTGAGATAGGCCGTCGAGTTCCAAAGTAAGGAAGACCGTACGTGGCATTAATATTATGTTTGAAGATGGATTTAGTCAGTTTCGAAAAAATAAATATTTTCAAAGTCAGTTCTAAACGTCAACCGGTTTTAAATTATTTTGAATATGTTTATCAAATGTCCTGGTACATAAAATATATAAAAAATGACACTCCGAGGCCACGACAAAATGTAACTGGTAAAACGGGCTATCAGGCAGCTGCTAAATCTAATAATGGTTCGCAAACTCCATTCATATGGGCAGTTACAAATATCAGCGGCTTTAGCCGTTAAATAGAACTGAACAAATATCTCAATTTGCCGATAGCTGAGTTTGCAGTAACTTTGTGGGAAAGAGACAGATTTATACTTTGTCTTCTTTCTCCTATATCCTTACCCATTGATCGTTGGTATTTCTCACGAGAATGGTTCAAGTGAATTGTTGGAACCGTGTGAAAAAAATACTAGTCCGGAGTCCCCAACAATAGTATTATGTTCTGGATGTGCAGAATTCGCATGGAACAAACCTTTCATTTCATAAAATATAAAACCCCAGACAAAACACACAGGCGAGGGGTAAACGAACGATAACATTCTACTTGAAATAGAATTTGTGAACTTCGTTACTGTAACCGGAACTCAATTCGAAAGGCATTAGTGTGAGCTCAACCTCTTTAGTGGTCGCCCTAATTTGGTTCGACGAGCACAATGCTGTGACGTCATCGCTATTGGCTGCTGGAAATAGGCACCGTTACATTAAAGATTATATTTGCCTAGAATCCTTTTCACTTACTTTAAAACTAGAAATTTTGAACATTGGCTTTTATAGTAACGCTTCCAATCTAAAGTTGAAGCAATTTGGATTTGAATAAATGAGAGGAGCAATCAAACAAAATCCTAGTAGTTCATTAAAACTTTATCGGTCAGCAGACAAGATACAGATACAGAAAAAAGCTAAAAATAACGAGTCAAACAATAGCACAAAATGTTTACGGATTTGGCTCATCGGCCTCGTAGGTTTTGCCCGAATGACCTGCAGTATATAAAAAGTGGGCGGTCGCCTATTTTGAGTTTGCACGGCGCATGGTCACAGTTGGTGTGTTTACATGTAAGTTCGTTACACAGCACACACCGGCCGACCCTGACATTACCCGTTATCGAGCCGATGTCGGCAATATTAATAGTGACGCTAATGGACTGCCACCCGTGCCTGCACCCAGACGACGCATGCGCATTCAGATCTTACGCATTGCAAAAGATAACCAGTAACATTAAATGTGATGCTATTTTATGAACCGGAAATATTGGAATGTACATTTAGCCCTCCTGGCTGTTTGGCTCAGTTCATTATTCAGCGCTAATAATTACTGTAATATATAAATTCGACGAATGACCAATTTTTTTGTAGTTTTTGTTAGAAAACATACCTCTACCTGCTAATTCAGACTTGATATACGATACGGAAAAGTATTAAATGTTCGATAAGATTTAAATATTTATAGTCGTAAAAGAGTTGATGCCGCCGCCACGTAATAGTGATTCGGCGCTCCGTCGAGAAGCAACAAACATCCTTCAATCAAGTTTTATTTAAACTATTCAAAGTTACATAATATGGGCAGAAGATAGACTTGTTTATAACCTGTTTAGAACTACGCCGCAGGGGTACGGTTTGCATAACAAAAGGGCGAGATGCAACCACTAATTAACACTACAATATTGTCATCTGTAGCGTTGTAACACAATACCTCGTTTGTGACAGAACGTGTTATTGTTCTGTGTCACAGAAGAGCGACGTTACAGAATTACAGAAGCCATCTATGTTTAAGTAGGCACGAAAATACGAACTACGAAGTGGTGACAATTGCAAAAACATTATAAGGAGCACTCTTTCCTAAGGTGAAAGTGATATGGACATAAGCAACAGACTGATTGCTTAACAAAAATATAGTTAGTTACCTACCTATAGCATTGTGTGTAAAAAAGTACGTATCTGCTTATTGCTGCCAAAGAATATCCAAATTCTTTTTTCATCGATACCTTATCGCGGTTGATTATAGCATCAAAGATTCTACAAATAATGATATAATGTTATTAGTATTGCTCATACTTTATTGAAGATTGTGCTATTTTTCAAGGCCACTGATAGCCATGATAAACTTATTGATTATCTTGAGACGAATAAATTAGCGCAGGTATTTAATGTGATGTCATTTCCGACTGATTTTTTTTACCTAAGCAAAAAGAATTAAAATGTCGAAAGGTATTCTGTAAAGCAAAAGCTACCGAGTTGCAAGTCGATTAAAAGCTCTATACTGCTTCAATATTTTATGAGTATAGATTAGGTATGCATGTAGAAAACCTCTGTCTATCGCTTAAACATATATGAGAGATTAGATTATTTACAACGTTCTGTCACGTACGCCTATTATTGGAGGGTTAAAGATCGCAAAAGTAATGAGTGAACATTTTCCTATCTCGAAAAGTCAAGGCGATTTGAATTTCATTTTAATGCTTGTGTCATAAATGCAAGCGGCTGTAGGCTGACGTATAGTGGCCATATAAAGTTGGCCAACCCAGCAATACAATGTGCAACATCCGGAGTTCAACAAATTAATTCGCCACTGACAAACGTGGCGCGCGTGCCGATAAAAGCGTTATTCATCAAACGAGCGAGCTATTGAAGTAAACGCGAGCCAACTGGACAAATAAATTATTTTTCGCCGTTCAGTCACCCAAAAGCCGGGTGTTTAACATCAGCCTAATTAAACTATATATCTTCCGAATGTTCTAGAAATAGGTTTAAGATTATTATTCGCATGATATATTACCCACTAATGTACCCATGCCGTTGCCAGTAAAATCAAACTTGACAGTAATGTGTCATCCTTATAAGTACGAAGACGGTGAAGGTATGTTAACATGAATCCTAAGCTAAAGGACGTCGCAACCAGATACATATATATCGCTTAAAAAAAAAGCGCTTTCCAAGTAAACATTCCGTCAACGTATACCGTTATAATTCTAAGATCCGACAGTTTTAATAGTTTTCCTAAAAACAGGACACAGTAAAATACTGTTACTAGATCAAACACACCAGACGCGCTACAGTAATATGATCGAGGATTTTCATTTGCAATTAAATAACGTTTGCCAAGAAAAATAATCTCTACGTTACGTTATTTAATTCATGTAATATTGAAATAACTGTAATAAAAAAGAAACAAACATGTTTACATGTTAATAGCTGAGCTCGTTTAGATTGCAAATATTAACTAACTAAGCTTTATGATTATTTTACTTTTACTGAATATGTTAGTCGTCAATAAGACGCTTAATTGTATAATTGAGATGACAAATTATAATCTCAATTACATAATTAAATTAAGGTAAATTCTTTAATTCGTTGCACATCACTGTAACTAGTGAATGGATCTTATTAAATAATTTAGACTTATCAGACTAAAAACATACTCGGAATTGTTATTATAGCAAGTAGCAAACCAAAAGTATAATTCTTAAAATACGCTATCGATAAATTCCCCAAACAAACAATTCACTTTGATTTAGCTGGCGCAATACCATAAACTAGGCTTGTTCCAACAACTCTGTAATTTAGCTAATATAAGGCGGGCCGACGGTGATAAATCCGCGTTGCCAAGATATCGCCAACCGCCAGAACTATTCAGTTCACCTCACTACAGTAGGAACAACACCAGTTCTAATTGCTATCCTGCTTTAAATTGCAGCTTCGTTATGCTAGATAACGTTTAAGTGATTATACCAGACCGTTCAGCAGAAACACCAGTATTCGTGGAAGTGGTAGTAAAGCGTTGGTAAATTGTTCCTAGAAATGTCTTCACATTCACAAACTGTGATGAAAGAACAAGGTGTATTAAATGGATATTAAGGGATACGCGTAAAGTTGAAATGAAATTAAACGCCTATATTATCTAGTCTTATAATTATTATTATTGTTTTGATCACACAAGTTCCTATATAGGTATTCTCATTTGATTTAGATCAATAAATATTATTTTGGGCAAACTTCCATCAGCAATGAACGTCGTCTGCCCGTTCTGCAATAATTATTTTATGTCTCGCCGTAGTAGCAGTGATTGTTTACAACACCACCGCATTTGCTCTTGGCAAATCCATCGTTGTACTACCACATAATTGCGGACACGCGCCGCTGTGCCGACGGGGACACCTTACATATAGATCAAACTATCTGTATTTTTAGACCACTTGACCAGCACGGGAGCAGTTGTTAGCAGACTCCGCCTGTCACACGCCCGCTAACTCGCTGTAATGAGACCGCACAAAATTATCCCGAAATACATCTTCATAAAAATTCAACTTAGTCGAATTATCATGAGGACCTTGCACTTGACCGCTTTTATTCGATATTAAATAAATAGTTACTAAACAAATAAATTTACGTCTGATCGATGTATGTAAGACCAATGTCAAGTGGATAAATTGCATTGATTACATGACGCGTGCAGCTCTATTTGTTATGATGTGCGGATATAGTGTCTTCCGGAAAACAAGAAACCGCGGCGGCGCAACTTGACGACAACACGTCATACTATTTATTTTCGTCGTTACTAACAACAAGAGTGCTTGTATCGTATTGGCTGTGAAAGCAGTGTAAATTTGCGGTCGGTCTTCATTTTTTAGTTTGAGATTATCACAGCGTGGACACGTGGGCGCGCCTGCGTGAGTGTTTGCGATGGTATCCACCAAGACGCCGCGGCGTCCAACGACCTCGGCCGCGTAAGATGCTGGAAGGTCGTTTTATAGGTTTTCAAGTGCACTCTCTGCTCGTTTGAAGCCGAATTCAAGATATGGATCTGCATGTGCAGTAGTAAAGCAAACATGATAATATACTAATTTCAATTCATCGATACTGAGATTACTAGCATGTGGGTCGGTGAATATTTATAGTAGAAGATACCTATGTGAAAATATCGCAGTAACAGTTCTCTAGTTGGCATGATGTTTACTGGTGATGTCACGGACGTCGCGATAAGGAGTCGTTCACTCGTCAGAAAGAGATAGCTGCCGCTGAACGCTTCCGCGCCGCACACTCTATTTGTGGAACAATGCTAGCGAGCATCAAACTCGAATCTAACCGACGACGCTGACGATTCATCGACAGCTGACCACGGCATGGATTGCATACGCGAACAATTACCGCTATATGAAAAAACGCTCAATCATGGAACAGCCATAAGTTTGATTGGAAACTAATAATTAATATGTACTGTATTCACAACTGCATCAAAATTCTTACAATGCTTACTTAGGCAGATGTTTATTTTTCTTGATTATTTTAATCTGATTCTCTCGTTAAGTCTGATCGATATCACTTAATTGAAAAGTATTATACTATAGTATATGGAGCTTTCTGTACACTATACAGCTTAAAACTAATAGATTTAAGTGTTATTAAAGGACATCGTGTTGTCCGCTGAGGGTAGCACTCGCGCTCGGGGGTGTCCGATCAATATCTACACGAGTCGGGGTAATTGGTCGACGAGCTAGAAAATATCTCGTCGCCTGCTGCCAGTAACCCTCGTATTTGCGTTCCATGTTTGGATTATCGTCATCCGTGTTTGCAGTTAGGATTGGCCTCGTTACCTCTGACCCGCTTCTCTTACCAACGATCATATGTATAAGCAAATCGCGTTCTCTGGTTATGCAAAATAAAACGAAAATATGCATGGTGTAGTTTATATTGATGGGTGCGCTAGACTAACAGAGCTCCCGTCAATAGCCTATTGTAATATGGTGAAGGCGAACGACCAATTAGCTCGATTGTATTGTGACGATGCGAACCGCGTCTCGCTTCGATTGACCTGATTCAACCTCCGTCAATGCAGGGCGCTTTACTTCCATTGAATATTTGTCATATTAATCAATAACAATACGAACGTACAAGCATCCAGTAGATGTCGATCTACCTATAAACCGTAGCATGAGATTAGATTCATTATTTATAACCGTCAGCAGCTCGTTAGCGACCGGTTCGCTTTCAATCAAACCGGCTTGCGTGTCTGCCGATGTGCGCCATGCGTATTAACAATCAATGGCTTTTTGCGAGTGCAACTTGACAATGACATCTGCACGAGACTAACCGGGCCACGTTTGATGTATCCTCGTAAAAGATGAAAGAGTTCACAACGCATGCGCCTGTTTACACATCTAATCTGAGATCACAATAAAAATAGGTTAGGGGCCGGTCAAACAACTCTGCCATCGATCGCGCCGTGAACGATTGCTGTAATTTTGTAACGTATCTCATCGTAGGGCACTTTCTCGTCTTGCAAACCAATCGAGTTTTTAAACACGTAATGTGATGTTGTGAAAACTGTTCACGTATACATAACAGCAGCGAAACGAAAGTTGATTGAGTTTTGGATAATAACGCCTTTCAATCTATGTAAGGTATGTTGTTGTGTACTTGCGTTGCTTACAAGGCTCTGGTCGGATGTTGTTAAAAACGTTTTGACATTGAACATCAGGAGCCTACGTCAGACATCTTATAAATGACCTATTGTTTCTGGTTGGAATAACCGGCTAAGACTATATCTGTCGTGGAGACTCAATGCTATATTTTGATCAAAACTAATGACGGCAATATAAAGGCGTTCTATTAACTTGTAATTTAGCAATGATGTCACCTCTAACGAACATATTTACTGAAGGCTACCTAAATAACACCGCTATAACAACACTGATAATGGTATGACTAGGTTTAATCTTCACAAATTGTATTATCTTTTGTGAAGAGAAAACAAATAAGACCAGTGATTTCTTAATCAAACAACTTGGAATACGGTCGTAGTACTGATATGTGTCAACAACATACTATCATAGTGTATTATTCTATTATCTGGGACGAATACAGTCTCTCGAAGATATTTATCAGAAAATAAAGCATTGTGTTTTACAAAAGCAGAGCTTTAAAGGCGGAACCATGTCGCCTCAATGTTTAACGGACTGCGTAGTTATTTATTGTCCTTCTCGGGCGTTTCCACCCCGGATCATTAGCTTGCCTCGTGGTTTTGCGGTTAGTGTTATTTTCGACTCAACAATTAGCACAGTGTTATTATTCAGTTTGTTTCCTCATCTTATCTAAAGCGAACTCTGTTTCGCGACAGTTAGCGAGGCATACTCGGCGTTTTATGTTAACGGCGTGTGATGTCCCGTCCCACAGGAATATTCGTCCGCTTCTGGTTTGTGTCGGGTAATTCCAGCTGTAATATAAATCAGCCAAGATGGCGGATAACTGATGAACGCTCGCATTCTTAGCAACGTGTTACGTTATGTTTCGGTGACACTCTCGTGAACATTCGGCTTGCCGCTGCTGAAATATTAACGATTTAAGTGTAAACACTAGTTTGCAGTTGAACAAGTGTTATAAACTTGCTCTTGATATTTATTATAGTTAACATGAAACCTTGATGCAAACAATGGCTGTCTCACAGTTAATTCAACTGTCAGCTATTTCAATGGTATTTATGCAGATAATTATTTCATGCATCATTGTCTATGCGTCGCATCCCGTGTCTAATCTCATTTAATGTACGGGAAGCTGTTTATCAGCCCAGTTGTGTAATTTTCATAATGTTTATATGTAATAAGCAGTATTACATGACAAACCGCAACCAGTAGCTATCGAATAGACTTGTTTCAAATAGTTACCACAGAAATCTAAAGCCAACCTGGTTTTTAAATACAGTTCGATTCCGCATAGAACAAAATCTTCCAACTATTACTGTCCTATATTTAAGAAACTTAAAACCTCGGGTCTAGTAGCAATCCGATATCATTTACACAAAGGAAGGCTTGTGTAGCTGTCGTGACATGGTACCAGCTTGAATCGTTGGTCGCGTGCCAAGTCGTGTATCGATCAAGACACCTCACTCATACACCAGGAATACCTCCCCCGTACATTGTCGACATCACTGACCCACTGTCGTCCTAATTGCACTCTCACTGCCCTTTCCGATTCTGAATCACAATCCAATTTAACTATCTTACTAACTGCACTATTAAAGATAGATTCTCAGTCTATTTGTAG
The DNA here is from genome assembly GCA_905146925.1 of Autographa gamma. Taxonomy (NCBI): domain Eukaryota; kingdom Metazoa; phylum Arthropoda; class Insecta; order Lepidoptera; family Noctuidae; genus Autographa; species Autographa gamma. The sequence goes on from LR989858.1 coordinate 462,393, forward strand.
AACTGTTTGACGTGTTAAATTAATCACGCCGACAAAGATTTTGACTAACTAAATACGATATTTTTTTTATACATCGTATACCGAGTCCAAAGGATATAGTGTTGACATCCAATCCAACATACCCACTTGAGACTTGTCTGGAATCGCAGTGAAATTACAAATGAATCTGCATATTGTACTGGCGGCGCGCCAGCGAGTTTGTCGTTTTACTCGCGTGGCCGAGCGTGTGCGTCGACCCGGAGCATCGCCCTAACTTACCTCTCGTTTACCTTGGTTATTATTATGGAGAAAACATCTTTACACGTCATATCAGCCTGTTAACGTCCATCTCAGAATATAGGTCACTTGGATGGACGCATCACAATGTTATGATAAAGATCAGTTTATGTATAAAGTATTATTGAGCGATTGAAGTTTCACCCGTGAAAATCAAGATTCAGCTAAATTGACAACTCACGGGTGCAAATAGTTTTTACGGCCACAAGTCATGTTCCTCACAACTTTCTATTTTCTTTTGCTTCATATGTTGTAGTGCAAGTGCTCTTTTAATCTCAAGACAGCTCATACTGCTTGCCATCTCCATAAATACCTCGTCATAACGCGAGCGCTAACCCGAGCAACTACATGAACCATCCGCTATTTGCCGCGCGGAGTATTCTGTGTGTTCTTCCGCGTGTTTCTCTAGCCAATTCTATTGTTACACTTTGAAATATCCTTACTTTACGCACCATTTAGATGTGTTCCTAAATGATAACTATGGTCTATATACAATTTTAAGCGTGCCGAACTGAGGTTACATAGAAACTACTAAATGAAAACTTGTTTTAATTTGTTAAGACTTTGGATAATTGAGTTGGAAGTGATAACGTATCATATAAGGAATGTGTCTGTGGTTCGCTAATCGAATGCTCAGCGCTGACGCCATGTTGAGTCAGTCGTCCTTGCCGGCTCGTTTCTAAGGCTTCTCAACCGTCGCTCACATTAGTAACGCCTAATTCTGTTCGTTCGTTCCGGCTCGTTGGATTTATTGATCTTCGAAATTTTTATTTGTTACTCTACTGAGCTACTCATAAAACTACACAACAAGACTAACGACTTTTTGCTAAAAAATACTTCAGTAACTTACCACACGGAATCTGATCAGATTAAAAAGATAAAGTGCTACATCAGTTTTCTGTAAAATCAAATAAAGCAGGTTTACTCATTGAAATTAATTTGACCCTTCACATTGTCACATAAATTGATTATAGTAGGGTTCATAAAGCAGTGTTTATACTGTAGTAGTGGCCAGTTGAAATAAGACAATAGGCCGGTTGAGTTCATCAGCGGATATAGATACCATCATGTGGTCGCGGGGGTGCGTGGGCGTTGGTTGCGATGTTTATGGACTATGCATGCCAATCTTAATTCTGAAACTTCTTAATCGTACTTTCCCTGAACCTACCGTTTTTGCACAATTGATTTTATTGGTTAAGAAATGATTGGCAAATAAGCGATGAAAATTTTACAATAAACCTGTTATATACTTACCAGGATAATTATCATCCTGTAGACGGCATTATTGATTAATGCGCGCGCACATGGTACAGGCAAATTAATAAACACATCATCAATTTCATCCGAGCTCAACTTATTTGTCCCGAGTGCTGTTTAAGAGTCTTTCAACAGCTAGTCACACTTCTAATTTCACATACGCTTTCTCAACTTCAGTGCTTTACCAAACATTTAGGAGGCTGCTATTTTCAAATTACTAAAGCTAACGATACATGTATTTTTGCAAGAAGCTGCTTAATATACTCATAGTTCCCATTAAATCCCATTACACATGTTTGGTCATGTCTAAATATTAGTATTATGAACGGCATATTGCAATAATAAACACTGAACATGGCTACTATGTAAATTGTGTCGTGCATGTTATTTTCATTCGTAACATTTCTGGTTTTGGTCGAATGCAAATGTCTGGGGAAGCATGCCAACTGTGCGCGTTCCGGGGGTGGATATTGATCGAGTTTTGGTCGGCCCGCCGAGACAGGGCGACCGCAGCCCCGGCCCGCCGACCTCGCAGCCTACCTTAATGATACGATCGTACGACTTAATACACTGTGAACAACATTTTGTTGTAGACTCGTTGACTTATTGAACTCGCCAACTCCGGAAATCATCTTTTTTATGTAAATAAGCGATGTTACATTGTGTGCCATGTTTTCGTAACGGAAGGTTACAAAAGCCTAAAATATCCTAAACCACAAGTTCAATAAGTGGAATTTTTTTCTGTCCTCATCACATGTAATCAGCTCATGAATAAATCATTCCGCTACATAGTACCAGGATGATGCGATATCTGCCATCAGTGGACGTGAGAAGACAAGGTTATTTGTTAAGATGATAGAACACTTTGTTTGGTTATAGAGTGGGTAGGCTCGCTAGTTGACTCATGTGTGTGACTCGCTCCTGTTAATTGCTATGCGCGGAACAGAACACGGAACTGCGCAGTTGGGTGCGGACGTGGACTGTTATAAAATTTGTTACAGTTGCACATACAATATGTGTCTGTTCAGATTGATTTGACATATAACAAATTTCTGGGTTTGTAACCAATCTAAACAAAATTTTGTTTGGAACTTGGTTTCATTAACATCTTCTGCCTAGCCTTTTTCCAAGGCACACGCGTGGCTTACCTTCATTATCAGTCAAACTGTATGGTTAACACTTAGCCTTTCAAGCCTAAGGCCTGGTTTAGACGATGCGAGGAAAATCGTGCGAGTTGCTGTACACTGCGGCACTTGCACTGTATGTTGTTGTAAGTGATCGATTATAGACGGAAATGTACTGCAACTTGTACGATTTTTCTCGCATAATGTAAACCAGTCATAAATCAAATCATCATGCAAGACTGGATAAACATTTTGAAGTTCATTATTCCAATACGATTTAATGTAAAAGTAAAATCTTGACCATCAGGAATTTGAAGATGCAAGCGAATGTAATGTAATAAGCAATATTTAACTTACATTATCTAAAAGCTGATTCTAGGTACTAAAGCGTACACATACACGACAGATTTACAGCCGACAATTAACAGGAGCGGCCCAGGTGTGCGCCTGTACCACCATGTAGACTCTTCAGAAAACCCATTCATCACACACGAATTATACCTCATGTCGAGTCCTTGCGATGTTATTTAATGTAATAAAAAGAAAGGTATTGTTTAAAGATCTGGTACCATAACATTTTTTTTAATAAACTGTTGAAACTAAATTTGTTGCCTTGTTTAGAAACTTCTATTTCACACCTTTTATTTGCATGATTGCAAAATTCCCCATTTCTTTGAAAGAGGGGTCGTGTCTATAGTGGGCTTGCTGCACTTTCTTGTGTGATCCGCGACTTCGCATTCTCGAAAGCTCACTGTTTCGCTCGCACACTTATTTATAGCCCGCGAACCACCTCGGAAAGGTTAAACCCAGAATTAGATCGGCCAAACTTAACTCGAACTTATTTTTGCAACGCCTCAGTCCGAGTGTTCGGCCGCGGAAGGAACTGGCTTACTACTCTAACTAGCACAAGTTTATCAGATGCTCGTGTTGATGTTTAATCTAATTATGTTCATTGTATAGAAAATAAAATAATGTCGTATTCTAAGGTTAACCCTACTTTAGGAATATTTCAGACAGTCCTCACTGCCTGAGTGAGGAGTGTCTGCTGTCTGAATTGACTGCAAATAATGTATTAATTTTATTACAAAAATATACGTAATTTCGTGTTAATTTAAAAGTATTTGCTCGCAAAGACCTTGTAGTTAACACCTGTGCTCTCCAACAAGATCAATGAAGTGACTGTTTTATAAAACTAGCACAAAATAAATACACGAACGTCTACGCAACAGCGTTACGTAGTATTTTAATGACCGTGCAGCAAATCCTTGGTGCGGCCATAAATTATTCAACTTTACGTATTCCCGTCCGTTTGTCGATCAAACCCCGGTGTTTGTTTCGTCTCTCATTTATACAGCACCACGTGTGCATCTAATATATGCTTTTTGGTATATAATATAGTATTTTTATTAGGTTTACTAACCATAGTAATAACAATGTGTTGTATAAATATAGTTCTATTCACACGTTCGCGATTGCTTGATACTGACGAACTACTTGTTAAGCATAATGGTGATGAACAAACAATGTAGCGTTTATTCTTTACATAGCCAGGTGATCTCAGAAATATGTAAAACTTAACATTAATTTAACATATATTACTAGCAACAAAATTCCATTACAACTTTTAACGAATTTATCAAGAGGTTTATGCAAAATTATCATTTGAAAATGTAAAACTAATCTGCCAGTATATCTTATTAATTTTAGTAATAGTTCATCGCTTAGAAATATTCGCGAAATCTTCTTGCATTATACACGTGGCTTGCGTGCTCGTATCTCGGAACATTTTCACGGAACCGGTTGCTGGTGCGTGCAAGATTTATTGCTATAATTATTTTGTACGACACTGGAGAAATCATTATATTAATAGATTAAAAAAACGTACACCATTATAAAAGGCAGGAAAACATAACAATTACCTATGATCGTGATAAACATTGTTCATTGTTGACCTTTAGATCTCAAAAAAGCATTGTGACAAGAGCAACAGAATAGTAGCACGGGAAAAATGTTCGGCGCGCGTGCCCGAATCTATTGATTCATGCGCTTCATAACGAACTTGAGTGGAATATAGTCTGCAGGCGGGGAACGTATCGACAAGCCGAACTTACACGAACAACAACGTACAACAGGGTTGCTTTATTATTTGCTTTTTTTTACGTATCTCTGTATAAACATTTGATGTATTCAGGTACCGCAACTTTGACAATCCAATTATGAATGTCGGCCAGTAGCTTGGTTCGATTTATACCAGTTATTATCTAACCCGGTTAAATGGCAAACCGGTTGTGGTACATTTATACACAGTGTAATATTTTTGCGTACTATCTGTACTGTAGCTAACCCGTTTGGCAAAATACTGAATGTTGAGCATTTATTACCATATTTCCTAGTTTAATATATCGGTGTTTGCGTTAGATAAGGTCCACATATTATGTTTATTTGGCGATCAAAATCACGTCCACCGCGCTACACTGGGCTTTTGCGTTGTTTATAATATAGCAGGCGACCTCGCTGAATGCCAATGTTGTCATCGGAAATATTTATTTGTCATCTAAAAAAATGAAAATCAACTTGTATTTGCACATTTTTAGAGAATTCAGGTGTTGATTTTAGGGACAGTTTATATATTAATATATATTTCTACTTGGACTAAAGTTTTAAATAAAAAGATAGTCAACAACAATTTCAAAATAACGGAAATGAACAGAACACGTTTACAGATATAATAACAATTACCTTATCTGAACATTAATGGTAGGAACAATAATATTTTGTAAAATGTAAATTTGTGACGCTTGCATCACCTTCACGAGATTAGGATTTGAAAATAATGACATTGATGTTAAGTTAAAAAAAACCACTTCACTTTCAGTCCACAACCAATAAACCAGCTAACATTGACGTGGAAGCTGCGCTCGTAATACTGAAGTAACGATAAGAATTATATCGGTCATTATGTACTTCATACATCGTAAATCTATCCATGGGCCCCTTGATCTTGATGCCTACTGAAAATTTACAATTAATTTTAACTTATTTATCCATAGGGTGCCCGGGCGCACCTGCGCCTTTTAAGAATGATTCTCTGTTTATATAGAATACAAAATGTTTACATTCTACGTTTTTTTGTATATCTGGGTTAGTGATGTAGTCGCTTAATCGTTTTATTGTTTTAACGGTTTTATTTAGAACAAACTAAAATAACTCTCCTACTATTAGCCGTTGTTTCCGTACCAATTGAGCTATTAGACAACAGCCGCATCATCTTAACCTGGTTTACGTTTGTGTCTGATCAGAAGTGGATATACCTTTAATAAAGAATTATAGAAGGCCGGATCAATGTGAAGTTTCTAGAAATATCAATTTCAATTTTATTTTGCATCAGATGTATACATATTGTTTTCTCGAAACACCTAAATTAACGTGTTCGTTTTTTACATTTCAGGAAACGGCACGATAGATTTCCCTGAATTCCTGACGATGATGGCCCGTAAAATGAAGGACACCGACAGCGAGGAGGAGATCCGCGAGGCCTTCCGCGTGTTCGACAAGGACGGCAACGGGTTCATATCGGCCGCCGAGCTGCGCCACGTCATGACCAACCTCGGCGAGAAGCTCACCGACGAGGAGGTCGACGAGATGATCCGCGAAGCCGACATCGACGGCGACGGACAAGTCAATTACGAGGGTCAGTACACACCTACCAGACACCTCATCATAATACGTTTTAAACCATCCTCTCATATTGGGAGATCGTTATTTGTTTTATTTTATGTGACACAAAACTTGTTCCTTGAATGTCAGTTGAAGTAGAATGTGTTTACCAAATTAGGGTCAAAATGTGTTAATTAAGATGCCATTTATAATCTTTTAATCCGAAGATTCTGTGACGCATGACAGATTTCACTAAACTTGTTTTATGTATCGTTACCAGATAATGTTACACTGGATGTGATTATTACCACCCTCTCGAGTGACAGTATTCAGTATATTACGACTAACTCACACACGAGACTCCAGCATGTAGTATATTAGAATGTGTTCACACTAACAATTGGGTATTGCTTGTTAAAAGTTCAATTTATTTATAAACTGACTCACGATGAAAGTATTTCCCTCATGAAATGAAATTTATTTTGCAATTCATGTGTTTACGTTCGTCTTGATTTACGTACATCAGTTTTTATGTTAAATGTTATACACATCTAACGTTGACTAATTTATTGAATCCCTGCCATGTACTGTAGTCTAGTAGAAACGATCTAGATGATCTGCAGTCTCTGGATTGTGCATCTATGACGCTCTGCAATAGTTTAGCTACGATTTGAATCGGGTCAGACACCTCAATGACTACAATAGTTAGCTTATACCGTGGACCGCTGCTGCCCCTATATGCATGGATCCAGTTACCGACCGGGTAGGAGCGGGCAGGGCGAGGTGCCCGCAGCCGGAGCGTCGACCGCGGGTCGCCAGGCTCGGCCCGCCGTCGGCGCGTTCCGCTCGAGTAGGCGCAGTGTGTGTTCCATCATCCGACCGAGCGTTCTCTCTCTTGCAGACTTCCATGCACTCGCCCAAATCATTTTCGCTCGCGGCGACGGCAGCCGTTAGTGCACGGCCCGCCGCCACACTTGTGATATTAGTACAGTAACTAACCTTAAGAAAAGACTCTACGATAACGCTGTGATCTCGAAACGATTTCCCCTAGTAGTGTGTACGCCCACGTCGAGTGCGGTACGACAATAGGTATACCCCAGTGTTAATCTGAATGGTTTGCTGCTCGTTTATTAACTGTTCCTTACCTTGGAAATGTTAGCTGATCCCGCCACTCCTGAACTGTCCCACCCTGCCCGCCCCTCTCTAGCCCCTTCGCCCCTCACACTCTTGTTGGGTTCTCACCACTTAACTATCGATTGTGTCTATTTACTCACTATTGGCGTGGCGGATCGCCTGCAATTTTGTACCCAATATTTTGATTGAAGGCTACAAAATTACACGCGTCCGCTTCACAGGGATATGTTGAATATTGTTTTCCTGTTGATTGGTGCATGTGTCTAATATCTGTATAGAAGTTTTATTATAGAAATACCACCTGGTGATCCGCCCCGCTGTCCGAGTCGCTAGCTAGTCTCTGAGCGCCCTCACCCTCCCACACACCGCACTGCCTCACAAACGAGCAGCAAACGTTGAGGCGCGATCCGCGATCGATACGTACTCTCCTACACTTGTATAGGCTTCGCTCTACACATTCGGAACATGTTCGCTGCGCTGGTATCTAATCGAGTGCTTCCGCCCGACATTTACGATTACTTTATCATTAATATATTTTGTGGATATATCCTGAGGGTGGTATTTCACATAATCCCCTTGTAGTGGCATGATGAGGTACAATATGTATCTTACGGTTTATTTATGTTGTCGGTCGCACCATCAAGTACATGCCTCGCTTTGTATATTATGGTTGTTGATCTGCGCAGGCATGTGTTTGGTGTGGACTCGATTTATTTGTTTTGGTAATACATCTAGTGGTTATCTGTCTAATAGCGGTTACATCTAATTAGTGCATCTCTATCTCTGTCGGTTACTTTCGTTGTGTTAATATGTCTGTGTTAACATTGTGTCTTAGACATGTTATGCAAGGGTTTATGTGAAATGTTTCTTGTAAACTCTGCGCTCGTTCGCCACTGACGACGACAACTAATGCCCTGTTTGTTTTGTTTTGCAGAATTCGTCACCATGATGACGTCGAAGTGAGCCGCCGGCTAGTGTGTGTGTAAAAAGCAGAGAATTTAAATATACATTTTGTTTCATGACACACAATATTACCATCGTATTGGACCTGCATTTCTCTAGTGTTTGCGATAAATTAAATATTGTCATCGTTTCAGTTTAATGATGTACTTGTAACGTATGGGGCGCAGCCGGCGCAGGGCGGGCGGAGAGTCCGCCCGCCCTGCGTCGCCTCCGCCTTCTCTTTTTATTTAGATTTAAAGTATTCCGTTAATTTTACTATGTAAGAAAAATTTTAACTAGCGGTACAAAGGGAAAACGAATAGGTGTGCGTCGCAATGTGATGGTATAAGTCTCGGGTTCGTGTCGGCTCATATTTATATTTGTGTATATTTCGGGCGCCCGCCGTCCTGTATGTGTGCGTGCGTGCCTCTGTTTGCGTCGCGCCCTAGTGTCTGCGGTGCTAGCGTCCCGCACCTTTCCGATACATTTTAATGTAAATTTTTTTCAAGTATGAGATATTTATAAAGTACGTGAGGAATAAAAATTAAAAAAAAAACCCAAAAAAATATAGTGTACCCGGCGGACGGCCCCGTCCGTCCGCTCCACTCCGTGTACATTATGATCGTAATAAATGTTTAAATTTAACTAACTCAGTAAACGAATAAATTAGATTTATTGGTACTGCATTAACTGTATCTGTAAATGACTTGATAAATATTATATTTCTATTGTTGGTGAAACTAATTCTATCGAAATGGAAAGTAATCCGCTCTGTTATTCTCTTACCACATTTGATTCATTCTGTTATTAAATTTTACAAAAGACATACTGAAAATAAATGTTTCTTCATTTTTAGGTCAATAAGCATCGGTGTTTCATTTCGCCCCCGTTGTGTTGATTACGTATTTCTGTTTGTTCACCCGAGTACCTTACCTCCACTCCCTAGTTTTATGTTCGCTTTGAACGAATACATACTCATGTCAAAGTATGCGATGATACCCTAAACGAGTGATTGAATAACTCGAATGTGTATAATGTTACCAGGAATCTGGACGAATGTATCGGAATTGCATATGTAAAGCTTATCATCTGACACTGGTCAAGTTAGCTTTCTGCACTGTATATGTGATACAGTTCCAGTTCTATTTTGAGTCTGCATGTTGTGAATGTGTGTCTGTGACACTCGTGATATAGTAATCCTAAAAAGGAACTTAAGTAAACTATGAATTTGTCGTTAAAATGTTTTATTATTATCACATTACACTCGAGTTAATTCGGCAAATTTACCTAGCACTTGTGGAGCCAATTATTGCAGCTTACTGAATACTGGGGTCGTACCATGAACTCTCAAAGCTGAACTGTTGCTGTTGAGTAAGCGGGACAGCGCTATGCGCCGTGTATTGCGTCGTCTCGCTTCTACAACTGCTACAGGATGGTGCGCCCCCAGATACATTTTGCCCCACACAGTGGAAAGAGTAAAACACATGAGTCAGGACAAAAACTTAAGTTTTCCTATGATTCTTTACGACAGTCGCTTTGTTTTTTAAACGATACGATAGGTAGGTAGTTGTCGTCACAGTTTAGTCGTAACGATTAATATCGTTTTACGACTGTTTTGCTAGCCGTTCTCACTGTCATGACAATGTATGTATCGTCACTGGAAAAAAAGGCGAGTCGCAAAATGACCACTTCTCAAAAAGCAAAGCAAAATGTCCCCTTCGGCATTATCAGTAAAAAAACTGGTCAAGAGCCAGCAGGTAAAGAACATAGAGGGGTACTATACTAATGTTTCATCAATAAAATTAAAATATCGAAGTTCGCCAGATTTAATGTCAAATAAAATATAAATTAACACAAATAAACAATCAACAAATTAAACTTAACCCAAATAAAAAGTACCTACATCTTACAATAATTGTATTATTATTTTTTTTGTAAATGTTGGCAAACTTCGATTGTTATTACTTTAATTTTAGTTTATTTGCATGCGTTTAATTTGTTGATTGTTTAAAAAATAAAGTGGCGCTGACACAAAAAGTACGACCTTTGTGATTTTTAATGTGAGATGATTTTCTTTTAACATTTCAAGCATGAAAAAAAAAAACAAAGTAAAATAAACTATGCTATTCCGGGCATTATCGCTGTATTTTAATTTTATTTATATTCCCAAGTACCGAAATGTGAAATATAGTAAAAAGTTCAAAGTATCAAAGGTTTACGGCATTTGGGCTAAGTATTTATTGCTGATTTTTCTTTTTTCTACCTAAAAAAAATATTTTAAGATATTGAATTCCTGATTAGTTTTGTCTTCAGTTGTATTTTTGTGAAATGGTTTGCTACCCCTGATATTATTCGAATTGCTAATTGAATTCGAAATGACATATATGAAATTCATAACGAAGTGCTGAACACGCCGATTGGCGTGTTTTCTGTTGTTCGTCAGGTGCGGTGCACGCCTATCGGCGTTCACGTTAATACATATGCCGTACCTATCTGCGTAGCGAGAGCAAGTTCCCGCGTTGAATGGGTTAATGCCTGTTAGAGGAAGGGGACATTTTGCTACCTGTAGTCATTTTGAGAAGTGGTCATGATCAGTGGACTGAGCCGAAAAAAATTGTCAATGACAGTATATCGTGTCGTTCTATATGTGAACACCTCCATTTAAACATATAAGCCACAGACTTACTACGCTTATCTGTCGTCAAGGGAAAGTTGGAACGCACATTGGAGTCCACTTCATCACCTTTGTTTTTGGTTAATTTATCGATGATCTTAAACTAAATTAGATTGATAATGCAATAGCGAACTAAATTTTTGTTGTCTATTATCAGAAATGAATTTAGCTATAATATTATCAAAGAGTAAAGTAATTCCACAATGATTCCGTGAAGTTACATCGATTATCGACAATACAAAACGATTTATCCTGGATGGAAAGTGAACCCACGACCTCCGGTATAGTAGTCAGGGCCACTAGACCAAAAGGCCCGTCAATATACGGGGTATTTCGAACTTCATAAAATTTCAACCAGTACACAGTTTGAGAGATGGTATGGCCGTGTTGCTTGTTTTTGCTTGACTTAACGGGGGCACTGCCGTGCCCCTGGATTTGGTCCACCATCCTTCAATAACAACCATTGACCTTTAACCCATTCAATGATGCGGCGCACGCCGATCGGCGTATAAGTTTTTCATACTCAGATTCTGAAAACGCCGATCGGCATAATATAGAATTGTTTTAAATTTTATTCAAGTTTGATGATTCAATAATAAAATATAGACCAATGTGCTTGTAGTTTATAAGTAAAATGCTTGGTACAAGTAGTTTTTGGATATTTCAGTAGCTGATAACGCCAATCGGCGTATTCCAGGTATTAACAACGTACTTACTTTTATTGGTTTAAAATATTTTTTTAAAACTATGATTTCATAAACCAAAAAAACTTCGTTTAAAATCTAGAAAACAAACTAATATTATTCTGATATTACGGCAAAGAAATATTGGTAGATGGATAATTGCACGGAACAGAAAAAACAGGTGGAAGTGCTAAGTAGGCGTGGCACGCGTGTCATAATTATGCGTTGTTACGCTTAACTTGCGCTGAACCGATCCCAGTGGCGTCTGTCATCGCGTAGAGTTGCTCGTCTCGTGAAAAATTAATATTTACCTAGCTATGCCGTATTGTTAAGTTCTAGAGTGCAAAAATGATAGTAGGAGAAGAAATGTTACAAATGGAGGTATTTCGTATCATCGGTAAGTACGATTTTTATTGTTTTCTAATAAAAATCTTATTTTCTTCCAATTTACAAAAATTTAATAGAACGGTTAGTCAAAATAAACCTTATGCAGTAAAGACAAAGTTTATTTTCGATTGTCTTTTTCCATAGAACATTCTAGAAAGACCTTCGCTACTCAATGTAGTGATGTGGTCAAGTCGAAAATTCATTTTGTCGATTGATGTCGATACGAGGAATAACTAACTTAACCTATACAATTTAGTTTATTTAAATTCATTATTTGTTTAATTTTTCATTACAATATAGGTAGGTCGCCTTAATTCATACCCGAAATTTATTTTAAGTAAATTTATGGTTGCAAAAGTGGTATGAAGCAGAAATATTATCAATGTTTTAAATAGTAACCGAATTTATAAAAAGAGAAGGTTCTCAATTCGGATGTTTGTTTTTTTTTTGTTTGTAAAAATGTACAGCGGTTTGTGTAATAAATGAATAAATGTATTCCCAACAAGTCTTATTTATCGTATAAAATATATATAATTTTTTTAAATGTATTCCCAACGACTCTTATTTATCGTATTTGAACAAAAATCGGGTATCTATCGATATCGATAAAGAATTTAAATGTTATACGTGGTGTGTCCTTGGCCGAGTAGCATTAGAGTCACGCCATTGTCAACCGTATGTCTAAAGCAATTATGTTGATAATTGCTTATATTGATTATATATCGCCATCTATGGTCAAGTAGCAAAACTAACTCGTAATCGAATTTAGTGCGACTGTAGACCGTAAATACGTATTGTTGCTAATGCAAAATGAACCTTATTTTTAGAAAGTCGGGGTTTATTTTTTTTCTGTGATGTAGGCTAATTTTGTCTGAATTTAAAACTACCAATCATAGGGATTATTTCGTTGTAGTGAATATGTTATTATCGGATTATTTGTGTGAGTTTGGCGACAGCGGTTCCCATAGTAATTTTGTCGTATTGCACTTCCACTTGTTTTTTCTGTTCCGTGGATAATTGGACTTCAGATTCACCTAAAGTATGTTGCCCTAACCTTAGAGTAATACAACTTTAAGGCCTTAACTGCGCTTATTGTCTTAGTCTGTAGTCTGTCTCTGTACTTATTAAAATAAAATGGCGCTGACACAAAAAGACCTTTGTGATTTTTATAGTGCGATAATTTTCTTGTTACATTTCAAGCATGAAAAAAAAAGTAAAAAAACTATACTTTCCGGGCATTATCGCGGTATTTTAATATTATTTATGTTCCCAAGTACCCTATATGTGAATAATAGTAAAATTCAAAGTATCAAAGGTTTATACGGCATTTTGGCTAAGAATTTTGTTACCGTTTTTTTTTTTTCTTTTCTACCTATAAAGATTTGTTAAAATATTTAAGTAGTTTTGTCTTCAATTGTATTTTTGTAAAATGGTTTGCTACCCCTGATATTATTCGAATTGATGATTGAATTCGAAATGAATTATGAAATTCATAACAAAGTACTGAAAACGCCGATTGGCGTGTTTTCTTTTGTTCGTCACGCCTATCGGCGATTACGTTAAAACCTTTGCCGCATCTGGGTAGCGAGAGCAAAATTTGTTTCCGCATTGAATGGGTTAACGATTTATCAGTGAAAGACATAAATAGTTAAATTTTATATATTTATGGCCTTTTCTCATTTGTTGCTAGATACACAAGAACAATGCAAGGATTTAACGTAATTAAAAAATAATTTTGTGAAACTTCGGTTTATTTAAATTGGTATTTATAAATTAACATTTCAAAGTGATTTATTTATCAAACTTCGGCACTAGTTAGTAGTTGAGTACTTCAGATATATGTTACTTACGTTACGTTGTAGGTACGTACGCTGTGCAGCTCAAGCAACTAAATAACTACCGCTAAGCTATAACTTAAGCTGCATATCGACCGTCGAACTCTGCGCGCTGTGAGCAGCTCAGCTCCCATGTCGATACCTATGTGATCAAGTCAAGCGGCTCGCACTGCTCCGCTCGGCCGAAAGCCGCACCGTGTCGCTCATGCCGTTGTGAAGTTAATTGACAGCACGCAGTGAGCTCGCGAACTGTGAGTAGGTACTTGCGTCGCTATATTCTGTGCGCTCAAAGCCTTTGAGCACGGCTAAACACAACACGCTACTCTTGGCCGAGCGGTGCGATGCGAGCCGTACGACTTGAGCACACAGGCAGACAAGCCAGCTCACAGTGCCGCGATTTGATGTCGATATGCATCTTATATCGTCGAAATTGAGTTCGATTGTAAGTTTTTTTGAGCTAGGGACGGACAAGACAAGACGCGAGGTATCCGAGCACGTTAGGTAGCGGCGCAGGGCGTGTCGGCTGTGGCCAGGTCCCGCAGCAGCGCGGCCAGCGTGCGCGCGGGGCGGCCGGCCATGCGGCGCGGGTGCAGGTAGGGCGCGGCCGCGTGCGCCACCTTGCCCACGCCCGTGATGTCCATGTGCACCCACTCGCCGCACACGAAGTTCTGCAACACGACGCTCACGTTACCACCAAGGCGGACTGGTGCCCGCTCTAGCGAAAACCGACCGACATTTTCCCAAAATACCCATCTACATATTTGATTTTAACCTGCTGTGCCGATCAAGTAAGTTCATTTGCGGAAAAATATTATTAGAGCCCAATATTTTTTCTTCATCTATTATTTTTCTTATCAACCTGCTTACCTATTTATTTTTATTCATCCAAATACGATATATTATGCCAATAGACCGTGGCAAAGACAAAAAGCAATAATTCTTCTATTTAAGGATTCATACATTTTAATAACCATAGTGATTCCAATTTATTTTGAAATAACGATAAGTACCTAAGTAGTTAACTTGCTAAAAGCAACGCGACGCACAGGTGTGCGTTGCCCCAGCGGAAAAAGTTCGAATTTCATAATTTGAGTTTAACAGATATTTAGTGTATGACGTCGTGTAATTGTGTATGGTAAGTAAAAATTTGTGCATCCAACCATTAGGAAGCTATTCATCAAAAACTGTTTACGGGTTAAAAAATGATCCGCTGGGACAACGTTGTCCCAGCGGATCATTTTTTAACCCATGGACGTAGAAGAAAAAAAATTGGTTCAAAAATTAGTGTATGACCTGAAGTAATTGTTTATGTCTAAATGAAATTTGTGTGTAGTAAGCATGTAGGCAAAGCCGACACCTGCCGAGCCTTTTCCCAACTATGTTAGGGTCGGCTTCCAGATTTACCAGATTCAGCTGAATACCGTATTTTACATGTAGCAACTGCCTATCTGACTCCATCATCCACTGATCCACTACCCATTTTTACTGGGTAAACACAGTATCCCATGGTAAGACTGTCTGAATTGACTAACGACTGCCAAAGAACTTCGTATGACAGTCGGAACCTACAGCTTAACGTGCATTTCGAGGCACGAAGGGGTTTCGGTATGTTTGGAAATGGTCACCCATCCACGGACCAACCGCGGCGAGTGCGACTTAACATGTATTATCAGTCAAACCGTACGGCTTACACTTAACCAAGAGTAAGCATGTAGGTATATAAAGAGATAAAATAAAAAAAAATGTGACAACCCTGAGACGATACCGAAGCGGCATTGCGCGAGATTTGACGGTCGATGTCCTACTATTAGGTCTGTGCGAGGTAATATTAGTTTGCTTACCTTCAAAAATGCGGCTCCAAGACAAGGAGTTGCATGACCAGCGCCTTTGTTTCTCAAATCCACGGACGGATCATCTGCAACAAATATAAGATGATGAATTTTCGAAAGTTACCAATATTTTCCTTTAAAAATCTGATGCTTTCTCCTTTCATTTTCACTAATCGTTAGAGCCCATTTTCGTAACAGGCCGCATGCTGGATAACGATTTGTGACATTGCATTAAAACAAATATATTTTTGTTCGACGGGAATCTATCTATCACATATTTTGAACCAGACGGGCCAAAATCTTCCACTTGGATGCTACCTCGGTGAAGTAAAGTAATGAGTGCAAGATAGCGTGTGAACTGACTGGTGATCTGGTGCTGGAAGTACTGCCAGAGCGGGAAGCGCCAGGGCCGGTCGCCCGTGCAGGCGCCCGCGCCGCGCAGCGCCCGCCACGCGCGCTCCGAGTTGCTGAAGTAAAGTAATGAGTGCAAGATAGCGTGTGAACTGACTGGTGATCTGGTGCTGGAAGTACTGCCAGAGCGGGAAGCGCCAGGGCCGGTCGCCCGTGCAGGCGCCCGCGCCGCGCAGCGCCCGCCACGCGCGCTCCGAGTTGCTGAAGTAAAGTAATGAGTGCAAGATAGCGTGTGAACTGACTGGTGATCTGGTGCTGGAAGTACTGCCAGAGCGGGAAGCGCCAGGGCCGGTCGCCCGTGCAGGCGCCCGCGCCGCGCAGCGCCCGCCACGCGCGCTCCGAGTTGCTGAAGTAAAGTAATGAGTGCAAGATAGCGTGTGAACTGACTGGTGATCTGGTGCTGGAAGTACTGCCAGAGCGGGAAGCGCCAGGGCCGGTCGCCCGTGCAGGCGCCCGCGCCGCGCAGCGCCCGCCACGCGCGCTCCGAGTTGCTGAAGTAAAGTAATGAGTGCAAGATAGCGTGTGAACTGACTGGTGATCTGGTGCTGGAAGTACTGCCAGAGCGGGAAGCGCCAGGGCCGGTCGCCCGTGCAGGCGCCCGCGCCGCGCAGCGCCCGCCACGCGCGCTCCGAGTTGCTGAAGTAAAGTAATGAGTGCAAGATAGCGTGTGAACTGACTGGTGATCTGGTGCTGGAAGTACTGCCAGAGCGGGAAGCGCCAGGGCCGGTCGCCCGTGCAGGCGCCCGCGCCGCGCAGCGCCCGCCACGCGCGCTCCGAGTTGCTGAAGTAAAGTAATGAGTGCAAGATAGCGTGTGAACTGACTGGTGATCTGGTGCTGGAAGTACTGCCAGAGCGGGAAGCGCCAGGGCCGGTCGCCCGTGCAGGCGCCCGCGCCGCGCAGCGCCCGCCACGCGCGCTCCGAGTTGCTGAAGTAAAGTAATGAGTGCAAGATAGCGTGTGAACTGACTGGTGATCTGGTGCTGGAAGTACTGCCAGAGCGGGAAGCGCCAGGGCCGGTCGCCCGTGCAGGCGCCCGCGCCGCGCAGCGCCCGCCACGCGCGCTCCGAGTTGCTGAAGTAAAGTAATGAGTGCAAGATAGCGTGTGAACTGACTGGTGATCTGGTGCTGGAAGTACTGCCAGAGCGGGAAGCGCCAGGGCCGGTCGCCCGTGCAGGCGCCCGCGCCGCGCAGCGCCCGCCACGCGCGCTCCGAGTTGCTGAAGTAAAGTAATGAGTGCAAGATAGCGTGTGAACTGACTGGTGATCTGGTGCTGGAAGTACTGCCAGAGCGGGAAGCGCCAGGGCCGGTCGCCCGTGCAGGCGCCCGCGCCGCGCAGCGCCCGCCACGCGCGCTCCGAGTTGCTGAAGCAGCCGAACGCGCCGCCGCCCGTCGCCATCAACACGCCCTCTACAGACACATTGTACACACCAGTCTGAAGTATGTGCTACTAGCACGTACAAATTGGTTTACATCTTAAAGTCTCATATCAGATGACGACTAGCATGTTCCCACGGGTCCATCTTCGTGAATTTAGAAATAGCTAAATAGACTTAGGTATCAAGTTTCATCAAGTACAGTGTAGCCATTAAAGTGTCACATACAGTAATTTGCGCATTTCTGAAGTATAGATCATGAAGTTATCCTACATGCCGTTAACCTAAACTAATATATAAGTAGTACATACGCGTGAAGGTGGCGACATCAATGACCAGCGCGGGCTTGTACAGCGCCTGGCCGTACACCAGCGCGTCCGCCATCATCAGTCTGCCCTCCATGTCTGTGTGCTCTATCTGAAAGGTATATTACATCAATTTGTGCGCCCTTACATATTCTCCAAGCTATGTTAGACTCGGTTTCTACTCGCGGCGAGCAGTTTAATGCCGTGTTTGATTCGACTGATTACCTATTTTACAGGTTGGTAACACATGTCCGAATAATTAGTATAAATTACTGACAAACAATACGATATTGAGGCCATCCGAATAGTAGCTTAATGTAATTTTGTGAGGAACAGGAGGGTCACAGAACTGAAGAACGGGTAGTCACAAAAATAACACATACCTAAGTAGGTAGTAAATACTTAGTTGAAAGACTCACCTGGATAGAAAGCCCATTGAGTGCCTTCACGACGTCACCGACCTTCATGCACTGCCCACTGACCATGTTCTCGCAGATGGGAACCACTGCCTTTACATTGATTGGCACCTATGGGCAAACCGTCGAAATGATCATAAGGGTCAACATACCTAATCTATACATATAATAAAATTGTAGAAAAGTGGTGTCTGTACAATGGAAATATAAACAAAAAAGTAGCAAGGGTTGTTATAATATCGATGCCGAACCTGAAAGTATAATTAATTTTTTTTTGTCTGTTTGTCTGTGTGTTTTTGCACGCTAATCTCAGGAACGGCTTACTCGATTAAGATGCGGTTGTCACAAATATATTGTAGGAAGCTTCACTTAACATTTAGTGTTTATTTCATGTCAATCGGTACATAAATAAAAAAGTTATGTCAATTTGAAAAATCATCTATACATATAATAAAATTGTAGAAAAGTGGTGTCTGTACAATGGAAATATAAACAAAAAAAGTAGCAAGGGTTGTTATAATATCGATGCCGAACCTGAAAGTATATTTTTTTTTTTGTGTGTTTGTGCACGCTAATCTCAGAAACGGCTTACTCGATTAAAATGCGGTTTTCACGAATATAATGTAGTAAGCTTCACTTAAGATTTAGTGTTTATTTCATGCCAATCGGTACATAAATAAAAAAGTTATGTCAATTTGAAAAACCATCTTTACATATAATAAAATTGTAGAAAAGTGGTGTCTGTACAATGGAAATATAAACAAAAAAAGTAGCAAGGGTTGTTATAATATCGATGCCGAACCTGAAATTATAATTATTATTTTTTTTTGTCTGTTTGTCTGTGTGTTTGTGAACACTAATCTCAGAAACAGCTTACTCGATTAAGATGCGGTTTTCACGAATATATTGTAGTAAGCTTCACTTAAAATTTAGTGTTTATTTCATGTCAATCGGTACATAAATAAATCCATAGCAATACATATAAAAATTGTATACAGAGAAGCATCTGTAAAGTAAATTTATAGCTACCCAAGCGAAAGTATATGTATAAAAACCTAATTCTAAATATGCTGCCCGAAAAGTAACTATTCCACGCGGACGTAAGTCGCGGGCACAGCTAGTTATTAATAAAACTTTTAAAATTAAATACTATTTTTTATAGAATTGCATAGCTATATACAGGTTGATTTTAATCACCACCCAAACTTTCCAAAGCCAAAAAAATCTGCTGTTTCATTCATTTAAGTAGAGTAGATATTGAACTATTTTATGAAAGAGCTGATTTTGGTTTCGTGATTTTAGAGTTGGTCCCATAGTGAAAGTTGTTCATATTCATGGGTAGACCACCCAGTGAAAGTTTGGCTGGTGATTAAAAAATCAACCTGTATAATAAATAACTACTAATAATATACTCTGATCAAAGGGTTGCATAACAGTTGTAAGTCAGAGCCTAGACTGAGTCATTTATGACTTATAACGACTGGTAATGATGTTTCGAGTTAAGTACGTCCTACATGTATTGATGTATGATCTATATCTTACCTTGAGTTGAGCGATCATCTTGAGCGCGGCGAACACGACAGCCGCGCCGGCCATGCTGCCGCGGTTCTCCGTCATGGTGTGGCACTCCTTCAGGCACAGGCCACCGCTGTACGTTGTGTTATGGGTATTTATTAGCGTGTAGTTTATAACTTCGCTAATGTTATAAAGCTACTATAGCAAAATAAATGACCGAGTACCAATATAATAAATCTACAAAGGATCATGTATTTAGGTAAGTATAGGCTTAAAAGTCTCAGAACATTTTAGGGTGAGTACGTCTTTTTGTTTCGGACAGCATAAAACGATATTGTGGTCAAATCCTAGATATAAATAATGAAAAAAAAACCAGCTTCAAAATAAAACGGATTTTTATGGATCAATTAATCACAACGTCGTAAAATTAAATACACGGGAAGTCACCAGCTTTCGAGACGAAACATATGGGGATACAAACATAAAAAAAAATAAAGCCGAATTGAGTTCCTTCTTTCTTAAAGTCGGTTAAAAAGACTGATTTTTATCAAGGTAAGGTAGGTGAAAATTCGTGATGGATGTGTAAATGAGGTAAGCAGTAAGTATATCAACCTGTCAAAGGTGACGCCCTTGGCGGCGAGCAGCACGGGCGGCGTGGTGGGCTTGGCGCCGGCCCAGCTGGCCTCCAGCAGCACGGGCGTGTCGCACGAGCCGCGCGCCACCGCCAGGAACGCCCGCATGCGCTGCGCCTGGATCCACTCGCGGTCGTGCACCTCGATGGACACGCCCAGCGGGCACAGCGTGTCCAGCGCCGCCTGACAACAACACACTCATATCACGCGCATGCGCTGCGCCTGGATCCACTCGCGGTCGTGCACCTCGATGGACACGCCCAGCGGGCACAGCGTGTCCAGCGCCGCCTGACAACAACACACTCATATCACGCGCATGCGCTGCGCCTGGATCCACTCGCGGTCGTGCACCTCGATGGACACGCCCAGCGGGCACAGCGTGTCCAGCGCCGCCTGACAACAACACACTCATATCACGCGCATGCGCTGCGCCTGGATCCACAATTGTACCTTAAAGCTAGCTATTACATACCTGCGCCAGATCGACGGGCGTCATCTTGTTAGCGGGCATGTCGGACAGGAAGCGCGCCCAGTTCTGCGCGCGGCCGAAGATGGAGCCCTCGTGCCACAGCTCCCGGCCCTCGCTGCCGTACAGCGACACCTGGCACTCCGGCTTGCGCTCGCTCACGGATTTGAACGTTTGGAATCTGGGAGAAAATTAATGTAGAAAATAATCAGTTATTGTGTTTCAGTATAAGAGGGAATAATTATTGTCTGCAAGAATGTATGGGGTTTTACACGGATCGATTTTCGCTGCACGGCCAATCGCGTGGCCATAGTCGAATACACTACTATGAGATGCAATTTAAGGCACCTTTTAGATATTCGATTTTTACCGTGCGGATATTGTCATCCCTTCCCCCATTCGTCATTAAAATAGAAATGACTAGATGTTCCGCGAGGTTTGTATGTTTTGAATTCAATAATTTTGGAGATTATGATATTGATTCAAACTGATAGGATGCATCCAGATGTGGCGAACGCGCAGTAAATGAGCATTCTACTCGGTGCGCATTCGTCAGATCTAAACGCACCCTTATGAGTTCAATCAACCCCTAAGGTATTAAGGAAGTCTGTAATAAGCTATTAAAGGTGGAGTGGTCCAATAAGAAGCTCCATATAGTATGCCCCATACCTCCAGGCGGCCAGCTCAGCAGCTTCGGCAGCGGCGTCGGGCGCGCGGCCGGGGTCCACCTCGATGACGGAGCAGCCGCGCTGCTTGAGCAGCTGCACGCCCGCGCCCACGCCCCAGCGGATGTTCTCCTGTTACACAATAACTTATATTCGTATATGGTTCCTTAAAATATTATATTAGAATCGAAAATGTCCGACCCGCAAATGTTTTTGAATGGTCAGAGGCTTTTTACTACACTTAAACAGTCAAGCAAAGCAGGTTTTATTGTTAAGATTTAATTAAAGATTATACGTCGCTCGCCGTTGTTTAGGACACTTTACGATTATCGATAAATTTGTCAGATAGGTATTACAAATAAAAAAATAATATTTGAAAACTCCTGTTTTTGTATTAAATCCTCCTCAAGTCCTCAAGGATTTTTTTTGTATTGATTTCAATTATTGTGTTTAAGGCACACAACACTTACCCTAGCTTCATCGAGCGACTCTAGCGGATTGTAGCCGGCGTCTTTCGGGCCGATGGAAGCGATGGCCACCGCGGAATACTCGGCCGCTATGTCTGTGAACGCAAACGCTTTCCCCAGCTGCATCTCACAGGTTAACCTGGCAATAAATATTATAAACTTTAAAACTTATATGGGTATTAGGAATATTGCTTATATATATATTTGGGACCGCAGTTTACATTTAAAATATGATGAGACCTAATTCCAGTCTCTCAGAAACACAGGGGAAGGGGGGGGGGGGGGGGGGGCTTATTCTTAAATATTGACTAATGATGAAACTTACTTGTTCAAATGTTGCAACAACTTGCCACTACATTTCTGATTGAATTCTTCTGCGATCGGCGTCAGTTCAAAGCAATTTTTACATTGATACACGCCCAGCACAAGGCCTTTCTGTAATAATATATTTGGGGAAGGTCAATATTCGAGATTTAGTGCTTTGAGAGCAAGCTACTATTACAACTTTTTCACATTAAGGTTTTTACTTAAGGTGGACTCACTCTAACATAAAGTACTCAGTTGTGTTGGCTATACTATTGTTTAAGCTGAATATACAAGTAAATTACCTTACTGCTTGTACTACATAGTTCATTTGCCCCACTCTCCTCAGGTTTTGGTGTTGCGGGGGCACAACACAGTCGTGTGTTATATTTATAGTAATTTCCCCAATTTTGTAGTAACTTAGCACTTGTAAATAATTTTGAAAATCGCATTTTTACAAAAAATAAAATAAAACTGTTTAAAATATCATTCTTTAATTTCAATTAAAAATAAACCAACTAGATATGCTAGGTAATCATATTTAAAGTTGGAACTTTACTGTGTGTAGATAAAAAAGTTTATCTCCTATTGTCATGGAACCTTAGCTAATGATGAATCATGATACATCATGGCAAATAAAATTTATTGATATAGGTATAATTACAATTTTAAAACTTTCGTTAAATTAGGTATTTTATCTTTGTCATAGTGAAACATGATTCACCATATTTTTATTTGAAACTTGTTCACTCTTTATATACCTAATGTATTTTAAAAAATACACAATAATTTTTCGAGTAAATTAATTTATAACAAAGATGCGTAAATATAAGTTAAAATTAATTAACAATAGATAAGAAAATAAGAATAACAAATGCAACAAGTACCTACCTATTTTTTATTACCAATATTTAGTTTAAATGATGTTGTTTTTGGCACATGCCTTATGGTCAGTGACACTCTAGTAGCTCTTTGGACTGTTTTAGAATGAGCATAATTATTTGAACACATTTTCAAATTAATAATAGAATTATCTAAGACATCCTCAGTAACTTCCTCAATACAATGCAAGTAGTTGTGAAACAGTCTATCTTGTAAAACTAACAAACTCCTTGGTTCTAACAACAATGAGAATGCAGGTTTTGTATTGATAGTGTTATCATCTGTTGCTTCCATAAAGGATAAGACACAGTGGGACCCTACCGACAGTGTAGTTATAGTGGGATAGAACAGTGACCCATCTAAATGTGGCATTATACCTTGGCCAGGTAAATACTCATTAACTAAGACATGGTTTGGCCGTTTGCCTCCCATTAAATCAAGCCTGTCTATTTTGTCAAGGTACATGTCGAGCCAGGGTGGCATGGCCTCAGCTATCATGCCATTCCTGTGAGGAATCCCGCCCCAGTTCTGCAGCCTTCTGTTTGTGAGTTGTGTCCATTTTGGTTTTGGTGCTGCATAGATATGGGTTAAAATTGCCTTCTCTTCAGTTGGTGATAAAAACTCTGATACATAGTAAGCAGTTTCTGGGGCCTGAAATGAAATGTTTGTGCATTTTTATTAATTGGAAATTAAAATTTGTTTTTTTTAGGAACTCTTAGAACTAGTGTTATAAACAGTTGATTGTTACTTTTTTTAATATTATAAAAATTCAGTGAATACTTTTTTCTTTTTCTAATTATCTTAGAAGCTCTCTGAATTGTAATATGTGCTATAAAGTACTTTCAACAATAAAATGATCATGTATCTTGCAAACATAAAACATGAAGACGATGAAATTAGGTAAATCTTTTAATTTCGTCATGTTTTATGCCCTAACTTATCAAATACCTACTACGCTATGGAGCTCCTTGTAAGTTTCTTATCTATAAAAGCTAGATTGATTAAAGCAACGGTTGTCAATACTTACAGATGCTACTCTAAAATCTTTTACGGAGGAACCCTTATCAGCCATATTCAATTTTTTGTACCAGTTACTTTGTATAAGTTTGTTTTGTTTTGTATTATTTTGCAACTTGTTAACAAATTGACGTTTGCTGCAAAAGTAAACAAATGAATGTCGTCTCGTCTTGTTGCTTGAGCGTGTTTTTTTTACTACGTTTTGTTGATACTAACTCATGTGCTATAATTTTGAACATTATAAAGACCACCGCTCATTATATCTATTACTTATTTTAAAAAATATTTGTATATACAGTTCGAATATTTATCGATAAAAATAAGGTCCACTCACATATAAGACGTTGACTAACTAAACGTGGAAAGATGTCTAATGTTGCTATCATAAAAAACAATTTATTGTCACTTCAGGCGTATTACGTTTTGTTATTTAAAAAATGTGATAATATTATTTCTTTTAAAATCATTTAATCACTAAAATATACATTATTTATGTTTTTCGAGAACTGATAACATCGAAAAACATATATGTGTATCGAATTTCAATTTATTCATATAAATTTATCTTAAACGTATTCAGTCAACACGCGACCTTTGCCAGCACTAACAAAACATATACAGCTAATATTTTTTGACAGAAGCGTACAGAAGATAAAAATGTTATTTGTTAATAATTTTTTTGTAAATATTTGTTAAATGAGCAATTGTAGAATGTGATCACAATGGGCGGTTGCATAGGAATAACTAGAAGTGGTAGCGGGCCCATAGAGGAGTCTTCAGCTACCGTGTCTCGGCCTAATTCAGGTAGGGTAAGCGATCATCTGTCTTCGTAGAGACGTCTAGTGCGTGTTCTTATACCTCTTTGTTTTAGGTGGCCTGAGGAAGAATCAGTCGCTATGCCACGAGACCATAAGATGGAAATCGGACGTGCCATTGACAGAAGGACAGTTACGTAGCAAAAGGGATGAGTTTTGGGACACAGCGCCGGCGTTCGAAGGACGCAAGGAGATTTGGGACGCACTGCGGGCAGCCGCCGTCGCCGCAGAAGCGATGGACTTCCAGCTCGCGCAAGCGATACTGGACGGAGCCAGTGTTTCCGTGCCCAATGGCTACCTCACAGAGTGCTATGATGAATGGGGCACGAGATATCAGGTACGTCACGTTTACCTTCACATTTGGGCTGTAAGTGCGGTTTAAATAGCCTCATTATAATTCTGTTATAGTTTAAGGTGACCTTCAGCTGTGTCCTTATTATGGAAACTCAATCATAAATTTATGTTCAATAACACACATATTGTTGACTGTTGTCATTTGTGCAATGGACACTCAAAATATTATGGTTTGTTGACAATACAGCTGTGGGAAACTATAACTCTTTCTAGTTCTTTGTTGCTAAAACAGTTCATTTACTTAATATTTTTACACTCATTTATTTTTTCCTGTTCTGTTTTATTTATTGACCTAATACTAAAGTTATGATAAATACATAACTATGATGGTGATACTTAATGCAATACTAACTATTCTCATAATAATAACAAGCATAAAAACATATGATTCTTCAGGTCAATAGAATGCTTATGATAATATTCTCCTCTCCATATAATAATACATATCATTCTAAGCAATTTCATAATAGACTTGTATAATATTGATAGGAATAGAATTGTCTTAGGAACAATTAACAATAGCGCAGTTTAGATATCATCTGATCTTATGTTAGTCCTGATTTTACAGTCAGAGAATATCCTGCCGCCTTTCGCCTAAGTTTTCTCATAAACTTCCAATGAAATACATTCTTAAACTATATTTTAAGGAAGAACAGGTTAAACCAATGGCCAATACAAATTTTGGTATACATAATTTCTCTACCAACATTGATATTAAAATCAGACTATTACATCATTTTGATAATGATTAAAAGTAAATATCTATCCATTGCAGCCTGATATCTTTAATTCCTGATAGTGCATTGAGTAGTTATGCAATATAAAAATTCAGTAAAATGGTGGTTTTCCATACCCTCCATGCTCCATGTATTTGATACCTTCCATGCTTAAAAAGGAGTGCTTTCCCGACAAGATATTGTTACAAGAGATATATAATTTAATAACATTACTATTAATTGAGATACTCATCATGCTTTGCATAAAGAATGGTCTCATGATGATTGAATGATGCTCACAGTTTAGGACAGAGTTCAGGCACTGTCTGTTGCTTGGTCAGAACTACAAGTATAATAACTCACATAATATAGAAGTCAAATCAATATTTATTTACTATTATTAGCCCTGAGGCATAGGCAAAACCCTTCATGTACCTTTTCCACTACCACTACTCTGTAACTATCATCGTCCAGTTTTACAAAACCATTGCATATTTCTGTGTATTTTTTTTTAATTATTTATTAGGAGCTTACACTGTCTCATTACAAGGCACAGGCCTTCTTTCTTCACACACATTTATTACTTGGTTGGTGTAAAGACTATATGTACGGGTTGGGTAACAGCGCACACAAGCCTTGTGAGTGTGGTATCTCTCCCCAAATCATGGCTCACTTGTTGAGTTGCCTATCGTGTCCTACCACCTGTAAACGCGAGGACCAGTACAATGCTATCCGCATAGCTGAGTACTGGTTCGGGAAAATATAATACTGCCACTTATCGACATGCTAAAAAGATTCATTACTATCAACCTCTCATGGCCCATATTTGAACCGTAGGTCCCGATATACTGCCTATCGCCACCAATAAACATGGTGAAGGAGGCTTCAGGGCGCGACTCGCCCGCGGAGTGGTCGGAGCCGGTGGAGGGCGGCACGGAGCTGTCACTGCGCCTGCGCCTCTCCAACACCTGCAAGGACGTGGACCTGGCCGTGTACTCCAGGCACACGGTCGCACAGTGCAAGAATAAGTTACATGTGAGTATCTCTTATAACTTACCCCTGCACAATATGAAGATTATTATTACTGGGAATGTTAATTGTTTTTAGTGGGTATGGTTTGGACCATTGTGTGAAAAATATTAAGCATTTTTAAATTTATTTTTGCAAATATGAAAAATATGGTTCCTATAAATAACGACGACCTCCGTGGTCGAGCGGCGTACGCACCGGTTTCAAGGTGGCGCTAGCTCTGAGGTCCCGGGTTCGATCCCCGGACGGGTCAATGTAGAAAATCACGTTTCTACATTGTCTCGGGTCTGGGTGTTTGTGGTACCTTCGTTGTTTCTGAATTCCATAACACAAGTGCTTTAGCAACTTACTTTGGGTTCAGAGCAATGTATGTGATGTTGTCCGCATTTATTTATATTTATTTATTATTTATATTATAAATCATAGAACGCGCATTAAGAAACGGCTTACGGACATTTATAAAAAATTAAACCTTATTCCTTGTGAAGATAAATCTGCCACACATATTAAAATTTGATAGCTTGTTACTTTTGAAACCTTCCAAGGGGCAACATGTAAACAAAATAGCAGTATTTGGTATATAGCTACAGTTACATAGAGTTCATACAGTTTTTCTAAAACTACATACTGATACACTTTAACGCCTGACTTACTAGTTTAATGACTTAGCAACAGTTCCCAAATGCGTCCAAAGCCGATATAATTGCCACTTACCATGAAGCAACACAGTATAAATTTAGCTAATTTACTTGCTGCGTGAAGACTAAGTAGTAATAATCACCTCAAAACATCGAGAGGTGCTAATTTAGTATATTAGTGTGTTATCGAGAGATCACATACAACCTTGTTTATAAATCCTTGATGATTATTAGTTAAAATTATTATATTTACATAGTTATTCAGATCCGGTGCCTTTTAATAAATATTTGCATTAGACGAGTGCTAATTCAATAATTTATTTTTATTTAATAGATTTCTGTGCATAATTTGCATTATTGATCAAGCATGTTTGATGAGGATATTTTATAATATTTATAATTTGAAAGTCAAAAAAATTGGTTTGTGGGGCAGATCAATTGGTTATCTAATATTGTTCTTACATTTTGTGTCAATTACATTAAATGTTAATTATGAAAATATAAGGTCATGACCTAGGTATGTTGTTCTAAAGCAAAACTAAAACTTTTAAAGAAAGTACGAAAAACCTATAGCGGCCTTTATTGGCAAACCAGTTTTAATAAAATCTATTGATTCGCAATTAAATCGTCGTTCGTAGAAGAATAACGAAGGGTCAAAGTTTATTAATAACATTGTGTTTGATAGTAATAGCATAGTGAACACTGCTATCGGTTGTAACGTCAAATCTTTTTCTAATGATACTTTCACTGTTGACTGCCCAAGCGTTGATCATTTAAAGTATTTTATTGAGCTTTTGTTCTCAACAATTAATCTTCTACAAAAATCGATTTTCTTACCCAATACATTGAAAAACAATTGAACATTTTTTCTTGAAAGTCACCTTATTTATAATGAAGAGGGCTAAGGTATTAGTATGAACTAGCTGCAATTCTAAAGCGTGCCCCATTTTCTACTTAAAGCATAATATGAATGTAGCGGTATTCGCTGCTTATTTAATATTCAATAACAAATGATATAATACTCGAGTGACTTGTTTGCAAGAATCCGCGTTGTTATTGTAAATTAACGTCGGCTGGCTTGGTTTACTTAAGTTGCTTCTATTTATGATCAAATTAATTATGAACCCGTCTTGTTGTCTGAATGTCGAACTTCATTATTTGGGCCACATTTTCCGGGTCAATTGATATATATTTTTGGAATATGATATCAGAATTTCTCTCGGTTAGTACGTGTATGAAGTGAAATAATAAGGAGCTTTTTATATGTGGCACTTGTAAAGTTATTGATAACAAGAAGGTGTATAAATTCAGCTACAGAACAAAGGGCCTTTGTCTTATAAAAATACGTCATGATACCGATGAACCACGAAAAGATACTAAGAAGGAAAAAACCTGCTAAAAAGTTCACAAAATAGCTAAAACGAAAACTATTAAGAACGACGTCAAAATGCTACTCATTGTAACAAAGTTGGCTGGCGATAAACTTGTGTATTGTGTTGTATGTGAAACACGGTCACTCATGACTCATGACGTAAGCTGCCGATGCGAAATTTTGCAACACAACAGCAACGCCGCTCCTTGTACGGTGGGTTAATGTGCCACACGACAGAAGTAAACAGCTCACTGCCAAAACCAACCTTACTGCTCGAACATAAAGGTGTTGTTAAGATCAAAGTATTATCATTGATATGTGCCGACTGTACGTCGACCATTTTTATTTGAGACAGGGTTGTCAGACTATTGTTTGTATGGGAATCACTTCCATACTCCACTAATCTTCAATGACTGTATTTTTATGCGTGCATAGTTACACACAGTCGTGAAGTGACTCAGTGATTTAATGATTAGATTTGTTGGCACAAAGGTCTAGGTTCAAGCAAAGAGTTAATCATGATTTTGAAGGAAACATAACTATATTTAGATAAGCGCACTTAAAATGTTTAGGATACGAATGAAATAAATATACATCATTTTAGGTGACAATGAAATTTCAAAATTCTAATCAAAATACAAATTCTTTCGTCACAAACATATACAAATTTCATGTTTAATTACTCAGGCACAAAGCTCAGAAATGCTTTTATAATTCACTTCCTATACGTTAGGGCAGCCCTATAAAGATGCCTTACCGTCTTAAAGGTCATAGCCACCTGTTAAATGAGTCAGTTTTGGACACAACAATTACAATTGACCTACAGAAACGTTTAAGTGCTGCTCGAAAATATTTTTTCAATAAAATAAAGGACATATACGTCATTATCAGAGGTTTAAAAGTTCACAGGCGATTTTGTATTAACTGATTTTTATTGCCCAAAGGCAGCATTAAGTTACCAAAGTAAAGTATTAAAATTATGTTCGCATGCAAATGAAGATATTGCGGAAATGGTAGAACAAAAGCTTATTTAAATGCTGGCATAGGCAGTTTGATAAGAGACCTGACTTATCTTGTCGACATTGTATCGTCTATCCCAAGAAAAAAAAGGGAATCAGGGACTAGTTTGTCATTTGAGGATATTCAGCATACAGTAAAAGAGTAAATAATATTAACCTATTTTTAACTGCTTACCTGTTTTATAATGCCGGCGTGATGCTACAAGACATTCAAGGTGTCCGTTCAATTCTACTAGTTAGTCGTGAGCTGGCATTCAATTTGGAAGCCACAATAATAATTAGTGTGGCGTTGACCTAGTAACCGTAGCTATGCAAGGAGCATGTTCACTCGGTTCACTCGTAGGCTTTCTCTTTGTGTGGAATACAATGCTAAAACTCATTGTTATTTAACTACGCTCACATTAGGATTTGTTTGGCGTCCGATCATTATCGGACAGTTTTCTTTTCTGACCTTTTTTATTACCCGAATGGATAACGCACAAGGTTGTTCTTTTGAATGCGGAAAGTACGGATGTGAATTCATTCTTATACTAAAGTAGAAGGAAGAAATTATCGTAATAAAACATAGATTTAAATACCTATATGTAACTGCTATCCAAACATGTTCATTAACTACATGAGAAATGGCATTTATTTGTTCTACAGTGGAACAGGGTCATACTACTTTTTAATATTTTTAGTGGTAGGAACTTCCAAATTAAATTCTTTAATGTAATCCATTTTTATACGAATGAACGCTTTTCGCACTTGATTGAGGTCAGACAGACAGAAATGTCATGTGCGTAAACAAGATTATTTTGATAAAATTTAAGCTTGATAATCCGCAATACGGAACTATAAATAGCCTGGTAATTAACAAGAGTTTGATGTGTCAATTAAATGAAAAAAATTGGTGTTTACGTTATAAACTTTAATTTTATTTAAGTTTGTTAATACTGTCCACTTGCATCTCATAAAATTCCAAATATCTATTTCTACAAAATTATAAGTACCAGCCTTGACAAAATGCTAGTGGTAAGCCACGCAAATAAAGCTTGTTATTAAATCAATAAATCATTTATTTGTAGGCTCAAGAAAACATCGAGCCGTGGCGGCAACGCTGGTTCTACGGCGGCAAGCTACTCGGCGACCGGCTGATGATCGAGGAGGCGAAGATAACGCCCGGCTACGTGGTGCAGGTCATCGTCAGCACCGACCCGCAGCCGCCGAGCTAGTCGCGCAACACCCGACAGCGTCTTTGTGGTACTTTGCATTTATTTTTAAAAATATTTTTTCCATTTTATTTGTATAAAGGCGACAGCTCGGCACGGGTGCCAGTTTTAAAGTGATGACGTCATTTGACAGGTTTAGGCAGCGCCATCTGTTGGCAGTTATGATAGTTAACTTGACGTGTGGCTTTAGAACTTGCACTTTGCGCGTTAGGGTCTTAGTATAATGGACTCTTTCTACTTGTGTTAGATAGTACGGAGTAGGCTCAAACGTCTCTTGGCTCACGTGTACGACATAAGCTCTCTCACGCTGTCGTACTGTAGTTATATTTCTATATTTACTGATTATTTATGTTTTGTAGATTATAGTTTAGGTTTGGGCCATACATGCGCTTTGTGTGATCAATCGTAGGAAGCACAAGCGATCGTGGCGTCTTGTGTGCTCATTTTACTGTCAAGAAATGTACTATGGAGATTGAAATCTATACAAATACTTGCATATACACACAACTCCTGAATATCGACGATTTTTTGTATAAAGTGCAATAAAATAACGGGATATCCCGTAGTGATGATAAATATTGAAATAAAATAAATTCGTTCTACAACATTGTTTACTTTCTGTATTTATAGAATAATATGACCAGTTACTTAGTAGTATCGCCCAGTGAATGAATACTCTGATAATATCTGTAAAATATCACGAAGACGCTTCAGAAGGTACCGGAGCAACATGATCCACGTAATACATATATTCTAAAGTGACATAGTGGGCGAGATACATGTGTAACCAATTATGTGGGAAAGGCCCTAGGGTATACAATAATTAATAAAAATAATATACGCCATATTTCTTAAAGTAAGATGCGATATAGTAATGTAATGTGTCTGGCCTCAAATCGAGAACTGTTTTTTACGATATTTTCTATGCTTGCTATAAAAAAAGTACTCCAAATATTTTAAGAGAGTAATAAAGTATCACTGGTAACAAAACCGTCATTTTAAACCTGTTTGAAGATTTATTGTATATTCTAGAGCCCAATCTTTAAATATTGTCCTACTACTCGAAACCAGGGCTCGAACTGTCCACGGCGAACATAAGGCTTTTAAGGAGTCGCCTTGTATATTACATTCTTATTTGTCACTCGTCCATAGCATATGCAACGTTTTGTCTCATTACAATCAAAAACATTGAACTATATGCTGGACTAAAATCGAAAAACAAAAGACGTATGTAAATCCTTCGTATTTCAACGCCTCTGATTGGTCAACAGATCTGCACGATGGATACGTAGGTGCGGCCCTTAAACCGCATTTAAGTGTAACATGTTCAGAGTTTGTTGAAAATTTTAGTCCAATATGTAAGTTTGTTTTAATGCTCAGAAACAATGTTCAAAATAATTTATTACAGACAAACGTTGCATATCTTATGGCCGACATCTCACGCTATTAATTTGTATTAGATTCGTATAAATTGTCTATATTTATATATAAAATGCCCCAATTGTAGTGATTAATATGTTACATGTATATTGCAGTGATAACTGGATAGTTTAAGGCTATACGATGGGTACACGAGTAGGAACGGAAATACATTTTTATATGAACCGTGGATTTTATCACAGAAGTGTATAGATTCAGTTATATTGTTGGTAAAAATCTATAAGTTCATGTGTACCGTAAAATTCAGCATAGAAGAAAGATGTTCAATTTCTGATCAAGAAAACTGTTTTGTGTTTTCTAATTTGCTTTAAAGTTTTAAAGGATATACCTACATACACACAGACAATAACATGGCTCTATTGTAGCAAAATTAGCTTCTCATTAAATTAGTTGTAATGTACTAACACCAGAGGGCGTTGCACATTGATACAATCTGTCCGTCCGACGCTAACGCTGAACGGATATCAAATAAACGGGAACTTACTTCATATCATCTCTAATATAAAAACAAATATTCGCTATTTTAAATGTGTTTGCTCACCGTACAATGCGCTATACGATTACACTCGTTATATTTAAATACCTACATATATTTACATGACTCGAAGGATTTTTATTTATTAAATAGGGTTCACTGTAAGGAGCTTGTATACTTGTTTTTTTTTCTATCGTTTGTTTTTTATGGCCGTCTGAGTGCCATTCACAAAGTACCAATTGTTAGCTGACCTCTTTGCGAGGTATTTATTTTTTGCTGCTTAATACGTGGCAACTACTGAGCCTGATTGTGTTACCAAACTTTTCTAAACTTTGACTACACTTTTCTATTTTTACATCTATGTAAAATTAGGTTGAGTAAAAGTTTAGTTGAGTTTTGTATTATTCAGAATTAAGCTCACATTCATATGACGCCTACAGATTGTCCGATTTTATATATAACCTGTCAAATAATTATAATGCAAGACGAATTTTACCTTAAAATACCTCCTCTAAACTTGGATAAGAGCCGTGAGAGGGATCATAACGATTTCCCTTGCGGCATATACAGGTTGCATATAAAATAAGGACTTCTGTAGACGAGAAATGTACACAAAACATAATTATGGTAACGTTAGAAGTATTAATCTGCCATAACGTACCGCGACTGCCATCTATTGTGATGTTGTGAGAATTTTCTTTATATACTTACTGAATTATTATAATAATATATTGTTTATTTTGAATATTTTAATCGAACGCTAGATGTTAATTTTGCATTCTGTAAAGTTGTCGAACATTGGCCGTGTCTTGTTTAAACTTATTGATGAAAGCTCTGTCCCTGCATTTGCTACAAGGTCTATAATAAAGAAAAACTATAATCCTCAGTAATTCGTCGTTGCCATGGTTACATGAAATGCGGGCCAATGTTCATAAGAGCTGCTATTATTCGGACTAACTAATCATTGATTTATACAAGCGTACAAATGTGTATCTTGTTATAATGTATTTAGTGTTAAATTTTGCACACGAGTTAATTAACGCAAAATTATAAAGATGTTAGTGATTTGTGGAATGTATTCTTATTAAAGAAATTATTAAGATAAGTTTCGGTTTAAATTGTATTTTGTTATGATGGAAACATGTTCAGAAAATCGATTTTATAACGATCACTCGCTATTATTTATCTAACTTGGATGTTTCCGTTAAATCATGTGATATGTATTGCGATTATTTTAACGACAACAGATTACGTTCAAATATATATTAACGTGACAAATGATCCCAATACATATCAAAACAAAATATTATTTAGTTTTAAAACATAATTAATTCTTCTTATTATATTATGGCCTTATATGATACTCAGTGAGACTCCGACAAAAATAAAAAAATGCGTACTTATAGATGTGATCATTGTACAAAACTAAAAAGACTATTCAAGCAGTTTCAGCACAAATTATAATCAATTTGTACTTTTTTTTGCTGACAATACATGGATCAATCATTATTTTAAACTCAGCTGTCCTATGCACTGCCTAGAGTAAACATGCAGGCAATGTTATTTTTATCAATTAATTATATGACTTATAAATAAGGGACCTCTTGCATTGTCATAAGTACCCACAAATTTCGCGTAAGCACCCATATATACCATTCTTGTAGGCCTAAAGCCTCTCGGACAATATTCACTTACATATCGACTCGATACTTTCTTTATTTACATGATAAATCATAATGGGTTTAATCGATATTTTCAGGTTTATCGATATGTTGTTGATTCATAACGTTGTATAAAATCCCATGCCTAGTGATATGTTACAGTCTCAACAGCATTTATTTATAACTCGGAATATTTCAATGATTATTGTTTTATTTTTTTGAAATATGCATATGAAGATATAGATTATAGAGATAATAAAATGTTAGAAGTTACAATTTGAATTTTAATATTGTATGGATAGAACAAGAGCAACTTGGATCATATATTATTTATTTCTTTGTGTTTGTCATCGCCAGTTTTCGTTTCCTATACAAATTCGTTGTATATTTTTTAAGGAAGTGGGCGGGGCCAATTGATAACTAGATTTTTTCAATACTTTTCTGTTTTTCTGTCTAAACTTTTAGTGCATATTGTAACTGCTAACAATCTACGTTATATTTCTAAATTGTAATGAGAAGATTATAACATTTTAGTACTAACTTATTAGGTTAGTTTTAGTATTTATACATAATTATTTAATAGTTAAATTGGGAAGAGGCTTGAGATATTATTTAGTTTGATGATGGTGACTCTGTGAACATTACTAATATTATACTTTGCTTTTAACAAATACATAAATATTTACTCTATCTCTAGTCCTACTCATCTATTTCTGGTTTGTGAGAAGTTAACTTATTAAAAACCGAAGCAAGTAACTGTGACACTCATGTTAGTAACACACATAGAAACACCAAAAGATCCAAAATTGTCGGCGTTGTTCTAATGATCTTCATAAGATTTAACTTCTAAAATCAAGTGGGCCTACTGTCCTGTAAATTAATCAATATATAAAAATATAGAATAAGATTTTATTATATCAAAAATAATGTTACAGAGTTATCATTTTCATGATCATATACTACGTTTTCAAGTTATACATTACAGAAAATTCTAACAATACGTTCATGTTCACGTGCACGCTGCATTCAAATGTATGTAAAGATAATAAGTTCTATAATCGCGTTCACGACTTGATGTTAGTGTGGCTATAAGGCCTCAACTGCATTGGTATACAACGTTGATTCTCGAGACACTACTCCGCCTAAACGAATATGTCTAAACCAAATGTAGTTCTCGCCTTCACACACAATAGACTGAAATTGCCAGTGTAAAAATAGTATTTGTTATCTGTGAACAATTCTGTGTTACCATCAACAATAAATTTTAATGTCTCACTACGCTAATTTTTTCAGTTATGTTTAGGTTACATTGCAGTCGGCCATAGCTAGTTATACAATAGTCTAATCGGTCTAAAACATGTTTAATTTCGGACTAAGGAATTATGTATGGTGCTATCAGTTATTTTGCCACAATCGAACCTCTTTCATTATGTATTTGTTGCATATTACTATTGATGTACTTGTACAAGTTTGATTTTGCACTCAATCAGTAATTGATTTTCTAGTTACTTTCAATAACATTTATTTTGTAAAGACTTACTGGCTTGTTAACACTCATCCAGACCTGTCACAAATGTTAGGTTTACTATTCCTTACTATCTTTTCTTTGGTATAATAAATCGTTTCTAGCAAATTCATAAGTTCAATTTACGATTCATATTCAGATCACATCCAATGAACGAAAAGGTTCGCCATCAATAATTTCCAATGCAAATGTTACAATTAACAAATACGGGTAATGTCCAAAATTGTAAACTTTATTGTAATGTCATGCTCACATCTCTACATGTTCTTTGTTCCTTCTACTTACATAAGCACTGTATAGTCGGCGCCACAATTGTTATTTACGTTGCTGACTGTACCCATACATTGTACCAAGCAATAAAATTTATTTACGTACGCAAGAATATTGATGCAACATTTTTTTCTTGTGTTTATCCTCGGCCTTTCTTATTTATGTCTGATTGACATATAATTTTATGTATTATGTGCAAAGACACAAGATCTACACACATATGATATAAAAAATGAGTTATATGTTGATAAAGTTGACTGTTAATAATCTTGATATTTTAATCAGTTTTTAAAAAATTGTCAGAGTGGTCTATGTTACAAGCACTACAAGCAAAATTGGATGTGGGTTTTGACGTGGCCGAGATTGGATCTACCTGTATTGTTACAAGTGTGTAGATAGATAGATTTATATATAAATTAACAAATTCACTGCGTGTAAGGCTACTGTTGTACATTAAGGAGCGCCGAACGACACATCACTATGTCTACACACAGTTTTGTAAATAAACAGATTTTCAGTGTGTAAGCAATATTAGCATTTTAAATTTTCAAATAAAACACTTTGTGAATAACAAGCTTTGTGTATTTGGTTATTTATTGTGCCGCGTGGAGAACCAATAGGTATGACGTACCCCTAATTATTGCTAAATCAACCTTCCAATTATAATTTCATCACGATAATTTTACATTATAAAAAGCTATGAATTTCTAAATAATTTACTGATGCCTATTTTTTTTTTTTTATTGAACCTGTTATCATTAACATTGTGTTATCACTAACAGAGAAATATACCTTTTAAAGCACAAAGTAATATCCGGTAAAAATCAATTTTGCTCTATCGCCAATTGACTCTCAAATAAAACTCAGTAGTATAACTAAATAACTTTAATGAACAAGAGTTGGCAGTCTACTTTGGTATGTACTTGAGGAGTTTGATCTCGTGCATGAGCCAGATGGAGAGCGACAGCAGCACGAGCGAGCCCGACTGGTGCGACGCGGCCAGTGGCGTCGGCACGTAGTGCAGCAGCGTCGCGATGCCCAGGCTCACCTGGAATGACGCATAGCTGCTGTAGCATACAACTTACAAGCCAAGATATTGAAGAAAGGGGTCTTCATGAGACCTGTGTGGCGGGGTGAAGTAGCTTACGGCGAAGACTGGGTGACACGATGACGTAGCACTAGCCATGTTTGTCTGAATTTTTAAGTTTTTATACCCTCAGTTTTTTTTTGGTGTTAAGATTCTGCTAGAAAAATACCTATTAGATATTTTACTTAGGTATTAATTTTCAAACGGGCGAATAACTTTAGAGCTAAACTATATCTAACCGCAGGCAGGATTTTAAGCGCGAGACCTAGGGGAGTCCAGTGGATCGTCACTTAGTATGATTGAAACATAAACCAGCTTGCCCGGTCTCGCCAGCACATCACAAATACGGCGGAGTGTCGGGACAGGCTCGCGTCGGTGCTTGTGTCTGATGTGAGGTACACTGATCTATTTAGAGTATGAGTGGTGTGACGAGCATACCTGCAGCCAGGCCATGGCCCCGAGCGCGTTGGTGACCCTCCTGGCGGCGGGCGAGAGCGGCGCTCGCCTGGCCAGCAGCCAGAGCGCGGAGGTGAGCAGCAGCGTGCTCGTGCCCAGCACGCGGTGGTCGAACTGCACCGTGGTGGGGTTCTCCGTCACGTTGCGCAGCGCCGGCTTGAACGCCAGGATGTCGTCCGGGATCCAGTTGTCGCCCATCTTGGGGAACGAGTTGTACACCAGACCCGCGTCGAGGCCGGCCACGAAGGCGCCTGCAACACATGAAGAAAGCTAGAACATCGAAAACTCTTCAGATATTTTTAAACATGCACAAATACAGAAACTATATTTTACCTGACACAGCGGTAAGGAAAGCCATTGCTTTAACTGTATGCGTTAAAGCTGTGATAGTCTTCAGCTCCTTCAGCGTCTGCAGAGCAGTAGCGGCGGGGAAGGGGCGAAGCATTCTCAGGGCTCCGGAGAGGAGACCCGTGTATAAGATAAATGCCAAACTTAAATGCGCTGCCAATCTGTACTGGGAGACTCGGGGCACATCCGAAGGTCCTTGGAAACGATCTTCTAGGCCTGATTTAACCATGTACCAGCCCATTAAACCCTGTGGAATAAATTCCATGATAGAAATGACATGTTTTATTTTGTGTTCCTAGACAGTTCTCTCAGTATTTGCCCTTACCTGTGCAGCAACGAGCACGCAGTAGCCGGCCACTCGCCTCTTCATGGGCTTGTCGAGGTACCCGCGCGCCCAGAAGAAGGCGGCGGGCAGGAACATGGCGGCGCCGATGACGCGCCCCCACGTGCGGTGCGCGAACTCCATGTACCAGATCCATTTGAACTCCGATACTGTCATGCTTTGGTTCTTACTGCGAAATTGTACAATAAAACAACTTTAAGTTCTAGCATTGGACGCCTATATAAAAAAGAGTGGCTACCTCTTGCTCTCAACAGAAACGTGTGGAAGGAGGAATGGGAGGCCTTTGTCCTGCAGTGGGACAGTTCAGGCTCAAAATAAATAAACATAAATGAGTTGCAGAAAAACACAGGACATGATTGTGATCTTCTTGCGTAATTGGGACGCATGGAAATTAAACCTGATAATGACATAATAAGATTATGTTCCATTTCTTTTCATTTTCAAATACTTTTACTTTGACAGTATAAGAGGTGATGTAAAAACATTTAGGATTTTCCCAAGCCTAACAAAAATTAACTTGGACTACTAAAAACTTCCCAATACCTAAAGTTTCAAGGACACAAATTTAAAATATTTTGCAATTTTTCATAAAGCTGAACTTACTATATAAACTCCGGGAACTGCTGGTACTTCTCGAACTCCTTCTGCCACTCTTCATCCGTCCGTGGCATCTTCTCGCCGGTCAGCTTCCACGTCACCATCGACAGGCCAGACTCTGTCAGTCTTGTGACACCGCCTGTACATGAGAACCCGTTTTGATAACGTAAAGATACAAAAATTCAGTGTATCGAATTCATAGTACTTCTAGGAAATTAATTGATTTGAATACGAAAGGTTTATGGAGCAATCTAATATGGTAAAAATCGGTTTTCCTCACTTTTTACGTTTCGGACATTATTTATCTACTTGCATTGAAAAGCATATAAATATACTTTGTGAAGTAGGAAAAGAAAGAAAATAGTTACCATTTTTCATTCTCATTATTTTTATCAGAGGGCTACTTACTACCTACTTTAATTATATGATTTTTATTACTCTAGACTTAAATGTTGTTGTTTGTTAGAGCAAATGTTTCAAAACAGAGTTGGAATGTTTTAAGTTTACACTTTGTTTACAGTTCTGTCGTAATGATGGCTAGTTTTGAAAACATTTGGACCTAACTGTCAATATTTGTATTGACTCAGGCATTACTGGAAAACAAAATTCAACAAACTGCGGAATTTTCTCGCAAATAAAGAGGAAATAAAACAAAATGATTTTCTTTACAACATGTTTATTTGTTGTAAAACATAACTGAGGTAACATCTTAAAGGCATAAAGAATGACAACTCTTACCTAATAATAATTATTTGGACCTATGCTACAGGTACAAAGGTAACGTCAATATATCAAGTAAACCTATAGCATTCCCGTATTTATTTCATAATACTAATTTCTCTAATACCGATTTAATTCGAGACTAAACCCAGCTCTCTATCTATCCAAATGTACCTAAATTATCGTGGTGGTACCCAAATAAGGACTTACTTAAATCTTATACTATTTTATAACAATGGAATCGCAAGTCATAATAGACTTAATTTAAAAATACTTGACGGTTTGAAACCCTAACATGAGTTGCTTATCGGTCCCGATTATAAATTTAGGTATCAGATAAAACACTCAACCAACATTTGGAACAACTAGAAGTCATTAACCCGTTAACACCTCATGACCAATGCCCGTACTATAAGCTTATAAAGTAGGACTTATTCCGTAGTGTAACTGAGACGCCGCTATGAACAATGTATCGCGCCGTCTCGCATCCACAACGGTAACAGTCCTGCATTAAGACTTTTTTATAGCACAGGTACAGATCATAATTTTTTTATCCCTACTTTTTACCGTTAGTAGTTCTAAGCATGACATCGATGACGTAGTATATGGTGTATAGCAGTACGAGATAGCCGGCTACCATACCTAGCACGACGGCGGTGAACACCATGCCGGAGCAGCCGAGCAGCCAGTAGCCCACGGCTTTCGTTGACTTTGGCTTCGGCTTGGGCGCTGTGCTGCAGAAGCGGACTATGATGCTCTGCGGCTTCAGCAGGTCTGTGAGCTAGAAGACATAATATATGGTTAGCGAATGAAGGATTGACTTAATGTAGGTCATGGACAGATTAATAGGTAGGTCAATGTGAGCAATTCACAGACAAGGCAGTTAACGGTGGCATTTTCGAAAATTTATAACGGTCGAGGAGGAAATTGGGAATTCGATATCCCCGACACGAACAAACGAACTTTTTGGTGATTAAATTTTTTTTCGGGGATAAAGCTATTTTCAAATATTTTTGCCAAACAATGAAAAAAGTAGTAATTAATTAATAAGTACTAATTAGTTCTAATATAATTGTAAATAATTTATTTATCGCTAAATGTAAAAAATATACTATCGCCAAATCGAATCCCACTATACCTACCTATTTATTTCGCAAATATACCGAATGTCTTCTCGGGTCAAAAACACGATAAGTGATATTTTACACACTACATTACTACAGAAACATTCAAATACTAGAATACTTAATAATGAATCGCGGCGGGTGGCCGAGTATATTGAAACAAGCCCGATATTTATACTCTATCTGATCAGAGAAATCTCATTCAATATCAATCAGTAATAGGATCATATACTGTCCCTATTACTGAAACTGCTATCTTGGTCATTGTCAACAAACAACCTACATCATTGATGTACATACTAATCTCATAAAATCCCGATTAAGGGAATTAGGGAAACCATAAGGACAAAAAAGAATGATGTTTATTAGACCACTGGCCTGATATAACAAACCAGTCAAGTTGCTAGCTAAGTAAATATAGCCAAAATATTTCTAATTTTTAAAGATAAAATTAGATATCAATAAAATTATGTCTTTCTGCTAAAATATTGCGCAACTTGTTACGAAATTTATTTTTCGAACTAAGTTCCAGATAAGAGTAATCAAAAATTAAAAGACTTAGGTGATAGGTCATCTGAATTTGAAAGAAAATAATCGAGTTGTTTTTTTATTTGCCGACCTTGGATTGAACGGCCTACATCCTATTAACTGCTGAACATATGATATTAATTCATTAACAAGAGTAGTGACAAATTGCGATAACATTTTCAAAAAAGTTTTGTACTATATGATACTATTTTTACCAGTGTATGTGTATTTTTATCAGGTAATAGTATATCATAAGTATGTATGTTTGCGGATGCAAAACTTCTGGTAAAATGATTTATACCTTGCAAAAAAAGGGTAAAGTTATTACCTGCTTGGGCAATTTTTTATATAAATATCATTATAGACAATCAACAATCAGTGCCCCATTTATAGACACTTATATTTAACTATTGTTATCAGATTATTAGCTATAATGACTGCAAACATTAGGTAAGCAAACAAAACAATGGACATTTATTTAAGTATCAGATAAAGTGCTGTAATGCATTTGTTGATAAACATAGCATATTTATACAAACAGTGAAATATGTTATATAAAATATGACCAACAATGCCTATGAAGGTGATATTACTAATAGAATATCTAAAGTTGAGGAGAGAAATAATTTTTTTGCAACCCCTGAAGCAAAATCTAATGAATGCATTTGCTAGAAATTTAGCCCACACATAATTGATTTTTAACCTGGATTACACAGATACTTTGAAATTTTTGGAATGGAAAGTACACCATCATGTAAACTAGCGGGGTTCATCTTATAAAATATGAAGCTTAAACAATGAATCTGACTCCAACTAAGCTCATACCAACCTAGAACATGCTTAGATGGATATCTAGATGTGCAAAATACTTTGTTGTAAATACATTCAAGAATAACATATTTCAGCGATTTACTTTGTAGTGGATAATAATAATAGATGCAGGCTTGGGTGCCTGCTTGGGTATCAGTTAGTAGTTAACATGTTAAAAGTAGCCTTTTTTAGGTCCAAGCATACCAAGTATCATTGAAATGGGTTCTGTAGTTTAGCCATAAAAGTGTAACAGGCAGACAGAGTTACTTTCACTTTTATATTATAAGTATGGATAACTATAGTGAAATTATTTCATGTATTTACATATTAATGAACTCTTAAGTAATGGTATTTCTTTTATTCCATTCTCTTACTCCTAAAATTCTTTCCTAAGTTGCTTCAGGCTTTTCTGTCCTGGGATATTATATGTCACAGATAAACAAACTTACTCTGAATCCTTTATAACTGTTTCCCTTATTACTGTGTGTGATGAGCTGTCTGCTGATGACATTGGTTGTTCTGAAGCTTGGCCTGCCGGAGACCAGCAGCCTGCTCTGAGCAGACCTCACTGTCTGGCTGCAGCGGCATAGCTGTGCTACACTCAACATTGCTGAAAAATACATTTAGTCGGTTCTAAAATATTTAATTGCTAAATTATTATTAGGTTAATTAATATGAAAATTTTATCATTTTTCCATTTTAAATAATTATACCTACTTTAATAACCTCATTTAGCAGGTTAAATGAATTAGATAGAACAAAAAATAAAAGTAAATATATTTACATAATATTTTGCAATACACATATTAAGCACATCGTTTATGTAATTTGTTTAAATGTTTTAAAGACACGTAAAGTTAAAATAATTCACAAATAAATTCACTGCTGTTTCTTGTAGGTTGTAGATAATAATTAGGATTATTTAGATAAAAATAGGAAAAGTAGGTAGTACTCACTTATATTCACATAAAACTTCTGGTTTTCTTGGAATAGTTTACCTACGTTATGGGCACTTCACTTAAACTTATACTATTATTAATAAATGTATGGAATACTGTTGATAAATTAAATAAAGTACCTTTGCGGTACGAAATTCAGAACATCAAACATGCGATTGATTTGCCTGACTGACAGAATTTATTTTGACAATTAATGTCATTTTTCGTATTTGACATTTATGGCAGGATGTTGACGGTTCTTTTGGTCAATTTATGTGGCTGGCTACATTGCTCGGAACCAAAACCGATTTCATGAATTTTGATTTATAAAGGTTTTATTGTCTAAAAATAGTAAACCATTTACTACGAAAAGAATAAAAGCAAATTTATTTTTAAGACGAATATATTAAAAAGACAAAACAATATTCCACAAAAAGTTTTCAATATCAAAAGTGATTAACAAAAATTTTCACAAGCAATATTTTAGTCTTCCATTTCTTTGTAATCTTTGGCTAATGCTTTGATGTTCATAAGAGCGTTCTTAAATTCACCTTCTTCCAAGCCCTCCCCTACATAATGGTGAACAAATGCCCGTTTAGCGTACATCACCGAAAATTTTCGACCAAGGCGCTCCCAGGCTGATCTTATGGCCGAACTGTTTGAAACCATTACAACTGCCCTCATTAAAGCAGCTAAATCACCCCCAGGAACTGTAGTTGGTGGCTGATAGTTTACACCTATCTGTTAAAAAAAATACAGAGTTGTAGGTACTTTAAAATAATTTAGACTAATTTTGATGTGATACAAACGTTTTCCAAACATTTATAGTTGTTACCTTAAATCCAGTTGGAGACCAGGAAACAAACCTTATAGCTCTCATGCTTTTTATTTGATTAATTGCCATATTTATGTCATTTGTGTTTACATCTCCTCTAAACAATAAGCAACATGACATGTAGCTCCCTTGTCTTGGATCACATTTAACCATCTGATTGGAAGGTTCAAAACATTGCATCATCAACTGTTGCGTGGTATTCGCCTCATGTAATGCTCTTGTCGCCGGCACAAAGGGAGCAAACGTAACCAATGGGAAGTGTATTCTTGGATAAGGTATCAGATTTGTCCTAAATTCTACCAATTCCACATTCAATGATCCTTCAAACCTCATAGATGCGGTCATGCATGACACGACCTGAGGGAAACAAAACATTATCATAGATACAACACAAACTCGAA
Organism: Autographa gamma; assembly: GCA_905146925.1. NCBI lineage: Eukaryota > Metazoa > Arthropoda > Insecta > Lepidoptera > Noctuidae > Autographa > Autographa gamma. Next base: position 507,355 of record LR989858.1, read on the forward strand.
GGAATGATATGAAAAATTGAAAATACCTGAGCAATGAGTCGATTAAGGTTAGTGTACGTTGGCCGCGGCACATCTAGCAATCGCGCTAAAATATCATACAACGCTTCGTTATCAAAAATGAAGCAGACATCTTCTGTATCCATTGTTGCATGAGTTGTTAAGACCGCATTGTATGGTTCGACAATTATCGGGGACATTCTAGGTGATGGATAAATCGCAAATTCGATCTTAGAGAGTTTGCCATAATCTCGCACTAGTCCTTCGAGCAACAAAGCAGTAAATCCAGAACCAGTCCCTCCGCCAAACGAACGAAATATAATAAATCCTTGCAAGGAATTACAATCTTCTGCAACTATTCTTATCCGATTTAAAGCTAAATCAATCATCTCTCGGCCAACTCCAAAATATCCCCGAGCGAAGTTACTGGCAGCATCTTCTTTGCCAGTGAGTAAAGTAGTGGGATGGAATAGCTGCCGATATGTTCCCGATCTTATTTCATCTATAATAATAGTTTCATGTAAGAAGTTTATAAATTAAGCAACAATTACGAGACGGAGTACCGTGTAGGCACAGAGGAGTACAGTGAGTTTTCAAATATTTAAATACCTATAGGTGTAGGCTCCAAATCAATCATGACAACTCTAGGCACCACTTTTCCAGCCCCTGTTTGACTGAAAAATGCTCCACAACAGTTATCGGGATCCGCAAAAGCCAAGACACCATCCGGTCTAATGCCATGTTCAAGACAATATAGTTCCCAACAAGCATTTGCTATTTGTACACCAGCCTGACCGATATGTATATGGATAACTTCCTTCTAAAATTATAAAGTTTATTAAGTTGTAAACATCTTATATTGGTTTTGTACGATAACTATGACTCGAAATGTGTCTTCTTTTATATTACGTAAAAGCCAGAACTCACTTTAGCCATTTAGTGAAAATAACACTTTTAATTTGGATTCTAAAAATAAAGAAAATGCTTACGAAATATTTCCTACATGTTGATTACAAAATGTACTTTGGTTTGAGACGTCAACTTCCAATCACTTGACATTAATTTTTGTAAAAATGCAAAGGTCTATTTGGCTGGGAGTTGTAACAGCCTCTTTAGAAAGGGTAAAATTTGTCATAAAACCGTCAACTTATTGCAACTCTATTTTGACCGTACTTTCATTCAAGTCATCAAGTTTACTAAATAGTGCAATAGTAACAGTTGCAGCACTAGGTAGTTATCAAACATCAAACTTATCAATTCAAGGTCGCCGACCTCGGACCTATGAATAAATAATTTTATTATTAGCGTGTTGTTGTTGTCTTTTTACAGCAGTTACTATGGACTATCTGATTCGCTATTAAAGCCGTGTGATTATTTTATCAACCAATTACAATCAACGCTGTTACAATTTTAGTTCGTTTACATAATTAAAAGTTTGAAGAACAGAACACATTTAAACACATACCTACAGCAGTCTCATCGTAAACAAGGTGCTTGCATTATTTAGATAAAGTTATATTATATAATTAAAAAGCGATAAGAAATTTGGTTTCGCTCATTTTAATACAGTTTGCTCGACAATCTGGAGGTACTAAATTCTGATTCAAAGATGAACTTCGCCGGGAAAGTAGTAATTGTCACAGGCGCGAGTTCCGGTATCGGCGCTGCGACAGCGGTGTATCTATCAAAGTTGGGAGCTAAACTGGCGCTCACCGGTAGAAATGTCGAGAACTTACAAAAGGTAACTAAAGACTGTGAATCCTCGGCATCTACTTTCTTCGTTCCCGCGGATTTGACAAAAGAATCTGAAATTGAGAAGATTGTGAAAAATACTGTGGATCACTACGGACAGATCGACGTTTTGGTTAACAACGCCGGAATAATTGAAACCGGTACCATCGAGACCACATCTCTAGCGCAGTATGATCGTCTAATGAACACCAATGTACGGTCTATATACCAATTAACTATGTTAGCTGTCCCTCATTTGCTCAAAACTAAAGGCAACATTGTGAATGTATCCAGCGTTAATGGTATTCGGTCTTTCCCCGGTGTTCTTGCATACAATGTGTCTAAGGCTGCTGTAGATCAGTTCACTCGTTGTGTGGCATTAGAATTGGCACCAAAGGGTGTGAGAGTGAACTGTGTGAACCCTGGGGTTACTCTGACAGAGTTACAGAAGAGAGGTGGTTTGACCGAGGAGCAGTATGCAGCATTCTTGCTCAGGTGTAAGGAGACTCATGCCCTGGGCCGCCCTGGCAAGCCGGAGGAGGTGGCAGCTACTATTGCTTTCTTAGCTAGTGACTTGGCTAGCAATATTACTGGAGTCAGCTTGCCTGTGGATGGTGGACGTCATGCTATGTGCCCTCGATAAATATTGTCAACTTCATTATAACAATTCTTATGTGCCTTTACTGTTCGAAGAACTTAGTCCTTAAGGAGAAACTTTATATTTTTTGTTATATATTTTACTTTTGCATTTATGTTTAAATTTAATGTTTTTAATAAATTGAATTTTAAACACAACTTTTATTGTTTCACACAAATAAATAATTACCACAAAGAATAACATAATTAGTTTACTACTTATCAGTCTTGTATAAATATAAAATGGTTGGTAATTTCTACATAAGTAATTGATCTTGAAGAACTGTTATTACTTACTAGTTACTACATGTAGATAACTTAAAAAAACAGCTCTTTTAAGCAACCTTTGTTAAAATTCAATTGTATGTTATATTTCGGTTTACGAATTATTATTGTTGATGTAGATAAAGTCATTTAAAATTCTACATAATTCTTCATACAAAATTACACAGTAAAGGTTTTTTTCGTCATTCTCAACAGATGGCGCTGTATGTCTTCAATAGTACTGCCTTAGTACCGCTTTAAAATTACAAAAAAAAAAAAACAAGATACACGTTTACACCAATTTATTTTGAATAAATTAAAACTAATACCAACTTATTTAACTTACACTAATTATCACAATTACTTTCAAACCAACTTATAATACGAACAAATGATCAAACACATCCCAGTCTTATAAAGTTATTTTGTGCTGTAACAGAGGGACATATTGCAAAGTACAACACTGCCGATTTAAAAATAATTAACTTATTTTAATATTGCACAGTAATACAACAATGTTTATAATTTTTCGGAGAATTGTCGTGCAGCCAATAATTCAAAGTTGAAACAAAAAGGCACTTCAAAATTTAATTAGGTAGAAAATTATAGGCTTTTTAGGTAGTTGATTGGCCCTGCAATTGGAGAATCTTTAGTTGTTTTTTTTTTAAATATAAATTTTTATGAGTAATGGATAATACGGACTTAACGATTCTTAAGTCGCGAGGTTTCGTATTTCTGGCTGCAGGACATTATAATTTATTAATTTTGCTGTATTACTGTGCTGAGGATGAAGTTCAAGGTCGCAGCAGTTCGTTCAAGGGCACGGCGGCGAAGAGTTTCTTGGCTTCGTTGACGCACGCTTGTATGATTTGTTGGAAGGCCACCGGCCCTATGTCCCTCATCACCGGATCCCAGTTTGTGTTTATTACTGTGTGGATTGTTTCGCCTGGGAAGAAGAATAGGATGATTAAATCTAAATGTACGATGGAAATAACAACCAGTGCCTCGATTCAGCTTTTTAGAATATTTTAGAGTTGCTTGAATTGACCGAATGGCTTGCTTCATTTGGTCATTTTTACGATAATTGGCATTCTGCTGTCATTACGATCTTTAATTGGTTATTACGAGCAATATCTTCTAGTTAGATAAGATGAATGTGATTTTACTGTAGGCGTACGAAAATATGGCACACTGACCGACCACTGACATGCCTTTAAAATAGCTGAATCGAGACCCAGCTCTAACATCCCAGACCCAGCCGTAGGAATATTTTTCGCGCATGGAGTTAACAAGTAACGGGTTACCTAATAGGGATCTATTCCACTATATAGCCGCCCTTGACTCGGTATGTAAGATAAACCATAGTAGATAAGCACAGCTTGAATTGCAAAGTTGATTGTGTTAGTTTAATGTTGGTGGATGTTAACGAAAGTATTATGGTAAGTACAGACTTAAAAAAAAAGTTAAAGTTTCTGTAGAGGTCTTGAATGGCAACCTGTGTATTACAGCGGATGGGTTAATATAATTATTGTGAGTAGTTCGAAATGAATACGTTAGTGTTGTTTAAACCAAGACTCCAACAATGAAGAAAAGACGAAGCAAAAAACGAATGACTATTTCAGAAGTGGTCCAACCGTTCAGGGTAGCAACTCAATCGCAGGTACAGCCCCGAAGAACAACTTGACTTGGTCGACGCATTTCTTGATGATCTGCTTGATGGCAGGCGGGGCTATCTCGTTCATTATGATGTCCCAGTTCTCGTTCGCAAACCTTTCAGTCGTTTGAGCTGTAAAGAGTTGTTCGTTAGGTGTGTACGTGTAGCGTGTGGGAATTTGTCGATGGTTTTGAGAAGTAAATATGTTTTGTCGGTTACAATTGAATTTGAATTTCTTGTTGTCGGTAGGTATTTTTTGGTTTGTAGAGATATTATTTGTATATGCAATAACTGGATCAGTAAATGTCTGTGATGTTTGAGTATTTCTTTAACAGTGAAGCCGTTACATAAAGAATATTCTAGAGCCAGATGAATAAACAATGTTGCATCATGTCTTTATGTAACACAAGTTTCCAGAATTGGTCAGATATTTATGACATGAGATCACCTGCTTACATAACTCAACCGCCGTTTGTCACATGTTTGGACAAGGTCAAGGTCAACACGTGGTTTTCTGGGAATGTAATTAGAGAACCGGTCTCACCGAGTTCCTTGTTGCCTCCGAACAGGTTGGTAAACTTGAACTGAGCTTTGTCCATCTTGTAGTGGTCCTTGTAGCTGGGGACGGTCCAGTGCCCGTCTTTCTCGTCGAAGTCGTACTTGATTACGATGTTGAGGTTCGCTGGAAATTGAGTAACTCATGAATATCGGTACTTTGCTTTCAGTATAGGTATACCTAATATCTAGTCGTCTAATTAACTTCAGACACTACGAGACCGTACTTTTAAGAATTCGGTTTCAGTTCGATACGAGTGAAAAAAGAACGAAGCCGATAGGGTCATAAGCATCGATTGACTAAAGAATATTTTTGTTTAGCTATGCGTAAAATATTTATTCTCGCAGTTTCTGTTACACTTTTACTTAGCATTTTCAGCACTTGCATTCACCAATGCAGTATATCAAATTGAATAATCATGAAGGACAGTGGATAGTAGATCCTGTAGTAAGCTTGAGCAACGAAGGAGTCCATGCCTACCAGGTTTCGCCATTAATTGTTCGTTGCTGCTTCCTTTGCCAGTCAAGCAAGCCGTTGTGCAACCACGTACTAACTACGTTGATGTTTTGCGTCGGTCTTACGTAGCGACTTGTATTGTTGTTAGTCAAATTATATGTCCAGTTACTAGTATTACTGGATTTGGATGCCTATTGGGGTGTAGATTATCATTTATATACATTTTTCATTCTATTGTCACTTTTAGTAACATTGATGCATGGTGACTCCTTTCATTCGAACCTACAGTTACAAATCTTAATTTGAAACAGCTAATCAATAAGATATACATAACTAAAGATATTTTTTTTCGAAACTACTACGACTATTTATGAGAAACACTGAGTACCTCCATATCTACTTTTATCATAAGTTTCTAAATGTACAAGAGCCGTAGGAAACGTTTGTGTATAAGACTCTTCTTTTGCTTGCAGTCTGTTGAATGATTAAAGATGAGGTAAAACTTACTGATCTTGATCTTGGACTGCCCGTTGCCCCTGATGGGCAGGATGAGGATCTGGCCGTCCATGTCGTAGTGCGCCTTCAGCGTCACGTTGGCAGTGAAGTCCAGGGTGGCCTTGCCTTTCTCGGTGTTGATCCTAGAAAGAAAGAGAATATAGTTTGTATCCGATGGGAACTATACTTCCTATCCTAGCCGTAGATTGTTTTGCAGCTTATGTGAAAAAGTCGTAAAAGAAGAATAGGAGTTGATAGCTTGCTGATCAATGCTTCTGTTTAAATTTTGAAGAAAGTCAGCGCTAACTCGTTCGCAAAAAGTTTGAAAAAAAATTTTTTTTTTTTCCATCTTAATTAAATAAGAGAACAATCTTTTTTGTGTCTAGTCAATGTTGTATAACTTGCACTTACTTGTAAGAATTAACCCTAAATCCTCTTAAACCGGTCACAACAGTATCAGTAAACGTGAGCTTCAACGAGGGATTGTCCACAAACACAGTGCCGAGCTGTACGGGGTCTAACGGCGCGATGCCCAGCTCTGGGATGCCCTCCGTGAACTTAGAGCCGGCTGCGGAGATCACACGCTCGATGCACGAGTTCAGCTGCGGGTCCGACCGGGAGCATGGCGAGATGAAGGAGGCTGCAACAAGGAGTTCATAATGAGTATAGAGCAACAAAGCAAACCAAACCAGAGCAATCAAAAGAAACCTGTGGAAAGAGGACAGCGAGGCCCTGCAGTGAGACAGTTCCGGCTCTAAATAAATAAAAATAAAATAAAGATATGGTGCTTTAACAGTAACATAAGAGGGGTTAGAAATGTTATATGTTAAAATGTGGGTCAAGGCATATTTGTTTTGGCCTGCTAAATACGTAAGTATACGTTTAAACTGTTATTTTTACTAGCAAAAGTTCTGCCACCGCGGGCTTGAATACAGAAAGAGGAAATGAATATGGGAAGGGCGCCGAAAGAAAATTAAAACATAATTTATTTTTGAGTTGTAAATGCAGAATTAAGGACGGAAAATTTTGGGATTGATTTGTCGTTTAACCGTTTCCGCGTGAGCTTTACGACTAATAAAAATAAATAAGTTGTAACTATGTATTAATATTTTATGGAGGAGGTAATCCTCTCCAATCCAAATCCAGAATCCTATGTTTACAATGCTATTCAATCAACAGTATTGCAATATACATAAGAGCCCTTATGTATTTCTATCAAAACATTGCGCGCATAGTATTTATTTAATAATCCTCCTCCTCGATGAGTTTGCAGTTATACTAACTTCTGAATGATATATCAATTAGGTATTGCAAATACCTGATTGATAGTATTATTATTTATGAAATTTAAATAACACAAACACACGCAAGGAAATCGGCGCGTACGCAATTTGCCGTAAAAGGCAGCTCTAGATGATATAACTAGATATGCTATGTAGAACACTAGGTATGTACATAATACCTGGGTATAGATGCATTAATAAGTGTTATAACAAGACCAGTTTTGTTAATCCACATTGAAATTTAGAAAAGTGATTTTAAATTATGAAAACAGCAAAACCCATACTTGACTAACAAAAAATGTTAAAGAAGAAATGAAAAGATTTAAAATTAAATATTTTAGTAAATCCGTGACCTTTCACATTAGATTGCTGAATACCCACTTATAAGTATTATCGTATTCAATGTCTTTCGTGTTTGCAGAATGCAGTTTAACTAAAGAGTATAATCTTAACTCTATTTGTCTTGTTCATGTCATGGCTAAAGCATTTCTTACAAATAGCCCTTAGCAATTTATCTAGTTATTTCGTTCGGGGTCGAGGGCACATCACTACGCAACCAGTGTTGTTCACTAGCCCTCGTTTGTTCCACTAACAGCGGTTAATTGCTGTGAAGTAAATACTTCGCTCCCTTCGTAATAGAGGTTTGCGCCATAAGGGCTTTGCCAATAAAAAGTTACGGTAATTTGAAATAGGAAAATTTTATTAATTAAAGAATATCGTCACACTATTGGCTTGTTTTCTACTCTGTGTTCGAATGTTTATATCTTTTTTTTTAAATCAAGCTTTTTAACATACGCGTGAAATATGTTCGAGCATTTAATTATTCTTTAAATATTATTTTCTTTAATTTTATATCTTGTTACACTGGTTTTAAATTAGGTATCACAGGCAGCCACGCAGGCAGTCATTCGACACACATAAGGCGACGATTATCCGAAAGAAAACTTCTAGGTATTCTCTTTAGACCATGACCTATGTATTATCGAAAAAAAAAAAAACTGAAGGAACTTCAGTAAGTTCCATTCAAAGGAAGTAAGTTCAATTCAAAGTGTTTCCTAGTAATTATTAAAAGAGAAAATAATGTTAGGCATTTATGCAACAAATATGAGATAAGATTATAAAAAAATCTGATCCGTAAAATTGATCTAAGAAAAAACAATAGACAATTTAAAAGCGGATTTAAATTATCCTGCGCAAACAATAGGCAGGAAAGAAAGGTATGTTCCCACACTGATAATTATGATTTATTCTTATTGTGATAGGATTCATTATGTCACGTGACTTAGGTATAATCACGAGATAGGCTGTAGATACACAGCCTCTCGCACGTGCTGCATTGAACTTAATTAAATCAAATTATCGATGTCAAATATCGATAAAAGAAAAACGTGTAGCAGTAAATATAATAAATGGAAGTTCCATATGATATATTAATGTTCGTATCGTTTATGTAAGCTTTATTTTCGATATTATTAGGTAAAACATGTTTTATTTAGTTACGACTATTGTTCTCGATCGATTTTCGCGGTAGTACCTAATATAAGTACACGACACAAATGTATAACAATTTATATTAAAATATGCGTGAAATAATATTTATATTATAATCGAGTAATACCCAATATCGCTTCGCCCATTTCTTAATCACATTACTTTTTTTACGAAATGGCAAAACAGATAAGTCTTTTTGTTCTAAGCTCCGTTACGTTCAAGAGTTCTAACTATCACCAGGCATAGAGTTGCGGGTTCGATACCATTCTTTGGGTATATGATTATACCTGTTACTTCATAAGACATATTTGCGACACTATATGCGATGCACGAATTTTATTATCTAGCGTTGAACTCGTTTCTTTAAAAACAAAAGACGGCCTATAAAAATCTATGAATATATTATTATGCTGAATACACGTGAATGTGTTATTTATTAATTAATTAGTTACTATGCGGCAAGTTTTTGGGCAGTTCTTCGGAATAAATTAGGTACCGGTAAACATTTTAATTTACAGGTTAAACTAGTCTTGTTTAGGCCAAACTGTTGGACTAATAACTATTGTTTCGTATAATTGAGCCAGACGGGTTAGTTAATCAAAAAGTTAAATGTAAATGAGCTAAAATCAGGGCAAGAATTCGTTTAAAAAACGTTATTTTTTAAGATCTTTATTTTTATGATTATTCATCATATAAATTTCCTGTAAAGTATGTTAATAGTTTTAAGTAAATAATACAATTTTTGTTTTTCGTCCTATTTGCAAAACTCAACACAAGCTGTCTTGGTTTTCACCATAAGTACTTATAAATAAAAGTCTAATAAATTTTGTAGAAATTACGCAAAAGCAAATCAACTTAATAGGTATTTACGAGATTTTATCAAAATGATTTTTTTTTCACTAAATAAATAATGTAAAAATATCAACTAAAATTATTGTTTATAATTAAAAATATCGATAAAATAAAAGGAAAACTTACGCAGTCTCCCAGCGAACGCACAAGCGGCGGAACAAAGAACTAACAAACACAACTGCACTTTCATCTTTCTAAAATTATTAATTTAATTTAATTTAATTATTTAACTATAGTATGTGTTCGTGTGGAGGCCTTGTTTCCGACTGTGCGCGTATTTGGACACTATACGCTTATATACGTTGCGCAAGCGACACACGCCGCCACACTGATTCACTACAATAGTACCAGCCAGGAATAATTAACCATTTTTGTGTGACCTATTGCAACTGATCGCTTTTCCTGTATACTAGTACATGTTGTAACGGAAAGGGGGGTGGGGTAGCTCAAGTTAACCTGGGTAGGTTTGGGAAATTGTTTTGTTATAAAAATATTTTTAATAGTTAAGTTACGGGTTATGTTAGGATTAGGATTCTAATGAAAATAACAATTTTGATGTGGTGATGGACTTTTGTTTATTATACATAGAGATATATAGATTAATTATTGAATTCATTTAATTATACAATCTAAAAGCAACTTAACTCTACAAATATAAAAGAAAATATTTACATAAAAAAAAGTTCGAATTAAGAAGCTCCTCCTTTTGAAGTTGGTAAATGAGATGAAAATTAATTTATATTCTAAATAAACATTATTAATTGAAAGATGTATAAATTTAGACTTTTAGTATGAGTACCACTATTTTGCACAGATCAAAGTTCTGGGAAAAACGTTAGATCCACAAAAAGTGTGTTGTTCAGAGGTGGAGATATTTGTCGCGGACGATTTGTTTATCTCATAGACAATGTAGAGGTATATCCGTCTATTATTGTTAGTTTTTGTTAATTTGCGCAGGTTCTTTACCTAATATCCTAGTTTTTGTTGGTATTCTCCATAAGTTACGCATTGATATTAGGATGCCATTTAAAAGACAAAACATACTGTAACTGTTATTTGACTGCAACACAAAAAGCTAAGGATGAAAATATTACAATATTTTTTTAATTTCAATCATGTTATTGAAATTTTGTCTGCGACGCGACGTCGTCAGCCAACGCCTTATTAACCTCCTTTTCATGTCTGCTAAGTCCCATCAGAGTCGCGTAGGGCGTTTTGTAGATTAAACCGAACAGACGAACATTAAAATATTTCTAATTTTTATACATTCACGCACAAATCTGTCGTTCGGCAGCCAAGCAGTGAGTAATCACATAATTGGAACGCTATAATTTTAATAACTAATTAGTCTTCTACCCGTTGTTCTCAATTATGTTATTATCTTCAATATTTATTGCTGCATTCAACTGATGCTGACTAGATACGTATTTGCGCGGAAGAGTGCCTCGGCAACAGTAATGTGTATGCGTTTCCTATGTATCCGAAAATGGTCAACACGATGAAAAAAATAAACATCTACTCATACTATACCAAGAAAACTTATCTAGGTCCTAGTTTGGCACCGACAACGTAAAACGACCAAGAGGTATAAAACTTAGTATTTTAGAACCTTTTGAACTACAAGATTTAGTCAAAGAAAAGAATAGTATGTAAGACCTATTCCAGACTTTATATTATTATCACAGTCTGTCAGTAAAGTAGTGAGGCAAAGAAAGTACTTATTTTTCCTATCACGGCTTTCAGTAATTCAGAAACAATTGAAACCACGGCCACACCACAGCGTACTATCCACAACTTATAAAAACCACTTAAAATACTTGAATCAAGTGCACCAATACTAAAACAGCGTAAGAAGGACTTTATAGAGCCTTAATGTCCATAGTAGTAAGTGTCCCTACCCAAGGGCGTCGCCTCTCCTCACACATAGATTGCACATTGAGATTTCGGAAGGCTTCATTTTCCTTATTGTGTTTTCCGTTACCTCTAGGCTGTGGTGCTAGAATAGATGACTGTGCATACAAATATACAATCAGGTTCTATTGAGCTACTCATTGCCCTTTACTCAGATTATAAAATTTCTTACCATAATCGTAGTAGCAGTTACCAAAAGCACATGATATAATGATTATTCTTTTATTTATATTAATATTTGCCCATTTCACTAACGATTTTGAAAGTAACAGGTTAGCTAACTTAGCTAGTTAATATAACGTTCGCCGGGGGCGTTATGGTGTTAAGACTTCGGTTGGACGCGTAACGCCGCCACTAAGGCGAAGGATAGCACCAGGTGTTTTGCCGGAGTAGTCGGAGCCTTTCTCAAGGCTCTGGAAGCCCGGACTCTTGCATCCTCAAACCCCTGGGGATGCAAGGCTGGCTCATAAAAGAGATTCACCTGTCAAAAAAAAAAGTTAATATAACGTGATTTGTCAACTGCGAAATTGGATGAGTACCTATGAAGATACTCTTTATAATAAGTGTCTAAGTTTTTTCTACCTACATAGTTTTACTCTCTAAAGTTTAGCAAGATAGTCAGAAAGAAATCGATTAAATACTGTTAAACCATTTCACTAAAAGTGTTGAAGAAAGCACAAACATTCAAAACCGCTTCATTATTCCACGTGTTCTGCATCACAAGTAACATAGTCGTCATCATTTTATTCCTACCATCCTACCATAGCGTATGTTAATGTTGTTGATGATATCTACGAAACGTGGAAAACTTTTGTTTACATTTGACTCACTGTTCGTTGACCTTGTTTATTAAAACAAGCAAAATAAACAAATGTAAACCTTCAACTTTGACATTTGGATAAAGGCTTTAAGTTATCTAAGACCTTAATCCGAGAATCGTAACCCTAATATATTTAGGTTAATTGTTTAAGACCAGTAAAGCTTGCTACTTAGAGACTAAAAATAAAAGTAATATAACGTTTGATTGGTGTCAGATGAGTGCTTCTTTGAGTCCTCTTAAATACCTCAGAGATGATTAGAAAAGCTCGGATTAAATTTAGTTTAAATAAAATTATTAGTTTGAGTTACTTAGGTTATTTTAGACGTAATATAATAATATGTATTATAACAATTAAGTAGTTGTAACTCTACGAATATCATAAACTTGCTTATTGCCGGCCAATTATGTCATTTGGTTCAAAGTTTTGGCATAATAACTGATTGATGACAACAACAGAAAAAAAAAATAGCTAACACGTGATTATAACAAAGAAAAAAGAAAAAGTAGTATAATTATTTTGATTAATTTCCTTAAATCTATGATTGACCAGCGAGATGCGTGCACACAATTGATTGACGTGTATTAAATGATAGGTAAGAGATGAGAAAAGCAAATCATTTCGTTTTAATGTCTTTGATATAATTGTTGTCAACTAATTACTGTAATTGCTAACTCGAGTAGGATGCTCTTTTTACAATTCTTAATTGATTTTATATTGAAATGAGATTATCTGTGAAAATCGTAGCAATTATAGGAAATTAGTATTTGAAAAAGGTTAATTACAGCAACCATTCGAGATTTTAGTAGGTTGAAAATGGTGACATTTATAGCTTATGCCTAGATGACTTATGTAAAGTTAAGTACCTACCCCGTAAGTTTAATGGTTGTCATGTATAATCTTACAAATCTAAAATCAAAAAGGCTAAACATTACATGATATAAATTATGAATATAAAACGTGATATAAGATCAGTATTTGAAAAGGGGTTTTTTAATAGTACATAAACAGTTTGTGTTCTTTCCCACAATGTATGAATACTATTATTTATTACATAATTTAAGAGAGAGGTGAAAGGAGAATGTGACTTCTAGGTATTTCAATGCTCACTTAAAATTATTTTATTCTTAATTCTATATTATTATGAGACCTTTTAGCAATTTGTTTTTTAAATAGAAGGGCTAGCTACCACTACTATTTCTAATTTTATATAATCGTATATAATAATACAGTCTGCCTGTAAAGATCCCACTGCTGGGCACAGGTCTCTTCCCATATAGAGAAGGCATGAGCATTGATCACCACGCTTGCTCACTGCGGATTGGCGATTTCAGATCCCAATTTTGGAATCCAGGTTTCCTCACGATGTTTTCCTTCATCGTTTGTCAGAAGTGTCTTAGAATAATTAGGAAAATACATATAACTGTGAAAAAGCCACATTGGTACTTGCCTATAATCGTATAATTTATTTTAATTTTCCAAGGAAGTACTGAAGTTAATTCGTCGTCGGAGTCATAGAGCTCTTTATAGATATCAGAATTGCTTTACAGCATGAGTAATAACTGCATCTGATATAAAATGTAAATAAGTATATCATAAGATATCAGATTAATTACTATTAACAATTACTCTCGCGTGAACTGGCTAGAGATCACGGAGGCTAGATTGTGATCTGATATGCGTTTTTATTTTTATGGTATTACATGCCTCTGTATAGATGAGGATTATACCTTCATGTGTTTCATAGATATGTACTATTTCTGCCTTTTCCCAAGCTTTGTTTTGGTCGGATTCAACTCACACCAGGTTCAGCTAAATATAGTATTTTACATAGTGCATCTAACTGATTGGTGATTCAGTATTTATTGGTGTGAATACTTGTTAAAATTGTAGATGATACTATTCCTATAAAATTATTCACAGACTGATGATTCGACAGAGCCTTAGTCGTTAATCTTACAATTAAAATGTTTTCAACAATAAAGATATGAACTAAACTATGATGAACGCATTTCATGTTACAAACTGCTCATAGTGTATAAATAGAAGAGTATAAAAAGTGGGCTATTTCTATAAATTTTCCGTAACTATTCGCACGTGTACTACTTTTTTCTACAGCCTGGAATAAGTAGGTACTTCAGTTCTGTAGGTAAACGTCTTAATAGATTTCTAAACTTTAAGATTTGTTTACCGACTTTGGTAAGGTAGGTGTAACATCAAATTGCAATCAATAGATTGATAGAATAACGATTGAGAAGAATATGCATGCATATAGAAGAAAGTTATATGTGGGGAAAGTTTGTACTTTAAACATCAACACTGTAAAATATTATTCTGTAGGAGAAGAGACATGTAATCTTATAAATAAGACAGTTAAAAGCCTTATAATAAGTATTAATCGGAAGATTGCATATTTAAATTTTTCATGCCTTCTTTATTCTACCTAACTTGTTAAAATATCATTGTTATTGCGTTGATGAATCGGGCCGATTCTCTTTTTTAGAGTAGCATAGAAAAGTCATAAGAAAACAAACAATTATTTAAACTTAAATGACCAATAAATAACTATTAATCATTACAAGCTTTAGTAAGCATTGTGTTAATACCACCAAAATTATCAAACACAAAGAATGCGTGTATTTAAGGATAATAATAATTAGTATGCGGCATTGTTTCTGAGAGCCTGCAGTCATTGTCAAGGTCTCCTCAAGAACACAAGCAAAGGTCATATCGAGACATCTAATATACATGCTTTATGTAACGGTTTATTCAATAAACAGTAATAAACTCTCCGTTAAAATGTATTAGATTAAATAACGCTGATAAAATTTGTTAACCACCATATTAAAATTTATTCTTAAAGTAAAGATCAAAAGCGCTTTTTTCGTGCAAAGAAATTGTTATACTGCTGTGTATATGTTTAGACATATTAATATTATAAATAAATTCAATGTTATTTATCTATCCCCAAAAAATACATGTTTTTGTATTGGATCTCGTTGATGTCTTTTGTTAGGAGAATAAACTAAGACATTATTTTGACCGTTTCCAAGAACCTGGCGGACGTTTTTATTATTTATTGATTTAAACATGTTTTTTTTTTGAGTCTGTTTTCATTGATTACTAAGAATACAAAAAAATGCTATTTTGTCACAAACATGAGTCAAGTTGATCAAAGTCAGGGTCGAGAATGTTTACCTATTTGATGTTGATTTTGTTTATTTCCTTATCGATAAACAGGTTTGAATGGGAAATGATCGATAACTTAAATATCATTTTCGTGGAAGTTATTAAATCTCAGCTAAGTGGGGTAAGACAACACGGCAACTTCCGAAGTGTAAGTAGGGTTCGAATCCCATAAATGAAAATTTCAATTAATCCATTATTTTTCTTTGACCCGAATACAGTCTTCGTTTAGGAAAGTTTGTGAAACTCAAACAACACAAAATTCTAAGTCCATGAAACTGCTCTTAATATAACTATAAAACGAACCAAAAACCTAGTAAAGTTTAAATTCTTTCAATATATCTTCTCACATTTCTGTTCACCTTTTCAGGATGTCTTGATGCCTACCATCGACACATAAGGTCGTATCAACAGCCAGGCGAGTGCATCGACATCGCGACATTGTATCGAACAATGGATAGCTTGTAACTTGTGAGTTACTGGTGACCGTTAACTTATCCGTTTTTACTTCAATCGTAAGGTTTGACAGGTTTGTCTGTCGCAGGTGACCTATAGCCTTTAGCACCTTTAGTTATTGTTATTGTTAACGGGATAGATGTGACGGTGATAGGAAAGTTTATAGCCTTTATTAGAAACTTAGACAAATAAAAACTGGCAGGCAATGGTGTCGCGAGGGCT
The DNA here is from genome assembly GCA_905146925.1 of Autographa gamma. Classification (NCBI taxonomy): domain Eukaryota; kingdom Metazoa; phylum Arthropoda; class Insecta; order Lepidoptera; family Noctuidae; genus Autographa; species Autographa gamma. Next base: position 523,363 of record LR989858.1, read on the forward strand.
GGTGGTTGAAGCAGATATCATATATATCTAATTTTACAAATAAAATTTATTTGATTGATTAGAATTGTGAAATGGACATAAATATATACATTCCTTTTTTTGTAATTATCTTATTTTATTTGAAAGTATAGATAATTATATGTCTACATATACAGGGTGAATATCAAGTCGTTGTTTTCCCGAAGCGAAATGAGTTTGTATCGGTCATACAATCGATTAATATATGTAAAAAAAAATTAGAGTCAATAAATGGCGGATTAACAATTGTTATAAACAAAACTCGAAAGTGACTTGACCCAGTAGTAATACATCGCGCTATACCTACGCGGGCGGGCGCGCGGTTACCCCGAACGCCGCGCGGTCGTTGCACTTCGCGTGTAAATCAGCTGATCGCTACTCGTGATTTAATAAAACACAAAACCAATAAGTAATTCAAATTTTCGCTTCAAACTTTTACGGGCTTAGGATCGTCATAAATACTTAAAAAATCAAAATAGGTATCTTTAAAAAAAGTCGGAATTTGATAATTAAGTATTTAAGGCGTAGGTATTTAAAAATGGAATCGACTTATTTACAATGATTTTGATTACCTAACCTACTTTTAAATGTTTATTTACAAAGTACGAGTACTTACACTTAACGGTAGCGGAGTAATTGTTCGAAATGTAAACCACTACGTTCAATGCACAAACGAGCACGTTTTAACTGATTGTCTTTCAGTTTCATTAAAGTGTCTCTGTCACGTCTCACGATATTAAAAGCGTCCACTATCGCACTTATCAAAGAGTCGCGTGTTTGGTGTTCCTCACGATACACCAAGTTCTTGAGCTCAGACTCTACCACAAATAAAAGTCCAAGGGAGTCAAGGCCGGGCTTCTCGGTGGCCAAGGGTGTGGCCCGCCACGAAAAAAAAATTATAAGGATGCAGTCCTTCTGTGTTGAGCACTTTCATCGCACATTCATCACTTGACGTCATCGACGTTCGCGCACAGAACACTAACTAAGCCGTAGGTAGGCACAGAGCGCAACATTTGGCGGCATTCTATTGTGTTTCGGCGCTTGCCGCGTGCATGCAAGCTAATTTATACCGTATCACCATGACCGAGAGCTTATTTTGCTCTGAACATTTATTATTGATTCTTTCTTTGTAAGTTTGCCGACAACACGTGGCGGCGGCGTGTGCGTTTCGTGTTACCTACAGGTGCCTACGTGATCTCTAGTGAGTGAACTACTATTGATTATCGCTCTTTCGAGTTTATGAATACTTTTTTAATGATGTGAAAAAAAAAAACATTATGTTTTTTAAGTTAAACTTTGTATTTCGATAGTACTACTGATGGGTAATCGTCCTGCCGCGGGAAAACAACGATTCAATTTTCACGGTGTATATATATATTGTTTTAATTAGTTACTTTATCATAATGTGTGATTTTAGTTGTTTTTTAAACTCAGACATACTTTTCTGTTCATGTTAACTCCTTCATATTGAATGTTTCTTTTTCCGTAATTATCTGTTCTGGGTGGACGCGTTACAAGGTAGTTGGAGTTTCGAAGTCTATTTTGTGGATTTGATGTTTTTGGGTAAAATTCAGCGATGTAATGAAATTAGTAAGTAACAAAACTTTCCACATCCAAAAAAAGGTTCAAAACTCTTTGCTAAGCAACACTTAAGCTTAAACTATCTAATACGTCACCAATAGTGCCGAATTCTCAGTAACATTAAATTCCCACAAATCCCTGCTCTGACTACTGACAGCCACAAATTGGACGACATACGTCATTCGCGTTACGTCAGAGGGCAGATATCTAAGCCTACGTGATAGGCCAGGCGTCAGAACAACAATAAGGACATGCGTGAGATATCTAAGTATAGGCGAGTCTTGGATTCCCTTTTAAAGATAATTTATTTACATAATTATATATGATGCTGGAAGTAATTTATCATATTATTATTAGACTCAGTAAAGTTTTAGTTATTATAAATTATTTTAGAGATTAGATGTAATGGGATGACAACGATTGGACGTGAATTCTGCCTTTGGGCTCTAGCAATCCAAGCCTAATCGATTGGTGATTGATTCTGCCTTTAAAACACAAAATTCACACATTAGAAAAAATTGTGTACTTATATGATATAAACTTTTTAGTATTTAGCTGAATCTCGTGATACTGTAAACCGAGACCCAAAATAATTCGAAAGAAAGTAGAAAAAAGACATAGTTAAACCAAATAGATCACGACGACGCGTCGCGGCGACGTCATGTGACACTTTAGAAAAGGTTATTTACAAACACTCGTCAAGTATTACCTTAATTTATTCATTCTTCACTAGCCTTAATAATAAAAAAGTAAAACGAAAAGGCAATAAATAATCCTTAATGTTAATGCAGACTGATTGTAACGAATGCGAGGATCATGGTTATGGCCGGAGGCTGTGACGTCACACGGTCTTTATGACTGCGTGGAGAGGTGCTTAAAACCAAGCTTTTATTGTTGTTTATATATGAGGGAAGAATTTCCTTTGTCTTGGGATTGTAATTACTGGTTTTATATTTATAAGTCAAGTTGTCAGGCTAGATTTTTGTGAGGTATTTCTTTGTTGGAGAAAATTTCTTTGTAAAGATGAAATTATAAGTAAATATACGTAAAGAATATTTGAAACAAAATTAAAAAAAAGTGAGATTTTATATTTGAGTAAACTGTATTCTGCTAATCTTTGCTAACCTAACTAAGCAACGTATAGTTATTATGATTTGAGTAACCAAATGATAAAAAAAACGTAGAGAACAGAAATTCTAATACCACTGAACTGACTGCTTTGTTTCTTAAGCTCATTAATTCGCCTTTACACCTTTCGTCCTGGTGTCAACCAGTAAAGATTTTATTACCAACCAATATTATTATCTCTGCCCAGCATGTTAATGGCAAGGCGCGTGAGAATACTGCGTACGTGCGGCTTGTGGCGATGTCCTGCACATAGAGAGCGGATTATGATAATGATGCGCTGGATGGCAACTACATAACGTGTGTTATGTTTAAGTGTGATTGATATGTTGTATGTGTTTATGATTTGATTGAAATTGATGATGGAGTGTTGCGATGCTTTTTTTTATGAGTCAAGTTCAAAATTAGCGAACTCGAGGTGAAGTAAGGTGTTATAAGGTTTATGCACGCCATGTTAGCGGAAAGTATTCGTAGATATTGAAGTTTATCTGCTACTTCATTTTTAAAGATGTGCGAATTAACCATATCCCTGTCCCGTGAGTCACATATGAACATTTCCATTGTTTAACTATTGTCTCCACTGGTGGGACAGTGAAGTTGTTTATTATGAAGTACAAAGAAGTACAAGAATTAGCACAAGACAGAGAAAAATTAAAAGAGTTGAACCGACAAGAGCATGACTCTTAAATTGATGATGATGAGTTAAGTATGCAACACTTTTGAAGCTTAGAAAATGTAAAATTGTTTTTGCTTTTGACAGAACGGTGACGTTAATACGCGTTTAGGGAGAGATGCTGTTTACTAATACACTTTAGTCCATAGTTTATTTGTACATTTGTCTGTGTGTTCCCTTTGGCTATCTCTATGAGGCCTTTAAAGACGTGTCTTACAATAGGCATTAATAAATCAACTTAATTACCAAAATTGTTAGTTATTTCCACACCCAGAACTCACAGTTTTTGCAAAGCTTTTTCGGATTCCGTAGTAGCGGAACAAAGATAATGTGATTTTAAGGAATTTCCGTATTTCATACATTTACAAAAAAATACTTTTGATATGTTTACATTGCAATAAAACTAGTTAAAGTTTTTTTATCAGTAGATTGTAGGCCTACTTTTGTATCAGAAACTTCCATAAAATGTGAATAACTTAAAACCATTATCACATATTTTTCTATTGAAATAAAACTACTTTTTACGGATTTTTTCGCGGTTTATATTAAGATTTTAAGTCCCGACGTTTCGACACCTTTGCAGGTATCATGGTCACGGGCAGACTGAGGTGGTGTTCGTCTTGACGGTTGTTTTTGCTCGTTCTACCTTCATATTTTTATTAATTACTAGCTGTGCCCCGCGGTTTCACCCGCATGAATGCCTATGTCCCGTTCCCGGTCTCTTTATGTTATTCAGGGCGCAGATGAATCACTATCGTAGCAAAGGTCAGGATTACTTTTTTTTTCACCGAGCAATTTTCCAATTTTCTTTTCATAAGAACCTTCTCCTGATAATAACTAACACAAAAAAAAAGAATTGGCGAAATCGGTCCAGCCGTTATTGAGTTATGCGCTTACCAACACATTTAGCGATTCATTTTTATATATAAGATTTGTGTTCCGGCCTACGCAATATGAGCTCACGGTGTCTTGAGGTCTTGCAGCGCTGCTCTTGGGTTTGATTTTGAGTTTGTTAATTATTGGATCCCAAGTAGGTGATATCTTCCAGCCGTCTTCTCTATTGAAATTAGGGTGTTTTTTAATCTCAATAGCCTCGCGAAACATCCTAGGTAGGAATTTTGGTTCTTTAGCGAGAATCTGTGGTTTATCAAATCTAATGTAATGGCTGGAGCCTTCAGCATGATCGGCGGCTGCAGACTTCGTTGAGCGGCGGTGTTTCACGTCAGCAATGTGTTCTTTTACGCGGGTCCCTATACTGCGTTTTGTTTGTCCGATGTAAGAGAGTCCACAGACACAGTCTAGTTTATAAACTCCTGCATCTTGTAGAGGTATGTGACACTTGACGGATGGTAAGGACTGACTAATCTTCTTGGGCGGCTTAAAGTATGTTTTGATTGAAGCTCGTTTTAGGATGTAGCCAATCTTGTCTGTGACACCTCTGACGTATGGTAGTACAGCAGGTAAACGATCAACTGTGGCTGGCTTCACTCGGTTTCTGTGACGGGGCCGTGGAATCTGGAGCTTGTTGTCTCGCAGTACTCGCTTGACATGTTGAAGCTCCGCGGCAAGGTGTCTGTCATCACAGAGTCCGTGTGCTCTTTGAAACAAAGATTTTCCCACGGTAGCTAACTGTTTAGGGTGGTGGTGAGATTCACCGTTTAGGTACCTATCTGTATGGGTCTTTTTGCGATACACTGTATGACTTATTGTCTGATCAGGATTACGTTGGACTAATACATCTAAGAATGCAAGAGATTTATTATCCTCCAACTCCATAGTGAATTGAATTTTGTTATTTATGGAGTTGAGGTGGTTTAAAAATGAATTTACTTGGTTGGATGGTAAGATAGCAAAAGTATCATCTACGTACCGTTTATAAAACCTTTGAGTAACAGGGGCTGTTTTTAAGGCTGCCTCCTCAAAGTCTTCCATGAAGATGTCGGCGACTACTGGGGATACAGGCGAACCCATTGCTACTCCATCTACTTGTACATAATATTTATTGCTCCATAATAGGTAACCAGATGTGAGGCAGTGTTTAAGTAGCTCAGCATATTCAATAGGTATGTCATTTTCTACTAGCTTCTTAGCGATAATTCTAGTACAATCCTTAACTGGTAGGCATGTAAACAAGGACTGTACATCAAAACTAACCATTACTTCATTGTCATGTAGATGTAGGTGTTTAATCTCATTGACAAAGTGGTAGGAATCCTTCACAAACGCTGTCGTCTTGTCTCTGAGTGGTGAGAGTATTTTCGCAACGTGTTGAGCCAATCTGTAGGTTAAGAATCTTAATATAAACCGCGAAAAAATCCGTAAAAAGTAGTTTTATTTCAATGTCTAATATTCGCGTAAACCTAAGAAACCAATATATTTTTCTATACTTGAATTAAGTATGTTTTAGTTATAATGTCTGTACGGCACCGTTAAGTTAGGCAGCGCCTTCAGATCCTTTAACACAAAGAAAGGATACAAAAATGTCTACTTCAGATTAAAATGATTTACCTGTTTTTGTCAGTTGTCACCATTTTATTTAAGTGGACCATGTGTGATGCGTGTTTTTATGTTGTTTCCACTTAGAACTGGTTTATTTAATTATTTATTTATTTTCCCATGATTTATGATATGAAGCCATGGCGTACGTGATGGGAGGCAGTGACCAGCTGACCGTGACTCATGGCTCCATAAAATGTTAATTAATAACAATTTATGGAGATTTATACAGAACTGTCGTCTAATATAGATGATAGCTCGTTATGTTTGTTTACTACAGTTAATTTGGGTTTTCTTTTATTAACCCAGATGGAAAAAATCTTCTAAATTACGTGGAATTTCTTGGTAAAGAATCTTTAAATAGTTGTGGCTGCTGTTCCAGTGTTCTAAGTTTTGGATGGACGAGCGGTACTCAACGCACTACTTACTAATTGGTTGAAAAAACGAGTAAATGATATTTCCCAATCCAGAAGTGAGTATAAAGGATGTTACGTCAAGGATGCACATATTGGTTTGAACCATAGATTCTTTCAAAAATTTTTGAACAGGAAGGATTAACGTTATAAATGTTCCGAGTGTGGTAGTTCCTAAAAACTGTACATATTATAAAGACTATTCGTATAATATATAAGAATATTCATAAGATAATGAACCTGATAGATTTAATACCGTATAATTGTAGAAACACATAAAAGAAAAGCAATATTCAGCTATATTTTTTACCAAGATTTAGCTACTTCCTTGTTACCGTTGGCGTGAGTTACAATTAACTCTATATTATGTATTAGTTACCGAGACAGAAGTGATGCATCTCTATTATGCTGTCAGTGTTATTACACGAACTGTCACCATCATCACATTCATCACTCGGTTAATCATTAGCTGATTATCTTGTTGCCGGCTGGATACTCTTAATGGGAATTATATCACGCCTTTTTTATATTCTGCGTATTATAGCAGTTTTATGTTTATAGCAGTTGTTGACAGCTTTGTCGTTGAGCGTGCATTTAATTGATGCAATAAATGCTATTTTAAGATTAATTGTTTTATTAATAATTTTCTTGCTTCCTCTGATTACCTTTTTCGCGGAATCGTACCTAGCTAACCCGTGCCTAGTTAATTCTACTCTTGAATGTGTATTACGGTTTTTTTATTAAAGTTTATTATTAATAAATAAATAATAAATAAATGCGGACAACATCACATACATTGCTCTGAACCCAAAGTAAGTAGCTGTTAAGCACTTGTGTTATGTTCAGAAACAACGACGGTACCACAAACACCCAGACCCGAGATAATGTAGAAAAGTGACTTTCGACATTGACCCGTCCGGGGATCGAACCCGGGACCTCAGAGCTAGCGACACCTTGAAAACCGGTGCGTTCGCCACTCGACCACGGAGCTCGTCGTTATTATATGATAAGTAAGATAGTTTCAGTATTAAAACTTTAATTAAAAAACCGAACTACATATTCAAGAGTAAAATTAAGCAGTGCTAAACCCTGGTCAAGCAAAATTGTGTAATTATGAAATAAAGATAAAGTCAGCGTAATTATAAGCAAAATTTAAAGCACAAAGAAAGTCAATCAGGTTAATGACATTATCTTATTTAATGAGTGACCTTGACCCCTGAGCTTGTTCCGACGTTTCGCTTCAAAAGAAATCAGGAAATGCTACAGGCAATGTGCAAGAGAACCTGTTTACTAGCATTTCAGTGACGTATTTATGAGCATTAATAAAACAAATAAACCAATGAAATTCGAGTGTAAAATGTATGTAACATTGGTCTTCATCTTTTACTCTCGTTTAGTACATTACTTTAGCAGCCATAATATAGGTAGGTATATGGGAAACCGAGTTATTAGGTACTAACCTGAATCGTCTACATTTTTCTAATCACTTACTAAAAAATCCTAGAAGTTATTTTTTTGTTGGTTTTACTAATTTTGTGGACCTGTTCTCACTTATCCAGCTTAGTAAACCCTGCCTAACCAATCGATAAACAAAAGAATTATGATCGAACGCCCTCTATATTATGAAGTTGATACTACTTAACACGCATTGGAATTCATCGCTGATGTTCGATACCACATGCTTGTGTAAATGTTGAGTAGCTACATAATGAAGAAACAAAGAGGTCGCTGTTTTATACTTTAAGTTCATTCAGAAAATAATGCATTTTTTTATCTGATTGAAAATATATAAGATATTTATTCTCTAAAAGATTTAAAAAATATTGCTAAATTATATAGGCACATATAGACTACGGGCCCATGAACAAAATCGATGGGTCATATGAACCACCAGGTGACGTATATAGGACGATAGAAGAGCATAAAATAATAAGATTCAGCACTATGCCGTCACTTGTGATCAGTCCAACTGGGTGCTGGTGAGCATTCAAAAGTGCAGCTAGAGTAAGTACATTTTGGTCATTTATTTCTGTACGGCATTGTTACCATCGAATAGATCCATGAAAAATAATAAGAAAGCGCGCAGTGCCGTACAAAAATGGTGGTCCAGAAGGTGGTATTTTAGTTTTACTTTCTGTCAATTTCCAGGGTAAATTTGGTCATTTGATTCTGTTCGGCGTCAGTTTCATACTGTTTCAATACAGATTCTAATCCATTATCTAAAAAATATTATCTATGCATGATATACTTTCAAAATAAATAATTTGATGTTGTTCAAATCACCCCTCGGACCACGGAATGAAGGCGGGTTGCAACACTCGATTTTTTCCCCTTGTTCAAAGATTTTTGTTCGTTTGTACGGCGTTGCGGAATAATGGATTAGAAGCTGTATTGAAACAGTATGAAACTGACGCCGTACAGAATCAAATGACCAAATTTACCCTGGAAATTGACAGAAAGTAAAACTAAAATACCAACTTTTTGGACCACCATTTTTGTACGGCACTGCGCGCTTTCTTATTATTTTTCATGGATCTATTCGATGGTAACAATGCCGTACAGAAATAAATGACCAAAATGTACTTACTCTAGCTGCACTTTTGAATGCTCACCAGCACCCAGTTGGACTGATCACAAGTGACGGCATAGTGCTGAATCTTATTATTTTATGCTCTTCTATCGTCCTATATACGTCACCTGGTGGTTCATATGACCCATCGATTTTGTTCATGGGCCCGTAGTCGTAAAAAAATAAAAGGTAAGAAAATGGACTCATTCACAAAAAAACAATCACAGTCGGATTTTTGCAACCTAGCTCAACGCACCCTGAGAAAATAAGAAAATACAGACATTAATCGGAAACCTTACCGCTTAAGTCACTGGCAGCGTTTCTCTCGGACCTCATCGGGGTCCAAATGTTATTTCATACTTTCGCGGTCCTTCAAGTTTTTGCCAACTATTCCGCCAAGAACAAAAATAACAACAAAACATTTGCAATTATTAATAGGCATATTAATGTTTGTTAATTCAGCACTAATGCGTAGGTAACAGTATAATGTTTACTTCCAATTCCTCACGTACGCACGTTTCCAATGAAGGCTCCATTTAAAACCGTTTAGTAAATTGTCACCGCAAATGTATAGGCTGCGGTCTGGATCATTAGACTCAATTATGTGTGTTGGCAGAATTCTGAGGGTTAGGGCTAGGTTTTTATGTTTTTTACTCCTGTATCTTAGAATGGATAAGGGATAGTTTGATTTTGAGTATCTTGGCAGCTTTAGCATGATTAGTTGCAATCTTAGATAATCGAGAAAGCCGTAAGCCGTGTCGCTATGGAGTGTTCTAATTAGTTCTCAAAAGATTTCTTCTGTCCGGATTCACACGACTCATTTACTTCCCTGATCATGAAAACATATTATTTTTCTGTTTTGGAAGGGACGTATCCTTAAATAAAGGGTATCTCATGAAATAGGAATGGGTTTACTTCCTGAATACTTTGTATTGTATTTTGGTTGCTTATTGCCATTGCAATCCTATCTGCAATCGGATCAAAATCAACAACTTTGTACCCATATAAAAAAAGAAAACAAACATTTAATTTTGTAGACATCGCAACATTTCCTTACTCTCAGGAAATACTTTAATACCATAAAGAGCGCTCGTAATTCGTTCGCGTCGATTCGAGAAATTATCATATTTAAGGCTTTCGCGCCTTCCTGGTTCAATGAAAGGGTTACGACCTGATAACAATATTTATGTTGTGTGAAATTGTTTAATAACAACACCAGTGGCGATGTCTGTTTGTCTGTAAATCAATTTACGTCTGGGTGATTATATTTTCGAGCCGTTTGGGGTTGAAACGCTCGGGTCATGGGGTCCGAGCGCACGAAATCTTTTCAAAGAACTTTCCAAACGTTTGGTAGAATCTACTCGTGATCAGAGGGCTGGTTTGTTCCTTGCACAGAGAATCGGCATAGCCATTCAACGAGGCAATGCAGCCAGCCTTCTGGGCACGTTCTCCGCCATTGACAAGGATGACGATGAGTTCTTTGACGCTGTTTAGTTTTTATTTATGTAAGATTTACGTCTTCGTGTTGATATTTTGTAAATAAATGACGAAACGTACCAATGTTACAAAATGAGGTGTACGGTACCGGTTCGAATCGAACATGTATGACAAGGTGCGAGTAAATAAATAAATAAATATTGAAGAGATTCAAATCTCATATATTAAAATCACGTCACCACGTAAAATTCCTAATTGAAAATTGATTGATGTTACCACATCTCGTCACATATACGTAAAACTAAAAAGATATTTCTATGGAACAAATAAACGAGAAATCTTCCTATTTCTCAGCCTAAACGCACCCACCATTACAAGCGTCCTTAAAAAGATGATTTAAAAAGCGAAATTTCCTTGAGTTGTCAGTTCTTTTGATCTATCCCTCTTGTATCAGTTGCAGTTATTTTGACGAGAATGCTTGACCCCAGGAGAAGGCATAGAACTCATCGAGGCGCTATTGTTTTTCCGAAAGAAAATGGTATTTGGCAGAATATTAGTTGTAAATAGGAGTTAGATATGTTAGAACGAGCGAAGAAGAAAAGAGACGAAATCATTAATTAACAAATGACGTCAGAGTAATTAAAGGTCTTTCTCCGACGCGTTCCGTAGACATTCGTATTTTGAACATTAAGGGTAATTTCCAGCGGCGTCGGCAGCTCCGTGCTATATATTGTGGAGCATCCGTGCGCACGCGCATTGTTCGAGTGTTAGACGGAACAATGAAGGGTGTGGTGATAGTCTGTGTCGCGGTCTTCGGGTTTGCTGGAAGTAGTCTGGGTGAGTGGCCGTGCGTGTGTTTTGTGAAGACAATTTGGACAATAGGAAAATCGGAGAAAAAAAAACAGTTCAAATTAGATTATTAGTTCTAACGTGAATTTTCGGTTTTCAAAACTCTTATTTTGGAGTGGTTAAAAATTCCTAATAAGTGTTAAAACTGAGGGATTCTAGAGTTCTCCTTAGTCATCTAATTGTTATCATTTAAATTTATATGGTCAGTGACTATATCATTCCTAAGCCTTGGCATTGACAGACATTAGACCAGACGTCCATGTCCCAGATCTACCTCCATAAACGTCGCGAGCTAGTTTTAAATAGCCGGTGTTATGTTAACAGCTTTTGTTATACTTAACTAAGGAAATGTGTAGTTAGCAACACTACACACTTGATGAATGGTCTTCTAGTTTTCATGCGACTATTAAATTAGGGTATATATTTTCAGCCCTATGTTAAAACTCCTCGACATACCAGTGTTTATTGCATATTAAAATTTTGGGAAAGCAGTTTGAAATTATTACTCTTGTTTCTGTAAAACATAGGTCATGTAATTTACTATTGTAATTTAACAAGTTATATAGATAAGTAAGCAATGCGTTGTTCTAAACTGACTAGGCTTAGTATAACACGACCTTGCAAACTCAGCTTTAGTTTGTGTCAGCATTTCTATTTATTTTGCATGATTATGTTGTTTTTTAAAATGCTACATCGTTATTACCTGCACAGCTTTTAATTGAGACTTTTGTTCTTAATTTTCTTTGTACTATTTTTACATAAATAAGTAATAATTAAAAAGAATAGACAAATTGAGAAGAAAACTAAGAAAAGGAATTTTAATCAAAGGAAAAAAAATGCATCCTATTCCAGCGCCCTTCATCAGACCATGCCGGGAGCAGGACACGGCCTGCCTGAAGTCCTCAGCGGAGAAGGCAGTGCCGATCCTGGCGGCCGGCATCCCCAGCATGGGCATCGCCACCCTGGACCCCATGCACGTGGAACAGGTGCGGACCAGCCAGGCAGGCCTCGACATGGACTTCAGGAATACTAATGTGACTGGCTTGAGGCATTGCAAGGTTCTGCATTTAAAGTAAGTGATATTCTTGTTGGTGATATATTTGTGGGGGACTGGATGTGGAGGGCGGAGGACTGGATGTTGTGGCGCAAATTGGGAGAGTCTTATGTGGACAGTGGACTATGATTGGCTAAATGATGATATTTTTGTTTAAGTTGAGCGTTTTGCTTTTGAAGGTTAGTTATTAGGACTGATCTCTTTTATCTTCCATCGTGTTGATCTCTTGTAACAGTTTAGAGCCTAGGTATTGGTTGAATTTAGTACAAATTGCATAGACTTAAAAAACCTTTCACATCACTTTATTTTATTCTATGAATCGCGTTCGAAATGATTAATTTATTGATAAGTGATGTTTTTTTTGGTCTTACTCATACCTAATGCTATGAGGCATTAGGTAATTACCGCTTTCGTATTTCGTAACAAAATAATGTATTAATTAATAATAAATCTGATCAATTTATTTCCGAAACATCATGATACACCTAAATGTCGTTTTAATTCGAGCACATCAGATACTCGTTTAGAAGTTATTTTTAGTTATCATCTAATACAATAACGTATGTTGGTAAGGTTTATTAAAGAATTACTGCCGCTTGATTTCTGTCGAAGGAGTATAAATAAGTGCTTTAATTTTAATACAGGATAGAGGATGATTTCACGTTTACTTTTACTATTCACATGACGATTACAAGCTCACTGACTTGTAATCCTTCAAATGTGTGTGTTCTTTTTGTTTATAAAATTGAGAAAATCCAATACAAGAAGAAATTACTTACACTTCAATGTAGTAGATGGACTAGAGTGGAGGAGAACAGCGCAAATGGAAAGAAAAAATCATTGAAAAACAGTCTTACATCAATTATTCCTACACAATAAATAAGAAAACATTATAAACAAAATGAAACTAAAATAAGGCATTAAAAGATTCATCCACATCGCTGTCGACTAGGAGTGTGCCCAAAAGGCTGGCAGCATTGCCACGTTGTATAGCAATGCTTACTTAGGTAGAAGCCTTTCTTCATTTTTTTTTTCCAAAGTATTATATTGGTCTATATTCTGTCTATTGCATTTCAGACGGCACGCCCAGAGGACGTTCCTGGACCTGAAGTGTTCCGTGATGCTGGTGGGGGACTACACGCTGGGCGGGCATCTACTCATCATGCCCATCAATGGAACCGGCAGATATGCCATCAAAATATGTGAGTTCACATGTCATTTGTTTGAAATATTTCTTCGTAAAATTGTCTGAATATGGTTAGGAACATGCTGTTTTTTAGTTTGGTTAATTTCGGGTCCCGAAAATTCGCAACCATACGGAAATTTTGGAAAGAAACTGCGTTTCTTTCCACCAAAAGTCAAGAACATAAGAGTTTTATAAAAAATTTTGTTGCTTGAAGTGTTGTATATTTATGCAACTTTTCAAATGGAAGCAGCAACCAAAGAGGATACCAGCAATTGCGATAATTGCGACTATTCAGAGGTGATTAAATTTACTCAGAAAAGTTCTTATTCAACACAGCAGAAATAGACAAATAATACAAATAAATAAATAAATGTTCATTATATTTTCTTATATCGATTCCAGATGACATCGTAGTCAAGATAATGTTCCAAGTGGGAGAGAAGACGGTGAACGGCGATAAGTACTGGGTGGTGAATAACTGGAAGCACCACTCCGAGGTGCAGACGGGAGCGCACTTCCTTTTCAAGAATCTCTTCAACGGGAATAAGGCTCTTTGTAAGTACTTTTGTGATGCTAGAGATTTTGATTATAATTGGTAAATCGTGAAATTGTCAGATTGTTCGAGGAAATGGAAGTCCCCTTTTCGACGGGGAGCTTTGATTTATGGAAGACTAAGGGTGTTACCACACCAATCGATCGACAGTCGATCGATGCCATCGATCGACGGCAGAATGGACTAGTCGACGTCGATCGACAGTTTCTACCATACCACTTACGTCGACCAATCCATTCCTCCATCGATCGACGGCATCGATCGACCATCGATCGATTGGTGTGGTAACACCCTTAAAAAAATCATCGCATAAATGAAAAATAAATTGCCTTGTATTTTTTTATTTGGTCCACAATTGCTATTGATATCGAGTAAAGATAATATAAAAAGAGCATATGCTCGAATTGAGATTCTCCTTTTTTAAAGTCAGTTACAGATTGGTTTTTTGCCGATCCATGAAAATAGTAGTGATTAGTCCGCTAATAAATGGTAACAGAAGACGGAACATTCCATAGCTCTAAATTTATTTTTCCTTATTTCAGCGGATGCCATCCACCAGTTCGCGAACGAGAACTGGCGCGACATCTTCCAGGAGGTGGCGCCACCCATCGTCAAGGTCATCGTCTCCCGCATCGTGGACGAGTCCACCAAGCTCTTCGACAAAGTGCCCATCAAGGATCTCGTTATACAATAGTGCTGTTATGTTATTTGTTATATAGTTATGTTTTACAAGTGATGTTTCATTGTACCTCGTATGATTTGACGATGAGGTTAGTTTCGCTCTAGAAAAATATGTAGTACTTACTATTAAGATATCCGTGTTTGCATAACGTTCTAAAGAGTAGGCGGTTCAAAATTAATCAATCAGAGGGAGTTTAGACAGACAGGCGGTACTTGAGTTTTTTGTATAAACGCCTAGGTTTTATATATCTATTTACTTACCTGTGAATCAGACTAAGTAAACTGCGTCAGGCGTTATAATTAGCGTGCTCGACCTCACCGTAAACGCATAGATGTTGTATGTTGCTTGACTATTAAAAGTGCTTCGGTCACGATAATGCAATTTTTATTGAAAATGCAATGTCAATTAATGTATAACTTAAGAATGGATGTTTTATATCCACTCTTTGCTATTGGAAGCACAGTCTAGTCAACATTGTTGCCGTCTTATTGTTTAAGTACAATGAGAAAGAGAGAACAGAGAACCTACCTATTTAGGAAAGAGCTGAAGGTAAACCTTCAAATTTTGAGACAATATCTTAAGGCTACGAATTTGAGTCATCAGCAATCAACCTTCGAATAAGCGTGTCAGTACTATCTCAACATCTAAGTCTTCAGGAATTTCGTTCATGATTATTCCTTACAATTAAAATACCAAAATAATTTCAACACTGTTCCATTGAGTATCTTTACACAAAACCTTTTAGTCAATTCCGAAATGTCTTTCACCTTGGCTGTGTGGGAGCATTTAAAGAGTTGCTTATATTGTCACTTTTCGTCAATGCTAGCTTGCATTTGCAATTTATAATTGCATGGATTGACTAGTTATTGCAATAAGCTTGGGAATATTATAACGGGGATTGCGACCACGGCCGGTGTAACCCGGAAACGTCAAGTCCTAAAGGTATTTATGCATGTACGCGCTAATCCCCGTTCTATAATATTACTATAAACATGCAGCGCGATAGTTTAAAAATTTATAAGCTTGGGAATAATGTAAAACCGCTCTTAGGCTGGCTACCGTGTCAGGCCCTCTAGCCAAGTAACATTTCTACAAGCGTTAACGATGATAGAAATCGCTTAACTGACATTAAATGTATGGAAATGACATTTCATTTCGACAAGTCACGTGACCTGGACTTGTCACTTCCATACATTTAATGTCAGTTAAGCGATTTCTATCATCGTTATCGCTTGTGGAAATGTTACTTGGCTACAGGGGCAGGCAACTTTTCGTCTTTCTTGATCGGTACCTACAGTAGGTAAAGGCGTAGAAGACCAAGAAAAAATAGACAATGGTTATCGGCCAAAAGGCACGATATAGCCGACTAGCTTTTGCAAGTGGCTCTCCCCGCATGTCAGCCACAAGCATACGTACAATAGGAAAAAATGCGTTATAGTGTGATGTTATTGTGCAGCTATTTTACGTACGTACATTCAAGAGCCAAATTATTTATAGGTAGGTACTCTATGGAAGTTTCAATGGATTTTCTCTTCCTTTCCAGATAGCTATTGTAAGACATATTATGGTGAAATTATTTCACACAGTTCCTGAATCGTGTTTCTTTACGAGTTTCAATATAAAAATGTTGCTATATTTGTCTTGCAATTTCGTTATATGATACATATTTTTGCTCGTGACTGTACAAGTATTGACGTTAGCATTTACGTATGTCAGCAAACACGTAAGTATGTAAGGTTAAATGACCGTGAACTTGTAGCAGCAGATATTATGGTTTGTTTTCGTTGCCATAAATCATATCTATCTTATGCTTATAACTTCAACAAATGCTTTTCATATCAAAGTATAGCTTTATAGAAAATTAACATTAAGGTGCATAAAACTCAACAAAGAACGTAGTTTTTTTTTAAAGATAGTTCTAAAAGGGATCTAAATCTTAGAAGGTTTCTAAGACCCTAATTGTGTAATCATGACGTTGCACCACCGTTGTTAAACCACCATATTTTGCACATATTTATAGATAAAAATTTCAAGGGCTTATTTTTAAATGAGCCAATGAAATTGTTAACGGAATAGGTTTTTAACTATTCGGTTATAAATTAAGTACTTGAGAAAGCTGCATATTTAAATAAGAAATAAAGAATCTATGGTGCTGGAATAATTCACTGTTTATTCAAGTTAATGCAGGAAGGCGATCTCAAAATCGTCTTAAAACATTATCTTCTTATTTAGTTATCAATTCAAAGTCAGTAAACACTACTTACTTGCATTTGTTTAATTTAGCACAAACGGGGAAAAACCTGTTGGACACGGAAAATAAATTATTATGTAAATATAAAAGTTATTGTCAGCTTATACCCCTGAGAAGTCTTGAAATGTGGACAACGTCACATTGAACATTCCTGTGAACTTAAATAATAATAATAAATTCTGACAACATCTCATACATTGCTCCCAAAGTGAGTAGCTGTAAAGCACTTGTGTTATGGAATTCAGAAACAACGAAGGAACCACATACACCCAGACCCGAGACAATGTAGAAAAGTGATTTTCTAAGCCACTCGACCAAGGATTTCGTCAAAGTAAGTAACTAAAGCACTTGTGTTATGGCATCAGTGACAATCTACGAAAGAACATACTCGTACGTACTCGACCACGAAGGTGGTCTATTAAAATTTAGTGGCGGCACGTTACGAGGTCTTAAGAAAAGGTATTTTATTTTGTCACCACATGGAGTTTGGTGACAAAATACCTCTAGTGGAGTAACCTTTTCCTCTTCATCTATTACTTAATAAACACGAATCATTAGTCAATATAATGTAATGCAGACACGACAAGACATTACACAATAACTTATACATCGGAAACTACGAGATGACAACAATGAATAAATTAAAGTTAACTGCGGTTCAAATATCAAGATCAAGGCTTTTGATCTCGGAGCAAAGGGTTATTTAAATAACAATACAATAAAATTGCTACATAGCTAGTCAGTCGGCATCTAACGAATATAAAATCATAAATAGTAATGTTGGTTCTCGGTGGGGATAAGTCGGACTTTCACAGACTGTAAAAGCTGCTGTCCCGAACCGAATAAAAAAAGTTTAGCAAAGGGGTAAGGGGAAAACTTAAAAAAAATTACTATTACAAGATAATCAAAAGTAAATAGATGCTTTTCCTTAATTGCGCATATAATATGATACTGAACATTGAAAATATATCTGTGGCTAATCAGGAACACTTTTTCTTTACAGGTTTTAGAAATGCAACTGATAGCTGCCTGAAGACTTCGTAAATAAAAACTGTTTCTAAACAGATGACTAAGTATACCGAGCAAGTTAACCAAGTGTTGTACATATTATCACATTATGTACTCATTTAATTTCCATATGGTTACACAAACACCTTCATATTTACGACATGATCCCGCGAAAACCTAGTACCTACCGTACCTACACCGCAGGGTCTCGAAGGTCAAACGATTTCGCGAAAAGCCATAAACACCACATTAAATAAACAATTTACGCGTATCCAGTAGTTAGTTACAACTTAGTTAGGTGTACACAAAGCTGGCATAATTATCTCATATTTTGTAAAGGCATGGTCGATGCTTGTATGTATTGTATTCCGTCATTGTTGGGTTCTTTCGGACTTTACTGAAGTTGTGTTGCGGAAACACAACAATACAGAAAACTAGTATTTTATTTTATAGCTATTTTTTTTGTTTTTAAGAATTAAATTCCACAATTTCCAAACACATTTATCGCCCGATATTTATAAGCGGGGAAGAAACCCGCAGCAATTTGATTAGTTGTAGTATAAGTGCTAAGCGTCGAGTTAAATGCGGTTTACTACATAATATAGACATTTGTTGATGAAACAAAATTGTGTCTGTGACAAAGCTAATTAGGTACTAATTTTATTATCAACGTTCTGATACAAAAGAAATAATAAATAAGGTTTATCGGTAATTTATGAACGATGATTGTTTGCTGCAGTTCAAATTTCAAGATCAAGGTGAGGCGGCGGTGTTGTGGTTCCAAGTTCTTACGTGCCAGTTAAGGGGAGGATTCGATCAACAGAACCTATATGAAAACGGCAATAGTTGGGTACCTAGATAGTCAATAAAAATATATAACTATATTGGCCTCAGGCCACAATGACCTATGTCCATTTCCATTTTCATGTCGTAAAGGTGGAAGACTCGTTGGCTGTAAAAAAATATAGGCACGTCATTTATCGGTGGACGCAGTGCTAATTATTGATTAAAGTTCCTTAGTTATAGTGGTCTAATCTTTTGGTCTTCTAAATCGTCTCTTCTTCTTGTATGCAACAAGAGAAGATACAGACATCTCTGTATTTTGTCCGGAGATATGAAATGAAAGCTTTTATGAACCCGGTTTAAGTGAGAAAACCAAAAGATGATAACCATCTCAAAGACAAATGAAATACGAATCCAAGTTGAAACAATTAGCACTGGGCAAGATCTAAATTGAGTGGGAGATACTCGTCAAACTTGTCTTTTTACTTTCATTACTTGACCATGAAAAGCCATGGAAATATAGTAGTTTTAAAAGAAGTATATCCCCTTAAAAGTAGTCAGAACTGTGTGTTGACAATGCCTGAGTGACGTCTTGAGCTTATAGCTCTCATATAAGTGTAGCGCCGGGTACACACACTTCATACTTGTGCAGAACTTCAGCAGTGCAATGATGGCCGTGTTCGCGTACTTTTGTTTCCTCGCTGTCATTTTGGGCGCGAAATCTGCGTCAGGTGAGTATCATTTAAAGGATTATTAGACATTCATAAGCAGTGCGTGGTTTTACATAAAAAATAAAACGTTTACAAATTTTCGGGAAGTACGAAATGTATGTAAAAGATTTGCTATTTTTATTATTTTAAGTGTATTTCGAAAGCTTCGTTTATCTTGAGCACTTCTGCTTAAAATCATAAGGTGTAACAAAATATCTTTTTCCACGGCCGCACATTATAAGCATTTTTTTTTTCGCTAGTCCCATTGACGCCCTTTGTTTCTCCGCTTTCTTGTCAAATCAACGAAATAAATTATGTTAACTCTACCTACCTACATTACAATACAAAATTAGATAAAAAATCTTTTGAAATTCAATTTATAACCCGAAAAATTAACAATTGCGTAAATTAAGTACCAAATTATTATTTTCCGTGTAGGAAGTCAGTGCAAATCAGGTCTGTATCATTTTAATTATTTTGGTCTTCCCTGAACGGATTTTATAAACTTGTTATGCCCTTCACTTTGAAACAATTTTGTTGTTTGCAAGCTATACGCAAACATAATATCCGCGATGGAAATTTTGCGTTGTATTTTTTACGCAGAAACAAATAAGGTTAAAACTAAGAATACAATTAATTTTATCCTGAGCCAGAGATGCGAAATATAATTTTAGTATCAAGTTTCACGAGCGTTCTTGTTATTCCTTTCTGTTTGCATTTTCCTTACAGCTATTTCTTTATACATATACGTACTATGTTTTTTCGAAATTGCAACCATTTCATCTCTTTTCGCAGCACCTTTCATCAAGCCATGCAAATCTGGAGACAGTGCCTGCCTCCTATCCTCGGCGCAAGCTGCAGTGCCCTACCTAGCCAACGGCGTTCCTGAACTAGGCATCAAGTCCTTAGACCCTATGCACTTGGAGCTCATCAAGGGCGACCAAGGAGGTCTAGCTTTAACCTTCAAGGACACCACAGTGACTGGCATGAAGGGATGCCACGTTGACGGACTCAAGTAAGTAGTAGCATACATTAACATACCATCACGCCTGTATCCCGAAGGGTTAGGCAGAGATGTACCAATGTAACACCCAACACAGTTTGCCGGTATGTTTAGGTCCCATGTAATAGGGGGTGAGCCTATTGCCACTAACCGGGCACAAATCCAAACTCCGACCTGATACTGAGAATTTTATAGAAAACTCAATATCACCTTGGTCGACTTGGGAATCGAACCCAAGACCTCAAGCGTAGCAGTCGCGCTAAAACCCACTGGGCTAACGATGCAGTTTAAGTAGTAGCAATCTTATCTTTTTACACAATGTTTGTACTTCTTCTTAGCGCGTCAGTTGCATTAATGTTTATTAATCCGTGAGTAAGTGTTGCAATCGTGATTGGCACACAAAGATCTTGAGTTTTTTCTTTCTACAACTTATAAAGGAATTAAGAGTTTTATAAAAACTTGCTTTGTTTGTTATCCTTTTGTGTTTGATCCAATTCCTTCTGAGAATTGTGTAGTAGTCTAGTAAACTATACAATTTATTAAACATCAACTTAATGCACCAAACGGAATTAGTGTTTCAAGATAAATCTGCGTAACACTAGTTGCCAAATTGGATGATTAAATGCTAAAGGTAACGGTATGAGCTTGCAATATTTATTTTGAATGGTTTGCTTAATCTTTAGAATTTGTGAACGGGATGATTGCAGTTCAAGGCTAGGCAATACTTGTGTCTCTAGTTTTCACAGGACAGTAATTGTAAAAAACAGGATATGTTTTCTGAGAGCGTAATTAGGTACTTTGGCTTTTTTTTTTGTACAAGGAAACAGACTAAATACCACGTATGTTAATGCATTAAAACGGTATGATTACCCGACATTTATTGCAGTTCTTATTAATATGACGTCTTCGCAATTAAATATTCATTGTTTTCTGGTATTGATTGATATCGATCTCCGCAATTCGTCGATTATAAGGCTGGTTTTATTCTCCAGGTACTATTAGGCGAAGGTATTATTGCAAAGACCCGTAAAGAAAAAGATACCTTTTGGGGCTTTTGCATTTGGAATTTTGATGCGCTGTTGCGTCTTCTGCCCCGATAGCAAAGCTCACCAATATTGTATATTTTAAAAAAGTTCCCAAAATATCTTAATTAAGTTCCTAACTATTAGTAAATAAGATGATTGTAGGATGCCAGGTGGAAAGACTTTGCACTCCTCCGCTATAGCCTTGTTTCCTACCATAACCTTGTAGATTCGTAAATAAGAAAACAAAACAAAGGCTCCGATTTCGTAGTACCTGAGTTGACAGAAAACAACAGGTTTCTGATGGATCCCTATGAGAGGCGTTTGTTCTGTCAACATTCACATGATCGTGTCAGCGTGTACTAAGATACTGTTTACTTTTCCATTTGCCGCGTCCTTTGAGAAATGCTAGCAATTGAGACAATCTATCAAAAGTGTATATGATAATTTTATATTATTTTCGCTGTGTGAAAGCCAATACAAACTGTTGCCATCATTTGATCCCAGTTATGTTAACGTATCGATCTAAAGTAGTACCTAACTATTGAAAAAATGTTAACCCAATAGAAACCTTTCTGTAGGAATCCGTAGTGCTCATTAAATTAGACAAAAGAACTTCTTGACACCTTCTGCATTGTATTACTCAGCTTTTTATATTTTCCTTTTGATCTCCAGTCATTAAGTGCATCCTAGACTTGCAATACACGTGATGTAGACAGGTGTGCGCCGAGGGCAGGCATTGTAAAACAGAGCCATAAACAGACCATAAAACATTCATATAAATCTCAATTATTTATCCTCGTCTGTCGTTTGTTTAAAACGGATGTGATCTATTATGTATGTAGCTCATTAGGTTAAGGATGTCAACTAAAGTATAACTATACATTTATGTAAAACAAAGTATTTCACGACACGCACCCAAGTAATAAAATATCTGGGATTAGCGATTGCCGATGATTTTCTTGTTTTTAATATTTGCATAGATCTTTTCAAAGAGAAAATATTCAGACTTTTATAAGCCGATAACAATACAAGCTTTTTAAGATAACTTGTGTAGCCTTTATTATTTTAATCGTATGTTTTTTTTTCAGACACGACTTGAAGAAAGCCAAGCAGGTCGTCACTATTAGATGCAGCGTAGATCTGAACGGACAATACAAGCTGGATGGTCAGCTCCTCGTGCTGCCCATCAAGGGAGAAGGCAAATACCATATCAAGATACGTGAGTATCCTCCATAATAATATATAGGGGGTTTAAAAAAATGTATCTATAGGTACATCAAGCGTTGGGTTCGGAAAATGTGAGTCTCGATACTCGTCGATCTCGACAGGCGTCGGACTCGATAGGCGCCGTTATCGATAGTCGTCGGTCTTGATAGGCGTCGGTTTGGATTAGCGTCGGTTTCGATAGGCGTCGGTCTCGATAAGCGTCGGTCTCGATAGGCGTCGGTCTCGGTAGGCGTCGGTCATGATAGACGTCGGTCTCGATACGCGTCGGTTTCGATAAGCGTCGGTCTCGATAGGCGTCGGTCTCGGTAGGCGTCGGTCTCGATAGGCGTCGGTCTCGATAGGCGGCGGCCTTGATAAGCGTCGGTCTTGATTGGCGTCGATCTCGATAAGCGTCGGTCATGAGCAGCGTCGGTCTCGATGGGTGTCGATCTTGATAGGCGTCGGTCTCGATAGGCGTCGGTCATGATAGACGTCGGTCTCGATAGGCGTCGGTCTCGATAGGCGTCGGTCTCGATAGGCGTCGGTCATGATAGGCGTCGGTCTCGATAGGCGTGGGTCATGATAGGCGTCGGTCTCGATAAGCGTCGGTCATGATAGACGTCGGTCTCGATAGGCGTCGGTCTCGATAGGCGTCGGTCATGATAGGCGTCGGTCTCGATAGGCGTCGGTCATGATAGGCGTCGGTCATGATAGGCGTCGGTTTTGATAGGCGTCGGTCTCGATAGGCGGCGGTCTGCATAGGCGTCGGTCTCGATAGGCGTCGGTCTGCATAGGCGTCGGTCTCGATAGGCATCGGTCATGATAGGCGTCGGTTTGGATTAGCGTCGGTTTCGATAGGCGTCGGTCTCGATAAGCATCGGTCATGATAGGCGTGGGTCACGATAGGCGTCGGTCTTGATAGGCGTCGTTCGTGATAGGCGTCGGTCTCGATAGGCGGCGGTCTGCATAGGCGTCGGTCTCGATAGGCGTCGGTCTGCATAGGCGTCAGTCTCGATAGGCGTCGGTCATGATAGGCGTCGGTCTTTATAGGCGTCGGTTTCGATAGGCGTCGGTCTCGATAAGCGTCGGTCATGATAGGCGTCGGTCACGATAGGCGTCGGTCTTGATAGGCGTCGTTCGTGATAGGCGTCGGTCTCGATAGGCGGCGGTCTGCATAGGCGTCGGTCTCGATAGGCGTCGTTCATGAAAGGCGTTGGTCTGCATAGGCGACGGTCATGATGGGCGTCGGTCTCGATAGGCGTCGGTCATGATAGGCGTCGGTCTGCATAGGCGACGGTCATGATGGGCGTCGGTCGCGATAGGCGTCGGTCTCGATAGCGTCGGTCATGAAAGGCGTCGGTCTGCATAGGTGACGGTCATGATGGGCGTCGGTCTCGATAGGCGTCGGTCTCAATAGGCGTCGGTCTCGATAGGCGTCAGTCTCGATAGGCGTTGGTCAGAATCGCAGGCATTCAAAGGTAACTTTAATGTAAGTGCTATATTTTAATCAACAGGTGACATCGTGATCAAGACGACCACAGATCTGACGACTGTGTCTGGAGCAGACGGCAAGAAACACTGGCATATCGACAGCTGGAAGTTCGGCAGTCAGGTCAAGACCAGCGCGAGGTTCGACTTCGATAACCTCTTCAATGGAAACAAGATTTTAGGTGAGAAAATTGTTTTTTTAGTTAGCTGAAGTGGTTAGTTGCTTATAAATAAACTTTAGTCACAGTAAGTAATAAAATAGTGAAGTTTTTTATTAATTTATTAATTGAATACATATTTCGCCTCACATTAGACCGAAATAACTAACTTGCGAAGAAGAAAAGATTGATAGGCGTATTACAAGCGTCTTACGTCGCCGCTCAGACATATGATTCTTTATAGTGAATAGGTATCAAATCTCGCCCCTAACATGAACGGGAACACATACTCCGTATAATACTAGTCCTTTATTTCTAACTTTTTACGTTTCAGCTGGTCCAGTAGAAGACTTTGTGAACACAAACTGGCGTGATGTCATGCAGGAGATAGCACCACCAATCGTCCATGCCATCGTGGCGAGAGTCGTGGAAGGAGTTGAGGCTTTGTACAAGGCCGTACCCGCAGACGAACTTTTTATCGAATAAATTGGTTACATCGTTGCACAAATATCAAGTCAAACTAAATCATTAGGATAGAGAAGCAATGTGATATTAAATAAGACTCGGACTAGTTTTTGTTTTATTGGTAACAGGTTTATAAGCGGAATCGACCTCTGAGACTAATATAAAAAAAATGCATTTAGAAACATACAAGAAAAGTGCTTTTGGTTTGAAACTTAGACTATTACAAAGTACTCTGTGGACTATTCAACCCGGGAGTATATGGGCCGTATGCTTTAAAAGCATTAGCCTGCTCATTGTGCGAATTAAAAAGTATACATGTCACTACCAAGTGTCAGTGTCAATGTCAAAATACCGGCCGTCAGGCGGCCTTCTGGTCTGCTACAATTTGAGGTTATCTCAATCAAAGTAACTAACTGTTTTGTTTTGAATAGTTTGGACTGAAGTTTATTAACATATTTGTGAAGTTTGAGTTATAATATAATATTAATAATGCTGAGTCCGGAAGTATGGAACTTCCCAGCACCAAAAATCATGGTAACACACAAAGAGAATCAGGATTTAGAATCAGTAAACAAGACTTTGACCAGAAATTATTTCTACAAAAGTTTAATTATTACCTGCCCTGACGAAATAAAGACACCAAGCTTAATTCGGGATGTAGTTACAGAAGACACTGATTACTATAAGTTGACAAATTGTTCACTTATGGAGTTAGTGGAACAAAATTTTATAGAAAGTTTTGTGAAAACCGGCAAGGTACACTGTTTAACTGTAGATAGGAATTGTATTATAGAAAATTGTGTTGCTATTACTCCAGACGGACAACTAATACTACACGTACTAGAGTATGTTTTCCAAACATTAGGCTTTGAAGGAACTAAGAGACCACACAATTACTATGAAGTGAAAATAGATCTAAAGACCGTAAGAAATTATAATAAAGTGCGGACTGGTTTAGAAAAGCTCAAACTGTTTGATTTATACATAACTTGGGAGCCAAATAACGAAGATATATGTCCATCATCAATAGCAAAATACTTCAGTGACAGAAACGTAAATATATCAGTTCATTCATTAAAAACAAAAAGCGTATCGCCATTCGTTACTGAAATTCCAGTCTTAAAAGATGTAGATGTTGAAGAAATGGTGGAATGGACTGGTTTGCTTGCTAGCGAGGTTGACATAACTCCGACAGAGCAATACATTAGTACCTACAGCCAGCCAGACAGTGAGAATGCCTTAAAAACTGGAAGAATATCAATTCTAATAGTAAAAGGGTTTATAACACCAACTTTAATAAGTCAGGTGTGTGAGAAACTAGCTGAGTATGTGGGGACTAGAGAGATGGATAATTACTGGGCCAGTGTGAGTGCTCAGAGTGACGAGAACAGCTACTGGCAGTGGAACACAAGCAGTCCAAGAATGTTCCAGGCACAGGACTCGTGCTGTACAGCCTTCTTCACTAATAATGGACATGTTGTGCATCTTGTTGGAGAATTAAAGTATTCATGAGCCATTTCAATGTTTTTTTTTTCCTTATTTTATACCTCAGCTTGACCTAATAACCAGTAAAAAAAATGTAAGTCATAAGTATTGTGTGTCAATATTAAAGATTTTTCTTTATGAATTTAATAGTCTTGTAAATTACCAGCACATGTATATACATACATTGACAACACTTGATGGAACTAATAAGCAAAATATACACATCATCACCTGTATATCCCATAAGGAGTAGGCAGAGACTTCATCCTTGCAAGCACAAACACGCATCCTAGGATGACATTTATGACCATGATCTATATTCTTGATCGAGCGAGTTATAGTGGTAAAGGTGGTTAGGAACAAAAAAAAACATGTAAATTTCAACTTAGAATGTTTATTGAAACAAACGGATACAGCCGACATTAATACATCATGTGCCCTGCACCAAACATAAAAAACACGATTCCAATAATTTATTCACTGAGATGTGCCAGGAATGCTATTAAATAAATTACAACATCTAACAGCGTCTTATATTCTAACTACATATATATTCAATCTGTATGTTGTTCTCCAATTTTCAAGATCTACAACCCTGATCCAACAATTACACTAGTATTAGATATCCAAACTATTACACTTAAAGAGGCACTATACGACAGTCCAGTTAAGGGACACTCGATCTTGTACTAATACCTGTGTACTGTTAGTATCAATGGCATTGCGCCATAGTATCAAATGATCCCTTAACCTTTAGAAAGTAGTTGTAAGCGGAGATAACATGCTAATACTACAGTAACGCGGGGCGGAGAGTGCTTAGGACTTGGCGAGGCCGATGACGCCGCAGCCGAGGCGGGCGCCGGCGTTGCCGGTGGACTTGCTGAGCTCGTGCCCGCCCACGCCGAGGTCGTCGGGGTCCGCGTGCACCACCAGCGTGCGACCCACGATGCTGTTGGGGCCCACCAGGGAGATTATAGAGTCCTGGATGCATACCTGCAACAGATTACATTTATTACACCTTTGAATCAAGGATATGACTGGCAGTTTATGTCTCATATTTAGCTGAGAACCAATATCAATATAAGTATCGCAGGATTATCTCCTGCAGTAAGTATAGAATATCTAAAGAATAAAGATAACCGATTAGTTCAAGGTGCATCATATAACTACTCCTGTATACAAACAAGAAAAACATCAAAATAAGCTTTGCATGTTCTCGAATACTTTAACAGAAAAAGAAAATTAAGTCGTCTTTCACAGTAGAAAGCCAGTATCGAGCAATATATAAAAATGAATCCCTATTTCCCTTGGACACGGTATCACGCGTGAACGGCTGGACCGATTTCTCTAATCCTTTTTGGTTGTGTTTTTACAATCAGGAGAAGAGAACCTTAATATAAAGGCACCGGGAACGGGACCTAGGTATTGACGCGGGGGAAACCACAGGACACAGCTAGTCGAACAATATTTAATTGTTTACCTTGGTGACGGCTCCGTCAGCAGCGGCCTCGATGTTGCCGAGGTCGCCGACGTGGCGGATGGTGGCGTCGGGCGCTCCGTGGTCCATCTTCTTCGGGTTGAAGTGCGCGCCGGCCGAGGTGCAGCCGTTCGTGTTGTCGCCGAACTCGTGCACGTGGAAACCATGCTGGCCCTGCAATTATAACGGTTTAGTTATAGGTACCTAGCTATATAATTGGATAGACTTATCAGTCGCTTTATAAGTTTAGGTCTCACCAAATTGAATATAGGTATGTATGAAGGTCTTCCCAAATTCAAAACAGATAGGTATGTTATATAATTCATGGACCCATGAGACTTTTCCTATCTATTATTTTGATAATATAAAATTGCAAGTGTTGTTTTGGATATTTTTATTTCTCACAAAGTAGGTACTAAAAGGGTGTAGCGTGCGATGACATCTATTTGGCCACTTTTCTACGATTATATACACGTTTTCAGTTGTCTGCATGTGTTTTAATTTCTGTTCCAATTTACGTTCTTGTTAATATTACGTTATTTATTTTACAGCTCTTCTGAAATGCATTTTATAGTGATAAGGTATTATCTAAGAGCGTTCTGATTTTTTGTTGTTGATAATACGAAAATAAAACTTTAACCTCTGATAACATTACTGAAATAAAACATTTTTCTTCCATCCACTCGTCAGTGGATGCTAAACTAACAATGTCAAATAATATTTTCTTTTTAAAAATTTTATTACTTATTAATTTTTCCTTCAGTTTTAAGAAAACAAAACACCTATCTTTCCTTGTCTTCAATGAATTATCGTACTAATTTCGACTTCATCGCCGCCCAGATCGATACCGTGCCAATGATACCTAGACTTATATACCTACTAAGTAGTACTAGGAACAGCAGAACTTGGGTGATCACGTCACTCCAGACAGGTGCTCAGTATTAATATATTCTCAGAATACATACTATAGTATATTATTATTACGCCACTGTAGGTAGGTATGTGACCTCAGCATTGTTTTTTCGTTACTTAACTGATAAGTATGTTAAATGATACGTCGGCATGACATGAGTGGTTATTTATGTATTAAAATATGCATCGTCATTCATGTGTTGGACTTTTATATCGACTGAATTGGTGTTTATGCTTCAACATAACATCGTATTGGTAGGCAATAGGCGTGAATGACGTCAGTGATCAGGCCATTGCATTAATACATAAAATGTGTTATACCGAGGAATAAGTAGGTTACATATAGTTTAGAATGTTGGTTTACCTGCTCAGGTTATAAAGTAAATAAATGTGCAGTACAGTTTATCTTGCATCATACAATTACAATGCATTATTTTCCTTCCCTGTACTTATTAAACTTGTTTATTAAGAATGAGTGTGGAATTACAATAGAATTAATATAACTATATTTAATAGCTATGCTCTGATGTATTAAAAAATATTCATATTATTTTTAGTACACAAACTTAACTACCTATATTTATTTTTTAAATGTATCTGAAACTTATTATTAGCAGCTATAGTGATTATATAATAACATTATACTTAAGAAAAGACTTTATTTACCCACTTTTTAAAGTAGAAAGCAACAACCAAATATAATTAGGTAGGTACTTTAGATTCCATTTTCATGGAAATTATTTAATGCCAGGACTAATATATATATATATTTTTTTTAAAGAACTAGCTAGGTTCTAGAGTATTTAATGCATATTGCACCAGTCTACTATAATTCCATTTGTTTACAATCAAGACTAAGTGTGAATTGTACAAATTAACATAATTTATTTACATGAATAATTAATTGTGAACATACCTTTTTAAGACCTCTGACTTCTCCAGTGACAACTACTGGAGATTCATCATCCTGAAAATAAAATTTACAACTGTTATTAGAAAATATAGGAATTTATTTTTTCTATATTTTACAAGACAGAAATAAGAACCAACTTTATATTATGTATGTAAATATTCAAGATGTCTATGTGTAAGTGCATGGATATAGGTATATATGTGTAAAGTAAACTTCATATTCACTAATACCTGAATTTCGGATATTATGATGAAAATAAACTTGATCATTTTGTTTGCGTTTTCTATATTTTTAGTATTTATTCATTATAGTTGTAAAAAAGTGTTAACAAAAATGCATCAATTATGGATAGGCCAAAAAGCCATTATCTGTCAAGGGTTTGATGAATTTCTTCAGGCAGCATGTTAGTGTTATATATGTATATATATATATATATTTTTTTCCAGTTTCAACATTATTATTAATTTATTTAAATTTATACACAACAGAGCTGCTGTATGTTGTGATAATAACCACATCAACATGTTATTGGAATACAAAGTTCAGTTTTTTATCAATTTTTTTATTTAATTATTACTGATTCATTGCATTGATGAAGGTATCACCTATTACTGATGCTCACCCTGCAGTGTTCATATCAAGCTCAAGAGTCTTTGCCCACATATTTCATGACATGGGATAATCCATGTAAATAACTCCTTATCAATTACACATACATACCTATATAATATATATCACCATACATAATTACTTAACCTTCTAGAACTATCATTTTGATAAGAGTAGGTAGGTACCCACTTCAGTGGTGGAGTATTATTAACAAATAAACACAATAGTGAGTAGGTATTCTGGTTTTTCAAGGTCACTTACATTAATCCTGTTTGCAACAAGTTACATGCATGCAAAAATATTACCTTCTGATCGAAGAAAACTGTGCCGCTGACATCGCCATTCAGAACACACACTGCTCTATTGGGCATTTTGAATCAAAGTATTACGTTTCAGAAATAATTAAAACACTGATAAAAGTGATTAATCACAGTAATGCGACCTATTCGCAGCAATTTTTCTTTTAGTAATGATTTTATCAAGGCACCAAAACTAAAAGGAAGGAAAGATAGGTTTCCGTCTCTGGCTTCTGGTTATTTTTTTGACGTTTCGTTTCTTTATACGGCTGTGTGCTGTGTACTACAAATCTATGACCAACTAACTTCTCAGTTCTCGTCGAGTTCCTTCTACAAACTTATTGGTGCCGGTGTTATTATTGCTCCTAAGGCTGTCATCGTGTTAAATTATGTCAACATGACATTCGTTTTCTTCTGGACGATTTTAGTTCAAATTTTCACCACCTGCACCAATAATATTTTCTTACTAAAGAGCACCCCAATAGCGAATATCGAAGTAACTACTTAATAATTAATAAGCTTTATTTTCTTATCAACTCAATAAACTTAACTTATTAAATTTCGATGTATTATTTAGTCAGTACACTGTAACAAAATTAAGGTCTCATAGTTTTCATAAATCGTGTAAAACGTAATTAGTACCTATTGTGTATTGTGTAATAACCACAAACAAAGAAAATGTAGGTATTACGTAAAATCAATATAATTCGTAGTAACCAGCGGCTAACAACCTACTGACTTTACTGACTAGTTTCAAGTTTGGAAATTAACACAAGAAAAATGTTCCGGACAGTTCCGGTCCAGCCGACAAACCGTACAAATGTTTTTGCGAGGAATACTTCGAAGAAAGATTCTATAAAAAACTTGATAGTGTAATGTTTTATAAATGGATTGTTTCTAAACGTTCAAGGGAGGTGAACTGAACATTAGATAATTTTAACCAAACTGCGTAAAACGGAACAAACTAAAAGAATTTGACAATATTGACGTGTGTTGTATTTTTTTTTATAACATTGTGTTGACATCTGCATTTCTTTGAAGTTTGTTATTTCGCTTTTTGCATTTGCAAGGGTTTAAAAATAATGTAGACGATAAACTGAAATTCTCATCTTTTAGTTGTTGTACTTGTGTATAGTATTAGATTTGAAACATGGAGAATGATGAAATGAGTAGTTTTAATTATGATACGGTAAGTGTCCTTCATAAAAAACGTGAACGTTGATAATTGCCGCGCCGCCGCCTACCTAACCTCTCACTATACTTTTCCTCATTATTCTTGATCTTTAAATTGTTGTTTCTAATGATACAATACAAACAATAAAATTCTAATTCAGACAAGGTTTTAACATAATAATATTATATCCGGTGTCAGTTGTTATTCAAAACGAACTGTATGTTATCATAATTGGTTACAGATAACTTCACATATTCCTGATCACAGGTTACTAGATGATTACTGCAGGGTAAGTCATTGCAATACATTTTTAAGTCATTTATACATAAGTAGTGTGATAAGCCAGGCATCTCTTAAGAATATTATTTTCTGTATGTTCATGAAAAAATAAAACCTACATAATAAATAATGCTATACTTTATTGCATTTCTCATCACCAATAAAATCATCTTACAACTATGAAAAATGTGCAATTAATAATAACTGTCATATCTTTCTTTCAGAACTGTCCAATTTGCAGTTCAGTGGTGAGACCATTTTTCGTGAATTATAATGAGAAGACAGTGATATGTGAGAACCTGGACTGTCCATATCCCTTCATGATAGACATGAAATATGAAAAAGAGGACAATGAACTAGCTTCCAGTGATGAAGTGGCCAGTTACAGAAGCAGACCGAGTGGCTGGTCGCAAGGAACAGCCTCCATAATGTCTGCAGCAGAATGGTCAGAAATAGAGAAGTTAAACAAAGCATTTGCCGATGAAAATTACCATGCGACCAGCCCAAAAAAACATGATACTGAGGCATTAGAAACAAGAGTCAAAATAAAGGAAAATGAAGAACATATTAAAGAAAACATCGAGAAAATCAAGCAATTAAATAAGAAGTTATTTGAGAGTAGTGAAGACTTTGATTGTATAAGGAATGAGAAGTGGATAAAGAATTTCTACAGGATACAGGAGACGCAAGGAGTGCAGCTGTTGAAGCAGCAGGAAATGGCCAAGTTGCGGCTGGATAAGGAGGAGATCAGCAACAGAGAACTGAAAATCAATATTGCTTCAGAGTCCGTTCAGATTGAGATTAGCAATAAACAGGATAAAGGCAACACTAAACATTTAAGCATGAAGTAGAAAAATAATTATATACATATATTTATTAATTAAAAACACTTTTTGCCAACAGGTCTGTCTCTAATATTATGGCAAAGAGTAGCTATACCAAGTTTCAACAGAATCTGTTTAGTAGTTTAGTAAGAAAAGCATAACGGACAGCATTTCCTTGCAAATATATAATGTTTGTTTGTATGATTTGGTTTTTTCTCCGGTGGTAGATTGATACTTCAAATTAGTTCAGAGAAAAGCTTATTGCAATACATTGTATGTTACTATAAGCGGATATCTGGTGTAAATAGGAGTTGTTATACTTATAAATATTGGAAATTATAGCAATAAAATTTCTTTTCAGGATGTGAGTAGTTGTAAAACATTATAATTATAACAAAATACAATAGTATATACCTCAATACTTCTCTATGATATTAAACTTAAATGTAAAAATATGTATAAGAAATGTTGACCAAAATGTTGGTGCTTATAGTTCATAAATATTGTAAGGTTCATTCTTTGTAAAAGTTGGTACATAAGGTTGTAACATTGTATATTGTAAAAATTCTAGACATAACAAACAGGCTTATTTTCATACTAAATAGCATTGTGTAAATATAGAAGCTTGAATCTAATGCGACGACCTCGTGGTCGAGTGGCGTACGCACCGGTTTTCAAGGTGTCGCTAGCTCTGAGGTCCCGGGTTCGATCCCCAGACGGGTCAATGTAGAAAGTCACTTTTCTACATTGTCTCGGGTCTGGGTGTTTGTGGTACCTTCGTTGTGTCTGAATTCTATAACACAAGTGCTTTATAGCTACTTATTTTGGGTTTAGAGCAATGTATGTGATGTTGTCCTCATTTATTTATTGATTATTAATTTGTTGACACTTATTACTATGTATGCCAAAAAACATAACTAAAAATGGGCACAATCATATTATTATAGTATTTTTTTGTAGGTTTTATATAAAGTAGTGTTAGTTACAAGTGTTGTAGTTAGTATCTTTTTATTTCATGTGGAAATGAAATTTAAGTTGGGTATTTAGTCAGCCTTAAAATGCAATAATAAAATCAAAAGATGATGATCGTATTATTAAGCGATATAACACTACATTGGCGCTAGTTATACATTTTTAATTTGTAAGCGGAATACTAATAGTGCGGGTTTTTCTGAACTAGTTTGTTTAAGAAACCAAATTGATTGATCAATCAATCAATTTATATAACACTTGCCCTGTCTGTGTGTAAAAGTTTTGCCCAGGAAAATTGCAGTTTTCTTCCATAATATTATAGGTACTAACCAATTACTCATTCAAAGCTTGTTTGTTCTTCAAATGATTGATTTATTTCAGTGTGGACATTATTAATTTATTATAGCTTATAAGTTCTCAACTGTTCCTAAGTTTACGATTATAAGACTGAAATGTTATGATTATACGATGTTTATTTTATAAACGGTCTTTTATTGTTGTAAATACTTAAAAATTACAAATGATTTAAATCGACCGTGGTATTTGTCAATATTCGCTGAGCGAAAAACTTGGAGATTTATTTAGAATAGCTCTATTTGGCGAGGTTCCAAACTCATCATCTGCCTAGCCCATTCCCAATATATGTTAGGGTCTACTTCCAGTCTAAACCGTTATTGGATAAAGCTGAATACCGTATTTAACATAGCGTGATTCCAAACTAATGAAGTCAAAATATTAGGACGCCAAAAATGTATCACATTCAGGTTCCGACTTAGATCCTTACCCTATATTATTCCTTTTGGCATGCATGACCACAGAGCAAAGTAATTAGTAGGGTACCGGGTACGCATGATTGAATGCAAAAGATGGATCATGGGCTTGTAGCACAGAGTAAAGTAATACCTAAGTAGCTAGGATAATCCCCATTCTGAACTAGTTTCTGTTTCTACGTAAGTTTCATTTCCTTTCCTTGAACCTTATCTTGTCTCCTGCCCTACACTTAGCCGGAAGCCAGTGCTCGGTACCTGCTCAGCTAAGCCTGTTGCGTTTCCGGAAAGTGCTATTAAAGGTAGCATGCACTTAAGTACTGAACCAGACTTGCATAGTTTCCGGCGGACTTTCTTTTTAATACGAAATAATTATGATTATTTAACTGTTACTTTGGTGGCACTTATTGTTCCGTGTACCTTTCTTAGAGGAAGAGGGTTTCAAATTGATATTATAACGGCAGATTTACTAGAGTACCTTAATGTTCGCGATCCGCTAATCTTGGTATATCCCCCAACGATAAATTGAAGCTAAACCGACCCTATGCAATTAGATCGGGGCAGGGAAATGTTGATGATCATGAATTCCTCAATTAGTCAGTACCTACTTAGGAATCAAATCTGTATTTACGTTACGTAACAATAGTAAGTTACTGACTAACCGCTTTCAGAAAATGTCTATATCAACAACGTAGGTACGCATAACTCTTGCAATGCTGACAGTCACATGTACTACCTAGGTATAGCTTGTACCTGACCTTAGCTAGTTGTAATCAAGTATTGATGACACGAGGAAACCGAGAACTTAGTGAAAGCCGATGCGGTCGCCGGCTCGTATGTCTTGAAGCTTTGCCTGATTAAGTTGGCTCGGGCCGGTTAATCCGGCGCAATCACGGCTGCAGTGAAACTCACTGCCACTTGCGGATTGCCGTAATTGTGCGTAATATGCTAATGAAAGTATGAAAGATGCTCACATACTGTTATTTTCTCTAGGGAATTGAAGATGGATTGAGTGAAGGCAAACAAAAAATGCGATCATATCAGTAGGAGACTACTAAATAGTTGAAGGTATTCGTCCTAAAAAGTTCCTAGTTAATGAAAGTAAGAGGCCACTAAGTGGTGTTTTATCCGATAACTCCTAGTCTGGCATTAGTCCGCATTACTCTACGCAGCCCCCGAGTACTTACAAGAATCCTTAACATCATGTGAGTTTTGATTGGTTTGAAGTAAGCTCTGTTTATGGCAATGTGGTGTCGATGTAACAACAGTAACACCAATTCCTATCCCATAAAAAGCACAATATAAATATAGGTTTATAAGGTGCGAAAATGATCAAATGACACACCTCTAATAAATAGGTCCAATATAGGTAAACATGAACTTTCATTAGTTCTACATTGTACCTACATCAGGTAGATCCAGTGCTGCTCCCCAAGAGGCGTGGCAGGACGTTTTCTGAGGAGTTTGAACTTGACTTTCCCTAACGGACGCTAGCCGTCGTGAGCAGGCCTACCTAAGACGAACCAGCTCTAGCTGGTGTATTAGCTACTAAGGTATGTTTGCACATCTTCATAGGTGTTTCTCGTCCTCATGTGGGACTCACCACATATGTGAGATCATCATTCCTCCAATGTGTGATCATCCCTCTATATATGTTTAACACGTTTTAATCTTCTCAAGTTTGGAGGGGAATATTTTGATACGCAAACACATTCAGTCCCTTCCATATGTTTTTTATCGTCTTGTGTGAGATTCAGCCCTTATTGTCCCGGACCGTGTGCTGAAACCGGTCAAAGGGACGAAATATTGTACGATGAAATAAAGCTTAAAAACGAAAAGCTAAATTACTATACCTAGTATTATAAGATTCGTCTCAGCTAGGCGGCACCTCTCTCCGGTCCGTCCCGAGCTTATATAGGATGCAGCGGCTAGCCGTCATCTCACTTTCATTGCACCAGTGCACAAGCCCGCAGTGTAGCCAGTGACAGTGCCAATGGTTTGACCGACAGTTTGATCACACGTTAAGGTAATTATTATTGTTTAATTAATAGATAAAGGTTTTTTTTAAATTAGCTGTTAATAAGTTCAACTAGGTTTAATAAAAAAAAACTTTATGTTAAAAAGGAAGATACATTTAACCGAATTTGGAATGGTTTTGAAAATATTCCGTATTTTCGATTGTTGGAATAACTGAACAGAAATCTTAAATATATGGGTAGGTTTCTGCATATAATAAGATCATGTTCAAAATTGAATTTGAATCAAATTTTCACAATATCTCGAGAAAATTCAGTCTAATGTCTATATATAGGGTGAACCATAGAGAAATGGGTGAACCAACTAGTGATATTTTATGTTGCTAAAAATATATAGAAAGTGATATTATTATTGATCCTCCTTTTAGATGCAGTGGATCCCAGCGACGTGCATCTTGTGCGTTGTGTTCATCAACGGTGGCGGTGGAGTTACTAAGACTTCGGGTATGCATTTTTTCAATTTGAATTTAAAACTTAATATCTATTTGAAAAACTTTACGGGACCTGAGCACAAAAATATAAAGTTTTTTTATGTCATTTTCATTGACCTAAATATACTTGTTCTAATAGGAAAACTGTTTTGTGGAAAACACTATTTTTTTTTGTCTTCTCGTCGTTGTTGGTATTCCATTCCAAACGGTCCTGTAATAGCTTACAGGGACCTTTAGGAATGGAGTACCTAGTACGAGGCTTCATTTTTTGCTAAACTTTAAAGATATTTCAAATTACCTGGGCTCTTCCACGTTTAAGGGCGCAATTATTACATTACTAAAATTTCTTCTTCATATCATGTTCCATCAGTTCAATTTTAAAGGAGATCAATATCCGATGTTCGTAGGTTCGAAAGCATGGATAATCCGATTTATATCTCGTGCGGGTATTACATCTGCTACACTTATGCAATTCAATTGCTGTGCCTAAGAAATGAATTGCTTTTTGTTTTTTTATAATGGGGCTTGTGACGCATTGAACTCGTTTGTGCGTTAATTAAATATATTTTATTATATAGCTAGCTCTTACTCAACCTTCTATAATGGATAGGCCCTACAAATACACTTATTATAGATTTTATTAGTGATAACTATTCAATAGTGTGTACATAACATAACATATCATCACGCCTGTATCCCCGAAGGGTTAGGCAGAGTTGTACGAATGTACACCCACAATTCGCCGATATGTTTAGGTCCCATGTAATAGGGGCGAGCCTATTGCCACTAACCGGGCACAAATCCAAACTCCGACCTGCTACTGAGAATTTCATAGAAAAACCTAATATCATCTTGGTCGACTTGGGGATCGAACCCAAGACCTCAAGCGTAGCAGTCGCGCTTAGCGCCATTAGGCTAACGAGGCAGTCAACAGTGTAAAAATGTGCTTTAGCTCTACTTAAGTGTTTGTGTACATTGGTACTGTACTATCTAAGTACTTTTATGTAGGTATTACTATAAGCGTGATGATAACACATTAATTATTCCTTTTTGCTCTAATCTCATTATTTATTGTGAAATTTCTTTGGCTATTCACTAAACCAAAGTTTTTAATCCCGACAAAATAGGTGTGTAGTTTAATGTCATTGTCTTTGGTATGTCACTTGTCTATGGGATTATAGACGTGCGAAACGTTTTGAATGAGGTTTAGTTTTTGTTTGTGAGCATGTATTATATTTGTTAGATGTAGTTTAGCCATTGTTAGATACACACATTTCTTTGTGTGGTCTTCTAAGTAGATACTTAATTAGCCATTTACTTACTACAGATATCTATGTACTTTTGTGCAGGTATATAAACACAGTAATGGTACTATCCTCATTCATTATCAAAATGTTGAACTACTTTCATCCTTAACCGATTCCCATATTGTGGTAAACCCTTTAACATAAGCGTTTAGTTATCATAAAAGTCATTATCAGGACGAAGAATATAATAATATATTACTGGAACACGTTAACGTAACAAACAGGAATCGAACCAGTAACACTTTGCCCACTATCACGGAGCTTGACGCCAGCTTATACCACTCCACCATTCGTGAAATCTTGCTCTTCCGCATACAACTACATAAACGTAATTCTTTATTCGTTTCGACCAAGAATTAAATTAAATTAAAACAATTTCTTGGTTCGCGAAGCACCCTAACTGCTCCCTTTCTCTCGATAAAGTTATATAACTAACCATTGGATCATTTACGAAGATAAAGTGTTACTGCATCCTATAAATCCAGCCGTATTGTAGCAAATTATATCGTCCCCGTAGTTGGAAAACTAAATAACTCCGATTTTGCGGTTCTGAGATAAACGCGATTTAGTGTTTTTTTTTCAGTTAATGTACATTTGTTAAGAAACGTGAGACAATTTTATTGTCGGTACTTTTAAATTTTACGGACCTGATTACCTTTTATATTAATCTTCAAAAAACTGAACTCTTTCTTTAAGTATAATAAAATAACAAATAAAAAATCAAGTTATTTAATTTTGCCACAACTGATATTTATTACGTTACTACAATTAGCTTCTTATTTCGGCTACTTATTTAGTTTTCCTACAAGCTATGTACATTTGGTAGTGTAAAATTTTGTGAAATAAATGCAGTTATTGAATTTATCTAAGTCGTAATATTTTTAAATGTTAAATTTAGTGGGTTTATACGTTATTATTACTTTGATTTTTTTGTAACTATTATTGTCTCATATAAAATAAAAGCTTTATTATGTTATTTATAACATATTAAAGAAGATATAAAAAAAAAAATCCTAGTATTACATACATTTACACCATAACGCCCCCGGTGACTGCCCGCTTAGCGGCGGGCCCGACATGACCCCTCCTATGCTGGAGGGAGGACAGCGGGGGCAGTGTATGGCACTACACCACCCCCACCCAGCAAAGAAGGAGACGCGTGCAAAGAAGGCTGAGGGACTCTCGTCCCCGCGGCGGTTCTCGTCCGCGCCCTACTCACCAGCCGTCGGCGGAGCAATGGAGCGGAAGGATCAGCCTCCCGCTCGCGCTTCGAGGTCTCTTTCTGCGAAAGGACAATCTCGCAGAAATGAGACACAGCCCGCCAGACGTCATCGTTCGCGAGCATGGCACTAACCATACCCGCGAGCGAAAGGTCCGGACCAGCGACACCACGCAGGACACCTCGCTCAGCTTCGAAGCCAGTGCAGACCTCGAGTGTGTGTTGCGCCGTGTCTTCTATTGCGTCACAATGGTGACACGCAGGGGACTCCTCCCGCCCTATCCGATGCAGGTACGATCCAAAGCACCCGTGCCCGGACAGCAACTGCACCAAACGGAACGTTAGGAAACCGTGGCGTCGGTCCAGCCATGGGTCCAAAAGCGGACCCACAACTTCAGTGACGCGGCGTCCGTAGCGGGCACTGGCGAGATCCAACCACCATCGGAGGAACATTTCATTGTAGGCCTCGCGCCGCACGGCGCAGCCTTCTTCTGGGGGATAGGCGTACACCAAGCACTTTCCGAGCCGCCGCCGCGCCGTCTGGTGGTATACGGCGGCCAGGACCCTAGCTCCTAGCTCACAGAGGGGAGTACTGGCAAAGGCACATGCTGCTGCATGCCCTACCGTGCAGTAGGCCCTCCCAATGCGTTGTGCGATTGCCCTTTGATGCCTGCGCAGGAGGGCTACGTTTTCCTTCCGATAAAGGGAGTCCGCCCATATTGGCGCTCCATAAAGCGCCATAGAGCGCAGGACTCCGGCATTGAGGCGGCGGCAACTAGTCCGTGCCCCCCCCCCCTCCAGGTTAGGAAGGAGCCAGGAAAAGGCGTTCGCCGCTTTAAGGAAACGCGCAGCTAGACCTTAAAAATGGGGGCCAAATTCCCACTTGGCGTTCAGGATCAAGCCCAGGTATTTCATCCTGGCCTTTACATCGATCCTGACGCCAGCTACCACAACGTGGGCATCAGGAAGCTTACGCTGACTAGGTCCCGGAAAATATATGGCCTCCGTCTTTTCCAGGGCCACTTTTAGCCCCAGAAGTCCCATTCTGTTGGCAACCAGCGTGCCACCAGCAGAAGCCATGCGCGCCGCTTCCCTGTTTGTCCTTCGTCGAGCAGTGACTAGGGTATCGTCTGCATAGCAAAAGATACCCATGCCTGAGAGGAGGGCACCCCGAAGCACCCAGTTATAACCTATGTTCCACAGGAGTGGCCTGAGGAACGACCCTTGTGGAACTCCGGTGTCCACCCGGCGGCGCTTGACGCTGCCATTACTACTTTTAAACAAGACCTCGCGTTCGCATAGGTAGTCGGCCAAAAGCGCCGCCAGGTACTACGGTACTCTGTGGTACCTCAGGACTTGCAATATTACAGCGTGAGGCAGGGAGTTGAACGCGTTAGCGATATCAAAAGTTAGCGCCACCACTCCCTGTCCCCTCTCTTTCGCCTCTGCGCACAGGACTTTTAGGTCCTAGATAGCGTCTATGGTGGACCGACCGTCATGAAACCCGAATTGGGCCCAAGATAGGTCTGAGCCGGTCCCGACAAGATGATCCTTGAGGCGAACCGCGATTATCCGCTCAAAGGTCTTGCCTGTCTCACCCAAAAGGACGATTGGCCGATATCCCGACGGGAAATCGGCCGGGCGCCCATCCTTTCGAAGTAGGACTAACAAGCCCTCCTTCCACGGTTTCGGGATACTCCCGATAGAAAAACACCGGTTGAAAAGGTCCCGAAACCGTTCCTCCAAACGGGTAGTGGCGATCGATATAACCCGCGCCTGTACGCCATCGGGACCGGGGATCCGTGCACAGCCTGCGCAGCGGTGGGTTTCCGGCTTAACCCCGCGCTCACCCGCGCGCCAAATTATCTAAATAATTTAATGATAACTTTCCTCAGGTGCATTTCGTTTTATGGTAATTATAAACAATTTAATTTATTTCATATTTTTATCTTATAATGAATCATTATCTAGTTGTAGAAGAAATAGATAACATCAAGTATTTATAAATTAGGTACGGTAAAGTAGAAATCTAAATAACAGAATTCAATAAATAGAGTTATTTAGTTTTCCTAGAATATAGTTAGTTGTGTGAAAGAATTTATAAGTTGTGGAAAAAATCAACAACTCATGTTATTTAATTTATTTTATTTTTAACTTATCATTGACCACAGTTATTGATTTGTTTACAGAGTTATTTATTTTTCCTTAAAAAAAATAGTGTTTGTTTGAAGATATTTATTATTCCATCTTTTCGACAAAAATGGCTACCATTTTGAAACGGAATAAGATACGAAAATGTCTGTTAGGCTCAAATATGCGGCATGTTTTAGGTGTTTTGAAAATAGGGAAATGTCAAAATCGCCAAAATCGGAGTTATTTAGTTTTCCAACTACGGGGACGATATAATCAAGCTTATAGAAAGTCAATTACATACTTGAATTTTATATCGCGAAATCAAAATTTCTGCAAAACGATCGGCAATTAAAAAAATAAAACGGTAATAAATTATACCGGTTTTCGCTAAATCTACTTTGATAAACATCGATAAGGCAGGATTCGAGATCAGTTGGGTGAACATCACTATTGAGTTTTTTTTAATAAGTATATTTTTACTGATACGTATATTTTACTACTAAATGATAATCACTGGATTTGATTAAAGACTGAATTACGAATTTCCCATTTTATAGCAAACATTCTGACTTCCTTTTCGTTTTATAACTTCTGTCATTTTAAAACTCTACCGGAAGCGTTTTTGACAAAATAAAATTTTACCTAGTAAACATAACTCATTCAAAATGCGACATTACGTAATAAACAACACATTTAAACGGCGACACGCCATTTCCAAAATGATTAAGTAATAAATAGTATAAATGTTATGAAATTAATATTCAGTATAAATGCCTCTCACTGCAGCTAATGAGGATACATTTGAATTCTGTATGAATCAGCAGTTTGTATGGCTTATGTATGGATTCTGTATGAGATACGTTTGAAAGTGATGCGTGTGAAGTATTATGTCAGTTCACGCAAGCACTTTCGATACCGGTTGTAGAGATTTGTCACTGTTATCTTAACTCGATTTGAAATTACTTTGTTTGGACTTTCATTAAGCAAAGTACATAAGTCACAAATCATCAACGTTCGACTTGTTACGATTGGTCGTAAAGATGGTGTAAAAAATGACACCTTAAATCACGCAGCAGTGTGATTTTACGCTAATTAAAAACTAAACGTACTAATACTCGTGAACGGGTGCCGCTTGCGGTGACTGGTCGTTCTGCTGACCTTGGTCACCACGTAGATATAATAATTTTTACTCTTTTATAGTATGATACCCATCTACCTTAACTACTCGTTCACTTTGCACGGTTCCTTATTTTTTATTTTTTTTTATTGTTTTATATAATTTTTATTGTAATGACAGCGTGCTACTGGGGAGTTTGTTGCGCCGTTTCTTCTCCTCAGCCAGAGCACTTAGGAAGCGGTGAAGGGTGGGCGTTTTGGGGTCGGTTCATATCTGGCGGTGGTAGCGCGTCGTCGGTCGCGTGGCGCTGGGGCGGGCGGGCGCATGATGGAGCATTCGGCCTTTCACACTGACCTGACGCGTTGGTGCGTCAGGTGTGAGAGGTTGGATGTTTTGTTGTGTGTTTGCTCGTTCTGGCGTTGCGCGGCCGATGTTGCGCGCTGCCTTTTCCGCCGGATATGAACCGACCCCTGGGGTGCTGTCTTTTGTAAAAAAAAAATATTGACGTTTAATAAGTGCTACTTTGTAGCCTAAGTTAAATAAATGATTTTTGATTTTGATTTTTTGATTTTGAAACAAAAAGCTTCAAGATAGGATATTATAGTATATCTACATCTATTATATAAAAATGAATCGCTAAATGTGTTGGTAAGCGCATAACTCAATAACTCCTGGACCGATTTCCATAATTCTTTTTTTGTTGTGTTAGTTATTATCAGGAGAAGGTTCTTATGAAAGAAAAAAAAAATGGAAAATTTGCGGACTTTTTTTTAAAGTAATTCTGACCTTTGTTACTATAATGATTTGTTGGAATTATCTCCGTCCTCTATAATATAAAGACACCGGGAACGGGACCTATGGATTCACGCGGGTGAAACCGCGGGGCACAGCTAGTACTTAATACAATTTGCATCTATTTTTGCAGGAATCGAGCAATTTTGGACGGACGACTACAAAGTCTTCGAACAAATATATGGTAAAACTTCTGACAGAGACATATACGGGGATACACTTCCATCAAGCATAGTCATCGGCACAGAGCCAAAGAAAGAAGCTTCTCAAAAGAACGAACGATACCTGCTCAACCTTGACCAGGACTCAGAAGAAATCGATCCT
Organism: Autographa gamma; assembly: GCA_905146925.1. Lineage (NCBI taxonomy): Eukaryota > Metazoa > Arthropoda > Insecta > Lepidoptera > Noctuidae > Autographa > Autographa gamma. The sequence continues at coordinate 567,163 of LR989858.1, forward strand.
TATAACTACGCAGAGCGCTACAACAGTTTGTTGAGCAAACAATCTCTTAAACTCCTGAGCAAGAAGAAACCAGCGACCTCAGCTATTAACTTCGTCAGCTACACAGACTTTAAACCAATAAGCCAAACCAACGACCCAGAGACATATGAATACCTAAAGCACTTGGAAGAACTGAATAGAGAGGAAAAGTATGCCCATCCACAGGTAGGAGGATTCAAACCTTACATGAACTATTTGAGACCGCATCCCGAAGAAACGGATGCTTACAAAAGTATCCAAGATATCTTAGAAGCTCATGAAGCGAATAAGGAAAGTAATCATAAGAACGAAGATGAGAATATGAAGTATCTTTCGTATCCTAAGAGTAAGAAGAAGAAGCCGACGAGAGTTCACAGTGAGTCGAAGCCTAGATGTGTGTATGGTAGATGTAGGAAGAGAGGAGCGAGTTCATACCGCACTAGAAGCAGGCCGTATGTGAGGCAGCTGAAAACAGTATTCGTAGTTTAATCTACCTTTCTTCTTTTAGCTTTATTTTTTATTTATGCAATAGTCTGAGGATAATATTCTAGGGATTCCTGTAATTTCTGTTGTAACTATAATTTTTAGTTTCTGCTCACTACAGCCCCTTTTCGATTAGGTGGCGGTGAATTCAAAGGAACCTAAACGTATTGTTGAACCTAGTAAATAATTGAATGGAGAATCCTTGGTAAGAAAACTCTTTCATTTTTATTTAATTTATAATGTAAATACTTGTTTCATAAAATTAATTGATTCTTTTTAGTTTAAACACTTCTAGGCATAATTTAAGTACACCGAGTATAAAGTGTAGGTTAACTAAGTAGTATTTATTTCGTTTAGTATTTAATACTGATGTGAAAAAAGTGGATTATTAAATAAAATACACGTTTGTTTTATCTTATTTTTAATACTTATGTAAACCCTTCTTAACCTAATTTTCTTATCAAAAATTAGTTGGAAAGATTACTGCATTTTCACTCACATAGTTCTCCATTTGTACAGAGCATTAACCAAGGACCGACCTGGTAGCCCTTAACCCATTCAACCAACAGACAGGCGAAGATACAAAAACAAAACAAAATTATCTAATAAATAAACAACAGTAATTGCGTCCTCAACCGCTGCTTAAATAGAAGACAATTTTAAATAGGATAAGATACTAAAAATCCTATCCTAAGCATGCATTATAATCAAAATCATGCAATACCATTACAACTTTATGCAAGTTTGTGTTTAAATTCAGTTTTTCCAAGCAGAGTATTTGTACTATTTAACACAAACGTAAATATTTCAGTTTTTTCTTAATCATTGGATGGTATTTATCAAATATCATTAAATAACTCATTCCTAAACTTAACTTTATATGCTGAGGAGTATGTAGGTACTTTAACGTTAATAAATAAAGTTGGGGTTGGTATCGCTCTGCCTGCCGTTGGTGACGGGGTTGTTGAGGCTCCTGGTCTTCCGCCGGCTCTCCTGGATGCTCTGCAGCAGGAAGGGCGGGGCGTTGTTGGGCCTCTGCTGTCTATTATCCAGTTCGCGCGTCAGTTCGTCCACGAAGTGTCCACTGGCTGGCCTCTCAAAATTCCCATTTGACGGTCTATCAAAGTTCCCATTTGACGGTCTATCAAAGTTCCCATTTGACGGTCTATCAAAGTTCCCATTTGTATTAGGTCTTTCCGGGAAATGTGAGTTTTGTGGCCGCTCCATTAGGTGACCGTTCGTGGTCTGGTCTGCGAACTGTCCGACAGCCGGCTTGTCTACCAACTGCCCACCCGTCTGCCTGGAAGAATAAGAGGGTTAATTCAGGATATAGATAGGCAAATTCTGTCCCTGCTAGTAATAGTGAATATGCAGAAGTAACAATAACGATGTCATGCAGATTTTCAGACATTGTAGGCACTCAACTAGAAATACTCATAAGTCAGTGAACAAGTTACAAGAAATACATTCAATATAATCACTCTGTAATCTGTATGAGCAACTTAAGCTACGAGTTTTGTATTGCGATCCGTCGCCGCGTCGGGACAGATGATAATCATACATTCTACGCATAAGTCTATCTTATCAACAGAGTTTAATAATCTTTCCTGTGTCAAACGAAAAAACACGTCATTGTTTACTGACATTAGGATAAAGCACGATTAAAAACTGGGTTTTTGGAATTAATCCGAAATACGAAAATTGAAGATTATAATGTGTAAAATTATCTTAAAATTTAACCTATTACCCTACATGCCTCATTTATTTTAACCTGCATCGCTTTTGAGTGTCAATATTGTTTTGGAAATCCTTGTAACAGCTATGCAGCGTTTTCTGCAGGGCCTTGGAAAGCACTCAATATAAGACAACAAGGAACCTGGACTCGAAGTTGATTGAGTGCTTTTCATGTAGAAAGCTCCAACCCAAATTTGGCAGAATGAGGATCACAGACCCTTCACATACCTAGTGCAGTGCGGCCTTTTCGACCAGTCTAGTCTATGTCTTGACTGGTGGGTGTGTATTTTGGAGGACTTAAACAACGTCAACGACGCTGTACTTAATGTGACTACTATTGGGCACCTGAATCACGTCAACGACGCTGTACTTAATGAGCCAATTACTGGGGGTATATAATAGTTAAATAAACGCGAGTCCGCACGTACCGCTCATGTCGTCCGCTCTCGACGTCGTCCTGCCCCATGTACATGGAGTAGCCGCGCCGGGACAGCTCCTCATCCGGCAGCAGCGCCGGGTTGTGGAACGCGTGCTGGCTCTCGTTGTTCAGCTTTAGCTTCCTGGAATGTCCAGAGGCACAAGTTAGTTTAGGCCACAATCTACATGGTGAGGGAAGTGTTAGATACAAACAATCGGGGAATTTAATTTAAGTGAACTTGTAGCAGACTTATCTCAATTAGGCCAATTTAAAATGCTTTAGACTACGGAGCAAAAACAAAGCTCTTGGCGATCCCGTTTTGGAACAAAGATCATTAATTTAAAAAAAATATGCTTCTTAGATTTGCCTTATTTGGGCGCTAATATGAGGTAGTACAGAGGTCAAACCAATCTTCACAACTAAAAGTAAATGGGCACTTCAAACAGCCTGACTAAAAAGATACGAACGCTGAATAGTTTTCACATAGCAAGCTGTGGGTATTTTATATCACGCCTGAACTAAAACTGAACAATGTATATTTGAAGATTACTCACTGTATGCGCATGCGGCCGCTGGCCTGCATGTCGGCGACCTTCTTGCGGAGGCTGTGCAGCTGCCCCCACAGCACCAGCGCGATCACCAGCAGGAACGCCCACGCGCACGAGAACACGCTCACTATTATAATTAGGTTATCCTCCTTCAAACAAACAATATTAAAATAACATTATATCTTCAGACAACTCATGGCCCTCTGATCCCAAACTAAGAGGACCCAGTACTATGGTACCTAGCCAGATATTAACCACTTCCCTGTCCAATGAGACACATATGAACATACATATTTTTTAACTATTGTGTACTGGCGGGACAGGTAAGTTGGTAAGCCTATTTCATTAAAGTGCCAAATGTAGGAACTCGTGGTACAACATAATCAAGTAAGATGACTTCATGTTCAGGGGTGACCCGTGTTAGTAATGAGGAAAACAATGCAAGTAGTTGTAGTAGTAGGTTTAAGGATTGCCCAGTTTTAGAAAATTATTTCAAGCACGTTGCAACTAAATAAGCTGTTTTTATTTCAGCATGCTTTAGCACAGCATTTGCACATGCATCAATATTATTTAGTTTTTCTAAATACAGTAGTTTTAGTTAGTCAAAGTCAAAGTCAAAGTCAAAGTCAAAAGTTTTATTGCATACTAAGTGTACATTAGATGTTATAAAAATATGTGGGACTTATTACTTAGTTGCCTTTTACAAGCATAGCAATATAATTAATACCTATTTTAAATTTAAATCTAACACTCATTCTAAAACAATTAGCATCTAATAATTAATATATTTATCCTTTACAGTTTTTACATATTTTTTTGGTTTTATCTAATTTATTGACTCTATATAATTTCATACTTAATAACTAGCAAAAAACAAAGGGTATATTGAGGTACTTATAGTTAGGTATTAGCTGACACATAGCTACAATAGGGATATAAAAGAACATATTTATATACATAGTTTATATATTCATATGTTGTAATTCTATTAATAATTATTTAGTAATTTATTGTTCCTATTTATATTTATAAAAACTGTTATTTTCAAAATATTCTTTTATGGAGTAGTAACAATTCTGGATTAAATAATTTTTTAGTTTTCTCTGGAATGCTAATAAATATTCTTGATTTTTTATATCTATTGGTAGCTTGTTAAATATTTTAATTGCCATATAATATGGACTTTCATTTAACATTTTAATACGGGATTGTGGTAAACATAATTTATTTTTGTTACGGGTATTGATGTTATGAGTATCTTCTATTTTTTTAAATGTGTTAATATTTTTATAAACAAATGTGCATATATCTAGTATATATATTGATGGTAGCGTTAATAGTTTAAATTCCTTAAAGTATGGTTTACAGCTTTCTGTATTGTCTATTTGGGCTAGGATTCTAACAAGTTTCTTTTGTATTATAAACAGATCGATACAATTGACACTGTTTCCCCATAACATGACACCATATCGTAGCCATGAGTAGGCATATGCGTAGTAGGCAGATAAAGCTGTTTGCTTATTTGTGCTTTGTTTAATTTGGAAGAGAGCATAAGAGAATTTGGACAGTTTGGATTTTATAAGTTCGATGTGAGTCTTCCAATTAATATGGGTATCTATTTTTAAACCAAGTAAACTAAATGAATCTACTTCCTCTAGGGGAGTGTTTTGAAATACTACATGCATATCAAGGGGTGGTTTTTTATAAGATCTAAATTGCATGATTTTTGTTTTGCCTGTGTTTAATTCTAAGTTATGAGTTTGGAGCCATTGAGTTACAGTTTGTAGTGTGCTTTGAATTAAAAAGTTGGGATCGGGACTATCTTTGCAATTTATTAATATTGATACGTCATCAGCAAACAGTATTGGTAATTGATTATCTTTTATTAATATTTTTGGGAGGTCATTAATGTAAATTAAAAATAGCACGCATCCTAGTACGCTTCCTTGAGGAATTGAACAAGACAACTTAATTTCTCGGGATCTAATGGATTCTATTTTATTTTTAATATTGTTATAGTTCTCAATTTGCACAATTTGAGTTCTATTATTTAGGTATGATTGGAACCATGAGTAAGCTGGCCCCCGGACTCCGCACCCATATAGTTTATCAAGTAATATATTGTAAAGGACTTTGTCGTATGCTTTCGTCATGTCAAGCATTAAACCTATAGCATGGTTCTTATCATTCACACACTGGAGCGCCATCTGTATGTATTTATAAACTGCTACTGTGGTAGACCTACACTTTCTAAATCCATTTTGACTGTCGTCTAATATTTTATATTTTTCTAAAAATGTGTATAGCCTATTGCACATAGCCTTTTCAAATATTTTGGAAAAGCTTGGCAACAGAGCAATAGGTCTATAATTACTAGGGATGGCAGTGTCGCCTTTTTTGTGTATTGGCTTAACTAAGGAGGTTTTTAATGCGTCTGGGAACTGGCCCTCTTGGAAACTTTGATTAATTAGTAGCATTAAAGGATAGCATAATTCTATTGCACACTGCTTTATTAAGGTGGGTGGAATGTCATCTACGCCGTAGCTATGTTTATTTTTAAGGGCTTTAATAATGTCTAATATTTCTTTTTGGTCTACAGAACGTAAGTATATTGACCGTATAGATGGCTCGACTACAGGCAGTCCAGTGGCAGTGTGATTATTTTTTGTAGGCTGACTTTGCCCGACTGTCGCGAAGAAATTGTTAAATATATTGGATATGTTATGTGGGCACTTAGTTACATTGTTGTTATCATTTAGCACTATGTTTTCATACTTTTGTTGTTTTGTTTTACCTGTTTTTGCATTAATTATTCTCCACATAGTTTTTATTTTATTATCAGAGTTGTTCATTTGTCGAATATGATCTAGTTTTTTCGAAGTTTTAATACTATTTTTGAGGATTTTGCTAAACGCCTTGTAATATTTTTTTACAACATTACTATTGCTTCCATTTAAAATTGTCCTTAGCGCTCTCTTATGTTCACAAGACTTTTTTAGGCCTACCGTGCGATAGTTCACTATCGCTACAATAAAGAAAGCCTTTAGTGCCTATTAAGATCGAATATAGTTTTGCTTAGGTCTTAAATCTTTTATTTCACTGTTTGAGAATGGTCAACAGAAAATACTTTGTCGTTCCTAGTTTCTATTTACAATTTCCACAAAGTAGTCACTAAAATACAAAGCAACTTAACACTTTTTTCAAAGTTCCCTAACTATGTGTTACAATAAATTCTTACCATAACGTACCAGCATGTTTAAAATTCACGACATGAGCACAAGCAGTACACCCAACACAAACACTTCACTAATGCGACTAACTGACAATTATTACCAAATGAGGGTACATCAGATATTAAACTAGGTGAATGATGATTGCCACAAGATAACACGTAGTTATTGCTACAGGATTAGTGCTCAGTATAAAAATATGTCGGTTTTGTTTACGTATGAAACAATGAGGGGACGACCCGATTGCTCGCGATTTGACGAGTGACTAATTATAATTGTTGTCGAAGACGCGATAAATATTTGTGATTGGCACATTTTTGTTCCGGTTTATGTTGAGAATGATTTATATCGTAATTTAAAACGGATGGCGACGATAAAATCAAAATCAAAATACTGAAATTTAACGAACACTGTCGTACTCAGAGACGGCAATGGTTACGGGATTCCCTATAGTAGCTAAAACTTTTGGAGTTGAATACTTGATTCTTTAAAATCTATTTAATTACAATAAGTTACAGTTAAATAGCGTCTAATAATTAGCCAATGAGTACGGCTGTAAGATTTAATTGCTAATATTTAGTATAGTATAATATTTTGAATGCTTTTCTGTGCTATTTCTGTATAACTAAATTTTGTTGACATATTCACGACCATGACATGTCATTGTTGTTACTGCAAAGTGTGTTGTTTACACACATTGAAGATCAATTATGTAAATAAATGACGAATCTCATTCATGAATAGGCTACATATTCCGCTTCTTATTTTGAGAGTCGAATAAGACTTCCGGTACTGTGAATAGCCGTGAGAAACTCGATACAATGTTGTTGAGGTAGCTCTATGATAACATACATCTTTGACCGACTTGTACAGTAGGATCTACTGAAAAGATTACTGGTAGATTAAGTGAAACCTCTTTTAAGCAATGGTGCTATCCGTGCTACATATCGCAAAATACCTAGATTTTTCAGGACAACGTTTTTATGTTTGAAGTAACGCAGATTTCACCGCTTAGGACGAAAATATTAAATCGATATTTTGGTTTGCAAAGCGATGGATCAAGAAAAGTAGAAGAATTTTTGGTTCTAGAAACATTGATATAAAAAAAAAAAAAAAAAAAATTGAATATGCTTAATACGGTATCAGCCAGAATGGCAACGAATAGCCCAAGACCGAGAGAAATGGAAAGCTTTGGAGGACTCCTGAGAAGCGGTTCCAGCGCAGTAAAGAAAAATGATACTGCCTATCATTATAATATTAGTAAAATTTTATTATTTATTAAGATAATTGTATAATTAGTGTATAGATATTAGTTTCTCTTTTTTATCATTTTGTTAACTAAGTATTATAGGCAGGCGACAACATTTGCATGTGTAATGTGTTACCTGGAACTGGCTTAGTTGGCTTTGTGGCTTATTTTCCTTTTATAATACAGTATCAGAACAGAGAGTAAATGAATATTTATAATAATGTTTGATCCATATTATAGTTTTCTTCGAATACGATTATATCCAAGATAGTATACACTCTTTGATCGCAGATAAAGAATGTTGTTACAAAACTTTTTCACCGATAAAGTTCGGATATCTTTAATCGTCACGAATTTTATCAATTTATCTTCACATTCAATGAATTTTGATATATTTTATTGTAAGGTATTTTGACAGTAATAATAATATAATTTATGCATAATTAGAACGGCATATGTTATCATGATGCATCGCTTTCGATTTGGATCAAACGTAAAACGCATTAATTTATTATTAAGACTGCAGCGTGAATAGGTGAGCAGAGAAGTTATGAAAACCAAACTTTCCATTTCTGTCAGTGGTCATTGATTTTTTGCGAAAAGATCAGCGTTAAATTAGACCTACCTATGTAAATTTTATAAAAAAAAAATATACTTATCTAATTATCTAGTATTAAATCTTATAGATAGGTACCTTTTTTTATTTTACCTACTTATCAAAAGTATCTAAGTATCGAATTATGGTTCACTATGTACCTATAGACAGCAGATTATAATAAAATCTAACAAATTCGTAATTTGTTTGGTATGTGCGATAGATAGATGTATTGCAAAAAAAGTAATTAGCAATATTGTATCGTTTGTTAAAGGTGTTCTTAATGCAAAATTAATTACGCCAAATGGCCACTTATACCTAAATAGTTTTCCAAATTAGAGTTTATATTTTTTATATTAATGAAAGTGGATAAAGCGGAGCAAGCGTGTAAGGATCGTAGCAAGTGGAAAGAATTGGTCGCTGCCTACTCCTACAAGGGAAAGAGGCGTGATTATAGTAATATGTATGTGTGTATATTTTAATAACATAAATCTGACAAGTGCATGTTTGTGACATTGTTGACACTCATGCGCACAAATTGTAAGTTTAATGCACCACTATCCTATTGTACGGCTGCGCTAAAAGTAAACAATATTACTATGTACTTAGTTGTTTGTTTCAGTATTGTTCGACAGGTTAATAACAAAAGAAAATGCTATGACTAACATCGTCTAGACAGTCATCAATTTTAACCTCTAGATCTTGAAAAGATAATGTTGGTGCATCACGTTTTTACTGATTTTCTTAAGTACGTGATTCATGCTTTGAAAGGAATTTAAAATATGTCGCAAAGATAGTTTTCACACTAGATAGATAGATAAATACCTACGTAAGGTGTGCCTGATAACTTATTGATAATACTGGGTCTGTATTATGATATTTCTTTGAGTTATTAACATTCTTGCAAAATGTTCTTCATATTTATAAGGATCTTAGCTAGCAAATTACTGATCTAGTCCAATTATCACCGATAACTATTTCCTTTTTGTTGACAACAAAATTGGATGACCTAGTGCCTTGTATATACCAACCTACTTTCAAACAATATTAATATCACATTAGGTACTAGAATTTTTGAAAAAAAAATAACATATTTAATGACTCAAATCAACTACTCCATAGCTTAAAAAGGATGAGAACCAAACACAAGATTGAACTTCGAGCATAAGGAAATATAAATCTACGCTTATCGGAATTCAGAAGAGATTATGTCAAATCTACAGAAACGTTAAGAAAACTATAATCTACGCAAGGAAAAACATCGAGAAAAATAAACCACAAAAAATCACATAACAAACAATTATCGCGGAATACACATACCATTACGTGTTACCATCCCACAGTCACCCTAAACTAACAAACTAAACACTCAATGTATGTGAAAAACTAGTTATAAACGTACCATGTTTTAAGTATTCCGAGGGCACATTGTTGAGTTGCGTCGCCGATGATGGCTGGGTGCACACTGGCTGTTATCACTCGCTGATAACACATCCCGCGCCGATCGCTGTTTACAACACATCGATGCCTTACAATAGTCTTCAAGATTTTCAGTAACTGAAAAATATTACTAATCTTAAGAAGAATTAAATTATTTCTCTCGTTTTTCATATAATAACATAACATACCATCACACCTGTATCCCGAAGGGTTAGGCAGAGGTGTACCAATGTACACCCACAGGTTGTCGGTATGTTTAGGTCCCATGTAATAGATACCTAGGGGGCGAGCCTATTGCCACTAACCGGGCACAATTCCAAACTCCGACCTGCTACTGAGAATTGCATATAAAGCTAATATTAATTCTCTCGTGTTTTATAAAGGAGTTAATCTTAAGGATTATTTCTCTCGTATAGTTAATGTTGTAGGATGTGGTGTTTATGTTTTCATTGCGTTTACCGATTGAAAATGGCTACAGTTGCGTACAAGGTACAAATTGTTTGTATACGATATAAGTGTAAAATGATGATTTATACTCATACTTAGGAAAGCATAATATTAAGGCAGAAATGGCATTTCTTTAAAAAAATATTTTTCAGTATTTACACTTTAATAACCCCTGTACTGTCCCGGATACTTATGAAAATTACTTATTTACTATCCCTCGCTATAACAAAAACTTGTAATTGATATGCTTCTAGGAACTATGGACAGCAGTGTTCTTTTGTTCAAAAATGTCCAATTGTTTTTGCTAATAGTTATTGTTGATATCGAATCACAAAAATTGGTCGTTGATAGGTAATTTAAATTTAGAATTGATAATGTTATCAACCGGATACCAGATCTACGAGCAATCTAATTAATGACGGTGATTAGTAATGAAATAATCAATTACATCAATATTTATTATTAAATTATAGTTTTATCGCTAAACCGTTATTCCCTTCACTGCTATACTCGAATGGAACTATGATTGATTTCGGAGTGCCATCTAGCGGATAGAACTTTAATTATGTTAAACGTTTCTTGAAGCAAGATTACATTATCGGTTCAAGAAATTTCCAAATTACTCATAGAAAGATTTGTAAAAATAATTGTCTCCGTGACCTAATAAAGTTGTATGATTTGTATGTGGTAGTTGGTACAAAGAGAATTTTATATTGTTTGATGCTTATTTACTAAAGCAAATAGTATTTAGAACGAATCATAGTTATTTTCTTGCGCCAGACAGATATAGTATTGCAACAATCCAACTAACTCCAACAGTAAAACATTAATGTTAAGGCGCTTGTACGCGAAAATTCCTAATCGAAGTATTTTCTTTGTCTATTTTTTGATGATTTCTTATCAAATGTAACGTTCTTCTGTAATAATAATATAAACGTTTCGATGTTGTGCTACTGACCTGTATAAGAACATATTTGTGAAAAGTGCCTGATTTTCTAAAAAATGAAGTTGTGATGTAGACAAAACTTACTTAAATTATGTTAGGACATAATTACCTTCTGAAACATATTTTCAGACTTTTCTGATTATTCCGCCGAGTCATGGTCATTGCTAGGTAGAGAGACATTATAAATATGCCAGTTCATTAATTTGCAACATGATCAAAAGCAGTGATTACTTGCAAACATGCAACAACAGCAATACTTCGTTATCAGCATGTATCGCGATGCAAGATAGCTGTGACACGATAGTATATCGTCCGGGTTATCTCCTGATAGTACCTAATGAAAACGTGGGAAGAATGTGCTTATAATATCATCCTTTAGGTACCTGCCACTGGAAACCACTGGAGAGGATAGTCCACCATGGATGCTGTTTTCTGACTGATTGTTGAATGTATCAGATTAAGTACATAATTATACACACTTATGTGATTTACTTCTATCCTTAGAACTAATTTTGACGACCTCAAGGTTTTAAGGTGTCGCTAACTCTGAGGTCCTGGGTTCGATCCCGGGACGGGGCGATTTAGCAACCATGTAGCAACCAAATTTTTCTACATTGCCTCGGGTCTGGGTGTTTGTGGTACCTTCGTTGTTTCTGAATTCCATTAAACAAGTGCTGTAGCTACTTACTTTGGGTTCAGACCAAGGTATGTGATGTTGTCCGCATTTATTATTTGTTATTACCAAATTATATTTTCCAAAAACTTTTTTCCCTATGGAATATATCATGTCACTATAATCTTGTATGATAATTAAGCTTTATTAGGCCTTTTTATTGAAGATAATTTAAATAAAACACTTTTACAAGCAGGCCTAATAATATTCTTAACTACCCATAAAGTGGTGTTGCAAAATTCTTTTGACAATAGACACAACCTTGGTTCCGCACGATTTTGATGGACTCAGGAATTCACTTTACATGTTATTTTTTAACAATAGATGCGTGGAAACGCTTATGTAATTTATTGTATTTTTTGTTATAAATTATTAGCATATGTATGCGGAATTTAGAATGGTATGCGTAGGCAGTGCTTTGATTATTTCTTCAAAATTGGGCCAAGTCGAGTCGGTGCTTGTTACTTTAACACGGATATAGACTTTTTCCAATTCGTTTTTGTTAGTCCGTTATTATTAATTACACACATGATCCGGTTTTTAAATTGAAAATATTTTTTGAAGCTAGAAGTTTTATTATCCTTTGAAAAACGGAATAGACTAGGTGGATAATAAGGTTGGTATACCTAAGGCATGTCAGATTTTTGCTAGTTGCTCAAAGCGCGTTATGACAGAATGAACGAATTTCTCACCTAAGAGACCTTAGAGTAATTAAAGAGACACACTCGTTGTGGTTTCTCCGTACTTTTAAAGGGAGTAAAAGTAAGAACAGAATTCTTTTCAAGACCTTTTTACTATTCCCGTCCCTAGACTAAGCAATAAAAATATGTCCCTAAATAATAAAAACTTAGATCCAGCCATCCCTTGCTGTTTTGCTTTATTAAGATTGTTAGCAACGCACTAAGTCGAGGTCCGAACCTCGCAGGGGGTGCCCTTACTGGACGTTGCTGACGTCGTTAGTTTTTCCTATTGCTCTAGCTGGGGGCCTTAAGGTCCTCGCCAAAAGTCCGGTGAAGCAATCAAAGCCTGCGCTCAGGCTAACTGCAAAGATCTCTACCAAAAAAAAAAACCTTTTTACCAAAATTCCCTTTTCCTATTGAAGTACTGTTTTACACTCGTAATCTCTTAGTTCCGTGTTTCCGTCGTATTTTTTGTAAATAATACGGATCACTAAGAAAAACTAGAGCTATAAATCTTAAACAAAATATTCATAGAACATACATAACGTATTAGGTTGAAATAGATCAGTAATAATATAATATAAATTGAGAATTCGTCTCGTTTTGTAAATGTCGTTATTTGATTTAGAAGCTAAGTATAATGTTCTGTGTCCGGGTATAAAAAGATGATGTTTTAAAATAAAATTAGGTTAGTGGGTTCGTTTTTTGCGTACTGTAGTAATATGCACTAAGAGATAAGTATGTGAAAGACTTTGCTTTAGTTACTAACAACATTGGTAATTGTAACATTGTAATTCTGAAACAAATAGTAAGTATGTAAGTGTACTTCTTGTAAAAATAGTGTATATTTTTGGAAATCATAACAAAAGATAAACCTTTTTTCAGGGATTCTGATTACTAGATATTCCAAAACTCATAATTAATTGCAATATAACACGATAATTATGTAGCTATGTCATTAAATTTTTATGTTTTAATTAAGACAAGTATCAATACAAAACAAATAATTCCATTAACATATTTAATTTTATAATTAACCAGAATTCTATAATACATAATAACTCTTTAATTTCCAAAGGCTATCAATACATAATTAAACCCAAATCAAATTAAGAGACATGAATAGAATCCGTCGGTTCTTAATTAAGACTTGATTCAAGAATCCCAATTAGGTATTTATATGAAGCCTTTGTCGAATCACAATAGATAATATTGATTGTTCAATTACTATTGCTATTTGCATACGAGGAACGTGAAAATCTACATAATAACTGCAATTATTGCTTTAAACAAATATAAGCAATACATTTTTGACTTTTGAGCCATTGTCAAAGGAAAATGAGCTCTATGTGTATGGACATAAGGTTTGAGTAGGTTGTAAAGAGTTTTAAGATCTGTATATCGGAATGTAGATGGGCTATAAATGAGCAAACAAAAGATCTTGCCCCAGAACTCTTCCTTGAACTTCTCACAACAAGGGCACTTACTATTGACTATTATTTAGGTTTGAAGAGCATACAATTATGTTGACTGTAATACGCGTATGACTCACTCTTGTTATAAAAGAATCATAATAATGTATCACGACTGCATTGTTCGCGGGGTTAGCAGGAATGCTACTATTGTTGAAGCCTATTGAGACCAATTTAATAACCGACCTTAATTCTGAAGTTATCAAGGCGTTTCTTCTTAAGGTTTGAGATACAATAATAGTTCATTTATATAATTCTTTAAAGGTAGAAAGTTGATCAACAAAGCTTCCGACAGCTGGCACTTTAACTTTTCTGTTCAACTTTGCTGCGTTTGGCCAATAGGGTTTACATTTGATGCTAAAAATAAACTCAGTAGCAAAGTTTATTTTAACTTTATAAAAACACTGTTCCTGCAAATCTATACTTTATAAAGCTACAAAGTTTGTTTGTTTGTTTGAACGCGTTAATCTCAGGAACTACTGGTTTGAATTGAACATAAATTGACGCGAACAAAGTCGCAGAGAAAAGCTAGTTCAGTATATAACTAGCTTTTAGTTTACTTTACAGAAGCATACGCTAACACTTAAAAAGTATAATGAGCAGAAACAACTAGAAAACAAAACTGTTCCAATTGAATTCAAAGAAAAAGCAATTAAATTTCGAAATACAACACATGAAGTTAGACCATAGAGTACTAGACCATAGTTATGATTGAGATAACAATAGCAGAACGATTAACCGAGCCCGTCAATCAAAGGTGGCCCCGAAACGAGATCACTCCAAAACCGCGCTGATCACGGAGCTGTCCGTCATACCTGACCTTTGGCAGGACCACGACGAGATCCAATTGTTGAGGGTTACGCAATTATGGTATGAGTATTTAGGGCTCCATAAGAAATGTAATTGAGAGCTGTTTGTTGTGAGCTTGCCCTTAGTTTTCGTCTGAAGTAAGTAATTACAATTGAAAGAAGTTAACCATTTCCCTGTCCCGTGAGTCACATATGAACTTTTCCATTGTTTAACTATTGTGTCTACTGGCGGGACAGTTAAGTTGTTAAAGCTCATATGGTAGTAGTCCTATCTGATGAAAAAAATACTTTTCTCAAATTGAATTGGCATTTTTTTTAGGGGAATAGGATCTGTTTTTTTACCAACCTAAACGAGAGGATATTTTGACAGTGATAAAATTAAGAGATTCTCATAAGGCCTATTCTTTATTTGCTAGTTGATACTAAATATTACAGAGGTAGAGAATTAATATTTACTAATAAAGTGATCTTCTAAAATATAAAAGAATGGTACATAAATCATTTGGTTTTATAAAATTGACATCCCATACTTTTATTATAGTACGGACCCCTCTTACCAGATGAGTGCAACTCGCGGATACCTACTTATAATATAAAGTAGATTCAGTGAAGTCGGATAGGCGTGGCGTGGTGGCATAGCAGAGTGTTAACCCTGACGAGTATCAATGTGATCTTTTATATTTATTGATCTAACATAATATGAATGATATATGAAATTTTTTTTTTTTTTTTTTGGTAGAGATCTTTGCAGTTAGCCTGAGCGCAGGCTTTGACTGCTTCACCGGACTTTTGGCGAGGACCTTAAGGCCTCCAGCCAGAGCAATAGGAAAAACTAACTACGTTAGCAACGTCTACTAAGGGCACCCCCTGCGGGGTTCGGACCTCGACTTAGTGCGTTGCTAACAATCTTAATAAAGCAAAACAGCAAGGGATGGCTGGATCAAAATTTTTATTATTTAGGGACATATTTTTATTGCTAGTTTGGCCGGCTCGGGCCAGCTTGATCTAGGGACGGGAGGAGAGTGGACGGGACAGGCCCAGAGAATTTGAAGAAAGAAAGGGAGGTATTTGCCCTGCTGTGGGTCGATAGTGGCTGAAAATAATAATAATATAGCTTTTTGCTTCATTCACATATTGAGGAAAAGATCGGAATGTGATGCTGCCGCTGCCGCTGCCAGAATATAACTGTTTTTTTTTAAACCACTATGTCCTAACAGTTTGTAATGAATAATGAGATGAGTTCCTGATTAACGACTCTTCACAGCTTTAAGCAAACTAGTTATTAGACCGACAATACGGTCACTTCAACAGCCACGCCTACTCATATTGTAATAGCAACAAAAATATAACGCTAATAAGTAACCACAACATACCCTGAAGCATCAGATCGGTGATTAGAATTAAGTTAAGTCGGTCAGAGGTGGGCAAACTCGTCACATTTCAGACTATTAATATGATAGTGATTAAAACTGTTTGCTTCATATAGCTCTAGGGAAGAGCCTTTCTATACTTGCGTCATTTGTGATATATTGCATTTTTATTTAGTAAAGTTATTAAATGTCTCTAATAAAAATTGTTTTATTATTGCGTAGTATCTGTGTTATCGTGCCCGATTCTTTAACTCGAGAAAATAAGTATTTTAAGCTGGAAAATCTCCTGACCAGCCATATGAAAACTGAATTGATACCATAGTAGCTAGAAACTAAGTAGATGGTGCATAAAAGCTACTAAGCTATACCACCAAAAAAATGTATTTGCAGATAAAAAGTGATGTTACAAAATATGATCGAGCTTTGAAAACAAGTAGCTTTAAACACATTTTTAAGCCTTATTGGACATAGACAGCCTTGAATTTTTTCACACACATTTGTCAATAAATTAATGTTAATACCAATATTTACCGTTTTATAATATTGCATTGTTAACCCGTTAGACATATAATATATTATAAATGGTACTGGTTTATTATGTAAAATACCCGGAAATTCAATGTCGAATTGGTCTACATTTTATTCCATAAATGGAGGCTTCACGTCCTTGATATTAAAACTAGATTTTGTTATGTTAAGTCGTCAATTTATAAAGAGACTGCTTCAGATTAACAGTGTCTGTAATTAAAATATATCTCAATAATTATTTACCATTTAGTACAGTATATTCCTTCCTCTTAGAAAGATTCAATGGGTATGTAATGAGACCTTCATCTGAATGCATTTTAATTTATTTTTATTTATCCATTAAAACATAATTAACCGACCTCGATGATCTCAATATGTTTGGAAAACTGCCGCGAGCGAGGTCTAGCACACAGTTTCCACTGTAGAGTTCACAGGTCAAGTAAAGCGTTTAGATTTTTGTATAAAAAGTAGGTTAGACACTGGAGATGATTGATTGAAAATGTTTTATTGTGTAGCCCCGTGGCAGAGAAAGGAGTACGAGAGTGGCTCCGCGTATGGTTCAAATTGATGCTCATCCTTACAAAAATGTAT
This sequence comes from Autographa gamma, assembly GCA_905146925.1. NCBI lineage: Eukaryota > Metazoa > Arthropoda > Insecta > Lepidoptera > Noctuidae > Autographa > Autographa gamma. The sequence goes on from LR989858.1 coordinate 584,394, forward strand.
ATTTCTTTTATGACTTTTGTAAGCAGCTACGATAAGAGTAGTTTCGTCTTCGTTTTTTCATGTGCGTAAAATTCTTTCAAAAAGTTCAGGGGCTGCATTTTAAAGTGTTATTGCCATAATATAGTTACATTACGAAATATAAATGGCGTTGATTTTCTTTTATCTTTTACTTTGTCATGGAACAACACAATCGTCATAATAACTGTCTTCCTGCTTTTAGTATGTCGTGTAGGCGTTTTAATGATTTTCTTCTTCCTAGAATTCCTGAGCTTTGAGTAACGTGTGAACATCAAACAAAAACATACCGAGCCGTCAAGTCGGACGTACTAATTGTTACATCCATGTATCATTGTGTACGGTGACAGCTCACAAGGGTAATATGTTGGTGGATCGCGTCATCATAGAACAATGACGTCACTGATCATTTGAACAAGAAAAATCAATCAAAGTTGGTATGTTCTTACAGATTCTTATCTAGCAAGTATCGAGAAGATCTTGACTTTCTCATTGGCATTTCTTTATTCAAAATTAAATTCTCTGAATAAACACTTCTACTAAGTTTATCTGTTTTAATAAGTTTTAAACTATTGCGCTGCATGTTTACTTTATGTAATATTAATTGCACTAGCTGTTATGGTTACACTGGCTGTGGTCGCAAGCAGACAATAAGCTTGGTCGGAAAGTCATAAACGCTAACCGCCCAAAAAAATATTCATGCATGTTTCTTGCTGATAATAGTGTATATTATCTGTTTTATTGCGAATCCCTTCATAATTTCATCTCTTTTGAACCGACTTCAAAAAAAGGAGGAGCTGTATTTCTACCTATTACATGACATCTCATTTTTCGTTTCTCCTCGTCTTTACACAAAAGCATAAACTTGAACACACAGTCGCCTACATAAAAGATGAGAAGATTAACCTTTTTGGCTTTGACATTATGCTAATCATGCATCTATAGTCACATATTATTGCATTGTTATGCAAAATAACGGTAACAGTTACATAAATATTGTGATGCTACGAATAAGAATACTTTTATTTCGCTAAAGTAGGTCGATCAATAACGTTGATGAAAACATCTTGTCTACAATAGAATATATTGCAGAACTAACAAACAATAAATTGAATGTCAGATTAAGAATATTGGGAAATAAAACTTGTTTTTTTTTATGCGATAGGATTTATTTTATTAAAACTATTTTGTCACGTTTAGACTATTGTGTGTGGCGCCGTTTTACATAACAATTACTTAATTGTTGTGTTAAAAATTTACTTGTATGTGTCAATTATTTTAAATCAAAATGTAAACGTTTTTTACAGGAACGTAAATTTAGTTTTTAATTTGCGAATGTATTTTATATTGTTCTTTTTAAATTCAAAATTCAAGACATCAATTTATTAGTGGCCAGTAAAAATAGAACGATCGAACAACTAAATAATTTTCTGTTGTCTTTCTATACTCTGCTCAATATCATTGCCTTTCCAACACATACGTAACTAAAAGGTAAATTGATTTACTTTTAAATACCAACCTCAATTTAAAATTAGAGGCGTGTGCTCTCACGGCTCGTTCTAATAATGTCATCCATCCCTGGCGGCCATATTGGATTAGCCATTATGTTATGTTCGCTAATTTGACAGTTAAAATATTACTTGTGATTTATTGTAATCAACTTCGACGAAGTTTTAATGATGAGTCTGTAACATAAATAATCTTAGATTATAATGTTATTTATTATATTTAATTGGTTTAAAAAATTTAGAAAAGTGTCGGCAGGCAGATACTATAAAGGAATAATGATGGATTAAAAACCATATTTTGTCTTTCTAATTTTATGGAATCGGTATAAAAGTAAATTTGGTCCTTAATGAAAATGTATTAAAAAAAATAATACAGGAAATGTCATGACGAGGTAAACTAAGACTAAGTATTCGAATACTGAATGGATTGGTAGATAAACATTATTTTAATTGTTTTCAGTATCAGCAAAATAATCTATGTTTGAATGAAAAACAATCTATGTTTAGTCTAAAAATAATAGAATTTCGAGATTACTAATGTGACAGAAATGCAAAAAGAGGATTGGAGGCGCCGGGTATCGATCCCGGTACCTCTCGCATGCTAAGCGAGCGCTCTACCATCTGAGCTACGCCCCCTGATGCTGTACTAGACGAAATTATGTATAATATGCTACAGCCATTCATGTCAACGAGTGTCATCGTTTCTTATGCCTAAAATACACACTATCGTTGCTTATCATTAATTAAATACATATTTTCTGGCTTACTTAATTCGGATTGAAAATTGAAAATTAATAGGGATTGGCAATTGGCATGCATAGTATTTGATAGTATAATGATAAATGCCATAGGTACGTTTTTTTTTATCATGCATTAAGTTCACAGTACTTCATAACAAATAGTTGTACATGTTATTCATCTTCGTTTTACACATTTTTATTAAATAATCAATCTATAGAAATTATATAAGGAAATTAAAAAAAATACAACAATTATCGCACCTCAAGGAAGTAAATCAAACAAAACAACACGTTTGAAGCAATTATATTAAATAATAAAACGCTTACAATATTATGTAATTATTTAAATGCACACGCATGGTGCGTTCATCCTCAGTTTGGCCGCGGCATTGGCAGTGTTAATTGTATTTGTAAGGCTAGGGTTGGCACGCGCGCACCTATTGTTTCAAAAAATAGTTGTAACGACTGAGGTGGAATGCCAATTGTCAGATTTATTATTGGTATCGTCACTCCTATTGTGAGATATTCTTATTAGCAGTTTTAATAAAATTACAGACCAAAAGCGTCTCTACCCGCTACTCATTACAAAATAAATATTAGATAAAAATGTTTGAATGATCGTATAATAATTACAGGTCTGTGATATAATATAAAAATAAAATAGCCTCAAACGTTAATTATACCATCGCAATTTTTCATAAAAATAGGGAACAATATACCTTTAGGGCTTGACGTTTCGACCGGGTTACACCGGCCGTGGTCGCAAGTAGACTGCACTTTAGGGAACAATAATCCTAATATTTGGCAGCATCCCTGATCCCTTTTCACCTTTAGGAATTCCTTAACCATGTGTCAACAGGACGTAATGATCGATTAGGGACATCCGGCAACCCTAATAACCTGTGACCCGCCAAGGTCAGAGATATCAACAATATATTATAATAGTATGCTATAATATGTTATAATAGAAACAAAAACGGTAATCAGCAACGTCAGCGCCGGCGCATGGTATGTGTCAATATTAGACAATGCATACTTGGGTATATACTTGGGTAGTTAGTTTAAGTTTGGACTTGAGTACTTTTTCTTGACAACGTCTAAACAAAAGGAAAAGGATGACAAAAAAGGGTTTTTGTTACATAGTAATATAAAGAATGAAATAAAAAGATAATATTTTAACCATCGCTTTAGATATAAATATATATTTTTTTAATTCTTCATTTCATTTCACTATACATATGTAATTATAACTGCAGTTGTTGACCTGTTATGGTTTTACAAAGAACTCTTTTTTACTATAGGTCCATAGTTATCGTGTTCGCAATAGTTTATAAACAAAACAATTTTGATGACTCCTACAAATTGATACAATATTGATCCATACTTGATCAATTTATCATTATTATTATAATAGTTTTATAAATTCTTTCAGCTCGTACATTTAGCTAGGTAATTGTTATGCCAAGGTGCGTTTTAAGGTTCTTACCAACTAGCGTGTGTCCATTGATGTAGCTCTTGAACTCTTATTCTTAATTTATTTCCTTTATTTATTTATTGGCTTGCGTTGTAGTCTAAAAGATGCGGAATTATGTATTCAGATTTAGAGAAGAAAAAAGTAGATCCGATTGATCAATGAATCTGTTCTAAAAATAAAGTGATTTGAAGATGCCATTGTTTTTTCGTATGTATGTACTTACTGATAGCTAAGTAGCTACTGGGTAAATACTGTTGAGAAAACTCATTATCTATTAATTCATATCCGGTGTTTGTTTCAATAAAATTCCTTTATGTACATTACATGTTTCGTAAAAATTTACAAATTTTCAAACATGGCTTTTAAATGTTACAGTACAATAGCCGCGAACCCTTATATTTTCTTTAATCCGACCTTCATATAAACAAGAAATTAATGAGTCCTCCCGACGTATGTAATTATAATGATGCAACGTTGATTGATGATGAGCGGTGGTACCTGCTACATGTCGCTAATTACTGCAAGTAATTACCGTGAGCTAGTCAACACTAACTTGACGGTTAAGGACAATTACATATTATACAACTAGCTTATTACATAGTTTCGATAGTGTTAGCATTTAAAATGTAAATAATTTTCTTTTTCGGCTACCGGTGACTGATGAACGATAAGTTTTCGGTCACTGGTGACTTACGCAGCTACCAAAGTAGTGATTTGGAAAACGGAGTCATTTCCTAGTTGATGATCTTAGTCTTGGTGTAATCGAAATATGTGAAGTTTTTTGAACCAACAAATTAATGGTTTATGAATAACCTACTGCAAAAGCGTTAATTATCATTATTTGTTTTTATTAATGCATTGTGACAAACTAGCTATTTCTTAGCATTCTAATTGATACAATATTTCAAAGACCGACTTGAAGTAAAGGAAAATCACATAACCACATAATTATATGCCTACCTTTACGATGCACATTCCTTACTATTTAATAGTGTCATCTTTATATGCAGATAAACCTCTTATTATCATCTGCTCGTTAATCAAACTAATCCATATTAAAATAAGGAAAAACAAAAGCAGTTTATGTGTTTGTAAGGCTAAACACGGTAACCATAAATATAATTATCCAGGGAAATGAATATTACACTTAATCGCGACGACTTAAAGTTGAAATTCGCGTAGCAATATATGCCTTTAAAATGTGTGTTTTTGATGTAGTAATAACATTAGATTACACCATAAATATCATTATTATAACCATTTATCTGCACTTAGATTTTGTCAAAGCGTTTATTCGTAAATGGTCTGATTGGTTGCTTCATTCAAATATAATAAAAACGTTTTTGGTAGTCTGCGCAATATATTTAAGTGGCTGCGTTTTTGGGGCAAACATTCTAGAGTGCTAGTCTAGTTGATTTATAATAACTATTAGCGACTCGCCCCCGCTTTGCGCCAATGCAATGTCCTGTAATATGCATGTCAAACCTACATACAAGTATATACCTTTCTCTTAAATCTCTTCATCTATTGCTGAAAATATAAGATACAGGGAGTTAAAAAACCCCTGCCCGATTGGTTAAGGGGTTGTTAGGTAACGATATCTGATTACATTAATGTAAAAAAAATACAACCAAAAAAAATTTTTTCCTCCACTTTGCCATTCATAGTGACGGCATCGTCATAGGTTCTGCCAAAAGATCATACAAAAGGCGACCATTAATACCGACGAAAGCGGTGGTGTAGTTTTTGATTTATCTTCAAATTTAGGGATTTTTTGGAGTCTATTTCAAAGTTCATTATTATTGTTATTGTCATGAATATTCCAAATTTAATATTTTATTTGGGCATGTGATTGTGAATCTCAACAAATTTTTAATCTGACAGCTGGACATATCTTATTTACTTGTCATGAGGTTACTCCTTTATGCCTTACATTGTATTTTGGAAGTGTCAAAAAAACAAACTAACTTGTGTACTAGCCGCAGAAGGTACTTTCAATGTAGGTATATATGGCATTGAGAACAGGCCTTAAATATTTAGTCTTTTAGTTTTAACACTTTAAACATTCAGTAATATTTGCATACCAAAGTGCACTGAGGGTCAAACAAAAAGTAATTTTATTCGCCGCACTTTAAAGCGTGTATTTGCATACCATGGTTTTTAGTTAGGTTTTACAAGATACATGAGTAAAATAATAAAGGTGCGTCGAGCTTGCAAAATATTATAAGCCTTTGTTACACCGCAAGCGAGGCGAGTGATCCTGCACTTATAAGAAAATAATTTTGTTTCTTGTGCATAGTAGTATTTTGACCTAATTATGGCTACGTTAATACATACTTTAATTATTTTCGAAAAATATTATTTTTGAATATAATATCATATTATTCAATACTTATGTGCTGATATAAGTCAAGGCGATAATATTTTTTTGAAGAAACGCTTTTGGCAATTATGTAGCGCGTGTTTAGCATCCGTGTATCTTTTGGTGTAGCAAAACTTTACCTTCAGCAGTGACATTTTGCCGACCACCTAAGCTTATATTCGTTTTCTATACCTAATCGAATCGAAGTAAAATTTCATAATTTGTGTTTTAAATTGGTCTTCATAGGTCATATGTTATTGTATTAATAATAGATTTATACAAAACGTTGTATCAAAGATAAATGCTTTCGAAATAAGAGCGGATTAAGAATCCAATTTGATTTGTTGTGTTATTGTTTTGTGTGGCAATAGATTTAAGCTAGTTGTACAAGAACTTGAGGTCATTGTTCTTGATGATTGAAACGAAATTTATTTTTATTCGTGAGGAGGCTTTAGTTCAATAAATGTATTGAAAAATGAAAGCCTCTATTGAAGCTAAGCCCGCTTACTTGCCGCGCGGCTAGCCGCATTTCCAGTTTTAATATGCTACCGCTTGTGTTTGTACGCACTTAACCGCCAAGCGGTTGCATATAAAAACTGAACTGCGCGGTTAGCCGCCCCCGCGTTTAACCGCAAGTGCGTAAGAGGGTTAAAACATTTTTGTTTAATACCATTCACTACAAACAGTTGGTGTACAGACTGGTTGTAAAATTAACCTTTCAATTATGTTTTAAGCATTTCTGAGTTGTCGTGTATTATAGCTACGCAGAAAATATATATGTCTATTATACTTCTAATGATTTCGCAACCGTTATTCTTTTAGATAACATATTAAAGGACATTATCGTCATTATCCATATAAGGTGATCGTTAGCTTAGAACTATTCATTATAATAATTTTTATTCAATTTATTGTAATTTAAGCTTTGTTGTTTAAATTGGATGATTAAATGTTAGAGGATGTCATTAGGTTGTGGCCTAGACACTATGTTTATTGTGGAAAAATGTCTGTTGTATATAGTGATAGGTTATAGGTTGCTTGATAGTAATTTAATTATTCATTATTATATTCTGTTTCATTTTGATTTTGCTTTATCAGGATGGGGAAGAAAAGAATATCGTCATCCACAGCCCTGGTTATCCCGCTGCTGGGCATTTTTTTGTAGAGTACTTTGCAGTTAGCCTGGTTGCAGGCTTTGACTGCTTCAGCGGACTTGTGTCGAGGCCTCCAGCCAGAGCAATAGGAAAAACTAACTCCCGCTGCTGGGCGTAGGCGTCTCTTTTCTCGTGCTATTTTGACATGAGCACACTTACACCATTTTTTTACCCGACTAAACAACACAAAGAAGGGTAATGTGTTTACACTCGCTATTGAATATTCAGATAATTATCATACACATCCCATGAATTTGATTACCATGGATGTTGTAAAACAGTATTAAAACATTAATTACGGCGCGGTTGGAAACGTGTTGGTTGCTCAAGCTCTTGTTAGCGTGAGAAATATGTGAGTACAGTCCGTTTATATCCACGTGTAGGTAAACAATACAAGAAAAGCACTGGCCGGTAATCTTGTAGAAGAAATAGAACATTAAGAACAAACGACAAAGTATCTTTAATTAATTGTCAAATTATTTTATTATTAGATTTTGAACAAGAAATAGATTGCAGCTTCTCTTTATCGACTTTTATTTGTAGAAGCTATTTATTTTGTGTTGTAGCATTTTCAGTAATGACACAGAAAAGATTTTAGTCTTAGGGACTCTTATAGCAATAGCTAGGAATAAAATAATGGTTTACTTCAGTAACTTTTACATAATAAATGTCAAACTTACTTAGGTATCTTCTAAGTATGTATACACTTGTGTTAGGAAGTCCCGCTATTTGAAACATTGTATTTAACATATATAACATTGTATATCAGGTATATTTTACTACATATTATCCATTAGGTCTAAGGCTAATCATAAGGCTGAGGCCTCTGTCCGTCTTTATCTATTTCAAATGAAAAAAGTATATATTGATGTTCCCATTCTTAGTAATTTACATTGACATTATTTTAACTTCGTGGTGGCTAAGTAGTAACTTAAAAGTAACATTGCGAGACTGACTGTTTACTAAGCTAAACGATGCATTATATGCTATGGCTCTTAACTATGGGAACAGCTAAATAGTCATGAATGTGTAGTTGTGTACCTACTTCCACAGCAAAGGCATTTAGTTATGGTGTCGTATAATATTTTTTTATTTTTTCGAAGGATACATTTATGTAAAGAAATGAGCAAAATATCTTGAGAAACTCTTATTATTTTTATTAATACACAATTCAATCTAATATAAGAAAAACTCTAAACAAAGTCTAACTATACTAAAATTAAAACTTACATAAAAAAACTAACAGGCGTCAAAGAACTCATAGTCATCCTTGTCAATGGCGGGGAACGTGCCCAGAAGGCTGGCAGCATTGCCACGTTGAATGGCTATGCCGATTCTCCGTGCAAGGAACAAACCAACCCTCTGATCACTAGTAGAGTCTACTAAACGTTTAGAACATCTTACGAAACTGATTAAAGTAATTAGGATTTGGTCCTAAAATTTTGTAGCGTGACTAACAAGCTTATTGGACCGGCAAAAAAAAAATTACCCTGACTTAAAACAATTGATTCTGGAATGACGTGTTAATGTGGATAATTTAAATATTTGAGCACGAGCCAAGCGAGAGTCTGAAACGAAGTACACCGCGCAGTGGGAGTCGAACTGGTGACCCCTATACCACTACGCTTTGTAGTCTTATCATCAACACTATTATCGTAAATATCTAAGCATCTTTGTAATTCCAGTTGACCAACACACCATTGCTTCACCGTCGTCAGCGACCAAAGTAACGATCTTATCTCAACTGAAGGATGTTCCCATGGTGTGAGAGTAAAAATATCCCATAAATAGCTAGTTGCACCAACGACCAACATGCTTCAATTACATTAACGTAATTGTTCCGAACCGCTCGCTTTTGTACAAATTGTATGTTAGGTCAATCGTACTGTGAAGAAATAATAACCTCTGTTCATTTATAATAGAATTCAATCAGGTATATTTATATTTTATTATTATTATAGTAGTATGTTACTCGTAAGACTTGGGTTTTGTTAGTTTTAATGAGCAAATATTGTTGGTTTATGTTTTCAGTTTCACAATACTATTAGATACACAATAAAGCTTACACTAATGTAAAGATCTAATGGAAGAATAAGAATAAAGCATTTAATATGCGTAGGTATTAAACCAATCAATTATATCCGTGCAGTATAAATACGCAACTTTTTGTAAGTGCATTTAAAACTATTGTTGAGGCCTATTGAAATAAAATATAATGATTATGATGCGCCACAATTTTTTTGATATTCCTTTTAGATAGGTTAAGGGGTAGGTTAAAAGCCTCTTTGGAAACAAATACCTTGAGAACATTTTTTACGGCTCACTCAGTTAATTTCACCTTGTACGTTATTTGACGCAACTGAAGATAAAACAAATAAATCTACGGAGTATCCTGTTCAAACAATGGCACAACAATGCGGTTCGATTCCCGGTCAAGGTGACACGTCACTCGGGCGCAAGAAAAATGGATGATTTCAGTTTGATGTATGGATATAGTTTGTTTCTGAGCACAATGGTACAGGGATTTATGTTAAGTAGTACTTAGATTATGGCTCGTGGCTAAGTGCGAGGTTAAGTGTCAGATAATGAAGTGAGTTAAGAAGATGGATGGAAGAGCATAGCTTGTGCTGATCGGAATTCCACACATCTGTAACTTAATGAGGTAATAAGCTATTATGAGCGAATAAGTAATACTTAGTGCAGCCATCGACACGCTCTGGGAAGTATTATTAAACACAGAGTATTTTAAACATGCGAAAAATGCAGAAGCCTTAAACTATTTAATCAGAAGAACTGTATGCCAATTTGATAGCTATTAATAAATTAATAAATTAAAATAGTTGATCAAACGTTGATATAAAAGTCTAAATATATCTAGATACCTATTATGAAAATGACATTATGAATATCCCATTTTGAGACCCGGTCTTGAAGCTTCCATATATATTATTGTATACCTTTCCGACTGTATTTGAATTTATGTTGTTTATTTATTTATTTTTTGGTAGAGATCTTTGCAGTTAGCCTGACCGCTGGCTTTGACTGCTTTACCAGACTTTTGGCGAGGACCTTAAGGCCTCCAGCCAGAGCAATAGGAAAAACTAGCTACGTCACCAACGTCCACTAAGGGCACCCCCTGCGGGGTTCGGACCGTGATGTTGTTAGACCTACTGGCAATGACCGAGACGATCACTAATAGTCTAAGGTGACTTCTAAAACAAAGCAGCTATAACATTCCCGTGTGAAAAGATACGCAGATATCATACTCTGAGCAAATTAATACGCGATAAAGAAAACTAAATGCACATAAATGTCTGTCAAACAAAACATGTAATTGTTCTGTTTTGGTGCTTTAAGTTAGGTAGTAGGTGTAATTAAGAACTAGGTACAATTAAACTGAAAATGGAGGGTTTTAATAGACTAAAATCATCTCCTACCTGTTTCTTTCATTGGATGATTATTGCCTTCTCTATCCTATATAGGAATGTGCATTTCTAGTAATAATAAATAATCCAGCCTATAACAAATCCAGCCTATAAAGACAGCCGTCCCACTGCTGGGCACAGGCCTCTTCCCATATAGAGCAGCCACGAGCATTGATCACCACGCTTGCTCACTGCGGATTGGTGATTTCAGATCCCAAATTTTGGAATCCAGGTTTCCTCACGATGTTTTCCTTCACCGTTTGTCAGAAGTGTCTTAGAATAATTAAGAAAGTACATATAACTTTTGAAAAGCTACATTGGTACTTGCCCGGGTTCGACCCTGCAACCTCGTGCATACAAATCCGTTCATTGAACCGCTAGGCCACCACGACCGACTCCTAGAACAGCATAAAAAATCTTATGTTCTTTTTGATTAACGTTTACAAACAGCCCTATTTATTTATTCAGCTTCATTCAGCTGTTAAAAAAAACATCTTATTTTTTTTGCTTTTCCAAGCCGCAATTCAGCAAGCGTGGTGATCAATACTCGTTCCGTATCTACATATATGGGAAGAGGCCTGTGCCCAGCAGTCGGACGTTTATAGGCCGGTTTATTATTTCTTGTTATTATTATTCTAAATAGTAAATATTTCGTACAACGCATAAAACAAAATCCTTGAAAAACTTAGTCTAAAGTATTTCACTTTCGCTCCATATTAGGCCTAAGAAGATGAACTAAAGATAACATGCTCATACATTGTTCAGCTACTTAGCATCATTAATAAGTTAATTACTCCATGTTTAGTAAATGGAACAAAAGTCGGATGTTTAGGAAATCGCTTATTAATCAGGTGCATCTCACGGCTGATGACGAGCCAATACGGTACGGTGACCATTATATTGCTAATTAGGATTCAGTATTTTTCGAGATAAATGTTTCCCTTTATACTGTAGTATTTTTTTGGATAGCCCTATAGTTAGCTGATAGTATGGGTTGTAAATATATATAGGTGTAAACCAAATTCTTTTCGCAAAAATTATAAATATTGTTTTTGTAATTAGAACTTTTAATTCCATGGGATAAGCAATTGAGGTTAGATGATTGAAAGCACAAATAAAAACTATTTTCAATTGCCAAAAAAAGAAAAGATTATTTGGTTAAATAGGAAAAAAACAGAGCAAGCTTTTCTCGCAGCAATAAACTTTTTACGGCATTATATAATACAGTAGATATGATCCTTGCCTGAAAACAAACCGTTCGTAGATATTGAAGCCTGTGAACGTACCTGACCTACTTAACACTAATCAGAGTTTAGAACAAAACTGAAAACAGGTATTAAGATAAAACTAAACCTATAATTACATAATAAAAAAAAACACTACAATTTCACAAGGTCCAACAAATTGTCAAACAATATACCGACTTAAAAAGTATGTATTTAATAAAATATTTTTTTGTAAAGCTATGGACTGATCTAAAGTAAGATCTGCCCTTAATTCGTCGTTTAAGAAGATTTTTTCTAAGATTGTTGGAGGATACTTCGTAATCGTCATTGTGAGTTTTGGGCTTTTCCCATTCTCATAGACCGAAAATATAGTGTTGTAATGTTAGTTTTGATGACAATGTCGTCCTTCAACCCAATGATTCAGAGCAGTTACTAATTTGGTGAGGGAAAATACGTAAAATCGTAACTTGACTTACTTACGAGTAGTATCGTGGAATAGGTAAATATCTTTTGTATGGTTGAGAGCAGTCGGAAATGTAAAAATAAAAAAGTTTGAGTTCAGCAAGAGTTTTAAAAGATGATCTACTTGGGCCAAAACGAAAATGCAAGAAATGAAAATTTCGAGTCCAATTAACTTTTAAATAGCGATCTGCTTGAGTCCAGAACTATGACTGACGTTAAAGTTTTGTACCCACCGTCTTTTAGAATTACCGTGTGTTAAGTCAGGTGTAACTCGTGTACACAGGCAACCCCGCGGAAGGTAACCGATAATCTGATAGGCCTTGAATTCATTGTTCATAAAAGCGCAAAAGTAATATCATATTAAGATAACGATTATTGTGTGAATTTTAAACAGCAAATGAGACGAAAAATAATATTTTTGTAATCACAAGTACGACCTCATTGGAAGGTTGTAGGTGTGAACGCAAAAGGCGAGATTATTTATACTGTATCACGTTACATTGTTTATTTTTATTTCGGAATGTAAAGACATGTTTTGTTTTAAGAAAAATCTAAAGGAAGACAGTTCATTGTGTTTAATGCTAAAATTGTTTTTTCTTTATGTGATCTATGTATTTTATCTGAATGTCTAAAGCCTGCATAAAATGTTTATTGTCGAAGGGTTAGGAACGAGAGCAAGATATCTGAACAATTAGAACTTAACTACAACGTGAGAAAAACATCACCAAACACACAGTTTCTAAAAATAATCTCTTTAAATATTAAAAACAAATACACAAACCATTTTTTAATCGAAATAGTAACGACAACTACAATCAAAATCACACCAGGAGCAAAAATTACAACGAATGTGAACTTTAAAAAAACTAGGTCAGACACATACCCTGAATGTTTTCCATCAAATGTCAATCGCATGGTTCTCCTAGCGGTATTGTCAAATGTTACGCAACGGTTTAATTGTTCCATTATTCGCGGATTCGGGTGGCCTCAAATTTGGTGCGGATGTTAGGAAACCATTTGTTTCGTCTGAGATACCTGTCCCGATAGCATGGACACCCTATTTGCGTCACCGATTGTTTGTGTACGTGAAATTTGATTGGATCCGCGTATTTTTTAGATTCAGTAATTCTTTAACATTTTTTGGAGATTTGTGATGGATTTTAATTTTGGTTATGGGCGTAACCTGAAGGGTATTTTGTAATGTTTTAATGTTAATGTGTTGTTGGACTGCAATCGATATCTTAATGAATGTCAAACAAGCATACGATCTTACAAAATTAATTTAAATACAAGTCAGTTTTTAATATTATTATTGTATTTTTGTTATAAATAGTGTTGGATTTAGCTTTATATTATGTTTTGGGTTAGGTATGTTTGCATAAAATAGTTTTAAAAATTGAAAATTCTTGAAAATTCCACAGACATTCAAACTTGTTTTGTAAGAAAATTTTTCAAGTTCACGTTCAAGATTATTAGCCAAGTTAAATAGGTATGAAGACAAACAATTAAGTATCAAGGTAATTTGCACACAATACTGATGGTTCTAGATTCACACAATAATGCAAACTGACGGATAATTAAGAAAAACCCAACAATTTACTGAAAAACAAAAATATATCAGGTAGGTAAGTTTCATTTTTTGCAAAAAATATAACAAACAATTACAACAAAAACTTGATGTGAATTCTATAGTGTTATGTCAAATGAAAGCAAGCTATAAAATAATAAGCATCACATTATATGTACGATAAATGAAATATATGCTACAATTATATCATAATCTATACATATAATACTATTTCAGATGATAAAAGCGCTTTTTCGTTGCATTGAGATATGACGTGGAGAATGACGATACTAGAATAGATTTGTGCTCAAACACGCGTGAAAATGCATGTATGTAACCTAATTAAGTACAAATTATTAATTAAACATTTAATATCTGTAACAATGGTTATCAGACATGTGATTTCCTCTCACGATAACAAAAACTATCTTTAAATCAAACATATTTCTCAACAGTAATCAGATCAGCTGCTGGCGCCGGCGTCTGGTCGGCCGATGACAGATACTGTCAGATAGTACGCTCATTAGTAATTAGTAATTGATTTCTAAACGATCAAGATTTTGTATCAATTAACGAGTGATTGCTTACACTGATAAAATAAACCAAGAGAGTAGACATTGTACGTACATGACATGTGTGTAGATACGCAATAAAATAGTACTACGGGATAATGATTATGCAAGTCAGTGGTAAAAACGAATGACTAATTTCTATTTTCCTGTTCTGAAATATAGATAGATATATTCATCATCTTCATGCTATGTACCCAATTATTTAGGGATGTTGAAATACGTATTCAGGATCTATTCATCTCTAATACTCGGTATCTCAGCATTTTTCTTTTCTCAATAAAATAAATATTTTTTATTTTAAGAATATAAGAATAATTATCATCAGAAGGCGTAAATATATGTATGTTTCGAACATATTTAATATCATATTAAATAACTTTAAAACAAGCATGACTAGACGCTTCTTACATTATAATAATGTCATGCACATTTTATTTAATAAAAATTAACAAGTTTTAAATTATCACTAGTCTAATGAAAAATATAAAACTTGTTTGAAATTAAATAATAAGTAAAGGAGCGTTAATAAAAGTTGACAAATAATATGCAAATAAATCTCTGTGAAACAAATAAAGGTGATTATTAATTTTATTTAATTAGAAGCAGCGATGCATACCATGTTGCACAACCAAATCAATAAAAATATCCTACCTGCCTAAGGTTCTGTGCTGTGTTCTGGCTAGCGTAATGTGTTTTGCAAAAAAGCGATAAAAAATCAAGAATTTCTCACACTATTTCATAATAATGTGTTTTATTAATAAAATAGGCTCAGGGGGTGGATCTACCAGTTATCTGTCCGACAGCTATCTAAACCCACCACGGGTAAGCGACCCCGGACTGCCCTAGCTGTTACTGTCACATTCATTGTACCTCCGTGATGGTAGCATCCTATAAACCGTGCTACCTTGTTATCCTTTCCGACGTATTAGCTCCCAATTTCTTATGTAATAAATCATTGCTTTTGTATCTATTTCCCCAGAGCCCACTGCCTATCGCATATCTGGTTTATACATGTTCACTTTCGCGGAGTTTTTATACAGATACATTCATTATTATTATTTAGGCTTTTAAGTCTTATCTACAGACCCCTAATGCTATATTAAACAAACAAAACATTTGGTTCTTGATTGTATAGCGGCAGTATTTGATCAAACACTTGAATGGGCCTGTTGTGTCGGCCCACTTTCGCAATGATGCATTCAATTTCGTGGGTCTATTGTGTTTTGATGCGTTTTGCATCAGTGGGATGCATACAAACTATTATGCACAAACTGTGCAAAGAATGGCCCAGAAAGCTCGTCTAATTAAGAGCAAAAATAACCTACTGTAAATATTATATAGCGCTATTATAAAATACATTATTATTCAAATTACTAAATCTTGTGTTATATTTTGAGAACCTCATAAATGAGTTCGATTACCATTTCTGCTAAAATTTGATTACTGCTCTCTGTGTCAATTTTAGAAGTGTGCAATTAAGCGTAGCATGTAGCTAAAGCTTAATTATCATACGTTTAGTATTAAGCAAATTACGACTTTAGATATAAAATATCTTTATCAACTTTATAAGCCTTTTATACATATAAATATGACGTACTATTCGTTTACAAGGATACACAAAAAGCTCATATTATTATACTCTTTCGTCCTTAACTTAAACAGATTGATACATTACACTCAAACCATCACAACTCATTACCAAATAACGAATGTGTTATCTCCCGTCCCTTGCGACATTATTGACAGGCCCTCGTGCGCGGGCGCAAACAATTCGATCACGGACGCCGCCTTATAAGGAGCGAGGATGCTGCGCTGGAGATGAGCTCTTAATGTCTTCGTTAGGTTAAAGAATTTCAAGTTGAATGTGGTTTGCTATTGATGTATGTTAATTGTATGTATGCAATAAACCTTGGGGTTGTTACTTTAATGTATAGTTTTATTTGTGCTTTTTGCGTTTTTTTTTGGCCTAATTTATGCTGTCCCACTGCTGGGAAAAACCCTATTCCGCACGGCGTCAAAATGCGTTTAATTACATTTCTGAAAACTTCGGGTAGAATACATTATCCAGTAGCGGGAATCAAAAAGGCAAAAAATATATAATTTATAATAATAATATATTTCGATCACATGTAATTTTTAAAATATATTTTTCATTCATTCGCATGGTCTTTATTTTAATTTTGTTCTGTAACCTTACATCTACTCATTTCTATTTTTTTATACTAGGGAATATTTTACTAGGGATTAATGGCGAAATTATTCAGGCCATTTATTTCCTTTAAATTACAATACTGTCAGAAATGATTACATGTGTACAATAGTAAATTGAACACCTTAACGGCTAACGCAATTAATAGCAAAGTGTTACATTGATGAAACACATCCAAATTGATTTAGTGTAGCCATTGTTAAATTGTAATTAATATCTACTCCTAATGAATTGAATTTGGTAATATCTTAATAGATTATTTAGATTTCAGCAATTATGTTTTGGTAGTTAAATATTTATTGATTTTTCTGTAGGTTAATAAATAAAGATAATATTCAACCTTTAGCTATTTTCCAATGCAATTTTAGATATGTTATTATTTCATTAAGGATTCATCTAATGGTTTTTGCTTTTACAAGAAATTTAAATAACTAGAAATGTCACAGCTATAAGATTTTTATCTTTTTTTTTGAGAAAATTAGATCTCCAATATAACAACTAAATAATTTATCTCCTCCTTCTGAGCCTTTTTCCCAACTATGTTGGGGTCAGCTACCTGATTCAGCTGAATACCGTATTTAACATTGAGCGATGGGCTATTTGACCTCCACAACCCATTTAACCGGGTAGTAACACAGTATCCCATCGTAAGACTGGATGCCTGAATTGACTTGACTGCCAAAGATCAACGTATGACAGTCGGGACTTACGGCTTAATTAGTATCATCATAGTAAAAATATATGCGTATCTAACGTGGGTGGTATAAACAAACAACTGACGAGAATGACAGCTGACTTGAAGAGCTCTCGGGATTGCAATGGACCATGATGCGATGCAAGGCCATAAGCCACGGGACTTGACCGCATTGTTCTGACGTACGAGCCTATCCAAATGTCAGAGCAGTACTGATTAAGGACCAGCTTTATCACTTAATCAGTGGACTCTTAGCTAAACAAACAAAAGTGATGTAGAGTTCAATGTAACGTTAATTTAGTATAAGCCCTTCGTATCAGACGTCCAAATAATTTTGACAGTTGAAGGATATTTAAATCAAATTAGGAAAGAAAAGGAGAATGAGTCGCGGTTAGTTACTTGCAGAACTTATAAATCTATATGTTTGGATTTAGCGTAGTCAAGATAAAATTATTAGAGTAGCCTTTTCTTCACCCTTGTACTCTTTTTCTATATCCTGAAAGGCTACATATTTTATGGTATACAATAAATAATATTTTAGTCTACTCTGATATCGTTATCCAATAACTACCTATTTTTTTTAAGTGAATAATAGCTCTTTTATCAATGCTGATTCAAAGAATCATTCTAAGAAATTCGACATTAGTAAGTCAAAACGTAATTTTCCTTAGTCATTGAGTGATTAACATAAAATACTGATTTAAAATCAATATTAGTCAAAAGTCAAAAGTCATTTTTTGGTCTTGTTTGTGCACACGGAATGTCACTTGTTAAAAACATTCAAATTTTAAAATACTGTCAAAAAAATTCGGAACACTATATATAGTTTATATTTTCTGGCAGCATTCAGAAGAAAATTTAAAGAATTAGTGCAGTCATTTGGCACGTGGTAAATACAGTATTTAGCTGAAGCTAGAGAAAGAACTTGGTAAGACTGGTAGCCGACCCTAACATAGTTGGGAAAAAGGCTCGGGAATTGATGATGAGTGCTGTCATTTAGTAGTTCTACCTGGAAAGTTTTCCGGGAGTGTTGAAAATTTGTCATTTTATAGATTACGACGTGCTCTTTCCGAATTTTAACTTTGACACCAACAACCAACAATCGTTTCTTTGCCGCTTGCTCCGCCATATTGGAAAAATGGCGCTCAAAAACATATTTTTGATAATAACTCCTTTCAGGCTCATTTTACGATGAAAATACCGAGAAATAAATTCAACTGGACAAAAAATCCTAAAGTTATGCATTCATCTTTTTTGTTGTACCATCAATAGTTTTAGCGTACTAGCACCACAAAGTCAACTCCAACACGCGTTTGGCCGAATCACAAATTTCCACACCACCATTAAGTAAGTCTGATATGCATTAAGTGGCCTGCACATATAATTTATTTAAATACTAATACAATCAAACATAATAGCCTAGTCAACAAAAAATCTAAATTGATCAGTTTTCCTGATACAAAGTCTACTGTCATCCGAATATAGTAAACGTCTTAATTAAATCGGGCTAACAAGCCATAGAACAAACATCGATGTTTGGAATTCTTATAACCTATTATTTATTTCCTCAAACTCCTACGCAGGGCTATAAAAAGAGGTAGGCCTTTTATTTGAAGGCTTTATTTGGATGTTTGTTCTTTTAGTTGTTTTATAATGTGTAAAAAGGTAAATTTAGTTTTTATTTTATTTGTTGTATGGTGTCATAGATGTTAGTAATTATGTCTTTATGTTGTAACATGTTTAAAAAAAATTATACGTGAGGTAAAATATGGTAGTAGGGTGGTGAGGCCTTTGCCTTGCGACGGGGCAGAAATGGGTGAGGAAAAAAAATTAGTAGCTACCTAAAACTAATTGTCTAACAGTAACTGACAGGTACATGGGACCTAGGCATACCAGCGACCTCTGGGTTCATTGGTGCACCTCTGCCTAACCCTTCGGGGATACAGGCATAATGGTATGTTATGTATATGAACTAGCAGTCCATAAGTCCATGTTTCACGTTATTTCTCGAGAGGTGAATGCAATTACAAGTCTTATATTAAAGAAATGTATCACATCAATCAATCACGGCAGTTAAGTGGCGCCTACATCTTATGGGCCGTCAGTCTGTCATGCTGCCACTGCTGATATCTAGAGATGGCTGACTGGACCAATTAATACTGAACTGATTTCAACATGGTGTTACAAGGATTCTTTATTTAGGGTTCATTATGACATGCCTAAAATTTTAACTAACTTATTTATTTACTAGCAAACAAATTAAAAACTAATAATGTTAATAAGATAAAATTACTGTAAACAATGAATTAAAAAGTATACAAGCCTATTTTCATTTGAAGGTTAGGATTAGCTTTTAGTTAAAACTATGGAGTAGTGCACAAGAGAGGTATCTAGGTATTGCATGCAATCCATTATCATGTTATGTACTAACATGTAAATTCCTGAAAATTATTCATACTTTACTTTACGCGTTTAAAGAATACAGGCCAAATTGTTGGTAGTTATTAATAAACATAAAAGATTCAATTATTAATTTAATACCCAAGTCTAATTTAAAGTTACAAAAACAGCGTTCTATTCCATCTGTCTATTGTTTTGCAACGAGAGCCACGGATTAGCAACAATTACAGAATTGATCCACATATTATGCAACGATGATAACATCGAGTTGAATCCAAATAGGGATCGAGATTGTAATCGAATAACATCGATTAATTGTTTGCATCGATTAGAGATGTGAAGATGAATGCTGATTGCTCGATAATTAAATATTGTTTATGTATTACATAGTAATTTCTTTTTCTATTTTGAATGGTGTGAACGTTTTTGTAATTTTGGCGCAATATGTTGGAGCCGTTTTATGTGATTATGTTTTCTCCTATACATGAAAATATATGTATAAAAAAAGGGAGAGAGGCCTTTGCCCAGTAGTGGGACAGCATGGGCTGAAAATAAATAATAATTAACATGCAAATGCATGTTTCTATGTATTCATATGCGCTTTGGTTATCAGAGTTATCTTTAGTTTAGTTAGTCTTAGTTATCAGATGTATATTTTATCTGGTTTTGAAATGACATTGAGCAAGCAATCAATGCATCTTGTCTTCCTTTTATACTCCAACCATATCAAATCGATTGCATCGTACGTCGATTGTTTTTGTTTTAGTTTACTCACATTGATTAGTCAATAGTAATTAATTAGTTTGCTCTACATCGCTTATCTTTACTGCGATCTGAACGCGAACACTTTAGAATCGAGATAAACACATTCTAACGAGAATCTTGCCATTAATCGTGTGTTGTGCGTTGCACACATCTTCCCATACAAAGAGGTTTCATTCTCAGGGCAATAAAAGTGTTCGAGGATCGATAAAACCTTTTTTTTAAATGAAGCTGTATAAGTTACAATGGGAAATGTAAATTCTGATGATTTGAGATATGATATCCATGTGTACACTATCCATCGTAGGTTGCTATCGAAAGTCTGAGAAACTTCTGCAGTAAAAATAGCAGTCTACCTTTTGCGAGAGGAAAAAAAAAGGCTTAAAAAAAAATCAAAATCACATTTAGGAGATGACTTCTTATGCAGCGCAACTTCTTTATAAAACATAATTATTATTTAAATCTTTTTAAATTGTAATTGACAATAAAAAATAAAATTTCCCAGAAGGTTATTAAGGTATCTCGTCAAATCAGGATGGTAAATTTTTTGAAGAACATATGCAATTATTTTGTAATATTTTTATTACAGTTTTTCTTTGTGGTGTGAAACAAAATCGACCTCACGACTGTTCGGTCATAAGTCAGTCACATTAGCCGTTGAACTATAACCGACACTCATTCATCATAATTATGGTTATAAATTACATCAAATAATTACTAATTAGGTATCGAAGTACATACTCAACTCTTTTTATTTTTCGGGTACATATGAGTTAAAAATGATAGAAGAAAAATATAAATGAAAAAAAAAAAACTATTATTTAGCTTATGAAAGCATTACACTAATAAAAAACATCTAATTAAAAATAATATGTGTGTATTACAAATTACAAAAACTACATAAAAATATGAGGAAAACATCTATTTCTGGCAACAAGCGTTTATTATTTTCAAAAAGCATACTGTTAGGTATAATTTTACATTCCATAACTTTGTTGGTAAATAGATATACCTTCATACCATGTTTGTACGTGACTGTACCTCGACATGTGCTCAGAACATGTCTGCATGTAAACTGCACCTTTTAGGTAAGCATAATTGATCACCGCTTAATAAGTTTGGATACATTTAAGTTGTATCTGAGGTTCTATCGATGGGTAAGTCAAGGCTGCATTACGTTCTAAAGCGCGATGCGGTTACAAGCTCTATATAGTTTAGTATGCGCTTTTGAGAACTTATGAATGTCATTTATAGAGTTATGTGTTGTATAATTATCAATAAGTTCAGATTTTATTCAAATTAAACGTTTGCAGATTAAATGACCTATTTTATTTTACAAATACATATTCTCAAAACGTTTGGTCGACTCTACTCGTGATCAGAGGGTACTCTACTCGTGATCCTTGCACAGCCTTCTGGGCACGTTTTTCATCATTGACAAGGATGACGATGATTTTGTTGACGCATGTTATTTTTATTTATTTATACATTTTTTAATTTAAGTATAGTTGTAAATGCTTGCTGTTATATAAAATTTAAGTCTTGTATTGTAAATAAAAGTAGATGCGCCAATACATACCAATTTTAGCAGAAACCACTTTAAGTTGTTTTGGTGCATTATTATATTTAATTAAATCTATTTTATAGATAAGTAGAATATAACATTTAAAATTAAAAAAAACCTGATTTTTTGAATTCGAGAAGTTCAAACGGTCACTTGGAAAAGGTGTTGGAAAAGGGGATTTGTTTTCAATTATATTAAGTTCATTTTCCAAAATCTTAGTTACAAAGTATTGTTGCACTCTGACCTTGACCCCTAATAATAATTGTTGATTCTGAAGCGGTCTTGTTCACAAATAGGTGGCTTCATTATTGCAACAGTTTTATGATAATTTGAGTTCAATCAGTTTTTTTATTTGAATGCGTTTCTCGACGTAATGGGATATTATTTGCTATGAATGGGTAATTTGGGGCCATTGTTGTTAAAGATGGTGCAATTGACGTGTGTGGCATGTAGCTCACAGCTATAATTTTGGTAATTGGTGGACTTTATTATATTTTTCCTATGAGATGTGACCTCTCACAGATCATAGGAAAAAGATAAATGCGAAAATAATTAGATGTTATTATTATTCCATAAAAGATTTCAGCGTAATTTGTTATTTTGCACAAATAAATAATATAATAATAAATGCAAACATAATAGCAGGCCATGAATATTTTAAAGTGTTTTATATTTTTTAATAAATTAAATTATTCACTCTCTTATGTCATTTTCTACAAAAAAAAATACATTTTGGTATTGTTATTTTTATTATTGTTGCTGTATTTAATGTACAAGGACAAATACATACCCAAAGAACATCAAAATAATGTAACAACTTAACATAATAAATTATCTATAACCTTTCAAACTAGGCTTAGCAATTATCGATGTTCATATTAATTAGCTAATAAAAACACAATTAACAACAGCCCACCTGCATCCGGAAACACAATCATAACACGATGACACAGGAATGATAATAATAATAATTATTATTATTAGCGAAGACCGTGAGAAACTAAATACCTGAACATAAACATACCATACAAGGGTGGTGCACATAACATAATAAACATTATGTTATATTATGGTTGTGTTGTGTGTCATACAGGGTGATACTATTGGTTAAATGTCAAATTAGTTATGCAATAAGTATAAAATTTACTTCAAACTAGTAGTAGTAGTAATTTAAAACAAAATCGTTTACTCTATGTCAATAGATGTAGAAATGGAAATGTTAATAAGTTTAGAGACTACTGTGAAAAATATTATTTAACCAGTTCAAACTCTTTTTTTAAAAGATCATGTAAAATAATTCATTTTTCTGTATTAACATCTGTACTTAACAGCTTATGAAAAAATATTTAAAATTAAAAAAATGTATCTAATAAATTATATATATAAATCATATCATAAATATAGGTTAAATTATACCTATTGCCGCAAAAGTATGGTACATACAATAGTATGTTGCAAGGAACACAAATATGTCCGTAAATTCCATAACATGATCAAAGTCACGATCTCTGATGCAGGTGTTAAATAATCCACCAACCGGCTAAATACGTAATTGCTTGATAAGGACGCAAACCTTTGTGTATTGAATTATCTCCAGGAAGTCAGAACAAGCGCTTAATTAACAAAATCCGTCGATTCAGGCAACGGACGGGTAATAAGAACACATCGAATTCATAAATCGAGAACAGTGTAGTACGTTGAAGGACGCGAGCCAGGCCGGGTAGGGGGGCATCACTAGCTCGCGACGGCGCGGCCAAATGTCAAATAGTCTCACTACAACCCGCGCAGAGAACGCGCGCGAAACAAACGACGAACATTCAAATATCGAACATTACGAAAACCGACACTATTCCTCATTCAAAAAACAAAAACACCAGTGATATAGTGCTATTACTAACATTTAAATAATTAATTCATTTACAGTCGATAACAATTTTATCGATTAAGCCAGTGCAGTTGACATTTGATTTAAGATAATTAGTAGGAAAGGTGAAGCCTAGTGAATGTGGTTTCATCGCTATTGTATCTATAATTAAATAGCTAGTGGGAATCTTTTTTGTCTCATTGTTGGAGTTTGACGATTTCCTATCGAACCTGTCAGTATTGATTGTTATTTAATTAGTGAGTAATGGACTGAGGTACTCTGTGAGTGTAAACATGGGTCTGAAGTATATTCTGTTGGTGTGCGCTTCTGCGCTTTGGCTGAAGTTATCCGCTGTTAACACACAGGTGAGAAAAGCTTAATAAATGTTTATGGTCGAGTCATGTATCTGCAAATTACGTTGTTTTCAGTACTGTGATCAAAATTTAAGCGTAAGATACTGCGAACCTTTATTTTTCAGCACTGTATGATCTTAAACAAAATCTGTCTTTATTATTGCTCTATTTATCGTCTGCTTTCCGTATAAACATCAAAATAGAGAGTCATGAACCATGATCAGATTGCGTTTCATACACACAATTATGAAATCAAGAGGTCTATGAATACATAGCTTTAAAGCATTCTTAAAACAAACACTTGCTGCATACAATCTTTCGTCAGAAAACGAAAAGTGTGCAACATTTTCACACACATGTCAACAGGATAGTTAAAACTGCTCTAACTATGTAATAAATTTATCCATGAATATCTCTGACTAGATGTAAGTATTAGGATTAACCACTAAAAAAATAAATTACGATCCAAGCACGTAGCTTTAAAGGCGGTAAGTGGATCACACATGGTCCTATTTATATGTCATGTTTTTCTCAAAACAGTCATCTTAAAAAACTTTAAAACAGGTATATTTTTTTTCCAATTATAAAAAATACGCACATTTTTTTAATTTCTCGTGTAACCTTGATACTAAATAATATAAAGAATACTACAGTAATTAACTTGAACATAAACCCGCCGACCATTGTTACATCTTTACTCAGTTAATATATGCGCATAATTATAATAACTATAATCTGACGCTACTTCCAGATTAACGCCAAGATATGAATTAAAATTATATAAAGAAAACTTAATTCGGAGGTATAATAATTAACACTGTGTTAATTGTTTAAAAAGCGTGTGTTTGCAGTTTAATGAATATTTTTAACATTAGATAATTTTACTTATTTTAATTGTAATACAAAATGTAGTAAAGAGGTAAGTTTAGAAAATAGATCTAAGCAGTATGAAATAAGTTTGAACATTTACTTAATAAATAACAACTTAAAAGACAACATGATAATTTCTCTAAACGATCTTCAGTACAATAATTCATTTTCGATATTAAATCACATCAATTGCCCATAGTGAATTTAACTATAACTATATGTCTCATCCTAAATGAAATTTCATACTTACAGTCCAGATGCCGAGAGAATACGTTAATGATAGGTCGTGTTCAACAGAAAGATATAAATTTAATTTGGCGAATTTACTGCTAATAAATTATTATTACTAAATTGCCCCATAAACGAAAAATAAAATTCAAAACTATATCACTATGCCAGATTACAACTAGATAATAATAGAATACGGTTTTTTAGGTGTTAGGAACGCATTTTCTCAGAGGCCGGATTTTTAAGTGGCATCTTATAATTAAATAAATTCATCTTAAAATTCTCAGTAGCAGGTCGGAGTATGGATTTGTGCCCGGTTAGTGGCAATAGGCTCGCCCCCTATTACATGGGACCTAAACATATCGGCGAACTGTGGGTGTACATTGGTACACCTCTGCCTACCCCTTCGGGGATACAGGCGTGATGATATGTTATGTTATGTTATGTTTATCTTATAATTGTATTGTAAACTTGTAAGTTAGCTGTAAGTGAACACGTTACCTTCGAGTTAGTGCAAGTGGGTGTAAGTTCAATAACTACGGATCACACTGTCATTAACATAATGTATGCAGGCCCACGATATATGACAAATTAATATTTATGTATACAACGATATCATTAACAGAACATAACTGCCTTTGTTTGAAGGTACTAGTAGCGTTACGTGTAGTATTTTTTTGAAATAAAATTAATTCGATTTTAATTTTATAATGTTTGGATTGTTTTGTTAGAAAATTTTAACATCTATACCAAATAGGTTTATATTTATTTTCTATCTTCAAGAGTATAGTTGCACGTAGTGACTATATTTTATCCATATTATTTCATATTATACATAAAATGTCTAAATAAAAAATACACGTCGTGAATTATTAGTCTAAATAACAAGTGAATAAAATAACTTCCCGAATACGTCCAAATTACTCGTAAATATACGAAAATGACCAGTTTTACATACAGGAAAGAAAACTGAAATGAATGTCTAATTCCTATTGCTATGGGAAAGACAGAGCCAATAAGATTTGTGATGACATAAATCAATTGCATATCCACAGTTTCCACAGCACACAAAAGACATCAACACAATTTTTATTTTATCTAGAGAAACAAAAATATGGACAGATGATTAACTCTGCATACCATAGGAACTTCAGAGTTACGATCTGCGATGACATTAATAAATCACTTATTGCATCCGCAGTTCCATACAAAAGACATCAACGCAACGTCTTCATGTAAGGTGCGGTATTCCGTGCTCGGAAGGTTAATGACATTGCGTATTGTTATGAATATGTATGTTAATACGTGTTACCTAATGTTTGTACAGTGTACATGAAATACATTTGCTTCCTAAAGGCTGTAATAATATAGTATGTATCTCTGTGGAATCTTTTCTTATGCTGTTATAAATTCTAAGTATGATCCCATTAAAAGTTTAAAATGATATTTACGACGATTTAATAATTCTTATACTTTTGGTCTATTTTAATGTTGTATTTATATTTATGGAATTTATTATTTTGTTTGAACTAGGTGGTTACCAGTTATAATAGTTGTACGTGTGTAAATAAATTTCCAACTGTAAGTTAATAAGATAATTCACTAATTAGTACTTTTAAACGCCACTGACGTTTCTCAGTCTATTCAAACTAAATGTTATATTATTAGTATACCTAAACTAATTTGCGGTTCGTATGGTATAACATTTAAAGGTTAAGCACACCGAACCAGTTAGCGGCATTATGAATATGTATTCCGCAGTGATTAGTGGTTCTACTTTAACAAGATCACAACATTACATAACGACCGGTAGTTAGTGAAACTACAGACTCATAGCATAATCATATTATGTCTGGAGAATAGGCATAAAATGGAGCATATTTAATAAGTGCAAGTTCTTGTAACTGTAGTCAGTCTATTACATTAAAAAGTGATAAATAAAACTTAATAAATAAAACTTAGGTTACAAACTACAAAAAACAGTTAAATAAAAAAAAATACAAAAGTAATATTTTAAAACGTTTATAACTATTATTTAAAGCTTTCCTATATCCATCTATATCAAACAAACAAATCCATTAAATAAAACACTGCTTTTACAAAAAAAGAATAACTATAATCATAGTTAAAACAACACACACAATTCGTCTCCAAACCGCTCAATACACGTGTTATCAGAACATAATATATTCGATGTCTCGTGACGTCACGGCGAACAGTTATTGACATCGTCCCAAATAGATAACGAGCCGTCTTGACCGCCAGCTGACCTTAACAATAACTACTTGTTAAATAAACACACAAGGTCAAGGGTCAAGGGCCGGAAGAGTATTGTTAAGGAATAAAGAAATGTAGGATATGTCTGTATGATCTAAAATAAGGTATAAGAACACAGAAATCTATTTAGCGTAATTTTGTTTCCTTTTCACTCTTCGTCTTAATCTTTGTTTAAAGGTTGGAGTTATTTGTTGTCTTGATTTGGTTGTTTTTAGATATTCCGCGGCCTATGTTACAAGAGCTATTATTTAATTAGCAAATAAAATATCAAAATGTCTTGATCAAAATGTACAACAATATAATAAATAAAAGTAAAATAACTGTAGCATACTGTTTTCTTAGGTTTACGCGAATGTTAGACATTGAAATAAAACTACTTTTTACGGATTTTTCGCGGTTTTAATTTTAGATTTAGGTCCCGACGTTTCGACACTTTTGCAGGTATCATGGTCACGGGCAGACTGAGATGGCGTTCGTCTTGACAGAAGATGTTGCTCGTTCTACCTTCATATTTTAATTTATTGTTGAGTTCCGGCCTACGCAATATGAGCTGAATCTAAAATTAAAACCGCGAAAAAATCTGTAAAAAGTAGTTTTATTTCAGTAACTGTAGCAATTTTCTTCTTTAGTAATCACTGATCAAAACTATTTAACGACATAATAATTCTATTATCCCATATTAACATGATGTAAATTCTTAATAGAATCCTTTAACTTGTCTACTAACTTGATTTATGTTCGTCATTTCATCACTTTGATGAAGTCTTGTTGTCCGTTACGTAACAAATGGGTCTCACTTGTTACTAGAAGTACTGATATATTCGTATTCGATAAAAGAACAGATATTTCGAGGATACACGGATTAGTAATCCGATAATACTGATATGCTATATTCAAAAACAAGAAAAAATCACTCAGATTTTTTCTGTCATTGACACTCACAGATTCGATAGTAATATAATAATAAAACAAATATTAATATCACGATGTCATAAGAATCATTCGGCTTTACTTTGATCTAATGTATTTATTTCGTGGTGGCCTAGCGGTTCAACGAACGGATTTGTATGCACGAGCTTGCAGGTTCGAACCCGGGCAAGAAGCAATGTAACTTTTCAAAGTTATATGTACTTTCTTAATTATTCTAAGACACTTCTGACAAACGGTGAAGGAAAACATCGTGAGGAAACCTGGATTCCAAAATTTGGGATCTGAGATCGCCAATCCGCAGTGAGCAAGTGTGGTGATCAATGCTCCTGCCTTCTCTATATGGGCAGAGGCCTGTGCCCAGCAGTGGGACGTTTATAGGCTGGATTATTAATGTATTTATTTGTTACTAACTTTCTGATACAAATAAAAAAATGTAAGCCTAAAAAAATATATATAAATTTAAACATTATAATATTCCTAATAAATTCTTATTCAGGAATACCAACAAATATCGGTACACCCCATCTTTACTCATTACGTAACAGCTGGACATCACTTGTTATTATAAAGTTATTGAATATTATCAGTGCTTGTTATTTCCTATTGATAGTAGACCTGCCCTCGTAACCTGCGGATTTCGTACTTGTTTGTCAATACGTCGAGTTGTTTAGGTATTGTACAATGTACAGTCATGAACATAAATATGTACACACGATTGAAATTGATTGAAAAGAAAAATACTCCATACGTCCCTTGTAGTAATGTACTTTCAAACCTATATTAATCGAAACAACATAACCATTATATATTTATACTGTATGACACCGAAACTGAAATGTGCATCCAAAAATTGTTATGGCTAGATGACGAAACCAACAAAAAAAATTCGTTGAAGTTATTGTTAAAACTCAAAAAAAAAAAAACCATACTGTGGAAAAATTGGCAAACTACCTACTTTAAAAAAATATATTTTTACAATAAAAGTATACAATTAAGAAAAAAAAAACAATTACAAGTTGCTAAGTATATTAATAACTTTGCGAGTGACTGTACAATGCGAGTTCGCCCACGACTTTGTTATGTCCAGAGATACATACTAGGTTATTGTTGTTTTTAGGGTTAAAAGATCAAGTATCACCTATTTAATTAGGTTTATTGCTTTTGTTATAACTGGTACAACTGTCTGAATATATTCAAGAAAAATATCTGTGTAATGCTGTCAATTCTTTAATAATAACTGTTTCTTTCCTGATTGATTGTTTCCCGATAACTTATAAGACTTGGTCAATACTTAGATTTGATTTTACCTGTTGTTGGGGTTGTTGCTCTTGTCTTGATAGATTGATAATCTTGATTGAGTTAAACTTGATAAATAAAACTTGATGATTTGCAGAAAATAAAGTAATTTAATTAAATTCAAACTTGATATTAAAATAACTTGTGTGCACACTTGTACGGTCAATCGAGAACTGAATACTAAGTAAAATGTAACGTTGCAATATGTAATGAACATGTAAAGAATGCAATTCAACAAATTTATGTACTTTGTACATAATATTCCCAGGCGGGAGATGAGGAGGCTGTGGCGCACAAGTCAAATTAATAAAAATAATATGTTCACATGACAAATGATAAAAATTACTAAACATCTTGATATTAAAGCAAACAAAAAATAAAAATTAAGATCCAAAATATTCTTAAAAACAGAGCTATCCCGTTGCGTTAACATGCTTGCATCTCAATCCTGTCAGACCGCTCATGTCTTCTTGTCGTTGCTCTGCGATGCATGCCCGGCAGCGGAGGAGTAGTGGACGAGTCGGCTCCTACAGCTGCTTGCGGTACTTGCCACCGACATTGTACCCTACGAATGCCAAATATTACTCCTGTGATAACAAATATTCCGACAATGGCGTATATCATCACGTAGTGGTGTATGTCATGATATGATACATCCTCTGCTGCTGCCAACACCTGGTCTTCTTGCATGACTGCGTGAATCCTGTTCCCTATTTGTTCTGTCTCTTGATACGAAGTTTGATAATTATGCGATTGTTTATCATCAGACCATTGCGGTAACGTGATATTTATGATGTCATTTATAGGTGCGATTGTTGGTGTATATAAATCAGTTACAATCTTGATCTCACTTGAGTGAACCTTGTAGGGGTAGATTGTGAGCTTGTCTGTCCTTAATAAACATCCTCGTCCAATGTTGATAAGTCCAGCGCCTTTCAATTGATGAGCTTTCATGTCTTCCGTGCATATCGTTCGTACGTTGCACACGTTGCAGCAAAAATATAGGTAGGTATTGCTTGCATAACTTTCTGTCCAGTAATTGCTGCATGGTTCAATGATTGTTTTACATCCTGATATTCCCGTCTGACACAAACTGTCGCCTTCTTTCATCTGATATTCAGGCTTGCGGCTGTGACAAAAATATGATGTTGACTGTATCAAACACTGTTTTATGTCATTTTCAGACATAGATATGTAAGATTCTTTTCTAATATTGAATGAAATGTAATCTGATACTGGAACCAATGTTATCATGTTTCCGTCTCGATATTTAGGTATGGGAACGACTTTAAAAATCTCGAACTTATCCCGACCGATAAGCGGTAGCCTTATCTCAAAAATGACGTAGTCCTCCAGCATCCTTGTTTTAACTGTGAGGAGATCATATATCTTGCTCAGATCTGAATGAACATTGTCGATCGGTAAAGCAACGTCCTTTGATAATTGACTGGATATCGTACTAAGTTCATCACTGATTTGGGCCGGCGTCAGTAAATGTAAACTGATACGTCCATGATATATATCTGTTATTGTATCTAACAATGCATTTTGCACTGTCCGTAGGTTGTTCATCATGTTGCTTGCTATTATGGCTCCAATTGCGAAGTTGTTAAGAACCATATTTCTTTGTACATCTTCCTTCAAAACATTAGTAGCCTTTTCTAATGCAACTATATGTTGATTTAATAATTTGTGTTGTTGATTCATGGCGATTTCAGCACGCTTTAGTACATTGTTTTCGGCCTCAATTAATGAAGTTTGGTTTTGCCATAAACTTGCTATATGCCTTTGGTTCGTTTGTATTAAACCAATGTCTCGTTTGTACTGCTGTGCAAATCTTTCGTCTAATACACCGAATAAATCCCCTGCTATGTTTCCGATAGCGTTGATAAGGCCTCTGCGGACGCGCTGTCCGGGCCCGCGCTCTCGAAACTGATTAGTCAGGAACAGCTGATTGTAGTACTCAAGTTCAGTAATCTCGTGACGTAATTGGAGTAGTAATGAGTTGCATTGTTCATGTATGTGAGGACATATTTGTTCTAATGATGTTGTGTATGCTTTTAACGCCTCTGTGCCTTGCCAATAGGGTTTCATTTCGTAAAACACAACTATCTTCCATTCGTCCTTGATTATATTCATGTTTGACAGTTTGTCGAAATAGAGACCTTGATTTTCTCTGAATTGCGTCGTATTGACCTTGCAATCGGATGTCGATATTAACGTCATGAAAAATAGTATAGCAGTACATATGGCCGTCAGGCTCACCTTGCTCCTTTTTAATGGTACTTGCTGTTTTTTGTTATCTTGATGATTTTGTCTATTATCAGGGACTTCCTCATGCTCAGTAAGTATTGATAACTTGATGACAGGGCGCCGCATGTAGCCATTTTTTGTTTTTACCGTGACAACTCGAACAAAACCATCTTGGCCTGGATGCAGTTTCACTACTCTTCCCATCGTCCACTTGCCTGGAGGTAGGTTCTCATCATGTATAAGAACAACATCATTCATCTTGATATTTTCATGCGGTCGTCTCCATTTACTTCTTGATGTCAGCTGCGTTAAGTATTCCGTGCGCCAACGTTTCCAAACATCTTGCGTAATTTTTTGAGTTAGCTGCCACCGAGTTCGCATATCTCTTTCAGTGTCAACTAAGGTAAGAGTGGGACCCCCGGTCAAAAAATGCGACGGCGTTAGATAATCGAGGTCTTCTGGGTCTTCTGAGAGGGCGCATAAAGGTCTTGAATTCATACACGCCTCAATTTGAGTAAGGAGCGTCGAAAATTCTTCAAAAGTGAGTTTTTGCTCGCCAATTACTCTTTTAAAATGATACTTGAAGCTCTTGACGGCCGCCTCGAACAATCCGCCAGCAGACGGCCAAGAAGGTGCATTAAAGTGCCATGATATTTCCAGGTCACAGAGCTCTTTCATAAAACTATCATTGAAAACTTGCTGTATTTGTTGATACTCTTCTTGTAGTACTCTACTTGCTCCCACGAAATTTCTTCCATTGTCACTGTATAAGTGACGTGGTGTTCCGCGGCGTGCTGCCAGCCTGCGCAGCGCAGCAATGAACGCTGAAGTCGACAGGTCTGAGACCAACTCTAAGTGGACAGCTTTTGTCACCATGCAAACAAATACCGCCACGTAACCCTTGATGGTTTTTATTCCGCGTCCCTTGCTGGCCTTGATGTACACGTGTCCTGTATAATCGACTCCAGTGTGTAAAAATGGGCGAGATGGATTGACCCTGGGACTTGGTAAATCTCCCATGATTTGGCTTTGTCTCTGAGGATTTTGTTTCTTGCAAATAATACATTGACGAATAAACTTTTTTGTTGCTCGATTACCACTTATAATCCAATATTTTTGCCTGATAAGCGCCAATGTAACGCGTGTGCCACCGTGAAATGTGAGTCGGTGCGCGTCATCAATTATTAATTGTGTCAATCGACTGTCGTATGGAATAATAATTGGATATTTCATTTCCATGCTGATGTTAGCATTTCTTAATCTACCACCCACTCGTAGAATTCCTTGTTGGTCCAAGTAGGGGGTGAGATTTAACAACTTGCTTTTTGATGATATTTTTTTGTTTTGTTTGATACTTGATATTTCTTCTTCAAATTGTTTACTTTGTACTTGCTTGATAATTTCCACTTTAGCTTCTCGTATTTCTGATAATGTAAGGTAATTTTCTTGATGCCTATTATGTTTTTTTGTTAAAAATCGGCGCACCCATGATAATACGCGCACAACTTTCGAGTAAGAGCTGTATTTATGTAACAAATTTTCTATTAAGCTTTCTTCATGGTTGGCAACATTGACTTGTTTCAATAATTTTTTCTTCTTGATATGTTGTATATGTAGGTGGTTGCTTTAACACATGTTGCCCCGTAGATAGCCATGAGGGTCCGCGCCACCAGAGCGGATGAGTATTTAGCTGTGTCATCGTAAGCCCACGGCTTGCGCAATCAGCTGGGTTCTCAGCAGACTTGATATAACGCCAATGTTTTGGTGGTATAACTTTTATAACTTGACGAACTCTATTTGACACGAATGTTGTCCACCGGTCTGGATTTCCTTGTAACCACCCGAGGACTGCTGTAGAGTCCACCCAGCCATATATAGCTATACGATGATCATGTAAACATTGCTTGATTTTGAACATCAACTTTGATAAAAGATGCGCTCCACACAGTTCCAACCTTGGCAGCGAGACTTGTTTGTTATTTGACACTAACTTTGACTTTCCAGCGACTAGGGTAATTCTTGATTTTCCCGCGTCGTATAACTTGCAATATACGACGCATGCGTACGCTTTTTGCGATGCGTCGCAAAAGCCATGTAATTCGATATCTGAGACGACTTTTGTACCTAGCCAGCGTGGAATTTCTATTTTCGTAATGTTTGTCATATCTTGTTTTATTTTAATCCATTCTGAATTAATTTCTTCTGGAATCTTGTCATCCCATTTCATATCTATTGCCCATAGTCGTTGAAATAAGATTTTCAGTCTTGTGGAAACAGGTGTGAGCCAACCCAACGGGTCAAATAATCTTGATATATCAGAAAGTAGTTTGCGTTTTGTATATTGTTGGTCTTGATCCGATGGTGGCTCAAACTTTGATTGAAAAATGAAAACATCTTGCTCAGGTTTCCAGTGAATGCCAAGTGTTTTGGTGCATTCTGTTAGCTTGAAAATGTAGTTTTCTTGTTTCTTAAAATCCATACTGTCTTGTAGTAATTCCTGATAATTTGAACTCCATTTTCTTAGATTGAAACCTCCCGTTTTCAGCAACTGAATCAAATCTTGTTTCATATTTTTTGCTGACTCTATGGTGTGAGCCCCGTGTAGCAGGTCATCAGTGTAGAAACAGTTTTCTACGATCTTAGCAGCTTCAGGAAAATTTTTCCTTTCGTCTTCCGCCAGCTGACGTAACGTCATCATAGCAAGGAACGGCGCGGCCTTGGTGCCGTATGTGACCGTTGTAAGTTGATACTCGTGCAGTACATCTGCCTGCTCGTCACGCCATATGATTTTTTGAAAGCGTTGATCTTCGGCGTGGACCCATATTTGTCTGAACATCTTCTCGATGTCTGCTGTATATGCTATCTTGTATTGTCGCCATCTCAGAATAAGTTCCAATAGATCCTTTTGTAAATTGGGTCCTTTGTACATAAAATCATTTAGGCTTGTTCCTTTTGATGTACTTTGAGATGCGTTGAAGACCACTCGAAGTGCTGTTGTTAAAGAATCTTCACGAATTACGCAATGGTGAGGCATAAAATATTCGAGTGACGTAGTTGTGTCGTCGGCGCATATCATATGACCGAGCGCTAAGTACTCCTTGATAAACAACTTATATTGTTCGGCGATGCCTTGATTTTTTCTTAATTTTCTTTCAATTTGAAAAAATTGAGCTATTGCTCTACTTTTTGATTCGCCGATCTCTGAAATATTGGGCTTCAGTGGAAGTCTGACTTGATATCTTCCATCGCTCAATCTTGTTGTAGTTTCTTTGTAGGTTTTTGTACATTCACTTTCATCTGTATTCTGAGAAATATCTATGTCTTCTATTTGCCAAAATTTTTCGATTCCTTCTATATCGTTCAGAATTAAATTGCATTGCATTGTTTGTTGAATCTTGCCGCAAAGGATCCAGCCGAGCCGCGTGTGTTGTGCAATCGGGCTCCAGTTGCCTGAGTTTGCTCTGCGTATTCCGTCCAAAATAATAATTGAGTAAATATCCGCCCCCAAAAGTATGTCGATAGGGCGACAAATGTTATATTCTGGATCGGCCAGTTTAATGTCTTGTAGATGCTCCCATGTTGGACTGGTAAATGTATCGTGTGGTAAATTTCGTGTTAGGTTTCTCATTATAAAAACGTCTGTGTTGAAAGTGTAATCTTCTGATAGTGAAAAACAGTTAATGTTTATCCTTCCTTTACATAAGGTAGTTTTGGTACCAATTCCGGTAATAGTACCGCTGCACTTTCCTCTCGGTAGACCTAATCTCTGGGCCGCGTTCTCAGTAATTAGGGATATTTGCGAACCTTGATCAATGAGTGCACGCATTTTTTGGTAAGTGCCATCAACTCCTTGAACGTTGATTACAGCCGTTGCCAATAATATTTCGTGCCATTCTTCTTGCTGGGCCACGTGCACCTGTTTTGTTTTTGTCTCGCTCG
This sequence comes from Autographa gamma, assembly GCA_905146925.1. Lineage (NCBI taxonomy): Eukaryota > Metazoa > Arthropoda > Insecta > Lepidoptera > Noctuidae > Autographa > Autographa gamma. The sequence goes on from LR989858.1 coordinate 620,538, forward strand.
TACTTGCTGCAGCGCTGCTGGCGGCGGTGTTTAATGTGGAAGTCTCAGATTTCATGAAAGCGTCATGTAATAATGAGTTGTGAAACTTGTTGCATTCGCGGCATCGGCTGTTCGATGTACAAGGTTTTCCATTATGATTGTATAAACAATTATAACATAAATGTAATTTCGTAACTGTCTGTTTTTTCTGTACAGGCGTTAATTCTAGGAACTGCTTGCAATAATAAATTCCATGTTCATTGCTGTTGCAAATAGGGCATTTTATTTTAGAATATGTCGAGCCTTCATTGTTTTGTGAAATAGCCTTGTTGCTTGAATAATTCCTGTTTTGATGAGGCTTCTCTTGCCTATAAGATGATGACGAAGTACTCGAGTTTGATTTTTGGCCGCTCTCTTGTTTGCGGCGCGATGACTCTAGGGTAGTGAACTTGTTTTCCATAAATTCCAGGAACTCGCTAAGCTTTGGCAGCTCTCTTGGTTGCTTGAGTGAAGTCATATATTCATTGTGCGTTTCTATATCCAATTTTTGGGACAATATGTGAATGAGCATGGGGTCCCAATTTTCTGTTTTGACGCCCAAATTCTTGATAGCATTCAGACATTCTTTAGTGACGTCGTGAAGACGCTTGATTTGGTTTGATGACGGTTGATGCATGATAGGAAGATTCATGATGGTATTCATGTGTGCTGTGAAGATCAGCTTCTTGTTGCTGTAGCGATGTTTTAAAATCTCCCAGCTTGCTAAATAATTTTCCGAACTTATCTGCAGATGTTGAATGAGACGTTCGGGCTCTCCACGCAGCTTCCCTTTAAGAAATTGCATCTTTTGCGCGTGAGAGAGAGACGGGTTGTTGTGGATAGCTTCACAGAAAAGATCCTTGAAGGATACCCACTGCTGATAGTTACCGCTGAATATCGGGATGTCTAACTGGGGTGTTGATTTTTCTCTGTGGGCCACTGACCATAACTTATTATTTATGGCCTTCTTGATGTCAATAAATTTACGTTCATACTGCGTAAATTTTTCTTCGTACTCACTATTAGAGCCCATCAGCTGACTGTCTAACTCCCAATGTAAGTTATCTACAATCTTCCAACGAGCTTTGACAGAAGTTAAAGCATCTTCGTACTCCCATTTCTCCTTGAGTTCTTCTACATCGATGCTCTCAAGAGTTCTTAAAAACGCTCTAAAGTTGCTTGATTGTTTTTTGAGCAACTCATCTATTTTAGTATGGTTACCTTGAGATAAATTAGGATTGTAGGTACTTGTACTTGGTTGTTGACTACCTATTGTTCCTAAGTGGGTGCCTGCACCTTGTTCATGCTTGGCCTCCCCACTCGTGCCTGAGTGCGGCCCTGTCCCACCTTGCTGTGTCCGTGCTGAGGATTTTACAAGTTCCGCTAGAGTCGTTTGATACAACGTTCTTGTTTTGTAGTAAAAGTCACGAGTTCGTTCTAATTTATTGCCAATGAAGTATTCATGATCGGATGCCAAGACATTTAGCAGAACGTCGTGATTTTTCCTGAATTCTATCCAGTACTGGTCTAAAGCATCGATTCGCTTTTCCATATATTCCACAGACTTGCGATCTTTTCCATCCTTCTTGAAATTTGAAAATTGTTTTTCCATTTCTTCCTGAATAGTGGCTTGTCTATTCAGAGTCTCCATGATGAGCTTGATAAAATAACTTGTTTATTTTTTCTTGTAAATTCTGTAGCGCTACTCTTGATATAAAATATACGTGATAAATAACTTGATGTATTATTTTTGTTTTTCTTGATAACTGAGTTCTCCTTTAAATGATAACCGTATTCTTGATAACTTGATGAGATAGGTACCTGCTTGATATTCTTGATGAAATCTTACTGCTAGTTTTCTTGCTGGTAATTTGATCCGCACGTGGTGCCACGTGGTTCACACGCAGTATGTGCGCCTTCTCAATACAACCGGGGCGACCCGCTTGTGGGAGACCGGAGGACCGATTCGCTACTGCGTGTAAAGTCACGAAACACCAACTTGCACAGATCCTTAAAACACGCTCGAAGGACCAATGTTGGGGTTGTTGCTCTTGTCTTGATAGATTGATAATCTTGATTGAGTTAAACTTGATAAATAAAACTTGATGATTTGCAGAAAATAAAGTAATTTAATTAAATTCAAACTTGATATTAAAATAACTTGTGTGCACACTTGTACGGTCAATCGAGAACTGAATACTAAGTAAAATGTAACGTTGCAATATGTAATGAACATGTAAAGAATGCAATTCAACAAATTTATGTACTTTGTACACCTGTAAATAGAAGGGCTATAATTTACATGTTTTAATACTAGTGTTAATTTTAAATGTAACCAACACACTGTGCCTATAATCTTTTATCTTTCGTTTCATATAATTTGTAAGAAATAATCTTATTGCACAATAAGGCAACCCTATGCACCACTGCTGCAATATTTAGTGTGTTTTAAAATAAAGAATAAATAAAAACCTCTACACGTTACATCTGAACCAAAGAATAAGTTTGATAATGATTGTATTTATTGCATCCTAATATCAATCGATATTGCCGCTTAGTTCACACTATTGTATACAATGATATAATATGAGGCCTATTGACAATACAAAATACGTTTATACAAACTATTACCCGGAGCGGCGCCGGCGCAGGCCCTTGTTTGGTTGTTAACATAAACATTGGCCAATCAAAACAGGTTTCATTTCTGTCCGGATGTTGTCACTTGACAGTCATAATAATTTATGTTTAGGTAATTTATTGGTAGGGTCTGTAATTATAGGTAGAGCCTTTATCAATGTTAGGCGATTAAGTCTGGTCTTTACTTTTAGACATTGTTTCCTGTGTCCTGTATCGTGGTTTATTTATTTATTTAAAAACACTTACAACTAACTTTACATTCAAAAAGTACCTATAACTGCTTGTAGTCTAGATGTAGGTCTTTCTCGTCTTTGATAACTTGGTTTATTTTACTATTTCTGCTATTTAAATGATATACTTAAGTAATTGAAATTTAGGAAAAGATATAGGTACATATTTATTATATTTACACAGAATAAAAGTCATGTAAATTTCCGCATCGATCACAAAGAAAATACGTAAGAAATGTCAATCTTAAATATTGTATTCTTTACAAACATTTTTTATTCCAATAAATTAAATTAACTCAATGTGCGAATCTCAAGCTTCTAATTTCAAACACCAATAAAAAATAAAACACGCGAGTAGTAAACAGGTTGCAATGGTATTGAACTTTTTGTACTAAAAAGAGATTCACCAAGGAGACCGTGTTGTACAGACGTTCTCTTTCACTGAAACCGCGTGTTTATGGCTACTATCATTTCGTAATATAGCATACTATATATATTATTATATATCGATGGCAGACGATTTATTCGCGCCGAAAAACAGGTGGTATTGAAGGATAACAGTGTAATATGCGGCTGCATCTGTTGTGTACGAGTAATAAAATGTGCTGTAGCTATGGTTTCTTCGTATTGCTGGTGTTTTAACCTTTATCAAATAGTGCGTTTTAACTCTAGATGTTTGTAGAAAGTACCCTTATAAACGGGTGTTGTTGCAAGTACATACTTTTTATATTATAATAATGTTAGCTGTAACCATAATATCGATGAAAAAAAATATGAAGATATTTACAACATAAAAGATTCAGTCAATTTCTTAATTTTACTAAAATTCGACAGACACAATTAAATAAGTTTTCAATTATTTATTTAAAGAGATAAACTAGTATTTCCAATTCGTCAATAACATTCAGTTCAATCTTTACAAATGTCGCGGTCACGTCTACAAAGGTCTGCTCCATAAAGGAATTAATTTAACGTAAGCCTAAACTAAGCCTTTCAATTTATTAGTCTTCGAACCAGTTTAAAGTTTCACTTATATTATCTACGGCTTGTTAAATGTAATAAATGTATGTATATAAGGTTTGTCAAATAATTATTGACTGCCTATAAATGTCACATGCCTCTTCTCATACAAAGAAGGAAAAAGATAGCCTTAATTCTAAAAAATCTTTTGTTTAGCAATCAATAAAATTATCTATTAAATGATTAGACAACATATTAAAAAAATAAAAACTTCTTACCTTGATATAAAATTAAAAAAATCCTTAATAAATCACCTTTCACACAAAGCAATAATGACAAAGAAAAAGATCAAAATATATCAGATTTAATTGAGAACTGCATAAGAGCAATGACCCTAACATTAAATCTAGATCGTATTCTAGATGTAGACTGACATTATAATGATGAAACGGAACGAACTAATGCGCGTATTATGCAAACTTTACGAGAACAATAACTATACAATGTCGATATTAACGTGGAGTTTGTTGTACCGTGAGATATACATACCGTGCTCTATTATTTTTAGTCTAAATTTGAGAATTGTGAAGAAACTGTAGGTTTTAGGCTCCGTTATAAATAATTAGATTATTACTTTCAGAATGAGGGCTTTTTGGTCCTAGTGTGATAACTGTCCCTTTGATTTTTTTACATAAAAAAATTTCAATTTTTCTATCTCATTTGTCAATAACTATGTGCTATAACTTCATACAAATCCGTTTAGTGGTTTACGTTTCAAATATTAACAATCACCCCTCCATCCTCTTAAACGGTCCCAAAATAATCTGAAGGTATGTTCTTTTTCACGACACTGTAAGTGCTATTATTACTCGTCTTCCTTTAAAAGGCACATAATAAGATTACTTATAATATTGTTTGAAAAAATTACATTAAATGTTTCTAGAAATCGTTTATTTAAGCGGACGTACACGAACTAAAACAAGTGAACATCCAGTTTTGAACTAATTGTAGAGAAAAGAGTATTGTGCTGTATGTAATTGTATTATCTAATCTAAGGCGAAGGCGGAAACATACAGGAAATCCCGCCTCTACTCGTGTTTCCTAGACAAACATTATTTACTATTACATTTTATTACCATGTTTTATGTGTCTTGTAGCAAAAAAAGAATAAGTCTGATAGTTGTCAAGAAATATGGGTAAAAAAAGATTCTGTGAAACTGAGTCTCCACAAGTATAAAAATGCTCATTTTTGTGTTGTCAACACTGTATTGGTACCAAGACTTGCCAACAATTTCAGTTCAAAGGCACTTTCAGCACACCAAATATGGGCTTCTATTCTCATCCTAAACACATGCTATCTCCTTCATTCGTCGTAAATAAAACAAAAGCAATAAGACATTAGCGATAATAGCTATGTTTATGAACTGACTCAATGATCACAATGTATACTGTCGCGCCAATTACTGTCATTGTGCCAAACTAAATAACAATAGAGTTCAATGTATGTTATGTAATAAGGCAATAGTCTGCACTGTGAAGTTGAACTGAATTTGTCTGATTGAATGAGGAACCTTTTGAGTTGTTTAGGAAACGCTTTTTGTTGTCATTTGTTGTGTAAACATATCTAGACTACAAAAGATCTAAAACATTTAACAGATTTCAAGGACTTAAAGGAACAACAATGAACTATCATAATAATAAATTGCTTAATCTTAATATTTACTCGCACTGTCTTAACTAAATAATCTAATAATAGCACTAGTAAAGAACAAAATAAAATATTCTAAAAGCATACAATTTTAATCATAACAGCAAATAAAATCCACTCATAACACACTTATTGGCGATCATAATTAAAAACAAACATAATTAAAGCACAGTTAACTTTGGCAATCAGTCAAGATTAACGGCTGTTTACATCATAATTAACAAAAAGTTTACACTCCGGCGCCAGTTCACAGTAGGCGTGAGCTAATATCGATAGCAACTTGAGTCATCTGCGCCCACGCATAGGAAAAATCGAAAGCGATTCATTGATAGATTTTTAGTTTTTTGTTCTTTAAATGTAGGTGGGTAAAGGTTACTAGGTTTCACCGTTTATCACTTCTTCTATCTTTCTGCATTTTTTTTTTTTAAGTTGCTATAATAATGTTTACAAATGGAAATAGCGTAGTAAAAGAATAACACAAAATTGACGTATGAAGATGTGAAAATGAATAGACGTTTTAAAGCTAGTCGATTAAAGTAAAAAACTACAGAAAGGCCATTTGTAACAAAATATTTATCGAAGATCAATCTCTTAATCTATGAAAGTTTTGGTTAATTTAGATATCTTTACAAACTGTATTGATTTCTATTGTATTGTATTTATATATAATATGTATGTATTAAGAAATACATAAGTATGTCTATCAGTTGTCTGGTTACCATAACACAAGCTCTCTTAGAGCTTAGCTTGGGATCAGAAAACCGTGTGTGAATTCTCCCGGAATATTATTATTATGTATTTATTTACCTACTAAACTAGACACGGAACTTCATCTAGACACAAAAGAATTATCCCAATACTTCACATAACGCGATAGCTCGATAAACTTCATAGTAATGTGTCATGTTGTCACACTCCCAGTTAAGGCAACCAGTTATGAGTTGTGACTCATAACTTACAGACATTCGTTTAAGGCTCTATTCATGTATTGCTTGAATCTCGTGATTTCGTGTTGGTTTATTGTTGAATATTGCATGCTTTATTACTATAGGCAAAGATTAGGAAAATGTGGAAAAGGCTTAGCGTAATATCGACCAAGTACCTCGTAGCACATCCATCGAAGTACATAATTTATTTATTCCACACCATTATTCAATAAAATAAATTGACTGCCTCGTTAGCCTAGTGGTGCAAAGCGCGCCTGCTACGCTAGAGGTCTTGGGTTTGATTCCCGAGTCGACCAAGGTGTTATTGGCTTTTTCTATGAAATTCTCAGTAGCAGGTCGGAGTTTGGATTTGTGCCCGGTTAGTGGCAATAGGCTCGCCCCCTATTACATGGGACCTAAACATATCGGCGAACATGTGGGTGTCCATTGGTACGCCTCTGCCTACCCCTTCGGGGATAAAGGCGTGATGATATGCTATGTTTATGTTTATTATTCAATAGATGAATTAAACCTATATTACAGTAAGCATATTATCACAGATTAAAAAACTATTATAAACTTAAATAATGTCACTAAATAAGTAAATACGATTACACTACCTGAGTGCATAGGACATTCACAATAGAGCACCCTGACTTTCGATAACAGACTCCCTTCCATACATTTGTGTAGGCCCAATAGGAAAAGTAAAGGCTAAACAATCGTTTACCATCCAATCTCTTGCCTTCAACAAGTAAGAGAGAGGTGAACTTTACAGGACTCGGCCATCGCTCACTCTGTTGACACGAATTACGCAAATTACGCAAATTACGCAAATTCTTTTTGAAGAGTAGTGTTTTGTTCGTGCGTTTGTTCAACACTTGACTGTTTGCGCAAGTATTGGATATCAATTATTTTTGGTGGTTTTACTTATTTGTTGCTTTTTGGCTTTGTTTATTGTGTGTAGTGATGATAGATTTTCTCGTAAAGCTGCTGTAAACTTATGACATATGTAAAATAGTTAATCGTAGCTACTACTATTAGTAGACTTTATACCTAGTTATGTTTTTAGTAATACAAATGCATGAGTATAAGATGTATTATTTCTAACCAACTTACAAAAAAGAGCACGTTTCACAGTATACATGTATGTTATTTGGCTCGTTCTATTTTCCCCAATAAAAGAGATTAAGAAGTGAAGATTGGGTAAACTGACATTGAAAATCATCGTAAATTGTGTTATTATTGATTGAGCTTCCTGAGCAAAATCTTAACAATTTAAAATTAAATAAGTTTCTTTTCTAAGAATTCTGCTGTGGGACGATAATGGCTAGAAGTAATAATAATAAATTCCTATCGCTTTTCAATTAATTTTATAGCAAGAAGATGCAGCCTGTCATAATTGTGTAGTTTAACGAAACCTCTGTACGCGTGTTGCAGGTATTTGTGACACTACTATGACTCCGTGACATTAACACGTTCCAATCGTTTGGTAAGGAATCGCTCATGTGAGAGAATCGATAATTATATTTATTTGATGATGTTTACTCAAATAGAAAGGACTGAAGGTTTGCGGTTTCTTATAACTTATAAGATGTACATGTCGAAGAATTTGACGAGCTTATTACTATACGCTGGGAAATGGCTTAGGTCGGGTATTTGTGTAAGTCGCCAAAGTTGCAACATATTTTTGTTCTCACCGATCATATTTGGGTTTTAGTACAGGGTGTTTTATACGTTAGAAAACGACGGACCAATATTGTCCTATAAATTAGATTTGCTATCGTTAAAACTGCAATTAAACTCTAAATTACACATGTCCACATACACATTATTAATATTGGAAATGTTTCATTTCCACGACTATTATTATGATCATTATGTATGTATAAAGATGTAGTATTCTTCTTCTTAGCGTGTCGATTGATTTATTTTTTCAGGACCAATTATTGAAACACGCATACGGTATTACCCATCGCCTTATATAGTACTAAAGTAACTAAGAGAATAACCTAAATCAAACAATAATATTTCACATCCCGGAACATCGGTGATAAAGGATATAGTCAAGCAGTTAACAAGATAATTAGAGTTAGGACATATAAAGGTCATTGACACTTGTAGTTATATAACCAGGTCTCACTTAGACCTTGGGATAAAGGTTAATTACTGTTCGCAAGCCGAAAAGGACTTGTTATGTAATTGTTACTTTTATGGTAAATTATGTTTTTGTTTTGAAGATACGTTGTGAAATTGTTGTAAAGATTGCATTCGAATGGTGTTATAAAGTTGTTGCATTATGTTGAATTTATTTGATTGTGTTTTTTTTATTTTTAAACATAATAAGGTAATTCTAACTTTATCCTTTTCCTACACACTGTTATATATTGTCAGATATCAATGTAGATTATTCTATTAATTATGATTATAATTTAACTGTGTCACTTTTTATCAGATAAAATGATAGCTTTCAGTGCACGATTTAAAGTTCCTTGAGCAAAGCTTGCACAGTTATTTGATGCTCCGAATACCGATTCATGATAGCCGCCGGCAGAATGTGCTATGATAGTTTAGTACCAAAAGCAAAGCGAAAGCAAAGGGAATAAATTCTACAAGAAGATATGTGCATTTATAAAGGTTATGTAGATAAGTGTTTTCAAATCAAAAGGTTTAGAGGTAACAATAAAAATGATTAAGCGATAAAAATATCGTTTCCTGAAGTTGCTAGTGATTTGTTTGTAAGAAAACAAATCTACCAACACACCGATGTAAATAAAATAGCTTAGCTTATACTGGTTGTAAGAATTACATTGCATCATAAAAATCAATTTGTCTATAAACTTGAAAAGTAATACGAGTGAACAGTTAAATAAAAATATCACATTCAGCTCAGTCAGTAATTTTTTAACGTGTAGATATCTTAGAAGTACTTATTATGAGTTAAAAAATTGTAAACAGATTCAAAAACATTTCAGTCTAACAACTTTGAACTACTGACTTTTTTATCAAGTCCGTGTGAGATTATATCCCTTGAATACATAATGCTTTTAGATAATGTTTACAAGTCTTTTTGAAAAAAAATATTACGTTTGATAAATGATACTTTGTAGCCTAAGTTAACTTAGGCTACAAATGATTTTTGATTTTGATTTTACCATTATTTTAAGGCTTTTTTAGAAAATGTAACGTTCAACCATATATTACAACTCGGCAAACAAAATCTAGACATCACATATCACGTACAAGTGCGTTTTTAAACATTTATCGTCCCAATTAAATAAACTCAAAGGTGAAGGTCCCAATTGGGCGCCAAAACCCTAATTAAGCGGTGTTCAGCTTCACTCGCGGGTTAAATTGCATAATAAAACCATCTCGCAAATTATAGATGCTAGTGCATATAGCGGTTGATTCGATAATAACATGTCAGCTATTATTATATACAGGGTGGGCTGGTCGTGATCTTGGACCATTTGTTTGGTTTTGATTTGTGAATGTAAGGTTTAAGTCATGATTATTGATTGGGTAACATATTTTTTTGTTGTCCTAAAAATAGTACTGGACACTATTAGATAGAATGTTATAAGAACGCAGTAGTGGTTAAAAAGTTGATAGTGGGTTTTTAAACTAGATCTTTTCTGTATGCTATTTGTATGTATAAATTACTAACAAGTTATTGTTTCAAAGCCGTTGTCAATTAATATACTTTTTTATGAAAAGTTATTGAAATACCTGCTACAAATAAATAGAAAAGACACTCGAGGTATTTGTTTTAGACAAGATAAACATTGTCCTAATTGTAAAGAAATATAATCACAATCATGGTTGCTGAAACATTAATCGTTATCAAAATATCATCCTGAACTTAAACTAGACTTGTGTAAGTAGTATTGTTTAATCTCGCGTTGACTGATGTTAATGCACTCATCGTGATCTTGTGCGATTTGTGTTTGATGCACACTGCAAATGTGTAATGAATGCGTACTAAACCATAGTTTATAGCACCGAATAAAATTGATGGTTTTTAAGGTCATTCATTTAAAAAAAACATTTGTTGTCACTGTAATGACGTAAAGAAATATTTTAACCTTATTTATGATGCATAAAAATATCCTATAAGAAAATACCTTAAAGCTTTATAGATTAAAAGATTAGAAGATTTCCAGAAAGTGCATTCAAATAACATCAAGTAACCAGTTAGTTACATAAGCCGCCGCCGCCCATGTGGCGCTAGCGTCGCAGTGCACTTAACTGCGTACAAATTGACTTATCGCCATTCATCGTTGAACTTACGAGTACTTACTCAGGTTAAGGTTGTAAGGATGTGAAACTAACTTTAATATTCGTACCAAGAAAACTTTAAAAGCTATTCATCCATTAGCATGTTGGTTTTAGATAAATAATGTTATTAAGTATTTTGACGACCTCCGTGGTCGAGTGGCGTACGCACCGGTTTCAAGTGTGTCGCTAGCTCTGAGGTCCCGGGTTCGAACCCCGGTCGGGTCAATGTAGGAACTGACTTGTCTAGATTGCCTCGGGTCTGGGTGTTTGTGGTACCTTCGTTGTTTCTGAATTCCATAACACAAGTGCTTTAGCTACTTACGTTGGGTTCAGAACAATGTATGTGATGTTGTTCGCATTTATTTATTATTTATTTATTTATTATAATGCTCATATGCTCATACATTATTTTGGATCGATATTCCCTATTTGGTAAATAGGTTAGTTCTGTGTTTGTTTGTCTTGGATTGTAGGATCGAATACAAATGTCACTTAAGCAATATTTGCTCTCACTTTAACCTCACGTGCTTGACATATCCCTTATCCTACATTACATAGAGACATGTTTTTGAAATGCTCTCTTCGGCCACTATAAAGGGCACTAGACGAAAATGAAATCTTCAGCTTTCCCAGTTTTCGTTGATTATATCACGTTAGTAAATCAGTTTTAAATTACAAGAAAATCTTACTTTTCCCGTGAGAAATCGATCAAACGGCTCAAATAATTTAGAGACGGGCCTGGAAGATGGTGATAGATCAATCAGCTCAACACATTACGGTCAACTGCTGGATAATGAATTATCATCTATTTCTATATCCTAGTCCCATCCCTCAGACAATGCAGAAGAATGTCAGCATTCCATTCTTATCTCTCGGATAGTACAACCAGCTGCATCTCATGTCGCCTCACCTAATTCGCTGCATCCAGCATGCACGACAAAAGCACTCACGACTGCGCCCTTTGAACTTAACACGTTAGTATCTCAAGATGCGGGCTCGATTTAATGATTATTCAGATTTGATTATGCATAATCTTTTACTAAACAATGTTGGGTTAGTTACACTGGTTATAACTCAAGAACAGGTAGACTGATTGTATCCAAACAAATCATGATATTGCATTTGGGATGTTAGTCTCTACCCCGGATAGCTATAAAATATCGAAAAACGTAACGATAAAAAACAAGTCTTACGGGAACTTTTGCATGTGATAGTTACCGTGGGAAACAGATAGTTACATTTCAAGCAGTGGTTCTGGTAAAGGTAGGTATATAAAATTATGTCCGCAATCCAAATTCACGCTTATCACATACGGTCAACCCACCGACTTACGCATTTTTGTAACATTCGTAGATTACAAAAAAATGCGTAAATAATCTACAGATGACAAAACTATTACCAAAGAGCAGGTCTTAAAAAAGCTATACACACTTTATTGGTGCATAGGTCACTTTGTCGAAACTAAGGTTCGACGTAACAGTGGATTGAATGACGTTCCTAATCGCACTCGATTCGATCGGCTATCGAGCAACAATCGATTCGTGACCGAGAAATTCTTTATTCGATTCTTGTAATCGATACGGGTCATCATGTTCTCGTCCTGTTGCTGTCGGTGTGTTGTAAATACTTTCAGATCTATTATTAAAATTATCTTGTTTGAAAGGTTATCGATTCTTCTAACGAGATATTTAGTATCAGTTCATTACTCTAAAGAGTCTTAATTATATCATCAATAACATCTATTCAAACACGCAGAAACACATCAAGTATTGAACCATAAGTACATAATTATATGTTACACTACCTATAGTTAGACCAGATTGTTGTTGAGTTGTGTCATCCTTTTTCGTTTTATCGATTTTCAAAAAGTGCGATCATCCTTTTTTCATACTATTTTATTAAATTAATTCTTTTATTTTTATCCACATCAAAATAGCAAGTCATTAGCACTAATTACTTTGTTTTTAATAATAGAATAGGTATACGTAGGTACTAAGAGATTGAAATAAAAAAATCGGAATTATTTGTCGTTTAAAACTACTCTTCAGTTGTGTCGTCGATACGATCTCATTTATATTGGTTTCTTAGGTTTACGCGAATGTTAGACATTGAATAAAACTACTTTTTACCGAACTTTTCGCGGTTTTAATTTTAGATTTAGGTCCCGACGTTTCGACACCTTTGCAGGTATCATGGTCACGGGCAGACGCCTCAACGAACGATCTCATTTAATCATTAATCCTAAGTAGATTATTCGATTATTTATCGAGACCTTACAAAATAATGTGTACCTTTTCCTTCATAGAAAAAAGTAGTTAAATGATAAACTCCAAGATTATTTTCTACAGAATCTCTAGTATTGCACAATCTAGTCCATCTTATAAAAAAACTTAACCAATTTTCAACAGGTGCTCATAATTCGTTAAAGTGAAATGACCTTTTGACCATTGCTTTTTTTACTCTCGTCTCAAGGTCGATCTTAACAAGATATTATGTTAATTATCTTACCAGAATATTAAGTAACATTATGTAACTCACGTGATTTTGAATATAACTATCTCTTAAAATCTTCGTCTAAGCAAACACGTGTGTCTTTCTATTTTTGCTCACATTCGTTGTTTTTACTTTTGGGGTTTTAAGCATTAGTATTTTAATCAGGCTCATAACTTTTGGGTATCATCTGGTTTTTTTCATTAAAAAACCTTTTTATGTTCAGCAGTATACCTAGTAGAGATCAAGTCTAAAATTATTTATATCATGGTAATTTCTTAAGGCCCGACGCGACAGTCCATTGAACCGACTATTTCATAATGTATGCTCATTCATAATGGTGCTAAATGAATATACCTTAATTTTTATATTTAAAACTTCTGGTTTTAACAAAATTTAGCATTACATACTTACTCGACTTAGACTTAATTAATATAAAAGAAAAATATAGATTTTGATGTAAAATATACAAAGAAAATATCTAATTGATTTTATATAGGTTTGGGATGTCGTGAGCAGTCCTTAAAATAAAAATAAGCATGTACGAAAAGTTTGTTGTCAAATTACTTTTTAATTCCAAAGAATATCATACCATTTATCATTGCTGTTCAAATAATTAATAAATGAATACTTCGACATTTAACACGGTACTGAGTGACAACTACAATATTGCAAGAACAGTATTTTATTAGACACTTTTATCAAGTTTCCAAAGTGGGCTGTAAGTTTGTTAGTTTTTTTTTAATGAAACAGTGTGACTATCACCTCTTACCTTTTTAAATAGGGCTTCATATAGTTATCTACTAGTTAACTAATATTCCTCTAGATGTTTTTTTATTATTCCTCAATTTTGGCATTATTTTTTGCCACTGCTTCTTTCAGTATATTTCTTTTAATACCTTCCTCTATCTCTTTGACCTTCAACAGCTATATCCATCATTCTTTCGCTGCACAATTACTAAGTAATTAATGTAATTAATCAATCATTCACCTGTTATGTATTAAACCATCTGACGGCTGTTTAATATTCAAATAATGCGATAATCTTGTTCAGGGATGTCGCGTTGAACGTTAGATATGCAATATATTAATAAGTCATTAATTACTTATAACTTATTATGATAAAGTATTGTATATGTTGTATATTACATAATGCTTATGTAATATATTGGACTTTTTGCGATGTATTAACTACAGATTCTTCTTCAGAATTCTTGTAACAATATTGAAAAAGGGGAATTATTCCCGTTTTCCATAAAGGCTATTTAGACTATTTATTAAAGTATGAATATATAAAATAAATAAAACAAATAAAATAAATACGATAAATCAAATAAATAAAATAAATAAAACAAAAAAATAAATAAAACAAAAAAATAAATAAAACAAATAAAATAAATTATTAAAAATAGAAAGTATAATTACTTTAAACTGCTCTTCTACTTATTCCCTCACGATCCAAGATAGGGACAATCATGGAGCAAGGTAAAACGCTCGTCATTCAGCCAATCATAGTCCACTGCTGGACATAAACCTCTCCCAATCTGCGCCACAACATCCGGTCCTCCGCCCTCCGCATCCAGTCCCCTCCGACCTTCTTCAGGTCATCAGTCCACCTGGTACAACGTTTACCAAGTTTTAATTTCACGGGCAGACATTTTAACGTCTGATTTTGACGTTTGTTTTTCTTACATACTATAATGTTCAGCTGACTGTTGGCATTTCGTATACAGCATTTTCATTACCGGACAAACGCATACACAGTTAATTTATTTTTGTTTCAGAACGAAAGACTGCAGTGATATGTGTGACTTCAATTGATAATTTTCGTAGATTCAATATTTATTGCTTTTTCTCTTAAAATATAGATCATATCGTGTTGTAGTAAATAACGATTGCAATCGCAACACAAGTTGGGGTGATTGTTGTAGCTCCTACTTGTGTAATGCCAACACAAGTAGGAATGAATGTATTTATAAAGCTTCAAAGGATAATATCCTTTAAGTTTCCACGAAGTCTTTGAACTAATTAAGCAATTACTTAACAACTTGCAATGCCGACGCATCTAAAGTAAACAGTTCAGACAGTGACAAATGCAAATCGTGATGCAAACGTTACAAAACGCTGCGTGCGCGCAGTGAACTAGTCAGATATGATTAGCTTATACACGACCAAGTGACAAGTACATGTGTTATTTAATAAATAATATTTAACCTAGAAATTGTTAATAGCATTAACATTATATTAATATTGAAGATCTAGGTCAGAAATCGTATACATTTTCTAAGACTAGTTTATGCTCGGGTTATGGCCGCATTAAAATCTACATTAAACGTAAAAAAAAATGCGTTACCATAATTTATAATAGAAATGGCTTTTGTGGCATATTATTTTATTACTTACCTTTCAAATTCGATATTTATGCTTTTTTTTTCTTGAAATCGGATTTTTCTTATGTCTCATATGAGAAACAAAGAATCATTGCGGATTGACGAAATAAAAATAGTAATCAATGATGCTACAGAAAACGTATAGAAATAGGACAAAGGAAGCTACGCAAATGTTAATAGAAATAAATTCATTAAGCTGGCGGATGAACTGTCATATTATTATCAAACTAACTAGGTAGGTAATTGCGGTGACTGACCTAACACATTATGAAATAACGAAATATCAACAAGTCCAACTGTACTTAAATGTATTATTTGTGATCATGTATGTAAACATGTTTGATCCGTAAGTAGACATAACGATATGATGAACAAGTAATTTGTTGAAACGCAACGTTTACATGAATTTGTATGATTGACACATGACATCGTTAGAGATTATTATACATGTATGAATCATTTGAAATGATTATCTTTTTATGTATAACGCCTAAGCCTATGTGATTTAGTAAGCTACTGTGAACCCACTCAGAAACTATCGAAAATAGTATCTCTGAACATTTAACTAAGCGTCCGGCGAGGACTCTCTATAACAGATATTCTGAACCAAACTATTTAAACATCGAATTTCAAGTCCCGCTTTATTTCTCATTTATTGACTATTCAAAAGCTCCTGAATTGTTACCGCCCAATACAAAATTTAAAACATTTCAACAATGGCCAACTATCGCTATGATGTGTCATTGTGCCGTGCCGCCTTTAAAAAACTGGAAATATTCAAATCTTTAACCAGACAAAACATATAGAATACGCATACACACAAATACCTAAATTATAAACTTAATCTATTTTTTAAGAAGAACACTACAAAACCATGGAGCCTTTAAAAAAATCAAATATAATCTTTGAAGCCATTAGGTAACAATAAAAAAAAAACATTGATCACGCAACCAACTTGCCTCACTGGTCAATCTTTATTTAATTATTTCGTCTTTTACATACTCTTTTTACATTATAAAAATGTAAAGCTACTTGGATGCATCGAAGGCAAATGTGTTATGGTAATTGCAATAAACAAGTTTAAATGAAGACCGGTCAAGTTTCATTAATTAACAATATGGTAATGTGCAGGCGACATCTCTAACGTTATATTAAAATAACCGATTTGATATGCCGTCTAGAATAAACAACAGATTTTTCTGTATGTTATTCAGCATTATCCGTTACAATAGTAATAGTCCTTTTTTTACACAGTTGTACTTAGGTGCTCATTTATGAACCAGCCTTGCATCTCCATGGGGGGTGGGGATGCAAGAGTCCGGGCTTCCAGAGTAGTAGTAGTCCTAGTTAACCTCGCTATTGGAACAATTTAACAATCTTACAACAATGTAGTGATAAAAGTCTGGTGCAATAAGTAAAGTCTACGCCCAAACTTTGACTACTTAACTTTTGATAGGATAGGAGATCAAAATCAAAAATCATTTATTTAACTTAGGCGACAAAGTAGCACTTACCAAACGTCAATTTTTTTACAAAAGACAGCTCCCTAGGGGTCGGTTCATTATCGGCGGAAAAGGCAGCGAGCAACATCGGCCGCGCAACGCCAGAACGAACAAGCACAAAACAAAACATCCAACCTCTCACACCTGACGCACCACCTGAGAAAATTAGAAATTCATGTCTAGCTGTCAAGTCCTATCATTTAGCTATTGTTCGGTTTTCGCATTTAGCAATACAGCTGCCGTTTTATGACTAACATTAAAACTGAATTTATTTGGTGAATTGATGGTGTAATAAAATCACTCCTACATTGCCCTTTAAAGAGGCGAGAGGATATTAAGTTCTTAAGTAGTTATGATTATAATTACGTTACACCGGATGATCGCCCAAGTATTTCATAATTATATTAATTGTAGTTACTCATCTTCGCATAGCTTGAATAACGAATTAATTACAATTAATTAAAGAAACCTGTGTCATTATAATAAGTGCATACAACATAAATATGTAGGTAACTTTATGTAATAGGTGTCTGAATCATGATGGAATGCATAATAAGTTGTAGACAAGTTTACTTGCTTTTGTATTCATTTTTTATTTTCACATTTTTTAATAGCTGTTAAGCATTTTATTTAAGGTATCTAACTAACATGAAATTAATAAAAGATTAAACCCAATTTTATGTCGGAACTATGTTTTTTTGGCATATTAAGTACACACTAAAATGAGCTTCAATTCGTTGTCCCGTAGGTGACCTACGATCAAATGACTTTATTTACCTATAACGTTGTGCAATCGTAATGAAATCTTATAAAAACAACAGTTTTGGAAAATTGCAACATAAATTTGTTCTTCATGGAGCGAATTTGCTTTAAAAATCGTTTGAAAACTTATACGTATGTAAAGAGTTTTTTTTTACATTGTTAGGTTTCCGAATGCTAGCCAAAAATCCTTCAAGCTCTTCTGTCCATAGTCTTGAGTCGCTCTATTAGCTTGCGATTAATTATTCAAATTAAATTCCTGTATACCTTTTCAATGAGGAACATTCTAGTAAAACTAAGAAATTATCCAATGCCTATAACTTCAACAATCTTAACTAATAATGATAATAAAGAAATCACTATAAACCAGTTATATCTCAGACGTCTTATCACAGCGATGCAAATTTCTAATAATAGCCTTGCTGTCACCGTAGGTACCTAATAATAATAAGTTCGTCCACTACAAGTACCTTTGACCTCTGTTTTAAATATATGTTTTTTTAATGAAGTGATAGTGACTGACGTCACAAGTTTGATTTATAAAAAGTTGCAAAAATACTTAGGAAGTCATCATCACGCCTGTATCCCCGAAGGGGTAGGCAGAGTCGTACCAATGTACACCCACAGTTCGCCGATATGTTTAGGTCCCATGTAATAGGGGGCGAGCCTATTGCCACTAACCGGGCACAAATCCAAACTCCGACCTGCTACTGAGAATTTCATAGAAAAACCCAATAACACCTTGGTCGACTCGGGAATCGAACCCAAGACCTCTAGCGTAGCAGGCGCGCTTAGCACCACTAGGCCAACGAGGTAGTCAGTACTTAGGAACTAAAATGTAATAATAAATATTAGTTTCGGGTGCATAACCTATGACAACGAAAACATTCTAAAATATCTGCTTAAGCTTAATTCATTTAAACATAATCATTACTTTGAATTTCTTCAGAACTTTAAGAAAAATATCGTTATCTATAGATTTGTAAATATTTGTGAAAAATAGAGTTAGCTTACCATTTAAGGAATTCTAGGAATAATGACATTAAGATTATAATATGAGACAGAATATTAGTTATTTTTCAAAAGATTGACATTTTGTGTTTTTTGATACGTCTGCAGACAAAATCAGGATCTTAAATTACCACAATTAATATTCCTCAATCGTTTATAATCCGTTTACGATCACTATTGATTAGAAGCATACACATCAATAATTTGCATACATTTATAATATTTTGACGTTTCTATAAAACTTAATTCTCCATTATTTTTGATTTTATGACATATGACCTTGGTGTCTTCTAACATGTCATCGGTCACAAGACGATCGGTATTTCGCGGGTAAATAAAACTATAATAAACTAGTATTGCTTAGAATGCAGGTTTTGTAGGCTTACATAATGTAACATTATAATTTAACTCCAAGGCTAGAACATTTAGTACTACTAGCAAAATCGTAAAATCTTAGAGACACCGGTTCCAATCAGTGAATGTGTTGAATATATTGTTAATAATAAGGACCATTTTATGCTCATAAACCCATATTGCTCTGTAGGGCAAAAACTAGCTCTTCGTTTTGCAAGCGTTCGTTTCCTGTGAGTTTAATGAAGGCGAGTCTTTTAGTTTTATCTACTTCCTAATTAGTCCTTCTATCTTCGTTTTTGTCTTCTATATCACCTAGCTAATAATCTCGTTTCAAACTAATACAATCACCACAAAAACCGAAAATGAGATCACTTTTTATCTTCAACAAAAACTAGCTCATTAATCTTTGTTTTTATGTAAAAGCCTACACTTGTTTCAGTTTCCTTTTTAAAACCACCATTAAGACCCACTGTGTCACGTGCCTCCAAATCGTCTCGTCCTTCGTCAGACTGTCCCGTAGCACCATATATGGTTGCCATGGTTACGAAGATCGCGTCAAACTTATATCATCTTGTATAAATAATTGTGTGTCACAGAGCTTTGGGCCCGCTTGGTGACAAATTATTGTTAGTAATAGCCGCTTTTTAGGATAGTTAAACATTAACTTGTTGGACAACTTTTTTTTGGTAGAGATCTAGTGAAGTACCTAATTTCTACGAAAAAAAGTTGTTATATTAGGATCCGATTAACGGACAAGACGTAATCATAACATTCAAAGCTGTTGAGAAGATTACATAAAACATTAAATATATTTATGTGATAAAATGTTTTTATGATGATATTACATCAAAAGACCTTATCTAAACTTAGGTAACGTGTTGCAGTGCAAAAGAATGCAATTAACCACATAACAAGCACGCAAATCGATAAAGCGCAGTATATTAGTTAGGCTACAATCGACACATTCCTTTACTTTCTAAGCCTTGAACCGCTTCGTGTATTATTTGCTTGTTCACACTTCTGCAACGTACAGGTTATGTTTATTCAGGTCTATATTTAGAAGTTCGTGTTTGAAGATGAATACTTAAATTATTCCAATGGTACTTCTCTGTATGAGAGCTTTTAACCTGCCAGTGCCATGGGACTAACAGATACTGCAATTCTATTATTATTGTCATACATATGCGTAAAAACTGTTTTTTTTTTAATACTTCCCTTTTTAATTTAATCTGTTCTTTTACTTACTCATCTGGATAGAATTATGTATAAAAGCAGGTTGGAATCTAATTCTTGTTAAATTTGTCACGTTCCATATCTCAGGTCACGGAATGCGGTATCGGGAGCAAGTCCTGCAAACCGCGCTCAATTGTTTTCTGTCAAACTAGTTTTGAATTAATTGCCCCTATATTTAGATTTCTACTATACTGGTCCTTTGAGCCAATTGGTCAATAACAGAGAATTGTTAATCAAAAGAATGTTTATGCATTCTGTAATGTTATTTTAACTGCCTCGTTGGCCTAGTGGTGTTAAGCGCGCCTGCTACGCTAGAGGTCTTGGGTTCGATTCCCAAGTCGACCAAGGTGTTATTCGGTTTTTCTATGAAATTCTCAGTAGCAGGTCGGAGTTTGGATTTGTGCCCGGTTAGTGGCAATAGGCTCGCCCCCTGTTACATGGGACCTAAACATATCGGCGAACTGTGGGTGTACATTGGTACGCCTCTGCCTACCCCTTCGGGGATACAGGCGTGATGATATGTAATGTTATTTCGCACTAGCCTAACAATTTACGTTAACATCTTTTAATAAGCGATTAAAACTAAAGGTTAATGTGTGGCAACATACGAAAGTACAGAAGGGCAGTGATTTAACTTACGACTTGTTTTGTTACTGACATTCAATTAATCAAGTATTGCGATAAACTACACCGAATCGATTAAATAAGGTATTTATGACTTTGAGTAATTGCATTCTAAGATGATCAAAGATAATAACTTTCATCTGAAGATGACCTTTTCTACAATAATGTTATGCAAAGGATCAGGTATTTGCTGTTTACGACTCAAAGATGAAAATATGTCATCTGCCTTATAAATACTAATTAGTACCTATATTAGTTGGTTGTAATAAGCGATTGAGTTAGATGGTCCGACATATTAGAATTATAAAAAATCCTTTAGTACCATGTTTGTCCAAATCTATTCGGATTATAAAACAATGGCAACACGTGTCCAAAACAAAGTGATTAAGCAACTGAAAGTGAGTGTTGCCATATTATTATCTTAAACCTTCCTTATGGATGCTGTGACGTAATTTGCCGGATTATCCGGATTTGCAGCTGAGGTTGACTCAGCGGATACAATCATGCTCTTGTTAGAAAAGGATTAAAGTTGATTGGGATCGAGTTCATTGTGATATATGGTGTGTGGACACAGTGGCCTATCAGTAATATTTAAAAGGTTTAAAACCAGTTTAACGCTGGTATGATATTTTTTTCAGGATTGATTAACTTGGGCTTAAGATTTTTAAAGACTAACATCCGACCAGTAGATAAAGATTGCCTAGCAAGGTGATAGAAAGGTCAAAAAATAAGGGTAAACCAAGTTGTTTTCTGATTACTTATTTTTTTTTTTTAGTAGCCCCTAGGGATCCCACTGCTGGGCAAGGGCCTCTCCCAAACATATTACTGATTACTTATAACTATTTATATTTAATTGCTTGACGTTTGAACTCCATCCCATCCCCACTAATCCTAGTCTACCTAATCATACATTTATTTTAAGTGTATTTTTAAAGTAATTTCTTTGTTAACTTTTGTGTGATATAGGCAGCCAAAGATTCAATGGCAATTTAAAATTATGAATCGTTTGATTTTTTGGTCCACAAGGAAATTCCAACTTCAAAGAAAGAACTCCATAACACGAAAGTAAAATTATTAGTATTCTAGATCTTTAAAATCCAGTTCAGATAGGAACACAAATTGGTAGCAATTTGCTTTACAATTACATGGAGCGGCGGCTGGCAGTTACGTGCGAACCAGACCCTTCCTATCTGACGTAACTGGACAGTAACACCATTGTCTGACGTATCTCGGACTCGTATCGAATGCGAATCGCTTTATTTGTCTCGTTATCTCGATACAATCGAGTAATCTCTTAATATAGCGTTTTGGATACTAATTGATGCAAATGTTGATGGATATCTAGCTTTTGTGAATTCGCGATAGATTGTTGTGAATGACTTGAATTTAAATATGTGTTAGGTAAGCAATTCCTCCTTAACATCTAAGCCTAAAGTCAAAAATTGGCACACAGATAGGCCACGACTTGTTATCGAGTAATAATTGGGATGTTTTTATTGCTTTATGTATTTATTAGAAATAAATAAATGTGTGTTCACGGAACTTCTTCACATTTTTTTCTGAGTGACCTATTTGACCATGTCCTCAATTTCTGCACAAAAGCAGTAGCAACAAAACATTGTCTGAACTTTTTAATTAGAATACAATAAAAACAATTGAAGACGTACCCAGATTACGATACTACACGACAAAAAATTCCCAAGCTAGACGCTCTAAAATAATACCAACTTTATTTTGCTGTTCGCAAAAAAACTTGCCAAACATTTTTCGAAGGCTTTTCTTAGAGTAACAATATAGCTGTAGAAGGATAGTGGCCGCAAATGTAAAGTGGTATTAGTTAACACATGAACAATAGATGGTGCTATAAACTCCACAATGGGGTTTATCTAGGCATCTTTATGAGGAGCGTCAGTACGTCAATGGTACTCGCTATGGTGAAACACATAGACGAGACAATGCACCATGGTCCCAACGTGTAGGTAAATAGATTCATACGCGTAAATCCATTGTGGAAATACGCATGTGTACCTGCTAACGAGGTATTAGTTGGATCTTTGATCTACGCATACTTAAATACAAGATTTTGACAAGCACCTTTAATGATAATTACCATCTTGGATTATGGAAAAAAAAATAGATAACAAAAAAATATGTGTCTTGACTACCGAAGCATGTAGCCTTCACATTTTTTTGCCGGATGACAATCCGTGTAGGCTGAAATGAGGTCAGGCGCGATGCCAAAATATTATTAGCGTTTTGAAATATAAATGGGACGTAAGAAAATAACTTATGGATATCAACCATCATGGGAAACCACCTTTGTGATGGAATGGCCTGTATTGCTTAACTAGCCTCTAGTTAGTTCGTAGTGACTAGTTACAAAAATGACACTGATCTTTACTTTCAATGAATATTCAAAATCAATGTTACCAACAACTACTGATAAGTTACTCACATGCATCTAAGTGGAAGCTATTTTAAAGGTATTGCAAAAAAGCTTCGGGTAATCAGCAGGCATTGTGTAAGAATACGGTTGGTTAAGGAAGTGACGTAACAGTTGCGGCCAATACTTAGCTTTAGATTGTGTTTATAAGTCTAGCTTCTTGAAGATTTCCGTCGCTATTGCTACATGTTTATTGTAATTATAGTAAGTAGGTAGTTAGTGCTACTTGTGTTTTGGAGATCCGTGGAATAATATAATAAGAATTTTGCCTTTTAGGCTTAGAGGAATAGCTATAATTAGCTTGTTTTAGACTACATTCTTGACTAAATCACAACCAAGGCTTTTTGATTATGTGGTCTTTTAAATAAAAGAAATAAAAAATATTTTGTTGATCCAATATATTTTTTTACGAATGTATTCAAAGTAAACTGGTCTGCTAAGTTACAGCTGCAACGTGACTTTAAAAAATACTAAGGTAAATATTAACACGAATAAAATACTGCAAAAACTTAGGTCGTCCAAAATAATGATTTCTTATTATTATATTACTTTTTCAGTATACCATTTAATAATCGACTGCTGAACTTCTGACTCAAAGTTTTACGATGTATAATGTAAAAATACATTTTACAATACCCAATTATAAATTTACGCAATTCCATTACATGCATTACTGGTGGGTTTCGCAATTTTATTGCCGGCCACAATTACAGGCATCATTAACATTTAAATCCGTTCGGCTCGTGTTGAGATGTCAAACACTCGGACCTGCATGTCAAAGGTTTTTTGTGAGAGCCATCTGAGTGAACGATTGGTTCATCACCATGTAAAGGACCAATATTTTAAGTTTAATGGGAAACTGGACTCTTTTTTTTTAAGTCGGAGTATTCATAGGAAGTAGTCGCGACTTGAAACCGCGAACTGTTTTTTGTCAAGAAGTTGACCGCGACCAGCTGAATTGGTCCAAAATTGGGAGACAAAAAAGTAACGAAATTATTTTCTCGTTTCCTTTTTTAAATATAGGTTCTAATATTTTTACATAGTATATAATTTATTAAAAAAAGTATTCCTCAAATAGTAATTGGTCATATAGAATATATAATTGGTCCTACAGATCACGAAATGGTGATCACCGCATCAAGGGTCAAGCCACCCTAAAAAGGTACCAGTAACTAATTTGTGTAAGACCTTACATAATTGGATACCGAAAATAACTGACAGAAATCGTGAGTTAACAAATGGATGCATTAAGTACCATTTGTACACTTTAAAGGCACTTAATCGTAGCGTCTTTAATTGCAGCAGAGGCATAAAAAAGACCGGTCAGTTAATGGATTTTGCGTACCGAAGGCTCCTTGCATACATCTAAAAATATATGTTACTTTAACACACATGATATATATGTGTTATCCTGTCAAAGTAACAATTTCATTTTTTTCTACAAAGCCTAGCGGCTGCTTTCCGAAGCATATAAATGCTGGACACTCACAATCATAGATTTAAAAAAAGATGCCGAACGTAAGCACGTTTTGGGCTGTGTGTATTACATTATTTAACCGATTTCAGTCATTTTACGTACAATGACAGACCTTTATACAAAATTAACGATGGTTCCGATATTATTAAAGCAATATTAGGTTTTGAGATAGTTTCGTAAAAAAAGCGCGCTCTGTTTTCATTTTTTTTTTTGCGGCGAAACTGGTTGATACTAGTACTCTTGGTTCACACCATGATTTTATGTATCCTCTAAGCTCACAACATTCATAATCTTACTATTGTATGTTGTATGCTGTTTCTTGATTATGGCGGAAATTACACATCTAACCTTTCTAATGACAACCTAAAGGTTATTTAAGGTCGTTCTAGGTCGTAAGTTTTTGGTCATTTCAATACTTGTTGTCAATCGACTTAATGGCGTATTATTGGCGTATTTTTGATACCTAGAGATGGGTTAAGCTGTTCCAAATAAAAAGATTTAACAGTAACATCTTGAAATAAAACATTTGTTTTTCCTTTGTTTCAGAAACACGTCCCGTTGACGAGGTTTACCTGCACGGGCCGAGGGTCTGGATACTATGCTGATGTCGATACAGGATGTCAGGTAAGACTGATTTAATTGTTACGACTTGAAATATTATTACCTACTTTTTTTATACCGCTTTCCACGTGAAACATTTTCCGTTTGTTTTTGTAACCATACATAGAGTTCAATAGTAATAGGCATAAATTTAATCAGTAAAATATTTTTCTTCCTACCTCTTGCTTCTCTCTTGATATTTATTCTTCGTTATTTAGCAGCATATTTTCCATTGTTCACATTCATTTTATTATCCATTATGATTTCAGATAATGTTACAACAATATTAATTCAAATGACTTAGCTAATCAATGAAGATGCGTTCAGTTAGCATAATGCATTAGATGCGGCGATTGTATGATTACCGCGTAACGATCCACGCATGCGCGTTTATGGTCATGTACCTACCCACTTATATGGTCAACGAAGAATGAGTAATGTAAAGTTTTTGTGACCTTATAAAGGTAGCGGCAGCTTTTTAAGATGATTCGGCGTAGGGTTTAAAGTTGAAGATTAAATCAAATGTGCATATAGCTACCTACGTCATTACGATTTAAAAGGGACAATAAAGTGTTCAAATAAATCCCAAAGTTTTCAAAAAGTTATTGAACTTGCTTGAAGATATAATAATATTAGGTGTGGGTGAGTGGGCTACTAACTAAGGAAAGCAAGTAAATATTCAAATATTAATTTTAAGCATTTAACATAAATATTAAAATATTTGTGTGTGCTAAGCAATTAAAGAAACATACTTTAGGTACACAAAAAAGTAACGTTTCAAGCTACACATCCAAAAGTATTCATTATTACTTTAAACTTAACCTTGGCTACATTCACACAAACTCTACCAAAATTGTTGTCAAAATTATCTTTATGAAAAAAGCAATACCTTCATGGTGGTACATTATCACTGTGTGTGGACGTGCAGCCGTCACCATTTTACAAGCCAATTAAATCATACCTTTATAGAATACCGACTGACAAGAGCTGACTCAGACGCTATCGGTCAATTTATTTTTATACAAGGTTTGGGGAGAATGAAAAAAAGATACTCAAAAATAAATATACATAAAATTATTGTTTGACTACAGATAAAATATTGAAACTAGACAAAAGTTTCAGTTATCAAGAAAAAAATATGGAGGTTTTCTGATTTTAAGTGATTTACTATTTTAGGTGATTTCGTCTAGTAAATTACTTTGCTAAGAGCAACCATGGAATACAGGCATTCAAGTACAGTTTTTTTTTTAATTTAGTGCAACCATTGTTTGCCTATTCTAATTCAGTATTTTTATTTAATTCATGAGCAAAGCCTCAAAATGACCTAAAAACTTCACATAATTATCCTAGCTACAAAAATAGGCTATTCTTTTTGTTCAGCACTCGTTACTAGAATACTAATGTCTTGACTTTTTGTTGGTAAGTTGTAATGACAGTGACACAGTTTTAAACTAATGAAGTCGTTAGCGTACAGACTTGCGCAAGTTCAGGATATATTTTATTTTTTATTTAAGTAGTGACCTACTATTGGACATCAGCCTTCAGCTGGCGATCTTCCATCCTATATCCTCTTTTTTTCGCTGCAATTAATAAAAAACTTCAATATCCTGCCGTCTTCTATTTAATAACCATAAATAAAAGATATTTTTGAGGAAAATGTACCTTTTCCTTATATCGCCCACTTTTTGACAATAAGCAACGCTATAAAACTTTAAGGATATCTCATCCGCCTACACAACCTTTTTTATTTTTAATTGGTCCTTCGATACGAGATGAAACGGCGTTGTCACATGATCGGATCCAAAGTGATTTATTAGCCGTAACAGATTATATGTTGATGATAAGTTATATGAGAATATAATGTGTCAGCTCAGTATTGAAAATAAAGTTTTATGTTTGTGCCCGAGGCTCTGTACCGATATTTTATAATTTTGTAACCAGCTTCTTCATAATTTGTATGCTGATTTTTAAAATTCCTTCTTTTTTCTTTATTCAAGGAGATTGTTCTGTAATTATTAACGAATGTTTAAATTGAGTGTAAATATTTTACTGAGATAAAATTAAATGTTATTTGGATATCAGAATACTAATTTAGATTATATTTTACATGGTACCATTTGCTGAGATTTCCAAGTTAATGGTCATCCAGCAAATTAGTATTATTGAGCTAACAAGTTGATTAAAAATGTATTTAAAATATGTAAATGTTTATGTATTTTATAAATAATAAAAGTCACCAATCAAACTTTCATTACAAATCGACCTTCGCTGTGATTTATGATGTAGGTTCATCCTCCCACAATCAATAATTATTTATTTAGCAAAGGTATTGCAATCGTTTGGCTTTGTATCTATAATCAATATTCCTAATTGTATGTAATACCTTTCTTATTTAAGTACTTTATATTAAGTTTACGCCAATCGGAATTTTGACATTTAAAATTAAATACTAAATTATTGTGTTAGTTTTAATTATTTTTTTGACGTAATTCATTAATTTTAAAGTGCTTTAAACAACCCCGAACATGCATACCTACTTATGATAGGTAGGCATGAATGATAATCAATCCGTTAAAATTATTGACCGGAAGGATAATTTCTTACTGTCCCAAAAAAGCAAAGCACTACATTGAGTAATGTTTTTTCTCCTACAAAATAGACTTGACTAATAATAGACAATACCACGCTTATTAAAAAAGAATAGCGGAGGACAAAATATCTACCTATTGAACAGTGTGACATAATTTATTTCAAGACAGCCAAGACGTGATTGCTGTGCATTGTAAATGATATCTTATTGCTCCAATTACAAAGTTCAAAATTGGATTAGCTGTGGTCTTTTCACTTCCTGAGGTCGTGACTATTTTGGCTTCGATTTCGGATCTAGTTTTTTTTTGCATCCGGTCTGAGACCGTGTCTGTAACAGCTGTTTAGTAAAGTTTAGAGTTTTAAATTTTAGGAGCTTTGAATATTATAATTATAATAATATATTATTGTGGATCTGGAAAGACTGGTAGCCGGCCCCAACATAGTTGGGAAAAGGCTTCTAATCTTCTCGCTAATTTACTTTATTCGTTTAGGTTTAAAAGTAAATTTATCATTAAGCCTGTCCATTCATTATTATTTCCTCTTGATTAATTTAGTACTTTTTTCAAGCTTTCGGGTATAATTATTACAAATAGGTATGTTGATGTTAGTGCCACTGAATTTGACCTTTAGCTCATCT
Organism: Autographa gamma; assembly: GCA_905146925.1. Classification (NCBI taxonomy): domain Eukaryota; kingdom Metazoa; phylum Arthropoda; class Insecta; order Lepidoptera; family Noctuidae; genus Autographa; species Autographa gamma. The sequence goes on from LR989858.1 coordinate 649,404, forward strand.
ATAAAATCAATTAATAATTTCATCACAAAGATAAACATAGGATTCAGCTATTTATCAAATCCTTGTCAAAATATGATTTAATAAAACACCGGGTGTTGAAACGCTGGCATATAATTACAGATGCAGCGGTCGAAAATGTTCTTAAACGCCTGTGACCTCAGACGTGCGATTTTAAGAGATTTATAGCTGCTGATAAAGAGTGACGCAACCCCAAGGTCTCGTAATAAGGGTCCCTTGGATATGACACATTTATGGAGCTTGAAGCGTGACATTATTTGTACTCTGATGAAATTATTGCCATCAATCGAAATGTCATGTTTTGCGTGACTAAGAATATAAATGTTTTGGTTACAATTTGGATACTAAAAAAAAAACATATTTATAACAATACAACCAACTTTATTTGGTTTAAGGCTACAGGCGAAAAATATTTTATTTGTAAACCTTTTCTCGGCGAAGGCTTGCTGTAAAAAAGTGTATATCCTGAACTAGACTATATGATTGTCATGTTAGATTTCTTACTAGACGTGTTGTGGTTTTGGGTTCCTTGCTTCTTAAAAATGACCAAATAATTACTGTCTACCGCGAGTAAAGCTTCGCTTTTGTTTAGTATATTAAATAAAACAAAACTTAGATACATATTTCACGTCGTGGGCCCCTAAAAATACATTATGTCATTTAGACAAGTTAATTGGCGCCTTACTACCTAAGAGCATAAATATTGTATGTCTCTATTAGTTTTTGTGCTGTTTGATATAATAACATATTCTCCTTGGATATGTCTTTATTGAAAATTGTAATTGTTGAACCTTTTATTTACTAAACCGTTTTTAAATGATTGCTTCATTAAATTAATTGAAAGGAATTAAGCTTCTCAACTTTTTATTTAAAATGTGTGTGGTTTTTTGTGCCTATAAAAAGACCTTTTTGTTAGGCAAGGTTGTAATTCGTATTACTTAAGTGAGCCATATATCATTTTCTATAGTACTGTAGGTAAACACATTTTTCTAAGGCAAACTGTGCATCCGATCCGCACAACCGCGTAGAATACTAATCTAAAAATATTATTATGTGTCTTATGTATAAGTACGAGTAGTTGATGACGTAGTTATAAAAATACTTAGTGATACTCTAGTAGTCTAAAACCAATAAAACCATGTCTAGTCGATATGTCTAGTCTAGTTTTATTTATCTTCAAGAGGTCGTTTGTGATAAATTATTTATGTTTTTCTCTTCCGTGATTTATTTTTAAACATCAAACGTTTACGCGAATGTAATATAAAACAAGTTAATTAAAATGCAGACTCATTAAATTTATTATGACGTATTTAGTGTTTAAAAATAGGGATAGCATTATTAAGTGAAGTTGATACTAATTTACATACATACATACATACATACATGCATATAATCACGCCTGTATCCCCGAAGGGGTAGGCAGAGGTGTACCAATGTACACCCACAGTTCGCCGATATGTGTAGGTCCCATGTAATAGGGGGCGAGCCTATTGCCACTTACCAGGCACAAATCCAAACTCCGACCTGCTACTGAGAATTTCAATAGAAAAACCCAATAATACCATGGTCGACTCGGGAATCGAACCCAAGACCTCCAGCGTAGCAGTCGCGCCTAGCACCACTAGGCCAACGAGGCAGCTATACTGATATTAATTTACACATAACATTAAACGATTTTTGAAATCTGACGTTGTTATGTTGTAGTTTAAATGTTAATAATAATATAGCAGTTCCAAAGATTCTGAGTTAGAGTCCAGGTTACTTTAGTTAAGGTTCTTTATCCATACCTACAGATATTATTATATTTTATGTTAAAGAATAATCAAATTGGTCATTCATAATAACAATTTTAAGTTATAGCTACATGATAGGCGCTAAATCGCAATTAAATAAACTAAATGTTAATCTATTTCATTTTTTATTGTCAGATGTTCATTTATGACATTCATGAATTTAGATGAGCTAGCCTATAATTAAAAACACTTAAATTGATTAGGCTTGGCGATATGGGTCTTAGATTGATTCAATTTCCTGTTTCTTATAAAGTTCAAAGCATTTAATATTAAGGTATTTACAATCAGTTCAAAATTGTCGTAAAATGATGATCTAGTTGCAAGGTCCTCAAAAGTATTGCAGTTTATTTTTTAGATTCTGGCGTTTAAAAAATATATGAGGTTTAAATCAAAGGTTTGATAAGCCGATAATAGACCATTGTTTACTTCAACAGATTTCCATGTGCTCACAAAACCCAGAAATTTATTCTTACAAAAAAAAAACCTCTTTTAATGAGTATTTCCATACACTAAGTAGAAGATAATTACATTAGTGCCTTTCCAAATCACAATTGCCAAAACGATGTTGTCAAGAGTATTTACAAAAACCTTATCTGTCCATCTAGTACTGAGTACTGCCGCCGGAGTGCGACACGCGAACCCATTGTTATTACTCTACTCATATTGTTGTAATTGTTTGCAACAGATATGAAATAAACCGGTGACAACTGCGTTTTTGTGTTGCGCTCGCGAGGAAACAATGAAACTGGAGGTTCGTAAGTTAGGAGAGACAGCGATTTAAAGATTTTTAGATGCTAACCTAACCTAACTGTTGAACTGATTTGTCTAGTTTGACGTGTTGGTTTCTGTCTGTGGTACCGTAGCTTATAGTAGCATGGACTAATTTTGATGCGGTATAGTTGTGTGCCAATAGTTAAATTGTAAATATTTATAATGCCGACTGGACCCAGAGGGCCCACACGGCCCACAATGATATGATGACCACCTAAGTTCACATTGTGGAATGCAATAAACATATTGAGTATTGAATATGCATAGACTTTTCTCCCAGTCTTCTTCTTTATTATTCTATATTATCTTTGTTTTATTACTTTTACGGCAATCGTTTTTTTAAGAATGATATGACATGATTAACTTCAACTAGCCTGAGCACAGGCCTTGACTGCGTCATCAGTATTGCAAGTCGCTTGTTAAATTTCATCGCTAACGCTTATACATTACAACCTCTTGTAAGTACTTACTTAATATACCTGTGAGACTATTTTTTCGTTGAAAATAATTATAATGTGGCTTTGGTTACCAAATATCTTCGCGAATACGAAATATGTATTGCTAAACGTTAGTTATCATTATTTAAACTAATGTGTAATGCTGCCTAAATGAACTTACAAGTAAATAGTTATTTAAGCAAATTGATTTATTTATATTGCCTGGGGAAAGACAAGTGTGTGATCATTTAAATGAAAATAATAAATTATACACCCATAGTGCTGAGACTTTATTATTTTTGCTCGTATTTTTAATTATGGCACGATCGACTTTATTATTTGTTTGATAGTTTATATGTTTAAATATATGATGGTAGCATCAAACACTGCTTTATATAATTGTTATTATGGGTTCTTATGATAACACATTACAAGGTAAGTATGTCCGGAAATGGTAGCACCTGAATAACTGCTTTTCTTTCGCGATTTCCTTTTTGATTCTGTAAATCTCTACTGAAAGTGCAAGACCCTGTTAATGTAAAAACGTAAATAAAAGTAAAAATTACGATTAACGAAATATTGATCCGATAACAAACCACAAAATTTGCAAAAGGCATTATCTTAAAACAGACCATCAATTTAACGACGAATCTAGTCTATCCGAATAAAATACAACATTATAATAAGTATATGATAAAATCATCATTAACAAACATAAGAATACATCATAAAGAGATCCATATGATTACCTTGAGGCTTCAGGGAACAATGGAGGCTTTCGTTTACACCAGTTAATGATGTGATGTGTCACGGATCTGTTGGTAATGATCGATCAAACACAAAAATGTGAAGGGTGCAGTAGTTAAGCGGTGTGTTCAGTCTACAGACTATTGTAAAGGGTTTTGAAACGATCTATACATACATACTTACATTATAATCTCGCCTCTTTCCTTTGTAGGGGTAGGCAGAGACCACTTCTTTCCTTCTTGCTATGATCCTTACACACTTGTTTCGCTTTGTCCACTTTAATTATTCCCTTCATACATGCTGCTCGGTTTATGGTACTCTGACCTATCCTTTTTTTTTATTCACACTCGCCATAAACACTTTTTCGTCAATCGTTCTTCATTAATTCCTATGACATAGTCAAACCATCTCAGCATACCTTTCTTTACATTTCCACTTCAAAGGAAGAAAAATCTTGTCGTTTCAAAAAATGTACTTTAAATTCTAAGTTTTTTATGTTCATCATAATGTACAGAAAGATTAAAATAATAATACTCATCTAGAATATAACCCGGACGGAAACGGAAATAACCAACAAAGCTAACAACATCACAACAAAATCAACACGGTTACACTAGCAAAGGCTTTTACTCTCACATCGGTCCACTGACCCTGCCTGTTACCTTGAACCTTGTCTGGTACTTATAGTGCCGGTGACTACACGCAATTGAGTTTAGTTACAGTTTCACTCGCTAATTAATGCCATTGACGCTTGTAATCGTGATTCCGTTGATTGTCGGAGATTATAATAGTTCACTGATGAAAAATAAAATAATAATACCGGTCTATAAATGTCCCAATGTTGGGCCATGGCCTTTTCTTATATAAAAAAGAAGGAACACCGATCTGCACACTTATTGATTAAAAGGAAACCACGTTTCTACATAATTTTTACATTCACCATTTCTCTGTTACATTATCCATTTATTTGTTATTGTTGCTGACACTTAACTTTTCCGCGCAAGATGAAATGTCTAATTCAAATAGTTTTCTGCACAATTATTTGCATAACATAATCTCTAACCAAACGCATCATAGTACAATATCTGTTGTTAATGTCCCACTGAACCAGTTAGCATCGCCTTGACCTTTGCTGAACTATCTTGACAGGTAGCGCGCTCTAAATAACTGCGCGGTTAGGACAGATCGCTTTATATTCTAATGCTCGTTCCGACAAAGTAATAAGTCTTTGGAAGTATAACCCAGGTTCGGAAGCAGGTCATGAGGTGTTTCAGAGTAGTTTTAGGTTTGGGTCCAGAAACTTGTGATGCCCTTTTAGTTTGCAGTCTCGAGGAGATATGATAAACAGAGGCTCGTCTTAGGATATCCCTTAAGGCTTATTTAGACGGAGCGAGAAATGTCATGCGAGTTGTGGTACATTGCGTGGCCGCTCGCCTATGGTGTCGTAAGAGATAGATTATAGACGGCAATGTACCGCAACTCTAACGATATTTCTCGCTCCGTCTAAATAAACCTTTAGGTTAGCTATAGATAAACTTAAAAGACTTACAGATGTAGGTACGGGTCGCGATATATGACCAAAACAAATATGTTCCGGACGAGAGTAAGAGCAAACTCAGCTGAAGCCCATTGAATAAAATCTTGGAAAAAGCAGACTTTCAAGGAACAAAACTATTCATATTCAGTCAAGGGCGCGAAATTTGTATACCATGAAAAATATGTTTTATTTACTCCTCAGAAACGGGTACGTATCAAAATCCCGAAAGATCATAATACCGACGTTTAAAATACATTGAAATACCCTCATTCACCTTTAATTGAGAACAACAGATGAACTGGCCTCGTAACTCTCGCCTTCACTTGAATGAGAGCGAAAGTACGCGTGTAGAGTACCTACTTGCACTTTCGTGAATGGAACCACGCTTGCTTGTGTTTATGATTCTGGTGACCGGCTGTTTTGAAGATTTTGTACAGATTCCTTTTTTTTGCTTTAAATTTTACTGTTTTTATTCTATTTTTTTTCATATGATTTAATTTTTAGAAATTCTTTCAAACTGTTTCTACGATGTCTGCTATTTATAATTATTTCTGCAGTTCAAACTCTCGTAAATGATCGCAGGGCAGCAAGGAATAATCATCTGCAAATATACAATATAAAATGCTACATTATTATCAGTAGAAGTAAAAAAAAAACATAAATACATTGGCATTGCGGTTTGAATCAACTCATTGTACAAATAAACAATAGGCTACAATTATTGCAATAAAAAATTGTTTACTGGCGTATGTTTAAAATAATAAAAATGCAACATTAATATGACACCTTATGTCATAATGATTGATATCATGGACGCCCTAGGTGCCCGGTCAAGGTCGTGCGATGACTGACACTGTTAGAATGCGCGTACGTATCGAGATGAACGAAAAATATAACTTGGAAAACAATTATATTTTTATTTTCAAAATTGAATTTAAAATTTATATACTCGACGTGTTTTTTCAAATAATTTAAATTAAAGATAATTGATGAAAAATAAATAATTATAGACTACGGGCCCATGAACAAAATCGATGGGTCATATGAACCACCAGGTGACGTATATAGGACGATAGAAGAGCATAAAATAATAAGATTCAGCACTATGCCGTCACTTGTGATCAGTCCAACTGGGTGCTGGGGAGCATTCAAAAGTGCAGCTAGAGTAAGTACATTTTGGTCATTTATTTCTGTACGGCATTGTTACCATCGAATAGATCCATGAAAAATAATAAGAAAGCGCGCAGTGCCGTACAAAAATGGTGGTCCAAAAAGTTGGTATTTTAGTTTTACTTTCTGTCAATTTCCAGGGTAAATTTGGTCATTTGATTCTGTACGGCGTCAGTTTCATACTGTTTCAATACAGCTTCTAATCCATTATCTAAAAAATATTATCTATGCATGATATACTTTCAAAATAAATAATTTGATGTTGTTCAAATCACCCCTCGGACCACGGAATGAAGGCGGGTTGCAACACTCGATTTTTTCCCCTTGTTCAAAGATTTTTGTTCGTTTGTACGGCGTTGCGGAATAATGGATTAGAAGCTGTATTGAAACAGTATGAAACTGACGCCGTACAGAATCAAATGACCAAATTTACCCTGGAAATTGACAGAAAGTAAAACTAAAATACCAACTTTTTGGACCACCATTTTTGTACGGCACTGCGCGCTTTCTTATTATTTTTCATGGATCTATTCGATGGTAACAATGCCGTACAGAAATAAATGACCAAAATGTACTTACTCTAGCTGCACTTTTGAATGCTCACCAGCACCCAGTTGGACTGATCACAAGTGACGGCATAGTGCTGAATCTTATTATTTTATGCTCTTCTATCGTCCTATATACGTCACCTGGTGGTTCATATGACCCATCGATTTTGTTCATGGGCCCGTAGTCTATTAATTTCACATTGATACGTCTGGCGCCAAAAAACAATTCATCAACGATCGATTACAATTATAATAGCATTGTTAGTTATCGATTAAAATTAGTGATTCGAATCGATTGGAGCTGCATCGAGTAGATGATTCGTGATTTATGATGTCCATGTTACATTGTTAATTGCTATTGTTGTATTTAAAACATTTTTTGTGTCAATGTTTCTATCGTATATTCAGACACATGGTAACAATTCTAAGAAAGTAAGTCATTGGTTTGTACATTATTGTGCTTTTCTTTTCATCACTCAAGAAAGTAAGTACCTACGTCCGTCAAACTGTAATTGACATCCATAAAATGTCCATTCGTGAATTTGTTTGTCAAGAAAACTTCCATGAATAAAAATAGTTTAGATAATGCAAAACTAAAGCCGCATTTTTTAATAATGTGCGTGTAATAAATACGCTATATAGAGACATTTATTAGATACCTATTAATTTAATAAACTAGTGATTGACATTTAAGCTTAGAATATAAAATGATTTCTAATTAAAATAGGACTTAACAAAATGAATTGAGCCTACGAGTTTCTACAGAAGATTATTAGAAATCTATAAAATATTTATTCAATCAATCATTTATTTCATACTATGTCATATCTATCCTAATATAATATAAAAATAGGTATAAAAGATCAATCTGTTTGGAAATCAATACATTGATTAATAAATAGCAGTTGTAGTAATACCTATTATTTTTATAACGTTATTAATATTGATTGTATTATAAAATACATTTTTTTACAAGGTGATCTAGATTTTAGAACATTAGTCTTCTATTCTGTATTATTCCGTTTTATTTATTGTTAAATACGTGTCAATACGCACATTTTTTTTAAATTTCGTAAATAATATTATTGTGATATAAAATATTGTATCAAAATGATAAAATAAAATCAGAAAACTAAGCGCACAATATAAAAAAATGTTATAAACATAGTTCCTAGGCCTTATCGAAAGGCGTAATAAAAGTGCAAAAGTCACAAAATATCGCAATTTTTTTTTTGTCAAAATAGCCTTTAGGACTCAGTAAATTTATTTCCTTGTGAACAGATTTATTTTTACCCAAGTGCATGTTTTTTTTCTAAACAAGCTGTTCAATCTTTCAGTCTACTATTGCAAAGGTCACCACTGACGACAGACTGGGGTGAAAAACCAGATGATCCAGTTTAACTTGGTTAATCAAAATTAAGATATTTAATTTCCAAAAAGTCGTATATTTAAAAAGGCTAACAGCTCTAATGCCAACCAGGAAGCGAAATAACCAATAAAACAACAAAAAAGGATCAATAATAATCTGCATATTTTTTTACTATTATTTTGATTCTTCTTCCGTGTTTAGAAATAGAGTAATTTTCTGTGTCGAATTTGTTTATGGAGCGATTAATATTATTTAAGCTATATTCCAAACATTTTACTACTGGTGAAACAATAAAAGAACTAAAGAAAATAATATAAGGATGCACCTAATGCTGTATATCATTTCCATAATGAAGGAGTTCTAGCAAACTATGAATCCCATGATATCAAACTGCAAGGCAAAGGCCAGAGATTATTTCTAATTAAATTAAATTTTCCGCCGGAGGATATTTAGGAAAGGATTTATCACACGCTAAATCTACTAATTTTCTATTAGTTATAACATTATATTGTCTTGTAAGTTGAGCACGGCTACACAGCGAAGAATTTATACTGATTTACGAATTCCTATTGGTTATATAATAGACTTTGCTGCTACGCTCTTTACGTCTCTGCTTTAGTTGACTCTGGGCCTCCAACAGAATATTGCCGGTACTACATATTATCATTAGGTACCACCATGTCTCCAGTAGACCTTTAACCTACCTAAAAAGTTCAGTCTCGACTTTTTATAGATATTCAAATAAACAAATAATTGTAACAAAACAATGACATTTCGTAGTCCGTGGCTTGATCGTGACAGATGATAACGTATGGAATGAGGAAGCGCTCTGTCCTTGACCTGCCTTTGTTACCGACGTGACTGACAATATTTTAACTATGTTGGTACTACAGTCTGGTTGATCCAATCTTGTTGTGTCTGATACTCAAAATCATCTACAGTATATATCCAAGGAAAAAACAGCGGCTCCGAGTAATAGAAACCTACGTAGTATAAGTGAATTAATTTCTCATTTCTTTAATGATATGTATAAGCAAGAACTTTATACCAAAGTTGCATCATCTAAATTGCTTTGTTTTACACAAAAAAATAAGAAGCTTCTATGTTACCCCACAGCAACATAAAACTCATAAAATAATTATAATTTAAAAACATAAACCGTGATCTCATAATAACTAAACACTTAAAGAGTTTATGGTTATTCATAAAGATATGCATAGACCATAACCTAGAAACAATACAACAAAAGCCGTGGCTGGCCACGAATCATGGAAATTATTCAATCGTGCTCGAATGTTGCGTGAGCGCACATAATTATAACAATTGGTTAATTAACGCATCCTTACTTAATGATGGTGATGATAAAAGGTAACAAGCAAAGTGTAATTTACGTCAAGCTTAACTAAAGGCTGTGATCGACGGGCGAGCCACGAGCTCACAGTAAACTCCGCGGCGGTTTGACGCGCGGCTTCTTGTCAAAAAAGATGCGTGACAAGCAGCGAAATGACTTGTAACCAAGAAAAACCATATTGTTGAGGTGATCCTCGAGCGAGCCAAAAACCCGCGCTAAAGCTCGCTCGTCGTAGTAGAAGTAATGATTTTCGTCTTTGTTACGGCTGAGGAGCGTTCGACCGTATTGCCTTTAATTACTATAATTAATATTATCCAACAAATTGTCTTATCTTCTAACCCAACCTTCACCAATAAAACAGTCGTGCATAGCGTGTTTAAACACAATTAACAAAATACCTAAATTAACGCATTGTAAAACAAATAGCAGCACCAGTGCTCGAAGGATCTGAAGTCTTTGACCTTTGGGTAATTGGCTATTGTGGTACCAGGTGGAATTATATAATATTCATTAGGTCATACATTGTTGGATGTGTTATTGAATCACGGAGACGTCAGATGTCTGATACTCTGTTTAGTCATGTGTTCTGCGTGAAGGTGAAGTACGAAAGAAGCTTGGACTATCTTCGAACCTTTTAGGGGAAGTTCGCTTTAAGATTCCAATTCAATACAGGTTTTGTATCTAGGACAAATATTTATTTGTTGCTGGTCAGTCATCACCTATTTATCTTTTAAAAAGACGAAATCAACTAAAGATCCCATATAATGTGTTCGCAAAATCGTTCCTGTAATGTCCGAGCCTTCGTTAACTATATATTTTTAATGACAAGCACACTGACCTACTTCCCTACTTCGAGGATCTTGAAAACAAGACATTACACTATTACAATACTAACGACCGCAATAATTGCTACGAATTATAACATGAACAAAAACGCTCACAGAAATGCAATCACGCGAACTACAGCTTTATAATGTGTTAGTTGATACATAGTATACAAGTCTTTCATATAATTACTATGTGTCATCATGTACATACATCAAGTCTTTTTGTATATGTATAGTTTCATATTTTTGAGATGCAGTCGCGAGAACGATTTGGCCCTAATCGGGACTGGGTCAATGGTCCTCTTAGGTTACTAAATTGAAATCTTGCTTTTATTGAGTACTTAAGATAGAGCTCATCGTTTTGGATATCTTACCTGCTGTACCTAAAATTTTATTGGAATATTTTGAAAACTGAAAGTTTGAACTCACTTTTATTGTAAAGAAAGGTGTTCAAGCTTTTGACAGCATAAATTCTTGAAATCTGTTATTTTACGAAAAATGAACTCTACCACTGACGCCTATGATTTATATAACTTACACTGAATACTATTTGCGATTGAATAGTATTTACTTAGGTAAACTTATCCTAATTTTCTGAGTTATGAATAAATGCCTCAAAGCCGGAAAGCATTGTTCTACTTTGATAAAAAATTAAGCAAAAAAAAGAGCAGACTCATTCAAGCCGTCGTTTTTGTTTGCTCTTTTTGTGTTCATCATCGACAAATTACTCAACAGACATTTCCCTGATTTCATTGTACGTCTAATTTCCGTGTAATACTTAACGCGAGGAATGCGTGTGTACATATAATTTATTCATTAAATCATCTCATGATTCATCTTCAAATAATGTATTCGTTTGTTGCGGTTCAACTTTACGTTCTGTATTTACATTACCAAATTTTTAACAAATATGACAAAACATTTTAATACTCTTTAAAGTGCTATTGTTTCAGACATGTTTTTTGGTCATTACGCTATTCACTACGATGTCTGTTATGTCATGTCAGTTTGTACATAATGTTTATGTGTCTGCCAAATTCGTACAATCATGAGCTGACTGCAGATCGGGTATAACATGAGGTTCAGTATTGGTATCACGTTTGGCATAGATTTTGTAATGTGGGAAACGGCAGTGCTATTATTTGCAAAGGTTTATTTCGCCAGTAATTCAATGTGTCAATTACGCTTTCGAGTGATTTCTGTCTTTTCGACTGCCGTCAATTCTGTTTTTTCTTTCCTTCTTTTATATTCCCTAAGTTATGGCTATTTGAGCATATTATATTTTTTGAAGAAAATAAAAAAAAAATTAGATTATGAAATCATAAAAGTTCATCATGCGAAGGTTGGTAGAGCCTCTTCGATGGCCATCAACCTCACTACTAGGTACATGTATTTTGGTCTCGAAACGCCAGAGAAAATAATACACTACGGAAACGTTACATCAAAAAAAGCCTATCGCAACTTCCTCAAATTATAAACACATAATGCATCATACGAGTAATAATGAGTGAACAGCAAGGTCGAGGCTTAAACCAACAGTAGCACAAAGAGCTAGCTTCATATTATATTATAATGACGAACAGACGTCGGAAACCGAACACTACCTTTATATTATTATCAAATTGAGTTATAAACTCCGTTTCCTTTGTACGTAAGAAGTGTTAATTATAAAACAAACGATACTTAAATTGAATGAACTGATATCTTTTGTAGATTTTTTGTGTGACGTCATTTCTCCCTGGAAGCTGCTTATGTTTTACTTTGTTTTTAAAACCTTCCGCATAACACCTACATTACAGAATTATGTATGTATAAAAAGTTGAAAAACGTCTCATCAGATTTTTACCTATATTATAAAAAGAAAAGTAATATCACTCCTTTCCTAAATATGCGTGCCCTAATATTGAGCATTTGACCTAGATCCTGTAAAATTCAGCAAAACACTATATTATCACCTGATGAACTAATAAGATATAACAAATATGGCTATTTCCACAAACTTCATTTTTGAGGAATGCGGATTTGTATCAAAAATGGTGGACTTGTGAATAAGAACTCGTGGGATGATAAACTATTGATAATTGATAGATCACATAGCATTGTAGTATGTTGCCTATATCAGCGTCAGTTTCTTTTAAAGTATATTTATTTAGTGCTTTGTTAGGTTAGCCAATTTTGAGGTGTTAATTGATTATAATAGGTTCTACTGCCATAAATCTTCTGACTGGTATTGTTAAGTTTATTAGGGATATCCAAAAAATATGGGTTTGGTAACTTTGCTTGAATATATTATGTAATAATTACTGAAATGGGTTGTGTGAAGGATAATGACCATATTTCATAGTACTAAAAAAAAAAACAACTATTTGCACCAGTCCACGAGTATAACGAAATCCTTCTTAGGTTTACATAATATAGATATCTATTGAACTAAATTGGGGAGACCTTTAACCAGTCTTAGGAAAAAAGGTTATAAAAAATGAAATTTTGGGTTCAGTTTTTTTCGAGTCAATGATACGTATTATTAGAATAGTGGAGTACCATACTAAACAGCCCTATTGAGCATGAGACTCTTTAACTTCTTGAAAACTGTAAACAAAACAGACTGAAAAAAATACTCTTATTTGAAAGAAAGAAAGAAAAAAATTATTTGACACAGCAACACACAGTCACAAAGATAAAACAAAAAAATAGAGGAGGAAAAAACGTACAGTAAAAAGAAAGACAAAACACTTTGCTGAAAGTGTGCCTAGCAGCTGTGCCAAAAAGGTCCAGTTCAGCATATGTCAAGCAGCTAATGCTTGACGCTGGTTTTCAACTGAACCTATTTAAATTCTTATTTTGTGTCGTTTCCAGGTGTACCACATGTGCGACGGGCTCGGGCGGCAGTTCAGCTACAAGTGCCCCAACATGACGCTGTTCCAGCAGCGAATGCTCATCTGCGACCACTGGTACATGGTCAACTGCTCCATGTCCGAACGGGACTACAACGCTAATCTACTCATCGGTGAGTTCTTTATAAGCTCGCAATATTAATTGTTTGTTTGCACCAAATCTTGCAAGTGGAATTAGAATACTTCTGGGATAAAATTTTACACATTTTTAGAATTTACTACGGGTCTGATGATACAGCCAGAAGGTGGCCATAGGAACTATGTTACAAGATATTGTTACATAGTTCCTATGGCCTATGCACGCGCTTCAGAACTAGATATTATTTCTTTAACTCTACTGCAGTAATTTCGCTTATTTTTACTTCTCCTGACTGATAGCTTTTTTTGCCGCTTTTGATATATATAATGAAGTTTGTGTGGGATTATCGTTTGATTTGTTCTAAATAGCATTATAAGCCTGGCTGATATAAATGCTTACGATGGTTCAATAATAAATTCAAGCTAGCCGTTTCGATCATTACTATATTTATTGAACGTAAATAAATCAAATCAAACGATCACATTTTATTGTCACCCATAAAATCGAATTCCTACACACTGGCCCATTTAGATACTTAAAACTAAAACGCCTACAGCACAATGGATGTCCAATCAAAATAGATCCAACAAGCAATAAAATGTTAAAATTATATCGTCGAAGTGTCGATGTTATTATTCAAACACATCGGTTTGCACTATAACGAGTTTCTAAATTGGATGACCATATTGCATAATACTTTATGCCGTGTAGTGCAGGCCAAGGAGATGCTACTCTAAATTGCCTTCGAAGCCTTGATCTGAGTGCTTCTGTGGGTTTAAGTGAGGTGGGCCGAGGTAATGAGATAGCTGAGGTACCTTCACGAATGATTTCCCCTAAAGGAAGGGCAGAGGTGTATGGTACACCCACATTTTGATAACGTTGATCGTTCTGATAGCACGCCTACTGATTTCAGATTGGGTAGTATTTACTGATTTAATGAAATCTATGGACGAAATTATGTTAAACAAACATGGATTTAACTTTAACTTTAAATACGTCTTGCAATTGTACCTATTTGAGATCTCTAGATCAATGAAGCTCGCCTTGATGTTCAAAGCTATAAAAAAGCTATTTGCACGCCAAACTTTCAAAAAGCATTTTTGGACTATATCTTTGACCTAGTTTGCAATAGAGAAAAAAATAGATAGCAATCGGCCCACAAATTCCACATTCAAATTTCAGTCGCTTGTCAGTTGGTCCTTGTGTTTGCCCTGCAAATGATTGTGCCCATAACTAAGAGTCGAGAGCTACATTGCCGAACTGCCCACGCGCTGTCAATCACAACAATCATTATCGTTGTTATCAATATTGAAATCACAATCCATTCATCAAGGATCAAACGACCTTCAGTTAAACGCATTCTAAAGGATCATTGATCATGAAGTGACATCGTTTTGAATATCGAAGGTTCGAATTCCAATTCTTGTTACAATAATAATCAAGCTAACTTAACTACAGTAAAGTTTATTAATACACAATTAAATCTAATATAAGAACAAACTCTAACTATACTAAAATTAAAACTTACAACCTCGGTCACCATGTCCTGTCCTGCAGCAGGAGCGCAGGGCGTATATCTCGCCACTCAAATTTGAATGACATAATTCGTCGTGCTCTTGTCACTGCCGGTGTACCAGCTGTTTTGGAACCCAATGGTTTGGTGCGCGGCGATGGCAAGAGACCTGATGGTATGTCATTGCTGCCTTGGAAATTGGGTCGGCCTTTGGTGTGGGATGCAACGTGCGTTGACTCCCCTTGCGCCGTCCCACGTTCTAAGTTCAGCAGCCTCTCCTGGCGCTGCTGCTGGAGCTGCGGAGACCCTTAAGCGGCGGAAGTATAATAACATTGTGGGTGATTATATTTTCGAGCCGTTTGGGGTTGAAACGCTCGGGTCATGGGATCCAAGCGCACGAAATCTTTTCAAAGAACTTTCCAAACGTTTGGTAGAATCTACTCGTGATCAGAGTGCTGGTTTGTTCCTTGTACAGAGAATCGGCATAGCCATTCAACGTGGCAATGCTGCCAGCCTTCTGGGCACGTTCCCCGCCATTAACAAGGATGACGATGAGTTCTTTGACGCCCAATAATAATTATAATATTCCGGGACATCTCACACACGGTAACCTGATCCCAAACTAAGCAGTGCTTGTGTTATGGTCAATATCAGACTATTGATAAACATACTGATATATTTTTAAATACTTACTACATATGATCGATAAATTACAACCAGACGCAGAACAAATGATCGTGCTCATCACACAAACATTTGTCCTGGGTGGGAATCGAACCCACGACCTCCGGTATGGCAGCCAGGGTCACTAACCACTAGACCAACAGGCCCGTCAATTATAGAATTAAAAAGGATTTTCTTTTCAATATTTTGTTCAGTACTTTGCAGAGTTTGTTTTTGTTTTCGCGCAGAATGTCAATTTTAAGTTTATATTTAGATTAGCTGAGAAAACGACATAATTTTGCGTAGAAATAAGCAATTATTCTTGATTGCTGATCGAAGATATTTGAAAAATCAAGTCGGGATTAGTAATTTGAATCACTTAATCAAATACTAGCTCAACAACATTTTTTAAAACATTAAAATCGATTTTAGTAATTGCTCTATTAAACTCCGATTTTTATCAACCATATATTTTAAATATTGCAGCTCTGTTTTAGCACGAGATTCGATAGGATAAGAAATGAATATATTAGGGGAAGCTTAAAAGTAGCCCCCGTGAATGAAAAGATAAGAGGTCGCCGTTTGTCGTGGTATGGACATGTGATGAGGAGGGATGAGTCACGTAACCAGACGAGTTATGAGTATGCATGTGGATTGGTATACATGCAGAGGAAGACCAAAAATGAGATGGATGGATTGTGTGAAAGATGTTATAAGAAAGAAAGGAGTAAATATGATATGACAAGTTGTAGAGATGAATGGATGCTGAATACAGGGCAGGGAGATGATGATTGCAGCTCTGTTTTATATTATGTGCAAAGTTGTGACGTATATCATGATATGTTGTGTTAAATTTAATATCTTTTAATTAATGTTGTTCAATTCAAAACCAGATGCACGAAGTAATATTTTTAGCTGCGGCTTTATTAAGTTCTATTAATTTAAAATTTGATTGACATGCAGCTAATTACATAGATTGCGCTTCTATTATAAATGTTTAGGTATTTATTATGTTTCAAGTGCATATTATGATGTACCAGTTTTTGCAGCGTATCTATTAATTTTGTTACGAGGTCGAAAATGATTTTGTTAAAACTGTTGTGGGCTATAATTTTTATTTAATACAATTATGTAACGTCTTTTAAATTAATGGTTTAATAATAGTTTTTAATGTACGTTTTTCTTCTAAGTAGGTTATTGATTTAAATATTAAGTGAGATTGAGTGTTATTGGTGTTTAAATATCGTATTATTATGCCCAGTCGTGGTCGATTATTTATAATAGGTAGGACCAATAAGTCAAAGATATATACGGTAATAATAGGAAGTGTAGGAAGATCGAAAGAAAGAGACAGGTGCCTAGTCCGTTAGACTACAGCATAAAATAATTATTAAGTGACCTTGACAGAGAATCTACGTTTTCTTGATTCGTTAAAATTCGAGTGTCTTTTAATAGCTATTTTATAATGCATAACATATTGTAACATAGCTCTTTATACGAGTTGTTTTTCATCTAGAATAATATCTAATAATACTTGTTGCTTTTTGAGTAAAAACATAATGTTTGTATATGATTTCAAGAAAACATCTATGATATAGGTATCTAATTATATTAAATCAGCTATACTTCGCAAAACCAGTTCCCTGAAAATGAATAAGAGACTTTTGCTACTATTATTTCGTCACATAGGTATATTACTTACAAAAAAAAAGCAAATTGCCGAGTCGCGGTCAGTGCACGTATTTTATAAAATTAAAATAGCAAATATTTACATTGCGAATTAGGCAGCATGTTAAACGTGATTTGGGTGTAAAAATAATAGTTTTGACTATTTGTTTTGACTAGATCGACGCTAATTTGAATTGCATATGTACCGATTTTTTTAATAGATCACGGTCAAACCTATGGCTGAGTCTGAGAAAATGTTTCTTTACAGCTTTGAGAAATTAGATGTAACTTACATCCTTTTAAATAAAGCTGAGTCTCCACCGAACAAAACTTGCCTACTTTTGATTTGTCGACTCGTTGGATAAGCTGCGTATCCACCCAAAAAAAATGTTTAATTTTGCATACAATTTCGGTGTACATGCACCTTGCGATTAATTTCTTTCTTTCGTTTTTTTACCTGTTCCCTGCCGAAAACATGAAATTACTAAAATAGGAATCTACATTTAACATTATAAGTAACTATTTCGTGCAACGGTATGAGCTTAAGTATAATAATAATTGGTTTCTTAGGTTTACGCGAATGTTAGACATTGAAATAAAACTACTTTTTACGGATTTTTTCGCGGTTTGTATTTAGATTTTAGGTCCCGACGTTTCGACACCTTTGCAGGTATCATGGTCACGGGCAGACTGAGATGGCGTTCGTCTTGACAGTGGATGTTGCTCGTTCTACCTTCATATTTTAACTAATTATTTGAGTTCCGACCTACGCAATATGAGCTCACTGTGTCTTGATGTCTTGCAGCGCTGCTCTTGGGTTTGGCCTTGAGTTTATGTATTATTGGGTCCCAAGTAGGTGATATCTTCCAGCCATCTTCTCTATTGAAATTAGGGTGTTTTTTGGCTATTGAGATTAAAAAACACCCTAATTACCTATAAACCTATACCTGCAAAGGTGTCGAAACGTCGGGACCTAAAATCTAAATACAAACCGCGAAAAAATCCGTAAAAAGTAGTTTTATTTCAATATAATAATAATTATGAAGCTTGATGACTTAAAAATAAATAAATCTTTTATGTCTATTAGATTATCCAACAACCACAACTCGCAAACAATAGCTATTTAGTTTCACTATTACAGCTACCTAACAACAGTTATTGATTTTTTGTTCATTGTAATGATTCATAATTACCGTGTTATGATGGCAGAGATTATAGTGCAAGTGTTTGTTTTGTAGTTTTTATATTCTGTGAGTAGTAGGATATGTAAGATAGATATAATTCATAAGTTTTTTTTAAACATACCTAGATGTAGGTAATGTAAAGCTAAAAAAACTGTACTGGCGCCGTTTTCAGTTTTGTCGCTCGGGCAGGAAGGTTTGTTGTAGGTCATTTACCCGACTGCGGCGAAACCCAAAAAGGAGGGTTATGTGTTTCATCTATACGTGCGCATATTTGTAATTGCAGTCTCTTTCTAAGCTCCTATTTTCTCCAGTAAACAAACATTTTTAAAATTGGTTAAGAACCTTTCCAGCCCTTTCCATAATTGTGATGCAAGTGCTTTCTCCAATTGAAAACCTTATCGTTTTATCGTGCAATGCTAGTGGCACGATTGTACGATAAAATTGTTATGTAATTGATTTACTGTCTAGTCAATGTAGGAACCTAGTCAAAAGCTAGGTTTTGTTTAGGTACCTCTTGTACCTAGGAATTGATAGAGAAATCAGACTAATTTCTTGAAAGACAAAACCAAGTTAGACCAAACCGCCAGTCTGTCATTGGCAATTTTGTGGCTTTATTTTCTAGGAATAAAATTCAGTATTACTGTAGGACTACATTTCCTAGGTGCCAGCTAATTTAAAAAAAAAACCTAAACGTAAGAATCAGCAAATAAAGCAGTCCTTAAACACAATGTTCCAGGTCAACGCGACAAGCCGTTCGTGTCGGACGAAGACATGCGCCTGCGCACGCCGCGCCCCGACATCCTCTCCGGCCCGCCCTACAACCCTTACTACGACGTGCTGAGGGAGGCAGAGACCAAGGTAACTGGCTAACTGATCATCCTCCTTATATATCCTTTGTTGGTGATAACTAGCGTGGGATATAATGACGGTTGACTAACATAAATTATTGCTTAACGGTATGTTGCGCTGCTATCTTTTACTGTATGCAACTTACTACATCTATTTTACAACGCAATTATGGAGATCTTTGCATTAGCAGGTAGGTACATGCTAACATAAAGATCTACTGTTCAAATTTGCAAAACTTTATACGAGAAAGTATTTCTTGAAAGCACTTTTCATATCGGATATTAATTCGAATTTAAAAATTACTTAAATGTTCTGAATCTGCAAGATGCTTGTAGTAGTAGCTAGTAAATAATTAGGACTTTTCAATTTTTATATGTCAGTGTACTACTTTTCAATTCTTAAGAGTATTTATTAAGTCTTAGTAATCAATCATGTTTGTCGTAATGATCATCTTCTGACTTCAGCACGGGTATCTTACTAATAGAGATCCACGCATTCACACGTTCCCATTAAACTAATGGAACTTTTTATTACCACTTGTGATATTATATATCAATCTAGATGTAAAGTCAATTGAGATTAATATTCAATCTTAATCTTGTGATGATATGAGTACATAGATGGTTAAATGTAGACCACATTTTCCATGAATTAGAATTATAAACTTGATACTTGGTATTGGGGTATATCACCACCGCCGACAATTATTCATTTTGTTAATCAGTGTTTGTTTCTTCCCCCAGTTCCCCGTCCACCCTGGCAACAGCATCGTCGGCGCAGCTGACACCATAGGAGACACCGACAACGACGACCTGGACAGCGGCAAGCAGAACTATAGACCACCCACCGCCTGGTCCACTGGCACTGCCCGAAGATTCCACAACACTAACAGAGCAACCACAAACCCTGACACTAACTTCGCCAACAGAAACTTTGACAATCTCGACGAGGCTGCCTCTCAAGAACCTGATGCAACCTTTGAGCCAACTCCAAGCTCTAACTTCACGAAAATAACCAAACTAAGTGTTACTCCACCATCCATTGAACTAGAACCTCCCGCGCCACCTTCTACCGAGTCTAGCCTACAAGAAGACTCCAGCCTGGAGCCTCCGCAAGATTCTGTCTTCAAGTTCATCAAACGTTTCGACCCAACTTCCCCTGATGTCCACCACACTGCAATGACCAAATCGGAGATCATTGATCTGAATGGCCATCTTCCCGCGGGGCAAGTAAGCTCTGAAGAAGAAAGGAGTCCAAGGAAGCATAAGAACTTCGGAAACAATTTTAATACCTTCCAAACAGACAATGACAAATCCTTCTCTGAAGGTTCGAGGTTCAACTCTGTGAATACTAAATCTAGTAATTCCGCTCCAGAGGCTCCATCAAAACCTGATAATGTAAATTTTTTGCCTCAACCTGAGAAAGTCCTTTTACCTCCTAAATCAGATTCTTCGCCAATACCTTCAACAACTGTAGGTCCACCAATTTACTACGAATGGAAATGGGCCGTACCCGCTTTCGACCTTATTCCACCGAAAGAGACTAATAAGACAAACTCTACGAATGTCCAACAGACGCGGTCGATACAAGGAAAGAGTCCATTTAGCAGCGTAACGAGACCCGAACCAAAGACAACTACTCCAGAACCGAGCAATACGGAATATAACATCAGCTCGTACTACGTGCCCGATTACGTGTTTCCTTTAGATAAGGAGCATCCAGGGTACGAAAGTGATGATGCTGAGACCTCATTCCACGTGAAGGTGTCGCGGCCTGGGAGGGCTAGTTACGGAGAGAATCCCAACTGCCCGCACTGCCACCCCGCGTACCTCACCCCCGGTACTTGCGAACCTTGCATCGTGAAGCGGTAACGAGTAGAGCATTACCTTAATTTTAAGTCCGTTAAAATGTCACCGAAGAAATAGATAGTATTTAATAAAATTTATTATATTCCGTTGCTCGTTCTTCTGATAGCTATTGTTGTTATTTACTCACAATGGAAGTGAATGCTGAAACTACATGATTTTGTTTGTTCTTATCATTTAGTAAGTTATTAATGCTGTTATATTTTAGTTTTAAATAAATATCATCTTGAGAGTACGTAAAAGCCATATAATTTATGTACTTTCAAAATTTAATATCAATCTATGAATCTTTCAGAACTATTTAGTTGTTATCCAATCTAAAAAAAAAAAAGATTATTTTTAACAATTGAAATTGATTAATTTAGCGAAAATCCAATATTTTAAATCTATTATTTCTTACTGTGTAGGTTTGAAATACCTCAAAAATGTTTTTTCTTTCTACATTTTAATGTTTATTATCATAAGTGAGTTAAATCTGTTTGCCGTAGGTAATGTTGGACCAATGATATTTACATTAAATATTTTAATTTTACTGTACCTAACAACTGTAAAAACCTGCCTGACTATTATTTAAATAGTTACCATAATATGATTAAGCTGTAATATATAATTAGTGATTTTTACCATAATTAACGTGTGAATTGAAGTAGCTGTGTAGATTTGATATTTTTTATACATGTGCCTATAAATACCTAATTAAGCTAGTTTTGTATGAATAAAGTATGATTAATAATACCTGCGATTTTCTTTCATTGGGTGCCCTTACTACCTACTATTATATCAACTACTCTAGTTTTGCAACGAAACCCGGCTAGACTGAGATAGACTTTGTTCATAAGATATAATTGTGTATAAAATATATATATATATATATATATATCTATATTTTTTTTTGGTAGAGTTCTTTGCAGTTAGCCTGAGGGCAGGCTTTGACTGCTTCACCAGACTTATAAATAAAATAAATACTAATTCTTTGAACCAGACTTTATTTAGTAGAAGCCAATGATATTATAATAAACAGATATGTTACACCCATACAAAACAACCGAAAAAAGTGTTCCGCGCAGCAGCGGCAGCTCACATGTCAAAATGATACAAAAGAGATAGCGCGATAAAACCCATAAGAAAAAAAGAGACAATTAGTGTTGTCAATTACGCTTCAATCTAAACAAACGTCATAGACTAACAAATTTAACGAGACAGAAGGTACAAACCGCGTCTACTAAATTTGTATCCACGGTTTGTGCCTATAACAACTAAGCAACACTACTAAAGGTAGGTAGGTGAGAAATAAATCACGATGTTAAAGCGACAAAGTGGAAATAGAAATAGTTTTATTTTAACATTTTCTGCGATATATTAAGGTAATAAGGGTAAGATATTCATATTTTCTTTACCCACACATGACATGTTTAATTTATAATTAAGTATATCGAGTATTTCAAAAAAAACAAATGATTAAATAATCCAACATTAGAAAAAAGGAAAACAGAACTCTGGGGTAATGATGACTTTAATGCCTAATAGTCGCATCTGTACTTTTATTCTATATGTGTGCGATCACGCGTCCTTGTCGTCCTCACGACAAAAAATGTATTTACCGTCTCTTTCTTTTTTCTAACCTCCAATTATCAGAATATTAGGAAAATAAATAAAAAATATTATTAAATCGAAGTATATTGCGTATTTACATGTGGTATGAGATTCCTTGTATTTTATTTACTTCGTTATCATAAATGATACAGTTTCTGGATACACACAATGACATTTAAAAGCTTTTATGTAAATTTCGTTCGAGTGTGTCACTCGTCGAGATGCGTGACGCAGACTAAAGGCAATACGTCTCCATTAGGACGTTTTCGAGTCTTCACGATTGCGCGCTAACAACATATCTGTTTATTATAATATCATTGGTAGAAGCCAATAACCATCTTAGCCATTTTTTGCAGATAATAATAGTACTTTTATGCCCATCTTCATAACCGTACGAATAATTCTATTCTTCTCTTAAAGGATATATGATAATTAATTAAGGTACTTAGGTAACTAACCTGGTTAAGTTATGATGAAGCATTTGGGAAAATTGTACCTTCTTAACACAGCATAGTTGAGGTCGGTGAGCCAAAGTTGTATGGATTGTGATATCACCAGCCCACAAGCGGTTGGTTGACCCGGACGGCCAAACATAGCGGCCAAATATAAGTAGTACTGATGTAGTTAGGAGGCCTTTTTTAAAATTCTAAAAGATAAAAATGTTGATGTTTAAACCACCTAGCGGCAAATAGTGCAACCAGTGACAAGAAATTTGTTACTAAAACTTTACGATAGGTGGCGTTAGTGTTTATCTGCTTGAATGAGATGATGCATTTAATAATTCCACACTAAAATTTATTGAAATTAAAACATTATACGGTCCTCAATAGATTTCATATTCTATAAATAAATTAGATTGTCAACCATATTATGCCTAATTAAAAGTTGAGGAACGAAACGTGATTTCGCAACATAAAATCAAAATGGCTACCTGTCAAACGTGCAAATAATAGGTAGTGAGCGTGTGAGGAATGTATTATTCTGAAAAAACATTTTCAAGTGCAAGCAGACATAGTTTAATATAATTAAGAAAATAAGTGTACTACTTAAACGACATAGAAATAAGTGTTTTTAATGTTTACTCTGTCGGACGCTTAAATATTGAAAATGAGTAAAGCGAATCCGCTGGCTGGTTTGATAGGAAACTATGGTGATTCTGATGAAGAATCTGATGATGGGTCGAACGCTGTGACTCTGGCACCTGGGACTAATACTAGGCATGTTCTTACGGCACCTTTGCCTAAAGAAAACTACCCAAATGCATCGGCAACTGCAACCGCATCCGCTGCGGTACATCCTGCGCCTATACCGCACTGTCGTAAGTATATACATATTTTCATATCTAAACTGCTGCTTAAAGTAAATATAAACATATTACGCAGTTACTGCATCAAGTATCTTATAGCCAAATTCTTAATGATGCAGTTATCACGGGATTGTAGTCTGTATCTTATGGTAGATAAGTAATTATCATAGTCATGGTGTTTTACGATGATTATGGAGTTTTGTACGGTGATACAGCTATTTTAGTATTTCACAACATTAGAATATTTAATTCATGTAGTTAAATGAAGGATGGGTTACATAGGAAAAAAAAGTGATAATTTTTGTATGAAATTATGCTAAAACTGATAATTTTAAATTGATTTCACGATGTTGAAGCTATTTAAATAAATTCCGTATTTATGTGAAGGCATTTAATTCACTATTAACCAACATGAAAATTTAATCTTGGTATAATTAACCTACTGTGTATTATTTGTTCACTTATTTGATTTGCCCTTAAAATAACATGAATACCTTTGATAAGTCTAAATAAAACAGACCTTTATTAAGTTGATATAACTTACTATATTCGTAACAGAAAAAGGTTTAATTGAAAGCAGGACAAGGTTTAATAAATATTAAAATTTATCTTATATTAGTTCTGAGTGTATTAATATTATGATCTGCAAGTAATAGAATGTGCATCTACATTCATATAAATAGTTACAAGGTCTTAACAATAAACATGAGAATAAATTAACTCTGTTATTCAACTCAAACTCGTAATATCACTTTGAGGAAAATAACACTGTCTGTTATTAATATAAATCTTGACACAACTTCCAAGAACATTAACAATGATAAATGGGCATTTAATTGTTCATCGCATGATTATATAATAACTACCTACATAATTATGTCAATAATTATGTAAAGAAATTGTGAAAACTTCTATTATTTCTATTAAGATATGATTTTCGGTGATGTTTAAAAGTGTGATGAACACAAAATTATGGATAGGTTCAAAGACTGAATAGTATTTTGATTATGTACTTGTACTGTCTTGTTATAAAAATATTGTGAAAGGTATACACACATAAAAAAAATTAAAATAAGTTACATAATATGAATTAGTGTGTGGCTCTGGGCGGTAGCATGCACTGTGCGGTCCATACTGAGTATGACCAAGCTCTATGGAGGAGCTTGATATGTGGTTGTGATCCTCAGCAATGAGGGACCGATGAAGAAGAAGAATATGAAATGAATACATAGGTAAATAAAATTTGTCTGCTTGTCTATCAACAGCTTGGTCAGCGTGTTACGATGAGAGCAGTGGGTTCACCTACTACTGGAACCAGCACACCAATGCCGTGACATGGGAGGCTCCGCCGGAATACCTTCTGGCACTTAAGTTGGCACAGCAGCAGTTACATCAGTCAGGTAAATGTTTAAATAATAGTTATCTTCTTTAGTACAGTTTTACTATTTATATAACTCATAAATGAAATGTCTGATTTTAATGATCTTTGATTGGTTAGAATCATATTTGTTCCAAATTGCAGAATAATTGTAGAATGTTGATAAAAAGAGGGGTTGGTTTAACCCTGTTAACAAAATGAATGGATTTTTAACGTCAATTTGTAAATTACCTTAATTACCCTAATGGAGATCCATGAAATAAGTGAAACTATTACGAAAATACATTAATCGTATAAAGTACCAGTCATTAAGCCAGCATAATATAAATCAGTATATTTGAAGTAAATAAAATGTTTTATACAAAAATGATTTTTTTTCAGGTTCTGCAGAAGTATCAGCAGAAGAATGGCAGTTATACCAGCAAGCTTTAGCCGAGAAACAAAACACTCAGAACAAGGTGATAGCTAAGTCTACTATTAAGGTTGTAAAGAAGGTTGAGAAGCCGACCCCTCCTACTAAGGAGAGGGTCTCCAGGTTTGGGAAGAAGAGGACACGGAGTGATGAGGATGAAGTTGAGTGAGTATGAAAATATTTATTAAATAGTGTAGTGTTGTACTGTTTATAATAATATGAAATTGCTTAAAAACTATATGCCTAACTGATCATTAAAGCACAGAATACTAGACACCACAAATAAAGTACAATTAGCAATAAAGATTTTGTAAGTAATGGTTACCAAACACAATAATTAAGACTCTTACCAATAATGAATTAGTTATAGCTAATTGTAATCAAAACGCCAGTAAATGCTATATCTATGTAGGTAAATTAATACCATTAAACTTTATATCCAATTTTTTTATTCTTTTACAGAAAAATTGAACTAATAACATCATACCACAACTCTGACTCTGAATCTAATGATGAAGCTGAAAGTCCTGTGAAGACTGTAGCACCTCCTCTTCCGAAAACTCCTGCAAAACCAGTCATCCCTCATAAGAAGCCAAAAGTCAAACCTCAGGAATATGGACCTTCCCTACCACCAAGCCAAAACTATACCATGCCGATAGGCCCTGAACTACCTCCGGAGTTAATCAACAATACACCTAAACCACCTGAGAATAAAGTTGAAAATGAAGTTGCTAAAGAGGTATGTAACATTTCTTGCTGTTAGGTAGATAAAAGTAATTACATGAATGCCAATGATGAGTAATCTGCACTGATAAACGCCCAAGAATAACTTTTCAATTGATTGAGAAACACTTCCCTTTATTTATTTTATGTATCTATTTTAATATTTTATTTATTTACTTTATAAACCTACAAAAAGCGTCTCTGATCTATTCCATTACTTCTGGTATATTTTGTGTATACTTAGCAAAATATATTACTTGTGTGGTTTAGGTCTTCAGTTTTTCAATTTAATTGAAACTTGTTATCAAGCGATGTGATGGGTTAAAGTTTTCAATCTGAGGTATTTTTTTAGAGCTATAAATGTTATATTTTGGTTGTTAATATGTTACTAAAGTTTCATATCTTATTTTTCATATCAAAGGATAAAAAGTCAGCCAAGGTAAATGACGAAGACAGTCAAGACGAAAGCGCGTTATTCCTAAAACTTAAAAGTAAAGCCAAGATTCTAGAAAAGCTTGGAGGTGAAATACCCAAAGAGTTACAGAAAATGATTGAAGAAGAACCGAAATCTGGTGGAAACACACCAAGCAGAACAGAAACTCCAAAGACAATAGATACTAACATAGATGATATATTGGAAGAAATTGAAAAGAAGGAACTACCAAAAATAGTAAACGCCAAAAAAGTTGATATATTTGACGAAAAAGCTAATGAAGCAATTGTAACTGCAGTTCACTCGCCTAAAGGTGACGTCACTCCGCCACTTGAAGCGAAACCTCTTTTCCCAAGTATGAAGAACATTGAAGATACGCCTCCATTACCAGTTGTAATGGAGATAGGAGAAGACAAAAAAGTAGAAGCAATAGAAAAAAAAGGAGTCAATTTATATCTTGTAAGCGATGAGCAAAGGTTAGAAAATGTTGGTAAAAAGAAGCTAAGAATATCTAATTCCGTGTTACCAGACCGAAAGAAATCTGAAGAGCCGTCATACACCACAAAATATTCGCAATTCATTGAAGGTTTTTCAAGTGAGAGGACTGGTCTAGGGTTCAGTAAGGAAGACGATGGTCAACAAAGTCCGAAGACTTCTACAATAAACTACGGAAACGGGTTAATGTTTACGAAGGGTGAAACGTTAAATGAAGAGAAGAAAGATGAAGATTTGGATGATATGACGGATTTGTTGGAAGCGAAACTCAAGTACCTGAATCAGTTGCAGCCGTGTGTGCTGACGCCGGTGCAGGAGATGCTGATACAGATGCAGGTAATTATGTCAAATATATAATGAGGATTAGGTTTTGATGCAGTCAGTTTCTACTAGTTAATTTGTGCGAGATTGACACGAACTGAAGAACTCATTAATGTTTGGCTACATTTTCACATTCAGATTTCAGTATTTTTAACCGTCTTCTAGCGGATTCGGTTCTCAATTCGACTGTATGTTTATTGAAGCGGTATATCTCGCAGTATAATCGATGTATGTTTATATAATATGCTAATATAGCCTTATTGATCGTTTTTTTTTAATGTGTGTGTCGTAATCGTAATGAATAAGAGCGGGGCACACGAGCGGTGCGGCGCCGTACGGTGTTAAGCCGTGCCGTAGTAGCGTTGGACAGTATGTTAATGATAATGGATCGTAACAACTGAGCGGCGCCGCTCCGGCGTCGCAACGCATTCCCCCCTCCCCGCCTCGTGTTGGTGGTTGCGAGTCCGGTGCGGCGCCAGAGCGCATCGTGTGCACGCCACAGATATTTGTATGTAAAAAGACGCAGCGACACTGCTCCGGCGGCGCACCGCCGCCGCCGTAAGGCATCGTGTGCCCACGCTGTTACGATGTGTGTGTGTTGTGTGCAGACGCTGTTGTCAGCGTTCCGCGCGGGCGGCGTGTCGGCGGGGTACTGGCGGCGCTGGGCGGCAGGCGCGACGCGCGCGCTGCGTGCGCACGAGGCGCGCGCCGCGCCGCCCGGCTGGAGCGCCGCCTTCCAGAGGTACGCGCGGCCGGCACGGGGCGCGAGCGCTGGGAAACGATTCTATACCCCCACATACCCGGACTATATACACGCGATTATACTTCCAAAATACTTTTTCATATCAGTTTGATTTGATTTCTAAAAAAATAAGAGTCGAAACTTTTTTTAAAGTTACACCGTACAAAACCTACCTATACTAAGGTACTTGACACTACTACAAAAGCCACTGTTAGTTAAATCAATTTAAGTTATTAAACAAACAGCTTAAACAAAAGCAAGCTTAAACAAAAAGAAAAATTACACACGCCAGTCGTCATAAGTTACTTAAATTTAAATTTGCAATAATAAAACGGAAAGTAAATAGAGGCCCAAGAATGTTACCCTGTGGAACCCAGAAAAACTTTGCCTCGGGAATTAATACACTCTTAATTTTTTTATTCCTTAATTCTTTGCGACTTTTACTGCATTTCAGTAATGAGTATTATACATACATAGTACATTTAAATTCCTAAATAAACTTCGATACCTATCAAAATTTTGTGGCAAAATCTAATATCAACAAAATCAAATGCTTTAGTTGCGGCCTAAACAGCACCACGTACGATTTCTCGGCAATTATAAGTTTCTTTTTATTTACTTTGGTACGAAAATCTTTTCCCAGCATCGACAATATTCAGTTATGTGACATTTCGCTCAAACAGTGACGTTTTATGACCTTGAAACTTTCGGATATTTATGTGTTTTTAAGCTGGTGCGACCGCAATGGACAAAGGACTCGTAAACGGACTTCAACACTTTAGTTTCAAATGTATGAACTTGTCTTCAAAGAAACCTTCATTTTTGGTACTTTAAACTGAAAATGAAGGTATTTGAAATGTGTAAATTTTAACCTGATTTCGTCTTCATGTGAATGTATAACAAACTTTTTCATGTCATGTATGGTTTTCGCAATAATTCAATGGTCGTCATGCGTTCATAAGCTTAGACTGTTGAACTACTGTGTCTAAGGCTTTCTTGCACGAACTTATCTAGTTCACTTGCTGTGGTGAAAAAGGAAATATTGGCAATGTTATTAATAACTAATATTGATTACCATTTTAACTTTTCTCTAAAATTTTCATACTTTCATTTCAACATTTCTGACTCGTAAGTCTTACATATGATACAGACTTTATGGTACTGTGATCAATTTTATCATTTTGTTTGTCTAAAAGCTCCAAAGATATTTAACTTAATCCTACATAAAATGTATTTAAACATTTGTTTGTCTAGTACTAAATATTTATTGTAATTTCAAGGTAAGGACTTATTACTTGCAACATCATCTGTGATACAACTGTGATATTAAATAAATTAAGAATAAAAGTTCTCAAAAACTTTCCGAGTCTTTTTAATATTTTGTTACCCCAAAATTGTAATAAAATAACATCTAGCGATAAGACTGGAAGAACGAAGACAGCTGAGCCCTCAACATGACGTCATCGCGTCGCAGGAGTCGGTGAGAAAACAAAACTCCTTAACTCAATACTTTTTTATAAATTCAAGATAATATGCTTTGGTCTTTTCCAGGACGCCGATGGCGAGACCGTCGTGTAAAGGATTGAGGATTCTTTGTGTCCGCCATTTTTAAATTTTTATTTTTTTCGTTTTATTTTTTTAACGGCGGACACAAATCCGGACGCACGGGTTAAAGTATAATGGTTTTATTTATGTCATTAGCTAAGTTGGCCCCATATTTTTAGATGGGGTTATGGTGGACTTAAGTTTTGTCTTGATTCTTTCTTGCTAAGCTTCTGAACCTTGTTCCGTATGGTTTATTTGAATTAGAAAAAAAGATAATTCGCAATGTAGTTTCGCATTTTTCCGCGCTATTTTTTATCTTAAATGAAGGATGGTATACAGCCGATATGCTTAATTGTCAGGCTAAATCCATCCATCCAGATTTTGCGATCTACCGCCGACAAAGACGGGTACTAAAATGTAAACCCAAATTTTCAAAAGAATCATGTAAATATATGCAATATAGATGGAAAATGATCATAAATACCCAAACTTACGTCCACCCCCTACATGTAAAGGTACCGGGCGGTCCCGTTCTCCACGGCTCGCGCTTGTACGGCTGTGTTTGATGCCGCAGGTCCGAGGGCCGCTACTGCTACCGGCGCGAGTCCGACGGCCTGGTGCAGTGGGAGTACCCCGCGACCACGCACACCGACATGGAGATATGTACTACGCCGCCGCATCCTGGGATTGACGCTAAGGTCGGTTACCTTGGAATGTTAAATATTTATCCTCGCATTTTATGTTTCTTGGTTCTTTAAACAGAATCTGCACTAGTGTTAAAAGTCACTATTTAAGTAATTAAGTGGTATTTTAGTTTATCGTCTTGCTATCCTATCTTCCTTTCTTAAATTTTTTTGGACGAGTTCTAGGCTAGATTACCAGATTTACTATTTACCTTTACTTCCTGGATTTTAGATTGGTTATATTTTTAGTAAATATGGCTTGTTCCAAGAATTGCAGAATTTATTTGATCCTTTACATGTTTTGCAACAATTTTTATAACCTTTATTCCGAAGAAGATTCTTAGATGAATCTAAATTCAGCGTCTTTTGCATCTCGTTCTCGTTTCATCTCACCTTGCACGGTGATATTTCAAGACCTTTATTTATTGGGTGTATTCCTACAGGAAGAGCCAGCGCCACCCCTGCCGGCACCTATAGTAGCGGTAGCATCACCACCTCGCGCGGGCCGCAGTCCCCCGCGCACGCCGCCGCCGCCCGCCTGGGCCGACCCGCCGCCGCCCGGCTGCGACGATCTGCTGCCGATGCCCACTCATGTAAGTACCCAAACAAATGCCATCCAAACACTTATAAGTCTCAAAGGAGATTAAAGGTGCTTTGTAATGGCAGTTTTCACGTGTTATGTGAATGGTGGTTGCTAATATGTACATTTATGGGAATCAAATGGTTAGTCTAGAGTTTACTTTCGAATCAGCCGACTGGATTCACTGGATTGAGACCGAGACTGGATTCAGCTCTTGATTAAGAACACAGTTTCAAACTATTGGCGTGATACCGAAAAATGACTATCAACATAACTATGAATTTTGCCCTGCAAAAGAAATTTATATTGGCTTATTTGTTTCTCTTTAAAATATAAATCCGCAGAATATTAATTAATGTCTGCCTGATCAAGCCATAATCATAAACATATTTACAATTTATGGTCAAGTCTGCACCGACTGATTTATCGTATCTAACAAACTTTATGCTCTATCCAATATAATTATACTCAAATGTATCTTTTACAACAGCCCGAACCCAAACAAGAGATCGGCGACGAGCTAGCCTCCTTCTACAGCGACATAGCGGAACTAGAGAAGCAGTCGTCCGGCCCTCACACGGCCAGCAACTCGCCCGAGCCCGTCGAGGTCAAAGAGAGACATCGTGACAAAGAGAGGGACAAGGATAAGGAAACTAAAACTACCAAGAAGAAGTCTAAAGTGAGTTGGCTTTTGTTTATTGCGTTCTGAATATCTCAATAAATGTCTCGATTTTATGTGTTGTACAGTAGCGCCATCTAGGTACCATAAATATATTCGAGCTGAAATTCTATACCTAATGATGGATTGTATTTGCGTTCCGTAAAACCTTCGTGTATGGCGCAATTACTTGACTAAATAATATAATTAATTAAATAGAAGACTGGTATCAAAATATTCCATCTTGGAAACATGTTAACTGCCTCGTTGGCCTAGTGGTGCTAAGCGCGCCTGCTACGCTAGAGGTCTTGGGTTCGATTCCCGAGTCGACCAAGGTGCTATTGGGTTTTTCTATGAAATTCTCAGTAGCAGGTCGGAGTTTGGATTTGTGCCCGGTTAGTGGCAATAGGCTCGCCCCCTATTATATGGGACCTAAAACATACCGGCGAACTGTGGGTGTACATTGGTACGCCTCTGCCTACCCCTTCGGGGATACAGGCGTGATGATATGTTATGTTATGTTATGGAAACATGTTAAGTATTTTTTCTTCAAGCTTATCTCCGATTCCGCAACTTTGTAAATTATGAGAGGCAGCCTGACAATATATTTAACCGTCTTTATTAATACATAATTAAATCCAACACAATAACAAACTAACTATACTAAAGTTAAAACTTACATAAATAAAACTAACATGCGTCAAAGAACTCATCGTCATCTTTGTCAATGGCGGGAAACGTACCCAGAAGGCTGGCAGCATTGCCACGTTGAATGGCTATGCCGATTCTCTGTGCAAGGAACAAACCAGCCCTCTGATCACGAGTAGAGTCGACCAAACATTTGGAAAGTTCTTAATAAAGATTTTAACCGTCTTGTTTGTTTCAGGTAAAAATATCGTCTTCAATGGGACTAAAACACAAATCTGTATCTAGTTTAGTAGCTAAGTGGCAACAAGTAGCAGAAGAGATTAACTCGGAATGACGTTCTATAAGATAAGTGGGCAACTGTGAGAAGGCAATATTTAAGATATTTCTTTAATAAGTCTCGAAACGGATTCAGAAGCTTATTTGTTCAATTAACAAACCAGATAATAATTATTACCTCATTTTTAATCTATACAAGAGTATAGCAACCTTTTCAAAGGATTGCCAGTTTACTCATTATATTTGCAACATGAAATTGAACTGTATGGTAATTGCAATAAGGTGCTAATTTGTGTTCTTTAAACAATGTCAAGATGCTCTTTTATGAGAGTTTTGATAACATTTACATATAGTTATTTTGTGACAAGCTGTGAAAAGTTTTGTTGTGTACTATTCCATTTTAATATCGCCCATGTTTTTGTAATGTTTCTGCCTGTTAATTTATAGAAACAATAATAATATGGTTGACTAGACTGTAAAAATAAGTGGAAAATAATTGATTATTTATTTAATTTGAAAAACCTATTGGGACTGTTATTTAAGTTATTGTAACAAAAGATAAGCCCACTAAAATCCTTTTTTTTGTGCACTATGTTCCTTATACATATTCTACAGATTACATTTGCTTATACTGTGTTTTTTGTCTTTAAAATTTATCAAGTGTTTCATTGGAGATGTATGAAGTCAAACATTAACAAATAATGTTAAAAGATTTAAAACTATCTATATGAAATCTGTAACTTCATTATAAAGGAACAATTATCTAAAACTCAGCCAATTCTTTCTTGATTCCAAATAATAGTGAGAAAATAATGTGGAAAGATGTTGTGCCTACACAAGTTGTGTCTTACAAATATTCCCGTTATTAAAAAGAGAACCTTTAATTCTGAATATATTATTATTATGACATATTCTGCAATGTCTTAACTCTTAAACCAGATGTCATTTGATAGGTTAGCAAAGATAGATGTGGTATATATTTTTGTATCTTACGTTTACTTGCACATTGTCAATAGAAATGTACTTTTGTTTTCTATAATATGTTACGATATTTAGTTTGTAAATAAATTGTGTATTTTGTAAATATTAAATTTTATGAACAATTTGTGCTTTTCATTTCTCTACACATTTAACTATTTTAGGTTCGTAAAGAAACCTACCGTAAGGTAAATGGCAAGGCATTTTCAACCTTTGACCAACCTAATCCCATCGAACAGTGTAAGCGCTCAAATTAAAGAAATCGCTGAATAGTTTGGGCGATTTAGATATGTAACTATATTATTCAAGTTTCTTCTCTTTGACTTGTTTTCTTTGTCGCAAAAAAAATTACTAGCCTACTGCAAATAGCACGTCTTAATTAATACCTTCATAGTTAAATACATTAACCTACGCCTTCGTAGATCCATGACAGAAATACACCTTTACACGAAAACGACATTTACCTCTATACAATTAAGTTCTATTTTCGTTTGAAAGCAAAGTAAATTGGGTTGGTGCGTGAGGAGGTTTTAGAATGGGATTTTGAATATCGGAATTAGGGTTTTAGTTATTCAGAGCGAGTTACAACTCGATGTCAGGTGGGAAGGATTGAAATGACTGTTTAATTTCTATGGTAATGCCGGGGTAATGCGGATCATAATAATATTGAGACAAGGAATGAGAAATGTTGATATAAGAAGTAATAATATTTTGTAGACCGGAAGGAAAATACAAATATTACCTACGGTAATATGAAATAATACCTTAGGTACCTATTTAATCTGAAGAAATGAGAGCTTTTTGGGTGAAATGGATATTTATATACCAAGGTACTTGTTGGAGAATTCACCTACACAGGTAACTATCTACTTTCATAGCTATAAGATTTACCAAATATTTTTTTTTTTCTTAAAAATAACATCTGTAAGTGGCACCTAGTAAAAAATGGAAGGATAAATACATAACCTACCTATTAACTGTCAACTGAAACCTTCACGAAGAAAGATTAAGTTCCAAAGGATTTTTGTAAGAATACGGTTGATTTATTTTCCTTGTTTTCGGTTCGATAAGCAAAAAT
Source organism: Autographa gamma (assembly GCA_905146925.1). Classification (NCBI taxonomy): domain Eukaryota; kingdom Metazoa; phylum Arthropoda; class Insecta; order Lepidoptera; family Noctuidae; genus Autographa; species Autographa gamma. The sequence continues at coordinate 684,536 of LR989858.1, forward strand.
TCAGTGGAACGCACACCCTTTATTATGGGTGCGTTGTTCTCACGAGATGTAGGCGCGAATTACCATCCTTGACTGGTTCGACACGTTCCCTGGCGACGAGTGTTCTGTTTTTGTAGGCGCCAAATGCTCGCACTGTATTCATACGATTTACTTATATAATACTTAGGTAAGGCATGTGAACATCTACTTATGTAAGCTTATAAAACGTAGGTCGGTAAGTACGAGTAGGTACTAGGTATGTTAGTAGGGAGTAAAACCACCAAAGCAATTTGCCTACTAGGTGCTCTGGATAGTAGGTACCTAGGTACCACATATTTTAACGTAAGTATGTACCTACTTACTATCCAGTACTATCCACATACCTACATACTACCCAGGGCAAAAAAAACAACCAATGATATATTTATAAAAAAATCATTTCGATACGTTCGATCGGACTTTCCAAACACGTTCGGTAATAAATTCTTTATCATGCTTTAAAACCGGAATGTGAACCTATAAAGGTACCTACATGTAGTTACAAAAATACGAGACTGAAATAAGGCAATGGATGGCGAAAAACCTTTGGTGTAGGTACGATCTTTATGTTTACATACAAGTATCTAAGTAGTCTATCTAAATATTCATCGCGGAAGTTTGAAATTGATTGCAGTGTGGCTTACAAAAGTCCTTATGGCAAGAAAAAGTCTGTGTGCCTCAATGAACATTTATAAAATCTTTTTGTGGCAGGTAAGTAGGTATTCTACCACACTTCCTAAGATTTGACTTAATATTTTTGTCACATAAAGCTAAAGGGGTGAACTTGTTATCTGTCTACATGTAAATTAGGAGGCGAACGAATAATCGTCAAAAAGAAAGGGTAGGGAGACGATAAAGGCGCTGACGAGACCGAAAATATTCGTCCTTCAGATATAAGTACCGCCGTCTAAAAACCTCTCTTAAAATATTGAAAAGGTCATGCCCTTAACAGTGGTCTCCAAATTTTTGAATTCAATTTTTTCGGACAAGCTATTCGTGAATAAAACGTCCGCTAGGTTTGCTAGTCTCGAGTTTTGTGGTCCATCTGTAAATTTTCATCTTTCTCGTTAGCTTTTCTCTCATTGGAGGAAATTGATATCGCACTAACATTATCGAAACTAACGAATAAGTTTATTCTTGAAAACAACTGATTGCTACAATTTTCCAAGAATGGTGATTTGAATATTTCTGGTAAAATTTCAGATATGGGACTCGAAAACGGGCAAATATTACAGAAAAATGGTGCATTTCAATAATATTGCCCTAAAAGAACCTTGACTAACCGTCAAATCGCATCAAACTTCCATCAATATGGAAATAAATTGTGTGAGCAATAAAATAAGGCCAATAAAAGATGTCTGCTTAGCTGTGGCTCGCTGCAGCCGCTTTATCGCTCGCTTACGTCGCTTTATGTGGGGCGAGCGATAAAAATCACTAGTTAACCTAGATTTTATTTAAAGCTCATCCATTATTGTTTTATATTAAAGTGCAGAGTCCACATCCGTAGAGGATGTGTCTTTGTTTTGTTTGTTTGTGTATGTTAAAAGTTGTGTGGAAAGTTAGTGTAAAAAAGTGTAAGTTTTAACATTTTCTTTTTTGATAAGAACAGCTGTTTTTCTTTAAGGTGCTTGCGATTTGATTATTTAGCATTTCGTACATAGAAAGAAAATACATAATAAACCAGCGTGTTCAGAGGATGAACAGAATAATGTTAAGTATTTGCAATTCGCGTAAAAAAAGATTACAGAGTTGTGAAGAAAACTTTATATTTTACAATCTAAAAAGCGTATGAAATAGACGTAAGTATAGAATGCGACAGAGACGTTTATTATTCAGCGATAGCACACGGTTAGCCTATTTTATTGTAAACAGAGCTCCAGAAAACAATCGTAACGCTTTATGTGCGCGCTTCTCGCAATGAATATCTGAAAGGATATCGTTCATATTATACTGTAAAGATACGAACAGAAAAACAACTCCAATGGCATACGAATAAGATGTACCTAAAACACTTATTACAGAAAAAATAAATTAATAAGTAGTAAGACAAGTACTAGTTGGTTATGATGTAATACACGTCATAAACTGCTTCAATAACTAAAAAATATAAGAAGCTATCTTAAAACATATTTAATGTGAACAGTGTAACAAATTGCTTAAACAGCGCTGGATTTATGTGCAAAAGACACAATACAAAGTAAAAGATGTAATTGCGTCTAGCAAATTATTCCAAAACTACATATCCAAAAGCAGGATAATCTAAACAGTCGTAGCAGTATGACCAGTATGTCCAAATAAACTTAAATAGTGTTTCGGATCACTCATATACATAATTTACTAACCTACTAGATATGTACTTTTTCTAGGATTTTTCAAAAAATACTGGGAAAGTAACTACTGCCACCAGTCATAAATCTATCATAGATATACATGCAATACCTAAAGGTAGGTACTTACTTATCCTGGACTACAAATTCAGCAATTTCTCTCATTCAAAACCTTTACGTAGTTAAACAGACCTTCTGTATTTAACTGTAGTATTGACACACATCTGCTCGATAGCTGTGAAGTGTTTTGTGTAGGCGTTAGGAATTAGGTGTTTACGGAATCGCTAGGATTGTTGTTCGTCTGATTTTATGCTCGTATTCCACTTTATTGCGGGAATAGAGTTTACTTACGTACTCATAGATAGAAGAAATGGCTTAATGTCGAGGTTTAAATTCGTTTTAAAGGCTGCCAGTGAATCTCCGAGAATTCTATTATTTCTATTTATTTACTGTTATAAGGTTTATTTACAAACTCACCGTTGATATTTTATGTAATTTACAGGATTATCTTGTGTCTGCAAAAAAGTACACACAGCAAAGGCAATCTCGTAGATGGAGCGGCACATTATCGAAAGCGTTTGGTATATAATTGTATGTAAGTATGTATTAAACTTACATATTATATATATACACATATTCTGTGTTCGATTACTAAGGAATGGATCTACAGATAATGATAAACTGAACAAACAAACATTGTATCATGAGTACTTATAACTTTTTAAGGAACCAATACAAAGGCGTCAACTTTTCGGACGTCACACCACAGAATAATGGTCGACACGTCATTAAAACGTCACTGTTGACGAGTAAAGGCAACCTTTTGTAAACTTTGTAGCTTGGAATTACTAAAACTGCTTTCAAATTTTTCGGTGAGAAATGATTATGTTTTAACCGACTGCGGTGGAGCAGAAGGGTTATATATTTGACCTAAATATAATTTAATAAGATTTCGTATTAATAAAGAGGTCCGTTCATAAAACTTCTAGATTATACATAAAGTTTTCAAATTCCTAAAAATCTTCATTAACATTAGAATTTCATTACAAACTTTCAGGAATTAAGCTTTCAATTTCAGCAAGTAAAGTGGGGGTACAAATTATCGTCCATTCATTAATTGTAGCCCCTTCCTTTTCGTTCCTTTTCAGCCATAAATTATTTAATTACGTAATTAAGTTTCGACGTTATTAATTATCCCTAACATGCGCAAATTTTTGTTGCAGGCATTTTTAATTGGATGTTGTGGGTCCGACGAACTAGGTTGTTAAATAAAAATGTAATTAAAGTTGGACTTTGTTTCTGTTTTGTTGGCTTGCTAATAATGAATAGGTTTTACGTTCGTATTTCGTTTCTATGCCTGTTGAAAAATGTAGTCTTCATTAAAAGAACAAGCAAAAGAAATTTTGTTGGATCCTGAATCAAGTAGACAAAGGAAACTCCTTGCTCTATTTAAAATAATTAGATAATTAAATATTAGTAGGTAGAAAGACTGCGGCGCGGGGAAAACCTAAGAACTAGCAACTAAAGACGCCTCGAGCGTTAATCCTTTACACCTCCCAACACGAGAGCTGTGAGAAAAGGATTAGCTCTTTCACTTTCAAAACTTAAAGTAAATACGAAAATTGACCAAACCAAAACATTGACCATGTTTAGGTTTGGTCTTAGACAAATGACAAATAATAGCATCCCTCAAATCTCAGTGTAATCCATGTAACAGTCAAAACATTCGTCTGATTCCATTTTCTAGTATTATAGTAATCCTGTCTAGCTTTGGTCTAGACAGATGGAAAGTATTGCAGACTGGAAATATGTCTCCCCAAGATAAATGGTCGCATTCCGTCTAATATTTGTGGAATTGCCGTCGGATTGTCTGTCCAGCTGATATATGAAGTACGCTTTAAATGAAATGTATATTGTGAGATACGTTTCAGGTTTATAGTAATTGCATTGTTCATCCAGTCTTTGACAGTCTCGTATTTATTTACCGACTCCAAAAAGAGGAGGTTCTCCATTCGTCTGTATGTTTTTTTGTGTATTTGTTTCACGATTTTCCGGTTATAGATGATCATTAAATAAAAAAATACTAAATACCTACGAAAGGGTTGAAACGTCGGGACCTAAACTCTAAATATAAACCGCGACAAAATCCGTAAAAATTAGTCTATTTCCAATAAAAAAAATTCACCGGTAGGTATGCATCAGAGGTGGACGCATATAAATGTAATTATAGTCGGTTTGTCTAAGGTCTATTGACACAGCCAACATATATAAATAAATATTAGATACATATATAGATAAATGTTTAGTAAATATACAATTAATGTCTATTTAGAGACGGTGTTTGTGCCCGTCAGAATGATGTTTGTAAATACTCCCACGGTACATAAACATAATGTATTGAGGCAGGGTTTTCTAAAAATTCTTTATTTAATTGTTGCGTATTTTTATCGTAATGATATGAGTAAAATTAATTAACTAATTTAAATTAAGGTGCTTTACGATTTATCATTTGCATATTCATGTGTATCATGTGATTGATTTTATGTTTGTGGGAGTGATTTGTTCATTGTGTTTTATATCAATTGATAGTTTTATTAACAAAGTTATTTGCTTAACTTTGTGTAAGTAATTGGTATTTATTTTTATTTTATACATTTCAATCCTTATATAATACCTACGTTACTCGAAATTAATAATGCTTGAAGAAAGGGTTCGGCAGATTTATAACAAATCAGCTTTTCTTAAAGAGCTGTACCGTTCCGACCTGGTCTCTGTTACAAAGAAACAGCAAGCAACGCTCAAGTGTTTTGTGTCGGTAGTATTCCTACACCGCCTAGTGTTCAGAACATCCTACTGGATTTCCACCAGCAAAAAACAAAAGAATGCGACAAGTTCACCAAACTATGACTCATTTACTGAACCCATTCACACGAAGTTCATCAAATCATATCGATAGCTTCACAAAACAACACTCAAATGGTATTAATACTAGCTATTGCTGACGTATATATACCCCTTAAAATGGCGTGTTGTGAACGTTTGCACGAATTACCAATTATTGCTTAATTCTCGCGAATTCTATGAGTTGTACAATGACTGGCTGTTTTGTTACAACTCTGTATTTGATAGTTCTTTTTGTTATTGGAATATGTTGAATGGAAATTATGAGGCGTCTAGGAAATGACGACAAAAGCAGGAGTTTTTGGTGGTGACCTTTAAAATATGGGCCGGAACCTTGTACAAATATGTACCGTTACATTTTTACGAGTTTGTTTAAGAACCTAAATCTTAAAAATATTTTGAAGACCGAAAAAATATCTGATTGCAAGATAACTGTTGCTTGTAATCTACGATCAGGTGTAGTGCTTGCAATATTCTAATAATAATAAACGCTACATGATTCGTTTCCAAATAATTTACAACTTCATATGACAGAGATAGCATGATGCATAGCATGATACTTACTGGCAACTTAAACAACTTATTTTTGAGTTTTTGCTAAACTTTAGTTATGTAGTCAATCAGGGTTTGCGTCATATAGGTAATACCGTAAATTGTTAGGTTGAACCTAGTGTTATGCGGTCTAGTAGGAAACTTTTCAGCAGTTCCGAGTTTAAATTATGATAGATGGCAATAGACTCGCTGCCGTGACTTGGTAACTTTGAGGAAACTCGTGTGTGCAATAGTATTACATGTATGTAGATTTTCGCCTATGTTCAAAGAGATATGCACAGATTTAATTATTAAAAAAAAAAAGCGATTTAAATTTGGAATTTAATTCAGTCTCTCTCATGCGATATAAAATGTTACAAACGCTTTTTATTTTGTAAACGAATGTAAAAAGAGATCTGTACGTCTTTCTGCATTACTCCACGCTGTCCGACTGCAAAGTAATTTACGCCGAGTAGAAACAGTTCAACAAACGCAATAGCAATCACTAACACAAATGAATTTATTTATTCCACCATAAAATGCAAATTAAATCTTCTTAGTGGAAATCGAAGCAGATTTAATTAATATTATCTGTTAAAATAACAAGAGTTTGACCTTAGTCGCGTCCCGGTATCTCAATAACAAATAGTGCTCCGTTCCAAATTAATTGCTCTCATCTTTAATTGCTAGAATTAATCAAAATTGAAACACAATATTATTTTTAGAGGACCGTTGATGTTCGGATAGTATAAATAGATTAATTGGTTAATAAAAAGTGCTTGATAATCCGAGTTTGTCCAACGAGAAATAAAAACAAAGCAGAAGGTTTATTGCAATAGAGTCACAAAAAATCCCTGAGGAAATAAAACTAACTCAAAGCGCGTGCAAAGCGAAGATAGATATATAAAATACCGTTATATGCTGATAGCAGTGGGACTTCTATACCTCGTTGTGTGTTGGTTGGCAACTCGTAGCGGCCTACGCCGCGTAGCAGTGGCTCCTCGTTGACGCTCGGCTACGGACGTCTACGGCTACGCGGCGCGCTCCCGAATATTCCGAGTCTGGAGTAGTCGAGTTTCTATAATATCTTTTGTGCCGTGACTTTAATATTTGTTCAGCTCGTCGTTCAAATATTTGTCAGAATCAATTTATTGAGTACAGTGTTATATAAAATTCAAGACACAACTTCTATGTATTATTTAGTAGAGTGAACTTTTATATTGATTGGTTTAGCGGTTGGGATCCTTTTGATATGTAAGTATGAATTTAGTTATTTACTTTAAAAATACTTAAATTATTCATCTTTAAATAACTTAGTTCTAAGTTTCTTTTTATTGAACGTAATACAAAAATTAAGTATAATATTTCGCTGAATCGCTGGATCTTTTAAAAGTCAAGGGGCTATTATGCGTGTACAAGTACGATAGGATATCGGAAGGTCCCAGATTCGAGTGCGCACTTACCTTCCTGCGTCAGGCTATTGTCCGGTGGACCAGAAAGCCTTCAAAGGCTGGAACAGTTTTATAAAACGAAATAGAGCCTCAATACAATGCCGGCCATTCTTTAGATAACTTCACGTTTTTTATAATAGATAGAACCTTTTTTCGTCCAATTTTGTTGTACATTGTTTACCGTGGAAGCAACCTGTTTTCATTTTCTTTCTCGAGCCGGTTATTTCGCTGGTTTATTTGTTTTTGATTAGTCAAATTTTCTTTTCATCGAATATAGCTCTACCATAGTACTGATTCTTTATCTAAATTTCCATTGTAATCCAGTCAGAAGTTTATCCACCCTTATGAGTTCTGTTTTGTGTTTGATTTAGAACCAAATATATCTAAAATAAAATGATTATGTGTAATTGAAATAAAACTACTTTTACGGATTTTATCGCGGTTTGTATTTGAATTTTAGTTCCCGACGTTTCGATACCTTTGCAGGTATCATGATGATCATCAAATACAAACCGCGATAAAATCCGTAAAAGTAGTTTTCTTTCAATGTCTAACATTCGCGTAAACCTCAGAACTCAATAATTATGTGTAAACTAAATGACAGGAAATAAGTAAAGAGGTAGCCAAGAACATAATACCGGTTATACCTTGATCCAGTAGAAAAATAAGTCTGTTTTTCGTCTGTGACTTTCACGTTAAATTTACATAAGAATACCGGGGAATAGATTTGTGGGTACACAATGGTTTCACCCCTGTAAGGGTTTGTTATCATAAACTCCTTCTACTAACAAGGGGTCGACATACTGTGTTGTAGTCTTATCGTCGTATCTTTAAACGTTTGAAACATAAAACCTTATAGACATTGAATAAAACTACTTTTTACGGATTTTTTCGCGGTTTTAATTTTAGATTTAGGTCCCGACGTTTCGACACCTTTGCAGGTATCATGGTCACGGGCAGACTGCCCGTGACCATGATACCAAATTGAAAAAGTAGTTTTATTCAATGTCTAACATTCGCGTAAACCTAAGAAACCAATACCTTATAGACATATTGCTGCTTAAATTCAAAAGGTCTACAAGTAAAATAATACAAAGTTTTTTAAAGCAAAAATCGTATCGATTCTGTTTACATTTTTATATTCGGAAAAGACGCTCAATAAAAAACGAGTTATATTGTTAACCCCTTTTTGAATTTAAGCAGCGATATATAGGTATTATGCCAATGGGTAGTTTTTCAAAATTACAGTGACGGTAAAATAGTAACAGATTTTTAGACATTGGTCCTATTTGATTCAAAAAACGATGTTTTATTACTGTAACCATTTTTTAATGAAGTTCAATAGATATAATAAAAGTTAATGTATAAAATAAATAAAAGGTAGAACTGAATCGAGATTTAGTACGTATATGATAGTAAAACAAATAAAAGGGTTTCATTTTATTTGTAAGCGAATAATACCTGCTAGTGATAAGGTTATTAAGTGCTTAGTGAATGCTTCGGTTTATGATTAATAAAACTAGAATAATTGGCTTTAAACTCACTAACATTATAGGATATAAAATTAAAACTTTTATTAAGTGAAAATTAAGATTCGAATGAATGATTTAAATAAGTAAGATTTCTGTGTATGTTTGAATGAAACTAGTATAAGTAAATTCCCCAGTATATCTCAGTACAAATCATTCTTGTACATTTGTATTGTTGATCAAGCTATTATATAATTTACGGTAGCTATATTTATAACCTTTCACTAAAGTAGGTAGTTTCTGTAAAGAAGCGGTTTAATCCATTTTCATTAGTTACATCCAGAATTGTTTAAATTAATTTTATTTTATCTACGATCTCAGTATCCATAAAATGTTTATTTGGTCAATTAATAGTATTATTAAAATTTACTTTCAAACTTAGTTAGATAGATTATGTGTGTACAATAAAGAATTAAGAATTAAGAATAGATTACAAAAGCAATCTAAGACCTTTATTATTAGAATTACAAATTCAATGACATTTTCTTTTTTTTTAATCAAAATACATATAAGTCTACTATTACGTCTCGTTAGATGACCAAAATAACATCACACCACCGAAGCGTCATATTATAAGTACCTACATCATAATAGGACACTTCTATAATCTATTTCTGTTGACCAATCGCAGTAACTACCAATTTACTAGATCTAATTGACGAGAATAAGCCTAGTTTCCACTTAACAGATCTGATAACATTCTATAAATAGCTATCAGCATATAGTAAATAGTTTATAAATGATTGGGTAGTCTAAAACATTTGAACACATCATAACATCTCGACGATACTAATTGAGGTACTAACAAGTTAAAGCCTATTTCTCTGAGAGCTAACTTATAGTTGAAACTAATGTGTGTGAGAGCTGTAGTATGTAAAATCAATAGGTTTAGGATTTGAACGCTATTCAGCGCATCGTAAGCTAATGTTCATGATTAAGGAAGTAAGAAGATACATAATAAAATCAATTTAAAATATATTCACGAGGAAAGGATTAAAAATAATAAACATACAGTTTTTAAAAAAATATGTTTTAGAATGCGTACTTGAAGATTTAATAAACGTTTCCGTGTAGAGCAGTTTCTAGAAATATCTAATTTTTCCATATTATACATCTTCTGTGTTTCGGTATATTTTATTGACAAAATACATACTTTTAAGGTTTTTTACTGGGCGTTAAAACTACCCTTAAAGTCAAACACTGTAAGGAACAACTATTTGAACATCATTACACCACCCGTACATCGGCAAGTCGTCAAAAGGCGTGACGAAAGGAATCAATAAAACGTGATTTATAGGAATACTTGTACGGGTTCAGCCGCAGATAGACGTACAGTAGTACTTATTCAGCTTATACTAATCGCATGTTATATATAGAAGGGGTAATATAAGCTATGTAGCTAGTAGTACGATGTACAGAGTAAGTACGGAGTGGAAAATGTTAAAGGACTAGCTGGCTCAGTAGGGTGACGAATTAAACTAAATAAAATAGGAATTTTCAAAAAGTTTCCGTTTTTATTAACGCTTGTAAGAAACAAATATGTATAACGAAATGTTATAAAAAATGGTCTCCATTTTAGCCCTTTTTCATTGGAACTTCTTTTCATCAAAACTACTTGAATTTTAAGCACTTTTGTGCCAAATCTAAAGTTGTTTGCTTGACAAACCTTTGTAGACCAGAAAATTGGTTGAAATAATCCAGTCTTAGCCTAATTTAAACATTCGCTGCTTTAGCCCTATTGTATTCTAATTTAGTAATTTCCAAGATTGCTTAGGTAACGTTTGTTTTACAAATAAAGCATTACTTCATTTTCTTTATTTTCTTAATTATTCTCCAGTTTCGCCCGAGAAGGCAAACCGCGAAGTAGAATACTAAGTTAAGTGTAGTTAACGAATAAGATTGCTACTACGAGATGTGGGAATTAAGGCACTGTAACTCTTTTATGTACTTCGGAGTAAGGCTTCGCTATGCACACAGAATAAATTTTACGTCAGTACTTATGTGGAAGAGTTTTATGAAGTTCATTTGCAAGCTGGTGTGGTGGAAGTGTTTTTACTAGATTTTGTGAACTGCCGAAATTATATTGAAATTTTGGATTTAAATCGTTGTGGAAATTCTGTGGATTAATTTTAATATAAGAGAATTTCAAAGCCTTCTATTGTGTAAGGAGAGTTGGGAGTCTTTGTTTTTATGCATGTAATGTCATCTAGACTATTAACTATTATCCCTTAGTTAGATTTCATTGTTGAGTTAGTACAAAATCCTATTACACATGTAGCGATTCTAACTGCAGGTACTATAAAATTAAAATTAAATTTTATGAGAGGAAACAGCGAAACAAGTAAAAATGTTTTCCAGAAAAGACTTATACAATATTTATTATTCAGAATTCTTGTTACACACAGACTAGTCATTGCCTTTCTGTACCGACTTATTAGCTTAGAGATTAGCATTTCCTGGTAAATGGGAAATAACATCGATCTGTAATGCTGCCCATGAAACCTGATTCGCTGAAGCCCGGTGACGTAGTAGTAGGGGGGGGGGGGGAGGGTAAATCAAACGTGTATTTGGAGCCGGTCGCAATGCTGGTGGAGTATGGAGTCAGTTATAAGCGGTAGCGATGAAGCGAAAGTAGGTACATTTGTCTATTTTTCGTACACATAAACGCGTATTGTTTGATGTGTCACATAAAAAATATTTGTGTGATGAATTATATTAAACCTAAGGTCTTTCGTAAGCGGGAAACACTTCCTTAAAGTATAGTGAATGTTAATTGTTAAACTACTCGTTCACGCAAAAGTTACTGAATAAATTTTAATAAATCTTATCATAATATTGTAGCTTATAAATTGGAATATAATATAGGTTATAATTTATAAAGATAGTGTTTGAATAGTTGTTCACGCGGGTAAATCCGCGGGTCACAGCTAGTATTAAATATATAACTAGAAATAAGTTTGTAAGCTCGCCCTACAGCAATACTATCTCTACATATTATGTCGGTTAGGTCTTAAGCCGCAAAAAGTAGCCAAGGGTTTGCAAACATGGGATACTTACCTACCCAGACACATTTCTTTAGTAGCTACTTATATGCTACTTGGAAATACGTTCGTCGTCTATTCACCTTTCATAGATTTACAAAAATACTGGCCAGACCTTTTATTTTAATTGACAATTAGTTTTTCAGTCTATTTACGTCCATTGCCTATATCATCATCACTACATAGTATAAAATAAAGTCGCTTCCCGCTGTCTGTCCCTATGTATGTTTAAATCTTTAAAACTACGCAACGGATTTTGATGCGGTTTTTTTTAATAGATAGAGTTATTCACGAGGAAGGTTTATATGTATAATACATGCATAATATAGTAGAGGAACACGGATAATCTTAGAGATTTAAGGAAATGAACAAATTTTTTGCGCTTACCTTGCAAACGCTGGCTGAACCCTACGAGATAGATCAAAATAATGTACTACAGTATTGTGCACCTTAAAAAGATCTACAAAAAAGTCCGCGATGGCATATGTCTATCTCTTGAGGATAACCCACAATAACCATTTTTTATCGTTTATTTATTACTTATTTACGAAAAAGCGATTTTAAGATATACAGTATTAATCCTTATCCAATTAAGTACCTTTAATAAATTGTGCATGTAATATAGATCAATATTGCCCTTTACAGCATGTAATTTAAATGAATATTTTCGAAGATATTACAAAATTTAAAATGCAGGGACATCGCGGTTGCGGCGGTAACGGCCGGGGGGCCGCGCGGCGCATGCCTATACCAAGTAGTGCGTCGAAGGCTGTGCTTCGCACTACAGAACTTTATGATTGTGTAGATATGTCGCAGACAAATAGTATAATTTGGCATTTTACATACGGCATCGTCAGTTTAAAAACGTTTGCGGTTATGTAATATGCCGAAGGCAAAATGTAGATTGCCGTGTCACTTTATAATATGCCTCAACATTTCATCGAAAATTTAAACACCATATACATAATGCCCAGGCAAATTGAAGTATTTAGTTTTTGAGGTTATCCAGCACGTCAAAAATGCTAAGGTATCCCTATAAATACTCTGCAGGAGTCCTTCACGACCCAGGGTCTATACCCTGGGTCGTGAAGGACTCCTGCAGAGTATTTTTGGTCAAAAAAACATGTATTTGATCGAATATTCATATATTCATAGGCTCAGAAATCAATTGCTTGATTAGGTTCGACTTTGTGACAGAGATCAATAGGTTAGGTTAGGTTAGATATTGTGACCCTGCAAGAGAGCGAGCGAAGCGAGCGACGACGTATGTAATTCAAAGTTTGTCTCGAGATTTTAATGAGCATAGTCACCCTAAAATAACACTAACGTCGCATTATAACGCTTGAATGATTTGACATTTTGCCTTCGGCATATTACATAACCGCAAACGTTTTTAAACTGACGACGCCGTATGTAAAATGCCATATTATACTATTTGTCTGCGACAGATATATAGTGTAGGTATAAGCGTTGCACCCGAGCGAAGCCGGGGCGGGCCGCTAGTTTAGAATAAATGAAAGAACTAATTAAAACCACAGAACAAAAGGTCTACATTGGAAACTGGTTGGAACCTACACAATTGATTTACATACGGAGTACATAACATACTATGTGTGTTTGAGATTCACGCAGTGTTGAAGCGACGAAAATAAATTGCTAATAAAGAATCGAAAACATCGTTAAATTCATTTTGTCTTTTTTTGTTTAACAACGCTGAATATCTTGGTTTTTTTTATGAGTATAATAGTTATGAAAGTCCTAAAAAGGCTGGTCAACATAATAACAGTAAATCTATCCACTGAAGGTCAATTATGGAAGAAGAACAACCGTTGCTCATTTGTGCATTTCTTATAAGGAAATAAATATAAGATTGTAGACTACTTGCAGTCCATAGTCTCAATATTAAATTTAATTAAAATTTGCCATCGTAATCTCCTTTTAACACAGATACAGGTGAAATTAATGTCAAATATGCAAAAAAATAATCTACAAAATCTAGCGCAAAAAGAATGTGTCCGTATGAGACCATTTTCTGCCGACCAAGCTCACAGACACCAAGTAAACAAGACAAAGCAAAAGCAATTGTATTAATTAAGCCTTTAGTATCACTTTCGCTTGTTATCTGACTTCCCCTGAAAGGCAAGCGCGATGTAATTAAGGCTGGGTCATCTAGATAAGATAAGGTTATTTCCTGGTGGTTAAAAAATAAGCCTCGTTGGCGAAGCCCTATAATTATATTTATTTCCGAATTGTACGTAGGAGTTATTTGATGGCTGCTCTCTTAATTACTTGAAATTATAGTTTTGGGAAACAACGGAAACACAGATGACCTTTAATTGTTATTGTTTATTGATAGTGGTATAACGATGTAGCTTTTTGACTAATATGTATTGACGACGCAAATGAATTTATTTTTTTGCCACCTAAGTGTAGGACTTATATAGTATTTGAAGGGGTTGTTACTGCAAATTCTTATATTCCTAATAATTCAACAGATTACAAGAGGCGGTGTAGGTACTTTGTAATTTTATGTGTATCTGTTCAACAACAGTAGTAGTAGTAGACCAACGTCTATCTGGAATATCTGTGCTTTTCGATCATATGAAAAAAGAAGGTCGCTTTTCTTTTGCATTCTAACTACATAAACAGATTAGTAGAATTCACATAGTGACAGGCTTGTTTTTCAGTAATTGGTGTAAAAACAAACACTTGCCTACACACCTCACGTGTTACTAAGTCAATAAGGGCAACCTACTTCCGTCTAAACTTTGAACCTTTACACAAACATAATTATTTCACAACGTTGTACAGCGTTGTACCGCGTTGTACAGCGTTGCCCATGTTGTACCATTGACCCGGTCAATACTAATTGCTTTCGATTGAGTCGACCGCCTGCCGGTAAATATATTGAGTTACAAATTACAATCCCGACACTGCTTGACATTTTATCATTAGTAATATATGATGGCCTTTTAGGGTCTAACGTATGGAATACCTAATTACATAGTTTATTTGATAAATGATTGGAAAATTTAGTGTCATAAGGATTTATATTAGTAGTTTGATATATGACTATGAATACTGATGTATATCATTGAATAGTACTAACGTAGTAGCACCAGTCATCGACAAGAACCAATAATCGACATTTTATTTTTTATTCAATTAAATGATTAAAAGAAAAATATTTTTTTAATATGACGACAATGTAACATAGAAAGCACACTTTTTTTCAAACATTAATGTAAAACGTAAACAATTTTGTAGAGTGATAGTTCATGGTAGTTGATAAAAAATGCATGTGTATCTAAAGTTGGACGTAACTGCAAAGTAATTTAAAACAAAGGGTAAGAAACAACGGAGGAAATAGATTGATGATCGATACGTAATGACTGCTTTAATATGCAGCGCCGGCACGAAAGGTCGACAGCTGCAAGAATTAAATATACAGAGAAATAATCGCTAAGATACAGCACGACGACCTTCAACAAGACCTACAAAAAAAAAATACAGCCTAATTGAGAACCTCCTTCTTTTTTTTGAGGTCCTTTGAAATGAGAATAAAAAGTCCGCCTTTGAGTAGTGCTTCTAAAACACTTTTAAAATTCATACACAGCATACTAACCTGTCTGAAAAATTACTCCAGTATGTGCCTGAAAGTGCATTTATAACAACTTACTACATCAACATTCGTTGGACTCTCTATTTGATATTTCAAAGGAAGGTGAAAAGGATCAACAAAAAATGATGTCGCATTTGGACTATGTTATATTTGCCAGTGGGTTACTACGAAGCTCAGTATGATGATGATGACTCTATGTGACTGCCGAAGAAAGTAATCTCACTTTACTGACGCACATAGTACATAAGATTATTCAGCTCCATCCGGCGAGATCGGAAGCTGGTCCTATCACATATTAGAATCTGGTATCACTAACCCTCAAATGCTCAACCGTGGTGATCATAACGTAACATAACATACCATGACGCCTGTATCCCCGAAAGGTTAGGCAGAGGTGTACCAATGTTGTACACCCACAGTTCGCCGGTATTTTAAGGTCTCACGTAAAGCTTGGTGATCAAGGCCTTAAATTCTTTGCCCTTTTGTAGGACAGTAGAATTTCATATTTTTGTTACAAAACTTACCATTGAAGTGCTTTTGGTCGCCATTCTCCATAAATGAGTGGAGTCTCGGGTTCGTGAAAAGCCTCACTCCACATCTCGGCTATAGTTCGAGAGAATTTCATGCAACACGGTAACGGTCCAGTTCGTTATCCCGCACGCTTAGGGTTGCCACTAAAGCCTACATTAATCGAGCAATACGTTCTGTTTTAAATGGGTTACTTTTTTTGGCAGAGATTTTTTTTGTTTTGTAAAAAGTTTTGAGGAAAGTTATAGTTGTATTTCAAAAGAAGTAAAAGTAAAACTTGATTAAAAAAATAATTCATTTTAAGTTTTCTTTGATAAAAAAAATAATTCATTTCAAGTTTTCTTTGGGAAAAACTTTGTACACAAGTTTAGTTTCGTAGAACTTGAAATGTAATATTATTAAATAGGGTTTTCTGATAAAGTGAAAGTAATGTGTGTTATGTAATTGTAAAATCTCTTTACAATTACATAACACACAGTTATTCCTCTTACATTTAATGTACAAGCTTAGTGCAATTACCTCCTACAAATGCACATCAGTCAAAACGTAAAATTTTAACTAATAAAAAAAAATCCTATTGAGTGGCAACCCTAGTTACTTTCCTCGCTCTCTTGGCAGGCGGAGACCCACACATACCAAGTATACACTTACACGGTACATTTATACTGCATGCAAAGATGGATGGCTTAATTAGGTAACCGAGACCTACACTCAGATTGATTTACCTTCTACACTATAAATAGGTCGGTAAAGAAGTTTCTGGATCCTTTTGTGAATCCTCTCGAGCCATGATCGCCAATACAACGTCCTATTGAGAATTTTCTAATAATAGAACCCAATAACGCGAACTGGGATTCCACGGAAAGACGGGGTTGAGAATTGTGTCCTATAAATATAAAATATACTCGGTTTAGCGTGAAAGTGACGGATAATTGGAAGACGGGATGAATGGAAGATATAAATACGAGAAATAAGAAGATTCAGAATCCCGTTTATTGACCTCATTGGATAAGTATTTAAAGCTGACAAGATTTCGGAAGACCTCAAGTCGAAAACTCATGTAAAACTTGAAGATTTAGCTCTTAAGGAAAACAGCCTAACTTTATTATAAAAAATTGACGCGTCAACTTAGATGAGGTTAAAAATATCGATACCAAGAGAATGTTATGAAAACACCGACTTCATTATCGGGTAATCGAAAAAAGCAATATCGTAAAGTAAAAAAAGTAAACAAATTAAAAAGTTAATAAAGTCGTGTCAACGGTGGTCTGATAACATCGGAGGAGGTATTGGAGCTCTTTAAATAACCGTCAATCGATGGCAATTAGACGCTCGAAGACTGTTTACACCTGCTTTCTATGAAATGTATATATATGCAATACTACTTTTGTATACAACTTGGAGTTATTTAGTTAAAATGAGCCTATTAAACAAAGAAACAATTTTTTACAGAATTTTGTTTTGAATCTTCAGGCATTTTTGTTGGTCAGGTTTGAGTGTTGATGACGATTTTACGTTCACGAGCTTAATCACTTCTTAGATTATATTTTGACTTGATACTTTAGTCATATTAGGTAAGGACATACATTGCATTGATGTTATGATTGTTTTGCTAAATATGTAGTGCGTTTTGAAAGTTGAAAAGTTGAAACAATTTTGTAAACATTGTATTTTGCAGGCAAATTAAACAGTATTCAACTTTTTTTGCAAATAACATGTGGCAGTTATTTAATATTATTTAAATATTAATTAGAG
Source organism: Autographa gamma (assembly GCA_905146925.1). Lineage (NCBI taxonomy): Eukaryota > Metazoa > Arthropoda > Insecta > Lepidoptera > Noctuidae > Autographa > Autographa gamma. Next base: position 702,239 of record LR989858.1, read on the forward strand.
TTATTTAGGTAGGCATTACGATTGTCTAAATGACGTACTTCACTATATAGAAAACACAAAAAAAAACTGATAAATATTCTAAAGTCTAAAGGAACCTTTCTTAATGTAGGTATATTTCTTCGTTCCATCAAGTTGAAGCGTCTTGATCTAATTGCATCCAATTATCGTGAAATGCATCGGTCGGAGCGTCTTCGATCGTTGCATAAACTCTGCCCACGAGTATAACAAAACGGGGCGAGCGGTTTCAATGTTCAATATTTAAACTCCGTTTAAATAGGTTTGTGTTGAGAATTTAAATAACTTTGGTTACCTGTAGGTAGCCGTTTTGAAATAAAACAAGTAGGTTAGGTGAGTTCTTATCAAGATTTTGAATATAAAAACACGGTTCAGTATTTAATTGTTTGTATTGAATGTAAATAACTATAGAATGACATAATAATAAGGAACTGCCTCGTTAGCCTAGTGGTGCAAAGTGCGACTGCTACTAGAGGTCTTGGGTTCGATTCCCGAGTCGACCAAGATGTTATTGGGTTTTTCTATGAAATTCTCAGTAGCAGGTCGGATTTTGGATTTGTGCCCGGTTAGTGGCAATAGGCTCGCCCCCTATTACATGGGACCTAAACATATCGGCGAACTGTGGGTGTACATTGGTGCACCTCTGCCTACCCCTTCGGGGATACAGGCGTGATGATATGTTATGTTATGTTTATAATAATAAGCAAAATAAAAAAAAAACATCTCCCGATGATGGCGTGACCATCAAAGTAGCAAAAAAACGAATTAATTTTAGCATACTGAAATCAACTATTTAATTTTATATTAGCAAAAATATGAAATTGGAAATCGCCGTGGACAGAGAGGTTATTAAGACGAAATAGGCAGACTTTTCTCATCACTCGGACCTAACATAGGCTAATTAAAGAAAACACAAACAACTAATATTGGCGTGTATCTTACGAAACACGTATTCCACTATTGTATAACATACAGCCCTCGGAAGAAACTGTATACAATACCTCCGTAGCTATTGTCCGCACTCACAATGTTGTGACTCACGTATGTTATGTAGGATGTATACCTATGTTATGTATACATATGTTGGTAAGATTATAGCGCATTTAGTTTAGCGTTATTTTTGTGTAGTTACGACACGTGTATAAATATGATGTTTTAGTCACCTTTATTCGTACACTCCTTGTAAATAGGGTTATATTGAGTACAATAAAGATTAAAGAAATCTAAGAAATGTAGAGTGACAAACTGGGTGTATGTATTGTTCTTTATTAGTATCTACGTTATGTACAAAACAAGGGTGTAAGGGTCGTAGCAAGTGGAAAGAATTGGACTCTGCCTACCCCTAAAAGGGAAAGAGGCGTGATTATATGTATATATGTATGTATGTATGATTTAGTCGTGTCATAAGTCTTTTCTGCAATTATTAAACACTAAGTACCTACTAACTTATACATATTAAAAATCATACGCCATTTTGTAACGATGTTGGCTCCAAGTTAGAAATTAAGTGAGAAGACTATAAAAGTAAAACTAGACCAATAAGAAGCACTTCTAAAAACCCCTATATATTACTCGACGAGCTCAAACAAATTAGGAAAGTTTCTCGTATGTAGGATGTTAAAAAATAAAACATTCTCCTTTCATATTATATGTAATTTATAAACATACAGGTATTTATAAACTCTAGTAAACTTAGACATTATTTATATCAACATTTGTGAGAAATAAAGAAATACAGCAAACCTTTAAAAATAGACCAAGAAAACGTAAAAAATAAACAAATCAAAGTATTAAAACCAGAAATTATAATTATGTCTTCAAACCAAACTATAATGTAATTTCAACAAAAAAAATTACATCACTTTTCATGTTAAGAAATAAAATAATATAATTCCATTTGTTAAGTACATAAATGGACTGAACTTGATTTGCAAATACAGTTGCCAACAAAACATATAAAGGGATAAAAGTAGTTCTTGCCACTAGGAAACAAAATAGCCTTGACACTACATATTTTCAATACTTATGTCAAACACTAATGTTAAAAATGACACTAAACGTTTATTTAGAAACCTTAATCATCAACTTTTGTTACTGACTGTACCCACTGAAGAAAATCATGTAAAATGGTCCAATCTATACGTTAGGGGTCGATCGATCAGTGAGAGGAAATTGTAATTTCCTCTTTCTGATTAAATTTTCAATTCTATCTATTTATTTTACCAATGCCTTTTTTTCAAAGGTGAGTAATTTGACTAGAACATAATTAAATACTAATTGAGATTTCGTGGTTTTGGAAATAGGCCCGAATAGATTATGTATGATAGAGATTTTACACTTACCTACATTATTAGCAAATAAATGATTTCTTCTATTTCTATTTCTAGACAGCCAGACACTTAGAGACAACGATGTTTAAGTTAAATATTACATACATACATACATATAATCACGCCTCTTTCCCTTGTAGGGGTAAGCAGAGACCACTTCTTTCCACTTGCTACGATCCTTACACACTTGTTTCGCTTTGTCCACTTTCATTATTCCCTTCATACATGCTGTTCGGTTTATGGTATGCTCTTGATGTGGCCTTTTTTCATTCACACTCGCCTTATACACTTTTTCGTCAATCGTTCTTTTATTCATTCTCTCGACATAGCCAAACCATCTCAGCATACCATTCTTTATTTTTGTCTCGACATCCATCATCTGACATAATCCATCCACCTTACCATCCATTCCTCCTCTTACATTCAACGCAGCGAGGCGGCTCTCCGTGGCCCACTTTTCGCCCCTGCGAGGAACGAGACGTGATGGGTGGCGAACCACATCGCCGCCATTTTGGATAATTGAATTATTTTTTATAATTATCCATTGCGTTCCTGCGGGATAAGGATTTGGGAAAGGATATGTTTCAAAGGATAACAAGGTAGAACGGGTTATAGGATGCTACCATCACGGAGGTACAATGAATGTGACAGTAACAGCTAGGGCAGTCCGGGGTCGCGTACCCGTGGTGGATCTAGCCAGATGTCGGATAGATAATTGGTAGATTCACCCCCTGAACCCTTAAATATTCGACTAACGCTAAAGAGATCTTGAAAAACACTTCAATGATCTATATTTAGGTAGGTACTACTATATTATGCGTAAACATACAATAAAGCCCTACACTAAGCCATTAACCTTATAAAAAGCAAACGTAATTACTAAAAGGTCAAAGCTTTAAACATTCTCCATTAGTTATCATCAACTCAGTAAGACTATGTTCAGTGAATAATGTATGCTGGAATTACCATAAAAACTAGGTTAACATACAACTTATTTTCTCGACTTTTCCAAGCCAGCGAGATTAGTTTTATATCCTCCGCAATACAACATTAAATAAAATAACTTTACTCCCAAGTTCATGTGAAGTTGGAAGAAGCATAAATAATGAGTGTTACGCTCAATTCCGGTAGGTGTCGTTACGGTAGCTTAGGAAATAAATGTACAAAATATGGAGGTCTGTTTTTGTGTATTTTTTATAATTTTGTAGTCGTAAACAATTATTAAATAGAGTTTATAGGTGCATGGGGATCTGAGTATAGGAAAAACGAAACTTAAAATACTGTCATAAATATGTACGACACTCACTATTACATTTTTTTGAGAAGTTGCGAACTTATTAGTTTAAAAGCACAAGTTGGGAACGGGACAATAATGTGATGTAGGTTTAGTAATGTATTTATATTTTTATGTCTAAAACTGCTCCCTCGATACTAACACACGTAGACATTACATAAGTTACGATTGAGTGTTAAAGTAAAGTGATTATCTGTGACATGTTCTGATGTCGATCCTACAACAGACAAGACTCAGAATCTAGTGCTTACATCCTTATAATAATAATAATAATAATAATAATAAAAAGTCTTTATTTTCTCATCATTTCTTACATATACATAATTTTTATACACGTTAAATAGAGACTGGTGTCTGTAGTAGGTGAAACCTGTGAGACAGATCACCAGGCCATCCCTCCGTTAGCTCGGTAAATCAGTAAAACATAATCTACTAACAATTTTCTTTAACATTAAAATAAAGTACAAAATAGCATAAAATGAAATTAAATTCAAATTACAGAATTAAAATAATAACATATTTTTAAAGTAAAATTATAAGTTATAACAATGGTAGGTAACATTTTGTGTGTGTGTGTGTGTGTGTGTGTGTGTGTTTGTGTGTTTGTGTGTGTGTGTGTATCAGTGTGAGCATTTTATTATTTTATTTTATTGGTTTGAGCAGACTTTCCGTTGCATCATAATCCAAACCTTGGAGCCACATACAAACTTTCTTTTTACATTTAGATTTTGTCAGTGGATAAATCAATAACTGCTTATTTAAATTATTATATAAATATGGGCCTAGAAAAAGATAGAAATTTTGAGATAAGCTATACGTAAATCTAGTGATAGTGCAAACTGCTGTGCCTCTTCTTCCATACTTTGCCACTTCAGAATCAAAAGGCAATTCAGAGTGCTTCTTGACAATAGTCCCTAAGATAAATAGCTGTCTTACTGTTAATACCTTGCAGTGCTGGTATACATCATAAGTAGGGTAACGTATAGGGAAGAAGCAGCCAACTTTTAACACCGCTCTTTGAGCCCTTTCTAGATTTATTAAATATGTTTTAGCTGCTCCACCCCACGACGTTATACAGTATGACAGCAATGATTGACACAGAGCGAAATACACCGATCGTATCAATGTTATGTCTGCAATATGGCGAAGGGATTTAAATAAATATATGAGTTTACGAATTCTGGGAACTAGGCTGTCAATATGTTCTTGAAATTTAAGTTGATCGTCTATAATAATACCTAAATACTTAATAGAATTAACTCTCGATAGGGAAGGGCACGTACATAAAAGATTCGGACTGGAACTGCAAGTGTGGGCAATAATAGGTATGTCAGGTGGATCCTGTTTTTTAACTGAATACGTCATAAACTTAGTTTTTTCTGCATTTAGGGTCAGAATGTTTTTAGATAGCCATGTAGATGCTTTATCGAAGCCTATCTGACCATAGCTATAAAGCTCTTCCCAGGAGTCACCGTGGAAGACTAAAGCCGTGTCATCAGCGAATGTTAAAATTTTTCCATTTGTTAGGTTGGTGTCACACAAGTTATTAATATAAACTAAGAATAGGGTTGGCCCTAAAATACTTCCTTGTGGAACTCCATATTCTATTGGTAACTCATCACTTATCAATTCATTCAGCCTAACAACCTGAGTTCTGTTTTTGAGGTAATCTGAGAAAAGCTTCAATGGTAAACCTCTCACTCCCAAGTGCTCTAGTTTGTTTATTAGTAGGGGGATAGATACTGTATCGAATGCTTTGGCTAGGTCTAGGTATATGGCTAGAACCTTTTTTTTAACATCTAGTTTTGACACTATATATTCAGTTAATTGATGAACAGCGTCTGACGTGGATTTTTGTTTGCGAAAACCATATTGACTGGGAGATAAAAGTTTATTGGATTCTAGAAATTGTACTAGTCTGCTGTTCATAAGACGTTCGAGTATTTTAGATATTGTGGGCAAAATAGAAATCGGTCTATAGTTATTAATATTTAATCTATCCCCACTTTTGAATACAGGAACTATTTGTGATTTCTTGTATGCGAAGGGAAAAACCCCTGTGGTGAAAGATAGGTTGCATATAAAAGTAAGTGGCGGAGCTATTACGTCTATGAATTCTTTTAGGAATTCTCCTGATATACCGTCATGACCCACCGCGCAATCACTTTTCAAATTTGAAATTAAAGATTTTATTTCGCGTTCATTTGTTGGTAAGAGCACTATAGATTCACGGAAGGAATTGGAATCATTTGCGTCGTTTACATTGCATGGAGGATCTTTGCCTGATATTATTTTTTCTGCCAGCGTCTTACCAACACCAGCAAAAAATGAATTTATGGCATTAACAGAAGAGTTTGGGTTGTTAGTATTAATTAACTGAGTGGTTTTGTGCTTTGTCTTTGACGTATAAGTTACCTCCTTAATGATTTGCCACAGTTTTTTATTATTTTTGCCGGCTTTCTTAATAGCTTCTCTTTCATAATTTATCTTGACTTTCTTTAAAATATTGTTGCAAAAATTCCTGTACCTCTTGTATGTGCGCTGAATTATATCATTATCTGCATTTCTCTTAGTCTTTATATATAATTTGTCCCGGTTACGCATACATCTAAGGAGGCCTGGTGTTATCCATGGCTTTAAAGTTCTTTTGCGGCTATTTAATGGGAGTACTTTAGTATTATTTTTAATTGCTATTGAGAGCACTTCTGTAAAAAACTGCGTAGCTACGTTAACATCAGTTAAGTTATATAAAGGCTCAAAGTCAATACTTTTTACACTTTCACGTAACCCTATACGGTCAATGTACCGGAAAGACTTTTTAATTGGCTGACTGATTTTGACGTTCATGAAGAGTAATATAGTATCATGATCTGTTATTGACGTATTTGCGACATAGCAATGAGCAGGAAGTCGCGTTTTTAGAAGTACGTGGTCAAGACATGTACGACCATGAGTAGGAATTGTGTGTGCCGGAAGCATTCCGTGAAATGCAATCATATCCAGATATTTTGCAGCATTGCGGTCTTGTGTGCCAGGTGCAATATCAATATTTATATCGCCAACCAGGATTATATCCTTAAAAGAGGAAAGATTGCATATACAATTATTGAGGGAATTTAAAAAGTTATCGAGATTTTTGTAGCTGGGTGGACGGTAAATGGCTATAATTACTGTATTATTTGATACTTTAAAAGTAAGTATGTTTGCGTCTAGAAAGTCTGGTTCATCAACATTTGCAAGACCGGCGATCTTACAGTATATCACAACGCCTTCATTTTGTGTCTTATTTCTGGTAGTGGAGAAAGACGTGTAGCCCTCGATAATAGGCACAGAAGAATTACGTGTCAACCAGCACTCTGTTAGCACTATAACATCCCATTCTACCTTTGACCTAACTAATAATGTTTGCAGATTTGAGATATTACAGTGTATACTACGTATGTTTTGTGTGAGAATTCTTAGATAAGTTTTAGTATCCCGAGTCAATTTCTGGCAATCTTCGATTTCGCATGTCGCTGATTGGGCCACAGAAATATCGTCCAGTTCACTATTTAGATTTATATTAAATTCACCCATATTCAAGTTTATGATATAACAATGTGCACTTCAATAACATTCTAATATTAACTAGCGTAATCTTATTCATTTTTAGGAAATACTTGGCAACATTCTCAATATATATTACTGTCAAACAATTAAATAAAATATAAAATTGTAAAAATGTATGAATTGTGTTGTGTGTTTTGTAAGTGTAAGTGATGGTTCGTGTAAGTGTTGAGTTGGTGTGTAAATTATACAGTGTATTATAGGAACATTCGTTTCGATAAACTAATAAAATTAAAATAATATAAAAGAAAAATAAGAGATCAAAAATATTACATTCTAAGCTAATGCTAATAATAACAGACATAGTAATAGACTTTGCAATTAGTCAGATTCTCAGTTCACCTTTTAACTTATCCAAGTCCGTCTCTGTATTAATACGTAAAGCACGATCACCATCTTTCTTGCGCAGGTAGATCTTGCCACCAGCTGTCCAACAATATTTGTACTCATGAGAGTTCGCGAAGTCCCGGCCGAGGAAAAACAGTCTTCTAGTTTTAGGAGTTAGGTGTTCGGAGATGTAAATGTTCTTCGTAGGGCCACTTATATGTAGGTGAGCGGTGTTAAGTTTGTTTTCTTTATGTTGGTTGTTGAACTTTTTGCAGTGTTCTATAACACTTTCTTTGGTGATAATTGACGTAAAATCTACAATGATAGGCTTATTTTCTTCTGTTTTAGTATTAATACGATAAATATCTCTAATGTTATGTGTTTGAATAGGTATGTTGAGAGTACTGCCCACCTGAGTTATTAAGTTCAGGAGATCTTGCTTTGACTCTTTTTGCCGCGGTGGAATATTTTTTATTTCAATAGAAGAAAGCTTTTGCGTCTTTTCGAGGATTTCAATCTTGCTTTCCAAGACCTGGGTGTATTCTAAATTATCCTTTCTCTCTTTATCCATATCTTCAAGTTTTAGCTTGAGTTTCTTGTTCTCATCTGACAGGAGCTCAATAGAGTCTATAAGCCCATCATTCTGCTTTCTGATGTCGTTTATTATCGCCTGTAATGCGTCCAATTTAACATTTTGCTCCTCTTTTAATTCGGATAACATCTTTCTTATTTCTAACATAGAGCTGGATAATTCGTCATCTTGAGTTCGTTTCCTGGACCGTGTTGTTGTTGTTGTTGAGCTTAAATCAACACTTGGCGGAGACCGATTAAGTGGCATGGTGACTTTGGTTTTTCTTTAAAACAGGCAACTCGGGGCGGCAGACTTAGGGTATGCTTATAAACAGTTTCGGAAATGTTAGAATATTAAAACTTAATAATGTTTATTATTACGGTATTTTTTCTCGTAAATGCTCAGAGAAATACGCAGTAAATTAGTTGTAAATATTAAAGTATATCCAAAAATGAAATTTATTTTCAAGATTTGAACTTAGACCTGTCACTGACAAGAGCCGTGTTACTACGCGCTCGGCCAAATTGACATATACTTTCTATGTGAAAATTTAGTTCGTATTATTAGCGTTGAACGCAAACAGCAGTTGACCTTTCTATTGTGTTTGAAAGTCACGGATCACGGTTCACAACACAGCTTTTATGAGCGTCTTATTTTAAAATGAAATAAAATGACCGTTTTTTATTTGTTTCACTCACTTTTTTGTCAATAACTTTTATTTTCATAAGATTTTTAACACAGATTTTTACCAGATTGTTTATCACTCACTTACGGATAGTTTGTTACAAATTAGAGTCATTTAGTTAAATAAAAACATTTTTGAACAATAAATTTACGGACGTTAGCAAAAAATACGTGTGCTCGCGACGGCGTCTATGCGGGGGGGGGGACAATCCTTAAATCTTATCTCAGTAAAAGTAACATAACGTTAAATACATTTACGAGGCACTTAAGTCACCTAAGGCTGAATTTACACTGAGATGACAACTCTATATGTCTATAATACATAATATCGCTTGACGAGTCCGCTGCGCGTGAGTTTTCGGACATTTTCAAGCTTATTAAGCGTAACTATGTTTTATAGAAATGAATATAGGGTTTAAAATTAGATGACAGGTAATCTGCTTCCCACTTCGCTGCTGTCTCAGTGTGAAAGCCTAACTGTAACTACGAGAGTGTGACGTCATAATCCTCTTATCTGAGAGCCCTCATAACGTCTGGTGAAGTTGAATTGTAACATTTGTTCATTCATCGTTATCTGAACACATCTGCTTTGAATGGGTTCGCTTGTGAAAGACGATGGTGGTGACAGTGTGTCACAGTTTTGGGAAGTTTCCATTTAAATTTCCTGAAATTGTTGCTGAATGTAGAATCTGAATGTAGCTCTTCTTCTTGTGAAACTGTTTGTAATTATGCAATAAATTATTGATTCTGATAAGTAGTTCACATGATAATGTAAAGCAACTTTTCAAGAAATTATATTATGTTATTAATTAAATTGGAAACTAGTGGTTACCCGCAATTGACTTACTCAATTAAGCTTTCGAAATATTTGTCGTAATGTTAGCATTGGAAACGAGAGTATTGACTATTATTATCAAATCTTGTCTTTGAATCTTTGTCTAGATATATATGTTTATGTGATCTATGCTATGTTTAAATGATCTATGTACACACGAAAAGTTATAAAGAAAAAGCATTGTGTAGTTTATCACTAGTTTTCTTTTGGACAAAGACTTGCAGAACCTTTACCTCAAAAACACATATTTCTTCAACTAAAAACCGTCGTTCACACAAACATTGGCCCCACAAAATTGCAGCGTCCCATTTTTCATGATCTCGAATATATTCCATCTCCGTTTGGAGAATCTCTGGAGCCATTTCCATTATCCTGTCCCGTTGGAGCTCAGCCGCATTGACACATTCGCGAAAAGGTCTTGCGGGTCCACAGATATTTTCACTTTAAATTCCCTCCAAATGTTTGATGTAGGTAAAGAAAATTGTTGAACTATTTTGGGTTTTGTATGAAGTTTTTTGTACTATTTTTTGTTATGAAAAGAAGTGTAATGAATATTAAGGTGAGTTCCAATATTTTTAATGTCATATACAATGAGTGCCTTTACTGAGAACCAATACAGTCTTGAAATTCTGTCTCTACTTTTGTTTCTCTTTATGGTCATAATAATGGTTCGTGACCATACCACCTCATTTATCAGCCCAGTTATTTTATGTTACAAACATCATATAACTAGTCATATTTATTTTGTTTAATAAATTTTAAATGAATATCGAAGTCTAGTCTTCGATTGTAAATCACAAACTTGTCAAAAGGGCAGATACAAAAGTGCAATCAGGAATATTGCATAGTATAATGTCAATGTTTTTATAAAAGGTCACAGAAAAGCCAATGAAAGGTCAGCTTTGAGTTGATTAGCATATATTATACCTATTTCTAGAATGCTTAAAAGCTATGTCGTTTTATTTCCGAAGCAGTTGTTAGATAGGAGTACTCCCACGCAAGAATTATTAGCCCCATTTATTTGACGGTCGGTTAAGTCGATCGCATTTTGTCAAAGAAAAGTAATTTATTCTTCTTTATTTGACACGCTGTTAATAAGGTCTTGAAGAAATATCGTTGATCTGTTTATCTTGTTATTTCGAATTATATGTTCCTAAATACTATTATTTAAAAAAATCTACATATATTTAAAAAACGTGACTTTCAAAATACTTAGTCCTTATTTCCGGATTTTCAATTAATTATAAATTTATTTTACGTATACCTCTAAGACTTTTACTTTGCATGTTTTTACCAAGTTTATTTTTACCGATGTCAGTGCATCTCCTAAATACCAAGCAATCTTTGCCAATATTCTTTAAAGTCCGCAAACTGGCTTACCGCGAAGAAAAACGAATACCTTTGCCACCGAAGTGCATTCGTTCATTTTGTGTCTGGAGCGCGGGAATTTAATGGCGGGTCGGGCGCCATCTTTTATTTGTAGGGTAGCTGTATTGAGTACAGCGTCCATAAAATGAACTCTTAAAAAACTGTAGCCGTCGTGTGAGCGAGACTCTGCTACTTGCAGTGTAGCGCGCCGTCTCGCTTCCACACCGGCGACAGTACCGCGTCAAGAGATCTTGGTACAGGTATTAAACGTCGGACGTAATGACAGGTAATTGAAGCTATACTTTACCTCTCATTTCATCAAAAGCTGAACATTTATTTTTATATTAATTGAAGATTTTTTATACTCAATTTCAATTTATGAAACGCTCATTAGTAGATGAAGTTTTTTATCGGATCTTTTTATAGAAAGAAATTGGAACGAGATAATTAGAGGTTTGCCTTTTCATTTATACAGAATCCAATATAAATATACTTTATAGGAAAAATAACCTTTCATTATTTACATTGATAATATAATATTTTCCTTTGATCACTAATATGATTAGTATGGCGAAGTTGTTTAAACGTAAACTGTGTTTGCGTTAATATTAAACGATATTTTTCTAAGTGATTTAATCACATTTTGCAAATAAAACAAAAAAAAATTAAAATCAATTCCAATTGGACCTTCTATTTTTATAGTTCCAAAATAGTAAAATATGAAAATTTAGGTACCAAAACTCGGAATAGAAATATTCTATACACAATACTACGCGGTAAATAAAACAAAACCCATCGGCTTACGTCATAGAATTTATCAAACGAGAAACGTCACTATAAAGCTGCATCACAGTGCACCGGGTTTTGGAAAAGCCTTCATTGATGTGGATTTATTGGGCTGCACAAATATTTCACTATTTTTCGTCCTTATTTTATCACCGCAATAGTACTGCGGTACTGGGTGTAATGATTTTTGTTCATATATTAATATCGAAGTTGGTGAGCCGGTAAATCCTTTTATGGTTTTTAATGTTAATAAAATAATTTTTTAGTTTGTTTTTTAAGTTACTTTAGTTATTTTTATTATTTTTGATCCTAAACTTCCCACTGCACAGACCCCTAACTTCTTACTCCTAATAATTTTACTCTATCTTTTGTTAAATTTACTCATTTTTTTGTAGCTACAAAGTTAGGAACTACCTCGCTAAGTTAGAAACTACCTGTTACGTAAAGTGGGTAGAGTTCTGAACAAAAAAAAAACATACTCAGTTCGAAAGTTTTTCGTTTTGTTTTCATTACCAAAGGAGTTTTAAATCTCACAAAATGCAAACTGAAGCAAACCATTTCTTTTAAGTTGAAGTGTTTTTGAGTGCATTTCTTTGATCCTGCTTTGTTTACCTTGAACTGAGTTCAAGGGAAAACCGGACTTCTTTAAACTTGTTTTGTATTTCCTGTTATTTTCTACACGTGTTGCGTTAACTTGGCGAGGAATTGAAGTTTGTAAATACAACTATTTTAAGTAAATGGAAACACTTTCCTGTTTACTTGGTATAGTGTAAATACACGTGTTAGAAATAAAGGGAAACCACCTACATTCACAAAAAGGAAGAAAATTGGCCTCAGTTAATATTTACTATTATTATTTTATATTTGGTCTTTCCTATAACATACGTCAAAACATGTGAAATCCAACGGAAAACTCCGTCATAGCTACCGGCTTTAAATATTTACAACATACAAAATGGAGTATACAATGAATAAAACCTAAAAATGCTCAGCCAAATGTGAAGCATCAGACTCCACATATTTCTATTAATTTAGTGCGCAGATGTGAATGAATGAATATGAACGTATGAACGAATGAATGAGCACATTGCGTTTTCAGGTACGTATTCATTCGTTTCGGTATTTACAAAAAAAAAATAGAAGTTTTAAAAATAGGATCTACTCGTAGCTACTAGAGTCTTTTCTAGAGCTGGTAGCAAAGATAAATCCACAAACTATTGTATGCACGTGAAAAAGTGCAACGATTTTTCTCTCGTCGAGTTAGGAGCGGATATTGGAAAACAATATGTCTTTTTAGTCAAAACCCTTTTATTCTCGGCACCGCATCCGCACAAAAAGTTTTAATTAGAAGAGTCTGCGGCGTGGGGATAGCATGGAAAATGAAATTATAAAACTACATTCATTTTTTGTTCATACTTTATCGAGGTTGAAAATGTAATTTTTATTTACCTGCACTACTATTTTAAAAGTCATTGCCTTTTCTGTCGATAATAATATATTACTTACTTAACGCCTTGTGTAAATATCTATGGTTGTTGTATAATAGGTATATTTAAGCCACCAATTTTAGAGCTATATCTGTCTGAATGCTATTTAGCAGTAGTGTTCAAACGTGGATATTGTCAAAGTTAGTGATAAATGGATTGGATAGCATTGCGGCTGTCAGTCAGTCGTTCCGGGAACTCGCAGCACACGAGTCCAAGTACCGAGAAATACCGAGGTTTAGGTGTCAGTTTAACTATGAACTATAACAGATTAACTGTCACTGCTTGATATCCCTATTATTTACAGGAAAATAGACCAGTTAATACATGACATTAATCACATTAGTTACTGGTTAAGGAAGAGTTAAGTTATGTAAATATTTACCTTAGAGTTCAATAACACTTTTTTATGAGCCTATTTTGCCCCACTGCTGAGCTAAGGCCTCTCGAAAGTCTTTCCATATTTCTCTTTCTCGAACCACCTCAAACCAAACCTCGCAGTATGACTGTAATAACACAAGAAATATCTATGAAATTGAAACCTACAGACGAAGTTGAGAACAAAAAGTAGCTAATAAAATCAACTTTGTATTCGCCGTGTGCAAGTCTTCAGTAATCGCCGCCGAGACTCAGCAAGGACCATTAATTAAAAAAGTTGCCACCCGCAATATTGGTGCGTGAACACGAACTCGCAAGCGGATTAACTACAAAACTTTCTAATAAAAAATCAACTTAAAGGTACGTATTATAAAGTTGAAAGTCAATTGCGTCGAAGGTAGAGGGACGATTGGTTGAGTAGAAGTTGCTGACGTCAATTATCCGAGTTACAATCCTCGGTTCGATCATTAAACGTTCGATCAGTTTGTTTTGTGAATACACGTCAGCTGTGGATTGACCGTTTAATCTGTAAACTGGAATGTTTAGACATGGATTTACTGAGATTCTGTCTAGGATTTTATTTGCTTGGTTAGTAGTTTTGGTTGTTGTATTTTCAACAACAGAGTTGATGTATTGTAACTAAGCTGTAAATACCTGCCATAATTTGAGAGAAAATTGTATTTAAAAACTCTCAAGAACATATTTATTGTAATTTGTAATTTAATAAATAGGTAAATAATGCAAACCAACTTAAAATAGATTTAGTACAACATAACTAAACAGTACATATTATAGTCAATACTACCCCATTCCGTGAATACTCAATTAATGATAGATGTTGATTGCCCTCGAAAGGTTAACGTTGAAAGACAACATAATTGTAAATTTCTCAGCACAATCCAAATTAGCTACATTTACTCGGAATGAAAGCAATTATCTTAAATTGGAACTTTGATTAAAATTGCAACAGATGCGACTTAAACCAACTGCTAAAGTCTAATACATTCTGAAACACATTTGCTGCGCGACTTGATAAAAGATAATGAAAAAATCTGTCATTATTTTTATGCATACATTATATATTTAATTTAGTGACATAATGAAATTTCTTTTGACTTTACAACCAGTTTTCAGTGCTGTTATGTCTTCTTATGCTTTTAGTTTTCAAAAGTCTAGATTTAAATCGAACAACAGCAGTTCGTACAAACTTTAATTATTCTAGACTAAGAACAAAGCGCAGATCATACGCTAAGAAGACCACTAATTAGTTTTCCTTTGTACCGCTAACACATTTAATATCATGGTGTAGTAAGACTAGTGCTCATTAAAAAAGAATAGGTAGTAGGTACAGTACGGTGGAAACTTAATGGCGTCTCTGAACACGAGGCGAGTTGCTGCGCAGTAACAAACTTATGCGCCAGCGGGGGTGCGGGGTGAGGTACTGCGCAGCGTGTTGCTAACTTCAGAGCCGCCATTAACTTTGAATCCAACTATATCTAGTTACTGCCCATCGGAGCTGCATTGAGCAAGCTGAACGATCATTTTATGTTGTACACGTTATTTGATAATAAATAAAAAAATCCTGCAAAGGCGAGCTCACACCATGTACTCAACATGAGTTAAACTCAATAGATTTACACCTCGAATAAAAAATGTACCTAGTTACTACACAAAATAAATAATTAAACATTTCACCAATAGCAAAGTGATTAAAGTACAGTTCCTCGAAGGCGATTAGTTTTCCAGTTCGTAGGTACTAAGGAAGTGATTCGTTGGTACATCTAAGGGAGCATCGAATCATTCATGAATATTGTATAGGCGTTACATTGGATGTGGGTAGCATATAAAAAGGTCGTGTTCTCCGAACGAGCTGTTTATTTATTAAACGATATTAAGTTCTGTAATAGTGTTGTTCTAACTTGTTTTAGTGAAATCGGTTTTAGAAGATTGTGAAGGTGTGGAATATATTAGTTTGTTATTTTTTGTCTTCTTTTGATGTAGTTTTTTATTTCATTTGAGTGAAACGTAACATTGACAGTCAATCAGGTCTTTTACGTGAAGTGTTGTTGTTATGAAATAGTGAGTACGTCGCAATAATTGTTTTACAAATGTCGAGGGTTTGGTAATAATTGGATAAATATTTTACAGCACTGAAAAATGTTATTTTTTTTATTTATTTGTTACATATTACTTGCTATTACAGATATCTTAACCTAATTCGACATAGTAATATTTTATCTATTAAGAAGCTTCATTAGAGTTTAGATTGATACATTTTTCATCCTACAAAACAGTTTGATAAAACTGTTGTCTCCAAACATAATTAGCTCAATAATACAATTACCACTAATTAACTTATAGATTAGCGCCCACATTCGTTTGTAAATAAGTTGGTATGGAAATAGCTGTTCAAGGAAGAAACAAGTGAAGCGAGCAGATTGCCGAAATGCCGGAGTAATTATATTGTTATTAGATATAAATGAGCGGATAGCTTTGTTTATAAATAAATGTCTATTGTTAAAACAAACAGGTACTGTTGAGGCGTAGGTTTATTTTGAAAATGCTAAGAAAGATATTTTTTGTGTTAATTCTATTTGTATAAATTTTTCAGAATACTACAAGATTGTAAAAATATAAGGAAAATTGTCAGTGAATAATAATTCAGATCTTAGATTTTACTAACCTAACCATAAACCTCAAGTAATTAAAGGTTCTTTGTTCAATACCTAGGTCCCTAGGTCCCGCTATATTTGGAGCAAGCAAACTTTGCGATAAGGCAAAAAAAGTATTTTTAGAAAACATCAATCCTGTTCCATTCCGGCTCATCAACACAAACTAAATTGACACAAACCACAAAAAAAAACAACACAAAAATAACATTTTATGAATTTCTCGTTAACGTCCACTTCCAAAATCATCACTTAGCTTCTAAAATATGGGTCGAAGCTAATTTCCCTGAAGGGCGACGGCCGATTGTCGTCCATAAATCTATTGGGACTTTGAAAGGGCCAATTTATTAGGAAAATATTTCCACTTTAATGGAGTCACGCCCTGGTAGCGACATGAAGACGTTTTTAATCTGTTTGAGTTGCTGCTGCCATGTTTATTATTAAATACACGCTTCTAATCTAATTGGTCCTTTGGTACGAAACAAAAGCAATACAAGACGAGTTACATACTCACCAGTCTATTAGTCATAAGTTTTGTCTCGCTCGTAAGCCGTTTCCTATTTGTTTTTTGTCCTGTCATATTATTGTTATCCGATAAGCTACATAGAGAAAACAATAACATTAGAAACGTAGAATACATTTTCTGTTGTAGCAATCTGTCTAACAACAAATCCCGAATGATTGAATGATAAACAAAACATCGTGGTCGTCGAATTATCATCGGATTCTATTGTAAAATAATAAAACAAGTTGGGAATATTCGTATTCAATTTGTGGAAGTCTGGAACAAGCTTTCCGGTTTCGAGGTCGCGCTTAAGGCGATGGGAATAAAACAAAGAAAATGACAACTTATGAAATTGTGTGAAGTGTTTTCGTGTTAATACGCGAAAGGTTTCATCATGATGAGTTGTATATTAATTTATCAGCAACTCACCCCGGCTTTTAGGGTTAGAATAAAATATGGAATTTGACTACACAAACAGGACGACAGGTTATCCATATTTGTGACGAAATATCGGTTACTTAAAGATTGCCTCGTTGGCCTTGTGGTGATAAGCTCGACTGCCATGCTAGAGGTCTTGGGTTCGATTCTCGAGTCGACCAAGGTGTTATTGGGTTTTTCTATGAAATTCTTAGTAGCAGGTCGGAGTTTGGATTTGTGCCCGGTTAGTGGCTATAGGCTCACCCCCTATTACATGGGACCAGGAGGACAAGATTATCCAAATAGTGTGTTAAAATAAAATAAATTATTTGATTCATCTTTTGAACTGTTTGATAAAGTTATCAAGCTATTAAGATAATAGTTCTTAGGGTCTGATAGATGAGATTATAATGTTTATCTTTACCAGATTTCGGACTAAATAATTAACAGTTAGTCGAATTTAATACGAATACCAAAACATAAATCAAAGCGTTTAGTTTCTGTAGACTTTAAAGTTATAATATTTTCATTAGACATGATTTATTACTGATAAACATTTTAAATAAGCAAAGTAAAGTTAGATCAGTCTTTGATATCAGATAGAAGACTATTTCTGTTGTTTTAAAAAATATCAGATGACTAAGGTTTAATGGATTTTACCTTTTATATAATGTTTGATGTTACTTGATATTTATTATTGCATTATAATAATTGCTCTTTCTCTTTTCTCAGGAAACAATAAAAAAGATTTCGTAAATTTACAAAGTAGGTGCTTTATTACATTGTTCAATTTAATAATGTTTACTAAACGGTCAACGAGTGCGCGAGTTTTGTCCTTTGCGTATATATAATCCAGCCTATAAACGTCCCACTGCTGGGCACAGGCCCCTCCCATATAGAGAAAGCGTGAGCATTGATCACCACGCTTGCTCTCTGCGGATTGGCGATTTCAGATCCCAAATTTTTGGAATCCAGGTTTCCTCACAATGTTTTCCTTAACCGTTTATCAGAAGTGTCTTAGAATAATTAAGAAAGTACATGTAACTTTGAAAAGTTACATTGGCTATGAGTATACTAAAAAGTAAAAACTGCATACTTTAGTTTACAATTATATTTAGAACTGACAGTTACCTAAGTTACGTATTCGAATGATTCTTACAATCTGTAACTTGTTGACCTATTAACTCAATTAGTTAGTTCAACGTGACTGTCGCCCGGGACTTTGATAAGTGCCGACAAATTGCCAACCACTGGCACTTTCCTCGTATAACCATTAGACTTTATTATTATATAATCTAACATTGTATGGTGGATTGTATAGAATGGAAACTATTTCTAGATGCCAAAACACTACCATTCAGTCAAATATACCATATTTATCAGTTACTCTTCTATAGAATAATTCAAAACATAGCAATGGCTTAAATCAGTTTTCAGTTTATAATAATAACAATTATTATTGTTGTCCAGAGCTTGTTTTTGTTTTCTCACGCTTCTTTCCTGTAGGGTAGAGAGACCTCTTCTTTCCACTTGCTACGATCCTTACACACTTGTTTCGCTTGGTCCACTACTACAGTTAATTTTCCGTTACAAAACTAAGAGATGCACCTTACAGTCTTCTTATCCTATATCTGCTTTACCAAAGAAATATCGAAACTCGGAGTTCAGAAAAATATTATATTATACTTTCAAATGAGCTGTTCACACAAATATTTGTGTCATACACGGAAAGTTTATGTAAAACCACTCTGCTATGGAATATAGTACCTATTTATATACATATAGAGTTTCTTTCACAGCCTCATCTAAAAACTAAAAGATGTAACTCTGCAATGGAATAAAGTATCTATTTCCATACAAATAGAGTTACTTTCACAGTGTAGTCTATAGTGGTATGAAGTGTCGGTGCAAGGGATAATTCTATTAATTACAATAATTAGGAGCAAGGCCTAAGAGGGTTCACCTTGGATACGTTCTTACGTTGCTAGTATCCTTCTTATTCTAGCTTACTATATATTGGTGGTATAACGTTATCTAGGAATCTTGTAAGGAGAATGTATGGAAAAGTTAAGGTTTAAATTTTATGGACGGGGTAGACCTAGGCGGACGTTTCGAGACCAAATCGGAGACGTCTTGAAAAAAGGCCAGGACAAGAGTACCCGAAACCAAAGAGCATGTATGAAGGGAATAATGACAGTGGATGAAGCGAAACAAGTATGTAAGGATCGTAGCAAGTGGAAAGTAGTGGTCTCTGCCTACCCCTACGGGAAAGGGGCGTGATTAGATGTATGTATGTATGTAAATTTTATGAATGTGAAAGTCAAAATCCTACTCAGTCGGCAGAATTTTCTTTGCGATGTGTACAAAACTCTTGATGTTACTAATTATAATGCCAATCAGAGTGACTATATAGAGTTAGTTGCTGTGTTATTCTCTAATCATTTAAATAAATAGCCACACACAATTTTCGGTTAACAAAATATGGGAGTAAAATTCAGAATATCATATTTTAAGATCGGCAGACATTTCAATGTGACTGGTTGTCATGGCACTTACCATTCCCAAAGTCGAAACTCATTTGTTTTTACTTTTTAACGCGTTCGACTTTGAGTTCTACTCTGAAATTTAGAGCATTAATTCTGTATCATAGCATTACATTGTTAGTTACATTGTAATTCTGTAAGATAATCTTAATTCTACCAAGCTTTAGCCAGTCAGGTCACAATTACTTCGTCCTACATTATAATAAATTATTACATGAATATTAATTGCTTACTGAAATTCTATAGCAAAGGTTTTGTTACTCCGAGGCGACGCGTGCAGAATGTTAACATGTAGAAGGTAATTACTACATATATATATATATTATGTAGGTATATATCATTCGAGAATGTTCTGCCTCACTTTGTCTTAATTGGAATTTGCGGAACGCTGTGCAAGAATCTTCTTACAATTGCTGATCGGAATAGTTGAAGAAACGGGTGGATTTTCCTTGTGATTATATAGTTTCACAACTGTGGATTGTTAAACTTAGTTTTAGACAGTGTAAAGGTATAGTTAGGTTTTGTAAAAATAAATATAAAATGAAACAATATATATTCGTAGATTTAATAAAAAAAGACAAAGTATTAAGACATTAATTTATAAACATAACATAATATACCATCACGCCTGTATCCCTGAAGGGTTAGGCAGAGGTGTACCAATGTACACCCACAGTTCGCCGGTATGTTTAGGTCCCTACCTACTACTAACCGGGCACAAATCCAAATCCCGACCTGCTACTGACAATTTCATAGAAAAACCCAATAACACCTTGGTCGACTTGGGAATCGAATCCAAGACCTCTAGCGTAGCAGTCGCGCTTAGCACCACTAGGCCAACGAGGCAGTGTTAATTATAAACCTAACTTTAAGGCAACAAATTACCCTAGGGTACAAATACACAATAAATTTCATACTAGTAGCAAAAACTTTATTAATGACTCAATAATTTACAGTATTTCAACATTTAACAAAGCTCGTGATCTACAATTATTATTCAACAGGTAACTACGGACGGAAAGTAAATAAAAATGAATAAAATCTAAGAAAAAAAACGAAATAAACAAACTAATGAAACTGACTTGCGATATTATAATAAAATTAATTAGGCCAGCTTTACTGTGAACAGTCGTGAATATTAAAAATTCTCAGAAAATATTAATTTAGTCACAATTTTATTAACACGGGATAACAGCTATGTGGGTGTTGACTTCATTATTCATGAAATGGTTTTCTGGGGAATAAAGAAAACAAAATTAGTTTAAATATAACCATCGTACTAATGTAGGTGAGAGCGTGAATTAATTTCGCGGCTGTTACGCCGGCTTTATTTTCCTTATCATAAACAAATTAAATTGAAACCTGTGTTATGTACCTATAAGGTTTAGTTTTCTTTAATATATTTTTATAAAACTACGTGCATTTAGATTGTAAATTTATTGACTTGGCTAAGTAGTGTAATAAGTAGTTAGTACTGCAAATGTATTTTTTTTTTTAGTAGCCCGTAGGGATCCCACTGCTGGGCAAGGGCCTCTCCCAAACATTTGGGAGGATGTATTATTATATATATATATATATATGTACTGCAAATGTATTTACGTAAGCTTAAACATAATAACACTAAATTATTTGGACATCATTTCTACGTAATGTTTAGAAGGTTTTTTATGTAACAGTTTTTTTTTGTATCCCATTTATGAATCGTTAAACACACGACATCACAGTCCCTTGTTTTATTTGACAGAAAAATCAATTAACTCAATATTCATCTCGTATCGAAACGGAAACATAACACGATCATTTAAAAAACACTTCATTTATATTCATATCTCTTACGATGAATTTTGATGGGCCTGTTGGTCTAGTGGTTAGTGACCCTTACTGCTATACCGGAGGTCGTGGGTTCGATTCCCACTCTGGACAAATGTTTGTGTGATGTAGACGATCATTTGTTCTGTATCTGGGTGTAATTTAACTATAATTTGTATTTATTTAGAAATATATAAGTATTTTTATCAGTTCTCTGGTAACCATAGCACAAGCTCTGCTTAGCTTGGGATCAGATAGCCGTGTGTGAGTTGTCCCGGAATATTATTATTATATTAATATCCAGATTCCATTCGCACTCATATCAGCAACCACAAAACCTTTAAAACTTTGTATATCGACTATTTAACCCATCCAAAATCCTTAATAGGAATACCGAAATTTAACCCTAAATTACGCGGACCCTCAGTTAATGAATAAGTGATGAGGCCATTCATGGATACCGGTGACCTTTGCCGATTACAACTTATTTACGGTGACATAAAGGTCAATTGCCAATGTATTTCTGGGTCATGGTGTTGTGGATTTGGGAACCCATTCTTCTTTGAGAGGGTTAAAAATTTTGAGCTATGTGTAAATTTTAAAATGTTTGAAAAATATTTGTAGGTTATGTTTTTGGGTGTTGGTTTTACCACCCCTGTTCATGTAGATCAAACTAATGAGTTGATTAATCCAATATTAAATCTTATTCTTATGATAATGCCTAGTACCTACTTATAGTAGACCCAGCTCAGACCTTACGGTCGCAATTTCGCAAGCTAGTCTCTGGGTATCAATAATACAAATAAAAAGTATTTTTAGACCAGGTATAAACGTATTTTTTTATGTAGTTCTTTAATTGAATACTCCTACAAATTAAAACAGACTAATAGCTTGCATTTAAATGCTAATACATATTATTCATACAGGACCACTCAAATAATTTACAACAGTCACTGTATATCCCTTCGAGAATAATACACAACTATGTATTTGATCAAGTAGAGTTGTAGAACAGTGAAGTCTGAAGCTAATCCGTGGCGAAGCTAGCCAGACTTGAATTAGCTGCGCTCCCTGGGGCAGTGAATGAGAAAATATGCTCCCCGTAACACCTTACTATTTGTAAAAAGTTGAGTGTATAATGGTACTGTTTATGAAATTCAGAAACAGTGCGGTTCAATGTTTGGTAAAATTGTAGTGTTTTATTTGTCGCTCTAAATGTAGGCACACGCACAGCAATGTAGTTATTTTCGTAAGTTGCACTACCTATTAGTATGTCTAATTTATTTAATTGTGCACAAAAATATTACAATATCGACATTAACTCTCATTCATACTTAGCTATAACTTCTCTGGATAGGTTCGTAAATTAAATGCAGGAAAAACCTTTTTAATTGATTTTCTAACAATTCTAACATATCTACAAGTCAATGCCGTGATTTGAATAAGCAAACATAGAGGGCAATGATTGTATGCCAAAGGTGACTTCAGCAAGAATACTATTCGTAATCTTATTACAAACTTGTCAGCAAATATTAGCTTAACGGTGCTAATACACTTATGTATTAGAGTACAGATTTACTTTTATAGTTTGTTGATCTACGTAGTTAAATCAAACATTCTAAGAAGAAATAAATAGTAACGTATTTACTGAAAGTTTTAATATTTTAACTGAACTGAACATTACTACCTGAATTTACGTAACACGAATCCGTTCAATATGCGTCAAGATTCTTTTAGATTTATTCTAGGTTTTTTTTTTCAGCTGATAATAACAAAAGCTGTACGGTTCTGTAAAGGACGGCAATAATTCGGAGAACAGCTCTGGTAGCTTTAATTAGCAACCATAAAATATTAGAATAACAATATGTTGAAATATAATAATTAATGATAATAATTAAAATTTCCAAAAATATTCGTATCAATTTCATTCGTGGTATAACGAATATTCGTATCAAGAATATTCGTCTTCATCTGAGCCAGTGTACCAGCACCTTTAGCTGACTTAATTGAATACGTTAGTTACACAGCTGCGTCTGAATACAAATATGATCGCGGTTCATTGAATTAACTAAATTGCTTTAATTAAACGATTCTTCGCGGTGTGACTTACAACCGAATTGTATTTACATGCAATTAGTTTATTCAACTAATATTAGGCTTAAGGTAATGCTTAATTGTACATTTGGCTCTGGAATTGAATATTGCGCAGATTTTAATGATTAATGAAGTGAAGATTATTCAGCGTTGGCAATTTCATATATCTGTTAAATATTTCCATGGATATTGTTATCGCAAAATCAGCCATAACTTCTGTGAGGATAATACATTTTTAATTTTTTGATAGGAATTAATATTTCCGCCTAAAAATATGTATTCCTTCTTCATTTCATTCTCTTGTAAATTTACCTAAGTTTTGTGATACTTGCATTGGAAAAAATTCTAAATACCAAAGACAGATATAGAACATAATTTTATCCACATATCGATTTCCACAGCCTACATAGAAAACACACAAAGCCTCACGCGTCACACAAACCGATCGATTTCGCGCAAAATATTGATGAGAATGGAATACCACATAAAAGAATAAACAGAAGTACAAACATAGTGGACCTTCTGTACATTTTTACTCTATGGCACAATGTTAGACCGTACAGAAACGCTAAAATATTAGGTTATACTGGACTTTCTATATTTTTTTGTTCTATGGCACAATATTCGATCGCCAACCAAAAAGCTTTCAATAAATTGTAAGCCTTAGTAATATTTGAAGTTTGTTTGATATTCGTCATAGTTCCCTATTGATCTGTTTGGCCGGTCGTTGACCCGGACTTGGAGAAAACATTTGTGATGGAACGTTAAAAGGTATTAGTTATTTATAGGTTCAATATTTAGTAATGGACAGGTATTCTATGAATACTTTGAAGGGATTAGGAAAGAGCGTGCCTGTTGAGCATATTTTTATATTAACCGGTGTTGACACAATCCTTAGGTATCAAGGTACAAGGTATTTAAGATGGATATCTTTCTATTGGATGAACAAAAAAAGTGGTTCAGTTATATGGTCAGAAGCAGTATTTCAAACATGACAACTCATTTCTGGAGCACCCTGTATTTATTATACTTAAAACCCTATTCCTACACAACAATGTAATTGTATAAAACTTACTTCCTATCCAAAACACCATCACACAAAAAAATCTATGAATTCAAAAACATTTAATCATCACAAGTCAAAATCTTTTATGAATACGAATAGTCCGTGAACCCGACCTACGTCTTTTATATAATATAAAGAAGTCAAACTTTTATAAGTACGGAGTTTCGTTCATTCTGTTAAACTTTTACTTATAAGCTTTAAAGGTCAAGCGAGGTCAAACGCCCCCTGTATACAGGGTGTACGCGTTAATGTTGTGGAGCACGGATTTCAGTACGCAACTTTGATACATTCATGTTTACTACGAGACTTTTAACTGATTCGAGCTTTAGGTTATAGTAACCTAGCTATATTTATAACTTAACCTTTACTTCAAGACTATATTGAAAAGTAGGTAGTAAAAATGAAAGATTTGTGTTTTTGTGACAGGTGATTTCTTTTTACATTATTTTCCCAGTGACAATAGATTTACATAAATATCGTTAATTTAAACACTGAGATTTATCACTTCGACGGGCCTGTTGGTCTAGCGGTTAGTGACCCTGACTGCTATACCGGAGGTCGTGGGTTCGATTCCCACTCAGGACTGTTTGTGTGATGAGCACGATCATTTGTTCTGGTCTGGGTGTAATTTATCTATAATATGTATGTATTTAGAAATATATAAGTATGTTTATCAGTTGTCTGGTTACCATAACACAAGCTCTCTTAGAGCTTAGCTCGGGATCAGATAACCGTGTGTGAATTGTCCAGGAATATTATATTATTATTACTTGTTAATTTTATGGACAGCCCTGTCAGACAGCTCAGCAGTGAGTTAGTACAAAGCTAAGAAAAATATATATTTTTATTACATGCTTTTTCATTGTAAAATGTATTGTATGTATCTGGTATTTAAGCTTATCGCTTCCTCACTGGTCTACTTCCGTGTTGTTAAGTTAAATCTCAACCATAAATTATTTTTATGAGAAAATAGATTATCTTAACATGTTTTCCTGACATTACTAAGTGTAAATAATATCCATGTCGTGACGAATACAGCCGTTGAGGTTCTCACGCTACGGGAAACAAATATAATGTAGAGTAACGCCTTACGTTGATTAAATGTTAAGTTTACTGAATTATTTAAGTCAATTAGGTATAATATGACGATTTTCTACATTGAAGTTTAAGAATACTTTCTAAGATTTACAGAAGGATTTAGTGAATGATTTAGTGCACATCCAGCAATGGGATGCAAAAAAAAACAACAGTTTTTCTAACAAATTTTCTTTGCTATTTTTGTTATATTATTATGTTGTATGTTGTACAATTGTCTCAAAAAACATGTCCAAATGAAAGTTAAACTATAAAAAAAAACAACAAAGCTTTACAATTTATCAGTATATCTACATATATTTACGTAGCATATCGCCAAGCTACCGTTTCAAGTTCAAGGCTGTGGATTAAGGTCGATACGATAGGGGCGTTGTGTACCAGTTAGGGTACGCGTGGTATTAACTCATGGGGGTCTATGCTTGCAAACGTCATGAAGGAAATAATTGTGTGCCTACTGTTGGTGGGAGAAAGAAATTAAGATTTAAACTGTTTTACATTATCTGATATAATGTACATGTAAGAAAATTACGCGTCTGATGTATCGTAGATTAAATTCTTAATATTCATACATTTACTTGCCTCCGATTGACTAATTTGATGAAGGATAAAGATTTTTCTGTTTCTGGCAATTAAGGTACGTTCACTGATTAAAATAGTGATTTTAACTGACTAGAAGTTTAATCACATAATTATTTATAGAAAAGTCTTTCAATTCAATTTTGTCGATTATAGCTCTGTTGTTATAGTAGGGTGACGATGATTCCTCCAAAGACACAGTTGGGAGGACAAGTGTATAAAGCGATTAGTGTATAAAAGTCCGGTGAAGCAGTCAAAGCCTGCGCTCAGGCTAACTGCAAAGATCTCTACCAAAAAAACGATTAGTGTATAATATGAGTAATGCACTAAATATTATTATGATTTGAGAATGTCTTACGGTTCATACGCTTTAATGTGTACGGGAGGGAGGTTTCTATGTGCCATACAACCTACAAAGTAAGTGTCTCCAAGATAATATAGTTATGGTACGCGATGGGTACTCAGTTGATTAAAACCTGATACCACTATACCTAGGTGCCTAGGTACTGTCGCATAGAGTAGTGATTTTATTGAGATTGTTTTGATTAGGAATGATATTGAAAGGTCTGTATGTATTATTAATTCAACTATAGACTTTATAATTTTTATTTACTATTCAATACTTAATTCTAATACTAACACACACTAAAATTAAAACTTATATAAATCTTATATAGTATTGAAATGGTTGTTGATAAATAGTTTATAAATTTTCTTATTTATTGTGTAGGCTTACTTTTTTTATTATTGTAAATATTGTAAGTTTAAGTTGTCGATCTCCGTGGTCGAGAGTGGCGTACGCATCGGTTTGCAAGGTGTCGCTAGCTCTGAGGTCCCGGGTTTGATCCCCGGACGTGTCTCGGGTCTGGGTGTTTGTGGTACCTTCGTTGTATCTCAATTCCATAACATAAGTGCTTAATAGCTACGTACTTTGGGTTCAGAGCAATATATGTGATGTTGTCCGCATTTTAATTTCTAAAGTAAATTAGTTATTTATGTTGTTGATTAGAATATGAAAACTTAGGGTTATAATATTTTATATGTTTGTTAGTTTGGGTCAATCTTACATAATATTAACAAATCACATGGTCAATGAATATTGATTAATACACAAACTTCTGACTCAGTGACTTCAAAGATTTATTAATAACATATTTGTATGAAACACAAATCAAGCCTACATTTTGAAGTAATATCCTGTTGCTACGAGCTTATAATATTCAAATAAATAATATTGTGTAATTCATTGTGTTACAATTTCATTGTTTATTTCTTTAAAAACTGTAGTAATTTTCCTCACGTAAGATACATACTTTGTTCCGTTGATAGGAATTGTGCTAAACTTTTGTGTTCTTCGTAATTATGAGATAGAAAATATTTACTTGAATTGAATATACTATTATATTGTGCTTCAAATACTGTATCTAACACTAAACTTTATTATTTGTTGCAGATAAACTGAGAAGACAAATACGTAAGTAACCTCAAAATGTTTTTATTTAACTTTTAATTTGACATTTGACTTATGTAAGTCATACTTCCGATATGGTATGATGATGGAGCCAGAAGGTGACCATAGAAACTCAGTAAAAAATGTGGAAAACCCAATCGTGTGTTTGAGCTTTTAATAATAATAAAATTTATTTCCACTGTTTTGTTGAAATAAATACTAGTCTTTAAATCTAAATTCCTTTACTCAATGAGCATATTATATCATTCTTATAAAGCATGTTTACGAACAAACTGGCGTGAAGAGGAAAATACGCGGATGAGTGAGTTTGGACAATAGAGTGGGGATTTATCGAGATGTGAGTAACGACCGGCTTGTAACACGTTTCTCACACAAATTTTAAATGTATTCGCGAATGTTCGGTAGTCTCAAAAGATTTTTGTGAGGATTTAAGTTAAATTTAGTACTGTATTTTGTTTACGAATCCTGTTTTAGGGTTTTAAAATAAGCTATGCTGTGTTTTTTGGAAAATTATAAACAAGTTGTGACACTAAGTTGAAAATACTTTTTTATAATAATATCGTTGGTTAGGTAAAGCTTTTTCTTTTTAAATTTTAAACGGTTAGATAATCTCAGTACGGCATTTCTCGAACATTTACAAAACATTTTTTATCCTTTTAAATGCAAAATATGAATACATGATACAGGAATATAATATAACCAATAGTTACTTAACTATTACGATTTTGATTCGACTCATGTCATATTTTTTGATATCAATAATAAATAATATTTATAACATAAATAGACGTTCTCCAAAACCTACGGCCAAATCCAATAATAGCGAAAAAAGTAAAAAGCACAAAAACTCATAAATACCACAACTCATTACACAGGCGTGCAAAGGTAATTCAAAAACAAAGGGCTGTTGAATAATTCACAACGATCCATTTATAACGGCTATTGATTAACGATTTGTCAATCCACGTTAATATTTCATTAGGCCCCAAGAAAAATAGGCTAAGCTAAGGTAAATTCCGTCAATAATTTATCACACTTGAGTTTTGAATGATGAATAAATAATTATTAATGAAAAGCGTTTAATAAATCGAAAACGTTGATATTTCAGAAAACTACATATTTTATTTATCTATCAAAATTTAGCTCTAATTTTATTATTTATATTGAATCGTTAATCACACTTTCATTCATTCTATAGAAAGCATATTTGAGTAACTAACAATAGTCGACCACCTTTGTCTATTTAACCACAATAAAAAATTCGATACACATTGAAATTAATTGTCCACTAGGCAACAATATTTTCCTTGTCAAAAAATGACGTAAACACACAACGTTGACATTTACCGGCAACGGAGGCTAACCTTTAGCAAATACCAGCGTCATTTTATTCGACAAACATAAGGCTTGACTTACAGACAATTATCGAAAATGTGGGTGAAAAGAATAATATTTGTGTGGCTTTGTAATTCCCAGGTGAGAGGTTGAAATGTCTTACCCATATCTCTACATGATTGCCTCGAGACGCAGACATTGGTTGTAAATTATAAATCTTTTGGATATTTATTTTATATAAATTATTACGTGTTCTTCGGTTTTTCTGTAACTTAATTCCCTGAAGAGAACGCCTACCTTCGTATTATTTTCTACGTTTGTGAGCCATTCCCACAAAGTGGAAAATCTTAATCTTTTTTCGAGTGGCACATCCATTTTCTCATTTGCCAACGCACTAAAAGTAGGTTGAGCTACAACCTAGTATAGATAAAAAAAACTAAAGAGTGAGTCTATCAGAGTTTGAACCGTAAGCTAGTGCTTAGTGGTCATACTAGTGTATGAACCAGTTTTGTCGTAAATTATGTATGAAGATGGAGCTTGCCGTTTTAATAAATCTATCTAAACATTAATATTATCCTAACAATGTCAAAACCATCGATATTTTCGTATATAAGCTTTTCGTTGCGCGAAAAATAACTTCAATCAGTAAACGAATGTACTGGATACAGAATAAAAAGTGCTCTCGCTTGGCACAAGGTTAAACTAACGATAGTAGCGGTCTATGTATATCTAAAGTCTATGGCTACAACTATAATTCAAATAGTTGTTAAATCTCCAAGGCACCTTCTGTTCCCCATAACTCGATTACTGAGGGATCCCACCGCACCGGATTCGTTCAGTAACGGTGTCAGTAGAACCTGATTTGCTAAAGGTAGAGGCTGACAATCGATTACTGACGATTTGTAATTTAACTCGACTGCTTCGTTAGAGAACAGCTGTTGAATCATTAGTTTTTCAAAAGTAGGCTGAAACTGTCTATTTTATGTTAGTACAGATTTTGGCTATCTATTTTGGAATCGTAGTAGAAAATACCTTCTTTTTGGGAACAAACATAATATGTCAGGAGTTTGATTTTAATAAGATAACTCTTGATCGACGATAAGACTATACAACTTTGTGTATTTTACATAATTTAAATGCCGAATATTAATATCTAATTTTTTTTTTATTTGCATACAATATCTATCATATAACGTCAAAGAATAATATAATTTAAGTTGGTACTTAGTCCTACACCTAAATTACTTGAAGTCCTTTTGATAGAATATACCTTTTGAATTTGAAACTGAAAATGACGATAACTCTATAGTCTCATCTGATTAACTTTAGTCTAACAGATAAGTTTTCAAACTAAGTTTTGTAAAGACTAAAACTCTACACTTGAGATGGACTCAACAAATAAAGCCTGAATACAAACTTATCGCAGGCTTACATCAAAATCAAAAGTTATTTTCTAAGCCATTTACAGCCTTATATTAAGGCTTTAGTACGTAATCTCTATAATTTTCTCAAGTTGATCATACCTGTAGATAATAATTATTTTGATGTTGGTATTAAATAGTTTAGTAAGCTTAGAAAGTTTTTAACTTACTTTAATTATATATTTTCACATTCATTACAAGCGACCTTTGGTATTTTCTAATAAATCCAATAAAGCTTAAAGAAAGGAATGCACTAAACTCAACAACGACTATAATGAATTCGATTAGAATGCACGACACATGCACTTACCTAAGTTTCTGCAGAATATACGAAACTTAGACATAAACTCATTACAGAAAACGTTCACGTAGAGCATCTCATACTGTCCTCTTAAACTAAATAATAGGTGTAATTTACTTCTGAACAGCGATATAAAGGATCGTGTGGAATTAAAAGTATTTTAGTCGTTAAGAGCTTAAATGACTCAATTTAGTGAGAGGGCGAGCAACTGGACGTTTGTCGGTAAATTAACTACACGCCGCTATTTGTAGGACAATTTCAAGAGTCGTTTAACAGGTTATTGCGCTACGATGTGTATGTACAATGCGTTTCATTACTTTATTATGGTTTTATTTACTAACTAAACTGTTAATTGCATTTCTCGAAGTGTTTAGTGTTGTAGCTACGTACGAGCTACGAAAGAGCTACGATGGTGCTACGGCGTAGCAATCGCTACGAAATGCTATGAACTTTTTGTAATGATGTTATGTGTAATTATATTTGGTTTTTAGCCCCTTAGTGTCTTATACATTTTAATTCTACGTAAGTTGTAAATAATAAATAAATATCGAGGGGTAACGGGCTATTTGGTTTAAGCGACATTTTGGGTGATATTGAGTTATATATCGAGGGGTAACGGGCTATTTGGTTTAAGCGACATTTTGGGTGATATTGAGTTATATATATATTTGGAATCAGCGAATTTTTCTCCGTCGAATGATGCCGGTTTCATTAAAATCGGAGCACTTTTTTGGCGTTTGAAACAATACTATTTTCGTGTTGTTTCCAAAGTGGCAGTGTATTAAACGACGTGAATTTTGCATTTTATTTTTAATCATGTACTTGAACCATGCCATCATATTAATAACCGAGACATAAACCAGTCACCCTGTCTCTCATAAATAAGTCAATGAGAGTTAAAGCGTTTTTCCTGTTTCTAATTTTTATTAAAAAGTAACTTGAGTCTTTTTGACTTCCCACTAATCACACGGTGTGATGTAACTTAATCCATTTGTCCGTCACCCAAATCCGACAGGGTTCGTCGCTTAAACTGTTTATACGAAATAATTATTATAGTACAGTCTCAATAGGAACATCAATTATATTTATTTACTTTTCAGTCTTAATCAGCAAAATCAGCTTGTTTTATCAACCATTGATACGAGTAGTCTTAGATGTTAATAAACATAGGCATTAAACGTTACAATTTCAATGTTATATATCACATAAGTAAACTAGCCTGTCAGTCATTTTAGTTGAAATTGGTAGTTGAGATAAATAGCTTGTTTCTATTATTTGTGGGTTTCGTTACTTCATACTTTTTGGCTTACTCTGTAAATAGAATGCGTCGTCGCTTAATTGTTTTCCCCTGTAGCCAATTGTAGTTATGCAGTCACTTGAAGCGTTTTTCCTGTCTCTAAAAAAGGGCAGATTGTATTAAGCGACATTTATCTTTGTAATTAAAGGTCCGCTTTATTTGGTATTAGCATCAACAACTAGATATTTTTAATTAAATTTTAATGCAGTTTACCCTGTTCAAATAGCTGCAGAAGTTTTTGTGTTATGATTTTTTTTTCGAAATTTCAAACTTTAAATGGCTCTCCTGTAAAGTTGCAAAAATGTCGCTTAAACCAAATAGCCCGTTACCCCTCGATATATATTTGGAATCAGCGAATTTTTCTCCGTCGAATGATGCCGGTTTCATTAAAATCGGAGCACTTTTTTGGCGTTTGAAACAATACTATTTTCGTGTTGTTTCCAAAGTGGCAGTGTATTAAACGACGTGAATTTTGCATTTTATTTTTAATCATGTACTTGAACCATGCCATCATATTAATAACCGAGACATAAACCAGTCACCCTGTCTCTCATAAATAAGTCAATGAGAGTTAAAGCGTTTTTCCTGTTTCTAATTTTTATTAAAAAGTAACTTGAGTCTTTTTGACTTCCCACTAATCACACGGTGTGATGTAACTTAATCCATTTGTCCGTCACCCAAATCCGACAGGGTTCGTCGCTTAAACTGTTTATACGAAATAATTATTATAGTACAGTCTCAATAGGAACATCAATTATATTTATTTACTTTTCAGTCTTAATCAGCAAAATCAGCTTGTTTTATCAACCATTGATACGAGTAGTCTTAGATGTTAATAAACATAGGCATTAAACGTTACAATTTCAATGTTATATATCACATAAGTAAACTAGCCTGTCAGTCATTTTAGTTGAAATTGGTAGTTGAGATAAATAGCTTGTTTCTATTATTTGTGGGTTTCGTTACTTCATACTTTTTGGCTTACTCTGTAAATAGAATGCGTCGTCGCTTAATTGTTTTCCCCTGTAGCCAATTGTAGTTATGCAGTCACTTGAAGCGTTTTTCCTGTCTCTAAAAAAGGGCAGATTGTATTAAGCGACATTTATCTTTGTAATTAAAGGTCCGCTTTATTTGGTATTAGCATCAACAACTAGATATTTTTAATTAAATTTTAATGCAGTTTACCCTGTTCAAATAGCTGCAGAAGTTTTTGTGTTATGATTTTTTTTCGAAATTTCAAACTTTAAATGGCTCTCCTGTAAAGTTGCAAAAATGTCGCTTAAACCAAATAGCCCGTTACCCCTCGATATGTTAAATTTGTGTAGTTTAACTTAACCGAGCTTAAAATAGTCTTTTATGTATGAGCATTTAACAACCGCGTTTATTTCTGGTAAATTACATCGTATTATATAAAACTAGCGGCCCGCCCCGGCTTTGCTCGGGTGCAACGCTGATAAAAAATATAATACACAATCATAAAGTTCTGTAGGGCAAAGCACAGCCTTGGACGCACTATTTGCAATATAGGCACGCGCCCCCCGGCCCCCGCGCGGCCTTCGGGCCGGAACCGCCGCAACCGCTATGTCCCTACATTTTAAATTTGTAATATCTTCGAAAATATTCATTTAAATTATATGCTGTAAAGGGCAATATTGATCTATATTACATGCACAATTTATTAAAGGTACTTAATGGGATAAGGATTAATACAGTATTGCTTAAAATCGCTTTTTCGTAAATAAGTAATAAATAAACGATAAAAAATGGTTATTGTGGGTTATCCTCAAGAGATAGACATATACCATCGCGGACTTTTTTGTAGATCTTTTTAAGGTGCACAATACTGTAGTACTTTATTTTGATCTATCTCGTAGGGTTCAGCCAGCGTTTGCAATGAAAGCGCAAAAAATGTGTTCATTTACGACCTTATATTAGAAATCTCTAAGATTATCCGTGTTTCTCTACTATATTATGCATGTATTATACATATAAACCTTCCTCTTGAATCACTCTATCTATTAAAAAAAACCGCATCAAAATCCGTTGCGTAGTTTTAAAGATCTAAGCATACATAGGGACAGACAGCGGAAAGCGACTTTATTTTATACTATGTAGTGATTACAACAAACCAGAAATATCTTTTTATTCGTGGGTACTAAAAGAGACGGTTTCTTAAAGCCGCGGTTTATTTTACCAAATGAAGAGAAAACAAAGATGAAATTATTAAAGTAATTTAGATGGCTTCGTTTGCAAAAGAGATTGATCGTAAAGTGCCAGTGCCTTGATTAATTAATTGGGATAATGACTGATTGAATTTTACATAATTTTCAAAGTCTCCATTTAATTTTGTGGCTTCGTTTGGAAGTATAATTATAGAAGATATCCTCATTATGTCAGAGTTACTAAGACTGCCACTATTCAAATTGGCTTCAACAATTTTAGATTAATTTTGTTATAGAAATAATTTTGCTATACTAATATTGACGAAAAATTTAATACATACTGATTTTAAAGGCAATATTTGAAATGCCGTCTAAATTAATTAATTTATATGAATAATTTTATTGGGGAATAAGATACAACAGTAAAAAAAATATTTATTTAAACTTGATCAAATACTTAAAACGTGCCTAAATATTAAAATAAAATAACTAAATAGATAAACGATGGCGTATATCGAGCCGTTACCGCCAAATTATCGTAAGCGACACTTTTGTCGAAAATGCTTTTTTTATCGTAAGTAGTATTTTAAACCATAACGGATCTATCCCTGTTGACATTTCACGCCAAAATTTAACCGTTGTAAAGTTATAGCAAGTGCTAAAATTATCGTAAATACATATATTTTTAAAGCCATAACGTAAGCGACAACAAGCATTTTTATCGTAAGCGCCTTGCGATCAATTTTTTGTAGCGCAAATGACACTACTTGTTATCGCAACCGACATAGGTGATAGACTATGAGGCGTTTACTATAAACAAACCTGTCGTGACCTGTTTATTTCTGTGAAAGTAATGCGACAAAAACATCGTTCTTATTGAATTGTAGCAAATTATGCAGTTAATATCACCACTTCCCATATCCGAAGATAGTAATCCTGGAACTGCTTTTCCCGAGAACATACAGCAAGATAAGGCCCCAGCTCTAGATCAATTGTTACTAACAGACAGCTTCAACGACATTGACATGGACCCAATATTAACTGATACGACATCACCTTCGTTGATCGATTATATTTGTGATACCGATTTAAATTCTGAGCTCAATACTAACGCATTATTAACACCATTACCTCAAACTAAAATTGTCGAATACAGTGATTCAGATACTAAGAATACTTACACTTTAATGGATTTAGATCACCAGAACATAAAAGACTTAACAACTTATGATCCTACTATGCCAGCTTTCATTAATCTTTCACGTTCACTGTTTGACCAACAAGAACTAAATATGTCCAAAAATTTGGAGACCCACGACAGCATTGCCTCTATTGATAGCGAAGATTCATGGAAGCCTGTCTCATCGTCCAGTGATTCGGATGAAGATAAGTCAGTTCAAAAAATAGAAGAAGAAACAAGTGTTGGTAAAAGAGGATATAGGAAGACTTTTAGCCAAAAAAAATCGTAAGGCTGCTGTAGGAAAATCTATACAACCAAACCTTGTATGAATAAAAAATGTGGTAACTCATGTGCAAATAAATTTACGGAAGATGGTCGCAATAATATTTTTGAAAACTATTGGGGATTAGGTTGTGATAAAAGACAAAAAAGAAAAAGATCCAGTAGTAATGTTCGCAAAATATCATACGATTATTTTATCACCTACAATGGACAGAATATTAAAATATGTCAACAATTTTTGCTTAAGACCCTAAACATATCGTCCCCGTAGTTGGAAAACTAAATAACTCAAATTTTGCGGTTCTGAGATAAACGCGATTTAGTGTTTTTTTTTCAGTTAATGTACATTTGTTAAGAAACGTGAGACAATTTTACGGTCGGTACTTTTAAATTTTACGGACCTGA
Organism: Autographa gamma; assembly: GCA_905146925.1. Taxonomy (NCBI): domain Eukaryota; kingdom Metazoa; phylum Arthropoda; class Insecta; order Lepidoptera; family Noctuidae; genus Autographa; species Autographa gamma. Next base: position 738,545 of record LR989858.1, read on the forward strand.
TTACCTTTTATATTAATCTTCAAAAAACTGAACTCTATCTTTAAGTATAATAAAAAAACAAATAAAAATTCAAGTTATTTAATTTTGCCACAACTGATATTTATAACGTTACTACAATTAGCTTCTTATTTCGGCTACTTATTTAGTTTTCCTACAAGCTAAATACATTTGATAGTGTAAAATTTTGTGAAATAAATGCAGTTATTGAATTTATCTAAGTCGTAATATTTTTAAATGTTATATTTAGTGGGTTTATACGTTATTATTACTTTGATTTTTTTGTAACTATTATTGTCTCATATAAAATAAAAGCTTAATTATGTTACTTATAAAGTTATATTAAAGAAGCTAAAAAAATTTTTTCCTAGTATTACATACATTTAAGTTTCTATAAGTATAATTTATGTAATAACACTAAGATATATAATACAAATAAGTATAACAGATGTTACTACACAATAACTAAATTATATTGTTACTCGGAAGCGCTATTATCTATATTATTAAATTAACGTATTTACTTTTTAATTAATAAATTAATATCTTAACTATTTAATTTTCAAGTGTCATCTGTCAGTATGCATTGATTGCTAGATGACAAAAGGGATTCGACAAAAAATCTCACTAATATCGTTTTACAATTTCGCCTGTGTATACAAATTTTTGCTCGTGACTGTACACCGTGCATAGCTATGAGCTGTGTGGGCGACACATCCGTGTGCGTGCGCCGCAGTGGAATCGGAGACCGACGCCGCCGAACTAATCAACCCAGGCAGCAGAGGTGAGCCACGCATCCGTGCACAGCCTTTTTTTTATACAGGTGAAACTCATTTATGAGCCTTGCATCTCCATGGGGGGTGGGGAAGAAAGAGTCCGGGCTTCCAGAGCCTTGAAAAAGGCTCCGACTACTCCAACAAAACACCTTTTGCCATCTTCCGCCTTGGTGGCGAAAGACAGGTCAGCGGAGGACAGCGGGGGCAGTGTATGGCACTACACCACCCCCACCCAGCAAAGAAGGAGACGCGTGCAAAGAAGGCTGAGGGACCCCGGTCCCCGCCCTCTACGTCCCCCTCAGGACAGGTCTGGCTACGGTGGTTCTCCTCCGCGCCCTACCCACCCGCCGTCGGCGGAGCAATGGAGCGGAAGGGTCAGCCTCCCGCTCGCGCTCCGCTCCGGTCTCTTTCTGCGAAAGGACAATCTCGCAAAAATGAGACACAGCCCGCCAGACGTCATCGTTCGCGAGCATGGCACTCACCATACCCGCGAGCGAAAGGTCCGGACCAGCGACACCACGCAGGACACGGCGCTCAGCTTCGAAGCCAGTGCAGACCTCGAGTGTGTGTTGCGCCGTGTCTTCTATTGCGTCACAATGGTGACACGCAGGGGACTCCTCCCGCCCTATCCGGTGCAGGTACGATCCGAAGCACCCGTGCCCGGACAGCACCTGCACCAAACGGAACGTGAGGAAACCGTGGCGTTGGTCCAGCCATGGGTCCACAACTTCAGTGACGCGGCGTTCGTAGCAGGCACTGGCGAGATCCAACCGCCATCGGAGGACCATTTCATTGTAGGCCTCGCGCCGCACGGCGCAGCGTTGTTCTGGGGATAGGCGTTCACCAAGCGTTTTCCGAGCCGCCGTCTGGTGGTATACGGCGGCCAGGACCCTAGCTTCTAGCTCCCAGGTGGGAGTACTGGCAAGGGCGCATGTTGCTGCATGCCCTATCGTGCAGTAGGCTCTCCCAATGCGTTGGGCGATTGCCCGTTGTGGCCTGCGCAGGAGGGCCACGTTTTCCTTCCGATAAAAGGAGTCCGCCCATATTGGCGCTCCATAAAGCGCCATAGAGCGCAGGACTCCGGCATAGAGGCGGTGGCAACTAGTCCGTGGCCCCCCCAGGTTAGGAAGGAGCCAGGAAAAGAGAGACGCGCAGCAAGACTGGGTGCTTCCACCCCGCTTCGTGCTTCCACCACGGGTGCGTGCATCCATTTATAACCTATGTTCCACAGGAGTGGCCCGAGGACCGGCCCTTGTCGAATTCTGGTGTCCACCCGGCGGCGCTTGACGCTGCCATTACTACTCCTAAACAAGACCTCGCGGTCGGTCGATACTGCGGTACTCTGTGGTACCTCAGGGCCTCCAATATTACAGCGTGAGGCAGGGAGTTGAACGCGTTAGCGATATCAAAAGATAGCGCCACCACTCCCTGTCCCCTCTCTTTCGCCTCTGCGCACAGGACTTTTAGGTCCTGGATAGCGTCTATGGTGGACCGACCCTCACGAAACCCGAATTGGGCCTCAGATAGGTCTGGGCCGGTCCCAGCAAGATGATCCTTGAGGCGAACCGCGATTATCCACTCAAAGGTCTTGCCTGTCTCATCCAAAAGGATGATTGGCCGATATCCCGACGGGGAATTGGCCGGGCGCCCATCCTTTCGAAGTAGGACTAACAAGCCCTCCTTCCACGGATTCAGGGACTTCCCGATAGAAAAACACCGGTTGAAAAGGTCCCAAAACCGTTCCTCCAAACTGTAGTGACGATCGCCATAACCCGCGCCTGTACGCCATCGGGACCGGGGATCTGCTCGGATGATTTCCGGCTTAACCCCGCGCTCACCCCCGCGCTCACCCGCGCGCACTCTGTCGTCGTTCTTGGTCAGTCATACAATATTTCGCGCCAAATTATCTAAATAATTTAATCATAACTTTCCTCAGGTGCATTTCGTTTTATGGTAGTTATAAACAACTTTATTTATTTAATACTTTTATCTTATAATGAATCATTATCTAGTTGTAGAAGAAATAGATAACATCAAGTATTTATAAATTAGGTACGCTAAAGTAGAATTCTAAATGAACAGAATTCAATAAATATAGTTATTTAGTTTTCCTAGAACATAGTTAGTTGTGTGAAAGAATTTATAAGTTGAGCAAAAAATCAACAACTCATGTTATTTAATTTATTTTATTTTTAACATATCATTGACCACAGTTATTGATTTATTTACAGAGTTATTTATTTTTCCTTAAAAAAAATAGTGTTCGTTTGAAGATATTTATTATTCCATCTGTTCGACAAAAATGGCTACCATTTTGAAACGGAATAAGATACGATAATGTCTGTTAGGCTCAAATATGCGGCATGTTTTAGGTGTTTTGAAAATAGGGAAATGTCAAAATCACCAAAATCGGAGTTATTTAGTTTTCCAACTACGGGGACGATATCCCAAATGTCTATGAGATACACCATCGAAAATGCTAATAAAGCTCTGAATACCACTCGAGATGGCAGAAGAACTAGTCGTCCTCATAATAAATCTGATGAGGTAGAAGTCGCACAGTTAAAATAATTTATTGAGATGTTGCCTGCTGTTCCATCCCATTATTGACGCAATAAAAGAACAAAAGCATATTTACCTCAAGAATTTCAAAATATATCGTTTTTGTATTTACAGTATGTTAATTACGTGAAAGAAAATAATCCAGAATCATCAGTATTATCAAAAAGAGTATTTCGTAACATTTTCAAAAGGGATTTTAATATCGGATTCCATCTGCCTAAAAAAGATAAATGTGCTTTTTGTGAGAAGTTCAAAAATTTATCATCTGAGAACAAAATTATTTTTGAGCAAACACCTGAATTTAAAAATCACATTCTAGATAAAGAAAAATGTAAGCAACTGTTTTTAGAAGACCAAAAAATGAGCAAATTAACTGATTCTAACTCCGAAAAAGTCCTGAATACTCCACACGGTAAAAGTGTTACCCTATACTATTCCAGGTAGTATGCATACTATAATGAAAGTATATACGAAAGTGGTACAAGGGAAGGTTACTGTTACCTGTGGGGTGAATGCGACGGAAAAAGAGGCTGTAATGAAATTGTTACAGTCCTTTTTAAATACTTGATTATGGTAGACCAAAGAGGTACCAATGCAGAGATAAATTTATACTCCGATAGCTGTGCCGGACAAAATAGGAATCGAGCAATGATACCCATGATAATTCATTTCTTGAAAACCGCAATTACTATTACACAAATAAAGGTAACTTATCTTTTACCGGGACACACCATGATGCCTGTTGACTCTATTCATAGCACTATTGAAAGTTTTGTGCGTAATAAAACAGTATGGGCTCCTTCTGAGTGGCCAACTATGATTACTAATGCTAGAAATAAGCCTAGAAACTACAATATAAATGTTTTAAACTATGGAGACTTCATGGATTGGAAGAATTTTTCGCAAGCTTTATTACCGGCAAAATTTAAGATTAATTTTAATTCATTAAGGGTGGTGCAATTTCATAGAAATAATCCTATTGTTAAATTTCAATACGGTTTTTTCGAAGATAGTGACAATTACGAAATAAACATGGATTTCATCATCAGGTCGAGAGCAAACAAAGCTATTGTGGAAAAGGGACCTACACCTTTATACGTCGAAGAGCTCAAACTTTCATTAGCTAAATACAAAGATTTACAGGATCTGTGTAACAAAAACGTGATTCCAAACAGATACCATCAAGAATATTTAAGTATGAAGCATGATGGAAACGTACGTGATGCTTTAGCTGAAACAGATGAGGATGAGGAGAATTAAAAATATTTAATTTAATTTTATATTAATACAATATTGATCTCACTAATCCAAATGATTGATATAATTATTTAATTAATGTTTTGTGTAAAAACCAAGATAACCCTGGTATTCAGTGAAAACAGGCTAAGATCATTCGTACGAGAAGAAATACTAAACTTTATTTCATTTTAAATAACTAATTAAGTTTGTAATTATGCTGATTGATCTCATTACTCCAATAAATTTTAATTTTCAATATTTTATAACTTTTTCATTTAAATGCCTTTTAAAATATCTATTTATTTATCAAAATATAGTTTATTGTATTAGTAATATTAATGGATATTTTTATCGTAAATGCCAAAGCAACCTTAGATTATGACAGCAAAAATAAATTAAGCGACATAAATAGTTTAAATACTAAATATTTTAGCATTTTTTTCCATTACATATGTAAATGTTTGAAAATCATTAGTGTATGTAAAAGTTCAATTGATTAGCACATTTATTTTTAAAAATATTTAAAAAAAACCTTCTCCTGTAAAATTTGTTTTTTGTCGGTTACGCTAAAACGGCGGTAAAGGCTCGATATTCTCTCTCTCTGATCTATATATTTTTATTACCCATCGTATATTTTATCCTGAAATACATAAGTTAAACTATAAATAGCCGGCAGATACCGCCCCGTGATCAGTAGGTGCAAATAGAGTGGAGAAAATAAAATTTTATAGCCTTTATAGCCGTCCGCGGGGCTATAGAGATAGCCGCCACTTTTATGTTAACGAAATGACCGCAGCTGGGTAGTTCTCCAAGTTTTTATGTTGTGGCATATTTTTTGGGAATTTGTAATGGAAATTGATATTATCCCGGTTTCAAAACAAACGTTTAGTTATTTGTGATTTTCATAATTCATTATTAATAAAAAAAATTGTAGGTCTATAAGGTATTTTCAGATTATCCTGACACTAGTTTTAAAATATTGAGATATTTTTTAAATTATCAAATACATACGCTAACTTCACAAAATAAATGCCAGAGAATACCTTTACCTATTAACTTGATAAATGTATACTAAATATGCATTATCCCTAAGGACAGAGGAATATCTTAAATATTAATACTTGACCCCATTTGTAGTACAACGCTTATTACAGGCTTCTAAATATAGGCTTCCAATACCGAACGACATTCTCAGGCATCAAATATTTATCCTTAAATAACGTGAATTCCATTTCACCGTAAACACGTTTACGTTTATTACGGGTTGTCTACGATGTCTAGCCTTATAAGTTCCAACTAAGGAGGTTGTTTAAGCCTGGTTACTAACTGAGAAATAATCAGTTAGACTGTATGATGTTTGTGGAAAAGAATAGATGTCACTGCAGTAGTCAATGTGGTAATAGAAATAAAACGCAAAAAAAGAATATTTTTAATGTTTTGAAGATGGTTGATAAGGAATGGGTGGAAAGTATAAAAAAATGACTACACATAACCCAGAAATTTATGTGGGAGCACCTCTGTGGTACCTGCAATGTATAATTAAAGTTGATGTTAAGCATTAAATTCACTTGTTAGTATTTTCTAATAGCAGAAAATATTTTCCCTAAAAAAAAATTCAACAACTTATTTGAAAGTACTCACTCTCTCTCTCAAAATAATATTTATTAATATCTCAGAACGACTTCAAAATCGTTACAAAAATCACGAAATTCAATCATAATTACCAACCCATTTCTCAAATCCTCTTCAACATTGAATGACAATCATTGAATATTAAATCAACCGAGGTACAATGTTGTGAGAGCTTCCGTTATCTGTCGAATTCTCGGGAGAAATCGTAATTTCTATTAGGTTAGTACGTGCCGGCTGGAACATTATCTAAATTGCATCTCGATAACTCACTGGGCTAATGTCGTCTAAATAAAAGTAATCTTGGGCTTTTTATTTGAATAGATTGTGTTTTATGGTCAGGAATAAGGCAGGCAGTTTCTTGGGATTGACAACTTGTTGTAATGAGACATAGTTTTAGTATCTAAGTAATTGTGGTCTAGTGATCAGGGTTATGATAAATAGGCACAAAATAGTGCGACGAGCGGACGTGTGAATTTACAAATTGCATGCTTCTAACATCCACCACATTGCACTATATAGAGGAAATTATTTAGTTATCAACTTCTTTTTTTTTTGAGCTTTTGGTATTGTACATTTTCTCACTGAGAAATCATGCTAAAGATTTATACAGTACAATAATACAAAATTAAAGAATAAATATGTAATTCAAGCAGTGAAAAAATAAAAACACAAAAAAGTTCAACCTCAAATCTAATTCTTTGAAAACCAAAAAGAAAACACACGTGGTAGGATAAAATAAAGCAATTTTTCTTTGGATAGTTTTTGCGAGGAAACTCGTAACTTGTGAGAACATGTTTTACTTGGTAATGCGGAAAAGGGTTGACCTGAATGTTAGGTTGTTATGTCACTGAGCATGTTCTGATCTTTGATCTGGATACAGGTTGTATTGACAGATATTTTCGTCAATATTCCGCTGCGTAGATTGAAATACATAAATGTAAATATGAACTATTTGTTGATTTAGGTATAGCGGGTGTATTTGCATGCCTTTGCGTTTATAGAACATATGAAACACCTAAATTTAATATAATAGTGAGAAAAAAAAGATATATACGGTCAATCTGGGTAACTTAAGCTTTCAGTACAACTTTGACTCACCACTTCCAATTCCGATTAATATTTTTTTTTTCTGGCTCTGTACAAAACTTTACGCATAGAAATATTTTTTATTAGATACATAAAGGGCTTCGTTAAAACCCATCTAATGTCATTATTTGATAAATGTTAAAAATCCAAAGATATAAAATAAATACGGCGGGCTGTGCGCAACGTCTTTTTAAAAGTGCTCAAAAAACTTTGTTGCTTTGCGATTCTTAGTCGCTGAATAAAGGTGAGTTTCAGTTCAGACAATAAATTAAAGTTTAAAAACTTAAATACAATTAAAATTTTCGCAATATTTTTATGAATATTGTTAATATTAGCAAAATTGTGCATCGGGTCCTTTAGAACTATCAAATCCGGGTAACTTTGACTCGGGTCAAAGTTACACTGATAGTTTGAACTAACTCCACTAACGTACTGGGGAAACTTAAATATTTTTTTTTTAAGTTAAACTTACATTAACATGGCGCGAAAAAAGTAGGTAAAAAAAAAATCTATACATTACATCATTTTTATACACTTCGATGGTAAAAAGCTTAAAATGTCGCTCATGCAGAAGGCGATGGAGGGTTGAAAGCTGCCTAATAAGCCTGATATTATACGCTGTTTCCCAAAAAATGTCGTGAAATATTTGCCTACTACTAAAGTGACCAAAAGAAAGATTTTTTTTATCATTGATGATTATTTTCTTTGTATGGAATGGGGAGAGTAAGGCTGGTAAAGAGCTGATTTTGTTATTTTCATTTTGGATTTTTATGTTAGTTTTTATAATTGATTAGGATTTGATAACTTAGTTTTATTATTAATGAACAATTTAAAAGACTTATAAGACTGATTAGATCTTAATAAGTTCTAAAAACCCGTCTCCTTTAAAAACTAGTGATTTCCATAACTGCGCACTTTATTTTTCATGTTTTCAACAGTAAACCTTTGAGAAAAAAAATAAAAATTGTTTCTAATGTTAGTTTGTTTCATATTATGGCATAAAAAGAGGGTTAAGACTCACCAAATATAACAAAACCTAATTTAAAACAGCAAAATCCGTATCATTAAGTGTGTGAGGTAATGTTACCCAAGTCACCGTATAACTTTGCCTCGTTGAATTTTCAATGATTATAAAGCTGTAGTTCAAAAAAAAGATTATTTTTTTTTATTTCTTAAAAATAGGCATTGTAAAGCCACTAAAAACATTCATTTCACAGTAGTTTGGTTAAGAATTCTATACGTAATTTTAAAAAAAGCTCATAAAGTGGGTCAAAGTTACCCAACATGATGGTAACAGATTGTTACTTGTTGATCCAGACAACTTCTAAAAATACATTATATCTGTTGTCTTAACTAAAATTTGCAGCATAATATCTAGAATATTAATTGTATAAAGTAACGTAAGACAATACACACGTAATGTACGTACTATAAAAGATATCTAATCAGATTCTATAATTATAAGGGTCTATAATATATTTACTGCATAAAATACAGTTTACTTTAATAAGGGAAGTAGAAACCCACAATCTTACAGCTCAGTAAACAAAGAAGTTCGCCAACACGTCATCAATATCGATTATTACTATAAAAAACTCCGTTTAAAAAAAGATATTTTTTCCTCATCTCGTAGGCGGTATATTGCTAATGCATTTTGTAGCGTATTGTCTTAGTAATTGAGTTTAAACTTGCCATTTATACTTTGAACGTCGATGCTGCTATTTTTGTTTCTTTCTTGATATCTAAAACGCGTTTATAATAACGCCGTACGATCTCCACTTACTCTAACGTATTTTCCAAATAATATTCAAATTGTTTTTAATTCTATTTTCTATGATAAAAGAATATGATAGAAAACATATTTACCATTTTTACAAAATGCTCTTCATAACATTTATCAGCTTATATTGCATAATAAAACATGTGTTAGTATTATATGTATTCTAGAACATAAAGTATTTTTATTCCTTATAGCTTTTATTATACCCATACGTCAGCCAAGCTCAGTCAGCTTATCTCAAACAGAAAATAAAATTGCCACCGCACATATTTAAAGTCTGTTTAAAATAAACATACAAGAGAAAATACATCACATCACCTTTTCTTAAAATAACCGCGGAGGACTAAGACCTCCGCTTAACTTAATTACTCCAGGGACGTTACATCGATTTCGAATTAAAAACCAATTAATTGGTTATTTCTTGTTTCTAACGTCTCGATACAAAAATGCAATACACATGTCATGGATAATAAATCGTGGCTAGAAATAGAAGCAACGTATGACGAACGTCATTGTAACAGTAAATAAATAATGACTACACTAACACCGGTATTCATGAACGTTACTTACATAAGTATGGCAGCGACCCGCCCCGGCTTTGCACGGGTGTAATGCTGATACTAAATATAGTGCCATAAAGCCATAAAGTGCTATAGGGCAAAGCGCGGCCTTCGACGCACTATTTGGCATAGGCACGCGCCCCCCGGCCGGTACCCGCAACCGACTATGTCCCTGCATTTTAAATCTGTAATTTCTTCGAAAATATTCATTTAAATTACATGCTGGAAAGGGCAATATTGATCTATATTACATTCACAATACTGTAGTACAATTTGCTATCTAACTCGTAGGGTTCAGCCAGCGTTTGCAATGTAAGCTCAAAAAATGAGTTTATTTACGACCTTTAAAAACCTCTAAGATTATCTGCGTTTCTCTACTATATTATGTGCAAATAAGCGTATCACAAATCACTACAAACATAACCTTATACTCGATACCAGTTTGTCATGTGTTGATTTGTCGCACTATGCGTTGCGTAAAGTAGCTAGCGAGCTACTTTATCTGTGCGTTGATTATAATGAGCGCATAGTGTCGTTCGTCCCTCAAGTATTGTTTATGATTAGGTTTTTGTGTCCCTGTGCGTCCGCGCGCACTATGAGACCTCACAGTAACGTTCATGAATACCGGTGTAAGTCTATTTTTACAATATAAGATACGATATTGGGGGCTAATAAATGCATGAAACATATACTCATCTTTCACATTGTCCGACTGATATCCAATTTCGGATAAGTAATTTTCATACATTAATTATTTTAAGACACTACTGACAAACGGTGAAGGAAAACATCGTGAGGAAACCTGGATTCCAAAATTTGGGATCTGAAATCGCCAATCCGCAGAGAGCAAGCGTGGTGATTAATGCTCGTGCCTTCTCTATATGGGAAGCGGCCTGTGCCCAGCAGTGGAACGCTTATAGGCTGGATTATTTGTTTATTTTAGTTATAATTTTCATACATTAATATATCCCCGACATCGCATCGAAATATCGATACCGTGAAAATAGTCTTACACTAAGTAAATAATGGACTTCGTTCATTCCTCGCACATCTCGTTACTCGCTCGCCTTTGTTACAGTGAAATGTTTGTTCCGTATTTTGAATATTCAGACTATGCTCAAGTGATTTTGCATATATTGGGGAGAATATTGTGAGAGTTAATATTGGATATCAACTATTAGTTTAGCGAGTTTACTATTTCATATTAGATTCACATTGAAGCTTATCATAATTATTTATGACGGCTCCAAATATTTATATACCCGTAGTTTCAGCTGTAGCAGTTGACGTAATAACAAAACTGGTAGGACTAATCTGATACTAAAATCATTTTAATCTAAGTAAGAATACTCAAACTGTCCTAAGATAATATTATATTAAGAAACGTGTTTTAACAAATCTACACTGTCAAGAATACATTGCTCGCACTCGGTAACATAAATATCAGTAAAAAACGAACTAATTTAAAACGAACCATATTCAAAGCCCTGGTCAATACTGAAAATATTTAGGCGATTAGAAAAAATAATCATTGGTCATAAATATTAAATTTTAATAACCGTTTATGTACTGTTATCTAACCACAGATTACTTTTATTGTTAAACATTTTCTACCAGTAAAATTTTCCGCTCATTTCTTGCTCATCTTTCGTTAGGGGAACTTAGTCGTAGACATTTATTTTAGTTCTAATGACGGTTTGCTAATGGCGCTTATCGATCGATGTTGGTAGGCTCTTCCTCACGCTATCTTCCAACTAAATAAATTATTGGAAGCAACGCTTTCGACGCTACTTTGTTTTTATAAGGCTTTCGATTAAGGCTTTGGTTTTGCGTGTTTTTGAACAATTTGGGGCGCGGGTTTTATGAAAACACTAGGCTGATATTGATTCCTGAATTATGTACGGTTTAGGCATAATAAGTGCTTATCTTTTGTTTCATGTGTCTACAGAAATAGGAAGGCAATAAATACATGTTTAGTATCTATTGAACGTAAGTAGAAAAATAAAAGATACATACTGTGGAACATTGAACCTCCAACTGCAAGTCGCTTAAATAGAGGAAGTTCTTTAAAAACCAGAAACGCAATTACAAGCGCAATTAAAAAAAAAGGCAATGTTAATTTGGCATGAAATTTAGTTAGATTCCGAATATGCCTTAAAAAGGTCAAAATCTGTTACAAAAAAAAGCTTATCAAAATCAGTTCTGCATATTAAACGCCAAATAAAACGGACGGATAAAGTAATTACGCATTTTTTATGTATGAATTATTCACAAGATTAGGTTTACGTTGGAATTGTGACTAAACATTACAATTTGTAGGTCTCCGTGTACAAGGTCGACCCAATTGGCTCAGCGGCTAAGCCTTTGGCTTTCAGCGTTTTGGGTTAGATCTGGAAATAATCCAGGTACGCTTACTGAGAACTAATCTTTGTTTCGACCTAACTAAATGTTTATTCTGAAAATAGATGTTTGGGTTACTGCTAGTCACTATTATTTTAACTTTAGTTAACTATATAATTTTGTCATGCCTTGTTTTGAACTTTGGATTGTAAACGTAGCGTTTATCAGAATTATGTAAAAAAAAGATTATTTTTCGAATTCGATTTTGCGAATTTTTGTAGTTAAATTTGACGCCGAATAGTTCGAAAATAATCTGTAGTTTAGTGAGAGATATAAAATGCTACTATTCACTACCAATACTACATCCATTTTAGTCTTAAATAAGCTATCTGCTCGTACCAAAACAGGCTGTATTTTCACAATACCCTCCAGATACGCTCAAATAACTCGGGCCAGAAGTCTGAAGGCTCTCGCCTGTGGAAGCGTTCAAGCCTTTAAAGTTACGAAGCAAACATCCGCTAACTATAAATTGTAGACTTTACTTACGTATAGATATTGTTATCAGTTATCGGTTCAATGACATCGTTCTAAGTGGAACTTGAAGCTTATGGATTTTGTGTTTAGTATTTATTTTTATTATGTTAGGTAGCTAGGTACTTTGGTAGTCCTATTGCATGGCAAAGGCTTCCCAATCAACTTTCGACATATTTTTTAGACATTTTCGGTATATTAGCATATAACGAATGTCTAAAAAATATTTCGAAAGTGTTAGTTTTCTCATAAATTGGTTATTTCTTATATTTGAACGTTAATTTTGGCCAAAAATACTACTTCGTTATTTTGGCGCTCTTGATGTTCTTTTAACATACATTTCTGTAGTATTAATCCTTGCTATTGTCTTTCCTTTCCTTTAATTAATTTTTAATATAAAAAAAATATTTAATAAATAATTTATCTGTTGTTTTTACGAAACAATAGGCTATAATCTTATATTCGATGCTCAATTTATGTTATCTAAAACATCTCGTAATAGCCTCAGGGTGAAAGAAAAACATTGATATTTATCTTAAGCTCAGAAAAACTTAGAAAATAGATGTCCTTCCCGTTGACCTCATTTCCAAGAGATAGTTCGATTATCGCCTTATTGATAAAAAAATATCACTCTAAAGCTACGCTTACACTGTGACACACACACACTCACTGCACCATACCGAGTCTGCCTGTGTACACATGACTCTGAGCGTGATACAATTATCCCGACATATAATATACCTATATCCAGACCAAAAAACAAAATAAACAGTTTTTATCTATATTTGTTTTACAGTAATTTAAAGATTTCTCCAGTTACATTAAAACTGAGACACTGTCTAAACTGCTTATATTGGTCACTAAGAGTTTGAGTTTGATCAATCACACGGAATGTTACTTAATTTGTGATTACTTTCATATACACCGTTGAATCAACTCATCACAATATCAGCCTGTTGCAGTCCACTGCTGGACATGAATCAACTCAAACCTTCTTAAATGTAAGCCTATTGCTATTTGACACCATAAAGTATCAGAGCTAGCGTGGGTCTTACACCGCCTTACAACTGTATACCATCTCCTCATTTAACCTTTAGTGTCATAATGTAAACGTAGGTTAAGGTCATGTAAAGTGTTTTTATATAAAAGTCGAAGCCTGCGGCGGGCGTCCTCACAAAGTCAGTCGTTGCGGATATAAGGAGGAAATTGATTCCCTCTGCCTTTTGCTGGAGATGAGAAATTGTTTATGTATCCATATTGTAAATACATTTGTCTAAGACGTGTAACGAAATTATTTGGCCTTTGATCTTTAAGTGGTTTCTAATTTGGTATGTTGGTGTCATATCGTAAAAATGTTGGAGATACTTTGTCTGCTTATGATAGGTTAATTTAATTAAAATGTTGTTTGAATGGTTTTTTTTTTATTTTATTTACATTAATTGAAGCATTTATACATCTCATCATACTTATAGCATAAATAAAATACATAAATAATAATAATTATGTTGTATGTATGTATGAATTACACATGAAATCGTGATTTATTCTAAAAATATAAATCCGATTTACATAGAATTTTCCTTACGATTATTTATAAATTAAACAATCACTTTATGAAAACATTTATTATTGTCCAATAAAATAAAATATAGAGTTCCAAACCATTTAAGTTGTAAACATAATACAAAAAGTTAATAGAAAGCCATAAAAGTAATGTTTTTCATTTTATCTGTTAAGCTTACAACTTTTTGTGTGGCCTCGGGCGTTATTCGCCAGTCCTTATAGTTATGTTTTATATTTGTTTAGACAATTCTATCTTATCAAGGTTTCGATGACCTACTCAAATATTCCGCTATAGGTCCCTACATACTAAGAACATACGTAGGTAACAATAAATAGATACTTATACTCTATGGTACCTACAGGTTACGTGACGACTTAAATGTTGAAAAATAATTGAGATTTTACAAAAAAAAAAACAAATTAGAGTACTCTAAAATAAAATTTTGCAGGGATCTCGCGACTGTGCACTAATCCCGCTACAAATTACTTCTCAACTAAAATTTGGTTCAGCCGTTTCGGAGATTAGACCAAACAGATGACCAGATTATACATGCATATAGCAGATACATGACATCACAAACAATAATAAGATCAGACACCATAATCCCAGTATTATTCTCATCCAATTCTCATAATAAAGGAACATTTAAATGCCGTCCATCTAAATATAAAATGGCGTCGAATTAAGCGGCATTATGACAACAATTATCGCGGACCCGTGTCAAGTGTGTGACGTCACGACATCGCGTTAGGCCTGCGGACGATAAGGTTGTGTTTTAATAATATAATATTCCGGGACTTCTCACACACGGTTATCTGATCCCAAGCCAAGCAGAGCTTGTGTTATGGTAACCAGACAACTGATAAACATACTTATATATTTCTAACTAGTAAATACATACGTATTGTACATAAATTACACCCAGACCAGAACAAATGATCGTGCTCATCACACAAACATATGTCCTGAGTGGGGATCGAACCCACGACTTCCGGTATAACAGACACGGTCACTAATCGCTAGACCAACAGGCCCGTGTAAGGTAATTATAGATGTAAGTGTTTGTACACCATAATTATCTTTGAAATTAGTGGTTTTAAAGTATTAATAATAAATTTACTGGAGTATAATGGATGTTGCTTTAAATTTTAAAGTACTTGCCTTAAATACCAAAATAAAAATATAATTAACTTTTTTTCATAAAATATGTTTAGTTACTCTTAATTAAATAATATTAATAAACATACACAACGTTCAGAACTTTCATTATTCATAAATAAATTTATGTTTAAATATATACAATGGATCACTTACCAACAACTAATTAAATGAAAATTATAATTAGGTACGTTTAATATAACGTAGAACATAATAATTTTCTTTTAATTACATGATACAAATTTTATACCTTTCCATCGATAAAGAAAAACGCCTACATCGTATTACCATAAAGAGAAACACATTTATTAGTTCGGGCAACATTTAATTCACTTCCCTGAGGTTTAGTCGCAGCCTTACATCAGGGTAATGTTGTTTTTATTGCTGGCAACACCATTTGTTTGGTCGTTCCTAACAAATTGCACACAAACCGATATTTATGGACGAATCGTGGTACTTTTTGGTTACATTTTTGGTTCACCATTGACTAGAAACGGTTATTTATAGTGCACAAAGAAGAGTTAATGATACTCGTAAAGGTTAGGTAATAAAAATCAGAAGAAATATCGGTTTAGTTTGAGAATTAAACTTGCTTGTATATACCGACTTCTAATGGCGACATGCTACTATTTGTTCTATTATATAGTATATTATCTATGCTACTACTTATTCTGGTTTTTTGTCAGTATTTGATTAAAAAGCAAAACTCCTTTTCTTGTGTATATTTAGAAGAGGATTGTTTACATTTATTTTCAATCAATAATTTCTATTTAATTCCTAAATATTTTTGATCAAAAAAAGCTTCATAGCAGCTGGGTAGAAGGTATCGTTGTTAATGCTTAGCTGCCTCACTGTCCACTGTCCTTAATGATTACTTAAGCTATGTTAAGGTATCACCTAAAGCGGTTTAAGTAAACCAACTTTCTGAAGGCTTACCTAAATCAATTGGCAGAAAGCAATTGTCTTGTTTTAGTCAGCCAACTTTCAGAAGACCGACAATTGTCTCACTTCTACGGCTAATTAAGAATCTATTAGTGACTTAGGAAACTATTTTCGGTCTCTACATACGGCAATAACCTACATTGTAACTAAGTTATTTTAAGTAACTTCCTTACCTTAACCCAATAGATCTGGCGCACGTTTTTATTGCGTACCCGTTTGTTTGCCGCGTAACAGATTACCAGCAAACCAATATTTATCGCCGCTTCGTGCCACTGTTTGTTACTCGCTGCTCGCCGCTGACTGTAATTGCGTTTTAGATTAAACTTAACGTTACATTTCGTAGTGGTTTTTACTTAAAGATATATTTAAAATTTATTGAGCTCGAATATCGAATACAAAGTTTTTTAAGCTACGGATTCTCATGAAGTCGTTTTTCTGAATCGAAATCACAGGATTGTAAAATGACGCAAAGTCTTTTACTTTAAGTTTAATTAAAATCTAGTCGATTTCATACTATTGGCTTAACTGAATTTCTCATACAAAATTGACCAAAAAAAGCCCCCGACACTTATTCTGAGTTTACCCACAGAGAATACGCTACTCAAGTGGGCAAAATGAAATCTATTACTCAATAAAATATAAGTATTCCAATATTTTTTTCCCTTTTTTTATAAATGTCGCCTACTTTGTTCAAAATAAAAAAAGAACTCCCCATTTTAAAAAGTCCTCAGATTTTGTAGTTGCTCAAGGTATTTGCGCCTAGATGCTCAGAACAAAGGATGTGTATTAATACTGGTCTAGTGCAAGCAGTTGTTTGCGGAGGCGAAACCGGAAATATTGTTAGAGACGCCGCTGTGAAGGAAGCCTGCGTTTATAGTCCTTGCTGTTTTTAGAAGTGCTGTTTATTCAGTTATGGTGTGCGAGGTTATTTAATTTTAGAGTTATAGTTTTAAACGTAAGTAAGCAGAGATAGAAAAATCGGCCTTTTACAAAACACCTGCTTGAATCTCAATTTGCCTTCAATGTCACACTGCTGAAAATAATAACAAACAACAAGCCACAAAAATATTTAGTGAAATACAATTTATTTCCTTATTTTTTATGTGTACCTATTACATATAATAATATCAACAAAAGGGGCTAAGAAACAAAACAAATCGTATTACAAGAAAATTTTAAACAACATACTATACTAACCAGATTTTTCAAGATTTTAACACGTACTAGGTATAATATATGATGGAAGATTCTGAAACTGCCACTTGTACGGAATATGCAAGGAAACGCACTACATATTCATGTGGCAACCAGATTCTAATACCAGATTGCAAGGAAAAAGGAAAAGCGAGGTAAATACGATGTACCGTCAGCAACAAAAGTCGATGCACTAGACAGACAAACTACAAAAAATATTGGAAAAATCGGCATTAACAGTAAAGGCATATACAATGTATTTTTTTAAATGGTTAGTATTATTACTAACCATTTAAAAAAATACATTGTACATTTTTCATTGTGTTGACGGACTGGTGTTGCTAACCGTACTCGAGTTTTACATACAAACAGAATAACTGCAGACTGGCTTGCACATGTGGTCGGAAGTGTAAATGAAGCGATGAAACTGGTACACTTATCTTGCACTTCCGTTGCCATGACAACCGGTTGGAAACTCTGAACTATCTGCATCTGCTCTGCAGTGGATTGTAACTTTTATCTGTATTAAATGACTATTTGTTACAAGAGTTTTGATCACAACAATTTTTTTTCTGAAGTATAAATGCACTCATTTTACTGTTTTCTCTTTTTCAGATAGCTGACAGCTGCAAAAACATGGTATGTTGAACTAAAACATTTTGTTTTAAATATTTAAGTGACTAGTAATGGCAGGAATGGGATGGATGCAACTGGAAAGAGACGGAGAAAGTCATTGACAAAGGAAGACATATGCCCAGTAGTGGTTTATACAGAGCTGAAATTATAACGAAAATAAAGTGACGGGTTGTTAAAAAATAACACGAAAATAATAAATAAAAAAAAATAGATTTACTGCTACTAACGTGGTAAGTGTTAAAATGATAACAAAAGTTTAAAGTTTCGGGTTAATGGCATAATTTATAAGCGAAATAAGTGAATAGTAACTGGGAACCTAAATGTAATGGAACCCAAACTACGTTATTGAAATTACAGAATTCTAATCAAGCCAATTAGTTTAGCATTAATCATTCCAAATATTTAGTTAGGTTTGCTATTGATTTCTAAAACAATTCAATCGTATAAAATATTAATTGGTCGTATCGGGACTAGTTTATTATTCATGAACAGAGTTAACAATGTGAAGGGGGTTCATTCATTTACGTTGTATGGCTTTGATCCATTTTTATTAATGTTTTCGGTTAAAATTTACTGTGATATTTTCAATTGATTCCCGAATATATTGTAAATGGGATATCGACTGGTCAAATTGAGATGAGATTGAATTTAAGCATTTCTAATAGTGGCACAACACAGTAAAAATGCTAGGTACGAGTATGTTAATCACAGACAAATACTACTATGCTGAAATCTTATTTAATTTAGCTACATACATAAATAATATAAGACTAACCTTTGCCATCAACCAATAATAATAATATTCCGGGTCATCTAACACACAGCTATCTGATCCCAAGCTAAGCAGAGCTTGTGATATGGTAACCAGACAACTGATAAACATACTTATATATTTATAAATACATACGTATTATAAATAAATTACACCCAGAGCAGAACAAATGATCGTACTCATCACACAAACATTTGTCCTGAGTGGGGATCGAACCCACGACCTCCGGTATAGCAGTCAGGTTCACTAACCACTAGACGAACAGGCCCGTCATATTTTATGAAATTAGGTACTTTAATTTAATTACAAATAACTTTCCACTTTTAATTATGACAGCCATTAGTCCAATTGCCTTAATATAAGGATGTCTTAAAACTGAATGCTTCAAACAATTTGAGAAGAAAGTTCTGGAGAAGTTTGTGAGAGGTTTTCATCTTTATATCAAAGGTTGTTGTTACGTCTTGCGGTGCTATTGTTATGAAATTTGTTTAATGAGGTCACGTTGTGCCTGCGAGGGCACCGAACCGGCTTCTTAAGGAAAATTAGAGTTGTTCAAGTATCGACTTTACGTTGAGGCAACACTTTTGATGAGCGGCACGTTTTTAAAATATGAAGCGATTAGGTAGGAAAAATAATTAAAGCTCTAAAAAGTGATTTTGATCTTTCCGCACCTATATTTTTATGAATTTAAATTGAGAGATATATATATATCATTTTTCTTCAAAAAAAAAAAAACACCTAAATATCTATGTATTATAAAGATCGGAAAATATTTATGTATACTACGGTTTTGTAAAAAAACTTAAACAAAATAAACTTCATAGAATTTCGAGGTATTTTAAATAAAAAATCGTGCAATTTTATATCAAACCATACCAACCAAAAGTCATGTCACGGAAAAAAAAAATTAAAATAGTAGCTACTGTGGTGAAAATAGGCATCTTTAATTTGCATTTCCCGGAAAACCTCCACAATCACGCAGGCAGTTGAAAACGCAGGCGAAACCAATCTGCGAAGCCGGTAATCGACTTTTCTCGAACACCAAATGGGTACATATCAATTAGTTGGGCGCCACCCTATTTTCCGAGCCATTGGCTCCGTGTGGTAATGTCAGACAGGATTTTAAACGCCGAATAGATTGGTTTCATTCCTCTCTTTGACTATGATTGTACAACTGACCTATCCAAAATTGACTTTTGTTTTTTGATCGGTCTATCTTTTCGGTAGTTTGGAATTTTGCAGATAACATTTAGTAAAAAGGCAAGTCCTATATGTATGGAACATAATACAGACTATGTGTATTTTTTATATTTTACCTGTTGATTCAAGAAAGCTTACTAAGAGGTGGTAATTAATATTTACTAAGGAGACGGGGATTTCTGGGCCAAATTGTAATAAGTTAAGACATGGCTGAAAAAAAGGCTATAATTTTCTATTTCAAAGTGTGAAAAATCAACTCAATTTACAATCTGGAAAATGAAATATCCAATAATTAAGTTTGGGTTACGAAGTAAATAGTCTAAATACTCTGTTAATGTTGACATTAAAATGTCATCATCAACAGAGTTCATACTATTTACCAAAATGCTTTCACTAGATGATACATTTAATTAAAATAATTAAATCCATTAGAATTAGAGTATTAAGAGATTAAGTTTTACATAATTAAGATAAATCGATTCACATTTACTAATCGATTATTAGATGTTCTTTAATCTGTGCTAACTCTGACTGGACATGCATGACAATGACATCGATCGACATTTGACACTAAACGAGTGTCGAATTATCTACCTTAGAGTATATATTATACAAGAAACTAAAGAGTGAGCCTATCTGGGTATGAATCGTAAGCACTAGTATGAACTAGTTTTGTCGTGATTTTTTATAAAGATGGAACGCGCTGTTTTAATAAATCTATCTAAAACACTAATATTATCCTAACAATGTCAAAACCATGGATATTTTCGTATATACGTCGGTCGTAGGGAAGCAATATTAAAATATTATTTTAACTGCATTGTAGACAAACGAACTGTGGGCTGCTGCGCCCATGTAATGTCAATAATATGGTACCTTAGTTAGGCTAAGTACCTCTACTAGATAACATAGTACCACCTGCACAATTCTTAAATGACGTTCTTGTAATAATAGAAGATGAATAAAAATATCTACTAATAAAATTCGATTTTCATTTTTGTACATCACATCTCCTTCCCACTCTACAGAAATATTAAAAATCCTGTATAAATTATAAAAAAAAACCATCATAAAGCTTGATTGCTAAGCGGAATAAACAAACCAAATATATACTTTGATTTTGATTTTGATTTTGATTTTGATTTTGACCTATCATAAATTCACTCTTTAGTTTCTTACCTATACTCTAAGGCAGTTAAGTATAGCTTTTTACTTAAACTTAATCTCTTTTATCTCAGCTCTCAGATTGCCAAAATCTGCCATATTTTCAGTGATTGTTTGATAGTATAGAAGCTATCGATTCACACCAATTTCATCTTTTTACATTCTGGCCCAAAATTGTATGAAAGCGTATCTGTCTCCTTTAATGCGTTGATTCTCGAAAGCTGAAAAAAGTAATTCCAATAAAATGAGTTTTTTAATTTTTCAAGTAAATAGGTTTTTGATTATCATTAATGGCGTAAAAGTAATCATAACTAGTGGTACGAACCCACGCTTGTTCATCAAAAGAAGTCAACGTAAGGGCAAATGTTTTGTAGGGTTTCAAGCGAAACCAAATAAACTCGAAGTTTGTTAATCACTTTACTTAATGTCAAATCAGTTCATTGGTCTCGTGGTAATAAGTTTTAATAAATTGTAACTCTGAAAACATAGGAATGTTGTAGTTTATTTTGTTTCGGAAAAAATACTAATTGGTATTTTACCTTTAAAGGGGAAATAGATAAAAATTAGGGATATGACTTCCTTTTGTATAACGACTCCTTCATGCGTCTCAGACAGATCTATTGGAATAATGTACATTGTTTCATTAAATATTTATGCGAGCCTTTAAATATATCTGGTAATACTCAACTTAACCATAATAAGCATTATAAGATCCAAACGTGCAAAGACCATACCTCGTATTGCTGTAACAGATAAAAAAAATAAAACACCATCACGCCTGTATCCCCGAAGGATCAGACAGAGGTGTACATATACACCCACAGTTCGCCGGTATGTAACAGATAACAAACCAAAGTAATACATTCAATCCACGCAACGGACTCATTCATCTCACTCTGGATACATGAGGATGGATGACAGTTGTTACGCTGTATCATGACTTAAGGCACAGACAACCATCGAATAATAATAACATTGCCGACAAGTAAGCTATAGGCGATGCTCGTTTGATAGCTGAGATTTGTTGAGATTTAATGATAACTATGGTCTGGCGGCAGAGAGAATGCGTTCCTAACAGATGGTCGCGTGGATAATCTCTTTTCAGAGATTTGGATAATCGTCTTCAAATACGCATTATGTAACCCAAACTTTTATAATTAGAATGAACTGGTCAAAACATTCCAAATATGAAGAATATAAGTAATTAATGTAATAATCCTTCTGTAATTATCAACTACACAAATCTTTTCATTTTGAGACTGAAAACTGTATTTCCACGCAATAAGGTCGATTATTGCAATTCTTGTAATTATATGGTTATGATATTTTTTTGTAGGTTAAAGAAAATTAGAGATTATAAAAAGTGGACCGAAAAAAATAACCAGATTAATTTAATGGAATTTGATTTTTCGGTGGCCCAAATATGGCGTCGTCATAGATTGAAAAAAAATAGTTTTCTAAAACTCAAATGTCTTTACAATCGTCATATAATTAAAAACAACATTAATTGCAGTGACTATAAATAAAGCCCTAAAAAGTAATTAACCTTTACCCGTTATGACGTCTAGTAATTGTCGCCCACTCATTGTGCACACTTATATCATTAACAATAACATTAGACCCTTGTCTCAGTTAACGGTATTATGATCCCCTACATCAAAACTAATTAAATTATGGAGGGCCAGTGTCAAGTCCAATCACTTTTGGTAATGTCAAGTCGTAAGAGGACAAAAAAAGTTCAGACTGGTCTTGAAACTCCTTGGACCTACAAAAACTGCTAGTGCATTAGTTAATACCGATATTTACTAAGCTGTGCATAATAATCCACGTTGTTTTTCCTAGTCCGTCAGATAAGAATTTAGTAATGTAATCAAAGTGTATTAAATTAACGTACAACATCAATAACTAAGACAATGATAAGACGAGAAACCGAAGTGCAGAATTTAAACATGTGCCTTGTCTACACTAAAGTCCGGTGAAGCAGTCAAATCCTGCGCTCAGGCTAACAGCAAAGATCTCTACAAAAAAAAAAATGCCTTTTCTACAAAGCCTTAAATCGACAAGATGTTGCAAAACCATACACTTTTGTAAAATGTTGAATGTTAATTTAGGTCATCATTTGAAAATCGTTGTAGACATTCATCATTTCAGAAATTTTCACAAAGATGTAAGTAAAAATCAGTGTAGTCGCGCTAAGTCTTAATCTGATTCATGCTAACAGTTTTAATGTAATAAAAGTCCGATTGTAAACTTCGAATATCATTTTTTCCAGTACCACGAAGCTCAAAGAGCAGATAACTTTATCCTTTCTCATGACATGTGACATAATCATACCATTCGCCACACTTGACAGGGGTCTGTGACGTCATATTACATGTGACTGAATCTGAAAGATGCTTTGTCAAGGCTGCTCGGATAAGGCTCGCACTTAGTTGAGAATTATTTCAGTTTAAGTGCTTTTTTATTTTATTGGATACTGCTGGTTAGGATAAGAATAATGATATCGTTAAGTGGGTTTAGTAAAGATATAGATCTAAGAAATGGACAATTAACGGGTTTATAAAAGATTTAAAAAAGCTTCGGATGAGGCTGGAAGTCTAGCTATTTAGGTATATTACAATAAAATGCCTTTATTTTAGCCATTTCAACATACTTTTTATTTATTTTTAGATAAGATAAGAATGACGAAAGAGTGGATATAAAGTGTTCTTTTATACGTCGCTTGAAAATAGAAATGGTAGGAGAATCCCGTATGTCAGGCGGCAGCGCGTTTTATTTTAGTCTTCTTCCAGTCGTCCTTTTAATAAATTATACAGCTCAGTTTCCTACATAATGTGCCTAGATTAGAGACATTAAGTCATAAGAAACTCACGGTAATTAGAAAATACGTGACTTAAATTAGATAAGAGAAATTACGTCGACATTTGTGACGCATATTTTTATACTAACAGTAATTATAATCTCATTTGTAGAAACTTCTTGACACAAAGAAAAATAAACCTTATCATTTATACAAAAAAAAAACCTGGTGTTTCTATTTTGCCTTATTTACCTAGTTTTTCTTTCTACAAATTTCCGTTACTTACTGTCTACTGTACGATAAAATAAAATCAAAATACTAAAAGGTGACGCCAAAATTTTTGATTACCCTTTAACCATCATTCAGAAAATAATCCCTAAAAATGCAAATGCTTTCTTGTATTCGTACTATTTTACTGTCATCTAAAAAAAATTGGGGTTCCTTACCCAAAAAGTAAAAACTGGACCCTATTACTAAAATTTCGCTGTCGCCAGTCACCAGGTTGTATCTCAAGAACCGTGATAGCTAGACAGTTGTAGAACTTATGTATTTCTATTGCCACTATAAGAAGAAATAAAAAAATAAAATAAAAAAATGTTTAGGGTGGGCTCTCATACAACGGTGGAACGGAACCCTTCGTGTGCTAGTCCGACTCGTACTTGGCCGGTTTTTACATTTTCTAGAACTATGTAAGGTCAGTGACCCTCACTTTGTCAAACCCTTTTCTGTCATCGTTTGATGAGTTCGCATCTCACGCTAGCTCCGAAATGTGAACTAGCTCTCTGTCTATCATGTTCGTATATTTAATTTCCGTTTGGATTCTGTTCTTTCACTAAGGAAGCTATATGTAGATCCTTTCCTATTCTCAGAAAAGATAGGTGATGTTTATTTATCTTAGCTGTTTATATTTGAACCAGGGTTCCATAAACAGGGTGATTTCATTAACCTACCGCAGTTACTTGTAAGGTTAAGAAATTCTTGGAAGCACATGTTGTTTATAATAAACTACGACTAGGTGTTTTGATGTGATTTCTTTTATAAGAATATCTAAAAATCACTTTAAATTCGCGGTTTGAGAGCATTCGTATTTTCACACAAAGTATGTATGTAGCGACGTAGGTATGAGCTATGTAAATAACATTAAGTAATTTAGAAATAAATATTCAAAAGTTTAAAAAAAAACAAAAATCAGTCAACTCATTCAAACTAATAAAGATTGAATTTTAAAAAGTTCAAGTCACCTCAACACTTGATTTTACTCATAACGATCTATTTAAGCGTAATGATCGTTCATTCCAAACTCGAGTGAATGAATGAATGGGTAATGAAGCAAACGCCCAGAAAGCGCTCAGGTGATTTGGAAAGTTCCAATGTCAGTGTCTAATGAGAAACTGGAGTTTCTATACAATTTTTAGATAGTCTTAATAAATAATGAATGGTAATAACGTTATAAGTTAACAATTTTGTTCTTGTTTAACTTCTTTTAGAGCCTTTGTAATTCTTGAAGACTCTTCAGACTGTGTGTTGAGTCGATTGGAAATTTTTATCTGAATACGTTTGAGAAATTGTTACTTTATCGTGAAGAGGTTTTTTATATCTATTTACTAGAATTCTGTAATCTTTTTTATTATCAGAATTGGATTTTAAGTGTGACGGACGTGATGATTAATTTTATCGAGACACATTTGAACGACCTCACAACTAAAGCTCTAATTATGTTCTGATAGAAATAATCCATGAATGAAATTAAAAATTGCTTTAAGTTCTGTATTCACAAAACAAATTATATTGGATGATCATAATTATGTTAATTTATTTATTGAACAGCATTACCAGCTTATTACTTAAATTAAATTGAAATCCAATTCAAATTAATTCGCACAGCAGTAAATGACATATCCCTGCAATTAAAATTAAAAATGTTTCGAACTGTTCGAATCGAAATTTAAATTTCAATTATCATCCGTCATGACGCGATGTCAGACGAAGCGGTTGTCCAATGAGTGTATTAGCTATTCCAGCCATCCAATCACAACGATCCCAGAATAAAACCAATTGGGTAATTCAATTTCCGAATGTTTCAATTGATAGGTAGAACTTTTAGTGTAATGAGTTCTATTCGATGCGACTGTCGACTGTTTTGCTTTTTAATTGAGCGGTTTGATTGGTTAGTTTGAATGTGGAACGTTTTAGGATATTATTCTGAATTCAATTTGTAAGCGATCTGAATCGATGACTAAGTGAATTTGTATTTTAATGTATTAAACGTTTGATTGGTTTTGATTTTTTGATTCATTTATTTCTGCATATGGAGGGTCAATGCCCAGCTGTGGTATATATGGAAGCCACATTGTTAATCACCACTGCACTAAATCCATTCATTAATTAACAGTTTTAAAATATTGCATCGAATATAATTTACGAGCAACAATCAGCTCAAATGAAGTTGTCAGTTAATATGAGCAAACTGACAATGGATGAATGACAGGTAATCAAAAAGTTTTAATTGTATCTCTATATCATTACAACTCACGCAGACAAATGATAAGCTTATTTTGATTTAACAGTAATATGAATACAAAAAAATATTTTAAAAATCAATATGTCACTCATATGCTTTTGCATAAATTATATATGTCGAGAGAGTTAATATTACCCAAAGTACAAACACGAAACTGCCTCGTTGGCCTAGTGATGCTTAGCGCGACTGCTACGCTAGAGGTCTTGGGTTCGATTCCCAAGTCGACCAAGGTTTTATTGGGTTTTTCTATGAAATTCTCAGTAGCAGGTCGGAGTTTGGATTTATGCCCGGTTGGTGGCAATAGGCTCGCCCCCATATTACAAGGCACCTGAACATACGGGCAAACCGTGGGTGTACATCGGTACACCTCTGCTTACCCTTTGAGGATACAGGCGTGCTGGTATGTTATGTTTAATACGAACCGAAACACAAAAACACGAAAAAAACTGCTTTGGTTTGTCCCAGGACAGAGGAAAATACTAGCCCAGATACAGTGTAGACATACATCGGTAACACTAGACCAAGATAAACCTAGATTCCTAGTTCCTGGAACCACAACAAACAAAGTCTATTCCGGTTATGTTCATAATTACCGTCCATTATGAGTTAATTAGTCCGTGACGTGGCAAACACAGGACAATTATAAATCAGCCGCAAAGTACACTAATTACCGTGTGTTGGTCCTCCGTTTTATCAAACATGGTCTTATAATAGACGGATATTGTGTTGCATTTCCTGGTGGAAAATTTAAGGTGTTGCTAAAACTATTAATGGAAAAAAGTCTGGTTATTTGGTGCCTTCTTTAATAATCATCATCATCATCAGCCGGAAGACGTCCACTGCTGAACTAATAATGATTTATAAGAATTTCGGGACCACTTGTCCTGAAAATTGTAAGACCTCTACGGTTTGGATTCACAAAGCACAGCGTAACGTATTGCATATCATGTCACTTCATAAACTACTCTTCGTGATTCTTAGTTATTACAAGACCTTAGATAGTCATTTGTTTCCTTTGGAAGTTCACCTTAAATAACAATTGAAATATCCCGAGAGATTTCATTCTTAAAAAAAAAAAAAACGTGGCTTTGGCTTACAAAATGAAACTATTTTGTTTTCCAATCTTTATTAACACATTAGGAATTGTTTATTACAGTAATTGTTGGATTTAATAAATGAATTTAGAATTATATCACATACGAGCCCCTCATATTATTATTATACTCCGAGAAATCCATGATCTAAAATCATTGGAAGGCTTTTCAAAATTAGATGTCGAGTAGCATCAGTGTCATGTCGGATGCGCGCAGAATGCTGATTCAGAATTTTAAATTAATGTCCATTTTCAGTCACAATAGAGCCAGTGGTTTTGGCTAATACAGACACATTTTAGGCAGGTCTAATCTCTCATTATAGGATTCAGGTATTGTGCACTACATAATTATCATTTTCAATCATGAATGAACTCCTATAGAGATTTTGAATAATGGTGCTTGTACGAAAATCTGATGTCACTGAAGATGTACCTATTTGATTGTGTGAAGGACTTATTTAATTATGTTATTCAATATTATAAGACCGACAATCTACACAACAGTGTGCATTGCTATACTAAATAGAACTTAACACTAGCATAAACAAAGTTCATAATTGTATAATTCTGTCTAGCCTGAAATGTGAAGAAGTGTTTGAAGTGTTCTTCTACTTGTGTCATGGAGAGATCAGTTAAATAATCAAGTTTAATTTTGCACATATATCAATTGTATTTTATACAATAAGGTGTCACATTTACATATTGTTAGTGTATTATTTAATTTATTAGAAAGCGAGCGAGGGATTAAACAAGTCAAAACTTTAAGCCCGCGGTTAACCCGGGGATTATGGAGCTCCAACAGTTATTATTTTACTTAATCTTGTGTTTAATATATTTCATTAATAATATTAATCTAGCTATCACACTTCACACATAAAACAATTTAAAATATGCAAAAGTGAGTGATCGATTTTGTGTGTTTGTTTATGTATGTTCTATTGCAGCGCCTTATACCTTAAGATTCTTAATTCATGTATCTTCTGATAATTCATGTATCATTTGTGATCCTTTTTTGTGGTCCTGGTAGCATGGGGCATTAGGAAAAACATAAATACAACAAAAAAGTTAAAAAGCATTTGTAATCTATTTATTTTTGGACATCGACCAAAAACAATATGGACAATGTTATTTTTATGCACTGCTAATAACCATAAACGCAAAAATAAATCTAGCACATAAGTCTCCAACACATCGTAAGAAACCTAGTGTTCTTTTTATAGCCCGATGACAAGCAATCGATCAATCAGCTCTTAGATGTAGGCAATCAATTTTTATTTCAATTCTATTGCGTGCGAGCGCAAACTGAAGGCGCTGTCTTGCCTCTGTTTATAACGCTTTATTTTATTCTCATGTTTTTATGATGGTTCTTAAGATGTTGTAGATGCGAAGTTACTAAAATGTATTATTTTTTAATAAGAGAATTGTAATACGTGGAGGTTAAGAACATAATATTTACTTATATTATTACGAAATTAATTCTGTCTGTATTTATGTTACGAAATCAAACTAATGATTCGATTTGAGTGAGATTTCGTACAGAGATAGTCTGGAACCTGATAAAGTTATATACATAGGCTTTTCGAAAAAACTGAATTGATTGTTGAATAGTGGGTGAAACTTTGTATGGAAATGATATTTTTACCGCGGTATCGGACACCTTCGCAGGCTCGGGCAACAGCTACTTAATTATTACATATTATTATGTATAATTATGAAAGACTTAAAGAGTTTTAGATATTTTTGTTTTACTTTCTATTATCTACTGCTAAGCTTAAGCTTACAAATAAATAGTTAAGCCGACTAGAAACTAGTATCTACTAATCCGCAGAAAACCGCAACAAACGAACAAGGATTAAACAAATTGATATTTTTATCCCGCGGTTAACCCTCTAACGATAGTCTCGAGCCCTAACCAATATTAATTCCATTTCTGAATTAATGTTCTCAATATTGGTAAACAATTAGTACTGGAGTTATTGGTACTAACTAGATCTGAAATTGTTGTTGGAATCATTTCAGTGCTATTTTTGTATAAAGTCGTTAAAATTGTGTACCGGTAATTTGGGACTAGGGTTTGTGTAATTTTCAAATATTTCTTAAATCTTTTATAGAATATAAGAGAAGGAGGAAGGAGGAAAAATAAAATGAAACAAATAAAAATAAAATATATAATAAAAATAAACAATTGAAAGGCTAACAGTTAGTCATCCTCATCATCATTAAATTTATCTTAGCGTAGCCATATAAAGCTAAATGGATAATAAAAACAATAAATAGAATTACCCTTTCTTCACAGTCTCCTCAAAGTGGCTGGCCGATGATTCTATTCGGCCGACAGCAGAAAACAATAATCTTCCAACAACGGTTCCACAAGCAGGTCTCTTTTTCACACGTTTTTCCATACCGGGTAGTCGGTTAGCCAGCACTCGGAACGTGTGCAAACGAGGTTAAAGTAATTGGAACTACAATTAAAACAGTTCACTCAAATGATTTTATAACTATTTTTACGTCATTCAAGTGTGACTCGAACCGTGATAGATTTAAATTGCTAACATACTGAGTAATGGGCGAGTTCTCGGGAATTCAGAGGGCTTGTTTTAATACTTTATGTAATTAATTTATGTGGTTAACTTTTGATACGGTGAAGCCATAAAAATAAAAACATAAAAAAAATAATCAAAATCAAAAATCAAAATCAAAAATCTTTTATTTAATTTAGGCTACAAAGTAGCACTTATTAAACGTCATTTTTTTTTTACAAAAGACAGCACCCTAGGGGTCGGTTCATATCCGGCGGAAAAGGTAGCGCGCAACATCGGCCGCGCAACGCCAGAACGAGCAAGCACACAACAAAACATCCAACCTCTCACACCTGACGCACCAAAGCGTCGTCAGGTCCGTGTGAAAGGCCGAATGCTCCGCCATGCGCCCGCCCGCCCCAGCGCCACGCGACCGACAACACGCCACCACCGCCAGATATGAACCGACCCCAAAACGCCCACCCTTCACCGCTTCCTAAGTGCTCTGGCCGAGGAGAAGAAACGGCGCAACAAACTCCCCAGTAGCACGCTGTCATTACGATAAAATAATATCAAATAATAAAAAAAAAAAATAAGGAACCGTGCAAAGTGAACAAGTAGTTAAGGTAGATGGGTCGGTATCATACGATTAAAGAGTAAAAAAAAAATATTATAATCTACGTGGTGACCAAGGTCAGCAGAACGACCAGTCACCGCAAGCGGCACCCGTTCACGAGTATGACGCAAGGATCAGCCATCCCCTCCCTCGCCATATTAGAGGGAAGGAGGAGACCCGACCCAAGACGCCACCGCAGGCAATGACAACTAAGGGAGCATGACGAAACTGCTGCCGGTTTAAAAAAAAATAAAAAGAAATAATTACATTTACAAATTAGAAAAAAAAAAAAAAAACAAAACCCCAAGCACTGATTCACTGCACAGTCCCTTATCAAAGCGGCATTAAAATAGTACACCAATGTACATGCATATAACTGCATTAATAATAAAACAAATTAAACAATATAATGTTGCATACAGAGTGTATGCCAATCAATTTCGAACAATAATAAGATTCGGTAAACTTATATGTCAAGTTACCAAAGATATAATAATAATAAAAAATAATTATACAATAGTATAATTGTGTCAGGGTATAGTAACATACTATTTGTATGGCAGTCAAAAATAAAGAAAAAGAAATATAAAAAATGGAAAAGGTATATCCCGGTAATTCAATTCAGAACCGTCTTGTGTCAATCAAGGCGACCAACAGTTTTTATCATTGAAATAGTCATTTAATGTGTAGTAGGCTTTCGTACAGAGCCTCGTTTTAACTACTGATTTAAATGAATTTAATGGTAATTCTAACATACTAGGAGGCAGTTTATTGTAGATACGAATGCTAAGTCCTATAAATGAGTTATGCACCTTGTGCAGCCGGTGGGATGTAGTGCATAACTTATGCTTATTTCTAGTATTAATGTTGTGTATGTCACTGTTTTTAGTGTATAGGTGAATGTTTTGTCTAATGTATAATATATTGGCTAGAATAAATTGTGAGGCAACAGTTAGAATCTCAATTTCTTTAAAACGCTCCCTAAGTGAGACCTTAGCGCCTAGCTGGTAAATTGACCTAACAGCTCGTTTTTGCAGAATAAATATAGTTTCAATGTCTGCAGCCTTACCCCACAACAGAATGCCATAGGACATAACGCTGTGAAAGTAACTAAAGTATACTAATCGAGCTGTATCCACGTCCGTTAGCTGCCTAACTTTCCTAACTGCATATGCTGCTGAACTTAGTTTGCTTGCGAGGTATGAAATATGGGCTGCCCATTTAAGTTTAGCATCTATTGTAATACCTAAAAAGACGGTTGATTCTACAGTCTCCAGCACTTCATTATTAACAATTATATTTGGACCTAGATTTTTAACGTTTGGCATTGCAAATTTAATGCACTTCGTTTTCTTTGCATTCAATACTAAGTTATTAACAGTAAACCAATTTGTTACTTGTAAAAGTGCACTGTTAATGTGATCAAAACTATCACTATTTCTATTCACTTTAAATATGAGTGACGTATCGTCAGCAAAAAGTACAGTATTACAGATACCTTCTAAATAAAACGGCAAGTCATTTATATATACCAGGAACAAGAAAGGACCCAGTATAGAACCCTGGGGCACACCCAATTTAACCGCAAGTGGCCTAGATTTTACGCCATTTACATCTACACATTGAAGGCGCTGCTTTAAATAAGACTCCATTAAGTTAAGGGCTATATCCTGTATACCATAATATTTAAGTTTGGCGAGTAGTGTGTCGTGATGAACGCAATCAAATGCCTTAGAAAGGTCACAAAAAACTCCTATGGCATTTTGTGAATTTTCCCAGGCGCTATAGACTTGTTTTAGTAACGCTACACCGGCATCAGTTGTTGAGCGACCCTTTGTAAAACCATACTGCTCACTGTGGAGCAGCTTATTAACATTAAAAAAACCTAGTAATTGCTGTAGTATTAACTTTTCAAAGATTTTACTAAACGCGGGTAATATTGAAATGGGTCTAAAATTACTCACTTCACTTTTAATACCGGATTTAAATAATGGTATAACTTTACTGTACTTCATCAGGTCTGGGAATACTCCTAAATCGACACACTTGTTAAAAGTAACAACAAGATAAGGAGCAACATCATCTATAATAATATTTAATAACTTTACAGAAATACCCCAAAAATCGCCAGTATTTTTTAAATTGAGAGATTTGAATGTAGTAATAATATCCCGTGAGGTCACATGTTGAAAGGTAAAAATTGAGTGACATTTTGGGGCGCAAGTTAGCATTAGGTTTTCCGCAGCAACCGTGGATGAGTGTAAGGAGCAAGTTGTAGCTATCGGAATGTTAGCAAAAAAGTCATTAAAAGTCTGAGCTACGTCTACTGCTTCGCTAATTAATTTGTTGTTATCAACTATCTCTAATTGATTATCGCGTTTGGTACATTTACCCGTTTCGTTATTAATAATTGACCAGGTCGTTTTAATTTTGTTTTTCGATAGCTTTATTTTATCACTAATGAATTTAGCCTTGGCCATGTTACAAACTCTTTTAAAAGTTTTAGAGTAAAGTCTAACATAATTCAAAAATGGCTCATCAAATTTATATTTTTTCATTCCATATAACTCATATAGTCTCGCTCTACTTTTATATATCCCAGCTGTGGCCCATTGATTAAATGGAGCTATCGTATTCTGAACATTAAGGGTTTTAGTTTTAAAAGATTTTTGAAATTCATTTTTAACAACGTCAAAGAGAGTTCCATAGATGTCGTTAGGATTCTCAAATTCTAAAATTGATGGTTTTATTTGAGAAACAACCCTCTCTTTAAAACGATTACAACAACTAGCAGTATACGGTCTGCATTCAATTTTTCGCAACTTTTTTAAGACTAATTGTGGGAAACTAGCTAATTGTCCACAGTGGTCTGATGTTATGTCAGTCAAAATTTGTTTACTATTAGCAACACAATTACTAAATATATTATCGAGACAGGTGGAAGATGAGGATGTGATTCTAGTGGGTTCGGAAAATAAGTTGTTTAAATCAAAAGACCTAAACAGATTAAGTAGCCTAGTAGTGGTAACAGTAACATCTAAAATATTCACATTAAAATCCCCACACACGATTATATTTTTCCTACTCGACTTAATTTTATTAAGTGAATCCTCCATCACGGTTTCAAATAAACTAAAATCACCTATAGGGGGCCGGTAGACACACACTATAACATATCGCTCTAGCTCAACACAAGACAGCTCAATAGTGCGCTCGATAGAAAGCTTTACAATATCTAACCGCTCTTTACACTTAACAGTATCTGAAACAATAATCAGAGATCCACCACGAATTGCATTCTTTCTTACGAACGCACTCTGTACAGAATTACCAGGAATGTTAAAACAATTTAGTTCATGAGCATTTAACCAATGCTCAGTCAAACATAACACCTGAACATTGTAGTTTTCTATAAATAAACTTAATTCTAGATCTTTGCCGGAGAGACCTTGCATATTTTGATGTATAACATTCAATTGATGCAGCCCTCCCGTTGTCCCACCTTGTAGTTTAAACTACAAGATGTATCTAAAGAGGTATTAGTACTACTACTAACACAATCCATAATCTTAAGTACATTGCTAGTACCAGTGTCACAAAGTAAATTATATGCTAAAAGCTTAGCAATTTGTCTCTTACAACTAATGGACATATACATTGTATATTTAGTTAATTTATACTTTTTTATAAACTTATTGTAATCAAAGTATGATATAATTTCATTATGGTTGTGGCATACTGTATATATAAACATGTTTAAATTAAAGATATACTCATTCTGAGAGCTGGTCAAGTTATTTGAGTATGGCAATGCACAGAGAATGAATTTACAATTATTACTCTTATTGAGATCTAACATCAACTGAACACATTGAATTATGTCTTTTTTACTAACATTTAAACTATCACCATACAGTAATACAGCAGTGGAACCTTTATTTAATTTAGACTGTGCAATAGATTTTGTCAAATGACTAAAGCTGGCACCCGGAACACAAATATTAGTAACATGGTGCTGGGAATAGCGGTTAATTAACCTACCAAAGTTTTGGCCTATCTTGTCTGTAAACATGTATGAGGTCTTATTTGATACTAATTTATCAGGATAATCTATTTTGTGCTCCTCAATTGATTGTATCACTTCAGCAATGGGTTGCATCACTTCAGGAGCAGGTAAGGCAGGTAAGGCAGGTTGTGGTTCAGAGCTTGGCGGGGAGCCAGAGCAGGTACAGCACAAATTGTTTGTGAGTGATTCATAACGCTCTGCATTATACCTCACCAGATCCACAAGCTCACCCGCCTCCACCAACCGCTCCTGAAGGTCTATTTGAGAAGCAGTATACTTCTCAAAGATATCATTTAGTGTTTTTTGCTTCTCTAGTAATTGAAGCTTTAGCGACTGAACCTCATTATCATACACAGATCTACACAATTCTAATTCACTAGTAGAATTTTGTAATTGACTAATAAAATTAATTTTCTGTTTTCTAAGACCTAAGTTAACTCTATTTGTATTTTGTTTTATTATACTTTTTTGGTACTTTTTAATGAGCCTATTAATTCTTATGTATTTCTTTAATTTTTTATGACTATTAAAAAAAGTAGGTTTGGACAAAGAATCATTCCCAGTTAAATCTATGATAATAGGTTGCTTTTCACATTCTAACCCAGCGACACTACCAACCAACTCATTATACAGGCTACAGGTGTTGGATGCCTGTTCAGTATTTCGTTGTGATTCTAATAGTGTTATAGACCTATAGGCCTCACTAAGTTCACACTCAAGTTCAGCTATCCGTTTCAGTGACTGCTCATGTGTGTCCATACAGTGTAATGTAATGGAGCTCTGTTTAGTTTAAGTTAGCTATTATGCTATGGAGCAACAAATATCAAAATCAACATCTGTAGTTTCTGGTTGCACTTTTCAATGGAATAAGAACTTTAAAAAAATACATTTAGGTTCATTCTCAAACTAAACAAAAATATTTAAGCTGGCTACGCTCGCAGTAGTTGATACAAAATAAATTAAGTACGAAGCAGCATCTAGTTTAGTTAAATCGAGCTCCGTAGCGAGCTGTATACCGTTCAAATTGTAAGAGAGACCGAGTGAACTACGATGGTCATTCAGCACAACTTTGACAAAAGCTGAACGAAATTGAATTAGGTCTTTTATTCAAACGTTTCCCAGCAACGTCCGGAATCAACTTCTTTTTATAGAATTATTCGTAGCTTGATGTAAATGGCAAATTTTTTATTGAATGTTTTTATGTTATGGAAATGTATACTTGATTAATTGAAATTGCTGTTCCATTAATATAACTATAAATCCATTTGACAAAAGTACTCTTGCTTTTTTTTTTAAACGGTAGTTCATACTAGCGCTTACGTTCAAAATCTGATAGGCTCACTCTAGTTGCTTATGTATACTCTAAGGTTCACAATGAATAGAATGAATGAATGGAAGCTGCAGGGGAACTTATGTAACATTAATAATATGATTTCTTGTAACCAATCTTACTTACTTACTTACTTACTTAAAAGGAGAAGGTTTTTAATGTTTGATACTCGACATCTCTTATACCTAATTATGGATCGGTATCAAAAAATTTACACTTTTGTGGTATACAACACAGGAGAACCAAAAAAGAGATAGATGAATCGTGTGAAAGGTGATATGAGAAAGAAAGAAGTGATTACCGAGATGACAAGTTGTAGAGATGAATGAAAGCTGAATACGCATTGCGCCGACTCCAAATAATTGGGAACAGGGCAGCGAGATGATGAAAACAGAGGTGCTGCCTTAATTTTTTTGCATTATTGTGTAATCAGTTCACTTCCATTTATCATACCGAATTGGAAATTCCTATCAGCTTATAAAGGCGCTACGTATCTTTCGAATCCTTGCAGCCGTTATCGTATTAAGTCGTACCCAGAATCTAATTATCCTGACTTAAGTACTCCCATGTGTAATACTCGTTCGCGGGATTATATTACAATTACTTTGCATGTACATTTCTTCATTACCAAGGATCAAGGCTGTCAAAAGATCTTTGATGAAATTGGATTAGGTGTTATTTTCAGACTTATTGGGTATTAATGTTTTGATGGAAATTTGATACCAATATTCCATTCGCCCACAATAATTTGCCAGTCAAAACATATAATACTTGCAAAATATACACACAATAAGTCTTTAATTTAGTTTATTTAATTCGATTGCGGTCATTTCATACAAAAATCTGATTAATCCAAGTTGTATAAATCCTTTCTACCTTTTCCGTGTTAGACACAGGCAAGGATAATTTTGGTCTTTCTAATTTCACAATATAATGTTGACCTTCATTTCCTTCTAGACTTGATATTATAAGCTATATAAGCAAAAATGTAGTGGACCTGTATCACAATTCATCTCCACAACAATCCATTTATTCGTACAGATCTCTCGGAACAAAAAGGCTGTTTGAAACGATTCTCCAAGTTTTTGCTTTGTGTATTCGGAAAGCGTTTCCATGTTCTTTACAATTAATTAATAGTTTGCTTCGGATGAAGTTTGCTGGACTCGTATTATTTAGTTTCGTATTTACTGTATTTATTTTGGTTGGTTGTCTCGTTTTGAAGAAATTGGTTTTTAGTTCTGACGAGCCTTTTTCGAATCTATGTAGAATTAGTTTTATGTCTACAGGCTTCTACGCATTTTCCATACCATTTTTTTTTTGCGCCGGGGAAAAAATTTAAAAACCTACAGTGTAACTACTACTAAAGTGTCTACTGGTCTTTCGAAATCCTAGCTTTGGATAGCAAGATAAATCATAATACTATGTCTGTAATACATATAATGATCGATACATTAGACATGTAATTGATACATCATAATAATATGTCGCAATTTATAATGCGTTTGAATACCAATATGAATGATCGTTTGACAGCAATAACTCTTAAATTTTCACCGTCAATTCTTATCACTTGGATTTCAAAAAGTTGCACCACTGCCTGTTTTAGCAAGTTAAAGTCAAGAAAGTTCCGAAAGTCTGTTGGAACATCCGAGGGTAACCTGTCACATAACTTTAACTGCATGTTAGTCATGTACTTGTTCCTATGTTTTCACATTTCCTCGAACACAACAGAAGCGTCGTATAAACTGCAGAAGACAGTCATACGAACCGTTTCCACGAACGATCATAATAATTTGCATTTGCAATTTAATACAATACTACCATAGTATAGTAACTATATCACATTGTAATAACAATATTATTGTGTTTCACAATAATGAAGATAGGCTTCATCTGTTTTTTTGAATAATTGCTATTTATTTGCACTCATCCCTACTGGGAAACAACTTTAGTATTATTACATATTGTTATTTGGAAGATTTTGTGCAAAAAAAAAAATTAAGACCCAAAAACCCATACTAATGCAACCAACCATAATCATGATTTTCAGAATCCCCTATATGTAACTATGTGTTGCTGAATATTCTATGTACTATTATTATTATTATTATTATTAGCCTTTATTGCTGATACTAAAATACAAATTTTCTTACATCTAAACAATATTTTTTTTTTTTTTTTTTTTTTTTAATTAACATTACGCTATCAGATTTCCCGGTTTTGTGATCAGCGTGTCTTTCGACACATAGGCCTCTTCCAGCTGCTTCCACTCCTCTCTTTTGTTTGCTGTTCTTGACCAGATTGCTCCCCCTATTATCTTAATATCATCCATCCATCTCTTAACTTGCCTGCCTCTTTTTCTCTTACCATCACGAGGTTGCCACTCAGTTAATATTTTTGTCCATTTCATTCTGCTGTCCCTCGTCATGTGCCCTGTCCATCTCCATTTTAACAGTTTAATTTTATTTATTATGTCTTCCACCTTTGTTGTAGACCTTATATCTTCAGCTTTGTTTCGATCTTTTAGTGTCACACCCAGCATGCTTCTCTCCATGCCTCTTTGGCATGTTCTTAGTTTTAGAAGATGTTTTTGCGTTAGCGCCCAGGTTTGACATCCATATGTGAGGCATGGCAAGATACATGAGTTGAACACTTTTTTCTTGGCCATAATAGGAAAATGTTTGCTCTTAAATATCTCTTTTAGGGACCAGTATCTTTTCCATGCACAAGCTACTCTTCTTTCTATTTCAGCATTAGTTTGATCTTTGAATGATATCAATTGTCCTAGGTATATATAATTTTTGACATATTCGATTTCTTCACTGTCTAGTTTTATAGATATTTCGTCCCTGTTTGTCATTACTTTTGTTTTTGATTTATTCATAGTAAGACCAACTTCCTTGCTTGCCTCTGCCAACTGATGTAGCATATGTTGTAGCGTGTTTGC
The DNA here is from genome assembly GCA_905146925.1 of Autographa gamma. Classification (NCBI taxonomy): domain Eukaryota; kingdom Metazoa; phylum Arthropoda; class Insecta; order Lepidoptera; family Noctuidae; genus Autographa; species Autographa gamma. Next base: position 777,570 of record LR989858.1, read on the forward strand.
GTTGTCAGTGATAAGGACTAAGTCATCAGCGAATCTCAGATGGTTGAGTTTCTTGCCATTGATATTTATGCCTAAATTTTCCCACTCAAGATCTCTGAATAAACTCTCCAAGATGGCCGAGAAGAGTTTTGGCGACATCGGATCTCCTTGCCTGACGCCTCTAGCTATAGGGAACTCTTCGCCGGCTGATTCAAGTTTTATTTGCGCAACACTATTTGCGTATATATTTTTAATGATACGAATGTATTTTTTTGGCACTCCTTGCTGAGTTAAAGCCTTCCAGAGGGAATTATGATTCACGGAATCAAATGCCTTATTGTAGTCTACGAATGCGATGTACATGACTTTACCGTATTCTTGGCATTTTTCTACTAGCTGTTTTACGACGTGCATATGATCAGTGGTTGAAAAGCCTGCTCGGAAACCAGCTTGTTCCATAGGTTGTTGTTCGTCCATTATCCCGGATAGTCTATTTAAGATCAATTTAGAAAACACTTTATAAATATTTGACATGAGGCTTATAGGCCTATAGTTTTCAATAATGTTCCTATCTCCTTTTTTGTGTAATAGTATAATTATACTCTTAGTCCACTGGGATGGTATACATTCCGTTTTTAAAATATTATTGTAAATTCTAGTAAGTTTTTGCAGGTTCTCAGGTACAGTAATTGAAGTTTTAATCATCTCATTTGTTATGTGGTCGGGTCCGGGAGCCTTATCGTTCCTTTGACTATTAACTGCCTTTTCTATCTCTGACTGAAGGAAGTCTGGTATGTCATCTACGTCGTCATCATCAAGGTTTATAGTTAAGTCTGAGATCGTTGTTTGTGCTGCATAAAGCTTTCTATAAAAGTCTGTTGCGGTCTGGTTAATACCTTTTCTTGTAGTTTCCTCTTTCAATACTTTATTTTTTATGTTTGGTATCCATTTTTTCTTCTCCATCAGTTCCTTTAACGCTTTTTTTACCCCTCCTGTTTTTTTAATATGGTAGTTAAGCGTGCTAGTCCGCTTTCTGGTTCTTTCCTTTTTAATACTTTTGCTTATCTTTTTACTTAGCTCTGCTATGGCTCGTAGGTTTTGTTTTTCTTTTCCAAGTTTTAGAAGCACTCTTCTTTCTTCCATAAGTGTTTTGGTTTCATTATCGGTATTGGTTGTCTTGAGTTTTGGGTGTTTGTTAAGTATTGGACCATATATTTCGTTTATTTCTTTCTCATATTTTTCGTCTATTTCATTTCTGGGTATGCTTGTTGAATTTTGGCTTTTTGTATAGTTCTTTTTCATATTAAATTTATTTCTGTCTTTTTTTGGTTCTATGGCATTTATAGCTGCTCTTACCATACGATGGTTGGTGTTGAAATTAAATTCATAAATAATACTAGTGTCGAAAAAAGCTTTTCTGTTATTGCTCGTTATGTAGTCTATTTCGTTCTTATATATTCCGTCTGGAGATAGCCAAGTCCATTTTTTATTCTGATGTTTTTTGAAATAACTGTTCAGAAATGCGAGGTTGTTTTCCATCGCCATTTTAATCATTCTATCTCCATTTTTGCTTCTTCTACCGAAACCAAATTTCCCTACTACATTTTCCTCACCAATGCGTTGGGAGCCTATTCTGCCATTGAAATCTCCCATTACTATGACATTTTTGTGTGCTTCTTGCAACGTGGCTGATAATTTGTTGTAGAAAAGGTCTTTAACATGTTCGTCTTGCTGTTCTGTGGGAGCATACACTTGTATAATTGACCATTTGTGTTTATAGCCTGGGAGATGCATATTTAATACAGCTATTCTCTCTGATATACCCTTGAATTCGTCTATGTTTCTTTCTAGGTGTTTTTTAATCATGAAGCCAACTCCGTAGCTTCCTTTTGTTTCTCCTTTATAATATAAAATGTAATCGGCTCTGTCTTCAATGCTTTCACCTAGTCTTCTTACTTCACTAAGGCCCAGTATGTCCCATTTTATTTTTTCCAAGGCTAGTTCTAGTTCAGTGAGTCTTTCTGAGGTTCTCAATGTTAAACAGTTTAAAGTGGAAATATATAGCTTTCTATTTTCTTTAGGTTTTAGTGTTCTGTCATAATGTTGTATATTTGTGTTCCGTCGTATTGCTGTCGTGTGAGCTGGAAGGGTTTGGTCAATGACCCCCACGGGGACCAGCCGGCTTGGGGGACGTGATTCGTTTTTTCTTTTTGTATAAGTGCTTGTTTCATTTGCGAGAGGAGGGAGCGCTGATTGCTAGACTTCATTTCGATCCTGGTTGTCTTGCTGTGTTGTCGGGTTGTTTATATTCTTACTTACTAAATAGTTTAGCATACTAGGCTTAAGAACTCCCTCTGTAATGCTGGAAGATCTTTGCAGTTGGTTGGTAGGTTTCGGTTTGTTATTTCGCTGTTCCTGAGGTCTTCTATCTGCTAATTTGTGAGGGTTCAATTGGTTAGCTTCAGGAGAAACAGAAAGTGTTCTCTTTTTGCTCCCTACTGCATCTGATTTATTTTCCAGTATGACAAGTTTATCATATTTAATAATAGCTTTATTTCCTTTTTCTTTTTCGATTCTAACCCTTTCCTGTAGTTCTTTTCTTTTTTCTAAGACATATTTTGGATAATCCTCTTTTATGTAGTACTCGGTGTCTTTCAGTGCCGCTTTTTGCTTAAATATTTCGATTTTCTTACCAAGAGTTGTAAAAGTAACTGTTATAGGCCTAGGTCTTTCCCCCTTTTTGCCTAGCCTCGTAATCGTTTGTAGGTCTCTTTTGTCGAGCTTTATGCCAAATAATTTTTCTATGAATTTGATGAATATATCTTCTAATTCTGAATATGATGATTCCTTTTCTTCTAGTCCAAGTAATACTATGTTTCTTTGTCTTGCTTGTTTTTCTAGAAAATATAATCTCTTTTCCTGATTTTCAACTTTTTCCTTGAGATAAATATGTTTTTCTTCCCATTCTTTGAATTTTTCTTCTAAAATTAAATTTATATTCTTTGTTACATTTATCGTGACATCTTCACCGCTTTTAAGGATCATTTTCTTCTGTTCGTCTAGCTCACTTTGTATTTTGCGAAGTGCAGACATTACTTCATCCATAGTTAAAGATTCTTATACCTACTTAGTTTTTAATTCGGTACAAGTGCTGGCCTCTATTGGTGGTTGGTCGAACTAAGCAGCGTTGGGTCAAGGTGTAGGTATTGATTGAAGTACATGTACGTACTGCAAGTTGATGGTAGATGGCGTTGTTTTCAACTGGTGATCGGGTGATGACTTTTAATTTTCGTTTGATTGAGGTTATAATATGCTAATTTAATTTAAAGTTAACACTTTCCACTCTCCTTAACACTTCTTGGTTGACTGACCTTCTATTTAGGGTTTCGTAACTCCTCTCTTCGGTAAATGTGGCAGAATTGGACGGTATGAAAAAATCCGTTGCAGTTCGTTTGTTAGATGTTTTCGGTGTTATTGTGACACTTTCACTCTTGACAACGATAATCCTGGTGTTCCGTAATTAGTTTTACACGATCGTTATAGATTTGCGTTGAAAATATATTTATTTTTACTTTTATTTGATTAAAATAGCGGAGCCGATGTAAACATGAGGACAACAGCGCCACGACAACATGTACTACTGAGTAATAAATAAATAAATGCGGACAACATCACATACATTGCTCTGAACCCAAAGTAAGTAGCTATTAAGCACTTGTGTTATGGAATTCGTAAAACAACGAAGGTACGACAAACACCCAGACCCGAGGCAATGTAGAAAAGTTGATTTCTACATTGACCCGACCGGGGATCGAACCCGGGACCTCAGAGCTAGCGACACCTTGAAACCGGTGCGTACGCCACTCGACCACGGAGGTCGTCGAAGAGTGTATATTTACCCAAAATTAGGTGTACTATTCTGCACTCACCTTTTATTTTTTAAAGATAACACAAAGTACATTGTTGGTTTCTAAAACAGCGATACATTTATTTCGCCGTCGATATCTCACGAATTACTTCAGTCTGCACGTATTTATGTTTCCTACTGTTTCTAGTTTTGCTCCGGAGTGCGGAGTCACGTAGCATCGCTCGGACGAGCCATTACGAGCGAATGCTTTAACAATGCGGTGCTCGCCCACTTAGTTGGCAATTACAAAGAAATTACCATTGCTACCACTAACTGATTTGGTTTAGTAAGGGAATAAAAGCAAGTATTGATGAGGATAAAAATAACAATGTATTTTTTTCTTTTTATACAGCGTGTATGACGTAAATCTATAGTACATTTATTTATAATATCTTTTTCAAAAATATGTATTTATTTAGAAATATATAAGTATGTTTATCAGTTGTCTGGTTACCATAACACAAGCTCTGCTTAGCTTGGGATCAGACAACCGTGTGTGAAATGTCCTGGAATATTATTAGTATTATTTTGGGATATGTTTCTTTTTTCACAGCTTTTAGCTGGTTATTACCACATTTACGGGCTGGAGCCAAATAAATGCGGGGTGTGGTGTACTATTATATAGATTATTATTATTATAGATGAATTCCAAATATTTTGTAAATAAACTGTTGAATAGATTTAAAATATTTTTTCGAATTTGTTTCTGAAACCTTTGCAGACAAAAATAACAAGTTTGTTCATTGAATCGTGATGTTTTCGTCCCTTGGGTTCTTCAACGTTTCTTTATTTAACAAAAGGTTGTGAACTTTTAGTTCATAAAAATATTTGTCCTTTTACTGAAAGTATAAAAATTCCTTCAGTCTGTTCAGATATAATCCATTTAACGCCACCCACACGTCAAACACCTTTGTCAGATTTCCCTATGGATCAGAAATACTTATGTAGTGAACCTTCCATATTCATTTTGACAAAATATATATTCAGATGTTCATTTATAGCATACCTTGTTTATTTTGTCTATAAAACTTAACGATATTCATTCATTAAGTAACAGATAGGTACTTAATTAAAGAGGCTGTATTTATTTACAATTAAACGTACTTTACCGTCTACCGTCAGCCATTCATAGACTGTTATTTACATTTTATTTTTAGATATTTTAGGCAAATTCGGTACTTTCTATTCAATCATGATCAAAAATAAATAGCAAAGAATAAGATACTGAACACAATTTTACAAGACACATTTTACACAACGTATAAGTTACAGTAGTTTGAAATCATGTGTTTTCTGTCTGTTGTGAACTATGATCTACTATTCAAAGCTGTTTCGCCAGTTTTCCGCACATTCCAACTGCTATTCTAGGACATTCAGTAATGCAATAATGTGAACACTACATAATTATATTATTTTCTCATTCATAACCACTCTTATTTTATTTTTTTAGGCATTCCTATGTTGCTCCACAAATCCTATCACGCAGAACAGTTATTTAACTTTACACCGTATTTTGTACTAAAAACTCTATGAAACTAACTTTTTTAGGAAAAATTTCGTCAAATTCTATAAATAGAAACCACTTTTGAGTTGGGTGTTGATTGGTTTATTATTGTTAGGAAGCCATCAATGATAACATGCATGATGTTATCGTTACAGCCCACTCAACCAATTATACGGAAACTTATGGCGTGGGAGGAGAGAACAAGTTTGTAAGTCTTTGTTATTTACAGCGATTACTTCCTTCTAACTTTGGATACTCGTACCTATAGATTTTGACAATATAGTTACGGCAATCTTCAGAGCAAACTCGCAGAAACTTCAAACCAATCAGAGGATGACACATACATTATATTACTCGTAGTGTGATAAGTAGTTACTCAGAAACAAAGTGGAATTGATGTATATTAATCCCACATTGTCATATATTGAACATAACATATGTTAGTCACAATTTATAAAACCAAATCACTACAACACTCAAGTTTTACACTGCTACACAACATACCAAGATTCTTGTAAAACAAGACGTAAAAAATTTCATCTGCCATTATTAACTCTGTAGAAATTAAAAATTATAGCTTTTAATTTTACCATTCATTGGCATCTTAAATTCAATTCTTATTTAAACACAGTCATTACCATCTATCTTGCTTCGCATCGAGGCGACATCGGTTTCCGCAAATTGATTCCATTAGCGATAATAGCTCAGTTATGTGTAAATGAGTTTTAAATGCTTTTTAAGTGTAAGCCATTCCAGTTTCAGGTATACCGTTTTAATGCTCACTGTTTAAACTTCCTAATACAATTAGCGTTAAGCATAAAGGTGGTAATAATTGTCCAACTTACTTTACGAAGACAGAGAAGATGAAAAGCTTTATGTAGTGACTGTACACAAAGTGAATAATAATATGTATGTAGATAAAGGAGAAAAAGTAATGGCCATAAAAAAATGCACCCACCGAGTTGGAAGATTTTTGCATAGTACAAATAAAAAGAAGAAATAAACCGATTTAATGTCCCTAGTTCCTGTATATTTCTCGCTGGTTTAGACTGACCCCTTTTCTGACTGATCCTCCTACACTTAAGCTTAAGTGCTCTCCGAGTTATAGTTGCCTCTATAATAAACCAAGCTAACAGATGCTGCAATATTACTCTAACATCAATAGTCAAAGACCATTAAATGATGTACCTACCACATTTAGATACAAATCGTCAGTCTAATGAAGCAGAATAGTCTTTGCCAGTTCCCAAGTAACCACATTGAATCGGTAGTTAGTACTAATGACATCGATCTCTCATATTTGAGTGCACAGTCGAAGTTCAAGAAGCTTACTTTGAACACTGAATACAAGTCAATGGATATAAGACTAATGAACATGGCATAATGATCCTTATGGACACACCAAAGTCTTTGACCAAAGACCAAAATTGCGTGACCATTACAATTGTTGAAAAGGAACCGGAAAATCAAAATCCCTGAAGTATAAAACATATCGGTTTCACAATGGAAACATAATTGCAGATCGTTACAATTCGGCAGAATTCGGTAACAATCGGGATCCTTTGATCAGAATTTCTCAAGGGAAATAATTAATTTTGTAAATTAAAACGGAAAATTAATGCGGTGGCGTTTCCGATATTATATTGGTGCTGTTCGGGCTTTTATGCGAAGTAGAAGGGTTGGAAATGAAATGGATTTTGATTCTGATTTGATTTAGGTGCAAGATTTTTTATTAAGAGAAATGTGTACTTGGTAGTTTCATTCTTGCGTATAAAAGCAAACAGTTCCGTTAAAGCGACCAACAATAACGAAGGTAAAGTTATGATAAAGAAGATTGGTTTTTACAAAACTACCCCGTGCTTATTAAAGAAAAATACCGCAAAAAATAAGTGAAACAATTTTCTTTATGGACAAACAATTGATGAAGTAAAAGACTCGGTCTGAACAATATAATGGAAAATAAAAGGTCGTGCTCGCTTCGAGAATATAAGACTTATTTTTTCAGTTACTTTTAAGATAAGGCAAATAAAATCTCATTTGTCAAAGGTTGTGTGAAGGGTTTACATTTGGTATTATTCTCTCCATTAGTTTATTAGTGGCAGAAATTATTACGACGATATATGAAGGATTTTTAGTGTTATAAAGTATTTCTCTATGACTTCAATTTTACTTTTGTATACATATATTTTTGGCAGAAATTTTCATTTTTAATACAAAGAAATTAAAATCCTCATTCCTTAGTATAAATTTATGGAAAAGGGATTTATTCATATCTATCGAAGTAACACTGACAATCAGCTCTTCGAAAATATGCTACAAACGATTTGGGCAGTACGTGACGTTGATCTGTATTGCTTCCAACGTGACGTCACGGATCCAATATGTCGCGCCCTCTCAGCTTGACAATGAAATGTTCCAAATTAATACTATTGAAAGTGATGCTAGAAGCTCTACGGAAATAGGCCACGATAGGAACCTCGTGTGTGGAGAACTGTATTTCCTGCTATTTTGGTATTTATTTGTGTGTTTACTCTGGCATTTCTACAAAGGGTACACGAATACTGTTGCACTTCTAAATGTTGACCTAGACTGAGTAAATTCAGTGATATAGGATATAAAGCTACCTAGTCACATTATGTGAATTTGTCATCTTTCTGGTTTAGGTATTCGCATTTACGTTCTTTCGACATCAGTATATCGACATTGTGTTATAAGTTTTAATTTCAAATCTCCGGAGTCAGAATGAGCCAAGATCTGATCCTAAATAACAACCCGATCCTTAAAAATGTTCAAGAATTCTATATAACGTGCCCATTTTTTTTCACATATTTACCAAAAGAAAAATCCAATACAAGGCACTCGCCACTTTAGTAAAAATTCCATCGTTCTCAACAACTTATTATGCTTCATTTCATTCTATAATAGCGAGAGAAGGCATTCCGAAAAATCTTCTAAATGGGTACTTAAGTAGGATCGCAGCAAGATTTTCACGGTTCGCCGACTGTGCTCGTAGTTCATGTAATAATAGTAAGTACAATGTTCTGGGGGTTGAATTGAAAAGATAATGGTCGATGGAAATTTATACAATGTATTTTGAAGATGAAACTGAGATCTGGAGGTTATTTTAGTTCTTCAGATTTCAGTTTCATCTATAAAATATAATGTAGTAATATTTCGAAGAAAGCAAGACATTCAGAGACCGAACACCTTCCAGATTTACACCTTTGATAAAGTCATGGATAGGAATCTCCGTGACAGAGTGCTCGTGCAGTCCAGTGAATCGGATGGAATGAAGATGTTTCCAGAAGAGTAATTCACACCAGGACGACCGATGACGAGAGTGAAGACTAGAAGACATGTACTACCCTTTACTTATTACGCCACTACAGGAGTCAAGATGCTACGACTTGGAATATTTTAAAATTCACACATCACTTTTGTTTATGTATCAAGGATGCTTGATTACATCTTTAGTAGAGTTTTTACAGATTTTCTAAGGTTACTTTTTTTCAAACGACTTCAAAAAAAGGAGGTTCTCAATTCGGTTGTATTTTTTTTATTTTTTTTTATGTTTGTTACTTGATTTCTCAAAGACGCCTGGACCGATTTATAAAATAATTTTTTAATTGAATGGGTATGCTTGTCATTTGGTCCCATCGTTATCATCTCAGGACCTGATGGTGGAAACCTTGAGAAATCGAGGGCATCTCTTGAAAATTGTAGGCAAGCATGGGTTAAAAACTTGAGATTTATGTGTATATCTGATGAGACTACAATACTATGGAGGTTTAGAGCAGATCTGATGATGGAGACGACAGAGGATCGAGGGAACTCCTCAACGGCACATCTTAACTTCCTCGTGTTTGGACTTATTTTATTCGTGTTGACAAGATCTTTACACCGAGATGGGTAATGACTGCCATTGCAAGGTCCATAATGCAGGTGTAGCACAGTTTAGGGAACTCCTTAATGGTTGCATATTCGATAGTGTAGACAAAAAACAGTTTAAAACATAACAATTAAAAAAAAACTATTTAAACATAAAAAAAGTGTATTTAGTAGTCTCTTGCAAAATAACATTGGATTTAGATTTCCTAATTTGCGATAGGCTTTTTTCTCTTTCCACGCTTGTCTCATTTAAACGACGATTTCACATATTAGCAGCGCGTTTCGTAAGCCTATCCATGTTTTCGCAAAACCAAAATCGTCAAAAACACTAAAATTTCTCGAAATAAAATTATTTTTAACAAAAAAAAAACGACTTCAAAGCAAAAATAAAATGCACTAAAAAGGACAAAATAACTGCGTTATTTAAAAACCCTCTATTTTGAAGGCGGTGCCTAATAAAACTATTAGACACAATGATAATGAAAAATAAATCAATATTAAAAGAAAAATGAATTCAATTAACAAACTTCTTTACAAGGCTAGACTTAATATAATAAAATACATAACCAATAGCACTAAACTAACACACCTATTCGAAACTTAAAAGTCAAAATGAGAAACTCAGATAAATATCTAAGTTAATTCAATTCGTTCAATAGTTTTACTAGGCACCGCCTTCAAAATAGAGGGTTTTTAAATAACGCAGTTATTTTGTCCTTTATAGTGCATTTTATTTTTGCTTTGAAGTCGTTTTTTTTTTGTTAAAAATTATTTTTTTACAATATTTTCCGGACCGGTCTGTCAAATAGGCAGAAATTATTTTGCTAGTCCTTATTTATGCAGCTGTGCATATTCAAGCGGAACATAGGATAAGCAGCTACTGAAGGTCATTGGAAGCTATTTGTAGACATGTAGTCCTTACAAAATAATGTGAAGATAAGACTATTTTCCAACAAATAAATAGCTGACATCGAATATCAGTGGAGTGCGTTGTTAGTGGGAGCACGGTTTCGCAATTTCCTGTATGTTTCCCGCGTAATCGTGTCGGGCGGATGTACCGCCGCCATTTTAACTTACAACTTAGGGCGGGAAGTACTCTTTCGCACCTTCAGGAGGAAGAATGAGAATGAGGAATTGACTTGAGTTTTCATGACAAGGGTAATTGTCTTATGTAATAAATGTTTATTATTCTTATTGGTTTTTATTAGGTGAGGAATATGAGTTAAATAATTTGATTTATTTAACTTTGGCGTTGTAAGTTGGCAATCATTTTAAAAAAGACAGGTAAAGTTTAAAAAAAATGTTTGTTCTAATTAGAGCAAAGTTACATCACTTTTTTAAATCTTATGTGCAGTATATATTAAGTAGTAGTAAAAATAACTTATTGACGCTTTACCATACCTATCCAGGTTTTTGTGTCTTTGTTGTCCTTTTATTCAGTAAGCTGTACTGTTTCTTACCTTTAAACATTCGCAGCATCTAGAAAAAAGTTAAAATAGTTACCAAGGAAAGTTTCAAATGAAAGTTTTAAAGGTGATTCAATTCAACTCCCTTGCGAAAAGTCGAATTTCCAATCGAGTGAGAAACTCACGCAACACGAATCGATACGCTGTTGCCAAGTGAGGCAAGTGAAGCTATTTCTCAAATTAAAGTACAATAGAGGTACAAGATACAGTAGCCAGGTGTGAGAAGGAATAGGTAATTTACTAAAACCTTTACGTGGATTCTGTTGTGTAACGTATGACGTACATTTGTTGAGGAGAGCTGAAACTCTAATTTTAGAAGAATACTATGACAGTATGAATTTTAGGTTTTCTGAAAGTACTCTTGTATTTAGTTATATTAGTTCTCAAAATCCTTAGGTCCCTTTAATTGTGCGGCCAGGAGACATTTCCAAAAAAAAATGTGTGTATTTCTCTCTTCTATAAATTATGCACTTTGCAGCCTTCGAATTATTTTCACAATGTGACACGTCAATGACAATAGGAAAATCTTTTTACAATTTCCATACTGAACCCAAAAAAGGCAAATTGTTAATAAATCTAAGTGAAAGCGTTCTCGAGTGAAATCGGCCTATATTTCAGGAAACGTCTCAATCTTGTAGATTGCGTAAAAAATCGAGAGGACAGGCCCTTCGCAAATACTCCGTAATACACTCATTTATATCTATTTAAGTCATGTTACATTGAAATGGGGATGGAAATTTTTTTTCTTACTTTCGCGTATAAATAGTCGAGCACTTATTTGTTTCACTTAGGTCCATTAATTATGTAGTAATGTTTACGAAACATTTTGTTGGACTCTTAGCAACACTTTTCAGGCCAGATTTGTACTTTCTTAATAATAATTGGGAGATTGCTTCGTTAAGATGAATAACAACGAAAGCCAGTTCCTTACACATACCTAATTAGCAGAAAATCTTTATTTTTATTTATACACTATTAAATCTAATATAAGAGCAAACTCTAACTATACTAAAATTAAAACTTACATTAATAAAAAAAAAAAACACTAACAGACGTCAAAGAACTCATCGTCATCCTTGTCGATGGCGGGAAACGTGATCAGAAGACTGGCAGGATTAGCAGAAAAAGATGGCATGTAACATAAAAACAAGATAAAAATTATAGGAAAATAAAAACAAATGAAAATTCTTCATTAAATTACTTGTTCTAATTGAAAAAAAAAAAATCAAATGCCACCAAATAATAATTTCATTTGTAATTCTCCGAGTTTGTTGTTGAATAATTAAGCGGAAACAAAACCAATTTTGTTCGTCTGAATGTAAATGAAACCACTAAATAATACAATTAAAATAATACAATTAAATTCACTTGCCGTTGTCCAAGCTTGTCAAGTTGATAGCAACTCGTTGCACAACACTGCGACATTTGCAAGGCTCTACACTGGCTTATGCGACGCATACATTTGTTTTCACTTCCTATTTGAATTAATTAACTTTCCGTTTTGATGTTTTGTAAGACTTGTTTAGTGTCCAAATTTCAAGCTATTAAACGTACCTTACGTAAATTGTTAACTCTCATTGCCACCTCGCTAGTCGTGTTGAAATATAACTAAAATATCACGATGCCCTTCTGAAAAAAAGTCTTTAGCCGAATAGCTCCAAGCAAAGACGATCAATCTTCCAATATAAACATAACAGAACATATCATTACGCCTGTATCCCCGAAGGGTTAGGCAGAGGTGTACCAATGTACACCCACAGTTCGCCGATATGTTTAGGTTACATGTAATAGGGGGCGAGACCATTGCCTCTAACCGGGCACAAATCCAAAATCCGACCTACTACTGAGAATTTCATAGAAAAACCTAATAACACCTTGGTGGACTTGGGAATCGAACCCAAGACCTCTAGCGTAGAGCCATTAGGCCAACGAGGCAGTCAATCTTCCGATAAACATTAGTTTTCTCAAATAAAACAAATCTACATTACTCAAAACAATTGCCTCTCAAAAACAAAAGACAGCCAATCCTCTCTATACGAAAATACACAACAAACCCAAATGTAGCACAATATTGAAGCGAGTATCTTTAGAAGCTTATGTGATGCGAATACCGGGACAAGACCAATTGTCCCGGTTGGTCCTTTGTGGACCACAATTGGGTATTCCGTAATTGTGACGTCATAACTAATTATATCGGCCCGTACGCCCGCACCGGCCATTTGTGAATGCCTTCATAATGCACAGACAATACAGAATGTCCGTATTAGGCGATTGGTTTGTACTATTTATATTTTACAATAGATATTCAGCTATAAATTGCTGTGGTAAACGTAATGGCTATTGAATTAAATTTGGAAGGATCAATAAGTATTGGGTGCCTATATTGTTGTCAAAACTATACAAATATTGAGGCCCGTGAATAAACAAGCTATCAACGGAGTATTTGTTTGAGTCAAAGTGACAATTTGTGCGGAGATCATTTTATAAATAAACACATCAGACAATTTGTGTTATTCTGCAATTTTATTTTTTTCATACCTAGCGTGATATATCATGATATTATTTAATTCAATGTAATATAATAACAGCATATATTGTAAAATATCATATTCGGGACAACACACACACGGTCATATGATCCCAAAGTATTCAGAGCAGGTAACCAGAGAATTGATAAACATACTTATATATTTCTAAATTCATACAAATTATATAAATTTTACAACCAGTTACAGAAAAAATGATCGTGCTCATCACACAAAGATTTGTCCTGATTGGGAAACGAACCCACGACTTCTGGTATAGCAGTCGGGGTCACTAACCACTAGACCAACGAAAATACTAATCTTTTATACCGTCATATTGTAGTATCTAGTAGTCAAATATTCTCCACACAAAATACCCATGACCTTCACAAAGGTCAAGCAGTATTACAGTTGATTTATTTAACAACATTATCTATGTACCTCAAGGTCGAATCCTTGATATTGCTTGTTTTTGTTCGCGATAGGGTTCAACTTGTTTGCTCTTCTAACCAATCTGTTTGAGAAATTCAGTTGATTAAGGGTTCAATTTTAAGGCAGTTTACAGTTTAAATATTTAAGGAAGTTAGGTAACTCTTTTGTTTGATATTCGGATTTGGTACTATTGGAACTAATACCTACTAAAATCCTTACTTCATTAAATTAAAAACATAACATACCATCACGCCTGTATCCCCGAAGGCAGAGGTGTACCAATGTACACCCACTGTTCGCCGGTATGTTTTAGGTCCCATGTAATAGGGGGAGATCCTATTGCCACTTACCGGGCACAAATCTAAACTCCGACTTGCTACTGAGAATTTCATGGAGAAACCCAATAACACCTTGGTCGAACAGAAAATCGAACCCAAGACTTCTAGCGTAGCAGTCGCGCTTAGCACCACTTCATTAAATTAGTAATATACAAACTTGTATTTATGATCTCAAAACTTCGAGATTACATCTTTCCCTTCTAATAAAGGAGATGTGGGTTTAATGAGCACTCAACATATACGGAAGAATCTTTAAAGGAAAATAATTTGATCATTTTATTAGATGACAAACAAAGTGTAACCATATCTGAGCATCCATAGTAGCCGTACTTAATTACTTAGTTAATTATTTGATGAGCTTTCCTTGTATCACAAAGAGAACAAGCAAAACTTCGTCATAATCCTTGTAATTACTTTTCAGCTACATTGAGATGAATTGCGGGGTTCGGAGACAATGGTTTTCTTTTGTTTTATGGCTCCTTCAGATCTTTATTGTTGGATATAAAGTATACATACGGTATTCATACAAAAATTCTAATCAGTTCTCCCTATAATTACCTACGTATCAGTAAAAGGTAGCAAACAAAAAAAATATTTTTTTAACTCCTATTGTTTGATTTGTTTTATTTTAAAATTACAATGCGTGCTAACACTCTTTGTTTTATCAGCTCAATATTTTATGTCATAACTACAAATAGCCCATTGAAAAACAACCTTAACACCAACCTAGGCAGGCCTGATAAATTATGAGCGATTATATCGCTGAACTCATTTTACTTAAGCTGCATTAAGATTCATGGCCTGAGACTGTAAACAAAGAAGTTTAAATTGCGGCCTGACAATTGGATTATGTACTTACGAATTTCGTAAAAGCGTAAAGAATACTTAAGCTCGCAATGGTGAAGTTTTGTTCCTAAATACTCCTTTTTGTTCACAGATTATGGAGCGGACTTCGGAGGCTCGAAGCAATCATTAACTGAAGTCTGAAACCAACAAGATGCTTCACCGAACGTCATCATCGCGGCGACGGCGCGCCTCCCGGAGCGCTGCCACGTCACCGCAGGCGAGGTCCCCCAGAGCTTCAGCACAACACTCGAGAAGGGCCTCACTAGCCGCAACTGAAACTGATGAAGAAATGGAGCCAACTCCACCGCCACAGAGGAGCCCCCGAGCAAGCCTCGCACCAGACGCCGCGATGGATTACCACCGCAGTCCGCGACACTCTCTAGTGCCCGAAGTCAGATCAGCCAGAAACTCAATAACTCCAGACACAGCTTTACACCCAAGAAACACATTAGCACCATCTAGAAATAACTTAGCAGTTGATATGAACTATGGATCAAGGCTAAGCTTAAACCCTCAAGACTTCAACAGGAGTCCAAGAAACAGTATTACGCCAGACGCTAATGCCAGGAGTCCGCGACGCAGTTTGGTACCGGAGGGTACGTCGTGGAATCAGCCCAGAAATTCCTTGGTGCCAGATGTTGGTAGAAGTCCGCGTCATTCAGTAGCCAGTATTCAAATAGATCCAGCTCGCAGTCAGAAAGACTTAGGGCCAAGTCCGCGCACTAGTCCTCGAGGAAGCGTAGGACCAGAGACGACCATAAAAAAAGAAATTCAAGAGATGAATAGAAGTCCCAGAGGTTCTTTGATCCCTGATTCACAAAGAAGCCCTCGGGGCAGTATCGTGCCTACAGAAAGAGGTGCAAGAGGGAGTCTAGTGGCAGGAGAGGGTGATGCAAATAGGGTCAGCCCGAGAGGAAGTTTGACATTAACATTTCAGGAGCCTTTGGTTTCGCGGGAAAGGCGGCCGAGCGAAGACAGTCAAACCACGGGTAAGCATCTACATTGATGACACGGCACCTTTGCGGTCAAGTTTGGTATTAGATCTGAATACTTTATTTACAAATCTATATGTTTTCCTATTTAGCTACCCGTGGCAGAAGCGTGTCTCCGTACCGAGCATCCCTCGCCGGTAGACCGAGCGGCACGGGCATTCCGTCCGACACTGGATCCCGGCGAGCTTCGAGCTCTGTAAGTCAGGTAAAGATCCTCAATTGGTTTTAATGATGATTTATCATCAACAAAATTATTTAATAGTAGATAGCATTCTAGCAAGTAATTAATGATAAGGACAGCTGATGACAGCTGCCTAGTCTTTGATCAGCAAGTAATCATATAATAAAAACAAACATTGTTGTACAAACACAAAAAAGGTGTTTACTCAATTTTGACTCACAACGTTTTCCTGAGTAAGTTATAATGAGACTCAACTTTACGTTCATGTTAATAACTTTTTCATGGAAAAAATAATATGAGATTGAAAGCCTTTAACCGAGTTACCCATAGCTGCTTCAAAGGCTGAGCATATTGCCCACATAAAGGTTAGTAATAGGTATCGCTGGTATAATAGGCTCCGTTATTACAAGCAACTCATTTACTATGCAGTTTACTTCGACTGCAGGAATAAAGTGCTTTATTGCCTTTTCATCTCAGTTTTGCATAATAAAATAGATTTAGACGGCCTGATTGAGTTGGCTGAGAGACGAGATTTTAAAACGGGAAAAAGTTTTTCAAGTCTTTTTGTATGGGACTGTGTATTTTAAGATGATGAAGTCAAAGAATTAGTTGTAATTGTATTTTATTTAAGTTATTTAGAAGATTGTGATGGTTGGTTGAAAGTTTAGATGTACCTAAATAACACAACTTAATAACAACAATTCATAAAAATGGTTACAAACAAATTATTAATATTGAAAATATACTATACATAGCACAATTAAATAAATAATAAAATTTAATGGTAGTAAATAATGTAGGTGGTCGGGTCGGTTATAAGCTCGGAGATGGCGAATTCGCAGAACTAAAAATTATTTTGTCATTCTCGAGCAAGTGACGTCTAATTATACGTCAAATTCCATCTGTAACATAAAATTCAATAATTTAATCAGTGGACCTAAAAATGCTTTAAAAGGTTTTGTAACTTAACTTAGGTTTTAGCTTAAGATTGATTTCAAACTTGAACAAATTCTAATTAAGGTTTCAGTTGAAAAGTTACGGATTAAAAAAGTTTGTCTGCGATTAATACGATGTTCCTACATTGTTCTTCTATAGGTTTTGGACTAAAAATAGAATGAATTGTGGGTCTTAGCTATCAGAGGTTTGGTATTTAATATTACAATTATCTAGTCCTTTATGATGAAATTACAGGGTCGATTTTATGTAGTTGTAAATGAATTTAAAGAACGAAACATTTGACAATTAGTAGTTACAATAAAATATTAAAACTATTAAGCAATTCACATAATAATTTTAAACTACTATCTAAATAATTAAAAGCAGAAAATTTTATAAAAAATACAAAAACCATGTTTCGATATGACAACGCTATAAAATATCAGAACATGATAGGTACAAGCAATCAACTTGCCTGAATTGACAAAAATAAATACAAAAATTACGTTATAAAAGTGTCTGGCAATCCACCGTGTTGGAACCTGCATTATTTATAAGGCACGGACACCGACACAGCGATACCTGTATCTGGGTCAATGAACTCGGGTTGTGAGTTTCCCCGGATGACCTTACAAAAAGTACATAATATATTATCACCAGACAGACCGAATACCGAATACCGAATTATTTGTAGACGCTTAGTTGTACCTGTTTCTGCTTTTTGTCTAGGATGTTTCCACAGCATGAAATAAATTCTATTTAATAGTATGGGTAAATTTCGAAATAGTAGGTATCAGCTCTATTTATATTGAGGACTACATTTTCAATAGCGTTTATGAGGCCATATATTACTCATGTGTAAAAGCAAAATTATCATATAGCAACGCCATATATCGATGCACCTGTTGGTTTCAATTCGCAGATCATAAAAGGTTTTAGTACTCTAACATAATAGTTACAGCAACAGCGTAATACAGGTAGCAGAAGCGGCATCATAATTTGATCATGATATCTGGGTTCTCAGCTAGACAGGCCTCTGCCAAAGTCCAAAAAGTTGAATTTCACAGTTCAGCAGGATCTTAGCAAAAAAAACTAAGTTCTATGTATAAACTAACCTTCAAATTCTTAGGTGTCTGGAGACGAGCAGCGGCGCCTCTGCGGCGAGCAGGCCAAGTACAGCGATAGGACTGGCCTGGGCATCGGCATGGGCCTTACGACCTACGGCTCCGTGGCCTACCAGCTGAAGGACGCGAACATGGAGGCTTCGGGGACTGTCGACTTTGTGTGCAGGGCAGCTAAGATTATGACCAGGACCAGTAAGTGTTTATGACATACGTGATTAAATTAGATAACCTAACGGGCCTGACAAGATTTAAGTTAATTTATGTGAATTCTTACTAAGTAAGGTAAAACTGGTCTTTACTCATTCAAATAAGCATCACGGCCCAGAATATGAATTTTAAAGCTGGGGTGCATAACCTTATCCCGCAAATCCTAGTATAGATTTATTTATTTAGATGCCAAAAAAAAACATCAAGTTTCTATTTTTGTTTAGTATTGAAAAATTTCCCAAAGACTAGCACTTACATTTGTTTTATAACATCACAAATCCCCAACATAATGTAAACGCCATTTGAACGTAAACGCAAATCGACAATACACGTGTCAATTCCACCGCGACTTTTTATGAACAGCGCGATTCAGTGTCCGATAGTGTTTTGTTCTCTAAATGGGATGCCTTTGTTTCAGTTGTCATGACCGTGTTCCTCGCCTTCCTGTCGACTCTGCCCGTTATAATGCTGATTATGGGTAAGTCTCTTAAACAGTGCCTCTGTAAAAAGGGGTTGGGACCGCGTGGGTGAGTGAGAATTGTGGGGTAATGCGAAATGAAGAAATATATAGTTAGATCGTAAGGATAGTTGATAAGTATGCTTAAGTTACTTAATATTCAAAATAAAAGAAACAAAAACGTACAAAAGAAAATTCCAAAAACTGTTCAAAATAAAAGACGTTCTATAAATAGCTAAAAGACAATTTAGGAGTCCTTTTGCATAACATTACAGTCTAACATTTCTTTTAGTTCTGAATTTTGACGGCCAATTTTCATATAAAGCTGAGACATTCCATGCGTGGGTCAGACGTCTTTATAGCCGAAATGCGTATACTTAATGACAAAGTGAAAAACGCTTGACCTCAGGGTCAGTCCTAAATGCTCGAGCAATATGATTTTATAGTTCATTTGATGTTTTACGATAAGGATGATGAAACATGAGGTTAAATATTAACTCCGAGAGAACGTGTAAATATTTAAGTAGTCGTTAACTTAGCGCTTCAGATGATACTACAGCGTGTCCCTTTTTATAATAAAATAATATAATGTGGTGTACAAACTCGTGTACCTACATAATGTGATGAGGAATTTCATGGCCTTTTACGAGAAGTTGGTAATACAATAGTAGCTCTACTAAGTCATTCATCATCATCATCCACCGCTCTTTACCTCCCACTGCTGGGCATAGACCTTCCCCTTTTCGTGCCATACTATACGATGTTGTACCAGCCTCATCCAGACTCGAACCGAGACTTTAATCATCTTGCTCCCGGACGACCGACGCTTCTTTTGCCATGCCTTGACCACCATTCTGCCATCGCCTAAGCCATTAGGTACAGTAAATATATAAAAATACAAATGTAGTAACACGCCAAATTTTTACACTAATCTTAAGCTTTAAAAGGTATGGTCTGGTATTTAAGATCAGAAAGCCGTGACACTGGCAAAGATGTTTTAACTAAAAATATTTCTACATCTTCATAAGTCCGAACACTAAAACCACTTTGAAACGTTTCGTAATCACGAACATGAAGCATTAAGAGGGCAGTATTTTCGTACCAACGCCCAGATAAAGCTTAAACCAAAGTTGACATAAATCTGATAAGGCGGACGGGACGAGATGTCGCCATAATGAAATTACAGACAGACAGACACCGCAAAATGGCGTCCGAAAAAACAGACGAAAATGAGGGAAAACTTTGTAAATACGTTTATTGATTTAGGCTGGCCGCAAACAGGAGGAAAAAAGTATGGCCTTAATTTAATAGGGAATTCGAATTTGTTTATCGAATTTTCCTCAAGGTAGGTAACGTAGATAATACCAATAAAAACATTATGGACATTCTAAATAAATTATATATAGCAAAGTGCTAAAACGAATTCACAAAATCCTTCAAACATTCAAAGAAATGTTAGAATTAATCCTTAAAAAATTTGAGATATGGCCTTTTCTCAGACAGAATAATATGTGATGTACCTAAAAGTCTCCGGTTTGTAACCGCCCTAAAACCTCACCGCTTTAATGGATGGTCGTGAAAGAATTTAGTAGTATTTGATTGGGCTCACGAAGTTAGAATAAGTTCGACTTAAAAGGATTATAGAAATGTCGGCAAGCTCTAACTTAGTTTTGGAATGGAATTGATTTGGGGACAGCTTTCTTTGTTAAAAAACTATAAGGTTGAACTGATTGAACAGATTTGAACACAAAGAAATTTGTTAAATTGTGTTTTCGTCAGAATGATTTTATTACTGCTTGTGTATTTAAACATAAAGAAACTTGTTTTTAACCGACTTCAAATAGGAGGATGCACTCAATTCTACAATTTATAATTATGTTTGTTACTTCATACCTTTCTACTGGGTGAACCGATTATGATGATTCTTTTTTTATTTGAAAGCTGGTGCTTCTCATGTGGTCCAATTGGTAACCATTTAAGACTGAAGTTGAAATTAGGTTTTTTTTTGTTAGAATTATTATGTTGAAGTGGCTGTGGTTGTTTCTGAAGCCGAAACGGTTCAAATACACTTCCAAATTTCAATAAATCCCAAAACAATATCTTCCGATCGAAGTACAATTGAAGTCACAAGTAATAATTAATTCTCCACATAAGTTCAACACGCCGCGTCCCCCGGAATCGCTCATGAATATTCAAATTAATTAATATCCGGCTGATTGAGTTGTTCACGTGATTGTACTTTGCTCCAATAAGTACAGTTACTGCTTATTACAGTTTACCGATATGTTACCCCGATAGGTAATTGAATTGAGGTTTTGCTTCGGGGAAGGATGTTTAATTACAATATAGGTAAAGACATTTCTGGATAGATTTCTAATTATTGTAGGGAAAGAGTAGATATTCATCTATATACTGGGGTAGAAAACACACTTTATGAATAAATTTTACATACATTGTTACTATGTATTTATAAAGACTCAAAAATCCAATCATGGTTAATACATGAAACCTCATACCTACAGACATGACTTTAAAAAACACGACACCTTTTATTAAATAAGTGCTCTTCACACAATCAAAATATTCAACAAAACCATCGGTCCGAATTCACAGAAACGACAAAACAAATCTGTCCTAAACTCCCAAAGTATTGCTACATCTAACGTTTAACTAAACTTTTTAGGGGCAACCTTTACCGAATTATGTTAATGGCAACCTCGTTTTTATTCCGATCGCCAATAAAATGTTCGAAAAACGTTTGTACCGTGTAAACCTATAATCGATCGGTCGAAGCAAATATTTGTACAACCAGGTACAGTTTAATCAACGCGCCGATCAAATCCAGTGCGTACCGGTATAATCCGGTTCTGTGCATCTGTACAGGCTACAGGAATTGGGTCGGCTACAAATTATCGGCTGCTTGTTGATTGAAAACGGACGTGGCCCTTGAACTTTGATTTACAATTCTGTTAAGCCTACCTGAAAGATTAAATCACATTTTGAAAGCGGAGCACCACTCGCCCAAAAATACCATCGTGCCTCCATGTACTAAAAGCAGAATACTGTTGTTGTATACCCACATCGTACACTAGAAACTACGACCAGAAGCATATTTGTTTAAACTTCAGAAAATTACATTGATGCTTTTCATGATGATTCAATCCCAAAGTTAATCCAGACTATTTTCCATCCGAAAGTTAGATGTAACATGTAGTTCAATTTCGTTTCGTTCTTTCGACTAACTCTATGGTTTTCTGTGTCACAAATGACTTCGATCACTTCAAAAGCCATCAATTTCATCCCCCCAAAAGTTAATGAACGGATTTTTTTTATTTGTTCCACCAACCTGCTATAATTGCCCTCTTCTTACCAGGTGTCCACTACATCCGCGACTGTCCAGCCCAGCCCCGGATCCCAGTCTACATGGTAGTGGGCGGAGCTGCCGGCGCCGTGGGCCTCGCCTGGCTGCTGTGGGTGCAGCTCGCCAGCAGGAACTCCAACTCCTCAGCCAGTGTGCCTGAGAGGATCCTAGCGTATCTGCTAACCATCTTCCTCTTATCATGGTAGGTATCCCTATGGACTGGACTTCATATTAAGTTATTTCTGAAATGGAAAAAAAAATGATGGCTGGAATTAGTTTATGTGCGAGTATTGTTTTTCTTTTTTAATTTGATGGTGTGTAAGAGCAGGATTATTCTTTGATCGTGTGTTTTGATCCTGTTTCAAAGGGTATGAAAATCGACCCGTTATAATAATTTTAAAATGAGATCCTTAGTATTGTTATTGTTTGCACGAAATAACTTAACAACCTAGTTACCTTGTTCAAAATAGGTCTTTTGAAATTACATTATTATGTAAAGAATTTTCAAATGTAATTTATTTTCGAATTGGATTTGTTGTGAAACGAGTTTGAAGGATAGTTTTTGTTTGAATTTACTTTATGTGTTGAAAAGACCTGGTAAAGCATATTTTGGCATTTATTTCAGCTTTTTTCTTGTTTCCATATATTTCAGAGTAATGTATGTGTTGCTCACTCACAATTAACAACAGTTTAAGTGCCGTGTAATAAGGGATTATTGCCTTCAATTGGGCACGGCTCCAAATACCGGCTGTTGCAGAAAATTTCTTGGCACAAATAATCCCATTACGGTTTGCATGACTTGGTTTAAACATAACTTCACGATACCATGCCGATTTAAATTGTTATTTTCTTTGAAATGATTGACCATTTATATTATTCAACTGTTTTTACGATGAACAAACGCATGCTATTATTCCAAAAATGAAAAAAAAAAAATAGGTTACGTTTTTATCTATGAATAGTAAAAAAATAAATAATTTAAAACGCAAAAGTAACATAATACGGATTGATTATGTAGGCTTGACGTTTTACCGTTAAAACCAAATGGATCAAAGTGAAAAAAAATATTATAATAGAATTAATAAACCTTTGACAGTTGATACTCTCGATCGCTAATTGGACAATTTAAAATATATTTTTGTTCTTTGTGTGTCATGTTTTGTAAATAATTGTTTCATTGATTGTTATATCCAGGTTTTTGATTGGTAAAAACATTTACATTTTCCAATATATTTGCTTTAAAAAGTCTTCGATTGATAATGCAGAAACATTATTCTCTTTGCTACTCTTTTGTATTGTTTAATACCTTTGTATGTTTTTAATATCGTTGGTTTTGTATCGAGTACCAAGCTTTGGTAAACTACCAAATGTCAACTGATTAAAATACTAGGAATAAGGAAATAACGTGTTAATTGAAAAATATAACAGTATTTGTAATATTGATCTCGTTTCTAATATCACACACAGCATGAATATTTTAGTAATACTTTCTTTCAATAAATTTAATTTTTATGTTTAATAAACTAGGGAGCCTAAGTTTAATGATAGAATTTGTTTTTAATAATAATGTAACATTTAAAATAGTAATCTACGCAAAGTAGTAAACATTTTACTACTTTGTGTAGGCTTAACGGAGAAATTAATAAATTCATTACCGAGACCTTTAGGGTTATAACAACGGTTTATAGCTTTATTGTTATTACACCTAAAATGTTTATTAAGTTTGACATTACTTAAACAAATTGTAAGTAATAATTTATAAAATATACAACATTTTCAGATATGACGCACTCTTTACAATTTCCTTTGCAGCAATTAGGTAAAAATATAAAATAAGAAATCCTTATTTTGTTGTTATGATTGTTATATTGTTATGTTTAAGAAACTTTTACCAAAATTCCATTGTAATTGAAACGAGGCTATAACGTAGAGTATCCCCAACAGGTTTGCATTCGGCAACTACTGGACTCTGGGCATCATGTGGCCGGACTACGCGCCGACCCTGTTCGAGCCCAACCAGTGGTGTCACCGCACACTATACGTGTTCGCACTCACGCAGCTCGGCGTAGTGTGGGGCCTCATCGCACTACTGCTGCTACTGCTCCTAGCGCTCGTCGTTTGTCAGGTAATGGCCCAGGTACACGATCCCGTTAATACCATTAATTTTTATAAAACCAATTTCGATTTCTAGCAATTTGGATGGTAACCTTACGAGCCTCCGCCAGCTAAAATGATTTGTAAGTAATTTAGTAAAGAGGTAGTCTTTATAGGATTAGCACATAGTTTTTACACAAAATCACATGTCAATATACACATGACACAAAACGTTGCTTATGACACAAAAACCAAAGAGGAATGAAAATGTAAAGTTGTTAAAGTGCTTCTAATACTTCTGGCAAACGAATGCCGACTATGTCGGACTTGAACAGAATTAATCCATCACGCGAGGAGTTTTGCTTCGTGAACACATGTAGATAATATGGTTAACTTCACCGAGTGCAATTTGAAACTAGTCTAGAATTCACAAACTGTGTTGCCAAAGCTGTTGAAATAGAACACACACAAAAAATAAATAATGTATCACATTTGGTAAGTTACTCGTACATGCTTTGAAAAGTAAACGATAAAGACCGCAAGCTTATTAGTGAAAAAAATGTGCTCGAAGTATAATCGAAATTAACATTTAAATTCTCGACTAGGTATTCGGCTGTGGCTGGCTGGGTCCGCCTAGATATAAGTAGCAACGGCGCAGCGTCGTGCTCGAGCTGTGGCACAGGAACATCAACAACACCATGGACGTCGCCGGCGCACTGCTGCCCTTCACGCAGGTCGTCCGCCCCGAGCTCACCATCCACGTGCAGGAGGTGCTCACACAAGCCAACAAGGACGTAGACGGCCACAAGCCCAAAAACCCTATCCCAGAAATAAACGAACCCAGTGACCGAGACGATGAACTGAAAAGTCCAACAAACAGAAACGACAATCCTAGTGTTAGAAATACAAATATAAGTGTTAATGAGAGTGCTAGATACGAGAAACATGCTAGTGGTAGGAATAGTGAAGTGAGGAGCTGCGACGTGGTGAACATGAAGCATCCCAGGAAGGGCAGCCCCGCCTGATGGTTGTTCGTCGTGCTGCCACCGCACGGCAAAAAGCATGTACATTTCGAAGCAACTGATAAGATATACTACTTCTAATATTCTATGGACATTATCTGCCGAGCTAAATGTCGAACCAAATCATCAAAAAGTAAAAGTAGAGAAGTTTTCAATCAAGTATTTGAACGAGAGATGTTTTTATACGGACAAAACGGTTCGGTTTGGTAGAAAGTTGTACATGTAAGTTGGGAACTTACAGCCGCTTCAGAAAATACCTAGAAAAAACTTAGTAAGAGAACTTAAATAAGAACTATAAATCCCGGCCGCTTCCAAAGTGTCGGCACGTCTTAGCGTATCTTTTGGAACTTCTTAGCCTACAATTATAAGAGTAGCTAAAAGAAATATTATGACAGGCAGTTGGGAACTTACGTCACTTTCTGAATAAAACTAATTTACAATTCTTCATGAAGGTGGGCTAGGATTTGTGGTTGAATTAGATTTTTAGCATTCAGGTGAAGTTCGACATTTATGCTCGCCAGTACTCGTTGCTTGATTGTCACTGCTTTTCGACATATCCGTGCTCAAAACGCTGTCTTTATCTGTACTTATTCTTATAGTATGTAAAATATATGCATAAAATATTAAATTATTATATGTGATAGTAGTTTTAATTTCATTATTATCGTTCTGTTGTTTTTGAAGATGTATATGTGCTGTTTCTTTATTATTAAGATACAACGAATATTTATTAGTATTAGTGCTTTTTATATTGTAAATATTGGATTGTAATCAGTTTAGTATGTAGGTATATCATATCAGCTGACATATTGTAGAATACATATCTTGTATTTAATTATTAGGAGAAACCTATCAACGATTAGAGTGGGATAGAAATATAAACAACTTCTTATGTAAAACTTTAAGTATGTATTTAGAAAGACATTTCAGTCAAAGTTTTCAGCAACATTATTTCTGTCTCTTTCACTCTAACGTTGTTTGGTTGATATAAATGTATACCAATAAACACCATGTAGTTTGTATAAAATATATTTTGTGTGCACCTAATATCGATATTTTTAAATTGTACTAAATGTCTGATTATCGTAAATGATTGCCGTATCGGTTCTCATAACATTATAAAGATCGATATTATATAGATATCTTGAAAAAATACGCGTTAAAGTGAAGTACAATTTCATAAACGATTGAAAAACAAATAGGATTTTTCTGTTATTGATATTTATATGTTTTTGATTATCGATACGAGACAATCACGAAAACTGCATGGAACAGGCTTTAATAGAGAGTTTATGTGAAACATATTTTTATAGAAGAGAAAATATGAAAGAAATGTTTAGTGTATATGTAAATCAGTGTGTTATAAGTAAAAATCGAGAACCAGTCATGCGAAAAGTATCTCAAAAGAAAAAATATCTTTGATACGTTGCCACCGCATACATTCATATTTATTTGGAATAAACTTTCTTTACAAATGTGTATCGATTTTTGTAAGTATTTACACACCAAAGACTTACCCTATAAGCATGTTTTGGAACGACTCAAGGAAAAAGAGCCCGAAAACTGATTCTGACAAAAATAGCCACGAGGCTACAAAAATAAATGACCTTTCTAAAAAAAACAAAAGACGATCGTGGACGCCGTTCATAATTCTTTACCTTAACATGACATCCATGTCAAAAGAGGACACAAAAGATATACATAGAACCTCCTCCATTTTGGAAGTCGGTTAAACAGGACTGGATTCAATCGTAAAAACATAAGTAAAGATTGAGTAAAGTAATTTTGGATTCGGACTCGATCATTTTACAATCTAATTCAATGTACCAAATTGTGTAAATAAGATTTTCATATGAGCATCACCAAATATAGGAATATTAATAACAATAAGATCACTAGACCGCTAATAACTGTACCAAAAATGTAAATAGTAGTTATATCTGATATATTTATAAAATAGATGAAATACTTGGAATTAGTATTGAAAACATGCTGCAGTAGAAGTAAGTGAACCTAGCTTAAGGTATGCTGTCCAATAAGGTATTATAAATAAATAGTACGATAAAGTAAAAAATATACGTAACCTGAAGGTTCTGTATTTTTTCACGTAATCTTGTTTTTGAAGATGAACATAGTTAAATTGAGGATGACAACATTTCATTCCAATTTTCATTGAGGAAACTAATGGTGTGAATGCTACTTTTGTAGACAATCTTTAACATATACAATCAATCACGCCTGTATTCCCCGAAAGGTTAGGCAGAGGTGTACCAATGTACACCCACAGTTCGCCGGTATGCTTAGGTCCCATGTAATAGGGGGCGAGCCTATTGATATTTACCGGGCACAAATCCAAACTCCGACCTGCTACTGAGAATTTCATAGAAAAACCCAATAACACCTTGGTTGACTCGGGAATCGAACCCAAGACCTCCAGCGTAGCAGTTGTGCTTAGCACCACTAGGCCAACGAAGCAGTTCTTTAACAAGCAATCTTTAACAAGACTATAAGTATCGTTTTTATTATAATTTCAGTCCGAATTAATCCATTGTCTGGTCTCTTTTCTGCAATTCTTTGGTGTGCGTCTATAATCCAGGTATTTAGAAAAAAACATAGTTTGTTCAAACATGGTTCAAACCTATAAAAAATAGGGCAACCTTTCCGAGGCAATTAATTTTCTTCCCTACGCAAGGTAACACGCAGTTAAACTTGACCTCTAAGTTTCCTTTTCAAGAAGTTTCAACGAAATTACGGAAGACTCGTTGTTAGGGAAACAAGATATTCTGCTGCAAATGAGTTGCGCGTTGAGGTGCTTGAAGTATACCTACACACCTCGAAATTAAATGTTTAGGTCCCTAAAAAACAGTAATGAGAAGGAACTATACGTATTGCAATCATGTACCTAAGGCCTGGTTTAGACGATGCGAGGAATATCGTGCGAGTTGCTGTACACTGCGGCACTTGCACTGTATGTTGTTGTAAGTGATCGATTATAGACGGAAATGTACTGCAACCTGTACGATTTTTCTCGCATAATCTAAACCAGTCATAATAAGTGGTAAAAAAAAACAAAAAGAAAACTTACAAGTTTGAATATTAAAATTTTGAATACTTACGTAATTTATTTCCTGACAAAGCATTTTAATGCACACAGCAGACGTACGTTGACAGACTTTTAATCCAAATGAGGATACAATATTATTTTTACGAACATGGGCGATAATAAGTAGATAAGTTTATTAATATACTCAACAAATCAGAAACATAAGAATATCAAATTCTTTAATATTTTTGTAAAAACTATTACAAATAACTTACTGGACAGTTGGCCTAAACAAAACCCTGTACTTATCGCAAAATTCGTCCTCTGTATATTGACGTCCCTATAATAGACCAATTTTAATCAAAATACAGCTTTTATAGTATTTTTAACTCATTTTTTACAACATTTTCGCAGAACAATCAAGGAATTTATGTTTCGTCGGTGCTTTGAATGTAAAAAGAAATAATCTATTGTGGATTCAGGCAATGCATTATAGAATTGAATTACTTTAGTAAATAAGAGTAGTCAACCAAAACTTGTATAGGGGTTGTAATTCGAAAATCGAATCCAAAATGACGTCCACTGACGACGCCATTTTATCGTTTACGTCAGATTAATCGATTCATAAACAATATTTTTTATCGATTAAAAGAATGAAATTAAAACACAATTCGATTGGATTTTCGAAGTATCACCTAAGGTTTTCTGTAAAAATAACATTAATATTACGTGTCTAATATTTTAATTCCTTATTCATAGCTTAACTGCTAACCAGTATTATGTAAAATAAAATAATAAAAAATGATTACAGGATTTCCGAAAATCGCAGTTAAACTGTGAAATAAGACTATTCCTAGTATTTAATGTATTATGAATTTATAGTACTGGATTTGGGAACATAGATGAATTTGTAGTTATTTTTGTATAGAGACAAAGTATCTTAATCACTTTCCTATAATCTTGGATAGATCTTATCTAATAAGATATACTTTTTTGAATATTCCTATATCATAAATTATATATCGTGTGAAATAAAATTAATTTTCAATATAAATAAATAGTATTTACGTACTAAGTAAATGTATTGTAAACAAATCGCATTAAGGCAGAAACATATTTACGTGTCGTGGCGTGGCGTGACGCGCCAGAAGCATATCGGTTTCATACATTTAATATGCTTAGGGACATACTTACGTGTCGTGTTGTGTCAAGATGCAAATATGTTTCTAACCATAATAAATGTATGAAACCGACATACTGCTGGTGTGATTCTGGCGCGCCACGACACGCCACGACACGTAAGTATGTTTCTGCCTTTATTCAAAACTGATATTTATGTTTTGCTGAACTGGAATTGAATTTGAATCTAGAAAATGGATGTTCCAATTTTCAAATGTTTTTTTTTATTTTTTTGTGACTGGCACATGAGTATTAAAACAAAAGAGACGACCTATGATCTGTCATTCGCTATATCCATTAAAAAAAAAAAACGTTTATTTGTTGTCCAAGTTTCAAACATTTTAATCAAAGATAACATCTGTCCTGAAAGCTTTAATTCAATATGTTATTGAATCAAAAAGAACTTTCAATTGTATTTTCTTTCAACAATACCTATTGTATTTATATTCTCTTTGTACAGAAACTGTTCGAAGTCACATTAAAGTTCCAAAGAATTATAATATTTATTATTTATCGCCTCCTCAGACTATTGTTGCTCGGGTCTCTAGTCTGTCACTAAATCAAACTGAATATCAAAGTTACACTCTTATATTTATGAGCTTCGTTTTCCCGCCAAATGTCTCGATAAATCCTTTTGCCCTTGACCTTGAGACCTAAGCTCCACATTACTCTACAATCCTACTTAATTTCAATTCATATTTCTTTATAACATCCTAACAATCGGTTTTTGGGAACATATAATATTAAAATCAATATATAGAAACTGTTTGCTTTCCTGTATTTTGTAATTACCTGGGGGCCGAGTCTGCTATTTACAATGGCTCCAATCGTCTGAGTGGGTGGCGTTAGTAAGTCCATTTTAGGATAATTGGCATTCTACTAAACACCAAAACGTCAACATTGGCCGCCCCAATGACCAATTTTGACGTTAAAATGATGTTTTACCTACGTAATTATCCTAAAATGGACTTACTAACGCCACCCACTCAGACGATTGGAGCCATTGTAAATAGCAGACTCGGCGCCCCGAATTTCGATTGTAGAAATTTGTAGATATCAACTTTAGATATTGTATTATAATTAGTGCCTAAAGTAAGCTTTTAGAGAGCGTTTTCATCATCCGATATATAAAAAAACGTTTTATAAGATCGTAATATATTTTACCAAATATTTTCATGCATTTAGAAAACAAAAAAAGGCTTTTGATTATTGTAAAAGGATGAAAACGCGATATATTATGACCACCTAAGAACATAATCTAGAAACTAGTTCCCAATATCAGTGTCCACTTTATATTCTATATTATATAATATTATAGCCATATTTACATTAGTTATATAAAGTGGAATACAATTAATTAAAGACTATTAATGGATGTCTCTTCAAATATATGGATATTATAATAAATCGCTGGAAGCATGACCTATAGGTATTATTATATATAGATACTGTAAAGATTGTAATGCGTGTATTTATTATTGTGATGAAATGAGTAAATAAATGTTTTTTTTATTTAATGAGCAATAGTTTCAATTGTGTTCCCAATCTTTCTAATTTGCAACTAGTCAAGATGATGAAAAACAGCAAAGTAAACATACCTGATCATAACATCACTGTGTCATACTCTTAGAGTATATATAAGGAACTAGAGTGAGCTATCAGAGTTTGAACGTAAGCACTAGTGTGAAGTGGTTTTGTCGAGAATTATGTATGAAGATGGAGCTTGCCGTTTTAAAAATCTATCTAAAACACTAATATTATCCTAACAATGTCAAAACCATCGATATTTTCGTATATACGTTTCTCGTTGCGCGAAAATTTACTTAAATGAAAAACGAAATGTACTAGGTTCAAGGGAAAACTACCGATAGTAGCAGTCTATGTATATAGTACGTCAATGGTCATACTACATTAAAATATTTCGAATCGCTGACAAAAGCTATCAAAATGCGAAGGGAAAAAACAGTTGCTAAAAAATCACTGTAGAATAAATCCATTTAATCTCTTAATTTTCACTTTAAAAGGTCGACACAAACTTCTGTCTGTAATAGATAAAGATCGTAAATTATTACTTCCAGTTAACTTACCACCAACGTTGGCGGAATTCCAAGAACATTAACTTAAATCAATTTAAAAATGAACGCTGAATTATATTTTATTTTTATCAACAGTCTAAATATAATTAATTGTTTTAGGAATTAAACTTAAAATATTTAAAGTAATATAAAAACTAAGCCTTCACAATAAATAAGAAAAAAATATAAACTAAATAAAACTAAAATGCGTCAAAAAATTCATCCACACGTTGTTTATTTTTCTTTAAAATTTGGTTTTCCTTTTTAAATACATTACGTGTTGCTGTAACTGGCCAGGTTTTTCAAATCTTTACCTACACAGAGTTTCTTGGTTATGTTGATCTATTTTTGTACCTATGTGAGAATATAAATTTTCCAATACATAGAAAGCATCGCATACAGGATGTTGTTTATATCAGAGACGAGAATGTTGAGGTATCGTGTTTCATAGTAATATATCTTAGACTAACGACGCGCCGCGGGTTTAGCTGCGTTGGTTTAGTTCCCGACAAGGTGTCGAGATATATATTATTAATACTAGAAATTTTCAGAGTAAAAATTTGGTGGATTTGGGCCTGCCTAGTTGGCCTAGTGGTTCCAAGCGCGACTGCTACGCTAGAGCTCTTGGGTTCGATTCCCAAGTCGACCAAGGCGTTATTGGGTTTTCTGTGAAATTCTCAGTACTAGATCGGAGTTTGGATTTGTGCCCGGTAAGTGGCAATAAGCTCGCCCCCTATTACATGGGACCTAAATATACGTACATGTACACGTTTTTGTGTCAAAGTATTACAAACATAAGTCCAGACAAACTTTTACATTTATGGTATTAGTAGGATATGTCTATCTATTCCTGTAAAGCTAAGGGGTGAAACGATTCAATTTGAATGAAAGCGGTCCCATAAGAGAATTTATATGAACATCTGTTTTCATAAAGTATAGCAAACTCGACGATTTTGATGAATAATTGAAGCAGTGCTGGGGGTAATGATAACGTAGTGTTATTTATGTAGCTCTTCTCGTTGGTTAAAGTTTATGGTAAATTATGCCTCATAGAGTATTAAGTATTTTGTCCGTGTTCTATAGGTGTAATTTTTTAAAACAAAACATGCTGAAACATTATTTTTAGAATTCGAATCTTTAATGGGCCTTTGATCTTTATCAACAGGATCAAAAACCTCTTAGATTTTTTTGGGTTTGTAAATTAATTTGTTTAAAAGTTTGTGTATCCCTACTTGACTATCTTAAATAGTGTTGTATACAAATTTTGTGAACATAATTGTCAATGAAAATAAATACGTTTTTTATTTCATCTACGCAATATCCTTGGACAAACATTTAGATCTTCGTAACCTTTCTATTTTAGGACACGGGATTACTGTTTGTTTGCGTCCAAAAAACGCCCAGATTAAAATAACAGAACACAGAAACTCACTTTGTTGTCCGCCAATCACGAACGTAACAGTAACAGTTTTTCCTTTTTTAACTAAAACGGAATGAATTCAACTAGAATACATACATACTGAAAGCTTTTGTTTGTAGAACTCGTTAATAAGTCAATCAAAATATACGTTTTTTTTTCTATTACAACAAATATTTAAACGCAAAACGATTTTTAGAACATGCGTTTTAGGTCTGAATCTGAATAAACATAATAATGTGTGCATGTACAGGTGTTACGGAACCCCTGTCCGATCCGTTAAGGAGTTGTTAGGTATCGATATCTAATTACAAAAAAGTGGAAAAAAAATATAACCCAAAAAAAATGTTTTCTCCAAATTGCGGGTGACAGTGACGGCACTGTCTCAGGTTCTGCCAAATGATCATACAAAATGTCACCATTAATACCGACGAAAATGGTATAGTATTTGATTTATCTTCAAATTTAGAGATTTTGGAGGCTTTTTCAAAGTTTATTATTATTGTTATTATCATGAATATTCCAAATTTAATATTTTATTTGGGCATGTGATTGTGAACCCTATTATCACCCTTTCGGGTCGGACAGGGGTTTCGTAACACCCTGTAAGTTTAGTACTATTTTAGCATGCAATACCCAGTAATAATAACTGACAACTGCATAAATATAAAAACTTCAAAACCAACCGAGCTGCATATTCTTCATCTTGAAATAACTTTTGAACTCTTAAAATACTAGATAAATAAAAACACTGAAGCTAAGATATTACTTTAGCAGAATTCCATTTCATAGCGAGAAAGTAAGGCAGAGGGGCAAGAAAACTATCAGCCACAGCGAAGTACTATCCCTGTACTACAAACTCTTCAATCTGGTCTGTTGGCGTCGTGTGAGGGTGATGCAGCTATGGACAGTGTAGAGTGCTATCTCGCTTCCGCAACGACAACAGCCCTGATGTAAGAGCTCATAGTACAGGAATTGAATTAAAACAGGAATTGATCAACGGAACAAATGGACTCGGGTTGGTTTGAAAAATGTACTCAACCGCGGTTGCTAAAGTTTTATGTCTATGTAACGGATGCAACTGTGACCGAAAAGTTGGTGTATTTGTAGGTAGGTTGAGAACTAACGGAGAGGTGGGGTCAACCACGGTGTAAAAGTGTACACTAGTATACTTGCGTCGATAATAATGGATACCATTATTTGAAAAGCTCCGAAAACGTAATACATCTTAGTTTACATAAAAACTACAAAAAAGCTTAAAGAAAAGAAATTTCATGTCCTATTTACTACAAAATAAATTGTCTATTTATAAATTATTTACAAAACTTCGTGATAACGATAAATACAGTCTTATACCGCACATAATTTTTATGGTTCATCCATATTTTCATGTACAACCTTGCAACTCGTACGAAACAAAATAAATCGTATTCCTAAAGTTTAGTTTGAACACGAACAAAATTTACTTAAAGCGTTTGCTCCGGGTAACTTAGTGCAAATATGTCGAGTTTCTAAGTTCGGAAGTAGGCTAAGTAAGCAATAACTGTGCCTTAACATTATTAGCGGGAAATCTGTCGGGAATCTTCTTGCCTTACAAGAGCAACTGAAACTGCTTGTTTCTAAGAAATATTTGCCAATTATGACGATATTATCAACGTAATGAAGCATATACTACAAACTTTTTTTACACATTACATAATTATTGGAAAGGCCAACTGTCACCTTAATAATTTAAATAAAAATATAATAATAATTCAGCCTATAAACGTCCCACTGCTGGGCAGAGGCCTCTTCCCATATAGAGAAGGCACGAGCATTGATCACCACGCTTGCTCTCTGGCGATTTCAGATCCCAAATTTTGGAATCCAGGTTTCCTCACGATGTTTTCCTTCACCGTTTGTCAGAAGTGTCTTAGTTAGAAGTCGTGATTTGTATATAAAGAATTAATAATATAAAAATTACTCCTTTTATGAAATCGGTTTTCTACTTTTTTAGGAATTTTCATTTAAAAAAGACAGGGAGAGAACCTCCTCTTTTTGAAGTAAGCATAAATATCTAGATTATCTGAAACCGCTTTTTCAGATTAACAAGAGCTCTAACATTTTCTTTGTAAAATAAGGTAAGTATCACGTGTCCTTATGTAGGTGGAGGTATTATGCCAAGCAAAGGTATTAATATCAAAGCACGTCCAGTCTACTTCAAAGAACTCTGTTTCAATGGATCTGATACCGATACTTTTGCTTTTCTTGTGAGTCCTACAAAAATAGCACTGGTATTTAAATACGAAATAAAAAGGATGATAATGAGAAACGACGATCATGAGAAAACACGTTGAGAATCTGTTTCTTGGGATTAACAATAGTGGGATTTTACTAACTATTAAACTATAGCGCTGCATGTTACAGTAATATAAGATGAGTCCAAGAGACCACGGCCGGTGTAACCTGGTCAAAGTCGTACGTCAAGCATAAAAAGGTATTTATGCTTGTCTCGTGCTAATTCCCGTTGTAATATTACTGTAATGAGAGTTCAGTTTTTTTTTGGGACACGTTGGATGTTTATTTTCGTCCCTGTTGACCTGATGACTTAGCTGCTGCATCTCAACGACATAAGTTGAACTCTTTCTCTTGCTTTTCACTTGACGGAAAAGCTTCATAAACATTACCTTAACATGAATCAGTTTCTGTAAAAATACCTACAAAGGTTATATACCTATGTACTTATACATATACCAACACGTCATGTTGAATTCAGTCACTCGTAACTTATATTTGCTCACATAATGAATCCTTAAATTCCTCCTTCGAAGGATTCTGTCCATTGTATTGAGAAATTTCATTCGCAGATAATCCAACATTCCAAATAAGATTTCCATGTAGCCTTGTGTAAATGTAAAAGATTTCATTTGACTAAAGCCTTACACGTTTACTATCTTAGGTTTATAGCCTTTGTCTTATAAAATCCTACTTCAATGTGATTGAATTCTGCCCTTTTAGAACCGGGTTCCTTGAATATTAAAAGACAGAATTGAAGTGAGAAGTTTCCAGTAAAATTAGAATAAAATAAAAATTCCAGTCATTGTAGAAGACACTGATAGTTAAGGTGAGACCGAAGCAAGAAACTTGATTTTGGCAGCATATTTAACGCACGTATTTAGATGGATTAAACATAACATACTAATAATATAAATCAGTCTTAACCCCTTAGTTTTTCCCTACAATGATCAACTCATATTTTATGGACTGCTTAAAATCGTCATTTTTCCTTTTGGCTGAAATAACCTCTAACAATAAAACGCTTACAAATCGTCGTTTAAAGAAATTTTCATAATATATTGTATGCAAGTAAAAAGGCTCTGCGAAAGAAAAAAAAAATCGACGAATGGTCTCCGTAAATGCCTTTCTTTGCATGGAAAATGCTGCCCTTTACAGCCACTGAAATGTATTCAATGTATTCCGGTACAGACATAAAATGTGTGTAAAATTCAGTTTACATGATATATGTATGGATAATATTAATTAACCTGTCTATGATAATTGTCCTACCAAAAGATAGAAGGTTGGCTTCACCTATTTTAGACGGAAAAATAACTTTTAAACACAGCCTCAAGAGATTCAGAAAATAGACATTAAGCTTAGGAGTTTTATTATAAAAACTAGCTGTGCCCGCGACTTCGTCCGCGTGGAATAGTTACTTTTCGGGCAGCATATTTAGAATTAGGTTTTTATACATATACTTTCGCTTGGGTAGCTATAAATTTACTTTACAGACGCTTCTCCGATACGATATTTGACGTATGGCCATCGGGGATGAAAGCATACAGGCTCCTAGGATTGATTGAAACAGCTGATACTTAGATCTACACCCACAACTTTCAACGTCTGACCTTGGGCTTTATTAATCGTCATCGCAAAACATAGGCTGACTGGAAACTGGACTCGTTTAAAACTAAATGGGAAATTATTTAGAATGAGAGGAATCCGAATCATTTCTATCTTGCGTTTCCTCTCAAAAGTCCTTGAACGTCTAGTCCATATGCAGATTAGTGCATTTCCTGCTAAATTTAACCTTCTCAATCCCTTCCAGTCAGGTTTTAGACCTGAACATAGCACTACCACAGCTCTGGTTCAAATTACGGATGACATTAGATCAGGCATGGAAATCGGTAATCTACCGGTACTTGCATTGCTGGATTTCAGCAATGCCTTTAATACTGTTGATTTCGATATTTTACTTGGCATATTGTGCTCCCTCAACATATCTCCACCGGTAATTCAATGGTTTCACAGTTACTTACACGGTCGGCGGCAACGTATTCGCATCTTAATCGAGTAAGCCGTTTCTGAGATTAGCGTGCTCAAACACACAGACAAACAGCTAAAAAAATAATAATTATAATTTCAGGTTCGGCAGATATTATAACAACCCTTGCTACTTTTTTTGTTTATATTTCCATTGTACAGACACCACTTTTCTACAATTTTATTATATGTATAGATGATTTTTCAAATTGACATAACTTTTTTATTTATGTACCGATTGACATGAAATAAACACTAAATGTTAAGTGAAGCTTACAACAATATACTCGTGAAAACCGCATCTTAATCGAGTAAGCCGTTTCTGAGATTAGCGTGCACAAACACACAGACAAACAGACAAACAGACAAACAGACAAACAGACAAAAATAATAATAATTATAATTTCGGGTTCGGCATCGATATTATAACAACCCTTGCTACTTTTTTTGTTTATATTTCCATTGTACAGACACCACTTTTCTACAATTTTATTATATGTATAGATAGAAAACAAAGTCATAGTCAAACTTACTATTATATTTATATATTTTTAGAGCCAATCTTTATTAAGCGTCAGAAAAAGCATAAGGATTATTTATAATGGTTTCTATAATAAGCTAATAACTTGTGAAAGACTTGAGATAATGGAAATTTCTAAGATACTCGTAGACAAGTAGTTGTTATTGAGCGAAAAATATAAGTAGTTGGATTAAATCAAATTGAATAATAAATTAAATTGGTATTATGAAAGAATGATAGTTGGGAGTTAGGGTGTTACCACTACGTCGACTGTCGACTAGTCCATTCTGCCGTCGATCGATGGCATCGATCGACTGTCGATCGATTGGTGTGGTAACACCCTTATATATCTTATGTGCTAGACAAAAAATGGTGCTAATGTGATTTTATGAGTATGGAGACTTAAGCTTGCTCCACACGAACTATTCGAGCAGTTCGTATGTGATTATTGTACACGGACTGCGTGAGTTTTTGACTTCTCTCGCTCGTCATTTGCGCCTACCGTCCACTTTTGGGTTTTCCAACTACTCCAAGCAATTTAACTGCTTCAAGCAGTCGCAGCTTGAAGTAGTCGTCAAGGTTACCGACTAATTTAAGCAGTCCATGTGCTTGGGGCCAATGAACTTTAAATTACAGACGTTATTTATTTCACATTATCCCTTAAAACAAATTTACACAAAATTGGTCTTGATTTAAACACAAGTAAGTGTGAAATATACTATATTCCAGATACACATCTTGATAAAAATTTGGCTTTACAAAAAATCCAAACTATAGTGCCTGAAATTAACATAGTTAATAACTCCTCTCTTCGCCTTCTAGGGTCCCCAATTTTAGAAGAATCATATGAAAATTTTATAGATGATAAAATTGAAAATTTTCAATCAATTTCGAATAGACTCTTCAAAATCTCTTTACATTCTGCTATTACTTTAATTCGTTTTTGTTGCTTTGGTCCAAAATTTACATATTTTCTTCGTTCTTCACGATTATGGAAACATTTACCGCTTTTGGAAAAAGTCGATAAAATTATTCGGTCCACGTTAACGTCCATTTTCAACGTAACGTTGGATGACGGAGCCTGGACCCAAGCCACGCTGCCAATCCGATTTGGTGGGCTAGGTGTACGTAAAGTTTCCAGTTTAGGCTTACCAGCATTTTTGTCATCTGTCCACAGCACTGAAAAGTTGACCAGGCAAATCTTAGGGTCTTCTCTGGTTGATTTTCAGATTCTGTGCATGACTGAGGCAGTAAATAGTTGAGAAATGTCCTGCCCGGGCACAGATCTACCCGAGCAACGTTCTTCTCAGAGGCAGTGGGACGAGCCGCTTTGCAGTTTGATACGGAAAGAAATGATCAATACGTCAATCAACACTGCAGAGCGTGCGCGTCTCCTGGCTGTGGGAGAATGGGAATCGGGCCTCTGGTTACAGGCACTTCCGTCATCCACTCTTGGTACCATTTTGGATAATAATACTTTTCGGCTCGCCATGAGTTTACGTTTAGGTATACCCTGTGTCGCATGTCATCGTTGTCAATGCGGTGAGACAGTCGACAACCTCGGTCACCATGGCCTGTCCTGCAGCAGGAGCGCAGGGCGTATATCTCGCCACTCAAATTTGAATGACATAATTCGTCGTGCTCTTGTCACCGCCGGTGTACCAGCTGTTTTGGAACCCAATGGTTTGGTGCGCGGCGGTGGCAAGAGACCTGACGGTATGTCATTGCTGCCTTGGAAATTGGGTCGGCCTTTGGTGTGGGACGCAACGTGCGTCGACACCCTTGCGCCGTCCCACGTTCTAAGTTCAGCAGCCTCTCCTGGCGCTGCTGCTGGAGCTGCGGAGACCCTTAAGCGGCGGAAGTATAATAAAATTGTGGGTGATTATATTTTCGAGCCGTTTGGGGTTGAAACGCTCGGGTCATGGGGTCCGAGCGCACAAAATCTTTTCAAAGAACTTTCCAAACGTTTGGTAGAATCTACTCGTGATCAGAGGGCTGGTTTGTTCCTTGCACAGAGAATCGGCATAGCCATTCAACGTGGCAATGCAGCCAGCCTTCTGGGCACGTTCCCCGCCATTGACAAGGATGACGATGAGTTCTTTGACGCCGTTTAGTTTTTATTTTTGTAAATTTTAAGGATAAATGTAGATAATTGTATGCTTAAATATAATTTCACACTTCCATTTCTATTGTCAGGTACACAAAACCTTGGAAGTAAAGTCGTCGAGGAAGCACGAGTATAATTAAAATTTAACTAACGTTAATTTATTTTTAATTGCAGTCGTTACGTTTAAGAATTCAATGGAATTTAATGGAATGTATAATGTTTTATGTTATTAAATTGTATTAAAGAAGGTTTATTATATAAATAATTACAAGTGTGGTTTTAGATGTAGAGTATTTCCAATGAAAATGAACCTACCTTTTAAAATTTGGTAACAGCGTTATATTACAGTTCTTTTCGTTACTCTCATTTCTAGTTTCTTATTTGATAACCTACCGTTTTACAGAAATACATAATTTTACATAAAGTACACACAGACAAATCAAAATATAATGCTCATCAAACACAAAAAACAATCTGGATGAAAATGAACCCACTATATCTGGTTCACCAGTCATTGCCATTAACCACTAGACCACCACACCACATTACTTATACATACTTCTCACAAGTAACATTATCAATCGCTTCACGAAAACACCATATTTAATCTAACCGGACTCAATCATGGCGACTGACGAAGGAAATTCAATTTAGCAACCTTCATTGAAAGTTCAAAGATATGGGATTATTTTTACAGGTAGGTTGTATGAATAGAGGGCCTGATACGTGACTGGTCCCTTCTGATTCACTATTTATATGGATCGGGTCCAACTGTAAAATTGCCACCAAGACGTGCTTTCCATATTGGCGCAATGAGATGAAGTTTTTGGAGTGTCGTAAGTTTTTATTTTATGTTATTGGACGAGTTTTAGGCAGCTATTGCTTTTATTGTTCGATGGTTAAATGCTGTATAAACATAAGTGTAATTTACGATGTAAAATAATGTAATGACACACCATGACACTTTTTAGTAAAATATTGAGACTAGATATTAATATGTAATTAGTTAATTTTCTTATTAGTAAGTCGAAAAGTAATAATGAAAGGTAGATACCAAATGTTTTTTTAAATCCTTATATATCATGTAATTCTTGTGTGAGTGTGTATGTCACTGAACTTCTCTCAAACGACTGGACCGATTTTGATGACATTTTTTGTGTGTGTTCAAGGGGATCTGGGAATGGTTTAGATTCACAATTTAGTCCGCTGGACAATGTTTTTTTAATTTATTAGTAGTTGTTGATTTTGGAATGTTTTACATTGGATCCGACAAACGGCGCTACCATCGCAGTGTCAAATTTTAAATAATATTCGTTTTCTAATTTTAGGTTGTCCCGACAGTTATCGCTGCGATCAAATTAAAAAAAAGTTTTGTTATCATTGTGTTATTGTAGACCATGTAGACAGGACAACGTCTGTCGGGTCCGCTAGTACAGTATACATTTTTCCTTCGACTTGAATTCTATTCAAGAACATTTTCCTGTTAGAAAATCAATGTCGGTTGCTGATTTTAAGGATTTCTATGAATTAATAAGCTTCCATCTTCAATCCGAGAAATATAATTCTTTTATTTTCTTAAGAACGCCCCATCACGGAAATGCAATTTTCTTAAGTTCTTTCCATTTTTAATAATTACTTTCCCAGAAAAAATGGTGAAGGGACAGAATTCTGAAATCTGACCAAAGCGACACTAAATATGTTTCTTTCTGCTTTGCAAAGCAGCCTTGTAGACATTTTATGAAGGTATTTTTGTCAGACTCTTGAATGTTCAGACTTCTGCTAATAGAGTCGCATGATGGAGACAAAATTAATTCATTTAATTATATACTTCACGAATAGTTGAGTGGTTTACTACACACACTAAAAACAAAATCTATAATATAATTATTTATGTGATTTTAGTTCTACATGGTTGTTCTTCGGGCATGGAATATTTTTTTATAAAACATCCATCATGACAAAGCCGTTAAATTCCCCAGTGTCTCGGTGCCATCCCTGAGA
The DNA here is from genome assembly GCA_905146925.1 of Autographa gamma. NCBI lineage: Eukaryota > Metazoa > Arthropoda > Insecta > Lepidoptera > Noctuidae > Autographa > Autographa gamma. The sequence goes on from LR989858.1 coordinate 819,473, forward strand.
AAAACACACCTTTTCCTCTACCAAACAAGAACAAATACCATAAAATTATGTTTGTAAGTCAGATTCTTTTAGCATTTCTGTCGACACGTCCGTCCCTGAGGCGTCATTCACTTGAATGAGTCGGTCTGAACTTCGTACAAATATTTTATGCCTCCCCAGCGGCTTACTTGTGCGATAGACTAGGTTTGACGAAGGTCTAGATTTTATGTTTTTGTACACTTAGGTGTACTAAGATTGTGTGAGGAACTTTTATGTTTGATACGCAGGTAGAAATTAAAAGTAAGTAAGTTGCCTGTGACAATCTTCTTAGCTAACTTGTAAAATGGTTTAAAATTTTCATGATCATATAAATTCCTGATTAAATAGTTTATTTTTGTTTAGAGATTAAGTTTACTTTTACTAACAAAAAGGTAAAACATAAGCACACTGAAAATAATATTCAGTATTATTAAATCTAATTAGACATGGTGTGAAAAAAGCAGGTGGACGCTTATAAAGATACTTCTGCATTACATTTTTTTAAAGTTCTGTTAATCTATCTCCTAGCAATCCAGACTTTTTTTAATTTAATACATATTATGATTAAATAATTAACAAGTACCTACAAAGACACTTTGCTAATATCACAAACATTTATCTCTTGTGGAGATAAAACGTGCAACACGTTGTACAGGAATTTTCTGATAACTATATACCTACTAGGTTCTACGCCGCCAAACCCTCATAATGATTCACTGATTATATACCAACACCCAAACTAAAAAAAAAGTAATAAAAAAAGTATTCAGTATCAAAGAAAGCCTCTTATCAAATAATCCGTACAAAGCTATCGGTTGTTGACAAGCCACTCATTATACCAGCCTACAAGACTTGCTATCGATAAATACAACTCAAGGGCTCTTCACCTTGACCTTTGGCGACCATTAGTGGCAAAGAAAGGTGGGTTTTAACTGTATTGAGGTAGAATTGAAGTGGTACAGTGTTGAGGGATGATTAATTAAGTTCCTAACACCTTTTAGGCTTTGCTTTTCGTCGGGTAAACTTTGGTGACTTACAAAAGCTTGGTGTCATTGCGAACTGTATCGGACGATATATGCTTAGTCATAGATCAAAATTTCTCGAAACCGTGATTTACTTTTTTTTTAAGAGTTTTTTCTATTTATTTAATTTATTTATTTATTTAACATATTAACATGGTTGACAGACCAATTACGTTAACAGCATGTCTATGTGTTAAGGTAACATAGTAAAGAAAAATAATAATAGGTAAATAATAATAAATCAAAATCATGATACTCCAACAACCAATCGAATGAACTGAAAACATATTTCACAAGCTATCAAAAACCGTTTTTCCCTATAATCCGTAATTAACCCTTCCAAATTTTAAATTAATTCGCTTGAGAAAAATATGCAAATGAATTGTTTTCGGGTAGTCCTGACCTGCCTTGAATAACGCGTACGTAACGGAGCGGCTCGCTGCGGATCGCTGCGGTCCGCTGCGGTCCGCTGCGGTTACGCCACGTCGCGAGTTCCGATATGTAATTACGTTTTTGGATTTGGAAATATAGGGATAGATATTTTGTACGCACACGCGTTTTTATACTCTGTGTTCTGTAAGACGGATAATAAAAGACATTTGACAAATGAAAATGTAATGGCTTTGAAGTTTCCTGATTTTCTGATAACTATTTTTATCGAGAGAAGTATGGTTATATGTAATTTTCAGACAATTAATAGCATCTGAACGTAGTATTTGTGGAAATCCTTCAGCGTAGCAAATAATATTGAGAATTTCATACTGCATGCATGCTAAGTTAGCTTTTACGGATTTAATTGGCGTAAAGTCTATCTTTTGGCAGCAATACTGTCAGTAGAAATTTCTTTGACAGAAATAACTTAAATAATCTTTATTTAAAGCTAGCTATTGCATTGGCTGTATCGCCAATTTATCTGCGTCGCATCAATATTGTAGCTTCTATTCCTAGTAATAATATTCCTCTTCTATAAATATTTTCTATCTGAAGTGACGCAGGTGGATCTTAAAATAGAGTTTATTTTAGTAAAAATCCCTTTTTTAAATAGACAGCACCATTCAATTTACGGATAAAAGGGAACATTTTTTACTTGGCCAAGGGTTAACCCTTGAGGTTTGTTGTTATTTTCATGTCGCAGGGATTGATAGTAACCCTTATTTTAGCACGAAAAATAAAATACTACATGTAGGTAACTCATTAACATTCCTAACTTTTACCTCACTGCTGGACAAAAGTATTTAAAAGTTATCAAATTATATATTATTTATCTAGGTGTGTATTTTTTTCGCCTAGCATGCTTTAGTGAACCCTCCGGCAAAGGTAAGGACTCGATCGGGCTGTTTTTAGCCTGTGCAAGTCTGACATAATATCCCCACGTCTTGTATGCCGTGTGAATTGAAGTCATTAGATACTTACCCTTAAAACTATGTATCATGTTATAAGTTTTGATGAAAACTGTTTGCAGAATATTGATGCAAAGAAAAATGCGTTCTTGTACGCTTCAGCTCTTTAGCGTTTCTCGCCAAACCAAGCTCCCGTATATAACCCCCAACCATTGAGTTCCAGAAGTTGTACCTACCTTATTACACCCACCTGTCCCTTTGTTATAAGTCAACCGTACCAGGGATTGGAAAGCAGAGCTAATGTAAAATCACTCCGAAATTCACTTAACTTTGCTAGAATAATATCAAACTTTAAAAAAATACCTAAATTAAATCTTATCTCTGAAGAATAGAGTGTATTTTTCGTTGGAGGAACTGGTTTTTAATCTAGAGTTGTGAGTTCGTGGAAGTTCAGTGACCAATTGTAAGGCTTAGGATTGCTATGTTCAGTTGGAGTTGGCTTGTTACTTTGAATATGTCTACCTGTCGTACTATTATGATGTTTGTCTGAGATAATATGGGCCGTAGTACGTTGTTGTTATATAACGTGATAAAAGTGTATTCTTAAAAGCAAAATTATAGACAAGTCATACGAATATACTCGTTACTTAGAAGTATAGCTAATACATAACATCCTTTATTTCATAGGGATGTTATGTATTAGTATATATTATGTGTTGAAACAACAACTTCGTTCATCAGGGAAATGCAACCGTGTCTTCAGCATAAATTCAATTTAGATGCGTGAAGGACGAGTGCAACAAATTTACACAGAATTGGACACAAATTGTAGAAAGAGAAAAAAAAAATAAAAAAAATTCGAGAAATTCAGCAACTCTATGCAGAAAATAATAGTTGGAAACGGAAAATAAAACAATTAAGTACCTTTCATCACTTACGTGTAAAATAATATAATAAAGCGAGGTAATTAGGCATTTAAATTCAAGTAGAGCGATTGACACCATCGTAACGTATAATGCTTAGCATGCAAAGGAAATAGCGTGACTGGATAATCATAATTTCATTTAATAACGCCTTGTTATAAATTCTATATTTTTACTAAATGTGGTTTGTGATGTAATTAGTGCAACTTTTACGACGGATTACAAAACAATTCAAAAAGTTTTTGCTGAAAATTATGGTTAGTGCATGAGCTGGACATTAGTGCTAGAAACCACGGCAGTTTTTCAAATCTGTAGGCCTACTCCGAAGTTGTAAAAACCGAAGTTTCGGCCGATAATATGTCGTTTCCTACTCCGAAAACATTATTTTCGTTCCGTCGGTTTTGGTCCGAACGAACTTCTATTTTGACGTTTATTGTATCAAAAACCCTACTCTGAAACACAAAATCCGCTCGAAAATTCGATTTTGACAAGACTTGCATCGTGAAAAATATGTCAAAATTTCCGTCACCAAAATAGCTACTTATTGAGTATCGTAAATATTAAATTTGGTGAATTATTACCATTATCTTGAGTTTTACACCTATTTACAATATTTTACTTCCTATTTATCGACTTGACGCTATTTCCTAACTCTTATTTAAGAGTTTGTTAGATTTCATTTATCCTTAATTGTGATATAATAAATGGAAACTAGAAGCGCTATATGAGGTTCATTATTTCACATGACTGAATCATGGAGTATAGTACTAATCATTAGCAATGAATAACCTCGAATTACGCAGATATTTCATTTATTAGGTTTCCTCAAAATTCTAATAATGTAAATATCTTGTAGACTTTAAAACTGCCTCTACGCATAGGACCCAAGCCAGAGCAGAGCCGTTCTGCTCGTCGTCGTTTGCGGCTTCAAGTGTGGATGTAAAGGCGTCGTCAATGACCGCTGTCCTCGAACATTGCTTTCCGCCTTTGTTTTTATCAAAAAGCGGTCTATAGGGAAGCACAGTAGAGCAGGAGCCGAACATCGGTGCGTGCTCCTTCGAGGTTCGTTAGTATGTTCACACTTCACGTATTCGTGCTCGGCTTGTGCTTTGCGCATCCTCGGCTTGTAAGCTTCTACGCAACTTTTAAAAATTTACAGTCTATAAACTTCCAAGACAGGAACATAAGAAAACAAAAATCCCAAGGAGCTTTTAAATAATATTAACAACATGTATATTTAGTATTTATTTATTTCATATAGAATAAAATAAAAAAAACAACAACATTAACACGAGCCATTAGCGACATACAAAAATATATTATAAGCAATAAAAATTTAGGCAGTAGAAAGACGATGAAAATATTTCAATGCGCTGTTTGTGCGTAATTAATGGCAAAGCAGTGTAGCTCTCTACTACTGATGGGACTCTTCCCATCTATCCACGAAAACTAATTATATCATTGTGACTGGACTTGATACTTCTGAGTAAAAAGGGACATCGTATTTCTTAGAATGAAGACGTGAATTCCATCTATAGGTGCAAACATGCTCGGAGTACTCCAAAATCTCAACAATCTGAACAGCAGCAGTACTTCACTGCATTTTTCGTATAGGTAGCTTGTTTTTCGTTGTAATTTCATGACTTGAACATCTTAAACTTCAGTCAGTAAAGATTACGACGCATGAATTTTGGATTTAGCTTGTGTTAAGCATTATTTTTATAAATTTTGCAGAAATAATAAATTCAATCATCGCTTGATTGTTTACATGTCATCCTTTGACATTTTTCAATTTGTTCTTCTTCGATTGTCAAAAAGACATTTTGACAATCGAAGAAAAGAGTCTGAATTTCAGTAACAAATTTATTGTTGTTATTTCAAGAAATATTACAATATTCGTAAGTATAAACATTAAAATAAAAGCAAAGGTATCTGTTCTTCTTATAAAGATTTTTTTTACTCCGTAATTCACGAGCCAAAGTGGATCGAAATTAATACTAATGACCATAAACAAAGTGTCGATAAAATTTACAACTCTAGCACTACATTTCGTTCAATCCGACCATCTTCCGAACATTGGCTATGGCTCCGGCCGAACTTTATAAATCCGAACAATTTTCAGAGTAGGACACTGTTGCGTATTTCGGTCGCGATTTTGTCGGTCCGAACATTCGCTTTCGTAATTTCGGAGTAGACCTACTGGTAGCAAAATGTTTTAGAATAAACCGCCCTGAATTAATGGAATAACGCTGACACAGGCAGTGTTAGCACGAATTTTCTATATAATGTAGAGCACAGTTTTGTCAGATGACGAGTACTTGTAAAGTTACAAAAAAAAAAAAACTACAGCGAAGCGTCAAGGATGAGCGTAAAGGAAATGCAATAACGTTATCTGCACGTTTATTTTTTGAATGCCAATAAAATAGCTTGCATAATTGTGCCGATTTAATTAAGATATAGAATCTTTGTAAAAAGGTAATAAAAGTAGGGAACTTTTACTTTATTACGTTTTAGTCTTTTCTTTGTTAGAATCTAAATCTACTCTAGTATATTACAAACAGGCAATTTTACTTACTTCTATGATATATCAATTAATCTACAATCTATACCAAAAAAGAAAATTGCTCACTCAAAAAAACACCTTATTTGTACCACTAGAGCATTCATTTTGAGTTAACATTAAAGTATGAATTTGGATATAATTATAAATAAATATCCGAATATAAATGTCACCGAAAGCTTTGTAACTTTGTAACCATTATACGCGGTAAACAAAAGCCAGTGAACAATAAACACATAATTTATTTAATTACCTAACATTATAGTGTGACACGTAACGCGATCGTTTTGAATTGTAATTCGGGCCAAAGCAACTGCTACCTGTTTTTAGTCGTGATTTACGATGTCATTAGTAAACGTGATTGTACTGTGATTCAAAGCAAATGTTACTAGTTACCATGTGTTAACCTACAGAATTATGTTGAACATGGAATTTGAGTTAGCGCTTACATCATACCTACAAGCCTACATGTACATCTCTTGTGAAATTCTGCGTTAGTAGACATTTGGTATTTTGTCTGACTTTGGTTTTCAGTCTGAATGTGATATCTACAACGTTGCTTATTATGCTAAGGGTTCGTCCATATCTGACGAACGAGCAAGCCCCGAGCGGCGCACAAACGTCCGGCGGACGGCGTTATTGATACTAACTTAGTGCGTTCGCGGCAGCTCGCGAGCTGCTCGTGTAATGCTTGTTCGTCAGATTTGTACGCACCCTAAGAGCTAAGTGTTTTCGAAAATTCAAATAATTATCAAAATGTCGAAATTCTGACCATATTTAAATGCTAATTTCACTGCTCAAACCTTGTATCAAAACTTTCCTTTTTCACTTTTCCCACATCAAATTCACTTTAAAACAGTTCACCATAAAACTCTTAGCTTAGAACAACGTTACTAAGAAAACACGTTACTCTGGCGCAACTTGTCCTAATTTGATCTAGTGCACATCCACCATGCTCCCATTAATCCTATTGATATTCACGATATAACCCTGTAAGGGTACGTCGTTAGCCAATCAATTTGCTGCGGGCCAGCTTTGAGAATCAACTGCATCAGTGTGAAGGGAAATAAGATTTGCATGTAATTTATTTAAGGTGCTAGTATTGAATAAGTTATGTTGATGGATTCTGGGTTAATTTTGAGTGAATTCTGAAAATATCAATACTTAAAGGTACCTAAATAACTAACCCAAAACGTACTCTTGTGTGTATAAGTCATGTACCGTCAGAAATGACTTTAAATAGTGAGGACTTTTCGTACGGACAGTTTAGTATAAGATGGATAAAGTTCATTGAAAAATATTTATTTTTCTTAGTGACAAAATAGTATACTTTAATTTCTGAAGATTGATGTTTCTATGAACAAAAACATACAGAAGAGTACCGCTTCTAATAAAAGCGCTTAATGTCAAAATCTCAGTCACTTACCGTCTTCATTTATATTGTAGCCAAATTATTCACCACATTCAAAACACTAAAGATAAAAATCGACTTTCTAAAAAGTGTTTAGGTCCAAAGCCTCAAAAATGTAGGCAAACAGAAATTAAATAGCCATTATCATTCGAGAAATTTGAGGCAATTACTGAAATACATCTCTTGAATGTTTTCGGTCCAGATGTAATTCTATTCGATGAAATTATTTAAAAGGTACTTCATTATGACGGGCCGTTGAGGGCTCCGAGAGAAATGCTGCCAAATTAAATATTTTTCATTTCGTGCTTTTGATAACTGTTTTAATAATGTTGGGTGGAAGTGGGTTTGGGGGTCAAGAGCCGGTAATCGGTTATGAAACGATAAATGAATTATAGCTGTATACAGGTAAGGAAGTTATTTAAAATGAATTATCGATAGTAACGTAAGGAAAACTGGAGTTATACAACAACATACCATCACGCCTGTATCCCCGAAGGGTTAGGCAGAGGTGCACCAAATGTACACCCACAGTTCGCCGGTATGCTTAGGTCCCATGTAATAGGGGGAGTATTTTATAGAAAAACCCAATAACACCTTGGTCGACTTGGGAGTCGAACCCAGGACCTCTAGCGTAGCAGTCGCGCTTAGCACCACTAAGCCAACGAGGCAGTCGAATAACTATTTTTGGAAACAGATATAAAATGTTATTGAAGTAGAAAACCTTTTGTGAAAAACTTTGTAGTACCCTTATTTACCACCATATCTAGTTTGCTGATACACCTAGATCACAAACATTGGCCCCAATGTTTGTCTATGTTTGCGTAAGTGATTCGTACTTGCTTTACCCAAGACATAGGAAACAGGAACAGTGTAACTTGGGGCTAAAGAGCAAACAATTGTTTGAGTTAGCTCCTGATTGTTTGAACCAATTGTGGGATTCGGGGCCGAGTGATTGGCGCTTTGCTTACCAGGTTTCACTGTGCTTTCATTTGGTCTAAGGATGACATATGTAACGAGGATCGGTAATTAAAAAACTGATTATAAATCGGAACAAATATCAAAACGAAATGAATAAAGAAACTAAATTAAAGAACAGACTTAAGACTTAAAACACAAACATCCTTTTATATGTTGAAATTGATATTAACTTTTAATAAAACATTCCAGGTTGAACTTACCTGTAATGATAAATACGTATAATGTATCGAACACTAATAAAAAAAATACATTGAACGCTTTACATTAAACCATCAACAATAAAATAACACATGCGTCTTCAATAACAGCCTGCTAAGTATTCCCGTCACACCAGCTAATGCAGCAGAGCACGCAGTTACGAAGCACGTTCTATTTTATATGCTCTACATATAATACGTGTTACTATAGCAACCTCTATGGCCGTGAGAGGACGGTATCAGCAGAAATCGAGGATTGGTGACAGTTACATAGATGATTGTAAATTGGGTTAGACATATGGACGAATGGTTATTCCACAAATATTTATAGTTGGTTTTTTGGTTCAGAGCAATTTAATTCAATACCATTCTTAGTGAAATTTAACATTTAAGTCAAACTGTTTTAAATTAAATTTAACAAATTTTTTGCATAACAATATTTTACAGTGATATTGAATCTTACCATTTGGTTAAAAGGTATTCAGTTGAATCGAGTAAAATTGGAAGCCGACTCCAAAATATCTTCGAAAAACACATGGACCTCAATATTTTTTTTTTACTTTTTTCACCACTTTGATTTATAAAATTAAATATAGATATGATTTCCAAAACAAAGAATATTTAAAACTTAGTCAAACATTACAGACAGTTTTAAAGTTATTTTCGACAGACACATTTCCAACACATACTTAGGGCATACAATTCAGTACGTATTGTAAACTATGTTCTAACACTATAGTTTGAGCTGTTGTTGATCATGATTGAAAACTAATGCAAGAGGCGTGTCGCATCATCAATCAGCTGTCATAGCTTGTGTGTTGTGCTGTGGTCTAGGATACATAGAGGAGTGCTGTGTTGCTGCTAAGGTACTATGGTCCCTTAAGTCCAGATTTAATAACATAGTAGTAGAAACTGTGCAGAAGATTAAAATTGTGTATCTTATTTTTAGGAATTTCAACATGAAATAGGCGCTATTGCAGTATACAATACAAACACAGTGAATGTAGCTTACTAAACATGCCAGAAGTATGTCGACATTAAAAATGATAATTTATTTAAATAGCACACCAATATACAAGAGCAGGTAAGCAAACTACAAAAACTTCACAACAAAAACACAAAAACACATAATTACAAAACTATTAAAACCAAAAAGACTTGCCCGCAGCAAGAAAGTTCGTGAATAGTTAATATTGGAGCAGCCTAACTTGCGCTAATGAACCGCTCTCGACCGGCCACGGCGGCGGAAGCTACTGTTGATTCCGAACTACAACTCCACGAATTTTAACTTTATTTTCATTGGGAATTTGTTAGTTCGTAGTTCTGTTAATGTATTTTAGGTGGAAATGTTTTAGGTTAGATCGATGGGGAAAATGTGTAAATATTAAATTTTTTTAATTTAATTTGTCGTCTAGCTATAAGACTGTTCACTGCCAGTTTCTACTATCTATGTATAACTTTAATTGAACGACCCATTATGGCTTTGTTATTAGCGTCATACTTGTTGTAATTACTAAATATAAAATAAATGTGTAACGAATAGCTATTATCATAAATATTCAGAAAAAGTATTCTGTAAACCACAAATATATAACTGAAAATGCAACGAAACAAAAATGAAAAAACGGAAAAGTAGTGAAAATTTGCGACAAAACCGTCCAAAGTATCACTCATACAAAACTATAACCACCTTATCTGCCCTACACCTTCATAAAGAACAGGGCAAGCCCTCAAAGGCAGATAAATCGTTTGTCACTGAACCTCAGAAGTTCCGGAAAATTAGGTTACAAGGTCGCAGCCTACAGATAATGTGGACGAGAGGGTAAGGGCTTGTTTATCTTCACGTACGACAGGATTACGACGCCAGATGTCGCTGTGTTTGACGTGACGATGTGACGTCACGATATCGTGGTCACATCAGGTAGGGTTGAAGAATGTTGTAATTCGAATACCGTTGCTGTTTTCTTTTTTTGTATAAAGATTTGTAGAAGTTGGCTGCCTAGGAGTTGTTAATTTTAGTTGTTTTATTCTCATTTGTTTGAGTAACATTTTCTGAGATTTTTTAGTGGGAAGTTTTAGGTAGGTTTATTGGAAATAAAGTAAGTGTATGTAAAATACCTTCATAGGTATAAGGTCCCCATAGTCCGTACAATAGAATTAATTCCAAAATATTCTTCACATGAAGCATTTTTTTTTTAAGTCCTCATATGTACTATAGGTTTTTCTTCTGGAATATACATTACAGGAAACTATTTAACAGCAATAAAACAGCTTAAAGGCAGCAGAACCACCTCCAAAAGGTAAATCGTCACAAATATCTCCTAAACTTCCTATGTACCCAAATATTTATCTATGTACCAACATTTACACACCACACAATATAAGAAAATGTCTTCGTAAAAGCCTTTGAATAGTCTCGCATTGTTTGCCGGTAGATGGCGCGCTTCGGTTTCAAAGTGACGGATCGTATCGAAACACGATACGTCCTTTGTTCAATCTGTATCCGTCCTACCCACTAACAGGGTAAACGAATACACCTTATAGATGATATTCTTTTATTTTTGGTACTTTTCCACTTTAGAACTATGTGGAAAAAGCATATCTTCCGAAGAAGTGGATTGACTCACCTAAAATGTTTTATCAGGTATTGTCTTTACAGGATATATTTGATTTTTCTATGAAATTCTCAGTAGCAGGTCGGAGTTTGGATTTGTGCCCGGTTAATGGCAATAGGCTCGCCCCCTATAACATTGGACCTAAACATATCGACGAACTGTGGGTGTACATTGGGTATACCTCTGCCTAAGCCTTCGGGGATACAGACGTGATGATATGTTATGTTATAAGTTGTCTTTTATTTAAGAAAAAAAAAATTTGCATGTTCATGTTCATTATAATGGTTTAAAAGATTGCTTGATTGCCATAAGCTTATTTTTGTAGAACGGTTTTCTTTAGCTTTATTTTGGCCAAAACAGTTTGTTGGCTACAAACTTTCTGAAACACGCGATACTTCATACTTCCGCAGTTGTAATGCACGAAAGCCACAAACTATGAAACAATATTCTGATTCCTTCAGACAAAAATATTATCATGTCATATGTCATAAAACCAACGAGGTTGCATTTGAAACTATAGAGTGAGCCTATCAGAGTTTAAACGGTAAGCACTAGTGTGAACAAGTTTTGTCGTGAATTTTGTATGAAGATGGAGCTTGCCGTTTTAAAACATCTATCTAAAACACTATTATCCTAACAATGTCAAAACCATAGATATTTTCTTATATAAGTTTCTCGTTGCGCGAAAATTAACTTAAATGAAAAATGAAATGCACTAGGATCAGACTAAAAACTGCTCTCGCTTGGCACAAGGGGAACCTAGCGATAGAAGCAGTCTATGCAAATCATACGTCGATGCATAAAACATAATATGACTGTCGGAAACCAGGTTAAAATGTTCAAACGTAACACATAGACAGTTTTTTTTTGCAGTATTTCAATCTGTTTCAATGTTTTGATGTTTCATGTGGTATGCAAGTCACTGTGTACTATTCCACTTACTACGTTTTTCGTGGATCAATAAGATGTGATCTATCTCAGATTGATATGAAGTGGCTATCTCAGATAAATCGCCTCACTTTATAGCTCCTATATTCTTTCTTCACAGTCGTGGCGGCCTAGCGGTTCAATGTACGGATTTGCATGCACGAGGTTGCAGGTTCGAACCCGGGCAAGTACCAATGTAAATTTTCAAAGTTATATGTACTTTCTTAATTATTCTAAGACACTTCTGACAAACGGTGAAGGAAAACATCGTGAGGAAACCTGGATTCCGAAATTTGGGATCTGAAATCGCCAATCCGCAGTGAGCAAGCGTGGTGATCAATGCTCGTGCCTTCTCTATATGGGAAGAGGCCTGTGCCCAGCAGTGGGACGTTTATAGGCTGGATTATTATATTCTTTTTGTCCATTCTAGGTGTAATATTAGAAATCGTTACTCGTGTCACAAATTAAATGACTACAACGCGACATAAAAATGTAAGTATGTAAGAAGTCAAGCGGTAAATAGAACATTATCAGTCGGACGCCATTCACAGGGCAGCAGGAAAACAAGGGAGTACGTCAACAAGTCGCACGTGCAAGAGATATTTCTCTATCTGTTGATGTAGTATTTTATTCCTTAATGTACACTGGACCTTAGGACTTCTTTTCCATTTTAGAACAATTGCTCTTTCATTCCATGAGCTGTTGCCACGTGATTACTTTTCAATTATATCGATATTTCCACATAAACATCTGTCGACGCACGGAAAATAATGTAAATATCTTTTAAAACCAATAAATTTGCTTGGACTTATTCAACGGGCTGCTAGCGATGCGCACATTCTATCCTTACTTATTTATACTTTAAGCTCTTATACGCTTGCTACACGGTTACACGCCAGTGCTAAAAACAAATGAAAAATACTTACCTCACCGCTTCGATCAAAGAACGCTGTTAATGTCAAAGTAACACTTTAGTCCAATGTGGTTACAAAATAAAGACCGCCGACGCAGGCTTCTAACAAAAAGTAAGGTTTCAGATATTTTCTCTTACACAAAAAACTAAGGGATATCAAGTGTCATCCATCACGCCACAGGCGCTTGCAAGGCCAACAGAATTAAAGGGTCTCAAGTAAAGCTCAAGTGATTTTGGGTACAAAGGCCTCTCTTAATGTATACGAAAAATATACTGGGATTCAGTTTAAGCTTTGAATATTTTTCAGTCTGCGTTCGTTGATCTATATTGATTTGACTGTACTGAATGAATTTTCTGAAGCTATTTAACTAAAGCCTCTGGTTTTTTATTAGTTTTTTTATTAAATTTATTTCACGTGAATAATAGATTTAAGTTTCTTGTTTCCACCTTAATTAAGGTTACGCTCCCTTAATAAATACTACTTGGCGTTTTCCTTATAACGGAGATACTTTTTAATAATAGATACATTTTAAATTAAATGTTTATTTTTTTTTACAAAAAAAGTCAACCGTTTTCATGAAATGAGATGACGTTGCATTAGCATTCATGCTACATAGGACAAAATGATTTATAAGGTTTACTGAAACATGTTGAAAATATTAATCTTCATCATTCGATAAAAAAAACTACACAAATTGAAACCCTGCTACAAATCTTTCACACAAACCTAAAAATAGAAGCACTGAACAAAATTGGACGAAAAAAATCGTAATTCCCAAGAGGAGCCGGGCACAATTCTTAGTGCAAATAATCGTGAGCTCGAGAGCCGGCGCTAAACGCTGCTTAATTACGTGGAAACATCTAAAGCACAGTTTTTCATCCGCGTTTGAATATTCCTCTTCATTTTCAACGATCCCAAGCCTTTGATAAACATGAATGGAAAAACCTTTAAAAATGCCATTCAACGCTGAATATTGGATTAATCTTGAGAATTTTAAATTGGATTAAATCCAAACTGGAAATGGTAATGAGGTGTAATTTGTTGGCGTTGTAAATTGAGTTAGGTTTTATATCAGGTAAGTAATTGGATTTTTTGGGATGAAATAGGATGAATGTAATGAAGATCAAAATTAGATAGGTATGTGCTATTAGTGTTAGACGCTATAATATTATAATTTGTAACAATATGTGCATATAAATTACATTCCCGTACAAGACAATATGCCTAAATGCATAAAATACTCTGTGTAATGTGTGTAATCTCTCTGTAAAATGAATAATCGTCTGTGTCGAACTGAAGTGTCGGTAAATAATACCTTACCGACGTATTTTACTCCATACTTTAAAAAACTTAGCTTGTCGTAAAAACATGCGACATAATGGATGTATTGAAATTTTCTAGCTAGCATACAGTATTATTACTCTAAGATACATCAATTAATTTTAATACAAAAAAATAACATCATGAATCCTAATCAAGCCTAATAATTAAAAGACCTAAAGACTAAATAGTGTTTTTACACTATAACGCAATAACACCGTCCTTGACAGAACACGGATTAACCGTCACCGTGATCTAGATAGACATCTATCCGACATCAGATGAATGTAGGACAATCCCCGGGGTGCAGGGGACCCGCGATGATCCGTAAATCAAATCCGATCTATGTGAACCAATACAAGGTGATATTGACGTTATTTATTTGAGATGTAACCTGGGTAAGAAATAAGACATTTTTTTTTTGGTTATTTGTGCTTCTGCCGGGCACAGGTCTCCCCCAGAAAGTGAGTGGAACTACTACTGAAAAACTTTTTCATGCTATAGTTTTTAATTAATATATTGTTTAAGCCTCCTTTGAAGGAAAACATGGTGAGTATTCCTATATTAATTGATAATGTAAACTGACAATGTCACTTTTCGACAATTTTCATAATAAATTTATTATAAGAGCGAGTAACGATTTATCTGGGCGAATATCCGGCTTCCACGTTCTGAGATTCGCAAAAACTGCTCACGCTGACTTAGTTCTTACTAACCTTAGGTATAAATCAAGCCACAAACGCTTTCAGCATCCGTTAAAAACGATCCGTTTATCATTTCAAGGAATCAACTTTTAAGGAAGACAGATGACTATAAAGAGTACAAGATTATTCTTCCTTACACACGTCAGATATAAATTGGCGAGTCTGAAAAGAAACACAAGATAGCGCCGTCTCGTTTGCACCCACCGTTTATGTATACTTACATCTCACTTTAACAGTCTTGTAGTTCATTCTACGCCCGCCAAGTTACATCGGTCGTATTGTACTCTTGGTAGGTGGCTTCGGAAGCTTCCATTAATTGTTGAGTGCTTCTAAGAGTGCTTTAGGAATTGAGGACGAACTCGGCGATAAAGCCAGTGGTTTGATTCTAGGTTCAGAATTTTAGATAGACTAATCTGTCTGTGAGGTTAAGCTTTTTAGTCGGTGTTGTAAGACAGTTACAATGGCAAGTAAATGAATAAGGAAGTAATTAACACATAAAGAAAATAATTTCTTTTGCGATGTTCATGACAAACTGAATTAAAAGCGTGCAAGAAAAATAATTTGGTAAGCATTTGAGAACAGGTGTAATAGTAACATTTTTTTTGCTCAAATGGATGTAACATTTTAAATTTTATCTAATTTTCAAATAATTTTAGAGAATTTGATATTTATACATAAGGTTCATATTGATCAAAACGTTAAATCAAAGTTTTAGCATAATAAATAGTACATAACATGACAGATATTAAGTCATAGTGTTAAATAGAAACTCCATACATAAGTCTTCTACTATTATAGTTTTAAAACTATAAAATTTAAGCGGTACACAATTATGGTTAATGGTCGTACTGCGCTTCCTTAATGCGTTGAGTGCACAAGCGAGACAAACCTATATACTGCAATGTATAGCTGTCTTCCTTTAGTTTTAACTTTATATAAAGTTCTAAGCAATGTTTGGCAACAGTAGGTACTAGATATACCAAGGTATAAGTAAGATAAAATTAACTGTACCGTCTGTCAGTTGCCACAAAACAAAAAATTTAGAGAAATTAAATGTCGTTTAGTTTATTTAATCGCACTTTTGAGCATAAGGCAAACCATAATTTGAATAAATATAAAAAAACATAAAAGCCACACCAGCTTTTAAAGCAACATCCGATCCAATAGGGAAGTTCTCTTCATTTAATATGAAATTAACTTATAAGAACAAAGTTATCCCAACTTTATTAATAAACCTATTTATTCATATCAATTACTTGTATTCACCAACAACATAATAACCAAAACTTGTAACATTAAATTACATTCGCAGCAAAGTGTAAAAGTTCTCCAAAATCTCGAACAGTGCCTTAGAAACTTAAATCAGGTACTTACATTAAAAGTTCACGGTAATATAATGTAGGTTATTATGCTATTAACAATTCATCGGGAACTCTTCATGTTCTGCCGGTAAATCAGGAAGTTAACTAACTTTGGACTTTAGCACTTAGTAAGACGTTTAGCAAATCATTGTTGGATTGTTATACTGGTTTTTAATTGACCTGCAAATAGTGTTCTAGTCAGTTTTGGGTTAGTTTGATGTATTTTGTTAGACAAGAAAGTTAAGAAATGTGTGTGTATTAAATCTCTTACATTTTTAATTCTATACACTTTAATCTGGTACCATTTGTGTACAAAAAGATCATTTTAGAAGTGTTTACCTACATCACCTTTTTCTTTTTAAGAATCTACCGTCTAAACTCATTTATTTTAAAAAAGTTTAATTATAATTCGTGAAGCGTCAATGCCTTTTTCACAAATAGATATTTTTTAAATAATCTATAAAGTAGATTAATTATTTTTTCCGCACTTAAGAACACTATTTTCCCTTATTTTTATAAAAATAGTAGCGTAATTGAATTCCTGTTGAATATTCCGACGCCATTAGCTATTGCAGCAGCGCCCATTGGTTCGTATCGAGTGCTTCCGGGAGTCTCTCGCGAATGACCAATAGAGGGCGTCCTCCGCTGAGAAGAAAAAAGTTTGTTTTGCCGCCGCCGTTCGCATTGTGTCGAATGTACATCGCTCCGCTTTAAAATTCCGCATAATATGTTGAAATTCTCATGATTCTCGTGATTTAAATGGATTTCCCGCCGTGAGATTTGAAGAACTTATAGTGCAGTGTTGATTTCGCGAGTTTTCACCTGTCCAGTGGTGGATGAATTAGGATTTAGCTCACCGGCCGGCAGCCCACAACGCAACGACGCACCCTTGAACGAGGCATCTTCTCTTCTCCCAGGTTCTAAGTGGGGTCTCTGGATTCATAAGGTACGTGTGCATGTGCTGCAATAGTTATGATCGGTAATGGTCTTTGATTTGGAATCGATCAACAGGTTTTTAATTTTCAATTTTTATTGACCACCCCAAAATGGGAAGATATTTTCACGCTTCCCCAATAATGTATATGTTTCTCTGAATAATATAAAAAAGTATTTCATCACATCAGTAAGCAATTTATCTTCACCAAAATACTTTATATAATTTAATTTACCTTGTTGTGTCAAAGTTATGCAAAACAATCTAAGCATGATGTTTGGCGCGGAAAATTACTTTATATAAACAAAAAATTTACATGAGAAAAGACTGGAGCCTTGTTTGTATTCTTGTAGGCGTTTGATTTGCATAACGTTGAGATAAATTCCACTCGAAACGGTCTGAAGCATCTGCTTCTAATATTTATAAATACTGAACCTGTACCATGAACTCTGAAAGCGGTAATATTGCTGTTGTGGAAGCGAGACGGCGCACTACACTGCGCGTAGCGGTGTCTAGTTCCTGGTAAGCGCTGAAGCAAATAACTAAGTACCTAATATAATTGATTAAGTCATTTAAAAATGTGATCTCCCTGGTAACATGCCACATAAACACATAAAATTATAACAATGAATTTAATTAGACACAAAAAATTGTCTTTCTACAATTTTAGTTAAAACTTGTTTACAATGAAGATAACTCTAATCCACCAATGAAAACCTATGTTTTTAAATCTGTTGATGTAGATAGGTACATAACATTTAAGGTAATAATTCCAGCCTACATTTATCAGGTCTTGATAATATCCTCAGCGTAACAGACACGTAAGGAAACGGTGGGATTATGATAATGCAGCGGTTATCATCATCGTAACCATTTGTCGGCTTACGTCACAACCGCACCAAATTGATGCCGTTTTCGTTTACTAAGCCCATTTCCTTATAGTCAGAAGAAACTATCCAATCTCATAACTTATAACATTCTTCTAAGAGAATTGTTAAATAGTAGTCGTTTTTTAATTGTTGAATGTGGATATCGACGAAAAAAGTAGGAAAGCAATAACCTCCTGTAAAATATCATCAATATAATCCTTTGTTAAATTTGGATCACGACTTTGATTGGTCGAAAAATACTAGCTACAACCACGGCGTTTAATATAAGATTAAGCTAACTATTTTGTGTATTAATCATCCATTGATGAATGTTGTCATAATGTACTTCCTTTGAAATATGTGCTAACATTTTTTTTGTCTAATAAACAAATAGAAATTATAAACAACAAGCCTGATCAATGTAAACCCAAAACTGAACTTAGCAACTGATTTAGTATGTACAACTAAATCTCTCAAATTGAAAGCCCGCATGTAAACCAACTACCTTAATAGCAACACCGTTTAGTGAAGATAATACAAGCAATACATGTCCGACAACCGGTGTAATCCGAACATTAAGCTGCAAGTGGTACTTACTGGGGTTTAACTCTCGTTTTGGGGTTCAACCTACTACTTTAGCTGTGAAATGAGCGCCAAACTGCTGAAAGTATAATTATATTAGTCTGTAACTATCTCTAGGGTCATAGGCCTACTATAAAAGAAAGAGAACTGAGTCTATTATGACATTTAGACCGTAAATGGTGATTTTAGTAGCTAGGTACATATTATTACACTTTAGTTAGGATATTTTAACACCTACGATTATAGACCCTAAGGGAACACTGTTTGAAGTTACTGAATTATTTTACACTTGATAAAATAATTTTTGGTTTTAGATAAAAATAGATGATTTGCATATTCTCCTCGATATATGTCCATTACAGTATTTAGTATCTTTAATTCCAATCTATTTTACTATTAAACTTAGTGCATCTTTTAATTCTGTTTATTGAATAAACGACGCAATCAACACTATATAAAGTACTTTGAAAGTAAATTCAGCAGACATTTCTCGTTTACGATCGTGAAACAAGATGCGTTCTACAAACTCAACAACTTTCATCTATCAGGAGTGTTTAATTGTTTACTTCAACAATACACTATTTAATGTTCAAAAGAAATTTATCCGTACCCTGGTTAATATACAACAGATAGATAGCTGCAAGCCCCATTTTATAGAACTGAATATTTTAACTCTGCCTTGTGTGTTTTAGAATAAGTTAGATTATAAGATACCTTTAATGATAAGCCCTCTCCACAAACCTTACTTTTGCTGTGCCCGAAAGGGTCCATGATTGTGTCATAATAAATGTTTACCACCTAAGCTTACATTGTGGAATGCAATAAAGAATTGAGAATTGAGAATTAATGCACGTGTTAAAAAGGACACTAGAAACTGTTATGCTAAAAATAACGTAGTTACTCTTTAACTCTTATTGAAATTGATTTGGCTATTTTGGAGATTTAATCCAAAAACTCACAGATAGTTCGAACATTATTGTGAAAATAAAAATTAATAAGTTTTTATATGTCCTGTTTCTGCTTAATATATATAATAACTTTAACATTGGTAATAGGTACTAAAATAAAAATTTTTTTTTAGGTATAGACATCAGAATGATAGTCATACGATGTTTTCGTCTGCGAGCAATCTATTATAAGACAAAATAAATAAAATCAAGTGCTGATACTTAAATATAATAAGCAGCCTGATATCAAAGAGATTGTTCTTAGAAATCGTTAGTAAGTATAAGAAAAAATATTTTGTCTAGAAAAAAGTAACACTGTTTGCTTACATTACAATGAAAAAGTAAGTTTATTTTGTTAGTGTTATTTATATAGTCGTTAAAAACCTTAATATTTCTAATAATAAGATTGTCCTCCTACTGGTTCAGAAAGAAGAATGCTTTAAGAATTTTAAACTTTGAATAATAATTCTTCTAGAGTCTTCACTTTTTTAATTCTAAATCACTCCTTAAAATTTACATAATATACTACAAAAAAATAGCCACCAATGCATGTATTCAATCAAAAAATGTACAATACAAAACATAATATCCAAATCAAAAAGAGTTATTATTGGTGGTCCTAATTTTAATTTTATAGTCTGACTGGTGACTATTGAATAAAGGTCTCTACAAATACAAAAGTAAATAACCAAATACCCAAATGACGTTCTGCTTGAGCAATTATAACGAGGCTTGAATCATTGAAGCACATACCGAACTGATTGCGGCCGGCAATCCCTCAGGCGTAACTAATCTGCCTACAAATCATCAGACTAGCATCTAGCTTTAGGGTTGGGTCCAATCTCAAAAGGAGGTCACATATCCTACGTCTTGCAGATCAAAGTTCCTAGTAATTTCAAATCTATTTGAGATAGATTTGTTTTGTATCTTGACGGATAGAAGTTATCATATCATATTTTGTTTCTTATATTTAGTAGTAGCCTGAGGCCCGAAACTGTAAGTGAGAAAACAATATAACCGTCTTGAAATAAAAGAGATTTCATTTACATAACACAGGTAGTAGAACGACACAGGTTTTGATGTTAGATTCTGCCTTTTACAAACAATTTAAAGGATTCAAATTTACTGCATATTAAATCTAGTCACAAAATGTTTGATACACCCACCAGGTGTAACAAACATTTTCTATATGACGCAACAATTTCGTGCAACAAATTCCTTCAAAGTTCAACAATTTAATATCAATTCTGTCGTACATTTTGTAGCGGGGCTATTCTGTGCAATAATTCGCCATTATATCATGGTGCAGCTCCAAGGGAGCAGCGATGTGGAATGAGCCGTTAATATTGCAGACGGTCTCCAGAGCATATTCTTGGAAAATAGCTAGGTAATCAAATAGTTCCATGTGCTTGCAGATAATATTTATAGGCTAATTATGTCGAACGCTGTCGGAGGACTCAAAAAAAACCGAAATTTCTTATAATTATTTAATTAATAAAAGTATTACAAAACTTTCTTACAATTATAATAAACCTAGTAACCAGATTCGAAGTGGGAATCGGAATGAACGAGTTCCAACGTCACGTAGGCCACCGCGCCGCGCGTCGCTTACACGTGCCGCACCGTCAGCGTTTCCGTCAGCTTGCACAATTCTATGTATTTGTGTCGCGAAGGTAAACTTCCACCGTCGATGCACCGTCAGCGATATAGATATAGGGCTGGCGCGTAACACCTCCCCCCGTAGCTCAGCAACTATTTTAGGACGTTTAGTGAAAATGTTGCTGGCATCTGAGTTTCTCTCTGGCGTCGCGATGTTTCTGGTTCTTCATAAGGATGATCTCGATTTGCAGCAGCAGTATTGGGTGATTGCTCTGTTGGTGGCTTGAGTTTCCAGGCGTTGTAACGGTAACACAGTACCATGATGGTTAGTACAAGTGCACCAGATAACATTACGTAGAAAGGTATGGTTGTATGGTAGAATGATGATGATGACTCCAGACTCTCCAGTTGAACAGGTGTTTGAAGATTGATCTCATCTTGTAGGTTATGCAGATTTCTTAGGTTGATAGAGTTTATCTTAAGCGGAGGTTGAGGTTCATGATCTTCATGCATTTTTGTAGTAATTTCAGTGATCTTCACTGGCTGGCCGTTCACTCGATCATTGATGTTAACTATGGTGAATTCATGTGTTCTCAGCAGGCAGTTATGCGGGATGGTAACCAGGAAGCTGCCGGTCAAAGTGTTGTATTCATCTCGTTCGCAGGTGAGTTGCAGTTTCGTTGGTTGTGGGAAGACGACTACGTAGTGGCGGTCATCCAGCTTCTCCATGGCTTCTCTTGAAAGGGAAACGGTTGTCTTCGTACAGGAATCGTCCATCGTTTTGCCGTCTATTATACGTTGTATGCAATCTGGTTGCGATCTTAACTGATGATTGAGTTTTTCTTCGCAGAGATACTGCTCGGTTAACTTCGGGCATTCAGCCTCTATGTACACGTGAAAATTTCTAGTGATAGCTATGAATGGGTAAGGGGGAATTACTACCTGCTTACTTTCGTTCGGTACTATAGCTAATCTATACAGAATATATTTGAGAGGAGATAGGATGGGAAATTGGAATACTAGTACGATGTGTTGACCATTATAGAATGATCCTGGTTTTATGACGTCATAATATTCCCTAATCTCTATATCTAACAGCTGATCCTTATCATAGATACTACTAAGTTTTCCTAACATACTAGTCATTATCTCTAACGTTATCATAGAATGGTGCGTGCTTGCGGCACGGCTGAAGGCTATTGCATCTTCAATTCTATGTAACTCATCTAGTAACTTATCTACGTTATCGCTAACTATACCTAAGATTTGCGCGAACTTCGCGAATTTTAAGAGACTGTGCTGCGCATACTTTTGTTTATCTAGTAAATCATGTAGTGTATTGTTAATTTGCGACTGATTTTCAACAATTTTGGTTATAATTTCGGTATGATGGCCCATCCAATCTTTGCTAAGACTGATATGATGGTTTTGTTCAGAAATTATTTTATCCTGATTATCCTTGAGAATTTTAATAGCATCATTGTATCTCGTAGCATCAGTATAGTCGAGATTTCCGGTTATACTTTTTACTACGGAACCTAAACCGTCTATAAGACCTCTTTTGGGACGACTAGGCCCTAAGCTGTATAGTTGAAGTGAAGCTTTATCTAGTTTACTTGTTAAATGATCAATCTGTAACTCATATAAGGCGTAAGTATAGTTATCTAGAATTTCTTTGATTTCAACTAGTTGTATTCGTACGGAGCTAATTTTATCATTTATATCTTTAAGTTCAATGTATTGTAGAAATGTATGATAGTGGGTCGTAAGTCTCATGGGTCCTAATTTAAAAGGTAAGATTCCCGGTCCATCGTTGAGTCCTTCAAGTTTTATCTCTTCCGCCTGTATCAGGTGGAGGACCAACATCAGTAGTGGAATCCTGTAACAATGTGGCACTTTTAGGGATTCGTTTGAGTCTCGATTTTGCTATTGGACCACGTTTCTTGGAAGTATATATGTGAATTGGAAGATCTGCTAAAACTGTATCCTGAGTGTATCTTGGTGCGAGCTTTTGACGGCTAGCACTTGGGTTTTTGATGAATATTTGCTGCTGTGGCTGATAATCTACTTCTGATTCACGACTTTTGTTCCTATTGTCTATTATTGCAGTTCTATTAGAGAGAGATGATTCATTGATTAATTCATAGACCTTTTTCATTTGTTCCCTATGTGAATGTGTGTACTGTTGTAGCAGATGTTCTGTTAAATCCATATCTAGTGGATCTCTTGGATCTGTGTGTCCTAAAATGATATCGTATGGCCTACACTTCGTGAAACTATGGACTGAGCTATTATACCCTATCAAAGCATATGGCATTAGATTAATGACAGACTCGTCTCGATGCTGTAGTTTTAGGATGCGCAAATGTTCTAACAAGGTCAGATGAAATCTTTCGATGTTGCCGTTGTCGTTCGGTGCGTGAGCTAATGTTGTATGATGAGTTATTTTGTGTGTCTTGCAGAACTCTGAAAACATCTGGTTTGAAAATTCTGTACCCCGATCAGTAATGATGGTGAGTGGCAAGCCATGATGAGTGCTAAATGTTAGTAAAGCCTGTATAACGCTAAGTGCAGTACCATCTCTTAGGTTATACGCCTGCCCATACTTAGAAAATACATCTATAAGAGTAACATATTTTTCATTTTGTGCTGTAAATAAATCCATATGAATGATTTCGAACGGTTTTGTGGCTGGTGGAACTATATTAAACCTAGGCTTGACAGGGTTCCTGTCATATTTGGCCTGGCCACATATAGTACAATCATTGATAAATTTGGAGATATGCTCCTTCATTTTTGGCCAAAAGTACCTACGCGATAAGGTCAGGTAACATTCATTAATACCGCGATGATTAGTTTTACCATCGTGATAGTGACGGATAATATCCTGCTGCCTAAGATATTCCTTGACATTTTCAATTTCTGTCTTAGCTATTACCAGATTCATGGCTGAACTCTTGAATTTCTCTTGTAAGATGGGGACAATTTTGTACATGGCCAAAGGCGGGTTTATAAAGAGAGCTGTTTTAATTTTAGGGTTTACATACTCCTTTATTGCATTGACTAGATCCTCCTCTAAGTTAGACTCAGATAGTTGCACCGATGTTCGGGTATGTGTGTCGAAGGGTTTTGTCACTGTCGGTCTTCTTTTTATATCCCCTACTATGGTCAAACATAATTGTCGATGGAATTTGTTGAGCGGATCGTCAACGATAGGTATCTCAAGTATAGGGTGTTCATTGTCAGTGTGGGCAGTGAGAGTGTTTGAGTTACTTAAGGTTGGAGGTTTATCTGTCGGATTGGCAATCATTGAGCTTGTCTCTTCGTTGTTTAACTCGATACGGGATAAGGCATCGGCGTTGGTGTTATTTTTGCCTTTTTTGTAAATGACTGTAAAGTCGTATTCACTTAACTTTAGCCGCCATCGAGTTAACCTCGAGTTCGGCTCTTTAATGTTCATAACCCACTGGAGTGGTTTATGATCCGTTACGATTTTAAATTTGCGTCCAAAAAGGTATGGTCGGAAGTACTTGGTGGCCCAGACAATAGCCAGCAATTCCTTCTCTATCGTGCTATAATTAATTTCGCTCTCGTTGAGTGTACGTGAAGCGTACGATACGGGTCTATCTGATCCTATGGGTCCTTGTGATAGCACTGCACCTATTGCATAGTTAGAGGCGTCAGTGGTAAGTATGAATTCTTTCGTGAAGTCAGGGTATCTTAAGATGGGGTCATTGGTCAGTAATGTCTTGCATTTTTCGAAACTGTTAATGTAGTCGGGGTCAAATGTAATTTTCTTTCCTTTCTTTAGGCACTGTGTTAGGGGTTTAGTAATCCGGGCGAAGTCTGGAATGAACTTCCTGTAATATCCTAAAAGTCCTAGAAACTGTTTTATCTGTTTAGGGGTTTTTGGTAAGGGATACTTCTTTACGGCTGCTATCTTGTCGGGGTTAGGTTTGATGCCTTCATTGCTTATTACATGACCGAGATAGGCGGTTTCCAATTTTAAAAATTCCGATTTGTCTAACTGTATTTTGAAATTAGATTCACTTAACCTCTGAAAGACCTTTTCTAAGTTAACCATATGCTCCTGTAAAGATGTACTGAATACTATAATATCGTCTAAATAGACGAGACAGATAACATTCTGGAGCCCTCTGAGGACGTTGTCCATTACGCGTTGGAACGTTGAGGGCGCATTCTTAAGTCCCATGGGCATTCGTAAAAATTCAAAATGCCCATGTTCTACATTGAAGGCGGTCTTGGGGATGTCGCTGGGGTGCATTTCAACCTGATAAAAGCCGGATGTTAAGTCAAGGGTTGTAAAATATTGGCATTTCCCTAATTTATCAAGTACATCATTGATATTTGGTATTGGGTACTTGTCGTCGATCGTCTTTTCGTTCAGTTTCCGAAAGTCGATGACGACGCGCCACTTTTGCTTTCCTGAAGCATCAACCTTCTTTGGTACTACCCAAATTGGTGAGCTCCATGCTGACTCCGATGGCCTAATTATACCCTGTTCTAACATTTTTGATATTTGGCTAGTGACTTCTTCCCTATGAATAAATGGATACCTGTAACTTTTAGTATATACAGGGTTTTCGTCGGTAGTTCTAATGCAGTGCTTTATTTTATTGGTGAAAGTTAGCGGTTCTCCTTCGATATAAAAGATGTCAGCGTATTTAGCGCACAATGATTCTAAATTTGCCTTCTCTTCTAAATTTAAGTGACTGGTACGCAATTTTGATATAATTTCTTTTACGCGGGGTGACGATTGTTCCGTATGCGTACACTCGATATTAAACAATGATGCTTGCGCCGGATGGTCTAGCGAGAATATTATATCGTTAGGGGTAGGGTTCTCAACTTCTACTATGCCACGGTTACTTACAACGGTTGTTAAGCATTCATGAATAGTACAGTTACAGATAATCTGTTCGTTAACTAAAACTTCTCCGTCTTGTGCGTTAATTGGTAATCTAAGTAGTTTACTGCTTTGAGCCGGGATGATATTTTCATACAAATTTAAATTGCTGGAGTTGTATATGTTAATATGATTTACCGCGGATTTCGTGGTCAACGTCAAATCTTTAAGGTCCAATTTCGCATGCCACTTTGTAAGTAGATCGAATCCTATAAGACCATCAAAATGATTATGGAATTTATATACGAATAGTTTTATGGGCTCTAAATCGTTGAATTCGGGGAAACATGGTATATTTATGGAGTGGTTATGCCTACTCGTCGCATGTACGTTGGTAACCTCGAATGGATCATAATTCAATGGTAAATGTGAAAAGTATTTCTCCACAGCATCCGGGCTTATGAAGGACTGGTTAGCGCCGGTGTCTATTAATAAATTTAAGTTAGGGTTAGTAATATGAACGTATGGCAATTGTCGCTGTGTTTGGAGGTTCAATTCTATTTTGATTTTTTTGATTTCGTGACTCCCTGAAAATCCTCCTTGCTGGTGGAAGGCTGGGGCTGTTCATCTACCTGAGCGTTGCCGTCATTTGTCATGTCAGTCGTCACCTCAGTCTGCGTCTGCGGGACGCTATCGTACACACAAGGATAATTGCCGTAGTAGTCCATAGGATAATTGTTTTCATAGTAATTAGGCTCCTGCTCGTACACGTAATATTCGGGATAATAGAAATCTTCGTAACTTAGACATTCGTTAACATTTACATCGCGCGTTTTGAAGTAGTTCATGGGTGGTGGATTGCCTTGCCTAGACCAATCCCAATTATTACGAGTGGGAGGTATTGGCTTAGCAACAAAGTTGCTCACACCACTCATGGGCTTGGGCCCTAGATTTTGCGGTGGGGGTCTTGGAGCCATTCTAAATGCGTTATTGTGCGGATTGTAGTTTGGGGGTGGAGCGCCAAATGTTCGTTGCGTATGCGAAGGCATACGGGGTTGATTATAGGGGGCATTAAAACCGGCGTTAAATCTAAATTGAGTTGGTTGCGGCAACTGCATCATACGTGGTTGTGCATAAGCGGGCGTGACCGGTTTAGGTAAGGGCATAGCATTAGTATTGCGTAAAGCGGGGAAGCCTGCATGCATGGGTGATGGGTTAGGCTGTGTCACAGACTTGGGATGAGTGTTAGTGAGTTTAGGCAAACTATCATTTCTCTGTTGCAGATACAGCACGTTTAGCTCCTCCTGTACGAATTGTAATGCTGTTTCAATAGAATCTGGCCGCATGCATCGTATGCGTGAACCTAAGGGTTCTTTGAGCCCGCGCACAAAAGCCTGCATTGTCAGCTTCTTATACAAATCGCGTTTAGCATTAATAGTTGTAGGCACTGTTTCATGAAGTGTAATATATGTCATGATGGTGCTAAATAATGTTTGGCATCTATCATAAAGTTCTTGGGGCGTATCATTTCCCTGTGTCTGCAACGAGAGGTCATTATAGAGGGTGGTTTCATCCCTACGATCCGCGAAATTATTTATTAACACACTTCTGATGCCATTCCAGTTCTCGGGGATACCGTTGGAATTGACAGTTCGCGCAGCGGGGCCCGTTATTCTATTTAGTATACCACTAATCAAAGACAAATTATTTAACTCATGTTCGGGACCCTCGCGTACATACGCATTCACTAACTTATCGCAAATCCTAATAAATCTAGTTAAGATATGGGGGTTCCCATCAAATTCTGGGACCAGGCGGAGGGCCTTCCAAATAGCATCGGGGTCATGTGCCATAGTGCTGTCTATATCTCTATTACTATCTACTAAATCTTCCCGTCTCAACTGTCTATAAGAAACAGCCTCGCGGGTCCCTAAACTCCTAGGGTGAAAAATCTTGAAATATATTAAGGGTTAAGGGTAAGGAAAGCGACACCAGAAAGATTCTTGTGCACTTACTTGTACATTCCGGCTTCTCCTGAGCAGTATCAATGTCTGGATCTCCGCAGCTCTTCGACGGTTCGGGATACTCGTCAGAGGTGCCTAAAGCCACCCGGGCGGCTCACCTAATTTCTATAATTCGAAATTTATCTCGCGAACCGGCCCGCGAGTATCCTACCGACTGCGCCAATTATGTCGAACGCTGTCGGAGGACTCAAAAAAAACCGAAATTTCTTATAATTATTTAATTAATAAAAGTATTACAAAACTTTCTTACAATTATAATAAACCTAGTAACCAGATTCGAAGTGGGAATCGGAATGAACGAGTTCCAACGTCACGTAGGCCACCGCGCCGCGCGTCGCTTACACGTGCCGCACCGTCAGCGTTTCCGTCAGCTTGCACAATTCTATGTATTTGTGTCGCGAAGGTAAACTTCCACCGTCGATGCACCGTCAGCGATATAGATATAGGGCTGGCGCGTAACAGGCTATACAGATTCCATAAACAGATAAAGATGAAGCTAAAAGGTTGTATCTTTCTGAAAAATTTAAGACGGTAAGGAAGGTGAAGTCCGGTTTTGTTTACTGTAGATTATGGTTCTGTGCAAAAATATTGTTAAATTGCTTGAAGGAATGATCGTTAATTCAACATTCTATGCGACCAAAAAGGACGTTTACGGGTTAGCTTAATTTATCAATCAAAATGTACCTATTGCGTTTTCTCTGTAACACGCTGGCTCATTATCATCATATACATTGATTGCCACACTAATGGCAACTAGTGGTCAATAAACAGTAAACTTTTCCATTTTCCACTGTTACCAGTCGTGTTCGCACACAACGGGTCTCGCAAATAATTCAATTGGCACAGATTGCCCCGCACTTAATAACATGAATTGGGTCGTTCAATCAACTTGTCAATTGAATATGTATGAGGTTCACATTACTGGCGTTATCCTTTTTCCTATAGATAGAAACAGCATTTTAAGTGTAACCTTTTTTACTAAAATTTTGGGTTTTCAATCGATTTCTATGTATAAGGTTGTTCAAAGAAATTCTTGCTGATATATTCCAACTATACGCCATTACATGGTGGAACAATTGGATCGGATGTAGACCATAATTACCTCTTAATGTGTCCTTAAAATCATTTAGTAAGAGTATACTATCAAAAAAGTAAAAAAGATAAACAATCTTTACTAGTCAAACTGCGTTCTCCTAGTACGAAAATCAAATCTCAATAATAGAATGAGGAAATACCCTGAACAAATAGTACAAGCTTTTGAAACAAACTCCAACACTCAAAGCGTTAAAATCAAGAAGCTGAACAACTCAAACACGGCTCATTGAGAACAAAAGCAGCTCCGAAAACGACTCGAAATTACATTCGCATTCGAAAAAGCTAAGACGAGACACGAAGCACTTAGAAGCGGCCCAATCTAATAAATCTAAATAGGCACAGACGTTGACACATAAAGAATTTATCGTTGGGGGCATAAAACGGTCTGCTATAAAAAGAAATTGTTCGCACGTAAGGATGTGACGAAATTGTGCTAATGTCGAGTCGTTGGTGGAACTGTGTCGTTAGTTCGCGCCCTTGCTTACGTCTTTACTCTTTGGTGATGGTTAAATGTTATGTTTGTGTCCTGGTGGACTAGTTTCTGATGTTTGGGTGCGCTTTTCGTAAAAGAAATAAAGGTATGTAGTGCGCTTTTCGGAAGTAAAGTCATGGTGTACCTTGGCAGATTTTTGGATCTTCAAATACAGTTGGTTACAGGTGTAACATGTGATAATTATAAATTGAAAATACTGTATTCGAGACTGCAATATTTTATTCTGGTTGAATCCGGTTTCACCATATATTTTTAGGGACCCGTAAATATGAAACATTTATGACAGCTTCCAGTATATAATATACTTTTATGAATGCCATGAACCAAGGAATCTTTAAACTAGAATAGAATAAAATAAAACTTGAGCACATAACAATGCCATAATATACCACATACAATTCTAATATTTTTTTTTCATATTTTTTATACCTAATTTATATAAAAGGAACATATGTATTAAGGAAAAAAAATCAAATATTTACGTACAAAATGTGTGCCTATACAGAATTTTTCTAACCTTGTTGATCGACGTCCAATCGAATTAGATGAGGTTGAATAGGTATGAATATTACGAACCAATTAGTTAATTGGGTTGCAGGGCTTCGTAAGACTTTGATACTATTATTAGGATACTTGAAAACTCGGAATTTTGTGTTTATTTCTTTCATATTCAAACTGGTAATACGGACTTCTGAGATACCTGAGCGAGATTTTTCTCCTTACTAACGTTCTGCCGAACTATGTAGAGTACGACCCAGATTTTGAAAACTGTACTTTTCCATAAAGAGTATTTACGGGAGGTGAAATTCTCAAGATGGCCAGAACAAAACTCGTGTCACTAATTTGCGCATTTTAATTACCCGAGATGTGGCGGTTTTAGATGGATATGTCTACTTCGAAGGATCCATCATCATAATCATCCACAGCCCTTTATCTCCCACTGATGGGCATAGGCCTTCTCTTATTCATGCCATGTTTTATTATCGAAGGATCCACAATTGTTAAAATGTCTTACCTTTTTTCTGGCCCTTATAATGGGCGATACTTTTCGATCGTTTAAGGCTAGTAGATAGTCTTCATAAAACATTTATCTTGTTTAAATGCTGTCTTATTATTCATTTCTTCTTCTAACTAAATTTCGATTTAATCCAAAACTTAAAATTTTCCAGTACCACACAAAGCGGTCTAGTGTCCTACGTTCCACACTATTCGCTTCCACAATTTGGCGCGCACCGGCTAATGAGTCGTTCGCTGGCGAGGCCGCGCTCATTTGGGGCGCTTTAGCTGCAATTACCGAGGTAACTGACCTCACTGTCAATTTGTTGATGCGCATAGCCTTTGAAATGCTAATCGGATGATTAAGTTTATTTGTTGCCTTTTTTGTCACAGATAGGATTTTTTTTTGTATGTGATGATTTTGGTTTTTACTACGTTACAGTGTTGATGTTTTAATGTCGGTACTTAGTATCCAATTTCAATCTTAGACGAGTAAATTGTTTCCTTTACTTACCTGGACATTGATTAAGAAAAAGTTAATACAAAGTTGGTAATTGCATAAAGGAAAAATATAACAAAGTGAAAAATATATAAACAAGCTCCTTGTCTGGCAGGCTCCCTATGAAAACATGCATGATGATAAGCTAGCATAGACGTACGTTAAATAAACGGAATAAAGCATACAATTACATCGCTTATATAAAATCAACAAATTATTCAAAGAAACCACTTGAAATTCAATTCAAACACACATGTTTGCTTCTGACTTGTACAGAACCCAAACAATTCATACTTTCCGCCAATATTCCTTTCATAGGGAGATGAATGCGAAAGTAAACTCTATAATAAAATGAAAACGACAGACAAGTTCAGTCAGAGTGAATTTATGTACGTTTTACGATGAAGATGTATTTTTATTAGTACGTAACTTCACGGTATGTTAATGTGAAAGGGTAGGCAGAAGTTAGACCACATTATGTCATACAGTCTAAGGTCAAAATGAATTATCTGGTTTTGATACGTGTTATTCGATACTTTATTTTTAAGGCAGCGAGTGTGCTTAATTCTGCTATAGATGATTATGGCAAGTGATTTTAACTTTGGAATCACAAAATAAATAATTTTAATTTATTTTGGTTAAACAAATTTGGCTTATTATACACCTCTACTTTAAATTTCGTCCAATAGGACAGAAATTCGGTGGTATAGTACTATATTTTAATGACAAAATATATTTCAATTTTTACTATAAAATTTAATGCTTATGATGTTTTTACCTATAGTGGAAAGTTATTCAGAACATAACATACTTTATGGGACCGACTTTTATACAAAACTTTGACGCTTATAAAGTTGTTTAATTTATTCATTGAACTTGTTATCAATATTTTTAAGGAGAACATAACTCGGCGGGTCTTCGCAAGTTATTACATTTAACTTTGCGGCCCTTATTACGTGTGAGTGCTTTCAGGATGTACGTAATAATATGTAGGGTCCTTTGGGGATTTACATCATATTATGTACTAGATAATATAATGTGTAAACTTATTTTTTTAGAACAAATACTAAGGTTTATTAAACTTCCATTGTTAAAGTCATTAAGAGCAGCAGCCATCAATTTAAGTTGCTCCACTTGTACCGCTATTCATGAAGAACTCACGTAGACTATTAAAAGTTATAAACTATCGCAACTTATATCACGGAACATAACATAATTTGCACAGTACAAAAGACTAAGAACTAAGCTAACACTAATAACAAAAGTACAACAGTAACGGATGTTCTGCAAACAAAATAATGATTAATTTATTTTTTTGTGACAATCATTCTGTGAGTACAACGCCATCTAGTAGTATAATGGATAAATCATTAAATAACATAAAACGAATGAGCACTGGCAAAACAAAACAAAAAAGAAATCAACAGAGACTTTATTTAAACTTGTTCTTGTCTCTGATATAGTCTTTGCTATATATTGCATTGTCTTCCAAATGTGACGCAAATAAAGTAAACATGCGTGTAGCTACTGGCTGAATATAATTGTTCGAATTTAGTTTTTTGTTAAACCGAAGCCCCGTACCGAAGTTATTCAAATTTTAAAATTCGAATTGTAGAAATTATATTTATTGTGAATTGTGAGGGTGTTTTAATATTCTGCCAGTTTTGTTTTACGGTGATTTTAAAGTGAACAAAGTGACCTCTGGAGGATTTGACAAGGCAAGGGACCCCAATTAAAAACTCATACAATGAATCCAAAAGGTATAAAACACATATTTAACTTTATTAATGATATTGGTTATGGCGCTCAAGTTTCCAATCCAGTTTTTTAATAAGACCTTTCTGTATTTACGTTTCGTTCCTCGTTAAGTGGGTCGCGAATATTCGTCCTACTTTCTTCGGAAAAGCAAATATTTGAATAAACAATGTGGCTACTTCATTTTTGGGTTTTTTCCTCTCAGCATAAGAACGATCTCGTCCCAAATCTCTCGGGAGCAACTTTTATTGTGAACGGTTTTAATATTAATGTTTGTGTGGATGCTTTAAAGGTTATATTGGTTTTAATTTTGATTTATTTAAGGTTAACTTTTGTTTGTGATTGTGTGGCTCTTCAGATGCTTATTTGCTATTTGTGATTGCTATAATCACATAATATACTGTTGAAATTACTTAAAGATGTTTTATAAGTTATTTGCGCAGCTACTATACTACCACGTCGGTGGTAGCTTTTCATCTGAAAACAATCAATCAACTCAGCCTAACAGGGCCTACTGCTGGGTAACACTCCCCAAGTTACGCCATAACACATAATGACATAAGTTGGTTTATTCCACCCTTTAAATAAACGATTTAATCAATTTTAATATAAATAATACATAAATTATATAGAAGTGTAACTGTAGATACAGATTTTATGTAAAGCGAGATTATGCAGATGTTGGCAGTGCAGATATAATCTGGTGCCAAATCCAGTCACTTAACGACTGTTTCATAATTTATTGCTCTATCTAGCAGAGTATTAACTTTATCGTTAACATGGCATTTAAGTTTAAAATATACTGCAACACTTGTTAATATGTGCAGCGCTTTTTAAATCCTTTAGAAACGAAAGATTTAGAGTCATTGACATTAACTTATTTATGCATGTTCGCGCTAATCCCCGTTCTATAATATTAATATAAACATGCAGCGCGATAGTTTAAAAGTTATTATGACATTAACACCTACTTAAGACTGGTGTCAAACAATATAAAATATTTGGTGGATAAGCCAGCGGTTTTTTAAAAAAAAACAATGATATGTTCTTGACCCATTTTTTTACCATTTTTACTTGGACCTTAAAACATGAAATAAACTGACGTTTGGTTTATAAGAGTAAAAGTTGACCTAACAAATGCATTAATATTACTATACCAGTTCTCTTTACTCTCAACTGAGTACTACTCAAACAGTTCAAGAATTTTAATTTCCGCAATGTCGTTTACATATCACAAACTAACGAAAAAACTATGTCAGTAGCAAAATGTAAGAAATTGCTTTCCAGTTTTAGTAAACGAGTTTTTATTGAAAATGTTTCTGAAACTTCTATTTATGATCTCTGTAGTAATAGACTAGTTTTATTTAAGTCAGTCATGAAAACTGTTATGCCTTTATTACCTTCGAATAAATCCGAGTTATTTTAATACATTTTAATGGATTACTGAGTAGACGTATAACGAATCTAAAACATCACCATCAGCCTAGCCTTTTCTATAGGGTTCGGCTTCCAGTTTCACCGGATTCAGCTAAATACCGTATGTTATGTGGAGCCCTTCTGACATCCTCAACTACATTGGGTTCGGCTACCAGTACTACCAGATTCAGCTAAATACCGTATGTTAGGTGGAGCGACTGCCTATCTGACCTCCACAACCTACATTACTGGGTAATAAAGTATTCCATAGTAAGTCTGGTTGTCAGAATATACTTGCATATTATGTGAAAAAGAGCAACTACGGCAATATTAAATATTGGCGCCCACCGTGGGACCAAAGCGTCTCAACAATTTTTAATTTCCGTTCTACCTCACATTTACAAATACATATTGAATCAGTGCCATTTAAGAGTGAATGCAATAAAACTAGTTTTGAACGACACCGGCAGCGGAGCGTACTTAGCGGCGACTGTAAAGGTGCACACTACGAGCGCAATTAGGCTGGGGCTAAGAAGACAGCGGGTTGTTTATGGGCTTTTTTACATTATGTATCGATATACATATGGTAGCTTATATAGGCAGATATTGTATGAGATGAAGGGCCTGTTTTTCCAACACCATGTTTGTTTTAGTCAAGGTATAAAATTCACGCCTGATATGTTGTGCATTAAAGACCTGTTTTAGAATGGAAGAGAGATAGGGTTATCTGTCGTTGGAAAAAGCGGCCCTAAATACAAAAAAAAATACTTAGATACAGTAAACAAATGAAAATAGTCATGATTGTGTCCGTTACTAAAATTCCTTTAGTTTCTTGGCCAATTATAAAAGCAACTTAACTTTTATTAACACAAAACGAATTAACCTATTTTTTCTTGAACTTGTTTGACAGAAAATACATTGTTATATATTATCCCGCAGCAACGAGGTTGAATTTGAAACTATAGAGTGAGCCTATCAGAGATTAAACCGTAAGCACTAGTGTGATCAAGTGTTGTCGTGAATTATGTATGAAGATGGAGCTTTCCGTTTTAAAAAATCTATCTGATACACTAATATTATCCTAACAATGTCAAAACCATCGATATTTTCGTATATAAGTTTATCGTTGCGCGAAAATTAACTTAAATGAAAAACGAAATGTACTAGGATCAGACTAAAAACTGCTCTCGCTTGGCACAAGGGGAACCTAGCGATAGTAGCAGTCTATGCATATCATACGTCGATGTCCCGCAGTTTTAGTAGCCACACACTCTCTCTCGCTAGCGTCATGTCAAAATGCAATTACGTTGAGCGCGGTAATGCACCGGTGCGGGCGCGGGTTCGCTTCCCGGACGATGCAGTTACTATTTGCGGCCCTTTGGGCTTTGATGTTCGGCAGGACCGCTTAGTTGCACTTTCCTGGGTAATCTGATTTTTAGGTCAGTGAGTGTTGCATGTTACGCAGAGGTTAACTTTTAGACTAGACTTTTAGCTTTTGTGACCTGTTTTATTGGGTTTGCCGTAACACTGCTGCCATTTTACTTTGGAGTATATAGAAAGTGCAGAGACTGCAATTTTGTATGGTATAAGAGGTATAAGCTGATGCTGGTGTCATAAGCAAATACACATTTAGAGTGGAGTTCAAAAAGGAATTGGACTGTTATTGCACCTTATATTTATCATTATGCCAATTTGACCTAAGTGCTAACAAGCCACCATTAATGTGCACTAGCCCACTGTAGAGTAAAGGCTTCTTCTTTCCAAGAACCTTCTAAAAAAAGTAAATACGTCTTTCCACATACATTCATACATTTTACGTAAAAAGTGTAACGAAATCTAATCACATGCAATCGCCGTCCCCAGTAAACGTTACGCTCTAATACACAAGCTTTCATGTAAATAACATGAACATAGTAACTTTACAATGGATACATTGTTTCGTATTGACCTATTATATGTTGCCACTGGAAGAGCCAAGAACAATGACCGTATTCCATGCAGAGAAAAACCTCGAAAGAGCAATCATACACTGTGGTTACTCATATCACATCTAATGGAAGTCGAAAGCTGAAATTGACTTTGAACGAACAAAATGTGTTAATTTACGACCTCCGTGGTCGAGTGGCCTACCTCTGAGGTCCCGGGTTCCGGACGGGTCAATGTAGAAAGTGACTTTTCTACATTGTCACTGGTGGTGGTGGTCTAAGTGTTTGTGGTACCTTCGTTGTTTCTGAATTCCATAACACAAGTGCTTAATAGCTACTTACTTTGGGTTCAGAGCAATGTATGTGATGTTGTCCGCATTTAATTAATAATTAATATTGACTAATTTCGCTAATAAACCATTTTCTCTTATTAGACCTCTACTGCGTTTATTTCCACACCGTCATAAGGAAAATAGCTACCAAACTACTTATTCAAAAGGATTGTTTTATATTATATACCTTAATGGATGCTATTCCAGTGCTGTACAGTTCAATGTAATAATGTTGTCACGCGATGTGCGGACGTTCCGTACTGGTGCTTTGATTTATCGCCGCCAGCTTACAGGCTTGCCGTGTGCCTCAACACACATCCTCCAAATACCTATAAACTATGAATATAATCGTACTTAAAATACCAAAGATGTAGGCCGATTGCAAACACTTTATTTTCTTATACTGATGCCTATATATCTCACATAAAATTAAATGTTTTCAGAAATCATATTAGGTAGCAGTTATTAATGTCTAAGGACGTACGACCGACACCACGTTGGGTTGTCGACATAGCCAAGTTAACAGAAACTACCTGAATTAGGGACGCGCGAGACAGACAACAATGGCGAGAAAGGGAAGGCCTATACCCAGCAGTAGATGATTTGCGACTGAAATATTGTCGCTGATGAATTAATTTCCACGGAAGTCCTTATATGGTCAAATTACTTGATAACGCAAAACATACAGAAAAGACGGGGCACGGGCGCGACGCTTCTATACATTTTGTATGAAAATGACAAATGTCTGCGCCCCGTCTGCGTCTTACGTCTCTTCTGTCTAGCCTGCGCCTTAAATTGTAAACTTGGAACTCTAACCCGAAATATGCAAGCTAAAATTCTGACATTCTCAACTTATAAAAAAGACACTTGGGTAACATTAGGACATCTTCAGGCTTCTATTACTTTCTCAAATATTCTCAAACACCACTTACAAAGTTTTAACGAACCTCATAATTTCGCGAACTTAGTATTCAAGGCAATATGCAAATGATATAGTCAGTGTCATAATCAAGGTGATAATGAAAGATCAAAATTAATTAGACCGAAGTTTCCTGAATGGCAAAGTTGAAGGCTACCTGAACAGAAGGCGCTTATGTTTTTGCATAATTTTGTTTTAAGTGGTAGACGATAGCGATTGGGTCTGATAAGCAAGTTAATACTTGTTTCGATACGTTTAATCACGGCTTCATTGCGAAATAACATTGATTGTACACGCGAAAGACGTCTATACTTTTGCGAGTTCAATCTATGTAATTTTACTATTTCAAACTGTGATCTGTTTTCAAACAACTATGCGTCTTTCCTCCAAGCTTTATCTACCAGAAAGAGGTTTGCTATAGCCGTATTTTTTCCGGTTTGTAAATGTTTTACTCTAGAAATATTATTTTCTACAGTTTTTACTGTCTAACTCTTGAAACTTCCACCACAACATAGTAAGGACTTGACCAGACCCACCCGCCGCCATAATTTTAATTAAGAGGAAATCTTAGGAGCGACTTTTAATAACTTAGTTTAATGAACAGCCGAGTGGCGGCGCCACTGTGTATGAATTAAAAATGTGAGATGCTAACTGTTTAGAAGTGTTACTTTACAAGTTATGGTAGGATGTAACTAGACTTGCAATATTAGATTTACGTTGAAAAAGTAGTGAATAGCACTGTAAAATTCTTTTCACTTTTAACGATATTGCGAGAACGTTATATCATAAATGTGTGCTAACAAACGAGCCTCTCTATATCAAAGTAACTTACATTAATTTACTGTTGATGTAAGTTTATTTAATAATTAACAATATGTACAGAATGCCTTAAAATATTTACAATACTATAAAAACTAAGCCTACACATTAAATAGGAAAAAATATATACTAAATAAAACTAAGAACTAAAATAAGGCGTCAAAAAATTCACCCACGAATTCACGCCTGGTTGACACTTCGTGTGACCAAAAGGCTGGCTTCTACCTAGGTCAGCGCATAAGCATTGCCATACAACGTGGCAATGCTGCCAGCCTTTTGGGCACACTCCCAGTCCCAGGTGAATTTTTTGACGCCTTATTTACTGTTTCAATTTAGTTTTTATACAACACGCATTCTCAAAATAGGATAAGGGGAAACTTAGTGTTCTATGTGAACCTGCCAAGGCACGCTTTGTGCAAATATCCTTCTTTTCACTTTGAAGGGATGTTTATAATGCAAGTTTAAAATTATTTTTAAGTTATAATTCAACTTTTTGGACTAATCCAAAATTGCATTTTTGTAATTCCGCACCACACCATTACCAGCGCAAAAATGATCACATACAGCAGCAAATAGGTCATAAAACGAATCTAACCTATAGATCACCAGAAGCGGTGCGCAATTTTAATTTCGAAGTTCTCAACGGTTTACCGAAAGGTATATGAAATGCCGGCACGTAGCAACTGCGCAGACCCTTAGGAATGTAATTTTACCTGACTCCGCCTCACCAACTATGTCGATGCTTTGAAATAAAGATGCCTATTTACATAAAATTATATGTTCCGTCATTTTTGCTTTAGTGTTTAGGGACTTCTGTTTTGGTGTCTATTAGGATGCAACCAGGGCAAGTTCTGGCCAAAAATTGATTCGTGAATCCTTGATTAATCGTTTAAGTACTTACCAACTTTTTAAGTGATAAAAAATGCAGGTAAACTGAATGAGCGAACCAATTCAGTTTTGGGAAAAGAAACGTCAGTAGGTATTCTCATGTTGAAGTCATTTATTCCCCCCCTCCCGCCGGTACGCACCGTGAGCAGACGTGTTTTTGACAGCTCCGTAATTTTAATTCGTATTAAGTGGATTTACGTACAAAAATCAATACAAACATACGTTAAAGTATACTTTGCAAACAGAGTGATTATCAAAACAGTGCAGAAGTAATTTAATATCGGTAATTATTGCAAGAAAAGTGATTAAAACAACAACACTAAACTGTGGGTGACAATTTGAGTGACTGTGTCTATTTCGTAAAAAATAAATATCGGAGGGTATACTCTGTTCCATCAATATACATTCTGGCAAATGATCATAAATTTCAACCCTAACTGTCAAAGCGTGTTTGGTCGTGGTGCTGCGAGCGCCTCCTCTATAACGTCAACGAAGCAAGTTCGATCCCAGCGAACTGGAAAAGTTTTTGGATTTTATTTCGACAACTTTGTTTGAGTATTCTGCTTTATTCGTAACTGGTTACCACTTAACATAATTAGAAAGGCTTCAAACCATTTTAACAGTAATTTGCAACAAAGAACAAATATAAATACACTAGTATCGTGAGATTATCGTCACACAGATTGAAAAGTTTTAAATTTTGATCTTGAAATACTTTTCACGCAGCAAAGATGTCCGTGCGACGCTCTCCTCCCGCCTCCGAAAGTAAACTGAGTCCGCTAAACCCTGTACAACACTACAACTCGGACACAGCTCTTGACGTATCTAGTAAGTCAGATTGTGAAGATACCTACTTTAACATAACAAAGCGGCAAAAGCGTACGTTTGGTGACCTTACAGGACAATCAGTGTCCTCTATCTCTGAACTCAAAAACATGTTCGCTGACTTCAAATTACAACAAGATCAGAAGTTTGATCTTCTGAATACCACTCTGA
Organism: Autographa gamma; assembly: GCA_905146925.1. NCBI lineage: Eukaryota > Metazoa > Arthropoda > Insecta > Lepidoptera > Noctuidae > Autographa > Autographa gamma. The sequence continues at coordinate 859,718 of LR989858.1, forward strand.
ATACTATTATTAACCAAAACCAAGAGATACAGAAATCAGTGGGCGCTCTCACGACCCAGCATCAAGATCTTCTTGCCAAAATTCATGACCTTGAAATGGAAAATTGCGAATCCAAAAAGCAATTAGCCATGCTAAACAAACAGATCGACCTTCTTGAAAAGAACATGCGCTGTACCACCGTTGAGCTCCGAAACTTACCAAAACAACAAAATGAAAGTAAGAAAGGCCTTGCTAATATTATTCAGAAGCTCGGCTCGACACTAGAGCTTGAGACTCCAATTGAGACGTCGGAGATAAGAGATATTTACCGATCAAAGTCCGAATCTATAGTTGTGGAATTTACCACGACGCTTCGAAAAGAGTCTCTGATCTCCAATTACAAAACGTTCAATAAAACAAAACGTGCTGCAAACGAGCCACAACTGAACACACATCACATTAGTGCTCCTGGCGAAGTGCGCACCTTGTTTATCTCTGAGTACTTGACGAGCAAAGCCAGAAGATTGTTCTATGCTGCACGTCTATATGTCAAAGACAGAAAGCTTGCTGCCACCTGGACATCCTACGGGAAGGTGTATGTTAAGAAAGAAGATGGATCATATCCTTTGCGTGTTATTGATGAGTCTCAGTTAGATAAACTTATTTTATGACTGGCCTTCTGCTTTGTCCATTTTATCCCTTATGTGAAATTTAGTTTAATATTCGTAATCGGCTACCTTTTATTGTATTTTTTTATAATTAGTTGTTATCTTTGGAATTCCAGATCTTTACACTCATACACGTCTTGTTGTTACCAACAAACTCACGACACACAAATCTTACCACTTACATCACTTACACTTACCCCGTTTCGGTGTGTGCGCAATATAAGCAGCAATCAGACGATGTTATTTTTCCCATCAAGTCACAGTTGTAATATTATAATAGCTATCCTAGTACAAGATCTGCATTTAACCCAATATTTACACATAGTCACGTATATTCACGTGACAATTATTTGTTTAAAGATTAAATAATGCAAAGTATTGAAACCTTAACCGCAGATCTTGACTCACTTCAAATAGCTAAATGTATCACCTGTGACGTAGATGATGTAAAGAAACATGTCTCAACAAATAGTTGCACTCTGAATCTGTTATCACAAAATATACGAAGTGTTAATTGTAACATGCCAAATTTTATGACTCTTCTTCAGCGATCACAGATCTCTTGGGACATTATGGTCCTCTCGGAATGTTGGCTTTCTTCAGCTCGTTACATACCTCACCTTGATAGCTATAACTTCGCGTCCACCACATCTCACAGAACGCAAAATGAAGGCGTTGTAATCTATTATAACCGGAACCTCAAAGTAACTATAGAAGAACCCAAAGTTAACGATGCCAACTGTTTACTGTTAAAACTAAGTACAGAAACATGCATTATCGGAATCTATCGCCCTCCTAGTCAGGCCAACACAAATGACTTTATTAGTTCATTAGACTCCTTACTCTCAAGATTGAGAATGTTCAAAAATATCATTCTCTGTGGCGATATTAACATTGATATAGCCCCTAATAGTCCAGACAAACGGTCACAGGAATATTTAAACGTAGCAGCCAGTCACTGCTTGCTTGCAGCTCACACTGCACTAACTCACGGACGTACGTGCCTGGACCACATTATGCTCAAAACTAAGCTGGCAGCTAGCTGTTTTATATTCGAGTCATCTATAACTGATCACGAGACTGTTGCTATTAGTCTAAACCTCAAGGCACGCCCGGTTTACTCCAATAAAACTGTCTATAAACTTAACTTTGAATCTATCGATGTATCAATAAAGAAAATATCATTTCAACCTATTCTTGAATGTACTGATGCTAACATCGCAACAGATCTTCTTGTCTCACTACTATCTACTTTAATCAAAAGTAACACTAGCATGATAGAAATTCCTAAAAGACACCGAGTCAGTAAACAATGGATAACTAAAGGGTTACTTCGTTGCATGAGAAATAGGGATAACCTTCACAAAAAACTTAAAAAGGATCCCGATAATGAGATTACTAAATTGACCTATAAACGTTACAGAAATTATTGTACAGCTATCATTAAAAAAGCTAAAAGAAACTACGAAAAAAAGGAGATTGAAAGTACAAAAAATAATAAAAAGCAGTTATGGGATGCAATTAATAGAATAAATGGCTCTAATATATCAGGGGATCTCTCTTCCTGTCTTATTTCTTCACAAAACCGTGAAAAAGATCTAAACGGTGTTAATAGTTTCTTTGCTAATGTCGGCAAGAAGCTTGCGGATCAGATCAATATTGGTTCATCGAAGATTATAACATTGCCTCAAGACGTGTCTTTTGAACCGCCCCTCAATTCCTTGATTTTGCTCCCCCCCGATGAAGATGAAGTATTTTCTCTCATACACAGTTTAAAAGACAAGTGTGCGGCAGGCATTGACTTGATATCAGGCAAGATCCTAAAGAGGTACATTAATATTCTCACGTCCCCTATCACGCACATATGCAAATTAGCTTTGGCCACAGGTGTTTTTCCTAGAGCTTTTAAATTAGCGGTTATCAAACCTATACACAAGGGCGGTGACGGGGCTTGTGTCGATAACTACCGGCCTATTTCCATCCTACCAACTCTATCTAAAATATTGGAACGACTTATAAATAGTCGACTTACTAATTACCTGGAAACGAATAATTATCTTGCGCCGGGTCAATTCGGGTTTCGATGCAATAAGTCAACCAACGATGCTGTACACGAACTTTTGCATTCGGTTGTTACCAACATAGACAAGAGGAATAAATGTTTAACAGTCTTCCTTGACCTGGCAAAAGCTTTCGACACAGTCTCCGTCCCGCTCCTACTGCTAAAGTTGGAGAGAATTGGTGTTAGAGGTGTCCCGTATCAGCTTATGAAAGACTACCTTTCTGAAAGGAAACAAAGGGTCAGTATTGAGCATGGGTTGAGCGATGAGGCTTGTGTCGAATATGGTGTGCCACAAGGCAGCATCCTAGGCCCAACCTTATTTTTGGTGTACATCAACAACCTCTGCAAACTGCAACTTCGTGGAGGCAAAATTGTAACATTCGCTGATGACACCGCCGTCTTTTTCAGTGGAAAAAGCTGGGAGGAGGTCTTTGCCACAGCTCAAGAGGGATTTAACGTGGTATGTGAATGGCTACGATCCAATATACTGACTCTTAATATCAATAAAACTAAATATATTACATTTGCTCATAGGTCAAATCTACTGCCACCACCCTATCTCAGTATTACATGTCACGCGATAGATCATATCACCTCACAGTGCTCCTGTCCACTTCTCCAAAAGACGGATGTGATAAAATACCTTGGTATCATTATTGACCAATTCCTGACCTTCAAACCTCAAATACAAGCTCTTGTAACGCGGTTGCGAAAACTAATTTATATTTTCAAAACCCTTAGGCATACTGCGGATCGTCGGATAACTAAAATGGTTTACGATGCCCTATGCCAATCACTTATCGACTATTGCATCACTTCCTGGGGTGGTGTCGCCAAAACCCACCTTATTGAAGTCGAAAGGGCACAGCGTGCCGTCCTGAAAGTTGCCGCCGGTTTTCCTTATTTATATCCAACCGTAGATCTGTTCAAACATTGGGATATACTTACGGTTCGTCAAACTTTTGTACTGCGTACGGTTCTCAAAGAACACTCACTACTGCATTACGACCCAATTCTGCATGGGGATTTACGGCGTAAAGGCAGGGTTTGTCCTACAAAATGTTTTAATTCTTCACACTCGCGTAATTTCTTCTTTTTTCTCGGACCTTATTTGTATAATAAACTAAATAACATTCTTGACATATATCCTTTAACTAAATTTAAATGTAAAACCGCAGTCACCACATATTTGAAAACCTTAGACTATACCGACACGGAAAAATTACTAATCCCTCTAAAATAGACCAACAGCAATTTTCATTCGGAGAGTTCTTTACAGAAAATAAAATAAAAAGTAATAATAACATTGCCACCACCTTCATATCCTTGCACCGCGTCCACCTAAACACTTTCATTCACTCAACACACACTCATCTACATTCACACTTACAATGGTATTCCAAATCTATTAGTTTTTATTGCTTGCTTTTTGTTTTTCTTTTTGGAGTATTCTTATATTCTTAAGTTGTTATTTTAAGTCAATACCATCCCATTTTTCTTATAGTTAAATACACTACATTGTAAACAATCAGGTCATAACAGGTGTCTAGCCGCGGGAGGGCCCTGGTGACCTGTGATACAGGTTCTAATGAAACCTACTTCAGGCACCAGTCTCTCACAATGTTAGCTCCTCGTTCGTATTTTACCTAATGTTAAGCCTAGTGTAAGTAACTTGTGTAGAGAAAATAAATGATTATATTATTATTATTATTATTATTATTTATTCGATACTTCAAAAATACGTTTGATTCGTTTGCGCAAACCTAAAGCTGTCTTTGTTTAGTTTTTTTAAACAATTTAAGGCTTACAACTGATTGACGAAAAATATTTTGCTCACAATATTTTTAGTTTTACATACTAGGCCTTCAATTAGGTTTCTTAAACATCTAAAAAAGTCTCTCCTTATTTTATAACAATACCAACTAAGACAATCTTTCTTAGTAACAAAAGATAATTATATTTAACCTGACTGTAACAGAAAAGTACATACTGTTTATTTGTTTGCATTTAGTATTCCTCCCACATAGAATGTAAAAGATAATCCATATTATTTCACAGAGGAGTCGATCGTGGGCGTTAAGCCAGCTGGTGTCGTTTACTCAATATTTTGTTTACAAATTGAAATGCTCTTAGGTAAAAGTAGTCGGATTACAGATCAACCTTGCACTTTATTTTGTTTTTGTAAAACTATTACGCTGTTGTGGAAAAGTTAGGAATAGAATATAAGAAGTCGGTGATAGGATTTAAGATATATTTTTCCACATGTATAAATAATAACTCAATGTGTTTATCTATTATGCTTATTTGTCAGGTAACCCAATATAAGCCCATTTTAACACGAATATGCGTCCTTGTTATAAGATCCTTCTCTTCAAATATAATGCATAATATAATATTATTATAGTGTACTTATGAAAATATTAAAAAATATAAGTTTTTTAATATGTTTGTTTGGTCGTATTTAATATTCCATTGTCAACGAGGTTATTAACCGTTCTTATAAGACTCTTCACACTTCAGTGGATCTTAAAAAACGTTATTTTTCAACTTTGCATATAACTTAACATTAAATACCTACCAAGTGAAAAGCGTACTAAATAAGCTCCTTTCAACTGTAGACGAGTCTTATGAAGTTGCCAGCAGCCCAGCACGTTTTATAAGAAATATTTTACTGCTCTAGTTGGTTGACGCCTACTTAAATAATCATAGCAAATTTTCCGACTAGTGAAACTTTATGCTACAACTTTTTGAGACGGAGCTTTTTGAAAATGCGTTATAAAATAAGTTTTTTGGTTTTATTCAAAATTTACGATATTGTACCTTTACTTTTCATTTAAGACTAGTATTTTCTAGAATTTTAACAAAAGGAAATGAAATTTTCAATTAGATTTAAACTTGAAAGAAAATAATTATACGAAAGTACATAAATGGCGTAGGTATTATAATTTAATTTGTTACCTTTATATTATTTATATTATAATACCGTCATGGCTTATCCTACTGGGAGCACAGAATAGATAAGGGGTTGTTCGGGCACCGCAGCGAAGAGTAACGAGTATTACGGCGATAAAATTCAGTGGAGACCATCAAATGAGTTTCCTAAACGTTATGTTTCACTTTCATGGAGATATAGGTTTGACAAAATGAGGGTTCAGTTTAGTGAATTACATACATATTGAATGTTTGGCTTTTGATATCATATCATCATGCCTGTATCTCCGAAGGGTTAGGCAGAGGTGTACCAATGTACATCCACAGTTCACCGATATTACACTAGGCACCCTATTACATGGGACCTATTGCCACTAACCGGGCACAAATCCAAACTCCGACCTGCTACTTAGAAATTTCATAGAAAAACCCAATAACACCTTGGTCGACTTGGGAATCGAACCCAAGACCTCTAGCGTAGCCGTCGCGCTTAGCACCACTAGGCCAACGAGGTAGTTGATGTGGTCGTAAATTAAAAAGCTGTTACTATTTTTTTCTGATGAATGGCTCCAATCTATTTTACGCTGAAATAGCGTAGATGACTCTAAGGCCTCCGATGTTAAAGACGTTTATTCAAAAACTAATTTTTCCATTAGGTATTTAAGTAACTTCATCCAACATCAAACATAAGGAATTGTACCTACAAAGCTTTCCATTAGTATTTTACCGTCAGAATTTTACTAACTTTTAAGTACCTGTTACAAATAATCTAGAACAGAATAAATTAAAATTTGTGCCAGTACTTTTTAGATTTCCATAAGCTAATGCAAAATTCTGAGCATTACATAACCAGTGCTTCGTCACAAACATCAAATATTCGTGTAAGACACAAACGTTTCAGAATTTCGTAGTCCAAAGTGCCTGAAAAATTTGCATTTCAAAACTCAGCCACGTTGGGAACTAGGTAAAAGTTTAATATGCTATGAATTCAGTTCGTTCTTGTTCCAGGGAATGTTGGTATTGTTCTGATGTTGTTCGTATCGGTAACATAGTAATGTAGCTATTTGTTAGGCATACAGGTTTTGATACCTAATGCATAAACTTTGAAGTTTTGTGTACCTGTCGTATGAATTTTGGAATGTTGAATGCAGAAATAAATATTTACACTCACTGTTTTATACATGTTTTATACACTACCACTTACCGTTTATACAACCGACCCTGTGGGGCAACCAGACACCGAACATAATATGAACAAATTCATCACGCAAAATAATGTTTGTCCTGTGGGAATCGAACCACGAGCTCCGGTCTAGCAGTGAGAGTCACTAACCATTAGACCAACAGGCTAGCCAATCTGTTACAACCTTACCAAAATTCTTGCCAAAATCAGCTTACGTTTTAACATCCATTCGATAACCTGATACTCATTTTGTACATAAGTTTTACGTACAAAATTGTATGTGAACAGCCATTTGACATACAAACGCAGAATTACGAATAAGTCGTAATAACGACATAAGGAGCCCTCAATGTGTTATGGTTCCGTTTAGCAGAGCCAACACATGACGAGAACTCTTTACTCCGCTCTTAAACCCTCGATCTAGAGGTGTCATGTAACGTCGAATGGAGACACAGAAGAATCATTACGGACAATTCTTGAAATTGGTTGGGAGTATCTTAAGAATTAAAATGTAGAGAGGAATTGTGTTCTTTACATGGTGTAAATTTTGATGTTTACTGATGTTTTTGATAGTTAAAGAAAAATGAGAAGAAATTTATCATTTATCTTGCTTGGTTCGTGAAAATAAGCAGTTTTAAATAAAGCGTAGGTCTCTTTTTGATTAAAGTTACTTGTAGCTAGTCATTTAAATGTTGCTAAGATTGTTTAATCTTATACTAATAGATTCAAATAGACCAAAGGTAAAGTCTCCTCGTAAAGTAAACTGATACTGAAATTGTTTTGGGTTTAGTTATCTCATTTTTTAATTACGGTTTACAACCTTTATTGACATCACACTACCATCCTTAGGAGTCGAGCAAAGCCTACAAACTTTAATATCAATTACTATCTTGCAGTGACCACTTAATTTTCTGCACATCCCCTGTCCTCTGTTATATACTGAGTTAGGTTATCAGGTCACCCACTTGACCGGTCATTGACATTCGCTTATATCGAGTGCCGCTATATAGGTCAATGAATATTGTCGAGATACTGTCCCTGTGTTGTTGTGGCTTCCGATGCTCGTTTGTTTTGTGTGTTTATTGACGAATCCCAATGCAGTGATTATTGAATGATATTTTTTATTTAAATGTTTATTGTGATTACACTTGGTTGGCAGTATATGCTTGATGCTTTTTGATTGTACTGTGACATATTATTAATAATAATAATATTCCAGGACAATTCACACTCGGTAATCTGATCCCAAGCTAAGCTCTAAGAGAGCTTGTGTTATGGTAACCAGACAACTGATAAACATACTTATATATTTCTAAATACATACATATTATAGATAAATAACACCCAGACACAGAACAAATGATCGTGCTCATCACACGACATTTGTCCAGAGTGGGAATCGAACCCACGACTATTATTATGATTAAAGGTTGTAGAAAAATAATGCAAGTAGTTTGTTTACTAAGCTTGGTCAACAAAATTAAAATGTAAGGAAAATTACGAGTAATAGTAAATTGAGTTTTCACTGGTAGCAAGTCTTACTGTAGTGCAGTTTTTTATGCAAGCGAAAGTTAGATTTATTCTGTAACAAAAACGTTCATGATTTTGTTAAATAGCCTGTTTTATATTCACACATAATAAATACTTTACTCCCACGCAGCTGTTTATTTTATTTCCCTACTTTTGCAATACACAAATGTATTGCCTACAAAAAAGAAATTGACATCGAAATACGAAAACAACTTAACGATTTCCAAATATTTGCATGATAACAAGTTCTTCGAACACCTTCCGTCAATCAGTCGTTTGATATCCTTGGATAGGAAACTCGGATACTCTTGAGAGGAACTCTCTAAGGAGGCATCAATCAAACAGATCGGAGGAAAAAGGATTCGCATGACGGGCCTTACGTGCTAAATAATCTTTGTAATCCGCTCAACGGGGAATTAGGTAATGTATTTCTTGTAATTGAAAACGTGACATAGATTTCCGTAAGGAATGGGGAAAATTGATGATTTGAATATATTTGAATATAGAGATCTGGAACTCAAAGACTCTACTCGTGATAAGAGGGTTGGTTTGTTGGCACAAAAAATTGCTACCTTAAACACTATCAAGGGGTGAAATTGGTTGTTAAGTTTTTCTTCAAACATTCATAACCGTGTTTCTAAATTGAGTTTTTAACAATACAGCTTGTTAGTTTAGTAGATCCATATAAACATTTCACAGAATTGCTAACTAATTGGGAGACAATTACTTGTAACACTATATCATATATCAGGCTCCATTAACTATTTGTAACAGATAAATAACATTAGTTTACTCAATTACTGTATAATTGTTTCACGCCTCATTACAAAGACTAATTACCGCAGCTCATTAAATCAGAATACCAGTATTTATGGTCTAGCCCTTAGAGTATACATAAGAAACTAGAGTGAGCCTATCAGAGTTTGAACCGTAAGCACTAGTGTGAACTAGTTTTGTCGCGCATTGTATATGAAGATGGAGCTTGCCGCTTTAAAAAATATATCTAAAACACTAATACTATCCTAACAATGTCAAAACCATCGATATTTTTGTATATAAATTTTCTGTTGCGCAAAAATTAACTAAAAAACAGTAAACGAATGTACTAGGTTCAGACTAAAAACTACTCTCGCTTGGCACTAGGGGAAACTAGCGATAGTAGCAGTCTATGTATATGCTTAGTCTATGGTCTAACCACAAATGATGTTTACAGTACTAATGACGTCACAGAAGGGATTGATCCTGATTACCTTAATATCGGTAACAGGTTAACATGCGATTACACTGATGGACTAATTATCCAGGGGTTGGAATTTGTGAAAGTCATGATATTTCTGGTAATTTGAATGTTTAGTACCTATAGCAGTCATTCAGTAACTTGATATATTTACTAGGCCGCGCGCAGATGTACTGCTTTTTGCCGACGTTTCTGCTTCCTGTAAATGGTGAACTAGAGAGAAATGGAAGGAGGGTAGAAGAGTAGTATATTTAAATTTTCGTCTTTAAAAATACAAAAAGTATATTATTATGACAGTTCAGAATTAGATTTATGATATAAACAGTAACCTTAGCAAGCTTTCACTCAAAACAACCTACACATTTCCTAGTAAATATTTATTGAAAACAAAATAAACCAAAGCTTTAGACATAATAATATTATAAAAAGGAGGACATCAGTAGGTGTGTTCGTTTGTTTTACACTAGCTTGAAAGTAAACATCGTTTGTATCGCGCTTCAGGCTAGTTATAGGGCCAGGAAAAGGGCTAGTTACAAAAACTGATTTTATTTTAACTTTTTAGTCCGGACATTTTTACAAAGATCCATAATTTGACTTGGCACATAGGATATCTAAATGTGATATTTACATTTTCTACTACAGTCAATGTCACATAGCATTAAATTCCAAAGGATAGTGAAAATTGAAACAGACGTATTAGAATTTTTACTTTACTGAGGTTGGGGTGTATGTTTTTTTTTTCTTTTTATGTTTACTGATTGTGACGTTTTAATAAATTAATTATTAGCTAGATAGGAAAATCTAAAAAAAAATGTAAAAATATATGACACATGATTGCGTTTCTAGTTGTTTATTTTTTTGTTGATTTTGTAGCCAAACAGGCTCTGTAGCAGGCAGGCTAATGATGTTTGTTCGAGAATTATTTAAAACAATCCGAGCTCTGATGAACCGTTTGACGCGCCCCGGACTAATTACCCGTGCATGTTACTGATTATTATGTAAAAAGCCTTAATTACTTGTTGCAGGTTTTTTAAGATATGTTCATACATTAAAATTGTTACCTTTTTGTATTTGACCACAAATGAGCGATAGTTTTTTGGATATATGATACAAAAATCTTCAGTATAAAATTAAAACAATGAATTGTGTGAGTTATTAGTGAATTATAATAGAATTCATCTAAAGCCTACCACACAGGACACTACATAACAGACTGCGTACACTAGCTTATGACTAAATAAATAATTATCAAAGCCTGTCATGGGTCCTTCCATAGGGACCTCTGCTTACCACAACTAGAGTAGTTAGCTTAAATGTGTTATGTAAATTCTCATTTACATGCATGTTCATATAAATATGAATCTTCCCAAAAGTAGAACAAGTTTTTAATTAAATAGTACCAGCGACATGTCCCTGCTTCGCACGGGTAGACACGGCATAAACGTATTTTATACACAAACTTGACTATTAAATCACTTTATCTGTACATATAGAAGATAGATTATTCTTACTAGAAAACAAAATTCTAATTAAATAGAAATAATTAGACATTCTTATTTTATAGTCATTTGGTAGTAGCAGTAGTCGTAGTAAGTCTGTTAATTATTCCTTGATTTTAATAAGGGATATTTCGGTATCACATAATTATGTCTAATTAATTAGAATTTCGTAAATAGGTTTAAAAGTTCACATTATTTTGCTCATAAGATTCGAACCAGATTTGCATGTCAGTGTGTCTTATAAGAAAATCATCTCAAAGTCATAAGAATTCCACTCTTAAAACGTCACGGACATAACTAGTTTCAAAAAGGGAATTTCCCAAACGTTTTGAAAGTTTGTTCAAAGAATTTTGTATGGAATCGTCGAGATTCCTGTCTCTAGAGACTTGTTTGAGCAAAACTATGACTTCTACGAGATTTCCTCGGTTATTACATTTTATATCTTTGTGTTGTGATGATATGAGTTTAGAGTTTTTTCTGACGTGAGAATTATTTTTGGTTGGTGTCGGAAAGGTTCGTATTTGTGTTTACGTCGTTAAGACGTTCCGCCCCGAACAAATGATTGAAGTATAATTTTTAAGATAGTAGATATTTGATAATTCATTAAGGTTTAACTAGCGTTGTAGTGTTTTAAAAAAATTAGGTGGAGAGCGACAAAATATACAGTAAATATTCCATCAGTTTCGTAACAAGTAGGGAAAAAGTAATGTTTCTTTTTCACAAACCTGTGGTAGGAAATTGAATTAAAACAATATTTTGTAACTTAATTAAAAGAACATGGATTTCTGAAAAAAGTTTCCTTGTCCGACCTCAAACTTTGTTTCAAATTACAGTTTTTATTTTATATATTTTTAAAACAATCTTTTAAAATCTTATATTGTAAACCTTTTTAAAGTGGTAACGAGAGCATTGCGTAACCTGACATTGTAAGTAGAGGTGAGATCGTCACAATCATGTAATATTCAACGCTCCATACATTATTCAAGGCGGCCCGGCCTTGGCGGCAAAACGTTGGCGCGAAAACCTACAAATTATTAATGAGATTTGCAAAATATGATCTCCATGCCATTTGAGTGATACACCCCTTTTGGGTATTGTATTTCTTTGTGCGATTGTAGGAGAAAATGTTTTGGAATATTTGTGAAAAGCATTAGGTACCTACCTTATATGAATAATTTATTCGTAAATATAAAACATGGATTTTATAGGTCATCTTTATAAATCCATCTATATTTAATATCATAAGTGTGAAAGTAACTCTTTTTGTTTATTTCGCTTTTACCGCTAAACTACACAACCAATTTTGATGAAACTTAGCATCAATGAATCTCGAACTCCTAGGATATAAGCTACTTTTCTATTATCCACATGAGTGAAGCTGTGGGTGAAAGCTAGTAATATATAAGTTAAAGTTTAAATCATTTTTGTAATATTATATTACCGCCAAAAATAAACTATCTAATTATAAATTATTATCAAAATCTAAAGTCAAACTTAATAATAAATAATTCACGTAAAATATCCTTTTCAGAAACTGTTTCAATACTAACTGAATTTTAAATCAGAAATTGAAGCTGAAATTCGTTCCCAACAGGTATTCAAATGAATTTCAATTTGTTTCAAGGTCTGGCAATCGACAATTGTTTAATTTTAAACAGATTAGGATCCGTTGTAACAGATAGACGAAACTTTTATACGGAAAGTTTTGAGCCAAACTTTACGGTAATTAATGTTGAAGGCAAATAATGGATGAAGATAAATTTGAATCGCTTTGCCTTATATTTACACGTGGCAAGTTGCTTGCTAAGAACTAAATAGAAAATAATAGTACCAAAAAAAGTCACATTGTTCCGTTAATTTCAAAGCCCAAAAGCTACACAACCAAAGAACCATAGCAAACAGTACATTTACAACAACATATACCTATATTTAAATAATAGTACGTAATGTATTTGTTACAAATGGGAAAAAATATAGTAATAATGTTTCGGTATTATGGAAACATTGAAGAGGTAAACACAAACAAAGCCAGTAATTATAGAAGAAAACAAAAACGTAATAACAAGAAGATAGAAAGCACAAAATAATCCCTAAATCATAATACAACAATGTCGGTCAAACACCCTTCCAATTAAACCAACATAATCCACTAATCTATTAACAAAAAGAACAACAAAGGCTGCCTCTATAGATTCCCTAAAAACGGATAAAAATACCCAAAACGGGATTCAATATTCCCTTTGTCGCGTGCGCACAATCATCCGATAATGACGTGTTCAGAATGACAGATAATGGACAAATGTCAATCATTACGTAATAAGCGTGTTGCAGTGACACTCCCATTGTGATTCCTCGAATAATTTCGCGATAAGCGCTAGAAATATGTGAAATATCCAAAAAGGTTATTTTAGGGGCGTAATACTGGCAATCAGCTTAGAAGAGTTAAAAAAAATACAGCTGTCAGTCACATCGCATCGTTATTTTGAAATCAGAATGTATTTATTTTTAATATTTTGACGACCTCCGTGGTCGAGTAGCGTACGCACCGGTTTTCAAGGTGTCACTAGCTCTGAGGTCCCGGGTTCGATCCCCGGACGGGTCAATGTAGAAAATCATTTTTAGATTAGAGCAATGTATGTGATGTTTTCCGCATTTATTATTTATTATTAATATTGATTCATCCTCTTTCGTGTTATAACTACATTCAAAAAGTTGTTCAGTCCTGTAGTTAAGATTATCATCTCAATATAACAGGTGTTGTATCGAAAATCGATTATTCACAATTAAATAGTTCATTTAAACTTGAGAACGATTAGGAACAAACTGCAATAAGCTATAAGTGACAGTTTCTATTGGTAAGTAACTAAGTTTCTGTCCAGGACAGTTGCCCGATAGTTCGATCTTAAAGTTCAGAATTGATTTACACTTTATTACATAAATGGTTTAGTTCTGCCGTTTGTGCAATCAAATTTAGACCTTATTGGCAATCAGTTTACTAATTGGCTGCTCTTGTCGTTAGCGAAATTTTCTTTCATTGAATTAAATTGTTTCGCACAGTCTTTTTCAAAGAAAAAGTGTATTTGGATTGCTATTGAGTTTGTAATGAAAAATCAAGTGTAGTAAATTAGAAAAAAGATTAAATTGTCAATACTAGGTATTTAGAGAGGACTTGATTTTAACTCAAGATGTAAATTGAATTAATCGCGTCAGGTCGATATAATTGAGTCCTCGCATTAAATCGAATATCTTATTACGATGTAAGTCAATACCGAACTTTACAAAATGTAGTTTGATTTTAGAATACCAAAAGGTATTTTTGTTCGAATCTTTTTTTTATTAATTTACACTCCTTATATTTAAGATACTGAGTTCAAGAGCACTCTTATTTGGGAGCCATACTTTGAATTATTCCATCCATCGCAAAATAGACATAAAATAAAAAAAAAGAAGGTAACGTATTCGAAATTCAAAATCACAGTCAATACGTTATCATGTCATCAAAAATTCAGAATCACTCAACCATTTGCAAGTAACGTTAAAAATTACCTTTAAAAAACCTTTTGGCGGCAGCAACAGACATGTAAAAAACCCTTTTTGGCAACGATGTGTATCATGGGTTTCAAAAAATACGCAATCCTTTACATGTAATGTTAACAATGGTATCGACAATTTGTGAAATGTTTGTTTGTTGATAAAAACATGGGTTTGTTTTCTTTGACATTTTATGTGGGTGTAGTTACTTGCTTTGCTAGTTCGTAATACACATGGAAAAAAAAACTATTGCTTTTGTTTATTTTTTGTTGTAAATGATACTCGGCTTTGCGTGGGCATTCTTAGTTGCTTTGACTGATTATTAATAATTGGTTAATTATAAGTAATAAATATTATTTTATTACGGATTTTTCAGAGAAAAATATATCGATTTCTATTTATACCTTATAGCAAGAAATGTAGAGAGTTATTTGGTTGCCTAAATAAATATAAACTGACCTTTAAACTTCCCAAAGTAGAATATCCCCCGTCCCATATAGACAAGGAATAAAATTGGTCATTGATCATCACATTAACTCACTGTACAATCACTTAACCGGATCTCCTAGTATTACACCAACCTACTATACCTGTAAAAGATGAATCTATTAACAAACTTACATTTAAAGGGCCTTTTTTAATTCCATATAATTTCATCTCAGCTACCATTTAAAAAATAATGATAGAACAGTTATTCAAATCAAAATCATTTAATATTATCTCTCGTATTAAAAAAATCTGGTGTTTCGAAAAACCGGCTCTAAGGCTTCTTTTTAAGGTGGAGCCATCAACAACGTATCCTGGCAAAGGCAACAGAACACCATTAATTCTAATCAGGTCAGCTGCGCCTGGACCATTAATTTGAATTTCTCCTTCCACTTTGATTGCTGAAGTTTTCTCGACAGTGACGTATTGCATCTGAAGTTAAAGTTGATGTACATGGATAATACTGTTTTGAGTTGAGGAATTAAGGTTTACTTATTTATAATTATAATGTGTTTTAGGCCATCGATTCTTTCCAGTTGACTGCACGTTGGCCTAGTGGTGCTAAGCGCGACTGCTACGCTAGAGGTCTTGGATTCGATTCCCGAGTCGACCAAGGTGTTATTGGGTTTTTCTATGAAATTCTCAGTAGCAGGTCGGAGTTTTGATTTGTGCCCGGTTAGTGGCAATAGGCTCGCCCCCCCTTACGTGGGATCTAAACATATCGGCGAACTGTGGGTGTACATTGGTACACCTCTGCCTACCCCTTCGGGGATACAGGCGTGATGATATGTTATGTTATGTTGGTCCCAAAAAATAAGTGATCCTTAGTTGAATCGACGTTGATTAGTATGCAATTTGAAAACACGTATAATACTTACAATAATAAATTACGTTTGTTCTAAGGTTGTTAATAAAGTATTATATTTAGGGCCTACATACGAAAGATAATTTATTCAAACGTTCAAACGCTGTCGCTTCCAAAAAAAATATTGTACGCTCTCGTCCAGAAAACCCCGCTAAAAATATCCAATGGCTATAAATTTTAAATCTTAATCCAAATACAGATAAAATACACAATTATTATTATCAGGCTATATTTCAAAGTTTTTAACCCTAACGGCTTAACAGCGAGATACATTCACTATTAAGCCTAAATATAAACCGTTTATGATCACTGCAGTTAAACTAGAATGCACTTTATTTACAATGTGTACACAGTAATATTTCTGTATTATCGCTGTATAAAATACTTGTAATAATTCAAGGGATATTATAGAAAGGGGAGCGGTATTAAAATGTTAAGTTTAAAATACAAGCATGTTATGTGGGGCTCCGAAGTCAGCGATAACCCAATGTAGCGATTTTAAAATTAGTTTCCTATTGCAATATTTTCGGGCATTTAATATTTTTAGAATGTTAACTTTTATATCATAAAACATTTTTCACGTATAAGACTTATAGTCTTTTAAAATAGCATATACCAAAATTTAACACCTGTGTCCCCTTGTGACAATCAAAGCTATTCAAAATAGAAACAAAAGTAATCACTATAAAAATCAAAACGTTTTGATTTAATTTTTGGTAACTTATTAACTTTAAACTACTTCAAAAATTAATAAAGCGCCTCATTCCAACTAAAACCCCACTATATCCCAAGAATTCTACCTTCGCGGTATTCATGGCCACAACTAATCAAACAAGCGCCAAGTGTGAGAACATCAAATAAATATGAATTGATAGGATCATAAATCGCGCTGCACATACGGAACACAATCCAGCGGATATTTGCACATCCCTATCGCTAAAGGATGCCCTTTGGCACAGTTTTTGCAAACTTTATTAAGGTTCCTTTTTTGTTTGATAGCCTTTTGTTTGATTTGATAGCAGGAAGGAGAGGATTTGATCGGTTTGTGTGTCTCATACGTTTTGGTGGATCATGTGATCCAAAAATAACAAGTTTTGATTCTAATAGAATGTTTCAAGAAGCGCTGGTGAAAAAGCGAAGAAATGAAGTACATGAACAGAATACTCTGCGTAGCCTTTGGTCGACCTATAGTTTAATTTCATACTCGCTTTAAAAAAAGAATTGATTAGAAATTATATCACCGACGTGATAATCCTCAGCTACTATGATTCTGAGTGTTTCTACTCTCACCGATGTAGAATAGTCAAAAGATCGAGAATGCGGTCCTATGTAAGTAACAAAACCAAAAAAAAAGAAGATCTAATAGAAATAAAAAGTACTACCGCAACAAATACCAGTCACTATCTAAAACAGATACATACTAGTCCAACAGAACTATCTATAATACCACAAAACAAGCAGCAAAACTTCGGCACTGCGGGTTGTAAATAAAAGTTCACGATACAGAAATAGACGAGAGCCCAATTACACGCGAGTCATGTTTTCAACGCGGTATTGGAAAAATGCGGACACATAGATTTAACGAATTTCAAATACCGATGCAAACTTTTTGATGGTATGATGTCATGTCATGCAGTGCCAAAAAACTATTTCAAAATACATTTCCAAATAGTTTTTTATGAATATCTGATTTGATCAAATTAAATGGCTTGTGAGATTTTTTGATGATTTATAAACACATAACTTTAGCCTGAATGTATGTCTTTCTGTCCTTTTATATATAGATTGATCATGTGCTCTTTACTAAAATGCAAGTGACATCTAAAATGCCAAAACTAAAGAAAATTCCAATCCCATTTCGGATCTCCAAAGATCCATTCGAACACATTACGAATGGATGCACAAAATCCGACCAAAATCACATCCAGCTAGACTTAAAACAATACTCTGCAATTTAGCACTCCGTTGCACATTTACTCATAGGTGGAATCCCTGCACATCTGCTATCTTCGTTTAAACCAGTCTAGACAATAAATATAATACTGCATTTATTTCTAGTATTTCTTAGTCCTTAATGGGGGGAGCAATGACCTCGGCTTTATGAATGGAAGCTACCGATTGGTTGGTAGCTAATCGATTTTAAGATGGAATTGCATTAATGTTGCAATCTTTGTTTATGGTCTTAACTGCAGCTATAATGTTAGTCCGTAATTGGATCCTTTTGGACATTTAGCAGATGTGCTCAGGATTTGCAGTAGTGTTTCTAAATCGTTCGCTATTGCATTGTATTGGATTTTAGATTTGGATTTAGACACTTGAAGTACTTGATATTAGTATTAAGAAGGTTTGATTAGTCTGTAACGTGCTAAATATAAGAAGTTCAATAATATGCTTTTAACGTTCTTAAGGTACGAGTAGGATACCTAATTAAGTCATTATGTGAATTCTCAATTATAAAACACCATACAATCTGACCTGCGTCTATCAAATTCAAATTCTTTATTTTGTAAATAGGACTACATACAATCACTTTCACACGTCTTCTTAATCTAGATGAGGTCGACATTTCCTAACTGACTACCCTGAGAAAAAATGTCGAAACAAACTCGGGGGTCACAGTCTCTTTTTAGTCCTGATAATACAATAGTAAATTTGAGTAAACAAATGCAGAGTATTTACTGGACTGGTATCCCATCCACTGTTCACTATCTTTCAAGAAATAATTATAATGAGTCATCAAAATGGATTTAACCCTACCATATACATGTTTTAAATATTTGATACAAGGCTTATTTCCTTCATCACGAGACATCATCAAAACTTCATCCACCTACTCTGCGTCAGTTTCACGAAAATTGTTAATCCGAGCCCGAATATCCCAACATCCAAAAAATCCGTTTTGTCTTAGTTACGTGCGAACAAAACTCGTCCCACATCGGTGGAACATTTTTTGTTGGTTGCGGAACAAAATAATAGGATTTACTAGGAAGCGGGCGGGCAGTGAAGCTAAAAATTGTGTTTGTACGACATTCACGGTACGCTGGATCTCTGCTGATCATGGTAATTCTTATGGAACTTATTGAATGACTTGACTTGTTTCGTTATCTTGCTTTGAGGTCAGTAGGTTTATTAGATTGTAGCTGTTTATTACATCACTTTCATTCTTCATGTTTATTGTCACTTATTATTATTACTATGTTTCACGCAATGTCGAAATTGTTTACCTGAAATGGAACAATGATTATTAAATCACTATTTATTGCTAGTGTATCATCATAATTAGTTCCTATTCCTGAGTTTCTTAATTCGTTTTCTTTTTTGCTATTTCCTCTTTAATAAACATTCGGAAAACGTACAGAGATTAAAACAAACGCAATTTGGCCTATGTATGTGCAAACGCTCCACTCTGTTTAAATCGATAATAGACTTAAATCATAATATATGGATGCCGTTTAGATACATTCCTTACTATAGTTACTGAAACTCGATAAAAACCTACTCGATAAATATTAAAAGATACCTTCAATAGTACCTCAGTGTATACGAATTAAAGTTTATTAAAACCTCTTCTAGAGAGATAGTCCGAGTATCCAATAAACTTGACCTATTTGCGAGCAATATGTGTAAAGACGCAATACCACTTCTATTACGATGCACTTCAATAACTGTAATGCAGTTTACATTGATATTATGTTGTATTGTGACTTTTATATTGCTAGTGCACCTACGTGTGTGTACGTAAGAAGAGATACTAAGATTTTATGGGTATAGGTAGTGTACCTATATTGTACTTGCTTAATGTATTAAGTTACATATTCATGTTAGATTTAAACTACTACTGCAATATGTTTATCTTACTACAATAAATATGGGCTGAATAGTGCAATAGAGTAACTGGTCAAATGCAGCACTGGTGCCTCCCGGTTTGTAAAACGTTGATCATTACAGATTATTTGTTAGGAAACTTAAAACATTCGTTCGATAATTGTTTGCAACCTTAAATAATAGGTTCTTTGGTCATTCGTACTCCGTAAATTTGACAAAAGACATCCTATTAATCCACTATTCAGAAACAGGGGATTAACATTAAAAGTTAAATCAGTAAGTACTATTCTGTAAATGACAATCCATAATATGAATATGCAGAACATATTTCATAGAACCAGTAAAACCTTTATAAATTAAATTATAAATATCCTATATACCACTACGTACCCTTTAAAAGCACATCGTGAACGCAACCCACACTTAGTTCATTCAATTACATGCAAACCGCTGCACTACACTTGCGGACAGTCGCGCACATTGGCGAACACTCGCGAGCGCTCATAATTGGACAGTCGGCGCTGACCGCGATTGTACTCGACGGTAAGCAAAGTGCGTTCCAATCAAATTAATTTTGTACCCACCTATTTGGATTTGCTTGAAGAGTGCCGGGGAAATCTTGGGAACTAATGGCCGTAGTTAACGTTCATACTGAATTAAAATATTGTGCAGCAAACTGCAATTGTGCACTACGTGTACTTTTATATTGGTTGTTCACAATTAATATCAATTTTATAATTTCTTGTTAGCAGTGAGGTCAAGACTAGAAGGAAGAAATAATAAGGTTTTCAATAAATCAATATAAAAAATAATGTGCCACCTAAAACATATTAGAAAAAGTGTTGGTATATCATGAGTAAGGAGCTTTAATAACCGTTTAAATAGTTAAGTGACACCACATTTTTTAAAAGTCCATAGTAGATGTTACTGCTGGGGGAAAACGCCTCACCTCATGTTTTCCAAAACACGAATTCAATTTAGTTTTATATATTTCTAAATAGAACGGTCACAGTCTAAGTACACCATTTAGTCTCTATATTTATAATTCTATAGTTAGACTATTTCCCAGTAAAGTTGGTGACACCCTTATCACGACAGGACGGGGACTGTCAAGGTCACGGCATCAAGTTCAGTTAAGATAAGGATCGATCTTCTGAAGAGCACGATAAACACCTACCAATGGCTGGCTTTATATGTATATTCTATTTTATTTAAGCTATTTTTATTAAAGTAGCGGCCTTAGAATTTACTTGAAGATTTTCATCATATAGTCATACTTACCTACATTGATATATTAGATTAGATTAGATTAGAATATTCTTTATTAGAATATTCACGCCTGTTTCCCGTAGGGGTAGGCAGAGACCACTTTTTTGCACTAGCTACGATCCTTACATACTTGTTTCGCTTTATCCACTTTCATTATTCCCTTCATACATGCTCTTCGGTCATACTTACATCAGATTATATTTTTTTTTCTCATTAAACTACTGTTTGTAAATGAAACACATGTCATACAATTTACAATCCCTCGTTAAAACTCTGAATAAAATAGTACAGGAGTATTAAACCCCGCGGATCCTTTTGTTTGCTCGTTGAGCGTAAATTATGAGAAGAAAATATGAATAATGCGATTTTAAGTCCAGCCCGCCTGACGCTAACAAGAGAAACATAAATATCTTTGTTCTGCTGTAATTAAAATATGATACATTTCACTTTTAAAATGAATAAAAATCGCCTGCATAAGATGACATTTTCTTGGAAATTTTCAGTCGCTGAATAAACTTATCACGTATATAAATAATGATTAAAAATAAAATATTTGCAAAATTGGACTTCAAAAATTGTTTTGAAGAATTTACTAAAACTATCAGTTTTAAGTCTCATGCTGTCTCCGTCACTTTAACCTTACTTGTGTTAAATAGCAACGAAGAAACTTTAACATGCATTTAAGAATGTGTTGCAGTTAATTTAATAATAATTTGCGGTTATAGCGTTCAAAGGTTAGTATTAAGAATCAGGAGAAGGTCAGTGACGCAAGGAAAATGAGATATCATCATTCGAGGTAGCTCTGCCCCATGCATAGGTAAAATAAGACATTTGAAATAATATTCATGTCGATAAATAATACTAACTTTTAAACTATCGCGCTATATGCTTACAGTTATATTATAATTCGACGGGAATTAGCGCGATACCTTTTTGGGTTTGAAGTATCAACCAGGTTACACTTGCCGGGGTTGTAAGCAGACTACAGACGTCTACAGAGTAGCTAAATAGGTAATCTGTTATGAGCGTTTTTGAGAGAATAAAAATAACTTCATAAATATACAGATTAAAGTAACTTTATAAAATAAAGCATGCAAATCGGTCGGTTAGTTGTAATAGGTTATCTAAATCGGATATCGAATCGGATGTGGCCCAGTTTTTGTATGATTCGAAAAACGGCGGCTCGTTCCGGAAACTGGATAATAGGATTCGCTGGTTTAGGCTCAACAGTCGAATGAACAGATTAAAAATGGGTGTATTTTTCAGCGTTCAGAAATTATATTTTTGTAGGGAAGAGTGTTTGCTGGTTTTGAAAGAGATTTTTGCGCTCTTATTTATATATTTTTTGTGGTACAGTTTTATGAAGTTAAATAATTGATTTATAAGTACAAAATCGGTTGTTAAACATAATAGTTTTTGAAGTGGTAGAATCGGTTACGTGTTTTTCGCAAATTGCATAACACCAACGTCATTGCATCCTGACAGTGTAAATAAAAAAATTGCAATTTTTTGCTGCATTTATTTCAAATCAATAACAGCGTATCACGGTACATGCAATTGACATAAATTAATAACAATTTATGAGTATCCCGATAGTCATGGAGTGTGAATGAAAAACCATTAAGAACAAGGGTATTAAGTGGTGTTGGTGCAAGTTATGAGGGTGACGTCACGACCAGCGACTGCCGATGACGGGGGCGGGGCTTGCACGTGGCCAGCTTTGAATGCCATAGAATAAGGACTCTTTAGACAGATACTTACAAAATGGCTTGTTAGCTCAGCGGCATTTATTGTTTATTGTTTTACTTACGAAAGAAATACTTTTTGTCTTTGAAATTTTCAGTTACACAGGGGTCATTTCAGCTAAATTACTAAGAAACCTTTTTACCTAAGCCATTGTAGACCAATACAAAAAAAAAATTAATTGTAAGAAACATTTCAAAAGACTCAACTTAAAAATTAAGTGTGAAGTGGAAATATTCATAAAGATAAATCCCCACAAATGGTAAAACATTACTAATAATATTAAAAACTTGAACTCCACATGAGAAAATGGTGAAGTAATATCAGATTATAATAATAATATTATTTCGTAAAGCCTATAATCATTTATTAAATCTAATATAAAAACAAACTCTAACTATACTAAAATTAAAACTTACATAAATAAAAACTAACAGGCGTCAAAGAACTCATCGTCATCCTTGTCAATGGCGGGGAACGTGCCCAGAAGGCTGGCAGCATTGCCACGTTGAATGGCTATGCCGATTCTCTGTGCAAGGAACAAACCAGCCCTCTGATCACGAGTAGATTCTACCAAACGTTTGGAAAGTTCTTTGAATAGATTTCGTGCGCTCGGACTCCATGACCCGAGCGTTTCAACCCCAAACGGCTCGAAAATATAATCACCCACAATGTTATTATACTTCCGCCGCTTAAGGGTCTCCGCAGCTCCAGCAGCAGCGCCAGGAGAGGCTGCTGAACTTAGAACGTGGGACGGCGCAAGGGTGGCGACGCACGTTGCGTCCCACACCAAAGGCCGACCCAATTTCCAAGGCAGCAATGACATACCGTCAGGTCTCTTGCCATCGCCGCGCACCAAACCATTGGGTTCCAAAACAGCTGGTACACCGGCGGTGACAAGAGCACGACGAATTATGTCATTCAAATTTGAGTGGCGAGATATACGCCCTGCGCTCCTGCTGCAGGACAGGCCATGGTGACCGAGGTTGTCGACTGTCTCACCGCATTGACAACGATGACATGCGACACAGGGTATACCTAAACGTAAACTCATGGCGAGCCGAAAAGTATTATTATCCAAAATGGTACCAAGAGTTGTTGGTAAAGCTATGTTATAACACATATTTTCAGAATCCTATTCTTTTTTTAAACTACGTTTCTTTTAGCAAACAAATAAAAGAAAAAATAAACAACGCTTTATTTTCTACAAAGACCGTGTCCATGTGAATTTGTCATTCCTCTAGGGCGCTTAGCTATCAAAGTTGAACACAACAATAAAACTACTATAAAACATAAATAATATTTATTTATTGCCCATCCAAAGGACCCACAAACTTTTATCAAACTTTTTATTTGAACGAAGCTTCTGTTAGTTTTTTTACTCTGTGGTAAAATTATATAGATCAAATAACGCCGACCATTTTCTAATGGATCGAGTTTGAATCTGACTTTGCAATAAATAATAATGTATTTACTTTAAATAATTCCGATCAGGTTTTTAGTCTAATTGTTTACGTTTAATATTACTCGAATCGCGTAATGGCTCTTTTATTCTACTTTAAATTAATCATAAAGAAATTTATTGAATTCAGACAGAAAATTAAATTAAGTCTTATTTATTTAAGTATCACACTGCTTTTACTCGTAACTACACGTAGTTTACAATAGTCTGAAGCCGACATAGCAATAACTAGCTGTGCCCGCGACTTCGTCCGCGTGAAATAGTTACTTTTCGGGCAGCATATTTAGAATTAGGTTTTTATACATATACTTTCGCTTGGGTAGCTATAAATTTACTTTACAGATGCTTCTCTGTATACGATATTTGACGTATGGCCATCGGGGATGAAAGCATACAGGCTCCTAGGATTGATTGACACAAACAGTTGATACTTATATCTACACCCACAACTTTCAACGTCTGACCTTGGGCTTTATTAATCGTCATCGCAAAACATAGGCTGACTGGAAACTGGACTCGTTTAAAACTAAATGGGAAATCATTTGGAATGAGAGGAATCCGAATAATTTCTATCTTGCCTTTCCTCTCAAAAGTCCTTGAACGTCTAGTCCATATGCAGATTAGTGCATTTCTTTCTAAATTTAACCTTCTCAATCCCTTCCAGTCAGGTTTTAGACCTGAACATAGCACTACCACAGCTCTGGTTCAAATTACGGATGATATTAGATCAGGCATGGAAATCGGTAATCTAACGGTACTTGCATTGCTGGATTTCAGCAATGCCTTTAATACTGTTGATTTCGATATTTTGCTTGGCATATTGTGCTCCCTCAACATATCTCCACCGGTAATTCAATGGTTTCACAGTTACTTACACGGTCGGCGGCAACGTATTCGCTTCGATAATTCATTTTCCGATTGGAGTAATATTAGTGACGGCGTCCCTCAAGGTGGCGTTCTTTCTGATTTACTCTTCGCTATTTTTATTAATTAAATATCTAATGAACTTCTTTCTTCCTACCACTTGTAGGCAGATGATCTTCAAATATACATTCAAGCGCCTCTTGCAAAACTACCTGAAGCAATCGACATTATGAACCAGGACCTGTGCCGCATTTCTCAGTTGAGCATGAGATACGGCCTTACAGTAAATCCCATGAAGACACAGGTTATTGTAGTTGGCAGCTCAAGGACGATCGCAAAGATTGTCTGGACATTGCTTCCTCAAGTTTCTTTCAACAACAGCTTTATTCCTTTTAGTGATAACGTCAGAAACTTGAACATCGTGATCGACAGGAACTTTTCCTGGTCTGCCCAGGTCCAAGAAACTTGTCGGAAACTTTACGCATCGGCTGGATCCCTAAGGAGACTACGCAATTTTCTCCCCACTACCACCAAAATTGCGTTAGCACAATCCCTTCTTCATCCCATCCTTGATTATGCTGATGCCAGCTATCTCGACATCGACGAAGACTTACTTGATAAGCTTGAGCGTCTCCAAAATTTTTGTATTCGGTTCATGTTTGGTCTGCGCAAGTATGACCACGTCTCAGAATACCGCACTAAGCTTGAGTGGTTACCCATCCGGCTTCGCCGGAATACTCATATCCTTTCTCTTCTCTACACGTTCTGTTTCTTCCTTCAACACCTTCTTATTTAAAAAAATCGTTTTGAGTTTCTGAGGGACTCACACTCCCGGTCCCTGAGGTCATCTGAGAGCCAAGAGTTGAAAGTCCCAATGTACTCCACAATATTCTTTGACCAGCTTTTTGCTGTTCAAGCAGCACGTTTCTGGAATGCATTGCCTGTAGCTATACGTCGTGAGCAGAGCTAACGTAAATTTAAAAAAGCTGTTAAGGCACATTATTTACCCTCCATTTAAAATCAATTTTTGTTTCGTTCTTGTTTTTCTTTCTGTTTTATGTTTTATGTCATATTATTATGTCTATGTCTGTATCGGTATGTATGTCACGCAATCTTCTGTGAAAATTTGTAAACTTAAGCATAATTTTAGTTGTTTTTATGTCTAGTATTGTTTACATTCTTGTTTTGTTTCCTTTTATATACATTTACTTGGAAGGTAGTCTATGTAATTACTGTGTTACCCAGTAAAATGGGTTATGAAGGTCAGATATTCAGTCGCCCCCTGTAAAATACGGAATTCAGCTGAATCCGGTAAGACTGGTAGCCGACCCCAACATAGTTGGGAAATGGCTCGGGAGATGGACGCGCAGGCGCAAGGCGTGTACGTCATCATATCAACCTGCTGAAGTCCACTGCTGGACATAGGCCTCCCCCAAGGAACGGTCACGATCTCCTGCCCTTTGCATCCAGTCACTGCCAGCTGCCTTCTTCAGGTCATCGGTCCATCTAGCCGGGGCGTCCTACACTACGTTTGCCTAAGCGTGGTCTCCATTCGAGAACCTTCCTGCTCCACCTCTCGTCGGTTCTGCGACAGACATGGCCAGCCCACTGCCACTTCAGCTTGCTACAGTTTTGGACAATATCAGTCACCTTGGTCTTATGTCGTATGATCTCGTTCCGGATCTTATCCCTTAATGAGTACCCCAACATAGACCTTTCCATACATTTCATTCCATACTTTTTTTGTTTATATTTCCATGGTACAGACACCACTTTTCTACAATTTTATTATATGTATAGAAGATGATTTTTCAAATTGACATAACTTTTTTATTTATGTTCCGATTGACATGAAATAAACGCTAAATGTTAAGTGAAGCTTACTAAAATATATTCGTGAAAACCGCATCTTAATCGAGTAAGCCGTTTCTGAGATTAGCGTGCACAAACACACAGACAAACAGACAAACCGACAAACAGACAAAAAAAAAGTAATCATAATTTCAGGTTCGGTATCAATATTATAACAACCCTTGCTACTTTTTTTTTTATATTTCCATGGTACAGACACCACTTTTCTACAATTTTATTATATGTATAGAAGATGATTTTTCAAATTGACATAACTTTTTTATTTATGTTCCGATTGACATGAAATAAACGCTAAATGTTAAGTGAAGATTACTACAATATATTCGTGAAAACCGCATCTTAATCGAGTAAGCCGTTTCTGAGATTAGCGTCCACAAACACACAGACAAACAGACAAACCGACAAACAGACAAAAAAAAAGTAATCATAATTTCAGGTTCGGTATCGATATTATAACAACCCTTGCTACTTTTTTTTTTATATTTCCATGGTACAGACACCACTTTTCTACAATTTTATTATATGTATAGAAGATGATTTTTCAAATTGACATAACTTTTTTATTTATGTTCCGATTGACATGAAATAAACGCTAAATGTTAAGTGAAGATTACTACAATATATTCGTGAAAACCGCATCTTAATCGAGTAAGCCGTTTCTGAGATTAGCGTGCACAAACACACAGACAAACAGACAAACAGACAAACCGACAAACAGACAAAAAAAAAATTAATCATAATTTCAGGTTCGGTATCGATATTATAACAACCCTTGCTACTTTTTTTGTTTATATTTCCATTGTACAGACACCACTTTTCTACAATTTTATTATATGTATAGAAGTGTGAGGACTGCATCACGTACTATTTCAAATTGTCTGTTTTAAAGTGACCACAGTAAGTGGCTCACGTCCCGCACATAACTTGTACAACCACTTCAAAACCTTTTCGCAACACCCATCTTAAAATAATTTAGATACTGTGTGGTCTAATCTTTTTAAAGCCCAGTTCACATCGCCTTCATAATGACGATTTGAAACACCATATCGAATAGCCTCCAGTTCTCAATAGCACTTAACACGCAAATTCAAGTCAAAAGCAGTTCATTCACAAAAATATTCAAAAGAATAACGACAATGGAACAAAAATGTAATAAATTATGCTTTTAGATTTACCACAAACAAGAGTTTAAAGGCGTTTGCTTGACAAAGGGATCATTCAAAAATCGAATACCGTTTCGATGAATGAACGTAGGATCAATGAATGAATGGCGAGCGACAGACAGACTGGCGTCGTTCATTTCGCGATTTGAAACCAATTTTTTTCTTGTCTGGCATTTTTTTGATCTACCTGCCAGTGTTAGTCGGCCTTTTTTGTTTGTTGTGAACAGAGAAAGTTCTGGTGTTACTATGCAGAGATTTAATATGGTTTGTAATGTGATACTGCTTAGAAATCAGACCATTAAATGTTACTTATTTATTTTGTAACATGGTGCAAAGCGAAGTGACTGAAAATACTGGATGGACGCATCGATTTCAATAACTGTGTCATGATTAAATTTCAAGGAGAATCAAATCTTTTAAAACAGTTAAACGAAGATATTTCAAACAGTCTTAAGTAATTATGATATTAAAAATATATTATTAATACGTTAAAAAAAATATTAATATTCTAAACATCCTAGATTCTACAGAACCATACTGCTCTTAAACAAGTTGACTAACAACAAATCGATACACAAAGGACTAAGCTTCGAACTACAGCTAAACTATAACGATCACCCAGTTTGCTTGCAGCCAAGTTCAAATTACTTCCTTATCTTGACAAGCCAAATGACACTTTGGAATAGTGAGTTTATGCCACGGAATACGCTGTTTGAATTAATCATGAACAGCTGGCTAAATTCTCATCATATTTATTAGAAAGTAGTTTTGAATATGAAATGTTAAAACACTATTAAACTCACAATAGGTGTGTTATTTTTGACGGAAGAGTGATGAAACTTGTGATACTTGACCATCACTTAATTTCATTGTTTATGAAGCTAATAATATAATTTATACTAATGTAAAAGTAAATACTTAAATGTATATCAAAACGATAAAATTTTCTGACAGATTACAATTATTATCTTTACTTTCTTTTTTAAAAGCGTTTACTACATCATTCAAACAAAACAATATAGTTTGTGCCTCAAAAGAAAAACAAGTGAACATCACTTTACGATATATGATCGCGTTATGTCCCTGATATCTTTTTAACTTGAAACACAAAACCTCCATAACAAATATCGTTGAATTCAGCCGTTATGTTTTGTCGCAATTTTCTTCCAATTTCCTATAAAAAGGATTTGTGATATCAAACATTGTTATGATACATCGGCTATCAAGCCTTTGAAGGCTTTAGGGTGTCATAACTATCTATAATACTCGTAGAATGCTTGTTTTTGGTTCCGTAGCTTTGAGTTCTTTCCACTTGACTGGTTGTGAAAGGTCAACGGATACAGAAATTGCGATTGGAAATGATAGTTCAAAGAATTGCTTTGACATTCTAGAATTTAATAAACATGAATAAATAAGGTTTAAGTTGGTCTGCGTTGTGAAAAGGATTTTCTTCTTTTAATGTAGGAATCGAGCTCTTCAGGATATCGATATTTGTGCGTAAAATCTATGTGTACCATAGGAGCTCAAAATCAAAATATTTTTATTTCTTATAAACCAAAAAAAGGCGCTCAAGAAAAGTTACGTTAAAAACTATTGATTCTAGTTGCTCGCTACTAACTAATCTGAATAACTGGCCATTAAGGTATGCAATAAAGAATTGAATTGAAGTACCATGCCTTACTGTTTATTATGCCCGTAGCATTATGTAATTGATTACTTATGGAGTATATTTCTCTTTACTTTTCCAACGTCGTTTTTAAGTAGCAATTCCACACACATATGGGCTCAATCATTTCTTATTCCCGTTCCAAAAAAGTCACAACTTACCTTTTATCGACGGTAATGATCAATGCGATTTTTTGTCGCAAAATTCTTCACAAGACGTGCTCCTTCACATTTCCCGACAATCGGTAAGGTTAATCTGATAATATGAGATGATCGATTCGTTTACTCGAGTGCCGAAGTATTCGTTTGAGTTGCCGCAAGTTTTGTCAAACCTACTCGTTCGCGGCGAGGGATGGCGCAAATCGAGTTAGATGTGTTTGGTGCTGTAATCGAGTGATTCGATTAATACTTGCTTCTGTTGTTCAATAAAAATGTTTTGTGTGTGTTTTTAGTTCAGATAAATATTTTTGAAGTGTTTTTGAAGTTTACTATCCCCAATATACTATAATAAGCTTACTCATATGAGCAAGCTTTGCGGACAATTTGAACTGCGAATCATAATATTATTATATGGTTTATTCTATTGTAAAATATTTTAATCTTGCTTCAGTGTTAAAATCATGATGAGAATAAAAACGTTAAATTGCAATTATTTATTCAAAAATAAATAATCACGCCTCTAAATCATGTCTCGCTGTAATTACTAAACAAATTCAACCATTATTCTATTGTCGTAAAATAACTAAAAAATAATTCCTACCACAAGTGATTAGGTGACAATAAAAAGAATACCTGGATTTTCAGCAAGTTAAATTGGACTGTAGCTTTTTGACAATAAAGTTTGATTTAATTTGGCACACAATACGTTATAAATCGCAATTACAGCAGGTACGGACAGAGAAGCAATTATTCGTAACCCGTGACGAGGAATTATTCAAATTTGGGTTCGGGTGTGGTTCAAGTTACAAGATTTTGAGTAATTTTAAAACTTACTTTAGTCTCAATTTTAATAACAATTACCATAAAATAAATTCACTATAGACTGTGTAACATTCCTGTAGCATTACTATATGGTTTACTAAAAATATGTAACAGCGGGAAAGACCTAGCCACAGCTTGAATGCGTGCTTAGTATCAACATAATTTTGTGTTTATGATAAATAAGCATTTGAATTCATAAGCAAAGATTAGTATCGCTTTTAAACCGGTTAGCCATAATTATTATAACGTCACATTATTATGGCTCTCAATTTGCATAGGTACATTAATTTAAGATAAAAAACATTTTTGAAAAAAAATGAAATATACTTCAAAAATCTATAAAATAATACTGTAACGTACCTATAAACCTAACCTAAACTACTCCTCCTTTTTTAAAGTCTTTTAAAAATATAATTATTAGTTTTTATTGTACCGAAAACTGAACTGTCAAATGCAACCCTAAAAACTTTTGTCCAAATCGCCAATGCCCTTAACTTGTGCCCCACAAAAAACGTGATTAACCCTTCATTGTGTTGGATGCGTACGCCGTACTGCGAGTATCGTTAAGGGATGTTTTTTATTAAAACGTATTGTCATTTTATTTTCATTATTTGCGAAGTCTGATGATGTTATGTCAAATATAAAGGTACTGTGTACTGTGGTCGGTTTAATAGGGATTTCTGATTTCATTACTTTTTTGCTTCTAATCAGAGATTTTGGGACAGAATACAATCAGGTACATGACTAGCTCGTTAGTATTTTGGTTATAATTTGTTAAGGTTTGCGTTACCGTGATTTTTTTAATAATTTGTGGTGTCAGGCGCATTTTACGTTTTTGATTTGTAATATTTAGCTTATCGGACATCACTCGGATGTTTACAGATGGACGGACGTATACATAAATTTTAAAATGCAGTTTACAGGGAAATCAGACTTGCAATCGCGGGTCCCCACAGTTCAAACAAAAATTTTAAAAATATATTTTATTATTAGACTTAAGTCAAAAATGTGCAATCCCTTTACAAAAAAAAACTCTTTATATCCGAAATACCTTTTCAAAAATTGGACTTCTGTAACGTTTGAAGGAGATCGTTATGTAATACTAATACCATTTAATTCGTCGTGAGTGACCTCAGAACTGGGCAGCAATACGGTCCCCGTACCTCAGGGAAATTCCCGTCCCTCTACGAGTTTAATAAGATCCGATATTATATTTTTGTTTCTTTTTATGAATGTTGCTGAAAGTAGGTATATGTTGGAGGTTATGTGGAATTGAGAAACACTTGAGAGTAAATGCTGAATTTTAGTAATCTTGTTATAATACAGTGTCTAAACTTTTTCAAATATGGCAGAGAATAGTTTTTTAATAGAATTAAATATCAATGTTTGTCTACCAACGGAACCCACTCTTTACCCGAATTTCGCAGGCAAAATACAATTTCTAGCACTCTCACTAAATACAGCTTCAATTCTCAGAATCAACCGTTAAGAGGTCAGATCTAGTGACTTGTAAAATCCATCAAGAAACTACCCAAGACTGAACTGAACTGACTAATATTGCCAGTACTCGTATGCATCTTAACTCAAAATCAAACAGTCTTCTAGAGGCCATACAAATATTTGCTCATTCTCTGACACTGAAGATTACGGATATCAAACAGATCCGCGGTCATATTACGTATTTTTATGATCAAAAGACCAGCAAAAATTGCACAATTATTGCTACCAATTGCCGTGTATCACGATAACATCACGATAATTTGCAAATTGCCAGCAATTATGTACAAAATGCTTGTGAGTGAGATACGTTATAAAGCCGCCATTTTATCCTCTCGCATCTCACATAATCTCGCGCCTGACTTGATTCCACATTAATATTCAAGTCACAGTCCCCGGACTAACGGGACGATGCAAGTTCCAAGTTTTTGGTGTTTTAACCTACGTTCAAGATGTGAATTGGTGGATGTTATTATTGAGTAGCCAAACTAGGGCTGATAATGCTTTGACGATACTTTTTTTTTCCTGGTAGTGCTTATCACGATAAAAAGTAGGTAAAGATATATCTTGTAAATATGACTAATGCGTTGATAGGAGCATGTTAGTAATAAGAAGATGAATGTTCATTGAAAATAAAAAAATATGCTATTACTAACTGAGGAACATCAAGAACTGGGAATAAGCAACTTAAGCTTTACTTGAAATTAGTATTTTGCGCCTCTTTTTACTTTTAAATATTTTCTACTAAACTTCAAAGCAGTAGGTAATGTACAATTTATCAAAACATTACCCTTAATTAAACTAAGTTTATCCAATACCTAATCACAGTTCGATGATTATTCGATGAATCTTGCAAACCTTTCAGAAAGCAACCATAACATAATATGCATATTAGTGGGCGTGGCTTACAATTGTCATGGCGGCGACGCCCCGCCTCTCGTGGAAGGGGTATCGACAGATGCGCGTGAGTCGACGAATCTTACGGATGACGGTTTTGTTGAAAGCTGACTGATGTGTCATGAGATAATATTATAACTCTTATCTTCAGAAATATTATATTCACTTTTAAACGGACATAGAAATAATAAAGAAATATAATTCTGTAAGTGTTGGTAATATTAAAAAAGTGCGTATTTTATTTGTTAATTATTATCTAA
The DNA here is from genome assembly GCA_905146925.1 of Autographa gamma. Taxonomy (NCBI): domain Eukaryota; kingdom Metazoa; phylum Arthropoda; class Insecta; order Lepidoptera; family Noctuidae; genus Autographa; species Autographa gamma. The sequence continues at coordinate 893,187 of LR989858.1, forward strand.
AGTCCTCTAGTATACAACCAAGGTAACCAGAGTTTCAACGATACAGACAAGCTATCTTTGGCCTTTAATATGTACTGCATGTTTAAGCACACAATTTTTACTCCACCCAAATGTTTCACTCACGGTACTTTAAACTATATTTTCATGTTAATGCGTCCCACAACTATAAATCTTACTGTAAAGTATTTACGATCTAAAATTGAATGATAGGACAATTCCCGTAAGATATACAGGACTGTGTATGTCCGCCCGCTGGGAATTGTTAAGCAATCGAGTTTGTTTACGGATTGGGTCGACATTTTAAATAACTGATGCAGTGCTGCTGCGTATGGTCTAAAGATAACAAACTTTGACGTCAAAGGTAATATATTCTTTGGTGGTATTAGGAATAGTAATCATTTAAAGAGCTACATGTTGTTTTTTAAACTACAACACTAGTCTAGTCAAGAGTAAAAGGGGAAATGGATTATGGAGTCCGTCTATCTATTTTATGAACCGACTTCTAAAGAAGGAGGATTTCAATTCTGTAGTATGTTTTTGTTTTACGTGATAACTCTGGTAGTTGCGGATTGATGACAGATACATACTTCTTCGATACAGAAAGATCATACTTCGGAGATAGTAATAATAAATAATAATAAATAATAAATGCGGACAACATCAAATACATTGCTCTGAAACCAAAGTAAAGTAGCTGTAAAGCACTTGTGTTACGGAATTCAGAAACAACGAAGGTACCACAAACACCCAGACCCGAGACAATGTAGAAAAGTGATTTTATACATTGTCCCGTCCGGGGATCGAACCCGGGACCTCAGAGCTAGCGACACTCAGATCACATTGTTTGATGTGATCTGAGTAGCGACACCTTGAAACCGGTGCGTACGCCACTCGACCACGAAGGTCGTCAAATAGTCTTCTAAATATTTTATTGAAGTCGGTTCCTCGTCACACAATATTTAATTTCAACGTCCAGAGATAAATAAAGTTGCTAACATTATCAACAAATAAACAACAGTAAACGAAACTGATTTACGGACGATTGTAAGAAATAGTTTCAGAAGCTAATGCGAGTCGTTCCCTTGAGACGTCCGGACGACGCAGAAGTGGTCCAAATTGGAAGCTGTGTCACCAAATAAATAGGTGACAGGAGATAAAGAGCTTTGTATTCTACTTGATCTATAATAATAATAATAATAATACTTTATTGTCTCAAAAGATACAAGATAATTACACAAGAATTTTAACAGACTTAAACAAGTACAATATTTATTTTCGTTGAACACTGGTGCCCAAAGTAAGATTTAACTTGTGGTATGGGCACCAGGGCTCTCGTAATTAATTGTAGCAGGTAGTTTATGGGACAGTGTAGTGTAGAGTAGATGACGTGTCCTGAGTTGCTTAAGGTAGGTTAAATGTATATATATATCAATCAGTTTTAATTATATATTTATATATATGTTGTATTCATGTATATATATATATATAAATATGTGCGTGTGTGTGTGTGTGTGTGTGTGTGTGTGTGTGTGAGTGTGTGTGTGTGTGTGTGTGTGTGTGAGTGTGTGTGTAAGGATGGGTGAGGGTGTGCGTGTGTGATACATTTCGGATTAAAGTATACTAATTTTTAACAAGTTTTCTGTATCTTCATATGATTTGGATAAGAGCCATAGAGTAACTTTTTTCTTGCATTGTGATCTAGTTAGCGGATAGATATTACAGTGTTCGTTTGCAATATTATATAAATGACAGCTTACAACACTGTGGTTGCGCGCAGCAAACGCACTTTTGAAGCTTTGGGCTTGGCAGACCCTGCGTGCACGGCGCTTTTTAGTAACCTGAATGTCATACACCAGACCAGTATGTTTCCTGCAGATAGTTTCAAGCACAAAGAGCTGTCTGACAGTAAGCAGTTTGCATTCGTGATATAATTGGGCAGTTGGATATCTAAAAGGCTTAAATGTCATAACCTTAAGAACTGCTCTTTGTGCTCGCTCAAGGGGTAGAAGATATGATTTTGCAGCGCCCCCCCAGACGGATATACAATACGTCAATATAGATTGACACAGTGCATAATAAACTAATTTACGTGTGTCAAGGTCAGCGGAGTAACGCAATTTTTTAAAAATGAAAATCATCTTGCGGACGCGTTCAGTGGTAATTGTCAGATGGTGTTTCCATGAAATAAAATTATCAATATATACTCCCAGATACTTTGTGTGTGCAGATCTCAATATAGTTGGGCAGTCGCAGGTATTTGTGGATGTGTGTGTCGAACAGGTATGCGCTCTTAAATTGAAGGTGTCCATAGATGGTTGGGTTATAGCTGTCTTTGAGAACGTGATATATGTGGTTTTTTTGAGGTTAAGAGTCAGTAGATTATTTGATAGCCACTGCATTACATGACTAAGAGCGCATTCGGCACGAGCAAACACTTCGGGCCAGTTTTTTCCACGAACAAGTATTGCAGTATCGTCTGCGTAGGTAATGATAGAGGAATAGGGAAGGGATAGTTTACATAAGGAGTTTATGTAGAGTAGGAAAAGGGTTGGACCGAGGATCGATCCCTGTGGGACACCAAAAACAAGGGATGCGTTGCCACTAACAATGTCATCTATTTTTACACACTGTGTCCTATTGGAAAGATAATCTTTAAAGATTCGGAGTGCATATCCGCGGATGCCCATTCTTTCCATTTTCAGCAAGAGGTGTGGAACAGAGACAGTGTCAAATGCTTTAGTGAGATCGAGGAAAATTGACAGGCATTTTTCTCCATTATCAAGGCTGTTTACAATTTTATCCACCAGTGACGCCACTGCATCTTCAGTCGATATACCTTCCCTAAAGCCAAATTGATTTGGTGCTAGAATATTATTTTTCTTCAAATAGGTTCTTAGGCGGATGTTTAGCACTTTCTCTAAGATTTTGGACAGCGCTGGTAGGACAGATATGGGTCTGTAATTATTGACACTGTCTCTGTTTCCATTCTTAAATATAGGATGCACGACGGCCCTTTTAAAAGCATTGGGGAAAATCCCTTCGGCCATTGCAATATTGCAAATGTGGGTTATTAAAGGTACCAGGGTGTTTGAGCACTTTTGCAATAAATGTGCAGGAATCGCATCCCACCCGACAGCAGCATCCTTGCGCAAGCTTCGAATAATTGAATCAACTTCAGACTCATCCGTTGGCAAGATAACAAAAGAGTTGGCGCTTGTGTTTTCAATCAGCAATTGATTATTTTGTGTATTAGGGCTAATTTGTGATGCTAACTCGCTACCAATGCGAGAAAAGTACTCATTAACTCGGTTTACTGATGTCAAATTATCCCTGTCTATATCTAAAAGTTCATTAGGCGACTTTTTAGTGGAGTCCGTGTGAGTAATGTTTTTAATTATTTTCCAAGTAGAGCGTGGGTTATTTCGTGCTTTACGTAGTTCATTATTCTCGTAGTTGTTAAGCTATATAAGTAAAGGAAAGGAACAAAGGAAGGTCGTAGATGGATTGTGTTGATTTAAAAGCGTGAATGGCCACCTGAAAGTCTAGTTCGACTTTATTTACTTTAATCAATTGTAGGCTTATTGATGTATTTTATTTTATTTGGAAATACTTATGTTTAAAAGTTCAATATTAAGGCATCACGTATAGAAATATTTTTTCGGACTCGGTTTCTGTCTCTAAGATTGTATAAGTTTGTTGTCTTGCCTATTTCAAGCTATGCTACTGAGTGTTCATTTATTATTTCAGACATTAAACTTAAAATATTTACAACAAGATAAAAACTAAGCCTACACAATAAATAAGAAAAATTATAAATTAATTTATTATCTATGCTACTGCGATAGTAAGTTAAAGCTTACTTAGACGCTAGAAATATCGAGTAAGTTGCGGTACATTGCCTTCTATGATCGATCACTTATGACACCATATCCGCGTTAACCCGCAATGTAGCGCAACTTGCACGGCATTACTCGCATCCTATAAATCTAGCTTTATATAGATCAAACATTGCTAAAAACTTACTTATTATTTGTTGGCGGTTCCGTATTCTTAATGAGTGCCAAGCGTGTCCCTCCACCTGTACACGCGAGGACTTGTACAACGCTACAGATAACGCTATCCGCGTGGCTGAGTACTGGTCCGCAAAAATCTAGCGACGATAAAAAAAAAGATGCCATTGATCGATACGCTAAGAAGAAGAATGAGTGCCTAGCAGGCTTTGGTAGATCAAACAGCTAAAAACCTAGTTCGTATTTGTTGGCGTTTCCGTTTCTTAGTACCTAGTAGTTACATACACGATATGATCTTTTATATTCCTACAGATTATGTCTTTCAAACATAATTACCTGCCTAAAGAAATACTCCTCAACATAATTCCTTCTAACATCCTGTGTATTTACGCAAGTCTAGTGAAACTAATCTCTGTTCTGGAGTTCGTCGTAGTGGGAATAGTACAGCAGAGCTGCGGTCATAGCGGTCGGCGATGTTAAATGAGCTATTCGCTGAGGTTTTAAATGATATATGTATAGAGAGGTGGTGTTTGTGGTTACATGTGACGGGTTTGTATGTTACGCGATTATGTGTATTAACAAATTACAACGGGATAATGTTTTGATATGATGAGCATCCGATTGAGTGGTATTGAATTTGCCTGACCAAATAAAATAAATAATCATAACTTTGATGTCCATGATTTAAAATCTCTTACTACTATACGAGAAAATATTAAGTTCGCTTCTTAAAAAAAAATACTTTTTTAATTCTTTGAATAATTGCTGTACAATAAAAGTAATAAAACTAAACTCAAACTAGGTATAAATTTCTTTAGCTCCTGCGGACAAACCGTTTATGGATTTATAAAACATATTTTTATAAATATTTTCTGTATAATCAATTGTAATAAACTCCATAATACCAGATATTATTTTAAAGCTCACAGATGGTTGAATCCACACAAATTAAAACTGCGAAACCCAAAAACAAAATTAATGATTCGATTTGACATCTATAACGCTTAAATCCTAACTCTTGGACACTTCGATTCCCATGAATTGGAAGGCAGCGCCGTCTCGTATCATTGATGAAGCAGCAGCATTGATTCCGAGGCGTATTGGTTACACGTCGCATCTGCCAGACTGCATTCAAACCGAATTCGGAGATAGCCCGCTTCATTATTTCGGACAGACTTCGATGGTGAACGTTTAGCTGCTAAATGGTGAGCTTGGTATTCAGTTTTAAGAGAATACACATTTATGGGCTTGTTCTTATGTACTTTATAAAAATAAGTCGGGTTTACCTTCCTGACGCTATAACTCCAGAACGCACGAACCGATTTCCACGGTTTTGCATTCGTTGGAAAGGTCTCGGGCTCCTTGAGGTTTATAGCAAAAAATAAGGAAAAATTTCAACAGAAAAGCGGGAAAATCTTTTTTTACTCTGGTGGCGAAACGGAGTTTGCCGGGTTTGCTAGTTTAATATAATATGCATTTCAATTAATGATATAAATGCATGTGCCTGTAGGAAGAAACAAAATATAGCTTTATAACGTCAAAATCACTCAAGTACATACCGACTCAAATCCAGTTAGCAAAACTTATACCACCCCATTGACTAACACGACAAAATAAAACACTGTTATTAAACTTACATTACTATAACTGAACAACAAATTAAATAAGTACCCACCTATAGTTGTACAATGGAAACGATAAAATCGCTTTATCTTGGATCGGTTAATCGCTATGAAGTGACGATTACCGCTACAACACTATTGTGTGTAATACGAAGCCTTTTGTGAATATAATGGCGGCATTATATTTGTAACATGAAACTTAGGAGACATTTTGATTTTTATTAGTCGACCGGTTTGGTTTCGGCGCTTGGGGTTGAATATTGAGTGTGGTTACTACAAAGTTGCTTTCTACTTTTGAATGAAGTTGCTTCTATTTACATATTTTGTACACATATTTGGCTTTAAAATGAGTTAGTATTATTTTTAAAATCGAATTATTTTTTAAGTAGATATAATCTACCTTTGTTTATTTTTATAATTTTTAATTGAATTTTAGGCATAACACGTGAGTTTCGTTTGCTCGCATACGTTAATCCAAACTACAACATATAAGACGACAGTTTTCTGCATATTAACCAATACCTGTGTATTTATAATAGTACAATATGACATTATGTACCTTCAGCAATTTAAATTAATTACATCGCAGACATTCCATTAGACCTAAGACGAAATCGATTACACGTGGCGCGCCTAAAATTGTGTAAACGCATTACACCAGTATAAAGGGTGTGGCATTTTATCGCCCCTTGTAACCTTATAGCAAGAATTGCCAACGAATTATATACATACTGTATAGTCGTTTTATAGATTAGCAATTGAGTTTGTACAATTTATTTATTGTATTAGAGTATGAAAGGTAATTTGAACTTTTACACCTTCGAAAGGGTAGTTTGGAATGCTGTCAATAGGATTGATATCATGATAACGTTTAAAACTAATTGATGGTTACAGGAGTGAAAAAGTATGTCGATTTTACTGCCGTTTAACGGTAATTTTAGTGGTATTGATATTGTCACTATGAGCTACTGTCAAGATGGAGCTCATAACTTGGTACAGAGAGGTCTATTTTATTAAGAATCTAAATCGTATTTTTTGCGATTTAAAGTCCAAGCTAGTAAGGACAAATTCAATTCTTATTTACCACTGAAAGGATAATATTTATAATCTGCAGTTGACATAGATTTTACCGACTGCAATATAAATATTATTTACATTATAGTAGTTACAGGCTGGTCTTACTCCAAGTACTGTAGGCCAAAACGTAAAAGAGTTCTCCAAAAATCTTCTATCATTGGCAATGAGAAAAAAACGACCATAAAATCAGAATTTAGACCAGATTATTCAGGATTCTAGCTCAATAAAGCAGTAGTAAACGGTTTATTTATATCGTCAATTTCCATATATATGCAGTAATATCGGCACATTGTTAAACACCCACAGGTCGCGTGGGCGGAGATGCGCGGAAACCAGATGCCGCTATTTATAATATGTACTGTAGGTAGAGTAGTGTAAGGTTAGTACTGTTTAGATAGATAGGAGAATGACATACTCAATGGAAGACCTTTGCCCAGCAGTGGGCTTTAGAGAGCCGAGGATGATGATTTTTTAGTTTATCGCATAGGGGAGAATTACATAACCAAAGGAAGGACTTTGCACAGTAGTGGGTTACACAGGGCTGGAGATGATGATCATGATTTCTAATATACTGTGATTCTGGAAAGGATATTGTTAAAGTGGCTTAAAAATCCCTGGCTTTAGATGAATATGAGCAGGAACAGATTAAATGGTATAATAAGAACGTGAGAAATGTTGAAAAATCAGTCCCTTACTATGAGCTAATAAAGCGGTACTCTTGCCGTCTTATAAAAGAGACACTGTAACGTGCAGTTTCATGCGCCGTCGCACTTCCATAGTAATTGATGCTCGACTCTATTAAAGAGAATCCTTACTTCCACAGCCATCTATAGAAGTATAGTTTCAAAACATGCAGAATACATCTTATGGAAATAATCTTTGTAGTAACCTATTCAACCACTCTAAAGAGCTCTGACATACATCTCTCCTTCAGCTAACCCCTACCAGATACTGCTAAGTACATTTATCTCATAAGTTACAGCATCCCATATCGATACAACGTTGACACAGTTTCCACAAGACACTGTTCGTATTAAGTGTTAGACTGCGTTACATTTATTGCGTTAGAGGGGGTGGGGTGAGGGGGGATGCCCCTCCCCGCAGCAATCTGCTACACGCCGCACGACGCAGCTACCTTGTAGCGATAGCAGAATAAGGCAAGCAGATTATGATGGTGTATATTTTTACAAACCAGTTGATGGACAAGCATGTATATAAATGAAGGTAGAGCCGAAGTAATATAAGATTTAAAGTAAGCGATTCAATGAAGAATTATGGTTTTGTTTCTCGATGAATACGTTAACTTAAAAAAAAAACCGTAATATAATAAATCATCCACAAAATAACAACACTAGATACCTAACAACTCTTAGTGCAACAAATAACATAACATTACAAATTAATCTAACAAGGCAATAAACTATTAATCTTATATATAAAAATGAATCGCTAAATGTGTTGGTAAGCGCATAACTCAATAACGGCTGGACCGATTTCGCCAATTCTTTTTTTGTTGTGTTAGTTATTATCAGGAGAAGGTTCTTATGAAAAAAAAATTGGAAAATTGCTCGGTGAAAAAAAAAGTAATCCTGACCTTTGCTACGATAGTGATTCATCTGCGCCCTGAATAACATAAAGAGACCGGGAACGGGACATAGGCATTCATGCGGGTGAAACCGCGGGGCACAGCTAGTCTTATATATAAAAATGAATCGCTAATTGTGTTGGTAAGCGCATAACTCAATAACGCCTGGACCGATTTCGCTAATTCTTTTTTTGTTGTATTTGTTATTGTCAAGAGTAGGTTTTTATGAAAAAAAAAAATGATAGTTATTTGTTGGATTTATCTACGCCTCCAATAATATAAAGGCACCGGGAGCGGGACCTATGGATTCACGCGGGTGAAACCGCGGGGCACAGCTAGTCTTCTTATATATAAAAATGAATCGCTAAATGTGTTGGTAAGCGCATAACTCAATAACGCCTGGACCGATTTCCATAATTCTTTTTTTGTTGTGTTAGTTATTATCAGGAGAAGGTTCTCATGAAAGAAAAAAAATTGGAAAATTTGCGGACTTTTTTTTTAAAGTATTTCTGACCTTTGTTACTATAGTGATTTGTTGGAATTATCTCCGTCCTCTATAATATAAAGACACCGGGAACGGGACCTATGGATTCACGTGGGTGAAACCGCGGGGCACAGCTAGTTACATATACAAATTTATTTCGTAAAGCAACGTCGTGGCGCTGTTGAGAGTTAAGGTTGCACGAAGCTACTAAAAGTGCTTTACATTGTAACCATGCAAAAGCCACATCAGAAATTAAAATATGTCAATGATTGTTCTGCTATCCTTACAACTAACGAACCACTAAAGGAGTTAATCTTGAGGAACATCTCATCGCGGCCACTACTGAACGTGTTGCGGCGCGCCCCGCCGGGATTTCTCACATAATCACTACATTTTTCACAGCCAACATAAACATCAAGAATTTTTTAATTCAATTTAGCAGCTAGGCAAGTCTGTAACTAACTTACAATATAATTTTAGGTACTGTTCTACTCATACGCAAAGATTATCGCCACATTTAATTAATAAATACTTTTGCGACTGATACAGGCTTTGCAAAGTTATAGAAACTAATTAATTCTGTCACAAAAAAATCTTTTTGAATTAATTGCTGAAATCCATCTGCAAATAAGATTTTTAAAGGTAGCTGTTAAGCGTTCAAACAGGCAGACTTCGGTATATTCTGAAAAGGTTCTACTTATACATTTTTTAATGGTTTAAGCTCTAGGTGTATTTAAAAAATAAACATTTTGATTTTGATAAAAAGGAAAAGCAAAATATTCTAATTTAAGCTGTTTCCAATCTGTTACCGTTATTCAAAAAGGTGCGTTTATCCATACTAATACAGTGAATAGTACTTTATATTTCGCAGGGTAAACGTTAAAGGTCTTCTCTGACTCTGAAAAACATTTACAACACTTATTCTAATTAGTTCGTTACGTTTTTTGCTTTCGCTAATTAAGACTTAAGTAAGAATGTGAGACGGCGAGTTCTTGTATTTTTTCCTAAGTAATGTTTTTTTATTTCTTAATGTTTACTTTATATTTATGGAAACTATGTGGACCAAACTAGACTAAGTTGTTTTCCCGGTGAGAATGCTTTGGTATAATATTAAAGCAATTTTTTGTTTCTTATTAATGGAAGGAGGGCAGAGAGGCTTTTGCCCTGCAGTGGGATAGAAATGGCATTTGGCGAATTAAATATTAGCATAGTTTGTCTTTAACAAAATTAAAAATATCTTATCTAAATAATACCTAACGATTCTATTCTATATTATTTTTTATTATATTTAAGTTGAAACCTAAATAAGTACTAAGACTACCATACTCGCCATGGATATAATAGATATATATAATATACAACAGAAAATTAACCCCGATACAGATTCATAATGTTCTCTCCTTTTCATTAGATTATGCTGCTACAGTTCTCTTAAAACAAATAATTAAAGAAAAATCTGAAACTTGCATAGCGAACACACTTACTCACCTAGTATCCATTAAATAGGTAGCACTATAAAATAAAAGTATAATTCAAATAAAAAAATTGTAGATCAATAACTCATTCCTCAACGTCTTGCCGGCGATGCACGTGCAGCTTCGTAGGCGTGGTCGTGTTAGGTTAATTTACGTTATAAATGGCCACGGGCGAAGCCAGGTGGGCGACACGAGTCTAAAGGGATGGGTATTGTCGCGTGATATATATGTATGTATGTACTGGACAAGGTTCTAATCTAAAAGGTAATCTTGTGTAATTTTTTGTTGTATGTTTAGGCTGCTGGTTTTTATAGTGGTCAAGATTTTTGAAGTAAGTTATGTACGCTATTATATCATGGCCTTGTTTTTAGTATAGTTCATTCAGGCGACCAAATTCTTCGACTCTTAGTTATGTAATAAAAAAAAAAATGTCAACTGAATTTCAAAAGGCTTTGTAATAAAATTAACTTATCGAACTTGATCCCAACATTAAAAAATGCCATCACTAAGCATGGCCTCCTGATAACAGTTCGAGTTACCTTATAGAAGTTACCTAAAATAATAGAATAGCTACGTTTCCTAAAATTAATCTCTTCCATCACTATAAGTGTTCTTCTACGTAACGAGATACTAAATACTAGCCAAAAAATCTGATAGTGATATCGCGTGTAAATGCCCATTCGATATAAAACGCGAAGATGTCGATTTGTATTAAGTACAGTATGAGATAAATCTCATTACATTTTATTATTTCGGTACACGCGAATTGTCGATAAAGTGCTGATGATGCGAGCTTTTTATCTACCCCTTCAGAGTATGGAGCAGTGATTTTATTATATTATCAAAAAATAGTTATGTTACTCTAATCATCACTTTTTGATAGTGTTTGTATATTATTATTTAATAAGATACAAATAAAAAATCTGTCAAAAGTACTTTCGTTGTCACATAAAGTATGGTACCATTCTATTTAATAAAATAATTTATTTCAGATATCTAAAAGATTTACACTTTAACACATTTCAGTTCATCACACTCATAAAACTTGTAAACATTGCAGTCTAAAATTTAAATAGTATTAAAATCACGCATTAAACTTAAAAATTAATTTGTTTTGGGTCAAACAAAACACAGGAACTCATAAGTTCATTACACCAAGTATACCAAACATCAATAACATATCCACCACACGTGAATACAAAGAGGCCGATACAAATAAAGTTAATCAACTAGTTAATCAAGTGGCAGGCGATAGCTTTAGCAATAAATCCGGGCCTTGCTTCGAGGACCTAGCACCTAATGGGGGAGCCACTAAAACTGGTACAAATAACACTTACGTACAACGTGACGGGATAAAGAGATTTGTGGATGTGGTATTTAAAATCACTGTTGATTATAAAAATCATGAAATACGATTATAAAATTTATAAGCTAAAAGTCTGATGTGATGTAAGCGTCGGTCCCAATAAGCGTCGGTCTCGATAAGCGTCAGTCTCGGTAAGCGGCCGTCTCGGTAAGCGTTGGTCTTGATAAGCGTTGGTCTTGAAAAGCGTCGGTCTTGATAAGCGTCGGTCTCGGTAAGCGTCAGTTCGATAAGCGTCGGTCTCAAAAAGCGTCGGTTAAGCGTCGGTTTCGATAAGCATCGGTGTCGATAACCGTCGGGCTCGATAAGCGTTGCTCTTGGTAACCGTGGGTCTCAATAAGCGTCGGTCTCGAAAAGCGTCGGTCCCGAAAAGCGTCGGTTTGATAAGCGTCAGTCTTGATAAGCGTCGATCTCGAAAAGCGTCGGTCTCGAAAAGCGTCGGTCCCGAAAAGCGTCGGTCTCGAAAAGCGTCGGTTCGATAAGCGTCAGTCTTGATAAGCGTCGATCTCGATAAGCGTCGTTCTCAATAAGCGTCGGTCTCGAAAAGCGTCGGTCTCAATAAGCGTCGGTCTCGAAAAGCGTCGGTCCCGAAAAGCGTCGGTCTCGAAAAGCGTCGGTTCGATAAGCGTCAGTCTTGAAAACTGTCGCTCTCGATAAGCGTTGGTTCGATAAGCGTCAACCTTAATAGGCTTTGGTCTTGATAAGCGTCGGTCTCAAAAAGCGTATGTTTCATAAGCTTCGGCCTCCGTAAACTTCATTTTCAATAAGCATAAGTTTTGGTAAGCGTCGGTCTCGATAAGTGTCGGTCTCGATAAGCGTCCGTTCGACAAGCGTCGGTTCAATAAGCGTCGTTCTCGTCGTATTAGTATATTGTCAAAAGAAAAATATCAGCACATAAACTTACCATATCCACTTACTCTACCATCTCTGTCTGCAGTAATCTTGACAGTGGGTAGAATTTACGTCGTCCACAGCTCTGCTAATCAAGTGTTAGGGTTTAGGGATGTTTGACGCAATCTCTACACTGATTGCCGATGCTTCTAGTAGGTACGTTCTACCTAAGTGTTGATTGTACAGTTCAGCACTTAAGTTGCGTTATCGGATACAAGCGACTTGAGTTTTAGTAGCGAGGCAAACTTGTGTGAGTGTATGTAAATATCTGATTGTGACTGTGGGACTTTACCCCTGAATGCTTAAACTTCTAGAACCTAACATTAAGACGTTTACAAATTTCTATCCGTGTATCTATTTTCACGTCAAAGTGCCTTCGAATTAAATCTAAGTGACGATCATTATAAAAGTAAGTTCATTAAGCAGAAAAAATCAATCTACTATCACATATACATCACATTGTATTGAAAAAATAACACGATGAGAAAACTTAAATTAAACTACAATTTTTTTTCAAAAATTAACTTAAATAAAACAGACGAAGCATCAACGTTAATTCTATTTACACCATAACGGTAGCGTAAAGTCACAATTCCATGCAATCCTCTTTAAACCAAAACATAGCAACCCCATGCAATGTTCATCACTATGATGACGTCAGCAAATCTAATCGCAACTATTGTCATAGCATTGCCACTTAATAAATTCCAAACCGAATAAAGGAAACAAATTAAATGTTTAATTCAAATATACCAACTGGCTACATTCGTCACACTACGTCTAAATGATCGTTATTAAACAAACATATACATACAGTTAAAGAAACCCATAGACAATCTTAATGCCACCACATAAAGTCTTTTTTTGCATGAATTCTATTTTGGCGAAAGCAATTTGAATCAAAATTTTAGAACATTATTTTTATAACCATTGATAAACAAGCGTAAATGTAAACAAGAGGTTGCTGTTTTAAACTCTATTTTTAAAACGGTTAGGACGCTTATTGTCTATCTCAGATTTAGCACTAGGGTATGCATATTTTAAACAAAAAAGTGTAAGTCCCTAAAAAAAATGTAGTCAACCCTGAACTTTATTGTATTAAGAATAAGTTTTATTTTACATTGTGCCCAATAATTGCAACAATACAAGAGATTTATATAAAACATATGCGCAATACAATAGTATAAAGTACTTGTAAAATACAAAGGGTGTATGAATACAAATAATTGTGTCATTGTGGTATAGAATAAGTTTGCTTTTATAATTGGGTGCTTATGTTTGTTTCATTAAAACCACTTTCTGTATTGTAAAGGCATATTATTTTCAAGTGGTAATTGTAAGTAAAGAGTTACTTGAAATAAGCTTGTCGCGTTTCGTTGGTTATGGAGAACTTTTACATGTCTAAACCATTTAGAATATTTAGCATTCCAAAAATATAAGCTTTATTATTTTTATTACATTATTGCTTTTCTGTCCTTTTGTCCTGTAGATCAATACTAAGTAAGTATTTGTAGTTGATAGGATACATAACTCTGTTTAGCCGTAGAAAAAACAAAAAAAATCCTTGTCCATAAGAAGTTATATATCACAATTTATAGGTAATTTTTGTAGTAAACATAATAAAGACAGTCTAGCTTAATATGTAATGAAAGCTGTCATCGTTGGTAAAACAAAAATATAGTAATAATTAAGAATTATTTACCCAAAACAAACAGCGACCCAAACAAAATCTGATATATTTGAAGGCTCCACGGGCATATTACTCGCTGCCTCCATCATAAGGTAGGGTATTCTTAAGCAACCAGTAGGCGTGAGTAATCGGGCGAAGAGAATAAATACACCTTTTGCTTAATCAACTTGTATTATAATCTGAGTTCGTAATAATCACTACACTTATAATTGAAATATAATAACTATTGAATACAGAGTTCTAATTAGTCTATTTAACACGACACTCCACCGAACACGTGGCGCACACCCCCGATGACAACAACTTCATCCGTAATGGCCGCCGTCCATCGACCTTGTGCCCCAGCATCCGGTGTTGCGTCAGAGTGGAAGTGACGTAGCACGGTTGCCACTCTAAAAATATTCGACGCGCCGTCACGGCCAGACTGACTTTCGCACGCCCTCGTGCGTATATTGTCTTGCCGTTACCGTCCCTCCTGCAAAGACAAATACATAACATTTGCAGATTACAACCCATCAACGCTCGTCCATCACTGACACACGCTTAACTTTCGCAGGCCTAAGAATGGTATTTAAATTTAGCAAACTAATACTCAATCCCAGTCAATTTCTCAAACACCACGGACTGAACCAGACAACTGAAATAAGCGTCCTTTCGACCACCCATCGCCTCCTGCGATGGCATGGACCGGACAACCCTTCAGCGTCCCTTCGATCAGTAAGGCGTCCCTTCGACCAGCCATCATCTCCAATGGTGACATGGACCGGACAACCGTTCACCACATTATAACCAACCTCTCATAGGTCGCCCCAAAGCCACAGTGTAGTGCTTCGATTTGAAACCTCGGCCAACATAAGCCAGTTTCTCCATCGACTACTCACTGGTATCTCTCCTGACGAAAAGCTAGAGTTTTGTACCGGAACATCGACCTGTATAAGCCAGTCCCTTACATCAACACATACATGCTTGTCTTTAGCCTCTCATAATTCTCTAGGTACTACATTTTCAGGGGATTTTATCGTTAAACTTTCAACTCGCCAACATGCAACATATTTAATAAAACTAAAGAATAGTTAACCTCTGACTATAACTCTTCCTGCTCGGAGGCCGAGAGGGTTCCAGAGCTGGCGGTCATGGTATGCCCACTACTAACTGACACCGTATCCGTTTCATCATCAGATGATACGCCTCCCGTCTCCTGACCATGATCCGCCGTCACGGCCACCTCTGAGTTATTACTTAGGGTGGTAGCTACCTCTAACAAGCCTTCATAGCCCCCAGGTACTGCGCGTAGATTCTCATGAGCATATTTGTAGATTCTATTAGACCCATCGATAGTTTTTAACTCGTATCTATCATTATTTAAGACGCTTACTATGACATATGGACCCTTGAATTTTCTATTTAATTTAGTTTGACTACGTTCACTACATTTTATAAAGACAAAGTCACCCTTAACAAATGGTTTTATAGCAGCCCTACCACGATTAAAGCGTTTGGTTTCTGAAATAGCGGCTTGTGCAATATTCTGAGATGCTGTATCACGAATACTATCCAAATCTAAGCGTGGTATAGGATCAGAGTTCGGAGTTATACTACCTAGAGCTAGAGATTGCGCTCGAATGCCAAACATCAGTTCCGTTGGTGTGTAACCTGTTACCCTAGACCTTGTACTATTTAATGCTAGTTGGACCTCTTGAAGTTCGTCACGCCACGTTTTATTGGGATCGTTTTCCACTATAGTTAAAAGACATTTTAGAGTACGCATGACCCGCTCTACTTGGCCATTGGCCCTACTAACCCCGGTAGCAATAAAGTGAAGCTCAATGCCATGATCGATACAAAATTGTTTGAAGTCTCCGCTTAAGTAACACCGACCTTGATCAGCGATTATTCTTTTAGGTGCACCAAAAAGACAAACAGCTTTTCTTAAAGCACATATCGCACTGGCTGCATCGAGGGAGGCTGTATACTCAAGTAGGATATACTTCGTAAAAGCATCGATTATAACCGAAGCATACTCCTTTCGATCGCTTTTACCACTAAGTTTCCCCGTGATATCAATGTGAATAGTATGCCATGGTGTGGGAACTTTGGGTATGGGATGTAGTTGAACTTGTTGGGCACCCGAACTGCCCTTTGATGCTTTACATACGATACACGAATTAACGAATAAACGAACCTGTTTAGCCATCTCAGGGAACCAATATTGTTCATAAATTTTATCAAGAGTCTTTTCCGCTCCAAGATGTTTTATCTCTGAATGTACGTGGTTGATTAAAGTCCACGTTAGGGATCGCGGTACTATTGGAAGCCAAAAACTACCTTTATTACGTTCAATTTTTCGATATAAGATCCCTTTACGTACATCGTATGTATGTGCAACTGCTTCAGGAATCTCATTATTTTTGTGCTTATCGATGAGATCCCGAATCTCACTATCACGTCTTTGTTCTACGGCTAGCCAACCCTGATGTAACTCTACAAAGTGGACTTCTTTATTCCTTTGCGCTTTGTCCGGTGTCTGCGGGGATTCGTCGGACCAGGGTACTGACTCAGACAAAGGATTTCTCGACAAATAATCTGCATGTTCCATGCTAGTTCCCTGCTTATGTACAATATCGAAATCATATGCCTGCAAGAAGGCCCACCACCTGTGTACTCTTGGGGTGAGGTCAATTTTAGATTTTGATGCCCTGAGTGAGTTACAATCAGTGTATACTGTAAAGTGCTGGCCATACAAGTAATGTCGGAAGTTCTCAACGGCTCGAACGACTGCTAGAGTTTCTAATTCGTAGGAATGATAACGAGATTCCGCGTCAGTTGTTCTTTTACTAAAATAAGAAATAACATGGGGTGCATTGTTCTTTCTCTGAATTAATATAGCGCCGTAACCATCTGAACTGGCGTCTGTATGCAGCTCTATAGGTAGGTGCGGGTCGAATATGGTTAGAACCGGTTCTGAAGTAAGTATGTTTACAATTTTCTTGTGAATTTCGCTATGCATATCAGTCCATTTAATAGGCCCTTTTAATTTCGTCAGAGGATAAAGTGGTCCTACAATGCGGGTATAACCTGGTATAAATCGCCTAAAGTATGAGGCTAGACCTAAAAACTGTCTAACCTGGGAAGCTGTTTTTGGAACCGGAGCATCAACCAATGCCTGCACCTTTCTAGGATTGGCGGCTACTTGTCCTGCTTTTATGACGTAACCGAGGTAGTCAATTTCAGTTTTCATAAATTTACATTTTTTGATGTTAAGTGAGAAACCTGCTTCGGACAATGCTTTTAAAGTACGGTCTAAATGATCTAGGCCTTGAGCCACACTACCCGAATAACACAAAACGTCATCCATATATGCCAAAGCTACGCTGTCTTTTAGGGTACCTAGGGCCTTGTTAATACAACGCTGATATACGGATGCCGCGTTCCTGAGACCGAAAGGCATAGCTAAATATTCGTACTGGCCATCAGGTGTCACGAAAGCCGTCCGCGCTATACTATCACCGTTTGGATCAACTAATATCTGATGATAACCGGAAGCCATGTCGAGCGAGGAAAAGTATTGTGCTCCATTGAGACGGTCTATTTGCTCATCTATTCGCGGTAAAGGGAAATGTTCCGGACGCGTATTGGAATTAAGTTCCCTGTAATCTACGCACATCCTATCTGTATTATCTTTCTTCTTTACTAGAAGGATAGGGCTGGCAAACGGTGATGAACTTTCACGAATAACGCCCGCTTTCAAAAGAGAATCTACCTTTTCTTTAACTATGTCCTTTTCCAATGGAGATAACCTATACGGGCGCCTTTGTACGATTTTATTGGGGTCAATGGGGTCTATGCGCAAAACTCCTGTAGTAACACGACGGGAAGGTATACCGTCAATAAATGATTCACTGTACTTCTGCAATATTTTTATAAGGGCTGTCCTATCCTTACCATGTAAATCTGTTTCGATATTATTAAAGTCAAACTGGTCATAGGCTGCAGTAAAATTAACTTCTTTGAATCTAGAAAAGGTTATGTGGGTAGTATCTATTTGTACATGGATATCATTGTCCAATAAATCTCGGCCGATTATCACTGGTTCAGTAATCGCGTCATCAGGTACTATGTGAAATAAAATGGGTACTATAATGCTCTGAATGTCGACCGTGCTAAGGATCTGTGAAACACATTTTACATTTTCTTTACCAATACCAGTAAGGAAAACTATGTCACTACGCAAAGTACCCGGGAACTTATCGGCAAAGCTATTTATTACTAGCGAGCAAGCAGACCCACTGTCAAAGAGAAAAGAGACGGGCTCACCGGATGATGTGGTCAGGTTACTCCTTGTGGGCTTGCGCTCGCAGACATGAACCTCCTTGGTGGTTGCTGGCCCACTCGCACCTCCCTTGCGCTCAGGACACGTGGATGCAAGATGTCCCACCTCCCCGCAAACGTAACATGTAATGCGAGTCTTGTCAGCCACCTTCGACGTCTGGCCTGACGTCTTGACTCCGCTGGTATTTTCATCACGTCGCTTGCGGCAATCAACTGCTCTATGTCCTGGTGTACCACATCGGTGGCATGTTCCGGTGAAACGAGTATCGCTATTACGCGTCCTTTTGCTGTCAACTTCATAACCTTCACTGTTGTCGTGCCTTCGTTTCTGTGAAACTCCATTGAGAATGCGAAGTAGCTGAGCTCTTGTGGCTACATTATGGGAATGAAGCTCTCGTCTTATAACTCCGTCTCTCTGGCATAAAACGGAAGTCACAAAGCCAGTTATAACGTCTTCTTCCATTTCTATGCGCGGTATACGTTCTATAAGATTCCACAGTCGTACAGCCGCTTCGCTAGCTGTTTCCTTAGAGCTGATTTGAAAACGCAGTATTTCATCGAAATAATCTTGTGGCAGCATAGGCTTGGCAAATTTAGCAATCAGCATTTCTTTTATTTGTGGCCATGATAGCTGAGAGTCAGACAGTCTAGTAAGACAGGTAGCTGCGCGACCCCTCAGCGCATGTGTAAGCGCAAGTAATAATTCGGTACCTTGTATATTACGCCCTTTGACGATCATTTCTGTAATTTTACACCATCCTTCGATGTCAGCGTCTGTGTCATCGGGATCAAAGCGCACGAACTGCTTCGGCGACACGCTTGTGCTAGCTTGCTGTGGTTGCGAAGCAGCCAGTAATCGAGATAACAGCGTTTCCATATTACGCAGCAAATCCGGTACCGGTTTTCCGCTACTATTCTCTTCAGGTTGAGGCCCTTCGCATCCCACTTCTGATGAAGGCTCCACGGGCATATTACTCGCTGCCTCCATCATAAGGTAGGGTATTCTTAAGCAACCAGTAGGCGTGAGTAATCGGGCGAAGAGAATAAATACACCTTTTGCTTAATCAACTTGTATTATAATCTGAGTTCGTAATAATCACTACACTTATAATTGAAATATAATAACTATTGAATACAGAGTTCTAATTAGTCTATTTAACACGACACTCCACCGAACACGTGGCGCACACCCCCGATGACAACAACTTCATCCGTAATGGCCGCCGTCCATCGACCTTGTGCCCCAGCATCCGGTGTTGCGTCAGAGTGGAAGTGACGTAGCACGGTTGCCACTCTAAAAATATTCGACGCGCCGTCATATTTATTACAGGGTACCGACAATCTGTTTACACGAAAATAACATTATTATCTGTAGCACAAACAGACTGACGTCTTAATTAGGTGTAATTGAGGCCAGACAAAGGTCACGTGGCCTGCACAAGGCCCTCGTTAGGCCAGGCCAGGGGGACTGTCTTCAAACATAAATGTACGTTAATTACAGATATTACTTTAGTTTAGTTTGTAATACGTGTTTTAATTTTGGAGTTTTTTGAATGGGAGGATTATGTGTGAGTTTTTATGAAGCGAAATTTTATAGAAATGGGACAGAATGAGATAATTACTATGATTATGTGCGTGGTTTATAACGAAATTAATAAACAAAAATAAAACATGTGTTTTATTTTATTTACTTAAAATTCACCTATTTAGGATTTAGATTTTAGGTAAGCCTATTTACTGAGTTATTTTCCTACTACATTAGATGAGATTGCTATTTGCGAAATAAACAGAACATTTTAAAAATAACATATAATAAAAAAAATGATACTGAAGTAAAATTCTAAAATAACAATATCGCTCGGAACTCAACAAAATAACAGCGCTCAATAACACTATCCAAAATTACAACTTATCCTTTAATTCACAAATAACAAAAACACGACAAACTATCAATTATTTTGAGTGGGCAAACACTTAATGTCACACATCACCGCACTCGAGAATATCCCATTAAACTATGCTCACCCTAACCGCAGAGTGACAATAAAAAACCTATATCCACCGAAATTTTGTGACAAAACCCCACTATAGTCCTACAATGTATTATCGATAATTTGACGCGAAATAGGGAAGTTTTACAACAAAAAAGAATGATAGCCGTTGAGGGTTGAATCGCTAGAGAAGGGTTCCGAACAAGCTTTACCTATAAACGATGAGTGAATGCTGACTCTCCTAAAAATGTATACTTTTTACAAGCATTAAAAAAGTAGTATTTTGAGAAGGAAGTGTAGGTGAAATTATTGTAAAGCCTACAATCTCTCTTTACAAAGCAGGCAACTCTCATTTATTTTATGAAATTTCTACCCATATTTTTCCTCACCAATCTTTCAACGTAACGCAATAAGAAAGTTTAAGCATTGACACACTCGCAAGGAACCCTAGTCCCGGAAAAAAATCTCTCGTAATAATTTATTGGAAAGAGGCGGAGTCAGAATTTTATATGGCATAAAATTTATAATAGAAATGATATAAAAATGGATAATAAGTGGAAAGCGTGGAAGATATTTAATGACCCGTCAAATGTATCGTTGTAAAAATAGGACAGATGTTTTGCACGAGCCGGTGTGTATGTGTTTTGTATGGGATCCATTGTGGACATATTACGCTATTTATTATTGATAAATTGTGAATTATTGATAGGATGGTATGAATAGAATAGAATGTTATAGTTATTGTAATAATTTTGGAGCATATAGATTCGAAATTGGAATACCTGATTGAGGACAAGATTAGTTCCAAATAAAAGACGATCAATGACTAGACTAAAAACATGTGTTTAATTTCTATTAACTTGTACAAGCTCAATTATATTTCTGAAAGATTAATGCAATTTTTTAAAGTTTTTTTGTTATTATTTTTGTTGACTTCAAGCACTTCTTAACATCAACTTAATCTATCTTTAACATCTGAAACTCATAACAAAACGTAACAAGAAAATAAAAGTATCCCAAGTTTGTATTGCTGGCATATAATTTTCAACGATAAACTTCTAATTTATTCGAGAAATTTCCACGCCCTTGCAAAAGTAGGTACTTGCTTGAAAAATTCTTAGAAACTTCCTAATTTTACCTTCACATCCGGGTGGCATACCTTTTAAAGATAAAGTTTATCCGTATACATAATAATGTTACAGGATATTAAACTGAAAAAGATAATTGTGCTTGATGTTTAACCTATTTTGAAGATCTTGTATGTAAATTTGATATTTGAAGTCTTGCAATACTCTTTTACGAAGGGTCTTGTATATTATTATGTATCATTCATAAATTTAAAAGTTATATTTAGATAATTGTAAGTAAAGAGTTCTTGAGTCTGTATATTTGAATTTAGTCGATTCATAAGCAAGATATTTTATACTTAAAGAAATATATATCCTTAATTATAATGTTGGTGTGTAGTATGCGTACGAAGATGTTATAAAAAAAGGCGAAACCAATCTTCGTTCCAATAACCCGTTTACAAATAGCCATTTTATTATAACCCTTTTATTATACATGCCTTTTATTATCCGTTTTAGCATTATCCACAACAACCAAACTGTAAGCCTTCATCACATTCTCCTGAATCCTTTGCCAATCTGAAACTAGTTCGACCCTATACACTAATATCTTCGACCCAACATTACCATACACAAAAGAACAAAAAACCCAATTTTCCTTTTTCCACAACTATCAGGATCCAATTTATTCCGTTTCTTACGTTTCCTGTTTCATTATAAACTAGCCTTTCTGTGAGTTCAACGAACTAAATAATTTGGCTTTATCCCGTGTCCCGTGTCACCAACGGCTGGTCCACCTTTACCAGACATCTGCCCAAAAGGTCATAGCTGACGTATCAAACGCTAAATGCCCAAATAAAAATCACTAAACTCATAGATAATCGTTCACCATAACAAATTTTATTCTATTCATAAGTCACAAGTAGCACTCAAATCGTTACAATGGCGACAATGTGTCTGACTTTAGTGAAGAAAAAACCAGAGGCATGCGTGAAATTCCTTACTATAATACATTATAACTATAATACTATAACTTCGTATCAAATCTATTGATGATACAAAGTAAAATGACCCTTAAATATTTGACGCATCATCCAAAACCCAGCCAATTTTTTCACCATGATTTTTACTTCCCAAATCGTTCCAAATCAAATCTTCAAAAACTGACCTTGACTGCTAACGAATAAGATTTAAAATTCAAATGGCAGACCTCAAAAATTTGGTCCAAAACAACAATAGTATCTTAGGAGCCGATTTGTCGCCGATGTCAAATGATTGCTTGAATGAACGAGAGTTGGTTGAATGGATGAATGGTGAATGAATAGAATTATGCGCGGCAGTTATGCAATCAATTAGAGAGGGCGGTGCCTGTAAGTGCCGGGTATCTTTAGAAACCCAACACTATTCAGGCCACGAAACCCAAAAAAGTTTAAAATTAATTAAATTTGTTGATCCATATTATACCTATCTACCTATTCTACTACATAGATCACTTTTATTACTCTTTGTCTTTGTTAAGTGAAGAGAATAATATCATAGATAAAAAGTTCCTTATAAAAGTTCGTAATATTTTTAGAACTATTTATTAGGCCTTCGCAACAAGTGTTAATTTTAATATTATTAAATTTCTTCCAAAACAATTTTGATGCCAATATTCTGGATAGTAGGTATATCTACACAAAGGGTCTAATAAATTGAGGCATTAACTATCAGCAAAACTATTAACTAAAAACTTAATAGACATTCTAAAGACATTCCATTTTAATACAAATGTTAGGTATATTTCAAGTCATTTAAATTCAACATTATCACTCCTTTCATTTAGATTGAAATTTTCTTGATAACAAAGAAAATTAATCCACTCATCTTTGTATAAATGATATAAGTATTGTAGTTCTCAATTTTGTAAATGAGCTTTAAGACTACATTTGTCTTTATATCCATTTACTTAAGTCATAAACTTAATACCTATTTCTTATTTCTGTTCTGCTTTGTTATTCATATACTAGTCATATTTATTTGCTGATTATATTAAGTATTAATAATTACGTTAAACACAGAGTTTGTTTACTGTTTTATAATAATATTTCACTTTAAGAAAGCTACAACCATAAGAAGCATATATCATTTTCATTATACTAATAAGTTTCAAAATTAACATTTTGTTTCAAAATTCACGTCACAATCCGCTTACTCTCCGCTCCCCGCTATATTCATGGCTCCACATCATTCACACATTTTATAGAACCTTTCTCAAAGATACCGCTACCTAAACAAGAACACTCGAATAACACAGCACAATATTATAAAGCACGTTCACTCGTTCACAGCTCAAATAAATGGGCTAATGTATCTCATTGAATGAATGAATGGAATTTGTCAAGTGACCGTACCTAAATGGCGGAGTTGTAATACTATTTCATACACTCTGTGAATGAACATCGATTTGTTTGGAAAAAGAAAAAAGAATTCGTTCATGCCAGTAATGGATGGTTCTTTTTTTGAAATACCGGCGTTATTGGCGGGAATTAGTCAATGGTCAGAGAAATAAACTATTAGAAGATCGATGCTTTTCAAGTACTTTTATATTATTTTATTTTGCCCTGTAGTGAGACAGTTACTAGATGATGTATTCAAAAAGTTTAAGAACTTTTCAAAGTTTGTTCTAAAGTTTTTAAAGAATGATAATAATAAATTATTCGTACGATAATAGGAGAAGTAGTAAAGTTCTAAGAAATGCTACGTTTAATATCTCAGAGTTTTAGAAGTTTATTCTTTAGAAACTACTTTTTGAATACTTAATATTATAAATATATATTTTTTTAATAAAATCTACTTATATGTTTTTTATTCTATACGGTCTACTTGTTGTTTTTTTTTCTGACATGATCATGCCAAGTGTTCAAATTATTATGATGCTACTTCAAATACACACTTACATAAGCTTAAGTTTTAGATCGTGCTGAAACAATCATTCTTCCGTACGATGTCACCGTTGACATCCAAATTCATTAATTTTATTTATGAATTTGGATCAACAGAACTTATTGATCCAAATCCTTTTGACCCGTTGGTCTAGTGGTTAGTGACCCTAACTGCTATACCGGAGGTCGTGGGTTCGATTCCACTCAGGACAAATGTTTGTGTGATGAGCACGATCATTTAGTCTGGTCTGGGTGTAATTTATCTATAATATGTATGTATTTAGAAATATATAAGTATGTTTATCAGTTGTCTGGTTACCATAACACAAGCTCTGCTTAGCTTGGGATCAGATAACCGTGTGTGAGAGATGTCCCGGAATATTATTATATTTTTTTTTTTATAGGTACTTCTTCCTCATTTCCCTCTCAAACACATAAATGCAGTTTTTAATTAGTCTAAGTAAATTACCCTATTATTTGGTTCCTCCATCTCGTCCTTTATTACACAGCATTATTTTAATGCAAATATGGGAATTTCTAGTCTATTCAAGTATTTTCCTTTTAACATAAAATAATACAAACGGTTAAGCGACTTATTTAAAGTCCTTTTTCCACTTTGCCTTTGCGAGTGACCGCAGTGCTTGAAATATATTTGTATTCTTCTAGTATGCACTTAGTATGTTTTCTCTACAAAACAAAATAAAGACTTTATTTCAATAAGGTTTTCTTTGCAAAATACTTAACATTATACATAGGAACATACTAATAAGCTACAGGTACATGTAAAATTGTAAAACTCAACTTTTTATAAAGAACACTAAAAATTAAGTTTAAGGGTGTTAGCGAAAGGGTAAATCTAACCAAAATAAACAAAGATTACATCAGGTGTAGAGTCAGTTTATAAAATTATAATAATAATAATATTCCAGGACATTTCACACACGGTTGTCTGATCCCAAGCTAAGCAGAGCTTGTGTTATGGTAACCAGACAACTGATAAACATACTTATATATTTCTAAATAAATACATATTATAGATAAATTACACCCAGACACCGAACAAATGATCGTGCTCATCACACAGACATTTGTGCCGGGTGGGAATCGAACCCACGACCTCCGGTACAGCAGTCAGGGTCTCTAACCACTAGACCAACAGGCCCGTCATATAATTTTTATATCATTGTTCTAAACTCATTATGCCGTACGTACTTTTAAAAATGCATAAAGCAATATTCCCCATGTTATCGGCTCTGCAGCCATAACCAATTTCTGACTATCATCAAATAACCCTATTTAATACTAACTGCATCCTCCGCTTCCTGTATTAAAGTAACGGAAGTGACGTCAAACGTGTGCGGCACGCGCCGGAAGTACGTCACAGTTCAATTTGTCGCCATATTTAAAATTAATAGGGAAATTTAACAGGCCATTGGTTTTCCCAAACTTCGGTTTTATATCCAAAGAAGGGGTTTTTGATTAGATCGTTTAAAAATAATGGTGAAGTTAATGTTAAACCATTATGTTTTGGGATTTGATTAGGCTGTTGAACTTACATTAAAAAAATTCAAAGCAAAAATCGAATTTAAAATATAATCGATAGCTAAAACTTTTATTCAGCACAAAACAAGACACAATACAATATAAGAAAAAAAGAGGAAAATAAATATAAGTGAATACAAAAGAGATAAAACATAAAAATTAAAAGAAGAAAAAGAAGTCCACAACATAAAGGCAAAAATTAAAACATAAAATAAAGTGACAAATTTGACGGTAGATGGCAGAAAGTGAACAAAAATAAAATGACGGTGTGGTGCAGTGTCTTAGTTTGCACCGAATCGTACTCCAGCTCAGCATGTGTCATGTAGAATACCTGACGCTGGTGTTCTGCTGGATCCCAGCAATGACGTACGGACGTCGATTAGACCTATAGTGCATATTAAGTAGTAGTGCTCAGTGCTGTGTGTGGCTGTGTGCAGTTATAACAAGGTAGGTGTTAGAAACAATAAATAAAAATATTTGTGTATGTATTGTGTTTAAATATAACAATTAATATATAATAATAATAACTTTATTCAAATTAAAATGTTACAATTAATACTAAGTTATATAAAATCTTAATACATACAGCCTATGTTACATGTGTGCCTGAACTAGGTAATCCTGTATTTCAGGCGTTCAGTGCTAGCTAAATCTAAAATAAACAGAAACTTTTTCATTACAATATTAAGGGTGTGTAGTATGTATTACATTAATCGATTACAATGTATACAAATAAAAACTGTAGCCATAATCATGAAAACAAAAACAACCAATTCATATTACAAATTTGAAAGCACAGGACGGCCTTCATCAGAATTATTCATCTTGCAGCGTGGGTATGTGGGTAATCCGAGTAGGGTTATTTGAATTAAAGGCGTTATCTTGGAGACTTTAACAAGTTTACTTGAAATAAAACTAGAATCACATAACAATAATCACTTAGGCTCTAATTAACACTCAATCACTCGAAAGTACTTAGATTTACACAATGGATAGCGATTCGTCGGAAAACGTGGTGCGCCAGCGACCGCTCTATCATCTTCCATATCAAGATGGCCGCCTCGCTACCATCGACTCGACGCTCCGCTAGAGTGACAGAGACAAGCTGCCACTCTTGATATTGAACCTCCTTGTGTGCGCCGACAAATTAAAAACGAATCAATTCTGTTTTCAAATTCCAAACCGACAAATCTTCATTCCATTCTTAAAATTCTTGATAAAAACCACAACAGGAACCAAAGTCAACCCTTTCTGCGTCCGTCATACATTTGTATGAAACTGTTATAACTGAACAATTGGTCTCAAGGACCGGAAGGGACGGTCTTAACCCTTCGTTATTTGTATCCTATTTGCAAAACTGTGAATGGAAACTTTGTATTTTGGACACAACTTTACTATTGAGTTTTGTGT
The DNA here is from genome assembly GCA_905146925.1 of Autographa gamma. NCBI lineage: Eukaryota > Metazoa > Arthropoda > Insecta > Lepidoptera > Noctuidae > Autographa > Autographa gamma. The sequence goes on from LR989858.1 coordinate 920,647, forward strand.
TTTTTTTTGCTATATATACATTAATTTTAGAATATGTTGAGTTCGGATACTTTACATTTACGTTGTCTTGCGGCATTAAGTCCACCTTATGTCCCACAATTGTATATGAAAGTTTAAATAAATAAAAAAAGTATACATATTTCTGTGCTATACGTCTTATCATCATTCCAGCCTATAAACGTCCCACTGCTGGGCACAGGCCTCTTCCCATATAAAGAAGGCACGAACATAGATCACCAAGGAAGAAATCTAGGATTCCTCACGATGTTTTCCTTCACCGTCATCTTATATTTGAAATCATATTTTAATAATGGCATGTCTCGAAGTGATAAATTACGTAGCTTAACTTTTGTAATTGAAAACCCTGCAGATGCATGTAGTAAAATCTGTTATTATTTCAGTTTCTGTGTATTTAGAGGAAATCTAATTTTAGATCTTTATGCTACCTATGTGACATCTAGATATGCCACAGCAAACAGCCCAGTTAGACAATGGATACACCTAGGACTTGTGCTTTATTCTCACCGATATGCGATACAATCAATAATATGTTATTTTTTTTTGTTCTTTTTTGCAATAAAATTATCAATTCATATATCAAAATAAATTAAGTAAATTACTAACGAAATGAAACTAGCCAACTATAAAAGAAAAATGCACAAATACTGCAGTGACCACACATCGCATCCCCCACGGACATTCCCGAAACTAATAAAACCCGCGGCGCCCCTCGCAATGACAGCGCAATAACAAATACTAGCGCCGAGAGCCGAGGGCCGAGAGCCGAGCGCCGAGTGCCGAGTGTACGAGTGTGCGAAACTAATCGTGTTTTGGCGTAACACATCAGCAATTTCATTATGCCCCTATTCTGGTAGCTAGTTTAATATGGCATACGATTAGCATATGTTTTTACTTTGAAGTAATGCTTTGTAATGGAATATTGTGATGATTTGTCGATTGCAAAGCGGTGGAGAAGCATGGTGTTGTCACTGAAAGCTTACGTGATTGTTAGAAATTACGCTTATGGTTATTTTGAGGTAATTAGTTATTGGGCGAATTCTATGACTCTGAATATCAAGGAAATGTTAACGTAAAGGTTTTTCCTGACATTTATATAAGTAAGTTTTAAAATGATGGATTAATACGCAAACTTTCTTGAGTATAGAGGCTTTTTAAAGTTATCATAGTTTAATACCGATACATCAACATTAAAAATCTATACGCACTATACCGTCCTTAATTTCAAAACAATAAGGTTTAAATTAAGATGTCTCACTTAAAACATGAACATTTTACAACCTACAAACACCTAAAGCTTACCCCTTCACGGAACCCTAATTAAAAAGCAAACAAGCACCTATCAACACCAGTTCGAGCCCCGTTAAGTCAAAGCGCGACCAATTGATATTTTACAACACGATATTGTCACCCTTTCATTTTGTAACACGTGTGGACACCCTACAAGCCCTGATAATGACATACGTAACTAATGCAACATTTATACAGTTTCTAAAAGAAATACAATTTAGTTTCAAGTTGTTACGGTCATTTAAATGTAAAACGTTCAGCTGTTTTAATCGTCACGTGCACTGAAAATAAGTACCTCGGCTTATTTTGTTGTTTTAACTAAAATAATTTTCGCCAGACGTTGCTAAAAAAAAACTTTTTTATCAGTTTTTTTTTTATAGCTACAAGCAATTCAACAAGATAAAATATGCACAGTGTAAAAAAAAAATGGGCAATGGGATAAAAAAAAATCTTTTTCCATGCAATTTACTTTTTAAATCTAACATTTTAATTCTCAATTTCTTTACCCCTTTTATTTAAAACATTTGGCTTGGCAATTTTTTCTTCTAGATAAAATTTACATAATGCAGTCGAGTAAAATCTAAGGGCAAATATCAATAAATTAATTCCCAAGTGCGTTGTAACATATATCTTATACTTTGAACTTGTGAGATAAATCATAAAAATACATTATTGCTATCTTGGGAGTTCGGACGATTCATTTATAAATCTTAAAGTTTTACAAATTATGTGTGAACTTAGTCTATCTAATGTGTGAAAGAAAATTTATAGTTTTAAGAAGTAAGGTATCTTATTATTCTGGGTGTTATACAAATCTTACAAAATTTATTCAATTATTCCTTTATACAGTTAATAATATTTATGCAAAATAATATATACATATACGCAATCTAAAAAAATTACATAGTATTAGAAAAACCTTATTTGGGTTTACTTGTAACTCATTTTGCCTGGCAATAGGCTCGCCCCCTATTACACGGGACCTAAACATATCGGCGAACTGTGGGTGTACATTGGTACACCTCTGCCTACCCCTTCGGGGATACAGGCGTGATGATATGATGTAACTCATTTTTTTTAACAGAACAGAGCAATTATCTACAGCAGAAGGTACTTTATTTACAGTCAAACATTACAAAAACTTATCAAACCTACGCAATAATATGAGTTGACCTAACTTATAAAACATACCAAAAGTTAATAATTCGGCAAGTTAGTTACTTCTGTAGTAAAGTACACATAAGCTTACTCTTACCCAGCCGTTATTTAAAGACTTACCAAGTAATACTATAAATAACAAAGTTACAAGTTATTACAATTAATAGGTTATTTTATGAAGATACAATAAATAGAGCTTATTGCCAAATGGCAAGTTTGGACAACAGCAAAAAAGATAATACAGTAAGATATTATTTACTAACTGAATACATAAATTCTGTAATACCTAAGTAATTTATGTGTCAAGCTTCTGTACTAAATTATGTTTCTTATTTAATTGTGGTGTAATAGTTTTTTCATAGTATCTAATGTTTTCATTTTGCTCCAATTTTTTATATACATTTTATGGGCCCTATTTTTAACTAATTCTAAAAAAAGAGGAGGTTCTCATATTAAATTAGTTTACTAACAATAACTTGATCGTAACTTAACCTTTCTTCACAACAAACCTAACTTGATCTTGAATTTATTTAAACAAACAATGCCATCTCAATTACACTAATCACTCAAACCAAAGTACACTAAAACCTTGTCACCAAAGTAGCCGTATAAATAAATAAAAAGGCCCTTTACAAAGGAAATCACAAAGAACGACTCACACAAAGCAGTCGGTCGGCACAAAGAGTAAAGCGATTCATGTATTTTTTGATAAAAACTATTGTACAATAGCAAATGGCAATTGCGATTGCATTTTGCGGCGAGCTTAGGAAAGGCATGAAGTTCATTGATAGAATTTTGTAAGTGTGACATGGATGGTGGTTCATTGGATATCCAATCTTAGTTATGTAAAAATTACACATTTAAATAGTTATTTCAGAACATATTATTTCATACATTACAATATTTGAATATTATTAAAATACACTTTATTCTCTCTTCTCCTTTATTAATTCTATTAAAAACGGTTCTCTCATTAACCGAGTCAATTATTTGGCTTTAAAGGATTTTATAAGAAAGGAATAAATCCATATAAATCAATTCATTATTCATATAAGCAGCTTATATTGTGTATACACAGACCAATTTCAACGGTCATTCTTAACTTTAATCAAGACTCTTTATAAATAAAAGTAAGTCAAATAATGAATACCATTACAAAAATAATTCATAGAAGTTAAAAAAAAACTAAATAAAAACACCTACTTGTCCCATACACCGTCCTGAGCTCAATACTTCACAATCTGTCAACTCAATAGGCTCTTACCTAGAAATCTTTGTACATTCAGTGCATTGTAGTGCAATTAAATTGTACTCCACTCACTAGTGTCGTGAGAAACTACCAAAGACCGTTGTAATTTATTCTTGAAAACACTGAAATTATTAAACACCAAATGGAAAAATAAAAATAGATAAAATAAAGGTGAAGTATAGCTTGCCGAAGTATCATTTAATGACGATATCCGTCTTAGTCTTAAAAAGCACGTAAAGCCGTTAGTCCTACAGCTGACACTCTAGCCAAGTGACATTTCGCTATTCGATCGGCGATCGAATCGCGCGACTGTGCTAAGTCACATGACACAGGGAGTGTTATTTCTTTCCATCATTAAATATTAAGAAATGACATTTCATGTAGTTTATTCGATTTTTATCACATTTCACGCTTTTAGAAATGTTTCTTAGAGATAGGGGCTGATCTCTCTCTGGTCACGTCTTGCAATGGTATGAGAATATGAGAATGAAGGAATCAAGAGTGATACTATGTTTTAGCCTTTTGTGTACTAGAATATTAGGTACCTTACTTTTTTGAGATAGCCGTGCAGAACAATTTTAATAATTAATACATTTTATTTTGACGAGGGTTATTAAGCGTGATATCGTTATAATCTTAGCTCCGATTTTATTTTGAGTTAGGTGTTGTTTTGACTGTAGTTATCGCGGCGTAAAATTGTTGGATAAATTCCATTGATAAATTCGAGGTATTAATATATTTTTTTGTTTATGGTTATGTTTTTCGGAACATAAAGAGACAATTTGCAATGTATTAAATATGCACTTGATAATATTCGTACAGTACAATATTTCTACAACAGTAGGAAGGTAATATTGTTTCAGTATGCCTACTTTCTACTTCCTTAAAATTTATCTGTGGTTCAGTTGGTCCAACTTTGATACTTAAGAAAAATAACAAAACAATTGGTATACTTTGTATTCAGTAAAACAGAATTCAATTAATTTTATCGAAGTAATAGAAAATTACTTTAAGTTTAAATTATTAATTTTCATTCCTAGAATACTATTTACCTACCCTTGACGTTTTAGTTTCATAATTAAGTAGTAAATAATTGTACGTACTATTTGGTTACAAAAACTTTTAAAACTGAACTGACAGCTAAATCAAAACTAAAAGATTTCATTTCCAAACCTTGCACTATACTAAACTGTAATAACATCAATTTTTAATCAATCAAATTATAAACACATCCCTTTTATTAACCCTTCATAATCCGCCCCCACTTTATTTCTTGCTTCGACTCTATAATATCATAGTTGAGTAAAATATTATAATATTAACGTAGTGTATTATAACAGTACTTTGTTTACGCGTGCCCTGTAATAAAGGAAATGCAACTATAAAAGGTTTTGAAAAGACCTTTAATTTGTTATAATAAAATTGTGTATTTTACTTTACTTTAAAAGTCCTGTAACTTATGTTTCACTTTAGGCTATGATAAGTCATTATTAAATATTTAGTTCGATAGATTTGAATAACTAGCTGTTACAACCTAAACTAAACATTTATAATTAAAAATAAAGACAATTAAAAAAAACATAGTTTTTGGAAAACAAGGCAGCACTAAGATTCTGTAAGTAGATAAATATTAGGTAATGTAAATAATTTAAATCTGGTTACTCAAAAATGTTACGTTAACTCAGTTAGAAATATCAAAAAACGACCCTTTACCCAGAAATAGGGCTTGCAATAACGGTCAACACGGGACTTTTGTAATGACGATCCCGGGAACTCAGCACTATCCCGGGATTCTGTGATAATGTTCAAAATAGGTTTTGCTATTGTTGATTAATAAATGTAAGATTTAAAAATGTTTAACTAGATATTTTTTTTTTCAATAAACATTTTTTTTTATGATTTGATAGAAAATGCCTCAAAGGCTTTATTTAGAAAAGCTAACAATCCGAATTAAACTATATAAATAAAACAAGACCTAGTTATTTTAAGGTCATTAAGAACCTACATTTCAGATTCAATGTATTTATTTATTTCTTTGAAATTTAAATTATATTGTAGCTTCATTGTTTTCTCATTAAGAACTACGTTATTTAGCTGTATACGTTTATTTTCCTTTAAGCATTACAAAATAGAACGATAGTCATTCTGAAATATTCGTTAACTAATCGTCACTACCATTTCACACATCCCGGATCCCGGATCCCGGCGTCAATTCCCGGAACGGTAATCCCTAATCATAGCCCAGTGAATCGTGTCCATTAATTTCGCGCTTTGATCTCAAAACCTTGCTATAGGAGTGACTTTCGTTTTTTTTAAATTACACCCCTCTGTTTTTTCCGTTAAAAGCTACATTAAGTCAGATGTTTTTATTAAATTTAATGGAACAAAGTAATAGATAATGAACTTTTAGGGTCAAATAAAGAGTCAATATTTTGCTTTACTAACGCTTAGTACCGCTCACATTGAAATAAAAAGATTATGTGTACGAAATTATTTTCTTTTATACAGTTTCTTACCGATCCTTACAATTTTGAACGTCTGGTAGCGTCTGGTAGTTCCATATTCTTCCTTATTTAGACATTCTAAAATTTACGGAAATGAAAAGTAGTTTAGTAGTTTTATTCCGCTTTTAAGCGATACCTCTTTTGACCTATTTCGGGTACCCAACTCAGCGTCCTATCCCGTTATGTTACCCAAACTACTGGCAACATAAGCAACTAAACTTGTGTAAAGTGTTTTCTTAGCTTATAAACAAAGCAACCTTCTTCACTAACTTCGCTGCAGTTAAGTTAGAAGCTAAACAATATTACTGAAGTTGGACGTGCAAGATGGATGGCGTCTTATCTGTAGCCGCCGCGCCTCGCTCATCAATCGTGCCATGTGCGTTTATTATATCATCTACATAGTCTATCGTATCGGGGTGGCAGTATGGAGTGAACTTTAAAGCGGTAATGTGGCCTACTTAAGTAACTATGGGGTAACTCAAAAATCACGGGTTAAATTGGAAGATGAGTGAATGGTGTAACGTGCTCCTTAAGCATTGCTTTCCAATTCCAGAGATACGCCTTTATGAACGAATGGAATATGGAATAAATACTCTGTAATAAAATAATGGAAAACCTAATGGAGGAATGGTATAAATACGCTTTTTAGGTACTTAATCAAAAATAGAGGACCACTTCACTTCAATTTATAAAATAAGTGATTAGGTACAAGATATGGTGTCTTCAGACATGAATCAAGTTTTACTACTGAAAGTAGATATTTAAGTAACTGCACAAGAATTTCAAGTAACATCTGGTGAAAGCAAAATGAACTAAAATGAAACCAACTTTCTCTGTCTTCAGTTAAGATTCAAAGATCCCAGTATTTTAGTGTAATCATAAAAGTTTAAGAGCTTGCATCTCTGTCAAATCAATAAACTATTCCTAAAGTTTTGATCAATTTCTTTCACAAAGGTATGAATAAAACTTGACTTCTCTTTGACCATACTTAAAAGAAAGTGATCTTAAAGACAGTAGTATCTCAAACTGCCCACGCCTTTGTATTCAATCAAATACACCACACACGACATACCCGAAAAAAAAACTTTTGTAGCAAACATTCGAATTCACAAAAACGTATTGTCGCTTTAATGAACTTAAAAATCTACAATACTCGCGAAAAATGAGATCAACAGCTACAAACCAAAAATATTTACCAAATTATCCGTCAGCTGTTCAACAAGAAACATACGAAATTGAACTTTAAGACACAAGAGATAAGGATAAGGGTAATAAAGATGAACAGCAAAATAAAGTGGTATCCAATCGATACCTGTCCCGCAAACTTATCGCCAAACACACAATAGACGAAGAAATACAATAGAATCGATATTCCATTCATTACCGTAGCTAAAAACATGAATGAACCATTGAACGAGTGAATTTATGAATGAAGTGGACAAGTGTACCCCATAGTGACTTCTGTCAGACAAACAGGCGTCAGTATTGTTAGACAATTTAAAAGCAATGTTCCGAGAACGGCAGCCATCTTGGATGCGTGGACAATACGCAGGTGGTCATTAAATAACTTTTCTAAGTTCATTTCCGCTGTGATTGCGTTTTAAATGAAGAGCCTATTGAATTTTGGATTGGGAATAAATGAACGGATTTTGTCCGGTTGTTATAAATGCTTTAGCCTATAGAATTCTTAAGTAAACTTTGAACGTTAGGCTAAATGCTGTTGTTAAACTCACCTACGAAAAGTAAATGTTGTTAAATGCATGATCACATTGTCATGTTACATAATATGGCTACATGCTCCTTGACGCAAATGTTAAATAAGTAATTTTACACAGACTTCACAATCCTGATTAAAAACCTTATAAATTTAACTAAGATGATGAATTTGAAATGTAACTATTATTTTTTTATTCCTTACCAATTAAATACTATACATACTATTCTAATTTATGATTGCTCAGGTCTAAACTTAATAATCGAACTGTTTAATCAATCAATATTCTTCAACATTCATCTATACCAAAACCCAATTTCTGAATGTCTACATAAATCAATTTCGAATGCAACAACTGATGCAGCAGTAACATGAATTAAATCAATGCTGACTATCAATAGGCAATTACGTCAAAACATTCTATTATAAGACCCCTTTCATCTGATATCAGTTAATTTGCCATATTTTCTATTGTATAATTTTTCACGAATTATCATTACCGTGTCTAAAACCACCTGGTGTAGCTTGACGGGCGCACAATTCAACCCCGGTTACATTCGATAATAACCCTTTATACCTATCTGATTTGTGGGGGAGTCAACCAATAGAAAACAAATAGAAAATTCACCTCTATTCGCATTCGAAATAAAGGTCAAATCTCTATGAAAATTTTCGCACCATCAGATACACAGTATCCAAGTGATGTTTGCCCAAACATTGTTATTTTCGTCCTATTGTTTGGTCTGACGCGATTTCGTGATCGAATTCAGTGCCGTCAGATTTTTACAACAAAAGAATAAAAATGTGTGTTGCTAAAAATATTTGCTGATGATACCAATGTGTGTTCTAAATATTTTTTATAAATAGCCTTAGGTAACGCATCCTTTTGGTTCTTCAGATCAGTTTTGTTTGATCTTGATGTAACACAAAAGACAATGATCAAGGAAGCAGCCGTCGCTTGTGTAATTTCGGTCGTTTGAACTTTACAGGGACTTTTACAAATTGAATTACATCTTGCCAATTTTGATCTCACGATTAATGTACTTGTCTCAGTCACTTACTTTGATAGATTAAGGAGGTCGAAATTGACAGTTCAAAAGGCAGGCAGTGGAAAAAGGAAATTCTGGTAAATTATTATCTATTAATAAACATAATGTTTTGATATTCAGCCAAGGAAAAATATATGGTATCTCTACATATAGTCAACTCCTCCTTATTAATATAACGTTATTTTCCCTCAACAAGGCTGACTTATTCAAACTTCTGTAGCACTTGAAGAGTTTCCTCGCTCATAAGGGTAGGGTCTACCGCGGCTTCCAACTTACTAACCATTGTTGACTACTATTTGCTATGGAAATCATACAATTACTCATGTATTCTCGTTTTGGCGTATAGTTTGTATCGCATCACTTGAGAAGCCCAAAAGTATTGATTAAAAGCTAACGGGTGATACCTGTAGAACATCTAAAATATTTTTAAATTCTAAATTTGTCGGTCCAAAATGTATCCCTTTGAACTTACACCATATTTACTCACATCGAAAAATCCCATCCAAAACCACTTATGCACACAAAAGGAAATGTTACTTCACAAATTAATACTGACATGATAATAACATGAATTGGTTCACAATTATAATGCTACCGAATATTAGGGTTCTTTTAATATTTCATAAACTAGTTTGGCCAGGGTCCAGGGGGCGGGGCTTCACTTATCCCACCCCTTCTTGGGTTTCTTTTTGATAGGGTTTGCGAGGATCACGCGTGCACCATAAGGATTCAATTATGGGGTATTCATATTTAATTAATATGGTGTTCTGTAGGATAAGCGAACCGTTTTGATCGTTGATGAACTGAGATTTATTTTGATCTAGATTACTGTGAAATATCGTTAACTGATGAATGGTTACCATATGGTTATTTAATTCAGGCTCTTTCATTGATAAAAAGTAAACTAATATAAATTCAAAAATTCAGAATGAAGACTGACGTAAAAAAGTTAGGTATTGTTTTCAATTGCACTCCATAAGACAACTAATATGTAGTTTGTTCAATTTATAATTATATCTAAGTTTTATGGAGTGCTTCTATACTTAATGTTAGAATCTTACCTCAGTTAACAGATCATAAACTCATTTATAAAAAGAAAACAATTTATAACTGAAATGAAACTCAATCTTTATTATGTTTTAAATGTTCAACGTGGTGAAAACATGTTTGGTATCAAGGAATAACAGTTATACTTTTATACCTCCATTATAAAACCTGAATTATTTATCAGCAAAAAAATCAAAATACACACACATCTCACACATGCATACAAAACAGTAACCAAATTGGATTTAATGAGACAGATATTAGGGATGTTACGTGCGATACAAAATTATTCATAGCTACTAAAATGCTCCATTCAATTTTTTTGCCTACAACTAACACTGGGGTTGACGGCTCACCGACAAAGGGGTGGGCCGGGCCAAATAATTGCCAAAACGCTTCGAGAACCATTGTGTTTATTTACAATAGGGTGCACTAAGTGGGGGTAGTTTTTGTAATTGTTACTTTTAGGAGAGACGCACCCCATATTCAGTAGTGAACTGGAGTTCGAAGCGAAAGCTACACCAACATGTCTCGGTCGTTCTTAGTCGATACTTTGATAAGTGATACGAAAGATTGCAAGAAAAATGAACTATCTAGTGAACCTATACACCCTTACGCGTTGATCGGTCACCACTTGGATCCGCGTCCGAAGTTCCTGCCGTACCCTTACCCGGGGAACTTGAACAACCTTCTGAACATTGGGCTTCATCAGCAACGCTCACCGGATTTGTTCAGACCGTTTTTGGAGCATCTCAATTTTCGGTACCCCCTTCTGCATCAACTACCCCGCCAAGATTATTACGAAGCGCAAACTGAATCTAAACCATTTGAAGGATACTTGAAAACTGAAGAACAGGAGCCAGTGAACTTTGTCAGTAGGAGGAAGAAGTCTGTGTCTCCATACTTGCATCACCCGTACAAAACAACAATTTCGCCATCCAAGAGTCAAGGGCAGAGGTCACCGTCGCTATCAAGCGAGAGCAGGAATGGGACACCCAGCCCTCCTTTAGGCCACCCAGAAGAACTACTGCCCGGATACTCAAACGATCTCAAACGTATGCCATTAAAAGAAGATTCCAGCAAAAGAATAAGAACTGCTTTCACTGGAACTCAACTGTTAGAATTAGAAAGAGAATTTACAATGAACATGTACCTATCAAGACTGAGGAGAATAGAGATCGCTTCGAGACTGAAGTTATCGGAGAAGCAAGTCAAGATCTGGTTCCAGAACCGTCGCGTAAAGCTGAAGAAGGAAGAGTCTCCGTTATCTGACTCCCGGTCTAAGAAGTGCTGCTGCTCCAAGAGCTCGTGTTCTTCAAAGAACCAGGAAGCTTGTGACCAGGAACAAATAGATGTAGTCAGTGACAACGACACTAGTTATGAAGCTCAAAATCTTTCGCAATATCCTTGAGCAGTGACGTCACGAATATGGAACTCTAATGAACTATATAAACGTCTTGGTATTGAAGACTAAGGCTGATTTTAGTCTTGAATAAGATTTTATGATTGTTAATTTATTGAGTGTGTGCGTGAAAATAAGTGCCAATTGAATAAGATAGGTTGTGATTGACTTGCTATGGTAACAAAAACAAAGTGATGTAATTAAGTATTGTATTTAATGAGAACTAACCTGACCTGACCTGTACAAGATTTGTTGTAATTTGTTTGACATGATAGTTCACTTTTTTAATGAGAATAACTGGTCAGCCACTAATTCTGCTCAAAAAATGTAATAATTCAATGAATTTGCAAAATCAATTATAGTAATATTCTAATATTTTTGAATGTTTATAAGTAAGTAAAGTTGTGATTATATAAATCTATTGCGTTCGTTTACACAATAGTAAGTAATCATTCCGACGAATGTTAATCTAAGTTGTATTTAAGTAATCATGTAAGATATTTGTATATTGTTGACCTTGTAAATAATAATTTATGAACCACGATTTGGTAAAACAAAAATATATTTTGATAAACATTTACACTTTGTAAGGGTATAATAAAATTGTACGAATCGATATTTTTGTTGTTTTTATTCATTTATTTAAAGGTTTCCTAATGCCAACACATTAGGCTATTTTAAAGGGCGTTTTTCCTCGGAACAATTTCGCCTTTAAACGCTGAAAAGTTACATTATCTTAGACAAGATTGTTTACGATATTCGTATATAACTTCTCTTATCATAATAAAAATGCGCCTACATTATGCATCATTAGATCTAGAAGCAGAGTAGGTAACCCGAAATAATTTACTTTGCAATGTTTCTAGCCAAAAATTTATAGGTAGAATCTCTACTCTATGAGGCTATCTTCATACTTCTAAAACAGAGGGACGAAACAACTATTTAGATTTTAGGCTAACCCACCAAACAACGTCAGTTACAACTATTTTTCCTTACAGTAAAATTTATTTATACTTCTTAGTCAGGCACAGTGTAAATATAAAACGAACTCTTCCAACCAATGCCAATATAGGTATAAAATCTCTACACAATATTAGCCGATAGTAAAATAATATACGAGGCATTACAAAGCTTGCGGCGAGCGCAGAGCTTACAGCTAAACCTGAGCAGGCTCCGTATGAATACCGGCGCTCTGCTAGTTACATTATGTGCTTCACGCCTCGCCGTATGTGCCTGAATAAAGAGGATCTTGCATAGAAAGACTACAGCAGATAAAAGTTACTGTATGGATATTTTTCAGGTTAGTTTGAGGAAGTAGGTAGGGGTAGAAGTGGTTTGGGCGATGCATATTGCATGTTTTCAACAAGTAGGTAGGTACGTAGGTCTCCTTAATTTTGGTCAAGTAAATATACTTACAGAAGAAGCAGGGAATCGTATTTTAAATAAATATGCGCATTCAATGTTACCACAAAAAAAAAATACCATAAATACGTTTAGTATATTATGAATCAAATTGTAAGAAGGCCATCGCGAATGTTCCCGTCTTAATTTCGAATAATATACAAGCAAGTTTTCAAACATAAGTGTCTTAAAGAAGTTTTGTCCCAAAAGCATAAACTCCGAATCTTACACACTCTGCATTGCAGTCTAAAATTTTCGTTACGAAGAATCCACAAGTAAATTCTAGTTCAATGCAGAGGGTTAATGTGACATGAGCACAAAGACATGGTGATTTCATTAAGGCCCAAGAATTTTAAGAGGCCTTCGGAATTCAGGGGACACATTTATGACAGACCTCTAATAATGCAAGCACGCAATTGGACCCCGATGACAGGAATCTCGTAGGCCCGGTTTGGATGTGAGCGGATTTTTAATTAATTTTATTATGATGTGAGGTTGGGATTTTTTGAATTTTCGCTCGAGGTTTTTTTTGGGTGATATTTTTGAGTGAGTGATATTCAAAGTGTGGGTGATACGGTTGAAAATGAAATTAGGTAATAAAAATATATTTAAGATTGCATGCATTGTGTAGGTTAGATCTCTTAATTTAATTTAAGATTAAAATAAATTAGGTAATAATAATTAATAAATTAATTTAAAATTTTGATATGCATAAAGATTCCAAAGCTGAAATGCTTTCGATGAAAGGAAAAGAAGAATGGACTTTGGCTTAAAATATCAAGGAATCTCCTAAGCAAACTAATTCACCATAAATTATAATGTTTTAAAATATAGAGAAGGAACCAACTCAGTTTGCATGAAATCATTACTTTGTATTAAAATCTAAATATTGAAAAGTGATCAAGTTAATTGAACATACATCATGTTCAATTAATGTTCACTTTTATATTATAATATTACGCCGTAATATTGTCGATGCTGTAAATGATGATAATGAATGGGACAAATATACCAATAATACATTGTCAACCACATTTGCAGCAGACCACGTTTAATGTATAATAATTAGCGAAAACACTTTGATAAAGTAACGCTTCAGCCACAATCAAATTAATTACGTGAAAAAGAGTTTAAGGCCCTTCGTACATTAGGCAACTCATGTTTCCGATACCCAGCAACTAAATCTCCAATAGAGCGTGCTTGTTTACAGACCTCTTTGGTTTGTTGTATGGTGATAATTGCTTGGAGACTTAAAATCATCGTCTCGTAGATTTATGTGGCCTCGTGTGCGAACGTCCTAAGGCTTACAGACACATTTTATAATGAGTGGTGGTCGCTGGTGTTCGAAGCATTAATTTAATGCAATTTGCATGTTTAATTAAAGGGTACATTTTTCGCTCGATGTTTTTAGGTTTAATACGTTGCTGATATTAATTACACCTTTGGAAACTTATTCAATACTAATGTATGAAAAAGTTCTGTGCAATTAGGAGTTCTGTGCACTTATACAGTGCTTATTTAGAAGCGCTATTTAGATATTATGATTCTTAAAACTAGTATATCATTCAAAATCTAAAAACAAATATGTCCCTTAATGTGCCATGTTAGCAGCTTTTGCTTGATCCAAAAGTATGTTATTGAATATAAACTGAAAGACTTACATAAGGGTCCCTCGATGATCAATTTATCTAAGAGTGCACACTAAGGTCACATTTTAAAGTCCATAATGATTTATATAGAGGGTACTGAAAGTGGAAACTGTTGTCTTTTCAAAGACCAAGAGAACACATTTCTAGAGCTAAGAGCTCTTCGGTTACCGCACTGCAAAAATATTTGTATTACTAGCGGTTACTCGTTGAATACTTACCGGTCAATATACCGGTCAAAAAAAATAAAATTTATCGATGAAAAAAAAATCGAGTACTCGATTAAACGTAATCGATAACTTTAATCGATTATAGCACAAGTTAAGTCGGCCATATTGACATAGTTCCCGCCAAGAATGTCACTCAAAAGTGTCAAGGGTTCAAAGCTAAAGTTGTTACCGAAACAAATAAGTAAATTCCAAATACAAACTTTGATTATGTTTGATTGGTTATTGTGTTCAAAATTCAACTGTATTGGCTTCCATCTTACAGTATACATAAGAAACTAGAGTGAGCCTACCAGAGTTTGAACGTAAGCACTAGTGTGTAATGGTTTTGTCGTGAATTATGTAAGAAGATGGAGCTTTCCGTTTTAAAAAATCTATCTAAAACACTAATATTTTCCTAACAATGTCAAAACCATCGATATTTTCGTAAATAAAATTCTCGTTGCGCGAAAATTAACTTAAATCAGTAAACGAATGTACTAGGCTCAGACTAAAAACTGCTCTCGCTTGGCACAAGGGGAAACTAGCAATGGTAGCATTCTATGTATATAGTACGTCAATGGCTTCCATTGTCCAATTATGGATCAATTTGTGTTTCATTCAGATAATTTGAATTAAGATTGAATACTAACTGTCACTCTTGGCTTCGGTCACGTTTATCATGGCTTTCGGGCGATTCTCATCTGTTTAAGATTGTATATTATTAAGCACACAACACACCAATTAAATTCTTGCAGTCCAGATAAATTAAGCTTTCGAACGCGTAGAGCTATCGTGGGGCCAAAAGTTATGGTCGAATTAAGTGATCCCAAGGAAATATTGGAACAGATTTTCTTATTGGAATAATTTATATTGGACTAATCTGAGAATATTGTGTACTTTCTAGGCATAGTTCATCTTACTACTAATTGTTACTTATTTATTCATACTTCATTTCTATCGACAACTTTGTCGGTTCAACAAAACAATTAATCAGGCGAAATCACAGTTTGGCAACTGGTGACTGTCTAGTTTGAGAAGAAATTACTAGGAGCACTGGAAATAGTCAAAGTTCTAGCTCTGTTCTATTGTCAAGAGTTTGTATTGGAAATAGATGACAACAGAAGTGTATTATAAAAGGGCTTAGTTATTTGTTAGGTATATTTTTAAGATAAATAATAAAACGTAAAGAAAAATGTCCGTGAGAATAAAGTCTTAAGCAGCTAAGAGAATAGCCTACTACTTGTTTATTTAATCGCAAATAAAATTATACCTCAAAATTCAATTCGGCCTATTGTTTTTTCGTGTATTTACTCAATATCTTAAACTTAAACTCTATCGAAACTCTAATGTTCTTATAGAGATCGCTGCAAGACGTACAAAAATACTCGTTCCATTTTATAAAAACAACGTTCTTCTACTAAATGGAATGCACTTTCCAATATTTCCTATAACTCTGTAATATCACTTTAACTCGTCTAAATTCGGGGTCGCAGTTGTGTATTGAAAAGCTTTTTGTCTGTTGCCATTGTACCGAACATTGACAAAAGGTCTACTCGATACAAAAATATATGGAACGTGAGTAGAGAATAATAGAAATTTCCAATTATTGTTACCAAATAACGCTTACCTAACATAATGTTTGTCAAATTCTTATACCCACTTGATGACAATGTCTTTTAAATACATTTAGTATTTAAAAGACATTGCAAAATACAGCGCATTGGCGTCAAAAATGTCATCCCGTAAAAGTCAAATTAGATGACTAGGGTTTTCTAGCAAAATTTTAAAAGTAGAGTATAAATGTATGGTTAAATTTTATAACAGAAAAAAGAAATTAAAAAAAAAAACTTTTACTTAATATTAGTGTCTATATAGATACGAGAGCATTCATAGTTTATTGGTAATTAATCTTCTGAACATTCTTACACAGTGGCAACCATCTATAAATCACTGGCTTTCCTGCCTGAGCGGCGCTTGCCCCATTTATTAGAATATTTAATTGGTTCGAAGTATTATGAATGAGTTTGTAAGGTGTCTTGGTATTAGTTGGAAAGTTATTGGACTACTGTTATTTATCTTGTTAGTGTTGTGGAGTTTTGGCTAGTCTGGAAAGGAAATAAAATGTGAGGAATGTTTTCATAGTATTCAATATATAAAATGTTTGTGTTCAATATTTTTCGTCTTGACCTGAAAAAAAAAATGCATTTAGCACCCTGTTTCTATTATGATAACAGAAATATTATGTATTTTGATTTATTTAATATTTTTCTATGTTGCAAATAAATAATGTTACGGAAGATACCAATTATTTTCCCGACATTGTTGGAGTCTCAACAAAAAGCAAAAAGGTTATTCGATTTTGATTCTATTATAATAATAATAGTACCCTAAAACGCTACGCAACGCGCTTAATAAATCTCCCACGTAGGGATTCAGCCTAATATTTGTCCAACGACCATCATCCATCTAAAATCAAATAATGTAATTATTTGCCAAAAGCATTTATTATCTACGGAGGGACGCGTTGCCGCGTGGCAGCCATAGAACTCAACTTGAACTCTTTTGCGGCTGAGAAACATCAAGTTTTTCTAATATCAACCCTATTCCAACGCAATAAAGACTATTAATTACAAATTTTAGGTTTGAGAAATGCAAAACTAAGTTTGTTGGTCATGACACTCATAATACACAACAAAGTAAACCCTTTCTATTGCAAACAATAGATAAACTTTATGGCTCTAACAATAAGAACTAAAACAGTTTGTTTCTATTTTAATAAACTGCAAACATAACTTTGTAGCCCTAGAGTTCGCCACGCGCGGTCTTTTCATTGGTATCTATTTGAATTTCGAACTCCAAATTTGGAATTTGTTTTTCATCAGCCGGTTCTCGTTTACGATTGGACTGTCATCAAGTGCGTTCCTTGTTGTCGATTTGATTTATTTGTCTATGTGATTTTTGGTCAGCGATTAGGGTGGGAAATTGGTTATTTGTTGATGGTATTACGTCAGTATCATTAAACGGTTTATTTAGCACGGTTAAATGTTATTTAACATTTAAATAATGCTTGCCATAGTTGCCATGTTAACTATTTAAATAAAATGTCTAGGATGCTACAAACAAGATTTGTTTATTCATGGTTCGAAATTTAAAATTCAGAACGACAGCAAGAATGGAAAACTTTATGAAAAAACTTAATTTAAAAAAGGTTTTATTCTTTACAGAGTTCAGTGATTTGCATAGTGGAGGAATGACAGAGTACCTAATCTTGAAAGTCATGATTGAGTCTATAACGAAGTCTGTTCTAGGCTGAAACATAGACTGAGATTAATCGGAATCTTAAACGATTTTTTTGCCAGTCTAGAGATTTTATTTTGTCTTTTTTTCTTAGGTTGATATGACAGGAGTTTAAAATTAAGTAAAACTATTATGTTACAGCGTTGATTGGCTCCCATTATCAATGCACATTTTAACAATCATGCACGCATGCATGAGGGGTAATTTAAATTTTATTGTAAATACAAAATGAAATTTACATTCTCAAAAAAGATTTTTTTTAACAATTTAAATACATAATTATTATTTTGTATGTTAGTAATAGATGTTGATAAGTACGCACTATAAAAAAAAAAAAAAACTTTTTTTATCTCTTTTTAACTTGTTGTCTATAAAGACGCTTATTCTCAAAACATGTCATTCAATCCATTCTACACTAAACAAAACAGTCACAATCGTAACGAACAATAACAAATGATTTGAACTAGGAACAAATGACAAGCGGACATATTTGCATGTCATTCGATACGCTTCACTCTGCCTTCAATAAATCCCATTATGTGACAACCGTATGTTTTGATAATAGGTGACGAATTTCAAGGATTGACCCCCTTATTTACACGGGTATTGTATTTTGAACCTTTTGTCCTTTACTTAAGGTTGGATTTTGCGTGTTGCGAATTATTAATTATATTTACTAGGTTGGATACCATAGTTTTTTTTTCTCCAACCGACAGATTTTTTTATGCAAAATAATAATATTATTTAATAAAGAAATTACAAGCGTTATTCAATACGCCACTTTTAATTATTTCAATATATCCCAGTTTTAGTATTCAAACGCTATTTTCTTTTATCGGTTATTCTAAGCACTAGTTTACCCTACATAATAAAATGTCGGTAAACATCTGCCACTCAATATTAGTTTTAACATAAACGCATTACAATTTCCGTCGGTACTGTAATTTCATTACAATATTAAGTAATATGAGAAAAATAACAATTTTACGGTACATTAACTTATCAATTTTGGTTGACCACCTGACTACTGGTTTCATAATATGGATTGGGTGGTCGATCAATAACCTTACCAAAAATTAATATGTTTTTGTAACTGTTAATATGTAATTGATACGCTGAAATCGATAGCAAGCATGAGCTATTTCAGGTCGTATTGGTAAGTAATGTCTTGTAATTCAACAAATAATAAAAGCTAAAAAGGTTAATAAAAGAAAATTGTACTAGAATTCTCGCAATTACCTTATAAACAAAAAACATTAACAAGCACTTATTTTTCATGTTTATAAGTAATTAAGTTTTGTGTAGAAGCACTTCAAGATTATGAATATTTTACACAATTCCAGTCTTGTTGTAACCTTTGTTGTAACTTATATTTCATGCACCACACAAATAAAGAAAGAATTAAGCAAAAATAATAATCATATCTTGAATTTGAGAATAGATAAACTTTTGCAGGTAGGCATACAGGAAGGTTACTTTCAGCCCTATTTTCTCGTAATTTTTACTGCTGAAACCTTCAGGAGTTAGTTAATTAACCGTGTGTACTAAGAACGTCATTTATCTCCTGTTTATTGCTTCCACTGTAATATGCGGCAATTAACTTCCGCGATACCTAAGTGCTGCCTTAACGACCTGAAGGTACGAGGGACCTTTGGATAAATTAATAAAGATGAACAATTAATTTGCCATGACAATTAACGACTCTATTTAACATATTTTGAATTAAATAATCCTACAAAAACCTATATTGATTAACAATATTACCTAGCAACAAAGGGTTGGGTTTAATTAACTTAATCATTATCGCTAAGCAACAGCTAATAAAAAAGGAAACCAGTATTTATTTATTGCTAACATGTGTGAGACAAAATACATATGATGACAATATTTAACAGTAAGTAACTGTGTGAATCTCACTCCCTTCTTTAAATGTGAACAAACCCCCAAAAAACAATTACAAGCCTAACATTCTATCAGCCACAAACCATCCGGTACTCACACAATAAACGTCACCGCATTAGATACTCAAACGTTTATCGATATTATAAACGACATTTATCGATTATCTGTAACACACTAACCCTCAATAAGCTATAACAACCCACAAACAATGATCACCAATTCGTCACGACTTGACATAAATTAACCATTATTTCACACATTCATACATCCATAGTCCATACACTCAATCAATATGGCCGCCTTGAATCGAGTGGCTCTCATGAATGAATCTCTCACAATATGTGATTCGTCATACACTCTCATACAATTGTATGAACATTGTTCTATTGTAAAATTGTCTTTTGTTGCATCTTGTATCGGAACTCTGAAGTGTGCAAGATTGAGAAATTGCGCGTAAAATGTAAGAGGGTTGAATTCAAAGGTGTTCTCAGGAATACATAAGTGTGCTGTGCAATTTTATGGCGAGTTATCTTTAGTGACAATTTCAAGTAGGAACGAGAAATTTGTGTAGTCTTATTTCTGGACATCTGCCACAGACCAGACCCCTGACCAATAAATATATCTTAAGCTACGAAGGAACAGTCTCTAGGGGTGAAAAAAAAAAAATGGTGAAATGTATGAAATTACATATCCGAAGCAGAGCAAAATGAAAATAAGAAACAAGCTTAAGAATGTCAATTTCAGTACCAGTATTTTTACTATTTTTAATGTAAAATGATTATAATCCCTTATTTATTTGTACACTATCATCATTTTAAAATTAATTAATAATTACCAAACCGAAACCGGTCTAAAACCAAAAGTCTCCAAAAAATGTGGAACGCTTCACGATTTTGCGTGTCATCCTTGCGCAGGGGCCATGCTAATCTTCTCTGTATCGTTCCAATTTTAGTATATGTACTGCCGAAGCAAGTACAATTGTATTGCCCAAACAACGGTACACATGCTGAGGAGGTGCGCAAACTTTGCTTGCGCGATTCAGGATTTGGAACAGTGACGAATTGAATACAATAATAAAAAAAACAGATGCGAGGGTCACCGATCGCTATTTATAGATAGAACCCACGTACGTAGGTACTACGTTCGCATCCCACGTTGCCATTTTCTTTTTGGAATATAATAAGTGTAAAACTTGCTTTTTTATCTACTAATATCGTATTTTATGTGAGGCGATAACCATAAAAATTAGTAATTAATTATTAATATTTTATTCAAACCGTAAAATTTATGTACATAAAAATCCTTAAAACATCATAATTCAGTTAACTAAGTAATAAAACAAAAACAAAAACTATAAAACTAAAATTACGAGCTCAAATAGTTTTAAAATTTAAAACCAAATTCATTATTATTATTTGATTCGAAACACTGATTCTCCTGAGATCAGCAAATTCGATTGCCTCGGCCCTCCCAACTTGCATATTTATGAATCGAATTGCAAACAAGATGCATTCGATTATTACACTGATTCGATGAATAATCGAATTAAATCGATTTTGTCCACCAAAAACTACTACGCAGGTCCACATTTGGTTTTTAAATAAACTAATTTATGTGTAAAACTATGAAACAAAATATTTTTACCTAAGGGTTGAACCACGGAACAGAAAAAACAAATGTTTTTTTTTTCTGTTCCGTGGGTTGAACCCACAGCTGCAATAGCATGACAATTAAATAAGTAAGTAATTAAATAATCATACTCACATTGTTTAAAAGGTCTTAAATTCTTTATTAATTTAACCCTTTTCATGGTTGTAACCTTTTGACTTCCGTGTCAAGTCAAGGGATTAATTTATTGTTTTTCATAATCTTGACGGGCCTAAGATAACATGTAGAGACTGCGAAAGGGTTGATTTTAAAAACATGTTTTAACCTACATCATAATTATATATTGGGTTAAAAACATTGTAAAATATACTTTCCTTTTGCCTATAATAATGTTGGAAAATAACCTACGGTATTTCAATCATAATGGTATGTGTTTTAAATCAATTAGAGCATATTCTTCTAGTATTTATAAAACTAACTAACTAAGTTTTAGTAGTTTACTTTACCTGCTAAATTAAAACAATATTTCAAACTCCTAATGATGTCTGTAAATAAAAACTTAGCGACTTACAAGAAAAACATCATGTTTTACAGAGACACAGGTTTCTTTTGCAAAAATACTTCGTTAATTTTTATGAAACGAAAAAAGTGAATTCGTTTTTTGTCGACTTTATGTAAAACTGGTGCCCGTATAACTTCTGTAGGTGGCGCCAGGTGCGCTTGATATGCAACCAGTAAACATACAGGGGCCCAAGTCCGCTATTTACACTCGGTTCAATGTCGTCATAGTGTCGTGCCAGTGTCACCGTCAAATGAGCCAAATTTTCGTATTCAGATAAGCCATCAACATCGTGGCATCGTCGTGGGTTCAGTGGGCAATGTGGTGTTGTCAATTAAAATTAAAAATAAAAGTATCAACCATTTTGTAAATATTAATAGGCAACACCAGTTGTCACTAATTATTACTAATCGTTTCTTACGTTGCAAAAAATTGTATTAAATGGTTTTTGAATACTAATTAATTGTAAAAGCCCATAAAATATGTCATTTCTATTAAAAAATTGTAAATAAGGATATTTATATGTAAAAAAGGAAAGTTTTTGTTCAAATTGACACAATGTCTATGAAAAACAAACGTTAACCATAGACATCAGCCATTTATGTGACAAATTTTAAGTGCGCCAAAATTAAATTTAAAAAATTGTAGAATTTTAAGACTGGTTATAAACCAGTCTTATAATTAATATAATTTTATGGGTTTTTTACACAAAGAAATAATTTAAGTTGTAATTTAAATAAAAACTGATTTATTTTTAATTCTAATATACGGGGTTTTACAAAAACAAGTATACTGCCTTATTCAATGTCTTATTTGCGCAGTTACAAAATTCCATTCCTATGGAGAAGAACAGGCAAGAAACTTTATAAGTGTCACCCAAATTAAAACTAGTTAAATTATCTTACTCACACGATTTAATTTATTTGACATAGTTATATTACATAATTCCCATATATACAAACTTAAGTATGTATAAACAGAAAACAAATCAATATCAAATGGATTACAATATTTTAAGTAAGCTAAGATGTATTACAGTAGTGGAAAAAAGAGAAAACAGTTAACAATGTTGATGCATTCACAAGAAAAGACAAATCTCAAATTTTCTGGTATGAGAAAATGTAAACACTGCATATATTAACATACTCATATTATAACCACATATTTTATTCTATTTCAAGACCGATAACATATACATTGTATTTAACGTTTGTTTGTTGCTTTGCAACGTGAGGTGCGTGTCACAAGTGAGCATCTAAAACCAGATAATAATTGTCTTATTTCAGCTGCCCACAAAGTAGTTTTGTATTTATATTCTTCAATCTTTTTTAATTTATTATTAATAGTCTTCTTTCAGGTGGCTACTAATTAGTTTTTTAATTTTATCTTCATCTAATCTTTGGAACTGCAGTCAAAATAATAAAGTGGGCACCGCAAAACATCTGAAAACAGAATTTACTCATTAGTTTTTGAATATCATGTCTACTAATTCTTAACTCACCCTTGAAACTATATTATATTTTTTTTTACAGAAGCTCAGAGTTAACCATTATCACCCTTTATAAATTTATAAATATAATATTCAGGATTGTGACTATCAAATATGTACATTGGTTAACTTTATTTGTTTCAGCCCACGGCCTATTTGCAAGTGCCTGTTTTAAGGTTCGTCCCCTACATAGGTCCATGTTGACACTGGGGTTATGTGGATCTGAGTATCCAAATACTTTTTAATAAAAAGCAAGATGTAGGTAATAAAAAATATATATATTAAATACCCGGTGCTGTCGCTCCCTTTCAGCATTGGTCTCCTCAGCTGTGAAAGGTATTACAGAGACTCGGTGTCTTTTGGCAATGTTATGCTGAACACTGCATCACATGCATGCATCATTAATTCCCCTGCTGTAATAGGGCTACATTGCACAGTGCGTGCCACAAGCAAACATCTGAAAACAATTTTTTTTTTATTTACACTCAAAGTTATATTAGAAAGATAGCTTAAATCAATATTTGTCCATTGTATTACCTGAAACTTGTATTTAGTAGTCCAATGCAGCGTTCCACTAGGTTTCTTGTGGCCACATGTCGCATATAATAATTATTCTCAGAAGTTCCTTCTGCTGAGTCTGATATAGCAGTCAACACATCATTTAAAGCATCTGTCACTTGATTCACTGAAGAACGATTGCCTAACCAAAGTTTGGAATGAGCCCGTCGCATAAAAAAGTGACCGCAATAAGTACCTGTAATAAATATACAATAAATATACGTACATTTGAAGACAATTTGAAGGCAATTTACACATGTACATCGTGTTCCACAAATATCTGTAATTACTATATATCAAGCTAATGAATGGTTTTCTATTCATCAGCAGTTATTAGGATATTATCTTTACTAACCTTATTAGGAGGCGAGATAGCGTCAGCTCGTCGATGTACCTTTAAGTGAGGAGTTAACTCGGACACTAACTGAGTAACTTGATCTTTCTTCTCTTTGTTTTTATGTCTCGCGAGACAGAAACCACATGGAGCCTCAACATGTCACGGAATTACTTGACGACGCTGATGATTTCGGCGTTGACGGTCACGTAAATTGGCGAACAACAATAATAAAACAACAACAACTTTTGCAAGTACGTTGTTTTTGCAAAATGGCGAGTTTTCGTTGAGTTTGACGTTTATCGTCGTGGTTCAACTGCTGTCAAAAAATAGCGGAATACGAAATTTGTACTAAATGTATGAACTATTGGTCACAGTCGTTGAACATTGAACCGAATCGTTCCAATGCGCAATTTTGACGTTTTGACGTTTAGTAGAATACCAATTTGCCGAAAATGGCTCTGCTGGCACGACACTATGAAGACATTGAATGGAGTGTAAATAGCGGACTTGGGCCCCAGAAGGTTAACTTTGTGACGACTTTCTTATTTTTAAGGAATGAATATTACAAAATGTAGAGAAAATATAAAATGGATAAACAATTATGGAGAAGAAAATTATATTCATTGACCTACATAACATAAAATACCATCAGTATTTGCGAAGGGTCAGGCAGAGGTATACCTATGTGCACCCACAGTTCGCCGGTATGCTTAGGTCCCATGTAATAGGGGGCGAGCCTATTGCCACTATCCGGGCACGAATCCATAGTCCGACCTGCTACTGAGAATTTCATAGAAAAAACCCAATATTACATTGGTCTACTTGGGAATCGAACCCTCTAACTAACGAGGCAGTCCATTGACCTAGATAATGTGGTATAACAATAAGTGTTAGGTTATGCGTGTTATGTCGTTCTGAGAAGGCTACTCCAGAAACCAATAAGCCTCAATGGCATCGCAAAGTCTCTGTCGCTATGTCTAAATAATTCGAAGATTATCTATTTTCAGCTGAACTTCTGCAACTTGCCTGCGCAATAAGCAAATGAACAAAAACTTTGTACAAAGTTGAGACTTGCTCGCGGCAGTCGCAATGAAGGCTTCATGTCTCTATCTAGACAGTACCTAGGTACACTTTATTACAGACTAAGAATTAGAGGTCAACCGGGGAAGCATGACTCTAAGTATTTTAACGATAAAAGTGGCTTCAAGGTTGCAGTAAAATATGAACTTAGGTAGGTACGTAGTAAATCTTGAATTTGTGAAAATAAACCTGCATTCATAATTCGACTATATTTATATATTTTCTTCTCGTATTTGTATTCAAAATACAGCTTTAGTTCAAAGACAAAAAAGTTTTTCTAAATAAATGCTTGACACACTGTTGACTACCGTGAACCATCACAAAATAATAATAAATAAAATTGTTACATACATTATTTTCCTGTATATATCTGTTCATCCTAGATTTTCAGAAACAAGAATCAGTGTCCAAACCTAATAATTACATAACCAATAAATACGTCCAGCATATCACTTACAAAAACTACTCTAATAACTGCGATATCAGATTTACACCCTCAATTATCCTACCCTATGCAAGTCCGACACGTGTCTCTACTAAAACACTGTAATACACAAACAAACATATTATGATGTATGTTCATAATTATGTATGTACAAATCCTAGCCCGAGGCTGTGACGTCATCAGCAGATAAATAAGCCGAATCGCGTGGCGGAAAGAGTTAAAGACCTAGGGTCTGTTTGTTTGGGGTTGTGAATGCTTCATTTAATCCTTTTAGATACTAATTCAGGATAGTACGCTACTAAAAAATATAAATTCTGCGGATATTTGGCGAATTTAGCAAACCAAGATTGAAGACCCAATATTGATGCGAGTAGATATTTATGATACTTTTTTAACGCAATTTCGCGTATTACTTTTGCAAGCATGGAAATTATTGCAAATGGCAAAACAATCAATGAAAATCGGCTTCGTTTCCAAAGAGTCGTTCGTAAATATTGTAGAGACAATAACCCTACTTGACACATAGCTAGTTTGGTTTTGTTTTTCTATATAAATTTTTCAAGACTAAAAATATCAGATCAGCTATACACAATTTTATAAGATACTAAACATCAAAGACACAAAACATACATCAATCCACGTAATCTGATAAAACCTTTTAAGCGAGAATAAAATAAAGTGTTTTATTTTTAAACGGTTACCACTCAATTCGTTTTTACCGTTAGACATTTAAAAACAAACAATATTCCATTAGGTTAATCGTTGCTTTACAAAGGGGCAAAGGGCCTTTTATTGGATATTATAACGCTCTTCTATATGATACGGGGTCGGCATAATTTTACGGTGGACGCTCAGACAGGTGAATTAAGTCAACCATAAAACTCATCATGTGGTGTTTTTGTATGACAATAAGTTTTTTTGATGAAGTAATTTGTGACGTATCAGTTTTAACACGTTTTTCAAGTAGAATAGTTTTTAAACTGTTACAAAATTATTAGAACAAGATTCTTGACATTATTCGCCTTTATAATAGCCCATTCCACAGGTCCACAAATAAAGTTCCCAAGATAGAGTAACATTGCAAAAAGAAAGACACTTGACGGGATTCGAACATACCTATCTTGTTAAATAAATTACGTTCTATGATGACCCCTCGATTACGTCACCCTCCCTAATCCTGAATTGCGCAATCAAAATTTGCACACGTTCTCAGCATGTGTACCGTTGTTTGGGCAACACAATTGTACTTGCTTCGGCAGTACATATACTAAAATTGGAACGATACAGAGAAGATTAGCATGGCCCCTGCGCAAGGATGACACGCAAAATCGTGAAGCGTTCCACATTTTTTGGAGATTTACAAATTCTTAGCATATTTGCGCCTGGACCGTAGAAAATGGCTCGGGAAAACAGAGGCCTAAGCCTAACATTGGGAGGACAAAGACTGTGGATGATGATTAATCTGTTGAAAATAATCCGAAGCACATAGTTGTTCCTTATTCTTTTTTTTTTTCAAAAGTAGTAAAGTAGATCTGTGGGAAAACTTTTAGAACACCTTCTAAGCTTACCTGCTACTGATAAACCAGGAACCTACAAAATACACCCTAGAGGTAGCGAGAAATTTACGCTATAGCTACATGGAATTTAGTAAAGGAAATACATTAACGGAGTATGACCTTATCTATTATTATACTATGTAACCGCGTAATTATAGTAACCGCAAATAACCCTTTGCGTCCCTAACTGCGATATGTTACGAACTAAGCGCAGGGCTTCGCCAAAATAATGTGTTCATACCATGTTATAGTGCTGACAACACAAGCCCGGGATTCAAGAGAAAAACCGGGATGATTTGTAGAATTCGTTAGTTTTATTTATTAGGTTCACTCGAATTTATGTGGTTCAGGATTTGTGATAAATAATTTTAGGTTGAAGAAAAGCAGCTTTTCTCCCACCAGATGTCCCGTCCTTCGTTTGGCTATTGATTTTGATGATATTTTGGAACACATACTATAAGTACCTATACAATTTTAATCCGGTACACTTGAAAAAATATTATTATTAATGCTTTTTAATCATATTATCTGTATCAGGACCACATGTAACAATTATAGCTACCTTAGAAAGATGGTTGGATCAGGTAATAAGTTTTAAGTAAAATTATTATTACGAGTTTGGTAGACAAATAAGCTAGTTAATGAAACAGATTTTGGTGCGTTATTCCGGTTCCGCAAAACCAAATAGTACAGGTTGATCCCGTTAAAAGCTAAAGTTTAAAATTTGTTAAACAACAATCAGTGCCTCTGTGTCCGGAACGGAACGCCAAAACTTTTAATTAAAGCTTTCATTAAAATAAAAGTTTCATTACAATGTGGTATGACAAAATGAAGCAATGTTTATTAAAAATACTTATTTCATAATCTATAACAGTAAATTGGTTAGTTAAATAACTTTTTGAATATTTTAGGTTAGGTACCAAAGCAAACAAATTAATCACGAATATTTCACAGAATTTAATAGATCAAAGTTCCGGGTCTAAATTCCCGGTGTAGCCCATCACTAGTGGGCATCGTTTCGGCGTTATGTGCTCGGTATATCACAGCTATTATCATTGTTTATATCTCGTGTTCTTACTAATGACTGATGACGAGCTTACATACGGCGGTCATTACAGGCGTTTTCAAGGAAAAATCCCATGAAAACGTGCTCCGAATACGTAGGCGTAATAAATATATTTGTGTGATGTTGGGCCGTTTTATGCTGGCTTAGGTACTTTCTACGTTATTAGTCTTAATAATAACATATACATATAACATCTATCAAACCGTTAAATAGGAACATTTTATCAGAACTGCGCAAGAAGTAATTACTATGACCATTTAAAACCTTTTGTATTTTTTTTTTGCGTACTGGTGCATTTGCAAAAAAAATATTTATTGACTGAAAGCATAGCACTAACTAAAATCAAATAAAGTACGCATTAAGTTAAAAGTTTATAAAGCGCCATCTCTTATGTTCATCTGAAACATTTTGCAGGGTGCGGTAACACGGAAATGAGTTTGCCTCTTTGCTTAAAGTACAACAATAACATTGTAGATGGCGCAGTTCGTGATTATATTTTTATGTTAAAACTGAAATTTATCTCAGAAACCAATCCATGTTTTTTCTATAATATAATAATTTCCAAAGTTCTAAAAGTTATTTACTTAATCTTTGCGATTTAATTCTATTTTCTTAATGTGAAGCAGGATCTAGTTCTATATAGTTGACACAGATGGCGCTCTAAACGCAATCTTGCAAAAAAAAATATTTAAAATCGCTTTTGCAGCAATAACATCAAATTATAATAAAATCAGCACGCAGAGTAGAATACCTTAAAATAATATTATTGAATGAAATATACTTTTATACTGAGAAAATAAGTCTCCTGATACTTAATTAGAAAAATCCTAAATCGCGCAAGCGTATTTTGTTTCATTGCAACAATGTAATCAAAAATTTCGGCCATATTGTTGTACTTGCTTCGGCAGTACATATACTAAAATTGGAACGATACAGAGAAGATTAGCATGGCCCCTGCGCAAGGATGACACGCAAAATCGTGAAGCGTTCCACATTTTTTGGACCAATTTGGTATTGCTGAGTTTTCGATTTCGTTACTGGAATTATATCTAATTGTATTTACCAATATATTTCATGTGACATCTTTGATAAAACTAATGTGGTCTAGGTTCTGCAATGCTATAATTTGGGGATTTTTCATTTGATATTTGTCAACTTAATTCGAACATAGGTACTATTCAAATTTGATTTTCCCTGTAAATAAAAACCAACCATCGGTCATCTGACAACACATGTGGGTTTTGTTTTTCCATTTATACAGACATGACATGATAGAAAACATGACATGTAACTCATAAAAAGTTATTATTTTGTTACTATAAATTTATTACGAAGTAGACGTGTGGAGATATTTTGGAACATTGAGCCGGGTCGTGAAGTGTGAACTGTGGATGGATGGGTGGCCAGTATCCCTGCACTTGTGAGCTTACGTGACCATAGATAGGACACGGCTTCCGTGGAGAAGTTAATTGGCAATGTTCCTCTTTTTTTTTAAAGTATATTTATTTTGTGATCATGATCTTGCTACACAATATTAAAAGTCTTTTATAAAAAAAAATGACTTCAAAAGATGGAAGTCCTCGGTGTGATTGTGTTTTTGACAGGCAAATCATCGGCAAAAAATTGTAGACTAAATTATATTTTGTCATCGATTGGAAACTGTAAATTCAGCAGTTTCCAATCGGTCCAATGGGTTCTTTTTTTACATTATGTGTAATCAAATTGGATCTGTAAGATTTTAATAACCTTTTTTTTCTGTAAATTTAAAACTTTTATCCCATATCATAGCGATTACTTGTATAGAAATAAACTGTTTTGAAGACCCTATTAATTTTACAACACCACCATCTCCACAGTTTTCCGTACCATCCATACTTCAAGTGGTACTTAACTGGGTTTTAATAATGAGTTAGCGTGTCTAGACGTGGCAGTGGTAGGGAGCTGCAATGTAAATTAGTTGTACTTACTAAGCCTGTGTGTCGCACGGTATTAAATATATTATGGATGGCCTTTATTTGGTGGCCAGGTTGTTACGTACGGAATATACTGGCGGTGTTATGGTGCAGGCTCAATGCAATAGGGTGGAAGGTTTTATGGTTTTTAAATGTTCTGTATTTTCAATGGATAGTTTTTTAAACGACGATTTAATTAAGGAAAACCTCAAGTAAATATTTTTTCTAGTGATGAAACTATTTTATTCATGTAAGTAAGATAATTACATAAAAAAAATAGTTGAAAGTAAGTTGAAGAGGGAAGATAAAACTCAATATTTATAAAAAAAAAACAACCAGTCCTAATGGTAAAAATACGGTGATACTAATATGACAAATTCAATTGGGGATTTTCATATACTATCAGATGAAAAACTTTCTTAATAGATCGTTTAGGTTATAAGAAAAGAAACGTAAAATTTTCCCGATACAATAAACCATTAATATTTTCAGTATTCTTCACTACTTTCAATATAATATTTTGAGAAGACATAAAACTAACAAGTATACGACGTTCATCTAATAAACAAATAACCATCCATCACTTACCAACAGAATCAGCGCACATTGAAGGTTTTCATCAAGCAAAGAGCTTTCTTATACAGCTTTATGCATCGATGGATAGCAAATAAAACACTGTGATATTATTACTCTCGAGCAAAAATATAAGATTCTGTCAGAAACATGTTCAAGCGAGATATTGTCAGGGCTTGTAAATTTTGGATTAGCTTAATGTATTTAATGCGTGTGCAATGTTTCATGCATTTATGACATTCCTTCATGACAGTCACTCAAAAAACTGCATATAAAATATAAACATACATAAAATATATAAAACATACATTTTATTTTTTTGGGACTATAAGGTCAGCTGATAGTCACATTTAGAAAAATAACAATACTCTTATAGAAATACAACGAAAAAGTATGGTGTATTCGGTAGGATTAAAAGACAAGTTTACTTACAAAAACGACCAAAACTATAAGAGTCGATTGTCAAATTGCCGCCTAGCGTGGAATCCAATACTTTTTTTCAATAGATTCTCTCTCGAGGTTTATTCTTAGTTCAAATAATTCCTAAAGGGTGACAGTTATGTTTTCTAACCAATATCCCGCCGAGAGGCAAGGGAAATTACATTCTGATCCTACCTTTTACAACTCTTGCGTTATGTGTTTTTTCTTGTAGATTTTCATATTAAAATCGATTTTGAACAATTTAATGATTGAATCTATCGTGAATATTTTTACTTCAGTGTATTTTTACAAATAATCATTGTTCATTAATTGTGTAACTTATATTGAATTTTGTGGACAAGCAAATAAACTAATTCTCAGACAAAAAAAAACATGTTTTTATCCTATCAAAATACTTTAATCATTCAAAAGACACTTTGAATTAGACTGTTTAAACTCATAATGATTGGATCTGCTTAAATAAAATGTATACAGTAAAATATGGTTGTCATAAACAAATTATTTGTAATGATATTTCAAAGGCGACCCGTATCACTCGTGACAGGCGCTTGAGGCCAGCCCTGGGCTATGGAAGGCAGTTCTAAAGAGTTACCATTAATCTCTCGTTATGGTATGTTAAAACTCTTTGACATGCTTAATGACTTATTGGGGAAATTATTGCTAGCGGTTTGTGTAGAGTAATACCCATTGGGCTGCAAAAACCTCTTGTTCTAAAATAAATAGTAAGAATAAAATAATGCAATTACTCTTCTTCGCATATATACACACATACATAGCCTGCTAATCATTACCCTGTTTGTATTTGTTGTAGTTGGGCAAAATCTTATAATAGATGTAATAGGCCTCAGTAAGTACACCTACTAGTACGTAGGATGTAAGTGTAGGTCATTCCATCTCAGCTGAAGTCGAGAGGTTCCCTGCTGTTATTCATAAATTTGAAACCGTCCAAAATATAGTTAAAGCCTGCCTACACATACACAGAACCTCTATTTCATGGAACTTGGTCTGAAAGGAATTCATGCATTCAATACTCGGGCCACGCCATACATAGGTACCTACCTACCCACTATATACCTATATAGACTCCTTCAGTTCTCGATTTAGACTCAAAATTGTTTGTCCTACGTTGTTTCGTTTACCTGTAGAGGTCAGTCAATACAATCTGCAGTAACCACTCGCTTTATGACCGTCCACAAGCTAACTAAACTTCTAAAAGTTTATAGTTCATTTTATCTCTCGCTGACTTTCATATACTTTTTACTTAGTTGAATAACGCAAGACTTTTGCTATAGCCCTTAATGCCATAAAATACACTAGGATCTAGAAACTACACAGCTTTAATATTTTTATGTAAAAATTGCACTCTACATTTTTAGGTCATGTGGATGATCGATATCTATGCATCTTCCGATTGTGGGGAAAGGCCTCTACCTTAAGTTTCCACTCTGTCCTTTTTATGTTTGACCAATATCTTCCAAAATCAGCATTCCGATATCGGAATGAAAATATGTATTAAATGTAGTTAGATAGTGTGTTTTAAGAAAGCAATTGGGGGTAGAATTGTAAGGCTCAAAATTACAGGTACAGCATGAGACTGTTGGGCGACTTAAAAACTAATTGACTTTACAGTATTCGGGCTTTCATTTAGAAAAACCTTCTTCCTAAACAGAGAGGAAAGTAATTCAACAATCATTCAAACAGACTCCCCATAAACCTTACAAACAAGTAATAATGTTAATTACTCTGGAATTAGGAGCTAAAAACTCCGTGCACTTAATTTGTTGAGCTCATAATGAAAGCGGTAAAGTCGAGGCCCATTTAACACCATTTATCTGGATAAAAACGGTATCACCAAGGCTCTTCAAGTTAAGATTTAAGAGACTTTTTGTCCCTTGTACTGAATGATTGCATTTTGATGTGACGTACAGAAAACTTTGCTGCCAAATCAAGGCATCTTTGACGTAATACGCAGTAAAGTATTTTAAATTAAGAAATTTTGAGGAATACGTGTAGTAGTAATTCAACCAAGCAATGCTTTAAAATTAAGTATGCAATGCTTATATGCAATGTGTTTACGTCGATTGTACCTCGAGTATATCTATAGAAGTCAACATATACTCATGCCGCTGTACCAACATTGGATATCCAAGAAACATGTATATACGTACTCTCTGTCTTCACTAGAGAGCATATACTTTGTTAAACCTAGGATTTCTATTAGCACAAAACAGTTAATTTAGCGTCGCGCTTCTCGCAAACACACAAAAAATTAATAGTGTTACTACTAAATAAAAAAACAAATGACTATCGTTTAGAATAGAAACCGCTTTCGTAATACATCACCCGTTCACTATGTATCACATTTATGACTCATTTGGGAGTTGAAGAAAAGCGCGCAATGTATTTGCAGTGGAGTCCCCTTGAGAGAAGCCTTATATTCGGGTGTTGTCGCTTTTCAATTGACTTTTACGAGTATTCGGAAAGATATGGGTGGTACCGACTATTTATTCTCACTGTATCTGCTATACGATGAATAGGAATTGTGATGTCGAAAGAGAATGCATTTAAATAGGAACGGTTAGAGTCGTTTGAGTAATTAGTTCATGATTGATTACAACTCCAAAATATAACACAATGATATTAATTTCATCTCTTTCCAAATCAGCTAATCACTGCTATAATTGGCTCACCAAAAACTATTAAAAAAATGTTGTAAGTGTAAAACGGCGTAACGGACCACTAAAATAAATCTTACCCCATATAATATGTTAAGTTTCTCGTCTGGTTTTAACTTAGCAACGACGAGCGTGTTTTTCACTTATCCATTTTATCAGGGTTTATTACTTCTGTCGTTAGTTTAAATATAAAAAAAATATATATCTCCGAATAATATATTCATCTTATCAACATACACAGAATTTTACATAACTTAGAATTATACAAGAGAATGAACAATTGTACAAACAGAATACCTACCGACTTCCACATCCTATAGATACCTACCTATACCTACCATCACCTACTATAGATAGATAGTAGTACATAGAAATCAAACTACGTGGTAAGGTTATATCTGAGCACGCTCCCAGCGGGTACGGCCGGATTGCTTTATTTCTTGTCGTACGGACGGCACGCACCATGCCTTAACTGGAGTTAAGATATCGATAGATGTTTTGAGATGCAGTTTCTTTGTTTACGTAATGTTTAATAGAGTCTTCAAACAGTATCCAGAATAGCAAGAAGGGCTGATGTTCTGAATACATTAATATTAAAATGTTATATAGTGATCGTATATCGGTTTGGTTAAGTGCTTTTTGGTACCAACCATACTGATACTTACCTAATTGAAACATTTTTAGTCTGGTAAGGAAATCCTTATTTAAAAAAGAAATACTAGTATTTCTTTTCTTCTGTTATGTATTTTACTTTTTAGTTCAATTTTTTCCTAATTAATGTCAAACAACCTATAACTCGGTTTAATTAAACTTGAACTTAATCTCCAGTCCAAATATTCCTAACCTATCTCGGTGCTATCAGCCCGTCTAGTCACAATACCTACATACATGTATTTGTCACCTGTGTCTCAATGCATATTGTCAGATATCTCATCCACTCTGCTAGAGAATTGAACATCACGAAGATAACTAGAAAAAATATAGTTCAATCTCATTGATATGTAACCTGTATTTTTCATGCATAGTTTACTTATTCGAAAATAGCTTGATTTTACAAAAAAATAAACTTTTACGGTCTGTGTATGGATTTGGATTTAATAAGAGTTTTTTTTTTTAATATGAACTAGCTTCGAATAGAAAAAAATGAAATAGCCGTCATAAAGAAACCTTGCTATCTAAGCCCAAAGGTTTGAATAGGTTCTGTTTTTCAGTTTTTGGATGAATTTGATTTATCACACGCTAAATAAATGTATGATTTTTCTCCATTCATTTTTGCAAATTATTGTCCCACGAAGGGGTCTCTATTATTTGACTCCAGAGTTTTTTACTAAATCCTACCTGTAACAGCCAGCATGCATGTGAAGTATCAAATTCATGCTGTATGTATGTATGTACAGTTCCACCCTCTATGTGCGATAGTGAGCTTAGTCTAGCTTGAATAATGCATAAGTAGCTTTACCCTCAAACTTGACCTACGATAGTCCTGCAGCGCTATTCAGGTGGATAGTGAAAAAAGAAGTAAAGTAAAAGTAAGTATAAACGATAAAAAATAGAGTAAAATGTTGATGATTTTCACCTTTTGGAAAAATTTAGTAACTTCAAATTAAATTCTTTTTAGATTAGATTAGAATATTCTTTATTGTACACCGTTAAAGTTACATATATGCATATCAAGTACAGTAAAGCGTACAATGGCGGTCTTATCGCTTATAGCAATTTCTTCCAGACAACCTTTGGATGGACTAGTAAACAAGTAAGAATAGTAAACATTTTGTGTGTACAAAAACCTAGCTAGAATCTCTATAATCTTACCTGATACCTACTTTGGCGAACAACGTATAGCTGCTAGAAGTAATGAACAGGGTAATTTAACAAACAGAGACAGAACATTTCGAGCTCTTAAATAAATAGGTAATACACGCAGTTTTGCTTCCAAATCCAATAATTTGGAGTCATAGAAGGAATCACAGCCAAAAACCTTTTTGCTTTCTTTAATTTTATACCCTACCATCAAAAGAGCAGCTTACTTAAGTAATTCTCAGTGTTAGTACCCATTAGTGAGAGAAGCTTATGAATGGGGACACATTAATATTTGCTGCCGAAAACCTTTGAAGAACATTCATAATATTATTCAAAAGAGCGCTAACTAACGTCACACTGATAGTTAAGCCGATTTGCTGAGATATTAGCTCAGTAATATTTATTTAAAGTCACATGTAAAGCTTGGAATCAAAAATCTCTTTCCCTGGCAAAATTGGCCAACATTGAACCGATCGCAAGCTTTGCCTCCTCTTTTGATAAAACTGACAACTCCCAAAGCTTTCCCCAACGTTGCCGCCAATGTAAATTTCTTGATAGACACGCTGAACTGGTGACGTAGGCACAAACATTAGGGCTAACGTGTGGAGCCGGTCTTATGACATAATGCTTTAGCTTATAATAAGGTAGGTTAGGCGCAAAATAATGTTAACTTCCACCTGGAGACTTAAAACTAAGCTTTAGAGGGATCTATGACAGACTTATACAAATCGGTACTGCTGTTTAAATCAGGCCTTATTTTCCACTACCATTATTGAAATAATTTTCTTCATAAAGGAACACCTAGTCTTGTTTCGCTATAGGGATCCTGCGGAACAAAATCAGCCCGTTCTCCAACTCTTCAGAAGTGTTTAAGTGTGAACCCAATTCATTTAACATCTCATACCTTTTTGCTCTTGAAATAAATTTATCATTTCCTTATATCACACGTTTCTTACATTAAACACGAATTACACCTGACCTTTGAAGGATATTTCTTACGTAAGGTACACGAGTGCTTGAAGAGGCGCCTTTCCTCGGCAATTTAAGTCAAATCCGCATTCCTTTTTGTATATTGCTTTTCGTGCATTATTTTGTTATGAGTCTTCAAAATTGGATATGTGAGATACAGTAGTATGTAATTATGGTAACTGAATTGTTGTTTTCTGAGAATATATATGTAGATCTGTCATGGTATTTATTTTGATGGTTGAGCAAAATTTAATTTGTGGGTTTGTACTTTTCAGCGCGATTTTGTGAGGTCTTCGTAATTTTAATTTTGTTAATACTTGCTAAGTTTTCTTTTCACTCCCTACACTGCATGCTATACGTATGATAATCATGCATGATTAAAACGATAAAAAAACCTTTTCTACACTTGTAAAATCTGACTTAAGATAAAAGCAGTCTAGAAAAATACAACAGTGTCTAATCGTATAAATCCTTTACTCTAGAAACAGCTAAATACTTGGACACTTAATAAGGCTAAGTGTCATAGTAGTGTAATTAGGAAAGCTTTCAAGTACTTAGCGGACCAAGAATTTTAATTCCAGCTAGAAGGGAGAGTAATGGACCTTCGTCCGAGGTTCTTATCATAACGAGAGGCATACATCACGAGCCCTGATGGTATTAAGGGTTCACTCAAATATGTCGAGCAAATTAATGTTCGCTGTACTGTTTATTTGGTTCAATTGTTTGTAGATGTAGCTTCGTGAAGCTTGTTGAAGTCGAAATGACTTCAGACATTTGGTAATTTTGGAAAATTGGGGTTGAAAATTAGAAAAACTTTAATTTGGAATAATATCTTAGGTTTTGATATTCTAAGCCATGTTTTTTTAACTGACTTACCGGTTATGATATTATTTAAAGGGTCCGCTTGAAAGTGAATTGCCATGAATATTGACATATTGCCCAATCAGGACAATACACTACTCATCTTGCGAATTATAAATCTTACAGATCAACTTAATAAATGGGGTCCGAGCGCACGAAATCTTTTCAAAGAACCTTCCAAACGTTTGGTAGAATCTACTCGTGATCAGAGGGCTGGTTTGTTCCTTACACAGAGAATCGGCATAGCCATTCAACGTGGCAATGCTGCCAGCCTTCTGGGCACGTTCCCCGCCATCGACAAGGATGACGATGAGTTCTTTGACGCCGTTTAGTTTTTATTTATGTAAGTTTTAATTTTAGTATAGTTAGAGTTTGTTCTTATATTAGATTTAATTGTATAATAAAATAAAATACAGAACGAGACTTAATAAAACCATCCAACAAACATCTTTCACCTTAAGACTAAAGAATATATTATTCATCCGAATCACTATCGTATACGACTATAGTCCAAAAGCCATGTATTCCCTCAACTTGATGTCCATTCAACGCCGTCTTTTCTGAATCTAAATAATTCATCAGTTTATCAGTTAGGACGTAGTATTTTGGCTCCTGGTCTGTAGGGACAGTTGCCCTTTGCCGTAAATTTTGCAGGAAAGTAAAGGGACCTAAACCGCCGTAAAATGATGGGACTTTGTTGTTCTTGCTAAGTAGGTTTGATGTTTTTATTACTAATGTTGACAGTTTTATATGGAAAACTTTTGTGATTTTTTTAAGGCCAATTTTGAAATGCTGGAAGGTGATAGCAAGAGTTTTTTAAACTTTTTTGTTTAAATAAACTCGCTTAGCTTCACAATTTCGTCACTTTTTGATAAATGATTTTTATACACTCGAATAAATATAAGCCATTCGAACAAAAACTACATTAACAAATTCCGTTTCACGGTTAAATAATACGTTAATAACTGTAGTAAAGTCGAAAGTGCGATTTATTTTAAACCGTTGCTTGTTCATGAGTAAAACGTGAAATGGAGTGTAAACTAATTTCTGTAATTTTGCAAAAATGACTTTCATTGTTCCCTCCCATGGCTCCGATTCAAAACGTTAAGATAATTAGTTTACAGGAACATTACTTTGTGAATTACTGTTCAAATTATTTGTGCTGAATTAGATTTTTGAGGAAATATTTTTACGGAGAGAAAGATTGATTCTTTGTAGTGCGATTTATTTAAAATGAATAAGATTTTTTATTTGATCAAATGTTTACGTATATCTAAATGTATTATGATTATAAAATAATATGTAATTAAAAGGTAATTGTCATGTTCTTATTTTAGTTCTCATTCTTCTGTTACGTTTGCAGTAACTACCAAAAAAAACCGTTATTGCAGGTAATAAAATGGTGTCTTTCAATGAATATCAAATTCTTCGTCGTTTCTTATGAATATAGTTTCAGTTAGCGGTTTGCAGTAACAAAGTTTACAATTGAACTCCGTAAAGTTAGCGAGGCTGTTGTGGAGGCTGCATCTCTCAAGTACCCACGCTCTGAAGTTTGACGCGTCAACATTACCTACTTACTTGTTTTATAAGGGTTATATTACCTACGCTTGTTTTATATGGCAAGATTTTTTCTATATTTTCTTCCTTACAATAGTTAAAATTAAGTATTTGTACCAAGCTTAGGCCTGATTATGTCTTACGCATTTTTGTTGAGTTCGTAACTTTTTTTTTTAACTTTTCGAACCACTAAATTCATTATCAGTAATGATCATCAGTGGTTAAGAATACAGGTAATAAGTTGATATTTGCCTTACTTGTGAAGTAAATTACGTAAAAATTACACTCAAATATATAATTTTTTCAATCAAAACTTCAATAACTCTCATACACTTAATAAGTCCTCACATCAATCTTAACACTCAGCACCACATTATTCTAACAAACAAATCCACACCCCTAATTCTACACGACGGTGTAATCAATTTCAAAAGTTATCAAGTTGAAAATTGAATCAGGAGCAGCTAAACATCCGACTTCAGCACTTTCACAAACTCCAGCAACTTCTAAACGTATCAA
Organism: Autographa gamma; assembly: GCA_905146925.1. Classification (NCBI taxonomy): domain Eukaryota; kingdom Metazoa; phylum Arthropoda; class Insecta; order Lepidoptera; family Noctuidae; genus Autographa; species Autographa gamma. Next base: position 960,578 of record LR989858.1, read on the forward strand.
GTGCAGACGATCGCATATCAATTACTTGATTTAGCCTTTATAATGGTAGGCACTTTGTTTTAGAACGACGGAAACTTTTGTATATCAAACAAGTTGAAAAAAAGTTTGCGACCTCTGGGTGAAGCATTGTTAATGTGACATTGATCAATTAGTCTATTAGGTCTAGTCTATTAGGTTAACCAGGTTGACGAAACAATTCCTCACTCCTACATAGGACGGAGGTCATATCGGGCTCGCCACTGAGCGGGCAGTTACTGGTGCTAAGACTTCGGTTGGACTCGTAACGCCGCCACTAAGGCGAAGGTTGTCACCAGGTGTTATGCCGGAGTAGTCGGAGCCCTTCTCAAGGCTCTGAAAGCCCGTACTCTTGCATCCTCAACCCAGGTTGCCAGGAATCATTGGAGGAGTTGCCAGGAGTTGTCATTCCCAGGAATACAAGGATAGTTCATAAATGACTCACCTGACAAAAAAAAAGGTTGATGAAACTATGACATGAACAACCAATAACTAAATATTTACTCGCATGATCAAATCGTCTCCAGTAGGGATATATTTTATCGTAGGTTCACAAATATAGGGAAACGTGCAGTGTTTATCTCAGTGGCAAATAACATTTATGCAAACGTACAATAGTTTATACGTTAAGGTTAGCTTAGTTTAGAAACTTGTCTAGTGCTAACTTTCTATTAAAAAATGAAAACTATTCCATTAACCGGTCTGTAAAAATATTCTATAGAATGTTCATCTAAGGGAAAATTAATGAATGCAGTTCAATCCGGATCGAAAGGGTATTATCTGAAGAAATTGCTGAACGAAGCGTTGTGAGTTTACTATAGGAAATTAGCAACGGACAAGGAAATTGCTTTTTTAATCTGTCTAGAATTAAAATTTATCACGTTCAGTGTTCAAAGTAATTATGTTCCATGTGGTGGATTAGTGAGGAGATAGTGTTTTGTTTGGTTAATTGCCACTTTGTTATGATAACAGAAAACACGATTAATAAGTACAGTGTAAAAGTTTTTAACTAGCATTAGTTAAAACTGAAGTTGGTAATTTGTTAAGAGTAATATTATTTATGTTGTAGGAGATAATGAAACATTAATTTGTAAGGATATTTATTTAAATTGTTGGAGCCGACTGCAACTAAATGAATTTATAAATGAAATTGAAGATTACACCAGGTTGCAATTTGTTTTATTTTCTTTTTACTATCTAATTTAATCCTAAGAGGTTTGTAAAGATCTAAAGGAACATTGCACATAATAATATATGTTTTCACAAACAGCATCGTGTACCTATATTAACATATTGGAAGAATGTCTAAAACATGACATCGAATAAATTCGCCTTCACAATAACAGCTAATACACGGATTCATAATCCGACACACAGGCAACTAGACACACTTCAAGCCTTAACTACCCCTAGTACCTTCCAATCCTCCTTCAGCGCAAATCCCGCGTCATTATCCCTATGTCCTGCGTCTTGTGGCAATCCTCCTTGCTTGTAATTATGCAGGTGAGCGACGATTACCCCTCACCCCCTTACCTCCCCCTTACTTTCCCCCCCCCCCCCCCCGCATCGCCCCGCACCCCTCGGGTAAACGCTTCCTGCCTGCATCACAGGAAACGATTTGTGTCTAAGTACGGCTGGAAAAGGTGGGATTGTGGTGGCTTTTGGGCCTGTTGTAAGGCTCTTGGTAGAAAAGTTTAAAGAATGTCAACCTTTTGGTAATTAGCTTGATAACTTTGAGAAGTGATAAATTTTACAAATCTTGATTTTAAGAATATTAAGATTTAAATTTAAATTTTGTAAAAGAAAAAAAAAACACAAGTTTATTGGGTTACAGAAAGCATATGTTTTTTTTTAAGCAGAAACAATATTAATACCTAACTAAGCGTGTTACTACACAAAGTCGACAAACAAAAAAAAAAATGTTCTTCTGTAAAAATAGTTATTCTGCTATCATAGCAGTGGGACAATATAGGCTATTAAATATCAAAACTATGTTTTATAACACTCTTCCTCTCCTTATTTCGCGAAACCCACTTTAATCCATTTTACTGTATTCATGTAGAAGCATACGGGTATATAAATGTATGCGGAGGAGAAGCCGCTTTTAACGCTTATGGCTGACGTACTTTAAGATGAATTAAGTTACAGTTTCGTCAGACTAGCATAAGTTTAACATGTTCTGATGTAGAATTTTATTGACGTTTCAAGATTATTTTTTCTGATCGTTAATGTGATTATGTCGTGGTGGCCTAGCGGTTCAATAAACGGATTTGTATGCACAAGGTTTCAGGTTAACCCAGGCAAGTACCAATGTCGCTTTTTCAAAGTTATATGAGCTTTCTTAATTATTCTAAGACACTTCTGACAAACGGTGAAGGAAAACATCGTAAGGAAACCTGGATTCCAAAATTTGGGATCTGAAATCGCCAATCCGCAGTGAGCAAGCGTGGTGATCAATGCACATGCCTTCTCTATATGGGAAGAGGCCTGTGCTCAGCAGTCGGCGTTTATAGGCTGGATTATGAATGTGATTTTGATTAACTACTGTATCACAGTAACAAAGTAAAACATAATTTATCTCTTCTTTCGACAGTCCATAATATTAACATAGCTGCTGAACCGATTTTGTAAAATGTTCGTAACTTAAACAAAAGCCATGATTTAAACGGTCTTCCATCAATATTTTTAATGATTATAATTATCTTAACCCAAAAAGGGCTTAAATAAATTAAGTTTTTGGGCACAAAGGAGAATGTAAAGGGTTAATATATATAGAAAAGCATTACTTAAAAAAAAACATCAATTTGGCCATTATCTTGCTAATATTTACAAAAAATAATATTTGCAACTGTTTATATGCGCTGAGTTGATTGAATATCGAAAACAATCATAGGATAACTAAGAAAAAGTTTTGTTTATAAAATTAATGTTATGTAAGAAAATACATAAAAATAAATAAAATAAAATAAAGCTCACTCTGTAAAAGAGACAGACATAGACATATAGGAAAAATAAATTAAAAAAAAACACCACTGAATTTTGTACAAGTACTATAATGTTTTGGCGTCGGTCTCGATAGGCGTCGGTCTCGAGAGGCGTCGGTCTTTTTAAGCGTCGGTCTTTATAAGCGTCGTTCTCGACAGGCGTCGGTCTCGATAGGCGTCGGCTCGATGGACGTCGGTCTCGATACGCGTCGGTCTCGATAAGCGTCGGTCTCGATACGCATCGGTCTCGATAAGCATCGGTCTCGAGAGGCGTCGATCTTTATAAGCGTCGGTCTCGATAAGCGTCGGTCTCGGTAGGCGTCTGTCACGATAGGCGTCGGTCTCGATACGCGTCGGTCTCGATATGCGTCGGTCTCGAGAGGCATCGGTCTTTATAAGCGTCGGTCTCGATAAGCGTCGGTCTTTTTAAGCGTCGGTCTTTATAAGCGTCGTTCTCGACAGGCGTCGGTCTCGATAGGCGTCGGCTCGATGGACGTCGGTCTCGATACGCGTCGGTCTCGATAAGCGTCGGTCTCGATACGCATCGGTCTCGATAAGCATCGGTCTCGAGAGGCGTCGATCTTTATAAGCGTCGGTCTCGATAAGCGTCGGTCTCGGTAGGCGTCTGTCACGATAGGCGTCGGTCTCGATACGCGTCGGTCTCGATATGCGTCGGTCTCGAGAGGCATCGGTCTTTATAAGCGTCGGTCTCGATAAGCGTCGGTCTCGATAGGTGTCGGTCACGATTAGCGTCTGTCTCGATAGGCGTCGGTCTCGAGAGGCTTCGGTCTCGAGAGGCTTCGGTCTCGAGAGGCGTCGGTCTTTATAAGCGTCGGTCTCGATAGGCGTCGGTCTCGATAGACGTCGGTCGCGATAAGCGTCGGTCTTGAGAGGCATCGGTCTTTATAAGCGTCGGTCTCGATAAGCGTCGGTCTCGATAGGCGTCGGTCACGATTAGCGTCGGTCTCGATAGGCGTCGGTCTCGACAGGTGTCGGTCTCGAGAGGCTTCGGTCTCGAGAGGCGTCGGTCTCAGTAAGCGTCTGTCTCGATAGGCGTCGGTCTCGACAGGTGTCGGTCTCGAGAGGCTTCGGTCTCGAGAGGCGTCGGTCTTTATAAGCGTCGGTCTCGATAGGCGTCTGTCTCGATAGACGTCGGTCTCGATTGGCGTCGGTCTCGGTAGGCGTCGGTCTCGACAGGCGTCGGTCTCGAGAGGCGTCGGTCTTTATAGGCGTCGGTCTCGATAAGCGTCGGTCTCGATAGGCGTCGGTCACGATTAGCGTCGGTCTCGAGAAGCATCGGTCTTTATAAGCGTCGGTCTCGATACGCATCGGTCTCGATAAGCGTCGGTCTCGAGAGGCGTCGGTCTTTATAAGCGTCGGTCTCGATAGGCGTCGGTCTCTAAAAGCGTCGGTCTCGAGAGTCGTCGGTCTCGGTAAGCGTCTGTCTCGATAGGCGTCGGTCTTTATAAGCGTCGGTCTTGATAAGCGTCGGTCTCGATAGGCGTCGGTCTAGATAGGCGTCGATCTCGATAGGCGTCGGTCTCGATAGGCGTCGGTCTGGATACGCCGCGGTCTCGATAGGCGTCGGTCTCTAAAAGCGTCGGTCTCGATACGCATCGGTCTCGATAAGCGTCGGTCTCAAGAGGCGTCGGTCTTTATAAGCGTTGGTCTCGATACGCATCGGTCTCGAGAAGCGTCGGTCTTTATAAGCGTCGGTCTCGAGAGGCGTCGGTCTCGATAAGCGTCGGTCTCGAGAGGCGTCGATCTTTATAAGCGTCGGTCTCGAGAGGCGTCGGTCTCGAGAGGCGTCGGTCACGATTAGCGTCGGTCTTTATAAGCATCGGTCTAGATAAGCGTCGGTCTCGGTAGGCGTCTGTCTCGATAGGCGTCGGTCTCGATACGCGTCGGTCTCGACAGGCGTCGGTCTCGAGAGGCTTCGGTCTCGAGAGGCGTCGGTCTTTATAAGCGTCGGTCTCGACAGACGTCGGTCTCGAGAGGCTTCGGTCTCGATAGGCGTCGGTCTCGAGAGGTTTCGGTCTCGAGAGGCATCGGTCTCTATAAGCGTCGGTCTCGATACGCGTCGGTCTCGATAGGCGTCGGTCTCGATAAGCGTCGGTCTTGAGAGCGTCGGTCTTTATAAGCGTCGGTCTCGATAAGCGTCGGTATCGGTAGGTGTCTGTCTCGATAGGCGTCGGTCTCGACAGGCGTCGGTCTCGAGAGGCGTCAGTCTCGATAAGCGTCGGTCTCGATAAGCGTCGGTCTCGATAAGCGTCGGTTTCTATAATCGTCGGTTTCGAGAGGCTTCGGTCTCGATAGGCTTCGGTCTTGATAGGCGTCGGTCTCGATAGGCGTCGGTATTGAAATTAAAGTACATGTCGGTTTTTATAAGCGCCGCCTTTAAATAAACAACGAATAAATTAAATATCGAAATGTATGTGTATTGTATTAATATCTGTAATTCCTTGGCCATTCGTTACCGGAATTTCAACCTGGAAGCTAGCGCCTGCATTAGTTCGGCCGCCGGTCACATGCGGAGTTAAACTAACTACTACTTACTATGGAGTAAGCGAGGCTTATTGTATAGTGAAATAGACGATTTTGGTTTATATGTTACCGGATGTGCGCTTATTCAATGTGCATGAGTTTTACTTATTGTATGATTCTTTGTGAGTGTTTGTCTTGACGAGCAAATATTAGGGGAATGTCTACAAGTGTGTGTTTTAAGACAAATCCAACTATTATATTTGCATGAAGTTAAACTTGAAACAAATGAAAATATAAAAGTGATGCTATTACTAATAGATGCAAGTTAATATACCAATTACTACTACTGGAAAAAATAATCTGAAAATTACCGTCTAAAATAGTTTTTGCCATTGGAAAGAAACGTGATAATCTCACTTTTCACTCTATTTTCCTTAAAAATATCATAATTTAAAAGGTCTTTTAAAAAAAAAAAATGTAATCTACTGTTTTCCATAATAATCCCTAGACCACGCGAACATTTTAAGAATTATTTTAATAAGATACGAGTAAAAACCTCACAGCTCTGCCAGATTCTTGTTTCTTTCTATAAAATGAAGGGGTAAATCCTTCGTTCGTCTCGTTGCTCACGTTATTATAAACTTTTTCTGTATTTAAAAGGTTGATGAGAAAAATGCTCTTTATAAATCGATCTACAAGCTATATGTTTTCATGAAACTTGTGGTCCATATTTTATCTGTGTATTTACAAAATTCACGGCGGTGAAACTGTAGTCTTAAGTTAAAATCAGTGGTCTATTACAAATAAAAGACAAAGATTTGTTTTTGTCTACTAATTTTTCCTACCTATTTTTCCTACCTATTTTTCCTTCTACGTCTGTGGTAACATCCCTTCCAAAAAAACAATTATAAACTTTATTTCAAACCTAAATAAGCAGTACCAGAAATAGAATCAGTTTCATTTGCAAAAGAATCGACGCGACAAGAGCTAACATACCATCTGGCTTCTACGTAATCCGACCTTCAACCCTCTGGCTAAACAAGCAAAACAAAAACGAAATTGACAATATCCTAAAGTCCAACTAGCTCGTCCATCGTAAACATTTAACACACTCGTAACTTATTCAAAGTCCGGACCAAAGGCAATTTCGCGAAGCTAATTGAGTACTGATCCCTCGGTGGCACAGATTGTTACCAGTCGAGTGTTTTGTCCGGATCGACAAACAATTTCGAAGGACGATGTTGGAAACCTTGGGAAAGAGGTGTGTGAACTGGGGATACTTACGTTAAAATTGCTCGTCATTGGGATCACTGTTTGTAAAGATTTATTTTTCTCATATGTTAGTTGATAGTATTTTTGGACGATCTCATGTTGGAAATCTTAAGAAAGAGGTGTGTGAACTGAGGATACTTACGTTAAAATTGATCATCATTGAGATCACTGTTAGGTAAGATTTCTTCTTCTTATATGTTAGTGGATAGTCTTATATTTTTGGGGTCAGTAGCTGACTATGAATATGTCATCTACGGTGTAAACTAGTGTTTTACGTTTTGTTTTCAGCTATTACATAGTAAAAGCTGAAAACTTTAAAAGAAAAGTTAAATTACTTTTCCAAAAAAGACGTGTTTTTTTGTAAATCTTCGTGTATTCAGATTACTCTTTGAATTTGCCGATTAAATTAGGTATATAAACCTTTTTTTGTGTTCTATAATAAGAAATGTTTCCTGGATGTTCCAAGGTTTATAGTTAGGTACCAAGTTGCTTTTAACTGCACTAGCCACGGTAAATGCACTTAGTAGCAAAAGTTCTGGATTCCCTAATTACTTTACCTTGTCTTCTTACGCAATCAGAGCGAGTTGTTCTGGATTCCCCTTAGTAACCGAAATAGTGGTACAGGTCTCTGGAGGCTGGACCAAATTAACGTTCTCGTAAATAGTCAGGTAATTAGTTTGTTGGTGATCTTGAGACTGTGTTTACGAAGCCAATTGGTATTTTGTTAGGTAATGTCTAATGTCCATTCTATAAGTATATGAACTTGGTAACTAAAGAAGTACCTATGTAGAATCGTCTATATAAATCGTAGGGACTGTAATGTGTGGACCAGTCTTTGAACGCACTCAAAAATCGCACCCTATAAAAATATATCATTAGGTAAATAAATAGAATAGAATAGAATAGAATAGAAAGATTATTTATTTAGTACGGAACACAAGACAACACAAAGAAATAAACAAAAACAAGCAACACAAAAAAACAAGGTCAATAAAAAAGTAGTAATAATAAAAAGTACAGATACACAATTTCAACGGTGTTGTCGAGCATACAGTACCAAAAAGGTCACCAACTCAGCATATGCTAGGTGTAGTACACCCAGCGCTGGTTTTCAGTTGGAACCCCACAGTGACACACGGACGTAGGCAAGCATATATACACATAAATATTTATAACAAGTTAGTAACAATAATTAAAATACTTAAAATAACGATACAAGATAATTACAGTAATATATCTATCAATGCAGCTATAGAAAAAAAGAAAGATGTGAAGGGTAAGAATAAATATAAAAATGACAGATGGAGGTAATATGTCATTTGGGTTGATATAAAACGGGAAACCAGCACGATATCTAACTCTTTAACAAAGAAGACTTTGGCTCGTGAACTTCTAAGGAAATTTATTTAACTTGAAGTGCCAGCCAGTGAACCAAACTCAGCCTGTAGCAAGCGGGGAAATAACGTAAGTACTATAAGAGTATTATTAATAATTTATATAAATGTAAAAACTAAAATAAAATGTTAAATTAAAATAGCGTGATAAATGAACTAAAAAACAAATAATTATATAAAAGACTTATCAATATCTATAGAATTAAAATTAAGCTGTGAATTTAAAATGAATGATTTTAAGTGGATTCTAAAAGCGGTAATTGTTTTCAGGTTTCTGATCGGCGGAGGGATGTTATTCCAACATTTGGAAGCTGCATATCGAAAACTACCCCGGAAGGCGGCAGTGCCATGCTGCGGTATAGCCAGTTGCTGCGCACAACGTCTACCCTCGCGTTGCCGGTGATCGTTTACCCACCTTAGTTTCGAGTGCAGGTATGAAGGGCATTTATATTTAATTACGCCAAAAAGAAGACACGCAAGATGTAATTTACGCCGTGATTTCATTTTAAGAATATTATGTTTATTTAAAACGGGTGTGATGTGGCTCCTTGGTGGTACATTAAAGCAATATCGTGCGCAGGCATTTTGCACTCTTTGGATCAGCCTCTTGGTGCGTGCTAAGAGTCTAGGTCCTATAACAGTGTCCGCGTAATTTAGTTTAGACAAAACCAGGCTGTCGACTAGCTGCACTCGTAATTCCTCGCTAATGTATGGACGCATTCTGTATAGGACTTTTAACTTATAAAAGCAAGATTTAACGCAGTTCGAGATGTGAGTCTCAAAGTTTAGACTTTCGTCAACGATTACCCCTAAATTCCGCGCCTCTCTGACGCGTTCAATAGGTTGTCCCATAACAGTTACGTCGCCATGGTTCAAGTTGACCTTACCCAGCTGACCTTTTGAACCGTAAAGTATATATTTAGTCTTGGCTGGGTTAAGGAAAAGAGAGTTTTGTTCTGACCAATCTACTATCCTTACTAAATCTTTATTGATAGATTTTAGTGCATCTTCACATTCGTGTGGTTTAAAGGAAATATATAATTGCAGGTCATCTGCATATATATGGTACTTGCAATTTTCTATGGCTTTAACTATGTCGGCGCAGTATAAACTGAATAACGTAGGGCCCAATATAGATCCTTGTGGAACGCCCCTCTCCACAGCAGATATATCCGAAAAGATACTAGATCCATGCGCTCCGCGAGTTTCGACAAGTTGGTAGCGATTTCGGAGATAGCTGTCAAACCATTTAATTGTGCGCGCATCAAACCCATAGAACGACATCTTTGAGAGCAGGAGAGTTAAATTTATACTGTCAAATGCCCTAGAATAGTCCAGCAGGACCATAAGTGTACAGCAACCCTCATCCTGAGCTGACAAAATATCATCCGTAACATCTAAAAGCGCGGTTGTAGTACTGTGACCTCTTCTAAAACCTGATTGCTTCTCAGGGAGTATTCTATTTTTCTCGAGGTATTCTATAAGTTGGGCGTTTATTATTTTTTCGACTATTTTTGAGAGAAAAGGCAATATGCTAATTGGTCTTAGATCTTTTATATTGTTAGGGTTTGCTGTTTTTGGTATAGGGCGCACAACTGCTGTTTTCCACAGTTCAGGGAAGGTAGATTGCGAGATAGAAGCATTAACAATAGACGTGAGCGCAAGTAAGGTATGAGGCAGTGTCAGCAGAAACATGTTTAAAGTAATGTGGTCGAAGCCTTCAGCATTTGATTTTATTTTAGATAAAGTCTTAGTAATATCAGTTTGTTCTACAGTTTTAATAGAAAATACGCAATCACTATATCTGTGCCATTCGTAGTACGTCAAGTAGGATATAGGAACCGTAACATCTCCTGGAATATTTAAGAAATGAGAATTAATTATATTCGGGTCATTAAAATGTTGGGGTAGTTCTTGTTTATTTTGAAAAGGCAATAAGGTTGACTTAAGGTTTTTCCATAGAATAGTGGGATTTTTAATTTGTTTATTAATATTTAATTTAAAATAAGCCGACTTTTCATAAAATAGTGATTTATTTACTAGACCTTTTAATTGTGCATAGTACTGTTTTTTACTGTCCGTTTTCATGCGTCTATACCTCACATGGGCCTGATCGCGCAAACGCATCATTAATTTAATGTTTTCAGTTATCCAAGGATAACGTCTTTCCCTTAAAACCAAAGCTTTACTCGGTGCGTGCTTGTCAAAAAGAGATAATATATTTCCACTAAATTGAAATGCTGCATCATTGATGTCGTCAATCATCGATGTCGCAAACCAATCAGTGGAGTTCAAATCCTCAATAAAAGCCTCATTATTCATCTTGTCCAGATTTCTACGTAAGACATACCTGGGAACTATTTTTTCTTTCCTAAAGTTAAAAACCGTAGAAATAAAAGCATGTGCACCGAGTGCCTCGATCCACTCCACCGCTTGACTAACCATAGTTGCGTCTGTGCATACCAAATCTATTAACGTCTTGCTAGTAGATGTGAAATGAGTAGCCGACTGTACCGTTTGATTTAGGCTGAGACTGTTAAGGAACGTGTTTAGTTTTGCGGTTTTAGGGTCTGTGAGATTGAGACAGTTGATGTTAAAATCACCGAGCAAAATGAAGTGATTGCACGTTGACAACGAACTAAGAGACAAAGTTAACGCGTCAAGGAAAACATCAACGTTAAACCATGGCGGCCGATAGGCTGTTCCAATTCCAATTTTAGTCCCGTTAATGGTCATTATTAGCCACATTTGCTCGACTGAGGTGTGAAGGGGATCGACAGGGTGTGGGTGATAGCGTACTGTAATACCTCGCTTAATATAGAAGCCCACACCGCCGCCGCGGCCGCCGCGTACGCTAGTCGGGCGCGGCACATGTCGCAGCCGGTACCCAGGCACCACGGGCGCGCGACCCTCCTCGCCGAGTTTGAGCCACGTTTCGTTAATTGCCATGAGGCAAACGTTATGACGCTCCATTGCGACTATAAGTTCATCATGTTTAGTGCCTAATGACCCCGCATTAAGAAAACCTACGGTTAGGTGTTTATTTATCATATTGCAATAAACAAAAGACAATTATAAGTACCCATCATTAACAACAAAATGTTTATAATTATAATATTAACATAGAATACGCAATTTACAGAAAAAATGTATGTGCAGTAGAATAAAATGTAATATATACGTATGTTTAAATATAAGAATTGTAGTATATAGCTGTTTAGTGTGGTTAAACGTATTATAATATTTGAACTTGTATCACTGTAGGCTATACCAACACTGTGAGCGTACCCTATCGATACTGTATGCCACGACCAGAAAGATATTATGTACAACTCAAGTGACGTAACACAATATGACACATAGAAAATTTTAGAACAAATAACAAAGAAGCGACAGTTTCTGAAATGTGTTATCAAACTGATATACTGCCAAAATTTCGGGTGATATCCATGTTTGACCGTATTCTTAGAGACTTAGCGCCATCCTCTTTTCTCATGTATATCCGGCCGTCTTTCGTCCACACATATTTAAACTTGTGTCGGGCACCGGCCTCGCGCGCATTAAAGTATATTTTACTGTTGGTCGGAGTCAGCCGCTCGTTGATAAAGAACCGGTTTGAGGGGCCGGGTAAGTCGATGTCCGCTGTCGTTAGGCCGCGTCGCACGCGCGCCGCTCTCAACAGTTGGTCGCGGGCCGCGCGCCGGGCTAGCCGCACGGCAAGCGCGCGCGGCCGTTGTGTATTAGTTGAAGACCCCTCGGTAAAGTTGCGGCGTACCATGCCTAGTCGTTCCGCATATACAATGTCGCGCTCGTCCATGTTGACGCCCAACTTGACACATACCAATTGGAGGAGATGTATCGGGTTCTCATCCCTCGTCTCCGGAATACCCGTAACGATTACGTCATTCAGCAGCAAGTCCTGATCACGTTCATTGAGCTGCGACTTCAGCTCGGCGATAGTCCCCTCAAGGTGGTCGTAGGAAGATGGGTCTTTATCTTCAAAGCGCTTCTCTAAACAAGCTACTCTGTCTTCGACGACGTCTACCCGCTCCCTGCATGATTTGACGTCCTCCCTAAGGCCAGACATCTCCTGTCTGAAGTCCCGCAGCTCGACGCGCATGGCACTTAGTTCCTCTCGGAAGCAGCGTATCTCGTGAGCCACATTTAGTTCGACAGTTGGAGTCTCCAGAACGGGAACCATACTATCCGAAGGCGCTGGGGTGGCGATGTCTATTGGCGTGTTTACATTGTCACCCGCGCCATCACTTGCGGACACTGCTTTGACTGGCGTGGCCGAGTTGTCGGTTTTAGGGATCTTTGCTTTGCACCCCGGGCACAGCCAGTTAGGGGAAAACCGTGCTGACGTCATCCCAACACATGCGGAGTGATAGACCCCGGGACACTTGGTGCAACGTATGCAATCCGCTGAGCCTGCCATAAACTTGCCGCAACCGCCACACTTTGCCATATTTCCTGCTTGCACTAATTAGCTTATGTACCGATTAATAGTTGGCCGTGCTTGCACCCGCAAGGAGTCACAGTGCAGTATACCAAGGTATATTACAAATTAAAGATTTAGTTTTTATTTTCTTTATGCTTTTAGGTTATGACACACGCACTGCACACACGCACTTTCAATTTTATGGCTTTGTCTTACTGAATTATTATTTCGTTTATTTTTAATATTTAATGTATCTTTGGTTTTATTTAAGATAATAAATGTAAAGAAAAATACTTGTTTTTTATTTACGCAACAATCAAACACGTCAGCTGTTACCGGCGTCCGTATGTCAATTAATTATATCATTTATTGTTCTAATCTTAATTCCCGTAAAAACTTTTATTGAAGATACAGATAAAAAATCGATGCAAGAATTACTAAGTACCCATAAATAGTACGATTGTAAAATATTCCATTGGTAACTTTCGGTCTCAAAATCTTGTTTCACTCAACAGGAAAACAGGCCAAAACTCTTAAATTAATTAAAATAATAATTAAAATTCCAAATATTTTCATAAGCCGATCTACAAGCTTTATTAAATTCCCATCGAACGGGCAAAGCGTTACCGGAGTGCCTACCTAACCTAAACCTATATTTAGTAAAACTATCATGGCTTCCAAAGGCATGCTCGCTCATTGCTTTGACAGGGTTATTAAATTCCTGTCCTTTTAGGCTATCGAAAATATAACCAAAATAATTATTTTCGATATAAACTGTTTTATTGGACGTTGCTTGTATCTAACTGCCTCGTTAGCCTAGTGGTGCTAAGCGCGACTGCTACGCTAGAGGTCTTGGGTTCGATTCCCAAGTCGACCAAGGTGTTATTGGGTTTTTCTATGAAATTCTCAGTAGCAGGTCGAAGTTTGGAATTGTGCCCGGTTAGTGGCAACAGGCTCGCCCCCTATTACATGGGACCTAAACATATCGGCGAACCGTGGGTGTACATTGGTACACCTCTGCCTACCCTTTCGGGGATACAGGCATGATGATATGTTGCTTGTATCTGCGCTTGAGTCACACTTAACTGCTTTAACAGTTTGCCTACTTACCTCAGCTTTAAGTTTGTTCATGTTCTTATTAGGATTTTCGCTCATACCTATAGCTACAAAGAACGAAGATCGAAAAATAGCCTTCCGTTTTTTGGTGCTTGTATAGTTTTTAGTTTTTTTTTTTTTTTTTGTTAGAGATCTTTGCAGTTAGCCTGAGCGCAGGCTTTGACTGTTTCACCGGACTTTTGGCGAGGACCTTAAGGCCTCCAGCCAGAGAAATAGGAAAAACTAACTACGTTAGCAACGTCTACTAAGGGCACCCCCTGCGGGGTTCGGACCTCGACGTAGTGCGTTGCTAACAATCTTAATAAAGCTAAGTTTTTAGAGTGTCATTACATAAAAGTATTTGGCAATGTCATATTTCTTCTTGTCTTTTCTAATTACATATTTTTTATCTCAAAACTTTAGTCATCAGATCGCATCATTAATAACTTTATAATACTTTCCGAAGTGTCATCCTATGCTATCGGTAGCAATTAAATTCTCGTTGCTATCGCGTAATAGTTTCATAGAGTTATGCAACTGGGTCAGTAGATAACTTAGATGCTTGACGCTCGCACTTAAGACACTATCACTTCTCACAGGAAATTGGTGATTATAAGCTTCACTGGTTTCAGTATTCAAGTAAGGGCGGAGTATTTTATTGAGGTTTCAATAAAACTAAGGTCTTAGTATTTTTATTTATTTAGTTATTTATGTACACACATAGAAGTAAATTAAAATACATTTTTTTTTAATTATGTATACAGGTTCCGCTTATTTATTTAGAATTATCTGCCAGCAGACCCGCGAAAGGAGAAGTCGTGAATATTGGCAGTCACTGTGTGCGACTCAATTTGACTACAACTTTTCTTTTTCGTTTTGTGCTAAACTGTGTGCATTTGTGTTGTGTGCCAGTAAAGGCTTTTTCTTTCATTCTTTCTTTAAATAGTTAAGTACTTACCTGTATTGTAGCACTAAGTTTGGGAGATGTAAGAGGCAGTCGCGTGTCATATAGTCAGTCAGATGATGATGATTTTTTTGAGGGTCTGCATTGAGGGTATGTTTAATAATTACATAGATAATTTTAAGTTAGAGATAATATAATACAATGTTAACAGCTGGAATTGTTTCAAATTACCCAGAATTTGGGCATAATATTAGACATATTATGTGTCTTCACTCGCATAATATACCTCTACATTTTGTTATACTCATGTCACAACAAGTGTACCACGTGAGCGCGACAAATGGATGTGCGATTAACGCTTATGCGACAAAACTGTACTGCGACTCACCGTAGTTCGAATGCACGCTAGTGCGACACACTGAAGATCGACATCTCGCTAGTGCGACAAACGATTGACGAAATAGAACATAAACATAGGTATAGAACCGACATAGGCCCAGACATCCATTGCTTGGTTGGGTTCGACTTTGTGACAGAGATCAATAGGTTAGGTTAGGTTAGATATTGTGACCTTGCAATGGAGCGAGCGAAGCGAGCGACGGCCTTTGATTATTTAATATCTACTTATTTAATATATATGTAATTCAAAATGTATCTCAGCAAACTACTGTAATACTGCATCAACGTACTACACTACCGTAGTGTCGCACTACCGTAGTGTCGCACTACCGTAGTGTCGAACTACTGTCGCGCAATCGTTTGTCGCACTAGCGAGATGTCGATCTTCAGTGTGTCGCACTAGCGTGCATTCGAACTACGGTGAGTCGCAGTACAGTTTTGTCGCATAAGCGTTAATCGCACATCCATTTGTCGCGCTCACGTAGTACACTCTGTCACAACATATAAAAGAAATTCCATACAAAAGAAAAACCATCGAAAGTCGTACCAAAGAAAAATCCCTTCCTTGTAAAACTGTAGGAAAAACAACTACGACTGTAGTTAGAGTAACTTTTATAAGTTTCTGTAAGTTCTTAGACCTCAAGTTAGTTTGACAAAGTTATACGTTGGTTACTGTGACTTCAAGTGGACCCGTAGTAAGTGATGGTTTTGTTCCTTTCTTGTAAGTAAAGACAATGTTTATTTCACTATGAAGGTACTTACGTTAAAGACAAATTTTATTTTTTCTACGTAAATATTTCATATAATAAAAATTTAAAATAATTTCGCCATAATAATAATATAATGTTTATTGCGTTATTATTATGAAGTTTTAATTACCTAGTGCAGAAAAAAAATTGCAAAAAAAAAGTACTTCTAAGACTACCAATTTTCATTGTTTTATTTATACTTTATACCGTTCCGATTGTTAATATTCTTACATGACTTGCAGGTGTGTAGATAAAGGGTTATATCAATAAAAGAACAATATCAAATTACAAAATAAAACTGTCTTTAATAGAGCTTACACAACTAAACATAAAAACAACTTGTCCAACTGAATGCGGACGTAAGTACCTAAATATACAATAATATTAAAAACAATACATTTATAGAACTTATCACTAGGTTCATTAACTTAATAAATGCAATAAACAATTGCGAATGCATAATTCATTTTGCGACTGCACGTTAAAACTAGTTTACGAATCATTTCATTTTTATTTCGTAATTCATATTGTGAACGAAATTTTATATTTTGTGTTCAATTTTATTATTCAAAGTTAATAAAAATGAAATAATTCGTAAAATTGCAAATTAATTTATTAAAAACTAATAAAATTCTTTGACACAAATGACTAGAATTGACTGACAAACAGTCGATTGGATTGCACTGCCCGTAAGTCAGTCTTCTAATAAAATCGTTAAAAATAATTTATTTACTGACTGAAGTTTTACTGTAGATATAACTACACTTTGGCAGTATGGGCAAAGCGATGTTTATTAGATAAAACTAAATAAATGCCGTATGAGAATCAGAAAATGCAATATATTATACAATGCGTGTACATCGAATTACTTAGAATTCATAAAACAGGAATGTCTTTACGACTATTTTTATGATTTAAAATGCTGAGAATTTTTCTGTTTTCTAAAATTGGCATTCCTTTTTACAAAATCCAAGTATATTACTTTATGTGATGGCGAGTGAATTCTACTTTTAATACTACGAACGATTATCTTGATTATAAAATTCTATTATCTAAATGTGACTACCTATCGGTTAAATGGTACAATGACATTGAAAAATACGATTTGATGTTATGAGAGCTATAATATGTCGGATTTATTCACAGATTGGTCCTTACATTCAACTAATGAGAAATGGTAATATTTGTAATGAAATAAAAATACCCCTTAAGAATATAAAACTTTCTTTATCAGATCAAACGTCTTTATATGACTTGTAAAGATCGTTGTATTCGAGACTTATCCAAACATTTGTTTAATCTTTGAATAGTAGAGTGGACATATAGTTTGCGCATCTACCATTTTAAATATCGACATTGACTTATGTATCTAAGGGTAGGTATCCATTCAATTTCGGGACGTGGAAAAACATTATTGTAATTACTTTCATTAATAAGGGGTATACACACATATTTCTATCTATCAGTTTCCAACATCAAGATTGAAATTAAGTCTCCTATATTAGGTTTTAACATTATATTTATCAACAATCCTATTGCTATCTGGCGAATCGTCAGCAAATTTAATTTCATTCGATGAATCTGAATTTTCATCGGCAAACCTTATGTCAGCGAAATCACTCCTTTTTAATGTATCAGCATCTTTTTCTTTCGATTCGTTAACCCTTTTTAATGTCGACATGTCATATTCGCTCCGAATTTCTTTTCTATGTACTTTTACTGGAGATCGAGTTAGTGTTAAATCTTTCATTTGTATTGTCACGGGACTTTCAGCCTTCTTCTTCTTGTTTCTTTTAGACAATTTGGGCGAGTTTTGCAAATCACTGATGCTGAAGTTTAGCGGGTGTATTATGTTCCCTTTTTCGATGACTTTGCGAATTGACTTGATGGATTCGTTAGACCTGTTGGTGCGGTTGTCGGGGTTTCTCTTGAGGCCGCTGTGCACTGGTATGTCTTCGGGGGACTCTGTGTTGCTGCCAGGATCTGGGCGAAGATCTTTGGGCAGAACCTCCTGCGGAATAATTTTATCTTTGTGAGTAATGTGTTCATGGCTGGCTTGATTGCTAGAATCTATTATCAACATGTCATAATCAATCCTTTTCTGTAGTGTACTAACCTCATAAATTGGAGCGTTGTTTCCATCAAGCTCCTTAAGAATATCGCCTTCCTCAAGCGGTGGTATCCACACCAGGAAAGCTGGATCCATTCCCAAGTACGAGCCGGGAACTGAACCTGTGAGAAATAGCAATTCAGATTCTTTTTAACCAACTGCAGAAGATATTATTGTTAGCGCCAAAGAGTAAAAAGGTATTCACAACATAAAGGTATTATTACTTTTTTAGGGCTTATAAACCTGGCGGTATAAAGTGCACAGTTTTAGAGTTCTGAATATAAACTTGTTCATAAAACTAATGTGTTAAACTTACTTTTACGTTAAGGTTTGTCATAAAAATATTTTAGAGAATACAAAAGGAGAATGTTTTGTCAGACCTGTTTATTACTTGATTTCATTATGAGTTATGATTTCTGCTTCGTATGCTTAACAGAATATGACGTAAAAGAATATCAATGTAAAACTCCCTGACTAAAAAAGCTAAAAGATACCAAGGATGTCAATTTTTGAGAAGATTTTTATGATGAGTGTGTTGTATTGGTATTTACATTGCTAAAGATCTTACCAGCATTATTTACTTCATAATCATAGTAGTCTATTTCCATCTCTGGGTGTGACGTGAGACTGAGGTCTGACTTCAGAAGGCGTCGGTTGCAGGACTCCTTGGTATGTTTGGGATTGTCGCGGATCCTCGCGGCTGACACGCCGCTGAGAGCAGGCGAATACCAACCCTGTGAAGATACATCACAATTAGTAGGTATACATCATTATAGATTATCAAGTACTTTATCAATGAAGAGCAAAATGAATTTCTTAAAATTCCTCACTTTAGAAGACAGCGATTTTATAAAGATTAGTCCTGTTTTTCAAAAATAACCTACATACCTAAAACATCTATCTATTTGAATCTTTTTGTTCGTACTTAGCACCTACCTATCCTTTTACATCGTCACGGCGAGAATTACATCAAAATTTAATTCAAGCCTAAAACAAAGACATTTCTAAAAGAATTCCTCTTTCATGCTTTCAGGAATTTGCAATAATATTATTCGGAAAAACCAGAGTCATAGTGTTTATTAGGCTAAGTCACGGTGATCGCGTCTGCCGTGTTTAGCAACTCACACTGAGTCATCACGCTACAAATCACATGGCCCGAGAACCTTATTTAAGGACACATCAATCATTCAGTCAAAGTAATGCCACAAGTTCAAGGCTTGACAGTATTCACGTATTTTTTTAAGCTTCAAATTAATTTATTTTACAATAAAATTGGCTTGTCTTTAATAGTACAGGGAAAACGTAAAGAATTACATAAAAATATTTTTTTAAAGAAAATCTGATGGTTTTGTTGTTTTTGTAAAAACATTTTTCATGTGTAAGGTTCTAAGAATTTTGAAAGTATATTGTAGAATTTAGAAATCTTTTGAACTTCAAACCGTTGGATTAAATCAGATATTACCATAATTGACATTTTATTTCTTCTGTCCTCACAAATAAATTCCATATTCCCATTACACTACCACTCACGTTAGTAAGCGTAGCAGCTGATGTTGACGATGATGCTCGGCTTTCGCTGCGATCCTTGTCCCACATGCTGTCTCTGTCTTTCTCGCTACAGCTGTCCCTCTCACTCATGCTGCTTACGCTGGTACTCATTTCTACCACCATGGAGTCGCTTGTTGACTGCTGTGGTGGTGATGAGACCTAAAGAACAAAATAAAGGCGTAAAATATTTATCATCGTATCAATTTTGTTTTTTATGTTCCTTGATGATGGAAGCAGTTCAAGTGGTGACTTTAGAAGAAAATTCAATCAGAGATACGAAAAATGAGTTTAGATGTAAATTTTTCGGTACATAAAAACAATGGCACAAGCAACCAACTCTTTTTACCAATTTTTTTAAATGCACTTTTAGTGTACAAAGTTGTTCAAAGTAGCTTGAATGTGCCACCATTCGGATTCAAACACCAACAATATCATACGTGAACTTTTATGTATATACAACCAGTGCGGAGTTACTTAGCTTATAACAGAGCTATTATCTACTGGTTGATCTTCTCAAGTACCAATTTTTCCTTTCAATACTACAGAAACCCACTCACCTCATTCCTCACCTGCGACACATTAACGTTAGTAACCGACACGGTATGCGACCTCCTCAGCGGCGACGGCGGCAGGTTGCCGGTGACGGGCGCGCTGCTGGATGACACTGTCTCAGGAGTCACGGTAGCTTGGCTCGCCACGCTCTCGCTGCTGGCGATGCTCATGTTGTCGTTGCCGTCAGCATCGTTGTCTGAGATCGCGTCTTCTTCGTCCCTGTTCAGTAAGATTTTGTTGTTAATGGATTTTTATGACACGAATACTTAAAAGTGAGACAATTTGGAACAGTGGTTTTCTCCCTGGATCAATTCAGGAGTCGAACCCGTGACCGATTCACTAGTTCTACCTTCCTTGAAAACCAAAATTAGATGGACCTGAGCATTTGGCACAAGTACGAAAATGAAATCAAATGTTCACTCATAGAACATTTTTAGATATTTGTACATCATTATTTACAATCTCTTCCTTCTTCAAGCAGAAAATAAATTAATAATCGTGTTTTTTTTTTTTTAATTGGTTCTTTTTTAACAAGGAAAATTTGAGAACAAAAATCATAGGACTAGTTCCTATGATCAAAAAACCCTTACAAATTACTCCCCAACTAATCCTTACATCATAAAACAACAATACTACCAACAACCATGACTTTCGGTAGCAATACGTGCTCAAACAATAGTCTCATAGTTGACAGCACTCACAAAGCTTCAAGTGCTTGTTAATTAATTATTCTTTCCGCTCACTCCAATGAAGGGTTCTTTGAGAATTTCGAGTGGTCTTTAATGAAAGGTTAGGAATTTGAAAGAGATCCCAAGAGTCTGGACGAATCTATTCTATAAGTAATTTTACATTTGTAAGGAGCTCTTTCATGAATTCTCGGTAACTAAGTGAGATTTTGGAAGACTTGCTCTTTTAATATAGTTGTTCAAGTAAGTTTTGAATTACGATGAATCTTAAGATCTTAAAGCTCTTAAATGAAAACATGAAATTATTAGGTATTATTCAATATACTTTTCACAGTTTGGTGAACAGAGTCGAGAATATTTACTAACCTAATTCGTTACATTATTGGGAAACTAAAAACTTTTAAAAATTCTCGGAATGTTTCAGACTTTACTCGATATCGGTCATATAGAAAAAAATACAAGAATATGGTTAGCACCTAATACTAATAAAATAACGATAGCTGTAACACGAATACATCGTAATTTCTGGTTTAAAATCTTTCGCTACAGTAATGGAAAATATATGTTTTTTGGCACGCTCCCCACACTTGTGAATTGAGTGCATTGTAGGGATATTTTCAACTTACATAACATACTATTCATGTTCCGCAGTATTATGCAAGTATTTTGCCACAACATCTGGGTTTTGGTTAACTTTTTGGCATTATCACAACTTTTGAACATGGATCATTTCATATTAGGTATCATTTCATGTCTTATTGATTATTCCCAGTTAATTGGGTTTCTTAGTCACCTATTGGTACTGAAAAGAATAAGGTTATGTAGACGAGGAATTTATTTACTTCCATAGGCTGCAATTTAGTATGCATTGTTTGCTTACACAAATGCTCATGACGGGCAAATTTACCTATTTACAAAATACTACCTATCAGTGGAAGAAAATATCGGTATAATTCCCCCTATGTAAACTATTTATACCAAGTGTAGGCCATGTCTGTGAAAACTTCTATGAAGACCAAAAACTCTTCATCATCACACTCACCTCTGCTCAACATTCTCGGAGTTCCTGTCGGAGTCCCTCAGCCGAGTGTGCCTGGTCTTCCCCGAGGGCAGCAGTCTTCGCAGAGACACGCCGCCGCCGACCACCTCCGATAGTAGCGTGCTGCGGGAACCCGTTGTTGCACCGAGTTCTAGGGATGCTGAACATGCTGTGAAGAAAATTAACGTTTTTAATTCTTCTTTGATAAAGACAGTGACTATGTTGCTGTTTGCATCTGTGTTTAGTTGGGGCATTTTAACCTATAAGAAGAATGGTGCAGGTCACATGTGATTATGTTGACTGCATTACTGTTAGTTGGATTTGTAAGTCCACATTTTTTGACTACCTTTTTTGCTTTTAGCCCAAGTTACTTTTAACGATGACGTGGCAGTAGCAATACACAAAAAAAAACTTGTAAGACATAAAAGTAAAAACTGAATGTGAAATTATTTGGAATAAACGTAAGTGTGTATGTCCTACTGCATTTGTTTTAATAAAAAGATTAAAATGTTATACCATCACTATCAGTAAGTGACTCCTTATCAGCAGCTCTCTGGTACGCCCTGGTGCGGTGCGCTGAATGCAGCGCGAGGCACAGCGCCGCCAGCGCTGCAGCGGCTGCGAGGGCGACAGCGGCCCCGCGAGCGCCGCCGCCGCTGCGCCACCATATACCACCACTCACTGATGCCCACGCTGCTGATGCGTTGCGTATTGGTTCTGTACAGGATTATGTAAACATGTTTATTTATTGTGATAAACAGTTTAGGAACAGAATTATTTCTTTGCGAATTTTAATCCAATGTCTAAATCTGTATTTAGGTCTGATTTAGTAAGCATTAGTGACCAGTAACTGACAGGAACTAGCATGCATACTGACATGCATAAAAAACTTGCAGCGCGATAGTTTATAAGTTAGCATAAGTTACCAATTTGCGTGGCATGCGCCAGGAAGCCGCCGGCGCACTTGTCGCTGGTGTCTCCGGACCGCAGCTCCACCAGGATGTGGCGACCACCAGCTATCTCCATCACACCGCTGCCGTCCGTCGTGGTCTCTATGTCACCAGCCGTCTAGGGTATAAGGAGATTGGTTGAAGGTGGTGGTATGGTTGTGAATGCTGCTGGTTTTTGAGGGTTATTATAAAAAAGTTTTTTTTTGGGGTCCTATTCGGTTTTTTCTTATAGTGTATGTAGTACGTTATGGAAAACAAAAATCAAAATAACATGTTCTAATGAAAATTACCTAATTTTTAAATAACGCTAGTATTGTATTTAAATAGTGCCCAATTTTGTCTAAAAATATAACGACCACACTACGGCAGCGTTTAACATGAAGTTTGACAAGTTTTTATCAAATTTTTGTGTTGATCAGCCTTCTAGAAGCTAGGGGTAGCTCCCATATGCTTCATTAATTTTCTTACCACAGCAGTACTATCAGGTCCATCCCAGGAGGCTAGCAGAGGAGATCCTAGAGAGTCACCATCACGAGCTCTCAATGACTGGCCGGCGCAGGGAAGCCGCACTGACTCCATGCGCAGACGAACCACCAGGCCTTCTTCAGCCTTAAGGAAAGACAAATAACAAAATTAGAACATAATTGGAAAATGGTAGGTTAGTGGCATAATCTATGAACCGAAGGTTTGAAATTGGGAAAAACAAAAATCTCCGACTTATAAATCTTCATAAGACTTATGACAGATAGAATGCATAACGCAAATATCCCTAAACATTAATACATTGTGTTAGAATTTATTTCTAGTTACTTAATTCAATAGGTTATTAACCAAATATTATCAGTTTAAAGCGGCTTGTTTCCGGCAAGTTGTTGCTCCTTATTAAATGTTTAATTGTAATGAACCGAGAAATCTATTGTTTAAAAGGCTTAAGGTCCATCCCATATTCAAATAATTGAATATACTCTGAGCAACTAATTGAAAACCCGAATCATAACATTCTCTTGCATGTATTTGAAGCTAATTTCGCCGAATAAACAGCAACTTTTAATTAAAATGTAGCTTTAATAGATTGCGTCCAACGGAAACCGTTCAACAAAACCGTTTCATTCCGTATAAAGCCGAGGTCTGAGGAAAGGATGAGCGACTAATGAAGATACCTTGAAACAAGTTACCAATAAATATGTAGTAAACTTTGCCAAGAAATGTAAAACAATATTATTTTAAATCATTGTTACACTCTGCCACACGAATCAAATATTATATACATATTCTGAAATCCAAACGAACGACACAATGGGTCCCTCTAAATGGCAAGAGACATCGCGGCAGGCCCAGACGGAGATGGCGGGACGAACTGGAGTCCTTTGATAAGGAGTGGATGACCACGGCCCTAGATAGAGAGAAATGGGAGGAGGGTAGAGAGGCCTTTGCCCTGCAGTGGGACAGAAAGGGCTAGGTAAAAAATAAATCTGAAAAAACACATTATTTTTTAGTTTTGTCTAATAATAATCATTTTATAATATTTTGGTGCGACCAGAGTATAATTCTGTGATTGAAATCTATTTTACAACCAACATTAACTATACAATAGTGGAACTATATGAAATGTAACATTTGCTAAGCAGAACGAAGCGATTGCAGTCTGGACGCAGCCTTACCGTATCCAAATTTTTGATTGAGAGCGTTAAACACTTGGGAATTGGTGATTTGAAGTTGCCATAACAAGTTGCTGTGTCGGGGCTTTAAGATTTGCCCCAAACTGCCCAACTTTCTTTCTCCTACTCATGTTACAGTTGCTAACACGGATTGTAAAGTGGTGTTAAGTAGATTGATTAATCGTCATGTTAATGTTTATTACGAAATTGTGGTTTGAATAATAAGAATTATTTTAGCTTTACACGAAAAGGAATTGTACATCATGTGTACTTGTGAATTAAGTGACATCGACATGTTTTTATTGAAACTTTTAATTATACATGAGTGTAGTATTAGGGATAACTAATACTTGTAGTATTATGATTCTAAAACATACCAGTTATAGGACAATATCCTGTTTTGAAAAGTTAATAAGTAAAAGTTTTAAAGTTTGACTTTGATTGCTCTTGTATTGGGAAGCCTATGTCTGAACAAATGAACTCATTAAAAAAAACCTAAACCCAAGTAATTTCTTGACCAAGAAACTTTCTGTACTAGAACGATTTTCTCAAAAGAATCAAGTTCGTGAACTTTCTATAGCCTTTGTAATACACTGAATAGTAGCTATTAAAACTTGTGGAATTCTTATAAAGAATTTAGATTTACCAATTTAGACTTCAGACGAAATAACCCGAGCTTGTGAACAACTCAAATAGTTTTGAAAAAGCTGTGCAATTTAGAACGGAATTATTCTTTGTACTTTTATAGACTTAAATTTTGTAAAGATTTACAAAAAAAGAAAGATATTTTTGGCATCGTGTTTTATGAATAGTTAAAGAAACTTCGGTTTTTTTAAGACAAAATACTATACTACATGATGTCATGTACCTTTTTATATCATTAAAAACTGGCTCAGAATTGAAAAACTCAACCGGGCACAACCCTATAAGCGACAACGCCTATTGAGCTCCGTTCATTAATTTTGCCTGTGTTTATCAATAATTCATAACAGCTAACTTTTAGAGAGCTTGTCAACTAATTTAGTTAACCGGCACATTGCGAGGTAATTGCCAGTTGAAAGAGCAACTTGGCCGTCTACACCGTACCGGGAACAATATTAGTTTGTTAAAATGGGTAGCGATCGGGACGAGGACCTTCGATCCCAAATGGACAAGTTTTAATGACTTCAGAACGATACAAATTCGAGGTGCGTTCAGACTGATTGTTTTGATCGGCGAGTTGGTAGGACAGTGAACGGATGACGAAACTGTCCGTATTGTGGACGAAAAAATAAGAAGTAAATACAAATGTATTACGTATACAACTACCTGTACTATATAATTGCAAACATATGGACAATATTTGCAAGTTCCATGTTGAACTCACTACTTATGGTAATTATTTTGACTTCGAACAAATGTATTCTGTGAATATTTATTACATTATACAGATTTTATAATATTCGTTCCATGTGATCTAATAATAACGCGGCTTTGCAAGTCATGTAAATGATAATAAAAACTTAGTAAATTAACTTTATAAATCCAACTCGAACGGTAAATACTGAAAGGCCAGTAACTCGATGTAACAAAAAACGCTTCAAACGCTCCTTGAACTGTGAAACCTCAACGGGGCTACAAATAACCTGTCACATGGTTTAGCGACCACTTCAAACAACTTCGTTACGTCCTACGACGTATGGGGATTGGACTTGCTTTTAATAAGAAAGTTATTTGTATACGATATTCCTAGTCTAATAACAAAATCTTCACGTTAATCAACTACCTATTGAGGACTTCTATATTAGTTTGTATCTAATGAATTACGTAATGAAAATAAAGACATCACGTCTTATTAAAAAAATGGAATAAGTGAGGTTTTTGGAGATAATTACACCGTTTTTTTTAACTAGTATATTTCTACCATACAGTTCCTGTACCATATAAAACTTGAATACCTAATTGAGGATGAAAATCTGGTATTTTTATTCTAGCTTAGAATTTTTAGGGAAGTTAAAACAATTGTGATGTCAGGCTTTTAAATTTCGGACGACCAACTAGAGACAATATAAGAGAGGACAAACATAAAGTTCTTGATAAAGTTTCAGTCATAATATTTTTGTAAATAACAAAGTTTTAAAACAAAAGTTTATTTCACGACTCGGGCTGAGGCAATCTAGTGCTCGAGGGAGCTGTGCTGAAATAATACTGTGGAGTGTGGAATGTTATTGTGGAACTAGATTAAGTCACAGTCAATGTTTTTAAATCTTTCAAGTTGTTTATTTTTTTCGTAGAAGATGGAAGCATTTCCCCCTAAGCTTATGTGACTGTTTTAGGTTAGGTTATGTGCTTTTTAACCTGAATGGAAACATATTTCTTTAATCGCATCGTGAAGACCATTGTGAGGATGTTGAAAAAAAAACAATGTCTCAATTCACCGTACACCATCCTAGCCATTGGAATAGTAATGGGTGTAATTGCCTAAACCTTATCGCGTTATTACGTTCTTGTTGTTATTTTTACCGGCCTATACTGCCTTAGTTCTGAAAAATTACCCATAAATCACCTCATCCCCCATGTCCTTTCATACAATTTTAACCCGCGCCACTTCAATACCAACTCCGATTTATTTAAAACTCTAAAACGTACCTGTAGTAACCAGAACGATCTCGACGGGCAGGCCCTCGCGGATCCCGCGAGCAGTCTCGCAGCTGGTGCGAGGTGCAGCACGCAACCACACCGACACCTTGCCCCCACCTCCGCCACCACCATGGAGGAGTCGCCAGCCCACGGCCGAGCGGCGCACTCACAAGCCGCCAGCTCCACTGCTTGACCCTGGCGACAAAATAATTATAATAAAATAAATGCAGATAACATCACATACATTGCTCTGAACCGAAAGTAAGTAGCTTAAGCACTTGTGTTATGGAATTCGTAAACAACGAAGGTACCACAAATACCTAGACCCGAAACAATGTAGAAAAGTGAGTTTCTGCATTGACCCGTCTGGGGATCGAACCCGGGACCTCAGAGCTAGCGACACCTTAAAAACCGGTGCGTACGCCACTCGACCACGGAGTTCGATAAATTGAGATATTAATGTAATGTCTTCTAAGGATTGATGCAAATGTACTAAAGTAACGTGTTGAAATAAACTATCATCGTCATGGCTCTGCAGTGCCACCAGATACCTGATAAGGTGTCGAGAGCTAAATTCTTGATGTTACATTTATTTATAAGATAGATATTTATTATGAATATGGGTAATGTTTTTTTACCGTTTGTTATGTAATTATTATCAACAACAAACTCAATAGAAACGTGTGGAGGAAAGGGAGGGTTTTGCTCTGCAGTGGGACAGTTCAGGCTTAAAGTAATAATGATAATATTTATGAAGGAAAGGTTAAATGAAAGACTGGCAAACATTTGAAAACTATAATAATGTTAAATAAATATAATTCAAATTAAATCAATATTAAAAATAACGTTTAGTACTACACATCATCATGAAAACAAACATGAAACGGACTTAAAAAACTTAATTAAAACAAAATTACAAACAAACATTCACTCCGGGGCAGATTTTTGTTCGTCTGCGGATTTAGCATCATCATCGCTGTGCCTTTCTTCGCCATCTGTTGGTTTGCTGACGTTTGATTCGCTCTTAGCATGCTCGCCCTCCACATGCTCAGTCTGCACGTGCTCGCCCTCCACGTGCTCACCCGATACTTTCTCATCAACGGATCCTCTTCCCTCCTTCTCAGATACGTCCTCTTTCTTTATTTTAACATCTTCTTGTAACATTTGAGACTTCCTATGACTACCCTCCAGATGCAACTGCGACATAGCTATTTGAGACTTTGCAAAATCTTGCATTAGAGATTTCTGCATTTCTACCTTGCTTATGGCCAGCATCTTCTCCATATCATTCATATCCTCAAGACTTTCTTCTTCTTCAATTTCTTCTTCTTCACTCGAATGTAATGACGTTACGGTGAACGACGGGAGACTGTCTTTGGGAGATTCTAGTACCTCCTCTTCAGGAGGTACTAGCTCAATGCTTGGCACGGTCTTGACACTACCCATCGAAGATGCACTAGAACTTTTACTAACAACACTACGTTTATCCTCAAATGATTCTATTGATGTAGCCATCATACCTCCCGCGGATACCATTGACCTTCGTGAAACCGGCTTTGGTGTAAAACCAAGATCTCCTTTCTCATAAATTTTACTAAGTGAAATCAAAGACTCCATAGATTCCGCTCTAGCTGCATCACGGTATTGATTAATAACTCTGAGAATCTTTTTCAATACTATTTCTCTATCCATTATTTCTCTTGAAGGATCTAATGCCGACCAATGGTCTAGTTTTAGTGCAGCTTGCACAGCGAAAGCTGAATCTTTTAATATCTTCTTGTACTTTTCTATTTCTCTATGTAGTTTAGCAGTTTCAACTACAGACTTGTTTTGCTCTCCTAAAGAGGCGTGTAAGTTTTGTTCTAATATACGAACACGCAGTAAGAGATTTTCGTTATCCTTTGTAAGCTTTTGCATCTTTGTTTGTAGTCTCTCATTATCAAACTGTTTTTTATCATATAGCGCTTTCTCTTTCTTCACATCTTGGAAAGCTGCTGTTAGCTGATCAATAACCTTAAGTTGGACAATGCTTTTATTAATTGCTTTGTCTCGTTCTTCTTCAGCTACTTCTTTTGCATTGCGTGCTGCCCGCTCGTCTTCTCTAAACTTTTCATTTTGCTCAGCAACTTTTGCTTGTGTGGTCAATAAACTATCTAATTGATTATTCAATGCTATGTTTTCGCGAATCACTCGATGTGTTGAAGCAGCAATTCTCATTTCACTAGCATCTTGAAACTCTTGTGCTAACTGTAGGAGTCTTCCTTCCATTTCTCTTTTCAATTTGTCTTTGCCATTCACAAACTTTTTCTCGGCTTCGTAGAGCATTCGTTTATATTTCATTTCTTGCTCTTCGAAAGCATGTTCCTGTCTTTCAAATTTTCTCATCAGGTCATCCCTTATCGCTCTAAACTCTTCAAGTGTGTTAAGCTTTCCAGCTAGTAGTTTATTTTCTGAGGTAAGTTGATCTTTCATGGTAGTGAAGTTCTTCTCTAGTTCCGTGACTGTTTCCTTAAATTGAGCTGTTTCTATCTCCCTTAGTTCCTCCAAACCTTTCACTTTTTCCTTTAACTCTGTATTCTCCTCATTCTTGACATTTAGAGTTTTTTTCAAATAGGCGATGATATCTGCTCTATCTTCGTCGAGTTTATCGTAGGCTTTTTGCAGTTCTTCATTGCGAACTTCGTAATCAGTGACCGCTGATCTGAGCCTAGCTACTTTTCTATTGCAGTCAGCTAACTGCAATTCGTACAAGGCTTTCTCTACCTCTGAAAACACGCCTTTAATAAGCCCGTCATCTTCCTTCTTCTTATCTTTTTTAGGAGGCATGTTTAGTTTTAATTAAATATATTATTAATAACAAAAATAATTATTAAACATAATATTTCCTGCAGAATTCAACGAAATATCAAAACAAATGAGTTGACTGCAGGTTGACGTTACACTCCACAAACATTTTTTCTTCGTCTACAAAACTGAGGTCCTTATTATATGAACCGTATAACCTCTTTTGTAACATTTGTTTAAGATTAAGGTTGTATATCATGTTCACCGCTAGTATATATTACTACCTAAATAGGAGTAGAGTACTAAAGTATTCATTTAACCATCTACCTGTCATTTAACAAGGCATTTATTAACTGTTTGCAAAAAAATAGCTTAAGGGTATCAGGTATACTATATTATAGGTGTACTAAAAAAGAAACAACAATTTAAAATTATAACTTTAATCTAAATTATAATTAATTACATATTTTTAAGACCACACGTAAATATAATCTAATGTTAAGACTAAAATAAATTGAAATAGTTCATAATGTTTTTATTAAAACACAAATCTTAATTATAAAGTAACATAACTATCTGTTCTATGTTATGGAAATAATCCAAAAGTAAATTAAATTGTAATATTTCATATAAATCTTAAAAAACTACCCTTAATCAGTTTTCAGTTCAGATACTTTATAAGTGTAGAACACCAAACGATCTTATAAGTAAAAGGCCAGAGACGAATCGTATTATACCTTCGACTTTTTTTCCCAACGTGACTTGTTACGTCAAAATAGATGGCGCATGGTTTGTATTGCTCGTCTTGTATTCTTCAGGACCTGACAGAGGCCAATAAAAGTCCAATATTTTTTCCACACGTGCATGAAGAGAATATCTATTCATTTGTACATAAACGAAACATATGTTGTTTCAATTAAAAGATTGAAGAGCACTTGTGTGGCAATAAAAAGAAGAGCATCTAAAAAATCGGAAGTTGACTTCACGGCCTGTAGAAATCTTTCGCCATTCAACATAAAATACCTACACTTTTAGACTCGTGTAAAATTACATCATAACATAAAGCTAGTGTGCCTAAATACAACTTTACTTAGGATAGAAAAAAAAAATCTCAAAAAAAGTATAAACAAAATTTAATACCAAAAAGAACTCATTAACAAATTAAAATCAATAAAAAGAGTTTTTTAACTCCCATCTAATACAAAAGATAAAAATTAATAAAAATAAACTTTTATAAAACAATAAACATTATTTGTCACCTTCCTTATCTTGGGATTCGTCATCATCATCTGCTGTTTCAACAGATTCTGTATCGGCCTTATGGAAAACATTATCTATTTCGTAGTGTTCAGGTTCCTTTTTTTCCTCATCACCTCTTTGATCATCAACATCTTCGACACTCTCATCTTCAGATTCGGCATGTTTTGTTTCTAACTCTTTTTCGACATCCTTTACCACTTCATCATCAACAGATTCTAAAATAATTTCCTTTTTCTTCTCCGGTATAAACATCTGCGACTGCTTTATTGTCATTTGAGAATAAGCTAAATCTTTCATTAAAGATTTCTGCATTTCAACCTTACTAGCAGCCAGCTGCTGTTCTATATCTGGTTCGAATACTTCTTCAGGTACTTCGCTCGATTTTGAAGGTGGAGTTGCAGCCACGAACGATTCAATACTGTCTTTCCACGATTTTGCGTCGTCTACGATAGGCGGTAATACTTTAAGACTCGGTATAGTACTTACGCTGCCAATCGAAGATGATGATATCGATGCACCTGTTGAGCTGCGGATTTCTCCTTTCACACTGTCTTTTTTGGCTGGCGTCACAAGCATGCTCGCATGCTTTACTAGTGTAGTCTTCTTTACTACTGGCTGTTTTGGTACAAAACCAAGGTCACCTTCTTCATAAACTTTACTGAAGGAAGCAATTGTTCCTAATGACTCTGCGCGCTCGATTTCACGGTACTGAGATATAATTTCAAGCAAATGCGATAACAACACATGTCTGTCCATAACATCACGAGCGGGATCTTGTGTAGCCCATTCGTCTAACTTCAAAGCTGCTTGAATGGCAAAAGCTGCTTCTTTCAAAATTAATCTTAGCTTGTCGCGCTCTTTAGACATTCGAGAAGCTTCCACAACAGCTTTATTCTGATCACTTAACCTAGCATGTAAATTTTGTTCAAGTATACGAACTTGTAAAGAAAGATTATCATTTTCTTTTGTCAATTTCTGTATTTTTGCTTGCAACCCCTCGAAATCGAAATTTCGCCTTTCGAACAAGCATTTTTCTTTTTTCATGTCTTCAAAAGCCTTAGTTAGCTGATCAATTATTTTAATTTGAACTACACTCTTTGAGATTGCTTTATCTCTTTCTTCCTCAGCTAACTCTTGAGAAACATGAGCTGACGTCATAGCTTCTTTAAATTTCTTATTTTGATCGGCTAATTTCGCCTGAGTAAAAAGTATATTATCTAACTCGTTGCTTATAGCTATATTTTCTCTGATCACTCTGTGTGTAGATGCAGCAATTCTCAGTTCCGTTGCGTCTTGAAAATCTTGAGCTAGTTGCAGCAGCCTAGCTTCCATTTCTTTTTTTAGTTTGTCTTTGCCAATAATAAATTTCTTTTCAGAATTGTAAATGATTCTTTTGTATTTCATTTCCTGATCTTTAAATTCCTTATCTTGCTGTTCAAACTTTTTCATCAAATCGTCTCTAATGGCCCTGAACTCTTCCAATGTATTTAGTTTACCTGCTAAGAGCTTGTTTTCTGAAGTGAGCTGGTCTTTCATGGTAGTGAAGTTTTTCTCTAGTTCGGTGGTAGTTTCTCTGAAATGCTCGTTCTCAATCTCTCTAATCTCTTCAAGTCCTTTTACCTTCTCTTTTAGCTCGGCATTTTCTTCATTCTTAACAGCAAGCGTCTTTTTCAAGTAAGCAATAATATCGGCCCTGTCTTCATCTAACTTGTCGTACGATGTCTGCAGCTCTTCATTTCGGATCTCGTACTCATCTAAAGCGGTCCTGAGTCGCGCTACCTTCCTGTTACACTCCGCCAGCTGAAGCTCCAAGAACGTCTTTTCCACTTCATTGAATGTTCCCACTTTGTCGTCATCTTTCTTCCCCTTGTCTTTTTTAGGTGCCATTGTTTAAATATGTGTAGCAAATAAAATAATTACAAAATAAAAATATTCGTAAAAAATAATGTCAACTTGGGTGAGTACTGACACGGAGTATATTGATAAATCGGTTGCCAAGCAACGTGTTTCATGGCAACCTGTATCGTGTGTCTGGCTTCTAATAAATTAAAACCAATATTAATGAAAGGAATATTATAGAAATACTTATAATTAATCACTGATTCTTTGTTTTCTATTCATTTACGACTATTATACCATACAAAAATAAAATATATTGAAACCTCTTTCTATTAGTTTGTTTGTCATTGTGTTATCTGTGCCATAAGATAGGCAATTTTAGTCGTGTTATCTATGGATACGTCTCTTTTCTCAGAGTTCTCTTTTGCGTTCCCTCGCTGTGTTTACGTTTTTATAAACGTAACCGTTACCATGACGATAATAAAAGTTGTCACAGAGTACAGTAACAGTATTATTGTACATACATACATACATATATTATAATCACGCCTGTTTCCCGTAGGGGTAGGCATTATTGTGTTAATAAAAAAGTCCACATTTTTAAGTCAATCATATACCTAACTAAAAAAACGACAACTTATACAAACTACATTAATCAATGAAAAATCCGGTGAAATTTTCGACGTCATAAAATATAATACCTAAAAGAGCTAGATGTTTAAGGCTGGGCTGATTTTTAGGCACAAATTGGACAGACATATATCTACTTTGATAACCTCAGTAGTTAACAAAATCTTTCCCGCCTCGTCAGTGCTAAACTACTTTAAAAAAAAACCGTATTTTTTTTAGAAAATCGATAAATATCTCCTTAGACCAACTCGATCACGTCGGTTATCAAATTAAAAAAAAGCAACGTAATCGTTCTACTCGTGTAGGAGATGCTACACCTACGCAAACAGACTGACAGGTGCATCATAATAATATATTATACCTAACCAATCATTTTTACATCGGGGGCTAGAAAAGAATCACTTATTGTATATGTCTGGCCTGTTCGTCTAGTGGTTGGTGACCCTGACTGTTAAACCGGAGGTCGTGGGTTCGATTGCCATCCAGGACAAATCTTTATGTGATGAGCACGATTATTTGTTCTGAGTCTGGGTGTAATTTATCTATATGTATGTATTTAGAAATATGTAAGTAAGTTTATCAGTTGTCTGGCCACCATAGTACACCGTTTGGCCGTGTGTGAGTTGTCCAAGGATATTATTAGTGTATAAGACCACTTACTTCACAATACTTCGCCCCGTACGCCGGTGGTGGGGAGTCGCAGAAGCGATGTCGGCTGCGCGTGCGCGTGGAGCAGTGCGCGGGCGCCGGACACGCCGACCACGCGGACCACGCGCCCCAGCCGCCAGCGCCGCCATCTTTGGAAAGAATAGGACATCAAAACTTACCTAAATTCCTATCTGTACGACTTCAAAGAAGATTTAAGGTATAATGCCCTACAGTAGTTGAACGAATACTCCAATTCTGCACGAGTTGTCGTTATTGGTGTCTTTGTCACATACGGTGTGGACTGTAGAGTTACAAATATCCACAAAAAAAGTTAATATTTGGGGGCTACAATCATTAAAATTTCTTAAAGCGTAAACGCTAATCAAATCGGTCTAAAGCATGGAAGTGTGAAGTCTGAGTCATGTGTCTTACAAAAAAAAACCGACTCCAAAATAAGTCTTATATGGTTTTCTTATGGATCCCAATGTCATAACTGGACTAAATTAAAATTGGACCAAACTGGAAGCACCAACTTTCAAATAAAAAAAGAATCATCAAATTCAGTTCACCCAGTCGAAAGTTCTGAGGTAAAAAACATTAAAATATACAGTCAAATTGAATACCTCCTCCTTTTAGAAGTCGGTTAAAAATGGAATGTAATTTCGATTTTAATGTCATGTTAGAGATTCTTATGATGTTTTCCCTTGTAGATAGGAGTATCACTAGGTAACAGTGGCTGGTATTACCAGATAGCGGCAATGTCGGCAGGCAGTCCATCCTGACGTCAGCGACTGCGCCGGTCACCGCTTGCGAGACGTACACGAAGCAGTACTCCGGGTAGCGCTCGCTGAACAAGCGGCAGTCGAAGGATGCTGTGTGCTGCCCTCTGGGAACAAAACATGGAATGTAGCTTTTGTATTGGATTTACAGAGGGCTATTAATGCTATGAAATAAGGTCGATTATGGACGTATTCGAATTGGTGACTGGTGCCGTACGTTGACATCACTAAAACAATCTGTCAAAAGATGAATAAATCATTAGAACACCTACATTCAAGTATTTGAATAACACGATAGAAAATATAAGGTTTACGCGAATGTTAGACATTGAAATAAAACTACTTTTTAGGGATTTTGTAAACAACCTAAAATCTAAAATTAAAGCGCGACAAAATCCGTTAAAAGTGGTTTTATATCAACGGCAGAAAAAAGTTTTATATTAATATTTAAATTAACTGTATGAGTCAATTTTGACTGATGAAAATGGCATAGATTTCTAAATTACCACTGTTATCAAATCATTTTTAATCCTACACTGAAGGTCATTAATTTGTCGACATAAAAAAATGCGAAATTATTCCCTATCGCTTCCCACCACGGAACAGAAAAAACAGGTGGAAGTGCTAAGTAGGCGTGGCACGCGTGTCACAATTATGCGTTGTTACGCTTAACTTGCGCTTAACCGATCCCAGTTGCGTCTGCTATCGTGTCGAGTTGCTCGTCTCGTGACAAATTAATATTTACCTAGCTATGCCGTATTGTTCCGTTTTAGCGTGCAAAAATGATAGTAGGAGAAGAAATCTTACAAATGGAGGTATTTCGTATCATCGGTAAGTACGTTTTTTATTGTTTTCTAATAAAAATCATATTTTCTTCCAATTTACAAAAAAATAATAGAACGGTTAGTCAAAATAAACCTTATGCAGTAAAGACAAAGTCTATTTTCGATTGTTTTTTTCCATAGAACATTCTAGAAAGACCTTCGCTACTCAATGTAGTGATGTGGTCAAGTCGAAAATTGATTTTGTCGATTGATGTCGATACGAGGAATAAGTATCTTAACCCAAACAGTTATTTTTATTTATTTCGTTTTGCATTACAATATAGGTACGAGGTCGCCTTAATTCATACACGAAATTTATATTAAGTAAATTTATGGTCGTTTAAGTGGTATAAAGCAAACATATAATCAATGTTTTAAATGGTAACATAATTATTATAATTTATTAATGACTGAGATGTAACACACAGAGTGTTACAAACAGTAGGTAACCTTCATTAAAAATTTGTTTCAGGTTTCCCAAAGTCACAAGCATGAAAGAGAAATGGATAGAGAGTGCGTCCTTGCGTTGTGGGAGGCCGGCCGGCAAGCTAAATCCTGATTCATCCACCGGTGGATAGATGAAAACTCGTGAAATCGACACTGCACTTCCTTTCTTCAAGTTTCACGGCAAAAAGTCCATTTAATTCACGAGAATCATGAGAATTTCAACATATGCGGAATATTAAAGACGAATTTTTACTATAAAACCCGAAGTTTTATTTGTCTGATTCCTTCTTTAATTACATGTTGACAATCTATTTTAAATTTAAGACATCATATCATAAGTGTGCACACTGGGCCAAACTCACTATGAAACTTGGGCATGGCCCTTTACCTATCTGTCTGTCAGTCTTGTGTGTCTATTAATTAATGGTTTAAAAGGTACACCGGTTTGTGTAACAAATAAATAAATTTACTCCCAACGAGTCGTATTTATCGTATTTGAACAAAAATCGGGTATCTATCGATATCGATAAAGAATTTAAATGTAATACGTGGTGTGTCCTTGGCCGAGTAGCATTAGAGTCACGCCATTGTCAACCGTATGTCTAAAGCAAGTATGTTGATAATTGCTTATTTTGATTATATATCGCCATCTATGGTCAAGTAGCGAAACTAACTCGTCCATCGAATTTAGTGTGACTGTAGACCGTAAATACGTATTGTTGCTAATGCAAAATCAACCTTATTTTTAGAAGGTCAGGGTTTATTTTTTTTTTGTGATGTAGGCTAATTTTGTTTAAATTTAAAACTACCAATCATACGGATTATTTCGTTGTAGTGCATATGTTATTATCGGATTATTTGTGTGAGTTTGGCGACAGCGGTTCCTATAGTAATTTTGGCGTATTGCACTTCCACTTGTTTTTTCTGTTCCGTGCTTCCCACCCTCAACAATAAACAGATAATAATATCTAAAACGAGTTCCAATCACAAACGGTTGACAATTACCGCGTCGGCACTAGGTAATGGTTTCCGGCGTTTAAATTGATTCGATTAATTACTGCGATAATGTGCTTACATCTCATTAACTAAATCGATACTGATTTATTTACCATCTCTATAATTTACTCTACTTTTTCCCATCCATATTTTGTGGAAAATTATTCCGCATTTTAAAC
The DNA here is from genome assembly GCA_905146925.1 of Autographa gamma. Classification (NCBI taxonomy): domain Eukaryota; kingdom Metazoa; phylum Arthropoda; class Insecta; order Lepidoptera; family Noctuidae; genus Autographa; species Autographa gamma. Next base: position 997,863 of record LR989858.1, read on the forward strand.
AACAATGCAACGTTTTAAAAATCTTTTGTACAAATGCGACACTATTATTAATTTTCGCGTAAATATCAATAATGTTTGCAACAGATAAATTAAATAGTCTGTCATATAATACTGCCTCGTTGGCGTAGTGGTGCTAAGCGCGAATGCTACGCTAGAGGTCTTGGGTTCGATTCCCGAGTCGACCAAGGTGTTATTGGGTTTTTCTATGAAATTCTCAGTAGCAGGCCGGAGTTTAGATTTGTGCCCGGTTAGTGGCAATAGGCTCGCCCCCTATTACATGGGACCTAAACATGTCGGCGAACTGTGGGTGTACATTGGTACACCTCTGCCTACACCTTCGGGGATACAGGCGTGATGATATGTATGTTATGTCATATAATAACATGAAAAGAGCCACCGCAGTATAATTTAGGGTCAGTCAAAGCCGATTATGGCCGCAAAATGAAGCCTTAACGGTTATTATTCTATTACCTATCATTATTTAAACAAAGCGCAGATTTTAGGGGATTAGCGAGTGATAGTTCTGTTTTAGTGGCGAAATAATTTTGATATTTATTGAGTTTAAACGTTGTGCCGTGGTCCCACTAAAAGTTTGATAATTAATGACCTTGAATTTGCATACATTCTAGAAGGTTCGTGGACTACGTATTCGTAATTTTAGCTCTTATATTCTAATCACATTTTAGTAACAGAAGTCAACACACCTCAAAAACGTAAATTAGTGTTGAATAGTTTTATTTAACTCCAGCAGAAAAACTATATGTACTTTGGTTAGTTTTCCCATATATACTTTGAACATTTCATCGTTCACCGTTTAAATTGTACATGGTAAAAATAGGCACATCTATCCGGGACAAAGCAAAGTTTATAAAAACGTTCCAACTAAAATTAATTGTTCAAAATCCATATTTCCTTGTAAAGATAATTCTAGATACCAATCGGTTTGTTTACTGATCATACCTGCATATGTAACATATAGTACATATATAAACAGTAGCTATAGATCTCATCAAATGCTTAGTAAGCTTGAAATTACGTAATAATGAGGCCGCTGTGTACTTAGTAGCGTGTTTGTATATCATTAAGATTGTTTACCTCAAAGGTGAGATCTGATCAGTAGTGTAGGTAAAGATGAAATGGTCCGTAATATAACGGAATTTTCTAGACAATATTATTGTCTAAGGTCTATGTAATAGCAACATTAAAAAAAAGGTATCCTTTCAATTCCAGAAAAGAGTTTTTCAATCCGATTCACGTTTAAAAATTCTTTCCAGTAATTATTTGTAAAGGACTAGTATTTTTCAGCTTGATTTGCCATCTGCTAAAATCAAAATTGGTTTTCACTTCCTTACATTAGCGGTCATTGACCTCGAGAAAATCTTGTTCTTGCAAAGCTAGTTGAAGTTTGCCAACATTTCGTTGTATACATCCTTGTCTTCACTATAATTTTTTTTTAGTCTCACCTGCGCACTCTCCTCTCGGCAACATACCGCAGCCTATCAGAGTCCCTGCCGAAGACCCTGACTCTGTCGGCTCCCTCCAGCACGCACTCGGGGTACTGGAACAGCACCCTGACTCCGTCGCCACAGGGGAACACAGAGCCGCCGTGCACGTTCAGCACGAACTGCTCCGACCAGTCCGCCTGGACACAAAAAGAAATGCATAAAATGAATTGAATATTAGAAGACAAAACTGACTGCACTGTGAGAAATTTGATCATATCGTACAAAGTCCACAATCTAACATGTCACAGAAAAACACAAAATTTGTATCAGATTAAATTATTCCGGGATAAGAACTTCCATTCAGCGAGGCTACATATTTCAGATCAAAACTAACGTTAAAAATAGGTGCTAACTAGCTATTGTGAGTACTTGCAAAGTAAAAGACAATTTTAAACATTTATGTTGCAATATTATTGCCTACTTAAATACCAAAGTGGTTTTTAAAAGTACTTTTTTCTAGAGATTTTCATAAAAAAATGTGAGAAAAATCACGTGCATTTCAGTGCGAAAGCCATGATTGCTTTCCTGCACTATTTCTAGGAAAGAGGTTCTCAAGCTAATGGACGCATTTTATCGGCCAACGCTCTGAAGACGATGGAACTGCGGTGTTTAACTCTTATTACGATCTTAGGAAAGGAAATTATTCTGTTTTTAGACTTTATTTTATAAGTTTTAGTCTGAATTAGGTTTTTAGTACAGAAAACGTGATAGACTCAAAATAATTTTGGTAGGACTAAAAATGGTCAGGACGAATACAAAGTAGGTATACAAATAATGGAATTTAATGTTCATATCCTACTAATATAATTATCATCTTTTGCGATGGTACGGAAACCTTTTTGTGCACTCGCACTTCACATAATAGACACTTAGGGCTATAAACCATATTTAATAACCGCTATATATTATCACTATAAAGAGAGAAAATGTCATCATACAAATAAAACGAAACAAAACAATAAAAAATTTCAAGACCTACTTCAACAAAACAGATTATTTTTCCTCAGCTCATTTAATATTCTAAGACGCCCTGAAAAATATTGTAGCCACAGATAAAATTATTTGCGCCATAAAAATGTTGTAGACTCGCAATAATGGAATACAACACTTAAAACCAGGACCCATTTATTACACATAAACTTTTATGTAGATTGTAACTCTGAAGTTTGTGAAACGCCCGCCGTTGAAATATAATCATTTCCTTGCCACTCATCTTGATTTAAAAACATAATATTTAGGTACCAGTAAAACGAAAGATTAAAATAAGAGCAATACCTAAGTAATCAGCTAATGGCTGTCATTTATGATGGTCTTATTACAAGAATCGTGGATGTGGGCAGGTCAAATTAAATATACCTACTCTTATCCCGAAAAACTAAACAAAAGGCAAGGTCTCATTTCATGTATCAGGAAACCTTAAGAATCAGACATTATACGCAAACAAAGGTAATAAATAAGTGCTGTACATATAAAACTGATGTATAAAGAAGTATATAGAAGCAAAGAAGTAAGTAAATCAAGTAGTTGATCGATACGGTAAGAATTCAATTTAATGAAGAGCCTTTAACGGTCAGAGCTACCCTAGTAAAAGTGAAGTAGCAGTAAACGATAACACAAAAGTATTTTTATAGGTCTGTGTACGGACTGTCCAAACGTCGGGTTTATAGCGAACCTGGCCAGCTCGGTAAATATTTATGGAAGTGTTCATTTGAAATGGCTTTTTATGAGTGTGGAAGTCAGTTCGGCTACATTTTGATTTCTGACGGAAATTTTCATTACTTTAAATAGGTCTTTGCTCTTAAAGGTAATGAAATAAAAATGTCTGTCAGTACTTATACCTAGTTACTTTATAACCAGCCACTTTCGATGTATATTATTCTCTCGATATACTTGAACTTAGAAAAATTATAGAGCTCTTTGAATACAGACACAGAAAATAGGGATCTTCCATTCAAGAGATTATGAAATTCTTTCGTGTTATTTAGGAAACAGTAACAAATAGATACTAATACACAAAACAACTAAATATTATTATTCCAAACCTTGATAAACGCGGTCGCCAGGTCTTGCGGTCCGGCAGCTGCGGCCGGCCTGAGCGTGAGCGCGTAATCCCCGGCCTGCCCGAACAGCTCGCAGCGCAGCGTCATCGTCCGCCGACCCGGGAAGCCGTGCATCTGCCACAACACATTCCTCTGTAGTACTCGAAACAAAAGCACCGGCCACACAAAGGGATTCATTTCATGATTTCATTATGGGCATTACCTCATTATTATTAAAATCATTGGGAATCAAAAATTCGGTGCAAATGTAAAGGGATTAACGGAACAGATAAAAATGTAAACAAAAAATATTACCTGCTCGGAATATAGTACATGGGCATGTGAGCTGGTGTTCTTTCCATCACACAGCACAGCACCACCGCTCGAATGCCCACAGTAGAGCAACTCCAGCCAAAAATCTGCACTCGATTCAATAGGAGTACACACAACTCTTGGAAACTCCAATATGGCCATCACCTGCCTCTCAGGATACGTCTGGATCTGTTCTGGAGTTACATCTAAGTTCGCTGTAGGCCATAAAACGTCGAACTTCCATGATTTTACGACACTATCTCCAGTCTCCATCAGACTACCTTCACTGACGTCTCTCTTCTTCCTATGAGAATTATCATCGCGCTTAACGTCAGTCGTGTTATCATAATCGGGTAAGTATGTGTCCTTATCAGATATGAGTTCTAGGTAGTAGGTGCCTCCTCTTGAGAAGTAGCCGCAGGGTAGGGTCATGCGGTTCTCGGCGTCCAGGGCTAGTGGCATGGTGGCGAGGAGAGCTCGGCCGTCGTCGTCTTCGCGGGCGATGCGGACCTTGAGGCTGGTGCCGGTGGCGCCGTGCACGCGGATGTGGACGTCGCCTCCCAGCGCGACCAGGGTTGAAGGTATCTCCACCCATACCTGGTTCAGATCCACACGATCTTCACTCACGTATGGATTTACGAAGTGGGTGCCGCCTGCAACAAAGATGATTATGAACAACTAATTTGAGACCTTTTAAGATTGTTTTGTGTTCCTTCAGAAATAAGACGTATTAATTAATTATAATATTATTAAACAGTTACCAAATAAATTCTTAACGAAAACTTCAAACCCTTTTAAGATAATATGAAAATACCAACTAAAATTCTACATCAGCAGTGTACCCGTAAAAGCTTCGGTATTCTAAAATACTCAAGCCTCATATTAAAAGTAAAGTATTCTTCCAAATAGTTTAAAAATGCACTCTGTGAGCTTAACAGATTTATGAAGAAAAATATTTCGTTGAATAAAAATGCTTTTGACGGAGAGCAACATATATTTTTACTGAGATATTTTTAAATAACAATCAGGGGCATGTCTTAAAAGAGAGTTTATGTTGAATTTAGAAAATGAAAATAGAAAATAATGGTGTTCTAACGTGAATACAACGTATATTTTAATATTGCCTTATAGCCATCCTGATTGGATACGAGTACAAATTGACTTTCTCCCTCTAATCGCATTCTATTTTTTAATCTTAATTTAAATCTATTCAGAGCTATAAAGTAAGAGTTGTTAAACAAATCTAATTAAAAAAAGACGAACATAAAAGACCTCATCCTGCATAGCAAGACTGGGAAAACCAAAAAGAGGAAAAAACCTCCAAAATCCAGCTTTTCGTTTGTTAGGCAGCCCGTCCAATACTGTTCTGAGGGTTTATGTCGGTTTTAATCCTTATTAGAACACTTTTTCCGGGAAAATTTTGGGGTATTAACTCGATTTCCAGGAAAGCTGCTTAACAGGAAACTAAAAAGTAGTTTGTTGTCTTATCCACTTAGTTGTATGCATTATCATATCAGTATGGACTCAGTTTTATGCATCGATCAACAATTGTTAAATATCTAACTGTATTGCAAAGAAACTTGTGCGAGATAAACATATCATCACGCCTGTATCCCCGAAGGGGTAGGCAGAGGTGTACCAATGGACACCCACAGTTCGCCGATATGTTTAGGTTCCATGTAATAGGGGGCGAGTGTGCGAGATAATGTGAAGATAATACACAAAAATAAAATTAGTTGATGCTTTTGCTTGAAAAATATATTTTCGGTTTTATGAGATCATAAAATTTTTAAGCTTTCCGATGCTGTTGAGATACGATTTAATGGCTTATTATAACTCAATGTACGCATACTAAGATACGCCTAAATACCTCATTTCAGCTAAGTATGTTCCAAAACCGTTTAAAATATTCAAAATGCATGAAGCGCGATACACCGTACATCAGAATTTACATATATTTTGCCATTAAATGCAAATGTCGGATAACGCGGGCTACGGAGAGAGCTTTCCCTCGGTATTATGTTTGCAAGAGCTCTAATTACCAACCCTTTGTGTTAAACGAATAACATTATAATTAAGTTGTGTGTGGGTAACAGTTTATTTTATGTTTTTAAGTGATTACATTTTTATTTTGGAGAAATGTCTCTGTAAGTATTCTTCTTTTTATCGCGTCAAAAATCCAATTTTCAAACTCTATGTGACCAAAAAGATAAATAAATATTACACTAAAACAGGAATCGACCATCGAACATAAGATATTTAAATTTTCAAATCAGTTACCTTATTTAGCAAATAAATAAATATTCCAGGACATCTCACACACGGTTATCTGGTCCCAAGCTAAGCAGAGCTTGTGTTATGGTAACCAGACAACTGATAAACATACTTATATATTTCTAAATACATACATCTTATATATAAAAATGAATCGCTAAATGTGTTGGTAAGCACATAACTCAATAACGCCTGGACCGATTCCGCTAATTCTTTTTTATTGTATTTGTTATTGTCAAGAGAAGGTTTTTATGAAAAAAAAAATGCGCGGAAAAAAAAATAGTGATTTGTTGGATTCATCTGCGCCCTGAATAACATAAAGGCACCGGGAACGAGACCTATGGATTCACGCGGGTGAAACCGCGGGGCACAGCTAGTTATAGATAAATTAGACCCAGGCACCGAACAAATGATTGTGCTTATCACACAATAATTTGTCCCGGGTGGGAATCGAACCCACGATCTCCGGTATAGCAGTCAGGGTCTCTAACCACTAGACCAACAGGCCCGTCAAAATATTTTCTATCATAAAAAACCGTCAAATTAATATGAAAGTACTTGAATAAGTTAAACATACAAAAAAAGAGCAACCATTCAAACCGTTTGTTCACTTTTCCCATCTGACCAACATTTTGTTACCAAACAAAGGTAACTTTTTGCTTACAAACATATTTCCCAGGAGGTAGCGTTACATTGCAAATAATTTTCGTGATTTATAGAAAGGTATTGATCATTTTCATTTCGAAAAACTAAGGTGTTTTTCCGTCGCTGTGTAAACATAGCTTGTAAGTATAAATAATAGAGTTATTTTTGTGGACTTGTGAAATTGGAAGGAAATCTAAAAAACTTTACAGTTTAGTAAATAAATAGGCGACCAGACTTTATAAACATTTTGAAACGAAATGTGACTTTTAACTAGATAATACAATACATATATTGTTACAATTAAGTGTTCACTTTCTGAGAGATTTTCTACTCAAATAAGGGTCAACTGAAATTCGAATCATCATCATTATCTTACTTCCAAAATACACAAGTCTTTACATTGTTAAAATGCTACGTTCGTTACTCAATACACTTGCATGTAAAAAGCAAAATTTCATCAACTTTTTAGTTTAGTACCTAAATTGTCTAGAAAAATCGTCTTCGCAGAGAAATTTTCCCAAAATGACAACCAGTTTTCACGTTCTCTTTCCCTGTTTTCAGATTCGCAAAAAGGATTCATTTGCTTGAGTCTTATTGTAGCTTGCTGCATAATATAAACAGCTAGGAAATCCTCGATTTAGCTTGGAAAGGGAATTCTTAGCTTTCGTGAATAAAACCAGCCATAATTGATGTCTACAGCGTCGCCAACGTTGAGATGTTTTCCGGTTAAGGGTACTTTAACACGTGCGAATTTTGCAAAACCAAAACGTTTTTAATTCCAGTACTTTTCATGTTTTAAGATAATACTAATAGGAACCTTTTTAACTTCTCAATTATTTCAATTAATAAATAATGATAATCTTTTTTTTGTAAAAGATGGAACGTTTTTTGTCTTTTATTTAATTTTTTGTTAGATATTGACGGATTCCGTGGTCGAGTGGCGTACGCACCGGTTTTCAAGGTGTTGCTAGCTCTGAGGTCCCGGGTTCGATCCCCGGACGGGTCAATGTAGATAGCCACTTTTCTACATTGTCTCGGGTCTGGGTGTTTGTGGTACCTTCGTTGTTTCTGAATTTCATAACACAAGTGCTTAATTGCTACTTACTTTGGGTTCAGAGCAATGTATGTGATATTGTCCGCATTTATTATATTCTTATCTAATTTTTGTACTTTATCTTTTCAAAATTACACATTAAATATACTACTAAAATAAGTACTTATCTATTACTACTACTAGGTACGTTTCATATCAAGTCTTCATATGAAAGTCAAGACAATCCTTTTGCAATCAGTAAAGCAAAACAAAACACTATCTTCCTCCGACACGAACATAATAATGCTATGTTCTGTTTTATATTCTGGACACTGAAACTAGAATTTATTTAGGTCTTCTTTAAAACTAAACTCTATTGAGAAAACTTTCTGGATTTTATTTTGTTTTCAAAGCAGTGTCCTCTTAAGCGATTTTAAATATTCCAAGCGAAACATCTTATGGTAGAAACTAAAATATCAATGTTGAATCGAAACCTATCGAATAGTATTTATGTAATATATTCTTTATACGAAATACATAGGATTCATTTTTATGTAGAAATGCATGCTTAGTGTGTTATTTTTTCTTAGTCATGACTGTTTTTATGAATCCGTTCAATCAGTCAAAGCCTACGCTCAGCCTCACTGCTTACTCATATTGTATTCCAATAAAAGATTACTGTTTTATTTGGGTAAGTTTCAAAAGTCAACATGTATATTATAAACTTAAAAAGATATCTAATAGACATCCATTTAAAAAAAAACACTAAAGCATTCTAATTTAATAAAAATCAACAAATCGCAGTGCTTTGGGTGTAATAAATAGTAAGCGATTCGCTGGCAAAGAAAGCTGGGTGGGACCGACACATTAATTTATTTAGACACTCAAGTACGTGGGCTGCTATCTAACAATACATTCCTAGGAAATAATAGGTTAAAAGCATTGCGGAATTGGTTAAAATAGAATATGAAAAATAAAACCAATTTTCGTTATTAAGCATGTCTTAAAAAAATATTTTGTAATAATATTATCATTTGACATATTAAATAACAATTAATTTACTTATTAACGTATTAACTTATAACGTCCGGATATATAACAATGATGTTAATTTACAATGTCCTTTGATATGTCTTGATTTCGTAAAACATTTAATTTCACAATTATGTGTCACCCGAAGCTCAATAAAATTGATAATGAGAACAATAGGACTTTAAATATTATTCCGAAAAATCTTTCTACTTATGTGTAAAGGAATACCTCGCACGTTATGATTGCCTGGTACGTATACATATATAATAGTATATTATCAGTCAGTTCTATAAATAATATTTCCTAGAATTAATGAATATTATTTGGGAAGATTGTTTGTTATTGGGATTTGTAAGATTTCTTATTCATATTATTATCTGCCTTTTATGTAGAGATTTTCATTGTACTTTATTTTTCCATAAAATCAGACCTAAAAAGCATTGGACGATTCTTGATTTTGTTTACTATTATACTGCTGGCTGTGCTATATATGAGGACTACAAATAAAGCATATATATCAGTAATCTCTTTAAGGTCTTTAAGATCTTAAAATGTAATAATGTAGTAGTAGCTTTTTTGTTTAGCTAGTGCTTATTACGCAAATAAAAAATCAAAAGGTTATCATCTTAAGGTCCAGAATCGCTATGGGTAGCGATAAAAGTTTGAAACAATTAATACTTGCAGACCTGGATGAGGGACGCACAAGACAAGACACCAATGGCAGAAAAAAGTGGAGGCCTATACCCAGCAGTGGGCGATTCTGGGCTGATAATAACATGATGAACACTTTTGGGGCTGATGAATGTACCTTTAAAGACTTAGCTAAAATCCATGTCAAATTATTGTTCATAATAATGATTATATTATATTATATTATTATTAATATACCTGCTATAAGTAGCAGCCGCAGGAGTGCGGCGAGCGGCGCGCGGCTCATGCTGGGTCACCGCCCCATCAAACCGGCGTCACGCCCCGACCTGGAACAATACAAATATACATTGTAACAGCTGAAATATATACCTTATGCTAATGGGATAAGGATGAATGTGACTTGTAGAATTAGCCGCGAAAACTATTTAGAAATTATAGGAAATGATTGTGGCTTAAAACCAAATTCGCAATTAAATTATTACTTTCTTTTTAATAATAATATCTTCATGTAAAAAAAAAACAAATGTAAATAATGGTAATTTTGGTTTTTATAAGTTAAACGTAGACTCATATGCTACGTAGGTATCTAGCACAGAACACAGAAATTTCGCTGTGTGTATACAGTTGTAGGAAACACAAAATTGAAAGTAGTAATTAAACCACAAATGAGAATAATTATTGTTTGACTTGGTATACCAAACAATTAAAGACAATTATATTTATTTAACTAACAGCTTGTGCAGCTACCACTCACACAGACCGTGGATACTAACACCAACATAACTACATTTAACATTAGTAAAACGTTTTACAATAAATGAAAAAAGCAATGAGTTAACACTTGTGCAAAATAGTAGGTAAACATTACCTTAATCGTATAGCAAAAGTCAAAAAACGTTTTACAAAAACTGTGTCAACCAAGTCTAAAAACTATTACAATCCCACTAAAGTTCAAGCGTGGTTGTGAAAAGTGAAAAATATTCTCATTCCTTTAAAACTTGCTAGTTGCCACTGACGTGTAACTTTATTTCAGGAATTCTTCACTTCACACAACTTATGATGTTTTCCTAGGAAAATAATAAAAGTACTGCCTTGAAGCAAAGTTTACGTTCTCTAAGTCTCTAAGTAGTAAATGTATGAAATCATCAAGAAATGTTTGTGGAAACTTTATAATGATACTGTTTCTTTTGTTATTTAGCCTCTAGTTGTCAGTATGTATAGTAGTAGTCCTGTTTCTGTTCCGTGGTAGTACTAATGAAATCAAAACTACTTACGATAATAAATGTTGTACTCGTAATTCGTCTGTAGGTTATAAGTCAGTAGGCTTTAAATTAAATAGCGAACCGATAAATTAGCTCTCGTTTGTCTATTATTTGTTAAGTAACACATCTGTTAAGTAAGTAAGGTAGCTTTATAATGACTTTATTTTCAGTTTTCTGGGTTAAGAGGGTTAGTGATATATTTATTTATATTTGTCATAAGGCATTCTAAGACGGAACCTAATTAAGTATTTTCTGTGACAATTATATGAAAAATAATGCAAAAGTCGCAGGTTATTTTATAGACTAAATTACTCATGCCTGACAATAAATTTATGAAAATGAAATGAAACAAACAATGACAAAGTCCGAATAGCAATCCAAGTTTATTATCCAAGTTCAAATAAATTAGAACTTGAGTCCAGCATAGTCGTACATCTTCTTCCAGAAGCGAATGTGTTCGTCGTCGGGAGCGGAACCCACGGTTAGGTTGGCGTTGATCTCCACGTAGGCCAGGCGCTCGTTGTCGAACTGGGGCCATGAGATGCCCAGCGAGCAACCAGGGGACGGGTTACTGGAAGACAAGAACATTTTAGAATAGGAAAGCAGAAAATAAACAGGAGTTAGATAATAGCAAAGTGGTAAAATTCACTGAGTAAACCACCTTCAATGTTCTGATAATTCGATTAACACATAGAACATTGTGTTATCCAGAAGTTATTTTATGGTCTGGATGTATTTCAAATATTTTAAAATATTCAGTGATTAGACTGAACTTGCTCCAGTTAAAGGGCTATAAATAAAATAGATTCGTTCATATTTGTAGTTATAAAATATTTTTAACTTACCCAGTCTTAGCGAAGTTAGTAACAATGTTAGGCAACATCTGCACCAAATCATATTCTTCACTGTCTCTTGTCAAAGGGAAGTTTAACATTTTTGGATCAAACTCGTGGAACAACTCTTCAAAGTGTGCCACTCCTTTAATCCCATAGTTATTAACACTGTATATGCTCCTGCTAGTCACGATATTGAACTTGTAGAGATATGTTCTTCCAACTTTAGGCCATCTTCTGATAAACCTATGCACGTCGTACACCACGTTTTCCATATTGGTCATGGTCACAAACTCAGCCATATTTTCTTCGCTTATTTCTTTATCGCCAAAGTAAAATTCTTTTACATACTTAGCTATGTTTAAACTAACATCAATGGGAGCTTTGATTAATATTTTGCTTGGAACTAACATCTCAAGGTATCTCTTATAACGGTTTAAATACCTATACTTGTCATTCACATAAAATGGAATCATGATCAAAGTCTCTTGTGAATTGTAACCCATCATTACATCAGCCTTGTTCACTTCGCCAAGGTCAAGTGATTCATAAGGATCTTTAGTTATGAATCTCTCTTGTCCAAAATCAGCTTCGATAACTGGTGTGAATGGGGTAAACTTAAACAGAACCTGAGTTACCTCTTCTGCAGCAGTGACAAAACTAGTGGTGTTCAATAAAGATCTAACTGGCACAGTTTGTAAAAAGGAGAGAATCTCACTGTCACTCTTATTTCTCATACTTGCATCTAATGATTCAGCGAGCACATGTGCTCTTTCTACAGATTGATGTTCAGTGAAACAGTCTAAATTGGGAACTCCACTTTGTAGTATAGCTTTTTGGAATAAGCCTTTAGACATTGGTGAAATTAAGTGATGTCCGACCGCAGTACCGCCTCCACTCTCTCCGAAAATGGTAACACTCTTAGCATCCCCACCGAACAAATGTATGTTCTTTTGCACCCACTTAAGGGCCAACACTTGGTCTTTTAATCCTGCATTTCCGGAAACTTCTTTCGTTCCCAAATTTATGAAACCCAATGCATCCAATCTATAATTGATTGTGACAACTACAGTACCTTTGGTTACCAGGAAATCTGGTCCATATAGATCTACATCTCCTGAACCGAATTTGAAGACGCCTCCGTGAATGAAGAACATGACTGGAAGAGGGGTTTCTGGTTTCAGATTGGGTGTGTATACATTTAAGAAGAGGCAGTCTTCATTGCCGGGGATGTATACGTCGTTCAGTACATCTACTTGAGGACATACTGATCCGTGGACAGTGGCGTTCCTGACTCCTTCCCATGATTCTGGTTCTTGAGGTGCCTTAAAACAGAGACAGCATTATGACATAAGATTTTTCTTCTTTTGATGATTATTTAAATTTTATATTGGAATTTAGTACCCAAAAATTGTTCACCTACCTTGAATCTGAGTTCGCCAATAGGTGGCTTAGCATAAGGGATACCTTTGAAGCTCAAGTATTTTTCATCTCCTGTGACTGTTACTACCTCCTCACCAGACAGCCAGCCTTGTGCTACTTTCACTAGGATTTCATCGCAAGATACGCTTTGTAAAACGCTGTTGATACAAGAAAAAAAAAAAGATATTACAGATGTTAGGACTTCAATGAAAACTCAAAACAATAAATAAATAAACGTACCATAATGCGAGAAAGCAGAATGTTGAAATAGTTCCCATCTTGGAACTATATCCTTATGACACTTGTGGCAAGTGTCGCGGATAATACGGAAATAATCAACGATCTCTACGGCTGATAACTTTTAATTATAATGTTCCTAATTAATGCACACTTATTTGTATATGACTTTTTAAAGTATGTCTGTCCGTTTATGTGATTTATCTTAATTTTATATTATTTTTCGTGCTCTTCTTAGAATTTTGGCGACATTAATTGTATAGTTTTCCTGTTTAAAAATCATCCTCCCTCGGGCTGTCGATAACTTGACCATATCTTAATGGTTTTAGAAAATAAAATCGTCGTATGCACTTAACTTTTTAACCGACTTAAAAAAAGGAGATGGTACATACTCAATTCTACTGTATTTTTTTATATTTATTACCACAGTTTTTCGACTGGGTGAATCATTTTTGATGATTCTTTTTTTTTAAAAAGCTTCCCGGGTGGCCTCATTCCAGTTTTAGTGAGTTTTGACAGTGGGGATATTACACTTAAATTTAAGTCGTATTTTTTTTTTGTCATTAAATGTCTTGGTATTTCAAGATGAACATACGTCGAGGTCCATAACTAGTCTCGTATGTTATATGACGTTAAACAATGAGAGTATTTAATCAGCTTAGTAAACTATGCGTCAGTGACTTTCAAAACTTAATAAAATATGTAATTTATGTTAAAATTTATTACCGAATTAAATATAATGTATTTTTTACGAAAAACACATTTTTTATAATCATGATATTTTTCATTTAATTAAATATTATTATTTAATCTAGTAATATACATTACAATTTTATTTAAATTCTCATACTACATTCAAAACAGCTGAAATGTCGGCAGTGACGAGCAAAAAATTCAGTGCATAAGTACTTACAAGATGTAAATTATTTAGCAATGATCTTGGGCGCATTTAACTTTACAATACAAAGTAAGAAAAAATATAAATATGTGTTCTTTTCGATTATCGTCAATAACGAAAGAAAAAAAAGACGGTGAAAAATCATAACAATTGCGTGTCACTTAGAGAATATCGTTAAAAGTCCCATTGATTTTAATTTTAGCACAGGTCCTACTTTTGCTCCCAGTGGGACTCCAATATGTATATTTTATTTACACTTTCTTCCGTATTTTTAAGAAATATCTCGCTACTTTGATTATTCAACTCAGTCATCTCGTTGACAAAAGAATTCCCATTGATTCCCTATTAATTCACAAAAGGGGAAACTTTCTTATCAAAACATGAAAGATGGGACTTCAAGATTTTTTGCCTTTGTACAAGTATCTCTGATGCTTCGTAATATCAATGTAATTTGGGGTCGCGGCTGTCTCGTGGTTGTTTGAAGGCTTTTGTATGGCCCCATTATGAGTACATTCCACTTTGTACACCTAAGTGATATCATCCATTTCACTTCGGACACAAATCACCAAGGTGAAGTGAGTTGGTAAAATAAGTAATTATAGTAATAGTAATATTTTGTTCACCTTGTAACTATATCACCCAGGTAAAAAATACGACTCTTTTATTACTAAAGTGGACTTTAATCCGCATAAAAAATAGTGCAAAGGTAACTACATTAATGTTCGAAAATATTTTAATTTTTATGTGACTGTATTTCTTAATTTAAAGACAAGAAGTATTTTAAGTGCTAAGTGGAATATACCCTACTAGCGGCCCGCCCCGGCTTTGCTCGGGTGCAACGCTGATACCAAATATAACACAGTCATAAAGTTCTGTAGGGCGAAGCACAGCCTTAGAAGCATTTTTTAGTATAGGCACGCGGTCCCCGGCCCCCGCGCGGCCTCCCGGCCGGTACCGCCGCAACCGCTATGTCCCTGCATTTTAAATCTGTAATATCTTCGAAAATATTCATTTAAATTACATGCTGTAAAAGGCAATATTGATCTATATTACATGCACAATTTTTTGAAGGTACTTAATTGGAAAAGGATTAATGCTGTATTGCTTAAAATCGTCTTTTCGTGAATAAGTAATAAATAAAGGATAAAAAATGGTTATTGTGGGTTACCCTCAAGAGATAGACATATACCATCGGGACTTTTTTGTAGATCTTTTTGAGGTGCACAATACTGTAGTACATTATTTTGATCTATCTCGTAGGGTTCAGCCAGCGTTTGCAATGAAAGCGCAAAAAATGTGTTGATTTACGACCTGACGTCAAAAATCGCTAAGATTATCCATGTTTCTCTATTATATTATGCATGTATTATACATATAAACCTTCCTCTTGAATCATTCTATCTATTAAAAAAAACCGCATGAAAATCCGTTGCGTAGTTTTAAAGATTTAAGCATACATAGGGACAGACAGCGGAAAGCGACTTTGTTTTATACTATGTAGTGATTACGTATGTATTAACATAATGAACGTGATTCGTATGAGCGGGGAACAATGTCAACGCTTGTATGATTTCTCTCGCATTTTCCTTATCTGATTGGATGTTGTTATCGACACTCTTCCTCATGTCAAGTGCAGTTGTTTGTGTTATTCGAGTCTGAAGTTTTCGATGTGACACGCTTTTCGTTCTCTTGTGTAGTCGGCTTTTAAAGGGGATCTTGTTTGATTACTCTAAAAGAAAATTTAATATTCCTCTTAGTACGTTACGTATCTTTAGTTCCGGAAACTGAAACATTTGCTTGAACATGTCTAACTGATTTTGACACGTGAATAGTTACATTTCCCATTGTTTCACTTGAAATCATATTAGAGCATTTACATATAATAAAGCTACACCCGAACAGATTTACGACCCGTGTTGTGTCACTACATCAAACCGTCAACCTTTACGACACATAATAACTAGTTATTACAGCATATTATTACTTACAAACGTGTATTGCCAGACTAAAGTCACGTACACACTCGTCACGTCTCGCGTTTATGTTCTGGTTCAGAGCGGCACTCACCGGTTCTAACCGGAGTTTTCCGGAAAATAAACGCCTCGCTGCTATAAGAGCCCGTCTTACGTTTAATACAGGTGGAATTTCGTGAACGCAAAACGAGCAATTTAAATTAAGGAAGTAAATTTGACTGTTAATAATAGTTTTAATAAAACCTTCTCCTTATAATATTGCTGATTTTCTTAGGTGGAGTTCATTAATTTTATAGACCTCGGTCTTCGCACCTTCTCGTGAAAAATAAAGATGAAGAAAATTTATGTAAAAGCTTTATAGTGACGTTACGTTAGCTGATGATGCGAAAACGAGTCGATACTTTTATATTTTACTCCATATAAGTACATTTTCATTTTTTTTACTAAATTGGTACCTATAAGAAAAATCTTAAAACCTCAAATTAAGTTCGTCTTTTTTCGTTTAAATTCAATTAGGTAAAGTATAAGCCCGGCTTTAAAATAAAGTCTCGTAAATATATTTCATAAACATTCTTGGTCATCGTAAACCCCTTTTCCCCTGATTTATTCAAGAATAAGCAAACAATTTCATTCATCGTATCGTCTAAAATATTCAAGCTCACGCGTACGTCACTTAGCTCAATTTCCTCGGGATTTTTCACAAAAAGTATTTTGAGAACGGAGAGGTCTTTAATAAATACTTGTTATAACAAGCTTAATCTCTGACTACAAATTGGCCAAATTGTACAAATTAGGAGAGGAATCGTATTTGTTAATGCTGGGTTCTTTTACTACAAAAAAGTACATTTGAAAGGAACTTTTTTAATACAAAGAATTTTTAGGTTTGTTTATGTGGCAGTGTTGGGACAAGGTGTGACGACGCTGATTTCCTGAAGGAAGTATAACGAGGCTTACAAAGAAATACCAAGAAATGAGAAATTTTTACTTTTGTTTTATTGTCTGATAAGTCAGCCAAGTTTCTATTTGTACTGAGTAACTTTACGTCAAATACTCGGACACGAATTTGTTCGGTAGAACGCTGGGGTATGATATAAGATTTTTTATTATACCGACACATTTAAAAGCAATGTAAAAATGTATTTTACATAATTATCTGGGGGCACGGCAGTGCACTTGCCAAGTCTCGAGCAAAAAAAAAAAACGGGCACAGCCGTACCATACTTTTCTCGAAGCGTTTCGCGGCTATTTCACCCCCCCCTGTATCATCGAAACGGAAAAGCTAGGAGTTTAGGTTTTCGATGACCTAGAGAAAGCATTAAAACAAGCTTAGCCTCAAAATTACATGACATTTGAACCAATAGTTTCAGAGTTATGAGCGATCAAAGTTACACCATTTTGTCACTCACTGACTGACCGATCATCAAAAGTCTAAGGTACTTCTAGCAAACTTAGAACCTTCAAATTTGGCACCAAGATAGGTTTTTAGCTACAAGTAAAGGGAAAATTATAAAAACGGTAAGAAATTATATACCTTCGTAAATATTAGGAAACAAATTTACATTTGCGGTTTTACAAGAACATGGTGTATGAATTTTGACTGCATTGTTAACTTTGTTCTTCGTTTATGAACAAAAAGTAAAACAAATCGATTTATATTATTGAAAAAACTTGAGAGGTGTCAAGGGACATCTGGATGGAACGAAGTTACTTTAATTTAATTTAGTTAATTATTAAATAAAAAAAAATTAAACAATTTATTAAATTAAATATATTATGATAAGTTGGAAACGCAAAAAGACAACTGCTTAACGTTAGGATTTGAACGCAAGACCCGCCCCTTGGCAAACTCGTCATGTGTCAACACCGCCATCTGAGAAGTTAACATATGTCTCGAAAGTCTTTATCATAAGACTGTTGACTAATGACGTCATTAAAAAGTGTCGTTACCACTTTTCGTAAGAATTTCTTCCGTCTAGCCCCCTTTCTCAACGCGCGATAAGGAACTTCGTTCCAATAAATTGTAATAATATATTGAATTTACATATTAATAAACAAAGCTAAGTTAAAATGAAATGAATAAAGCTACTTCATCCACATAATGCGATGATATAAATATTCTATGCTCGCTCGATAGATGGCTGTGTACCTGGTCTAAATCGCGCTATGGTTTCGTTACATAGCGTAGTATTCGGGGATCTCTTACAGCTACACTGCTATACTCTTACAGTACAAAAAAAGAAGTAAGTTTACAGTAAGAAAAATTTCACCTTTTAAAAAACTTTCATCTACTGAAACTAATAGGTGTTAGGTTCCCTCAGTATGCCGAATCTGTGGAATGAACTATTTATATACGATAAACTTACAATTAATTTGCGACAGCCCAATGATTTTGACTTCGTTGACATGCGCAATAGAATAAGTGTTATGCAAACGATATCCATTTATTCACCCTGGTTCAAGAGAAATCTTTATTTTAGGTTGCTGAATTTGAGGTCATAAAAGTTAAATTCTTCAAGGTTTACCAACTTCTAAATAGATATTCGTTTGCTATTTGAATTGATATTGTGGTAAATTCTACTGGCTCCCATCTTTTACAGACATTTTCATGTTAGTAAAAATCTCATCTTGGTGGCCCAAGTGAATGGGGTTGTCGAATCAAATTGCCATCCCATTGGGGTGGTTATGATAAAATCACAATGTTTTTTAACTAATCCTAATACACAGGTTTATTATAACAACAATTTACGCACCGGCGAGACAGTGGTCGGTTTGTCCGATATTCACCCGGTGTAGACATTTCTCGTTAAAACTAGAGTCAATTCTCTCACTTAACAACAAAACAAAAATTCCGATATCACACAACAAAACCACTTGAGGAATGAAAATGCTCAACGGAGTACAGTTAGTTCAGTAAATACGGAGGACTATTATACAATGTTTACGAATAACCGGCTAATTATTTGACAGATAAATCTACCCTACTTATTATTATTCTATGTTTGTAAAAGTACAAATATGTAGATGTAGGTACTGAAATTCAATTAAATAAACCTTAATATATATAACAATAAAATAAATGCTACTAAACAACGCATATACATAAAAAAAGATATGAACTTTGTATAGCATTAAGATGAGACACGGCAACGCATAGTCAAAATTTCCTATATGCATCGCTTATGCTATAACCACCCCTAAAAGCCAGGGGCTAGGTCTAAACCACACGATGAAGGACATACGTTCCTCTGTTTTCATCTATGGTCAAGTATACGTGGCTCTTTCAAGAGTGACAAGTCTGGGTGGATTATATTTGGTAAATATCGATTTTAAAAGCATCAAAGTTCAGGAGACAGCAATAGTTAAATATAATCGACTCAGAAATATTTACTGCCCCGACTTGTGTCCCTTAAAAATGACGAAACATCACAATACAGGCAACAGAGTAAGAGACAGGGAATGGGCTCTAAGCAAAGCAGCAGCTGAAGCACAAGTAATAATTAAAACACCTAAAAATAAAAAAGAGACCTACCAAAAATTAATGAGATCCCAACAAAAACATTCAATGTAAAAAAAGCCAAGTCTCTCTATGCAATTCTTCCATCGTAAAAAGTTTTGAGATCGCATAGGAGCCAAGCCCTGTTTAATTTTATTTGTAATAATAAATAAATATTTTGTGACTATATCAATAGTTTTGTTTGCATTGCAATAATAGTGACTTGGCCATGAGCACAATAAGGTACAAATATAAAACGGCATATTTGGAGCAGTTGAAAGTAAATAATAAATAATATCAGGACACCTTAACCGATAGTCTGTATCATCCAAGATCAGTGAACTGCACATGCACTATGGCGCATGTTAAGTGCATAGTGATCTCAAATTCCAATTAGTTACAAAATCATTATAACGATATTTGCACATAATTACAAAGAGCAAACGACATTTAACTTGTGCTCATGGCCAAGTCGCTATTATTGTAATGCAAACAAAACTATTGATATAGTCACAAAATATTTATTTATTATTACAAATAAAATTAAACAGGGCTTGGCTCCTATGCGATCTCAAAACTTTTTACGATGGAAGAATTGCATAGAGAGACTTGGCTTTTTTTACATTGAATGTTTTTGTTGGGATATTGCACACAGCAAAAAGTCTACTTAAATTGTGATGCATAGCTATAAGACTATAAGCGGCATTATTTAAATTAATAGTTAAAGGCTTTTCTATTTCTTCAGGAATTTCTGCCATCTGACCACAAAAAAGGGTTAGAGCGTTTAATGATGACGTCATCTATCCAATATGTAAGTGAATTAACCTTTGCGTGTTATGATTTTGATCAATATTATTACATAAAAATGGCATGTAAGTAATATGAAGAACATGTAAATGACTTCACAAAGTATACGAAAAAGTGCTAAAAAATATACTTTTAAACATCAATTGCAGAAAAAAAGTAAATTTTCTTGGACATTAAAATAACTGTTCGGTACGAAAACATGCCACGGTACTGTAAATGAGGCATTAAAAATTCATACACAAAATACATTGCCGTGTACATTTTATAACGGTGTGCATTCACACACGCAACTTATTTATGGTAGCGTTGTTAGGCTTTATTAACATTTTTAAAGCGACATTTTTAAGTCACGTGAATTCCAGCATTTTACAGTATCACAGTAAGCTTCCTGGTGTCATATATATGTTACGGTAAATGTGATTAATTGAAAATTATTAATAATTTTACAAAATTATTAATAATAATCACATGTTTTGGTAATTATTAATAATTCTCGACACATATTGGTAAAAGTGATAAAATAAATAAAAACCCAATGTTTTTTGACCAGCAGGTATTTATTTATATTATTCACTCTTACCCTGACATATACACTGACTTATACATATAAACTTGGTTAATGTTTCTTTAATTTATAAAAATATATGTGATGGGTACATACGTCGTCGCTCGCTTCGCTCGCTCTGTTGCAAGGTCACAATATCTAACCTAACCTAACCTATTGATCTCCGTCACAAAGTCGAACCTAATCAAGCATACTAAATAATCAGCCCCGCAACCCTTGGCCACTTATTACATTTATCACTACTAGGGTTAAATTATTAATAAAAACCAACAAATGTGATTAATTTATCACTTTTACCTCGACTTTCGGTAATTATTAATAATAATCGATAATTATTAATAATCTTCAATTAATCACATTTACCGTAACATATATATAGGTAGGTAAACTAATACAATTATAATTATGAATGATAAAATAAATAATACAAAGTGAGAGATTATTTTACCACTAATTTAAATAGATACCTACCAGTCAGAGGTATAAAAATATGTTTTATATTGATAGTCTATTTTGAAGCTGGCTTTATTCTAGAGGCAACAGAACCGAGCTAGCACAAACAAAAATCAAAATATAATTCAGATAAATCTAATAATGGTCAGATTAATACTGAATATTGAGACCTTGCCTTTGGTCTTACATGAGATAAAATCAATAAGGAACTTCTAAAACTTCAAAAATAGTAGATAAATTTAAGGTCTGATTTAACATCCTTCTTTCCTGTCAGCACGTTTTGTGGCCAAGTCCCGGAAATTCCTAAACCGCATACAATTAATTCTAAGCGTTCGACAAATTGTTTTCGGAAGCGCCAGTGACGGGGGTCGTGTCATTGTCCATCCTCTCATTCTCCTGTCAACCCGACTGGGTTATGAAGGTGAGCTCTAAATGGTGTAAAACTATGTGTTCTTCTTGGTGCCTTGATATTATGGTGTTTTAGTTTAGGTGCTCCATTCTTGTCTGTAGGTTGGATGCTAGATTGAAAATTTTGTATGCTATTCAATATTACATTATCAGTTTTAGGACCGGACCTTGTGAAATCCAGGTTCTAAAACGAATTCTTATTGGATATTTAAAAAACTTGTCGTCTCCGCTTTGGTGGCCTTAGTAAGATTTTCTTTTTCGCCTTAAAAATCTTCTATCTTTGATAGTGGATAAAATAAAATATAAAAGATAAAGTAAAATACACTGGTCGATCTATTTTCGTTAAAACGAGGCTAAAGTTATAACGCAATGAACCCTTAAAGTACATACACACAGTACTGGAATAACAAAAAACAATTTTATTTTCTGCCAAGAATCACCGTCAATAAATTCAATAAATCTACATACATCTTCCTTCTCCTTACATTCGCAAACTCCTTATAAATGCACCCCAGTTGTTAGGATGTACGTGAACTCGTAAATATACCAAAATAAAAACTGTTGGGGAGAGCCCGAAGAGGATATTCAATTATTCTGCCTTTACTTTAAATATTTTCTGGTCGATTGAGATTGATATCATAAGAAAATAATGTATATTTATGAGGTTTTCGTATGGGGTCTATCTATTTAAGAAATCTTTTAAACATAACCTTAACATATTTAAACATTTTGTTACTTCACAACAAGCTATCATAATTTCTATGGCAATATTATATTTCTATTGGAAATTCGTGTTGAATGCATCATACGAAACCTTGCAATACCTCTCAAATTTCATGCCATAAAGTCTGAATAGACTCTGAAGAGACGTTTGCGATATCTTGTGTAGCACACGAAGACAAAAGAATATCTATATTCATACATAATTATATGAAACATCTACACTTTTGCTTTAGAAGCTTAGAGAACACGAAATTAGAAGATAGCATTTCAAAGACATCTAAAGACACTGTACTAAGTAAAATTGTTCAGTACTCTTAAAGGAATAAACGTTACTAATATCATTAAACACTCAAAGTTATGGCGATTCACTCGTCATTGAAATAATTGATGGAGCGATGATGTAGAAAAACTAACTTTAATAAAGAAACCAAAACTAAGGATCAATTTTGATGAAATTTATACTGGACCATCTGAGGTGTGTTTCACAGTCAGTGTCAGTGAAAAAGGATTTTTTGAAATCAAAGCACAATTGCCGTAGACATCGTGTAAGGGTGCGTCCACATCTGACAAACGAGCACCAAACGAGCCACTCGCGGTTTGAACGCACCCTGACAACCAAAAAAAAAAACTATCAAATTGCAAACCTTCTTTTTTTGAAGTCTGTTGAAAACTGTGCCTCAAAATCCTTTACCGAAAACTTCAAAACTAGTTTTGTATTATTATTTTTATAAATATTACAAGCTATCGAGTACAAGGTAGTTTAAAGTGAGTCTGTTATTGATGTAAGCGTGATGCGCTGAGTAATGGCCGAACTCCGCTGGGCCCGGAGAAGTGGCGCTGATTTGTGGACGCCATATCTCATAGAATGTAGCTGGCTGGTACAAGTCATGGGCGGAAAACGGTTCAAATAATATAAACAGTTTTTAAGGAGTTAGTGATTTTTTATTATCTTTTTATTTTTTATGAGGAAGCCAAAGGAAAAAAAAAAACAATTGACTGGTTTAGATGATTCAAGAATTATCGTGTGAGTTGCAATACATTGCCGGACCTTGTAGCAATAGTGTCTTCAGTAATCAATCATAGTCGTCAGTGTACTGCAATTAAAAACGGAAAAAAGAACATTTATTGAGGATTAGTTTTAGGAAAGGATACAAGAGAATATTGACATAACTGGTTTAAATAATGCGGAAAAACCGGGCAACTTGCGATATAATGCGGGGTTGTGGAGCTATGGTGTTATAGGCGTCAATATAGCTACTGCAACTATTGCAGCCCTTGGATTTTGCTGTAATGATGTACGCAACGAGGTTGCATTTGAAACTATAGAGTGAGCCTATCAGAGTTTAAACCGTAAGCACTAGTGTGAACAAGTGTTGTCGTGAACTATGTATGAAGATGGAGCTTGCTGTTTTAAAAAATCTATCTAAAACACTAATATTATCCTAACAATGTCAAAACCATCGATATTTTCTTATATAAGTTTCTCGTTGCGCGAAAATTAACTTAAATGAAAAACGAAATGTACTAGGATCAGACTAAAAACTGCTCTCGCTTGGCACAAGGGGAACCTAGCGATAGTAGCAGTCTATGCATTTCATACGTCGATGGATTTACGTTTTTAATAAATGTCTAACTGACATCAGCACCACTTTAAGAAGATTAAGTGCAGAATAATAATTAATATACAGTGTTAAATCGCTTTCAATATTGCTGCATCAATATGCGAGGCGTCTTCGTTCATTAAGCTGAAGCAGCGATGGATGTTAACAGAAAGGTTATAGTCTGAAATATAAACCCGTCGAGTACAGCCGTGAGCTTAGTTACAGCACGAACAGCTTTCAGGATTGGTACGAACAATAGTTTCATAATTTTACTAAAAAATATAACATCCATCAGATTATGTCTGAGAGTTTTATAAAATAAATACAAAAAAAAAAATGTTTTTTTATTAATACTTACAAAAAGGACCAGAAATCCCGACAAGGTGAGTAAAAATAAACTATTTAAGGACAGAAATAATTTTACTTAAAAAAGCTCGGTAACCAAAAATAATAGCGAAAGGGTTGGGTGGGTAAATTAATTATTAGGTAGTTACAATAAGATCTGGAATAATTTTAATTATTCCAAACTTTATCTGTTCACTGAATCCTAAATGGTAGATTACCTAGTACCTACTTATATAATGTAATTTGAATTAAACGAGTTGGTTTCGCCGGAATTTTTCAGTCGACTACACACTAATTCAAAAAGGTCTATCAAATACCTACTGATGTACATACATGAATACATACACAGTATACTCTGTAAGCATAAATTTAAACGTCCATCAAACAAAATATACATTTGCATATTTTTTATAAATGCTTAAAAGCTAAAATACGATTAGTCCCTGTTTTAAACGGACCTAGCTAAAGCCTACATATTTTATTATATATTTTTTTTTCCTGCCAAATGCTTTTTCTTAGTTCATTTATATACATTACATACCACCACGCCTGGATCCCGGAAGTTTTAGGCAGAGGTGTACCAATGTACACCCACAGTTCGCCGATATGTTTTAGGTCCCATGGAATAGGGGGCGAGCCTATTGACACCAACCGGGCACAAATCCAAATTACGACTTGTACTGAGAATTTCATAGAAAAACCCAATAACACCTTGGTCGACTTGGGTATCGAACCCAAGACCTCTAGCATAGCAGTCGCGCTTAGAACCATTAAGCCAACGAGGCAGTGTTAATGTATAATGACCCACAACAGCCTTAGCTACCTACTTCACGTCACAGTTTCGTAAACTGCGCTGCGTTTAACGTTGAATGTTTAATTGCGTCAGCGTCGAATTGTTTGACTAGTTGTTTTGACATGGGTTTTAATGTTGGCCTGCACTTGTTAAGTAAAGAATTTCACTTTAAACCTCCGAATACTTAAACGCAAGTTACGTTAAGATGATTTTAAACGTCTATGTCTCGCTACTTTATACCAACAAGTAACAGAGACAGCATAAGACTTATCTACAAAAAAAATACTCGTATACATTGTACAAAAGTTACTCGTAAATCCCGATGATTGGCATAAAGTTTAGCTTGTTATTACATACCGTTTGAGGTTTAAGTTGAATTAAAAAAATAACGCGCGACTGCTACGCCAGAGGTCTTGGGTTCGATTCCCTAGTCGACCAAGGTGTTATTGGGTTTTTCTATGAAATTCTCAGTAGCAGGTCGGAGTTTGGATTTGTGCCCGGTTAGTGGCAATAGGCTCGCCCCCTATTACATGGGACGTAAACATATCGGCGAACTGTGGGTGTACATTGGTACACCTCTGCCTACCCCTTCGGGGATACAGGCGTGATGATATGTATGTATGTTTATGTAAAAAAAAATCATACATTTCTTAGAAAAAGCTTCTGTAACATGAAACGGTTAAATCGTATTTCTTCTAGTACGTATTTCTTTTGGTTTACCTATAAATATTTTTTCATAAAATAAATGAAATGGTCTACAATATTTCAAATATCGCTACCAGTTTGTCGCTTACAACGCAATATGAGATTGACCTACAGTTATTAGTAAAGTTTATCATAGTTCAGACTGAATCATTTGTTGGCTCGAAGGTTTCACTCGCTATTCTTGTTTTATGTTCTGTTGTTAACTTAATGCATTTAACTTCTTTGGCACTTGGATTTATTAATGGAGCGAGAGCATAGAACTAATGTTATGTTTCATCATTATTATTCATAGCTTTTATTATTCAACTACTCGCATTTTCGTCCCAAGTTTAATTTATTATAAGCCTTTTGTAACATAAAGGCTGTACAATAGTTCTATACATATTTTTATAGACAAAGTCCACGCATAGATATGTGAATAGCAGTGTGGAATGTAACCAAATGGCGCATAACAAAAATCGGAAAGAAAATAATAAAACATAACATGACATATCATCACGCCTGTATCCCTGAAGGGTTAGGCAGAGGTGTACAAATGCACACCCACAGTTCGCCGATATGTTTAGGTCCCATGTAATAGGGG
The DNA here is from genome assembly GCA_905146925.1 of Autographa gamma. Taxonomy (NCBI): domain Eukaryota; kingdom Metazoa; phylum Arthropoda; class Insecta; order Lepidoptera; family Noctuidae; genus Autographa; species Autographa gamma. The sequence goes on from LR989858.1 coordinate 1,024,455, forward strand.
CGAGCCTATTGCCACTAACCGGGCACCAATCCAAACTCCGACCTGCTTCTGAGAATTTCATAGAAAAACCCAATAACACCATGGTCGACTTGAGAATCGAACCCAAGACTTCTAGCGCAGCAGGCGCACTTAGCACCACTAGGCCAACAAGGCAGTCAGAAAATAATAAGTCGAGTTATTTTCTATTAAACTCTATGAGGGATAATAAAGAGATTAGCTATCATAATAAAAATACTTAATATCAATATGTTCTGCCTCATCCCAACCCCATGAAACATAAGACTTTACGACCGGTTACTTAACCATTCACAAAATGCGGTATTTAAGATAAAATCTGTTTATACTAATAGGTATACGAACACCAAACTTGTATAAAAGTGTGTATATAGTACTAAATTAACAGAATTATCGTTAAGAACTCTCACCTAGTAGGGCTGCGAATATTATATCGTGTGTAAACGTCCTAAGCTAACACATTCGGACGCCCGCTTTGTCTCAACATTATGAAGGTTAGGGCTGGCAAAATGCGGTTTTCAAAGCCTAGTTTTGTTTATCTTTTACTTATAGCATTATTTCTTCAATGTTATCCAAGTAACATATAATATGCCACATAATTCGCTACTAACTTTGAAATTTCTTACTTTATTGCAATTTTATCAAGCGCATTACGCAAAATCGAAAATCGATGAAAAAATTTGAGGAAAAAAGTTACTGATAGACAATCAAAACGAAACCTAGAAGTTTTATTGTTACACAGTTATTAGGCAATCGTGGAAAAAGTCGATAAAATTATTCGGTCCACGTTAACGTCCATTTTCAACGTAACGTTGGATGACCGAGCCTGGACTCAAGCCACGCTGCCGATCCGATTTGGTGGGCTAGGTGTACGTAAAGTTTCCAGTTTAGGCTTACCAGCATTTTTGTCGTCTGTCCACAGCACTGAAAAGTTGACCAGGCAAATCTTAGGGTCTTCTCTGGTTGATTTTCAGATTCTGTGCATGACTGAGGCAGTAAATAGTTGGAAAATGTCCTGCCCGGGCACAGATCTACCCGAGCAACGTTCTTCTCAGAGGCAGTGGGACGAGCTGCTTTGCAGTTTGATACGGAAAGAATTGATCAATACGTCAATCAACACTGCAGAGCGTGCGCGTCTCCTGGCTGTGGGAGAATGGGAATCGGGCCTCTGGTTACAGGCACTTCCATCATCCACTCTTGGTACCATTTTGGATAATAATACTTTTCGGCTCGCCATGAGTTTACGTTTAGGTATACCCTGTGTCGCATGTCATCGTTGTCAATGCGGTGAGACAGTCGACAACCTCGGTCACCATGGCCTGTCCTGCAGCAGGAGCGCAGGGCGTATATCTCGCCACTCAAATTTGAATGACATAATTCGTCGTGCTCTTGTCACCGCCGGTGCTGTTTTGGAACCCAATGGTTTGGTGCGCGGCGATGGCAAGAGACCTGACGGTATGTCATTGCTGCCTTGGAAATTGGGTCGGCCTTTGGTGTGGGACGCAACGTGCGTCGACACCCTTGCGCCGTCCCACGTTCTAAGTTCAGCAGCCTCTCCTGGCGCTGCTGCTGGAGCTGCGGAGATCCTTAAGCGGCGGAAGCATAATAACATTGTGGGTGATTATATTTTCGAGCCGTTTGGGGTTGAAACGCTCGGGTCATGGGGTCCGAGCGCACGAAATCTTTTCAAAGAACTTTCCAAACGTTTGGTAGAATCTACTCGTGATCAGAGGGCTGGTTTGTTCCTTGCACAGAGAATCGGCATAGCCATTCAACGTGGCAATGCAGCCAGCCTTCTGGGCACGTTCCCCGCCATTGACAAGGATGACGATGAGTTCTTTGACGCTGTTTAGTTTTTATTTATGTAAGTTTTAATTTTAGTAAACTTAGAGTTTGTTCTTATAATGGTAATTTAGTTTTATTCGAATAATTATTACTGAACTAAATCTTGTAGATCGTAAGGCCATTAAATTTTAATTAAGTTCAGTTCAACCTGTTTTTTATATAACCTCTTCAAATGATGATTGAACATTATTTTCAAGTCAGATGAGTAAATAATAAACTTCAATCCCAACATCACAAGTATCGATATCTAGTATAACTCCAGCCGATACTTCATAATTGAAACCACAAAAACGCCGTACTCTTAAGAATTTTATCTCAATATGAAGAGCAGCCCTGACCCCTTGAGGGGTGCTCAACGCTCGCAAGTTCCCGAACCCCTTATTTACATAAACATACGCGTATGAATGACCGCTTGCCGAAGGAATTAGGATACAATTTTGGTGGGTCTAATCCTCTGGATAGGCCTGGAGATAGTGGATACGCCTTCCTATAGAATGCGGTATTAAGGCAAATATAATGTTAGGTAGAATGGAAATGAGGGACTAATTGGGTTGGGGGAATTATTTTGGTTCTTAGGTTAAGATTGTGGGTGGGCTGAGCTGTTGAATTAGTGTTGTTGCTTAAGTAGTGTAGTTATTAAATACGATGACATCATAAAATGTAATACGTATTTTTTTTTACGTAACCTGAAATGATAGATGCATATATGAACAGTCGTGTAACGTCTCGATTAAGTTTATTTTCTGCGGAAGAATGACGTTTTCAGCCAACCTGACTCTTAGTTTTTTTTTTCTCTTTTTGGATTGGCAAAAAGTAATAGTGTAATTTTATTTTAGCACTAGCGACCCGCCCCGTCTTTGCTCGGGTGCAACGCTGATATCAAACATAAAGTATGTAATACTACACAATCATAAAGTTCTGTGTAGGGCGAAGCACGGCCTTCGACGCAGTTTTTGGTATATAATACACAGCCATCTATCATATTATTGTATTCCTGTAAACGCCTCGTTAAATAAAAAACCTTCAGTTACTTACATATAGAGAAGAAACAAAGGAACAAATCATTGTCACGAGCAACAAAAATCCACTTGAATCACAATTCGCCAAAAATACTCGGTATCAAAGGAGCAGTGGGTGTCAATATAAGAAGGAACTATTTCAATACATCTCGGAAACAAATGACACGTGTCGGCCTCCGCGGCTTCGACGCTATGTACAGAAATAGATAGGATATAGATAGGATGCTTTCACTGTAATAAATACTACGACCTCCGTGGTCGAGTGGCGTACGCACCGGTTTTCAAGGTGTCGAGCTCTGAGGTCCCGGGTTCGATCCCCGGACGGGTTAATATAGAAAGTCACTTTTCTACATTGTCTTGGGTCCGGGTGTTTGTGGTACCTTCGTTGTTTCTGAATTTCATAACACAAGTGCTTAATAGCTGCTTACTTTGGGTTCAGAGCAATAGGTATATGTGATGTTGTTCGCATTTATTATTTATTTATTTACTATAGGTAGGTACTACAGACTTCTAGATTTGTAAGAAGTTACCAAAAAGCTAATTTTGTTAGTGTTAGAGTTAGTAACAACATATTATATAGTTTGCCAGCGTTAATTTTATCCCTATTTTCTGTAAATGAAATGTAAAGTTCTGACACCTCTCACACCTTATACAGTCAGATGATTTGAAGAGTATTGAACACATGGTTAAATTTTGATTTCCTTTTGTTAAAACTTACTACAGTACTAACAATTGACATACTTAATATTTTACGCTCGCTTGCCAAGTAGCAAGTTTCTTAATATATTTTAACAACTGAAATCCACTTACAATTTGTATATTATGTATAACTTGTATAAAGTACATTAAAACGAATTACAAAACACTAATTATTTACCATACTTAAGATGAAGTAGGGTAATGGTAAAGTAGCGAATAGTTAGCATAGTTACAGTTGAGTAAGTAGGGTTGTTTGTCTGTCGCGGCGATAGAAACCGCGGCCCAAACTTAATGCGTTACTGTTTGTTTTATACTACCTTGGCGCCTGGGTTCGCTTGTGGTGTTTGGTATTTACCTTTATATTTTGTAGAGTGCGGATTTGATAAACTATGGTGTCCTAAGAAATTGTTACAAGTACAAATGCGGCGTACTCCATATTTTCATGTATAATTTGCAAATTCATGTGAGGTACAGAAACACATTACTCAAAAACTATCAATATTTATTCGGTTAAGTTATCATCGAAATGCACCTGAATCATGAATAAGTGTTATATAGTAAATAAAATTCATTATACCTAGAAAAACTCACAAACATACATACATACATGAACCCTGAAAATTAAACTCTCCTTTTTGGGCAGCTGTGTACAAAGTACCTGCATACTGTATTTACCCAAATAGTTCTTATGAAAACCAACGAGTATTATCAATTCAATATTCAGTAAAATAATGAATATTGAGTTTTCCGGAAAAATTAATCACCCTTAAAAATTGACTTTTCATTCGCAAATAAATCTGGTACAAGATATACGACCTGGTTTACAGAGCTTCTTAATACTCGCAATATCCCTTTAATATCCGCCTGATATTCGTCTTAGTAAACAGTTTGGAGTATATCCGGCCGGCAACTCATGAATTAATTTCGGCCTTCGCCCCGACAGATGCTGTTAATGGCAAATACTATCATATTTACACGGATATTAAAATTAATGAACCTTCTGATATTGCTTTTGAGATTTTTTATAAGTTTGTTTTGGCTTATTGATGTGCAAAGTAATTGTTTTAACTGAAATGTGTAACAATATAGGCGAAAGTCATGGAAATACATACATAATTATAAGTATTACCTATTAATGTTACGTTGTTAATACAATTACTAAAACCTCGTTTATAGCGGAGTTTTTAAATTTTTCAGATATTGTCAAGAATCAATTTTTCTATCAAAGCTGTTATAGCAGTACACTTGCATTTCTTTATCGCTATCAAATGTTCATCCAAACCAATACATTAATTTTCATGTTAGATAAAATCAATGCAAAAGTATCTATCTTTAATTAATTAATACTCATTAGACCAATCATAAACTACAGTATATTATTACTGATGAAACAAATTAACCTTCGTTTCGAAGATAATTATTAAATTCACATCTCAATTAACTAAACCACAATCAAATTATAACTGTATTGCTTATTGTAGTTAATTGTGGAGCCTACGTTACTATGTTGTATAATTAACACTACGTTTTAATTACGGATTGCACTCGTTTTGCGATTTAAAGGGAAGCGTTTGTGGCATAACTTGAAATACTCGTAAAAACCACATATCTTTCAGTATTGATAATTAATTTAGTAATAACTAGCTGTGCCCCGCGGTTTCACCCGCGTGAATTCATAGTTCCCGTTCCCGGTGTCTTTATATTATAGAGGACGGAGATAATTCCAACAAATCACTATAGTAACAAAGGTTAGAATTACTTTAAAAAAAAGTCCGCAAATTTTCCATTTTTTTTTCTTTCATAAGAACCTTCTCCTGATAATAACTAACACAACAAAAGAATTATGGAAATCGGTCCAGGAGTTATTGAGTTATGCGCTTACCAACACTTTTAGCGATTCATTTTTATATATAAGATTACCGAATTTAATATTAATAAATTAGTATTTAAAAAAATAAAAAGTAAATAATTGCTGGTATACCATACGTCACAGGTTTCCAAATTTCATTTGCGGTGCCCTTTTGCAAAATAGTGAGGTTAACTTTCGTTACTTCCGGGTATTCTTAAATTGAATTAATGTTGGTATATTACACAGTCATAAAAAAAATCTGGTACGTGCCAGCAGATAGTCAAAAACCTATTCGACGTTAAAACACACTGTTAACAACTGATTTTGTTCAATCCTCCCTTTAACTTTTAATCCACGAGAAAACTGGATATGGCCGACCGCAGTAAAGTAAGTTACATATGGAAGTCAAAACACAAACTATTATTCTACAAATAAATGGTATTATATTATTTTTATAAAACAATTAATTTAGATCTTGTTAATAAAGTAATTTTAATATTTTCAGACGAAATAAATAGGAAAAGCTTACATGAGCTTGTGCACTAAAGAGAAAAACAAATGAATATATAATCGACTCTCACTGCAGGGTGCTGTAAAAGTTTGGTTACAGCTTCGTTAGTTTAATAATTATAGAGCCACAATATAGACCACCATTTTCATTGAAAAACTTCAGCAAAGCCGCTTTTCTATTTTCCATTATGGCGACATGTGTCAACACTGTTGGCACCTGACAGCGCCAGTAATGTAATGGAAGTGTCGCAAACAATTTTAATAAAAAAGAAACAACGAAATAGATATTTTTAATGAAATATTTGATGAGAAGATAGTTAAGCACTATCTGATTTAGACCTGTATATGCATCCTGTTATTTACGAAATATTTAATCCCATTAAATGTTTCGTTAATACTCGATCCAATATCAGAAGCCTTTAAAAAAGATTAGTTAGCAAGTTTGATGTGATCCCAAAATAACAAAAAAATTTAAAAATATTCACCATTAAATTACAGGTTTTGTAATAGTTATTTTTGATCAAAGGTATATTATTTATATTATTATCAGTTTTATTTAAGGCATTACAAAAAAAAGGTGTTATAAAAAAGTCATTAATTTTGTTTGTTGTTACTAATATGCTATTACCGACTCTATCGCCTCTTCAATAATTTCTTGTATACTTTATTTCCGTGTCACTTTGTCACTGAATTGCAGGAACTTCATTAATAATTTCTCATCTCTAATATCTTTGACGACATCATAATAGATTTACAAGCTACCCTAACCTTCATCGGAGCAATCCCCTTAAGATTTACACTCAGTAGCCCACACTTCCCTAACTTCACTATAGATACTTGGTTCACCTACATTATCAGGTTAGACTATAATTTTATAACCCACAACTAGTTTACCACTAACCTGAGGAATTACCATTACCACAAGTTTTACCACAAGATGATGGTCATATTCAGCCTCATCTATTATTAAAACGTTATGTTGGTCTAATGGGTAGATAATTGTGTGGGTGTTACATAATGTATTAATGATAAGGTCCACAGCTAGTGGGAGACCATTTGCGGTCTTAGGAATGGTTATCATTTCTTAGTGTTTAAAAAGATTTATTTTTAATATTTTTATGATGATTAATGTTGTTTGCACTTGACCAAATCATTCAGAAAAAGTGCAGTTGGAGCTTTTGTAGTGACTTGCTTTTTATTTGCAATCATAATTTTTATTTGTTTTCTCGAAACTTATATCATTATTTTAAAGTAATATAACATTTATTCACTTCTAATTATGATCCACAGTTATGATCACACAACGGACAAGAGCACGTTCTCCAAATCTGCATTGTGAGATTCATCATTTACATTTGCAGTTCGTATAACTTATTTATGTTTGTACCATATTACATTAACCTCCATTCAACTCCCATTGACCCACAAAACTTTCTTCCTGTTTCCTTAAATTCAATCACCGCAAGAAAATCAAATGTAACCCCGCAGCGCAGCAATGTAACAAAAATCCCGCACCAAGTCTCGTTACCAAGAAGTCGGAATCTCACAAACTCAGATTGCTAGTCTTGAAAGTTTCTCAAACACCTTGAGTTTCAAACGATTCGATTCCCGCACCTGTTTCTTTAATTTGAGTGCTAAATCGAAAATCTATAATGGTTTGTATGTCGCTAAGGAATATGCAGCTGTGTTTTAGAATAAGTTTTAGATGTGTCGTCGCCGATTTGTATAATTTTACCTTCAGAGCCATTTCTTGAATCTGTCTGGCGTTTTCCCAACTATGTTAGATTGTTAGGGTTAGATTTCAGGACTTATCAACCTGAACAAAAACAGAATTTAAAAAAAAAGTTTTTGAAAGGGCCATACCAATGACAGACGTACAAATGTAATGATATATTATGAGAAAACCTCTGAACCAAATCAAAATTCATTCAAATGAGCAAGCCATCCTCATAAATAATACCAAGAATTTTTCCAATAGGTAAGCTATTGTCAAAATTCTAGTTCGGGTTACTCGGAATCCCTTACATATATTTCCCTGAAACCCTTTTGAATTAGAAAATCATATTGAAAGGCATAAGTAAATTAATGGGGTCATCCTTCTCATTGTGAAGCTGACAATAGTGGAGCTATGAGCAATATCTGAAATGACATGAGTATTGGACCAAGTAATGGAATAAATATTAGATATAGGTAAAATGGGACCAGGACAAAATATTTCATGTCCTTTCAATTTGTGTTATAATATACGTGGATGATACACTAAATAGAAGATACTGCAAATAGAATGTCAAAATTTGAAGGATGTTGAAATTATGTAGATCAGACCAGATTAACATCTTTCTATTGTAAAAGCAAGTCAGCTATTGCGATCTTTTAAAACTGAACTGAACACATAACTTTACAGTTAACTCATACTTTATTCGAAGGGCCTGTTGGTCTAGTGGTTAGTGACCCTGACTGCTATACCGGAGATCGTGGGTTCGATTCCGACTCAGGACAAATATTTGTGTGATTTGTTCTGGTCTGGGTGTAATTTATGTATAATATGTACGTATTTAGAAATATATAAGTATATTTATCAGTTGTCTGGTTACCATAACACAAGCTCTGCTTAGCTTGGGATCAGGTAACCGTGTGTGAGATGTCCCGGAATATTATTATTATTATTCACGTAGCATACAACAAATACAAAATCGAACACAGTATCATGTTCCCTATCTTTCACAAAGTTCGGAAACTGACCACATGGAAAATAAGGAATGTATTTCCCCGTATATTTACGCGACAAACTTCAGATACATAGAATTACATGCAGGAAGAATTCTAATGTATTCTAAACGAAGATGGCTTGGAAAGTTTTCAGACTAGCAATTTTAGTTGTGCTGGAATTTATGTGCGTTGTAAAGTTTCTTGTAAGTATGGGAGTTGGATGCATCGCGTTTCCACGCCGCCGACTAGAAGAATGGAAATAATATGTTATCTCAGTTAAATATTGTGATATGGGAGACAAAAGTGTAGAAGTTGTTTATTATAGCCGATATTCTTGAAGGCATCAGACTGGGTATTTAACAAAAAGGTTAACTTACTAATGGGGATGCCTAAAAATACAAACTAATTATGATAAAAAAAAAACCATATGACTTTTGCATATTCAGAGAAAAGTGTAGCGTAATAGTCAAAATATCGAGTTCTTACACTAGGCATAGTTTCTTGGATAAAATATTTTTAATAATGACAACACAAAAAGTAACGGTGATCACTTTATTGCAATTTGAACATTTTAGAAGTATCCAAAATGTTTGTAGAAGAAAACATTTCTAAAGACATTTTTGATAGGTCTGCTTTGCATTTTCTCGTTGCAACATCGCGGCCGTTTGAGATGCAGTTTACTGCATTACTTGGCCTCCAGGTACTTTTCGTTGATGTACGCAATCACGTACGGTACGTAAGCTAGTACGAGATATACAAACCGGTTCATCTGTTAACAAAAGTAGATACAAATTGTTAATTATGAAAATGTATGCCATCAAAACATAAATGTAAAAGGCTGCCAAGTTCGATACTATAGGAAAGCTTTACCTATAAAAGAAGTAAGATCTGAATAAGTACCAATTTCCATAAAAATACCTCAAATCATAAATAGTTATAGGAATGCACACTTGCTCTCTAGGAGTTTTAAGATACATTTTGAATAAGTATCACGTTACATAGAAATAACTAAAGTTATAATAGTCAGAGAAACGCACACCGGTTTTTTTAGCAGTTTCCTGGTAACATTTATTATTTTCAGTACTTTTCCATGATGTTACTTGGCAAGTTTTCGTCCAAGTTCGAGCAAAACCTTTTTTTGCTGGAACTTGGCGGACACACTGCCGTGTGTCTAGATTACCTTGTCAATAGCTACAAGCTTTTCTAACAATCTATAGTAATATAGATTGTTAGAAAATAGTGACAGCTGGATTTTACAATATTAAAATGTACATTTATAATAAAACTACTAGTTCAATTTTGATGAAATTTACATGGGACCACTACTAAAAATTACTATATTTTTTTAAGTCGGTTCACGACTGCCAAATATTTTTGGATTTGCATTACATACAAAAAAAAACAAGACGAATTAAGAACATTCCCTTTCGTAGTCGGTTACAAAGAAGTATCGTTCTCTTCTTTGTGACAAGATTTTTATACAGGTGATGTTTATTAATAAAAAATACGTACCTTGTAATATTAATGTAGCTTCCACAAACACTAATGCCAATGTTTCTCAACCAAAGGTTTTTATACTGGATGCTATCAATTAAATTGATAGCTTAATGTTTAAATAATTGCTGACGCCAGTACCTTAACTACATTTTACATTTTTACTAGATATTTAATGAAGGAATAGTTTAGGGCGCCGTAGAATATTCTGATGGTATGATAAGATGTCTCATATAAGAAATTTAAACATTATTTAAATCACATTAAAACTCCTAGAAACAGAGCTTCTTTAGAATAGGACTAGAGATTTACGACAGTAATTAGTCCCATTTTATAAAAAAATATAGTATCGGCAGTTTAATTCTCTTAGTTCTAGTATAATCTCATTTATTATTGTCGGAATGAGAAATGAAAATGTTCATTACGTATATTATTTACGCGTCAATAGATAATAATTGAGTGGCTAGCTAAAATAGTCACGTCATTAAATACAAATGATGGAATAGTTATTTCAATTAGTTACCATTGTTGTAATTGTTTCATTATATCTTAATTAGAGTGATGTTAGTTTGATTAAGGGAGTAATTACCTTAAAATTACCAAGTAATACAAAATAAAGTCTTTCAAAAATTTAAATAATTTACTTATTTTTTGAAAATAAACCTTAAAGAGATCCTCGACAATTCCTCAAAACCTTTTAATTTGTCCGTGAATTAGTGAGTGAGTATGGCCGGAGAAGAAAATTAAATTTAAGTGAAGTGCGACCGGAGAGAGTGGGACAATCATAATTAGACACACAGTGCCTACTGGAGTACTCTCCGACGTTTAATTTCAACATTTACCTCGCTCAGCGTTTATTTTTTTTATATTTTATGGAGTTAACTGTAAATAAAGAGAAATCTTTGTATTTTTGTGTTGGAAGTGTGTTTTCAAAATAGTTATGAGTTTCTCGTTCTATTGTAAAGTCGTTTGCAAAGAGGAACTCTAACTGACCAATTTACGTGATATGTAATGAAAGCACATTAAACTACCCTTTTTATTTTATTTAAATATATACTGTTATCAGAAAATGACTCCAATTTACCGTTACTGTAAAACAAATCGAAATACAAAACAGTGTAATTTTCTGCTCTACAGCATCAACTTTCAGCACACATCAAATTTACGAATACAGAACAAAATGAAAGGGTTTTGAAGCGAAAACCGCACACTTTCATATAAATCCCTCATGCTTATTCGCGCGGGTTCACCTGTGCTATAATTAATTGAAGCTTTTATAAACACCCCCCGCCGCCGCGCCGCCTGGCTAGAACCCCCTGTGGCTAGGACGCTGGTCTATGTGAAGAGAGGAAAGAGTTTTTCTAGGCTAGGAGTTACTAATAAGAAAATGTAATAATTCTATTTTACTTTATTTTTAAATCTATAATTTAAAATAAAAAACTTGCCTAGTTACATAATGAAACTACAGACAAATAAGAGATCGTATACACTTAATATCTACATTTTATTAACAAAAATATATATTTTGTTTGATCAAGCCAGTAAAACGTATGGCGTAACGTACCGGCGAACTGTGGGTGTACATTAGTACACCTCTGCCTAACCCTTCGGGGATACAGACGTGATGGTATGTTATGTTATGTTTAGCCAATAGCTCAAAAAACCGTTATCAACCATTCTGTTTATAACTTCCTGAAATTGTAAACCAACTTACATCGCAGTTTGCTCTAAGAATGTCCAACGGTTCCAAATTACGACAGTCTATCTATCCGTTCCTCACTTGCACCACTCACCCCAAGGATATACTACTATGGCAAAATTGATGGCAGAATGCAACAGCCATTAACTTGGCTATTCCTTACCATCGTTATTGAACGACAACCAATCCCCCTACACCTGATGCTTTTTCTTCTTTATAAACGTTTTATTTATAGTTTGATGTTCTAGTCGTCGTTATTGTAATGTCTTAGACTTCTTTTGGTTCACGAGAGTTACAACTTCAAATATATTGTTTAATCGGAAATTGTTTGTCCATTTTTTCTCTCTTCTTTATTAGCGAAAGGTTTACTCGAATGAATAACAACATTATCAGACTCCAAAACAATTGTATTTACTTTTCTGTTTTCTAGTTCTAATTGTTGTTCGTCTAGGTTTTAAAATACCTAAAAAACCAAAATCCTTTGTTTGGTATTATGAGTCAATCTCTAAAAAGCGTCTGCAAAACATTGTATATCATCGTAACAGCTGTCTGTGGGTAACTGCGTGCGGCGCGACGCCGGAAATTGTGCGAACTTACTCGTTTCTCTCCCCACTAAGATTTAGGCAGGATTTAGGTACTATCACGGGGTATGTTTTGCTAAGATTTGTTTTATTTGGTATGATTTATTCCACAAAATTGTTGTTGAATTCTAGAAGGTGTTAACAAAACTTGTTATTATTTAGACATAGAGAAAGATTTTCAGAACATCCTGGAGAAAAACCTTGATTTTATATGGGTATTAAGTTCAAATGGTGGAAGAAAAAGTACCTGGTAATATGATATTAACAATGAGCGAAAGCAGTGATCTTTATATAAAAAGCTCCATAAAACATCAAATTATTACTATACTAGTACTTAATCCAGTATTCCAATCATAAAATGTAAGTGTGAACAAATCAACAATATATTTTGTTATAAGCTCCCTAATAGAGATCTTAGATGAGACGTCAGATTTATAGTTAATCTGACACGTGTCTAGCGCGACGTCTGTCCACTAAACGGCAGTGTCAGCCCCTCCGCGAGGCGAGACGATTTCATTTATTTTATTGATATTTCTGTCACTAGACCGGCAGCTTAGGGTTGAGACATGTCGATAGCGTTTGTGATTTTGCTGTTCTCAGTTGAGATAGCAAAATATTATATCAATTCGAAAATTTACTGGTAGGTAACTATTTTTAAGTTACTGAGTTATTCGAAAAACTGACAATAAATTGTGAACTACCTGTGCTTCTTTTGATTATTTTCTGGATTGAAGGATCAGTGGATCATTGAGGCATCAGAGATTTTTTAGTTTGTGAATTTCCTTCAAATATAATATGTATTAAAATTACAACATTATTGTAAGTATACGACACTGTCAATACTATCCAAATATACTATTTTAAGGCAAATTTAGTTGGATATGTCATTTTAATTTCTACCTGCATCCCATCAAGGATAACAAGATGAAAGATCTTTTGAAATGAATAAAAATATTACTGTTACTATAATATTAGTGCGATAAAACTGCAACGTACCTACTATGGAGTTCTGCAAGGTGTTATATTGTGTCCAATCCTTAATCGCGAGGGTGTCTGGGGGAAAATTGGCAGAAGACAGAGGGGTCGTCCTCGGAAGTTTGTTCAGGGTACAAATGGGGTAGTTTGGTGCATTACCAATTCGCTTGCAATTTTCTTGGACTTGATTTTGTTCGTTCAAATTACCATCGCTGATGGTGGTTATTTGGTGGTGCAAAAGTTTTATAGCAAATTAGCTGTAATTGGTTTCTCAATTTCTATACTAATGATTAAAACCCTATACTGTGTACGTGTTATCGATATTAGGTTAGATAAGAACTAGTCTTAAGTGCTGCGTATGAAAAAATGTTCAACATCTAAATAGATTGACTCAATCATATCATTCTAATATAACTAAAGTAGAAAGAAAGTATAGATAAATTCGAGCTCGTTCACATCACACAGTCAAAGCCGCGGGCGTAACATGTAACAATCCCAATCGAAATCAGAAAAAACATTATACTGACTTTGAAAGCCACCCCTAAGAAACACAAAAACCTTTCGAACCCCAAGTGTTTAAATAAAAAGGATTTTAAAAGACCCCAAAGCAATATCCCTTCAATAATAAGTAAAAAGCAATCAAGTTTCAATTTTTCTATTAAACGTTGGAGATGAATTCGCAGTTTTATACTTAAGTTGAGAAACAATATTGAGAATTCTCTCAAATAATACATTTTTGGAAATATTTCAATTTTAGATATAAATGGATATTTATTTAAAAATTGAGTTTGGATATTGTTCATGGAAAAATCATTTGGATTGACTAGTGAGTGTTGGATCTGAGCGCAACAAGAAATTTGATTCGTTTAAACAGATTTATTTATTCCCATTATTTACAAGTAATAATATTAAAATCTGTTTCATTTACAAATCACTCCACATAAAGCTGTAAATTATTGCCATTGCTCAAAATTTTCGAAGCATCGATTTACATCAGAATATTTTAGTAAATGTTCTTAACAGACTTGACTCTTCCCAGCGTTTGATCTGTAGCATTTTGATTATTTATTCCCCTCTTCGTCCTATTTCGTGACGTCACTCATTCATCACAGCCATCTGACGTGCTAAATTACAACCTTCATTTTCGAAGCGCAACGGGTAAACGAGAGTTTTTCATAAAATTTTGGCGAAAATATTAGTTTTGAATTTTTGGGACGAATTTTATGAATTTGTGGTATTTACTTTGATGGTGAAATTTTGTGGCTTTCGTTATGTTTCGAAAAATTTTAACTCGTAAATCATTAGCGAGTTTGGGAGAAGTACTTTGTGAGATAGGGTGCTAATTGCATATTACACTCCGAAAATGTAACGAAATCTGGTTCAGTTAAATAAGTCATGAGCGTTAATTTTTCTTCTAACTTATGTACTAATGTTTAGACATGTTTATCTTTTTGGATACTAGGTTTTTCATAGTATTCAAGGTTCCTGCAAAAACTTTCTTTTCATACTGTCGTACTATAAATAATCCTTACACTTGCTTCAGTTACCCAGACGAACGTTTATACTTATCAGTCTTCGTCAATCTTCTGTCCTATTCCATTGTAGTACCTTATTACCCCTTTGTCACTTGATTGGCTGACGGGTCCCAAGACATTTTGCTAGTGTCTGCCTAGTAGTGCCTAGTAAATGAAGGCTATGTTGTAACCTTGAGCTTTTATAGACATTTTAGGGGATTTTTGGGTGGGAATTCAAAGCTGGGTTATTAAAAATGAGAAACGAAGATAGGTTATTCCAGTGTCTTTTTTTGCATAGTTAGGCAGTACAAACTGTTAAGGTACATAGAGTATAGGTAATAGTTTAATTAAGTATTTATATACAAGTGTTGTTTTATTTAACCTTAGTTGCTTCTGGTTTTGGTGCAGTTCTATAAAATTTTATAGTCCATTGTTT
This sequence comes from Autographa gamma, assembly GCA_905146925.1. Lineage (NCBI taxonomy): Eukaryota > Metazoa > Arthropoda > Insecta > Lepidoptera > Noctuidae > Autographa > Autographa gamma. Next base: position 1,039,800 of record LR989858.1, read on the forward strand.
AAATATAATTACTTTGTAAAACCTATCACATGATATGAAAAGAGTTTTACATAGTACCAACAAAGAAAAACCTGCTAGTGTAAAAACTTTAACTAAGTTCTAGTTTTCACGAAGTCTGACAAAAGAACCGTTGAAGTTTCTTGCAGTGAAGGTAAAATTTTACAAACTTTAATCAAATTCATAACAGTAACTTTTTTACAGAATTGTTTACAGTAAATATTTTTAATCAGAGTATATAATATCATACACGAACAGCCATACCTAGTGTAAATTACTGTAACTATCTATATAACTTCGATCATCATATATTTATTTGTTTAAACCAAACTTCACGCAATTACAAAGATCTTAAGATTGTAATTAATTGAAATTGTACACAACCACACTACTATCGAAATAACATGTTAAATGAAGATTTAATTTTAAGTATCAAGTGTCAAACTAATTTAAACCATATTTGAATTCAATTAAAGTTCAATTAAGACTAAATAACCATCACACTTACATTTAATTTACTCTGCAAAACAATTTGAGCCTTAAATCAAGTACATAAAGATTATAAGAATAAAGAACCGTATCGAAATAGGCATCAGTAATGTGGGAGGTGAACAATCGTGAAGCACTTTTGTATTCAACTGTATCGTGAATAAGATAGCGAGACATGTTTTTGTCGTGATTATACCATTCGTTACTGTACGGCCGTTATCAATACAGGGTGGAATGTAGGGTGGCCATAAAATACTTAAAATTGAATGTTCTTATTTCAAAACATTCATTTGTCTTTTATTTTATTTTTTTGTGTTGATATTTTTTTTTGTAATAGCTATCGATTGTGCGTGGAATAGGTATTATGTCTCAAAAAAGTTGGAAGTTTTGTGTTAATAATTCTTGTACCAAAGAGTTTCTTATTGATATAAATCGATATCAGTTAAACTTGTTTCTTAAATACCTTTACTACTATAGATTCGAGAAAATGATTGCAGTAATTATATATGAAATGAATGTTCTAATTAATATTCATTTATAATGGTAATTAAGAGAAGGTTTAAATTAAATTTAAAGCCTTCCGAGCATTAGTTGATCCTGGGAACAGTTTAAAACATTCTTATTACGGAAGGTATGCGAAAGGGAAACATTTTCCTAAAATAACAGACGCCAAGAACCCGAATGTTAATTAAACGTTACCATCATGAAAAATGGTTTATTTATTAATTTTCTCATTTAGATTAAAGGAGATATAAATAGCTTTAAACTATAAACAAAGTATAATTACTGGATTTTTATATCTGTGGCGTGATGTTATCGATTGCTTCTTAAGTGATTGGTGTCATGTGGCTCGATTCAAGAATGTATGGAGTCAGACGGGGGCCTTTGCCCAGCAGTGAGAAAAAAAATAGGTTACAAAAAAAAAACTAATATTATGTCTATCAGTCTATGACATTCGGTCTCGTATAGCATGATGAATAATTTTACTGCCGCAAAAAGGTTGAAAAGAAAGTCACGCAAAAATCTTGTTGATCATTCATTGTGACCTCTACAAATAATTTAACGTAACTTACGACAAACCTATTTAAAGAAACAATATACTCAGTTATCATAATGGCAGCAACAATTTGTGAAAGTAAAATGGTTTTCCTTTTTCACTTTCCTTTAATAATTGGTTTGACGTCGAGCTCATGGGTTGCTTTCCCACGGTTGTCACCCACCATAATTATTTGATACTAAATATTTTAATTTAAATAATACCTTTACATTTGGTGACTTTGATTTGAAGGCGTCCTAAACATTTTATTGGTATTCCGTACCTACTGTTTTACCTTAACCAAAATTATACAATCGTTTTTATTGGTATGCTTAGACGTTTTTGGAAAAATATTAATTCTATTCCAGACGTAGGTTTATGTATACATGTATTATACTACATTACACCTCTACGAAGATAGTGTCACTTTTTAAAATAAACTAATCACAATTAAAGATAAAAACCCTGACAAAATTCAACTACTTCCTTCAATATTGATTAATAAAACAAATATTTTATTGGTCTTAAGAATATAAAGGGACACGTTTACGACGTCTCACATTTTCATGGGCACCATAAAGTGAGTCAATGGGAAATCCAGCCATGAATTGTTAAGGCACCGATCGATGCAGTCTGCACGCTAACTTACATAATTAAATACTTTTTTCGTCTTGTTATGATATTCCTGTACTAAATCGATGGAATTTATATTATTCTGTGTTTCATGTCACGTATGCTATTTTTACTGTAAGTGTGTGTAAAGAGGTTTTTACTCCCTGGTAAATGGTAAATTATTGGCTTGCATAATTTGCTTTAGTCATGCAATTAGTTAAAAATAGATTAGAATAAAGGTTTAATGACTTTGTATAATGTATAAAGCTTTGCAAACTATTTTGAGCGTAGCACAATCTGTCCAAATAGTTTTACGATTAATAAAACTAATGAATATGTTTGTTTTTATTGGCAAACAAGTTTGCAACAAATTAACAACGCTTCAAAAAGTATCTAAAATCGAAACGTTAAAAGTATTTTCTTTTTCTTCACAATCTTGTAGCCCTCAATTTAAACTAAAACGAAACAGATCCAAAGAAAATTAAGACATAATAAAAAGCAATTCATGAATTAAAACTTTATTTAGTCTTCATTTATTCTAACCAAAACAAAGTCTGTTGAAAATGAACAAAAGGGGATTAAGTTTTGTAAGGAGCAAAGTTCGCAAAACAATAAAAGAAGTTAAAGAGAAAAAAATATATATTAATATCTTCTTAAAGCAGTAAATATGAGTTTGTGAGTTTCCGGGTTGAGCTGGATAGAGCCGGATGGAACCGGATCATCCCTAAGGGCGCGTACACAATAATGGATAAGGGGTTTTATATTGCATGTGTCGGATGCTTATTGTAGCGAATAATAATAATAAACAGTTCGTATTATTTTTGTTACTGTCAAAGTCCCCTCTGTTTCGTCTGTCCGTTGTTTTTGCGTCGAAATAATATTTGTTAAAGTCGCTAATGGTTCGAATCGCGGTGAGCTGACCCTTCGTTTAATAGTTTAACATTGGTATTCCAAAGAAACCTCTACAAAACAAAACCATTAAAAAGGAAAACCGCTGAACAATCAATCGACAAGACTATCAAACTTCAACAACTAGATAACTCAATCTCGATTGTTCCCTTCGAACCCTTGTAACAAACATCACAACTTTCCCATTAGCCTCAAAACTACTTAAATGTTCATTCCCAAGTATAATGGAGAACAGACATTCCTGAGAGACTTCAAGGCCCCGATTCATCTATTTAAAAACATGTCAGTAGTCTGTCAGTGTACTTATCATTGTGCCCAATTTTCGTATTCAGATAGGCCTATAATAAAATCTCATTGAACTATCGAAGAGAATGATCGTAACGACCAATTGATGATCGTAATGACATTTAGCAGAATGCCAATGATCGTAAAAATTACCAAATTAAGCAGGTCATTCGGCCAATTCAAGCAACTCTTAAAGAGCTGAATTGGGCCTTGTTTCTTGGCAGCCAAGCTAACTACATACAAAATGTTGATGTGCTGACGTTTATGCAAGATGACAGTTGGAGAACTATGTCACGATATGACAGTAATGTCTTTATTTAAATCGGCAAAGTTTTTAAATTTTTACCGAAAAAAGCCAAGAAAACATTTCTTATAAATTATAAAGAAAATCATAAGATTTGTTTTCCATCTTTGCTTCTTTACTAACAACCTAGTTGGAATCTTTTGTATTTAAGTTTTATTAGACTTTTTACTTACTTTCCTGATATCCATCATTTGCACACTATAGCTATATTTGCATTCATGTCTAACTATCCTGAAAACTTCGTCCATATGATCATTTGAGACTAACTTAGACAGTACAAATAGTACCTTTGATACTACATCACTAACAACACATATAAACGAAGAATTACAATCAACACACGCCCTTACATATAAGAACTTGAAACTGTTAAACGTAAAATAATATGCCGAAACTTCATATAAAACATTTTATCTTTTCTACAAAATAGGAAGGAAAACCGGCGCAAAAGTTTTGGGTGACAACAAATTGTATGCGGCTATCCTTACCCGGACACTGTGACGTCACTTTGGGATGAATATAAAGGGATATCTCTAATACGAGGAATATTGTTTTGAAGGCGTAAACTGGGATAGCGATACTGCAATTGATTGTGAATTATCTGATTTGCTGTACCGGGAAATGAAGCGGACGGTTGATCCCATCTGTGTTAAATGAGATATGACATGATGAAAAAAGAGTAGCATTTAACAATAACAAGATTTAGAATAAATACACAAAATAATTTAAAAAGACGAGAGAGCAGACGACGAGACGAGAGTATGTAACATATGTTGTATTTCTTCCTTCTTTAGAAATGTCGAAGAAATTACTCTACCGTTTATTTAGAAATGAATAGAATTGGAAATCAGTACTGTGGTATTTAGGATCTACTAAAATTATGTCGATTTGTAAAAAAATATTGCACTTTTGTAGGTGCGATGTATATTCAGTTCACTTTTTTCAATTTTAAAGTTTGCTAAAGACAAAAGGAAGAAAACGTTACTTGTAAAGGGCAAAAACAAATATAAACACATTCACCTGCAGGAAAGACTAGTTGGATGCAATGCCGGACACTTACATTATTAACAACCTTGACAATATTAACTTGAAAGATTTTTGGCATTCGTGCTTTTTCTTCGTATGTTGCCAATGCTGAGATTGCTTAATGTGACGAATCTTCACATACATGCAAACATTCGTCAAGAGCATGAAATTTTGCGCGCAAAGTGGCCGTGGTAAATCGCGTTCTCATTTGTTTCGCTACAGCGTGATATCAATTCCGCTACGTAGAGCAATAATATCGTTTCAGACTATCAATAGTTACAGTTTCTAGTCGATTGGTCGGGATTGCTATTGACCTGGCACCCTCCATTTACTCTTACATCTGTGGCTATAAGATAAGCCACGCATGTGTTCCTACAAAAATAATTTATAATAAACTTTATTATTTATGTGCTAATACTTATTTTCACAATATTTCCCTGTTATTACACGACAGCATTTTATGCAATAGAAATAAAATTCATCATCATCAACATATCAGCCTGTTGCAGTCCACTGCTGGACATAGGCCTCCCCCAAGGAAAGCCACAGCAAACGATCTCTTAAAAATAAAATTATACAGTTTTAATTATACTTACTATGCCGAAAAAAGTCAAATACACGTTCTCTTAAAATATTAATTTAATATAAACTTAAAATATTAAAATTATATTATTAAAATACTTTTATTATTATAAAAATTTAAAAGCAACGAAAATAACTCAACTTATTAAAAAACCTATCAAACAGCTTCCTGAATACGGCAACGGGTTTAAATGTTTCATAGCCCTCAAAGCGGATCACCATTAATACAGACGAACGATTATAACCATTCCGACAAACGTTACGGTAATCGATTCGCCAGCTATTACAAATATTCTGTGCTCTGGATGTCTGAGCACTGTAGAGGAAATGGGTTTATTTTGTGTTACCGATCCAGCTTTAGCAATCACCTACATTTGTATCGCATTGTTTTAGAACACATGACGAAAACTATTTAAATTTATTATTAACTATATAATGTCCTTGAAATAAAACTTACTTACTTGTTACTTATTTTTTCGCGGTTTAATTTTAGATTTAGGACCCGAAGTTTCCTAAGAAACCTAAGAAACCAATATTTTCATGTCCCTTTTTTACTTTGCCTATAGACTTAAAGTACGAAAGATGAAGGAACATTTCTGTTTACTATTTCTTTTCCCGCTCAACCGGAATGAAAAATATGCTTATTTATTTACCCATTTGTACCCAACAGCCGCAAGCAGCATACTAAACGTACCTCTTTAAAAGAAATGGCCAATGAACGCGAACTTCTTTTACCATAAAAGTTTGTTCGAAAAGTTTTCCCATAGCGAAACATGGTTCCTATAAGTCACTGCCCTAAGATATGGGAGCGGCACAACATAATATAGCACTTCTCTGATTGAAATAACTGTCTCGACGAAATGTAAGTTGTCGGTTCGATGACCGGGGATATTGTATAGAGTAAAACTATTTTCAAGATATTTTTTTCGCCGAAAAACCTTATTTGACATTGTTTTATGTATACAACAGTCTATGTACTGTTATTTTCTAGGATTCTTTCGGTCCAATGAAAAGGTTTCTCATTTTTAAATGTTGACCGTGAACAATCTCTCAAGAAGGAAAATAAAATTGTGAACGTTATATGTTAATCTTCTTTTAAATAAATTTTGTCTTCTAATTCGAAAAGGAAAATGGCTTCCCTAAAATATCTAGTAAGAACCCTTATTATTAAAGTCAACCTGACTATAATCATTCAAATAGACTGAACATCTCTATAGCAAGTGGTAAAACCGCAGCTGTTACATCACGAAGAAGATGCACACAACATTAGACAATAACCTTACCCACTGAGCTAAGAAACATGTCTCAAAGTACATCTTAACCTGTAACATCGTAAGCATGAGACCACGTAATAGCGACGTAACTTATGCACATAATTGCGCGAACACAGTGTTGGACCGCGCCCAAGCAAGCCACGGTCACTGCTGATGACGTATCGCATAAACCACTGATATACTGCCGAGCTAGAGTATTAGGGGTACGTGCCCTTGCGAGGCTAATTCACTTAAGTTAAATTACTGCTCTTTTATCAAATGCTTCTAATTTTGAGTGAGTTATTTTTCCCTTTTGAAGTAACTTTGTAATGAGATCATTGCCCCTGATAACAGGAAAGAATGAACAGAAAATTACGTCGTTTGTATCAGCAATACAAGTAGCTTAATTCCAATGCTATTGAAGTAAAATAAAAGTTAGTGAGCACATTGTCATTTCTTGGGTTAATACTATTTTTTTTCACTCTGTCTCGGCTACAAAAAGTCTTTTTTACTCCTAATTTGCACCTCAGACGTTTATGACAACTAATAAAATAAATTACATTACACACATTCCCAATGATGGTTGAGTGCGACGAAGACATATTAGATTCTGCTAAGCGGTAGGCATTTTTCATTAAGGCTTGTTGTGGCTTTAATATTCTTATAAATGTCGGTTACTTGTGACCTAGGTTTGACCTTAAAGGATGTGCGTGTAGCATTTGTGTTTGACCTTGACCTTCAGTTGAAAGGTCGAACAATAGTTTCTTGATGAAAATAGATGAGTTTTCACAAATGTTTTTAATGTTAAATCAAGCGTGCTTGTGGCAAAAACTATTCACTTGATTAGTTATCTTTGTTAGAAAAAATAACGAAAATTCAGGTTCATTAAAACTACATGAATTCAATTTAAAAAAATTACAAGCACTTTTTATAAGTATGATTCAATTCAATTCAATTCAATATTCAATTCAATACTTTATTGCATACCATAATGTTACATAGGTGATGAATACAGTGAGTTAACAGTTCATTATGGATCCTGTCGGGATTGTAGGTTGTTCGCATATGTTTACATTAGAATAACTGCCGATGACATTCATATACGTATATAAAAAGAGTATAGTTTTAATTAAGTATTAAAAAAATATTATGAACGAGCAAAAGAAAGAATAAGCAAATACAATAAAAATCTCAAAACCCTGTCTCCACATCTCAACCAGAAACTGTACGGAAACAAGTCCAAAGTTTTAATCGAACCTCAAACCATTTATCATTTCACCTCCTTTAAACTATTAATCACAAATATAATAAAAGTATCGTGTTTGTAATAAATATTAATATCGCCTCCGTGGATTTATAGGAGGCATGTTGGCGCGCGCACCGGCGCCGAATGAAAATATTGGCACATGATAAAATGGCGGAACGTTTGGATATTGGCCAACAATGTTGTAATGTGTACATTTTATTTGCATTATTATTGTTTTGTTACTTGTTTTTGTGTGTATGTGATTTATTTTAGTAGCAGTCAATTAATATAAAAGTTATTAGCCAGCACTTGTGTATCGAAAATAGTTAATTTGTAAAATGTAGTCCGTTTATAAAAGAAGCAATGCAAGCTTCCGAAAGCCGATTAATACCTATCAGCTGATGAAAGTTGGTACAATAGGCTCATCATTTTCTTTTTCAAAATAGCCTATAACTGTATGAAGATACATACATACATATAATCACGCCTGTTTCCCGTAGGGGTAGGCAGAGACCACTTCTTTCCACTTGCTACGATCCTTACATACTTGTTTCGCTTCATCCACTGTCATAATTCCCTTCATACATGCTCTTCGGTTTAGGGTACTTTTGACATGGCCTTTTTTCAAGACGTCTCCGATTTGGTCTAGAAACGTCCGCCTAGGTCTACAAGGGGTAGAACAACACAACACTTTCATTCACACTCGCCTTATACACTTTTTTCGTCAATCGTTCCTCATTCATTCTCTCGACATGGCCAAACCATCTCAACATACCTTTATCGTATGAAGATAGTTGGACATTTTTATTCAGTAGCTGTACTTCAAATATGACCACGGTTTTCATAACACCGGGGCATCCCATATTGTAATTTTTCCATTATGTTTGCTAGATTTTGCACTTCCAATGCGATATAAATGTCATTCTACACAAATAAAATCCACAAAAACGTTCCGTATTTTTCTGAATACCAAAGCAAGTTTATTTGCCTCTCCTGCTATAATGCGGCCTGCAGACCCTTACATCCTCCTTTTTCTTCCGAACTTCCGTTTTAAAGGTCAAATCACTTAGCCGGGACCTTGTGGGTCATTCCCATTTGGCACTTTTTGTTGTTGTATAAGAAACTTGTAAAGGTTATGATTGTTAATACTCGTCCTTTATTTGACGTATTGAATGTATAGAAAAGAAAAAATATATTTATATTAGTTTCAGTTCTGGGTTTCTTCTATTGATATTTTAAAAAGACGTCTTGAAAAAAGCCCAGGTCAAGAATACCCTAAACCGAAGAGCATGTATGAAGGAAATAATATTAGTGGATGAAGCGAAATAAGTATGTAAGGATCATAGCAAGTGGAATCTGCCTACCCCTACAGAAAACAGGCGTGATTATAATATGTATAAAAAAAAGACAAAAAAAGACAAACTTATTCTGCTCAGACTTTCTAAGTCTTACTATCCATAGCAGAACAATCTCCTATCCCTTGCAGTACGAGGCTTAAACTTCTTATCAATACGTACTTACATGGCATGTATACATAGTATGTAGGTATATTTATTTGAACAGAGCTGTGGTCTCGACACGGCTCGAGGGTCCTCCACTAAGGGCGCATTTCCTTAAGATGATACGTAAACACTTGTTACCATAGGCCCACGAATCCGTATTTGAAGAAGTAAATACATTTGTATCGGGTTTTTATCGCTATATATAGCAATATATTTCTTTCTACTTTGGGTTTAAGATTTTTTTTCACATATGTTTTCTTTAAACAAACGTCTTACAATAAATTTTTCGTAATATTAAGAACATTGTTCAAAATATGTAATATACTCCTGTATTTTTAAACATTTCCTGTATTTTTAAACATTTCTACCCCAAATTCATATAATTGTACCCGTTTAAGTAAGTTATATAAGCATACATGAAAATACTAATGTATTTTAAATTCCCGAAATTATTCATCCCTTAATTCAAAGTAGATCTCCTTTTACCTTTATTAAATTAAAATGATGTGCAAATAATTGCTTGTGGCAACGATTTTCTCATGTTTGACAATCCCAGTTTCATCAAATACCTTTGGCAAATACGCCAACTTTTTGTCCAACAAATTTTCGTGAAGCAAACATGATAATTGTTTGACAAATATTAAATTGGACATTTTGAGGTTAAAGGGTAAGGTCAGTAAACCAATTCGAAAAGGAGTAAATAATTGAATTTTCTGTATGTCTTTTTCATTACAAAAAGGTTTGAAAATTAAAAAGATTAAAATTTTCTTAAAAACAAAAGTTCCCCCTTTATTTTCCACGACCAACAAAATATGAATATTTAAACCAACTAAACCTCACCTGCCATAATAAATCACAATTAAAAACACTTTGACGGTTCACAAAGCCTGAATACCATAACATTAAGCTTTGGAAGTCCGTTCATTTATTCCTTGAAAGAAACTGTCTCAGCCGTGGAGGGTTTACAAGCAATCCCATAAAAGTGCGGGCGCGCTGTGCTGAATTTCCTTGGTAAATTAAAAGGGTGTCAACGTGAGGAAGCGTCCGTTCCGGGCAATTCCGGGTGAAACGTCCGTCCGGGTGAAAAATAACGCCGATGAAATGTGCTTACGTGTACTTAGCTAATTGCTTTATATCTCGAAATATCTTATTGATGGATTGTTGTGTGTTATAGCTGCTTTTATGGTTTAATATGTCGTTGGGACCTATAAAGGTATACATTTCTTGATTCAATTTTTTTTTTTCTTTTAATGGTCCACCAATGTCTTTCTTGGTTTGTAATGAAATAGTCTTCCAGACAAAGTAATGTATTAAGTAGGTAACGCCGAACGGTACCAACTTTATAATAGAAATGAAATACCAGTCTAGCACAGTAATCAGACTTCTCCGCCAAATTTCGATCACGCATCAAGTAGGTACCCTATATTTAAATGATTGCGATCCATTAACATTCAAACCACGAAATCTAAACAAAACACCAACAACCTCCAATATTTCGATACCAAAGTTTGTCTAAACTCTTCATACATACACACACATACATACCTCTTTACACACACATACACAGTACCTATACATAAATCACCGTCAGCCAATATGTTATATCGTCGAACTTCCTGATTGCCCCCGTCTGGACGTTCATCCCTGCATGGCCGGGAAATCGCTATTTGACACGTTAATTAACACTTTCATTGATTTAGAAAGTTCTGGAAGCGTTTCTTGAGGACGCGTATTTAGTACCTTGTAACGTAGGGTTTAGTTTGATTGTAGGTACCTGTGCAATAAACGATGCGAGCGTGAATGTCCTTTCAAAAAAAGTTAAAATCCACACGTATTTTTTTAAAACGAGATATTTTTATTATTTTCTGGTAAAGATAATTTGAGAAAAGTTTTGAATGGTTCGAAAAGATACCTTACACTTAATATAATAAAGTTATGATTACTCTGAGTAGAACTCACCCAATGCTAGCGCCCCCCACAATTTATCTGAAACAAAAGCATTTTCGTTAATTACACCACATTTCTCAAGCAACACTAACAGGCAGTGACGTAATAACATCACCGAATTACCCATAAACAATTATATTGTAGAACACAACAGATTGGTAGGGGCGAAACATAGAAACCGTCTCCCTTCGAATTCTCTAACCCATCTTAACAAGACTTTAAATGTATATCGGTCTCTACTTCACACCTTGAAGTGAGGGAGACAGCACTATTATTCAAATTTGAGATTCTTTCGAGTATTCCGCCATACTTACATCCGCATATGAACAGAATCGCGCAATGTTACCGGCCTGACAAGCGGAAACATTAGCCGGGTTCTTACGACAAATTATTTGGAAATATACGGAGATTTATTAAGGACGGTGACGTTTGTAAAATGTTTTACGGAAATTGTTGGTAATGTATGGTTTTATAAATTCGGCTATAAAATACATGTAGTTAAATAACGTAAAGATATAGGTCACATTTCTTATTTATTTATTCTTAACCTAGCACCCCAACCACTGGACTCTTTAAACCGAGTTAATATGTTTTTTAGAACAATAGGTAAACAACTAGCCGAATGCATTGTAACCCAAGGCCAAGTTTATGTACCGGCAACCACTAACAGTTACACTGTTTCCAATTCATTTGTTCTAGAGGATACTGACCCATTGGAAGTGAATAGTATCCTTATGAGTCTAGACTCAAAAAGTGCACCTGGCTGGGATGGGATCCCCACTACATTCCTAAAATTATCACGGGATATAGTGGTCCCACTGATAAGCCGGCTAGCAAATCTCTGTTTTGAAACAGGAACTTTCCCTAAAATCTTTAAACGTTCAGTGATCACACCTGTGTATAAGGGTGGGGACGTAAACGACGTAAACAATTACAGGCCTATTTCAGTACTACCATGTATATCCAAAATACTAGAGAAGCTATTAAACAAAAGACTAATCAGCTATCTGCAGAAATATAAAATCATATCAGATTCACAATTCGGATTTAGAAGAGGGCTCTCAACACAGGACGCCATAAAAGCGCTAACATCTGACATTGTAGACAAGGTAGATAAAGGTCAAAAGGTTCTAACAGTGTTTATAGACATAAAAAAAGCCTTTGATACCGTTTCCGTCCCTATCCTTGTGCGTAGGCTTGAAAGCATAGGTATAAGAGGCACAGCTCTCAACTTATTCGAGAGCTACCTCCAAAATAGATCACAACAGGTAAAAATTAATAATTTAAACAGTGACTTAGGAGAAATTGAGTATGGCGTTCCACAAGGGAGTGTGCTCGGCCCAACACTCTTTTTGGTTTATATTAATAGCTTATGTAATTTAAAAAGTAACGGTGGCCGAATCTTCTCCTACGCAGACGATACCGCAGTTGTTTATTCGGGAATTACATGGAGTGACGTAGGAATTGCTTCTGAAAACGGTCTTGCAGAAATAGCAAATTGGCTCACAGGAAATCTTTTAAGTCTAAACACAAACAAAACTAAATTTATTTGCTTTTCTGCAGACCAGAGAACACAACCAGATACAGGATTTGGGGTCACGATTCATGTTTGTAATAGGAGTGTCTTGAAATGTGACTGTCAAGCTATAGAAAAGGTAAGCTATACAAAATATCTAGGTATTATAATTGACCAAAGATTGTCTTGGCACTCTCACCTAGAAATTCTAATGAAAAGAATCAGAAAGTTTATCTGGATGTTTAAAACACTACGCCAGTTAATGACTGCACAGCTTTTAAATAAAATATACGTTTCTCTGGTTCAGTCAGTAATGGCTTACTGCATTCCAATCTGGGGGGGAGCCTCCAGGATGAAAGTCCTTGATCTTGAGAGGGCGCAGCGTTCATTAATTAAGGTAATGTACTTTAAACCCTATAGGTTTCCTACAACTGACCTCTATAGGGTTAGTCAGTTGCTATCTGTTCGGAAATTATATATCCTAAACTTAACTCTGTGTCTACACAAATCACTTCCCTTTGATGTATCCACTCAGAGGAAGAGACGAAGAGATATAATGGCCCACTCATCTATGGTTCGCACAGTTTATGCGCAGAGGCAATATATGACCCAATCTACATACGTTTACAACAAAATAAACTCAAAAATTCAGATATACCCTCTCATGCTACATGAATGTAAAAAAAAAGTACTGAAATGGCTACATACACTAACGTACGAAGAAACTGAAAAGATCCTTATCAGAATAAGCTAACATTCTGAGCATAGAACACACTCGCGCGCACACTCACACACACACACACACACAACACACCCGCACACACGCCCACCCATACACACACATATATAGTCTCTAATTTTAATTGCGTAATATTAATATAACGATATGAAAATCATGTAATTAAATTAAAATAACATTTGTATTTTATGTAACATTAAATTAAACTACCTCTATGTTTTTGTAAATAAAACAAAATAATAGAAATATCATTGTTAATCAGTACCAACATTGTAATTATGTAATATTTACGGGAAGATGCGAGACAGCTCCAACACAAGTGCATTCGTAACTTACCGGAGCTGCCTCAGTTTATGTATGTATTCAGTGTATAAGATAATAATAAAACATTTTTAATTTTTTTTTTTTTTTTAATTTCTTTGTTTTAATAATGTAAATTAAACGTCTTGTTCTGATAAAATGTCTTTATCGATAACATTCTTGACCGTGATTGTCAAAACTCTTTCTACAATACAATACGTAACTAACCTAAAAGCCCTTTAGAAAATAACCACTCATTTTCTACTCTGTACCTGTATTATGTTTCAAATGTTTGAGATCTTGCAAGCCGACAGTCACAATAGATACATTTTATTTATTTAATATTTCTCACGTCCCGCGCACAATACTCAACAGTACATTTCAAAAAGATGTTGTTCTTCAAAGGCGGGTAAGAGGGCAGTAATGAGTTTGACGACAACCGGAAGCGGCACCAGTGTTCCGTAAGAGCACTCTATTACAGACAATGCTCCAGTGTGTACGCCCTTTTAAGCTAAAACTCTTTATTGAATGCCAATATTAGTTCTGATGATTTGAAATAATAATGGAATTTTATTTAAAGTTCGCGGTCGGTTGGTTAAAGTGGTTAATTTTTGGATAGAGTCTGTTTGCTTGATAAATTTTAGAGTAAAAGCTTTTTGACCCACATTTTCGGTATAAAGCCAAGTCTCATTGGGATGCCATTTCGACGGAGCCAAACCGTAGCTAAATAAGTTATGTATTATAATGTAAATTGATAGACAAAAACGTCACCATGGCGTAATATCGCGAATGAGACAGGATTCTAAAACAACTTAAATATAAAATCGTTTTTTTTTTTTGCCATAACTGTAGCTATTTAGCGTATGTATGTGTGTATGCTTATTTTTGTGTAGCTATTTACTGACTTTTGAACCATCACTTCATTTGCAGTTGCCTATCTAAATGATGGAAGTATTTCGTCGCACCAAAAATCCTATAAAGTCCAATTAAACCAGAATTTCCCTCCACCTACGTGTTTAACACATTAGTCAAAGATTAATCTAAATTGGGGGTCGGCTTCGTTTTCCTCTCTCAAGTGTCACAGTCAAACGCTCGCGTAAATTGGGTGTTGGGGCCTGTGCAATTTAAACCGGGATTTTAAACATTGCAGGTACAATGCAGCGGTGTTTTTAAATAAAAAGTAATATATTTCTTTGATGTTAGAAAGGAAAAAAATCAGTTGAAATCATATTTTTCTGTATACACGTTAGTTGAAGGTTAAAGTATGTGCGTAGACACACAAGTCCATGCTTTATAGTATTTAGAAGAATAGAATAGAATAGAATAAACGTTTATTGTTTCCAGTATTACAGCTAGTAGTAGTACACATACAAAAAACTTTAATACCGGAAACAAAAGGTTGAAGCGTCAGCATTATGCTTAGGTCCCCCCTAGAGGGTAGCTAAGCG
This sequence comes from Autographa gamma, assembly GCA_905146925.1. Classification (NCBI taxonomy): domain Eukaryota; kingdom Metazoa; phylum Arthropoda; class Insecta; order Lepidoptera; family Noctuidae; genus Autographa; species Autographa gamma. Next base: position 1,054,991 of record LR989858.1, read on the forward strand.
CTGGTTTTCAGCTTCAACCCTTTGGCTCCTGTTTACAATTTAGATAACAAAGTTAGTATTTAAAAAAGGATAATCAAGGATAATCACACATTAAAAAAAAACATAGAGTATATGTATTGTTACATTAAATCTTTCGATATAAATAAATATAGTTAGAGAGAAGATGCTTAACCAAGAAAAAAAAAAAAAATCACAAAAATATCAAGTATGGCCACGGCTGTCCAAAAAAAAAACAAAATTTGACGCAGAATTTTAACAAGGAGTAAACTTAGTATAGAGCAAATGGACAAAAACAAAAAAAAAAAAAAGAACTGGCAGCTTTTATAGTAATTTAGTAAAATACTTTTGGCAGTCGAAGACTAATACTCTACACTTGCTTTTAAAGTTAAGAGCATTTTTAATTTGACGGAAAGGCGGTGGTATATTATTCCAGATTTTTGACGCTGCGTAATTAAAACAACCTTTATAACTTTTTGTTCTGTGCCTTGGTATCATTAGCGTGCTATTTACTTTTGACCTAGTAAATTTAGTATGAGCATCTTTACACCACGATAAGAGACTATACAGGTATGGAGGTCTTTTGGTAGTGATAACTCTGTGTGTAAAACATAAAAAGTGCAAATTTCGTCGTGATTCCATGTTTAGTTGTCCCTTTTCGCTTATAATGGGAGAGATGTGCGCTCTTCTTGGGACTGGGTAAATAAAGCGAACGCAAGCGTTTTGGACCTTCTGAATGCGCTTTTTGGTCTTTTCGAGGAGCCTTGGACCGTAAACGACATCGCAGTAGTTGAAGGGTGAAAGTATTAGCAGATCTGAGAGCAGTTTCCTTATATCCTCTGAGAGGTACTCACGGATTCCATAGAGAACTTTCAATCTATAAAAAGCATTCTGCATTCGGCCATTAATGTGATCTGCGAATCTAAGTTCCTCGTCCATAAGTAGCCCCAGGTTCCTTGCGACTTTCAGTCGTTCAATTACCTCCCCGTTTACAACCAGAGGCTCGTATAGGCTGTCAACAGCTGCTATCTGTGATTTGGTGCCCAAAATCATACATTTTGTCTTAGATGCGTTGAGTACCAGAGTATTTTTTTCAGACCAGGTAATTATTCGTTCAATATCATTCGAAACATTAACCAAAGTCTGACAAGTGTCAATTGGCTTAAATGATGCATAGATTTGTGTGTCATCCGCATACAGGTGTACTTTACAGTGTTGAAGAATACTTGGTAGGTCAGCCGTAAAGATAATAAATAAGGTAGGACTGAGGATATTTCATAAACCTTTTTTACTTTTACAGATATTTGCAAAACCTTTCTGAAGGTTTATGTTACAACTGATATCTAGAGGTCTTTCTAAAAATATGAACGGTGATATTATTTAAGTTACCTATCAAAATAAAAAAGTTACACAAAAAATCATACGTAACACGAAACTACTGACTTTACGGCGCGTAAAATTTTCAGTGACGTATTTCTAAGCGAATATACACGGACTGTGCTTCACTGTCGCCGAAACCGAATAAATTTGGGGTCGAACATCACTGCAATTTACGCACGGCTACCCTGAGCTACTGCACTTGTATTCCAAATTCGCGAACCACTGAAATCGCGTCCAGACTTAAACGTACACAAATGTTTGTAACGAATAGTTATTAACTGGAGCCAATGTTTGCACAAATGTTTGTTTGATGTGACTTGGTATCTGCATATTGGAATATGCGTATGAATGTAATAGACGACATAGTTACACTCTCGGGTCGAGTCTGGATGAGGCTGGCACAGGACCGTAGAAACTGGCACTAAAAAGGGGAGGCCTATGCCCATCAGTGGGAAGACAAGAGCTGTGGATGACGATGATGATGTAATAGACAACAGATATAGCTGAACGCTCTTTTTTGATATTGTGCGCGTCAAGAATGAAAGCGTCTGTAAACTAATTAGCTATGTACTGTTTATTTCCTGAGTCTTACAATGTAAGTATTTTTATCTTTTTTAAATTACCGAATTACGCAAAACTTGCTACAAAGCCTGGTAACACATTTTCCAATGTCTGTATGCGGCGTTATACCTATGAAGTTCATGTTATCCAGTGCTCTGTAAACAAACTCGCTCGGCGTGAAGTGACCGCAGACAAAACGGGCACATAAGCGAACCGTGACGTCAGGCTCTTCGTTAGAAGCCGGTATCAATTTTTGAATATTGTTATACTCTGCGAATTAATAAGCACTACAACAAATACAGAAAATCTCTGAAAGACTGAACCCAATGTAGGCTTCTTAAAATACTATGTCGAAATGGACATCATGAAAATACATTACTTATGAACCAATACGCCGCAGTAGAGAAATAATTAACAAAAATACATATTCATCAAAAACATAAAAATCTTTTTACCGCAAACACCAAAATCGAGAAACTAGATAAAAAAAATGTTTTTTCGTATGTTCTTTGCAATCAGCCTGAGCGCAGACTTTGACTGCTTCACCGGACTTTAAGACTCTAAAATGAACACCTTTAGTTCCTACATCTCTATTAGTAAAGGAATTTACAACATCTACAAACAGTTTTAATATTTAATTGTACCTAGAAGCAGCATCTCACATTAGGCATCCAGTAGTGAAATGTGCCTCAAATTCATTAAGAGCATAGATGATGAATGCACTAAGGCCAGATTAAACTCGTGCCAGCAGACATTGTTTGCTGACGATATTATGCCTGATGACGTCACTCTTTCAACTGACTACGTTTTGCGTCATTAAGTTTAGTGTGACTGGTTTTGGACGGATTTTTGGTGAAATTTGATTTGAAAATTGAAAATTCAAGTATTATTTTTCCTAAGCTATGCGAGCCTTTTTTCTAAGCTACATTGGGGTTGACTTTCACTCAAATGTAGAAAAATTGTTTATTCATTTAATGACAAAATATTAAGTACATTTGTTAAAGATGATTACGATTTTTGCAAAGTAACTTAAAACAGCAGCACAAAATATCTCAAACATTATTTTCCGTTACTGTTCATTTTATAGCATTTTATTTTTGTCTGGAAAGTGTCTAAGACATGCACAGGGCGTGAGTATAGTGTCTGGTTTACACTACAGTAGTGTTAAAATAAAATACTGAAATAAGACAAGAAAAATAGCTTAATGTTCCAAGCTAATATACAAGTGTCGCTGTTTGAACTTAGCTCTAGTATTTATATTATGCTAAACCGTGATAAAGATTTATAATTTTGGCACTGTTCTAAACTTTTGTGTAGCATTAAGCTGCTTTGTTTGCCACCATTTGGCACCTATTTAAGCCACAATCATATAAACTGCCAAGTTAACTTGAACAGCTCTGAAATTGGCTACTGTTCTTGTAATGTTATGCAAACTAAAAATGGTGTTGAATTATAAAATTAGACAAAGTTTTTTTTCTTTGATGCAACCCGGTCGAGAGGTTTGGAAGAAGAAAGGGGAGGTCTTTGCCCAACAGTGGGATTTGACATAGGTAAAGAAAATCTGCTTTTTTTCTGATATTTGGTACTTTTGGTATACTAGTTCTACTTCTCCTCAACACTTCTATTAAATATTTGTGGACATAAAATAATTTACTGACATTTCCAACTACTAATAAAACGATATATTACATGTATGAAACCAAAGCTAGCACGAGACTAACTCACGAGGCAATAATTCGTAGCAAGTCAACTGCGTAAGACAGGAGGCGGGACAGTTCAGAGAGCTCTCAACACTTCAACGATGTACGAAACAAAAGAATGAATACATATCGCTATTGTGTACAATATATTGCAATAATAAATGTTGCAAGCATTATTTGAATAGTAACAGCACGGAAATTATTAAAGCTAATTTGGAAAGCTAATTCCCGAGTCGACCAAGGTGTTATTGGGTTTTTCAATGAAATTCTCAGTAGCAGGTCGGAGTTTGGATTTGTGCCCGGTAAGTGGCAATAGGCTCGCCCCCTATTACATGGGACCTGAACATATCGGCGAACTGTGGGTGTACATTGGTACACCTCTGCCTAACCCTTAGGGGATACAGGCGTGATGATATGTATGTTAATTTGGAAAGAGGTGGTTAAAGATATGTTAGTTACACGTAGAAGAACTACAAAATTAAATCTTTTTTCTTCTTGAATGTTCAGTCTTTCAGAAAACCGCGCCCATACGACCTCAAAGACTATTACCACTGTGGAAGCAAGACGCCTTAACATACAGTGTAGAGCGCCATCTCGCTTCCACAATAAAACAATCTAACTTCAAGTGCTTCTCATACATGGTTTGGTCACTAAATGCTTTATACCCACATGGACTAACATTTAACAAGAGTGGAAACGGATGCTACTTAAAGCATCCACGCATGGGCGACAATGGATGTACCATTTGGATCCACTGAACAAGGTTAGCTCTCACATAAATTAGATAAGGAAAGGTCGGCATTTACATCTAGTAATTGAATATGCTGTCCCCAGTGATAAATGTCTGGAGTTTTCATACACCTTGACCCAGCCTACGTGTTCGGGTGTGTTTTCTTTAATTTTGGATGTACTATGTTATTTTTAAGGGTGGAAAAAGAAAGTATTCTTCAGCATTTACCTTTTCTATTTTTGTCTGTATGAATCATTTGTAACTTGGGAATAAAACATCGAATTTTATAGAAATGATCAAATATTTTAGCAATTTAATGATGTTTTGCGTTGGTAAAATTTATATATATTTATGTAGCCGAGGGTAATTTAAAGTAGAAAAACCTTGGCCCTGAATGTTATAGCAGAAAATTCCAACAAAGATATTAATCTGATTTTACATCAAAAATGTGATCCTTGATTGACCCTGAAGGCGTGTTGTCAAGGAAGAAGTTTGATCGGAGATATGCTTATGTCCTATCGTAGCCTTAAGGTACCTTAATAGAATTCTCATGTTTAACTGAAAAATATACCAAAATTATGAAAACAACATAACATAACATATCATCACGCCTGTATCCCCGAAAGGGTTGGCAGAGGTGTACCAATGTACACCCACAGTTCGCCGATATGTTTAGGTCCTATATAATAGGGGGCGAGCCTATTGCCACTAACCGGGCACAAATCCACACTCCGAGCTGCTACTGAGAATTCGACCAAAACGAGGCAGTTGACCAAGAATTATGAAAACCGTCTATTAAATAAATGGAAATGGTTCCCAAAAGGTCGTATTACTGCTCTATTTATACCCTTAATTTAACAAGTAGGTACTGAGTTTCTCGCCAGAATAAAAACATTATTACTGCTGTGAATTTTAATTAAACCATTCTTTATTCGCGCGAACGAATTTCCAAATGTTAATTATTATTTCCTTTAATTATCTAACATTATGTTCCAGCTAAATATGTTTGGGGAGGTCAAAACCTTTCAGTTGGTTGGAAATTTTCTGCGTGGTCTACCGTGTTGTATGCCCATTTTGTTGGTCGAATTTAACGTTATTTTGGCTGTTAAGTTTTGTTAATTAAATGTAATTAATTAACGTTTTAAAATCAGATATTTTCTAATTTATGTAAAGCAATTTTCTTATTCTCGCTCTTAAAGTATGTTATATAATTGTACGCAAATGAGACATAGCACGCTTTTGAAGGATCGAAGAATAGAAAGGGTCACATCGAAAAACATGGAAAAAATATTAATTTTATTACTCTGCCAAAAAGTTGTATGTTTTGTATTCCATATTTACTGACTAATAATAAAAAAACATTTCAAGGAACATAAGTTGGTTTGAACTTGTAGGTAACAAGTTCAAACCAACTTGTAATAAAATATATCAACTAGAAAAATAAGACTTAACGTTGCAGCTGAAGGTTTTAATCAAGTCCAATTGCAGCGAGCCAAGGTAATTGCGTTCAGCCTGTCGCCTTACAATTCTCTAGAAAAAGACGCAAGGAGGTTCAATTAGCTAATACGTTTTACTTTTTAGTTTAAAGCCACACATAAATACCGAGTTAACTTGGCTTTAAGATTATGTTACGTTAAAGGTTTGATAATGTGTCTGTATGTTTTAATATTTTGATTGCAAAAAAACATTAAGCAAGCGATCAGTATGCAATCAAAACAGACTCTCTAGCCAAGAAGCATTTCTACAAGCGTTATGCTGATTGAATTGCTCAAATGTATGAAGTTACAATCTAAGTTAATGACTTAAATTATTATTATAAAATGTGATTTCCAATCATTAAATGCAATTTCAGCGATTTCTTGTCTCACCTTGTTTTCCACATTTCTGACACTTGGAGAAATGTCACTTGGCTGCAAAAACAGAAAAGAAACCTTACGAAGACACACAACAATTATAAATCAATTAACAACACATACCTACGGAACAAGGAATAATTATATAGACCGTAAAATCAAAGCCCAAACTGACATGGGATACAATAATTACAGCACACGCACCATCCATTACCCGCCTATCACAGTTGTACCTACTCACTAATAGAACTAAGCCAGCACGCTACTCAAAACAACATGTTAATAATCGCACGATGTTCAAGCTAATCGGTGTAGGCGTCTGTAATTAATTTACGTCGAAAACTTGGTTCCGCTGCGTGGTTGGTTTTGAAACGTTGGAATGAATTTGTAGGAAATTTAGCCTGATTTGTAGAATCAGAAAACAAATGAGGATCAAAACCTGACAGATTGTTGAATGTAATACAGTCATACCTTTATATACGGATTGGATTGATACATTGCGTAGAATACACGGTCAATTGTACTATTCTATAGTATTGCCTTGGATAAGCCTAAGCCCTCTTACGCACTAGCGCTTAACCGCGGGGGGCGGCTAACCGCGCGGTTCAGTTTAATATGCAACCGCTTGGCGGTTAAGTGCGTACAATCACAAGCGGTTGCATATAAAAACTGTAAATGCGGCTAACTGCTAGTGCGTAAGAGGGCTAAATCTTGCTATATTATGTATGGGGTCAAATGGGAAAAAAGTACTTAAAGAGCGAAAAAAAAAAACTAAATAGTAATGACGTATACTGACGTGGACTATAGTATGGTTTCAAATGGCTTTAGGTAAGAAAGAGGTTTTCTTTCTATCTTCTCTGCAGGAAGATGTCTATAGCTTACAATTTATTATAGAATAACATAGCTATAGCGTAACCTTTATCTACCTGTATCAGTATCTACAACCTATAGTTATCTCAGAAACCCGATACCTAGAACCGTTTCCCTCAAACGATTCTACTCTAAGATTCAGCATCACTGTTCCTGACCGTATCTGAACGCGATCAGTCGTTAACGTTAGCCGTGACTAATAGACAGACAAATTGCTGTTACCTTAGCACCTGATAACATCTAGTTTAACCAACGATTTTGGTAGTTTAGATAGTTATTTAAAGATTTGCTTCAGTATTTTTTACATATTTTGATCATATTTTTTTATGTGTGCATAACTATATAAAGTTGTATATGAGCGGTATTATGATTCAATAAGTTGAAGACGACCAAATGGAAGATTCATAGATTGAAGACTGAAGATTGAATCAAAATATCCTACCAATAATTTTAAAATACAATTCTACTGTTCTTGTATTTGATTATGCTGGTAATACTTGCTTTATTTATGCGAAAAGGAATTTTACACTTGCATATCATGTAAGTAAATAAAAAAAAATATTTTTGCATTTTACTGTGGACTTATTTCCACCTTTAACATAATAGGTAAACGACTACGCTATTTCTTATCTACATAGAAAAATCAGTCGTTACCAGCAGCCATTAAATTGACTGCTAAACGATTGTTACCGATCCCTAGCTTAAGTATCGATAAAACGATCGGTTTTTTATTGAACATCTCGTAATCGGATGCAGATAATCTTGCTTGAGCTATTTTAGATTTTTGAAAGCGGTTTTAAAAAAGTTTTGTTTTGTGCTGAAAATTTAGCTTTCAATAGTTTCTTCTCGCTCTATATTTTATTTAACTTTTATATATTGTCAAACATAGATTTCATCATCAGCTTTTCATAATAATTATCATCATTCATAGCTATGACCATTTTATACAGCATCTCCATAATTACCTTCGGTTCATACAGGTAACTTTCTTAATCCCTCTCCAGACCAACATTTCAAACAATTTTCTTTAATCAACAAGTCCTACTCTACTTTATGTTATCCCTGCACCCTACCAACATAACATATAACAGCCTACTCCATCCAACCTACATACAACACTGCAGCGTTCCCCGGAAGCAACACAGCCTCGCATGCAGCACAATGCAATTTTATTAATGCGTTCTGTTTGAACATCTGGCGATTTTCACGACGCCCGACTTTCGGCCCGAGGCGTGTTCCGCTCTTGTTACGGAAATCTGTACAGAGTTCTGCCTACTATACATATTTATATATTTTCGTGTATGTATGCCAACGTATGCCTATGCTAAAATGCCTACCCGGTCTATGATGTGAGAATTGGGGGTCGTATTTGACGTTTTAGAAGCATGATTAATTCATCAAGTTTATAGTAACATTATGTAAGGGGAATTATCACGGGGAGTATCAGGTACCACACTGCTTACGACCACGTCTTAAGTAACCTGGTCAAAACGTCACGCCCAATACGGTATTCAAAAATGAGCATGAAGATTGAATGTTACAAAACTAATCAACTGTATTATAGCTCATTTCTCAAATAAGATTTTTTACCTTCATGAGTGACATGTTTCCTTTCAACATTTGTATTTACCTCCAAAGTGATATACAATGTAGAAGTAACACAAGTCTCGTCGTTAGACTCACGGAGCATTTCTGTACATTACGTTTCTCTGTAAGCAGATTACTCAGGCTGACTGATTCCTTTGTTCCTCCAGTTAATAAGCTCACTCGAACTCGTTTGTTCAATCTCAACGAATACCTCAATTCTCAAGATTTATATTGAAGGCAGACTCTTTCTTTTGATGTCAAACGTATTTGTTAGGAGTATCGTCTTGATTTTTGCTTTGGCGCCGTGTTTTGTGTTCCACTTATTCTGTTATTGTTTTTATTTTAGGGGATCTTGGGGACCTGGTACAGAAAGTAGGGCATCGGGACCATCAGAAAAGAAGTATGGTATAAATATTTTAGGAAAATAGGTAGTATATAAAGATAGTTGTGAGGTTTCCTTTCACACAAATTTTAATGCCTGAGGGTTAGACACCATAAATAAATATTCTTTGAACAACCCTTAAGAGTCTAATTCGGTGACCTACTACAAACATGAAAATAACCTTATGTAAACAAAGCCTTAAATATACTTTAATTTAAATGACTAGCTTTACCCCGCCAAAAACCCGCGACAAGCTTTGCACAGATAACAAAAAGAAAGACGTAACCCGAATACCTTCCAAAGCTACTTTATCAGTCTTGCAATACTCCCTTCTACATTACCTAACTAAAAATCCATTTATCTACTTTACTTACTTACCATCAATATAAGAAGACTTCGTGGAAGTATAGTTTACTTCATCCCCGCAGTATAAAGTATTCCCAGCATCCACAAGTTACTTTTAATATATTCTCGCGCATGTAGCCTTAATTCGCGGATCATCCGTGAAATGTATGCTCGTGTTGAATAAATAACGAGATTCAGTGCACAGTAAGCCTGCGATGCAAGCCTTCATAAATTAACTGAGGACCGGATGCGGGTGCCTCTGAAAGGATTAATATAAACAAAAATCCTCGGTAATGAAGGCAAAATTAACGATAATTAAGACTGTTTATTGAATGTCATATAAAAAAAGAATTATTCTTTCATTTCAGATAAATGTTTGATTTGGCTTTTAATTTAATGCTCCACAATTTTACAGTCAAATATATCTTTAAAAAAATCAACCAGTCGAATTGAGAACCTTCTTATTTTTGAAAGACAGTTAAAAATACATCAGTACCATAGGCTTGATTGTTTAGTTTAGATACTATAAACTATTGCAATTTCAACTGACAAGACATATGGCAAGAAGGCAATAACCAGCTTATTGCTGACGTCAGCATCCCGTATCAATATGTATCGGGTTCGCATTGATCATCTATTGAAAGCAGAGTAAGCATTGAGATCAAATTGTCGGAATTAAACTGGAGAATACCTATTGGATGTTAGTTCCTGTGTTTCAGCTATTGAGTGGAGTCAACAATAATAATTCAAACGTTGATTATGTGAAAACCATCTGGTCAGGTTGGTAAATTCAACTTTGATCTTGTAATAAAAAAAAACTTTCTTTTGCTAAATTAGTTACTTTAATTAACATTAAATTAACTTACGTTTCGAAACGCGGAAGTAAGTAAAAACGTTCATATTGCAGGTCAAAGGTTCAGTGCCCTGAAGTACAGATACAGGGTGCTATTAATCTGCCATTAGCGACACCCGCAAACTTAACATAATGCGATGCTTAACAAAACTGAAACTCTTCTAAATTGAAACTTGACTACATAAGGCTATAGTTCTAACTTAAAGTTCCAACTTAAATTTAAGTTGGCCCAACCCGGTTGAGCTCCAGTAAACGACATTTTAAAGTTGGTCCGTCATAAGTTCCAAGTTATAATGAGTGTTATACATAGTTGGGACCGGGGGATTATCGTGTGTTATGAGCTTAACGGAAACTTACCGTGTTCGTTTGGGTGACAACTTAGATTTAAGTTAGGGAAGACAGGTGTACGAGTGTGTTGAGGGTGTGCTCAAATTGCATTGTGTTGATTATAAATTCATGGGTTTGGAATATAAGTTATGCAGACGAACGATAGATAAAATTTGTATGTATTTGTGTATTAGCTTTCATTATGGTACTTAGTTTCATGATTTTGGACTAATTAGAAATGTGTTATAAGAACTGTTACCCATCAAACTAATATACAGGGTATCTCAGAACATATAGGGTATCTTGGTCTATAACTCGAAAACTACAATAATGGTGGAACTTACATGGGAGGGGTTCAGATTACTCTAAGTGGCCTTTACCACTATTCTTCCGGGACATCCTGTATGTCATAAGTTCAAATAAACAGAATCTAAAATCAAACTCTAATTCATAATTATTAAATTCAAACATGAACTTCTTACATGTACGCGTAATTACCAAGAAAACGTACAAAATCCTTCCATTCATTGCTCTACGTACCACATTCAAACACTGAATGCTATTCAACGCATTATTTCAATACTCAAGCCACAGTCTTCCGCTCACTGACTACCTACAGTCGACTTACTCATAACGTACGAACAATTTCCCAGTACTGTGCCGTTTCTTAGTTTCTTAGACTAGAGCGACGTCAAAAGCCTAACACCATAGACTAAACATATACATAGACTGCCACTATCGCTAGTTTCCCCTCGTGCCAAGCGAGAGCGGTTTTTAGTCTGAACCTAGTACATTCGTTAACTGATTTATGTTAACTTTCGCGCAACGAGAAACTTATATACGAAAATATCGATGGGTTTGACATTGTTAGGATAATATTAGTGTTTTAGATAGTTTTTTTAAACGGCAAGCTCCATCTTCATACATAATTCACGACAAAACTAGTTCACACTAGTGCTTACGTTCAAACTCTGAGGGGCTCACTCTAGTTTCTTATGTATACTCTAAGTCTAACGCTGACAACTTGAGTAGCGTCAAAGCCTAAGACTGACACGGTTCGAGAGACAAAGAGCTACTGCGTCAGTAATGGCTTCTTTTCAGCCAGCATCTGATAGCGTCAGCGAAAAACTTCGGGTAATTAAAGTTGGTGGCGATCAATATGACGACGAACTAGATCGAAAGGCACTTTTATGAAGATAAGTTATTGATTTTTTTTCTTGTTGTAAGTTAGGTTAGTGTTGACTGTGTATTTTGGATGTTTCAGCTCTGGAATTGCAGTGTCTTTTATTTTTTTATGAAATGAATTTATGTCTTATTTATTCAATCATAAATAACAGCAATTTACATGGTCTCAAATCAAAATAAAATTCAAGAACCTAATAATATTGCCTCACAAAATGAATCAAAGACGTGATCTAAGAAAATATTTCAGGCCCGTAGACTTATCACTGCAAAAATACACGATGGTATATGAAATCAAAACAGCTTACTAATTTCCTTTCATACCCAAGCTACTTCCTCAACAAAAAAACATCAGCGCAATTTAGTAATAAAGCCCCATATTTCACTTAAGTGTTTTGCCGACGGTACTCAGAAGAAAAGCGCAGGTTGAATGCAGGAGCACGCGTCCTAGCATTCTTCTACTTAAGCCGGTTTAATTTGCGAACCGTACATGGTGAGTTGCAGTCTTTATGCCAGCGACCATTTGCATAACCAATTGGTTTTAAAGATGCTAATTTGAGGATTAAGTATCGATTCTGCTCGTAAATGTTACTTTGTTCTTTTATAGACTAGGGTTTATATTGTGGAGGTTTTAATATTCTGTTGGATCGTTTACAAGACCAAAGCTTTAGGCCTCATACTATGTTATTAGGGTCGCAACATATTATGCCATTACGTAGTTGTAACTAACAGCTTTCGATGTTCACTATTATTCAATTACTCGTAGTACCTACGATTATTTAAAAATAAGTAGTAACAAAATTATATTCAAAGCTTGACTAATTGTTTCATAAAAATCATTCAAGCGAGTAGCTGAACACGCCTAACTCAAACTCCTAAGTTAAACTGGCTAAAAGTTTAACCTTCGACACTTCCGCGTTTAGCTCATGATCAAAGACACCGTGGGAATATGAAACCAGTCAAGCGTGTCCCAAAAATTAGCGTTAGTTAGGTATATGCTACTACAAAACTCCATACTTCAGTAAAACCAAAAACTTACTATATATGACAAAAAATTACCAGAAAAGCCAACTTTATCAACTATTAGTAGTCCAAAATGCTTTATTGCTGTCGTACATTAAATAAATCAACTCATAAATAACTTATACTCGATTCAGTATCCTAAGTACCAATAACCGCTTCCGCTCCCGCTTGCAGTCTTACCTCGTCTCAAAAACGCTACGGGTAATTAAACTTCTTGAATTCTTGATTTATGAGTAAAAGAAAATTTTATTTCCTTCTCCAGGGCTTTGGCGAGTGAATTAAATTCTGTAACGTTGAGAATTCATGGAGTGTTTATTTACTGCGAATGTATTATGAGAAGGTCGCTTAATATTATACTTGTTTCGATGGTCAGGGTTGCGAATAATAAATAAGAAAAATTGTACATAAAATATTGGGGATTTTTATCGAAACTAACTGTTGAAGTTCCTAAAGGGCCGGTTTTTCATCACCAGTAGTTTTTATTTGAGAGATAAAATTCATGTCTGACGTATTATGTACTGACGAACTGTCAAAACTATTCCTCAGTTAAAATTATCAGGCTTTGGAAAAACTGGCCCTTAGTTCTTTTACCAGTAAAAACAAGTACAAAGGAAATTCCAATGTATAAAACGGTTACTTTGGCAAATCATAAATGTAGATGCAACAGTTGAAAATATTCTAAAAGTAAGCTTATTTTCGCCCATGTAGTATAACACAATAAATCTGAAACTGTCAGACATCTACGATACAATTCCGAAAAGATTTCTAAACTAGCATTTTTACATTTCAGTATTTCCTGGCAGACAGATTTCATAGTAGCATTAAAGAATAAAACTCTAATCTTCTTTACGCCAATTTGAACTTTATTTGATAAGCTTTAAAGTTTCAAATTAGGTTACATAATACAATCATGCACTTACACAACGTTAAACTGACAAATGAAATAGCACTGTATGGTTATAGGGTTAAGGTAGTAAATGCATTGTCGTTGTGAGTATATTTTATTGTAATAGTCAGGCCAGAAGGGTTATGGGCTGCCTCGGTCACCACATACCCTTAGGATCTCGAACAAGCATTAAATCCACTATTAATCCGTACTGTTTTATAGCTATTATTCCAATCCCTCCACCTTTGGGTAATATTAGGGCTGTTTAACATTTTAACTGTTTGGTTAGAATAGACAAAGGCTCCCTGAGGTAATTAAGGGTCAATGTTCCTGTAAAGGTTATATTAAAAACGTGTTATTGGTGTTAAAATGTTTGAATATATTATTATACAGGGTGTCCGGTAAATACTCCGACAAACTGTGGTGGCTGATACCTTAGGTCAGGCCCTATCAAATGAACGCAACACATGTTCGCCGAAAAGTTACAGGTTTCGAGTTAAAATCGATTTTCGAAAATTTTAGAATTTTCTACCTTGCTTCAGACTTTTCCATTTTCCTTGCTGATACATAGCTTTCGTAATACTTTTTGTGCATCAAATTAATCTTGAATAGTTACTCTATCTTTTGATAAGTCTCATATTTATCTAAAAGAAGAATATATTGGCGATAACGCCATTTGTTTTACAATTTTCACTTTCCGTTTTTCTTAATGCACAACTTTGAACTGCAGTGGTGAAAAATAAATGTATGTAGGACTTTTGTACAACAATCTTAAAAACTTGCTTGAATATTGGTGATTTTGGGCAGGTACAATACTTGCATATTTTCTTAAAAATGATACGTAACTTAACACTGATCGTCATTGTACAATTAAATGAGGTATTTTCTTCTCGCCATTAACTCTCTATGCCAGATTAAAACATGTTTTAGTGTAAAGTTACCTTAACCTTCAGTATTTTCTTACTAGATAAATCGATTTTATAACACCTTATTTTTCATGCAACAACACTGAAATAGCTAGTTTTAGACGCCCAATTCATCTGCACTTAACGGGTTCCGTATCATTGTAAAAATTTAAACGAACATTTTTTTTTTAATATTTTCCGAATTGAAATTGACCACAATTATTTCGTGTCACTAGTTAATCGCTAGAAAAAAATAACTTATTTCACTGGACCATAACGATCCGCGTTAAGTTGCGTCGCATTTTTACTCAGATTTACATTAGTAATATTTCAAAAAATAGGCCCCGGTGTACTTCAGCAGCTTATTTTGTCAAATTTTGTAAAGAAAATATGCAAGTATTGTACATTCCCAAAATCACCAATATTCAAGCAAGTTTTTAAGATTGTTGTACAAAAATCCTACATACATTTATTTTTCACCACTGCAGTTCAAACTTGAGCACTAAGAAAAACCGAAAGTGAAAATTGTAAAACAAATGGCGTTTTCGCCAATATATTCTTCTTTTAGATAAATATGAGACTAATCAAAGGATAGAGTAACTATTCAAGATTAATCTAATGCACAAAAAGTATTACGAAAGCTATGTATCAGCAAGAAAAATGGAAAAGTCTGAAGCAAGGTAGAAAATTCTAAAATTTTCGAAAATCTATTGTAACTAGAAACCTGTAACTTTTCGGCGAACATATGTTGCGTTCATTTGATAGGGCCTGACCTAAGGTATCAGCCACCACAGTCGGAGTATTTACCGGACACCCTGTATACATGTTGATTATAGTATGAAAGCTTTGAGCCTCAGGCATTATAGGGGCTTAGAGTACAACTACTTTTATTTTTATGTTTCGAAAACACTTTTTATGAGAAAATAAAGTACATATACAAACTTATATGATTTATTTGCGTTTAATTCGTTTTTATATTCACTAAGCCACAGACATTTTATCACCATTATTTTCTACTCATTTATTTCATATCAAATACATTAACCTACTAAAGTAAATTAATTATAAATTAAACAAATAAATTATATAGACTATTAATTAAAATACTTTATAAAATAAATACGTAACAATTTAAATTATTAAATCAACTACAATCCCTAATTTGAGTTCATTATGTTAAATGTGAGTGTGCTCAAATAAAACCTCATTAACGAACCACTTTACAATTAGTGTTAAACATTAAAGAGTTACTTGAAATTGCGGTTTATGCAGAATTGCGTTACATTATGCAGATACTAACAAAGCAGTTTCACTTAACACTCGAATTAAAATCCACTGAGTCGAGAGTTAAAGACTGCACTAATTTAATTATAACAAACAGACTTTAGAAACTAATGATTATTGTGATCAATAAATACTTATAAAACACACTCACCGAAAATACATAGCAAAAGTCTAAGAGAAAAAGCCATATTAGACCACTATTAATTTCCTCTAAACATAATCCAGCATTGAACAGAGCGA
This sequence comes from Autographa gamma, assembly GCA_905146925.1. NCBI lineage: Eukaryota > Metazoa > Arthropoda > Insecta > Lepidoptera > Noctuidae > Autographa > Autographa gamma. The sequence goes on from LR989858.1 coordinate 1,071,096, forward strand.
AATTGAAATACCCAAACATGTTTTTGAGTTTACGTCGGTAAGCGCTCTAAAGACACTTAACAGAGCACAATAAATAATAACATACTATTATTCTGTAGATATATGAGAATTATTCGCAAAAATACGGTACTATGCTGAATCCGGTAAGACTGGTAGCCGACCCAAAAATAGTTGGGAAAAGGCTCGGGAATGATGATGTTATGAGAATTATTCGCTCACAGCTTAGTGAGACCAGTAGTACGTTAATTTGATCTCAGGAAATCGGTCACCCTTTTTCAGTCTTGAAACAGCAACCAAAGCTGTGATCATTACACCATTAACAATCATCATTAAAAATCCGAACTAAATCTTTACATAAAATCTCTCTCTAAAGAGTCTTTTCTTGAGCACTACTCAAAGAAGCTACTTAGTGATGTAACGAGAATATTGCTGATCCTTCACAAAGGCTTGCTCCAAATAAAACTAAGTGTTGTCACTTTGTCGCTGGTGCCTCGTGCCTCGCCAATCTCTGTCCACTGCATTAGATAAGGGCGCTGAGATAGCTCGACTGTCAAACGAAGTCTGAACTGTAAATGTCATTAATTTTCAAACTACACTGCGGTAAATGAAGTGATAACTTTTCTTATTGTGTTGGCGGGTTTGAGAACTGGTAGATTTGTATGCAGGATAGTTTGTTGTTATTGTCTTTGCAGTAACAAGGGCTTTAATAGTCTTAATTGTTCACGAATACTAAGTTGTATGTATCATTACTATGATATACGTTGGTATATCATAGTATTTTTTCATACTATATTGTTCAATCTTTAACCCTTCACCTGGACTAGAACTAATATTTGCACAACAAGACAGTAAGTGCCTTAAACCACGGGCCTCAAAAGACAAATATTGGGATAGTAATTACTACATTACTCGGTAGATGTAAAGAGTAATCTCTTGAAACATTTAAATTCAATTTACTTAAGACAGAAATATTTCTACAGTTTCATTTGAACATTTTCAATTAGCATTTATTCAAAGTGACACAATCAATTAGCACTCGAGTTAGTTTTCCTAACGATGTCACCTGTGCGAGCGAGCTGCATACATTAGTGCTAAGTTCTGTAATAGTAGGAGCTTAAGACAACGTCAGGAAATAACGTGACAAACTCGAAGTGGCAGCTAGTTTGTGGCGGTTACATTAGCTTAGTACTACTGCGAAATTACGATCGAGTTTCGTACGTTTCTTTCTTTCTGTTTTTATTGCAAAAAAGGTGTGTGGATTACGATTTTTAATAGTAAAATCATAAATGCTTCTACATCTATGATTTCACTAGTAGGAATTACTCGTATTAAACTCTTTATCTCAAAAACGAATTAAGTAAATCGGCACCTGCTTTTCACGACGGTTTTTTCAGGAATGGCTATTGAACCTACCATTTAAATAGTATTCTTGTTATGAGACCTAGTTGCATATTTGATACTAAAAAAGTATTAAATTAATAACATCTGTATCCCCGAAAGGTTAGGAAGAGGTGTGCCAATGTACACCCACAGTTCGCCGATATGTTTAGGTCCCATGTAAAAAGGGGCGAGCCTATTAAATTAATATGGTATAGAAAACTAGATGCTATGGTACATATACTATAACTTACATCAAGAAACATAAACAATCATCTAACTCGCTATAGTCCAGTATAAAACTGGAATCCCTAACCGCACTTTCCACGAAAAATATTAAATTTCCCGCCTCACTACACTGTGCCATCCGAGGCTATTTCACCGGAACCTAACAAAGGCTTTTTTCGAAATAAATGGTCAAGTCCTGGGTTCGCGACACAATTCCAATCTGTCTGCCACTCCATTAGTTAGCTGACGCTCACTGACAAATTAAAACGCCCAATCTGCTCTTTAGATTGGATCACGTTGTAGCGCTTCTTTTGATGTGATTCTAGATTTGTAGTTAAGTTATTTAGATGTCAACAGATACAGGCAATTTTGTTTCAGTTGTTGATATTGTGAAAAGATTTTTAAGCTGCGGATATAAGGCATTTTAAAAGTTTTTATTTAACTTGCAATTTATGTATGCGACTGTGTTTGTTCGGGAGGAATCTTGCAACTTAATTTTTAACCGATTAAGCTGACAATTTACCATACATTGTATGGTTATCTGAAGTCATTCTAGGTCTAACACGCATTGATTTAAGGGAGACTTGTGTTCTAAAATATATTTTAACTCAATTAATATTTAATTTAATTTGCAAGATTGTACCTACATAACATAAAATCGTACATACATACATGTGACAAATAAACATGAAGTGACCACCAAAAGCGACCTTGCTTTATGGAAACTTCAGTGTATTTTTAATTCAATAAAAATATTGGTAACAGCTGTACAAAGTGAAATGATTTTACAATAATAACTGAATGACTGTTTCGACACGTGACACCGCGTGTGGACATTGTGTCCATTACTTTATTATGCCATTTATTCTGAATCGTTTCAATACAAGAGAATCGTATGACAAAAGCCTATTGTAAAAGACACAGCAATATTTGTTTGACCCACTAATAAATGCTTAAGTATAATTGTTGTCTGTATTTAATAAACTGTCGTAATCACTAAATATTAATATAATTCCGTAATATTAGGTAGACTCTACTCGTGATCAAGGGGCTGGTTTGTTCCTTGCACAGAGAATCGGCATAGCCATTCAACGTGGCAATGCTGCCAGTCTTCTAGGCACGTTCCCCGCCCTTGACAAGTATGACGATGAGTTCTTGCGTACTAGTTTTATTTATTAATGTAAGATTTTTTAACAATTTTAGTATAGTTACAGTTTGTTTTATTATTACTTAATTGTGTATGTTGCAAAAACATTATTCCGTAATTTCTAAAGCTAATTTTTCATTTGTGATCTACTAACAAAACTAATATCAATTATTAGTTTAAACGAAACCATATTTTAGATACTCATTGATTTCTTAACGATAATTGAGTCTAGGCATAGCTTGGAACGAAGGTCATACGTCAGACGAAAGACTAGTTTTCATAAATTGGGGCCTATTTAATTTCCATAAAAGTCCCATTTTGTACGTAATATTCTTTTTTATCTTTAGAATAATGTAATCGTAGATTTTATAAACTGTAGTGCAATTAATAACATTAATCGGTATATAATTATGACAGAAAGTAATATCTACACCAACGTTATAAGACAAATCTTCTCTTTTATTACTTCTATTTAAATTATTTCAGTTTAGTTATCTCTACTATATATATAAAAATAAGTCGGGTTTTCCTTCCTGACGCTATAACTCCAGAACGCACGGACCGATTTCCACGGTTTTGCATTCGTTGGAAAGGTCTCGGACTCCGTGAGGTTCATAGCAAATAAAAATTCAGAAAAACAAAAAAAAATCTTCATCTTTTAATCACAAAACGAAAAATTACATAAAACGAAGCCAGGTGGCGAAACGGAGTTCGCCGGGTTTGCTAGTAAAATATAAAAAACAAAAATTGCAGTTCAATTACATTGCCATGACAACTTTGAATAATAATCTACATCACATAGAGAAAAACAAATGAACCAGTTTTTATAGTATTTCCAAAAGTAAACAGTATGCGTGATAGTAGGAACTCAGTTTATACCCCTTACAATACGTTCACCATTCGTAAGGGGATCAAACCGGACCAAACGGGTTTAGGGTTGTCACTTCGCTGCTCAAAAACTTATTGTATTCAACTTGTTGCTATTATTGCTGCTTTTTCCTCGTTTTGTTGCGCGTTTGTCAGTGTCGTTCAACAAGGTTGTATTGTTATGATGATGATGGATTTTGGTTATCTAGAATTTGCTACATTTTATAGTTATCTTAGTAAATTCATTAAATTGTTACATAGCATAGCGTGGGTCATCATTTACTTTCTTTTTGAATACTCCTATTATTTACTGCATTACACGTTTGTTTTCAAACTAAATAAACTCAAAGAAGAAAAACACACATCATAACAAAGAATTTTTCGTTACTAAAATAAACAAAACGACTCTCAAAATGTAGAGTGACAACCCTCTACGGTTCCTTTCCCAGCCGTTTTCTACCGTATTGGGTGCCCAATGAAAATATTACGAAACCCCGTTTTGACTTTCAAATTGAATCGGTCGAAGCACGAAGACTTAGGAATCAATTTGATACTTTATTTGTGATCTCCGAACTTACGATGTTAAGATTTTGGGGAGATTACACGCTAACAGCTAGGGGACTGTATTTTGAGCAAATTCGGAATAAAAAGCCTAACCCTTTATACAAGAAAAGGTATTGCAAACTGACGAATGAGAGTGCAGATCATTTAATCAATTTATTTACGTTTCCATTTTTAAGGGGAAAAACGTAGTTTGCTAAAGAACGAAAATGAGCCAACTATCCAGCTTTTCATATTTCTTCTTTGGGTTCGATTCCCAAGTCGACCAAGGTGTTATTGGGTTTTTCTATGAAATTCTCAGTAGCAGGTTGGAGTTTGGATTTGTACCCGGTTAGTGGCAATAGGCTCGCCCCCTATTACATGGGACCTAAACATGTCGGCGAACTGTGGGTGTACATTGGTACACCTCTGCCTAACCCTTCGGGGATACAGGCGTGATGGTAGTTTCATATTTCTTATAAAACGTGTTAGTTTCAAAATTATTTGAAACAACGTAATAATATACACAATGCGTTTGAAAATCTACCATTCTACTGCAGCATTCTATTTAGTAGGCTACACTATGCCCCAGGCATTAATCCTGCACAACACATGAAACGTAAGTAAACAAACACTATTTGTTAGCTGAAACACGTGTTTATTTACTCAGAACAATTAATTGGCTTACTAAATCTATTGTATTGTTTACTAAAAAATACTATCATGAAACTGAAAAACTACGTGCTTTGTTTTCAATACAAAATATTTATGATGAAAACGTTATTTTCACAATTAACAGAATAAACATTAAACATGTCAAAAAGGGATTACCGACAACTAAATGTTTACTCATATAGGTGTGGTTATCTGAATCTCTCACAGGACATCTAAGACAAGAATTTACTTTTACATGCGGCATAGTATCATACGATACGATACGATTTTATGAAAGGTTAGCCAAAAAGTAATTTATACAATAGACAACAGAATATAATGTTCAAATATCTTAATCATCATCATCATCAATTTAAGAGCCATGCTCTTGTCGGTGCAGCTCTTTCCATTTATGTCTGTCCTGTGCCAATTCTTGAACCTCTTTGTACGTCATGACCTCCACCTTCTCTTTTATTTGTGTAATGTAACTGTATCTCGGCCGCCCCCTTCCTCTCCTTCCTTCAATCTTCCCTTCTATTATATTTTTTATGTAATTGTCATGACGTATAAGATGCCCAATCATTTTTCCTCTCCTGATCTCTATATCCTGTAGCAGTTGTCTCTTAGCCTTTATTCTTTGCAGAACCTCAACGTTTGTAACTCTATCCTTCCAGCTTATTCTTTCCATCCGTCTCCAGCACCACATTTCGAAAGCTTCCAGACGCTTTTTGTCTTGTTTTAGCAGCGTCCAAGTTTCACATCCGTATAAAGCAATGCTCCAAATATAGGTCTTAATGAATCGTTTACGAATATTTGTATTTATTTTTGATTTGAACAGATGTTCATTTGCATAAAATGCTTGCTTAGCCATAGCAATGCGGCCCTTGATATCAGCAGTACATCTCGAGTTAAAAGTTATGTTACTTCCTAAATATTTAAAATTGTCTACTTGGTCAATTACGGTATCGTTTATTTTAATAGTTTTGTAAATAGGTCTGACTTTAGAAGTTATTAAGATTTTAGTTTTTTTAACATTAATTTTTAAATTAAATTCGTTAAAAGTGGTATCCATGCTTTTAAGTAGGTTTTCAAGTTGTGCATGATCTTCTGCAACAGCTGCAATATCGTCCGCAAATCTAACAAAGAGAATCCTTTTGCCGTTTATCTTAACTCCTCCAAATGGTTGCTCAGAAATTTTAGACATGGCTTGTTCAATGATTAAATTAAATAAGAGTGGCGAGAGTGTGCAACCTTGTCTGACCCCCTGTTTTATCTGCGCCAAAACTTTATCATTTCCTATTTCTATTGATGTTTGTTGGTTTCTATAAATTTCAAATATTATTCGCCTGTCTCTATAATCTAAACCAACATCTCTAAGTGTTTGCATCATTATGGGCCAGTTGACTCTATCAAATGCCTTTTCTAAATCAATAAATGCTATATAGGTATTAAGTCCCAAATCTAAACGACGGTCTATTAACATTCTCAGGGCTAAAATAGCCTCTCTAGTACCTTTATTTTTTCTAAATCCGTATTGGTCTGGTCCAATTAAACTGTCTATTTTGTTGTATATTCTGTTGTGGATAACTTTAAGGAGTATTTTTGATGCATGTGTAATAAGGCTGAGGGTTCTATGTTCTTCGCATTTCTGGGTGTTTGCTTTTTTTGGCAAAGTCACTAGTTTACTAATACAATAGTCTAAAGGTAATTTTCCGGTACGATATATTAGTGCACTTATTTCGTATAGTTCTTCTACTATAAGATCATTAGCATTTTTAATCAGTTCTATTGGAATGTTGTCGACACCTGCCGCTTTGTTACTTTGTAATGATTTCAGGGCTAAGTCAAATTCCTCTCGTAGGATTTCTGGGCCTAAGCTGTCGTATTCAACTTCGCTTACGTTTTCTAATTCATCTCGACCTAGTCCGTCTCCACAATATAGTTCTTCTATATATCTTTTCCATCGCTGAGCAATCTCTTTATTATCAAAAATTAAATGTTGACTTTCATCTTGTATCACAGTGCTGTGATGTTTTCTTTTTCCTTTCATATCTCGTATAACTTTATAAGCTCTGTCGGACTTTCCTTTCCTAATGTAGTGCTCAATTTCTTCGCATTTCTTTTCCATATCATTTTTTTTCTGCTCTTTACATTTTGCCGTTATGATATTAGTTATTTTTTTGTACATATTTATGCTGTTGCTATCATTCTTATTCCTATATTTTCTTCTATCTATCATTAAATCTATTATATCCTGGCTTAGCCATGGTTTCCTTGGGACCAATCTTTCTTTTCCTAAACTTTCTTCTGCACTTGATTTTATGATATCTTTGAGTTTCTTCCATCTTAAATCTACATTTTCTATATTTGACTTAAAGTCTTTACTATTCTTATAATCTATTAGCTTATTTCCTAAACTGTTGCTATATTGCACATGGTACTTATTAGGTATAGATCTTAACTTACTGAGATCAATAGACTTTGGTTTATGTTTTCTTATAGTTAAATTGGGCTCTAGTTTAATATTACTAATAAGCAAGTTGTGATCTGTATTTAGGTCTGCTCCTGGGAAGGTTTTGCAAGATTTAGCATTTTGGGAATATTTGTTTTTCATCAAAATGTAGTCCAGTTGATAACGTCCGATATCTCCAGGCATTTTCCAAGTGTAAAGCCTGCGTTTTGGCAATTTAAATTTTGTATTTAATAAGGTTAATTTATGTTCTTTACAGTATTGCACTAGCGTCTCTCCCCTTTTGTTACGTTTTCCTAGTCCATACTTTCCTACAGTATCTTCTTCTTGTCCTTCTCCAACAACTGCGTTAAAATCGCCCATTATAATTAAATTATCTTTGTCCTTTATATTATCAATTATTGAATCTATCTGTTCATAAACATCATCAATTTCTTCATCTGAATGACTACTTGTTGGAAAATACACTTGTATGATAACAACGTCCGTCGTTTTTGTTTTAAGTTTTATTGCCGTCAATCTATCACTCAAGTGAATAGTGTTCTCTACTGCTGTTCCCCATAATTTGTTTAACAATATGGCGGTGCCATTTTGGCCCTTCTTATCACCCGTATAAATTACTCTAAAATCATTGCTCCAATAGTCACCACTTCCTTCCCATCTGACCTCACTAAGCCCTAAGATATCTAATTTAAGCCTATTCATTTCTTCTTTAACTTCTTCTATCTTCCCATCCACTAGCATTGTGCGGACATTCCAAGTCCCGATTCTGCAAGGGTTTCGCATGATGACGACCGAGGCAGCCTTGCTACTACCTATGCCGGACTCGGACCGCCGCGGCATGTTACATCGCGGAAGCCCGTTGTCAAGACAACTATTTTCTTTACTTTTTACTTTATTCATTGCTGCTTTATTTTAGGGAGGTTAGTGTGGTAGTTTCCCCCTTGCTTTCCACACCGCAGTGTCTTGTCCGCTGATGCTAGTGTAGCTACGCACAAGAGTTTCTAAGTAGAACCGTACCGAAAAACCTCTTTTCTCCGCTTCTATTTAGTATTGACAAAGCTGCTGCCCTCTGTCAAGATCCAAGTTGAAAGTCCTTGTGACTTGCCCCGTCCGCCGTCAATGCCGTACCGATGATTTTCATCTCCGCCATTGTTGCCGTTGAGATCTTAATAAGTAGTGACATTAATAAGTTCTGTAATTAGATCTTTATAAATAAAACGTATTTATGCCCATTTTAAAGACATAAATAAAACATAATTAAGTGTCAAATTAAAATATATGAAACTGAAGCTTTCTTAATTAGTACGTTACATTCATAATATAAGTTATGTTCGGTTTATGAATACATTAATATTGTCAAAGGGTTAGGATCAGGGTTGTTTGATTTCTGATTCACGGAAATTAAATCGTAAACGCCCTTCGTTTGGATAAAATACAGTCTATTTGCGGTGCCGAGGGTCTTGGCTTGATAACTTTGTGTTTATGTACCTTGTCTAGTAAATTGTTACGTAAATTAATATATTATCGCATTTGTAAGGTTCTATTGGTAAAATCATAAATTGACAATTAAAGATATTTGCAGTATTTTCATGTAACTAAAGCAAGATTAGTATTTTTTTGTAAAATACTGTAGCATGTTCTACATCAAACTGTTAAAAATTCTAATCTAGTCCTAAAGAGCAAAATAAAAAAAAATAAGAATAGGAAGTTTATTTCTTATTTTACTTATGATCATTTTATGACACCAGGCAGTCGCTCCTTGTAAAATACGGTATGCAGATGAATCCGGTATGACTGCTAGCCGACCCCAACATTGGAAAAGGCTCGGAAGATGATGGATTATTCTAAGACACCAAACTACGTATACAAGATTATTATTGAAGTAGTGAACTATCAAAAATTTTATGCTCGTGCGTTTTAAAGGTATTCTATAGTATACTTTTATTATTGGGACAGCAATATTCTAATATTAATACTTGTGTGTACATAGTATATATACCTATTGTAGATTTCCAAACATAATAAACTCAACGTTTTCAGTCCGTACGTGACATTCGCGCTTCGCATATCAAATCGATTGAATCTGTATTTTAACGAACGGTTCTCGCTCAACTGAGCGAAAGTCATTTAATTTTTTGAGGGCATCGATTTCGTTTTCATGACTATTTCACAAACATATATCTTTAAAATTAAACTCCAATAGAATTCCTAAAACTTTGTTTCCACAACAGAGGAATTTAAAAACAAGAAAAAATATTTTCATAGTTACTAAATATCTTCTTGCCGATATTATGCATTTTAGACGTTTAATACAAAAATCAGACAGACAGACAACAATGGCAGAAAAGAGGGGAGGCCTATACCCCGCAGTGGGTGATTCCGGGCTGATATGATGATGATGAATATAAAAATCAGCAAGGCCCATTTTTATCTGGTATTACTAAAATGTTTTGCGGTTTTGCAAACAAACATCGCATCAAAAATAATCAAAACCAATACCTATATTTAGATCACACGTAAGTACGACTATAAAACCTACACGCATGAGGCCAAACACTTAATAAAACCAATCGGGTCACTCATTTACATGCACCTAAAAATCAAACGATAACTTTCCTTATCACCAATGTCACGGGAAATACTCAAGAAATGAGGTTTTAATCAGAAGGTCTAGTGACGTCACGACACGCGCTTAAGGTTGCCTAAAAGGAAGTATTTTGATCGAAGAATCCTTTTGAGGAATCACATAAAATTAGGAAGCGGTAAAGTTGTGTAAAATAAGGAAGATTGCAGTGTCCTTGTTTACTCGAATATATTTTTCCGATTTTTGAGACCAGACAGTAATTGTTTAACAAATGCAGAGTACAATACAAAAAGTTATAACTAGTAACTTTTAAACGCCGCTGAAGAAATGAAGATTCAGAACCAAATAATCTTTTCTGTTGTGGAGTTCACAAGATTTCTATTTTTGAATACGATCACTGAATTTAAAACCATTACCTAATTTTACATTTTAAGCCATTCAATCAGTTACAAAACCCAGGAGATTTCAAATAAAATGACATCAACATTAATAATGTATGACAAGCCCATTGTGCAGCAAATCTGAAAATATCACATCAACTATATTAAGCTAACTAGATTTAATACATTAATTGTATATCTCGCATTAAACGCCACTGAATTAATTGAACGTGAGTTGATTACGTGGCCTAATAACAGGCTAGTGTTGTTCACAACCCCATGCAAAATTGCAATAAATCAAGTTGAATTCATGCAAATTGCAACCGACCGTTTAGCAATCATCCTCAATTTAGGATGGCGACTGTTCAGTGGAAAGTAAATTTGCACTTTACGTTTTAAAGTAGCACTATATTAAATAAATAAATAATCCAGCCTATAAACGTCCCACTGCTGGGCACAGGCCTCTTCCCATATAGAGAAGACATGAGCATTGATCACCACCCTTGCTCTCTGCGGATTGGCGATTTCAGATTCCAAGTTTTGGAATCCAGGTTACCTCACGATGTTTTCCTTCACCGTTTGTCAGAAGTGTCTTTAGAATAATTAAGAAAGTACATATAACTTTGAAAAAGGCACATTGGTACTTGCCTGGGTTCGAACCTGCTACCTTGTGCATACAAATCCGTTCATTGAACCGCTAGGCCACCACGACTCTATATTATGATGTAAAAATTTATAAAAATAGTATATTTTGGCATTCGTTGTCACATTCCAGGAAGACAATTTCACATGTATAAAATAAATGAACATCAGTCGTTTTTCAATACTCAATAATTTATTTCGCGTCACAATGTAGGAAGGTCTTAAATATAACAAAGTACGAAAAAGTACAAAGGCACGAAAATTATAGGAAAGAGGAGGAAAGCTGACTAGCTTTCCTCCTCAACTCCTCAACTTAGTCTGACAAGCTCCCCGCTGGTCTCTAAAGTTAGGATCACTAAGCCACTGGCTTGCTCAGTATAAATACTAATTTCAAACAAAATACTTACTTAGCAAGAGGACAATATTGTAATGAGATCATCTTTTATAAATTAATATGTTATAACATAATAAGGTACTAGGCTGAGAAGTAATAATATGAATTTTCCAATATACCTCATTTTAGGCTAGATTTAATTGCCCATTCATATATTTAGTTTGCCTTCTACAAATAATTAATCTTTTCTATTTATGTATTAAATGGATTCAAGAGGCTTGATTTTAACAATCCAATAATTTACGAGTACCAATTAAAATAAAACAAGCAGAAAGGAATTTCCTATTCCATTCGGCATTGGTCGAACGAATCGATTCAATAACCAACCGAATATCCTTTTTTACCCTAAAAAATGCAATTAAAAAGTTTAAATCAAAATAAAATATTTACGTAATAACAAAACCCGATTTATTAGCCCCAAATGGATTCATCATAAAATTAGGAGCGCCAGAGTCGAAATAAAAACACAATCAAATCTCCGAGAGTTTTCCAATTTGTAACGAAATATTCCGCTGTGTTAAAAGCCGGTTTTTGGATAACTTTGTAGCATACGCGGCCCTTATTCATTAAAAAGATTAAAAGCATTAAATTTATGAACGAAATAGGATTTATTACGTATCTCTAGTTACTAATAACTGGTTTTCCTTTCATAAAATAAAGCCTTTGCTTTATATTTCTGTTTAGAATTCGTGCGAAAGTCGTGAGGGCTATACCTTTCGAATATTCGGTCTGCTGTGAATATTTTCGTGAAATAATAATGAATATTTTCGGGAACGCGATACCTTCGTACGCCAGCAATAATTAGGGACATAAAAATGAAATTCTTTTTTCGTCACACACACGTGACGCGATGCTAAAATGTTATTTGCTTGCGTAATTAAACGTCAAGCTACCATTTTGATAACCCTTACGCAAAAAGAGGGTTTGTTTTCTGTGACATTGTAGCAGCAGCTCCTAAACGAATGGACTGATTTTGATACGTGTTTTTTTTTAAAGCGGACGTTCTCGAGATGGTTCTTAGCTTTTCTTACATGTTTTTATATCTGTCTTTTGTTTTGAAAGTTATCAGCTATTTTCTAGACAGATTTATTTTCTTATATTTAATTGAACATTGAATTATGTGTTATATTAATTTAGTTGAACTTATTTTTTTATAGAAATCATAGGCTCTTTGTAGCGAAACGATGGAAAACACAATTCGCCGAATCTGTATGACGGATTGGTGCCTAAATATATCAGTGTAATGTTGGCACCACTTATTGTGACGCACCGTAACTCATTTGTCAACGTCATTAGATGTCAAGCGGCCAATACGTCATTGGACATGAAATATAGATCAAGTTGCACACTTCTGAAATAAATACCTAATACTAAAACCAAAAGTAATATTATTATGACTAGAATACAAATAAATAATAAATAACAAAAGTAGATTACTTTCTTATCTGTAAGATGGATTTTCAGTGCCTAGAGTCCAGCTATAGCCTAAAGATTTATGAGGTATTTTTATTCCAACAATCAACAGACTAAGCTACATTCTGTATTACGGTCAATTTATTTATTTCAATCCAGCAATCCATTACATTAAAATTTTATATTTTGTAAGTATCTACAACATTTTGCCGACAAAAAACATTTGATTTTATTAAGTACTAAAACATAAAACTACTTTTACTTTTTATCATGGAAACGTCGGGACCTAAAATCTAAAATTAAACGGCGACAAAATCCGTAAAAAGTAATTTTATTTCAATGTCTAACATTCGTGTAAAGCTAAAGAACCAATACTAAAACTTAGATCCTTCTCATTATCAAAATTAAAATAGCAACTTACAAAAAATCAATAGTAAACCACCGCTGACTTTTCCCGCCACACACGTGACGGCCATTTTCCTGCGTAATTAAACGTCAAGCAACCATTTTGCACATAAACATGCATGAGGGAACCCGCGAGTCGCGACGCCAGACGAAATGTTTAACGCCTTTTTATTTTGTTCGTAAACGAGAATCGAATATTAAATTCATATTCCTTTGTTAGGCAATATTGAAGACGAATTATTAGACTTATCAATAATGTTGGTTCACTTTCTTGAACGCAAACAAAGAGTTAGATTGATAAATTCGTAAAATGATTTTCAGACTTTGATATGATAAAATTTTGTGTTTTAATTAAATTGGAAAAGGAGAAGTTATAACTTTGAAAAACAGTATTCTTAACATTTCAATCAATGTGAAGAAAATAAGAACTTTTTGTTTCATGAACTTGTGTAAAAATAATTCTTCTGTCAAAGAAATATTAAGATAAAAACAATACATCACCCATTTACCCATGAAAGTCGATGGAGCGGAAAGGACTACATTTAGGCGATTGGATTGGAGCTAAACAAATATCTACTCAGGCTCAATGAACAAAGACTCAGATAAATTATCTGGCATGAACCAAATGAAATATAACTCCATTTACTTTTAATCCTTCATTATTAGGGATATCATAATATTTTGTAAGTAGATCTATAAGCAACGACTTATCTACTTACAAAGTGTTATTTGTAATGATAACTTACACTAGAGCATTAGGTTTGTAAATTCGTTTCTATGGGCCCTGAAAGTGCCTGAAAGTTGCCTGAAATAAAGAAAATTATTGTTATTTCATTAAAGAATACACCTTAAATTATCATTAAAGACACTACTAGACTGTTATTTTCCATAAATTACATTACCACCAAAATAATACAAGTATATCGACTAGTATTTGCGTATGAATGACGTATTGACACAATTAAAAAACAATGCATGTAATGAATCAGTGTTTTCGAATTCGGTCATGCGTGTGGCGAGTAACATTGGCACCTGATGCCAACTAACGCCATAATTGACCGCCAAGGAGACGCGCATCATGCATAATACATATTGGACGTAACAGTAATTGGAGCCATTGTACAACTTAGTGGTGCGACAGTTGTGTGCCAGTTGTACTGCGATTGTTAGTTTGATTTCAGATTAGATTGGCGTTGCTGTTGATGAATGGGATAGCATTCGGCTTTTGGATGACAGGCTTAACGAATCTTCCATATAAGTTAATATATTGTAACTGCTTATGAAGAAATTATGACAAATTCTTTAAACAGAAGTAGGTACTTTGAGTTAACTTGAATTAAAGTAAATATGTAAAATGTCTCAGTTCAAGTACGTAATAATGAGTACCTACAATGAATCAAGGAGCATACGAATTAGTGCAAGAAAACCACACCAATTTGCAACAACCACCTGCTAATTGCTATTTACATAATAAAGACACTACACAATTCTGCCCTCGGCGCCTTAATTACGTCAGATAACTAGCAGTATAGCCCTTCAGGGCAATGATTACACGAGCCGACCCATTACACACAATCAGTACGAAATTAGTAATTATCAAAGGGAAAGAAAGCAGTGTGACCAATTCATGAATATTTATAGCTCTTGAGTTTCTTGAGTAAACAGCCTTGTAAGGAGCAAATCACGTACGCACAATGACAAGTTGTAAGCGACGGTAACACTAACCGTGATCGTCGCGAGGGGCCAATGTCGCGGTCCACACGCCCGGAATATCGATCATGCAGGAGAGATGACACATCCGGTGATCGCGGAAACTTTGGAAAATGCTGATGTATATAAGCGGGCCGCGGTCTGACCACAGCATCATTCCTCTTCAACCAGTCGAAGAAAACAGTTCAATATGAAAACTTTCGTGTGTGTACTCCTGCTCGCAGCCGTGGTAGCAGCCGGACCTCAATCCAGGCAGAGGTACAGGTTCCAGAGACAAGAAGTCGAGTCTGGCTACGACAGCGAAGCCACGACACAGAGAAATGAAGAGGCACCTTACGCTCCAGCTGGCTTCAGACCTTCGAAAGCATTCAACCTGCCGACACGCCAGGAAGCTTCTCCTCCCTCTACTTCATACGGCGTTCCCGATGACAGTTACGGTGCTCCTCTAAACACCTACGTCGCTCCTCAAGTGGAATACGGCGTCCCGGACAAGAGCCCTGCTACTGAATACGGAGTTCCAGAAACTGATGAAAATGAAGGAAGTGGAAAGGAGGAACAGAAAGTTGAAGGTGATAAGGATAACCTTAAGGAGGAGCCCAAGAGTGATGCTGAGGTAGTGAGCGCTCAGGGTGTGTACTACGTCCTGCTGCCCGGATCTCAGCTGCAACGAGTGCAGTTCCAGACTGAAAACGACGTGAGGAACATGGCGTACACAGCCCGTCTTCAATACAAGAACGAAGACCGAGCCCCGTTGTACGTGTACACAGCAGTGCCTCAATACCAGTCGTCGGCGTACGTCCAATTATTCTAATTTCGCCAACCCTTTGAACCAGTGATAACCACCCAAACGGATGCAATTTAGATTTGTGAGGATTATCCAGATCCGATACCGCGATACAGAAATAACGTTTTTCAAACGAATTTATTGTTCAATGTCGTTTTGTTGAATGTTTAACTGGATCGTTCAGTGCGGCATTATGGCCAAAATTTCTTATGTAATTTATTCGGGTCGATGTAAATAAATGTCCTTGTTTTACATACATTATGTGATGTGTTTTCACTGTTTTACGAGTATTGTATTTGATAGGTAATTTATTAAGAGTATTATAGTTTCGTGGGAAAATAAAGCTTTTAATTTATTTCCATATCATTTGTATTATTCCAAACCAATAAGGGTTTTTTGCAGGAAATGATAAAATATTAGAAACAAAGATTAAAAGAATTCTCAATCTTATTTGTTCCAGTGCTTTTTGCGTAGTCTGATTTGAGAGATCATTAGTAATATATAAAAAAAAAATACCTAAGTAAAAGCATTGTTGCCATTTTTGAGGCACGGAACGGAAGCAAAATCAAGCGTGTCACCAAGCCTTGTTTCAAATGTCATCATTTGCAACAAAGAAAAGATTTTAACACTTTCAAGTTATTAACATAACAAATGATGTCCCGATTTAGCAATTACTGACAGTTTTACTTGCGTTGCAGGCTGTACCGCTCGTTATGACATCGTTAAGTCATAAAAATGCACATTTGCAAGTTTATTCAGCTGAAATACGAAAGAATTTGAGAAAGATAATATTATTCGTCTCTAAAGCATGCCATTATGAGTCCACATTGGCCATTGGTGCTTTCTGTGTTACCTATATAATTTCCACACCATTCCTTGTTTGTATTTATTATTCTACTAGCTATCAAAGCATTGAAAGCAACATAAATTGAATCAACGAAGTAAACCAAATATACGTTTTAGGGAATATTCTATTCAAATCTATACGTGAAATTGAATACGAAATATCTTTTCAATACTAGTGCACATACAAATACAAATTTACATAAACAATTTGATAAATTATTAATAATAATATTCCGGGACATCTCACACACGGTTGTCTGATCCCAAGCTAAGCAGAGCTTGTGTTATGGTAACCAGGCAACTGATAAACATACTTATATATTTCTAAAAACATACATACTATAGAATAATAACACCCAGACACAGAAGAAATGATCGTGCTCATCACACGACATTCGTCCAGAGTAGGAATCGAACCCACGACCTCCGGTATAGCAGTCAGGGTCACTAACCACTAGACCAACAGGCCCGTTAATAAGTAAAGTTTCCAATAAGCGACCTTGTTAAGATTGAAAGTCCAGTTATCCCAATACCAACGAAATTACAGAGACAATCCATTCTCCTCAAGTCCCTAGATAGTTCCGCAATAATGAAACAAGAGCTCACAAATCCAACACTAGATTATCAAGTGGTTTCGCATAATCCTTCAAGCCTATAATCCACAATTTGCACGAAATTAACAAGTGCGGTTTCCATGTCACCATTCAATACAATAACTGGAGCTTAGAACAGTTGTAGTTACGACGCCACATGTCTGCGGTTTCCGGGAACTCAGTGTCTTGTATCTAGCTCTATATGTATAATTGATCTGCATGTCTGTATGAGTAGGCTACGAGAGACGAGCATTGATGGATCCATTTTCAGCCTGTGTATTGATTTTGCAGAAATTCGATAGCTGGCAATCCTTACTAATATTATAAATGCGAAAGTTTGATTGGATGGATGTTTGAGTGACTGGATGCAAAGAGCGGGAGATCGTGCGCTGTGGCGTTCTTGGGGAGGCCTATGTCCAGCAGTGGACTGCAACAGGCTGACATGATGGTGATGATGGATGTTTGTTACTCTATCACGTATAAACTACTGAATGGATTTTAATGAAACTTTACAATAATGTAGCCTATACATCGGAATGACATATAGGCTATAATTTATTAAGATAGTGTATGAATTGTCATCCGCGCGGGTGAAACCGTGGAGCGCAGTTAGTCTGTACTAAAAACTGAGTAGTTAGACTTGCAATTTTTATATACAATACAAAAACAACACATACTGCATTGCCTGCAGACAAACAGATGTACAATATCTAACCCTATTGAATGTTTTTATCGCAGCGCTCATCGCAGCGCTCATCGCCGGTGTTCAATTACATTATTCAATCAACTAATGAAGTTTTTCGCTTCAATACCACCTGACGATGTTCCGACTGTTTTGGAAACGCAGATAAATGATAAAACAAAGCAAATTGCTCATCCGAACCAGTCGAGATAGAATTGTAGAGTTAGCATTCAACAATTTAAACTTTGTCTTTTATTTTTATTTTCTCCCTATAGTAAATTTTACTACACATTTTAATTTTGCCTTTTTTATACGTCTGCCAAGAAGGGTTATGTTTTTCGCGCGTATCTTGTATGTGTATGTATGTGTGTATACTTTCTATGTGTGTAATTCTTTTTGTCGAATTTTTTTGTTTACATATTGGATTATTTTAGTTTTTATAGACTCTTATAACTAATTAATATACAAATCCAATATGGAAGGGACGTTTTAATTAGTCTAGACCAAATAATTGTTCTCAACAAAAGCGGTACGTGATAGCAATACAATATTCAAATGTTTTTACAATACTAATTCCAAACATCCTATTTTTTATGTTACTGTCTACGACTGTTTCACAAAGGAAATATAAAATAACTAACTAATTTTCGAATACGCAATGAGGTGTTACAAATAAATCGACTACTTGATAAAAAATTACCGTTTCACTTCCCTAGTAAGTTAGTATTGGATGGCAATGCTTACTTTAATATTACGTCGATGCTCTACAGAAGGGTTGTAAGTCAAAGACTATAAATTTTAAGTAAAGTTGTATGTTTTTGACGAAGTTAAAACTTTTTGTGGTTTTTCGACACTATAAAATGTAGGTATTTAATTACTGTGGTTATATGGGCCATCATACAAGTATTAATGTGTGAGTATCACTTAATCATAAAAAGATGGAACGAAATGACGAACACAGACACTATAAGAAAATTGTAATCATGCCATCTTATTTAATTAAGTGTTTTGCATACTTAGCAAAGCATAACCAAAACTTTTTAAACGTTCAGTCTTTTTTCCACTACTTCAATAGATGATTTCGTAGAATTACCTGTCTAAAGTTCGTTAGCTTAACAACGTAGGCTAGTTCCGTTTCTAAGACATGTTTCGACGAGAAGTCACCGTCCACAAACACTCGCATCCCTCCAACGTCGAGCACTCTCAACATGTTCCAACATGTTCAACCCCGAGAATATGTAAGCTTGTTCAAACATGATTGATTGCGTTCGATTTCAACGTAGCTATCTCTATGTTTGTTGAATTGCTAGCGTTTGGTTTTAATTACACATCCCTGAGCATTTGGGTTAAGAGCTTTTTAATTTATATTTAAAGCTTAAAAACATAATCAGCAGCAATTAAGTTCATTACTATTACTAAAAAATAATCTTCATAAACTATTTCAGATTAAAAAAGTTACAGTGACAAACGAAAGGCAAAAAATATCGTGAACAAAAATCTGTTTCTTTGAGATCGTAGAAAAAGATGTCCAGGCGGAAAAGCTAGGGATAAATAAATAAGTATTGCTCCGTTTTCACTGGCATAACAAAAAATCTATGAAACGACCCAGCAGCTTTTTGCGATGAAAAACGAAATATCTTTTTCTGTCGTCTCTTAGTATCTAATGATTGCTGGTTTATTTCTCAGTGTACCTCACTAATTGTACGCTTGTTCTGGATTTGTATTAACTACAAACTTGATTTTTAGTGCAAAAACTTGTCATGATTTTTTAACTAATATGACATAATCAGATACCAGTTAATACACCGTCGTATTCTGATGTCAATGCTGTTCATCTACCTGTATCCATAGTAATATTATAAAGAGGAAAGATTTGATAGTTTGTTTGAATTGAATAGGCTCCGAAACTACTTGACCGATTTGAAAAATTATTTCACTGTTAGGAAGCTACACTATCTGCGGTTAACATAGGCTATATTAAATTTTCAAAAACGTTAGTGATCCATAGGATATAGGTATTAACACGGGTGAAACCGCGGGGCACAGCTAGTCATTTACATAGGACCAAATTTCAAATAAATTATTATCTACTAACTTAAGTTTTCTCAACTAGACCAGAAGATATAGCTGTACAGACATAGGTATACCGTATATCCTTCCTTCCTATCCATAGTATGTTCTCATATCGCGGATGGTAACACACTTTAAAGGAGCCCCTATTCAGGCCCTCATTGTGTTTCAAGAGGCTTATATCGACATAAAGACCAATGAAAATCTAAGTCTGAACCTAGCTCTAAGGCTTAAGACATAAAATAAGGAGTTAGTAAAGGAAGTAACACTATACAAGTATAAAATAAAGAACCTTTTAGAAATGCTAACGAGAATATAATTGAAGGGGAACAAGATGCCGAAACTAATTTTGAAGTTCTACAGAAGTTAATAATTGTTCTGCATTTATCTTGAGTGTTAGCAGCCAACCTTAAATGCATAAAGCCTTTTTGGCGTTTATTTTCAATAGTTTTGTGCAGTTTCAACTTCTAGATCATTGGAATGTAGTCATACTTACAAATAGGTTAATATTCGACTATTCGTATATCGTCATTGAGGCAAACAAGTGCATTAGTAATATTTGACAATACATGAAAACTTACATGACTAAAGAAAACATAAAAAAAACATTTTTTTTTAGTAATTTATTTATTTTTAGTTTTTATAATATTTCTACCTATTGGAGTGTAGAAATAAAAAAAATCACGGTACAAAAATATAATGAATTAAAAACATAACAATGAACACATTTTTTTTATTTAAAATGAAAAGTAACAATAATGTTATCTTGCTTTCATCAAATTATTTTAAAACCTTAACATTAGGCGACATGACAAAATAGTTTTATTTCAGTCTGAAAATAAAATTTAAACTCTTACCTCAGCTCTTACAAGCCATATTTTATTGGGCAGAAAGGTTTTCTCATTCTCCTGTGTTTTCAGTCTAGTTCGTCTGAGGAAGACATAAAACTGTCGACAGTTAATTAACCAGACGTCCATACGTACCACTTGCCAACTAAGTTCCTAGTTTTATAGCTCTCTTTAACTTGCTATGAGTTTTTATCGGGAGGGTTAATACTGCACGAACCGCAAAACTTTTACGTTCTTGCTAGGTATACGTGCACATCTAGATTTATTACATTTTTAGATCTATTGAATTGTGTAAAAGAAGTGTTTTTTCAAAACTTTAACATAAGCCATATTACAACTGAATGCACCTACCATATTATCTGTGCATCACCTTAAGGTTGACTGGAAAGAATGCCTGTGGAATTAAGTCCGCCTATGTACACCTTGTTGCATAAAGTTTTAATAAATAAATAAGCGCGTACATGCATAAATCCATGTAATTATTCGCGCTGATACGCATTTATTGCCATGAATTATATTACTACAAACATGCAGCGAGATAGTTTAAAGGTTAATATGTTAAACTCTTACAGTCCAGGTATCCATACAACTGCAGATTTATCAGATTTTTAGTTTCATTGAATTTTGTAACAAAAGTATTTTTTCAATTCACTTTTTTGTTTTGTACGCGGAAAGCGTGTTGTTAAAAAGCAAGGTCGTGTTTCAAAAAGGTTGCACGCAAACAATGTTTTACACAAAATCCCGGTACGCTATTATTATTCAACAAGACTCCTTTTGAAAAACTGCTTGTTTTCCAACAGTAGGTAATAATTTCCAGTATTTATCTGTCTTTGCAATAAATGTCAATCATTGTCAGATTAATGTAGTGTTCTGTGGCTGTGCTTTATGATATAAATTAAATATTGTGGTTATGATTTGTAGAATAAGTGTATACTTTAAGCTCAACCATCGTCTCGTCTTCATATGACTTGTTTTCACGACGTTTCTCAAGGACATAAACGACATTGGCCAAGATGTTTGATCACGAATACTCGTCGAGTATGGTCCAAGACCAAGGGATGGTCAGCTTACTGCCCGGGGACCGAAACAAATGCGCTTTCATAGCTGATGTTATTGTTTTACAATGTTAGTATACTCAAATAGTCAATCACAACAGAACATTATTGTATCAGATGCTCAATAAATAAAATATAAAGAGGTGCCGTATAAACAGCAGTTTAGGTGTATGTTTTATTTATATCATCCGAATCGCACATAATAATTTAGATCATTTATTAAATTATTTTATAATTAAATTATTATTTGACTTTATTTATTTATTATATTTATTCTAAAAAAAACCCTCGGTGTTTTTTACTTTTGTTTTTGTCTGCACAAATATGCATACACAAAAAAACACAGACACACTGTGCCTTAGTTTAAAATATAAGAAGTTGATGCTAAATATATAAATGTATCCATTTGTTCTAGGCATCATAGTGACCATCGGCTCCATGACCATCCTCCACTGCGTGTGGTCTCCGGACAGGTCGACCATGGACTTCGACAAGCTGACGCGCATCACATACCTCTTCGACTTCGAGGCCTGCGGCTACAAGGTCAACCGGGCCAAGCTGATCGCCAACCTGCTCATCAGTAACGAGACATTTGGCTTGGAAGTAAGGCCTATCAGGTGGCTACCGGCTGAGATGACCGTGTCTACTCGCCTATCGGCTAAGACGAGAAAGTAATTTTACCTCATTTTCTGTTTTTAAAATTAGATATGAAGGGGTTAAAGATAAAAGTTCAAATAAAGAAATGATACATGAAACTGACTGTCAACTTACATTAGAAACTACAAGTGCCCAAAAATGATTATGCTTAGAAACAAGCCTTTTACGGTAACTTAAAATGTCGTTACCCGTAAGACCAAATTTCAGTTTAACATTGCATAAATTAAAGAATCATTATTACTACAACTTTTTCTACTCTACAAAAACTACAAAAATATATTTTACGAGAGGTCTCAAAACCCATTTGAACTCCGTTAATCTCGTTAAATAGATCTATTTTCATCAAGTCTAAAGCGAGTTTAATGAACTGAATGCCGCTGAAACTGAAATTGTGCGCTTAATCCCAGCTCTTTTATCTTTTATTAAATTATTTGTAAAACATCCGATGTCGAGCGCATTTGGCATATTTATTACAAATTGACTTCGTTATCTTCAGATAGAAAATATTATGTACCAAACTAAACTCGTTTAAATGTGTGTTCAGATGTAATTTAAGGTTAAATAAAACTATACTGATTCATGCAATATTTACGTATATTAAAATGTTCAACTAAAAGCTGGCTTTGTATCGATTCCTATTGGACACTCACATATATTTTGTTCTTTTGTTACAGATATATAGAGATGAGCCTTGTTTTTCACATTATTTGGATGGTCCTAGCCATTAGTTTTCGAATTGTAACTAAAAACAGTGAGGATCTACGAACATTGAAAGTATCGCTAGTTATTTTCTTATATTGCTGTATCTTTATCATTTGCTTCGACGCGTCAATGGCGGTTCTCTACATCACTCATATCAAGCAGAGCTTGACTAAAGGCATGATACTTAGGCACAGTGGATGGAGTACGGAAATCAAACTGAAGAGTAGTGATGACTTCGCCGGCTGGCTTCCTATTCTAGCCTCCGTATGTTGGTTACGAGGGTTCGTCATCTTTGTCTTGAATATATACTTCTGCAGGCTTATCCACGTTATACGTAGAAAAATTAAGAGAAGAGAAATTAAAAAAAGGTTTCCGAATGAACGTTATTTACCTATTCCAGAAGCTTATCAAATACCATCAAATGATGATAGAGTTCTAGTGTTTCGTGTTGGAGAAGAGAAACCTGAGAACCCAAAAAAAAACAAGCGTGTGTTTTAGGTTATGCATAATTATATAGTTATGCATTAGATGAGAAGTGTACTTTTATTCGTGGAAAGAGTCAGTATAATTTAGTTATAAAATAATTCGATTCCTAAGTTAATGTTGATAATGCCTTCTAATTAAATTATTCCTATTAAAATAACCTCGTTTTATTTTCTTGACCATGATTTTCGTCGATAGGCGTTTAGTAATGAGAAATGAGATGAAGCGATTCAGCTCTTGGAAAATTCAATTTAAAATGCTGGTAAAGGACGCCATAAAATTTTTCATTATCACCTCTGGAAGAGACGTAGCCCATTAATTCTGGACTTAACCTGTAATCAAAACATAGGATGACCAATTTTGGTGACAGCATTTTGTTCGCGACCCACTCGAAATTGTTTGCCCTCTAGATTTTCGCAGAAACGTTTTGTAACGGGCTTGTGCGCGGCATTGATATATAAAAGGTTTATTTCATTTAATAACTGTCGCAATAATAAACTGAAGTAATGGGATCGTTAGGATTTTGGAGCATGGTGGTGATTTTACTCCAAAGTGAGTCTTTGTTTTACAAATTATTTGGAGAATTTCGTCCCATTTTAACAGCTAAAATTGTATTTGCGTAAATTTGTTACTTCAAGGTGATGAGATACTTTTATTATTCCAGGATATGATTTTCAGTCATTCTATTGCAAATAACATAAATGTAGTATTTCTACGGAATTAATTACAAAGATCCAAGCTGCATCATGCACTATTTTCATTTTCAATCTGACGAAACAGTTATTATTAAAACTGCAGGAGCTATTATTTTCAGATGAAATCGATTGCATGCAAGCTTTGAATATGAGTTATTACTTTAAATATAGCATAGATAATATTTAAGTTTAACGTCGGATTTTTATTTCTTTCTTTTTTAGTTCCTACTTCCTAGTAGAAAATATTACTCGAAACGATACGGAGTCAATATGATTACACGTTTGAGTGAGAGGATTTTTTCTTCTGCTTTAACATCCTACTATCTATCAACTTGAGTATTATCAAGTATCAAACTTACCACAAAAAGCTACGAATATTTTGACGGGCCTCCGGTATTTTTCTATCCCGGAGGTCGTGGGTTGATTCCACAAATGTTTGTTTGATGAGCACGATCATTTGTTCTGTGTCTGGGTGTAATTTATCTATGATATATATGTAAATAGAAATATATAAGTATGTTTATCAGTTGTCTGGTTACCATAACACAAGCTCTGCTTAGCTAGGGATCAGATAACCGTGTGTTATTTGTAAAAATAAATGAAAAAAAAAAAACATTCTCAGCGCTATTAGCCGTCGTGATCAGCTGGTTAACCCTCGACTGCAAGTTCGCGCCACTCGTCAACGAGCTGCACGAGATCACGCTGATGAAGATCCTGTACCTCTACGAGCCGGAAGCCTGCGGGAGAGTCCACTTCTACAACCTGACCTCCACCGTCAACTTCGAGAGGACGTACACTAGTGTCGTCTGGCCGGTCACCAACCACATCGCTGGGATATTCCGGACGTTAGTCTTATAATACTTTATAATTTGCTGTACATTGTTAAACTTTAATAATTACCAAAATTGTGATAGAGGCATGAATTCCTATCCTAGAATACTATTCAGGAGTAATTTTCCAATTCCTATGCTTGGCCAAAATTCAGAAGACAGTCAGTGTTCCATTTAGACCTTAAAGCAGGGAAGGTCTCAGATAAGCAATAATAATTACACATAAAAGGGCAATAACTGTCTTAATATATCAAATGGTTTGAAACGAACACTTCTAAAATTATAAAGGTATGACGCAACCTTAAAAGTTTGTTCAACAAGCAATCTCTAAACAACAACAAAATCTCAACTTTGTCTAACTTTAAAACTTTTAAGGTCAAGTTACTTTAAAGTATCGCTTACCCTAATCTATGTTCATTAAGATTTGACAGTTGAGAGGGGTAACATTATCGATTACTATACTGCCTCTCTTGTTTAAAAACTAATATATCAAATATTGATGGTCCAATTAGGAAAGTGCTTGGAGTATGTTAGATTAACTCTAAAACAAGTCACGACGAAGAGAGACACCGGAAATTAAATAACTAAAGAACAATAAAGTAAAAGCGATTGCATGTTGCTTTCGTTTAGCTATCAGCTCGTCATTTGCATGCCATCGAATGCTGTGCTCATATTCAAAACTAATTCAACCACTTGCAAGTGCCTAACTGCCTCGTTGGCCTAGTGGTTCTAAGCGCGACTGCTACGCTAGAGGTCTTGGGTTCGATTCCCAAGTCGATCAAGGTGTTATTGGGTTTTTCTATTAAATTCTCAGTGGTAGGTCGGAGTTTGGATTTGTTCCCGGTTAGTGACAATAGGCCCGGCCCTATTACATAGGACCTAAACATAACGGTAAACTGTGAATGTACATTGGTACACCTCTGCCTAACCCTTCGAGGATATAGGCGTGATGGTATGTTATGTTAAGTACCTAACCAGCTAGAATCTTTAATTCCAGTAAGATCCAGCTCTGGCTCGCCCTCCACCTGATCTGGTTCATCTTCGCCGTCATCAACGTGACGCAGGGCCAGCGCTCCTGCAGCTTCTACGCCACCCTACTGCCCTTCACCATCACCGGGGTCACTCTCCTCATCAGTGACATCATCAACGCTGTTCTGTTCCTCGTTGACGCTCGATACACGTATAGTGAATGTGAGTACTACGCTTATCATTTTTTTGCATATTTTCTATTCAAGTTATTTGAAGTATTATTTACAATATACATGACATCCAAAGATGAAATCCAGCCTCACAGCTTTCAATCCGACTTACGTAGTTTCCACCAATATGAAAGTGTAAATAAATAAATATTTTGTCATTCAAAATAACAAAACATGCCAATATAACCGCCAACAAACAAACAGCGAACGATCTGTACTCAGTTGTAAGCATTCCAAATCTTCCTTTGTATTGTAAAATCGGATCACAATAAACCACTAGATACATCGCGTGCTTTGTACAATACACGACTTCCATTATCCTATCAAAGGCAAGCAATGGTCTCAAATGTACAGTTATCAACGTATAGCTTTAGATCACGGCGGGAATACAACAGGTATGCAACTGCGAGCCAATTTCGAAGGCTTATTCTGAGTTGGATTCCTTTTGTTTGGTATGAATGTGTTGTGTTAATACAAATATTTACGGTTTGTCTACTATTTTGATTCACTCATAACTGAACAAATAGAAATACTTGGAATGAAATTAGCATCGAAACTAACATTCACTATTGCACAGAAACAATACAATTATTCTACAAAAAAAGCTTACAGAAGGTGAAATGAAAATAATTCCATTTCCCACTAAACTCTACTAAAACGTGCGAAATTTTCACCCAAAACCATTACCATTAGTGATCATCTAAATTGCCGACCTTAGCACTCCAGAACTGCAAGACCATATTGAAATATCAAAGATCACCTTCATAACTATTATCGGTATAGCATCCTCCGTGAATAAGGCTGTACGGCTATTAGTAATTGATGCCCACTCTCGAGCGATCCGAAGCCGCTTTGAATCGCAGACAGACCCAGTTTAATCTGCTCGCGTTGACTAGATAACTGTCCATTCATTACACTCTAGTGGGAAATGCCAAGTTTCAATAGAAATTTAATCCTTTTAGCAGCTCTTAAACTCGAACCTATTTACGTCCTTAATGAATTCTAGAAAGAAGCAAATTATTAAGAGATGTGCTGGTTAATGGAATCTTATGAAGGTGATTCAATATTTTTATTGGATTCTTAACTTTAGCAATTTAAGGCAGTACGTATTGCAATTAGGTTATGTATAATATAAAGCAGTATGCAATACATAAGGCACTATGTATTACATAGGGAATAAGTATCATATAAGACAGTAGGTATTCGGTAGGGGGTATTTATCACATAAATATGAGGTTCAAAACTGAATTCTGGAGAATGTGGTGTCCGAAATCTTATGTAACAAAACATGGTACCATTTATTTTAAAAATTACAGAAATTTTGTTTTCAATATTATTTTCATTCAAATTCTAAGCGTGAAAATAGCTCTAACTGAAAATATTTTCACGCAAATAATAATTGTCTATGAATATTTTTATCGACGGACCACGGAGCTCTGGAACTGCACATTTGCATAAGCTTTCAATGCAATGGAGATCTTCTAAATTCCCCTTTATACTCAGAATATAGCAGCACGATACGCTTTGTCCCTTGAGAAGCATCTTGTGACCACATAGAGTAAAAAAAATACTTCAGAGTACGCACACGCGCACTCTAAAGTATGCTTAAAGGCCACTATGGCCGAGCAGAAGAAAATTTTTGACTGTATTATTCATTTACTGATTTTATTTATTTTCCGCGCAACGTCAAACAATTATGCGAAATTAGCGGTAGTTCCAATATTATTAGGTTTTGTGATAGTTATATTAAGCGACACGCTCTTTTATAACACCAATTTTACGACCAAACAAGTTCATGATAGTGTATACACGATAGTGCACACGGTTCATACCATGACATGCGTACTCTATAGTTTCTTATTTATCCTCCATGTGTGACCACATGAATGTGGACTAGCAAAAAGAGTATGTAATCGTAGTTGGCGTTCTGAATCTCCGCTCACTCTCGAGGGAAATGCGTGATGATTTGTTGGGCGTAGCTTCATCTTGTGAAAGGAAGTTGGTTACACAACTTTTTGTACATGCTATAAAGATTTGAAGTCCACATGTTTTTGCAAGAAATCTTTTTTCGTTTAGATTTTTGTCGAATAGTGAGCAGAATTATAAAATATATTTTAACACTTTATCTTTTATTAAAGTTCTCTTAGTATTCTCTGAAAATACCAAATAATGATTCAGAGAGAATAATGATTTCCTTCAGTGTTAATCAAAATTAATTGTTCACTATTTCACCTTTTTTCAATAAATGGTTCATTCCAGCTGCAATTCTCCGGTACCTATCAGTGCGAGGCCGTCTTCGTGCGATGAACAAGCGGCCCATCACACCAGGCGCTCAGAACGTTGAAGATACCTCCTGGATAGCCGTGGTCCTTGCTTACATCAGCATGAGAGGCATCGTGCAGTGGCTCGTCAACTTCTGGATCGTTAAAGATAATTACTATGAGGGCTTGGAGCGTTACCGTAAGTTTCTTTGAATACCAGAAATCAATTAACAGGTTTATAAAAGATGCATGCATAAAAGGGTGAAGTCCGAATATATTATATTTTAACCCTTATTTTTGATTTTTAAAACCTAGCCTTTACATTGAATTCCTGGAAGACGGAATGCATTTTGCAATTCTCTGAATATCGCAAAATGTTTTTTTTTCCAAATTAAATACCTTCGTTAGTTGGAAAAATATTTTGGTATATTCCAATTTATCAGGCGTGGGTATATAGTTTACAATGTTTAACACTTTGATCTTTGGGATATACCAAACTTAACAGCTCATATACTCCTAGTTTATGAACTTAATGCTCAAGGGGCCTAAGATCCAAAGTTAGCATCTCAAGTCGGTCATCGGTTTTAACGTTTATTAGCCAACTATAAGGAACCTCCACAAGTTTGCCTGCAATTATGTTTCCATGTGACAATATGGACACCGGAAGGTGTCATAATCTATCTACACAATCTTTATAAAGCTTATGGCACACCTTACTTTATACAGATTTTATTAGATACAGTAAATTGTATGTTACTTCCGTAACGATAAAAATCCCATTGTATACTAATAAGTATATTTTTGTCATTTGAAATAATTACGTACTGTTTAAAAGTTTCGCATTTATTACTTACAGGTCAAAAGCTACGGATAAATCGACACAAAACCCGCTTAAGAAGTACTTCTCTCTCGCAGACATTATAAAACTCATTCCTCGAATGTGAGTGAGACAGAGCGCCTGATTTAATGGGGCTAGCAATAAATCGACGCTATGAACTTTGCTGTGATAATATTTTTAGTGTTTCAATGTTATTGATAGTAAAATATAGAAAAGTGAAAAAGAGTTTTATTGATATTTGTCATTCTAAAAATAATATTATTCTAGAAAACCTAAATACTATGTGTTACGTCATGGTATCTCTGACGTCATAGTTTCGTTTACAGAATCCGCTGCAGGAGCGCTTAGGGTCTAGACAAATATAAAGGTATTTGCACAAGCGGGTTATATCCACAACCCTCGCTGCAAGTCACGCGACAACCAGGTCGAGTATACGTTGCTATAGCTTAGACGCTAGTATTGAAATGTTAACTGTATGAAGAATGTTAGGATTGAATGTACGGTACTTACTTCTTACTTGTTTCCTTAAATCAGATGATTTATTTCCATAAATCAGAAAATAAAAATAAAATGTGTTTTTTATCTTAAATCTCTAAAATTAATGACACTAAAGCAATTTCAGTTGTGTCCCAATTTACCTATTTGTATCTAAACAATTTTTTTTTATGTTTTACATTCTGATTGACGCCTTCGTCCCAATATGATCCGAGATTGCATCCGGCTTTTACCAATTGTTAATCAATACGGCTATAAGAGATTAATTGTGAAGCAGAAATCTTTTGCTATGGAAATCTAGGCTAAACTCGCAATCGTTAAGGGAAACAGACGTCCATAAAAAACAGTTGCCTTCATTTTGGAGCTCCAGATATCATACGTACACAAACAGCTAAAGTAAATGAACGCCGGCAGATGAATGCGGGTGAAGCAATTAAAATCCGTCGCCATTATAATGACATAATTATAGCGGATCCCGACGTTTACCGTCACCAGTTAATGAATGGAGCCCTAAAGCCTCTAGCGTTTTCTTACAACTGACTACTATAAAATGTTCAAGAGATTTTGAAGCTCTTTTCGCGTTTCGGTGAGCAAATGTGGTGATGTCACGTTTTGTTAAGTTTAAGATAAGATTTAAGACGTGCTTACGCTTGAGTCAGGGTACTTTCTTTTTCCGTTTCCATTGTAGAAGTTCTCGCCTTTTCTTTTTTGTTTTTTATTGTACTGCTTTCTGTTTGCACGTTGTTAGGTTTGCACGTCTTTTTAAATAAGGATGAATTTCCTTATTGCTCAATTAAGGAAAGAAGAAATCCAATTAATACTGCGTTGTAATATTTAGAGACTTCTTCAAACAAGAATCTTTGAACAGCTGTATCTAAAAATACAGCAGCAACGTCTTCTTTTTGACAATTATGTAAGGAAAATAAAAATCCATTGCCAAAAATAATGCGAAGTGCTTATGTCAGAAAAGTATGCGTTTAAATTCATTACGACAATTATAGCCAATCCGACATTTCCATTCTACTGAAACACATATTCACCGTGTTTTCAGCCAAAAAATATCTGATACGAAGTTGAGCCCACAGAATGAATGGTTTGCGAAATTCACAAGAACTTCCTAAACTCTATTTATTGAAACAATGCTGGGCAATTAAGCTAAAATAACACAAGACAAGCTGCTTACTGGACCGTTATGAGATTCAGCAAATTTTGCCTCGACCATTGTGACGGTAATTGTAAAACGGAGTTGCGGTTTGGAATAAGTAAAACGTTGTTCAATCAACATGGGGCCTTTGACGACGCATATACGGAGGGATAGGGCGAATTTCTGTTATATAATGTAGTTCCTTTGCTGAAAAGCATAAAATGCTTTGTTCAGAATAAAACTAACGTTCTACAACCGAGCCTTAGCGCAAGGTTTTCGGCTGATAGTTAGCTTTATCAAGACTTGCAACTTCCATCCAAATCAATACTTATATTTTTTGACTGTCTATTATTTATGTTTACGCTCTAAGCCGGATATACGAGCCTAACTGAGCTTTCATCAAAGTATTTTAGCATTAAATATAAAACTTGAAAAGATCATATCCTAAGCTAAGATTGAACCCGCATATAAAACGCGTCATTTTGTGCGCATTACGCGACCTAATTCTTTTGGTCGATTCATAAAATCCACGTGAGAATATTGTCACCTGCATATTTTTTATACCACTTATTTTTCATCTTTAGGCGGCATACGAATTTAAAATGTTATATAAATGCGGAAGAAAATCAAGACAGGTTGTTCGTGTTTTGGACTGCTTATTTGTGATTCTTTGATGTTGCTTTGAATCCAATTAGAGGAAAGTCAGGTTATCTTAGTTGGTTGCAGATTCAATGTCGAAACAGAGTTTTAGGAGCGCCAGTATATGGACCTTTTGACTTATCCATATGCAGATATGATTGCTAGACTTTTAACCATGTACAACAGTATTTTTTCAAATTTCCATTTAGTAAGTATTGGTGTAAAGTCTGAAGCAAATCTAGAATTCAATTTGAATTAGCAATACATGCAAATAATTTGTCGCGTGTTGCTCCAAGCTGTTCCATTTGAGCGCCACTTGCATGCTAATGAATATCAAATAAATCTTAAGTAACAGCTGGGTATCGATACAAAATGGCCGATGCTATTAGCTTACAAGGTATCTAAAATTAAATCTATACTAAGCTAAAGTTTTATGCGGCTTAGTATTATAAATACGTTGTTATTAATAGTCCACGTATAATAAATAAATACTGTTTATTGAGTTGGTACGTAGGCGGTACGGTTTGTCCGATAATACAGGTTAAGCCGCGCTCGCCGCGGTTGGTCCGTGGATGGGTGACCATTCAGAACATACCGAGACCCTTCCGTGTTTTGGAAAGCACGTTAAACAGCAGGACCCCAAGACAGTTGGGCAAAGGTTCAGGAGATGATGATAATGACTGTGTTGATAAAAGACAATTTCATGTCATAAGATATTATTAGGATACTTTTAATGGTAGTTATATGATATCCTACTTCAAACGACTGCTATCCTAGGAAAGATGAAACCATTTCAATTAGTACATGAAATAGTAACTACAAAAACCCGAGCTTGTTTATTCCTCTTTTGTAAATTAAGACAGAAGAGAGTAGACACTACAATCTGACTGTTGCAAGCTGGTAACTTTTCATTTCCAATTAAGGACTAGTAAATGCTGAGCAAAAATGAAATGTTCTGCAAAGTGCATTTTCATTGGTCTGCAAATATCAATACGCGAACATTTTCAAAAAATGCAATTTAAAAATTCCTCTAAATAATAACAGCGAGGACGTATCAAGATTCACTCGCTATCCGTTTAATTCTGCAAGTAGACAAAAGTAAAAAATTGCGATTGAATATTTCCGAGATTTATTGTGAATATATTTTGAGATACAATTTTTTTACGGATTCTTGTACAACGTGCATTCTATTGTAGAAATATGCATTTGCGTTAAGTAACTATCAATTGTAATTTTGCTTAATAAAATAGTAATTATAAAACAATTTAGGGATCATAGTCAATTATATTAAAAGTTGAAAACTTTACAGCACTAATAATTGTTCAGTAGATACCTATTTAATAACCTTTATAGCCTCTTTACTCTGATTAATAAAATCACTTTAAGATAAGATAAAATTAATTAAACACTTAATCAAAGGAGAGTAAAATTTCATTTTAATTATAAGCACTTTATTATATTGATATACTTTACATTATTTCAGGGTCTTATGATAAGCAAAGGTGCAGGGTTCCTCAGTTGCAGCCTGGCGGTGTACTTCATGTTCTGGACATCGTTCTCCGTCACAAACTCCACTTTCTGCAGTTGTCCGTTAGGAAGCAGCACGTAGTATTGCCCAACACTCTTCTGGACTTCGACGGGACCTTCCAGTCTTTCCGCTTGAGGGTTATCAGTGGTTGGAACGTCAGTGGTATCGGGAACTCCGTACGTGTTGTCTGGGACGCCGTAGCTGGTCGCTGGAGGGGTCTGCTTCGGCAGCTCAAAGGCTTGACCTTGTGGTTTCCATCCTGAAGCTGGGTAAGGAGCGTCAGGAGGTCCGTATTGGTCAGCAGGCTTGTCTGCAGGTTCTTCGTTGGGTAGTGTGAAGGGTTCTCCAGCAGGTTTCCAGCCAGAAGCCGGGTAAGGCCCTGATTCCTCCGTAGTCGCCTCCGTCGGTGAGTCAGTGGTTGTCGGAGCCAGTTCTTGTCGCTGGAACCTGTACCTCGCTGGTCTGAAGCGAGGCAGCTCAGCCATGGCTCCGAACACAACACAAAGCAGGACTAGGAACTTCATGATTAGATGTTGAACAGTTGAATGATGCTGGTCGTCATATTTCGGGCTAATTTATACTATGATGATAAGTTTATGGTGCTTTGTTGTATCATAAATGGTGTGATAAGGACGTTATAGAGGATATTCGGTGATCTGTCAGTCTGGTCACGTACCGGTTGACTGACATTGACCTGATGACGGCGGTCGAGTGACATCGATAGCTGATTAGAAGACGTGTGATTAATTAATTAAGTTAGTATTAAGCCTTTCTACCTTGAAATTTACCCGTTCATTGTTAAGGAATGTGTAGTAAGCGATGATATCACATTATAAAGTGATGTTGTGTCTGATGAGGTTAAAATTTGGCAAACAATCGTAAGATTCAAGTATGAATCTAAACTAATTGCTTAAAACCTGTTTTATTTGACCTTCTTAACCTTGAGTTTTGAAGGTTTAAAAAACAACCTAAGATCAGATTATAATCAAGGAAGAGCTAAAATAATGTGATAAGGAAATCTGAAGGGAAAATGAAATGTACAATTTTCCTTTACATTAGAATAAAATATCATGCCAAAATTAAAAAACTAAATTTTGTACATAATGGGTATTAATATTTTCCATATTTTCTCTAGGACATTAATATTTTCAATTATTTTATATAATGGATTTTGAACTCAATTTTTAAAGATTTGCAGAAATTTCATAGCAATCAATAGACAGGGCCTATTACATAAATTATTCATCTAACTCTAGTAATATCTAATACGATTACGCAACAGTCAATCTAAATTGATATACCAACATGATTATGACAGAGACATTGTAAATTAACGTCATAAACATACCGACAATGGCTTTCATATCATAAACAATACACAGACAGTAATCAAACTGTCTTGTATACATTACGCTTATAGTACGCGCCTTGAATGTAAAATTAGTTGATAAACGACAATGTATGGTGCCACGTGCGATAGATCCAGTGACCGTGTGCCCGGCAACTGTTTGTCAATATTGATTATTAATTATGAACAGTTGAGATTTTGTCCCCTAACGAAGATTAGTATTGATTTTGTTATTGATAACTTTTGTTATAATTACTTACGCTCGAGATTAATTACAAATCTAGTTGTTGATTTCCTCTTCTTATTAAATTGACATAACTTGTTGGCTTAATATGTCCACATTTCATTTCCTAAAAGTCGGAAAATAAATTAAAATAATTTTCATTTTCTATTTTGTTACTCATTTAATTTTTTTTATTTATTTTAGAAATAAAGTCATTATAGTTTTGAGACTATTTAATGATACTTTATATTTGTAGTGTCCTGACTCTAATTAGTTTATCAATTTACGGCCTAAAGTATGGGTGGTAAATCGATAAATTAATCGGAAATTGGTAACAAAATATTTTAAAGTAATTTCCTTTCATAATTGATTGGTTAGACGCCCTCGTCCTCATTATAAATATTCTTTGATCACACTCGCGTATAAAATGTGTTTTTAATATATTGAGTTTACTCAGTAAAGCTATTAATTTTGACTCGATTGGATATAAGATTTTGTTTTCAGCGCTGGTTTTTTCACGAAAATATTTTGGCTCTTTGTTCGTATGGTATTTCATACCTTTTAAAAGGAACCGCGTTTGAAAGGCTGGTTTATAGTAGTTTCTGAAAAGAGTAGGAAAAATGACAAAAGAAAAACGTTGTGGTGATATAGTGGAGTAGCGATACCTTTAAAACAAATGTACGATTTTTTGTCTCTTCGGTCGACTTCGCTACCGTATTTGTTTTGCTGGCTATTTTATTTGTAAAAAAGTGCACGGCAGTAGATTTAACATGGAAACTTGTGTGTTTTTATATTCTTACATCATGAAATGCAGTAATATTTGACATTAAAATATATTGCTATGTAAAAACGTATCGAGACGACTGTAAATAATAAAAACTTTTAGAACGAATGTATGCCTGATACTATCGAATATATCTCGGCAAATAAACAAAGCGTTAAACATCACAATGAGATCTGTTCCAAACAGTAATATCAAAAAACTTTCCATACGTTTAGAATGCAAGATGTCACGAAATACAATATCGAAAGCAGTTTCCGACTTCAAACTCGGTACGAGTATATGAAAGTTCCCGATACAGAGCCGTACAAAATGCAGTATAGTGCATAAGAGCTGTCTCCTGCAGGTATCCGGTGCAATCGACAAGTGCATTCATAGTTAACTTACTCTCCGGGACGTTTAGACGATACAAATAGAATGGCGAATGAGATGAAGGGATTACGGGACATGGATGTGAGTAGGTTTTGGGTTAATTTTTAACCGGCTTTGAAAGGAGGAAGTTCTTAATTCGACTGATGGTTTTTTTTTATTTTAATACCGCTTTTTTTTGACAGCATTTTTTCTTATTTTTCCACCTATAATTTCACTGAAATGGTCCCATATAAATTTAATTAAAGCTGTTGTTTTTCATATATGTATTTATGGGTAATATTGGATGTGAATTCGCATTCACTAATTTTGTGACGATGTAGTAAAGTTTTTTCAAAAGCCGTTATCAATATAATAATAGATCGAAGACCAGTGTTAATTCCTTGATATTGTCTTAATGTCAAAGCAGTATGGTTTATTTCCGTTATTATTATTGACGTATGTGACCTTCGTTTATTATGTTCCTACACTGTTAGTCGCAGTGAGTCATCTTTTGTTAAGGACCTACATAAAGGGTCCTGTAGACTATACTACCGTATGTATGTATAGCCTTTGAAATGGAGTGCACTTTTGTCAGTAAACTTTTGATATTTAATGTTTGGATTATTCTGCACAAGCAAGATATTATTATATTGTGGTTTTATCATGAGTTTAAATTCTTAGTCACATTTTTTGATTTTTATTAACACCAATTTCAAAATAATAAGCCCCGATGCAAGACAAAAACATCGTAGAAAAATTAATTGTCAATTTTGTAAAAATATACGAAATCCAGTTAAGCAGACAATAAACAATAATGCAATCAGGTTGTATGATAACATATTACCTGATTTCATTATACAAAGTTAACTAACCAATTCCATAGTGTCTGTTAGTCCAAACTATTTCATTCGGTCGTTCAATCAAAATGTTTAATAAATTAACGTTGGCTACACCGGCGAGACCAACTTCAGTTTTAATATAGGCAATTTTAGTTCCCTAAAACTGTCTGAAAGCCCCGGAGATAGCTCATAAAAGATAAACTGCCTGAAAACATTGGGGAATTGAATTATAGAGAGCGATATTTATATCTCTGGGTTAAAATTAATTAATAGTCATTTAATAGATTTAGGCTTTCATTGGATATCTATTCCGTAATTTTGATTGATCGTTTTATAGATTTGGGGTTGAGCAATTTTGAATGTTACTAATATTTTATATAAACATAACATAACATATCATCACGCCTGTAACCCCGAAGGGGTAGGCAGAGGCGTACCAATGCACACCCACAGTTCGCCGAAATGTTTAGGTCCCATGTAATAGGGGGCGAGCCTTTTGCCCTTTTGTACAAATCCAAACTCCGACCTGCTACTGAGAATTTCATAGAAGAACCCAATAACACCTTGGTCGATTCGGGAATCGAACCCAAGACCTCTAGCGTAGCAGGCGCGCTTAGCACCACTAGGCCAACGAGGCAGTTGTAATATTTTATATGCGCATACTTTATACAAATGTATCAAACTCAACGAAAACAAGTTCCATAGCTTTTTCAGTCTTAAAAAATAAGATGCAATATCTTAAGACTAAAACTTTCTGCTTTCTCTAGCACTCAGAAGTTAGTCATCCATCCAGCAGAAATGATGCAGTTTATTGGCGTCACAGAGCAGTTATTGGAAACTGTAGTCGAATCAACTCGCTCGGAAAATTGGATAGGATATGTCGAAGCAGAGCCAGTTAGGACGCAGCTCCGTTCGCATTCCTTTGCACAGTGTTCAGTCTACCTGATCCCATTTCACAGCTTTGCCCGTGTTAAATTTCGGGAATGGCGATTTTTGAGCCCTGAATTTTCAATTTTTGTAGTAGCAGGCTTTTAAAGAATTTCTGTGTATTTTGTAAGTAATATTTAAAAAAATAAATAACATTTTAGGAGTTGTAAATAAGAACTTTTATTTTATCGCAATTGTTCATCGATATTTCCACTAAACTTCGACATTATTTATTTTTATTTTCAGCTGAATAATCATAAATTGTCACAAATATAATCTGTATCTAGATGAAGACAAGTAAGGCTTAACGTCGAGGCAATCGGGTCGACGAATTTTGATTGTCAATTTGTGTTTACCAGCAATCAACATCGGCCCTCCAACGAGACATTTACATAAATCTCCGGACAAATAACAATATTATGACTTTATCAAAATAATAAAAGGAAGAAAGATTGATACAGATGACGATGAATTTTTTGACACTTTAAGTTAAATTAGGTTGTAAGTTTTTTATGGCAGAAAAAAGGGGAAGCCTATCTATAGAAAGACCCAGCCCTCAGCAGTTTGTGATTCCGGGTTAAAATGATGATTAGTTTTAATTTTATTATACATATATACAGTTATTTTTGTTGTATGTAAACTTCATTTACAGTGATTGTGTACTTTTTTAAATATAATAAATACTGAAATGTAAAATGAAAATGATGATTTACGTTGCTCTGTAGGGCGACAATGATTGCTAGATTGCTGGAGACGTCTCGCTGGGATTAATCCCACAAATTGTCGGCACCTGGCGTCGTGACGTAATCGTCACGTTTTAGACAAGTCTCTCGTTACCCTGTCATTGGGGACATTCTTATAGCTTTATATTTTGAGCACGATATTAAAAAATATTTCTTAATATGTATCAAGCAGCGAAGATACAAATGGCATAAATAATGGCCTGTTGGTCTAGTGGTTAGTGACCCTGACTCCTATTCCAGAGTTCGTGAGTTCGATTCCCACCCAGGACAAATCTTTGTGTGATGAGCACGATCATTTGTTCTGCGTCTGGGTGTGGTTTATCTATAATATGTATGTATTTAGAAATATGTAAGTATGTTTATCAGTTGTCTGGTTACCATAACACAAGCTCTGCTTAGCTTGGGATCAGATAACCGTGTGTGAGATATCCCGGAATATTGTAATATTATAATTAAATCTTTATCGCACACAAATACATTACATTTAATATACGTATAAACGTAAATATACATACACGTAGGTCGTATATATAGGATATGCCAAAGGTTCCTCTAATTGACCCTGGAATTGTCAACTGAATTTACGTATGTACCTCGGTCGGTAAATCCCTTCAATAAGGGTCGAGGTAGGATCCCTGTTAGAAATAAATTGTAACATGATTGACAATAAGCAAGGTCATCCAAAAGTTTATATATTTAGACTTAAAACAGAAAAAAGAGATTTTCATTTTATACATTTTTTTTAACAAAATTATGTTTGCCAAAAAACTCTTTAGATATTCTCAAAATTGCTGAAGCGTATAATTTACGAGATCATTATACGGCCCATATAAAATATTCGCCTATTAGTGTCATGGACTCAAACATTCAGACATTTAACTAAACATAAACATGCTTAAATTAAATAGTAATTTTATTTTAATTATATAATTACAAGTATAATTATTAGGCTATTTGTCTGAGAACGGATAACTGTCGAAATTACGGTATTCGAGGACAATTTAATTTTCAATAGCCAAAGCCAGGTTGATCGAACGATTGGATTCTTTAGACATAAAGCCACCGTAAAATGGTTTAACAATAAAATCCTTTTGACTTTCAGCTCGATGCTTTTGATTGGGCATAAAAGCCGTCCTTGGACCTTACATGACAAAGGTCCCAAAACGCTCCCTTCACGAGATATCGTAAATTTATCGCCGAGGTGGGTAAACATAAATTGTGGAAATATGACAAAGTGGAGACAACCGGAGATATCTTTTTGTGTTTTCATTAGAGCTTGAAACAATACGTTTATTTAATTGCGTTTGTATTTCTGAAACGTGATTACATAAGAATAAAGGTATTTCGGCTTTGTGTGTTCAAATCCTCAGCGATGTACTTATCAACATATATTCTATTAAATGAGAATCAATTTTTATTAGATTTGTGAAAGGATGACTACGTGTCATAAATTGATTGAAAGCCTCTAACAGCAAAATAAATAAAGTCAGTTGCCCATTTCTCAGGGTCATGTCTTATGACAACCTTTAGTATTATTTTGCCAGTACCAATACTTTTTCATACACGAACATAAAATATAAAGCAAAACATTATCAAATAACCAACAAACCCGAAAT
Source organism: Autographa gamma (assembly GCA_905146925.1). NCBI lineage: Eukaryota > Metazoa > Arthropoda > Insecta > Lepidoptera > Noctuidae > Autographa > Autographa gamma. The sequence goes on from LR989858.1 coordinate 1,111,087, forward strand.
ATCAACTAGAAAATTCGTACCTGAAAAAACGAAATACAATTTCAGCGTCCTGGGAATCATTAAAGTTAATGAGGCGAAATAATGTTACCAGTCACAAACGCGTAATTATCCTTCAAATCGATGATGCCCTTTGCGAACGGATGTCAGGAATACTCGAAATTGAGGCTTTTGGCATTAAAGCTGATCACGCGTCAAAGGGCACGCATTAGTAAATTAAAATGCTGACGAAGGGAGATGAGATGTGATGAGATGTGATGTGATGTGATGAGATGTGATGAGTACAGAGGAAAATAACGTTCATCTCTTTGTGGCTTTCTCGTGACGTAGACGTCTATTGTTTCAGACTGTAATTATAAAAGGATTTTTCAAGTCTGATAGCAATTATTTATAATGAGTTAGAGCTGAAAGTATGGCAGTTGGTTGTGTATCAGGTATCATGTAATACCTAGAACTCTAACTATGAAAAAAGCTTAAAGCTATGTTGACTTTGTAACACGTTTATTTTTATCGCAAAAGCAAAATTTTTCAAATTATGTACCTAGTGAATTTTGGAAATTAGAATTTCAAAATTAATGTTATCTTTACCAAAATAATTAAACTCCTCAATTTAATTTAATTTTACTCGTATCTAATTAATGTAAAATTAAAAGATTTTTATAAACAAAAGATGTGAAGCGACCGACGTGAACCTTTTGCAGTATTACCCGGTTCAATACATCGATAACTCATTATTAGAGACGATTTAATAATGGCTGAATCTCATTATACCACCTTACAAGGATATACCTATCACCAACCTTCCGATTTCAATTTTGACTTTCAGTAAGTAGGGACTACAGACTAAACATAATAATATACATAAACTGCTACTATCGCTAGTTTCCCCTTGTGCCAAGCGAGAGCAGTTTTTAGTCTGAACCTAGTACATTCGTTTACTGATTTAAGTTAATTTTCGCGCAACGAGAAACTTATATACGAAAAGATCGATGGTTTTGACATTGTTAGGATAATATTATTGTTTTAGATAGATTTTTCAAAAAGGCAAGCTCCATCTTCCATTCCATTTCACACTAGTGCTTACGTTCAAACTCTGATAGGCTCACTCTAGTTTCTTATGTATACTCTTAGGGACCAACAGCAAAGTATAAATTACATTTTATTTTTCAAAATACTGAATAATTATAATCATTAATTTACTCCATCCTATTAGACATTAAATTCAGCACGTGCTTTCCGTTGACTTCTAAATGTATCTTTTCTTATTACCTTCTATGTTTAGATAATCAAAAACTCAAATTCTAGAAGGTTATAACTTACAATTTATAGCTGTGTATTTAATCATTTGTTCTGTCTCTGGGTGTAATTTATATTTAATATTATAAATGTATTAAAAATATTAGATGAGTACCTATGTTTAGCAGTTTTCTGCATTGTTTGGGATCAGATGGCCGTGTGTGAGTGTAAGTCGTCCCAAGATATTATTATTATATTAGAAATAAACAACTATATTTCTAACAAATACAGGGTGTTACGAAACCCCTGTCTGACCCGAAAGGGTGATAGGGTTCACAATCACATGCCCAAATAAAATATTAAATTTGGAATTTTATTTTTTCCATTTTCATTTTACATTTTGTAATTAGATATCGATACCTAAAAACCCTTAACGGATCCGACAGGGGTTTTGTAACACGAAAGGATAAAATATTGAGTATTAAACTCAATATTTAATAACTATAACATAATGTATGTTCATTAGAACTTGCAACAAACTATCAAAGATAATTTCATGTTTGTGATATCCAACATAATCAAAGAGTCTTTGTGAAAATAAACTCAAAAATAATGACGTCACAAAAGCTGTAAGTTTGTTTAAACGCGATCATGTCCAAGGAGCAATTAATTATAATGGGTTTCCGTCGAAGCGTAGTGAAACCTCGTTATAACTAACGTCGCGTCGGTAAGCACAGCGTTACACTGGATATTCCCATTACTATGCTAACGCGACGGTCAGCACTACTCACGGGCCAAGACATAAACTTAACAGAATATATATTCTCCAAGAATAATTTACAGTATATTGACGGCTATGATCGATCACTTATGACCGCATAGCCGCGCGGAACCGCAATGAATCGCACCTCGCAAGATTTTTTACGTACTCTAGGTTTTTACAATAATTGTATAATACTGTATCTCTTGCACAAAACATTGGAAAACTTCGTCTTATATTGTGTTACTGTAATTTATTTTTTTATTTCGTACATCGACAAAATTATGTGCTAAATATGTCCAAAGAATTAGAACAACGAACAAATGGGAATATAGAAAAACACCCACTGAATTAAATAAGACAAATTACAAATCTTTATCGTCACGATTAAATCGCGTTATTAAACTCACGCAAAAGTCACGTAATGATGATTACATTAAGTCTGCAAATAATAAATCGCAAGCGACATGGAAGATAATCAATGCCAATAAACTCAACATACCAAAGGATCAAATAAAACAAATTATTTTCAATGGCAATACGATAAGTGATCCTGAAGAAATTGCGAATCATTTTAATAATTTCTTTATCGACCAAACTACGAGTTCCGTATCAAATTACACAAAATGTTGCATCCCATCTAAAACAAATTCAATTTTTGTACATCCTACTGTACCTGAAGATATTAATAGAATAATTAGAAATTTAAAAAACACTAACAGCACCGGTTATGATTATATATCAACAAGAATTCTTAAACTTGTATCTATAAAAGTATCACATATTCTTAGTCATGTAATAAATTTAAGTATTTTAAACGGAGTTTTCCCCAACAAACTAAAATTAACTTTAATAAAACCTTTATTTAAGAAGAACGACAGAAATGATATGAGTTGCTATCGTCCAATAGCTCTTGTACCAATTATATCAAAGATATTCGAAAAAGTGATACATGACAGTATTTATAATTATTTTGAATCAAATAATCTTTTTTGCAATGAGCAAGTTGGGTTCCGAAAGAACAAATCAATAGACATAGCTATATACAATTTTCTCCATACAATATTAACCCAAATGGATAAGGGTAAGCAATCTTGTGCACTATTCATGGACCTTACAAAGGCTTTCGATTACGTTAATCATAAAATTTTGCTGGATAAGTTATACGCCTATGGGATAAGAGGAAATATTTACGAACTAATTAAATCTTACTTAGACAATAGAACTCAAATCACCCAGGTCTCTAGAATATGTCCTTCTGTAAAAAAACTTACTCTCTACTCTTCAGCATGTAGAATCGTTAGCTCTGGTGTTCCACAAGGGAGTGTACTGGGTCCACTTCTATTCATCATATATATAAATGATCTTCCCAAGATAACAAACTACAACACCGTTTTATTTGCTGACGATAGTACAGTACTCTTTACAGGTGACAATAGATTGCATATGGAATCAGAAATAAACTTGACCCTTAGCAATATTATAAACTGGTTACAAATAAATAATTTAAATATTAATCTTAGCAAAACAAATATAATAACATTTAGAAGTAAAGTTAATAAAATAACTAACATGAATATTAATTACAATAATAATAAGATCCAAGAAGTAGAGGGAACTAAATTTCTAGGTGTAAATATTGATAATACTCTAAACTTCAAACAACATGTGGAATCGTTATGTTCTAAACTGAATAAATACTCCTATGCTCTGTACATACTTAGACAAACAGTCAGTAGCTCAACTTTAATTACAGCCTATCATGGATATGTTGCTCCCCTTCTAAGGTACTGTGTTATTTTTTGGGGTAACTCCACTGATAAGGAATCTGCCTTTAAGGCACAAAAGAAATGTATACGTGCAATAACCAATATTAAGCATACGGAGAGTTGTAAACCATTATTTATAAAATTAAACATTCTTACTTTACCATGTATATATATATTAGAAGTTGTATTATTCGTTAAGAAAAACATGTGCTACTTTAAGAAATTAAACAGCGCAAGATTAAATTGTAACTTGAATTTACCGGGTAACAAGACAGCGTTACTGAACAAAAGTATTTTATGTATGGCTCCACGTATTTATAATAATCTACCCAGATCTATTAAAGACATTTCCAATATTTATGTATTCAAAAATTGTATTAAGAAACTGTTATTAAAGAAAGCTTACTATAGTATTAGAGAATATTTAGAAGATAAGAGTATTATATAAAGTTAAGCGTAAAGCGTTAGTTGTAGTCATTTTGTATATTGTTAAGTTTGCATACCTTTTGTGGTAGAATGTGGCTAATGTGCACTATTAATATATAAGAACTTCTCTGTACCCATGTTCGCAAACGAATAAATGATTTGATTTGATTTGAAATAGTTTACGTGACTTTAACTCGTTACATTTTTATAGTTGCATAAAAATTAATTCCGAAAACCATGGAATGACTTGGAAAGACTTGTGTTAAACAACATTAACTAGAGATGTTCAAAATCAAAATCAAAATGTTTTTATTTCTAGTAAACCAAAAAAAGGCGCTTAAGAAACGTTACGTTAAAAACTACTGACTCTAGTTACTCGGTTCCAAAGTGTCGTTCCTATAGAGAAGAGCCGGCTCGTTCCCGCTACCGCTTATAGCTTGCACCGCTTAATAACAAAGGCAGGGCTCCACAGCAATTAGACAGGATTTTAATGTTACTCCAACTAAGAGATTCCCAGTACTATCTCAAAGTTTGTCTTCTACCCTCACAGCCTTGATCGCGATCGTCTTTATTTCTTTCTCCCAAGATTTAAGCATCCTCTATAATTGTGGAGAACAACGGTTTGTTCCGGAGTTGGAAAATCTGATCTCTTGTGATGGGAATGAACTTGCAACTTACCGAAGTTAGTTTCTGTTCTGAAGGGAAAATGTTTACACGGAATATAAAGTTTTACTAGAAGTGTAGTCTCTCTTTAATTATTTAGTAAGTGAAGTTTAAAACACACTGTAAATATTGTTGATAAGTTTCGTCAGAATCAGAATATTTATCAATTTAGTACTTACACAACCTATTTTGTTTATCATGTTCAAAGTTAAGTGTTGTTGTTACTTTAAAAGATTATTTAACAGTAAGTGAAATCCCAGTGTTATATTTTTTCAATATATCCATACCCAACGTTTTGGTATGTTGTACTAAATAATCATAATCAAATTTAGTTGGTCTAACGAAAAATATTAGGTACTATAAAATATTTGAGAAAGAGCTAGTAAGTAGCAGATAAGATTTAAACGTCGTGAAGTTAATTTTGTTTCCTTATTCGCTCCCACAATGCAGGCTGTTTTCATTATCAAAAACCATTTATATCAATATAATTTAAATGGGGCTCCAGCATATAAAACGCAAAGGCAATAAAAGAAGCTTCGTTTTATCAATACTTTGGCATCGCCACGCAACTGCCCTATATTTTAGGCGGTATCCATAAGTTCCAATTATGATTAATTAGAAGTTATTAGGTTATATTTGAACGATCAATCGTTTTGCCTTGGTTACCTTGGAGTAGTTAAATATGTCAAAGTTAGTAGACTACGATTATTATCATCAAGATTTGGAAAGTTTAACGGCAATTAGGAACTTAAAAATTCCATATACCGTGACTAAAATGTCTTAACCATGTCACCGCGAATAGAAAGAAATATCGCCAAAAATTAAATAATATTTATGCAACTTAATCAAAAATCATCGAAAACACACAGCAATTATTAACAAAACCAAACACTGGCATCAACACTAATGAAACTCGATAAAAACATCGAGCAAAATATCATTAGAAAATTCATGACAGAATGAATTGCATCGTGAAGGCGCCATCTTAAATCAGAATGACGTATTACTTCCCCAGGTGAGAGCAACAAATCCTGGAATGTCTGTCGGGTCCTCATTTCCATACTAAGTGGGGCTGGTTGAATTATTTGCTTAGTTACAACTGTTACCCTCGATGGTATACCGAAGACTGATGTGGGTATGTTTAATATAAGTTAGATTTAATCAGAGTCAAACAGTCCTTTCTAATTTTTAACCGACTTGAAATGGAGGAGGTTCTCTATTCGTTTGTATGTTTATCTGTATAAATTGCGAAGCTTTTTGTTACAGATAGGTAATTATACCTCAGAGGTGGTCCTAAATAAATTTAATTGAAATCGGCTATTTTGCTATATTTATGTGTAACCAATTATGAACTCCAAGTTAAGCTGGTAAAATTGCTTGTCTTTTTTCCAATTATCATAAAATAATTTTATAGCATATTGACGTCATGAAATAGTATTTACTTATTGTTTAACATTGAATTACACAATAAAAAGCATAATATTTAGCGTGGTAGGTGCTACACAAGTGTCCAAATGTTATTGGTAAAACATAACTCTTTATATTTACTTAGCTGTTCTTTGTAAAACAATTACTTATATAAAAAATGTACAAAGACACAATAGATATTATGTATTATTTAAATATTAAAAAAGGGCTTTATGCCTTATTTAAAACATAACCAAAGTATATGTCATATTTATGTTAGCCTTACCTCGACTTCAACAGCACACTGCAGTTACCTGAAAAAGTGAAATAAAACATTAAATTAAAGTAATTTAACTCTAATTTATTGCTAAGGTTTTTTACTGCTTTGATAACTTTTTTTATAAATTTTAATTATATGTTTGATAGTTTGATTAAAAATCTCTTAAGAAACTATTATCATCTATGATTAAGTCAGAGTAGTAACAGCACAGTATCTAATATCCTTTTCCCAATAATACCTCAAGTTAAACTTATACGACTGGGCTGGATATACGTAGTTTTTACGCATTTGTCATGTTTGCTATTAACATTTTATTGGTGTTCGTCAAACAAGCAATCAAATTCCTCTGTCTTTTACAAAACAGTTGAACAAACTCGGCTGTGCTTTTACAAATATTGTGTAGGTTATATTGTAATTTGATATCTTATTATTATTCCTCCTAAAACTGTAACGTAGTCATGATAATATAAAATATATTTTTTCTATTATTATTAATTAAGATCAATTAGTGTGGTAATGTATTGTTAGTAAATAACTATTTCACCACCATAATATATGTAGATTTTTTACAAGCGTACAAAAACACGATTAATTGTTTTCTTCATAAACGTCACCGCTGAACATCACGAAAAACGAATAAAGATAACATAGCCTGAATTATTGTGAACTGATATTTTCATAGGAATAAAGACAACTGGAAAGTAAACTGGACAAAACCGCATATGGTAATTTGCTATAAAACACGAATTTAAATACTTATATGGTAAACATGTGACGTTGGTAAATATTTTAAATTCAGGCGAAATTTTGGTATTTTTTTCTCTTTATGTACGTAAAATATGGCGGTTGTTTCAGCATCTACTGATATTTCGAAAACGATGATAATATGAAACTGCAAATAATATTTATACTTGGTTTCTGGTGAGTCCATTTATACTTATTATTTAGATGCAACAGATCGACTGTTAAAATCAGTGCTGAAGCCAAATAAGCAAAAGATTTTTTTAAGTGTTATGTGTCGAATTATAATAAGAAAACTTTTTTACATGATTTCCTATTTTTTTATCCCAATCGGACTTCTAGACGAATTTAGTATGATAATATCATACATTATACATATAGCTCTCTTTTGTTAATAGCCTTTTCAAAACCATCTTCTGCGATGACGTATTAGTGAAGGTGCAACAGGGATGGTTGTCTGGTGAGCGAGTGGAAGCAGTCACCGGGGACTACTTCTACAGCTACAAAGGCATACCTTATGCTAAACCACCCATCGGTCCGCTTAGGTTTAAGGTAAATAACTACTAAAGTAACCTACTAAGTCGGCGTCCAACCCCCTCGCTAAGTAATGGTGAGCGTTGCTAAATAATTGTTATTTTTATTGTTCTGGCTGGAGGCTAATTTCCTAGAGCTTCAAATCATATGATTAAAGACTCAAAAGAGGGGTAGAACACATTAAAATTTAAATAGTTCTTGTGCTTTTTCAGGCACCTCAAAAACCAGTTTCCTGGGAAGGCGTGCGGGATGCTAAAGAAAATGGAGCTGTGTGTCCACAAATAGATATTCCGAACAATGTTCACGTTCCTGGCAGCGAAGACTGTCTCTTCCTCAATGTCTTTACTCCTGATATGACTCCTGATAATCCTCTACCTGTCATGTTCTTCATCCACGGAGGTTTATACAAATCAGGCTCAGGAGATGATACTGTTTATGGACCGGATTTTTTGATATCGAAAAATGTGATTGTAGTCACTATCAACTACAGGTTAGATGCTTTAGGATTCCTCAGTTTGGAAACTAAGGAAGTACCTGGCAATGCTGGAATGAAGGACCAAGTGTTAGCGTTACAATGGGTGAACCGGAATATACAGCAATTTGGAGGAGATCCCAATCTCATTACTATGTTCGGTCAGAGCGCTGGTGCAGCGTCAGTAGCCTACCACATGGTGTCACCTATGTCTAAAGGTTTATTTCAAAGAGCTATACTAATGAGTGGCGTACCAAACCTTGATTGCTTCTTTTCTTACAAGCCAAAAGATAGAGCTTTCATACTCGGTAAAGAATTAGGTTTTGAAACTAAAAACACAAGCGTGCTACTGACATTTCTTCAAAGCGTTCCAACTGAGAAGTTGATAAATACAACAAGTACTGTGTTGACATCAGAGGAAATAACGAGTATTTTGTTTAAGCTGCATCCATATGTTCCCTTAATTGAAAAATCTTTTGGACAACAAAGGTTCTTGATTGAAGATCCCTTTAAGATACTAGAGAGAGGCAACGTTAACAATGTAGACGTGTTGTGTGGGTACACTAGCCATGAGAATTTGGTGCTGATACCATTTTACGTAAACTGGTTGTACATAGCCCGCTATAACAGATACAAGGAATTGTTCGTTCCCACTAAAATTCTATTTAATTCTCCACCAGACGTGATCTTACATTTAGCTAACAAAATAATTGATCATTATTTTGGGGAGAAAACTATTAGCGTGAGCAATATGCCAGAGTTTATTAATTATGCGACCGCTTCAACTATGTTTTACGACGTCCACAGATTCTTCAGGCGATGGCCACAAGTTGGAACCAGATATTTCTACACGTTTTCAGCTTACTCTGCTAGAAATTTGTATGGTCGCGAAGGAGCTAAATACGGAATTTTTGGAGCATCGCATTTAGATGATTTGCAATACTTATTCTATCAAAAATATTTAAACTTACCCCTTGAAAGAAATAGTAAAGAGTTAAAAATAGTTCAGCTTTTTGTTACTGTATTTACAAATTTTGCGAAATATGGGTGAGTAGGATACTAAACTTAAATGATATGATATGATACATTGTATACTTTAACCTTCAATTTACATTTGACGTTTTAATACAATTGCAACGTGCAGCGCCTTTGGCACGCGTAGTAAAGTAGTATGGGGCCAACTATAAAAGTTCCGACGGAGATAAAATGTTAGGAAACAAATGATCTGGTTAACAATGAAAATTGAAAACGTATAACAATTTTTTTTTGACTTGGGCTTGTTGATCGCGTGGTTAGTGACCCTGACTGCTATACCGGAGGTCGTGGGTTCGATTCCTACCCTGGACAAATGTTTGTCTGATGAGCACGATGATCTGTTCTGTGTCTAGATGTAATTTATCTATAATATGTGTGTATTTAGAAATATGTAAGTATGTTTATCAGCTGCCTGGTTACCATAACACAAGCTCTGCTTAGCTTGGGATCAGATAACCGTGTGTGAGATGTCCCAGGATATTATATTATAATTTGTCATTTTAGGAACCCTACTCCAGATTCATCATTGGGAGTACTCTGGCCTCAGTTTGACGCAACCAGCCTCGCCTTTACGAACATCACCGACAAACTGGAAGTTGGCTACGCGCCTGACGAGCAACATGTCCAATTCTGGAAGAATGTTCTAGAATACGCTGGAATCACCTTCTAGTTTATTCTCTTACTCTCTTATCTTTATAATGGAAACAGAGGATAAAAACGCGCCATTTTTTTAACATTTTTAGGTAATTTAATTTATAATAATCCATTTATGAAATTGCTGAAGTTAATTACACTTGAAAACAAAGAGGTTTAGTCTTCCGGAAGTACCGAGTTGGAAAACTATCTAAAACAATAAATAAATTTCCACCATTTTATTTATGGGGTTTTTAAATAAACTAGTATACATACAATCTTTTATTTAAATCCAGACATATGGTGCATTTTTTTATTTTAACTTTATTTTATATATTAACAGAAAAACCAAAATACTTAAGCAAAGTTCTTTTGCAGTATTTAAATAATTTAACATATTTTTTTTGCTGGAAAATAATAACATGTTAAGTAACAAGACCGATCATAATTTTCAATATAAAAAAGATGACAATTCATATAACATTTTTACACTCAAATTCATTCTTAAAATATTTTCCATCCGGCGGTATGCCATAACTAACGTAAATACTGTGTAAGCCACATAACGTAACAACTCACGCATGGCCATAGAACCATAAACCATATACCTTATGTCAACGCAATAAGGTTCATTTTAGACAACAGCTTGTAGCATCTAAAAGCAACAAAACACTTGTGTTGTCATAAAGACCATGTATTATGATGTTAAATTTGATGAACATTAATTAGCAAACCAAAATTACACGAGGCTTGATATATTGACCTTGAGTTAGCAATTATATTTGAATATTTTTTAAAAAAGATGGCAGGCTATTCTGTATATGAGCTCCAAAGGTAAAACAAGTTAAATGAGTATATGAAAATGAGGGTTTTTTTACAATCTCATACAATTCTGTCAAGCGAGACGAAGTATAAAAAGATTTGTGTATAATAATCATTGACATATTAAATTAATAAACGTTACAGTACACAAACAAATTGACGATATAGCTCGTAGTGTTCTAAATAATAAATTTATATTAAAAGTTGAAGAGTTGAAGAGTTCAAAAGTTGAAGAGTGTATTAAACTTTTTTTTCCACGGTACTAAATAGATAGATAGATTTTATTATTTATTAATGCACAATTAAATCTAATGTAAGAACAAACTCTAAGACTCGATTTCACCAACTTTGAATTAATGCGAGAGGAGCTACCCTAGTACTAATTTATTCTAACGATTTACTCTTTGGTTAACTTCAATTTCATTTCACCATGCTAGTCTGCGAATATCTTAATCTCATATAGCTACTCTGTAACCGTGAACGAATGTATGGAATGACATTAGAACGCTCCCAAGTCAAATAGTCAGGTTGTTCCGTGCCTCAGCAATGGCGCTTCCTATTTCCTAAAATTGTTTGGATAATACGTAAACCTGACGTTTAGAATAACCTTAAAACAGCGACCGTCTTGACTTATACTTTCATCCTATTTAGTTATTAGTTTTATTGCCGATAATTGAATGATGGTCTACAATAAAAGAAAGCGATCTGATAACCACCCTTTCTTGTCTATTTATTTAATTATCGCCCCAGAAATGCCAAACTTGTATCCTTATATTTGTTTACGAACTAAATATGTTAATATCTTCTAAACCCGTGAACCGATTGTTATGATTTAAACGGATTTGGCATTTCTGGGCGATTTCCCATATGATAGACACCATGATAACATTTTTCCTATACAATTAAAAAACTAGATTTTCAAGTTACGTAATTTTTGTGTCAATTTTACAAATCTGTGTTTTCTACGAGATTGTGTTTCCTTATACTTTACTTACTATTCCTAACTTTACTTATCATTACAAAACTCTAAATATAATATAAAACAATATATAAACAATCAAAATTTAAAGAATTAATAAACAATTATTGCCAACGCAGTGTGGGGTACCCCACACTGCGTTAGCACCTTACATTCTAATCTGGTTAAATATGCTAAAATTAAAACTTACATAAATAAAAACTAACAGGCGTCAAAGAACTCATCGTCATCCTTGTCAATGGCGGGGAACGTGCCCAGAAGGCTGGCAGCATTGCCACGTTGAATGGCTATGCCGATTCTCCAAACCCGCCAAACAACAGCCCAGAATATATAATAATATAGAGAACAAACCAGCCCCCTGATCACGAGTTGATTCTACCAAACGTTTGGATAGATGGATAGAATATTCTTTATCGTACACCATTAAAATTACATACTAATAAAATGTATCAACAGTAAAGCATCAACTCTTTGCTTTTTTGCACCACTATGTTACGTCAGAAACTTTCGCCTTTTAGGCACTTTATTCGCTAAAATTAATAATGCTCTAGATGGTTTTAATTCGTTAATAAATATTTTAATTGAGTGTTCTTATTTACGTAGCTGGTTTAATATAAAATAATTAATATTATGCTTGTCAATACTGGTGTGCCGAAAAAGAATAATTAAGAAGATATCGATCTTGCGCGAAAGCAGATGATAATTTGATGAAGGCGATCATAATCGGTAAATAAGACTCATTTTAAATCACAAAAGTTTTGTTTTCAGAGAATAGGAAATGATCATAAACTCAAAAATAAAAACTTATCTTGTAATACATAGGGGTACACCTTACTAAAAATTAATTAAATGTGGATTACATGACACATTATTTGAACAAGCATAATAAACTGAAAGGATACGTAGTTTAATATTGTTTTCACATCTGTAATAACTTCATCAGTCACGCATTATATAATTGACTAAATATATCATTATTAACTACTTACCTTACTATGGTTTGCTTAGAGTTTTTAGTATTTTTTTACTTCAACCGGATTACTTCGTTATTTCATTTATACGTCCCTACACATTTACATTTCTTTACAGGAATCATCACCACCTTGAATGTATTGTTTACCCATTTCACAAGATTATACAAAATTACAAAGTCATTAGATCTAGAGAGTTTTGTATGAATGATAATCAATCCTCCGGCGCAACTCAATTTGATCGAAAAAATATAAGAAATCCATAACGCATCAAAGAAAAAAGCGGACCAACCGACACACATTTTGATTTACCACCTCGTATATAAGTCGGCATGACGACGTAGTTATTTTAATGTGATGAATTTTAATAAGGACATCTGGCTCTTAGCACATGGATTTCCGTATATAACGTTACTTCCATCATTTCTTCTCTAGTTGAAGATTGTGACTCGCGGATAGTTTTATAGTTCCATCATGGGGACTTTAACGGCTGTCTTCTGCTTTCTAGCTATATGGTACGTAGAAACAATATATTCAATGTAATACCGCTTTAAAAATGTCGGTTTAAAATATGTGTTTTGTTAACAGCACTTTGGGAAGCGTATATTGCGATGAAGTCTTAGTGCAAGTAGAACAGGGCTGGTTGGCTGGTGCGGAAGTCACGACAGTCGCCGGTGAAGCAACATACTTCAGCTTCAAAGGCATTCCTTTTGCTAAGCCTCCTGTCGGAACACTCAGATTCAAGGTAGGTGAAGAATTGATTTTGGGCTTTACTTCTTAAAAGTTTTGGAATAATGACTTAATTTGTATTTTTTTGTTTTTAGGCACCAGAGCCACCAGTAGCATGGGAAGGAGTGAGGAATGCCACCGTGCACGGACCTGTGTGTCCTCAAATAGATTTGTTGAACAGCGTATACATCCCTGGTGACGAAGACTGTCTGTTCCTAAACGTTTATTCTCCAAATTTAAAACCTGAGGAGCCCCTAGATGTCATGGTTTTCATTCACGGAGGAGGTTTCAAATTCGGTTCTGGAAATGACGATTTATATGGACCTGATTTACTTGTAACGAAGAATGTTCTCTTAGTTACCATGAACTATAGGTTAGATACTTTAGGATTTCTTGATTTGGGTACTAAAGAAGTACCTGGAAACGCAGCATTCAAAGATCAAGTGCTGGCACTAAAGTGGGTGAAGAAAAATATTCATTTGTTTGGTGGAGATCCTGAAAAGGTTACTCTATTTGGCGAAAGTTCAGGTGCAACTGCTGTTGGTTATCATTTAGTTTCACCAATGTCGAAGGGATTGTTTCAAAGAGCCATATTACAAAGCGGTGTGCCTAATTTAGACTGCTTCATAGAACATAAACCAGTGGAAAGAGCACATACGCTCGCCTATTTATTGAACAACGAAACTAAAATCGAAAACGACGATGAACTTCTTACCTTTTACCAAAGTTTACCAGTTACTTCCTTGTTGAACCGCACAAGTTACATTGTAGCTTCTGAAGAAATAACCCATGTTATATTTAAGTTCACCCCATTCAATCCAGTTGTAGAACAAGATTACGGACAGGAGAGATTCATAACTAAAGACCCGTATGAATACCTTGACTGCGGCGAGGTGAACCCAGTAGATGTCATGATGGGTTACAATTCCGAAGAATCATTACTCATGATTCCATTTTATGTGGGTCAAAACTTTAGCTACATAAATCGTTATAGAAGATACGAGGAGATGTTAGTTCCAAGCAAAATATTGATCAATGCTACAACTGACCTTATTCTAGATCTAGCTGAAGACATCACTAAATTTTACTTTGGAAATAAATCTATCACCGAAGAAAATATGCGTGAATTTATAACTTTCAACAACTTTGCTATTCTGGTATACGACGTCCATAGATTTATCAGAAGATGGCCTAGAGTTGGAAAAGTATATTTCTACAAGTTTTCTCTTGTAACAAGTAGAAGTCTTTACAGTAAATTGGGAGAACCCTACGGTATTAATGGATCTTCACACTTTGACGATTTGTTCAATGAGTTTGATCCAAAAAGCTTAAACTATACACTAACTACAGATAGTGAAGAGTACGATCTGGTACAGATTTTCCCAACCATCGTTTCGAACTTCGCTAAGTTTGGGTAAGTGAAACACATATAAACTAATTTTATCAAACTATATTCTATGTTGAATTATTCATCCTCTAAAAGGGACAGTGTAGATCTCATCATAATCAGTTTCGAAAAGTCGACGTCGTTAAAAAGCAAGTTTATGTTTAAATATTACTTATGTTATAGCACCAATACCTAATCTTTTTATCTTTCTGCAGCGATCCCAGCCCCAACTCTTCGTTGGGCATCTCGTGGCCTCAGTTCGACAAGAAGGGCTTGGCCTATGTGGACATCAACGCTAACCTGACCGTGGGCTCCGCTCCCGACGACGAACACATTCGCTTCTGGAGAAAGATCTTTAGAAAAGCTGGACTTGATTTTTAGATCATGTAAAACTAACTTTTAGGTAATTAAAATGTTTATACGTCTCGCTAGTCCTTAATTATCCAGTACTGCTAATAAAAGTAGGAATGAATAAATTTGTACTCTATTAGTCGTCAAAAAAATTAGACTGAAAATAATATCCATGCAGCAAGATGTATCGAATTGTTTCTCTATATTTATAACATAGAAAAGTAACCCATACCAAGAAAAGAGGCTAAGCAGGTTAAATAATCCTGTTACCAAAGATAATAAAACTAAATCGTTTGTGATGCTGTGTATCCATGTAACGATTACCATTTCATGAATAAAAGAACATTAAAATATTATTTCTATGTTTTTAATTTATAATATTTATTAATATCAACCGCTTCAGTGTCTCATGTCAGACAAACATCCCCTTATAAATATCAGAAAACACGTTGCAAGAAAGACGTAACAAGTCTTTTTTTACATGAAGTCAAAAATAAAACCGAGTGTGTCTATTTGTACAAAAACCTCTTTTTAAAAAATTTCACCATTAGACCATCGTCATCATTATCAGCACATTATTATCGAATGCTGACCCTTGAGACAGCCTGGCACCAGAACTGGGGTCCTTCGGGTACGGTGGCCTAACTACAAAAAATCCGAATAGAACTATTATTTAATCCCACTTGCTCTTCAATATATTTAGTGCTGTGCTTGATGGCTAACTTAATCAACAGTTATACCTTCTAAATTGAGGAACGTGCAGAGAGGTCTAAACTTAAATAAATAAGAACAAAATCACATATTGCCCTAAAGTAAGTAAGTAGCTAACACTTTTATGGAGTCAGAGAAAAGGTACCATAAACACCCATACTTGAAGGCATTGAAAATGGTTTTCAGCATTGAATCGTCCAGGGATCGTTACCAGTACCTCAGAGATAAGGACACCCTGTAAACCACCAGATCTCACAGAGATCTTTAACTAACCTACTTAGTACGACGAGATGACTCAATGCGTTAAAACCTGAAAATTATGATACAGAAATAGCGCGCCATCTAGTGGTAGTTTCTGAAACTAACTTGATGAAGTTCGATTCTTCGACAAAATACCTTGCCACGAACTACGTAGGAGGGCGCTGCGTGTTTAATATTTAAAAAGTTGTAATGTTGTTACTGGTTACGTGAAATGGGAAGGTAGCAGATTCGATTCCTGTATTGTCATTCAGTTGTTTTATACGATATTTATTTGGAACCCATTATTTTACCTTACATTTGATTAAATTAAATAACATAAAACGATAAGATAATAAACAAGAAAATAGCTTAAGTGACAACTTGACATCATCTTCTTTCTAGCCTTTTTCTCCATATAGGCTGTTGCCGGGATCCAGTTAAACCGGATTTAGCTGAACTGCATCACAACTCAATTTCCTGGGTAACCAGATATACCATAGTAAGGCTGGTTGTCAGAATTGTAATGGCGTAACGACAGTCAAAGATCAACATTTGACAGTCGGGACCAACGGCAAGACAATTTAGGTACATCCTGATAATAATAAAGTAAGTATTTAAACAATCAATAGATATATTAACTACCGCGTCCTCGGAAAGCAATTTACTTACAATTAATTTACCATAAATACTTAGTTTAGATTACCTATTGTTCTACTAAAGTCATCATAGTTTTGTTAGAAAAAGTAAAACTTTGTATCAGTGAAGCTCCGTCCGTCTTCCCATATTTTTTTTAACAGCCATAATTCGAGGTACAGACAGAAACCCAAAAGTAAATGAAAATTACGAGAGTAATCTATACATGTTGAAAAAAAATATTTATCTATAAATATATTTACGGTAATATTACTCTAAAGCACCCGACTATACGGCAATAGCACACCATATAGAAGACAAAAACATGTGTTGTTATAAGAAGCATATGTTAAAACTAATTATAGAATATGAAATACCAAAAAATCTTATTAATTTCATAGTATCAAGCCATATTATGTAACAAAATTTACACCTGAAATTAGGATTCACAATAAAAATTAATATTCAATGTAATATGAAGTAGTGTCAGCAAACAAAAATCGTATAATTTGAGAATTCACAAGAAGGCTTTTCAATCTGTAAAAATATTTGAGTTTTAAAATGTTTTCTGAATATTTAAATTCAAGGAGACAATGAGTAGGCCTAATATAAATATGTCTTAAGCAGTGTTCGGTTACAGTTTGATAAGGGCAGTTGAAGCCCAGACGTTACCATGATGCCGACCACGGTATTTTTAATTCAGATCCTTATTTGCTGGTAAGTCTAAAATTTGATAAATATTGAAATCAAACTACTTTTTACGGATTTTTTCGTGGCATATTTAGATTTTAGGTCCCGACATTTCGACACCTTTGCAGGTAAAATCCGTAAAAAGTAGTTTTATTTCAATGTCTAACATTTGTGTAGACCTAAGAAACCAATTTGATAAGTTTTTTTTATTATATAATGGCAAAATAGTAAATATTTATTTTCGTTTGGATAAATAGGCGTATTTCATCAAAAATGTTACAGTGCGTAGTATCAGGGTCCATGAATAAACAGTGTCACGTTAAATAATTTACCTAAATAATTGTTTTAGAAGTAAATTTCTTAAACTTTTATTTAGCAGGTATAATGACATGTGTAATTCGTGAGCAAATTCTTAAAATCTGTTAACTTGAGTGCGTAATTATAAAGAATTATCAGTAAATGTATTTTTTATTAAGAAAAGTGAGTGATTTAGGAACAGAGGACTGTATAGACTGTCACGCTATTCATAATTCGGCTACATTAACCAAGATCTTTCAAATAAATTTCGATAAAAACTACTGACCTATATTTGTAATTCAAATCAACCTCCAGATTTTAGTCCAAAGTTAAATTACCTTCCACTCTATGTTGAATTAACTGAATGCTTTCCCTGAAAAGTAGTTTTCATTTTTTTTACAGCTATCATTTATCCATTTACTAAAGAAACTCGCAATAGTAAAAATTATAAAATAAATAACCCCATTCATTTCCGATAGAAAACAAGGTCTTTGGATAACAAATGAGTTTTTAATTAATTAGCATCTTTATTTACAGCACTTTATCAGTCGTCTTCTGCGAAGGCGTTGAGGTAGAAGTAGCTCAGGGTAAACTGTCAGGGTCTGAAGAAACAGCAGTCGTGAGCGGCACACCCTACTACAGTTTTAAGGGCATCCCGTACGCCAAGCCACCAGTAGGCTCCCTCAGATTTAAGGTAATACGCACTCCCTTATTTACAAATATCATTTACAGTTTTGTATTATCCTATACTATATCGGTATCGACTCCGATTTGATATACGAGAACAAGTAAATGTATGAAAATTATGAACTCGATATCCGATATCGGATCCGATAATGTGCAAGAGGTACATGTTTCATGCATTAACTTGCCCCCGATATCGTATCGTAGTCCGATACTAGTATCGTTTCGGATAGTGGAATAACAGTTTTAAATATTAACATATTCTTTACAGGCTCCTGAAGAAGCAGAATCATGGGAAGGTGTAAGAGATGCTACAAAGCACGGAAATGTCTGTCCCCAGTTTAATGCATTAACTGGAGTTTATACTCCTGGCAGCGAAGACTGTTTGTTCCTCAATGTTTACACACCCAAACTAAACGGTTCCCTGCCAGTTATTGTCTGGATCCATGGCGGTGCATTTTTATTTGGCTCTGGTAACACCGACTTATATGGCCCTGATTTTCTTATTGCTAAAGATGTACTAGTGGTCACATTCAACTATAGATTAGAAGCAATGGGATTCCTTTCGCTGGGAACCGAAGATGTTCCCGGAAACGCTGCTTTAAAAGACCAAGTATTAGCTCTTCAGTGGGTACAGAAGAACATTGCTAAGTTTGGAGGCAATCCCAAGGAAGTGACTGTCATGGGAGGCACCGCCGGTGGAGCTTCTGTCGCTTATCATATCATTTCTCCGATGTCTAAAGGTTTATTCAAACGAGCTATTGCATCGAGTGGTGCTCCTCCTTGCGATAGTCTCTATCCTTACCAGCCTATAAGGAGGGCATTCCAACTTGGCAAACTGTTGCGGCCAAACCAGACTGAAATTAAAGACCCCGAAGAACTTCTCACCTTCCTACAAAGTGTGCCATACGACCAGTTGGTTAACGTTCAGCCGAGAGTACTGACATCAGAAGTTGAAGCAAATGTTCTTTTGAAATTGCAATATTTCACACCTGTAGTAGAAAAAGACTTTGGAAAGAAGAAAAACTTTATCACGAAAGATCCTTATGACTCGCTTAAAGGTCAACATTTCAATGATGTCGAAGTTATGTTCAGTTACAGCAGCGAAGAAGCTGTTTTGTTGACCGAACTTATTGAGACATCATACGCAGCCAAGTATGCAACGTATCACGAAATGTTCGTCCCGAGCAAATGGATAGTCAATGGTGAACCAGACGTGAACCTAGAACTATCGGATCTAATCATTGACTTCTACTTTGGCAACAAATCTATCAGCGCTGAGAATATGAAGGAATTTGTTCACTACGCCAGCATAGTTGGTATCTCTTACGATGTTCAAGCATTCTTTAAACAAGTAGCTGAGCGCTTGAAGACGTATTTCTTTAAGTTCTCCTACTTTTCGAGCAGAAACTGCTACGGCCAATCCGGAGTCAAATACGGTATCAAGGGAGCATCACATCTTGACATCGAGTGTTACCAGTTCGATCCTAAATCAAAGAACTTCACTCTAGAAGAAAATACTATAGAATATCAAATGGTGCAGAACCTTACCACAGCTTTGACCAACTTCGCCAAATTCGGGTAAATATTATTCTTATCACCAGCATTTTCAATATTTTCATAATTTTTTTCGAATGTGTATAATTTAAATAATGTTTACCATTTTCAGAAACCCGAGTCCCGGTGGATCGCTGGGAGTGAACTGGCCGGAGTACACGCCCAAGAGCTTGGCCTACGCGAACTTCGGAGAGACCCTGGAGTCAGGCACCGCAGCTGATGAAGAAGACATGAAGTTCTGGAAGGAACTCTATGATTACTTCAGGAAGATCAAAGCACTCTCGTCCGGCTGGAAGTCCATCGTTAATTTCTTCAAAAGATTTTAGATATATTCTAATACATAAATAAAGTTTACTAAATAGGTTGAAAACTCAGTTTTATTTATTATTTCTCTTAATTCTTTTGTTTCCTGACTACTGTCTTGGAAGACTTGATATACAGTGGGTCACACGCGGCAACTGATGCCAAGTATAAATTAAAACCACAACAATAGTGTTGTGGGTTTAATTAATGAATCGCAATTCATTCACAATTAATGAATATGACCTGACTTGCGCCTTATTAAAAAATTGTGTCTCATGTAAAATATAAGTTCACCACTAGTCAGTAAAAAAAATACGAAAAAATTAAGGCGTTATCATACGACCAAAGATTGATGATCCATTCGATTTTTACCTGATAAGTTAAAACATTGAACAAATTTTTGGTAAGACTGGTCATAAGGAAACATCAGCTATCCAATTCTTTCATAATTTAACGTGTGACGCAGACTTTGACTTGGTGTTATGTTGAACGCCTGATATAAAACGAATAGCAATGCTTAAGTAATCAGAATTAATAAGAGCAACGTTGAAATAAGTAACTGCTTCCAGATAGTTTTTTTATTTTATTTTAGGAGATACTCTCCTCCTTAGAAATACAAATCACATGCCCAAAATTCACCCAGACTTGGAACAAGCATTCGTGAATCATACAAATATTTGTCTTATGCGGGTATAGAACCTGCAACGTCGCGTCGGGCAGTGGTAGTGGGCATCGTGATCTGTAGCAGCTATGAGCATAGCAATAAAATTATTTAAAATATTTTTTAATTACCTATTTATTTAGATTTAAGTAGTGTTAAATCGACACCTACTTGTTGGACACCTACTTGTTGAAAGAATTAAATACTGGCGTAATTAATTTATTTTTTCATAGTATTTACAAATTCGCTTACAATATTACTACACATGGCAGTATCACACAAGTGGTATGCATAGTTTAAAGATGTGGCCCCTTGCCAAGGAAAGGCGAAGGTTTATCAGAAGAAGGATAGGCAATGGTAAATAATTACACACATTTTTACCAGGAATTGACAACTCCCTGTTCTGTCGTAACTAGCTGTATAATTATGTTATCGATTAAAACAATCAAGTGTAAAAATTATGCGAAAACATTTACACGTAGAAAACCGTTTAATCTTTTGAATGGAAAAAGACCCAAAAGTGATGTGCATAGAATGCGTAGGTCTACAAAAAACCTCTTTCTGTCTTATTAGATATTCGTATTTTATTATAATTTTGTATTGATTACATCCTTCATATTACTTTAGAGAGGGAACAAGCGTTGATCCCGCCGCTCGCCCAATGCAAAGGATTTCCGTGATGATCTCCGGAAAGCTATGACGCTATTCGACATGACATACCCAAGCCAAGCTATGTTTAGCTTGGCTTGGGTATGTCTAATACTTATTAATATTTTATACTTTTTAGCAAAATAATTTTACATCGCTATAAATAATTTAATAACATACCTAATCCTACTCATTATTAAAAATGGTTATATAAACATAATAATAAAACAATAGCTATTTGTTAAAATAATTCATAATTTAGTTTTGTAATATTGTTATAACATCATCGGAAAAGTGTGCATTATAAGTGTTTAGATTTAATAACTTAGATACAGGTATTTATGTCCTAACCGGGCCCATAACGTGTGCCTAACCCTTAATTTAAAATCCTTTAGTAAAAAAACAACTTTGTGGAAATGCAATCTTTTTCTAAGTGTACCGATCAATCGCTATTTGCATCGTGGCTAGATTTTTGTGGACCAGGTCTCAGCCACGCGGACAGCATTATCAGTGGCGTTGTGCAAGTCCTCGCATGTACAGGGGGCCGAGTCTGCTATTTACAATGGCTCCAATCGTCTGAGTGGGTGGCGTTAGTAAGTCCATTTTAGGATAATTGGCATTCTACTAAACACCAAAACGTCAACATTGGCCGCCGCAATGGTCAATTTTGACGTTAAAATGATGTTTTACCTACGTAATTATCCTAAAATGGACTTACTAACGCCACCCACTCAGACGATTGGAGCCATTGTAAATAGCAGACTCGGCCCCCAGGTGTTGGGCGCTGGGCAGCTCAGCAAGTGAGCCATGGTATGGGGAGAGGTACCACACTCATAAAGGAGCTTTCTCCTGTGTGCTGTAACGCCAAATGTGGAAATGCAATAAACAAAATAAATATGAACATTTAATAAGTTACATAACTAATGAAGTTTAAACAAACAATAATCTTTAACTAAAGATCACCTTTAAACGATCTGGTGCATCTGTATCCGTAGAATAAATTAATTTACATAAAGTTATTTTTTCACCTACTAAAAACAAGTTACATAAAATACTAGGTGCACCTGTACTAAAGCAAATTATCCCAGAATAATTAATGTTTTAACTACATTATCTATAGAAATATTATGAATGCAAAAGTAAATCTGTCTGTTTATTATGACTAAAGCACTTCACCGATTTTGATGAATTCTCTACGGCGCGGTTAGCATAAATCTCCATTAAGGAAAATCTCTTATTATTTTCTTTTATAATCTGCGAAAATAAATAGGCTATTATATTTATATATTATCTATAAATATTGGTATAGGCAATTATATTTTTTCACAGGCAAAGTCAGGGGCACAAGCTTTTTAAAATATTCAGTATTAAATATAAAATTCTCAGAATTTGCACAATTGGTAGTTTTTATATGCATTGTCGGTAATTATAACGACAAAAGCAGACTATTAAATAAATTTTAATTTGTAAACCTTGAATAATTACAGAATGTATATTGTTTACTTATGAATTATGGTAAGTTTTTTTATTAATAATAATTATTATACTTAATTATTGTAGATATCTTAGGGCCCCAGGCCTTACCTTTCCACTCATCCATAAGTAAGTAAATGGCAGATAGGCACAAATGCAGACAAAATCACATAAATTGATCTGAAACTAAAAAAAGAACGAGTCTTTCTTTAGTTTCAGATCAATTTTTACTTATGAACGTTACTTACGACAAATACCCAGATCCAGATTGTATTCTTTATTGACCCATTCGAGAGTCAAACCAGGACCCTATGAGCTAGAAACCGCTTCAAAACTAGTGTGGACGCCACTCGACAACGGGGGTCGATAAATTATGCAAACTATCTTAAACGTGTCACTAATGTAGACAACATAATTATCGTTCTGCGAATCGAAAAGCTGCTGTGAATCGACAAGCCTTTTCCAAGCTATGTTGGAATCGGCTACCAGTCTCACTGGATTCAGCTTAATACCAGCATAATAAATAGCAACTGCCTTTCTGACCTCCACTGAACTGCCAGAGATGTACGTATGTCAGTCGGGACCTACGGCTTTTCGCAACAACATTAACACTTACCAGTACTTTTTTGTAAAAAAATACGTAATTTTCCTAAAACTACCTGTTAGACGGTACAGAAAGATTACAGACTTTAACAGTGTAGGCAACAAAAATACGTGGCCAGAAACGTGATTTTTTTTGCCTATATTTTTATTCATATCTGTTGACTTGAACACGCGTCGACATATATATCGGACCTTCACTGCCTTCACTAAAACTGAAGTAAAAATCTTGCGAGAGTTATTTATTCTTCTGCCTCACCGTGACTTCGGCGGAAACAATATCTTGTAAACCGTTATACGCATTATTATTACATAACAACATAATTGTAGCAAAAAAAAGGACTGCAAAATAAGTTTTATATGTTTTTCTAATATGGATTTATGGATATATTTTTTGATATGATATTTCCAATATTTCCAAATTCACCACAAGGGAAGTACCTGCTATCAACAAAAAAAATCATCAAAATCGATTCACGAAGTCAAAAGTTCTGTGACAACAAACGTTAAAATAATACAATCGAATTAAGTACCTTTTATAAGAACAAACTCTAACTATACTAAAATTAAAACTTACATAAATAAAAACTAAAAGGCGTCAAAGAACTCATCGTCATCGTTGTCAATGGCGGGGAACGTGCCCAGAAGGCTGGCAGCATTGCCACGTTGAATGGCTATGCCGATTCTCTGTGCAAGGAACAAACCAGCCCTCTGATCACGAGTAGATTCTACCAAACGTTTGGAAAGTTCTTTGAAAAGATTTCGTGTGCTCGGACCCCATGACCCGAGCGTTTCAACCCCAAACGGCTCGAAAATATAATCACCCACAATGTTATTATACTTCCGCCGCTTAAGGGTCTCCGCAGCTCCAGCAGCAGCGCCAGGAGAGGCTGCTGAACTTAGAACGTGGGACGGCGCAAGGGTGTCGACGCACGTTGCGTCCCACACCAAAGGCCGACCCAATTTCCAAGGCAGCAATGACATACCGTCAGGTCTCCTGCCATCGCCGCGCACCAAACCATTGGGTTCCAAAACACCGGCAGTGACAAGAGCACGACTAATTATGTACCTTTTTGAATTTTTTCACACATCATTCATCATCACATTTTTTGAATTCGGTTTAAAAGACGGGACAAACCAACCTCTTGGATTTCTTTAGTGTACTCGTAGAACGTCAAAAAATGTAAACTCTTATGTTGTAAATATTATCTATCATTTTAAGTCGGTGTGCCTGGCACAAAGATGATACCGTATTAGCAGCAATTAGCAGAAGAGGTTAATTTTTTTTTGGCCTACACGATTTATTGTATATCATCTAATAAAATAAGCAGTAAAATTTCAAACGATATAGGTTTAGCAACAACCACGTTTCTCCCTTCATCCTAAATCCTTTTTCTTTATTTAATTTTTATTAATCTTTTGTATCCACTTATTACTTCTCTTTTTGCTGCTGCTTTGTGCTAAATAAAAGTTTTATCTATCTATCTAAGTTATTTACCAACTTGACGGTTCATATCACAAGGATGTTTAAATACTTTTTAACCCCCGACGCCAAAATGAAGGGGTTTCGTAAGATCAGCGTGTCTGTCTGTGTATGTGTTTATGTCTGTGGCGAAGCTCCTTAAACAAATATATAATATTAATATAGTATTCCGGGACATCTCACACACGGTTGTCTGATCCCAAGCTAAGCAGGGCTTGTGTTATGGTAACCAGACAACTGATAAACATACTTATATATTTCTAAATACATACATATTATAGATAAATTACACCCAGACACCGAACAAATGATCGTGCTCATCACACAAACATTTATCCCAGGTGGGAATCGAACCCACGACCTCCGGTATAGCAGTCAGGGTCTCTAACCACTAGACCAACAGACCCGTCTAAATCTAAATGGACTTGTTTGTTTGAAAACTGACCAATATGAGATCAATGTGGCTCGCAGCTACAATTTATGACAATCTGAATAACAGTATGCAAGTTATAAGCAGTTTTCTAACACTTGACAAACGTTGCTTATGTTTTTTCTTTTAAATCAAAATACAATTATTAGTAATTATTGCAGCGTTATAATTATCATCTTAAGCTCAATGATGTAATATGAGTTAACTAGCATATACAATTTTAATTTATACAATGTATTAGTAAAAAAAATTAACCCCGTGTCTTTTTAGTCTAGCCACAGCACGGCCACAGCCACGTCAGGCTAGTTGTATATAATTCCAGCCTGAACATATAATTTGTTTTATAACTATTTTGTTTATTTTATTGAAATTCACCTAAAGTGAGGCAAGCTGCTAAAATATTTGAACTAGTTCTTGTCCATTAATTTCTTTAGAATAAATATTAAAGTCCAAACAAAGGCCGTATAAAACAGCTCCGGTGCCAGCGGGATCATCATCGTCGACGGATCCGTCAGCAAGATGAGGGCCATCGGGTTTGTCATTAACTTCTTCATTTTGAGGTATGTAACAAATTATCTTTCAATACTATAATTACTTTCAAATAAATTATGAAAATTTCGACGACCTCCGTGGTCGAGTGGCGTAACGCACCGGTTTTCAAGGTGTCGCTAGCTCCGAGGTCCCGGTTTCGATCGCCGGACGGATCAATGTAGAAATTCACTTTTCTACGTTGTCTCGGGGCTGGGTGTTTGTGATACCTTCGATGCCTCTGAATTCCATAACACACGTGCTTTAGCTACTTACTTTGGGTTTAGAGCAATGTATGTGATCTCGACCATGTTTATTAATATCATTGAAAAACCACTTTAAAAAAAAAAAATGTAGTTGTTATAGCCATCAATAAAAACAATTTACTATTCAAGCTATTAAATGTGGTCAATGTCAATTCTTCCAAAAACTTGTGGCTTGTGGTGTTCTTGTAAAGAGTGTTTTATGTTGACGGGCCTGTTGGTCTAGTGGTTAGTGACCCTGACTGCTATACCGGAGGTCGTGGGATCGAGTCCCACCCGGCACAAATGTTTGTGTGATGAGCACGGTCATTTGTTCGGTGTCTGGGTGTAATTTATCTATAATATGTATGTATTTAGAAATATATAAGTATGTTTATCAGTAGTCTGGTTACCATAACGCAAGCTGCTTAGCTTGGGATCAGAAAACCGTGTGTCAGATATCCCGGAATATTATTATTATTATTATGTGGGATAATGTAATTATTTGTGCACTGCTCCAAAAAAAATGCCTATGTTGTCATTAGTATGCATTTCCAATTTCTCTCTGCCCTTGTAACTCTTCAAAATTTAAAACATTGTTTCCTTATTGTTTTCAGCATTATACCCAGCATTTTCTGCGATGACTTCATAGTAGAAGTCGAGCAGGGTCAGCTAGCTGGTACTAAAGACAAAGATGTCACTGGCGAACATGAATTCTACAGTTTTAAAGGCATCCCTTACGCAAAACCACCTGTTGGAAAACTTAGATTCAAGGTATGTAAAATGCATCAAATGTTACAAGATAAAAACTAAGACAATGTGTCTTAGTTTTTATCTTGTAACAACATCATTCATGTGTTTACCTAATCAACTAACCGTTTCAAATGCCACAGATAAGTTCAAAAATGTTTTTTTGATGTTTAACAGGCACCTCAAGAGGCTGAGCCTTGGACTGGAGTAAGAAATGCTTCAGTGCACGGAAACGTCTGCCCTCAATTTAATCCAATCTCAGCAACTTATACTCCCGGTAGTGAAGACTGCTTGTTCCTTAATGTTTACACACCGAATCCGGACTCTACTGCTTCTCTACCAGTATTGGTGTACATTCATGGTGGTGCTTATTTGTTTGGCTCCGGCGACAATGACTTATATGGACCTGATTTCCTAGTCACCAAACATCAGGTTGTGGTCACATTTAACTACAGATTGGACTTACTGGGATTCCTTTCTTTGGAAACCAAAGAAGTACCCGGCAACGCCGGATTAAAAGATCAAGTTCTAGCACTTAAGTGGGTACAGAAGAACATCGCTAAGTTTGGAGGCAATCCCAAGGAAGTGACTATCGTGGGAGGAACCGCCGGTGGATCTTCTGTTGCTTATCATATTATTTCACCACTGGCTAAAGGACTGTTCAAACGAGCTATATCGATGAGTGGAGCTCCGTCTTGTGACTGGGCATACTCTTTTGAAGCTAAAAAGAGAGCGTTCCAACTTGCCAAACTTCTGGCACCAGAACAGCCTGAAATTAAGGATACCACGAAACTTCTTGAATTCCTACAAGAGGTGCCAATTGAACAATTAAGCTTTACACAGCCTAAAGTTCTTGCATCGGAAGCAGTCAGAAATGTATTATTCAAAATGGAATACTTCTCTCCTGTTATAGAAAAAGATTTCGGTGAAAATGAAAACTTTATCACAAAAGATCCGTTCGAATCTCTGACAAAAGAAGACGTTAATGATGTCGAAGTTATGTTCAGTTATAACAGTAAAGAATCTCTTTTATTAATTGATCTTTACAATGCGTCCTTAATAGACACATACTTCACTTATCCAGAAATGTTCGTGCCCGACAAAATTGCGCACAATGTTTTGCCAAAGGTTAACCTAAAACTTGCCGATAAAATCGTCAAATTTTACTTTGGAGACAAGAAAGTAAGCAGAGAAAATATGGCTGAGTTCATTCAATACTCCAGCATGGCTAGTATTGGTTACGACGTCCAGAGATTTTTCAGTAAAATATCCAAATTCGTAAAAACATTTTTCTTCAAGTTATCTTATTATTCACGAAGAAACGTCTATGGTAGTGCCGGAGAAAAATACGGCATTCCCCAAACCTCCCACTTTGACGAAGTATTTTACATGTTTAATGGCATAGGAGTTGGCTTGGGCTTAGACAAAGATGGCATTGAATACCCAATGGTGCAGAACCTTACGACGGCCATCACCAACTTCGTCAAATACGGGTAAGCACTACTTACATGATATTATACAAATAATTGAAGATCATTCACGCACATATACGTAATAGTGCAATTATCTAGATAGTTATAAGTATTATTTTATTGATTGTTAGTACTTACCTTAAAAAATCAATCATCATCTAACACGATCACTTTCTTCTTTACTATTTTTTGTCTCAGAACGCAAGCTAGTTTCATGGTGATATTAATACCAAATACTCAGGCCTAATAACTTGACATAAAACTAGAATACTCGGTTCGCGAATCAGACTTGCTATCACCAAGTTATTAAACAAGCGGTACTAATATTTTCTTCTCTTATAACATACTTAGCCCAGTAGTGAAAGGAAAGTTTTACTTACTTATACACACTTTAAACTTTATTACTCTGTTATTTCCAGAGAGCCGAGCCCCAAGGGATCTCTTGGCATCACCTGGCCCGTGTACAACACTGAGAAGAACGAATATGTGGACTTCACCAACGACGGGCTGGTGGTAGCCCAGAACGCTGACGCTAAGGATATAGAACTCTGGAAGGGAGTCTTCAATGACGCAGGAGTCAATTACTAATTTACCAGAAATTTTCTCCAAAAAAAACTGCATTCAAAATTTTGCTTAGACACATCCATTTTTCAGTAAATAATGTTTCAAGTATTCTTTTGTTTTAATTACCTATTCTTTTTTATTTCTTTCCATTTTGGTCGTCGATTTTATGATTGGCCTTCAAAGTATTCACAGGGCGTTGTATCCAAAATTATAATTTGTATGTTATGTTTTTTATAATTTTAATTAATGCGGATTTTGTAAGCGTAATTTACATTTTTATAGGCGTTTGCTTAATGATCTGGTAATAAACACTTTAGTAGGCATATACCGTCTGGGCTACCTCTTAAAATGTTAATCTGGTACTGACCGAATATATTTTGAACGTTATTTTAAGTCGTCGTTAACACTCATGTTGCGTTAACATCTAAGCACTACTTAAAGATACGTAAGCTACACTATGATATTATAGGTGCCTATTAATTTTTCATATCTTCAGCTTTGTTTAATCTCACGCAGTTTCATTTTACAATAGAAACGTATTTACAATACAATAACATTGAAATAGTTCCGACAATTATTTACAAGTTAACATACCTATACTGCGCTAGAAATACTCAAAAGCAAAACATTTGTAGTATAAAATCGTTTAAATAATAGCGATCTCATGTAAAAAATTATTACTTACAACACTGACTATTCATATGATACTGTTTTATATTCAAATTTGCAAAACGAATCAACTCGATTTGTAAATAATTGGAATAGAAGAAAAAAAGTAATCGTCATTCAATCTTTTAAACTAAATATCTGGTCTTTGGCTAGTCTTTCCGATTACTATCTGGAAAAAATCGTCGAATCAAAATCTGAGATAATTTAATTTGAATTTTTATATTTTTATATTCATGTCGTGAATAAAACTTGGCCTTGGATAACTCGAAAAATAAGATTATTAGAATATTATTCATAATAAAAACTACAATCGTTGTACTATGAACCATTAGCGTATAAATAATAATAAATAATAAATAAATGCGGACAACATCACATACATTGCTCTGAACCCAAAGTAAGTAGCAATTAAGCACTTGTGTTGTGGAATTCAGAAACAATGAAGGTACCACAAACACCCAGACCCGAGACAATGTAGAAAAATGACTTTCTAGATTGACCCGTCCGGGAATCGAACCCGGGACCTCAGAGATAGCGACGCCTTGAAACCGGTGCGTACGCCACTCGACCACGGAGGTCGTCATTACAAAAAAACATTATATTATAAACAAAAACAAACATTCAATGTGTAATGTATAAATAAACAAGTAAATACAAAAATAGTTACAATGTCTAGTGAAACCGCTCTAGATCACGTTCAAGGCCTTATTCTAAACTGTTTGAGAGTTTTTACTCTTATGTAACAATAACATCATTATTTATACCTCTAATGCTAACTACACTAAAATAGGTACAATATACATTATTGAGCATAAACGTTGTTGGAAGTTGGACTCCTGCTCAATAAGCGTCCAACAAACGATCAAACTGGTTGGACGAGTCTGCCTGCCGAGTCCGTTAACAATAAAACACGATATCAATCAAGATTTTTATCAAGAATGTCAAATATGCAGGTACAATAATCACTCGGACATTTAATCCCAAACTACCCTGTACCATGCTATATAGACAACTGATAAACCTATTTATATAATTTTATAAATTCTTAAAACTACACTCAGACACAGAAAAAACGATTATTGCCATTACATAAAGATTTAATTTTGTCGTGGGTGGGAATTGAACCTACCATATCTGGTATTTAGTTACAATACAGGTGTTCCCAAAAGGAGTAAAGAGTACGTCTGGTATAGTCAGTTTACTAAATTGCAGCTCAAAATGAGTTTTTTCAATAATATGATACATTGGTTTAGTAGTCTGGTTATGCTATTTGATATCCATTTTTGTTCCTGTAAGTGATTGATAAGCAGTTTGTTCGTTTGCAGCTTGCTTAAGAAACATAAGAACAAGTAAATAATGACCAGCGGGCAGTGGGCCATGCGTGCTATTGGCCACCAGTCTGCGTGCGAACGTCCACAGGCGCCGTCGTGCAACATTGTAAACATCGCTGGTGTAAATAGTGCCGGTATGTCTATTTATCATTAATTTGAGATAGAAACTAGTTTTATTAGATACTAAAGTAGACTATCAATAAAAATTGATTATCCAAATAAGTAACAATTATTGATATTAGTTATTTTTTACACTTTAATTGGTTTCCTTGGGACGCGTTATTCTGCCTTGAAAGGTTGGCATGTTTACAAATAATTATTGTTGTTTACATAATTAAACGTCTTAAACTAAGTAGTAATTAGCTACTTATTATGTTCTACTTTCACTGCTACCTGCAATACAAGTTGAAGTCAGGTTTGGAGTCTTACCGAACAGTAATTTATGCGAAAAATAACTATAATGTTTCAGCATAAGGTTCCGTTTACGATATTTTTAGACCTTTTTCAACAGTATTCGTCAGGGCAAAATAACTTTTATTACAGAAGACATAAAATTGATATTTGTTTGCAGAAATAACATCAAAAGTCACAAAATTAAATAGGCTTTTCCAAAAATGCGACAGGATTTGAAAAATTAATAAAAAATTTACGATTGTTTATAAATTATTCATTTAAAATCTTGTGTATTTTACATTTTGATCATATTAAACTAGACGAGGTCTGCAATAGTACGTGATAAACACTATTATATCATCCATCATAAATTATAAATGTTACGCCGACGTGATAAGATAAATTATCATACCTTAGTGTTAGATATATTTATTATTTTATCTCACGATAGTTAATTAAGTGGTGATCTGAGTGTGGGTAAGTCGCCTCGTCAATTAAATTATTATGGTCTATGAATTATTGATTGTATTATACCTTGTTCTTAATAAAACATTCTAGTTAAATCTTCAAAAGTTACAACTGTTTTAGCTACTTAGTTTGGGTTCAGAGCATTGTATTGAATGTGGTCAAATTATAAAACAAAAACGAAAAACAATCATAACTCTGATTTCTTTAGTATTTATTTACATAACTTGGCGCCTCTGGTAAGTCATATTATGTCAAAGCGGAGCAACAAGTTATGGAATTTGGCCTTTTAAATTGTCATCGGTAGCCCTCATTGAGTTATCATCTGTAAATCTCATTTGATGTGGTAATTTTTGTTATTCCAAACTCTCGACTTTAAAATTAATCCTACTTTCAGAAACCGGTGGTTTATTTTATAACTATTAACGTATACCGTTGACAAATAATAGCTGAAGAAGGATATTACTCATTTCGTACAATCTTTACTCTGAAAATCCAGAAAAGGTAAATAAAAATTTAACGTCCATAGGTTCTGCCGATTTGGTACATCCATATAACTATTTCCACTTCTGGTGTCTATTTCAAAACTAACAAATAATCTTAATTATTTTTCCAGAGTAAATAGAGAAGACAATGGTAGAAGTCAAGGTACAGCAAGGCTGGTTGTCTGGTGAGCAGCTGACGACAGACCCTGATGGTACTCCGTACTACAGCTTCAAAGGCATCCCGTACGCTGAGCCACCCCTAGGAAAGCTTAGATTCAAGGTAAATATGGAAACCGACCATGGCGATATCATAACATTTTATTATAAGATTGATGAATCCCTTCAGTAAACATTTTGACATTGTAAGAACACAAAATTATTAAAGTTTTTATGAATTGAGAGGGAATACTAAAGAAAAGCCTCTTTTTAAATTTCAGGCCCCACAACCAGCTTTACCATGGGAAGGCGTTAGAAACGCTACAACACACGGTCCCAAATGCCCACAATTAGACATTTTTACCGACGTAACGGTACCCGGAAGCGAAGACTGTTTATACTTGAATGTGTACAGTCCTGACATCAAGCCTGCCTCCCCACTACCAGTTATGGTGTTCATACATGGAGGCGGCTTCAAAAGTGGATCTGGGAATGATGATCACTACGGCCCCGACTTCCTTGTCAGTCACGGTGTCATACTTGTCACGTTTAACTACAGGCTAGAAGCATTGGGCTTTCTATGCTTGGACACTGAGGATGTTCCTGGAAACGCAGGATTGAAAGACCAAGTGGCTGCTTTGCGCTGGGTGAGGGACAACATAGCAGGCTTTGGTGGAGATCCC
This sequence comes from Autographa gamma, assembly GCA_905146925.1. Classification (NCBI taxonomy): domain Eukaryota; kingdom Metazoa; phylum Arthropoda; class Insecta; order Lepidoptera; family Noctuidae; genus Autographa; species Autographa gamma. The sequence goes on from LR989858.1 coordinate 1,144,427, forward strand.
AACAATGTTACAGTGTTTGGTGAGAGTGCCGGCGGTGCGTCGACTAGCTACCACGTGCTCTCGCCAATGTCTAAAGGACTTTTTAAGAAAGCTATCATTATGAGTGGTGTACCTTTTTGTGATTGGGGATTACCATTTGTTCCCCAAAAACGGGCATTCGTACTTGGCAAACAGTTGGGCCTAAATACCAAAGACCCACAAGAACTATTAAATTTCTTGCAAAGTCTTCCTGTTGAGAAGTTATACAACACAAATCCTTGCGTAATATCATTTGAAGAACGGAATAACAATATATTAAAACATTACCATTTCACTCCAGTCGTTGAAAAGGATTTTGGAAAAGAGCATTTTATGACAGAAGATCCTTTGGCAGCCCTAAAAAACAAAAGAATTAACAATGTTGACGTGTTCATAGGATACACAAGTGAAGAAACAATCATTGCTATACCTCTGCTTGAAACCTCACTACTTGAAAGTTACATAAAACACCCGGAACTAGTAGTACCAAGAATGATCTTAAATAAATGCCCTCCTGAAACAATCCTAGAAGTAGCAGAGAAAATAAATGATTATTACTTTAAGGACTCAAAAATGAGTTTGGAGAATATGCGACAAGTGATTAACTTTGCTAATGACGCCTGCTTCATTTATAATATTAACAGATTCGTACAGCATTTAGCAAATATTGGTAACAACAAAAGATATCTTTACAAGTTCTCCTGTTTGTCGGGTAGAAATGTTTATGGAAGTAGAGGAACCAAGTTTGGGATTCACGGAGCTTCCCACTTAGACGACTTGATGTATTTATTGAATGCGAAGATTTTCAATTTGAAGGTTGAGAAGAATAGTAAAGAACATAAGCTGATCAACCAGGCGTGCACTGTTTTCACAAACTTCGCTAAGTACGGGTGAGTGTTGATAAGATAGAACATTTTTACTATTATGATAATTCAAAATTTGTAAAACGATCGCTTCAAATTTCTATAGATAAGGTCAAAATCTTAATATATCATAATTAATTATGTAGTGTAGCTATCTGTAATGATAGTATTTATTATGATTAAGATGATCATCAAAATATTTAATTGATGATAAACAGTTTTATGTAATAGATGCTTTATAATGCAATCGTGAAAAAAACATGATAAGAAAATTTCCAAATCATTGTAGCACGGTAATATTACATTAATTGTAGTAAAGTTTCGACGATCTATATTTTTATGATTCATTTATCTATCAATAAAATTATCTATTAAGTCGGTCTTGTCCCACTGCAGAGCAAAGGCCTCTCTCCCTCCCACGCACTTCTGTCTTTAGCTAGGATGGACAAGTCCTTTCAATAGGAGCTTAATTGATCTTCACTTTCTTTTCGGTCTACTACGATGTCAATGATCCATATTGTTCTATTTTGTTTCCAGTACCCCAACCCCGGATGACTCGCTGGGCGTCGATTGGCCGGAGTACGACACCGCCAGCAAGAGCTACGTGGATATAGGAGACAGTCTGACGGTAGCCAGCGATCCTGATGCCGAAGCTGTCCAGTTCTGGAAGAGTGTCTTTGAATTCGCTGGACTTGAATGGTAGATCGTGGCTACTGGCATCGTACATAACATAATAACATATCATCACGCCTGTATCCCCGAAGGGTTAGGCAGAGGTGTACCAATGTACTGGCATCCTACTGTATCAATTTCCAATATAAAGTATACATAGTATAGAAAACCCTGCCTAGTCCGGTCCGGTGATATAGGTTTCACAATCCCATGACCAAAATATAAAACTTGAAATAATCACGATAATAATTAATTTTGAAAATAAAACAGTTTTACACGAATTTTTCCAATTCTTTGGATTTTCGCCGGTACTATTGACGTCATTTTGTGGGATACTTGGCGACCTATGGCGAGCCACACTCTTTCTCTCACTCCTTTTGAGAATTCAATTTTTAGGGTTATATTTTTATAACCATGCTATATTAATAGCATTCAAATAATCAGAAATCGATGCCTAACAATACCTTCACTAATTGGACAGGGTTAAAACATTTTATAAAATTGGGGTTTGGTTGTAAACAAGTTGGTTTCTTAACATATTGTATAAAATTAAAGCCGCAAGTATAGTTTAGTGGTGTGTGGTCTATCTTCTATATATGTGTGGTCTTGTATAGATAATAAATCAGACTCTGAAATATTTCACATGCAATTATACTGACATTATTTTGATACGTAGTATTTTTATATTTTTTTACCTATATTAAGAGAGATTTTGTGATTTCTATGTGCACAAATACAATCGAATTATTAAATATTTGGTTTTATTTTTCAATTATCATGTTTTTTGTTTACCTTTATAAGTACCTACTTGATTATTTGTGGTTTGATGTGTATTGTTAAATGCTATTTTGATAAGTCGCATAATATAGGTTTTGGAAAAATTTAAAGTATGTAATTAATGTAACTTTCTCACAGTATGCATATGACACATTTTTGTTACATTATATTAAATGAAACAACTATATTAATCTCCTGATTGAATAAAACAAATAGTTAGATTACTATCATATTTTTATCGATTCTTATATGCCATGCCATGAATATTTATGAGTAGCAGAAAATCCGATGATATTATTTATAGCCCAGTTACTTAAATAAATAAACAAATAAATAAATGCGGTCAACATCACATACTTTGCTCTGAACCCAAAGTAAATAGCTGAAGCACTTGTGTTTTGGAATTAAGATACAACGAAGGTACCACAAACACCCAGACGGAGACAATGTAGAAATGTAATTTTCTACATTGACCCGTCCGGGGATCGAACCCGAGACCTCAGAGTTAGGGACACTTTGAAACCGGTGGACCACGGAGGTTGTCAAAAATATGCTAAACTATTAAAATTTGCTCATGTTTATATATTAGTTATATTATTAATAAAATTTAAACTATTGGTAATTCCCGTAATTCAAAGTAAAAGCGAGAAATTGACTAAGTTAAACCTAGGTAATAATAGCACATACATTGGTATTTTTACTTCTTAAATAATGTTAATATTAAAGTTCCACTTACGATTGGTGCGAACAGCTTAGCGTTCCTGTAACAAATGATAGATAAATTAACTAATAGTGGTACGAAAATATACGAAGATGATAAAAATTTTAAATTTGGTACAACAACAAATTAAAAATGAACCGTATTGCTTTGAAATAAAGTAACTTATAGTGCCAACAGCAAAGGTTTTAAAACTTTGAACTTGGAACTTTGAACGAAGACTCAAATCTGGTAAATGGTATCGGATTTACGTCACCGCGTGAACGAACGGGCTCACATGGGGATTACCTACAATCAATTTTACGTGTATTTTGATTTCGACGATTAAACGAACGAGTTTTACCCGATATGACGTCATGATGATAACACAAAGACGATGACTTTTTGTTATTTGTGATAAGGTCTATTAATACGACATAATATAAAAGATCACGCTAACCAAAATACTCAACCAGTGTCTAGGTAAGCGGCTCACTATCTTGTCTTCTTTATTAATTATTTATTTAATGTTTATTTTTAATGCCTTTTTACAACAGTGTTCTTATTTTTTATTCTTTTTAAAATATATACATTATTCATTATTCATCTTTAACAACCATCAAAATTTTAATTTATTTACATCATTAAATTTTTTTACGATTAGAATTATTTTATTACATTAGAATCATAGAATGATTTTATTATTAGAATTAATTGACTAATTAGTGCTATATTTCCATAGTGTGAACAAAAGGTGTAACAATGGTTGAAGTCAAAGTACAGCAGGGCTGGCTGTCTGGTGAGCAGCTGACAACAGACCCTGACAGGACTCCGTACTACAGCTTCAAAGGCATCCCGTACGCTGAGCCTCCCCTAGGAAAGCTTAGATTCAAGGTAAATATTAATCCGAACTCATGATTCATTTACCTTAATTAACAATGCATATGGTTATAATAAAAATATCTATATTTTTCTAGGCCCCAAGACCGCCTCTACCGTGGGACGGCATTAGAAAAGCTACAGAACATGGCCCCAAATGCCCGCAAAAAGACTTTTTTACACAAAAAATAATACTTAGTACCGAAGATTGTTTATACTTGAATGTCTACACTCCAGATATTAAACCTGCTTCTCCGTTACCAGTTATGGTCTTCGTACATGGAGGCGGTTATAAAAGTGGATCGGGTGATGATGATTTTTATGGACCAAATATACTAGTCAATCATGGTGTCATACTTGTTACAATCAACTACAGACTAGAAGTACTAGGTTTCCTATGTTTGGACACAGAAGATGTACCTGGGAACGCAGGGTTGAAAGATCAAGTAGCTGCTTTGCGCTGGGTGAAGGAAAACATAGCGAGCTTTGGTGGAGATCCCAACAATGTTACAGTGTTCGGCGAGAGTGCCGGCGGCGCGGCTGTTTGCTTTCATACAATCTCACCGATGTCTAAAGGTCTTATTAAGAGAGCTATTTCTATGAGTGGCGTACCTTATTGCGACTGGGGAATACCGTTCGTTCCTCGAAAACGTGCATTCCTGCTGGGCAAGCAATTAGGTCTGGATACCAAAGACCCACAAAAATTGTTGGACTTCTTACAAAGTGTCCCAGTAGAGAAATTAATCGACACTAATCCGGCTGTCCTTTCATTTGAAAATTATAATAATCACTTATTCAAAGATTACCACTTCACTCCAGTTATTGAAAAAGATTTTGGAAAAGAACATTTCTTGACAGAAGAACCCTCTGAAGCTTTAAAAAATAACAGGATAAACGATGTTGACTTATTCATAGGATACACGAATGAAGAGACTTTATGTGGAATAGATGAGTTCGAAAAATCTTTAGAACAACATTTAACCCGGCGTCATTGAGGTTGGGTCAAAATGACCCGACATGTTTGAAAATGCTAATATTTTTTTAAATACGCGTACGAATTTGCCGTTCTTCTCAGTAGCTGGAGCCAATAGAGTGTTCTAAACGTTTATGGACAGAAATAAGTTGGGCAGACGCCGCACTGGGAGCTATACGTCTGTAATTCTCAAAAAGGTAAATATGACCCGTCCTCACAACTGATGTAACAATTTCGCGCCTTTTTTCTCATGTGATTTTTATTGCTGTAAATTGTTTAATTGGTGTTTTTATTTAGTGCTTTTTGTATTTTAGTGTTCTTATTCTGATTTCTTTTTTTCCTTGTAGCAAAGGTAGTGTGAAAAATGGATTACCGACAAGATCGACGTATTTAGGCAATTTTAGAGGAATCCGATTCAGTGGACGCCTTGACGGATAATGATGACGCAGAAGAATAATTTTCAGATTTTCCAGAACCAATTTATGTATTCAACATAAGATTGTGTCATGTCAACATTTATCGACATAGAGACCGCAAAAAAAAACACACATGTCAAGGGTGTACCACATACTTTTGCCTTGAACACATCATATTTTACTGCAGTGAATGCATTTACAATGAAGAATCGAATCAGGCTTTTTTGTTTTTGTTTCCTCAAATATGTTATTAAGATTTATAGAAGTGCCTTAAAATACTATAAAGAGTGATTATTAGTTTAGTAAAATAGTGATAACTTAAGTGATGTCAATTTTATTCCTATTTTTGTGAGTCTATGTAAAAGGTTATTTAACATGAATAAATGTTTCTTTATTAATATTGTTTTATTATTAATTTATAAATTTGGATATAAATAATCAATATATAAACACAGATTTAGGATATCCTCAGAAAATAAGAAAATATCATATTTTAAATATACGGGTCAAATTGACCCACCTCAACGCCCGTGTAACAATTTCCTACCACAATGACGCCGGGTTAAATCAATACTCGGAACAACTCGTGCCAAGAAAAATTCTTATAAAATGCACTCCTGAGACGATCTTAGACGTAGCAGAGATAATACAGGAGCACTATTTCGGAGGATCTACGATAAACGCAGATAATATGAGAAAGGTGATCACTTTTGGCAATGATGCCTACTTCGTTACTGACGTCAACAGATTTATATCTCATACACCGAAGGTCGGCAATGGTAAAAGATATATGTACAAGTTTTCTTGTGTATCTGAAAGGAACGTTTTCGAGAACCCAGGAAAGAAATTCGGAATTGTAGGTGCTGGCCACTTGGATGACCTCATGTATTTGTTTCATTCTAAGGTGTTCAACATCAAACTTGAAAAAAATACTAAGGAATACGAGCTGGTCAATCTGGTCTGCAAAGTTTTCACGAACTTTGCTAAGTTCGGGTGAGTAATTCTAAAATGTTTAATGCTTACTTTCTTAAAAAAAAAAACATTTTTAATCGATGGAATTTTTATTTTGCCTGCTTTGTAGATGACTTGATTAGAAGTCTCATTAGTAGTCTCACTATTATGTTTTATAATTTCTGCATTAAGCGTATTACACATCAACAGCAATAAGAACAGCCATTTTTTTTTTTCAAAATCATTAATTTAACATGTATGTTTCCAGTACCCCGACCCCGGACGCGTCGCTGGGCGTCGTGTGGCCGGAGTACGACACCGCCAGCAAGCGCTACGTGGATATAGGAGACAGTCTGACGGTAGCCAGCGATCCTGATGCCGAAGCTGTCAAGTTCTGGAAGAGTGTCTTTGAATTCGCTGGACTTGAGTGGTAGTCCGATGATATATTATATTCAGAATTGTATTACTGTATTCTAAAACTCTCACACGGTTATCATTTTTTTTTTTACTTTTTGCCCGTGTGTTGATTGAACACTCTGTATAAGTTGGACACTGAATAAATATTATTTACTATTATATTGTCATCAATATTATTTTCTCTGAACCTTTTACTATTCCTCACAATATTAGTAAATTCTTAACCTGGTTGATAAATTAGAATTTGATATTATCATTTTCCGCTCTCAGAATTCAGGGTTATATTTATTTTCATCGTATAACAATCCCTTGACCTACTATTTTCGGGACTAGTAATTGTTAACACTAAAGGCGTTGTACCAATATTGTCCTACAAATAGAATTTCAATATTTGTAAAGGATTCGTTTGCTTAGCAATAGGAGCAAGCTCTGGCTGAATTATGACCCTATCTGTTCAAATAGTACCCTTTTGTTTCACAAGTCTTTACTTAGTATTTCAATGTCAAAAAACTTAGTTAAATTTATTTTCACACCATGGCACACTTTTGACAATATAATTAGATTTTTCGATTAGACTACTTTTAGTATCATAAACGTTATTTACAAATGTAATCCATCAATACACTTATATTCCAATTATATCATAGAAATAATAAAAAATCTAATAAAGTTAAAGTCAAAACAACTTATTTAAACGCCGAAGAATCCGTAAATTTGTGGTAACAGTTAAAATGTCGACCTGTTGTCCGGAGAATGCCAAATAAGAACGATGTCATATAATGAAGGACATGAGATAAGATAATTTTGAGGTAAATATTGACATAACTGCACCAAATGCAGGGTATTTATATTAACCAAAAGATAGGTACAACAACGCAGTAACTGTTTAGATAAATGCTAAAGAAGATATTCTCACAGCTAGTTAAACCCACGTTGCATCCGAAGTTGGGATTAGAGGATTTTAACAATAAAAAACCATATGCCTAATGCGCCGCCATAATTTTAGTAAATTCAGTATTTTATGGCAACCAAGCATTGTCTTTTCAACAAAACATCTGACAACAATGAAATTAACCATACACTACAAGTAGAATAGAAAATTACAGGACATTTCAGTTAAGAAGACACAATAAGTATGGTACATAATTACTTTAATTGCTTTATTACTGTCATCTTCAAACAACCTTCTTTATAAAACGGAGTACAAATACCTTCGGGCATTCCAAACGAGGCGACGACGGTAGAAATTGATTTGTAACGGTGATAATTAAATAATTTGTTTTTTTACTCGTAGGCCTAAGCTGTTTTTCTTTTTATTTAAGTTTTAATTGAATATTGTTTAATTTATTGGTTGACGCTAGAGAAGTAAGTGAGTTCTATGTGACAGCTACCATTATTCTATGTTGACTATTTATAGGGCGTTGACAAACTTCTAAGTTAGTTGTTGAAGGGATCTGAATCGAGATAGACTATTTTAGACACATTGTTGTTTATGTAAAAGCAAAGATGGTACAAGTGAGGGTTAGCGAGGGTTTACTGGAAGGAGAGCTGGTGGAGAACGAGTACGGAGGCACGTTCTACAGCTTTAAAGGGATACCTTACGCACAACCACCCATCGGAGATCTGAGGTTTAAGGTAAGAAAATATTATGATAAGAAATATGTATCGCTTTAGTAAATAAGTACCTGTCTTTATTTTTAAAATATAATAATATGTGCTTTAAATCACGGGTAAAATTGGAATTTACCAATTAAAAAATGTTGTATATTAAATTAAACTTCATATTCCAGGCGCCACAACCACCGAAACCATGGCAAGGCACTCGAAGTGCCAAAGAATTTGGTCCTGTATGCTACCAGTTCAACTCCACAAACCCTAATTTACAAAATATGAGTGAAGACTGTTTGTATCTTAACGTGTACACACCTAATATTAAACCGACCTCCCCCATTCCAGTCATGGTTTGGATTCACGGAGGAGGTTTTATCTGGGGAAGTGGTAACGACGATCTTTATGGCCCCGAATACCTGATTAAACATGGCATTGTTTTGGTTACGATCAATTATAGACTCGAAGCACTTGGATTCCTTTGTCTAGACACCCCTGATATTCCCGGTAATGCTGGCATGAAAGACCAAGTAGCGGCACTCAGATGGGTTAAGAAAAATATTTCTAATTTTGGTGGAGATTCTGAGAATATTACAATATTTGGTGAAAGTGCTGGAGCAGGGAGCGTGGCCTATCATTTAATATCGCCAATGTGTAAAGGCCTATTTAAACGAGCTATATCTCAAAGTGGAGCGAGTACATGTTTCTGGTCTCGTGGTTTCGAACTTCGTGAAAGAGCTTTACTATTAGCAAGACAACTAGGTTTTCATTCAGAAGATGATAAAGAACTGTACGAATTCTTCAAAAAATTACCGGTTGAGTCCCTAGTTAACTTAAAGTTGCAAATAACAGTTTCTCAAAAATCTTATGAAATTCATTTTACTATAGCTGATGAAAAGGATTTTGGAAATGAAAGGTTCTTTCATGGCGATGTGATTGACGCAATAAAAACAAAGACTCATGAAGGAGTGTATATTATGACCGGGTATACACAAGATGAAGGTCTTATGGCATTAGCTATAGGTGATGCTCTAGAAGACATGATCACCAAAGCAAAGTGTTACCGGGATTTCTTTACTCCCAAACATATTCAAACATACTGTCCAATGGTGGATCATTTCGGAGCAGCCCAAAAAATACAACAATTCTACTTCAAAGACGAAGTTATATCAATGAAACATTTAGACCAATTAATAAAGTTCTTGGGTACAGACATGTTCACTCACGGCGTGATGTTATCAGGAAAACTTATTTCGAAGACGAATAAAGTTTACTTTTACAAATTTTCTTGTAAATCGGAGAGAAACTGTTTCAGCAGTTTATTTGGCGTCGGCCATCTTAATAAGGATAAATCAATGGTGTGTCATGCCGATGACTTGGCTTATCTCTTCCCGATAAAAGTTTTGACAGAAAAAGTTCATAAAAACTCGAACACTTTCAAATTGATAAATCGAGTGACCACGCTTTGGACGAACTTTGCAAAATATGGGTAAGCTAAATTAATTTACTTGAAGTTTGCGAAATAATTTATGGATTCCTCGTCTATAGGGTCGAATTAAGTTATCTAGCTATCTACATTATGTTATTTTTTTCATTGCACCTCAAAAATTTGAGGTAGCCGTAAATACCTTATCAATATTATATATATTAATTGAATTAAATTTAAAAAAGTTTGCTTTATCAATTTTGATGACATTTTTATGGGTCTACGTCTGAGGCTCAGAAATGTTTTCTTAAATGGTCCACAATTGATGTAGACATCGCGTAACATACAAAAAAAACAAGTACAGACGAATGAAGAAGCTCCTCCTTTTGAAGTCGGTTAAAAAATATACAACACTTGTTTTCAGGAACCCAACCCCGGACAATAGTCTTGGAGTGAAGTGGAAGCCGTACACGATTGAGGATCAGGACTATTTGGAGATTGGCAATGAGCTGAAAGCCGGCAAGTCACCTGACAAGGAAGAAATGGAATGTTGGAATAGTGTCTTTAAAGAGTATTTACCACAATATAGCGCTTAGTATGATAAATCGTTATATAGAAGTAACAATTCCCAAAATTCAACTTTCTAAATAAACTTTAGTAAAAATTAGTACCTAGTCTCATTTAAGTTAGTAAATTATTTCAATTTTTTTTTTTGTTTAATCATCAACATCATGTTTTATTGTTATATTTTATTTTTGTCATTTTATTGTTATATTTTATGCGTTATAATTATATGATTACACTAATATTATTTTAAAATAAATGACATTTGTTTTACTACAGCGTTATTTCTGTGATTTTCCTTTGGTTTATTGGTAAGTTAGTTATTTTTATATACGGCCTTATTGGCGCTGAAGCTGTAAGCGTAGAGAGTACTCAATTTCCTGGTTTAGCCAAGTTGTTATATACTCGTGTATTTCTGTCAGAAAACTTTCAGTAGCAGCCTCGGCTCTGAAATTGTTTCCGGTAAATACCAATTGACTTTCCCAAATCCTAGAAATGGAAACGTTGAAAAAACATGTTTCGTGATTATTTATATTTTTGTTTGAAATGTTGATTCACATACTCATTTTGTGTTGCAGATATAACATATTTATATATTTAGAAATATATATAGGAATGTTTATTAGTTGTCTGGCTACCATAGTAAAGCTCTGCTTAGTTTAGGACCGTGTGTGAGTTGTCAGGATATTAATGGCTTAATAAAAAAAAAAAACAAGCTAATAATAATCTCGAAGTTCGCAGTGATGTTTCACAAACAGTAACAAATTAAACTGTATTTAACCACAAACATTGAAATCAATACAATCGTTAAGCTGCAGTACATTATAAAGGCTTTTCCGGTCAAAGCATTTCAATTCCAAACATATTATGTGCCGCGTGACTATGTTCATACATATATTGTTCATTGGAACTCACTGACGTGTTAATTGATAGCATTTAAACATTGAAACACCTAGCAAATAATTCCGTTATAATCTAGGTATGTATACAGGGTGTTACGAAACTCCTGTCCGACCCGAAAGGGTGATATAGGGTTCACAATCACATGCCCAAATAAAATATTAAATTTGGAATATTCATGATAATAACAATAATAATGAACTTTGAAATAGCTTCCAAAATCCCTAAATTTGAAGATTAATCAAAAACTACACCACCATTTTCGTCGGTAGTAATGGTGGCCTTTTGTATGATCATTTGGCAGAACCTGAGACGATGCCGTCAATCTCACCCGCAATTTTTGGAGATATTTTTTTTCATTTATTTTTTACTTTTTTGTAATTAGATATCAAAATCAAAATCAAAATGTTTTTATTTCTTATAAACCAAAAAAAAAGGCGCTCAAGAAACGTTACGTTAACTCTACTGATTCTAGTTGCTCGGTTCCAAAGTGTCTTTCCTATGAAGAAGAGCCGGCAAGAAACTCCATAGGTTACTCTTTTAAAAACAAAATTATACAATTATTTTTACATTATTGTTATCGATACCTAACAACCCTTTAACGGATCGGACAGGGGTTTCGTAACACCCTGTATAGTTATCTCAGTATCTAAATAATTATGTTGTGAAATCTTTATGAATTGGCATCTATAAATAGAATGTTGTTTATGTACAGATTGTACCTTTGTACTCTGCACCTTACTATCAAATCGATACAAATCAAAGTTATGTCTCATTTCCTACTTTTAATCAACAATCCATCACACATTTTGTTCGTTTAGGTGATTAGGTGTAAACGCGACATTTCTGCTTATCTTTATCATGTAAACCCCACATGTTCTGAGGATCTTGGATCGTTAACTTAATCATTTATGAGTGTTACTACAATCTGAAGGTATTTATGTGTTAGAATATAGTTCTAACAAAAAACAACCGACTTCAAAAATAAGTCTTATATGGTTTTCTCATTGTTCCCACTGCTAAAATCGGTTCACCCAGTCGAAAGTTCTGAGGTAAAAAACTTAAAAAAATACTGTTGAATTGAGAACCTCCTCCTTTTTTGAAGTTGGTTACTTAATGATAATCCTGTCTCCTATACCAGTATTCTGCCATGCCTTCATTTCTTCCTAGTACAAAATATTCACAAAGGTATACAAACTAATAAGTACAGTAAACTCAATAAATAATTCAGAAGACTTGCGACGCTATCGCTCTGAAGCAGAACGTTTTAAATTTAAAACGTCCATACAAGCTGAGATTTCCCGCCGATATTTTTTCAAGCCATCGGATTTGTAAACGACGAAGGTAATGTATCGTTCCGTACGTTGAATACATTCGACAACTCGGTTAGGAAACGAATATATTATATTTTTAGTTCGTGGCTGATACGAGGATAGATTTGTCTTGTTATCTGCAATATTTTGAAATTGGGGTATTTAAAATTGTAATTTTATGTAATGAATCCAATCTTATATAGAGATACCATGTTACCGAGTGATACGGGTTGGGGAACTCAGGTAGCCACTCTACGTAAAATGCAGTATTCAGCTGAACGCGGTAAGAACTAAGGCACACCCTTATATGGGTTTTTCGATTTCAGAGTGAATTGGGCTTCTAATAATTAACATAAATAACTAAGCATTAGGACAAAAAAAAAGTTGCGAAATCCAAGCCTAAATATTCGTAATACGCTTCGGTATTTACGTATTATGATCATAAGTTACTGAGATTGGTTCGAAGCCACTTGATATTTCAAATACGAAATATTTCTATTATCATAATTATTTTTATTTAATCTAATACATAGTTATAAAACCTTCATGATTACCTGTCACCACAACAAAATCTAGTATATGACCCATAGACTAAACATATACATAGACTGTTATTATTGCTAGTTTCCTCTTGTGCCAAGCGAGAGCAGTTTTTAGTCTGTATCTAGTACATTCGCTTACTGATTTAAGTTAATTTTCGCGCATCGAGAAACTTCTATACGGAAATATCGATGTTTTTGACATTGTTAGGATAATATTAGTGTTTTAGATAGATTGTTTAAAACGGCAAGCTCAATCTTTATACATAATTCACGACAAAATTAGTTCACACTGGTGCTTACGGTTCAAAATCTTATAGGCTCACTCTATAGTTTCTTATGTATACTATATAACCTGTTTAATTTGTTCCCGTCGGTACACCTCTGCCACGGGTGACTCTACGGCAGTATCTTAAAGTCGTAAAACGGTAATATCGCGCCGCCATAATACCGCGGGGTGGTACAATTTACTCTGTTTACACTGCCAACGAGTATTGGGTGGTGGGGGCTAGATAACGACATTCTACTTAAATAGATGGCACACAGATACCCCTTAAATCTTCGGTAAATTAACACTAGCATATCATTTGGACAGGTGTGTAAGACTATTGAAGTGTAAATTATTATGTTTTTCCTTTTATGTAACATGTGTGTGTCAATTTCTTTTAAACACCTTTATAAATACTTATCTATTGTTTAACATTTGGAAAGAATAATAATGAAGTTTATTTTAAATACTACATTACATAGTCAGTAATTAATATTATGGCCTTATAGGTATATTATTCAACTAAAGCGCTTTTTATACTAAGCGATATTGATACTCGACTAAATAGTGTGTTTTACTCTTACTAACTAGACAAGCTCGATACATACGCTGAATATTGCTAGCAAAATTGAACATTAAGGCTGAAAAATGCTTTAGACCATGCTAACTTAGGAGGTACCTAAGTTAGCATGATCTAAAGCATTTTTAAAATTCCAATTAGTTCATGTTACTTCTTAGTACACTACGCTTGGTCACAATAAAATAGACTGACTAATAAAATAGAATGATCACAGGGTTTCCAATCTCCAAAGCATACTGTCATAACATTTACTTACAAAATTAGTGGAAAACCCCTATTCAATATCCGAACATTGTATTCCAACTAGAGTAGGTCGGGAGAAGATTTGTATTGGGTTAGAAACTAATACCAAACGCCAAATAGATCGCTACAATAAACTTTATAACCACATGTTGACGGGCCTGTTGGTCCAGTGGTTAGAGACCCTGACTGCTATACTGGAGGTCGTGGGTTCGATTCCCACCATGGACAAATGTTTGAGTGATGAGCACGATCATTTGTTCAGTGTCTGGGTGTAATTTATTTAGAAACATATAAGTATGTTTATTAGTTGTCTGGTTACCATAACACAAGCTCTGCTTAGCTTGGGATCAGATAACCTTGTGTGAGCTGACCCGGAATATTTATTTATTTATTTATATTTTCAGAAAATGTTATACGCTTATCTATGGCTATTTCATCCCATTACCGTTTCCCACAAAGTAGGTAGTTTTATTTGAACTATCATTCCGAGTTTTAATGTTGTTGATATGATAAGCAGGCTTTGTTGGCAAAATATTAAACTGTACTTAAATTAATCATGATTGTCATGCAAGTAGTACCAATTAGTGGTACGAATTTATCTGAATAAACATTGGGGAACACGATGATTCGTAAAAATCTAATCTGTTTTCTCTTAATGATTTGTGCACACGCGTTTATTTATTTATTTATTTATTCAATTAGGATCTCCAACAAAGAACACACCTTACAAGCTAGAAATGACAAATCACGAAAAAAAAACAGTGACATAGTGTTTCTTCAGTTACAGGAGACCACATCATGCGTAATTAGATTAACAAGTAGCAATGCAAAAGGAAAAAAATAATAATAGAAATCATTAAAACACTAAACATTAAACTAAATCAAATTAAATTATGGAGAAAAAATAAATATTAACACAAAAATAAACAAACAGAAACAAAATGAGAAGTTTGTGATTTTAAATTTTAATTGATTTGAATTTAATTGATTTGATTTGTGTTGTGGAAATTTGGAAATTTGAGAGAGATAAGTCAACACCTACACACTTAGGGTCTGTGTACGAACCAGTGTTTTATATTTACCCAGACTATTAGAAAATATGTCAATATCTCCCGAGGCACATGACACTATATTGTACTGCTGAGTCATCCTTGCAACCGGAGCATGCTTACCCAGATTTGTTCGGTGTTGTGGAACCTTGAATAACGCACGGGGATAGCGTGGTAGTCTAGAGGGGACGTTGAGGCTTATTTTGCTAAGAAGACCTGGACAGTCGATGCCGTTATTCATCAATTTGAACATGAACGTGAGATCAACGTTTGTGTGACTAATCATTTTATTACAAATCAACGTCCACTAAGACTCCGATTGTATCATAGTACCATAGTCCCTTATCTAATGGTAGAGAGCCATACCCAATAATCATCGATAAATAAGTCAACATTTCTGCTACGAGTACAGTATTGCAATCCACATACGGTGCTGGCTCTAAAACTATCATCCTACTTATTGTCAAACCTAGTGTCAACCTTTCAGTTTTCTTATGAAACAATAAAACAAGTGCAACACTATATTTGAAGCACTCGAGTGCGCTACGTTTAACATGTCTCCAACATTCGCGGAAATGATACACCCTTAGAGGATAGATAACATACTATAGAGTGCACATATCGGTATGAACCGTGAGCACTAATATGAACTATTTTCGTTGTAAAAATAGTGTGAAAACAGTGCGCTCCGTTGTCTTAAAACTGTTTCAAACCTGCTATACTAATGATATCGAAACCATGGCTATTTTCGCATAAACGTTTGTCGTTGCACGTAAAATAAAATGTACTACATACAGCCAAATATGTTTCTAACGCGCAGCACAACACACTTTTAGCGATACGCGTACTCTATAGTTTTTACTACTCTTTGGTTGCTCCTTTACTCCGTCCCGTCTACTCCACTAGTTATCTACGGTACCTGTATCGACAATTTTGTAGTTCAACTAGAATGCATTCGGCGTTTGAAGACAAAGAATCTTATTGCTTTGTCACAACTCCTTGTATTCTATTTTGAGATTTCGAAGACAGTTTTCCGAACGAAGTAATAGAACACAAATTGTTTGCGCTCAGGGAAATTGGATATCGAACATTTATTCTTTGATTTTAAATATTGAATAACTTTTCTTCAATTTTATTATTTGTGTAAATATTCACTATCAGTTAGAGATTGATTAAATACCAGTAATTTTGACGTAATGTTTTTATGGACTTTGTCATAATGACGAACGCTGACCTCATTCAATACAGTCAGACATGACTAGTGTAAAATGACGTCGCATTGCGTAATAAAAGCAAATCATGATAATATCTCCACCGTTCACCGTTGAAACGAAAATCATTACAGATAACAGCTCTCATTAAAAACTATAACATGACAAAAACTAAATTTAAACGTAACTGTTTATCAGCCAAAACACGGTCACGAGTATATTAATAAGCGTCTTGCATAAACATAAAGGGTACCGCAATCCGGAATGACTCTCGTAAGCCGGGAGATCGGGGAGATCGTAAAGCACGTGATATTACGTCACGCGGCAGAATCCCGCCTTTTTTGACGGCTCACTACCGCTATATTAAAAGTGTAAAACTGAAATATATTTACATTGTTCGTGACGGCGTTTTGGCAGGTAAATAAGGGCTGTGCCGTATGTAACAAGTAATTGGGTTTTAGAATTTACTGGGCTGTTACTGAATCATGTTAAAAGGGCACTGGAAATAATCTTTTTCACGCTAAATAATTGTAAAATTTAGGTACCATAAATGAAAACTCATTATGAAGTTATAAATTAAACTATTAACATACAAATACAAAACTAATTGCTTTCAATGCATGAGTAACCGAAATTAACATTAGTGGTCACGTTGTATGATTGCATACAATGTCAACTAATTCCTACATAGGTAGTTCGAAACAATACTGCCACTATCCAACTACTATGCAACTACTTATTACCCATACATGACCATAAAGTTGACGACACTGTCATTAACTTGCTACTTTTGCTTATAGACCAAACATATACATAGACTGCTACTATCGCTAGTTTCCCCTTGTGCCAAGCGAGAGCAGTTTGAAGACTGTATCTAGTACATTCGTTTACTGATTTAAGTTATTTTCGCGCAACGAGAAGCTTATATACGAAAATATGGACGGTATTGACATTGTTAGGATAATATTAGATATTTTTTTTTAAAACGGCAAGCTCCATCTTCATACATAATTCACGACAAAACTAGTTCACACTAGTGCTTACGGTTCAAACTCGATAGGCTCACTCTTTAGTTTCTTATGTATACTCTAAGACTTTTGTTACTACAACTGTCAAACGTACCTTAGGACATGTTTTATATAGTCAGTCGGTAATAACAAAGAATTACCGTAGTTGCGGAAATACTTAGTATAAGTATAATAATCTCTCAAAGTATCCTGCAGCAATATTACGTTTAAATTACTTTTTATTACATTCCACAGGTTTAATTAAAAATGTACTGTAGAAATATCAGTTTTAGTTATTAAATGTTGTACTAGGTACTGTATACTGGGACTATGATGGCTGAACATAAATAAATAAATAATAATTTGACTACCTCCGTGGTCGAGTGGCGTAAGCACCGGTTCCAAGGTGGCGCTAGCTCTGAGGTCCCGGGTTCGATCCCCGGACGGGTCAATGTAGAAAATCACATTTCTACATTGTCTCGGGTCTGGGTGTTAGTGGTGCCTTCTTTGTATCTGAATTCCATGACACAAGTGCTTTAGCAACTTACTTTGGGTTCAGAACAATGTATGTAATGTTGTCCGCATTTTTTTATAGTTGTAGACAGAAACGAAACTGAATTTTTTGACGGTCGTCTAGATGTGCACTAGACTTATTTAACTAATTAGTTCGTACTTTCTTGTTTGCCTATTCATTAAAGGTACTAAGAATGCACACGACATAAAAATAAATTATTACAATGCTTTTAAATGCATCTCCACTGGATATCATTGTTCACTATCCCTAACTATCCCATACAAAAGGAATAGTAATGGCTACGTCTATTCGTTAACAAATTAATTTATGGCAGTCAGGGGCCGCCCTACGGCAAATAATGTGGAAATTGACAGACAAATGTATGTTTACTTTACCGTGATTTGTTAGTAATTAATAATAATAATATCCTGGGACATCTCACACACGGTTATCTGATCCCAAGCTAAGCAGACCTTGTGTTATGGTATCCAGACAACTGATAAACATACTTATATATTTCTGAATAAATTACATATATAGATAAATTACACCCAGACACAGAACAAATGATCGTGCTCATCACACAAACATTTGTCCAGAGTGGGAATCGAACCCACGATCTCCGGTATAGCAGTCAGGGTCTCTAACCACTAGACCAACAGGCCCGTCTCGTAATTGATATACGATACTTATTATGTCACCATGAATTACATAATAATGTTATTATTATGTTGATAAGCTTAATGTCTGGACAGATGTTACACGTAAGTAAGTAGATATACAATTATTACATTATGACAAGTAGTTTAAACATACCACACTTTGGACTGGCATAAATTAATATCAAATTAATTAGTAGTTTTTTTTTATCTGGAAGATTAGACGTGAAAAAATGTGTTTATTTATCTTACAGATAGTTATTGATTAGTTTAATAAAGGTGACTAACCACTACTTTTTGAAGATTACTCCTAAGCTCAAACTTCACCTTATCAAAATATTATTATTTAGTGCAACAACATTGAACACCCTCTATTAGACAAGAAGTAATATTCCTAGCGCGCTGCAAAGACAACAAACAAGCATCGCCTATTTTCCCTTGCTATGTTATTTCAAGATATTAAGGTCCCAGTGTTATTGCATAGCACTTGAAATCACGATGGAGTGAAATTCCCGCTAAAATGGCGCCCCTCTATGTTTCGGATCATAGATAAAAATTAATGGACGATTTTTTTTTATTGCGTCGGCTACTGCCGCGCTGTGTTCAGCCTAATGAGGTTAACGTGATAAAAAATCTATGGTCGCGATATTGGAGGACATTATTTGTGTGCACGTATGGGTTTTAGTATGGGGTAGTTTTATGCATAATGACTTTATGCAGTTCTATCATTGTATCGTTTAGTTCCCTAAATAGAATATTCTGCGACTTTTGCAGTTGAGTTTTGGAAGGTCCGCAGTATTTAACTTGCCTTCCACAGCTTAATTAACATTTTTGATATTTTAAGCAAAATTATGTATTATCTTTATTTTAATTCTAAACAAATACATTCATGAAGATATTAAACAGGTGCGTTGACATAGTAGAGTCAATATGACTGAATGACATGTGAGCCAATTGTGTACACAAACTATTTTTTTTTTTAATATAGACAATGTACTGAAATTTCTTCAGTAAAAATTAATATTGGCATTAACGCCTTAATTCCAAGTAGGTAGTAAACTTTAACATTTTTTGTATTTTATTCGTTATTAAGTATTATCATACTTAATAACGAATAAAATACGAATATAAACTTTAGCTTACATGTTTTTCTTTAACCTATATTTTATATAATTCTATGAAATCGAAATGTGTTCGCAGAAATGAATTTTTTCACCTCCAAAAAAAATACAAAAAAAAATGGCCATCATAACTTACTTTTTAATTAAAATTTCGAGTGTGAAACAGAACCATCGGGTCCGGAGCAATCATAATAAAGTCGGTAAAGCGGTAAAGCACAAAGAGTGTCCGTATCATGGGGGATGCCGGGGGCGCGATCTGCGCGCCGTGAAATATTGAGAGGGTCAGCAGCCAGAGATACTCAAACTATCGACACCGTACAATATACATGGGTTATCGCTCAGGATCACGTATGATCGGTATCGTCAACCTTCCTTGGCAGCACCTTTATTTTAATACAGCTAAGGTTGATTTATGCAATTCGTTTGTTTTTACGGTTATGCGGTCTACCAATGTCCACCTTTATACCGTAAGGCTCAAATGTTTTATTGTTTAGGATCAGAAACATTGAAGAGCTGGTGTTTTGGTAATAAAATTCGTGTTTTATAGAATGTTAGGACACAGACAGGTCCCGTCAAAAAATATCTAAACAAAACTTAATAAAAAAGCGACTAAAAGGTCTCCTAGGTATAATACATACTAAGTAAGTTCGAAAATCTGTCGGTTTTAATAAACCCCAAAACCGATTTTGATGCAATTTATAATGGACTCAATTAACCCTTAAAGAAAGGGAAATATTAGAAAGCTGAAATATTTAAATATTCATACATAAATACGCTGCATAAATAGGTATACCTAACGACACGTGTGCAAATTCAATTCATGTATGCACGCTATATATTTTCATAGGTGCACTTACGAAAGCGTGCGAAATAAACACGAAATACCGACGCTTGTTCTCCGCAGATACGTACTCTATGAGCATTTGATTACCAGCTGTGCTTATTTTATGAAATATACATAATACATATACCTACATATATATAGATGTGGCTATATGGCAACGTACACAAATGGCTATCTGCGCGCTGTTTACTACATGGAGCGAGTGTAGTCTGAGGTACAATGGAAGGAAAGGCAATCAGTTCGTTCGTGGCAGAGCGTTGAAACGATATAACTTACGACTGCTTTTTTAAAGAAAGCCTTGCTGTAACTTTTAAACTGTCGCACTACATGTTTTCAGTCATATTATTTAACGCGCGAACTTGCGCAAGTACTTTTTAGGCTTGACCTTTCGACCAGGTGACACTGGCCGTGGTTACAAGCAGACTCTTTAGGGAGCTTGTCACATCTCATCTGTATATTGCATTGTTTTCAAATGCAAAACGTTAAATAAATAAGCGAATGTTTGTGAACTGTCTGAGATCTATTTATACATCAAACAAGCTCATTTTAGCTCAAAACAATTATCTGCCTTATCCTCCAAGTCCTTAAAACACGACTGTATCAACATTTCAACAAATGACCCGACGTTAATTTAGTGTAGGACATACTCGGAATTCAGAAACATGAGAGGATGCCAAATAAACTAGGTCTCATCCCCAAATACGTAACCCACTTCGGAATCAGGTAATTTGTCTGATAAACATTCCAATACTTTTATGATAATGGAGTTTTATCTCTCTGCTGAAATTTCAACTAAATACTTACATAAATTATTCTTGTACCCCAGAGGTTACGCTAAGAATTATATTCAAATGTAGGACCGATTTTTATTCGTGAGCTTTGGAACTCGTAATCTTATTATTTACAGAAACTGTATTTAGTTACATAACATAACATATCATCACGCCGGTATCCCCGAAGGGGTAGGCAGAGGTGTACCAATGTACACCCACAGTTCGCCGATATGTTTAGGTCCCATGTAATAGGGGGCGAGCCTATTGCCACTAATCGGGCACAGTTCCAAACTCCGACCTACTGAGACTACTACTACTATACTGAGAATTTCATAGAAAAACCCAATAACACCTTGGTCGACTCGGGTATCGAACCCGAGACCTCTAGCGTAGCAGTCGCGCTTAGCACCATTAGGCCAACGAGGCAGTTTTGAATTAATAAGCTGTCTTAGAAAACGCAGCAATAAATAAAAAGAAAAGTATCAAGCAATGCATTTGCGAGAGTGAAAAACCGCATATACGCAACATACCTTTAATACAATTTCAAGGTGTAATGGACGTTATATTTCAGTAGCCAAGTACTTAAAAGTAAAATAAAATAAAGTATTTTTGTTCCTGTAAATCGAGGAGTAATTAGTACCTCAGTGTTTTTAATTAAGATTCTTCGGGCGGAATGTTTTATCCGGCAGTTCAACGGATTGGATACAATCTCATTGCGGTTCTTGGCTGACTGAGTAGGTTACGTTCTTAGTATTCAAACGATTTGTTTACATCAGAGTTCCGTTCTAGAGTAATATATTATTTACTAGACTTCAAGCTAGTGAAAAAATACACTTTTTTAACTTGATGAAATACTTTTTGTTTTGTTTTTATTAGAAGTCAATATTATCTGAAAGTCTGGACATGTTATGAGGAGGGATGATAGTCACATAACTAGACGAGTTATGAGTATGAATGTGGATGGGTATGCATGCAGAGGAAGACTAAAAAAGAGATGGATGGATTGTGTGAAAGATGAAATGAGAAAGAAAGGAGTGAATACTGAGATGATGAGTTGTAGAGATGAATGGAAGCTGAATACGCATTGCGCCGACCCCAAATAATTGGGAACAGGGCAGGGAGAAGATGATTATCTGAAAACTTATTAAAACTGTATACTTAAAAGGAAGATAAAAATAGGTGATTGAATATCCTTGCCTACTGAATACCTATCTTACATATGTTGGAACTTCGTAGGAGCTAGCTAATGGCCGGCAATCAGTAACTAGTCAAACATTACTTTATTTTATGGCACTACTTAAGGCCGGAGCCATGGTATATGTGTTGTGAATATATCTAACTAAATATACAGAAGAAAAATATTGGCATTCGCTATTCTATCTAATTCTCTATTCTAAGGGAAGCCATAAGCAATTGAACATACCTATAACGAAACAAAGACTATGTACTAGTAAATCTCTAATTTTTGACACAAATTACATGTTCAATATGATTACACTAGCAATTCAAAGAAAAGCTTTTAAATATATTATAGCTATTCATACATTTTTAGGGTAAAGTACACTCTTACATTTGATTATCCTAAAATTAAATACAAAATTCATTTAAAATCATCCAACTGTTAAAGGCGCGTTTAATTAGTTTAATTACGAACATCAAAAGAGATCCAACTTTGAATGTATACCCATAAAGCTATATCATTAAAAAATATATGATTAAGAGTGTTATAGGGTGTTTCCAGATGGTTAATTAGTAATGATTTCATTACTATATTACTAAACTTGAGACAAAAGCTAGATAGTTTGTTTCTTCTAAGAGTTCAATGTCCCAACAACTTTTTAAATAAATCTGTTTTGCCTAAAACCTTAAGTGAAACTTTAAGCATTAATCACCTCAGTCTAAGTAAAGATAACATCAGCAACGTTAGAAATCTAGATATAGGTACCGTTCGAGTCTCTCTGTCCTGTGATAACAACACTCTTATAAACCCAACAAAATTAATTAGTCGAACTCAAACAGTAAAGAAACGCCACTTAAACAACTGCGAAGAAAATCCACAACGTAAAATTTAAGCAAAGCAAACACAACGATGTTTCTCTTTATTACTCATTTCTTTAAGTTTCAAACGTTCCCTTGAAAACTGAAAACTGTGGGAAACTTGTCACTAACAGAAGGCTGTTGTAATTAAATTTTAATCCTCGACGAACTATTGTCTGAGAAAACCAACAAAGATGCGGGAAATGGAAGTTGAGGCGAAGCAGCTGTATCTCGCGAGTTCGACAGAGTTATAGAAGTTAGGTGGCGGGCACGGTGGGGCCGGAAGCGGGAGCGGGAGCGGTAGCATGGCGGTTGGCGATCAAAGGTTATGTAGGACTTATCTAATAAAGTTGGTGAAGTAATTACTAAATTAGTGCTAAGGACTAATTTTATTGTGAGAAGGTGGGGTTTATGATTGGATTGGAAATAAATCATTTGTAATTAAAAACTAAGGAGGTTGACATATAAGTTGAACAGAAGAAATTTTGCAGAATGGATTACAATACAATTGTTCCTTCGTAATTAGTAAGGTTTATCAAATAAATTGAAAGAGTACCGTTAAATTATATAAATGTTTAATTAAAAACAAAATCATGCGTTACTGACACCAAGGTGTAGAGAAATTTTCTTATCACGCATTCCTGATTTTTCTCGCATGACAACTGTACGCATATCTAAATGCATTTAACTGTTACCATGGTCGATTAATTATATTGCTAACGGTAATATTGTTAACTGTTTATTTATTTTTATTTACAGTCTAATAAATTCTTGAACTTCACTACAAGATACTTTTTAACTTGTTTAGCTCATAATCTTTCAAGCTGTAAGCCACTTGTAGACATCAGATCTTGATGTAATTTTGCATAATTGTATAAGAGGGACGACAACACAATGTAACGGAACTTTCAAGCAGGCTTTAATTTAATAAATCCCGCCAGACCGCGCCGCTCGTCACCCTGGCCCGACCCTATACAGTAAAGCGGCAGCAATCGCAATCGATAGACTTATCTAAGTTAAAGAGAGCTCTACAATATATGTAAAACTTAGTCGCCTATCATCTGGGAGCTCGAGCCAGTAACAAGATATTTATTAACTAGATCTACCTAGTGGTAAGGTCCTAGAAATAAGGTCAAACTTTAAGCACTATTTTGAACTAGTTAGGGTTTTAAAGTTAAAATTAGAGTTTAGTAATACATACTATAGTAATATTTGTTATAACACCGTCTTCCCAGAAGGTCTTTGAAGGTAATTTGAAGGCAATTTCAATACGAAATAACTTATTTACCTACTTTACAAAATAACATTAATCAAAATTCATAGCTTAGTTTTAATTCACATTGAGCTCAGAATGTTCTACTGCAGAACACGCTTTTATCTTTATTGTGTATTATTTTAGTTTATCGGGAATAACATAAATATATTAATTGCATTCAAACTAAGAAACAAGTTGCCTTAATATGGCATACTAATTTCACAATACAAAACAAGTAAAATTATCAAAGCATACCTTTAGGAGTAAACTACCAAAACACACACAGTTAACGTAGTAAACAATATCCATTTCCATCTATATGCAGCGACACTCACTTAACTATAATCTTGTATGAACGTCCCTACAAAAAACAACGGACTGCATCCCTTACTCCCGAAGGGTTTTGTACATTTCAGTATATTACCGCGAAGGACCCTTTCTTGCTCTTGTCTCTACATTTATTTACTGTTAAGTTGTAAGCAAGGTAAAAAGGCTGACGGTAGAGTGCCTTCAGGCAGACAGGACTTTGTACAACTATGTGCAAAAATTGTTTTACAAATAAAATTATATGAATAGTAAATAAACTGTTTATCTTTTGTTTTTTTTTTTTTTGTTTGAGGAAGATATTACAATATGTTGTTGTACTAGTACAGTATGTTGTAATATGAAACGAAATAATATACCTCATTCATATAATCAAGCTTCAATGGGGTCCGTTTTCAAGTAATGTGTAGACTTAAAATATAAATATTTTAAAAACTTGGAAAAAAATTACACGTAATTTTAATACAACATCACCACAGGCTTAATTAAAAGTCTATTTAACAACAGTAATATCGAGTAATCAAAATGCCACAAAACTTGGGAAAACCAATAGTATTATAATTGAGCCATAAAACTTTGAGCAGCGCTGTTTACCCACTGTTGCGTTATCCCAGACCCATTTTGCAATACATTGTTTGTTCAATTTATACCCCCCAGCTCTCCAGAGATGCGTTATCCTATTGTTGCACCCACTAAACTGCACGTAGACCTTATCCCTATACGCATAGAGTACATATTCCCTTGAAACAAGGATAATCGGTGTACTTGTTTGTTGTTTAGACGTCTTGAGGAAATGTTACGTTTTCGGCACTTAGGAGTCAATGAACTTTGCATAGGGCAGTCGAAAATCGAATGAGCACGTAACTTTTTAAATTATAATTCGCTTGTGTAATCGGTTTTGGAAAACTTTACTTACTTATTTATTAGTCCCGACTACAATCGAAAAAGCAATTCTGTCTATAATTAAGTCAAGGTTGCATTGAAATAAATAATTAAATTAAACTATTTACAATTAAGATTGTGAACAATCAAAAATAAACATTGTAACAATCAAAATGGCGCCTTTTGTGCGAGTCGGCTATGGTCTTAGAAAAGTCACTTACAATAAATAGGCAAAGGTATCAAAATTACACAGCCTTTCGAAAATGCCTGTAATTGTCAGTTTCACAATGCTAATTGAAAGTTATAATACAATGGACCCACAAAATAACTAGCTTTCAGAGTATTTGTCAAATTTTGTTCGTTGTTCATTTATTTCATAAAGTAAAATACCTACATTATTACGCATGAAAAACTTGGGGCTGCTTTCATTCCAGTTTTCGTTAAAATAACTTTCCGAATCAATTTGCTTACGTTTGAGACTAATTTCAGTGAACAAACTTTTTAATGGCTGCCTTGCTGTAATCCGGCTATTTATAATGAAACTACTTAGTAAAGGCAGAAACATACTTACGTGTCGTGGCGTGGCGTGGCACGCCAGAAGCACATCGGTTTCATACATTTAATATGGTTAGAGACATATTTGCATGTCGACACGATACGACACGTAAGTGTGTCCCTAACCATATAAAATGTATGAAACCGATATGCTTCTGGCGCGTCACGCCACGCCACGACACGTAAGTATGTTTCTGCCTTAAGTACTACACCTTGTGCGCTGTAGCTTGGTGCGGGTGACATTTGTCAGTATGACGTTGAAATCTATCAGTATCACATGGCTAAGGATGAACGTTATGCAAGTAATTTTTATCGATGACGTTTAACAGCAAAAATCACATTTCCTTTTTCATTATTATAAAAATAATTGTAACATTAAATTTAAGTGTATCTATTAAACTACTAAAAAATATATTTTTGAATGTAAAATTTATCATAAACATTATGTCTGATAAATACCATAAAATCACCAATATGGATATCACGATCCCATCGTGATATCCATATTGGTGATTTTATGGAATCATCGTTAATAATATCAGTAATACAGATTCATATGATGAATTGAGTCACAATTCAGATGTTTCTGACTCTGATATGAGTTAAGACGAATAAAATGTACTTTTTTATTAGTTTTAAAAATATCGATATATCCATCGTAGCAGTACATCCCATCACTAAAGAAGTCTTTGGCGTTACGTTATACGCATAACACTTTGCTTATTTTTTCTTCCAATATAATTTTATTTGTAAACTAGAATATTCTGGTTGGTTTAATTTAATTAAGAACCGTGATTAATGATTTAATATATTACAAATATGGTGCACCTGAAATACTAAGGTCATAATTGTAAATCGCGGCAACCTTCAAGAGTGAAACGAAACATGACTGACAACTGTCACCCGCACCATGCTACAGCGCACAAACTGTAATCTATGTATAAAAGAATATGAATAATTCAAGTATCGACGAAGTTAAATCCTGAAGCGTAATATTAGTCAAATTTTGGTTTGTTAGAGGATGTTTAATATTGAATTGGTAAATGCAAGGTAATCTTGTTGGTGCATGAGTGGAGGGTGAATCTGTAAAATGTTGGTAGTTTAATTTTAATGTATTCAACACACCGGGAAATCCGGTAAAACAGATAAAAGTAAGTCGTTTATTTTTTATTAAACGTTTAATGAAAATATAAATTCATGATAAACATTGAATAATTAAACTTTTCATTGCTCGTCCCTTTCCCTTCATCTTTATTTGAGAGAGAGTTATCAAAATATCAAACATCACCGTGTAAAATATAGCAGTAGTATTAACCGTATGTAGATGAGACGTTGATTTACGTATTAAGTACATACAATATACATATATGCAAAATATAATAATGTATTTATTTTTTTGTGTTTGTTAACTTATCTCCTATAAACTCTATATAGCACTTAAAACAGCAAAGTCTAAACAAGTGTGAAACCCGACCAATAAACAAGATGTCAGTACTGTCTTAATACTTGCGTCGATTTTAAAATGAACAACAAATATCTAGCTCATTTTAACTGTATAAAGTGTAACACAGACAATCCTCACACATACACAAATAACGATCGCCGAGGACACTAAATAAACCGTACCTATTTCATTTAATAATCCTTTTCACAGCTACATTTATTTGAAAAAGCTTCCCGAATTTATTACTGTAAAATAAGAACTAAAAATGTAGTAACAAGATTAAATTTTCAAAAGCAATTCGTGTGCGGTAACTAGCCTTGTGGTTGCCGAACGTTTTAAATATATCATTGTTTTGAGTATGTTTGTTAGCTGTGAATTTAGAACGGATGGAAACTGCTACATTTTTTATGTCTTGCAGTGTATTGTGATGTCGTTAGTAGTTTTATGTTTTTGTGAGATATTTTGATATTGGGTATTATTTAAATGTAGTTTACTCATTCAGACTTATGTAGACTACAGTACCCGGTAACAGAAATTACTCGAGGACCTTAATTTATATGCAAAAGTTTTATTTGCCAAATACAAAATAGCTCTATTATGTGCAAATGGCTAGAAATAAAATTAGACAATTATGTTTTTCCAAAAATCGTTGTGCAACATTTATAATTCTGGGTACTGTAAGTACATAATTATCCTTATATTATAATTGATTTCACATAAATGTAAGAAACAACCGACACAGCCTCTGAGGTAAACCTTGAACATTTTTTGAAATTGTTCACACTTCCTCATATATCGCATCACAAACTAAACTACAGACAAATTGACAACCTCCTCATTCTGAAGTCGGTTACCAATGTCGAGTTATCGTTTTTTTCTTTCACTGGTCAGTCTCTTCACCTAGAAGGTTATCTTCCCATTGTCTAATGATGCTTGTCCTTTGAGAACCTTTTCTTTGTCTCTCACTATTTATCATGCACTAACGTTTCCTGTAAGTAACGATGATAGACGGTTACAAATCATGTTGACTGAAAGAAAAGGCTCTATGAACAATGTTAGTTATCAGTTTTCCTCTCACTTTCCGTAAGGTATCTAGGTATATTATGACCATCAGGCCTTAAAAATGATAGAGATAATAATAACTAAAGTTTTTTTTTTATTCTTGTATAGTTTAATTATTATAATTAATAGAATTTTACAGTCATGAACAAAAATATGTATACACACAGCGAAATTGTAACAAAACATATTTTCATCCGAGATTTTTGTGTAAGTCAAAAAATGAAAATGTATTCTAAAGTTTCTTCTTAACACGTTTTACAACACCAATCTAGAATTGAAGAGAAAATTTCTGTTCGTGGCCGTACAACAATATCAATACTAAAACTGTATAAGTAACTTAAATTAAAAATTTGGACGTCTAGGTCTAAGTAGATTAAGACTAAAGTGTATATAGATAAAACATAATATACATACATCAAGGCAGAGAGTTGGCAAACCCCGCACAAAGGGTGGATTAAAGCACTTTCCGTTTTGGAATATTAATAAGGACGTACAGTCCTCTAGCATTGACACAAAAATATTATATTTCGTAAAATAGTGCTTTTACTGAGAGGTACTGTGTTACCTACCCACTTAAGTGGTTTTGGAGATCTGATATGATATCCATGTAAAATATAGTATCTTTGTACTTCGTATCCAAAAGTTTTTAGTTGCTATACTATTTGACAGTAAATTCATTTAAAGCCATGTTAGCAAGTAGCCGGGATGCAGTTGTTTACAAACTATTAAGTCTCCGACGCCCTCGTGCAAAATTAGATGAAAATAGTTTATGTGCAGTCCTGTCAAATTAGACTAACAGAGACACCGAGTACTAAAATTGACAGAAACAAAATATTTTTACACATGTTGGAAAAAAGAATGATAAAAGTGTCGTGCATCAAAGGTAGCCTAATATTAGTACAATAAACTTTTTATTCTACGCCTTTTTGGAGCCCGCATTGCCTCTAATCCCAGTTTACGCGTAACTTTATCAACACGTGCCTTGTTTTGTAACACAAAACATTACCGCATACATTGTTAAGGAAGGCTGGAAATAAAAAGGTTACATGAGGCTTCTAATTAAGCTGAAGTTTGGTAAGAGCCGCGTTTTCTGTAACCGCACGTGTTGTGTGTATTCGTAAATTCGATTAGGTAGCGTTACTTTGGGCAGTATCGGTTGACCTGCGCCCCTCTCTTGCCTATATAGTAGTATGAGGGAAATGGGACAAGTATTTGGTACTTGCATCAACAAAAATGTTACCTACTTTGAACAACTTGGTACGTGTATTTTTTCTTGCTTGTTTGTACTGCTTGTACTTTTTGTTACTATATTTTATTTTCCGCTGGAATAGACTGTGTGCTCATTTTGGTCATTTAAAATTGCACAAACACCTAACATATTTATATCTCTTAGAACTTGTGCAAAACCAACACCAGTACCAATTTATTTAGCTCCTATAAGTCGTTCGTTGAAAAGGGCAGTCTGAACAAGCACCACAGCGTCTGGCAATCGAGACTACAAGTTGAAGTCGACAAGTTTTCAGCACTAAGAGCGGTGCCGACAAAGACCAGCCACTTCCCCCCCTCGGCTGAGACCTAGGATTAACTGAAGGGGATTAGCTGCTCTACTCTATATGATACAGCTCTATGAAGATATCGTGGCAATATTTCATAGAACGTGTGGCGCATGAAATACTAGCTGTCCGCTGACTTGCTCCGCATGGTTTTATTTTAAAAAGTTCTTAATGTATTCTGCGGAAACTTAATTCTCTTTCTCTTAAATAAAAGTAGCTTTTATCGCCTCACCCCAGTAATAGAATCAGGTATTAATATCGGACTGGTAATTAAAAGAAATTAGCGTGTTTAACAAACTGAAACTTTTCCGTTTTATTAAATAGGTAGATTTTAATTTAGCATATAATACTATATCCGATTAACATGTTACTTAATAACTTATTTATATTTATAATTGTTCTTCTTTAAACATTATGCTAAATGCCGAATATAGCAAGTGAAGACGGTAATTAGGTTATACGCCTTGTATGCAGTATTGCGCATCTGATACCAGCAGCATATGTATCTAGTAGTAAGCCTACTTCTCAATACTACTTTTAGTGGGTAGGTAAATTAGAATTACAATAAAAAACAACTAAACAACTACAAAAAGGTTTGTTAAACAAATTATCTACATATTATAAGTTCGTGTTGAGTGTTACAAAACATTTCCAGGGCGATGCACTTTTCGTCCCGACGACCCACCCTTACCCACTCGCCGGTATTATTTAAACTGTTCCCCCTCGGACTCCCCTTTGTACCAGGAGAACAGAACAGGTAGTGGATACACATGTACCTAACTAACACTTCTGTATCATTTACTGTTTAATCGGTTTTAACAAGCTTGGGTTTCTTATACTAGTTAGAATTTACAAAAAGTAGGTGCTTCGACAAAGGCATGGCACCTTCATAGACTTAAAAAATATAATTACAGATCAGTTACTAATCGCTGAATATACCAAAAACAACAACAAGTTAAAATGGAATAAATTATTATTCAGAAAAATAAGTAAACAACGTAGTACACATACAACACACATAAAATTAATTAAGCTTTGAGCGAACAGTATTGGCATTCTCCATTTGTATCTATTTAGATTTGGTACAAGAGTTAGTTACGAATGAGTTACGACAGGAACTTTATATAGCGAGCATTTTTATCTAAAAAAGAGCAGTCATAGTCAATATAGCTTTCAAAACCCTTCACAAAGGCACAACAGTACATTCTCACATCGAATTCCTATCCATCTCACTTTGTTTACTTTCAACAATAGATAAAACCAACTGGTGATTCGGAAAACTTTAATAAAAGTGCATTCTTCACGTTGCAACGAGTATCAATGTTACTCCACAGCTAAATTGAACAAAGCTAGCGAAGAGAATGGAACCCACAGATGCCGCAATACTTCAATACTGAAGCTAACCTTTATTCAGTGGAAAAAACAAGCTGGAAATCAAAGAAAAAGTAGATAGTTTATACGGTGAGTAAACGAACGGTTTATTCGCATTTCACCATCCATCTTCTGGAAACAACTAGGCACTACATCCATTACGTCTGAACGACCTAGATAGTAGATAGGCAATGCTACGCAGTTTGAATTTCGTCAATACTGTAGGCTATATGAAGGCTAAACAACACTAGACTAGGTCGAATCTACGGGACTTCTAAAGTTTTCATCTAAAGTTAACGATTGTTACATCAAATTTTTCAAGATTCCTCTTACACATATTATTATGTGTCAACGAAAATAATTAAAACCAAATCATACGTACTACCAATATGCATATGAAATAAAATTCTACACAACTATTCTGATATTATTTACTCTTGTGGTCTGCTAAAGCAAGCTAATTATGAAAATATACCAGAAACGTAAATCCTAACTACACATACATACATGCTTGTTGTTACGTAACTAGAAATCCACTCGGCATACTCAGCTACAGGCCAGTAAGTAGGTTATTATCTGGCAGCGGTTCGTTACCCCGTGACGTCACCTGAGCCGGCCACACTTACGTAACACTCCACCTAACTTATGTGCCCCTGGTACTTAATGACCCCTCCTCGTAAAACTGGACTACCAGATTATTGGAATGTCCTGGACAGTTATTGTAAAATGGAATTTGCACACACCCATAAACTCAGTTTTATTGTTTTCCAATTTTCCATGTTGACTTATGGAATTGAAAATACAGTAGTCGGTGGTCGCTTTATATTCTATGGCTTTTTAACTGAAAAGGTGGTGATTGATGGATCCTTCGTGCGACAAACATTAGTCACCACCAATACAAACTCTTTTTATAAACTGTTTGCTGCTATACTACTAGCTATTAGTGGTGCAGTAATTGACTAGATATTCCTACAGTTCCAGAAGTCATTTTCCAATATTTTATATGTTAGTTATTTTCAATGGACCACAGAATTCTGTTGAAAAATCAATATAGTCACCACATCTGTTTTCATCGCAAGAAAAACAATAGCATATATTTTGAACGAAAACCAACCATTTTTGCGATTCATTCATTTACAAAACAGCTCGTATTTCTCATTTCGTAATTGCCTATAATTTTTGAATACAGGATTCCACCTTAAAATAAAATCGCTGCAAAGTAGCATCGCTCACCGTACTTTTCCAAATTCAAAATGAAGTATAAAGCTCCGGTTTTGTAAAATAAAACAGTACAAAACCGCAAATGTGATTAGATTTCCGCGGCTAAGCCTCCGGCTGTATTCGATTTTATTTTATCTTTACAAAATGAATAAGAGAGATGTCTGGAGGGCGCTGTGTTAGATTGTATAATGTTTTAATGGTAAGCTGCATTTTATCGTGCAAATAAGGGTTGAAAAGTTAGAAAGCAAATAGAACAATACGTTTAAACATGCTCGAGCTACGTTCATCCCTGTATTTACTAACGAGTACAGGGTCTGCTAAGAGAGTATAATTACAAAATATTCACTATCTTGAATATGAACACAAGCATTATAACAAGAACATGCTAAACCAAACAACTATACTGAACCTCGTGTTTTTTTGATATACAGCAGCAAATCAAGCAACCTATTTACACAGCTCGGATCGAGAATTACATAATACCCTATTTTTGATAATAGTGAGTTGTTTTACTAGCGTTCAAAATAAAAACTAACTTTTAATTGCACCATCGCTAATTGCCCTCAGAAAAAGTACTAGTCAAATTTATTAATTTGTGTTTTCCATTTTTGAAAGATAATAAAAGCTTGTTTTGTAACAAACATTTGTTGGGGCCGACAAGAAAAGATAAATACGAAAATACCCATTTATCAGACAAAGGGAAGTTTGAAAAGTGGCGCTATGTGCTGCAAAAAGAGTTCTGATATTTTAACGTTGTATGCGGGTTTGGAGGGAACTAAAACCTTATTTTATGTTCATGAGTATGTATCTCATAAACGTAAAGTAAGGTGTTTGAATTAGAACTGCCTCGCTGGCCTAGTGGTGCTAAGCGCTACTGCTACGCTAGAGTTCTTGGGTTTGATTCCCAAATGGACCAAATTTTTATTGCGGTTTCTATGAAGTTCTCAGTAGCAGGACTCAGTTTGGATTTGTGCCCGGTTAGTGGCAATAGGCTCGCCTAGGGTGCGAGCCTTACATGGGACCTAAACATATCGGCGAACTGTGGGTTGTACATTGTTATTATTGGTACACCTCTGCCTAACCCTTCGGGGGTACAGGCGTGATGATATGTTATGTTTTAATTAGAAAAACACGAAATAAGGTTTTCCTCGTAGGTTCGTAGGTTTTCCCTCGCGCTTGCCTAAGCTGGCTGGTTGTATTAGGATATTTCTGCGAATATTCATTATTTAAATTACGCTTAATCTGCCAGATGAATATAAATTCAAAATTTGTAAACATTAGCCCTAGCATTAAAAACTTTACAAAGCTTTTAAATAGAGTCCATTAATGAAAAACTTTGTCTAGACGTAAATTTGAATTGAAAGCCCTTAGATATTTAGGTTACTCAAATTCTTTACGATCACCAAAGAAAACTTGACCTTTGCTAATCTAAATTAAGTTAGGTTTGAGTCCCTTTCAATTTATTTAAAAAGTGAAGTAGGGGTATAAAATTGATATTGAGGGTCGTTAAAAACGGACTCAAAGATTATTGAAATTATCCGTAATTAAAAAAAAAAAATTATTTATTTTTTGGATTGCATGTTCGCCTATTTATTACATAACATAAAATAATCTCTCTATACTAAGTATGTATTATTCTATTAAAAGCCAGAGTAACTTAAAGCAAAAATGACCAACGTTCCAAAATACAGCAATATTTGAGTACACAAAAAATGATTGCTTTGGTTATTGATGTTAGTAATATATTTTCTTTCGTGCCAATCACATGGGAATACCCAAGGCTTTGATAAAACAATGCGGCAGTCAGCTGTTTCGTAACTCGGTCAGCTCAGATTTTTCAGCTATACAGAATGTTACCAAAACGAATCCTAGTCATCATTTTGATCTTTTGGACACTTACTAATACATACATATCATCACGCCTGTATCCCCGAAGGGGTTGGCAGAGGTGTACCATTGTACACCCACAGTTCGCCGATATGTTTACGTCCCATGTAATAGGGGGCGAGCCTATTGCCACTAACCGGGCACAAATCTAAACTCCGACCTTGGTCGACTCGGGAATCGAACCCAAGACCTCTAGCGCAGCAATCGCGCTTAGCACCACTAGGCCAACGAGGCACTTTCTCTACATCGGAATAACTCTTCTCCCGTTTAGGATTGATAACACCCTGTATATCCCATTTCGGTTACCTGTGTGTAACCAACATAAATTTCTTTGAAACTATATTTATGCCAGTGCCATAGTGGATTTAGCACACTAAAATATAATTATTTCATTTTTCTAAGAATTGGATCTGTTGCCACAATTCGGTATTAAAATGTTGACATACATACATACATACATATAATCACGCCTCTTTCCCTTGTAGGGGTAGGCAGAGACCACTTCTTTTCACTTGCTACGATCCTTACATACTTGTTTCGCTTTGTCCACTTTCATTATGCCCTTCATACATGCTGTTCTGTTTATGGTATGCTCTTGATTTTTCGTCAATCGTTCTTTTATTCATTCTCTCGACATAGCCAAACCATCTCAGCAAATAAAATGTTGAGTAATCAAAATAATTATAATTACAGATTATAATTACTTTCCGTGGGACGTAATACCTAAAGGGGTTGTTGTGTAGGTGCTACACTAATTGCCTTTTGTGGAATGAATCAGAATTCAGCGATTATTTCAGTGTACATTGTGCCTTATTTGTCTATCATTATGTGGGGTACACAAAATATTTGGAATCAACAAATTACATAATTAGCTATGTACTTGTTGAAACAATAACACCACAATTAAAAATAAAGCTTTGCTAGCGATGTAGTGTAAACTATTGAATATGTAAAAGATAATGTTAGTATAGATCATAATACTTGTTTTGACACTAAATACGAGAAATTAAATATATTACACAGCGTATCCGACATTTATGAACATGTTTGTGAGTCCACAACTCATCCCTTTTCCATTCAATGCCTGCTATTTTGGTCACACAAATAAGTTTCCGACAGATAGTTTTAAGACACATCTTTCTACCAAAAACTCGTCTTAAAATAAATTAGCATATCCCTAAGTAAATAGGCCGTCACAAGTCAAGAGCTAACGGAACGCGGAATTAATTCTACGTGCCATAAACAAGTGATCCGTGGCGGGAATATATTAGCGGGGTCTGGTCGCGAGAGCCGAACTGACAGGCGCCTGACATCCGCGATTACTCTCGCAGGATATACATATTAAATAGGAAAGAATGTAGGATACTAGCTGTGTCGCGCGATTTCACCGGCGTATTTACTTTATCCCCGTTGTTCCATAGTTATTCTGCTATTTGGGGAGGAGATGAAGATAACAAATCTAAGATCAAGAAAATTGGTAGATTTGTACTAAGGTTATAAATGATGTTAATAACACGTCTATGTTTTAAGAAAAACTAGGTTTTTAGGTAAATTTAGGTGCATTAAATAATCCTTGCTAATTCTTGAACCCACTTCAATTACAAACACATTTCAAGTCCTTCGTCTTACAAAGCCTACATATGTCCTAATGCCCACACGATTACAACATCAACATAAAAACCAGCCTAATCGAGAAGGCGTTTAGCAGCCATCCATCTCTTGCCTCTCACACAGATTCACTTACAAAATGATGTCCCATTATAATACTCAACTATTTTCAACCGACTTCAAAAAGGAGGAGGCATTCAATTCGACTGTATTTTTTATGTTTGTTCCCCATTAGCTTTCAATTGGATGAACCAATTTTGATAATTCTTTTTTTATTCGAATGCTGGTGCTTCCTGTTTGGTCCAGTTATGACAGTGGGATCCATAAAAAAAACCAAGTAAGACTTATTCTGAAGTTGGTTTTTTTGTAAGAATTATTATCCTCAATAGTTGGGTACCTATACAACCTGTGGTGAATGGTCGGTGTGTGTATCTTTAATCGGCAGAAAATTGAGTCGCTTATAAATATGTAAATGTGTTGCGGAGATAATTGGCGCCAAGCTTGATGATGTGACACTATCATCAGCGTTGACGGACGGAGTAAAGTGATGAGGATAAAGATGAAATACACTTAGTATGTTTGGGATGAAATATGTATGTAAAGGCTTTAAAAATACATTTAAATATATTTTTATGTATAAATTTTCATTTTAAGGACGGTTTTTTTTAATAATGTTTGTTCTACTAGACACTATTTTTTTGTGCATTTTTTTACCGTTACAAATAAGCTGTTTCTGTATTAAATAAATAAAATGCAAGCCAATATAAATGCCATAAGTCACTATCGCTGCCCTAAGGACATAAATCACGTGACACATTCCATAGAAATAAACCAGCGCTTGTCGTCACCATTACCACGTCAACGACAGTTCTATAGCCCGAATTGATGCAGGACGCATTTACAGTAAAAATAATAAATGTATATTCTGGTTATTCAGTATAAAATAATTACATTGTCATGTATTGACTGCATCAATGTACCTATGTAGGATCGTATCCAGTATTTGGAAGCTCACTTGGTTATAGCAATAATTTCATTTCAGCAATCCGTTTACAAATTAGGAAACATTATTTGCTAAGGTACAAGAAACATCTTAGATGATTAATAAATAATTTGGTTTAAGGACACATATCAGTGACATATCTAAAACATGTGGGGTACCGTGGGTAACAATATGGGGTACCGTGGGTAAAAATCCGCCAGGTTTGCTACCAGTAGTTTCATTGTGTAAATATTTCGTACTCTACCAGTGAGAGACAAGCTACTGGTGGAACTACACCAGCAACCCCCATCTCAAGAATGAAGGCTTAACAAATTATTTCAAACATAGCACATAATCTCTCTTATGTCTTTTTAAAAATGCGAGGAGTGAAGGTTCCTGCAGAGAAAGGTTTTACCCGTTCTATACCCCAAGGAACGCCAATAGGTAAATGTTAATGTTCAATTAATATAGGGCATTAGTTCTCAATTCACGATCGACATTACAATGGCTCGCACACAATAGTCCGATGGGTGCAAAGATAAAAAGGTCGTTCAAAACGACCCGGTCTAGTAAAGTAAACCCATTTCTAAAACACACACTGGGTTATGGCATGACGGGGCTAAAAGGCAGTTCCGCTGAAATGTTTCTATTTTATCTACACCTAGTATTAAAGCAGTCGTTTTCACTGTAACTAACCATCCGCGTTTAGTAGTTTTCACAGAAAGATAAGCAAATGTGTTCCAACAATGCTTTGAAAATTTCATCTTTGTTACAAACGAAATGTGCTTTATTTGCCGTGTTCATTCAATTGGTTTCAAACGGCTTTTCTTCTTTATTTCATAAAACTATGCAAGCACAGTTGTAACATTGAAAAAGTCACGTTTTCCATTAAATCGTATAGTGTACTCCGAGTTATTTAAAACCTATTGCAATGTAAAGAACATCTTTCGCAACAATATCGATACAATAAGCTTTGTTCCAATAATAAAATGATAGTTAAGGGTAAGTGCATCCGTACGGAACAGGATAATAGCCCATTTCCTACATTCTCCTTCGCTTTCTTGATACTTAAACGAGCGGAATTTAAACACAATATCATATTAGTTCCGCGGTATTATTTTATGGCGGGAGATGCTAGACGGGCCGTACAACGTTGGCCGCAAAACTTGACCAACACAAATGGCGAGATTTTTTCAAACTGCTAAGTCATTCAAGCTAATAAAAATCTTAAAAAAAAACAGCAACAAAACCTCGGGTGTAGAAAAATATGTAAATACCAAGTGTGGGCAAAATGATAAATGACAGTCGAGTGATTAATGGTGTCCGTCATTGACGCCCTAAATTATACATCTATCTATACAGGAACGAGCAGGCGAGCCAATGGGAACACATATAAGTACCCACAAGTGTTCAAAGTAGGACGCAAATCGATATTTAATTATTATTTTTTTCTTTTCCACGCGGTGTTACTGGTATTTATTTTAAGCCAGCAAGGTTTAACCTTTAAAAAGGCTGAATTTTAGACGTTTTTTATGTGGAAGTGTAGACAGAAAAATCGGTGTTCTAATAATCAATTTATATATCTTAATAACTTCACACCACTCTTTCCTCGCCAGTACAAAATAATTGCTTATACTGGTTTTTGTCTAGAAACTTATAAATATCTTTGGGTAGCTTATCTGTAATGTATAAATAACAGATACAATAAAATGCAAACCTATATCATTTGTTATTAAAGCTTTATTTTAATGGCATTTAAAAGCACATATTTCATACCTACTGTTCCAACAGGGTCGTAATATGGGGCAGGAAAATTAAATGTCCGAGTTCCAATAATGAAATACAAACATGTGACGAGGGGTCAAAAGTTATTTCTCTTACGTTAAATTGTTTGAAATAGGAATTGTTACCGATTTGTGACGTCACAACGAGGCCGGCCATGTTGCGTTTTTTATCTTCTTTTGGGAATATGGTTTTTGGATGTTTTTAAACGGGCAGTAATTTGAATTAATTTGTTATCAATTTGGTGATTTTTGATTCTCCCTTGTTCAATAATTATATTTAAGGTCGAAAAAACACTTCCAGGATTTTTTTCTCACGTAAGTAGGTACTTCATTTTCTTTGGACGAAAATGTAAACATTCTTTGTAAGTAGAATATTGTAATTTCTTATTATTCATGAAAGAAGTAAAATCACAATTCTAAACGTAATTGAATTTACTTGAGGAATTGTCTCACAACAAGTCGAAGCATTTATAAGTTACCAACCAGCAAATAAAATGACTGCCAAAATGGCACATCAAACAAAAAAATGGCCACCTAATGTACAACTGAATTAGTGCTTTGAATCACAATTAATACATTATTAATTCTCAGCCTATTATTAGCCAAATAGATGATTATACTACACAATAGATAATAACCGACCATTTCTAAGGAACCGCAGGAACGCCCAACATTGTATGAAGACCTCATGACTGCCAAGTTTCCGAAATACTTCGATATTAAAATATACCGCGATACAGAAACTGTGGTCCGACACTGAATAGTTAGTATTCTATACTGTACCACTACCATGATCTCTTGAAATAGTACCGTTGCGGTTGTGGAAGCGAGACAACGCACTACAATGCGCATAGCGCTGTCTCGTTTACTCAGTGCAACAGTCCTGATTTAAGAGCTCATGGTAAGCGTGCTGTAGAGAATATATCAAATGGGAATTACATGATTGTATATTGAAAGACGAAGTCAGCTTATAGTTTGAATTCAGTTTCGTGTAGAAATGGTGTAGTTTGTTATTTGGGTAGCTGAAGCGTGTGAGGTGAATCGTTATTATACGATCAAAATAATATATTAACTTCACACAGCCAAATATGTTGAAAAACTAAATTTCTTTAGACTTTTCGAGAATAGTAATGTATTTTCCAATACGCAGCGTAAGAAAAGGTTTCAATAATAAGCCGCTTATTAAAACACTTACTACAATATTAAAAAGAATCAAGAAAGACCGACGGAAATTGATTAAAAATTATTGTTTCATAAAGTCTGTACAGGTTAAGTCTTTAATAACAGCTAAGAACCATCTCGATCAATTCGTCATTTAGATACACAGTTACACGGAGACACAGGTACACAGGTACACAGACCGACACGTCAAATTTATAAACCCCTACATTACGCCAGGGGTTAAAAACACATCAACCAGTCTGCTTCGCTACCGATCAAATTACTCTCGTACCGGCACCAAAACACCAAAAATTGAAAAACAAAGCAGCTTATTTAATAAGGATGATAAAACAAACAAACAAAGGTACGTCGTGTCAACGACCCTTACGCACGTAAGGTCGCTAATAAACCCTTAAGCTGAAACCTTAGAGGCTTGCGTATTGATTCGCTAGCTAAGAACCTTACTTCAACGTTTACTTCGCTTTACCCTGACAAGACGTTAATACTTAACCTTAGAGTTTAAAGTAGTTCGGAAGGTAAGTAAGAAACAAATGAAAACATAATATACCTACATAGCGGTGTGTTGGGTGGCAAATACGATATATGGACCTAAAGAAAATAAGCCTACCCAAAATCTTAAGAAAAATCTGAGAATAAATTATAAGTAAGGAACAAAAATAATATATTTCTATTCCATACTTAAAAACTTATTGCGTGAATATATTTTATAATAGTTTTGAATAAATATTTAAGACTTACAGTCTTGACTATTTATTCAAAACTATTATAATACAGCTAAGGAATTTCTTTGTTCAACCGCGCTAATTTCTAAAACTGTATTTCAGATTCGATAAATTATCCAATTCTAGAAGGATTGTAGGTTTTTTAAAAAGGGAATACCGGGCCACATCTAGTATTCTACCTAGATATAAATGTGACCTCGTTATATAAGGCCAATGTTGATCCGACTTTTAAAGGAAAATATTATTGCCTACATAACTAAGTGACCATTATTTTCGACCTTCATGTCACCCCAATTACTTCAACTTCCAACTAAACCTTTATTGATATTGTCATAATGTCAGGTGAGAGCCCAATTTATAAATCCTATCTGTATATATTGCCCTGTCCTTATAATAAATATATTTAACTACCCCTAAGCTTATTAGCCTTGACATGTTATGTACGAATAGTTGTTATTATGTGTCGTGTTATAAACGTAAAAATTATGACGAAATCAACTTTTTGAGGTGTACTAAAGTACAAACAATAAAATCAAGACACGTCAAAAGCTTAGCCCGCCCAGCAGGCCCTATTTCAAAGGCATAAGGTTGATTTTCCTACATAACAACAAGCATTTAATACCGTACATGACTCTTTTACAAAACAAATCATCATTTTAAACTACAGCGAACCTAAACAAAAACTTCATTCACAAAGGCTGTAATTAGTTCCGTACTCAAATAAAAAACTCTTTAAACTGGAATGGCGTGTTCAACATTTAAAAGCTGTTTTTACTAGGGTAAACTTGCCTAATTCGTACTTACGCCAAATTCGTACTCCACCTAAAACTCGGCTTTGGTAACAGATATCAGTGCTTCTAGTGTCAAAAAATGTAAACAATCGTCGGCCATTTTACCACCTGACAGATAACACCTGTGAAGCTGCTCTCGACAAAAATATTGAAAAACTAAGTTTTTCTTAACTATA
Source organism: Autographa gamma (assembly GCA_905146925.1). Taxonomy (NCBI): domain Eukaryota; kingdom Metazoa; phylum Arthropoda; class Insecta; order Lepidoptera; family Noctuidae; genus Autographa; species Autographa gamma. Next base: position 1,186,545 of record LR989858.1, read on the forward strand.
GCTGTTATATTTTCACAAATTTCATAAGAGTTTTATTCAAATTAGGTCGTGTATAACCTTTTTTACGATTTGACACGTATTTATGTGTATCTTTGCAATTTCATCTGACGAGTTATCATACTCGTAACTGTTGTCAATTTTTTTGGCGGTCAATTTAAAATTTGTTTGGCTCTTGCTCCTATTTCGTACTCGACTTATGTGCTTAAAACGTACTGGTACGATTTAGGAAAAACTATTTATTTATTAGCTCAGTCAGTTAGAACGACACTGGAAACCATATCTCTATTACGTGCTATTCCTGGAAATTCGAGGCAAATAAAAAGAAAAACTACAGGTGCTATTATTATTACAGAGAGTCCTTATAAAAAAGAGCTCGAGGGTAAAATAGAAGAGTCGAAGAAGAAGAATGTCTCGAAGAATCTAAGTGCTATGAAAAGTAAAATTACTAAGACATCACAAAAGGAAAATAAGAAAAAGAAACAAGAACAAGATGAAAATGGCAGTTGGTACTGCACATTATGTCAAGAAGACATAAAATAAACCATGATCCAGTGCACGCAATGTGAGACATGGGTACATGAACTTTGTGCAGGAACCAATAAAAAACCAAAGAATATAACTGGACCGAGAATTGGCGAAGACCATCCGTCGAATTTGTTAAGAATTACTACTTGTTTTAATAACACATTGTTGATTATGATGCTGATTCTCAATACTGTATACCAATGAATAGATCTCAAAGTACGAATTAAGGATATAGCAGTACGATTTGGGATAAATATTCTTAAATCGTACTTTATTTTAGTTTTTTGAAATTGTTTATTTTTTAGAAGTTTATAAAGTTTATGTTCAATTTGATTATAGAAACGATAAAGCATTGAGCAAACAAAAATTACTTTTTTATTAAAACTAATTTAATCTTTCCTAATTTCTAAATATGATGGTTTTCTCTTAAGGGGTACGAATTAGGCAAGTTTACCCTACTGTTGTATCAACCTTCACTTGTTTTAAAAGGGAACTTATGACGTCACGAATTCCAGCAATTATAGGTCACGTAGTTAATAATGTAGTATTAGGTTGGTGGGGTTTATATTGCATTTGTGTCGCAGAGATCGCGATGTGACCCAAATGCATTGCTTCACATTGTGTGGCGGTGAATGCGCTGTGAGCACTCGCCTTGTTTCTGAGCTTGAACTCCTCTATTGTAGTTGGCTTTCTGACTTAAGACGGCGATAAGTAAATGTAGCTTATAAATATAAAACTTATATAATTTACACGTCTTACAAATTAGGATATTAATTCGAAGATATGTGCCTGGTTATTTTTTACAGGCTAGATCTTAACTGGATCGTATTTCCATTTCAAATTAAAATATTTGTACAAATATTTACATCTAATAAATTAAACAAAATTAAGCCTTTTCCATTGAACTGAAGAGGAATAAATCGCCGCGAATATTTATCTCACCTTAAGATAAGCATTATCAAATAACAGCCATGCTAGAAGTTGCAAATAGAATTTTCCTAACAGTATAAAACAACACAAGTTCTTTTTTTGTTGCCTTTATAAATTAGCCCCTTAGTAGCCAGACAAAGTAACACAAAGTAAGTTAACATCGGAAAATTTCTCAGACGAGGAGAGTAACTGCAAGCGACAACCTTTAACGAGTCTTCGTCGCAGCGGAAGGAAGGGTAACACTATCTCAAACACTTACACCCCTTCTAGAGTTCCGAGCTACTTCGCTTTTTACCTCCCCTGATCAAACCCTATTATACCGCTAAACAAGCTTAAGGCTGCACAGATTACAATCTTTCCCATAAAAAGGACAAACGCGTCGCCTGACTGAGCGTCGAAGTATTTCCACTGCAATTCTTCGCGAAGCTTATTTGTCGGTTCAGCAAAACAACAAACATGAGTGAACATGCCACATGGCAATGAATTATAAGGACGCTCACACGAAACCGCTCCGTCATTCGGTCCGGCACGCGATCCGGTGGCCATTCACGAAGGTTCCCAGAAACTTTATGGCAATGGAAGCTATTAAATCTAGGGGTCGACGATAGCCCGATGACAAGGTGTAAATAGGATTAGTTTTGGGTTAAGGAATTTTGCTACATCGTGTAAAAGGTAGAGTTATTTTGTGATCAAAAAAGAAAACACAACTTTCAAGCAAAAATATTCAATTCTGTAAACGTTTTCCCTTCTTCCTCTTCCGGCGCGGCGACGCATTGCGAATGTAAAATATTTATTTTCTTATAAAGTTATTTCATTTATTTTGAACTAAGGCATAAATCTTCCTTTTTTTATAGATCTAAGGTTACAAACGCCCTTCTCAGACCACATCTGCCCTTCTTAACCTCCTAGCTTCACCCTCACCACAGATCGTCAAGGGAACAATTAAGCAATCGTCTAATCTTTATCGTGTGATAAACGTTTAAAGAAATACCGTGAAATTGTGAGGGTGAACATTGTAAGGAAACAGCGAGTCGGCCTCAAAGGATTTGTCCATTGATCCAAGACGAACCCTCGGTTTTTAGGATAAAATCTTTGATATCTTGTCTTATCCAATACAATTGGAAATAAACAAATATAAATAAATAAGAAGATGGGTTCGCCAAATGTAAAGGTAATGTAATAATATTCAATTCTGTGGTCAGGAGTGCGGCTAACCAGATACGTATGTGGTGTGTGGCTAATAAATCAATGCAAATCAGTGAGCGAGGCGAAAGGGGTGGGCCAGGAACGCAGCATGTGGAAATCTATGGTCACCCAGCTCTCCTCTCTGGCAAACAGGCATGCCATGTCAATTAATATTACAATATACCATAACTTACAAGACCAGAGAACATTTTCAATGTATTCTGCTAATTGCTAATTACATAAGTGGACAGCTTCCGCTACAATACGATAATTGGTACGAACTTCCAAAAGGCACTAAATAAAATAGGCTCTTAAAATGGCAACAACTACCATAAAAAGTTGCCAGTTCCGTACGACAATATAAAACTCCACGCTCATTTGTCACGAGTTACATCCCGAGTGTGAAGCCCCAACAAAAAACGACCAACATTTTTCAGCTAATCTGAAACTACACAAGTGAAAAGCAGTTCGCGTGAAACTATTTTATCCAGCAAATCTATCTCAGTCTCGCACACTTCTAATTTTATTCTTTACTGCCACTAAATCAGCAGAACCGATCTCTTGAAGTATGTGTGTCCGGTAAAAACTTCCGCTTGAGGTAGACCTACATTTTGAATTAACTTCACTTCACGCTCAAAGAACTCTTCTCAAAGAAAACACAAAGTAAATGGAACGAACGTCTGTTGGGGACATCTTAACACATTACGACTAGAACGATTTCAAACCAATGAAGTCGGGGCTTTTGTTCGTCAATTTATCGCCACGTTTTGTTAGTTCATTTGGAAGCGCCTGGCGAAAAACAACAGAAAGTTAACTTCACGCGGCAAGTTTATTTTGCTCTTATTATTTATGCAGGCGTTTTATTGTGCTCTAAATTGTATTGCGAGATATGGATTCGTAATGGAAAAAATGCTCGGAGAATTCATTAATACAAGAGTCATAAATATTCGCATTATTTCTCAGGGGGTGCGTAATAAATTTGTAATAAAGATGAAGAGAAGTGCGACGATAAAGGCTCCCCCACTATGAGTGCGATATACATATAATATAGCACAACGAATTCGTAACGCCTTGATTCCTGTACACGGTTATGACATCTCTTTACATAAAAATGTGGTTTTGTATTGCTGCGTACACTCGGGAAATGGGACTAAAATACCGAATACCTAAGTGTACGAAGGCTTCCGTGATATGTTTATTTTGTAATTCCCGTTCCACCTGTCATGGCAATCAACCACAAAATTTTACGAGAGAACCGAACCGCGGTAAAGTGGCGCATCAAAACGTTGCCATCACCATCAAAATCGAATCTCATATGATGTAAACGTAAACATTAGTTATTAGGGAATCATGGGCGACGATAAACTTGCTGGTTTACGACACAACAGAGTTCGCTGAATGTTTTTTCACGGGTTTCGAAACTCCGTTACTTAAGGTTTAATTTAGGATAAGCTATGATAAAAAAGAAGCAATTAAATTGTTACTACATCTGTTAAAAAACTCATTTGAAACATAGTTTTTGGGTTGAATACAGAAACATAATAAACCAGATTGCCGAATAAAAATGTCAGTTTTAAATACTTGCATATAGATGACTTCCATACTATAGAATCCAACTCTTATCTAATTTGGTGGGGTTTACATTATTTTGTGTGTATGGTTGTATGCATGAATATTAAAATAAATGAATCTGAAGAAGAAGTAGCCCGAAGTTATTTTTGTTGTAGAGTGTAAAAATGTTAAGTTAGTTGAGTTTATACTCCTGTTACGATATAAAACTAAGCACCAATATTATTTCATCAATAAAAAAGTATCGTTAATTCCTGGTTGTTACGATTACAGGGCAAATGAACAATGATCGGCAACCGTGCTCCAATATAAATAGCCAGTATTTATCCGAGCGTTAAAAATAATATTGGGCCGGTTTTATAATCAGACAGGTATTACCTAGCTGTTTAATACTAACATTGTTGTTTGTTATTTGTTCTAGTGTATGTTTAATTAACGATGGATATAAATATAATGTATTGTGGCGTGTTTTTAATAATACTGAGTAACTGCTTTGATATTATAACCTTATCTTTTTTGCTGATATGTTTGTGACAGCTATAATCTCTTTCGTTCATTTTCAAATTATTAAACTTCATCAACACCTGTGTTTATTTGAGCTCTAATTATAGTAAAATAAAAAATCTTTAACATTTTAGATCCCACGACAATTTATGTAAATTACGGATCTAATTTCGACCAGATAATGTAAGACAGGATCTTTTTTCATACAGTTACTTGCCCCCAATTTCGTATCGTAGTCTTATACCTATATCGTGCTGAATAATGTGAAAACAGCCTAATAGCAAACAATTTAATCACCAGTCTTGTCAGCAGTAATTCTAAATATAGAAAACATTTATTACATGAAATAAATCATACCATTCTTAATCAAAATATTCAGTATAGCCAATTATCGAATAAACAAAAGAACAAAGCCTTGATTTATTTAATTCTAAAATCAAAATCCGTCAGTAGAAACAAATGTCCATCAATTTCTTGTCGCGAACGGTCGCTAGGGGCCGCTACCGTTTATAATGAAGTTGAAAATGTTTGACAACCCTTGCCTAGAATGATGTCGCGCGTAAATTATAAAGGCGGGCCTTGCAGGGTTGCCACTCTGTCTAGTTTCTCTGATTAGCAGCATACTTACAGAAAAGATGCCTTTGATCTGAAATAAAAAAGGGTTGTTTTTAATATTTTTATACGATTAAATGTTAAACATGAGCAGCAAAATTATTAAAGCATTTTTAAGTTGTTAATTATAACCGTTCTTAGTTATAACTCTCCACAAACATTTTTGTAAAATAAAAACCGGGATAAGATATCAGTTTTAATGAATATAATTTTTCCGTCATTTATAATTATTTATACACACAGAACTTTAATAAGCCTGAACAATTAAAGTGAAAGTCTATGAGTTACTAAGTAAAAGAATAAAACTAAAAGTTAAGAAAATAGCATACAACAAAAATGAATAAAAGTGAATAAAGAAAACTTGCTAGAGTTATTGAAGTTAAAAGTGGCACGCGCCAGTTCCAGTCCACAAACGTAAATAAAACTTTTATTTTCAACATTTTATGTATTTCTTTATAAGCTTCATATGTGACATAGTTTTAGAGAAATATTTATTATTTGTTTTGAACCAACGAGGAGTAATTATAGGTTAGCGTCACGTGTCGAATGTCACTTGTTTTGAGAGTCACTTCACTTGGCGTATTTGTACCAATATTAGGATTAAATGGGTAATACAATTTACACTTTGTTGGTATTAACATAAAGTTCATTTTGTGTTAGCTACAAAAGGGGAAAAAAGTAAGCCAATGATATATCAGATATTTTTTTAAATGCGTAGGTGTCGGGTTCGCGAATTCATAAAAAATATAGCATTTTTATTAAACCAGACACGGAAACAATTTTCGCATCCATATTTTGAAATACAGTTCCACCTACATGCATATTCATACAAAAAAAAACGAAAAGGATAAAATAAAAATGTTACTCGGCAATAGTTATTCTCTCAAAGTTTTATTGTTACGAACCGGCAAACAATTTTCATTGTTTTAGAACAAAGTCCGTAGTAAATAATAATACCTGTGAAACACGCATACCTACTTATATAAACCATAAAAATACCAGAAACATTAATTAATTGGATGAAAACACAAAATATCCGTAAAGTACATCACTAAAAACCACAGTGAACATTAAAAACAAAAAACTGTACAAAAAAAACAAAACACGGAAGAGATAAAATGATAGTACGTACTTTTATTGGTACTACACACGCGAGGAAATTAGTTGTAATCTTGTCTTATTAAATAAAAACATATTAGTCACGCGACAACCCTAGTAGCCCTTCGGAGGGGGACTACATAGACGAGTTTCGGCGGACAAGCAACGAGAAGTCGCAATTTCTACATTTGAGTTATTACTATGCTTTGTTAAGAAAATTGGAGTTACCTGTAGATTTGAGGACGTATACATTTTTTAAATTGTACGGCTCGAGATTTATTTTGTAGCACTGTTTGTTCGTAGCCAAAGGCTACGGTAATACTACGCCGTAGCAAATAAGAATTGTGTTTTTTGTGTCTAAGATAAATATAATTCCAAGTTATGTATTTGAAAATAGACATTGTTTCCCAATTATCTATAACTTATAACAGCCCTGTTTTATTAATATCCATTGTTTTCTAACTTAAATTTAGATACCAAAATAAATCCTAATAAATTTTAAGACTTTCCAAATTCCATTTAAGTTTAGATACAAAACATATTTTATTAATAAAAGATACAAATAAACAAACAAACAACAAATATTTCCCTTCAATTTAAAAACTTTGTTGTTTCCACATGTTTTGAACAAGATTTAATTTTCAAAAGTTGTAAATTCCGATAAAGATACTTACTCTTCAAACTTTATACTTTAAAATAAAACATAATACATACTTAAACGGATACATACTTTAGGTAAGTGGAATTACCTGTTGTCATATCTAAGTAGCACTTAGTTAATTCACAAGTGACTATGTAGAGGCCATTGTCCAAACACGTAAAACCCCTAATACAAACTGGATCAATACCGGACTGACCTACCACAATCAATAAAAAAAATAACGCCCCAACTAAACATATGCACACGACAATATGACGTGCAAACGTGTATTAAATAACGTGGTGTGCGTGCATCCTTTTTGTAATCACATTAATGGCTGTATGATCAAAACTCTTGCTTAAAAAAATAAAACTACGTTCTTACTTCAAACATCTGTCAAAAATTCAACTTATCTTTGACATGACATTATTCGAATTTGCGATCTTCTTTTGTTTCCTTGGTTCACGTATTATTGTTTTTGTTTGTGTGCGTTAATTGTGTATGTGTGTGCAGACGGATCGGGAGCGGCGCCAAAATGCGATCGCGTCACGCACTGAGCTTAGGGCTGAATATTGATTCATACTTAATAAGGGGAGCTGCTGACTGTGCGCCAGTAAGTCGTATTGAGAGTACGAATAATTGATGGATTTATAAGACTTGGCTCGCTTTTGTTGGATTAATGTGATGTTGTATAACAGACAATTATATGATTGTAATAAATCTATCTTTCAATAAATATTATAATTTATGAAATCTATCAATTTGCTCTCAATTAGTGATACAAAAACTTATGATATAAAACGGCGTCTTATTAAAGTTGTAAATAAGCACATACCTACTGACTTAAATTAATTTTGTTAACATATAATTTATTACTTAAAGCAGTCATTTTGATATTCTATTTACATTTTCATTAAAATATTCAACTGGACACGATCAATACAGGTACATTTCGCATCTTAAAAAAGTCGTAACAGTCGGTCAGTGAGTAGCTTGCCTTACATCGCCACCCCTCGTTTATCCCTACACCTATGGTTGCCCAATACTGCACCTTATAATTTACGATCACAATTCGCCACCCTATGGCATAAAATGCAATGTCTATACGGTCAGAGTTTACTGCTGTATTAACATAAATAGTAGCATAAACCACACCTTTTTGGTAGCGATACAAATGAGATCGTATTTGTGTTGTGTTTGTTTCTAATTTGCGAGGTGTTTCAAGAACTGCTAGACTTATTTTGATGAAATTTTTTTCTGTGCAGTTAAATAATTACGTCAGTTTCTTTGAATTGCTTTATACTATACTACACTTTTGACTCATTAGCTAAAGCATAATGTATTTGCTTTTAACAAATTTTCTTGCTGTCTTGTCAAAATACATTATACAAAAATATTAAATATTTATTTTTGTCATTATTAAACACACTTTATAATATACTCGTACGAATATCTCAAAATTTCTTCGAACCATTTTGGGGAATATCAGCTTAATAATAGTAAATACTTCAAAGTGATCATTCATTTTAAAATTACCTACTACGTTCCAAATAATAACTTATCAGAAATGTAATTAATATAAATGTACTAATTCTAAAAATATTTTAAGTAATTGGAACAAATTCTTAGAACAAATTGTTTTATTAGAAAGTAATTTTATGGTAAAGGTCACACAAACTTGACCGACGGCATCGATTTAGGGGTGAAAACTGTAATTATATTTAAACTTACAAATTCTAGACTTATTCATATTCTATTACACGCTAGATTCCTAGAAATCTGGATTTCTATCGTAGCGTAAGTGGAGCTTTTTTGAATTTGATATCTTTTCTAGGTAAGTGATTATTTATCCAAAACCTGTTGTATTGCATTACTAAATAATGAGTGAATTGGTTTGTCTTGCCATAATTTTTGAGTCTTTACTTGTATAAAAATATGTTAATCGCAACAGAGTTTATATATAACTCTTCTGATTAATAGTCTGTAGTAAAGTCTGCCGCCTGTTGTTGAAATTCCCAAGGTTTTAAAAACTCCTGATCTTAATATTTAAGTTTTAACAAGTCTTAAAGAAACTGATCTCAAAACCAATCTCAATTTAAAAGACAAAAAAAAGAGTAGGAAACTCCCGCAATTTATCACAAAGAATCAACGCGATGAATACTTTACGATACTCGACCCGTCTTACCTTTCAAGGTAATATCGGGGACAAAATACAACCCTAAGGGAGGCCAAAGGGTTGTAATTTGAGTTAGTATACGTCACTACGTCAAATTTCGTAGGAAATCGCGAAGGAAACTATGTAGTACCGTCGTTTGTGGCTTGTAGGCTCTTGTAGCGGTGTAAAATAATAAAATGAGCGGTTTATTTCAGTCTAGTGTAGGCGTATTTGAGCAATTATGCTATTATTTTAAGGGTTGTTTGGACATTCAAATTACGGACTTTGGTCGTTAGGTAAACGATAAATGTAAAAATGTCTGGAGCGTTGAATTCTAACATTAACATTTTGGGATATTTTTAATCGCTTATTTGACTTATTTATATTTTTGTCTACGATTACAATGTATAAATAAGAAGAAAACACCAACACATATAATTAGGTATATTTTTATTTTGACAATTACATCCTTCTTTCCTGCTAGTGTCCATAGAATTTAACAAAGAACTGCAAACAAAAAAAAAGCTTTGGTCTAAATAATCCGTAGCACTTTCTGGGTCATGATATCGTTAAAACTTGATGACAAGATCGATAACTTAATGAATAAAGTATTGAATAGCGACATTACAAGCTGTCTTCATTACGCTCATCGGTAATTACAAAAGAAATGTATCTTTCATTCAGTTTAGTTACGATAGTGTTTAGTTAGTGGAAAGCTTTTATAAACCTTTAAAAGAACTGTATTGTTACTCTTTTTTTTTGGTTATTACCAATTCTGTTCTTTTTCCAAAATCTAGTAATAAGCACCAAAAGTTTGCGAATTGAAAATGCTTAGCACCATTTCCAATAGTTTGAAAGCCCTTACTAACCAAATTATCTAAGTACGGTACCTTAAATTAAGACCAAAACGACAAATCCTTTATCCGTACTGATAACAGAATCATCCCACATTATTACCAACCTAACACTATTTCAAACTTTCACCCACTATCAAGAAATCCCGAGTAAAAAATTAATTACGACGCAGGTCAATGAACCTTTTTTCTTAATTGGAAGGTGACACCAGTGTCGTGAGTCATGAACCTGAAACCACACATTACACCTAGCTGGTGTCGCGACCGCTTAAATACTTAAGTGTTTACACTTTACTATTTATATTATAATACGGTGTTATAGAATGTTTGTGGTACCGATGGTACTTGCTGGTCTGTTATGAACCTAAGCTTCGTAAATTACTGTCTAGAAAAACTTTTTTCAGTTTTCAGGCTATTTAAATTGGCTAAAAAAGTTTCAATGTACAGCTGAAAACTTTAAGCCTTTTGTAATAAAAGGGCCAAAATTGAAGTGGTTATTATCGGGGATTTAAAAACAATTCTCGTTTTAATCCCAAGTATATAAGAGGTTTCTCGAAAACTTCAACAAACAAGTCGTTTTTCTAGAGCCTTGAAAACTATGCTATCAAATATCAAAGGCCTTTTAACCAATGACAGTCCAGCAAACGTTTGGTATCTTTATCTTGGGTTTGGTATCCAGTATTGGGCTGAGATCGACAGTTAAAACCGTTGTGGCCATGAAAACTTAAAGTTGAACTCGCTTCATTGAGGAGTGTTTACTTCAATTGTGACTGACAAACTGCTGTCCTATCTAAAAACAGTACACTTTTTTTAACAAATATGTAATTCGGAAAACTTATATGTTAATTATAACTAGAAAATAGGTGGGAAACTTTGGTAAATTTTTCAGAGAGAAAATTTCAATGAATACAATACCTTTACATATTTTTTGCTCATGGATAGAATAGAAGCTGGTGTTCAAAAGCTCTTATCATTACAATCTACAAAAGAAACAACAATTTGTCATCTTATATCTGTTACTTATTCCAGCTACTACTTGTTAGAACAGTGCAACAAGATCTTTAAATCTACCTCTGTTTATGAAGCCTTATCCTGTGATTAATTCTGGACAATCCAACATCCCCTAGCTATTAGTAAACATAATCAAACTGACTGAAGTAGCTATAGAGTTCCGAGAACACAATTAATTGCTCCAGGGAATTTATGGATATGTCCCGGGCACTTATACCATTAGCTGGGTAGCAGCACCGGTTAAAACTTATCCCGTTGTGATTTCAGGGGAAGTCGTGTTTAGATGTGAGGTAATACTTGTTATAAACTACATGATAAATATCGTTCTCCACCGTGTCTTGCCTCAAAAGATGTATTATAAGTATTGACATTTTGGTGTATCTCTTATTTTTAAACCAGAAATAAGTTTATTCGGTTGGATGAAATGAGAGACGATGGTCTGAGGATCAATGTAGAAAGAATAATCGTATTAGTTTTTGGAAAAACTCCGAAATTTTCCATTTACATAAATAATATACTGTCTTAAAACTATCATCTGTAGGTATGCTACATTCCTAAGCCCTGTCTACCCATGTATTGTAACAGACATAAGTTTCACCTGACCCTTGACGCTTAAGCCCTAATCCTGGGTTACACTCCTTTTCAGGTTCTTGTCAGGGATCATTCATGTCAGGGATCATCTATTCATCATAATGAAAGACTGGTGTCTAGAACTGTCAACATTTTGTCAACGTCCCAAAACTAGGGTCATATTTGTCCTTTTCAACATCATAAATGGTAAGGTATGTACTCGTATGTCTGTTTGTTTGTAACCTCATCAAGGCTCAAATTCTAAACCGTTGTCAATGGAAAATGGTAATCGTTTTGCCCTTATCCTGACAGTTAATATGCCTAGGCTTTGGCTTTATTAACCGACTTTCATGCAAATAAAACCGCGTGCGAAACTGTAAATAACCTGGTTACGAAAATACGTTGAAATAAAACCAAATTGTTATTAAACTAAAGTTATAGAGATAACCGCTGACATGTAACCAACTTCACACAAATTACATTTGATATTCGTTCAGTGTGCTATCAAATTGAATTTTAAATTCAATTTTACTGCAGCAATTACTTTACAATCTACGGAGCCGAGGCTGTTAAATAAATGGCAGTGTTAAACAAATATATTAAACTTTTAAATAGAGAGACTCTCTTGGTGAGCAATAGTTTTAATCCTTCTATATTTAATCATAATAATAAAATCTTTATCTGTATAATACTGTATACCTTCCATATTATCCTACCTACCAATTTAGTGTCGTAATTGGAGCTATATAATTAGTCAGTTCATAGCTAATGAACTGACTAATTATACATCTCCTATTTACTTTTAATCCTGTACAAGTAACATATGTTTATTGAACAAAATGAACTATTTCGCTACAAGATCACACAGTACACCATATCCACTTGTAATCGATATTATTTAGTTCCAGCGACGTAGCTTACACGACTAATACATTGGCAACAGGGATATTTGATTACAAGAACATACGGCTTCATCTGTATTACGCTCTGCCTTCAGGAAATCAACTATACGTTACTTACGTCACATCGAGTTCGTGACATTCGCTTCTTATGGCAACGATGAAAAGTGGAAGATGTAGAAGTAGTAGTATTGAGACCTACACGAAATGTCAATTTTGGAGAAATAGACTTTTCTTCTTGAAACTTTGGAGAGCTCTGTTCTGTCTTTAAAAAAATGGTTAAATAAACTATTTCTGAAAGTGCGAAATTACATCTATCTTCTGTAACAGGAACGTCACTGTTTCCTAGATTAAAAAAAACATATCAACACGCCTGAAGGGTTAGGCAGAGGTGTACCAATGTACACCCACAGTTCGCCGATATGTTTAGGTCCCATGTAATAGGGGGCGAGTCTATTGCCACTAACCGGGCACAAATTCTTGGATTTAGGATTTAAAAACTTAATGTCAAAAAGAATCATTATGTTTTATAAAACTAAGCAGAAATGAAATAAAATATACCACCAAAGATTTTAAAAATCTAAAGTCGGTTAAAAAGTAAGACAATTTAAAAGTACGTAGATTCAAGTAAATCAGATTGTTCTCAGGTCGGGAGCCACGTCAAGACTTTGTTATTTGAAGTGAAAACCTCTGACCCTGTTGTGGTGAACTCGCTCCTACTCTAATGCCTATTTACAAGAACTTTACAAGGATGCCACTACGCTAATGAATCACGAGTTGGAAATACAAGACGTAGTCTAGATGTGGGTTAAATTGTGTTGTTACCTAATCACCTAATAATGAAACGGAAATTAGCTTTAAAATGTCCGTAAATGTTAGTCTGTCGCTATTTCTCTTCTTAAAGTGACTGAGATAGCACGAGACTTAACGGTGGCTGTAAATTAATTGACGTTGAACAATATTTGTCCATAAAATTTTGAAACAGTGTTTACTTTACTATTGATTATATTAAATGTATTCTAATGATTCGCTATTCCATTATTAAGTTTAGTTTGGATACCCAACGCAATGGTTTCAATGTTTATACTAGGTAGACTATGCTACAAGACAAACCCAAATCAATATTGTCAAAATATTGCTTGCTCAAGGTTAGCGTCGTACATTTACTAGATTACGAGGCCATGAAGGGTCTCCCATAGTAATAAGTATAAGTATTTCTTATCAGATATTTAGTTCACATGTATCCAAATACAAATATAACAACCACAACGAAGTCTTTCCGAAGTATCCTTTTGCTGAAATATTCAATATCCTCGCTGTAACAACAGATCTGTCATTGTGACAGTCCTTAAAAGCAAGGAATGGAGATGTTATGTTTCCTGCACAAAATTAACAAATCAATCAAAACATTGTTTACGAAACAATGGGTACAATCTCAGGAGTTTGAATCGAGGCATCGTTAAAATATCGACACAAATACTAGTTTCGATTAGTAGTCGATGAATCAACACTATCAGATATCTGAGCTCTCGACAAAATTAATCCATCAAGTAATGCCCACTGCCGAGTAAATTGAAACTCAATATTGAATCGTATCGATACTTTAGGGGATGATAGCATCGAGTACACCTTACATCTGCAAATTGAATTATGAAAAGGAGAATAGAAGAACAAACTTTCGAATGAAGACAGCTGATTCTATTGAAGCCAAAGCTAAGCTACATTCGTCCAATTCTAAATATAGACTGGTGACTAACTTTCTAGCCACGAAAATTGAAGACTCTTTGCGGGTAGAAGTTCAAGAGTCTATACAAAGTTTCTTTGGCGTGAAAAATGTCATGGTCTTTTCTTTTAAGTGAAAAGTTGAAAGATGGACCGACGGACGTCGTTACCAAGATATAGTCTTTGAAAGTTTATTCGCGAACGATTTGAGAAAACTACTTTATCACTAAGTATTTATTTTTGTCTTCAAGTAGTTTTCTCTTATACTTATACAGCACTCGTCCATTGTTGGAGTATTCTGAGTCACTAACTTTTAAGTATTGCTCATTTATTTTCGGTAGTTAGATGTAAAATAACCCTTGAAAATAAACACCTAAACTCCAGACGAAGACTAAGAAATAAAGAGTCTCAGCCATTCATTTTATGTAAAGTTCCAATAAATTCCACCTCCGCCATACATGCCTGACGAATGAGTGAGGTAAAACCTGCACAAAGTAGCCAAGTATTGATCTACTGCGCCCTGCCAGTGGTCAAATAGCTAAGAGTCCTCTAAAAGCCACTACTTTTTAATTGGACCGTCTCTATGCGCTGTCTCAACCAAATTGAGTCCGCCAATCTACGTTCCCGTATGTATCTTGTTTTCTATCTAATTGCAAACCTAGCATTTGCCTTTGCTGTTGACTTTAGTGTTTGATTGGTATAGCTAGCAGCTCGCAGCTGTATGTCATTTTTGTCACATGAAAAGTATCCGATATTTCTGCATTCGTTCTACGAGTAGTATTTGAGTACTGATAAGATCGATTGATAAAGCGTTTACAAAAAGTACCTACACATTGCTGAAGGATTAAAGGCACTTTTAGGTGATGCAGCGTCAGAAAACGTAGCTATTCACTTATTTATATAGGTTTTTCAACATGTTTAATTAATGCTTAGAAATGTTTGTTCTTCAATTTCAACTTAGTCATAATTAATGTTTTTAGAAAATATCTAACAGAATTTTCAAGCACAAACCATTCACTTTTGTACTCAACAGAAAAATCTTTACCACACCGTAATTGGCGCGAATCCCGGCTCGCTCTATTTCCGCAGTGTCACGACAACTATTAATATCTCCTTCTCAAAGATTGAGCACAATCTCAGGATCCATTATTCCTTTGGCGTTACCAAACAAAGCATTTTTGCACTCGTTTTCGAACTGTTGGCCTGAAAACAGTTGGCCCACGAAATGTTATAATAAGACCCTCAGAATTGGGTTTCGATTGGCAAATACCCAGATGTACTTGCGGTTCAATGGCTCCAGTACTGGATCATAGTAGCTAGAATTTTTGTAGAAGCTAGAGGCTGGCGAAACCTTTTTTTTTCGCTATATGTCAACCGGTATTAAATAGAACTGGAATTGTAAGTACATAAAAAACAGGCATTTTTTAATGCTCACAGCCCATATTTGAAGGAGCCCGTCAAAATTTCTTATAATTTACGAACACTTTCCATCAATCAACAGAATAATTGATAGAAAATTCATAATTTTCTCTCCGCCCTTCACAATGGCCATCTTTTGAACCCAACGACAACACTCGGATTACTCTTAATAAATTGCTGCTTTTTATTTAACGCGCAAATTATGAAAAACGGAACGCTTAAGGTGAGAAGGGTCATTTAGGGCGAGTCTGCGCCCTAAGCTATTCATAGGGTTATATTTTGCACCATTCCATTTTAAACTTTATTCCCTCTACTTTAAACTCTTTTGTTCCTTGTTACGGAGGCGACAAAATTTGGAGGTTAGTCCATGAACACATTTTTACATGTCAAAAACCTACGAGTTTTACAGACTGGAAAATGTAAGGTAGACATGCAAATACGAAACTGAGTTAAAAATGAGCTTGGACATTTTGGAAATCTCTGACCTTTGAATTGGTATGTAGAAAGGAATGCCGTGAAAAAATATGATTTATCAAAAAGTATATTTTTCCTAACGACCATCGTAAGATTGGAATGGCACTGAGGCAGAACAAAGCTCAAAAAGGGTCTTTCTTCAAAATAAATAAAAAATAAGTGTAAAGAAATATGGAGCGCCAACACTGTGGTTGACAAATTAATAGGAACATGAAACAAAACATTTTCTTTGTAGGCCTCGAAGGCGTTTTGTTAAACGGACGGTGAATTACACGAGCGTACATTATAAACGTATGAAGCAGATTTAAATAAATAATACTCGCATTTTGAGGGTACTTAATAATTATCAGATCATGCAGACATGAAATTTTTTTTTTAGCAAAGATTCGCTGAAGGGCTCCTTACTTAGTGGTATTGGTATAGTAGATACTTGTGAAGCTTTTAATTTCTAAGTGAAATGTGTAATGAAATTGAATCCAATTTTAGTCTAGACTACTCCAAACGAAAAAACCTAAAGTAGCGCAAGTTTAATAGAAAAGCAAAAAGTAACTGAGTATCAAGCTATTTGCTATTCAATACCTAATATGTTTTTGTGAGAATCAAGTAAAAACGATTCTTATTATAACGATGATAATCGATCAAGCGATGGATAATCAGACTGATCATCAATCGTTTGATCAATTTTCAAACTAAACCTAAATTCGGAATTCGACGTCACACGATAACTTACCTAAAATTCAATGAAAGACAACGTTCAGAATACACAGGCATTAAAGTATCATGTGTTGAGGATACAATCCGAGTGGTAACTGGTACAAAGCCCGCATTTAAGTGCCGAATGCCGAACGCCGAACACCGTAAGCCGAATGACGACTGTGATCAAATACGCGTCGTGCGATACGACTCTACTGTAGGAAATGACTTTGGTTTGTTTTAGATTTACCTACAGAAGATGATTGGGATAAATTCAGCTCTAGGTATGTCCCCAACACATAGTAGGCAGCAGCGAGGCAGAACAGGCGGAAATGGTAGGATGACCTAAATTCATTTTTACCGAACTGGAAAGTCTGTGGAAGAACATTGGGTAGGCCTATGTCCAGTAGTGGACTGCTATATACATATAGGCTGATGACGATAATTATATGAACATATTTGCACTATTATTGGTTTAGATGCTAGAAACTGACTTGGAAAGACAAGATTTACTTTTGAACCCTCTATATAATCAATTTAGGGCGCTAAACCACTAAGACGGTACCAACTAGTGGATTCCATATTTCCTCAGAAACAAATTCCCTATTGACACATCATTTGGGCAGTCATTCACGCGTTCATCTCCACGCATGAAAACGCGATATTAATTTGCGCTGATCGCAAATTACGTGTTTGTTACCAAGAAATAATTGTACGTCCCTACGTACGCCTGTCAGACGTATGTTACAAATTATAGTTTAGTAAATATAGTCTAACGAGACGGTGTACGGAATAGGCCTAAATGTTTGCACAACATAATATATTTGATTATTAAAGCTAACAACTTACTCGTTAATGTTTATTGAAGGAAAAATTATGTTACTTGTTGCGAGAGTAATATACTAGAAATTGTTAGTGATTGGTATAATAATATATTGGAATTTGTTTATGGTTGCTATTTTTATGATATTGACAAGACTTTCGTTAGTTTAAGCATTATTCGAGAGGTTAAATAAAAATAGCACATTTTAACGACTTGTTTCTAGATTTTCTTTAATTGGACATCACTTCGCTGCTTCTTACACTTTGCACTAAAGCCAGTTCAGCTACCTCACGTTAAAACAGTTTCATATATAACCTCAAATATTGTATGTTATGGACATAAAATATAGTACATTTCCCACACTCGAGTCACATACATGTCCTTTCAATGCGCAATCCGATATTCCCGCCATCAGCTATCAGTGACGGAACATTTTCTGAGGGATTTATGAGATCGCTTTCGTTATTTGGCGACTAGCCGCAAACGATTGCCCTCCGTCTAGCGAAGTTTCTGTTGACTTTACTGTTTCAGGACTTATATCAAGTCATACCACTTTATTACGTTTCATGAGAACCCAATGTAGGTCAGTTCGGGATATTTTGACGGTTTATTAAATGTCCTTCCAAAATATGAATCCATCTGGATGATCCCTTTGAATACAGACTATGAGTTCTGTCTAACACATGTCTCTTTTATACCATAGATTTAGAGCATTCTTTCTAACTGTATTGATTGAGAACCTTCTTTTGAAGTCGGTTACAATTTACAGAGTCATTTATTATGAATCAAAACTTAAAATACAATAATATAAAAACTAAGGTGTTCAGGGGGTGGATCTACCAGTTATCTGTCCGACAGTTGGCTAGATCCACTACGGGTACGCGACCCCGGACTTCTCTAGCTGTTGCCGTCACATTCATTGTACCTCCGTGATGGTAGCATCCTATAATCCATCCTACCTTATATCCTTTCCAACGTATCCTTTCCCAATTCCTTATCCCGCAGGAACGCAATGGATATTCATAAAAATAATTTAATTATCCAAAATGGCGGCGATGTGGTTCGCCACCCATCACGTCTCGTTTCTCGCGGGGGCGAAAAGTGGCCCACGGAGAGCCGCTTCGCTACGTTGAATGTAAGAGGAGGAATGCAAGGAAAGGTGGATGAAGTATGTCAGATGATGGATGTTGAGACAAAAATTAAGAAAGGTATGCTGAGGAGGTTTGGCTATGTCGAGAGAAAGAATGAAGAACGATTGACGAATAAAGTGTATAAGGCGAGTGTGAATGAAAACATGCCAGGTCAAGAGTACCATAAACCGAACAGCATGTATGAAGGGAATAATGAAAGTGGACAAAGCGAAACAGGTGTGTAAGGATCATAGCTAGTGGAAAGAAGTGGTTTCTGCCTACCCCTATAAGGGAAAAAGGCGTGATTATATGTATGTATGTATGTAAAAACTAAGCCTACACTAGAAATAAGAAAAAATATAAACTATGAGTTATTATTTATGTAGGTATACAATGAAAGTAAAAAGCAGAACAAATATAGCTTTGCAAAATTCAATAAAGAAGAAAACTTTTTTAATGTGAGTTATGCTAGTTACGTGCATCTAACAAACGCAATGCGGTTCTTTCATCCCATTCCCCGGCGAGACAACAGCGAATATTGTCTCTGTTTATTTTAATCGACTTCAAAAGAAGATCTATTCGACATTACATTTCTATTCCCTATTATATTTACAATTTCACCATAGAAATCGGGTCCTTTTCACATTTATGTAAAATAAATTGCCCATTATTGTTATCACTAAATGTTCACAAATTCGAAAAATCATCAGAAAAACAAAAGATTTTCAGAAAACACATAGTACTCCTAATACATCGAATATCTAAATATAAACTAGTCAAAGCCGCGATAACTAATATCTCTGTCGATACAAACTATATTCTAACTTCTAATGCGATTGCTTAGAACATAAAGTTATTAAATTTCAATATTTACTCGCAAATACTAAATATCAAATGACCTAAAACTTTATAGGTAAAGTGGTTTTCAAAGAGTTCTAACTTTGACTATATGCGAGCTCTTAGTTACTAAAACTTAAAATGAGGTTTAATGTGTTCTCTTTACACAGGACTGATATCAACAGTTTACATATTATCTTTGCAGAGATCGTTCAAATTACGAACGTAAATTAGAACAAAATTAAAAAATGAATGCGAAAAAGGTAAAACTATTCTGCTAAAACAAAAGGCTTGGTAGTAATGGTTTGCCAATTCAAAAATGGACAACATAGTCAATTTTTCTTTAAAACTATTTTCTCCTAAAATATTTTTCTTCTGGCCAGCCGAGCCACGTGAAAAGCTCATGATTACGGTCGCCCGTAGATTCTGAATACCGGCCATGCCTAATTGACAAAGGACCTACATTTCAGGCAAGCATTGACGAAAATTTGCGAAGAGTTAGCCTCTAATTCTCGTCGATCCCTTTGTTCTCTACAATTTTGTCGGTGACATAATTTAAAGAACCGCTATTTGACAGAGATGTTTTAGTGGTCGGTTGTGGAACTGTCTCATTTAAATTACAGCATTATATATTTTCCGTGATAGAATTTACTGTAAGTTTACTTTAAAGTAAAACACGCTTCCTATAACCTTTAAGTAAACTATGCATTCTTTACATAAACTATGGATGTATGTGGAAGGTGGCTAAAGCGAGCATTTAATTTGGTATTCTTCTTCAAAGTTGATTGTCCACGTCCATCCTTTCAAAACACCGCTGTATACATAAACGCTTTTCTAAATAAAACAAAACTCTCCACCCAGCTTCGTTGATTACCATCCCGTTATCGAAGCGTGCAGCCAAAACACGAGTAAAACCCAACATGCCGCGACCTCCGTGGTGCCGATAGCAATCTCTGCGTAAAACAATTGATGCACACAAACACATAATGTAAACAGTACGTCACAGTCTAGTACTCCGCTTTGTTGAAACGCGATATGCGTGAACCAAAAGCTCTCATGATAATGTGCTAAATAACGAATATTATTTCATACGTTACGAGTATGTTACCACAAACAAAGGATCGAGTTTATATTATTCGCCTCTTTTAATAGCGTATTCATAATAAACGGGGAAAAGCTCATCATTCAAAAATATAATCATATGTATGTAACTCTTCCTATTGAAGGGTCCACAATAGGTTGGATTAAGCGTTGTCCACTACATGACAGACATTTTCAGAACTCTGAATAAAGTGTCAAGGTTTTCGCAAGGTATTTTTGTTGCATAGTACCTAAATCTACATTAAAAAACCATTAAGCCTCGCCGGTATTCAAGCCCGCAAGTTTCTCCTAAAAAGTTGTACGTAAACTACAAAAGAAATTATAAAAATATTGCAGTAAAGTAGGTAAAGTTTTTTAGCTTTATGTCTCTACTTTCTATCTATAACTATGTAGATGCATTAAATTTTTCTGAAGCATTTGTTTCCCATCCCGGCGTCAAAGGCTTTCATCTGCTGTTTATACGAACTTCAAATAAAACCAATCACCAAAGATTTACTCCGACACTTCTGATCACAAGAGATGAGAATAACGGAACTAGTTGGATTCTGTCAACAGAATAGACAAGCAATGGTGTGGAATGAAAAAGGGGTTCTGTTGTGTCAGATAAGATGGCCGGGCAATTTGACAATCATTTGACAATTGACAAGACGACATCCTATGACGACATCTTTCAGGATTTTTGAGGTTCATTACTTAAAGTAGATAAATAAATAGTGTGTGGCTTAGATGCCATAATTATGATGGATTTGCAACATTGCGTTTATATTATACATTTAACATCTAAATACTTTGTAAATACCTGTTTCTTTAACATAATTCGATTATAACTCATCAAATACACTTTGTAATCACAGACAAATTTTGCGTAATTTTACCCACGCAAATAAAACAACACCATTTAAATTCATAAATCTTTTGATTATAATACAAACGCTTTTAACGTTAATAGTCTGTTATATGGTCTGATATTGCTTTAGATTTAACGCGCCCACGGTAAAATAAATAGAGCATGAAAATTACTAATAACCGTAGGAAATCGACTGAAATAATTTCCGCTCGCTTTTCTTCAGAACTTTACTAAAGAATTTTAAATGTAACATTATTTTATTTGTGAAGGTTCTAAGGGTGATTTATCAATATTAAGCAGCTGTTTACATCAGAGGATGGGTGACAGTTTAGTTCACTCATTTCATTATACACAAAAGACAGCAAAAATGTTTCCTGATAGTTGGTAAGAAGTAAAGAATATTTTAATATCTTTTACCAACCATTTTGGCTTTAGTGTTTGTATAAAGGTACTTAAGTAATGTAGATGAAAGTACAATTCGTACTTAAAAATATAGATATGAGAAACGACACTCCTTAACGAATGTAAAATCGAAAGTCCTAAAAGTTAACGGAACTGAACACATATTCCATAAATAATCTATGAAAAGCTTCAACGAGATAAAAGAGCTTATATGAAAAATCCAAGCCAAATTGCTGAAGAACGCTGTATCCTAACGGTTAACAAGGTTTTCTAACAATCTTGAGGCATTGCTTCAGGCGCTCCAAATGATTCTGACTTTATACATAGAGCGATCAATCGCCAACCCGGAACTACCATAGTCCAAAATGCTAACCTCATTACTACACCACCCGGGTCATTTCAGTACCTAGTCATGTGTTGAGCGCTAAAACAAGTGATAATCAAGCGATGATCACTAGTTAACCCTCAAAAGACTAGTCGTAAGTTGGAGGGTTCCCAAAAAGCGCATTAGTACTTTATATAAGAGGCTCATATCGTTTATTACCCGTATTGTTTAACCTTGACCGTGTCGAGGCTTTCCGGGCATCATCACTACATAGTATAAAACAAAGTCGCTTCCCGCTGTCTGTCCCTATGTATGCTTAGATCTTTAAAACTACGCAACGGATTTTGATGCGGTTTTTTTTAATAAATAGAGTGATTCAAGAGGAAGGTTTATATGTATAATACATGCATAATATAGTAGAGGAATACCGATAATCTTAGAGATTACTAATGTAAGGTCGTAAATGAACCCATTTTTTGCGCTTTCATTGCAAACGCTGGGTGAACCCTATGAGATAGATCAAAATAATGTACTACAGTATTGTGCACCTTAAAAAGATCTACAGAAAAGTCCGCGATGGCATATGTCTATCTCTTGAGGATAACCCACAATAACCATTTTTATCGTTTATTTATTACTTATTTACGAAAAAGCGATTTTATGCAATACGTTATTAATCCTTATCCAATTAAGTACCTTAAATAAATTGTGCATGCAATATAGGTCAATATTGCCCTTTACAGCATGTAATTTAAATGAATATTTTCGAAGATATTGCAAATTTAAAATGTAGGTACATAGCGGTTGCGGCGATACCGGCCGGAGGGCCGCGCGGGGGCCGAGGGTCGTGCCTATACCAAATAGTGCGTCCAAGGCTGTGCTTCGCCCTACAGAACTTTATGATTGTTTAGTTATATTTGGTATCAGCGTTGCACCCGAGCAAAGCCGGGGCGGGCTGCTAGTTACTTATAAAAAGCACATTAGCAGCGCAGCTGAGGGTGAGGAATGAGGACTGCCTGGATTTCGTATTTCTTAACCTTGACCTGAGGTTTTGTAAAGAAAATGATTTATTATTACATAACCTTTTGAACACCCGAAGGTATAAGTTGCATAGATTTTTTTAGGCACGAATGCGTCATTGATGTGTGTTTCTCACGAGGTATACTTGTATAGGAATATACCACTAGTGACAGCTATTCTTTTCTCGAAATGGATATAGTAAGTAATTAATAGCCGCGTTAAATGTCCTTGACCATATCCACTGATAGTTATGACTTCTACAATCCAACGAATTCCTTTGTTTGGTCAATAAAGGTAGGTCTGTGGTTAGTATCTCAGGTACTTCATATTTAGGTACCGTTTCATTTGGAAACTAATAAAGATGATATCTCTTAACTGTACTTCATAAAGGGTTCCTTCGACGTCGTCAATTCAATGAAGATATCATCACACCTTTATTCACTAAAGGAGTGGAGGGTTACTTAGGTACATACTAACTGTATGAATGTGTATATCACACTGTTATTTTGATAACAATCCGATTTCATTTTGTACTGGCGATCCTATTTCCTTTTAGGTAAACTATTTTTCTGATCTGGTTTTGAGAGCTGATGTACAAGAAATTTCGAAAATATCTCGCCCAACCTAAGGCAGTGTAAGGCCAATTTACAGCTTAGCTTTATTGCAGAGGCGACTCTATTTCTTTTTACCTTAATTCTCAAAGTCCAATTATCGTTTTTTCTCGAAGACTACTATTGCTTATTCTTCTCTACTAATTGACAATAGTCTCTCAATAGAAGAAACTGGTAATTTTCTAAAACCACATATGTAGAAACCCTACTAAGTACAGTTGTTTGTAAAATATGTTTTCTAACATTGCATTCATAATACTCATACATTTCTGATATTAGAAGCTAGCTATAGGATGAAAGCTCTCCCCCACAATCTGCTTATCCTCAAAGGAATAATCCTGAACGTTTATAGTCACATTATCCTTGCTAAATGCTTCGTGAAGCGCATTTCTGTGTCACGGATAATATGCCAGCGCTGTTATATTGCCTCCTTGCACAACGAATTATTTTTCAGCCAGTATACAAATTCATAATTCGAATGCGTATCTATCCTTTCTGATGTCGTAAAGCTTATACTCAAAAGAGGGCAGGGATACACACCCCCATTTTGCGCCTTTACAATATTATCACACACATCCATCAAGTTACTATCAGATTATTGTTTGGTTTCTGACATAATTTTGCCAGTCATCAAAAACTCGAAAGTACATATAGAAAACGTAGTATTTGTTCTCATCTGGTTTAAAACATATTACTGAGTAAATACAATTTAGAAAAGCCCCTACCAGGCAGAAGAGTGAAAGTATTCGACCCCATAAATTAGTGTTCCTTTTTGCCTTCCTCTAACTACCTTCGGTTACATAGTTATCACAATATTTCTAAAACAAAGGTAGTTTTGGTGAAGCCGGCGGCATGAACAACGAACGCGTCAACTACATCCACTAATATGCCAAAAGCAGAATTTTTCGCATGTTCATGCCTTAATCATGTTTAGTTAAGCGGCATATTAGACTTTATGAAATATTTTGTCAGCTTTAATAAAATAATAAATAAATAATATGAGTTTTCTTTTACACTTATCTCCTATTCTAGTACCTAATTATATATTTTCTCTTTCATATTAAAGCATTACAACTTAATATTACGTGGGTATTAAACATTAACCGGTCAGTGCCCTTGAACGTTGGTATGCACACTGCGCATTGGAATGTTATTACTTAGATAAGTAGTTAAAGGTCCAAAACCAAAATAAACTGTTTGTTATACAGCGACATAATCGGTTGTTGATCCCGTACATCGACAAACAAGGATAAATAAGCCATATGACCTGTCTTTCACTTACAACTACCCTACTCCGGCGACCCAATTCAGCCTTAATTGAATCGACTTCAGGACAGCTTCTGAACAAATTGCCTGTTCGAGCTCTCACTTACATTTTTCAGACGAAATACACCAAAAGGACCGATTATTTGGGTTCACGGATCCTTTATACGTTTGACAATTAAACCGAAAGGCGAACTGCAAGTCGACGACAACTTAAATAATTAAAAGGTTTATTGGATGCCGGATAAGTCTAAAACTGTTGTAGGCAGTCGGGAATATCAATCAAGGTTAATAAAACTCAGATCAGAACGCAATGCAGTAAATACTTACGTAAGTTAGCTAAATGCGGATGTCCACAAACTGTACACCAACACACGCCAAAAAATGTAATTAGAAACAATACAACACTCGTCAACAAAATAAACAAAAAACACTAACAACTATACATAACGACCAGACAAAAATTAAAGGAACACAATTTAGAAATTCGAATTGTTTTGAATATTGCACTAGTTCGGGAAAGATCGCGGTGTTTTCGCAACGGGCGGCGACGAGCGAGCGCCTACAGTGCGGGTGGAACGCGAACTGAAGGAAGATTGTTTCCACGAGGGACGCGGGCATTGGGGTGAAAATAGGGTGAAGCGGGGGCGTACGGCCAACCCGACTTGAATGGACGCGCCGGCTACGCAATGCATGACGGTTTTCCGTCGGACGATCACAGAAAACACTCCCCCGACGTTTCGCAATGAATGTTTCTCTAATTATTACGGGTTGGCATTTTGAATGTTTTCTTCTTGGCCAACAACGCAACAACGGGAACACTGGAGATAACGATAATGACTTTTAAGACTTGAGAAACGTAAAATAACAAAGTTAGTAGGACATGGGTAGACTATAATTTCACAGTACAGTCACGTCTTAAAAATGTTTACATTTCGCTTCGTTTAGAATTTGAATGTTCCTACTTTTATTATTTTGCTCTTCATATTATTTAAGATGTCCAATATCTGAACTGAATGTTCGGCAAACACAAATAAATGATTGTCATCTCATCGACGTATGATATGCATAGACTGCTACTATCGCTAGGTTCCCCTTGTGCCAAGCGAGAGCAGTTTTTAGTCTGATCCTAGTACATTTCGTTTTTCATTTAAGTTAATTTTCGCGCAACGAGAAACTTATATAAGAAAATATCGATGGTTTTGACATTGTTAGGATAATATTAGTGTTTTAGATAGATTTTTTAAAACGGCAAGCTCCATCTTCATACATTATTCACGACAACACTTGTTCACACTAGTGCTTACGGTTTAAACTCTGATAGGCTCACTCTATAGTTTCAAATGCAACCTCGTTGTTGTCATCTTAATTAATTGGCAATAGTAATTTATTTGATAAGAAGGATCCCAAGGTCTCAAATAAGTAGGTCTTAGATAATTCCAGTGGAGTCTAATTCTTCATATCATTACGATCAGCATTAATATTTACACCAGGAGAACTTTTATTAAAATATTAAAGCTGTTCGATATAAAAAAGAGGCAAACAGCCACCAAGAAAAAGCAAAATATATATTTTTACTTTTTTTATTTGCGACGGGGACCTCCATTGTTGAGAGTTCAAAAAGTCGTTTCATTTGCAAGATACTTATTACGATTTATGAAATGGTACCGAATTACTCTGGATACATTCTCGCTGATAATTGGAGTTCTACAAAATCCTATTAGCTACATTCAACGTAGTTACTGTATGTTTTGTAATGATAAATTAACTTTGTAAACTTTCTTAATTATATTTTGGAATGTATGTAGGCGTTTGGTAGCACCCATGTTAGGATGTACAAAATTCGGAAGTCATGCGAGTATTTAGGTTAGAGTAGGGCTCGACAGACTAACGCGGCTGACAGCCTGCCTGTACTGTACGTAATGTTTTACTTAACCCGTAACTGCGCGAGGAAGTGTAATCAAAATGGAAATGTGATGTTTAAAGTTACGGTAAATAGGACAGGTCTAAAGTTATAATTAAAATTGTATCTGTAGGCACGTGCTTTGCGATTTAAAAATAGTAAAAAGGGTCTGAACAGTTGTTATTAGGTACGGAAGATACATTGATTGTTTCCTATACGTAATTGCATACAATGCGCTATTGTCAGGGGTTTTGAAACCTGTATGTAGGGTGTTATTACCGACTATTACGGGACAATTCCTTTTTAAACATAGTGTTCAATCGCCCGGATTTAGAACATTTTGTGCTATTTTCATTATTTATTGAGTATCAGCTGAGCTTTTCTCACATTTTCGGATCGGTATTACATTGCTTTTAAAAAAGAATTTGATAGCAATGGCAGCTATAACAAAAAAAATGGAAAATTATGTTCCCATAGGTTTCAGAAATTAAATCTGTAAATTCCACTTATTCCACACACTTATTTAACCTGATCTACCTTTTCAAATATTTAATCCATCTAAAAGCACCCTAACATTAAAAATGCCATCAACGAAATTACTAACACATAAAACCCTAAACAAAAGCATCATGCGGCGCCATTGAAAGTCTTAAAAATCCCGCCAAATATAAATGAAGAGGTAACGCTAGAGGGGCATGTGATTCGACATTCAAATTCAAATGAATTAAAATCGATAATGAGTCCTTCACTAAATCTAGACAGCGCGTCGCGTAGTGCGTCGCGTCGGGTGTCAGGGGTTGCGCCGTGCACCGCAGACGCGGGATAGTGAGGGGCGCTACACCCTCGTAAATTGCGCCCTCTTACTAGATTAGGTGCTTTGTTTCCCATTCTAAATACTACAAGTGCTGTAGGGACGCTACCTATACATAAATATTTGTGTATACCGCTCTGTAGACTATAATTTGTTTATATTCTTTTTAAAAACACAATCGTAACCATTTTTTTAAATAATGAATTATTATGCCAAAAAAATATAGGCACAGAAAGGGAATTTTTAGAATAGTATTCGTATCTTTTTTTTAATTCTTTCCGACTACGCATTTGCAGCGTCAACCTGCGATAATACACTGACGCAATAGGAATGAGTAGGCAGGGGGTTCGATTCCCACTGACCAAATGTTTACCCGAAAGTAAATTCTTAGAAGATTACGCGATATATTATACTGATCATATGAAATCTAAACTAGTTCGTATAATAAGTGGTTGAATTAATAAGATACGTTTATACTAGGCCTACATACTTAAATTTCAATGCATTAAGACCAAATACAACTCGCATTACTTTTACTAGTTTATTGTACCATAACAATATGTCAAGAAAACCATGTTAGATCCGCAAAGGTAATATTAAGAAAATGAAGACAGAAAATATAGCCCCCTTAAAAACTAAAGGAGAGGCAGAATCGGCGTCGTCGAAGGATTGCACTAGGATCAAGCAAAATGCCGCCAATATTACCAACGAAAACGGTGTTGCCACTTTAAAAAAAATGGGGGAAATTTCGAAGAAAAAAGTGGTTCTTTCATAACACATCATTGTAGTACTAATATGAATATTTCAAGTTTCAAATTTTATTTCACCCTATATAATTAATAATAATATTTCGGGATATCTCACAATTTTTTATTGTATTATCTAATTTTTGTATTAGTATAGGTAGTGTTCAAAGAACATACTAGCTACCCATAATCCATAATAAAATGGAATAGACACTGATATCAGAAAAACAAGTCTTAAACGTACCTAAAAATAATTTAGATACAGTTAATAGACATCTAATTTCTGATTATAGAATTATAAGCTGCATCCTCTCTTTTCTGCTTAAACACAAAACATAACTGGTAACACTGTTTTACCACAGTGTGGTTACATCTTAGGGTTACATACTGCTCTTATTTTATGGACTATTTACACATTTTGTAGCATTTGTTGGGCTTTATTTAAGATAATGCTCCTGAAATTTTAGGGGTATTGTTTCGTTGGAAAATAATATTTTTACTCTATGGACAATAATGCAATTTCTTGCAATAATGGTTGGTCGTGGTATCAAATAAAATTACAAAACCTGCATTTTAAGTCTATCAAAAATTTAATTATAAGAGCAATAAAACAGAAAAAAAAATTGTTTCAGAGGGTCGCATTGCAACAAAAATAAAGAACAATGCGTTTAATTACTGTTCCGAAATTTCACTTGTGCACTGACGAGAAGATAAATTTAAAAATAATTAACATGTTTTATTAGACAAAGTAAAGTTCATAAGATTCAACTTTATTTATATTTAAACATTTCTTAATTTTTTACCAATGCGTCTGGGCGTCGTTCCAACTGATAGAAATAGATTCTATGTACCAAGTTAACGCAATAACTAAACGCTCAGTTCGTTTTGAGTTTTCTCAGCCGCTGTGTCTGCTGTTTAGTTAAACAATTTAATATAGTTTCATACTGTGGAAATGTGTTAAAAGTTATAATTTGGCCAAAACGTTGTACTGGATACATTTCTTATTAATATAATCATAATAGGTAAGATATTTTGCTACTCTTATTTTGTAGGGGACAACTTCTGAAATATAACGTTTCACCTTTCGTTTTGTATTAACAATTCTATAGTTCTTCAGTAGTTAATCAAAATACTAATCGTTATGTCATCGTTTTACATTGTATCATCCGTATTCTCTCTTTTGCCCCACATTGATTTTTTTATTTCAGGTTATTATCGACCTGTCAAGAAGACATTTTTTTCGTGAAGCTGTACTTGCAAAATTCGCAAAATAGGAGACGAAAACCCCTTTAAGTTTTCAAATTTTATATCGAATCTGCCACCAATAGTAAGTTTAATTCTTTTTCTATAAGTTAAATGATTAAAGTGCGATTTAGACGCATGAAGGCGTTTTATTTGATGTTTGAGGTGTGTAGGTAAACATTTTGTTCATTCAATCGCTAAAGAAGTTTTATTATTGTGTTTCGACAATGGTGTGTTGTGTTTGTTAGTCTAAGAATTGACTTTTCATCTTTATAATTGTTTATGTTGTTGTTCGATCGTGAATATTCTGTGTATAACCTCTAAATAGGTACATACAATGTATTCAAAATCATATGTTTCTGTCACACCCAGCTGATTTGTATATCTAACTTTTTCAAGGCTAGATAATAGAACATTTCTTAAACAAGTTAAGATAATGATTTCTGATACTGAACATGCTAAAGGCCTTAAATTGGTGTTGTTGATAAGTTGCAGGGTGACCAGTGAGCTCAATGTTTACACTTAATGTATGTTTATCAAATAAAACTTTCTATTAGACATTTATTGATAAATAACATCAACAACATGTTAAAGATAGTTAAGTTATACTGGGTATGTGCAGCTAACATTTAAATTAACATATTTAGTGGAAAATCAAACAAGTATACACTCCACATATGTTTGTGTACTGAAGTAGGATTTAAATAGCACTATTGTGACTTGGATGTGCTAAATATGTTTTAAAGCACTCTAATTTACTATAGATTTCACTAAAAATAAGATGATTACAGATTTTAGGACATTGGACACATGTAAAGCTAATCAACATTTTTGATTTAACTGCACTGTCTTCGCGACACTTTGCAATATTTAACGTTAACCATTATAGCTTTGAAATTTGCATATTTATTATGAAACATTACTTCATTGGATAATCAATAAAATCTTTAGTGATTGTGTTCATGAATAAGTTTTATCATCATTATAGTGTGATTAAATCATGAAGGTTACACATGTTGTATAAACTTATTTAATAACTAAATTCTATATAGGAATATTGTAATTTCATCATTTATCTTATACTGTGTCATATTAGAGTAGCAAAAGAAAGTTTATGCTGACTAATGAAATAAGATTGTTTGTTCAGCTATTTCAGTTATACCATTTAAAATTGTACACATAAACAATTATATTGAGTTCTGTCATAAAACATTCTTACTAAATGTTGATATCACTGTCTCTGTTACATCTATCAAAAATGTATGTTTACATCCCTGTCAATCTATATTAAAGCACTTTGTACATGCCTATGCTCGGTGTACAGTTCAAATACCATTTATTGGGATAAAATAGTGATTAGAGTTCATGATTTTATAAATAATGTACACTTTGATCACTGCTAATGCATCAATGGATAATAATGATGTTGACAGTCCTAAAAATAATAAGTAGCTTAATGATTTGTATATCTTTAATAGACTAATATTGGTATAAATGGAGGTGTGTAGTATTTAATGCTTAAGCCTATGAGGTTTTTGAATATAACATCATTAAAATCATCACATACATTGCTCTGAATCCAAAGTAAGCAACGAAAGCACTATAGTGAAGTTGATTACACTCAAAAATATTTGTCATATATAATTCTTAAATACTTAAATATACTTAAATTCTTATATATATGTAGAGGTTTAAAGATAATCTATTTCCTTTACTCTTGACTTGATGTCTATCAATTAGCGTAGTTCATGCAATATTACAGACTTGCAAACTCAGATAAACCTATAAATTAAATGCTTATGCACATACTTTGAAGGTCAACAATAAATAGCAATACTTTAAACTAAATACAAAATAACAACTTTTGTGATGAAGTGGTAATTTTAGATGAATCACTTATTTATTATATACTAATTCAAATTTGTTATTTTTAGTTAGTTTAGTCAGTGATAGGTTACTGTAGTATTACAATACTTAATCACTGAAGTTAGCTGGAGAGATGCCTGTAATACACAATTTGTACAATATTATTTTTAAACTTAATCCCAGGAAACTTAGTTAAATATATTTTGTAAACTTTTAACCATTAGAAGAACAAACATTGATTCATCCATCTATTTGCACAGTCCCATAGTTCAGAAAGAAAGTGATTAAATGATGGACATATAAAATGCAATGCAGTATAAAAGTTACAGCATCTACACATAATCATCACATAATTAAATTATACTTGAACAAGCTTCATCAATACTTTTCTAGTAATGTTTTTGATTAAACTCTTGTAATCAGCGATGTTTACTAGTGATTGTGGCGCCAACATTACACGTTGCGTCATGAAAGACCAACGTTTGTCGCCAACTTATTGGTGCCATCTTTACATGTTGCATTGTGAAAGACCAACATTTGTCGCCAACTCATTGGCGCCATTTACAGCAAGCTCGACTTTCTATGATTGATTCAATTACTTGATTGGCATATTGGCATTGTACGACATAACATTGGACAGTGTAATTATCTCTTGTAACAAAATATTTGTATACAGCCTGTAAATATCTCACATAAATTAAAAGCTTATTTTTATGTTACATTACTATTTGAAATTAATTAGCTTTGTATTTGGACTAAAACACACTTCTACTAGATTTACTTAGTCTAAGTTCTGGCACTTTTGTAGTCTGCTGTAGTATTCTTATAGTTACCAACTAACAATTTATTATTTGATTGATAAAATAAAATACATGCTAGAAGAAGTAGTGGACAGTTGGGTGGACAGTTCCGTTTAACTGTAACCTGTAATGTGTTGTGTAACAACTGTAACTCAGGTTTCACCTATCACAGACCAGTATCTATATTAGAGCCTAATTAACTACTGTAATGTATTGACACACATTATAAGCTATGTATAAGTTTACTTAGTAGGTATAATAATGATAAATGCTTGTTTGCAGGGTGGTAGAGCGATGCCTCGCTGTAGTAAACGCACGCGGAGCGGCGCTCCCGCGAACGGGGGCGACGTGCTGCCGGGCGCCACCGCCCTGGACGACCACCACCATCACCACAAACGATCTAGAAATAGCAGGTACGTATACCGTACACTATGTACAAAGAAAGAACCTACAGAAGAACCGTTGGGAGGAGCGCTGTATTAAGTATCTATTAGCAAAGCGTCTACAATTTTTACACAATAATTGCTGTCGAATTACGGCAATAAGGCTGGATAATTAGTATTACATTATCAAGAAAAATACACACCTGATAAATATAAATAAGATGGTAAAAAAAATAACAAAGATCTCGCAAATAAGGTGCTTCTTATCCAGGGACTCATTGCAGTTTAATAAACACACGTAACCAGATAACAAAAACGTGTAATAATCAATGTTATGTTTTATTAAATGGATATGCGTTATTATTTTCAGTTCACGTCGACATTCCAAATCAGAAGACACAAGTTTTAGTGTAAAAAAATGTTTAACTTGGTTTAAAGAATACACAACAGTTTCAGAACCTGATGTTTTAGGTAAGTTAACATAAATTCTTTCTATCTTTGTATTGACTACTTTACCTCAAAATATAAGATAGTGATCTCTATTTCCTATACTAAATAAGGGAAATTCAAGTGCTTAGTGTTAACACAATTTGGTGTGTTTTTCTTATAGGACCAGAAGGCATGGAAAAGTTCTGTGAAGACTTAAATGTGGATCCAGAGAATGTTGTTATGTTAGTTATTGCATACAAAATGGGAGCCAAACAAATGGGATATTTTACACAAGAAGAATGGATAAAAGGTTAGTTTACTTCACTTTACCTTATTTAAGGCATACATTAATCAGTTTATCTAAAAGCCTGCTTTCTTGTTATAATTGTTGTTTTATAGCAATATGTTTAATATTGTTACAGGTTTAACGGAGTTACAATGTGACAGTGCACACAAATTGCAGAACAAATTAGAATACCTGCGCAGTTTACTCAATGACCCCTATATATTTAAGGCCATATACAGATATTCATATGATTTCGCTAGGGTGAGTTATTTTTTATTAAATCATATCATCTATATGTATTTACGAAAGCATCAGTTTATTGAGATGGGCTCATCTTCATACTTCGGTAAAACAGTTATTTGCACTTTTGTTTTGCAATCCAGACTCCGATCAGTAATCGGGCAAGTTCTTCCTTGCTACCTGTGTTTATAAAAGCAACTGCAGTTTATTTTATGTTTCCACAGATCTATATTAAAATGAAGATTTTATATGAGGTGAATACATGTGTCATGATAATTAACATCTCCCTTCGTTTTCCTGAAGCGTTCCTCTTAACAGCCATGCACACAATGCCGCCACTGTGCATATGTGTGTGTAAAATGTTGTAATGTTGGCTGGTGCGTGCAGGACAAGGACCAGCGGTCGCTGGACACGGGCACGGCGCGCGCGCTGCTGGGCGTGCTGCTGCCGCGCTGGGCGCTGCGCGCGGCGCTGGCGGAGTTCCTGGCGCGCGAGCGTCGCTACCGCGTCGTCAACCGCGACCAGTGGTGCAACATCCTCGAGTTCTCGCGCACCGTCGACCACCACCTCACCACCTACGACGCCGACGGCGCCTGTCAGTATACACACCTACTCCCGCAGACCAATACTTATGCATGCTATTTATGGTTCCAATGAGGAAATGCGTTCACGCGTTCACGCGTCGACAGATGGTAGTCAACAGGGAAAAATACAAGTTTTTATGTGGCGAATAATTTACTAAAGTACTATTATTAATATGTCCTAAAAACTAATAATATGATTCAAAACTATAAATTATGCCACATTACCATGAACTATAAAACATGAATTTTTATTTCTCCATACAAATCTTGACCAACTGACAGGTGTCAGAAACACATTTTCAAAACGGTTGAACCCTAGCTACAAAACTCTCCAACTTAATGTATAAATCCTTAGAATCTCTCTTCACTTAGTACGTGTGATTCCAGGGCCAGTGATGCTGGACGAGTTCGTGGAGTGGCTGCGAGCGGAGCGCGCGGGCGACGCCGCCATGCCGGCCGCCAGCTGAGGCCCGCCCGCGCCGTCGCCCGCGCGCGAGCGCTAGCACCCGGGCCCACGCTACACCCACACACTACGCTACTGGGGACTCGTACCAACAATATAACGTACACACGCTGTTACATGCCTATCCAAACCCAGCACTGAGATATAACGTTATTTAAACTACGAACATACGACGCCTAATCGGTAAATAACTTACAACTTCTACCTAGGGAGGTAAATTCGCGGGCTCGATAATTGAACAACGTTAGGGTAAAAGGTAGCTATGTGATGTCGTATTTAAAGTTTCCATTGCTGTGTTTCAAAGGCATATAACAGCTAATCTGTTTGACTATTACGGATATTATTAACATAATTACAGTTCCATAGTTAACAAAAACTTTTAAGTTCTCTCAAGACAAAAGAATATTTTTCATGTACTGTTTAAAATTTTGTTTACATCTTACTTAATATTGAATCACAATATTCATGTCAGCACTTGTAAAAGTAACTCGAAAAATCTATAAAGAGAATTCTAAAACGCCAGTGTTCATTCATTCCAAAATTATGTGTTGCACTATCGGTGATTTTAATTCTTCAACCGTTGAAAGTTCTCCATTAGTGTGTTGCTCCGTGTCACTTATATTGTTGTGACGTAAAGCTCGACAATACGACGTGGATAGGTTTTGTAATGATAGATATAAGAGAATGACTTACAAGGAAGCAGTCTGACAAGGAATGTTAGATTTATGATGTGTACAGCAAGGTCCGATACTCTCACGGTGCGACGGTAAGCCCTTACTCTGTAAAACTCTATTACTTAGACATGACACTGTTAAGGACTACATTTATGTTTATTTATTTGTCTAGCTTCAATGTTGATAAGGAAAGTTATTGGTTGGGATTGTTGTGAATCCACTCTTCTTTTTTGTAGGAGATTCTTTGGTATTTTGGTAGCTAACAAGCCAAGTTTCAAGCTTCTAAAAGATGTATTTGTATTTGCGTACACAACTTAATGCAAGGTATTACAAGATGTGAGGTCAGAAATGCAAATTCTGATTGTAAATAAAGCTATCAGTGTCATGTCTATGTAGAAATACCATACACTCCCATACTGTTTTTCAACAATTTACAAACTCATTCGCTGAATTCTTTAGGATATAATACTTGAGCCATAAGGGGTCTGTTCTAAGTAATTTATTGACAGAATAAAGCAGGGAAATTAAATTATTCATACAGTAACTAATTCGCGATCGATCACCGCGTAAACTAACGATAAAGTATGAGGTGATTAAAATATGTATAAATGACGAAAGAGGAAGATTTAATTGCTTTTTATGATTTGTTATCATTTGTTAAAGAACCCTGAGATATTAGCTGTAGTTGATAAATTATACAATTGACCTTGCAAGTTTTAATTATAGGGATTATCATATTAGATAATACTTATAACCATCATGCTGGTCATTCAACAGTTTTACTAATTGTAATTCTTCAGCTCCAGGTAATATAGGGGTGAGGTATCCTGGTAACATTTAAACCTCTTGCCGTCTGTACAAAACTATGTCTTACTTGATTACTCAATGTTGATCCATTTTGCATTAATTCACTATTTTTACATAGGCGGGAAGATTTTTCATTTAAATTGTAATAATGCTAGTGAATACAGCATTATGCCACTAATGCCAAAATATAAATGCATGTGAGGACATTATAGTGTGTTTGTTTCGTCCGCGGATATTTCTAATTTATACACAATATCGTGCAAGATTCTCTGTAGTGTGTAGAGAATGCTGTAAACTACTTGTACCAATTACAAAACAAATAAACAGTAGGTATTGTTTATAAGATATAGTTCTTAGTTATTACAATTCTCTTTTGAATGCCCTTATGAAATAATATCCTTATTTTATTTACGCAAAGCATGTTGCATTATTTTCCTATTGTTTCACAAATTATGTAAATATAAAATTAATTTATCACATTTTTTGGCCAAAACGAGGAGCTTGATATTTTCATGGTCAGTAAATAATATCGTATTTTATATGTATTATTTGTCTTAATAACTTATTAGGCATAAGTTCACGTGTATATTTTTAGCATTTATTTTAGATGTATGTATATTATGATTTCTCCACCGCTCCTCACGTATATATTATATGGAATGAAATACGCAATCTCATTATGTATCAAATCTGTGGAAGCAATGTGTTGATTATATTAATTTGCCCACCGAACGATGTTATTTTATTTGCAATAAAACAGTACAACAAACAGGCGACACAACTTATGAACAG
The DNA here is from genome assembly GCA_905146925.1 of Autographa gamma. Classification (NCBI taxonomy): domain Eukaryota; kingdom Metazoa; phylum Arthropoda; class Insecta; order Lepidoptera; family Noctuidae; genus Autographa; species Autographa gamma. The sequence goes on from LR989858.1 coordinate 1,223,790, forward strand.
GACATGTGTATATTTATTCTGGACCAGTAGCCAATTCTTGGTGGGATTACTGTAATATATTGCGATTTGATAAAATGCTTATACTGTCTGATATCTGCTTCAGATGGCCTTTCGACTGATTTTGAACACAATGCATAGGATAACTGTTATTTGAATGTGTGATTAACATCTCAGATGATTAATTTTAATTTCTTTTAAAATAAGTTTGTAATAAAGATTAGAGTGCTTTTTCATACAGAAAAGTGCATAGAAGAAACTTTTTTATTTATTTTTGTATAAGACGTCTGATGTTTTCTATTAAAAGAAGGACCTGTTGATGCATCGCACATTCAGATAAGGCTAAACTAGAATCCGTAATATACACCACAATCTTGTAGACTGGACTGCCGAGGCCACTATGAATCATGTTCCAATAGACTAGCTTTGTGTCTAGTCTAAACACTAGGTTTAGGTGTAGATATCGTTTTATATAAGACGTGTAGGTAGTATATTCAAATTCTCTGATTATAAGTAAATGGTTTCTCTGTAAAAATGCCGTGTTTACAAAATTAATCACAAAACGTTCAGGCCATTGTACCGGATGTTATTACATGAGGAATAAATAAAAACATTTGAAAGTAAATCGTGTTTTGTTTACCATTTGATTTAATAATTGTAATTATATGTAACTCTGCTCTCATTAAACTATTTGTTTATTGAACAAGTGCAGTTTTTTTAGTGTGATGTGTACCCAAATGCTGTCCTCAAATAGGTAACAATAACAAATTTCTCTTTTTGTTTGTCCAACATTGCCAACAATCAGTCATGTATAATAGTATAATTATTATGTACTTTATGTGAAACATAAAATCGGAACTTAAAACTATTAGCTTTATTATGTCTATTTACAGTATCGGTCAGCTTTCATCTTACTCCTACGGTCTAGCAATGTTTCGTGAAGGTTGCCTTCGGTCTTCGCCTTCTTCAGCTCTGAAACACCTCCATCATTGAGGCGAAGCTTTTTATCTTGGAATTTCTGGAACTTTTTGCTGAAAATACATCATACACTATGATAAAAGTACAAGGAAACACCAAAATATATGAACCTGTGTCATTTATAATAATTTAGATTAGCCCAACAATTAAATTCCCTATATTTATTCTAAGTATGGTAATAGCTGACTGTTTGCAGTGCATATTTTGAATGATATTAGGTATAAGAAGGAAAAAACTATTTAACTACAAGTAAAGTGACTTGCTAGTATTGTTAAATACTATTGCAATTCAAATTAAATTGCTTGGTGTAATTTAGTTTTACTTCAACTATTGAATTAGGGTAACCTGTAATGATATAAGGTGTGTAATAAATAAATAAATAAATATTTATACTCACACATAGTTAACTTCGACCTGAGACAAGTCAGCCTGCTCCTCATCAGGCAGCACAGACTTGTTGACCTCCTTGGTCTTATTGCTCCGGATGTTACAGAACTCATTGGAGCCTGCCGCAGTACTGCGGGCTATGACTGCATCATCCTCAGGGTCCACTGATATGAACTTGTTTACAGAACTTAGGATAGCTGTTTTGCCTGTAAAGGTATAATTTAGTTTACAAGAAATCAAAATAATAAGGTTAAAAATAAGACTTGAGATATCATGTGGCCAAACATCCAAATCTGAAACCGTTCAATGCTATTCGACTTTATTTAAGAGATTATTTGCAGTTCCTACCTTCCTGCCAAACTGGTTCCCACTGTTCCATAGCCCCAACGGCATCAGATCTTCCGACTACAGTATCTTTCACCACACCCAAGTACTTCCCATACCCAGACTTCAATGCAAACTTGTTCTCTCCAGCTGGAAAAGCAGTAAATATCTCCTCTGGTGAGGGACCCTCCCCCTCAGAGTGTGGCGCGCCAAGTGTGAACAAACCATTGTCCAGCGCTGATATATAAGAATTCTTCCCAAACTCTAAGGATATTGAACCAGTTATATCCTCAATCTTCTCCACCTTCCACCAGCCGCCATGTTTGAGAGAGTCGTCATCAACTTTTGAGTCTTCAGAGTCTTCTTTCCTCTTATGTTTGCGTTTTTTAGCCCTGAAAATCAACACAATGTAAATCAAACTCTGGAAAAAAACTAGAACCATTAATGTATTCTAACAAGTCTAACAGTATTTTTTTTTTTTTTTCTATTAAGACGATACTAGTTTTTGGACACTTAAGATATTCTAGCAGGACCTACGATCCACTTTAATAGGTGACCTATAAAAGACTTGCTAAATAGGTTATGTTATTGTATACTCTACACAAGACTTACTTGGGTTTATCTCCTTTTAAGATAAGCTTGCCACGCTTAACAGCACTATATTCATCTGCCATAACTTAAAATATAAGAGATTTTCTTGCAATTAAAAGAGTATGATAGTAATACTACACACACTAAATAAATTGTCAGTGCCTGATTATTAATTAATTTTATACAGTATTTAATTCTCGATGTCAATTACCACGTATCGTATATGCATTAAAATCATTACTTTTAAAAGGTTCTTTACTTTGATATAATCGATATAATATTCAAAATAAACTAAGAAGAAGTGAGTAAACAACTCGATAAATTGACATTGAAAAATGAAATTTTGACAACAGTTGAAATCATTAGGCTAGGGACTGGGCATGAATTAACGGTGATTAGAGTCGGTTCAATATATTTGGAATATTATTCGTGGTATTAAACTTGTTTTAAAGATATATTTTTTTATATCCTATTTGATATAGAAGTATGAAGAGGTGTTGAAATCCGTAACAATTTTAAAAGTTGGATAATAACTCAGTTGTTGTTTGTCTCTCACGCTTTCACGCCTAAACCGCTGAACCGATTTGCATGAACTTGGTCCAGGATACGCATTATATCCTAAAAAACATGACTGGTCTATTGATTAGTGACCCTAACTGCTATATGGGTAGGCTACGGACAAATGTTTGTGTGATGAGCACGATTGTTTGTTTTATTTTAGGGTGTAATAATTATCTAAAATAAAAATATACAAGTATGTTTATTAGTTGTCTGGTACCATAGTACAAGGTCTCCTTAGTTTGGGATCAGATTGGCCGTGTGTGAGTCGGCCAGGGATATTATAAAACCAAATCCGGATTTATTTAAGGATAGTCGGTCGAATTTTAAGCTTTATGTTAGGAACTCATTTACAAATGTAACTAAAAATCAAAATAAGCTTGCAGGAAAAGTGTTTTAATTTCTCGATATTTGTAACAGTAAGAGTAAGTACCTATGTAAAACACAGTATCCAAAATGAACCAAATTTTAATGGGCATTCTTTTAATTTTTTTTTTTTTCAGTATGCATAAAATAGTTTTTGATGTAGTCGAATCACTAGTACCATAAACATGGGCCTGAATGTGCCGATTAAAGCGACGCCATGCAATGACGTGTCAAAATAACAACAACTTTTAAAACAACTGCATTTTTATTTATTCACTTTAAAAATATTCGGCTACGTTACAAATATGTAACTTAATCAATATCTTAATAAAAAAGTGTCATCTACATTTCTCAAGAGTTAATTATGACGAAAAACACAAAGGCATTTTTAAGTATTTTCGAACGCAACATCCACTCATGCCATTTTTCATAGACAATGCTCTTCTGCGGCTGCACGCCATTTTGTAATTTTGAGCATGTTGATTCTCCTACGAAAATGCTTTTCTTCTTACGAATAAGTTGCAATGGCGGTGTAATTATATTATAATTTTGGTGAAGGGAAGAAAAAGACCAAAATGGATATGTCGGAAGTTAAATCGTTCAACGCGGAGGTACAAAAGTTGTTGCATTTTGGTTTCGAACAAAATGTTCCGTGGCATCTTACTAACAATCTTTTTCTTTCAGTTATCCGGGTTGTACGACAACAAACCGCCTATATCAAAGGCAAAGATGAGTGCAATCACAAGAGGTGCTATAAAAGCCATAAAATTTTATAAACATGTAGTGCACAGTGTTGAAAAGTTCATACAAAAGTGCAAGCCAGAGTATAAAGTACCTGGTCTTTACGTGATAGATTCTATAGTGAGACAGTCGCGACACCAGTTCGGTCAAGATAAGGATGTGTTTGCGCCAAGGTTCGCGAAGAACATGCAACAAACATTCGCGAACCTCTTCAGATGTCCCCCAGAAGATAAGGTTAGTTACATAAAATGACTATTTTAGGTTATAATTTGTCCCACTCTTATCTATGCATTGGACAAATATTGATATCAGTGGATAAACTAGGTATTGTAGCATTTGATTATGAGATGCTAAGACAGGTTCTCATAAGACTTTAAGTCATCACTTGTTGATTTAAATGTACATAACTAATACATTTTATTAATTAAAAAAGTAAAATTATGATGTATTTTGTTTATGAAATAAAAAACAAATCAAGTTTTGTTTATGTTGCCAATGAAAATTTATTAGTCCCATAAAAATGTATTATAGCTCTATTTGCATTGTTATCTTGTAATTAACAATACCTTACATTACAATACAATCTTGTTATCAACAATGTAAATAAACTAAAGTAATAGATTACTTACTATGTCATATTTAAATGTTTGTATGTATATTTCAGCGCAACATAATAAGGGTATTGAATCTGTGGCAAAAGAACAATGTATTCAGCCCGCAAGTTATTCAACCTCTTCTGGACATGGCTGATCCCAATCATCCCCTACATCAGGAGATACAGCAGCAACAAAATAATACTGCTAATGGTAAGATCAATATTTAATGTTATTATTTATTTTAATGTTACTAATGTATTATGATAAAGTCATTCAAACATATCTAGTTGGAAATGTATCATATTAAATGGTGTCTATTTAGCATTGTTAACATATACTTAACAAGAACCGGCATTTTCATAAAACATTGGGTCCATAACCCATTCAAAAAAATTGGTTCAAGATTTACTTTATAGTTTATTTAAATGTTTACTACACCAGATAAATATGATTAAGTAGCATTTCTTATTTTAAAAGATTGCAAGCACAAATTGGTAAGACTGTTGTATTACACACTCGTAACTAATAATATTTTTAAAACTTTTCAGGGAGCAGCCTGAACCTGAGCCACAATGCCTCGGACAGCAAGTCATCACCAGTACAACAACTGCACACTCCTCATACTTCATCTCCGATGGGCGATTCGGTAATAAAAACTCTTAAGCATAATAAATAATAATTATTAAACTTTTGGTCTATTTACCATATTAAGTGAGTTTTTTTTTGTGTGATTTATGAATGGCTCTTCTGTGAGTTGAGTGAAAATATAGATTTGAACTAGCCTACATAGTAACACAAGATTGTCGTAAAAAAATCATTTAAATTCTCTTTACCACCAATTATTGTTCAATAAATAGGGCTATTTACTGAACATTTCTATTGTTTTAATTTTGATCATCACCTCAATTCCTCATAAACAACAATGTCTTATACAGTTCCAGGATCAACCATCAGGGCAACCAGCTAAGTTCAACAGGAAACTGTTGAACGACTTTGAGTATGAGAGCGAGGACGACGCGCCGCCGGAACCATCTGGCGGTCACAGTGGACACAGTGGCCACAGTGGGCATAGTGGGCACAGCGGGCATGGAGGACATAGTACGCACGGCTCGCATTCCACTCACACGCCGCACGCTTCTCACTCGACGACGAACGCTGCTGACGCACTGGGAAGGTAAATATGCACTATAATAAATAATCATACATAAAAATAACCACCACACTGCTTGAGTAAATAATGCCATTGTGAAGGCAATTTCTGGCACATCTATGTATTATATAAGTGCAACTAATGAGAACCCTGTTTAAAATGTTATCTGCTTTAAATTTAATATTTGTGTAATGTTTTGTATGTTGCATCATCACATGAAGTTTGGTGTCTACTATCCTTCTGGCACCAGACCCAAATTTTTCTATAATCTATCGTAATTCTATAGAGCTTTTCTGCTAATATGGCATTGTTAATTAACAAATTGATGTCTTTTGTTTCAGTATATTGACAAATCCAGAAATAATGAGACAACTGCAGAGTTTGCAGGCGCAAATGCAAATGATGACTGGAATGCAAATACCTGTAAGCATAATTTCCAAAGACCCAAAAGTTGAAATACCCCATATAAAGCTAAATAAAATTTCCATTGAAAACTAAACACAAAAAAGCTTTAAATTGCTAAATGATTCTTTCAGAATTTGATGCCAGTGATGTCTGATCTACAAATGCAACAAAATCAAAATCAAAGCCTTCCATTTATGGTAAGAGCATTTTCTAAATAAATTCATTAATTACTAACAGCAAGCATGGCAATCAGATCTTGATAATCTCTTGTATAGTTATTGGCAAACAATAGAACAATACTTAATTAAAGAAATTAAGGTGAAACACTCCTATAACTGTTCAAGGTAGTCTAGAGCCTAAGAAAATCTGCTTATGAATTAACTAAAATAAATTTCCTGACTCAGTTAAAGCTACTTTTGTTATTTGCCAATAATTATTACAAAACTTAATATTTATACCTTTTTTAAGTTATTAATAAGACCTGTTTGTTTTTAGAATTCCCAGCAAGAATCCCAGAAACAGAATGACACAAATAAGGATGACATGGTCGAGTCTGACATCGAGTTTGTTGAGACCGGCCCACAAGTTATAGAAATACCTGACGCTAATGATTCTAGGTAATTACTTAGAAATAATAACTACTACAAATATTAAAATTGTTACTCAAACAAGTGCCTGATGTAAGACAGGGTACAGTGAAAGTAGGCAGTTTTCAAGTATAAAAACCGCTTTTTAGTGAGACCAAAAAAGTAGTGAATAAGCAATTTGTTTTTACCGAGAATGTATGTGTGACTTACTATAAAAAAATTAAAAAAAAATTGTAACTTGCTCAAAAACAACATTTAAAAATTACAAAAAAATAAAAAATATTTCTTAATAGATTCGGTATACTCCATGGCATCCAATCTGGTAGTTTGCCGCACCCAAACAGTCACTAAGTAATCACGAAAACCGCATGCTGCATGTATCAATAAACTAACATATTACTAATAAAAAGCCCAACAATTGAATTAGCGTCTTTATCAAAAGTCCGTCGCCGAAATCACGGAGGCATCGATCGAGGTCAAAGTCACCGCGACGGCGGCGGAGGTCGTCGAGGTCACGGTCAAGGTCGCCGCGGAGAAAGCGGGACAGGGATAGAGATAGAGAAAGGTGAGAGTTCGTTTGAATGCGTGTGTGTATATGGGCCAAAAAGTTTACTATTTGGCTGCTGCTCCCCCGTGTTTTTATGTACCGCGGTAAATAATAGCCAATTTCCTTTATCGAGATACATGCTTACTCTGTACCAAGCTTCATCAAAATCGCCCGCTATTGCGTCGTTTTTTGATTTCACTATGCAGTGGCAATATGAAATGAAGTTCGTTCAGACACATTGTATACTTTGAGTCCAATTTTGATTTAAGGTTTTTTTTTATAATAATTAATGGATTATGAATTATGCAGTTCTTTTTACATTCATGTTATATTTCAACAGGGATAAAGAAAGAGACAAGGAAAAGAATCACAAAGAGCGAGAAGCAGAGAGGGAAAAACAGAGAGAGAGGGAGAAGAAAGGGTTGCCACCAATAAAGAAAGAAAATCTTAGTGGTAAGTTGAAGATCCTCATGTATACATGATTCGTTTTCAATGACTGTCCAAATTTTCAGATCTGGTTCAGATTCGATTATGGTTTTGATATAATGAGACAACAAAAAAAAAAAAATGGCTTCGCCGGAATACTCATATCCAGTGGCGTGCATTGGTTTTCGGCCATGGTAGGCACAGACTCGTACGTACTACGTACGTATGTACTCGTATGGCCAACTTTACCGTAGATACGCAAATGAACTCCCAAAAAATTGGAACAAGGATTGTTTTTGTGGACCACAACTACATTAAGATCTAGCGAACGCACACCGAATGCGCTGCTCGCGCTTGCAGTTAGGTACTGCAATATGTTAGTGCGCCTCCTCGACGCAACTCACGCAAAGGTCGGTAGTGCAAATTTTAGTAATGCCGTCTCCGAACTGTTCGCGAGCAGTACGCGCGCTGCTGGCGCGGCGCGATCAAGATCATAAGTCTACTTAAAATGCACGCGCGCAGCTCGCGAACTATTCGCTAGCTTAATCTACAAACCAATTTCTGATTGAATCACTATTTCAACTTGTAGGTATAAGTTTATATAAAACAATCTTTGTAAAGCTAACTGCGAACAGCAGCCGAATCCGCGATTCAGGACTCGCGACGAGCAAAGGGTCGCGGTGCGGAGAGCTTATGGTTGAGGACTCATATTTGTGTATTATTCTGAATAAGAAAACGAAACTGAACATAATAGTAAATATATTAAGCCATAGTCAATATGACCATTCGAGATCAACATTTTTCTTACCTACGTTATGTATTACATAGCCAAAAAAATAATCAGACGTATTATTTTACGTGCCAACATATACTGTTGTCTTGTATGTTTAATTTACTCCCATTTTTAATAAGATTGTAACTAAAAACAATCACTTAATATAATCATCTACTACAACAAAATGTTTTCGTCGTAGTTATTCTCGTAGGTATCAATTCACGCAACTATTTCGTCTAACAATCAAGAAACGACGAATAACATAAAAAGAACAGTTCGTCCAGCAGCACACCGCTAGTCAGGCAATATTTTCTAACATTTTGAGTTAATAATTACTGAGAGCCTTACCTTTTAAGTTTTGTCAACAAACCCCATCTGATGGGTTTGTATTGTAAATTTGTAATTACGCACGTTCAATTTCGCCACAATCTTAACATTCATACACATAGCTGTTTATTAGTGCTCCTGTTTATTAAACTACAGCAACTTCACAAAATCACAATTAATAGAAACTTGTTACGAAAGACAAGACGAAAACAGGCGCGCGAACTATCAAAAACTTAATAAACAATCTGCCACAGATAATAAATATCGAAAAACGATCAAGTTGCAACACAGAAGTAAAACAATAAAAATAAATATAATAAACATTAATAAATAAGTAAATAATATTGTTATAATTAATTATATAAGTTATAAGTATTTTAAAACACAAGTTTCATTTAAAATACAATAATTACTGGAATAAGAATTGACAAGTGCGGTGAACATCCCAAAAGACTTTTGCTCCAAAACGAATATGAGAGTGAAAAGAAAGTAAAAGGACTGAGGACTGCGAGGACTAAGTCTATTGGCAGGTAGGCTAGCTTACTGTAAGTGTAAAAAATTACGTATGTCAAATGTCAAAGCACCACTCTTAGATAAAATAGGGTTTTTTGTTTTTGTCGTATAATAAAAAGTCAAGATGGCGGGGTATTATTTTCCGTTTTTGAAGTGTGCGTGCGTATATGGACAAGGAGATTTCGTTTGAATGTGTGAGTGTAAACTAGGCACAACTGTCGCGAGCCTACCTCGTAACAGATTATTATGAGTTATTGAATGAATTTGAATTTGACATAAGTGACGTCATGATTTGTTTATTATTGAAATGTTTGGTTAGAAGTTTTACTGCCGTTTTATGTTATGATTATGTATGATGAGTGTTGTTGTATTAAAAGAAGATAGTTAGGATTTTTGGAGGTAAGCTCTGCTTATTTGCCTATATGCTATGCACGCCACTGCTCATATCCTTTCTCTTCTCTACAATGTTCTGTTTCTTCCTTCAACTCCTTCTTATTTAAAAAATCGTTTTGAGTTTCTGAGGGACTCACACTCCCGGTCCTTGAGGTCATCTGAGAGTCTAGAACTGAAAGTCCCAATGCACTCCACAAAATTCTTTGACCAGTCTTTTGCTGTACAAGCAGCACTTTTGTGGAATGCATTGCCTGTAGCTATACGTCGTGAGCAGAGCTTACGTAAATTTAAAGTTGTTAAGGCACATTATTTACTCTCCATTTAAAATAATTTCTTGTTTCGTTCTTGCTTTTCTTTCTGGCTTATGTCATATGTCTATATCTGTATCGGTCAACGAGGTTGGATTGACTAGAGCCAGTCTAACGTTCTTTGATCCGAGAGCACGGCTGTGATCACCCGCCAATTTCAATGTCACGTCCAATTAGTGTCAAAACTGAGCGCGCCGCGTTTGAATCTCCCGGTATAAGTGACATACATTTAAATCAAAAATGGTGAATTGCGTGGTGCTGAATTGTAAAAATGATTCAAGAAAGAACAATAAGCAAAACAGTGACATTTCCTTTCATCGGTTAGTAGTATGTTTATAGAAATTTACATATTTTTATCATTTTTTAGTAGGGCGAACCAGGGGGTGCGGGGGTCCGCGAGGGGGGGAGTCCGCTTCGGTCCCCCCCCCCTCATAAAATCCATGTGACGAGTTAGTGCTGGGATGGTTCCATTTTCTGTTTCGATATTAGTTTTTTATCGTACGTACATTGTGTAAAATTATATTTGTGGTATATTCAGTATAATACTTTTAAACATGATTTATTGCGTTTCGTTTTTTTTTAATGTAATTAAATTGTTTAGTATATTGTCTATAATTCCATACCAATATTGTAAAGAGGTAAAGGATGTGAAGTTGTTATGGGTAATGTCTGTATCTACTAAACCGTTTTTAAAAAATGTTTTCTAATAGAAAGCTAAGTTAGTTAAGAGTGTTAAAAACAGCAATGAAATTTTATTTTGATCGAATTTGTTTTCACCAGTATGTTTTTGGTTCCTAAACTATGCATAACGATAACAATGCATAGAGATCATTTGAAATATCAAATACTCCCAGCGGACTAAATAAATAAATTTTTATTTTTAGATTTCCAAAATCCCGTGAAGTTATCAATGCTTGGGTAAACGCAATAAGAAGACCCAACTGGGAGCCAAATATACAAAGTTCTGTTTGCTCCGTTCATTTTAAACCCTCATGTATATCAGAAACCAAGCATGGGCTCCGTAAGCTGGTTAAAAATGCTGTGCCAGAGCTTAACCTTGGAGTAAGATATTATCTATAAAGTTAAAGAAACTAAGTATTAGTAGAATAGTTTAGCATTTCGACGACCTCCGTAGTCGAGTGACGTACGCACCGGTTTTCAAAGTGTCGCTAGCTCTGAGGTCCCGGGTTCGATCCCCGTACGGGTCGATGTAGAAACTCATTTTTCTACATTGTTTCGGGTCTGGGTGTTTGTGGTACCTTCATTGTTTCTGAATTCCATAACACAAATTCTTAATAGCTACTTACTTTGGGCTAAAAGCTACGTATGTGATGTTGTTGTCCGAATGTTTCATTATTGTATTTATTTGCGATTGTGCAATAAATATACTGGCTCTAGTAATTTGTTGCGTCATATTTATTTATTTAAAACGAAATTTGTCTTTGGGAATTCCTACTTTTTAAGCGATAAAAGGACGGCAATTTTACATATTTAAGAAATAAAGTTTATTTTTAGTCTATTTGTTTTATTAATTTTGTTTCAAACCTATAATTCATTGAATCGCTATTCATTCGCAACTATCGATAATTCATTATGAACGTCTGTTGTCGCACGGACATCCCTAAGCGAGCGGGAACGCACAGATTAAAAAGTGCTTTCGTTTGTACCAATAGAAAAGTAGCGATAGTAGCAGTCTATCTGAATCCTACGTCGATGGTATCGGTATATGTATGTCACGCAATCTTCTGTAAAAATATGTAAACTTAAGAATATGAAAGCACAGGACGGCCTTCATCAGAATTATTCATCTTGCAGCGTGGGTATGTGGGTAATCCGAGTAGGGTTATTTGAATTAAAAGCGTTATCTTGGAGACTTTAACAAGTTTACTTGAAATAAAACCAAAATCACAACAATAATCACTAAGGCTCTAATTAACACTCAATCACTCGAAAGTACTTAGATTTAAACAATGGATAGCGATTCGTCGGAAAACGTGGTGCGCCAGCGACCGCTCTATCATCTTCTGTACCAAGATGGCCGCCTCGCTACCATCGACTCGACGCTCCGCTAGAGTGACAGAGACAAGCTGCCTCTTGATATTGAACCTCCTTGTGTGCGCCGACAAATAATTTCAGTTGTTTTTATGTCTATTATTGTTTACATTTTGTTTTGGTTTTCTTTTAAATACATTCCTTTGAAAGGTTGCCTGGAAGAGATTGCCAGGTGCAATAAGGCCGCCTTTTGTACATGTTTTTTTTTATAATTTTTATTGTATTGTATAATTTGCTATGTATAATAAAGAAATAAAATAATAAAAAACTAATTAAAAAAATAAAGAAAAATCGAACGCGTGGATATTAAAACAGCTCAACTCAGTTCAGCAACCTAAATAAGTAGCAATCAACACATAAAGGTGGCGATATGCGTACGCTCAAAATTACACTAATTCACAATAGGCAGGCGCGCCAGGCTCTCGCCTGCATTAGCGAGATCCTTATGCTAGTGTCACAGCTGTACGTACGGATCGTACGGGCTGTCACTACGAGCGCCTGGAGCAGGCGCACATGTTAGGCTCTAGAACATCGTTTCACAGCGACGCGGATTGGTGCGCACGCGACCCGTTACGGGTAGAGCCCGTGTAATGCCACCCGCGTCTCGCGCGATCGTCCCTGAGTTTATGGTTCAAGTTGACAAATGCAATTTCAAAACATCTCACTTCGAGGGTCGGATGTACCCATAGTCTTTTTATCTGCCGTCGTCGTCGTCTCTTACAAATTAAATATCCAGCAATATTTTTTTTTAACGTTTGCATTCATTTTTTAACTGTCTGTCTCCCGCTAGCAACCCTATCGTACTGAACCCATGTTTCAGAGCACTGCGGGCTTGACCCGTAGGACTCTTTCGCGCACGGACAGCCCGAACGGGTCTCCCGGATAGCTTTGAAGCCGAGTATTTATGAATTTTAACATAGAAAAAGTTATAGACCTCGCAAAACTTTGTCCAACAACATAGCGCTCAACCTGTAATGCTTAAATTTTTAGTTGTATGAAAACCTTTCGTAAAAGTATATTTTGTGTAATGACAAGTAAAGTAATTATTGTGGTGTTTGTGTGTGTAGTGTGCAGCACGACGCTGTGGGTGGGGCACCTGTCGAAGCTGGCGACGCCGGAGGAGCTGTGGGACCTGTTCGGCGCGCTGGGCGGCGTGGCCAGCATCGACGTGGTGGCGCCGCGCGGCTGCGCCTTCGTCGTCATGGAGCGCCGCCGCGACGCCGCCAGGGCGCTGGCCCGCCTGCACAAGCACAAGCTGCACTCCAAGGAGATCACCGTCGCCTGGGCGCCGCCCAAGGGCGTCAAGGGCCGCGACTGGAAGGACTACTGGGAGGCCGACGCCGGCGTGGCCTACCTGCCCTGGCCCGCGCTGCACAAGCGCTGGGCGCTCGGCGCGCTCTCGCTCGACGCGCTCGAGGACGGCGGCGCCGTCGACGAGGACACGCTGCCGCCCTGGCTGCCGCCCAGGGTAACTACACCACATACCTACATAGTACATACTACTGGGAGGCCGACGCCGGCGTGGCCTACCTGCCCTGGCCCGCGCTGCACAAGCGCTGGGCGCTCGGCGCGCTCTCGCTCGACGCGCTCGAGGACGGCGGCGCCGTCGACGAGGACACGCTGCCGCCCTGGCTGCCGCCCAGGGTAACTACACCACATACCTACATAGTACATACTACTGGGAGGCCGACGCCGGCGTGGCCTACCTGCCCTGGCCCGCGCTGCACAAGCGCTGGGCGCTCGGCGCGCTCTCGCTCGACGCGCTCGAGGACGGCGGCGCCGTCGACGAGGACACGCTGCCGCCCTGGCTGCCGCCCAGGGTAACTACACCACATACCTACATAGTACATACTACTGGGAGGCCGACGCCGGCGTGGCCTACCTGCCCTGGCCCGCGCTGCACAAGCGCTGGGCGCTCGGCGCGCTCTCGCTCGACGCGCTCGAGGACGGCGGCGCCGTCGACGAGGACACGCTGCCGCCCTGGCTGCCGCCCAGGGTAACTACACCACATACCTACATAGTACATACTACTGGGAGGCCGACGCCGGCGTGGCCTACCTGCCCTGGCCCGCGCTGCACAAGCGCTGGGCGCTCGGCGCGCTCTCGCTCGACGCGCTCGAGGACGGCGGCGCCGTCGACGAGGACACGCTGCCGCCCTGGCTGCCGCCCAGGGTAACTACACCACATACCTACATAGTACATACTACTGGGAGGCCGACGCCGGCGTGGCCTACCTGCCCTGGCCCGCGCTGCACAAGCGCTGGGCGCTCGGCGCGCTCTCGCTCGACGCGCTCGAGGACGGCGGCGCCGTCGACGAGGACACGCTGCCGCCCTGGCTGCCGCCCAGGGTAACTACACCACATACCTACATAGTACATACTACTGGGAGGCCGACGCCGGCGTGGCCTACCTGCCCTGGCCCGCGCTGCACAAGCGCTGGGCGCTCGGCGCGCTCTCGCTCGACGCGCTCGAGGACGGCGGCGCCGTCGACGAGGACACGCTGCCGCCCTGGCTGCCGCCCAGGGTAACTACACCACATACCTACATAGTACATACTACTGGGAGGCCGACGCCGGCGTGGCCTACCTGCCCTGGCCCGCGCTGCACAAGCGCTGGGCGCAGACAATTACTGCTAAGAGCCAAACTGTATAATTCCTGAACCTAGACCTGACCTGAATATAGGCTGCGTTAGCAGTGCACAAATTTTTGATTGCGCGCTGCACACATCTATCTCGCCGCATTCGAATATCCTATTAGCAACAGCTGTCTAATATGAAGCATTCTCCCTCAGATCCTGCCGAAGTCTATGATGGAGAACATGTCGATGCTGGGCATGGCGGGCGGCGGGGCGGGCCTGCTGCCGGGGCTGGGCGGGCTGGCGGGCATGGCGGCGGGGCTGGCGCCCGGCCTGCCCGCGCAGCCGCCGCAGCCCGCGCCCACTCTCAACATGCCCGTGCCCAGGATGCCGCCGCCCGGGTGAGCACAATCACATCCTATTACAGGGTTACTTTTTAATGACCGTCCAAATTTTCAGAGCTGCTTTAGAATCGATAATAGTAATGTTATATTAAAAAAAAAAAAACGTTATTTTTATATTCTGTCGTTCTTATCCACCACGAAAAATCCTACAAGTGGATATCAAAACACACGTAATGTGAGGGCGCGCACACACACTCAAGTAAACGAGAGAAGAAATGTAAACCAAAAAAATATTGTTTGATCAAATCTAATCTACATAACAAAATCTCATTTTGTTGTTTAATCGGTAACGAAAATACAATTTCGTATTTTACACTCTAAACGTCATGTTTTCTTAATATAATCTGTTGTTCAACAGTATGGCGGGCGGTCTCCCGGCGGGGCTAGCTGGTCTGCCACCCACACTACGGCCGCCGAGCCTGCCTAACATGCCCAACGCTGGACTACCAGGTATCTATCATATTGTTGTGAAGTTATTCATAACGTGTCTTAATTCCGACTTCTGAAAGGCTTACTAAGACATGGACCATATTGCCGACATGCACGATCGGTACAGCGAATATAGAGTTTGCAAGGCATGCGTATCATTTGACTTGACATTCAAACTGTCAAAGGTTTATTTAGAACTATTTCGATTCTAAAAATCTCATTTATTCGTTTAACTATCATGTGGTTTATATAGAAAAGAATCGAGCCTCCATCCATGACAGACTAGCGAACCCAGCGGATTTTTGACCGCAAAATCACATTTAACAGACTTTCCATGGTAGAATATTTTGAAGTTTGTTGTAAATGACTTTTAGTTTAATGATTATGTGTCTCTTAGGTTTACAAAACGACACAGGTCTTCCACCGTCGGCGCCGTTACTGCGGTTCCCGCCCGGCATGCCACCTCAGTCCATTCCACAGCCAGGTAAGATTTTTTTGTTGTCTTCGTGTTATGTATTAGTGCTTAGTATAATCTATGGTCATAGATCTATGGTTATAGATCTATGATCATAGATAGTGTGCGCGGCCGCGCGTCGCGCGTCAAGCAGTCGTGAATAAACCGGGTTACTAGTTATACGTTGTTTTACTTATACACCTCACTTCGTTGTCGTTGTACTAAAATATTGTAATGTAGGTATTATTTAATTGTTTATAACCAAGAGCAAAGTTTTTTAGTTTTCAACGGCAATCTTTTAATTCGTTTCTTGAAATTTGTTTTGTATTTTTATATCTGGAATAATATCCAACAACCTAAATACATTTTTCCGTTTTTTTTTTGTTTTAATTGCTTAATTAGATAACGTTTTATGTCTTTTTGTGCCGCTCAAGAGTACTGTTAACTTTGTTTATTCGAATACATATTGTTATAATCTTAAGAAGCAATAAATAATGTAGCATAAGTTTAATATGGTAGAGGTATAATGTGTTGTGTGTGCAGGCATGGTGGGCGGGTTCCTGGGCGGGCTGCTGGGCGTGGGCGTGGGCGGGCTGGTGGGCGGCGTGCCGCTGCTGCACCACGCGCCGCTGCTGGCCGCGCCGCACACGCCGCCGCCCGCGCGCCAGCACCATGTATGTATACCCCTCGCTATAGGTCGCGTCACGTAAAAAGAACGCTAGCTGTCAAGATGCGCAGAACGCGATTTATCGGTCTGTTTGGTGGTATGAAGTGCGGGGGGGCACGAGCCGCATGTTTGCCGGTGCGCTATTGGTTCGTAGGACGACCTTCGCCTGCCGAATTGTATACTCATGCGCACACGTACCCTCCCCACCTTCCGCCAGCGTTTTTTTTACCTGACGCGACCTATAGCATGGCGCTAACATACTCTAAGGCCCGACGCACATATGGCGGAGCGCAGCGTCGACCATTTTTCACTGTTGACTTATTATCGACTGTACGTCGAGTGAGCGCAGTCTGCTGCATACCCGCGGAATTTCGCCTATGGCTTCGTTCACACGGCATTGTCCTGCACGTTTTTTGTAATCGTTTTTTTAACGTATAGTCAACCGGGTGTTCATATGATAAATTTTCATTCGTGTAGAAACGAATAGCCACAGTTTCCACACAGTTGTCATAGTGAGTAGCCGTGCCGTGTGAATGAAGCCTAATGTGTCACGCGTTTAGAAAATTTCATAGGCATGCTCTGCGCTGCGCTCCGCCATATGTACGCCCTAAAAACATTGTTGGGGTATCAATAAAATAATGTCTCCAATTCAATACTCAATACTCAATAATTTATTGCGTTCCATAATTTACATAAATGGTCTTAAAAATAGAATGATACAGAAACATTATGGACCCTGTCGGGCACAGCAAAAACTTAGGAGAGAGACAATTATATACCTTGTTAGAACCTATACCTGATGTGTGTGAAGGTTTGATAAATAAAATCCCAAAGTACTGAAATAAGTCTATTGAATGATAATCACAAGTATTACACAGATTTTACCGACATTCTATAAACGGACGCGGGTTATCGTTACGACGTAAGGAAGACGACTGCCCGCTCTATGGTGCGGGGTATGCATTTTACTTTGTCATCATAATCGTTACATTGTAGTCCCTACATACCTTATTCAAATTATGCAGGTCTAACTAATAATGTACATAAACTAATTATACGCTGTATCTAGCCAATTCGCAAGAGCAAGCGTGGAAGAAACAAGCGTGACATTTATACACCATTTATTATTACTACATTTATTGTAGAACGCACTATATTAAAATTGAGGTAAACAATAATCATCACATGAATACAGAAATTTGTTATCAAAGCAAACATGAACATAAAGCTATGTATAACAGAGGAACAGCGACGTGAACCACAGCGACGACGCCATGGACCTGGACACGGAGGACACCCACGGCGACGAGCCCGCCACCGACAACACCGACACCGCGCCGCCGCCCGCGCTGCTGCCCGACCAGGTGACTCACATGAACATAAAGCTATGTATAACAGAGGAACAGCGACGTGAACCACAGCGACGACGCCATGGACCTGGACACGGAGGACACCCACGGCGACGAGCCCGCCACCGACAACACCGACACCGCGCCGCCGCCCGCGCTGCTGCCCGACCAGGTGACTCACATGAACATAAAGCTATGTATAACAGAGGAACAGCGACGTGAACCACAGCGACGACGCCATGGACCTGGACACGGAGGACACCCACGGCGACGAGCCCGCCACCGACAACACCGACACCGCGCCGCCGCCCGCGCTGCTGCCCGACCAGGTGACTCACATGAACATAAAGCTATGTATAACAGAGGAACAGCGACGTGAACCACAGCGACGACGCCATGGACCTGGACACGGAGGACACCCACGGCGACGAGCCCGCCACCGACAACACCGACACCGCGCCGCCGCCCGCGCTGCTGCCCGACCAGGTGACTCACATGAACATAAAGCTATGTATAACAGAGGAACAGCGACGTGAACCACAGCGACGACGCCATGGACCTGGACACGGAGGACACCCACGGCGACGAGCCCGCCACCGACAACACCGACACCGCGCCGCCGCCCGCGCTGCTGCCCGACCAGGTGACTCACATGAACATAAAGCTATGTATAACAGAGGAACAGCGACGTGAACCACAGCGACGACGCCATGGACCTGGACACGGAGGACACCCACGGCGACGAGCCCGCCACCGACAACACCGACACCGCGCCGCCGCCCGCGCTGCTGCCCGACCAGGTGACTCACATGAACATAAAGCTATGTATAACAGAGGAACAGCGACGTGAACCACAGCGACGACGCCATGGACCTGGACACGGAGGACACCCACGGCGACGAGCCCGCCACCGACAACACCGACACCGCGCCGCCGCCCGCGCTGCTGCCCGACCAGGTGACTCACATGAACATAAAGCTATGTATAACAGAGGAACAGCGACGTGAACCACAGCGACGACGCCATGGACCTGGACACGGAGGACACCCACGGCGACGAGCCCGCCACCGACAACACCGACACCGCGCCGCCGCCCGCGCTGCTGCCCGACCAGGTGACTCACATGAACATAAAGCTATGTATAACAGAGGAACAGCGACGTGAACCACAGCGACGACGCCATGGACCTGGACACGGAGGACACCCACGGCGACGAGCCCGCCACCGACAACACCGACACCGCGCCGCCGCCCGCGCTGCTGCCCGACCAGGTGACTCACATGAACATAAAGCTATGTATAACAGAGGAACAGCGACGTGAACCACAGCGACGACGCCATGGACCTGGACACGGAGGACACCCACGGCGACGAGCCCGCCACCGACAACACCGACACCGCGCCGCCGCCCGCGCTGCTGCCCGACCAGGTGACTCACATGAACATAAAGCTATGTATAACAGAGGAACAGCGACGTGAACCACAGCGACGACGCCATGGACCTGGACACGGAGGACACCCACGGCGACGAGCCCGCCACCGACAACACCGACACCGCGCCGCCGCCCGCGCTGCTGCCCGACCAGGTGACTCACATGAACATAAAGCTATGTATAACAGAGGAACAGCGACGTGAACCACAGCGACGACGCCATGGACCTGGACACGGAGGACACCCACGGCGACGAGCCCGCCACCGACAACACCGACACCGCGCCGCCGCCCGCGCTGCTGCCCGACCAGGTGACTCACATGAACATAAAGCTATGTATAACAGAGGAACAGCGACGTGAACCACAGCGACGACGCCATGGACCTGGACACGGAGGACACCCACGGCGACGAGCCCGCCACCGACAACACCGACACCGCGCCGCCGCCCGCGCTGCTGCCCGACCAGGTGACTCACATGAACATAAAGCTATGTATAACAGAGGAACAGCGACGTGAACCACAGCGACGACGCCATGGACCTGGACACGGAGGACACCCACGGCGACGAGCCCGCCACCGACAACACCGACACCGCGCCGCCGCCCGCGCTGCTGCCCGACCAGGTGACTCACATGAACATAAAGCTATGTATAACAGAGGAACAGCGACGTGAACCACAGCGACGACGCCATGGACCTGGACACGGAGGACACCCACGGCGACGAGCCCGCCACCGACAACACCGACACCGCGCCGCCGCCCGCGCTGCTGCCCGACCAGGTGACTCACATGAACATAAAGCTATGTATAACAGAGGAACAGCGACGTGAACCACAGCGACGACGCCATGGACCTGGACACGGAGGACACCCACGGCGACGAGCCCGCCACCGACAACACCGACACCGCGCCGCCGCCCGCGCTGCTGCCCGACCAGGTGACTCACATGAACATAAAGCTATGTATAACAGAGGAACAGCGACGTGAACCACAGCGACGACGCCATGGACCTGGACACGGAGGACACCCACGGCGACGAGCCCGCCACCGACAACACCGACACCGCGCCGCCGCCCGCGCTGCTGCCCGACCAGGTGACTCACATGAACATAAAGCTATGTATAACAGAGGAACAGCGACGTGAACCACAGCGACGACGCCATGGACCTGGACACGGAGGACACCCACGGCGACGAGCCCGCCACCGACAACACCGACACCGCGCCGCCGCCCGCGCTGCTGCCCGACCAGGTGACTCACATGAACATAAAGCTATGTATAACAGAGGAACAGCGACGTGAACCACAGCGACGACGCCATGGACCTGGACACGGAGGACACCCACGGCGACGAGCCCGCCACCGACAACACCGACACCGCGCCGCCGCCCGCGCTGCTGCCCGACCAGGTGACTCACATGAACATAAAGCTATGTATAACAGAGGAACAGCGACGTGAACCACAGCGACGACGCCATGGACCTGGACACGGAGGACACCCACGGCGACGAGCCCGCCACCGACAACACCGACACCGCGCCGCCGCCCGCGCTGCTGCCCGACCAGGTGACTCACATGAACATAAAGCTATGTATAACAGAGGAACAGCGACGTGAACCACAGCGACGACGCCATGGACCTGGACACGGAGGACACCCACGGCGACGAGCCCGCCACCGACAACACCGACACCGCGCCGCCGCCCGCGCTGCTGCCCGACCAGGTGACTCACATGAACATAAAGCTATGTATAACAGAGGAACAGCGACGTGAACCACAGCGACGACGCCATGGACCTGGACACGGAGGACACCCACGGCGACGAGCCCGCCACCGACAACACCGACACCGCGCCGCCGCCCGCGCTGCTGCCCGACCAGGTGACTCACATGAACATAAAGCTATGTATAACAGAGGAACAGCGACGTGAACCACAGCGACGACGCCATGGACCTGGACACGGAGGACACCCACGGCGACGAGCCCGCCACCGACAACACCGACACCGCGCCGCCGCCCGCGCTGCTGCCCGACCAGGTGACTCACATGAACATAAAGCTATGTATAACAGAGGAACAGCGACGTGAACCACAGCGACGACGCCATGGACCTGGACACGGAGGACACCCACGGCGACGAGCCCGCCACCGACAACACCGACACCGCGCCGCCGCCCGCGCTGCTGCCCGACCAGGTGACTCACATGAACATAAAGCTATGTATAACAGAGGAACAGCGACGTGAACCACAGCGACGACGCCATGGACCTGGACACGGAGGACACCCACGGCGACGAGCCCGCCACCGACAACACCGACACCGCGCCGCCGCCCGCGCTGCTGCCCGACCAGGTGACTCACATGAACATAAAGCTATGTATAACAGAGGAACAGCGACGTGAACCACAGCGACGACGCCATGGACCTGGACACGGAGGACACCCACGGCGACGAGCCCGCCACCGACAACACCGACACCGCGCCGCCGCCCGCGCTGCTGCCCGACCAGGTGACTCACATGAACATAAAGCTATGTATAACAGAGGAACAGCGACGTGAACCACAGCGACGACGCCATGGACCTGGACACGGAGGACACCCACGGCGACGAGCCCGCCACCGACAACACCGACACCGCGCCGCCGCCCGCGCTGCTGCCCGACCAGGTGACTCACATGAACATAAAGCTATGTATAACAGAGGAACAGCGACGTGAACCACAGCGACGACGCCATGGACCTGGACACGGAGGACACCCACGGCGACGAGCCCGCCACCGACAACACCGACACCGCGCCGCCGCCCGCGCTGCTGCCCGACCAGGTGACTCACATGAACATAAAGCTATGTATAACAGAGGAACAGCGACGTGAACCACAGCGACGACGCCATGGACCTGGACACGGAGGACACCCACGGCGACGAGCCCGCCACCGACAACACCGACACCGCGCCGCCGCCCGCGCTGCTGCCCGACCAGGTGACTCACATGAACATAAAGCTATGTATAACAGAGGAACAGCGACGTGAACCACAGCGACGACGCCATGGACCTGGACACGGAGGACACCCACGGCGACGAGCCCGCCACCGACAACACCGACACCGCGCCGCCGCCCGCGCTGCTGCCCGACCAGGTGACTCACATGAACATAAAGCTATGTATAACAGAGGAACAGCGACGTGAACCACAGCGACGACGCCATGGACCTGGACACGGAGGACACCCACGGCGACGAGCCCGCCACCGACAACACCGACACCGCGCCGCCGCCCGCGCTGCTGCCCGACCAGGTGACTCACATGAACATAAAGCTATGTATAACAGAGGAACAGCGACGTGAACCACAGCGACGACGCCATGGACCTGGACACGGAGGACACCCACGGCGACGAGCCCGCCACCGACAACACCGACACCGCGCCGCCGCCCGCGCTGCTGCCCGACCAGGTGACTCACATGAACATAAAGCTATGTATAACAGAGGAACAGCGACGTGAACCACAGCGACGACGCCATGGACCTGGACACGGAGGACACCCACGGCGACGAGCCCGCCACCGACAACACCGACACCGCGCCGCCGCCCGCGCTGCTGCCCGACCAGGTGACTCACATGAACATAAAGCTATGTATAACAGAGGAACAGCGACGTGAACCACAGCGACGACGCCATGGACCTGGACACGGAGGACACCCACGGCGACGAGCCCGCCACCGACAACACCGACACCGCGCCGCCGCCCGCGCTGCTGCCCGACCAGGTGACTCACATGAACATAAAGCTATGTATAACAGAGGAACAGCGACGTGAACCACAGCGACGACGCCATGGACCTGGACACGGAGGACACCCACGGCGACGAGCCCGCCACCGACAACACCGACACCGCGCCGCCGCCCGCGCTGCTGCCCGACCAGGTGACTCACATGAACATAAAGCTATGTATAACAGAGGAACAGCGACGTGAACCACAGCGACGACGCCATGGACCTGGACACGGAGGACACCCACGGCGACGAGCCCGCCACCGACAACACCGACACCGCGCCGCCGCCCGCGCTGCTGCCCGACCAGGTGACTCACATGAACATAAAGCTATGTATAACAGAGGAACAGCGACGTGAACCACAGCGACGACGCCATGGACCTGGACACGGAGGACACCCACGGCGACGAGCCCGCCACCGACAACACCGACACCGCGCCGCCGCCCGCGCTGCTGCCCGACCAGGTGACTCACATGAACATAAAGCTATGTATAACAGAGGAACAGCGACGTGAACCACAGCGACGACGCCATGGACCTGGACACGGAGGACACCCACGGCGACGAGCCCGCCACCGACAACACCGACACCGCGCCGCCGCCCGCGCTGCTGCCCGACCAGGTGACTCACATGAACATAAAGCTATGTATAACAGAGGAACAGCGACGTGAACCACAGCGACGACGCCATGGACCTGGACACGGAGGACACCCACGGCGACGAGCCCGCCACCGACAACACCGACACCGCGCCGCCGCCCGCGCTGCTGCCCGACCAGGTGACTCACATGAACATAAAGCTATGTATAACAGAGGAACAGCGACGTGAACCACAGCGACGACGCCATGGACCTGGACACGGAGGACACCCACGGCGACGAGCCCGCCACCGACAACACCGACACCGCGCCGCCGCCCGCGCTGCTGCCCGACCAGGTGACTCACATGAACATAAAGCTATGTATAACAGAGGAACAGCGACGTGAACCACAGCGACGACGCCATGGACCTGGACACGGAGGACACCCACGGCGACGAGCCCGCCACCGACAACACCGACACCGCGCCGCCGCCCGCGCTGCTGCCCGACCAGGTGACTCACATGAACATAAAGCTATGTATAACAGAGGAACAGCGACGTGAACCACAGCGACGACGCCATGGACCTGGACACGGAGGACACCCACGGCGACGAGCCCGCCACCGACAACACCGACACCGCGCCGCCGCCCGCGCTGCTGCCCGACCAGGTGACTCACATGAACATAAAGCTATGTATAACAGAGGAACAGCGACGTGAACCACAGCGACGACGCCATGGACCTGGACACGGAGGACACCCACGGCGACGAGCCCGCCACCGACAACACCGACACCGCGCCGCCGCCCGCGCTGCTGCCCGACCAGGTGACTCACATGAACATAAAGCTATGTATAACAGAGGAACAGCGACGTGAACCACAGCGACGACGCCATGGACCTGGACACGGAGGACACCCACGGCGACGAGCCCGCCACCGACAACACCGACACCGCGCCGCCGCCCGCGCTGCTGCCCGACCAGGTGACTCACATGAACATAAAGCTATGTATAACAGAGGAACAGCGACGTGAACCACAGCGACGACGCCATGGACCTGGACACGGAGGACACCCACGGCGACGAGCCCGCCACCGACAACACCGACACCGCGCCGCCGCCCGCGCTGCTGCCCGACCAGGTGACTCACATGAACATAAAGCTATGTATAACAGAGGAACAGCGACGTGAACCACAGCGACGACGCCATGGACCTGGACACGGAGGACACCCACGGCGACGAGCCCGCCACCGACAACACCGACACCGCGCCGCCGCCCGCGCTGCTGCCCGACCAGGTGACTCACATGAACATAAAGCTATGTATAACAGAGGAACAGCGACGTGAACCACAGCGACGACGCCATGGACCTGGACACGGAGGACACCCACGGCGACGAGCCCGCCACCGACAACACCGACACCGCGCCGCCGCCCGCGCTGCTGCCCGACCAGGTGACTCACATGAACATAAAGCTATGTATAACAGAGGAACAGCGACGTGAACCACAGCGACGACGCCATGGACCTGGACACGGAGGACACCCACGGCGACGAGCCCGCCACCGACAACACCGACACCGCGCCGCCGCCCGCGCTGCTGCCCGACCAGGTGACTCACATGAACATAAAGCTATGTATAACAGAGGAACAGCGACGTGAACCACAGCGACGACGCCATGGACCTGGACACGGAGGACACCCACGGCGACGAGCCCGCCACCGACAACACCGACACCGCGCCGCCGCCCGCGCTGCTGCCCGACCAGGTGACTCACATGAACATAAAGCTATGTATAACAGAGGAACAGCGACGTGAACCACAGCGACGACGCCATGGACCTAGACACGGAGGACACCCACGGCGACGAGCCCGCCACCGACAACACCGACACCGCGCCGCCGCCCGCGCTGCTGCCCGACCAGGTGACTCACATGAACATAAAGCTATGTATAACAGAGGAACAGCGACGTGAACCACAGCGACGACGCCATGGACCTGGACACGGAGGACACCCACGGCGACGAGCCCGCCACCGACAACACCGACACCGCGCCGCCGCCCGCGCTGCTGCCCGACCAGGTGACTCACATGAACATAAAGCTATGTATAACAGAGGAACAGCGACGTGAACCACAGCGACGACGCCATGGACCTGGACACGGAGGACACCCACGGCGACGAGCCCGCCACCGACAACACCGACACCGCGCCGCCGCCCGCGCTGCTGCCCGACCAGGTGACTCACATGAACATAAAGCTATGTATAACAGAGGAACAGCGACGTGAACCACAGCGACGACGCCATGGACCTGGACACGGAGGACACCCACGGCGACGAGCCCGCCACCGACAACACCGACACCGCGCCGCCGCCCGCGCTGCTGCCCGACCAGGTGACTCACATGAACATAAAGCTATGTATAACAGAGGAACAGCGACGTGAACCACAGCGACGACGCCATGGACCTGGACACGGAGGACACCCACGGCGACGAGCCCGCCACCGACAACACCGACACCGCGCCGCCGCCCGCGCTGCTGCCCGACCAGGTGACTCACATGAACATAAAGCTATGTATAACAGAGGAACAGCGACGTGAACCACAGCGACGACGCCATGGACCTGGACACGGAGGACACCCACGGCGACGAGCCCGCCACCGACAACACCGACACCGCGCCGCCGCCCGCGCTGCTGCCCGACCAGGTGACTCACATGAACATAAAGCTATGTATAACAGAGGAACAGCGACGTGAACCACAGCGACGACGCCATGGACCTGGACACGGAGGACACCCACGGCGACGAGCCCGCCACCGACAACACCGACACCGCGCCGCCGCCCGCGCTGCTGCCCGACCAGGTGACTCACATGAACATAAAGCTATGTATAACAGAGGAACAGCGACGTGAACCACAGCGACGACGCCATGGACCTGGACACGGAGGACACCCACGGCGACGAGCCCGCCACCGACAACACCGACACCGCGCCGCCGCCCGCGCTGCTGCCCGACCAGGTGACTCACATGAACATAAAGCTATGTATAACAGAGGAACAGCGACGTGAACCACAGCGACGACGCCATGGACCTGGACACGGAGGACACCCACGGCGACGAGCCCGCCACCGACAACACCGACACCGCGCCGCCGCCCGCGCTGCTGCCCGACCAGGTGACTCACATGAACATAAAGCTATGTATAACAGAGGAACAGCGACGTGAACCACAGCGACGACGCCATGGACCTGGACACGGAGGACACCCACGGCGACGAGCCCGCCACCGACAACACCGACACCGCGCCGCCGCCCGCGCTGCTGCCCGACCAGGTGACTCACATGAACATAAAGCTATGTATAACAGAGGAACAGCGACGTGAACCACAGCGACGACGCCATGGACCTGGACACGGAGGACACCCACGGCGACGAGCCCGCCACCGACAACACCGACACCGCGCCGCCGCCCGCGCTGCTGCCCGACCAGGTGACTCACATGAACATAAAGCTATGTATAACAGAGGAACAGCGACGTGAACCACAGCGACGACGCCATGGACCTGGACACGGAGGACACCCACGGCGACGAGCCCGCCACCGACAACACCGACACCGCGCCGCCGCCCGCGCTGCTGCCCGACCAGGTGACTCACATGAACATAAAGCTATGTATAACAGAGGAACAGCGACGTGAACCACAGCGACGACGCCATGGACCTGGACATGGAGGACACCCACGGCGACGAGCCCGCCACCGACAACACCGACACCGCGCCGCCGCCCGCGCTGCTGCCCGACCAGGTGACTCACATGAACATAAAGCTATGTATAACAGAGGAACAGCGACGTGAACCACAGCGACGACGCCATGGACCTGGACACGGAGGACACCCACGGCGACGAGCCCGCCACCGACAACACCGACACCGCGCCGCCGCCCGCGCTGCTGCCCGACCAGGTGACTCACATGAACATAAAGCTATGTATAACAGAGGAACAGCGACGTGAACCACAGCGACGACGCCATGGACCTGGACACGGAGGACACCCACGGCGACGAGCCCGCCACCGACAACACCGACACCGCGCCGCCGCCCGCGCTGCTGCCCGACCAGGTGACTCACATGAACATAAAGCTATGTATAACAGAGGAACAGCGACGTGAACCACAGCGACGACGCCATGGACCTGGACACGGAGGACACCCACGGCGACGAGCCCGCCACCGACAACACCGACACCGCGCCGCCGCCCGCGCTGCTGCCCGACCAGGTGACTCACATGAACATAAAGCTATGTATAACAGAGGAACAGCGACGTGAACCACAGCGACGACGCCATGGACCTGGACACGGAGGACACCCACGGCGACGAGCCCGCCACCGACAACACCGACACCGCGCCGCCGCCCGCGCTGCTGCCCGACCAGGTGACTCACATGAACATAAAGCTATGTATAACAGAGGAACAGCGACGTGAACCACAGCGACGACGCCATGGACCTGGACACGGAGGACACCCACGGCGACGAGCCCGCCACCGACAACACCGACACCGCGCCGCCGCCCGCGCTGCTGCCCGACCAGGTGACTAATAACCTTTTTATCATAATACTAGCAGCCCGCCCCGGCTTTGCTTGGGTGCAACGCTGATACCAAATATAAATACATAATCATAAAGTTCTGCAGGGCGAAGCACAGCCTTGGACACACTATTTGGTATAGAGACACACGACCCCCGGCCCCCGCGCGGCCCTCCGGCCGTTACCGTCAACCGCTATGTCCCTGCATTTTAAATTTGTAATATCTTCGAAAATATTCATTAAAATAACATGCTGTAAAGGGCAATATTGATCTATATTACATGCACAATTTATTAAAGGTACTTAATTGGATAAGGATTAATACTGTATTGCTTAAAATCGCTTTTTCATAAAAAAGTAATAAATAAACAATAAAATTGGTTATTGTGGGTTATCCTCAAGAGATAGACATATACCATCGCGGACTTTTTTGTAGATCTTTTTAAGGAGCTCAGTACTGTAGTACATTATTTTGATCTATCTCGTAGGGTTCAGCCAGCGTTCGCAATGAAAGCGCAAAAAAAGTGTTCATTTACGACCTTACTTTAGAAATCTCTGATTATCCGTGTTTCTCTACTTTATTATGCATGTATTATACATATAAACCTTCCTCTTGAATCACGCTATCTATTAAAAAAAACCGCATCAAAATCCGTTGCGTAGTTTTAAAGATCTAAGCATACATAGGGACAGACAGCGGGAAGCGACTTTGTTTTATACTATGTAGTGATAGTGATATTATTTGTAATATGCCCCGCGCAACAATTTTTTTTTTGCAAATATTCGAAGAGAAACTTTAATATTATTAATGCTTCTATGAGCTTTTTAGGTTATATTATATGATCTCATTAAAATAATTCGCAGCCAAGACAATCACTGATTACTGTGTTAAACAAGACATTGACATCGTTAGAATGGCCAAACTTAATATTAAATCTTTACAATTTTAAAATAGTATGTAATACATCTACTAACTTTTGTTTTCTTTTTAACAGATACAAGCGTTACTATCAAAACCTCCACCAAACTTCAACTCATCGGAGCCGCCGCCCGGCTTCAATATATCAGAGCCGCCGCCATTCAACGTCAACCAGCCGCCGCCCGACGAGAAGCAGGAGGACGAGCGGAAAGACAGGGACAGAGAGAGGCGGGGGGAGCGAGACAGGGATAGGAGGGAGAGGGGGGACCGGGATCGGAGGGAGAGGGGAGATAATAGGCCGGAGAATAGGGAGAGGAGGGACAGAGACCGCGGACGGGATAGAGATCGGTGAGTGGAACTTATTTATTTTTTATTCTAACGCAATTAAGTCTTCAAAAGATTCTTCTTATTCTTGATTCGGAAGTAGATAGCAATAATAAATTTTCAAGAGCTGAAAAGCATAGTTATAGGCGCTCTTGAAATCCATTCTAAAACTTATTTCATAAGTGTTTATGCAAAACTAAACATTTTATGTAGAAATCTATAATCCTGATGTTATTTTATGGGCGTAGACATTAATGAATTATTTTCTTTATATAGGGGTGAGCGTGATGATCGCCGAGACCGCGATAGAGACCGAGGTCGCGACAGAAGAGATCGAGACAGAGATAGGGAAAGAGGGGAAAGGGGAGAACGGTTCTCGTCAAGAGATAATAATAGGTAAGACTCTTTCTATTATTAGTTCTAAATGGTTGAGTTGCATAGTTATATTTTATGTGAAAGAAACTATATGATGGTTCTGAAAACATAGTAAAGATCTGTATCTTCCGATATTTGTATAAAAAATTAGAACTGAAAATACTTTTACGTTAGTGTTGGATTAGTTTAGTATTATTAATGTGTTTTGTGTGTGTGGAACATAAAAGTAATATAATCTATTCTTTCTTTTTGCTCGTTATAATCCCCAAATTTCTTATACATATTTATATTCAAAAGACTATATTTATATTGGCCATAATATATGATGATTTGCTAAGTTTTTGTAAGACAGCAGAGTTTCAGCTCCTCTGGAGTTCTGTGTTTAGCAACACATTTAGCGATTCACTTTTATTTTATAGTTTTTAGTATGTACAGTTACATAGTCACATATGAATATGTCGCTACCCCACAGAGAGCGTCAGGAGGGCAGTCGCGAGAAGTCTCCGCGCGCAGCAGGTGGGGGTGGTGGGGCGGGTGTGGCGGCTGGTGCGGGCGAGCCGGCGGAGAAGACCCTGCAGGAGCGCCTGTGGGAGATGGCCAACGGCAAGCCACGAGACGACAAGCGGGACGACCTGCCCGCGCCCGCTGCAGGCTCGGATGCCGGTGAGTGACGCCATATCACACGTTGCCATTTCGAGAACGAAATGAGAATATTTTACAATATTTCTATTACTAATTTGACTTTTTTTGCAAGCCATTGATTTCTTTATGACTATTACATTTTTGAAACTTTGATCTACAGTGCCTTGAAGATTTACGGTGTATAAATGCTTCAAATAAATAAGTGATTTTGAAATGTGTATGTGCTACAATTTTGTTGTAAAGATATAAGCAGTACTTTAGTACATAATTTTTAAATATGAAATATTATCTATTAATGTGTTGTGTGTACATAAATTATTAAATAAATAAATGAAACGCTTTTTTTTTCCATATACTGTTAATATAGATTTTAGTGTTGTCTGAATAGAGTACTTTCTTAATTTGTAATATGATGAAATCCTTTGTATTCACACATACACCCAGTATTAAACATCAGCTTTTTAACGCAAACTAGCACGTGATAACGAAACTCACGTATGCAAAAGGAGTAGCATGATTTAATTAAAAACTTGCCTTTTTGGTGGAAAATCGACAAACAGGTGTGGTTATGTAGGCACATCCATTACAATAGTACTGTGTGTATTGGTGACATAACATGTCCGTGCCCCCGCAGTTGCAGAGGGTGAGGCGGGTGGCGGCGCAGCGGGCGCGGGCGAGGGCTGGTCGCAGCTGGCGCCGCCGCGACTGCCGCCGCCGCACATTGCGCCGCACTTCCGACCCGGTCAGTACACACACTATACACACTATACACACACACATATCATGCTAACACAACGGCACTCAAACACTCTTTGTTATTGACAAGTTTTTAAATTACTATTTATCGCTATTTTACATATTCAAGAGACAAAAAGCTCAAACTAAATAATTATAAATAGAGAAATAATAAAATTGCATATTACTCTAACTAACTACTACTACTTTACTAATAACCAACACGATCAAGTCACCTTTAAAAAAAAACTGTATGATATATTCAATTTGTTTAGGAGCTACTATACCACATGCAAACCTAAGACAAACTTTTACACACACCTCTTTTTTCATTGTGATAAAAAACTAAGTAAGATGTTTCAATGTTCGGACATAGACCAATATAACTGAGCTACCTTTAAAAATCAAAATATTGGTTAGCTAAAGTAGTTTGATTTAGATGCAAGTGTATGTGCACCATGTGTTAGATAGAACATGGCGATGTCTTCTAGTCACTTTCCAGACTTGCCAAGTTACATTAGCAGCATTGTTGCATGATACTCGATTATGCCCATCATCATAGTCATATTATGTAAAATATTTCTACTAAGGATTATTGATTTCATAAAAATTTGTTATTGACCTATAAATGTATATTTTGTTTTTAATTTTTTTGCACATAAATATGTAAAATAATTATTCAACTATTTGAATCACTTCCAGTCATAGTTAATAGTATCTTCAAGTGAAGAATTTAATAATCATTTACAGAATTGAGATTAAGAGGACCCACCTCTGTCATGTATGGCTGGACAAGGCTACCTAAAACGTACACTCGTCCAGCTACGTAGGATTTAAACTAACGTAGATGTCTTGTTGTTTCCAGGACCTTGGCTGGACGGGCCGGGACCTGGCCCTGGGCCATTCGGGCCGCGGTTTAACGGCATGGGCCCACCTTTCAATCGGCCGCCGTTCGACGGTCCGCGTCCGCCGTTTGATGGCCCGCCTATGTTCGAAGGCGGCCCGCGCTTTGAGCGCCCGCCCTTCGGTCGGATGCCATTTGACGGAATGAATCGTCCACCCTTCGACGGCCCTAGACCTCCCTTCGACGGACCGCGTCCGCCATTCGATGGTCCCCGGCCGCCTTTCGATGGCCCCCGGCCGCCCTTCGAGGGCCCGCGATCGTTCGACGGTCCTCCTTTCGATGGAGAGCGACCCCCATTCGACGGGCCGCCGCGGTTTGATGGCCCGCCGGAGTTCTATGACCGGCCGCGACGCTTCGACGACCGCGATCAATACGGAGAACGCGGCTGGAGCGGTGACCGCGAGCGCGACTGGGGCGACCGACCCGACCGACCCGACCGGCCCGACCGCCCCGACCGGCCCGACCGCCGCCCCGACTGGGAGGACCGCCGCAGGGACCGCCGGCCGCGCGAACACGACGACAATCGATTCAACAACAGGCCGCAGGACCGCCCCGACAGAAGGAGGACTTTTGATGAAAATCAACAGAACAGACAATCTAGACCGCCCAGAGAGGACCGGAACGATAGGAATAACCCGAGGCGGGACAGGGATAGGAAGTCCCGCTGGGGCGCCGCCGAAGAGGCCGAGGCCAACGGCAACGAGGACAATGAAAAGCCACAGGAAGCCAGTGACACGGCGAGAGATGAAGCCAGCAATGATGCACCCAGTGCGGAGGCTAGCGAGCCGGTAGAAACTAGTCAAGACGAACAAAGTGTACAAATGGCTGACGCAGAGCAGAACGAAAGCAACGCGTCAGAGGAAACAGAGGTCGAGTCTGAAAGACGAGAAGAACCTCGTGACGACAGAACAGAATCATCCGAACCGCCCGCCGGGGAGGATAACACGGAGGACAGGACCTATAATCCGGAAACTGACAAACAAGAATCTTCGCATTCAGAACCAGAACAGGAACCGGTCGCCGAAACTAGAAATGAAATTACAAACGACTTGTACGATACTAATGATGCAGTCGATACGAGTTTCTCGGCGATCGCGTCTCTAGAGAATGATAATGAAGAAGAAATGCGAGCCGCCAGTCCTGTCGTTGAAAAAGAAATCGATGAACCAGTCGCAGAGGTTGAGAAAACCGTGGACATGTTCAGCCCTGAGCGAGAGCAGAGAGAGAGCGTGGCGAAGCCGGATGCCGGCGACGCTCCGAGCGACGCGGACAGCAAGGAAGGCGCCGCTTGACAGCGGCGGAGGTGGAAAGTTGGATATTTCCAGTGGAAATGATTCGGGTGACGCCAGCGCCCGCCCGCTGCCGCCTAGCCCCGCTTTGTGCCGGCCAGCGGGCAAAGCGGGGCTAGCGCTCCAGCGACCGCCCTAACCGTTATAACGCCAAAGATATTTTTTTATACACGAAACAAAAGTTGAAATATACGAGTGCCTTATTGGTTACCAAAGTGGTGTTTTGTTTTGATCGCCGGAACGCGAGGCGTAGAAGAGGAACGCGCCTGGGCGCTCAAGTCGAGTGACCCGGGCCAGGTACGGTTGCTAATGATACACATTCGTACGCGCGTCTAGAACAATTGCACGCTCATGCACACAGCGACACTGTTGCAACATGTCTCACTCTTGACCTCCAAAATCAAATTCAATAAGGTAAAATTTCAAGGTTTTGTTTAATAATATTAACTACAAAGTTAGTTTCTTTTTTATTTTGTTGTCCAGTTGACTTTTTTTAATTCAGTACATGTTGCAACATTTAAAACTTGCTTATATAGTGAGAAATATGCACAATTGTACTCGGCGGGCGTCATTATTTTATTATTGCATAATGTCGAAATGGAATCAAGCAAATAGTACATTACTCTTAAATATTAATAAAGTAGCTTCATTGATGTTGATATATAATTGAAATGATTGCCATTACGACATATTATATCGCTAGCAATGTGTGCAAAATACCACGACGGCGGCCGCGTCACCCGAATCAGCCACGGAATTATAAGGAAGAGTAGCGGCGACTACAGGAACGGAAGATCACGTCTCATATCTACCGTAAACACGGCTCATTTGTTTAGTTATTGTGTAACGTCGGCATTACGACTGTTTTATTAAGTTCTTTATTATTTTCTACTTAACTAACTTCGTTAACTCGAATTGTATGTGTATACTTTTCATTTTGGCAACAACGGTTGCAAAGTTTTTAAATTTAAATATTACCACCAACGGCTTGTAACTACTATTACTCAAGTTTTAAAAACTTAATTGATTTTAATGACTCTTTGTCTTAGTAAATTGGTGGCGGTAGGGAATGGATTTTAAAATAACGACTATTTAAAACTATTTATAGATATAAACATGTTTTATAAAATTTATATAGGCACTATATCTGTAGTTAAATTGTTTATTGATCTAGGTTTATCGTAGGCTGGCAATAAGTAAATTTTACTTTGAAGAACACAGCGCAAGAACTGCGCTATGTATCGCGCTTATAGTATCGATGTTTATATGTAAAATATTTTTATAAAATTACAATGTCTTATAATATCATTGAGGTTTACATAATCCATTAATTTTGAAATTTCAATGTTAGGTATATTTTAGCTGTGTAGATAAACATTATAATTTCAATGCATGCTTCAATGTTTGTCATATTTGCTTGAATAAAATTTTACAAAAGTCTTTGGAGCAATGTTTGATTGGAATCCGGAACAGCTCGTCTCCGCGGGTCCTCAGTCGACGTGCGGGGTCCCTTTTGCACACATTGACTAGTTTGTGCGTTGTTTTTTTTGTCACGTTTCAGCCACAGCATAGTACAAGTCGTCGACGTGTTTATATTTACGGCTGCTGCCGAGCGCCGTGTTACGTCGTGCCTGCTATATTAAAAATTATTTTCGTCTAGTACTTCTTGTATCTAGTAAATTGTTCATTGTTATTTTGCTTTCCCCGCTATAATTTTATATTGATTAATTTTCAGTTAATTATTTTGATTTTTTTGTGAAAACAAGTTAAAAGTATTTTTCTAAATGAACTATAATTTAGCGATACTTTCAAGAGGTTTGGTCCCCCGAATGATGAACTCCATAATAAATGTGGACTACATGATGTGTACAGTCACAAGCAAAAATTGCCGCTGTACAACAAAGCGAGAAAGTAGAAATTCAGCTAGTTTATTTTTAACTGTGAAAGATAAATTCTGATCATTAAGGAACTGGTTTAAATAATTTCTTCATGACATGTTTTACAATAACAATCTAGAATTGAGAAAGTCAATTAAAAATTGAATATTGCTGTGAAAAATTTCACCTTTGTACATTGCTCTGAAACTACTCTGTGATCTTGTAATGAAATACATTAGTTGGTTGTGTAATGAAATCAGCATGTAACTAAATGACCACAAAAACGTAAGACTCGAGCCCTGTAGAAATGTACTCTTCTATTGGCTCGTTTATGGACCTCTAGAGCTAGCGACACCTTGAAAACGGTGTGTACGGTACTAGACCACGGGGACCCGTGGTCAAGCAATGTCAAAAGTATGCAAGCTTTGTCATCAGTAGCATGATTTATATAAAGAAAAAATCAGTTTTCTTAGAATGGGAAACGAAGTAAATACCCTTCGATCAACAATATAACAGCTAGATATCGGGTCATGAACAAAATCAAAGCTTAGTAATGTCCGCTTAAATGTGCAACTTAAGCAGTTACATTTTTTGTTAACCAACGAACTGAGAAAAAGTTCATCAGTTAAGTTCAACCTAATAACAACCTTGACACCCAGCAATAAAGTTACAAATCTACAAAATATGATAATTTTATGATCATCTGACGACTTGTTTACAATGGCTCTTTCCGGCTCAACCACCGAAGTTCTTTCACTTAGCTACTAGAAGGGCCAAGCAGGCAGCTTTTGCCATCCATTGCGATTATATTGAATGAAACTTTTATTCTGAGCGAACCTCAATCATCATTTTGTAGAGATTATTTACCCTGAGTAAAGTGGAGGAGCGTGGATGTTAACACCGGACATATTCCGGAAGTTTAAAATATATATAATCTTAAAAAGTAGTTTTATATATAGCTATAGCATTCACGTAAATCTCAGAAAACAATAAATAAAAAGAGAACCCGTTATGACCATTATTAAGTTTCTACTGACGTTCCCTATGTCCTTGCATGAAATGTAATATAACGACCAAAATTTTGATCATTTATACACCTTGATATGTGTATCGCATACAATAATATACGTACCTATCAATTGCTATAAAATTAGCAATCTTTCGCCCTAAACACATTTATTTGCATACCTCATTTACTTTTCGGGGTAAAAATAAGTACCTACGTGGGTTCGAGGCCCAGTTAGTGACGATAAGGGCTGTGATTTAAGATGGGTACCGCAAAGGCCTGTACAGGGGTACAGGCCTTTGTGGCACCAGCTGCTGTTCGAGGTATTTGATGTTTGTACAGTTTTAAGTATATTAGATACGATGTCTAGGTAAATGCTCTTCCAGAGGGCAGTAGTTGCTCAGACGGCAGAGTGAGAACATACTAGGCGTCGTTTAGTCCCTTGACCATTGTCTTGAATAGCATTTTCAAGTTTCAACTCAAATTTTCAAAACTAGTACCTGAAGATCAAGCGACTATGTCATCTAGACCGACTATATTGGTAGCCAGGTTTCTATTTCTTTCAAACTAATCTGGGGCTGCTTTGTAGTCTCGAGAGTTAATAAACATTATGTAAATTAAAAACATTATAGCACCAAAAAGTTAAAAATACTATGTGTTGAGTTTCCAAAAAAACACCATGCTACTTTATGAATTCAACGTCATTATGACAGCCCACTTGAGTCATTTGACATTTAGCTGTTTGACAGTTTCGCTTGTTGTTTGTATGATTCAGAAATTCTTTTGTCAATCGGTTTAAAAATTCTCTAAAATTATGGAAGGTATTCAAGTAGTTACCCAGGATTTTGTAAATGTTCATATCACTAAGTCTGATAGTGATGATGCCGCGCCTGTGGAGAGAAGATTCAAGAAGGCCATAACTGTTCTGGAGTTTAAGGTTATACATTAGTCACAGACTTTTAATTTTTCTTATTTTTTTACGATTATTTTTGGAGAATTTAAATTCAAAGTCTTATGAGCTATTTATCAAGCTGTAAATAATGCACCTGTAGAAGAATATGGCTATAATGAGCAAAATATATATGTATTTTCTGTTCATTTATTATGTTAAAGCTTCTACCGATAACGAGTAGTACTTTTGTAAAAATAGCTTGTAGTTGAGTAATTAGCTCAAATCTGTAAACACACCGAAAAAAATCCATGATGACAAAGAAAATTTTCAAGCCACTTTAATTTAAATTTTTTTACCTGGTTAAAATACTGCATGTAGGTAGTTATATCCAGTTGGTAACTGTATAATGGTTGTGTTACTACTATACCCACAATACCGTTTATTATTCTAGCCAAAATTTACCTTGAGTTTTTTTGATGAATCAATAAATTCTAGATGGTTCCATGCAAAAATTTATGGTTTTTCTACTTATGTGCTAATAAAGTTGTATAATCACAGACTAAACTCGAGCTGGTGACTGGAGGCTCAGCGGCCACCATGAAGCTTAAGATCTATGACAAGAAGAACAACTATGTGTGTGACATAGACAATGATGATGCTCTCCTCGGGTCTTATCCTATTGATGATGGCATGAGGATACATGTTGTGGATAAGTTTACTCTGCTCAACGATTTTGGATCATCTGATAGTGCTGAGAGGTAAATATAATAAATAATAATAGAAGGAAATATTATTTTTCAATAATTATTTAAAATTTTGGTCACTGACTCTATTAGTAGCTGAAATAGGAGAATATTAACAAAATTTATTTAATCTTGAACATTACTCTTAGTCTCAAGATATATTTGCAAATTTCAAACTGAACAAAGATATTCAGTTTGTCCAATTATTGCAATATCAGGTTTAAATAAGAGTTTTTTCTTCACCAGAAGTCTGTGGTCCCTTGATTAACAAAATATCTACCTCTATTATGAGACACTTTTTTTACCTTAGGTTCCGTTTATCTGAAGAAGAGTATCAGAAGAAGGGCGACACCCTGAGGTCGTTCCTGCAGAAGAACCGGCTCGGCAAGTACAATGAGGAGGAGATGGTCAAGATCAAAGAGCAGCAACAGCAGGAAATGGAGGATGAAGCCAGGTATGTTATAATACTTATTTTTTTGTTAAAGCAAATACATATTTTGCCAGGTGCCTTTTGCACATGTTCCTTCTTAACTTTATTTGTGTTTTTTACCTAGGTTCAATAAAGAAAGAAATTAATAAATATTTACTTGAATGATCACATCAAAGAGGTATCTAATCTATGTATAATACATTTCTAATTCACATTTGTAGTCTGGTTATATATAGTATGCTGAAAACATTCCACAAGTGAGGGAAAATGACTTCCCTAGGAGTGAATTATATGCCTATAGTAATGGACTGTCAGTTCATACTCACACTTTTTACTTCTATTATTGTTTACGCATGTTTAAGTGGAATTAACGATGTGATTCCCCTTTCTGACTGTTTTAAAAGTATCCAATGGAACTTATGGAACTGTTTGTGTAGGTTAGCGGAAGCGGTGCTAGTAGGCGCGCGCTGTGAGGTCCGCGTCCCGCAGCAGCCGGTGCGACGCGCCACCGTGCGCTACAACGGCCCGCTCGACAACGCTAAGGGCCTGTGGATCGGCGTGCAGTACGACGAGCCGCGCGGGAAGAATGATGGCTCGTGAGTATATCGACTTAATACTTATCTATTTTATACTTTTCACACTACAGAACTACAGCATAAACGAAATGAACGCTGTTTATGTTAAATGTGCACTTCGGTACTCATTGACGACGATTTTCTGTAGGATATTTTTGACTAGTAGTTACACCATCCTCCCGTATGTCTAATTAACAATCAGAACTTACCAAGCATCTCACTAATATTTTCTAATAAGACAAAAGGTTTTTTAGGCAAGTGAGCTTTCACGTTGGTACTTTTGTAACATAAAATTAATGACCCTAGACAAACTAATGCAAACATTACATATTCGTTGCTCCGTTCTAGTCTTCCGTGTAGTTTTACATAAGCTACCCAAAATAATTAGGAATTTACTCCAAAACACTCAATACTGAGTCTTGTATATTTGTTTCTTCCAGTGTAAACGGCAAGCGTTACTTCACTTGCCCGCCAAAATACGGCGGCTTCGTGAAGCCAGTTTACATCACTGTCGGCGACTTCCCCGAGGAAGAGTTCGACCTGGACGACGAGATATAATCACACAACGATACTGGGTGCATACAACATTGTTGCGGCGTTTTGTTTACTTGTAAATGAAGGTTTGGTTGAAAATTGTACGTCTCTAAAGTGTATTATGTTGTGTCGTGTTAGCTACAGATTTTTAAACATCGTTAAAAACGAATATGATTGAAGTGCTTTAAATTATATGTAGAACTTTACCTCTAAACAAAAATTAGTGATCTTTTCAAAACATAGTTACTATGGAGAAGTTAGTATGACTCACAAAACTGAAGTTCCATCTAATTGGTTATAGTTTTGTATGTTTTTTTTTTTGTTTTTGCGTCAATAATAATTATATTAGAATTGATATTTAAATTACCGTGTAAATCGTTGATAAACATAACTAAATAGTATTTATTTAGTTATGTTTTAAACAGGTTAACAATGTTGTATGTACCCCTTGCTATATTTTTGTATTAGCACTATTAAGCTTGCTGGCAGGCTGAATACACTTAGGCTTTAACATATGATTTAAAATCTATATAATACATATAAATAATGCTTTAATATTTACCTTTTTGTATCAAGCGAGATTGACGAAGAATAATTATGAGTGCTATAATAATGTTGGAATATATTTGTGGTACATAAATCTTAATGATTAAAATGGCTTGTGTATACTCACCCCACATGTAAAAGAAATAATTATTACATTTGCTATGGGTGCAGTCAGTACCTACCAAAATATATAGAAGTGGTAAAGTGTCAAATATTGGCTATGTGATCTCAAGAGGTTGCCTCGTTAGTCTGAAGATTTTTTGAATGTTTTTTAATGAATTTCACTGTGTTGATTATGTGTATTGAAAGTATAATCGGTGTCCTAAAAATTGGCTACGAATGTACATTACAGTATGCATACTTTGCATGGCTGTTGTACTTTTGTTGATGGTCAATTCTTGGTATAAGCCCTATAGAGCTCAAATGTATGAAATGCTTATAATTTGTAGATAGTCCTACAGATATTCTTTTGAACTGTGTCAACATTCCATAGGGAATGAGACTTGTATTCCCCACTCCAATCATGACAGACGCATATCTTTTCTGTAATTATTTCGGTTGTAACATTCAATTATGGTGTATTTTTTAACAATAAAAACATAAAATTTGTAAAATTATTTTAACTTTTCTACTTCCCTTTAAGTTATTTTACCAGGTGGTGCATGTTTGAATGAATGTGTATTTCGTATGCGACAGTACTGCAATACCCTCTCATGTAGCAGTGAACCTATAGCCTATACTAGCTAAATACCACACTTTCCATTGTGCGAAGAACTGTAACATACCTCACTGCACAGAAAACATGTTTATATGAGTTACGAATTGTTTTTCTACTCTATTGACCCTCCGCAAGAACTTATATACGTTGTGGGGGTCGTAAATAAAATAACAAGAGATAAAAGTTATTAAAATACTTTATTATCCCTACACTTAGAACTTCCTCCTCTTCAGTATCTCCGGCCGCCAGTTGATAGGATGTGTCTCCTCGGACGCCGTGTCGTCCTCCCTGTATATCTTGATGGTCTTGTCGGCCTCCGTCGTGATGAGGCGGGAGCCCGACTGGTCGAACGTCATCGCGAAGATACCGGCTTCTGAGTCCATGGAGCCGGGTTGGACTGCCGCCTGTTCGGAAAAATGGAGGTGAAATTAGTTACTGTGGATTTTGATTAAAATAAGGAAATTAAGCAAGCCTCCATATTTGTAATGGAACTTGGATCTAGGTAATGTAAGACTGATCTCAGACATTTAATCCATTGGGGAAATTTTAATGCTGGTGAAAAAAACAAAACACTTTATTTCTCGCTTAACTTTACAAATATCATATTTTTTTCATTAAGTGGTTAATTTCGTCATTACCTAGTACTATATAAGCAACACTTTTTAAACCACACGTACATAATTGAAACAAAAAAGTAAAAAATATATTTAAATCTTTTACTAACCTGTAACCTCTGGAAGTTGTACCCAGTCCTCCAGTCCCAGAAGTACATAGTACCGTTATCCCCTCCACTGACGAGCACGCCCTCTGGGTTGACGGCCATGCAGTTGACGATCGCGTTGTGTCCGGACAGGTTCTGTATGAACTTGCCTTCCGGACACTTCCATTGCTTGATGTTGTCTGGTGAGGCTGATGCGAAGGTATACAGTGTTGGGTGGACCACTATGGACCGGACTGACTTCTTGTGGTTCGTGAGAGTACACATGGACTTGCCGGCTGCGAGGTCCCATAGGCGGATTGTCGAGTCGTGAGAGCCAGTTATGATCTGAAGAAAATTAAATTGATTAATGTACAAAACATCGTAACCTGTGCGGAAAGAGACCCGTTCTGGGATTGAGGGAGCTGCTGTGCTTACTTCCCGTATACATATAGTGCCGTGGTAGTGCCGGATCACCTGGTTGCAGCACTTACCTGTGGCTCAGCAGCCTGGCACGCCAGCGAGGCTATAGTGTCAGTGTGTCCGGTGAGCGTGTGCACGTTGGCCTTGGTGCGCATGTCCCACACGCGGGCGGTGGCGTCGCGGCCGGCGGTCACCAGCACGTCGATGGTGGGGTGCAGCGAGATCGTGTACACCGCTGACAGGTGGCCGTGGTAGTGCCGGATCACCTGGTAGCAATATCTTAGTTGTAAATAACAACTTCATTACACATAATAAACATAAATTCATCATAAATGTGGACGACATCACATTTATAGCTAAACACAAAATAGGTTGCTAAAGCACTTGTATAGAAACAGACAACAAAGACTTCGAAAATCGGTGTTTGTATGCAATCCGTAATAATGTTTTTGTTTTATGTATTTACTGAATATGTAACTAGCGAAAATCGTTAGATAGTAATTATATAGTATGTTACCTTATTATATTCTAAGTCCCAGCATTTGACTTGT
The DNA here is from genome assembly GCA_905146925.1 of Autographa gamma. Lineage (NCBI taxonomy): Eukaryota > Metazoa > Arthropoda > Insecta > Lepidoptera > Noctuidae > Autographa > Autographa gamma. Next base: position 1,266,242 of record LR989858.1, read on the forward strand.
CTGTCTTCACCACAACTGAATAAGTATGGATGTCTTGAGGATACCTCCAAACCTAAGTACATAAATATTATTAATGAACATGCAATTTATTTTAAAAAGGGTGTTTTAATCTATTTCTCTTATTTACTTACCTCTTACAGTACTAACGTGTCCAGTAAGCGACACCTTCAGTTTTCCATTTGCTAAATCCCAAATCTTGATAACTCTGTCCGCAGCACCTAAGAAGAAGAAGAAGAATGAGTAAAAGTAAGGCCCGCAAGCCTATTTTTAAGGTATGTATTAGTCCATTTCGCAAAGAAGGCATTCAAGGACTAATATTCTCTATTACTTACAGTTTTAAAGGACTGATCAAGATTCATAAGTGTATATTTGTGTATTGACATTCTGATATTGGAAATTATAATACTTATGGGCTTGTGCAATAATTGCGAAAATTGCGTAATTTTTATAACCTACTTTATTATTTTAAAGTTAGAATAATATTTTGGATAACATTTCTTACCTGTAGCAAACCACTCATTGCCGGGCTCAACCGCCACACACCTCACCCACCCAAGATGTCCAGATATAACCCTGAACAACTTCCAGGGAGCGTGCCACTTGGGTTTGGGCATCGCTGGTGGTTTCCGGGGCACCACAAGAGCACTGGAAGTTCCTATAGGTGGTGCAGCAGCTGGGGCAGGGCCCGTGAATGGTAGGAGGGCGGTTTCTGATCCCATTGAGGCGGATTCTGCTATTTCTGCTGTTATGTGGATGTCAAAGTAATTAATATTTGTTGGTTGCTTTTTATGATATGTTTTCTTTGGGCTTTAAATTAATATAAAGGTTATATGTTACTGTTGTCTTTAAACATAGACTAAAACAGATGAGTTTTTATTTACATTTACTTTGAATTCAAGTATTATAAGAGAAGAACTAAATTTTGATCTTCTGCATAGCCTATGTTTTGTAGTTTATAACAACTTACGTTCTTATGAAGCAGGCACAATATTTTAGCCACCACAAGAGTGTTATGCAAAATATATCAGAAATTTTTAATCTTGCTTATAACTACATAACATAATGTTAAATATATTACCCATGTCATGCGGTACATCAGGTTGATGTCTCGCTTCGTGTTGTTTGACTGCTTGTGCTAGTTGCACTGTGTCCATAACCTGGCCATAACTGTCGCGAGCTTTTATACCTTTCAGCACTTTTTCTCTGGAACAAGTTAAATACACGACTAGTAGAAAGTCTGTTAAGTTCGAGGAACAATAGTTCAGCATCGGAATAGTAATAATTTACCACATAAATCAAGGGTTAAGTCCTTAAGGTTTTAGCAGGCGTATTACTGGTATATTAAGCATTTATTATGTAGGACATGTTATATAGAGTATATAGATCTAAATACTTACGCTTTGTCATCAATTGGAGGTAGTAATCCTTGGTTAGATAGAAACATATCATGAGAACGTTTCAAAGATCTAAACACTAGCGTGTGCACTGAATGTTTTATCACTTCTTCCGACATTTTGATATTATATTATTCGGCTCACTTTAATTAAATAATTGATAGTATTATTAACTTTATGTAAGTATCAGAAATAGAATATTCTTGTCATATTTTTCAAAACTCAAATCACAAACATTGCATGCTTGCTGAGCGCGTCATGTCAACTGTCAAAGTCAAAAGAATGTCAATTGTCAAGCACAAGATCGAAAACACAGATAACTATATATATATCGAAAAGATTGGCAACATCTTTTTGAAGATGCGTTCGGAAATAATCGGTCAGATAAAACAAACAACAAAATATGAACCATAATTTTTTTTTTATAATTCTACCAAGTATTTTATATACCAAATCTTATTAAAATCCAAAAGAAACTTGTAATAAGTGCTTAAATTACTTGAAAAAGTGTTTGAATTATGGTGTTCATAACCTCTTTTATGAAAATTTAATACGCTCCGTGTTATTTAGTACCAAAAGGTTGCTGAAATATTATATTGTGGTTCTAATGATAGTTTCAGATATGAATGAAGAAATACAATAAATCATAAAATTTTATTGACACGTACAAAAATTCGTCATACATACTGATATAAAATAAAATCTTACAAGTTACACAGAGACTAGCAATATGATTAAAATAGACATTTAAATTACAATGTCACATTGTGCTATAAATGACTAGAAATTGTGACCATTTATGACTAGTTCTAGAGGCATAACAGCATTTACATTGCGCAAAATAATCCTCTTTATAAAATTATTTTATTTACATCGAATATTTTCATTTCTACCGAAATACAATTACGTTTGAATACACAGGCTATTTATATGGACACCAATGCACATTAAGCTTGGTTCTACATTATTTAAGTTCAGGTACCTCTTTCGATCAGTTTTACAAAAATAATTTGGTATCAATATTATTCAGTGTCTAAGTCGGAATTATTACAATATTATGCGACTATCCAACAAAAAATATACACTACTTACAAAAATAACTAGGTGCAAGTGTTTGTCCAAATAGCTATTATCGAAAGAAGTACTGTTATTCTATTTTGCTATATTTTTAAATGTCCCATTATTAAGTGATTTTATTAAAAGCGTCCTTCACAGTTCTGAGCAGATTTTAAAACATTTGATATATCACTCGTCGAAACGAAATGTGTGTGAGAAAAGAGTGGCTCTCAAACGAGACGATCAACATTTGAGTTCTCGATTGATTGCCAGTCGTAATCGATATCGGTAGTGTCGGCGACGGAGAATACCGCGCCACTCTCGGTTCAGATGGCCGACTTCTCCGGGTTATTTGCATCGCTCACTCGGCGCGAGTGCGGGGCCCGCCGGAGGGTTCGCGGCTGCAGGTTCAAGGGGGGCAGGTTGGGGCGCTCGATCCTCGTGGGAGAGGACACGAGGGGCCGTGTTCCCCTGCGGAGCGTCTCCATTCCATTTCGGAAGTACTCCTCAGTCCTGTCGCTATAACTTTCGATTAGCGGCGCTGGGTCTTCGTATTCTACGTTGAAATGTCTGGTGATGGCCAAGTCCTCTGGTGGTCCGAGCTTGTATAGAGGGGGCTCGACGCACTCGTAGTGATGGTCTTCAGTCTCATCGTGTGGGTAGGTGTCAGCTACGAAGTGTCGCGTACCGCGCGGTGTTAGTGCTGCCCATAGCACTCGAGAGTCTAGTGCTGCACCACCGTATAAGGCGTTAGAGCCAGATGCTTTGCCAGCACCACCCTTGCAGCCACCTCGAGCCCTATAAAGATACAATTTAAGAATTAGCACTAATTGACAGATTTCTTCAATTTCTGCTGATGGCACCGCCTCGTTCCTAAGGTTCATAAAAGAACCATTAGTTAATCTTCGTGGTTTTTTTACACGAGCACAGTAAATTGTACTCACTCTCGACATTTGAGCAGGAACAGAGCCAGTAACGCAGCTATACAGAGCACGGCGATGCAGCAGGTGATCAGCACGAGGAACCAGGTGTCGTCGTTAGTTGCCGGCTCTGAAACATAGTAAACAGGGTAAATATGAAAATAGATATTACCTATCCTACTGAGATACCTGTTCAAGTAAACGTAAAATTTTAAATGATTCTAAGTAAAGACATAAACGAAACGACGGAATCGAATTTTACATTAGCTATATAGAAATTTACATGTAAAATAAATTACAGATTGTTGTGACCATACCAAAAACCTATTGCAAATCTTGGTGGCTACCTTCAAACTACTTTAGGATTTAAATAAAAAAATAAGGCTGCCCCTTGCTGTCCCTTTCGCCCTCACTAACCCCAACAAACTCTTATAAAAAAAGCTTTTGAATTCAAAACGACATACGTATCTCACCATGTCTGGGCAGCTCATGGTACTCCACTCCCGGGAAGAGCGCGTTCTCCTCGTTGTTCCTGCTGGTGGGACACTTGGAGGCGCGGCACGGCGGCGTCAGGTTGGCAGCACTGGCCAGGAACGCCGGCAGCGGTGGCGGCGGCATGTGCAGGATGGAGTCCGGCGGTGGACCCAGGGATAGACATTCTGCGCCGCATGACATTCTGGAAGAAAAATATTCTTTTTAAAAATGATAGGGTTGGTCTTTGACTGTCGATGGCGGACAGACAGATGGTGGAATGGTGATGGGCGGGAATGAGATTGTATGATGAAGTTGAAATTATTTAATTGCTTACAGTTGATTGTCGTTGTTTTAAATAATAATAATAATGTTTATTTATTAGAAAGAATATAACAATACAGCAAATTGCGAGCCACAAACTAAGCAGAGCTTGTATCTTGTGGCTCTGTATTCTGTAAAACAAAATCACTTTCACATAAAACAACAAATCTAATGCTACATAAATAAAAATCAATTATTAAGTTAATACATGACAATACATGTGTGTGTGTGACAGGCTATGTAACAGAGTAAAATATATAGTAAAGATAATGATTTCATTTAGTAATTAAACAACTACTAGTCAAATTATTTTGGATATTGAACTATTTACAACGAGTCCCAACTTATATTTTAGTATTTAGTTTTTATTTATTATTAAATGGACTATGATTAAAAATGCAAAAAAGGAAATGGAAAATATAATTAACTTATACAGTTAACAAGAAAGTTACTAGCTAGTACCTATTTAATGGTACTTTTACATAAACTCTTACAAAGTAAGATAATCAGATATCGACCGGAAAACTCTTTCTACTAAGTTGTATTACAAAATACCAACGCAACAAACAAGGTATTTATTAATCGTATTGACAACATCCAAACAACCTTTCGACTGTTTACCTATTGATAAGAATGATAAAGTAATAAATTACACACAAATATTTTCACACAAAGAAAATGTTCACGGAATATAAAAAACTGGTGATTTTCCTGAATATCAATGAAATACTATCTGTATTATAAACAAAACACAACAATACCAAACAAACTCACTTTAGATAACTATTTATAGGATTTTCACACAAAACAGTTGCACTTTACACCGTTCTCGTGTTACACTTGCTAAAAATTGGTACATCGGATGCAGGGCGCAGGCGCGACAACGTACCAAGCTAGTTGCAAACGACAATTTTCCCTCCATCCTGTTTACAAAAATCGATTCCATTGCTGGCTTTAAATGGTAATACAAGAGCTACGCGCAACAAAGCCATCGATGGATACGAAACTAATAACTTCACCCTATTGTTGAGGTTAACACGTAGTAGCGTAATAAAGGGTACATTATTGATTTACGCAAGCGCGGGAAGGGATTTGCGACCCTCGAGTTAAGGGTGCTAGTTAAAAGATCTGAAACGAAACAAGTACACTATAGCCATCTCTCTCTTTCATACTGATTTTAGATAAGAGCAATGAGTTCTCTACATTTTTCGAGTTTTGATTTAATAAAACTGCAAATTAGGTATGTTTTATGAGGGTTAATTAATAGGAGTTACAAATTCATTATTACTCTTATTAAATGATTTAAGTAAGTAGTTATTATATTTGATCAAATTTTAGATATTCAATTGAAATAAATATTAATTAAAATAATGAAATTCATTAAAAATATGGGTACATATAATTGGGTATCTATAGGAGGCTATTTAAGTAGATATTTGTCATTACCCCTTTCGTAATTTTATGATAATACTTTACCATTACTGATATAGATTTACCTACTCAAAGTCCTATGCCATGAAATTTTAATGTTACGTGTCTTGTGTTGCACGGACATCGAACCCTCAACATTACATGGCGGTTACTGAATTAGTTATATATATATAACTGATGTTATGCGGCTTAGTATGTTCTGTTGCTAATTTAATATGCACAATAAGCTCCTACGTGCATAAAGTTAGGTCAATACATAACATTTTAACACTAAAGGGTTCCTCCCACGTTTTATATAAATAAGTAATATTAGATAAGCAAGTTCTACATATATTATTGCAATACATATGTTAGTATTGTTGGTAAGAATCACTTATATGGAGTATAAATAACAAGTCTGACAAGCCTCTATGAAATTATTATGTGACGTAGACCAAAATGCTAAATCGTCAGAGATTCATAATATTATTATGTGATATAAACGTATTTTGTAAAATACACACGTTCTTAAGCATGTTATTATCCCTCCTACGTTTAATGTAAAGTAGATTTGCTATGTAGTCTTGCTGTGGGATGGAAGCATGACCATATTAATAATATATTGTACTTTACACGTGTCAAGAAAAAACTGCAGTTGCACGCGGCCTTACAAGGTCACATGAGAAAAGTCTTATAAACGACTTGATTAATTTCTCTGTAATTAATGTACATTATTGCAAATAAATAATATCGCTCGAAGAACCGATGACCGCTGGGGAAGAAAGGTTCTCGAGTGGCGACCACGAATCGGAAGACGTAGCGTTGGCAGGCCTCCCACCAGGTGGACTGACGATATCGTCAAAGTTGCGGGCACCCGGTGGATGCAATTGGCGAGTTGTCGTTCTAGGGGGAGGCCTTTGCTCAGCAGTTGACGTCTTACGGCTGATGATGATGATGATTGCAAATATATGCTTTAAAATACATATGAGTTTTTATAGTTATTGGTTTTGTGGAGTCAAGGTAATACAAGGCTTATTGAACTTTCTCATTACTTAATATGGATGACACACAAGTTGTATGGAAAAGAATTTATATTGTATGACTTTGCGAATTGATATAAAGGTTGAAAATGTGGAGGATTTAATTTTTACGTAGGTGTAACTCCTTGGGGACAATGTGGGGAACTAAGACATTTGAATTATTGTGAAGATATTTATTTTATCTATGCAACCTTCTCGTATATCTTTTGTTTATGACTATCTTACCAACCTGAACAAAGTGTAACAGGAAAGAGCACTAAAGGGTGTCTCTGTCGCTGTCTGAATTAAACACAACTAAGTCTCTCCATGATGACATTAAAATGTCATCATCAACAGAGTATTTACTTAGACTATTTACCTCGTAACCCAAACTTAATTATTGGATATTTCATTTTCCAGATTGTAAATTGAGTTGATTTTTCACACTTTGAAATAGAAAAATATAACCTTTTTTTTCAGCCATGTCTTAACTTATTACAATTTGGCCCAGAAATCCCCGTCTCCTTTGTAAGTGCATAGTTATTATTTAATTTTCATATGCTACAAGACTAATAATGCTCACTGAATAGTCAATATTTGCAGGTACCTCTTCCTACAAACCTAAAATGCCTTTTCATATCGGAAGCTTAGACACAAATCAAAAGGAAGCGTATTTCCTATGTTGTGTTACTATCAGGTGGGCATTCTCGTAGAATTTAATTCCAATTGAGAGTAGAGCTATTCTTTCCTAATTTTTAACTTAAAAATAAAATCGTACCTAATCTACAATCATTCCTCCTCATTAGGTTAGCTAGTTTTTTTTTTTTTTTTTTTTTATTTATTTATTTATCACAACTTAAGTCTATTATTACAGGCACACCTAATGCAATAGACAAGTCACACTAATGCAATAGACAAGTCACACTAGTTAAAAATGAAGGTACTTAATCCAAAGAGATCCTATATTTTCTAAAGGCCCATAAATGTTGTAGGTGAACTTGAAATCTAAGCCGAGACATCATTATAACGAGACTTTGTCATGGCTGGAGGCAGCCGAGTCCATTAGGACTTTAATAAGTCTCGCATTGAAGTCCGCTGAGTTAGTTAGAACTTATCTTGAATTCAATATACGGCAAAGTTAATAGAAAAAGTAAAGATTTCTAAGATATAGTCAAGTATATTTTGAAAATATACTTACTTCTTTTCAATACTGAATAGATTTTTTGGAAAAGCTATTATTGCATCGTATTTTTATTGTATTTTATTCATTTTTTTACCAAAGATAGTCGAAAAGAAAATACTAAAGAATTTCAGTAGTAAAACCCGCAATATTGTTCATCAAACTTGTAAAATACAGAACACAGCCGGTGCCGTCATAAATTCTCCAAAATGAAAACAAACATTACATAAAGCAGGCCACCATGTTGTGACGTCAACAAGATGGCGCGTCCATTGATAACCGCGGCGGCGGCGCGCGCCTGCCTCGCGCGTACTGCGCATGCGCCAAGTTATACAACCATTGATAGAGATAGAAGAGCTTTAGATTCTACGACGAGCTTTTGGTTCTACTTACGATTGTAAATCGGATCGCATGTTAATCACCTTGTTTGATTTTTACAAAGAGATATTTTTTTCTATCCAGACCTTTCAGTTTAATATCATGTCGTAACCGAAAAGAGCACCAATTAACTTGGATAATTTGTCTGAATAAATCGATAAAAGAGCTATGTATCATTAAATTCAACTGTAGATAACATGAATAAAGAAGTGTCAACCCTACAAACAACAAGAATCGCGAAATATGTGCTGCACAAAAAGATTTAAGTGCATAATTATAAACAAGGCATCTTGCTCTTTTAATAACGTATGAATTGTTCAAAAATTTTGCGATGTTTTTTAAATTCGACTACTAGTCGCACCGTCACATATAAAAGGAGTCTTCACAGTACGCGAGCAGCCTCTTTTCGGTCGGTCGGCGTGAAATGCTCGCTGTAGGCTGAATCAGATGCCGCCCTTGCCGTCGCCTGAACGGACGAGCGCTCACACGTGAACAAAGCCCGCGAACTTCATTTCAAATTTCGTACACCGAACTCTTATTCAAATTAATTCTGTTGTTTTGTTTTTAAATCTTTGCTGTTCAGCAAAGTATACACTGTTTAAAAACTCTTTGGTGTACTTTGAAGATTTTGTTCGGAGTAATTGGTAAGTTTTATTTATTAAAATAGTTACCTAGCTAGAAAATATCTAACGGATTTATTATTAAAAAAAAGTTATAATCATATGTAAGTTTGTGAACAAAAAAAAAAAAATTAGGATAGGTAAACTTAACATAAATTTATTATTTGCGGCATATTGGGTTCAATAATTTTAAAACTAAACAAAAAAAATTGCCTCAAGGAGAAGCAAAAAAAAATTGGGTATTTATAGAAATGTATTAAAATATACTTATAAAACTTTTTTGGAACAACGTGCTATGTATTTTATGGTCTACGGCGCGTAACAAATTGCTACACTTTAAAAGCTACGCGCTACGTATTTTTCGTAGCGACGAAGCTCAAATTAGCGTAGCGGTGTTGATATTTTTAGCATTAATTTGTTATTAGAACTTACTTTGTAGATTTCAGACTATTTTGGGAGTCTTAACGTTTATATTTAAGCAAGTTACTGTTGTTATTTTCCTGGTACTACCTCCAAACCGTTATTTGATTTAAACCGTAACTTTTTATGTTATTCTACCCTCATTTCTTAGGAAAGGGTAAAAGGAATTGTTCCTTAGCGTACCGTCCTGTGTTGAAATAGATTAAGATTAATGAATACGTTAAACGTTTCTTTGTAAACGTTGTAATATGAACGATGATGGCTGCTTTCAACCATAATCGATTCTGTCATTATAATACACGTTACAGCGAATAGATGACTGCCATTACAGAACGATAAGGCTGGAAAGAAATATATTGCGTGACTTTTATTTTTTTGTTAAATATACTTTTCGAAGTCAATTTTAGTTTCTTTTTTACGGCAATTTTGAATACCTGTTGTTCTTGACATTTTATAATCGCTGATAGTGGAGTTATTTAATATTTTAAGGGTTATACGTTTTTCGTCATCAACATCAAAATCATCATCAATTCTTTTTTTTCAAATTACTCGTTTATCCAATCAGACTTTCTTACCAAATTTATCAACGCCTTTCTTTTCGTTATATTCTGAAACTTTATAATCTTTATTAGACATTACAAGGGCATTTACGGTGTAATAAAGATATCGGTCGATACAACACATAGTTCATAATAGATAACGTAATAGGAAAAAAACTTCATATTCGTATTTCATACACACATATAACAATATAGAATTCTATTAGCTTGTTAAATTGGTCGTCACACCTGTCTGGGCACCAGCTTTGCCTAAACGCCGTGGTAATACAATTAGGATTAGTTGCCCTTTGGGGGAAATTGACGGTGTCATCTGATTTGTGTCCCTTACAATGTGTACTGAAGAGGCTAGGTTTATGGAGTTATTGTCACTGATTTATATAAAAGGTATGAAGTAGGTGTTTGGTGGTTATTTTGTTAAAGGGATATAGAATGGTGATTTATATGAAATTTAGAGGGAGATAGGTAATAAAAGTAAACAACAAAAATAATTGCACACACACTTTTATTCTTAACCTTATTAAATTCATGAATAACTCCTTCCGTTAAAGGCTTTTTTTTCTCAGGCTATTTTCAGGTGTTCGACCAAAGGTTCACCACCTTTGGTCGAATGCCTGAAAAAAAATCATAATGGATATAAAGTTACTAATTTGAATAAAACTAAATTGCATTTTTATGTATTTTAACTTCAGATTACGTTTGCTACGATTTAGCTAATAGGCGGCTATAAAGTTATTAATTTGATTTATTTACTCGAGATCTACTCGTACATAAAGTGCAAAATAAGTCGTAACCCCCATTAACTTTGGCAGAGCATGGATCATTTGCAATGCTAAGAGGTGCCGACGGCGAAATTAATGAAGATTTACTTTTAATTGAATTAATTCTCCTGTTAAAATACAATTTCATGTTCAAGGGCTTTTTGAAGGAGTTTAGTCTTCGATGTATAGAATATTGTTGACATTAAAAGTTACCAATATTTGGAGAGCTTTGTAGATTCTTTGCATATCCAATAGAATTTTAGATCGAACTGTTCCAATTATTCCAACGCTAACATAGTATCGTGAAACTGGTAAAAAAACTTGTTGATTTTTAGATAAAGCAACAATGCTTATTCTAAAAGTGTACCTATGTTTGTACTTTATTTGTTGCAACTATTTCTTTGATATAATTTTCAAGGCAACACGGTTTTCTATCAATTACTTATTCGTAGTAATAACGGACGCCTCTGATTTTTTTATGAACATATACACTTATGTAGCACAGCTAGTACTCTGTACTAGCTGTGCCCCGCAGTTCCACCCGCGTGAATGACAATTCATATACTTATTTATTAGCTACATTATTGTAAAGTTTCATTAAAATCTAGAGTAACAAACATCCATACATCCAAATAAACTTTCGCATTTATAATATTAAGTAAGGATTTATCGTGTACGATAAAGAGTTACTTGTACGTATTCTCATTTATTAATTAAGATCGCTAATTAATGTTTCTAATTACTGTAAATACAGTATCAAAAGGTTGAAAGACTTCACAAAGATACAAAGTTTTGAACTATTCAGTGTTACAAAGATCTATCTTACTTAAAAGACTAAAGGTCGCGATAGCAATAATATTATCGATCCAATTACAATGATAAAGTTTAAAAAAAGTTAAATGAAATAAAAAAATAAAGGTCCAAATATTTACTCATAATTTATATTTACTTAGATCAGATTTCAAAATAACTCATTTAAGTTTAGAAAGTTTTTTACTTTAGAACTTGTAATTACAAAATCTTATATTTTTTCAGTTTTTTCTTAGTATCTGCTTAGTAATTACTGCGAGGTTCGGGCAGCTTTTAGCTAATGACAGTAACGGTACGGTAATTAAAATATTTGAGATTTAAATCTTAACACATTATTTTTCTATTCTGCTTTGTTGCCTCCTCATCAGACTACGTCGTAGACAATAAAAGGCAAATCCTTACATGAAAAATACTACTCTAAAGTTCATATCTCGTCAATATTTCTGTATAATAATTATAAATATTCGATATAAACCTTCAGTCAAAAAGCCATTACACGTCTAACATTATGTGTTAAATGTAATTATACCATAAATAGAGTCCTGTGGTCACTGTAGAGGTAGTAATTACGTTTATATTTAGATAGAGCTCGGGTTATAGTTTCTAAAGCGAATGAGGCTGGTTAATTAATTTACGCCTTAAAATTACAATGGCGGATGGGATTGGGTACGGCCTTTAAAATGAGGTTTAAGTCACTGTATTAAATAGTGATTGTGGTTATACATGACTCAGTTTTAATTGTAATTACTTTTTTTGATTATATTTTCAAAGAGATTTTCTAAGACAGTTTAAAAAAATCTGATGTGCGAGGCAAGACAAAGATCACATAGCGCTTACTTTAAGAAAAATAAAATTAAGTTGTCTGCATAACACAAGAATCGAAATAAAAAGTTTAATAAGTATAACAGTAACAATTATAATTAGTTGAAGTTTATTAAGAACTCAAATCTCTGTAATCCCTCATTTGAAGTCCAAGGATTAAAGTAAATATCCACTTTAAAACACAGTTACAATTTTATTTGTAGTGAATTAAAAGTCTTTAAACACCTGAGCTGGGTCTTATGTGTTGTAATCGTGCAACTAAAAATCGTGCTTTACTTTTCAACATATAGTACTTTATGCTAAATGATGCAGAGTATTTGTGATTGTTTGCGTTTATATTATTCATTAAGCTTGATCCAATTTTCATTCTAGTTATGTTTTATTGAATGAAGAATAATGTTAATTCTTATTTTACTAGCGGATGAAGATTATTATTTCCTTGAGTGTTGTAAATAAATACGCCTTCGCAGATCACATTTATTTTTAACAGTTATTTCAGTAGGAGGTAATTACATGAAATTCAATGTTTCCTGAAAGGTCAGCTGTGAAGAGATGTCCTTTTGTCATAATTGGTACAAATAAGCGTGGGAGTTACTCGAGAGATAATTTACTCCACCTGGAATTTATAAAAGCGATAAATCTGTCTTTTTTGTATTTGAGGAAGTTTTTAAATTATGTCTGGAAATGACCTTTCACCTTTAGGATACAGTGGACGCGATTGGTAAGAGAGAGGGTATCATGAGCAAATAGAGGCCTATGCCTATTAGTGGGTTATGTAATGATGACGTATATATTTCATTATATATCACCTGTCATAGATACGTTCTTAGAAATGCCTTACTCGTTCAGTTTTGAACTTTCTTGAACTTTAATTAGCGGTTTCTTCGTATTCTACTGGTGCCAAAAAAATTATAAACGTGATCACAAAAGAAGGAGGAGAAGACAGTTTTTTCTGGTGTGTATGTCAAACGAAATTTTTGACATCATCATAATCGGGAACAGATAAGCGATGATTTTTTGGGATGGGCTTACAGATGGCTTTTGCTGTACTGTTAACTTACTGTATTGACCACCTATGTAACATTATGGTATGCAATAAAGCATTGAATTGAATTGAATTGAAATTTTAAACATATGCATTCTTAAATATATTTGACACTAGCTGTGCCCGCGACTTTGTCCGCGTGGAATAGTTACTTTTCGGGCAGCATATTTAGAATTAGGTTTTTATACATATACTTTCGCTTGGGTAGCGATAAATTTACTTTACAGATGCTTCTCTGGATACGATTTTCTTTATTTTCGACGAACTTTTTTTATTTATGTACCGATTGACATGAAATAAACACTAAATGTTAAGTGAAGCTTACTAAAATACATTCGTGAAAACCGTATCTTAATCGAGTAAGCCGTTTCTGAGATTAGCATGCACAAACACACAGACAAACAGACAAAAAAAATAATAATTATTAGTTCAGGTTCGGCATCGATATTATAACAACCCTTGCTACTTTTTTTGTTTATATTTCCATTGTACAGACACCACTTTTCTACAATTTTATTATATGTATAGATGATTTTTCAAATTGACACAACTTTTTTATTTATTTACCGATTGACATGAAATAAACACTAAATGTTAAGTGAAGCTTACTACAAAACATTCGTGAAAACCGCATCTTAATCGAGTAAGCCGTTTCTGAGATTAGCGTGCACAAACACACAGACAAACAGACAAACCGACAAACAGACAAACAGACAAACAGACAAAAAAAATAATAATTATAATTTCAGGTTCGGCATCGATATTATAACAACCCTTGCTACTTTTTTTGTTTATATTTCCATTGTACAGACACCACTTTTGTACAATTTTATTATATGTATAGATGATTTTTCAAATTGACACAACTTTTTTATTTATTTACCGATTGACATGAAATAAACACTAAATGTTAAGTGAAGCTTACTACAAAACATTCGTGAAAACCGCATCTTAATCGAGTAAGCCGTTTCTGAGATTAGCGTGCACAAACACACAGACAAACAGACAAACCGACAAACAGACAAACAGACAAAAAAAATAATAATTATAATTTCAGGTTCGGCATCGATATTATAACAACCCTTGCTACTTTTTTTGTTTATATTTCCATTGTACAGACACCACTTTTCTACAATTTTATTATATGTATAGATGATTTTTCAAATTGACATAACTTTTTTATTTATGTACCGATTGACATGAAATAAACACTAAATGTTTAGTGAAGCTTACACCAATATATTCGTGAAAACCGCATCTTAATCGAGTAAGCCGTTTCTGAGATTAGCGTGCACAAACACACAGACAAACAGACAAACAGACAAAAATAATAATAATTATAATTTCAGGTTCGGCATCGATATTATAACAACCCTTGCTACTTTTTTTGTTTATATTTCCATTGTACAGACACCACTTTTCTACAATTTTATTATATGTATAGATGATTTTTCAAATTGACACAACTTTTTTATTTATTTACCGATTGACATGAAATAAACACTAAATGTTAAGTGAAGCTTACTACAAAACATTCGTGAAAACCGCATCTTAATCGAGTAAGCCGTTTCTGAGATTAGCGTGCACAAACACACAGACAAACAGACAAACAGACAAAAATAATAATTATTATAATTTCAGGTTCGGCATCGATATTATAACAACCCTTGCTACTTTTTTTGTTTATATTTCCATTGTACAGACACCACTTTTCTACAATTTTATTATATGTATAGATAGATAGATGATTGTTCAAATTGACATAACTTTTTTATTTATGTACCGATTGACATGAAATAAACACTAAATGTTTAGTGAAGCTTACACCAATATATTCGTGAAAACCGCATCTTAATCGAGTAAGCCGTTTCTGAGATTAGCGTGCACAAACACACAGACAAACAGACAAACAGACAAAAAAAATAATAATTATAATTTCAGGTTCGGCATCGATATTATAACAACCCTTGCTACTTTTTTTGTTTATATTTCCATTGTACAGACACCACTTTTCTACAATTTTATTATATGTATAGATGATTTTTCAAATTGACATAACTTTTTTATTTATGTGCCGATTGACATGAAATAAACACAAAATGTTAAGTGAAGCTTACACCAATATATTCGTGAAAACCGCATCTTAATCGAGTAAGCCGTTTCTGAGATTAGCGTGCACAAACACACAGACAAACAGACAAACAGACAAAAATAATAATTATTATAATTTCAGGTTCGGCATCGATATTATAACAACCCTTGCTACTTTTTTTGTTTATATTTCCATTGTACAGACACCACTTTTCTACAATTTTATTATATGTATAGATAGATAGATGATTTTTCAAATTGACATAACTTTTTTATTTATGTACCGATTGACATGAAATAAACACTAAATGTTAAGTGAAGCTTACACCAATATATTCGTGAAAACCGCATCTTAATCGAGTAAGCCGTTTCTGAGATTAGCGTGCACAAACACACAGACAAACAGACAAACAGACAAAAATAATAATAATTATAATTTCAGGTTCGGCATCGATATTATAACAACCCTTGCTACTTTTTTTGTTTATATTTCCATTGTACAGACACCACTTTTCTACAATTTTATTATATGTATAGATGATTTTTCAAATTGACACAACTTTTTTATTTATTTACCGATTGACATGAAATAAACACTAAATGTTAAGTGAAGCTTACTACAAAACATTCGTGAAAACCGCATCTTAATCGAGTAAGCCGTTTCTGAGATTAGCGTGCACAAACACACAGACAAACAGACAAACCGACAAACAGACAAACAGACAAAAAAAATAATAATTATAATTTCAGGTTCGGCATCGATATTATAACAACCCTTGCTACTTTTTTTGTTTATATTTCCATTGTACAGACACCACTTTTCTACAATTTTATTATATGTATAGATAGATAGATGATTGTTCAAATTGACATAACTTTTTTATTTATGTACTGATTGACATGAAATAAACACTAAATGTTTAGTGAAGCTTACACCAATATATTCGTGAAAACCGCATCTTAATCGAGTAAGCCGTTTCTGAGATTAGCGTGCACAAACACACAGACAAACAGACAAACCGACAAACAGACAAACAGACAAAAAAAATAATAATTATAATTTCAGGTTCGGCATCGATATTATAACAACCCTTGCTACTTTTTTTGTTTATATTTCCATTGTACAGACACCACTTTTCTACAATTTTATTATATGTATAGATATAGATAACAGCAATTAAGCCAGTTCCTTTGAACATTAACATAGGTATATATTCTCCTTTCGAACATAACACCAGCCTTTGCTAAATAGGCTAGGTAGTAAATGAGTGTTAATTACTCTGCAACAATTTAATGGCCTCCCACCTGCATTTGACCGGCCTCGTCATTGCTACCCTGAAGCTGCCAGTTGCACAAAGACAAAACTCTGTACCGCAATCATTTGTGGTATAAAGCTCTTTTATAACAATGTTGCTATTGTTGATCACTAATTGAACTTAATAAAGGTTTCTTTTGTATCGTTTGTGGAGCTAGTTTTTATTTAAATTGTGATTTTCTTTGTTTGATATTTTTTACTAGGAAGGTAGAAATCTAACATAAACTTTTGTAACCATGTCGAATAGTTATGTATACCTACAGTTCGATTTCGGGAATTGAAAATTGATAAAAAGAATACGTTGGAAATAATGAAAGTAGGTAATTAGAGATACGTTCGGTTCCATACTGGTGTATAATTATTTTGTGTCTAATAATTCGTATTTACTATTGATGACTGTTGCTAGCCGTAAATGGTATTTTAAGAGCTTCCTATGAAAATTGACAAAAAAGTTATTCTAGCTCAAAATCTCATTTTAAATGTATCCTGGAAAAGGCATTTTGACAGTGATAACGGTTAATCCTATTACCGACATTTTTACCTTCAGACTGACAACATCTAAAAACAGAATATTTTTACTCAATATTCAGTATAAAAATCTGGATCAAGGATCGAAATAATGAATATTTTATGTACTTTCCGCATGGATTTCGCACTCCATTGCGTTATGAGTATGATGTGGTCTAGACAGACAATGAGTTACGCGAGTAATGGACAGCGAAGTGATGTGTACATAGTTTATATGTGAGAGTAAAAATAAACAGGCAAAATTACGATTAGCAGAATGCGCAATAGCTCTAACTCAGAAATAGTGAATATAAAACCCACAATACAAGCCGAATACAGTTAGCCTAATTTTGGTAAGTATATAATAATATAAAATTCCTGGACAATTCACACACGGTAATCTGATCCCAAGCTAAGCTCTAAGAGAGCTTACGTTATGATAACCAGACTGATAAACATACTTATATATTTTTAAATACATACATATTATAGATAAATTACACCCAGACCAGAACAACTGATCGTGCTCATCACACAAACATTTGTCCTGAGTGGGAATCGAACCCACGACCTCCGGTATACCAGTCAGGGTCACTAACCGCTAGACCAACAGGCCCGTCAAGTAGGTGTGTACTTTCGTAGTGTTCGCTGAGAAAATATGAGTATCTTTATTTTGTATACCTAATGTAGAATTCAGTAAATTTATTCATGAACCGAATACCATTCCTTAAAAACGAAATATAATATTGTAGTTTCTCGCCAGCATCATTTACATTCTCTTGTACATTTTACCTAAAAATATTTCTGTAAAATTAGAAACAATATTTTTCTTTATATTTTGTTTGAGTTTTCCTGCCAGTATTATTTCACCTCATCATAAAAAAAAAGTTTCTGTACTCATTATTTTCATAGTTTCTTTAACCTACCAAATAGGTAGCTTATAATACCTAATAGAACTCTAAGTCTACATGTGGTAGGCTTACAGCAGGCCAGGTCAGGGCGCAGGACGTGAATGATAGATGAGCACCCGACTACCCGCACAACACCCGTCTCGTGTCCACCGCGTGACGTCAGAACATGCTTCCATTTTGTTTTACCTACACTCTGTATTTATAATTGCTGGTGAAGAATGAATTGTTTATGCAGTTTTTCCTTTGATATCCACATATGATATGTGTTTGCTATGTAAATGTTATAGTCAACAGTAAAAGTTGTTGTAAGAATGTAATTGCTACCAAATTAACAAAATGTCGGTTGCAATTTGTTCCATTAATTTAATTATCTTGAAATTTATTTTACAATAATACAATTATATAAGAACTGAACTCTATACACACATGGGAAAACAGACAAGAAACCATTAACTAAATAAAAATAAAATATAATAAAAACTAAATCTAAATCGTGACGATGAGATTTATTTGCTAATTTATCACAATACTAAGCAATGAACAGTACCACAACTCACCAAATACTTAAAAAACATCACGTTATTTACATGGCCCGTCATCCTCTGTTTCCTTCATCTTCCTATGTCATGATTAACATTTAAATATATATTTCCTCTCTTATAACGCGACTATGAGTATGTTTCATCTCTCCATAAAACATGAGCGGAACATAAGCACGCTGCTAATTGGTTCGGCTGCATAACAACGGGATGTCACTACACTTTCATAAGAGCTTTGTCCTTGTCACTAAGTAACCCACTACTTATCTCTCGCTGAATTGTACACATTATTCTGTGTTTCTAGTTTTGTTGAGTACCTACTTATGTAGTCTAGGTTAAATTATTCCACACTGAAAGGAAAAAATAATCGCATCAAATGTTTCTATATCGCTAAAAGGGAAAAAAAATAATAAATGACATACTGTATAGTTTTATTGCAATGGCTGGCATTGAAGTAATTTGATGAAAAATTTAAATGTAGATTCAAAATTTTAAAATCCAATTATAACTATCAAAGCTGTTCGGGGAAAAAATTTAAGTACTTTTCTGCGATAGAAAGCCAAAAATAATATCCATCTTTGACTATATAAAGTTCAAACAATCACCCAGAATTAATTAGTAACCCAATCGAACAAAACTAATCTCTATACTATACTAAACCTCAAGAGCACATAAAAATCACTTAAACTTTCTCTATTTTCGACGGAAACCTAGCAAGTCACTAGTGTCAATTAAAACCCAAAACTAATTACCGTGCGTTCGCCGGGGAGATTTGCTGTGGAAAACCGGCGCCGAGAGGGTTATGCTTGACGCGTTGTTAAGTGACTTGCTAATAAAAAGGGTACTTTAATGTGAAAAATATTTTCACTGTGAATTTATTTTGTGGAATATTTTTTGTAATACATTCATGATGGATTGAGATGTAACGTATTAAGACACATATGTATCAATATAGAATATTATAATAAAAAAATAAGCTGATCTTCAAAGTAAACGGAAATTAATTTTATAACTGGTACGTATGTGAGAGTAGTTCAAATACCTGACAAGCCTTGATGCTATCTTATATTTGGCAATTGCAAAAAACTACCTGAAAACCCTCCAAATAAAGCCTCCAAATATCTTCGATACAGAGAAATACCAAAGCTGACGAATTATGTGATAATCTTATAAACCCGAGTATCCTGTTTCGCGGTAATTCTAAGTATTCGTGCGTTCGCGGTATTCCGATCGTCGCGGCGTCGGCTCAAAGGGATGAACTGTTGCTTCGGTAACCACGTTATCATGGAGTCAGTCTTGTAGAACATCAGATAAAGATAAAGATAAGATAAAGATAAAGATCATTTTATTTGTATAAACATGAGTATGTACCTACTAAGTAGTACAGGGTGTTAAAATACAATCAATTGCACGTTCATGTTTTGCCTATGAGGCGTACAAATATAAAATAGGGGTTTTGCCCAAATATTATTAAAACAATTTATACAATAAGACTAACTTAACTAATTTCACACTTACAAACACAATTACACACTACAAAAAACTTAAATTAAAGCAATATATCTACTTACTATATATATATATATATATATATATATGTTTTATTAATCTATACACTATAACAATTATCTAGGCAACTTACAGGTTACTGTCATTTAAATAATCTTTAACATTATAGTAACATTTTTCTATAAGCAAATTAGAAAGAGTTTTTTTAAATTTCTTATCAGTTAGTTTTTTGATTGAGTCGGGCAGTTTATTATATATCGTCGGTCCCATTGACATATGGCTTTTTTTTAACAAAGCGGTATTATAGCCTCCTGTGTAAAGTAAATTTTTATAATGTGATCTCATGGGTCCTGTACGTTTTCTTATATCTGCTAATGTAGTAAAAAGATGTATATTTAATTTGACAAAAATAGCTAATTCTAATATATAAATGGACGGGAAGGTTAAAATTCGTAGGGACTTAAACACCGGCTCACAACTATCTGTAGTTTTAAGACCAGTCATTGATCGTAAGCAAGCCTTTTGTGCTTTGAATATTGTTTCTCTGTCGCTGCAGTTACCCCAGAATATGATCCCGTATCGTAATACGGAAGCTACTATGCCATGATAGGCCACTACAACAGTATTTAATTTTACTTTTTGCGTTAATTTGTATAGAATGTAGGCTGATTTATTTAATTTTTTACAAACTTGTTCTGCATGAGATTTCCATGAAAGGTGACTATCAACTACAATGCCCAAAAATTTACTATGTGTAGTTGTTTCTATTTGCTGATTATTATACTGTACACTAACATTATCAGGTTGCAATCGTTGAAAAAAATGCATTACTTTCGTTTTATCTAAATTTATTACTAAATTATTTCTATTCAGCCAATTTATTAGTGTTTCCAATGTCTCGTTAATATCGTTTTCGTAAGTTGCTTTATTTTTGCATTTTATTATTGCAGTGCTGTCGTCAGCAAATAGAACCATCGGTTGATTTATCTGACGAGGCAAGTCATTTATGTATAATAGGAATAGTAGGGGTCCCAGGACACTACCTTGGGGTACTCCATATTTAATCACTCTAAATTTAGATAAATATTTAATTTCGCGTTTCGTTTTTGTGCAAATTCTAGCTATTTCTGTGTATTGTTTTCTACCTGTAAGATAAGACTTAATTAAATTTAAAACATTAC
Source organism: Autographa gamma (assembly GCA_905146925.1). NCBI lineage: Eukaryota > Metazoa > Arthropoda > Insecta > Lepidoptera > Noctuidae > Autographa > Autographa gamma. The sequence continues at coordinate 1,287,482 of LR989858.1, forward strand.
CTCTTATGCCGTAATCATATAACTTGTTTAGAAGAATATCATGTTTTACGTAATCGAAAGCTTTTGTCATATCGGTAAATAATGCGCATATAGGTGTCTTTTGGTCGACATTTATCATAATGTTTTCGAGAAGGTCATATATAGCCATGTTTATATTTTTATTTTTACGAAAGCCTTTTTGCTCTTCACATAAAATGTTATTATTATTTAAGAATGTATAAATTGAGTGGTAAATAATTTTTTCAAAGACTTTGGAAAATATTGATATTAGAGCTACGGGTCTATAATTTGACATATCATTTTTATCATTTTTCTTGTGTAAAGGTTTTACAACTACGGTTTTTAAACTTTCGGGGAATATACCAGAGCTAATGCTTGTATTAATGATATGGCTTAAAGGGACAGATATAATATTAGAAACAAATTTGATGACTGACGTTGATATGCCGTCGTAGCCGAAGCTTTTTTTATTTTTTAATAATTTAATCACCTGGTCAACATCTTGAGGTATAACCGGAGACATGAATAAAGATTTTACATTCTTTGTTATGCTATTGATTTGCCCCGATATATTTCTTGTGAATTTATTAGCCTCTTGGACTTGATCCACAAAGAAGTTATTAAACAAATTTGCAATATCATTGGGATCATGAATTACATTATTTTGTATTTTCAATTGTTGAATACTTTCCTTTATATTATTTGAGTTGTTAATTATTTGCCATGAAGCTTTTGACTTATTATGTGAGCTGTTAATGATATAATTATTTTGAGCTTTCTGTGTAAGTTTTATTATTTTTTTGAGTTTGTGTGAATATGTTGTAAATATATTTTTATTGTCCCTAGTTGGAGACTTTCTATAAGTCCATAATAATTTTCTTTGTTTTTTGCAACATAATCTTATGCCACGTGACATCCATTTAACTTTCTTGTCTGTTTTTACTGTAATGGGTTGGATTGGAAAGCATAAGTTATATAATAATTGAAAATGTTCCAAAAAAATATCATAAGCTTCATTTGCGTTATTAGAGGATAATACATCAGAAAAAGATAAACTGACAAGATGTTTTTTAAATAAAATAAAATTATCTTTAGATAAGTTACGTTTTTCTATTCGCCATGAATTAAGTTTACATGTTTTGCTGACTTGGATTTTTAATAACTGGGCTGTATGGTCGGATAACGCAAGGTCAAGCACCTCACTTGTACATTTTTGTCGCGAGTTGTGAGCAAAGTTGTCAATGCAAGTGTTACTGACCGGCCTAGTCGGTTTATTTATTTCTAACTTCAAGTTATAATTTAATAGAAAAAATTCAAAATCCAAAGTTAATTTATTCCGTTTTAGGATATCTATGTTGAAGTCCCCACATAAGACTATTTTTTTATTTTTATAACATGTTATTTTTAGTATCTTATCTAAATTATCATAAAACACACTTAAATTAGACATACATGGAGGGCGATAGATGCAAATAATAATTACATTTTGTTTAATTATTACGACGATACTTTGTTGAGTACTGGCGATATATAAAGTAGAAGACTGCCGATATTATAAAAACAAAGTGTTCTGTAAATATTTTTTACGCCGTGATATAAATCAAAGAAGTGTTTAAAGTGTGATTTTAGAAAACAATGATAATTATTTATTAACGTTTTTTTCTTTAATGATAGTGAAGAACGCGTTGATACTTTTTTGAGTACAAGTATTGGCGATATAGAATGTAGTAGTCTGCCGATATTATAAATCAAATAATTATTTAAAACTTTTCAAGTGTAGATTTAGAAAAACAAAGATAATTATTTATTTACGTTTTTTCTTTAAAGATAGTGAAGAACGTTCCACTAGAAGTTGAATGTAATCCTATTAATTTTTAATTCATTATTAACACCCGCCTACATCGTATCCACACGCCACAGGTTACTAACCAAACTAAGGCCAATCAACCTTACATGGTTAGTCTAAATCCAAAGACAAATATCGTACGAGCCCCTAACTTTATAAGGAGGTTAAATTCCTTTAGTTCACACTTTGTATTTGTTTAAGTTTACCTGAACTGACATGATCAAACAATGACCCGAAATAGAGGTCAGAGTGATCAAAGGTTTGTTCGGGAATGTTCGGCAATCATCGTTGCCCTGACAATTAACTTTTATTTGCATGTCTAAACAAACGTTACAGAAACGTGGTCGTGTTATTATGATTGGAAACCACGGAAACAAACAACGGAATTCTAATTAAATTTAATTATTTAAATACCGGGTGGACCAAATAAGTGTATATTTTGCTTGAATCCTTTGCAGTACAGTCATATCGGCACACTTCTTCGTATAAAATTCTAATAACATAATATTAAACTTAAATAAATTATATAAAAATCAAAAATATTAACATACCGAGAGAACCTAATCAATGCATCAAATACAAACATAATACAGCCCTCACAAAGTTTTATAAAGCTTCATAAACACGGTCGGACCCTGTGTAAAGGACTGGCACAAAATTAAAAAAGTTTCAAGCGCTATTTGCTTTATTTTTTCGTTTTTGTTTTATTTGCTTTTTTTTTCGTTGTCATGTCAACATTCTAAATAAATACCCAGTCAGCTGTATTTTGTGTTCCATTTATGAATTCATGGAACGTTAAATTCATATGTTTTTAAATGCATGTCGATCGTCCCTTTTATGCTATAATCTTTGCCATAATGTAGTTTTAGTTTTTGTTTAATTATTATAATTTAATTTATTCATTTAAGATTAATGATCTGGTAACCTAGCAAGGGAGCTTAAATTTACCGATTTTTTTTAATTACAATAACATCAATTTCAACAAATAATATTTGATTGAAATGTTTTTTTTTTTCGTAAGTAACACTGTTGTTACCGGTTATTTCCTCGAGACCTCGAAGATGCCAAAGTAATAACATATCTATATTTTACACGTAGACTCTGGCTTTGATCCTCAGTAACCCAATTACTGGAAACCGATACTCTAAGGTTACCGTTGTCATATGTAAGCCGTTATTAAGGCAATCTTCCCTTCCCTTTCACCAAGAAAACTGATCGTATATTGACAAACTTATTGACATAGGTAACAAAAATGGAAACTAATTTTTGTCACATTACAATTGTCAAATTGAGTAAATTCGATTAGAAAACAAACCATTGTAATGTGCTGTTGCATGCTCTTTGCAAATTCACTACTGCAAATGTTCTAAATCAGTTTCTTTTAATAATTTTATATTAAGTTAGATAATTTATCAAAAAACAGTTAAGATTAAAAAAGGTAGCATATCATTAAACCATTGTGAACCTAAGTACAATCTCGATGATTTGGATTTCATAAAGTCAAAAAACCTGATAAATTCTCCTTTACTCTGTTCATTACTTTTACTCAGAATATAGAAGATAAAAATCATAATTTATTTTCTGAATTTCTTACCTAAAGGATTTTCTAACAAAGATCACGTTCCGAACGATCTTATTTGTTATTTAACATGAACGATAAAGGGGATTGCTTTATCGGCATCCATCCTTTTTTATCTGTGGCAGAATATAAAGTTATGTGGACTTTTTAAATGTTAGCATTACCGTTCAATTTATTTCTTACGTGGGTGTATAGAAATTGATATATTAATTTTTGCTTATAGAGCCTACCTTATAAAGACACCTGTTTTCTTTCAAATGGGAAGGATTCGGTTGTTGTTTAAGTTTACTAATTTAATACTTAGCGAGGCACTTTTTCGTTTTTAAATACTCACATTCAAAACAGTCATATACATACCTACAGCTATGTTTTTACATAACATAACATAAACATAACATATCATCACGCAGCAGAGGTGTACCAATGTACACCTACATTTCGCCGATATGTTTAGGTCCCATGTAATAGGGGGCGAGCCTATTGCCACTAACCGGGCACAAATCCAAACTCCGACCTGATACTGTGAATTTCATAGAAAAACCCAATAACACCTTGGTCGACTCGGGAATCGAACCCAAGACCTCTAGCATAGCAGTCACGCTTAGCACCACTAGGCCAACGAGGCAGTTGTATGTTTTTATATGGCTAAATTTCGTACAATCATTAATCATGTTATTGTAGCTACAATGCTCCATACCAATTTTAGATGCCAAATTCTGTTGGAAAATAGAAGCATCAATTCTATTTCAGTGTAAGTGATAAACCGAAGTATATTGAGTGAGTAACGTCGAATATCCCGCGATCTGAGTAATAGTCACGTTCGAGGGATCAATGTCTCGAGTTACACAAATAATTAACATCGCAGCGTAACAATAACACGAACGAATGAGTATTTAATAAAGCTGAACGAATGAGCGAATGAACTGTTCAATAAAGTTCAGTAATTTCTTTAAGTAATTGTTTTATCTTTGAGTGTTAGAAAGTTTGAGACTTAATTGGAGTTACGATTCTTAGGTTTTATGTTATATACCTTATATTATGTATTACGCGTATATTCCTTTATCTGATAAGCTGTTAGGTTGCTAATTCAGCTTCTCATTTAGGTACATGGAAATACCTGCCTAAGTGAATATCTACTCACTGTAAGGGGTGAGAAAGTAAAGAATTAATATACCTTAAGTATTTTTGCCTGAGTGCACTAGAAGAACCTGTCATATATTTTTACAGCAGGTCGTTAACTTTCCACCCAGTGATAAATGACGGGGCTGATGCTACATTCTCAAATTAAAAAATCGAACGCTTTATTACCAAAAAGGCTAAAAGTTAAACAAACTTTTTTCTTTATCCGGAGAGCCTTAACGACGGCCAGTAAATTTAATCGTCGATTAAAAAAAGTAAATAAACATCAGCAACGCAATTTGTAACCTAATTGAGTTTTTAATGAAATCGTGGAATTTCACCGACTCCTAGCTTGATGGCCACCAAAAATAATGAAGCCTTGGCCACTACGTATAGTCTTTCTGATTTTTTTCTTTGCTTCGAAAGATTTTTATATTCTTTACTTATTTTACTCTTAGTTTTTTCTGAAGAGGACTAAAAGATAATGGAACAGAAATATTAATCTAGGAAAGTTTTCAACATTATGGAAAAAGGTCTGGATTATTCATATTTCTTACCAACTTATTTTTAGCAAGTTATGTGTGAGAACTGGTTTTAGTTTGCTAGTTATTTTGACGTACAATTTGAACGACAGAAACTACGATAAATGTAATCATAAAAAAATCTTTACACCAACTCACAACCAGGCAGATTTCACGTAAAAAGGTTCTCCTACGCATACTGTCCACACACAAAAAAAGTAAATGTGTGGTTTACCATAAGGAATCGTTCCGTTCGCGTCACGCGTGTCTGCAACGAATCGTCTGTCGCCGAGTGGGTGCAATCGATCGGCGTCAAGGTCACGGGCAAGACTTGATAAATTAACTGTCCTCAGCTTTAACTGCTTTCAGTTAGAAATTCCAGTCTGTTGTGACGTCACGAGTTTGTACACAGGCGAGAGGTGTGACGTAGTGATTTTTGGAAACTTTTTAACGTATCGCTGTGATTTATTCGTAGATTTTTTTTTGCTAGCCACACTTAGCCTGTAAGATTATCAAACCTCCTGTGACTTATTATGCAAATGGTATAGTTAGTTAATGGTATAGTTTTTTTTACTGAGCACTCATCAAACCTAAATACAAAAATAGTACTTCATGTTTTTTACTAAATAGGGACCAATCTTATTGCGGCCAAACAACTGTTTCCTGTGCCTAAAATTCGAAAACATTTATACTTCTGCTGTCATGACACACATATTATTATGACGTCAAAGATTTGATGGATTATAGTACACACTGGCTGAGTATGACAACCTTGTGACAATCAAGCTTGTACGACGCGTTTGAAAATCGAATGTATCGATTTATTCGCTTTACTTCTTTTATAGCAACGTCGAATAAATAAGAAATATTAAAATTAGAAAATGAAATTGACAATACTTAATAGTTATACTGTTTATTCTAATCGATATAAATGAGTTAGTCGTTATGTGTAGTAATGAGCCTTAATGACAATTAGTCCAATTAATGCGCTAATTCCATCCATCATATTCACTTTGACACGCTCATTATATCTCCACCGCAATTAGCTTTGTAACGCCATTTCAAACGGAATATTTATCGTCATTTCATTTTCCTATAGTTTGGTTATTATTAATCCTTCCCTTTTTTTATTTAAAACATAATGGTTATCAGATGTAAACAAGATTAATTCGTCATTTTAAAACTGCCTTCGACATGAATTGTAAAGACAACTCGAAAAAATATTTAATGTATAATCACCACACCGCCTTTCATTTATTTGATTCATCGTCACATAACTCTTACCATCCATACATATTACATACATATCATCTCGCCTGTATCCCCGAAGGGTTAGGTAGAGGTGTACAAATGTACACCCACAGTTTGCCGATATGTTTAGGTCCCATGTAATGGGGGGCGAGCCTATTGCCACTAACCGGGCACAAATCCAAACTCCGACCTGCTACTGAGAATTTCATAGAAAAACCCAATAACACCTTGGTCGACTTAGGAATCGAACCCAAGACCTCTAGCGCAGCAGTCGCGCTTAGCACCACTAGGCCAACGAGGCAGTCCTCGTCCTCGTCACTCATACCAAGGTTATATTAAAATATTGTTAGTTAAGTTTGCATCCACAATCCACATACAGACTCACACAGCCGATCCGAGCAAACTTGTGTCACCTGTCACAGGACGTAACAGAATAGAACAATAAACAACTTTGGACACCGCAGGAGAGAGGTAAGAGATATGTCTAGAAAAACAATACACTCGTAAAGTTTTCTTCGGAGGGGAGACTCTATTCTGTAAAGGATAAAGAATTACGCATAGTCTTTTGTTAAACGATTGAAGTTATTGAGTAAATTTGTTCTAGCTAGTTGTCTTTTTTATTTTTGAGTTTAGTTCCCACTGAGTCTGCCCTGGAAATCTAGAATCGTCGGGAACGTATAATACGATCGGGAGATGTAATTCGTAAAAAATATTTTATTTCAATAGTTACATGTTCAATTAGGTTATGCATTTATTCCACTCGCGTTTACATGTTTACAAGTTAATATTTATATCAAGAAAAAAATGAATTCTATCAAAGGTTTCCACAAAAATCGAGATAAGTTCAAGTTCTTTTATATTTATTCTACCATTTATCGAAGTTGGCGCCTAGATAACATTTTTATTGCGACTTTAGCAGTTCAAAGAATTCATTGACTCGAGATTTTAATGGTGTTATAAATTACCGAGGAGTCATCGCACTCACAAACGAGTTTCAAACACTTGTTGCTGTTTGTGTGAACCCATTGTAGTAGGACGCACGTCACTGAGCACACGCTAAATTGCAAAAATCTATTTGATTTCATAAAGATATTGCTGTTAAAGTCACAATTTTACACTAATAGTAATCGTGTTTTGTAGGTTTTTTAGAATAAAGCCTTATGTTTGATAGGATCAGATATTCTATTTTAAAGTTTGACCATGTTTCTGTTCATTCTTGGTTTTAGCTTTTCTGAGAAAAGCATCGATTTCTAAATATCTCTATCTGTTGCAGTTGACCACCGTGTTTCCTGTATAAATTATTTTATATTTTTGTTTGAGTATATGAATGTAAATCTTGCTAATCATGCACGTAAGAGCGTTTAAAAACCCTCAAAATCTATACTAAGATTCGAAGTCTTCGAAGAAGAATTAGTAACCAAGAGCTCAAAGAGTATTGATGTTACATAACGTTAATTTATTTAACAACAACCTCCCACAGACTTTGCAGACAGATGTGCTCACGAGACCAACTTACCATTTATCTACAATTCTAAATAACTCGAGAAACGATGAATAAATATCCAATGTATTTTTAGTTAATTACGATTTCATTTGATTTATATCTGTATTCAGCTGTCAAAACATAGATTTAGTCTTTAACTTTGTGAGGCGAAGGTCCTTTCTGATCCATACAAGGCCGAGTTGAAAAAACTTTAAGTGATACTATTTTAGAAGATATGTAATAAAATATACAAAAAATTTGGACACTTGGATCGATTGCCGCAAGCAGAACATTAACTTTACTAGGCCTGTGTCAATAAATGCTAATGAAATTTGTATTCGATTCATTATTGGTATACTATAATTATAGGTCCATATAACACTGCTTACATGCGGATTGTAGGATAGAACAAAAGCATAAAGCCTTCTAACAAACACTGGACAGCGAACGAACCACTCTCATTATTTACAGAAAAAAGTCCCAATGATAAAATCTTTATTTTTACATTTTATCTATTTAATCTGTGGCTCGCGGGTAATAGACCTTTTTAGTTATGACTAAAGTTTCATTCGTTCACACGAGCTTATAAAAGTAGTCTCGCCTAGAAATTGTATTTTAATCATTTGTTATTATAATGTTAGTTTTTGTTAGTAGTTAGAGCCTTTCAAGGTTAGAACCATTTGCTACGAAAACATTTATCATTGATATCGATTTTGGATTTACGTAGTAACAAGTTTCATTGTAGATTTATTTGAATGAATACAATTATTTTATATTTCAAACTTAAATATTCAGAACTTTCATACTTTGTTTTAAATAGGTTTTCTGGTAACACACGAGTTCATAAAGTGCGATATTAAATCAAATATTAAAAGGTTTTTATTTCTAAAGTCTAGACCATACATATGTACTACAGCATTGACGTAGCGACGTAGCACTTTGCTGTGTAGCACGTAGCGGCGCGGCGGCGTAGCATATTGCGCAACAAAAGTTGATGCTACATATTTCGCCGATTAATATTTAACGAAGATGATCCTGTAATGAAAATTATGTTATATAGATTTTTGAATTAAAATATAATTTACATATTTCTAAATCTAGACCGTTCCAATAGTCGAGCCGTTGAGTCTGTTATTCCAGAATTAATTTAACTTGTGCCATTCATACTTCACTCAAATCCATTCATCCATTCCAATATTTATGAATAAATACAATATTTATAAAACAGTTCAATGAGATCCCGAGACTTTCCGAGTACCTCTTGACGATTAAATATTAATTCAAATACCTCTTCTGGATTCTGATTCGAATCGAAAATTATGATTACATCATATTTCTGCTCTCTCAATAAGATCTCATGAATAAGAACAATGTTAATACAATATAAATTATTATAAAACAGATTATTAAATGTTTCGACTTAATTCATTAAATTACTGATATTATAAATGTAAACGTGTGTTTGTTTGTCTTTACTATCAAATGACTCGACAGTTTCTGATGAAATTTGGCAAACAAGTACTTAATTTTCTGTTTTTATATAAAACTTGTTTTTAAGCTCGGCATTTGCGTTAAAGCATTTTAATTATCAAACAAATTTACTTCATTAACAATAAATTACTTATATAAAGTTTCATGTAACAATTTTCCCATCATTATACTACGATAAATTTTAATAATTCAATGTTTTTTTCTGTTCTTAATACTAGTTATGTAGCCAACGTTTGTAACTAAATTTAGTCCATGACATTATATAATATTAATGTCGTATTCTCGTAATATATTATTCAACAACTTCAATATGATATAACTTACTTATTTTTAGAGTTTCTCGATACTTTGGCTTCGTATCGCGGAAAATTACGATTTTATCAGCAAATACAATTTATATTTAGATATGTTATTATTTCAAGTAAGTAACTTTAAGGCTTCCAGTTATTTTGTTGGAGTTATTAAATACTTTTGCTTGTATTTCCACCATCTTGAATGTTTGATGTTGTTTTACTTTGATATGTGATTTGAATAAATGTTTATCAATGAAATATATCTTAAGACACTCCTCTTCTTAGTAAACACAGAATATTGGTTTTTCATTTTATCTTCTACTAGCTGTGCCCCGCGGTTTCACCCGCGTGAATACCTAGGTTCCGTTCCCGGTGCCTCAGATTAATCCAACTAAATCACTATCGTAACAAAGGTCAGGATTAATTTTTTTTTCCGCACAATTTTCCATTTTTTTTTTCATAAAAACCTTCTCCTGATAATAGCTAACACAACAAAAAAAGAATTATCGAAATCGGTCCAAGCGTTATTGAGTTATGCGCTTACCAACACATTTAGCGATTCATTTTTATATTATAGATATAGTAGGTAATATATCATGATCAAATTATTTACACACTAAAAAAACAAAGTTATTTAAAATAACTATAATTACATATGTTCCTAATGGTGCCTATGAGTCATGAATCAGACTATGTCCGTAGAGTATGACATTTTAAATTACAAAAAAAAAAATATTTAAAAGGAAGTATAATTATTTAAGTACCTACACACCATCATATAGACAATATAAAATAACCTATATTACTTACGTCTAGAAACTACATAAACCCCCAAAAACTACAAATTTTAAAACTAAAATGGCACCTTAACAATAAGCACATTGAGAGCAAACCACCCATTGAATAGCTATAGGAGTAGGAGGACGATCGATGCTCGCTCTGACGTCATTCCGCCCAGCTATAGACATTCTATAGACACAGCGGATACCTCCAAACATTCACACATACATACATACATACAGACGTACGTACCATACATAATACACACATATTGTGAATTATACAGGACGGAATCAAAAGCAGATTGGATTCTATTTATTTTGTCAAAGAGTGTTGATGTTATATGTATGAAGTTTTGTGTTGATTTTGTAGCCTTTTTGAAGTTTATTTTAGGAAATTAAATCTGTGTTATGTATTTTTTATAACATATTTTATTCAATTACTTTTTTTGTTGCTATATAGTATGTTTAATGTTTAAAACATTTTATACCATAAACGAAGGATTCTTCGGTGAGGAACTAAGTGTGAATGATTGTACCCAGGGTTCATCAGAGTAGTTTTATGATATAGTTCATTAAAAATGTTATTGGTTTCTTGATATTATTTGCAAAAAAAAATTGAAGAGAAGATTTGTAAAAAAAAATTGAAGTCTCATCTTTAATTACTTTTTTAAAAACTCTGCCTTGAAGACCTCAAAGTTCTTTTTACAGCAACATTTTAAATACACAAGATGTAATCTAGTTCTTCATCTTCGCTCCGGCCTGTATAAAGCCTCTGTGTGATATCTGAACAGAATTAATTTGGAATTTCGTATGAAATGAAAACAGAATTAGCGGAGTATCGACGTTTTGCTCCTGTTGTGTCTTTGCTATTCATTTATACTGCTTTGATGTGCCGCTGCTTCGACTAAATGTAGCTTTCATGTTTTTACCTCAGTGATATTTTTGTAATAATACTCTTTATTTTTTTAACGATATTTTCTTGGGATTCTCTTAGAGTTTCACTAGATTAGTAATAAGTAAAGTGTTGCACAAATCTTTCATAAACTATAATTTACCGGCTTTAGTTGCTATGTCCCGTTAATGTAGAATGACTTTACAAAAATATTTATGTTCCCATACCTATGTTGCCCTAGTCTATTTTTCATGTCATTGGGCAATGTAAATTATAAATAACTAGGTACACAACACGACATACACATTTACTTATTACAGAAATGAGATAGTAAAGATAATTTCCAGACAACCTTGAAATTATTTGATTAAACAATAATTTATTGACAGTACCATCATGTTGGGTAACTTTGACCCACTTTATGAGCTTTTTTTAAAATTACGTATAGAATTCTTAACCAAACTACTGTGAAATAAATGTTTTTAGTGGCTTTACAATGCCTATTTTTAAGAAATAAAAAAATTAAATCTTTTTTTTAAACTACAGCTTTATAATCATTGAAAATTCAACGTGGCAAAGTTATACGGTGACTTGGGTAACATTACCTCACACACTTAATGATACGGATTTTGCTGTTTTAAATTAGGTTTTGTTATATTTGGTGAGTCTTAACCCTCTTTTTATGCCATAATATGAAACAAACTAACATTAGAAACAATTTTTATTTTTTTTCTCAAAGGTTTACTGTTGGAAACATGAAAAATAAAGTGGGTAGTTAGGGAAATCACTAGTTTTTAAAAGGAGACGGGTTTTTAGAACTTATTAGGATCTAATCAGTCTTATAAGTCTTTTAAATTTTTCATTAATAACAAAACTAAGTTATCAATTCCTAATCAATTATAAAAACTATCATAAAAATCCAAAATGAAAATAACAAAATCAGCTCTTTACCAGCCTTACTCACCCCATTCCATACAAAGAAAATCATCATCAATGATAAAAAAAATCTTTCTTTTGGTCACTTTAGTAGTAGGCAAATATTTCACGACATTTTTTTGGGAAACAGCGTATAATATCAGGCTTATTAGGCAGCTTTCAACCCTCCATCGCCTTCTGCATGAGCGACATTTTAAGCTTTTTACCATCGAAATGTATAATAATGATGTAATGTATAGAATTTTTTTTTTACCTACTTTTTTCGCGCCATGTTAATGTATGTATACCTTTAAAAAAAAAATTTAAGTTTTGCCCAGTACGTTAGTGGAGTTAGTTCAAACTATCAGTGTAACTTTGACCCGAGTCAAAGTTACCCGGATTTGATAGTTCTAAAGGACCCGATGCACAATTTCGCTAATATTAACAATATTCATAAAAATATTGCGAAAATTTTAATTGTATTTAAGTTTTTAATCTTTAATTTATTGTCTGAACTGAAACTCACCTTTATTCAGCGTCTAAGAATCGCAAAGCAACAAAGTTTTTTGAGCACTTTTAAAAAGACGTTGCGCACAGCCCGCCGTTTTTATTTTATATCTATGGATTTTTAACATTTATCAAATAATGACATTAGATGGGTTTTAACGAAGCCCTTTATGTATCTAATAAAAAATATTTCTATGCGTAAAGTTTTGTACAGAGCCAGAAAAAAAAATATTAATCGGAATTGGAAGTGGTGAGTCAAAGTTGTACTGAAAGCTTAAGTTACCCAGATTGACCGTACTCAAAAGCTCGTTTGTTATTTATTAACTTCATATTGATTCAATAACATGGAATAACTCATACACTACAGGGTAAAGACGGTTCATAACACATAAAAAAGTCTCAGGAAGCCTATATAAAAACTCCTGCTCCTGCTACCCAATGTAGGGCATAATTTGTGGTAGATTCAATTAGATTTTCTCTTCCGATCCTTCTTTCATCTCTTAACTTCTCCACTCAGGCAGACGATAGGAAAAAAACATATTTTTTCAGTAGACCATCCCATTATTTTCGGCCTTTACACCCAAACTGCGTTGGGATCAATTCCAATCCAATATTAACAGATACCAACTTTACATGAAACGGATGCCTATCGGACCTCCATGGTCATATATTCCCTAATTAAAATAAAACAAAAGAAGGTTTATCGGGAAGCATTCGCAAGTTGGATCGATGAGCGCTAGGATCTGCGAACAGCGCCTACTTGTAATAAAATCTCCATAAAACCTGCCGTTGCTGGGGAGATAAAAGATAAAATTTAAATGAAGTCACCGCCGCTGCCTATGTAATCTCGTTTGTATTCAGTCAATAAAACCACTGTGACGTCTACTTATCCGCTCTTAATGTACCACTCATTGAATCCTATGAACTCTTAATTTATGTTCCTGTTGAGTACCTATCAAAGATTTATTCTACTTGGCTTTAGGTTGTAACACGGTTTATTTTCTGCAATTTCGTCGTACTTACTTCCTTGTAAGATACACATTGGATATGTTACCGGATGACATTTTATAGTTAGGTTTTTTTCATTGAAGTTATTTGGGGAACTAAAATTGTATCAGCATTATTAAATGATGTGAGTTTGTTACACTAAAACCTTTGAGGGTTAAAGACTTGTTGAAAAACGTCCTAAAACCTAAAATCAATGTAACCAAACACTAATTACAATTACGCAAAACTTCAGACGGCCTCAATTTATTACAAAAGCTTAAACTTTTCGAAAGTCCTAAAAGACTAAACTTTATAATATTTAAGCTCTAAAAAGCCGCCACTTTTAATAACAACAATTCGTCCATTAATTTAGTTAATTATAACTACGGATATTCATCCTCTCATTATTTCAATCTAAAATAGAAGTCCATTAAAATATCATGTTTCATAATAAATAAGATCTAAATATAAAGGCAGGTGTATTCTGTAGCGAGTGGTTCTCGGCAAGTTGTCTGCCCGAGGCTTTTGACTAAAGCGCTGTTATTTTGGTCCAAACCCGATTTATTTAGGTCAGACTTTATAGATGCCTTCATCAGCTTGGCCTAAAATTCTTTTAAGCCGTTATTTAATTATAGCTTTTGTATTTGGGTTAAAAGTATGTAGTAACAATTTTCCGGAAAATCCTAGTTATAAAAAATAGAGAAAATTGTTACGAGGAAATTGAAATCGCTGGTACAGTTTGGTATGTAAATAAGTGAAGGGATCTATCAACTGTTCTTTTAATTATTACGTAAAAGCTTTATGTGAGTGTCTCGATTACAAATACATGTAAAAGTAATTAACTTTGAATAAGAGTAGCATAATATTCACACTTCATAGTAAATAGTAAGCAAATTCCATTTCAGTTCGATAGGTGTCAAGTAAAGAGCTCATGATTAAGGACTCAGATCCACTCTTTAACCAGTGACACATACCACACGCGTTACTGAAAATTGTACTTTATACAGTACAAAACAAGGTTGTATTTACAGTACGCGTGCCTCCGGACGCATTTTTGTCTAGTGATTTGCCATTCCTTACAGTTTGACAGTATTTCCCTAGAGAATTCGTACGAAATAGACTCAACAAATGTACCAACAAACGACTTAGTTTTTGTTGTTCCCGAGACGACAAACGTTTATTTTAGTTGCGTGTTAAATCTTGTAATGCTTTGAAGATGGTTTCCTCGAGGGGGACCCATTTGCTGACTGTATCGTAAATACAAACATACTGCTTTTGTTCTTGGATGGACCACACGTCACTGGTAACATGACTTGAGAAATGGACCTTAGCACTAAGAGATAAAGGCTATTTTATGGTAGCTATTGCGTGGTTTATGGTTTAGTTAGCTTTAGGTTGTATGGCTGCAGGTCATGAGATGGCGAAGAGTCAGACGATTAGATTGGAATCGTGTGTAACCAAAGTTGTTTTTACTTTTACGCAATTATGCCACATGAAAAAATAAATACTAATAAACGGTCTTTATGTTCATATCTCTAGTTGCCAAAAACATCTATCGATATATGAATCCTGGGTATATAACACATTCATACATGTACTATCTTCGCTTGTCTACGACACTCTAGTACCTATTTATCTATTCTATGTCACAAAAGGAGCTCGGCAACGTGTCCTATTGAAATGGAAGACTCACCTTCGGGATTTGTGCTAAGCTTCTCAGGTGTCACCATGGCAACGGCCTTCGAACCACAAAAGAAATCAATTATGTTAGCAGACGGCTGCAGGCTGTAACACTATTCCAAATTGAATTGTTGAGGTAGGGCGGTAGCGGAACAATATGCTATAAATTTAAGGAAAGATTTTTTTTCTGGTAAACGTCATATTGAAAGATAACTTTAGTTAAGTTGAGTTACCTAAATGTGATGGAAAAAACCTTAGGAAAATGTATTTATCTATTAGTTCTCTCTGCACATACAAGGTTCAACATATGGATTTGCACACGTCGAACGTAGTATCATTAACTATTATACTTCTTCTGTGATTCTCTGAATTCACAAGGTCGATAATCTTGACGAATAGTTAATTTCCTAAAGCGTAAGACACAGACAAACAGAATACAGACATTCATGAAGGTATCAAAGGTTTTTAACAAAATACACCTTCTCTTCAAAACTATAGATGTATCTATACAACAATAAATAACAAAGCTTTTTCACTAACAAACGTTAACTAAAACACTCAGTTATTCCACACTGGTCGCTAGGAAGATATAATGTTTGCTCTATTATTAGAACCTTATTTAATATTCACGTATTACATTAAACTTTCACGTGTCGTCCCCTTCTCTCTAACGTGGGACATTCTGTCATACAGGGAGACATATAATTTATCTAGCATTCATTAATTTTTAGATATAAATGGTAGATAAACTTATCAGTAGATTTTATTTGTAGTAGGGTGATATACCTAACATATTCTCTCACAATAGTTTCGTCCGGAGGCATCGATCTTTATTAGTGATTAATGTCCGGAGGCTTATTAGTAATATCTCGCCAACTTAATCCGGTAAGGCAGTAAAAACCTCAACAAGATTTTAATACGACAGTTCTCGACAAAAAAAAATAGTTTCGCATCCAGTAATTTTTATTGCCTGTGGAGTTAATATATTCGACTACCTAAAATTGTTATGAATAAATGAATAACATATTGGAAATATCCCAACAAAAAAATATTGTATAATTTTCAATAGCTACAGAAATAATGAAAACGATATTCGTTACCCGTGCAAAATAATTAAAATTATTTCCATTCCCGGAATTAATTTTCAGCATTCGGACTATTGAAATATATATTTTACAATTATAATAGTTATTATATTACTTCAATTAATTTATTTTAAGCCCTCTGTGTGGTTGATATTCGGGGAAATTCATGTCCATATAATTTAACGAATGCATTGGTATTGATATCGGCTATTCTCGGTAATGTATTAATAGAACTGATTCCACTTATTCTGCACATTTATATGGACGTAGGTAGAATGTCATGGGTGAACACTAATTACGGAAATAGACATGTTTGATGTAAAATAAATGTGCAATGAATCTCAATCAGTAAATCCACCCAACCCATATCGGTACTCCGCTGGACATCGCTCTCTCAAAAGTTGAGCATCAACATAATTATGGTCCCCCGCCTTCCACATTCACTCCTACCAAGCAACGACCTTACACTACCCTACAGTTCAAACCTTCATGCCATAATCTTAGCCGTACTATCATTTTATCTATTTATTTTCCATAATTCATGAAGGTATGTATCTGTTTTATTATACTTGTTTTCGGCAGCTGCTTGCAGAACTTTATTTCCCACATTACATCAACCTGCCGTATTGATTACCTGCTATCTAGACTTATTTTAGAGACTAGGTTACTAGGTTAGGTTTCTGGCGCATCAACCATTTTTGCAAAGTAACATCTTTGAACTGAATTTTGGGGACTTTAAAATGTTTTGATTTCAATTTAAGATGTACGATTCAATCAGGAAACTAATTGCGCCATAGTTTTTACTAACTTGTCGTTACCCGTAATTGGAACAAAATAACGCCATTTTGTCCATTTGAAAGACACTAGATGGCTGCAGCCAAGTTAATCAATACAAACTTCGCTATATTCTTTTACGGTCCGTTACTTTTTTATATTCACTTCAAACAAAGGAAATAAAGCACGAAATAAACCGTTTTTAAAATGGCGTCAGTGCTTTATATAGCCTGCAGCGTCCGTATCCACAAATTGCAGGCGTCTGACCCCGTCTATCTGGCTCACTAAAAGGTTACCCGTTTATTCTTAGCCTTACGTGGGAGTGCTCAAATCTGCTTGTTTTAGCACTCAAATTCAGGACAGCCAGCGGCACAGTTTTAGACTGTAAAGTTTCAATCAATATGTCTGACATTTTCAGTGGAGTTATGATGATTTATTTATAGATGTAAGTGGGTTTTTGTGTTTCGGATAGACATGATAAAAGAAAGGGTCTGTCGTTTGTATTAATATTTTCTTTGCATATATAACTATAGGGACTGGATAGGTTTAAAGATGGTTTCAGGTGTCAAAGAGATATTGCTGTCTGAGTTTAAGGCCAGCCTGCCAGTGACCATAACACCTGCAATGGTGTCGAAACGTCAGGAAACAAAAAATTTACCGCGATCAAATCCTTAAAATAGTAGTTTTATTTCTAGGCGACCATATAAGACCTTATTGGACATTAATCCGGGAAGTATTATAGTGCTACAGTAATAAAGGAACTCCATAATCCCGTCTACGAAAGTGAACATAGTTACTCATTATATCTGACACAGTTTCGAGCACTCGTCCAGGACGCATTCCCAGGGGAAATCATAACAAACTTCGCTGAACTATGACAATATTTGTTATTCAAATGCCGAAAATAAAACACGCGAAAATAGTGGACAAAACTATTGAAAAATGAGTGCTTTGTTTACTTTATCCAGGAATTGGAAATGCAATTTTTGACAAATATAATATTTCGTTTGAATTTTTCTTTTAAATTGTTTTTGCAATGTATTTGTGAAAATGTTTTATTAAAATTTATTTTACTGAATGAATACTGAAATAGAACTGTTATGATATTTTTAAAATAATTTATTTCTTTAGTTCTATCACTAATTAAGATACCTATAGACGCCCACCTATTTATATTATAATGAACGCTGGTAATTGGCGTCTTAAAATAAAGTACAGCTTTTTCAATTTATCATTTTTTTTAATCTAAAATAACTGTGAATCAATGTCATTCGCGTAAGCAAGCCGTTAGATACAAGTTATCTTTAATTTAAACTCGCTACATATGAAGTTGGAATTCCCATTGATATTTTAAAAAAAACTGCCAAGTTCGCGATTTCTCTATATCAGTTTCCTCTTAACTAAAGTCTTAAAATAGTCTTAAAATAGCAACATAACGATTGTAGCTACAGTAAAACAATTTGCGTGCACTATCCGGTAATTTTAACCCGGATATTCTGACGAGTAAAATGATGTTAGCCGGTCCAACGACGCATACTGAATGAAGTTACCGGGTAAATCTGAGTGGATTACCTCGAGTAGCTTTACGTTACTGCCACGTGCTAAATAAAATAGAAAGGCTTTTATCCGGGTCGTGACAATAACCGGTTCAGTGTGATTATGCCCGGGTAGTTATAATCATTGTCACGTTTATTCTTGTAATGTTATTTTCGGATAAATGTCGCAGATATTTATGATTACATTAAGGAATCTATTTACGAGTATAAGTAGATTGCCAAATAATAAGGGTTTTATTGTTTTATTATACTACCACTATACATTGTATGAGAATTAGACAGTAGTCTGCGGCGCATCTTAGTAAACACATTGACAACAGCTTTACTTTCGAATGGCAAAGCAGATTTTAGTAAACTATTACATTTGCCATAAAAAACTAACAAGAACAAGAAGCTTGGAAGTGGGTCTCTAACATACACTAAACATACTTATTTAACAAAATTGTGTCCCAGTCAGCAAAGAGAACGAACACAAACAGGATGTGTGCAGCGTCCGATGTCGGACGATATTAAACTCTACCCGGATTATCCGGCTTTATGTACCCGGGTAAGCCGGTGATACCTCACAGTTTATGAAAAATACGGGGGAATTAAATGTTTTCAGTTATTTTTACTGTGAAAATAGATGAATTTTGAAAATATTGAGAATAATTTAAGACGACAGCTTTGATGAACACAGTTGATTAAAAGCATCGATAGATACGTCATTAAGTCATTAGCCTCTTAATATTGTGTTATCAGGTGTGAATACTAGATTGTATTCCAACGATAACTAACATTATTTCTTAGCATACATGATCGAAAAAAGTCCATTATGAATATCCTTTTACTTTATAATAAAACAGTAATTATGTAGACAAAATAGCAACACTGTAACTTGTGTAAAGACACATTTACAAACACACTTATGTCACAGCTTACATAAACACACAACCAAGTTAAAACAAGATGCGCTGAACGTCCGATGTCACACGTTATTAAACTCCGGATTATCCGATGCATCTGACCCGGGTATGCGATATTATATTACGTCATACCCGGGTATGTCCGCTGACGTCATTTAATTGTGAACGACACGTGAGTGTAATGGCTTCAGATAATGGAGTTCAAACTTCAACAGTTTAATTATTTTTTTACTACTTATTAATTTTAACTTCGTTATTTTTTACTGTCAGTAAAAAGTGGATTTGTATATTAATTTCAAATTTGATCACATTTTTACCTAAATGTATGTATACTGTTATAAATAGTTTAGTTATACCAAACTTTAAAATACGGTTCATAAGCTCTGCACAGATTTCTAATTTTTAACATAAACTTTGTATTTGAAACTTTTCAAATATAAATTAAAAAGTGCACAAAGGAGTAAGATTCTTTTGATTTGTAAAGATAGTTTTTATTTATTTTATTTTGAAATTGGAAAGTAGATAATTACGAAAGTTTTCAAATGTGAGGATTTATTATTATAGGTTGTGCGACAAGTGAACAAATTCAATTGTTCATAGCTATTTTTTCGTCAAAATTTTAAGTACCTGACCGAGTTAGAAAAATTTTTTTTTTTCTATTTGACTTATACAAAAAGGAAAATAACTTATATCTACCTTGTTAAAATAGATAAAATATTCTGCAAGTCGTTATAGGTTAAACCCCTTGTACAAAAAGCCGATAACGCTTAGGTACTAATTTAAAAACACCACATCAGCATGCCTACCGCTACCCCAACCTTAACACCTTTATAAAGGTATTTGAACCTTTACTTTGACAAAACAATGACCTTTGATCCAATCATTTATTCTAAAGCCATCCATAATAATTTATAATAGACCTCAAATTCATTCACGAATATCCCAGTGGTACAGTACGGTGAAAACTTAATGGCGGCTCTGAACACGAGGCGAGTCGCTGCGCAGTAACAAACTTATGCGCCAGCGGGGGTGCGGGGCGAGGTACTGCGCAGCGTGTAGCTAACTTCAAAGCCGCCATTAAGTTTGAATCCAACTATAAGGTATAATACTATTATTATTTAAATCATTGCGAACAAGCGAAACTGTCGTTTGTAAACGATAAATATGTAAATAAGTCGTTTTAATAATTGTTACGAATGTTAAAAGACACCGTTTTATTTGGAGCTCGTTTTGACCTTATTCTAGGAATTTTTATGAATAGATAAGGTGCTGGTGTCTATGTAGTATCTATGTAGTTCAAACTGTTTTCTCATCCTGTTGTAAACGTACAATAAATAAAGTTAAATATAGTTTAAAAGGCTTGGGAAATCGTAGTGAGTTTCAAACGAGAGCGAGCAAACAAAAATAAGGACATTTATTGTCATCGCAAAAGTCAGGAAATCTGACTTACTAGTTGTTATGGTATATTTATGGGAAAAAGATTCTTTTTCTTGTTTTCTCTCTTTCAAGATTACGTTACTATAAATATTACCTACTCTACCCCAACCGTACGATCGGCATTGTGCGTGTGTTTACCAACTCGAATCTAATATGTAGGAGTGCCCGAAATAGAAACAAATAACACAAAACGCTTGAAGCAAGGCCAAGGGTTAAGAGTGGGAAAACGTTTAAAAATAACTTTCCCACTAGCGAAGACAAACACGCCTATACTAACCTATTACACTGAAAATCAACAACCTTGCGTACATTGTAGGCCTACTAATTTGTTGTGACGTATGTCTGTAGAAGTCATTGTTGTATCTTTTTTGTAGCATGGCCAGGAAAGCGGGAAAAGGCATCTACCTTATGGCAAGAGAAAATCTAATTCTCGAGATTTAAAAAAAAGATCTATCAATTACCCTTTGTTTAAGAATTCTACAATAAATTGAAAATCTCTAACATAAATTGAAAACATTGACCACCTTTGTTCTTCAAAGAACATGACTTAATTTGTTGTTAATTTAGCACATAACATTTACGTTGGAACATTCATAAAATTCTTGTTATTAAATCACTTTGCTACAAACAACTTCATAAAATTCGTGATTGCTTTGTATCGAGAGTACTTATCAGCTCATAACACCAAAAAAACATTGATATCATCCACGTAAGTCCATGTTTACGAACCAGCTATGAAAGTAGTCGGAATCCGTTTTACGAGGCGTATAATGGTCGAATCCATTTTAATTATCTCGCAATACCTGCCGAGCTCACGTCCAAACCATTCTCAGATCAAATCGATTCCAATTTGTATAAGAGCTTTTAAAACAAACGAAAATCGGACGGGATTTGAAGTTTCAACATTCGATTTTGGGTTCGGTAGTGATTGAGATCGATTTTGTTTTGGTCGCTTTTCATGTGTGGTGTGGTGTACTTCAGAATAATTAAGGGATTTTTGGGCTGGTAGTTGCGTGTTACCTGAAAACACATGTTAGTAATGCTTGGACATGAAGTAATGAATTTTCATTGTCTGACGGCTTAGGTTATTCAACTTTTCGTTGAAGTGGCTAACAGCTTTTTATAGCTAAAGAGATACTATGTTCGGCGTAGATTTTCTCAAACTGAATTGCATAATAATATTGAAAAACAGAGAATGAGTAAAGTACATATATGTACCTAACGTTTCAATGTATATAACCTACTTTTAAAAACAGTCCCATTCGCAATAACAAACTGTTTTCCATATCAAACGAATATAATAATATGATTCGTTTCGACTAAATAATTTTCCATGTATGGAATGGATATAAAATTGATGATACGGGATGAATTCCCCATTTACTGGTGTAGGGAAACAATTTAGCGAGGCCAGGGCAAAGATAACAGTCATTAAGGGCTACAAAGAGAGTAAAAGTCAATTTATCTGATGAAGTTAATAGATAACCGGGAGAGATTCACTTTGAGTATTATTATATCACTGTAGGTCTCACTAAAAAGATTTATTTATAAATTATTATAAGCTAACAGGGTAAAAAATGCTTACATAATATGCTAATGAGAAAAGGGCATAGAAATTATTTAAATGAATAGAAATACAAATAAACAGTAAACTTTGGTATAGATACGCAATTAAAATCTAAATTAAATCAATATTTAAGACGTTTAAAATAGGTTTTAGAGTCACGTTCAGGTTTTATCACGTGAAAAGCATTACATAAAGGTAAATTTATATTCTTAGTGAGCTTATTAGTTCTTACTAGAAAATTAAAAGCGGTAGATTATTGAACTTTCCTTTCAGCAACCAGCTTAATCTCCAACTAAAAAGAGTATGCCCGCTTTGCAGATTAATATTGCAAGCTACTGAGCAGTATGTATGTATATAACGCTGTATGTAGGTAGGTATGTATGTCTTGTTTGAGCCTAGACTCTCGGAGACGTCGGATGAAGGCGGCGGATATAAAACATGCAATCTCCTCTGACGTATGATTGAGGGAATATTAGATGCAAGATGTATTAGGCACTATATTGTATATGAGTTTATGTACAACCTAATTGCCTATCGGGATATTAAGATTCATTGATAACTTAAGGATGTACAGGTTTAGTACAGGTTTAGTACGTAGTTCGCAACTCCAGTACAAATAGTCCCACTAAGGTCAAAGGGCTTGGATAAATGATTTGCATTGAATGATTAAGCGTTTTCAGATTATAACTGCCTAAGCTAGGACATATAAAATATCGATGGTTAAAGCACTATTTTATCTTATTTATTGTGTGGAGAGATTATGTGGAACTTTATGTTTTGTTGTTATTGTGCCATTTGCAGTTTTATCTCGCGAGCGAGTCAAATTCTTTTTACGAAGATAGAGAGGTATATTATTGATTAGGCGAGTCTTAAATAATACTATTATGCCCTTACTCGTTTATTACACGTTCCTCGCAAATATACTATTTTCTTCTCTCTCTGGCTTCCACCTTTCCCTGATTTTCGGAAGCTCTAAAAATATATTAATATTTTATCCTGTTTTCTTGTAAAAGATAAAGAGTTAATTAATATTTGGCGGCTGGTGTGGGTTACCTCGACATGTTTACAACGAAGTTACTTGTGTTCTCTATAAACTCAAAGCTTTTCAAATACACGAAATTTTCATTAGTAAGTACTATGTTAAGGAAAATGTTAGATTTGAATGTGTACCTCACTGGTCTCTTTCGTTTGATGTTTAAGTTAAATTGGAGTGGACCTAATGAATGGTTTTGGGATTACAAACTATAGTATAAATAGATCTAAGGTATTTTGAACCTATCTACTAGCTTTTGCCAACGATTTACGTCACAATCAGGCAGAATGGATTTGATAACACACTCGAACTTTTTATCTTTATCAAGCGAAAGAGGCAGTTTCGTATACAATGGTATACATATTACATACTTGCATATCATCCTTATACGATCAACCTTATACGATGCCTTCAGCAGCGTACCCTTGCAAATTGGCTAGGCAGCATAATGTACTGCAATGCATGTGAATAATGTAGCTGTGGATATCATTTTACATACATACATACATATAATCACGCCTCTTTCCCTTGTAGGGGTAGGCAGAGACCACTTCTTTCCACTTGCTACGATCCTTGCACACTTATTTCGTTTTGTCCACTTTCATTATTCCCTTCATACATGCTGTTCGGTTTATGGTACTCTTGACCTGGCCTTCTCTCATTCACACTCGCCTTATACACTTTTTTTTTCTCACTCTCAACTCAACATAGCCAAACCATCTCTCTCTTTATTTTATTTTTTTCTCTACATCCGTCATCTGACACACTTCAGCCACCTATCCATTCCTCCTCTTGCATTCAACGCAGCGAAACGTGGCCCACTTTTCGCCCCCGCGAGGAACGAGACGTGATGGGTGGCGAACCACATCGCCGCCATTTTGGATAATTAATGTTTTTATGATTATCCTTTGCGTTCCTGCGGACATAATTTTATTATGTGTATTTCATTATAGCTAATTAGCTAAAGCATTTGTGCTACAGAATAAGAAAAAACGAAGGTATCTACGACATCCTGATCCGAGACTATACAAAAAAGTTTTCATCATTGACCACTCGTGTTTTCTGTCCTGCCTAGCGGTAATACATAATTAAGAATGTCTAAAAAAAATTGATTGGTATCGAACCCGGGATCACAGAGATACAACACCTTGAAAACTGGTGTAAACAATGTGATCCTATCAGTATTCAAAGCCTCTTCATTATTTAACACGTCATGTTCCTCATTATATATTTCACCTGACGTATACCACACAGGGTAATAACCATCGACGTATGATATGCATAGACTGCTACTATCGCTAGGTTCCCCTTGTGCCAAGCGAGAGCAGTTTTTAGTCTGATCCTAGTACATTTCGTTTTTCATTTAAGTTAATTTTCGCGCAACGAGAAACTTATATAAGAAAATATCGATGGTTTTGACATTGTTAGGATAATATTAGTGTTTTAGATAGATTTTTTAAAACGGCAAGCTCCATCTTCCTACATAATTCACGACAACACTTGTTCACACTAGTGCTTACGGTTTAAACTCTGATAGGCTCACTCTATAGTTTCAAATGCAACCTCGTTGGTAATAACTTATCACTACATAGTATAAAATAAAGTCGCTTCCCGCTGTCTGTCCCTATGTATGCTTAAATCTTTAAAACTACGCAACGGATCTTGATGAGGTTTTTTTTAATAGATAGAGTTATTCACGAGGAAGGTTTATATGTATAATACATGCATAATATAGTAGAGGAACACGGATAATCTTAGAGATTTAAGTAAATGAACAAATTTTTTGCGCTTACATTGCAAACGCTGGCTGAACCCTACGAGATAGATCAAAATAATGTACTACAGTATTGTGCACCTTAAAAAGATCTACAAAAAAGTCCGCGATGGCATATGTCTATCTCTTGAGGATAACCCACAATAACCATTTTTTATCGTTTATTTATTACTTATTTACGAAAAAGCGATTTTAAGCTATACAGTATTAATCCTTATCCAATTAAGTACCTTTAATAAATTGTGCATGTAATATAGATCAATATTGCCCTTTACAGCATATAATTTAAATAAATATTTTCGAAGATATTACAAATTTAAAATGCAGGGACGTCGCGGTTGCGGCGGTAACGTCCGGGGGGGGCGGGGGGCGCGTGCCTTTACCAAGTAGTGCGTCGAAGGCTGTGCTTCGCACTACAGAACTTTATGATTGTGTAGATATGTCGCAGACAAATAGTATAATTTGGCATTTTACATACGGCATCGTCAGTTTAAAAACGTTTGCGGTTATGTAATATGCCCAAGGCAAAATGTAGATTGCCGTGTCACTTTATAATATGCCTCAACATTTCATCGAAAATTTAAACACCATATACATAATGCCGAGGCAAATTGAAGTATTTAGTTTTTGAGGTTATCCAGCACGTCAAAAATGCTAAGGTATCCATAGACCCTGGGTCGTGAAGGACTCCTGCAGAGTATTTTTGGTCAAAAAACCATGTATTTGATCGAATATTCATATATTCATAGGCTCAGAAATTCATTGCTTGATTAGGTTCGACTTTGTGACAGAGATCAATAGGTTAGGTTAGGTTAGATATTGTGACCTTGCAACAGAGCGAGCGAAGCGAGCGACGACGACGTATGTAATTCAAAGTTTTTCTCGAGATTTTAATGAGCATAGTCACACTAAAATAACACTAACGTCGCATTATAACGATTGAATGATTTGACATTTTGCCTTCGGCATATTACATAACCGCAAACGTTTTTAAACTGACGACGCCGTATGTAAAATGCCATATTATACTATTTGTCTGCGACAGATATATAGTGTAGGTATCAGCGTTGCACCCGAGCAAAGCCGGGGCGGGCCGCTAGTAAGGTATATACTGCTACCGGTATCAGGTAGCGGGTATCAGATAATATGGACTGTCTGTCAACAATCACTGCTTGTTATCAGTAACACGGGATTGAAGGGCCTGACAACGATCGCTCTAGTGTTGTTTAACATCGATGCTTTGGTATCGATGTGTGAACGCAACTATCGATTGATCAAATATTGTTCAACGTTATTCCTTTCGTTCGTTGTTTGCATAATAACAGTGTTTTAAATAATTTGGGGTTTGTTGTCCCTTGGTAACATTCTTTAATTTATGGTTATTAACTTTTTTTTTCTTTATTTATATGTGGCAAAACGTAGAAAATATTTAAATATTTTTTATATTCTTTAAATCGATAAAACATGGTTTAAGGTTTAGCAGGGTATGATCGTTTACGTAAAGATTGGTCTAAATAAAACTATAATATTCAATTACCTTATTCGACTTCTCTAAGACAATACATATTCCTATTATAATTTAACTAACAATTATAAAAATACTTACAAATTGATCCAATTACTCGACAGAACAAACCTTCAATTTGTATTACTTAACAATAGAAAGTTTGAAATCAATAATTCAAATACTTTTCTAAGAAAATTTTCCATCAATAGAGTTCTAGTTCGTTTAGTATTCTAAATAATTAGTGCTAGGGTCGATATCTGTACACCCACGCGGTGTTGTTTCAATCAATAAGTTTCAGGCGCTAAGTGGAGACCAGTGACGTCATCGCTAAGATGAGGACTGTGGACGCCTATTAGTGTCTTTAGTCTTAGTTTAGTAACAAGGAGTTCGTAATATCAACCTTATGGCTTGATAATAGGCATTTTTATTAGTTACTAAAAGAGGTCTAAAAATATATCAATAGATTTCTTCTTCAGTATACACGCATCGAAATTATTTTTTGTTACATTAAGTTTCGCTCTTTAGAGCAGGCACCTGATTTACTTTGTCCTACGGGAGAAAAGTCGTATAATAATCAAAAAATCCTACTGGGTACTTATTGGCTAACTTGACACAATAACAAGACCGAAGAATGTAAGAATTTTATCATCATGAATAAATTGTACCTACGTACTGTTCGCAAATGTCAACGATGCACTTTGCTCCTGAACTTTAAGCCAAGTGCCTCTAAAGAACATACGAGTCATGCAACTAAACGACTGCAAAATTGCAATTATTTCCTTTATTCTCTACCTACTAATAAAAGGAATGTTATTATTGCGTTACACGTTTGCGGTTATACTAGAGTTTTATTGTTTAATATCTTACAAAGCTTTTGTATTGGGTAATCTTTCAAGTGACCGATGCAATCGTTTTATATGTTATAAGTTTAAAAAAAAAAAGTTAAAAAGTTTATTTGTAAGTAATTGCATATATGATTGTAACCGCACATGGAATATGAGTGGATATAATAAATATTTACCCTTAGTTTCACAGAGTATAAGTTGAAAATATTTATTATACTTTTATTACTGAGAGAATTTTCTCTCACTTATAAAAAGCTACTAGTCAAGCATATACATTTGTAATATGTATAATATGCCTTAAGTAGTAGCTTCTGAAGTCACTTTAACAGACCCAGGTGATACGAATTTGTCGGTAGTATTATCACGGGTTAAAAATCCGACAGCTTCAACCCTCGACAAGAGCACAACTAGGGAATACGACGGACTTGATCCGACTACCAACTCCCAGGACCCTGACTTTGCCGCGGGATCACTAAGCTTGGTCAGCTCAGATCCTTCAAAAAGAGGCCTGTCGCATTCAATTTCATAGTATGTACCTGCATGTAACTTAATATAAAATTATTGTGTTTGTCTCCAGGATTTCAACATGCGGCTGGTGGTGCCCGGCTGCGTGCACGACGCGCGCAGCATCCCCGCGCTGCGCGTGCTCGTGCTCATGTCCGCTATGGCGCTCTATCTTACCATGGGTGAGTAGAACTACTTTAAATTGTCTTTGTGTACATAAAACAAAGCCGGGTTAACACTGAATAAAAGCATAGGTAACGAGGATCGAACCGCGGGATAACAGCTAGCGGAAAATAAAATAAAGTTTTAGTTCATAACCAAGCAACTGATATCTGCATTCTGATGCGTTAATCAGTTTTAAATCGCAGTTAAATATCATACTGTGTCTTTACTACTGACAAAATGTGTTTTAAATATTTAATAGAAACCCAATTTCCAATTCTTTTCCAGTACACATTTTTTCCGCCGTCATTAAAAGAAAATATCTAATTCGGACCATAAGCGTTTTTACCTTGTAACAGACGAAACTATAACGTGTACATAATGAATGACATAATAATCTCTTATCCCACAAATGTGACACACAACATGAGGATTTATTTCTCCACAACTCTCCACTCATTTTCTAAATTACTTACATTTGGTAAATTACACCTACTACAATCGACCTCACGTGTTTCGTTACATATGATCACGAAAATCAACCTTATTTTCTTGTGATAAAGTTGATATTGTAGTCTACATGTTATCAAATATGTGTGGTTCATTGTACCTAACATTTGTACCACGACATCTTATAGTCGACATAATGTTACAAACATATTATATTCAAGTTACTGTACAATTTAAGAGACACTCGAGTTTATTAATTGTTCCTGTAGTTTTAATTACAGGAATTAGGATGGATCAAGTGGTTTTGACATTGCCTTTTGTCAAAAACAGGGAAAAAACGCGTAATGTGATCCCGAATAATATCGAATCATTATATTCATTCAACAGGTAGGGACTTACCTGTTCCTAACAGTACTTGCACAAAATTAGATATTTTATATTCGAAAATTCTTTCTTGGAATTTATTTTCATGAAAACCGTTATCACATTACCTTAGCTTAAAAGTCTACAAGACAATATCGTTATTTATAGCCTTTAACTGTCAAAGATTTTCTCTTTTTCTCTAAAAAGCTTTTCTGTACATCGACTGAGGTACGATTGGATTAGAAATAAAGAGATAACGTTGTATACTGACAAAAGACCTAACGATGGGTAAATAAATTTAATTCACTTAGGTTTCACTTCTAAACATTCGGTTAAAGATGGACGAACTTTTTTTTGTAGGAAAAATGAATTTAGTCCTCGAAAGATAAGATTAGAATTGTTTTTTTGTCTGTTCAAAAACATGCCACAATTTCCTATAAAAAATGAAATACGTAGATTTATCTATATTCACATTATATGCCTATTTTATAAAATAAATATACAATTTGGTTTTCTATGTTAAATCATGTGTAAACATATTGGACACTGATATTGATAACTTGAAAATTTAAAACAGTATTAAGTATCAGAGAAGTCACGATAAAAGCTAGTATGTAGACTAAAACAGTCGTAAAGCTCAGAGCTCGTTAATTATTTCTGATAACAAACCTCTCTCTATCCCAATCTTAAGCAATTAGCTGAACTAACACCGGCTAAGACGATTTCACTTCGGTTTGAGTTGCCACAAGATTCGCCACACTATAGCTATTTCATTACAAGTTTTCTTTATACAATAATGCTGAATTTGATGTTTTAATTTCGTCTAGCTTAGAAACTAGAAGTTGGATTATAAAAAAGAACCTTTTAATATCACAAATCTTTTATTCAAATACCACATTTTATTTTTATTACAGGACAACAAAATTTAATGTATATATTTATCTATTTTGATTTATTAGATAAATGTGGAACGAATATTAGGCTACCTTAAAGCGATTTCCAAAAGAGCAATAAAATGATGGTGAATTTACGAAGAAGTGCTTAAAATATTTGTAATCAGAA
This sequence comes from Autographa gamma, assembly GCA_905146925.1. Lineage (NCBI taxonomy): Eukaryota > Metazoa > Arthropoda > Insecta > Lepidoptera > Noctuidae > Autographa > Autographa gamma. The sequence goes on from LR989858.1 coordinate 1,317,852, forward strand.
AACATCTGTGACGTTAACAGGAGACTAATTAAATTCAGGAAAACGAAGTTTCTAAAGACCAGCGAATAAACTTTAGACTTGCAATTGAAAGAAATGCAAACTTTTGAATATTCCATGAAAAGAAACGGGCGAAGAAAAAATAAGAAAAAAAATCACTTGTTCTATTTCCATTTACAAGGACATCTTAGTTCATTAGTATACTTTCAAAAAGGATTTTTGATATAATATACATCTAGGTAGAACCATATACATTAAAAATACAAACCCGTTTTAATCTTCTTAAAACAGTGTAAGATTCTATCTATAGGTAATATATCATTCTATCAATTTCTACAAAAATATTGATAAATTGAGATAGAAAATTCTAATAAATTTAGTAATGCTTTTGTCGCTTCCTATTTTACAAAAGAAACAACAAACAGTGCCTTCACAAAATTTAATAGCAATATCTAGAAACTCAAAACCAATACAAAATTCAAAACTTTTAACCCCGGACAGTACACATATTGTAATCCTACGTAAATAATGAAAACAATAACATTATTGTAATTATAAAAAAATAATAAACAAAATAATTAAACGAAATAAAATATACACAAATTAAAGTTTGATCTGTTTTCTTATGCAAATGTTATCTACATACTAATTAACGTTTTGTTTCGTTTAAATCATACATAACATAAACATATCATCACGCCTGTATCCCCGAAGGGTTAGGCAGAGGTATTGGTATACCTTTGCTATGGTGTAAATTGGTATGAACACCCACAGTTCGCCTGTATGTTTAGGTCCCATGTAATAGGGGCGAGCCTATTGCCACTAACCGGGCACAAATCCAAACTCCGATCTGCTACTGAGAATTTCATACAGAAACCCAATACCACCTTGTTTGGTCGACCTGGGAATCAAACCGAAGACCTCTAGCGTAGCAGTCGCGCTTAGCACCACTAGGCCAACGAGGCAGTTTAAATCAAAGAAAAAATGATTGTTCTGAACATTAATGAAAACAAACTTTTACTTAGGTATACATATTATTATTGTTATTTCAGAAAATGATATTGTTGCCAGGGCTTCAGTTCAGGCCAATGTTGATAAAAATAACACCTAATGTAAAAATAATTGGTTAAAAATGCAATATGAGTTATTGTCGTTACCAGTCCAATTTCAATCAGCTAATGTTGTTTTCGACCTAATTTTGTATTCCCTAAACAAAACATAACAACGGCGGCATTCACCAAATAGTTAAAATTAGATAGGAATAATTAAATTAATTAATTAAAGAGTCTGTAACATAGACACGTACAGAAAAAAAAAACTAAAATTGTCTATGCGGCATCTTTCAGTAACGAAACCTGTCTGTTCCTTTGTAAGTAATTAATAATCATCTAGACCAAAACTAGCTCAGTAGTTTTGGAGAAAAAATTACTAGACATTACACTAATAGATGATGCTTTACAGATCATTAATACTAGTTTAAAGTCTTCATATCGAATTCTCAGCACCACACATACTCGTATATATATATGTAAATTGTTATTATTTATCCTTTAGGTAAAAACATAGGTAGGTATATAATATTCAGGGACAATTTCCCACGATATAAGATAAGGTGGCAAACGTGCTGCCACCTGGCGACCTCTACACGCGTGCCTCGTGGCTAACTAACGCAATGAACATAATGATCTCATTAGTGCAATTACAGATACATATGGTCCATAGTTCCAAGTAGGTACTTTGGGTGGATAAACTATTTTTCTCATAGAAACAGCTTTACATTAACTTAACGTCGACTTCGCAAGTAAGCTGTCTTCTGTCTGTATGTTGAAATGTAAAATACAACTTCCACTTTTTTAACGGCGGTTAAAACATATCACTCAAAACAATCTAATTTCATAGCGTTAGTAATCTAGTTAGGGCAAGAACCCTTTAGGGCCATATGGATCTTACATAGAACTACTTAGCCTGCAATTGAACTGCTGTGTACATACGTTTTGTAATGTTATTAAATTACGGACCTAGGGCAAAATAATACCTTAAACTACTGAATAATTTCCTTATGAATGTGTGCGTTTTCTAATATTCCTATTACATGTGCTAATTTACCTTTATTCCACAGGTGCATCGGTGTTCCAAGCGATCGAAGGTCCCGTGGAGCAGAGCATCGCGGAAAAGCTAGACGACCTCAAAGCGCAGTTCCTCAAGGATCATCCCTGCGTATACGGTACGTAATATAGATTACATTATTAATACAAATCTGTATAGTGTATACCTTGAGACTATGTACAAACCAAACTTGTAGTTATTTCAGCCGCCGACCTTTTTTGGTAGTGATCTTTGCAGTTAGCCTGAGCGCAGCCTTTGACTGCTTCACCGGACTTTACAGCCGCCGACCGTGAGCGAGCGTTTAGCAGTTTACTGTAGGTCTTTAATTTCCATACATGTTTACTTTTTCCTTTACATCTAATTGACAATGTACTATGACGGTATATTTAGTAAATTCCGTCTAGTTCTAGCGGTTGACTATACGTTTGGTTTGAACACAGCCTTACAGATTTTGCACTGTCAGTGCGAAGATTATTCACAGCCAGAGAACGCATTTTGAGGTATATACAGAGTGCTACGGAAATGGGTGGACAGTATTTCAAATATTACCACGGGTTTCCGTAGCACCCTGTAAACAAATCATTATGTACACATTTTCCTCTAAATTTGAAATTAGTCCAGATACAGTAGAAATATTTTTTTCCCTTTTATTAGTAGACCTTTGCCCAGCAGTGGGAGGGACACAAAAAGGTTATATAAAAAAAAATTAAACTTTCTTTTACGTCACGCAGGTCTTTATGATAAGGGATTATATAAAGGGCGTGTAAAGGACAGTTTTTAAAGTTGATGCAATTTAATGATATTTAATATCTACACTGCGTCCATGTGCAGAGAAAGTCAAGAGTCATATGTCAGCATAAACAAACACGATATCTATATGACACACCCATTTCTCTTGATTGCACTATCATGTACTTATGCAATGATAACATAAACTGCAGTTATGTACCTACAGAATAATATTATTAATGCAAAATTCTGAAACATTGAAGTTACATACGCAATTGAGCTTTGTGGTTTTAATAAAATTTTGTTGAAATGTTTTCGTATTTGATCATTATTGATTGTGGTCACATAATAACTCTAATGAGTTTTTCCCAAATTAATAGTCGTTCCCTATCTGAAACCCTTTGGAAAATTGTATTGGAAAAACAATTTAATAAAGTTTAAACGTGTTTTATAGAAATTTCGAGTAATTTTCCTCATATTCAGTGCAAAGTGCAGTCACGAACGCATCACGATAAATGCATCCCCGTATCTATTAGGATCATGTCTTGACCCACTGATAACGTATCTCCTATACCTACAGACGTACCTATTACGTACATACATATGACGTATATAATATACGCATGTAACATATAAAAATTAAAACACAGATGGCTTGCAGTGGAAAATATTGCTGTTCCATTTAGTAGAATATTTCTGCATATATTCTAGTGGTGTTTTCGAATGCCTTACATGTTCAGAACCGAATAAATTGTTCAATAATTTATTGAGCCACATATTAGGCTAGCTCAAAAGGCAAGGCACGAGGCGAGGCAAGGCGACTGGGAGACGTGATCGCTGCTTAGTTTAACGCGAGCTGAAGCTCCTAACTCATCCATAATTGACATACACTTTGAAACATGTTAGAAAATGCAAATTTTAACGAACACTTTTCCTAGGACAAGACCGGGGGCCCAAGTCTGCTATTTACACTCGGTTCAATGTCTTCATAGTGGCGTGCCAGCAGAGCCATTTTCGGAAAATTGGTATTACAATTTGTACCAAATGTATGAACTATTGGTCACAGTCGTTGAACATTGAACCGAATCGTTCCAATGCGCAATTTTGACGTTTTGACGTTTAGTAGAATACCAATTTTCCGAAAATGGCTCTGCTGGCACGCCACTATGAAGACATTGAACCGAGTGTAAATAGCAGACTTGGGCCCCTGGACGTGTGCTTAAAATATCTGCGTCTTTTATAATCCATATAGTCAGATGACATAACTTTATGTTGGCATTGCTAATCTCTTGACCAAGCTTTTAAATCATTGACTATTATTTTATTTTTTTCTGTAAGGCAAATAAACTATTACTATCATTATATCAGAGAAGAAAAACACGCGACTGAAATCACAACTCACTCTTTCAATAATTTTGGACGCGACGCCCTTTAAGTAAGTACTTTAAAGGTTTTTGCCCTGCACTACAAAGTTACCAGTACATCAGTATACATACAGGAAAACCATGCAATATCTTACCGATAGGTAACGTAAGTGCAGTGGAGTGTAGCTAGGTATAGTGCGTGAACTTTCCGTATCAAGTGTCCTGCCGCGCGTGACTCGGAGGGTGACCATGTAGGACTTTCCCTGGTTAATAATGTTGTGTTCGTTTGCAGTAATCATATGTTTGATGCTGGTTTTTACCTAGATAAGTTATGTACACATGTTTGGGTCAGAAAGAAGTCCTAAAAAATTCAAAGATGCTGACAGGTTCGCTTAAGTACAATAGTGACAATGTATGTACCAAGAATACTGTCTGTCTGATAGATTCAATAATATTTAACGAATATCTTAGATTCTTTAGTTACATTGAAATAGTTTTAAACATTAAAATTAATACTTGAATAGGTACTATTGATGAACTTGAAATCCAATTGTAACTTAAATAAACCCATGTTTAAACTTACAAGTACTTGCCTAAATACACATTTCTGAGAGTTTATTATATTTTAACGAGTCCTGGTATTTATGTTATCCTATAGAAGATGGTCCTTATAGTGGTTACTTGAGGCACAAATCAAAGCACTCTTCAGACACTCTTTACGTACCTCTTCAAACATATTTTGATGTCCTAATTTAATTCTGAAGTTGTCATAGCTGGTAAGGATCAGACATGTTTTTTAAATGTGCAAATGCGCAGAAAACACTAAAATATTTTTTTATTAACTGTACTTAAGTCGTAGGTAACTGGCAAAATTAACGATGTCTCAAAAAGATATTGGATCGAAGTCTCTGTCTTTTAGCAACCGGTATTTATTTTGTCGCGATGAGAAAGAAACGACAATAGATCACTAATTAGGCGACTCCATTGAAGTAGGTACGTATATTTTTAGACCCAAATTAGAATTTCAAGAAATTTTAATGATCGCAGTAATTAGAGGGTCCCTTGATAAACGTTATACTTGCTCGTTGACATTTTGTGTAAACAAGAATCGAAAACTAGATAAACAAGATAATTAGTTCTTAAACGGATACTTATTCTAAATTCGTCAGTTATCGGGTTGACCTACAGATACTAATATCGTTAAACGAAATATAACGTTGTGAAAGCCACGCGTCTGAGATTATCGCCGATATCTGGGTACTGGACAAACAAGTTACGACAACACAGCCAATGGGCGCATCTACTTTAATTTATCGTGCATCGTCGCTTGCGCTCAGTCACCTCACGAGCACAGACGCGAACGCCCCGCATTAAACCCCGCGGCATCCGCCATATTAGCTATCAAAACCGACCAGTTCTTCTAAAATGCATCAAAATGGTGATATATAAACTCGAAAAATGTCGCCGGGATACTAAAGTGACGGAAATATTCGCGCTTTTCTTTGAACCTAATCATCCCAAGAGATTTTTCAAGTACAGTTGACCAAGATCCCTCGCGTTCCGGGAATTTGGTTTGTGTTCTGGAGCTGTGGACTGCCGACAAGCCGTTTAGAATAAAGCCTGTGCCTCCGTGTTTTGAATTTGGAATGTGTTTTAAAATGACTATGGATTTTTGATTTTTGAAATTAAAATATTCTTTGCTTAAATTTTGGCGCGAGAAATTCGATTGACATTTTAAAAAATGGAGAAGGTAGGAAAGTACAAGCGTATTCAGTCGTACGGGAGTATGAGTTCGAGGAGTGACGACGACATGACGGTACACAGTCAGCTGTTTCCTTACCCGAAGAAGATGGTGGTTGAGAGAGAGATATTGTATGAGGAAGAGCATCCTCCGTTTCAACCGTTGTTCGCGACGAGTCGGTTGTTCGGTAAAGCGAGGTTCACGTTCCTGCTGCTGTTCTACGTGATATTCTACGTGGTGTACCTGGCGTCCGGCGCGCTGGTGTTCTCCGCTCTGGAGGCGCCCTTCGAGAACCAGATACGACTCGACCTGATTAGGGCGAAGCAGGACTTTTTGCTAAAACATCCTGATATATTAGGTAAATATACTTATCTACTTTCTATTTTTTAAAACTTTTTAGATATTTTACCCTTTGTAGAAATAAAAGGTTTTATTTCTTCATTGAAAACAACGACAACATCGTACACGTACGTTCATTTGCAATAAAGGTTTATATTGGAATCTGCGAAGTCGGTGTGTTAAGGAAATAGACGCTTTGTGCAAGGACTGTAAATATTTGAAGTGCCTGCAATACGGGCTGGGGCGGACAATGCAGAAGTTTCTTACGATCGAACACACGATATTGCGAAACGGTAGAAATGTGGGGTATTTTTCTCTACATTATGCGGTCTTAAAGAGGGTTGAGACTACAATACTTGGTATCATTTTTAATGTCGGTGCTTTTAAATTTTGATATAACGAACCATATAAAGATATTTTGTTGAAGTATTTAAGGACAGGTCAATTAAGTGTTTTGCATTTATATTTTAGGGAGTAAGTCATTTGCTACAGCCTTTTCTGTCCCACTGCATTGCATAAGCTTTTAAGGGTGGTAAACATTGCTCCTATCTGGTTAGGGTTCTGCCGTAAATTAATTAAGCAGGTCAGGTAGCAATGTACCAATAGTTATGCTCATTATTTAAAAATAGTTACGATTATAATGTGTATAAACGAATACATCTTAGAGACAGAGGATCGTTTATAGCAGTTTAATTTACGTTTACTCATTAAATTTAAATGAAGATAATTTTAACAATCTGTAATGAGAGTAGTCAGTGAATGAGCCAGTATAATTTTATAATGCACATTAACGGACATTGCGAATGTTCTCGAGCGATTTACAAGAACATAGAATAGCTTGTTTTATATTCATAATAATGAAGCTTTCATAATAAATATGTTGTTTTGAGTTATAAACAAAAACTATTTTTTTATCACAATAATTATGTACTTACCTTATTTTTAAATCTTACTCGATTACTACATTTGTTTAACTTTTGTCTGTACATAGCAACAACGATAACGTTATAATTTCTAGTTTATGTCAAATAATTGGTAATTAACTAAACATTAAACAGATAGTACTGTAGACAAAACATTATCGATGTAACAGATACATTTATTGATTTATTTATTTATATGTCACGCGTTTAACATACATTTATCTTATTTGATCTGTACATCCAAATGCCTTAATCTTTTTATCTGGCATTGACCTTTAGATTTTTATGCAGTGGTACTGATTAATAAACAGATTGACAATTTATATATAACTTATCTCACTACTTAACTATGTGATACCAGACGAATAACTATAAAACGTAAGGTTTAGTTTCTAACCTTTGGAATTTACCAGCATAGTTAAACTTTTTGTAAACAAATAAACCGGTTTTGATAAATTAATGAGGTGGATGTTGAAATACAGTGAGGTCTAATCTAATCTAGTAAATTATTAATGTCGGGAATATATTAAACGAACTTAATACTAATTTTGACATCATCAAGCCTTTAAATTAATTATTTGCTAGCGTGACAATGCGTGATCATTAGTGCTATTTTGTTACGTATCTCGACAACGGAATTCGCGGTGAGATGTCAAAAACGTATTCTCAAATTTGAATTCTAAATCAAGGCTAATGCGGTTCACTTTTGAAATGAGCTTTATTATCACTCAGGTGAAGCTCGATATCGAAATTATTTACAGAATAGACAAACATGTTCATAATAATATAGAGAAGGAACGAACATGATCAATGTTAGTTCCTTCTCTATATGGGAAGAGGCCTGTGCCCACCAGTGGGACGTTAATAGGATGGATTATTAGTTTTATTGTGTTAAAATATATTGTCAACTATAAAAGAGACATATTTTAATAAATAACCTTGATTCTGCTGACTGTATGTTGCGTAAGACATTCTAATTTAATGATGTGGTTTGATTTTGTAAGAGGTGGGAGTACCGTAAGATAACTGGTTTAAGGTTGTCTCTTATTTCATTCGGACAGTTCCAATAGCATGGTATATTAATGTTGTATAGGTAATGGAATAGTACCGAAAACATCTAACTAGACTACTAACTAGTAATTTTGTTTTTGTGACTATCTTACATCTATTAAACCAGATAAAAAATTTAAAAGCCATAATAAAAATTCTGTCTTAAAAGTTTTCCTTTTAACTTCACTATTATAAATGTAAAAACATAACCCTCTTATTTTTGGCTTCGCCGCAGTCGGGGTAATAACGAAAAGATCAATTTTATTTTCCAAACTACCGTCACCTACCATCACCAAAAGACCATCCAACACTAACACCTTTACCCAACGTTCGTCAAGCAAATCAGATTACGTCTCATTTCGCATCCAAACAAACCGTTTGTCGTTTGAGCGAGCAAACCTAGTTGTACCTAGAATACTAGACTGTGTGCACTGGAACGCAGAGCTATCCGATAGTGGGCAAGCTGCCGACCCAGTGGCTCGGAACTAAGTAGGTTCACACCTAGCTAGCTTTGCGATACCAATGTTATTTGCTTTAAAAGCGGAATTCATTTCAATAAAACAAAATAAAGTTCAGACTGTGTTAAACGCAGCATTTATTTTTTATTATTTATTTGTGCTTTTTTTTCACCTACAAAGCCAGATAGGCAGAGGATCCATCCGTATTTAGCTCAATCCGGTGAGACTAGAAGCCGACCCCAACATAGTTAGGGAAAAGTCTAAGCAATGAAAAATGTATTTGTCGTACCAAAAATAAGCTCAACTAATATCATAATTCATGAATGAATCTGTTCACGATAAACATTTGCAAACAAAAATAAAAACTAAAGCAAGACGGAGCATGCTTGAAGTTCTAGAAGTTTCCAAACATCTTAAACTCTCGTTTCCTAGCTCTGAACATTATAGACGCGGGCTTCAAGTTTGGTTCCTACATCATATTCTTAGTGCTCGCTTGTTTGAAAACTTTTGCTCTTTCCTTCAAAAATCTTTGTTGAATAAGTATTTCGGTAATACTATACAGCAGCCTTTGAAAACTTAAGTTCCTTTTTAGGTATTGTGGAAATAAGTGCTGTAAACAAAGGTGTTTTGTTACGTAGTTATGAGTGATTTTTAAACATTTTTTTGATAGAATATCTTTTTCTCTATTTGAATCTCACTCACCTACTTAAAACAGTTGTAAAATATTTAAACCTTAAGATATTTAGTATTTTTATGAATGCCCAACGAATTTACCTATAGACACCATGGCAATTAAGAAAAATTCTTGAAACCCTTAGCTACAAAAGAAATATTATTAGCATATTTCTATCTACCTTCAAATATATGTAATCGATTACTATCAATATCCCAATTGTATGCAACGGCACAAAGTCTATAGATATTCTAATAACAGCGAGATCAAAGCGACAGCTCCCAAATTACGTACCCATGTCAAAAGAGTAATTTTCAGATATACATCTACCTAGCGAAAGGTTTCGTAAAAATAGTATTTTTTTCTACCAGAGCCAGAAGACTAATTGTTTATTTGTTCACAAATAAAAGTGGTTGATATCTCCAAATTATTGAAAGTTTATATTTAAATAGTAGATATAGTACATATGGAAACACTTTATATTTTTTTAAATAAACGATCTTGTTTAATTTCTACATCATTGTAACTTACGTAAAAAAATACTTAAATAAAAAAACGGAACATATAAAAAAACAGTCCCAATTTTGTACCAAGTTCAAAAGAAAAGTACCTATGTAACGCCATAGTAATAAGTGCTATCAAACACAGTAAATATACACAGAGAAAAGTTTATTTATTCGCAGCAAACAAAAGAAATCGACGGATCCTTCAATCAACATAAAATATTCTTTATGTTATAGCAAACAATGATTTATTTGCTATTTACTATACTGTGGTGTTTTCTTCTTCAAACACTATTCAGATGAAAGTGATATCAAAATGTATAACATATCGCAGGTACTATTTATTTTTCTGTGCCTTTATCTATAGGGAAAAAGTAAAAGTAAAATTAATGGGGAACAATTGTTTCAACATTGCAACAATATTAGTTTTTAATGTCCTTCTAAGACAGCCTTTAATATGTCAGATTTAAACCCATGTATTCCAATCGAAACGTTGTTCACAAATCCACTTGGCCTACCCTCGATATTTTTTTTATTTCTTCTCTTTCGACTCTTACACGGTTTTTTCATTTCTCTTCTCAAATGAAGGTACATAATTATTTCAATACAGTCTGAGCCTGGTGCCAGACTAGGCTGGCGACATCGGCCATAAACACGGCCTATCTTGATTAAATATCTATTAGTTACACATGACAACACACAGATTACGTTTGTCATTGATTGCGTAGTTCTGTTTTCAGACCTACATGACGTTCTGACGCCTTGAAACAGGGAAAAGTACCTTCACTTTCATATTATTTACACTTAAAAATCAACCGACTCGTTATACAAAAATAGTTATTAATTGATTTTTGAGTATCGTTCAGTATGAATTTTAACATAGTTGTTACAAGAAAAAAAGAAAAATAAAGGCGATGTATGTGCGGAAATGTACCAGGGGCTCATAGGTAGTTGGAACCGCAAGCGGAAGTAACAAAATATATAATCGTATCGGCTGCCACACCCCCTGCAGTCTGACCTCAAGAACTATCTCATAGTTGAGGATTGAACACATTGTATGAGCGTAGCGAGAAGCGAGAAGCGAAGGTGCTTTTCACTTTCAAACTTTAATTGAACATTTGTTGTCTCTTCAGAAACCCAAACACATAATAAGGTATTTTCTTAAATATGGAAAATGGACAAGGTGCTAGTGAAACTCCTATTCTTAAAAACAAAACTTGTACTATAAAAAGAACAACCCCTCTTGCACTGCTAAGCTCTTATCAAGTTTAGTCATCGGTCATAATTAATCCGACATAAGACAAATCTCAATTTTCCTATTAAAAGTTTTTCCCCGCTCCGCTCATCACAGCATCGCGGCTTCAGTGACCCAGCTGGGGAACGTTAGCACAGATCGAGCAAGAAATGCATCGACCCCATCTGCACTGCACACACACATACCCACCACAGTATATACACGTACTAGCACCCACACAACGACACTCGTTCAGCCTGATTTATTGCATAATGATAGCCGATGTACTAATGCCCTTAGGACCAAGTTGTACTATGAAATGAGTATTTATTGATATGTTATACATATGTAGCTTGTTATCTATACATGTTTGCTCTTGAGGAATATTTTATCGTTTGTTGGTTTTCAAGCGTTCAATAATTTGTTTGATACGATCGTTAAAATCGATGTTGGTTTAAGTATGTGACGTTGGTACTGTATTTGTTTCTACTATATTCTGTAATACTGTAGCCAGTAGCAGCTACCTCTAGGCTTATGTGATATCCTTTAGTTATTCAATTGTAAAATAGTTGCTTTACGACGTTTCAAGTAAGCAGCCTCTTCTATTAATAAGATCATTAAGGCTCCGTTCCCATCTTGTGCATGCAGGCTTCTACGCTATTCAGGAAACAGAGCAATTTAAGGCATTTCTTTTATTAAAGATACCAAACTTGTGTGTATTACTATATCATTAATATTACGTACAATCTTAACTGCCTAAGTAATTACCTTTTAATTATAAATACTTAACAAAATGTCGTCATACAGCAAATAAATTATGCCTTAGAAAGTAATAGCATTAACTAAACAATTGATGACGTCATTAGGTTGCCTGTAATGAATACACAGGTATTATGATAATACTATATTGTATAGTAACATCATAATAAACAATGTATTCCTGTCCCTTTCTCGCTTCGTTGGTCTATTTATTTATTTATTTATTTATTTATTTATCAAAATGGACATTATTTACTATATAAACTAAAATATCGCCAAACTGCACAACAGTTTGTTGGCGATAATAGCGCTCTTGTGTAACAGACAACTATATTTATAACAATTTAAACTTATTTATATGTATATGTACTTGCATCTCCCTTGCTCAGTAGAAATCCTTACTTCGGAGAAGACATGTTGAATTGGTTGTATAGATCAAATGATAACACCATTTACAGGAAAACGTTTTCAATCGTGTATTGGATAAGTGAAGGAATTTCTAGGTGTTCACAGAAAAAGGTGATTTGAGGAATCGTGTAATAAACGAAGGGAAACGTTTTTTTCAGGATGATTATTTTTTAATCTAATCGATTTGAAAAAAGTATTTTCGGTTTCCTAAACTTGCGAATTATAAAAATATCTAATTTATCTTAATCCATACTTTCGTACTTTTATTATAAATGTGAAAGTATGTAATCTATGTCTAGCTATTGCTGGCTGATGCGGGCTTTTTTTGCAAAAAATCGACCTTTACGGTTTTAAAAATTATTTCTAACTCTAACTTAGAAAGTAATCAAAATCTGCATAAATTAATAAATTAGTATCTGTTTAGTAGTAACAAACGTTCTAAAGAAATAAGTAAAAATCGCTTAGAAAGCTTAGAGCATTGTTGTCGCAGTAACCATGGTAACCGCAACAACCAATTTTCCTATCCTTTCACTAGCGGAGGCAGAAAGTTTCCATCCAACATAAAAGACTCCTTTGATACGCAAACGTGTTTGATCAAATATATCTACATATCTAAGTTACGTATTATTATGTATTTATTCTAGTATTCGTAGATGTGAGAACTAAGGTTATCTGAATTACTTTGTCGATAGAATCTACCTTTGATTTACTTTGAAAATATATCTTAAAAGATCTAGGGGTACAAACGTTTTGGCATCTTTTTAGTATTATTATCTAACATGTAGATTTGAATTAAGATAGAATAAATTAAAATCATAGTCGATATTAAATAGGAATGATTCGAGGCGAACTTAATACGTAACATTGCTAATTTGCCCCTTTTATCGGATAATTACATTGTTATGTTTGAGCCAATAGCAACAAGCCATTGAGTCAACATATGTTCTTGTGTGCCTTCATCCTGTTATCAAGAGTGTATAATAGTGAATAATCATAACAAATCAACATTAATAAATAATGCGTCAGATAATGTCAAAAGTGCATTTGAACGCATTCCACTTTCACGCCGCCATTGCGTGACGTCACGAACGAATGTCATAATATTGACCGACCTTATGTCAGTAGGTTATCGAGAATATACCCCCAGGATCGTTGAACGACGGAACGCGTATCGTGTAAGCAATTAATAAGTAATCATTTGTAATAATTTAGTGTCGCATTAAGATAAACGAGAAAATACGAGGGTATGAGTTGTATGTATGATGTAGGTATTTATTGTTTCTCAGGAAAAGCCGGTGAGATGTCTGCAGTCAATAGGTTATCGTTTGTTTATATTATAAAACTAAATAATGGTATAAGTAGGTACTTTAGTTTTTTGTTTCCTGTAAGTTTTTTCCTCATATCGTCTTTTAGGTCAGGTTATCAAAATATTAGAAACATACCAGTCTTTTTATTCTTGTAGTCAACAACTGGTCTCTGATGGATAAGGTGGCCCGGTTGCCTATAAGCGACTTCGCATTTTCACCGCGGATTCCAATCTTGTGTGAATTGGAATCCAAAATATTTACGCCCCAAGGCATGCTAATCCGAGGGTGAAAAACAATTTCAAGAACATATCATATCATCACGCCTGTATCCCCGAAGGGGTAGGCAGAGGTGTACCAATGTACACCTACAGTTCGCCGGTATGTTTAGGTCCCATGTAATAGGAGGCGAGCCTATTGCCACTAACCGGGCACAAATCCAAACTCCGACCTGCTATTGAGAATTTCATAGAAAACCCAATAACACCTTGTTCGACTCGGGAATCGAACCCAAGACCTCTAGCGTAGCAGTCGCGCTTCGCGCCACTAGGCCAACGAGGCAGTTAATTTCAAGAAGTATAATATTTATGTTGTACCACTATTTAGATACTAAGTATATACTATTATTACCTACCTATGTCTTTTGACTTTTTTAATGAGAAATAAAAAAAGAAAGTAGCTAATATTATTTAATTAAAAATCTGAAACAAAATGACCTACTGCTTCACCTTCATAAACTTAATTAAATCGCCGACCACAGACAAGTTTAAATGTAACCGTAGTACGAAATTACTTAAATTTTTTATTTTACATTCGGAGACTTGGGCAAAGGATATTCAGCCAACGAGAAGTAAGCCGCTTAATGAAATAATACGTTCGTAGTATGGTACTAGTGGCCCTAAAGCCGGCCATTCAAGTGGCGACTTGAGTCCATGTAAATTTTAATTAGTCGCTTCAGAGTAGAAGTTTTGCTGCGTATTTGTATTCAGCTTATGGCAGAACCTTGTAAGCGGTTTTTTAATCTTTTGCGAGTGTCTAAATATTGAATACGTATGTCTTTGAAATTTCAATCTCCGCCGATCAAGGATCCTATTTCTGAGAATGTTTAAATAAGGTTACATATTTATTTGAAGAAGGTAGGCTCAATAAACAGAAGTAATTATAAAATAAGGCGCGTAAAAACTTCTGAACTTGTAGTATTAACACAAATAAAAAGCAGTATTACAAAAAATAAAGACATTACGGGTGCCTTGAATTTTCATCAAAGAACAGAAAGCCACGCTGGGCCCGTTGAAATGAATAATGCATGTGCCCAGAATGAAATACACATTCGCGGTAACTGCCGGGAAAACGGACAAGCCACAAACTGCTACGAAATTGCTGGCATTATACAAAACATGCTTAATTTAGCCTATTCTAGTTAATAATTCAACAGATAAATACTTCTATGTAATGACGCCTGTTCACGGAATGTGTCAGCGATTTCACGATTAAACGTAATTGTGATTAATGGGCGGCTTTAATTTCGGCTTTGAAACGAAGGGTTGCAGCCTTTGTTGTTTGTATTCATGGTTTAAATAGCTATTTGCATTTTTGTACTGTTTTTTATTATCATTAATGAGATTTTTCGACATCTGGACTTGGACTTCTTACTAACAAAGTTATCGGACCACGTAGCTATTCCAGGGCTCCTTGCCGAACGTAAAGCTAGCTATCCAAAACACAGATATTTTTTCAGGAATATCAATAAACCATCGAAAGCGTTTAACAAGTTAACTACCTACTTAAATCTAATACAAGAACAAACACTTACAACTATACTAAATCTTATATAAAAAAATAAAACTTACACGCCTCAAAAACCTCATCGTCATCCTTGTCCATGGCTACTAGAATAGATACTCTGGTCTGGTTCATTCTTGTGTATTTGCCTAATATTAGGTAAATACAAAAGAATGAACCAGACTTGTTTTTGCGTTAGTGAATATAATCGCCACCTAAAAGGCTTTAACTTCGCATCGACAGAAGTTCCCGATTAACGCCACATACTAGTCAGATTTAACCAGTAATTCCTAGAACCAGCCTTAGACCCACGATCGACTGTTAAACAAATAAAGCCCCGTTTCACTATGATATTTCAAAAGCTTAACACTTATTCATCCTAATTGAAATTTTGGATGTGATGTAATGTTTTTGATACCGGTCTAACGTCAAAGAGCGTCTATTCTGAATTTCGATTTATTCTAATTTCGTGTTATTTCTTAGAAACTTCACTTGCCCAGTTTTAAAGAAGGATTTTCCTCGAAAACTAAAATAGGTACATACTGCTTTACGAAGCTTTCTTATGTACTTACCAGTTTTACTTACCTTTACAAGTACATATAATGAAACATTAAATGTAAACCTTATTGTTGGTTTTTAGAATACTCATTACAGTTAGTAGTATAGGCAGGTACTTTCTACCTAATCCATAACGTGGCTCAGAATACAGATATGGTAAACCGGTCGTGACGTCACGCACAATTAAAATTAACGACGAGCTTGGCTGACAGGCTTGACGCATTATCCTATCGAGGCTGTGGAGCTTACTCTGGAATTAATCTCGCTGATCAATGCCAGAACAGCAATTTGTCCTTAATATATTATGCGTATAAAACTGGCAGACATAGCCCTTTAAATGACGTGTGACATCAAGGACATTTAACCTAAAGGGATAGACAGATATCTAAATTAGCAAGTGATGTTGTCCGCATTTATTTGTTTATTCTGCAATAACATCAACTGAAATCTATGCCTGACAACATAGTCTTTAAGTTACGTTAGTCATGAGACTATAAAATCAAAAGACTACTTAAATATTTGCTTCTTACCATGATATCACAAAAAATATATTAACCCATATTCTTCTTCCACAGATGAGGATCTGGAGTCACTCCTGGATGAAGTGGTCCGTGCGAGCAACCGCGGTGTGTCGGCGTCTCGCAACGTGACAGGGGGGCCAAACTGGAGCTTCGGACAGTCACTGTTCTTCTCGTCAACCGTGGTCACCACCATCGGTAAGATAATAAGCCTTTTTGAGATATCCTCGAGGATCTCATTTGAAACCTAATTATAACGAGATTTTAGGAAGGAATGCTTTCTTTTTGTCAAATTACTTAATAGCTTGAAAATTAAGCCCAACTGTTTGAATTAAGCCGGAACCCCACCGCTGCGCAGGCTGTGCACGGATGCGTGGCTCACCTCTGCTGCGTGGGCTCATTAGTTCGGCGGCGTCGGCCTCCGTTTCCACTGCCGCGCACGGACACGGATGTGTCGCCCACACAGCTCATAGCTATGCATGGGGTACAGTCACCAGCAAAAATATGTATACATAATAATATGCGAAATTGTTAAACGAAATTAGTGAGATTTTTTGTCGAATCTCTTCTGCCATCTAGCAATCAATGCATACTGACAGATGACAATTGAAAATAAAATGGTTCAAATATTAAACTTAAAAAATATTATAAAAAAAATATTATACTTAAAGTCAATATATTATTTACATAATATAGAGAAAAGTGCTTCCGAGTAACAATATAATTTAGCTATTGTGTAGTAACATCTGTTTTACTTATTTGTATTATAAATAACTTAGTTCTTACATACATTAAATTTATCACAACTTAAATGTATGTATATGTACTAGGAACATTAATTGTACCTCTTATTTATAGTATAGTAGCTTATTCTTGTAATAATTTTTTAACAATATTATGTGAAATGGCCGACCCACGCAGCTGGGATGCGTCGCACGGCCGTGGGTTGAGCTATGTACCGGCCATTCGAGCTAGCTACGCGTGTGTTTATGACGTCAATTGCTGCGTAGCATGTCCGTGCGCTGCAGTGGGAACGGTCTCATACATTTTGTACTAAAGCGAAGCTTAACACACGTGCACAGCCTCTCCGTGCGACGCTGTGGGTTTCCGGCTTTAGAAGAATAGAGATAGACAATCAGTTTTCTGACTTTTAGGAATTCTGCGTTCTAAATATACGTCCACATAACTCGACGTTATTGTTACACTGATATTTTGATTTTAACCTTATGTCTTTGGGAAGGTAGATAGTCTTGGGTTTTTCTACAGCTTTTTACAACGATTGTCGATGATAAAATCTAAAGGATCCCTTTTTTATTCTCAGGTTACGGCCACGTGACTCCTCTCTCGAAGCCCGGCAAGCTGTTCTGCATGATGTACGCGCTGCTCGGGATCCCGCTGACACTGGTGCTGCTCTCGGCGCTGGTGGAGCGCTTGCTGCTGCCAGCGACAGCACTGCTCCGCTCCCTGAACGCCGCACTGGGCCATCTGTACCGCCCGTTCACTATTCGTCTGGTGCATTTGATGATTATCGGTAAGTTATCATTGTTAATTTCTTGGCTGTACCGTTTTCGTGGATAACAGACAAAAAAATGTTGTAAATTGATAAAGCTACTTTATTTTTCGCAATATCTATACGAAATACGTGTGGAAATATGGATACATACTTACCTAGCGGGGATCGTTTACCAATGAAGCTTTTTTTTTTCTTTGAATGTTACAAAACATGACTAACGGACAAACATAAATGCGAGACCTAAAATAATTGTTGCTTAATGTTTACTAAACTCTGCAAAAAAAGAAGTTCCAAAAGAAGCTTATTTTGTATTCAATGTTATTGATTTCCTTATTGCTTATCATACCATATGATATTTTATGTAAAAGTATACAATCGATTGAATACAACCTTCTACCACGTGCGGTCGGCGGCGATTAAATATTCATTAGACGTATAAGGCTATTTTCAGGCTATCTTTAATTTATACTGCCATAATTTGGTGGCATTAATTTCTTATTCCACGCAATTATGAATTATTACTGGTTCTCAGGAATGAAATACCAATGCCGTGAAGCAAACTATTTCTGAGACTAAAATAGATTTCTGTTTTCTGAAATATTTTTCAAACTCAAATAATTTAGTCAGGTCATGATGACAAGATACATCATTATTTAAAACACACCAATTATACCAAGTTTGTGTCGTTAAAAGCAACAAAATAAGTCCTTAAGTCAGCAATTTGAAATAAAAGCACTGGTTTTTTTAAAAACCAGTGCTTTATATCGTTGTTTTTAACCAACGATATAAGTAGTTAATAGTATGCAGCTGCAGAACAGAAACGTGATCTTACGTTCCTAAAAAATCCTTGGTCTGACATTATCCTAACGGTTCATCATTTGTTTCCAGTGACGACTCTGGTGCTGTTCTTCCTGGTGGTGCCGGCGAGCGTGTTCGCGTACCTGGAGCCGGAGTGGGACTTCCTGGACTCGTTCTACTACTGCTTCATCTCGCTCACCACCATCGGCCTCGGGGACTACATCCCTGGCGACTCCCCCGGACAACCCTACCGGCCCATCTATAAAGTTGCTACCACCTGTAAGTTTACACGTTGCCTATTCAAAAATATAAGTGATTCCTTACCCTGTTCATTATTTACAAAGTATCTTTCGTTTTATACGAGAGGACCTGCATTTGGGTCACAATATTTTTCCTTTTTTTGCTTATATGATATTTTTAGCTAGTTTCTTCTTCTTCGTCTCCTTTCTTCATTTCGAACAATGACTACAATAATATAAGGCTTGTATAATAAAATTTAATATTTTGTTTCCAGTCTACCTGCTGTTCGGCCTAACATTCCTGATGCTGACCCTAACAGTCTTCTACGACATCCCGCAACTGAACTTGAGCACGGTCTTCTCATCGATCAAGCTCGACGAGGATCCTGAGAAGATGCGCCTCAGCGGGTCGGGGGTCATGGGCCCTGGGTACGGGATCGGCGGGCTGGTGATGCGCGACGACTACAACCACCACGACCAGCGGCGCTCCGTGGTGCACATCCGGCCGCACCTGGACGACAGCCCCAGCCCCGAGGACACCACGCCCGTGCACGCCCGCGACATCCGCGTGCACTAAACAGCAACACGTCGTACGTCTTGCAAGGGATTTCTTGTTGGTGCTATGGATGGAGCAATGTGGAACGAAGTTATTTTTTATGATATTTCCTTGATGATGTCTTGCCATTGATAAATTGAAATTTAGAATTTAGTATGGCAGCATTTATGTTGTTTCGAACGTAATTTGAATTGTCCATCAAACCGACGTACAGTATTTATTAATTCTTTTTGATAATCAAATATTATTTAGGGATTTGATTTCATTATGAGTTGCCTCTTCGTTATAAAAGTCTGTTTTTTTCTATTAAAAATTATTTTTCTATTCGTTCTACATTGCAACGGAGTCCGAAAAATAGCAGCCATGTTTTCTACGTTAAATGACGTTTGCTCATGTCAAAATCTGAGAAAAATTTAAAAAAAAATCTTCAAAAATATGAACAGGCGCAGTTAGTTATAATAAGTTTAATTAATGTTTTAGTTTATAAGTTACTTAATGTTTAGTCGATGTCAAAGATTTTCTTGATTGTAAGCCCTAAGTAAACTGTATATTCCTCTTAATCCCTTAGTCAACCGTCCTAAAATTTGCAAAATCTTTTTGATTTATCCTTTCATCACGATGTTTTATATATCTGCGGATAAATAGCTATGATAATAAGACTGAAGAGGTTTTTCAAATTTTTCTAATTCGTTTTTTAGAGTTTTGTACCTGCAAAGCAAGCCTACCAAGCGAACTAACTTATATCAAAATGAAACTATTACGAAAACAATGTAGCATCTAAACAGACTGACTAACAACTTGTCCTTCTATATGTATACGTTTTACATTCCTAAATTATAAGAACTTTTCTAAAGTAACATTCACATTTTTCAATGGTTCAATATCATGAGCATATCAAATAAAAAAGATACATACTTTAAAAAGAACGGATAAAACTCTTACCGGATAAAAATCGAGTTTCAAAATCGATGGAAAATAAGAAAGTTCTAAGGAAAGCATAGGCACTATCTATCTTCCCAAAATTCTTACTATGCATATTAATGCAATATATTATATCCAATACACATTTCATAGATATACAACTTTGACGTATCAATTATGTGTGATAGTCTGATAGATGACCAAGTAGATTCATTGGATATAGAATTGTTTAACAAATTAAATATTTAATTATATCGGTAGATATAAAAAAGAACATATAACTTTTAACATAAAATGTTTTCAATATATAAAAATATACTAGGATGGTAGTGCATTTAAATGTGCGAAATATATCTAAAATGTTATAAATGTGTACATAGTTTAGTAACTACATGTTGCAAATAGAGATATTTAAATTGCTGTTGGTAGTCCACACTTTCCTTTCGCTTATTTTCAAAGAAATAGTAACTGTGTGGCTGTGACTTTTTAAATAAAAATAAACCTTCTTTTTTATTTTGTCCGATTTCTTTGGTTTTCTTTGTGGTGGTATTCTTTTCAATAATGTGTTTTAATAATCAAATATTTTGAATCGAAATGTAATCAATGACAATATAAACTAACTTATGAAAAGATTTAAAGTATTCTGAAATTATTTTGCTACGCTGAATAATAAATCTACCTTTGTTTTCTAGAAAAGAGAAATATTAAATCTGTTTATTAGAATAAACCTAAATTATATATTCTATATTATAATAAATATAATTATTTACAGGGAGCATTTAATGGAGAGTCAAGCACTGCATCACATAAATATATTTACTATGTACTATCAAGCATATTGTATTGAATGTTAGAATTAATTAAACCTACTACTAAGTGTAAAACTAAGCATGTAAACCTTCTATGTCCGTACAACTCGGTAACAACATATTTTTATCTGTTCTTATAAAAATAGAGTAGTGCATAGATTTAGAACTAGAACACAGAAACATGCCTCCAATGGATAACCGCATAGAAAAACTGTATCAGAAGTAATTGGTAAATAAATCAGCTTGAAAAAATTTATATATCTGTTTTCATTTCCTGTTCTTGATTCATTTTTCTTTAAAATAACTACGTTTCTCGCGGGGGCGAAAAGTGGCCCACGGAGAGCCGCTTCGCTAAGTTGAATGTAAGAGGAGGAATGTATGGAAAGGTGGATGAAGTATGTCAGATGATGGATGTTGAGACAAAAATTAAGAAAGGTATGCTGAGATGGTTTGGCTATGTCGAGAGAATGAATGAAGAACGATTGACAAATAAAGTGTATAAGGCGCGTGTGAATGAAAACAGGCCAGGTCAATAGTATCATAAACCGAACAGCATGTATGAAAGTGGATAAAGCGAAACAAGTGTGTAAGGATCGTAGCAAGTGGAAAGAAGTGGTCTCTGCCTACCCCTATAAGGGAAAAAGGCGTGATTATATGTATGTATAATAACTACGTACTTCGGGACATTGTGTATTTTACATTCCCCTCGTGTTAAAAAATATGTTCAAAACCAGATTTATTTTTTCTAAACTGTTCCTCATGTACCTTTTTTATTTTCTAGATGAGTATATGTCAAGTACAAGACATTTAATCAGATATTGATATAAGGTAGAACGAATATGATTATCTTGAAAATAGAACTGTGATATTTGGACTAAATTTATTCCCTGGTTTCGCTAGTTACGCATGTGGCCCATACATATTGTCAATTTACATCAATCTTTTATAGCCAGTAGATGTTTTTTCACTGATGGTGTTCATGTTCAGCTCAGACTAGATAGAGAATAATAGATCCCACCAAAAACATTCAATGTAAAAAAAAGCCAAGTCTCTCTATACAATTCTTCCATCGTAAAAAGTATTGAGATAGCACAGGAGCCAAGCCCTGTTTAATTTTATTTGTAATAATAAATAAATATTTTGTGACTATATCAATAGTTTTGTTTGCATTACAATAATAGCGACTTGGCCATGAGCACAAGTTAAATGTCGTTTGCTCTTTGTAATTACGTGCAAATATCGTTAAAATGATTTTATAACTAATTGGAAATTGAGATCACTATGCACTTAACATGCGCCATAGTGCATGTGCAGTTCACTGATCTTGGATGATACAGACTGTCGGTTAAGGTGTCCTGATATTATTTATTATTTACTTTCAACTGCTCCAAATATGCCGTTTTATATTTGTACCTTATTGTGCTCATGGCCAAGTCACTATTATTGCAATGCAAACAAAACTATTGATAGAGTCACAAAATATTTATTTATTATTACAAATAAAATTAAACGGGGCTTGGCTCCTGTGCTATCTCAATACTTTTTACGATGGAAGAATTGTATAGAGAGACTTGGCTTTTTTTTACATTGAATGTTTTTGGTGGGATCTCATTAATTTTTGGTAGGTCTCTTTCTTTTATTTTTAGGTGTTTTAATTGTTACTTGTGCTTCAGCTGCTGCTTTGCTTAGAGCCCATTCCCTGTCTCTTACTCTGTTGCCTGTATTGTGATGTTTCGTAATTTTTAAGGCACACAAGTCTGGGCGGTAAATATTTCTGAGTCGATTATATTCAACTGTTGCTGTCTCCTGAACTTTGATGCTTTTAAAATCGATATCTATACATATAATAAAATTGTAGAAAAGTGGTGTCTGTACAATGGAAATATAAACAAAAAAAGTAGCAAGGGTTGTTATAATATCGATGCCGAACCTGAAATTATAATTATTGTTTTTTTGTCTGTTTGTCTGTTTGTCTGTTTGTCTGTTTGTCTGTGTGTTTGTGCACGCTAATCTCAGAAACGGCTTACTCGATTAAGATGCGGTTTTCACGACTGTATTGTAGTAAGCTTCACTTAACATTTAGTGTTTATTTCATGTCAATCGGTACATAAATAAAAAAGTTATGTCAATTTGAAAAATCATCTATCTATACATATAATAAAATTGTAGAAAAGTGGTGTCTGTACAATGGAAATATAAACAAAAAAAGTAGCAAGGGTTGTTATAATATCGATGCCGAACCTGAAATTATAATTATTGTTTTTTTTGTCTGTTTGTCTGTTTGTCTGTGTGTTTGTGCACGCTAATCTCAGAAGCGGATTACTCGATTAAGATGCGGTTTTCACGACTGTATTGTAGTAAGCTTCACTTAACATTTAGTGTTTATTTCATGTCAATCGGTACATAAATAAAAAAGTTATGTCAATTTGAAAAATCATCTATCTATACATATAATAAAATTGTAGAAAAGTGGTGTCTGTACAATGGAAATATAAACAAAAAAAGTAGCAAGGGTTGTTATAATATCGATGCCGAACCCGAAATTATAATTAGTATTATTTTTGTCTGTTTGTCTGTTTGTCTGTTTGTCTGTTTGTCTGTGTGTTTGTGCACGCTAATCTCAGAAACGGCTTACTCGATTAAGATGCGGTTTTCACGAGTATATTGTTGTAAGCTTCACTTAACATTTAGTGTTTATTTCATGTCAATCGGTACATAAATAAAAAAGTTATGTCAATTTGAAAAATCATCTATCTATACATATAATAAAATTGTAGAAAAGTGGTGTCTGTACAATGGAAATATAAACAAAAAAAGTAGCAAGGGTTGTTATAATATCGATGCCGAACCTGAAATTATAATTATTGTTTTTTTTGTCTGTTTGTCTGTTTGTCTGTGTGTTTGTGCACGCTAATCTCAGAAACGGCTTACTCGATTAAGATGCGGTTTTCACGACTGTATTGTAGTAAGCTTCACTTAACATTTAGTGTTTATTTCATGTCAATCGGTACATAAATAAAAAAGTTATGTCAATTTGAAAAATCATCTATACATATAATAAAATTGTAGAAAAGTGGTGTCTGTACAATGGAAATATAAACAAAAAAAGTAGCAAGGGTTGTTATAATATCGATGCCGAACCTGAAATTATAATTATTGTTTTTTTTGTCTGTTTGTCTGTTTGTCTGTGTGTTTGTGCACGCTAATCTCAGAAACGGCTTACTCGATTAAGATGCGGTTTTCACGACTGTATTGTAGTAAGCTTCACTTAACATTTAGTGTTTATTTCATGTCAATCGGTACATAAATAAAAAAGTTATGTCAATTTGAAAAATCATCTTCTATCTATACATATAATAAAATTGTAGAAAAGTGGTGTCTGTACAATGGAAATATAAACAAAAAAAGTAGCAAGGGTTGTTATAATATCGATGCCGAACCTGAAATTATAATTATTGTTTTCTTTGTCTGTTTGTCTGTGTGTTTGTGCACGCTAATCTCAGAAACGGCTTACTCGATTAAGATGCGGTTTTCACAAATGTATTGTGGTAAGCTTCACTTAACATTTAGTGTTTATTTCATGTCAATCGGTACATAAATAAAAAAGTCATATCAATTTGAAAAATCATCTATACATATAATAAAATTATAGAAAAGTGGTGTCTGTACAATGGAAATATAAACAAAAAAAGTAGCAAGGGTTGTTATAATATCGATGCCGAACCTGAAATTATAATTATTGTTTTTTTTGTCTGTTCGTCTGTTTGTCTGTTTGTCTGTTTGTCTGTTTTTCTGTTTGTCTGTTTGTCTGTTTGTCTGTGTGTTTGTGCACGCTAATCTCAGAAACGGCTTACTCGATTAAGATGCGGTTTTCACGACTGTATTGTAGTAAGCTTCACTTAACATTACGTGTTTATTTCATGTCAATCGGTACATAAATAAATACATAGAAATACATAGAAAAATCGTATACAGAGAAGCATCTGTAAAGTAAATTTATAGCTACCCAAGCGAAAGTATATGTATAAAAACCTAATTCTAAATATGCTGCCCGAAAAGTAACTATTCCACGCGGACGAAGTCGCGGGCACAGCTAGTTTACCAAATATAATCCACCCAGACTTGTCTCTCTTGAAAGAGCCACGTATACTTGACTATAGGTGAAAACGGAGGAACCTATGTCCTTCATCGCGTGGTTTAGACTTAGCCCCTGGCTTTTATGGGTGGTTATAGCATAAGCGATGTATATAGGAAATTGTTGACTATGCGGCGCCGTGCTTCATCTTAATACTATACAAAGTTCATATGTTTTTTATATGCGTTGTTTAGTAGCATTTATTTTACGCTAGCATTGGAAAACGTAATAAATGTTTATTAATTTAAACCTCAATACTTACATCTGCATATTTGTACTTTTACAAACATAGAAAAATAATAAGTAGGGTAGATTTATCCGTCAAATAATTAGCCGGTTATTCGTAAACATTGTATAATAGACCTCCGTATTTACTTTTGTTACATTACGTGTTATTTGTATCGAGTTGAGCATTTACATTCCTCAAGTGGTTTTGTTGTGTGATATCGGACTTTTGTTTTGTTGTTAAGTGAGAGAATTGACTCTAGTTTTAACGAGAAATGTCTACACCGGGTGGATATCGGACAAACCGACCAGTGTGTCGCCGGTGCGTAAATTGTTGTTTTAATAAACTTGTGTATTAGGATTAGTTAAAATACATTGTGATTTTAGCATAACCACCACAATGGGATGGCACTTTGATTCGACAACCCCATTCACTTGGGCCACCAAGATGAGATTTTTACTAACATGAAAGTGTCTGTAAAAGGTGGGAGCCATTAGCATTTACCACAATATCAATTCAAATAGTAAACGAATATCTATTTAGAAGTTGATAAACCTTGAAGAATTTAACTTTTGTAACCTCAAATTCAGCAACCTAAAATAAAGATTTCTCTTGAACCATGGTGAACAAATGGATATCGTTTGCATAACACATATTCTATTGAGCATGGCAACGAAGTCAAAATCATTGAGCTGTCGCAAATTAATTGTAAGTTCATCGTATATAAATAGTTCATTCCACAGGTTCGGCACAATGAGGGAACCTAACAACCTATTAGTTTCAGTAGATGAAAGTTTTTTAAAAGGTTTTTTTTTCGTACCGGCGGTAGCTGTAAGAGATAGAAACCATAGCGCGATTTAGACCAGGTACACAGCCATCTTTCGAGTGAGCATAGAATATTTATAGCATTGCATTATGTGAATGAAAGATTGTAGCTTTATTCATTTCATTTTAACTTAGCTTTGTTTATTAATATGTAAATTCAATACATTATTACAATATATTGGAACGAAGTTCTTATGAAAAAAATCTTATTACGAAAAGTTGTAACGAAACTTTTTAATGACGTCATTAGTAAACAGTCTTATGATTAAGATTTTTGATAAGTATCCTAACTTCTCAGATGGCGGTGTTGACACACGACGAGTTTGATAAGCCACGTGTCTTGCGTTCCAATCCTAATTCCATGTTTTTTTTGCGTTTACAACTAATCATATTTATTTTTTTATTTAATAATAAATTAAATTAAATTATATTTATTAAATTAAATTCATTAAATTAAATTATGGTAATATGTAATTACCATTCAAATTATTTCTTAAATTAAAAGGAACTTCGTTCCATCCGAGTGTCTCTTAACATCTCTTTAGTTTTTTTTAATAATATGTATAAATCGATTTGAAGAGAATTATGACAGTGGATGAAGCGAAACAAGTATGTAAGGATCGTAGCAAGTGGAAAGAAGTGGTCTCTGCCTACCCCTACGGGAAACAGGCGTGATTATATGTATGTATGTATAAATCGATTTGTTTTTACTTTTTGTACATAAACGAAGAACAAAGTTAACAATGAAGTCAAAATTCATACACCATGTTCTTGTAAAACCGCAAATGTAAATTTGTTTCCTAATATTTACTAAGGTGTAAAGTGTAGTGTGTAAGGTGTAAAAAACCTACCTTGGTGCCCAATTTTAAGTTTCTAAGTTTGCTAGAAGTACCTTAGATTTTTGATGATCGGTCAGTCAGTGAGTGACAAAATTTAATGGTGTTACTTTGATCTCTCATAACTCTGAAACTATTGGTTCAAATGTCATGTAATTTTGAGGCTAAGCTTACTTTAATACTCACTCTAGGTCATCGAAAACCTAAACCCCTAGCTTTGTCCGTATCGATGATACAGGGGGGGTGAAATAGCCGCGAAACGCTTCGAGAAAAGTATGGTACGGCCGTGCCCGTTTTGCTCGAGACGGCACTGTTGTGCCCCTAGATACATTATTACAATTCATTGGAATGAAGTTCCTCATCGCGCGTTGAGAAAGGGGGCTAGGCGGAAGAAATTCTTACAACAGTCTTATGATTAAGACTTTCGATAGATATCTTAACTTCTCAGATGGCGGTGTTGACACATGACGAGTTTGCCAAGGGGCGGGTCTTGCGGTCAAATCCTAACGATAAACAGTTGTCTTTTTGCGTTTCCAACTTATCATAATATATTTAATTTAATAAATTGTTTAGTATTTTTTTATTTAACAATTAACTAAATTAAATTAAAGTAATTTCTTTCCATCCGGGTGTCCCTTGACACCTCTCAAGTTTTTTTAATAATATAAATCGATTTGTTTTACTTTTTGTACATAAACGAAGAACAAAGTTAACAATGCAGTCAAAATTCATACACCATGTTCTAGCAAAACCGCAAATGTAAATTTGTTTCCTAATATTTCCTAAGGTATATAATTTCTTACCGTTTTTATAATTTTCCCTTTACTTGTAGCTAAAAACCTATCTTGGTGCCAAATTTGAAGGTTCTAAGTTTGCTAGAAGTACCTTAGACTTTTGATGATCGGTCAGTCAGTGAGTGACAAAATGGTG
Source organism: Autographa gamma (assembly GCA_905146925.1). Taxonomy (NCBI): domain Eukaryota; kingdom Metazoa; phylum Arthropoda; class Insecta; order Lepidoptera; family Noctuidae; genus Autographa; species Autographa gamma. The sequence goes on from LR989858.1 coordinate 1,346,086, forward strand.
TAACTTTGATCGCTCATAACTCTAAAACTATTGGTTCAAATGTCATGTAATTTTGAGGCTAAGCTTGTTTTAATGCTTTCTCTAGGTCATCGAAAACCGAAACCCTTAGCTTTTTCCGTTTCGATGATACAGGGGGGGTGAAATAGCCGCGAAACGCTTCGAGAAAAGTATGGTACGGCTGTGCCCGTTTTTTTTTTTGCTCGAGACTTGGCAGGGGCACTGCCGTGCCCCCAGATATATTTAGTAGACTTAACATGCAGTCGCAGTTGCAAGTATAAAAAAATACAACAGATACCTATAAGCTGGCAGCCCTCTGTTGACAACTGAGTTGACGAGTGACTTGATTAATACGTTTCATTTCACGTGACTCTATCCAGGGAGTCAGAAACCTTTACTAAAACAAATCTTATTCGTGGAAATGTAATCTAAAACATTACAAACTATAACATTACATACGACATAAATTTAATAAACAAATATGTACAATTTTTTTTTATAAAAGGTAGGTAAAGGAGGAAAGTCTCTTTTTTTAAGAAATTTACTGAATAATGGAACGTGTTATTGTAGTATCTAAATAATAACCACACTTTTTAAATTCTGCAAGATTGAGACGTGAGGTCTACTTTTTTTACGAATTTTAAACAATGTTTGCAAGAATTGTGTATTTGGATGTGTAGTGTGCATTAATCGGCATTGCTGGTAATCGTTATATTTGTGTATACGACAATATTCCTAAAAAAATCTTAAACGAATAGAAACGTTGGTAGTATTCACGTGTATTGTTTATTACATATTTATTTAATCTGATAAAATGGAAACGGTTTCTGCTTTTGCTAAGTACAAAGCTAATACATCTGCTAACAAAATCAAGAAAAATAAAAAGAGAAATAAAAATGTAGATAGGGGAACATCAATGGGACCGGTAATAGATCTAAGTGATGAACAAACTAAAGAAATTGCCGGTAAATTAAAGCAGCAACAGAACAAAACTAAAAATACCAAGTCAAATCTTAAGAAGAAGCAACACAAGAAGAAACCCAAGAACAATAAGAACTCGCCCATATTAAAAGCTCTTCCGGAGACGGCCAGTATCCCGCCAAAAGATCTGCGCAGCGCAAATGCCTTAAGCAAGCAAGCTGTGCTCAATGGTGATTCAGAACCACAAAGTAATGACAGCTTTGATTTTGAGCCAGTCACAACAGACAGTGTGGAGGAAGCGTTCAAAGTATTCAAATGGATGATTGCACCCTATAATCCTGATGAATTCCTAAAAACTGTCTGGGAGAAAAAGCCCTTGCACATATCCCGGAAGAAACCAAACTATTACAAAGAAATAATTACCACCCCTATTATAGATCTTATGCTGAGAAATGAAAGCATTCATTTTACTAAAAATATAGATATCACATCATATGTGGATGGCCATAAGGAAATGCACAACCCTGAGGGAAGAGCTCACCCACATATAGTATGGGATTTCTATTTACATGGATGCAGTATCAGATTATTAAATCCACAAACTTATATCCCAAAATTACATCTATTGAATGCGACCATGCAGGAATACTTTAACTCGTTTGTTGGTGCCAATGCTTATCTTACCCCTCCTGACACCCAAGGATTTGCTCCTCATTATGATGACATTGAAGCCTTCATATTGCAGACGGAAGGTAGGAAGCGCTGGCGTGTTTACAAGCCTCCCAGTAAAGAAGAGGTACTGGCAAGGGTATCATCTAAAAATTTTGACCAAAGTGAAATTGGTGATCCAATATTAGAGGTAACTTTAGAACCCGGAGATATGCTGTACTTTCCTCGTGGATATGTTCACCAGGGAGTAACCATAGAAGGTGAACACTCCCTTCATGTCACAATCAGCATGTACCAAAAGCATTCTTGGGGAGATTTACTTGAGAAGCTTGTTCCCGCTGCCTTGCAAATGGCTATAAATGACAATGTTGAACTGAGACGTGGCCTGCCATTTGATATTTATGACAACTTTGGATTGGTGCACTCGGATTCGACTACGCCTCGTCGAAAAGAAATTAAGGATGTTATTGTATCACTATTTAACAAAATCAAAAATTACTTACCCTTTGATGAAGGTGTGGATCAAATGCATAAGAACTACCAGCATGCAGCACTGCCACCAGTCCTAAATGATCTTGAGAAAGCAGTGACTGTGTTTGGTGACTCTGATGTTATGATCAAGAATGGTGTGGTCACTAACAGAGTTGAGATTGGTCTTGACACTAGAATAAGACTACTACGTAAGAATATTCTTAGAATGGTAACTGAAGAAAAAATTCGAATTTATTATTATGTAGAGAATTCTTTGGAATACCATGGCAATGATTTGCCATATGTTGAGATTGAGGAAGAATTAGCTCCAGCTGTAGAAACCTTAATAACTGCGTACCCAGAGTATGTTTCTGTTGAAAATCTAGATGTGCCTCAGGATTCAGATAAGCTCTTCATTGCAGATGCATTGTGGAGCAAGGGTCTAATTATGACTGAATACCCTTTGGAAACTATTGACGATTAAGTATCATTAAGGCTAAGTTATGTATTAAACGCCATTTAAATAGGTTCAATACAATCCATTGAATATTTTTGTCAATCACAGGTACTTACACAAGTGTGACAACCATTTGTCATTTCAGTCATTAAAATACAATGTTGTATAGATTTTTGTTTATATTTACCCTAAAATTTTCTCCTGCTCCAAATTGATATTTATCATCTTTATTAATTCCTGATCTGTTTACACTCATTGTTTGGTGCGTTTTGCAATCAATATCCCACAACAATGACTTTAACATTATTTTTGTGTATAGTTTTAAACTATAAAGGGATATCTTTTTGGTCAGAGAGAATTTGAAAGTTGGATTTTTGACTCTAGAAGAAGAAGAACTATAAAGGGAGCTTAAATTTTTATATTCATTACATTTGCACCAATAAAATCGGAATTTTAGTAAAAGGGAAAGTTAAAAGTAATTAAAACAACAAATTTTCTTAAATCGTTATATTTATTTTAAATTGCATATAAATTTGTGGACTTTCTGTTACAATAGTACTCTCGAACTGATATCTTTTTTGTATAAAACGCTAAAATTATGTTTTACAACTATTGTACCAGAGTGCCATGACAATGTCGCAAACATTCGTTCCACTCAGTAGGTACACGTTATGAACAGAAATGCACACACAATAATTTATACTCTAAGCTTATTCTTTCCTCTTCCAGAAATTAACCTATTTAAAAATACCACCTAAAATTTAGGTACTTAGATTTCCTAATGTTCACACACACTCTCACGCTCGATATGAGCTCATTATTGATAACAACGTAAGGATATAATGGAAAACAATTTAACAAAAAGTATATACGGGGACCTCACCGCAAGAGTATAAACCTTACAATAGTCACGTAACAATGTGTACAGTAAAATAAGTTAGGATCCGTGTACAGTGACGTCACCGCGCTTGTTCACTCCTCCAGCATGTGCGTAAGTACAGACAACATGTTACATCACAGACCTGTGTATCAACTAGTTATGGACAACATGACAAATTCTCTAATAGCTGTAAATATAATTTATTTAACTATGAGACAATTGTTACTTTTTACAGTAGGCAGTGATAAATTTATAACATTTGGTTTTCGACTGTACATATTACAATCACGATTTCACAATAATTGTTTGGTCCAGATGGGTATTCAAATAATAATATAGCTCTATCGAAGACATTTTTAAAATTTCTTCAACATAATAAATTTGAAACGTGTGACAGATTATTTTTCCACAAACCGCGACACCACACTTTCTATATCTTAATTAAAAATAAACACTGATCATATCAAAATATATTTTTATGTGAAGCAAAAACGTCCAATGATAGAAAACATTATCTGATAATTTTTAAAATTCTTTGTACTGATATACAAGATTTCCGTCGCAATACCTAATCCAATACTACGCAAACTTTAGAATTTTTAGCCTAATCTTATTTCATAAAAAAAGAAACTTCTAACTCTATTGCCAAATTTTTGAAGAGGTGAAAACATCCTCTCCATATCGCGTCGACCTTTACCGGATAAGGGATAATCTACATTTATACGCAATTACCTAACTATCATGATTTAATTTGTAGGGATCTCTGTAATATGTATAAAATCAACGTTAGCTATAATGTAACTCTAAATTGAACTGTACAACGACAACAGTTAGTCCAGCTAATAATGATAACCATTACCAAAATGTTAAAGGTTTAGTTATATATTTCAAAACGTTAAACTAATACTGCGAATAAATGTAGCTACACCCTCAGAAATGATGTTAACATTTTCTTAAATGTATATATTTACAAAGAATGAAGTTTCTTATGTATAGTAGTTAGTTCGCGTTAGTAAATCTATGTTAACCTGTTAATTCGCTTTCCTCTTGCCTTATCAATTACACCGTAGAATACATTGTGATGTCAAACTTTCAACATTATACTAAAGCCATCTTACACTACACGACTAACTCTTATAATTCCTCTAAAATTTGAATTAATATAAAAAATCATTTATTTATTAAATCGTCCTAAATATCGCGATTGCCGAGGTAGAACATTATTCTATATCTAATCTCTCAAATAGTTTCGCAAAACTTTGGAAACCTTTGTTTTTTTATCTTAAATTCAATTTATATACGTTACGCCTGAGTTTGTTTTCATGTAGTGTAAGGTCGCACGAAAGTTCATTATTGCTTCACGTTACTGTTCACACATCAGATAGATTTTATATAAAATATAATTAGATATAATTAACCCAACATGGCAACATAAACTGGGTTCTCATACACAACAACGGTCAATTGTAAAATACATTCAACACCATATTTTCCCGCCAAATAAGGCGGACTCGGTCGCGATGTGACCACGTTAAAATATTTTAATATTCGTTGCCTTGCCATAACACATTACTGAACCCAAGACATTGCGTTTCATTTTATTCTTATAACCAAGTAACTTATCGAATAATGTATTTGAAAGCAAAATACACAAATTGTGCTATCTGTTATTATTAAATGTACTTCATTTCATAATAAAAAGACAAATATTTAGTAAACATACCAGATTTCTTCAAAATATAAAAGTACAATAAACCATGATTATGCAGACAGAAGGTGACCCATAATAAATATCTACTAAAAAGATACAACTTATAATCGTCGCGACAGACAAATGTTGGGCAGCGAATGAAGTTAAAACTTTACTATATTGGCATTATTTTATTATGGAATTGACATTTACAACATTAATAAATCGTAAGACTAACACTGAAAGAGCCGCAACTACGCTACTTGTACGGGACGTTTCAATATAAACGGTCAAATATATCTCTATAATCTTGATTCGCCACCCAAAAATCGTTTGTAGCGTAACAAAAAACAGACCAGCCTTTATCCAATCCTCCTTGAATCCTAGAATAACGGCCCGAGAACCTAACATTAACGTTAAGACACTTAAAAGTACATAACATACGTACTTGGTCAGAGTGTTCGTTCAGTAGTGAACTGTCCTACGACTGTGTAGCACATGTATTATTTCTTCGCGGGCGGTTTTCTCGGCGTGCGCGTGGTCTTGCCCGTTGATGTCGACGGCGTCGGGACTATTGGCGACGCTTTTAATTCTGCAATTGTTAAATTATCTCCATTAACTTATTATTATCACTATCACTATCACTACATAGTATAAAATAAAGTCGCTTTCCGCTGTCTGTCCCTATGTATGCTTAGATCTTTAAAACTACGCAACGGATGATGATGCGGTTTTTTTTAATAGATAGAGTGATTCAAGAGGAAGGTTTATATGTATAATACATGCATAATATAGCCGAGAAACACGGATAATTTCAGAGATTTCTGATGTAAGGTCGCAAATGAACACATTTTTTGCGCTTTCATTGCAAACGCTGGCTGAACCCTACGAGATAGATCAAAATAATGTACTACAGTATTGTGCACCTTAAAAAGATCTACAAAAAAGTCCGCGATGGTATATGTCTATCTCTTGAGGATAACCCACAATAACCATTTTTATCGTTTATTTATTACTTATTTACGAAAAAGCGATTTTAAGCATAACAGTATTAATCCTTATCCAATTAAGTACCTTTAATAAATTGTGCATGTAATATAAATCAATAATGTCCTTTACAGCATGTAATTTAAATGAATGTTTTCGAAGATATTACAAATTTAAAATTGACTTAGCGGTTGCGGCGATACCGGTCGGGAGGGCGCGCGGGGTGCGGGGGGCGCGTGTCTATACCAAATAGTGCATTCAAGGCTGTGCTTCGCCCTACAGAACTTTATGATTGTGTAGTTTTATTTGGTATTGAATCAGCGTTACACCCGAGCAAAGCCGGGGCGGGCCGCTAGTGATCTTATAAGCTGTACTTCTAGTTTTCTTTCTTGGCGACTCATTCACTCACTCCTATTTTCAAGTTCCCATCATAGGACAGGAACTAATCTTGACCAGAGGTGGTAAAATTTCGCATACCCACTATTTTATTAGTCTGCAAGTCGTTTAGTTTTAACCACTATGTAGTACAAATATGACTTGCGTGACGACAGTGTCGACCTCTAGTAGCTAATGTCCATAATTTCTAGGTAAAACTGTCTAACATTGAGTGATTATTGGAATTCTCTTTGGAAAACTTGTACCTCCTTACCTCTAAATGCTACATAAACCCCCTGTATAGGTAATACAGGTCCCCTATAAGTCTTTAGCACGTAACTTACAAGCTATAATAATAAAATGGCATTTACCAGCCCTCCTTCCTTTGCGTGTCGGCGTCGGCATCGGCGTATCCACTTTCTGTTTGGCTGGCGTCCGTTTGGGAGTGCTTTTCGCTTTAAGCTTGTCACTCACTGCGGTTGCAGTCTGATAACACATACACAATGAGTAAACAATCGTTAATTCAAGGGTAGATAGGACAACAATGGGACTTGGGAAGTTCATTTGAATTTCGGACATAACTTTTTGGACTTCTGTTTTTAATTTCTGACTTTTATTTGGTGTTCTCATTTAACATTATTGATTTGACCTTATAGACGTTAACTAGGCCGTTAAGTGTCTACTTATTTAACAAACTATACATAACACACTGAAAAAATACAAAATATTCTTTCGTCAGAATTACTTAACAGCCCAATGAACGAAAAATTCAATATTTTTGTAACTTTATCTCATCCTATAAAACTTTAAAACTCATCTCTTACATAAATATTCCTCTAACATAAAGATTTCAGATCATGCAACACGCGCATGCATTTAAAAAAAGGGCAAAAAAACGAAGAAAATAGGCTAAAAAAGAGTTAAATAATAAAATTATTGAACACACAAAAGCAAGATGTTAATGAATGAAGATGGATGGAAATGAATGGTTGTTAGTTCCTTAATTAAATTCTTTTTGCAAGACATTGTTTCAGTGCATGCTTATTGAACTTTTTTCAACTATATTTTTTGGTAAAGAACAGTACAAATGATAGAGGTTCATAGAAGAAACTACAAAACTTTAATTATAATCCTAGCCTATAAAAGTCCTACTACTAGAAAGAGAGAGAAGAAACTACATGAAACTTAATATTCCATAAGTTATTTAAACAATATTAACTAATTCAACATGAATAAACTTAACCATACGGTTTAAATAAAATATAGCAAATTAACATAGATTACAAATCTTTACACATAATCATGCTCACCATGCATCCCTGTCACCCGTACTACATAAGTTATGCTATTAGTCCATAATATAAATATAACAAATAATCTAACTCATAAGGAATATTGCATAAAAAGTTACTAAATATTAAGAAGTTTACTTCCATTAATTTATTTGCCTAATACTGCCTATTTACTACTATAACTCTTTGGTATTTCAAAATATGAGCATTGAACTTTTCGGCCAGTATCTAAAATGTCAACAAGGAGTCTAGCTATCAGTCTTGTTTTGTAAGGGAGATGGGCTATATGCGTGTAATGGCGTGTATGATTAACAAAAAGAAATTAATACCTTTACCCAAAATAATGCTGATCTCTGTATACACTGGAATTTAACTTGCATGATACAATGTGCCATAGTTGCGTGCTTACGTCGAAAATGTTGACAGAAATATTTTATTTCTATTTTCTATCCAGCTTGTTTACAAAAAGTATCGTTTTATTCTGTGTAGTGGACAATTGAATAGAATTCATGATTGGGAAATGTAACATCTTCATATTACGCTAAGTGATCTGGAAGACGGATTATGCCAAAATTATTCATGTGAAAGAAAGAAATACCTGTGACTATTAGTCGGTAAATTTAACAAAAAATTCCGTGGGATGTCATGTACAGTTACTAAAAGTAAATTTCTTTTAGCTACTTATAGTAACCACAAAATGACATGACACTACTTTTACATAGGTACTATACCATGCCAGGTATAAAACAGCACCTAGATATTTTCCATCAACATTTTCGGCAATAGAAGCAAACTGATGGTATATTGTACTCAACCGCAGAGCATGCATATAACCGAAACAAATATATTCCATTTAAATCTGAACACTTCATTAACATAATATACAACTTTCATCTAACTAATACATTCCACTTTTATACAACACATACTGTGCTTGCCGGCTGGGGTTATATTCATTTAAAACTTTTTTATATTTTTACAAGCTTGATTATAGTAAATATCTTAAACATGTGTTTTGGTACGCTTTTTTTATTGAACCTTCTGGAACATCGAAACAAAGGATTCTGAACTGGTCAACCAGCCAAAAAATGGAAACTAATTCTGTCAGTAACACTGTCAGAGATTTTGTGTTAGACACAATAATGTGCACATTGTTTCTTCAATACTTTACCATCAGTTAAGGAAGGCACTTGCTGTCTAATAGACAATATTCCTTTTCTTGACTTTAAAGCATACCATAACACGGTTACTGAAAACATTACATGAAATATCTAAGTCCCCAGCAGACATATCGCGGGCGCCCGCACACACACACTCGCGCCCGCCCGCGACGCACACGCACACCACTCTTACTCACTCTCGAACATGAATGTAAATGACTGGTGATGGCGGATACGTACATTTCTATATATCCGTTGTACTATGCCTACCTTGCTTGTGCTCGCCACAATGGGCGTACTACCTGACGATTTTCTTTTATTGTTTGTTTGTGTTTTTGTCTGTGCTTTTGTTTTGCGAGCGCTTTTTGGACTGCGCTTTGGCGTCGTCCGCGCGCGTTTGACGGGCGTCGCCGAATCCTGAAACAATTTTTTACATCTTTATCATCATACGTAACAAAAGAACAATTTAATACAGTTTTTTAGCATGTGTTATCATCGTTTTCTCCCTGCCCTGATTGTCGAATGTTACATAAAACAAATAAATAGAGTATTTACCCTATTATTCATAAGATATGATAAATTCTACTATGTTGGACATTTTCATACAACTTTGCTCACTATGTTCATCTCCTAAACTTGACATCCTAAAAACATGACACAACACTGTAAAATAAAACACTTTGTCCCTCACCTCTGTATTATTAGAGTTGTCCTGTTTGGCTCTCGGCGAGGATTTAGAACTGTTGCGTTTGCGAGACTTCTTCTCCAGTTGCGACTCGTCCTTGTACAGCGAGAGGTCCACTGTAGACATCAGATGGTCTAGTTCAGGGTTACACTTATCATTATATGAGTTGCCTACTGAACAGAATGGGTCAATTTACACTTTGGTATGGTTTACAATTAGGAAGAATGTATGATTATGACTTTGAGGCGTTGTTCCAATGAGTTAAAGGTATCTTCAACAGTGGCAACTAGGATACACAGTATCCATAGATACCAGTATAGTATGGTAAATAATATTTAATTAACAGTTCCATGTTTCTATGTGGCACTAAGGTTTGTGGTTATGTGCGTGTGTCGAGCAAGTCAGTGTGACCCCTGGTTTTTGAAAGGTTGATCAACAAAATCGGTTGTGAGAACAACTGATCAAGACTAATTGGTTGGCAAAAGAACTTACAGTCAATACAAGCACCTAAAAGGGGGTTTGACTGGTTTATATAATGCTTGTGTCAAACAACGTTTCAGGAACTGAGGGTGAGAGGCACGTCACTCGACAGACATAAATTTAATGAATATTCGCGCCGCATGTGTATATTTGTGTGTTTGTGTGAGTATCTGTATGTGTTTGTGTGTGTAAAAGCGCGCGCGTGAAGATGGAGCTGGCGCGCGCGTGCTCCGCGCATGTGTTACGTGTGTATATATTATGTGTGTGTATGTGTGTATATGCTCACGTCCGTCGGGATGTTCCTCGGTGAGCGTGGCGGGCGGCGCTCCGCCCCCGGCCTCGGCCCGCAGCGCGCGCGTGAGGATGGAGCTGGCGCGCGCGTGCTCCGCGCATGTGTTACGTGTGTATATGTGTGTGTATGTGTGTATATGCTCACGTCCGTCGGGATGTTCCTCGGTGAGCGTGGCGGGCGGCGCTCCGCCCCCGGCCTCGGCCCGCAGCGCGCGCGTGAGGATGGAGCTGGCGCGCGCGTGCTCCGCGCATGTGTTACGTGTGTATATGTGTGTGTATGTGTGTATATGCTCACGTCCGTCGGGATGTTCCTCGGTGAGCGTGGCGGGCGGCGCTCCGCCCCCGGCCTCGGCCCGCAGCGCGCGCGTGAGGATGGAGCTGGCGCGCGCGTGCTCCGCGCATGTGTTACGTGTGTATATGTGTGTGTATGTGTGTATATGCTCACGTCCGTCGGGATGTTCCTCGGTGAGCGTGGCGGGCGGCGCTCCGCCCCCGGCCTCGGCCCGCAGCGCGCGCGTGAGGATGGAGCTGGCGCGCGCGTGCTCCGCGCATGTGTTACGTGTGTATATGTGTGTGTATGTGTGTATATGCTCACGTCCGTCGGGATGTTCCTCGGTGAGCGTGGCGGGCGGCGCTCCGCCCCCGGCCTCGGCCCGCAGCGCGCGCGTGAGGATGGAGCTGGCGCGCGCGTGCTCCGCGCATGTGTTACGTGTGTATATGTGTGTGTATGTGTGTATATGCTCACGTCCGTCGGGATGTTCCTCGGTGAGCGTGGCGGGCGGCGCTCCGCCCCCGGCCTCGGCCCGCAGCGCGCGCGTGAGGATGGAGCTGGCGCGCGCGTGCTCCGCGCATGTGTTACGTGTGTATATGTGTGTGTATGTGTGTATATGCTCACGTCCGTCGGGATGTTCCTCGGTGAGCGTGGCGGGCGGCGCTCCGCCCCCGGCCTCGGCCCGCAGCGCGCGCGTGAGGATGGAGCTGGCGCGCGCGTGCTCCGCGCATGTGTTACGTGTGTATATGTGTGTGTATGTGTGTATATGCTCACGTCCGTCGGGATGTTCCTCGGTGAGCGTGGCGGGCGGCGCTCCGCCCCCGGCCTCGGCCCGCAGCGCGCGCGTGAGGATGGAGCTGGCGCGCGCGTGCTCCGCGCATGTGTTACGTGTGTATATATTATGTGTGTGTATGTGTGTATATGCTCACGTCCGTCGGGATGTTCCTCGGTGAGCGTGGCGGGCGGCGCTCCGCCCCCGGCCTCGGCCCGCAGCGCGCGCGTGAGGATGGAGCTGGCGCGCGCGTGCTCCGCGCATGTGTTACGTGTGTATATGTGTGTGTATGTGTGTATATGCTCACGTCCGTCGGGATGTTCCTCGGTGAGCGTGGCGGGCGGCGCTCCGCCCCCGGCCTCGGCCCGCAGCGCGCGCGTGAGGATGGAGCTGGCGCGCGCGTGCTCCGCGCATGTGTTACGTGTGTATATGTGTGTGTATGTGTGTATATGCTCACGTCCGTCGGGATGTTCCTCGGTGAGCGTGGCGGGCGGCGCTCCGCCCCCGGCCTCGGCCCGCAGCGCGCGCGTGAGGATGGAGCTGGCGCGCGCGTGCTCCGCGCATGTGTTACGTGTGTATATGTGTGTGTATGTGTGTATATGCTCACGTCCGTCGGGATGTTCCTCGGTGAGCGTGGCGGGCGGCGCTCCGCCCCCGGCCTCGGCCCGCAGCGCGCGCGTGAGGATGGAGCTGGCGCGCGCGTGCTCCGCGCATGTGTTACGTGTGTATATGTGTGTGTATGTGTGTATATGCTCACGTCCGTCGGGATGTTCCTCGGTGAGCGTGGCGGGCGGCGCTCCGCCCCCGGCCTCGGCCCGCAGCGCGCGCGTGAGGATGGAGCTGGCGCGCGCGTGCTCCGCGCATGTGTTACGTGTGTATATGTGTGTGTATGTGTGTATATGCTCACGTCCGTCGGGATGTTCCTCGGTGAGCGTGGCGGGCGGCGCTCCGCCCCCGGCCTCGGCCCGCAGCGCGCGCGTGAGGATGGAGCTGGCGCGCGCGTGCTCCGCGCATGTGTTACGTGTGTATATGTGTGTGTATGTGTGTATATGCTCACGTCCGTCGGGATGTTCCTCGGTGAGCGTGGCGGGCGGCGCTCCGCCCCCGGCCTCGGCCCGCAGCGCGCGCGTGAGGATGGAGCTGGCGCGCGCGTGTTCGGGCGCACGTAACAGCTGCGTGCCACCCGCACCACGCACGAGCGACAGCGTCGTCAGCACGCATTCCATGTCTGCACCAAATAGGGAACTTAAGAACACAGTACATGGAAAAAAAAACATTGTACATTGTATCATAATTTCTACCTTACTGACGCGGGACTATAGGAGATAAGGGCCCAATCAAAGACAAAATATATGCGCTCAAAATGCGTCGGTGTCGTGGTCCCCGATATCCTCGCGTGTCTAGAATCTGTGCTGAAAGAGAACGGTCGTAGTATTGAAGACATCGCCGTTTAGTTGACAGTAGCTGACCGTACATTTATATAATTTATTAGAACCTATCTTCAGAAGCCGTTGCCATAATTCGTTTAACGAATGATCGGAATGTATCCTGTAAAAAACACTGAAAAATATTTACTATTTTACTAAACGTATACACGACTAACCTGTGACGTCATAGAAGTCGGGTTTGTAAGTCTCGCCGGAGGGGTCGACAGTCTTGTCCTGCGACAGCCAGCGGATCTTGATCTTGCGTGTGGTGCGGTACACGTTCTGCATAGCTTGGCACACGTAGAACCCGCCCTCCGCGTTGCGCACCGCTAAGTACTCGTTTCTGGGAAGATGATGTATGGATATAAAGATGGGTACTTGTGACTGGGGAAGGGAATACTACCGATTTGGACATAGCCATATCAGACACTGAACTTTTCGAAACTGGCAACGAAGAAAAACGACAAACTATTTTATACATAAGTTAATTACAAGATTAAAATGAACACTTTGCATGCATCTTCTAGAAATACTGTTATTTTTTTTTTGTAACTGTCTTGAGTAGGAGTTACTCAATTCGACCGTATTTTTTTTGTTTTTATACCTCGCAACTTTTGACTGGGTGAACTGATTTCGATGATTATTTTTTTGATCTTTTTCTTTTGGTTCTTCTCACGTGGTGCTATTTTAATTTGGATATGACAGTGCGATACATAAGAAAACCATATAAGATTTATTTTGAAGTCGGTGTTTTTTTTTCGTAAGCATAATAATTAATCTTTTAGAGGCATGGACATAACAAAATGTTCTGATTATGTAGGTAAGAGAGGTATATACTTACTTGTAGAAAACAATAAGCTTATCGTCGTTAGGCTTAGTGGGTGTCGAGCGGCCGGCAGAGGCTGATAACTTGGTCGCCATCGCCAACTCGGGGGTCGGAGACTGGTATAGCTGAACCTGAGAAACAAACCTTATGTTAGTACAAGTTTAATATCTTTACATGTTAATGTACATAGGATGGAATATATACATGTTATACATTTTGCTGTATTTACAGCATACAAATTTAGAATTTGTCGTCACAAATCTAGATTTTTATTTTGTTCTTGGTGTATGTACAGAGTATCTCCGTTCATTGAGTAATAGAAATTGAAAACAACCTGTGGAGGGGTATTTCACGTGACTTTATATTACAAGTAGGTATTGCATATCAAAAAATATTATTTTAAACATACTATTTGCGATTCCGACTTGAATTGTACGAGTTGCGTAAGTATCAATTATTATTTTTATTAATTAAAAATCTTAATGATACTAATATCTAGAAAGACAGACCTTTCAACACCTAAAACAGATACTGAATAACAATTATCCTCACAATATATTCCGATTAACTTTTTTATTGATTATAATTATTATTTACGTTAAAGTCCTGACAGGCCTTCGCTTTGGCTAAATACGAGCCAAATCGGACATAGTACAAGTACGCTTGCGTCAACTTGTGACATGCGCAGTTAGCATCGCGCCAAATATACGCATTTCATGTCAACGATTTTTGTTATTGTTTTCGTAATCATGTTGTTTACTATTCGTTAAAGATTCACGTATCTTATGATTACAAGCTGTTGTGAATGTTTTAGTTGGGATACAAACTTTTAACGTATCACAACACTGTAACATATTTTTTTATGTACTAACACAAATGGACGAAGTTGCGCGTTTTCTAGTACCGAGTCCAAAGCTAGTTCTAGAAATTAAATGGACGGTTTTAAAGGATGTTTTTGAATTCATTGGTATATTGTGCCCGGTAATAGATCGATTGAGAAATAATCGGCGTGCCTAAAAACATATCATATTCATCAAATTCAGTTCAGTAGAGAGTTTTTCTTATTTAAATTTAAGCCAGATTAAATTAAAGTGGTAAAAAAAACTGTCGTCGATCTTCGATTGCATATTTTTAATTTGGACTTGTTGTTTTCTTTACATGTATGTAAGAAAACATAGGTGTAATTTTTACACAAGACTAGTTCCGTAGAAAAGAAATGTTACTACATAAATATTACGTAAAAGAACTGCACGTAAACAGTGTAATGTATCATAAAACATTATCGCGCAATAAATCTCTAATGTAATGTTATTAAGTAAAGATTTAACTTCATTTGTACATAGAATTAATTAATATCGATTAAAATTTAAAAGAAATATAACATTATTTTTTCTATACCTATTTGATTTTTCTGCATTATTTTAATTGCTCTAATAGGATAAATATATTCAAAGAACTCTAAACGTACACATTTCAAAAAAAAACCGTTGTAATACGCACTCAGTATACAAAATAAACCCTTACTTCTATTGAACTACTATAAAAAAAACTCGCTGCATTATGTCGTTTTCTTTAACTGTTAGAGTTATGGTCACCCTACACAAGTAAACGCGAGCGTTTGTCCTGTGTTGTTCGACCGGGGGAAATAGATTTGATAGTCTAGCAACCTGTCGCTCGTTCGGTCTTCACTACTTGTTGCTTGTGACGTCATCGTAACACAAAGGGCTGAGCTTAGACCGATACGTTTACAATTAGGTAGGTATATTGAGGACCTACATCGGTTTCCTATGTTTGTTTACTAAGTTATACGTATACGATATCACTTGTGAAGGTTTGAATATTTTAGTTTAAGTTAAGTTAGTTTTTCAGTTGCGTTTTATTATTCCTATTTTAATTATTTTTTTTACTTTGCGTTATTTATTGCTTTTTCTTTAAGCACTTCGTGCAGTTTTGCTTTAAATATCATAACTTGTAAAGTATAAATTCAGTACTTATTTCAAGTTAGTATCGTTTTAACGTTAACGGGTTATGAAGAAATTTAACGGCGAATGTTTATGCTTGAACATGCGCTAGTAAAACAATATTGAAAACTGTGGAGGACTCGTGTGTGTAAGGGATAACTTAGGACATTTTTATATGGCCAAATGTAGTTGGCAAAAAATATTTTAAAATTTAGATTATTATTGTTAGGACTGCAAAAACAGTTGTTTTTATCTAATGTTTTCATTAAATTACTTATTCAAAAGGCTTTGCCCTAGATCAGGAATGTTTTTATTATTGATAAGTGTATGCCTTATCAGCATGTTACATTTTGTATATTTTGATAATTAAATCTACATGTAAAAAACAAAAGAGCAGTTAAAAACATTTGGAAGCTTTGAGGCTCAAGTTTCGCTAGCACTTAGCGCGCTTTTTTTTTTTTTTTTTTGATGAGAACTGCCGCAGTTAGCCTCATGGAGGCTTTCACTGCTTTACCGGACTAAGTTGGCGAGACATTACTAATACGCCTCCAGCCAGAGACTTAGCGCGCCGCGTCTCCCGCGTAAACAGTTTGTGTTGTTAAGTCAAGTCAAACATTCTTTTGTCCAATTAATGGACCTCATTGCTCACCTTTCATACATATTATTACACTTTTTATATGTTAAAAGTATTATTAATTTAATAACACATTTCTTTGGTATTATTTAAAAATGCATATTATTATAAGTCATATAAGCACTTATTTAGACTTTTCTCTTATATTAAAAGAAGTAAGGAGAGTTCTATGATCATAATCAAAATTTCTTTAAATCTAGCATTTTTAGGCAAGAGATTTTATTAAAAAAAAAATCACAAGTTTGGTATGATTTTTAGCCCTATGTTAACTACTCTGACATTGTATGAGTACTAGAATGTAAATTAGAATTGCAACTTAGAAAACCAGAGTAAATCAGCATCTAATAAGATATCAAAAACAAAAAAAAAAGAGATATAAATAGGGTTTCATATTTACACTTCTCTTAAGAAAACTATCTTTACTCATTTACTGTTGGATTCTCATTAAGCTTTTATTCATTTAGCCAAATATAGCTTTACTATGTAGTTCAGCTTCACTTTTCAACTGCACATACTTTTTTAACAAATCTTGTTTTATTTTAATTTAAAAATATAACTCTTTACTGATTGACATTATTTAGTCAGGTAGACTGCTAGCTAACTTTATAGTGAGGTATACTCTATTGTGTCAGTCAAAAGTATTTTTTTTAATTTAGCTATTATCAAAATCTTAAACTAAAAATAATAGGATAGTCTTAATGACTGCTACAAAACCGTTTCCCCGTCTCTTGAATCAGGTATAAAACTGTTCATGATGCGTTTGCTAAAATATAAGGTAAACAAAACAAAAAATAAACATACCTTTGTCCTGTTCCTTTTGATCCGGGTGTCAGGAGTGGATTCACCTTCAGCTGGCTTCTTAGCCAGACTGGGTCCTTCACTAGTCTTGCTCGGAGACACCTGCCTCCTCTTCCGCATGGGAGGAGTGACTGTCGCCAGCTTCATTGTAGATTTTGGTTTAGACTCCACTTTAACAGGTTTTGCTTCAGCTTTCTTCTCGTCTACTTTCTCCTCAAGCTTCTCTGCTGGTTTCTCAACTACTTCTTCCTTTTTGGGTGATTCAGATTTCTCTGGTTTAGGTGCTACTACTTCCTCTTTCTTTTCTTCTGTTGCATTTTCTTGTGGCTTTTGTTCAACTTTAGGCTCTTCTGGTTTCTCTTCGGGCTTTACTTCAGGTGCTGGTGAAGGGGCCGGCTCACTCTCAGTTTTTGCACTTTCAGTTGGAGGAGGGTCTTGTTTTACTGGTGTTGGTGCTTTCTCTTGTAACTGACTGTCATTTGCAGATTCTGGCACAGGCTTGCTGTCACTTTGAGTTGGTGCCACATCAGCTGCCGGAGCGGGCTTCAATTCTGTTGGCTTGGATGGTGATTTTTCTGAAGGTTCATTAGCTGTAGCCACTTTAGGTTGAGCTGGGCCATCAGCAGTAGTAGCAGGGGTGGCTGCTTCAGTTTTTTGAGGAGTAGTTGGTGAACTAGATGGTTTTTCAGGAGGTTTTGGTGTACTTGGTGAGGTCTTAGCAATATCCTGCTTCTCTTTATTAGGCTCAGGGTTCTGAGGCTTCAATGTTGCAGGTGCATTAGTAGCTGACTTGGGGGAGTCAATAGTGCCATTTGCATGAGCAGTGGAGTCTGCCTCATTCTTTTCTGGGGTTCTAGTTAGGGCGAGAGCTTTCTCTTGAACGAGACTGAGAGGAGTGTTCGGATTCCCGCCTTTACTGGGGCTAGCGGCTAGGTTGGAAGGACCAACTACGGAGTTCTGGGTGACATGCGAGAGGTTGCCATGGTGACTCATATTCTGTGCCATCTGAGCCATGTTGGCAGACACCGGCGCCATGGGAGGCGGCACGTGCGGGATAGCAGGCGCGGGCGCGTGATGCGTCAGGTTCTGTCCGACGAGGTTGTTGCTGGCGTGGTGCAGCGAGTTCTGCGCGCCCTGCGGGTGTCCTACGGTGTGGTTCGCTGTGGCCACGTTCCCCTTCGCGGGACTCGCCTGCCCGCCCGGCTGCGGCACTCCCGGCTGGGGCAGCACCGGCTTTAAAGCAGAATTCATTTCAAACGCGTCTAAAACTCGCCTCCCGGCCGTACACAAGCTGAAACACAAAGTTACCCGAGTTTACGTTACTGTTTTCGTAGCAGGTTAACACACCGCGATGTCTTTGACCCACAACAATAATTCATACATAATAAACGTATAGTCAGTACGCGCGTAAGAACGCGGGGACCTATCTGCCCGCCTAATAAGCCCGCTTTCTACGTGTAGCGTTAATGAACGGTCAATATAAAGTGTTGGGGAGTTACCACTAGCTGTTAAAGCGAGAGAGGCCCATGAAATAAGTCCTGAGTAGAGACTCGCGGCAGAGATAGCCGCAAAAAATATGCGTTGCTATAGCCAAGAAACTTCCGCAAGATATGACCCGCCGTTGGCGAAGTCTCCGTGATGACACTGTCTTGTTCAATCACTGTGAACGAACACTCGATCTCACTCGCGACTATATAATTCCATGATTTATTCACACTTTTTACCACGAATTAGCATTCACTTTACTCTAGAACAAGTACATAATAGGCACAGTAGTTGCAGAGATGGCGTCGGCATAACGCGCATGCGCCACCCTCTTCATCTATCCTCCAATGAAATCCCGTGATAGAACGAAACCCAAACGAATTTTTCCGAGAATGCTATCCTTGTCAGTCCCGAGTCACTTGTATATACCTTTTTCACTTGTGTCGTCATCGCATTTGGATACGTTCATCTAGTAAATTCAAATAAAGCTTGCGTTCGGAAAACTTTTACTAAAAACCTACAACACATTTAAAAAGTACGATTGAGTACCTACTTATAAAATATGTGAAAATTTAATTATAGTTCATCTGAACATTTACTATTTTTGCTGATATTCAAGTTTGTATTTTTATTACGGAATCCTTTAATCGCGATCCTTCGAAGTATATAAAATGGAAAGGCTTTAATTTACAGAATGGAAACAGAATGCAACATTAACCAAGTAAACGAATATATTCTAACATAAGTAAATTATAACAATTCTGAATTCTTTATTGTACCCATAAATTACATTTCATATACAGACATATTTAATAAAGTTGATGTACATAGGCAATTAACAATTTCTATTAACTAAATGCTATTATAATATCAACGAATAACTTTGATGATACATTTTAAATTAGATTGGAGAATGTTTTGATAAATTTATTAGATTACATTTTAAAGACTAGAATTGTCACTTTAGGAGTCAAATATTCAATTTAGTAGTCAAATAAAAAAGCCCTCTTCCTCTCTCCTACCTTTGCAGTGCCCCTTTGTTGGGCACAATGATCAAAACTTTGTAAAACTTACCATCGAAGTACACTTGTGGAAGTGATAAATATATTTAGTACCTATTGAATAAACATAATAGTGAAAAAAATAAATATACCATTATTACAGTATTTTAGGTTTTACGTTATACTTAGAATTTTTGTATCAATATTATTTACTTCTTTTAAAGAATCTAAATGAAAATGAAGCATGAATATTTTAATTGCAATGAAATTAAGCAGTTCTTTAAAAAATCATAAAAGCAGAAAGTCTAGAGATTATAGAAAATTCTAATTTCTTTACTATTGAGTATTTAATGTAATTTGTAGCATTCAATTTCACTTCTCTTTTTTTACTTACAGGAACAAAAGAGATGGAGCAGCGCGAGGCTATAACTTTGATAAGTTTAAAATCGTTTGAGATTGCGGGTGGAACGCAACCAGACATTTTCAGAATTTCATTGTCTTGTCCCATGTGCATTATTTATGAAATTTATTAGTGTTTGATTTGTGCTTTTGTGACAGAAATTACAACCTAAATAGCAAGAATAAATTTCCAACATGGTAAGTGTACTATTCAATACAAAATGTCATAGAAAAACTCATACTTCAAAAATCTTAGGTTGCGGCGAAAACGCATGTTTTGTTTTTTGTATTAGAATTTATATTGGTGGATATACGTGTCTATTCAATGAATTGGTGTCATAAGAAATTTGTTCCGTGCCGTATGATTTTAGGAATGAGTTTTAATGACGTTGTTATTCTAAAGGAAGAACGCTATAAACTTTAATAAAAGTTGTCTTTTGTGATGTTTTAGGATGTGTTGTCGCGACCAGCCGAAGAATTTGGCAACGATGAGACGTTGGAGCGATTGTGGGCGGCTAAGGCAATGGAGCACAGTGATATCTATTTTAATGTTAGTAAATCAAACAAATATTTTTACTGTAACCAACTTGGTTCAATGTCCTCTTGTGTGCAAATTGTGTAACTAATGACTTATTACATTCTCAATTCAATGACTACTAATTTGTCGGTGTAATTACACGCAGTTTGCTTACATATATTTAATTTTCAAGTGCATAACATGAGTATAATTTGTAAAATGTCAAAGTCAGCATATATATTAAGCTGTGCATTCAGTACTCATGTTTCAGTATTAGTTTCAATCAGTTTTTGATTACTATGCCTATGTCTCAAAGTTTTAGAAGGAATAGTGTAATATGTACTCTTTTTTGCATCTTTCTCTATATATATACATAATTATTATTATTTACCCTCCAACACAAATGAAAATTAGGTATTTATTACTATTCCCAAGGCTTGTTTTAATCAAGAACAACTTTAACAGATTTGTGAATTTTAAGTCCACTTTTTTTAATCTCTATTTATTTTTTGTTTCCAGATGCTATGTTCCGTGGACACAAGATGGCTTCAGTTAACTCCACATGATGACCTAATTTACACACACTTCAAGCAAGACTTCCCAGAAATGGATGTCTCATATGTCAACGAAAATGAAATCAAAAACAGCATGAACAAAGCAAAATGGAGAATATTCTGTGAAAAGTTTAAAAACATTGTCGAAGACTACAGCTTTGGAACTCTCATGCGAGCAGACGCCAAAGGTGATTACTCGGAACAAAACACAATGCTTGTACCTAGAGTTCAGTTCTATGCGATAGAAATTACGAGAAACAGAGAGAATCTGAATAATGAGGTAAAGAAGCTATACAAGTGTACCGCAAGACCTAATTTAGAAACCCCAGAACACACCACCAAGATTGCCACCTAGAACCATAAAGCACCTGACAGGCTAGTTTCAACAAGGACAGTTAGGAAAGTTTGTGTTTAAACAGTTTGATAAAGTATAAGGCAGTGCCACCATACTGCCAGTTAGGAGTGATGTATGTAAATTAATGTTAATACCTACTTGTGTAGGAATCGAAGACTTGTGATATTTATGCATTAATTGAACTAAAATTATTTGTATATTTTTAATAATGGCAATAAACTGAAACATAAAGAATGACTTTAAAATTAACAGTGTGTAACAATTACTGGTATGTCTATGTATTGCTTTATGTGTGCTTAAGTTTACATATTAATGAACAAATGTACAACTAGCACTTGAAATAGCCAAGAACTTCGGTATCACAAGATGTACACATCAGTAAAGCTATACATACTCATAAATATTGTATATTTTTTGTGGAAATTTGTTATTTGTGCATTAACCTTTATATAATATTTATAACAACCAAAATACATAGCAGCTACAAGATTTCGTATCTTAGTTTCTTCCTTATGTCCTCATAAGACTCTTCTTGTGTAAACTAGCCTAATTTTTCGAAAACCTAAGCATTCTCAAATAATTCATATAGTTTGTATTCTTAATATTTATACACTATTGTTACATGAATACTGGCCAAATAGTCTCGTATTAGGCACAAGCCACCGTCCTGAAAGTGACTATAAAATAAAATTTGTACTCGATTTTGCCTGCTTATCACTAAAGTGTAGAACTACATAATCAGTCGTAGGTACCTACTATAACATGCATATTTAGAATTAAATATTTTTACAAAAACAACATTTAATATAGGTACACAAAGTTTTATAAGGCAGGTCCGTTGGTGTAATATTGAATCTTGTTTTTGTAAAAATGTACACCTACCGATTAGTAAGTTGTGATTGTCTTAATTGAAAAATGAATGAGGTGCTCTATTGCTCATACATTTTTTATATTAAAATTTGTAATATCATTTATGCTGTGGTTTTATTTGCTGATATACCTACTACACATGCCTTAGTTACTGAAATAGGCTTACATTTTGCTGTTTCTTACTTCTTTGTATTTATTATTGGTTTCTTTTTTACTCTTTCTAATAAAGAGTAATTTAGTTATGATTAGGTATTATAGGTCTTGATGTTGTCTGCCCTCGCGATGCGTCCCTCCCTGTAGCGGCCTACAACGTTACGGTCGTCTCAACATAAGGACTAATTGCGAAATAGGAAAGTTACAAGTACCAGTGTGGTCATGCTTGGTCACAAATCTGGGATTATAACAGTGTCTCTACAGTTAGTCATAAGGTGATCCTAAATAATCAAAAGTAACGGTCGATAATAAAGTTTTATAGGCTAGGATTAATTCTCTGATCTGCAGTTCAGAGAATTAAATTACACGACTGCTGTTACCCCGCTCGGAAAGGATCCCTCGTTTCATTGGTTTACCATATTAGTCCATAAAACTAACCTAAGAGATCAATCAATCTTACGAGCTTTTATGGCGCGTCCACATCTGATGAACAAGCATTACACGAGCAGCTCGCGAGCCGCTTACAGAAACAAGGTACCTTTTACCTATACAAGTTAACTTGATAAGCTTGAAAGTATGTAAGTTGGGGGTAGGATAAAAAATGAAACCATAGAATGCGTTTTACTTTTTTTATTTGTCTTATAATCTATATTTACGAGGTCTCCATGGCGGTGGCAGTTTCCTCAGTGTACTTTCCCTTGTCCTTGCCGAGGGCCGCCAGCCTGCCCTTCGCTCTGCGGTCGAGGATCGACTTGCGGTCCTTGTTCATCTTTAGCTTGACGATCACGCACTGATAAGGAAAAAATATAAATTAAAATGGTGAAAATGAGTTTGTAGTTTTGGATAAGGTTTAGTGGATGATCAGAGCCATGGAAGTGTCTCAGCAGAACCCATGTCATAGTTATACATCAGCATAGCTTCTATATAACTTGATGGCATGGTCTCAGTACTAAGTTATCATCATTTCAATATACAAACAATAGTTAATTAAAAAAGGAGTTTGCGGTCATTACATTAAAACAGTATAAATGGATGTAGAAATCAGAATGAAGCAGTATGTAGGCTGTTTTATGGTCAGTGATTATGTATATTGCAATTAAATACTTGGGGCTTGGTTTACTTGTTCAACAACATGAATATTGTTTCCCCCTATGTCACAGTACCTTTTTTAAAGGTGCTAATATTTACTTAGAAAAATAAGTAAAAAGTCATGATCCCACCCAATATACTAAAAATCTTGATGTTTTTAGTATATTGGGTGGTATCATGAAATAATAAAATTGCCAATACCTTTGAAGGGTGGATGCCGACATATGCACTGGCACCGTTGGCTTTTTCACGCTGGATCCTCTCAATGTAGACGACAAACTTCTTACGGTACACCTGCACTACTTTGCCAACCTGTTGGCCTTTGTAGTGACCGCGGACAACCTACAACAAAGTGCAATTGTGTCAATTATCATGTTCAAAGCAATAAGAAGAGCTTGATTTTACCCTGATATGCTAGAGATGCTGTTTTATTACTGATTTAGGTTCATCTCAATATAATAACAAGATATTTATAAAACAATACCAACCCTACATGTGTTTTTAACTGCATTATGTCTGAGATGTGCGAGAGCAATACATAACACGTCAAGGTTTGCAGTTGGTGATAGATTGCTTGGTAGACCGCATCTGCAAGTACCAGAGAGTTCTTACTATTACCTGCAGCTGCTTTACATATTAGTTAAACACACTTGTGTGGTTGGTATGTTTATAACAATAAGATATAACCTATAACTTAAACTATGTTTTTTAAGGATTTAATTAAATGTAGACTTTAAACAATTAACTTCCTAATATCATAATAACTCAAGCAATAATAAGATGGTATTAAAACATATAACTAATGAATTACAGTAATAGATACCATGCCAAAGCATGGTAAATTATGCATTAATGTGTATGTTAAGTTGGAGTGCTACGAGTAACCATGAATTTTTGTGTTGTGCAAAACAATCAGAGCCTTAGTTCCACCATGGCACAGACTAGCAAACCGCGCCTTAGACTTGTAGGAGAAAACCTCAAACTCGTCCGTAGCACGGCAGCAATCGTCCGTAGTCTAAGAATGGTTTATTCTTCATCATTCTGTTTCGCACACACAAACATAACCTTCAATGTAAAGATAAAGAACGTTGGTGCTGTTTGCTTACCTGAACTTCGTCGTCCTTACGGATTGGCATAGACTTTACGTTGAACTTCTGTCTTAACTCCTTGGATAGAGGCGCAGACATAAGCACTCGTCTGATGTGAGAAGGGGCGCTGAAATGCCTCTTCCTATTTTTCCTCCTCGAGGAAGTGACTTGCTTATTGAACTTCATTCTGACGCTCTTCACTGAAAACCCAAAATACCACGTTTTACTTCACAGTTACAGATGTTTAGGTTACTGTTTCCTGCATGCTAAATGTCAAGTTGCCGCGGCGATTATTTAGATGAAGAATATTATCGAAACACAAAATATCCATCGTTAACGGTGGGAAATACATTATTAGTTTAATAAATAACAATTTCAGTCACAGAAATATCAAGAAATACAAGATTTTCACGGATTATTCAACGTACCCTAAGCAACTCGGCAAAGAACCGAAATAAAAAGAAATTAAATTGGTGTTGCCAATTTAAGATACTTTAGACGTTAATGTCAAAACAAGACAATATGGAAATAAAAATAGTTTGATACATAATAATTTATGGTGCCGACAAGTGCATTAAAATATTAATCAGTAGTATTATGCTTGATTACGTTATTAACAAATTAAGTTAATGAGGAGAAATAGTCGATATAAAATTATTTTGATTGTGATTATTTTTACTTGGCAAGTTTTATTCAAACGTCACGTTTGCTTAGTTTCGTTATACGCAGATAGAATTAATTTTTTGAACAATATATTACTAGATTTATTTATTAAACTTTTTGATTTATTTATTACTAGATGTAATGTACTAAATATGTAACTTCCCAAAGTTTTATTTAAAGATCCTATGTTTTGTTACTTCAATCAATATAAAATCCATGGTCATGTGTAGACTTCCGTTATAGTGATAATAAAAGGTTATTTCTTGTTTATTCTGCACGAAATCCTAGTATTTTTATTTGCGTAAATAAATAAGAAACAAAACGACTTGACTTGTCTCTAGGGTGTGCTATTTTTAATACAATTTTATAGTTTGTTAGGACCCCGCATTAGCAGAATTCTTGAGACTCTGCTGTAAGAGAGGTTTCTAATAAATCGAATAGGTTTCATTCTTCTGGGCTTTCTGATCCATTTGCTATGAAACCGTTATGTGGCCACTGTTTTAACTTGTGAAGCTACTTAGACATACCTCTCTCTATTGTACGAAACAGGCAAATTTATAATGAATCAATATTTTTTTTTTCCTTGAGAACACACTCTTTCTCGTCTGCACGTACTTGGCTGCAATTTTTTTTCTTAATATTTTTTTTCGTCCCGCCATCTCCGCCTTGGTTGCAATTTATGAGGACAAAATTTTTAACTCACCTTCACGGCAACTTGCTTCATTGAAAAAGCAATCGAAACTCATACACTTAAGGTTGAAATTTGAATGTGAAAGTATCGTGAAGTAAACAGGGTTTTTATGTTAGACAATACTCAGTTGAATAGATACTTAAAATGGAGTAAAACACATTTATGACCTATATCCTCATCGTTTATAACATGAATGCACGATGATAGGTTTACTACTTGCGCGTCAGACTTGTGCGTCAGGCACTTACTTGAATACTACTATTACTATGCACTATGCAGTAGTAATAGTAACAAAAGTACTAAGGTCTCATAGTAAGCATTATCTGTGCTCTCAAACGTATAGATCGATTATGATTACTATATTTTCCGTTTGAAATTACCCGACGAGGCGTTTGTTAGCTAATATAATGATACAGCGTTTTGAAAGATATCAGAAGACTGATAAAATGTGTCGAGCAAAGAACTTGTGGCTATTTAAGAACCTTTTGCTTGTCCATCCCTGTAAAGGTATGCATTTTCATTCTACTAATATAATTTGATGGGTGATCTTTCGCTTATTAGGTACACATACTATTTAGACGTAGCTACTATTATGTAGATCTCAATCTACAAACAAAACTCGTCTGCTTACTGTCTAAAGATTATAGTTTGGATAGAGATCCAAAAAATACATAACAAATCTAAATATCATTTGATTCAAGAGCAATATCTATTGCTCGCGAACAGAATGATATTAGATTTCCTGCGTTCCCCGTTCCTTCGCCATGCTGTTTCATAAATACCTGGCTCCAATGTTTCAGGCTGCGGTCTAAACGAGTTACCGGCTATCGGAACATTTGCCTTCCGCACCAATATTGCATCTTGTTCACAAATCTAGAAACCCTCAGAAAATGTAACGTGGAGGTTGTGTAAAGAGGAGACTTTTTAATGGATTTTTTTACTGCTTTTTATTGTTTGCATGTAAGTACTAACTAAAGTTGTTTTTCTATGAGCCATCTTCTTCATCCTATATTTCCTCGTATAAAATACAATTGATACTACGAGGGTGTATGTGTGTACCTAAGTATATCAACCCTAAGTAAGACAAAAGCTTTGTTTAAAATTAAATCTATTTGTCTACAATTCCCTTTTCTAATATGTACCTTTTGTCGTGGTCACATGGGTATAGGATATGATTTACAAGGTCTTTGATCCTTGGGCGGGTAAAGTTTATTTTTGTTATAAAGCAAAGAAACTTCTAAAGCCAACCTAAAGTTCAAAATCGTGCTTGAAAACTGACAATGAGCACGTACCCTTTCTTACTTCCTTCAATTAGAGTGGGTAGCGTTTTAGATGAAGTTAAATAAATAATCAGTAAATATTTAATTCGTGAACACACCCTTACTTTTGTTATGGGCATAAGTATATTACGAGAATACATAAAACGATCGGAAACAAAATTGTGAGATATAAAATATGAATTGTTCACGCACATAATAGAAATAAACGGGAAAGTGAGCCCCTTGTTCTCGAGCAGGTCGATGACTGAAATAATTTCAATAGTAAGTCATATAAAACAATGTACTCCCAGAAGCCATTCAGGTTCGGATGTGGAAGCAATGTGAATGATCCCGGGGTCCATCGGAGACACAATAAGCCCTCGTCGTCAATGTTTACAGTAATTGTGTCGCTATCAATTTACCTACGACCTTGTGACCTCTGAGTCGGCATCGGGTGGCATCGTCATGCCCAAGCCCAACCCGGCACAGTGCGTGGCTGGCTAACAAAACAGAGGGAGCTAGTTGCCTCCTAAACGCACGTCCGAGCCTGCGCAATCCGTACACGTCGCCCGGGCCTTTCAGTGAATGAACTGCGGCCGCGGGGAGCGTACGCCTGCCGCCCGCCGACGACATCGGACCCCCAAAACCCTGATATGAGTGACGTTGAGTGGTGTGCGTAGTGTTAGTGTGATGGTACGCGCGTGAGTGACGCTATGGCCGCGCGCTCGCCGGAGCCCGGCCACCACCGACTATGTGCGGCGTCGTAGGTAAGCGTTACCCGGGCTTCAAGGTCACCCCGTAAACAATTCCCTGGTGACACCCTCCAGTCTCCACATCATGCCGAACTTGCTGCCATTTTGATCGTCAAGAACACCAGGAGACGACATGCAGTCGTCTCCGAGGGTTCCTTGATGACTCAATGGCAGCCCCTGTGACAGTCCACGTTGTGCTCTCGTGATCGTTTGTAGAAGCTTTAAATGTTGTAATTGATGTGTAAGTGTGTAACGAAATTAGTATAAGTTGTAGTCTAAAATATTTTACGAACCTTCATAACCTAAATCTGAATTTCTTATCAGTGAAGTGCTGAAACCCTGTTAAAGATTTTTGTAACAGAAAGCTCTGACTCTACTATAATAAACCGTCGTGAAAACATAACACTAACATCATAAGAATGTAATGATAATTAAACAGTCGCCGCGATGTCATTAGGTGTCAATGTAAAGAATCGATGAAAGTCTTCAAAGCTTTCGGAGGCTGTGTGAACGGTAGGTCCGAGCTCCGTAGCTATGTGGAAAAAATCCTGACTTAAAACTTAATTGTTTGTGACCAAGATTTTGGACTGTGCTTAGTGGAACTTAAAACTTTTAATTGGTTTTGTGTTTGTTAAGGAATAAGTATTTTTTTTTATGAAAGTGGTTTTTTCTAGTTTGGCTTTGATTATGAAATAAGTAAGCTTTGATTATGAAGCAAGCCTTTAACCGCTTAGGTTTTCAATATAACGATTACCTACAGCAGACACAGAAACCGGTACAAAGTCTTCAGGATTTTTTATTATTTTGACGAAAAATGTTTGAGGTGTGACTCCTACTAAAACAGGATTAGATTGAATAGAAATATTATCAGATAATAATTACTCTATGATGAAATTAAACGGGACTGAAGAAACTGAGACCTTATCTAGAATCTTGAAATAAATATCGGAAGTGAAAAGTTTGATATAGCTATCTATTAATTTCATTTCACATAAAAATATATGTAAGTAGGAATCTACTTAAATACCTATAGTACATTATAATTATAGAAATCCACTATATGAAGAATTAGCAGTTGACATTATTAAGAACGAGCATTTATTCATGAGATCCATTAAACAGGTTGTGTTGCTTCCGTAAGACAATTAGGTCATGTCGGCACGAGAAAGAATAACCTTTATGAAACTAACATTAAAACAATAATAGCACATGCATATTTTTTAAGTATTAAAACTGGAATAGTTCTTGATATTCTTTACACGTTTCCTAATGACTCTATTTACATCTTGATGAGAGAAGCTATCTTTCTCTCGTATATATTTTTGGTCTGAAAACGGAAAAGTTTCCATTAAGGTATATTAGTCTAAGTTTCGATTTTTTTTTCGTTGATCGAATATATCGGAAAATGCACCACTTCTGTAAAACCAATCTTTTAAGGTATATTTTTTTAATTGACCATCTAATATAATAAATAAATAAATAATAATAATAAATGCGGACAACATCACATACATTGCTCTGAACCCAAAGTAAGTAGCTATTAAGCACTTGTGTTATGGAATTCAGAAACAACGAAGGTACCACAAACACCCTGACCCGAGACAATGTAGAAAAGTGACTTTCTACATTGACCCGTCCGGGGATCGAACCCGGGACCTCAGAGCTAGCGACACCTTGAAACCGGTGCTTACGCCACTCGACCACGGAGGTCGTCAATATAAACACAACTTTCTTGCTTTATTTTATCTAGAAAAGGATCCTCAAAATTGCTCGTAAAACAGCCACAAATGTCTAATTTTAAATATTTTATAGCATGTCTTTGAACTAGTATATCATGGCTAGTTTTATAAAATTGCTACTGAAAACGTTAAGGCGCCTCGCTGGATCTCGGGCCATAAAGTTGAGCGCCAATATTTCATCTTCAACGTAAAGACACGTGAAATCAAAATCTTGTGACGAAGATCAGCTTTCTAGGTATCTTGGAGTAAGAAGAAAAATGATAATAGAATGAATGTATAGGGCTTTTATAAACGAATTATATAGTCTATATATCAAATATAGACTATTATTTACATACATTTGCCATTTTGTCCTTTTAATAAAAGTCGAAAGCACCATCAACCAATGTCCGGTGATTGACCGTCGTAAATCGTTATTGATTTTAAGCTTTTTGCAAAAACTTGGCAAATCAATAATAAAAAGGTAGATAGTATCAGATGTGTACAATCTCTATAATGCTAAGTTTAGAACATGATTGATGGCTCACATTCCGTGCGGTACACATTCTCATTAGCAGCGGCCCACCAATAGCAAATTCCTGTACCGAGCAATTAAGGTCTGAACTCCGATAATGACAAAGTCTGAACGTAATTACCCCATCTATAGCTACCTCAGTTGATTAAAGTTTTAAATAACCAGACTCTTTCTCGTTATGTCTCGTTTAACCATCCTCTTTTAATTATGACTGCTTAATTAAAACTGAGCGTGTCGGTTTATTGTTGTCTAATTGTTAAGTGATGCAAGTTAGTGCTTTGAAATGTGGCAGTAATGTGACTGTTAGATTCAATTGGTTTGATCATCAAGATATAGAAGTCTGGATCGATATGGTGTAATTGTATAAAGATGTAGAAAGGTTTCAATGAATTTCGATATTTAAAAGTGTGCTTGAGAAGTTAAAACTTACCTTGAAGGAACTTAATCTGACTTATCTATTTAACTAGGTCATAAATATACAGTATCAAATTCTTTTTATTTATAAATACTGTAGTACATTTTTCGAACTGATGTTACAAAGGGAGCGTCTTTGATTGAGTTAAAAGCCTCTAAAACAATAATTATAACAAGATAAGTAGCTAAGCATTTTTAAGAGCGCGAATCTCGAATATCTGCGACCACCAGAAGCAAGAAATGTCAAAATTTTAATGAGATGTCTTTGAGACCTTGACGGAATTTAATTTGTAGGCCTCACTTTATTATGTTGGACATCAAAAAGATGTTCGTTGGGGCAGAAAATTAGGGTCCTTGGGTACAGGGTGTGTGCCCGTGTGGTTTTATGTTTTAATCATGTTTTTTTAATGGGCTGCTGCGTAGGAACCCGGAGTGAAGGCGTCCTATTTATTTATGGACATTATGTGCCTCTAATGAGGTTTGTAGATTTGTAAATAGAAAAGCGGGCACGCTTGAAAATAAGTATGCAACAGTATTTTTCCTAGTAAAATATTGTACATTATATTATGTAAAGTGAGCTAGAACAAGAATTATTTGAAATTTATGTTTTATGTAGCACTGGTTATTCATTTTCTGTGTCTCGCAAGGGCATTGGTCTATTCAATACTCACTAATCACGCTAGATGGAGGATTTTCATCATCTATTTTATAATTAGAACATTAATTTCATCTTTCACTATTTTTAACCCGTTTTTTCCCTCCAAATTTATATCAAAGACCGTTGGACTCGTTGGTTTAACAAAAAGGATGACAAAATGTTCTCGTATGTTGCATGAGTTTTTCGTAATACGTACAGCAAAGTCCTGCAAGGCTTCAGCCAAATTTGTCTCTGCATTTGAGTTTTATATTACACCACATTTTTTCTAGTCATATTCTTTTTAACACACGTATGAAGGAAAAAGGTATTTTTATGGTAAGTCTGTATGTTTATGTTTAAGACGAAACGTAACCCAGGAAAAATATTGTTACACTCCGTAATATTACTTCTGTGATATAGATTTTCATTATTTTCTTTAGAAAAACTTTGCCAAGCATTACATGCCCGAAAATTATCATTTCAAAATAGCCTTGAATATATACATAGTTAAAACACAATCTTTACCATTTGACAACAAGTTGCATAGAAATTTTAAGTCTGCTATATTGATAAAGCTTATCACTTATTTTAATACTGGAAGCTTACAAACAAACAGTTTAGGATTTAGTTATTCTGTGACATCTTTCGTGATCCTTTACTGATGATTTTGGCACGTCTGTCCATTATTTAACTCTCTAGTATTGTTACCAAGGGATAATTGGTTAAGAATTATTTAGCATTATTGATCCATCTGGAAGAATTTCAGAAGACTTGATAGAGATAAATTGTGCCTTACGTAATAGTAGGTAGGTTTGTTGGTAGTTAATCAAAGAGGTCCGATATATTGGAGATTAATACTAGTAAAAGTTGCTAAGGTTAATCTTAGGTACTTGATTGAAGACCTAGATTTTTGTTGAGATATTAAGTTAACTTTAGACTTGGTGTTAAAGGTTGGTACATGGCACAAATTGGTTTGTTGTAGGATTCCTTATATTGAAAAACTCTTTCTCATTTGTTACATAAATATTTCATTTCAATATTTTATAATAACCTAAGTGTCTGAGAAATTAATAAATTAGCTACTAGTTTCACAAACACAAGAAAAGCATTTTACTTTACAACATTCTTCTAAAATGATGACCTATTACTTTTTAAGATCCCATAACTTGGCCAGTATATGCAAAGTACCCGTTCCATTTCCCATATCATTCTACCTCTAACCTTATTGGTTTCCACAGCCTGGTGGCCATTTGTATTCACCTGGTGCGTTCCTCATGACGTCGTTCGCTTAACCCTATTCCTCTGGATACCTGCAGACATTTGTTCAGAATAAATATTGCTTAGGTATACTGTTATCTAGGAGTGTGGCATAGCAGCCTGTGGAAGTTACTGCATTGCCTTGCAAATTTTTCGATTTTACGTGAAGGATATGATTGCAGCTTTTTTAGTTAAAGATATGTGAAACTATCATCTAAAAATTATAGAAAAATTACGATAGTACAATTTCACACTTCCAAGAAGCGAGTATAGGCTTACAAAAATAAAATTCCGCCAATTTTTTGAGTTATATTCTTGCTGTTTTTCCGTTGTAAAGACACCTTACGAGATTCGTCAAACATCTTTCATGTTTAAATCATGCGTGTCACAGAGAATAAGTTATAATATGTCCTTATTATCATATAGGGCCAAGGTCCCTTTAGTCCCACAAGTAAGGCATACAAAATTCAGTACCCCACTTCATGAGACTACAGATTAACAATTTAGGCTTTACTCAGAATCTTGATGCGTGTAAGGTTGCTCGTTTAAAAATGTATGCGTGTATTGCTTTCTTTCATAAAGGTGTAAGTATACGAACGTTTGTCGCTTTTATAAATCTTGTTAGGAATTTATTCGTAATTGTGCTTCCGTTTTCTGCAGATTCATAATGTTTTGTGCTATTTATGTCTTAGTATAATTGTATTATCTGCCTAATGATGCTGTTGTTATTTTTAAAACTTGGCGCCAGTTTACATCCTACAACTTACATTAAATTTGGTAGGTAAGACAGTAAATGTCTTAATTGTAAGTCTTTCTAAACGAGAACAAGACAGTAATATATTCCTGAATAGATTAATAATATATCTATATCAGTGATATGTCAGAAATCGAATTTCCAGAACAAAAGTTCTGAACATTTTTTTGCAGAATAAAATCTGTTTTCAGTAAATAATTATCAGAATTACCAGCGGATGTTATAATTACTATATAATTAAGACAGGTATTGTGCATTGGATTGGATCAGAATGAATGGTCCAGAAGACCGGGGCTAATGGTTGTGTACGGTTCATTAAGGCTTCCGGTAGAAGTACCTACTTGTATGTTGTCATCTTTAGATAATCTTATTGTCACTTATGACACGGTATTTTTTTTATTTGTAATTGTTGTCTTATTGTCCGCACATTTGTAGGGATTGCCCGACTAGTTGTTTCTGGAAGGTTCAATTGATTATGAGCTGATTCTATTGCTGTTTTTCCGTTCTTTTATAGTGTTAAAATACAGGATCTCAACGTTTTAAATGACTACAAGTTAGATTTGCTACAGATATATACAGTTGGTCTTAGTTATTTATTATACATCTGAAAGTGAGAGGTTTTTTACATTTACTGGCACAATTGTTTTTTCACTTGACAATTGGGCTATTACATACACGATTTTGAAACAAGTTACTTGCCTAGATAGAAAAAGAAGGTGAGTAAAACCGCGGGTTATAGCTAGTGTTATATATTTCCTCCAATCCATCACTCACAATGTTTAGCTATAGATTAAAAGGTACAGTTAAGTACGGGTTTGAGGAGATTAACCGTGGCCTGATCCTAAGCTTAACTTAATAAGCCATACATGATGAAGTAGAAAGTTAACTTACATAATTTACCGCGAGCTTATTGCGATTTATTTACGCGTTCCCGAAACGTGAGGGATTGGCTTTTATTTGCTACTTCAAATATTCAAAGCTAAAGGAACTACATGCTTAAATCATACTTAAAATCAAGACAAAGGAAATGAGCCAAATAAAGGGAAAGATTTTGTAGTTTTTGCAATTTGACCAGACATTAAATAATATTTATGTTTCCTACTTACTTTGTTGAATCAGGTTTCAAGACTTAAGAAACACTGTTTTAGTGAGTAGGTTCCTGATGAAGCCACTTGTACAAATATAAAAACAAAATTAATTTAAGATCTAGGTATGAACGTTAGTTCTATTTAGACGAGAAATAGCTTGCGAATTGTGGTACATTGAATTCTATCAATCACTTATGACATGCTATGGTAGGCTATGTGCTATGGCTAGGTATCGCAACCCACACGACATTCTTGCATCGTCTATATCAGACCTAATTCTTGTTTACTACATCTATCATTCGATATACTTAAAGAGACATAGGTAGCTTTCGGCACACAATCTTACAAAAATACCAACACAAATAAAAACAAAAAAATATCACGGAAATTAAGTCGCAAGAAACCTACGAATTACAAAAATGAACTTTGCTATTGTGCTCCAAGGTTCAAATTACCACTCTCTATCGAGTGCAAGTCGTGCACACTCACACGTATAAACAGACACACACACAAGCAGGTCACGTACGTTATCTCGCGCCTCAAGACATTAAGCTAGCTGTAAAGTTTATTGTTTGGTTAAATTTTCATGAAGTCTCGCTGTAAACCTCCTCTATAATGTACGGCACGCTTCAAACGTTTTCATTGGTCGTACTTAAGTGCTTCTTGTTAGTGCGTGAGCAAAGTGTGGCAGAATAAGTAATCTCTTATCTACAGGTACATGATTAGAGTAGAATTGTTACGGGTTGGTAGGAAATGTAATCTTTAAAGGTTTTGCACAAAATGCTGTAAAGACACGATAAAAGTAGGTAATGTTGAGATGATGAGACAGAATTAAGAGAGCATGGATGAAAAACAAATATAGGGATATAAGACAATACTGCATGGTATTGGTAGAGAAAATAGGTAACTAACTTTTGTTAGATGCGTAATTTTCGAGCTTTTAAGATTTTAGTCGTATCTACTTTCTACTCACTACTTTTTAATATTTAAATGAACGATAATACATTAAGTCTTAGCACATTATGAACCTTTGCAAGGTTGAAATAAAAACATTTTCAGTAGTTGCATGACCCCTTTCTTCATAAAACATAACAAAACAAACATTCAGTTATCCTTATTCGGCACAAATCTATCCCCAAGCAGCGAAACCATTGGGTTTTATGTCGGAGAATATATTTAATGTTTATATTATTTAATGTTTATTTTCTTGGCAGTGGTGCGGCGCTGCTTCTGCTCGATTTATGATTGTAGCTCGTAATTATGTTATTAGTTTCATATGTTTTGGCCGTTGAACTCGGCTTGGCGTTTTACTACCGAAATGTGATCTTTTGTTTATTTAGTTTGTGCTTTTTGCGTATTCTGAATGTCAACAGCGTAGTAATGATTTTAAAAGCATGATTTTTGTTATTTTCATAAATCAAATGAATATTTTGGGAGCTGATGTTTCTTGATTTCGATTCTTGGTTAATTTATTTAATAATTTATGTACATACACAATAGTTTAGTAAATATAACATAAATATAAATGATGTACAAAGGTGCTGCTTATTTCTTTAGAAATTTCTGCCAGCAGACCCGCGAATGGAGAGGTCTTAGGTTATGACTATTTCCAAGAGGTTTTCAGTAAAACATGCTCTGCAAAAAGTTATACATGGTTTTAGACTATGTTTAATTCACACGAGATTCGAGGCGCTTGAAACTTAGTTAATCACTTTCTTATAATCTTTAAACAATCTTTTTTTCAATTTCACTTATTTATTTCTACAAACACCAGTAACGGCATCTCATAGTCCAATATCAATTGAAAGCCTCACAGCGAGCCAAGCCTCTGACCCACGGAACAGAAAAAACAAGTGGAAGTGCAATACGACAAAATTACGATGGGAACCGCTGTCGCCAAACTCACACAAATAATCCGATAATAACATATTCACTACAACGAAATAATCCCTATGATTGGTAGTTTTAAATTCAGACAAAATTAGCCTACATCACAGAAAAAAAAATAAACCCTGACTTTCTAAAAATAAGGTTCATTTTGCTTTAGCAACAATACGTATTTACGGTCTACAGTCGCACTTAATTCGATTGACGAGTTAGTTTTGCTACTCGACCAAAGATGGCGATATATAATCAATATAAGCAATTATCAACATAATTGCTTTCGACATACGGTTGACAATGGCGTGACTCTAAAACTATTCGGCCAAGGACACACCACATTACATTTAAATTCTTTATCGATATCGATAGATACCCGATTTTTGTTCAAATACGATAAATACGACTCGTTGGGAGTACATTTATTTATTTGTTATACAAACCGCTGTACCTTTTAAACCATTAATTAATAGACACACAAGACTGACAGACAGATAGGTAAAGGGCCATGCACACTTTTGATATGATGTCTTAAATTTAATACAGATTGTCAACATGTAATTAAAGAAGGAATCAGATAAATAAAACTTCGGGTTTTATAGTAAAAAATCGTCTTTAATATTCCGCATATGTTAAAATTCTCATGATTGTCGTGAATTAAATGGACTTTTTGCCGTGAAACTTGAAGAAAGGAAGTACAGTGTCGATTTCACGAGTTTTCATCTATCCACCGATGGATGAATCAGGATTTAGCTTGCCGGCCGGCCTCCCATAACGCAAGGATGCACTCTCTATCCATTTCTCTCTCATGCTTGTGCCTTTGGGAAACCTGAAACAAATTTTTAATGAAGGTTAAAAAATCTATTACCTACTGTTTGTAACACTCTGTGTGTTACGTCTCAGTCATTAATAAGTTATAATAATTATGTTACTATTTAAAACATTGATTATATTTTTACTTTATACCACATAAACGACCATAAATTTACTTAATATAAATTTTGTGTATGAATTAAGGCGCCCTCGTACCTATATTGTAATGCAAAACGAAATAAATAAAATAACTGTTTGGGTTAAGATAGTTATTCCTCGTATCGACATCAATCGACAAAATCAATTTTCGACTTGACCACATCACTACATTGAGTAGCGAAGGTCTTTCTAGAATGTTCTATGGAAAAAAATAATCGAAAATAAACTTTGTCTTCACTGCATAAGGTTTATTTTGACTAACCGTTCTATTATTTTTTTGTAAATTGGAAGAAAATAAGATTTTTATTAGAAAACAATAAAAATCGTACTTACCGATGATACGAAATACCTCCATTTGTAAGGTTTCTTCTCTTACTATCATTTTTGCACGCTAAAACGGAACAATACGGCATAGCTAGGTAAATATTGATTTGTCACGAGACGAGCAACTCTACGCGATGACAGACGCCACTGGGATCGGTTCAGCGCAAGCTATGCGTAACAACGCATAATTATGACACGCGTGCCACGCCTACTTAGCACTTCCACCTGTTTTTTCTGTTCCGTGCTCTGACCCAACTTGCGTCACAGCCTATAGTTATCTGTCCCAGTTAGCCGTTACGTTTCACGCAACACCGTATAGGTCACACTTATTTATAGATGAAAATATAAAGTATTTCCAGGCACCCTTTGTTAATAGGGTAGCTAAGCTATTCTTGTGGATCATTGATGGACTTTTTAATGGCGTGGTTTCTAAGATTTTTATTTTATAAAACTTTTTATTCATAGTTTTTTTAGGGCGCAGCTTTGCTTGCTTTAGGGCCTAGAATGACCTATCGTAATTTTATATCAACAATGAAATTACGCATAATTTATTAACCAAACGCTTACTGCTACCTAATACCTAATTACTATTAATATATTCTAACTAATAAGGATTTAAATATTCAAAGTAATTGCATATATCTTGGATATATAATTTTCGCAACTCACCCATCCATAACCCGACCTCAACCAGCGCAGCTTACCCTACAATCGGACTTTACAGCATGTACTCAGCCACGAGCCTCCTTTACCGCCCCATGGTAAACACTAAACAGAGCCCCAACGACCACAAAGAATGTTCTCTATGCATTCTCATTTGTCTTGTCTCTGGCGAGGGAAGAAAAATGTCGACTCTATTTATCTTGGCGCCCATTTTCCTTGTGCTATGTACCACGTGGTACTAACACTAAGTGCATTGACACTACTGAGAGCGCCACAAAGAGGCGCGCCGGTACTTTTTCTGCGATTTTAAATAAACGAGAATTCTTTGAGAGAGTACTTTACGTGCTGTTGTTTTTTTTTGTGCATTTGTTCCGCACAAGTTAATAAACCTCTGTTTTTTATGTTAAGTAAATAATGTTCTACTATATGGAGGTAATTCGGTACGGTTTAAAAGTAATTTTGTGGTGAATTTGAAAATAACATTTGCTGACCTCGCGAGTACCTACAAATATTGAAAAGTCCGTCGACTAAACTTGTGAATATTGTCTATATCAATACTCGTTATACTTATAAAAATGTAAGCAGACTACATTTTGAGACAGAAATCGTGAAACAGCTGTATTACATAAAATATTTATGCAAAACTACTAAAACAAATTGTATTTACGGCTGGTTTAAGGTTTTTGAATAATACGAAGACAAGAAAATATTTTATTAAACTTTCTACAAGACAGTTCTGGCAGGAATACTACGAAATTCATGTTTAGTTAGCGCTACCAGCTACGGGCGGCTACGGCGTAGCAATATCGTAGCGGAAATATGCATTTATGATAATTACCTGGCTTTTACTCAGAGCTGCGTTCAAACGGTTTAGGAATTGTAAAATATTTATAAACTGAAATGCTGTATTTACTTTACATAAACTGAAACTGGGGAAGCATCTTGTATTTTGATATTTTCTCTAACGTGACAGCCAAGTATTTTCACTGTGAATGTTAGAGACATTAATATAGTTTTCTTACAAAATTTCCC
This sequence comes from Autographa gamma, assembly GCA_905146925.1. Classification (NCBI taxonomy): domain Eukaryota; kingdom Metazoa; phylum Arthropoda; class Insecta; order Lepidoptera; family Noctuidae; genus Autographa; species Autographa gamma. The sequence goes on from LR989858.1 coordinate 1,385,281, forward strand.
AACTGTATATTCAATATGAATACGATTTTTATTTGTTACCTACCATCTCTGAATCTTTTCAAATTCAACAAAAAGCAAAAAGCAGGTGGTATTAATAAATAATATTAAAAATATGTATACAAAGTAATTTTCAGAAACGCATTCATTTCGTGTCATATTTTAATATCCATTAACGGTGTATAATTAAAATGGATGACAATGCAATATACGAAGAGATTGGGAACAGCAGTGGAATTAATACCTGACTGAATATGAGTGTCATTTAATATTCTGCATGTTATTTAAATGTTTGTGAAATCCCCGTGACATAAGGATTAAATATTTAGTGAGGGAATTGTATTCATTTTTAAATTCAAAATAAAGATGCATTGTTATTTTTGAATATGAAATATAAAAAGCAATCGACTTGCATTTCGGACCACATCTGAAATGTATTTCTATAACAAAAAAAATATATAAATAAACAATAAGAAACAAAAAAGTATTGAATTAGAACAACAATTGAAAGAGATTTCGCGTAAGAAACATTTGAAAACAGGAGAATTGAGAACCTCTTTTGAAGATGGTTTAAAAAGATACCATTACTATAATGCTCTTGGATGATCATAACACGTTTTCTCGACAGGCTATATTTAGTAACCACCTGACGAGCATCATAAAAACAAATGAGTGGTTATTCTCTACCCTCTAAATATTCGGAGTTTATCGATAACTGTGTGAATGCAATGCTGATTGAATAAAGCCTTTCCATCGATTCCCGGTACTACGATTTCCTGGAAGGTATAATCACGAGCAAAAATATGTTTACACTGTCCGATCTTTAACCAATTTTCTCTTTAATTCTAGATTGGTATTGTAAAACGTCTTATGAAGAAATTAAACAGTTGTTGTAAACAGTTTTTTAATTATAAACATCTTTTCGAGTTTCAACACAAAAATCTCGGCTCAGGTGTATGTGATGTAACCATGAAAATGCATTAGCCTTCGTCGAGATATGCTGTGTATGTCTACATGTATTTAAATAAATATAAAAAATGTGCCTCGAGACCGAAAACTCTGGATTCAGATGGGGAGACCTTTGCCCAGCAGTGGGAAACAAAATAGGTTACATAAAAACAAAAAAAAAAGCGAGGGGTCTGCCGCTGAAAGAATGCATTTCTGACACATGGGCTTGATTTGTATGGAAAAAAAAACCGTGTAATAATATTCATTGTAACCTGGCATAATGGATAGTTTTGAATGATAGGTATTATTCGTTTTTAGGACAAAAATGTGATGGTGAAATATTTTTAGTTAATTCTTTTCTCTTGCTTTCAGGAACGCATTCTTTCAATAGCTTGACTATAACTAGTTTAAAGCCTTTTGTACATGAAAAAAAAATATGTTTTCAAACTGTAAGCATTTCATAAACACGCAATATTAATTCTCTCTGTTTTGACAAAACCTAATTGTAAATATTTAATTTTATTGATAAACAATCACTTTGTAAAAGTATGCAGAACTGAAATACTCGACAATACTACAATTTCATTTATTGCGGCTCGAAACAAACACTTAGTTAATCAAAACAAATATGCTTTTACACTGTTTGAATTCAGAGTAAAATAAATATATGGGATCATACAAATATTGGGAAGTGATAATGAAACTAACATATTGCACAGGCTTAAAAACAACAATAATTTTGCTTCTGACCTTTTACATTTGTTTTATAGGGTACAAAAGTGTAATATTTACGCTTATATGTTTTTATTTATTTATTTATTTATTTATTTATTTAAAAACTATGGAAGACTTACAGCTAAATACAATGGTAATTAATAACAGTATGATTATCTGACAGCCAATTACAAGTCTTTATGATTTGTAATCATAATGAAATTGCTTTTAGATTTCATTTATATATTTCATTGCTATATTTAAATTATATTATATATACTCTATCACAGTCGATAGTCTTTTTATAGTAATATAATTCACGGGAATAAGTGCGTACATGCATGAATACCTTGACGTTTCGACCGGGTTACTCCGGCCGTGGTCGCAAGCAGACTGATTGTCTTTTGTTTTAAATCTTTTACTCAAAATACTTTCGTCATAAACAAAGAAAAACAACTGAAAACCAAACAGCACAAGTCTCATAATCAGAAAGTGGGCTCATGAATAATTCCGTATGATTTTTACTTGGAATACTCTTTGGTAGCCCTGCATTAAGAAGTAAAGGAATTCATTAGGATAACGAACGTTTTGAGAAACCTGCGGTTACCGTACGTGTGTATATCTTTTTTATTGTTATTGTGTAGCTTGCCCATGGGGTGTGATACGTAATGGTAATGTTGGCTACTTTGATATCTTATTCATAAGTTTGGTTTACTTTCATAAGTGTATAGTATAGTCGGTTCGTACCTGAATTTGTTATATTATGCACGTTTGGTTTTAAATACAATAGTAGATAAAGATATAATGTACACCATAAAAATTAAATAATAATACAAATACCAATAGTAAAGCGTACAATGGCGGTCTTATCGCTAATAGCGATATCTTCCAGACAACCTTTGGTTGGACTGGATAAAGTACTCTTTTGATAAAAATTGTTGTAAAATTGTATTTTAACTCATAGTCTATATAGCGTAGTGGCACCAGTAATCGACATGCACCAGTAATCGACACTTAATTTTTTTATTTAATAAAATAAAGAGTAGGATACCGATTTATTTATTTGATGACACTGTAACATAGAAAGCACACTTATTACTGGCTCCCATTGACATTTGAGCGATATTTACAGTTTTATTTGAAAGTAGCGGTGTGACAACTGATTGTGGCTCGAGCACCGGCGAGAAAAACAACATTTCTTATTGAAATCGTTAACGAAGGCAGTACATTTCTTTGTTAATTATGCTAATGTATTGTAAGTTATTTGAATTTTATGAGTTTTACGGGTTTTTATAAGAACTAAAGGGTGGAATTTTGTTATAACATAAGTTCAAGATTATTTTAATATTAGTAAAATGTTGGTGTCGATCATTGGTGTTCACAAACTGACTTTCTCCAGTTATCGACACGTGTCGATAGTAATTATTAGAGACATTTTTCATTTGATAAGTGAATATATAGCTCTTCTAACTTTGCTTCTCGGTAGATATTTGAAGTAAACCAATCAAAGTTGACCTACCAGAAATCGACAAGTGACGATTATTGGAAATTAATATGTGTCAATGATTGGTTTTAGAGATGGCTCTGAGAAAAAATTATACTCCCGACCAGTTAGGTTCAGTGGGTCGTCTTAGGGGCGGAGGGTAGGAGTTGGAGCATACGCTTGGGCACTATGAGCACCAAAGAAAACAAAAAAAAATAGTAAAAAAATTTGGGAGTCCCTTTTTAGTATTTTTTTTTATTGAATTCGAGCATTTTTTATTGCAGCATCTGATTAAGCTTATCTATAGAAACCATTTATGATCTTAGAAGTATGGCCCTACGACACACAGTTTCCGACTTATGGGCCGTTTACATTAAAAGGCCGTTCAAGTAAAAGGATCATAACTCGAAAACGGTGCGTCGTGGGGCCATGTTTTTTAGAACTTAAATAGTTGCTACAGACAAGGTCAACCTAATACAAGAAAAAAATCGGAAAGATTCCGAAAAAAAAAAAAAAAATCCTATACAGGACTTATAAAAATTATAGTTTTTTTAACCATACGGTTAGGTAATAATTTTGCACGATTTGCTTTCATTATCAGTATTAAAGTACTATCATTCATACCTGTGGTAGAAATACAATATAAATTTATTGCGCTATCGTACACAAACATTACATCCGTCTTACGAATTTTCGATCAGGTCACGTGTCCTGACGCGGGTTTATAATTTTTACTCATTACAAAAAAAAACTGTACAGCACCGCTAAAGAAGTTTTCGTCATACGAATTTTCGATCAGGTCACGTGTCCAGGGGCCCGATGTTTCGATTTTAAGTCAGTGAGTGGCAGGTATTTTCGTATCCAGATAATTTTAGTTTAATGAAAAATTTAGGTACACCTACTTGCCAATGTTGTCCTTGTAGGATTGCCAGTGGCTATAACAAGTGTAAAGTGCACTGGAACGTTTATTAACCTGACGCGAGTTTAATTTTTTTACCCATTACAAAAAGCCGCTAAAGAAGTTTTAAATTCAAAAATTAAAAATTATCAACACAGACAAAAACAGAACCAAAATCAAAATCAAAAATCATTAATTTAAGTTAAGCTACAAAGTCGCACTTATCAAACGTCAAAATTTTAATACAAAAAAGACAGCACCCTAGGGGTCGGTTCATATCCAGCGGAAAAGGCAGCGCGTAACATCGGCCGCGCAACCCCAGAACGAACAAGCACACAACTTTACATCCAACCTCCCACACCTGACGCGTCGTCGGGTCAGTGTGAAAGGCCGAATCCGCCATCATGCGCCCGCCCGCCCCAGCGCCACGCGACTGACAGCACGCCACCACCGTCAGATATGAAACGACCCCAAATCGCCTACCCTTCACCAAGTGCTAGTCAACTTGTCAATATCTTCTGTCTCGTACGAGTATTTACATTTAATACCCATTAGTAAGAGAAATATGGTTATTGTAACAAAATATGCACACTTATTAAACAGGTAATTTTATTTTAAAGACCGACAAATGTGGTCAAATGGTGTGATTATTTGGCAAATACTCATTATAGATAATAGTCGATAACTGGGGTGTCGATAACTGGTAAGTGTCGATAACTGGGGTGTCGATGACTGGGGTGTCGATAACTGGGGTGTCGATTACTGGTAACAGTCAAATGACTAGGTGTCGGTTACTGGAGATTCTTACGATTTTCATTTTTTTGATTTTTTTTCTTGTCTGTTTATAGCAAATAAAAATAATACATTCTATTCTTATCTCAAGAATATACCTTACCATACTCAAATGTTACTTTTGGTTTAAAAGTGACTAATATACCTTTAATTTAATAAAGAAACCCACTATGATCGATTAAGATCCTTAAAGTGTCGATCATTGGTGCCACTACGCTACATCTTATTAAATAGTTACATAACCATCTTTTTCATTTGTTACCAAGGTATATAGAAGTATAATGTGTTGTATCTGACTGACTTCAAGAGTTATTCTCATAATACGAATATTTACCAATGTTTTCCGTCTCATATTCACGGAGCGTAACTGTTAAAGATCCCGCGAGTATAAAAACAAACAAAACAAACTACAAAATAAATAAAACAAAACTAAAGAAGGATCTAAATTTACATAACTCTTATAAGTCTGTCAAAAGAAGTTGACACTCAATTTACTTCCTACCGTATCTCCCTAAGCTCCCTGAGCTTGTTTTAACAATTTTCCAAGTTAACTTATGTTTTTCAATCAGCCGAGAAGCATAAGGGCGCAACTGCGAGTTAAAGCTGATAAAAATGAATGCTTATTTCCCTTGGACACGGCATCACGCGTGAATGATCGACCGATTTCGCTAATTCTTTTTTTGTTGTGTTTGTTACTGTCAAGAGAAGGTTCTTATGAAAGAAATAAATTGAAAAATTGCACAAAAATAAGAAAATTTAAGAATACTTAAAACTTTACAAAAGTCAGGATTACTTAATATGGTGGCATATTAAGTAATCCTGACTTTTGTGACGATAAGTGATTTGTTGAATTCATCTCCGCCCCCCATTAAAGGCACTGGGAATGGGACCCTAGGTATGAAACCGCGGGGCACAGCTAGTCCTATATAAATTCGTAAAGAACGGGATTTACATCGCGACCCGCGACGTCCTTTGGGCACGCCGTAAAAATTCACGTAAATTTATGAAGACGTACAGGTCATGGAGGTTGTATTAACGTAAATCTACGGGAAAAAAGCTGTTATTTTGTAGAGCTGAATATTGATTGAGCTTTTGAAGTGAGCGGGTTTGGACATGGTGGGAATAAATTAGAGGTGTTCGTCGGAAGACTAAACCAAATCACCTTCAATATCATCATTTTTGGACAGATTTTGATACACACATATATATACACACATATACCTAAAATATAATAAAAAACTCTTACGATTAGGTTTATTTTTGTTTGCCTTATCATGATACTAGCTGTGCCCCGCGGTTTCACCCGCGCGAATGACAATACACCTTTATAAATTATAGCTTATGTACTTTGATTATATCTTATGTATTATTCCGATGTATCAGCTACATTATTGTAAAGTTTCATTAAAATCCATTCAGTAGTTTTTGCGTGAAAGAGTAACAAACATCCACACATCCATTCTCACAAACTTTCACATTTACAATATTAGTAGGATAATTTTTTTATCCTATTTTACGATATAAAGGCGCTCTTTGACATTTTAAAAGGATTTAATTAGTGGGATCATTGCGAAGTCGTTATTCCGTAAAACAAAAGGACAAATTTTCATTTATCTTTTAATTCTTATACCTAACTAGCGGCCCGCCCCGGCTTTGCTCGGGTGCAACGCTGATACCAAATGTAACTATGTACATCATAAAGTTCTGTAGGGCGAAGCACAGCCTTGGACGCACTATTTGGTATAAAGGCACACGTCCCCCGGCACCCGCGCGGCCCTCCGGCCGGTACCGCCGCAACCGCTGTGTCCCTGCAGTATTAATTTGTAATATCTTCGAAAATATTCCTTTAAATTACATGCTGTAAAAGGCAATATTGATCTATATTACATGCACAATTTATTAAAGGTAGTTAATTGGATAAGGATTAATACAGTATTGCTAAAAATCGCTTCGTAAATAAGTAATAAATAAATGATAAAAATGGTTATTGTGGGTTACCCTCAAGAGATAGACATATACCATCGCGGACTTTTTCGTAGATCTTTTTAAGGAGCACAATACTGTAGTACATTATTTTGATCTATCTCGTAGGGTTAAGCCAGCGTTCGCAATGAAAGCGCAAAAAAAGTGTTCACTTACGACCTTACATTAGAAATCTCTAAGTTCATCCGTGTTTTTCAACTTTATTATGCATGTATTATACATATAAACCTTCCTCTTGAATCACTCTATCTATTAAAAAAAACCGCATCAAAATCCGTTGCGTAGTTTTAAAGCTTTAAGCATACATAGGGACAGACAGCGGGAAGCGACTTTGTTTTATACTATGTAGTGATGATGATTAGAGATCTGCAGGTAAACATTATAGACCTACAATAAAATTTGATTCGACCTAAGCTATTTAGCCCTGTATCCAGAACATTTACCTGATGTACGTTCTCCTGGAATGACAGTTGAGTCGAGTTCGCGTTATGTGTCTACATGGTTGCACCCTGAACAGTGATGTGGGTAAGCCACAACTATTTACAAGGTACTATTATACTGAAATACTAAGTCTAGGCCAGAACTTCTGGACTTTACCATATACTCTTCCAACTGTGGGTTCATTTGCTATATTCAGTTGATGACCGGAGCTATGTTTACTGGAGGTAAATAATGGTAAACATAGATGACCAACTACGTTGTAGTGGATCTAGTTAGTCATCAACGTTTGATGATGAATGAGGGTTTAGTTGCCAATCTATGTAGAAAATACACTTACTGATCTACAAAAGTATACTTACCTATATATTGAAATAAAACTACTTTTACGGATTTCAACTCAATATACCTACCTATGTATTTTTTTATTTACGTTATCAATCCCATGATTATAACATTCGTTCTAGTCATTAACAGATATAGTGCTGTTGGTCTGATGTCTATAAAAAAGGTTAAGAAGTTCAAAGAGTGTTTACGGAAATTGTCGTTTAAAAACAATCTATACCACAAAGGGTTATGTAGAAACATTCCCACACAGTCAGAAACAAGATTAAAGGAAGAAGCATATAGCAATATCGCGTGTTAACAACTCATATTACGGAGAAGTCTTTTTTCGCAGGCGTTTTGATAGAGTTTTTACTATTGTATGTACTTACTCATTCGTAATATAGAGGTTCTAAGGGGATTCTGAATAAATTTAAAGTGCAGAAGGATTGCGTATTTATGATATTTCAGCGTTCAAAAAGAAAATGAAAAAAAAAAACAGATGGAAACTAAGGACTACTAAAGAAATAGCTTTGCTTATACCTTAAAAACAACAAGCAACAGCTTGCAGCATCTCCCATTCAAACAAAACTTAAAGTGACAATATACTTCGTTCTATAAAATATTGGTTCCCAAATTACTTTGCTACAAAATGTTGTCATTAAAATCTTGTTGCAAAACACAATTAAATCTCAACGAACAAATCTTAAAACAAACCTTGTTCAAACTTCGGAGCAAAAGTCTCTAATTACAGATAAATATTTTAAAATAAGGATTAAGTGGGCGCGGTGAAAATTTTCGACTACGTGCAGACTTGAAACCTCATTTCATTAATTAACTAGAGTCGAAAGAAAAACAGTGCAATATTACTTAGGGGCGCAACTTTGCACAGTTTTTCGTGCAAATTGTGTGTTGTTCGAGGGTTGTTTATTAATTTCTTACTTTGTCCGCCCTTTTGCTGTTTCTGTTTTGTTTTGAGAGTTGACTTTCTCTAGTTTTTGGTCGCGCAAGCCAATGCAATGCTCTTTGTCGTACATAAGAAGTATTTTTATGTTATTATTTTTGACGGTTTGAATATTTTGTATAGAAATTGAGATGGATGAAATAGAATTATGCTATTAAATAAACAGCCTTAATTGGCATGATTACAGGATGAAAATAAATCCTCATGACCCTAAATAAAACATAGATATTACAAGATTTTATATCATAACATCATAAGTACAAAACTCTGCGACGTTAAAAATATGGGACAGTTATCTCTTTTCCTACATCACAAAACCCGCTAGGCCTCACAAGCCATAAGTACTAGATTAGACAAATTGAACAAGTTTCCGAACGTATTTACCCGATAGCATCAAACTTAGTACAATTAAAGTCGGTACTCAAATGTAAGGAACAAGTATCTGATCTAACTCCAATCAGAGTCGGCTGTTTGTCGTAAACTTCGATTCTCCCCGCCATTTACGACCACAGACAATTTATGAGGTAAGCTATATTGCTTTCGCTGACACAGAACGGTCGATATCTTTACGAGTCAGTAATATGTTTTTATGCCATGCCCGACAGATGGGTTTTGAACTTGGAATAGTATGAAAACTTTTTTATTTATGGTTTTGAAAATGAGTAGACGTGTTGCCAGTACTCAGACGTTCTTTATTTATTAGCGTGTGATAGTAGTATAATATTTTTAAAAAATCGTTTTCAAAAAATAAAATTTTGAGCTCAGTACCTATTCAATGTCCACGGAGTCATAAGTAAAACAAAAGCCTCTTTGTAATATTGAAGTCGATAGGGATATTTAATTAAAAATCGGGATAAGCCATCGTCAATTACACCCGTATTTTGAGCTCAGAGGTGAAAAATGTGATAAGGTTTTATTTCAGATTTGTTTGGTTTAAAATGATTCCGCTTAAATAATGTCATAGGTACTTTACCTCAAAAAAACTTATCCTCAAAAAAGATCCTTCTGTTTAAAAAGTTAAATATAATATTTTTAAATTCGGAAAATACCTCACGTTTATATACTATACTCAATTTATGTAAGTATATTTACGGTGTTTTTCTCTTTCACAAACTAAATTCTTGACTCGAATTGTAAAAATGACTCATTTTAAATTAAGAACAATAAAAAAAAAAAACCAGTTTAAAATGTATTTAAAATATTATTCTCATTTAATTAATTATAATAATATCTGAAATAATATTTTTTAAATATGAACCATAATGTTCTTTATTTAAACGTCGATATTTTTATTGTTATGGGCTGAACATCAATGATTCCTTTGCCACAATTTACGAGCGTCGAGGAGGCGGCCATTTCTAATTTATTAGCGTACGCAACGCGGGAAATTGGACTTAAGTCAGCGAATTTATTGAATAAAAGTGGTTTATTATCGTTTTCAATATAAATGTGTCCACAAGGTGGCTATTTAAATTATTTGTTGTGAAATAATTATGTGTTTGGTGCACTTGGATTTTGGGTATGTAAATATTTTTATTTACAAATCTTCTGCGTCATGACTTTATGCTTGGTCACCATGACTGTTAAATCACACACGATAAAGCTTGGACTGTACTTTGACCGTATTGAACCTCGTTTCAACGTTGGAAAGATAGCATTTAAAAACTTTCCGCCTACATGTAGGTATTATAGATTAATAAGATAAATACTTTACATTATCTAATTAATACATGACACATCAGCGATTATGTAAATGTGTGTATTAATATGCATTTTTTTAATATCGTTTTCGAGAGAGATTTATTATTTTACTTAGTATAATACACTTCTCATCAAAAAAATCGAAACACTTTCGTTTTTATTGTTTTTGTCCTAATTTTTTACAAAAGATAATTAATTCCATGAAAAAAAAAAACATTATTGTGTAGCTGGCAGTTTGGTCATTACAATAAGATGAAAAAAATCAAAATTCGAAATTAGAATTTCATTTGTTTATCCTATAAATGAAATTAATCACTGTTTTGAGACAGATGTGTATTTAGGGTTGGAGTACGTTTCTCGTTTAAAAACTAAAAATTTGCGCTTGTCTTTAAACTTTTTGTTTCTTATTTCATTTACTGTGACTTTGGGACGTCTGAAAAAACTTTTTTTTCTAAAACATATGGATACTTCGCCCGCAGAAGCCGCCCAAGTGGTGGCATTGCTGGATTCTGGACTTAGTCAGCGTGTTGTGGCTACAAGATTGCATCTAAGCTTATCATCTGTTCATAGAGTCTACAAACGCTATCGGAAGACTGGTTCGTTCACGCGCCGTTCAGGATCTGGCAGGAATCGGGTCACTTCTGAGCGAGATGATCGATTTATTGTAACAACTTCTTTACGAAATCGACGCCTTAACGCTTTTCAACTGCAGCAGCAGCTTCGCGTTGTACGAAGAGTAGCTGTAAGTGACTCTACAATAAGAAGAAGGTTGAAGGAACGCGGATTGGCACCGCATAAGCCAGTGAATGGGCCGAAATTAACTGCAGACCATCGAAGAGCGCGCCTTAACTTTGCACGCGAGCACCTAACTTGGTCATACCTTCAGTGGAGCAAAGTACTGTTTTCTGATGAGTGTAAAATTATGCTGTATGGTAACGACGGAAGGAACAAGGTCTACAGAAGAGATGGAGAACGCTTTGCACAATGCTGCATTGAAGAAAAGATCAGCTATGGTGGCGGTTCGTGGACGGTTTGGGGAGGAATCAGCGCCGACGGTAAGACAGAACTTGCCTTTGTGTCTGGGCCACGGCTGCCTGCACTAAACTCGCATCGGTACATCGAACAGTGTATTGAACCTCATGTGATGCCCTATGCACATTTTATTGGCAACGACTTCATATTCATGCACGACAATGCTAGAGCTCACACCGCGGGCGTCGTACGAGATTATCTTACCGAAGTCGGTATCTCCATTATGGTATGGCCAGCAAGAAGCCCGAACATGAATCCCATTGAACATCTATGGGATGAATTAAAGAGACGAATTCGAGCAAGAGATCCAGCCCCAGAAACACTTAGCCAGCTGCAAAATGCAATCCAAGAGGAATGGGATTATATACCACAACATGTGATCGTGACTCTCATCCGATCGATGAAGAATCGTATGGAAGCAGTAATAAGAGCTCGCGGAGGGAATACAAGTTATTAAATAAACGTTTCTTACATTTTTTTTTCATTTACGCGTGTTGTTTTACCCATTTCCTTCATATTCCATACAAGGTAAAAATTACTCATTATACAAAATACGAAACCTATGAAGACTTAATTTGAATTTAGAACATTAACATTAGGATTTAGATACCTCATACTACTCACTATGAAATGATATTTTACATTTATTCCTAAATATACACATTTTTCTGATAATCCTTATCAAATCATAAACTGCGAGGTGTTTCGATTTTTTTGATGAGAAGTGTATTTCATACATACATTACCTTCGAATATTAAGGTTTTATTTATAGGTCGAGCCAATGTAAGTAACAAAAATAATTCGTACAGGAATTCCTGGTCTTAAAATCTAACACGGGTCTCGATTGCTAGTTATTTGGGAACCGAGACCATTTTTCATTGTGCTAACTTTTTTATGGCCTGCCGAGGGAATTAAACTTTTAAATACTGACTGCTTTCAAAAGTAATGGAGGTTGCAGTCATAAAATCACCTGGACAACATTTTATAGTCCTCGTTCGGGGTTCAGGGACATAAAATAAAATCAATCGCCATTTTATTACTTTATTTACCCTAGTTTCGGGAGTGGCTTTATACGACTTTAGACGATTTGAATTTACAGTTTGGTTTAGTTTAAATAGTACATTCGTCACCTATTGTCCGAATTAATGCTGTGTTTAAGGTTTAATTTTGAGCTTATACCCTACTAGACTACATATTATTATATTAAACTCACTATTTGCACATAAAAATATATTCAGATTCATTTAATTTCGTATTAAAGTGTATAGTTTAGTGCTAGGTCCTATAACATAAAATAAAAAATTGTTATGATAAATTAAACACATCAATAATTAGGCAGTGTACAAACAAATCTTTAATTTAATATCTCTTCCGGGTAAAAGAAGTAACTGATGTACGACTACAAACAAGGGGTGTTTTGCCGTCAGACCTCTTTTCTTTTCCTACGTCACTTTGACCCACAGATAATTATATTCAACTTTGTTAAAATTGAACACTCAATGCCTTTGTACAGATAAGATTGTTCCTTTTTAATTGAATTTTGGCTCCGCTTAATTACTTTAATTAAGACTCAGATTCGCTCTTTTACTTCAGAGTGCGTATTTGTGTACTTAATATTTTCTTATTCTTTATTTTTTACGAGAGTATTACTCTTTCTTTTTTATGAAAAGAAGAGTGAGTTGTAGACTAATATTATGGATTCTTTATGTAGATCATAAATAGTGTTATTAGATGAGGTATATAAACTAGTTGTCTTTATTTTGTCTAGGAATGCTAAGAGACCTAAAATTATCTGCATTTAATATTCTGACAAACTAAGATAGCTTATTTACAATTTCCTATTTTGGCGAAGAAACGTTACTTTTGAGTTCGTTGTTTATTAGTATTTCTGGTATGAAAAATATATAGTTCACTGTATTTATCAGCATAAAAATATATGTAGCTAGTTAAAGGTACACTGGATATATATAACTACATGTCCAATCGATGTTCATTCCCTTAAGTATTCTACAAAGGTAGGATTAGTGTCATAAAAAATTCTCGTATTCTCTATTTCGTAATTTTACGACAAATTCCCTTACATTTGCTGATTAAAACCAGTACAATGTAATACATCAGAAGTGGTAAACTCGCGCGTTCCTTTAAAGCCGAGAAAATGATTGTGAGCCGAGAAAGCAATCCATTTGGACGTCTGAGCCCGGATATTGCGTTTGTATCGGACAGCGTCAACCCTAACCACGCTTCCGAGGACCACCTTGCTTCTTATCTGTAATGGAAGTTGCAGCAAATATTGGGAAGTAATAAGCTGTATTTTACGAATAGGTGAGATTGATGTAGTTGCAGAACTCTTAAAAGCTTTAACCAGCCCACTCCAAACCCTTAAATGCGGACAAAATCACATACATTGCTCTGAATCCAAAGTAAGTAGTTAAAGCACTTGTGTTATGGAATTCAGAGACAACGAGGTACCACAAACACCCAGACCCGAGGCAATGTAGAAAAGTCAGTTCCTACATTGACCCGACCGGGGATCGAACCTGGGACCTCAGAGTTAGCGACACTTTTAAAACGGTTCGTTCGCGACTCGACCACGGAGGTCGTCGTCGACCCTTGAGGCTTTACATGATCTGTGTCAAACCTTGCTGATCTTTTTTAATCTGGGGCTGTTCCTTGGGTTTTCTTTCGCCCTGGCAATGACGTTGAAAGACGAAATATTTTTTTCTTTCTTATTATCGGGATATAGGCCAGTTGAGATCATAGATTATTTAGGGCTAATTAATAGTTATGTATTACCTAGTAAGCGAGATTAGTAGTAGGTTGAAAAGCGTAAAACCGTTCAATTAAGTAGCTACACCTATATTGAAGTAGCTAAACCAAAAACACCACATCATTAAGCTTTGCTCTCACGCTGTAATATAAAACAGTGTGTCAAGCTAAATTAATACACGGAAACTGTGGCGCGAACATTTTGTGCGATAGTAAACAAAGCTAAACCATGTGTTCGTCGCTCGCTGCATTTTAATTGAAAATTTAATCGTTCCCCAATCGAGTGGCCGAATACCCAAATATTCAGAATTGGAACACCGAATTCTGCTCAGAATTTATGTTAGCATCTAGTCTTTGTGGGCGTGGAACATTCGAGAATGTATTTAGAGAAACGATTGGCTTCAATGTTATTTTTGAAGTAAGTGAATTGGTGTGACTTTTAATGGGAACTTTTTTTGCTTGACTGTAAATGAGATTCTGATACATTGAAGTATTGGCATGTACACTGTTTTGTTTAATACTTCGTAGCAGCAGTGAACAAAAAAAGTGTAAAAAATTAAAAAACATTAATATCTAATTATTGGTTTGGGATAGTTGGCTTTTATCTTATTACATTATTTTTAAATAATATACATTGTTTTCTTTTAATTTCGCTAGTAAACGTTCAACATAAGCGTTACTGGAAAAAATACTGAACTCTTGTGCTATACTGTACTGCTAACAAGTCAAACTTCAGATAATTTTTCTATTCATTTATTAATTCATACATGTCCCACCAAACCAACATAAACAATTAAATTAAATAAAAAAACTCTCACATAAATTATTGTAATAACATTTCTAACCCTAAAATCAAATAAAAAACAACAATTGCAGTTGAAGGCAATTCAGAACTACAGATTTTTATCATAATTTATTTATTTAAATTTTATGTAAAAATTAGCAAACAATTGACGAAAAAATAATTACCGGGCAAGATAGCATGTATGTGACTCGATCAAAATTGGATCGCCAGGACTTCGTAATACAAGTCTGCTCGTATAGTTACAATTTTTTAAGGTTAATGAAACTCTTTAGTTTCCGTATTTAGATAAGATATTTCTCCATAGCTCTATGTCTTCAGCGTCAGGTTTGAAGCCGGCTGTCAGCTCGTTGCCAATGTCGAGGTAAGCTTCACGGTCCAGAGTGTATGGCTCCCATTTTGCTCCCAACGAATTGTCAGGTGTTGGGTTTCTGAAAATTAATATTCATATTATTGGCTTGCTAGAATTAAAAGAAATTCAAAACGTTTTAAAATGTGCACAATTTTCTTAATTGCGTATGCATTCGGAATGCTAAATAATTTAAATAATATTTTATTAGTCGATTATATTATTTATTTTGGTTATCAAAAGGTTGCCCGGAATATATTGCTATAGCGATAAGACCGCTATTGTAACTTTTCTACGGTTATGCAAGAAATCTAATTAATTATGCATGTCCTAAAAATCTATACATATAATAAAATTGTAGAAAAGTGGTGTCTGTACAAAGGAAATATAAACAAAAAAAGTAGCAAGGGTTGTTATTATATCGATGCCGAACCTGAAATTATAATTATTATTTTTTTTGTCTGTTTGTCTGTTTGTCTGTTTGTCTGTGTGTTTGTGCACGCTAATCTCAGAAACGGCTTACTCGATTAAGATGCGGTTTTCACGAATGTATTGTAGTAAGCTTCACTTAACATTTAGTGTTTATTTCATGTCAATCGGTACATAAATAAAAAAGTTATGTCAATTTGAAAAATCATCTATACATATAATAAAATTGTAGAAAAGTGGTGTCTGTACAATGGAAATGTAAACAAAAAAAGTAGCAAGGGTTGTTATTATATCGATGCCGAACCTGAAATTATAATTATTATTTTTTTTGTCTGTTTGTCTGTGTGTTTGTGCACGCTAATCTCAGAAACGGCTTACTCGATTAAGATGCGGTTTTCACGAATGTATTGTAGTAAGCTTCACTTAACATTTAGTGTTTATTTCATGTCAATCGGTACATAAATAAAAAAGTTATGTCAATTTGAAAAATCATCTATACATATAATAAAATTGTAGAAAAGTGGTGTCTGTACAATGGAAATGTAAACAAAAAAAGTAGCAAGGGTTGTTATTATATCGATGCCGAACCTGAAATTATAATTATTATTTTTTTTGTCTGTTTGTCTGTGTGTTTGTGCACGCTAATCTCAGAAACGGCTTACTCGATTAAGATGCGGTTTTCACGAATGTATTGTAGTAAGCTTCACTTAACATTTAGTGTTTATTTCATGTCAATCGGTACATAAATAAAAAAGTTATGTCAATTTGAAAAATCATCTATACATATAATAAAATTGTAGAAAAGTGGTGTCTGTACAATGGAAATGTAAACAAAAAAAGTAGCAAGGGTTGTTATTATATCGATGCCGAACCTGAAATTATAATTATTATTTTTTTTGTCTGTTGGTCTGTGTGTTTGTGCACGCTTATCTCAGAAACGGCTTACTCGATTAAGTTACGGTTTTCACGAATTTTAAAAGTAGCAAGGGTTGTTATTATATCGATGCCGAACCTGAAATTATAATTATTATTTTTTTTGTCTGTTTGTCTGTGTGTTTGTGCACGCTAATCTCAGAAACGGCTTACTCGATTAAGATGCGGTTTTCACGAATGTATTGTAGTAAGCTTCACTTAACATTTAGTGTTTATTTCATATCAATCGGTACATAAATAAAAAAGTAATGTCAATTTGAAAAATCATCTATACATATAATAAAATTGTAGAAAAGTGGTGTCTGTACAATGGAAATGTAAACAAAAAAAGTAGCAAGGGTTGTTATTATATCGATGCCGAACCTGAAATTATAATTATTATTTTTTTTGTCTGTTTGTCTGTGTGTTTGTGCACGCTAATCTCAGAAACGGCTTACTCGATTAAGATGCGGTTTTCACGAATGTATTGTAGTAAGCTTCACTTAACATTTAGTGTTTATTTCATGTCAATCGGTACATAAATAAAAAAGTTATGTCAATTTGAAAAATCATCTATACATATAATAAAATTGTAGAAAAGTGGTGTCTGTACAATGGAAATGTAAACAAAAAAAGTAGCAAGGGTTGTTATTATATCGATGCCGAACCTGAAATTATAATTATTATTTTTTTTGTCTGTTGGTCTGTGTGTTTGTGCACGCTTATCTCAGAAACGGCTTACTCGATTAAGTTACGGTTTTCACGAATTTTAAAAGTAGCAAGGGTTGTTATTATATCGATGCCGAACCTGAAATTATAATTATTATTTTTTTTGTCTGTTTGTCTGTGTGTTTGTGCACGCTAATCTCAGAAACGGCTTACTCGATTAAGATGCGGTTTTCACGAATGTATTGTAGTAAGCTTCACTTAACATTTAGTGTTTATTTCATATCAATCGGTACATAAATAAAAAAGTAATGTCAATTTGAAAAATCATCTATACATATAATAAAATTGTAGAAAAGTGGTGTCTGTACAATGGAAATGTAAACAAAAAAAGTAGCAAGGGTTGTTATTATATCGATGCCGAACCTGAAATTATAATTATTATTTTTTTGTCTGTTTGTCTGTTTGTCTGTGTGTTTGTGCACGCTAATCTCAGAAACGGCTTACTCGATTAAGATGCGGTTTTCACGAATGTATTGTAGTAAGCTTCACTTAACATTTAGTGTTTATTTCATGTCAATCGGTACATAAATAAAAAAGTTATGTCAATTTGAAAAATCATCTATACATATAATAAAATTGTAGAAAAGTGGTGTCTGTACAAAGGAAATATAAACAAAAAAAGTAGCAAGGGTTGTTATTATATCGATGCCGAAACTGAATTTATAATTATTATTTTTTTGTCTGTTTGTCTGTGTGTTTGTGCACGCTAATCTCAGAAACGGCTTACTCGATTAAGATACGGTTTTCACGAATGTATTGTAGTAAGCTTCACTTAACATTTAGTGTTTATTTCATGTCAATCGGTACATAAATAAAAAAGTTATGTCAATTTGAAAAATCATCTATACATATAATAAAATTGTAGAAAAGTGGTGTCTGTACAATGGAAATGTAAACAAAAAAAGTAGCAAGGGTTGTTATTATATCGATGCCGAACCTGAAATTATAATTATTATTTTTTTTGTCTGTTTGTCTGTTTGTCTGTGTGTTTGTGCACGCTAATCTCAGAAACGGCTTACTCGATTAAGATGCGGTTTTCACGAATGTATTGTAGTAAGCTTCACTTAACATTTAGTGTTTATTTCATGTCAATCGGTACATAAATAAAAAAGTTATGTCAATTTGAAAAATCGTCTATACATATAATAAAATTGTAGAAAAGTGGTGTCTGTACAAAGGAAATATAAACAAAAAAAGTAGCAAGGGTTGTTATTATATCGATGCCGAACCTGAAATTATAATTATTATTTTTTTTGTCTGTTGGTCTGTGTGTTTGTGCACGCTAATCTCAGAAACGGCTTACTCGATTAAGATACGGTTTTCACGAATGTATTGTAGTAAGCTTCACTTAACATTTAGTGTTTATTTCATGTCAATCGGTTCATAAATAAAAAAGTTATGTCAATTTGAAAAATCATCTATACATATAATAAAATTGTAGAAAAGTGGTGTCTGTACAATGGAAATGTAAACAAAAACAGTAGCAAGGGTTGTTATTATATCGATGCCGAACCTGAAATTATAATTATTATTTTTTTTGTCTGTTTGTCTGTTTGTCTGTGTGTTTGTGCACGCTAATCTCAGAAACGGCTTACTCGATTAAGATGCGGTTTTCACGAATGTATTGTAGTAAGCTTCACTTAACATTTAGTGTTTATTTCATGTCAATCGGTACATAAATAAAAAAGTTATGTCAATTTGAAAAATCGTCTATACATATAATAAAATTGTAGAAAAGTGGTGTCTGTACAAAGGAAATATAAACAAAAAAAGTAGCAAGGGTTGTTATTATATCGATGCCGAACCTGAAATTATTATTATTATTTTTTTTGTCTGTTGGTCTGTGTGTTTGTGCACGCTAATCTCAGAAACGGCTTACTCGATTAAGATACGGTTTTCACGAATGTATTGTAGTAAGCTTCACTTAACATTTAGTGTTTATTTCATGTCAATCGGTTCATAAATAAAAAAGTTATGTCAATTTGAAAAATCATCTATACATATAATAAAATTGTAGAAAAGTGGTGTCTGTACAATGGAAATGTAAACAAAAAAAGTAGCAAGGGTTGTTATTATATCGATGCCGAACCTGAAATTATAATTATTATTTTTTTTGTCTGTTTGTCTGTTTGTCTGTGTGTTTGTGCACGCTAATCTCAGAAACGGCTTACTCGATTAAGATGCGGTTTTCACGAATGTATTGTAGTAAGCTTCACTTAACATTTAGTGTTTATTTCATGTCAATCGGTACATAAATAAAAAAGTTATGTCAATTTGAAAAATCGTCTATACATATAATAAAATTGTAGAAAAGTGGTGTCTGTACAAAGGAAATATAAACAAAAAAAGTAGCAAGGGTTGTTATTATATCGATGCCGAACCTGAAATTATTATTATTATTTTTTTTGTCTGTTGGTCTGTGTGTTTGTGCACGCTAATCTCAGAAACGGCTTACTCGATTAAGATGCGGTTTTCACGAATGTATTGTAGTAAGCTTCACTTAACATTTAGTGTTTATTTCATGTCAATCGGTACATAAATAAAAAAGTTATGTCAATTTGAAAAATCATCTATACATATAATAAAATTGTAGAAAAGTGGTGTCTGTACAATGGAAATGTAAACAAAAAAAGTAGCAAGGGTTGTTATTATATCGATGCCGAACCTGAAATTATAATTATTATTTTTTTTGTCTGTTTGTCTGTTTGTCTGTGTGTTTGTGCACGCTAATCTCAGAAACGGCTTACTCGATTAAGATACGGTTTTCACGAATGTATTGTAGTAAGCTTCACTTAACATTTAGTGTTTATTTCATGTCAATCGGTACATAAATAAAAAAGTTATGTCAATTTGAAAAATCGTCTATACATATAATAAAATTGTAGAAAAGTGGTGTCTGTACAAAGGAAATATAAACAAAAAAAGTAGCAAGGGTTGTTATTATATCGATGCCGAACCTGAAATCATAATTATTTTTTTTTTGTCTGTTTGTCTGTTGGTCTGTGTGTTTGTGCACGCTAATCTCAGAAACGGCTTACTCGATTAAGATGCGGTTTTCACGAATGTATTGTAGTAAGCTTCACTTAACATTTAGTGTTTATTTCATGTCAATCGGTTCATAAATAAAAAAGTTATGTCAATTTGAAAAATCATCTATACATATAATAAAATTGTAGAAAAGTGGTGTCTGTACAATGGAAATGTAAACAAAAAAAGTAGCAAGGGTTGTTATTATATCGATGCCGAACCTGAAATTATAATTATTATTTTTTTTGTCTGTTTGTCTGTTTGTCTGTGTGTTTGTGCACGCTAATCTCAGAAACGGCTTACTCGATTAAGATGCGGTTTTCACGAATGTATTGTAGTAAGCTTCACTTAACATTTAGTGTTTATTTCATGTCAATCGGTACATAAATAAAAAAGTTATGTCAATTTGAAAAATCGTCTATACATATAATAAAATTGTAGAAAAGTGGTGTCTGTACAAAGGAAATATAAACAAAAAAAGTAGCAAGGGTTGTTATTATATCGATGCCGAACCTGAAATTATAATTATTATTTTTTTTGTCTGTTGGTCTGTGTGTTTGTGCACGCTAATCTCAGAAACGGCTTACTCGATTAAGATACGGTTTTCACGAATTTATTGTAGTAAGCTTCACTTAACATTTAGTGTTTATTTCATGTCAATTGGTACATAAATAAAAAAGTTATGTCAATTTGAAATATCGTATACAGAGAAGCATCTGTAAAGTAAATTTATCGCTACCCAACCGAAAGTATATGTATAAAAACCTTATTCTAAATATGCTGCCCGAAAAGTAACTAAACCACGCGGACGAAGTCGCGGGCACAGCTAGTACTTAGAATAAAAATAGCGAATGGTATTACTTTTATACTATTATTACGAAATGATGCGAAAGTAACTGTCAGTTTTGATAAGACACTACTCACCCGTATTTAGCGAAGTTAGTCCATAGTTTTGTAACTCTTTCGATTAGTTGAAAAGTGGGGGAATCAGGATTGATTTTCAATAATTTGGCATTAAAAAGGTACATAATATCATCTGCATGGGCTGTCACTTGTTTTGTCCCAATAACACTCGTTAATCCGAATACATGAGCTAACATGTTCCGTTCAGATTTGCACGAGAACTTGTACAGGTAAACTTTGTTCCTGCTGTCAGAAGCAGAGATTTGTACAAATCGTACGGTAGGATATATGAACATATCCATCGAGTATACGTTCACTAATGACTCCCAGTCTTCAGGTATCTTAGCTTGGTCTTTAAAGTAATACTTCCTGATGTCCTTTCCTAATTCCAATAGTCGATCGAGTGGAAGAGTATTTGATAATGGTCTGGTTACTAAAACTTCTGGATAGTTTATTACCAGCTCTAGTTTTTTCGGAATGTCATCTTTGGGGCCCAAACTAACGAGGCCTTCGTCTGTTGTGTACCCCGTCATAACATCTACTCCCTCATGAATACCTTTACACACTTGATCGTAAACGTCTCCATAAAAAAATCTCTCGTTATTACCAAACTGACGTTCATCCACAATATTAAAATAAATATCTCTACCACCTCTTGCTGTTTCTTGTAGTGTGATCTTAGGTGTAGCATTTACAAGAGCCTCAGCGGGTTGCTTTTTAAAGAACTCGTATAATTCCTTACCATCCTCAGAGTTGAATCCTAGTGACCTTGCTAATGCTACAGCTCTTTCAAAAGGTCGGTAACCGTATGACCAGCCACTTAGGCAGTTACCACTTTGCGGTATGGCTCTCTTAAATAAGCCTTTCGACATCGGTGATAACAAGTGATAACTGACACTGGCTCCGCCGGCGCTCTCGCCAAATATCGTCACATTTTTTGGATCACCTCCGAAGTTAGCAATATTCTTGTTCACCCACCTAAGCGCTTGTACTTGGTCTTTCATGCCAGCATTTCCAGGTACCTCTTCGGTGTCTAAGCAAAGAAAACCTAGTACTTCAAGCCTGTAGTTGATGGTAACAACAATGACATCTTGTCTCACAAGGAACTCTGGTCCGTACAAGTCGTCTTCCCCGCTGCCAGAAATAAATGCGCCGCCGTGTATCCAGACCATCACAGGGAGAGGCTTGTCAGGTTTAAGGTTCGGTGTGTAAACATTGAGGTATAAGCAGTCTTCGCTTCCGCCCATTCCTAGACCTAACATTATATCGAGTTGAAAACATTTCGAGCCGCATTCTTTGGCACTCCGGACTCCTTCCCATGGTTTAGGTGGAAGTGGTGCCTGTATAAGAAAAAAGGTATTGTATAATGTGTTTTGTGGACCATAATAAAAAAAAACAAATCACCAAGGTCAGTTGAGGTTCTTGGACTACTAAAAGACTTTGTCAAGGTCAAGGTTAACATGAAAACAAGTTGTTAACACGTTTATAGGACATGCACCACGTACGTAGTCTTATCAAAAAATTTGCTGTGTAATGATTGTGATAATTGGTTAGACTTTAGAATGTTATGTACCATTTTATCGATAGACACTTTAAATTTAAAATATTTGATGTTTAATCACAACATTGTTTCTCAAATATCGTAGGTGTTTTCAAAACATTAAAAAGGGATATTTTGACAGCAAATAAATAACAACCTTGAACCTGAGGTCTCCGACGGGTGGCTGCGCGTACGGTATCCCCTTAAAGCTGTAAAAGGGTGACCCATACTCGTTGTCTACTTGCTCCCCCTCTAAGACCCCTTCGTTCACTTTCACTTGAACCATTGTCCGTGCAACTGCCACAAAGCGATGCCGAAGATACACTAACTCTAACAATCGACCATTGTTATGAACAAATTCATATTTTGATAAAATATCCCTTTGACGTTATCATTGCCTTTATTTCAAAGTAGTAAGGTTGCTTTTTGGTGTTACTTTTCCTTAACTTATACATCGTTATCAAATCAACATATCTGTTTGTGTATCCACTTGTGGTTATCATACATATGTCTGTGTGCCAGCTATCAACCTTACGGAAGAATAGTGTCAAATAACATGTGTATGATTAATTTTCTTATTGGTTATTTATAGAACGTTGTGATCAATAATTGGTTATTTAGGTACGCATGATACACCTGCGTAACCTGATAACGTTAAAAAAACACATTCAACCTTTGTACCCCGGAATAACTATATTAGCGACTTAGATCGCGTTTTTTTCGGTCATCGTAGTTACAATTTTCTGCGCAATGATCTATATACGTAGGCTAATGGTCAGGATATTCGTTTCTTATTCGGAACAATTGACAAAGTTTCTGGATTTATATAATCCTATGTAATGTGAAAGTAATCAACCAATAAAAAAATAGCTAACCGTAATCAAGTTACACATTAAAAGTACCAACTGGAAATCTTTGACATTAAATACGACTTTATTCCAAAGAAGTAAGGATTACTTTAAAATAAATTGGTATTACTGCACTTTAACACAGGAAAAAAGACACGTTAATGGAGTGTTATCTTATCCACTAGATTATGTAAAATGGTATTTATAAACATATTGACGAAGCAACAAAATTAGTCATCTAGAAAACTTTTTTAATGAGTCTTTAAATAATAACAAACAAATTAAAATAATAACAATTATTAAAAACAATTATTACAACTAAGTAATAATGTAGTTTGCTTAAACGATTACGAAACGGTATTTAAGTGCAATTAACTTGTGCAGTCGCGATAGTAACGATGAGTAACCACACACTTGGGACAGCCCGAGAGGCTGGACGATGACACAAACGATGTTCAGGAAGTGCAGCAGTAACAAACTAAAACACGTGCACGTACCTTGGTCTGCTATG
The DNA here is from genome assembly GCA_905146925.1 of Autographa gamma. NCBI lineage: Eukaryota > Metazoa > Arthropoda > Insecta > Lepidoptera > Noctuidae > Autographa > Autographa gamma. The sequence continues at coordinate 1,409,372 of LR989858.1, forward strand.
TCTGCTGCCGATGACCCGCCTGCGTTCTGATTTCACCACAGTTGTTGCTGAAGGTCACGAACTGCTCGGAATAGGGATTCCTAGCAGAATATCGATCGGGTTGACGCGTTTAAAGGGTTTTTCTTGAGATAGATCGCGGAGCGCGCGCGCGTGCAAGATGGTGAGAAAACGAATATTAGTTAGTGGGGCGGCCGTTCGTCCGTTAGCGGTTGTGACGTCAGGACAGTTGCAGCAGGAGCACCAATCGGGTAACGAGTACGGCACGTATGACAACCGTAAAAACAGTTGTGATTGCCACTGCTGAAAATCGTTAAGAACATCGTGTGTGTCCGTGGTACATTGTAAACGATCTGATTTTAAGAATCTGTATGATGACGAAACATTCCGCCCACCAAAATACCTATGGTATTTTCGAAGATACGAAATATAAATAGAAAAGTTAGGAAGAAAACGTTAAACCTTAATAGTTACTGAACTACGAATCTAATCAACCTAACCTACGGTGCTTAACAATCTTAAGTTAAATAATACGTTAATCCTCTATGGGTAGAGGACAGAGTTTAACTAGCGGTCGCTTAACAGAATTGCTGGTAGCGGTCTTAAGAATTGCAACTCTAACTACTCCGTCAGCGCCAGGAAGAAGATCAGTAACCCTACCGAGTGACCATGCAAGAGGAGGTCGATTGTCATCCTTGATGATCACAAGCGAGCCCACCCGTAATGGTTTTGAGTTCTTGGTCCATTTGGCGCGTTGGGTGAGTGAATTTAAAACCGCCTCGATTTGTACGAATAAAGTAGAAAGTTCTTCAAATGCTAGAACCTGATCACCGACTATGCGATACAAATGATGACGTTCTGAATTGTTAAGAAACGCACTACGGTTAGCAATAGTCGGGTTTCGAGAATTTTGAAGAAAGCGATAGATGTACGCAAAGGTACGAACGATTTTTTCTAACGATGAAAAACGATTTAATAAATTGTCGATAATTGAAACTTGTTGTTCCCGAGGATGCACAGTCGATACTAACACAGGAGATTTACGAGTCTCGGCCTCAACAACCTTCAGCTCGTCATTAGTAACGCTGTCAATACAAGATGGCCATGTCTCGTGCGGCTCGGATAACCATCGTGGCCCCGCCCACCATAACGAGTTGTGAAGAAGTTCACTTGGAAATTGGCCTCGCGAACAAACATCTGCAGGATTGTCTGCAGAGGACACGTGATGCCAATATTCAATAGCTGTTATTTCTTGAATATGACTCACGCGATTGGCAACGAAGGTAGACCAACGACATGAGGGTGAACGCAACCAAGAGAGTGTAACGGTGGAATCGGACCACAAAAAGACAGCTGAAATAGGAATACGAGACAGATAAGTTTCTGTAACGAATTTGTACAGATCTGAAAGCAAAACTGCAGCGCAGAGTTCGAGACGTGGCAATGAGGTACGTTTTAATGGCACCACGCGAGCTTTCGAACAAACGAAATGAACGTAAGAATTGTTATCTACGTCTGTTACTCGTAAATAAATGACTGCGCCATATGCAGTTTCCGAACTGTCGCAGAACCCGTGTAGCTCGTAGGATTGTGAATCAGTACGAGTGATTCTACGCGAAATTTTTAGATGGTGCAACTGAGAAAGTTGCTCCTGATATTTGTTCCATGTACTGATGACCTCGTTAGGGGGAACATCATCCCACCCGGCACCGATAATCCAAAGCTTTTGGATTAAGCTTTTAACATGTATTGTCAAGGGGGATAAGAATCCTAACGGGTCGAAGATTCGAGCGAGTTCACTAAGAATAGACCGTTTGGTACATGGCCGATGTGAAGATTGAACTTCAAAAAGAAACGAATCAGTTGAAGGATCCCATTTGAGTCCCAACACTTTGAAAGAAGCCGGTTCAACTTTATCTAACGATACAGAATCAGTGAGGCAATCTTCAGGTTGAAGATCCGATAGAAGACGATTGTCATTTGACACCCACTTCCGAAGATGGAAACCTCCCTTTTTAAAGAGAGCGATAAGTTGTGTTTTTGTTCTTTGCGCAGTGGCGAAGTCCGGACTGCCGGTGACGACATCATCGATGTAGGTGTCCGACAAGATTACACTCCTGGCGAGCGGGTAAGAATCCCCCTCATCATCAGCAAGCTGTCGCAAAGTACGGCAAGCGAGATAGGGGGATGAAGAGATGCCATACGTGACCGTATTCAGACGAAACTCTGAAAGAGGCTCGCTAGGCGAAGCTCTCCAGAGAATTCGCTGATAGTCACGATGGCCATCGAAGAGTGTAATCTGTCGGTACATCTGACGCACATCTGCCATGAAAACGACGTCGTGTTCACGAAAGCGTAAGAGAATTTCCAAAATGTTTGATTGTAATTTTGGACCGATGTGTTGACTTTCGTTTAACGATCGAGAACGTGCATCTTTCGCAGAGGCGTCAAATACGACACGAAGGCGAGTCGTGGTGCTATCAGGACGTATGACGCAGTGATGGGGAATATAGTATTTCCCATTCCCCACGTCATCTGGAGAGACTAATGACATATGGCCCGCAGATATATAGTCGGACATAAAATCACAATATTGACGATGACATTCGGGGTCACGTGACAGTCGACGTTCAATCGCATAGAAGCGACGCAAAGCAATGTCACGTGAACCAGTGAACATAGGCTCGGACTCGTCCCTGAATGGCAACTGCACGATGTACCTCCCAGATGAGTCACGAGAATGAGTTGTGATAGAGTGTTGTTCACATGCTATCTCATCTGGGGTAAGGGATGCTGCGGGTGGTAATACATCTAAACAAGTTTTACCGAGCAATAGCCATCCAAAGACTGAGTCGAAGGCGGTAGGTTGATGTGATTTTCCTTTAATATTACGATTACGAAGCGATTCCGCGAATACATCCGCACCGAACAGTAGGTCAATCCGGCCAGGAATGTCAAAACCGGGATCGGCTAACGATAGTGAATTGATATGAGACCAACCCGATGTATTTAATTGAGCTATTGGTTGGTCCCCGCAAATTTTTGACATTACGTGCATATTTAAATTAAATAAAACTTGATCACCAGTCCCAATGGAGCAATTAATGTCTCCTAAGATTGAAGCCGGGGCTTCACCGATTCCACTTATAGTTGTGGTAGGACTGGATATGTTTAAATTTAATTTTTTAGCAGCTGAGTCAGTAATCAGATTAATCTGACTCCCGGAATCGAAAAGAGCGCGAAAAGACACGAACTTGCCGTCCGCATCCCGTACCTGCACAATGGCAGTTGCTAATAAAACAGTTGTGTCATTATTATTAGAAAACAATGAAGAGGTTGGGTTCGACTCGTCCGGTTTATCTTTATGAAGTAAAGTGTGATGTTTACGGTTACACTTACGACATTTAAAAATAGAAGTACAACGTTTTAATTGATGTGAGGCTCGAAGACAATTGAAACACCAATTACTTTTGCTTGCGATAGATATCCGCTCATCTACTGGTTTGTTAAGAAAATTTTGACATGAAGATATTGAGTGAGTGTCACCACAAAACGCGCACCTAACTGGTTGTGACGTAGGAGGTTCACGGCTTGTAGTACTTGCTGTGGCAACTTGAGGTTTATCAGTACTGCCCATAAGCGCATGAGACACGTTTGCCCGTTTATGTGTTTGGTAAGATTTTACAGATCGTTGTTGTGGCTTACTCGAAGGTTTATTATTAGCTTCACAAAAATGAGAATCACGTAAAAGCGCTTCACATTTCAAGTGTAAGAAAGACTTCAACTGTGAATATGGAGGAAACTCAATATCAGGATATTTTTCCTCGAAATCGCAACGCAAGTTTGAGTCTATCTTAGAGAGAAGGTGGTAGACTAATACAAAATCCCATCGGTCCTCAGGTAAAATAATTTTCTTTAAAATAATTAAATTCTCCTCAAACAGGTCCAATGATTTTCTAAACTCATTACCGTCAGTCGTATTAAAATTAATATTTAAAAGGTCCTTCCATGATGTAAAAGCTAAAGGTCGTTTATTTTGATAGCGAGTAACAAGGGCCTGGTAGGCATCGTTGTAATGCTCACAAGTTAATGGGAATGCCTTGATAACAGATAATGCATCGCCGGTCAACGATGAGAATAAATAATGAAATTTTTCCGTATCGGTAAGATTACTAGAATTATGAATCAATGCATTAAAAGTGTCGTGATATTCAGGCCATTTCTTGAGGTCACCACTGAAAGTTGGAAGAACAATTTTCGGTAAACGGATATTCGACGATGAAGAACTTTGTTTATTGTTTAATTGAGGTTCACTTTTCGTTAAAGTACGATGAATAGATAATATTTCAAAATATTTATCGTCAAATGTATCCTGGAGCGAATTATCTGCATGATCCGGATCATCTAACAGCTCCAAAATAATCTGATGAGCACTCTCAAAGCTATCTAAAATATGTTTAAGTTCCTGATAATAAGAAAGAAATAAATTCCGTTGTGCGTCATCACTTATTGCTAATGAACCTATTTCCAATGCCTTATCCAACCGCTTCATAGCTAAAGAACGCTTTCTACGTAACTGTGATAAATCTTGAACTGTATATTCATTATCCGTAGAGTGGGATTTCGATTTCTTAAAGCAACTTTGTTTACGAGACGAATGTTTACCTAATAATAATGACATGATAAAAAACTATTTTATTAAACGATTAGCAAGATCGGTAACCGATAACGAATAGTTGGCGATACAAGGTTCCAACAGATGAGCGCTACCTGCTTATAAAGATGTAAACACGATAAGAACACGAGTACTTACGCTAACCGGTAGTATTGTTAATGTGTATGTGTATATATATTATAGATACAGATTATAGACTGAGTAAAACGCGCAACATAAATCCTTTGTTCAGTGTAATTTGTTAAGTTGATTAGGTGTTGAATTTAAACGGATGTAGGCTTCGTTATACCTATTGACACAATTTTTCTTTTATGTAATAGGAATGAATTTAGCTAAAATAGTCTTGCCTTGGTTTTACGGTAACCTCAAGAAGAGGATTATCGCGTTTCCCGAAGGCGGAACGTGTTGGTTGCGTTTCCGAACGCAAGCCGCTGACAACTCGAGACTATTAGCACGGTACGTTCAAATAATTTTGTCACACCTACCTACGAATTAAAAATGTTACACGAACAAAGGATTTTTATGATCGATATTTTTTACGATACGATTTACCAAAATTAGTTAGTATAGGCCGAAAAGGATAATATTAAGCACCGAAGGGAGATAGATTGCCTAATATTGAGATCCTACAGTAACTATTGAGGTTAAACTGGGTTGAAAATTAAATCGTATAATGGCGGGTCCCGGGTTTCGGCACCATAAAAATGTGCAGTCGCGATAGTAACGATGAGTAACCACACACTTGGGACAGCCCGAGAGGCTGGACGATGACACAAACGATGTTCAGGAAGTGCAGCAGTAACAAACTAAAACACGTGCACGTACCTTGGTCTGCTATGTCTGCTGCCGATGACCCGCCTGCGTTCTGATTTCACCACAGTTGTTGCTGAAGGTCACGAACTGCTCGGAATAGGGATTCCTAGCAGAATATCGATCGGGTTGACGCGTTTAAAGGGTTTTTCTTGAGATAGATCGCGGAGCGCGCGCGCGTGCAAGATGGTGAGAAAACGAATATTAGTTAGTGGGGCGGCCGTTCGTCCGTTAGCGGTTGTGACGTCAGGACAGTTGCAGCAGGAGCACCAATCGGGTAACGAGTACGGCACGTATGACAACCGTAAAAACAGTTGTGATTGCCACTGCTGAAAATCGTTAAGAACATCGTGTGTGTCCGTGGTACATTGTAAACGATCTGATTTTAAGAATCTGTATGATGACGAAACATAACTAATACATCTTTTGACCAAATTCTTGCAAGATGTTCTCCCAGAATTGTATTTCTTCTTTATCGGGCGATGTGCCGGTACTCAATTTGTTACCGATTTCTAGATAATCTTCGTTTTCAAGAGTGTAAGGTTTCCACGTTACTCCCAAAGACTCGTCTGGAGTAGGGTTTCTGTAAGAAAAGACATTTTGTTTGAACATAGAATAAATTAGGTACGATTTACAACATATCTATAAATTTAAATTGTATTTAAAGTACTTCGATTTTTACCATTTAAATTATTGGAGACGAGTAAAAAAGAGTTTTCATTTTCACGAAATATAAGCAATTCAGGTAAAGCGAGAGAAAAGTTATTTATCTAGTCTAGACACAAAATTAGTTGAGTCTAGACTGACGAAAATTACGAAATATTGAAGTTGCATCATCTATACTAGAGGACAGGACATATTAACGTATAACGTAGCATACAGCTGTTAATAAATAACGTATCACGTCTAATCCACCAGATAAGGAGTTTATTGAAAAGGTAAACAACGACTGTTTATGTGACACAGGTATTACAAGCCAGTGTATTTCTTTTTCTGTTACTATTTTTGAACCCAAAGATTCTTACTAAGGTTTACTTAAAGATATATTTAAGATTTAACAAAGACAAGCTTACCCCCATTTAGCAAAGTTGGTCCAAAGTTTTGTAATTCTTTCAATATGTTGGAACTCGCTGGATTTGACATCGATATCCATAGCGGCTTCGTGTGAATTAAAAAGATACATAAGTTCATCACAGTGGGATACAACTAATTCCCCTTGGAGGAGATCTGACAATCCCAGAAAATTAGCGGTGACGTTCCTTTCAGTCTTACAAGTGAATTTGTACAGATATGTTTTGTTCTTATTTCTTCGAACACACAGTTTCAGCCACCACATCGTGGCCAGCACAAACAAATCCATTGAATAGAACTTCAACAAATTTCTCCAGTCATATTGAGCCTGATTTTTAAAGTAATAATTTTGTATTCTCTTCCCCAATTCTAACTGATCTTTGACTGACAAGTCTAGTGCCATAGGTTGAGAAACGAAAAATTGTGGAAAATTTCTGGCTGTTTGTAATATTGTCTCGATATTAATGAGACCTAAAGCCAAGATACCTTCATCGCTAGTGTACCCTGTCATTATATCTACCCCTTCATGTATGTTATTAGAAACCTTGTCAACAAGATCACCAAAGAAAAATCTTTCATTATTGCCGAATTTTTGTTCATCTACAACGTTGAAATGGACACTAGGGCTACCTATTGAAAATTCAGATAGTGTGGTCGGCACATTAATTTCAACGAGAGATTCCTTTGGTTGTTTTTTAAAGAATTCATATAATTCTTTATCATCTTCAGAGTAGAATCCCAACTGCCTAGCCAACGCTAAGGCTTTGTCTCGAGGATTTCGTACATATGTCCAATTACAAAGACTAACACCACTCTGGCATATCGCTCTCTTAAACAAACCTTTCGTCATTGGTGACATTAAGAAGTAGCTCACACTGCTCCCACCAGCACTTTCACCAAATATGGTGATATTGCTTGGATCACCTCCAAAACACGAAATGTTTTTGTTTACCCATCTAAGAGCTTGGACTTGGTCTTTCATGCCAGCATTACCAGGAACGTCTGCGGTGTTCAAACAAAGGAATCCAAGCACTTCTAGTCTATAATTGATGGTGACAACAATAACACCTTGTCTTAAAAGGAATTCTGGGCCATAGAAGTCGTCTTCACCACTGCCAGAGATGAACCCTCCGCCGTGGATCCAGAACATGACTGGTAAAGGCTTATCAGGGTTAACATCAGGTGTGTAAACGTTAAGGTATAAGCAGTCTTCGCTACCGTTTCGAGCTCCTTTGTCGAAAAACATTTCATACTGGTAGCATATCGCTCCAAATTTTTTGGCGCTGCGGACCCCGTTCCATGGTTTTGGAGGTACAGGTGCCTATAAAAAATAAGGGTAAATGAAGAAGTAAATAAAGAAAGAGTTAATTAACCTAACATACACACTACATACCGTTTAATTATGGCTTAAATGATTTTAAATGTTTAAGTGTCTAAATTCTATATTATAATTGAGATAGATAATAAAAGTAGTCTGCCTGTATGACTATAAAATTGGAACTTAACGTCTCGTATGCCGCAATAAATAAGCCAATAGAATTTAATTGCGTCTCGCGTGGATCCGCGCTTCCGGCATACAACAGGTTAAAAGACAAGTAACAACTACGTATTCTATTACCTTAAACCGGAGGTCTCCGACGGGCGGCTGCGCATAAGGTATCCCCTTAAAGCTGCAGAACTTCCCCCCATACGCGTTGTCCACCACCTCTCCTTCCAGGACCCCCTCGGTAACTCTCACTTGCACCATTATCGACAGGCACCCACGCGGCGAGGCAAAGCTTAAATAATACTATATATCATAATTATCAGAACCATCGTTATCTAATTGTGTCTTATCACTTTGTTTGTGTATTTATTTAGATCTATATCTAATAAACTGGGATTTTGTGAAAGCATATCATCGTTTTTCCTCTTTTAATCTCAGACACATGTATACTCAGATTAGTAAAACATACATTACAATGTAAGCCCTCCCATGATTGTGTAGGAATGCGAGATTATCTGGTTATTATTTCTTCATGACCAAAATCTTTATAAAGTTTGCTAAGGTAAACGCGGTTATTTTTAGTTTTTTACTGGTTGTATTTTTAAATAATCCGCCACAGTAATTAGTTTGAAGTATCATAAAAATCTTACCAATAACGCTGTCACTCGGCTTATGTTCTATTTTTTGTGCTGGCTATTTCGTCTTATATTAGTTTATGTTATTTAATGTTGTTACTAGGAACTGCCATCTTTATACTAAAAGTACCACGAAACAATAGAGCAAAAAAGAAATTGCCCGTTAGATAGTAATGGTAATTAGGTAAATATGCTAAACAATGGCAGACAATGAGGTCAGCATATCAAATGGGTTAGTTCTTTCTATTATGCGTTTATTCAAAGATTATATGTAAATAATCGAAAAGAACGACCTCCGAGCTCGAGCGGCGTACAGTCACGAACCAAAATATGTACACACATAGCGAAATTGTTATACAAATACAAGATTTCTGAAATTAATTTCAGTAAGAAAAAAATGTGATGATTAAGGAACTGTTTTCATTCATTGCTTCATTATAATTTTTAAAAAACCTATTTAGAATTGAAGATAAACTCCATTAAAGATTGGTGAGTTAGATTTTTTGTTCGTGTCTGTACGCACCGGTTTTCAAGGTGTCGTCGCTAGCGACATCTGAGGTCTCGGGTTCGATCCCGAGACGGGTCAATGTAGAAACCAACTTTTCTATTTTGCCTCGGGTCCGGATGTTTGCGGTAACTTCGTTGTTCTGAATTCTATAATACAAAGTGCTTTAACTACTTATTTAGATTCATAACAATGTATGTGATGTTGTCCACATTTATTGATTTACAATTTAATGTTAAAAAGGAACCGACTTCAACAAACGGAGATATTGCGTTATAAACATACAAAAAAAAACTATTGAATTGAGAAAAGAAAATTAGTTCACTTTTGATGCGGGTTAAATAAATTAATGTATTTATTTTTATCATTTTATTTAGTCAAAAAAATAAATTGAATTAAGTTTAAGACAAACCTACTTAAGCTGTATATTCCAACGCTATTGCCTCACGCTATTTCCTAATAGAACACAACATTAATACCATGACAGACAAATATTAAATTGTTTTAAATGTATATTTATTTATTTAAGTGAAATAACAAACTCATTACATGTAATTATGTTTCTCAAGGCTTCTCATCAACAATATGGTACAAAGATTAGTCTGCTGAGTTCTTATCCTATTTATAAAACCAGAACATGTATGTATGTAAACTTTGTATTAGCTTATTTACGTATTCCAAGGTGTTCATTTTTATGAACCCATTGACCCTAAATATTGTTTTGTGTGTGGTCTATTGTTTACTGATTCTTAAGTGATTTTAATGTAAATAATATTGTTGTGTAGAGCAAACATACAAAACGACAAACAATTTGGGATAGCATGTTAATTACATTGAAGGCAAACTTGTTTAACAGTTAGTTTTAAAAATATAAACTGCGATTAGTTGTTTCAGTTCCACGCTATGAAGCCGGCACCATACTATTTAGCTTTTTTTGCTATGTAATTTTTTCTTGGTATTGTGGTATTTATTTTATAATTAAATTAATTACTTTATTTTCTATTGAAACCGCTGATATTCCTTTTGTCCGCTGTACGTGGCGACATTGAGTAATAGATTAATAAACTACTTTTTCGTATTTTTTTCTTTTAATAAAAGTAAATTTAAAATTTAATTTGAGGTGTTTAAATATTATGTTAATTTGAATATAAAAACTTGTACACAAACCACGGAATTTAAGAGATTGTAAAGGTAAATAAATCTAAAACCAGTTTTAACCTTCCGAGTAGACCCGAGTGATTAAATTGATTTATATGCGTGTTATGTTTTTATTCTTGGTAGTTTTAATGATTATAATAGTCATTATACAAAAATTATGTGCTGTGATGATTTATAAGTTAAAAATATAATGTAGCGTTTAAAAATTCTGAGGTATCTACCAGAATAGGATATCGTTGTTAATTTAGAGTTGGAAGAAAAATATTTTATTTTGTAGTGTACATGGGTATGAAAATAATAGTTTCGTTGTATGCCATACGTACTATCAATTATAATTAAAAATATAAAGAAAGTTGCCTCTGTAACTTTAAATACCTACTACATTAATTGCAGGTACTTTCCAGTGCAATATCATCATCAGATAACAAATAGGTAGCAAAAGTAACAAAATAAGGAACATATTCGTACACATTACACGTGTAAATAATTGATGAAATACATTACCAATTTGTAAGATTGTCCCACTTAACACGTGTTGCAGGCTTGCAGCATCATCGTTACAGTACATTATTGAATACAGGCATAGTTTAAATGCATTCGTTGCAATTTAGACACATTGTTACATTTGAACATAGCCAGGTACACAACTTAAATAACTTTGTTGTGAAAAGTATTTGATGCAATAAAATATTATTTATTCACCTTTAAAACTTTTGAGTTAATCGTTTTTTCTTCTTAAATGTACTTAAGTCTAAATGTACATAAAATGTTTATCTTTTAATCTTATTCATAATTAAGGCGAGCAAAAAGCGATAAGAAACAACTAAGATTATAAATACGATGCATATTACTTATAATAATGAGTTTTTAATAGTCACATAGTACATATGCACCGTATATTTATGTATATACTTAAAAAATATATAAATATACCTAAAACTAGCAGTTTTACTCCCCTAATTCAGGCTATAAACTTTATAAAATTTTATTAGTAATTATTGAATAATTTAGGAATAAACGACCTTCCATGAAAATTGTTATATTAGTAGGATGAACTAAAACAAAAACCAGTTATGTACGAGTTCGACTTGCTCATGCAGTGTTCAGTACAGTCTTACAAGAGTTAAGTTCGAACAGAAAACTGCAAAAACACGTCTATTGTATGGCGAACCCTTTTTTCTTGTAACTTCAGTTTCAAGCGTCTACCTGTTGCCATTGTTAAGATCGAGCAAAATCCGCCAAAAATTCCAACTATGTACCTAATAAAGTATATGAGATACAGCCAACTGCCAAACATACTGCTTATTGGTAGGATTACGTAAATAAACCACGATAGAATCGGTTTAAAAAGTATTTTTATTTTAATTTCTAACATTCACATACACCTCAGAAAGCATTAATTTGAAATCTTTGGGTACGAAACCTCACAAACAAGTATCGTTGAATCTTTACGCTACTCTGCAAACTGTAAATTTAAGATTTGGTGTATGGAATGGGCATCACGTGGGACAGTGGGTGCAAAGGAATTGGGTCACCGGCGCGCGAGGTCACAAAACGGGCACAGTTGTGTCATTCGAGGGTTGATGTCGATAAACCACCGCCACGGGGCAGCTTCCCGTCTTTATTCAAATACTTATTTGTTACGTCATTAAACATTAGTCGCGGTTAGTACATATTCTTTTAAGAAAGTGGCATATTCTATAGCTGCTTAAAAATATGTATAACATATTTAGCTGTCTTTCATACTCTAAATTGGGATTTGAGTAATTCCAATTCCGTCATAAGTGACTTCAGCAGTCACTGTTATTGTATCAGTAATACAATTTTTTATAAAAATTATTTAATATAGTATACAGAAATATAATAAATATGAAATATGCTGAAAACAAATAAATATGAAAGTAAAGTGTTCCTTTTTACAATATGTATTTGCATTGATTTCAAATATTTCCATTCTTATGATGTCATGGAAATCCGTTAGACACGATCTATAACTAAGATGTCAGTACATAAATATTTTAAAGGATAATCTATACAAAACCCCTTTTTATAAGTATCTCATCTGTTTAACAATCAGTCTGTATAACGCCCGACAAGGTCATTAGGATGACCGCAAACAAATAACAAAGTCAACGCCATAATAAGTTTTTATTCAAATAGAACTGTAGACCGTTTATAAATAGTCGAGACACTTATTAGAGATGAACTGTTTGTATACAGATATTAATAAACAAAGAAGTGTGAGCAATAGTCCAAGGTTCTTTTTAAGTCATTTACATACTTGTGTTTAAAATTGATTAGCTGAGCTTGTCAGATGCCGATTTCCGGATATATGTTTCGAAATGGTTCAATGGCCTTTATTGTAATTTATCGTATCAAAATTAAAACAAAATTTACATTACAAATACGTTTAATTAGATTTGGTTGGTATTAGCTGTCAAGGATAAACTAAATAGTTTCAAAGGTTTTTCATCTGTTTTTATGAGTTAAAACTAGTTCTAAGTAGTGATAACGCGTTGAAACTAAGAACAAGGTTCACTTCATATGCTGACTTAAAGTCTAAAACATAACAAGCTAATATTTATTTTATTGTCATCATATCAACGGATTCGGGTAAATATTTTACAAAGATGTCTTCCCAGAACTTGAACTCCGCACTATCGGGAGACGTGCCTGCCTCCAGCACATTGCCGATCTCCAAAAACTCCTCATTCTCCAAGGAATATGGATTCCACTTCACTCCTAAACCACCGTCTGGAGTCGGGTTTCTGTAGAAACAATTGAGTGTATTAAAATTTTGTTTAAAAACACTTTTCTCACAGTTTTAAAAATACTTGAAACGCAGAGTGTTCCTCTATCATTCAAAAGAAATTAAATTATCCAGACTAGTCAATTAGAAGGGATCAATAATTAAATGTCGCACATATGTTTTTAACCTACCAGAATCGAAACTACAGAATTTCACACAAGATTTAAGATTTTCTGTTTAAAACTTACCCATATTTCGCGAAGTTGGTCCAGAGTTTTGTTACGTTCTCAATCATTTTGAATGCCTTCGAGTTAATGTCTGCGCTTTGGCCTGCTTTATTATTAAATAGATAAAACAGATCATCAGCATGACATGACAACAATTTACCTTCAGTTACATCTTTTAATCCCATTACGTCACAAATCAAATTTCTTTCAGATTTGCAACTGAATCTGTAAAAGTAGATCTTATTTTTATTTGAAGTGACGGCCAATTTTAACCATTTCAAGATTTGGTAAGTAAACATTTCAAAACCATGGTAACGGGCCAGTTTTTCCCAGTTATTCTTGTCGTTCTTGTTGCTGATATAAAATTTCCTGATCTTTTCTCCCACCTCGAGTTGTTCATTAAGTGGCAAGTCTATCGAGATATGTTTGGGGGTAAAATATATACTGAGGTCTTTTGCCTGTTTAACCATTTTGGCATATTCCGCAAACACATATATGAGAACGCCTTCGTCATCAGTGTATCCTGTAATAATATCCACTCCTTCATGAATTCGGTTATTGCTTAACTTATCAGATGCGCTGTCGTAGAAGAACCTTTCATTATTCCCGAATTGCTTTTCACTTACTACTCCGAAGTATATTTGGAAACTAGCACGTTCTTGTTCTAAGAATGTAAATGGAGCTTTTATCCGAATGAGTGACTCAACTGGCTGAGATTTGAAAAACTCGTACAGTCCTTCTTCGTTTTCAGAGTCATAGCCTAGTTGGCGTGCTAAAACTATCGCTCTTTCATATGGCTTATATACTTTACTCCACCAGCATGTTGTAAGTCCGCTTTGAGCAATAGCCCTTTTAAACAAGCCTTTAGACATGGGCGACACTAAATGGTAGCTGACGCTGGCACCCCCCGCGCTCTCTCCAAAAATGGTTACGTTGTTGGGATCACCGCCGAAATTGGCGATGTTCTTATTGACCCACTGCAACGCGGCCACTTGGTCCTTCATGCCAGCATTGCCGGGCACGTCTTCGGAGTCTAAGCAGAGGAAGCCCAGTACTTCAAGTCTGTAGTTGAAAGTGACCAGTATGACGTCATGCCTCACAATAAACTCTGGGCCGTATAGGTCATCGTTCCCGCTGCCTGACATGAAGCCTCCTCCGTGTATCCAGAACATAACTGGCAGGGGTTTGCTGGGCTTCAACTCTGGTGTGTACACGTTCAGATACAAGCAGTCCTCGCTCCCCCGAGGAGGGTACATTTTGAACATGTCATGTTGGTAGCAAACTGAACCAAACTCTTTTGCGGTTCTTACTCCGGTCCAAGGCTTTGGTGGTTGTGGAGCCTGAAACATTTATCATATTATCATGTAGGTCAGGAATGCTTTTAAGTGTAGCAACAATGAGTCGTTTTATTCTCACAATGAGTTGCTGATACGAGAAATATTAGAACATCCATTTATTGAAGTTAGTACTATACATATAAGCTTATTAATTATCTATTTACGTGTCATGTTTGTTTGTTTTGATATAGGACTATGCTTGTTATTATTAATTACCTATTGAACAGTACATAAAATATTCATCTCCAGGTTTATGTAGGTACATTTTTATGATTCGTGCTGAAAAACATTTTTTGTTTTCATTTAAACGATAAAGTTCTCCGAAAACCTAGTTCCGTTTCATTCCGTTTTAAAATCCTACCTAGTAATAGAAGAAATGCGATTTCTTTATGGATGGTTGGGTGTTTATTTCTGTTTCTTGCAAAGCTATTGAATAGATTCAGATGGCATTTGGCTCACACATTGTTTTAAACCTTGATTATCCCAATTTATTCACGTGCAGTTAGTAACTGCTATATTTACGAATATCAAAAATATTTTTTATCTTTACGAATTATAATAAAACTAATATCATAATATCAAGTGCATTTTATCAGTGAACTTGAAACGAGAGTGAAGTCACTTTATAGATGTACAGTACAGCATACAGTTAATACGATCAAGATAAGATAACTATAGTTAAACCAACGCTCAATGTTTGTCGGCAAATTTTATTTAAAGACCCCATTCTCCAGCATTTATCGCATGTTTTCAAATTTTGGATTGTGTATATATTTCAGAGTTACGTTGACCTTAGATGTAGCTTTATCTTTAACTAGAAAGAAGTATGATCCTACTTTAAATATGTTAAAATCATAGTAAAATTATGCTTGTTTCATAGAAAAAATGTTACAGTATGAAATTAAATGTTCTAATTTTCGATAGTGACTGGACGGGAAACTTAAACCATGGGGCATGGGGCATGGGGCATGGCCCCAGTTTAGGACACCTGGATCATTGAAAATACAGTTTAGTTTATTTATTTATTGCTAGTGTATGATTGGTACTATGGTTTTTCTTTGTTACACTATTTACATAAATTTCTAGTTTCGATAGAAGATATTTAATTTTCAATAGTAAGAATCAGTACTTTATAAACATTATACGTACCTAAATCGAAATTACTTTTTTGATAAACGGATAAATTGTTTACTTATTGCTATAGGTACCTTAAACCGGAGGTCTCCGACGGGCGGCTGCGCATAAGGTATCCCCTTAAAGCTGCAGAACTTCCCCCCATACGCGTTGTCCACCACCTCTCCTTCCAGGACCCCCTCGGTAACTCTCACTTGCACCATTGTCACTCGTGTTTCTAACTCGGACGGTAATGTACAACTGCCCTTTAAATAAGTCCGGCCGCATATATCAGTAGAGTGGTATCAGGCGGTTGCCACCTCAATGCCGATTGCTAAAAAAACCTGTCTAAAGATGTCTATGGAAGGCGCGACACTTGACACTTATTAATTGTTATAGCTATTTTTATAATTAAAAAATGATTTATTGAAACCTTAATTTTATAAGTATATTAATCTTAGGAAGCCATTTAGAGGTTTTTCGACAGTGTTTATCAAGAAACGAAAAATACAAAAAACCTTAATACCACTGTTTAAAGTTCAGGATTCGTTACTAGTTCCGGAATATACAGATTACATGATTCATTGTTTTTTTTGTCTTGTTTGATTTTCAAATATAAATAGGTTGGTGATCAAATTATATGTTACATGACAAATACAAAAATATTTATCATAAAAGACGTGTCTGTATTTAGGGCTCCCACACAAAACTGAAACTGCTAAGCTCATCGCGAGATCTTTAAATAAAATAAAGTTAAAAATGGAATGCAACCTCGCAGATTGGCGGCGATACGATGCGAATTCGCATTTATGTGTGAAACCGTAAACGATACTTTAAATTTGACGAAACAGCAGGTAAACAAATCTGAACGGCAATTTTTACAGTGATGGATTCTCTTTCTTCGAGATTTAAATTAATTATATTAGTGGATAGTAATATTATGTAGATAAAGTAAATGTGTATTATGGGAGTAGTTTAAAGTTAGTTGCAGGTCGGAGTTTGGATTTATGCCGGTTAGTGGCAATAGGCTCGCCCCCTATTACATGGGACCTAAACATATCGGCGAACTGTAGGTGTACATCGGTACACCTCTGCCTAACCCCTCGGGGATACAGGCGTGATGATATGTTATGTTATGTTTAAAGTTAAGAAAATTAGCCGATATTATAACACAAGCTCTTATCTGATCTAATATTTATCCATATGTATATATAATTTTATATATATATATGTTTTGTTTTATACCTTAGTAATTTCAGTCTACTGTGTTTTGTTATTTTATGTAATTTATTATGTTATTATTTTCTTGCTACACACCGTGTCTATGTCTCTTTTTAAATGTTTCCAGTAACAGGTGTGCTGGAAGAAATTTCACATGAAATAAGTACCTTTGTGACTATTTATTCTGTATATGCCTATTATTGTATGTCTGTTGTGTGTACAAAAACTTATAAATAAATAAATAAGCTCTGCTTAGCTTGGGATCAGATAACCGTGTGTGAGATGTCCCGAAATATTATATTATTTTAATCTTCACATATTATAAAGCTCGCGTACATCTTGTTCAGTAGTCAACGGGTGTCGAATTGTAATGCAGTTTTTAGCAATAGATATGATTTAGTGATTAAAGAGGAAGGTTTATATCATACTAGCTGTGCCCCGCGGTTTCACCCGTGTTAATACCTATATTCTGTTCCCGATTTCTTTATAGTTACTTTGTTATACCTACGGGGCGGAAACGAATAAAAAAATTATAGGTTTTGAAAATCAGTCTACCCGTTCTTGAGTTATGAATTGCTCTAATTTCATTTTAGCTTTAGCTTAGGTGGTGAAATATATATAAATAAAAAAAAAACTAGGAATTATCAAAATAAATTGTATATTTTTTACTAATAAAAAATATAATCATTTTGTTGCGTTTAATGCAGTTTACAAATAAACCTTAGATGTAGTAGGTGTGTTAATGAGATTAATTTATTGAATTCGTCGATAATATATACGAATCAAAAGCGTTTATGTTGAAGCTTAGTTCGAATAAATAAAAGTCTAACTAATACCAAACAAATATTTAATATGCGGTTATCTTATCAACGGATTCGGGTAAATATTTTACAAATATGTCTTCCCAGAACTTGAACTCCGCACTATCGGGAGCCGTGCCTGCCTCCAGCACATTGCCGATCTCCAAAAACTCCTCATTTTCTAAGGAGTATGGATTCCACTGTACTCCTAAACTACTGTCTGGAGTCGGGTTCCTGAAAAAAAAAAAACATTTAGTGACTTAAAATATATAAATATTTGTATCACGGAGTTTCTCTATCAATATCTAAATAACCTACAAAAAAATCCAATTTAAATACATAAGGGGTCAATAATTAAGTATCACCCGTGCATTTTTAACCCGCGGGAATCAAACCCACAGCATTTCGCACAGTAGATATTAGCTCAAAACACTCAGCTATCTATCTCAACTATTGATTAGATGTACCTAAGTAATCTTTATGCTAGATATACCGTTTTACACTTACCCATATTTTGCAAAGTTGGTCCAGAGTTTTGTTACGTTCTCAATAATTTTGAATGCCTTTGAGTTAATGTCTGCGCTTGGGCCTTCTTTATTATTAAAAAGATAAAACAAATCATCAGCATGGCATGCAACCGGTTTACCTTCAGTTACATCTTTGATACCCAGTACGTCACATATCAAATTCCTTTCAGATTTACAACTGAATCGGTAAAGGTAGATTTTATTTTTGTTTGATTTTACGGCAACTTTCGTCCATTTTAAGGTAGAATACCCAAACTCTTCAAATCTAGCGTAACGGGCCGCTTCTTCCCAGTCCTTCTGTCCGTGCTTGTTACTCTTATAAAAGTTCTTTATCTTTTCTCCCACCTTGATTTGATCATTAACTGGCAAGTTTCTAGAGATATCTCTAGGGGTGAAATATGTACTGAAATCTTTCGCCTGTTTAACCACTTTGGCATATTCCGCAAACTTAAATAACAGAACGCCTTCGTCTTCAGTGTAACCTATAGTAACATCAACACCTTCATGAATTCGGTTTTTGCTTAAATTATCAGAAACACCGTCATAGAAAAATCTTTCATTATTCCCGAATTGCTTTTCACTAACTACTCCGAAATACGTTTCGTAACCAGCACGTTCTTGTTCTGAGATAGTAAGTGGAGTTTTTTTCTTAACAAGTGACTCAACTGGCTGAGATTTGAAATACTCGTATAGTCCTTCTTCGTTTTCAGAGTCATAGCCCAGTTGGCGTGCTAATACTATTGCTCTTTTGTAGGGTTGAAACACTTTAGTCCAACTGCCTGTGGTAACTCCACTTTGAACAATAGCCCTCTTAAACAAGCCTTTAGACATGGGCGACACTAAATGGTAGCTGGTGCTTGCACCCCCCGCGCTTTCACCAAAAATGGTTACGTTGTTGGGATCACCGCCGAAATTGGCGATGTTCTTATTGACCCACTTTAACGCGGCCACTTGGTCCTTCATGCCAGCATTGCCGGGCACGTCTTCGGAGTCTAAGCAGAGGAATCCCAGTACTTCAAGTCTGTAGTTGAAAGTGACAAGGATGACGTCTTGCTTGACGAGGAACTCTGGGCCGTAGAGGTCGTCGTTACCGCTGCCGGACACGAAGGCCCCTCCGTGTATCCAGAACATGACTGGTAAGGGCTTGCTGGGCTTCAACTCTGGTGTGTACACGTTCAGGTACAAGCAGTCCTCACTCCCCCGAGGGTACATATTGAAAAGATCGAATTGGTAGCAAACTGAACCAAACTCTTTTGCACTTCGTACTCCGGACCATGGCTGTGGTGGTTGTGGAGCCTGAAATCACATTTATCATAATAGTCAGAGGTTCAAGGAGTTATTGTTATTGCAGGGAGTTGTTGACATGAGGAATATTGGAATAGCTTTTAATTTTTCATTTTTTTTGTGTTGTTGTGAATTGTTATTTTTATATTATATTTTCGACATCACATCTTTGGTTGTCTGTACCTCAATACCTATTGAAATATCATCATCCACCAGTCACTATTACTTCCTTATTAATTTTGTACAATATGAGATACACATTTATTGGAATTGGTTTTACTTAGGTAAATTCTATTAATTTCCTAACCAAGACATGCAACCCGGTCATGAAACTTTCTTTGAATCTGTAATATTATATTATATGAGATATATGCCCGAAATTACTCAATGACAAAAATGTTAACACTATATCTATATATACTAAGCCGAAAACTATATCAATCAGAGTATGGTTTGAACAGTTGCCTTCCTGATTTGTACACTGTTTTCGCTCCTCCATAAAGAAATATATAAAACAAATTATTCTATACAGGTATAATATAAAATCATACTTGAAATACGCTAAATTCATAGTTTTTTAAATGATTAAGTATGAATTAAGACTTACTCTTTCGATTCTGATTATGGAGCATGTGAGCTGTGGCCTAGAGGGTTCAAAGGTCAAATTCGTGTGTACATACATAGTGTAGTAATTTGATATTATGCTAAAAACACCTGAAATATTTTTTTTTAGTGGTGATTGAGGACGTCGTATGAGTACGATGTTTTTAAGGTCATTGGGCATAATCTGACCCGGGTTGTAGAAAACATGTGAACAAAACCAAACTAGGTTTAAATAGTTCAAGTGGGGTAAAACTCCACTTTTAATTTCATATACTTTTTTTTTTTTTCATTGCGGTATTAAACATTAGTATCTATCCGAATGCACATATTTTGATAAAGAGATAAATAGTTAAGTTATTGCTATAGGTACCTTAAACCGGAAGTCTCCGACGGGAGGCTGCGCATAAGGTATCCCCTTAAAGCTGCAGAACTTCCCCCCATACGCGTTGTCCATCACCTCTCCTTCCAGGACCCCCTCGGTAACTCTCACTTGCACCATTGTCACTCGTGTTTCTAACTCGGACGGTAATGTACAACTGCCCTTTAAATAAGTCCGGCCGCATATATCAGTAGAGCGGTATCAGACGGTTGCTACCACAACGTTGTAAAATGAATCTAACGATTGCTACACTAGCGATGCCCCGCGGTTTTATCCGCGTGAGTAATCTCATTGGGTTAAGAAATCACTTTATATTCGATGTTTCTGTAACTATTCAGCTACTTGTCTTTTTATAATGTAGCAGATTGTAAACATTTTTATAGTTCAAACCTGTTTATTAAAATTTGAGGAGTATGCTTATTTAAGTTATTATTAGCGATTTAAGGTATTTCCACAGCGTCTTATAATAAACGAACGGTACAAAAAGACTTGGGTAAAATACCAGGGTACAAAGTTCAGGATACGTGTGTTACCAGTTCCGGATTAAAGTTAACTCATGATTTAATTTTGTTGTTTTGTTTAGTTTGATCTATAAACAGTTGGGTGATGAAATACAATACGGAGAGGTTTGGTAGAACCACAACAACGACCACAAACACTTGTTTATTAGACCAATCTTGAATGATTTTTACTTTATTAGTAACGGTATAAACAGTTTAGTTTTATGTGTAATCAGGATGTTTGTGAGGAAAACTATCCAGTTCCTTTTCAAACGACAAGCTTTGATGTAAAAATGTCATAGAACAAGAATAACGGAAAGATCTTTTCCGAATATTGTATTTATTGCATAATAAAACTTCCGATTACAAACAATGCCATTATCTATAAAAAGACATTGAAAACCGATTACAAAACAATTACAAAGTACATTGCCTAATCATTCCGAAAATTAACAAAGTTTTGCAGAATTAATTTAGATTAGTTATGTTGCTATATATCGGGGGGCACGGCAGTGCCCCCGCCAAGTCGAGCGCGAAGCAAACACTGCCGTACCATCCTTTACTGGAACCATTTCGGCCCATTTTCAGGCCTCTATTTGAGAACCTCTGGATAAGACCAGAACGCAGAAATTTTTGGCATCAAGTTAGCTGTAATTATATACTTAAAATCTAAAATTTCAGGTCTGTAGGTCATTTAGTTCCAAAGTTAAGCGAAACCAAAGTTTCGCATTTACGACACTCACTCACTCATGATCATCAAAATAGAACTAGTACTTCCCATTAACTCAGAGAGCTG
The DNA here is from genome assembly GCA_905146925.1 of Autographa gamma. Taxonomy (NCBI): domain Eukaryota; kingdom Metazoa; phylum Arthropoda; class Insecta; order Lepidoptera; family Noctuidae; genus Autographa; species Autographa gamma. The sequence continues at coordinate 1,431,245 of LR989858.1, forward strand.
AAATTTGGTACAGAGTTGGGGTTTTATGGCCACATAAAGGGAAAACTATAAAAACTAGGATAATCGAAGATCTGAAGTAGCTGGTGACCCTCATTAGAAAGCACATACACGAGCCCAAGCAAACTATTAGAGATCGACATACCGCCTTTACAAAAAATATTTAACTTGGTGGAGCCCAAAAATCTAAGGTCTGAAGTATCTGATGAAGAACCCTCAGCTGGTTTCAGCTGTATTAGAGATATGGTATGGTAGCCCCCTTATACTATTCGTACTTAAAACAATCGACTGTCATTGCAAAAATCCAGAGTAGTGGGTCACATCTCCTAATTAAATCTAGCCTATAGTGTGCCGGTGCTTGGCGAATGCCTCTCCTTATGCTTTTAAGAGGAAAGGTGGGGGACTTTTCTCCATACAAAGGCTCTCGTCTATTTCTCGCTGGTTTCTGAACTCAGTATGAATATTTTTATAATGAAATAATGATTTCCAGTGTGTGCAGGAAGTAATGTAAATGTATGTCAATTTATTTTCATTTATTAAGAAAGCTCTTTTACAAACTCTTTATGATTTACCTACATAAAGGCAACAATAACTACAGCTGCCTTATTATGATGAGTTAAGAGTTAGTAGTCACTAACGAATTTTGTTATAAAATGATCATTGGGCATTGAGTAAAAACAATAAGTAATAATAATCACAAGTAAATATACCATGAATTATTCTTTGTCAAGGAAGTACTATAGAAGATGCCACATATATATGCCACATATATAATATAATATTTTTACGTCATAATTCACTCATTGTCTGCAAAGGGCATCAAACTTACGTAAAGAAAAATAGTAAACAAAAACACATAATAATCATTATTTATGCGTGTTGTGAGAAAATGCACGACAAAAATGTAAACCATTCAAAATTTTTGTATGTCGTAAAAAGCAACATAATTTTAGAAAATATTTAATTTAAAAAGATTAGTTACATAAACACAAAAAAGGTATCTCGCCTAAGATTTGAACTGGCAGCAAGAATATTAATTCCCAATCGTACTACCACCAAGCTGTTTAATACTACGGCTAGTGTTTCAAAAAGTTCATCATATGGCTCCCTTTTACCGTCATGGTTACCGTTTGTTTATACGTCAATAATTCCAATTTACGAGTGCAGATGATAAAATGATTTTGGTAATTATGTAGACAACTATACGAAACGAGCGCGCTTAGACATTATTTTTATCACACACTGTCAAATTACGCTCAGATTCACAAACCTTGCGGTAGAACGATAGCACTACTTTCTTCAATAACCTAATTTTCAAAAGTCTTTCCGTCAGCGTTCCCTCTTAATACGCATATAAATAAAATTAAAGGAAAGCTCTGGATAAGACTAGACTGGCTTTTATACTGGTACTTACAACTTTACAAGAAGATATAGTAGAAGGATTAACTTTATTCTACTCGAACATAACACAAATTAAACAAACAAATTACACTAAAATATTAATTTCGCTCAAGATTTGTATAATGCATTAGACTAAGAGTGGTGGTGATACCCGCACACGTCGCTAGATTAGCAACTTGTTATTATAACAATTCGAAGATTTGCATAGGTTTGGAAGTTTATGATTAGTGACGGATTATAATTTTAATAAAGTGTGGCGTACTCCTTCCACAAACCTTCTTCCTAAAATATTTATTTTTAATTATTGTCATGGTGACGAAAAATAACACGTCTGTCAGATATCGGTTTTTACCTAAAGAAATATTTTTTATATCGTGTAAGAATTATAAAGAGAATTATGACTAAAATGTATTAAAAAGTTGTGAATGTATAAATATCGAGGTATTATCCTCGATATTTGTAAAAATATAACTTAATGATTATTGATAATATAATTAATTTATCTTTTAATGACATTATTATAAAGTTAAAACATTAGTTATGATAAAATAAGTGGTTGCATTGTGAGACAACCCGTTTTCCCGCCAACGCTAGCTGTGATTCGGCGCGTCATCGCTAGTTACGGAGAGTTGAAAATAAATATTGAAAACGATAATTTGCAGTCTTCTTTTAGTTTAGTTTGGTCTTTTATAAAAATACTCGGCGTCCTACAATCGGCTCTCCTAAATAAAACTTATAGTATTACTTAAATATTAAGTAATACTGCTAGAAAAGAAAGAATAGTAATAGAAAAATATACACACATAATATATATACATAAAAATTACTCCTAAAAAGAAAAAAAAGTTGTAAAATAAGAAAATCTAATAAAATAATAATAACAATATACCAAGACATCTCACACACGGTTGTCTGATCCCAAGCTAAGCAGAGTTTATGTTATGGTAACCAGACAACTGATAAACATACTTATATATTTCTAAATACATACATGTTATAGATAAATTACACACCCAGACACCGGACAAATGATCGTGCTCATCACACAAACATTTGTTCCGGGTGGGAACCGAACCCACGACCTCCGGTATAGCAGTCAGGGTCTCTAACCACTAGACCAACAGGCCCGTCATATAAATCAATATACGTTTCTACAAAAAGAAGTGAAATCCCATCAAAAACATTCTGTAAAAAACTAGCCAAGTCTCGATGGAGCTGCTTGTTTATCTCTAAAAAGTAATGAAATCTAGACAAAGTCGTACCAAGTCTAAGGTTCCTTACTGCGATTTCTTTATTATTCTAGTTAATGTTGTGTGACTTGGCCGTTGAAGGGTACACAAGGGTACAAAATCAGGTGCTTCATGACACCATTGCACCTATCTATCGCCAGGACCGCCACCCATTGACGATGGAAAATTACCATTCTGAAAAAGTTTATTCAATAACCAGTCAATTGTAGACTTAAGCTGCGTATATCAATAATACTTATGTATAGGAGCCATATACAAAACTGTATAAAAAAAAATCCAAAGTAGACGGACTTCTAAGATAATCATTGAGAGAAGTCCATCTGTACGTCTATATAATGTTAGATCAGTGGTCGATGAGACGCTCCAAAAAAAGAGAGCAGAAGTCAGCATTGTCAATGCTGAATGCATATGTTGCATAATCAACAACAGCCTTAAATGAGGTACTAGTTTCCAATTACCAATACCAGTATGGGCTATAATCTGGCTTAACAAACATAGGTAGTATCAATGTGTAAACAATACTGACTTGTACAACACTAACGTATGAAGAATGTTCAACGGCCAAGTCACACAACATTAACTAGAATAATAAAGAAATCGCAGTAAGGAACCTTAGACTTGGTACGACTTTGTCTAGATTTCATTACTTTTTAGAGATAAACAAGCAGCTCCATCGAGACTTGGCTAGTTTTTTACAGAATGTTTTTGATGGGATAAGTATTTTCCGGTTACGATCGCAATGAGAATGCATAAAATGACTTCTATCTACTGTCGATCATTATCTTTTATCATTATTTATGTGTACTTTGAAATCACGTATCACTTCAGTAGCTGCACCCGCCGACTTCGTCTGCTGGTATCAAATTCATTTGGTCCTCATGTTTTTCCGAAAATGTTTTTAAATAAAGTTGCGTGTGCTATTATAATACTTGGACAAAGTTATTTTAAAATTGACATTTCTGGTTCCAGATAGATGATAGATGAGATTAGGGTGTTTAACAAAAAAACTCTTCCATGTGAACAATGCGAGCAAAGATTTTTAAAATGTTCGTCGTGGTGCCTAAAATTCGAAGCTCACATAATGAGACTTCTTTCCCACCCAACCAATAAAATATAATTCAAATTTTGGCTTTAGGGCGTGTCTTTTATATGATTGCCCTAGATATGTTTATATTGGCAACATCAATTAGCAGACATCTCGCTAACAGCGGTTTTACAACCGGCAGACTGCTTGGTATACGATGCCTCGTTTGCTACGAGTTGAAAATAAGCGGCCTGGGTGGTATAACCACTTGCCACTGTTACCATTGCAGGATTACAAGTGACTGATCATTGTGGGCTTATCTGAATACGAAAACAATATAGGCACAATGACAAGTACACTCGAACGTTCATTAACCTGCCACCTAGTGACTTTAAAAAAGCACGCCCCTGCGTGGCGTCCGCCCTATGCCTGCTAGCAGTGGCTCCCTCGATTTAGGTATAGATTCCCCCTCCCCCCCCTAAGTACTTAATAATAATAAAAGCCCAATAACAGAAAATAAAATACCTACCTTCCTAAATAAACCTATTTCTGATTATAATGACCTAAGCTCAATAAATAAGCAAAATCCCTATAATCTAATATTTATACGAATGACTAATTCTACCTAACAGTATTATAAAATAATCTACGGTCACTACGTAAACTATCAAATGTACTACCTATACTTTAAAATTAAAATCTATACCTGCGACTTATAAAAATAAACTTAAATAACTGTACCCTAAAGGTGACGTTACCTACGACAAACTTATTAAATGCGTTTGGTGCAGTCTAGGGATCTGGGACTTTTCCGGTATAAAAACTACTCAGTGTGGTGTCCAAGTTAATAAAGAATAATTATACCAAGTTTCATCGTTATCGAACCGGTAGTTTTTGCGTGATACCTGAACAAACAGACACAAGAAGTCCGCGAGAGAATCTGGTTGCAACACGCCCCGCGCCGGTGCACCCACGTCAAGTGACTGAAATTTTGAACGAAGCGTACCCAAACTGATGGATTTGACGCGGAGGTACTATTTTATGACCTACGATCACTCCACTTGAATTCTTTGGATTACTTTTATGGGGATACTTCAAAGAAATTTTGTATGAGAACATGATTTCTGACGAAAGAGAGTTACGACAACAAATCAAATAATGTAGCTGACATAATAAAAAATAATGAACGGGCACGAAGAAGTTCACAAATAATCTTCATACGAAGTAGTTTTGCATTAGAGCTAGAGGAAGACATTTTGAGCATTTATTATGATAAAAATTGGGTAACAAAAGCTTTTCTATAATCATCTTTGTATTTATTATTTTCTTACAAAAATGTCCTTTGCTGTCGATATTGTGTAATAACAGAAAAAATACTTGATTCAAACCACAGGGTTACACCTTTTCGTAAACGGTACGATATGTAGATGTTTTTAAACCTTGTTCCTCAAGGCTCCTTCTCAAATGATTGGTGTCATGTAGCTCGAGACAGGAATGTGTGGAGTCAGACGGGGGAGACCTTTGCCCAGCAGTAAGACACATAATAGGTTAAAAAAAAAGGCTATAATATTATTTACTATACCAGTTTCATTCAATGATCACTTAGAGCATTTATTAATGTAGAAATTGCACATATTTTATCGTTTAACTATCAAGTTGCTGATAAGTAAACTTGTATATCATTCTGATTGAATAGACCTATACATGTATTCCTAACCAATTTAGACAAAAATAACAAAAAAAAAAAACAATAACGGGTTTTGTAGAACTTTAATTTTTGTGTACACAGCAAGACTATTTCACCGTAAATTTTAAAATTATACAAAAAAAAATATTTTCTATTTTATTTTCAACTGACATCTGTCAGTAAGCAATTGATAGCAGAAGAGATTCGACAAAAATCGTGCTTCTGCCGTGTACTGCACGGGGGAGCATAGATGGTTCGTTTTATTAGAATTATTTGGGGTAAGGTTCAGTTGTTTTAATGGTTAAAACTTAAGGAGTTAAAACGCTCTAAGTAGGAAAAACGCGATTAAACTAAGAACTTGCTTCACTTTTTAAAATATGTTGCCTTAAAGTCTAACTAATAAAAAGCTAAAATTTATTTTATTGTCATCATATCAACGGATTCAGGTAAATATTTTACAAAGATGTCTTCCCAGAACTTGAACTCCGCACTATCGGGAGCCGTGCCTGCCTCCAGCACATTGCCGATCTCCAAAAACTCCTCCTTCTCCAAGGAATATGGAATCCACTTCACTCCTAAGCCACCGTCTGGAGTCGGGTTTCTGTAGAAACAATTGAATGTATTAAGTTTTTGTTTTAAAAACACGATTCTCACAGTAGTAAAATACTTGTAACGCAGTGTTTCGGTATCATTCAAGAAAATTGAAATTATCCAGATTAGTCAATCAGAAGGGATCAATAATTAAGTGTCGCACATATGTTTTTAACCTACCAGAATCAAAACTACAGAATTTCACACAAGATTTAAGATTTTCTGTTTAAAACTTACCCATATTTCGCGAAGTTGGTCCAGAGTTTTGTTACGTTCTCAATCATTTTGAATGCCTTCGAGTTAATGTCTGCGCTTGGGCCTGCTTTATTATTAAATAGATAAAACAGATCATCAGCATGACATGACAACGATTTACCTTCAGTGAAATCTTTTAATCCCATTATGTCACTTATCAAATTTCTTTCAGACTTGCAACTGAATCTATAAAGGTAGATCTTATTATTATTAGAAGAGACGGCCAATTTTATCCATTTCAAGATTTTGTATGTAAGCATTTCGAAACCATGGTAACGGGCCAGTTTTTCCCAGTCCTTCTTTCCATTCTTGTTACTCATATAAAATTTCCTGATCTTTTCTCCCACCTCCAGTTGTTCATTAAGTGGCAAGTCTATCGATATATGTTTGGGGGTAAAATATACACTGAGGTCTTTTGCCTGTTTAACCATTTTGGCATATTCCGCAAACACATATATGAGAATGCCTTCGTCATCAGTGTACCCTGTGATAACATCCACTCCTTCATGAATTCGGTTATTGCTGAACTTATCAGATGCGCTATCGTAGAAGAACCTTTCATTATTCCCGAATTGCTTTTCACTTACTACTCCGAAGTATATTTGGAAACTAGCACGTTCTTGTTCTAAGAATGTAAATGGAGCTTTTATCCAAATGAGTGACTCAACTGGCTGAGATTTGAAAAACTCGTACAGTCCTTCTTCGTTATCAGAGTCATAGCCCAATTGACGTGCTAAAACTATCGCTCTTTCATATGGCTTATACACTTTACTCCACCAGCATGTTGTAAGTCCGCTTTGAGCAATAGCCCTTTTAAACAAGCCTTTAGACATGGGAGACACTAAATGGTAGCTGACGCTTGCACCCCCCGCGCTCTCTCCAAAAATGGTTACATTGTTGGGATCTCCGCCGAAATTGGCAATGTTCTTATTGACCCACCTTAACGCGGCCACTTGGTCCTTCATGCCAGCATTGCCGGGCACGTCTTCGGTGTCTAAGCAAAGGAAGCCAAGCACTTCAAGTCTGTAGTTGAAAGTGACCAGTATGACGTCATGCCTCACAATAAACTCTGGGCCGTAGAGGTCGTCGTTACCGCTGCCTGACATGAAGCCTCCTCCGTGTATCCAGAACATGACTGGCAAGGGCTTGTTGGGCTTCAACTCTGGTGTGTACACGTTCAGATACAAGCAGTCCTCGCTCCCCCGAGAAGGGTACATTTTGAACATGTCATGTTGGTAGCAAACTGAACCAAACTCTTTTGCGGTTCTTACTCCGGTCCAAGGCTTTGGTGGTTGTGGAGCCTGAAATCACATTTATCATATTTATCATAAAGGTCAGAAATTCAATAAGGTTTTGATATGTTAAGTAGATATTTTAAGAGTAGGAACAATAAGTCGTTTTATTAGTACAATGAGTTGCTGATACGAGAAAAACTAATTATTGAAGTGTGTACTATAATTATTTATAAGTATTAAGTTATGTGATAAACGTATTATTTATCTATTTAAGTGTCATGTTTGTATGTTTTGAAATAGGACTACGAGTATGATTGTTATTATTAATTCACCTTTTGAAAATTACAAAAAATATTCAAGTTTTATGTAAATTGACATCTCTAGTTTTATGTTAATTTGGTTCTTTTTTTAAGTATCTTTTTAGTATCTTAAAAAAAAGAATTTGATATAATAAACTGCATATTAAATAACCAAAATTATAGGATAATAAGTAAAATTATACTTCAAGCACATTTATTGTTATTTTGGAGTCTTAAAATCTATACGAATGTTACATAATATTTTGATGAATATGTAACATTCTGATTCGTAAAAACAGATAAATAGTTTTGTTATTGCTGTAGGTACCTTAAACCGGAGGTCTCCGACGGGCGGCTGCGCATAAGGTATCCCCTTAAAGCTGCAGAACTTCCCCCCATACGCGTTGTCCACCACCTCTCCTTCCAGGACCCCCTCGGTAACTCTCACTTGCACCATTGTCACTCGTGTTTCTAACTCGGACGGTAATGTACAACTGCCCTTTAAATAAGTCCGGCCGCATATATCAGTAGAGCGGTATCAGGCGGTTGCTACCACAACGTTGTAAAATGAATCTAAAGATTGCTACGCAAGCGATGCCTCGCGGTTTTATCTATAATATAAGTAGTCTCATCGGGGTAAGAAATCACTTTATATTTCGATGTTTTTGTAACTATTCTGCTACTAGTTTTTTATTGTGTGTAGAAGATTGTAACAATTTTATAGCTTGCTTATTAAACTAATTATTAGCGATGTTAGGTATTTCCACAGCGTTTTATAATAAACGAACGGTACAAAACGACTTGATACCAGGCTAAAAAGTTCAGATTTCGTTACCAGTTCCAGTTAAAGTTAACCAATGTTTTATTTTTTTTTGTATAGTTACAGCTATAAATAGGTGTTTGATGAAATACAAAACAGCCAACTAAACAACGTCCAATAACACTTGTTTATTAAGCGCATTCCTGAATGATCTTTACTTCATTGGTAACGGTACAAACAGTTTTATTCTAATGTACAATCAGTATGTTTGTGAGGAAACCTATCCAGTTCGGTTTCAATCAACAAGCTTGAATTTAAAAATGGCATAGAACAAGAATAACGGAAATAATAATATCTTTTTGGCGTGTTATATTTATAGCATAATTCTGATTCCGAATACAAACAATGTCTTTATCTATACAGAGGCATTGAAAACCGATTACAAAACAATTACTAAGTACATTGCCTAATCATTCCGAAAATCAACAATGTTTTGCAGAAATAATTTAGATTACTTATGTTGCTAAGTTTTTTCCGGTTACGATCACCATGAGAATGCATAAAATGGCTGATATCTACTGTTGATCATTATCTATTATTATTATTTTTGTGTACTTTGAAATTAGGTATCACTTCAGTAGCTGTGTCCTGCGATTTCGTCTGCATGCCTCTAATTCATGGGGTCTTCAAGTTTGTGTTCTAAAAATAGCGTGTGCTATTAAAATACTTACACAAAGATATTTTAAAATTGGCATTTCTGGTTCCAGAGATTAGCTTGTTCAACAAAAAGATCTCTTCCGCGTGAACAAAGTGAGCAAAGTTTTGTAAAACGTTCCTCGTGGTGGCCTAAAGGTCGTAGTTCACATGACACTAAAAAAAATATCAAATATAACAAATATCATTCAAATAGTGGCTTTAGCTCGTGCCCTTTTGATATGTTTATATTGGCTACATCAATTGGCAGACAGCTCGCTGTTAGCGATCTTACAACCGGCAGACTGCTTGGTATACGAGGCCACGAGTTGAAAATAAGCGGCCTGGGGCGGTACACCCACTTGCCACCGTTGCCTTTGTATTATTGCCTGAAAGCTGTTGCTGCGTGGACCGCTAGCAGTCGTATTAGTTTAAAACGGTGTTGGGTGGCAGCGTCAATGGAGCAGAGTCGTGAAAGTGCGCTGTTTCCTAGAGGGTTCAAAGAACAAATTCGTTTGTAAATATTGCAGTTATTTGTTTTTATTCCAAAGACACCAACAATATAATAATAATAATAATCCAGCCTATAAACGTCCCACTGCTGGGCACAGGCCTCTTCCCATATAGAGAAGGCACGAGCATTGATCACCACGCTTGCTCACTGCGAATTGGCGATTTCAGATCCTAAATTTTGGAATCCAGGTTTCCTCACGATGTTTTCCTTCACCGTTTGTCAGAAGTGTCTTAGAATAATTAAGAAAGTACATATAACTGACACCAACAATAATTAATATAATTGTGGTGATGGAGGACAACGTGTGAATATTAGAGCCCACAAACATGTGTTAATTGCACAAATGTTTGCATTTTTTATTGCAGTAAATTTTGTATTAAGAGACCACAAAATAAGGTAGGTTTAGTTGGTTTAGACTTTTTGACTTTCATATCACAGTAACCGTTTGAGCTAGCTTCATGAAATTTGGGCTTCTAGATGTCCTTATGGATATAATTAAACACACTTAGTTTTATGTGTTTACGTTAAGGAGGTTTTGAGTTACACTTGGCGCTGGCTAGCCAGTTCCTTTACTTGAACTTTGCTTGACTCGCTGCCGCGAGTCTAGATCTCCAAATAACGTGAAGGAAGTAGTATGCTAAAGGTAGTATTCAATCGAAGTAGTTTTTTAAATTTTCACTTTTCCGGAATGTGTAGTTCGAAATTAGGTTGGAATGTGAGAGTTGTACATAATTTTATAAGCTTTCATTGCGTAGAAGATTTCTTATCTCCATGACGCACCGTTTAAAAGATATTAGCGAAAAACTGAAAAATGGAAACCCCTCCCCCCACTCCGCCTCACCCCCTAGACGTCAGGACTTTTAGTATGTTAACTCTCTAAGCACCCTGAACAATTTTCTGAAATAATTGCTTAGGGCCTTGCTCACGCACTCTACCATCTCTTTGTTGACTGGACTAGATATCGAGATCATACATTTAATTGCTTCCGGTATCCTATCGGGGCCTTATACTGATACTGTTTCGAATGATGTGAAAACGCTCTAAGTCTTTGGGTCTTCATTTATTTAATTATACCATAAATCAAAAAACAATGATCGATATCATGTTTAATATCATATTATTATACCTTGAATGCGGTTAATGCTCCATATATTCTTAGATCGGTTTAACTATACATTCTATTCAATAAATATGAGGATCAAACATTAAAAAAGAAAAATACAGAAGATACCTTTCATTTATGAAACATATTGCTTTTACAAATCAAAATGAATTAAACAGAGGAAACAAAACTCTGGACAACAGGATGCTTTTTTGGATGGTGCAATAAAGCAACAAAACATGTTTCTCAAGTTGTCGGTGCTGCCGTTTTCAATTCCGAGCTGATCCCTGTTTTTATGATGAGCAGAAAGACAGTGTGCTGCTAAGGAGTTTATTGAGCTGTTTCTTCTACATAGACAGAGCATGTAGAAGCGATAAAAGGTTAATGGATCAGCGCACTGTCCATAGTAAAACTGACGAAACAAAAACGTATATTTTGTAGCTTAGTTCGAATAAATAAAAGCCTCACTAATTACAAACATTTAATATGCGGTTATCATATCAACTGATTCGGGTAAATAGTTTACAAAGATGTCTTCCCAGAACTTGAACTCCGCACTATCGGGAGCCGTGCCTGCCTCGAGCACATTGCCGATCTCCAAAAACTCCTCCTTTTCTAAGGTGTATGGATTCCACTTCACTCCTAAAGTGCTATCTGGAGTCGGATTTCTGTAAAAAAATATTCAGTGTCTTAAAATATGTTTCAAAAAACTATTCTAATAGTAGCAAAATATCTTTCAGGGATCAGTAATTAAGTGTCGCCCTTAAATTTTTAACTTGTTGGAATTGAATCCACAGCATTTTGCACAATAGTAGATAGCCTGTAACATTCAGCTGTCTATCTAAACTATTGATTTGATGTACCTTGTGTAATGTTTTGGTGAGATCTGTTGTTTTACACTCACCCATATTTCGCAAAGTTGGTCCACAGCTTTGTAACGTTCTCAATCATTTTGAATGCCTCCGAGTTAACGTCTGCGCTTGGCCCTTCTTTATTATTAAAAAGATAAAACAAATCATCACCATGACATGCTACCGGTTTTCCTTCAGTTAAACCTCTAATACCCAGTACGTCACATATCAAATTCCTTTCAGATTTACAACTGAATCTGTAAAGGTAGATTTTATTGTTATTAGATTTTACGGCCACTTTCATCCATTTTAAGGCAGGATACATAAACTCTTCAAATCCAAGGTAACGGGCCAGTTTTTCCCAGTCTTTCTGTCCATTCTTTTTGCTCATATAAAAGTTCTTGACTTTTTCTCCCGCCTCAATTTGGTCACTTATTGGTAAGTTTCTAGAAATAATTTTAGGGGTGAAATATGTACTTAAGTCTTTCGCCTGTTTAGCCATTTTGGCATATTCCGCAAACAAATATGCTAGAACGCCTTCGTCTTCAGTGTAACCTGTAATAACATCCACACCTTCATGAATGCGGTTTTTGCCTAAAGTATCAGAAACACCGTCATAGAAGAATCTTTCATTATTCCCGAATGGTTTTTCACTAACTACTGCAAAGTGCATTTCGTGAGCAGCAAGTTCTTGTTCTGAGATTGTAATTGGAGTTTTTATCTTAACGAGTGACTCAACTGGCTGAGATTTGAAGAACTCGTATAGTCCTTCTTCGCTCTCAGAGTCATAGCCCAGTTGGCGTGCTAATACTATTGCTCTTCTGTATGGTTCAAACACTTTCGTCCATCTGCATGTTGTAATTCCACTTTGAGCAATAGCCCTCTTAAACAGGCCTTTAGACATGGGTGACACTAAATGGTAGCTGGTGCTTCCACCCCCGGCGCTCTCTCCAAAAATGGTTACATTGTTAGGATCTCCTCCGAAATTGGCAATGTTCTTATTGACCCACTTTAACGCGGCCACTTGGTCCTTCATGCCAGCATTGCCGGGAACGTCTTCGGAGTCTAAGCAGAGGAAGCCCAGCACTTCAAGTCTGTAGTTGAAAGTGACAAGGATGACGTCTTGCTTGACGAGGAACTCTGGGCCGTAGAGGTCGTCGTTACCGCTGCCGGACATGAAGGCTCCTCCGTGTATCCAGAACATGACTGGCAAGGGCTTGCTGGGCTTCAGCTCTGGTGTGTACACGTTCAGGTACAAGCAGTCCTCACTCCCCCGAGGAGGGTACATATTAAAGAGGTCGAATTGGTAGCAGACTGGACCAAACTCTTTTGCACTTCGTACTCCGGACCAGGGCTGTGGTGGTTGTGGAGCCTGAAAACACATTTATCATGATGTTCAGAGGTTCAAGTAGGTAATGTCATTTCCGGGATTATTTTCACAATCAGTTTATTATATGACGATTATAAGAATATCTTTTCATGAAATAGTCTAAGATGTAATAATGTGGTAAGGGTATAAGTTTTTTTTTGAAGTATCTGAGTAAGATATTTTGAAAATCACATCCAGTACCACAGGATCCTCCTAGTTATAGTAACAGTATCCTAGGTTTCTTTCAAGAATATCTTGGTGGTCTGTTCCTCAATATTGAAATATCACAAGTCACTGTTACTTCCTTATTATTTACTGTATGTACAATGTGAATATTATATACATACATTTATAGAATTTATTTTACCAGGTGATTTTTTTTGACAATTTAACACTCTTCTATATGACATCAAAAACTCAAAAACTCTATTGACGAAATATTTAGGAGGGTCATTTACTACTACTATACAAAAAGGTTATCGCCAAGCCGAAAACTATTCTTAAAATGACGACTGTTAGTAACAAATAATTTAAGAATAATTTATTGTACCTTAAACCGGAGGTCTCCGACGGGCGGCTGCGCATAAGGTATCCCCTTAAAGCTGCAGAACTTCCCCCCATACGCGTTGTCCACCACCTCTCCTTCCAGGACCCCCTCGGTAACTCTCACTTGCACCATTGTCACTCGTGTTTCTAACTCGGACGGTAATGTACAACTGCCCTTTAAATAAGTCCGGCCGCATATATCAGTAGAGCGGTATCAGGCGGTTGCCACCTCAATGCCGATTGCTAAAAAACATATCTAAAGAAATCTATACTGGCGGTGCCTTGCGGTTTCATCCGCGTATATATCTTTGTCACGGTAAGAAATAATTTTTCGTTATTTTTTGCAACCATTGTGATGACAGGACTGGGAACAAATCCAACAAGTCATTGATTATAACATTGGAACACTGGTTTTTGAGTTTTAAATGGTGTAACTAACCTGACTATTTATATTTAAAAGATTGTAACTATTTTCATGGTACAAACTCGTTTCGTAAAACATACATTGTTATTTAATACGTTTGTTTAAAGGTATTATTACCCCTTTTAGGTATGTCCACATAGTTTTATTATGAACGAATGTTACAAACACTTCTTAATTCCAGTGTACAAAGTTTAGGATTCGTAACTAGTTCCGGATAAAGGTTCTTCACTATGTTTACGTTTTGTAGTTTGTACAATTTGAACTGTAAATAGGTGTGTGATAAAATAAGTAACAGATAGAAGTTATCGCAGAAGTTATCGACCAGAAACACTGATTTGTAGCGCGCAATCTCTAAGCAATCTTTATTATTATTATTAAAGGTAAAATTGTTTTATTTAATGTACTATTTGTATGTTACTGAGGTAAACTTAAAATAAAACTTACGCATAATAATACTTCCGGTTTCAAGCAAAATCGTTATCTATAGGTATAAAAGGTACAAAGTTTATTGCCTACTGTTTTTGCATAAACAATTTAGATTAGTTATGTTACTATATTTAGGTTTCTTAAGCCGATAAGAATCACAATGATAATGCAATAAATGTGTTCTACCTACTGTAGACAATTATTTATGTTTGTAGATAAGTTCAAAGTTTATCCAGACTTTGAAATTGCGTATCACTTCAGTAGCAGTGCCCCGCGAATTCGTCTGAATGTCCCTAATTCACGGGGTCTTCCTGTTTTGCTCGAAATAATAATGTATATTCTGAAATAAATCAATGTACTGGTTGTGCTGTTCTGCTGCAATGAATCAGACTATCATGTATACAAACTCCTGAATCACACTATCCCAACAAAGAGTTTCTTTTTAATTTGTCCATTAGTTCTTGAGCTTAGCGTGTTTGACACAAAAACTCTTCCGCGTTATTATATAGTACAAGTAGTTATAACAATATACGTGAACAAAATGTTGATTAAAATTAAATGTTTGTTCGACGTGGTGGTTTAGTTTCGAGGTTCGACTCGATCAAATTCCTGTTTCCAGGTTTTTCATTTTTTTATATTCTAAAGACGCAAATTATAATTAACTTAGTTTTCAATGACGAACAAAAATTAAAAATCTATCTACATAGAACCCTTTATATAGTCCCTATATACACTGTTATATTATCACTGAATGAAATAAGTAAAATTATAACATTAACCCTGTTAAGTGGGTATAAAAAAACAATTATTGAAGTTTTGTGTATCGTTTGTTATCCGTAAATAGTAAGTACTTAAACTATTTAAAACAACTCGAGTGTCTTTAAATTTATATAATAATATACAACAACTTTTCCTGTAACTGTGTGCGCGAGTCTTTATAAAAGGCTGGCTACAGCGCAGTGTCCAGTAGGGGTTAAACGATTAGGGTATAACTGAATTCTTTCTAAAATTACTGGCGGTTACATTTCCAATAGAGACCGATTAATTTTGTATTCCTTTGGTGTATCGGTGAACTTGAAACGAATGAATAAGTCACTATATTTTACAGTACAACAGTAATAATCTGAAGTTAGTAGAATAGTACTACAGTATAGAGAACACTCAATGTTTGTTCGCAAAATAAATTTAAAAACTCCTATCTGCCATCAACTGGGTTATACCCGGGTTATAAGGGTAACTTTATCTTAAACTAGGAAGAAGTTTTATCTTACTTAAGGGAGTTGTCTCAAGAAACGTACAACAAGATATAGATCCCGTTTAAATGAATGAGAAGCATATAGAAATAGTTACTCGCCGACTGTTCACATTACCGGAGAGAACTCTCTCAGCATTTGTTTTTTCGGTGAGTAGAACTATAAAAATATACTCGCTGGACGAGGCTCGCTGAGCGATACTCGCTCGGCGATCAAAACACTCGCCGAGGACCAACCAGTGTCATTCTGCATAAAGTCGGTTTCGAATTTAGAACATTTTTTAGTAGGGGAAGGGAGGGCAAGGTGGAAGGCCTTACTTCATGATATAATAAAACAAAACATTTAATTATTTTAGACTGTCGTGAAAGGTATGTTATTTTACTATGATGATGCCTGATATTGTTTTGTACCTATGGTGTTACTTTTGGGTAATTAAAGGTTTACACAACACAAGAATAGAATCTTGTGTTGTGTTTTTTATGGTTTGACCAGAAAACTTAAACTTAACAAAACTCCATCTTGCCCAAAAACTCGATATCAATGTTAAATTGAAGTTTTGGAAAACCATTAACCAGTTTTCATGTTAAAACATAATTACAACAAATCTATGCTAAGTATATGCTACCGTATAATGGAAATAACAATAAGACCTATCCTTTACTAACAAAACCGCCTGATACTGTGTGCATCTTAAAAAGTCATAAGATCGGGGTTGTAAAGGCATGTTCCATTTTACCCTCCTTTCCTTTATGGTAGTATAGAATGTGCGAATCGAGCGAAAATCGCCCGTCGCACTTGCTCATTCGCTTATCGCTCGGCGAAAAACTATCAGAACTGCATACTCGCTTCTCGCTGCTCGCCGACTCGTTTTGCAGTTCAATGAAATAGGCTAAATTCACAGTTTTGAATGTTAAAGTATGAATTAAGACATTTACTCTTTCAACTTGAGAAGGGATGTTTATTCCGACCAGCTTTAGGACACCTCGATATTTAAAAAAAATATGTATTATTTAATTATATTTTAGTATTTATGTATGGTACTTTGTGTTCTTTCTGTTTGCTATTCCTACTGGGTGTATATGTTATGGACCAAATGATAAATTGCGCATTATACACAATGCCCGGTCATTATGAAAAATGCTCAATATGAGAGTGCAATTTGATAATAATTATTCAAATAATCAAATTGCCTGGGCACTATACATATTGCCCATCACCTTTTGGGCAGGGTAATACAAACATATTTAACTACTATTTTTTTATCTACAAATAGCACGAAATCGTTACTAAATATAGATTTTGAATTAAATATGTCGTCGCTCGCTTCGCTCGCTCTGTTGCAAGGTCAAAATATCTAACCTAACCTAACCTACTGATCTCTGTCACAAAGTCGAACCTAACCAAGCAATGGATTTCTGGGCCTATGTCGTTTTAATACTAAGCCGAGAGTTTGATTTGCGCTCGAAAGCAAGTAGACAGCGATCATGACTTGATTTTTTTACATATACCGAGCCTTATTGTAAATCCTAAGATTTACCAAGTGAATGATGGTAAAAAAAAACGAATCGCAAACCTTTTTGGACATTTACCATCAAGAATAATAATTGGTAAATCTTAGGTTTTACTCTAAAATCTTAGGATTTACTGTAAGTACGAGCTTTTACAGTAACATATATACCTTTATTATCAAATTGCCCAACTATCATGTAGCAATATAATAATGACCGTGCAATGTGACAAATAATGAAGTTAAGATAGTAATTAATCACTTAGCCCAATAAAGCTAGACATTATTCATAATGCTCGCGCATTATAAATACTGCCCGCATTAATCACCTGGTCCATAACATATACACTATTTTCCACGTCTCGCATAAATTTCTAATGACGCTGTTATGAAGTATGAAGGAACTTTTTTGTTGTCTATTTACGGATTAGTTGTTCAACTTTTTTACCATCCCATTTTAGTAAGTTCGAAACAAACGGTTTAAACAACTAATTAAAAAAAAGGTTTTTTTTTGTTTAATACCTATATTTATTGTACAAACCAAAATTAATTTTACATAATACATAAAACGCACGAAAAATCATTTTTGAGTGACAAATAAAACAATGGAACATGTTTCTACAGTTTTAGTTGCTACTATTGTTATTTTGACACGATTCTTCATTTTTATCGTCTAAATCATTTCCTTTCCTCCATTATTTTTATGATGGCCGTGGTAGGCAGTGTGGTGCCGGGGACTACTGGGGATTTTGTTTAGCCATTTCTTCTTTATAGTTAGAGCACTGAGAAGCGATGGAGGGTACGGATAGGAATTCATAGTATTACTGACGCATCAAAAACGTCTATTTTGTAGCCTATTTTGAATACATAAAACTCTTACTAATAACAAACCAGTTTTTAATATGCGGTTATCATATCAACGGATTCGGGTAAATATTTTACAAAGATGTCTTCCCAGAACTTGAACTCCGCACTATCGGGAGCCGTGCCTGCCTCCAGCACATTGCCGATCTCCAAAAACTCCTCATTTTCTAAGGAATATGGATTCCACTTCACTCCTAAAGTGCTATCTGGAGTCGGATTTCTGTAAAAAAAAAACAGTGTCTTAAAACATATCTCAAAAATACATTTATCACAGTAGTAAAATAGAAATACTTGGGTCGCGGTCTACCTCTATCAGTCAAATAACATACAAATAATCCCAATTTATATACATTAACACCCTTATTAATAAAAATGTCGATATGGATTAGCCACGGATTAATAGATTCTAAATTCAAATTCTCTATAGAAAAATTGAAATTAGAATCTGCTAATCCGTTGCTAATCTACATCAAGATTTTTATTAATAAGGTCCTAGGGGTTTAAGATTTAAGTGCCATCGGCCATATGTTTAAAACTGCGGGAATCGAATCCACAAAATTTGGCACAATAGTAGACTGTAACACTCAGCTATCTATCTCAACTATTGATTAGATGTACTTAAGTAATCTTTATGCTAGATATACCGTTTTACACTTACCCATATTTTGCAAAGTTGGTCCATAGTTTTGTAACGTTCTCAATCATTTTGAATGCCTTCGAATTAATGTCTGCGCTATGACCTGCTTTATTATTAAAAACATAAAACAAATCATCACCATGACATGCTACCGGTTTACCTTCAGTTATACCTCTAATACCCAGTACGTCACATATCAAATTCCTTTCAGATTTACAACTGAATCTGTAAAGGTAGATTTTATTGTTATTATATTTTACGACCACTTTCGTCCATTTTAAGGTAGGATACGAAAACTCTTCAAATCCAGCGTAACGGGCCAGTTTTTCCCAGTCCTTCAGTCCATTCTGTTTAGTCATATAAAAGTTCTTGACCTTTTCTCCCGCCTCAATTTGTTCACTAATTGGCAAGTTTCTAGAAATAATTTTAGGGGTAAAATATGAATTGAAAAGTTTCGCCTGTTTAAGCATTTTTTCAAATTCTACGAACGAAAAACCTAGAACGCCTTCGTCTTCAGTGTAACCTGTAATAACATCCACACCTTCATGAATGCGGTTTTTGCTTAAATTATCGGAAACACCGTCATAGAAGAATCGTTCATTATTCCCGAATTGCTTTTCACTAACTACTGTAAAATGCATTTCTTGACCAGCACGTTCTTGTTCTGAGATTGTGATTGGAGTTTTTATCTTAATGAGTGACTCAACTGGCTGAGATTTGAAGAACTCGTACAGTCCTTCTTCGTTTTCAGAGTCATAGCCCAGTTGGCGTGCTAATACTATTGCTCTTCTGTAGGGTTCAAATACTTTAGTCAAACTGCCTGTGGTTACTCCACTCTGAGCGATAGCCCTCTTAAACAAGCCTTTAGACATGGGCGACACTAAATGGTAGCTGGTGCTTGCAGCCCCCGCGCTCAAACCAAATATGGTCACATTGTTGGGATCACCGCCAAAATTGGCGATGTTCTTATTGACCCACTTCAACGCGGCCACTTGGTCCTTCATGCCAGCATTGCCGGGAACGTCTTCGGAGTCTAAGCAGAGGAATCCCAGTACTTCAAGTCTGTGGTTGAAAGTGACAAGGATGACGTCTTGCTTGACGAGGAACTCTGGGCCGTAGAGGTCGTCGTTACCGCTGCCAGACATGAAGGCTCCTCCGTGTATCCAGAACATGACTGGCAAGGGCTTGCTGGGCTTCAACTCTGGTGTGTACACGTTCAGGTACAAGCAGTCCTCACTGCCCCGAGGAGGGTACATTTTGAACATGTCATATTGATAGCAAACTGAACCAAACTCTTTTGCGGTTCTTACTCCGTACCAGGGCTGTGGTGGTTGAGGAGCCTGAAATCACATTTATCATATTTATCTTAAAGGTCAGAAATTCAGGAAGGTTTTGATATGTTATACTTACGCAAGTAGATGTTTTAAGTGTAGGAACAATATTATGTCGTTTTATTCTCACAATGAGTTGCTATAATTAGTTATAACTGTTAAGTGATAAGCGTATTAATTATCTGATTAAGTGTCATGTTAGTATGTTTTGAAAAAGGACTATGCTTGTTTTTATTAATAACCTTAAGAACAGTACATAAAATATTCATATCTAGTTTTATGTAATTTTGGTTATCTTTTTAACCGACTTCAACAAAAGGAGGTTCTGAGTTTGACCTGTATGTATGTATGTATGTTTGTCTGCGATTATCCCGTGATTGGCTGAACCAACTTTGATACGGTTTTTGATAAAGTGTTTGTTTGACCAAGGAAAAGGTTTTGGTATTCTATAATTAACCGACTTTAAAAAAGGAGGTTCTGAAATTGACCTGTATGTATGGATGTTTGAACGCGATTATCTCGCGTGTGATTATACCCATTTTAATGTGGTTCTCAGAAAAGTGTCTGTTACACTTACGAGAAGGAACATTATTTTGACTTTCTTACCAGATTATTATATGTATAAAGTAAAGATGCGTCGTTAGATTACACGTTGTTACAGAATGCGTTGTTGAAGAGAGTTAAAGGTTCACTGCTCGTTTGATTTTGACCCGACTTCTTGAAAATATACGTGCAAGATTTAAAGTAAATCCATGAAGTAGGTACTTTTTGAGATTATCCCAATATGACATACATACAGACAAACAGACAAAAATTCTTAAAACTAGTTTTTTTGGCTTAGGTATCGATTGAAGATCATACCCCAAACATTCTTTAAAAAAAATATTAAATGTACAGTTTTGATTTTCCTACCATTTTATTATACATTCTGATTCGTAGAAACAGATAAATAGTTAAGATATTGCTGTAGCTACCTTAAACCGGAGGTCTCCGACGGGCGGCTGCGCATAAGGTATCCCCTTAAAGCTGCAGAACTTCCCCCCATACGCGTTGTCCACCACCTCTCCTTCCAGGACCCCCTCGGTAACTCTCACTTGCACCATTGTCACTCGTGTTTCTAACTCGGACGGTAATGCCAAAGCAACTGCCCTTTAAATAAGTCCGGCCGCATATATCAGTATTGCGGTATCAGGCGGTTGCTACCTCAACGTTGTAAAATGAATCTAGGTGATTGCTACACTAGCGATGCCTCGCGGTTTTATCCACATAAGTAGTCTCATCGGGGTAAGAAATCACTTTATATTTCGATGATATCGTAACTATTCTGCTACTAGTTTTTTATTGTATTTAGAAGATTATTGCAATTTTTATAGTTCAATCTGGTTTATTAAAATTTGGCAAGTATTAGCTTATTTAAGGAATTATTACCAATTTTAAGTATTTCCACAGCGTCTTATAATAAACGAATAGTACAAAACGACTTTATACCAGGGTACAAAGTTCAGGATTCGTTACCATTTCCGGTTAAAGTTAAGTATTTTTTCCATTTATTTTTTGGAATAGTTATATCTTTTTAGTTCGATGAAATACAAAACAGCCAACCAAACAACGTCCACAAAATGGCATAAAACAAGAATAACGGAAATACGAGTATAATATAAGCTCGCTGTCAGCGATCTTACAACCGGCAGACTGCTTGGCACCCAACGTGTCGCTGACCACGAGTTGAAAATAAGCAGCCTGGGGCGGTACACCTACTTTCCAATGCTGCCATTGTAGGATTGCCACTGACTGATCATTGCAAGCTTATTTGAATGTGAAAACACTTAACATAGGCATAATGACAAGTACACTGGAACTTTCATTAAACTGCCATCCACCGACTTTAAAATAGCGGAATCGCGCCCCTGCGCGTAGCGTGCGCTCTCTGCCTGCTAGCAGTGGCTCCCGCGATTTAAACACCCAACACTTTCTGTTGTTTCTTGAGTTGGGTGCCTGATAGCTGTTGGTCCGCTAGCAGTCGTATTAGTTTAAAGCGGTGTTGGGTGGCAGCGTCAATGGACCAGAGTCGTGGAAGTGCGCTGCAATTCGTGTGTAAATATTGCAGTAATTTTTTTATTATTCCAAAGACACCAAGATTAATTAATTTATTAGTGGTGATGGAGGATATCGTGTGGATACTAGGGCCCACAACCATGTGTTAATTGCATAAATTTTGTATTAGGAGACCACAAAAGAAGGTAGGTAGGTGTATCCGTCTAGACATAAAAAATGATAAGGAGACCGTTTGCTTGTAGTAGTTTTCATTATCATTTACGATCCGTTACTAAATACTTAAAGCCGCACTTCAATTAATATATTAATGAAGAGGTTTGACGTAAATGTAATCAAAGAATATGCGCTAGTCTTTATTCATTGACTACGGGCTGGCTACAGCGCGGGGTCCTGTGTGGGGCTAAATGATTAGTGGATAATTGACTTCATTAACTCGTCTTACAATTACTCGCGCTACAATTTCTAAATAGAGATCGATAAATTTTAATTTCTCTTGGTGTATCGTTGAAATTAAAACGAAAGATATAAATATATAGTGCAACAATAATAAGCTCGAGATTTTAAAAGGTATTTATGTATGTAAGCGCTTATGCCGGTTTAATTTTATTACTGTAAACATGCAGCACGATAGTTTAAAAGTTAGTACTCAACGTTTGTTTACAAATATTTGAAGTATCCCGCTATCCGTCATCAATCTTATGTTTTCCAGAATAGGATTGTCTTCTGGTATATAATATTTACGTAACTATATATTCCGGTAAAACAGGGTACTTATGACTAATTTTATCTTCAACTAGGAAGAGGTAAAAAATCGCATAAATCGTAGTTAAAGCACGCTAAAATTATAGTTTTATAAATATTCAAGGAAATACGTTTCGAGCCAATCTATCTATCCATGGAGTCTCGAAAACGCTCTAAGTCTTTGGGGTCATTATATATATGTATATATCTCTATATTATACTATAAATAAAAAAACAATGCTCATTATCATATGTAACATCATATTATTATACCTTGAATGCGGTTAGTGCCTAACCTTAACTACCTCGTTGGCCTAGTGGTGCTAAGCGCGCCTGCTACGCTAGAGGTCTTGGGTTCGATTCCCGAGTCGACCAAGGTGTTATTGGGTTTTTCTATGAAATTCTCAGTAGCAGGTCGGAGTTTGGATTTGTGTCCGGTTAGTGGCAATAGGCTCGCCCCCTATTACATGGGACCTAAACATATCGGCGAACTGTGGGTGTACATTGGTACGCCTCTGCCTACCCCTTCGGGGATACAGGCGTGATGATATGTTATGTGAATGCGGTTAGTGCTCCATTTATTCTTAGATCTGTCTATATGCTCTCTGCCTGTATATGTATATGCTCTATTCAAGAAATATGAGGATACAACACTAAAAAAACAAAATGAATTTTTCGATCGTTTCGAAATCGTTTTTAATTTGAGGCAATTCCTAACGGATCGTTATTTTTATAATGAGTGGAAAGACAGTTGCGGCTGGGAAGTTTGTTGAGCCATTTCTTCTTCATAGAATGCTCCAGAGAACGAAGTAGCGATAAAGGGTAGGCGGTTCAGGGAATGCTATAGTTTTAATGCCGAAACAAAAACGTTTATTTTGTAGCCTATTTTGAATAAATAAAACTACTACTTATAATAAAAAGTACGTATTTAATATGCGGTAATCATATCAACTGATTCGGGTAAATAGTTTACAAAGATGTCTTCCCAGAACTTGAACTCCGCACTATCGGGAGCCGTGCCTGCCTCCAGCACATTGCTGATCTCCAAAAACTCCTCCTTTTCTAAGGAGTATGGATTCCACTTCACTCCTAAATCGCCGTCTGGAGTCGGGTTTCTGTAAAAAATATTCAGTGTCTTAATAGACAATTCTCACAGGAGCAAAAATACATGAGTCACGGGGTCTCTCTATCAGTTAAGTCACATACAATTAATCCCAATTTATATCCATTTGAATCAATATTAAGGCCCTTCGCCTTTGGCTATATATTTTTAGGGTTTAAAGAGAAGAAAATCGAAATTCATACCACATCCACAAGTCTATAATACCTTGACCTACCTTTGACATTTTAGCTTTAACAAAATCAAACTTTTCTGTCAACGCAATCAAAAGAAATGGATACCTACAGGTTTGTACGAAACCCTCGGTGCTCGAGTCCGAATCGCACTTTGCCGGTTTTTTAAGTGCGGGAATCGAATCCACATCATTTGGCACAATAGCATTTACACTCAGCTATCTCTATCTTAACTATCGATTAGATATACGTTATGTAAACTTTTTGTTAGATTTTCTGTTTTAGACTTACCCATATTTGGCAAAGTTGGTCCAAAGTTTTGTTACGTTGTCAATCATTTTGAATGCTTTTGAGTTAACGTCTGCGCTTGGGCCTTCTTTATTGTTAAAAAGATAAAACAAATCATCACCATGACATGCTACCGGTTTACCTTCAGTAACATCTTTGATACCCAATACGTCACATATCAAATTCCTTTCAGATTTGCAACTGAATCTATACAAAAAGATTTTATTGTTATTCGATTTTACGGCCACTTTCATCCATTGTAAGGCGGGATACATAAACTCTTCAAATCCAATGCAACGGGCCAGTTTTTCCCAGTCCTTCTGTCCGTTCCTTTTGCTCATATAAAAGTTCTTCACCATTTCTCCCGTCTCAATTTGATCACTAATTGGTAAGTTTCTAGAAATAATTTTCGGGGTGAAATATGTACTGAAGTCTTTCGCCTGTTTAACCATTTTGGCATATTCGGCAAACACGTATGCTAGAATGCCTTCGTCTTCAGTGTAACCTGTAATAACATCTACTCCTTCATGAATTCGGTTTTTGCCTAAATTATCAGTAACACCGTCATAGAAAAATCTTTCATTGTTTCCGAATTGCTTTTCACTAACTACTGTAAAATGCATTTCGTGGACGGCAAGCTCTTGTTCTGCGATTGTAATTGGAGTTTTTATCTTAATGAGTGACTCAACTGGCTGAGATTTGAAGAACTCGTATAGTCCTTCTTCGTTTTCAGAGTCATAGCCCAGTTGGCGTGCTAATACTATTGCTCTTTTGTAGGGTTGAAATACTTTCGTCCATCTGCATGTTGTTATTCCACTTTGAGCAATAGCCCTCTTAAACAGGCCTTTAGACATGGGCGATACTAAATGATAGCTGGTGCTTCCGCCCCCGGCGCTCTCTCCAAAAATAGTTACATTATTAGGATCTCCACCGAAATTGGCAATGTTCTTATTGACCCACTTCAACGCGGCCACTTGGTCCTTCATGCCAGCATTGCCGGGCACGTCTTCGGAGTCTAAGCAGAGGAACCCCAGCACTTCAAGTCTGTAGTTGAAAGTGACAAGGATGACGTCTTGCTTGACGAGGAATTCTGGGCCGTAGAGGTCGTCGTTACCGCTGCCGGACATGAAAGCTCCTCCGTGTATCCAGAACATGACTGGCAAGGGCTTGCTGGGCTTCAACTCTGGTGTGTACACGTTCAGGTACAAGCAGTCCTCACTCCCTCGAGGAGGGTACATATTGAAGAGGTCGAATTGGTAGCAAACTGAACCAAACTCTTTTGCACTTCGTACTCCGGACCATGGCTGTGGTGGTTGTGGAGCCTGAAAATACATTTATCATGATAGTCAGAGGTTCAAGTAGGTATTGTCATTTCAGGGATTATTCTCATAATCAGTTTAGGAAGGAATATAAGAATATCTTTTCATGAAATAGAGTTTGGTGTAATAATGTGGAAGGCGTATCAGTTATAATGTTTTTGTAGTATCTTAGTAAGGTTTTTAATTATATTTCTTTAAATCACATCCAGTACCGGTATCCTATGTCTCTTTTAAAAATATCTTGGTGGTCTGTACCTGAATATTGAAATATCACAAATTACACAGTTAAATCACTATTACTTCCTTTTTAACTATTGTACAATGTGAATATTATATATATACATGTTTAGAACTTTTTTTATCAGGTGAATTATATTTAATTTTGTCTAAATCTGTAAGCTCTATTTAAGAATTTTCTTGACAAATAAACACCCTTCTAAATCACATCAAAAACTTTTATCAAAACTTTAAAGTACACTTATAATCTAAATTCTATTGATGCAATATTTAAGAGGGTTTACTACAATATACAAAAAGGTTATCACTAAGCCGAAAACTATTGTTAAAATTACGATAGTTAGTAACAAATAATTTATTTTATGGTACCTTAAACCGGAGGTCTCCGACGGGCGGCTGCGCATAAGGTATCCCCTTAAAGCTGCAGAACTTCCCCCCATACGCGTTGTCCACCACCTCTCCTTCCAGGACCCCCTCGGTAACTCTCACTTGCACCATTGTCACTCGTGTTGCTAACTCGGACGGTAATGTACAACTGCCCTTTAAATAAGTCCGGCCGCATATATCAGTAGAGCGGTATCAGGCGGTTGCCACCTCAATGCCGATTGCTAAAAAACATATCTAAAGAAATCTACACTGGCGGTGCCCCGCGGTATCATCCGTGTGAGTTATCGTTGTCGCGGAAAGAATTAATTTTTGTAGTTATTGCGATAGGTACTAGGAACAAATCCAGCATGGTATTGATCATAAATTCACAACATTGGTACACTTGTTTTTGAGTTGTAATTGGTGTAACTAACCATGCTTTTATACTTACTAGATTACAACTATGTTAACAGTTCAAGCTGGTTTATAAACATAAACCAGCGTAACGTAAAATATACATTATAATCTAATAAATATGTTATAAGGTATGTTTAGCATTTGTAAGGACACACAGACACTTACTATCCCATCAAAAACATTCTGTAAAAAACTAGCCAAGTCTCGATGGAGCTGCTTGTTTATCTCTAAAAAGTAATGAAATCTAGACAAAGTCGTACCAAGTCTAAGGTTCCTTACTGCGATTTCTTTATTATTCTAGTTAATGTTGTGTGACTTGGCCGTTGAACATTCTTCATACGTTAGTGTTGTACAAGTCAGTATTGTTTACACATTGATACTACCTATGTTTGTTAAGCCAGATTATAGCCCATACTGGTATTGGTAATTGGAAACTAGTACCTCATTTAAGGCTGTTGTTGATTATGCAACATATGCATTCAGCATTGACAATGCTGACTTCTGCTCTCTTTTTTTGGAGCGTCTCATCGACCACTGATCTAACATTATATAGACGTACAGATGGACTTCTCTCAATGATTATCTTAGAAGTCCGTCTACTTTGGATTTTTTTTTATACAGTTTTGTATATGGCTCCTATACATAAGTATTATTGATATACGCAGCTTAAGTCTACAATTGACTGGTTATTGAATAAACTTTTTCAGAATGGTAATTTTCCATCGTCAATGGGTGGCGGTCCTGGCGATAGATAGGTGCAATGGTGTCATGAAGCACCTGATTTTGTACCCTTGTGTACCCTTCAACGGCCAAGTCACACAACATTAACTAGAATAATAAAGAAATCGCAGTAAGGAACCTTAGACTTGGTACGACTTTGTCTAGATTTCATTACTTTTTAGAGATAAACAAGCAGCTCCATCGAGACTTGGCTAGTTTTTTACAGAATGTTTTTGATGGGATTTCACTTCTTTTTGTAGAAACGTATATTGATTTATATGACGGGCCTGTTGGTCTAGTGGTTAGAGACCCTGACTGCTATACCGGAGGTCGTGGGTTCGGTTCCCACCCGGAACAAATGTTTGTGTGATGAGCACGATCATTTGTCCGGTGTCTGGGTGTGTAATTTATCTATAACATGTATGTATTTAGAAATATATAAGTATGTTTATCAGTTGTCTGGTTACCATAACATAAACTCTGCTTAGCTTGGGATCAGACAACC
The DNA here is from genome assembly GCA_905146925.1 of Autographa gamma. Taxonomy (NCBI): domain Eukaryota; kingdom Metazoa; phylum Arthropoda; class Insecta; order Lepidoptera; family Noctuidae; genus Autographa; species Autographa gamma. Next base: position 1,459,202 of record LR989858.1, read on the forward strand.
GTGTGTGAGATGTCTTGGTATATTGTTATTATTATTTTATTAGATTTTCTTATTTTACAACTTTTTTTTCTTTTTAGGAGTAATTTTTATGTATATATATTATGTGTGTATATTTTTCTATTACTATTCTTTCTTTTCTAGCAGTATTACTTAATATTTAAGTAATACTATAAGTTTTATTTAGGAGAGCCGATTGTAGGACGCCGAGTATTTTTATAAAAGACCAAACTAAACTAAAAGAAGACTGCAAATTATCGTTTTCAATATTTATTTTCAACTCTCCGTAACTAGCGATGACGCGCCGAATCACAGCTAGCGTTGGCGGGAAAACGGGTTGTCTCACAATGCAACCACTTATTTTATCATAACTAATGTTTTAACTTTATAATAATGTCATTAAAAGATAAATTAATTATATTATCAATAATCATTAAGTTATATTTTTACAAATATCGAGGATAATACCTCGATATTTATACATTCACAACTTTTTAATACATTTTAGTCATAATTCTCTTTATAATTCTTACACGATATAAAAAATATTTCTTTAGGTAAAAACCGATATCTGACAGACGTGTTATTTTTCGTCACCATGACAATAATTAAAAATAAATATTTTAGGAAGAAGGTTTGTGGAAGGAGTACGCCACACTTTATTAAAATTATAATCCGTCACTAATCATAAACTTCCAAACCTATGCAAATCTTCGAATTGTTATAATAACAAGTTGCTAATCTAGCGACGTGTGCGGGTATCACCACCACTCTTAGTCTAATGCATTATACAAATCTTGAGCGAAATTAATATTTTAGTGTAATTTGTTTGTTTAATTTGTGTTATGTTCGAGTAGAATAAAGTTAATCCTTCTACTATATCTTCTTGTAAAGTTGTAAGTACCAGTATAAAAGCCAGTCTAGTCTTATCCAGAGCTTTCCTTTAATTTTATTTATATGCGTATTAAGAGGGAACGCTGACGGAAAGACTTTTGAAAATTAGGTTATTGAAGAAAGTAGTGCTATCGTTCTACCGCAAGGTTTGTGAATCTGAGCGTAATTTGACAGTGTGTGATAAAAATAATGTCTAAGCGCGCTCGTTTCGTATAGTTGTCTACATAATTACCAAAATCATTTTATCATCTGCACTCGTAAATTGGAATTATTGACGTATAAACAAACGGTAACCATGACGGTAAAAGGGAGCCATATGATGAACTTTTTGAAACACTAGCCGTAGTATTAAACAGCTTGGTGGTAGTACGATTGGGAATTAATATTCTTGCTGCCAGTTCAAATCTTAGGCGAGATACCTTTTTTGTGTTTATGTAACTAATCTTTTTAAATTAAATATTTTCTAAAATTATGTTGCTTTTTACGACATACAAAAATTTTGAATGGTTTACATTTTTGTCGTGCATTTTCTCACAACACGCATAAATAATGATTATTATGTGTTTTTGTTTACTATTTTTCTTTACGTAAGTTTGATGCCCTTTGCAGACAATGAGTGAATTATGACGTAAAAATATTATATTATATATGTGGCATATATATGTGGCATCTTCTATAGTACTTCCTTGACAAAGAATAATTCATGGTATATTTACTTGTGATTATTATTACTTATTGTTTTTACTCAATGCCCAATGATCATTTTATAACAAAATTCGTTAGTGACTACTAACTCTTAACTCATCATAATAAGGCAGCTGTAGTTATTGTTGCCTTTATGTAGGTAAATCATAAAGAGTTTGTAAAAGAGCTTTCTTAATAAATGAAAATAAATTGACATACATTTACATTACTTCCTGCACACACTGGAAATCATTATTTCATTATAAAAATATTCATACTGAGTTCAGAAACCAGCGAGAAATAGACGAGAGCCTTTGTATGGAGAAAAGTCCCCCACCTTTCCTCTTAAAAGCATAAGGAGAGGCATTCGCCAAGCACCGGCACACTATAGGCTAGATTTAATTAGGAGATGTGACCCACTACTCTGGATTTTTGCAATGACAGTCGATTGTTTTAAGTACGAATAGTATAAGGGGGCTACCATACCATATCTCTAATACAGCTGAAACCAGCTGAGGGTTCTTCATCAGATACTTCAGACCTTAGATTTTTGGGCTCCACCAAGTTAAATATTTTTTGTAAAGGCGGTATGTCGATCTCTAATAGTTTGCTTGGGCTCGTGTATGTGCTTTCTAATGAGGGTCACCAGCTACTTCAGATCTTCGATTATCCTAGTTTTTATAGTTTTCCCTTTATGTGGCCATAAAACCCCAACTCTGTACCAAATTTCAGCTCTCTGAGTTAATGGGAAGTACTAGTTCTATTTTGATGATCATGAGTGAGTGAGTGTCGTAAATGCGAAACTTTGGTTTCGCTTAACTTTGGAACTAAATGACCTACAGACCTGAAATTTTAGATTTTAAGTATATAATTACAGCTAACTTGATGCCAAAAATTTCTGCGTTCTGGTCTTATCCAGAGGTTCTCAAATAGAGGCCTGAAAATGGGCCGAAATGGTTCCAGTAAAGGATGGTACGGCAGTGTTTGCTTCGCGCTCGACTTGGCGGGGGCACTGCCGTGCCCCCCGATAAACGGAACCACAGAGTTCTATTATAAACGAAAGTTACAAAGACTTCTTAATACCGTTGTACGAAGTTCAGGATTCGTAACCAGTTCCGGATGAAGGTTCGTCATTTACCTATTTTTAAATTTTGTTGTTTGTATAATTTGAACTGTAAATAGGTGTGTGATAAAGTAACAGATAGGTTTAGTAGAAGTTATCGACCAGAAACACTTATTTTACTAGTCGCAATCCCTTAGTGATTTTTATTTTTATTATTTAAGGTTAAATAGTTTTATTTAATGTTCTATTAGTATGTTCCTGAGGGCTGGTTAACAAGCCAGTCCCTTTTTGAATTACGAGCTAGATTGTTTAATTAGAACAGAAAATATAATGGAAAGATCTTTTTGGTATACAATATTTAACGCATAGTAATACTTCCGGTTACAGGCAATATCCTTATCTATAGGTACAAAAGGTACAAAGTTTATTGCCTACTGTTTTGTGCAGAAAACAATTTAGATTAGTTATGTTACTATATTTAGGTTTCTTAAGCCGATAAAAATCACAATGATAATGCAAAAAATGACTTCTACCTACTGTAGACAATGATTTATGTGTGTAGGTAGGTAAAAGTTCAAAGTATGTACAATAATCTACATATCTGACTTCTTCGTCTGTATGTCCCTAATTCTCGGGGTCTTCATGGTTTGTTCGAAATATTAATTAATATTCTAAAATAAAACGGTATACTGGTTTTGCTACAATGAATCAGACTATTATGTATACAAAGTCCTGAATCACCCTATCCCAACAAAAAGTTTATTTTTAATTTGTCCATAAGTTCTTGAGCTTAGCGTGTTTGACACAAAAACTCTTCCGCGTTATTATATTAGTACAAGTAGTTATAACAATATAAGTGAACAAAATTTTGATTAAATCTAGGTTAGAGGTTCGACGATCAAATTCGTGTTTACAAGTTTACAACATAGTCAAATTTGCAGTTTTTTATTTATCTTATTCTAAAGACGCAAATTATAATTAACTTATTTTCAATGACTAGCAAAAATTTTGAATAAGGGTCTATATATAGAATCGAAGGTACCTTTTTATTTTATTACCAAATGAAATAAGTAAAATAATAGCATTCACCTTGTTAAGTAGACAAAAACAATTATTGAAGTTTTCCTTATCATTTGCGATCTGTTATAAAGTAAGAATTAAAACTAAAAATAACATACCATCACGCAGATGTGTACCTATGTCCATACGCAGCTCGCCGGTATGTTTAGGTCCCATGTGAGGGCGAGCCTATTTCCACTAACCGGGCACAAATCCAAACTACATCCGGGCACAAATACAAAAAAAAAAAAAACAAATCTAATGTCGTTAAATTATATAATAATACATAACAATTTTTCCCATAAATGTGATCAATTAATGAGCTAGCCTTTATAAAGAGCTGGCTACGGCGCGGGGTCCAGTATGGGGCTAAACGCTTAGGGGATAATTGAATTCTTTCATAAACTCGTCTACTCGTCTACTCGCGGTAAAATTTATAACAGAGACCGATTAACTATATTTTACAGTACAAAAATAATAATCTCAAATTATTACTGCAGTATAGGAAACACTCCATGTTTGTTTTAAATAAATTTAAGAACTCCTTTCCGCTGTTAACCTCATAATTTTAGGATTGTCTATTGGTAAATCAGGATTACCCTTTAAGGGTAACCTTATCTTAAACTATAAAGAAGTTTAATCCTACTTAAAAGTATGAAAACATCGCAGTAAAACTAAGCTAAATTCACAGTTTTGAATGTTAATTTAATTTTAGTATTTATACATGGTACTTTGAGTTCTTTCTTTTTGCTATTTCTACTGGTTGTATACCCTATTCTCCGAGTCTCTCATAATTTTTAACGACGCTGTTGCAAGAGATTACTATAGATAGAAGTATGAAGGAACTTTTTTATTGTCTATTTACGGAATCGTTGTTCGATTTTTTTACGAAACAAACGGCCGCATATGTCAGTAGAGCAATATCAGCAGGTTAATTCTCTTTTTTACCTGGGCCCCCGTTGGGCTTTGAAAAAGCTCAACAGGGAGCTCCTGGAGGAGACCGCCACTGTCCTAACTTGGGGGCCACTAACGCCAGAAGGGCCGATAAACGTTGACGAGGAGGCCATACAGTTTCGGCAGCACCTCACTGAGCTTTGTGATGCGGCGATGCCTCGCATTCGCAACGGCGACAGGCAAAGGAGGAAGCAAGTGTACTGGTGGTCACAAGAACTCACACTATTGCGCTGGGAGTGTGTGGCCAAGCGCCGTCAGTATACCAGGTTCCGCCGGATTCGTCGTCGCCCGGAAAACGCTGAAGCACGGGAGGCTGAACTGTATCAATTATATCGGACTGCAAAGAAGACCCTGCAGCTGGCTATTAAAGCTGCCAAAGAAACCGCTCGCATAGAGTTACTGGCTGAGCTGGACAGAGATCCGTGGGGGAGACCGTACCGCCTAGTGAGGGGAAAACTTCGCCCGTGGGCGCCACCACTGACCCAAGTCCTCAGGCCAGAATTCCTGCGGGATGTGGTGGCCGCTTTGTTCCCTGAACAAGAACCCAACTTCGCCCCACCACCGATGGCAAGTAATTCGTTCGGCATGTCTGGCGAAGTCACCCCGGCGGTAACAGAGCAGGAACTCCAGACGGCTACTGAGCGGCTCAGAGTTAGGAGTACAGCACTAGGACCGGACGGCGTCCCTGGTCGAGCACTCGTTCTGGCCCTAAAATATATGGGCCCACGACTCATGAGGCTCCTTAGTATGTGCTTACAGCAGGGCCATTTCCCGGCAATCTGGAAGTCGGGAAAGATGGTCCTGCTTAGAAAGGAGGGGCGCCCCGCTGATTCCCCATCGGCCTACCGCCCTATCGTGTTGCTGGATGAGGTGGGCAACATTTTTGAAAAGATCATTGCAGACCGCCTCGTCCATCATCTGACGTTCGTGGGGCCGGACCTAGCGGCAAACCAATACGGTTTTCGGCGGACGTTCCACTATCGACGCGATTTCACAACTAAGGAACCTAGCCCAGGACGCCATAAGGCGTCGGGAGGTGGTACTAGCGGTGTCTCTTGACATCGCTAACGCCTTTAACTCCATTCCCTGGTCCTGTATTCGAGAGGCGCTCGTGCACCACGGGGTGCCAGTGTACCTTAGGCAGATATTGGGCAACTATCTATCGGACAGAGTTATTGTGTTTCCAAGTCAAGGGGGTCTAGGAAGACATGAGGTGTCGCGCGGTGTTCCACAGGGATCAGTTCTGGGTCCGATCTTGTGGAACATCGGCTACAACTGGGTTTTACGCGGAGAGTTCCTACGGGGTGTCAACTGCATATGCTATGCAGTTGACACCCCGCATACTTATATAATATTATTCGCTGGGTACGACCGTGGTCGGTGATCGTAGTCAATTAAATGAATATTACGCGGGTAGCGGTGTAATGCCGGCACGCACCATAGCGAAATGTGGCGCGTGCGCCCGGTCACCGTGTGCTATACACAATTATCTATGTTTATGTTTACCTATATTATAATGTTTAACTCCTTTGTACGTCTATCTTTTATATAACGTTGTATTATTTCTTATTATTTTGTATTTATTTATGTGTATATTTTGTAAATAAGTATGTAACTGGTTTACATCCGTACGCCACACCACCATAGGTTCAGTTGAAAACCAGCGTCAAGCATTAGCTGCTTGACATATGCTGAACTGGACCTTTTTGGCACAGCCGCTAGGCACACATTCTGCAAAGTGTTTTGTCTGTCTTTTTTTTCTGTATTTTTTTGTGTGTTTTTTGTGTTTTGCTGTGTCAAATAAATTTTTTCTTTCTTTCTTTCTTTCTTTATGCTGACGACACCCTCGTCACTGCGCAGGCCAAAAATTAAAAATAAAAAATTAAAACAAACAGTAAGATTCTCTCAGTCTTTCAATTTACTTAATAATAATAATGAGTTTTCCCGTAAATGTGATCAATTAATGTGCGATAGTCTTTATAAAGCGCGGGGTCTAATGTGAGGCCCCCGGGGCTATACGATTAGGGGATAATTGAATTCTTGGCCCTCATTAACTCACCGAACAATTACTCGCGGTAACATTTCCAAAAGAGATCGATTAATTTTGTATTCACGTGGAAAATGCCTTATTTAAGATGTTTGTAGATAATTTTTTAGTCAGTTATAAGTATTAACTCTGCTTAAAAAAATGGGGATGTATTGTTGTCTGTGTATAAATTGTCTTTTAATATTGTATATTAGGGATTGCAAACAAATTGGTAAAAATATCTAAATAGGTGTATGTGTTTTTTTTACTTTTGCAAGTATAGATAGTTATGTAAGTACCTCCGAAACAATCAAATAATAATAATTATTTTATTTGCTTGCCTACATTTGTTCAAAATAAAAAACTGCACCTTTTTTAGTTTAAATTGGTTCTTTAGTGTTAAAGTTATGCACCTTAACCATGCTTGCTGTTTTGCTAGTTACCAAAGTAACCAAGCTTGATTAATTAAAAATAATAACAATAATAATAATCCAGCCAATATACGTCCCACTGCTGGGCACAGGCCTCTTCCCATATAGAGAAGGCACGAGCATTGATCACCACGCTCGATTAATTATTATGTGAGAATTAGTCTGTAGAACATTAGTATATTTTGCGTTTAATAAAAACATGATAAAAGTTTTAGGTATAAAAAAATGTACTTAAGTTTAGGTATATAAAAATTTGAGTATCAGACATTTTATCTTATTGAACCCTGTCCAGTACCTACTGTCCTTATCAGAAAGCTCTGATAATGATAGGCTTGAATAAGGACTTTGTTTACGGATGTTACTAATATTAAAATCTAATCTAAATACAGTCATAATTACATGAACAAAGTCCAAATAAAGTAGGTATTTAATTCTTGTCTTTTGATCTTATCTCTGAACACAATCGACAGTAAATCGTACCTACTGTTCGCCTAGATACCTTGTCATATGCGCACCATATATTTACGTAGTAGCATTATTGCTTGACAACGTGTCCGTGCATTGGGCTCGGTGTTCCATAAATTTTGTGTGAGCTCGGCCTAAATAACAATGTATGGTGCCGTTACTGTATGCGTGGAATGATCTACTTGCTTCGAAACTAGACCATGGAGAGATCCTAGTTGGTGCGGCCTATAACAATATGAGCTTTTTTTATTAATTCGTTTTTCACTAAGAATGTGTTTGATAGAACAATTGACAACAGCAGCAACTGGGCTGAAAATAATAGGAAAGAATTTCGAAAAAAAAAAAACATTACATTATTGAACATACAATTTAAATTTAAAAATTTCTAATAGACAACTTTCTACGGGTCGGTTGCATTGTTATCGTAGTTTATGTTTAAAAAAGTACCTAATAAAGTTGAAAGGATTTTTATGTGATTTTATGCAGCGCTTTTTGATAATAAAATAAATATAGTCAATAAACCTTTTAGCAATGTTTTGTTATTGAAATTCAGAATGAGAAAGTTTAGTTATTTAGTTAATAGCAATTTATCTGTAAGGCATAACTTTGTCTCGCTGTTAATGGCCAGGCGTAAACGTCTGGTCTTACAAAAGTCTTAGTCGACAGTTACACAGATTTCAAACAAAATAGTTGGGTTGTTTAGGTCATACTTAAATAGGTACCTGTTTCATATATAATACGGTTGATTCGTGAAAACTGATCTGTACAGAAAATACTTAAAAAGGTTAGGCGGTAAAATAAGAAGCGATCATGTACACACTTATCTCTTTTGATACCTAATAGCATTGAAATCAGAACAAAACTCAAATAACACGCAAGAATCGTTTCAGGTGTCACGCTCTACAATTGTGAAACGAGACAAACAGTAGACCTTTTGAATACACAATACTGTTGGTGAAATACATAGACTAAACAATTACATAGACTGCTACTGTCGCTAGTTTCCCCTTGTGCCAAGCAAGAGCAGTTTTTAGTCTGTGTCTAGTAAATTCGTTAATTTATTTGTTTGGTTAACCAACAATTGCTTACACAGTATGTTTACAATTGCAATCAACATAAAATTTCATTTATAAGTGTAACAATTAGTTAAAGGTTAACACCACATGCACAATTTATAATTTGGTTACTCATTTAGAAAACTATTGTTGCTATTTACTAAAAATACAAAATTTACAAAAAAAAAGTCTACAATAACAATTTATAGAAAAATAAAAAGTTAAAACTACATAATCATTGCATAAAAAATTAGGAGATTTAAAACGCGTTAACTGGATTGTGTTAATTTTTGTGCAACGAGAAACTTATACACGAAAATATCGATGGTTTTGACATTGTTAGGATAATATTAGTGTTTTACATAGATTTTTTAAAACGGCAAGCTCCATCTTCATACATAATTCACGACAAAACTAGTTCACACTAGTGCTTACGTTCAAACTCTGATAGGCTCACTCTAGTTTCTTATGTATACTCTAAAGTGAAATATAAAGGCCGTTGCGTCGCACGGGTGGGCACGGCGTGCACGTATGCGTGAGTGGCGTGTCACTGGCGTGTTTGTGTACTTTATCGGAAATACACGTGCTCCTGCCGTGTACTGCACGGGGGAGTTGATGGTTGGTTGGGTACCTGTGTGGAAATAGTAATTAGGAATATTTGGAGAGAGTTTCAGTTATTTTAATGGTTCAGCTGTTTTTCTCGTATGGATTACTAGCCAGTAGCTTATACCTTATTTGTAGACAATTTAAAATTGACTGGTAGACTTATGGCAGACTAGCGAGCCTGGATTTGGAATTAACATAATTTGTCTTCTGTCTTCTCATTTAATAAATGAGTTATTTCTCATGGATTCGTTCAAAATATGGGCAGAATTGATATTGGTTAACACTAAACAATACTTCTTCAGTTTCATAGTTATTAAGTTGTACATTTTTTTCCTAGTTTATCTTACATTATATCATAACTAGGAAAAAGATGCCACTAGTACAGGTTTTCCCTGGAGGTCTAGCCAGACGTGTTACACTTTACAAGGATTATTTCTAACGTATTTAGTTATCATTTCTACGTAATAACATATTATAGTTAATTTTCGACAGCAGACTGGTTTCCGAGAATTAGTCAACGCTATCCGATCTAGGTAATAACATAGTATCTGACCTATTCAGGCTAGACTATAACGGGAAACTGTAACTAGAAATAGCCTTCATAGCATAACTGTGTACTTTACAATAAGAATAATTCAAAAATAACCCTTTCTTAGAAGTGAGTCGAGAATCTTATCATGGAAATCAGTTAAATACAGTACTCATTCTTTCTTTTTAATACATATCAAACATAGTTTATTTCCGCGCCTTTTCCTTTTCCGCTATCTCTTCCTAAACCCGTAAATGTCTTTAGATACAGTTTCCACAAACAATTCGTTGACTGAAGAAGGATTACATATTTCTTTAATGCGTACTTTTTATAAAACTGAATAATAACGTTAATAAATAGCCACCAAGCGAAGCCGGGCGTTTCTCTAGTACTAGTACCCATTCTATATAAAGTTTTCCATATTCAAACACGTCGGATGTTGTCGGCTCTCCCCGGCGCTTTCCCGTCACGCGCGCCGGTCAATCAGAAGCGATTGTTTGAATATAGAGCGCGGAATATTCTTCTGATGTTTAATCGTGTTTAATTGCTCTTCGCGAGTCGTGATGGACGGTCGATACGTGAGGAGCCTCTCAATTTAAATATGCTTCTTAATTTATTTGTCATGCTCCTGATTGAGTTGATTATAGGAATTATGATACTTTGGTGGAGATTTGATGGACGTTTTGAATTTGGACCTTTTGAGTGGATGTTAACGTTTTCTTGTAATTAAGTCACGAAGAGTGGATGACGCCTTTTTTATTGATTGAAGCACAAATTAGTTAAATAGGTCCTCTTTTGGTTTTAAGCAGTTTTCTCCTGTATGTAAAACTGGTTTTTAACTTACAATAAACAAAAATTTAATATAAATAAATGTAAGTAATGAGGCGCATCCTAAAAACAAGTTGCAATTTAAAATCCAGCCCGACACTTAACCTGGTTTTTACATAAAAAAACATGCACACTTACCGACACTTTCATGCATCTTTCAATGAACGACATTTTCTTAAATAGCGTGCTCTATCTGAATTCATGTCAGAGGTATTTAATAAGAAGCTAGGGCCAGGTATTTGGCGGAGGAATATTCAAGGAACGTTTGAATTGCAAACTGTTACGAGCGACCAAGAACGGTTGACGGCGGCACTGGCAGCCGGCGCGGCGGTGTGGCCTATACCATAAGAGATAGCGGGAAAGAAAATAATATATCACATGGCATTAATTAAACCAAACACAGACTAAGTTACTTGAATGGCCTTAGTTACGTTTGAATAATACGCTGAAACCATGATCCGAATAAAACTTTGTAATATGTTTTATTCATACGTCAAAATAAATAACTTTGCTTGAACTTCAAATGGGAACGATAATTTGATATTGACGATGAATATATTTCATAGGATTAGAGTATGATAAAAAATTCTAAGGCATATATTAGGTATGTTCGCTCAGAAACTTAATATTTTAAAAGGTTATTTGTACCTGTTTAAGAAAGAATGAATAAACTCCATAGGTACCGTAGTTTACTTCACCCTTAAATTTTCGAACTAAACTTTTATCTTATAGTCTCCGTGTAACGTAAATAAAAAGGCCAACGCAAAGTACGTTTACAACTTGGACCAAAGCAAAATTGTAATGCGTTCAACGCTGGCACAAACTTTGTCTGAAATACATTAATTAATTATACACATTTGGTAATTTCTATGAAATTTGTGTACTGTGCAAAAGTTGGCTATTTGTTTCGTTGATTTCCATAACTGGCTGTACTAGTAGCTTATAGGGTTCGTAGAAATGTAATTTGGAAAGGAAATTCGGGGACAGTGTTGCTCTCGAGTGGACGATTAGAATTTCATATGTTGTGTCGTTAGCAGCTGGGTTCCTTGTTTTGTCTGTTCTGTATGCTTAGGTACTGTGTAGCATACCTATGCATATATTTAGCTTTCAGTGCATTGCAGCGTGTTATGTAAAGTTTATATTGCATTTCTGTAGCAGCGTTTCTATGCATTGGCTTATTGGCAAAGTGAACACAGATATTTTAAAGAATTTCATATTTCATCCAAAAACTAAAATTAGATTTTCTTTGTATAGGACAAATAGCAAGAAAGACACTGTGACGGGAGCTACGCTGCTGTATAAAATCCCAAAAACAAATCTGCACGTATTTTATTTAAAACATTCTATTTACGTAAAAACAATGGCTAAAAGTTGCCTTTGATCGGTAGAGCGACTGGCGCCATGTATGGGGTATACAGCGCGAGTGAACGCACCACTACCCCTGAATAAGACCCCACGAATAAGGTTCAAACACCTGCTACATTTTCGTCAACATTCCGCCATTTTTATATACTTCGTGCGTCCTCGCACTCACTCGGCAACGCTCGGACACAGTAATTCCGGGCTATTTGCTTTGTTTCGAATTTGGAACGCTTGGACAGATACAATAATTTTGCTTTTATCCAAGGATAAAATAAATAGTCGAGTTTTATCTGTGAAACGGCATTGTGTGTTTATGCAGGCACTGTGTATGTTGGTCAAATGTTTAATAGTCTTTTGGATCTTCAACAGAGTGCTGATTTAATCACGTGAGATTTCTCTTTTTCAATCTTAGTTTAGTTATAATATATTTTTAGAGAAAAACTATCCGTATATTGTAAAGATGAACACTTATACCACGAAAGAATAGCTATCTTTAAAGGAAAATGTCAATATTTCCCATATTTTCGTTCATTGTCATAACAAACAATACAAAACATTAGTACAATAAGATAATTAAAACTAAAGCCAGGTATTCAAAGGTTTGGGATATATTATAGTGGGGTCTAATTTCCGAGTTAATTATTATGAATGGCGAGCGTTCGTAGGAATGTTGAATAATATCGGATGCTTGCCCGCCCACCGGAATTATCCGGAATATTTCGGATATTACTAGACACAGCTTGCTATAGAGTTAGTGTTCTATTAGAGGGGATTAAGGTCAGTATTTGTTATAAGTCTCAACTTCGTACATTTTGATCTTCATAATCGTTGAGACTCTTTAAAACCAGTTTTGACAAATGAAAATATGGAATGCTATTTTTAATGACTTAAGAATATTTAAGCAATAAATCAAATTATGGAATATACTTTAAGTATCTAATTACATACCTTTAAATTTTGAATTGATTAGTGGTTCAATACGAAATGAATAGCAAACTCATATCTGAATAATGAATGAATGTCTATTTATTACTAAATCTAATTTGTTGCTTACATATATTGACAGTAAATAATTACATTTTAAATTTTAATATTATACCTGCCCAATTATACTGTAACGAATATAAAAATAAAGTAGGTTTTAATTCAAGTTGATTAAAAAAATTCTGATGGTATAAGACCATAACACAAGTGTGAAAAGGTTTTGCATACCCCTAACTTCGTTCACTTCGGCTTGCATCCAATTAATGCACCAAGTAGGTTTGTAATGTGGTCACAAGTATATGCAAGAAGCTACAATGCAGTCCCGCATTATGTAATGCACCGAAGTTAACTGAGCCAATCTAATTCCAAGTTGTGTAGCAAGCTGATTCTAACACAACCTCCTTTGTGGAGTTGTTTATCCACTTAATATATTGTTAGGTGTATTTAAAGTGGTCCAACACATTGTCCCAAACAAATTGGAGTTTGTCCGGTTGGCAAGGAACCCATTGAACTAGTATGACTTGTTTGACTGACAAACGTTTTTGAAAACCTTGTTAAATATGTGATACTTTACAGTTAGGAGCGCTAGACGTCTAGATAGATAGGGCTCTATCTGTGTGTAGTGCAAACTTTAAGTTTAAGTCAGGGTGGATGATACAGAAAAATATATTTTACAAAAACACATGGTTATAAATATGTTCATTAACGTTTGGACTTCAGAAAATCGATACTGTACTAATTTTTTAAAACATTATTTATTGCTTACTTATTTAGTTTTTTCTTATAATAAAATTCTATCATATATCTTTTTAAACCGATGACAATGTAAGGGAATATCGGCAAATCGAGTGTCAACGGGGACCGGCCTGTAATGGTCTTGTGTCCCAAACGTACGTCACGAAGAATATACGACCGTTTCAATTTCAAGCAACTTTAAACAGGTGCCTGAAATCTAGACGATATTCGAAAGAATAAAGAGGTGAAACTTATGTTATATACCTGAAAAATATTCTCATATTTATTATGTATCCGTGATCCTTTTTGAGGCATTTTGTAGTATTATTTACCTGTAACAACTTTATTTATTACGATACTCTAGACGATAGCCGTTTACTGTAGGATAAAGACATTAACTAACAAAAATAATACAAAAAACAAAACCTGTTTCGTAAAATTCCCAAACCGCAGTACTCATCGCACCTATAACTTAAATCCGAGTCTAATAAATCAATTAGTTTTAAGGAAAACAGCTTCTAAACAGCAATTCCATCGCGGCTTAAATGACTCCAAAATTAAGATGAATTTGTATTCAAACAATCAATAATCCTTATGCGAAATCACCATAATTTTATTGTATAAGAACAATTTAATTGAAACGAAACACAATGTCTAAACGATTAAGGTTTATTTTCCCTTGTAATCATTGTAGACTACACATTGCAGTGCTTAGGATTACGATTTAAATCTCGTACGTGTATTGGTTCGGTAAGCGTCTTATATTTATTGCGTGTAGTATACAATATAGATAGATTGTTGCTAACTAGGTCACCGGGATCGTATTGACTGCCTGTCAGAATGTGATAAATGTTTTGATCGAAACCATGGCTATGGGAAACGGTATACTTTTATATTAGAGTGATAATGTGATGTAATTTCTCGATTGCTTTCGTTTAATTGATGTAAATGTTTTAGTAACATATTGCATACAACAAATAAAATTACTATAGCTATGATCAATCTTCTGGTTGTACCTAAAATGTTCTCATATTTAATTTAGTCTTCGTTAAAAACGTGTTTATTACTTATATTTTGTTTGTTTTTTCTTAAAGTGTAAGATGCCACAACAGATATTTAAAATAAAATATGAACAAAGGAGGAAACAACAGAAGTATAGGATTGTATTTATGAAGCAATATGAAGTACAGGGAAGATAATTATAATCACACGATTTCTAGTGTTTGTTTCTATTTACAGCAAATAAATTCATAAAACAAATAACAGTGTTACTTTACTATACCAATAAATAACGAGCAAAACAGTCTCCATTCCACGCATTACAGTCCGTGAACTCTACAGAAAATATACATACAATGTAATACGGATACATGCATACTCCATTAAAGTAATACATAGGAATACAATGAGTGTTATCAATAACTGCGATCTTACGGAAAACGTTTAAGTGGACTTTATTGCTGTTTCAAATAAATCATCCGTCATTCCTGCAATCGTTGTTGTCATACGCTCTGGTACACATCTGACTGTAGTTATTTATTATACATTTAAAGTGACATTAGAAACAATTCAAAACTGTTGAAAAGTATCTTCGTTGATTAATTACTAAGTTATTCATTAGACGTAAAAGGGTTAAAAATAATTCAGAAATTGTGTAGTCGTTTTTAGGTTGTATAGAGTGAGCTTTCTGTATATATTTGTAATGTGTTCTCCCTGTTTGTATTGTATGTATGTGAGCCACAATAGTTAACGTCGTGTGTTGTGTGTGCAGGCGAGTGCGCGCTCGGTCGGCGCTCGAGCCGGGGCGTGGGTGTCGGCGCGGGCGGCAGCTCGCCCAGTTGACAGCATGCTCATCGCGTTCAACGACTCGGCCAACTTCACGGACCTGGAGACCACCGACCTCCCCAGCAGCCCCTTCAGTCTCGCTCAGAAGATCGTCATCGCCATCATCGCCAGCGTGCTCTCGGTGCTCACCGTCGTCGGCAACTCCATGGTGATGATCAGCTTCAAGATCGACAAGCAGCTGCAGACCATTAGCAACTACTTCCTGTTCTCGCTGGCGGTCGCGGACTTCGCGGTGGGGCTGATCTCCATGCCGCTGTACGCCATGTTCACCATCTACGGGTACTGGCCGCTGGGCCCGCACGTGTGCGACACGTGGCTCGCGCTCGACTACCTCGCGTCCAACGCCTCCGTGCTCAACCTGCTTATCATCAGTTTTGATAGGTACTTCAGTGTGACACGACCCCTGACGTACCGGGCCAAGAGGACTACACGCAGGGCCACGGTGATGATAGGCGGTGCGTGGGGGTTCAGTTTGATATTGTGGCCGCCGTGGATTTATGCGTGGCCGTACATAGACGGTGAGCGGAAAGTCCCGCCTAACGAGTGCTATATTCAGTTCATAGAGACTAACCAGTTCATTACGTTCGGGACAGCGATAGCGGCGTTCTATGTGCCAGTGACTGTCATGTGTATACTGTACTACAGGATATGGAGGGAGACCAAGAAACGACAAAAAGACTTGCCCAATCTGCAAGGCGGGAAGAAACACGACTCGTCGAAGAGATCTAATTCTAGGTGAGTGCTAGTTATTACTTAAATCACAATTATCAAGCTTTATGTTATGAATGACATTTAAGAATTTATCAAATTACATTCCGAGTATACCGTATACATCCTTGATCTTATACTTAACGGTTTAACTACAACGTAAAGCGACACGTAATGTCCCTTTATGGCCATTCCCGCCCTTTTCTTACGAAAGTGCTTCATATTAAGTATAATCAGTGAGCATCTGTATACATAACTTTTGTATATTATAAGAAGCATGTATGTATAAGATCAACATCGTCATTAGAGCGACAGATAATGATGTAGTCATGATAATGATGTGGAGTCTATGGGTGTGAAGGGGGACGCACTCGGGAGCTTCTGCTGTTCTTGATTTGTAGAGTTGCAAAATCGAAATAACATGATATACTGAGTAATATTTTATCGAATATCCATAATTTCAATGATATTTTTATGTTACTTTTCTACCCATGGATAACTCAGCTATTATTTAAAATTAGGGTCACTATAGTCCGATAATATAATTATAGATTTTAAATACCTACACAACAAAAAATTTAAACTTATTAAGATTTTGCGAATCAGCAGAAAGGAACCTATTTTTTTTTAAGCGCTCCTATTTTACATCGTTCGACTGATAAAACAAGAGCAAGTACTATTTTCTGTGTAATCTAACGACTCTTAGGACAAGATCCTTTCCTTAGCTAAGCTATAACTTTCAATGTTACGAGAACCCACGATTGATATTAATGTAGGGAGCCGAGTTGTGTGTACGATCGTCCTACACCTGTCGTCGTAACACTGATTAACAGGCCAAACTGTAAAAGGGATATACATACTGAGAAACTGAAATACCTTCCAAAGTTCTTTACTGTATGGTCTTTATCTGATTGAAACATATTCGTAAGTTTCAGAAGGATTACTATTTTTTATAACCTTTTAAGTGTCCCACTGCTAAGCAAAGATCTCCATCGTCTGACTTCAGATAGTCTCGAGCCAAATGGTTTTCCAATTTTACTTAGAATGTCTCAACTTCTGAGCAAACACGTGTTGACAACTACACAATAAATACATTTTTTTTTGTGAAGACTAAGCTTTAAATAAGAAAGGTACATGAATATATATTGAAACAGACTTATTGGTATCGTAAGATAATCCCATATTTCTATTATTTTATTTTTTTGTCAGCCATACTTTGAGTAAAGAATTTCCGGTAGTTTTTACCGGATAAATAGTGCTTTGTCCGTACGCCAATTTCCATATTAAATCCTATCAGAAAATCTGTCGGTTTCACAAAGTTAGAGTTATTTTGCCCTTAAGCCCACATAGAGCCACACAGATTGTATCGCTAGTGACCTATAGGTAAGGGATAAGGAAACTGTTTGTTGTGGAAAGTGGGCGACAATACGTCTTTGAGGTCTCAGACCGGGCTTAAGGTCTTAAGGCATGCTCCACGGATTTATGTGCACGTAGGATGCAGGTTTACACGTGCGCCTTTCATTTTTAAGATAAAGGAAGCTCTTTATACAAAGTCTTTCAATGGGTAATTGAATCGGAGTAATATGTAGATTATTGTTTTTTTACACAGCACAATAAAAAGTCAATTTTGTGTTTGCTGAATTTTGTTTCGAGCATAGAGCCAGAAAAGATCAATATATCTAAAAGACTCTAATCTACTAGGTGATAAGTATTCTTAACCTATTAAATACTTCAAAAAGTAGGTATAATATTGATTTTCGAATAGCCAGTAAATGTGTTGCTAAGGGCTAGGTATAAGTCCTTGAATTTTAATAGAAGACATAGTCCTAAAGAACCATTTTGTAGATTGTTCATGTAGTTACATAACATATTCTATGTAAATATATACCACCTATAGTTATATATTCTACGCGATTGCTATCTAAGTGTGGTGTCTGATCATAATAAACTCGATTTAATTCTCAGGTTGGCCGAGAAGGGTCGGGTTTTCAGTAAAAGAGCCTCGAAATGGTAATTCGATTTATTATTTGCAAAAGGTTCTCGATTCTCTTTTACATGGAATTCTATTATAAGGGTCTATGTAAAGGTTCTCAAGTATACAATAGTACATAGGAATATGTTTATGTTTTCTAGTCCATTAGCAAGTCCAAGAGAGCTCTTATAAATTTATGTTATAGGCAGGGTTAAGATACGATTGATCGTTCGACAAAATACTGTCAAGAAAATTTACAAATAATAATAATATGTTAGGACTAAACTCGAGCATTATCATAACTTGCACTCCGATCAAACAGTTTTTGCTGAAACGCCACATTTCGTCATAACTCAGCGACACACATATGCACGTATAACTTCGAAAATTGGACAGCTTCAAAATTCCCGCTTGCTTGAATATTGGAAAAGTAGGACGCTCGAATCGAATAAGTGAGCCCCGCGGAGAGAAACGCTGTGTAAATTTAAGATTCGAAAACTTTCTTCTGAAGTTTATTGAACATTTAAAAATGTTTATCTTTGAACTTCGTGGGTCTGCAACTCTTAATGGTAGAGCTTGGTGTACCAATAACGGTTTTAAATATTTAAACCGTGAAGTATTCCGGTGTTGGCTCGTAAACTGGAACTTCCGTCTGAATTTTGTGGAAGGTTAAATCATTGATTGGTCTGCTTTAAGACGACACCGAGCTGGCGTATTTATTCGAATACCTTGTGGTATTGAATACTTGGTAAAATCAATAATATATTTTCTTGTATGGTTTTATAAAACCTGTCCAGTAGTGAATAAACTCACCTGAATTTCTGTAACGCTATTTTCACGGTCGATTAAAAACAACCAATAGATTCACTTACGAGTATGTACGATCCCAATCGATTTATATTTGCTAAGTATTTTTTTTTGAGTTCTTCGAAAAATCTATTTGTAAACAAATGCCAGTATTCCTCAATATACAAACAGTTATCAGAGAGCGCACAACATACACATTCTGATCCTTGTTTCAGCGTAACTGGTTATACCCCGGAGCGTTGTACATACGGACAACGTTTACTGTGCGCGAGTGTAACAAACTTGTCACTTGTACTCCCTCCATGGAAGTAGGGGGTTTCATAGTATGTTTCTATAAGGATTCGCTTCAGGCGTTGGCATCATTACGAATTATTGTAAATAGTGTTTTGGTACATTAACTTTTTTTAGTCAAATTATTCATATTTATTTTTAGTGTGGGAAAAATTGCCAGCAGTTTTCGAGACTCTACAAAGTATTTCAAAGTATGTAACATTGATCTGTTTTAGCTGGTTTCTACCAGAATGTGAAGAATGCACACACATACATAGTTTTTTTGATCATGTTTTCGATCAAGACTCCGGTATTCTGTCGGAGTGTTGGAGTGTTGTCGAAACGTGATTCAGTAACGACTGTATTCAAAAGACTGTTTACCACTTTTCTTTTAAATAGTCATTGTACCTAAGCCTTCTGCCTACCCTCCATAATGTCTCAAGTGCCGGTGAACTCGGGCCGCAGGATTACGCCGCCATGCGCCCTTTGTGTCTGCGTACCCTTTGTGCGAGAAAATGTCTGCAACCGTTGAAAGTTTATTATTATTATTGTGAGCCTATAGTTCCAGGCGAGCCTTCCCGTTCCGTATTTTCCGGTCTATTGCAGTTTTAGGCCAATCCCCTGGAAGGCTAGCCAGGCTTTGTACTACCAGGATTAAGAGTGATGTGTGCTGTCGGCAACAAAGGATGTTAACATATAACAAAGGTTTAGTGGGTCTATATTCTACGCCATTATTTAGGAAATATTGGCTCAATAGAGAAGTTTCTGACAAAACTTCTATTTATTACACACCTGTAATTAAGAATTCTGGGTTGCTGAAGTTTTCTAATCGATAATTGGTTACAAAATAAAATAAAAAACATCGATTTAAATGACACCTATAGGATCACTTTTGAGGTCACCTTAGCAATAACAAAAATATTTTTTGATATCAATTAATGACCTCCTTCTTTTGCCATCAGTGAAAAATCCCCTAAACTCAATTGTGTCTAGATAAAATATCGTTGTACTCTAGCACAGCCACATTGATATTCAGCAGCATAGATCAAGCTGTCGCAATATATCTTGGCTAAGCTGGCGCAAGTTTACAGCTATGACTTGCATACCTGTAATAATATCGTGTCGAGCTAATCTCGCTGCTACGACCCACTTTTATCGTAATGTTATCTAGGGGTGCCACTTCGTAATTTCATTTCTATCTAATTACTTTTTATTGCTGTGCTGTAATTATTGGTCTAGGAAAAAACTAATTTTATCTTAAAATATTACCCATGCAGTCTTAATCAGTACGTTTAATGATAAATAATTGTAGATAATTAAATAAATAGCTTCTTTTTAGAATTAGCAATCTTATACAACTTAAAACACAAAACAGAATCCTGGATCCTGTTTTACTCCACAGCACGGCTAAAAACTATGACCGAAAAAGCTAAAATACAAAATAACTAAAATCGCGTTCAACCCGTGCACTCATATTTTATCCGTACCGAGATCCAATAAAAATACCTATCGGCTAAGAGCCTTTAAAAATTTCATCGACCGTACACCTCTGGATGGCACCCATTTACCCTCCCAGGGGTGTCAAAAGGAGGGGGTTCTCCTTTTACGGCGGAGTGAAAGACATTACTCTTGGATGCGTCTAGATTTATGTGGCTGCCGTCGCTACTTCATACATATTTGCGAGCAGTTTAAATTTAATATCGTGTGATCTTATCGCTGATTGTTGTAACGAGTCGTGTTAATGAGGACAGAAATTTATATGCTTAACGAGATTGTGTTGTATTACAAATGAATTCAATTTTGTCGCTGCTTGCGAAGAATAAGATGACATGATTGTTTTTGGCACTTTGTTGTAATGAAGCCGTAGTATTTTCAGTTTTCCTTTATTATACTTACTTCTATCTTCATTCATATAATATCTATAGGTATATTCCAATATTTCTAATACCTATACAAAAACGGTAACTAATAACACAAACAATAATTGTATTGGGACCGAACTTCTAACAGTACACAAAACTCGAATGGCGCCTCCTAATTGAATTGGCGTAAACAGTAAAAGTAAACAACATTCTGTGTAAGGCTTGGTCACCAGTGCACTTGAGAAGCGACGCGGGCCGCTCTATTTAGGGGCCTTTATTGGGTCGCGACGACGGACGGAAATTAAATTTAGCTAAGCAGTCGTATCGCGCTGGAATTGTGGTACTTGCTTTGACAGAAACCGAAACATACGAGGGCTGTTTAAATGGAAAATTTCGTTCCATGTTCAGAAAGAATTAAAAGTGTAAATAGGGGCTATTGATGAGGGTGTTGTTTTTGTGCTTCCCATCGACATCAAAACTTTATAAGGTCTTAGAAAATTTAAAAAACCGTAATGACAAAACTAATGATTATGTAGTGCCTATCAACCAGCTTTCAGTAAAATATACCGTGATATTTCTCAGATTTATCAAAACTAGGGATTTTTTTAAAACCATGTCAGTTGCTTTTTCTCGCAAAGGGAAAACAGAACAAGATAACTCACTTTGTTTCCCTTACAAAGCCAGTGACTCAGTAGTACGTGCAACGTTTTCGGCAAACATTGACCTTAATAGCTCTTTGGCAAGTAGTTTGTCTGCACAAGTCAGTCTTAAACGTGTTAATTATATCTTTGAAGTCTGCTGTTTACAACTTCTGGTCGGATAATCAAGATGTGTATTAAAGCCAAAAGTTGGTGGTAACGTCCTTTGTACTCATATGTACCGCTATGTAAGGCAAACATGCCATTTTAAGCGCCTTTTGTATAGAGATACTACCCTTGATGTTATCTGAATAAGTGAAGGTTGAAGACAAAGGTCTGCTTCCATTATGAATAGGCTTTGTAAGCAAAATAGTGATTGCAAAAAGACCACAGTGTATTGATAGCTCGATATTAGCATCCTTTAAATGAGAAGTGAGTTACGTACCTTTTAGGTATAAGAGGTGAACAACACAGTAGAAATCAGAACGAAACTGGCATGAGACAGTTGAAGCGAACATATAAGTTGTAAATGCCTTGTACAGCCGAGTAAGGTTTCTCAGAAAGTAAATCAGTAACAAAAATGACATATCCAACTTCTTTGTCTATTCCAAAAACCTTTAATTTCCGAACAGTAACAAACCTAAACAATTTCCTATCTTCAAAGGGCAAACATCTGTCAATATTAACTTGGAACTGACGCGTCCTTTTCGTCAAAATAAAGTACACGTTTAATCGAAGCTACGGTATTTTTTACCCTTACCTGCCCTTTGGGTTGCTCATGTAATATTAAATAAGGTCTAAGAAGCTCGTTTATTAGAACCTCAATGCTGACGTGGGGAACTGAGAATTGTCTGCTCCGGGAAATTGTGCTGCAGAATATTATTTGAAAGCGGATTATGAAATTCTTCGTTATCGTAAGTCTAATGAGTTTTGGGTTTACTGTTGTATTGCTCGTCGTGTAAACTGTATGACGGCGTGCACGTGAGGTTTATGTCGAGTTATTTCGCTAAAAGCTATGTAGCTAAATGCCTATGTAGAGAAAAACGTCTTTTAAATAAAAATAGTTATTTAGTACATCCGTTTATGTTAAATGGTCAAAACTACACAAGTTAAAAATATATTCCATAGCTATAACTAGTCGGAACATAAGATTAATAAACAAAATGATTAAGCTAAGGGTTTTTAATTGATTTGAACCTTAAATAAAAATGAATAAATAAACCATTTATACACGTCCCACTGTTGGGCACAGGCCTCAGAGATGGTATTCGTTAATTTAAGTAACTACTCCCTTCTACTTGACCTAGATAATAGTAAAAACTGTAATTAATACTTCTAACTTGCAAAACATTAAAGAATGAATGAAAGAAGAGTGGAAAGCTTTTATCAAAGTAAAGGTATATTCTCAAGCGAACGAACTTAAAAAATGGAAGGCAGATTACATCCACAATGAAGGAAGATGGCTGCTAAGTGCAGTGCTGACAAAGATGAATGTTCCTTTTTTCAATGACTGGCTTTCTCAACACACCCCTACGAATTTATCGAGAAAACTCTACGAACAAATTTCGATAGAAATGTACGCACAAAGTTTCTTTAGTTGGACCGTCTCTACTGGCATTCACAAGGGCACGGCACTGGGGCCAATTTGGAAAGTTTATTTATTTGTATTTACGACCTTTTTATATTTACGACGAGAGTTACAAACTCGAGTATTAGAGAAGGCAAGATCTGTATCCATTTGGGTCACACGTATTTTGGGAGGTTTAATCTCGTTAGGTCATTGTGTTACTAGTTATATTTAAATACATTTCAATGGCTCTAAACATTTTATCTTTTTCTTTGGGCGTTTTGTTATTTAAATATATGGGTCAAAACATACTGTCTTTATTTGGCACAAAGGAATTTTCATTTGTTTAGAAGTCAATATTGTCAGTATCATTGTATAATATCGTCATGTAATCATTATTCGACACACAGTAGCCCAACCATTTACTTAATTAATCAGTGAACGTAAACAACGTATATTGCGCTTTCCTAGTTTTACTGCATATAGCTTAAAACGGTAATAAAATTCATCAACTTCAGTAACGTTGACGGATCATGCTCGCAAATACGGTTGAAATAACTCCGATTGACAAGTCAGTACTTTCGTCCATTCTGCGTTTTATAGCCCATATTTCAGCCGATCGATTTTGCGAGGTTACATCGTAAAAATAACGTTGTGGCAACGTCGGATGTAATACATTTATCCCTTCCCAATACTGGATCAAAATTGTGTACTGTGGATGAATGCTAACGAATTTTAATGTTTACCGTCTGGTGTAGGGCTGTAGTAGGTGTAGATGTCTTGCTTCTTTTGTGGAACATTTCTAAAATAAAACTACGGTATATTTTTTACGGTATTCGCTAATATATTAAATTAAATATTACGAACCATGTACTATGCAAGTTGAGTGTCAACTATTTCTTCTTATTTACTATTCCTTTCATAATCTTGTCGTCATTCAATTCAATAAACATCCCATAAACGACTGTCAAGTAATTTGCTTATACAAGATCACACACGGTATATCATAGTGGACACCATAGCTGCACTATAGAATGTACTCTACCACAAGGACAAAGCAAACTGCACAATTGAGAGCTAGGTATACGGGCAGGGGAAATTAACCCATTGTGGCGGCTGTCACGGCTACTGAGCGCTAATCACGGTGACAACGGTGTTTGTGCTCATGGTCGTCTGCCGTCGGTGCCTGATGAAGTGGCAACTATACAATATAGAAATAGCTTAGTACTGAATAAAGATCCAACGCCGTATACAGATGCCCCGTAACACAAACCTCCGATGTTTTCCTAAAATGTTTGGAAATCGAGAGTACGAAAATTTAAAACGAGTACTGATCACGTTCTCTGCTTTATTTTGGTTGTTGTAAGTTACTACGTTTTTCTTCTTCTTCTGCATTTATTTTGTCCCATAATTTAATAATACATATATGTTCATTTAATTCTGTATTGTCTTGAAATTCACGTCACTTATGGTTTGTGACATCATTAGTGAATTTGAAAGCGAAGTGGTTCAGTACATAATACACAATCTCAACAGTGACACAGTGCGCGTGTTAATTAGTGATGACAGTTATTATTGTGGTGTCGTGTACTTGCTCTATGACCGCGATTTTGTCTAATGACTTTAATGGCACGATGTTCATTATTTGCGGAATAACAAGCATATTCGTCCCTGTGGAAAAGCCTTGACTCTCAATGTAATTTATTTAATTTGTTCTGAATGGATGTCACTTAGTTGCGTCACTAAGTTGTGGACTGCTTTTTTATCAGCTCGGAATGCATCAAATTCAACAATGATATTACCTATATTCCAGGCCATCATGAATATAGGTATACATTTGTATTTTAACATTAAATTAATAAATAAAAAGTACTCAATAGACAGACACACAGATAGACACGTCAAATCACGTCAATAATCAAAATTCTGTCGCGGCAGAAAAAAAAACCATTCATCTTTTTCAAAATATACTTGTCATTCGATTAGTAGTGAAGTGATCTTAAAACTTGGCTGCAAAAGGGCTGATGCATCATAGAGCACGAATACGGACAGCTCGAGATCTCGAGATAACTGCCGATTCTCACCACACTCGATACGAGAGCCTCGCGAGAATTTCCTGCAGATTGTGCGCCGTTGAGAAGGGTTGTATGTTATATGTCGTGTTTGCGGACCCAAGGTTTTTTCTAAAAAAATATACCAAACTTATTGCAATTTTTTTTGAGTAGAATTCCCAGAATTTAATAGATAATATTTATTAAATAGATAACATTTAATTCTGGGTGGGTTTTTTTTTAAATATCTGTAGATAGTAAATCTTTTTGTTCTAGAGATATATTTTAACCAAGAATAGAGCTGTTATTTAGGAAAATAGAAAAGACAAACACACATAATAACAAAGTAACATTGCTTCTCCGACAGCCTGCCGTATGTTGTTTTTCTAATCAATACGCCCGTCACAAAAAACCAATGCATAAAATTTCCAAACTTGCATAAACGTTATTACAAAACAGACATAAATAGGTCACGCGATGCGACATAAAAATGGACCGTTGAATCGACAAGCTAGTAAAAATAACAGCCCGTTACCGTGTTGTCGGCTTTGAATAAAACAACCGTAGGTTACGCGACGGCTAACAAGCCTGCAGTCAACCGACGACTCGATACTTCAGCCATGATATGGGCTTTGTTTGAATAGGAACACTATCTATTGGTGTGTTTTATTCGGACGGCACGTGGAATGGGTGATCTTCAAACAATGTGATTAGACTCGATGTGGACGGAACTAAGAATTTCTGTCCATTGTTTCGATGTACCCGGAAGGTAGAAATTAGTTTAACATGTTATCATGTAGGTGTGTTTTGACTTTAATTATCCCTTTAAAAGTCGCAGTCGAACAAATATTTAGATGATGATGTTATTTGGTAATACTAATTTTATGTACTGTGCCTGTCTCCAGACATCAGCATAACAAAAGTCAGGTTTAGGTCACTATTTATCTCTTCTTTGACCATTTTCACTATCAAGAATATTGAGTTAATATTGAGTTATCTTATGACTATAATTAACTTCTCTTAAACTAAAAATTAAACCTCAAAAAACATCCTTCCGTTTTACTCCGACAATATCCCGAGTTAACACCATTGAACACACCGCATCTATAAAACCTATGAGATAAATAGCAAGGCTGATAATAACCGATAGCTACAGGAATTACGTTGGTCGCAGCTGGCGGCGCCGCGGCGTCGTTATCGGAAGGGGTGAGCAGGCGCTGTGCCAATGGGTAGTGAAAGGTCCCTCTGGGGAGCACGAGGGTCGAGGGATACTAACACTTGATACGACTTGACTGACGTATGCTGCTGTTTATATGATCGTTATCTTTGCTGTAGTTTCATAAGCCAAGTTATCATTTTTGAAATTTTTGGTATTTTTCGTGGACTTTCGTATTCAGTTTTCTTCTGGAATGTTTTGTTAAACTATTTATGTTATTTGTCTCTAAATATAATGTTACAAGATTCCTAATAAAGGGCACAGTTTGAGAGCTAAACTCTTCTTGGCTTGCAATCATGATTGATTAGAGTTCTGTCTCTCTTGAAAATAATTTGGTTTAGTTACTGCTACTTGCCCAAATTATTGTTGAACTGTTAGTATAAATCTAGAAAATACTGGTTTGGAGTACGTAAGTTTTTCGTTTATCGCCATACAGAATAATCCTTTGCAGTGCTCTTTTTTTATTAACGAAATTCAGTATGACCTAGCTTCATTTGTACTGATCCCTGTATATTATATATTACACAATATAGGTACAAGACCTAATATAATTTACAAAAACACGCACGCATTTTGGTTTAAACTGCGAGAGATCAATTCTGATAAGGAGCAAAGAAATATACATAAAATGAGAGAAAGGGAATCTAATTTTGTGAGGGATGTATTTTTTTTCTCGAAAGAATCTTTTAAGCAAGGGAACGTGTTCGGTTTTTATCTGAATACGTTCGCGAATAAGTCTGAATGTTTTCTCTCTTATCTTATTGGATACTCTTGAATACTGATGACTTTCGATTGGAAGGCATATCGACCAGCCGTGTTGGAGGTGGAGAAGTTCATCATCATCGCAACTGCTTTTTAAGAGGAAACAAGAAAGGCATCAAAAACAGAATAGATGTTTTCTTATTTGAAGTCGGTTTATTGATGTCCATACGCGATATTCAAGTTATTGAAACTTACTTAAATCTTCTTAATATTCTGTGAAAGTTGAGTCAATATAATTATAAAAATTACGTCAATAAATAAACTGAAAATGAAAGCATAAAATAACCCACATCATAGGTTTATTTTACAAGTGTGAAATTATAAAAAATACGTACGGTCAATCTGGGTAACTTAAGCTTTCAGTACAACTTTGACTCACCACTTCCAATTCCGATTGATATTTTTTTTTCTGGCTCTGTACAAAGCTTTACGCAAAGAAATAATTTTTATTAGATACATAAAGGACTTCGTTAAAACCCGTCTAATGTAATTATTTGATAAATGTTAAAAATCCATAGATATAAAATAAAAACGGCGGGCTGTGCGTAACGTCTTTTTAAAAGAGCTCAAAAAACTTTGTTGCTTTGCGATTCTTAGACGCTGTATAAAGGTGAGTTTCAGCTCAGACAATAAATTAAAGTTTAAAAACTTAAATACAATTAAAATGTTCGCAATATTTTTCTGAATATTGTTAATATTAGCAAAATTGTGCATGAGGTCCTTTAGAACTATCAAATCCGGGTAACTTTGACTCGGGTCAAAGTTACACTGATCGTTTGAACTAAAGTACTGGGGTAACTTGAATAATTGAAGTGTTGCCTTTTTTTAAAGGTAAACTTACATTAACATGGCGCGAAAAAAGTAGGTAAAAAAAATACTATACATTACATCATTATAATACATTTCGATGGTAAAAAGCTTAAAATATCGCTCATGCAGAAGGCGATGGAGGGTTGAAAGCTGCCTAATAAGCCTGATATTATACGCTGTTTCCCAAAAAATGTCGTGAAATATTTGCCTGCTACTAAAGTGACTAAAAGAAAGAATTTTTTTATCATTGATGTTGATTTTCTTTGTATGGAATGGGGAGAGTAAGGCTGGTAAAGAGCTGATTTTGTTATTTTCATTTTGGATTTTTATGTTAGTTTTTATAATTGATTAGGATTTGATAACTTAGTTTTGTTATTTATGAACAATTTAAAAGACTTATAAGACTGATTAGATCTTAATAAGTTCTAAAAACCCGTCTCCTTTTAAAAACTAGTGATTTCCCTAACTGCGCACTTTATTTTTCATGTTTTCAACCGTAAACCATTGAGAAAAAAAATAAAAATTGTTTCTCACGTTAGTTTGTTTCATATTATGGCATAAAAAGAGGCTTCAGACTTACCAAATATAACAAAACCTAATTTAAAACAGCAAAATCCGTATCATTAAATGGGTGAGGTAATGTTACCCAAGTCACCGTATAACTTTGCCTCGTCGAATTTTCAATGATTATAAAGCTGTAGTTAAAAAAAAAGATTTAATTTTTTTATTTCTTAAAAATAGGCATTGTAAAGCCACTAAAAACATTTATTTCACAGTAGTTTGGTTAAGAATTCTAAACGTAATTTTAAAAAAAGCTCATAAAGTGGGTCAAAGTTACCCAACATGATTATTGCCCACCGTTTTCAGCATACCATTACAGAGCTATGTCAGTTCAGACAGGTGTCGACGTGGATTAAATTCAGGATCATAGCACTGGCCGAAAAAGTATTTATGAAATAAAAATATATCTAAATAAGGACCTTAAATCCATTTCGTAAGATCTAAAATAGCTTAACGCTTTATTGGCGGTTAAGACAATTGGATAGAAAATTTTCAAAATGCGAACTCTATCGGGGTTTATTGAAAAGGTTTTTGTTTAGTATGTTTCTTTTCTGAAAGGAGGATTCAACATTATTATAATATTAAAATGCCCTCAAAACAAAACAATGCAAGTATGGAAACTGAGTAAAGGAAGAAAAATAATGAAATGGGATAAGCTGAAATGAATAACATAAAAGTAAATAAACACAGCGTGTAGGATCAACATAATACATACAATATTTGATGTTAAAATGTATATAACCCAATTTTGTTTATTTTTTACGTTTGCTAGAAATATGAGAACACTTTTTTAATGTAATGAATTCCTAAAATTCCTATAATTTTGGCTAATCTCTGATTTAGATTTCGTGACCTCAAAATCCATCTAACAAAACCACAAAACCAACTAGCCAGCTAACCCTATTACTTGAATACGTCGAACCAAATGTCTATCATTCAGGTCAAAAGCAACTAAAACAATTTATCGGCCATTGTAAAAGTTTCCCTCATAAAGAAAAACATGTTTACTACCAACGTTTTCCTTAACTTTCCTGACTGCCACTGAGATAGATGTATAAAACAGGATAAAGTATCAAGTATGTGACAAGTCACAGATAAATCAGTAGATATAGGAAAAGCTATCCAAATTCAATAATCTTGTAAATCTAATATTCTGAGCATTATTCGTGGAGCGGGGAAGATGGCGGTGTTTGACGTAACGTCTCGTTGGGGCCGTTACAAGTAATGATGTGTTGCTTCGTATCTTTTATCTTTACGATCGATTTGGGTTATGAGTTGAAAGGAACGTTAACTGATTCGATATTCCGTATGATCTTTGGGTATGGAACCTTTTTTCGAGTATCAAGTAAGTTAGGTTAAGAATTATTTAGTGGATCGGCAGTGGGATGTGCTTTTGTTATTTTTCTAGTTCTATTGTGTTATAACTTATTTATTTAGTGATTGGCATATTTTTATGGATAGATCAGTTTCAGCGATATGTATACGGCATTTATTTATTTATTATTTATTTATTATTTATTTATTTATTAACACATATTACTTGCCATTACAGATAACTTAACCTAATTCGACAAAGTAACTTAAAGTATGTTTCCTTAACTACTTATAACTTAACTACCTACATTTCCTTACATACACATACATACTACACATCCTTACATACTACACAGTAAGTAGCCCTTGTGAACTCGCTCAGTGTACAGTTAAATATGTCAATTTCATCAGCCACCGTGTTGAGCGTGCGTAACGCGCGAGCAAGCGGCATGTATATTTACATACGGCTTCTAAGTACTATCTAACAAATTTCTGAGATTACCAATGTGAGTAATCATCAAGGTCAAGAAAAGCTTACCTGAACATTAAAAACCGTAAAAATATCAGGTTTATTACAATGATGACCTTAGTGGGAAGAATCTGCGAACGTTATATGTATGCATAGAGCCTTATTTTGTCTATAGCTGGCCTGCTTCTGGCCTGAAAATAACATTAAGACTTTATATCTATATATAAATTAAAATAACAATGGTAACTATTGTCCAATTCATATCAAAAATGCTTTCAACATTTCTATGCTAGGAGAGATCCAGATCTCTGTCACTACATTCCTGAACGTTGGCAGCGTTAATGACACTTTCAAGCGCACCATTTTGTAGCGTCCTTTCATACCATATCTCGTGTTAGCTGAACACAATGATGCAGATATATTCATTGACACCAAACCTATTCAGCCAGCATAGAATTCCTCTGACAACCCTCAGATCCGATACTATCAGTTCCACCGTCCCTCGCGATGTCCATTATAGTCTCAGGAAGGACGTGTCAGCGAGCGAGACAGCATTATACCCGTGTCTAACGATTGTAAGGGAGAGACATGTATCATTGTGTTGCGTCTCGATTGTTACAACTTTGTATGCAGAAAGGAAACTCCTTTTATGTCTGTGCGCCTAGTACACCGCGTTGGTTTTACGACATACTATTTCACTCTGTTTTTTCTATTAGACAACATTATTATTTATTCTTTTTCCGGAACGTTCCTAACTAAATTCGTGTTTTTGACAGCGGCTTTACTTTCAGCTGCCATTTTTTATTTAGAGTTTCAGAGCTTTTGTTTGAACTTCCGATTGTTCATTTGCTATGCAAAGATTTTTTGGCTGTTTGACATGAAAAAATATGAGACGAGGTTTTTAAGCCATCGTCTTTTATTTATGAAGACAAATTGTGCTGTTTGATGTTTCTGTTTGAGTTCACTTTCGTTTACCTTGTTAATGTTTAAGTTTTTTAGTTACTTTGTGATTTTTGGGTCTAAAAGACAAATAGCCTTATCTTTCAATCACAAGAAACAAACAAACTGACTCGTTGGCCTAGTGGTCCTAAGCGCGCCTGCTACGCTAGAGGTCTTGGGTTCGATTCCCGAGTCGACCAAGGTGTTATTGGGTTTTTCTATGAAATTCTCAGTACCAGGTCGGAGTTTGGATTTGTGCCCGGTTAGTGGCAATAGGCCCGCCCCCTATTACATGGGACCTAAACATATCGGCGAACTGTGGGTGTACATTGGTACACCTCTGCCTGCCCCTTCGGGGATACAGGCGTGATGATATGTTATGTTATGTAATCACAAGAACAGTTAACACAAACGAAAGCAAATAATTTTCTGGCACGGTATAAGGAGCAAAACATGAAAAATAAGGTTCGAAATATGTTTTAAATCTGTGTCATTTCAATTTACAGAAACCAGGACTTTTATTCAGCTACTCATTATCACACGAACATAAGACTTTCTCTATCACCAACCCCGCATCGGACTAACACGTCAAGTTCTCCTCTCCTATATTCACACCCTCGCTAACCCCTTGAATTATTTCCTACCGCATTAGTTAAGCTCAGCGTCACGTGCACACACTCGCACGTAACCAACATCTTAATTTACTTCCGCACGTAGTATGCTCCCGGGTTTCACTTTAAGCTAATTTCGTGTAGCCTAGACCGGAAAAACTTTCATACTTTGTCAATTTTGAAGTCAAAAAATATCAGCAACTTTCTTTTATATAAATTAATTGATATGTGTCCGTTCAAACTAGATTTCAGAGTCGGGATCTGAAGCTGTTGCTAGTTTGGTTATATTATGAAAAGGACATGAATTTCAAACATGACTGAAAGTACATCTTTAATAATATCTTGTCAGTGATCCTTATGACAAGGTGATAAGGTTGATTTTCCTAATTTCTGTTGACGTTGGCGTATGGTCTCCAAATACATCTTGTTGTTGTGCGGTATCCAACAAACAATAACACCTGACTAGTCAGGAGTTATGGTTAGTGTTTGAACTAAACAGGAAGCACTAACGCGATCTATAATAAAACTTTATTGGTAACTCGCTGAAAGTGATATGGCAGTTTTAAAAGTAAAGTCATTAAGATAGCGAGAATCTTACGTCAAACTTCATTATATGTTCTGAACAAAAACTAAGCAAAACTCTTTGTTAAGAAAGGTTTTATTGATATTCATTTCCTGGCGATGAGAAAAAGTTTTTAAAGTGTGAAAAATGTTGATGTTGTGTGCATTGCAAATAATTAGATAGTGTTATTATATTTAGGCTGGTTTGCCCGACTGTTGAGCAAAGGCCTCACTCCATTATTTTCATCGGTCCCAGTCTTGCTTCTATCCTGCCAATTCCCAAGGAAAGTGTCTAGTTCGTCAAAAAATATATATTTCCAAAACCCTGAAATAAGGTTGAGTTACACTACAATGCTTTGTAGTACATATATTATACCTTGAATAGGTATATACTTTATAATCCTTTCTTTTGTTTCTGATACGAGAGAGCTTACAGCATTCGTATTCTTCCTTTGGTAACGATTTCACAATACGTACTTGTTAGTCGGCCGGGATAAGCCGGGCCAAGGGGCTATTAACCCCTACCCTTTTCTTACGGCTATGACAAGTACTGAGTTACCATGTGCCTATTATATTTATACTTCGTTTTGTGGTTTGGAGATATGGACAGATATCTATAAGATAGGCGACATTTTATGTTAGATAAACTTTTAAACTGAGTCGAGGATTTTTAAATAGGTATGAATACCTTGGAAAAGCCACATAAGAGCTAATGCATGAAATATTGAAGCCTCCTATTGAAATAAAAGCAATAGGATATTTCCGATAATGCATTGCATGCCGTGGCCAAGCTGTGTGATTTGTGGTTAGGCCGCAGCCGAATACTCCAGCGCGCTCTAGAAATTGTGTACCGTACCACTATTTATTTATTTTTATTTTATAAATTTTAATTTATAATGACAGCCGTTGAGATTTTAGGAAGAACCAATGACCCTTTTTTTACTAGGCAGCACCGCGTCTCTAAGAAAAGCACTAAAAATGAAACGATATAAATAAAAATTCATTAGGTTTTACAAACCTTTTATCCTTATGAATCTACCACCGAGATACTTAACCACTCCAATAAGGTTGTTTTATACAAAATATATCGCACTTACTTAAGGAGGAAGATAAATAATGAGTCTGGAGTTACGGAACCACGTTTGGATTGCGTCCGGTGGCTCACAGCTCAATACAAAACGAACTAAATGATTTATGGAGGCCGTTTGACCCGGACTAATGTAAACGGTCAAGTTACTATATATATTATTGGGAGTACTCTTTACGGACCTTACTTAGTTAGTTATATTATTCTTCTACACTTAAAACGCGTAGTAAAAGAACAATAGTATTACTTATTTTTCTATGTTACATAATATATTACTTTTGCAAGTCTGTATAGGATAACCATTTTGGTCAAATGTTTACATGTTTCCTATAATGAATGTGGTTTATAAAAACAATTAGGCTTAAAATCTATATTAATGAATCTTCAAAAACACATATTAGTAGTATTCGCAACTAACTGGATTGATAATAAAGTCCCTGCACATTACATCATCGATGGCGTAGGTACTAGAGAAAAACCTTTATAACAAATTAGGTTAACGCACGTCAACTTTATCAATTTATCTGGTTGTCCACCCGCCCATTATTCGGCCTCGAATGCCACATGTTACCCCGGACTCCCCCCCATCCCCCTACAAATGTACCAGCTCCTGCCGCACACTATTTATGACAGCGCTTTCTTTCTCAATAAGTTAACGTTGCCCACTTCGCCGACCCATTTCCGATTGTATCCAACGACAATATACCTCAAATTCCAACAGCATCGAGGACCACTTACCTACCTTTTTTAAATATAACAAAACCCATTGTACGGTCTTAACAATCAAATATCAACTTACAGTTAACGAGGGAAGATTCATAATAGCTTAGCGCACTACGTGTAGTGTTAACGTTTTGGATCGAGCCTTTCGAGATGAATCTGCGAGAGCACTTATTACGAAGCTCCTGTTTCGTGAGATCAGTTTATTCCTTGACGTACAAGCGATTTACATTCCTATTGGAACGGTTTAGGGATTGTTTTACTACAAAAGGCTGGAACGTTTAATTCGTATTGGATTGAAAAGTTGTGTTTTTCAGTGAAACTGGAATCGTTTTTTGGCTAAGATGATTCTTCTGAACGTTTTTTGCATCTTTATTTTCCATTGTTTTGTCTTGTATTACGAAATCTCAAGGGGCACCCATTAGGCCTTTTGGTGACTTATTGTTGACGAGGATTTAGTTCGGTCACCTACCTTGAATTTGTTCCAACAATAAAAGATTTAATATTTACGCGTCCAACTTAAAACAATGTGATTGTCTACTTAATGTTTAACTTTCATAAGGCTTTTTTCGGTTCAGTTATTATAAAGGTTTAATTCAGCCTCAGAAGGGTTAAAGCTGAAAGTTTCTGGTCATAAAACCGTGAAGGCTTTGTTTTTATAAGGATACGACGGACCGAGCCCTTTTCTTTTTTCATTATTTTTGGGTGCGATAGAGTTTCTATCGATCCTTGTTGCTAAGTGTACGATTATGTAACCACCGTATAACTTTATGTTAGTGAGTGTTATAGAATTTCGATGCTTTTTGGTTTAGCTTATAAAATTTCAGGGTGTATTGTCCTAGATCTTTGACACTTGTGATATCACACGTGATCTTTTAATTGAAGTACGCTCTCATCAGCTTACTTTCCTGAACTCGCAATTTACCGTAATGTCAATTACTTAATTACTTCTCCCAAACATGATATTGTACAGTACTATAATATATCTCGATATACAGACAAGCAAACATGTCTCGCTCGAGTATTTACCGCAAACACGAGATATGCAAGCCACACGTGTAATATGCCAGGGACAACTGGCGGGACGAAACTAATATCGCTAACGAATATAATTCTATAAAACGAATATGTATGGGATAAAACAAGATTAATCATTAGTTGCGAGGATTTAAACTTAACAAATCGCAGTATTTAAAGTCGTTTCATACGTAATTTAAAGATACATGCACAATTATGATTGACTAGAGTCATGAGTAACTTCGTCAGCTATGCAGCAAATAATGAAACTCAGAAATTCGGAAGCATGCGTATCGACCACACCCTGCAGTAAATAAGGCTTTTATATACGTATTAATCACTTCATAAATCGCCAACTTTAACGTAAATACCCACAAACAACAAATGCCCCGAAATTTTATTTAACTTCAGCAAATATTTTTTTAAATCTGTTTAACCGTTCACAGCCTCTGACCAGGCTAGAACCGACCAAAACCATCGAAAGCCACCCACACATACGAGTAGAGCAACAGCAATAGAAAATCCAATTGTTTCAACTCAATTAAATGCAAGCGACAGTTTTACTAGTTCGAACTGTAAATAACTAGAACAAGTGTCACAGACAAATGAAACTTGCAGTAAGCCAATCTGCACACGATGTAGTAGCAATTTCTATTAGGAACCATTTCTACGGTGCAAGATACGAGTTAACTTGGATTAAGTTGGGAATTCGTGTTGGTTTGAAGTTGAGGTGTGATGATCGCACCCACTTGGGCTCGATTATGTTGATCTTATGGGAGTTTGGTTTTGAATATACATATCGTTCATTTAAGTATTCCTTAATAAGCGTTTAATCAAGGCAAGTCATTATAAACTTTTAAACTATCGCGCTGCATGTTTATAGTAATATTATAACGGGGATTAGCGCGTACATGCATAAATACCTTTAGGGCTTGACGTTTCGACCGGGTTACACCGGCCGTGGTCGCAAGCAGACTCTAGATCTAGGTATTTATGCATGTACGCGCTAATCCCCGTTATAATATTACTATAAGGCAAGTCATTTAAAACATTTTTTTCTCTCCAAACATTTAAGGTATTTAAATAAAATAAAATAATTGCCTTCAAAGTCTGCTTTAAATTCTGCTCTAACATATCAGTTTGTTAGCTAGACATTCGTCTTAAACCAACATTGCTAGTACAACTGTCTGCGTCTACAACATGTTCACTTGATTTGTTGGACCGTGAACCATTTGCGCGTATTATCTCACTTCTACATCATTCCCTTACACATCGTGTAATACACATTTTATATCCCAGCGAATACTAATGCCATATACTCGTATGTGAGAAGGGTTGCACTGGCGGCCAGCCAACAGAGAAACTCATACGATCGTCTTATGTCATTTTGATTAACCACTAACTATATTAAATTGCGTAACGTTTCCTTTATATTATCGTTATTATCATTCGTATTATCGCTATATAATATTGTCACACTAATGCGTATTAAAATGTTTTATGTATTGTTTTATTCATTTTCGTCTTTGTACAGATTGACCGCGCTATAGTTTTTATATGTCTATGTATAATAAAAAAGTGGTGTTATTAAGTTCGTTTTGTAGTCTATTAGATATTCAAATTATATAGGTTTTAACATTGACACTACAGAAAACCCCAGTCTAAGTCTGTTTTATATTTATTTGTATATCAGTAACAAAATCGCTGTCTATTTGTACTCTCATAATTAGAACAGGCACAGATTGCTGAATTTATCGAACTTGATGTTTTTCTTTATCAAATAGCTTACTTACATGTTATTGTAACATGATTTATTAAATATCATTTACTTGTATTTCTTTATTGATGATGATGTACGAGGTAATTACAGCCTACTTCATGTAATGTTTTACTAACTACCTTTTCTGTTATCAGTGACGAGACAAAAGAAGTGGACGGGCGAGCGCGCTCGGAGTCCGGCGACGCTGACTCCGTGTACCACGTGCGAGGAGCGCTGCACGACAACCGGTGGAGAGAAAACCAGGTGAGAAGTACATCATCATCCTTACTAACATCGCGTGTATTGTATGGTATATTATATGGTAATCAGAATCTTAATCAGAATCGGTATTTTATTTGTGAAACATGGGTAGGGTAATGTAAAGAAGAAGCCAGAACAAAAGAGACAGGATGGTAGCGACAGAAAAGAGATACAGGAGAGTGGTATAAACAAAGAGAGGCCTATGCCCAGGGAGTTATATAGGGCTGAAGATGATGATGTGAATTCGTACTTTATGTTGCTGTTTGCACGCGTATTTACGGATACTTGATATGTTGACAGTAGATGTCTTAAAAAGACATGAAAACATGTATTTAGTAGTAATGCGCAAAATCCACGACCGCGAAGTATGGAGCCCGAAAGTAGTAGGGTTACTAATAAAAAGATTGATATGAATGAACTATCATATTTAATTGAGCATATATTAAGCATACATTAAAATGTATCTACAACTAGATTCATGAAATAACCTTGATTCACTAGGAATCTTTTCGCTTTAAAATATCTTGTCGTCAACAGAGCTTTGGTTCTTTCTCAACTAAGTCTAAGTAACAAAACAAACGCAAAAATTTCTTAATATTTCGTTGAAAATGAATAAGTAATGTACAAAGGCACCAACAAAAAGTTAAATAAAAGTTCGCAAAAGTAAATGTACTCTTTCACAACAACAAAGGTAATAAAAGAAAAACTGAGAAGTAAAGAACTCGGCGTCTTTGTTTTGTTAAAAGTATGATCCGTCAGTATCCAAGGCTTCTATAGTCTATAGGTTATTACGAGGCAGAATTTTACGATAGTCACTGCAGGGCGATGATATACATATAGCCAACCCTTTTAAATTGTTCCATGTTTTCATCTTCTGTATAAAGGCATCGCGATTTATAAACGACCAATAATCGCGTTCTGTAATCTTTGTAGAGAACGAGAATTTTGAATGCTCAAATAACAAAATTCTCTTTGAAACCATTACATTTTTACCAAAAACATGTCCCACATAGCTGGAAAAGGAAGCCAAAAATCTAACGCAAAACTAGCCGAGGTGTGAATTTAATAAGCGCAGCGCTCACGAACAAAGATTTGAAACTAAAATAATTTGACGGGAATAAAACGTTGGCTCCACACGGAATAAATTGAATTGTAGCAAGGAGAGATAGCGCGTGTCAGAACTTGGTCGGCTGACTCTAACCTACTGCATTTTAAATGAAAACTTTTCTGTTGCCCGTCTAATTTTACAGGCCGAATTTAAATACATGTCTTGTTAGAGAAACATCTGTAATCTGAGTGATGAGCTTTTCAGTGTGAAACGGCAAACTTTGTTAGTTTTTGAATGTGTGATTGTGTGTCTCTTTTTGTGCAAATCTATTAAAACCAAGTAGTAACCTATGCTATAATGTTAACTTGGCTTTTGCTCATATTTTCACATGTTTATAGTAAGGATACATTAATTTTAATATGCGCTGTAAAAGCCGAGAACAATAATCCACGATCGATTTGCAAATTATTCATTGAATTACTTCGTAGTAATAGTGATAACAATTACTGTGATGCTTAATATTTTCAGCAAGAAAATGAGCTTTAAATAACATTACGTTCCGAGTAAGTTGGTCTTAAGATAGTCATTCAAACAGCTCTATACGAAAAATAAGCGGTAATCTAGTTGCACATTTTAAACATATATTTTGGCAGAAAATTAGTCCCATGTAATAAGGGGTGAGCCAATTACAACTTATCGGGCACGATTCCAAATTAGTTCCGTCTTAGATTACCTAAGAGACTATTTTCATTGCACATTCGTTGGTGTATAAAAACTACTCAAATTCTGCACTTATGCTAAGAATACTATAGGATATTATTAACCTATATTTTAGCTACTGACAACTTTATTGATTTGGAATAAAATCCCCGTTTTCCCCTATTCCTTATCACCTAATGTAACGGGCGCTCGCAACAATTAATCTACCCCGTCGCTGTGGGCCGAGAGACCTCCATTACACGTTTAGTGACCTTCAGTGACCCGAGAAACCCAGATTCTATTACAAAGTGAGTTTCGTTTTGATCTTGGACATCATTATTATAGGTAGTTAATGCTTCCTGGCGTTACTTGGGTAATGATGAGATTTCGTGTAAAAACGTCACCTGACACCGTCATTAAAAAGAAGAAGCCAAAGAAGAAAAAAATTAAGGCTAAACCTTTTTTTATATTTCCTTGGCTATATGCCGGTTTCTGAGTGGTCACCATGTGGCAATTGATACGTAGATTGATTGTCATCAGTTAGTATTGGAGAGTATTTAACGATTTTTTAGCCATAAACGTGCCTACGAAATGAGGTAATAAAATGAAACAACGTGTGAAGTGTGTAATTTTATTTTTCTATTTAATCTCCTATTCCTATTTTGTTTTACCTTAATTCGACATATATATATAAAGTACGTAGTTAATATGGCAAAAATGAAAAAGTATAATAATTATTCGTTTTAGGATGTGGACAATAAAAAAAACTTAGTACTAGGTATTTCGGTTCTAAGGCTAGCGCAGGCAATGTCAAATAATTTCAATCAACAAGATAGGCTTTGTATACGACAACCAAAACAATGGTAATTAGAATAATAACAAAGGCAACCAATATCGAACTTGTTTCCAATGATAACACAAATATAATTGGTAGTAAACAATTGAACACTCCAATGCGGTTGCCGCCATAAAATATTGACTTAATATCGCTGTAAACAGAGAATGGGCTGTTAAACAAACGTTTCATATTTCTCACTTTGTAGCTTCCATTTCAATGAAACAACAAACCGTTTTAACAGGTATTGTATTAACCTCCTTCAAAATGAGGAGGTTATCAATTCGTCGGTATGGTTTGAAGTTTTTGGTTGATTGTTCTTGAATAGTGTTACAAAAAAAATGTTTTTTTGTTGGTTATGTAATATAATTAAATAATAATCTTCAAATTTTGGTACAGATAAAGATAAAAGGAAAAAGTGATAGGCGACGTCCAAAAACAGGAGAGAAGCTCTCCTGTTCACTCGAAGCGGAAATACGACAGCACTTACTCCGAGACGGACAGGCCTCCTCTGAAAAGCTTTTATTTCATTACAGTTTTAAATAAAACCGTTTCAGTTTCTGTACTATGACCTCTCAAAAAGTACTGTTTCCAATGAGGAAGCGAGACGGCGCTCTATACTACATAGTGGCGTCTCGCTCACATGGTAACAGTCCTTTAAGAGCTCACGGTAAGCCGTCCGAAAGACTTTTAAAATTCACAGAGTACACGTCCTTCCGTAGGCTGTAACTATAAATATTAAATTAACAAACGTAACATTCTAACTCTATTCTCGCAAAGTAAATAAAACGCAGGTTAATTCAATTACAGTGTATGTAGGTTACGTAATTAATTCTAGCAGCATTTGCCTCGGTTTAGCTCGGAAGAAAACATTTCTAGGAATGAGTATATGTAGTCTTAACGGTGCGTAGAAGAAACCTCATCTCTTATAAATAAGCTATCAATTACTTCTTCGTAATCTAATTGCGATCAAGATATTTTAAATTCTAGATAGTTCATTTATAGCTTCCCTAATATATATAGGTACATATAAAACAAAGTCGGGTCGATGGTAAGATTTTCATGCTAAATCAATCTGCAAGATTTTTCTGCGCCCCGAGTAGTAGTATAACTAGAAAAACATCGGAAACGGCGACTTGAGACGTACGCGGGAGAATCCACGAGGCGCAGCTAGTGTAATAATTATGTAATGTAGGCACTTACAAAGGATTGCAAATACCTTAATGTGTTGTCAAATAAATACCTATCAGGCATTGCAATGTTAAAAGAGAAAGGTGAATGATCTAAAACTAGAATCATGCAAAGTATTAATACTCCACGTACATAATTAATTAACGCTTAAATGTTTTATAAAATTTTCGCAGTTTCTAAAGCCAGAAAGCCACCCAGCTTCCGCACCTTTACTGGTAATTTTAAAACGATTGCCATTAATTCTCCATATTCCATATTTGTATATAATTTTCCATTAATTTTAATTGATTCATTGGATACTACTTTCGCAATTCGTTAAAAGGTTAACCGCTAACATACCAATTGCAGATAATAGGTTCCGGTCATAAAATATTTTATACCTTATTTTAAAACGTTGCGGTTTTTTCATTTAACATGATATTTAATGTACTAATAACTTGTTTGATATAATATGTACATACATATTCTTCAAATATAAACAAATGTTATCAAGTATTTTAGTCAGTAATTATATTTGGCGCGTCCAGCCAATGATATTCTAATAAACAGATATGTTATAAGCGTGCAATCGTGAAGACTCGAAAACTACCTAATTGGGACGTATTGCCATTAACAACAACACTATTTGTCTCTTTTTTTCTTATGGGTTTTATCGCGCTATCTCTTTCGCTAGCTGCCGCGCTGCGCGGAACACTTTTTTCGATTGTTTTGTATGTGTATAACATATCTGTTTATTAAAATATCATTGCGTCCAGCTAAAAAAACTAACAACTATAGCTAGTATGCGTTGCAGCGACTCGTTCGATTTGGGTTACAAATATTAACAAATTTCGTTAATTTCCACCACTACTTTATTTTCTCAGAGTGAATTTTTCAAAAAAAATATTGTTTTGAATCACTACTTCTGCAAAATCCTTCAAAATGAAAATCCTTAAAATAATGTACATAATTTTATTTTACGATTAAATTGAACTAGCTTCAAATCTGAGAGCCAATTAGCCACTCCGACATCGGCGTACTAAATTACAATTTGAAATAGTTCTATTAATTTAATCGAGTCTGATTTCAATTGATGGAATTATCAAATATTAGGATGTTAATCAAAATATAGCGGATGTAGCCACCGGCCATAATTAACTGTAATTAAAGCTATTGGACAATTATAATTGCTTGTTTGTATACGATTATAATTGTTTATATTTTCGAGTAAAAATTTAAAATGATATATTAAAATTTTGAACACTAGTTTCACAGTAATAGTATTACTTAATTATACCTACACAGATAGGTAATTTGATCTGAATTAAATCAGTTTTACAAACAATTCGGGAAATCTGCCATTATGGGTATGTGAAAATTATATTTCGGTTTTAAAAAAGCAAACCAACTTCAATTTATTTTGTCTATTTTCAATGCCTTATTTGATTTTATCTTTGTTATTAATTTAGTTCAAGGCTATACTTTTAGGTTGAAATTCACAATATGTTTCACTATAACCATTAATAGCACTCTAGGTATTTATGATAAATACGTTCCTATCCGACGAAGTTGTTCATATAATTTGTAAACTTCTTCATTCCGTTAATATGAGAATTGTGTAAACTTATTTAGTCTAGACTAGTGGCAGTTACAGTTTGTCGCTGCTACATGAAACGTATAAAGGTCGGTGCCTTTTCTTTGAAATATTTGAATGTATCTAATGGAAACAAATACATTCTAGAAAACATCTAGAACTTTATTCTAAAGCCAATAAGATAAGGCATAATTAATGGACCTTATAGATTCCTATAAATAATTGCAGTTATAAATTCCCATGCACTACAATTCCTATATTGTGCAACGGGCGGCCTGAACGAAAGACCGAATAAAAGCCAATTTCATAATTGCATATCCTTTAGTCTTTATCCTGTTGTAATAAGGTTTATATTCCAATGGTTTTGTGTTAAGGATTAGTTGGTCCAGGCTTATGACGTTGGGTAGGTGCCAAATGCAACATTTCGAGGGAGCATTTGGCACGAGACGTCAAAACCGATTGTACCCGATGTGGAATGCGATTTTAGGTTTGGTTGTCATTAATTTATTTGATGGCTACTCATATGCAATTCCTATAATGTAATTTTGTCATCATATTTTTATTTATGGATATGTTGTTTTTCGTTTTTATTAAGTTAAATATTGATATACCTAATTTAGGTAGATTTTTAAGAATAAGACTATTCTTAAGACGAGTGACGCTTACGATCATAAGTCTTCTGATTAGGATAAAGGTATTAGTACAACCTGGTGGTTTATCATATGTCTCAAGATAGCCTTAAGCATAAAAAATAATTAATGAATTTACAAAAACCTCTTTTTAACGGGCAATTCTATTAAATTCTTATCCATTAAAATTCACATCTCATCAAAAATTCGATTTGTTTTCAGCGTAAGCCAGCCCAGTCAAAAAAAAAGCCTGTGAAACAAAAACATAATTGCTCTTAACTTTTACATTAAACAAAATGTGAACTGCTTTATTTATTGATAACTCTTAATTCCTAAAGTTGTGGAGGTAAACTGGGACTTATATAAAACAATTTGTTTACCATACATACAGAAATAGCTTTGATGTTTCTCTGAGGTATCAACGAAAATAACACATTAAGGATTAAAACGTCTGATACATTTTATTATACGTATACCTAAGAGTAATATCAAGAGTATTTTTCAGTATGAATCTCAAGAATCGTTATATATCAGATTTTCAGATCTGATGATCTTACTTTTTTACTATATTAAAAGGTAGACTTACGGCAATCGATTTAAAGTGTAGTCTAAAATAACGCAGCATTTTAGATTGTCATAAAATATATTATTTGGTGTTGGAACATTTCCTGAAATTTTCCTAAACAAGACACCCTTTTTCCCTCTTTGGAAAGTATACTATTCTGTAACAAAATGGCTGACAACTGTAGGAACTCCTTTGAAGTGGCTTCGTTATTTATCACAATGGTGTTACAGAGCATTATTACTGTACAACTAGACTATTGTGCAGCTGCGATCACTACTGAATCTCTGTATTTCAAAAGGATATCCTGAAATAAAGTATAACTTTTAAAACATTGCTACGATTATTACAGTCTTACAAAGATGTGAATAATTATACAGTTTTGGAAGTCAAACATAAGAATGAGCCATTTTTTTGGCCATTTATTACAAAATTAATTATATCTTTGTACTGAAATTGTATGAAAATACCAGAGTGTGATTCCCGACTGTTCGATTATCTTTGTGTGTTTTCTTTAAGACTTTCTCTTGTCCTGTCAAAATTTACGATCCACGAAAAAATATGGCCAAGACTCCAAGCATGTCTGCTAGTCATGGTCGTATTTTTTGGTATTGGTCGTGG
Source organism: Autographa gamma (assembly GCA_905146925.1). Taxonomy (NCBI): domain Eukaryota; kingdom Metazoa; phylum Arthropoda; class Insecta; order Lepidoptera; family Noctuidae; genus Autographa; species Autographa gamma. The sequence goes on from LR989858.1 coordinate 1,503,839, forward strand.
CTTGTATTAAAACATGATACATGACACAAGTCATGAATAAATTAATCAGATGCATTTACCGTCACACAGCTTGTTCCCCAACTTAATTTATTACTTTTGTCGACAGTCGGCAAACGCCCGACGTCCCCAGCGCGGTTGGGGCGCGGTGCGGGCGTGGTGCGTGGCGTGGTGGCACTCCGGCCGCGAGGACATCGAGGACACGGAGCCGGAGGAAGAGCCCTCCGACCCAGGGTACGCCACCCCAGTCTCCGTGGAAACGCCGCTGCAGAGCTCCGTATCTAGGTAAGACTGCAATTCTATGGTACTTAAGTAAGGAATTCATTGTATGTTAGTAAAATGACTAGAAGTACAATTCATACGATTAGAAAAATATGGGATGAGAAGATAGTTGGAAATAAGGTAGTAGATGATTCCTTTATTGCACAGATGCGCAATATATTTTATTGACAGATGTTAACGTTGATGAACACTGTAGCTTAACTGAAAATTTTGATGGAACTTGGAAAATATTTTTATAGTTAAAAAACTGTGGGTGGTAGCTACTTTAAATAACATTATTGTAAATGTGGGAAAATTCTATTAATTCTAAAATAGAACTTTTATTACACGTAGATATCATAGTTCAATTATACAAGACGTGCCTTACTTAGCAGTGGGTGGCCGTTTGCTTAATCTGCACATAACTAATATTTATTTGACCTTTTCAAAGTACTATGATTTTATGCGCAGATTACTGTAATGAAGTAATAACTTACGCCCACGTACTGATATCAATATATGAGCTAATATATCCCTTGATTGCGTAATCTATCAGAACAAAATATATCATCAAGAAAATCTAAAACACGTCGTAAACAAATGGTAGTAAAGTTATCGGCTACTGCCATTCTTGATTACGTCATAACATAGGTGTCCCTAAGGAGAGCGAAGGTCCGCCGCTAATAACTCACGACCCTTCATGACATCTTGGACACATGCTCAAATGTTATTAAATAAATATCAAACCTAGGCCACGTTACTTGAAGGGATATTTTGTGGTCTAAAGTAGGTAGAACATTGTTAGACTACGTTATAAGGATACCTGTTTTGTTGCCCATATTAAGGTTTTTTGTGTAACTGAGTTTGGTTCATACTTCTTTTATTTTCTCAGATGCACGTCTCTAAACGTCATCAGGGATCCTTACGCAGTGCGCGGCGGGTCGAGCGGATCCGGGGGTGACGGCGGCACCTCCCCCCTCCGCCGCTCGTACGAGCCCCCCTCCAGCATCCCCGCCGCCCGCGACAGCCGCTCGCTACCCCCCAACACCAGAATCAACGCCACTACCTCACCAGCACCTAAATCTGCTTCAGCAGACTCCGTATACACTATCCTAATCAGACTGCCAGACGCCGACACAGAAAGACCAACTATCAAAATGATTACAGAAGAGTCCCCGCCCACTAACACTAGACCACACTTCCGACCAACCAGAGGGGACTCGGAACTCAACCTGCACCCCGCGGGGCACCAGGCGCTGACCAGGAGAACATCCCACATACAGGATGTGAGGATCCCGCTGAACGCGAAGATCATCCCAAAACAGTTGGCAGGCAAGGGAATGGCGAAACAGCCGAAACCGAAAAAGAAAACGCAGGAAAAGAAACAAGAGACAAAAGCCGCGAAAACGTTGTCGGCCATCTTACTATCCTTCATTCTCACTTGGACGCCTTACAATATACTGGTGTTACTGAAACCTCTCACGGCGTGTACTAAATGCATCCCGGACGAGTTATGGTCCTTCTTCTATGCTCTTTGTTACATTAACTCCACAATCAATCCTGTGTGCTACGCTCTTTGCAATGCCACCTTTAGAAGAACGTACGTGCGGATTCTGACGTGCAAGTGGCACAATAGGAATAGGGAAGCAATGACTAGGGGTGTGTACAATTGAATTGTGATGAGCTTCGACATTTGAATTCTGTCTTGCCACGGTGCCAAAATGAAGATTGCCCAATTTTGGTAACCGTCAACCGTTTTTGTTTAGTGTTGATATGTGACGAATTGCTCGTAAGTGAAGAACCCAGGGAAATGTTCTACTCTATTCATTGACGGGTACGAGTCCGTACCCCTAAAACTATGAAAACTATGTTAGTGAGAACAATGATATTATGTGCCAAAAATATTTCTTAGTTCGTATTACCAGCGTGGCACGTATTAACTTAAATATAACTTTCCTTCAAATGATCTTCGTAAAAACTAAACTAAAATGGACCGCTAACTAGCGGTATAATCCATATTTAGAGTGAATAATATATTTATTTTGTCCATTGAAACGATTAGTTGTGAGTTTTAATTTTATTAGTGAGTTGACCGTCCCGTCCATACATAGTCGTATTATTTGTAGAATTTTGTGATACATTTTTACTTTACTTATTTTATTTATTACCTAATATATCTTTACGACAGTTTTTCTGATATGCAAAATAATAACAGTGGCTAAAAACAGGAAAACGTTATTTCAAAAAATATGCGCATCAGAAAAAGTGGTCGTGTCTTCTCCTGTTATAAGAAGAAGAGTTTTTGTTAATTTAAATCAAAGCATAAGAGCAAAGAATAAATGCCAAGAATATAATTAAGAGTGATTAGTGTTAGAGCGACGAAGCCAATATAGCTGTATTAAAAGTGGTAGTTGTCAAACAATCTAGTCGAAGGACTGATACAAAAATACGAACACCACCACCATTTTGCTCTTTTCATTTTTGGTAACGACCTCGCCTTTTAAAACTATTGTTATTTTCTCATACACGAATTCAAAATTTCGAATTTTGAAATCCGAATATTGGAACGGTGGTTTTGTTCGTTGTAAATTGCTTACAATAAAAATTGTAGTATTTTAGCAGCAGTAAACTGTTAAAAATTCTTTACGAGCTATTGTCGAGAAAAATACTTTTCGCAGTACAAAGTTTGAGTGGCGTATTTTTGTATCGGCCTGTTACGGAAGTGTTTCTAGTCAGGTATTTCTCTACAGGCAGTGTTCTGGTTAAGGTTTGAGCTTTTAGGATTAATGTCGACGAATTTAGATCGGGGATAATTTTGTTTGCAATCTTTGAACATTTCTTATTTCATTTCGTCGAGAAAAATGCTTAAAATCGTGACACTCTTGTCAAATAAAAAATATTTGAATTTTCGGTTGTTTTTGTCGCATAGTATAAAAATTTTGGCTGCAAACATTCCAAGACATTTTAACTTAGCTAGTGTTGCTTACAATTGGTCAATGTCGTGAGTTTCGTTGTGTCTTTGAACACTTGTAACTTAGTAAGCATTAACTTAACTCTAATGATCTTCATCGGTGTTTGTCAAACAGTATTACGAGAGAATCCTGAGCCTTTTTTCAAACTATATTTAATATAAATGTGTGTTTGTCATCTATTTTATTTAAGTAAGATTTATAATTATAGAAATTCTAAGCAATACTCAAAACTATTTCTTGTGAGGATACTAAATGTTTAATATGATAATTTTAAGATTTCAAAGGAGACCATTTTTATCGTCTGTATTGTTTGTTCAGTTCGTGGTGAGTTCTCTGTGATTGTCATTCAATATTAACGCGAGGCCTCCTGTCTCGATGTACTATTAATATTCATACAACGATCTTACCATACGTGATCCTTTTCTAACAATCGTTTTATCTCACTCTTCTAAGATTTTATGGATATTACGGAATCTATTATTCCTTTTAATGTCGTAATTACTGTCACTATTGTGATAAAATTGTGAAAATGAATAGTGAGTTAAAATGATATTCCTATTTTAATTCATCGCTAATCTTACCCGACAACGTTTAAAGATATTATATGTGTCAAAGTAGATAAATTAAGATATATTCATTAAATTCTAAATATATGTATGTATTTTAAAAATATATGAAATGTAATTGTAAATAAAACACTTAATTCGATATATTAAGTCTATGATATTTGTATCGGCATCATATTATTATGAATAGGGATATAACGATATATATGTATTATACAATTAATGTGTGTGTAAGTACATAAGATATAATGTAACATATACATCTGCGTGTCGTACAACGTTCCTTTGTTGTGAATGAGGTTTTTTTAACCTAATTATTAATTATGTATGTGTAGAGATAGATAATCTATTATATATCAACGCAATTTACATTAAGTCCTAGATTTGAATAAAACCAAATTTTATACAAAAAGGAGAATTACGCATTTTATTTTTGAAATCGAATACAAAAACTTCGTGCTCAAATTCACACAAACAAGTACAAGAAGGCTAGAATAAATAGATAAAAATAAAATTATCACACATTTAATTATTTCAAAAGAATTATCACTTGCCGTTCTGTTTTATTATTCTGCTTCACCCGATCTACCAAATGCACTAACAGTGTCTACTTAACGCACTACGTATGTTCCATTAATTTACCAACACATTAGAATGCGTAATTCTGCCATTATACCTCACAAACCTAATTGAATTACAAATACAATTTCAACGGAATAATTTATTTCCAACACATTGTCTAAAGAAACCAATTAATAAATAAACTGTGTTAATTACATGTAACAGTTATTTTCTTCATATAAAAATGTAAAATAAATGAAGGCTTGCAACGAATATTTGTGCGCTTATTTCGTTGCTAGCTGGACACTTACATAATATTTGAAACTTTATAAAGTGAAAAACATAATAAAAAAAGTCCGTTATAAACATTCTTACTAAAATTGAAATAAAAATCAGTTTTCTTCAAAGCACTTTATTTTGGATTTCGATATCTCTGTTCGAATTAAAAATGTTTATATAGATTTTTTCATTTTTCAGTAATTTATGCCAATATTATTTATAGTGTTAGAGTTGTTTGTTAATCTATTAAAGTGTTGTTTACTTTTAATTAATTTTATTAAAAATGTTTTTGGTTGAATAGAACATAAAAATGTTATGGATTTATTTTAAATTGTATTTGTAATCTTATGGTAGGTAATAAATCTAATTCCTAAAAGTATTGTCAATGCGCACAGTAACATTAGTTTAAACATATTTTTTGTGGATGTCCCTTAACTTAGACTTTACTAGACCGAATTGTTTTGTAGGTTATTTAGTAGATTAACACTTTTAAATATAAAAAGGTGCAATATTACAAGTATTTTATGTCTTCATTCAAACATATATTAAAACATATATTTGGGACAGTTTTTGGGACCTAAGTCTCTGCCAAAACATTTAACAGAAATTCTCTTACTTATTTTTTAATGTTACTTGAAATTATCCTTATCAATTGAATTACAGTAACCAGGTTTGTAATAGTTAGACAAAACTAAATGAACTAAAATGTCAACTGTCTAAGGAACTTAAAACGAAGAGAAGTTAAATAGGAAAACATTTCTTCTTATATCTGTGTCAGAATCTTACCTACTAAAAATATACTACTCGATCAAAATTTATAATATTGCACCTTTTAATTTTAATCCCTGTACATATTTATAGTTGACAGTACAAAAGTGGGCTAATCGCCGTAACATTCCACCCCATTGCCCTTGTTACCCCCACATTTTACGAACATTCCTTGGAGCGGCACCATACGATATCCCATACTAATATACCTCAAGGTATATAAATAATCAGTCTATTAACTTACCGAGATAATTCTTCTGCAACTTTGGTAACTAAAACTTATTTAGACGGTGCAAGGATTGTTGTACGGGACATTGCCGTGTATGATCGATTAATTATGACAGCATAGGCGCGCTGCTCAGCAATGCATCGCAACCTGCACAATATTTCTCGCAGTGTCTCAACCAGACCCTGGTATTTTTCCTATGCCATTTTAAACCATACATTACTAGTTTGAAGCTATATCGATAAAGAATGGAGCTCAGAATTCGTGCATAAAAATAATGAGTACAGATGTATGATGCCGCTCTACATTGCGTGGTAGAGATCGTTTGCTGCATGATACTTTAAATACTTGCATATTCAGCTATCATAGGAGAGTCTTAAAGACTTCTTGTATAATAATAGATAATTAAGTACTACATCTCGATGTTAATATTTATATTTCAAATCATAATATTTTACCCTTATTTTGCAATTATCACTTAGTTAATATAAGTCATATTTAACACCCTGTCGTAATGTAACATAGTGTAATATTATTGAGAAGGTACCTCAATAATTAACCTAAATAGATAGTGATTTACAAGATTCTAAAATTTTGCCTATTTTGTATTCCAAATGCGCAATTTTTGTCATAAATATATGAATAAATATAAAATCAGATGTGACCTTAATTACGTTAGTGACATGTGCCAAAAGTCAGTGTTTTACGATGTTAAGTGGAGCCCGCTCAAATGTGCTAATAAACTAAATGTAGTTGAAACAGACGAGTAGCGGATTGATTTCGTGTTGCGGACAACAGTTTTACGCAAGTAAGTATTAATCAAGAGTGCATAGCTAGTGAAATTCATAGTTATAATATACAGTACAGTACCGTGCATTTGCTATTTTCCTAGACTCATTACGCCGGTCGCCCGCTGTGAATATACGATATGAAAATGTTATTTTGTGATTCATTTATTTAATGGATGTCATGTAAAATGTATTTTATCTTAATATTCATTATATTTTTTGTAATGTAAGCTGCGATAGGTATCTCAAATATTTAATGTGAAACGAAGCATTGATGCATGCTTTTAGCAGGATTTTTTTTTTTGTTAAAGTTTCGAAAAGGCTTCCTACCTTTAAACCACAAATTTCAAGTAAAACAGTTCTCATGTAATATTGAACACTTCCCGGTTGGTTGGTTAAAATATTCTGTGGCTATCCCTTGTAATATGGAATGGCGGGAACAAAAATACATCCCCTCAATAAATATTTTAGACACAAAATGTGGCTAGTGGTGTGTTTGAAATTTCGTTAATTTCAGAATATTATTTAAAAACAGGAAAGTTTGGCACATCAAATTATAAACCCAACTTCGCAGTAAGTGACGGTCATTTTATGTGAAAAAACTTGAATTATATAATAATAAATTGCTTATTTACTGAGCGTTTCCCCTGATCTCATCGTCAGATCTTGATCTGGACAATAGCTTTTAGATTTTTATTTGAACGAAATAATGTAACCATAATATATTTGTGAATCAAGAATATTTGAGGTACCTATATTTTAACGAATCCGGTGTTTATTAAAACATTTTTAGATGTCGATTTTTTAAAATCATTAAACTAATGACAAGGGAGTAAAACGAACTGAAATATTTAATTAAAAAGTATTGTCGTGTATTTGTAGTGTTGTAAAATAAAAAAATAATGGACATTTAATTCAGCAAATAAGTATGATAGACATTTGGTGGAGTTTTGCATGACGTAAGAATTAGACAGATATAAAAGAGAAATTGTCGAACAGATTATATAATTTGTATTTATTTACCCGTTACTGATGGATATTTAAAATGGAATGTATTTAATATCATAATTGTATTTGATAATGATTTTATTGTAATGAACGAGCCATTACTTTGAAATGGTGTGAATGTGAAACCTCTTATAAATAAATGGAGTTGACCAAATTAACTGTCTGGATCAATTGACCTGTTTTATATTGTCACACTTCTCTTTAAATACACTTATTTTTTAGCCTTTGTTAGTTATCTTATTTGGTTAGTGTTGTCATAGCAACCAAAGACATTTTGTTTGTACAGTCCGTTTTTGACTAAAACCTGTCAGCATAAAAGCCGTTGCATGTTTTCAATGTACTGGATTACTTTTAATTTCATCCGACGCCTGTGTTTTGAAGCTCGTCACAGTTGGCGAGACAAAGTGCATGTTGCACACGATTTTTTTCCTGTTGCAAACATTAATGGACCACGAAACGAAATGTTCTGGACGTACCAGTATGTATTTATACATACAACATAGTTTACATTCGAACATTTATGACCCTATGTATTCTCGAGATACTTCAAATTCTTGTGTAACTATTAATAAGAAAAATGTTTTTCTTTAATATCTTCGTACTGCAGATGCTAAATAAAATTTAGGTTTTACTTATGTTTGTCAATAAATATCCGTGTGTAACTCTATACTAAATAGTATAAAACTGTCTAAATTTTTTGAAAATATATAATTGATGAAAAGAGAACAAACTATTATTTTACGATAACAGTAAAAGTCTGAATATAACAATAGAAATGCGAACTTCTCTACAATAAATTACAAGTTGAAGTCTTCAATCAGTTCCGACGTAATCTATATTCCTCGGTCGACGGTACAGCGCGTACGATATTGGAAAATCCTCCATATTTATTCCCTCGATTCCTAGAAGCGTGGCAATATAATCCCGGAACCAATACACCTAAATGAATCGTATAGTTCGAAAGCCTTATTAAACTTCCCACAACTTATAAGTGCTTTCCACGCGAAAGCAGGGAATTTATTATTTTTGATACCACCATGATTAAAGTAATCTCGACTTCATTTAAGTTTTCATTAAACAACGCGAACTCGTTTAAACAAAACCTTGCCGTTTTAAGTTTGATTACATCGGTGCGATATATTGGTTTATCGCAAATTCAATTTATGATTGAATTTCCTGTTGATATTTACGCTTCTCGTTTGTGCAATTATTGCCACCTAATTTGAACAGTAAATGTTGTGTCCCATATTTACAATTAAGTAGCAAATTAACTTAATGCATTTAGGTGTCAATAATTACAGTTTAATAGGCGTTTTAGTTGAATACAAACAAAATAATGAACGCATTCGATTTCGAAGTGGGCTCGTTCATGTTAACCGATTTAGGTGAGAAGTACAGTATTATGTTTTAGTAATTTAAGTGTTATTTTGTCTTTAAGACGCGTTGTTTTAAACCCGACCAAAATACTCTTGTCTTTAATCACGAGACGACATTTGACAGAGATATTGTGTGAGACTTACGAAATCAAATAGGTAATGCAATTTAAAAACTTAGGATTTATTATTATCAATGTACAAGTTTAGTCATTCACGGTGTATTTATTAATAAATAAATAAATAAATGTGGTTTTTTGTAAGTTATTTTAAAAATTAATCAATGTTTTTGTATAACCAAAGACAATAAAAATTTAACTAAATTGTTGTGTTTGTTTTTTTGTAAAGTTGTTTTTTGTTGATTTATATTATTTTATACAAATAAATAAAAACTTAAATAAAAATAAATTCGATTAAAGTCCGTCATTCATAAACTTTATGCGAGCCTTTTTCCAATCCGATCAAAGTCCTCTTCCCGAAATTTCCTAATCTTGACCTGTCCAATTTTTTTGATATTTATTTTAACAATTAATTAAATAAGTTCATTAATACCTACTAGCATTAGCCAAAGCATCCTATTTCCATATTAATTCATTTAAATGTCTGAATATAGACCGTGAGTAGTCGAGAGTAGATTGTAATTGGTTGTGAGTCAACAGCCTCAATCTGATCGAGTCGATTGCATTTCTGTAACTCTGTGGGATTAGCTCGGATTACAGTAATAATTCGAGGAATAGCCTTCATATTGCCATATTGCCTTCATTCGAGGAGATTTAGTAAAACACACTCCATTATTTGTTCATATTGGTGCTTAGTTAAAAAGGTTACTCTTAACCTAGAAAAAATATATTTCTTTGCACATCTTACAAAAAACGAAACTTTTATCATGTAATTTTGTTGAATATCACTGCTTTTAAGCTTTCTACGTAAATTATTTGAAATAAACATTAGACAGATCGATCTAAATTGTACTTGGTAATCTAAATTCTGAATAAGTTGGTCGGCTAACATACTCTAGTTCAGTCGAACAGTTTATATCTAATTCTCCATTCCTTCAAATAACATTAAAACTCCAATTCGCAGAATCAATTTCAGCAGTAGCTAGTGAGTATTTAAATTGGATGGTCGATAGTTACGCAAATTTACTTGATGAGTAGATTCCGGAAAACTCGGAGAGAGAATCTAGATATTTTTCTTCTAGGTATAAGTTTTATGTGGTCCTAACGTGAGTGGAACTGCTCTGCCCATCGCTTTGGTGAAGAACGGTTTGATGATATAAATACATAATTGAAAGTGGTAAGTTATAAGGTAGGTGTTCACTGTAATTGATCTATTTTAATTTAAGTGATACTTTGTGTATCAAAAATAAAAAGTAATTGTCTCATAGAATATGACAAATAGGTAATGCTTGTTTCGAGCCAGGCATTTCATGGTTAATAATCATGCCTTTAAGGTAGTGTAATAAGTAGAAGAATCGGACGTATCTAGGAAAAACATACAGGTAAGAACGAAAATTGTCAAAGCTTGAGAAAACCAGCTTGCAATATCTATTCCGGCCAATTTTCTGATCCCAGCTAAACCAAACGAAGATTTACACTAATTTAATCTAATACAAGAACATTACACTATACACACCTATTACCAAGTTTTACTCCCAGAGGATGGAAGCTACACTATGTTCTAGATTTCCTAAATCTCTAACGTAATTTTCGATTTTCGGGAACAACAAGGGATACTTTTTAAAAACTAATTTTCTCTCTACGAGAATAGGCCTCTGGAGGCATGTGGGGTCGTAAATCTAAGGAGGTCGGTTATTTACGACTCGAGTTGCGTACGCCCTTACGAGGCAGACTTACTATATCTGTTACTTAAGGTTTGGTTTCTTTACAGCGATTTATTTTATAACAACAAATAAAAAATAATAATCTTGTAACTGAGTACAAATAACAAGAATAACCTGTTATGCAAACTAACACAAGATGATTAAAAAAAACAAGTCAAAGTGTCTTTTGTATTTAATTTCATCATTTTATTTAACGCAATTATTGCAATGAACTTTTACAATTACTCTAATTCATCAGTAAAATTAACACAAAGGAATATTTTACAATTGTTTTATTGAAACCCACCTTTAAACGGGATTCAGACACTGCATTATTTCCTGCAATCAATTGGACTCGCTTTATGTAATTTTAATGCTCCGTTCCGATTTGGGACTTACATTCACTTGTTAAAGATTTATCTGTAAATGTCGGTTGATAAAATATTTAAAATAAGATACTGATCAGGATTGCATGAACTCGCTTTTTCGTGAAAAGGAATTTCGTTTTCCTTATGGGCCTATGTTTTCTTGGGATTCGTAATCTATCTGAATTCAATGGTATTCAAAATCTAACTCATGACAAATTTTGCCTTTTATGTCGTTGCCAAAGTAAGAAGTACAAATAATAGGTATATTTTTGACATAGGTTTTTACAAATAAAAATATGTGTGGTAGTAGATTGTGTGGTATTTCAACCAAAAAATTACATAGTTCAAACCAAATGACAAAGGCCACTTTACATTCAGCCCATAAACGAATCGAAACAAAAATTAAAATAACATTTCACCATTTCACAAAGTGTCGAGTTGACGATATTTTAAATAGAAAATGTTGATAAAATAAACAGATATTGGAAATTCATGTTATTGCTATGAGACACACGTTCCGTACGTGTTTGATTTTCGACGATATTTGCGAATTGTGAACATTTCCGATATAAAGGCTGTTTGGGTTCTGACCTTTGCCTATTGCATTTGATTCATTTTCGTATATTTGTATTCTGCAGATATTTTAGGCGGAAGTTAAATATTGAATGTTTCTCATTTTAAATTTACTTTAAGAACTTTTAATATTTTGATTGTCTGTTTCACATAACACTTCAATTTCGTGGTGCCATATTGATTAAATATATCTCTCCTGGAAACCACCATAATCCCTTTGATGATCGTTTCGGTGAGTGAAACATTTCTTCTTATTACATTTTATTATTTATCTTAATGAAAAAGCCCGGGTTAATTAGGTGTAAGTGCAATAAACTAAAGTGGCATTCAAAACAATTCAATTTTACTACTTTCCTCAGTTGAAACAAAAGTGATTGTCACCTACTCATCTTAGGAATGTCACCAACGCGTCACCGTTCCTTCTTAAGGTGGTAATCCGGCGTCAGTCGAGACCTCTTTACTTCGATCACCTGCTTCCGACTTTCAGGAATACGTGGCAAAAGTTTGTAAAGTACTTCATATGAAGGGATATTAAAGGGGATAGTGCAGACGGGATACGGATTTGTATTCATTTTTATTTTTTCATCGAATACATGGTAAATGTAAAAATATAATTGGAAGTGGGTAAATGAATAAAAACTTACTTGAACTAGGTGAAAATTACCACTTAATCTTTATGTCAAATCTATGTCTACGTCAAATCAAAATACAAAGTTGTAATTTTGTCATTCATCTTGTAGTAAAGCGAGTTTAAAGATTACTTTTTTGTGATTTGATATACGGTGTCTATACCTAATATCCAAAGGATTTTATTATCCCTGAATAAATAGAGAAACGTTGCGAGAACATAACGATTACCTATTGCATTCTCAAAAAATACCTAATCTACAAACAAGTTGTAAATGTCATCAACTTTTAGTTGCCTGTTGTAACACTAAAGTTGCCCGTCTCCACTCCAAGGTATAAAACACCGAATCCCCGTTAAAACGTCCCCCTTACCTGACGTCGCGACGCCATGCGCGCCATGTGTTCGAGTGCCTCCGTTTTATTTTTAAACACCTTCTATTTACGCTGCTCGTAGGGCAGTCGAGAATTTGTGAAAAATGTATTCCACCTCTTTTGTTATCGTTTCCCGGTATTTGTGAACGTTTAACAAGGTTTAAAAATGGCCGGTATTTTTTTATTAGACGTTTAATTTGTTACACCTTACGGAACGGAGATTGGAAATAAAAGGAGTAGCGTCAATGAAATCAAGCTTTAAATTCAATGTAAGCTCATGACCCCGTATTATGCTAGTTTTTACACTTTGTCCTGATATTATGCTTCCTTCACTACAGTATTTAAATAGTTTGTTCTATATTGTATGAATAAAATATAGTACTTACAAATTTTTGTGTAACTCAACGTCGACGAAAAAATACGTTACATTCGGAACCTCCTAATTTTAAAGTGGGTTGAAAGCTGAATTATAGTCTGTTCAACAGAATCATCACAATTTTTGTGAGGTGTTAACCACCATTATCGTTTTTACATTTTAGTGACGGCCGCCTCGGCTCCACTTACCTTACACCCACTTTCCCGCCATTCGGGCCATAACGCGTCTTATTTTTAATGCACGAATATTATTTTTTGAAGCGAATGTTTTCTTTGAGTTTTAATGGCGCACTTAAATATGTTCACGCGTTTTAAAATGTTTTATCGTCTTGTTTTAGTATTTATGAAGATTTTTTCGCTATAAAGTAACTGGCATGAAAGCAGGAATATTTATATTTCGTTGTTTTATTCAGTAAGGGCTTAAAACAATTGCCAGTTTTAGGAGGTTTGAGTTACAGGCAAGTTAGAAGTTGTGAATGAATTTATATGTGCAAAGTGGATAAAAACATTTCTCATACTTTATCTCACTACTTAATAAATACAAATTATTATGTACAAATATAATGACGTTGTATATTATTATGTTATGCACAATAATCTCTTTTGCAACTATTTACATAATTAGATTTCCGGTAACTTCCATGGTGATCACACAGTGATGCACACAGCTTAAAGTTAAGGTGTAGTTACATGTCATTAGGAAGTTCGAGCCGGTGTATCCTGTATGCACCTAACTCCGACAGTTATAAACTAGTAAGGTGCGACAAATCGCAGCCACAGGGCGCAAACTTTTAATTATGCCTTAGAAAGAAATTCCTTGAATTATTGTGTTAGTGGAATATTCACAAAAGCTTTTAAAATATTTCGTAATAGTAGAGTTTGTGTATTACACCTAATTGCGAAATCTCTTTCCACTGCAGCACGGGTATAAAAACATTAAGTGATTATACACAAACCATCGTCTTGAATCACTCTATCTAATGAATAAGGAAAGCTCATGTACTACAATATTTTTTTTCGTAAGAGAAGAGACTTAACGAAATAAAAAAAAAAGTAGCACATGTACTAATGTCACCATTTTTTCTTTAATTTTCTTTATCCTGCACCATGAAAATATTACTATTAACTATTGGTGAAAAACATATATAGAATCCATTCAGTAGTTCTTGCAGTTATCATGTAGAAACAGACAGACTGACAGGCAGAGTCGGGGTATTTTCTCCATGACACAGCTGGTACTCCTACCCTGCCTATAATTAACTTACCTGCGGAGTGTCGATCGCTATCTGCTGCAATTTGTCACCGACGATAATTGGAGCGATCTTAAACTTGGAAATTGTGATTGATGACAACCCGGAACTAGGGAAATTCAATTTTAAGGATTTTCCTACCATCTGGTTGTTTTCTAACGATTTTGTATATAATTTCATTTTCGTTACAGTATTCGATATCTAATAAAGACATTACAAGTGTAAAGAATTAATATAATTAAATGTTTATTATTTTAGTTCATGTTTTACAAATTTTCTGCAAAACGTTCGCAAGCAATGAAAAATAAAACATTTTGTTATGTTATATTGGTAACAAACTAATTACACTGATCAAATTACTGCAAAATATACTGAATACTAACTAAAATTAATAAACGATGTAGACTTTGTTTACATTCACGAAATAACCTAATTAAAATATACAAGGTAAAATATTGGCGCCCACCGTGGGGCCATCGTAGGGCTTCTACACAGAATAGCCAAGTTTTTTGGAATGGACAGTAATTAAAATACTTTGGACAAGAAAATCTGCAGGTGAAGAGTTGAAGTTATAGAATCTCATTAAGTGAATATGATTGGCGAATATCTCGCGGATAGTTGCCGATGTTTGGCGCCGCGGGGGGTGGGGAGATTTTAATTGCTTTTTCAATTAACGCCGGCGGAGGGTCTCTTGGGATCCTATTCGTGAAGGCGTAATGGACTGTTCAAAGAAGAAAATTTACAGATACGACATTTCTATCCTACATTTCGCAACGAGAGTACCCATTTTCGTTTTCAACTCTCTTTTATTTTCACACAAACAAACTTAGGTTTTTTATTTACATAAAATAACTGTTATCTAAAATTATACATAATTAGAAATAGTTAATTTTAATGACGGCAAACCAAAATTTAAAACATTTGTAAGTAATTTTGAATTAAATTAAACAGTAATTCAATTATAATGACCGTTCTTGGATCACCCGAAAAACCTTTCTATAAAATAAAAAATGTGTGCATCTCACTTTAATGCCTACTCACCCATCTATCCCTAGCTACTCTCGCCTAAGTCCTGCACCGCCGACACTCAGACGTCCATAATTCCATTTGCGAGAGTCGCAACTACAGAACACTTGTTCCTCAACATTGTACCTACCTTCTGAAACCCTGATACTTCGTCATACTATTCTGTGGAAATTCAGAGAAGGGTACTAACCTCAGATCACATCAAACAAGGGAGATATGTTATAGCGCCCCGGCACGTGCGTACGCATCTGGCTCAATTTGCACTTGATACCGATTTTTGCCGCCAGTCAAAAGTACCTACACGCTCGCGTCACGTCTCTCGATTTTTGCCAAAATGCCGAGTTGTTCTGTTGTTGTTTGCAAAAATACAAGCAAAAAAGTGAACTACGTGAAAGATGGAATCTCATTTCATGTGTAAGTATTACAATATTTACATATTTCTGCTATAAAACCACAAAAATAGAAATTAATTATAACATAAATGACATTAAGTGACAATTCATCCTTAGCGTAATAATAAATACATTGCTTGCTAAGTAAGTATCATTCAATTATTCGTTCCGCTCCATGGCGCAATGGATGCGTGCGTCACCAATACTCACAAATTCAAAATGTAATGTCAGTCGCGTGGTACCTCCGCTGTACCCGGCCGTAAAATAGTGATGTAGTTTCACGAGTGATCTGTCGTAACGATAAAACAATGTATCGATATAGTGTTAAAGCGTGTGTTTTAATGTTTTAGTTGTTTATTTAACTTTAACCGTTTTCAAAAAAGGTGGTTCTCAGTTCGACCCGTATGTATATATCCCGTATGTTCTAGTATATGTCAGCGAAACACGACGCCGACACTTCGTGTACATTAGTATTAGTTAATTATGTAGTATGTATTTATAGTATTATTAAGTTGTATTAAGTAGAGTATTGTTTATATTTATATAGGCCTTGATGCCTGAAATAAATGGATTATTATTATTATTATATGTATGTTATTGCGAGATTATCTCGTGTTCGGCTAAACCAATTTTAGTATGGTTTTCAGAAAAGTATTTGTTACGTTTAGGCGAAGGTACATTAGTACATATTGTAACCGACTTCTAAGAAAAGGAGGTTATCAATTCAACCCGTATGTATGTTATATTTCCAGAACTGCGTAGTTTCGTATATATTAGTCTATATCAGCGTCTGAACAAATGTGCCCAATTTCAAAAGTGTATGTATGTATGTTTTATGTTGTATTCGCATATATGGAATTACCGAATTACTTAAGTCGGCCGGAAATATTTTTTGTTGTACTAGGTATTATTCAACTTAGGGAATGCTGCAAGCTTTATTAAAATCGGTTCAGTAGTTTTAGAGATACGACGGTGTCAGTTTTTTTGCAAAAATTAAACTTTATCAAAGTTGGTACAACGATCTGAGCATGAAGAAGTAACAAACACACATATTCACAATCTTTCGCTTTTGTAATATTAGTTTGATTAGCAGTGCGCCCTGGGTTTGCTCGTGGTACATACATAGTCTTTTACGCTCAGGTATAAAATACTTTACCTTTCTAATTTTGACATAGGTCCGATTTATCCTGGGATAAGCGCATTCAAACAAACCCTTCAGCTCGTTAATATAAGTGTAGAGTAATCTACCTACTCATTTGTTTAATTTTTCAAGTCAAATAGATATATCTATACCGAATAATACCGGCTATATAATATTTTTTTTTATTTATTTGATGAACCATATTTTGCTGTCTGTTTCATCGATAAATATTTTATCGACCAATTTTTCCCATCATTAGCGTGTGTGAAAAATGCCGTGATTGGAGCATTGATTTGTGTGAGTTAACAGTAACAATGATATTGCTGTGTTTGTGGCAAATCACGTTGACTTTTATGTTTGTGTGTGCGCTGTTGAGATAATCGTTTGGGCGTGTACAAATATAAATGTGTGAAAAGTGGCGACATCGGGTACGCATACTAAAATTACAAGGATAGCAAATCTCCCTTGTTTGATGTGATCTGAGGTACTAACTGTACTAAGATGCTCCTTTGATCTTCAGAAGTATTTTACATTGGTCCTTTTTACATTTTTCGTACTTGGTTTTTCCTTTGACTTTTGAAGTTTTCGAGTTGATTTTTAATCGCTGAATCTGGTGATACTTAACCGGCTCCTGAATTATAGAACAGGCGATAGAAGTGGGATTATAGTATTTATTGCATCTATCGAGATTTTTGAGAGAAATACTTACTTACCTGTTACTAAACTTTAGTACCGGTTGACTACAGAAAATAATCTTTCTTTGTATAGAGAAGAACAAAGCATTGTTCGATGTCGTTAACGTTTTTTAGCTGTCAAGTTTTTCGTCATTGAACTAAATGTTGCTACGATTTTACAGTATGGCCACTTATGTTTATAAAATACATTAGATTCTACAAATATGACTGATATTGATAATGACTTATATTTATATATTTTGCTTCCAATATGTACTAAATTCAGGACATTGGACCGAAGTTAGTAACTATCCCATTCCCTGACCCCTAGCACCACTAAGATGACAAATAGACACTCTGGTTACGATCCTGATATACTGCTCTGTATATTAGTCAGCTTCGTAACCGAATGTGTCCAGCAGGCAAACACCGGGCAATGGCCAGGCTGTGATTAATGATGGAAGGCTCTTGGAAACAGAGATGGAATATGGACCATTGCTCTGTATTGCCTTTCAATCTATCGATGAAGAGGCTATGCTACAAAAGAGTGATTAACATTGGATAGATTTTGATCGTGAATTACTTTAAAACTAGGAGTGGGACAATTAAACCCGATTCAATGCAATATTGTTGAAATATAAATATAGAAATAAATGCGGACGGCATCACATACATTGGTCTGTACCCAAAGTAAGTAGCTGAAGCATTTGTGTTATGGAAATATATATCTTATAATACTAAAAATAAATAGGTATGTTTGATTAATCACTTTTCAAATTGTGTGGGTTTTTATGAACACAATAATCAAATTACAGACACAGGTTAGGTTTATAAAAAAATAACCATAATTAAGCAGGAATCAATAAGGAAATAATCATATTAATTGCCTTTATTTGCAGCTTCATCACAAGTCGAACTAAGTTCGCAACAAATTCCAACTTACCGTCTAAATTAGTATACAAGTTTGATAGCTCTCAATAGTATTGCGAAATTGGAAATAGCCATAATTCCAAGTTGAATTGGCAATCAATTTGTGAAATTAGCAGGTAAATTTAAGCTGCAGTTTATGTGTGAAATCCTCGATTTAGGGCACTTTCAATGGTGGCTGTTCACTAGTATCACACGTTTCAACGCTTCGTTTTATCGTGCAGTTATTGCTTCAAAAACATTTCTAGGAAACCTTTCAATGTAGTATGTAGTGTGGTAAGTAGGATTTTGTGTCAAATAGTACAGTTTGAGTTATTGGTATTTTGTGTATTGTCACTAGATTTTCACATATTACACAAATATGTTGAATACCCACTAGGCATCAGTGTTCATTGTCATCGTATTATGTATTTGCAATTAGGTTCGTTACGAACAAGAGGAAAACTTCTTAAAATACCGGTAATGTTTACAAAATTATAACACTGCGATATTATAAATAATCAGCTGCATGAGTAGTCAGGCAGACTTGTTCCTTGCAACTTGTATATCTTGCTTTTTCGTACAGTGGAACATGTCAGAAAAAATGCAACAATATACAATTTTATCCCTTTTTCTTCAAGTACCTTAACGACTAGCCATAGTCATGCAAGTTCTAAAGATTAAACCATATACCTAGCAATTTTTTTTCTCAGGAACACTTATTCAGCACACGTTCCACATATAATCATGTAACGTATAAATGCATACAATAGGATGCAGTGCAATGACGTCAGAAGCAGCATCTGTTAGCTCGTCGTAATTAATGAGGAATTGGATGGCCTATTCATTAGCGGGAGATAACAAAATATAGTTAGCGAGATCTCATTACTACTGAAATAACAAAACATTTTATGCTGGCATTTGACTGTTCAGTTTTGTTAGGCTGCATAAAAATATTGTGTTGGAAAGGAACAATTCAATTTTAAGGATTAATTCAAGCTGATGTATTTTTTATATTAATTATTATTTTAGTTTTTACTTGTACCTATAAATTACTTTCTTTGACTTTTGAAATAAAGCACTATTAATTGGTTTCGTATCCAACTTTATGTAGTCATGCAGTAGTCTCAAGTAGTTATTTTATACGGATTTTGAGACGTTTGTCATGTGAAAGGAAAACAAGGGTTGGCAAATGTAAAGAAATCATTAAATAGTGAATGCTTTATTACTGTGCAAGCCAATCATAGAAGAATCAATTTTGAGAAAGAAACTAGCAACTTCGTCTAGTCACGTCTGGCTTAGTGTTTGCCCCAACCGCCATAGCCGAGACCGCGGCCCAATCCGAGGCCGTAGCCTCCGTAGCCTCCGAGACCGTAGCCGCCGTAGCCGGACCAGCCGAGACCGTAGCCTCCAATGTTCTTGTAGCCGAGTCCGTAGCCGCCGAGTCCGTAGCCACCGAGACCGTAGCCGCCGAGACCATAGCCGCCGTAGCCGACGGTGCGGAGGACGGGGGCGGTGATAATGGGGACAGCTGCGGTCTTGATGATGGGGATGGGGGCGGCCTTCACTACGTTAGCGGTGGAGATCGCGGCCGGGGCTAGGATGGGGGCAGCGTAGCCGCCATATCCGCCGTATCCGCCGTATCCATAGCCGAGACCTAACAAACAAAAAATAAAAGTTTTAGTTTTAGAATCAGTAAACAATTTCTTTATGTCATGGAAAGGTTAAACAAAGAATTACATACTTATTGACACATTGCTATTAAAAAAAAACTCGCTGTAAAGCTAAAATTAACTTTGAATTCATACCATAATACGATTAAAAATGACTCATTT
This sequence comes from Autographa gamma, assembly GCA_905146925.1. Lineage (NCBI taxonomy): Eukaryota > Metazoa > Arthropoda > Insecta > Lepidoptera > Noctuidae > Autographa > Autographa gamma. The sequence goes on from LR989858.1 coordinate 1,523,999, forward strand.
AACTGGGTATGTTCTTAGTGGTACTAAATAAAAGATAAAATAGATGAAGGTGCTCACCGTATCCGCCGATGGCGCTGCCATGGGCGACTGCCAAGAGGCAAGCCAGCTGGAAACATAATCATCATTAGAATACAGTAGATCTTGCAAGTATCTACTACAAGGTAGATAGAACTAAGTATTTAAAATATGTGGTAATTCAAAAAGCAACATTTGAAATAAAAGTGCAGAACTGTTAAATAAAATGGTAACTTGAATTCATAATTTGCTATTTGTAAACAATTTTGTGGTTAGTCATTTACAAGCAATGATTGACGATTAACTTTTAGAATTTTTCACTTTTCCAAACACACAATAAGCAAATCAATATTTGTTTATAAGTAGTACTAAATTAATAATTATTTAAAGACTTTATTTGCATGGAAGTAAAATCTTAAACACAGGTCAAGATGCAGGAAATATTTATTCTTCGAAAGGATTCTTTAGTTCCTTCAAATCTCACAGCACACATATATCCACAACAATAAATATGAAATTGAAAGTATAACTTACAGTGATCAAGGTGTTCATTGTAGTAGGTTACCTCAGACGAAGTGTGTTGCTGCACTGGCTGGCGGGCGTTATATACTGCCTGCAGGTATCCGCTGAAACTGCAGGATGCACTTCACACGCAGCTGTTTCGTCACTGCATTAGCATCGGCCATCCTTGATTTATTAGGAATTAATGCGTTGTTTGAGACGGTTTCGATTGTTCATGATTTGATGGCTTGAAATGGGTAAATGTGTTGCATTTTCCTTGTTGCCTAGTTAGACGAACTAAATAAGTATTATTTAATATCCATTGATGTATAGTTACCATACTACTATGTGTTGTGATTTTATTAATTAAACCTAGGTGTGAAAAATGATGCAATGTTTTCGTTTTTTTTAGTCGGATTTATATTAAATATATAATATGTACCTACAGAACCTGTTTAAATCAATTTATTTACACAAAGAGTCGGTGCAGTCTGTTATTATATTATTTAAAATGTCGTATATATTCAAATAAGTCACTCATAAGTATCACAATCCCACTAAAGAGAAGCATGCTTCTCTTCGGTTATTTGAACTTACAAGTTTATACAAAGAAAATAAAATGTTAGCATCCTGGATCCAAACAAAGGGTTATTAGCATACGCCACAAAGGACATAATTAGCATTCAACAAAGTAAAAAGCTATGAAAGAGAAATTTTATTTATTTATTACGAAGAAGTCATAAAACCGTACTTACGCTTTGAATTGTGTTTATTTTGAAAACTAAAACTGCAACTGGAAACTAGAAAGGGCGACAAAGAAAATCTTAAATCCTGCAAATTGCTTTTAAGGAGAAAATTCTGTTTTGCTCGAGGATAGGTTTAATATAATTTGTTTTGAAATCCGTTTTCAAGGAATGTGATTGGTTTACCAACGGTTGAACCAGAAATCACAGTGCAATTACAGTATTTTTTCTATTTATGTCGTTCTGCTATATTTAAGTATACTTAAAGTTAAGTTTTTATATTATTGTAAATATTTCAAGTTAAATAAATATTGTAATTTCTGACGTATATAATATCTACTTAAAAAATAATTATTTAATAATAATAAAAATATCTGTATACAAAATATCGCCTTTCTATAATAATATTAACTAGCGGCTACTTATTTTTCATTCATAATATCAGACAACAGACCTAATAAGCTTTATAATATATTTAATTATGAACTGTACTTCTAATATAATGCTAATTACAATTTACCGAAGCGCTGACGTGTGTTAATTAATATGCAAAATTACTATCGATAATATTGTAATTGCATATATCTAAAGTTTCCTATGCTAAACAGATGCAATCGACAATACGCGTGCACTTTGTTTACAATTATATCAAGGATGATGGACGATCAATCATGCAATTTTAAACATAGTTTTGCATAATTAGTAACTGTTAATAAGTGGGGTAAAGGCAGGAATCGAACTCACAACACTAAGCAGCTGCGGTTGGTGAGGTAACAATTTGTACGACTTTGCTTTCCAATCATTATTTTTTTTAAGTTGGTTAATTTTTGATCAAAGCTGACTAGTCATAGGTTTTGGCTAGGATTAGACTTGTCAAAAGCACTACTTATTTAAGCATTGGAAAACACTTACAAAGCACATTTAAATCGATGCAATTTAGCACAAAACCTTTTCGCCTGACCTGAAAATCAAAAATCTAACTCTCAAACAAATCACTAATTGTATTGAACTGTAATGTGCAATGAAGAATCGAAATTACTTGAAATATAGATCATTGAACTCAGTCGAATTAATTTACGTGTGTATGTATATGTGTGCTTAAACACAGGTAAATTCAATCCGCCAGTAACTATGACACAATAATTTGATCCAACAATTAATTTACTAAAGGTACGCTTAATATAAGTAGGTATTAAGTCTATAATGACCGGATAATTTATAGTTCAATTACACGTAATAGCTGATAGGATTGATAATAAATGTGTTAATCATTAAATTGTTGCACGATATTATTAGGATTTAATATAATTGTTAGGTCTAAATAATCTGCTACTATATTTCATAAAACACGATTAATTTTATAAATATAATCTTTTTATTTGCAGTACTCTATGTATATAAAGTTTAACAAACATTTTTACAAAAACCACAATTTCTCGCAATAGGTATATCTGCACAATTAATTACTCTGTTTCATTGTGATCGCTTATTAATACCAGCATATCAATATCTAGTACATTCGTAATAGCCTAAAACTACTAAACTAATTTCAACGCTAAAATTTGACAATAAATATTTCACTACAGTTTTTAGCTCGCTGCAATACACAAAACCTATATATAACAAACCAAATAATTAACACAGCGGAACTGTGTCACTGATTCTCAACAAAACAACTGAATTTGACGACACGGTGTTAAGAAACAAGTCTAGTTGGAAAACATCAGCTGTGTTCGTTCAAGCATAAAAGTTATTCTTAGTTTATGAAATATTTGTGTGCCGCTTAGCAAACAATAATTAGATAATTTTAGAACGATTAATTTTCGTATCGACGTTTAAATTCATTGATTTACATGTAAACTCTTTGTTAAACAACCTCGGTGGTATTATATCCTATTTAGGTATTGTAAGTGATGCATATTGTGTATTTATAACATCGTTATATTACACAAGCGTTTTAATTTTCTTTTATTTAGGGCCTCAAATATTAGGTACTACACTTTAAAATATTAGGTTCCTTTATTAATATAAGTTGAGATCCTAAATATCCCGTTAGAAATTATTAAACAAGTTTTTTTTCGTCGGTCCTACACTTATTCAACTGTTCTTTCACAAAATATTTACAGTGAAATAAGCAACAATTTTATATCTACCGAAAATATTACGGTTCTGTTTGCAACACTAACCAGATTATGATAGCTTTGGAAGTAAATAATGTGGGGATAACAAATATCCAGTTTAAACGTATTCCAACCGGTCGTAACTGGATATTACTGGATTCGTTTGGTTTATGCTAACAGTTGCTTTTTACGAACCTTCCTTGTTTGCAAAACGTTAATACTTCTTTATTTTGTTTACATAACTATAGTTATTGAAATATATCATACTTATGTGCAATATACAAAAATCCATTTATTAGTTTTGGATCTTATGGAACTTCTTGGATCCCCAAATATCTGGAATTAAGAAGTTCTTAATAATAGTTATAACAAAACATATAAATTTGTTACAGCTTAAAACAGAGTTCGTAATTTAAAAATATATTTGTATTAGAAAAGTGTGACGCGATAACGATTTAAAAGCTGGCTCACTCAATTGAAGCAAAAAATAGAAAATAAATTGATGCACCGAATCCATAATGAATGCAAAAAAATACCAACATCACTTGATAATGGTATTTTTTTGCAATATTGCCATACCTAGTTTAATACATTCTGAAAATTTTAATTTACCATATTAAATTCACAAGTCTCCTTAATTGATTAAAAGCCATCCATCCAATATTTGCTTTTCAAAGCAAATTGTTTTCAAACTAAACCAGGATTAAAATATATTTCCAATACAAATTCAATTACTAACCGCATTCTATCACAAACGGCGTAATCCCATTGAAAGGCAAACGTTTTTCTACTGCAATATCCACAAAAATCTGGTTATAACTGGATATTACCAGTGGATACTGAATTTATCCGGTTTGCACCACTTTAAAGCATTCGACGCTTGTGTGCACTCGGATTCCTATCTCTTTTGTTTTTTGTGAAATGATTCTGTATCCTTTTTTTAATTTTATTTCCATTTCTTTTAAATGCTTTTTTATTTCGTTACTGACATTTGGGAATTTTAATGTCTATTTCATTTTCCAGATATTTTAGGACATTATTGTTTTATTTCTTTCCTCGCACAGAAAAACAAGTAAATGACAATTTTATATGTCGTAGGTAGAGCATAAAACCTTTGAATTGCCTTACAAAGATTCGCAAAATAAATGGTACCTCTTTATTTATTTCGTAATTTATTATTTTCAATAAAAATACATCCTTCCTTTATTGATAAATTGGCTGAAAGTGGCTTACCGGTCTAATTACTTCCACCCTACATTTAAACACGTCCCTTACGCTGAAAATTATTGCTTTATTTTTCATTTGCCAATATTATTTTTTCATTCCCGAAACAATTTGGGTAGATCCCGGGAATTTTCAATTACTGTTAGTCCGGGATCCCTTCCTGGCACATGATGATGATTCTATAAATATTTTGTAGTAGCTAAATATTTATAAAGTAATATCTAATACAGTTGTGAACAGGTATTAGTGATGTAATTACATTGGTGGGAGTTAATAAAATGTAAAATTTATATGAATCTGAAATGGATAATCCGCAATTGAACAATTGTTACTGGTAACCACTTTCCATATATATATAGTGAGAATTGGCAGGTGATTTTCTATTTGTATTTGTCTCAGTATGGTGTCATATTAATTATGTAGTATTGGTGTAAGTATTTAGTTCGGTTAGTAACCTTTTGCGGGGGCTGATAAGGCTGGTATTTTTTTATGTAACCTAATTAGTTTTAATTTACTAAGTTACTACTGACTTTAGATTGCTCTAACCAGGTGTACATAAAACCCTGTTAGTTATGTACTGTATTATATTATGACCAGTAATGAGTCTGAAGAAGCTCTAATGTCGGAGATTAAGCGTCAGCTCTCTAATGGCCTCATAACAGCATTATTGCACGTTCTCATGTGTTGTTTGTCACATTATGGGGAAAACAACGACTGTTTTCTGTTACTTTACATAATTGTACTACATGATTTATTTACTTTTTATTTGAAAGTCTTATTTAAGACCGTATTGTCCCACTCCTGGTTTTCTCTCTCTTTTCAACGAAATTCTGTCTTGTTCTATCTTTTTCATAGGAAACAATAAAATAAAATGCACGGAGGAAGTCTCTAGCAATTTTGAAAATCGCACGTTGAATCAGAACGCGTTCCATATTTTTTCAACATATGTTCGGTTTTTAAATTCAATCACGAGCCATTGTTCTCGCCTGTCGTATGTAACATTTGACAGTCGTTAAGTTGTTCTAACAATCAATATTACTACGGAATGTTGTATTACCCAGTAAATGTTTTGTGGAGGTTTAAGCATTAAAATGACGTTTGGTTGATATAAATAATTCAAGCTGTCATAAATTTATATTTATTTTCAGTCAATAATTACTTTGTTTTGATTATTTCTTGCTTTTGTTTGCATACAACCTTGATATTCTTTTGTTTATCTATACAGTCATGCGATCCAATTATACAGGAATATTAATGAACCTAGAAATTTGGCACTACACTACTTTGGTACTACTGTAGAAAAATATTTTTTTATTGATGGCGAAGCAAATCCGAAAACAGAAATACAAAAAAAAATAAGTATCTAACTCATAATAGGTATGGTACGTAACATACTACTGAATAAAAGATAATGATGGCTAATTACAACAGTTGCTCTTCCTTAAAAGAGCCTTACAATAAAGACAAACAATTTTAATCACATACACAATATATTCCGCATTAAATTAACTTGTGCACGTGACAGTACTTGCCCAAATACTCGACACGTTAATCTTTGTACGCGACTGTACTAACCTAACATTACGAGCGAGTCCCAGTTAACTATGCATTTGGTTCCGGTCAGCTCTTCATCGCTTCATTTTGTATGATTACCGAGGAAACTGGTTAATATGAGATATGGATACTCATGTAGATATACAGCTCTTTTATAGCTAGATGATACAGTTATTGTGTACAGCACCTAAAAAAGGACGGATTTAGTATAAATATTAGCACATGAAAAACTATTTGTTATACTCATCAGAAACATACACACTTCTACTGGTATTTAATTTCCTAACAAGTCAAAGATACTAATCAAGTCAAAGATTGTGGATAAGTCAGCAATACAGCTAAAAGTTTGGAATGTCTTGATAATTTTTCACAATTACCAAGTCAAAGTGGGACCCTTCTGCATTTTCCGAATATGCTGGCCGTATACGTACCTATTTCATCAATAAATCTTTATAGGCAGACCTATACTAGTTATTAATTGCAATCTAAATTCAATGACCATAAATCATTGAACACACGATGCAACACTACGTAACATTCAATCTCATCCTTTATTCACAGTGCGGCCGACGTAACTTGGCACGTCTGGAAAGAGCTACAACATATCGCCGTCTCTGTCTCACACACCGCTCATGTATGTTGCATCTCACTTAAACTAGCCTCTGTCTCTTTTTAGAGGCACCAAGTAATAGTGACCGTAGTATACAACACTGCAATCAGTGTGTCCTGGCTTTGGTTATTGGTTACTATTATTTATTCAGACCTCTTTGAGGATTGTAACACATTTTATAGGCATCTTCCCTTTATATTATGTCTAGGCTGTTGATCTTGTATGTTGCTTTTTATTTATGTACGAGTATGTCGTAGATCAAACCCTCACGTTCACAAGTACGCTATTCTGTTTGTTGCTAGGAGATTTGTGTTGATTTTATTGACGGTGAGATGAGAAGAGTTTCTGCCTAATTTATTGTTTTGTCTTTTAAGAATTTGTTAACTGTTATATCCCCAGGTTTCTGAAAGGCGATTAACACGATTAAAACATTTGTAACATATAGTCGAATGTTGTGATTGGTTGGTAGTCTTTTGAACTACAAATCTTATTACAAGTAGTTAAGTTACGGTAGAAATCGTAGAAAAAACTGGTACATTTCAGCAGGGAAACGTAAAGTTATAAGATAGGATAACCTGTAACGGAGTTCCCATCTTGTGCTACCAAATTAGACAATGGTTTTATTTGGTTAGAGTCCGAAGAGTCTATAATTTCCCAAGAACATTCGTGCAAAAAAATCGTTGAAGTATCAAATTTTTCAAACTATTAATATTCAGAACTGTACATTATTATACCTAAGTTCACAGTATAATACCAGGGTGAATTTCCCAAATGCCTTATTTTTTTGTCTTCGTTGAAATTAGTATTTGAAAAAAGGAATATAGTTGTGAATTATTTTTTTTAGTATTCAATAGGTAGTTATTGGGTTGTGGCAAAAATATGATTTGCCTAGGACTATTACAAAGGTAGAAATAAAATACATAAACCTCTATTTTTTTGCATTTCGGTGCTGTCCCACTACTTTTTTTGCAAACAAAACAGCTTATACACTAATAAAAATAAATAAATTAGGCATATAACTTATTCTTTTTCATAGAATATTAGTTTGTTAATTAATATATAGCATATTTTATTACATAATTAACGATTATTATTACTGAGAGGCACAAACGTACATGTCCTGAAAAATATTCTCATATCGCTGGACAAAAGTAATTCAAACATAACTTTACATCGACGAGTCGGACAGCATCCCCACCCTAATTGTATTTCCCTCGTTGGTGTGTGCTAGTGGGCAGTCAGGATAGAAGTGTGTTAAATCGCTGCATATGCCCACCAAAACTGTAAGAACGCCATTTCAGTGACTCCCGGACAATTATTTTATATAATCGATGGTTGCATTTTTCTATTGTAATGAGTTGCTTTTTTATTGTTATTTGGTTCTAACAGAGGTAGTCAGTGAATTAGCTTCATTTTCTGTTATTGAATTTATCCTAGATATTATGCTTTTTTTATAATTTTCTAAAAAGTGTGTATTTTCTCATGTCGCTGTTCTCATATCGCTGTAATCGGTGGTCTTTTTTACCACCGATGTGATAATTTACACCGAAATGATAAGAAAAAATCAATCGGTGGCATATATCTAATATCGGTGTCTGGATTCATGATGAACAGACAGTTTTGTCACATCGGTGGATCATTTTATCATCTCGGTGAGTCGTTCTATCATCTCGGTGAGTCGTTATATCATATCGGTAGATCCCGTGTCATTTCGTTAAGTATACAAAGAAACAATGGCACATACATATATACCTACATACAAACATTCGAACATACATACATACAAGGTAAGTTTACCTACATAGACTGCCAAAATCATTACCACGATACTACTGGGTAGTAGAAGATGGATAAATAAATGTATCATTAAGGGAGGTTTGTATTCAGTAATACGTCCATAGGCTGAGATGATGATGGTGAGGTGGAGCAATTGAACGCATTAAAAGTCTCTATGGCAAAAAAAAAAAATAGTAAGAATAATAGTAAGTACGTAATAATAAATAACAAAATAATTAATAGCTAAAAAGAAAACATAATAGTAGCTTAATTTTGTTTAAGAATGCCGAGGCCAAAACTAAAAGATGAGGAGAAAAACAGGTGGAATAGGTTGCTGGAAAGAATAAGCAAAGCTTAAATCAAAAGTGATTCTGTGTTAAGAGAGGAGGCATTTAAGAGAACGTTTAGTTAGACTTACATAATAATATATTATGAGATTTTTGTTTTTTTTTTTCATATTTCATTTAATAAAGACAATGATAATAAAAATAATCATTATTTTTTTAATTTGAAGTACCTCTAGAAAACGTAAATAATAGGTACATAATTTCGAAAATTACATTTTTATTTTATAATAATAATAATATAATAATGTTTATTTGCCAAAAAAACGTTTTTTTACAATTCCTTAAACTCTACATTACTATAGTTATAGGTTTACGAAGACAGGATTAAGACGCTAAGGAAACAATTTGCTTATGAACTCCACACTAGGTCGAGCCTGTCTCGTGGAGTTCATGAGTGGTATTACCAGATAGTCGAAAAGCGTATTACATTAAAACTCACAGATTACATTGGAAAATGTTAATGAACAAGCATTATTATTTTGAGTAATTATAACATTGTCACGCCTTGTGCACGATATGTATGTGGGTTTGTGTATTAGAAAGAGAGAAGATGCGTGTGTGGGTGTGGGTGTGAGGGTGTGTGTATGTGAGGGTGTGTGCGTATGGGTTATGAGATCACTTTCAACAGGGATTCGGATTCACTGTAAGATTGGGCTAGCAACCACTTGCGTACAATCTTTTTGACTTGACTTGTCTTAAACTTGTTGATGCCACATATTTTAACAGCTTGGTTATATATGTGACTGAGCAAGAATTCTTGCATATGTTGGGCGAACGTTGAACGCGTCTTAATACAAGTGCATCTGAAAACCCGGCGTTTGAGCAGCTGCAAGTATTCTGGGCTCTGGGTCACAATTTTATGCTGTTTCAGTACTATTTTAAAGATGTACAGCTGTCGGACAGTGAGCAAAGCAGCTTCTTTATATAAAAGGGTTGTAGGGTATCTGAAAGGTTTTTTGAGCATAACTTTCAAGACCGATCGTTGTGCTCGTTCGCACGAGATAATGGTGGTGATTCCAACTCCACCCCATACTGTTATACAGTAACACAGAATTGACTCACACAATGCCACATACACCATGTTTAGAGTTTTTTTGTTGGCAGAGTTACGCAAGAGTTTTATTATGTGAATCAGTTTTCTAGTGCGTTTGGCCACTAGTTCGATATGGGGTTGGAAAGAGAGCCGCTGGTCTATTAGGACCCCCAGATATTTTATCCATTCCGCCTTTTGTATTTTCTGACAGGTGCATATGAGAAGGTTGCAGGCTGCACAGTGGATTATAATGTCAAGTGGTGTTTTAGGTGCCGATGCCTGTGTTTTATGAAAACACAAGTATTTGGTTTTGTCAATATTTAACGACAGAAGATTGTAGTCAAGCCAGCGTTTGACACTAGTCAAACTATTTTGAGCATCCTTATGGACTGATTCCCAGGATTTGCCATGAAAGACAATTACCGTGTCGTCAGCATAGCAGATGATATCTGCATTTTGTTTTAGTGTGCGATGTATATCATTTATGTAGATTATGAATAAGGTCGGACCGAGAACACTGCCCTGTGGAACTCCAAAACTCATCGTTTTTTGACTGCTGATGTTCTCACCCACTTTCACACACTGGCGTCGGTTAGTCAGGTATGTTTTAAACCAGTCTAGTGACAGTCCTCTGATTCCATGGACCTCCAGCTTCTTTAAAAGTATAGGTATTGCAACGGTGTCAAACGCCTTAGCAAGATCTAAAAACACACCCATGCACTTTTGATTATTGTCTAGATAAGACGTTACTAGATTAGATAGTCGGCTCACTGCATCTTCAGTCGATTTTCCAGTCCTAAAACCGAATTGTTTATTGGAAATCAAATTGTTCGATTCTAAGAAAGAAACCAAGCGTTTGTTCGCCACTTTTTCTAGAATTTTGGAAAAAACTCCTAGAAGCGATATTGGTCTATAGTTGGCAGGGTTTTCTTTTGATCCATTCTTAAATATAGGAGTGACTCGAGCTTCTTTCCATTTATCGGGGAACACACCTGTACTTAGACTAAGGTTGATGACGTATGTAAGTGGGGTCAGAATTTCGTTTTTTATTTCTTTGATGATTTTTGGTGTGAGACCATCACTGCCACCAGCTCTATCACTATTAAGGTTAACAATCAGTTTGTTAATCTCATAGACATCGGTAGGTTGCATAAAAAAGGTAGTGCCTAGTGGTTCTCCTAGATTTTGTTTGGAAACTACAGACTCTTGAGTTTCGTTAATGTCGTTTAGAATCCGGCTTGCCAAATTTATGCCAACAGTAGAGAAATATTCATTGCAGTAGTCAACTGATTCTTTTGCCGTAGACTTACAGTTTAGTAATTCGGTAGGACTACTTCTGGTAATGTGTTGCTCGGTAATTGCTTTAATAGTATTCCATAGTGCTTTAGTGTTTGATTTGTTTTCTTCTAATTTTTTACTTTCGTGTTCATGTTTTAACTTGTGCACTAGATTAGTGAAAAAGTTTCTGTACCTGGTATAAACGAGTTTCTTTGTTTCGTCTTTTGGGTGTTTATTTGACTCTTTATGTAGTTTATCCCTGTGATTCATACATTTTATAAGACCAGGGGTGATCCAGGGTTTCCATATGATTTTAGACCGGCTTATTTTCTTTTCAGTTGTGTGTTTATTTATTGCATCTGCTAGAAGTTTGTGAAATTCTTTGGTTGCTGAGTTAACATCTAAGTCAGTTACTACTTTATTCCAGTCGGTGTTACGGAGCTCTTCGATAAGCGCAGGAAAGTTAATTTTATTAAGGGTTCGTTTACGAGATGTAGTACCAGTAGGAGAGGCTGTATTGTAGCCCATCATTACCAATTTGTGATCGGTGATATCGGCTTCACAGACGACACCTAAAGCACTCTGATGTCTCGATTTTAGAAATATGTGGTCAAGTTATATCTAAGAACTTAAGTTCTCTTTGGATGTGATCTACCCTAAGTTCAGATCTTCATTTCTAAGTCACCTTTAAGTACCTACTAACTATTTCCTTTTCGATGTTCAAAGGTGAATAGATTATCATATCGCTGGATATGTACATCATTTCGGTGGATACACTTATCATATCGGTGTACAAAAAAATAATCGGTGCCGGTTTTTCACATCGGTGGAAACCAAAATTCAAACTGAATTTTCTCCTCAGTCTTAAATGATACGTTGATGATATTAAATTTGGGGACATTTTGTATCCTAAAGATTACATAAAACCTGAAAAATCTACAAAAAAATAAAAATTGTAAAAGTTCACCGATATGATAAGAAAAATGGCATTTGTTGAAATTCACCCACCAACCAGTGTGGACAGGCAATTTCCTCGCTACCACCACTCGGACAGGGTGCAGTATTAATACTGCTAATTACTGCACTGTAGCCCGTCCATCAAAGGCGGTGGAAGAGATTTATCTAGCGAAGTGGTCTCGACAGAATTATGGGCATAACTCTGTGGTTCCTAGATTAAATACTGTGCAAAGAATTGAAGACAAGTATTAGTGGAATGTTTGCCTATGTTTTTAGTGTAACTTTACCGGAAAATTTTCATCTATTTCTTGGTATTTAAGGTGAAATTGTATGGTATGATTGCAAAAGTTTTGTTTACTTAATTATGTGCATTCCTAAAACATCGGTATTTACATTATTTTTTTTAATAAGTTCCAGTTGTCTACTAAGCTATGGTACGACTGAAGAATTGACTCCTATTACTTAACATTTAATATCTTTAAAACTTAGCACGCAATTGAAACTCGTCTTTCACAGCTAGTATATTAGAATTGACATAGTTACTTGAAATTTATAACGATGTGGCTGTACGAAATAAATTAATAAGTAATTCTTCTAAAAAATCTAAGTACATGAAATGACCTACGAACATTTTCATATAATATTCTCAAATACCCTTATTTTGTGAAAACCCCAGTCAAGTGAGCATCCATTATAACAAAGTTAATACAAAAACGTGCGAGTAATAAGTTTGTTTAATCGTTTCTATCTCGCGACATGCAATGAGTAAATTGTTTTGTGTAAGGGTTACATTCATTATACATTTACGTACTCATTTGGGCCGGAGAAGTTGCTGGAAAATGAGTCGAAATTTTATATAAAACCTTTTTTGTTGTTACATCATATGGGAAGGGGTTTTTTTTAACATAAGAAAACAATATTTAATCGTAGATTCGATGAAAAAAAAGATTAGGTTTTTTAGTCTGCCATCCTTAGATTTATATTTGAAATAAAAATTAACTACGTACAGTAAAACGGTTTTATTAAAATCACATAATATCACGTTAAACTTAACACAAGAACACATAAAATATGAAAGGAATGCACATTAAATATTCCACAATTATTATAAATACTACTTATTCTATTAAAACAAATAAATACAGCCAAAATATTGGTGAAATGAACATTTTGTGTAAAACTTTTTTTTAACTAAACATCACGAAGCCTTATTATAACAATATAAAAATTACAATAATAAATATTATTATTATATTACCTATCTATAAAACTAAACATTGAATACTTAGATTAAAACCAAAACGATTGCAGTAAAACATCTCAGAAATGCAAATTGCAGTTTTACCATAGAGTCGTTATCAAAGACAGAAGCTTTTATGAAAATTGATGTAGAAAAGTGTGTTCAACGATAATTTTGTTCTGTGGACTAGACACGGTTTATAAGAATGGTAGAAATAAAAACTAAATATGAAGTTAAGAAATAAAAGTGTGATAGATCGTTAAATAATATCTAAACAGGAATACGTGAGCTAAAATATTATTCGCTTATTTTTATGTTTATTTGTCTAAAGGTACATAAAACAAGGTTTCTGATAAATGCTATTGGTTGATAAATCTTATTGTTAAAATGCATAAGTTTATTGTCTACAAAAACAATTATTATGCATTTTCAATCATTATAATATTCCAGGACATTAATTGACACACACGGTTGTCTGATCCCAAGCTAATAGTCCAGTCAACAAAGAGATTGTAGAGTGCGTGAGCAAGGCCCTAAACAATTACTTCAGAAAATTGTTCAGAGTGCTTAGATAGTTAACATACTAAAAGTCCTGACGTCTAGGGGGTGAGGCGGAGTGGGGGGAGGGGTTTAAAGGTCCCATTTTTTAGTTTTTCGCTAATATCTTTTAAACGGTGCGTCATGGCGATAAAAAGTCTTCTACGCAACGAAAGCTTATAAAATTATGTACAACTTTTACCTTATGCACTTTTTCAAATTCCTACCTATTTTCGAACTACACGTTCCGGAAGAGTGAAAATTGAAAAAAACTTCTTCGATTGAATACTTCCTTTTGGATACTACTTCCTTCAAGTTATTTGGGGATCTAGACACGCGGCAGCGAGTCAATCCAAGTTCAAGTAAAAAAACTGGCTAACCAGCTCCAAGTGTATCATTACACGAACCTCAAGGTGCCACTTTTGACCCTTGTATAACTCAAAACTTCTTTAACGTAAACACATATAACTAAGTGTGTTTATTAATATCCATAAGGACATCTAGAAGCCCAAATTTCATGAAGCTAGCTCAAACGGTTGTTAAGATATGAAGTCAAAAAGTCGTAAATTTTAGCACTGACTGACTAACATAATAATATAGTACCTAAACCTAACCTACTTCCAGATGACCTAGAAGAATGAAATTTGGCATCCAGCTCGGTAATTGTGTGTAAACGTAGGAAAAAAGCTAAAAACAAAAAAAAAGTAAAAAAAAAGAGGGGGTCCCCATACAAAAAAAAAAGTCTTTTATTTTAGCGTTGGAACCATTACAAGCAGATATTTGAAACTATTCCAATATATGTATTATTGTATTTAGCAAAAATAATTATACATATATTGGAATAGTTTATGACTTTTTGACTTTCATATCTTAATAACTGTTTGAGCTAGCTTCATGAAATTTGGGCTTCTAGATGTCCTTATGGATATAATTAAATACATTTAGTTTTATGTGTTTACGTTAAAGAGGTTTTGAGTTATAGAAGGGTCAAAAGTGGCACCAAGTAGTTCGTGTAATGATACACTTGGCGCTGGCTAGCCAGTTCCTTTACTTGAACTTAACTTGACTCGCTACCGCGTGTCTAAATTCCCAAATAACTTGAAGGAAGTAGTATCCAAAAGGTAGTATTCAATCGAAGAAGTTTTTTTCAATTTTCACTCTTCCGGAACGTGTAGTTCGAAAATAGGTAGGAATTTGAAAAAGTGCATAAGGTAAAAGTTGTACATAATTTTATAAGCTTTCATTGCGTAGAAGACTTCTTATCGCCATGACGCACCGTTTAAAAGATATTAGCGAAAAACTGAAAAATGGGACCTTTAAACCCCTCCCCCCACTCCGCCTCACCCCCTAGACGTCAGGACTTTTAGTATGTTAACTATCTAAGCACTCTGAACAATTTTCTGAAGTAATTGCTTAGGGCCTTGCTCACGCACTCTACAACTACTTTTGGGTGATTTATTGACTGAACTATAAGCAGAGCTTGTGTTATGGTAACCAGACAACTGATAAACATACTTATATATTTCTAAATAAATACATATTATAGATAAATTACACCCTTTATAAGTGGTGTTAAGATACACACAAAAAATTGCGTTAATTATTTAAAAAAAATGTGAATTTCCTCTGTCAGCTATCCAACTGTGTACGAGAATAAATAAATATAAAATGTAGTGCATATAAAATGCACGTGTCCAGTCATTATGGGGTGTTTAGAAATGCGATACAAGTTAATAAATATCGGGTGTCCTATCAAATGTTCTTGTCCTCGCACACGCCCGGCTCGGGGGGGATGGTCAGGCTGTTCACATGTTTCGAAGGCTCTGTGTGCTCCTGAAAAAAGAAATAAAATTAATAGAAAACAAAATAAAAAAACCGACCAAGCGTGAGTCGGATTTCCGCACGAAAGGTTCTGTACCACCGTTCTATGAGAGCAAGTTTAGTATTTGTTTTTATAGCGGCAATAGAAATACATAATTTGTGAACGTGTCAACTGTCCAGCTATCGTGGTTCTAGATATACAGACGGTGACAGACGGACGGATAGCGAAGTCTTAGTAATAGGGTTCCGTTGTTAGCTTTTGGGTAAGGAACCCTAAAAATGATGATCGGTCACCAGTGACCGACACAGCGATCAAGGTTAATAGCCATGACGTTTATGGCAATTGGGAACTTTTCATAAAATTTCACAAAATTACTGGTTATCCAGTATTGAGTTATTTAGCGACACCACGACGATGATAATTATTATTAATAGTGCTAAAAGTAAAACATACGCAGAATAAAAGTACATCACGTTCGAACTACTTGGACGCTCCAGATAAATTGAGTTCTCTAATCAATTAATAAAGTTTAAGATTGTTTTAAAGAAAGTAAAAGTTGTAAGATTGTTTAAAAAAAACTGTCAAAAACAGATTATACGGGAACAAAATAATTTGCTAATCTTTATGGCTTCCTTGAATTACTTATCTTATTCTACTTTTAAGTTTATTTTCCTTAATGTAATTTGGGGGCGTTGATCGGCTTTTTACAAATTTATTTACGCCTTACTTATAATCTTTTTGCATTCCACGAACCTTTTTAAAGTTGAGATAATAATATTACATAGTATTTTCTGCTCTCCTATGACTAACAAACAAAGGTCGGACACTTCCGGGTAAAATAAGTTGTAACAAAGTTAATGTTAAAGTTTATGGGAGTATCGAGTGATGTTTTTCTCATAAATATATCTAAGGAAGCAATATAAATAAGTTTTTAGTGAAGTCTTGAGTCTTGACTACACTTACTTGTTGATCATTTTCCAAAGAGTCTGTTTTATATAAAGTAGCGAATTCAGTTGTTAAAACTTACATGTTCTGAATCGAGCCTGTCCATTTCGTGCACGGATTTGATGATCTTTTGCGCTCGTTTCTGCGCAGATGCCGCTCTAGCCTGTAGTATCTGAAAGACGTAAATTAAATAATGTAACGAGTACCATACATCATAAAATAAAAGAAAAATAAACTGTAATCCAATGGGGTAGAACATGAGTATCGTAAACCAACTTCCAAGGAAGAAGTTTTTGTGATCCATCGTTTTTCCATGTTACGGCATTCTCACCACAGATACCTGGTACACCTATATGAACATAGTCTTACCGAGAGCCTCCTCTGCTCAGCCTCCGCGAGCTTCTCCTCTATGTCGGGCAGGCTGATCTCGGGCTGCGTGGGCTGCAGTAGCCGCTGCAGGTGCGGCGGCGGCGTCAGCACGCGCTTGCTACTGTCGAATTCTTCCAAGGGGATTTCAAAGGCCACGGCTGAAAATGTATGTTAATGATATTTTATATTTCACAAAAAAATCCTTTTTTTCGTTTGATTTGGTGACGAATTATGACCAATCAGAATCAATAAGAACTCGAGCTGTCAAATGATAAAGTGATTGCAAAATATCTCGACCTAATGTTACATCAGATCAAGATTCTTCACCAACTGTACCAAATATCCAAAACCTTCACACTACTTGATGTCAACTCACGTGGCTTAGGCTTGACCGGCGT
Source organism: Autographa gamma (assembly GCA_905146925.1). Taxonomy (NCBI): domain Eukaryota; kingdom Metazoa; phylum Arthropoda; class Insecta; order Lepidoptera; family Noctuidae; genus Autographa; species Autographa gamma. Next base: position 1,541,468 of record LR989858.1, read on the forward strand.
ATCGGGCAGCACCACAGTCGGCAGGTCATCGTGGTCATCATGTCGGTGGCCGTTTGCTCCGGCGCCATTGGCAGCCTTCGATGTACCGTTCGCAGTCTCTTCAGCGACGGGCATTGCTGTGGTCGATGAGCCGCAACCCATTTTGAACTTTATCTCTGCCAAATAAGGCTTATTTTTGAAAGACAGTTCTTTAGAAGATGTATCCTTATTAAAAGTTTTTTTTTGCTTCTACTATCTAATTATATAATATTTTTTATTTGAAAAACATGAATTCATATCTGTAAAAAGTTCTTCTCGTCCACTATAAAATAAAGCGTGTAGCCATAATTAAAAATGCTTTTAAATGTAACTTTTCTTTCTTTCTTTTTGTAACTAGTAGCTGATTAAATGGTAAATTCCTCTTACAAAGTATATACTTGGTATGATAGACTAGCGTCTACAATTTCAGAGCTCTCTCCTTTCACCGCTACAATAATGCTAATGTGCTACGTCGTTACGTAGCGCATATTGTAGCGCTACGAAAACTGAACTTGCATTCATTCTCATTTCAATTTGCTACAGTTTCTGTCTTCATTTTGGGAGTAAATTAAAGCGTTTCGCTTCTGTACTTGGCAGTCTAATATTAATAAAACATTTTGCTGTTCTTTATGTTAAATAAATGCACCGTAAAAATTGACAAACATTTTTACAATTATTATGTAGCATGTCTGTTGTTTATTACTCGAGACACTAATATAAAAGTATGAAATAATATTCGAACAAAAAAAATCTAGTACGATATTTTAATTTCATCGATGGAAGCGTCTTATCGGAGATTTAATATGCGAAGAGAGAATTTAATCAATCTTTTTATAAATCTATTATAAAAAGGGCGTCTGCTAGGAGTTCGATGAATGTCGGATCTCTCTTAATCGGTTTTAATTTTACCTTTAAATGCTAAGTGAATGAAATAAGGAGACAAATGTACTAACAATTTTAAAAAGTATCAGAATAAAAAACCTTTAAAGTGTACGTAAATAGCTGAATCGCAGAATAAACTCGCATTTCGTATACTGAGAAGTGTATGATTTTATGCTTTCATTAAGCGACAGATATTTTGAAATAATATGACAAGTTTGTAATAATTTTCGGTAAGATTTATAAAAGCTGCAAAAAACGGTATTATTTTACGACCGAATACTACGTTTTATATTAATAAAAAAATTACCATAACTAGTCATTTTTACCTAAACAAACGCTCTTTACAAATAGTTAATATATCATTTCACTGTTGACTTCAATCAATGCTATAGAGGTCATTGGGTCACGCACCCCAATGCCCGATCGAAGTTATCTACTAACACACATTTTTAACCCCAAACAGTTTTACACAAAGCATTCGAAAGAACTACCTCATAACCTCATTGGCATTTAAATCGATTCCATTAACCTAGCAGTAATCAAATTATCCCCTCTCCCACCCTTCGATGGTGGTTTGATCAATGCCACACTGTCTGCCTTGATAAAAGGTAGCCATTTATCATTTAAAAGTACCGGCTACTTTAAGGACACCGCTAAGATACCAAACAAACAGGTATCGCAGAAGAATTACTCATTACCTAAAGACTCGTCCCAGCTTCGCACGGATTCACAAAAATATAAATTATACAGTAGACTACTTATATCCAAAACCAATAATTTACTAAAATATTTTGTAAATTATTTTTACCAGTCAAGGAAGAGCTTACTTTTAATATTACAATTACTATAACTTTTCATTTCATAGCGTCTTACAAAGAGATTTTAGATTTGGTTTAGAACAGCCCTATCCTACTACTGTCTTACTGTGTAGAAGCGGACTTCCCAATGTGTATAGACGTCATATTGGCAGGCTATTGGATTATGTGAGGGAATGCATTGAGTGTGCAACTGTGTTTCACAGACTAATGCACTAAAATATATCCCACGCACATAGCTAATCTGTATTGACAGACGCCACTGTGATTAAAATCAGTACCTGTAACATGAACTGTTAAAACAGGACAAAGTCGGTGTGGAAGCGAGACGGCGTACTACAGTTGCATAGCTGCATCTCGCTTCCACGAAGGAAAATGACCTGCTGTAAGTTTACGCAGTAGCTGTGCAGGATAAAACTATTACATGAAATGGATTTGCAGGTACTCAATTCTTTTCACTAATCGATAGTATTTACTTTATATTATGTTTCTTTCGTTATTTTTTAGATTGTTGGGAAGTGACTCAAACCCTAGACGAAAGGACCTAGAGAGAAGAGAAGACCTTTGACCAGCAGTGGGACAGCTTAAATGATAATATAAAAAAGTATAATTTTTATTTATAAAATTACTGGAGTACGTATCTAAGTGAACCTTCTTAAATCTCTATGTTGTGGCCATGGTCGTAACAGTAATCCGATTTGAAGCCCAACATTAAATGCGCGCTCATTAGTTACCCTAAACCGTTTGTTTTTGGATCGCCGCCATTTTTGCTTCCGACTCTAAGTAAATGTCATCCTGTGGAGGAATTACAGTAATTGCGTTGGATGAATAGGAGACCTTAACGCCTGTTATGTGGCGAATGTTGGTGTATGTTATTCTACTATAGAAGAATAGTCTGTTAGGAACTTGAAGTTTTTTACGCTTTCATATAAAAACGGTTCCAACGTATTTTGGTAAAATAGTCTATAAAAATATGTAATTACCCAGGCGAAACCACGAGTGAGAGTTAGTAGTAGTAGTTACTAGCGTGTTTGTCATTTATCAAAATTATCGACATTTCTATGTCTTCTACAAAATACTTTGCTTATGTTTAATACAAATATTGATCTGTTTAGTCAATAAGGGTGGCAGCTAGGTCCATAGTGATACAATCTATTATAATGTGCATTATCCAAAGAATAGGCGAAAAACAGTAAAACAGGTATAAATTGATATTAAGGGTCGAAGAAAAATGTTTTCAAAAAGGAATTTAATTTATTTGATCCTGTAATAATTGTGATTGTCTATTCACCGACCTTTCTAAGGAATTTTATTATAGCCATTTTGGACACCCGCTGTAAAACAAAATGGTATTTTATGGCGTCATTGGCGTCGTTTTCAAAGAAAAATTGCATTTGAAAGGGTGAACAAACGATGGAATCTGAATTCATTAGTAGAGATTAAACATTTCAAAAAAGTTAAGGCATCTTTATTGAATCTTAATTAAGAATAAAAATAAAGTATTTATTTGTGACAAAGAAATTTTAATATCTCTATTAAATCTAAACGGTAGTAATAAATAGATGATTAAAAAATACTTATTGATTTATTTTCAAAATAATTGTAGGTAGGTAAGCACACCATATGAATGACCATCTGTCTATGGATAGTTTATGTGAAATTAAAATATTATCATATTATTATACACAATAGATAATAATAACACACGTGGTAATATTCCATGTGAAACATATGTTTTCTTTTATTTACCTAACCTTTGAAAGTATACAATTATGATACTCTTTTTCAAGGTATCGCTAGAGATGTGGGAATGTACCTATGTTGCGATCTTTTTTTATAAAAGATACTTTGATAAAAATGGTAAGTCAATAAGTTGTCACTAGCACCCGAACTTAATCAGTGATTTATTAAGTTAATGACTTGTAAAAATCCATAAAAAATACTATACCTCCTGTAGCGCAGTCGGGTAATAAAAAAGAAGCTTTAACCTGACCTAAAATACATGAACTATTTTGTAAAAAAAATATATGATAAAAGCAGTGTTTGCTACCCCATCTTATTTTATTATAATTTTTATTGTACATAGTAAATAACAAAAATATATAATAATAATCCAGCCTATTAACGTCCCACATCTGGGCACAGGCCTCTTCCTATATAGAGAAGGCACGAGCATTGATCGCTTATTCTCTGCGGGTTGGCGATTTCAGATCCCAATTTTTGGAAATAATAATAACAAAATAAAATAATAAAGAAACATGTACAAAAGGCGGCCTGGCTTAATTGCATCTTAGAACAGGCGTGACCTTTAAACCTGACAGTCACCTTGCAATAAGCCTATAGTTAGTGAATTCAAACTATCCGATTAGCAATACTTAAAGAATCAATAAATATGGCCAGCCATGGGAAACCCAGCTGTTTCCCATGAAAATGACGTGATATGACCTTTATAGAACTTTTTCCCGCTATTATGAATGATACATTCATTATGAAAAAATGTGTTGATACCTTTTACTTTTAAGTACCTAAACCTATCGATGGAAGATATTTTGAATTATTTTAGATCACAAAGATGTTTGAGCAGATGTACCTACTCTTATTTCTAACACTATGATGGACAGCAATCATTATAAAAGTCGCAATAGTCCCTACCCCTAAAATCAGGACTTTTTTCTTATCAGCAATTTGTGTTTGAGGCATGATATGTAACTGCGCATTATAAACAATAATTATTTATTGCCATTATAAATAACCTTTAATTCATCTGCAAAACATAACATACAACAAATTGAAAAATCGGAATAAATTCCCTTTTACTCATAACTTGTCAACCGGTCATTCACCCAATAAACCATAAAAAATAGCGCTGGATTCCATTTACAAATATAAAAAAAAAAACAATATAAATCAATAAGCCTGACGTTCGACGGATGCTTAGCAATTTTTCAATCTGGTAACATCGTTGCTCCGGTGTTGCTATTTACCCGGGATTGGGGAAATGCGATGAATTGCCGGCAATATTTCCTGATTATATCCGAGCCGCTTGTTGGGCCGACCCATAAATGGCTGTATGGCCTTGTTACCTTTGCGTAAAAAATTAAGATTTTGTTTTTATCTGTTCTCTGATGTAGCAATGTTTTTGACAGCGTGGTTTTCTGGTTCAATATTTGTGTTTGTGTTAATTTGATGAGTGAAGTTTTAAATAAGTGCAGGAATTACGATGGCACGTGGACTGGCACATTTTAGAGGTTCAATTCTGATTTCCACTTTGGGTGAGTTTTATTACTTACTGCGAAGCATGTATACTTAACATAAATTACTATCACCTAACTGTCCTAAAAACAAATATCATTCAAAACTATTCATTATGACAGGTTACAATGAATGACATTTAATAACACAGTTTTTTATTTCCCCATACAAATGAAAACCAACTGATGTGTGAGAAACGCTTTCTTTCAGCGGCCGAACCATAGATTTTGTAGGTATATGTATATGTATAGGCCAAGAAAAAACTAACTGCGCGGTTTCAAAATGTCATTCCAATAGATTATACCATAATAACATATACGAAGTTTACGCTTACAACTTAAAATCAATACCCATAACTTATAATCAACACAAGTAATACTTCCTCCAATAAAGCAAACAATATCAAAAATGTATGAAATAACAACACTTACTGTCCAAACAAATAGAACTGAAACTTGTTTCACTGAAAAATCCAACTTTACACGAAACTTTCACTTACACGTACTAAAGATTATTAGAAAATATTTTTTTGAAAAATCTTTTGATATAAACTTATGTTTTACTGCACTAATTATGAAATGTCACCAACCGGGATACGAACGGACACCCGTCCGCCGCCGCATCGTACACACAACTATCAGACACTATTAATACAATTTTTATTCTCACTACACTTTTCCACTATATGTAGGTAAATACTTCGATTGACAGGTTTTGATACTTGAATTAGAAAAATATAATTTTTCCCTTTCACTTTTGTGGTATTAGGATTTCATAACAAAATCGTTTTCAAAAAATATAATGTTACTGAGGAAATGAGATTAACTACTAAAGGAGAATTTTTGTTACCATCCTCTACTATTATCTAAGATTACAAGTTATTAATCGGCAATATAAGAAAAAAACCAAAACGGTCCCAATTATCCCTTTTTTGCTTTCCCTTATTCTCAATTCTATGAAAAAAAATGTATTTTTTTTACAAAATCTCAGTCCCACATGTGTGTCAAGTATCAAGCAAGTAATTCCGACTTAGTTTCAGGACTCTAACAATGCTTACATAGAAATTACCATCGCTACTAACGCTAGTACTGAACCCCTTTTACGAAAAGCTATGGAAAACTATTGAGACGAAAAACAGTACACTGATTATTATTCATTTGCTTGTATTTTCACATTTCATGATAGGTATAATATAATGTTTACTGGTGTTATTTAAATATGCGTAGATAAAATATGTTTTGAGTTATAGGGTGGTCGAAATTGGCCCGAAATGGTTCGTGTAATAAAACCCACAGCGCTGTGTCGCTTTTTTTGCTCGAACTTGGCGGACACACTGCCGTGTGTCTAGATGACTGTCCAGTAAAACATCAGATTTGACCGAAACTCAAGTGTAGATCATTGGACAAAAAAACGTTTTAGATAAGAAAAACATCGACATCGAATTTTCTCATTTGCCTTGCTTAATTTGCAGCTTACCTAATTACAAAATATTACAAAAATGCCTATAGTTAAGTATATTAAGCACGCTTAATGTGGAATTAAAATTACGCAAATCTGGTGTTGAGTAACGCACTCAGCATATGATCAGGACAATACAAACACTAAGAGCTCTTAAATAAAATATGAACCGACCAATGCTGTTGCGGTCGCTATGCATAAAGTATCATTAACTGTATTAAAACCATGTGAAGTGGTCAATATTGTGTAACGGGTCCATTTTACTTTGTAATTACTGATGACTATTAAACAGATAAGCGCCTGATGAAGCCCTTTAACTATCCGATTTCAATTGATTATAACATACGTAATCGAAACGAAAATTAAAAAAAATAACATAACTCCTGAACAAATATGCGTTGCAAAGTCTCGTATTTTCAAATTGCTATCACATGTTGACAGGCGCTGCTTCTAGTTACTGTTATGTATTTAAATGCAGCCGTAGAAATGAAAAGCAGTGATAATTCAAATTAGGTAAATAATATTCTCCTTCATTTTTATGGTATTTATGAAGAGCATTTTTCATGCAAATTCCTTGTCGATTTTAATTTTTCAAAAAAAAACATCTAAAGGTTTGTCAATTAATAAAAAAATAAAAGTAATTATAATCACAACAACGGCTCCATAGCTCCCGAAAAAGCTCGTCACTCATCGGGGCGAACAATCACCAACACCTACCATTGATTGCCCCTACATTATGCATAGACAGCCCACACCACCCCCCGGCCTCAAATTATTCTATCGACCAAATGGCCCAGAGCCCCGCTGTTCGAAATACTAATTAACTACCAACCGAATATTAACGTAGCTGAGGATCAAGACATGCTGGTCGTACTATGCATGTCGATAATTTGCAATCGATTTTAATAATTATATGGTTGTCAGTTGGGTGCGTCGCGATTCAACTTGAGAGTTTTTTTTTACTGGAATGTAGGGTGTGATTTTTACCTATTAAACCATTAGGGGAATCGCCCTTGTGACCGAATTTTGGTCCTTAATTTACAAATCGATAAACACACAAACACGGCAGCAAATTGACAAATAATTAGTGTTGGACAATGGTTTTTTGACAAATGTAACTGGACATTATACATTATGTAGAGTCCATGTCATTTGGCTTTGGAAGAACTTTTGTTCTATAAGTTTCAAGTAATATCAGAAGGTCAAAGAGTGGTCTAACAACACCCACGCCTAACGGTAGGTCAAATAACAGGAATTATTGAAAATACTTAATATTACACTTCCATAAACAATTTGACTAAGGCATTAGTAAAGCATTAAGAGAGGCATCCAGGATCATTAGTAGCTACGAGTACCTACTTAATGCTTATCACAACATGCTGGTCTTTTCAAGGCCTCCAAAAGGGGTGGCCCTACACCGGTAGTTTTTTTCCGTGCTTATTTGGGTTAAGGAGTATACAATGCACATTATTCAATATTGAAAATATCCGTCAGCATTTTAAAATTGGCGCCACGAGCCAAATGTTCCCTTTATCAATTCAATATAAATCCTTTTCATTCAATACAATATGGGCGCTGTCTTTTATCCCGGATACAATTTGAATCTGTGCGGATTCTTCTAGCGCTGACCCACTTTCAAGGAATGGACGTAAAATGTTCCGTGATGAACGCTTACAGAGAGATTGATTTCTATTTGGCATCGCGTTATTGACTTAAGTCCGATTTTTCAAATAACTGACTCAATAAAATCGATGCACTCAAAATAACTTAAATGAAATTGTTATAGCTAACTCAAATTTATAAACTTAAGTAATCAGTCAGTTAGATCGCACATCGACGCAATTAAAAAGTAGTTCTAGTCTGTCTGGCAGTGAATGGATGTTTGTAGGTTCAAAGCCATTTTAAAAGCTCGGCATCGAAACTCCAGAATATTACAATTCTAAAAAGGTTGTGCTTTCAAACGAAACAACCTACACGCATGCCTAATACTGCCTATTGCATCTCAGAAATCTGTAAAATGTTTACAGCGGCATCTGTCGGTACTAATAGGAACTTTTACTGTTGCTATCGTGAACGTATCTGTTACGCATCGATTGTATGGTGAAGTTTATTTAAAACTACGATAGATGGCAGTACCGGTATGAAAGATAGGTGTATTGGATTATCGGATGGTCTATTTAATGGATTAAATTTTTTTCGCTTATTACTGCTTTTGAAATGGAGTTGATTGTATGTTGGACAATGCCGTCTGAAATAAATTAACTGCTTAGTTATTATATTTGTTGTTTCTTTTTTAATTAATTTTAATTAACAAAAAAATAATAACTAAGTACTATGCGCCATATCACATTATAATAGCATGAACTTTGTTACATATCATATTTCGGATTAAATGTTTAGACTAAAATCATGTAGTTAGGCATACCTAATTAGTTAAGTAGTATTAAGTAAGTAAGGTCAAATAGTGTTACCTACCTTTTTGGTATAAAAGGCCTTTGCCCTTTAATAGAACATTTAGAAACCAATATTATATTAATGATACAAGAAAGTCAGTGGCCAAGAAACCTAAATTATTCAAATGCCGTATAACAGAGCCCAATCAATTGTCAGTTGTAGTTAAGGAAAATGTAGGCAGCCTAGCTTACACAGTACAATGACTTCTAGGCTGAAAATTAACTCGAATATTTTCTTTACGTCAATATTTACTTAGCTTTGTTTTTTTGTCAGCGAAAAGCTTTTTTAATACATAACAATATTTTCGAAAAAAAAAAAATACACATTGGTACATAATAAAATATTGATTTTCAATACCTAAGTATAAATATTCTGCGATCGGATTTTCTTCCATGTCGCGGGCGGTATAGCACAAACACAAAGTCTACCTTACATGAACATTCATTGATGATGTCACTGCTATGTAAATATAAAAAGCTGAGATATCTACATTTTGTAAAACGCTATCTAACTGTTGTACAATCGCATTGTAAATCAAAGGTTTCATTCTATCGATATAAGAACTTTCATGATTTTGTTTAAGTTTATCTCAGGTTATTGACGGTCATACAATTCTGTAAAAGCAACATTACTACCGTCTTAAAACAACAAGCTTCAGAAAGTACCTATATACACAAAGAGTGTATCCTGATGTCCTGAAATAATATACATAATTACTCTTTTGAGTAATATAAGCAATAGTATGCGAGCTCTCATACTTAGATGGTCAACTTCACAAATCCAATTTCAGGGTGAGATCCCAAAAATTGGTCACATTCACCCAGTTATTAGAGCAGCAATATTGCAAAAAGGATAAAACTAATACCGGTATAACGTTAACCAATAGTGTATGCGATCCGATCTAATCGATTCCAATCCAAACTCGGTTATTCGATTCGCTAAATCGGATTCGCAAACAGCGTACCACGCGTTTTCAAAAAAGGAAGAGATTGGGGTAAAGCACCCGATTGTGGGCACAAACGAGAGGTCAACGGCCTATTAATACTAATGTAAAACGGTGAATCGCCGACAATAATAGGGTGAAGTCACGAATTATCTGTTTTTAATATTTTGCTTTTAGAATTATGTGAAAAGGATTTCTGTTACTGGAAATTGGGTCTTCGGGTTTCTCACAATGGAAAGCTTTTATAGAGGTGATAAAATTGACTAGGATATCAGATGGTATACTATATGTTTAAAGTAAGTGTAAATACGATATGAAAGTGATTACATGCACAAAATGCATGAAGCATTATGAAGTTGGTATACCATCGCACTTTACATTATTTTACAGTAAAATATTCCTAAAAACTCCAGTATACGATTTGAGTTTCAAATACCTAACTAAAATATATGGTAGACAAAATTTCGTGCAACGATTCCTACTTTGTGCTACCTCATGTATAATTCATGATGAAGGAGTTTTCAGCGCTCCTCGATAGCCGGTCAAGTCATAACTCCTTCGGGAACGTGGAACTTTCGTAATTGGGATGTTTAGGAGATGCCTTTGCCTTGAAACTCCAGTAAATTGCGATACTACATTAACTATCTAGGTGCCATGTAAGTTAGCAAATTTAATCGACGTGAGTTACGGACGATTTTGTTTGTCCATAGTTGTTAGGATTCTGCATAGCTGTTAATATGATTTTAAAGTTTTTAAGCATGAATTATGATTTTTTTCACTTATAATGTAGATGGGTTTTGTACATTCCGTATAAAAAACCTCTGGGTCTGTTGTCTGTTTTAGGTTTTATTTATAAAAGGAGCTTTTTTTCTAGTCTACTTAATAATCATGGCAACTAGAAATCTACTATACGACAATAATGATCGGTTATGAGATAAGGGAAATAAGTATTATGTCGGATGGCCGACTAACTGTTATGCCAACATTATACCAATCATAAGTCCAAAAGGATGGTCTTTGGTATTCTATTGCCATTTCTTGTGATTTATGTTGGCAACATTGTAAGCTTTTTATGATATCAGCAAAAAATTAAGTGATAATAAAATCATTCTTAATTTATTCTGGCGCAGTTATCAAAGCTTGGTCCTTTACCAAAACTTTTCAAATCGACAAAATTATTTTATGTATTTACGCCATGTAAATTATTTTCGCAATTTTTTTTTTCATAGTTCTTATTACGTAGTCCAAAAAATGATTTCAAGAACCAATCAACATTAATATAGTTGACCAATGCTTATAACAAAACTATAAAAAAAAACAATTTTAATAGTTTTAACAAATAAATATGTATACAAAATTAAAGGACGACATCAAAGTGTTTTACCTTACAAAACTTTCTTATAGAACCCGTTAAAACAACCAAAACAGTTTCACTATGTGGTCATTTCTGATTGGACGTCCAACAATGGCCACCGATACCCTTTTTCGGTAATTTACGATACTTTACTATCCCAAGAAAATCGCTTTTTAGGAAAATTAAACCGATAAGTAACGGTTTATCAGACGACATCGACTTTTAGTAGTTTTTAAATGATGATAACGGTGTTATAATGATAGGATGACGGTCTTTTTTAATTTATAGTGATTTAAATACGATGATTTATTTTCTGAGCGACTTGTTTAGGTAGTATCTAATCTAAATATAATTTGTATGATTTTACAAGTTAATTCATATTTATACCAAATAACTGAAATATAAAAAAAAATCTATCACTCAACCGTAAATAGTGGTAGATACCACTACTACTAGTACTCGCTACTTCCTACTTTAGTTTTGAAATTAGTCATCTTAGTAAAAAAATGTAGTTCCTATACACATCATTTACTTAGCGGAATAAAATGAAAATTTTCAGCGTTATAGTTTATGAATCAGAATAATATACATATAAGCCATAATTTATACAAGTACCTACTAGATGAAGTCGCGAGATTCTAATATCAGTTGGAAAAATAACACAGTACTAAAATAAATAAGTACGAGTATAATTAAATTACATCTGTCAAACGAACAAACAAACAACCTCCAAAATAGTACATAATTATTTAAGTGAAATTAGTGTTGTACCTCAAAAAGGTGCCACCCATGTATGGTGCCTCAGGGTGCCACAAATTGGGTGGGACAACACTAGTCCGCATATGGTGATGCGAATTGGTAACACAACCTTGACAATGTTATGTCACACCAAGGACTCTGTTATATTTTGATAACTGGTAGTGTTTTTTTGTTATTAACCGACTTTGAAAATGGAGGGAGGTCACGATCAATAAGTTGGTTTCGGTAGGTAATTTAGCCATGGACTTCTGTTAATCGTTGTAATGGGAAGGTTGTGTTACAAATATTTTTTAATAATTTTTGATGTTTAATACATTATGCACCACAGGAGTATCACAGTTAATGTTAAGATTTACTAACTTAATCTAGTCTTTGAACTTCAAGCTTATTAGAGTTACGGGATGCTATTAAATACAAATCAGTCAATGACATGATCCGTAATCTTCAAAATATGATTTCTATTTAGGTACTACATACAAGTAAGTATAGTAGAGTTAGGCAACAATGTAAAATAAAACTAATCAGATTTAAAGATTATAATTTGAAACTATCATCGACGTATGATATGCATAGACTGCTACTATCGCTAGGTTCCCCTTGTGCCAAGCGAGAGCAGTTTTTAGTCTGATCCTAGTACATTTCGTTTTTCATTTAAGTTAATTTTCGCGCAACGAGAAACTTACATAAGAAAATATCGATGGTTTTGACATTGTTAGGATAATATTAGTGTTTTAGATAGATTTTTTAAAACGGCAAGCTCCATCTTCATTATAATTCACGACAACACTTGTTCACACTAGTGCTTACGGTTTAAACTCTGATAGGCTCACTCTATAGTTTCAAATGCAACCTCGTTGGAAACTATCTATACCTAACTTCAAAACGACATAATGTTTTTCAATCCACACATCACGTGACTTTACGTGAAATTAGTCATTCAGAAATTGCCCATATCATGTTGACGAATACTAAAAGTATTGAAAATACCAATAACTTTACAAACAATATGAAATAATTACTAGAGCGGAAAAGTTTCATATTTCTGTGTAAAATTACTGACACTATTGTTACGAAGTATTTCATACGTTTTTCATTTAAATCGATTTTCATAACAGATATGACACATGCAATATCGATTTGTTTTACAGAACAATGTAGCTAGTTTTAATTTATGAATGGTATTGAAGCATATTTCTGTTTTCAGTCCGAAACGCGATATTCAACGGTATATTATTAAGCTTGCAACGTGTGCTTACATATAGAATTTAAGAAAGACAATGTTTGAATCAGACTTTTTAAATATTTTAACATATGTATTATATTTGATGATAAAATCAAAAGTTAGTGGCAATAGGCTCGCCCCCTATTACATGGGACCCAATCATACCGGCGAACTGTGGGTGTACATTGGTACACCTCTGCTTAACCTCTCGGGGATACAGGCGTGATGGTATGTTATGTCATAAACTCAAAGATGTGTGTAAAATAACATAATTATTCCAGCCTATAAACGTTCCACTTCTGGGAACAGACCTTTTTCTAGAGTTGGCACGACTTATGATCACCACGCTTGCTCATTTGCGGCAATTTCAGATCCCAAGCTTTGGAATCCAGGTGAATCTATCAATAATAAGAAAATATTGTACCTACCGTATTTGTTTGCCCTTGAAAATATGAAGGTCATTGTAATGTTGGAAAAATGCATGAACTTTTCAAAGGACCCCTGACAGAGGCCCATTCAGTTACATAGAGTCGTGTACCATCAGTTATTCATAAACCGTAATGCGTGACTACTGATGTCAGTTCAAAGAAAAGTTCACTCAATTATGTCGAAGTGATTAATACATATTTAAACACATCGACATAATTACCCATTACTGTTTCACGATTTAGAAATCAACTTATAATCTATGACGCACTTACTTGGCAAAAGGTTAACTGTACAGGGTGAGCCAGACACAAGAAATACTAAGGTATGGACAATCGAAGAGGCTCGCTCTACATAACATAAAAATGTCTCAAAGGCTTAATCTAAAGCTTATTAACTTAAAGAATTAAAAGTACTACCGTGGGCGACTTAATCTTTTTTCAATTTCATTAAAGACTTTTTGTAATTTTTGGCATTGCTGACATCTGTATACCCAGTACGTAGCTACGTACAACGATGCTATATTTGTATGATTATATCATCAGCCTTATTCATCTTACATCAAGCAAATAAACACAGACACACCATCCACAGCTTATCAACAAACCATAAAACAGCTACAAAATAAATAAATATCGTAGTATTCTATATGGTTAACAATCAATACTACTACTGTAAAGGAAGTCCAAATAAAAACATGTAAACAGACCAAACTCTTAAGGGAAGCACTTTTATTTTCGCGTGACTCAACTCCTAGTACACTTGGGAAAAGACCTGGCTCCGAGACGACACGTGCATCACCTTAACAGTAACGAACCATAATTTTGGATCCAATCCATAACCAAGGGACTGACTTACTCCAGTTACTGAGTGACTAGGGATGGGAAAGGCTGGTGTTTCGGCTTTCGGCGTTCGGCGATGAGGTGTAGATAACGTGTGCTATGAACATAACAATTTTTCGTATAATCTGTCTGTATAAATTGAGAACCTACCTTTTTAATCTAGGTTTAGAATCAAACAAATTTTTAAACCTTACGTTTAAAAATTACGTTGTTTGAAAAAGCTTTTAGGCACCGTAATGATGTTTCTTGAATTCGGCTCTACAATAAATTCTACATTATCAAAAAGGTGTGTCTTACCTTGTTCTTAATAGTATAAACTCTTGAGTGCAATGAATAACATATTGCTAAATCTGTATGGATGCAAATAAATTTTAATACATTTCAAATCAGACAATTAATTTAAAAACATCCAATGTTTAATTAAAAGCTCAACATTCTTAAATGACAACACAATATTAAACTTGTTTCCATGAATAAAATTTTACATTCAATGATTCGGCTTACAAACTCAACGAAAAGCCGAATGGTTTCCCATCACTAGGCTATCGTATTTAGCCATCCATCTCAGTAAGGCAGGGACCTAAAGTGTCCGTAAAGATGCTCTTTTTAGCGCACTGGGTTTCTTTTTGGTATACACTCACAAATAAGGTCCAATTGGTTATGTAACGTTATGAATGGACGAATGAACTGTTTACTCGGGTTCAAACACGTTTTCTGTCTAGATTTTTATGGTGAGCGCTAATTGTGGATTGATATGGGCCTGTCTAACGTGTGAGAAAGTTTGTTTGTTTTGATGTTTGTGTAAATGGTGCTCTTTTGTTTGAGCCAGGGATTATTTCTCGCTTGTTTTCGAGTGAGGGTTTCAATGGTTGTTTGGTTTGACGTTTTATATTGTACGATATTTGTTAGCTTGGTTAACGGATGTTGTTAGTAAAGTCTTATTAACTGTTGTGTGACTGTCTGTGTATTGGTGTAATGCCGATATGGTATTATTACGACTGATGTAATTAAAGGTTACCTACCTTTAATTAAGGCGTAGGCGCAAAATCTCGTCAAAATTTTATATATTTTTTTCGATTCACAAAGTAATTAAAGAAGTCTTAATTATTTGGTGAGATATAAGTGTAACTTAAATACAGCAAATTTTTGCCTTTAGGAGCCTCTTGGAAATCCACTGAAATATTTTGACATAGTGTATGATAAAGTACTAAACATTGTATTTAGCACGTTATTGTTAGACTCACAGTTGACAATGTTCAAGATCATATCAATTTGATGTTTTATATTTGGAGGTCAAAGTTTTAAGCTCTTTGACTTTAATGTAACGTAAATTAGGTTTCTAAGGAAAATCTCAAATTGGAGACAAAAATTATTGTTAGATGAATAGAATTAAATCGAATATTGGATTACATAACGTTTTTGTCTCTCACATTACGAAAGTGTAACTTATTTATAAGCTTTTTAAATAAGCTGTATTAGGATAAATTATTTCCAAAAAAAAATCTTATATCTACCACTATAACTATCATATTATTATGTGGTATTATATAGTAGTCTCGATAGTGGTTACTTTTGCTTTTATTTTCTTCTTCCTATTTCTAATGTAACCTTAACTTAAATCTCTAGATAAAGTGATTTTTGCATCACTACTTTTTTTTTTCAAGGTGCGTAATCTCTACTCTATCTTTATTTTATATAGCAATGAGCGTTTGGTAGGCCTATTAATGAAATTAGCCGACGGTATTTAATGTTTAGATTTGGTGTTGGGGATTTTGTATGCTTTTTTTGTTTAGGATTCGACATAGGTTTTCAAATGGTAGGCAGAGGTGCATTTAAATTAATAGCATTTGGTGACAGGACCCACATTTTACTAGTATTATTTTATTATTCTTCATCAAATCTCAAACACATATTTCTTAGGTGAATATAATAAAGATTATGCTTGCATTTTTTTAAACCACGACTCGTTACAATAGTTTAAGAAATTGCCTTAATGTTGTTTATAAGTGTTACAGTACTAAGATAGTAAGTTAAGAAGAGAAAATACTATTAGTTTAGTCACAAATAAGCAAGTGCCTACTTATGAATCAATTACAATCTAATTGTACTTTCATACCAAATAATAATTTTCAATGTCAATCATATATTCATGGTCACGTGATGGCGCGTGTTTGGCACTTTAATGACACTAGAATGGCACTAAAACTTATACATTTCAATATCCGGTGGCACAGGAAGGTAGTTGACAGTTACTTTCGCGCCAATTGCATAACAATATCGCCATGTTGTGCGCACGCGCCGCTGTTGACAGTCCCAGTTGACGTGTTCCTTAGTGGGTAAGGATTTAGTCTATATGATTATAATGTTTATAATATAAAATATAAGAAAACTGCTCAAAGATTTTCATAAGACATATTTAACGCTATACGCTGGTATGGAAAAAATGCATTAATTTTTTTCTAAAAATAATCTACTGTCATCATCCGTAGATATATATCAACGTCGAACGTAATTAAAGGGTACAAAAAAATGTGTGCCACTTAAAGTATTCATCAACTCATTCCTAACACCGAATTACCTATCACCCGTCATGTCAATAATCACACCTAAACAAAAAAACAACTGAGTACCGAATTAGGAGCAAACCGTGTGCGTACGACGAACGGTTCACATCCGGCGGACGTCGGCGACGAAAGTAAAGTAAGCTGATCGCCCCTTTAGCCTTACTGGGAGCGAGTACAGGTCGCAGCGCATGTCGCCTGCTAATCTGATGCCAGCTGGAGGAAGTGAGGGACAGGCTGTATGGAGACTTGTACAAGATGAGCAGTACAGTGAGATGATCGCCCCTTTAGTCTTACTGGGAGCGAGTACAGGTCGCAGCGCATGTCGCCTGCTAGTCTGATGCCAGCTGGAGGAAGCGATGGACAGACTGTGTGGAGACTTGTACAAGATGAGCAGTAGAGTGAAATGATTGACCCTTTAGCCTTACTGGGAGTGTGTACAGGTCGCAGCGCATGTCGCCTGCAAATCTGATGCCAGCTGGTAGAAGCGAGCGTCAGACTTTGTGGCGACTTGTACAAGATGAGTAGTGAAGTGAGATGATTGCCCCTTTAGTCTTACTGGGAGCGAGTACAGGTCGCAGCGCATGTCGCCTGCTAGTCTGATGCCAGCTGGAGGAAGCGATGGACAGACTGTGTGGAGACTTGTACAAGATGAGCAGTAGAGTGAAATGATTGACCCTTTAGCCTTACTGGGAGTGTGTACAGGTCGCAGCGCATGTCGCCTGCAAATCTGATGCCAGCTGGTAGAAGCCAGCGTCAGACTGTGTGGAGACTTGTACAAGATGAGCAGTAGAGTGAAATGATCGCCCCTTTATCCCAAGCTAACAGATGTAAAGTTAGCTAGAGAGGAAAATGCGGTTAATCGTTGAGTTATCATTACTTCAGCGCTCAAATACAGAGTAAATTAGGAGAACCTTTATTCAGCAAAAAAAAACTAAATAGGTATATAAAACAAAAAAAACCATAGCTCAAATAACATACGCTATAAGTAGACCACAAACTATTGATTTTGATAGTGATGTTAGTGATGTAATAGCAAAACTGTAGGTAATTTTACAATTTCACACATGATAGTAAAAGGTGGAATAGGTCATTATTTTGTTCAATGCATGATTCCCTGCATAGCTTATTAAAGATTGGATCAGTTATGTCTTTATTAAGTAGAGACTCATACATAATAATATTATACAAACACGAACTAAAGAAGTCATAGTAATAAACACGACAAATTGTTGTTGACAAATATGTTTTTTATAAACAGTAATTTTAATAGAAAGTGTGAAGAAACTACTTGAAATATTTCTTTGACAGATGAATTTGAAGAAAGAATAGCTAGAAAATTTCCACCATTGCTTTATAGACGGTTAAATTAGACCCTTTAGATACAAATACCTCTTGTAGTTAATTAAAACGTGCTAATTAGGGATATTTAGGATTCTCAAGAAAATGACCCCCATGGAGTAAGCTATGATAATTATTTTGATATTTATGAATTTATTGCATTGGCCATTGTTTTATTTTCTTACGAAAAGCGACAGGTGTTATTCTTGAAAATAGGTGTATGTAGGAATGTACTTGCTTCGTCGAAGTTTAGATCAAAAGAAACAAGAAATGTACTCTCATGACACAATTCTGTTATCATGAACTGCGAAATGCTTTAAAAAAATATGTCGTCGATGTAATTTGGTCTCATTTTGGTACTTTTCTTGAAGGCCTGTCTCAAAAGTTCGAGTTGATGCAGCCAATATTAAAAAGAGTCACTGGTCAACTCTGATTTGTTTCATCTGACTATGCCTGCTAAGAAAAACATGAAAAGTAGACTTATTATGTTAAAAAATATTTAAATAAACTCTAAAAGAGCCACCTATGAGAATATAGTTGAGGGTACAGCAAAAGATAAGTAGATTTAATTTCATATTTTGACCCTACATACCGATGTAATAGCTTGTGTGGTCTTACCTATAAACCGAAAAATACTTATACTTTCTACAAGTTCTCGTTATAAACAAAAACAGTTTAATTAAACCATCACTTCGACAGCTTAAGCGGAAAACGCGCAGCTGACGAACATTTTTTATCGAAATAACCATCAAAATATTTCAACTACAATACATATTTCCTCACAAATGTCTCATACTCTCATACTGTCATACGATATTAAAAATAAATAACACGTCATTTCATTAAGAAACGATACGATCAGAACAACATGGAAGAATGCACGTTTTTTCTGTCTTAGTGATACTAGGATAATTCTTATGTTGAATACATAAGTTAAATATTTACTTGAAAGACAATTTAAGGGGTGGGACTGAAAGGAGGCTTTGTCTCCACCCCTTTATAGCAACTGGTTTGAAATGGCAGTAACTGTCCAGGTTGACTATGGTAATTATGTTTTTCTAGCATTTATAGATCTCCGATATCTTTTAATTACCATTCTCCGATTTGTATAGGAGGTACTTAGGTTTTGTTGGACATCATTCGTTTATCTTAAGTGTTTCATCTCTAGAATTAACACTGCATTTAATGAGGCGACGTGCATAGAATGTCATTACACAAATATGTACTAAATCAATAAAGTTTTTATCAAAGTAATCTTACAACCAACAGAACAAAGCTTTTTCCAAAACCAACCTTATTTGAACTTAAAGTTGAAATCAATGCAATACTAAATCACTAATCAAATCAATCGTGTAGATTTATATCTTAATTGCAAAAACACATTTCATTTAAATGTTGCAAAAGCCTCGAAATACCAATTAGTGTTTACAGACAAACTCGAAACACCGTACAGTCAACACAGCATCGCTAGAAGCGAACACGAATCAAAATTCGACGCACACGCAATACGACACATGGTTTTTTCCTTGCCACGTGGAATCTCCCGTAAATTCCAGTGAGCGCATTAAAATTGTATAGGATCGGAGTTTTTGCCCAGTATCGTATGTGACGCTGCTCTTGGGAGTACATAATTGTAATTAACATAAGATTTCCCGTAATAACCGCGTAGTGCGCGCGCGCCGCTAAAATGGCCGCGCCCGCTTTTTGTGGTGCGCTCGTACGCTGAATATCATAAGCTACGTGCGTGGACCAGTCAACACGGACGCATTTTTCATCGAATATTTTTGTTTTGGTTTTCTTAGAAGCATGTTTATAAAGTCTAAATAAATAATGACCTCAAAATTGATAGACATATAAAATCGCACATGGCTACTGTCAATTATAAAAGGTAACTTTCATGTAACATTTTTTCACAAAACACCCATTCAAAAGGTTTACGCACAGCGCACTGATTCCTCAGCAATTCTTCCCATTTTCGCGTTTACCTATTATTTGGGATTATTATTGTATATTGTATTGTTTATATCAGAAGTCACCCCGTGTGCACCGTCGGGTGTCGACGGGAGACAGAGCTACGCCCTCTAGACTTGCAACTCACTGCTACTTATCGACAATTGATAAACTCACTTTGTACTCACGATACGATGTTTTTGTTAATTTAAAACAAACATTACAAAGACATACTTTAAGTAATAGAAGACTATTTTTTAAATATCTTTCAGAATTTTAAGCATTGAGTAACTGCAATGAGTTACTTGGCGCTGAAGTATTTCTGAACTAAATAATAATAATAATAATAAACTTTATTTATTCGAGTAACAAGACTCATTTTTTTGTGTTAGTAATACAAAATTCTTACCCTATATTAGTAAATAACCTAGAACATCAACTTATCACAACACTACAATTATAATACCTGAGTCATCACTGCGCAACCCCATGCGAGACTTTACAGCAACGACTCAAGTAAGGACAGTCCAGTCTGTCTGAGATCACGGTCAGCATGCTGTTGGAGCTGGCCCTCACTCTACGCACTAAGGAGGCACAACGCTTACGCATTGTAGCGAAAAAACAATCCATATTTGCCTCCGCAAACATTCCAGAAGCACTACAAAAGCGAGGTAGCCCCAACAGCACTCTGAACGCATTGTTGAATTGGACACGGAGGGAGCTATACGTCTTTTGAGTATATCTAGCCCACAGGCTGCAAGTATAAAAAGATGTGCAATAAGCTCTGAAAAGAGTGATTTTTACTTCATTTGAGCATTTTGCAAACCTGCGGGCCAACATGTTCGCTCTCACCGACAGCGCCCTCCGCTCCCTTTCCACATCTTCATCGTCCCTGAGTTCAGGGGTCAGGATATGCCCAAGATACTTAAAACAAAATACCCTTCTCAATGGATGCCCATTGAGTAGCAGAGGTGGAATTGAATTTTGGCACTTACCCCTAGCCTCAAAAACCATGATTTCGCTCTTTTTTACATTGTAAATCAAACCGTGGTTCTGAGCATAATTTTCACAAATGCCTATAAGTTTTCGTAGGCCACAAGGCGACGCACTCAGCAGCGCCATGTCATCTGCATAACTGATATTGTTAAAACATACTCCATCGATATGACAACCAACTTTGACGCTGCTGAGTTTGTCAAGTAGATCATCAACGTAAAGGTTGAAAAGTGTAGGTGATGTTAAACCACCTTGTCGAACCCCACATTCCAACCCATACGCATCCGACTGCATGCCTGCCCATCGCACGCTATTGACCTGGCCACCGTACCAATATTTAAGGATATTGATAGCTGCCGTTGGTACTTCAGACTTTTCCAACTTTTGCCATAAAATATCGTAGGAAACCAGGTCAAAAGCTTTTGACAGGTCAAGATAACAACAATACACAGAAGTTTTCCGCTTCGTATAGTAATTGATAGCATGCTTCATACACAGTATCGCGCTATCAGTTGATAATCCAGGACGGAAACCAAACTGATTGTCATGTAATTGGATGTACTTATTTAGCTGTGTGTTGAGCATGCCATCCAATACCTTGGAAATGACAGTTGCTAACGATATTGGTCTATAGTTTGTCTTGTCGGAGAGATCTCCAGTCTTATTTTTAACCACCGGCACAACCAAAGTATGCAACATATCTGTGGGTATATAACTGTGAGATATACATAAAGAATATAACATGGCCAAGACCCTGGGTAAGTGAAGACCCCCATACCGCAGATGCTCAATACTGAGGCCATCGTGGCCCGGAGATTTACCCTTCGTCATAGAATTTATCATGTGGGCAATTTCCTTGGCGTTGAATTTTATCTCAGGTTCCACGCCGACCTCAATATCGGGCCTCACCACGGATGGCCCCAACGGTGACTTGACATAAAAATAATCCTTGAAAAGGTTAGCGATCTCCTTTGGTTCCGCAACACCGCCAACGCTCACAGGCAGCCCTGGCTTGTAATTCAGTTTATTAGTGTTTTTCCAAAATGAACGAAAATCATTCCTAGTGTGATGCGACGCAAGAATGTCCATTTTGATCTGGGTCTCATGATCTTGACACCATTTTAGGCGAGACTTAAATATTTTTCTAGATTCACACATTTCCTCATAATAAATACCAGAAGTGGGTTTCCCGCACCAATGCCATAGCAAAAATTTTTGCCTGGCCTGTCTGTGAGCGTTGGCAACGTGCTTGTTCCACCCTACAATAACTTTCTTTCTACCTCGTTTGTTACTTCCCCGACCCACACTGGCTGCCTCAGTCAAAGCTTGTACAATGTTGTTATAAAGTTTATCTATAACAGGTCTATGAGATAATTTATTACACATTTTATCACTACAAGAAATAAATTCGTGAGGAAAATCTATAAGTCTTAACCTGTTATTACATTCATTTCGGTAATTATCAATTTCTTGTGGACTTCTTTCGCCCCATAAAGCCATATTTTGGTATATATTTACAGCATATGTTTTTGATAAGATATTATTTAAATTACAACTAATTACAAGCGGATAATGGTCTGACCACAGTACATCATATAAAATATAAACCTTTTTTACTGTATGTATAGAAGCTTGAGTAACAATACAATGGTCAAGCCATCGCTTAGAGCCGTGTGACTCACTCAAAAATGTATAAGTATCCGATGCCAACCCTAACATTTTAGTGTCAATACATGACCATTTTTGATCCGTACAAAAGTCTGTCAATTCACGATAAAATCTCTCAGCGGGGTGCGCGTTATAGTCACCCAACATATACACACAATCGACGCCACAGTTATCTATGATAGCACTTACCGAACTCAGTACATCAGTGAAATCCGTCAAATTCGTTATTACATCAACCGGCATATACACACTCATCACTAAGAAACATTTATCATTCGACACTATTTTAATTGCACAGATCCGCGGGTTGTTACACGGCACAACAGTTACTTGCTGGAAAACACTCCTTCTCCATAACAGCGCAACTCCTCCATATGGACGTCCGTATAATATACCTTTAGATATATCCACTGCAGATACTCCTGTCGAGCTAAAGTCATCACTTATAGTATCCAGGAAAGACAGCTCATTCGGTAGTAACCAAGTTTCTTGTAAAGCTATAAGGTCGCTTATTTTGCAAAGCTCCCGAATATCTTCCAAAGATCGCTTAACGTTTTTACAGTTAAAAGAAATAAAATTGCATATTTGGTCATCCATTTCTATTTAAGATTGTTTCGTTCGACTTATCGGAAACGTTACTTTGGAGTTTCGGCCTAAAATTAACAAATTTTCTAAACACAATACCTTGTGGCCATATGTTTTCATCTAAATATAGCGGTAATTTATTTATTGATACAAAAAATTTATAAGCATTATATTCACATTTGCGTCTAATTGATATTTTCTCTAACAATACTCTTTCTTGAGTTTTCTTTTCAATGTAGTTAACAATATCTATTTCCGAAGTACTCTTGTGAACATTTGTAATAAATATCGGTAATTTTCGTTCTGCCGCTTTAAAATTATTATCAGATTCTATTATCGCCTGTCCTTTTTTACCTTGTAAGCGATAATTTCGTTTATTTCTATTTTGTACTTTTATCCATCCATCCTTTTCAACATGATTAGACTGTTGTAAAACGCTTGCATACGATCGAACTTGTGACACAGTCAACATCTGATCGGCCGGTTTGTTATCGGTTAACGGTAAGGATGACGCAGTGTCCCCACCTCCGCCGCTTCGCCTGACACGGGCGGCGCTCGAGCTCACGTTATATTCGACATCGTCACAGCTGACATCGCAGCGACTATCAGTTGTTTGAATGAGTAACGGTTCACTTCTACCCTCAGTGCACTTTGTGTTGGTATTTTTACTTTGTGAACAATTATTTAAAGATGATTGAATATCTCGACATTCTTTCTTAAACTCGTCTAGATGTCCATAGGTCACGTATGACCCTTTTATAGTCCTGATCTCAGCCTGCACAAGCGCTAGGTCTTTTAGTAGCTTGCTAACATCCAGATGATCGACTGTTAGCGGAGGTAATTTTTCTAGGTCCCTCGCCACGAAAACTGGAAGTATATCCGGATCAGTTGCTTTAAATAGACCTATTATATCGGACAGTATGCGATTCTCCTTTCCTTTTCCTTTCCTTGTGGATTTTCGCAAGTCAGATGGCAACGACTCAATCAACAACTTATTTGATTTTTCAATCTGCTCACTCGAAAACGATGATGCACAAATTTTCACCAAAGTGTCCTCGTCTGACACAGAAATTTTATTTTGCAAATAAGCCAATAGCTCATCGATAACTATGTTACAAACGTTACATTTCAATGTAGACATTGTCACAACGCGACATTAAAACACATGCAACGCGGGTGGATGCGCGCGCGCGACTCCACCCGCGTTGACGTCCACTAAACCAGACACTTTTTCTCTAACTGTAACCTGACCACTATACAGTTAAATTTCAGAATATTTACAGCTTTCAACCTTATATTACCTTTGAGCATTTTGGACTGAAAAAATATTGTACGTTATAGATCAGGTTTTCTGTCAGTATGTTTACCCAACGACACGACCTCGACCCGACATCCCGGGTAGTCTAAAAGTCCGTACAACTCGATCCTTCTCGTACGGTGCGTGTGCGCCGCCCGAAGTTTTTGTCCCCACTCGTAACACGATCGTCCCATCTCATAATTTTAGACCTTTTTGCCGCCAGTCCTGCGCTGGCCTTATTAAGAGGATGCGCTATTACATGCGATGGACGTTCGTGATTGACACTTGCTATTGCCATTTGGGCATATTGTTTGTTCTTTACTACAAAATTCCCATTTGTTTCGAGAATTAGACTGTAGAACTTTATCCTAAAATGTTTTCGTTACATGGAAAGTACTAAGTATTATATTATATTCATTCATTAATCTAAATGCTATTGTTTCCCAAATTTATGATAGAAGTTGTCTTCATCTTTGAATTTACAACATTAACATATTTTATTATCCGACATCACTTTTGAAATCGAAAACAAATCTACGCATTGTTCATGTACCTACCTACTTACAGGCATTTTAAAATTTATGTAGTATAATAGAAAGCAATGTCTAATAGTACACGTAATAACTGGCTAGATGGATAGCATTTAAACGTAGCATTAGTTAGCGGTACTCGCGCGTCATAACTGCGGGACTCTACGACGCATATCCCAGTCCCCTGTCGTGTGTGTACACATGCCCTTATGTTCAGATACATGCAGAAATTCAGCTAAAGAAATGATGGTTAGATTGTATTAGAGTTGCTTGAAAGATTGTAAGTATTTAATAATTGATAATGGTAAGTATACAGTCTATAATGCATCGGGCTCATTAGCGGAAAACGGTTTTCGATAATTAAATGTAGAACATAACCAATTGGCTACCTTTAAATCAATTTACTATTTTCTTCGTTCTAAGAAAGTGTACAAGTATTAGATTTTTTAGTTCACTTTATTAGGGAAACAAACAATTGTACAATATGTATTACATCAAGGTAGACAAAAAGGACTGCCTCGTTGGCCTAGTGGTGCTAAGCGCGACTGCTACGCTAGAGGTCTTGGGTTCGATTCCCGAGTCGACCAAGGTGTTATTGGGTTTTTCTATGAAATTCTCAGTAGCAGGTCGGAGTTTGGATTTGTTCCCGGTAAGTGGCAATAGGCTCGCCCCCTATTACATGGGACCTAAACATCTCGGCGAACTGTGGGTGTACTTTGGTACACCTCTGCCTACCCCTTCGGGGATACAGGCGTGATGATATGTTATGTTAGGTTTTTAGAAAAAGTAGATCTAAAACATTTTCAGACTACTTTTTAGACTAATACTTTAGTCTTCTCATTTTAATTCTGTTCTCCATCAAAGTCCCGAAATTCAGAAATTTGGTAGAGCCAGGAATTAAGCACAAGAAAATTTAAAACACAGTAACCATGACTGGCACAGTTCATCTCGCATAATTAAAGTTTACTTTGTGCTCAAAAGCCGTGCGTGGCAAAGGCATTAATTTGTCAGCCGCTGAAAAAAGACTGAATTATAATTAGGTTTTTACGCTCCTGTGTAGGGCAGGCGCTATGGTTCCTTTTTCGTTATATTTATAAATAAGTATCATTACGTTTTCTATAAACGAAAAAAAAAAACACAAATTGATGTATATGATAAATTCTTGCAGTGATTTCTAAATCTAGTAAATAAATTTAATCTGAACTAAAAAAAAGATAGTATTAAATCTACAGACGTCTGCTGAAGCTTTCTTTCATTTTAACAAAGAACAATGTTTACGCATTTTGCCATTTTTAAACGAAAAAGCCCTAATCAGCTCATCAAATGCAAATTCTTCCCCTTTTTCGATCAGGGTTCAATCACCTTTCAAGTATTCCTACAGAGAAATGTGTCGGTATCTCTTTGGAAATATTCAGGTGTGTGGCGTGAAAATAAACTCGCTACAAGCTATTACTCGTTTTTGTGAACATTGGCGCATGTTTTACACTGCATGCCGACTGCTTGTAACACACCTAAAATATTTGAAGCACCCCAATAAAATCAGCATCCGTCCTTATAGAGGTGCTCCTGTCATTACCACTCTATCTACATAAGTGGGGATGTGGGGAGAGTTATTTGTTATGTATTGTAATGTGGAATGTTGAAGAAGCTTACGGATTGGACGATTCGCGGGTTTCATTAAAACCTTGCAACAGCGTGCGATATACGAAATTTTTGACAACTTTAGGAAATTTCCGTTTTGTAAATTATTAAATCGCTACTGATTCATAATGCAGATGGATGGAGAATTTATGGAGAAGTAATTTAGTCACATATGTAAAGTTTCCGACTTAGCTACTACCGCACTTCTTTTCAATTCCTAATATCCTTTAACAAGCGAGTTCAACTTCACGAAACATATTCACCACATACAACCTTACATCATGTATGCGTCCTGCCGCCCTCCAATACATTGTTTGTCATCATTAATACAACAATCAATGCACAAACAATGGTATTTCCACGTGAAAAGCGGCCTTCAGGCAGCGAGGTGCGCGTGCGCAGCAAGCCGATGACGCGCCATATCCAGACCGGACGGACGATTTAGGCGGGCGCGTGCCCGGTCATAGCGATTGCTTTGTACGAGGTGACCAGATATTTGGTACAGATCAATATAAATTCGCAAATTTGCAAAATTCTTGCCTTCTGCTGGCATAAGCCCATATTTATGAACAATTTCTGGATGCAAATCATCAAATATGCGATTCTTAAACGTAATGTGTTTGGGATATTCGTAGCTCTTATCTGATAGTTGTTTTATATTTGTAGATTATACCACACAAATTTACATACAAAACTGCGTATCTATACAAACCTACATGCAGTAACATATACACGAGAAGATTACACGGTGGGCAATGTTTTACGAAAATAAAGCACCTCCTTAAAAATTACAGCTACTGAAGTTATGAAATAAAATCACCTTTCTGCCAGTCTGCTCTGGAAGGACTCCATAACGTCGTTGGCCAACTAAAAATTATAACTATTTAACGGATATGGAACTTAAAATATTTTTCTGAACTGTCCATATCTTGACTAAGCCCTAGAAACCAAAAAAAATACATTTTGTCTTAAAAAACCTTTATGTAAAGAGTCTTGCCACCTCCAATAATTTAGCAAGCGATGGTTACCCTACCTGAAAATGACGCGCGAACCCAATTATGGCTTACATTATAAGTATAATGAGCATTAGCAAAATATTCATGCGTCGCTACATTGAATCTTTAATTTTACGATACATTCGGCTGTCGTTAAGAGGAAAATTTTTGTATATGCTCAGGTATGCAGGATGTTAGTTTGATGTATCCGGTATAGTTCTAGCAGCCTGAAAATGATAATATCCTTGTTCAAATATAAGTGGTTCTCATAACGTGATAGTGTTTTCACAGCAATGATCGCCGCGATTGGACCATGATAGTTTGCAATGATGAAGATAATAATTGCTCCTAATTACATGCAGTTTCAGGATCGTGATTATAGGAGAGTCGTAGGAATCTGGATGTGGTAAGCAATATCCTAGTTTCCCCTAACATATCTTATTGGACAAATTACGATTGGAGATAGCTAGGTATAGATGCCCGCATGCTCACTCCTTCACAAAATGCAAACGTGATTGCACGCCCATTTTTTCCCTTAATTTCCTTTTTCCTAATCCTTCTAAATTAATTCTATGATTCACATCTTCAGACATTGCAGAAATACATACGTATTGTAAAACCAAGTTCATTACGTAAATCAAAACGTATGCTCACTCTAGTAAACGCTGAATCTAAATCGTTTGACACATTGTGACACATTCCTTTATACGCAGAGAATATTTTTGTCTACTTCGTGAATCCCACGTAATTCGGTTAGTCTGTGACAAACAAAATCGTAAAGATACGATATGAAGGTTTATTTGCGAGATCTATGGGGTCTTGTAAATCATGTTATTTACTTACTGGGCTACTAGGTACTGTCTTTGCTAGAGATTTTGTCTGTCATGAGACGAAGTTGTTTACACTGTACGAAAAATGATTTTGCGTTTTAAGAGTCGGTAATTTCATTCAAGTTTTTATTACGAATTTTTTTGAACGTGTGAGCCATATTGATTTAGCCGTCAATCATTATTAATAAACGACATCTCAAATCTCGTATGACCATTTAGGAATTTTATAACATAATCATTACTTACACAAATAATAATCATAAAAATAAATTATAATCAAGAAAAATATCCAGAATACATATCATAACCAAATCGGGCGACATGTATACAATGTAGCGGTTTACAATAATTTTCCGTAAACAAAGACTTGTAGGAACAGCCTTACCTAGGGGGAAATATTTTAATAAGTAGGTTGTTTGTACCAACCTTGGTACAAACAAACCTTGTGGAAGCTGATCTCCTTGCTACAAGACTTGACAACAGACAATACTAGAAGTCTAGTACTTTTATATTTATTTTGTTTCTAAGGTATCATAGCCTCTTGCCTATTGGTTGAATTTCAAGATTATCAACATAGAAAATGGGTATAGGTATCAAGCTCTCTGTAGAGATCCTCAGTGAAAGCTATGGTACAGTGAATCATTTAAGGGCTGTGATAAGGCTACATGCGCCAGTAAATGACATGTAACTTCAATATTCTGTCTACCTATTTATCTTTCTAAATGCGGAAAACTAAGGAGAATATAATTCACAAATTAAAGGTGACAGAAGAAAGAGAAAGGAGATAAAAACAAACAGCTTTAAGAACATTGTAAGATAAATAAAATTTTATTTCCTGTGAAGTCTTTTTCCTAATTAATGCAAACCGTATTTCCTCTTTCAAAAGAAAGACTAGTTTATTTACACTATAATTAACAGCTCTAATTGCAAATTAGGTAGTAAAATAGTGCCGCCTTAGTGAAATGTATTCAACACTTTGAAATGCATCTGCCTAACCCACAGAGTAGGCTTGCATTAAAACAATGCAGTCTAAACATGGTCACCACATGCACTACACCTGACTCGTAAAACGCATCCATCTAATGCCTGCATTGTTAATTTTATGTCCATTTAAATGCATTATAGTATTTACGACTTATTATAATACTGTTTGTGGGTATTAATGTGGGGTTAACTAGAAGCGAGTAATTTACAGACCGTAAATTTTCCTACTGTTGATTTAAAGTGACTTTTAAAGCTGAAAAACGTAGTGGAATTTATTAAACTTTCTATTGTATTAATTGTATTACTAATTTCCTACATAATATGTACAATTTATACATAACTAGATACCAAACATACTTGTATGTGTATCATACTGACATTTCTAACATATCTAATTCCGTGACAGTAAACGGAAGCTCGTAGCCAAAAATCCCGGAACTTTCAGACAAAATTATTTAATTCTCGCCAGAATTCGAAACAATTAGACCCGTCCCGACCCGCAGGACAAGATGGCGTAGGTTTTCCTATTACCTACAATACAATATAGCAGTGTAACCTGTGTAACACTTATTTGTATGTATTACATACAGGAATTAGGTTTGCTAACTAGAGTGACGGCCGCTCGATACTAGATAGCCGTGTGGGGCGCGGACGGGTGCACTAATGCATTGGTAATACTTACTATACTTTTACACAGGTTTCTACGATGCTCCTATGTTGATATCGAGTGGGTTTAGATTATGCCTGTGACTTTGCCTGGATACAAGTATGTATACAAGTATGTATACAAGGATTAAATCAAAATTCTTAACATAAGAGTGTGGGTGTAAAGCGCATTTTATTTTAGCTTTCGTTAATCATGTTTCAGTGTTTGGATGCACAAGATCGAATTTATGTTCTGAAACTTGTACCAACAATTAAGCCGGAAACCCACCGCTGCGCAGGCTGTGCACGGATGCGTGGCTCACCTCTGCTGCGTGGGCTCATTAGTTCGGCGGCGTCGGCCTCCGTTTCCACTGCCGCGCACGGACACGGATGTGTCGCCCACACAGCTCATAGCTATGCATGGGGTACAGTCACAAGCAAAAATATGTATACATAATAATATGCGAAATTGTTAAACGAAATTAGTGAGATTTTTTGTCGAATCTCTTCTGCCATCTAGCAATCAATGCATACTGACAGATGATACTTGAAAATAAAATGGTTCAATTTTTTTTTTAATCCAAAAAAATATTTGACTTAATGTCAATATATTATTTTTATAATATAGACAATAGCGCTTCCGAGTAACAATATAATTTAGCTATTGTGTAGTAACATCTGTTTTACTTATTTGAATTATAAATTACTTAGTTCTTACACAAATTATACTTATCACAACTTAAATCTATGTATATATACTAGGAACATTAATTGTACCTCTTATTTATAGGTCCTTATTCTTATAATAATTTCTTAACAATATTATGTGTGTACATATTTTTGCTCGAGACTGTACATAGTCGTGGGTCGCCGAGAAATGGCCGACCCACGCAGCTGGGATGCGTCGCACGGCCGTGGGCTAAGCTACGTTCCGCCTATTCAAGTTACTTCGCGTGTGTTTATGACGTCATTTGCTGCGTAGCATGTCCGTGCGCTGCGGTGGAAACGCTTTCATACATTTTGTACTAAAGCGAAGCTAAACACACGTGCACAGCCTCTCCGTGCGCCGCTGTGGGTTTCCGGCTTTAACTTCAACTTTTCCTACGAGATATGTAGTTTTCAGTTAAGTATTTCACTACCGACAAAAGATAAGGGAACACATTATGTATGAAAATAGAAACTTATTTTAGCTCAAAACATAAGTTTCTTAGTGATTATTTTCAACAGCTTCATGAAGTAAACATGCACAAGCCGTATGGAAGGGATTATTATCCTACCTAATCAATTAAAAAGAATAAGTTTTTCAAAGGAAAGCAGTCGAAGCGATTGATCGTGAAACTTCTTTGTGCGCTAACGAGTGACGACAGTTGAAAAATTCTATTAGGTATAGCCGGCGAACGTGAGAGCAATGTTTTACTGAACATTCCACTCTTTTACTGCTTCCTTGGCCATTTCAAAATGCCAATACTCCCTCTAATGTCTAAGTAACGAATGACAATAGCGGTGTAGGTATTCAATTAGTGTAATGTCGACGACATTTATTTGCTATTCTTGTTGTATTCGCAATTTATTTATACAGTAGCTAGTACATTGTACAATTTGTTGAGGAAGGAAATAATGGGTCTATGTGTTCGAACGTATATTTATGTTCGAGGCGATGTGTGCGCTTAAAGTGGTATACGATGTAAATTAATGAAACACTATTATTTTTAGTGTATTAGAATTTTATTTAACAAATTAATGTTAAAAATAACTAGAAAGTGAAACCATTTCATTATTATCGTAGATCGTCAATAAATATTTTTAGTTTAAGAAGTTAACCCTTATTTGATGGCGACGTGTAACGACTAAGGCATATAAATGCATAAAATAAACGTGTCTTTTTATAGCTAAATTAATAAGCAACTAATTTTCGTAAATTCGTTTCTGAAAAACATAATCTACCTCTAAATAAATCTCTCATCTGGGCAGGTAATTTAGAATCTGTCAATATAGTCCACAATTAGTGACATTAAGTAGCTATACAAAACGAACTGAAGTAAACACAGCAGTTGATTGGTTGTAGTGATTAAGGAACGCACACATGCACACTGGTCCACACTTGAATATGTAAGGTGGCCATATTGGGATCTGGTCAACGCACAGAAATGACGAGTAGACACGACGTTTTAAAATGTATAGAAAATTATATATTAGATGGAAAGGTATGTTTACAGTTATTTGAATAAAAAGCTATACAGTTATAGATTGTGTAGATATTGATGCAAAGAGAAGAATCACATACGAAGTTATCACGAAACTTGACAAGCCTATAGTGAAAGGTCGATACACAGCATTGCTTTTCGAAAAATATTTAGAATTAATTTTTTCCCCTAGTTTTAATGCCGATTTTAGACTTTACAATGTAATTTTCATTTATTTTAAATCTTTTCAGACCAATCCGTAGACGCAAACTAGCTAAAAACCTGTATGATTACAATTTTAATTTGCAACAGTAATGAATGCAGTAATATTAATAAAAAACGTTTTCCTACCGTGCGACTGTCATCGAGTCCTCATTGCTAATAATAAAATACATAATAAAATGTACGCATGCAGTTTTTTGCGACTCCATTATTTCATAGGATAGTAGGTACGGAATATTCATTAGTTGTCCAACAATCTGATTGGTTGGCGAGCGACCAATCAAATTCATTCCATATGTTATTAAATACCGAAGAATAATTGTCGATGCGAATATACTGTGCCGAATATATCGACCAATATTCGAAGACCTCTGGCGATAAATATTACTAAAACAAGCTATGGCCTTGTAGACAAGTAGTATTTTGGATTGACAACAGAATTTTCAGAATTGTATGGAAGTGTCTTTTTTTTTTCCGATAAGACACGTGTATTTGTCACTTCCATACATTTACTTAGATCAGTTTTTGATTGTTGAAATGTCTCTTGTCTAGGGGGTCTATTCTGGTTCGATATGATTCTGAAGGTCAGTTTAAACTGGTATCTCTAGTCTTTAATAGCCGTCAGTTTTTGCTACCTAAGTGCTATTATATTTAATGGATGGGATTTTTTACTGTAAAGGCAGATATTTTTGTGTGCACCAAGAGTTAATTGTTTTTCAATCGTATTGTTTTAATAAATTGCATTCCCCATTGTTGTAGTTGTAATTTTTTATGATTGTTATAACTATCGGTTTCTTTAAATGTTTTCATTAAGTTCTGGTCATTTGTGATGGAAATAGGGAGATTGATTGCTCTATCGTGTTTTGTGGTGTTAGATTTGAAACCAACAATTGAATTAATTTGAATATATTTTCACCTGTTTTTATAGGTTTTGACACCTTAGATGGCAAACAATTAGGTATTATTTACTGCTTCTAGATTGAAGATGATTATTATTGACTTTCTTGTAGTATGATACCTCTTAAATTATCATTATTTTCTTGTTTGTTTAAACATGAAATAATAAAACAATACTTTTTCTGTGCATTCCATTTGTATAAGTAGTTACTTGGATTCCAATAGTAAAGAGAAAAAAAAAAGACAAAATATTTTTAATACTTTTATTATAAAAAATCGAAACAAAAGGAACATTTATAATAGTAAGAAAAAAAGTTACAGCAAATGTTTTAGACATGTTCGATGTAGATTAAACCACAGGCTACATCGGCTAATACGGGGCAATACAAAATGTATGATAATACTTATAGAGTTACAAATAACATGTGCCAACATGAATTATACAGTATAAAAATCAACTTCCTTTTTGAAAGAGAAGTCAAAATGTGTAGGAAATTACGAGTCAAAACGATGATGATGATAAGTTTAAACCTCGTTTTTTTGGTAAGCCTATTTATAAATCACGTATACACGATAAGCTTTTTTAAATAGGCACGTGTCTGACTCCATTTATTCAAAGCATTACAAAGCCTTTATAATTATTAGCTATGCATTCAGTCAGTCAATACCTAACCACATTTTATAATGAATTTTCAGAGACGTAAAAATTAACATCCACCTTTCCTTGTGATGACACATGACAAATCAACCAATTTAGCCATAGCCTGGTGACAAAAAACATAAAAAATTACACGTGCAATATCTGACAATGTATTCAATTTGACTAGCTTGTGTTTAATACTGTTTAGTTATAATGCTATTTGATCTTGGACATTGATAAACCGGCAGATAAGTTTAGACACGTGCAATTTTTCATTGTATACTGCGAAATACGCACTTAGTTAATTACAATAGTATTTTCTTGGCCCTCTCATTGTAATTGGAAACCATTGGGTTAATTTATTTAATTCGTGAGAAAACATGTCAAGAACAATGTCAATTATTGACACTAAAAGTACCAGTAGGCACAATAATTACCACTTTAGAATAGCTTAAGTACGAAACACTCTATAAGCACTAGTTTTTACTTTGCCTGTGATAATAAATGCTTTAATGATAGTGATGATAATTACTGTATGAAGCCGCGGTCGCGTCGACAGCGGGCGCATAAGTGAAAGCGGAAGCGGGTGAATTACAACTAGAGTTTAATTATAACTAATTGCTTTATATTTTCCGTTCTTCTAAACCTTCTCATGAAATTTGAATGAAAAGTGAAATGATGATGTTTGATCGTTTAAATTTAAAGTAACTAAGCAAACTATTTTAGACAAATAATTTCAATTAAATATAATTATAACCGATAAACTTAAGCCTACTGATTATACTGGAACATAATAATTTAAAATATACAAGAACAAATACATTTTCGTCTTGCAGACATTCCGATTGTTTCACAAAATCAAATTAAATAAAACCCGCTTCCGATATGTAATTAAAACTAAAAATTAAACAAAATATTAATAATACGGTAGAACTCACGTTACATACAAAATGCTCATAAAAACAAGTGTATCATTGTTACTCTAAAACTTCAGTTAACAGTTTAGTATCAATGTTTGGTACAAAAATACGCATATGTTATGTTAATTCCCATACAAACAATATTAATACCTACTTATTTAAATACAATAAATTATATATTTTTTAATACCGTATATAAATTTACATGTGTATCGAAAATATTTAGTGACTTTTTATCGGCAAGGTTATGTATACGATAAATATGAGTAACTTTAAAATACTCGCGTTTTCTTAGACCATGGTCAGAAAGCAAGCGAGAGGCGGAATACGGAGCAAATATACCAAGAAGCTCATTTACTAGCACACTAGTTTTGAACACAACTTGCGAACTAAATGAGATGGCAAGAACGAAAAATAACGTCGAGTCGTAAAGATAAGACGTGCACTTACAATATTGTGCTGCACTTTGCAACGCAAACAAAATTTCAAACTCGAATAAAATAGTTAAAGTTACTTCAATTTGATAAAGTGGTTAAAGTTAAACGTTACTGTTTATTTTGTGTTTAAAACGCCCAACTAATGAGGTAATTACATAGATGGTTGTGATTTTAATTGCATTGAATGAACCCAATACATTTTGCGTAAAATCTGTAAAGATACTGCTTATTTATTTTAATTTCAAAGCGTGTTAAAATAACATCATTTAAAATTTTATTGCGAAGGTAACGTTTTGTAAGAACGCTATCGCTCCTCGCTTGCTGTCTTACCGTGGCCTTATATTGGAACATTAATGACATGTATGTGATACAATGGATACGATGCGATATTTACTTGATTAATTCTACCTATCTACCAACAATCTAGATACTTCGATATTGCTGGAAGTCCAAATATAAACTTTGGTACATACTTTTTTAATATTTTATTCATAAGATTATATAGTTAACACTCTTCAGCGTTGCGCGTTGATTCTGAAACAAAAAATATGTATTAATGATTAGACGGTTTTGTCACAATTAATATAACTAGTAGTAATAGAGCTTTAGCTTTTTCGTGTTTTGTAATAATTAAAAATCTAATACTTTTGACAGCCTGTCAATTTTTATCACAATTATTTTTTTTAAATTAATTGTGATAAAAATTTAAAGTTTTTTTTTTGTTTTAATTACTATAATATAATACCTCTGACAGCTAGATCCTTCTGGGCACAAAATATTAAGTGTAAATTAAAACATTCCGAAACATAGGTCACATTAGTCCAACACAAACAAAAGCAGGTTCGAGTAATAAAAACATTCAGTTTCCCAACAAGTTAACTGTCTAGATTTAACCTAAATGAAATTATTTAACTCATTACAAAGCACTGTTTGTCTGAGTCTCTTTAAAACTCAATTTGAATGTTATTTAAACAAGTTTGTGCAGCGCACCGCAGAGTTTTCTTAGTTTTTAATGAATAAATATAATTCAGTACTTTGCCTTTTGTTTTCCAGGGATGCAGTTTTTTATGAGCACTAATTGCACATAATTAAGAACTGTGTTTTCTGTGTTTTTCATTCTGGTCACAAAATAGTTCGCCACCAGAATGCTGGCAGTGGATTACCAAATGTTACATAGTGATGTTTGTGTTTTCACTGGTATTCAAAGAGGTAGCCTTTTCCATTTTTTTCTACTACTAGTACTTAAAAATAAATGCGAAAGTGTCGCCACCAAAAAATGGGGAAAATTAATTATTCCTTTTTTTAGGATGAAGCTTAGAGCTTTTTTATTTCCTTTCATCATCAAGAATTTTTATTATCCTTACCGTGTCCGCGTTACTTCCTGCCAGTGCTCAAGTCTTGTAGTTCGCTGCTGTCGTCGCTAGAGGCGCTGGCGCCGCAGCCGTTGGTGACGGTGGAGGAGGGCGCGCCGGCGGCGGCCGCCATCGCCATGGACAGCGGGATGGTGATGAACTGAGGCTGGCTTGATGATGATGCTACGAAGAAAGCAAGCACATTAAGATCTATTCTATTCTATTCTTCTTCTTAGCGCGTAAATGGCAATATTAGATTTACCCGGACCAGTACTCAGCTACGCGAATTCTATTCTAAAGATGTTACTGAGAAGCACTAGTTGAGGGTCTTAGGAATAGATTGCACCTATCAGCCGTATTAAGTTACTCTGCTCACGAACTACCTATTTTTAAGATATCATCTTAGAGTTAAAATATTATTGTTTACTATCTCGAAACGAAGGTGTCATGATAACAAACGAAGACCTACAGAATGTTCCGTAAAGTTATGGTAAAATTACTGTCATTTATGACGAAAACATCAATCTTAAATCCTAGTTTTAATGTTTTATCATCTCGACATAAGAAAAAATAACCAAATCACGTCCAATTGCAGACGGTAAATTCGGACAATGGCATTTCTTGTCACACAAAAATATTTAAAAATTAACTCACCTCCTTCCTGCCCCTGATTAGCAAGTCCCAGTATAAAGCTATGCGGGTACCCCATAGCCAGGTTCCCCAGTCCGATATTGCTGCCTAACCCGTCGAGCCCCACGCCAGCGAGGACCCCGGAGTGGTACAGCATGGCTCCCCCCGGCAGGTCGATCTTCGGCAGCAGTTTAGGTAGAGACTGGCTTGGCTTGCTGCTGTCGGCTTCCTGAGTTGTTGAAGATGTTGACGCTAGGTGGTCGTTGTGGGATTCTCTGGAAATGGTGATAATGGGTTTAGGTTTGTTTTACATTTTGAACAGACATGTTGGTGATGATTTTATTCAGTATCCCATTTTTGTAATAGAGGTATTGAATTTTCAATCCAAATATCCCGTGACGCTCTGATAAAATATAAATTTTACCACCTTTAAAGATTACTGCCTAGTCGTTTTTCTATTACGTTTTTTTCTAATATAATTTACATGGCATGGTTCCACGAAATGTAGT
Organism: Autographa gamma; assembly: GCA_905146925.1. NCBI lineage: Eukaryota > Metazoa > Arthropoda > Insecta > Lepidoptera > Noctuidae > Autographa > Autographa gamma. Next base: position 1,579,706 of record LR989858.1, read on the forward strand.
TGTGGGTAGAACCATGCCATGTAAGTGCAGTATACACAATAGAGGTATAGTTAATACTCCGACGATTTCTTTTCCTCTACTTTTTCCGAATACTATACAGCTAAGTAGAAGAATGGAAACAGGATCTAATCCAACTGTTATCATTTACCTTTGTTTATTATCCCTCTCGTTGGTATCGCACCACTCCTGCTTGTGGACCTGCATGAGCTTCTCGCTCGGCGACTCCGGCTCGCTGCCGCTCTCGTCGCCGCTGTCCCCTGATGATGCTGGTTCATCCTGTGAAAGAGGGGAGGCTTTTGTTATTTGCTGCTTTTTGTATTGAGAAGTTTTGTGACATAGAATACGATTTGAGATGACATTAAGTGGTATTTCGTATTTGCACTTCTTGTTTTAGCACCATTTTTCAGGATAGGCTTTTCATTTTAAAATTGTGCATCCTTCTAAGGATTCTCCCCTACTTAATTCGTGAAGTTATTTAAAACAAATATAGCAAAAACAAAAATTAGAAGCCTTAATACAAATTTAGGGTGTAGGTTTCTAAATCCTAAAATGTAGTCTTGGCACTACTTAGACTAAGTAGCTTGGTATTAACTTATCCTAGTATTGTTCCATAAAAAAATAACTTGCAAATGTAAATTTAGATATTACAAGTTAGTCATGTATACTTCGTGTAACCGTAACAGATGCTTCTCATAACCTTTGACAAGTGTTCATAATTTGAAACCCACGTTAGGTTAGGTTAGCTGTGGAAAATTCTGATGAAAAAATTTTTGGAACAAATTACTGGTCCCTTATTTAGCCTTCCTTTGAGGTCATGTAATAAACCCATTGCAGGATATTGCTGTATTAAAATGCAAATTAATGTAAAAAAAAATAATTTTGTGGATAAACTAATTCAGAAAAAATAGGAAGTATGTTTTAGTCTCATCTTTCTGTCGTCTGCATACTTAAAGCAAGTTATTAAAAACATTTACAGCGAACCATAATTATTTTGATCACGAAACAGAGATTTATCAAACAACAAGTGGGTGCCGATGTATTATTGTTTAAAGGTTTAATCTGCATATTGATTACCGAATTAGCTGGCTGGTCCCGTTGTGAAGAAAGTCATCTCGAGTGCTGATATCACAAGATGGATCGCGACAAGGTATACAAATGACAAATTGTCGACAAAATTATTATTGTGGCTCCCAGTGCTTTTTGCCACCAGAAACCAGGACATCACATTATTGAAGACCCAAAAGTTAAGCGAGGTAATAAATGGACCATTATTATTTCATGACCTTTTTGAATTACAATATTCATTATATTCATATCATAATACCATCAGAAAACTACACTTATGCTTGATGTTGGTTAGATAATCAAAGAAATAACAAAAAAAAAAAACGTTCTCTTTATTATGATATTGAACTACGTTATGAGTGTTATACAAATAATAATTATATTCCTATCAAAAATTCTAAATCCTAACTCTTACATAACAAATAAGTAAAAAGGATTTTCCTCAGTTAACCACAGCGCACTCTACCGTCGCAGGTGTTCCCAAACTCAGCACTCAGGATGTTTTAGCGCACGTGTAACACTCCGCAGTCTACTTACCGCGGTATACAGGGTGACACAACTTAAGTTCTATGAGATTCCAGACTTCGCAGGCTTCACTTTGTCATAACAAGTTGGATTATAAAAGTTTGATGCGTGAAGTTATCTAAGGTTGCTTTCAGGTTAACGTAATATAGGGTAAGACTGAAAGCATAGCCCTATAGACTTAAGTAAAGTCTAGGACGAGGAAAACATCTGTGACTTACATTGAGCGGCTTTATCTAAAACTGTAAATAAGTCCAGAGATAACCTAATTCAAGCAAAGAAATTCATCCAATAATACAAGTCGAAGTCCATATTAACCTCTAGTCTATTCACCAAAGGCTTAATTGCTAACTATCGACTATTCACAAAACCATCACAGATCGGCCATAACTCAGTCGAAATCACAACACAATAAGTATTCAATTGTTATCCTACACACGTGCGTACACAATATAAGGCGCTGTGACGTCACATCGATAAATCACGCGGGTAATTAGTTGTGTCGTGCATCAAAGCAGCACAATTGTTAATAAATACCTATAGATGATGGCGGCTGCGCGGGCGCCGATACCATCGGGCGGGTACTGTTACTGCTAGTGTAGTGTGGGTATGACATATTGGTATAAAGTCTTGTTTTAGTTATTTATTTCATTTGTAAGTAAGAACATTTTGCTACATATGTAAAATATTTTGTATCGTTCAATCTTTTTTCATGTTACCACAACATTCCAGATGTTTCTTCTATGTGGTTTTAGTGTGCTACACAATTATAATTTCTTAAACGCAGCAACAAGTAATACTCATAACCTGTCTTCACGGGCGGTAGAATCATCAATTTACAGAAAATGTTGTATTTAAAACAATTATTTTTTTGCTTAGTATTACTATATGTATACTATACAGTAGTACTATCCTTTTTAAACTTCGAAACTTCACCAAATAAATACATCTTCAAATAAACTATACAGTACCAAAAATTTACAGAATACTAATAACTAAATATTAAAGGCATATCCCCACTAGTCCGCAGCAACTAGCTCGCGTGGGCGTTACCTTTATTCGCCGACGCACTAAATAATAATAATTGTGGTTAACTAACTACCGTTTAACGCATTCGGCTTTCTTCTGTGCATCTGATAAGTCTAGCCGACTGCGGTACCGACAGAAAAACGATTCTTGGTATTAGCTTTTATTCTTTATTTTATTCCTGTTCGTTTAAGTTAACTTGAGTATTTTTGCCGTCCCTGATTTTAAGCTTTGTGTAAAGTTAAGGACGTGTATTTATTTGAATAGTTTAGGGTTGATTAAATGGATCAAACAAATGATCTCATCTTCTGAAACTCAATCAGACCATACATATTTTTCAGGCTGTTATATAAAGTCTGTACGTTTGTGTAGATAATTTTCATGTTATGTTTTTATTTCGAACAGTATATTGTAGGCCGCTTTTTGTGATCGTTATTTCTTTTTGAGGTATTTTTATGTATTATTCCATCTTTCTCAATCACTGAAAAAGAGTCAGTAAGAGTCTAGAAAACATAGGTAAACATGAAGTTACAAAAATGTAAGGTGAAAAGATTTATAGAGTAAATAAAACTGTGTTTAGAAATTATACTCAAGGCGTTTTGAGGCAGCCATCCATCTATCATGAGTCATAAAAAAATATATGGAACTGTATTCTATACAATATTGCTGCTATCGCTACGTTCAGGTAGCATTAAGTGTCCGCGACTCTACAATCGGTGGTCGGCCATTTTGGGACGATACAGTTTGTTTAGTACCGTGACGTCACAATGCTACAGTTACCTCATTATTGTGCTAACTGTACATCTGACTTAGCTCACCGTACAATCGGTTTTGTTGAATGCAGTGGCGATATTTCTTTTAATGAACTAAGTGACAATTGAAGTAAATTTTATTTGAAAGAGACAATTTTATTCTTCATCTTATTAGAACTTGGAGAGATAGTGATTTTAATCTATTGTAAGTACTACCCGTACCTACTTACTAATAAAAGTAATGTGAATATTTTTAGATGAGTAAATAGCATATTTTCAAACTATGATGTTTGCGAATGAGACAAGATTCTAGGCTTATAAATGCAAAAATTAAGTTTAAATTCCGAGTAGAACATGCTTTGAATTAAAAATTCATTTTAATTTTCATTGATGTTTGCGAAAGAAACAGAATCGAGACTTGTACGAGTACATTTAAAAAAATAATAATTAGTCGAGTAGAATATGCCTTCCATCAGAACTTGTGTGGTATAAATATTATTCTGGAGTTTGTACAGGTAGAGTCGCGGGTAAAGACTAGTTTAAAAAGCCTTGTTGTCTTTGATAATGGGTACAGTAAGACTTTATTCGCACCAATTGTAAACCGTTAACCAGGTTAGGTTCCATCGCGATTCCCATATTTATGTACCAAAGAGATTCGTATCTCGTAATTACAGTTCAATGTAATTAAAACGCGATTTATTGATAATTAAACTGTAAATTATATTAAGGGATCGCGTCACTCGTAAATTGGGATGATTGGAGATGAAATAAATGGCTGATTAAAAAGGATGCTTAATTAAGAACTTGCTGGTCTAGTGGGTTTCTGATCGGATTTATTTGTTAAAGTTCAACGTAAAATCGATGTTATTAATTTACTTGCATGTTTAAGTATAATGTTGAATTATCTGAAATCGCCAATACCTACATAAATGAGCAAGTGTAGAGATTAGATCTTATGGATCATGATGAAAAATTACAATGCCCAAGTATCTGAATCAACAGTAATAGCAAGATTTTATATTGCATTTATAATATCATAGATACAACTTCATGCACAAGAGTGTTTCGCTAAATGGTCATGACTAAACGTGACCTTGTTTCATTTAGGAGTTCAAGACAGACTGACAGCGTTTTCATAGCACTAACATTCTGTTTGAAACATAGAAATGCAAATGGAGTAACGTTTGCTGTCAACAAAGTTTAGAGGAAATTCAACGTGTATAGTAAATACCATAATAGTAGAAATATTTATTTTACACGGATTCAACTTTGGGTCATATTAAGACTATGGAGTCTTAGGGACAATTAAATTATGCCTGTAATAAAGACAGGATAAAATAAAATAAATGAAAGGTAATGAAAAACCATCTTGCATATTTGTTGCTCAACATATTTTCTTTAGTTATTATCTTTCACATTTCGAATTTATATTTAACCATTTACAAATCGTTATGGAGATCTTAAAATACTATGAAAACAGTACAACTAAATATATTTTAATCTATTATACGATTAAGTATTTCCTAATATATTTACCCCAAGCCATCCATCTTCCCTGCGTAAGCTTTAACACTCTCATTTCCTCCAATCTATTTAACAATCATTAAAATACCGACTGAAAGTACCAAACTTCATGGAACAGTTAACAGGAAACTTATAAATCACGTAAAGAAAAACCGTATACAATCCAGCCATTACACACAGGTGCGAGGCAAGTGATACGCGGTGTGTTCCCGTCACGCGCCTTCTCATTTGGGTAACGTAAATATTATGAACGCTCGCTTACGTCAGCGTGACGCTTGTGGATTTTTTGTAAATACTGGTGTGAGGGAAATTAAGGAATTTCTGGACGCGACAGCTTTTCTAGAATATAAATGAAGTGAAGTAATTAGTAATTGTTGTTTGAGGAACATATATTTTACATGACAAGTAGTTTTAAGTGCAGATATATAGGATTTACTAAAGTAAGTTTCCTGAAGATAGATAGATGTCTGCTTTATTATGATAAGTTTTCTGCTACTTTCTAGTTTCCGAAATACCAACTAACTTGTAACGTATTTACTCATAACTTCCGTTTCCGATCTATGAAACTACAAGACAGGATAGAAATAGTCAAAATGTATCGTAAAGTTTATTTATCTCGGCCTAAGATTTACAGGGAATGCAGACATTTAAGGAATTTTAAGTGGTGTATCTACGTCACGAATTAAATGAACTGAGAGTGAATGAAAACAGAACCCATTTATCTTTTCTACGCAAATCGTAAGAGTTCATTGAGAATTGTGATCGTATTTCAGCCGTTTCCACCTGTTTACAGTATTACATACCTACCAAAACATTCTTGGGGAAAGGAAACATTTATGGCCTACGTCATGACTAATAAATTTTAGGCCAATGACGTTGATCAGTTTTACTAGAAAGAATGTTACTACATCCAGAATTTTTAGACTATTTTAATGTTAGAAAACCGATTTACTTTTTGTTTTTGTTTGTTAACGGACGGTGAGAACTTAATATGTCATCTATTCTTCTCCTTCTTATATAGCAATTTATGACATAAATGGCAATATTGATTTGAGTGTATACTCTAAACCTACAAGTTTTTCTCCTTTCCTATTTTACAGAAAATTCGTAAATTGGCAAATTACTTAGGTCTTGCCTGAAGAAATGTTTACCCAACTTTGACCAAATACAAGATGTCGAAACAGGAGCACACCATATAAAGACAATCGTTCGATCATATCGCCGCGATCGTGTTCGATAAATCGTCGATCTGCCGATACGATACATCGATGCTCGTAATAAGCTTAAATTTGTACTACACTATGATTTTTATGTCAATTTAAAAACATAATTTATATGCCTTACGATAATTGTTCGACTGCATTGAAAATATTGATGTCAAAATGAAAACGGCAATTTGGGCAGTGAAGGTTTGAATACTATGTTATTTATCGATTTTAATATCGATATGAAATGAAATCGGTTTATGAATAGTTCTCGATTGGACAATCGAGTTGTCCGATTTAATTAGGGTTTAGTAAAGTACAATTTTGTAACGTTAATTAATGCGGTTAGAACGCTAAAATTTGGTTTAGCTCGCGGTTTGTTAATCTGAGTGCTTTTAGTTAAAGCGTGTATTTAACTCAAATATTAACAAACTAATGAAAGTTAATGATTGACGTTATATAAACAAATGTTGTTTACATAAATTTTAATTAAAACTTTGTTTGATAGTGAACTATGTTTATAATGTACTATTATGTACTGGAGTTTTATAAACCTATACTGCAAAAAACAGACAGTTTTAAGAAGACTCCGTACCTTTCAATCTCAATAAATTCACTTAATAATTGCCGATTGTCTCTTTACCTATTTAGCTCGGCAATTCATCTATTATTTTGTGGGTTGGTTCATTCATATTTATTTTAAGGGTTGCAGAATTGAAAGTCTTAAAGCTTTACTAACAAAATATTGCAGGAGCATTGCGACAGGTTTGAACAAGGCAACATCACTTAACAAACTCGATTTTCATACAGCATGAATCGGATAAAAATCTTTCGATAACAACGAAAAGCTTGGCGTTATTTCCACCGCGTACATTGTAAATCATTATTCAAGGCACTCCATACAAATGTCCGAACACACATGCGAACTAAGAAACATGTGTATGGTGAAGAATTCCTATTATACCGGGCGGAATGCGTCTGCTTGATTTTGAATGGTCGCTTATTATGCACCCATTTACACCCGAGAAGCGGTTGCATGGATGTAGCGAGGCTGGATGTGGCCTCTGATGAGTATATTGATATTCGGGATAGTGGGTGCGATCGCACCGTAATGTGAGAGCAAGTATGGAGTTGTTGTTTAGTTTATTTTATTGTTGAAAAATGTGGTGCTTTAGTATTGTTTGTTAGAAGATTATGTTAGGAACCGCATGTATGTAACGTTATATTAGAAGCAGAAGATAGCATAATTAATAGCAGGTAAACATAAGAACAATATCAGACATTAAAATATATTTACTTTAGGTTCGGAATGCATACCAACTTAGTTTGATATGGCCAAGTAGGTAGTCAATGCTACGCGTAGGGAAACGCAATATAATAATATGTTGAGTACTACGTTGCTTAAAAGCTAAGAAAGGTTAAGAATTCTTATTCGTAAGACGTTCATTTGTGTAATATATCTCAAAGATATTTAATTTAAATATAGCTTACCTATGGTTCTTGAGAAATACCAGTTCGTCCTGCCGCTTCCAGCAACTCTACATCCTTACCGAAGATACGAAAACAGTAGCCCAAAGGCGTTTGATACGCATCTCGATACCAGTAACAAGGTCCGTGTTCGTGTCAATCGCGCTAATGTAGCCGCCGACCGGCACAATTGGTGAACCGCATGTATACGTTATTTTAATACACGCTACACACTCACTTAGACGATGCGAAACAAACTCAGTATCGCAATACATTGCGGGGATTCTCGGCTATGGTATTATCCGACAAAGATCATTCCCAGCAATGTATCAGTACTTGCTATATTAATCGCGTCATCTTCTAAATCAGCCTTTACACTTGCATCGTCCGTGGGCGGAGACTTATTGCTAGATACGAATAGGTTTTATTAGACGTTTTGGCTTATATGCCTGTTGAATAGACCACCGTGTTCATTTGTTGGTTATTAAGGGTTGTTTGGTTCCGTGTATTACTCGTGCTTCTTTTGTTATTATGAATAGAAATAGTTGACGATCAGGTTAAAGGATTAATGTCGTTTTGAGTAGGTACTTGGCTAACAGTGGTAATTAAATCAAATAGCATCAGCTTGTGAAAACATAATGTTATTGATTAGCTAAGTTTACTAGTTTTTGCAAAGGTATATATTATATGTATTGACTTTTTTTGACAAAGTTGATCCATGATTTATTTTAAAGCTCAGGTTCTGTGTCCTTCAAGACAATTTGAGAAAACCTTAGTAGCTTTACTTGAACACCATATTATTGTTTTGGACATTTTGACCCCAATTTTCCCCTCACCAACTATCCAAATTGTGTGAAAACTCAAGTCGGGACTTTGATCATGCCACAATTATAGGTTCCGTACCGGGTCCGAACCCTTAGGACATGTATGTCGGTCGTGATCGCCGCATCTGACCTGCTACGCTGCAGATATAGATCTTGTTAACAAGAGATGCTGTGGATACAAGCACTGATCATTTGACTGTGGAATATACTCAGAATATGTTGACGCATAATTGAGAAACGAATGTAAGTTTCACAACACATTATCACCCTGATTTTAACAATCTTTAAAAATGTACTAGTGTTTATCTCGTAATAGACAGCTTTCTTAAAAGGAATTTAAAATAGTTTTGATTTAAGCATTGACTTTCATTCTCATTTAGTAAACTATTCTCAACAAGTATTAAGTTTATTATTCAATACATCTTACAGAAAGAAAATCCAACACCTATAAAACTTCTGTCTTGTATATAATTGTATATCTCAATAGAAACTCGAATCACATTTATATAAAGTATGTACAATTGTACATAAAGTTGAACTAAAAGACAAATAGGAGCAAAGTGTCTGGTTGTCGCGACGGTGTTGACGGGTGTCCATTGTACGGGCGCGGGTTCGATTCCCGGCGACGCAGATAAACGTCTGACGCGACACCTGAATTTTAAACGAGCTGAGGTGCCAATTACTTGGAATTTTAGTTTTTTTTAATGTAGATTAAGTAATTTTTTTGTAAGACAAGTCTTTTAGATTTTGCTTTTTGAATTCATGGGAGAATCTTTAAATAGATCTGTATGCGCTTACTATCATGAGATTTTGAAAAAAAAACGATTAGTTAAATAATAGAGGACAACATTTTTTTTATGTGTCATACCGATCAATATTAACAAAAACTCCCTGATATCCTATAGTTAAAATGATGTATATCATAAATAATTACAAAAGCAAATGTTTTCTTAATTTACTTGATATCCAAAATTCCATATCACCTATTCACATTTTTTTTCAAGAGAATCTTCTACTAGCAACAAAAAAACATGAATATTATTCGACTGCCTTTGTCCGTAGAAAAGAGTTTTTATATTATTTTCCGTGACACATCCTTCGTAAGCTGTCAGAGTTGTCCCCTTTAGATTATGTTTCTTATGTAGTTGCCATTCGAAAGGAAAATACAGGAAAATAACGCACATTTCTATTTATATTTTGACGTGGAACCGCTACCAATTCCGTTGTTTCTTTTATTTATGTTTGATGTAAATTGGAAAGACTGATTGATTAAAAGTAAGGTTGTTTGTATGTTCAATTTAGGAAATGGTAAGCTAGATGATAAAATGAGCGTGCTAATACAGAAAGCTACAGCTTATTTTATGACGGTTGACTTCAAACATATGTTAGAAAAAATATTTAAGGCAGAGTTTATTTTTTTCAATCTATGTATTACATGTATGTATACTATTCTTAAGACACATACCTAAGATTCTTAAGTATGATATAAGTTTTACGAAAACTGAATCAGCATGACTTAATTTTTTCTATAACAAAGCCCCGTATTTATCCAATGAAAGTCGTAGAGTAATTTTAAGGACATAATAATATAGAACATTGCAATCTCTAATAAGTATCGTGACGAATACAAAGCACTCTACTTAAGTGAAGTAAACATTCAATTTCTAATTAGCATAGAGATTTTAAGTGAAGTAACATGGTGGGTCGGTTGCCACAATGGCAGCCTCCACCGATTACAGTACAATGAGATGTCGTAATTTCTAATGTTAATAACATAATAACAAGCAAGAACCCATTTAGGATTGAAATTGTAACAGAACGGGAGCGGGGGATGGAAAGGAAAGTGGGATAAGTGATCATTATCAAATTAGACGATTGAAATTGTTTTGAATGAGTTTTGAGAATGGAAGAAATGGATTGGCTTTGATCATTACATACTTTTTTAAGACTTCACGCAGTCTAATAGTCAGTCATACCTGCTTGTTTGTAATAGGACAGTTATGTTTTTGTTTTTTCTTCTGTAAAATAGCGCCAAGTTTTCCATGAAGAGTCACACATTCTGAAGGTAATTTTAATGTTATTTCATATATACATTTTTAATCCAGCTTTGCTCACGATATAATAACCCAATTCTACTTTTACTAAGACCTATACAATAATTCCTCAATTAAATAATTTCCCGAATCATCTGGACCCCTCATAGTTTACCGTTTACGGCCCGGCCGGGGGTCGGTTTCCAATTTTATGCGGAACTCCAGAAATTGGTATAAAAGTAAGTGTGGTTTACTTCTGCCGCATTTTATTGGGTATCTCAATCGTAATTTGTTTTTATTGCTGTTTTCGGGACTGTATTTTTATTCGATTGCACGGGTGCGCGTAAAACTTGCTGACGTATGTTTTTGTTTACACTTGTATTTTGCTTGCCTTCAATGTTATGAATGGAGGTTTGTAAGTTAAATAAAGGTCAATAATTTGGAAACAGGTAAATGCTAGGTCTGATAAATCGCCTAAGGTAAGGAAACAAAAAAAAAAGATGAACGAAAAATTATACCTACAGATTTAACGTCCTGAGTAGTAAAATACAGATTTTACTTTAATACAGATAATACTTTACATTCCGAGATTGCACACAATTGCCAAAAAAATCTAAGCGTAAATAACACTTCTTAGAATGCAATCTTGAATAAATATTTACTTCACAATAGTATTTTGAATTCGCAACTTATCCCATTCCCGTTTCTAGTAGTTTCGTACAAGGCACACGGAAGTCGCAGACGGTCACAGTGCACAATAGGCGGCGAGATGAAAGCGCACTTAATATGCGTTACGTAATAGCCGCTAATGGTGGCCGCTGGTCACCATTGTATCACGTTTATCGTACGCCATCGAGATCCGCGGATCTGAGCGGATCTCGCGGATGTGCCGGATGTTATTGTGTTGTAGACCACCCGATCATTTCCCGTGCCGCCGTTCTAGGGTTGACTGGCATAGTGTATGTATGACTTGTGTGTATTGTGATGAAAAGTAGGGCTGCATCAGGTGAGATTTATATCAAAGAAAATTTGTTTTGTTAATTCTAATAAATATGTTTTTGGGAACTAGGTAATTGATTACATTAGATTTTCGTTATACGATAAACCTGTAGTTGGTATGTATATTTATTTTTGTCGTAAAATAAGGATGAAAATTGATGATTTCTCTTGTCTAATCAAACTAAGAAAACAAAATACTCAAAAAAAAATATAAAATATAAACAGCAGTGAAATATTGTTACATTTTAGGGCGTATTTGTGCATTCAGTGCTTATTTCAGGCATACTCGTTTAACACCCATACATTTAACTACAGGATGTGTTCTTTTTTATTATTTTTATGCATGTGTTACTTAAAATATAAGGCACTGGCGAAATTTTTAATCCCAAAGTTTATCAATGTGTTTTTGACTTATCATTCCATATTGTCTTCTTAAAAATTATTACCAATTTGTCAATACTTTTATTTGCTTTGCGTTCCTCATTGAGCTAAGTACAACAACAGTAGTCAGACCAGTTATAAATAGTTTATAAAGTCTGCTTAACTAGATCGTAATAACTTTACCCTATTTATAGAGAGAGCATTTGTGTGTCACTCTGTTTACAGTAAATTACTTAAGGGGACGTCTTCTAAGCAATGGTTGATTCAAAGCAATGAAATACTAAAGTGTGATATCTATCATCAAAGGAAATACAAGGGGAAATTAGAGCTTTACATGTTTTGTATAAGTGTAATCTTTGTTGACTAGTTCGTTTCTAGTTAGTTTCCAGAATCTATATTACAACTGTTTCAGGAATAAATAGATGGTACGCAAATGTATTTCTAAGTATTGTGATAATTTAAGAATCTGTAGTTAAGAGCATGTAACTGTCTTGTGTGTCCCGAACAAATAAAATTAATTGTTTCGTTTTTTAAAAGAGATGCCATTTGCCAGTGTATCTTTGATGATTGAATGATTTCTTACACATGTAACATTTATTGTATTATTAGATAATACTTACTGATTGTATATAACAGCTGTAGCTGGTCGTATACGATCCTATGGGGTAGGTATACGGCGTTAATAACTTCGTCACCTAACACAATATTATCAAACACAATATTTCGTTGGCAGCATAACAGCTAACACCACAAACACACTGCACCTTAAGCACTGTTTATCAAATATAACATTTGCATACAGCTGTCGGCTACATTGTTACGGTATTGTCAATTACGATAATTATCTTAATCAGATGTGGGTACCTACTTACTACAAGTTTTACTTAAGTGAAACTATAGAGGAATACAAATTATAAATTCTAATGTCATCCATTATTTAATGTCATAATCGTAAATGTTTTTTGAGTATGTATGCCTATTACCTACATGTGTATATATTTGTTTTCTTAGCCTGTTCTATCCCACTGGTGGGCAAATGCCTCCCCCAAATAATTTCATATGTCCTTGTCCCGCGCCATCTCGAACCAGCCTTTTCGGTAGTATTCAGTGTACATGAAAAATATTTTTAAACTTTACGTCTCACAGCCAAAAGCTAGTTCAACATAAAAATACATTATTTATTTCCTAAGAAATAACCAACAAAATACCAGCCTGGTACGTTAAAAATGTACCTTTCTTTTAATTTACAAGAACTTACTTACCAAATATTGCGACGAGGAAAATTAGTTGTTAGAAAATACTTAAAAAAAAGGTTCTTAGACCCATTAAAGAGAGTAAAAGACCACTTTGGCAAATGGCTGAAATAGTCTAATCGTTTTTAGATGTTAAATAAAAATAAATTCCTTAAAACGACAAGATATGTACAAAAAATACACTGTAAAATGTTCTTATAGTAAGTTTTTAGTGTTGAAGGACAATCGAATGTCTTCCATACACTTAATTGATAATCTAAACATATTTTTATCAATGCCTACATTAGCTTGCTAAGTAGGTTAATAAAATAAAATAAGTCGTATTCTTATTGATGCTTTATTTAGGTATAATGCATCTTGAATGCTCAAAAATGTCTCTAAAAGCATGACAGTAAACTTGCACCCTTTGAAAATTATTCAGAAAACATTATATTCTATAAAAATATCAATTGTTACAGTCACAATATAATGAAGCAACAGTGGCGTCAACATACTTAATGATAATTAAACACAGCAGCGCCCTCAAAATCTTACGACCATTCTTTCCGGATACTCCATAATCTTAATATGCAACCCACAGATATAACCTCAGGCTTAAGCAGATCATATCAGCTTGTCAACACAATATACATAATTATAGCTAGAGGAATCAGAAAACAACGTAATCTAGACTTTCTAAGATGCCACTAGATATCCAGGCTATTAATTTATAAACGCTTGTAGCTTTATGTATCACAAGAAACGATTTACATAATAATGACCAGTACGGTTACATTGTGTGTTAACCGGTCGCTTGTAGATTAACTTAACTTTTTGCGGTTTAAATAAAGCGATGAAAAGGAGGATGATAGTAATATTAATTAGTGTTTTATTTAATATCTGATTATTATCTACTATTTTATTTTTTTGTAGGTTGTTTGTGAAGTTCTCAGTAGCTAGTAGTTAAAATCGCATTGTTAAATAAGTCAGATGTGAGCTTGTTTTCGTTGAAGTGGTTTTGAATGGTCCTCTCACAATGTTCTCAAACTGCGTTTATACACATTACTCCTGCCTAAGCACCAATTGTCCTTTAAAGGTAAATTCTATAGAGATGAGAATATATTTTTGCATTTAGCTGACTACTTAACTGTTAAGACAATATATGTTTACAAACACACATCCATAATTAGCACAAAGGTGCCATTTTTTTTTTTTTGGTAGAGATCTTTGCAGTTAGCCTGAGCGCAGGCTTTGACTGCTTCACCGGACTTTTGGCGAGGACCTTAAGGCCTCCAGCCAGAGCAATAGGAAAAACTAACTACGTCAGCAACGTCCACTAAGGGCACCCCCTGCGGGGTTCGGACCTCGACTTAGTGCGTTGCTAACAATCTTAATAAAGCAAAACAGCAAGGGATGGCTGGATCTAAGTTTTTATTATTTAGGGACATATTTTTATTGCTAGTTTGGCTGGCTCGGGCCAGCTTGGTCTAGGGACGGGGGGAACAATGGTGCCATAAATACGTGAATTCTGAAGTAACTATTAACTTCACTTAAAATTATAATCTTCAAATCTATCGACTCCAATAAAAACCCCACTATAATTTACTACAAAACTTTCGTATCAATCAGTACAAAAGCAAAGAAATTCCATAATAATATAAACTTGGGACATATAGCTAGTTTTTCGAAGCGTGACGCTACACTAAAGTTGTGAGCAGCGCGTCACTGCGCCCAACTTCCCCGAACAACTTGCCAAGTAACAGAGGAAGTCTGAAACGTAAATCTTTACTTACGAGACTTTAACTTTAACTTCAGGAATCGAATTAACCTAGTAATAGAATTTTAGGAAAATAAATTGCAGATTCCGCTGGAATTTCCATTGTTTTAGTTTATATTGAAGAATTAAAAGCAATAAAGCTCAAATAAAAAATCTTTGTAATGTGTTTAATGTATGTGATGTTGAACTAAATAATTTATCTTCTCAGAACAAGACAAGAACGCTCAATAACATTTTTAGTGCTATAACGAAGGAGTTATAATAAAAAAGGGCGATATGAAATGATTTTTTGGCGAATACGTAAGCACCTATCTCCTATACCATGAAAAAAAAAATACATTTACGAATCAATCAGTACGCCAAAACAACACACTCGATATATTTAAAGTAAATATTGAACTTCGCAAACAACAGAAGCGATATTAAACCTCACTGTATTTCGGGATTGCCCCATTTTCAATCAGCTTATCGCGCTTTATAAATAGGACAAAGGCTTCGTGAAAGGGAGGCTGTATTTTTGTTCTGCGCTTTACTCCGCACAATTTGTTCTTGTCGCGTTTTTCTTATTTATCCAACACCATCGTTTGGTTTTTGTGTTATTGTAACTGGGCTTTCCCTTTGCTTTTCAACGGAGTAATATTACGATTTTTTCTCAGTGTGAGTTGTAATTTTAATAATTTTGTGCAGTTTGTAGTCCCATTCCTTATAAAACACTTATTTAGGTGACATAGAAGTTGTTGTTAATTATTAAAAATTAAGAAGTTTTTGAAAGCCGTCCGTAAAAGATAAGAAGACATTTTCCATCGCCGTCTTTTCTGTAGACTTATAAAATGTCCTTTTGAACAGCTGTAAAAAAAGTCCCTTGAAGAATAGAATTCGTAAACCAGTAAAGTCGCTATAAAAGAACATACTGTACATAACCCGCTGCACAATTCACACAGGGCTCACACCGAGCGTTTTGGGCTCCGCCTCGAAAATTTGTAGCTCTTCGCTATTGCGTCCAAACGTGACGAATTGGAATCGGTGCTCGCATCGGCTAACGCAAATCACGGGCGGAGGCGATGCGATCGGCGGGTCGTGGTGCCCGCGGGCCGGCGGTCGAGCTGGACCGAGGATACGGACATTTAGAGTATCAATACATAGGGCATTGAAGGATTTGCTGGGTTTTCCTCATTTTTTTCTACATCTTATCTAAAATCATTGGCTGTTGATGTCAGCTGCAGCGATCAATGAAATTAATCTAATTATTACCTTAAGAAGAAAGATCACGTTAGTCAAATTATGTTTCTGATACACTCATGTTTGGCTAGGCTTAAGAGCCTAGGACTACTACAAATATTGCTAAAACAT
Source organism: Autographa gamma (assembly GCA_905146925.1). Taxonomy (NCBI): domain Eukaryota; kingdom Metazoa; phylum Arthropoda; class Insecta; order Lepidoptera; family Noctuidae; genus Autographa; species Autographa gamma. Next base: position 1,595,863 of record LR989858.1, read on the forward strand.
ACTTATATTATGGGCTTTGATTTTTTTTGATGTTTACCAAAGTAACATGACTTTTTAAAGCGTGACACCTTTTATTAAGAATTTGAACTAGCAGACACTAATGACCTTTTAACCCTTTTTTACATTACTGTCGCAACACAACAAGTTTCACCAAAGTAGTGTAGTAATATTTTCAATTTCTTGGTTATAAGAGCTAATGATAGAGGTATCTATGTGCGAGTAGATGGTCTGTGTCAGACACGACTCCAGTAAAATGAAACGTTTGAGCGATAGAACACGCTCGCGCTTCGGATAAACAGTTCACACTTGGTTGTTATGTGGTAGGTAACTGGGAAAGGTAATTTGCTTAGAAATAATAATTTAATAGGTTTATTCACAAAATATATTTTATTGAAGGTTTGATGTATAGAAACTTGGGATACCAAGATAGGGCTGAAAACTGTATGTTATGGAAATTTTGAGGTAGGTACGTCATTATCGGTGAATCGTCAAAAATATCATATTACCAGCTGCTAATTTTAAATAACTAAATCTTTACTGAACAACTATCATAAATGTAACTTACTTAAGTTAGATAATTTAATTTTTAATTAAGAAAATTTTAAGACACGAAAAAACTTATATCAACTCGTATTCCTATTCTTTCAGAAATAATGATTTGTACTAAGCTTTTGAAAATCCAACTGAATTCCTGCCAGTAACATACAGTTCTGCCTTCATCGCGGCACGTGGGAGCTGCGCCGGCGCACCCGCGGGCGTCGCGATCTCCATACGCCATCGTTCCGGTGATCAATTTGATGGTGGTTCGATCTCCAATAGATCGCTGTATCACTCTCCGGGAATATAACGAGGCGATTCGTGAAACCACTGGGAAAAGTTCCTCAAAGTAGTTTACTCGTAAAATATAGAAACTTTTGTTGAGTATGGAAATGAAAATACCAGATTTATAGAGTTGAATTTTTGTTTAGAGGTCAAAAAGGGTACAAATCTGCGCGATCACAAAATACTGATGAATAAACAGAATTAGATTTTTTTGAAATCAATGGAAGGTATTCAATTAAAGTTGTTTTTGAAACAAAAAATTTAATTTAGTGTAGAGTCCAAGCAAAAGTCTGATGGTTCTAACAAACACCTTTATTTACAAGACGTTATTTGCAAGTCAGAATGCTATTTGGTGTTATACGAGCACACTAATAATTGTGGTCACCGACAAAGTGATAGGCTAAAATGTATTTGTCAAAATGTCTTTCATACTTTCGAAAAAACAGCAAAAAATTAGGGTTGAAAAAAGGTTAGGTTTGTACCTCCAAAAAGAGGTCACTATCAGGCTAAAAATACTTAACAAAATGTAGTTACTGGCCACTTACACCAAAAAAATACCCAAACATTCGAATTCTACATTCAAACAGTGAATCACGGATTGGTTCGCGTGCTACTCACATTAAATACTCGCCAATCAGCGATCATTACTCGGAAGCGTAAGATCAGCGATTGGACCACACACGCTGGGTCACAGCTTTAAGAAAAGAGTCACGTATGTCACTGGCCGTTTACACAAAACGTAACGGGACTTTGTACAGAGAACTAATTAATCTTGTTCTTTTAACAGATGTTTTGGTACTTTTATACAAGCGCTTTGTTTTTAAATGGCTTGTGTTTAAAGCAATGTCAATACATGGCTGTCATTAGTCGGTCTAACTTGTATCTACTTAGATTTACTTTTGCTAAATAAGTAGGTATGTTGGTATAAGTGGGTCAACACCAGCACAATGTTCGTGTAGGACAACATTTTAAATCCTATAACAAAATATCAAATATTTTATTTAATGATAAATCTGAATAAGGCTTTTGAACCTTTCTATAAAGCATCATTTATTGATACGGAGCTCAACGTTGTTTCATTTCCTAAATCTGATTGTCACTGCCCATAAATCTAACTCCGGAGATACTGTAAACAAATTGCTTAGTGTTTCGTGCTACGGTTCAAATATGAATAGTTTTAGCTGATACCTTTTGTTACTGTAAATACCATTTCTGTTTGTGTGTATATGTGTAAATGAACAGTTGTGTAATAGCTAAATTTCTTAAGAAGGAAGAGCGAGATTCATACATATACTTAAATTCTTTAATCTTTAATGATAGTAACCACAACACAAAACAGTAAAAAAATAGATCTCTTAAATGAAATAAAAAATAAGATCACATTATGAAATTAATAGGCCAGCATAGATTCAAACATAGTACGAAAGCCACAATTCTGCCATATAACCAATAACTTTCATTTGCCTAAACTGGTCTCTTTCATCTTCCAAAAAGCTGCACCTTGACCGGTACATAACCACGAGGTGTCAGGAATCAGTGCCGCGGTCCCGTCAGTCAGATAGCCGCGCCGCGTCGTGATAGGCCGGCCGCCCGCGGCACACACAGCGCTAAATCATCGGAGCTGTGAACTTTCTGATAAGCGGGCTTAGGACTAAGAGTTTCGTGTTGATTGTCTTTGACGGCTGCTTTTCAGATGCCATGATTTATTATTAAGATTTTTATGATAAATACTAGCCGGTGACTGTCCCACGTTCCGGCCAAGCTAAGTTGTGTCATTACTGGATGTCTTATTACAAAGGACGAGTGCAAATGACAATTATTTTAGTCCAGGTTCTCAAATGTCTCTTTTCTTGCCGACTAATACCACACAGATATGGGTGTACTTGTTCCTTTCTGAATACAACGGATTGATACAGAAAAAAGATACATTACAGGCGAGCACATAATTGCAACCTATCACAGTCCAAAGCAGATGAATTTTATCTTGGTGTAACCCATAAAACAATAATTAATGTAATTCACTAGGCCACATCTGTTTGTAAATCTGTTTGTCCTTAGTTACTCTAAGAAAACAATTAGAAATTTATGTCGACTCCTATTACCTTCATAGCACATTGCTCACATTGTGGGAGTGAAAGCACACCTTCTGCCCACCACTCAAAGGTATATGAGATACAACCTTTATAATTACATTACAGGCGCGTACGTACATTTTACATGGAGGTGAGGTTATGTAAATCAATTTCGATCCTGCTGCGTCGTGTTGTTTTAATAGGGTGGACTATCCGATGCGAACGACTAAGCATTGCTTAAACCGTTTGTCCGGGAGTTTGGCAACGAATATATCAATTACAAAATGAATTGCTATTAAACGTTTTTTGTTTTGTAAAGATTCCGGATTTGGTGTAAATGTAGCAATTTTACCCTACATTCCTGTTCACAAGCGTGAAAAAATGAGGCATGAATTTAAAGAGCCGATTTAATTTTGTGCAACATGCCCAAATACTTATTCAAAAGGTTAATTAAAATTCTTAATACGCTTAATTGCATTATTATATTTTTCAGCAGATTTTAAGAGCTATCTTTTTTTGCCAACGTCATCCTTTTTTTGTGTCAAAATTGATGTTCGGCATAAAAAAAAAACCTTTGGGTTTAATATCAAAATACATAAAATATTCCATACACAAAACCGCATGCAAACAGCAGCAACCATAACATTTTAATATCCAGCTAATTTAGTTCGCGGGCCGTCCGCATTTAATTTAACGGAGGCGTGGCGCTAGTGGCGCGGCAGATATACTAGGAACTTTAGGTCGGCTACTGTAATATGTAAGGTGTAAGTAAGAGGCGCTAACGGTGTCTTTAATATTATAAAAGCTTTTAAGGTAATGCGTAACAAGAATATCTCGCGATATCGCTTAAGTTATGTTTTAGAGGTGATACTATCTTCAGGGAAAGTAAGGTTTTGCTAATGTTGTGTCATTTTCAAATATTACTTCAAGTCAGGTTTTTTTAGGCAATATGCTGTTTCTGGATGTGATGTTTGCATTTAACTCTTGAAAAAACGAATATTTTTTCTTTATATTTCAATAATTGGGATACACCTTATTAGATTTTTTTTGGGATGGTTTAAACCTCTATAAATCCGAATGAAAGTACACATTTTTCACGCCAACACATATACGTTCAACCTTCAAAAGCATAATGAATATCAATCAAAATCGAAACTGAAATCGATATTAGTGAAAACGGTATCGATTACTCGATCGTATATAGGTTGTAAATAGTTGGCGAGGCGTCATCCGGGCTGCAGCAGTTATTGCAGTATTTGCATATAGATGAGAGGGGGTGGCCGCTCCGCCCCTGTGCAAACATTAATGCTCGGGCCACGAGAGCAGCGGGTAGTGTGTGGTGGAATGCAAGGCTTGTCGATGGAATTTAGACTAAATAGTGTCTAGTATGCTTATTCAGTTGTTCTACCGAAAAACTGATAATAACTGGATAACAGAAGTGAATATTTGACAAGAAAAGAGTAAGCTTTTGCCCAGCAGTTGGTATTCCTGGCTTGTAATGACGAAGAATTCAAACATTGGTAAGGTGTGTAACGTTTGCTATGTAAGGTGTTATGTCAAACCTTACCACTTGCTATGTGAAATATTTAGGATAAAAGCTTGTCCCCTGAAACAGACTTTATAATCTGGCAGAAAGCAATAGGTAATGTAGGATGTGCGATGTGTAGTAGTGGATTCAATTTGTGTTATCTAAACACATACGTACCTGTTTGCTCTGACTAGTTCGTAAGTCATAATTATATTCAGATTGTATTGTCAGTTGTAACATATGTTATTTACTCCTTTACTTTTAATTCATTCACTTAACATAAAAATTAAAATTTAAGAAAAATATATTAAAATCATCGCCCGCTCGTTTCGCGGCTCTATCCTAAATGGCACGCGCAAGGTTTTGACGCGGAACATGATTTCAGGTCCCGAGGCTTATTAATTGTTTTCTGTTCTCTACAACTTTTTGTACGAGTTCATAATGCCTATAAACTTTGTCATTACACGGTATATGTAAATTCTTATGAATTATTCCTAAAGTTTAACTCTTACTTCTTGTTGTTATAGTCTTCCGATGGAGAATTTTATACAGGTTTAAAAATAATGTGAAGTAGGAAATTAATTGTCTTATTTTAAAATTCTCACTTTAATGTTCCATGTATGACCTACAAATAAAATAAATCATTGTAAGTGTTAACAAAGAACCAAATTCAATTGCTCTGATGCACTCTACGCCATGACCAATGTAAACGAACGACTATTCTTCAACTGAACCATTTCCAAAATAGTATCAAATTATAACGCATTCAATTTCGAAAATGGAACACTCTAACAATTGGCTGAATATTGTATCTAAACCCAACAAAGAATATTCAACTCTATCACTTCGACAATAAAGTTCAATATCAGCTAAGCTGGAATAAAAATCAATCAAGCTTTGACAGTGTCGCGTGAACTGTCAAATGTGTCAAAATTTAAAAAATGTCGCCTTAACCTCTGGTCCTGGGAACGCAGTCACTCGTATGTCCCATTACTTTTATACAGTTTTCTTTCATCTATACACGTCTGTAGATGCATCACATATGTGACCAGTGACGTCATGTGTTTACATATTGTAACAAAGAGTATGTTACGTCATTTTAATGTTAAACATATGATGAAAAGTATTCGCATTATAATTAAGTAGTATTGAAGTGATTCATAGAAGCTTTTTAATAAAGTAATACGGTGTGAATATTTAATGCGTTGTTTGTTGAGTATTGGATATCAAAATATTTATTTATTACAAATATTAAATGTTTGTACAGCACTGTGTTAACCTGGACTAGATTAACATTCAATATTTTTTGCCAGAATATCGATCACTCAAATATCGTCATAGGAAAGTGTATATGATAGTGTAGGTATTGTGTGTGAAATTGAAAAGTCTCGTCTGAGAATCATGCCAAACACTGCACCAGCCATCCCATCTCAGATCCCAGTTCCACAACAATCCAACGTAAACAATAATTAAACCCGCATAATACTGGCGACGTCAAACGTCTAAGCGGCCGCAAGTCTTAAAACAAAAAAAAAGCAACAACTAATAACTCTGTGTGTCCACTAGATGATTTTAAAGGAGTTCGCCACAAAAAGTCTAGGCGTTGATTTATCGACACGATTTTCCCACGTGCTACGAAGAATAAAACCCGGAACACTGGCTGGGAACTATACGCTACGATCCGCTCCGAGTTTTTCTTGGATACGTAGGGATGTTGCGGTGGAAGTATCGTGGAGGTTGACCTAGCGGTTCGGTTGTCGATAGATTCTGTGTAGGCTAAAGAACAGAGGTAAGTTTGTGTATCCTGCTACAGTACTTTATTTAAGTTGAAATTTTAGGGAAAAATGATTGTTTACTAGTAAATAGAATAGGCAGTAGAGAGTAAAAGCTGGTGAAGCTTGGTGTCAAAGAGCAGCAATCAGATTTGTTTGAATATTATTTAGGTGTACCAATAAGTTTACAAAATGCAAGCTAAGGCAAATAATTGTTGACATTTACTATAAGATTTATTCAACCAGGGACTAGCACTAGAATCTCGATACAATCGATAACTCCCGTTTATCGATAGCATGCACTATTCAACCCTCTCTCAACTGGGACAGCCGTATTATAAAACAGTGGTATGTTAGAACTACGCATTTCTATACATAGAACGTGGATGCGACTATAATCGATATTAAATTATGAAGAACCAGCGTGTAATAATAATCGATAATCGTTTTTTGAAGAATATAGATTCTATATCGATATTATCGATAAATATGATCAATAAGCTGATGTGGAATATTAATAACTTGTATGTTTTTATAATTACTTGAGCAAGTGTAAGAAGATGGGGTGTCCTAATAGGGTGATGCCCTTAATGAGTAGACTGCTACAAATTAATTTAATCAATTAATTTGGTCTTGAATTAAATTATTTAATTTTATATTTGAGTAAAAAGGTGTGGTCTCGATGACTGGATTCATATATCTTGTGGGCGCGAAACCAGTTGCGGAGTGTGGCTTATCTACATTTTAATGTCATTAGCTTTTTTCAGGTTTCCAGCTGAAAGAGACTTTTAGAGACTATATTTTGCCATCAGCCTACATTAATTTAAACATTTATAGCCCTAAGTTTGTTAAATTTTTAGTGGACTGTTCAGTTGATCTTGACGAGAGCGAATAATATAGAAACAGCGAGAGTGAAGAGATTAGTAGTCAAGACATCAAGAAACACACGAGCTGGCCCTCAAATAATGAACTTACACTAAACAAGTCACCACAAAAACCGCCCAATTTACCGAGCATAGCACGCGGCACGGAAGAAATACTAATTTAAAACACTTTCGAGGAACGCACGGTTCGATCGTCCTCTTATTTATCCGATAAATAAATATAAATCTTTTTATTGTACGGACACGTCCCCCGATGGAATCCGGACTAAGGGCCTAGCCTTAAAAGGCGGGGGAAGTTCGCATCGGCTTTATAATCGAAGCGAGTCGCGCGCGCAACAAAAAATCTACGCTACGAGTGCGTACGCATCGTACGGGGATGCCAGGAGCAGGGCTGCCAGGCGGCGAGGCCGAGTGTCGGAGGAGCTAGGGGTGTGCTGGACAAGATTTGGATGAAAAGTTGGAGCCTTCAAGAAAGATAAGATATCTTTGGCTAGCTAGACGTAGAAAAAAAAAAAGGAGTAAAAAGTATTATTGCTAACCCTGTCAATAAAATGGAAATTAATATATTTTAGATGTGAAGACTTTCTGATTACTAAGTAACGCTAGGCATTTGTTAAGGATTTCAAGTCTTTTTATCAGTAGACTTCAAAAATAAAAGCAACTTAATCTAAATCAACATACATAAAGCTTTTAATTACATCCACGTGCTGTGTCATCCAAATGACTTACAAGCTCTTAAAGAAAATCAGTACTTTATTTACTCAGTCCAAAATACCATCTTGTTCGAAGAATAAACAAGATCATGGTACAGCACTCATAAAATCAATGCACGTATCGAATACAACCTACTTTATATGTCCTTCATGACTCGTTTCCCGAAACACTCGACTTCCAAAAATAGTCATTTCAAGAACAATTTAAGACTTTATCTCGGTGCTAATAAAAAGTGTACAATTTATAAGTTCTGCAAACAATTCGGCTTGATCTAAAAACGAGAACAAATTGTTTCGGTAGCGGCACAAATATGTCAGCTGAAATATCTGTTCACCAATCACCGCGGACGTATTCTGGTACGATCGAACGGTATTGACGACATCGCAACTCAACAGTAAGTCACAAGGATTTGTGGTCGCATGCGCCCAGCACATTACCAAGTGAATTAATTTTGTTACAATTAAGTTTAACTTTAAGATTTTTGTTATTTAGAAACATTTAACATCAAAATGTTTGATAGAACAATGCACATTAAAATGGATATTATAAGAGATTTCAATAATAGTCGGCCTATTTTCCGTGATGTCTCCAACATTCTTATCATGCCAAATCATTCATATAATTCTGTCACTGAAATAACAATGTCAAACACACCGTTTTTTCCACAGAAAATAACTATGCCATATTATGAAATTAAATAAATAAAACAACACATTTATTTCATTTCCAATTATAAAAAAAAACCTAAAAAAAATAATTTGCATTTCCACCAGAATACGACTGTCTTTGTAACATAGATATACAGCTGAGATACTGACGGGCTGCCGTCAGGTTTATGTGCCGTGTTGCGCCGGAGACGGGCCGGGCACGTGCCGGTATTCCGGCTCCAGTGCCGTGATTACACCACTGTTCATTACGATCCTTTACTTGTGAATGTTTAGTGGAGTTTAACTAAGGTTGAAAGCAAAAGAAGGCGTATTGCAGTTTTAGATTTAGGTACTATAGTATCAAAAGATTCTAAGGTCTATACTATAAAACACTTTTTTTAACGCTACTTTAGTAGACAAAAAACACGTGTGATTTTTATTTTCAGCATATTTTATGTCCCCTTACTAGTCTAATTGCCATAAAAACTTACATGAATATTATTAAAACTAGTGAAACTTCTCTTGTGTTAAACTAAAATCTAATATTTACCAGAGACAATGCATATAATTTTCACTTTAGTTTTTATGTTTCGCTCCAAGATATGTCTCGCAATTTCTTTGTACAATACACAAAGCCTTACAAATTGCGCGTCTACAATCAAAAGGCTTTTCCAATCAGTATAAGGCGATCCTTACATAAATTACTCTTCTATATTTTTTCTATCGCTGCAGGGTGCCATGCGTTAGCTATAATCGTCACCATTGAATTGCTAATAAACACCAATGATTAGTATTTGTTTGTTTTTATAATTTTCAGCCAGTACGAGACAAAGAGATGGTTTAAATGCTTCGAATACTTTAGTATCCTTGCTAATGTGAAATGGACTTTTTGAAGGTAGGGTAAGGATAAAATTTGAATATTTTTTTTAACGGAAAATATGTTCAAACTATATTCTAGCCGATTTACAGTTCGTTGCATTCGGCTTAATATCAATCTAACGTAGAAAAATATGATGTTATTTTCTAAATCAGGATATTTCACAAAATATTAATATTTCAAAAAGTTTCGTTTACGATATAAATAAAATGCTTTTCTAGCTTGACAAGGAAACTTGGCTGAAATATTTGCTGATATTTTAATATTTAACAATATACGACTGGATACATGCCGGAAACTAACTCACTGCACAAATGTAATCACTTAGCGACTGTTTAGTATTGTTAACATGACATAATACTCATGAATAGGTAGGAAATAAAATATATTACACAATTGCACTTAAATTAATATGAAAATATCACACCACACAGTGATAAGCTTAATTTAATTGAAAAATTAATCGCATTAATATTACATTTTAATTTTTCCTTTTGCATTTAAACAGAGCAAAAGGAAATATTGAAATGTACTTTTAATACTGAAAAGTACAAAAATAATTGAACATTTTGCATGAAAGAGAAAATTATGTTTGCTTTTTTAATGGGTAAACATTTCCAAGTACTTATTGATGAAAGCATGGGTATTAAAATATAGGTGACGAATGATAATTAAGTACTTAATTAATTATTATGAGTTTAAGTTTGATTTAAAATTAATGTAATTAAAGTTTTACCTTGTTTATTTTCTGTGACCGACGGCCCAACTGTAAATAGGCCTTGTGTTGTTTGAGTGGTTTGATAACTTAAATACTTTAAATCTTTAACTAAGCTTTTAACCGTTTGATAAAAACAAATGAAAAATTTAATTAAAAAATTCTCCACCTGGAGAGTTTAGAGTAATCACAAGACACTAAATAATACAAAACATCTTAAATAAACCTAAATATGTCTCGGAATCAGCTAGTATCCTACAGAAAGTACTAATTATGAAAATGACATGGCTTGGCATGGCTGTGAATTTGGACACTAGGTTGCATAATGTACCAAGGATTGTATTGACACAGAGTGCAATATAAATATTGTACGAGTATTGATGCATGAGGCGTCAACTAATCCCAAGACACATTGATGCCTACTGACTGAACGGATTGAATAATTAAATATATTCGGCACTACTTCTAGACAAAATTTTATGAACTAGATATTGTGATTACTAACTTACATAATGTCTACATTTCTAAAAAATTGCCAACCAATTAGAAAAACTAAGACAAAAAATAAATAATTTGAATAAACAAAATCACGGATTCTTTAAAAAGTATTTTAATTATAACTGAAATAATTATGTGACATTTATATGTACTGATTTTAAGTAAAAATAATTAATATTGGTTTCTTAGGTTTACGCGAATGTTAGACATTGAAATAAAACTACTTTTTACGGATTTTCTCGCGGTTTGTATTTAGATTTTAGGTCCCGACGTTTCGACACCTTTGCAGGTCTGAATCCGTAAAAAGACGTTTTATTTCAATTATTTCAAAAATAATTAAATTTCCCGAACTATCTTTCGAATTCAATCTCCAAGATTTCGATTACACGAGCACTTGATAAAGGCCCATCAAAACCACAACCAGCGAATCACATTAATCAAGATACAAAGAACTAACATTACATTTTTTCTCTCACAATGAATACTTTATTTAAACTACGAGGCATTAAAACCTTCCTGGTTGAATATGGTCATCTGAATAAAAACTGCATTGATTGTTAACTTGTTATGTTTTTTAATTGATAACTCCTGAATATGGTAATGATATAAGGTGTCGATCAAGAAGCAGGAACTGGATTAGAAAAATATTGTAAATTGTTTGTTGAAGTTATTTATGTATGTTTATTCTTCTTGTCATGCGCCTCCTTGGATTAAAATTAGATTTATTTAATTTATATACTGTCGTGATTGCGGCTGATTTCTGATTGCACTTTGTTTAATTGACAGATCTCTATGATAATGATTTTAGGATACCAGTACGATAGATGGGAAAGAGCCAATGTTACGAATAAGTATGCAGTTATGTCGTGCTAATACTAAATTAAGCTAAAAATTTGCCATTTCAATTCCCAGCTTTTAAATGACCCTTGTTTTTATGCCCCCGGGCCGTAAACCTCAACGCCACCACCACATTACTTATACACCGTCTCATTGTCTCCTGGCGATTACAAAGAAGTACTTAGCTTTCACAACTGCCCAATAAAAACGAAGAATCAATTTAAAATCATTTCCAGAAACAGATATAATTCAATTACCGCACAGAACAATAGCGACTCGGCAGTAGAAAATAAAACAGCCAACGATTCACTTCCACTTTTTACACCAATAAACACATCACACCAAAAAATGTGAACACCCACGGACTAACCAGATTGCGAAGGAAAAACATCAAAATCTAAACAATTTTGGCTCCTATCAATATTCATGGGTATACCGAAAACCTTGGTGGTGGCCTTACACAGTAGGATTCCAACAGTCGTACAGTCAGTTTTTCGCGTGCAATTAACCTTTTAAAAAGTTTGAAGAAGTTTCGTTGCCACGCGTTCAGCGCGCGACTCCCCTACATGGGCACCGCACTTCGGATCACCCTGCTATGCTACGGTTGTTTTACATTGATGCCATAACGACCTAAAATTAACATTCCAACCGAACGAATCCAGACCTAAAATAAGAGGAGCAAAGTTCCTTTTTGAAGTGGTAGAAGAAGTTAATGGTATAAATTCAATTGTAATATTGTTCACCTTTAAAGAGGCGGTAAGTTAAATGACGGTTGCAATAATAGTGATAGGCTAATTAATGTCTTCATATTACCGATTTACGGCCTGTCTTCTTACTCTGAGTTTATAACACAATTATAAACTGATGAAAAGATAATAATTATGAACTTTAAGCATAAAAAGTTTAAACATAAGGATGCATTAACATTTCAGCGGAGGTAAAGTAAATTAATAAACAAATCTTTAATTATAAATCTAGTACGACGATCGACAAAAACGGGCAAGGACCACGATATAAAAATACCTCGGACAGAAATAAATTGGAACTTTATATGTATATAAAAGGGCCGGACAGCACGGGCGGCCGCGCGATAGATTCTTTGCGTTGCTAACACGATTTATTTGAAAATAGTGCATCATTAAGAGCAGTCGTGACTCAAAAAAAGTGGTTCACAGTACACGTGAATTGATTTTAATGATCCGTAATGATACCGGAGGGGTACCGGCCGGCAGTGGACACTCGGAATGGATGGGTGACACTGTCGCATTCATATTGATCCGACGCTGATCTCTGACATCGCATGTTGATATTTGGATGTCCAAGCTGTCAGGGAAGTTGATTTTAGATTATCTAATTCAATGTGAATCAAATAAGATCTATTTCAAACAGAGCAAAAAGTAAGTACCACCATACTTTCAGAGTAGGGCAACATCTTATGCAAGGAGTCACTACAGATACTGATTCACATGCACCGATCACTTATGTACTTAGGTTTACTTTTTCATAAAATACAAGCGTACACAAGACTAGAAGGTAAAAATTTGTGCATTGCGTGAAACTAAACATAGTTAAACAGAAAGTGAACAATTGAACGCCAATACATTAACGCTAAGAAAGATGTTGCAAAAAGTAGTATACTGAAGTTGATTAATATTTTAATCTTTCATTTTCCCGTAACAGAGTAGCAGTCAAAGAAAATAATTAATAGTTCAGTATTTTAAATAAACCCTCACTTCGCAATACCAAAAATATTCATAACTATAAAATTAAGGATATAATAAAATGAGGCATAAACCCGCTACAGACGACATAACGATATAAAACACATTTGTATTGTCAAAACAAAAATTACCCTACAATCCCGCACACATTTCGATCAACATTGCAACAATGCATACTCGTATATCGACTCGGGCTCAACCGCTTGTAAATATCTTATTGTATCCAGGCCTCGTCTGTCCGTCTGTCTGTCTACTTGATTTGCTACCCGCTCCTGTATAGTAATGAAGGTGCAATTCACTGACAGCCCACTCGCGCCGACCTCAAATCGTACGATGATCGATTCGACGATTATAATCGTGTGTGTTTAATCGATTATATGTATCGAGGCGGTTTGCAGGCTTAATTATTGTTGACGGTTGCGATATCGAGCAATTTGCATAGCCTGTAGTGTTGGACCGGGAATGGGTGTGTAGTTTTGTTTGTGAAGATTGGGATAAGAAACTGTAGTGACAAATTAATCGATTCGTCATAGTATGTTGTGATTTGGGAGAGTCGTTAGTGGGATTAGGTTCATTTAATTAGATGAAAATATCTTCGAGAATATTGCAAGATCAATGTTACTCAACTTGAAGTAAAATTAATATTTCTTGCTATGTGATTTGTGTATGCAGAACGGTTTCACATGTGAAAAACATAGTGATATAGAAAAATACTTATTTAATCTTTCCATAAAATATTAATATACCTATATTTCTAACTCCTTGGATTTAAAATAAATTCAAAAGTATTTTAGAATGATGTATTTGTATTAATAAAAACTATTGCCATTATGTGATAAGACGGGAAGGCTTATTTATATATTTTTTGGTAAAGCTGTTTCAAATAATGAACCGCATTTATTAAGGCTGATTAAAATCAAATCAAAATCAATATATTCCCGAATGAGTAGTGTTTTGTTTTTACCCGTAAAATAAATCTATGCATAAAATGAATACAGAGATATTCGGAGGATTGGCTCGACTGGAACATTTTGGTTAATCTGACTTTCATGACAACAGTATCTGTGATACTTTTTCCCTTTTTATACGATATGGTTTTGTGCTCAATCTCAGCAGGTTTATCACCTGCTTCAAATTCGATTATTTTTGGGTAAAATTGAATTTAAAAATCCCGTGTTTTTAAAGCAGCCCAAATGTATGCAAATACATTAAATATTGGGTAGTAAACATTTGAATTATATTGTCGAAACGACGAAGAAAACGAACACATTTCAAAAATAATTAAGATCTATAAATTATAAATAAACCTGCAAAAGGTTCCTGCTAAATAAAAAGATATGTTAAGCAAGTATTTAAAATATAAATTACCGATACTTTGTCTACATTGACATTAAAACAAATTAAAGACGATTCAATTACAAACCTAAAAAAACACACCGCTATCCGCATTCTCCAATTAGTAGCAATTAGCTGAACTAATTGCATCCCAGACAAATGTCCACTTATAAAAGTACAGAAACCAACAATCCCTCTAAAATGTCGCTCGCGTACCATCGAGCAGGTAACATCAATAATAATTGTAACCATTAAAATGGAAACTGTTACATCGTACTTAAACCTCTCTCAAAAACGCGGCAAATAAACATTCGCAACGGAAAACGGTAAATTTAAAATGGCGGCAGCCCGAAGGCAGATGGGTCGGTACTAAAGATCACACGGTGAATTAATCACGCTTGTTATACTGCAGATTCACAGATAAACGCACGAAAAATAACGCCTTACGAATGAGTTATAAGTATCGTCGGCTTTTAAAAATTAACTGTTTGGCTTGTGGCTATTAAAGAGAGGATGTCTCGCGTTATCACAAATGATAATTTTCGTAATGTTCTGCGCGGTGTAATGGGCGGCTTGCCGGTGTGAAATGCGGACGCGCGATGAATGTTGGTAGATGTGAAACTGAAATATTGGATAACAGATTAAGGGACCGTTTTGTTGGGAATTGGATGCATATTGGTGATACGCGTGTGATGCTGCGTGTTGTTGGTTCACGGAGATTATTATTTACTCGTAGTAATTAATTTCATACCTGCATGTATTGTGTAACGTTCTCAAATAGCTTAATTGGCTCGTGGAATTCTTACCTGAAAAAAAAATAACATAACATTAATTTCGAAAACATTAATATTAGTCGTATCTTAACCTAAATCAATATTTTCTGTTACATTTTTCTAAAGCACTATTTATATGCAAGCTTTTTTGCACTATTTAATGCAAATTGTTTCCTTCTATTTTTTGTGCAACAAATTATGTACTTTAATTATTTATTCGTCCATACAAAATAAGTCAATAAACCCGATCAAAACTCATCATAAAACGCAGACAAGAAATATCAACATTATTATTTCGATGACAGTTAGTTTACATTCAAACTATGGTTATTAAATTCCATAATTTAATAAATGATGTAAAAATTCATCATGTAATATTGATGACATTTCAAATTCATCTTTTAGCAAGAAATATTTTGAATGAAAAAAATATTAAAAGCTCCCTAATTGAGCAGTGCGAATAATGACATATTTATGTGTTGGGGATGGGCAAAAAGGAGATTATTAATAAATTGTTATTGAACTAGCGAACGAATAACACGGTGCCATAACGGCCGGCGCCTGCTCCCGTGTACGTCACAAAAACCCATATCATAAATGCAACTTAGATACGATGGACTTGAGAATTTTGTGCAGTATATCTTAGTGTTACAGAACATTATAATGATCCGCCATATTGAACAGATGCCGTTGGTATTTATTATTTGGTTAAACAAAACCTTCGGGTTTAAACTTGATATATCTTGCGGTATCTTATTTAGTTAAAATAATAGGAAATGAAATATCAATTAATTTTAAACTTTAAACATAAACAACGCTTTGGTATTTCAAAGAAAGTATGTTGTTGCCATTTTACAAGCACACACACAAATATACGCTTTGGTGTTTAAAATAAAACTAAAGTAATTATAAAATTGTTGCATTTAAATAACAAACAGTACGTGCAAAAATGACAAACAGAATTGATCTAAAACCTCCCCATATACTATGTCCTGCAGCATCGCCAAAAGATATAACAAGTATCATTTGGGGATGACAAAAAAGTAAATATGATTCATCCCGACATACCAGAATTGTATAATGATCTATACAGAGGATCCATAGAAGAATTTATTTGTTATAACAACGCAAAAGTTTTGCGCCGCAGGCATCTTATTGAATATTTTTGTGTTTATTATAAGGCCTTAATGTGACAGAGTGAATGTATTTAAGTTTATTTTAACTTATTTGTGTACGAATTGAATGGGCAAGGCATTTTATTGGAGAATGTATAGTATGGGCGTAGTTAAGATGGATATTATACTTCATGTGTCTTATTTATTGTTGCTGAAATGTTTGCTGTGATTTAAAGATGGACAGTGGAAGTTAAGAGTACTTATTAACAAGTAACTATTGATATTTTGGCTTTTTTTATTAAAAATGTTTTAATTTATTTGCGATGTAAAGCAAAATAAATAAATGCTTTATTGAGTATAATAATGTACATAAATGAGAGAATATTTTGTATCGATACTTATAAAGTATCAATAATTATTTAGTATAATTGGGAAGTACATTCCATAATAAACGAGTAAACTAGACATGATACATGAAGCGGGATCTCTTATTACCGAATACTCGAAATATTTTCGCGAAAACAAAATGAAAGTTAAGCCCACTTAAGTACGCCGTATTTAATACTTCAGACTGATTGTTAACAGCACTTATTCTTATAATTACGTGTTTCGTACATTCCCAACAAAATAATGATGATCGCTTTATACATTTTATGAAGGATAAAATTCCCATTGCATACGCACTCCCTCAGTATATTTATCTACTGAAACACAAATAAATTTATTTAAGTATCGAATAAAATACCCTTTTTGCGATTCCTATTCAATACAATTCGTATTGAAATACAATAAACAATAGTTAATTGTTGTTCGGGGTTGACAAGAAACACAAAGGTATTGGGTTCGATCCTTCGGCGATGCACTTTTGTGATAATGTCTTCTGAGCATGAGGGTTATGATTGATGATCGATATTAAATATACGAATTAATACGTGAATCGATTCGATTCGATAAATAATTTATTTTTGTATGAATGGAAGGCTTTTAACATTTTTGATGTTCGACGATACGATTTTTGTGGCGACATTTCTGGTGTAGACAAAAGATAATGTTAGACTAGTTTCGCAGCCCGGCTTTTCATGGATGTTCTAACGTATTTGTGAACGTTGTACGTTGTATCAATAGTAATATCTAAAAAAATCTCACCAGCCTACAATTTCACTAAAATATATAAATCTTTAGTTGAAGACGGTCTACAAATACATGTGCCTAAAAAACTGTGTAGTTGTAAATCTTTTAAAAATATTGGTAGAAACTTATAAAATGTCTTGACTAAAGCATAGCAAATAAACTAGTCTGATTGACAGAATTATTGTTCCAGATAAGATTAATAATCTGTCTGCTTATTGTGTTTTAATTAATTGACACAACGAATTCAATTATAACAACTCAAAACAACGAAACAATCAAAGTAAACGTCACTTACAATTTCCTTAACGCAACGAACAAACATTTCTATTTTTATTATTAGTGAGTCTGTAGCGCCGGCAAAAATTATATTCTGTCATAACATTTCATGTGCCCGTTTCCAAAGAATTCTATATTCATGATTTCTTTATAATAACCGACCTATATTCGCTTTGAATTTTAATGTTTTCAACAATTTATTTTTCCTAAAAATCTGTCTGTTCCATTTCTTACGTCAGTCATTTTGATAGAGATCATTTAAATTGGGATCTTCATCTGAAGTGGTATTAATTAAGCTTGAATGTTTGGGTTGTTGAAGTGAAGTAAGCTTTTGACCCTAATGAGAATGGTAAAAATATTATAATAGGTAACACCTACATAATTTTGTATTGGCTATCTTTTTCTTGCTTGTCCTTAAATAAATCATAGTGTCCGTAAGGACAAGAAAGTCTTTCGTTAGTCGTCAGTGTTTTTACTCTACCAGTTTTATTTATATCACCGAAAACGCAAATAGGAGTTATTTTTAAGATCTTAGAAACTAGATCAGATACCTTTCTATATACCTACTTTAGTTACTCCTAACTGGCAGCAATAGCTAAAAATACCAAACTGGCTGACCAAATAAAAAAGTTGAGTAAAACATTTTTGGGACAGACGTAAGAAGATCAATTCCTACTTCAAATCCAACATAGAATGGAAACAAACCCACACGACACGCATTACAGAATTCTTGGTGGAACCATTAAAAATGGCTGACACGCCAACAGGCAGTATATCCAGCCGCCACATATCAGACAATGGTCCTCAATACGGGAGCTGTGACCTTTACCACGCCGTATCGTATCGTATCATCTCTGCTACCGACTTCACCTCCCGACCCTTAGGGGGACTATGATGTGATGGACAGGATAAATCCTGACAATATGAAGCAATAAAATCTCATGTATTCAAAACTAGTGACTCTTTGAGAATTCACTCACATAGGCAGTAAGAAATCGTTTCTTTTTTGTTGATATTTTTATTTTAATTTTCAAGCCGGAGATGAATAATAATAAAATATCATGAAAATCGGTGCAATAAAATTTTCTAATTAAAACTAGAGGTATTAGAGGTTTGCGGTATTACTTTCGTAGATAGCTAATAACTTCCGTAAGAAAACAAATTTTCTTTAGACTTTGGCAGTAGTTATTTTTTATTCGGAATGGAGATGAATCTAACAAATTGAAAATCATGAAAATCGGTCCACCAGTGCCTGAGTTCTAAATTATATAATTTCCAGATTATGTTTTGTACAGAAAATATAATGACATATAGATAGGTATAGATATATATACCTAGTAAAATAGATGTTTTTAAAAACAAATCATTAATAGGCAGAACTTTGATTCAGTTACTCTTCAAGGCTTCCTATTGGGTAACGATTGTTGTGAGGAATAACTATGCATCAAACCTTCCAACACACTAATATTTAAATTTAATTCTAAAGAATTTTATTAAATTCATATAAAAATTTTCAGTAAAAAAAGCCTGTGAGCAAGTAGCGGTACAGCGAAGGCAAAGAATTTCCTATTTACATACTAATGCGAACAAGGAAAGGCATAATTCGATCAATTTGCAGCGTAAAATGAATATTCATAAACTGCAACAGGCAAGACGCCACTTTATAGTCAATTTAATAAATTATGTTCTTAAATATGATTATAAATATGAAAAAAGTTGATTACAGGTTTGAAAGAGAGTAAAGAATAATATTATTATTACTTATCAAAAGTTTATGATAAAATCTGAGGATATAGAATAAAGAAAACACGTTTTCCATTTTAACTTTACTTTTAATTAAACGACTCTTTTCGAATTCATTTGAAATTGCTAGGTCACTGTTTTTTTTCTGGTTCTTGTTTAAGAAGGTATTTGACTTTGAGACTATCTCACAGAATACAGGGTCACCCTACAAGTAGCTCTTGTTTTTCGAATGCCAGCTTTTGTGTCCTGCAGAGCAAGAGCGCAGTCGTAAACTTAGGATCAAATGTCTTACAGCAAGTTTCGCTACGCAACCTATCCATTGACGGTTTTATACGGATCTATTTTTAAGTTACGTTCACAATACTTTCAATGTATACTGCATTTGTTCGGCTAAAAGGGTGTAGTCGTATTTTTTTGGTTGCTGTCTCGGGTATTCTGTATGCACTTGTTACTTACGTTTAGAAACCTTTTCTAGAGTTATGAGCTGAGAAATTGTAATTTCTTCCTTTGAATACAATGTTCACTCAATATTGTGTAGACGTATGAGAAGGAACTTCAGAAATATTTGTATTGAGTAAAGGTGTATGCCACAGAGGCTTTTCTTTCTTCTTATACGCAAAATGTGTGTGATTGTGTATGCATAAATATAAAAATAATGTTAGTGTCGAAAATTTTCGATTAATTAAGACTAATTGCAACATATTATACCTAACTTACAATTCAACAATATTCAAACATTTAATTTAATTTCTTATTTACGTAAAACTTAGAGCGACAGCTATGTTAAAGTTTCAACAACACTTTGTCATAACTCGTACCGAGACTCAAGAATACAGAAGACGCGTATCCGCCACTATTAAAACATTAACTCAATAAATCATAACAGACGTCGCCAAATCACATTGATTTATAACTCTGTATTCAATATCAAGTGTTTTTCTTACTTCCATACGAAATATATCCATAACGTCTACGACTCACCCATCATTCTGTCTCATTAAGACATTTGGAAACTAAAAAATATGAGGGAAAGCTCATTGTGCTGTCCAAATAGGGATATAATAACTTATGTCATACCAGAAAATATTGTAGCCTGTAAAGTTATGAGTTGAGAGTGGATGGAATCGACTTAATTGAATTAAATTGTACCGATGGGAGGATGAACCTATATCAATTATTTGGGTATTTTTATTGTTTTATGATTGAAAGAAAAAGGTTTGGTTTTACAAGAAATTGATGTTAGCGCCATTTCAGCAGGTCTATATATTTTTTTAAGACTAGAACCTATGCACCTTTATAAGTACTATTTAGTTTTTTATTAAATATTGAGAGTCATAATAAATATTTTTTTTATCATCATCATCATCTGCCTCGCCTTTTCCCAACTATGTTGGGGTCGGCTTCCAGACTGTTTCTGTAAATACAGTTAGATAAAACATATTTTACCTCCTTTTTTGTCCAAATATTTTGAACTTAACCTACAGTGAATAAAAAACCGTCTTTAACCGACAAGTGTAAAACATTAGTCATAACTATGAATAAAAAGTACTATACTACAGTTGTTTCTTGAACAAAAACCTAGAATATATTAACTTTATTTCCTTAAAACCCTTCCTACAAAGTTTTTACTTGCTAAGACTTATTAAGTGATAATTAATTCTAGTATACTGAGGTACCGACTGCCGTTCTAAAAAGTATCTAGGTATAAAAACGACTACATTTTTCTGTTATTCCAGTATTTTATACTAAATTATCTGCGTTGCATATGAAATGCATTTTCACACTAAACTTTATATGGATGTTTACGTAGCTGGCATTTATTGAAGCTATTTCGATGAATGCGACTGTTAAAAGTAGTTACTTTAACAGAACATTTCTGAAAACCAATGTATTTGGCGTTAGTGGTTTTTTGTAATGATGTTTTTTTAATGTTAATATCAGGTAGATATAATTTTTACGGGCCATTTTAATTTGTTTTTATTTTATTTAATGGCACAACAAAATTAAATAATGTAACGAAATACGTGGAAGAGAATTTTATTTTGTAAATTATGGTAACACCTTTAAATGTAAACAATTTCTTTGAACTGCAACCACCTTTTATTTTAAATAAACTATATAAATACTAAAAATAACTGAAAATTAAGCAAGCGGTTTATTACCAAAGAATTTTACAAATGTAGATACAGTCACAACAATCAAATATCAATATTAGGTATTTAAATTGATAAATTATTAATCATTTTATTTAGTCCACTTTAAAAACAGCTATCTCAGCGTGATTTATAAAAAATCGAAGCTGATTAAGTCTTAATCTACAAGAAGTTAAAGTACGATAATATATGATTGCTACCTGTTGTGTGCCTAATAAATAAACAGGTAAAAAGATAGTATTTTCACCAGCCTCTCATGATCGCCGACGATGTAAAAACATTAATTATACATATATTACATCAGTACGTACTTTGAGAGCTTGATACAAGACCGAAGTTGCGTTGATGATGACGCAATTTTACGAAAAATAACTATGAAACTATTATGAAAGAAGTTTTGGAGAATATTGCAGCTATATTACTAAATAATGTAGCAAATAATCTTGCCTTCATCACCTGCCTAATGTGTAAATACATTTACCGTAAATTAATAGATGGCATTTATATAAAACAATAATGTTTGTTTTATGTAAGTTTGCAGTAAGTCAATGGAAATCATTTTAATGTTTAATTTAATGATTATTTTCTTTATTTATGTAACTTTTATTTTGTGTCGCGTTTTAGTTGGAAAGTTAAGACGCATGACAGATCCACTGGACATTTCGTGGTCGACTTGTGTGGTCTCGTCCTACTCATTTCACCACAAAAACCTACCGATTCGCTTTTTATAAATCAAAATTACAACTGCATTTACCCTTAAAGTATTACCGGTGAAAATGAACCTTAACACAACGACATACGGAACGTCAATTTGTCGAGATTATGTTTGCGAAAAAAAACACCCAAATAATTGGCTTAGGACCTGTCAAAGCGAAATGATTTCGTCGCGACCAATATCCCCAATTAATTGTTGAAAATAAAAGGATTCTGGGCAAATAAATTTCTGTTTATTTTTTTATTTTTCGACCTCCCTCGTTGATCGCAGTGGGGGTGATATTGTGACGGCAAATGGGAACTTTGGTATTGTTTAATCAATTTTTGATGAATCCACAAACAAGATAGAGAGATTTTTGCTAGTTTTTGTTCGGAAATTGTATAAAACTTGGACGTTTTAAGGAAAATCTTTGGTGGTCCCTATAATCCATTCACGATCTACCATTCAGTTTTTAGGAGACGTCAATGAGAAGAAAAAGGTTCTTAATAACCTTAAAAGAGAATATTTACTGCCATAATTAAAAAACAAATAGTATTATCCACAAGTATACATGTGGTTGTAAGATCGAATAATAAGCACCAAACTATACACCGAACTTGCTCTTACGTCCATACGCAGGGACCATCCATAAATACGTACAAGTATATTTCCAATATTTAATTAAAACTTATTGCTCTCTATAATGTCGAAGTATCCAACCACTATAAGCCACTATTAATATAACGTTAAATTAAATGTAATTTTGTGTAATGGCGCTCTGTAAAAGGCGGTCTACGAGGAGTTGTACTGGCAAACAGAAGCACGCATAGGTTCTCATTAACTGTCTATTTAAGGCCGATAGTTTGTAGGTGATAAATGGCTGTAATAACTGTATTTTCTTTTACAGATAAATAGTCACGCCATAAACCACGGCTTCGCTAATTCCGAGGGTAAACGTGATTGATTGGATTTCTGATGACGGTATGTGAGGTGAAAATGGTATCGTTTGCGATGGTTTATAATGGTTTCTAAGGTAATAGGGTGTAAAATATTGCAAGATACAAGTAGCATGCAGAATAATATAGAATATAAGAAATGTTATGTTCAAGTCCATTTCGTTACCGACCTGAATATCAAATAAGCACGGAACGCAGTAAAATGTATATAAATTTAAAATTGTAAACAAACACAATTATAAAAGGTTTCTTCTTCCCGCGTCGAACATGTCTCTCCCAGGATTTCTTTCCCGTCCCCGAGGGAGTCCCATGTTAATTACTGTACAATACAAGCGGTGTCGTTACAAAACCATGTTCACACAATTCGTCTCTGCAATTCAGATTTATTTGGTAAATATTAATGAACGAAAGTACTCAACATAATCTCCGCCTTTTGTTTCCACTACGAGGCCGCTAAAAACCAAACATACCTGCATTGAAAGTAAACCCTTAAACCGATTATACGTTTACAAGCGCTAATGAAACCATTGGTACTCGAGTCAGCTCCACAACGCTTACCAATACTCAAGTAAAAATAGATAATTAAATTCAAGCGGTTGCATCAAAATGCCCCAAAAATGCCGAAGGAAGTCTAACAAGCGAAACACTGGTTTACAATATGGACAAAAACGGTCCGGCAAATGTTCCGAACACGATTCTAACACGGTTCAGAACATGTCCCGAGGTTTTTGTTGACATGTCCAAACTTGTCTACTTATGCACGAATCCGAAATGATGCTCCGATGCTGCGATTCTCGAAACGGGAGCGGAAAGAAAATCGATTTATTTCGATAAAAATGGACCGAATTTATTTTAGTGTTTTGAAAAGAAGAACTATTTATCTTGTTGGGAATGAATGAGTCGGCTGCAGAATGCCCCATCCGGTATGCTTAAAAAGTTTGCCGAATTATTTTTGAATTTGTTGTTCATATGTATGAGGTGTTAAGACTACCATTGTTAGCTTGTCTATTGTTTTAAATGTTAATGAATTGTTCACAGTCCTGAATTATAATTGAGTTCTTATTCCATAGCAGTGTTAATACTTATGAAAAATGCATAACTTCGAAACATAGCTGCTTATAAACGTAGCGACGGTTTTTATTGACTTGATGAACACTCTATATTTTTATATGATTGCATATTATTAGTCTCGTAGGAAATCAATTCTCTCGAAGCAGGTATAACAAAATTGTAACGACTGAAAAGCTTGTATAATCCGAAAAACTCATGCAAATTTTATTTCCACACTCGTGTAGGATTTATCTGATATTAAAGGCTATTAAGAGAGATCAAAATATCGAGTACGTGTATAAATGGGTCCCCTGGAACCAAATGAATACGATTTCGATTCGTTTTGACTCGGACATCGGTCGGCTTGCTGTATCCACAGTTTTGTATAATGTGCTCCTAAATGTCCTTTTTGTGTGTTTGACAATGCCTGTATACGTCTTCAAATTCTTATTTTTGTGATTTCTTTTATTACTTGTTTTGACCCGAGCTATGTTATTTTTGAGACGGTATGATTTAAAAAATGTTTAATACATTTTAGAATTTTCATTGGCAGTTGAAAATTTAGTTGAAATTATTAAGTTTTTGCTTTAACTGTATCAAGGAAACGTCGTTTATCTTTGTATTTTATTAAAACCGACAGAAGCTTACCATATCGATGCCTATATAAAACATAATTATGATGGCTCAGTGATTGCGCATCGGTTAAAACGTGTTGCCATCTAAAAACTGTTTATTACGTGTGAATTAATAACTAATGAGCGGAAGAGTCACCACACTTTATTGGTCCAAAGGATACGAACTTTATTTAGTTTTTTCCTTCATTCAACAACCTTTTAAATTTATTACAATCTAGAAATTTCGTTAGGACACACTCCCAGTTGACAGCGATGTGGATGAATTTTATTTAATTTTAGTTTTTACTTATAGTGTAGGCTTAGTTTTTTTATTATTGTAAATATTTTAAGTTTAATTTCTAAAATAAATATGCCTGTAATATCAAAATTCTTAATTATTAATTCAAATCAAGAATATTATGAAAATATAGAAATTTAAATTATATAGTTTATTTTAAAACCTGCAACATTCTAATCAATCAATTTGTACATGTAACTGTACTTGTAACTACTCTAAAAATACTGGCTTGTAACTGTCCCTATATTATATGGCATCCAAATTTAGAATAATTGTGAGTTATTAATTGAAATAAATAAATAACAAAAAAGAGAACATTATATATTATTTCTTTTTCATAACTCTATTCACCCAGCTTGTTCCAATACTGGCTTGTAACTGTCCTTATGTTATATGGCATCTAAATTAAACATAATTGTGAGTTTTTTTTTAAATATATATAATAACATTATTTTATTTATTTTTTCTTATGTCTACTCAGCCAGTATTATTCCAAATCAATACAAAATCATGGAGTTCCTACTCTGAGCGGGTTAGCCGTTTCATTATAATAATTTCACACGTCCTGCCGGCTGTGGTAATTATGATGAAAGCTCGTAATCTGATAGCTCTGTTTTTGTTTGCTTTGATGTTAAGTAGTTAAGTGCCTGTCAGGTGTATTAAAAGGATCATGAGAGCAACTCTTCTAGTTTTATTAGGGTTGCTGATATAACCTGATTTTGTACTGAATATTGGATAGTTTGGCAAAAATGTATAACGAGATTCCAGTTAGGCAGACAGATACCAAGAATGGAATTTCTTGACTGATCGAGAACACTTTTTCGTCAAATTCAGATGTACAACATTTTTATATTTTGGCTATATGCAAGCAAAATGCACAAACATTAGCAACGTATGTACAATGGGTATTTAACGTGTTTTAGTAATCTGAGTTTTTACCTATTGAGTAACTTTATGCACTTATGTATTACTATAATTTCATAACTATATTTTACTTCCGTCAATTTGTTTGTCTTATACGACAGTATTAACAATAGTATCAATATAAACCAATTCATAACATAAATACTAACTATTAAAGTAAGTAATAAATACCTCGAGTTATAATATCTCAGATGTAAACCATTTAATACAATTTATGTAACCGTCCCAGTGTTTATTCATAAATCATAATTCAATTGTCCTTCGTAATTATATTCCGCTCCTACTTGTGAGTCATTTTATAATAACATTAAATGTGATTTATATTAATATGTAAATTAATTATACATTAAGAATAAATTATAGACACCATGTACTATCTAGCAAACACCTTTAACATCTCAATACTAAATAAATGAAACAATCTCATGTAAACCTTATCAATGGAATTACAAATTGATATAATAGACCATAATATTAAATAGAGACAACAAAACAAAATAACTATCGAAGGAACGAGAAGACAAATAAAAGTAACCTAACCTCAATTTTATTGTGCCCATATAAGGACCGGACAGAAATGATTTTATTTACAACAGTGTCTTTAAAATTGATTTCTAAGTTGTTAGAGAGAAGGTTGAAAATAGATTGTTGTTGTAACAATCGTACCGTGTGCAACCACGGACGTTGATTATGACAAGTAAATTATAGCAATAAAGAGGTTTCAATGTGTTTTTAAGGTTTTAAACTCGGTTAAGATATTGTGATGTCTTTATGACGTATATTATGTTGGGTTGTTATGTAAGGATTATAGACAGGGTTCGAAGTAGTGTGTGAGTGAATGGGATGGCTGGATGATGATGTCAACTTCATATAAAACTACGCCTACCATATACAATATACATTTAATAATCATCTGATATTAATTTACATGATCTACAGCTGTTTATTTAGCGTTTCTATTTATACCAATAATTCAAAGTGTAACAAGGATGTTATTGCTATGAGTATATAGGTAATATAAAAACAGTTAAACTAGTCAATAATACCATATTCAACAAAAATCATTGCAGGTCATTTTAGGAATTAAAAAGGCACTAATTTTTTTACCTTAAGATCGTATTTTTTTATCTATCTTTATAAGTTTAGATATTTTCATTGTGACCATAAAACTTTTGATACAAGAAAATGCACAAATAAGGTAGTCTGTGCCGCTTTAAAGGAAAAAGAGAGCAAAATACTACCTTTGTAAATTTACTTTTTAACCTATTACAAACCTACTTTTTAAGCTTATTTAAAGTAAATAAATCTATTCCTCGAGGTGATCTCTATCGTCAATCTGGCGATACTTGAAGCCTTCCTAAACTCGTTCCAATTTAAATAATTAATCAGCGTGTGGGCTCAAATCACCTTGTTTACAGTCCGCTTTGAACGACTTGTAGTTATGTTAAAACACACTTACTTACATGGCTAATAGATTTTTTTGGGATTTAATTTTGGTTAATTTCTAACTGTTTAAGCTTCCTTTTTTAGAATTATCTTAAAGATTGTAGAACCGTTTCATAATTATGTACCAATAACAGTTTCTTTGTAAGAATCTTTATTATGTACCATTAAAATATCTATAATACAATTAAAAAAAAAGAAGCTCTCTCCTAGATGGAAAAAAATTGGCTAGAGAAAAATAAGTTAAACATTATGGTTGACCAAGGAAAACTGAAAATATCATTAGTATAAATTCTGTCGTTCAAAGTAAGAGAGGAAAAGGCTGTACCTTCATGTGTTATAATAATTAATTACACCCGACTTTGAAAAAGGAGCAGGTACTCAATTCGGCAATATATTTTTTGGTTTTGATGTATGTATGTATGTATGTATGTATGTATGTATGTATGTATGTATGTATGTATGTATGTATGTATGTATGTATGTATGTAATTCAATATATTTGAAGAAAACAAACAAATTTTGTCACAGTTGTTTCAAACCACTTTTACCCTCATTTTTCACCGAAACTGTTTGCAAACACTTTCTATAATTTCGTTGAAACACCCAATGGTATATCAATATACCATCAGTTCGTAGAAACTAAATCAAAACAATGTAAAAGCTATGCGGCCTTGGAGCCGTGAGTAATATTAGCTTCATAATTGTAGTCACGTAGAGTCGCGCGACTCTGTATAACAATGACATTTGTTGCATTATCCCCTAATCAATGGTGGACGGATCGACACTTGTTATGACGTCAATGGTTATTGGTAGATGTAGTGTAGATACTAGAAATCCATTTTTATTCTAGTATTTTCCACCGGTTATTAAATTTATATTAATTTCAAAATAAGGCGATATATGCTTTAATTGCGTCCGAATGGTATTAAAACATGGATAAAAGGAGATCAAATTGAAGTAACAGCCGAGACATTTAACAATAAGAAAAAAACTTTCCAAAGATTTATTAAGTGTAAAAAATTAATTTATAAGGGAATTTGAACGTAGGTACTAAGTACAGAACATAAAGAAACTTAAAATCTTACGGCACACGAATTTAAGTTATTTTCCACCTCTATGACCCTCCCAATTAACAGCCAGCGCATTTTTATAAATTAAGAATAATTACTGAAAATTTGTCGTCTTATCAGGAAGATGAATACGCGGATGATTCGTGATATATTTGCTTCCTCATTTGGTCAAAAGGTACGCAATTAAACTGTCACGACTTCAAAAGTCCGAAATAGACAGTAAACTCCAGTTATACAAGCGAGAAATCCGACACAAAGGAGACAGATACGCTTTCATACAATTTTGGGCCAGAATGTAAAAAGATGAAATTGGTGTGAATCGATAGCTACTATATTAACAAACAATCACTGAAAATATGGCAGATTTTGGCAATCTGAGAGCTGAGATAAAAGAGATTAAGTTTAAGTAAAAAACTATACTTAACTGCCTTACGTATAGGTAAGAAACTATAGAGTGAATTTATCATGGTTTGTTTAGTCCGCTTAGCAGTCAAGGTTTATGATGGTTGTGTTTTATTTTTATAATTTAGACAGGATTTTTAATATTTCTGTAGAGTGGGAAGGAGATGATGTACAAAAATGAAAATCGAATTTTATTAGTATTTTTATTCATCTTCTATTATTACAAGAACGTCATCTAAGAATTGTGCAGGTGGTACTATGTTATCTAGTAGAGGTACTTAGCCTAACTAAGGTACCATATTATTGACATCACATGGGCGCAGCAGCCCACAGTCCGTTTGCCTACGATGCAGTTATAATAATATTTTAATATTGCTTCCCTACGACCGACGTACATACGAAAATATCCATGGTTTTGACATTGTTAGGATAATATTAGTGTTTTAGATAGATTTATTAAAACGGCGCGTTCCATCTTTATAAAAAAATCACGACAAAACTAGTTCATACTAGTGCTTACGATTCATACCCAGATAGGCTCACTCTTTAGTTTCTTGTATAATATATACTCTAAGGTAGATAATTCGACACTCGTTTAGTGTCAAATGTCGATCGATGTCAATGTCATGCATGTCCAGTCAGAGTTAGCACAGATTAAAGAATACAATAATCGATTAGTAAATGTGAATCGATTTATCTTAATTATGTAAAACTTAATCTCTTAATACTCTAATTCTAATGGATTTAATTATTTTAATTAATTGTATCATCTAGTGAAAGCATTTTCGTAAATAGTATGAACTCTGTTGATGATGACATTAAAATGTCATCATCAACAGAGTATTTACTTAGACTATTTACTTCGTAACCCAAACTTAATTATTGGATATTTCATTTTCCAGATTGTAAATTGAGTTCATTTTTCACACTTTGAAATAGAAAAATATAACCTTTTTTTTCAGCTATGTCTTAACTTATTACAATTTGGCCCAGAAATCCCCGTCTCCTTTCTCAAAGTTATTTTAATAAACAATTAAACGCATAACCGACGATCTTCGGCCGACATAACGCAGTTGATATTTCGAGTATTTCCCCAAATAAAATAATTGTCGGCGGCATTGCGTCAAGCGTGCTTTTAAAGTAAATAAACTGAATAAACGATGTCTCTTAATTACTTAATCAAGGTGATAAATAAGAGGGCTGTGGAACAATTCGATGGTTGGTCGCCATTACTGACGCGTTATGATTTTAATGAAGCTTTACGTTTGATCGTTCGTCATTCCGGAGTTGTTAGCGCAACTTGTAAAGTTCCTGCTAAATTATGAGCGAAGTTTGCACGCATCATTCTTCCGTTCTTAAAGACTTTTGGTACATATGAGATTTACGAATACGTCTGATAAATTGTGATGTATGGTAGTAAAAGTTAAAAAGGTGTCATTAATTTTACGAGGCGTGGGTTCGAGTTTATAAGTCGAAAAGGGTGGATAATGAATGTATTGATATATTGTGAGGACTGAGAGGAAGTTACTTTGTTATTAATCTGATTATGTTTAATGATGGTTATGTTACGAGCACATTTTATACCCATACCTAAATAACAAATAGTATTAATCAATGATATTCTAATAAACAGATATGTTGTACACATACAAAACAATCGAAAAAAGTGTTCCGCGCAGCAGCGGCAGCTGACATACATGTCAAAATTATACAAAAGAGATAGCGCGATAAAACCCATAAGAAAAAAAGAGACAAATAGATAGTCGTTGAAAGGCAATACGTCCCAATTAGGACGTTTTGAGTCTTCACGATTGCACGCTTATAACATATCTGTTTATTAGAATATCATTGGTATTAATAGACACTCTCGAAAAGTATTTAAATAACTCTAATCAATTATGAAGTTAAAACATTTTCCTCCCAATTCCCACAATTATTTTGTATCTACCTTATCAGAAATACTAATACAATACACCTCAGAAAACAGAGATCAAACCACTTGATAAATTAACAGCACGCGTTGACTGTCGTTATTATTTGTGGCCCAACTTCGCCGGCCATTCAGACATAATTTATGAACTGTAATTCGAAACCAGCGCTATGCTATCGTTAAAGGATTCTGTGCTACAGTATCTGTTGTCTATAAAATATTGTTATTAATAATATTGTTGTTATTTCAAAAAGAGTAAAAAC
The DNA here is from genome assembly GCA_905146925.1 of Autographa gamma. Taxonomy (NCBI): domain Eukaryota; kingdom Metazoa; phylum Arthropoda; class Insecta; order Lepidoptera; family Noctuidae; genus Autographa; species Autographa gamma. The sequence continues at coordinate 1,627,123 of LR989858.1, forward strand.
CTCTTTCATTGACTACTGAAAATGTTATGTCTACTTTTTCTATTGCATATGTGTAAATGACTCTATTATTAAGATAGTTAGCCCGTTATGTGCCTCCTATGGGCAAAAACGCATTTTTTTGTACTGATCTAATAGTTTTTATAATTATTTTTAATTTCTAGAGAGAGATGTCAAACTAATTGATAAATAAGTCTATATTTTCATTTATTCGTTATTAAAAAGCAACTGACGTAAAATTTAATTCGTTTGCGTTTTTCTAACTCGTTTAAAAGAACTAATAAGGTCATTTTTTTCTAGACTTAGACTTTTTAGTTTGATTGATCTCTGCGGTACCAACTAATAAGCTGAACCAGTAATACTGACGAATTGTTTCGCATAATTTATGAATAAAATAAAATGTCACAAACATAATTAACAGTTTTGTTACAAATACATACATTATAATTTACAATGAGCCTCATTAGTACTCGAGAGGCTAATTAACTAACAAAGAGACGGACGAGCGCCACTTTTTAGTGTCAATACTTTTTCCACTAGGTTGCGGTACCATAGCTGGATTGTACCGTCAGCAGTGGAAGACAACCACTTAACGAAATTACATTCCATGTCATGTCAAAAACTGATAGTTTAAGGAATGAAATATCAAACAAAATACGAGATATTCTCACTTACAAAAAAAAACATCATTAAATAAAAACAATTCCATCAATTTTTTTGCACAAATGTAAAATAAAGAAATGTTCATTGTTACTCTTTGTCTGCTGACCGTACCTAAGTTTAAGATGTACAGATAGTAACGCTAATTAGCCACTGACTGACAGCAGGACTGTCAAATAAAGTGCGACAGTCAACACCGCGTGCTCTTCGTAAATGTCAAAATGACATATACAGAATCAATAGGGCCGCGAAACAAATGTCATTTGGAGTAATTTTAATTAACATTGACACCAACGAATGTATAATAAAGTATTTTACTAATGTATTTCTTGTGGGGAAGATAGCAATCTTTGTGGAGTGTAGAATTTAGTGATGCGTCAAAAATAACATTATTAGTGGCGGTTTTAACGTCATACATATTACATGCTTACAGGTGTGAGAAATTCTTTTGTGAAGTGCAATTGTCTTGCTCTATTTACATGTGAATATTTGTATGTGATGGTTACAAACGCGGAACGAGTCAAATGATTTTGATTAAACTTGACACAGGGACACCATCGACCAAATTGACTGACAGGGCTTTTTGCCTAGTTATGCAAATCCGTGTTGTCTGTGACGGCTTTTTTTAAGTCTGGTACTATTTCAATACTGTGTTTCAGTTTTGTAAAAAATACATCTCAGTATAACATATCAGTTTTATACAGATAGACTGTTACAGAACACATATCCTATACTTATATGAAAAATATTTTTATTACGAAACAGCACATAATTACCATACTAATTAAGTCATCAATCAGAAGCCAAAAGTGCCTTCGACATCCGATCCCAACTAATTTACAAATCAAATACCAATAATTAGCCTTTCATTGGTGTAAAATAATAACATTTTACACGAACGAAATGTTATGTAAATTTTGGCTTTTAACCCGTTAGCTACCGGCGGGGGGTAGATTGGACCCCCGTTGCAAATGTTCGGTCAGTCAGACCGCTTCACAATAACTTCCAGGGAACATGACACCTGCCAACGACCTCTGTGATTTTGGCGCCTAATTAAATAGAAGGCGTGAAATTTCGAAAGTATTTACAGGTTATAAAAATTAAAGTTTGTTTCTTCATTCCGTTGTTTGAGTTTGGTTGGGTAGTTTGTGTCCTTGCGCGAATTATTTACCATTTCCTAGATAGTTTGCCTTACCTAAAACATGACTTTATGATTATGAGTATGGCATATATCTAAACTAAATATCTATTTCTAGTAGTAGGAAAACTATCCTCCGATAAATGTTACTATTTAATTATAAATGAGTGATGACGTTAATCATTGCTTTATTTATTTTTGAATTGGAAAAGTATAAATATGTATTAAGAAGTTACTTTGCCATGCTGTGGATTTCAGGCTACTTCAGCAGTGGGAAAGTAAAAAATACGATTTATTACCAAGTTTGTGTGAGATACGAGTAATATGATCTTTCCAAGGCACTCGTCTTCAATCATTCTGGTCTTTAAGATTTTCATGTGCAGTGTTCTAAATGATTTCCATATTATAAAAAAAGTTAATTTATATCACTCCTGACAACATGCTCTATTGGAGTTACTTCCTGTTCATAACATTGATAAATGTAGGTGTTAAGGAAATGTGATATAATTATTATTATCACAAGAATGTCCGTTACCATGTTACATTTAATCAATATAATTGCTGTGACAATTAATTTAATGTAACATCTAGAAAATAATTCCAGGAATTACTATATCATATTATTTAATTAAGGAAATAATCCCATAAAATTAATTGTACTGTAAAAGGCAGTAAAAGGATGGTAAATTATATTTGTATTAAAATTCATTTCATTAAAATATTAATTAGGTTTTATGTTTTTCGTTAATTGTTCACATATGAAAAGAGATTAGCCATGTTCCTTGATATTTATTAACTTATTTAATTCTACAAATGATATTGAACCCTGAAAAAGTTTAAGCTTGTTTTAGTTAGAAATAGTTGGTTCATCAACAACAGAGCAAATATTTTCCAGATGAAAGCTAGGCTTAACGACGATTACGACAACCTAATCATGGAAAATTACATAATTTTCTAAACATTACTGATCTAACTCCCCGAAAACTTTCCTAAAAATATAATACCAAATAATATGGATCAATATTCGTGACATGGCTCGTCTCTATAACTTCCGGCCACTGTCCCCAGTCGGAAGTTTCGTTCGTTCACAGATTAACGCCCGCCAAATATCGCCTTTCAAAAGTTCAATCACATTTGAAACATCGTAAATGTGCAATTTGAATGCGCACCGCTTGAATTATAAACGCTACTTTGTAACCATGGAGTAGTCGCGGTAGACAGATATCTGAGAAATGAGCCTTACTAACTATCTAGTACTGAGAAATTATATTTGTATTGTTAGATAGGCTGTCTAGTGTAGCAGGCAGTGATTAAGCAGGAAGAATGAAAGTGAATTAGTGTTAGACATGTAAGATCCTTGTATGTAAGGTAGTCTATGCCCATTTGATACGAGAAAACATCTCATCGGTTTGGAACAAACTGCCTCGTTGGCCTAGTGGTGCTTAGCGCGACTGCTACGCTAGAGGTCTTGGGTTGGATTCCCAAGTCGACCAAGGTGTTATTGGGTTTATCTATGAAATTCTCAGTAGCAGGTCGGAGTTTCGATTTGTGCCCGGTTAGTGGCAATAGGCTCGCCCCCTATTACCTACATGGGAACTAAGCATACCGGCGAACTGTGGGTGTACATTGGCACACCTCTGCCTAACCCTTAGGGGATACAGGCGTGATGGTATGTTATGTTATGTTTGGAATGAAAATACAGTCAATCTAGATCCCTAGGCTTTCTCACAATGTTTTCCTTTACAGATCGTGTCAATCGTGACTTAGTGACATAGAATAGTTGGTGAGGTAGAAGTATACATAACGTTGCTATGTAAAAATAAGCATATAGTAATGAATCGTTAGGAAACTTCGACATTATATTTCTGTACGCAAGTTTAATTTCTGATCACAGGTAAAACCCCAGCTCTCTTACATCAAAACAATGCATGACTGGCTGCCGAAAACGGGAGGAATTCTCCGAAATAGGTACACACTTGTATCAGTGTTTCTTTCCATTTTTGGCATGTAATTTAAATTTAACCAATACCAATTTATTTGAAATTATTATATTTAACCTATCCAATGTTTCAATTATATTCACCACAAATTTTGATAACAGCAAGGTAATTTATCGCAAATTGTCCATAATTAAACAGTAATTCCATCTATGTCCACTCATTAGTTTATTCACATACGTTTAAGGCATTATTTATTATTATCATTATACACATTATTAAAGTGTACAAGAGTTAGAATTAAAATTTAAGTATAACTGGGGAAAAACTACCTCAAAAATTATGAGTAGGTATGTTGATTGTTGTCTAGTAATGTTGAAGAATATAAATAGTGTATTTACTATATTACTATGTCATTCCGCACTCATTAACGGAATAACTTCATATATAATATTATATAATCAGCGGGTTTAAAAAACACTGCTATTTGCAAGCTACTGTACCCAACGCCAAAGAACAACCAAACATAATACTTGTAGATAGTCAATGATTTTTTATGCAAAAGGCCGATCTGAAACTAGGGATTAAGTCTTGGTCTTAAAAAATCGTACAAAAAACGATGCAAGTCTCCTATATCCGACGATTTTAGTCTCCAAAGACGCCTATGTAGGTACCTAAACTATTGATATTGATTTGATACTAAAATCATACAGTACAGGAGATTTGTGTCGCCTCGTGTATAAACGAGCTTAAATACAGGACCATGTATAGGTTCACAATAATACGACCAGCTGTTAGTGATTTCAAAGCACAGAGTTGTCAAAAGTGCAGACACCTCTACTTCCTCGTTGCCAATGTCCATAGCATACAAAATTACACCGGACGTCTTGTGTGAACTTTCCTATCACCAATTTATACTTGCACTCCGGTCAATAAACCACACTAACGAAATTAAACCTTATTTGGAAAGTCATAAAGTCTATTTGGGTTTGGATGATTGGTCGGATAGGTTGATTTATAAGTTTGTTTTTAGTTACTTTTTCATGTAAAGGAAGTAGTGGGTATACATTGGTGACATAATAGTTTTGAGACGTGTCCTACATCAGCAATGCCTTCGTTTCGGTACATGTAATAGGTACGACACTAGCATAGTTATATATGTTTAGACAAAGACCAAAGTCTGCGAACTATTTTTTTAAAGTCGGCTCTATTCATCTTAGGATATTGCATTGTTTATGTAAGGTATTCTTCATGCATATAATATAATACTGACGTTTTTTTTAGTACTCTGTGCATTTTTTTGTTTTTTTTTTCTTCAGTATTGCGTTTTATGAGGAAAATTTTGCTGCAAAGACCTTGTATAGTAAAATTTTAACGTCTCTGGTTGGTTGGAGTTCTGTTGAAGTGCAGTTTAACAACCATTATCGCTTTTAGTTGGTTTTAGTAGAGCACATTTTATAAGTAAAGGAACCATATTATAGTTAGATGTGAAAGCCACCAACTAATATAATTTCAAAAAAATTAAGATTTTTGCTGCCTATCTGGTGTGTAACGCTTTACATCAAAAGAACTTTCAACACGCATGAGATGCTTAAATAAATATTGATAAATTGACGTTCTTATATCAAGTATTAAATCCACCAACAGACCAATCAGAAGGTAAACTAGCAAGAAAATCTTTCTGCATTTATGTACCCTACCTATAACTATTTGACAAGTGATCAATAACTAGTACATCAGTTCTAAGTAGCCAGGCAGTGTATCCATATCATTCTTCGCCAGAAAGACACGCAGACGTCAAACCAAACACAAATCAACAGCAACATTGTCTTTCAATTACAGCGAGTTTGTGAAAGCAAAAATGATTACGCAGCAAACCATGGCGTGACGGGTGCAACACTGAAGCAAATTAAATGGAATGACAATTTTATTCAACCCTGCCTCATTTGACGCCGCTTGTTATGCAAATTTAAAACACCCTAAATCATGGGAGCTTCCATGAGCTTATAGGATGCTAACTTGATTTGACATTTGTGTGTCAGGTAATTGAAAGCTGATATTTTAAGAGAGAGTTTACTATCGGTAAGGATAAGGTTTTTATATTAAATAAGAATCATTTCTGCAATATAATTAATTTAGCTATTGTTCAAAACTACATGTCAAATTGTATTTCATTTTCTATACTATAAATCCCGTAATAAAAAAGCGTGTTTTCCGTCAGTCAGTAAATGATTAAATATCTCCGATCAACACCTTGTATTATTCGGCAAAATGACAAATCATGCGAGTAAGAATACAGAGTAGATATTTGTACTAGATGAGAGCCTGACTATCTATCAATAGAAAAAAAACACTATAGAAACAAAATCTAACATAACGAAACCACAGAAAAACACCTAGTTAATTACACAAACATCCGAGCCAATAGCACCAGGCGCCCAGGATATAAAGGAGCATATTTGGAGTGCATTGACTATGCGCGGTGCACCGGGGCAATTAGGACGGGTACGCACGTGACGATGCTCACACCAGCACGTGAGCTGAAACCTTATGCCACGATAACTGTTACATGGGATAACTCTACAAAGTTAAGTAGGAAGTAATGATACTACCTAAGATATTTGTTACTAAATCAGTTTCCGATTTGGTCTTCATTTGGCATTTCGATTTATTTCGATATTTTAGATTTATTATTATATTTTTAATTAAATCAGAAAAACTGAATTTGATTTATGTTTATGCTCAGTTTAAATGTCGTACGGTTTCTAGGTGTACAATAAGAAAGAAAGTAATGTTTTGCCATCTAACGGATTTAGGAACCAAATTGCAAAATAAGCTAAATCGATGTCAATACTAGTTATTCATTTTATTTACCGCACTTCAAAAAAAAAATTTATAAACCTGATCTTTAAGACTATGAAATAACAGCAGCCAGTTAAAAAAAGAAATTACGATAAAAAACTGTGGGTAAGGTTTCAGAAACTTAACGGTCTATTTACCCTATTCTACTCAACTTCCTGCAATTTTATTATTTGATATCGCGGAAAAAGACCGCAATTATGCTTGGTCCTTTTCATCAGAAAACTTAATAAATAAAGTTATACATCTACTATTAACATTCAGCTGTGTTTTTTATGGTGTCTATTAATATAATTAGATGGCTATCTCGTAAGATAGGAGTAGGGTGACCACAATACAAATAAAGGTAATTATGTTTGGGACACGTGACGCTCGGAAGCGTCCGCCGCACGTTCGGCTGTTTCCGCTGAGTTTCGGTGACATTGTGGCCATGATTCTGTTTAATTCGGGATTTGCCAAATATAGATGTTAAACTGTTGTTTGGTACCTATGAGTAAATTAGTGGTGTAGTTATTTAAGCAAAATACTGGTTTTAGTACCAATTATTGTCTACTGAATTTAAATTACATAACAGAATTAATGTTTTAATTGTAAATTATAATAAATGTAATGTGTTTTATATGACTTTACAAACTAAATCTTAATACATCTATATGAGACTAGAAAACATCATACACCAGACTCGCCTTCTCGCTACTTAAATCAATAATAAAGTTTCTGCCTGTAAGTTAACCGTCACAACAAATTAACAACAGTAAACACAAGTCAATAATATCATTATACCAAAAACAATCTTATTAAATCTTAAACGACCAAATTCATCGACACCCAATGTCAACGTCCCAGCACTGTCCCATTTATCCTAAAAAGTCGTCAAACGGGACCATCCTACAGTTGCTTGAAAATCGTAATTCGGCGATGGTCTCGCATTTCTAATGTTTTTTTTTCGGCTCGGTGTCAATGCCCCGTTTTAGGCGGAAGTGTCGTCTGCACGGAAACCGGGAAGTACTCATTGTGCATTTTTTTAATAGCTATTTTGATTCGCAGGATATTACGTTTTTCAGGCAGTGCGTTGACATCGCGCACGTGTGCTTACATAGTCATTTATTTTTATGATTTAGCGCCACTCTGTGACGTTGGTTTGGTCCTTCCGTACGCAGGTTTTGTATTAACTTTGAACATCGTGACTTGGATTTATAATACTTTAAGTTTAGTAGTTTTATTATAGCACTGATTAAGACGAATGCAATTAGTTAAGATTACGATACTAGATCATTTACAACGGATACCACCCCATAACAAAGGCACATCGAAATATAGCAATCATCTTTACAATCATTATCATAAATATTTATTTTTTCGTTGTAGAGAAAAGCAAATCACGAAGCATAAATAATATCCCTGTTGGTGAACTAAGATAAATGTGGCTGTTCTTAAGCAGGTTCACAACGGTTCAATAGGGTCGGGATCGAACTCACGACCTACGCGGAAGACAACACCTTAGGTACATGAGACTCTCATTTTCCCACTCAAGTATTTCAGGAAACAAAGACTGGGTCTTTTGGCAAAGAGTAACTTTTTACTAAATAATCAACTCATAAACTGATATATTTTTTTCAAGCAATATCTCAACTATTTTTCTAAATTGTTAACTCATTATAAGTTTATATATCGCCGTCACACTTAAAGTTTAGGTTAATCAAGTGAAGGAAGTTTCCTTGATTGGTGAATCATGTCTGTACCTTCTAAGAACGGATTGAAACGACGTATTACAAAAAAAAAAAAACTCATAGAGGTATACGAACCTCTCAAGTAACAGAATCCTAATTTTTATTTAAACATCAAAATAATGTAAAATGGTTTAGGTCTCAGCCAGTAAAATAAATAATTTTATCACAATTTATCTCACACATTTTAAAATCTTGATACAATCAAGCCTAGTAACCAAATAGTAAAGCAACCTCAAACTTAATCTATAAATAGGAAATTCAGTAAGTAAAGCTCCGTACAATCAAAGGCCACCATTTAGCAATCTGGATCACGACTCTTATCACATGTCGTGATGAATAAATCATCTGTATTAACCACATTGTGAATGAGACCTCTGTATGAGATGCGCGGGCGCGGATGACGTCACACACCAGCCGACCAATACCAACCTTACTACCTTATAAGCAGATTCCATTTTCAAATTGCCTTTCAAAGTCCTAATAATAAAGTACAGTATTATGCGATTGTAATCTTTAAGCTGATCGATTAAGATTGATATTCGATTGGGGGATTTACAGTTTTGAATGATTTAGTTTCAATGTCTAAACATGGTATTAATGAACGATTAAAAACTGGTCTGATTGACGCGTGGATATTATGAATTGTGTTGTAAAGTAAATTGATATCACAGGTGTATTGAATATGTTAATAAATCATAAAACAGATTTATCGAGTTAACAAGTTCATTATTAGTTCCTTACTTATTGTGTGGTAATTAAAATAAGTATAACCTTTTAAAGTTTACAATTATCAAGTAATCTAGGTATATCGAATAAGTGAACTATTTATACAACTTGGCAAACACCTCTATTAACTCTAAAGTTTAGTACTTTAAAGTTTGAATGGCACAAACAAAAACATAGTTCACATCGAAACTGCGGTAAAAATGATATATTGCATATGAGTATATGAACCTCAGTAATGTGACACCTAACGTTTAGGATTTGTTTCCATGATTAGTACTCACCAGTTTCGTAACCAAGACAGAATACATTTATATCCATCAGAGATAATACCAGAGACCCTTTTAAGACCTTTTTCGGTAAAACCTTATCAAAGGACCACACAGCTACAATTAATCGTCAAACAAACAAGACGGCAACAAAAGTGATATACTCCACTCGTATCTAATATTCAATCGTACGAAATCACAGGCGCGTGGGCGATTGACTCATACGCCACAAAAGGACATTTTCCTCTCCTAGCCCCCAAAAATAGTCAACAACAATTAAAGCACAGTTTTTGTCCAAATCTTCACGAAGTTACCATTTAAGGGAGCTACTGTGTCTCGAAGGACCACTTACGCATTACAATGGATGTTATAAACGATTGAGATTAATTGTTAGCCGTTTTTGGTAGACTTTCTCTTTAATATGGCAGATAAGAGCTCGTGTTAGACTGTTAATAAATTGTGTGTTTTGTTACTACTGTTTCGATTGTTATCTAAACGTCTTTGTACTTACAAAGTGAGGAGAGGAAAACAAGTTTGACAGATAAATGGTTTATTTACACTCAACAGTGATTTCAAAACATGCCTTTTAGAGCTTGAACTGACATAGTAAATACGATGAAGTTTGTATTGCTTATAATTAGGGTATTTGTAGAGTCGTTACACAATCATAGATATTAAGTAATTTCAGTAAAAATATTGGGTCTTTTATGAAATTTAAATGACCTTCAAAAGGCCCGACTTTATAATGATTAAATTAACAGAGCTTAATAAACATTGTCAGTCTTAACTTAGTTATCTAACATACGGGCAGTACGAACAAAGCTTATTCCCAATCAACCCGTAAGGACATCGGGAATTATTATGACAACCTTGCAATGGACAAAGGGATCGACCACCCACGCTCTATCTAGGTCCTAGGAAATCCGGCGGTCAGTTGTCCCTGTACTATGAACTCTCAAGGAAGTTTTGCCGCTATTGAGGAAGTGAGACAGCACTACACTGGACATAGCTGCATCCTACTCCCACAACGGCAATAGCTCTTTAACAGTTCATAGTACCGCGCAGTATGGAATAATTAGTTGCTTTTGATTCCTGCAAACCATAATGTGTGATATGAATTAGTACTGAGAGTAGAAATGCATTTTATCGATGCTTTAGTTAGTTGTGTGCATTATAATATATTCCTTGCTAGGCAGGTAATAGTTTACACCCTATGTGGGGTCAGAAAGTAGATTAGTATTAAGTTAATTAATATTAAAATAGCGTAAAGCCGGAACCCCACAGCGGCGCACGGAGAGGCTGTGCACGTGTGTTCAGCTTCGCTTTAGTACAAAATGTATAAGAGCGTTTCCACCGCAGCGCACGGACATGCTACGCAGCAAATGACGTCATAAACACACGAACGTAGCTCAACCCACGGCCGTGCGACGCATCCGAGCTGCGTGGGTCGGCCATTTCTCTGCGACCCACGACTATGTACAGTCACGAGCAAAAATATGTACACACATAATATTGTTGAAGCATTATTATAAGAATAAGCTAATATAAATAAGAGGTACAATTAATGTTCCTAGTATATATACATACATTTAAGTTGTGATAAGTATAATTTATGTAAGAACTAAGTAATTTATAATACAAATAAGTAAAACAGATGTTACTACACAATAGCTAAATTATATTGTTACTTGGAAGAGCTATTGTCTATATTATAAAAATAATATATTGACTTTGAGTAATTTTTTTTTTTTATTAAAACAAATCTTTGAACCATTTTATTTTCAAGTGTCATCTGTCAGTATGCATTGATTGCTAGATGGCAGAAGGGATTCGACAAAAAATCTCACTGATTTCGTTTAACAATTTCGCATATTATTATGTATACATATTTTTGCTCGTGACTGTACCCCACGCATAGCTATGAGCTGTGTGGGCGACACATCCGTGTCCGTGCGCCGCAGTGGAAACGGAGGCCGACGCCGCCGAACTAATGAGCCCACACAGCAGAGGTGAGCCACGCATCCGTGCACAGCCTGCGCAGCGGTGGGGCTCCGGCTTAACATTGGACCTCAATACCGTCTAAAATATGCCTATCCAAGGCCTAATTGTAGAAGTTTTTTGTAAACATTAATTATTTTTAATATACTTGCAACCTACACGTGAAAACTGAACTGTACTGTAGATTACCCTAGATACCTCATTTTAAACAACTTTTCAATAAGTTTCAACATATCCGTGCATAATATATTATGTTAAGTATCCATCTTGGCATCGCATCGGCTAGATTTCCCGCGAGGCACTCACAGAATCTCGTTCGGAACACGATGCACGCTGTATGGAATATCATCGCGCTAGTAATCGCTGTGGGGTGCACTGGGGTAGTTAGTAGAGTAGCGACTGTGGGCATAAGATATGAGCTTTATAGTAAAACTTTTCCTTTCGGGCATAAAATATTTTTTTATTTAGCTTCTTTAATATTGGTTTCGCAAAACTGATATCGGAGCTGATTCCCTTGTACACAAACTAAAATTAAATTCATCCAACCACCAATCAGCTATCTGCCATGAAAAAAGGACTGCAATAGATAATAACTATATCAGGAATGTCAAGAGTATTGTAGTTTTTATCAATAACTTCAGTGTATTTTTAAAACGTTTCCATTTGTCAGTCAATGTGTATGAAGATTTTTGTCCGTACTTAATTTGACAGCTCAAATTTTCGTCTATTTTTTTACAAGTGAAAAAGGTACCCAATAGACTTAAAAGGGTTTAGTATGCGTTTAACAAATCAGGGTCTAAGATTATATAAATAAATTGTGACAAAGGTCCGTATTGATCATATTGCATGTCTGATTAGGAAATAATATTGGTTTCTTAGGTTTTGGAAATAATGTTAATGTTTTGTACAATACTGCCACCTGATCCATTGTTATGCTTACGAGCCGAAAGGACTAGTAATTGTGTATGACACGCTATTCCATAATTTGTCTTATTATATCTTGAACTAATTGGCGCTCCTTTATCATTGAAAAATACACCGTTTTTTTTTTACATACCAAAACATATTCTAAGGACCTTTTTTATTTTTATTTAAAATTATAGTTCTTCGCAAAACATAACATAACATCACGCCTGAATCCTCGAAGGGTTAGGCAGAGGTGTACCAATGTACACCCACAGTTCGCCGATATGTTTAGGTCCCATGTAATAGGGGGCGAGCCTATTGCCAATAATCGGGCACAAATCCAAACTCCGACCTGCTACTGAGAATTTCACGGAAAAACCCAATAACACCTTTGGTCGACTTGGCAATCGAACCTAAGACCTCTAGCGTAGCAGTCGCGCTTAGCACCACTAGGCCAACGAGGCATTCTAACATAGATCATTGTTTACACATATAAAACGTTGTAGCTTCCTTTTAATCATTCTATCAACCATCATAATTCTAATAAACTAACTGTTTTTCTCTATTTCGTCTGCCACTCTATGAAATTTCTCAAAGCATTCAGTCCTGCCAACATAAAACTCCTTGGAAAACTCTTATAATCGTTGATATTTCGAAGCTATTGGCAAAAAGCATAGCTAGCATATCTTTATCAGTTACAATATGGTAACAATATGTATTGCATAAAGCTTTCTTCATGTCCTGAACTATCCTTCCTAGGAGCATGTTGCCTTCATACTTACTGTTGCAGCCATCAATCATATTTGCTGAACATTTGCAATGCGGACCACGGTTTGCATAATGATTGAAAGATGCTGACAGTAATGCATGGAGATGAATGATGGTTTGTTTAGATTTATACTAAGTGGAAGCCTGAAGATTAAAATGTTTAGTTGATTGAGTACCTGAACGGTGAATGGCTGACAAACTTTACTGTCGTACTCTTCATTTCTAATTGATTTACGGCTTGATTTAACAACAGAGGACAGGTAGCATCTTTTAAAAATTCGATGTATCAATTATACTAAAATGCCACTTATTGTAGAGTACGAGCAGATTTTATTCTGGTGCTTAGCAATTTTTATAGTTAGACGACAAAATAGATAAAGAATGGCAGTAGTACATTATCTAAAGATTTATGCTTTCCTTCAATTTGTATATTTGCTTAAGCGTTCTGCTGGGAACACATGTATTTTCAAGTTTCCTTGAGCTGCTGTTAGCCAATCACAAGAGCCCAGCTAAGTGTTATCCGCGAGAAGATGACACCTGCGACCAGTGGACCGCAACACTTAATTAAGACTAACCAGGTTATTATTTATCGTACCCATATGAGGTAATATGCTGCTACTGCTACATAATTAGAATTTTATGACTTTGAAAATAACTTTGTGTTGGTTTCTTTTAGTTGTAGTTTTAGGTGGAAATAAGGATTAGTAATTGAAAACAAATATGAAAATGATGTCCACAAGAAGAGACCAACAGCCTCCATCACGTGACAAAACAATACGTCGAAAATCTTGAGGTAAGCATCCACGACGGCCAAGCGTGATCGATCAAAATGTTGAGCATTGACAAATGCGTTAACACGTCGGCACCCCACCACGGAGTCGGCACCTTCGCCCCACTAGCCTCCGAGTTTCCCACTTTCCCGGACCGCCGTGAAGTTGGCAACACAGCGGTGGGCGGGGCGGAGGCGGGGCGACACTCACGTTCAGTGCGCGGCAATCGGCCGTAACCACTCCGCCGTGTCACTCCGCCGCGCGCTTTCCAACGCACGCCATGTACAACTAATCGAACGCCGACACACGAATCTAAAACTTTACCGATTGTAAAATACCAAAAAAAAACGTTTTCGCGAACGAATTTGACATTTGAATGATTAACACTCTATGAGCAATCAAACAGGTGAGCCGTACGCATGTATAATAAAGCTGGCGACCTTTGCCTACACTATTTGTCGCTGCCCATGATTAATTCATGACTCCCCTGTATAGGTTTTTGCAGTAAAGTGCGTATAAAACTATTATAGAAACAAAACGAGGTATTACCGACCCTATGGCGTGGGACTCAGGGAGAGTTTTTTTGAGGACTATAGTGGTGTACATAAGGTCGATATTATAATTGGTACGCAATTTGAGCTCGACGGAGATCGGCATGCGTTCGGAAATAAAAAGCGGCTACGTGCGACGAAAGAATCGATAGATTACAGTTTTTGCTGGTGACCGCACTAGTCCTGGCGACATTGTTCGAGAGAACGTCAATTAGGGATAATGATGAACCGTGTTTTTGAGCTTCGTCGCAGCGATTGTTTGAAATTCATGCCACTTTGATAAATGATACTTGCAAAAGTTTTTCTTTAGAAATTAATTTCTCGTTTTCCATAACTAACGCTCTATTTTATGGTCAGATTGAAAGAAAACTGGGTATAAATTATGGTGGATACTATGATTATACTGGATTCCGAATAGGTTGCTTTTTCAGTAAATTATCGCTAGTCCTCTTTTTATTTGTACATTGATCTGGAATTTATAGGAGTATGTGTATCGACAAGGTATTTATGAGAGGAATAATACTGGATTTCTTGTATAAACGGTTTCAAGCAAAACTTGAAAACGACTGTGCAAAACGGTTCCTGAACTTGCACCTGTGAGTTTTAATTATTATGTTTTAAAAACAATTAGTAAGCGATAAATTGATATTTCATTCGACTGATCACCGTAGCGATCTGAGCAGCGTACACCGTAGAAATAAATGTCAACTTGTAAATGGATCTATTAAACAAAGTTTAAGTAGCTCATTCAAAGTTTTCCAATTAAAGCTAACTTAGTTTTTGTTTGCATGACTTTACCGACTTACAAGTTCATCAATTTTGATGCCGAGTAATTGCTTCCTAAAGCAAATACAACTGCAAATGATGTTTTACTGTTTGAGCTCTTTCATAAAAGTTTTGAGTCGGCGAATAAGTTTCTTGTGGAGTCATTTATTTAGGAACTACTGTTCTATTAAATTGCCATTAAAGTTGGAAGTAATTCGAGATCGGTGTGGTCGACTGGCTTTTCAAGAATAATTTATTGAGTTTAATAACAGAAGTAAGAGCGGGCATTAGTTAGATGTTTTAAAGTTTTAATTCTTCCACACCAAGTCATCTTTGTACAAGTTTATAATACCATTTACTACACAAATTAAACAGCGGTATCTAAACAAGTACGTACCACACGTATGCAATTGAGAAAGGCCTCTTTATTTTTAGACACAAAAATTTAATTTTAGGTACTAAATAAAAAATAAATATAATATTCCTTACGAGGTACAGATGGCCAGTTTTGGGAATCCAACGTAGGTAGTTTTGTATAGAAAATTGCAGGTTCACATATCCTAAGCCTAAGGAAATTCAGCATTGAAATTATATAAGAGACATATCCTTTTGTGTTAAATGATAGTGCAGTCCGATAGTGAACTGCTAACAATTTGTAATAAATTGTGTTTATATAATTATAATATACTCTTATGGACACCGATCAAATCTCGTTCTATCATTGCAGCTGTAAGTTACACAATGATAGTAAAATATGTGACAATTAGGTCGTTAGTTACAAATGCAAGGGACAAATAAGTTTGTTATCAGCAGACATTTGTTTGAAATGCGTTTTTGTGATACAAACAAATAAATAACAACCACTATCACAAATTATACATTAGTATTGATATATTATTATACGGGCTTGTAATTATCATAGCTGGATAAAAAGATAGATATCTAACACTGATACCAAAATATTAAGTTTTGTGGTATTCCCTTAATAATATAGAACAATAGGTTTACTATTTTAAACTAACATTTTCTAATCAGTACAAAAATACCAAAATCATCTAGATCTCCGACAACAATGCTAGGAATTAATAAAAAAATCCGCCTAACAGATATAGTTAGACCAACGCACGGAATAATTGGAATTCGCAACAGGGAACGTCTCTATCTAACGAATTTCTAATTTATTGTGCGCGATAGTACACACCCCGGCAGTAAATCGTGCGCGAGCGCATCTAATCGGCGTTGGTGGCGGCATCTCGCGGCACCTTTGCGAACTAAGATGCAGAAGCTTGCCGCTCTGCGCTCGCGATTATAAGCTATGCAATATTTCTATTCCCCATTATCTTTGTTAGTGCTAGGTGGTGATAATTTAGTGCGTTTTAATTGTCCAGTTAAGTGCTTCAGTAACTGTTGCTTTGGTATAGAACGGAGATTTCGTATCGTGGCTATTATGAATATGGGATTTTGGTTTTGTGGGAGATATTTGTGGTTCGAGCTTTAGTTATTAAGATTATATCAAGTTCTGTAATGGAATGCTGGATAACTTTATTACTGTTGTACCTGAACACCAGTAAGCGGGCACGAGGAGTTTTTAAAAATGTTTCATTTTATAGTAATAGTGCCTTTATGTAACAAAAGGATATTGCTGATACTAAACGCATTTTGATGATTAGGAAATGTATTATCATCATCATCATCAGCCAGAAGACTTCCACTGCTGAACAAAGGCCTCCCTCCTAAGGACCATGCCAAAGGAAATGTATACTTAACAAAATTTCCTCGCTACACTTGCAATTCAGGACCAATAAACACTTGTAAATGTTATACCTAATAAAAACACCACCATAAAATAATGTAAACCACTTTCCATCATATTTACATACGTCTCTGTAAACATGTGTCATTACAATACATAAAAGTCTTGAACTGTTGCTTGTCGCATAATAAAAAAGTACAATGTATACTGAACTTTATTTCCTGTACCACATAGTTGACTTTCAAGTGAATTTTTTCTTGGCGCTTATATGATTATTTTGTATAGAAAAAGTATGGTCAGACGAAAAGTTTCGGTACTAAATTTTTGCGTACTGATTGATGGGATGAAGTTTATGAGAAGACGGTGTAATTAGTAGGTATTTAACAGTTGTGGTCATCAATTATGATAACAAGGGTGTGGCAAAGTATTGTGAGAAATAAGATAGAGTGCTTCTTCGTAATAACGAGGAGGACTCCCAACTCTTAAGAGACATTTAAAATATTAACGTGTAGCGGTTTCTTGTGAATTTATATTCTTGGAGTTTCAACGTTAAGATTTTCAAAAAACCTGAAAATTAATTGTGATGAATTGAAATGTGCTTAATTGACAATTTTAGCAAAAGTTGTTGTATAATGTAAATACTTTTTTTTGGTAGCTTCAGGACAGTTTGCAGATTGGGTGGCCAATGATGTTTGTTGGGGCTAAGAAAACACCCGCGTTTTATGACGTCATAAGACCAAATGACGACACGATCAGTAAAACGTACAAAGGTTTTCTAATCTCAACATAATTATAAAGTTTTAAGATCCCATGCAACCAGAAATAATTTTATTATTTGGATTTGAAACTCATTTACAGATATTGATCATATATTTTATGTACTTTAAAGTACTTATTAATTTACTATGGTATATCAACAGCATTACACATTAAATACTAAATGATACTATGAATTTTAATATATATTTCACAATAGACGAAGTAGTTAATACTAGTGATGCGCACCATACGGTTATGATTTAGCATGTCGATATCGATTACTATGTCGCCGCGCGGCGCATCGATAAATCGCAAAATGTCGACGCGCATGCGTACTAACGAACGGCGCACGAGCCTTTTATTAAACAGTTTCGATTACATTTCGCTTTGTATGCGATATTAATGAGTTTTATGTAAAAGTTACGATAATTGTTTGTATAAAAGAATTGCCTTACCCGTGGAATGTTGCAGTTCACTTACCTGTAAATAAAAATATTGACATGTTAGTATAATTAAGTTATTTAATTTATTGTATTAAATGAAAAGTCATTTAACCTTGTTGTTGGGCAGTTTGGCTATCGATTATTCGTAAAAGGCATCATGGTTACTTGAAAATAAAGCATTATACTATTCTATGATTCCATAAAAATACAAATATTTCATTCAAAAATACAAAACAATAATGTTCCGATAAATCAATTAACAAAAACATCACACAACTTAATACCAATTTAATATTTGTAGAACGAGATAAGCGGATAACTCAACGATAACACCAAAACGCGAATAATTCGGAAATTCCACGAAAAATAGTATTGAGCGTCGCGTGCAGAGTGCGCCAGAATTGTGTTCGATTAAGTAAATTTCGGCGAGTGGCGGCGGTCGGTGCGGCGCGTTTGATGTGAGCGCAAAGTAAACGTCACGCCTGCCAACCGTAATTGCATGTAGGGATGTGACTGTGTCGATAGATTTTGATTGTTGTGATTTATTTGGGGTAGAAAGTAAATATTGATTGTGTAATTTATGGTAGGTGCGGTAGAAACAGCGCTCTACAATCATATTACACTATTAATGAGTATTATTTTATTAGCTAACATAATATATTCATGGCCATGGTGAAAATATGCATTTTAAATTGGGGGAAATTGCAATCAGTTTTCCAAGATTACGTATTAACACAAGAGTAAAGTGATTTAAATGCTGACTTGATACCGACACGATAAGCAAATATTCAGAGATTTACAATCACAAGTAACCTGTACTCATTCTAAATGAGATTGTACATAACCATGACAAGTATGTATGCACAATAGAACGGAAGAGACATGTTACAATCTCTAAAGCATGCTTTAACACATACTCGCCCCATCTTTTGTTATTAGTTAAAACCTTTCATTTAAATCACTCATCCGGTCTCTAAATAAATAAAAGAAAAACACATTCAATAATGATACGCATTAAGTTTATAACTGTTATCGATATAATGACAACACTATAACAGAGGTCGATAATTATGAATGGAACATTTTGTTTCCGAGTCGCGCCGGGCGCCCGCGGCGTAACTCATAACTCGCCTTTTTTCACTCGAGTGTACTTTCTTTTTAGGAGCGTCTTCTTAAAAATGATGTACAAAAAGTTGATCAAGTGTAATGGTTGCTTACCGTGGGTTCCTTAGCTTTAAATAAATATTCATTTGTCTGAGAACTGATTGCATTAATATTGAAGTTTTAAGTACAATAAAATAGTTCTTGTAAAGACTGGCTTGTTTTACATAGAAATTCTATGATGTATAAAATGCATATGTTAGCTTGAAGTAATAATAGGCATGTAATAAGGGCAGTCATTGGTCGGTTTTTGCAAACATGTTATGGACTTAATACTAAAAAAATAAAACATTTTTGCATGAGTAAAGACCGATTAAATTAGAACATAGAATATTTTTCTTAAGTTGTTTTTTTTTTCATAAACTCCTGTCAGTAAAACAACAAGAGAAATATTCGATTATAAAAATAATATAATGGGAAGGTTCTAACAAGAAAAATAATTTTTTTTTTTATGATTATGCAAGAGTATATCATATTGATGTTGACAAAAGAAACACCTTAGAACAGGTCCTATCTATCATTACCTATACGTCAATTTTTACTCGTCTATTGATTACTATTGTAAACGGATTCAAGAAAAACATTCAGTGCTGTTAGTTAAACATTCAGCGATATGAAATGCGAATGAGTCAAAGTTTTTGTAGAGTTTGTAGCACTATATTTGTCTAACTATTTAGTTTTTTCGGAACCACGGATTTAATGTTCGTAGCTTTGTTTTATAATGGTGACGATACTTCATAAATTGCAATAGTCTTATCTATACTAATATTATAAAGAGGAAAGATTTGATTGTTTGTTTGAAATGAATAGGCTCCGAAACTACTTGACCGATTTGAAGAATTCTTTCACTGTTGGGAAGCTACGTTATCTGCGGTTAACATAGGCTATATTGAATTTTCAAAAAAGTTAGGGATCCTTAGGATATAAGTATCAACGCGGGTGAAACCGCGGGGCACAGCTAGTTTGGTAATAAAATAATCAGGAAAACGATAGAATACAAATAGGTATAGAAGGTTACTCCACACACATACATTTTTTTCTTAGCCTATACTGGCCTTTGCCCTGCAGTGGGAACGTTCAAGCTTTTAATAAATACCGTCCCACTTCTGGACACAAGCCACCCCAAAGTTCAACATAAATACCTAAACAAAGTTAATACTATTATCTATATGTTTATATACACAAAATAATCCCCAAACCAGCTACTAGAATGTTTTAAGAACCCTAAAGCAAAGCGGCGTATCATTACGTAAGGTGTTAAATACAGTTATTACTGAAATTATCACCTTTTTATGCGTGTAATGATATTTTTTGTGTTGTCGATACCGGCAGCCGTCCGTACGGCGTAATAGGAATGTTTGTTTAAATCTATTACGGATTCAATACGGAGAAAGTTTGGCCCGAGGTGTAGGGTGAAGCGATAAGCGTTAGCGATATTACTAATCTTAAATAAACTTGTACTGTAGAAGATAGTAGAAAAAAATATATTTTCAAACGTGAAGATAAAATAAATTCATATGTAATTGTAAAATACACACGTAAGTAAAGATAAATTCAATCTAACAAAATAACATTCATTATATTTTTATGATAATTGATTCCAAACCTTTCCAACCAAACCAAAATTTCCTTATAGTTAAAAACAAAGTTGGTATTTTAGAGTCCGTTTGGTCGTACTAAATGCAAAAAAACATTTGCCTATTTTGGGCCACATTACTTTTACATTACTACACTTTCGTCTACAAATTACACCACAGCCCAAACAATTTCGTTGAATGACAAATAAGAAACGATGATTACACACCGTACGATCATTAATGAGTAATTGATTCGAACTTATACACCGATCGGAACTATTTGTAGCGATTGATCGGTATCTCCCGTAATTATCGATTTCGTTTTATTTGTTCGCTTAATCGATACGATGAATATTTAAAACGGGGCCGTGATCTCTCAATGACGGGATGAATGGAGACTTGTCGGTCACTTATTTTGGTTTAGTTTTAATGTTAGCTCTCATTATTTACTGTTCATAGTTATCGGTTTTTTTACACCATTTAATAATATACGGTGTGTTACTTTATGTTATTACATGTCCGGTTATCAGATTAAAGGTACTTCAATTATAATGTGGATGAGAACTGTTCATATCTAAAAAGCCAACAGTATAGCATAGTAGAGTCTTCACTCTTCAGTGTTAATAACATTTTTTTCAGCACATTTAGCTTATTTATGTAAACTCATAAGAACCACATTCATTTCAATCAGTAATCACCCTCCAGATTTATCTCTATCTAAGAACCTTATATTTCACAAGTAAAAAAATTAAATATCTTTCAAAACGTCAATCCAATAGACGTTTCCTTCCTGAATAGTTCTATTACACTTCCAGTCCAAAACATCACACAAATAGGTTCAATTTTAACACCAACAAATACTACCAAAACAAATGCTATACAATCCTTACAATAGTCGTTCACCATTTCTACAATCCCACAATCGCAGCTCGACACTCTACATTAGTGTGCGAGAGCAGCAAAGTGTCACGATACGTCACGAGGTGTCAGACGATGTCAGGAGGTGTCACGGCTTGCAATCGCATTTTTTACACGAGTCCCCGTGTTAAAGCTCATAAATCGTGTCATTTTCACGTCGCCAAGAGCTTGCATTTTGACGAAGTAATGCGGCGAGTATATCATCCGGTGCGGCCATGAAACTAGAGATAATCGAATCGGGCAAACCACAAACTGAAATGAATACTCACATGGCATTATTTAAATAAATATTGGAGAGTACGAAATGTGAAAATATTTTATTCTAATAGTAATTCTTAGATTTTTTAAATTACCCATTCGACCATTTTGTACCGAAAATGTTTCAAATATTTTTTTCTGATGTAATATATCGTGAGTAATAAAAATACTTTAAGGTAATTTCTAAACAGAATATCTCAAGCCTAAGATTCTGAATAATTTACCAAAAACAGATAGCCGCGAACGTTATCAGCGTTGTATCTATAAATTCATGCTCCAATTAAATAAATATTATATCCCTATTAAAGTAAATAGTTATTGCATGTTATTTGCTAATTACGTGCATATCTGAATCATGATCCAATCCTTATGCGTATACCGTTTTTTTTTCTACATTTATGTATGCATCGTCATGTAACTGTATTATAGAATAGATGGCCAGATGAGAAAACTATTTTGAGGCATTTTTTTTTTAATACTGTCTTGTATAAGGCACATCATGATTTGAATTTGAAGAAAATCTAAATAAATAAAACTTTAGGTCCTTGTTTTAATGGCCATACATGTATCATTAAGTGAAGAAAATTAGACAGAAAGGCAACGTAATATTTATAGAGGCATAGTGAAACATTAAAATTATTTTAGATCGTACGTCTTAAACTTTTATAATAGATCAATCTTTAATTGTAAAATCCAGATATCAGCATCTAGCGTATCTATCTAGGAAAAGGCTATTAGGCATTAAGAATAGTAAAGTTGTATTTAAGTCACTTTTATTCCAATAATTGGAAGCCTATGCCTCCTGCTCCGCTGTTAAAACGAATGAGGAGTCTTCATGTTCCAAGAAACTTTATTTACGGCCATATGTACGTATACGTAACTATTTCAATTAAGATTTTTCGTAGTCTTTGAGTAATAGTGTCGTTAATCAAAGTGCGTATCAAAACTGTTAATAATTACAACTATTACCGGAGCCGAGACGCAATGTCGAGATTAATTAATTTCGATTAGCGAAATATCTCGAGCCCGATCCGATTGTATCGATATAAATTAATCGATTATACGTGCGCTATCGATTTAACGCTACCAAGTTACGCTATTTTCGTCTAAATTAGATTAATCGATATAGCTTAGGTTAAACACTTTCAACGATATTTTTCTTTTTAATCTTTACCTTAACTATAATCTGACAGCAACAGACTGGTTTCCCAATAGACGAAGGTATCGTGGAAGACTCAAGCGGAGATGGACGGATGAACTAGACATGTATAAACAAGAGAGGCCACAAGTTGCTCTAAACAGAAACGTATGGAAGGAGGAAAGGGAGGAATTTCTATTCCACATAAATTTTATTGAAATTTCAGCTAATCATAAAATTTCACAGCCAGTAGATTTCTCCAAACTCTTAGCTAGCTTAGTTAAAGACCACATCCTAATAGGTAAAACAATTTAAACTTAAAGATCCCACATCTTCTTTCTAAGCTTATTTATTTATTTGAGGGTTGGAAATAAAGGTACTTTATTCAGGAGTAAAGATTCCATAAAGCAAAACAAAACAAAAAGTAATAACAGTAAATAAAATGATATAACTTCCAAAGCATGTCAGCTAATGAAAACTGCGGAGAAAAACTGCCGACTCATGTTTAATACCATATTTTAGTAAAAAATATCGCATGCATTACGCATCGCATAGCTTTGATGTCCCGCTGTGAGCGAGCAAGCGACACTATTCTGTGCACATCGTTGGAATTGTTGGGAAAATATCCTTTCTTATATTGCCTACTGAGAAAATAATAATTGGATGACTTGGAATTTAGGTAGGCAATTTGTCTAGAAAGTATTTGAGATGTATGATTGTTTTTATTTGTAACTTCATTATTTCTATTATTAATCAATTTAATAATTGTCAACCTTAGTAAGAGAAATAAATAAATACATTGTCCCCGGTAATAGGTAAAAAACTTTTTTAAACAATTCTTATTCTTACCTTTAGTCAAGTAACGTAAAAGTTTCTAAACTAATAAAAAACTTATATTTTATTGCGAATTTATTTCAAAGTCTACCAAATAAATATAATTTTCAAACATATTTCTAAGCAATTTGTAAATTAACCTGTCTGTCAAGATAAACGTTGTTTAAATTAATGCTCTATTACTATTACAAAAATAAAGTATTTTATATTAAATTTAATTTCCTTCTAGCAAAATCATATTTGTAAAGTAGGCTTTATTCAGAATACGCTTTTGCTCCGTTGGTGGTCGAGCACCAGAGTACTGCGGCGTGTGGCAGCCAATAACATGAGCTACGTCGCAAATGACTTCCTTAAGCATAGATATCATACAACTCCTGCTTCTAGGACAAGGAATAAACTAATTTGAGTAATTTTGAACAGCAATATGGTATATTGTTCGGTAGGCTAATCTTTTGTTTCAAGAAATATAAAGCTTAAGACTTTGTAATAAGGACGTTTCAAATGTCAACATGTTACCAATGGTTTGTCGACAACTCAGTGGGACATTTTTGGCATATATGTAATGAGACCAAAATGTAACTATAGGCTGTTGTGTGTTTATACTACGAGTCTTTCTTTGTCCGGATAGAAGTGTACCTATTTCTATGTGAAATATTAATGCATACTTCAGACACTCGTTTTCACACATGTAGACAAAGTGTATGAGGTTAGTGTCGTAGTGTAAACGAAGCATTACAGAAGTAAGGTTGACTTATAATTCCTTGTTGCAAGTCAACTGTCAACCTTTAGATAGACAAGATACAATGCTATTAACATCGTATAGAATAAACATAGTGGCATATTACTAGACCCCTGCAGATCTCCTGTTTTAATTACTATTGATGGATAGCCTATAAGAACAATGAATATAAACTATGATGCTTTTACATAACATAAAATATCATCACGCCTGTATCCCCGAAGGGGTAGGCAGAGGTGTACCAATGTACACCCACAGTTCGCCGATATGTTTAGGTCCCATGTAATAGGGGGCGAGCCTATTTCCACTAACCGCGCACAAATCCAAACTCCGACCTGCTACTGAGAATTTCATAGAAAACCCAATAACACTTTGGTCGACTCGGGAATCGAACCCAAGACCTCCAGCGTAGCAGTCGCGCTTAGCATCACTAGGCCAACGAGGCAGTTTCATCGATTCTATTATTTCTATAAAAAATTTAAAGTTAAGATGTTTTTAAGATGGCTTTCAATAATACCTCACTTTTTTTAGATTACACCGTAATGTAGCAGACGTTCTGAAGATAAGTCACAAATTAGATACTACACATTGATAATTCAAGAAACAGCAGTTTTAATTCAAAGTGCCAATAAAATAAAAAAATGATTCGATTTACATAGAAACTTCGTTGCAGAAGGTATGTAGGAATTGCATACTAATACCAAGATATGCATATCACAAGCACAAACACAAGGCAATTTATCTCACGATAAATTGGAAAGGAGGCGGGGATTAGTTAGCCTGAAGATTTGTTTCTCAACAAAGTATTTGACGTACATATAACATATCTTATTTAAGTACAATCAGATAACTTAGATTATAAGCCGAGATAAGATCCCGCAGATATGGCGTTTTAAAAGCATTTACGCAAATTAATAAAGATTCCGTGGCAAGGATTAAGCTGAAGGAAATTACGTAGATACCAAAATATGGATTATAACGGGGGTTTAGGTGGGTCATGAGAAAATGTCGATTGGACTCAATTAAAATCGGACAGGGATCCAAATTAATAGGTACTAAAAATAACCTGTAAACATTTTGGACACCTAGCATTACGAGTATGTCCTAAAGGTTCAGGGACGTTAAGACAAGATTATGCCTTGATAATATTATTTTCGTACTAGTAAACATAGAGTGCCTTCAAATGACTATACTGTCTATCAAAGCACGGTTGGCATACACGAAATTCTAAAAAATGTTTTTCACCAGCCAAATAACTGCAAAATAGCCTGAATACGAAGTTTCACAAATTTCATGAATAACTTATCAAGGAAATATAAATTTACACATTTTAAGGTAAAACTACATGACACATCAAGATTTGACTGATTAAAACGAGTTACTAGACACCATGTCAAACACATTACTTTACATACAAACACACCTGTTACAATTCGAAATCGATGTCCTCAAATCGATCGATAAACAAAGTCGGTAACTGCCTTTCGCGGGTCACTAACATTAGTTATATGCTTTTAGCAGTAAATATTGAAATCAACAAGTTAGATCTACCCACGCAAGACCTATAAGATCGCAATCATTATGACTCGCAAATAAATATACTAATGTATGTCTGTTACACTTTTCGTCAATTAATTAAGGTTAATTAAAAAATGAGAGAGGATTGTTTTGCAGCTGCCAAAGTTTCATAATTTCACCTCCGTCGATATCGGAACGTTTTATCCGAAGATAAATTAAAATAAAATGTGTGGTAGTAAATACGATTATAGTATAGCGCCAAGGAGGGTGCAGTGCTTTGAATTTCTTTATGTTTGGTATTTATTATTCCTCGTTAGTAATGACATAAAATACATAGGTCATCACAACAAAGAATGCCTTGTTAGTCCATACAGAGCTTCCAAAAGCTTCAGTCTTACGCTATGGATGTATTCAGTATCAATTTCATATACAATTTGCAAATCACGGAAATAGAAAGTTTAATATAGGGTGCGATTATTTATTATAGCTCCCGTTTAAACGCGGAAATTTGCAACACAAGCAACGATCATTACACCTATTTATCTACGCATATCTCTTGCAACCGGGACCGCTAATATAATAGCCAAAACGTGACGAAAACCACAGGTGTCCACTAGTTTAATAAAACCGCAGATTACTAAAACAGCGGCGACCTGAAACAATTATGTGAGTCAGCGCATTGTGACATGGTAATCGCATGCGCTGGTGACGTCACACTAAATTGATCCCGATTGCTGCGCAGGAGAACCACAGAGTAAATATTCTACAGAAGCTAAAGTTCATACAACTATAGCTTTAGGCACACGTTGCAAGCAACCGCAGTGTGTTTGTAACCTCCCACCTACGAGATTACCGTCGAGCCTCTCGCTTGTTGACAAAACCGAGTAAAACAATTGACAATTAGCGGGCGATGAGACCATGAACAATAGACGAAAGTTTGTAGCTCCGTGACTAAACGTTTCGCGGTTGAGTAAAGCGTTACCTCTGTGGGATGTTTACTCTGTGCCAAGAGAACTGTAATAGTAGACCTCAAATTGTTATGATACGTGCTTCTAATTACTTATGCAATAGGTTTCATAGAAACTGCATACGAATTTGTTTTGTTTTGCATCTCTGAATCATATTTTCATCTGCGTTTTAATATTGTATGGAGCTAAATATTTATGCGGTATCAATGAAAGCTTTCGTATTCATGGTATTTGGAATCGGTTTCCAATTAAACATTTATAGGAAAATTACGCTTTCAGATGCATATTCAAATATTACAGAGTAAGTTTTACGATTGCAAAAAAGATAGATCTTTTTCCATGAATATGTGATGTTTGTAGTTTTTATTTGTGTCATACTGTATCTTTTTTATTCAGTATACATAGAACCGGGGGAATTGGAAGAAAGAAAGGGAGGCCTTTGCCCTGCAGTGGGACGACAATGGCTGAAAATTATAAATAATAATAATACATAGAGCCTCATCGCACTATTGAGAGAGTCCTAAAAGTTAATTTGTAAATGGTTGGGTGTTTAAATAAACACAGGCCGACCTAGTAACAGAATACAAAACCACCGGCTATACGCTATACTTCATGAGCATGAAAGTCAACAATACATCAAATGAGTCCAAAAGATCTCGGGGCACTTTGATCTGTCTCGCCTGAAGGCAGATTCGAATTTAAATAACCAATTACTCTGTACTGGTACCCGTTGATTTATTGGTTAATTTACTTTAACACTGATTGTGTGGTGAAATTAAAAATCGCCGGCAACTTTTGAGTTTCGGCACCTCAGCCCATCACTTGTTACGAATGTTACGAGAATGTTTGGTAAATGTCAACACTTAGGTATCTTTAAATTTCTTTTCGACGGGAAGAAATAAAATGTATGAAGTTATAGCTTACGCAGTGATACATATTGAGGTTGATTCGTAGTTTTAATTAGTATTAAGTTTATGGTTTTCAGTGTTAATGGTTACGGTATTAATTATCGGACGCTGGCTAATTAATATTCGTGAATTTTGTGCTGTCGGCAGATTTCAGTTAAAGAAAGAGCTTGACTTCTTGAAAGAACTTCTTTCTTTCTTGAAAGTATTATTTAATCATAATTTCCTGTACAGACTGAAATCCTTGGAAAATCTAGTATGACGACAATGAAAAGTTACAATTTTAGCATAACCTTAAAATTACCAAATGTAGTATAACCCTCGGAGATGATAATGTTGAGGTCTAGCCTTTATTCCAGCATCTATAGTAAGGGTAGGTACGTTATGTGCCAATTGCATCCACCTCACCGCAAAGGCCTCTTGTCATGTACAGAAGAAAAGGGATTGAAAATCACTCACGCTCTCCGCGTTTAAAATTTCGGACTCCAATAAATTGCGATACTTTCCTTGACCATACAATATAGACAAAATCGTCTGTTACAATAAACACCGATACATTAGTTAGGAGTAAAGTTTCTAAATCATGTGCTGGGTGGGAACAATAAGATAGAGTGCGGTATGGGTGGATGAATGGCTCGCCACGGGGCGCTGGACCACACATCTAGGACACCCGGGCTGTTCGCTAATCGATGGTGCTGTGCTATCGATACTAATTATACGATAAACTATGCTTTTGCAGGACCGTTCTATGGAGAAAAATAAGATAAGTCTTTTAGATGATGTGTCATTATCAAGTCATTCTAGATGTTCAGTCGGGTATCAGATATTTAAAAAAAGAAAGAGAGAGATTTAAGAAAAAATAAAGCGTCTAAAGGCGTATCTTTTTGCCGTCCCAAAAATAACATCAATATTTAAAATGATGATGTTTGAAGAGTTTCTTCAGTGACAGTTCTTCAGACAACATGAGTCTTATCAATTCTTTATTTACGCATATGTTACATAGAGAAGGAAAAGTATACCTTTTATTGAATATTTACAAATAACCAGCTTTATCTTATTTTAAAACTTGTGCATAATATGACTATCAGGAAACTACTGGTGTTCCATGAATTTGATTTCAATACAAGATATCGGCCTAAATTGTAATTAAAGTAACGAAGGGACTTTGCACATAAAACCTAAAGATGATAGATTAAAGGAGAACGTATTAAATTTAAAAAATAATTAGGTATTGGTAACAGGGAAGTTATTGTTCTAAGTCAGAAGCGACAGCGATTTCAAATGTTTCGACCAACGAGGTTGCATTTGAAACTATAGAGTGAGCCTATCAGAGTTTAAACCGTAAGCACTAGTGTGAACAAATGTTGTCGTGAATTATGTAAGAAGATGGAGCTTGCCATTTTAAAAAAAATATCTAAAACACTAATATTATCCTAACAATGTTAAAACCATCGATATTTCCTTATAGAAGTTTCTCGTTGCGCGAAAATTAACTTAAATAAAAAACGAAATGTACTAGGATCAGACTAAAAACTGCTCTCGCTTGGCACAAGGGGAACCTAGTGATAGTAGCAGTCTATGCATATCATACGTCGATGGTTTCGACTAATTTATTTTAGACATGTGTTTCTGTACTAACACGACTACTTATATAGCAATTATTTAGAGTGTATACCAGAATTATGTGTATGATAATATCTACAAATACTTTAATTCTTATAACACCAAATGTTATGGTGCAACTTGTAGGATCCTTTTGTTCCAATATCTTCGCATATTTACATCGTTCTAACGGCTGTTGTTGTTATAAAATAATTATGTACTTAGTGACCTTAGTAGATTTGAGCGTAAGTTTTACCTTCCTTTAAAGCTTATATATACATATTTTACTCTGTTACATGTCATCGTTCATATCTCCCACCTTGTACCACAAACCCGTATTTTATCGGACGCGATCGTATTGCGTAAATTTGTCGGTTAATTACGCGATTCCTTACGCAACACTAAAATGCTACCGTTTTAATTGAACTTAAAAAAACGACTTTAATTGGCGCTGCGAATTTAATTTTTGCGAACGTCGCGAGTAAATCAGACTGTAGTTACTTTCGTTTATCGTAAATCGATTATTTTATTATGTTTTTAAATATCGATAAGTTTACATATAAAAACGTGGCGGTAGGTGTTTGTTTGGATATCAAAGTTTTACGGTGTATGTCTATGATGTTCGGAATCAGTCAGATCGCTAGGAATAGATTTTTAGAAGCAACGTTAAACATTAAACATTTATTATACAAAAAGCGTACTTTTCTTTTTATTGGTAAAATAATACTTATGAGTTTTGTACTTTATGAAAACATAGTGATCACCGAGGCGATGTGTACTTTTTATTGATTTCAAGAAATTAACTACCTGAAATTAAATATTCAAGCGTACTCAGTAACGAAAGCCAGCCAATATCACATCTTTTAATGTGGCGATAATATAGTAATTATTCGTTTATAACTACCGGCAGTAAAATCAATGTACAGTTAGTTTTTATCAGGCAACAAAATTCGCAATCACGCAACTCTCAGCATTAAAATTAAAATTTAGAGTTAAACATAAAAATAATTTACGGCGTTGAGAAATATGTAAAAATTTTATTTGACATTAAAAACAACAGTTTATTGGTCATCAAATGTATTTAATTGTACATTTGTAATTAATATGATCGGACAAGAAACACAAATTATACGAGACTTTTAATGCCTTTGTTAAAGTCGTTTTAATGCAGAGTAATTTATTATTTTTAAATTTATTAATTATTATTTGCTTTTAGACCAAAGTCTAAAAAAAAAGTCTAAAAATTCAAGCCTTTTTTGGAATATTAGTGTAATAAATTTCAAACGGGTAGTAATTATCAGTTAATAGAAGCTAAGACTCAATTGCTCATCAAAAAGCTCAATCAAACTAAACGTAATCGTATCGTTAAGTAAACAAATGTCATAAATAAAAGTTACTTAAAGTAATCAATCCTATACATTCCTTTGCTTCTTTGGATAGTTATACCCCAGTCGATGAATATACAGGGTGTTACGAAACCCCTGTCCGACCTGAAAGGGTGATATAGAGTTCACAATCACATGCCCAAATAAAATATTAGATTTGGAATACCTATTCATGATAATAAAAATAATAATGAACTTTGAAATAGCCTCCAAAATCCCTTAATTTGAAGATAAATCAAAGACTACAAAACCATTTTCGTCGGGATTAATGGTGGCCTTTTGTATGATCATTTGGCAGAACCTGAGACGATGCCGTCACTATCACCCGCAATTTGGAGAAAATTTTTTTTTTTTAGGTTATATCTATATTTTATTTTTTTGCATTTGTTTTTTATTTTTTTATAATTAGATATCGATACCTAACAACCCCTTAACGGATCGGACAGGGGTTTCGTAAACACTGTAGATGTCGTATTAAAAAAAAATGCAAACAGTGCCATCTGCAGATAATTTCAATTTCCATAGTAAAGCTATCTTTATCAACGTCAATAAACAAATTACACGACAAACACGCGACGCGTCACACGTCACGCGCATCGCGCTTCAAATTAAATTCTCTCTCAATTTCAATATGGCCGCTGATGCATGGCGGGAACGCCAATATGCGGGATGACAGCCACTGCTGTTGCGGTTTACCGGGACTTTGTTTGTATGGTTTTTGTTAATGTTTGTTATCATGTTTTTAAACCCTAAAAGTATTTATACAGATAAGAGCTTTTTCAGGTGTCTAGAGAAACGAGTAAGTAAGTGAAGGCAGTGGTTCGTAGTACCTTTCCTTTCAAGAAGCTTTGAAGGCTAATTTTAACAAAAAAAAACTACATTCTTTTTCACGGAAAATGTCTTTAGATTTATTGCCATAAATATAGTGAGGACTCGCCAATCCTCAATGAGTTGGCTATACTTAAACGAATAGTAGTTAGGTGACTTAGCGAATAAAATTTATAAAACGCAGAGAGATCTAGTGGTTTTGACAACATAATAGTCTCGATGAGGACGCGATAAACGTTGGGAACTATGCTTGATTCATGCGGATAGGTGCAGTGTGTACCCAGCTTAAAGTTCATGGGGTTATTTATGCTGAGCAGATTTACATTATAACAAGTAGGTATCATATCACAATTGCATTTCACCTTTCAATTTTTTATTTTATTTAACAAGATACATTTATGAAATATAAAAAGTCCAACAAAAGTATATTTACATAGTTTGTTAATTATCTTTATAATTCGTCATGTACTGTGCTGTGAAGAGGTTATTATGAAGATGCTCAGCTCTCTTCAATAACCTGAATTGTAAACCCTCAGTTCAATAGTTTTTATTTTGACACCTCTCGAAATTTGCTGTGTTCCTGATTCAACTAAACAAATTCCTATTTTTATTCAATTACAGTAATACGTTATACGGAAGCCATAGAGGTTATTTCACAAGTCATAAATTGTCAGAAGACATCAAAGGTCTCTTATTACAAATATAAAAGCTGTCAGCACACAAACAACTACAAATATCAATTGCAATATCAGCCTTAAACTTTACAAATTTTAATAAACGAAATAAAATATCAAACGAAAATGTTTTTGTAACTTCAATCCGTTTGCCAGATCCGAACAGATAATTTGCTTACAATATAATCGTACAAAGATTGCGACTTCAAGGAAAGGGGGTAAAAGGGACTCGTAGGATAGGGCTATTATATTCAAATTCACTTCGGAAGGCAATTTATATGGAGTTTATTGACAAGACGGGGGACCGCGGCCGACGTAGCGACTCGCGCGAAATTCTTCTCGGGAGTAGCTTTTTGAAACCGCCTTAATTGAACGAAGGAGACAATATTGTTAAAGTTTTTATGCAGCCTTAAGAGTGAACAATAAAAAAGGTTATTTACTTTATTCAAAAACTTTGGAATCTAATTTTGTAACTGAATTCGGAACAAACGAATACGTTAATTAAATTTTCTTGACGGCTTAAATTGTTGAAGGCGTAAGAATTTTCGTCAGTATTTTTTGTTGTTTTGCAAAAGATGGCGGTTGGGGCGAGTGCTGGTGTTTCGCAAACGGCCAGAAGAAAGTGGACACAATGCGGGATTTCACAAGACAGATTACAGAGGGCGCATTAATAAGATGACGTTTAAACTCCGAGATACGATTCAAAACCGATACGACTGCAGTCAAATTGAGGTTGCAGTTGAAGATACAATTTCAAGACGAAGATCACATTAGTGACCTTTTAGGCCTTTGCCGAATAAACATGTGAACTTATACATACG
The DNA here is from genome assembly GCA_905146925.1 of Autographa gamma. NCBI lineage: Eukaryota > Metazoa > Arthropoda > Insecta > Lepidoptera > Noctuidae > Autographa > Autographa gamma. The sequence goes on from LR989858.1 coordinate 1,660,475, forward strand.
AAAGGTTGCTATCAAGTGTTGATAGTTAGGACTATAACTTAAAAAAAAATGTAAGTTAAGAGTATAAGGTGTGGGCCAAAATATTATTTACCATTTTTACTATAGAGCATAAAAAACAGGCAGATATTTGAACAGTATATTGAATATAACAGAACAAGCATCCACGAGACAGGTACGGAGAATTTATTAAAACTTTTAGTGCATGTAAAGTTTTACTAGCTCTTAATTTATGTCGATAAACGAGCATGTCCGTTGAATGTTATTATATTTTACACGATTGTATTACTGAAGATGTCGTAAGGTGCAAATGTCTCGTGATGCGCCTCATGTCTCGATCCCAAGATAAGATCGCAATCTTTTCGGATATTGCTCGCCATAATCATATGCGAACTTTTTTTATCTTTCCTTTTTTTCTTAAGGGCGTAGTCGAGGCGTGCCGGACAATGAGACGTGCTTGAAAATATAATGCTATATTGTTGCTTAAGCTAACTTAAGGAGTATGCGGATTAAAGGTTTTGTCGATTTAATTTATGCTTTTTACTTTGCGAGTTCGTATTGTGATTTTGTAGTATTGAATAAGGTTGGTTACAATGTAAGAGAGTATCTATCACTATTGTTTAGACTTAATCCGTAATGGTAGTTTACTTTAATAAGTAACTTTCGTTTCTTATCTATAATCTTTTCTGAAAATCAATTTTCAACTTCAAATAATCAGTAAGTATTTATATCATGTCAGTGTGGGTATCTAAATGAGTACCTAATATTTGTTTATAAGTACCCAAGTATGTAAAAGACTAAGTCAAACACGCACGCCTCATAAATCTCCCTTACCACTTACGAAGCAATAAAATTGGCTAATAGTTTAATTGCGCACCATATTAGAAATATCGTGGTATTGTCCAATCGTGAAATGTGAGCTTGGAATCAAATTCTCGACTTATTTCGTAAACAATCACATATTTCTGTTGCTACTATAGGGTCCTTAGGCCGTTAATTTATCAAGCGTTAACTGTACATTCTTCGATATGAATGGATTATTTTGACACATTTACTCCTGGTTCCTGAAACTACAATCAACACAATGAGTAATCTGTCGAAACTCAATTCCAGTACCGTGATTTGTGTGTCTTTTGGTCTACCTATCGCATAAGTTGATATTAAAGATAAGGAGGTTACACGCTAAGAGATGCTATTCTACAGCCTTTTTAACTAAGGTGTTATTGGGTTTTTCTATGAAATTCTCAGTAGCAGGACGGATTTTGGATTTGTGCCCGGTTAGTGGCAATTGTCTCGCCCCCTATTACACAGGACGTAAACATACCGGCGAACTGTGGGTGTACATTGGTACATCTCTGCCTAACCCTTTAAAGATACAGGCGTGATTGTATGTTAAGTTGTTTTGATACCAAGGGATTAAGTAGTATGAAATTCTAAAAATTGTTCTGTAATCGGCACCATTGAATTAGTAGTTTTCTCTGTAATATAGTAAACTGTATATAGATAAGTAGTCTGCGAGTCTCAAAGGAGGGGGCGGCGCGAATTACGAGCGAGCGTCGCCCCACGGCGCGCACGCGCACCGATTTACGCGCGTCATAGTAGCTAGTGATGTGCACGAGGATTGTCGATAATTTGTAGGCAATATTTGTGTGCTGTATGTTGTGACTAGTTTATATTCAGTGAGCTTAAGAAAGAAAATACTTGAGATATTAAATGATTTTTACTTAAATTCGTAAATGTCGTAGTGATCATTGAATAAACTGAAGTAGATAATTAGGTGTACATTACACTAACTATGGGGTGCATGAAAGGAGCCTCCACGAGCGGCGTTAACATAAATCGTACCACGATACAAAACGTCCGGCGCACCCTGGACAGCTAGCACTCGGTAACGCAGAGTCTAGCTGACTAATCCTTTCACCACGATGGTAAACCCAAAATCCTCTCTTCGGAGTCATGACCAACGGCCCTTCTCAGGGCCAAACCAACGGCCCTTTTCAGGGCCAAACAATAAAACTGGCTTTTTGGAGGACTTGAACCTCGCCAACGACGCTGCAGTTGGTGTGGCCAACTACTGGGCGCAGCGTATTTAGATTTAAATAAATTAGTTTACCATCGACTCGAAAAGAAGAAGAAGGTACAAGTTTTACATATTTCAAACATAATATATCAGTGTTTATTTTAGATTTTTTTTCCTTTAAATGAAATTCATTATACTATTTTCTTCGATAATTGGCTATTATGGATGTATTTTAAATTAGTTTTTATAACTGTAATGCTTGGTTACTTAAAAATCTATAGATAACTCTTCAGCAGAAAGCACAACACTACCCCGCCGTAGGCAACCACGCGCGTTATCGCTCCGCTAAAAATGTACCGTGACCCTCGACACTAACCAAATTATTCTCGCTCCTAACTCACAGATAGCGGGTTCGATTCCCGCTCAGATGCAGCTCGAGCCGACAGATATCTAATACTATTTGTCAATGCACTAATATTAACGGGATCAGAGAAATAGGGTGGGAAAATAAAACTAATCTAGTTTAACTTCAAGTTGAAGTATTATACTTTGTTGGGATGGCTTTCAAACTCTCTCAAAGCTTCAGTATTGACTGACTGTATTATTCAGTACCTAATTGCAGACTATCCTAACTTATAAGACCATTTACTGTTTAAATCACTACTGATAGGCGGAAGTTTTGGGTCAAAACTACCGGTTTTGGATTCAATTTGGTACATCAATATTTTACTTATGTACCAATGTATTTTAAACAGGATACCCAAAAAGTCTTCAAAACTACGCGAGCAAAATCAAGCTGCTCGTATAAGTGAGATAAATCAATGAAAACTAAACCAAAGCTGTACCGACTTAACCAATCATTAAGGTCCACCGTCAACCGTGGCCAGTTAACTTACGATCACTCTTCGTCCGATCAGGCCACTACACTGCACCTGACCTCTTTGAACTATGAACCAACCAATTATACTATGCTGTGCTTAATTGGCGACGTTTGATGTAAACAAATTAACTACTGACTTAGTTTCTTGATTTTCTGTGATCGGGAAAAGAAATAGGTTGATCATGTTACATTGGAAATGAATTTAATATATTGAATTTGCAACATGTTTGAGGCGATTAAGTTTTTTTATTGTGTATCGTTTAAATATTACCTTTATTTCACGAAGTGAAAATATAAACGTCGGTTATAATCTTGGTACCTGGTTAAATATAGCAAAGAAGTGTATTGTGCTCTTTATTTTTATTTTTTCTATTATTTTTAAGTCGTGTTAATTTAATTAATAGAGATTTAGTTCAAATCCTAGCATAATTCATGTAAAAAAAAACTTTATTAGGGTTATTTCGTTATTGCCTGACACCAGTGAAAGGCGGCATCAAGATAAAATAATAATTAAAACAAAATTTCATAAACGAGCATTTTATGACATTCTGATAAATCGATAATGATTTGCTTTGCGATAATACTCATTTGGGTCGAATAACTGGCCTATTACACGTTTACGAGTGTCTTTTGACAATAATTATAATATTAAAAATCCATATTTTTTTAACAACATTTCGAAAGCAACAAAAATTATTGTCATAAAGGTTACAAGTCTAAAGTATCTGTAATAGCTGTCAGATTTCATTTATCAATCTCTACGATCACATTCGAGCGGTCACTTTATATAATAATAAAGAAATATCAGAAGTTTATGTTAGAAAATACATTAAAAAGCCAGCCCGTTATACTAGCGCAGCTACACTAGGCGTTCACTCTTGTCTCATAAAATGTATAGTTCCGTATATCATGATTGTAATAGCATTCTTATATTTTAGGTGTTATGGACTAATTATGTTTGGCGGTTTAAAAGCAAAATTTTTTTTATTACAATGTCTTCTTTACACGACCGTGTACGTGTTTATTTACAAGTATTTGACGCAATTTTTGGTATTTCTGTCAAATTCCTGTAGAATACGATATCTTTGTAAATCTTAGGATTTTGCCCATATCTAGAGCAAGCTAGTCTACACAATTCAGATTTTCATATGAACTTTTCATGAAAAGTCACACATGTGTGAGTTATGTGTATAAAGTTAACTAATACTTCTACTTTTTAACTGTAATGTAAAGTGACACGATCACAAACAGTGGGGGAACCACGCCTCTCAATATTCATTAGCCGAGATTTTGATACAGTTTAAATTCGCGTTTTTTGTTAATTAAAGGGCATTAATTGTTAACAAAACTGCTTTCGACTGACCATTGCGAGTGTTTATGCTGGTGTAATGTGTAAGTTTCAGCGTTTTAATTTAATATTTATTTCTTTTTCAGAACGTGGTGTTGCGCGATGAAGAGCGATGTTTTAAATGGAACTTCATAAAATACCCATACAAATAAGCATGCACGATTTACGATGATTAAACCATTAATAAACCAATACTGAAAAATATTTGTTTTGTTCTAATTTTGTTCTGTTTTAAATGGATCTACGTGACAATAATCTCATTAATGTTTATTTCAATAGATGTGGGTCATTTACCCAATTAAAACAATTTAAAGTATTCCTCACGTGACTTAATTATTAGTAGAAATACTAAGTTAGTCAATTTAATTTATTATAATCTTTTGTTTAAAGCAAATAAATCCATTACAAAGAGGACAGAAACAGAAGAATTTAAGATTCTAGGTACGAAATGGAACTCATTACCGCCACATGCCCATAACTTACGCCATACCTTCAACACAAAAACAACCGAATTAAACCCGGTAATTGATATTTATTTGCTCTACTTTGGGACATGCAAGCTATAAACTTTACCTCTTAGTCAATCGAAACATTTTTTACATTTTTCCTCTTGTTTTTATAATTGTCACGTGGACTGTGTACCTAATTGATAGAATTCTTTATCCAATCACCATAAATACTCACATAATCCCTAGAACAAAAACGGTGATTGATAATTGCGATTATCTTCGAATCGACAACGACTTATATATACATATATGCACTACAGCTTACATAATTGAAGGCCCAATGTTTCTAGAGACAAGAGGCAGTTCAAGTTTGAAGAACAGGATGACGCTTAGCAAAAATTACTACCGAAAATACCTTGGAACAACACTAGTGAAAAAAATCGATAAAGCACAACATACGCATTACAGAGTAGATGACAAACAATATTTACTAATCTTTGCAGATTCGACAAGCAAGTCCAACAGTGAACACAAGAAATCCAACAGCCAAATCCATAACACTTACTGCTCCTCAATTCACAGCCATACATAGTAAGTGGCGCCTAAAGCGACCTGTCTACACTTGAATCGACGATCAACAAACCGAATGGGTTACATTGTTACAAGGATTTATGTAAAACTAGCTCCCCAGCGGCTTCGCACGCTCACAATGAATACATCAGAACCGTCCTCGAAAAACAAATGCTGGCTGACAAAGTTTGTTTAGTCGTCGGCTTGATTTATACACGGAGCTTCTAATGGATGGTCTTTTTGCTTGGACATAACTGAAATTATTTTACCTGGAAAATACTGGACAAGCTTGATCTTTCCGTAATGTCTGTATGGTTTTATTGTCATATGATCTTAGTCAAGTCATGGTTTAGGGATAGGTTAATCAAATGAGCTGTAAGGATGATCGTTTAGCACTACCCTGGGTAGCGTAGAAAAACGTGCTAAGTGATCATTATCTACTTGGAAACTTGGTTCTGTATTCTCTAAGTAGACGAGTTGATGTTTAAGTCCTTTGGTCGACAGAAAATTGCATCGACGTTGCTACATATTTCAGTAAAAAACTTATCTTCGATATGAAAGAGGTAAGTTACCGATAACCGCGGCGAAATCGAAGCATAGCCGAAAGTACAGATCGAACCGGAATAATACAATGAAGCACGCTCATTATTAATATTCAGCAGCGAGATAACTCGTGTGCAGATAACATTTTTGATACTTGTTAAGGACAAGTGCTTTTGGGATATATTATATGGACGAAAATTCATAAATCCCTCAAAAAAAAAACGTATTGAGCATTTTCTTGAGATATGGTTACTTTTAAAGTGGCGAAATAGAAAAATGCGCAATGCCTACTGGAATACCATTTGAGGGTAACCCAAGATTTTTGTCGAAAAGTGGAATTTTTTACAGCATTTTGTACGCCAATATTTAAACTCTTTTTACAAGCGCCTCAAGAAAAAAGGAACACCTAAAGCTAACCTACCATTCATTAACATAAAACACCCAACACTAGTGATCAACCGCACTAACTACGATCACTAACTGGAGCTAACGAGACGTTACTATCAGAACCACTAGAGCCAAAGGTAACAAAGAATATTACCGAGTATGTTCACGTAATAACACAGTGGTATAATACTTGCCTTAAGCCATGATCGCGGGGCGGGTTCCCTTTAAACACGACAAAGGGCCTCACGTAAATACTGTATTAATTAATTTGTAGCGACAGCAAAGTAATATATCTCATTCTGATAATAAACTTCAGGATTTTGAGAGGTACTGCGATGATAATATTAATTTATTGTAGAGAGTTTCAGTTTGGAAAACAAGCTGGCAGTTTTCGTCCATAAAATAAATTTCACCAGTCTCGTAATATGAAATTTGAAGTAAATAAAAAAAGGAACTGATATGACAACTGAAACGAAAGAATCATCAATGACTATATGAAAGAAAAACAAATCAAGAAAAATTACATTATTTACAAGACTAATCCATAAACCTTACAAAGACACAGAACAGCTGAAAAGAACAAACGATTAAAATGACCTGAATTAAATTCTCACAATAATATGTTAATGTACTTAATAGAGTTTTCATAAATAAAATGCTGGAGCTCATTCCCGGGATAATGAAAACACGTGACGTCACAACGCTCGACTGCTCACGAAGAATAATTCAACAATTAACGTGTGTCGAAAGGCCCATATTTAATTTTAAATTGTAGCTTGTTTGTAATGCTTTTGTAATTGTGTGAGTACATCTAGGATATTTATGGACTGGAGTTTTTGTGTGTTTTAGAAGCATCTAGTAGAAAAAATTTAAAGAGTCATTAATGACAATATTTTGATGATGATAATAATTATATTGAAAACGTTTGACGTATTCAAGAATGGTCAAATCGATGGACGGCTCTATTGTACCAATCATAATCTGACCAAAATTATGAGCCAATTAATTTTTGTCATATAATACATAAAATCTTCAATCATATCAACATGAGTTAAAACTAAAGATATTGCAACACAAAACCTGCTAAAAACAGGTATTGATCAACTTTCACGAGACTGAGTGTTTTATTTTAATAAAATATTAATTTTGGATAAAACTTTGAAGCAAACAGCCTTCTTTTCAATTATTTTTCAAAGTGTTTCTACAGATATTGCTTTACAAGATCCTGTAAAAAAACCAAACCAAATTTTCGGACTAAATAAATAAATTCTCAAAATTCCTTTTCAACTGATTTTGCTGGCTGTACCCGTACATAATCATTACACAGTAGGTGCATTGCAAATAACAAAAAGATGTGGTCTTATAAAAAGCGATCATAACAAACGGCACGACCAGACGACCACGCTTGGTCCCGACCACTACTGATTATTTTATTGTTTTAACCACTGTTACGGCATTTCTTGAACTTGATGAAATAAGACCTTAGATGGTAGTTAGGATTAATGTGTTGTGATTTTTATCGAGTTCTATCGATAATAGTGTTGGGATTTATTCTTCTCTTTGCTAAAATGTTATTAGGCTTTTAGTACAATTTAGAACTGGCTACAATTTTACTACTGACTTTTCTAACACAATTATGAAACCTTATAATAATTAACAAATACGCACTCAGTATCAAGGAAGGCAAACAGACGATAAGATTAACTAATTAAAACTTGCAACTAAAGAAATGGTGATTAAAAATAAACTTTTTAAGAAACCGAGTTACTCAAAGTGTATCTTACAAAAAAATCCATCGATTTTATCTAAGGCATCAACCGAAGCTCAGTAGACACATATCTTCTATAGCACTAACGCAAACAATTTTAATGTGTCTATACCTAAGTTAATGACGTAAGTGACGTATCGGTACAAACGAAATGATTTGACTCGGCCGCTGGCTGCAAAAACTTGCACGCGAGGGAATGTAAGGGACTTAGGAGAAAGAGTAGGAAACAGATGCGATGGGTCACTGAGATTGAAGCATACGAAGGATAGGATTCTATGAGGACTTAGGAATGTGAAATTAGTTTATAATTAGGTATTTCCTTATAAATATGCGAAGTTTGTTAATTGGTAGACACGGTATAAAATTTGAGATTTTTTTAAAATAATTTAGTTTTTTCTGAATTTAATTTTGATGATCCCGCCGACAAACTGACACAAAGTTTGGTGGGTTTAATTACTTTGTTAATATGTTTTATTTAACCAATAAATGCCTTAATTATTATTATTAATTATTATGAGCAATGTATAAAGCTCTTAACAGCTAAAGCAGAAGGATAGTAAAACCTTGCTTAATATTATTATTTGAAATGCTAGCCTATTGGTAAGTACAAAATCTTAGATAACAATAAACTTATATAAATCATCCATCTCAAGCTCATAAAACGATTATGATCCCTAACTAAACAGTAATTTCAGGTCATCCAACTTAGAACAGCGTCAATCAATCCATCGTTAACCCGTACTTAACTGATCCGTGACCATATGAGGGACTGCGGTTATAGCTTCTCTCACAGCCAAGGGGACATTTCAGATTATTGGCATTGGGTTCTTCTAATTAAACTTTAAGTACAAGTTTCTAAGAAAACAGCGGATGAACAGTTTCTCACGGTGTTACCTGGTCATGTTTAACGCTTAGATATTTTGATGATTGTGTGCTGAGGGAACTATTAAAACAATCAAATCGAAGTTACTTAGTCGAGAGGAAAAATTTCTTGGATTTATGAGCAGCAGTTTTTACGTACCTATTATTAAACTTTAAGGTGTACCGAGTTTTGACATTTCCTTTATCTAAGTAGTCAAATTCATACTATTACATATACCACCAACATGCTTTTAATTATGGTTATAGTAGTTTTTTAAACATGTTGCACTGCAAATTTTTGAAAAACACAGTTAATATATTACATATCAAGTATGCTAATGTATGAAATCAAATTAGTTGCCGTTTTCTGCTGGCTGCAATCCTGATATACCGCTTTCGCTTCATTTACTCACATCACATGTTTACCTTGCTTGCCGGTTGCAAGAGTACGTTTTTCACATGGAACTTCGAATATCATATTGAAATTTACTTCTAACCTTCTGCATATCATCTTGCCCCTTGGACATGTAAAAGCATTTGGTGCATACCACAATCCTACGCTTGTTGGTACATGATCTTGGGATAACTTTCACTATTTAATTTCCAGGTCATCCCTTTCCCCAATTTAATCAACATCATCTTGCTACTAATGAAGTTTAATACTGAAATTCAGAAAGAAGAAGAACAGTTTCTTAAGCATATATCACGATATAGTTAACATCTTCGACCTCTCGTTAGGTCGAGTAGACGCGTAGTCAGCCATAATAATTTCTAATAGGATGTCTCCCGTACGTTTCTGCGAAGCGCGGCGCCCCCCGGTCTGCGCCATTACGGTGCCGGATGGCCGCTGAATACCGGTACACGTGCCGGATTCACCTATTACGACCTTTATTACGGATATAGGAAATATTTTTTGTTGAGTACCGTACTGGGTGTAGAAGATGCAGATTGTCTTATTATTTTATAGTGCCTTTTTGGCCTCTGTAGTTTCCAAGTACAACAAAATATTTATGGCTACTTATAATGTTCGACAGCAAAAAAATCTAAACACCTCTTGAAAACACTTCCTCAGAACAATATAACACATTATTGCCCATTATTGCAGTTTCCGAATAATATTATCAAGTAATGTAAATTTGAGTCATCACAAGAAAAGTCGCCCAAAGCTTTCGCGTCACCTTTCCTCAACAGCTATCGGTTCGCCGAAGAACGTTACCTACCCATTACTTAAAACTAAGTGACATAACTATTCAACAAAAATACCATTATTCACAAAACAAAAACCGCGGTACGTACACTTTTGAAAACAATTCATTTAAAAATAATTCGAATTTCGTATACGCGATGGCGGTGCGCGGTCAAAAAGCGCAATTGTCTGCGGGGCCGCGGCGACGCGCGTCTGTCGCGCGCTGCATTCTAATGAGGGCGGGTTTTTGTCGCGCGACAGCGTGGGAGCGATGATCAATATCGCGCGTGTGTACGAGCCCTTACGGTCAGCGTTACTCCGATTGCTTGTCGTTGTCTATTTCAAACGTGATCTAATCTAAGGCTGTGGACTACAGATTTCTGTGCTTTAATCTGGTTATCGTAAAGGCTGCAATTTCTTTGACTGAAGACCAGAGAGTATCTCAAATGGTTTGTACAATGTTTATATCATAATATCTTTTGAAGTTATTTATTGAAATCTAATTACTATCGTTTTCAATTAGTACTGAATTTAGTAAAAAATATGTGCCTATGTTTCAGATACAAATAAATTGCACCCAGAACACATAATAATATTCACAAAAAATCTTAATTCCACCTGCTTGATAACCACATTACAAAAGTAAGCATGTATAATTAACCCTACACTGGATGTGAGCAAGTACTCCGATCTAATTATGCGGAGTGGTGTTTCGTAATCTCAACACGTTTACGCGACACGCGATTTGAGACGACGCGCGCTTCGCTGATAGTGGATGTGGGTCGGTGGGTCCCGTTACACCATGAGATAAGGATACGATGTCGCTGGTGTATGTAGACAGGTATATGAGTAAACTAGGTGGAGGACTGTGGGAGACGAGATTACTTGATGAGAATAGTAGCTTTATTTGGCTTTAGGGGGCTGATGAGCTTTTATGCACGTGTAATATGGAATTTGGAGATTAGGGCTGGTTTCTACGATGCGAGATGTACTTGTATCATGCTAATTACGGTACATTGCAGGGCTCCGCAGCTATCGTTACGTAAGTGATCGATCATAGACGCCAGTGTACTACAGCCACAATTTAAAGCTCATACTTTAGTTTTATTCTTCATTTGTTTGAAGCTCGAACTTCCCATCCCTACATAGTATGTTCCTTACAAATCACCGGCACACCTGGAGCCTGGACCTACAATAAATCTGCGGGTCACATATTTGTCCCGATACGGACTCGAACTCCCGACCCTTGCTTAGAAGGCGCTCGAAGCTGCCCCATTTAGCTCGTTCATTGTTTTAACACATTGCTTGCTTTATTTACATACGAGATATGCTTGCACGGTATTACAAAAGACCGGAAAATGCATATGAGGAAATAGATCGAACTCTCAACCAACGTTACTAGGTTCTTAATATTGAAATATTAAAGTAAATTCATTGTAAAAGTAAACCGACATTATGAAAAACAGGATATTTTGTATAAGTACACCTTGTGGCTGATATTAAAGAGAAAAACTAAATAACTAACAGAAAGCAAGCACAAAACGAAAATTATACAATGGCTAGAATAATAGGTATAACTTGAAAAACGAGAATAGAACATAGAAAAACTCATCGCAACAGCTCGAAAAATCAAAAACACAATGGTAAAACATATTTCAAGTCAAACCAACCATAGGACAATCCACACATTTTTTGCGCATATAAATTCTTCGGAAAATTTTCAATCGCCAATTTTTTTCCGGGCTGCGTTTTTTTGCATTCCGTTTCGGAAATCCGCGCGGTGCCGCGCGTAATGTCGCGGCGTTTTTTTTGTCGCAAGCCGATACACGTGCCGCCTGACGTCGATTGTCGCCTGCTTTTTGTCGGCTAATCAATTTCCGAGCCAACGAGCTTTATAGAAGTGAGTGCTCACTAGGTCACTCTATGTCCTGTGTTAGATATTCTGTTTCGATTTTGATGGATGGATTTATTTAGTTTTAGTTGCATAGGTTGAAGTTGTGTAAGTTTCACTAAGATGTTATTCAAATACCGCAGAGTTAAGATAGGAAATCGACAAAATATCTAGTGCTATGAGGATCATTGTGCAAAGAAGGAAATGTTCAATGCAGGTAGATTGGGTAAATTGGATTACATTGTTAAACAATTTCCAAACTTGACTTGAAATTTCTGGTAAATAAGATTGAAACCAGTTCAGTACAGAAATAAAAGATGACTGGAATAACATCAATGGCGACCTAAGTACGAAACTATGTGAATAGCAGAAAAACAGCGAAAAGGTTCAAAAACGTACAAATACCTACGTTTATTTTCACACCAAACCTCGCTCACACTTAACGCCAGTGGGCATTCCACCTTAAAGGTAACAGCCCATTGTGGCTCCCACAATAGTGGCAGGATCCACTTACGCGGTTTTTGGACAACAACTTTATTCGAATCAATGGATCGTTAAGTTTCAAGAGTTTTCGGTGACGGTATACAGACGCGAGGTGCGAATTTTAACGGTTGACTCTCAAAGTAAAAAGAGCCAGTTGATTTACTAATTGCCCTTACTTTTAATTGGTTTTTCTTTTGTGGAGGGTTTGGACGTGTTCTGAAGATGCCGCAGGTTCGTTTGGTGAATATCAAATAGGGTTAGGTTATTTTGTTTTGTATGAAGCTGATTGCAAGTGTTGATTGGATTGACGGCTTTTTACTTTTGCGACCAAAGTATGATGCTAAATAAAAATTAATTGTATAATATCAGTTAAGTAGGTATTGTTGCTTTGATGTTCAAAGCTCTAAAAAAAGCGCAGTTATTTTTTAACTACATTTTAGTTTAATGTTACTTTTGATCTGAGGCGGCATCATGAAACTTTTCACGTCCGTTACTCCCACGGCGGCCAATTCAATCCTCAGTCCTCAAATCAATTTACATAAACGTTCTTCTAACTTTTCAAAAAGCCAATAACAGTACAGCCTATAACGCACAATCCAATCGGAAAGCAGTAAACCCCGAAGTACGGAAGCTATCTCGTAACATGGATTGGTTCGCGTTAAATCGGAATTAGTATAGCATTACTTTGTCGGGAGCTATACGATGCTATAAAACGCAAGTGTTTCTGCTACCTCGCTACCTCGCATAGGAAATGTTAATGTTTTAAATTTAAGGTTTAGTTGCTACGTACGTTCGCTACAACTGTTGCTTGCCTTAAATTACTCTCGGTGGGAAGTTCGGAATGAAATGCGAAGGGGAATGCTGATGGAAATGAAGAGATTGTTTTATACAAAAAATTATAATTGAGTATTTTTATCGGGACATGACTGGGGTATGCGGTAATTCGTGTATCTTTGTTTTTAATTGGTATTGTGTATTGTACTGGTCGCTGCCGCAATGTGTGTCCTGCATGCTTGGGTTGTAGACCATTTTTGGTGACATGATTTTATATAGGTTTTGAAATACGGTCTATTTATTATTTTTGTGATATACTAACCGGTTCTTAGGTGATAGAAACCTTTTTAGTAGGGTCATGATAAAGCACTAAATTAGTTCAGCTAATCAAGTTAATAAATAGACTTATTTAAAATTCATAACATATCACCACAAAACATTTTAAGCTCCAAGAATATAGTACTGAAACCAAAAATATGCAAAGTTTCACACGTACACGGGTAAATAACAGGCTGATCAAGTCAGTAATAAGTACCATTATATTAAAACTGTAACAGGGCCAGACCTACCCACCAATTACTACCAAATTACATACAATTTTATGATTTTGCAAATATTCAAAATTATACAATTACAATTAAATGCATAACGATATATGAATTAAGAACTCCATACTTAAGTCATTTCTTCGATAAAAATATTCGCAATTTATATTTTTTGCTTTTATAGTAATTAAGTAAATCATTGCATTCTCAAATACGAAAACTTTCTTGTTACGTCACAAACCCGCCGGCAGACCACCATCGAAACCTCTCTCATAAACCACACTTCACATTTACATCCTACAAAACCTTATTATCAACACAATAAGAACTATTTTCCCTTAAACAATAATTCAATTATCAAAAGCTTTCTTGCAAGAAAATGTTTAAAATGGATGAGCATTTAATTCGATATTTTACTTGAAATTAAAATCGTATTAACGGTGCCGAAGAATTAAGACGTAAGTGAATTTTTTTGATGCATGTAATTTGGTTGTCTCCTATCGTGAGGCGACCTGAATACGAGTAATGACCGGTTAAAGTAGGCGAAGGTTGGTGAAGACGAAATTAAGAAGCACGTGTTAATAAAGGCTACAGAGAAAAAAAAACTTAATAAAAATTAATTATGCTGTAAAAATGTATGTAAGTGACCGACAAGTACAATATCAGCTAATGTTTTTGTAGATATTAAATACTCGCTTTAAACATTTATGGGTGTATTAACCTGAGGCTTTTAGAGAATATAAGTATTATTGTACTTAATTACGAACTTATTAGTCTGAGGATAATTAAGTTACTAAACGAAACTGAATATATTACATAAGCCTTACTACTTTATCCGATATAATACTGAATCGGCTATAAATCAACCAATCAACAATCTTTATAAACCAATTTCAAAATTCGAATGTAACGGACATTTGAATTAGCCAATAAGACGGCTCCGAGGTGTACATAAATCGCAGTCGCGCGCGCATCTTTTGTAATTATTCAAAATCTTGGAGGGCGAAGCTAAGGGCATATAAATCGGCCGTTAATAGTGTGGACATGGCACACAATACTACTGCAGTGCCCTTACTACCTATGAGGTAAACTTCAGTGCGACGCGGTACAAGAATTGTATTCTAGAGGCACGTTATGGTAATTGCTACCCATAATACCGCTCGTGAAAAAAAAATATTTTTAAGTTTTGTGAAATTTTCTTCTTCAGAATTAATTGGTTTTAGTTTTTAGGTAGAGCTTATTTTTGCGGTATAAAAACAAACTTTTTGGAATTGATTCGTATCATCAGCGATAACTTTTAATATAACATCTATCGGAAAATCCTGTACTCAGGTCAAGTAATTAAATCCAGTTACATCAATAAAGACTAAAATACAAAGTCAAGATTAATGATTTAATTACATATCACAAGGAGAGTAAAAGTGCAGTTACATATAGCATAAGCGTATTCCGAAGCTATTTAATAATTTTTTTAATCAAGCCTTAATTATGTAATTAGTTGCAACTATTGCGTCAGTGATTACCAATTTTTATAATTAAAACTAATGGAAATTAGCGGTGGTACATAAAAAGGAACCTGATCTGAAATTACTTAATAAAATTGTTTTTCTAAAAATGTACATATTTGTAAAATAAATTATGAATTATGAAACTCGGGAAAGCTTAGTTAAAAAAAAACAGGATTTTAAATATTTCTGTATAATTCGCAAGTAGTGACAGATTCTCGGCATTGCCTTTAGGTATGAAAACCAGTTATTTCCAATATGGGAAACGAAAATTGTAGAAGCAGTTTTGTTGAAACTTTCACGGAGGCATATCGGCAAATTCAGATAATCTTGTCATAGTAAAATGTTTGTCTAATGCTTACTATTGCTCGCTTAGTTCCCAATTTGCAATATTTAAATTCCATAATATTATATAACAGAATTAATTGAGACTTTAAATACTAATAGAATAACATTTCATCATTAATTATTTAGTATTTAAAGTCTATAAATAGAGAATAATATCAGTTTTTATTTTGAGGTATAATCCAGCACTGGATCTAAGAAACTTAGATTTCATTTGAAAAAAAGGCTCGAGGTTCTAATTATGTCGGTATAACAATTTAAGTATCCATATTTACATTTAAGTTCAGATTTTAATGTAATTGAACAATTCCACCATTATGAACCGCGTAGTACCTTTATGGGTCCGTGCGACCGACTCAGTCGTAAATAGAGCAGTGTCACGCGCGCGTACAATGTACAAGCCACCCCGGGAGTCAAAACTAGCTGTTTGAATCAGTGCACTTGCAAAAACGACATGTACACTCAAACCAATATCAACTTTAAGAACAAGCATTTAAAGTCTTATATTGATCTTCAGATTTTGCATTTACAACGTTATGAATAATGTCGTAAAGTTTCTTAGGTTGGTAATTGAGAATGGGATGTATTTCCTGTCGTGTAAGGTTTAGTTTAGTATGGCATTGTTATTGGATATGATAGTACACAATTAAAAGGACATATTTATGCAAAGCCAGTGGACTGGATGAGTCATTTTGTGTAAGAAATGGGATGCTTATGAAAACCTATCTATTGTTTTATTATAAACGAGATTAGCTTCGGTGGGCAATGTTGTTTTTGTAAATTAAGACGCTTGTATTTGCATGGCGTTCCTTGAAGCGGATAATCTTTACATGAGGTCTGATATGGAATGTGCTGACGAAAGTGAATGAGTTCTGAATTACTTAATCAGCATTATACTGGGAGTCCATTAGTGTTTTATAGTGAAAGGAGACTTAACACTTAATTAAGAATTAGCGGTACCTATTTGAAGTCTGCCAGTAAACGTTAATGATGCAAAACACTCAGACTTGATGACGATTCGATTTGCTGTTTTTTATGTTTTTTACGTACTAAGATGTTATCATCATGAGAATGTTTTCATTTCTCCAATGGAACGGAACTTAATATCAAAATAATTCCCCAAATTACCCTTTATGGCATTCAATGGTAATTCAATAACATGTTTTTGCTAAAGACACTTCAGGTAACTATTATTGCACCGAGAGATATTTTTTACGCAAAAATAATTCACCGTAAGCGTCTTGAATTTCAGGTCTTGGGTTTGACTTCCAGGTCAGACAATATATAAAAAAAAACATTATATTCTTGCAAGAGAATATTGAGGATGTAAAATAAGACTATAGACTACATATTAGAAAATGGTGTGGTTCTGATCTGATTTATATTGTTACTACCAGTTTTTTAAAAGACTATAATTTGTTTTACACCTTTTAATATTGTACTAAATTCTTAGGCGTAAAGGTAACTCCGTTTGTTTTTGATATAATCATCGGCCGGTACTCAATCTATGAATCATAAAACTAAACATAAAGCCTAACTTTCTAGGGCCGAACGGATTTCCTAAGGTCCATATTTCAACGCGGACCTCAACTATGACCACAGGACGGGGTCACAGAGCTCGTGATACTTACTAAACAAACAAATATACTACATAATAACGTCATTTATGAATAACTCTAATCTAAAAGATACCTTAACCTAATACAAACAAAGTTGAGTTTAGCTTGATAGTGGAACTGAAGATCTGGTTATGCTGAATTAAAGTTTAAGAGAAAGGATTAAGGTTGAAAGTTGCCTGTTGGTATTTCTGAGAAAGGATGTTTCATATAATATGTGTAAAGTAAAGGAGATCTCCGCAGGCGGCGCCGGGTCACACAGATAGTATCGGATGACCAAGAGGTCCCGAGGCGTCGTTTAATTGCGGGGTGCGGGTTCGATTCCCGGCGGAATCGGTGGGCGGTCGGTGGCTGACTTTATAAATTGTCCACGCGGTAGCTACGCTGGGTGGCGAATGGTACATGACCATATTGACCATGTATATGGTAAAGAATCGTAGATAATACCCGACTATTTCTATTTGTGATTCGATTTGCAAGTTATCTCAAGTGTGTTCATTATCTCATTGATTTAGCTGACTCTATTAATTTGTTTAATCGATTCCAATAAGTTTTGTTGCAGGAAATTATTACAAGTACTTATTGCTTCCTTCATTACTTGTTCAATTCCTAATAAAATTTCATTGTTTTGAGCGTAGCGGCGTTACTACCTAAAATACATTTTATTCGCAGTCAGATAAGTTATAAATAGTTAATTAGCCGTCGAAATAACCACATACAATTATTTCACCACCACAACCATCTCAAAAAACAATTAAATTCAGAAACCATAACACGCATACATGTAAGATCAGTAGTACCATCAAAGTGCTCGTCGTGTCGGCTCGACAAACGCGCGGCGTCTTTGTCGCGGGACGCACGACGCGCGACCACGACTGCGATACGAAGATAGGCGCTTTCACCCTGCACTGATAACGAGCATAGTAAGGTACCAAAATGGGAGAAAAATGGAGTCAGAGTAGGTTTTCAGGTGCTTTTAGTAACTATATTGACGCATTTGTGACGTATCACTATCATGACGTCCTCCGTGGTCGAGTGGCGCGCCACTCGACCATGGCGTACGCACCGGTTTCAAGGTGTGTCTGAAGACCCGGGTTCGATCCCCGGGCGGGTCAATGTAGAAACCAACTTTTCTAAATTGTCCCGGGTCTGGGTGTTTGTGGTACCTTCGTTGTTTCTGAATTCCATAACACAAGTGCTTCAGCTACTTACTTTGGATTCAGAGCAATGTATGTGATGTTATCCGCTATTTAGTTAGATTTCAATACACATATGAGTATATAACAACATACATAACATAAAATACGAGGTGTACCAATGTACACCCACAGTTCGCCGGTATGTTTAGGTCCCATGTAACAGGGGGTGAGCCTATTGCCATTAACCAGGCCAAATCCAAACTCCGACCTGCTAATGCTGAGAATTTCATAGAAAAAACCAATAACACCTTGGTCGACTTGGGAATCGAACCCAAGACCTCTAGCGTAGCAGTCCCACTTAGCACCACTAGGCCAACGAGGCAGTTAGATAAGTATATTAGCATATGAATATGCTTTAAAGATAGGATACTGTGCGACAACGACTGCAGAGAATACTTTCGGAGATAGAGTTTCAGGTAAGTTTTGTAATGATGGTATAGTATTAAAATATACATAGTTTTACACAGTAAACGTATTTTCTCTTTCAACTGTAATTTTCTTTCAAGTTTTGCGTTTTAAATCTTGTTTCACCTACATTCTTACTTAAACCGACGACAAAACACTATCCAATCAGTCTCACCATACACCGTACAGTTCAAGGTCTCACCTCGCTACAGTCACAAGGTACCTACCTACCTACCTCTACAAATGAGGATGTGTGCCGGGAAGAGGCCGCGGATGTCAAATATTGACGCAAAGATACAGAGTGTCGGCGACCTGTGATCCGGTGATACGACGGTTGTAGGCGATGTTGTGACGCAGACAAACTGGTGCATTGTGCTTTATTGTGGTTTATAGAGTTGAAGAAGGTATAGGAGGCGAAACTTCTTGACAGCCGAATAATTGAGACTTTAAAGATGATTTTGAAAGAAAGAAGCAAAAAACGGAAGCTTTACATCGTACTTGAAAATATTATATACATAAACATGTGCAATTTTATTTTCGAAATTAAACTTAAAATATTTACAATAATTTCCGTGGGGTCCGAGAGCACACAGATTTTTTTAAAGATTTATCCAGACGCCTGGTTGACACTTCGCGTGACCTAAAGGCTGGCTTCTACCTAGGTCAGCGCATAAGCATTGCCATACAACGTGGCAATGCTGCCAGCCTTTTGGGCACACTCCCAGTCGACAGCGACGTGGGTGAATTTTTTGATGCCTTATTTTAGTTCTTAGTTTTATTTAGTATATATTTTTTCTTATTTAATGTGTAGGCTTAGTTTTTAAAGTATTATATACATTGGAGTTACAATTCAACATAAAACAACAATTATCAAAATAAGCATAAATCTTTGTTTACATATTAAAAAATGACTTTTTTATCTATGATGTTGTGTTTGGCAGACAAAACAAACAACTTTATAAATCTTGCAGAAAAGCTTAAATACAAAAAAAAAACATATGATAACAATGAAATTACACTCTTCCAAAGCTATGACCATTAATTGGTTTAAGAATGACCGTCATTGTCTCATCAACATCAACTTAAAACCATTACAAAATTTCACTAATGAAGCTAAAACTAACTAAAGCGTGTAATCAAAGCCGCCCATACAATAAATTGACTTAATTAAATTCAAATCTAAAGATAACATAATTGATTTGATTCATTTAATTTGAAACCGACCGCTAACTTAATTGATATCATTTGATTCTTTCCGCTTCGATTCCAAGGTCTAAATAACTGAATTTACATATATTTTAATTTGGTCAAACTGTCTAGTTTTCATAACAAACCGTTCTAATATTCAATATTTTGTTAATACTGTGTATAAATTGAATGGGTAAAACTGGACAGATTTTTATACTCGGAAATGGACAGCCTAAAAAATATGGGTAATTAGTTTTAAAAAGTAAAAAGTAATTAAGAGTTAAGAAACAATTTTTTCAATCCCTAAGGAATAAAACTTTATGCAGTACCCGATTTTCCTCAGCGATAGATTAAATATATTTCTGCAATCGACTGAACTACTGGCTACTGGTAGCCTTATTTAAGCATTTTTATTAGGTACGAAACAAAATACTAGTATTTATATTTAGTGTAAGTGTGCTCAAGTAAAGAAATAAAAAGTTCAAAATGAACAATACGTCAAGAAACCAACGCTCTTGAAAAACAAAGTAGCAACTGCAAAATCCGATGCGATATTTAACGCTTCGCGATACATAATTGTTATGACAGCACAATGCTGTGGCGACAGGACAGCTGTTTACATCCTGCAACGAATACAGGGCCGTGATACCATCGGGTGAGTTTGTATCGCAATCTGCTTTGTTATTGTGTGCTTTCTGATGTTTTACTTGTTTTATTCGTAATAGATGTCGGCGGTGTGTAATTGTGAGTGTGTTTTAAGTTGGGTTTGTTGTGTGATATGTTGTGTAGTGAACAAGTATCAACGAAGATCATAAAAGTAGTAATGTACTAAATTAATGGATTAGATTGTGGTAGCCATAAACTTAGGTGTAATTAAAAATGATGATAAAAGAAAAAGTTTACAGTAGTCAGTGTTTTAACAATAGTTAAGAAAATAGCATATTCAAGGAGAGCATTAACCTTTCTATATAGCAAGACGTCTCTAGCTTCACGTTACACTGAAATGACCTTAAAAAATTGTCTTTATGTAACCACACCGGAAATAAAACACCGAATCAAATACGGGAAAAAAATAAACAGCGTAACTACAAAACAAATTCAAATCTCGAACTGGTTTTTTTCAACATTGTTAATAACACAAAGTGGCGTGTGGGAGGGGCGTAGGTGTGTCATGCAAAAAGGTTCCAAGTTTAAATTGCTGTTTTTGTGATAAATCAAAACTCCGTTCCTTGTGACCCCGACTGGCCGTTTGTTTTCTTGTTTGAAAATCGAATTGCTTATTTACATAGCGATGAATCAGATGAATTGATATTGACCGGCTTTTGCTTTAATTTGTTTAGTAAATTATGTTAATTATGTTTTTCTAGAGTTTGAGCCTCGTTTTTTTGTTTATTGTAAAGAGTTGTTGATTTTTTTGGGTGTAATCCTCTTTGCTGCATTGACATTTGTGATTAAACACTTGTCCTGAAGTGTAAATACTTATTTAAAGTATCCTTCTTTAATGCAAGAAAGCTTAGCTATTTTTAAGATCACTGTTTCTTCTATTATTTCAGCGTTATAAAAAGCCTAGGTACTAACTGAGATAATTACCCTTATCCTACAAAAAACATATTCAACTATGAACACAATTCACAATCCAAAGTTGACCCAATAGTTCACACAACACCCAACACATCGGAAGCCTAAATAAACTACAAAATGAAACAAGCAAACAATACCATTCATTGGAGCAATCCATCTTCCCGCGTATTAACTAATTCATGTCTGATATTTATGTTGGTTGCTATGGCAACAAAGGGTAACCCAGTTAAGGGCCTACAGTGGCTTAATAAATAACGTCATATTAGAGTTGATACAACCGCAGCGTGGGCGGAACCCGCTTCAAGGTTTTTACTTAGTTTTTTAGTGCTGTTTTAACTAGGTTATGTATGTTAGATGTTGTAATTTATTGGTTTATAAAACTTTCGGCTTGTGAAACAAAAGCTTAAAATAATTAATTTATTGAGCTAATATATTTAGGAACTAATAAATGGTAATAGTCTTACTTGATATATTTCACTTTTTTTGACAATTTTATAGTTTGTGAGAGTACCTCTGCCTACCTATCATGACACATACGAAAAATAATTAAAACACGTATTAAACATATTACTTCAGATAGTTAGGTATAAAAGATTAAACTAGACATCAAGAGCCTCAACCGACACAGGATGTAACTGACCCTAACTCTGGATTCCTTTTACAATTACCCTTTACAACTCCAAATTACGTGTCAGCCTAATCGTAGTTCAATTTCAAGTTTAATTGAAACTTGTTAATCCTTACGTAAATCGCAGATATAACATATTTAAGCGACTTAATTGCAATGTTTTGTTAGAAGCCAATCATCTTTTTTTTTAATATTACATACGAAATTTAGAAAAGGTTCCTAAATTCTGTAAGGATTTCAATATTTTTAATTAATTTTAGTCATACCAAAGGAATTGACTCTCCATTGACAAATGATTCAAAGAAAGAAAAAGAAATAATTTAATAAAGAAAAAAGCAAAAATTCTATGAGTACATAAATGAAAGTGAATATAAATAAATCAAGCATTATCAGTGTCCCTCATGTGTCTCCGGCGTGTTCAACAATGACTGTTGAATGAGCCACATTAATTTACCACTCGATACCATCTAATGACCATTGTGAGCTTAAACACTTTAAATGTACGTAGTGACAGGTTCGTAGGCTACCTCTTATTGTTAATATCAAAGTGAGGGCTTCTTGGTATAATAAAATATACTATTAAATTATAATTTTTTTATTACATTAGGCGTCAGCGAGGCAGACTGCCTCGTTGGCCTAGTGGCGCTAAGCGCGACTGCTACGCTAGAGGTCTTGGGTTCGATTCCCAAGTCAACCAAGGTGTTATTGGGTTTTTTGGGGTGAAATTCTCAGTAGCAGGTCGGAGTTTGGATTTGTGCCCGGTTAGTGGCAATAGGATCGCCCCCTATTACATGGGACCTAAACATATCGGCGAACAGTGGGTGTACATTGGTACACCTCTGCCTAACCCTTCGGTAATACTGGCGTGATAATATTTATGTCGTGGTGGCCTAGCGGTTCAATGAACGGATTTGTATGCACAAGGTTGCAGGTTCGAACCCAGGCAAGTACCAATGTGGCTTTTTCAAAGTTATATGTACTTTCTTAATTATTCTAAGACACTTCTGACAAACGGTGAAGGAAAACATCGTGAGGAAACCTGGATTCCAAAATTTGGGATCTGAAATCGCCAATCCGCAGTGAGCAAGCGTGGTGATCAATGCTCATGCCTTCTCTATATGGGAAGAGGCCTGTGCTCAGCAGTGGGCGTTTATAGGCTGGATGATGATGATGATGATGATGAATATTTATGTCAGCGAGGCAGACCCAGGCGGAGGTGGCGGGATGACCTACACTATTTTTTACCATAGGTACTGGTCAATCGCGGCTCTTGAAAGAGATAAATGGAGGGAGAGTGGGGAGGCAGTGGGATATTTCAGGCTCCTAATAACAATAATAAACTTTAATTTTAAATAATATTAAGTAAGCGGGAGTTGACGTGATATACACGTATTCGTACTAAACGTCATTTGGTTTGTCTTAGAGAAGTCTTTTCCGTGCACTAGGGAAACTTTCCAAAAATTGGTTCTTTATTCGTTTAACTACAGGTTAGGACGAATTAAGAACCAAGTTCAAATTGGTTCTTAATTCGTCATCATCAAAAAGAATTAACAACCAAGAATATTTTTACCAATACATGAACATTTGATTCTTGTACAAGAACCTAGATACCTACATTTATCCATTCAGTTCTTTCACTAGGTCACACTCACACCGCCAGCCAGTTAACTAGACTATCAAACAGTTCCAACAGACGTGTATTAAAATGAATGACATAGCTACTGTATCCAGTAGCGATCGCAAATGTCTTACATTAATTTCTCAATAGATAGCGATCTAATGAGCATTGTAAACGATTGTACCTCCGTTATATCGGGACATTGTTCCCTGTCTGTACATTTGTCAATCTTGATGCGAAAGGCTCAGACCGGTTTAACATTTGGAGATTTATTGTCTCTTTGAACTTTAGTATGGCGTTTGAATTAGGTCTATGTTCTTTTGTTAAGCAATGTGAGAAAGTGGCGTAGTTGGTACCTAGAGAAAAGGAATACATGACATTTTTTAAAGAAATATATTACACGATGATGATCAAGTCAGTTATGCAGGACGCACATGGCCAGAAATCGCAAAGGACAGACAAGTTTGGAGGATGGAGGGGGAGGCCTTTGCTCAGCAGTGGGATCTAATGTAGGCTACAAAAAAATATATATATATATTACACGTACAAATGTTTTACACGCAACAATCACTGAGTTCTGAAAACACTTAACATGTAAAGAATTATTGGGATATTAAATAAGCGGTTTTTAAAATCCTCTGGTGGTTTACAGTTTTACAAATACAAGGAAAAATCTTATGCATGGAATAATGCATACTGAAGTCACCTCCCAACTTGCCACAGCGTTCTATCACAAACATCGGGAGTGAAGTACAAACATGAGTAGCGATTGGTTGCTCCCCAGTTATCGCTAATTAAGCGGAGAGCACTAAACGCCACGCGGTGGGCGGGGCATGAGAACCAGCGACTTCCATGCTAAGGAGGAAGTACTGTAAGTCAGAAGCGATCAGCGTTTCCAAGGTAACCATCTGGTTTACAGGATTCAGAAGGAACCTACTTCTTTTTGGCGCAACGAGAAAAATCAGCGTGGCTGCTTTGATCCTGAGATTAAAAAAGGTGAAGCACTTTCTTAAGGCTAGTCAAGGGATTTCCCCCATTTGAGTTTTAAATAGAAGTTTTAAGTTGACAGTCAATCAAGACTAGATTTGGTTCACTGTATTGCACATACAGTGAACCAAATCTAGTCTTGATTCATTGTCTTGATACGTGATGAAAAATTGTTGACTACATTCCTCACACGTGCAAAAGCAATGCTATACCTAGACATTCCTAATTACTAAACACGATAGTATCATCTACTTATTTTACCCCTACTATTTCTAGAATCAATAAAAAAACGTATTTCAGTACCTAATCAAGTTACTAACCCTCTTCCTCCCATAACTTGAGCACTTCCCCGCGTTATACGCTAATTGTAAGTTAAGCCAAGTTAAGTGGCAAACGAGAGAAGTAATTGTTTTACGCTGCGAAGTGTTTGAGCTTTAAGATGATTGCTTTTGGTGTTAGCAGCGGCTATTCATTTCTTTATGTTTATATGACTCTTGGTTTAATTGGTGGGAGAAGGGTTCAGTCATGTCTTGTTGCGAATAGTTTGTGGAGAAGGATTTTGCTAATTTTTATCAATATGTATGTGTTTAGCCTTAGATGCAATATAGTTAACTTAAGTAGATTTCTTGATAATAAGATAGGCATGTGGGAGAGAACAGTATTACTGAATTAACCAAGTTTTGGATATTGTTACCTACATGAATCCTTATTCTTGTATTTCATTCATTTAGTACTTTTATTTAAAATGAACTAAAGAACTTTAGTTTAAATAATTTCAAAAGTTTCACAAAGAATAACAAAGCTTGGAAAATAAATCCTCCATTTTATTCAACTTTTTCTTAAACATTCGAATGGCGAACTTTTCTCGTAATGTTCTCGGAGTGGTGCAAAAACGTCAAAAAGTTCTGTTTCCTTGCAAATAAGGTTTATAAGATATGTTTGTTGAAAGCTGCGAGAGGGGGAAGAGGGGGAGGGGTGAGGGGGTCAAGTCGCACGTGTCGCTGACGGGTCAAAATGTCAGCGTCGGCGCGGGCAAAGACATGCCACGTGTTTGAGATGTTTGCAAATCTAGCTGGTTAGGTTTTAGGAAACTCTATCTGCGTATTATATAACATAATTATATGCAGGGAACATAGTTTCGCTATTTTTAAGTATCTTAAAATAGTTTTGTTTTTAGTGAATGAAATAAAAAGTTCCAACAAAAAAAAGCCACTTGAAATATTACGGTACTAAAAATTTTGCCTTTCATGGGCATCGAACCTGCAATACGACATGCAGTGACATAGTGATTACTGCTCGGCTATCTGGGAAAAGCTGGCTAAGGTCAAGAAAAATCCCATGTTTAAACATTTTCAAGAACTGATGGATACCTCATCACATGTGTGCTTAGCCCTGACGCACGTACCTCCTCACATATGAATCATACAACCCGACGTAGAACACACAAACCTAACTACACCATGTGCTATTGCATGTACCATACTACTCAAAAAATAAACAATCTAGAACATAATTCAAGAAAACAAAAGATTTCAACAAAAGTGAACTCTTGTAATTTACGCAACCTTTTGCATAAAGAGCGTAATGTTAAAATTAACACGGAATGACGTACCCTTGACCGGCGACCGGTGAATCATGCTGCGTGTGCGCAACGACACTGTACATATTACTAAAGAAGTACCACAAAGGGATCAAAACATAATGTAAAAAAAGATACGATTATCGAAATTCATTCAGATTTTGTCTCCTGGATAGCTATATCCAAAAAATGAATTAAACGTTTAGGAGAATAAAGAAACATGATTGTTCTAGTATCATTGAGATTGACGATTAACTAATCCCATGCTTGTAAAAACATGTCGTTGAAATGTTGGAAGATTATGATGTATGGAAAATCTTAGGGGTCATTTTTGTCGAGCACTAGAAAGACAAAAATAAAATAATACAAATCATCGAAAAATAAACCTACTTTTTTTAAATACTTTTATGAAATATACTTCTATACTTTGGAGTTCGTCGTACGTGGACCTTTTGTTTTACAACTTTATTTGAAAACCCCGCACAAGCGCAAGGGCGACGATGCCGCGACCACTGATAAACTTTTAATACAAGAAATTAAGCTTATTTGGTTGCGAGATTTATTCATTAATTAATTGATTAAGACTCGGCTGGTTACCTTTGCTTAATCAGTAGATAGTTATCTTGCTACTTAACGTCTGATTGACTGAGTTAATAATGTTGCTTGTAGTCTAGTAATCGATACTTGTTTGTAGACACGTAATTAGTAGTGAACATAATAATGTCTGGTTTCGTACGTTGGTTTAATTTAAATATTAATTTTTGTTTTAAGATTTGAAAGGTACATTTTTACGTACTAAATATATCTTACATACAATGTTTAGATATTGATTTATTTTTACTTTTTATTAAATTGTCCTATATTTGAAGCAATTTGCCTTCAAAGTACAGGATAACACATTTTCTTTTTAATTAAAGGTTTTATCCTTATGTTACAAATAACTTTTTCAGATTATATAAATAGCCTGAAAAACTAACTCGTGTAACAGCTACCGCATTTGAAATTTATATTTAGGACTCACAATGTACATGAACAACCCTCAAGGAGAAAGTTTATAAACAACTAGAAATTTGCCTTATATAAAGATTTCCTAAAGGTATCCAAACTCATCTTCACAAGTCAAATGATATTTTCAAAAAGTTCACAGGAAAAGGCAACAGCAAACAGCAACTAAATAACTTAACCTAATTAAAACCTCCCCAGAATATTTCTCAATGAGATATTTTTAAGTCAGACTAAGTCGGAAAACTTTTCCTCCTAAAGTATTAAAATTATGAATTTGCAAACAAGAGTGTGTCGAGTTTGACCTCATGTTGCTTGTGACTGTGACGTAAAACAAAGATACATTAAGTCCACTTAACTCCTACGCATCACGACTTACCTTTGTTAACTAATTTTAGACCAGTTACTTTGAGTATAGATTGTGTATAGAGCGCCTTTTCCCTTATAAAGCTTTCGTTAAGGGTGAAAGGTGAGTGAACTAATCAATTCCCCTCGTCCTTCCTTTTTCGTTTCTTACTAATTTCGCTTTAGATTCAAGGAAATAAAAACGGTTTTAAACTTAGTTGCCTTGGGAAGTTGGTTATTTTAAATTCAGTCTGCAGTTGCTTAAATTAAAACAGATCTTTTTATTGTAGGTACCAGTACTAAATTGAAGTGTTATCTATCCAATTCTTACATACGTTATACTATACTATATAGAAAAAAAAACTACTATAATGTTGATGATTCACATTCTACGAGTATATCAAATAATTTGCGACAGTAGCACTTACTGCATACGCGTTGTGGTTAACATAATTCGTGGTTTACATGATAATATTTTGGTTCATTATATGTACACCTACACTCTTCTACCTACATATGAAAGAGTATTACAACATTTATACTTGATTTCATATTCCTTACATACACGTGAAAGCGTATCTGTAAACACTGTTACTACATACATACCTGTCATCACGCCTGTATCCCCAAAGGGTTTGGCAGAGGTGTACTAATGTACACCCACAGTACGCCGATATGTTTAGATCCCATGTAATAGGGGGCGAGCCTATTGCCACTAACCGGGCACAAATTCAAACTCCGACCTGCTACTGAGAATTTCATAGAAAAACCCAATAACACCTTGGTCGACTTGGGAATCGAACCCTAGACCTCTAGCGTAGCAGTCGCGCTTAGCACCACTAGGCCAACCGGGCAGTCAAATGGAGTAAAACTGTTACTGAATACATTTATTCTTTAAATTACATTTTAACTGAACAAAACTTGCAATTACACTTAGTTATCTATTGTTGTTAATGTTTATCTAATCCATACTGTAAGTGAGTAACATAATACATCGGATTACTTCAACTGGGCAAGAATCAAAGGTCACGCTGGACCGCTTGATACGAACTTATCTCAGACTTAAACGTAGGCAGCACGTTTGCCTTCGCTTGGCTTTTGTCACAGTACTCAATGACATCATCCGTAAATTATAGAAAGCCTACATTCGTTACGATGGCTGGAAGAAATAGAATCTTATACCGGTGATGGTGGTTATTTGACTCAAACACTACAAATTGAACTAAGTACAAGGCATATTATGGAGTACCGAAATTTCACCGTAAAAAAATTAAGTTCAAAGCAAGATAAAATCAGAACGTGAAAATGCGAAATAGGTCCACTGATACTACGCTTTTATGGGACGAATCGGACTACCCCATAGCATATTTTCTGTACAGTCGCACGTAAAATAATTTTCCTCGAGAAAATTAAATTAGTTAACATTATTATTTTAATATCAGTTCTCTAAAACTAAGTATGACGTAAATAATGCGTAGGTAACACAAGATTTCGGCCTCACCTCACCAATTATTTTAATAACCAGGATTGATTATAAATAAAGTGGTATCAGAGCCTTCCTGCAGGCTGTAAGTTACTGTTAAAGCCTCCTATATAACACATTATCTTCTATTACAATCGAGGTGTTGTACTGGTGTAATGACACGCTGCGAATGGAACTCTGATCAGATTTAACGTACGCTTATTGGTGGGTAAACATTTTTGTTTACAATACAATGCATTCTACGAGAACGTTTGCCTTGATAAGTTTTTTTCTAAACACACATATATGTGTAACTGTTATTATTAGGATTGCGAACTTTTTGTCAAGCAGGGAGTGCAAAACGTAGTAATAACTAGCCCAAAAAATATTCACATACGAGTATAGTTAGCAAATATTACCATAACTTTAGTTGTAGTTTTGATACATGATGGATAGAAAAGCTGAGCAAAGCTGACTTTAATGTTCAGAGGCAAGTTATAGTCATGTTAAGACAGTGTCTTTCAGAAACAAGGGGTTTTTTTTTGGTAGAGGTCTTTGCAGTTAGCCTGAGCGCAGGCTTTGACTGCTTCACCGGGCTTTTGGCGAGGACCTTAAGGCCTCCAGCCAGAGCAATAGGAAAAACTAACTACGCCAACAACGTCCACTAAGGGCATCCCCTGCGGGGTTCGGACCTTGAGAAACAAGGGGTTAAAGTTATGTCATAGCTAAGACTAAAACACATATACTTAGATATGAAAAACCTATACTTTATGCGAAACCTCATCAAAGTAAAGTACATGTTCGAGGTGTGTGTCCGGCATAAAGTTTAACGGGTTACGGATTGAACCCGCGACCTTTCGATGGCGAGTCAATAACGTCGTTGGGCCATTATCGGCATACACCTTTCAATCTATCTCAGTGATGTCACGCTTATCCGCCAATCAAACATTCTAACTTTATTGATGTTTGTTCATTTATTTGCAAGGGTAGGGTGTGAAAATTAAACATGAACAGAAGTAAGTTGTGAGCCGTGAATGCGTTGTTGTTAATTTTTGCCTATAACTAAAGAATTAAAATGAAGGAGGAATAAGACTAAGTTTACGATCAAGTGGGTGATGTCAACGATAGTTGAGCTTTTAGACTAGAAAAAAAACTGGTACAATATACACGAGATATGTAGTTATGCATGCAATAGCATCCGAAAAATAGGAATAATATTTACTGGAAATTAAGGTTCGGTTTCAATAAAACAAGATGTTCTCTCTGACCCCTACCATGTTTCACATCACAAGGATTTAAGAAAGATTAAAAGAAAGGCAGAATTAGACGCTGAAACATAATTTATCTCCTCAAAGGCTAATTACTCATCGCTAAGTAGGTATAACAGTAAGGCATAGAGAAAGTTCCCTATCACCTAGACAGCACCACAATAAGAACCTTGGCAGATGGCAGCAGATGTTCGGGACTTCGATCTACCGGGAACATGAGTCAGTGATGTTTACACACCGGTCACGTCTAGCGCGTGTTTTGTTTAGTCATTGTGTTCGTGTCGTTATCTCAATCGATGCTTTATATGGTCAGGTTTTTAGATATGAATTTAATGAGATAAGAGTAATTGTTGCAGGGGATTCTGGATATACCTACCTATAATATATGCTTTCATTCTTACTTTTATTTTGAGCTATTTTCTGGATAAATCAATTTTAAAGTAAAAGTGATCTAATATATATATTATGTAGGTGACATAAGTTGAGCTTTCCTAAAATTTGCAATCTGTACTTGCATTAACGTTTATTATAAACATTAATTACTACTCACTCAACCTAAATAGTTAGAGTCGTACACCTACGTACTATCGTACCTAAACTCTGTTTAAAATGTGGAAACGTAAACGCGAAGTTAGTGTAACAAAAAAATAGTTTTTCTTAAAAAAATCTTCATAGGGTCAACTTTGAACCAAGTATATTATAATTAAACTCATTCTCTCGCACCCAAAAAATCTCCAATTAAAGCTAGCCACACTAAACGGGAGATGTGAATAAATTCCATTAACCCAGAACCGAACTTACATAAGGATGAGTTCGGCCGCGGTATAAATCTGTGGACTTTCACTCACTGACAACACACTTTATTAACTGAACGGCACCACAGACTAAGAATTACAGTGTATTAAAAGTTTACGCAGGGATGCGTGATACAGTTTGGCAAAAGTTTTGTGGACTTGCGAAGTTTGGAGGAAAATTTTATACGCATAATGTGTGCTGCATAGAAGTGGACTAAATATGAATTAAAAAGACATTAACTAATTCTTATATTTTTTATGTGATTATTAGTGTATCTACTTAATATGCTCTTCAATCCTTAAATTCCTCCAATATATTGCTTTATTTAGATCTAACCACATAAATATTAACTGCAACTTAAAAACTTAGTAGCACATCATAACACCGCCCTGTATAAGTCCCACTGCTAGACAATGACCTCTCCTCGTATAAAGAATAAACGAGCATTGATCACCACGCTTTCTTGCGGATATGCAATTGTTCAAGATGTTTTATTTAAGAGTGTCAGTAACAAAAATTATATACTGTTATTCTTCTATACTGTGCTCTACAACTTTGAATTTCGGAAGTACCACTGAATCTCCTTCTCCCGAATTGATTCGATAAGATTATTGTATAACGTCCAGCTACATACATATAGTGCCCCACAACTTTTCCCTCCATTACACCGACGCCGATAACCTCTGGCTGATATAAACCACACTTCTTTAAGATAAAAACGAGGAAAAAGTTGTAAAAGTTTTAAGATTAAAAAATAAAAACAGTCGCTTGAATTTACGGCGGGTTCATCTGTATCGACCTTTGACATTGCTTTTACATTTTGCTGTATCTAAAGATATACCTAAAATCAACTTTGTCCAAGGAAATACTACATAATTAAATTCACTTTTATAGATAACAGCTGTATTTGAAATTTAAGTTAATTTAAAAAAAGAATTTAAAAAAGAAGCATATTGGTTACATTTACGAGTACCTCTTTTTCCATATTATGGACATCAATAGCCCAGAACCGAATTGGAAGAAGGAAAGGGAGGCCTTTGCCCTGTAGTCGAACGATAATGGCTAGAAATAAATAAATAAATAATTGGTCACAACAAAACATTATTCGTATCCACTTTAGTATAATGAAAAATAGATAGCGATTAAAAGAACTTCCATATTAATGACTACAAATAAAATGTAGAAAGTTACAACAACATTTTAAATTTAAATCATTCATAAAAACATAACGATTTCATCGACAAATCATTGTCAACGATCCGCTTTTTATAATTGTTTTAATGTACTAACTATCGAGTATGTTGTACGACGAGCAAAAACTGTTCAGTTGTAATACGTCAAAATTAATAGTAACCAGCAACGTTCAGGACCGTAAATAACTGTTAGTGGAGGGTTAAGCGCGAACCCACGATGTGGTGAGGGTTAATTAGGAAAAATGTTGTGTATAATTTGTTTAGTTTAATTTTAGTTTAGTTGAATATATGGTAGGATATATTACTCCTCGACATGTAGTCTACTTTTTTAGATCTACTCACTAGAACATAATGCTACAATGAGAATATTCAAAGTTAATTGAATTTGTATCATCATTGTAATTGTTTGTAATAAGAACAATTACCTAAGACATGAATATTTATAATCCGGGAAAATCCTTGAATACTATTTTTTTCACAAGATTAATTTATTAACATAATATTCATCCTAGATCTCTTACCAAACATTAGACACAGATAATCTATGGACGCAGGTAAAGTTTTCTATCTCCTCATCACCACGGGTCCCTAAAAATCTACTCGCCATTGCAGCTGCTTCGTATTTATGATCATCGACATTGATCACAAATCATTGGCAACTCAGATGCGTTCAAACATTCGCACATGATTGAAACACTTCGTTATGAATCCACAACAGGTGCACTACGTCACAAATGAGTGAATACCCCACCGTCACTCGTTAGTGCATTGTCTGCAAATTGGCATAAGTTAACCCCATTGGCAGCAAGTGAAGCGAGTCTGTAAGTACCAATAATTAGTGTTTTTAATGATAGTATCGGACATGATAGCTATCGGACACGATTCACTTAATACCACGGTACAGTTTAGTTAAGTAGGTCTTTTGCAAACCGCTTTTACTTTTTGTGTCATGGAACCCTTTATTTTTCATTTGCCTCATTTACTTAATCGAAGGGATCGTATAGTTTCCTCGTAATTAAATGCATCTAGTGAATAGGTCAAGGTTTATTTACATAACTCCTCTAAACATAAACAATATTAACGTTACTTGCACTAAAAAATATTGAATCAACAACACTTTGTCTTTAAATAAATGGGTTCCGATATCTTACTTTACACTCATTCACACCTACACCAAAAAACATACAAAAAAATAAGCATTTGTTGAGTCAAAACTAAAATGATTAACGACGATATCCAAAAATAAATGCGTCGCCAATTTTCAGGGATCAAAAACATTTGTGTCACATAAAACTAGCTCAATACATCACATACAAAAAATCCTATTTAACGCATTCAGGTAACGGTATCAGCTGCTATATCAATGTGTATGGAGCATCATTAGTACACGCAAACGAACCAAATACTATGCAAGTCTGCACAGAATGCTGTGAAATAGCGCCCTAATTAACTAGTATCATGATTATTGTCACCTTCGTTAAGTGACGTGTGTCAACGAGTACGCCACCTTTTTTCTGTGTTGCAAATGGCGAGGTATTTTATCCTAGGTACCTTTTAACGTTCCAGCTGTGAAGTAATAAAAATAGTAGGATTAATGACACGAAATATTTCGAGGCGACAGGTCTATTTTTTATGATGTTAAATTCATATGTAGCTTATATTATTTTTAATTTAATATTTAAGTTTTCTATAAAAAACTAAGCCTGAATCAATTATTTTCTGGAACATAAACTGGTGTTCAAGACTTTTAAAACCATAAAGAGCTTTTTGTAGACTCTGTCGTAAGTCATAAAGATTTGACTTTTATTCCCAAATAAATATTCAAGTGGCATTTGAATTCAGAATACAAAATTACCATCACCACGACACATTGAATTCAAATTTTATTTTCGCGAAACGTTGACGACACCTGCCTTCGGTAAGGGCTTTTTCGCATGACGCATCTAATACGATTAAATTGAAAAAAATCAAGTGCAGATTAATATTCAGTATGCAATAATCGTAAAAATAATTTAACAATAAACTTATACGTCATGCTTATGAGAGTACTTTTGGATGGCTTTGTCTTGGAAATAAGAGATGCTTGGTATTTTTTATAAATACCTTAACGCAGTCTGATTGAGCGCAACAATGGAAATTGATTATTTAACTTCATACAAATGATGTGCTTTCAAAAAATGCCTCTCGTTTCTCTTTATTAAGAATTTATTAATTTCATTTGCTTTAATGAAATAATTATTTGTCATTATTCAGAGTTAATTAATTTGCATGTAGATATTTCGTTTAAAGGTTTTTTGATAACATAGGGGTTTCCTATATTATTCAGTTAAAAATATTTGAAGCAAACAAAAAAGTCAATTATCATTCCAAGTATTCGTCAATCGTTCACTAAAATATGCAAGCTAAATAAAATATCAGTTTCAAAATAAAAAGAAAAACTTCGTAAACACATCATTGAACCCGTCTATACCTTTTTGCAGTCACTTCAAGATACTATGTAAGCTGCCAGTGTGATCAAAATAAGTGAAATAAACAGTGTGGACACTCGACAAGCGGTGCAAACGTTTATTAAAATAAAATATGTTCACTTAACCCCAACTAACCGAACGCTATCGAGTAAAAAGCCTAATTATAATTACAAAATGTGTAAGAATTCTCGCGCCTCTCTCAAACCGTTGTAAATAACACCAGAAAAAAGGCAATTAATATCGCGTTTTGTTCACAAACCAAGAAAAATGCGCATCTTGTTGAAGTTGGACATTCCTATTGTGTTGCGAACTGTCTAATTGATATGATGCCAACAATCCTCAGGATCTCACACCGGCTTGGATAAATTAAAGCCAGTAAGTTTAACGAAAGACTCCCCGTTGCCTCATGAATTGTTAATACAATTTTAATTAAACTTCATAAAATTAACATTGAGTCCGGCAAAAAGTCGGCACTCACAGCCGCCAAACTCGATTTGACGAATCATTTTTTTTGTTCACCAAAGCGAGGTAATTAAATGGCTTCCAGGCTTGAAGCGGATAGGATTTACATAGAGTTCATTAGATTTCATTTCATATGTAAATTGTAGATACGAGATGAGATGGACGCAGTAGGTACATATTTGATATCAATTAAAAACCACTAATACTTGCTTGGAAATCACAGAGGTTTCGTTCAAAGTGTGAACATTAGATTAATAGTTGCTGTAAAGCAACGCATGCACGCATGCACGATAGCGTAACTTATATATTTACTCTTCTAACTCTTTCTATCGTACTCGATCCGAGTTGAACATAAGATAATTTCAATAAAGGACGAAGAGAATGTGTAAGTTAGCTTACTTTTATTTGCAGGATTCAAGTCATAAACATAATAACTTATCCTTAACCTAATATTTAATATAGCTATAGCTAGCACATTTCAAATTATTGTCGAGGAAAAAGCGAAACAAGAACTGCAATAGTTTTATATCGTTTCTTTTCTTTGTATACTTTTTACAGAATTGAGTATGGACCATCGTTTTGTAGGTGTTTTGTAATATCATAAAAAGCTTTAGAACAATAATCTTTCATGCTCGGTAAATATAAAGCTTATTATTTCTTACAATAGTATTTCTCGGGATCGCTTACACAGTGCTTATTCGCTCGTTAAAATACATTAATTTACACCTTATCAATACACTCTTATACTTGTAGCTATGAAGCTAAAAGTACCTAATAGGGCTCTTAAAATTTGTTCTAAAAATGGTAAATCACGCTACACACAAACTTTTTTGTGAGAATAAAAAAGCTAATTTTAGATTAGCTAAACAAGGAACAGTTACCATCATTTTTCTTTACTTAGAATTTATTTTTCGGATGTAATTTTTTAAGATTAGAAATAATTTTTAATATATTTTAAGCAATACTCAATACTCAATACTCAATACTTTATTGCGTTCCATAATTTACATAAATGGTCTTAAAAATAGAATGATACAGAAACATTATGGACCCTGTCGGGCACAGCAAAAACTTAGGAGAGAGGAAGAGCGCTTTGTATATGTATTTAATTTATGCTATTGGTATGTTATAAAATTATTTATATAGTATTTTTGTTCTTAATTTGTTTGATTTATTTAGTTTTAGTTTAGTTTAGTTTATCATCGAAAAATTCGTTTATTTCGTAGTAGCATTTTATTTCTAGAAAACGTTTTAGCTTATTTAAAAATGTATTCGTTTTATTTTCTTCTTTTATGTGTTTTGGTAATTTATTATATATTTTTATTGACATGACTAGGGGGCTAGACGAGTGTATTTTCAGTCGGGATGTAGGTAGGTTTAATCTTTTATTGTGTCTTAAGGTATATTTTGTTTGGATGTCTTTACGAGTGGTATAGTATTCAGGGTATTTACGGACAAATTTGCAAATTTCGAATATGTACAGACAGGTAAGGGTTAATATGTTGTATTCTCGGAAATATGGTTTACAACTGTCGGTTTGTTTTATATTGGTGATTATTCGGATTAGCTTTTTTTGTAGGGTAAATATAGTTGGTGAATCTGTACTGCTTCCCCATAGGATAATGCCATAGGAAAGCCATGCTTGGGCGTACGCATAGTAGGTGACGAGTGCGGTTTTTAAGTTAGTGGTTTTTTTGACTTCACGTAGGGCATATGCGAATTTTGATAATTTTGCTCTTATTTTTTGTATGTGTGATTTCCAATTTATGTGTGTGTCTATAGATAGTCCAAGAAGGGTGAATTCATTTACTTGCTGTAATTTTGTGTTATTAAAGCTATAATCAAGTTTTAAGGGGGCTTTTTGATGGGGATGAAAAGTGATTATTTTAGTTTTATTAAAGTTTATTTCTAAGTTATGGTTATTCAACCAGTTGATAGTTGAAGAGAGAAGGGAGTCAAGTTTTTTGTGTATGTTGCTATTGTTTCGACATGAAGTGAGTAGAGAGATGTCATCTGCGAATAAAATGCATGGCTCGTTTACAGTTTTTGGAAGATCGTTAATATAAATTAAAAACAACAGGCATCCTATTACACTTCCTTGGGGGATTGATGCATTGACGATTTTTTATCGGATTTTATTTTTATTATTTCTTTTGTGTGATTATCAAAATGTTCTATCTCTACTATTTGTTTTCTATCTTTTAGGTAAGAAGCCAACCATTTATGGGCATTTCCTCGTATACCTATTCCGTATAATTTTTCAAGCAGAATTTTAAATTGCACTTTGTCGTAGGCTTTTGTCATATCTAACAAAAGCCCAACTGCGTAGTTTTTATTATTTATAATATTTATGGCCTCCTGAATGTATTTATAAACAGCTAAAGTTGTTGATCTGTTTTTCCGAAATCCGTTTTGGCACTCGTCGAGTATTTTATATTTCTCGCAAAAGGAGTAAACGCGGTCACACATGGCCTTCTCGAAGATCTTAGAGGCAGTAGGCAATAGCGCTATTGGGCGGTAGTTATTAGGGTCTGTTTTGGCATTTTTCTTATGGATAGGTTTTATTAATGATATTTTTAATTGGCTAGGGAATGTTCCCTCTTCAAATGATTGGTTAATAAGTTTATAGAATGGCAATGTAAGTTCGTCAGCGCATTGTTTTAGAAGAAATGGGGGGAGTTCGTCTACTCCATAGCTTTTTTTGTTTTTTAAGTTTTTGATTATTTTATTCACTTCATAGGGTTCTACTGGGCTGAGAAACATGGTGTTTTCTGGAGGGCAGATTACTGGGGCTCCTTTTGGTTCACTTTGTGTTTGGGTGGATTTTTCTCCGATGGATGCAAAGAAACTATTGAATATATTTGCTATTTGCTTAGGGTCGTGTATTAGGTCGTTGTTTATTTGTAATTTTATGTTAAGTTTTTCGTTTTTTGTAGTTTTGTTTGTTCTTTCGTTAATTATGTTCCACATTGTTTTTACTTTGTTTGTTGATTTATTAATTTTATTTATATACTGTATTCTTTTTGCTGTTATAACGGATTTTTTTAATGTTTTTTCGTATTTTTTATAATATTGTAGTAATGTGAGATTGTTTGTCTTTAGTGTAAGGATTTTAAGTAGTCTTTTGTTTTTACAGGATGTTTTAATTCCTTTTGTTAACCAGAATTTTTTGTACTTTGTTTTTAGTTTTACTTTTTTTGCAGGAATACAAATATTAAAAATTTTATTTAATGAATTATTGAAAGAATTATAGTTATCTTCTATATTTTTATTTGTTGTTATTATTTCTTGCCAATTTTGCTTTTTTAATTCGGATTTAAACTTTTGTATATTAAGTGTGTTATAAAATCTCTTTTGTGTATGCCAAACCGTTTGTTTTTTTATTATATTCTGCATTTTCATGTGAAAAATTGTTGCACTGTGTTCTGAAAAACCTAATTCTTCAACTGTAGCATAATTATGTTTACCATTAAAGTTAGTAAAAATTAAATCTAGGCACGTAGACGTAGTTTGAGATATACGAGTGGGATCTTTTATTAGTTGTTTAAATTTATATTCTAGCATGAGATCTAAGAACGAACTAGTTTTTAAATTATTTTCTAAAATATTTATATTAAAGTCTCCTCCTAATATTACGTTAAATTTTATATATTTCTTATTTATGTATTGCATAACTTGTTTTAATTGGCGAATAAATAGATCTTCCTCTCTTCTATTCCAATAGATAATTACTATTAGTATGCTCTCTTTAGGTAGCTCTATCGCACATATCTCTATACAATATTCAATTGACATATCTCTAATATCGCATATTTCTTTAAACTCTATGTGGTCTTGTAGTAAAATAGACACTCCGCCGCCTCCTAGCAATTCACTTCTAAGTAGTTCTAAGTGCATATGCTTAAAGAATATTTCTAGTTGTAGGATAGATCCTACAACATCAAAGCAACAATAGCCCAAAAGTCTCACAAATCCATTACAGGCAGACATAACCCCACTAATACGCGTTCGGTCCGGGAGACCCGAGTGACGCTAAAAGCTCGCCGTAGCCACTTAGCGTCGTCAATTTAGTCAATCCGCCCCAATATCGTTCGTTACTTTGTCGAGTCTGTCTATTGGACACAGGACAAAGGATTGACTAACTATTCCTAACCTTGTTGATGAGTTTAGTTGTCTTTGGAATTGAAGTTAGTGTCCTGCAGCTTTATGAGGTTGACATTGTGTTTTTTTATATAAACATAACATAACGTACCATCACGCCTGTATCCCCGACGGGTTAGACAGAGGTGTACCAATGTACACCCACAGTTCGCCGATATGTTTAGGTCCCATGTAATAGGGGGTGGGCCTATTGCCACTAACCTTTTTTTATCTCGGTTTTATATGTGTAACCGTGATTCTCTTTAAATTTAGATGAAAGCACGTTCGTGGTCTATAAGGGCGAAATACTAAGTTACTATAGGTACTGATTTCATGGTGCTAATAGGTGTAATTTAAGTTTGTTTTTTCATTTACAAGTTCAGTTGTAAATGACACAAAAAAAAACATTTAATTATTAGTCGATTTGTAGTGTAATTGATATACGTTTGATAATAACTACCCATAAAACAGGGTTA
The DNA here is from genome assembly GCA_905146925.1 of Autographa gamma. Classification (NCBI taxonomy): domain Eukaryota; kingdom Metazoa; phylum Arthropoda; class Insecta; order Lepidoptera; family Noctuidae; genus Autographa; species Autographa gamma. Next base: position 1,700,439 of record LR989858.1, read on the forward strand.
TCACGAGACATACAAAACACTCCACCATTTTTTTAAGCCCTACATACAACTCAGGATAATACGATACTGCTAGTGAAAGCGCATCATTAAAGATGCAGTATTTGACCTGTCAATGTTAATGTTTAAAATAATGATCGCTGATTGTAATGCAATCGGACACGGACGGCTCCGATGCAAGACCAGTGCGGGGTTGCCAACATTTTGCGAAAACGTCATAAAAACGGACTCAATTTGGGTTCTTTTTTTAATTGCGGCGAATGTAATCCTCTTAGCGGATTATGAGGAACTTTTGTTTTTACGCAATAATTAAGCTAAATCTTTGGCCTAATTAATTTTGTAATGCATTTCTGTGATGGATAAAGAAAAATTACTATGCTTTAAGCCTTTTACTGCAATTCTTATGAGGATTATTTTTGAGTATCCGGTATAGAAATACATTCCAAATTTTGAGTTCTAGATAGTTGTGAGCAAAAACTGGATCAAATTGAAGTTCTTCCTTTTGCAACATAACCGTTGAGATAAAATATGCATGTAACTAAATACCATGAAGATATATTAACATCCAGAAAATGTTGAGCACACCTAAGTCCATGAAATATGTCTAAAATCTGGAGCGTCATCAACATTCTGAGAAACTGATCGCAATCCGAACTCCTGCGTATCTTAATACATGTCTACGATGTTATATTTAAACTATAACATACTAACTAGTTATTTGTTTACAGTTACATAATATATGTATTCAAGATTCAAGATCACTTTTTTTTAAGTATATTTACTGCGTGACGTCATTGTGATGGTAAATAATAACATAACATATCATCACACCTGTATCTCCGAAGGGTTAGGCAGAAGCGTACCAGTGTACACCCACAGTTCGCCGATATGTTTAGGTCCCATGTAATGGGGGCGAGCCTATTGCCACTAATCAGGCACAATTCCAAACTCCGACCTGCTACTGAGAATTTCATAGATAAACCAAATAACACCTTGGTAGACTCGGGAATCAAACCCAAGACTTCTAGCGTAACGGGCGCGCTTAGCACCACTAGGCCAACGAGGCAGTTATTAAATACTTATTGTATTAAATAACACTTAAAAACTTATTTTAAGCTATGTACGGGTAAACTTAGTATGCTTGACTACATTTTTCAGATAAGAAACTCATCACACTACCTTAACACTCATTAAAATAAATACCTCTATGTATTTTCAGCACCTACTTTGTTAATTTAAGCCTATATGGCGATAATGATTTTTTTCAGTAAGTTAAATGTAATTTCCCGAATAATAAACATTAAGCTTTACATATTTTTTGATAAAACACTCAGACACAATCGCTTGCTAACATCAACATCCTAGATAACTCAAAAAGGTCAAGCCAGTTCATTTTCATGTCAATCTTTATGACGCCTTCATTAATCTAGCACCTCCACGGGTGTTGTTAGATGCTGTTAGAAAACACTCAGTAGTAGCCCGTGGTCACAACCATTCTGAATTATGATTCGCATTCCTCAAATAAAGGGTACTCTAAACGATTCTGTATATAAATACAAAAGTTCGTATTTGACCAATTGCTTTTAAAAACACCAGTCAAAGAAATTTTCACGAATATGATCCCACAAATTTGGGACTATGTGGGATATTTGCAAATAGTTATACAAATATTTTTCGCCACTCTTGCCCTTCGAAGCGGTGTCGGCCAAAATGAATAAGTATAGATACAAAGCAAATAAATGTGTCTTCCCTCCATTGCGTGCACTGTCAGATACTTTCATAGATTACCAAACTTTGAGCACTTGTAAGACCAGGGTAAGGTAACTTCCATAAGTAACGGAAAGCGTAACGATTCTGCTTACCACATATAGAAATACAGCTTCCATGTCACAATACTCGTACTTTATCCACCACACCTAGCAATGGCGGTCAAAGAGGTCACCGTAGTATTTTCATATCAATATTAATCACACACGAGCCGCGGGCGTTCGCCATAATTGATTTTTAATGCCCCGACCGAATTGGCCAGAATATCCCACGGTTTAATTGAAGCACCATCAACATTCGAGTAATAAATATGAGCTTCGGACTACGCAAATAATCTTCCAATGATGGTACTGGTTCGTAAGAAATAATTGACCCACTGGATACTGGATGACCAACTTAAGTGGTAAGGACGTCGAGGTGATAAATTAGCTGACGGTGAAATAGGCGGGTATTATTTACCCACCTGTCCCATTTTCATGCACATCTCTTTATATTATGACCTTTTTGCCAACATAAGACGGTGGGAACTCTAAATCCATGAAAAGCTTTGCATAACACTTCATACATAGTATTTTAAACCAGAAAAAATCTAAATACTAAAATACTATTAACATATACATGTACAAAAAAATGGAACTAGTTTAAACTCAACAAATCGATAAGCCAACAAACATAACTTTCAAACTAACCCTAAAATGTTGAATACGGGGACAATATGGAATTTCCCATTTTCCTAGTGATCCAATCTGTGACGGAGGAATACAAAAAGAGCGGGTGAAAACGGATTAACCAGTACTGCACTCTGTAGGTTATTGAGTTCCGACTCAATGACGTTTTAGTGGAAATTTAAAATTGGATTTTTTCACTAACCTGTAGATATGGGTCGCTAAAATGCAACAATTCAAATATGAGTCAGTTTTAGGAAACTTCTGTAAGTGTTTGAACATAATATTATATAATATATATCAGAGAAATCGTCGTAAATTACATTGGGGTGACATTATTGTGTAAGACAGAAATTAACAAAAACAAACCTCATTACACAATCAAATCCAACCTGAAATCTTTACTTTCTAACCTCCAAAACCAGTTTTCTACAAAAAACGCATAAAAATATACAATTAATACTAAATCGCCACAAATACCTGTGTATATTCTAGTATAGAATACTAACGGACATCCTCAAAGCACCCTGTTGAACTCTTTTAAACGACGCCGCTCAAAAAACCTTTACAAATATAAAAACCATAAATGTGCTGTGCAATATTGAACTTTATGTGGTCAGAAATAAGGTGTAGGGTAAGTGTATACAGGCTTGGTTCTGTGGCGGAAGCGGTGCGGCCTCGCGTTGGTTGTGTGGTCCAAGCCGAGAGGAAAGAATGAGGTTTCAAGGAAGTACTAGTTATTATGCCTGTCTGTGGCTAAACGATTGGCCTTGTGTGTACGGATGCAATCCATGTTTGAACCCAATGTTCTAATTTCAACAAACATTTTTTGTGATCTGAATATTCGTTTATCTAATTATTTTAAGGTACTTTTTAGGGATATGTTTTTTTATAAATCTTTGTTTGTGTATGTACTACCCTTTTTTTAAATTAAAAAATAACAGATAGTTCTCTTTCTAATACGCTCTTACATAATTCTATCCCTGTTATAAATAAGTTTTTTTTTCACTCTTAAATAATTTCCCTTGTACTTAAAACCTTAAACTCGAAAAACATTCCCCATCTAATCTAGATAATCTCTCGTCACTTGTGCCTTACTTTAGTGGAGCGGCGCACGCGCCGACAAGGAAGTGACGTCACGGCGCGCCCCGTCCGCCGCGTTATCTCGGCGAGTCGGTCGCGCGTGCCCCATTTATACCATCGATAACTTTAGGTCACTGGACATTCAGACTACAACTACACGCTTCAAGATGTTCAGATATGATGGACGGCTTTATTATGACGAAAATAAGGCTTTTGCAGATGACTGCGAATTTATTTTAATGGGATAATTTTGAGCTTTTCTTGCAATACGACCTCGTAACCTCATGATTAAAGATTGGGCAAAGAACTGGACTATCCCGAATCCTTAATGGACTTTTAAACGGTTATAGGAATCACGAATCATAATTAATTTAATTTTAATCTTTAACTTATCTAGTGCAGGGCAAACGTCTCTCTTTTTTCCATGCTATGGATAACAATTGTTGCTTAGTCTGCTAAATAATCCGGAACAGAGAAAGGGAAGTACCAAACTTGAAACCTTCCGCAGTTTCTTTACCTTATGGAAAAGCCCTAAGGCAGAGTCGTGGTGTAAAATCTGGAACAGATCTCAACTGTCAAATTTTTCCGCAAAAAATCCCACAATCTTTGCAAAACTTTCATATTGTTTAATTACGATTCCGTTATACATGTGTTCGCGGTTTCCTTATAACTCAGCTGTCGATTGAGCGATAAGGAACGTGTTCCGTCGCCTGTCAATCTGTTTCTGTTCGCTAGTTATTAATAACTGGTCCAGTTGTGACGCTGATTGGGGATGCAGGGATGATCCCAATCTCTACCGGATTATGATGCAGTCATTCAATTCACTGATTTTATGAAGGGCCAGACGATACGTGATTAAGATTATTAGGACTTCCGGTTGCTTCTTTGATGTTATGAAGGTAGAAAAAGTGATGAGGACCATGGAGTATTTGCTAATGAACGAAAATAAATAATTGATCGTTTCTTCTCTATAGGAGATGAAGCTTTCGGCTAGTAAAACAGGCGGATTTGACAAAGTGAACTGAACTTAAAATATTGGTATCAAGAATTTCCAAGTCCGGTGAAGCAGTCAAAGCCTGCGCTCAAGCTAACTGCAAAGATCTCTACCAAAAATATCAAGAATTTGCACTACACTTAGGCGAAATAGCATAAAATTATTATTATAAGTGTGGCGCCAATATTAAAGGCAAGCAGTTCAATCATTTAATTTTAATTACAAAATTTAATAACGTAATGTTAGTTTTGCCCACATAATTTTATAGTGTAGTTATTGAATAAATGACCTCTTAGGTTGTGAAGGTGATTTAAAAAGCCTAACTTATCTCTTTAAACTAAACTTAAACTAAGTGATTAATTTATCTACGTATCTAAAGCAAACATAAATAGGTGATAATAAAACAATTTACTGAGAAAACATAAAGATCTTTAACAGAATTCAAACGGCAGCCTTCACTTATTTGTACCAATAAATCACATTTGGTCGCCGAGATTTCAGCTCAGATATCCTAACATTGCCAATAGATTTCCTAAGGAGAAAGGGACATATATACACAAGACTGACGTGTGAAAAGGAGACAAAAGCAATTTAATACTATCTCTTTAAATCAATAAGCTTCAAGTCAGTGATAACCGAAATGTTTAAAAGGTTTTATCGGTTAAAGTATTTTAAGCCTTAGGAGCATTAATTTAAGAGGGATATCGGCTTGTCAGTGTAAGTGCTAAGTGAAATCTAAGTATGATATCGGTGAGCTAAGTAATAAACAGTGCTAATGTTAGTACGCATGCGCGTAGATCTACGAGATACGGTCTCAACGGCGCCTAGGGCATAAGGCCGGGTGCACACTACTTTATGTTTATAAGTTTATTTAAGAATAGGTTGGCAACATTACGATGATGGCTTTAATGTTGCCACTCTTTAGAAGCAGGTGAGTAATATGCCGTTTATTTTGTTTTACTTAATGTTATTATGTCACCATTAATATTGTTGATTGAATGGCTACTGTGTGAACGTTGACCTACAGGACATGTGTTGAGGTCTTTATTTAGACAGAGCGTGCATGAAGGTACTTATTATGAAGGATGAGAGACCACAGGACTGATGATAATTGTAACCTAACATATCAAATATAAAATAACTGTTGTATGAAATACCTTAAGTAACACACAAAACTATTCGGCCCAAAACATGCAATGGAAAATGTCAGACTCCTTTTTAAGGTAGAATTTGATCAGAAAGTTATTAATCACTAGCTGGTTTGTACCACATTATATATGTATAATATAACACCAATAAATAAGAGAAAAAAAAATGTAACATTTAGTTTTCCATTCAAAGATATAAAAATTGTATGGCTTTAATTATGATTCGTTAGACAGAGTAACCAATTATTACCTTATTCAATAATGCTTGTTGCACATATATTACAAATAAATAAGGTCAAAACATGGATTCTAACATTTCGTTTAAAATAAAATCTTGAAAATTGATAATGATTTTAATAACTCCCTACAGTGTGTCTTACGCTTTACATTTTAAATCTCAATTTATGACTATAAACCGAGATAATAGTTTGAGATAACCGTCTGTTTGTTTGTACAGAACTACTGTAATTATAACTTAACTATAGGTAGGTATTATAATGAAGATCGTTATTAAGATGTTCGCTGCTCGAGCGCTAAACTTAGATCGGAGATACGAGGTGTGAGTAAAGTTCATTATAAATCATAATTATTAGGTGCACACATAATAATAATCCTAAGTAATATTTAAATAACTTTATTAAAAAGCTCTAAATTTTTAATAGAGGATTTGATATTATTTGATGCTTAAAAGCTGCGACTGAAACAATGCTGCCATATTAGAAGTCTATATGATGATTTAAATATGAAATCTTAATAATTAGAACGTATTTTTATTAATGAAAAAAGCTGTAGTATTCAGAAGTTTATTTAGTAAACTGCTTGTGGTTTTAGACACGTTATAAGTTGTCGTTAACGAAACCACAAAACTATAATAAATGTATTTTCATATTCACAACATTTATTCAGTAATATTCGAGTAACTTTTTGCATTTTTGCGTCATAAGTTTGGCAAAGAAAGGATGTCTATATTAAAGTTATTAATTATCTATAGTCAAGCTCAAATTGCGACGTAAATAGTGTAAGGTCCAAACAAGAAGACTTTTAATCCAGGTCATATTCAAATCCCTAAATAGATCATTCCTGTCTCCCATAAACATCAAATACCATAAAGTCTGAACAAGTTTCAAGAGTAGCGGTACACTTTCAGAGCAGACCCAGGTTCAATCCAGAATTAATAAGGTCTTGTCACGTGACCACAGTTACTACATAAACAAGTGACTCTCATAACCCACAGCTAGGGGTATAAAGTAACTATGTAGAGCAGCGATTAGAATCGCAAACCACGATATGATAATTTTTGTAAGTTTATGTTTGAGATTGGGAATGATACGGTATTAATATTGTGGCCTTTACCCTGAATTAAAGCACTTCTAAAGTAGGTGATCGATCAAAAAGTGTATTTATCTATAAACATTATTTATTTAGATTGGGACCTAAACATAACGGAGAACTGTGGGTGTACATTGGTACATCTCTGCCTAACCCTTCGGGGATACAGGCGTGATGATATGTTATGTTATGTGTAATTTTAATCAACTCTATCTCTTAAAACAAATGATCTAGTAATTTCTGTGATTAGAATAGCAGTATGCCATCTTCAAGTGTCGTTGATCCCCCATACATAATAAATAGTGTAAATCCTAATCAATAAAACACAAGGAGAACACCGCTAGAAAACCTGACACGTTGGTTTTCATCACGAAAAAACCTATAACGGACCAATATACCTCGTACATCTTCTTACGCACACACGCGCGCACCACATGTGTCGAAAACGTCCACTCCTGCGCAACGCGTTGCGAAAAATCACCGCCGCCATACTGTAAAATGGATTCTTTACTAAAAACGACAAAACTGCGAAAATTTCGTATTAATAATTACATGGTATCGTCACTTATAGGGATATTTAGTCACATGTGATCACCGTATTTGGTATGTTGTTTTTATCTTGACCCCGTCCCTTTCTCGCCTGAGTGGTGTGTGTATTTCTGTCTTTTTCTAGTGACGTCACTGAACGGTAGTTGCGACTGCAAGGTAGTGGTATCTTCGAGACACCTCCGAGGCACGCGAGATCTGTCTTGATCGTTAAGGGTTTATATTTAATGCGATAAGCAATGTGTACGTAGATATCGCACGTGGCGGCATCTACCGAATTATTGGCATAGAGCATGTTTTGTTTTAGTGTTTCAGATTACGCAGTGTAAATGCTGAAATTTATTTATATGAACGCGTTGAATGGCGATCAAGGGGTCGTGAACTCGAGATCAAATGTTATCCCATTGTGATGAAACTCTTAGATACGTCGATGGTTAAAGGGTTATAATTTACATTACTGGTAATGTGCATTTAAATTAGGAATAGGAAATCTACGCAACTTTAGAATATACAAAATCTTAATAAAATTCTATCATATACGTAAGTTTTTCAATTTATTATTGCAGTATTGTCTATCGATATTCTTAAACCAATTTATCACATTTTAAATTACGGTTGACAGAATTTAACGTTACATAACCGCATACTTAGGAGATTTTTGAGCTCTCTTTTTTTCTTATACGTTTACATAGTTAGATAAACAACTTTAATCACGTTTTAAACCCTTTAGCCATATCACACGCCACGTGCCACTGCGCTACATATATTAGCAGTAATTCACTCCTTATTTCCATGCACGCACTGCCTCGCTGCATATTTTGCACCAAGTAAACAATGCCTCCATTACTACACTTTGGAGGTCAGTTAATTTGAATGTGACCATCAAAAGCCATGTGTCATTATACTTCGTCCTTCAGTTTAGAAATTCTAATGAGTCAGGTCTATTGTTGAAGAATGACCATATGTTAAAAGTATTGCAATGTCTGTTGCAAAACCACACAGATTTGCATGCGGTGACAAAGCTCGCTACTGTTTAAATATAGATGAAGACTGATACTTATTAAAAATTACAATGCAAAAATGCCGATGCGGATTTTATGACTTCATTATCATCTATATAAAAAATACTGGTTACCGTAAAGCTTAACTACATACTTCTAACTGTAATTCCTAAGAACAAACAGCAATTTAGATCAATATGAAATGGAATTATCTATCTGTTTATGATCTACTAACGAATGAGCAACTGACCATAATTTAAATATATGTTTACAAGTTAGAATGATACCAAGCTTCCGATCCGAGCAACACACAAACACACAAACTTATATTCCGAGTGTACCATGACAGTCGCGTGTCAACCTGTGAATTAGTGTTGTGCGATCTCGCGTGTCGTCAGCGGCTGGTGTCGATACTTTATATCGATATTTATCGATGCGACGCCACGACTTATAGCCGCCGATCGGCTGATAACAAGCCGATTTGTTAGCGACCGATGTACACCAAGTTTTGTTTATTTTAACAACTCGAAGCAGTCTATGTTGTATGTCATTTTAAAATATTTCAGCATATTTCTGCAGTCAAATGTATTTTATTGATTGCCATTCAAGTTTATAGCACGAACGTTACAAGTGCTAAACTGAGCCTGTACAAGACAGTACACATAGCATGCATAGTACCGTAACTTGTTAAATATCATTCAGAATTGCACTTTTTTAATACTATTGCAACCAAAATGTTTGAGTCTTACAATATGTATCTATAAATTCTAAACAACTTCTAAAAACAAAGAACTCGCTAAAACATAAAACAATTATGTATTTTGTTTACAGCTTTCCTTTAAAAACTTGAGATTGAATTACAAAAATTTATAAGCACACAATGTACTTATCAACATTCTTATACAAAGGCTACGTTTAACCCAAACTATAAGCCTTTATCCTGTTCTTTGTGTTTCTTAATAACATGCACACCCTTGCAATATCCCAACAGCAAATCATAAAAATGTAGCGTGCGAAACCATGCTGCGCAGTTTAATAATTCACATTGTACATCAAGATAGCAGCCGATTATATTTCAGAAGCGTCGAAATAAATTCATATTCATAGCGCACTTTTTATCGATAACAAGTCACGTCACTGGTAGCGAGTTGGCTCGTTAGGTCGTCGGTAATGTGTCGACATTTCTGTCACCACGCCGCCGCACTGCGCGGTGGTAAACGCTATGCGGACTTTACGATATAGACGCAAATTAGCGGGCGGCGCACACGCAGCCCGTTGAAAAAACGATAATCGAACCCATCCTCGCGTTTTAGGAAAGCAAGCGGTATCGTATAAAATGATTATGTTAGCTTAAGGGATAATTATTTGCCAAGTATGGCTGATGTTGACGGAAGGAGAGAACGGAGATTTGTTATGTATTGGTGTTATTACGTATTTACGTAAATACTTATTTACTTAAATCAGTCTACCGCTGATTTATTCAATTCACAACTTTTGCATGAAATAAAAAAGTTATTGTTTTAAATGATCAAGGGACTACTAAAAACAAGATCAGAAGATTACCTATGATTTGATACGAATCGGATTTCACGCGCAATGATTATGTTATACCCACAACAGTAGTTGAGTGTGTATGCCCAGTTGTGGGCGTTTACGAGCTGATATGTAAAACGAGATGACGGTAAAATAACAAACAAATATAGCTTCAAGTTTAGTGACCTGGCTGAGCATAATGTCTAGATATAAAGACAAAAGCTCGTAAACTTATATAAAGTTTGCTTTAGAATAAAGGCAGAAGTTCGCAACAGAATTATATTGAGTACCTACTGAAAAAACTTATTGCTTAGTCAAGATATATTCTTATAGGTTTCGTGAGGGTACCAACTAAGACGATATTGATTACTCAAAAAATTAAATGCAGACGTCAGATCTACACTGACACCCTATTCATCTAAATCAGCTGACATATGAAAACAAGGTTTATTTTAATTTAGAAAATGTGGCGATCAAACACTTCACCTACTTTTATCACCGCACCGGTCAAAGTTCACTTCAAACTGCTCTATTAACCCGTTAACTTTGTCACCGCCAATAAAAATAAAAGAAACTCGGCCCACATAAAGTTCAATCAACCTAATAAAAACATTGGATTACTATCGATCTCATCGTCGTCTAGGTTTCAACAAGCAATTACGGGATCCATGTTCCCTGGACTACTCTGGAGTTATCATGTTTTGCATACATCGTAATTCACACGCCTTCGCGTTGTAATGACCTGAGATGGGAGATAGGTCGGCCATCTGCCTCGAGCTTCGGGCAACACTGCTTAAATATGATGATCTCAATACAGGTGAATACAGGTGTCTTGTAATTGTTTATAATTTAACGTGATCTTGTATGATAGAGCTTAATGTGTGCCTATTAGATCGTTGTCGTTAATTAAATTCTGATGACATGTAAAGGGGATATGTGACTTTTTTTCTTTGACTGCTCGCTTTCAAGTTACCTGTTTAATAATTATGTAAAACCTTTCGACTACATTTTCTTAATAATATATCCTAACTGTATTGTAGCTTTATGGAAATGTATTGTAATTTCAGACAAGCTGTTCTGGCCCGAAACAAATGACTAGGGAGAAATTCAAGCGGAGATCAGTATAGATTGCAACAGGAGGCATAATTCAAATACCACCTAATCATAATCAGGCTATAACATAATAGTTAACTTCCTTTAAGGAATGTTCAAAATATAATGCGATTAAATACGGAAAGCCTTCGAAAAGAGAGTACTCTCTTTTAAACAAAGTGTTGGAATAAACCCTCAAACAATAAAGCGTCGCCAGAACTGTCTTACAAATCACATTTTGATTTAACTTAGCATGTGACAAGGCCATTACCCGGCTATATTGATTGTCTTAACGTGTAACACAATACGGGGCAATCGTTCACCCCGATACTGTCACACGTCACAAATCAGCGTTATCTCCCAACGTATGCATTATTTCGCGAAAGTAGCCGCGCGAGATACACATCGTTATGACGAAATCCTCGTGTGATTAAAAAAGGTTGAGTTAGATGTGTGGTGGGAATTTGTGAAGTAAGAGATTTGGAATATATTCTAAAATACCTACTAGAATTTTAGCTGTAATTAAGCAAATAATAATAATAAATAATAATAATCCAGCCTACAAACGTCCCACTGCTGGGTAGAGGCCTATTCCCATGCACGAGCATTGATCACTACGCTTGCTCTATGCGGATTGGCGATTTCAGATCCCAAATTTTGGTTTCCTCACGATGTTTTCCTTCACCGTGTAAGGCAAATCATGTTTTATATGTCGGATAGTCCTAGCTAGCTATTACGTGGAGTAAGAAATTCGAAAAATTATTACTTAACTTATATTACTAAAAGAATAATGATTATTCTTTACATTATAGAAAATAACGGGAAGATAACAAGAAGTTTGCTTATGAAATTTTTATAGGCGATATGAATCGTACACTTGGTAAAATGTTTTTATTGTAACATTTATATTTAGTTCGACGTATCCTGGTGCCAGAAACCAAACAAAATCTACTCCTTTCCACACCTCATTAAACGTTGCTTTAATGTATATGATAAATACATTCTACACTCCTGGTATTTAAAACAATTTTCCTCTTGCTCCAAAACAAAAGAAAAGTGACATGAATACTTGATGGAGTACCAATTAGAGAAATGTTACAATAATTGTGTTGATGCATGTATCAACTCGAATGTCATCATTCGTTAATCGAGTAATAAAGAAAACTGTCTTCGGCGAAATTATGAATAATGCATCACAAACATTGCTACCGGCATCAGTATTCAATTGTATTATAATAATACATCTCCGTGTCATAATCTCCATGAAGTTAATTTGCAACTATAACTACCATCCAGACATCAGCGCAATGACTAAATTACGAACATTCCTGCAACATACCTATATTTATATTTAAAACCAGACAATTTACGTTACGACTCCTCTATCGTTATAATCTATAAAAATTAACAAGAATAACATTTTAAAACAACTATAATTTTCGACCTTACAACTTACATATTAAGATTGACGTGATATGCAAAGAAAAACATTGTAAATGTCATCCCTAAGATCACTCTACACCTAAAATATTACAAGATTTAAAAAAGAACTCTATTGTCATATACATAAGGTTGTATTTACTTGCAGAAGATACATGAGATGTATGTGTAACTTTGTATTTAAAGTGATGAGATTAATTTTAAAGATGCATCTACAGACTGGTTGTGTGTAACGGTGCTCGTTGACAAGCGAAATAATACGCTTAGCGAGAAATGCTCGAACTAATTAATTTCTATGAACACATTACAATTTGGAGCGATCCGTTTTATTAAATTTTAGGAAGAAGTGTCACACGGATGTCTATCGTTTTAAGTTAATTTTTTCTCACGATTAAAATGCAAAGTTAATAGGTGTATTATACATTTATTACGGGTAAGACATAAAGATTTTAATTAACGTTATGTAATGTAATAATTGAATTGACAATTTTTTTTATTACTTGTACTATTAGTCTGTAGCACAGATTTGCGGGGTCAGCAATATAATTTGTTATTCTCGTAATTAGGTAACAGATAACATTAATTAATATTTTTTTCTGTGTTTCTATTCTATTATATTAGGTTTTCAGGTCGAAAATATGGCTTCAAAGTAAACTACGACACATTTGCAACGCCGACATATTTGATCCTATATTTTACTGACATCTGTCATATGTGTGAGAGACAAATGACAGCTAATGTCACTCAATTTTGACATTACACGAGCGCCACGTACAAAAGGGTTGTGTCCTTTATTTCAAAAGAAATGCACCTGCGATTGAAAATAAGGCTTTTGAACTAATTAAACTTTTGACAGTCATTATTTATTCATATTTTTTAATTACTTAAGAAAATGTTTATTCTGAGCTTGAGGTTTTCTTGACCTCAAAAAAAGCTTTGTATTAGTCAAAGGCTTCAAATTTTTTATAAACAAAAGTCAGAACCTTAAAAAGGCAGTATTGTTTAAGTACGTTTCTTACAACAATAAAGATAAAAATTCAAAAAAGTCGATGTTACTTTTACATACAATGAAAAACAAAAAGCAGGTGATCTAAATTATGTTTTTCTTTGATTCTGAGCAGTAACTAAAACATTAAAAACTTATTCATGTTACATTTTTTAAATTATTGTCCTCTGTCATGGTCTCGTCAAAACTTTTTGTTCATCTTGGTAATATTCTTTGACAAAGAAACTTTAGGTAAGACTTTTTTAACATAATTTAATAAAATATCATCGTTTTTAGTTGTTCACATTTGAATCGGATACAGGTGCTAAAAGAAAAAAGTTATCTCTGAATAATTCTTACAAAATGTCGTACAAATTGGTTGATTTTTATTCATTTCATTAAAATGGAATTATTTCTAAATAACCTTTGTATAATATTCAGTTGGTTAATTTCTTTATAACAATCAGCATAGGTCATGATGAGCAAGAATCATTCAACCGAAAACTAAGCTCAAACGTAATCCAAACATAGTCTACATTATCCTAAAACACCACTTATCTCCCACAATAAAATTACACGGCACACAAATAGTAGCTTAAACTCCAATTTACTAGCACTAAACCTTAATTCACATAATCCTTTTGAAACAGTAGCAAACAAACAAATAAATACGTACTACACTAACAGACACATAGATACTACATAGTTCATGCTAGGTTATAGGTACTATAACTAAATGCAAAGCCTCCATAACTCAAAATCCGTGTGTTCAGTCAACAATCGTAAAGCACATTAACATTGTCGTAAATTGCGGACATGACGTAACGCCGCTATCCTTCCATAGAACAGTGAGATGAAGAAACGAGGGATACGTTATAGAAACCGCGGGCGGATAAGCGGAGCGGGTATTTATAGATATGTTTTTTAATGATGTAAAACACATTGATATGGGTTATATGTTATTGCCTATCCACGAAACGTTATTTAAAGATCTACATAATATAAGGAAAGTTTTAGGTCGTAGATAAGATTTATAAACCTTAAAGAAAAGAACACGTAAATCCCACGTCTCCCCCCAGCGAAGAGGATTACTAGATAATGACAATTTTCTGTTTCTTAGGTGGTATGTATGTAATATATATTTCGATACATTTTCATTCAGCCAACGTTGATACATATTCACACACGTAACTTGAACATCTGACTGACATTTACTATACCAAATTAAGTACTAATTATCTTTGCAAAAGGCAAATTTTTTCCATCTTCACAAACTCTTTTAAGTTTTCAACAAAATTTAAAATCTTTAAAGCAATTGTCAGACAACAGTATAAACACAAAATACCAAACCGAAATAATTGGCAATATAATTCCTCATTACAATACGAATAACCGCGGACTTTCCGAACGCGCTACGGATCGGTATAGGCGCGATAGCTACCGTGCGCGCGCGCACCTATAACTCTCAATTATCGACATCAAAGCGGCGCGAGGATTGTGCGCGACGTACTTAGCTTTAGCTTTACTTGTATTTGTTGTTCTATTGTTGAGTGGGAGATCAGAAATAATTACAATGATTAGGAAAGTGTTTTGAGGAGAATGGACGAAAAAGTGTGATAACGGTATTATAATGTCTTTGTTTAAATGCTTCCTCCTTTAAACTTTATCGGTCAACTGCCTAATTTTACTCGTCTAATCAGGGTTCTAACCTCCTATTCGTTTTCAAAATTACAATAATATCAATACAGACGGGGTAAGGATCTACGGCAGCAAAGACGACTAAAATATATAGTAATACCCATAATCAAATAACGTTTTATGGAGCGACACAGATGTGTGGTATCTATATTTTTTGGTAACTTAAAAAATCTTTAAAAGTATGTTATTTTATATTTTTGTGTAATAAATATAATTAAGTTTATGTGCCACGACATAAAAAACCTACACCTCCTCTAGTCTAGACGGTCCGCTACAAAAACAAATAGGCGTGATACAGTTCCGTTGTGCGCCGGCGCAGCAATCATTCAATTATCTACATCAAAGCGACGCGCCTCGCTCCAGACACACTGTCACCGCGTCTTCACACTTATAAACAACATTAATATAGGTATTAAGCATAGCTTTTGTATTACTAACAATTTGGAGTATAAGAAAAATATAGGAAGAAGTAATATCGGTTTTATTTGAATGCGAAAGTTAACACGCTAAAATGCTGACCTGATTGTGATGAAATTTGGTATAGGGTAAGCTGGGAACCAAATATAGGACGTAGGCTTTTGCAGCGATAATCCAAACCCACCTTAGCGGAGCCGCTGGTAAAGCTAGTATGTACTTATATAATAATACGCTTTTTGGCAGAAAAGAGTTAAAAACTGTGTAACTAAAGGTCTACGACCGGATTTACACATAGATTAAAAGACTTTTTACATAGTTGTATTATTATAGACGGTCTAATATTTACACGAATTTCTAGTCGTAACCATATCCCACAGCTGGGCACAATAATAAATCTATCTTTCTATGATCCAGTCACTGCGGAATGCAAAGATAAGGATAAAATAAAGAATTAAGCTTTAAGTTAATATTTACACAGATCTGAGTATATTTCACCGTCTCCAGGTCAAAACCGGTTTATTATCGGACCGTTTGTCTAGGCTAATTTCGAGAACAGATAAGCTATGGTAATAGGTCATTTACCTGACGAAGTATTGCACCGTGAAGGGGAGTTATTTACAGTATTAAAATAATAATCTAGGCTAGTTATTTTTAGGTTTAAGGCAGTATTTTTTGTTTGAAAATAATTTTCATAGCACACACAACTCGTGAAACAGCAATTTGAAATAATTTTTTTTAATATAAATTTACATGAACGCAAAAGAAGCGATCGAAACATGACTACTCTAGTTATTTAATTCAGTAGAAACAGATTTGGTGTTGTTATGACATAAATATCAGAATATTTTTTAGTCCCGTGTGCAAAGTAACATAATACGCTCGATTATAATTTCTCTGAACGGGGTCTGAGTGGGTGCAATATTTGACTTTCTGATTATTTTACTCATCATAATATAAAAGGCCTTTTTCTTAGTAATTCACGTCATAACTATCTATTATATCAACTTGATAGGCAGTTTCCAACCTTACATTTAAAAACAAAGCCTTGAACACATTACCTATACAATAAAAACACAGTCCCAGTCAGCTCGCAGCCTCTCGTATCATCGCCATATTAATTAAATAACGTCCACGTCCCCATAAATCACGGCGAGAGGCTACTGCGAGTTAAACGCGAGGGAACTGGTCAGAATTGTAACGGCAGGTATAAAAATATTAAGACAAGAGTTATAATATTCTGTGTGATCATAATGCTGGATTGTAAATTCTCTTTATTATTAGATTAAAGTGTCGAATTAAAAAGAGTCGTGGTGGCCTAGAGGTTCAATGAACGGATTTGTATGCACAAGGTTGCAGGTTCGAACCCGGGCAAGTACCAATGTAACTTTTCAAAGTTATATGTACTTTCTTAATTATTCTAAGACACTTCTGACAAACGGTGAAGGAAA
This sequence comes from Autographa gamma, assembly GCA_905146925.1. Lineage (NCBI taxonomy): Eukaryota > Metazoa > Arthropoda > Insecta > Lepidoptera > Noctuidae > Autographa > Autographa gamma. The sequence goes on from LR989858.1 coordinate 1,717,582, forward strand.
ACATCGCGAGGAAACCTGGATTCCAAAATTTGGGATCTGAAATCGCCAACCCGCAGAGAGCAAGCGTGGTGATCAATGCTCGCGCCTTCTCTATATGGGAAGAGGCCTGTGCCCAGCAGTGGGACGATTATAGGCTGGATTATTATATTAGATTAAAGTGTCTCAGTGAAGGGCCAAAACAACTTGAGTTTAGTAACCTAATTTAAACATAGTTAAATAAAGAGTTATTTCATTGTTCTTTAAAAATAAATTCACCTAGAATTTTTCTCTGTAGATGTAGTAGGAGTTGTACCTAGGTACTATATACTAAGTATTTTTGAATAGGTACATCTCGTAAATATGTTATTACGTGATATAAGAGGAAAATGTAGTGATTTCAAGAAAGAGTAAGTACATACCTTAGCAATTTTCCTTTTGATGGTTGATTCCAGATTCTGTAGGGAAATAGAAAATATTGTTAAATGTTAGACAAAGCAAAGAAAATGAAAATCCTGTTATTGAATTATATCAAAGTTGTGCGTGTTAGATTGCGATCCATCCATAGTTAGAATATAAGAAGTATTAGGAATACAACAACCAATTATGTAATTTCAGCATCCATTGCTCTTTTTTTGATAAAAGTTATTGATTTAATAGTTTGTGAGCTGTCAATGTATGATGAAAGTTCATTGGGTATCGTGTACCGTTATTTAATTATATTTTTGTCAATTGTTTACATTTACACGTGATTATGGAATATCAAAATGATGATCAGATGTTCGTAATTGCACTCTTATCATTCGATAATTTTACTGAATCAATGAACACCCAATAATTATTATTGCTGTACAAATAAGAAGCAAAAATTAATACTCTGAAAGTTTTATAGAAATAAAAATAAAAACATATTCTGAACTTCCTTTATATCTAAATTAAAGTCACAAATCACGTGAAAATGAAACAGCTGACGTCATTACAAAGTTTTATGTAAGTATCATTAGAGAAAGTTAACTCATGCAATACAATTCAAATAAATACAGAGAAAGAAACACAGGAAGAAAAAAAACAAGAAAACAGTTTTTGTAAGATTTTATTAGTATAACAAGTGTAGGTATAGAAAGTTTGATATTTATTTATTCAATTTCTTTGAATGTGTTAATAATAAATAGGACTACATTATTACTGTTTTATATTCACTTCAAGGTTTTCGCCTACAAACAGACCAAATGCGATGAATTTTGCAACTAACCAAAACAGAATATAATTAACACCTAATTCGTTAAAATGTAATTTACGACTCTCTAAATTAAGACGTTAAAACAATTAAATAAAAAACAAATTTAAATATCGAACACCAACAATGCTGCCAACATAAAAATAAACGACCAAATATTTAGGTAATGCCAACCTTAACCTCAAAAACATCTACCGTCACGAAGTCAATAATGAGTTTTCATTTGCCATTAAAAAGACGAAAACTCTCCTTAATACATCACGTAAACAAAAAACCATTTTAATAAAACTTTACATGTGCTATAAAGTCCAATTCATTTCGTGTACAATTCGGCCATACCATTAATTAATCCACTACCTCACAATAAATATCTCGCATAACGTAAATAAAGTAACTTCAATCAGTATATTGCTTGTTTTATTGAAGCGAGTCACGAAAATATCGAATGAACAAACATAAGCATTGTATGAGATTTTTATTGCTTGTACGTACCGATTAATTGAAGTGAAAATTAAGTAGAATGTCAGAAATAATGAGTTTATCGAAAGAACACAATCCAATTATACAAAATACTGCAATCCGTAACTATTGACTTAGTTTGCTTGCAATTGGTTATCATTAAGTAATATCATGAAGGGACAGGTATGGTATGTATTTACAACATATCTCTAGAATCTGAAGTCTTTCAATTACACTTGATAAGACTGGTTCAATTATCTAGTGGGTCTACGTTTAATACGCAAGCCGTTATTTAATGTATTTTTCTATTTGAAAATATTGGCCTTTTTAGATAATGCAATGATTTTTCTGTTTTCGGATATCTCTATTTTTAATTAACAACAAAAAAGCAGATTTTTCTCTTTTTTTTCTATTCATCGACAATACACTAACACAATTTGTTAGTGCATTCATTAAGGAAAGGTTAGTCAGTATTTGGTACAACTCTAATAACTAAACGCTACGAGGCAAATAGACGACGTTTCTTAAAGTAAACGATTTCAACGCGCGCAACCTAACACTTACTCACATCAATGAGCGCTGACTTTGATTTAATAAGAACTATGAACGATAAATTCACATCATAAAGTGATTTAAAATGAGTCTTGAAATAAATAATAGTTAGTGGTAACTTTAATTGATTGATTGTTGACTTAAGTAGTACCTTCATTAGATTTTTTTCAAAAATATGAATAGAAAAGATAGGTATCATATTCATTTAAACTCGTTAAATTAAGTTATTTTTTTTCTTAAGCGACTAATTCTCGATAGTTCACAAAAAAAAATGTAAGTAAGCAAAGAAGAATTCCAAATTTATCCTAGTTAAAAATGTAATGTAACAATAAGCATTCTCGAAAAGCCCAAAAGCTCGACACACACATAACTAGTATTGTGGCACACGTTTGCCAGCGCGACCCAGATTACGATGTAATTGCTGAGCCTTGATCTGACGCAGGCGCCGCCATTACCGACGCATTTTAAATACCCGCCATTTTATCCTAATTGGAGGGAAATAGGCCGAGGGACATGAGAAAATAGTGTGTGATACAGAGATTATGTGGTGCTAACTGTGTAAACTACGTTGTTTGAATTCTGTAGAACATAATCATTATTATACTGTGCTTTGTATGAAAAAAAAAATGATTTTTATTTGGACATTGACATGGTTTAAAAAAATATTTTTTTAATCATTTTGGTTCCAAATTAAGATGTTTTACGGTTACCGAAAAAAGAAAAACATTTGCGGAAGATGATCTTATAACGCAGGTCACAAAAAATACACAACGCCGTTTAAAAAAACCTTGCAAAAAATAAACAATAACTTTTAGTAAAACAATTTTCCATTCAAATTAGCAAGCTCAACACACAAAAAAAAAATAACAAAAATCGTTGTTAAACACAAAAATGAGCACAACTACAGCAGTTAGTTGTCAGGAAAGAGTGTGTGGGTGAAAAGAGGCCGAGTCGTGTACTGTAGCCATGAAATTGTGTCAAATGGACCACACTATGCAAAACAGAACCAAGAATATTACATATTTTATAAAAAAAAAGTGTTTTTTTTTCTAAAGTTACTGGCCATTTTATTTTGGTAGCTGGCACTATATTATATGGCTGGTATGGGTATAGCTGTACTTTTTAACTACACTTTACATTTTTTAAGGGCTATTTTTTAATTTGTTTAAATGGTTGTGAGTTTTGGCTGGTGGATAGAGCACTTAAAATACCTGCCTAAGTTAAAAGTGATTGAAAAGGTTTTTAGTAAGTATGTAGAAGGTCAAAATTTGAAAGTTATAAAAAATTAGGTCATTTGAAATTCTTTATGTAGTATAAGGACTCAAGACTTTCCATTTTAAATTTAGATACTAAAAATTACATTTTATCCTTTCATTTATACACGGGTTACTCTTCTCAAAGTCCTATTTTTATTCCTTTGTTACGCTCTAATAAAACACAGAACACACTCATGCTAACCGACCTTTAAGATGACAAGTGATGATACAGACCTGGAAATATAACAAACATATTAAATAAAATAAAACATCATCATCATAAACGTAAAAAATAAGATGATATGCTCATTTGGGACACAAACAAACTTCAAATGACAAATCATATTAAACTAGAAATAAAACAATAATAATAATACGCAAACAATTTTCTAAACAAAATTGTGTACCATCCTATTTCTCTTCTTACACGTTTTCTAACTATCACACAACAATACCCTACTTATATAACAAAATAACAAAACAAGGACACAAAGTAGGAAAATAGATACAATTAAGCCCAGCAATATTTATAAAAACCACAATTTATGTAAACGAATGCATCGTTACGCATGCTAACAAGCCCACATTATCTTAATAATATAACAAACAGCTTTAATTTCTACACTCAGACACTTTATCTGGGCAATCAATGATTGATTCGATTCCTGATTCGATTATTAATATCGATATTAAATACAGCGATTAGAATCGATTGTGTGATTTGATTACTGTGTTTGTAGTCTGGAATATTAAGACGTTTGAATGATTGTTGGTTAGCTATTGTTAGGCTTAATGATACTGCTAGTTATTTGTATGAGCAAGTGAAATTAAATCGTTTATTTTGAAAATAGAACAAATAATAAACTTTTTTCTGAGCTAATGGAGACAAGCGCTATTTAAAGGATTCTTTAACTAAGTCTGTCACTAATCTTGGGGTAATTATTCCATGTGAGATCAGGCGATAATACAAGTTATGTTTTAATTTTTTTAGACTATTTGATAATAGGAAAACACATCTGCTCAAGATCTTCTACTAAAAAATTGAAACATAAAACAAATGTTAGCATATTTTTCAATTTTTAAATAAAGCATTCCATCCAACCTTCAAGATTTTCCTACTAGGTACCTATGTATAAGTAATCCATCAATATCAGTCCACAGTATTATCGCGAGCAATTTACCAGCATTTTTATACCTCAGGGCGTGTCAGTATAAAGCCTAGGACATGTGTTAAACGGCGCAATAGACACTTGCGCCCATTTGAATATTTCTGCATAAAATCTATTAATTCATGGGGAATTTGTTACGGTATACATTTGTATACGATATAACTTTGAAGACAGGTGCAAGTGACATAACGGCTACATTGTTTTTAAGTGTAATCGTTTAAACGTGTTTAAAAGTTTGTAAAGTGATTTAAATATAGATAAGGGACAAATATGATGAAAGCAAGTATTTTTTTTTTATTAGGTGCCTAAACATCTAAAAATATTTTTTCACTGAGGCGAATAATTCGCCTCAGTGAAAAAATATTTGCACAATAATGCACAATGCTCACCGTTTCAAATTTAAGTAAATATTCAGATGAATGTTTTATTACATAACCCCGTCCTTTGGGCAGAATGATGGACGCGTCTCGGACATAGTGTGGTCACCATCGAAAACATATTGTCCACTGTTGCTTAAAAAATCCATTCACACGAGATGTACCGTTTGCATACACATCTATTTAAATAGAAAGATGTTTATTTAAATTAAAAACTTTTTTAATATTTTTGAATATTTGTGGAACTTAGAATTAACCTCTCATATGCCGCAATAAATAAGACAATAGAATTCAATTGTGTCTCGCTTGGATCCGCGCTTCCGGCATACAACGGGTTAAAGGCGAATTTACACCAAACGAGCGAAAGCTCATTCTATCCATATGCTAACAAATAATTTTCTAATTTCAAAACAAAAGAGGCTGTGGATATATAATGCGCATTCACTCGTTCGACATCAATCGACCTTAAAAGGAATGCGACCGATCACTTTTAAAAATAGAATAGGAAATAAAAGCAAATCATTATTTTCTAGTTTTTTTTTTTTTTATAGTAAGTAATAAATCAAAGTAAATGCAGTCTTTGTTAGTTCTTTGTTTCCTTCATTCATAAACTCAGTGGCATTACCTAGCTTGGAATGTCATTCATGGAGCTATCACGTGTCGCCTTCGTAAACAAGTTTAGCATAAAATCTGTACTTATAACTATTATAATCAGGCTGTTTATTGTCAGGTTAACATGGCACCTGGTGGATTCCATAGTAGCTGATTGTTGATTTATTGTGTATTGTTATTATAATAGTGTTTTAGTTTGGTCATTTAGTGACTCGATATATTGGATTGATTTGTGACGAAGTATTAAAACATCTCATTTAATGTACATATTACAATCCAATTTGAATTAAATAAGAATGAAGCTTTCAAGGCACCTTAATTTTTTGTCTGACAAACTTTACAAAATAACAACACTTATTCGACATGACGTACATTCGAGACTTTAATTTATTCAATAGTTAAATCGAATTTTCTTACAATTTCCGTAACTAAATGATTATAATGTATATCTCAACGACAACAAAACAAAGTAGATTGGATCCAATATTTAGCAGCAAGATCTCTTTTTAGTATCATCATAAAGCAATTCTCACGAATAAAACTGTTCCGGTACAGTACTACCAATAAACAAACATACCCAAATATCAAAACTAGTGATAAACACAGACTGAATATGCGATCAGTACTTACGCACGCCACACAGCGCGCGCACAATATGTCCGCGTACATTTATCATCATAAGTGCCGCTATACACGCGCAACAATGCGACCGACACGACGCGACGCGACAAAGCGTCGGACGACACAACGACACGATTTGTAACTACACCTAAATATTGTATTGTTATTTATTACAACCATTTTACACGGATTCGCTTGTGTGCCTGATTTAATACTATTTTCAACGAGGATAATTCTTGGGAATAATATATTGTAAGGATCTAGGGTAAAGGTAACAATGGATAGGGTAGCAGTAATTTTGATCAAATTGTTAGCCTTAGGAGAGTTAAACAAGCGGACCCGCCTATAAAGTAACTTGTCGCGGAGTAACAAACTGGTGGTCAGCTTGTGCGCGTTCAGGATATTGTGTTTACCATTCTAGTTTTACTAGCTAGAATTGGCTACAATACTAATAGGAAGAATATGAGTATGCGTAACTATTTACAGTTCAGTTTTGAACTTATTGTTCAATTAATTTAAAACGATTGCTAATTATAAATGACTATCGTTGGATTGGTTTCCTTTAACAAATTAAAGTCAGGTGGGTTTTTGATATTGAATCTTAAAACTTTCGAATTTATTTGTGCCATCCTTTAATACTGAAACAAAACCTAAAAGGACTCCTACCCGTGAACCGTGCGCGCTTTGTATCACACCGTAGCGAACGCGTTCAATTCCCTGCGATTATATCGTAAAATTTTACATTGTCGATTTATATGTATCACCTCAGTTTGCCTCTCCCTCTAACAAACGTCGAAAAACAAGGACAAAAGCAGGAGAGTGCATAAAATTAAATTGGATGCGATAATTAACATGGGCTGGTTTTAAGTAAACAGAGGGCATAAAGAACATCAGATCATGATTTTCGGGCAAACAACTCGAGGCTATGGACATTGCTAGGGTAATTTTCAACTTTAATGTCAGTGAATAAGCTGTATTTATGTTTGTTAAGTACGTAGAGATTTTTTCGACCTGATTTTTAACGTGTCACAGTAATTGGTTCCGAGACGAGTCGCCGATGATTGACGCGTAATTTTGACGCTGGCCCGCCATTACTTGCAGTTTCGCGAAAACATTTTATTGGTACACGTATCGATCACAAATATTATTTAGTTTGTGTCACATTGCACGGTTATTTCGAAACCCCGAATTAATTATGCTTACCAAGTCGTTCAATGTAATAAAATTTTATGTAAAACAATTGCATTAAATAAGACTGCCGATTGAAATCATTCAGAATCCTCTTTGTGGGAATGAGAGATTGAATAAGTTTAACATTTTATTCATGGACATTTAACATAAAATTACTTACGAGTATTAATTTACACGAAAGCATTGGCACTCAGTTTGTGTAGGCCCGCAGCGGATCCGCAATACAACTTAACAAAGGCTATTATAAATACTCGGTAATAATTTCTACCAATTATATGTTTAATGTCGTGGTGTTCGCATGCTCCGATCGTAATGATGCACAAATTGAATACATCATAAAACTTTCAAAATAACTGTATAATTAACACTACCACAATTACCGTGACAGTTTGTCAGTAAAAAAAAGATTTTTTTGGGACACAAGATGATATTCATCACACACGGCCGGAGAAGATAATTCGCGAACAATTTGCTTGGTTTATCAGTACGTAATTATCCGAAACGCGTACGTTAATGAACGGTTGCGTTACGCTGCGGTCTGAGCGACGGCCTGTAGCGGGGGCAATGACTTTACGTTAGCACATTTAAGCTCGTCCCTTTTTCCTTCGGTGGACATGTTTTGACCGTAATTTTCTACCGGATCTGAATGTAAGACAAATCTTTTTGTCATTATACGAAGTTACTAAATTATATTAAATCCAACATGTTTGTTAAGGTTGCTCTTATTTCCTGACCTCTATTTATCTCAGCCCGTGTATTTAAATCCTAATGATCCAACTATATAGTCTCACCACAAGTACAAAAACCTTTCAACTCCACGTACACAATTTCTATATACCCCAAAGCACCATCCATATAACCCGCTAGTAACCTGCACTTGTACCAAGCCGTAAAATATCGCAGTCTTGCGCATCTTCGCGTAAGAATAATGTGGTCGGACCGCCGGCGTGTTATTAAACTGTGAGTTATGGTGTTGACGCGTATAGTGTCAGGAAAAAAATATTACGCACAAAAGTGATAATTACCCGTGAAATCTTATTTCCATGAAACTGTGGAAAGTTGATTGTGTAACTAATTAAAGGGAGCTAGAAGGGACTTAATAAAGGATTCGTTTATTTATGCGTGTACTGTATTGAAGTGAATTAAGAGATTTTAAATGTCGTGGCGTAATTGTTTATTGAACTGACCAAGCGATGTCACCACATAAGTTTGTTTGGAACCTAGTAAATATAAAAGTGACTACAACAATATAAAAAAAAAACTTATTGATTTCCTTAGTTATTGTAAGACTATTGATTTATTTGTGTCTAATAAATGGTAACATATCGGCGAACTGTGGGTGTACATTGGTACGCCTCTGCCTACCCCTTCGGGGATACAGGCGTGATGAGTTATGTTAAATGGTAATAGGTTAAATGATCTCGAGTCTCGTTACTTTTATTGTATAATTATAATTATATTCTTATAAAGAAATAATGAGACATTGCGGTGTCATATAAATATGAATTATTACACGTTGAAGAGAAACTTCCGCGCTGATCTTAATTGAAATGCCTTTGTCATTAAATAAGAGTTAAAGCTTCATTCAAGATTGTGACCGAGTTGTAGAGGTCAGAGGTACATGTACAATACAGTATTCAACTGAATCTGTTAAGACTAGAAGCCGATATTACATAGTTTGGGAAAAGGCTAGGCAGAAGATTGATACATTGTGAGCAAAAAAAAAATTTTGCTTATAGAGATTTTAGCAAAAGGAATCTTCAATTTGCTGCCTCGTTGGCCTAGTGGTGCTAAGCGCGACTGCTACGGTAGAGATTCCCAACTCGACCAAGGTGTTATTGGGTTTTTCTATTTAATTCTCACTAGGTCGGAGTTTGAATTTGTGCCCGGTTAGTGGCCATAGGCTCGCCCCCTTTTATATGGGACCTAAATATATCGGCAAACTGTGGGTGTACATTGGTACACCTCTGCCTAACCATTCGGGGATATAGGCGTGATGATATGTTATGTTCTATATTAATATTCAATTTGTTAAAAAAAGTTTTTTTTTTATTACCAATATGTTGTATCTCCACAGCAAGACAACGATTAATATTCAGGACATAATGTTGATAATTAATCTTATAAACAGTAAAAACTACTTCCTATTACACAAGTCGTGACTATTTATCGAGCACTAATTAAAACTATTTAATCAGCAAACAATTTCTACCATCCAACCGATGTTTACAAATGACAATAAAAACTAACATCCATCAGTACCCGTACCATGATCGCCGCGAGTAAGCGAGACAGCGCTATGCGCAGTGTAGCGCGCCGTCTCGCTTCCACAACCGCAACAGCTTTAAGCGCTCATAGTAAGCGTGCAGATGTCAAGATCAACAATTTACCTAAGTTATACCCTTAGAGTATACATAAGAAACTAGAGTGAGCCTATCAGAGTTTGAACGTAAGCTCTAGTGTGAACTAGTTTTGTCGTGAACAATGTATGAAGATGGAGCTTGCCGTTTTAAAAAATCTATCTAAAACACTAATATGATCGTAACAATGTCAAAACCATCGATATTTTCGTATATAAGTTTCGCGTTGCGCGAAAATTAACATAAATCAGTTAACGAATGTACTAGATACAGACTAAAAATTGCTCACGCAAACTAGCGATAAAAAATAGTCTATGTATATGTTTAGTCTATGGTTATAGCTTAGTAGGGGGCACAGGTGTTACGTCAACTGTCACAGGATAAACATATCCACATGACAAAGGTACAACAAAAGGTTAATTTGCAAAAACTTAGCAATTGTGTAATTAAACAGCTAATTTTCAAAGGAACCGGTTAGAAAAACATGGCAGCTGTCTGTTTCCCCGTTTTGAATACAATGTTTGTTATGTTGTAAGGAAAGGTATTAAAGAGACATGCATAAGTAGTACCTAGCTACGAATAATGAAAATTAACGCTTCTTCCTTTTAGTAAAAGTTCAGCAATTTTAAAACTTCATTTCTCAGAGTTTTAGACTAGTGATAGTAGAGACAAATAGCTACATTAATAATGTTTGATTAAATAATAACAGAAAATATATACAGATATCTTTATCTGTATATACTTTCCTTGAAATCAAAGTTTCCAGAGGGAAGTAAGCTTCATTTTTCGGTTATATAATTTTATAACCCAGATAGTTAATAATGCTCAGACTTTGAAAGTTACAACAATAGCAAATAATCACTTACATATCATATACACAAAGTAACGTTTTCAGGATGTGTCAAAACTCGGCAGCTTTCAGTAAAATTTAGCGATAGTTTGTACAGTAGACTTACGGTTTTCAATAAAGTACGCGAATTTCGGTAGCCCGTAAGGTTCCTTTGCTAAACTTTATCTAATACCTATGTTATCTGCCTAAACGATTACAAACGATTCTCGATTCGTACAGTGACGTTATGACAATCTAAACACCATAAACCAAACGATAAAGCCTGTTTACATGATAACAAGCAATTAATTAGTTAGATATAATTATCGTCGCCGATACTCTATTCATTTGGGTTTACTTATATTACTTTTTTTTTTTTTTTTTTGGTAGAGATCTTTGCAGTTAGCCTGAGCGCAGGCTTTGACTGCTTCACCGGACTTTTGGCGAGGACCTTAAGGCCTCCAGCCAAAGCAATAGGAAAAACTAACTACGTTAGCAACGTCTACTAAGGGCACCCCCTGCGGGGTTCGGACCTCGACTTAGTGCGTTGCTAACAATCTTAATAAAGCAAAACAGCAAGGGATGGCTGGATCAAAATTTTTATTATTTAGGGACATATTTTTATTGCTAGTTTGGCCGGCTCGGGCCAGCTTGATCTAGGGACGGGAGGATAACATTTACGTTATTATTAATTATAATACGCGACGGGCCTCGCCGGCGAGGACGTAATATACGGCGGTTGTGTTTTGTATTGCTACTGCTAGCTAAATCGAATGCTTCTTGGAGAAGCGTTGTTTTATCATCGGGGTAGGAGAGAGTATGTCTGGGGCGTTTAATCTTAGATATTACAGAAGGTACGTATCGCGCGGCCGCTACGATTAGCGGGTTACGGTGGGTTTCGGAGGAGTCGAAAAATCGAATCGCGGCGCGTTTCATGAACTGCTTGATTGTTGGCAGCTTTAAGTCACAGTGCAACTGCAAGTTACGGACGTAACCTGGAGCGCCTGTGGCTCTACGCATGAAACGGTTTTGGAGAGTTTGCATTCGTTTGAGTCGATAATCGGGTACGTGAGAGAATACGACGCTGCCGTAAGTCATGATAGGTCTCACGCACGCAGTGTAAATTCTCTTCTTACAAGTAAGAGAGAGTTTACTGCGCTTGTTCAACATACAATGAAGTCGGCCGAGAGCGAAGGCGGCTCGCGCGCGTGCCGCTTTAATATGAGCTATGAAGGTAAGCTTCCGATCAAGGATTATACCCAGGTATTTGGCTTGCTGTTCCCAAGGGATAGACTTGCCGAAGAGGGTTATAGGTGGAGGGGGAGCGGGAGGCTGCCGTTTCTTGCTAAAGAGCACGGCTGCGCTCTTGGTAGGGTTGACTTCGATTCTCCATTTCGTGAACCACTTCCCGAGGGTCGTGACCGCGGTCTGGAGAGTTCGACCTATCGCTAAGGGGCTGGTGCCTGAATAATAGATGGCCGTATCGTCGGCGTACAAAGCTACTTGGGGTTTGCCACCGCGAGGAATGTCGCTAGCGTATAGCGTGAAGAGGAGTGGAGAGAGTACGGAGCCTTGAGGGACTCCGGCCCGGATCGGGTGAGGGGAAGAGAGGGTGCCCTCAACGCGATAGCGAAAGGACCGATTCGACAAAAAGTTTCGGATGATGAGCACGAGACGATCTGGCACCTCGAGTTGGTATAACTTGAAGATCAAGCCATTGTGCCAGACCTTGTCGAAGGCCTTTGCTATATCGAAGAAGAGCACGCCAGTGAGCCTTCCACGCTGAAAACCAGCGCTTATATGCTCGACTATGCGGTGGACTTGTTGGACGCACGAGTGTTGGGTTCTAAAACCGAACTGCTCGTCTGGTATGAGACTCCTGGACTCGGCATAGTCCATAAGACGGGAGTAAATAATTCGCTCGTATAGCTTCCCAAGAACCTTGAGTAAGCTAATTGGGCGATAGCTAGTGGGCTCAGACTTCGGTTTACCGGGTTTGTGGATGCCGATGACTATCGCTTCTTTCCACTGCTGTGGGAAGAGATTGTTGCCTAATGCTGCATTGAAGATGCCTGTCAAGAGGATTACTAATGCTGGGGGGAAGAGTTTGATCACCTTATTGGTGAGTCCGTCTGAGCCAGGGGCTTTACGTGGATGCAGTTCCTTGATCAGAGAGCGTACCTCGTCTACAGTAACCGGCGCGAGTGGGTGTTCCGGATCCTCGGAAGGAGGGAGCGAGGCCTTACGTTCGACTTCAGCGTCAACTCTGGCGAGGTGAGCTTGATCGACCGGAAGGTCGCTAGGCGTACACTGGGCCTCTAAGCTGTCTGCTAGGCATTCCGCTTTCTCGTCGTCTTCGAAGGCAGGGCTCTGATTCGGACGGTTCAGCGGGGGCATAGTAACTTCGGTACAACTACGTAGTTTACGTTGGAGATTCCAAAACGCGTGATGGTTGGGCTCTAATTGGTCGAGAAACTTATCCCAGCGTTCGTCACGCAGTATCCTTATGCGTTTTCTAAAAGCACGCTGTAGAGAGCGCATGCGGACGCGATTGGAGTCGCAGGGATAAGCGTCGTAGGCGCGTATAGCCGCGTTCTTCTCCGTCAGTAGGGCACGGGCGTCGTCCGGAAGGAGCCAGCGAGCGTCTTCTGTCAAAGGTACCGACCGTGAACACTCGTTCACCAGGGACTGCACGTGCTCAGTGAGGGAGTCGATCGCGCCTATAGCGTCCATCGCGGATTTTACGTGGTCTGGGATTGAATCGAGATGCGCGGAGTGGACTGACTTAAGGCGAGTCCCAAGCTTCGTCCAGTTCGTAACTATCTTGGTGGGGATGGGCTGACCAGCGTCTGGGGGACCTACACGCGGACCGAAAGACATGATCACTGGTCGATGGTCAGAATCTAATTCCTGAATAACTTCAATGGACCGAAGCGCTAGGTTAACGTTATAAAGCAAAGCTAGATCTAAGATGTCGGGGCGGTGATTTACGTTAGCGGGAAAGTGCGTAGGATTCATAGGCGCGATGATGTCAAAGTTTAACTCGGAGCTAAGAAGGTCTAGGTGTCTACCGCGGATATTACGAGTGTGGCTATTCCACGCTTCGTGTTTTGCATTCAGGTCTCCCGCCAGAAGGACGGAGTCGCCGAGAGCAAGAAGAGCTTGCAGGTCAGGTCGTAAGTCGACCCCCTGAGGTGACGGAGGGATATAAACTGACACTAAGAACAAAGGTCTATGACCGGTCATGCCTAGCCTACAGACAGAGGCTTCAATGTGCGACAGCGTAGGTGGGTCCATCGGAACACAGTACAGGGACCTTTTGAAGTAAATGAGCGTGCCGCCGCCTGCGGCTCTGGTTCGATCGTTACGGACTAGGTTATAATTCGCGATTCGCGGATTTCTATGAGACGGTTTAAGAAAGGTCTCCTGTACAAGAAAAACGTCGAGTTGGTGGTCGCGGAGAAACGTTGCGATTTCATCGCGTTTATTATTAATGCTTTGCGCGTTAAAGAAACCTAATTTAAGGGAACGGGGTTTGAGTTTACCGGCGGATGTAGCCATTAGAACGCGGCGGCTTTGTATGCGGCGAATACGTCGCTGAACTGCTCCCTAATGAAAGGTGCGTGCAGAGGCGAGGGGTTGGCTCTAATCGCCTCAGCCATAAGGCGGATACGATTAAAGTCAAACGACTCGTACACCTCGATATAGTTTTTTACCGACGCGGTGATGTCGGCCGAGAACGTCGGGGCCATAAGGGCCGCGGCCGACGATGATGCGTGCGCGGGTTTCGGTACAGGCGCAGGTTTGAACGCGGCGAGAGGTATGCGTGGGACAGAGGGTCCTTGGAGCGCGGTAATCGATGCTGTCTCCTTCGGAGGAGAGGCGAGGGCCGGGAACGCACGGAGATGCATTTCTCTATTCCAACAAGCCCCGGTTGGGCGTTGCGGACTAAGACGCGGCAGAGCGGTCGCGGGTTTTTGCGCGGGGGCCAGTGCACGAGCGACAGGCCGTTTCACGACGGTTTTTGGAGCCTTTGGACAGCCTCGGTAGTTTGCTGGGTGACCCTTTTCGCCGCAGAGAACGCAGCTAGGGGGCTCAGCGCACTGGGTGCGGTCCTTGGGCCGGGGACAATCAGGCGTTCCGTGCTCGCCGAGGCACTTCACACAACGAGGGCGCGCGAAACAGTTACGCTGCGAGTGACCGTACAACTGGCAGCGGTGGCACTGACCGATAGTGCCGGTTTTTCGTGGCGGCTCAACTTTTATTCCGGAAAGTTGGCAGACGGATTTAATGTTGAAGATGGCCTTACCGTCTGCCGATCTCTCGGTGACGGCAAGGACCATCTCGTATGGCAACTTGCCTCGCGAACGGTACATCCGGTGTACCTCGAGGGCCGGAATGCCCTGCGAACAGAGGTCTTTAAGAATGTCCTCTGAGGACAACTCAACGGGGACTGATTTTATAACTACGCGGAGGACGCGTTCCTCTGGGAGAGTAAAACTATGGTATGGCAGGGCTCTCTCCTGCAGCATACGAGTAAGCGACCGAAAGTCGGCCGCTGTCGGTACAACTATTTTGATGCCGTCCTTGACAGAACGGGCACTAGAGAAATTAATGTGGTGCTGTGTGCACCACGATGACACCTCGGTCCACTTTCCTTTCTCCTGAAGGAAGATTGGAGGAGGGACCGGGCCACCCTTCTTAGGGGCTGACAAGTCGGAGGTATTGGTCGCCAGAGGGGCAGTATGCGAGGAGGGTGAGGCCGAGAGGGCTGCTGGCTGAGACGCCGAGGCTTCAGCAGAGGACGGAGAGGCGACGGTTTTTGCCGCCTTGGAGGGTACCTGTTGGGACTTAGCCTTCCGGGTACGTTTTTTGCCCTTTCCAATGACTTCAGTAAAGCCATCGGTCGAGCACGACGAGTCGGATGCGGAAAAAGCATCGATGGAATAATCGGAAGCGTTAGCCATCTCGGCGTCGACAGGGGACGGAGAAGCAGAGCGGGGGCGGGAAGTGGATGCCGGTGATGCGTCACACGCAGGTGTGCAACTCGGCGAAGTAATTCTCGGAGACGAGACAATAGAAATAGGAACAATAGCGTTCCCAACAATGGGTTTCGACATAGCAGTCGAGACAATGGGCCTTTGGCGGACTTTAATCCCTTTGTCGGCGCCGATAAGAGGGCGCGGGCAATCTAACTCTGAGAGCAAGGAGGGGTTAAGTTTACGGGTCCAAGCCTGGAAGAGGTCTTGGATGACCTGGGAGTTCTTCATCTCCTCGATGAAACGGGGCCAAAGGGCATCCATTTTCTCGAGAAAACGAGAAGTAAAAGGTGAAAACAAATTAAAATTAAAAACCTAACATAGATAATGACGTAGGGGACGCGCCTAGCATCAAACTAACCTAACTAAATCTATCTCCCCGGGTAGGTACGCCCGGGGATGTGTGACCCTCCCTGCTGGGTTTAAGCAGGGAGGTGAGTACCTATGGTGTGCCTTAAGCTGTGATGTACTCGTCGCCAGTCTTAATGTGCGAACGAGGCCCTGACCAGTCTAGCGCGAAGGGTGTAGACACACCCAACCGACACTAGGTGAGTAGCTGAAAAGGAAACCAGATCACCAGGATCGACTAGGAGACCCCCCAAGGCCGATACACTAGGTCCCGTCCAATTGACTGCTTTGCCTTAAAGAGGCTCGGCGGGTGTGATTGGGCACAACACCCCACTCGGTTTCGTTGGCACCGTTAGGATTTCCACCGAGGACCGCGAAACTGCGGTTTTATCCTGAAGGGACAAATGAATTTAATTCGCGAACCAAGAAACAGTGTTGATCTGCCACCGCCTTGAAAAAGGCAGCTTTAGATCTATCGATGTGCGTAGGCGGGCTACGCAGAGCGTTACGCAATCGTAACAGGTAGCAGGACGGGTGACGAGAGCGAGCGCGCCACAGAGCGACACGTCCGTTCACGGCGAGCGTCGAGCGGAGAGTCACTTATATTACTTGATAACTCAAATTCTAGTGCAAGTGACGTCATGGTTGTGTGTACACTACTTAACATCCGGTTGGACAAAATAATAGTGCCAGTATATTGCGTTCATTTGTCAATAACTTCTAAATAAGAGCACGGTATAGGACTTATATGACCATTAAATCTAAAACCCCGTACTTGTTAAACAAAGGTTTGCAATTTTATAGCCATAGAACATAAAAAGAAGCAATTAAATATCATACTTGTATCTAGCTATCCTTATGCCATTGTAAATAAGAGTCTTCGCAGTGTCTGTGTTTATTTTTTAGTCATAGGAACAAGCGTGTATCTAACATGTACCACGCCCATCTGATCCAAGTTCTTTGTTCTCTATTCAAAATCTTTATAAAGAAGTTATGACGAGTTAGAAAACATTCCCATATTTCATATCAAGATATAGTCTATACCGTTAACACTAAAACCAAAATATAGGCATCACATTACTAAATAACTTTGTACACCGTTGCCTTTACATTTATGATTTTGTTATATGAAAATATTGTTTTATGTTTAACGTTTGCCTTTTTCTAGGAACGAGGCATTGTTCAATCAGGAATGTTTAAATAAATTATTTTATGAAAGATTGTCACACCTAATCAAATATGAAAATCATCAGTAATTGTCCATTTTCATCCAGTCCACATTCAATCTTTATTTTAAATAACCTTTCTAAATCTCAAAATATAATCCAACCTATTGTTAAAATTTCTAAACCACCATGTTTGTAAGTTCGCAATAGTTCCTGTCCAACGAATCTCTTTAAATACCAGCTTATCTCGCCATGTTGTTTACATCAACTGGCAGTAATGAATGGACGATACTTAGCCGCAATTAAATAATTACAAATAATATATTCACAGAGACACTTTACAAGAATATAAATACGTGATTAGATAGGAAAACATGATTTCTGTCACCTGCCTACTATTATTGCCTAATTGCTGGTAGGAACTGTTTTTTACTGACAATATTGTAGTGATTGTAAGTGTTATATTTGAAAGCCAAAAATCGCGAAGCCCCTCAATATCTTAACTCCGTAACCGACATGCGACAAACATACTCAATATTGATGTATAAGAAACTCTACAGTTGCCTCCCTTTTGTAAAGCACTGTACAGACACTTGAGAAAATAAATTTTATTAGCATATAAATTGTCGCCATAGGACTAAACATATGAACACTCCATTTGTTTATTATTGTCACCACCTTACATAATATCATTTTGTTTCAGCTCTCATGAGATGTTGCCAACGTGCACTAAAATAGTTTGAATTAAATTATTATTTGCCTAATTAGAGGTTCTCTATAGTTCATGCTAGTAGCGTAGCGTAGTCTAGGTTTAGTCCTTTTTATATAGGTTATCTTGGGTATCAGTAATGTTAAAACTACTTTATCAGAGCTCATCTTGACACGTTTACAAGCTTTAAACTTTTCAACTTATTGAAACATTTACTAACAATCAAAAGATCTACATATGCAGTCACCTGTTCACTACTAGAACTAATATAAATGTATTTCAATGGATTAAGTTTTGCGTTAACTCCAGTAAACATGTAAATGAGTTCAACTACCTAACTACCAGTCGTTTGACCTGTCATTGTTAATTAGATGACATTATGTACCTAAGCAATATCTTCGAAAAATCTAGCTACCTCATGAGACTCTGTCCTTCGTCAAATAATTAATACAATAAGTCAGTTTGACCATGAAAAGGTTCTGTTTTATTTGTTGAATACGGTCGTACACACGATTAAATAATATCTACAATAAAGACAAATAGTTCGCTCGA
The DNA here is from genome assembly GCA_905146925.1 of Autographa gamma. Taxonomy (NCBI): domain Eukaryota; kingdom Metazoa; phylum Arthropoda; class Insecta; order Lepidoptera; family Noctuidae; genus Autographa; species Autographa gamma. The sequence goes on from LR989858.1 coordinate 1,736,035, forward strand.
ATAAAGAAAGGAAATGTTTTTGCGTGGAGAGATGGGATCGACTTATTTAGTAAATAATGAGACAAATTATTGTTATCTGTATGAGTGTATTGTTTTTCTTTTTGTATTGTTTTTCTAGTGAAGGTTGTTCATACGTATCGAAGCAGCGGGAAGCGGTATGACACACCGGGCGGGCGCAGTGCGTGGTGCATAAGACTGGTTGCAATGCGACAGGTTTTTTTGCTACTTACGTCCGATAGCAGTGCCAAAAAAAGTTGGAGAAATTAAGAATGGTTGACATTTTAATAGCTTTAAGTTTGTTCTTGCCTGTGTAAAATTATGTGGAATTAAAATATTGGCAGAATATTTCTCTTATTTCCTTATTTAACCTGACTAAATTGAACAAACATAAATTAAATAAAAAGAATCATAAATTGAAACAAAAAAAAATCAACATCACAACTTTTTGATATCCAATTTGCTGACTTGTAACTTGGTTTTCTGGATAACGTTATTTAATAAACGCTTCCGATACTATACTAGCAGCTTTCTGGTCACACACAACACATATAATATATCCAGCGATTCGCGAAGAATTTAATCAAATCTTCGAAATGGCAACTTATCAACACTGTCATAAGCCGTTGTCAGGACACAAACAACTTTCAACATCATAATATCTTAATAAGAGGACGAATTGTACGTGGGTGGCGGGCAAGCTTTCGACACTAGTGATTTCACCTCGATACCCGTAATCGATTGATTCGCGCATCGATTTCCATACTTCAATATGCGAATGAAATTATTACAAATGATCTGTTTTGTTAAATGCAAGAGAGAAGCACCAGTTGCGGAACTTGCAGAGTTGCAATTTGTTAAGAGGTGAAACAACCAGAAATCCACGAGATCGACAAAGTTTTTAACTTGTCGTGGTTGCTCAGCAGTTCTATATCTATATAACATAACATAACTTATCATCACGCCTGTATCCCCGAAGGGGTAGGCAAAGGTGTACCAATGTACCCCCACAGTTCGCCGATATGTTTAGGTTCCGTGTAATACGGGGCGAGCCCATTGCCACTTACCGGGCACAAAACCAAACTCCGACCTGCTACTGAGAATTTTATAGAAAAACCCAATAACACCTTGGTCGACTCAGGAATCGAACCCAAGACCTCCAGCGTAGCAGTCGCATTTAGCACCACTAGGCCAACGAGGCAGTTCTATATACGAGTATGTATTAGTAATATGCAATGTTACATGTTCAAGAGATTCAAACAAAAAAATATTACTAGAAATACGTTCCAGTAATGTTTTTATTGTTTTTTACTCTGTTCATGTATCATTGGCTGCTGATAGTGGGTTGTTCGTTGTCACCGGCAATTGACTATACGAAAGAAGAGATAACATGCAATGATACCGCAGTGCGCATGCGTGAGATGCGTGTGCGCGACTTCTAATTAAAATGCCTTTTATATAAGACTACATATTGGGTGATTTTCATATAAACATGAAATAGCATTTGTGTGATAAAAATTAAATTACACCCTAATCTAATTATATCAACGAATATTTAATTACGTCATTTACTTGAAAACAAAACGTTAATCAACGCCTCAATCAAGTAAAATAAGGAAATAAGAATATGTCAATAAAAACAGGTGACAGTAACTACTCTAAGAAATGATGCTAATAATTTATGCTAAACTATCGATGATCATGTAAGCTCATTATTAAACGTGGGTGCACTTGACAAATGGCTCAGGAGTCCAAAAACATCATAATCATTACATGAAATATGAACTACACAACTGCTAACTGGCAATCACCATAAAAGCCCATCTTTGGGCAACTTTACAAAATTACCATTAACATACAAAACACGATCATTTTTTAAATGAACTCGCAAAATGTAGGCGCAGGACTAAAGTAAATAAATAATTAAGTAATTAAAAATCTAGGAGTGTTTAATAAAGAACTTATACACATCGTACGGCCGGTGTGGGTAGCGTGTATAATTTAAAATTGCCATTTTTTTTCCGTTGGCAACCCACGGTCAGATTAGTCAGTATTTCGACATTCTCGGCCCACATGCGCTGGTTATTAACATAAAACGCTACAATTCATTGTGCAATAAACGCGAAATGCGATTTTATCTAGCGACAAGACGGCGACGTAAAATTCAGCGACGTGTTTTTTCGACAAAACCAATATTGGTTTGTTTGCGACAGCCCTTCGCGCTCGGCGTTGGGACAAATGTTTGCTAAGCCTTTACATTTATGATTTTGTTATCTGAAAATATTGTTTTATGTTTAACGTTAGCCTTTTTCTAGGAACGAGGCATTGTTCAATCAGGAATGGCAATGTTTACTAAATTATTTTATGAAAGATTGTCATATCTAATTAAATATCAAAATTATAAGTAAACGTCTATTTTATAAAACCTGACGTATACATTCAATCATTATTTTAAATGACCTATTTAAATCTAAAAAATATTCCCCAACCTATTGTTAAAATTTCTAAACCACATATCCTAGCTGATATAAAAACATTGGTTCAAACATTTGCCCAACATACACCAACAAACGCTACTATCAGAAGCCCGTATTTCAACCGGAGAATAAAACGGTGCGTATTTTAAAGTTTTCAACTTCGTTGTACATTTACACCCCCACAATTGAATTTTACGATTCCCGCGTGAATATTTCAATAGTCATTACGAGTATATTGATTTTTTATGCACATTTTTATTTGCAAGTACTTGAGTGTTAAGCTGTAAATCTTTGCAGAAATACGCGTCTGAATTGCAATAAATTCTTACGTCGTATTGGTTCGTTTATCGCATTACGATATTGTTAAAGTAATTGCACCTGTGCGTGATTTATTGTAATTATTTGGATAGAAAGCTGCAAGGTACACAACGTAAAGCTGATTGTGTCATGAAAATCTGTCAAATTAAATTTAAGTTATCATCAAAACTCTTCTCAGAATATGTCAGTTTCTATTGATATTAAATGTATATAATGTATTTTATACACCTACATATAATTTTATTGGTTTTTGCTAATATCGTAAATTTAAGTAGTTATCGGGTCGTTTCTTTAAGATCGCTGTAGATTTTAATGCTATAGTAGAAGTAAAGTATTTGAAACGCTTCTAACAAATAAAAATTTGTATCGTCGTCATGAAACAGATAAGACGGTTGTGTTCTGTAGTTCTGAACACTTGAAAATGGAGTGGAATCAACTGTTAGCTAACCGAAGTAACAAAGTATGTAGGTTAAGACTGCAAAACACAATGATCATGCACTACACTGCATTCCAACAATACAAGTCCAAAATCCCGGAGCAAGGGTCAGATCCCGAAAAACTCGAATCATAACTGCACCATGCATTCACATAACGAAGCTTTACCTTAAGCCATCAGATAGCACACTTGAATGTACGGCCTTTGCTAACTGCCACAAAAACAATGTCCACAACACTGGTTTACAGATAATATTTCAGATGGAACAAAGCTCATACAATTTTGCCAACCGACAAAGCGGCATCGCAAATCTCATTTGCAGACAACAAACAGATAACTATCTCATTCTTTCAACAATGGCCGGTAGGCTCATAAACAGGGCCTAATTAGTAATATTCCGAGTGCATTGTGGTATCTTAACAAATGGACAATAAGATGGAAGCGTGGTTATCTAGGGCGATAAGGGCGCCGCGCCGGGGAGCGACAATTATCAGCCAATGACGTTTGCTTAGTGCGTTTTCGCCAAGACCCTGGCGCGAACATGTGGGCAGGAATATCGCCGTGTACTCTCACCATTGCTGCGTAAGCCGCAATTGATTTAACTCCGTTGCGGAGTAAAGCGTCGTTGTAGGTTGTTTAATGGTCTCCGCCGTTCGTGTAAGCTTACGCGTCCGAGTTGAGATAGGATCGTGGTTGGAATACGTAATGGTCGGTAGTGCTCGCCCATGTAGCTCCCGCTTATTGTTCCAACTCTTGTCCGGCGTAGAACGTAAATTGAATAAGTGAGTCCTAGAAAGCTGAGTTACGGCCGCTCGGATTAGACTTTCTTTGGCTAAATTGGACTCTAAGTCATAACTTGATTTATTGGCTTTGTATCGATGCTTGATGTGATATGTTTACCTGGTCGCAGCTGACGCACTTTATGTAGCTGGCTTCCTACAAATTCTGCGGGAGTTTTCAATCAATAAGGCGTGTTCATCAAGCCATTTGAGTCCGAAAAAGGCATTATAATTGATTCATTGGTGCAGTGACAGAAAGCATGGCCTTGGACCTTGCGTTCCTTCGTAAATGGTCGTTTCTATTAGACCACTTTAAGTTAAGTCGGAAATCGCTAACGTCAATAAATGGCTACACGCTAGATACCTGTCTTAAAAGACAAACAGCATACACTATGTTGACGGTTTAAAATTTCTCCTACTTTTTCGGTCTTAAAACAAATAATTTATTTTATTATCACTAAAAATGGAGTCGTTATAAATTTAACTATGTACTTAGATCTCTGCGAACGGACAACCGGGCAACAGAATAGAAGAAAATAATATTATGAAACGGCATATTTAATTTCGAAGTTAGCCTTATTAACTCATAAAACAAAGTAAGACATAAAAATTCACAACTACAGAAGCCTATTACAACTTGTATGCAAATTTTTATTTCATGATCTATCGATGCATAGTGTTACACTAAGACCTCTTCTTAATTCGCGTAAAATTAACTTTCTTTTTAATAAGCGATCTCAAGTCCACGCTAGCCTCCCACTTAATTGCTCTAGGCACTTGTTTTTTATCGAGCGTGTTATCTTTAATAATGGAATACAATTATGGATATTAACATAATTTTTTATGAAAATAAGGTTGTAATATAAGGTTAATTAGTTAATACTTTAGATGAATTAGATATGGTCACAACGCGTTGGTATTTAACTTCGCTTCGAGACTTTAAACTGCTGTAATGATATCATCTAAATTGAGTAAGCTTGTATTTACTAGGTCAAACGAGTATTAAGAATTCAATGTTAATGAGATTATTATATGATTTAGAAAATTACATAGCTTTACAAACTTTCTTGATTCTTTCTTATTAATCAAAAGCGTTCTTTTTTTTTTGTTTTTTTTTTTGAAGTATTGTCAAAAATACAAAATTATTCCTAGGTTAAAATTATGTGGCGTTCTTATTCAAATTCAAATGGAGCGTTGGAAATGTCATACCCAAAAATTGCAAATAAGCAGCTGATTTCGATGATCTAACGGAAAGTAAAAATTCTTTTCGAGAATAGGGTTAGCTAGCCCAGTAATAGACTTTATATTTTTTAAGGCTACCAGCCAATCAATACAGTCCTTACATCCCAGTACGTCCTTACTACTTAAGAAAGCTGATGTTTTTACGAGTGCTGACTAAACCGCGATTGTCTTTGTTGCCTGACAGTGGTTGTCAGTTGTTTCTGTGACAACCAGTTACATAATAAGCCCGTGTCATTGACAAATGAATCTGTCCTATAGGGATGTCGCGGTTGGGAAACTGTGCTTTAACATGCCGCTGTGGTATTGAAACTTTAAATGTCAATTGGGAAGAATATTGGTGGTAATCGGAACTTTTTACCAACTTATTATTTATTTTACATCATAGAAGGTGAAAACATTGGTGCCTGTTACCTCCAAATTAGTCAATATGTAACTTAAATAATCAGATTTTAACAACCTTCCATGGTGTGGAATTATTTGTAAAAGTTTTCTGTGAATAGAGACTGTGTAAAACAATGATATTTTAATAAACAGATATGTTATACACATACAAAACAATCGAAAAAAGTGTTCCGCGCAGCGCGGCAGCTAGCGAAAGAGATAGCGCGATAAAACCCATAAGAAAAAAAGAGACAAATAGTGTTGTTGTTAATGGCAATACGTCCCAATTAGGACGTTTTCGAGTCTTCACGATTGCACGCTTATAACATATCTGTTTATTAGAATATCATCGGTGTAAAATATAGAAATGAGGACGTAAAAATGGTTATACTTGAAGTGACGATATCATTGAAGTAATTATTTATTAAATTACAGTATTTCTTCTCCAACTTGGTGCTAGCACCAGAAGTTACAGTGAGCCATCCATGTTTTGTACTTGTTTCATAATTAAGTTTCATGCAGGTTAAGACCTAAAAACCAGGAGGCTATAAGCCATTTATGTTATGAACGGATGTTACTGGCTATACCTGATACAGTGTTATATTTCTACAACATCTAATAACCCAAGACAAGTGAGAGCAGCCCTTTCAGCAAACCGAAAGACGAATAGCGCGCGCATCAATTCCGCGACTTGAGTAGTCAACAAACATCGTTTAAAGTTTTTATTGCAACGCCATGTCATAATGTTACATTACAAATGAAATGTGTGTTTATTATGAAAACATGAGGCGAAATATTTATTGGTGGAATGATTGAATGTCGATGCCCGCAAATCGATAGATGTAAGTACAAAAAAAATGTTGCAAATGATCGTCAGTTGTTTAAAATTATGTTGCGGCTTGTATGATGAGACACTAAGATATTGTTATTGGGGATTTTAATATGTCGTATCTCATGTGTTCGGGCCCTCTGTTGCTTGTAATGGTAATAAAACATATCGACTATTAACGTCCATAATGCTGGATACCTAATAGTATTTAATATGAACAATGTTTTCAGCCAAACCTGCACTAAGATGTAGCAACACTTCTGCTGTATCTTGTTTAATAATATCAAAGGTAAACATTTCATTCCAACAAAAAGTTTGGACCTAATTCAATTATAAACTAGTTATAAAATAAAAACTGGGACAATAGCACACATTCCATTCTCTAAGTAAGCGGGGCTTAATAGTTAATACGAAGTAAAACCGTTCGTTTTTATTGCGAACAAAAAAAAGTAACTCTAGGCCAGAAGAAAGCTATAAGTTTTTAAGTTGTCGAAGAAGTTATAGTAGCTCATAGTTTTAGGAATAAAGAAAGAAAGAAAGAAAGAAAGAAAATACATTTATTTACGTAGACACAACGCATACACAAACACAAAGAGGAATTATACAAACAAAACAAGTTAATAAAAAAGTAAAAGTACAAGAAAGGAAGTCACAAAATTAAATAATTAAGGGAAATATGCGTCACATCCACGCAAAACGGCCCTCGCTCAGCATATTGCTATGACCCTGAGGCAGAGTCACAGCGCTGGTTTTCAGCGAAAGCCGAAGCGTTAAAGCGAATAAGCGTTCTATACAGGAGATTGTTATCTACACAAACGATAATACAAGCGAAAGTATTTATCGATATCAGAGTCATGTCAACATGATTGCAAAACTTACACACGTCAGCCTTTCCTTGAAAACTAAAGAAAACGAGCACCTGTCAAGTAAGTTTTGTCCAATTACCAGATCCGAGAGTATTAAAAATATCCTTTCCCTCCATCAAACACTGCGTACTACAATCAGCTGTCTCCCTTAAATTAACAACCGGTTCGTCACCATAGTACACAAAAATCGATACAATGCAACATCGATCACGAATCGATTGGTACGATTATCGGTAATTTCGTTACGAGCCAAAAACTGGGCCCAAATACCTGTGTTACAACCTGAGTGAATACTTCTATAATGAAATGACAATTACCTACGACAAGCAGTGGATTCCTTGCGACCTTACTGAACTGGGATCGATCCTCGAAATGAATTTCGTACTGTGGAAACTCGATGGAGTATCACTTTTAATTGTAATTCTTTAAGGTTTATACTGTCTCGAAGCTATTCCCTAATTAGTAATATATTGTAATGAAGTATTGTGAAAGGTATTTTGTATGTAAAATCATTTTTGCTTACGAATTGTAATTGATAATTACAACTTGTAAAATCACTTTTGCATGAAGGCATTAAACATGTAACAGTAAAGGTACTAATATTATTAATTAAATATTCCACAACTGATCTCTCTTTCCATATTAATGGGAACATCGTCAATTCCTGCAGCGTTACAAAATTGAACACGCCACTTGTGCAGATAAACCACCTCCACACAACACCAGCTCCCAGCCGAGTCCGCCAAAGCGACACATCATCAGAATTATTGCCATAATCACGGCTCTTGGCAGGTGCATCGCTTATCGAACATTGCCCAAGAATACTTTCAAAATATTCAAAATATTTATACCTACTGCAGATACGTGTGTGTCGTTTTTTAATTTTCCTTCGTGGAACCATTACCACTGGTACGGGCGAGCATTTATCGAACGTTCGATTGTTTTATAAATAAAGGGGACCGCAAAAAATACTATCGATCAATCGTGCGAAAGTCAGGCGATGGGGCCAGATAAAGATATCCCACAGGAATCTCATCTTTCCCACTAAAGATTTAAGACGTATTTCTGATTGTTCTTCGGTTAAGGGCATTACTCGGTGTATGATGAGGGTACAGTCCAAAATCAACTTTAATGTGATTTTTTAAGGTTTACTTTTGATTGGTGTTGAGTGACGTCATATTCGTGCGTCTACGAACGTGAAAGATTTTATACGAGAGCTGTCCAAACATTTTATACTTTCAAATCTGTGAGCTTATCTGTAGTGATGATCTGAAGAGTGTTATCTCGGCCGGATCAGTTCATGGGAGGTTCCTTAGATCTTTATTACATGGGCCACGGTGTGGTGCATACACACGGCAACGTTTTATTGAGTAATAATGAGCAACGATTATAATTCTTTAAATGTCAAGACACCTCTAATGATGTTATAAAATCGAATTAAAGTTGTATTGGTTTTAAATTATTTCTATGTTCATACCTTTCCGCAGTTCTTTGAATTGTGTTGCAACCAAGACTTGTGAAGCTGCTTGCAAGATTTGTTTGGGAAAAAAAACTTATCAATAAAGAATTTAGCTGTCCGTAGACACTATCTCAAACTTATTGGACGACTTAAAAGGATCAGTGAACCTTCTAGCAAAATATCTCAGCACCCACCTTTCCTTGCAAAACAGTGATGGAACATAGTTAATTCCCCTATAAATTCACAAGGTGCCCGACATTTTTATGTCTTACTTAAACAGTTTAATTACCTTCACCCAGCTGGCCAGGATACGGGGTGTAGTTCATAGCTGGACTCGACAAAAACGTACGGTTACTATCATTAATCAAAGATAAAATGCATAAAGATCGAATCAGCGGTCATAAGGTTTTTAATAGGCAGTTAAAATGTTTGCAAACCTGCGCTAATGAGCGTGCTCGTAACAATAAAGCATGAAGTTGTATTTTTGAGTTTCTTTTTTCTTTATTACCGAATGACTTACATCTGTACGAATGACCATTACGTGTTGAGTTTTCATTAAATCAGAAGAATTTTATGGCCAAGTTCATCAATTATTTGGAACTGCTATTTCTTGTGATCGTAAGTACCTGATTATTTTCAGTTATAAACACTCTACAAAGGAAGGCTTTAGGATAACTAAGCTTAAAAGAGGCTTATATTAAAACATATAAAAGGGTTTTACACTGAAGATATTACACAACTGTAGATCAACACCAAAAATACAGTTCCAAAAGCTACCTGAAGTAAAATCTTCTATGTAAAGCTTTTACTACCACAAAAAAGTATGAAGTATGAAATCGAGAACTATAAAACTGTATACATTTCTCCACAGCGTATCCAAGCGTGTGGTGCAGTGTGCACGCCGCCTTGCTCCACATAACCGCTCATATTTTGATTTGCCGTCAAATTATGCTATTGTGTCCATTGCTCACTTTATTTCGCTACGTCAACATCGCGACATGTTTATTGGTGACGGACGGGTGATGCGAAAGATCCTCGATCCAAGATAAGATTATATTCAGAGGGATTCGCCGAAATTCTGACGGGGACTCATCATAAATAATTTGATGTCAGTCGATGAGATAAATATGGATTTTATAGAATTAGGGTTAAGGACTGGGACTGAACTGGAAAAATATCTGTCATTTGGTGCTTTCGATCGATCATTGATGTAAAACTATATGATCCGAATGAAGGCTAGGGTGCATATAAAGAAGGCAGCCTATAGCAGTGATTTATATACTTATCATCTTCTCTCTGCCCTGTTCCCATTTATTTGGGGTCGGCGCAATACGTATTCAGGATTTATGCAGAACAGAAGGTAAAACTGCCTCGTTGGCCTAGTGGTGCTAAGTGCGACTATGAAATTCGCAGAAGCAGGTCGGAGTTTAGATTTTTGCCCGATTAGTGGCAATAGGCTCGCCCCCTATTACATGGGACCTAAACATATCGGCGAACTGTGGATGTACATTGGTATACCTCTGCCTAAGCCGTCGGGGATACAGGCGTGATGATATGTTATGTTATAAGGTAAAAATAACCCTTTGTGGAATTGCCTAGTACTGTAAAAGAGAGGTGATTTACTCCTTATTTTTGCAGACAAACTATGTAACACGTCTGCGGTGCCAAATACACATTATTCTAATTAGCCACGTTTGGTGTGTTAACTCGGTGTAAGACAGTCACGCAGTGCATTAGTACGACTGTACAAACACCTAATACGATTCTTGTTACAGAATGTTAATTAACTAATTCGACATAACAAGGAACAGTATTGCGAAGGTGTCACAATATGAAAAGGGCGTGAGGAAGTATCTAATGGCTAGGCTCTCTTTGTTCAACATTTGCAGAGGACTACCTAAACTCCTGAACATCGAATGGACAACTTTATTATTCAACCTATATATTTGATTAATACTAGCTTCAGTGACAAAGCCGATAATTACAGAAATTGAAACCTAACCATAAGTACATATTATGTGATCTAGCCAAATCGATAACTGCTCAATATAAAGACGTTTATTGAGCGAACACGACGATGCTGTAAAAGGCTCAACTCCTTAATAATTAAGAACAGTAGTCAAAGTTTAAATGGTTGACACAACCTTTAGCAGCCAAAATCCAAATAATAAACTAGATATAAAACTTAGAAATTAATTATGTATTTTCTCACTCATTTACAACACAATTTATAATCCCAAAACAATCTAATATGGTCATACTAGTTGTCTAATGTCTGAATGAACTGTGGTAACGTCCAAAGTTTACGAGCGAAAGAGGCTTACATCAAACGCCGTGTGCAAAAGATAATGACGTAAGTGTCACTCGAATTGTAACTCGATCGACACAAATAACCTTTTTAAAAGATAACGGTGAATGTATCAGAACTGAAGAACTACCATAAAATAGAGTTAATCAGTATTTATAGTGGTATTAATTATGTATATGACAAATGTCCGAAGGTGTGTGTATGGCGTGTTAGCGAAATTGTTAGAACAATATTTGTAGCGGCACCTTTTTGCATCGCCCACTGCTGTGGTTGTATCAAGGATCGTGTGGTCCAAGTTATGAGCGATTGTTGTTTTATATAGGTTTAATCAATGATATTCTAATAAACAGATATGTTATAAGCGTGCAATCATGAAGACTCGAAAACGTCCTAATTGGGACGTATTGCCTTTCAACAACACTGTTTGTCTCTTTTTTTCTTATGGGCTTTATCGCGCTATCTCTTTTGACTTATAGTGACATGTATGTCAGCTGCCGCTGCTGCGCGGAACACTTTTTTCGATTGTTTTGTATGTGTATAACATATCTGTTTATTAGAATATCATTGGGTTTAATGAACAAAAATATTAGGACATTGAAAGAGATTCCTCTTAAAGATTTATATTTTAGAAAGCGACATCGTTCTGTGTATGAAGCTCAAGCCATGATGGTCGGTATAAACATTTTCGCAATCGTGTTTACATATTTCTACTTCATTCCCTCTACTTACTAGAAAGCTGTCAGATTAACACAGACAACTCTGGATTGACCATGACAAATTAGTCCGGATACCTTTTTCTTCATAAATATGAGCATTCAAGGTCTCAATAGTAAAGTTGGGTATAAAAATAAGTATTATTATTTACCATAACAATGACGTCACATCACCAACACAACCGCTACCACTCATCCCTCGCACCACACAAAACGAACAGTCAATTAAATGTATCGCCTACGCCGATGCCGCGACACGACGATCGATACATTCTATAATATTCATTATAAATTGCGTTATATGTCAAACTATATAAAACATACCTACACAATCAGAAAGGTCGGCATGACAGTATGTACTCATGGTTTTTGGTCATTTCCATGAGATAGAACAAGGTTAAATTAGGTAAATGTCGAGCAGTTAGCGTAGGACTACGTCTATTCATCATTGGTATTGTATGTAAACATTGTGATATACTACAGGTACCGTGTGTAGTCTTAGTCGTTCTTAGATCATCTAACATACCTAAGTTATCTAATAGAACCTGCAAAACTGAGTTATGTAGGTACATTAACCAACTAGGTAGTTAGTGCACAGTTTTATGAGTGTTAAGATTAATTGCATAACTCTCTATTTTTTTATATCTAATTCTCAGATCAGGTGGAAGACGTCCAGTGCTGAGCAAAGGCCTCCCTCAAAGCAGGAACAACAAGAATACACAGTTACCTTATTTCTTTACTTATTTATTGATTATAAATATAATGTAACAGGTAAAGGTGACAATTAGTCTGTACCTACTCAATTTTTGTTTTTTACAAGCGAAAATGACTTGATATTAATTATTATTACTAGTTTACAAGGTATTTATGCACTTTTTTTTGTATCTATTAAGTTATTATGAGATGACTACATTGGCGACATACAATGATGCACGACTAAGGGCTAAGTGTTTATCTACTAGAATCCCAACACGTATGTATCTTAAACATGTGCAAATACGTGTCAGACATTGTTTATGAATAATTATAATAAAAACGTGCTACCACATATGCTACCATTACCCTCCGATTATCTCTCAAACTGCCAAGAACAATACGCTCACAAAAACTGCGAACCTTAAACATAATTCGCGGTAGAAAAACTTGTAGTCCACACTGTTTCGTGATACCATCACGTGTTGTAAACCATAAGCGAAAAATTTTATCGATATAATCAATAACTTTCCACAAAAAAAAAACAGCGATTAAAGTATTGATGAAAGCTCTCTCGTCCGACACCGTAACACCTACTGCGCAGCAATATATCTTAAAACAACGGACATACAGTTTAAAATGGCGTATTGCAACATAAACAATATAAAGAGGGAACAGTCTCCAATTTAAATGTCAAAAATGAATGAAAATATGCAATGACGCTGTCAAAGCAAGCATAAGCGATAAACATTAACAATAAAAATGCCGTCAACACTTATGAGGCTTTACTATAGCATAAATACCCACACATACGTAATTAAACTTTCCAGAGCGCATACATATGCAGATCCAATCGATTTCCTCACCAATATTGTCATTAGAATCGAATGAAAAAATTGAAGACTAAATTGTCCTTTGAACGTCAATAAAAGAATAATTACGGATAACGGTAATTTTTTAGCATTATTTCTTATTCCGTTCATATTAGGCAAGATGGGGTTATAATGACGCAATTACTTTTAACGATAAATGATGGCATGTCGCTCAGTGACATGGTGGGCAAAAGAAACTTCAGCTCAGGAATGCTAAGAATATGATGTACGATACAATCGCGCGGACAAATATTGGAACCAAATAATCCGAAATTATTAAACTTTAACCAATTCCAAGACCAAATTAACGTTTATTTAGCCCTAACGAAGATGTTAAATACTAGAACATGTGTATCAAAAGGCTATGCTGATATCTCAATACAGATCAATTCATCCTTCTTTATCACTATTAATCAGCTCTCCGAATTGTGCCATCGTTTTTATCTTGACATTTTAACAACAATTAATATCGATAAGATCTATTTAGCTATCGATACAATCTTATCGAGAGCCACGCACTGGTCATTAGGGCATCTGTTTACAGTCTACAGTCTGTCAGAGTAGCGACAAGTTGACAGGGAAAACGATACCAAAATAAATAAACTGATCGACAAAGTTGTGCCTATTTTTTATGCATGACAGGGCTATTAAAATATAATTTATTCATTGTCGTATCAAGAACAAGCGTTGAAGTAGATCATAATTTTATTATGCGATAGTGATCGCAGTTTACAAATAGTGTTTAATAACTTTACATTTTATAGTTTTATTATAAGCTATTATTACTTGTTTTTTTTATGTAAAGATTGTAAATTAACAATTAACATTTTAATTTGATTCAATATTTTCGTACCCAATACTTACACTTCAATAACTATTTTACATGTATAACCTACCATAAATCATACTTCTGTATAGTAATGCTCTTCTATCCTATGTCCAATGAATGTTAGAACATAGATTAAGATAAAGTATTTAAAGGTAATTGACATACTTACACATTATTCTTGACACTTTTGTCAATAGCGTGCGTTGATGAAACCTAGTAACATAATGTCTAAAAAAATTTAGGGTCCTATTGTGTTTCCAAACTCACTAAAACTGAGCATACAACAAGTTTATTTATCACACACCCTGATCACACGCACACTGATTTTATCATAAATTAAGCTATGAATTAATTTAATTATATCGATTTCACCATACTGCCAAAACCTGTATTTGAAAAATCGTCGCACTAAGCATTAACTGCAGCGTCAATCATGTCGTCAAGAGCACTTGGCTTCAATATAATAAGAATAAGCGCTGCATTACAAGATAAAATCGCTACAAAATTAAAAGGCCCAAGTGTTTTGTGAAAGTGCATTAAATAAAACTAATTTGCATGATTCAATCAACGCTTCAAGAAATATCGGGGAGCTTCGCGAAATTGATGGGGTACCACGAAACGCACCTAAAGTCACAATGTTCGCGACACAAGTGCGAAAAGATGCGCACAACGCCGACGCAGGATAAATTATCGGCACGACGATAAAATTTAACGAATTTTGTGAACACCGATTAGTACTTGTATTGGCTTCATTTATTATCAAGATATAAAATCCTATTAAGCTCATATTACAATATACATTTAAGAATTTAGGAAGGTATTTGCACAGCAGGCGGCATGCCAGGCTAATAAAAATTAAAAATACATGATTCTTAACTATTGCTTTTAAGTATTTTCTAACAGTCAGGAAATACGTAAAGTTGTAATTATAAGAAATATGATATTAAATGCAAAACATACAGGTTTGTAGTCAGGAAATATATAATTTGATCGACTACTTCCCTTTCAATTTCTACTAACACAAGATTTTTATTGAAATGATTTGATGTGCAGTGGCAAAATTACTGACGGAACCAATTCATTTCAAATTACGGCTAGTTGTATGTTGTGCCTTTATTCAGTTTCATAGCTCACTTGCATTGAAAGAGTTAATAAAAACTGCACATTTGTGCTTGTTTCTATTTGAAAGAGTTTCTATCTAAGAATGTTAACTTACGTTTTTTAACAATTGCAGTCAAAAAGTACTCAAATTTTCATCAAAATAATTTTCTTACCGACTATAAAATGCCACAGCTTGAATCTTAAGATAAATAGTTTCCAAATCAAATACCAAATTCCGACGCTAGCTAAAACAATCCGCGTCCAAACGCCACAGATCCGGATAGCTATAAAACTGAAAAGCAACCTCATTGTGGGTTCAACAACATCTGACCCGCAATTTTAATCAGCCGATAGCGCATGATCGACGATTATTGTGTTAAGTTCGATACGAGAATGATGGGACTCTACCCGTGGCTGTGCCCCTATTTATTGAATCTGATAGGTAAATTGATGTGAAATATCATCGTGTCTTCGCTTGTTTACATATAAAGAACCAGAATTTATGAGCCGAAAAGAAATTGGTGAGATTTTGGGCTTACGCTTTTGAAACACTAGAGTTTCTGACAGTTTAATATAGATTCAGTATCCATTTACCATCACTAATATTATCGACAGATCTGAACTACCGACATGATATCTAAGTTTTGACAGTGTCTCTTTCACCAACCTGTCCAGAGGACTCGCGTCGGTTCAACTTATTTCAAATTTAAAAATAAATAGTCTTCAAATTGAACTACTTGTATTTATACTTACGTATTTATCATAGCAGTACATAAATCATCGTAGCTTACATATAACTGGAACACAAATTCAACCGCTTCAAAGTTTAACCCCACCGTTAATATAATCCAAGTTTTCTAATCAAAGATTCTCATATAAGTAACTTTTTAGTTCAGTTTCTATATTATTTTTAATAATTTTCTATGACTATATGTTCATGAGTTCAGTCCAAAAATATATATTTTTATATCATCCAGACAGATACGTCAGTCATCATAAAAGTTTCGTCAGACAGTACTAGATAGGCAGGTATTTTATTAGTGTCATTAAGAACAATAGATCAACAACTAAAGGACATTTGCGGATCACCTTGATCTATGCGACAGTTCTCATGATCGATACATACCGATTCTAATTTAGACCGTGGGCTATGAACGGACCTTAACAAATACAGTAAAAGCAACCTTTTAATAACTGTAGTAAGGTTGAAATTGGGGCTCCCATAATTACTGCATCCCAAAGTGTATATTCTCGTACATTTTTATTAAGAATAACTGTACGTCAATGTTTATCGTTGACGGCCGACGAATTAACGCCCAAATATTATCATCAAACAAATTGTTTCGTACAGTGTTCCCGGTAACACCAAAATTGCTAAGTGCTTGTGTTTTAGCTTATTTTGCATTTAAGAGCGACGCATGCGCTGTATAATTATGACTATCAATCATGGTGTGCTGACGTTTAGTTTTTGAAGATGCTCCGGAAGCACGCATGGTATAAAAGTATTATAATAATATATATGCTTTTAGTATTTACATAGAGTAACTTATACGCGTACCCATACTGATTATAAAGAGCGACACACAACCTTTTACGATTCTATATATTCACAATATGCTCATTCTCAGGATATATTTTATTCAGATGTTAATAGGAAGTCGATATCAGATTCGTCTGAGCTTTTATGTGGCCTAAAACAATTTTCTTAAATAACTCAAAAGTTATATATTCTGCTTAGCGAAAACTGAAGTGTAAGGCAGACCCTGGTTTATCTCGGGACACCGGTGATCATCTCACTAATTTAAATCCTCAAATGTGAGATTCAGTAACCTAACTTGAGAGTGCAAATTCTTCATTTGACAATGAAGTAAACATACAATCGTTTACGGTTGTGTAATAAAAAGAAAACAAAACAAACGACCAGACTTTTCACACGATAACCCACCTACAAAAACATAAACTTACGCAATTTCGACAACCATGCATGTTGCGTGAACGAGCAAAAATGATAATTTACGGTGTGGCCCAAAACTCCCATAAGCCATGTGATTTCTGCACCGCACTGCAAATACGACTACACCACTCAACCAACCACATTTTAATGATGGCCTGAACCCTCAATTTCCCCACCATATAATTGAAATCAAGTCTCCTGATAATTGAAAATACAAGACTAAAGGCATTATGTTAAAGAGAACTTTCCAAAATTACTATGTGTTTGAACGGGTCAAGTTGACCAAGTAACGCCCATCGTTTTTATATAAAACAAAATGACTTTTTTGCTAAAAGTTCAGTAAAATATCGTCTGAATCAGTTTTAATGTGTTTGTGAGTTAAGAGGGTACAATAACAATGTTTGCCGTTGTTTACGAGAACTTTACTTGTTTGGATTTATGTTTCCGTCGTTTCGAGCTATTTACAATCGTTGCACTGAGACTATGAGCCAACAGCTTTTTCTTCGAATGTAGACAGAGCAGTTGGTACCTAATGATGATAGTAGTTAGCACATAATATAAGTTTTTAATGGGTTATATATCGTTCAACCTCAGAAAAACAAAGAGAAAATATTAAATGCGTCAGTTCTGACATGTATGGACTGGATTTATGGCTTTGGATCTAATTGAACGAACGAGAATAAGAAATAAAGTTATTGATCTAGCTAATACAGATAAAAAGGAGAGAAGTTTTTTTATTGGAGATTTTAAAACAGGGGTTCAAGAATATTTTATGACATTGCCTTTATACCGGTTGGCTTCAGAGCGATTGAGTTGGACATCAACAAGCAGTATCCGTCTGCATTCAAGCATGGAGGCATTCAGATTGTCCAAACAATCGACGCCACAGCGATATTAACCGGCAGACTAATCGATGGCTTGACCCACCTCCGGCGGCAGCGTGTAACAGATTCAGGTCTCCAACGCTAGCCTAACAATAGCTTGACCCCATCTCAAGCCTAGCTTAGCTACTATTCTCTCTAACAACATCGGATATTGGCGATGGTCAATAAACTCAATTCTCGATCCTACTAACATGTGAATCTATTCTCTAGATTTAAGTGCGTGGGTAGATAGAAAGTATACAAAATTGATACAAATATCACTTCTACAACACGTATTAATTATACTTAATGACTAATCGGTGGAAGGCGCACCCAAAATTCTTTTTTTTTGTATAAAAACAGAGTGCTTATTTATTATTATTGATGCAACAGTGCAATTTTCATTTCTATTTGACCTGTAAATCTGGTTTTGTATCCGCGTAGATTTTCGCAGTTGCTAATGTGCCTACGAATCAAGAACGTAAGTTTTTAGTCATAACAGGTTTTATACAGGTGTTCCAGTATAAAATCACGCTTTGACTCACCTATTATAATAGTTAAATTATTGTCACATTTCAAAATGAAGGTGTAAAATATCAAGTTTATTTCTATTTTTATGTTTTTGACAGTTCAATTTATCGTCTCATTCTGTTGATTACAAATGATAAAAGAAAGGTACGTGACCAAGCCCGTGCAGAGTGTGACTCAAAACTAGAAACGAAGCACTAGAGCCAACACTGGCTAGCGCAATAAAAATGTCAATCAACCGTCGAACAAAACACCAACAGCCGGAGCAATAACCATAACTCCGGCACGGCGTCAGTAACTCAACAGTTTTTCATCCCTTAACATTATTGAAGAAATCGATTTGTAAACAACACAATAAGAGTATTAAATATAATCATTCTCACGCATGTGAACGCAACGGAACGCGCGGTCGTAATGGCGCGATGGGCGCGATGGGCGCGCGGTATTTCTGCGGCGCGTATAAAAATGCTCGATAACACCAGGACGGTGGTCGATGGGCAATTTGCATTAATATAACGTGTCCACGTTATCGGCGAGGCGTCCTCGTGTGCCAGTTTGATGCAACAGGAACAGACGCGACGGCTATAAATGGAAAGTTCGGTACTCGTGAAAAATGTACACGATTTTGAGGACAACGAATAAAAATGTGTTTGGCTGCGTCAAGTGGATGTCGCAGAAAAAGAGCGAATCCTATTGTGAGGTAAACGAAGCTGTGAGTGGTACTTTAAAGCGCGGCTAGATATGAAAATTAATTAAAATATTCTGTAGCAAAATTGAATTATTTGTTCATGACATCAGAAATTATATTACCAAGTAAGGTTTTTAAAAACATCCGCTTTAATAAATTTCTTAAAGGAATCTTATTAATTATTTGATGTGGTAATTTTAATAATCTTATTTTTTATTTATTTATTCAGAGCCAGAACGGTCCTTTTCCCGCTTCCATGGGTTCCTATCAATTGCCATTTTAGTTTAATGATACTTTATTATTTGACGATATCTCCTGTGTATAAAATATGTGTTCCTCGAAGAACTTTACCAACGAACACAATACGAATTTAATTGATTTCTTAACAAACACTTCTTCTGCTGATGATCGTACGAAACCGTTGAAAAATGTTAAAAGTTATTAAATGCTATTATTAGCTTCGCTCACTACGAGTATAAATATCAGAAATTGATTACATTCTTCTACGAAATGCCTTAACCACAAATATTAATATCCTTTTTTTAGTACCGATGACGATTAGTTCAATTTTGATGTTCACTAAAACTAATAATAAAAAACGCCTTCCATTAATTACTTTCATCATCCTTACTATATTACCTACCATGAGGTATCTTCCAAGAAGAAAGAGATTCTATAATACGTGTGATTTTCTTTTATAACTTTAATATCGACTCCGTCTTGACTCTTAAATATCTGGTACCCTTAATAGACGAAATAACAAACCGCGTATTAGGTGTAGATACATCAGAAGCTAAACTATTTCTCATAAGTATTGTGTGCGATACCTGTACAGCTCGCCTTCGAATACCTACATATAATTAAGTAGGAATCTCAGTAATTGCAGCAGACACGTCCACCGCGGCTCTCACTGACCAACATCTACATAATGCGACAATCAACAATCATACATCAACATAACACAACACTTATGGAGCGTTACAATGAAACCAACATATGTTTGTGAAATTGAAAACGATTCGTCATTTTTATTGAAGAAAATGTAAGTAGAAACTGTTTCGTTGTATTAGGATTAAGAGTTATGGTAGATAATCCGTTTCGTCATAATTTAATGTCATGTTTGAATAGTAAGCAGAGATTTTTCCTTTGATTGATCTTTTCTTTGAGAGATGTTTTGGGAAGAACGAAGAGTACCTGATTTACTAATCTAAGTTTTTGCAAAACTGGGGCTATATGGTCTAGTCAAAGTCAATGACAAAGAATACAAATTATTAGCTAGTGTGGGAAGTAAATGTGCCTTCTCTAAGAGGGAGACGCCTGTGCCCAGTAGTGGGACGTTTATAGGCTGGATTTATTAGTTATTTATTATTATTGTTGGAAGGAAACATTTTATGGAATTTAATTAAATTTTCTTCAAATCTAAGCGGATCTGCTTAACAGCAACAATCACTTCAACCGTTATATCTCAAACAATAAAGCCGAAAGTTGAACAACAACAAATTGTAAGGCACTGTTATTCACGTGACTTTCTAAGTTGATGTCACAAAGGGAAACTTAGCAAAAATAAGGATAGAAGTAAAGTTTAGCGTGATGGGAAAAGTTTTGATGTCCTATAACGAAGTGTAGTAACGCTTAGGAAACAGAGAAGTATTCATGGGGACAAACAATCCTGATTATGGAAGAAGTTTGCTTAAATGATGTGCCAATATATTGTGATCGTTATGGGTCCTGTAGATTAGGATTATTTTGGCGTAGCGTTCCGTAACTACATTGTGGCAAGCTCAATATAATAGAATAACATAGAAAAAATCAATAATCTTTATTAATAGAGACAACAAGGTTATTTATCCCTTCCAAAAGGCAGGTTTACTTGTAAGTTTTGAAGTTCTAGATATCAAAAAAGTTACAGACGCTAGATTACTGCATATTATTGTAACCTTTCAATCCTCACTGATTCGATTTCCCAAAGAAAGAGATTAGTTTAGTACTTTCTCTAACTTGAGAGTAGGATGAGTCATAGGTAGGAAACATACAGTTCGTCGTCTACGGCCACGACCGTAAAAGCTGTTTCATTGAATCGTTACAATGTCAATGTAATGTTTGTTAACCTGGTCCCTACCCTGGATTTATCTGTCATCAACTTAATGAATAGTCGACTATAAGTAAATTGTTTGCAGAACCTATTGCAATTTATTTTTTCTGTGATTATGATACATGTTTACGCGTACCTACCTATATTAGCTTCGTTTCATATATTTTAAATATATTTTACCTTCTAAGGTAAGAACGAAATAAACTGATGGTTTTAGTTTTTTCATTTCTCTACCATATTATACACGTTCCTTAATTTGAAACATACCTATAGGTCAGTGTTCAAAGTATTAACATATCAAACTAATAATCAAAGACCACACACACCAACCAATACACACGAGCTCAATTGCCCATTGTGCTATTATAAGCAGGATAATCTCCATACTACAATCATTTGGACAAGCAGATTGACGGTCAAATAAAGTCTGTACCCAGACGAACGCCACTAACCTCCTCTATAAATTTACCCCATTGAAATGACGATCAACTTGCGAAATTACTTGACCAGCTTTAAAAGATACACCTCTAACTAAAATGAGAGTTCCTTAAAACAGCTACCAACGAAAGTGTAGGCTCAAATGAAAATGGTCGGCGTTATGTAGAAACGACTCACGTAGCAAAGATTATTCATGGTGCGTCACAATATTTTAAACGGATGCATTAAGTCCTGACCCCTCACAGATAATATTCGTGTCCAGTTTAATACATTATTTAATGAATGTGGAAAAATAAGGTGTTACTTAATGCAGAAACGTGCATGAAGTTATGAATTACAATACGTCGGCGTGAAACCGTAAAAACTAATATGTTTCGTGTTGTTTATCTTGTGCTCGGACTTTCATATTTATGGTGTTTTGAGACATGATGTATTAATTATATATTGGCAAATTAACTCGTTGAAAGCATACCTAGAGAACACATTGCATATTGTTGACTTGAAATAAATATTTGCGTCTTTACGAGTTTTTTTTTATCTATTATTTTATTTAAAATGAAAACAATAGTATTGATACCTGTACACAGCATACCTGAAAAGCACATCAAATACACACAAAATGCAAATATCAACAACAACGTTAGTAGTTAATAAATTAACTTAAAACTATGAGATAATAGGAAAAACCACTTACCTTGCCGACGTCTTCATAAATATTCTCTCTTGAATGTTCACAAGACGCAAAAGATTGGCCAATCTTAAATTCTAGTATTAAAACGTAACGTTTATCGAAGCCAAAAGAAAGCGGTCCGAAACGCCTTTCCACGGGCGGTGTTCGCAAACCCGAAGGTGGATCATTGAGCAATTATTGCATGTTTATGATTGTAATATTCGCGTACGAACGGCGAAAGTAATTATGGGGACAGACACACAGCTTTTGGCTTCGACACAGTAAAACTATCAACCGACAGAATCGAAAATGCATCGATACGATGACCACGTGCGGTCACGAGCGAGCATTCCCATTCGGTCGGCTCTCGTCATGGATAAACGCCAAACACTATCGGACACACCCTTTAAAACATCAATATTAATTATGGATCGTAATTAAAAATGTCAAACGGATGTTTTACGACAATGTTTGCAGTAAGTCAGCGTGAAACGCGAAGGGAGGATGATCTACATGGTCCATTTGGCGGCGACTAGTATTAAAATACAACAAAATTCCATCGAATGCGTGCACATCACTTTAGGCCTTTAAATGATATGCCGAATGTCGACAAAATAGTGTTGAACCTTAATTGGGGCCCCATAGTCGCCGCCCCTATTTACATTCTCTATTCAACGGTGCCGTCGTTAAAGTTTACCGTTTCCGTTCCAAAAAAAGTAGAAAAGTACTAGGCAACTATAGTTGATAGAGTTTGAAAAGTTAGAGTTCGGTGAAACTTCAAGTTCCGGCACGGGACAACAATATAGATCAAGTTCCCGAGGATTATCCGACAGTGGATGGGGAGGTAGGTAAAACTAAGTCACAATACAAAACCTGATAAGATTTTTCAACGTTTTATTATTTTTTATATATATATTTTTTGTAATGTCTCTTCCGATTTCATCATCTACGACATTGTACAACCACAAAATATAAATTACTCGAAACGATAAAATAAGTTTATTAAAAATAGAGTAGATTAAATCTTTCAAAAAAAATATTTAAATAGAAAAAACTTGTACAACATTGCATCTAGTATTACAAATGACCTTGCTTATTATGTTATTTTATTGTACATATTTACAAAAAATGTATTTTACAGTAACAATGATCTAGCGTCTTTAGGTATTGTTTCTATCACATTGTCATTATTGGTGGCACGGCCGGACGCCGCCGCGCCTCGCGCCTCACATCTTACTCAAACTTCATCATCGAGTCATTCGCGCCGTCATATACAGTCGACCATTTCACAACCATTGGAGTCTCTCAAGTACTGCCATAACAGTTTCTCACAATTATTTTAATGTTGCCGAAACAGCCGAAAATATATTTACAAGGTGTAAATGAATTAATTAACTTTCCCAAAATTGCCTCTTTCATAGGCATTGTAATTTTTGTGACAGCTTAATGCTTGGCACTTAAATAATAAGTTGACTTTGAGTGCATCTGAAGAGTCACGAATTAATATCATTTACAAGTTGCAGAACAATTTTTCCGAGTCATCGTTACAATAAAGTATATCAAGCTATTACAGACACGCGGGCTGCAATAAAGTCGCACGTCAAAAGTGTACTATAAATATTATAATGAGAGCTATAAATTTTATACAAAAATATACATGTAGCTACCGCGTGTGTGTAAAGGCCTTAACACGAACAAGCTCTTAAACGAGAATGGAATTATTGCACGTCGCACATTTATCAGCGAAACATGAATAATCGTCTCGAAAAGCAATAAGCGCCCGTCGAAAAACTTAATTTCATATTTAAATATATGTTTTCGACGTTTTTGTCTTTGTTTTTCGGCGTTCGGCTAATGTTTCTGTCAACGGCGTGCCTAATTTCGTGATTGACACTTCGCTTTTTGGATGAGATTCAAGTACATGAGAATTGAGGTATCATTCAACAGTAATAGCACTTTTTCTGTACTCATGATACAACAGACCCTTTTACTTTTATTAAGTACATTAAGGCTTTTGAACAAGCAACCGACATTGGTCATCCTCCCACTAAAAAATAATACAAAATGGAAAATACTGTTTTAAATAAAAAAGGGAAGTGTCATCACATTATTCTATATTTCAACTATTACTGCCAGTGATGAATTAATTATCATAATTACCGTCAAATATACTAGACTAGCGTCTGGTTAACTTAGTGCTTCAAAAATTAAGTACCAATTCAACTTGACCACGGAGGCCTAACATTAGAGATTCCGTAATATAATACTGAGAAACAGTCATTTAGTATAATTTAATTTTAAGTACAATCTTCGGCTTCTCACTTGGTCGTTCATAAGGCACTAATAAGACACTTCGATAAGTCTTCACTAGTACAGTCAGCAACAACAAACTCCTACAATTTTGACGAACTTGTATTAGGTTTTAAAAATATAGTTCTTTTGAATATTTACAAGATTACGCCAATTTAGTAATTTATGTGGCTGAGTGTACAACCGCATCACTTGTTAGGATACATACGTTACTTAACACTTAATATATTAATTTATTATTATTGTATCAACGTCAAAATCGCGAGATCCAATTTTACTAGCACTTTCTTACTTTACTTACTATAACTTAGCCATTTATAAAAATTTGGATACTAGTAAAATTGAACAAATAATCGACTGATGCTTTATTAAAACAATCACAACAATTTATGAATCATAAAACTAAAATAAATAAATAAAGCAACTAAGATATTAGAAAATGAATGGTAAATCGTTCATTACATAGTATGTCTTAGCTCGCTAAGTAGTTCGCTAATTAACATTATAAAGCACTTTATTTTGATCACAGGTGGCTGCCGTGTGCAACACCCACGCAAAATGAGATATCACGAAGTAAAAAACAACATTTTAACAAAGCATCAGTCAACGTTCCGAAATTCGTTCAAACACACATCATGCCTTAAACTCGTTACTCTGGATGGATCACAAACAATGTTAAAAATATACACTGAAGCGCACACTGGGAATGTTACGTACATACAGGTATCAATAACAGGACTCTGTCCTTAAGGACTTGTCACTAACTAACTACATTATAAAAATATATATTAGAATTTAACCATTAAAATTATTATGAAACAATTTTTAAGAGATCACCCTTTATGTATCCGAAGTCACTGTAGCAGCACCAACATTATAGCACCAATAGGGATGGGATCGGGATATTTGTGTTTTGAGACAGAATGATCTAGTCCTTAAAATTAATTCGATGCATTCAATTTCAGTAATCGTTGGACTTAAAACTATAAAGAGGATGGCACTCGTTTAATGGCCTGAGAATTAATGAGTAAAATGCATTAGAGTAAACCTTACAGTAGCGTACAATTAAATTTTAAATTTTGCAATTTTCCAATGTACTTTTGAGACTGAACAGTAAAATCAAGAGCAAACGACTTGTAAGATTAATTTAAATACAAAAATACTTTATATGCTATGTAAAATAGGAATACATTATGCTTAGGTGCAATTTTTACCGAGCCATTTAAGTCATGTTGCTCGTGACAGTACCCATTTAAAAGCAAAATTCAAAATTTATTTTGCGTGTCGTACCTTCAATTACAGTTAAAATAACGCGAAAATATATGAACAAAATGTACATAGCAAACATAAACGTTTTATTATGCTGAGCCTCGCGTCTCGTGTGATTTGGTAAAGCGAGTCACGTAAGTTTGTTTGTTTGTCTTGTCTCTTGTCTCGCTACATTCTATGCGTCATTCCGTTTTGATACATCAACTATTTATGATGGTTTTATGTTAATGACTTGTTGATTTGTATGATTCGAACTGCGAGGAACTGAGTTACGGATCGCGTATACGTCTTAGAAAACATTTGCTAACTCTATTAGAAATTTATTATGGAAAAAGTTTATCTACTATCTTTTTAACGTGAAAATGGTGAATTATATATTGAATAAAGACATAGATAATAATATCGTCAACTGTGCTATTTACTTGAACAAAAATAAACATATTGGCGCGACGTCTTATGAATACTTTTACAACATCCGTAACTATAAACCCGAGAGCAATAGTGCCATTCCGAATCACAAAGTAGATATTGAAGTACCGTTATTACAAAACATATCGTATAACAGCACAAAAGAGAGAACAAAATTAAGTCATAATTTAAGGAGGATGGTCATTTCGAAACGTTGTGTAACGCCAAGTGAACCGCGAATGCTTTTTATCGCGCGCGCCACCTACGGAATGACGTCACTCACTCGCAAACTCACAAAACTTTAAAAATTCAAATGTTAAAATTCGAATACATTTTGATTTAAATCTGGTAACAGCCAGTAACAATTGTGGCGACGAGACCACCGGCTTGCGATTTAAAAAGTAAGTTAGGTCGCGTAGGTTGCGTTCGTAGTCGTGGGCGGGCGGAAGTGAGAGCGTCAGCGTGGAGACTTTTGCGTCCTTATCTAACAACAATTAACGCGATTTAGAGTGAAAAGGACAGCCGATAGACCATTCCGCAATGTCACAGATCACAGAACCCGATACTAGGCTGTCAAGGCTCGTCAGTTTACGACCACTTTCGGTGCAAACTGTGACGTAACCCATCGAATCTTGAAATCCAAACTTTACGTAGCTACGCGTGCCTTTCATTGAGAAAAATATGGTCATTATCATGCAAGTGCTTATTGCAAAAATTACAATATTCAAGTCACGTTTCTTCGTGAATGCGTTTATAAAAAAAATGCATTAAATATCGGTTTTACGGCGAATCGCTTCGGAATTGATACGGTTCAAATAAACAGGCGTGTTATCGATCAACCGGCCGGCAGCCCGCTCGGCCCGATTACATACCTACACATTAATTTGATACAGTTAGCCAACTTTTGCAAGGTTGAAACTTTTTTTAAATAATGAGACATAAAAGTAACAGCGACTTGAAAGCTGTGCAGTGCCTTGACGTGTAAAAGTAATTTTTGACGCGATCTACTCGTAAACACGGGTTTGAATGAAACGAAGACGTGACAAAAACTAGCATGCCTATTAAGATTAAAAGAAATTAAACGATTTTAATCGTTGAAACATAATAAAAGCCGACCGAGAATGATGAGTACCACGCATGTTAGTAACAAATATCGGAACGCACGTTGAAATTAATAGGTTGTAGCTGAAGATAAATTTCTTAACGCCAAATTAGTTTTGAAAAAGTAATTGCCAACACTTTTACGTTCACCCTAACGTGCAGGCAGACAAAAGGCTAACTTATAGCAATAAAATTGGCTGATGCCTGTCGTTTTGTTTTAATTTTGTGATCAGAGGCGAAACGAAGGCTATTTATTCAAATTATCTACGATTCGAAAACAACGCCGAGAACATCGGCAACAATTTACGACCCAATCTCTGGAAGCAAGCCTGCGACGCTACTGCATCGAACTATGAAAGGCATCCGACACTTGTCGACTCACTATTTATAACTATCCAATTTCGTCTAACACCCGGCAAATTGAACAATCCATCTTATACGACGGTTTAATCGTCTGCTAATACACCATTAAGTGGTATACGAAACCCAAGAGAGAAATAAAAACTTGGTTTCAATGCAGGCACAGCCAGACAATCGCATATAGTTGTTTATTCAGGTTTCAAAAATATACTTTCCTTTTGAACGCAACCAATTTAATTTGCTACAGATTTTAAAAGGGACATTCGCTTCTAGTGAAAAAATTGAACTGGTTTTTTGATACAGTTTTTTTAAAGAAAGACCTGCTTTGTTAATTAAGGTAATTTTGGAGAGTGAACTGATTAAGGAGACGGTGACAGGCATCGATTGCGCATTAAAAGTACCAACATTAAAGTTGACTGCAACAATAGTTGAAATACTGTACATATCGAGTCTTCCGACAAAAACATCTATCTAAGCTGATTTGAACCTTTACATGGGTTAAGGAAATTTACAATACCGTTACATAAAATTCAGCCTCATTTCGGCAAAAGATGAAAACACAAACAAGCCAGATAAAGAATTATGCATGGTGGAAAATCACCTTCGCTCTAGGCGCATCAACGAGTTGAGATTCACGACACGATCGCAACGGTACGATAGTTGTCTGCAACACAATAATTCCGGAACATATCTAGTTAAATGAACCAACTGCAGTGGTCATACATAAATCATGCGCAGGAGTGCACGCGCCGTATGTGTAGCAAACGCGGGCATTACACGATCGACGCTCGAAGTGGAAGGACGTCGCCTACGCCTCATTCTAATGCAACCATGAGCCAATGCGACGATTATATCACCGTTTATGTAGGTGGCCTTATAAGGTTAATGTTCAAAACGACAATTAGTCTCTTTTGAAAGATTCTTGTTCTAGCGTTTAGGACATTTCCCACGAGCAGAGCGGAACTAATCCGCAC
This sequence comes from Autographa gamma, assembly GCA_905146925.1. Taxonomy (NCBI): domain Eukaryota; kingdom Metazoa; phylum Arthropoda; class Insecta; order Lepidoptera; family Noctuidae; genus Autographa; species Autographa gamma. Next base: position 1,764,990 of record LR989858.1, read on the forward strand.
GTACTGTCGATTTGCATTTGAAAAGGTTTTGTTTGAGTAAAGCTCGTTGATACTGGCCTATAGAAAAAGTGCTATGATGGATCGGCGGTCACAAAAGCTAAGGATTTGTTTTCAGTACTGAATGACCGTCGAGTTAGCGCCGGACGCGTGTTGAATACATTATGACTGGAAGTACAATTCCACTGTGTGCACAAGTGTTTGTTGTGGGGAAAATATAACTTATGCATGGGATAAACGTGAACGTATCAGACGGTACATGTCTTTGAAATTGTATGCATTAGAAGATAAGTACTCTGTTACAATATTAATAATCATTTAAACAAACTACAAGTTAAACTTAGTCATGAAATAATAAGTATATTTACGAAATAATAAAAGGCCATTGGCTAAGACATGTTTCCAAACTGGTAATAATTTAAAACAACAGTACAAAGTTATATCGGTCGAATTGACTGTAACGTTGCCAGCATACATTTTCAAGAACAAAAATGACAATTGCATCCAAATAACTATGGCGTTTACACACAATCCCGGTCGGCGTTCCCACGTAGCTGTCACCGCGGGCGAAGGCGCACTATACACAGCCTATCGGGGCATCTACACCACTCCGGTGGACAATCGTCCTAACAAAGCCTTACCGACCGAGGCCGGGACCCAATCATTTCCCACGCGGTAACGGTCGAACCTCAACCGGGACGCTAGTTTGAATTTATGGACGCGGAACCATCGCCCCGCACCATATCCAATACCATTTCAAGATGACCACTAGTGAAGACATTACTAGATAGAGCGGAGATGTACTACAAGCATCGGTATAAGCTCGTCCAGCGACGTAGCCGAAACGGCACAGATCGCGATACAAAAGCTTGACCGATAAGTTGTTCTTTCCATAACAGAAGATAACATTGTTTGAACAATAAACTCCAAAAAACGCTGTCATGTTGCGTTCCAGAGCTATGACCGATGCTCTTGTGCGAATATTTTAAATGCCTCCAAACAAACGATTTCAATCATGAGGTGATTGTCTGGATGGCGATTCATGAACCGTTTGAAATTTATTTTTATCCGACCACGTGGCTTTTATTAGTGGTCATTTTTTTTTATATTAGGATAGGTTTCGTTTTTATTGAACTTCAGATTTTATCAGAATCAATGTTAGGTATAGTCAACAAACTATTTTAGAAATCCAATTGTCTTCACGTAGTTTCCCAACATGCGGTCTGTTTTGAAGCGCGGAATTCGTGCAATGTTTTCATTGGTATGATTCATGGCTTAAATCTCGTGTGTAGTAAATACTGTGGGAGTGATGGCAGAGAAACAGAATCGATTTGATTTGATGTACTGTAACACAATATCTAAAGCAGGTCGGCTCGCGCGGTGACGCGGCGCGCTCGCAGTTTACGCTATTCTTGGCGCGGGCCTAATTTTAACCATCTGCGTCTCCCAGTCTAGTTTTAGGAAGTGGGCCGACTCGGATTCGTCGAATTAATCCAGTCGGATCTCGATACGTAACGTCCAAGCGTTCAAACATTATAGGTGACGTAAACAGGAATTGTTCAAGTTAAAGTTGCTTCTAATTTGGAGGGGCCAATGAACGGCTTAAGCTTATAAATGCGACCGGTCAGCCGTTTACATTGTACTTAATTAAAAACAAAACACTTAATTGGACTTGTATAAATCCGGATGACGCAATAGCTGCCAATCAAAGGATCTAGCACAGATGTTTATAAATTGCGCAAGTGGCATATAATCGAGGGTCCAATTATCGAAATGACACAGACGTCTGGCGTATCCAGCCGGACGATACACTCCCGGCTAAATCTATAATGGATGAGGCGCGTCCCGCGTCAATCCAGTAAACGAGATCGCATAATCGGGCGCATACATAACAGAGACAATGCGGGCTGCACTCATTAATCGGGGCGAATTAAAAAGCTAGGTAGAGGGAATCGGGCGCGTCTAGTGGCCGTGGATAAATTTCAATTAGAGCAATCGGAGTCTCGCGGAAGCTCGTGGAGATGCAGCCCGGGATAGCGGCGCAACAACGTGCATACGAATGACCGTGTCCGACGCATACAAAGGGGGACCTCCGCCGCAAATCATTAGAATTGCGGTAAGTGAGATGTGAGCGGAATTGTTAGATCCGATTCAGCTCCTAGATAATGACGTTGACTTCGGATTAGCTGGCACCGACCGCTAGAATGTTTACTTGACATATAGAATGAAGCTCTAAGGATTTAGTGTCTCCGTCGTTGGTTTACCGATCTGTTAGTCAACTCACTATTTAAGTCTGTCAAAGCCGGCAGGTTGTTTGTTGCGGAGATAATAAATGTGAGAGTGCAGTTAATAACCGTGTCAGTGGTACGTCGCTACACGAGAATGATGGACAATGTAAACGTTGAGGCATAATTTTGTCGGAGGATTTGTGACGCCCTACGCCGGAGCGCCCCGGTACGCCAATTTGTAAGCTCCGACATAAACCGCGGTGTAACGAAGCACCTAAACAACGAAATAAGCGAGCATCAGCGACCCGCGGATATATCTCAGCCGCTGACATGTCGACAACACAAGAAGCTACTCGGACTTTACATTCGCCGACGTAACGAGGGGAGCCGCCGCCGCGCCGGCTCGCCCATTGTATTTATGCCTTAAACACAATTTATTTATTCGCCAAACATTACGGAGACACAAAATCTTGTCCATAAATACATGTGAAAGCACATATCAAGTATCGGAATGCAAACGGCGGGGCTCGTGTCTGAATTATGCAACAGAGCGGCGCGGGCGCAGGCTGCCGTAATAGTGCACGGAGTGCTCGCCCAACGCAACTCCTAAAATAATACGTACCGCGAATGTGGATAACCGAACCAGAAGCGCAGCGCCTCTACTAATAATGCGTTGCCCAAATCGTTGCAACGTGCACTGAGTGCAATGACTAGACCGGATTATGCAAGAGGATATGTCGTTGTATGGATGTCAAACTCTCCTTCCAGTAATAATAAATAAGTAAATAATACCTCGATCCATTATCTTAATGACGGCGCGAATGGTATTTATAACGGTCATCGGTCTTGTAGAAATTTCACGAAATTGTGAGTGCCTTCTGTGCAGATGCCGCTCGGCGGACGGATATCTTCATTTGTCCAGTGGTCGGGGACACGGCAAAGGCGGTTTACGAATATTAGCCTTATGGCTGATCGACTGTGGGTCCATCGATCTTGCGTCCGGGTGGTCGAGCGGCACCACGTTAATTACAGGGGAGAAACGATCATTTAACGAAAATTTCGCAAACATTAAATATTTTTTAACATATTGGACCGGCGATGCGTTCACGCGAAGAATAATAAATTAATGATCGCACCAACTGAGACGTGCGGTCGGATCGAATTGTGGTCACAGCTTCCTTAAATTTACACATAATTTTTAAGATTATAATCAAAACAGTTCAAACAAAAGAACAAATAACGCTAAAACTGGAACAATAGGCGCAGAACGACGTTCATTAACCAAAGATTGGAAACAGTGAAGAGAGTCGGCGGCGCCGCAATCTTGTAATCCTAGAACCACACGCGGCGATGATTACAAGGCACCTATTAGTCAAATTAGCTTTATTGTTGCCTTTGAGTTGCACAAGGCGACCAATCGGCTTACAGTCAGACAATTATGTAGGCACATTAGCCGGTACAATACGATGAGTCAACAGAAATTGCGTCCCGAGCATTTATCAAAACAATAGTATTGATAAGTTAATAAAAGCGAGGTGCGAGACGCCTAACGAGCGATTACTGAGCGATGTGGAGAATAGACGCCACGCGTCTCGCGGCCCGCGCGGAATACGTTATGGCTCCGTGACTCACCGTCGCTATTGGAAACACGCCTTAAGCCTCATTGTAGCTACAACTAAAAAACTACAACAATTTACGACTCCTGTCGGCAACTCCTCGCCAAATACACCTATGCGTTTTTTTATATGATCCAGACATAATCGGGAGGCACGGACGTCATGCGAAACAGAAAGAAACCATCAACACAGGAATGTTACGAAGCACGCGCGCGCCGAAAGCGAAATCTCAAGAGTTCGCGAGATGTTACGAAACACGCGTATTCTCGATTAGGGGATACGGGCGGAGCGAGGGCACTGACCGACTTCCACATTTATACCGCTAATTCATGCACAAGAGCATCTGCATCCTACGAGGCAGCGTTACGCCAAACACTCGCTCGGCTAATACAGTTTATATTCACGGAACAGACATGTAAGACGACGCATAATACACGCGAAGAATACGTAAAGAATTATATTTATGTAAACGACTATACAGTGATGACAGGTGAAACTGTTCCTAGCGGGAGAGAAAAATGCCGCCTTTGAATATTAAAACACATAAAACGAGATACGGTATGTCCAACACATAACAAAGTCACGAAAACATGTACAGCGAATAGAACACAGCTCGATAGAGATCTCAAAGCTCGCGTCGCGGGACCCGCTTATCTCTCGAAATCGTAATTACTGCGTGAATATTTCAATCGATTCGACTTATCGATGATGCGCGAACAATAACGATGGCTATCGGTCCGGACGTATTATTTCCGTACGTCAAACGTGGAGTCGGTGAGAACGACCCACCTGAAGAGGAGAGATTTTTATCGACCCGCCCGCGAAACGAACGAATCGACGTAATCGATTTCAACATATCGGAGCTGACAAGGTATATTCGAGGTCGGGGGCGAAGGCACAGTGGGCGCCGGATGGGTTCGAAATTAAAACGATATGCAAATTAGGTACGAGAATTAATCGTCGGGTGCAATCGACGCGACGGCAGCGAGAGCAGCTACTGGGTACAAATCGATGAATAAATAGTGTCCGATTAGCGGCGCAAGGTGTGTTCAACGCTTAATGGATGAATCGAATCGAATCCGAGCAGCTCAATGAATCGACGCGTCGAACGCGCCGTATTTGGCTGTATTTGATCAGTCGCGGGCTTCATTGATTAACCGTTCGCGCGAACAAGACGATACGGAACACAATTAGGCGCGATAGTTATCGGGATTGTATATGGTCGACGTGTGCACCAGTTATCATGCCAGCTAGATGCCGTGTGGTGACGTATCCAGTGGGTACGTGAAAGCTACCGAGTTACTCGGATTGATTTTCTTAGTAACTCGTAGGCCGGAGTCGAGTTTGACAGGGGAATTTATAATAATCACTGGCGGTACCACCGAAAGTAATTTTCAATTAAGTTTCTTGATAATCCGGATCAGGGAGCTGGGTGGACTTAGAACCTGAGGCAACAGCGCTGCCTTGATAATTGGAAACTGTCTCTAGTTACAAATAACACCTGCTACCTACTTTATTATTGGTTATCTTTTTTTCTTTGGAGCTATATAAATATTTACCACTTCTGATACTTCTTCAGTCTTGTTTTGATTTATTTTTAGTCAGTTTTCTTACATGATTTGTATGCTACTAGAACGATCGTTAAACCGTCTCTGCACTATTTCGTCTGTAGTATAATCAATATTATTAAGCACCGTTTCGAATACACTAACTTTACAAAGAGCTAGAATGAAAGGCCGATTCATTCATAATAATGAATCAATAGTAGCGCGACCGCTCCCACTTCCGAGTCGTCACTCTAAACGATAAACCGGTCCTTGGCGTTAATTATAAACCGATTTTAAATCAGATTATTTCGCTACCGAACACCGATCTATCGGTTTCGACATATCTACTCAGATCATCAATTTCAAAGATAGGATTTCTAGATAATTTTTAATTGAATCGTCAAATTGATTTTTTAACTCGGATTAAAGTGAAATATTTTCGATTACAGCTCTATTTATAAAATGCATGTAACAAAGTAACAGAAAATTATCGTGATAAATGATCGAGTCTCCGTCAACGGAAGCGTAAAATTCCACCACGTGATAATTCATTTCTTGCGTCCATGTCCACGGCTTTTCTTATCTTTAACGATCTGAATGAATACGTCAATCTCGATTCGTATTCGGTTATGGGACGTTCGCTCATCAACGTATTTTGAACATTTTTATTATATTCCGAAAAAACAAAACTTTCATAAACACGTCCGTAACTCAAACCCTCGGGGCGACGTGATCAGCGAAAACAATCTACTCGTCAAAATATTTACAAAATATATTAACAAAACAGTTTATTGCTTGTATATTATTATTTCTCTTATCTAAAATAAGCTTATCTAGAACGTGACTATCTCGTTAAACAGTCGTAACCTGCCGCTGGGGCCGCGTCGATGTCGGGATTTAGTCTAAGTGCCATCGGAACTACCGTTGTGGGTGATGGGACATGTGGGGGTGTGAGAGGTGAGCGTGCGAGTAGGGCTGGCCGAGGGAGCTGAGGGGCAGCGGCGAGGGGCAGGGCGGGTGCTGGTGGTACTGCTGCAGCGGCGACGGAGCCAGCCCGGGGTGGTGTTCTATCGGATACTGCGCGGAGCCCGCGTACGCCATTTGCCTCACCTTCATATCCTCGTCTACTACGTTATACGTGAGCTCAGTTTCCTCGTAGCCCGTGGCCGCCATGCGCTGCTCGCTGGTGGTCGGCGGGTCTGGTGAGTTGAGGCACGTCTGGATCAGACGCTTGCCGGAGTCCGACGTGATCATCGGCTGCAGCTTCCGCGTCGCGAACGTGTACACGTGGCCGGTCTCGGAGGCGACTAGCAACATCACTTGTGTCCCCGTCAGGGTGGATAGCTCGTATGCCTAGAAAACAAAAATAAAACTATTAGAACAAAAACGCCATCGATTACGGGGTACCTATTCAGTGCTTTGTAAACATTTGTGAAGTCGATAAGCTAAGGCTATAGTAGAGCCTCGTGTCAACCAAGGCCTATCTTGAATGAATCTGTTTACAAAAAGAGCCTTTTGTACAATAAAACATTGAGAAGACAGTTTCAGCTTAGCTCGACCTAAAATCACGGCTTTGGAAATTTCTAGACCGTTCCAAATACACTACATACTTCAACGTCGAGTTGAAAACGCATATTACAGACATTCTAACGTTAGTTTACTGTGTCTACGCAGGCTAACATAACTATTCGTTTCGTTTCGTAAACAACGCTAGGTGAGAGTACTCAAGCCAATTTGACGCTCGGTGCTTCAAAGTTTAACGTGGTCACTGTTATCGGTCTCCTAAAAGTTTCCCGGCCGACCTTTCACCTCTCCCACGCCACTAATTCGTATGTAAACCACTGCGCGTTCGTTTTCGGGAGCAATATCACTCTCTCACGGCACTCTTTGTGTATGCAAGACGAATTATCGCACCCACTGGCGCCCATCCACCTACACCTACGCGCACCAAAGTTTATTTACCGATGGCACATTCTAATTTAGACTCCAGTGAGCTCGTATTAAGAGTCATGTGACAATAAATTGATAAAACAGAAATTCGGCGCGGACAATTGACAACAATCAGGTAGCTCTACAGTTTAAATCTATCGCCTAAACAGTGTATTTGACATTATATGCCTTATTGCAATCAGTGTAGAGATGAGTTTTAGGAAGCTTAGAAATTTTGGAAACAACATAAGTTTGCAATGAGCCATCTAATTTGGTTTTTCCGTTGCATAATATTGGTCTGCGGTCTTGGCGACCGCCCACGTAAATTATCGGTTACGTGGTAAAGGTTTTGTTTGTAAACCATTTTATTTAGCCATTATTGGGTCATTTCTATTAGATTACACATTGCAAAATATTATTGTAGAACTAAATGTGTACCGAACGATATTAGAACGAAAACTTTACAGTAACAACGGAAATGTTTTTAAATTAATGTCCTGTTTGATTTTATTTATATTACTACTTAATTTATTTAAGTGCAAAGAAACCTTTCTTGTCCACATAAAAATGCAGTGTCATCCATATTACAATAACACAAATCGTCAATGTATCAAACTTATAAAACTTCTCAGTGTTCCGAGGTCAGATAGGTTACAGCGATTTCAATCAAGATTGACACGAGAAAAGAGATATTTAAATAAAATGTCTATACACTGATTACTTTTACGTGTCGATCTGTAGGAACTAAAATAACACTCCTCTCTTAATCCTATCTTAGTTCCAATCAATTGAAGTTTCAGTTTCTAAATATCAAAGAGAATCAATGGACTTGGACAGTATCATTACAGTGACAATAAGCCTCGGAAAAGGCGTTTGACAACCAAAGCTAAAGTTAATTGAATTATCCATTTAAGAATTTTCAACTCAATCGCCGTAGCTATAAGATTCTATTTCCACGAGAAAATGGCAAAGTGATCGCTCTTTTCGTAAAACTTGCACTTCCCTTCTCCATTCATCGAAGTGATTGATGATAAAACTGTAATTAGCGATCCTACTGCTTGCATCTTTGACATCGACACCCTTAATCGTGGAAATGGGTCGTTGTAAAATGATTCTTATAAGCTTACTAATAAGGTTCCTACTGACAGCGCTATTTAGTCAGTGCCGGTATAAGACACTACCGAAATTGACAATTACAAATGCACCTTTAATGAGCTTTGTTGTTATCGTGATTAATGAGGCCCAGTGAAATTTCAGTGGACTTGAAATTATTGGTACTGAGGTCAATCTTAAAATCGGGAATTTCTTTTGAATAAGGAGAATCATGTTTTACGTCATTAATCAGAAGTAATGCGAGACGTTTCGGCGTAATTTGTTAATTGAAAGGGATTCAAAATCACCAGAGATATTTTCTGCAGGAAACATTATTACTGAGATTTATATACTGCTTTTTTATTCTATAGCCTGTTTTCCATAAAATGATACGCGATTGATCTACAAGCTTCATGGTGGTCATCTTAAAGTTCGAAGATCCTAAAATAGCAGAAGAACCTGAATCTCTTTTTCTCCTATTTCTCAAGGCTTGTGACAAATTGTGGGAAAATAATGTTTAAACAGATTTATACCTACAATGCCGAAGGCACTGTTTAATAACAGATAATAAAGTTGCACAAAAGATCCGATTTTATTACTCCGAATTGATTTTTATGAGCGTTTTCATGTGTACATAAATTTTCGCTACTGCACTGTAGCAAGGCGTATTAACATCGATATAATCGTTAATAAATATTCATTCGGCTTAATCTCAATCAGAATTGGGGCGAAATTCATCGAGAGATATACTCGCAATCACTGTTATCTGGGAGTGTTTAAAAAGCAATGTTTTATTAAATTGTATTTTAATGTTTATTTTAAAACTCGTTTAATTACACAAAGTTGATTGGGTATATTTTGAGACTACTGTCATATATTATTCTGAGTAATGCGAAATTGATTTTTTTATAGTTTCTTTAAATTCTACGCCAACTCAATTTTGTTCATTTTTATGAAATTTCTTGTTCATAATCCTAATAATTCAGTTAAAAAGGCTTTTTATCATATAGTTCTAACCGATGCCTGTGAAAATTCTATATTGAGTCTATTATTTACAAAACTTTCACAGAAATAAGTTTATCACGTCAATTTTACAGTTACCTTCAAATTACGCTGTCGAAGTTAAACCAATAGCTTAGTTCGTAACATGATTAGCCGGCAAACAATTGGTTAACCTCTGTTTGACTCCAATGACCTGCCTTAGGGCTGCCACAAAACAACTATGAATAATTTTAGTTAAATATTTATTGTGCTTTATCGCAATAAATAGTGTTGGAGTGTTGTTTCTAACTTAAAAAAACACTCCACACAAAAAAAAATGGAGTAAAATAAACTTTTTTTAGGATGATGATACAGCTGTCACTTATAAGAGTAACACGACAGTCGCACGTAACCTAACAAAACAAATTAACAACTTTCACTATAATCCCTTTAAAACCACTCATACCTCGCCGCAACGTACCTAATCCTTAAATTAAAAAGTTAGTAATAATAAGATTGACAGATCCGTTCGCATTTATTTACATAAACCGATGTTGCAAAAAATGCTGCCATAAGTGGCTCGCTTAAGTCACAAATGATTGCAATAAGGTGCAACTAAAATGTTACAACTTGTTTGAGACTCGATTTGTAGACCCGAAATCAACCGAATGTTTACGAATGTAATTTCGAAAATCGAAAGCAGATTCGGCTGTCAAAGTTGATGGTAATACACGAAACGGGCGTTGTCTTTAGTTCACGCTATAGTATTATCCCTTGACGGCAAATTGAAGCTTACATTACGGGAAGCTATTAAAAGAAAGCAATGGATCCCGTTCCCTCATTCCATGTTCCATTGTTTTCTCGTTAATTTAGGACTGAAAGGAACACTTATCCTGCGTATTACGCATGCGTGGGCGATGGTTTAGCAACCTGTCTAAACAATTGGCTGTTTAAATAGTTCATGAGTCCTTTAAAGACCCGTCTTAGGAAAATCTATTTGCTTTTGAGTAGCAAGACTATCATAATGTAGTGACCAATGAAAGTCAATCTTAATTGAATCCTAAGTACCTGAAAGTTTCTACTGCGAAGTTATTTTTTTAATACAACTCGTATTAGACGAGTTGTAAAAAAAAATACTTCCGAATATACCGTAGTTTTACACCGGGTTATTATATCGTTTGAATTCGAAGCAACCTGTCCAGGCTTAAAGTCGATGATCGTCGTGTAATATCGTATAATCTGACGTGCAAAGTACAACAAAGACGCCGAGCGCATGTGTAAATGTAAATATTATGCAGGACGAAAAAAGATAAATAAAATTTATTTTTTACAAATTGTAATACTGTTTCTCGAATCTAAGTTTCAAGTGCTTTACGAATCAAAGACAGCCAACGACTCGAGGTATTTCAATCGAATACTATGTTGGAAGAATTCTTCAACAATGCCTTTCAAACCTCACTGAGGACGTACACAATGCTTTCTCACTCATGCTAGTCGTTCAATTGGCTGGAGCACTGTTCAGACACGTGGAGAATTCCTCCCCGCTTTATACGCTCCTGGTACTTTCAAATTCGAATTCAGTCCAAAACATTTGCTTCCTAGACAGATTTAAAGATTTTGATTTGAAAATTTCTCTTTTATTCACTGTGGAGGTTTCCTAAACGAATGTTAGTTAAAATACAAGGAAATTCTTGTTTTATTCGTTAGTACTAATTGCTAGACTTAGCTTAGTATTGCTGGGTACCTTTCGTTTGATGTGTATAATTAGGCAGTCATTAGGAGCGCTCAGCAGTCCAGCTAAGTAAATGATGATTGCAGTCTGACTATCATAATATTAATGTAACTAGACTACATATTCACTTTGCGATTGCAGAAAAATCTAGCAATATAAATAACTTCTCCAATAGCTGAGAAAGGCCTGTTTTAATTATTTACAGAACGTTATTTTATTAATTTTACTCACAACACATTTTGGTCTAAAAATATATTGAGTTTTTAATTTAATTGGCAGCCCTATTGTTTATTCCGCGGTGTGCTTTCCTAGCTGTTGTCAAAGCGCTGGGCGATGAAAACTACACTTTTTGCGGAGATCAGATACAGAATCCGATAGCACGCCAACTAATAGCTCTATAAACAAGATAATCGGCCAGTTAGCGCTGGGAAAGATGTCGGCCCGACGACTTATGAAATACTTTAAAATATGAAAGTTTACTCAGTTTTGAGATTTTACGATAGCGGTGAATAAGTTAATATAAATCAAAGTGTATATGTTGTGCTCTACTAAATAATTCTTTGAATTCGTCTTAATTATAATCATTTAGTTATTTCCTAGAAAACAGTTGACATGATTTAATTTAATTTATACCTAAAGAACTCTAGGATATATAAAAAATACATTTTAAAACATAACACGAATGTATAGTATGTCAACAAATAAAGGACCATAATGAAAGGTCAAATAAAAATAAATACCGAAAAAAAGCACATACTGAATGTAAAACGGACATCTGACGATGAAAAACGTCAGTCAAACCGTTCACACGTGAATAACCACACATGAATTTAAAAAAATACATTTGGACGTCACAAATTTTTGTCCTTCGCCGTATCTTCATAATGAAAAAACTTACGCCGATGTAAGAGTTGTGGTAAATTCACGAATTAACTGGGGAAAGCATTCGGGACGGGACATAGCGATACGACATTACTGTGACAAGTGCGACCCGCGACAACGCGGACTAAAAAACCAGCTAATTGCGACTACAATGGAGTACAAAGCGGCCGCTTTTCCCACGGAGCATCCGAGCGCGCATGCGTACCGATCATTTCATGCGTGCTCCTCTTTTATTGCCAAAAATTAATGCCCGGTAAACAGTCCTTAATTGCAAGCCAGTCTTGTTAAAATCAGCGTCGGTAAAACCGCCCGTCACACTAAAAGTAACATTTCTGGGAAAAGCAAAACCAGAATACACATAAAACTCGCAATATCTGACTAATAATAACGTAACATTACGGACACCCAGTGATTCCTGTGTCGATTTTGGGTGCACAATTGTCGTTTTATGACATTTTAATTTTATTGGTTAATGTGGCTTCGCCCATTCCGTTCGATCATTGTGCAATTTTACTTTAATAACTCTATAGCTACGGGGCAGATATTGCCATAATTTGCAGAAAGTTTTTAAATTCCTGTTGGCAATATAATAATTTCCATGGATGTCTCAAGTCAGATGCAGCTTGCGATAATGAAATGCAAATAATATTTAAACTATCAGTAAATAAAGTGTCCTGGCTGAGTTACAAAGTAAACTTTTTATACTCTAGAAGTAACACTTCTAAAACATGAGTAATTGTACATCGTTTATAATCACTATAATAGCTGAGTAAATGCAAGTAACCGAACAGGTGGCAATTAAAAAAGTTCTTAAAAGCATGTTAAGTGAAGACAAATTAATATGACGTAGTTTTTGAGATAACTTTAATTACGTTACTTGCGAGACCTCAACGAAAGGTGAATGCAAACAAGCAAATAAAAAATAATTAACAAGAACATCGCTTAAGAGAAAGACGATTTTATCGAAGTATGTTATTTATGTAAAGTATTACTGAACATCTTATGTATCGAGATATCGAAGAGAAAACGTTTACTGAAAATCTGCTAATAATATCCGACATTCAAAAATTATATATCTTAGCTCTTATGTAGCACCTATGACTACAGACTTGTCTATTTAGATTCTAACATATTTATCAGTTACATATACATGACGAGTATTGATTAAATATGCATCCAGTTCGCCATCCATCAGCTACCTGGAACCCTCGTCCCATCAAGATTCCTTGAATTCCCAGCGATATAGCCGCGCAAGCCTGAACCGATCCACCTTCACTATAGCCTAAGGTGTGAACCTATTATCATCGTACGGCTAGACGGCAATTCATATGGAAATGAAGTAGCAGACAGGTTCACTCACTGACGGCGCAAGGCTAAACGCTGAGCATTAACTTTAATTAGTTTACAGGAAACTGCGGATACTTCGCGTTTTATACCGTCGCCATTAGAGACCGGAGTTGTAAACTCCACTGGAGATGTTTGGGAAACTCTATCAACTAAGGTCATTGAGATTACAAACAAGCAGTGCCAGTTAACATGCACTTATAATGAATGCTGACAGAAGTAGAAAACATTATAATACCTTGTATAATTAAGCCTTGTAACGGTATTTCAATTTAAAATCATTGACTAAAACAGAAATAATAACATTCTAGCATTCACTGAAAAAACCTTCATGAAATATTTAAACGGTCTTACAATATGTATTATCACTAAGTTATTAATTTTTATTGAAAGATAAGTGATGAATGTTTAAATATTTATTATTTGAAGAATTTTCTGATATTTTAAAATCATTAATGAGCTAAAAAAGGCGACATGAACATGCAATGACAACAAATAGAACGCGAATACGTGAAAGCCGAATGATAAGATTCGAGCGTCGCGTGACTATTGATAACGCCCGCTTTCAAACACAATAAAAAGCTTTGATAAAACACGTCAATCTCTTAACGGTTCGGGTACGTCACACGCCACGTGCGATTTCTACAATAAAAAATAACGTAGCCTTAACGAGGGGCTAAGGAAACCCCAAAAACAGGTTATGAAAGGCCAGGTTGCCATTTGTGGGCAGCACTCGACTGGATTAGTCGTAAAAGGTTTAAACGGGCCATGTTCGTCTTTTGCCTACCGAAGCGTACCACGCCACGTGGCTGTATTTGTTTGCAGCACTACGTCACCGTGCACCCTTTATGGCAACGATGATGCCATTGCATTAAGGACGTGGAGTTGATTCACCTCTGATGGCAAAAACAGTTACGAATGTGTTGTTGTTAATCCGCAGATGAAAGCGTTCAAAGTATGTGTGTACTTGCAAATTATAATGCTTTACGATTTAACTTTTAAATGATTTATTAAGGCCAACACGCGAGGTGTGGTCATCCTGGCAGCTGTGAAATTCCAGTAATAACATTACCAAGCGCTCAGTTATTTGACACTAATAAGCGATCATACAATCAATAACATAAAAGTATTATTCGTATTCTGGTACATAACATGACAATAAATCATGAAGATCCGTAGGGGGTGGCCAATTCAGAGTTCTGTAATCAGCGCCCGCTGTAATGATCGAAAAGTGAAAGTTTTAAGCTTCATTATCTCGAGTGCAATCCAATCGGAAGCCACACGTTCAATCACGATTAATACTACCTGTATACTGCTAACTGTAACAAATTCAATATACTTTCGGACAAATGTATATCAGATATTTATTTATGGAAGCTTAAAAAGCTTAAAAATCACAATACGAACAGCAGATGTAAGTATGTGAACAAATTTGCGGCTTGTTTGTTTTGAGAGGTCGTCAGATTTGGTCGAAAACTTGATTACAGAAAAAAAAACGTAATGATTCAGAACAGACCAGTCGGTCGGATGTTTCCTTGAATAGCGGTACAGTATGTAAATTACTTTGGAGATGATACATAAGAATTCTGATGCGACGAACCTATGTTGAGCAAATTGTATCTAGGTAGGTAAATGACTTTAGAGTTAGATGCTGTAGATAGTGATAACATTTTTGTATGATTTTGTCTAAAAATTAATTAGTTATAATAAGCAGGGTTCAATGATCTGTCTTTATTTCAAATTAAGGATTGAAAAACGATAAGACTTAAAACGAAAAACGGTTACGATTATAGACATACACGTGAGGAATGAACCACGGTCTGCATAGACTCACGGAACTCTAAAAAAAGTGAAAAAAAGACCTAAATAACAGGAGCAATTGCGCAAAGCAGGCTTAAATCAGCTGTTAATGAAAACGTATCACGATAATTACAAAGTGAATGTTGTTAGTCTTGTTCGTTAAGCAAAAATCTGTATCGGCAATATTGAAATTGTCATTCAGCTCGAGCAAGAGATTGCACGTTGGACGGCGTCAAAGTGGCACTCGGCAGGCGGTTTAGCGGCGTCTATGGCGATTAGTTTAAACGACGCTTAAACAATAATTACCGATTACGGAGAACCGGTGTGATATCGTCGGTGTAACTCGGGTAGTGTGCGACTATTGCGATCAAGATTAATACTGAGACCGTGCAAAAATTTCCAATAACGCAACGTTTCAATTTGTCACCGCGACTCGAACGCCGGAGATAATCTACAACCGCCATTGAAGATGACCGGTTAAATGAATTTGTATTCAAACCGGTGAAGGCTGTTTCTTTATTTGTCGACACATTCCGTTAACGCAGCCCGATGGATTAAGTTATTGCAGAATATTCGAAGATAAAGCCTGGCTTAAAGCCAATCTCATACTGCTTGTTAAATAGACACCAAAAGCCACTGAGCAATTTGAGCACTATTATCCGACGAACAATATAAGGAAGATTCAATTAAACGACCAAATCTCAAGCGACAATAGAAGCTATAGCTAACAATACACAATCCACAGAACAATGGACAATCCTTGAATCAATATAAACGGGCTGGGTGTTCTATAGATATTAAGATTGAGCCTAGAGCCTTATGCAAATGTGGTCGGGCGTCGATATCGACGCCAATGGCGTCGGTAATTACACGTTCATAGTCTCGTTGCGAGTTTCATTCATAAACATGCGAGATTGCTTTATGAATGGTAGACGGACCGTGTCGTGTCCTTAATTTATTGTGTCGCCCTATACATATCATAAGTTTCCTGTTTAATAATTGCCATTTATCGAATGTTGTTCGTGTACTATATAATTTTGTCGTCGCTAACTCGACCTTGATTAATGAACTTCATTCATACGTATATAGCACGAACACTAATGCTTGTCCAATTACATCGAGCGCGCCGCACAGCACCAGCCCAGTCGCGGCGAGCATTGTGTACGATATATACGAGATGAATTTATTAAATGTATTAACATTCAATTAATTACTGGAACACGCGAAAAAACAAACATAACTCAACACGCTATTACCCGAGCTTATGAACGTAAACCTGTCCAACTGTTAATAATTCTTTTCTTAATGGCCTCTCATGGCTGAATAAATTTTAGCGCTAAATAAACAAGGTTTATCTGTGATCTCCACAATGCAACGGGTCCGAGGGTAACAGGAGCCGACTGAAGTGCCGCCACCACGATACCATCACGCCGATACGCATCAAGGAAGACCAGTTGTCAATACATTTCACCTGCGAACTGAACTAACTTGATGGCCTGTCTGATCCCAGAACGAGTTCCCATGAATTGTGTTGCGTGCGAGACATTTTTATACTTCTGTACGACAACGTGTACCAGCGACCGATGGCTTCCATGTTAATGTATTTGCTATCGCTCCGAGCTTTATGTGGATGATCTCGTTCCGTTTGTTAAGATGCCCGATAGAATTTCTAATTCGGAACGAACGTCGATTCAATGCAATCGAAGATTTAGATCGCGAAGAATGCACCCCGTGTTAAATGCTAATTCCTGTCTCGGCCTTATGCAAATGAACTGCAGTGCCACTAAATAGCATTAAGGCAGCTACGGGCAAATATTCCGCTAACCTTATTTACTGGACAATTCATACGTCCAAGCAAACAAACACAGGTGGTCCCAATAAAAGGTTCGGAGGACGCCAAGCGCCTGTGTGAGGATGCCGCCCTCCCTAAAAGGATAATAATACGTCGTTGCAAAGCTCGCGAGCCACGGAGAATCCCCAAGACTGCCGAAGAAATGTAAATTGTTCCGCCACCTGACAAATAGCTTAATTAACGGCTAACACGCGACACGAGAATTATTGAGATTACCCGAATGGTCCTTCTGATGATGTGCACTACTCAGAAACGATTAAAGACTTTGTAAAAAGAAGAAAAATATTCAAAAGCTTTTAACTAATAAGCTTTACCCCTTTTCCAACCCATTATCACATTTAAAAGAGAAAACTGATCTTGGAAATGGTTCCCCATTGTTATCCGTTTAAATCTGTTCGTAGGAAAATTCAAAAGCCTTAAATTCCTTTGAATACAATGAACAAAAGAATCGAAAAGGAACTTATGAGACGTCCTAACTAGCCCACATGCAGCAATTTAACGAAGGCATTAAATTTCAAGGTTGAAACAGGAGTTACGTTAAGAGATTTAGTTTTTTTCGCAATGTTATGCGTCGGTAGGCGTCACGTGGGCGCGCACGTGACGACGATGTGATTTTGTGGCTTGCCACCGCACGACCGCTCGCGTGGGCGGCGGCCGCAACACTAACACCGATGGGCGCGTTCGATACCTCCAGCCTCGCGATTGTGGTGTCTTAGTATTTTGGCGACCTATCACAACTAAACGCTCACGTCACTCACTGAGTTCAATATGATAACAAAAAGCTTTACCTACTATCAGTACAGTTGGTAACAATTCGAGAGTTTCAGCTGTCATTCAACATTCAATTATCGATCGAGGTCGTCTCACAAAAACGACATTGTTTTTGAAATCACCCGTAGAACGCGACAAGGTCCAGTTTTCTGTTAAAATATTTTGAATTCCAGCGAAATCAACATCGCGGGTAAAAAGCTTTGGTATTGTTCAATTTCATGATAACGTCGGCAAAACGTGCGGTTTCCCAGCGAAATCTGGATGTTTGACGATTTTTTTTAATTGATCCGATAAAAAAGCATGTGGTTGTGCTCTCGAACCGCAATCAAATAAAAACCTTACTCGTTAATGTTTTATGTATGAAATTCCCGAGGCCGATACATTATGGATGGGGTCCCGCTGGCTTGGCGCGTTCGGAAATTTTGACACAACGACAGATATCGTCGATCTCTATGGTAGCCACAGATCTCTTTCGATGTTTTTTCGCGACTTGGACGACCGATAACATCTGACGTCGAATAATTCAGACAGAAGTAAACGTTCCGCGACCTCGGGCTCACTTAAGTATTATAATACTGCTTACATTACTAAATTAATTACATATTTATGAAGCGAACTTTATAACTGTTGTAGGGATTAGCAAATTCTCATGAATGAAAAAATATAAGCAACCAATCCGAGTCATTATGAAAAATATCTGTGTCAATTAAAATACAATCTTGAACAAGATCGCAGCAGAGCGAATGGCATTTCCATGTCACATTTAAAAATGAAAAAAGTAGCATAAAAACGGCTCAATATCAACAAATTACAAGAGGCAACAAATT
This sequence comes from Autographa gamma, assembly GCA_905146925.1. NCBI lineage: Eukaryota > Metazoa > Arthropoda > Insecta > Lepidoptera > Noctuidae > Autographa > Autographa gamma. The sequence goes on from LR989858.1 coordinate 1,783,588, forward strand.
GCGTAAATAATTATCTTTTCGCAACGCAATAAGACGTTTACAAATAGGGGAACATTTAGTAAACAATCACAATTTATTACGCTGAGTGTCGGTGACCACCCCAACATGTTTAGATGGGACACCTGAGGGACTATTTCGGTCGAACCAGTTGCGCCGGCGCATCGTTACCGCGCAGGTGTCGGTGTGAAGGGTGGCCAGCGCACGCATTAGACGCTGTTTATTAACTATGAAAATAATATGCTCATAAAAGTACTTTACATTGATTGGACATTATTACCTATTATCATAAAAAATTTAAAAAAGTACTTAGTTATTGTTAAAGATGACATGTTTTATATAAAACTAGATGCATTATAGTCACAAATAACCAGGACATATAAACAAGGGGTTTTATTAGACTTCAGTGTTGCAATATACAATAAACTTCTTGGAGACTTTATGGGTACTACCTGACGACTTTTGCATTTCTTGGTCTATAAACATAAGCTAGTGGTAAGCAAAGATACAAAGGCTTTACTACCAATATTTTGCATTAGGACAGTTGTAAATAATTTATCAAAAGTAAATGGTGATGACGTAATAGCTTCCTGCTAACACTTAAGTTTTAGGCAGCATTTATTAAAATAAGTTTTTAAGTGTGAATACTTTATGGTGTGCAGTTCAATACATTACTACAGTATACAAAACATACAAGATGCTTATATATAAATCCCACGGGACCTACTTATCAGAGATGGAACCGGATTAGACGTCGTCACACTAACTCTTTAGTCCGTTGCATTCTACAATTACTAGACACTCTTTTTTTATCAATCCTGTTTTTTTTTTTTTTAATAAACTGTTAGCCAAGGTTCACTTATTGCCTTCTACAAACTCAAACTCAAAATCTTTATTTGCATGTTATGGTCTTACATAGGTCTCATTGAAAGGCATAGCAAATATGGTTGGAAATATACAATTGGTTATGAAGATCAGAAAGGCAGTAAAAATCAAAGTACGTAGCTGGAACCAGTAAGACTAAAAGCTGACTCCAACGTATCGTGGTAGAAAGCTAGGGAGAAGAATTTAAAGATAATATATTATTATGTTTTTCTTTTACGTTTATTTACTACGGGTCTATACAATATAAAACTTTATAATTTCGTCGACATAACTAGAGAAGTTGTGCATTGTTTTGTACTACAGCCAAAACTGAACCGCGAAAACTAATCCCAACTTTGGTATTTCGTTCAGTTCAAGCGAAAGCTTCAAAACAAATGCATGTTGTTTGCCGAAGGAACATTAATTGTTTCTGACATTAGATTTATAGAGTGAAATAGTTTTAAATGTTCTCGTAAATAGTATTGGATTTTCGTGTTTTTGGTTGATTACAATTACAACAGGATAATTATTATCAAACTTATTTTCGTGACTTACCTATTATTTAATACCTATTACTAACTTTGTTTGGTGATTTCATTTTTCCTACTAGACGATATTACTAGGTTGGAATTTCTAAAAAGCAAAATGTTAATTTTCGTTTTATCAACAATAAAATTAAATACATTTATAGCATACTAAATATTTCCGTTCATTTATTATTTTTAGAAATTTTCCTTACCACTATCGTAGGTTCTACAGAACTTGAAATAACCACCCTAATTCTTAAAGGAGCATAATTATAATCAATCTTTACCCCTACAGTAATAAATTAACCAAATAAATCCAATATCCAAGACCCGCTACATGGTATAACTCGCGCCGTTGTCCACAGGGCGCTCATTACATGCGATAATGAGTATCTATCTGCAAGTGTAATACGATAGCCATTGTGCTGAGCAAGTATAGTAAAAATACAGGCGACAGGAAACTATACTTTATCTTATAGAAGGTAGGTGAGTCACGAACATATCTTATACTAATCAAGGCGTTTATTTGTTAGTTATCAACTGTTGCGTTTAGTTGATAAATTAGTTTAGTGCAATGTTGAGGCCAATTGTTTTTGTAATGTTTTTTTTTTCTTGGAAAACGCTAAAAAGTCTAATAACCTAACCAAACACAATGTTATACTTGAAACTGCAGGGCAATAAACATTACAAAATATTGAACAACTTTTAATTTTACCTGATGACCGTATTGCGATAATTTACACACATTATTAGTCTATAGCCAGTTAACAAAAACACATAAAACACTTTTTTTTTATAAAGTAAATGGACACACACCAAAACGCCGTCAAATATTTTAAACCTAGCATTGAAAGTAGCCTTTTATCGAAACGAATAAAATACTCAAACTACATTGAAATATTGTAGCAGACTAGTGCACATTCACACCTGTACAGATATTAAACACTTAAACCTTTCAATCAGCTCTTAACAAATTGCAACAAGTCCGCCTCACTGTTATTAAATATTCATTTGGACGAAAGAAAACACTTATTTACCACTTTGTGGAACATTGCAAACCTACATTAAACTTGGCGCCTTGAAACATAAAAATGCGTTCAATTATAAAGAGTAATACGATACTCTTTTTCAAAGTTCTTCCGCCGGGGAAAATTGTAAGTTTGCAACATTGCAAAAAGAGGTCACATATTTTATTTAACTTACAAAACTTGTTTATTACATGTAACTAGCTCATGAAAACTCATGATACTGATATTAAAAACAATAATAACATTTGTTATTGACCCACTCATCAAATATGGAGTTTCAGTCACATCCCTATGACCATATACGAAAATTTTAATTATATAAAATACAAAGTTATGACTTATTAGAAATCCCCACTACCGCATCAGTCCGCGTTTCGTAGATATCAGACGTATTTATTCTAATTATGGTAATAACTAAATAATACTGAGAACGATATTGTAACGGTTTTAAAATATAAACAATACTTAATATAATTTGAATTGTGTCTAGTCTGAATGAAATTATTAGAAACATAGTGACACAAGATCTATGTACTAAAGTCTGAAAATACCATTTAAGTACCTACATTTGTATGGTTTTTCATAGGTTTTAATAGAATAAGAACTTTACATGATAAATTAGATAAGCAAGGTAGGTCACAATGAAAATTGTATGTACAAAAAATATGACGAAACGTGAAACAGATCATAGCGAAAATTGTAAGGAATTTGCCGAAGGGAACACGACTAACCTATCACGATCAAATAGTACCGTATACTTTCACAAGTTCAATTCTGATGTCTTCAAAATTGCCTTGATTAAACTACGTAAGTACAGCGAGATTGAAGAAATGCGTTTCGAAACATCACCAACGAGTTTATTCAAGAATGCGAATGTAATAATTTCCTCAAATCCACCCTAAAAGTGCTATGCAGCCACTTAAACCCACGGCAGCATTAAATATCTCTACTGACTCGTAAAATTGAAGCCAGTTCTAAATTCTTACAATGCGATTATTCTATGTGAATTGAATACAATCGCATGTTTTAACATCTTGACCGACATTAATGACAAAACTTACCACATATTCGTGCACATAACTCGGTTTTCTCGAAAACTCGCATCGTGATCGTTTCAGTCGTGAGTCTCGAAAAACCCTTTGATGTGTGCCCGACTACTAACGAACTATGCCGACCGATAAGACCGACTATTAGTCGGTCTAACATGCCGACAGATGTCGTCCCCCAGACTAATCAGCCGACTGTATACAATGACAACGACCTCAGGTCACTTCAAGCGCTTTTCATCGATATTACAAAATCAAGAAAATTCACCATTTACAAACCCATTCTCGAATTAATTAAGCAAAAAAATTGTTTACTGCCCTACCAACAATAATTTCAATGTAATGAAAAAGTTAAAGAAAGAGAACATCCAAATCAATCAACTGGTGGCAGAACATAGCAAGGCATCGCAATGGCCCCCGAGTACCAGGCGCGCATAACAACAAGGCGTTCACGCTAGGTGTTGTTGGGAGGCGGGCCGACGCGCCAGACATTCCCTTTTCACCGCCCAATCGCTATTGATCCACCCCGTCCCCCGCACGACGCCGGTTCTCTAGCTTGCAGGGAGTAACACGTTAGTTAGCTGGGGACCATTATAATATGGACGCGTTTGACAACCTCTCTCGTACTCGTGGACGCCTGGTAAGTGAGTTGGTTACGCGGTCGCGCTTGGTGCTAACGAACCGTAATGTTGCAGGGGCTCGACGAACATAGCAAAAAGACTTCATTGTTTGCTAACCGTTTACTTCAATGTGTATTTTTCTAGGAAAAATATCAGGAAAAAATTCTAGTCTAGAAGAAAAATAAAGAATATAAATTGTAGAATCGATGCATTAGAAAACATTATTTTCATTCCATGCTTTTTATGACTTTTCTATAAAATAAGCGCCACCTGCCTAATATTTCAGAACTTGATAGTGATACATTTTAACACGAGATGGCACACGACGTTCGAGGAGCCGGGAATGAACGACCTCTTCGTAGTTAGTGCGCTCCTGGTATTTTTGTGTCCATATTTGGCGCTTTCGTTTCGACCACGGCGAGTGTAGTGTAAGGTCGAACGCAAAATGAATTTATAAGAATCGTTTAACGTGTTGATCGTTGTCGCTATAAATTATATGCTTTACAGTTTTATTTTACTAACATTATTTTCATCGTAAGTAGACAAATTTTATATGTCTGATAATACTAATTAAAAAAAAATACTAAATAAGGCTATACTTTCAACTATTGTTTGATTGCAAAGAATGTGAAACAAATGTCCTTACCAATTAATTTACAAATTTCGTTAAAATAGAATTCCTCTAAATAATGTAGGTAAGCCAAGCCGCAGTAAAATTTCCCGTAAAACCGTTTTCATTAGCGAAGAAGAAATCCAAATAAATTCCTGTTCAAACAAATGCTACTGTTTTATTCGGCACAGAAACAATTACCCCGTCTAATTTGGGAGCGTTTAAGAACCCGCCAAAACACAAAAGCGCGCCACACAGGTCGCGCCGGCATCGCGGCATTAGCATTACAAAACGGTTGCGGGCCGTGAGATATGGGTCGCAGATGCGCGCCCGCGCCGACCCGCCGCCCGTAATTAGTGTAGGCGCAATACATAATTGTTTCATTTCAGTAACGCCTGGTCGCCTGCCCCTCTCACTACTACGCAAATTGTTTGCTAAATTATTAATGGACTTAATTATCCAGCTACGAATCTATTAAACACTACATACTGTCTCCCCGACTCGAAGGCTTCATCAAAAATGTTGGGGTCACCCGAGCCGCCGCCACACAATTAACAGATATCTACGTCCATGTACTAACATTAAACAATACTTCACAAAATCTCAAGATCTAAACGTCGTCAAGTCGTGTGGGAAAATAATCTCAAGCGCAATCTACATCCGAGCTAGGTCCTAATTAATTTAGTAATCGTTCGTGACGACTTATTCCGGCCCTAGACCCAACCACGAACCTAACGAAATCACGACTCCGCCAGACAACGATAATCGTTATTTTAAATTTATTAAAATGTCCTCTTTAAGGACTATATCGGAACGCCTATATCGGACTGTATAATTTATTCTTGCTTTGGAGGAACGCGCTAAACAATGAGGGCTATTATCATTTCTAGAAGAGCACGTTTTGATTTATAAATGCACCGCAATATCATCGTTGGCGAAAAACAAAAGCGGCGATATTGTTTGTCAAATACATTCATGAATGATGATATAATTGAACTTTATCGTTAGCTTTCTTGGAATTTTTAATTAAACTAAATATTACTTGGATAACTGTTGCGAAGTGAAATGAGTCAATGTTTGTTCAACAAATTACGCTAAAACACGGTGATGCTTTTAACAATAACAAGTTGGTCGTCGATCGGGGCGGTTAGTCTCTAAACAACATATTGTCGGCAATTTTCATGACAAAGTCTGTACAATGCGCCGGCATGCCGACAACAAAATGCCGTCGTGTCGGCCTGACGGCCCCTGGGGCGTCGCAATTAAAGTCCCGGTTGCACGAGGTGATAGGTGCACCGAATTGATGAGCAGGCCTTTACATTGATTAGCTTAAGATATGCTCGTATTAGCTGTTTGTGTAGACCCATCAATTAATGGCTTGGAAAATTTTGTACGATATTTTAACATCGCATTATTGTGGGCATTGTTATTCTGGCTAAGACGTTTGTTTCCTAATAAATTGGTGATTTTAGAAATCAAAAGCAAAAATTATTGCAATATTATCAATAGTGAAATCACAAAACGCTGAAATAAATTAAGAATATTGCTTTCTAATGCTTGAAGAAAAAAATATCCAGCAAAATTTTGTCAAAGACAATGCTGTGCTCTAATTTCTAACAACTTAATGTCTCCAAAAACATTGCTTAAATCTCTCTTAAACGCTGTCAATCACAAAAGCTTGTTTAATTGCGACTGCAAGTAAAGCTGCACGTTTTAAGGGGCATTACATCGCATAACGAGGGCGGATGCGCGGGCGCACGCCTAACAAGTAACAACAGGGCATGCGGCGACTTTGATACCCGCTGCGCGACAGGACCGCTTGCGTGTGCGACCCCGATGCGGTGCAAGATTGAGGCGGTATGGCATAGCTTTATACCGAAATATTTTAGATTCTAACTATTTGGGAACTAGATTTGGACATTAGATGGGGAAATTCGTTCAGTGTTTTCTTTCAACTCGTGCACATATTCTTGGTAAATGAGAACTGAAAGTGTTTTGAAAAATGTAGGATATTTTGCAACTACGTAGGTAAATAAGCTTTTATCTTATTTAGTGATGATTTCAGAATTAAATTTCTTAAAAGACAGAAAGCTTAAAGCACTCTTATTGGTTGTTTAGGGTAGCTGAATGGTCTGAGAAAATTTCATCATTTATCAACACTCTTAGAAGAAGATACCATTGGCATACTACAAATTAATGAAACACGATAAGGTCTGGACAAAAATCCCTACAAATCAGTGAATAAAAACAAGTTGCGAACACGCAAACCAATGCAATGCTTGCATCTATTCCTTGCATTAGCGCATGCCTTGGCCATCGCTTGCTATTTGCATCACATTTCAATGGTGGATTTTGACGGACATCAGTACACGACCCGCTCTCAGACATTTCTCCACGCATAGATTGACAATGTCTTGCCGTTTAATGAAGCTAACTTTCTGTAGTTCACGATTGGATTCGTAATCATTGGAGATACCCTTTTAGAAAACTAATATAAAATTTTAAGGGTCCGCAATTGTATGAATAAATCTGGATAACACAAAAAAATGAGGATGCTTTAAGCTCGGTAAGAAAATCGAATCAACGGTAATTTGTTGAATCAACATGCATATATGTATAACAAAATAAATAAACATGCGAAAGTAAGAAAAACAGGACAAAATGCTTACATCGGACAAGATTTAATAAACCTAAAGGAAAAATAAAATCCCAAAAAGTAAGACATTATTACCTCGTAGGAGGTTAAGCCATTTTCTCGGTAAAATATTTAAAAGCTTCTTTATAAAGGTGTTATTCTCATAGCCGCTATTTTATATTCCTTTTGTGCGCGCTAATTATACTAATTGATCCCCGTCCTTAGTTCATATTCGTATCGCGTGTACTAGATAAACAAGATTCCTTTTCAATACTTCCTCTGTAATCTGGGATTATACGTTCGGATAATCCTTAAAACCTGGTCGAGGATATTGTTTTTAAATTGAGAAATGATGATTTTTTAAGCTGTTCTTACATGAGATTATTTATGTCATTTTGTACTTAGGTCTTTATCTTTTACGTGTAACAACAAATTAAGTACCTATACATATTACTAAAATTTTATTTTTCTTTTGTTGTAATTTTTTTTTTTCTCCTAGCTAAGAGAATTGCAACATTAGGTAAAAAAACGTAAGTCTTATATATTTTATTAATTCCATAATGAGAAGAAAAATTACCTGCGCTATGCTAAGCTACTCCTAACTACGCTTGGTAGAACTTTTAGGCCTTTTTTCGTTTTTATTTTTTATTTTACAAAACTTAAAGTTGTAAGTATCGTATAAAGCATTACACGTCGATTACCAACAATCTTTCCGCCACCGCCGCTTATTACTGTGTCATACTAATTAACTAATTAGCGGTCTGTCAGGCCCGTTAATGGTAACAGATCTGTCCCAGTGGAGCACACCTTGTACTTGTAAGGCAAGGTATAAGGTACAAGGTAATATCATAATTATATTACGAGATGAAAGCCTGTCCTACAGTGAAAGATTTTTAAAGAGTTATTTTTAAGTTATATTATAGTAAATTCCAATATCAATGAGAGCGGGAGGTATACCATGGGGCCTTTCCATCATAGGGCTAAATAGGCTAATTGTTTTGCCTATATTCTATATTTTACTTACGTAAAGTACCATAATTCAATTTTAATACCTTTAATATAAACAGTAGAAAATATTTTTAGAATAAAATTAGAATATACGAAAGAGATTAATTTACTAATATGGGTATTTACTAATATTGCGATTAAGTACAATTTATTGTATTAGTTAGTAAAATGTAACTAAACGTTTCGGTTTTTCGGTTTTGTTATTGAATTACATGATTACGATCTAATTAATTGCGTTCGAAAGAAATATAAACAGTAAAGAATTTTATTTTAAAACTGGTTAATTTTGCTAGACACAGTAAATTCTATGCCTATTTATAATATTGTAAAACAGATAAAGTTGTCTCTTCTAACATAAATCACGCTGTTATTAGCGTTTATGTTGAAGGGCGAGCCAATATTTATGTAAAATAATGCGCTGTTTATTATTTAATTTATTGACAATAATAGACAAACACTGGGTGATAAACGCCGAATGCATGCAAGTAGACCAGTGGTAAACCGAATCACAGCGGGGCGCAGTCTATAAGAAATAATATCAAACCAATAACACTACTTAGCAAATAATGGACAAACAAGACTAATAAGTAATGGAAATAGTTTTTAACTCATAAATTGTCTTTTTTTCATAGTGTTGCGTTTCGTTTGCAAATCGTAACAGATTAACGTTTAGATTCTTAATTTCAATGTATATCACTTCACTTCATTAAATAACTTCTAGCATGCTTGTTAGCACTGTTAACAAGATAAACAATCAAAGATAATAATTCCTTTCAGAATGTTTAACCACATCAGTTTTAAAAGTAAAATAGGAAATAATGCATTAAAACGTAACAGGTGGCGCCATCTCTTGACGCATCGCAAAGCTAATTATGACAGATGGTTTTAACACTTCAAATTTAACTAAAAATATACCTTTTTATGTATCAAATCAATATGTATCGTACAGTTACTGTTATAATTTATGTCACACGACATCGTATAAGTCCGATAAACCACTAATTAGTCATAAAATACTCACGAAACATAACCTTGTAACAGCTGACATCTGTCAAACTTTCATCACAAATGTTCACAAAAACTCGATAAATAAACATAAAACACGAATTTACGGCCTTAACGAACGAGAAATGTTTAAATACTGATAGAAAAAATGCATCTGGACTCGTTTTCAGCAATATTCCATAGGATTTTGGGCGTCGCAAAAATATAACCTCACAACTACAACAATTAAAGATTTTTGTTTTGATATTTAGTTTTGAGTGTTCATTTAGATCAGGGCATCAACTTTACACTTCTAATTAGTACTAAATCCAATTGTAACAGTAAAAATATCTGTCTTTATTACTTTTTAAGACTTTTTGCAACTGCTTTGACATTTCACTGTTTACACAAACACCAACATTGTTGATCACAAATTAGTTTAAATATTCCTATTAATAGCAAGAAAATATAAGTTTCTTATATTTAGAATATTTTAACGACCACAAATCTAAACTTTAAAAATTAATATAAGACTTACTTCTGGAAAATTGGTTGATATTAACCATCAACAAATACTCTGAACTGAAGATATTTTTATAATTCTTTCAAACACTTCTAACTTTAAAATAGGTTTTCTATTAACTACAGTACAATTATTTTTTTAATGGGAAAAACTAGTCCTGCTAATTAAAGCATTAAAACTTATGTTACAATTGGTTGTAAGCGACCCCGCACATCATAAACAAAACTTTGAACACAATATTTTGCTTTAACTGGGCATTATAGAAACCCAAATATAGACCGGTACACTCATAATTGCCATGAACTTATACATTGTTATGCACTCTGACACGCATGCTGGTTGCAAGCAGCAAGCGCTCCCTGACGACCCATATGGAATATTGCCAAAACCGGTCTCACCCACCCACCTTCTTCATTATCCCAGTCTTCCGTTTGGAGAACGTCGTGTACCGCCGCAGTTTGTTGTCAATGTATTCCATTTTGATCTTCACACGACCCTTGGTCTTTTTGCCGTTGGAGGGTGGCGATTTCTTAGGCTGGAGAGATGCATAGCCATCGTCCGTGATGTCGGGCATGGGGCAGTGGTCCAGGTTGACGCTCTGCGAGGGTCGCTCGTCGTAGCACTGGTCCGAGGTCCTCTTGACACCGGCGCGCGGCATCGGGCAGGGCTGCATGCCCGGCCGCAGCCCGCCGCCGCCGAGTGCGCTGGGCGGCCGGCCAGCTCCATACATCTCCGGCATCTCGCCGAGGAGTCCCATACCGTACGGCGACCCGAAGCGGGGCTCCCGCGCTCCGCCGGGCGCGTCCATTATAACCTCGCAGTACGCCACAGTAACCGGTGCGCGCACGCGCTATGCACACCTCACCGTCCGAACGTCGAACGGAGACTAACCGAAAACGCGAAAGAACCGAGGGCGGGACTGACGACTCGGCCGCTCGGACCGCGACTGACTTCGCACGACTGCGTCCCGCGCACCTCGACCTCTATCTGTCTCTGTCTCGCACGACGCATGCAATATCTCTGAAGCGGGACGGAAACGCGGAGCGCGGCCGTAACCCGACACATCCGTAGGAAAAGCGAACGTTCGCCGGGAACCCGCGAACGTTTCAGTGCCCGAAATCCGTATTAAAATAGAGCTTTTATTTTGAGTTTATTTCGTAAATAGAAATAATAGAGTCGGAAGTGGAGCGGCTCGGGCGCAGCGGCGGGGCGGTGGGCAGTGCCAGAGCCATATTTAGACGCGAGCCGTGCCAAATATGGCAATCGACGGTCAAATGGGGGCCACTGAAATCCCTCCTACTCGCACCTGGCGATTTTCACGTCTAATAATTAAAAACTTTGTCACGTCACTTAGGTATTGAACGATACATACATACTACCTACCCATGGCTCATTACATTTACTTAATATGTATGTGTCGTACCTATAGGCAGCTAGCTAGCTACAATATCTAGTTTTATAAACTTTTTCTAAGCAATGCAAGGGCCGGTACATGTAGATACGAACGTAGGTTTACATTACAATTCTATGAATACGCATTTTAGTAGAAAATTTCCTAACAAGTATGACGTTGAAAATAAGTTTCTAAATGATAAGCATCACAAAACATGTCAATGATTAGCATGTTTAACTGTTCACACTATTTAAACATCGCGAGAGACATTCCTGTATCTTATGAACTGTAAACAAACGTATCCATTTTCAGAATAAGGAATGGGATATTCATTACGCTGATCGTGCCTCACAACGTAGGGAAACTCAAGTTCTTGGCAAATAAAAGTGTAAATAAAAGTGAGAAAATGTAAGGTTATCTACTCTACACGCACAGCAGCGATTGATTTACTTCAATCTAGTAAACACTTTTTTCAGATATTATTTACTTAGGTACCTATATTATGAAAAACCTTTGGTTCCGAAGACCCTTTTGAAGTAAAAGAAATGCAAACAGATATATCTGTAAGTTTATACTCCTACTACTTAGAGCAAATGTAAGAACTAACTATTTATTGTAGGCGATTTCGTCAGGCAGTAATTATATTTATAATACTAGGTACCGATTCCCGTTTTATGAACAAGATAATTGCTTTTAAAACGTACAATTACAACCTGAATTTGAACTTTCAAGCATTTTCCACATAATTTTGTTTAGTGCTGACTTAAACAGGACCTTATATTTCCTTATATTGTTAAATTATAATAAAGTTTATAATAATTTTATAGTTTAGTTACGCCTTATTAGCTGCTTTTGTTTTTATTCTTTTAATAATTCTTATTCAGATAACAGTTCTAAAAAAGCCCAGTGACGCCATCTATCCCGCGTTGTATACACTAGAAAATATTCCGTTACGTTTCTATATTTATGTACAGTTTACGCTGAAATTTAGACTCACCCTTTTTTCATAAAATACTTATTGAAATTTTCTATATTAAGTTCCTTCAATTACAATCTATTGAGAATTAGTACTTAAATTAAAACTTCACTTTGCAACGACCTACTACTAACAAAAAACCCTTATGCCAATGCATCAATAATATTTCAAAACCGTTTAATTTAGACACTTTTTATATATTCTCTACGTTATTATATATTTTCTAAGTTGCCTTTTAAACGTGGGGTGATTAAAATTTATTGCAAAATATAAAGCGTTTCTATTTTATGGCGTTATTAGCAGAAATTTGTAAATTTTCTCAACAATCAGCAGTAGGCCGCCCACTTTTTACGTATATTGCCATGTATCGCCTTTTTGAGTGTATTTTATTGTTCTTAGTCAGAGTTCACTCAACCCAAACAACATCGGAAAAGTTTAAAAACATAATCTTTTATTCATATGCTTAAAAATAATGTTTATTCCATACTTGTAAAGCAAAACATGGTTGGGAAACAGCAGGTATAAAATTTTCGCCAAATATAGTTTGATCAAATTATTTAGAATTTGATAGTCGAGGTCAGACATACCTACATTAGAAATAAAACTAATTTATTTACAAAATAAAAAATAATACTAGGTATTTTTGCAGTTGCAAAATCATAAAGCAATAACTGAAACTCGCTAATTATTTTAAAATAATTTTACATTGCATCCTATTTTTATACAATGGCAACATATAGGCTAGGGAATTTCCTCATACAACCATATGACATTATCCATGGGAAATAACGTAACAAATTTAATAATAAATATAAAATAAAATAAAAATAATATATTAAATAATAAATGCTTACGTGACTTTAGTCAGTGTTCAATAAAGTAAATGTTTACGTACATATGACGAGAGATGACATGAATAGCAAGCGACTGACTGTATTGTTGAGTGGCCGGATATCCTATACTCAAATCCCGTTATTGACGGACCTACTTTTCCATACATTTCAAGCGTACTAATTCTATTATTTATTATCAAGCTAGATGGAGGATAAGCAGAGTTTTAGGTCTGGCTTGAAGATTAAAAATTGTTTTTAATAAACGAAATTACTGTCTATTTTTAATAATTACAAAAAACTGAAAGGTTTGGAACAAAAAGCAATGAAAAACTAGCAGTGGGATGAATGAAAACTAATTTTTTTTTTTATAATTCTAATACAAAGTGTGAAATAACTATAAATAGTATACTAAACATAGTCTGTAACAAAGTATGGGCAACCCTAACTTGTCAAAATTTGGTGGACCACATAATAGTTTTGCAAAAACAAGAATCAAACCCGCGACATGATCCCATTAACAACATTAACATAAACATATCATCAAACCTGTATCCCCGAAGGGGTAGGCAGAGGTGTACCAGTGTACACCCACAGTTCGCCGATATGTTAAGGTCCCATGTAATAGGGGGCGAGCCTATTGCCACTAACCGGGCACAAATCCAAACTCCGACCTGCTACTGAGAATTTCATAGAAAAACCCAATAACACCTTGGTCGACTCGGGAATCGAACCCAAGACCTCTAGCGTAGCAGTCGCGCTAAGCACCACTAGGCCAACGAGGCAGTCCTCACATGATCCCACTAATAAAAAATAATACTTGATCGAAAATTAACGAGAAATTTGGGAATTACCAAATTAATTACTGTGGTTAACTTGACTAGCGACAGGTCGGAACTATTTGATACAACCATCGACGTATGATATGCATAGACTGCTACTATCGCTAGGTTCCCCTTGTGCCAAGCGAGAGCAGTTTTTAGTCTGATCCTAGTACATTTCGTTTTTCATTTAAGTTAATTTTCGCGCAACGAGAAACTTACATAAGAAAATATCTATGGTTTTGGCATTGTTAGGATAATATTAGTGTTTTAGATAGATTTTTTAAAACGGCAAGCTCCATCTTCATACAGAATTCACGACAACACTTGTTCACACTAGTGCTTACGGTTGAAACTCTGATGGGCTCACTCTATAGTTTCAAATGCAACCTCGTTGGATACAACCTTCTCCTCATTAACCTGATAACTACAGGAAAAGATTATCGCCTAACCGCACGGTTACGCTATTTAATTCGGATGTTTTAATTTACATTAATTTAATACTTATTCGCGTGGATTAATTAATTTGATAAATTATTATTATTTCTGAGTAACTGTAGGAAAATGGTGTATTAAGAGCGTGTTTCTACGTCGCTGTGTTATCAGACTGCTGATTGTGACGTGATGTGAGGGCTTAGCTATTTCCGAATTACAAGGAAATTATCCGATGTTACCATGTAAGTTTTCTGATAAACAAGTAAAATTTATTATAGATGATTTTGGATGGGAAACCCTGAAAGATAAGGTTGGGTTCTATATTAATGTCTTTGTTAAATGTTAGTCTGTTTATGTTAATTTTTGCGAGCTGAATTAGAAATTAAGAACTAAATCGACGACGGATTTTAACAAGATTTTGCACACATAACTTTCGATCTAGTCTGATAATGGCTCATTAAAGCCTCTATGTACGACAAAACCTCTAACGATATTTTAACCAACTTCAATAAAAAAGATGATTCAAAGTTTGATTGTATTATTTTAGACTTCGAACTATAAATCTTATTATTTTCACGAAGGTTACAGTCCTGCTTTAAGAATTTAAGGCACCGGTTCAATCTAAACTGTTTACTACGAAACTACGTTGTCCAATAGCTTTGAGTAATATCCTATCAGTAATTAATGTCACCCTAACTACAGGCGACGCAACACAAATGCACATTACTTTGCACGTTCTTCAACCTTTGATAACTTTGACTTTGTAGGTTTTCCTTCCCCGATCCAGTCATATCTGGTTTAACTTAAAATATCTCAATGCAGACTCTAGGGAAACAAATCGGCAATTAATTAATTTAATCGCAATACGTCACAATTTAATGAATAACTCTATTCCTCATTTAATAACCCATACGCGATAATGTTGGTAACCGGAATTGTTAATTTAGTTTAGTATTTAATTATTACAGTATATTATAATGATGCAATCAGGAATTCGCGAATTTGTCCCCCCTGTAACCACTAAAAGTACCTCTATTAATAGAGGTTCCTGCTACTAAATACTCATACTTTCTATCATAAAAAGATTTTTCTTTCTTGTTTAATGGTTTACAAGACTTGCAAGTATTAGAATAGCCTAAATAAATATTTTACTGAACTCCTTCCCGAGTTTTCTAGTATTTAAATGAACCTTACTATAGATTCAATTGTGAACTTAATGCAATAAGAATTAAATTAGGTCTACAATAATCTGCAACAGTGTAAAAATGGCAACCAGGTACCTACTAGAATCTAATTTGCAAAATGAAGTCAAATTTCCCAAACCTTCCCTCAATTAATCTGTTGGTATATCAGTTACCTAATGACCGGTCAAGAGGTTACCTAGGTTCAGGTCCACTCGATCAGCTGTTCCTCATATATTGGTCAATCACATCAACTTTCTAAACAAACGATCGCTGGACTGGACCGGCATTCCTCGCCAAAACTGGCGGCGCCCGGGATGGACTCGTTGACGCAATGCCATTCAATATGCCACATATTGTAGGGCCTCCATGAGTGAGGAGGAAATGAGACACTAGTAAATGGAAGCTGTCGGTTGATCAGCCCAGGGTCCATAATAATAGCAAAGCACTTTGGCATCGCCATGTACTTACTATGTGCCGAATATAGAAATCGAATAAAGATAATATTTTTAAAAAACCTCTGCAATCGCTGACGTTGATAATTATTGTCCACCTCATAAAACGTAGTAGTATGTGCTAAGCTAAAAGTGCACAAAGCACGTGCAAAACTTATAAATAAGTATTTGTATTTGGAATCCTATGTAAAGCACTACCGGTAACAGGGAAAGCAAAAGTTAAACTGAAGCAAAAATGTTCAAAAGATATTTGTCAGAAGTGGGATTCGAACCCACGCCCACAGAAGTGGACTGCGACCTGAACGCAGCGCCTTAGACCGCTCGGCCATCCTGACATGTTTATGATGAGCCAAATTGAATATCAAACCGCAGAGTTTTGGGGAGTCCAAAAATAGTACATTTATGCACAATCATAGTAAATATGATTTCGTTGATACCGAGCTTAGCGAATGTAAGGTTTTACTCATTGTATGGCTTTACACAAAGAACTCTCAAAAATTTTCCACTTATTAACAAAAAAATCATAAAACTAGACACGGCGTATTTAGGGTATGATCGGCAGATTATGAATCTAAATACATAGTTAATGCGAAATAGTAGTTTAAAAATATCCTGAAAGCCTTTACCTCGGCCCTAAATCAGTACTTCAGAAAAGTTGTATTTAAACTCAATTGAAGTAACTAATTTGTGATCGCTTTTGACATTATAAGAGTGAAAAGATGAAGAAAAGAAGCCCGGGAATAATCCTCTTAAACCCCTACATCATAGCCACAGCACCCAGGGTGGCTGTCACACCGCCAAGTCGATGACCCTTGCCTGATTCACAATCAAACATGGCGGCATAAATCTAATATTAATCTGTGCGTCAATATATGTAAATACCTATTGTTATATTACATTATGTGGACTACCGTATATAGTACGGTTTTATCAATAAAGTATTGTGTTACGAGTTAGCACGTCGAACTTTGATTAATGTAGGTACCAACGAGGTTGCATTTGAAACTATAGAGTGAGCCTATCAGAGTTTAAACCGTAAGCACTAGTCTGAACAAGTGTTGTCGTGAATTATGTATGAAGATGGAGCTTTCCGTTTTAAGAAATCTATCTAAAACACTAATATTATCCTAACAATGTCAAAACCATCGATATTTTCTTATATAAGTTTCTCGTTGCACGAAAATTAACTTAAATGAAAAACGAAATGTACTAGGATCAGACTAAAAACTGCTCTCGCTTGGCACAAGGGGAACCTAGCGATAGTAGCAGTCTATGCATATCATACGTCGATGGTAGGTACTTATCAACTTATGAAGATGACATTGACAGGGATTTGATTTAGACTAGTGTGCAGATTTTGTGGGGTTCAGTCTTAAGCACGTTTATAAAATGGTTTTATGCTATTGAGAAGGAATTTAATGATATATACTAGTTGAATAAATAATTTAACGTAAGTTTTCTAAGGATGGATAGTTATTTAAGTTGTTGACAGGCTAAATCGACCTGATCTCATACTAAAGCACAATTGTATTTAGCAATAATTTAGGAAAATAACAACACTTATTGTATTCCCAATAAGTCTGCAAGAAAGGAAAGTACGCATGTAAACTGCGGAAAGCTGCTCGTAAATTCGTGACCAGAAGAATTTTAACAATGCAAATAAGGTATGCATCGATTTTGTTCCTCAAATAACTCTTTTTTAGTAATTAATTTCAGAAGCAACAACGAGATGCTGGATATAAAATTATATTCAACAAAGAAGGTTTAATCATCACATTAGGATATATTTTTTGACAGATTTTTTTTAAAGAAATAAGAAATATTATAAAATTTTCTTTACTTTTTTTTGACAGCAAATAATTCAAGACGATACATTGAAATGAAATGTCTCTTGACGTCACAATTTCGTGTATTCTGTGCACAAGCATGACGTCACTAACCTTCTCTCCTGAACTTTTTTTCACTGTAGTATAATCACTAAAAATAGTTGTCCAATATTTTATGGTTATCTAATTGATGGACTTAATATAAATGTTTAGGTTGTGGACTTTAATATGGATATCTAATAATAATAAAAAATATTACCACTAGAGTTTGGTTGACTGTACTATAAACACGTAATAGTGGGACTTCCTCTAAAAATCAAACTAAAATAAACTGTTTATTCATGGCTTTAATATTTAGCTAATTAATTGGATCATCTGTTGTTTATATCGCTCTACTCAATGAATGACGTACTTGTTTACATTGCTATACTATGCTACCTACTTAGTTTTATATCAAGCAATTTATTAATAATAGCTTTGTAGCAGGGTTTATTTTATCATAAATATTTATTCACTAATATGCAGCTATATGCTCTAAAAAAAGATAAGGGTTTTTCAGTAATTGTATGACTTGTGTTGCATGGTACACCCATGCAACACAGTTGATGAAACTAAAAATATTGAGAAAATTCATATCAAAGTTTTTGTTTTCTAACACTAAGGTAGTTATAATGAGGTAGGGTTTTACTGGCTTAAGTTGCGTTTTCTGCATCTAAACGTGCCCTATTTTCGACAACTTATCTACAAATTACTATAAGTAGTTGTAATAATTTAAACACTGTATAAAGATATCATAAAACCGAGCGATATTATTGGGCTATGTGCTAGTAGAGTGTGAGTAGTAGAATAGTGAGTGTGTGTGTGTGTATGTGCTGGTACTGTGCGAGTTAGCTTAGTTCTCTTCGAGTTGTTCTGGACTTCGAACTAATATCACCAACAATAGATAATATTGGATCATTTTAAACACGTCAGGATGGCCGAGCGGTCTAAGGCGCTGCGTTCAGGTCGCAGTCCACTTCTGTGGGCGTGGGTTCGAATCCCACTTCTGACAAATATCTTTTGTGGCGCTACGAGTATTGTGAAAGCTTGTGTTTATTAGAAGCTACAATGAGTAAATTCTGTATATACCAGTTTTGTCCTATAAATTAAGCTCTTTTATCAAAATGTGTCATTTAAATTATTTTTGTCATTAAAATCCCCTTTCCAGTGTTTTGCAGATAGAGCAAAGAGGTCTTTTATTTTAAATATATCATTGAACTTTTGAATAAATACTCATTTATAACACAATCATCCAAAAAGGAGTTTCAACAAGAATCATAACAAAAGTAAATGTTGCCCTAAATCTTATGTAAAAAGTACATATTCATCTAAATTAGGAATTACAAGTAAGGTTTAATATCGCATTTAATAAAAACATTTTTGTCAGAAGTGGGATTCGAACCCACGCCCACAGAAGTGGACTGCGACCTGAACGCAGCGCCTTAGACCGCTCGGCCATCCTGACATGTTATACCAGCTCATAATTCAATATCTTTGAATACTTTTTTATCCTATGGTAAAAAAAAAGTTTTAGTTATTTATTCATAGCACCAGAACAAGGGAATAAAACCTGGCTAGCGTCCTGATAAAACCCTATTAACAAGTAAGTTAACTTTAACGATTCGACAAAAAAACTACACTTCTTTGAAAAAGTTTTGTTTTCTATCGTTCTTTCTACTTGTGTTTTTTTCTTATATAGTGAACCTTCTTTTATATAATTCTCAACTACATAATTTAATCACTACCCATTGTAAACACTTCGCTAATAATATAATCTAGGATAATGACACTAAATGTCTTTTCTAACGAACTGAATAGTATTTGTTATAGTGGTGGCAATAAATATATGGTAACATCTGTGTTAGTCATAATAAGCGGTTATTGTCTCGTGAGGGTTGCCAATAGTTATTAATTATTTAAGACGACAGTTGGCAATGCGTTAAATGACACTTAAAGACTAACAGATTTGTAATAGCAATATGAAGTAGTCTGGTCTTTTTACCCGACTGCCAAGAAGAGTTATGTTTTGATAATGAATATTAAATCTAAGGGTGAATTCTGTTTAAAGGTGTAATGTTGCAGGGTACCTACTCTATACCAGTTCTGCGTAAATAGGGGACTTATAGCCTTTTACCAAAATAAAGTTCTAAGGCAACATAACTCGACCGTATTATATGAGATTAAATTACCAAAAAGATTAAATTAAGGAAAAAAACAGTACACATTCTGAGGTGTCCTATGTTTCTTCTGGTTGCGACTCCTAAGAATTAACCTAAGACCCCGCGGTCACCGTGTCGCTGCGCTAAGTAGCGTACCACTTCCTTCTACACCGCTAACGGTTCAAGACGGAAGCGATTGAAAGCGCTCTTAGAATAATTTAAAGGCAATTGTTCACACTACTTACGATATCTTCTTCGGGAATTATATCCTCACTGATTAGTTTTCATCAAGATTACAGCTGATTAGTGCTGTAAAATTAAGAGCCTCATTACGGTGGTGTATGCAATAGGGAACGGGCTGAGCTTATTACCGGCTGGCGGTCACAAGCCGCCGCCGCCGCGGGCGCGCTCTCTTCCCCGTACGTGGTCGCCATAACTTTCCACAAGTTGGCCCTTTATCGAAACAATGTCTAACAAAACGAATGCCGAACATCGCACGAATATCGTCATCTAGTAGCCAATTATTGAGGAACGCCCCAATGGGGTATCGAAACTCTCGGAATCCAGCGACGCACTTTATGTCTCTATTCATTAAACCCGGAGCTATACTAATTAAAATTGTTTCGTTGGTGTAACGCGCGAAATAAATCCCGGGTCGGCTCGGGTGGCGTGTTAGCGTTTTGCTTTGTTTTTCACTTGCTACATATTTGTGGGGGTCTGACATTAACACCTTCGGGTTGGTGCGTACAATGCGCGACTTGTCGGTTGGTACAAAGGCGTGCATCGATTTGCGGGCAACACTTTAAATATATCGACGTGGCTGACAATGCGTTTAGCGGAGTCGTAAGTAAACTAGCGCGGATATATGGAGGCCCGGGAGCTTTGTTCGCGAGATCGCATCGGTTCCGGCTAATAGAATACGTTTGTTTCGCACTCGCTACTTGCTACCCGCCTCTCGCCACACAACACACTACACCACTGGATTTGTTCGATTTATTGCGAACACTTTGTTTCGCTATGCTTCGTTACGTTTGCGCTTTAATTGATTATGGAATAATACGCTAATTAAATGGAATCTTGATTTTAGATGGAACAATGTGTGGTATATTAAGAAACCGTATTTATTATAGAATGATGTTGGTATTTAAATGGGATAACGGTACATTAGAGGTAAGTAAACAAAGGGTCTTCCAAGAGGTTATTTGTTTGAAGATGGTAGCAAGATTACGTTGACATGATCATGCTGTGGTTAAAAAAACTAAATGTCGAAATGAGAATCTTATCCTTTTTAAGTTGGCCAAGTAGTGGTTAGCTAACATGACTGCTGAACCGGTAGTCGTGTGTTCGCTTCCCACCCATGTCAAATCTTAGTTTTATGAGTACGATCATTTGTTCTGTGTCTAAGTGTAATTATGACAGCCATTTATTTAAAAACATATACTTATGATTATCATTTGTCTGATTGCCATTGTACAGGCACTGCCTAGTTTGGGAGACGACTGTGTGAGAGTCGTTCCTAAATATTATTATTTTAAGGAATATCAAAAAATATTAAATCTAACAAATTCAAAGTTACTTACCGAACTTCACACCTTATCTCCAAGCTAATACAAACTGCTCTGATTAAACCCGCAACAATGGGTAACAGGTAACATAAAATTACCGCGCGCCTGTAACTATCCCGGCATTGCTCGCATCGCGACGCGCGCCCGTGTACATTGAATTCCATTCTACTGTCTGGCTGGAAACTTTTTACTTATTTACTTTTATTTTGTTTTTAAGAAAAATTGGAGCCTAATTTAAATTATTGCGGTGGAAGAAATATTGGCTGGTAGCGGGTCGTGTTTTGTTTTGCTAAGCTATTTATTGGGTTTGTAAGTTCTGCTAAGATTGTTTTTTTTAGTTTCGGTATGGTAACTTTCGTATCAGATTGAAAGATCCCTTTGATATTTTTAATACTTAGATTCTGTTATTATATCTAAAATAGTTTTTTTTTTATCATTTCTGTTCGTGATGTGCCTTTGCCCAGTAGTGGAAATATTACAGGTAGATATTCCTTTTTTTCCGACGTTTTTTTCTCGTCTTATTTGTACTAGTGTTTACGTCGAAATCAAATATTTTCCGTATATGATTTAAGTGTGGTTCATCAAAATTATGCCAAGGCGTTGTCAACCCACTACTGTGTTGTTTTTGGTAACCTACCGTTCAAGAGTACCTAGGTACCTCTAGAAGCAGACAAGTGGAAACCTCTAACTTCATCAAACTACATTTCCATTACCATAAGCAACGTAATTATAACTTTTATATCTAATTACTTACCAGCCCATAAGGCTAGACGAATCACATAAGGCAATCGCATTCTCCCTTTACCAGTCCACGAAGGAAAACAACTGCGGGTTTATGGTAAATAAAACATATTTTACAAATTGATATGTCTCCTTTTATTCACAGTATATATGTACTATTTACACACTGTACATGATCGCAACAAATTAATCTATTAAGTACTTAATTTATACTAAAACATTTATTTATCTACACAGTTACAAAAATGTCAACGAATATTTTTTTCGGGTAATCCTTTATATTATTGAAGTAGCATTATTTTGGTAACCGAATTGACTTAATAACTTTCTCATACACATAGAAATATGTTTGATTTTGTGAAAGCAGAATGTTGCTCTATCGAGTAAGTTATTTTAAGATTTTTTACCCAGGAACTCTTAGAAAAGGGTAATATTAGAGAAATTGTGGCCACCAAAATAACCATACTTCAATAATATAAAGAACGCCAAACAATAAAAACATATTGATACACACATGCATACATATTCTTATACATATACCTTTAGTCCAATGGTTAAAACAAACGGATAAAAATTTATTATGTAGTTTAGATTCAAAATCAAAATTAACAATACAAAATATTGCTTGTCTGCGAAAATAATAATATGTAACAGATTATTTAAAACATATAAAATGCTGTCAACAAAACTTGAACATACCTTTTTTTTTGTATTTGTACAGTCAAGCAAAAAAGTTTTTGAAGGCAAAAATATCAGTTGATACTTATACTGGCAGTGTTTGTTGTGTTAAACAATAAGCACTTGAACTGCAAGGACATATTCCATTTCTATAAAAAGAAAAGCACAAGCAAAGTACACAATTTTTGTGTAAATCTCAGATTCATACCCAAAAAAATTGACAGATTTTATACATATTAACCACCCATTTAGACTCACAACTGTATTTCTGTGACAGACCATTTCATTTAGAACGCTAGCTTTTCTATTCCATTGTTTTTGTTTGTCATAAGGTTAAGTTTACAAAATGTCTAGCAAGTTATATAAACTTAAGACCACCTGAAAAATTAATGGAAATTTGGAATAGACAAATGACGTAATACACAATTATTGATTTAATATGAAACTACAATAATAGCGTCCCATAAAAAATAAAATACTGTCAGAAATCCAACAAATATTAAAAATAATAAAATTAAATAATGGTTAATTATGATAAATATGGTGTTTGATTTTGTTCTTACAAAAAATATATAATTTAAAAAATTAGAATAGTTTTATACATGACTGTACTTGGGACATGCGATACATGTACAATAAAGTATAATTTATTATTGTTTTAATTAAAAATAACTTAAAAATGAAATAATAAAAACAACTGAGTGATGAGGTCGGTAATTTATTTGTAAATAAAGATGTACAAATAAATTATTTTCTCATAACATTATTAAAACTATATTGTCTCATTTTAATTTGTCACACTCATGTAGGCCAATCTAATCATTCTATTTTGCATTAGATAAGTTTAAAGTGACGTTGATCGTAACTTAATAAATAGCTGTGATGATCACTTAAATGTGAACAAAATCAATCAAAATATTCTATTCTCCAAAATTACTATTAAAAAATATAAAAATGTGGGTTAGTTTAATCTTGAAAAAAAGAACAAGTTAAAATGATTCCTGAGATGATGACATGCCTTTTTCATCTCATCAATCATATTTTGTTGACTAAAAAAAACCTCGAAGTGAAAATGTTCATTGAATCTAAATGTTACGGTCTACCAAAGAAATTACTATTTAAAGCCTTTCTATTTTCTCCAACGACACTTTATGCTTACTTTGCAAACACTACCTAAAACCTAGCATAACGTCTATGACATATAACATCAGTCTGACACCTGACAGTTTGGTAACACACAACATACAGCATCCACTTAACTAATTAAATGCGAATTATAAATACATCTCTGCGACTAGTCGTTAGGTCTTTGGCTAACATTCAAAAGAAAACACCTAAAATGTATTTATGTTATATTTGGTAGGGGTCAGCACAAATGCTCAAAGGCTTTTTACTGACAATCGAAAAACAGCTCTATTGGTATAATCATAAAGTCTAAAGTTATTTAAATATTGATACACCGTTTTTTTATGATAAAGTCATCATGGATGGAAGTTGTGTGGCCTCATAAGAGCTACATAAGACGTGTATCAATGTTAAATAATAATCAACTTTATTTAATTCGCAATAGAGTTAATTTTCCTTGCTATAAGCACTTGTTTTTCGCTGGCCCTACCACGCTAGCAGCATATTTCAGTCTGTTCAAATTATTTTAAACATTCTATAATACAAAATGTTTCACGACCGAAAGTAATAAAACTAAGGATAAAACTAAACTTTCTCGAAAAATTTAATTCTCCTAAAATTATAATAAATTCATCAAAATTATTGTTCGAAAAATTATAAAAACATGAAAATAAGAAATATATTTTCAGTGTGTACTTACAATTGCTGTATTATACGAAAACTTAGTTTTCTTATAAAAGTAAAAATCGTAGAATTATTTCAAATTCATTTTTCGTAAATAAATTATACATTTATTATGAAAAATTCCGTATAAAATTGATAATTTTATATCGTCATTCAGGAATAGATTATACCCAGTTATAAAAACCAGTATACCCATTATGTCCCATTGAAATATATACTTATTACGTTGGAATACAAAGCGATGCATTTGCTCTCTATGAAATCGAACAAAAGTTCTTTAAAACGCAATTGTGTCAATCATACATAATTTTATAACTAACACAAATAAATAAAATTCCATTGAAAATTCTAATTTACTTACGATATAAGATGCCTAAAGAGCAAGGCATTTATTATTATTACTTAATTTCGACACCTACTCAAATCCACCGATCTAACGAATCTAATAGCCAATCAGATATCCTGATATAAAATCATAGCTGCTTCCAAAGGAGCGTTATTAAAAAAAGTATAACAAAATACATATAATTTGGAATAAATAATACACGAATCTATTTATACACCACTACTGTACATCGTGCATTCCTTACGTATATCTACACAATTTAAAATTATTAGGAATTAGATTAGTTCTTCGCGCAAGCACCGATATGTAAAGATGGACTATTTCTCTATACATCTATTACTCTAATACCTTCACTAACTTTTAGAATATCATTTCTTTACTCGTCTAAGGACAGATGGCATTACATTTGATACTGACTGCCGTACTCAAAGACATTACGTAACCCACTTAAAACGAGAAGAGATTTCTTTGTCTCTTAAGCAAAACTTTTGGATTGCCTAAACCGATGTTAAGAAATTCCTTAAATAATGGGTAGTGTCTCTGAGTACGACATTTAGTATTCATTTCCCAAATTTCTGTCAAAACACAATCATTTGCAACTATTTCGATTTATAATATACAAACCAAAGAAACGAAACGCTATGGTTTCTCTATTTAACCTATGTTAATGACTGTACACATGTTTTTTTTTTTTGTTGTATTTTGACAAATATTTGAAATAATACATCGTTATAATTAGTAAGAATTGACATGAAACCAATTGGGGATCATTTACTAACTACTTACGAACTTATTGTCATAGACAAAATTAATTTCTATAGTAAAAAGGAATGGCAAGTTACGAGGTTATCTTGAAATCTGTTGTTTATGGATGCGACTAACAGTGAAAGAAATTTTTTAAAATGACTTTGTTAGTTAAATGCTTTATGCATTTAATTGTGCATTAAATTATTTTTTGCTAGATTAAAATGGCAGAGTTAGATTATTTTAATGAGACTAATATTTTTGTGATAGTCTCATTCATATATTATAATTGTAATTTTAAAGCACCAAAATATAAAACATTCTAAATTACATATATCATGAGATGTCACGACTAGTCAAGTACAGTCGCATCCATAAACATTAGCACAAGATATAGATCGTTTGATACAATAACTTAACATCGCTAATGTACTGTAAGGGATATGTTTTAGTTATTTAAATGTCAATTAGAAATCCGGCCAAGAACATTAAATCTCTTAAGGGTTGCTTTAACTAAATGATTCTTTAACATACTCAAAATTTATTAAAAGAAAAAATAGCTTACTGCTAAATTCTAGTAAAAGCCTCTAATTACATTTTTGACGGACATTGACAAAAAAAAAGAAAAAAATAATAATCATATTTTAATTAAAAAAACCCATAAGAGATATTAACGCTCTTTAAACAATAACTTCTAAAGTGTATAATTTATCCATAAATAATTTTCACATTAGGAGATAGAGATTTTAACAAAATTATCTCTCGTAGGGAAAATTATCTATGGATATGTTATTTATTTTCAGCGTAAAAATAATAATAAACTCACAAACTATACCCGCGATTGTATTATTATTAATCGTATAACATAATAATTCGAAAGCGATTAGTAAGCTCACAACACAAGTCCTTAAAATAAGGGGTAAGGGACATTGAAATATATTTACTGTTAGTAAATATTTTTCTTGCTGATTGTACATTTACAGCACAATATGTCTATTACTGCTACATATTAAAAAAAAATATGAGTGAGTCAAAAAAGGTTAATACAAACATAAAGTTTAAACAAAATTTAAGACGAAGCAAAAAAAATAATTATTATATAATTAAGCTTTGGTGATTTGAGTATTAAATATGAAAAACAAAATAAACGGTTAATTGTGAGCAACTATAAAATCGAGTTAAATTTAAAACCGGGACAAAATTTGCTTACTTTTTCAGCCAAAACCAAAGAAATTAATCTAAGGTTGGTATTTGCCTTTTTTTGTATGCAACAAAATGGTGACTGTAATGTTATAACTAGAGCAATTGATCTGTTGTAACTAAATTTATTGAAAGTAAAAAATATGTAGGGTAATAAAAAAATCTGCCGTAAACATACAAAATGTGGGATGATTCAGGGAAATTAAAAAAATGGCAGTTTAACACTACATACCCTGGTGTTGGGACGAAATCCCATTTTTATTTCTCTTACAGCCTTCGATCAATTTGTTATTGTCCGTACCACCTACTTTCCTTTAATTCTATTCTATTCCCTCTTATAAATAATCTTCATTGAATCAGCGGTATGTATAGCAAAGAAGTCTCTCACGATAATTTTATAATTACACTCATTACATTGACTATATTATTCTATACTTACATTATGATACGACGGCATTTACTTTTACAACATTCATCATATTAAAATTAAAGTGATAGACTTTCTTACCATGTCGAGTGACGAAAAGCTCTTTAAAAATTTTGAAAATTAGTTTTATGTATTATGTTAATTTTCAGTTTCTGAAACGCCATTTAAATTTACAGTTTTTTTAACTAATTGACCAATATTTATCATCGAAATGATAGTTGGTAAAATGCAGAGTTGCACTGGATAATTATCAAGACAATTATCTTGATAATTTGCAACCCTGGTAACATCACGCTTGACAGCTGACAGCCCAATTCTAATGTTGCCATTTCAGAAACCGAAAACAGCATTTTCTGTTCACTTTGCTGGCAACAATTTTGCAAGCAAAACTTAAAGGTCATAAATCATAATTTTCACCACATCGTTCAAAAATCATGTTACGTCAAAGCTGAAAAATGTCCTGGAAACTGCAAAGTATTTTCCTAACTTTTTGTCTTTTCCGCTACTGACTTTTAGCTTCATATTATAACTGAAAACCCAACCACATACCGCCAACGCCCTATTATACCATCTCACAAGGCGCCTATATCAGGGTAGGCGTGTGGTACCCCGGCCCCCACCTCGCGGTACTGCAGCGGGTCTGCGCGGAACTCGACGGGCTGCAGCGCCATGCGGCCGAACGCGCGCGCGAACACCGCGATGCAGGCGGACCGTTGTGACATGTGGCGCGCGTCCGCGGATAGCATCTCAGTGTTAGTGCATTCCGGACATTTGAACTTTTTGCGGGGGGTTACCTGGAATACAGAAAGTTATTGTTAATTTGAGGAGCGAATTTCACTCTCTTTATTCAAAAAGGCCTTGTAATAAATTTCAAGTATAACGACTAACGCATTCAGTTTCGTATAAAACGTATTTTTATTGGGTTTTATAAAATTAAACAAATAAATGAATGTGAAAACCTATTCTCAATCTGATTAAATCTAATTTTAATCAATATTTTTTACGATTAATATCTTATCTGGACAAAATATATTGTATTGAATTCCAAAACCGTTAATCACATTGCGTTATTATAACATTCTCGCTCACCTGCATTTTGGAGGGCTTAAACCCCTTGATAATGTCGCAGTTATATCACAAGAAGAGTAAAGTTGAGTAAAAGAGGTTTTATATCAAAGAGTACCTTAATAGGCGCCTTCCTAGTAACGTTAGCGACTAGGAAGTTCATAGCGATGTCCTCGCAGTTGAAGTTGTCGTCCACCCAGCGGCGGATCTCCTCCGGCATCTTGTACGTGTAGTACCACGACCAGATCTTGTGGTGGAACGCCGCTCCCGTTAGCACCTGCAAATGCCGGATATAGAGCTATAGAGGTTTTAAAGAAAAAAAAATGACAATGGCAGATTAAATAGATTTTGTTTTTTCATAACCAATCAATTACTCCACTAAAGAAGGATGATCCGATTAGCATATGAAACCTGGGAAAGTTGGGATAAAATGGAAGAATCTTGGGAGGAAAGACCTAGTTAAAAATTATAAACTTCTTGTATGTAGTATTAGAGGAGTCGATAGAGATGGAAGTCTAGGAATGCACTTCACGAAAGGAAAAGTTCACGCAATAAAATGTGGGGTAAGTTACCAAAAAAAAAAATGAAACAAAAAGGTAAATTTGTACAAAAATAACTTTTTATTTCACACAACAAATTATCTTTAAAGATATACAAGGAAAAGTGAAGCAAAACTGAGGACTTAATAAATTCTGGACGTTGTCCAATCAAGCAAGTGTAATAAACATTTCCGGCTTAAACTTTTATTTTTCGCAGAATCAACATTGTAAACATTCTATATTTGTCATATTTGTTTGTTTGTCGTCGTGTTTCTATTCAGAGACTTATTCTGAATCTGTATTTATGAGCTGAAATTGTTCATGTGCACATTTTTTACTATCACCTTTTTCTTCTTTTCGAGTCAAAGATCGAATTTTCAAATCCCATCTGACCAAAAAGGCGCTACCAGGATGGCTCGATTGCTAACTATTGTAAGATAGATGAAACAATTTTATTTTGGAACTATTAAAATATAAAATATATAGCATAAAATCATTGCCGTTTAAAGTCACAGGTCCCATTCAATGGGATGTATTATTGCACTCTTATTATATTGCAAACTCAACTAAATTCATAGACTTTAATTGGCAATAAAATTTTATTACTTTCATTTACACACATATTGCATTGTTACACCTATACATCTATACTACCATCCTTACATGAAGTTACGAAATCTCAGCACAAACTACCGTCAATTGTCTCATTGAGATACTCGGACATTCGGCATAAATCGTAATGAAGCGCTTCTTATTATTCTATGTATATTGTGTAGGATGTAATTGGATTCTATTTACTTCAGTTATTTAAGGATTCTTTTCTGGTTCCATGCATATATTGTTTCATTTTCAAGTTTATAGATTTTATATTCAAGACGCGAGTGCCATTCTTAGGTTGTGGTAGAAACACCAAGTCTTACCAGCAAGTATAACTTTTTTAACCTTAGAGTGTTTACCTACCTTTTATTACACTTTACTGCTAATTATAAAACGAAGGGTTAACGAAAGAGCGTATGTCATAAACGTACAATATATTAATACCAATCATCTCTTATTACATACACACACAAACGGAAGTACACAGACCGTAAACACGCGACTAAGGTACTCGACAATTGAGTACACCGGAGTGCACAGCATCCGGCCGGTACAGGTCAGTTACGAAGGTCGCATAGCTGCTGGACAGGTCACATACATTGTAATGTATGCTGGGTATAGATCATGAACAATGACACTTTAATACAGTGGGTTATGAAACCCTGGTGTTGCTTTTAACAGCGAAAATACCTATAGAAGGAAGGGAGAACTTTGCCCTGCAGTAGAACAGTTCCGGCTCTAAATTAAATGAAAGTACCTGCAGTGTTAATAATGAAATTATAATTAAAAAACAGTGAGAGCCGAATCAGTGGACATAAATAAAACACTTTTGAATTAGATGAAAATGATATTAGTTAATTTCTGAACTCACAAGTTTTACTCTAGTTAGCCTACGGGCGTTAAAGCCGAACGGTGATAATAGAGCCAATTCATATTGACATTTGTTAATTTAAACAGATATAAATTAACAAATATTTATTCATTTATTTTTTGGGTATCGATTGCGATTGTTCGCAAAAATCCACTTGGAACAAAAGAGTTGTCGTAACACCCTGTATAACAGTAGTCCAGTGACTCACATACTTATGTATGACAGTTCAATATAACTGTTTGGTTGGGTAAGCTGTTAATGAGATGTATTGCTTCAATAAATAATTGCCGCTTCACCCAATAAACATTGATATGTTTTGATTGAAGCAATTGAAATGCTTTCGAGTTTCGAACTCTTAATGCAAGTAGAATGAATAACCTATGTATTTAAAACATAGTAGCTTATTTATGACCTTTCATTCAATAATTTTTTTCTTTGTTTATTTTCTACTTTCGTCACTCGCAAGTCTGTTGTCAAGAAGTTGTGCATTACAGTGCCTTAAGAGGGCTATCACAGTTTTTCGTGTTGGACTCGAGTTTTGATGTGTGATTATGGTTTGGATATGGCACCAAAATGAAAAAAATATACCCGAGAAAGTTTGATTATTTATTTTGGGAGTGTTCTAAATATATTTTTTTTGCATACTTGAGCAAAAACCTTGTCTCTGCAAAGGATGTTTCATAGAATCCTGCATTTGGGCATCTTTTGATGCTTTGTTACATCGAAGATATAAAAATATATTAATATATAAAAATGTCCATGGTACATTTGAATGTTGTACTTTGGAATGCTCAACGCACTTTTTTATGTTTCATACAGTAATGCATCAAAAATAATATTTTACACAATTTATTTTCGACTCACGCATATCATAAGTCTGTTGAAAGGAAGCCGCGCTTTTAAGTAACAATTTTAGATCGTTTTTCATTATCAAATAATTATGTTAGTATAATAATGATCACTAGTAAATATCCGTACCTTGATAGTTTTCTTCTCATATATAGATAAAAAATTTATAAAAATACTATTATCAGCGTTACGAATATCGGTAAACAAAACAATATGAAGCAGGTCATATGGGCGGGAAACACACCGGTCATGCACATGCCTATTACGGCTAGAATCCAGGGCACTGATAACTAACAGATTAATGCCGATAACTCTTGCTGCGTATCGTAAACTAGACTTAATCAAAGGTACATGAAAAATGTTAAGAAATATGGAACGTAAATAAATCTTTGACTAATACTAAAAGTTTAGACCATAAAATTGTTCGGCACCACAAATAATTTTAGGTTAAAATTAAAACCTAGATTTATATAAAGCGCTTATAACGTTATTTTTCTGAACTAACTAAAGTTGTTAAATAACTCTAAGTGAGCGGTACAGAAATGTCCTTTCATGAACTAACAAGAAACTTCGTAGTATATATACTCTTCAGTTAAAATGAAGATGTGTATAATCCTTACCTTTTTACAAAAAAAATATATTTAACACGAAAGAAATGAAGTGTTCTGTATCATGTACAGAAGTTAACATACAAACTTTACATATTATCAAAAGCGGTTTTTAGACGTATCGCATAATTTTAACCACAAAAAAGTACTGCAGCAAAATTCCAAACTTTGCTGACATTATTTAACCCAATTTATTTCGTACCGACGTAATTAATATTTCAATTATCCTAATTACTGATTAAAACTGTATTTTTGTTATAAACTGACCTCATATTTGACATCAGATTAATAAATAGCCGGCTAATGTGTTTTGTATAAATATGATATTATTGGGTAGTGTTTAATTTGCGTTTCGAGAGCATTATCGGAATTTTATTGGATTATACAACATGCGGTCAGATAAATGCTTGTATTGCACGTAATTATTGGACTGATAGCCTGACTGGGCACATTGCGTTTTCATTTACTCTGTTATTGGTGGTATACGATTACATTTACTGTGTAATTTAAGATAATATTATTTCGATCTTGTTTTTAAATCTATTACTAAGAAATATACGACTTGTAAATCTAGGAACAACATTTTGAAACCAACTCTATATTCTGTTTTTGTTACGTAAACGCTATGGAATAATATTCCTTTTTTATTAACCTACAGTCTAGTAGAGCCGACCTCCCCTTTCTTAGAAACAAATAACAATAAATAAAACAAGTAAAAAAACAACTAAAATCATTAACGTCACTCGAAAAGATGCCACGCTAAAATGGAACTGGGCTGACCACATCTGCCACATGTCAGACGACCAATGAGCCAAACGAACGACCCAATGGGTCCCTCTAAATGGCAAGAAACATCGCGGCAGGCCGAGACGGAGATGTCGGGACGAACTGGAGTCCTTTGATAAGGGGTGGATGACCACAGCCCTAGATATAGAGAAATGGGAGGAGGGTAGAGAGGCCTTTGCCCTGCAGTGGGACAGAAAGGGCTAGGAAAAACAAAATAGAAAACGACGGTAAGAATTCACCCTGTAGTGAGACAGTTTGGGCTGGGGATCTTAATAAGTGTTTTCAGAAGAACTCACCATAGATATCTGATTGGTCCACTCGCTGTGGTACCGCCACGAGCTGGTGGTGTTGTCCCACACGTGCAGTCTGGACGGAAACCCCACTATGCGGTCGGGGAACTCGCGCCACACGTCGAAACTGAAACATTATGTATTGCTTTCTTAGGCTTACGCGAATGTTACACATTCTTCTTCTTCTCGAGTCAAAGATCCAACTTCCAAATTCTGTCTGACCAAAAAGATGCAACCAAACATCAGGACATTGAAATAAAACTACTTTTTACGGATTTTGACTATCTGTGTCCAGTCTGCCCGTGGCCATGATACCTGCAAAAGTGTCGAAACGTCGGGATCTAATATCTAAAATTAAACCGCGACAAAATCGGTAAAAAGTAGTTTTGTTTCACTGAAACATTATGTACAACTGTTACCAACGATTTATTTAAAACAAAGTCAGTATGAAGAAAGAGTCCTTATGTCGTATTGTTCCATCTTCCATGAGGTAAAAGTCAAAATAAATATTTAACTAGCTTTTGTCTGCGGCTACGCCTGCTGTATTTTCGGTTATCGCGGCTAAAATTCGCCTATATCCTTACCTGGAGAGACCGAAAAGCTAATTACTTACAATATCATCCAAATCGGTTGTATGGTTACTTTGCTTTAATAATATTACTATGGGTTCCAAAAGTTCTATAAACGTTCATTATATTTCTTCTAACCAGTATTTACTTAGTCACGCATACAGCAGTCTACAATTCAAGTCTACAATTACAGCACATATTTTATTATTATAATTCGGAAAAAATAATTACAAGAATATAAAAGTCTTTCTTCGGAGAAAAACCCTTGATTAAAAGCCTACATAAAATACAAACAGAATACGAGATCTTAATTATAAGGCTACGTAAAACATAAAGAAGTAACGTTTCACTTTGATTTTATAAAGAGTAAACAAGATAACTCTGCCTAAGCTTGATTTACTATGAAAACGAAAACAAAATATATCACCTACTTAACATTCCGCACAAGTTAAGGAGCGATTGAGAGAAAGGGTACGTTGTAACTTTGTAAGCGCGCCAAACGTACACACAAACATACATACATAAGTACACGTATATATGTACAGTCAGCCACAAAATAAACTGTAAACTTTTACATAGGTATTGTTAAAGATGTCATGAACAAAACAGTTTCTGTTATTCTTCTTGAATTTCACTAATTTTTGTTCCAATTTCGCTGTGTGTAGACACATTTAAGATCGTGACTGTACATAACATACATATTCTAATACATGGCGCGTAAATAACTCTAAGTTTTCCGGAATGAAGGCGCTATTCCTGGAGATATTCCACCTTTGTACCAAATTGTATGCAGATAGCAGTCTGATGCATATAATCAGATACTGTAGGAAAGTATGGACTAGGAAAACGTAACAAAAGGGGAGAGACGCTAGTGCAATACTGTAAAGAACATAAATTAACCTTATTAAATACAAAATTTAAATTGCCAAAACGCAGGCTTTACACTTGGAAAATGCCTGGAGATATCGGACGTTATCAACTGGACTACATTTTGATGAAAAACAAATATTCCCAAAATGCTAAATCTTGCAAAACCTTCCCAGGAGCAGACCTAAATACAGATCACAACTTGCTTATTAGTAATATTAAACTAGAGCCCAATTTAACTATAAGAAAACATAAACCAAAATCTATTGATCTCAGTAAGTTAAGATCTATACCTAATAAGTACCATGTGCAATATAGCAACAGTTTAGGAAATAAGCTAATAGATTATAAGAATAGTAAAGACTTTAAGTCAAATATAGAAAATGTAGATTTAAGATGGAAGAAACTCAAAGATATCATAAAATCAAGTGCAGAAGAAAGTTTAGGAAAAGAAAGATTGGTCCCAAGGAAACCATGGCTAAGCCAGGAGATAATAGATTTAATGATAGATAGAAGAAAATATAGGAATAAGAATGATAGCAACAGCATAAATATGTACAAAAAAATAACTAATATCATAACGGCAAAATGTAGAGAGCAGAAAAAAAATTATATGGAAAAGAAATGCGAAGAAATTGAGCACTACATTAGGAAAGGAAAGTCCGACAGAGCTTATAAAGTTATACGAGATATGAAAGGAAAAAGAAAACATCACAGCACTGTGATACAAGATGAAAGTCAACATTTAATTTTTGATAATAAAGAGATTGCTCAGCGATGGAAAAGATATGTAGAAGAACTATATTGTGGAGACGGACTAGGTCGAGATGAATTAGAAAACGTAAGCGAAGTTGAATACGACAGCTTAGGCCCAGAAATCCTACGAGAGGAATTTGACTTAGCCCTGAAATCATTACAAAGTAACAAAGCGGCAGGTGTCGACAACATTCCAATAGAACTGATTAAAAATGCTAATGATCTTATAGTAGAAGAACTATACGAAATAAGTGCACTAATATATCGTACCGGAAAATTACCTTTAGACTATTGTATTAGTAAACTAGTGACTTTGCCAAAAAAAGCAAACACCCAGAAATGCGAAGAACATAGAACCCTCAGCCTTATTACACATGCATCAAAAATACTCCTTAAAGTTATCCACAACAGAATATACAACAAAATAGACAGTTTAATTGGACCAGACCAATACGGATTTAGAAAAAATAAAGGTACTAGAGAGGCTATTTTAGCCCTGAGAATGTTAATAGACCGTCGTTTAGATTTGGGACTTAATACCTATATAGCATTTATTGATTTAGAAAAGGCATTTGATAGAGTCAACTGGCACATAATGATGCAAACACTTAGAGATGTTGGTTTAGATTATAGAGACAGGCGAATAATATTTGAAATTTATAGAAACCAACAAACATCAATAGAAATAGGAAATGATAAAGTTTTGGCGCAGATAAAACAGGGGGTCAGACAAGGTTGCACACTCTCGCCACTCTTATTTAATTTAATCATTGAACAAGCCATGTCTAAAATTTCTGAGCAACCATTTGGAGGAGTTAAGATAAACGGCAAAAGGATTCTCTTTGTTAGATTTGCGGACGATATTGCAGCTGTTGCAGAAGATCATGCACAACTTGAAAACCTACTTAAAAGCATGGATACCACTTTTAACGAATTTAATTTAAAAATTAATGTTAAAAAAACTAAAATCTTAATAACTTCTAAAGTCAGACCTATTTACAAAACTATTAAAATAAACGATACCGTAATTGACCAAGTAGACAATTTTAAATATTTAGGAAGTAACATAACTTTTAACTCGAGATGTACTGCTGATATCAAGGGCCGCATTGCTATGGCTAAGCAAGCATTTTATGCAAATAAACTTCTGTTCAAATCAAAAATAAATACAAATATTCGTAAACGATTCATTATGACCTATATTTGGAGCATTGCTTTATACGGATGTGAAACTTGGACGCTGCTAAAACAAGACAAAAAACGTCTGGAAGCTTTCGAAATGTGGTGCTGGAGACGGATGGAAAGAATAAGCTGGAAGGATAGAGTTACAAACGTTGAGGTTCTGCAAAGAATAAAGGCTAAGAGACAACTGCTACAGGATATAGAGATCAGGAGAGGAAAAATGATTGGGCATCTTATACGTCATGACAATTACATAAAAAATATAATAGAAGGGAAGATTGAAGGAAGGAGAGGAAGGGGGCGGCCGAGATACAGTTACATTACACAAATAAAAGAGAAGGTGGAGGTCATGACGTACAAAGAGGTTCAAGAATTGGCACAGGACAGACATAAATGGAAAGAGCTGCACCGACAAGAGCATGGCTCTTAAATTGATGATGATGATGATGATGCATATAATCAGACTCTTTTCTCTGTGTCCCGAGCGCCGGTAGGTAACGATCGAGAGAATACAGTGCTGAACGGTTTTTAAGTATTTATCCTGATTTTCCATTTAAAATGGTCTTATTTTTAGGGTAAAATATATGACTTAGATATAAACCCTCTTTTACTAGCTCTACAAGATGGTAACAAAGGCTTTTTTTCTGTACTCATAAGGCTATAACGTGATTATAAAAGTACGTCACAACATAATAAGATAAGGGCCCGAATACAATAGGATTTTCTCGAATCCTACATTCCCTAAATCAGCGAGTTCCAACAAACTCTCTAGTTTTATTGTAGATTGTTTACAAACTTAAAATGTAGGTTTAGGTGTATCGTATTTCGTGAATAATATTGTAAAACCAACATCGACAGTCAACATTCCCGCCCTTAAAGTTGGAATAACAGAAATTCGTAACGTTGATTGCCCCGATAAACCATTGTTCGCGTTATCCCAAAAATTTTCACATTCTAATAAAATACTACGAATTCCAAGAGCCATTTAACAGAGCCATATTCTGCGAAGGCAATTTGTTTGTAACTACATTATGAAGACTAGCTGATGCCTGCGGGTCGGCCCGCTTAGTTTTCAAATAATGTAGCTAAAACTAGCCTATTACATGTTCTTTCAATCGACCATATCATTAATTATTTTTCATGTCGCATTACATTTGTCTGTACTTGTTCCAATGAAATTGATCTTTTGTGACTAAAAAAAATTCACTTTCTAGGGAACCAAGCTGAAAGTGTAACAGACAGAACGACGGACAGATTTACTTTCTCATTAACAGATCAAAGATATACCTCAATTAGTGTTGTCATATCATTATGTCAACCTATCAGACCACATTTAGGTACATCGCGCGATATATTGAATAACGATGTCAACGGAGTATTAACATGACAAACCATCCATACATTTACTTATAACGTATGCAAGTCACCTAAAAGCACGTTGTAGGGCGTAAAATCTACGCCCACGCATTGTCTGTTTGTCAACTTGGTAAAAGGAATCCATCAGCTCAACGTGTAAACCTTCTACACAAACATTACCAAAAAAACCCACAACAATATATAAGCAAGACAACATAAAACAGAAATTGCTAGTAATACAAGATAGATAACATTAATCTCCGAACACGATGAAGTTAGGTCAACGTCTGCAAAACTATTCTACAAGAGAATTATCTCGAAACGTTAGCTGTCTCGTTGAAAAGGGGCGTAATAAACAAAACGTTGCTCTTCAGCTATCTGGACTCTGGCCGTGACGAAAAATAAACTGAATTATCAGTGGAAATTGTATCTATGTTATACTATGTTTAGTTTTACGTCGGAAATGTCTCTCATCTGACTACTCTGGCAGTATCAGTTTGGTTCCAAGTCGCGAATCTTAAACGCTATTACGGCTTATCTATTTCTGCTTATTTCTTTATGACAGCTTGAGATTATCGTCTTTTGGAATTAGCGCACCGTCTTCTAGCTATTGGCCAAGTAATAACTACCCGTTAAGGGGTTCACCATCCTGGGTAGATCTGCTTGATCAACATACGGAGTACCTCAGAATCATCGCTAATCTGTTGTCCAAAATTAGTGGATACTTTAATAAATTTATACCCGATCGGTCAAGCTTTCTGGGACACTCTGTATGTGGTGAAATAAATAGATTTGTTGTACTATGCTTGCTAAGGTTAATTATTTTTCTGTTAGAACTAATTAATTACCGCAGTGAAAGTTACTTTAAATAACGCTTAATTTACAGACATGCCAGTCATTTTCAATAACACGCCAAAGAAAATTAAATCAATACCTATTCAACGATCACGAAAGAGTTTATATACCAAACGGAATAACAAATTTTATTCTAAAGAGAGTATTCAATAAATATTGGAGAGCAAATCTAAAGCATCAGTAAATAAAGGCATAAAAGTAATACTGTGCAAAGATTGTCTTTCGCAGTGAATACGTAAGAGTCGTAAACATAAGTCACGGCGTATCAGCTGATTGTCGTGATAAGAAGTCAACAACCTCATTATAATAGGCGGCTGTTTATCGTTCAATGCA
This sequence comes from Autographa gamma, assembly GCA_905146925.1. NCBI lineage: Eukaryota > Metazoa > Arthropoda > Insecta > Lepidoptera > Noctuidae > Autographa > Autographa gamma. The sequence goes on from LR989858.1 coordinate 1,822,578, forward strand.
GATTATATCGCGGAGGCCTTTCTTTATTCATAAATCATATTAATCAAAATATATGAATAGCTTGTTTGTGTTTGTGTACGTCGTTTTAGGGGAAAGGAAATTATGGACTATACTGTTAGTGTGTATGTATATTGTATACAGGGTGCTTTAGATCTCTAAATAATATTAACGTATTTTTATATAACCTAAAACAGCTGTAGCTGGTAGCTAAAGATTACGTGAAGAGAAGATTAATTATGTATTAAAAGAGGGCTTAAAACAGCAAAAAATAATTATGTTAAACGGGAATTATTTAGAACAATGACTCATAATCAGCGGCCGCTAAGTTTTGAATAAATTATCCGTCCACATAATTAAGGAATCGCAAGGAAAAGTACCCTCTTAATGCTTTAGGGAAATACAGCCTTAGTAACTAAAGATAACGAATAATTGAAACATGAAACCTAACCCCAAAATAAGGTTAAGAAAAAAATTATATTAACAAATCTTTCCTAAGAAATAATTTGAATCTTTCCCCAATAAAAACATGCTTCTCCCCCGAGCAAAATGCGCAAAAGCGGAGTTTTATTAAGCTATAAACTCGATATTTAAAACATATATCAAACTCACTGTTATACCAAATCATTATTTAATATGTTGTCTTTAATTTAGACAGGGCTTTTTCTTTTTAATGCAGCGAATATTTAGTAGTACTCATTTTAAAAATGGTCTATCAAAATTTATTCCTTGCATAGGCTCACGATTTACACGTATTTCATTAATGTAACTTATACCAACTGATAGAGGATTTAATTCTTAACATTTTCAACTGCTTTGTTTTTCAAAAAGACCAAACATCTATTTTATAATTCAAATTATTCCTAAAAATGGTCAAATTCACAACATAAACACACTCGCGGCGGCGATCCAGCAGTCAGCCGTAGGCTCTCGACGTGAGATTTGAAATGAAAAATTTTTATTTGAAATGTCATTTACAATTTAATATTATGACAACTGTCAAAAAGTCATTGCTAGCCCTATGTAGTTTTACACTCGGCACTGGTGATAAAATTCAAATAGCATGGAATATATATTTATGTTTTACATACCATATCATCACGCCGGTATCCCCGAAGGGTTAGGCAGAGGTGTACCAATGTACACCCACAATTCGCCGATATGTTTAGGTCCGATGTAAGTAATAGGGGGCGAGCTTTATTTATGTTTTAAGACTTTTTTTTTTTAATCTGAAATTGAAATAAAACTACTTTTTACGGATTTTTCCGCGGTTTATAATTAGTAGTTTTATTTCATCACATATATTTGTTTAAATAATATGTCCAACTATCAAAAGGTCGGAATAATTCTTATGCGTCTACAAATGTCTTAATTACTTTACATGAAATAATATGTTACTTTTTTGAAGTTATATTTAAATAGCGTCTGAGTCTATGAAAAAAATATATAAAATTGGAACTACAATAGATAGAATCGTACTTTGTTTTAATTAAATTCAGTTATTTATGAGTGAAATTAAAGGGCTCTCGTAAACAATTATTTACTTTTGCCCGACCTTGCATTTATATGACAGAAATTCATAGGAAATTTGTTGAATAAGTCTTTGATTCTGAAAAAGTAAACCTTGTGAAATATACTATTCAAAAGATTTAATGCGGTTGTTTTATACTTATTTCTAGAGATATAATTATCTAGGTTTTCCCTGAAGCTTTGATAATACTTGTAAAGAATTATAATCAGAGTTTTTTTTAATAATCCTGACAGAATATGTTAATGTTTTCTTATAGGCTTTCTTGTTATATTGTTTAGTGCACAAAAAAATCTATAAAATAGATGATCAAAAGCATGCATGAAAAAAGAAACAGAATTACTTCAAAAACATTTATTTTTCATCCTTCCTTATCAAGATATTATCCAGGAAACCAGCAGGTGCGGTTCACATCGTGAGAAATAAATCGTTTTTTTTTCACGTAATAAAATCCAATTTAATTTAAAATCGGAGTCAAAACTTCACAGCAAAATTTCGTCGTAAGTGGTGGGTAATCGGAGTCCTTTGGTTAGCACAAGGCACAGGGAAAAATCTCGAAAGTCCATAAGCAGTCCAGGTCAAAAAGCAAAATAATAGAAATAACAAATGCGCAAACAAAGATTTTGGTGCGCACAAGCAAAGTGATGTGCAAGACAATGTCACTGGCATGACGCAAAATTTCACATTGATTGTATCCGCTGTTGTTCATAATAGTATTTTGATGTCATTTATTAATTTCGGTTATGTTGGGTAGAAATAATAATATGTCCTTAGACTATTCATCTTCATAAATCTTCAGTATATTCTAAAATCAAGCTTTTATACATAGTTTACTGGCCAAAGATATTCGTATGACTTAGTTTAGATTTAACGTTCATATGGCAACACTCAAAGTACAATTCAATCAATTGTATTTCCAATGTAATGTATTTTTTTCATGGACTTAGACGCTATATTTCATGTAAATCTGTAATTAAGACGTTTGCATATCACGCATAAGAATTATATCTATATTATATAGATTTTTCGACGACCTCCGTGGTCGAGTGGCGTACGCACCGGTTTCCAAGGTGTCGCTAGCTCTGAGGTCCCGGGTTCGATCCCCGGACGGGACAATGTAGAAAGTCTTTTTTCTACATTGTCTCGGGTCTGGGTGTTTGTGGTACCTTCGTTGTTTCTGAATTCCATAACACAAGTGCTTAATAGCTACTTACTTTGGGTTCTGAGCAATGTATGTGATGTTGTCCGCATTTATTTATTATTATTATTTTTTTTTTTTTTGTAAAAAGACATTCAATTCCTTTCTGACTAAATAACTTTACATCATTAAATGATTCACTTAGAAGTCTTCAATTACTTGAGTTATAATTTTAGATGCAAATAAAATATATTTCTCTTATCTTTTTTTTTAATCTTGCGAACATGATTGATTATATTTTTGTCTATAAATTCATAAGTCTACTATTTTTACTACTTAATACGTCGGTATATCAAACAGATGGCGTTGTATTTTCATAGAAAGTAGCGATGTATATGTAGAGGGGCAAAGAGGGGGGTTTAGAGGTCAAACGCTCAAAGTCATTTGCTCGGGGTAGCGCCTTAACGACTGTTGTTGTTCAAGGGAAAGATTCTAAAATATAGAGAGCACAGTGAACAATACTTAAATAAGCATGTTCTATGCAGGACAAATGTGACACATTATGGTTTAAGTAATGTTTGGCCATGTTTTACTGTGTTTTTGTCGTTTATAAATAGAAATCTCAACACAATAGACTTATTTTTACATGTTGGTTGACTAATAAATAATTTGACACAAATATGCCTATAAAATATACGTACCTCTTCATATATTCCCAATTTCTCTTTGTACAAGCTACTTATCTAATCGGTCATGTTAACGACGGCGAGTTTAGCGCCGATGAAAGTGCACAGCATTACTGACAAGCTGCATAGGGCTGCCACCTAATATTACTTGTGTATTTAATATTAAATACCGCGTTGCCGCGTTGGTTCACTGTCGCAAGCTGTCGCAAACGCTACAAAGCGTCTTGAAGATGTCAGAAATGGTTTTGGTATTATATTCCATAAATATGATCTGGTTTGTCGCTTGCATTTGGAATAAAGCAGTTGCTTTTATATTGTTTTGAAGCATAATTCTGTGATCACTTTAAGAATGAATAATGCGAAACAAGTATTTGAATAAAATAATGCATTCTACGCTGTTTCAATTCTATTAATCCTACGCTGCATATATCTTTGGTATTAAATATGATACTTGGTATGTCATACAGTATTAAAAGCCATATAATAACAAGTGCCAACCCTAAGCACACGCATAAGATGTCGTGACTGAAGACTATCATTCATTTTACTTTCAATCGTTCTAATCGTAAACGAATAAACTAATGTTGTGACAACACTTGTGATTGAAATTATTTTTATTGTCTCTCAATACAAGTGTATTTCTACAGCCGATGGAGTAGGGTTCTGACTGAATGGTGGCCAAGGACAGGGCGAAGAAGTTTCACCGAGAGCACGTTGGGTTGATGACATAGCTAAGGTAATGGGAACCACCTGGATGAGGGACGCGCAAGACAGGCAACAATGGCAGAAAAAAGGGGAGGCCTATACCCAGCAGTGGGTGATTCCGGGCTGATATGATGATATGAAGGAGCAAATAGTAAAAAAATAGTAAGAAATTCAGTTAAGGAAAAAGAAAACTCGTACCCTGAGGTTTTATTATTTCTAAACATTATAGAAAACATATGTACACGTGCCGGACCTTTATTTTTTACCTACACATTTAATGGAAAAACAGCACCATGCTACATTGCTTATATTATTCTACTTGAGCAAAAAGGTCCTCATATTTAAATTGGGATCAACCCACATATAAATTAATTTTAATATATAAAAAAGATTTTCATAACATGACAAATATTAGCGCAACTAACGAAGTTTAGGCTTACATCACACATACACAAAATATAGGTAAGTCGAAACGTCGGGACTTAAAATCTTAATATAAACCGCGAAAAAATCCGTAAAAAGTAGTTTTATTTCAAGTCGAAAAAACTATAGGGGTGAAGTAGTTTTACTTCCTAAAGAACAAAACGCATCAGGAAATAAGAAAGACTTGGTAACATTACAATAAAAAAGGCATTTAGTTACTTTAAGATAGTTAAAAGCACGTATCACAGTGAAGTAGCTTTTAGGTTGGAATCACGACCTCGTGCTAGCCAAGAGAGCGAGGCAAGCGGAGTTGCGGCTTCATGCTCCAGAATAAAATGTTCTCTTTAACGCCGCCATTAAATAGGTTAAAAATAAAAGGGTTCCAGCCTTTGAAACGATAAAAGTTTTGTTCAAATCGTTAAAAGTAGTTAAATAGTTTTTCTATAGATGACTTTCATTAGATCTCCGATAAAAAGTTTAAAGCGACAAACAATATAGAAAAGTTTAAAGTATTTCAGAATTTTATGAGCTATTTCATAGTTTTATTAGGATTCTTGATTGTAAAATAATCTCTATAAACCATTACAGAACACAGACACACGCTAAAATCTAACAGAGTTATGAAAGAATATATTAATCTATTTTCTTCTGCTTTCCCTGCCCTGTTCTCCATTATTTCGGTTTTGGAATGTGTGCTTTTCTGCCATTCATCCTTACTAGTAGTCTCCTCAAAATGTACTCCTTTATTCATTTTTTTAGGAAGAAAAACTAAAGAAAATATTTTAAAAGAAATAGCCAAACTTTGTAAAGAGTAAACATGCAATCAAAATGCACCTAAAACTCACTTAATTCTTCCTCTTAAACAATTACAACCACAACCAGATTTATACTATGACTGTACACTAAACCCGTTATACTGCAACATCTGAAATGCTTGCTTATTCCTAGCTGCGAGTTTCTAAAGCAATAGCTTTCCTCAAACATCGTCGCCCTAAATCTAGTTGGTTTGTTTTGTTCCAAGGCCGAACTCGCAAAAATATTTACAGTTTAGTTCAATACAGTAAATGTACCGAAACGGTGTGACTTTGTAACTAAATGTAGCCGGTATAACAAAGGTTATAACAAAGTTTCTCTTTTTAGGTAAGTTGTCTCTGGAATCACAAAGTATTTCAGATACAAAATCTTTAAAAATAGTAAAATTTCCAATTGAACCGATGAAAGTCATAAGCTGACGAAGATAACATCCCATTTAATTTTTCTAAACCTCGAATTGTCCATTCCCATTACAGTTCTCGCTGAGTGTGCATATATCAAGCGCGCGTTTACTCTCACATTAACACTCCGTTTGATTATTACTTCGCCGTAGACACTCAGCTTCTTACATTCGCCGCCCCGCGCAAGAACATAAGCAACGCTCGTCTACGTGGAATCCTAATAAGCGTTTGTAGTAGCTACCCGCACACCCCCATCGCATCACACGCTAACAGGGCGCCTGTGTGCTTGCCCATAGCTCCGAGTCAAGTAACCGTGGTACACATTCTGTCTACTGACTTTACAAGTTGCAAAATTATGTAGCTTCCAGCGCATATAATTTTTGCGAGCTCTATCACAAGAAATGTTTTGGGGACGCAATACAAATAAGTGTCTTGCCTTGTTCTCCGCGCAAAGGAGCGGAATATTGTACTGAGCAGTGGTACTCAACAGCCCATTGAAACTTCGTATGAATGGAGGGGTGGGAACGGTTTTAATGCCTCCTAAAAACTTAATAAGTGTAGCGCACACGTTGGCAAAATTCCGTACGAAATTCTGTTCGATCCTGGTGAACTATGGAATGAAAAGGAATGGCGCGCACTGCCGATTAAAAATCGAACGCGGATAATAACTGTGTAGTTTGCCCAAAATTTATTGCGAGCGTTCTGGCACGGAATATTTATGTACAGGATTTTTTGAGAGAATGAAGTCCCGTACTCAGCTCAAATAAATCCGAACGTGGGATCCGCTCGTAGTCAAGTATTAAATCGTGGACGAGGGATCTGACATATGTATCATCTTCAATGTAACTTGTTTTTTGAATACGAAAACTGTAGGTCGTTATACATATTTAGGTACATTATTTTTTCAGTAGGTAAGATATTTTTGCATCACTTTGCCTTCTATACTTAAGATGTCGATTGTCCAGCAAAAGGGGTTTCGCAAAGCCGCAATAAAAACTAATTTCTACAGAGCAATTTTCAAAATAAATAAAAACAAAATTCGCTAAAGTTCGGAGCTTTGAAGTGGAAAACTCTGGTGATAACATTTCTTTAACCCTTTAAAGTTGCTGACTCGTAATAACACCCGCGAAATCCTCGAAGGAGATTGTCTTAAGATGTATGCAAATACAAGTGTACAGCATTTGTATTTTGCTTGCACTAGCAAATGGAAGCGATGGCTGTGAATGTCTGTTTTACATGAACAAAAACTGTCGGGCTCTGGTAAATAGTGCTCCAATATAATTGGACGTTGTTATGCAAGAACAACGAAGCGAGCAAAAAAGACCTTTATAGAAAATGTAGAGTACCTTGTAAATTATTACCTTTATTTAACGGAAATTAACTGACAGTTCAAAGCCTTCCTATTAATCAATCAAAATGTTTCATTTTATGTAAACCAATTACAAGCGCTTATGAAACGACAACAAACGCTTTCAGGATCTTTTTGATGTTATTTTACACATTTTCCTTTATAAATGAGATGCGAGCTACTTCATATTTTCTATTGTTTTATTAATATTCAAGAGCTACCTACTACTTATTTACCCAAGTACTCGGCTAACCTCGGTTATGAAACAAATCCAAACTTTTCCAGGAAGACAATGTTCGCTTACAATAGTGAGGACTCTCGTTTGCATTCTTATTAAATAAAGACTTTATAACTTTTGGTAATGGATATGCGAATCAATGTACCGTGTGTGTCTGTCTTTTTCTTTCACTTACCCAAACTCCAGCTCATCTGGCGTCAGCATAACGATATCGTCGTCAATGGTCAGTTGACACTCAGTCTCAATTTCATCGTACGGAAAGAATCTATTTGACAACTTGTTCTCTTTGGTTCGTATCACCTTCAGCGGCTTGTTGATCACGGGCCATTCGGATGCTGCAAATAAAATACTAAATTAATAATGTTATATAGTACACAATATGCATGCATATGCTTATGTAAGAAATTTCAAAGTTTTGATCTCCCGTACTTTCGTACTTATAACCCCCAGACGACTTATTCGTCTTAACTCCTAGAGACCGACATTAAATCGCGGCTTGTCTATGTACACGAGATATGTACCTTATTTACATAAGATAGATAAGATTACGCAATGACGACACCTTCGCTATTAGACAGCGCTAGAAACTTTGCCGAAATAACCAACAAATACAAGTATTTCGACTTTGCAACTAAGAGAGGACTTTCTTTTAAAACGCTATTGTTTAAATTTATTTAACGTAGTGAACTCTTTGTTACAGTAAACAAATCCGATAAGTTTCGTTTCCCAAACAAAATTCTGGTCGAAGTAGCCTTAAGCGTTTAAGACTTTTTTAACAATATTTTACCAATTGCGACCATTTTCCACCAAAATAAAATACTAAATTAAACCTAAATTGCCTTACGTAATTTTCCGCTAAAAATAGGTACGACATTTTAAAGACGAAGCATTAATCTATGTGACTGTGTAGTCTGTACAATAAAAACGTTGAAGACGATATGACAAATGTGTGCAGTTGTCCAAACAAAAGCTTAGGTCCCACACTTGAACACTCAGAAAAAGATTTAGCAAAGCATTCTCTAATACTGCATTAGACGTTGATTTGTCGCCGACATCGGTCATGTACGAGGGCTATAAGTCTCGCGGTTAAACATTTTATACAGGACAACACTCGGACACATAAATAAATCGGACTCAATTTATTACATAGCCGAACAAAACTGCTTCAAAAATATACCTAAGAGCCTTGTTTTAAAAAGTTAAGAAATAAAGCTGTAAGTGACATAAAATTTTAATTAAAAAGGCTTTACTCCCAACTTTTACTGGAAAATGAATTATTTATTATTCGTTTATAATGCAAATAAGACTTTTATGAAGCCATTTGTACGCCTCACTTTTCTTTATTTACAAGACTTGACAGTGAATGCATAACGCGGTCCCATCTCCATATACATATTTAGTCGTGCACTTGCATATGAACTACTAACAAGCGGTTTATACGCATTTCGTGCGTAACTACATTTCCATACGTATGACATAAACCTATCAATAAATAATATCTCAATTTGAACGATAGTTATTTATAAAGAACTGAAAATGTCAGGTAATACCCGAAGGACATAACCTGACCTTTTTGGGGAGTTCTTTAAAAATAGATTTATCAATAAGAGACTCGATACCAATATGATAGAAAAACAAATTAAAGTATCTAATGAGAAAATTTAGGAAAGAAAACTGACATTAATTGAGAAAGAAAAGCTTTGAATGGAATCGGATACAATTTAAATGGCGAAGAGAGGAGAGACATTTACGAGATAAAAAGAAACAAAAAGTTTTTATCATAATCTGTGTGACGTAGTACATACCCATTAGTTCGGATTTACAAACGTGTGATTAAACTTTTGTTCCTTCTCTTAACAAGAATAGGGCTTAACCCTGCAGTACGTATTAATGCAGAAAGGTTCATTGTTTCGTTTTCCCATAGGAAAATCTGTTATAAAACAACGTTAAAATGGGTTAAGTTTCAAACTACGTGAAACTGACGAGTAAAGAAATACATTTTTAATTATATTTTTTATAAAACAAAAGGCAGCCGTTTTCACTTCTAAATATTTAATACCAGTATTGAAATTGAAAATGTTTTAGAACATTAAACAAATATTACGTTTGGTATACATTTCAAAGAGCAAACCAAAATGATTTAAAGAGATATGTACTTGCTCCGCTGAATATCAATTAGCGTTTTAATTATTGAATCGGCCCGTTTCACGGTATCAGTGAACAGTAATTAGAGTGAGGGCTTATTAAAATGACGGTATTGAATTAAACGAAGGGTAAGCACGTACTTAAATATAATGAGGGCGATATTTTGTAATGCAAGGCTCGAGGTTAAGTAAAATATGGATCCATAGAACATAAAGTAAAGCCTTTCTTACCGCGATTAGAAAGATGTTGGTGATCGTTTATTTATTAACAAATGAAAACAGCTTCCTCCCTCGGAAATCACTTTAAGCCGTTTGTCCCGGTTTCTTAGGGTTATATTCTTAAATTATTTAAATGTTGTCTTTCATTTTAAATTTCAACCCGGAACTCAAATAATTACGCATTTTAAGACTGAATTGCCCCCATCAAATATTCATTTATCTTTCTGTAAGGATTTCATGGCACCATTTGTCTGCCATCGACGGAATTTGGTTTGGATATAGCTTAAGCCCAAAGAAAACGATAGGACCTTTTTAATCCACGAAAAGCTACAGGAAAACGAAAGCACGAATTCTACAATAACGGGATATTTTAAATAAAAATTCTACAAAAATATATACCGATCGTTCCCAAAGAAAATTTAAACAGTTGTATTAAAACCCGCAGCGCTGTTACTTAGCTAACTTATGATAGCCAAGCAATAGAATTTGCAGAAAATTTCGAAATTATTTTTGCAAAAATTATAATTGGCCTTATCCTATACATTACCCTATCGCCCGTAATATTCTTTGACAGTTGTTATTGTAAATAAAATCTCTGTTAAACCTATCGCTTAGCTTTCGCAAGTTTTCTAATACCGCTGTCCGACTTGTTAAAATATCCATAAAAAAATAGTAGATTATTTTTATATTTTATTTAAAAACTTGAACTATAATGTTCTAAGTAATGATAGCTAACAGTATATTACCCAAATACATAATTTTCTATTCGTTTATCCTCCTACGATATTATTGATATTGACTAATACCTAACAATTTTGTTGTTTGTTTCTCAATTACTTTCAATAACGTAAAGGTCAATTACTTATATCCTTAAGGGGTATATAATTGAAAATATTGGAACATTTACAAAAAATATATACGAATTCTTTCGTTTTCATATAGCAGAAATCGAGGACAAAACTAATCTAATCATTGGGAAAAAGTCTTATCAAATGAAAAGGAATAACATAGTTTTTTTCTCTTTATATTATTAGATTAGAAACTAAATCTTTTATAATATTAGCATACAAATTACAACTCTATTATAAATAAAAAATGAAAATACACGATTAAAGTATAAAAATCCGTAAGCTACGTTCTATTGGCAGTCAAACATTAAATAATGCAGATCTAATAACTGGCACTCCGTAAAATTGACCTTATTTCACTTAGCATAAAATCCAAATTCGTTGCCTCATCAAAAGTTAAAGATTCACCATGCATAAAACACTCTAATTTAGACTTTGGAAGGAAGCAATAAGGTCGATATTAGCTTGTCGTGATCCTGATTTTACTCTCAATACTTTGTTTCGCTGCATGCGTATTGATATCTGGTTTATCTAACTGATTTGCACGTGTACATATTCAATGAGTTTTTATTGATGTCTACATTACATATTCAACAGTCGAGGTGTATTGATGGAATTTATCCATATGTACATTTACATAGTAAAGAGTACTAGTAAATAATATTTTTTCGCCAAGCCCTCGAAGGGACATAAAAGAACTTTATAAAGGTCGAGATTTTACAAGCATTTCCCGCCTTGAGGGGATTCTGGAAAGGGTGTATTGAAATTCTGTAAAAAGGTCATGTACGTACTGTTTGCGGGTGCCGCTATTAGGTCCTAATACAAAGAGGGCAAGCAATTTATCGAACAGAACTCCATATCGAAAAATTGGAAACCGCAAACGCTTAATAAGAAGCTATCTACTTTAAATAGCACCGGCAATAGGTACGCCCTCGATACAGAGCTTTGAAAATGATAGCTTACGGAGCAGCTAAATTGTAACGTATTCGAATCATGTAATAAACTCAATCAAGAATCGATCTTATTGCAATAACATTAAATTCCATAATCGCGATGCTGAAATAGAAATGGTAAAACAATTTAACATTTCAAATGCGGAACAATTAACATGGAGAAGTTAATAGCAAAACAATTAAGTTATTATGCTTTCTTAGTTTTCACAGAATTGTAAGGGCATTATTTATAACCGGAAGATTAAGTGGTTGTTTACATGAAACAATGGCGGTTTTAAATGGAAATAACGTTGGTGCAGTGCATTTCTGTCAAGAGCCCAGTTTCTATCCTAAGAACATTTAAAGAAATCTCGCCTTGTCTAGAACAATTCTAAAGAGTATTTATTCCTTTTCTTTCTTTTTTCTTCAAGGACTTTCCGAAGGAAATCGGGAGCCCCTATCTTTTTAAATTCGGAACTTTGAACAGCCAGCTCTGTTGGGAAAATCGTTAAGATTTTAGCGTTTGTTTATATTAAGACCTCTTTCGATACTTCGACATACTGTACATTATGCTCTAAAAGTACCTTTCCGCCTTTTGAAATTTTTTATCTCAACAATTTTTCCGAGGTTCATTATGTCTCTTGACAGATTGTCCCCTCATCAGTTTCCTACGGACGGCACAATACATAATTATGTTTTTCTAATTCGCCCTATCTGCTATCCGTCATCCCAGTACTTATTCCGTTCGTACTGGTGTCATCATCGCTCATCGACGACCACAGAATCGATCCATCTCTTCTTCGGCCTTTCACCCTCGCTGTGGGTAGTGTCTTAATAGTATCATAATCGTCTTCTGAGTAAATAATACGGAAACGCAATAAAAATTATAATAAATAAGTCGCTTTCATTTGTTCAAATGTAATAAAAGCTTCTCGAACATAATCTTGATTACTGTAGTTGAATCTCCACAGTATTTCTAATTCATGTTATTTGGTCATCAACCCCTACCGCAGTGAAATAATAACGGAAAATTCTACAACTATTTACGCGAACTTTGTGTCAAAGTAATCAAATCAACGTGCGTATCGCGTGTCACTTACGAATACCATTATAAACAACAAACATAAAACAATATTACTTCGTACAACACCTACAAATTCTGAATGATACTATAAACGAAACTCGTAAAATTAAAACCAAGCTAAATGAAGTGAATCACGCTCCAAGTTATGGGAACAATGTCAAAATGATGTATACGTAGTTTGACATTTATAGCGGACCGTAAATGGACCGAGTCCACGTGATGTAAGGAAACCTTCCTTAAAGACCGTTTATATGAACTGACAAGGCTATTGTCTTAAGTACAGCAAACATCCTCAAACGCCTACTGCGACTAAAAGGTAACGAGAATGAGTGACCTTCTTTTTAACTAAAGGACCAGAACAGTTTTTCTTTGTTTTCTAGACATAGCTTTTTTTGCGCCACTCATGAATAAAGAATACATTGCAGATTAGATAACGAAATATCGAAGAAGCAAATATTTTCTAAAATGTTCTTTCTGAACATGGCAGTCGCAAAAATGCAAACACTATTCCCGAAGTGAACATTCCCAACGAAACTGTAGAAAAATCATATCCCGATACATATTCTGATAGGAACATCTATTTGCAAACGGCTGTACGATACACAGTACAGGAAACTGAATAGTTTGCTCACCGCATCTTTAAAATATTGAACGGAACAATCACGATATTTAGGTCACCTAACATTTTCTGTACTATTTCTTTCTTCGTGTGCTTAATAACCTGGTGTACAGGCAACATGAACGCTTGTTTTAGATATTACTATTTTGTTACTTAACCCACTTCTAAATATGTAATTCTAGACACACGCTAGTAAGTCACTTCCCATCTGTTCAATTTTGAGCGATAACCCGTCAGTGCCCCGTAATGTCACAAAGTTTTAATCTTACCCTGTCATCTGTCAGTAATCAGAACCCTTTAGGTTAATGTTCGGTTGTATAGGGGCGAGTGATTTAGTAACCTTGGAGACCATTTTAAACGCGTCGTTAAGATACTTATTACACAGCCATGTGACTATTAGTCTTTGAAAAAAGGTAGATGTTTTGCAGAGTAAAGTTTATGACTCTTCGGCAGTTAAACGTATGGGAGCTTTTAAGCACTTAGTTTTTCCATACATTAGAATATTCGAAGTAAGGACCGGAACTGACTACCTGAGAACAGGGAAGTGTTCAAAAGGTTCCATGCTTCTCTTACTTAGCTAGTGAAAATACCTATGAGGTTGATATCTCGTTCAGTAAAGTTATACTTACAAGGAGGCGGCGCCTTTTTCTGATTATTCCAAACGACGAGGATCTTGGCGAGGCTCGGAGTCCGCACCAGTTTGGTGACCAGCGCGAACAGGCTCTCAACCCGGTCGTACGTCAGTATGACCGCGGTGAAGCCGGCCGCCTTCGACGCGGTCACGGGCAGGAAGAGCGGGTTAACTGGACCATACTGCAGAAAGAACATTATTTAAGTAAATGGAAAAAGTTTTGAACGGTAGTTCCAAAATGCATGCTTATTTAAAACACGAAAGCCGTTGTGGAATGAATAGGACTAAAGTGGGTTTACGACGTAATAGAGTTGGTATGCTGTAAACATAGCAACAGATCATTTGTTCCTTTATTATTTGTAACAACAAGACTAGATTTTACCTAATGTTGTCCGCCATTATTTCGATTTCATTATCCCATGGAATGAATGTGAATAATAGCTAAAACACAAAAGCCGAGAAATGATAAAGGTATTTATGCATCAGTCAAATAATGTACATTTTTTTATTATATCTATCACAAAAGTATCTACTAGATTATTTTCAAGTATGAAGTAAGTTGGAGCAAAAAAACTTTTGTATCTGTCTTTATTAACAAAAGTATGATAAAGGTATAAGCGCCTAAGGCACCTGCTAAGTCTTCACGTATATTAAAAGCAAAAATTCCGCAATAGCAAAATCTAGCTAATAAAAACGCGAAATGTCATGATTCCAACACGAAAATTGGAATTTGATTGCGATTTTTAAACGCAGCGAACGTCAAATTGCTTTCCTGCCCTGAGGGATGTCCTAGAATACATATAGAATTGTGTAGTTTTTTCACTCTAAACATAATACAGGAAAACAGCATAACAGGGCGACGTGTTTGAAAAAGGAAACAGACGAACGGCCACCGCCACGTGCCTGAATAAAAACGAGGAAATTGTGCTGTCTCCACGACACCAGATGATAGGACTGTGATGGCCAATAATGTGTGCTATTCTGCGAGGCCCCGTCGGGTATAGATACTCATTATTTGAACGGGAGGACTCAATACCGGATCGTAGAATGGGATGAAGGAGCTTAGTATACATACAAACGGCAATGTCCCTGAACTAACTCGCTACGGGTATTTCGTAATATTGTGAGGGGATTTATGTTTGTATACTCTCTTAGATCTCGTGACTAATTGGCTACAGCATCGATCACTGATCCGGAAGACCTGATATGATTTGGATCTGATACGATAGGTTTTTGTGTAATTAAAATGTAAATGCCAAAGATTCGGTAACTATATACCTACGAGTAAATGCCGTTGAAAAAAAGTATATGTTTTTTTTATTTTGTATGAAATACGACCATAACTTCGACACTTAAACAATGCCAGTAAAATACCTTTCGAACTGTATAAAGCAGTATTTTCTGTCTTAACATAATATTTTTTTAAACTACTTAAATATATAAGCTTCTACGTTCATTATTTGAAAGTAAATAATGAACCTAACTTATAGAAATATTTTACTAAAATACAAAAATAACAGAGTCGCGCTCAACGCTTGGTATTGACACACTCGTTACTTTAGTAATGACAATAGACGTCATAACGCTTATATTTCTCGGCTAAATAAGCTTCGCTTCCTTCAAGATTTTTCCTTATTCAAGTGTAAGTCATCGCGATAAAAGCTTGTTTCTTTGCGTCTGCTCCCACTCTTTGCTTCCTCACTTTATTCAGAAGACGAAATGAAGTTCTTTATTTAAAACAAACAGCTACCCTCCAAATTAGAGTGCGCACGTTTGTTCCTGAAGGTACCCGTATGATAGGGGTAGCCACGTATTTATACATCGACGTATGTCGGCTCTTTGACTGATTCCCGATACGTGACGGGGCCTCAAGTGCGTCGTACCTTTTGACCCAATTTATCGAGGACAATTTTATGATAAAAGAAAGTTCAGAAACTTTAAAGATTCTAAGAGGAAACCTTGTTCTGATGCTTCTTTTTTATTAGAAGCGATGCGAATATTATGCAAAAGAAATCCTTTGAAGGAACATTGAATGGTGTTGAATCATAGAAAATCGTGACATCCCGCGGAAGTGTGCACATCTGGTAACGCTAGTGTCGCAGATATGCCACATGTTTAATAAACCAGAGGGATGCCATATGAGACCGAACTTCACCGAACATACTTATTGTTCGCATTTCTACTTCAACTTATTTTCGAGGACTTTTTTTGTATTTGAATACGAATAAAAGTTCAAGGGACAAGCGTTGTTCATGTCACGGGTACTTCGCAAATATACGACTAGAAACAAATATATGTGGGCCATGCAAATATTTGATCCGATAAATCAAACACGAAGCTTTGGCCGCAGAGAGCGGACGTTACGGAATGGCGCAGGCGGTTACAAAAAATGCACAGTCGCGCAAATTCCGTGTAAATAGCTAAACTCCCTGTATAGTTAAACTAGACAGAAATATATGACTTTAAATTGAACGACACGGAAGAAAAATCGTTCACACCGAAAACGGGGAAATCTAGAGACTAACTGAACAAAGAATTTTGTGATCGCTGTTTAAAAAAGCTATTTTTATTTGCGAAATACATACTTAGATGTTGTTACGTCACTTTTATAAGGAAATGATCAGACATGATTTATGACAGGGTAAAGTTAATTTTATTATACAATAACATCCATTGTGTTAGAACAACACATGCAACTATTAAATTATTAATGTACAAGCGTAAATACGTTTGTTTACTATTTTACTTTTGTGCTATGGTTCATCAGCGAGGTAAAATGTGCACATTGTTATTTTCTATCCTTGCCGTTGCTAAGCATCGTCGAAACCTAAGGTTCTGGAATGCCGTCACAAACCGCTTTTCCCCGCGGTTTCGATCGTAGAATTTAATTAACTATAGCAGATATCACCTCATGGTCGCAGGTATAGGTTCCTAAAAGGTTATGTATCTATAACACCTAACTCCCACGCTATTCCTCGAAATTTACACACCCATGTAATATTGATAGAAATGATACCAAAAACCAATCAATTACGAGAATGTATGATGTCCTCATAGCCATATACCTACTTGATTTGTTACCAACCTAGATAAACTAAAGGTACCTTTAAAGATAAATCAAAAACATCATCAAATATCTCTTTTATTGAACAGTTAATGATGTCATATTTAGGCATATTCTATAACCAATTAAAAATCCTTGTAGCATTCATAATTGCTCATCACATTTCTAAGTAAAAACAAGATGAATGTAAACTGAGCACACTAATTATATTACTTCTGACATAATTGCTCTTAATTCGAAGTTTGATGTAGAAAGAAAACATTAAACAGCATGTTTTTATTTTCTTAATGTCGAAAATTACCTAATTACGGCACTGAGCTTTCATATAATTGGGTTCTTGGCACTAATGACATATAATCTGATGTGTAAAAGGCAAACTCAGTCAACACGATAAGCGATCAGAGAACTATGCTTGTTTGGAAATATTTCGTTTAACTATATATACTATTTTAGATACAAATAAGGTTGTGAATGTTTTCTATAAAGTTTAACAGATAACACGCTCAATAGATTTTGATGGGATTCGGACTATTGGACAGAAAGCTTAAGAGCTCTTTTATGTAAAAGGACGCGAGTAGAAGTAAATTATAACGATTTCAACATATATAAAGTATTACTGTATTGTGGAATAGAAAATGAGTAAACTAGATTACAATTAGGAGAGGAAAAAATATAATGAAATAAAATAAAGGCCCGGTATTTACATCTAAGTGTTGACTTATATGTGGTTTAAAATAATTAGGTTTAGAGAAACAAAGATGACGAGCTTTCACTCGCATACAAGTTCTACTAAATTAGGTTACTAGTTTACGGTCAAAACAAAGTAACAAACTGAGGGAGTTATTTTCACACTCTCAAACTCGACATTAATTTTATAATTTTGTAACAAATATATTTTTAATTATTAAGTCGCGTGGCTCATTAATTTGAGACTACCAATCAATTAAATCTTGAAATAACGGTAATTTGCTGCTGGTTTAGAAAATATGTTATTAATTTTTTAATCAATGTGGTTTTTTACCGGTATGTTTCTTCACGCGCGATATAAAAAAAAGATATATGTATACGGTAGTACTGTGTACAAACTGCTACAGTTCCCAACCATTTTTTTATCCGTTCTTTGTATAGAACCTTTATCTTTGCTCCGTGCTTTATCTATTACTTCTTTTGTTTAAAACCTCTTTGGAATATTAGTTAGCATTTATTTTGCACGCGACCATCAGCACTGTAGAATGGTAGTTTGTCAATTGTCTTTTTTATGGTATCATAAAATATTTTTAAACGTTACCATTGTCCTGTTTTTCATTTGCTGGCCGGTACGACAATTTATTTTTACATTTTACGACCTACGAATGGTGCCTATTAAAATTTTAATGACAATAATACGGCAAGGTAAATAATGAAACGCTTTTTAAGGGTAACATTATGGGGGTCAAACATAATAAACAATTGCTTATGGTGATTTTTTTCATACTCTTTCCGTTGTTATACGAAATCCTTTATTGACGACCAGTTTGTGTAACACGTATACCTACGTATAAAATTAGGTTTTTTTTTAACTATTGTTGAAAACACTTAAAAGTATTTCAGGTTTCAAAGTTCACCAAAAAAATCATAACACCGGATGTAGGCTTGGCAACCGTGTAGCTTTCGACCGGCCTGCTCGGCCCGTGATTTGTTCGCATCCGGTTTTTCAGACGCGACGCTCATACGTATGAAATTTCCGGGTAATTCGCATTGCAGGGAATGCATTCCTCGGTCTCATAAAAGGAATGGTCACCGCTGCAGTACAATTTTTGTTTTTAATACAGCACCTGACAGCTCTGGTACAAAAGCTCTTCAAAGGAAAAACAATGTTCGTGTTTGTTTTTAAGCACTGAAAATACCGTATTTTTAATCCTGAAATTCAAGCGCAAAAATATTGAAAAAATAAGTATATCCGACTATGAACAGCCATAAGTATAAATAAATACCTAAAAATATTAACATTGTATTTTATCCTTCTAAAATCCAACACATGTATTCAAATGGTAGATAAAAATAAACCATAACGAACTAACTTCTTATTTTAAAACACCTAAACCACAAATAAAAACAAAAGAAAAGGCACAGGCAAAAACTCGGCTCGTCCCCACGGGGTAGACTAACCTAATATGCATTGACCCGTTCATTATTATTCCAATCCGTCTCATCAGAACAGGTTTTAACGGTGCCTACAAATGATACTGCATACACTCCATAGAGATCGCAAACTAAGGATAAATGCAGAAGGTCAAATACTAACATTCCAAGTAACAACTTGACATAAATACTAAATTCTGCAAATACCAGCGCTTGGGACTGTTTTGACTTAGAATTTCTCAGCTTTGCACTGTTTACTAAATCTGTCAACGGGAGACACTTGAGCTTAAGAGCTTAGTTATTTTTACTATACTGTAAATATTATAAACGATGGTATGGATATTTTAGAGGGCACGAAGAGAGTATGCCACTTATAATGTTCATGATCAGAAACAAAACACGCAAGGGCTGCCACATGTAGTTATTAGAGGTAATTATACACAACACGACTTATTCATTTCTTTATGTAGCTAATGTGTTGGTACGTATTACTATGGTATTGACAAAACACCTTACAATGTATTCGGGCTTTCTATTCTGCGGTAAATATCGCGTGTTGAAAAAGCGTATACTTTTCAAGGAATAGTTATTAGAGAATGACGAACACATAAATGCCAAATTCTTTAACAAAATTACTTTATTGAACTTCATGATTAAGACATGAATGTGATTACAATACAGTCCTTCTGGAAATCTCTGTTTAGTGTCGCGGGGATTTCTTTTTTAATCATACATCAAGTTTCATAAGTTCTGAACAAACCAGCTTTAAAGTAAGCGTGTAATAAACGTTGCAACATGAGGAGGAATCTTGTGAGAATGCAAAACGAATGACCGACATTCCAATAGTGCGCATAATTTATACATAATGTCTTATGTTTTGACAGCGTCTAAGTGCAACCAACAGAAGTTAGATACTCAATAAGTATCTTTGGTGACTATTCGTGACAACAAAGAGCTTACTGGTTCACTTAGAAATCTATGCCAATAAATAACAGTGTCGAAAGACGATCCAATAATCATAAACAGAAATTAATGACTAACTCCATCTAAGAAAAGACATGAAAATATCACGCCATACTGATGGTAGATAAGTGTACCTATTTCGCCATAATTGCAGGAGGTGAGTAAGTGATTATGTCAGAAATAAAGATCGCCTTGTACTGAAATTGTTATGTCCGTAAAAACTATGCTTGACCATGAATCTTGTTACATCAGTGATGGGAAATAATCAATCTTCAAGAATCATCTGGAATTGTGATAAAGTATTCTTGTATACCGCAGGAAATTCAATACATCAATGGCATGTAGTTTTAGAAACAGGACTCAATATATCTTTACAATCTCCACCCACCCCAAATGAACAAGTGAAGCCAGCTGGATACTCCACACCTCGCTCAATACTCGGATGCACAATAGTGGCGGTACTCTCTTTGTACGCCAGGTTTATAGACACAACGGAAAGAGGGCAGGCTATCGCAATCCGTGATCTCTTACAGACCCGAAGATTATGTATGCCGTGTTGCTCAGCTAGTCATAAGCCACTGTATTACCTTCCATAGATTCTAGTACATCCTAGCTAGGAGTTCCGAGCGAGTCTCTATTATTCCTGTTTCATAACCAACATCGTTGAATCCAACTACCTAACATAATTCTACGAAATCAATTCTAATGGAGAAGGCCCGGAATGCAGGAGATAGCTGTACATAACAAGATTGCCATAACAAGGACGTATGAACTTGGGTACTTGTTAACGAGCGCACGTCTATTACTTCAAAACAATGCGGACCCTGGCTAAACCAGACGGATAGCTCGAGCATCATACAATCCCACATGGATTAGCGGACATGACCCAAATCAAAATTATATCATCATATTACTTGACTATTGTGAAGCTCGGGAAACAAGTTAATATACTATGCAAATAGAGGATCAAAAAACATACAGCTACAGTACATCGAAAAGGGGAAAATATTTCAGCATTGTGATATTACCTGGCGGGCACTGGCCCAACGGTTAATGACAGGTCGTATATTACGACGAGCGCCAGAGATAAGTTCACTTGCGCGATGCAGGGTTTAGTGACGTCACACCAATAGGTACGCATGAAGTAAATATGTGTCGCAAACTCGCAACAAGGCAAACTGTACTGATTCTTTTTTTATTCAAAACATTCGTACTACTTTTGGTTTGTGAGCACAATTTAGTCCATAAAACTAGGGTCGCAAAAGTTACGACTCATCTCGGCGCTCCATACTTCGATATAGGTTGGCGTTCCTTTTTTACTTGTTCATTTGAAAGTCAAAGAGAAAACCTAACAAAACTGAACTAAATGCTAAAACTGCAATGAAAAATAGAGGATTGTCTTTGATACCCAAAGGCTTTCATAAGCGGAATTGGATTGGTCTTATATATCGTATGAACGTATGTCGTACGTTCCTAATCGATGTTAAACGAGCTGACTACTACCGGGGAGCTTTACGAAAAGCCCGGAAAAAAAATGTGATGCAAGCTCCTGCTTGAAATGTATTAAAGGATTAGCATACTAACTCAAACGCGAGGAAAGTGGGAAGGGGCTTTTCATCAACAGTGTTACCAAACTAGATGAAAAATAAATACTAGTTGGTATTCATAAAATAAGCTATTCATTTTCAGATTTATGTAATTTATTATCTATTCAAGTCTAATTGGAGCAGGCATTGACAACTTACTTTATATATTTACTTTATTTATAATTGAAGCTTAATAGGGGATAAGTTCAAGAAAAGCTACCCAAATTTTCACGCAATATTTTCCGAGCATTTTTATCAACTTTATTTTGTTTGCAGTTTAATTCGAAGTTTATTGGCTGTTAATTGACAAATATTGACCTATAAACCACTAACCGCAAATAAAAACAACGAGTATAAAACGATATCCGTAATTCTCTCGTGAACCTGCTTTATTCAGGCTCCGAAAAAGTTGAAAGAAATTTTAATTGAAGCGAGATTAAAGCTGTCTGTCGCACACACTATGCAAATTAGTCAACGCTTGACCTTTTTAAGGATATAAAGGTATACGCGTAAAAGCCAGATATTGAATATTCATGTACAAATAATATACGTTTTATTTCTCAATTTACGAACTGTTTTTCCTACAAGGAAGCCTGAGGGTGACTCCAGAACAAGGGCCCTTTGAGTGTTGTAATCTTAATGAATTATGAGGCCTACGGTAGTCTTTCCAAGGCAGAAGCACCATTGAATTAAACAAATACAGTCGCTTAAGTTTCTAATCAACGGTTCAGTCTATGCAAAAGGCCATAAAATTTAAGATTTATGTTATTATTTAGATCAAAACTTGTTTTATTAATGCATAATTATTATGAAAATTGTTAACTAGGTGACTTCGCAACTCATTTGGGGGCCTCTTAGCATTAATTTACTTTCGGAGAGGTTCAAAGCGTAAAAGTTGATTTTATCTTTGCCGTTTGTGGATCAAAAGATCCGTATGAATTTTTAGAATATTTCACTTAAAAGTTTTTTTCTTTCGGAGTATAAAGCTGGATCGTTGTGACACCTATGATCGCCTTTGGGATTCAGTTGTTCTCGAACAAAGCGTTGAAATGAATCCTTTGCTACCACTTTAATAGGTAATGTAACTACTCGATGCACGCCCCTATCTACCCTCTGCGATTTGTATGCTCTGCCGTGTGTTTAAACTTCGGGTTTATTCGTAAATACAAGTACAATTGCGTTCACCGCTGAAAAGTTACGATGTTTATTTCAGGTAACGGTAAGATGCGGTTGCCAAATATGTGGTTTCTAAATTTACTAAAGCCAAGACTAGTTTATTTGGAAAGTTCTGATAAAAAAATCTTTAATTAGAAATTTCGAGAATTAACTGGAAATAGGCTTGTTAAGTGGGACTCTTTTTGACGAGATCTGTGAATAAACAACATACCGCGCTCTGGGGAATTAAGGCAAAAATTAGCAGAACTCATTTTTATGATTATTTTGTATGGATCACTTTATATTAGTAATTCGATTTACATAATAAAATATATTGCTGCGTCGTCAATATTTATAATTCAACAATTCTGAAATACCATCATGCATTTTTATTACTCTTTGATTATTCGGTGTTACTTCATATATTTTGGATGCATATTTTATAAATACGATGGCAAATATCGGGTGTGCTGAATAAGCAAATTTTACGACTGGATTGCAGTTAAAATGATATTTTTAAAAGTAATTGAGTGAGCATTTATTTATTCGTCTGCGGTTTTTGTCTGCCTCGTTGGCCTAGTGGTGCTAAAAGCGAATGCTACGCTGGAGGTCTTGGGTTCGATTCCCGAGTCCACCAAGGTGTTATTGGGTTTTTCTATGAAATTCTCAGTAGCAGGTCGGAGTTTGGATTTGTGCCCGGTTAGTGGCAATAGGCTCGCCCCCTATTACATGGGACCTAAACATACCGGCGAACTGCCGGTGTACATTGGTACACGTCTGCCTAACCCTTCGGGGTTACAGGCGTGATGATATGTATGGTTTTCGAAGCAAGGGGTAACTTGAACAATGTAATATGTTAATGTATATGTCATTAAATTGGATATGAAGTCAAGTCAAGCGTCACAACCAAATATGCAAGGACTCGTCTAACTGGTTGTTAGGAACTTTACTTGATATGAAGATCATGATTGCATTCCATCCCCTTCTGTATTCATTTGCATATTATATCACGTCACGCGTATTGCATATTGTATAGCAAATGCATTTAAACTTGTACGTGGTATGTATTTCGATATGGATTTTTTTAGATAAGTTTTAGTACGCGAAGATAAGATAATGCACAATTCTTTATATCGAGAAAGAAAAGCCTTTAATTATAATCTGAATTATCCCAATTATTTCATATTTATATACCTACCTCTAGCTAGATACCTACTTGCTCAGCAAAACTTCACAGGAATGACTAAGAACTAGTTTTGAATACCATATCGACCTTAAAAAATCATGAGCTTACAATATTGCCGAGACTACAATCTGTAATAGGAGTCCACAATTAATCATCATTGAAACTTTTTAAATTGTTAGGACTCGAGCAAGGGCGTAGTAAAACGGGCCTGACTCGTCAATTCCTCCAATGTCAATCCCTGAACCAATTTGTAAGAAACTTTTTGCACAATCATCTCTTAGCTTAGAGACCCTATTTTTAATAGTGTTTTACTTCAAGGAGTTTTTTTGTAACCTTCCTTAGTTGCTTTAAGATCCATTTTGGTTAAGCAGGTACGTTAATTGCTAGCGTGCGTTTTACAGACGTTGTTTCAAGACGAGGACTTAGCTTGAAGGTTCTTTGTAGAGTCTGATGCATAGAGTAAGGCTGTGAGCATAAAACACTTCAGTATGTTACATTTACAGTACACTGTGCATGCAACTAGAAAGAAAGACACTTTACGAAAATGTGACGCCATTTACTTCTTTTTCAGTTCAAAAAGATCGGGATTACAATACGTTCAAAGAAGGCACGTAGTAAATCAATTTCAATTAATAGTTTTGCGAGAAAAGGCTTTTAAATCGCTAAATCTTGCAGGCGTTGTACAATCTATTCGTGTAATGTTAAGAGCTTTTCAGTGGTTTAAATCGGTCTGTCTTATTAGTCTTTTCGTCGATAGTCGATAGTAGCGAGAACCGAACGTTCGATTTTGGACGTTATAATCACAGCTAGTGTTAACTTTAGCAAGTTGGTTTGGGTTCAGAGTTTAAATTCGAAAAACTTAAACAAAATTTTTGCGTGAAGAAATACAGGTCTATACAGGCTTTATAAACTTTTTGTACCCTTTTACTTTTACACCTTCCTTTTTTGTTTTCCAATATTTTCTAGCGATTATATTCACAAGTATTGGGTTTGGTCTCGGAATAGAATAGTGCAGAAACACCTGCATTCACTAACATATTTGTATGGTTGTATCGTATAGTATAAATCTCCTGCATAGTTGGCTCGACTTTGTTGCGATTGCCCGCCAACAAAGAAATTCGGTCAGGAGGACGATATTGACTATATAAAATAAATACATAAGAGTACAAATAAATAAACGTACATAAAAAAGCTACAGAGTATCGTGTTTCTTTTTTTTTGTTTTGTATTTTGGTCTTTATTTTCTTTGCGTCGTCTTATGTGCTGTGTCCAACAATATTCAATAAAAAATAAATTTACCTAAATACTTTTCTTTCTTTTTTACATATAGAAAAAAAAACACTTTTATTCGGTTATAACTTCAACATATCATTTTCAATTAGATGCGCATAACATCGGAGAATAAAGCATAGGCCTACCTCATTTAGATATTTCACGCACTAATAATATTCCGTTCAGATTAATTAGTGCAGTGTAACAGCAAAGGGTATTAATATTAAACCTCTTTAGTTGCACATTCATTCCATGCGTCACAATTATAATCACTTATGTACTCTGCATTACTGTAATTAAACGCCCTTTTACCGTAATGGAATTTCAATTAGACGCTAATAATATATTAGACGCGCCTTTATGTTGCAAAGGTAGCGAAATATTAAGTTTTCGTAAGTTTTGTCGTTTTAGGAACAATGCCTACTTATAATAGAACAATCAGGATTTTTGGATGGTACATTTTCTGTTTAACTACTTCTATGTGGGAATTATTTTTTTATGTTACAAGAGGTTTTATATCCACCAAGAACACGTCTGAGATTTGGAACCGAATTTGAAGAATTTTGGACACATAGCCAACCGATGCGGGAATCGAACCCGCATGTCGCGAATTGATGTTTGTCATGGTGATTCCTGGACACCACACGTCTATCCATGCAGAATACAAAATGTTCATGTTTAATAGTTTTTAAATGGTAATAAAAATAAGTAAAAAGTTTCTTACCAAATGTACTGGCATGTTCCACTCTTCATATGTCCGCCCAGCTAACGTGAACACTTTCTCATTTAAAATCTCTAATGCAGTCAATGTTATCTTCTCTATGCTACCAAAATATCTATCAAACGCCCATCTAAGCTGCCAATACAACTCCCCGCGCCGCTCCTTACTAACCGAATGCACTATTTTCACTAAATTCTTTATATTGTCTTCTGGTACAAATAAAGCCAGTTTATTCCAGTCAACGTGAGAGTTGAACGGCATCACTACGGAGTCAGCAATTATTATAGGTATGCACTGTGAGGCTAAAATATCCATCAGGATAGCTTGAGTCAGTCGGGCACTTCTTACAACTAAGCAGAACATTCCATCTTTCAAAACATTTGGGTAATCAAATAATGTACCCGTAGTGTATTCACATCTTTTAGTGTGATCCATTACGTCAGTCTTACATCTTTCCAATAACAACAGATCATTGGACGACGAGGCTATGTTCTGTAATTCTTCTAAATAATTGTGTGGTATATTGAGCTGCGTTGATACGATAAGGTACTTCTTTTGTTCTGGTTGCGTGCTGTCGATGGTTTCGGCGACGGCACTGTACACCGGTATTGATATGTCGAAGCCATATCTGAAGGTCCAGGAGTTGAAGCCGGCTCCTGCTATAATGGCTCTGCTGGTGTTGAGGTCCACCACTGAGTTGTAGTAGGGGGCGCTGCCCGGCAGCATGTTGAATATGAGGTGGTTCTCACCATGGTTCCAGCTGTAGGAGGAAATAATACTCATAAATATGTTTATATTTCTGAATTGCATATTATCCTCACATTGTTGAAAAAATTAAATAACAGAAATAAATATTTAAATTCGCCTAGTGATATTGTGTACATAGATTAAATGAGATGATTTATTATTTTTAATTATATTTATTCTTGATTGGATTTATTTATTCCAAATAAAACAAAATAAAGATAGTATATTAGTTTACATGTGGACTTTAAATAAGTTCTGCTTCTTATAAAAATATGCACATTCAATACAATAGAGTTACATTATGAATACTAAATAAGTAACAGCTTTTGATTCAAAATTTTATGGACTTTAAGTCTATGAAGTCTTAATGTCACTGACAAATATTATTTTTGTAATATAAAACTTTCATATTAAACTTTGAGAACCGAGTGAACTTAATTTATTTATTTTCTATTTCCATAAACATTGCAGAACTATAACTCTTTAAGTATCTGACACAAATATGTATGCACATTGCAGAATGTTTAACTTTTAACCTCATGTCTATTAATAGGGTGGCACAAGAGTCAGTTCATACAATATTAGACAAGCTTATCTGTCCAGTACTCACTGAGGCAATGACTGCAGCACTCTGGACACATGGCGCTTTGAGAAACTCCCTTGGTTCAGGGTATCTATGCTAGGGACTAACAGACAAGCCTCCTCAGGATTCGGCGTATAATATTTACTACGTTTTATAGTATCTAATATCATATAAAATTCTTTAGAAAACTGTGATATAGAATTCCCATCTTCAGTCTGATAGTCTTTTAATGGATATATGTATATTGTTATCTTATTGTGGCCACCTCTGCCGCATCGGTACACATCGAAGCAGTCCCAGTACGTGCACTTTGACACACGAGCATCTGCCTCCGCTGCACTATCACTGATTTTCACCACTTCGACACTTGTAGAATCTAAATTCACAGCTTGATACACATCTATCCGCGGTGCACTACCGGATAACGTATTAAACACCACTGTAAACACTAAAGATACCACTATAAACAAGAGTAGGCCCACGAAAAACCTATGATACAAGATTTTCCTATACGATGTATACTTCGAATGCTTGCCCGTTTTCAGAAGCGTCTCCGCAGCCATTTGTGATTTCGAGGATTAAATTAATCTTCTTAATTTATATATGGCACCCATTATTAGGTAAGATCAACTATTTCTCATTCAAAAATTCATCAAAGTATAAAACACGATAATACTGCTCGCGAAGAGAAACTGACGCAGTGAAGTGATTGACAGATGAGACTGCGAGTTGGTTATTAGTGTTGTAGCACATAGACTTAAATGAAATTCACAATCGAATAGCAATATGAAAATGTCTTATTTTAATCGAGAACTGGTTTAATCGATTACTGATTTTCTCTTTCATTAATTTACTATTATTAGCTATAACAGCTAGAAATATATTTATCGGTATCATCCACAGCTTTCATCTTGTCACCGCTAGACATAGTCTTCTCTTTTATAGTGACGTCCTCTACGGTCCTGTATAATCCATACTCGAACAGAAACTTTGACCAGGTTGATATTTTTATTTATGCGACCGTTAAATAGTATTTAAGATGTACAACTTTAAAATCATAATATAATATTACAAAATTAGTTTGTAAACAGGAATCATGATATTTAAAATGTGGAAAATATCATGTCATGTTTAATCAAGAAGGGTTAAAGTAATAAAATATAGAGTAACTATGTTTTTTATTCTTTAAATACTGTTGATAATGCACTGGATTCATATTGTTTTCTAATCCAATCAAATTTAATAAAAACCCGAAATCGAATAATAATTCCAGTGAACATCCCTAGAACTTGCGTTTACAGTCACAGACTAAAAATTGTGACATCAGTTTATTTGGTGAAAGGTGCGCTCAAATACTTCCAAATAAACGACAAAATACATCATAACTTATAAAGTCAAGTCTGATAATTAACATAAAGTTATTTATTATTAAAACTATGCGAAAGTATAGTAAAAAAAATATTTCATATTTTAACTCAATCAGTAATTTTGACATGTTTGTTTTCAACATGACCAACAACATTTCATGCATTAGGTTTTGAACGCATTCGATGTGACGACGTGAACTTTTTTGTTTTTCTGTCAGTTTTGTGTTGTGCGTAGTTGTGGTTGAGTTTCTGATGGCTTGATTAATTTTGTTATTATTTTATTTTACCAATTCCGACAAATAATTTCGTTTCGAGCTTGACCAGAAATGGCACTGTTACCTCCAGATCCCGTTTATACGATCAGGAATGTGGATAACGTTCCTGTTTATTCGTTGGCCTTTAGCTTTATGCCCGGCGGTCTCGAGAGGTTACTAGCCGGCTCGAAAAACGGCTATGTTTATGCATACAACCTTCAGGTAAGATCACGTAAATATTCCAAATATATTATTCACTTCACCAACTGCGTAGAAGGCGTTAATGACGTGTCCTATGGCTTCCATTAAATGCGCGACATTTTTGTTTACTACCCTCGATTCGCGACCTAGAAATGAGCGAACCGTCTGCCAAATCAAATCTAACACGCATTTGTCCTGTTTTATTGGGTCAACGAATATTATTTTCTCTTGTCTCTATGTAATGAACAGTTATTTTGCGTTTACTAAAATGTTTTAATAGTATGTGTGAAATAATGTATTTTGTTCAACTATGAGTTACTTAATTTGCTAAATATTTAATTATAAACAAAGATCTTACTATATAGTAAAGCAGTCACCCTACAGTAGTTTGTCTGTTTCAGCTTTGTCTTATTGGAAAAAAAATATTTAAGTACCTACTTTCTTTTTTACAGACGAATCGCGTGCAGCAGAAGATTCAAGTTGGTCAAGCTCCCATTCTTCACCTCATCCACACCAGTAACCACCTCATCACTCAGGAGAAAGGCGGCAAGTTCAAAGTATTTAGTTTAACAAACAGCGGCTATGAGGAGGACACCCTCATCGACTCTGATTACCCTGGTTTCTGCCGCTTTGAAGCCAACACAAAACTCGAAACTCTCTATGTACCTGACAAGGAATCAAAAGTAACCCTATATAACTTTTCGGGCGAGAAACTTGGATGTCTAGAGCCTGATGCATCACTGAAACTTGGCGATCCAATGTGCTTGAAGTATATAGAATTTCCTTGTGACCAACCCTGTTTGCTGGTTGGCTATGAAGCAGGATGGCTGATCCTGTGGGATCTCAACACTAGTCAATGTATCAGCAAGCTGCAGACGCTGGAGTGTCCCATGTCAGTTGATTTCCACCGGGAGCAGCAAAGAGGCATGATTGGTAATACCTCAAATGTGATACAGATCTTTAGTATAGGAAGAAAAGACTTAAGCTTGGCCCACAAGTTGGATATAACTATCAAAAACCCAGGTATAAACAAAGTTCAGACCCGGTCAGACGGCAAGGTGTTTGCCTCAGCAGGTTGGGATGGCCACATTCGTATATTTTCTTGGTACTCGCTCCGCCCTCTCGTAGTGCTGACTGAGCATAAGCAAGCTATACAGGATGTCGTATATTCCTCCGAGAAGGTCTCCTTCTGGAATGCCAACATTATGGCGGCCGGCGGTCTTGATGGTGCTATTACTCTCTGGGAGTTGTATAATAACAAACCATAATGCATTTAACTTTTTACAGTAGATTATAGTTATTACCATGCTCAGATTGCGGTAAACTCGAAAATATGTTCATTTACGTACACATTCTAGTCAAGAATAGAATGTAATGGTCGAAGTACTTTTTCGGTATGTTACTGCATTCTGGCCTGTTAGTCTTGTTGTATCGCATGAGTACACTATTATAAATAGAGCTAAATGTAGTCAAATGTATTCAGGTAATTGGAATCTATCTGTGCTTGTTTGTGTTAACTTTTATAAAGGTTACTCAGATGCACACACCAGGATACAACAGGTTGGTTTGAGCGCGGCAATAAGGTTTCCCTGTTGACGAATCGCTAAAGTTCCAGAAACTTCCATAACCTTTACAAGAAGTATAAAACGATGCCAGTATTGCCTTTAACTGTTACGACGCATTAAATGTGGATTCAAGTATGCTTTAATTATTTGAGAATATAATTTTATAGAATGCAATAATGTTTATTAATTATTATAAATTAATTGGATCTCAGAAATGTACAAATTTAAATAAAGAGGCATACATTCTGTCTTGTGTGGCCCAGCTGTTAGATTATAAGAACATGTTGTTAAATAAAGCAATCAATATTTTCCATTTATGGTTTTTAGCGATGATTTTCAAAGTCGAGACATTAAAAACCTATGAAATTTTATTATTACTTTTCATTTACTTTTACCCATCTTTAGTTAGTAGTAGTAAGAAATCTTAAAGTAGATATTCCGTTATTTTGCTTGACCTGTTATTAGCATTTGAGAAACAAAGAAAATGTTCTTGTTCCATAAATTGTATTTGGTAATTTTGGTGCCTTTTCACCGTTATCCTATTAGATTTCATGTTGTCTACACCTGAATCTACATTGATGAATGATTCATTGCTTTTCAGTGGATTCGTACTGAACATCTGTTTTTACATAATCTGAAATGACGACGCAAACAAAATTTGTTATATATGGTGTCATGTTTAAGTCTGCTTTCCAAGTAAATCGAATTTATATGTGCATATGATAGACTTAGATTACTTTTTCCCTCGGCTCCGCCCGCGCAAATGTTGACTTTTGTTTTTAATTAAATAGTAGCCTAGTACTATTTATTTATTTAATGAAGGTACACCAAAACAGGCAAATTACAAAAAGTCAATACAGGAATAAAGTGTAAACAACAAGTGGGCAACATCTTTACTTGGGATCCAAGTATAAAAACCTCCCATTCAAAATTTCTTAAAAATTAGCTTAGCCGCGAAAGCATCAATAGTATATTTATTTATTTTCGTGTTTCTTACTTAAGAATGGATAAGGTAGTAGGTATCTATATACTTATACATATCGTCATCGGTGAAAATTGACAAATAAATAATGGATCTGTAGCCTGTTTTTACGGAATATTGGTCTGCGGATTATTTAGATTACGTTTTATGAAAGTTCAATGACTTTCGATAAGATATTTTTCATACCGGATATTTTCGACCGCTGTCTTATTTATTCTTATTAATTTTGTGTAGGATTCAATATTTCAATTTATTAAGTACCTACCACTAGAGCCTTTCCTTAAATCAATGTGCTTTATTTAAGCCTTTGTTATAAAACAAACTGTTCATGACAACACTAGAAGCTAATATGAAAGTACTGGCTGTTGAGGCAGTCGCCGGTTTTTGACGTATTGCGTCATTATATAATTTTTGTTTTACTCTTGTCAAAAAATATTCTCAATTATAATTTTCATGTTTACGAGTGTATTTATTATTTAATTTACCGACGTCGTAAACATTTTGGTGACCCCGACGTGATAGAAACCTGCCAATTTGCCGAGCCACGTTTGCTTGCTGCGATGGAGGACGATAAGGAAAGTAGCCATTATTAAAAGCTTATAAAATTTAAAACAAAATAAATTTATCGAGTTCAAGTTTGCCTAGTTTGGTTTTGCATAGGCACGAATATAATTCGAAATAATAATTGCATCTGCACATAGCTTTGGGCTTGCAAGCACATACTTTTTCACGTTCTGCTTATTCTTATGGGTTAAAGATACCAAATTTCACAGCTTACTACATGCTAAGTTAACCTTTATCTTCTCTGCACGTTCTTAACTAGGTGCATATGAATGGCATAAAAGCATTTTTTCACAATTACAATTATTTCAGCTGCCGTCGTTACGTTAGCTGCTAAATGTGAGTGTGGTGCGACTTGTTCGAGCAAATTCGTGTTCAACGAACCTCGCTATGTCACCGGCACCGGGATCAGCTGACGGACTGGGTTTGAAGGCATGACTGTTGTACATAGCTACAGCGGTCTGCACGGTTTGGCTTTTAATATTGTTATATTTGCTTAATGCGTTATTCGTTCGTACTTATTTTACTATCATGGCGGAAGAGTTAAGAGGTTTAGTACATGTACGTGGTACAATTAAAGCTAGAATAACTTCCTTTACTAAATACTTCAACAATGTTAAAGCTATTGATTATAAGATTATTTCTAAGGTTCAGATTGATGAACTTCAATTGAAGTTAAGTAGACTTCAATCTTTACTGTCACAATTTGATGATGTTCAAGGAAAGATAGAGTTAATTTCATCTGATTCTGAGGTACAGATCGGTGAGAGAGAAGCCATTGAGGATAATTTTTGTTCATTAATTGCTCAAGCTCAAAATTATATTGAATGTTACTCGGATGTGCATAAAAATAATGAAAACAACTTAGATTCAAATTCACTTAATTCATCCAGAGCCTCCAAATCTTTCAATATTAAGTTACCGACTATTAATTTACCTAAGTTTGATGGAAACTCATTAAAATGGCTAGAATATCGTGATACATTCAATTCATTAATAAATGAAAATAACAACATCCCGGAGATTAATAAGTTTCACTATTTGCGTTCCTCGTTAGAAGGTAGTGCCACTGTTGTCATAAAATCAGTATCCTTTTCAGCTGAAAACTATAAATTGGCTTGGGAGCTTTTGTGTAATAGATATAATAATAGTAGACTTTTGGTTAACAACCATTTAAAAGCATTATTTTCTTTTCAACCTTTTTTAAAGGAATCTTATCAATCATTACGTTATATGATTGACTATTTTACTAAAAACTTACGTGCTCTCAATACATTGAAGGAACCTACTGATTCATGGGATACTTTGATAATTTTTATGATGACTAGCAAACTAGATGGCGCCACATGTCGCAAATGGGAGGAGCACAGGAACTCGTTGTCTGACTCACCTAGTCTTGAAGATTTTTATACATTTCTACGTAATCGTGCGGATGTTTTAGAAACTGTACACTACAGTAATAAATTTGATAATTCCAAGTATGAAAAACCTTCTTATAGTAAAGATACAAAGGTAACAAAATCCTTTGTAGTGTCTAAGGAAGGGTCTAATGTTAATAAATCTTGTGTTCTTTGCACAAAAGATCATTTTGTGCACGAGTGTGACAAGTTTAAAAGCATGAGTGTAGACTCGAGGTTGAGTGAAGTGGCCAGATTGAAACTGTGCTCGAACTGCCTCCGACCGGGTCATCGTTCTTCGCGTTGCTTTAGAAGGGGCTGTCAGCTCTGTGAAACTAAACATAACACATTATTACACAAACAGTCGTTAGATAATAATTTAAATCGAAATAATGAGGTAGCTAACTTACCAAGTACTTCTTCGGGTACCTATGATAATAATAAGATTTCATTATCTGCTGTGGTGCCTGGGCAGGTGTTATTATGTACTGCCCAAATAGAAGTTTTAGATCCAAACATTAATAAAACATATAATGTAAAGGCACTTCTAGACAATGGCAGCCAGTCATCTTTTATATCAGAGACATTGCAAAGGCAAATTAATTTACCTGTTTCTAAGAAAGCTGCAGTTAATATATTGGGCATTAATAATAACACTAGCGCTACTTCACAACAATGTAATTTAAAAATAAAATCTAGAGTTAATTCTTTTCAATTGACAGTGTCGTGTCTTATTATACCACAGATTACAAGTCAATTGCCAAATGTTGAATTAAACACTTCAATGTTTAACTTACCTGCGAACATTGAGCTGGCTGATCCGAGTTTCTTCAGTCCTTCTGATATCCACGTGCTACTAGGCGCAGACGTGTTCTGGGAGATAGTGCACGGTCATCAAATAAAGCTCGGGCGAAACAAGCCGACTCTTCAGGAATCCGAGTTTGGGTGGTTGATATCTGGCCCAACCGGAATTAAGTCTTACTCTATTAACAAGGTTTGTCACTTTTCAAAAAACATTGAAACTTCTCTCTCAAAATTTTGGGAGATTGAAGAACTACCTTCTATTGATAAAAAATATTTCTCAAAGGTCGAAGAGTTCTGTGAAGGTCATTTTTTAGAAAATGTGCGACGTACTAAAGAAGGCCGTTTCTCAGTCAAAATCCCTCTGAGTGAGTCACCTGAAGACGCTTTAGGTGACTCTTATAATAGAGCTAAATTTAGATTTTTAAGCTTAGAGAAAAAACTTAATAAATCTCCACTTCTTAAAGAAGAATATAAAAAATTCATTGATGAGTACGAACGGTTAGGCCATTTATCAGCCATTAACCGTCCTCCTTTTGGGTATTACATGCCGCATCATGCCGTGATACGCGAACAGAGTGAAACAACACGTCTGCGCGTAGTTTTCGATGCGTCTTGTAAAAATGCAAGTGGTAAGTCCTTTAATGACATTCAGCTCGTAGGGCCTGTGGTGCAGGACGATTTGTTTTCAATCCTGCTCCGTTTTCGACAAAATGCGTTCGTCGTAACAGGTGACATTGAAAAGATGTACCGACAAATCGAAGTGCACGAATCACAGCGCCATCTGCAGTTGATAATTTGGAGGGACAATGAAGCTCAACCACTCAAAGTTCTGCAGCTTAACACGGTTACCTATGGAACAGCCTCTGCGCCATTTTTAAGTACGCGATGCCTTGTGCAGTTGGCAGAGGAGTGTAAGGATAACCCGGACGTTGCTAATATTATTAAAAACGATTTTTATGTGGACGATTTGAACACAGGTTCTAATTCGAAACCTGAATTACAGAAAAATTTAAAAGATGTTATTTGTAAATTATCGGAAGCTTGTCTGCCATTGCGTAAGTTTCGTACAAATGTGCCTGATATATTCGATAATATTCCTATAACTAATCAAAGTCAGGACTTCTCTAAAGAATCTACGGTTTTAGGGCTAAAATGGTCTCCTGAAACGGATACTTTACGGTTTTCTACTATGCTTGAGGCTGATCCAAAGGTGACCAAAAGGAATATTCTTTCGACCTCGTCAAAGTTATTTGACCCTCTTGGTCTATTGTCAGCCACTACAATAATTCCCAAAACATTAATTCAAAAATTATGGTTGCTAAAAAACGGCTGGGACGATCCAATTCCAGATAATATTACAGCTGAATGGCAGGAATTTATCTCAAATTTACACTCTTTATCCACTTTTGAGGTCCCTAGGCACGTCGTTTGTGAGACTCCGAGCAAAGTTGAATTGCATTGTTTCACGGATGCTTCGCAAACGGCTTACGGTGCGTGTTTGTACCTTTTGTCTACTGATATGACAGGGAAGGTTGCAGTCCATCTTTTTTGTGCCAAGGCAAAGGTGGCACCATTGAAGCCGGAACTAACGATACCTCGGTTAGAGTTATCAGGCGCTCTATTAGGTGCTCGACTTCTTACTAAGGTTGTAAAATCATTACACCTTAAAAATTGCATTCGTTGTATTTTGTGGACTGACTCAACCATAGTTTTAGGGTGGATTAATTCTGAACCAAAAACTTTAAAAACTTTTGTGTGTAATAGAATAAGTGAGATTCGTGAACTTACCTCGAAATATGAGTGGCGGCATGTGCCTACCCAGGATAATCCCGCTGACCTCGCTACTCGAGGTGTGAAGCCGCAACATCTGAAAGAAAATATATTATGGTGGCACGGTGCGCCCTTTCTAAAGCGACCAGAGGCGGAATGGCCAGTTCATCATATGACTCACACGACACTACCTGAAACTAAAGTTAGTTTACACGTACAGAGCGGTGAGACTTCTAGCTTCGAGCTTTTCCTTACTTGTTCGAATTTTTATAAAATGCAAAGAATATTAGCTTACGTAATGCGGTTTATAGAAAATTGTAAGTCAAAAACAAAGATAACGGGCAGATTAACAATTAAGGAAATGCTGAAGTCTTTGTCTACTTTGACTAAAATATCACAAAGAGAATCTTTCAAACAGGAAATTAGTTCTTTAGAAAAATTTGGATGTATAAATCGTAAATCGAGAATTTTGTCGTTTAATCCTTTCCTAGACAACGACAAAATATTACGGGTTGGAGGTCGCCTTCAAAAGGCACTGGTAGGATATAACAAAAAACATCCAATTATAATTGACGCGAAACATCCGTTTACGAAACTTTTATTTAGGCAAGAACACAATCGTCTGTTACACTGTGGACCCACACTGTTACTATCGTTGATTAGGGAAGATTTCTGGCCCATCGGTGGCAGAGTCTTAGCCACACAGACCGTCAATAATTGTGTTCAGTGCACGAAATTAAAGGGAAAAGCTATTCAACCCATAATGGGTAATTTACCCAGCCCGCGAGTTAACCCAGCTCCTCCCTTTGAGACCTGTGGAACAGATTTTGCGGGTCCGTTTCTTATATCGAGTCGCAAGGGTCGTGGAGCAAAAACTAGTAAGTGTTATTTGTGTGTTTTCATCTGTTTCGCCACGAAAGCTTTGCATTTGGAGGTTGTGGGGGAGTTAAGCACTAACGCATTCATACTTTGTTTACGTAGATTCATTTCTAGACGTGGTAAACCACGTACTATTTTTTGCGACAACGGCAAAAACTTCGTAGGAGCGAATAACGAATTAGGCAGAATGCTCAAAGCCGCTAACGAGTCTGTCTCTGATTTCGGTCTCTGTGAAGGTATTGAGTTTAAATTTAGTCCAGCTTATGCACCTAACTTTGGTGGCATTTGGGAAGCTGGCGTAAAGGCGGCTAAATTTCATTTAAAACGTATAGCAGGCAATACAAGTTTAACATTTGAAGAGCTTACTACTCTTTTTACGCAAATTGAGGCAATCTTGAACTCGCGGCCGTTGACCCCATTGTCAGCGGATCCTTCTGATTTGTCACCCATTACACCCGGGCACTTTCTTATCGGGCGTCCTTTGTCGGCACTACCATCTCCGGTCACAGCCAAGATCTCTGTAAAGCGATACCAGCAGCTGGAGCAAATGAGACAGCATTTCTGGTCAAGATGGTCACGAGAGTTCTTGTCGGAACTTCAGCAGAGGGTTAAATGGCATCGATCCAGTGGAAGCAATGTAAAGACAGGAGACATGGTCGTAGTAAAGGACGATCAGCTGCCGCCCATGAAATGGATCTTGGGGCGTATCAAGAAGAAGCACTATGGACCTGACGGAGTCTGCAGGGTTGTGGACATTACTACGTCCAAGGGCGTCGTCAAAAGGGCGTTGACAAAAGTCTGCGCTCTGCCTAAGGGAGATTCTCATGAGCTCCTTGGAAACACAGCTTCCAAGGGGGGGGAGGATGTTCATGACAACACTAGAAGCTAATATGAAAGTACTGGCTGTTGAGGCAGTCGCCGGTTTTTGACGTATTGCGTCATTATATAATTTTTGTTTTACTCTTGTCAAAAAATATTCTCAATTATAATTTTCATGTTTACGAGTGTATTTATTATTTAATTTACCGACGTCGTAAACACAAACCTCTAACTAATCTCTTGAATACAAATTCTAGAGACCTTGTTTACATACAAGGGGCCCAAGTCTGCTATTTACACTCGGTTCAATGTCTTCATAGTGGCGTGCCAGCAGAGCCATTTTCGGAAAATTGGTATTCTACTAAACGTCAAAACGTCAAAATTGCGCATTGGAACGATTCGGTTCAATGTTCAACGACTGTGACCAATAGTTCATACATTTGGTACAAATTGTAATGCGCAATTTTGACGTTTTGACGTTTAGTAGAATACCAATTTTCCGAAAATGGCTCTGCTGGCACGCCACTATGAAGACATTGAACCGAGTGTAAATAGCAGACTTGGGCCCAAGTTCTGACGTCAAATCTTAGCGCCAAATGTAATGTAAACAGTAGGTTGGTAGTTAAGCATGACCTATCTTGTACAATGTCTTGTTTGTTTAATAATCGCGGAGAAAGGCTATCACATTCAATATTGGCACGATAAGGAAATGTTTGTAAACGATTCCACTCCAGGAACACTTATCACACACTAATAAAACAAAACATAACAGAGATTAACTACTTTCAATAACAAAACAGCGTTAGAGAAGTAATATTTTATTTTACATACATAGAAGTAATAAGTTACTAATATCACATTTACAGTGCGCCCTAATACCTAAGACATAAAGTTTAATAAGTAGCATCTTACAACTAAGACTAGCAACCTGAAAGAATATTGAACTCAGTTCGGATTATCATGCGTTTGTGATATGTATCAGAGATGAATGAGATTATTTGGATAAAAACTTTTTACACTTCAACTATTTTTCTTGTCTTTGGAATGAGCGCTTCGTCGTCTGTGGCCACCTCCACGAGTCTCCGCCGTTTCCTCAGAGGTCTTGTAGATTCTGAGGGCTCTCGACTCTTGGTTACTATTTTAGCCATTTTGTTACCAAGTCTAGTTATTTTGAACTTGGGCAATGTCTGTTCCGGATTACCAGCTTCATTAACTTCACTTTCAGTTTTCTCCTCCTCCACTCGCTCATTATTTTGTTCACAAACTGGACTAGTATCTTGAACAGTGTCATAATTGGGTTCACTACTGTTCCCGACCCCTTCGTCTTTCTCTTTATTTTTATCACTATTCATTGTAAAGTCTAAGGGTCCCTCCACGTCATCAGGTTTATTTTCAGTTTTCACTTTGTTTGCGCAGTGAGCCTGGACGAACGCCGAAAATGGTATTGGTATCGGAATAGGCAGTGGTATAGGCAGGATTACCGGATATGGAACTAATACTGTGACCGGTGGGGCTTGGCCTAAAGGTGTGGGGAAGTTCAACGGTGGCGGTGGCGGGAGTCGAGGTCTCTCTAGCGGGAAGGCCGGCCGAGGCATGAAGTTGAGCCGCGGCGGGAACATGTGCTGGAATCGAGGATCGTGGTTGTCCATGAACACCGGCGGCGGCATGCTGAACATGGGGTTAGGCGGGAAGGGCGGCGGCGGCGGGTGATGGTTAATGGGGTGCGGCGGCGAGTGCAGCGCGGTGCCGGCGGTGGAGGCTGGCGATGACCCGTCTGAGGGGCTGCACATCCTGAGATCCTGTGCCTTCGGAGTCGACGTCCTTTGTCTAACAGTCTGTGACGTCACTGTGGCCGAGCATTTCGACGTTCTTCGTTTCCGTAGATTCATCTTTGTATTTCTGACGTCTTTCTTTGCTTCAGGCGACTTCTGTATAGCTAACGGTTCGTCTGAGGAGCGTTTTTGCTTCATCAGTTTCGCTGTGGGTGCAATAGTTATGAGTGGTAGTGGAGATCTGGTTTGAGTCTTTTGCGCTTCTGTCTTTTCTGTGCTTGCTTTGCTTGGAATGATCTCCTGGTTTGGGGATCCGGAGCGTTCGGAAGCTGGTGACGCTGAGCGGCTCTTGCAGTTCTTGAGCCAGAGCTCCGGAGTGATGAGATTGGATGAGGAGGACGCATTCACTAAATGCGGGTTGAGATCGAGGTGGGCTTGCGTCTCCCGGCAGAATATGTGCATCTTGTACTGGTTCAGACATTTGTCAGAGCAGAACTGTAGTTGTGTGGCACCATCCTGGAATGTGGCAATAGTTATGGTTAGTATGATTTTGTTCCTTTTTACGTAATTTTTTACGTGTACTTGACCTAATAGCTCAGAGTTTGTTTCTATTTATTTACGAAACCTTAAATTATACAGAATTTCCTGTACAAATATTTTCTTACATACCTGAAAGTCCACATACGCCACAGTGTGCCTGACATGCCGGCACCAGTCGCATGTCTTGGCTCGTTTGAAGTTGGCTCTCCGCGACTGGCTGAAGCACAGCTCTGAACAAAAGGTGGCGCCAGCGTGCTGCAGTGCCGAACCCTCGGTGGGGAGGCTCTTGTTGCACCAGGAGCATTCATCTGTAATAGATAGAAGAGGGATAAGTACAGGTACAGGTACTTTGGTGTCTGTCTGCCTCAATTTTGCGCTTTAATCTCGAAAATTAATCTATCGATATCGATAAAAACGTTACAGTATGTAGTTACTGTATCTAGTAAGTAATAGCCTACCTACCTACTCGTGATTTTTCATAACGACGTTTTTTTCGTATTTCAATGTAATAGATTAAGAATACTATGGGTTTCGACAGAGAAATATGAATCAAATGTTTTGTCCATAAATAAGGTACATAATAAATCCATATCTGGCTAATACCTCACTCGATATTATTTACTAAGAACATCGTGAACATGAGTTCAAGTGGTAATACGCCAACACAGTATTATTCGAAAAGAAAGTAAATATATTACTGAACTTTTAAATGAATGGTCCGTCTCTTGGCAAGCGTTGAAGATGGCTGCCTTTGTTATTTCTACGTAGATTAATGCTGCGTATCGTCTCGAAATAATCTTTATAGTGGCCATTCAAAACGCGGTGACAAGTCTACAACTTACATCCTATTCGTCACGCACGTGTTAAGAGCCAAAACTTTTACAAACACTCGAATAAATACTACAATTACTGCCCACCTAGAAAGTAGAAAGGGACCTAAATTACGCAAAGTGCATTTAAAAAAACATAAAATAATCATCTCCTTTCTGATTAAAAAGATACGCGTTGTTAAGTCATAGCAGTGCGGTGTCATAAGATATCTATTGCACTTTTATAACTATTAAAACGCCTGATTAAAGTACTGAGCAAACAGTGCCGCGGCCGCAGTGCGTTGCTAGGGGTAAAGTGAATACTTCACATAGATTCAATGTATGGATTTTATATACCTCACATAGGTTTTTATGCAGTAGTTGATTTACGTTTTTGCAATGGGCAGGTATATAAATAGGAATGTACCTATCTACACTCAAGTTGCTTACAGTGTAGGCACATGGGCGTTCAGCCTAACTATCAATACTACAAGCTACTACTTATTCTACCTTTTTAATTACTGGCACTAGCTCTTCACGTACTGCAAAACAAATAAAGTAAAAAAAAAACTGTTTGTACTCCAATCACTTACAAAAGGTTAATATCAATCCTTTCCCATTTTTAAATACACATTCGTAAAACAAAGAAAAGTTCACGGTATCATTACATCCATTAACAGATAAAAAACAAATAAGTATTTTAAAACTGGCTAATTGAAACGAAAGTTGCACCTGCAAATATCATGTTATTGAAATAATAAAAAATGCTTTTCTGGAAACAGTAAGCGAAGCTCAGGTAACCATCTCCAATTAATTTGCGAATGATATTGAATAGACAAAAAACACGTCATGAAATTCAACACTGGCTTTCTCATTACTGCGATTCATTTATAACTTTATACTGCCCAGTAAATAATAGCTCGTTATAGTCTTTATTAATTTCCGTTTTTATTCTACGTTTTAGTAATGACCTAATGATATCACATTTGATTTGGGGAATCATTGGGAATTCATAAGTAATTGTGTTGTAATTTAGTCTAAGATAAGTTTTACAGGTTATCTACCTATTAGAAGTTTTCGTTTTTCAGTTATCAATAATTTAGTCACATTTTTATTGTGAACTAATTTTCGCCCGCGTGATTGAGCGGCCGGTTATCGCGGCAAAAAGGAGTCTAAGTAGGTACTTTCTTGGAGTTCAAGCTATAACCATACCAAATTTTATCACAATCGGTTATGTGATTTAATAATAATAATAATAAATTCTTTATTTCAGACCAGAGATCCATACAAAGGTGTTAGTGATTTCTTATCCTAATGTTAGTAGAAAACAGTTATTAATATTTATCAATTATTGACATGGACATCAGGACGCACATGTCTACTTGCCCAGTGTCTAATAAACGGCCCATCAATTTTGTCTGCCAGTGTAGCTAGTATACTGTTAGGACTGTCCCTGAATCGCCGCATCACGGATGCACATCGCTTGCGTATGATAGCATAGAAATCATCTACTCTGGCCTCCGCAAACATGCCAGACCATTTAGCCGCGAAGCCGTTACATACCGATAGTTACTTTCGCATTTATATTAGTATCGAAAACATCATCTATTTAGGTATTTATTCAGTACATACTTAACACGCCATAAGTACCCACACACGACACACACATATAAATAATTACACAGTATTTCGGCGGAGTGCTATTTCGTGCTAAATTGTTGCGTGTATTTAGAGTCTATGTAACTTTATATTGTAACGTAATACATTCCTAATCATCACAATTTAACCACAAAGTTCTACATTTTCACTTGCGGCACACCTACATAGGTACCTGTT
Source organism: Autographa gamma (assembly GCA_905146925.1). Lineage (NCBI taxonomy): Eukaryota > Metazoa > Arthropoda > Insecta > Lepidoptera > Noctuidae > Autographa > Autographa gamma. The sequence goes on from LR989858.1 coordinate 1,865,286, forward strand.
TATACTACGTATTCGCGGGGCGTTCATTAGGAATAGTAAACCGGCTTTGCGGTATCAAATTTGTAAATAATGTTCGTTTGCTAACATCGACGTGTGTACCTACTATACAAAGCTTTTAGTATTGCGTCTATTTCTTGCTCAGCGATCTTTATCGCATTTCGTGGTATCGTTCCTTATATTAAAACTGCTTTATCGATGTAATATTCATATCACACATAATAAACAGTAGGAGTTCCGAGAAAATGAGTTATATTACAGGAATTAGATTTGTATCTGTGGCATCACACTGGGCGGTTCGCTTTGCCGCCATTTGTATCATAAAGCGCGGGAGGGTTGCGTTCGGAAACACGTCTATTCGTAGAAGTACAGCTGCACCGGGGGTTCATGTTCTAAGAAATTTAATACGATTTGTTAGTAATATAAAACTAGGGGAAATAAATAGTCCAATACATACTAGAAATATCAAAACAATAGTTGTGGGAGTTTTACATGGAAGTGTGGGAAAATAGATTTCAAGTTATTTCCGATAGAAGAGGCAGCCTTGACTGTATAAATCCTAATTCTTCAGGCATCTCCGCTAAAAAGTAGAAATTGAATGTTGCGCAGCCGTCACAGTCACAAAGACTTTCAATTATCAAATATGAGATTCTTAAAATCCAGTGACATGAGTAAATAAACGAGAATCTAGAACGTACCTCATGCTAAGTATAATCCGCGACACCACTGTCTGTACCAACACCATATATTTGTGAAAAAGACTCGGATTGCTCGCGTTCAGAATTTCGCAACACACAGACACCCAAAGAAAATAATTGTCCAATCTAAAGTGATCAAGCGAAGTTCATCCTACATTTTTATAGCCATAGTGTTATTGTACACACCTTTGTTCTTCTGTTCGCTGGCTTGTTCGGGGCTGGACGCGTCGCGTGCGCGGGAGGCGGCCCATCGCCGTAACTCCAGCCGCTCGTACCCGTACCAGCCGAGCAGCTCATTCATAGCTGTTTCTGCAAAGTCCTGGAAATTTTAAATTTACAATGAAATATTAGAAATAACTTAATTTCTGAATTAACTAAAAGGTTTATTCTAACCTTATTGCGTTGACAACATTAGAAGAAATTAAGTGGGAATTTAATTATGATATTTTTTATTTCCTAGTTTCCAACTGACGTGACCGCATAATTTACATTGATATTGTGTAATTCTTTTCAATTATATTAATAACAAATCAGTATATAAATCTGTGAAAAGGTTGCCCGATGATAATTACGTAATCTATTGTCCTTACAGATGCGAAATGCCTATCTAGATTATAATTAAGTATAACAATCTTTAAATACTTAATTGACATATAAATTGTAGAGTCCTATATCTAATACCTATGTGTCAGAAAGCCTTGAATCATATGAAAAGCGTCACCTCACGTAATTCAGATCACAATGTTAGAAACGATCAGTAATCGCCACAAATACAACAGTTATTTTTACATAAAAACCTAAATAAACCACGATTTATATAAATAAATGCCGCGCTTGATGACCTCCTTACAATCCACATTACTGCCAGCTATACGATCATAAATTCTTATGGATATACAAAACGTCGCGATTTAACAACAACACGTAACTCAAGAGGTATCTGTGTCACAAAAAAAATATATAAAAAAAAAACATCGCGCTGTCATTTCAGACATAACGCTGAGTTGATAATTCAGTTTGTTATATTTGCTAATGGCGTAATAAAACCTAAGAATCACATTTTCGTTTATAAAACTTGTTGGTGATTTATCAACTTTTATTTTGTTGGCGACGTAAACGTTTTATGTAGGTTTTCTTATTCGTTTCGCTAGAGATCAAATGTAATGCTTTTCTTCGTTCAAAGTCCAAGGAAAAAGTTTTCCACGAACTTGAAAACCCATTGGACATTATTTATGTAAAATATATGTAATTTATTTAAATTATTTATGAAAAGTAGTTAAAGCAGAGAAAGATATTAAAATAACTCATTCTCACTGAATCATGTTATAATAGTATTAAAACGTTAGTAACTAAACTCGTAGTAAATTCGTAGACAATGCTACGAAATTTTAAAAAGTAGTGTCATCTATTATTTTGTGATGTAACTTCCGTGTAATAAGTCTGACTAACTATTATTTTTTTCAATAATTTAAACCTCCAGAATAAGGAATCTACATAATTGAAGGCGATAACGTCAATCTTAAATAAATGGAGAACAAGAAGAAACATATTCCAATTTTATTTACATCAGATTTTACCACTAAATATTAAACATTACACCACATTTATTTTCAGTTTTATCCATAAGCAGTAAAATGTAACCCAAACTAAAACATACGCCGAAAACCACACCAAAATTCGCCCAAAACTAGAAAATGATAAACCAGAATTCCCAAAGCTAACAAAATACCGCTAGCTCGCCAGCAAATGATTTTCCGAAAATTGATTTAAACCAACATAGTGGGTATAAGGTACAAGGCTTGTGTCACTTGTGTGAGACTCCGTCATTACGCTGTAACCATATACCTTTGACAAACGAGTATCAAAATAACACGGTTTTAATTAATCTGTGTTGCAAGCCTTCAGTGACAGCGTCCTAGGGGTAATATTTCAGAAGGAAGATGACCAGTCGCACGCTAAGATAATTGGGCTCTCGTTACGGAAAGAAATCTGCGATGGATTCAGTGTTTAGCTTGTGCTCGTGTTTACCGATACGCCTGGGGAAGTTATTGTCGTTTAAGATGTTTTAACGTCTATTTATGTTCATTAAAATTGACTTAAGTAGTTCATATGTAGATAGGTACTAGACTAGTTGTAGCGGCGCAATGATATGCTATTCGTATCTAAATTATAGAAATATTAAATAAAGACCTAAATACGAATACAGAATAAACTATTTGTTACTTTTAGAACTGATAAAAAGAAAAAAAAACTGATGACTGAAACTGATGAAGTTATGTAAGAAAATTCTACATCGTACTTAGAGCTTTTTTGGTAACTCTCTCTCCATACTTTTGCTGTGCCTTACAGGGTCCATAATTGGTTTTGATATTCTACAACCACCTGAAATAAAAGTTATGGCATGCGAAATATTCAGTATTTCATTATATTCAACATATAAAAAAAATAGTTAATAAATAAATATCTCTTACAAATGTTTAATACATAAACAAGTAGCAAAGACTCTTGTATTAAAACGTGGTTGTGTAAAGGCGGCGGCATTCGCAAATGTAACTATTTACCGATTCCCATGGGGTTCCGGTTACATCTGATCTTACAAGACACTCGGCTTTGCCTAATCGCTGTTTACTTATTACTACTTATCGTTTACTTTCTGTTTCTGTAATTACTGATTAAGACATCAAGATTTTTTTAGGTTTTCATAGGTATGTTTTGTTAAGAATGAAAATTTAGTTTCTTTGCTATTAATATTCCTTGAAATACAAACCAACATGAAAAAAAAATGTTTTTTTTTTTATTATTTTATGCTCTAGCGTCTTGGAGAGATATACCTTAACCCTATTCAGAAATACAATGTTATTCCGTGAGAGTTTAGTGTCATAAATGCCTATGTATGGCACTACACTTTGTATGCAAAGTGTAGTGCCATACATATATAATATAAAATTATGAACTGGTAATTTACCTAATAATTATCTAAAGCCGAGAAATCCACATTTTCAAACAAAACCCACCTAATTTCTGCTTATAAATCCAAAACCAAATTACATTATCCGTAAACTAAAATCTCTACTCAAAAGCAAATGTATTTACCAAAATCTGTATCTAACATAATCAGAACATGAAATCAATAAATCGTGTTTCTAATAATGATCTAACCGCACTCCCCATTACGTAGGTGTACGTGAGCTTTCACGTTTCAATTTACGGCGGACGTCAGTACGGCCCGTGTTGCGTTTCGTAATAATTATCACCGGTGAAAATACGATACTAGCTCAGCAAACGCACTCATGCAACAAGGAACACACGTAAAACCGAACGCCCATTATTCATTTACGGAACATTTTGGGAATATAGTGTATTTACAGTCTTTACTGCAAAATATTAATTAGGCCTGTAACTTTAGCGGCTGTTCAATTAATTAATGCAGAACCTTAATGCTGCTGAACCAACCGATATTAACTCGAAAATTTCAGTTGAAAATGATGCATATTTTGCAGATTTGTTTTTTTTTTTCGCTGCTTTTTACTCTTTCGGTTTTTCATTTCCGTAATATGATTATTTTACTGTTTTCTTTTGTTGTTCTTTTTATAATGTAATGCTTTGTAACGTCCACACATTTGCACTTATGTACCTAATAAAAAACCTGTACGAATCTTTGATTGTGTTAAATATTTTGTAAGTATAACTACTTACTACTACTACAGGGTATTGCTAAACCCTAATTTTACACCTTTTTTTATTCGCTGCTTCACTCACATTACACATTTTCTAGTTAAGAACCTACGTATGTAATTGTTTTCTTCATATTTTGTCATTATTTTTATAAACATATACTAACCACAGTAAACACAGATTATTTGCAACACCTACTATAATAACTAAGGACACGATACAGAATGTCTAACAAGTGCAGCTCAGCGTACGGTCAGTGTACGGTCAGCGCCACAGGACTGGGAAACCGATCTGCTTGTGTTTATGCCAACCCTTTCGGGAACACATCAAAAGGGTTATTATTACATGTTTATTATGTTGCTGGTTCCAGGTACTTTGTTGAAAGATAGTGTATTAATAGTGTGGATGAAACATCTATATTAATTAAGTTTATATGATGAGAGGAAATGATTACGTGTTCATTTTTATTTAAATGTATAGAGTTAATGTAAAACCAGCTTTAAAAAGGGAGGTATTTAGTTAACATTATTGACTGTAATATGTTATAGTCTTTAACCTGTCTGCCTGCATTTTAGTTTCGATCAGCATATAGTTTGTATGTTTGCTTCAAAGCAAAAAGTGCTTTGTCTCTACTTGATGAAGTATATATATATATAGTATAGAATAGATAACTATTGATTTGCTTCAGTCAAAAAATATCTATTTGAAATTTACAACAACAAGCTTTTCTATTACCAATCTCCGATTAAAAAACGATATCCAACTAACAAAACGGTCGCTACAGCAACAGCCTTGAACAGAACTTTTAGAGACAAAATTGAAAAGGTAACAAAGACCTGGCCGGTCAAAGCGCGGTAACTCAACTCTCGATAATATTGTGATATCCAATATAACATAAATGCTTTTAATGGCAGTAGCTCGGCTAAGGTAAATTTAGGAGCGTTCGTAATCGGACACCGGGCGACCTACGCACGGTGTTGCCAGTGCAGAAAACTTGACGCTGTGCAAACTGTTGCAGTCTTTGAGCGCTGTATATTGGAATTGAAACTTAAACTAGTGCACGTAAATTGCTTTTGAAGAATATGTAAACTATCGGCCTGGGTCAGATGTGTTTTTCCTGGTAGCTTGCAACTGAACGAGAACTTCTAAACTATAAAATTGAAACTTTAATTGTAGTCAGCAACGATACTTATTAAATAGAGTAATTAATATTATACCAATACTAATAAATAATAATAGTCTGCCTCGTTGGCCTAGTGGCGCTAAGCGCAATTGCTACGCTAGAGGTCTTGGGTTCGATTCCCAAGTCGACTAAGGTTGTATTGGGTTTTTCTATGAAATTCTCAGTAGAAGGTCGGAGTTTGGATTTGTGCCCGGTTAGTGGCAATAGGCTCGCCCCCTATTACATGTGACCTAAACATATCGGCGAACTGTGGGTGTACATTGGTACACCTCTGATTAACCCTTCGGGGATACAGGCGTGATGATATGATGAATTCTGAGTCATGGGAAATTTCTATAAAGGTTCTTACAGAAAATTCAACAGATCTAAGTCAATCTATTAATTAAGAAATCTCTCTCTACAAAAAAATATAAAGCTTTACCGATGGATTAGTGTCAAGCATCAGCAATTACGTCACGCTATTGACAAATTTATACACATCAAGTAACTCAACACCCTTTATCACCTTCCTAAAATAACAACAATACAGTATGAAGTTATTTTCGCATAAGGGTGGATTCCTTGACCCAGTGACCGGCACAAAAGAACTAATCAAACCTACACAATCACTATCATGGCAGCATGAGGCATCGTACGTCATTCATTAGGGCGAAGCGAGGTGACGACACAGAGTAGCTTCTCTACAGTACTCCAATTTAAAAGTTCCTTATTTTTCTTTTGCTATCTTGTTTTTTTTGTTTGTATTGTTAGGAATTTTCGTTGTTCCTTAAAACGTGCTTTAATTTTTTATATGTTCTTAGATCTTTTTTAGTTGACTAGACTAGGATCTATTTTGCTGTCACTGAAAAACATCTAAATATACTCTGATGAAAATCAGAGTTTGAAGTAAAGTGGAAATTTTAAAGCTTTGGAAGCATTTCGACTGAATATAATAACATCAATTTAATAAAGCCACCTTTCTAACTAAACTTATTCGTCAGATAATGACGATGTTTTTTATGATGATAAGTCTATCTACTGCTGTTCTATACTCTAACGTCTTGCTGCGGCAAAGGTGTCGGTACCCAACTGCGGTAAAGCTCAAAAGGAGAGTTATGTTTTTGACCAATATGTATTTTTGTAGTTCGTTTCTTTAAGAAATGGTACCTATGTCGCTTTGTATAATTTTACTCCGAACTTGTGTTATCAGATACTTGTTCTAATATTTCGTATACATTTACATACAAACAAACTAAACGAAAAATTACCAACTCAAACTAAGAAATCCGATATTTATATTCAAAATGAAAGCGTGCTTTATAATAATGGTATACAGTTTACATCTGAATATTTAAGAAAATAAAAACGCAATCTGAACATTTATGGATTTTTTATGCAAGTCTATAAATGAGGTAACATGAAATTGATACGCATTGCCTTTTTTGAGTTCGATTTCTGTATTTTATTTGTGTGTGCACATTTGCATACTAAAGCCACCAGCCCACAACTGCTGACCTTTTACAAAATTAAAACTCTGTAACTAGTACTGATGTATAAAAAAAAACAATAAATAACGTGGCCTATATAAGTTCCACTGCTGGGCACAGGACTCTTCCAGAGAAGGAATGAGCATTGATCACCACGCTTGCTCATTTGCGGATTGGCGATTTCAGATTCCAAGTACAGATGTGTTTATAATGCATATATTATAATTTAAATTACGTGTATTATATTATGAACAACATGAGTCTTTGAGAAGTGAGACCACATAAAGCACTGTCTTGCACCTGATATCACGGCGGCCGTGTCAGATTGCTGTCCAATCGGACTATGACAGTAACTGAATAGAGACAACCTGAGTTCTCCATAATTATAGGCAGGCACTAGATAACCTGTTTTGTACTAACTAAGGTAGTTTGCCTTGAGTTTGTCGTTATCAAAATAGAGTTTGATTCTGGTCATTTTAACCGTAGCGAGTTACGTTCTATGGTCTTTCGTTGTATCAAAAAAGTTGGAAACTCGTTGCTCTTTCTGTGACTAAAAGTCCCTCATAGGAAAAGAAATAAATTCTGAAGTAATAGCCAGCTGTACATACATAGATTTCAGGTAGGGGCGTCAAGGTTTTAATGACAAAATGGCATAATACAGTAGTAGCATATATTTCAAACGTATACCTAAATTTTATTAAATGTTTTTCTTTGCCTGTTATCGTTATAAGCTTATTGAAAGTCATTCAAAAATCAGTAACCTATTAAGAATTTTGACGCTCTCATCATCTTGCACTTGTATTAGAATTGGTTCTTAATCAAAGCACAAGCAATCAACCGCATTGCAGTACCTAACAAACGGCCACAAACAATAATAGAGATATAATTAAACGTTGGCCTACTGTATTCGCTGCTCTATGATCATGGTGAAGCCGAGACGGCAGCGACTGCAAACATATCGAGTTTCAGCGACTAGTGGAGCTTATAATTTACCTAATGCCGTGTAAAACGATCGCAGTGCTAATGTACGTGGAAACAAATATGTACGTCACACGAACGTACGTAGATATTAATTTAGAATAGGTACTGTTGTAGGTTCTAATAATGTGAGGGAAGATGAGCTTTCAGTTGATTTTGTTTGAGTCGCTCTGTTTTTGTAGATAGAACTGTTAAAGTAGGAGGAGAGGACTATTGTGGAAAAATCTTAGCAGTTTTTAAATATACATTCATTTACACAAAATCATGGCAATGACACAAAAACTTATGAATATGAAATGAGACAGAGCTTTTGTACGTGCTATACAGAAAAGTAACTAAACCTTTTGTAAGTTTGAGTACAGAGCTGTTTTTATGCTATATGACATGTATCTATTATAATATGGGTACTTTGATTCATAGATTTTATTTGATCAAACTAAAGCTCTAATTAATATAAATATTTTTTTATCCAGCCTTCCCACTGCTGGTCACAGGCCTCTTCCCATATTATTATAGAGAAGGCGCGAGCGTTAATCACCACGCTTGCTCTCTGCGGGTTGGCGATTTCTGATCCCAAATTTTGGAATCCAGGTTTCCTCACGCTGTTTTCCTTCCTTTGATATTTTGTTATGTGATAAAGTTTCGCGCTTTTCACTCCGTCATATCGACTAATATGAACTTTTAACTTATGTAGGAATAGTAGGAACCTACAAATCGCGGGTATATTCTGCATTATTTAACTATGACGTAATCATCTATTTATATAGTGTGTTATGCATGTCTCACATTACAGGGACGCCCCGAACCGACAACATTCAGCTGATCATTTATTCGCTTGTCGGAAATATTCATCAGCGAATTGTGACCTTCGGCGTTTTATAAAGAAGGAACTGTTTGAACTGACAAAGTATTCGTGAGACTTGAAAGCTTCTACATTTTCTTATCAAATTAGTTCTTTCCGTTATGTAGAGGTCTTCAATAAATCCTAATTACTTTACCATCCGGTAAAGTGGTTGAACTGGGATGCTGGAGACAACGCTTCTAATCCCTAATTAAACAATCTCGTTGATATAATACGTAAGCCTTTTTTTTATTGCCGGTGCAAGTTGCAGAGGTTCGAAGGAGCGAGGTGGTCTAATAATGTAGCTTAAAACAAGTAAAAGTTGAAATTATTGGCAACCGTTTTAAATGCATGCGTTTGTTATATTTGCGTTTTATATTCAGCCTATTGTCAATGTTCTTGCATTCAATAAATCTCTAATCACTTTCAATCCGGACAAGTCTGGAAACGCAACTTATGTTTGTCCACCACAAACGATAATCATTTGTCTACCCGTAACAGAGCTCCTAGAAAAACTTCAAATATTTTATCTGAACGACTCAATAAATTAGACTTCAGAACTCAGCATTTCCTGCTTCAATCTCAAGTTAAAATAGCGTGACAAATATACGAATTGTTGATCAGCCAAGTTACAGTAATCGGATCCCCGTGATATAGAGTTGCAGAATAGACCCCCAGCCGGTACAGTTTCACTGCTCGTACTGCGTGCACGGGAATAGAATGGCTCTATTCTAAAATTGGGCATCTAAGTGTGTGGTGGAATTTACCTATGTCATATACATATCTAAGTGCTTATCAAGGAATTTTAAAACTGCGTTTAAGACATTTTTCTGATTGATTAGATTTAATATTTTCTGCTTCTATGGCGAAAACTATGCTTTAGGGTTGAAGGCAAGAAAAAGTTACCAGTACTTTATTCTATGTAAAATAATGATTTCTGGTTAAAGTTTGTCTGAAAAAAGGGAATCTTCCCACGGATACTCGCATGTCTTGACAATTATTTCTAAAATATTATGAAACGTATTTATAAACAGAAAGTGAATCATCTCCTCTGCTCACGTTGATAAACATCTGTCTAGCTATGCGAGATACAGCATGACTGTAACTAGTGTGAAAGGCATATAAAACAAAATCTTACAAAATACCTAAAGAAAAGATTTTCAGAGGGAAAAAATAAGTTTTAAAATACACCCCTAGGTTTGAACTAAGTCATTATTATGTCATAAAATGCCAAAGACCGTTACTAAAAAGTTCTTACGTTACACACTTAATACTTGGAGTTAGACCGATCCATCGACTCGGTACTCGGTACTCGCATACACAGAATAGTTTCCCACAGCGGCTCAAAATAAAACCCTATCATCGCGATAGAAAACACAAAGCGCGAACACGAACGCGCCTTGAACAAAAGCAACGGCGTAATATTACATCTCCGATATCCGTAGATCGATTATGTTTCACATGTTTCTCATTATAACGTCTGGGTACGAAACAAAGAGAGTGTCGGGTTGCCGTGCAATGCTCTTCTGGCAACCCGAGAGTATGGCACCCGACTGTTTTGGTCATGCGAGAACGGAACGCCACACTTTCGGGGAAAACTCGTTTTAGCTGGCAACACCGAGCGTAACTCGCGAGCCGCGCATTCTGAACGCTCCTTTGTAAAATAATGCTTCAGTGTACAAATTACAGAGGTCTAATTGTTACATAATTTCACTAATTAGGTGTTCTAGGAATCGATTTTAGTTTCTTACTTCTAGATGGAGAGAATTGATCCTACACTGTTAAACTGGATTTTATCGATATTTTGGTTTTCCTCATGTCGTGTATTTTGAATGTGATGTAGGAAAAAAAATTAAAAATAAACGTACCTTATTGTTATTCAGCAACTAAAACAAAACAAAAAATAAGGTTAAATAAATAAAACAAAAAATCAAATGGATAGCGATCAATGATAAATCAAGGTAATATTTTATCTAACGGTCACACAGCAGTTTTTTTTAAATATCTGATAGCTACATTTTATTTTGTATTTATAAAACATTACTAAAATTAACAAAAACATCCATAATTAGTAGGTAAACAGAAAAAGACAGAAAATAACTGGCTCTACAAATATTCTGCATTTGGTATTCCATTTTTGAACGTCTAGTATTGGTCCTGGAATGTATAGACCACTTTTAGATATCAGTGTCAATGTCCCTAGAAGCACGCGTCAAACATACTTTATGTTGGACTTAACTATTTAGAAAGTAGAATTGGTAACGTTTTATAATGTAATACGTAGATTATCGTTAATACAGAATGGTAAGAAAACTCTGTCCAATCCGTGAAGGTGTTCAGTACACAGATGTAATAACATCTGATTACATTCATGTAAAAAAAATGGAAAATAGCAAAAACTAATTATAGCTAATAAACATTTTTTCGGCCTCGTCTCAGGGCAATGATGAATGATCAAAACTTAGTATCGTATTTTTTTTACTAATTTAATATATGATTTGGGCATGTGATTGTGAGCCTTTCATCACCTTTTCGGGTTGAACATGGTTTTCTTAGCACTCTATGCAGACTTTGTGGATGTGTAATGGTGTAAAAAACTGATTACCTAATTATAATATTTTTTTATTTCGGACAGACAATCTTAATTTCTCACATTCGATTGACTTAACCGCAACCGACTCAATTCGTCATGGTTCCGAACTAAATCAGTTTTAAATAAGTAATTTGAAGTAATTGCTAATCTCATTTTATCTAATTACAATCACACGAGTGTTTTCCCTTATGAGTTGTGACGCAAGCGACTGCCTCACGGAGCAAGAATACTGCACAACGAATGTTTATAACGCCGGATGATTTCACTCATTACCACCAGTGTCATGTCAAGGGCGAGGTGTGCTCATTTATATTCGATATATGTTTATAAAATAACACAACATACCATCACGCCTGTATCCCCGAATGGGTAGGCAGAGGTACACCCACAGTTCGCCGATATGTTTAGGTACCACGTAATAGGGGGCGAGCCTATTGCCACTAACCGGTCACAAATCCAAACTCCGACCTGCTACTGAGAATTTCATAGAAAAACCCAATAACACCTAGGTAGACTTGTTAATCGAACCCAAGACCTCTAGCGTAGCAGTCACGCGTAGCACCACTAGGCCTACGAGGAAGTTTAGCATTCTATAAATAATACCCGAATTAGTAATGAGGACTAGCAATGATAACCAATTTGACATTCTGGCGAATTTTCTCTTCCGCAGATCTTTTTGTTAACAACATCACCGTGAGTTCATCACACGGGTGTTATGACAAATAGGTCAGTTTTCAAACAAGAACATCGTCTTTTCTCTTTCCACACAGATGATCTAAAAAATCTCGATTTAATTTTTCAGATCGTCTAATTCCCTATTTAATAAAAAGTATTATTTTATGTAAAAGAAAGGAATTGTAGACGAATGAGAAAGCAAATAGCCTTAAAGCCGGACAATAATAGTTGGGGCAAAAAGAATGAAATTTTTGTCTTTAGAATCAATAAAATTCATTCATCGTCATTAGAATCAAATAAAGCTCTATTAAATGAGCCGCAATCACTTAAAATGGCATTCCTAAGTAATTCGCACGGCTATCTATCGCGGGGGTACACAACTATATTTTCTTTGTCACACAATATTAGTCGAGGAACGAAACGGCGGATTTATGTTTATTAAGTCACCCGATACGTTTGACGAATTAATATTACTGTGTTTTACTTTGAAATTATGCAGTTGACGTGACGAAATTTATTGTTAACTAAAATAGCAGTGAAATGAATGCGCCTGACCGAATTCCTTTTTTATATTTTATGGTTTTTGTACTTGTTAGTAGGGTGACAATGGTTTCGATTTTACTAATAATTACGCTAAAAAGACAGTTTTTTTATTTAAAATCTTGTGTTGATGTCATTGAACTATTGTTTTTTAAACCGACTTAAAAAGGCGGTGGTTCTCATTGGTATGCTTTCTTTAAGTTTGTAACGCGATAGCTCCTCACCTGTGGATCGATTTCAAAAAATCTTTTTGTCATTGATAGTGTCTTAATACTTTGAGGTGGTCTCATATACACTTATTAAAGTCAGTTCTTTTACACTTATGTTGATATCTAGAGAGATATTTGTGAGCAGAGTATATAGTAAAGTATAAGAGATACCTATTAATTATAATAGTATCTAACTCAGGACCGATACCACAAAACAGGTAACTCAAAATGTTACAATATTCGGTTACAATGTTGTGGAACTTCAAAGGACTGTGCACATAGGTTTCTAGCTATATTAATATTGTGTACATTTTGGCTCAAAATTTAATTAGAATGTAATATATCCACGTCAGAGAACGTCCAGTATTGAACATAATATGTGTCTATCATGGTTGCGAGGGGATCTGAGGCACGCTGCAATAATTAATGCACAATATCATAGTTTACCTATGTATAATACGATACGCATGCTTGTTGCGTTTAGTTTACGTAGGTTTAATTTGGTTATGATGTTAGACGTGAATGTTATAATACTGAATAATTTAGGATGTGTATCAGCTAATAATGTACGTTTCTGATTAAACAATGAATTAATAGAGTACGTGGAACAGGAAAGATAAAAGATGTTTTTTTTATCCATACACATTAATTCCTGGTGACTATGTAGGAAAGAGTAAATTAGGCAAATTTTCTAGTCGATACTTAGGGAATCGAGCTAACAAAAAGGTCAATGAAATTAGGGACAAATTCCAATTTTAATAGATATATATCTTTCAGCGACGGCAAGGAGGTGATACCACGGGTCTAGATAGTCAAAGCTTTTTTTTCTTTATAGTTACTGTTTCAAAATACAATTAATTTCATAAATAAATGCTACTTAACTCGTTTCTTTTTAATTTGGCAAAGGATTTGAATAAACATTCTTGACGGACAAAAATAAAAAAGCGGGCGGTAGGTGTCTGATTACAAGATATTACTGCGATGCGACGGTGTTAAGTGGCGGCGTTTGGTTTCCTCTTACGATATGACAACATGGACGCTGTCACCATGTTTTTGAGTGGCCGAAAAAATGTAAACGATTTGGGACGAATGTTTTTACTTTTAATGTTTAATGGATTTATGATGTAGTGGGAAGAAGGGCGTGTTATTGTGTAAATAGAAGTGTAGAATAAGAAGGGTAATTTGAACATAAAACATCTACTAATGAACGAGTCATTTTCAGGTATAGGAGTAGGTGTATTATAATATGTAGGTGGTACCTCGTCCGCATATAAGATTCTTTATTTTGTCCCATCAAAACTAGGACAAACACCTATTGTATTCACATCCAAACCCTTTGTGTTCCCAAGGCTATCTGCCATAGGCATAGACAACAAATACTGCCAATATACCATAACTAGTCATAGATTATAGATGTAAAAAGTGGTAAAGCCAGACGGTTCGTGTTTCACGAAAATTAACGTCAGGCTGACGGGCCGGCTTGTGACGCAAAATGGAGTCAAATGACGCCAGGGCCGGTTTAGCTGAGACGAGCATTAATTATACGGGATCATGTTCAACAACTGCGCTTAGGGTTCCGCTCACGCACTGTTTTGTACCGCGAAACGGGATTTACTGGATTTTCATTGTAGTCTGATAACTGATTGAGCTTTATAACTAAACTTTAGGTCCTCATATCAATGGGGTGGAAGACTTCTTTAATAACCTTCTTGTGGATATATACAAAATTAAAGCTACGTATTTGTCACGTTTAACGAAGCCAATATTAACGACGTTATTTGATTAGAAATTTCGCCCAACGTCACATATTTTTACATTTGTCCGAAAGGATGAAGTTGTAGCCTTTCCAACTTTGATTAGCTTTGTTTACTTAGCTTATTTTGAAAAAGAAAATATACCTTACCAATGTTCTTTTATCATCAGATTGACGGACTAAATAGATATCGTTACGTTTTCATACCCAATGATCCTCCCCATTGTAGTTGTCAATCATTAAATTGTTAACATTAGATATTTGCACAAAACAAAAAAAAAGAAAGCACAATATGAAATTATGTACCGTCGACAACTTTTTTTGTATATTTGTTTCCAACATGATATTGATTACATTTGCACATTCGGTAGAGGATTAATTTGCGCTCGCTTTTTATACCAATGGATAAACAAAAAAACATCATATTTTTTTGATAAATTCATCAGTGAAAACTGGTAAATATATTTCGTGAGTAATTCAAAAAGTGTTATTGTTTTTTTTCGCACAGCACACAGCGGCAAAGGCAACGGAGGCACACGGCGTCTCATTTTACATTAAAATTAACGACGATACCGAGCGTCAGGTGTCGGAGTCGAGAACTTACAATAATTAAAACGATCGATTGAAACCTTCGCCGATGTTCTCAAATTATGTAATTAAAAATATTTTAATTATACCTCATCAATATCATAATATTTCGTTTTAATTTTGTGAAACTCAATAGTAATTGTGAAATGTTTACGAGCCTCTGCTGGGGAAAATATTGTGTTTTTATAAGGTTTTTAATGGGCGGAGGTAATAGTATACTCAGTTTATGGTGATGGTACATCAAAAGTGAATTATAAATACATGTGTTTTCCGATCGAAAAATCATAAAATTAAACACCGCGCGGAGGACGTTGCTTAACACGACCGTCAAAATCGCTACAAAAATCATATTTTGTAGTTTTTTTTGTGATACGGATCGATAAAGCTTAGTGTTGTCTTAAAAAATATGCAATGTGAACATCACTAATGTACGGTAGTGTCCGGTCAAGGTGTAACCCGAGCGGGCGCTGTAAGCCGACACTCGACTAAAAGCGGCCCGTCCAAATTTAGTAGACACATAATTTAACGTATCAAGTTACATATTTGTATGTAAAGGGTGTGTTAGAATCAACTAATAATATTCTAAACATTTTAGTTTGAGTTTACTTTTTCTTCTTTATATAAGAAAGATTTGTAATACTTATTCTTTATTTTTCCTACGTTTCGGATAAGTAATGATGAAGTCTGAATGACTTCATATAAACCTTTAAAGACTTGGAATGTAATTTGAAAACTATAGAGTACAACAGAATGAAGCGTGTTTAATTACATGAAAAGTAATAAAACAAATTAATTAACTGCATGAGTTCATTCCTTGGAAACGATAATTAAACCAGCTTTATGTAAAACGATATAAACAAATAAATATTAAATGTTTTGAGAATTTCACATCCAAGAGAATCGAATATCTCAGTAACTTTATACCGCGCGGTTTTATGTCACCCGATGTTAAGTAAACATCTATAAGAACGTTTTACAATTTATTTATATTACAAATCTTGATTTATTGGCTTTTGACTTGAAATATTTGTAAGTCTCATAATGCGTTGGAATTATGGTTACTCGCTGTAAGAACAACAATTAATTTGTTTGAAAACTATGCAGTTGTTGAATTAGGGGCTTAAAGATTGAGTGTATGATGTGAAAAGAAAGGGGTGAATGCTGAGATGATAGGTAGTTTTAAGGGATGAGATGAGTAATAAGAATTATACATTTTGCCGACCGCAATTTATTTTCTTTAGGGTTAGCAGTTGGTGACAAATTGAAGCTAACCGATAAGTGTATTTTTTCTTTAGGGCTGTTATTATACTTTTAGATATTATATTCCAAAACACTAAGAACAATTATATTACCTATGTAGGTACAAATAACTTTGCCAAATGATTGTTTTTTTTTTTCATAAATCACATAGGCATATATAATCACACATAATATTTAGAACAGATCAGACTAACATTCAGAAATCCAAGCTTGAGCTAGATTTATCGGACTTTATCCTTACCTAACCATACCGTTCCTTCACAGGAATATAGTCCTTATTGCCTCGACTTAAGGGTCACAGCGGGAGTATGATCTGGTCCTGATGGTGAACACTTGATACGCGCACGCACGCCTCCCGTTCCCGCAAGGTGGTGTTTATTCACCCCCTTCTCTACAAAGACTATAAAGGAGCAGATGCGGCATTTCACTTGCAGAAGAAAAAAGTCGTTGATTGAATACCTATTCCTTGTTTGGCATAACAATATTATTAAGTATTACTAAAGATTTTTATTATCATTTTTTTTTTATTTAACAAATAACATATAAAATAAATTTTTAAATTTTTAATTTTTAATATAGTGTCCAACCGGCCATTGTTATTACACCATGCTTACTTATCCTTGATTGGTCAGTCTAAAATGAGACTCCTCTGATTAAAAGTTTAATTAATATTATTTTTGATCGAAAGCAGTTAGGTAAGGAAGAACGCTTGTTTTTATTTTGAAATATGTTCTGTTTAGAAGTGTTTTTTCACACGGTATCAAAATATCGACCTAGTTCCCGATACTTCATGTTGCTTTTCAGGTAAAACCAGTTTTGTAAATCCACGTGAATACTTTTATTAGTTATACGAATTTTAAATCGATACGAGAATAATATCAATACGTACTTAAAACGAACTAAGCTATGCATGATCTAAAAATGGTTTCGATTTCATCAGTTACTAGAGATCCCTACTTCTTGTGAGGAATTCTTGTAGTTTCTTTTAACAGTATTGGAGTACCAATTTCTAGGAATAATATTATTTGTTTGAGTGAATACACTAGGAACTTTGAAAAAGCTACCAAAGAAAAGTTAAGTAAACGTAAGCTCAGGTTTCACTTGACATTTGACGAAACCAATTGCACTAAAATGGATAAACTATTTAGAATGACGAACTGTCAAGATAATCATTGCTCATATTTGTTGATAATTTATTTACAAGAGTATAGATAGTCAATTAGTCAGTATGACCAGTATGTCAATTCTGTAAATAATTTCGATATCGAGCTTCACCTGGGTGATAATAAAGCTCATTTCAAAAGTGAACCCAATTGACCTTGATTTAGAATTCAAATTTGAGAATACGTTTTTGACATCTCACCGCGGATTCCGCTGTCGAAATACGAAAATAATGTTACAGAATAGCACTACAGGACACGTACCCAGTCTGCATCGCGTTGTTCTATGAAAGATGTACAATGCAGAGGCATCGCCTCGCCGGTGTCAGTTACGACGGGCTATCGCGTGTCGCTCGCATCACACCCGTGTTGACTTTCCATGTTTGTTCGTTACTTTATATTGTTGTAATTATTATATTATCTCCTTTGTACTTTTGCCTGTAGGTCATACGGCACGGGTTTAAGACAAGGACAGCGTCATAATACCAAATAATCTAGATTTTGATTGATTGGTAGAGGTATGGGAGGAACAAAAATGATTGCGAAATTTTCTCAACAGAGAACCTGCTTCTGTGAATAGTCACTATTGTTAATGTGCCAGCAAAATACGTTACGGAGTCCGTAATAAATCTGCATTTCTTTTCAATCAAGAACTATCAGTTCATTATCATGGTGTTTCAGTAAGAAACAGGCAAGCTGTAAGCTTTTTGCGAACATGTGCTTTCAATGTGTATTTAAAAAAAAAGGGCATTTAAATATTATTGAGGTGACCCGTGACCAAAAGCCAAAAGTAATGGGTTTCTATTGAAAAAGAGAGCTTTTGTAGCAATCATTATTGCAGTAAAGTAATTTCTTTAGGATTGTATCAGAGAATTAGTCACACTTTCCAATAAAAGATTTTGTTACATGATGACTCATGAATAACTAAAAGAAATTGCTAAACGTGAACGTTGAACTAACACGTGTAACATACATTAAGTGATGCTCAGCTAAACATAAATTAGGTTTATAGGTGCATTACAATCACTCTCTACATCGAGCTCATGCATCATCAAAAATACTTCCTTGACCATGCAGCGCTGACCTCTCAAACCAAATGACCACTATATCAAACGATACGTTACATGCACATGTGCTACATAAATAAGATGCGACACTCACAATGTTAGACACACGGATTACTGAACTATCAACCTTAAGCCCACAGAAATAAGGAGGTAATTAAATAATTTGTGCAAACGACCTTGGCCCAATAAAGTGCGTGCGCGCATTTGTTGCAAGTGCAATATTTATGAAGTGACGTTTCGTAAGCGTTTTGCGGAAAAGATTCTAGGGCATCGTGTCATGACTGCACGCGTCGGATTAAATTATTGTCTCATTTAAATTATTGTTTTAAATGTGTTGATTGTAATGACTTTATTCCATTACACTTTACAATTAAAAGCTGTTTTGCATTTAAGTCTGCATTGCTTCCATTTGCTTCTCATTGCGTACATGTGATACGTCTTGGAGGATTTACAACTTACATGTGTCTTGTAAGAAAATTATAATACAACTTTTATCGAACCAAGTACAATTATTTTAAGGAAGTAAAAGTTCATGAATAGATCGCAAAATCTTTAACCATCGCAGGAAAAAGGGCGCCGATTTATATTGTACTTTATAAAATATCTTTTCTACTTTTCAATGCAGAGAGACTTAGAGCTTTAAGCATCTAATTTGTAATTTATTTTACAACTGATGCTGTAGTGTGTACTACTGAAGATGGTGATTATTTTCAAAACATTAGACTGAATGTGTAGGTCTTTTGTCGTTATTTTTGTAAGTTCGTATCCAACATCTCTGGATTATTATGTTTATTATGGAACATACAAGATACTATAATCGGCCGAAAGGGACTTAAGGTGCTTTTTACCTTCGGGAATCGAACTGATGGACTTGTAAGAAGTTGCCGCTATCCGTAAAGTCAGTTTATATGAAGCTTAAATCAAAGCTCTATCTGTAGCATGAAAACCACATATTTTCAGGTTATTGGGTTAGATTTTCAGTGCGACATTTGTTCATATCATTTGCCAGGCAATCCTATCTACACCCTAATATAGTTCGCGTGTTATCCTAAGATATCCTGCAACAGTTCCGTCAATTTCCCGTGCATTCCATCAAGACATGACACGGTCTATTTGAGTTCGATGTACCATATAATGTAATAGCTCAATGCATTTTACATTTACATTTGCATTTAGATAGAAAACAAGACTCTATGCAAATAATAATTGGCTTGAAATTGGTATACGTATTACCTGAAACTAAAATAGTTTTTGAGAACAATGAAAGCGGAGAATCATGCAAGTTGTTTGTATATTTTAGTTGATAGATTTAGTGTAGGTGTTGAACGCAGCGCTGTCTCAAGCTAGATCCATGTACAAACTTGGATAATTTTTGACATAAATTCGTAATCGACACTTCTAAGTCTATTTAATAGCCCTTTGTCAATTGAACGTTAAAACGGTCCGTTAAAGCTTAAGCTGATCTTTGGTCGCGAGGAACTCAATCCATTTTTGTTACAATAATTTTGTGTGCATTATAATGGTATTGTGCTTTTCAGCTTTGGAGTTCAGGTTTTATAAAGTTTTCTCCAGTGGAGTGACGATTCTTAAACATTTCTTAATGTTTCAAAAAAGGAAAACCTATATTTATGTCGAAAAGAACGAACATCTCTTTTATCCATTTGTGATTCTCTAAATACGTTTCAAGATCTCTTAAACTTTTTTATTTGTTATTATTATAAGGTGAGCTTTTCGGAAGCTTCTACTAAAGACCTAGTATAACTAATTAGTGGAACAATTAACTTGTTATGTATGCATGTAATGCATATCTCATTTTACTAAGAAAATCTTACCAAGATTCTTCCGTGCTGAAGCTTTAACAACACTTTTAGTAGTAGGACTAAACGAAACCCTCGTTTTGGTCTTTTGAACCATTCCCGTAGAGGTTTGTTAACAGAAATATTAAGCCCAATAAGAATCTGTTGTTGTCTTTGCGTAAAAAAAAGCTTCGCACTTATTTTTGTTGCCTTCCTTTTCTTCATATTGTTATTATCATAAAATTAGCATAACAAGAAGGTACTTGAACACCTAACAATGTGCACCTCGATTCATATTTACAAGTGAAATGCATTTTGCTATTTATGGCTGCATAATAACAGGTTGAGAGCACTTACGACTTATCAGATCGTTATATTCAGTTTATTGCTACCGTTCAATGATTTTATGTTGCAAGACCTTTAATTTCGTGTTCATCTTATTTACGACTGTTTAATACTGTCAGTAACAAAGCCACAAAGTGCAAGAAAAAGCACAAAACTTTCTGGCTTCAATTTTTATACAGAGCTACTCTAAAATAACCGCAATTTTGTTCTCCACGATATTTCTGGCTGTATAATAAAAAAAAAAACTAATAATAAAAGATACCTTTGTAACTAGGACGGAGAGGCGGATAATGTAATAAATTAAATCGACCTCAAATGTAAGATACAAATCGTCGCGTGTGTCCTGTGACGTCACCACCGCGTGGACACCGCCAATGGGGTTATTGACATGTCAAACTATTTCCGTGGCGCCAAAATAAAAGCGCGCGAATCCACGGGGGCGGGCGACCATCGGCGACAATAAAGCGCACGGGCGACGCTACCATACGTCCACAATTACGATAAACAGATGAAAACAATAAATTGAAGCGTCGGCTTGTGGCCTGGGACGGTCTCGAGTTACGTTTTGAGCAAAGGAACGTCTAAAATTACCCCGCACGCACACAGTGACCGTGCTGCCAGTCGGTACACACCAACACAGCAGCGCCGCCTATATCTATTATCAAAACATCCAGCGACTCTGGTTACAGCGATCCGAGCGCGCTTCGGATATCGCGTTACACACTTTAATGGCTGGAAAAGGCCTCGAAAACGTGATATTACACGCGTTTTATTGTGTATCGCAAAATGTAATTAATATCGTAACATAACACCGAATAATTTATTCGGCGTAACCCCGAGACTCCAGCCTTTGTAGAGGTCCCCTCTCAGATCATGGTGAATAAATATCGAATTTAAAAATACGATTCGGTCGTCTCCTATTACGAGACCGGCTGAAGCAGGCCGCTTGCCAATAAGACGAAACCGTAACACGATGATGGTTTTCCAACGGAAACCCACGTCAATGTCGGCGAAAATATTTGTAACTGAACCTTACCTTGATTTCTTCTTCATTTTCTTTTTTCACTTGAGCCCTTGGTGGTGATGAGGGATTAGCTGGTGTTTTGTTGTCCATTTTATGTTTAGAAAGTCCACTAAGCTTAATATTAAACGAGAATAACACATTCAAAATATTTACAGGTTAATTCAAAAGTTTTTCTTGTCCAAGTTTAGCGTTCGCGTAAACATTATTTGATGCGCGCAGCGGCGGTCGATGCGAGATACGTGCGTTCCGCGCGGCGATCGCAACGCGACTGAGGTCGGCTATGATTGGTCGGGCCGGTGCGCGCCGTGGAAAAAGCTCGGTTTCCCGCGATCTCTCGGCCTAGGGCGGAGCTTACGGTCGGACACGGCGCAAGGGCGGATAACTTTCATAC
Organism: Autographa gamma; assembly: GCA_905146925.1. NCBI lineage: Eukaryota > Metazoa > Arthropoda > Insecta > Lepidoptera > Noctuidae > Autographa > Autographa gamma. Next base: position 1,887,525 of record LR989858.1, read on the forward strand.
ACTTTACAGCTTGACGTTAATCAACCCCTCTCTTTCATCATCATGCTAACTAATGACTTTTTAATTTCTTTATCTTTTATGTATGAAGTTATACTACGTACAATAATGATGCCAATATAGTTAACTACCTAAAATAAATATTTTCTGCTAGAAGTAGGTAGCTAAGTAAGTTACATATTGAGAATGATGTAGAAAGCAATGCATTAATTTAATACTCTGCAGGTACTTAATGTATCATGCAGTCTCTGTCACTTTAAGGCTTTCCGGCATAAAGAAGGCAGCGAGACAGACTGACAGACTGAAGTTGCGTTTCAGTTTTTGAAAATTACCTATTTAGATAAGTAAAGTATTTTTTCTACATTATGATATTTATTTAATAAAAACTATTGTAACGGAACTGAATTACGCAGTAAAATTGATTAGGGGTTTAAATAAATTACCGAGCTTCCCATATTTATTTATTTATACGGATCACCAACAAAGAATACCACCTTACATGCTATACAAGAGAAAAAAGAAGTTACAAAGTTCTTGTGCTTCCTTAATTACAGGTGAACACATCATGCATAATAGGCCTTGTGAGCTTAAATAAAAAAAAACGTGGTAACACAAACAAAATATGGCGTTTAAAATAAAAATAAAAATTAGAAATTCGAAATTAAAATAAAAAATATGCTGTTGATATAATACGTAATACGTCAATCCTACTAATATTACGAGTATAAATGTGAAAATTTGTGAGAATGGATATGTGTGGATTTTTGTTACTCTTTCACGCAAAAACTACTGAATGGATTTTAATGAAACTTAACAATAATGTAGCTTATACATCGGAATAATACATAAGCTATAATTTAATAAGATAGTGTATGAATTTATTCATTCACGCGGGTGAAACCGCGGGGCACAGCTAATAAGTCAATAAAATTAAATGTAGTATAAGTAGTATTGCACAAATAAACCTTTTATTGTGTTCGAAATTATCCAATCTCGTTAATTTTCAGTCAACTGCTTGATTTTCCGCATAGTCGAATGGAAATCACCATCATTGAGGTGGTCCCTTAATTACATTACATACATATCTCATCATACATTGAAGTCTGTTCTTTCTTACATTTATTTATTTGTCATCAATTACTCTGTAACATTTTTTATTCTTGTACGCAGAAGGACGTAATGAAATGAATATTTAAACTATTTTTCTTATTTATATCTATCCTCCTTAGAGTCTGCAACAAAAAGTCGTCGTAGGATTTAGGCTGTGCTTAATTAAATTATTTCTACAGTTATAAACACTAATAATAATATCCCGGGACATCTCACACACGGTTGTCTGATCCCAAGCTAAGCAGAGCTTGTGTTATGGTAACCAGACAACTGATAAACATACTTATTATATTTCTAAATACATAGCTACATATTATAGATAAATTACACCCAGACACCGAACAAATGATCATGGTCATCACACAAACATCTGTTCCAGGTGGGAATCGAACCCACGACCTCTGATATAGCAGCCAGGGCCTCTAACCACTAGACCAACAGGCCTGTCTGTAACTTTTATAGTATAAAATTAGCTATATTAGAACACATTCATGTTTTCTGATGCCGTCTTCATAATGCATTTATAGAATCTTTTTAATGTTATAAGTAACCCTAATGTTGATAACATTTCACGCAACGTCGATTCTCTGTCCATGATAACTCTAAAAACAAACATTTCTTTCTGCCGGCACGAAGCGTGCCCAAATCAAATGCTGTTATTGAGGCTAGACCTAGGTAAGGTGACCATTTTAAGATGATGTGCATGTTGTAGATAAATCTAATACAGGTAAAGTGCTCTACTAAGCAAAAAAGACTACAAAGCAAAAACACGTTTAGATATTTATGATTTCAAATTATCTGCGGCGCTCCTCTTAAATGCGGCAGGGTTTAAAACACGTTGTTTTTTTTAGTGTACAGGGCAATTTAATTTGTAAACACGGCCTTATGGACTCAGTTGTCCGGGATCGAGTTAAAATTTACCTAGGTCTAGCCTCAAGCACGGAGGTTTAGAAATAGAGTTCTGTCGCCACTAAAGATACGGTACGCTAAAAAAATTACTTATTAATTAAAATCTGACAATCGGACTGTCTCGTTGGCCTAGTGGCGCTAAGCGCGACTGCTACGCTAGAGGTCTTGGGTTCGATTCCCGAGTCGACCAAAGTGTTATTGGGTTTTTCTATGAAATTCTCAGTAGCAGGTCGGAGTTTAGATTTGAGCCCGGTTAGTGAATAGTGGCAATAGGCTCGCCCCCTATTACATGGGACCTAAACATATCGGCGAACTGTGGGTATACATTGGTACACCTCTGCCTAACCCTTCGGGGATACAAGCGTGATGATATGTCTATGTCTATGTCAATGACTATTAATTAAAATTACTTAGCTAAGTACAAGTTATATCTCTTTGTTAAACTTTCTTTGTTACTTTAATTATAGACAATTAGTTTTAACTAATATTTGTACGCCTTCAACGGCAAGACATAGCGCTCTTTTTTATATACTTTTTACTGTAACATCTTTGTATTACCTATGTTCTACAAATAAAAGAATTTGATTTGATTTATTATTTCCTATTTATGTTAGTGTCTAATCACACTCTGCCGAAGTTACGAGACCGAAGTTCAGCACAATTATTACGCCTGCTATGTTATTTGAATTACTGACAACACACTTATGCCGAAATTACGTCGTGTCATAGCGTAGGTATAACCTAACTTCGGTAGGGCGTAAGTTCATTGGCAACTTAAATCTGTGAGACTGTGAGCAAACGTTATACGCAAAGTCAAAGCACTTGGGATGCAGTGAAGGGTGGGGGAATTAGGGTCGGTTCATCTGTGGCGGGAGACGCATCGCTTGTTGTCAGTTCTTTCCGTGGGGCGTTCGGCCTTTCACTGCATCTTTTTTTTTGAGGTACATTACATTTGCGGCGTAAGTTTGGCAATTATGGTGCGTCATAGCGTAAAATCAGCAGCCGAATTTCGGTCGCGTAAGTTAAGTGTGTTTAGAGACATCGAAAGAAAGTTAAATTATAGGTACCTACTATTCTCACTTAATCTATGGTATAAGCCATTATTTATAGTGGTCGTTCTCATAGAGCAAAGTAATAAGTAGGGTAGTCGTTTTTTAACTTAGGCTGGCCATCCACGGACTGTACTACAGCTAACTACTAACTAGTTGCCAAGTATATTGTAAAAAGGTTTAAACTCTCAGGTTGTCAATACTTTCAGGATCGAGCTTGGTTCAGCTAAAAGTCTGGTGAAGCTATCAAAGAGTGTTTTAGCGTCGAAAATCTAAAGATTTTTACCTTGGTATGTCTCAAAACAGATAGGATGGGAAGGGTGGGCGATTTGGGGTTCTGTCTAGTATTGTCAGTGACGATTAATAAGTTCTATATAACATTATTATGTAGTAGCCTTTTTTAAATTAATCAATTTAGATTTCGAATTTGTTCCTGTGTTAGTCAGTTAGTAAAAAAGGTAAAGTCTAAGCTCAGGCTAAATGCATAGTAGAACTCTTTAAAAAAATAACTTATTCAGCTTCCACTCCGTAAGAAAAGGTGCGTGCATAAAGCTTGTTTTAAGGCAGAAAAAAAAAACGAATGATTATAGAACTTCGACAATGCACGAGTTTGTTATATTATTATACAATTTAAAATAAACAACAATTTAAAATTTATAAAATGCACATTTGATGAACAGTTTTATTAAAATAAAATCTATTTGTTTAACTCTATTCGCAAACAGAAACGTTATGTCAAACTAACGTCAGTTTTGCTTGCTGTTATGTCACAATTTTAGAAACAGCTGACATGTCGTGATATTATAACTAAAAAAAATGAAGAAAGTGGCGAAAAAGTAAATAAAATGAATTAATGTAACATATTGTGAATTGTATTTGTTTAAAGAAATTTTATAATTGTATAAAGAATGACTTCGAAATTGCCAAAAGCAACACTTAGTTTAAAACAGGTTATTACGCATATTTATCTATTTTAAGATGTTTGCATTGTGCTAGTATGTCTAAGAAAATTTTTCGTTTATTGCCCTATACTTGTATGTGTCAGTTTTAGCATTTTTTCTTTACTTATTTAGTCTACCATAATTTAATCCATAAAAAATGTTGTTATTAAAATCCAACTTGCAACTACCTTACCTTTATAAATGCGTATAAAAATTATATTTCCTTTAGCAAAACATTTAGAAATAAATTGAAATCATCATTCTAACCCAAATCTTATTTTCCAGTTCCTCCTCCGCCAAGAAGTTATAAAACTCTATAGAGATATATTCCGGACACTTAAACAAGTTACGGATAAATCTAATAGGTTGGAACTGGAAGAATGGGCGCGCGTGGATTTCAAGAACAACATGCACCACACTGATGAAGCTACTATCAAAAACATGCTGTACTATGGGAAGAAGTCTTTAAAAGACTTACAGCAATTGACAGGGTATACAGAGAAAAGTACAAAGAAACCATAAACTAGCTAATATAGCCATTTATAGTTAATTATATATACAATTTATAATTAATTATATAATTGTTTGCCTGTACTCTAGTGATACTTGAAAGTGTTGTAGCTGCACTTTGTTAGCACCAATATTGGATAATTGTACATATAAATAATGTTAGTAAATAATAAAATTATACTTCTAAATATAAAGTAAATTGTTTTGTTATTTTTGCACAACAAACCAAGGGGTATCCATAAATAAAGACTTAAGTTTTGTACTGTACAAAGTTTTATTGTGACTCACATAATTATTAAATAATATCCAATTAAACTAACAACTTAATAACACCTTAACTATTTACAAGTATTTTAAGTTTTAACATAATGAAATATACTGCTTTGTTCACTCAACCATGCATCAGTTTTCAATGGTAACAATCAATGCTATTCTAATAAACAGATATGTTATAAGCGTGCAATCGTGAAGACTCGAAAACGTCCTAATTGGGACATATTGCCAGTAACAACAACACTATTTGTCTCTTTTTTTCTTATGGGTTTTATCGCGCTATCTCTTTCGCTAGCTGCCGCGCTGCACGGAACACTTTTTTATTGTTTTGTTTGTGTATAACATATCTGTTTATTAAAATATCATTGGTAACAATGATCTTGACAATGTTGATCAGAGTGGAATGCTCGATGTTTCTTGTTACCTACCACTAATATAATAATCATCAATACATATGAATAAAAGTTAGTCACAACTTTTTGGATGAAAAATTGACAGGAATTGAATAGTCCATAGATTATTGCACAAGCACTTGTTTTATTATAGCATCACATTTGCTTATCCCTAAGGGTTAGGCTGTATTGTAATAATTATTTGTAGAATTGATATTGTTTGACTAGGCACATGTCTAAGCCTTGACGTTATGAGGAAATATTTCTAAAATAAACCATTAATACTAAAAACAATTTAAAAATAAAGTCAGGTCTATTCAAATAACAATCACAAACATACATTTTAGTTAGGGTTTGTTCAAAAACTATATAACTAATTATCTACATAAATAGCTTTGTAAAACAAATATATTAGAATAGGTATTGTAACCCCTGTGCCCACAACCACGGTGAAAACTGTGAAAAAGGTAACAAAGTCACCATTTTTGTTAAGATACTTGGCTAAGACTTGTATCAAACTTCTTGTTATGTGGTGACCATCCATACCATAACAAGGTATCACATTTAAAAATCCAATGCCCATCGAAAATATAAATATATACCTCAGCAGTTTCTCAAACTGAGATGGTGAGAAGAATGAGAACAATCCCAGTCTTGGGAAGTATTGGTCAATGGTAACAGTCTTATATAAATCATATGGCAACCCTAAATAGAGGACAGCATTGTTATCCTTCCTCTCTATGATTATCAAGTATGTGTGGTTGTTCAAAGAAGGTTTCAAGCAATGCATTCCCCTTGGACATGAGTAGCCTCCATGCTCAGTGCACTTTGTGAACTTCTCTTTCACCATTTCTCTTGGTTTTAGGCAGGAGTATTGTCCTGGCAATACTGAATCAGCAACCACTTTGGGCTCTAAGTATTCAAAACAGAAACTGTACAAGTCATCCTTGTGGCAACATTCTACAACATCATTTTCCTTTATTGTCTCCATCATGATTTCATCATTTTGAGCAACAAATTCTGCACTGGTACATATACCAAACCTCTCATGAGCCATGTGAAGACAGTAAGACCAGTCATTAGCAGTTTTGATTTCACAACTGTTTATAGAGTTTACAACATCACCTTTATCTAGACCCCGAACATCTCTCAATGGGGAATCTTCAGTAAAATCTGTAATTCGAACACCTACACCTGTTTCATATGCTATGTTGAATAAAATTGGAGCTGAAAATAACAGTAGTAAGGCAATAAAAGCAATGGCAATATTATGCCAGATACCTGCACAGAATATTCTCAGTCTTTTAGTCACAGCTAAGCTATTTAAATGTTCTGAATTCATTTGCACAAAAGCTACTGGTATTATAGTAAATACATATACACCTACAGATATGAGCTGCACATCTTCTTGAGCTGCAGCCATTGCATGGCCTAGCTCATGGAAAACAGTACTAAATCCTATTGCTAAGAAATATACCCAGAAATCTGATGCAGGAATGTTTACTCCAGGTAACATTGCTTTAACTTCAGGCACAGTGTTGATTTGAATAGTCTCATAGAAATGCTCAAATATAAATGAAAGAAGGGTCCACAAGGCGAACGGCAGGAAGATCCAGATGGTGAATATATAGCCGCATGTATACCACTTGCTTAACACGCGGGATAAGTTTTTGCTCCATCTGTATATAAATCTGTTGAAAGCGGTCGTTGTCCATTTAAAGTTTAGTATACCTATCTGCAGGCCTGTTCCTTCTAAGAATGCGTAATATGGATAGTGCATACAACTCTGCAAATAAATAAAACTTAATCAATATACACAAAAACACTGATGTCACCATAACCATTTCCAAGAATATTACCTTGAAGAAAGAGTCAAAGAACCATATTACGACATAAAATGCTAATACGAAGGTGCAGAGTATTGTGAAAGACATTACTGTAACTTTATAATGGCCTTAAGTTAATAAATTCATGAAACATTGTCAGATATCCAGCTACAAAAGCCGGCTACGAGCGAGTCACATTGAAATTTGTTTAAGTCAAAAGTTGACATATCGATTGCAGACTGCAGATGTTGCAAAGCCAAATTGTACTGCATTGAAATACAGATTATATCTATGTCAAAATGTCAATGTTTTAATGTTCCTTTTACATAATCAGTTCACTTCCTATTATTACAAATTGACTCGTCACTATAAAAAGTATTGTAAATTTCATTTCGGGGTTTTAAAAATTAATTTACGTAACTTTTCACGCTGTTCGGGAATTCTGTGGCTGAATGATCATGTGACGTTGTCCAGATCTCTTATCTAATAAAAAGTATTTTTGACATGTGTTAAAATTTGTCATTGTCAAGTCGTCAATCGTGTGTACTGTGTACAGAGTGTAATAAATAGTGTTGATTTGATCATCAGTAATCGAAGTAAAACAATATTGTGACACTTTATAAAACATTTTAACATGTGAGTGATGAGTTGTACGGAAAATGAAAGTGGCCCTTTTGTCGTGTTCTTCTTACCAGCGGTCGTTGGGTGCCTGACCATTCTCCTGGCGAGACGCTGGGCGAACTCCCAAGTTAACAACACTTCGTCTACTGCCGTCTCTAGACGGCGAAAAATCATTAAAGACCCGCTGATCAAGCGGCCCCTGCCGCCGTTAGCCTGTAAAATGGTACCACATGGATCTAAGAAGGCTAGTGGTGTAAATAAGAAGGTAACAAAACCAACTATTATGTTTAACAGCAGCCTAATGAATGTGGTATTTAACACGAGATAAAGAACAAGCACATTTATTTACTTTTGTGTTATATATGTTGGCAACAAAGTTATCAATATTGAAGCAAGTAGATCTTAATGCAAAATATACATATATATATATTTTTAATATTAAATATATATAAATATTGCCATTAACGCAAAAGCTTAAACATGGTATTTAGGGAGTTAATTTAAGAAATAATTATATTAAAATCTGCCCTACTTTTCAGGGTTCATTCCCGGTTCCAGATGAAGAGATGAATGGCGGTGGCAAGCGGTTAGGTCGGCCGGCCCGCCCACAGCCTGCTATCGTCACCAACACTAGCACTTCAGAGGTGAAGCTGGCGGACGGGCCGGTACAGCCCAAACACATCCCCTTCCCTTATATACCGCAGGATGGGAACCTGCTGTTTGAAGCTATGACCTTTGTGTTTACTCTTGTTGCTACTGGACTGCAGTTTCTTAATCTGTATAGGACGGCCTGGTGGCTTCCACATTCATATACTAATCAGGCTATGGTGAGTTTAGTTCATCCATCATTTAGAGTAACAAACCTATCTACATAATTTATACTTTATTTAAAACTTCATTTATTTAGACGGGCCTGTTGGTCTAGTGGTTAGTGACCCTGACTGCTATCCCATTGGTTGTGGGTTTGATTCCCACTCAGGACAAAACTTTGTGTGATGAGCACGATAATTTGTTCTGCTGTATTTAGAAATATATATATATATATATGTTTGTCAGTTGTCTGGTTACCATAACACAAGTTCTGCTTAGCTTGGGATCAGATAACCATGTGTTTGATGTCCCGGAATATTATTGTATGTTGCTCTTGTTTCAGAATTTCTACCTAATTGACCCCCATTTGGTGGCATTTATAGTGACGATAATATTCAGAAAACTACTGCTGAGCATCAGTTTGGCTATCCTCAGATCTGTACTCACACCAAAGTTGATGCCACACGCTACTATAGCAGCCAGGTAAATATTTTATTGTTCAAGAGTAAACATATTATATCTCCTCTAAACCCTAAGAATGTTGTTTATAAAATAGTTTTTTTTTAATCTGATACCTGCAAAGGTGTCGAAACGTCGGGACCTAAATCTTAAATAAACCGCGAAAAAATCCGATAAAATAGTTTTATTTCATGACCTCCGTAGTCGAGTGGCGTAAGCACCGGTTTCAAGGTGTCGCTAGCTCTGAGGTCCCGGGTTCGAGCCCCGGACTGGTCAATGTAGAAAGTCACATTTCTACGTTGTGTCGAGTCTGGGTGTTTGTGGTACCTGGTGTTGTTTCTGAATTCCATAACACAAGTGCTTTAGCAACTTACTTTGGGTTCAGAACAATGTATGTGATGTTGTCCGCATTTTTTATTTCAATGTCTAACATTCGCGTATACCTGACGAAACATGTTAAGGTACCAGGTTTTTGGCTTTCCTGTAAATCATCATCAGAGTTCAGACATTTAAGGCAATTAGCCTAGATGGCTATTTAAGAATTGTCATAATAGTTGTTTATTATGTAAAATGAAACATAAATGAATGTTGTTTCCAGGATGTTTATATTGGGCGTCGTGCTGGGCGCTCTCGCTTGGTGCACATACTTCATCATTCTCAAGTACCCAGTAGTGAAAATATTCTACTTGTGCTATCCGTAAGTATAAATATATTTTTTAATAGTATGGTTGCTTTTTACTCTGTTCTTTTGTAGAAACAACTCAACAACAATTTGGCATACACACTACTTTGGTTCTTTTTAGACACAGCCTCTCCTAATTTTCATAAACTTTTGTTTCTGTATAGAATTTTTTATAGACATTACATTGTATATGAACTGCATCTATGTGCATTCAAGACACATTTACAACCTATACCTAAAAACTTCATTTTAGCCACATAACCGTGAGTTAGTATAGATCGCGTCACGTAATAAGAACGCTAGCTGTCAAGATGCGCAGAACGCGATTTATCGGTCTGTTTGGTGGTATGAAGTGCGGGGGGGCACGAGCCGCATGTTTGCCGGTGCGCTATTGGTTCGTAGGACGACCTTCGCCTGCCGAATTGTGTACTCATGCGCAAACGTACCCTCCCCACCTTCCGCCAGCGTTCTTTTTACCTGACGCGACCTATACATTATAATTTATTTTTTTATTTTAGGTATATCAGTGTTAACTAACAATTTAGAATTTATTACATTCTTCCACAGGCAATATAATAATAACGTTTTTGTCCCCAGAGCTGTAATCTACTTCATACTATTTGGCTTCCACGCGAGTCCCTTCCTCGAGCTGAACAATGGTGACCCTCCGCTCCACTGCTGCTCGCACGACCCGCAACAGATACGAACAGAAGTGGAAACGTTAAGACAAGACTTCAACGTTAGGATGAAGAAAATCATATTCAACTCTGTAGTCGGAGCGTATTACTCCAGTTTTATACCTTGCTGTTTTGCACAGGTGAGTCAAAAATGTTACTTAACAGTAACTGCTTGTTTATAAATTTTTTCCCTATTTGCAAGGAATTATTTACGTACGATATTATTAACCTTATTGGCAAGGAACGTGAGAGTTTTATATTGTTTGGTTTAAATATTCTTGCATTCTTAAATGCCCAATATATTGACGCTATCAAGTTTCCAAAATATTGTGTACCCTGGCCGCATAAACAATGCGTTCCTGACAGGTCGCGATCAACATGACGATATAACTTTGATGTGGCGAAGATAAGGTCAATCAACAAGATATTTTGTTTTACTTATTTGACGAACAATTTGATCTCAATTATAATATTATGACAGATTAGAGTTAATCCTATTATTTTGTAGTGAGAGGTAGAAAAGAACTAGGCAGTCTGTACTGTATATAAGCCTACAATGGCAACCGTGGCAAGTGGCACATTTGTCATTTATCTGAATACGAAAATTAGGCACAATGACAAGTACAGTAGAACATTCATTAAACTCCCATCCACTAAACTTTAAAATAGCGGAATCGTGCCCCAAGCTAAACCAAATTAATTTTACAATACCTATTTCTTATCCTTCCAGTCATACCTGTACTACGACGTGTACGCGGCATCTCAGCAGACGGCGTTCGTGTGCGCGGGACTAGTGTCGCGTCACGCGAGCCAGCTGCTGGGCGCCGCGTACTGCGACGTGCCGCACCGCGCCGCACTGCATCTCGGACGGTGGCGGACTGACAACACCGTCATAGGTATACACAGACATATACATTATAAAATCGCTGTACATATACACTCAAACCCAGAACGACACGTAGAATCAAAGAGCGCACAAACATATGCACAAAGACACACGAACATACGCAAGCAAATGCACGCAAAATGCACGCATAATCACACTGACACATACACGCAAACCCACGCACACATGCGAACAAATAAGCGACACATACATGTGCACATTAATACTAATATAAAAGGAAAAAAAAACTGATGCTTTAAACTTTAAAATATATTATTATCATTAGAATGGATTTAATTTTACATTTACAATCTTAATTTAATTCACTGAAGCCATAATGATTGTTATTCAATTATATGCACAATGCAAGACTACTACGACAAGAATCGCATGCGCCGTTATGACCTATCAAAATCTCTAGTGTTTTTCGATCGATTAGGTTTCAGTAGAAAATACATAAAATGAACTCATAAGCTTTTTTACTCATAATAATATCAAAATGTCTAAATACCCGCTCATAAGAGCTTTATTTCATAACTGACACCTACCTGAATCCTTACTACAGAAGGCAGTGAGGTTGTCGCGTGGTGCCCTCGGCGCGTGTTCCCGCGCGGCGCGCGCGTGTCGGCGGCGGCGCGCAGCTACGTCGCCAGCACGCCCTCCGTCGCCGCCGATCCTGCATCCGTAGTGCATAGCAGGTTCCATGTAAGTGTACTTTAGTTTTAAAAGCTACCCCTGATTTTTTCAACGGATATCCTACCTTATTGTCATAGAAATAAAGTAGCTTTTAGAAAGATTTGATGTATCATATCATCATCATCATCAGCCGGAAGACGTCCACTGCTGAACAAAGGCCTCCCCCCTAGAAAGCCAGAATGAACGACAACTCGCTAATTGCATCCACCGGGTGACTGCAATGCAATCTCCTTTGTCAAAACACACTATTATGATCCAGCCCTGCAAGCATGCGTTCCTGACACATGTCAATTGATCGTGATTTGTATGGAAAAATTGAAAACCGTGTTATATTATTAATAGTAACCTGCTACAGTTAATAGTTTTGAATGGTATTATTCGTTTTTAGGACAAACTGATAGTAATGCGCAAAACAAATGATTTTTTTTCTTCCTTTTTCTAATTTATGTTTAGTTAATTATTCGTATATATATATATATATACCTGTCAGGAACGCATTTTCTCAGCGGCCGGACTAAGTACTTGTTCATTATTCCTTGTCATTTGTTTTTTCCAGACGGTGTTTGCGAACCCCTCCCTGCTGCTGTGCGGCATGCTGTGTCTACAGCTCGCACTCATCGTGCTCCAGCTATGCTTACTCTTCAGCTCCATACAGTGGCACAACTTCCTAGCCATAGTCATCCTCCTCTTCATAAACTACTACACTCTCTTCAAAATGGTGCGCGACTATCTAGTCGCGTGGAAGGTCTACAAAGCAGAGAATATGATACAAGATAAAAACGGTCCTTTGCCTATCCCCAATTAAATTAAGTTTATGAGAACGAACCCGGCGCACAAAATTGTCTCTAAAATGTTTGGTGTAACAGCTGCGAGATTAATACTTGTTTAGTTCGATTTGTAATTCCTTTTTGATGACGTACAAGTGTACTTTGGATTGTTATTGTCAATAAATAAATTATTTATAAGACCGTACATGAGTCCATCAGTGTTATTCTGGACAAAAACTACATTCCATTAAAACTAACTTCAAGCATTAATCACGACGCTAGTAGCACTAGACTCTGTATTATGTTGATATCTCATATTTGTGTCAATTGTACTTAATATTTGTTTAAAACTGCGCTCATTATTTTAAGGATTTGGTTTTTGAACAAAGTTACACTGTTACGTAGCATCGAATGTGAAATTATATTTATAAGACTGACGTTCAAGTCATTATTGTTTTTGCCTGCTCTAGGTAAACATAGGGCCAATGACGTCACAGTGTGGCGATCACAAAATTCTGAATAGTAAGGTGAGAAGTTCTTCAGTTTCTATGACATACATGCAATTCTGAACTTTATTCTGACTCCCTAAGGTTTCTTTTGCTGTGTATTTAACACTTAACTTGTTACCTTATTGTTCTGATTTATGTTACTGTATCGCCATTTGTACTGATTGTCGAAATTATTTATTTAAAAATGACAAGATTTGACACAAAATATTTAAACTGAACAATTACATCATACTTGCCATAAAGAAAAACGTTTTATTTTTAGTTTTTACTGTAGTGACTTTATATACCCTGGCAATCTCATTTCATCATAGTCTAGTCAATGGACATGAATGTAAGTAAATTATAATAATAAAAACTTGAAGGAACAGTGGTGATATAATTTATTTTATATATTAAGTTACAACATATTCTTTTCATCTTAAATTCGTCATTCGGCAATACAAAGGAATCAATTAGTGTGAATCAATTAGAACAAAAATTATTATTAAAAAAACTTAACAAATTACTGTTTGGTACAAAACAAATATAGTGGAGCTCATCTTTCATACATAATATTTTATACATAACAAATCTTAATAATAAATATATAATAAACCATTAAGACCAATCAGAAGGGCCAATAATGACAAAATGATAAAGAAAAATAACATACATATAACATTTATTTACACTGTATTCTGTATACAACAATACATAAATACATATTTATAACAGTTATTGATTAGATAACAATAGCAGCTAGTAATAAATTGACATTAACTTTATCAGAATTATTTATGGTTTAAGTATGAATACTGAAGGAAAAAACATTAATCTCTTTATTAGTACAAGTGGAGGAGGTAATTAGTTGCAGAGAAAAATACTGTTTTATTTTCTGTTTCACATACAATATAGATTTTTTGGTTTGAGAGGACAATAAAAAATTCAGTTGTCTCAGGTTAAAAATGGTGGATATTACAAATTAGTTACAAAAATAACCATGTACTTAAAAAAAGCTTTTTCTTATAAAACCTACACATAATATTTCTTCTTTTAAAATGTTATTGTGTTGACACCCAAGATGAAGTCTTATTACTATCATTAATCTGAACTTTGATTGATTTCATTTTATCCCTAACAACGTCACATGCTTGCAGCATCTCCTTATCTTTCCTTGATAAAGCTTTTAATCTTACTGTATGCCTAAATTCAACCAATGTGTCAATCAGAGAGTTTGACAGAATGCTATCTTGGTCCGAGTCCTGTAACTTCAAGCCAAATGTAGTTAGCATACTGGTTACATAGTCTGCTATTAAAACTATAGGTACAGGATAGTAGTCATTTGTTTCTGACTTCATAACTTTGTTAGCATTACCTATTAATGTAAGGAGATTATTAATACACACTGAAGTGTTGAAGTCATTCTTGAGAGCCTCTAAGTTATCATCCTCAGTTTTCTGTAAATCATTCAGTATCTTATCTTTATAGTCCCCACTACTGGTGGCATTATTATTTACATAAATAAATGCATCTTTGAGGAAGAATTTGAATTTGTTGAGGACCTCCTCAGCTGTCTTCATGACTGAAGTGCTATATTCCATTGGATACCGGTAATTGGAAGTAAGACATGCCATCCGGAAAACATCAGAACTGTGGGATTTTAGCAACTCTGGTATTGAAATGGTATTTTGAAGAGATTTAGACATTTTGGTGTCACCTTTTACATGCAAGTGGCCAACATGGATCCAATAGTTGGCCCACTGTCTTATGTTGTGAAAGGCACATGATTGTGCCTCTTCATTCTCATGATGTGGGAACTGCAGGTCAATGCCTCCTGCATGGAAGTCCAACTGGGATCCAAATACTTTGCTGATCATAGCGGAGCACTCCACATGCCAGCCAGGTCTGCCCCTGCCCCAGGATGTTTCCCACGATGGCTCCTCAGGCTTATGTGCCTTCCATAGAGCAAAGTCCATTTTACTCCTTTTCTCTTCATTTGCAGCTTCCCCTTCTGTCTGAGCTTTTTGAAGTTTTCCATATGCTGGGTACTTTGTTGTATCAAAATAAACAGAACCATCCATCGTAACATAAGCCCTTTCTTCATCTATGAGCTTCTTTATAAAACTTTCTATTGTGCAAATGTGATCTGATACTCTTGTTATTATCATGGGTTTCTCAATGTTCAAAGACGACATATCGAGCCAAAATTCATGCTCATATTGTTTAGCTACATTTTGAAAGTTTGTCTTAGTTTCGAGACTTTTTTTGATGATTTTGTCGTCAATATCCGTGATTCCCATAGCCGTCACAAGTTTGATGTTCAAAAAGGATTTTAGAATTCGCTGAATTATGTCTAACTTTACATAGCAACTTGCATGGCCTATGTGAGCGGAGTCGTAGACCGTCGGTCCGCAGGAGTACCAAGTGGCTATGTGCGGATCATTCAGTATTATCGGAACTTTTTCATTTGCCACACAGTTGTACATATAAGCACCGATTGGATTGCCATTTGGCATTAACCATTTTGTCTCCTTATACGGCTTCAAACTACAGACGTGCGAAAGTTTGCGCGAAACCACAGGAAACAGTTTTCTCATCTTCGTTGAGCTTTACAAGTTCATTGACAAAATATTCCACTGGGCACTGAACTCAACAGCTGATAACAAAAAAGACAGTATTATGACAGCAAGAAATCTCTACCTTTGCGTTCCGTTAAGCGTAGCCGTAATTCGCACTTTCTTGTAGAGAATTCTGTTTTTTTATCCATAGAATTCTCTACAAGAAAATACATCTGCATGGAACTTAGGGATTATAAAAATATCAAGGATTTAGATAATTTATTTTGTGTTCATTCTTTAATTGACTATCTATTTTTGCTAACCTGTTTTGAATGAAATAAAGAATTCAAAGAGTTTACATTTTCGTAGAACGGAATCATGCTTTTATCAGCGGGGTGGGATGACGTAAATTGCAATTAAAACTTGACATTTCTCTTCATCCCTTGTCAACAAGGTTTGTGTAAAATCGCCGGAAAATCTTTTAGATAAAAACAAGAATTAAAATGGTTACGTTTGCTCCCGATGAGGTTGGTTTAGCAGACAAATCTCCTTGTGCTGGGATCCGAGCCGATCTCAAGCTGTGTTTACTGGCCAGCGATTGTTGCAAAAAGGTTAGTATTTTTTTGTTATTTTGTCTGTATTTACGTTAGGAAATAAAATTTTGTTAGTAGAAGTTCAGCTGCTTCACTATCACAAAGACGTCTGGTATGCATTCACCACAAACTAATTGTTATTAAAATGAGTTTACAAAAAAATTGTTTACATTCAAAATGTAGAGTTTACCTGAACTCTGCACAAAACATATAAATTGCAGTGTGTATGTCGAGCAAATACCTGCTAGCTAGTCCATATAACCATTAAAATTGTAAAAACATTTAACTATAATTACAAGATAAAAACTTGATGTATTTTTCTACTATTTATGTTGTTACCATAACCTTCAATTGTTTAATTTTAAACATTGTGTCATAGATCCTTATTCAGTTCAAAATCCTACTATAAAAACACCCTGGAACAGTAAGCATTTTGTAAATTTAATGTAACCAACAAGGTCATTATGTAAACAGAATTTATTATCACTTAAATTTTTTTTCAGGATAAGAAGACTCCTAGGGAATGTCTTAGAGATGGTGCGGTGCCTGACGAGTGTGCCCAACTTAGACAAACTTTCTTTGAATGTAAACGATCTTTGGTAAGTAAAACTGCATAACACATAAACATATCATCACGCCTGTATCCCCGAAGGAGTAGGCAGAGGTGTACTGTCAAAACTGTCAATGTAATATCAGGTTATTCAGTAATTGCCATAGAAGACACACAGAATTTTGTATTAATCATCATCATCAACCCTTGCCATCCTCATCATCATCAACTGCTGAACAAGAGTCCAAACCCCTCTTTTAAGCTAACATTGCCAGCTAGATGACAAAGAATGAATATAAGAATCAACGCAACTTGCATTTCAAATCAACATTTCATAGTGAGCTCTTATGTTACATTAAAACAAAAATTATCTGTTCTCTATTTCTCTGTATATATGTCTGACGGACATAAAAAAATAATTATCTACCCTGCTAAAGTGTTTTGTTAGGTTGAAATTCCATGTTATTTGTTTCAGCTGGACAATAGGCGAAGGTTCCGTGGCCACAAAGGGTACTAATTCCTTAAAGGAATTCATTTATAAAGTAGAAACAAATTGTAGAAGTATTAACTTTATTAATTTTAAGTGTTATATTATTATTTGTTTAATATAATTTGAATTATATATCCAATGTTTTAATCATCCTTGGTTTGATCATGATCATTCGGTATATTATCTATTTTTGAACTGCATTGCTGCACCAATAATTAAGTCACTTATCAATTAAACCATTTATTTGCGGTCGATAAGTATTATTTTTCTAATCATATCTATGAATTAAACTTTTTTTCTATGGAAAAATATTTTCATTCATAGTTCCTTTGGTTAGTCATCCATCTTCATCAACTATAGGATAACAGGGTGTCAAAAAAGGAAACACAACATTCAATTTCAACTTTTATTATAAAAATAATTGAAATGTAATTAAATTCTCTATACAAACTACAGAGCTTAGCCCGCAATCATTTCTAGCTTTTCAAGCCAAACAGTAATTTTAAATTGCTTTTATACATTTTATTATATTTGAACCTTCGTCTGAATTATACGGAAATAGTGCCTAGTGATGCCAATTTATGTATTGGATTGTATCACATTTAAAATACGAAACATTAACAAATAATTGACTATATTTTTTCCTTGGAGTCCACAATTAAGTGATTATTACATTAATTAATTAAAAATAAAGCTATTTATTCCATAAGCATTAAACCCACTATTGCAACTAGTTTTTCATATAAAAAATTGACAATTAATATTTGTCATAAAATATGTTTAAGTAACGATTAAGACTAGAAGAAAAATGTGTCTATTTACCTATAAAACTTATAATAAAAATACGTAAGCATAACTTGTATTTTATGTGGTGTTTTGCCTCTGATAATGGAATCAAAAATCCGCTAGGGTCGCTAGCATCGCATCAGGTTAATACGTCATTCTCTACCAATGAGGGACAAGCAACTGGCCTGTGATTACCTAGCGATCTTAGCAGATTTTTTATTCCCTTAAACATTATTCATATGGACAAACTGTAAGGTCTTGTTATGAGGATGGCGTTGTTGACACAATATACCTTTTAAACACAATCGATTGCTTAAATATTTTTATTACACAAGGGCATTAAATTGCAAAATAATTCGTGGTTAGTACCTTTGCATTCAATAAGCTGCTACTTAAACAATCTAGTACTTTACAAAAATAAATAAGCTTGAAAAGAATGTTCCTTTACCGAACAGGGATGTATTAAGTAGATACCATTTAATTTGTCTATGTTTTGTTAAAGAACAATAACTTGCAATATTACTTTTTTGGTGCCCACACAACCCCAACATTTTACCTTACTTACAATCTTTAATTAGTACAATTAATTCTTACATTACAACTTTATTAAGCCTTATAAAATTGCATAATAACTATCTATAGTACTCTAAAATGAGATTATGTCTAATATTTTTTTGCTGGAAATCTTCAAACATTTTTCAGTTACAGAAATAGTTATTCACTTAAATGACAGTTAAACTTATTGTAATATTAATATGAAATAAACGCCTAAAACTGGTTATTTAACAGTGCTAGTTATTTTCATTGCAAGCTTCGTTTTATTGCTATCTACGAATTGACTAGAATTAGCACCATCGCAAAGAAAAACTTGTGTAGAACCTGTGTAAAGAGAACCGTCGCGCCGTGGCGTAAAATGGAACTAACATTCTGATTACATTCGAAACATTCCAAGAATTACGAAGACAACATTATGTTAATACATAGGTAATTTTAAAAATATTTATTTGTAAGAGTCGCGCTATAATGATTCAGTGTCTTCAACGTAGCTACCCAATACATACGGTAATGAAACACAGCAGCGCCCTCAATCCTACGACGACGGTACTCTTTTTGCACAGACTCTATCATTGACGAGAAATAAAATAATGTTTGTATTTAAGAGATGTAAATTATGGTACTTAGCTACGTCATTACGTTTAAGATCAAAATATAGAACAAAATCTGTGTTATAATAAGTATGTAGCATTATAAACCATGTGCGCATTACAAGTGGTTTTGTACCTTTAAAACAATATTTAATAAAGTAAATGGTCTCTATGGTATAGAAAGTATATAAATTTCGCTTTAGCTTGATAAATCTGGTATTAAAGTAAAAAAATAAAAGGAGCTTACATACAACTTATAATCCGTGAGTGCAAGATGCTATTCGTCAAACTATTCAGATTCTAACAAAGTAAAGATACAATTTGACTAATAATATTCTATTACAATATCTTAAAATACATACGCTTCTCAAGCCGATCTATGTTAATTGTTTATACTTTGTGCACGTAATCTTAATTTATTATTTAATGAATCACAATATCAGGTAGGCTTTTGGTCGTACAAATTATTTTATTACAAATATATACTTTATAGTGTCTGTCCAGCATATTAAACAATTTTGAAGATAATGCTTAGTATTGAAAATATCTATATTTAGTTCCACTAGGCTCAGTATAGACAGTGCTTGAATACAGCCACAGCATAACTACGTACCTAGGTACATATGGTTTAAGATTGCATAGAATGTGATCAAATCATCACAGTAAAAAATGTATTTATTTCCTTCTTAATTTATTTTTTAACATCTAATTCGCCTTTTTTACACACTGTCTAAACCAAGCTTAGTACGCATAAGCTTTTATAAGTATAATTATAATAATATATCTACTATATTTTCATTAAAGTTTTAGATTTATAAATCTACAATAATTTTATGACGCTTCTTGGCCTCTCTTTCTGATTATAATATTATAATTACTTTTTAAAGTGAGCATATGCGAATAGAATTAGAATTAGTAAAAATTTCAAATTTAAATATCGTGGCAGTTATAATTATTAGATTTTTAACATGATTTCGGCATAATCATTAATTATAAATAAAAGAGAAAATAATTAGTAAGTATAAACATACAAAAATCAAGTTATAAAAAAAAACAATCATGTATAAATATAGATTGAATTCTGGATGAGTTTTAAAATAAGTAAAACTATTTCTTTGGTATGCTTTTCTAGAAAAACAGTAAAATAAAGATAATTCGCAAATTCCCATGTTCTGCGAACAACATACCTATTTATTGTACTTTTAAATAAAACTAAAACGTGGAATAAACAATGATAACAATTTTCGTTCCAAAGTTATGTTTAATGATATGTATCTCAAGATATGTTACAAAATTATAAAAAACCAACAAAAATCATCAAAATATATTGAACATCGGCAGAAAGTGCTAGTCATACTGTATTCTAAACCACTGTATCAATCTATCATATATTATTGGGTACGCCACAGTTTGGAAGACTTTCACCCAAAATACACAAAAATATTCGAATAGGCATCATCTATCAGATTGATAGTATATTATCTAGCTGTCAATATGAACTATGAAGTGATTTGTTTTGTAATAGATCATATAAAAGTACGGAGAGGTTTAGGAAAAATAGCGTCTACAGAATTAAATCACTCGTTTCGATATTAAAATCTCTTATTACTAAGACAAGAACACTTTGGCTCGACACGCCTGTACCCAGTCATACATTGTACACCATTTAAGACGATCTTAAATGTAATATTAATACTTTGGTCCGTTATTTAAGTGTTGTCGATGACCGGTTTTGTTGACATCTTTAGGTTGGCGAAAAATCCGTTAATTAGGAAATTAGGAAGTCAGACGCCCTTAATAGGCCATTATCTGTAAAAATTTTATCTATCGACTTAGTAAGTATACTTCATCCAACTGTGTTCTATCAGAGATAGAAATATGAGAACTTTGGTTTGTCAAAATTATATCTTCCATAGGAGACGAGTGAGATCGGACATAAATGTACCGAGTTCAAACGTGGACTTCCCAAACTCACCGCCAACTCAACGAACCTAACAGATGTCTCCAAAACTACAAAACAACACCATCAAGGCCATTCAGGCCTATCCCCTCTACTAGAAAGTCTGTATAGGTCTGTAGAGGCCGGTGTACCCGCACAGCCGCGCCCTCAGCGCCGTTACCAACATGGCGGCACCAGACAGGTCGTCCATAAGGTTTGCACACTCGCACACCAGGAGGTACATCTTGTCTCCGTGCGCGGCCACTGACTTGTGCAGCGCTATCTTCCGCAAGCCCACCGTGTGCGGTAAGTGCCGGTACAGCATCCTGGCGCCCGTCCAGTACAACCAGTTTCGTTCGAAGCGCTCGCCGTCATCGCCTTCGAATACCTGGAAGTGATTTGTTTGAACTGTTATTGGTGTTCAACAGTCTATTGCAAATTTGTAAGTAAGTAAAAAGGAATGAGTATTTTTAAAGAATGTCGGGGTGATAATGCTTTCTGGCCAGTGGTTTTCATTGTTCCTTTATCGCATGTAAGTGTTCATTGTCGTGTTGGTATTGTTTAGCTTGTTATTGGGTTAAACAGGTTCTTTGATTACAAAATAATTCTGAACAGTTAACAGGTCTTTACCTTATAAACACTAATGATGAATCCAGTAGTAGGAGTGTGCGACTTCTTCGGTCCGCCAGCTAAATCATTGAACGGAGGCCTACAAATCATCGCTACTTCACTATACAAGTCTAACGTATGCGCCGCAGAGTACCTAATAGTCTTCGGATCAAACTTGTTCAAGGAAGCACATCTCATGTTATTGTAGAAGAGCAAAGGGTCAGTTTGCGTCGTGTTTATCACATAGTATGATATGAACGGGAATTCCGCATTTTTCTCCATGTTCGCCAACAACATTCCCCCCACCGCAGTATTGGCTTGCGCTACTTCGTTCAACAGCTCCCCTGCCGCAGCCTTTTGCCTTATCAAAGGTTTGGAGAGCGGCGACTCCAATATTGGCTCTATTGGCTCCAAGGGACTCATGAGGTGGGCCAATATACACAACTTAGGATCAGCTATTTCAAGGATACTAAGAGAGTTTTGTGCAGTCTTTGTTGTCACTCCTTTCTCTGGTGTTGGAGGTGGAACTGGTAACTGAAATTGAAGAAAGTATCCTTAAAAAAACTATGATACTTTTCATAAAATAACTTTTTCATAAAAGGTTAAAGAAATTTAAACTTTTACGTGACAATATATAAATGATCTGCTATTAGTCACTGTCCACAAGCAACATTTTCTCGTGTAGGCTGGCTGTAATTCTTAGGACGTTTAAGCACAGCCATCAACTATGTAAATGAGCGTCGCTGTATCAGTGCTAATTACAATAAATTATTCTGCCCCAGAGTTATAGTTGGAGAAAACTTTACGTATTCTTGAACGGTTACAATACTTTAAGTTGTTTGTTTGCAAATACTTAGATAAACATCTGTCAAGATTATTAAAATGTTTGATTAATTTTAATCGTACCTAAGTATAACTGAATGAAAATGGATAGAAAAATCTCTGGACTTGTTGAGGTCAGAAAATAATGTAGATCTAGGGTGATATCCGGGCTAGCTTTTGGAAAACTTCCTTGTGTTCTTTGTGAACCTTCACAATAGACAGAGGTTTATAATAATTTTATCGTCCTGTGCTCTGTTCATATGTGATAACTAGTGAACACTATGGATTTGCGATATTGATTGTTACTTACCGGCACCCCATCAGGCAAGAACCGATCAAGTGCGTGCGCCGGTATAACGAAGCAGTCTTTCTCCAGCGTGGCGAGCGAGACCGGCTCGGTACGGCGGCGGTTGTCGGTGGGCACGGTGGTGGTGGGCCCTCGGTCCCAGCGCAGCAGCGAGACCGACGGCTCGCGCGTCACCAGCGGCTGCGGCGGCTCCGGGTCCAGCCCCGTGCCGCCGCCCAGTACTGGCCCGCATCGTTCTGGAAACAAAACAAATTACTGTATTACACTCTGGAACATCACCGTCGGATACCGTTTGGGACCATCAAATACTGCTGGAGTACTGGTGTGCCGTTTCTTCTTTACATTGTCCATTGTACAGGATGCGGTGACTGAGGGAGGCGACGAAACAGGGTGCCGTCTTTTAAAAGTGCTCCTTAGGATACCAAAAATAGTCATTGTAAAACAAAATATTGTAGACATCGCGGTGTTAAAGCTATTTGAAGTTGGTGGGACTTCTAGATTTCTTCTTGAACTGGGTTGGCGGCTTTCGAGATAAAAGTGGAAAAAGAGAGGAGATGCCTCTGAACTGTAGTGAGACACCTGAAATTATGTGCGTAAAAGTCCTCAGGTGTATATAAACCTAGAATCATAATAGGGTTTTATTTCAATAAAAAAATACACAAAAACACATCATCGTAAAGAAAACAAGAACACTCAGATTAAGATAGCGCTTTATGTCTGCGAAGTCTCTATCTTATTTACACTCGACCTTAGGTTGACACGTGAAATATTTACAGGATTGCAAACGATTTCATTTGGTGAGAAAACCGATGTAAACACTGTTTATTTATAGTATTCGCTAGCCAGATGTTTGTTGTTGTCCAATCCACATCAACAAGATTTTATCACAAAACACGTTATAAAACATGTCGATTTAGATCTAAAGTAATGCTTACCTAAACAAGTCTGTATTAGTTACACCGAATGCTAAACAAACTAGGTACAAAAATATATCTATTACACAAGTTCTACATATTAAATATGACACAAAAGGAGAATTTGTACCTTTACGTTTGAACATGAAACTACGGCCGATCTTCAAAACAGATAACGAAATGAATAATTCAGAAGGTTGATATTAAATGAACATAGTCGATTAAATCGTGCCAATTATAAATATTGTATAATGTGCGTGTCATAACACTTACGCGGGAAATAACCTCGGCATGTTTGTGTTTAGCGCCAAAACGGAATCAGTTCGAAGCGGCTTAAACATGTTCCACCGTCTGGAGAAATTTTGTTGATCAGTTTCCAAACTCACAAAACTTCTGAAAGTTTCGTTGACAATGTGTACATAAAACATTCACTGGTTACCACGCAAAGACATTGTTAACAACAGAAAGCGTGTGTAATGAACGTTAACTGAGCGCTGCATCACCTGTCAAGGAATGTATTTATAGTTGCGACGCGTGTCATGTGCGCTGTGTTTTTAACGCGAGATACCAACGAGGTCGGAGTAAACTTCACACAATTAACACACTTTCCTGCTCCTCAAAAGGAGTTTAGGGCACTTTGCAAACTTTGTAAAGTTGCGAATAAAGTTGTAAGACAAACAAAACAAAAGTTTCTGCGAGTGTTCACTCAGAGTCACTGGGCACGTACGTTTACCTGTGATGTCGTTGTACTGAGTGCTGGTTCGCGGTGCCGCGGAGAAGAATATGTGGGTCTTGTAGTGGTGTTCCTCCATGCAGGAGTATCGCTCGCGGTCGCGGCGCTTGGCGTTCCTCCCTGCGCCGAGCGCGCCCCGCGCCTTGCCCCCACCCCCGCTCGACGAGAGGCTCTTCTCCCCGCTGAAGTTCTTCCGAAACATCAAATTCATCTTGGAAAACTGCCCACTTCCTTCTCTGTCGCACTCGAGTGTACCGGTATGCGTGCACACCGCTCTCACACAGTAATTAGTTCACTGTACCACGCCAAGATTAAACCCGGCTATATTCAGATGTCTCCTGTTTGGCTGAGCGTATTGGTTAGTTTTATTTCCGCTTTAAAATGCACGGTCTTACGGTAGGATTAACTAATGCGAGGTGAATAGAGAAATGTAGAGTTGTTTTGCATGTCCAATATCTTTCAGATTTATACCAAAAATCCTGGTCTTAAAGTCGAAAATTGGTTAGCAAGTTTACAAATTAATACAATACAAAGTTTGCAAACAAGAAATCATCATCTAGCGTCATGTCTGTAACCCAGTCTGAAAGGAGAGTCTGCTCCTATCAATTGAGCGAAATCGATCCGTATCAATCACGATAAATATTAACTCGAAACGCATATTTAAACCATTTCTTCGTAACCTGAAGCCACTGAAACTTGTTGACTAGTCTATAAATACGATTTATTCTCGATATGTTATCGATTTACTCAACGTCAAGTCGTAAACGTATCATATTTGTGCTTACTTAGAAGTATTGGTTTGTCTATCGATGACTAATTTCCAACATTACGATAAGCTTTTATGAGCTTTTACTATGATTTAAACCGGTGGATGCAATTGGCGAGTTGTCGTTCACTGCGACGTTCTAGGGGGGAAGGCCTTTGTTCAACAGTGGACGTCTGCCGGCTGATGATGATGATGATGAACCAGATCTATATTGTAAAACTGATTGACTTGCTTTCTTTTAGTTGGCGTCAATAGCTGCTATCGTATCGGACGCGGATGGTTGTCAGTGAGTTATCAATAAACCAGGGCATTACGAAAGATCCTTATGATTAATATTCCGCTTCTTCTCAAATAAGCACATTTTATCTCGACTGATTCATTTATTTGAAATCTTTCTAATAGAGATTACAACATAGTACTTAAGCCGCAATTTTCTGACAAATTCCGCCTTTCAAAGGAGCTGCGGAATTAATACCTTTGAGGGTATTAAAGGAAAATATTTCTAAGAATTTCGTAAAAATAAGATGCCATATAATACACAGATTAAGTAGGAATTTAAAACAATAATAATCAAGTTTTCTGAGAACAGAACTTAATTTTTTATTGAATGTATTTCTTCATCATTTTTAGATTCTCCTTATTCAGCCTTTTCCTCATAATTTTGGTAATGACCAAATGATGAATGAACAATCCTTAAGCTATATATATATATATATAAGCGTATTTTTATATATTCATTCTCGTTAGTGGAATCTACTCCCCTTTCATATAAAGGTCAGCTATTCTCTTTTGGAGAGATCACTCCCCTATCGTTTACGATAAAATCATTTTCTATTATAACATGAATGGAGGCTTTTGCTAGATATAAAGGGTTTCAGGCAAATAATACAATGTATTGTCCGTTAGTATTGACATACCTACAGAAACTTACTGTATTACATTTGAAGCATTCGTCTATTATCTGAAATGACGGAAGATATGCATTTTGTCTTCAAGATCTAAATGCTTAGGATTCTCGCAAAACATTTGAGCTGGCAAATATTTTGCAACACTCGTGCCAAATCGACTGGGTGAGAAATATGGCTTATGTAAACAAGATTATATAGAACTCAGCATCTACTATATTATGCACATATGTATAAGTATATTTGCATAATGTTTACAAATGCATACATAGTCAGATTAGTCATCTTCTTTTTCAGAAAAAATAAGGTTCTTATACATTGTAGGTGTGTCTGAAAAGTTGGTAATTTTGTTGCGTGGGTTTATGTAATCCTGATTAGTATTCTCGTCGCCTTAAGAAAGCTCCCTACATAAGTCACCCTGGCGATATTAGGTCCCAGTAAATATCAACTTGTCCTCCACTGAAAGAAAGTTAGTAACGTGTGACGGGAAAGTTTGGGGGACAGAAAAAAAGGTCAGAAGGCTGGTTTTGTTACAACCGATCTGGACATAAAATATTGTATTAATTATGCCAAAGTAATAATAATACAGTAAAGTAGTAATCTCTGTGTGTACAGAGAAGAAATATTAGTCATGACGTGCTGTGAAAGATTTAATTTTTTTATTTAATTTATTTTAATTTAAGAAACAAAAAGTCTTTAACAATATAATGGTAACGATACAATTAGGTACGCACAGACTTAGAGTTCCATAGCATTATTTTTACAATAGATAGCATGCAATTGTTTTTCATATTAAATGAATATTTTATGAATTTCATGATGTTTTCAAAAGTCTGAACCTGAATTCTGAAGACTGTAATTATCCGAATAAAAAACTTTGATGACTTTTTTGCTAAGAACAACATAAAACTTTAAAATATAGGCGAAAACCATCACCATTGCGTATTTTGTCATTTGTATGGCATTAGGCCTAATAATAATGACAATAGTTTATGATCTGTAACTTTCAGTTAATTGCCTTGTATTGTGTCGAGTAGACATTCTGAGTATATCTGTAGCGTGGTATAAGTTTATTGGTCAATTCTGTGGGTACGGTAAAGATTACGGTCGGCTTGGCACTGTGTCGTAAAGGTTTTATGATTTTTATATCTGCACCATTTTGTTAAATGCCTTACAATCACTTACTTACTAACAGTAGGTAACTTCAGTAATCAATCCATTCTTCAAATTTAATCTCGCAAAAACTCGGTCATCTATTCTAAGTCTAAGGAAATAAATGCTCTGGGAATGGAAAAGTATCGTTCAGAGTTTAAAAGTTTTTAGTACTTATTTATTCACTGAGTTTAGTACCTACTCTGAAGTTTATGATGATCGGAGTTATAGTTTTAAACTTTGAGAAACAGACTACTAGACGTTTTAGTGCTCATAAACCTAAAGTTATTTATAGGTAACCAGATATAATCTACAAAATGTATTGATGACTAGCTGTGCCCGCGACTTCGTCCGCGTGGAAGAGTTACTTTTCGGGCAGCATATTTAGAATTAGGTTTTTATACATATACTTTCGCTTGGGTAGCTATAAATTTACTTTACAGATGCTTCTTTGTATACGATATTTGACGTATGGCCATCGGGGATGAAAGCATACAGGCTCCTACGATTGATTGAAACAGCTTATACTTAGATCTACACCAACAACTTTCAACGTCTGACCTTGGGCTTTATTAATCGTCATCGCAAAACATAGGCTGACTGGAAACTGGACTCGTTTAAAACTAAATGGGAAATTATTTAGAATGAGAGGAATCCGAATTATTTCTATCTTGCCTTTCCTCTGAAAAGTCCTTGAACGTCTAGTCCATATGCAGATTAGTGCATTTCCTTCTAAATTTAACCTTCTCAATCCCTTCCAGTCAGGTTTTAGACCTGAACATAGCACTACCACAGCTCTGGTTGATATTACGGATGACATTAGATCAGGCATGGAAATCGGTATTCTACCGGTACTTGCATTGCTGGATTTCAGCAATGCCTTTAATACTGTTGATTTCGATATTTTGCTTGGCATATTGTGCTCCCTCAACATATCTCCACCGGTAATTCAATGGTTTCACAGTTACTTACACAGTCGGCGGCAACGTATTCGCATCTTAATCGAGTAAGCCGATTCTGAGATAAGCGTGCACAAACACACAGACAAACAGACAAAAAAAAAAATAATTATAATTTCAGGTTCGGCATCGATTTAATAACAACCCTTGCTACTTTTTTTGTTCATATTTCCATTGTGCAGACACCACTTTTCTACAATTTTATTATATGTATAGATAGATTTCAAATTGACATAACTTTTTTATTTATGTACCGATTGACATGAAATAAACACTAAATGTTAAGTGAAGCTTACAACAATATATTCGTGAAAACCGCATCTTAATCGAGTAAGACGTTTCTGAGATTAGCGTGCACAAACACACAGACAAACAGACAAAAATAATAATAATTATAATTTCGGGTTCGGCATCGATATTATAACAACCCTTGCTACTTTTGTTGTTTATATTTCCATTGTACAGACACCACTTTTCTACAATTTTATTATATGTATAGATGATGATTTTTCAAATTGACATAACTTTTTTATTTATGTACCGATTGACATGAAATAAACGCTAAATGTTAAGTGAAGCTTACAACAATATACTCGTGAAAACCGCATCTTAATCGAGTAAGCCGTTTCTGAGATTAGCGTGCACAAACACACAGACAACAGACAAACAGACAAAAAAAATTATAATTACAATTTCAGGTTCGGCATCGATATTATCACAACCCTTGCTACTTTTTTTCTTTATATTTCCATTGTACAGACACCACTTTTCTACAATTTTATTATATGTATAGATGATGATTTTTCAAATTGACATAACTTTTTTATTTATGTACCGATTGACATGAAATAAACGCTAAATGTTAAGTGAAGCTTACTACAATATATTCCTGACAACCGCATCTTAATCGAGTAAGCCGTTTCTGAGATTAGCGTGCACAAACACACAGACAACAGACAAACAGACAAAAAAAATTATAATTACAATTTCAGGTTCGGCATCGATATTATAACAACCCTTGCTACTTTTTTTGTTTATATTTCCATTGTACAGACACCACTTTTCTACAATTTTATTATATGTATAGAAGATTATTTTTCAAATTGACATAACTTTTTTATTTATGTACCGATTGACATGAAATAAACGCTAAATGTTAAGTGAAGCTTACTACAATATATTCGTGAAAACCGCATCTTAATCGAGTAAGCCGTTTCTGAGATTAGCGTGCACAAACACACAGACAAACAGACAAACAGACAAAAATAATAATAATTATAATTTCGGGTTCGGCATCGATATTATCACAACCCTTGCTACTTTTTTTCTTTATATTTCCATTGTACAGACACCACTTTTCTACAATTTTATTATATGTATAGATAGATAGATGATGATTTTTCAAATTGACATAACTTTTTTATTTATGTACCGATTGACATGAAATAAACACTAAATGTTAAGTGAAGCTTACAACAATATACTCGTGAAAACCGCATCTTAATCGAGTAAGCCGTTTCTGAGATTAGCGTGCACAAACACACAGACAAACAGACAAACAGACAAAAATAATAATAATTATAATTTCGGGTTCGGCATCGATATTATCACAACCCTTGCTACTTTTTTTCTTTATATTTCCATTGTACAGACACCACTTTTCTACAATTTTATTATATGTATAGATAGATAGATGATGATTTTTCAAATTGACATAACTTTTTTATTTATGTACCGATTGACATGAAATAAACACTAAATGTTAAGTGAAGCTTACAACAATATACTCGTGAAAACCGCATCTTAATCGAGTAAGCCGTTTCTGAGATTAGCGTGCACAAACACACAGACAAACAGACAAACAGACAAACAGACAAAAATAATAATAATTATAATTTCGGGTTCGGCATCGATATTATCACAACCCTTGCTACTTTTTTTCTTTATATTTCCATTGTACAGACACAACTTTTCTACAATTTTATTATATGTATAGATGATGATTTTTCAAATTGATATAACTTTTTTATTTATGTACCGATTGACATGAAATAAACGCTAAATGTTAAGTGAAGCTTACTACAATATATTCGTGAAAACCGCATCTTAATCGAGTAAGCCGTTTCTGAGATTAGCGTGCACAAACACACAGACAAACAGACAAACAGACAAACAGACAAAAATAATAATAATTATAATTTCGGGTTCGGCATCGATATTATCACAACCCTTGCTACTTTTTTTCTTTATATTTCCATTGTACAGACACCACTTTTCTACAATTTTATTATATGTATAGATAGTATGATTTTTCAAATTGACATAACTTTTTTATTTATGTACCGATTGACATGAAATAAACACTAAATGTTAAGTAAAGCTTACAACAATATACTCGTGAAAACCGCATCTTAATCGAGTAAGCCGTTTCTGAGATTAGCGTGCACAAACACACAGACAAACAGACAAACAGACAAAAATAATAATAATTATAATTTCGGGTTGGGCATCGATATTATCACAACCCTTGCTACTTTTTTTCTTTATATTTCCATTGTACAGACACCACTTTTCTACAATTTTATTATATGTATAGATGATGATTTTTCAAATTGACATAACTTTTTTATTTATGTACCGATTGACATGAAATAAACACTAAATGTTAAGTGAAGCTTACAACAATATACTCGTGAAAACCGCATCTTAATCGAGTAAGCCGTTTCTGAGATTAGCGTGCACAAACACACAGACAAACAGACAAACAGACAAACAGACAAACAGACAAAAAAAATTATAATTACAATTTCAGGTTCGGCATCGATATTATAACAACCCTTGCTACTTTTTTTGTTTATATTTCCATTGTACAGACACCACTTTTCTACAATTTTATTATATGTATAGATCTAATAAATTACTTATTGACTGACTACCTACAGTTAGATTATAGGCGAAAGATAAATTTAAAATGTAAAAAAGATTAAGTTCTGAATATATTAAAGGAATACAAATAATTTGCGAAACAAAAAAAAACTCGATTACTGAAAAATCCATTTTCTACCTCAAACAACTTAATTATTATTTTGGCATACCACGATGCTATAAATTGAGATTGAACAACAAATCATTCCTGCACTATGTCTCTACAAATCTAAGTACATAGATGGCATTATCTTAATTGATTTTTAAGTGTCGGCCATGTTTAGCGTCTGGTGCCAATAGAGCTAAGTGCATTTTGCTCGTCCATGGATAGGATGCTAAGTAAGTAGGTATATTTCAGCTGTAAAATTGTAGAACAGATGATTTGCGTCGCAAGAGAAAAGCGGCCGCGGGAAAAATAATGCGAAGGCTTTATGTTTCGTGCTTTTGTAATCGGATGTTGCTCTACATTGTTTAAATGCATACATACGACAGTTCGTGAAATAAATTTCATTTCTGTTCAAATGGTACTCAATTCAGTCAGAGCCCGATTGTTGCGTAAATGATATCTATCATAAAAAATACATTGTAATTATTTTATTTACTTGTTCGTAAGAAGTTAGCAGCTTTCTTATCAAACATCACAGCTTATTATGGAAAAGCTTACTTTTAAAGGCGACAACAATATTTTCTAATTTCAATGTAATGGAAATATTGAACATTCCTACAAACTAGGATACAGTAATACCTATAGCTCAATAAACAGGGTACTCTTATTACAGCTAATAAATAGAGATGAGAGAGCGTGATCCGGTGCCAATAGCCATTCGGCGCCTGTAACCGACTGCACAGTGATACTATGTGATTGTAACGATCGGAATTCTGCATGAGTGACGGTCACATGCATGCCAGAGTTACGCGTCATATTGATGACTACCGACAGTTTGGGAATACGGGTGGTTTCAAATTATGAAGTACATTATGTGGTGATTCTGTATAGAAGTCAGGAGGCAGTCATGCTAACTTTTGGTAAGTTTTTAGACTAACAGATATAAGGGTGTCCAAATGAATGTAACTTATTAACTACTTTTTACAAGTTTTGTTTTGGGTTTACGTGTGTTCTTGTCTTGGAACAAGAATAAAGTAAATCATGCAAAATAAAAAGGGGTATAAAAATTAAAAAATAAGCAGTCATAATTGTATCATGTCATAATCATAATTTGTATTCATTTATCGGACATACGTTTTTATTATAATACTCGTACAATGTTATTTAAAAAATACATCTTTTTAGAATATTCCATGGACATTTATCCCATACTATAATAGTTAAAGTATTCATTGAACATCCTTTCCGCCCAAAACAAACTCCTTTATCTCAGTAAAGGCGAGTGGTCCTACTTGTGGCGACTAGGTCTCATAAAATAGTTGATGTAAGGTCTATCGTATCGCACGACCAGACAAGGAGGACCGCTGTAAACACCAAATTGATGGCACTACATAAATGTTACACTTTTATCGTAAAGCCACCGGAATGGGGCAGTTCGGTAATAACAATTTATTGGATGTCTTACAGCTTGCTAGCAAATCGTTTAACTTATTTAATGAAGTGTTTTCCTTGGCAATATTTAATATAGGAGTTATAGGTTAAGTAGCTATCAGAAAAAAAAAACATTTATACCTTGTGCGCTGTAGCTTGGTGCGGGTGACATTTGTCAGTATGACGTTGAAATCTATCAGTATCACATCGCTAAGGATGTAACGTTATGCAAGTCATTTTTATCGATTACGTTTTTCACAGCAAAAATCACATTCCCTTTTTTATTGTTATAAAAATTATTGTAATATTAAATTCTTCTAAGCGTGTCGATGACAATCTATTTATATAGTGTCGGCCCAAAATTCTGCTACGAGAACTGCATTGTCAGTAGCTTGCATGATTATAAAATTAAATTGCAATATTAATTTTTGTATCAATTAAAAAATATATTTTTGTATGTAAAATAAATAAAAACGCATTCAAAGCACTGTAACACGGTATTTTATATTTTATTCATGATAGAATTTTTACGGCAAATAAGATACTGACCCTACTGCAACAGGCCATCAACAATGTTCAGCCTGAAGACTGATCGAAGGTGGTGATTAAAACAAAAAGGGGCATTATGTCTGATTGCGATCGTGATATCCATATTGATAATTTAATGGAGACATCGTTAAAATATCAGTCACAGATTCAGATGATGAATTGAGTGACCATTCAGATTTTTCTGACACTGATATGAGTTTAGACAAAAAAAAGTGCGTTTTTATTAGTTATAAAAATATCAACTATCCATCCTAGCAGTACATCCCATCACTAAAAACGTATTTGGCGTTACGTTTTACGCATAACACTTTGCTTATTTTGTCTTCTAATATAATTATATTTGTAAACTAGAACATTCTGGTTGGTTTAAATTTAATAAATAACCATTATTTATGATTTAACATATTAAAAATATGGTGCACCTGAAATACTAAAGTCATAATTGTAAATGGCGGCAACTTTCAAGAGTGAAACGAAACATGACTGACAACTGTCACCCGCACCATGCTACACCGCACAAACTGTAACGGCAAGTGAGTAAGTAATATTTATTACTACAATAAAATAAAATGTAGTTTTTTTGGCCCTTAGGTGAATTCTTAACGTAATACCTATTGATACATTATATTGATAACCTCAAAATCAACTTCTTAAACACATGTTTCAGTCAACCAAATCAACGTTGCATTTATTTTTATACGCGACATGTCTCGCCATTTGAGTTTCCGCGTTTTAATAACAGATGGCGCAGTCAGCTCTAAAACTCGCGCTTAACAATTTGTAGAGACTAGTAATTGTAGTTTGGCAGGCGATTTTATTGTTTGCATGTGAATATGGACTGAAATAGATTATAAAGTCGTTTCGATTTTAAAAGTATTATAAATGTCGTACATTAATTAAGCTTGCGTATGGATTGAAGTTTATAGAGCTATTAACATTTTATAAGCTTTTATCGTGCTCTCGATAGAATTTCACTCACATCAATTTACTATTGGAATAGGCAACAATTTTTTAACAGTACGTTATTGTCTTTCGGGTACGAAATAAAGGTTGACGATTTAATTACGTCACAAAGTAAAATAATACCAAAATAATTATTTTGACATTGAAGCACAACTATAGAAAATGTTTTTCTTTGGGACCTGAGAAGTGAAAAAACAAAAACTACGTGGGTTCAGAATCAGTCGTGCTATTCATTTAGCTAAACTGTTGACCTTTGTTAGAACTGACATAATTCATCTAGACTAAAACAGGCGTAGGATTCTAAAGACTTGAAATATCTACAGAGTTAGCCTAAGTTTACTAATAACGAGACTCCCAGAATTCTCAACAAGATAAGATTTAAGTTAAATGAGTATTTTTTGTTTTATAAACTTTTTGGTTGTATTTCCCCTTAGGTACCGTTCATTATACAAATCATGAATGTTTTATAAGCTAAGCTTAATAGATTGATGTACCTAACTGTGAAACAAAGTTTGTCTATGATTGCTTTAATTCATTTTAAAATTGATTGTTCTTATAACACTTTTAATTTTCACTCAGATAGTAAATTACATACATTTTGAAATATCAAGTATACCATTTTAAGTCAGATTGGTATTTAACTACCAATATATTTCGGTAGTTTTGTGGCATATTAAGCACATAATAAGTTCAAATATGCAAATAAAGTATATAATTCCATTGACTTTCGACCTAACGTGACCTCACGATCTGAATCTATCTCTTATACAAAGTTATGTACTTATAAAAACTAAACACATTATGTAAATGTGTTTGTTTGTGCCGATACATAAGTTGTTTGCCCCGGGATCGTATACCCTCCATGTTGGGTTCGGCGCCAAGTGACGACAAATAAAACTTTTAGTCTTTAACCCAAAAATGTTCGAGAATTGTTTAATTTAGATAATTTTGAACTTCTGCGTGCTCTTCCATTGTTCAGTTCCATGTAGAAAATGGAAATATGTTTATGCATACAATTTTATTGTTTAAATTTATTCAGAAATTCATGTTGTGCGTTTGTTCTTCGTCTGAGTAGACTAAAATTATTGTGAGTTTGTCGAATTGTTGAAAAATCGAAATGTCATATTGTTGCTTTCTTTGCTCAGTAGGAATTACAAGAGGTAACATATTTCAATAGTTTTATTTATAGTAAAACTAATATGATAAATAATCAGTTTATAAACTTGCTTTCAAAGAGCTACATTTCAGTTTTACCCTAACACAAAAATCACAAATCTTAAACTAAAGTACGGCGACATCAAATCACTTAATCCAAAGTCATACAATTCTCGAGCTCATCACGCTTACAAACAAGCGCGTTATGACGTAGGTGTGACGTCACGGCTTAGTTACCGTCACACTAGAACGCATATCAGTGTCGTCTGCTGGAGCAGTTCAGCGACGTATTCGCCGCGTACAAAGCCGCCGCGTTCTAATGGCTACAACCGCCGGTAAATTCAAACCCCGTTCCCTTAAATTAGGTTTCTTTAACGCGCAAAGTATTAATAATAAACGCGATGAAATCGCAACGTTTCTCCGCGACCACCAACTCGACGTTTTTCTTGTACAGGAGACCTTTCTTAAACCGTCTCATAGAAACCCGCGAATCGCGAATTATAACCTAGTCCGTAACGATCGTACCAGAGCCGCAGGCGGCGGCACGCTCATTTATTTCAAAAGGTCACTGTACTGCGTTCCGATGGACCCACCTACGCTGTCGCACATTGAAGCCTCTGTCTGTAGGCTAGGTATGACCGGTCATAGACCTTTGTTCTTAGTCTCAGTTTATATCCCTCCGTCACCTCAGGGGGTCGACCTTCGACCTGACCTGCAAGCTCTTCTTGCTCTCGGCGACTCCGTCCTTCTGGCGGGAGACCTGAATGCAAAACACGAAGCGTGGAATAGCCACACTCGTAACATCCGCGGTAGACACCTAGACCTTCTTAGCTCCGAGCTAAACTTTGACATCATCGCGCCTATGAATCCAACGCACTTTCCCGGTAACGTAAATCACCGCCCCGACATATTAGATATAGCTTTGCTTAATAACGTTAACTTAGCGCTTCGGTCCATTGAAGTTATTCAGGAATTAGATTCCGACCATCGACCAGTGATCATGTCTTTCGGTCCGCGTGTAGGTCCCCCAGACGCTGGTCAGCCCATCCCCACCAAGATAGTTACGAACTGGACGAAGCTTGGGACCCGTCTTAAGTCAGTCCAATCTGCGCATCTCGACTCAATCCCAGACCACGTAGAATCCGCGACGGACGCTATAGGCGCAATCGACTCCCTCACTGAGCACGTGCAGTCCGTGGTGAACGAGTGTTCACGGTCGGTACCGGTGACAGAAGACGCTCGCTGGCTCCTTCCGGACGACGCCCGTGCCCTACTGACGGAGAAGAACGCGGCTATACGCGCCTACGACGCTTATCCCTGCGACTCTAATCGCGTCCGCATGCGCTCTCTACAGCGCGCCTCTAGGAAGCGCATAAGGATATTGCGTGACGAACGCTGGGATAAGCTTCTCGACCAATTAGAGCCCAATCATCACGCGTTTTGGAATCTCCAACGTAAACTACGTAGTTGTACCGAAGTGACTATGCCCCCGCTGAACCGTCCGAATCAGAGCCCTGCCTTCGAAGACGACGAGAAAGCGGAATGCCTAGCCGACAGCTTAGAGGCCCAGTGTACGCCTAGCGACCTTCCGGTCGATCAAGCTCACCTCGCCAGAGTTGACGCTGAAGTCGAACGTAAGGCCTCGCTCCCTCCTTCTGAGGATCCGGAACACCCACTCGCGCCGGTAACTATAGACGAGGTACGCTCTCTGATCAAGGAACTGCATCCACGTAAAGCCCCTGGCTCAGACGGAGTCACCAATAAGGTGATTAAACTCTTTCCCCCAGCATTAGTAATCCTCTTGACAGGCATCTTCAATGCAGCATTAGGCAACAATCTCTTCCCACAGCAGTGGAAAGAGGCGATAGTCATCGGCATCCACAAACCCGGTAAACCGAAGTCTGAGCCCACTAGTTATCGCCCTATTAGCTTACTCAAGGTTCTTGGGAAGCTATACGAGCGAATTATTTACTCCCGTCTTATGGACTATGCCGAGTCCAGGAGTCTCATACCAGACGAGC
Organism: Autographa gamma; assembly: GCA_905146925.1. NCBI lineage: Eukaryota > Metazoa > Arthropoda > Insecta > Lepidoptera > Noctuidae > Autographa > Autographa gamma. The sequence goes on from LR989858.1 coordinate 1,924,996, forward strand.
AGTTCGGTTTTAGAACCCAACACTCGTGCGTCCAACAAGTCCACCGCATAGTCGAGCATATAAGCGCTGGTTTTCAGCGTGGAAGGCTCACTGGCGTGCTCTTCTTCGATATAGCAAAGGCCTTCGACAAGGTCTGGCACAATGGCTTGATCTTCAAGCTTTACCAACTCGAGGTGCCAGATCGTCTCGTGCTTATCATTCGAAACTTTTTGTCGAATCGGTCCTTTCGCTATCGCGTTGAGGGCACACTCTCTTCCCCTCACCCGATCCGTGCCGGAGTCCCTCAAGGCTCGGTACTTTCTCCACTCCTCTTCACGCTATACGCTAGCGACATTCCTCGCGGTGGCAAACCCCAAGTAGCTATGTACGCCGACGATACGGCCATCTATTATTCAGGCACCAGCCCCTTAGCGATAGGTCGAACTCTCCAGACCGCGGTCACGACCCTCGGGAAGTGGTTCACGAAATGGAGAATCGAAGTCAACCCTACCAAGAGCGCAGCCGTGCTCTTTAGCAAGAAACGGCAGCCTCCCGCTCCCCCTCCTCCTATAACACTCTTCGGCAAGCCTATCCCTTGGGAGCAGCAAGCCAAATACCTGGGTGTAATCCTTGATCGGAAGCTTACCTTCATAGCTCATATTAAAGCGGCACGCGCGCGAGCCGCCTTCGCTCTCGGCCGACTTCATTGTATGTTGAACAAGCGCAGCAAACTCTCTCTTACTTGTAAGAAGAGAATTTACACTGCGTGTGTGAGACCTATAATGACTTACGGCAGCGTCGTATTCTCTCACGTACCCGATTATCGACTCAAACGAATGCAAACACTCCAAAACCGTTTCATGCGTAGAGCCACAGGCGCTCCAGGTTACGTCCGTAACTTGCAGTTGCACTGTGACTTAAAGCTGCCAACAATCAAGCAGTTCATGAAACGCGCCGCGATCCGTTTTTTCGACTCCTCCGAAACCCACCGTAACCCGCTAATCGTAGCGGCCGCGCGATACGTACCTTCCGTAATATCTAAGATTAAACGCCCCAGACTTACTCTCTCCTACCCCGACGATAAAACAACGCTTCTCCAAGAAGCATTCGATTTAGCTAGCAGTAGCAATACAAAACACAACCGCCGTATATTACGTCCTCGCCGGAGAGGCCCGTCGCGTATTATAAATAATAGTAACGTAAATGTTATCCCCCCGTCCCTAGACCAAGCTGGCCCGAGCCGGCCAAACTAGCAATAAAAATATGTCCCTAAATAATAAAAATTAAGATCCAGCCATCCCTTGCTGTTTTGCTCTATTAAGATTGTTAGCAACGCACTAAGTCGAGGTCCGAACCCCGCAGGGGGTGCCCTTAGTGGACGTTGCTGACGTAGTTAGTTTTTTCATATTGCTCTGGCTGGAGGCCTTAAGGTCCTCGCCAAAAGTCCGGTGAAGCAGTCAAAGCCTGCGCTCAGGCTAACTGCAAAGATCTCTACCAAAAAAAAAAAAAAAAAAAAGTGTCGTCTGCTGGCGCGGCGCCAACCTTCACAATGCATGGTCTGAGAACCTAACGAGACGGGTTTGATAACTCTATGATGAATATACGTAGCGCCTTAATTTTTGATACTTAGTAATAAATGAAAATAAATCGCCAAGAACAAAGAGGTTTGGAAGAAGAAAAGGGAGGCCTTTGAACAGCAGTGATATCTAATTTAGGCTAATAAAAAAAGTAATTCCTCCTTCAGGAAAACTGACCGCCGACAAGTTGGTGATGAGTTAGTCTCCAGTTTTTCCAGTGTGAAGGCAAAGCTCCTTCTGTTATTAAAATTAATTTGAAGGTTTTACTTACAAGGCAGGAGAAACCTACTAGTAAAATAATTGTTTTCAATTAATCTGATGGTGACAGAACATTTTGGCATACTGTAAAAAGAATAAAGAGCATTGAAATGCCAATAAGAGTAAATGTCAATTTTATTTGTCTAAAAATAAATGGGGCATGTAGTACGGAAATATTTTCTTCATCTTTACTGAAATGAACTCATTTGAAACTGTCGTCAACGAATGTTGTGAAACATTACGCTTGCAGCCCATACGACACTTGTGGCGTCAAGAACCCGTATATTTTTGAAGAACATGTACGTTTTTGTTTTATTCTTTATAAAGATGTAAAGTTTTTAATTTTACGCTCGTTCTAGTAAATCTGAAAGTCATATTATATCTTACATAACTTTACTGTGAATATTTAATTGTGTCCAAAAAAAAAAATGCGTTTTATTCAATGGTGTAAAAATTTACTCCTTTCATGGAAATTTAGCAAGCGTAGTTACATCTCGACAAATACTTGTGATCAGAAAACATCTCGTCTTCATCCAAGTCATCGCTGATAAATTAACTTTTCTAGTTAGAGATGTTTCTGAGTAGTTACTCAATACGAAATACTAAAGTTATACATAACACCTCATAACTGTATGGTACGCGGAGTAAATTAGCGGCGTGCGTGTCTGGCGGCGCGCCAGGACACTGTGATGCTGTGTACGTCATGTTCTCTCATCTCCGGTGGACCCCCATCACCACCCCGCGATGGAGACACTAGTTATGAGTATTGGAGTATTTTAGCTTAAAGAGGTTATAAACATATAACGTTATACTCTTGTTATTTTAGCTGAGAATACTTTAGTTACAAACCACTTGTTCTAAATTGAAATAATTTGGTAACTTTTGGTGAACTGTTTTAATTTTTTTAAGACAGATCTTCACCTAATTTCAACTCTCAAGATACAGACCAAGCAATTGTGGATTACACATTTACATGCACAATGCAGGGATCGAACCCGCGACACGTAACGCGCAATGGCAATTGGTTTTTTGAACTACTACGCTGCTAAGTGCAGTGTAGTCGTGCATATTAGTCTGTTCAAGCATTCTTTATTTTATGTACTATATTTAGCTTACTTTATAATTAACAAAAATAAAATACAAATCATAAAGAATACATAACTATGTTCATGACATTTAAAAATACAGAATTAGGGTGTGATCTCATTCGCTCCGTGATACGTTAATATTCCACTCGCATGTATAACTAACATTAATTATATTAAAATGGGTACTTATAGTGCCTTTAGTTAGTGAATACGCACCGTTGTTCACTTTTATTACACTATCAAGGGTTATTAAAAGTTATAGGACAGTATATGGTAAAAGGTATTTTATATGGGAGTAAAAGGTAGGCCTAACATCCGCTACGTTTTGTGCTACGGCGTAGAGGTGTAGACAGAGAACCTTCTACGATCCGTAGCAGCGTAGACGAATATTACAATCGGTTTCATTTGAGTTTTTCAATCCGAGTTAGTGACTTCTACATTGATTTTCTTTTGTGGACATAATATGAATATGCAAGCATGTTGGCGTTCACGTATTTATGTGAAATAATGTTACGTGATAAATATTTTACTAAGAAATGTTTTTTTGTTAATAGTTTATGAAAGTAGCTATCTACATATTTCTGACATTTTGGTTTTCATTTTTGCAAATCAGTCTACAAAAATCTAAGAACAACATAACCATTATATTGATTGATAACTATGATGATTGATTAGACAACTCTTTCTGCTAATGGCACATCACTGGCCTCTGACGTAGAGAAATGGAAACTATTTTATCGCCAAATAGTTTCACATAAATCACCACCAAGATAAAATACTCTGATAACAATATCTTTCGCAGAAATGCAAATCAACGCTTGTAAACAAAACACGATCAAAAACATCAACACTCACATTTCGTTACGTCACTCTTGATTGATAGTAATCAAGCATAACCTTCACTGAAATACAAACCTTAACTCAACTGAATAAAACTCAAAATGTAAAAGCAAGATTGTTTAAAGGAATTTGTTAACCACGAATGCTCTGACTCACACAAATGACAACCTTATTCCTTTCAGCTATGGTTGTTAATTGGTTGGTATGGTGGTGTGTCCGAAGTAGTCTGGAGTAGTGACCTTGGAGTAGCCCTAAGGGAGGGGTCGGCCTTGGGGCGAGTCCTACCGTAAAATTGTAAGTGCTACAACCTTGCGAAGTTGACCACATGCCTCTAAATATAGTAGACTGGTTTAGGATTTTAAGGGAAGGTTGATGTGGGTGTTTCGTAGTGAAATGCTTCCGTGTTTCAGTAATTTTTTGTTATTTTTTTCATTACAAAATATGTGTCCGTGCTCTATATCCAAGTTACGTTCTGACCATAATTTGTATAACATCTTTGGATGTAACATATTCATGGGCAGTAAAGGCATTTATTAAGTACAAAGTAGGTAGCTCGCGCTTGCAAAGACAGTCGATAGTCGGTAATTACTTTAAGAATCTAGTTTATTACAAAAAAAAAAAACATTTATCCTTCCTTCCTTAATATTCTTCCTGTAAGTTGATATTTGTGTGTATGTAAGATAAATATTTACTACTTATAATTTACAACAATAAAGTAGGCTAAGTTCCAATAACTTGCACTTAAGTTTATATTCGACTTCAAATCTCTACAAAACTGCATTGAATAGTTCGCTGAACAAACACATTAGTACATCGTGTACGCTCGGTAACAACCGCTTGGTTCCTACATGTCTGGCGCCGCGAGCCACAGGGGACCTAGTGAACCTAGACAAGTCGGATTGAAACATAAAAAAACTTCTAGTTGTTACTACTACCTAAAAAAAATATTAAATATACGTACCTAAGTTAATCATGAAGGTAGACAGAGGTATCGCTAATGTGAGTACATTTTGCCGTATCTTTACTTGGGGAACTTTTTTTCAGCGTTAACTTTTGTGCACTACTGTTAGTCTCAGGTCCATCCTCGAATTAACATTTATACTTATCATATTAATAATTTACTACCTAGTGCTAAGTTAGTCACTATGACATATAAACAGTCGGGTAGCAACAGCTTGGTTCCTACATGTCTGGCGCCGCTAGCCCCACGGGACCAGTCGGATTGAAACGTAAAACCTTCAAGCAACATACAGGTATAATATTCGAAAGGGTTTTAAACAAAAAAAGGGGTAAGCAGATAGGAAGTTCTATGGTACATTTTTCGATATTTTTTTCCAGCCTTAACTTTTGTCGCCTTACCTGTTGGGCTAAGAGCCATAATTCTGATGTAGTTGTAAAGAAAATCAAGTTTATTGTAAATTAGTATGTCGTATACGCTCGGTAATAACAGCTTGGTTCCTACATGTCTGGCGCCGCGAGCCACAGGGGACCAGTCGCATTGAAACGTAAAAAACTTCTAGTAGTATAAAATACATGTATCTACTAAATATGTAGGTACCTAAGTTAATCATGAAGGTAGACAAAGGTGTCGCTAATGTAGGCACGTTTAGCCATATATGTACAATCGGGGACATCTTCGCCTTATCACCTTACCGTCGAGAAACGGTTTTCGTCGCTTGCGCTCTTTCTAACGCTAGCGACACGCGGCGACGCCCCCTTATTTCTGATTTGTGTTTTAATATAGTACCTATAATTGCCAGTGTCATTGTAAAAGTTGACACTGTGCACGAGTAAAACAATATATCGTATGTAATGTTCGTTGTTGTCGTCACTAAATACTACGAATGTTTTGACGACTTACGCATTATGTTTCTCTTATGCACATATTTTCATAAAAATTATGTAAACTATAAATGCTAGAATATTAAGATGATTTTTTTATTCAATTTTCAGTATATTTGCAAAAATAATAATAATAGAGTAACGAAAAAAGCTAGCTTTACCGACAGTTATGTGTTTACACATAAGTATGTAATTTATCGTTATTCTTACTCGGAAATCAAGGAACTGTTAGGTTTATTGCTCATGTCTCATAATAAGTTTCTAGATTTATTTTTTTAAACGTCTTGACAGATTTCGACATTTTTCTATTATTTCGATGGGTGATTAAAACGAAATTGACGATTTTTTACTTCATCTGTTGAGTGTGTTTTCTAAATCTGTTTTTATAAATGGCTGATCTGCGACCGTAGGTTGTGGGTTTGATTCCCACCTAGGACAATTCTTTTTTTGATGAGCACAATCATTTGTTCTGTGCCTGGGTGTATTTTATCAGTAAAATGTATTAGAAATATAATAATATGAGGATATTTATCAGTTTTCTGGTAACCATAAAACAAGCTCTGCTTACTTTGGTATTAGATTGCTGTGTGTAAGTTGTCACAGGATTTTATCATTATGTTATAGTATTATTATAGATACTATGTCTTTTTTTTATTTATGTAATTTGTTGCAAAATGTTATGTTTAAATGTAATTTGGGTTGAGAAAATATGAATTATTATTAAAAGCTAGTCGGGATTTTTATGCTTTTTATATTTTGTTTACTTTATAGTAAAATTGCATCAATACCTACCTTTAAATGTTATTATTAGTTGCTTTGTTTAAGTTAATTTATGTAGGATGCATAATGCAATTTACTACTACTAAAATACTAATTAGATGTAAACTTAAAATGTCTAAATAGTATTTTAATACTATTTACTTACTAAAATCACCGTTTATACTCCAGTTTAGAGTTTTTAAGCTCAATAAACCCAGTATCTGAACCTTACCACCTTTCCCTGTGTGTAGCAGGAATTCTTTTCAATGGAGTCTGGAGTGTAAATTTAGTTGTGCCTTTAATTGTGATAGCAATATTTTATAAGTATGCGTCTACAACTAGGACACTTGTAACAAGGAGTAAACGCGCAACAAGGAGACGATGCTGGTCGGTCAACGACTGGCTCCATGAACTTCAGCATGTTTTTTTAGAAGTAAGGAATAAACAAAATAAAACAAATTAGATACTTCAAAATATGTTTTAATTTATAAGATTATTAAAAATATAAACATAATGAGAGCTACCGTTATTACGCTCACGTGTTGATGCCTCTAGCATAGTTCAGAAAATGTCAAAAATAACTTATAATTAAAGATTCACCGCGCTTGTCGCGTTGTGTTGTTTTTTACAGTCGGTTCTGAGTTTCGAAGTTCTCGTACTAGACAAATAACTCGGTTTAACTGATAAGTTGTATTTACTATGATGTTATGTTAGTAAGATGTAGGATATATTGTGGAAATAATATTTAAAGAAATAATTTAATAATTATTTGGTAGATAACTCATTGTGATTAAAGTAAAACTGAATAATAACCGGTATTTAATTAATTGGTAAATCTCGATCTTTCATCTTTCATAAAAAACCTTGAATGAGTAGTTCTAACAATATAATGGTTCACTCTTGTTACCATTTGCCATCAAAATTATGACCCAAATCGACCATCGATCTTGGCGGTGCAATTAGCAACCACTTAGCATCTAATGAAGCTTACAGTCAATTACAAGTAGGGATATTATATCTATCTTATTAAAATTAAGTTTATAAGAAAAATAAAAAAACTTGTGAGGTGTCAAGGGACACCCGGATGGAACGAAGTTCCTTTCGATTAATTAGTGAAGTAATTATAATGTATATATTTTTTTAAGTTATAATAAATAAAATAAGAAATTAACAAATATAATGTAATATAAACTTAATCAGTAGGGTCAATAATTTTAGTAATGGTATTATAACTGATATTATATAACTGAAGTAGGAAACATAATGTTTGGGGTTCTATTTTATTTAAATGTCTTGAAAAATCTGGATCAATGGTAGTATTATATTTTGTTGTTGATTCTGCTGGATTTAATTAATAATAAATTTTATTTAGTAAATAATAAATTTAATTAAATTGATATTAATAATTTTATTAGGGTATTTTTTTGAATTTTTTTTATTTAAAATTATTAATTATTATTATTATTATTATTAAGAGCCTGCAATGTCCCACTGCTGGGCAAAGGCCTCCCCACTCTCCCTCCATTTATCTCTCTCAAGAGCCGCGAAATTATTAATTATAATAAATTAAATTAAAATAATAATTTCATAATTAATTAAATTAGATAAATAATTTTATTATTAATTAAATTTAATTAATAAAAAAATATATATATCACATATATATATAATATATATAACACCGTTTGTGATCGACAAGCGAGCCACGAGCTCGTTGTAAAGACTACGGTGGTTTTTTCGGTGTTTGTCATACCAGAATACAATGCGAGGCGAGACAAAACTGTTATTTCTCGGTGTATTGCTATAGTAACACATTTAGTACTAAAACTCCGATGAAGCAGTCAAAGACTGCGCTCAGGCTAACTACAAAGATCTCTACCAAAAAGAAAAAAAACATTTGCACTAAAACTGAAGTGCCTAAAAACGGAAGCTACATTAAGTGATATAAGTAATATTATTTATTAACAGCCATGATTATACTTAGAAAAAAATAATCTACTAAGAAACGAAAAAAATCTGTCTAGAACTATAAATATTATAATTATAAGAATGACTGAAAAAAAGTACTCGTGTTTAACGTATTGCTTGTAATTATAACACATACACAAAAAAAAAACGCCGTTATCTGGCGGCTCCTTTCGCCCCTCGGTGATCGACGCATAGTTTTTGACAACGCGCCGTGTCGCGCCAAATGCCAAACCGCGGTATAGCTTGTTCGTAAATCACAAGTTTCAAGAAAAATACAATTACATAATTAATGACGGTCCTTTATCCAGTCAATAAATATTATTTATTAGGCTTACGTCAAATAAACAAATTCTTATAAAAATAAAAAAATTACACTTCGTATTAGTAATAGTAGGTAGCTATTTTACTGAATCCATAATATTTATTTAAATTATTTTTAATTCATGTTTAACAGAGTTTTACAAAAAACTAAAGGGAAGTCGGGCATGCATTTTCTAACTGCCGGGCCAAAAGACGGTTATAATCGAATAAAAAAAACATAACTTGTATCAACTAGATATTCTACTTCAATGGTTTGACAACCAAAATAATACTTATGATTTTAGTGTCGGTCTAACTATCCGAAAAAGACAAACAAAAGGTATATTTGTATTCTTTTCTAACGCATGGCTTGCGCGCAGGATAGAGAGAGAGTTGCATTTTGTGCATTACATTACAGTTCTTGAGTACACTTTAACGATAACAATAAGCTGTCGCGAGCAAAACTGATCTGTTTGACAATGAGTTTAAGGTTCATAATAAGATGTTACTGTTTTTTTATTGTTTCTCATAGAGTTTTTGTAGCTTTTATTCTACACCCGGCGTCCGTTTAGTGTGTTAATGTTAAAATACTATAGTAGGTATATGTATAGTAATAGTATATATTATATTAACAATGCCAACCAATTTTCCAATGGCTCGCATTATACTCATATTTATATCTTTAGAGGTTAATAAGAAGATTATCGGTGGAACTTATAACATTACTTTAAACCGTCCGGGGGCTGAAAATATACCACGAATGACTTTTTTAAACATAATAAAACTGCTAAGAATTATGCTACTATTATATTAAATATCCTCATCAGAATCAACATCCCAATTTAATGATAGAAAGTTAAAATAATTGTTACAAGAAAATTTTAAAAACATCTAGCAAAAAAGAAAAGGGTCGGAGTCGAGGGAGGTCGGAGTAAAAGGGTCGCCTTCTTAGGTTCTCAGCCTCTGCTGTCAGTCTTCTTCGTTGATGACAAAGTAACCATGTCGTCGCTTCCCGCGGGCAGTTATTTAGTCTTCCATCCTCTTACTATCGTCTTATCCACAGCCTTACTGTAAGAGCGCTGCAAACAAAATGTTTAAACAATTAATCCATATGTAATAAAATTCTAGTAAGTTTACAAAAACAACCGAATACTGTAATCACAAATAGATTTCGAAGAATCAGACAAGTTGGGTTCGAACTCGAGACTGAAGTTATAACGGGTAATACCAACCTACTAGACTATCGCTACTCTCTGCTAATTTGGTCATCTATGTATTACCTACATTGCTCTTCCGTGGTCTAAATCACCTACACAATTATAAAAAATTCTCTCTCAAAAATTAAAACGATTATTTTTTTAATCTGCTCCAATAAAAAATGTTTATTAGCGCGAACTTGTTTATTAATACATTTTGCGGTGGCTACCAGTGGCTAACTTTGATGAAAATACTTGACCTAACCAAAAACAAACAAAATATTTTTTTTTCAATCCAGTATTTATGATTTTATTTGAAATCATTTGGTCATAATAACTAACATGCGCTTTGCGAAAACAAGTACCCGAAAGCTCTGGTTTATGACTCTTTTGTTAAAAGTGAGCCGACTAGTTTTTTATCTATAGCAGTGGAATTCTATTGTTATAGCTCCGGCCAAACCGGCCGACTTTGCTACTTATTGTTTCATTTTTTAAATTAAAATTAACACGTTTATTTAATTACTCTTTTAAAGGTAGATCTGTTATTATAATAACCGTAAAAATGAAATGGTATTGAAAAAAAAAACACCTAACAAAACACTATTACAAAAAGATTATTATTTAAAATAATGTGTATACCCTAAACAAGAATATAGCCGAACTATCTATTTAACTATAACTTTTTCTATTTAACATATCACTCGTTTGGTATGGTTACATAAATCCCAACAAAAGTATGAATGAAAATGCACTGATTTACTTCATACAGAGCGTAAATGAAGCTTTAGTTCCTTTAAAAAGTATGTATGACGTGTAATATAAGGAAGTTTGAATAAAAAAAAACTAGAATTGGCCACAAAGATCACTTTAAAATAATACACGCTTAATAGTTAAGATGTTAAAACATGAGACTAGTGTCAGATGACTCACGCAATCAATTATAATTATCAATTCTAAAAACATCCCTACTTAGCAGCACAACAGGCATTTTTACACATTTGTGTTAAACACATTATTAAAATGTCACCGTGAACAACACTGAATAAATCTGTTTTCATGTTTAGTGCAATAATAATTAGTATCTAAAACAATTTTGACCGACTAGAATTAAGTGTTATGTAGTTCACGTTAATCTTTTTTCTTTCTATCCCACTACTTTGCAGACTCTTTATCTATCTGGTTTTAGGCTGACTTATAAACACATAATGCTTAAAATATAATTAAAATGTTAATACTTACAAATATTCTCAGGTCATCCGCAATTTGACTAATAAATTTGTTCGCTCTTCGATCGTCAATTTTAGATATCACACAAACAAAATAAAATTCCGGTAAACACGCGCGAGTATTCGTAAACAGTAGTCAAAGTCACGGAGAAAACAGCGAACGTCAACAATGAACAAACAGTGAGATGCGACTGACGTCCACAAAAATAGTCAAAGCATATATTTCCATCTCTTTACTGCAATGTCCTAATTGGTCAACGTCCCAGGAGGGCGGAGCTTCCGTGCCAGTCGCCTGCGTCGAACGTCAAACGAAATCTTCTAAAAAGTGATAAGGCTTCGTTGTCCCCGATTGTACATTGAACACATTTTTTTTAACTTAACTACATATTATTTTTGGCTCATTGATGCATTAGCATACTACAAACATGTACATTGCCACCGATTGGTCCCTAACACAAATTAGGCCTCATCTGGGCAGAGCCAGGCAGACATGGGTAGATGACCTACATTCATTTTTACAAAACTGGTCAATCACGACTCTTGAAGGCGAGTGGGGACACCTTTGTTCAGCAGTGGGACATTTTATGCTCCGACTAAAAATAACTAATGTATATCACTACTAAAATTAGGTACATCCTCGAGTTAACTTGTACTTATCATATTAATAATTTCTTACCTAGTGCAGAGCAAATTACTATGGCCTATAAACAGTCTCTTAGCAACAGCATAGTTCCAACTTGTCTGGCGCCGCGAGCCCCAGGGGACCAGTCGGATTGAAACGTAAAACCTTCAGGCAACATACAGGTATAATATTCGTAAGGGTTTTAAACAAAAAAAAGGGGTAAGCAGATAGGAAGGTCATTAGTACATTTTTCGATCTTTTTTTCCAGTCTTAATTTTGGTCGCCTTAACTGTTCGGCCTAGATCCATACTTCAGTTGTACTTATCGTATACAAGCTAACACTTGTACTTATAATACAAATCACTTGTAAGGTAAAAAAGTATGTCGTATAAACAGTTGGTAACTACAGCATGGTTCCTACAAGTCTGTCAGTCAGATTGAAACATAAAACCTTCTAGCCTTATAAAGGTATTTATGTCAGTTTATCATCAAGTATTTAACCTTAGAAAGGTGGGCAGAGTTGTAGCTAACGTACTATGTATACCAATAATACTAATGAAATATATATTGGCGAAATATGTAGTTACGAAAAAAGGCATATGTGACTACATGTTTTTGACTTGAAAATTTCGTTCAATGGAGTACAAAAATAGCTTACAAAGTCACTCCAATAAGCATCTAAATAAAAATATCGGTGATCAATATGCTTAGGTAATTGCTATTGTTGATCGATGTCCATTTATAAATAAAGAAAAAATATTTGCACTACAAAGGAATTTCTCCATCGATATTTTAATAATATATTAAGGGCGTCACGAACACTTATAATTTTCCAGCAATTTGTATTCAAAGCATATTATTATCCATTATGATGAAAAGGTCAAGTCGATTACAATCCCTTCTGAAACGCTGACAAAACGCGGGAAATTACACGGAAACTGATAACGTTGATAACACGCCATTCTCTTTTTGAAAATCTTTCATGTTTGGTGACATGACATTGGCTTGAGTTATGAGAAAAACAGAAAATGGCCGACCATTGGTCAAGGGGTAAAAAAGAGGTTATCGTGTTTTTTGTACGATTACGTTATGTGTTCTATAAATAAAGCGATTTTAGTTATACTTTTTTAATATACAAAATATATCAGTATATTTTTTGTCATTACTCATTCGCCTACCCCTTAAGCACATAGGCGCGATGATAGCACGAGGTCGGTAAAACAAGCATTTGATTCATTTAATATTCTCAACTGCCAGTCATAAATTATTCAGGCTAAACGGTGTGCTTTAACTGTACTGTCTAATCGCTTATTATTTAAAGTTTTACTTTTTATTACTCTTGACATTGTCTATGAATTACATATTTTGAATATGGAAAGTAGTTAGTTATGGTCGGTATTAGATTTTTTAATTGTTTTGTTTTTATTTAATTATAGGTTGTGATATTTATAATTACGTGGAAATGTTTTTTATTTGTTTAATTATTTATTTCCGACTTGTATAAGGTGGACATAGGTAAAGTAACTGGCTATTAATAAAGTTAGTAATTTTACCTTTACAGAGACAAAAAGTAAGTAAATTTTATCGAAGACAAAATTTCTTTTATTTAATTACAATTCTTTGGTAACATCGTTTCGAAGTAAAAAGCAAAGTTCTCAGAGAGCTTAGGAACTTATAATGAAATTGTGACTTTCAGGCAAAAATCCTGATAGAATTTGATTACTTACGAGGATATTGATCGGGAGGTATAATAAAGTGCGTGTTTAATATGATTTCGCTAAATTTTGTATTGAATACAAACAGATGAACCAACACTATTAGTTATTATCAAACTAAAGGTTTTAGAGTAAAAAAGTTACCCAATAACAGACGAAAGTCTGAAACTAGACTGAAGTCTATTTTAGGAATTCTATTGTAGTTTCTCGTCGGTCTTGTCAATAACGTTAGCCCTCGAGGTATTGTAAAGGATCCCTTGGGTCCGACTGATACTTTCAGGAACATATTCATAATGTCGGGGCTCACTGAGTGATTGCTTACAAAGGCAATTGGAATGTTTCTGGTCAAAAGAGTAGATATTTAGGTACTCATTGAATTTAGGAAGTAAGTATTTTAGGTAACTGCCGAGATGTCTAAGTAGTTAAGAAACTAATTGTTGAAACTGCTAGCCGAAGTTCTTGATAATTATAATGTTTGAGTAGTGCTAATAACCTTTTTAGTCTGTTATAACAGAAAAATCTTACTATGACACAACTGTGTTTTGGAATACATTTAAAAAGCTCTCCTCATTTTGCAAATATTGACTCATATGCTTTTGAAGATCGTGCTTTCTTTCTGCTATACAATACTGCACAAGAGTATTAAAACATATTATTCAAAAATAAAAAAAAACTCGCACTTTTAAATCAAACCCAGAATATCTCCACAAAAAACATCTTAGCATTTCCTCAAATTTAATAACCTCATATTTTCCACCTCACATTTTAGTGTCTCGTTATTTTTTATGCAGAATGTTTACCTCCAGATTGTCTGTTAGTTTAAGAGTCGCTTGGATTGAGTCCAAGAGCTCTACTGACGCCGATCCGACGACACTCTTATATCAAGCCGTTATGAAATATTACTTACAAATTTACCACACCTTGCCAAATGTTTGCGACTCATTTTAAAGGTGGTTTTGGAACTTGAAGAGTTGGAGTTAATGAGTTGGAACCTTAGTTACTTTAGAAAATAGACTTTGCTAAAGGAACAATAATAACATTATATAAAATTAAATATGAATTGAAGAAAGAAAAAATATAAACCTGAAAAAAGACTAAAACTGGGTTCAAATCAATTGAAATTTTCTTTCTACTGTTCATAATTATTTACAAGTAATCGCTTTGCTAGCGCTAGTAAATAAAAGTAAGTTAGTTAGTTAGTTTTAGTTATCATGCCCACAGACAAACTGTGCAAACAGTTTTGTGGGGTTTTATGTAAAAGTCTGTCTTATAGTTTAAAGAGTTTAATAAACAAATAAATAAATGAAAATGGGCGTGTATAGAATGTTAAAATAATAATATCCTAGGACATTTTACAAAATCTCATAAGTGTTAAGTCTTGTCATACAAAATATTACTCGAGAAATATTTTCCCATGGCATATTTTCCTAATTCTGATAAAAATACCTTAGAGCTGGTCTATCAAGACATAAAAGTTAGCAACTACCCAATTTAGGAATTAACCCAGAAACCTTGTGTTTTATCGCTTTTGCAATCACCTGACATGGTAAAAAGCTTACAAAGTAAGTTTATCGCTTTATTAATTCCAGCAATTATTTCGAATTAACCTGCCCTTACGTTATAACTGTTCCGAGAATCGATTCACTGGGTTCTTACTATTTCTAATAGGACACGTGACATTTCGATGTTATTATCATAAATTATGTATTACTCAAATGTTTGCATATTGAATAAATTATGAGTAACGATTTTAGTGTAGGGCTATTAATTTATTATGTTGATAAATAACGTAACATATTATGATGTCGATGTTAATTCTCTACACTCAATTTTTTTTCTGTAAGAATCTAATTTATTTTCATTGAAAGTGAAATTTTGATATTAAATAATATAAAAAACACAGCAATTACTGTAAAGTATTGTTTATCCAGTAGAATGGCGTTGAAAACATCCTTGAAATTGTTTACAGTAGGTCTACACACGCCCCACGTTGGGCGCCACTGAATGAAAAGCCGATCCCGCCTGTCACGCGACCTTTGTCATGTCGATTCTACTATAATTATATTATGTTAGCATTCCTAAGTAATATACAAAGTGTTATTTTACCTTAAAATAACTTTTACATTATTTCTGTTAATTTTGAGTCAATTTGAAACCATCTCTTTATTAATCTTGAGTTTTTCCAATCATTCTTGAGAAAATCTTAGATTTCTTCTCTATTTACATTTAATTTGAACCTTTTTAGATTTCTTTGTGTCTTCGGCAAATCGAATATTCTGTTATTCTAAACCTTTGCGTTTTGAATAGGTAAATTAAATTGGTTTGAAAGAGCAACGAAAGAAAATTAAATTATCTAGAATAAATATAAAGACGTTTTTATTTTAGGAAACAGCTTTTGTTAAAGACTCATGACACGCGTCGAAGCTCGTCAACCATCTGGTCAATTTAGACGCGTTTTCCACACATGTCGTTTTATTACATTCCTCAGAATATGAGTGTTTAATATTATATTTTGTCTCTATCAGATAATACGTAGGTGAAAGGGACAGACAACGTCAGTAGGTGGTGTACAGTAATTGTTAGCAAGGTTTAACGTTTCGTTGGACGGTAGCCAGAGACAGATTGGCTGACGACGTAAAAATGATATGTCCATAATTTCGAGGCGGTTGGGTGACGTGTGATGTTTTGAATGCAGAATAGTTTTGAATTGGGAACAATATGAATGAAGTTGTACTTCTTTTAATCTGTTCTAACTTTGATTGCTTTATAACGGTTTTAAGAAGTCACTCTCAATCCGCCATTTTTTATCGAGTTCTTACAATATACGAAAGTGTAATAACAGTACGTGTATACTAAATGCTTTGCTGCACTTTATAATCAGAAGGGGTTCCACAAATATTGTCATTATGTTAACACAAAAATAGCAACAATGTCTCAAATATCGTCATTGTACCTAAGAATAAGGACAAAAGCGTTTCAAACATAAACAGAAGACAGTAAGACTTAACATTGCTCATAATAAAGCTAGAATAACCATTAATAATAGTTAAGAAGCCAGCAGAGCGGACATCCGCTCTTAAATAATTAGTTGTGCGGTATTTGTGTGGGCATATATTTACACCCACTGGACGTCAACAAGTGTGCTCATTGTGATTCTGTACCATTCTGTGTCTACAGTGACTCAGGTACGTTTGTTGTAAATTGTAGCTATTTTAAAACTAGCATGGTTAATGCATTTCTTTTTAATTCTTTTGTGAAAACTGTTGTGAATTTTTTTATTGTTTTGTATTGATTTTGATTGGTTTTCTGAGAATATATGTAAATAAGAGACATCATATTACTTAGTAAAAGTGTTTCAAGGCATCCGGTGAGGAAAAATGAACCCTAGTTTATCGGTAACAGGCTTGTAAAAAATCTCTAGTGCTTATGTAATTTAAAGTTGAGTTCAACAGGTCCATTTAAGTTTGATTATCAGATCATTTTCAACCAATATTTTATCGATAAAAGATCAATTATTTCTTGTAAAATGAAAATTCCGTTCTTAGAACATATTTACGACCAAGCGACAAACAGCAAAGATTGACTTAATAAAGTTGTTTTATGATTTACTATCTCAATATTAGAAAAGTGATAAATCAAGATAAAAGCAGAAGAGCATGTGTCTCCATTATGTCGGAAGGATTCCTTCAAGATAGGAACCTATAAACTAGGATTAAGAGATTGTCTTTGTCAAGGACGAATATTTTATGGGACATAAAGAAGCAAGCCAACAGAATTCCGTGAGATTTGTAGCTGTTATGTCTAGCCTGTTGTAGGCTAGAACTAGACTGAGTTGGGTCGCTAAGTGCGTAATCTTGTTAGTGAATATGTCGGTACTGCCCTAATATTAATGAGAGAGTCGGTGTCTGCGCTAAAGAGAGCTCTATCCATACATAAAATATGACAGAGAGAGCGTATGCAAAAAGTATTGAGTCTGTGCAAAAAAAAATAGTTTTGTAGAGCAAAAAAATTCATGAAAATTAAAGTGTCAATACGTCTTTTAACTTGTCGCCGACGAGTGAATAGTCAACTTTTTTTTATTGATACTTTAATTTCAATTAATTAATTACTCTACAAAACTTTTTTTTTTGCGTAGATACAATATACATACGCTCTCTTATCTCCTTTTTCATACATTTAAATTGCAAAATATTTTTTTTTTTTTTAATCTGAAATTTTATTTATTAATACACAATTAAATCTAATATAAGAACAAACTCTAACTATACTAAAATTAATTATATTATTATTTTAATTAGCTACATGGAAAACTTTAGATTTAAAAAAAGTATGTTCAAATGTTTGTTCCCGTTCATTACTCACTTTTCTTACAAGATAAAGTTCTCCAGTTTGTAATTTATTCTGTTATTGTTATCAGATGTTAGTGCAAGCAGGATGCACAATGCAGCGTAACGAGGTTAATGGTGGTCTGTCGCAAATGCATAATGCATAACGAGTGTACTGGTATTTCTGGGAGTTAAGTATCTTGCTAAATAGTTATATTTATTCCTGTGTTGAAACTCAGCTGTATTTGAAGTTTCAGCCTTATAATAAGAGGTGTGGACTTGAAGTTTTGATTGAGTATTTGGTAGGGTCACTACCTGTGCGAAAGTTTGTAAGATTGAATCGAAATATATGTAATTTTCTGTCACGCTAATACTTCTAAATGAATTTAAGTACATAAAACTTTCCGATAATAAAGCTAGTAGCTACCTTGATATATGTTACAAAAATATAACAACTTTTAACGTTACGACGCATGAGCAATATTGTAATTTACTTATAATGAAAAAAGTTAAACAAAACAAATGCATGATAATGTCAATCAAATATTCTGTGAATAGTTCCACTGATAAACATCTTAATGCAAACAACAAAATGATTATACTTTTAAGTAGATTTGTTTTCCCTATTCAAAGGTCGTTGGTCATTACCGTAGGGCCCACTTACTTAATGTCAAACGTCAGAAGGGTCAAGGGCTGTGTCAAGGGCACTAGGCGTGTACCTAGCTATAGAAATTTCGCTTGTGTATCCTTAAAGTCCGTGAAATTAGATTTACTTGGACCCTGTATAGGAGCCGCGGTAATATCAATTTCACGCAACACTCGGTATCTGTTTAATTCGTTATAACTTGGTCCGTAATAGCTAGAGTTGTTGTACTCCTATGTATAAGTTTTCTCATTGCTTTGTAATATTGTCTGGTGGTTTTATTAGGTTTTGTTGGTATTAATCTACTTTTAAAGAATATCTAGACCGTCTAAACAACCGATGATAAGTCAGAAAATCAATTTGAACATTGCTTTTACATAATACGCAGTCCCAAAAACATTCATTTTTAATTTTGTGGGACAAGAGTTGGTTAAATTGTATTTATGAATAAGTTTAGGGATTTAGAATAATATTAACAGTTTTCAACCATTTTTGTAATCGTACATCGCAATGCTTGCCTGCTCTAAAACTTCTTTGAGAGATACTATAGTACCTGCCTTTAAATATATACTCTTTTGGTTTGACAAGAACTTAGACCACAAAAATCTTTTTAGTGCCTTTTTTATATACAAGTGCATTACAGAAATAAACGACTGATGAATATATAAAATGTATTTTAAGAGTTCTGCGACAGTAAATACACAGGCGAGTGAATTTCAATGTGGCTCGGATAGTACGGCTCGAAATATATTGTTATTTTTGCATGTGACATTGTTATTTTCGTTTTCCGACAAATCGTGGTTTTTCTGACGTCAGATCTTTATTGACCAACTGTATTATACTGAAATTTTGTGGAACAGATTTATTTTAATGCTTAAGGTTACTCTTTGATCGCTGATTCAAATGTTACGTCAACTGTGTACAATTATAAGACAAGATAAATTGTTGAAATGGGACGTACAAAATGGAGACCTGCGTGTGTTTTGTTAATAGTTTAGTCATGCTAGTTTGTTGCGTGTCGTAGGAAATTAATATCAGATATTTAATTTGGTCCGTTTAAAAAATTCGAACTATTGGGTAAGTGAAAAGGTTTAAGATTTAATTTATAAGGTCAATCGAAATAGGCCACCTTACAACTAGTTTTTATTCATTTTGTAGTAATATAGACAATGTAAAAAACCATCTTGAATGATTTATCATCGAATGTAGAATTACTTACCATTACTTCTCTTCCGAAATATATAGCAGCAGGTTATATCTTTTTTGGTAGAGATCTTTGCAGTTAGCCTGAGCGCAGGCTTTGACTGCTTCACCGGACTTTTAAGCAGGTTATATCGTCATATAATTTTTATATTGAACTTTCACACTAGGGAACTGGTGAACGAAATAGACGTGTAACAATAAATAAGTAGCTGACGTACGGAACCCGGCAGTCAACTGATGTTTATTGAAGTTGATTGATGAGTGACTACAATGAGTGTTGCCTTCCTCACACACTTTTCTGAGCACGTTGCCGGAATATAAACCTCATAACAATACTAGCTTTTGTTCAAGGATTTGTTCGCATTTCTCTTCAATATGGACCTTTCAAAATCCTCTTGTGAATCTCAGCAATACATTAGATATCTCTCAGTAAAATAGTTTTCAATCGTATCAGTATTTTCATGATATTGTTGGTGCTTATATTAGAAAGCAGTACCTAGTAAGAATATTTTCGTAGTTACTGAAACAAGGCATCAAAACAGTAGTCGCTTGAGGCGCGTCAATATCTACAGTAGGGATTTTATTCTAACGAAGTTTGCACTATTTTGAAACTATTTCAATCATGTGGTGAAGTTATTTACATCTTGTTTATGTATGTATGTACCTTCATGGACTTGTTACTGTCCGTGAGCGTGACTGGACAGTTTACACATATGAGCATCTGACGCAGATCTTTATCAAATACTTTCGTTTTGTTATTTAATGAATGATCTTTCTAATTTGGTGTATCAAAAATGTATAATGTTCAATATACTCGTTTTACAAAGTAGTAAATATATTCTCAATGCGATAGTTAGCTTTAAGCTTTGGTACTGTTGACAGTTTTTTTAACACCTTTTTCGTTAATTATGTCAGAAAATCCTTCCGGCCATAAATAAGAAATATTATACAAGAGACGACATGAATTGTTAACGTTGCATTTTGTTTGAACCGCCCTTATAATGGAAACCTTATACGTGACTGGCTTTTCTTAAGACTACCAGAAGATAAATTGCAATTAAAACTTTGAGATATTTTTAATGATGGGTTTTCGCTGTGCATTTATTATGTACTAACTGTGCCCCGCGGTTTCACCCGCGTGAATGACAATACATACACTATCTTTATAAATTATAGCTTATGTTTTATTCCGATGAATAAGCTACATTACTGTAAAGTTTCATTAAAATCCATTCAGTAGTTTTTGCGAGAAAGAGTAACAAACATCCACACATCCATTCTCATAAACTTTCACATAATATTAGTAGGATATATTTTTGTAAACTTACAATTATAATTTACTTTACAAACTAGTTTAAATAAGGCGTGTGAAATTTAGGTACCTACATACAATGTACGCCTCGTGTTAGTTACCTGTATGACCGAAAAAGTGGCGTGTTTTTCACCCATTTCATTTACAATTTAGTACTCATTTACAAATGTTTTAATTAGACATGTTTTTTCAAATAACGTGTCTAATCTTTATCAGTGACGTAATTAGGATAATTTACAAACGAATATTATTCTTAATTTAGAAACAGATGCTAAAAACCTTGGCAGCTAAAGCAGGTCACAATACCAAGGAGAGCGAAAATTATGTTTTACTACATTTCTGAATATTATTGTGATATACACCTTGACAAACTTACGTTTTATGTGGTCTAGTATTAGTAGGTAATATAAATGTTATGTGGTATATTCTCTTGACTAGAACATAAATGTCTATTTTCGACTCTTGTTTTCATCTTTTTAAGTAGAGGAATAAGGGAATCCTCTTAATATGTTTGTTTTACCTGATATTACAATTTTAACTTAAGAGGCCTCAAGGACCACAATTTATCATTGGTACAGCTTTGAAATGATAAAGTGTCTTGAAATGAGAGTGTTTGAAATGACAAATGTTACTTTTGATTTTTTTCAATTGTACGACAATGAAATTATCCTTTTATACATATAGTAGAAATCTACAATATATTAAAAATAAAACTATCCGACCCAAAAGGACATGTATGATCCACAATCACGTGACCAACTAAATTATGGAACAGTATTTAGAGCATATTACCGTCACTACTATCACTCTCAAAGGGATAGTCAGAAATATCTCTCACAGCCAGAGGATCCCTCAACGAAATGGATATAAAGCGGTGGATGTTGAAGTGGGCCCGCCATTACGGAGCTGTCCTCGACGAGTCATTAGGAAAATATTTCCATTAGTCGCCTCTCACATCAAGGAGGGATGAGAGCTGCTATTATTTCGTGTACAACAAAATACTCGTCAATCTTGCAGATTTTTATCCTTCTTATTACCACTTGGTTTTCGTTGACTTGACTTTTTACTTCCCTGACTCTGGGAGGTAATTATATTATGACATAGATAATAACTATTTATTCCAATGTACTTACTTTGAATTCTATTGGCATTTTCGTATTTTAAGTATTACAAAGAATAAATGAAGTCGATCAACATTATTTGATTCCTGTATATTTTTTCTCTTTTTGTTTCCCTCACTCTGCAGACGTAACATTAGGTTATGAAACAGATCATAACTATTTATCCGGATGTAATTTAAATTATATTGGCATTTACGAACGAATTTTAAATTTTACATGTGAATTAAATATTGTCGACCAAAACCAAAAAAACTATTTGATTAATGTAGGTATATTTTTATTTCAGCCACGGCTAAAATAATTGGGAATAAATATCACCGCTTCCAGTTTATCAAGGTATAAATCACGTGAGTCCCGCGCGTCCTTCGTGGCGACTCCAATCACCGTGCAGGTTATATATGTCCCTTTATATTAAGGGTCATTGACAACATGATCACACTTATATTATTTTCTTTGATGATTTTATCCAATAGCAAAACCTTATTTCTGTGTGCTGTGGTCTGTAAGTGGATCCTTCTTTGAGTAGTGTCCAGTTCAGGGAAATACTTAGGAAACATGACGAGAAGGCAAACCGCGAATTTCCTGATTATCCGCTATCAAAAAGAGAGTTGTTTGATACTGACAAATTAGCTGTAATTTAATGATTTAAGTGTCTTTGAATTTGATATTCACATATCATCACGCCTGTATCCCCGAAGGGGTAGGCGGAGGTGTACCAATGTACACCCACAGTTCGCCGATATGTTTAGGTCCCATGTAATAGGGGGCGAGCCTATTGCCACTTACCGGGCACAAATCCAAACTCCGACCTGCTACTGAGAATTTCATAGAAAAACCCAATAACACCTTGGCGGACTCGGGAATCGAACCCAAGACCTCCAGCGTAGCAGTCGCGCTTAGCACCACAAGGCCAACGAGGTAATCATGATATTCAACAGCCCCAAAAATATACTTTATTATTTATTTATTCTTCTTTTCAGTTAACCTCAGCGCAGGCTTTGACTGCTTCGCTGGACTTCTGGCGAGGACCTTAAGGCCTCCAGCCAGAGCCCCAAAAATATTCTTCTCACGTCGGACCACACGCTTTCGATAACTTGGAATAATATTAAAAAGATCCTTCAAGAGAGGTTCCAGTAATGAAGTAATATTTAACTACATAAGAGACTTGTAATATACGATATTAGTCTAGAAAATCTTATTATGGTGACCAATCCGTTATCCCAAACTCAGTTACGATGATAAATGAAGGTCCGTTAATTACATTTATCGAAGTGGTGTGTAGTGTGAAGTATACTCGCTAAGCTGCTGATATGTCTTGCACGTCATACTAAATAACATTAGATACTGCCCGCATGATGAAGGCTTGACGCAAAGTCTAAATAATGTTGCCACTTTGGACGTAAGTCAAATTGGATTTGTAGGAAAATACCTATTTATTTTGTAAGATTTTAAGAGAATTGCATGTTAATTTTGTCAAGCCAAAAACAAAGTGAGCAACTCCAATTTTATTAAACTCATATAGCTATATTGACAGAAAAATAGAAGTGAACCATTGTCACGAAAATATTAATAGAAATGAAGAAAAATAAAATCGCTTGATATGCATAAAAAAACTGTATGCTTGGTTCATTTCAATCTGGTTTCAGATATAGGAAGAATAAATAAATAATATATGAAAATAGGTCTTCTATTTTCATAAACATTCTTTTGTATGTAAATGTAATGGCTCTGATATTTATGTTTATAAATTAGGTACTAACATTTAGGCTTCCGTTATATTTCTAGGCTAATGTTGTAAGGAATTGATTTGTTTTATAGGAATACTAAAAAAAAATAGGCAGCATAAACCCTAGATTGAGTCTATGTATTATTTGTTTTATTGAGGTATCTGATCACTACAATACTGTAGACTATTGCAATGCATACTAAATGAATAAATTATGTTTAAGTCTCAGACTGTCTTAACTTTTCCAATATTATGATCTATTTGACTGAGGTCTAAAAAATAATGGTATTTTTGAACTGAAATTGTTGCACCCTATATTACCGCACATTGCTAGATATCTGCTGCATACTTTATTTTTTGCGATTTATTTCTTGGAGTCTTTTTATTTATTCTCACCTTGTAGCTCACAACATAACACATAATATATAAATCGCTGTGCAAGAGAGAGTTCAACGTACTGCTTATATTCTTTAGACGATCAGCATACACTATGCATGTTACACAACTTATGTTCCTATTTTTCGAAGTGGACTTTAACCCGTCAATAGTTATCGACGTAAGATGGAGTCGTTTTCTGTCTACCTCAGAGGAAAACCGAAATAAACAAAAGGTCAAGGTTTCCGGCGACCAGACGTCTCTCGTGGTTGCCGACTATTTGAGAACTATGTAGGGCAGCGACTGAAATATAACTCTAATAACGCCGGTTTGAATGCGAGATGTAGGTGTAAGATAAACCACTTAGAATTGTTTAGTTATTAATCCAAGTTTTATAACTCCCGTCCTAAATGTTGAAAATTATCTAAAGCCCCAATTACGTGGCATACTATATAAATTTCAGTATAATGTAAGTATTCTAGGATAATTTAAGGGAAGAATTTAGATGCTAGATGAATTAATCAGGCTTAAATTACGGCACAAGTAGTAAATATTGCTTTACACTAGGTTAATTAATTCTTAATTGGAAAGCTCACATAGACACATTATGTAAAAAAATGAATAAGTCTGCATTTGCTCTTTATACACTGTCTCGGTCACTAGACATAGATGCACTATTAACTGCATACTACGGGTTAGTTGAATCCAATCTCAGATATGGCATTATTTTTTGGGGTAACTCAACCGAGAAAGAGTCCATATTTAAAACCCAAAAGAGATGCATAAGATCAATGCTCAAATTAAAAACCGAAGATAGTTGCGAGCCCTATTTTAAACATTATAAAATATTAACTTTATCGTCCCTCTATATTTTTGAAGTAGCAGTATTCACGAAATCCAATCCACATTTATTTCCTCGTATGGAAGATGTTGTTTCTAGAAGCAGGCGTGACAATAGCAAGCTTTGTCTACAGACATGTAGGACTGCACTTATGCGCAAAAGTATCTTCTGTATGGCTCCCATCATATATAATAAATTGCCAAAGACTTGGAAAGAGCTAAATAACAGTGCTTTTAAGAGAAAACTTAAATTGTTCCTAACTGAAAGGGCATATTATAACATTAAAGACTTTCTTAACGAACCTAACTCAGTTTTCATTTAAGTTGTGATAAATATATTTGTTTTTTTTTTTTTTTATTAATTTAAAGCAATTATTATTTATAAGATAGAGTGTTATTGTTAAATTTTAATTCAAGTACATTTGTTATTTGTTTACGCTGTTATTCAACTTAAATAGTTTTTATGTTTTGTATGTTTGATTCTCTACTTATATTATTTTTTTCCCCATTTTGTTGAGGTCTATTTGATTTTATTTTGTCCTTTTTTTCATTTTTTGTACCTTTTTGTAAATATTTGCATGCCATGGAAAATGGCAAACATGTTTTTTAAGTCCTTTATCTAATTTGTCATCTTACATGCACCAATTTTTGTATGTACACACATGTTTAAGCGAATAAATGATTATTATTATTATTAACTAAATAAAATTAATTAAAGCATATTTGCAGACGAATCTGTTGAAACATTTTAGCTTTTGTAGTCCCGCGTTGTAAAGCTTGTCCATCAAAGTTTATACTGAAGTTTTAGCATAGTTCTCCATATAATACTCAAAAGAAAATGGTAGGTGTAAGTTAAGTTTTCTAAGATAAACCTTTGTGGGAAAGACACAAGTTTCATGTAATGTTAAGTGCGAATCTATTCTGATATAAATCAAGCTGATGACTTTGTGTGTTTCAACTCATTAATCCCTAAAAACAGCAGTCCTGGACTCCAAAAATATTTCCCATTTATAAGGCCACTTTTTAAGAGGAATTGTATGACGGATGATACCGCTGAGTATTCCCAGTTAATTATGAGGGTACTTATGCAGATTCCGTTGTTTTCCCAAGGCGTCGCCATCTCTGACAGCTTGA
The DNA here is from genome assembly GCA_905146925.1 of Autographa gamma. Taxonomy (NCBI): domain Eukaryota; kingdom Metazoa; phylum Arthropoda; class Insecta; order Lepidoptera; family Noctuidae; genus Autographa; species Autographa gamma. The sequence goes on from LR989858.1 coordinate 1,951,045, forward strand.
GTCTGACCTCCATTTTGTTTACAATAACAACACCATTACCATTTTGATATTGTCATTCAGATTGTTTATTTTGTAAACTTCCTGAGTGGATATGTAAATTTGTATTTAATAGGTCAATATTTGCGTGAGATTTCGGAATGATAGATTGAAAGGATGAAATGATGCGCCATTTGTAACTTTACGAATAATAAAGATTTTCTTAATTCGGAAATTGCCTAATTAGGTAGCCAGTGCACTAATCAATATAGAATATAGTAGACAAGAAGACGGTATATATTAGTGTTCTTGTAATAAACCTGTTTATGGTCACCGGGCAAGGAAAATAAGCTTTTATTTCGCGTTGGGCAGATTGCACTGGCAGAAACTTCAAAGTCTGTATACTTAAAAAGATCGTGTTTACTACCGTTTTAATCACGCTGGGTACAAAAGAGGTTATTGGATGAGATCAAAATTACAAAAGCACTATCTTTAAAATCTTAGGCCTCGACGATTATTATTGTGTAAGAGATAAGCAGACAACCTGGCACTGCTTAGGCCAATTGAACAAACTTTCCTTCGAACATCTTATGCCAAATGTAGTTTTAGTGGCCATTTGGCTGCTGCCGAAACTGCTTAACCCAGTTAGAATTGACAACAATGGTGTTATGTAAGATAATACTACTCTTGTGTAAGTCCATGTAAAAGATTATGACGTCAAGTCTTTCATTTATTTTTTTCTATTGGGAATAAGCGAAGTTACTACCACAATCAGAAGCAGCCGCCTTGACACTCCAGCCAAGTTACATTTTAGAACAAGAAACCCTGAAATGTGTGGAACTGTCAAGGCGGAGTTATCAAAAATAACCATAATTTCCAAACATTTAACGAGATTTAAGCGATCTGATTATCGTTAAGTCTTGTATAATCGCCACTTGGCTACAGGGGCTAGACAGACAATATCACTTAACTCCTTTTGGCAAATCTCTACTTTATGACATGAGTTGTTTCCAAACGACATCAATACTACAATAATATGTAACATTTTCTAGTTATCTGTCGGTGAAAGCCAAAATAACCAGTATTTGCGTATTCTACAATAGCTTAGTTGGGTAGCACTGTGGCAGTAAAGCACTTATCGTATTTTTGCGAAGGTCGTACAGATTCCCCTTGCTCTTACACGAGCGATACGTACGATAGTGGTAAAGTACGCAATCAGGATATCCGGACGCTGTCGCCGTATTGCATGGTAGGGCTGCTGCATGCAAGACTTTACATAATATTTTTATTTTTGTTTTATTTTTACGTTTAAAAATCTTACATCTATCGTCGTGTTAGACTAGCCGATTTTATAAATAGTTTCTTGAAATTATTTTTTTGATGGCTTTAAATCTTATTCAACAAGTTCAACAACGGGAACCGTATTGAAAATAGATAGTAGTAGTTTAATGTTTTATTTAACTTTTATCCCAATAAAAAGTGTTGTTATTTAAACTTTTTCATTTGAAAGCAAACTAAATGCTTTTATTTTTTAATTTGTTTTGGAGTAAGCTGATTGTGGTCAAATATTACAAAATAATTATTGTGTTAACCGTTAGGCAAATTAAAAGGTCAAAAACTGAATCGTGAACTGAAACTGAAATGAAAACAAATCTTTATTTTCTTATATCGGTACATACAAATTTAAATGGTGGTAGTTTGAAGACCATCAATAAAGGAATGTAACTTGCTTTAAAATAAATAAAGTTTATTGTGATACATAAACATAAAATAACATATCATCACGCCTGTATCCCCGAAGGAGGTGCACCAATGTACACCCACAGTTCGCCGATATGTTTAGGTCCCATATAATAGGCGGCGAGCCTATTGCCACTTCTATTATTATTGTGATAAAAGTTAAATAAAATATAAAACATACATTTTACATAACATCTATCTTCAATACAGTAGGCCTACTCCGAAGTGGTAAAAACCGAAGTTTCGGCCGATAATATGTCGTTTCCTACTCCGAAAACATATTTTCGTTCCGTCGGTTTTGGTCCGAACGAACTTCTATTTTGACGTTTATTGTATCAAAAACCCTACTCTGAAACACAAAATCCGACCGAAAATTCGATTTTGACAAGACTTGCATCGTGAAATATATGTCAAAAGGAGACAGATACGCTTTCATACAACTTTGGGCCAGAATGTAAAAAGATGAAATTGGTGTGAATTGATAGCTACTATATTAACAAACAATCACTGAAAATATGGCAGATTTTGGCAATCTGAGAGCTGAGATAAAAGAGATTAAGTTTAAGTAAAAAACTATACTTAACTGCCTTAGAGTATAGGTAAGAAACTAAAGAGTGAATTTATCATGGTTTGTTTAGTCCGCTTAGCAGTCAAGGTTTATGATGGTTTTGTTTTTTTTTTTATAATTTAGACAGGATTTTTATTATTTCTGTAGAGTGGGAAGGAGATGATGTACAAAAATGAAAATCGAATTTTATTAGTATTTTTATTCATCTTCTATTATTACAAGAACGTCATCTAAGAATTGTGCAGGTGGTACTATGTTATCTAGTAGAGGTACTTAGCCTAACTAAGGTACCATATTATTGACATCACATGGGCGCAGCAGCCCACAGTCCTAAGATGCAGTTATAATAATATTTGAATATTGCTTCCCTACGACCGACGTATATACGAAAATATCCATGGTTTTGACATTGTTAGGATAATATTAGTGTTTTAGATAGATTTATTAAAACGGCGCGTTCCATCTTTATAAAAAAATCACGAAAAAACTAGTTCATACTAGTGCTTACGATTCATACCCAGATAGGCTCACTCTTTAGTTTCTTGTATAATATATACTCTAAGGTAGATAATTCGACACTCGTTTAGTGTCAAATGTCGATCGATGTCAATGTCATGCATGTCCAGTCAGAGTTTGCACAGATTAAAGAATACAATAATCGATTAGTAAATGTGAATCGATTTATCTTAATTATGTAAAACTTAATCTTTTAATACTCTAATTCTAATGGATTTAATTATTTTAATTAATTGTATCATCTAGTGAAAGCATTTTCGTAAATAGTATGAACTCTGTTGACGATGACATTAAAATGTCATCATCAACAGAGTATTTACTTAGACTATTTACTTCGTAACCCAAACTTAATTATTGGATATTTCATTTTCCAGATTGTAAATTGAGTTGATTTTTCACACTTTGAAATAGAAAAATATAACCTTTTTTTTCAGCCATGTCTTAACTTATTACAATTTGGCCCAGAAATCCCCGTCTCCTTTCCGTCACCAAAATAGCTACTTATTGAGTATCGTAAATATTAAATTTGGTGAATTATTACCATTATCTTGAGTTTTACACCTATTTTACAATATTTTACTTCCTATTTATCGACTTGACGCTATTTCCTAACTCTTATTTAAGAGTTTGTTAAATTTAATTTATCCTTAATTGTGATATAATAAATGGAAACTAGAAGCGCTATATGAGGTTCATTATTTCACATGACTGAATCATGGAGTATAATCATGATCATTAGCAATGAATAACCTCGAATTACGCAGATATTTCATTTATTAGGTTTCCTCAAAATTCTAATAATGTAAATATCTTGTAGACTTTAAAACTGCCTCTACGCATAGGACCCAAGCCGGAGCAGAGCCGTTCTGCTCGTCGTCGTTTGCGGCTTCAAGTGTGGATGTAAAGGCGTCGTCAATGACCGCTGTCCTCGAACATTGCTTTCCGCCTTTGTTTTTATCAATAAGCGGTCTATAGGGAAGCACAGTAGAGCAGGAGCCGAACATCGGTGCGTGCTCCTTCGAGGTTCGTTAGTATGTTCACACTTCACGTATTCGTGCTCGGCTTGTGCTTTGCGCATCCTCGGCTTGTAAGCTTCTACGCAACTTTTTAAAATTTACCGTCTATAAACTTCCAAGACAGGAACATAAGAAAACAAAAAACCCTAGGAGCTTTTAAATAATATTAACAACATGTATTTAGTATTTATTTATTTCATATAGAATAAAATAAAAAAAACAACAACATTAACACGAACCATTAGCGACATACAAAAATATATTATAAGCAATAAAAACTTAGGCAGTAGAAAGACGATGAAAATATTTCAATGCGCTGTTTGTGCATAATTAATGGCAAAGCAGTGTAGCTCTCCACTACTGATGGGACTCTTCCCATCTATCCACGAAAACGAATTATATCATTGTGACTAGACTTGATACTTCTGAGTAAAAAAGGACATCGTAATTCTTAGAATGAAGACGTGAATTCCATCTATAGGTGCAAACATGCTCGGAGTACTCCAAAATCTCAACAATCTGAACAGCAGCAGTACTTCACTGCATTTTTCGTATAGGTAGCTTGTTTTTCGTTGTAATTTCATGACTTGAACATCTTATACTTCAGTCAGTAAAGATTACGACGCATGAATTTTGGATTTAGCTTGGTTTAAGCATTATTTTTATAAATTTTGCAGAAATAATAAATTCAATCATCGCTTGATTGTTTACATATCATCCATAGAAAAATATAATATGTCATCCTTTGACATTTTTTAATTTGTTTTTCTTCGATTGTCAAAAGACATTTTGACAATCGAAGAAAAGAGTCTGAATTTCAGTAACAAATTTATTGTTGTTATTTCAAGAAATATTACAATATTCGTAAGTATAAATATTAAAATAAAAGCAAAGGTATCTGTTCTTCTTATAAAGATTTTTTTTACTCCGTAATTCACGAGCCAAAGTGGATCCAAATTAATACTAATGACCATAAACAAAGTGTCGATAAAATTTACAACTCTAGCACTACATTTCGTTCAATCCGACCGTCTTCCGAACATTGGCTATGGCTCCGGCCGAACTTCATAAATCCGAACAATTTTCAGAGTAGGACACTATTGCGTATTTCGGTCGCGATTTTGTCGGTCCGAACATTCGCTTTCGTAATTTCGGAGTAGACCTACAGTTTCCCGTTTACCCATCGCAAAACGATCGAAGTACACAATTAGGATATCCGTGCGTCGTAACGCCGCAGTAAAGTTGGCTGCAAATCGACGGTATGTCTTGTAGTAATCAGGTCAGATCACACGCTGCGTGAGATTTATTACACTTTTTGGAACATGTCTCAAAGCATTTGCATAGATAAGACGAGTTATGTGTGTGTTAAATGTGGAACCATGTATGGAGATTTGCAGGTTTTCTTTATACAATCACGCTTAATGTTTTATTTCTCGTCTTCATTTTCAAATATTTACTTACTTATTTATTAGGCTCATCAATAACATGAGCAAACGTTAGTAATTAATTACATTGTCATCAATTAATTTCGAAATTCATACTTCCATCCATATTATCACCTTACAATTAAGAAAATGGGGATGCATACAGCATGATACCTTACAACCGTGCGACTAAAAGTCGCTAGCGTGTCGTATAATAGTACCTTAACTTTACTATCACGTACGTCACGTCTGTGCACTTTAGACTTCGATGGTCTTGGTCTGATGATCTTTGGATCTAAGTTTATCTTATGTCATTAGACGATCACTGAATGATATTACCGACTATTGCAAGGAATTAGTTATTGCTGTTTTTAGCGGACATTTATTAAATAATATCGCAGTAAGAATAAAGCACTCATTGGTGAAAATGATTTAATTTTTCACATTTGTGGTTTCCAAGTAAAATTCTTATAATACGTTGTCATTCACTTAGTTTCTAATTTTCCTTCCAAGTTTAACGTAAAACATAACTATGTAAATAGGTGCAAAAATATTCAGCACAAACCGTGTTAAGAAAATGATATACTAATTATAACCTAATTCTCGAGAATAATTTATATTAATTCAAGTACCTAGTGCTTAGACCCTCCCACGCCGAAAGAAATGGTCTTTGTAACATTCTGCCTTTGTGCCGACATCCATCTAGTTACGGTAACAACACATTACACTAAATTACATAATGTTGTTATTTTACTGTGATGAGAACTTAATATAATTTTTTGGTCCTTTTGACCGACTCTAGAGAGAATATGTTATGTTTAATTCATATACATTGAATACAATTTAATTAGTACCACTAGACGAATTATCTATGCGGACTTTTGAATTCCATCACCATCTCCTAGACCTGTTCCCAATTATTTGGGCTCAGCGCGCAATGCGTATTCAGCTTCCATTCATCTCTACTACTCGTCATCTTAGCCTTCACACATTACGTTCTCATATCAGCTTTCACACTTAAATTCCAGAACACATGAAAACTGTTCAAAATAGAATATGAATGTATACTAAATCGTGGAGTTCTTGAAGCGAAAAAGCTGATGATGTTATTATCTTATTAAAGAGCGATTCTCTCTGACTACAGTTATAATAGTGTAGTGACCTACTGTATATTTATTTGTGTATTTAACTTAAAATCTTGTTTTATTAAGTTTCTTAATTATTATTCTATAAAATTAAATTAAAACTAAAATCTATTATTATATAAAAAATAAATAAAAACAAACATTGGTAATAAAATAAAGTTCAACGAACAAACACATTTTTATATATAGATAAATTCTCAACTAGCCGGCGCCGGCGTAGCTATGACGCGCCTTTTGTTCTCGGCAAGCCGGCCCGCTACGTCACCCGGACCGGTTGCGTGAGTGGGACGGGCTGTCATGCGTCGCGCTCTGCGAGCGCGCACGCCGGTGTGGCTCTCGAGTGTTCGGTACCTACTAGTCAGTATGTTCACGCGTCTTACCGCAACCGTCACAGCTAGTATCGTATCTTAGCCGCGCCTAGTGTATACTGCTTATATACTTATTTTCGTGCTATCTATCTTCGTACTATCACTCCTTCTTATTCTTCGAAGTGTCGTACTTATATGTGTGTGAGAACTGTAACCTGTGCCTGTGTATTATAATAAACTTTATTTCTTCTTCTGCTTGTGCACTTCGGACTTTTCTTCTTTTCACCCTCACACACCCTATTCGACCTACATTGGTGACCCGAGAAGAACACAATGGCTACGAGCAACAAAGCCAACGACGGCGAAGTGGCGGAATCATGCCGCGTAGGCGTGCGGGTACCACCGTTCTACCCGGAGAAGCCAGCGCTGTGGTTCGCGCAAATGGACGCCCAGTTTGAGCTGGCGGGCATCAAGACGGACCAAACCAAATACTTTTACGTCACGGGACACCTAGACCCGAAGTACGCGGATGTCGTCGAGGACGTAATTACCGACCCTCCAGCCACCGGCAGGTACGAGATGCTCAAAGGTGAGCTCATAAAGCGACTGTCTGTGTCACGAGAGGAGAAGGTGAAGCAACTTCTCATGCACGAGGAGCTCGGAGACAGGAAGCCGTCGCAGTTTTACCGGCACCTCCTCAACCTCGCTGGCCCAGGTGTGCCAGAGGAGTTCCTGCGGACGATCTGGACAAGCCGCCTACCTGAAAATACCCAGACAGTGGTGGCATCTCAGTCCAAGCTTAACTTGACCGAGCTGGCCGAGCTGGCGGACCGGATTCACGTCATCACCGCCCGCGCCCCCTCGCAGGTGGCATCAACATCTGCCGCCGCACCAGCATCGTCGAGTCTACACGCCGAGATCGCCGCGCTAAACCGACAGATGGAGGCCATGGCGCTCAAGATTGAGCGATTATCCCGCGACAGAGGACGTTCCCGCAGTCGCACGCGTCGCCGATGCAGCTCGAGCAGGTCGCACTCCAGCTACAAGAATTCCCCGCAGTGCTGGTATCACCGAAAATTCGGGAATGATGCTAAGAAGTGCATAAAGCCTTGTGACTACCCTACATCGGGAAATGTGCGGGGCAATCAGTGATGGCGGCCGATGATTGTCCGAGTGCTGGTCGCCTATTTGTCACCGATCAAAGGTCGAAGGTGCAGTTTTTGGTCGACACTGGCAGCGACCTCTGTGTCTACCCCCGATCGGCTATTGCGCGACGCCTCGAAACAACAAGTTACGAACTAAGTGCGGCAAACGGTTCTGTGATAAAAACATACGGATACATTAAGTTAACTTTAAACTTAGGGTTGCGCCGCGACTTCGCCTGGCGATTTATTATTGCAGACGTTACTAGGGCGATAATAGGTGTGGATTTTTTATCTTACTATAATTTGGTTGTAGATTGCAGGAATCAACGCCTAGTCGACAACCATACAACGCTCTCCACCCCGGCGTCGCCTGTTCGTCGTTCCGATGACGTGTCTTCGGTGAGGGTGAGTCTCGGTGATTCCGCATATACACACATACTACGCGCATATCCCGACATCACTCGACCTCACGGTATACACCGCACGTCAAAACACAATACAGTACATCATATCCGTACTACACCAGGGCCACCAGTATCGTGTTCACCGCGCAGATTGGCCCCGGATAAATTAAAAATTGCGAAGGCCGAGTTTGACGACATGTTGCGGTCCGCTATCTGCCGTTTATCCGAGTCACCGTGGTCGTCACCTCTTCACCTCGTGCCTAAGAAAGGTGACGGATGGCGCCCCTGTGGCGATTACAGGATGCTGAACGCTCGCACCGTCCCGGATCAATACCCTATCCGGCACATCCAGGACTTCGCGCACAGCCTGTCCGGCTGTGCCATCTTCTCGCAGATTGACCTTGTGAAAGCGTACAACCAGATTCCTGTGCATCCAGACGACATCCCGAAGACTGCTATCACGACGCCGTTCGGTCTGTTCGAATTCCCCTTCATGACGTTCGGACTACGGAATGCCGCGCAGTCGTTCCAGCGCTTCGTGGATGAAATGCTTAGGGGTCTGGACTTCACGTACGCCTATCTGGATGATTTTTTGGTCTTCTCAAAAGACAAGGCGACGCACGAGCTTCACTTGCGTCAGCTTTTCACCAGACTGCGAGAATATGGCATGGTCATCAACAGTGCTAAGTGCGCATTCGGTGTGTCGGAGGTCAATTTCTTAGGCTACCATATCTCTGCCAAAGGGACGAGACCGTTGCCCTCAAAAGTTGAGGCCGTCCAGAATTTCCCGGAACCAAAAACGGTCAGGGAGCTGCGCAGATTCCTCGGCATGCTGAATTTCTACCGCAGGTTTATCCCGAAAGCAGCTGCCTATCAAGCGCCCCTCAACAGCCTTCTTTCAGATTCCGTGAAAGGCTCACACCCTGTCAGATTCACAGCGGACCAGCGTGAGGCGTTCCAGAACTGCAAAGACAGCCTATGTCAGGCAGCAATGTTGGCTCATCCTGACTGCAGCGCCAAGATGGCATTGGTCACGGATGCGTCAGATAAGGCGATAGGTGCAGTCCTGCAGCAACTCAACGCAGGAGCTTGGGAGCCTCTTGCTTTCTTTTCCAGGAAGCTGAACGACGCGCAGGTTAAGTACTCCCCGTACGACCGCGAACTGCTCGCCATTTACGAAAGTGTGAAGTATTTCAGGCATATGCTGGAGGCTCGTGACTTTGTGATTTACACAGACCACAAGCCTCTCACATTCGCCTTCCACTCTCGTAAAGAGAACTGCTCCCCACGACAGTTCCGTCACCTGGATCTGATTGCTCAGTTCACCACTGACATCAGGCACATCTCCGGGAAGGACAATGTCGTGGCGGATACTCTTTCGCGGATTGAGGACATTACTCAACCTGTGCCCGTCGAAAAGATCGCCGCAGCTCAGGAAGACGACCAGGAGCTGAAGCAACTGCTTGCAGGTGACAACTCACTGCGCCTGCAATTAATCAGTGTACCAGGCTCACGGCAGCAACTATACTGCGACGTCAGCACCAACACGCCTAGACCTTATGTACCCAAGGAGCTGCGCAGATTAATTTTCCTCAGCCTGCACTCTTTGAGTCACCCAGGTACTAAGGCGTCTGCAAGGTTGGTTGCTGACCGCTATGTGTGGCCTGGTATAAGAAAAGACTGTCGTGAGTGGGCTCAGAGCTGCCTGGCTTGCCAGCGCTCTAAGATCACTCGACACGTCTCAGCACCTCTGCAAACATTCAAGTTACCTCAGGCGAGGTTTGCCTTCGTCCATATAGACCTCATAGGACCTTTGCCCTTATGTCAAGGTTTTCGGTATTGTCTCACCGCCGTCGATCGCTTTACGCGATGGCCTGAGGCAATACCAATCGCAGACATAACTGCGGAAACCGTGGCGAAGGCCCTACTATTTGGATGGATTGCTCGATTCGGCTGCCCATCGGATATCGTAACTGATAGAGGTAGGCAGTTCGAATCGGCACTCTTCAAGTGCCTATCTGGAATCGCTGGTTTTCATCATCGCAAGACAACTGCGTACCATCCAGCCTGCAACGGACTGGTGGAGAGATTCCACCGTCAACTTAAGGCTGCTATCACCTGCCACGCAAGCAACAGTTGGGTGGAATCTCTTCCACTTGTACTGTTAGGCGTGCGTAGTGCCTATAAAGAGGACGCGCAGGCTTCAGCTGCCGAATTAGTGTTCGGCCAGCCACTGCGCCTTCCAGGTGAATTTTTCGACCCACAGGTCAACGAGACGGTCGACATGACAGACTACCTGTCGAGGCTTCGGAGTATTGTCCGGAGTCTGCAACCGGCACCAGCAGCCAGGCACAACAGCCATTTTAAAACCTTTATTTTCAAGGAGTTAGCGACTTCCACGCATGTGTTTCTTAGGGACTGTGCCGCTGGTGGTGGTCTGAAACCGGCCTACTCCGGTCCTCACAGGGTACTGGAACGAGGTGACAAGGTGTTCAGACTACTGGTGAACGGTAAGCAGTCATCGGTATCGATAGACCGCATCAAGCCGGCCTTCATACTGCGTGACCCTGACACCACATCACATACACCACAGAACACTATAATACATAACATACCACAGTCACCACTCCACAACAACACTCGTCACTACTCTTCACCTAACGCGGATAACCGAGGCTTACCTTCGGCTGACGATGGCGTCGTCAGAACGTCGCGGTCAGGTCGCCGCGTTAAATTCCCAGCCTATTATCGCCCTTGACGGTCTCTGGAGGGGGGTGATGTAGTGACCTACTGTATATTTATTTGTGTATTTAACTTAAAATCTTGTTTTATTAAGTTTCTTAATTATTATTCTATAAAATTAAATTAAAACTAAAATCTATTATTATATAAAAAATAAATAAAAACAAACATTGGTAATAAAATAAAGTTCAACGAACAAACACATTTTTATATATAGATAAATTCTCAACTAGCCGGCGCCGGCGTAGCTATGACGCGCCTTTTGTTCTCGGCAAGCCGGCCCGCTACGTCACCCGGACCGGTTGCGTGAGTGGGACGGGCTGTCATGCGTCGCGCTCTGCGAGCGCGCACGCCGGTGTGGCTCTCGAGTGTTCGGTACCTACTAGTCAGTATGTTCACGCGTCTTACCGCAACCGTCACAGCTAGTATCGTATCTTAGCCGCGCCTAGTGTATACTGCTTATATACTTATTTTCGTGCTATCTATCTTCGTACTATCACTCCTTCTTATTCTTCGAAGTGTCGTACTTATATGTGTGTGAGAACTGTAACCTGTGCCTGTGTATTATAATAAACTTTATTTCTTCTTCTGCTTGTGCACTTCGGACTTTTCTTCTTTTCACCCTCACACACCCTATTCGACCTACAATAGATAAAGAGCTGCATGGCTTAAAGCAAATGCCAGTTGTGAAAGCCTATTTAGAATGTGGAAATGACAATCCATTGTAAGGCTTAACAAATATATAGAAATATGTAGACACGGCTTGATCACCAAAGTAAAAAAGTTATCCGTGGTAAAGTGACATTTATAAATATTTTATACATTTTAGTGGTAAATTAGGATTAGACGAAATCATTACTATAATCGCACGAAATTCTTAAATGTCCGTTATAAAAGCCTATCAAATAAAAACTTTAAATCAGATTTCCTAACAATCTAACATTTAAACGAAATTACTAAGTTTACAAACAAATTACCAATTCTAAGAGTTATCAGACGAAATAATCTCAACAATTAAGTAACATCGAAGAAAATATCAACTAAACAAATTAGCAAGACTATAGATGAAATTGCTTGAAGATTTCATTGTCCCACAGAGAAGTGCTAGTTACTAAGATACCAATTAATTGAAGTTTCGAATCGGTCGAACCGCAATCGTCGTTGGTGATGCTCTTATGTTCTGGTTTTACACTCAAGACTACTCAATTGTGAGTGGCCGTTAAGACTCGTGTTGTCTCTGTTTCGGTAAGATCTAATGAACAAAAACATAGAGTTGTGAAAACATTTAGTTTGTGTTTAGCATGTAATCATGAAGTGTAAAAAAGTATTCATTAAGTGACTGTACTTGATACACCACCGTAGTTTATGCTTATTATTTAATTAAAGACTGTAACAAACTATTTGTTATTATTTGTTTAAAAGACACCTTTGACAAACGGTGAAGGAAAACATCCTGAGAAAACCTGGATCCCAAAATTGGGATCTGATATCGCCAATCCGCACTTGAGCAAGCGTGTTGATCAATGTTCGTGCCTTCTCTGTATGGGAAGAAGCCTGTGCCCAGCAGTGCTACGTTTATAGGCTTCAATTATTATTATAATTTTATTTGTTTACATCATATTTTAAATAAAAAGAGATTGCTCTAGTTGTTTCTAAAGTAAGATGCATGTTTAGCTACATCCCTGGAGCAATTATTTCTAAAACGTCATAATTTCTGTTCAACTCAGATTCAAGTTTAGAATGCCACAGTGACATTTCGAAATACAAATGGCGGCCGTTTAATGTAATATAAAGCTGTTGTTGAGTGGCGTGGGCTATAGAAAATGATGAACAAGACTTCAACGTAGGTTGGTAACATTAATTGAATGAGTTTATTAATGAAATAATAGTGGAGGATAATGATATTGTTAAGGGTAAGCAAGATTGATTAACTTTGAATCTAAAAAAATATTTAGATTTTTAGATCATCAAATTCAAATTCAACACGTGTAGATTTCAGAGATTTATTGTAAAATTTCTTAAACTATTAGATAGAAAATGCTCACTGAAGTTTCATGAATAGCTTTAGAAACTGAAAACCACTTTTTACACTTTCAATTTTTATTTTTTATTGGCTATGACCCCTTTTTGTATTATATTCTACTTAATATTCAATAACCCATAAGACGTGAAATTAGGTTTTCATTACGGTATCCATAAACCGTCTCGATAAAAATCTTACCACGGTTACAAGCTGTCATACAAAAGAAAAAACGCTTCGAAAAAGTGGTTAGAAACCTTGTGATGATTAATGATCACAATATCATAAAACGAACATACACCTAGCAGCAAATTACTAATCACATTTTCCCAGTGTCAGCGCTCTTACGTCAAAGGCGTAAGGTCCATTTTAATAAATAGATGTTGCTATAATTGTGTTGTTAACTGTACAACGTATAGGCATCATGTTTGAATCTAAATTAGATCTAAAGCATTAATCTTGACGCGTAAAACAAATGTTTGGTTTATTGGTCTTTTGATCCGAACGCGTGCTTGCAACAAATTAATGTTACCTAATGTGTAAATAATAAATAAAATAATTCTCAGAATTTTAAAACTGAAGTTATTTAAAGCAAATTTTGGATTTTGGTGTGAAAATACAGCAAGGATATAAAAAGAAAATTTCGGTTAAAATGTATGATGCTATAGTAAGAATATTTTTGAGTCTGGTGTGGTAATTAACAGACATAAAACATTGAAGTAATTATTGAGCAAGGTTAAACGGTAGCTTGCATAGCACTAGATTTTTCTGTAGTAGATAATCCTTTTGTTTCGAAAGCTAAGTACAAGCTGCGAGTAGGCTCCCAAGGACAAATTAATGTTTTATAAGATTTATTTAGACCTTATAAATAAATCAGAATGTTAAGATATTCCTTCCTATCAATCATTTCGCCTGAATCGATTTATATGATAATTTAATTCCTACAAACGTAATTGCCTTGAATCTTAATTGAGACCTTTATATAAGTCTCTCACTCTTCTGTAATATATTTTGTCCAATTCAAATACGAAAAGATTAATTGAATCATACTTACTAATTTATATAAATAGTATTTTGATAAATTATTTATCATCGAATTAGGTTCCGCTGTAATAAAATTCTGTTATAATAGATTAAAAAGAAAACGCACAGCTCTGTCTCTGTATTAAGAAATTCTTTCAAAAGCATTTTCCTAAAATGAGAACTGTAGGTACCATCTAAGGTAAATACAGATGAACACACAACAACAACGATACAACAGTATTTAGGTTTAATGGTGTTTGATATCAAAGTGGTAAGTTGTAAGGTTCTGTACTTCATTGCTACCATTTTCAACACAATTGAAGTCCACCATAAGCCCAACGATTTTCCGCTTCCCACCGCGGCTACTTCAGTCCAGCCTGTTTTATCAGTGTTACTTATTTACAACAGCAAGTGATAGCATCGCAGGGTTGCATGCCGCACGCCTGTTTTCGCTCTTCCTCAGCTTTCGTTAATTAATCAAGCGGTTAATGGACAACATCCTCTTTGACTCCTACTTTTTACTTTAATTCGACAAAGTTTTGGAAGCTTTTTGGGAAGTTTAAGACTTTCGACGAAGTTTTTAGGTAGATAGATTAAAAATCGAAACAGATCGGAAAAAGTTTTAATTTTTTTTTTCTGTCTAGATGTAACACTTGTTTAAATACACTTTCTTTAGGTTGTAAGAAAAATACTTTAGAAGCTACGCAGCAATTCTGAATGGTAAAAGACAAATCGAATCTATAAAATTGAAATTAAGTTAGGAGCCAAATAATACCAAGAATTATCTGGACTACAAAATAACGATTTGGTACACAAGGATAAAATAAGATCTTTATTTTGTTAGGTAAGATATATTGAAGATACTTCTACAAGATTATATCGATAACATGCGGTACCTCAGTAACTACTTTTTGTATAATATTCGATCAAAAGGTCGAGTTCTCAGATGGTCAGACAAATGTTCCAGACATGTTTTTCTATACGGACAATAGAAAGTTAGGATAACTACATTTATGTGTCTGGGTTGATGTTGGTCAATTTTGAGAGGGATTGGTCTCCATTCATGTTATAAGCAGCGATGAGTATTATATTTTATCGGTGTTATTTTTTATCAAACACGAACGCTGTCACATACTGACTTTGGTCGCAATGTTAAGGTGTTACAATGAAAGTTCCAACAAATAACTACCAATATGAAAGGAAAAAAATATTACTGTTGTAATTGAATTTATAATTCCTGTATTCTTTTGTTTTTCAATACGTCGTTTGTTATCAACAACGTGTGGCTTCGGGCTATAGAAATATGATCAGAACTTATTTCTTATTTCGGTTTGAGTTCTTTCCTGCTTTAATATATGGCATAGCAACAGATATTGAAAAAAGGTCGACATCTCTGTATAAGCGAATGTTCATGATAAATTAATTTAAGTACTTACCTATCTACCTTTTAATTACATCACACGACAAAGGAGAAAATGTTTCAGTTTAATTCGATGGCAATAATTGGGTATGATGAAAGAGTGACGAATTGATTTAAATTTGAGTCAAAAGTACACAATGAATTGAAATGAATAAGAAATAAGAACAAAGAAGTTTCAATACAATTACAGAACATTTTGTATCAGATGTTTGTAGAACAATTAAAAACTGAAACAATTTACGAAAGTTTTCTCGCAACTAGTTCACATAAACCCCTTATATTTAGTGTTGGACTCCGGAACAGACAATACGTCTATTTGTCCTTCCATTGTACGAAGAATAAAAGATACTCTGACTATGACTATCTTTTGTAGCATTTAACGGATCTTGAATATTTGATAGTGTTTTTTTATACGTCTGCAAAGGTATTGTTGTCCCCGTAGTGCTTTGTCCCCGCAGTGTATCGCGGTTGTCATTCAGGCCGGGTCAAGGGTTCCGATTGAAATCTCGAGTAAAAATACAAAAGCTTCGCGCGGCTTATTAACGTGGAAATATTTGATGAGCTAATGCATTTTTAATGAATTCAGACCTTTATATGTTTACAAAATTATCGCTTTGTTTATTCTTTAAAGATACTTAACAAACAATAATGGTATTACAAGAACTGATGTTTTATTCCGATTAATAAAATGACTTTTGATTTGGAAGATTTACACACATATCCTCATATCTAATTAGATATGAGGATATGTGCGGGTAAATCTAACATTAAAAACCCAGTTCAGTAATTACTGAACTGGGTTTTTTATGTACCTACTTTTAATAAGTTCCATGAATTCAGCGAGAATCCTAAATCCAAATTCATTATCCACTATAAGACACTTGACACAATAAAATTATCTACATTAGAATAATTTCGTTTACGTCAGGATTTAATAATGTGTTAATGGAAATAGTGTAGCGGCCAAGCGGTTGTCACTACGAGTTTGTTTCCGAATTTATTCGCGTAAATACAAGAATAGACCTCCTTTGCTGATTCAAAATAAAATAGAACGTCAAACTAAGAATATGTAACTGGCCACCAATACAGGTGAACGAATGTATATTTGAATTTATATTATTTTTAACGGTTGTACCTGTTTGTTTGATGCCAGTACTTTATTATTATTGGCACGTATTTCTGGGGATTTGGAGTTATAATAATACAGCTAATCTTAGTGCGATATAAAGGTGCATTTTCATACGGACTGACGTGAAAGCTCTTTTTTACGATGTGACTCTACTTTAAGGCCCCGAGTGTACCTTACATAAAATTAATATGATGTTATAACGATAATATACGATGGTATGCCATAGAATACAATACGCTCTAGTATTCAATATTTATTATTTTGCGGGAGTAGGCAAATGATAATTCTCTATATCTTTGCTATTATTTTTGTATCTACATAAATACATGACTAAAAGATGTTGCCTAAACCTTTCAAGATTCAAAGATATTTTTACCTTAAAGGAATCTATTTTGTCTACTAATTACAGTTATTAATTCGATAGTTTGGTGGTTCCATCATGTCTGAACGTTTTCTAAAGGTCGATAAGCTGTTAAACGTTCTCGGAAAATATCAGAGCTGAATATATAAACTGGAAATCAAACAGTAATTGTAGATAATTTCTAACTCGACAAATACACATAGTTTATTAAAAGTACGTTGAAATAGTTCTGAAGAAACCTCCATAGTACCTTTATGCTAAACGTATTCTGAGAAAAACGCATACCGTATTTGCTTTTTACCAGTTTAATTTTAAACAAGACTTCAAGAACAGGCTAAGGTAACATTACCCAGCTACCTTTTTAATTTATCTCTTAAACAGTAAACAGACGTACGGACATAAAACATGTTGAAGTTTACCGAATTGATTCATTTTGTTATTATTTGACGTTTAAAGTCTATAAGAGAATTGATGTGTATTACTTTCTTAGTAATTAGTGTCATCGTAAATATCACGCGATGGCAATGTTAGTAAATGTGGCATTGAAAAGGCCGATTACAATAATCGATAGATCAAACTTAAAACTGTTTAATTGATTTCTTGTCTGTTTAACTTAGTTCCATTATCTGCTAGCTAAATGCCTCTAAAAAAAAAACAAAAGTTTGACGGTCTGAATTCAAATTTCAGATAGTGGACTGCAGAACTTTTTCACCTCGCATTTTTATACCTTACCGTAATATTCACACTATTTTTTACACTTATATTTATCTAATTGAACACTTAATATTATGCACTATTAATAAATATTTATATGAACACTTATTATTTAAATTACTGTCTATTCGTTATCAATAAACTATGCAAGTCTGTACGGCACAATTTTCTGGCCACATCGCGTTCGGCGCGTAAAATCAAAATTAGAACACTCGACACGTCACTGACATTTTTTTTTGTTTTTCATCAACCAGTGTTATTTCATTTTAATGTTCGTTGCTATCGTGTTTTTTTTTAAGTGATACGCGATGGTGTTCACTGTTCGCGGTCGTTATGCCGACTGAGGATTTTGCCGCGCGCCCGACGAATATTTTACTCCTTGGTCACTAGCGTATTATCGATGATTTCAATCTTGATAACATACAACAATGGGGTCAGGGTTCGACTTGAACCGGTGATGAAGCAAAACCGTGATTGAAAGACGACAGCTTGAACGAGACTCTAGTTTTTGCAAGAAAAAAGTTTTTCTTTTCAATGTTGAAAGCTTTTGACATGCAAATGTGTGAACTGTTACACCTTACATTTGCAGCTCAAATTTCGTGGATGAGTTTTAAAATGATTGTTTTCTTAGTGACATTTAAATGAAATGCCTACACTAAAATAGTGTAATTTAAAACATCACTGGTTTTTTATTATATGTACTGATTAAAACAAAGGGTAAAATATCTACTCGTTGAGCAATAATATATTGGAGTGGCACTTTAATCGTGCACTTAAATAGTGCAATAAATAATGTTAGAGAGTATTCAAACTCCGTCGTAACATAAACTGTGTGAACCACATTTATTAGTTGGCATCGGCGCAATGAAGACGGGACTTGCAACAGGTAATTATTCTATTTAATGGTATACAATTAAAAATATGGTAAGTATTTAATATATTTTATTGGTTGTTGTACTCATTGGACAGGGAAAGGGTTAAGCTTGTCATTAAGATTTGAAGAGGTGAGATAGATGATGATGGTGATGTGATGATATGTTATCACATAATAATATGATACATTCCAATTGTTTAACTATTGTGTCTACTGGCGGGACAGTTAATGTGTTAAGTTCATATTGTATTTTTTTAGTTCTAGTTATGTGCTCAACTATGTTTTTAGTTTTAATTTTTGTATAATAAAAAAGTGTGGTCTATGAAATTTTTAGATGAGATGTTTTTTCATACAATTTTTTATTGGTTTTCTACATAGTTGATGACTGTCAAGCTACCACATTGATAATATATCAGGGACAACATGACAGCAGGATTATTGAAGGAATTTGTGACGGATCTCGATTAAAGGAAAATATCTGGCGGCTCGTGTAATTGATTTTACAGGGTAAGTCCTTATAGTTTTTAGTTGAAATATGATTTAAATACTACAAAAATATGGGAAAAATCCTGCTATCGTCATATAGGTTCATTACATAGGCAAGTCGTAATGGGAAAATAAGGTTAAAAAAGCTATTTCTTCTAGAATGCTGGCTGGATGCAAGTTCGAAAACTTTGTAGTTACTTAAACCGTTTCCTTCTACAAACATCCTTTTACACTTCGCCTGTCTTAAATAACAAAATACCCCCTTCTGCTTACTCCTACATAGTAAACGAGCGTGATGATATTAACCTACTAATGCTACGCTACTACGAATTAGTGACGTCATGAAAGGTGTGTTTACAACGAAATCTAAGGGTTGCCGTTCCTACTGATTTATTACTATATTCTAAAAATGTAGTCTTCCTATATTCACTTCAATATTCTGCATCTAGTTTGAAAAAAAGTAAGTTTACTGGTAAGATATTTTTGTTGCTTACTTACTCTTTCCACTCACAATAACTTAAAAAAATTAAACTAAGAAATCGTACAAGTACTAAAGGGACACAGTATTTACACGTTTATTTTTAGGATTCTGCAAAAAGCGGGTCCGAAAAAAAAAACAACCAAATGATAAATTGTGTATGCGTAAAAATAAGAAAACATCAAATACAATATTCATAATTTACAAAACTGTTATAATATGAACATAAGGTTAGAATTGACGTTTACTGTAGCAGCGGGCTGGCGCCGCTTCCCAGGGCCGTCATAAAACATACAGACTGTCCCACATATAGCTCACGTAAATTATTATCTAGAATTACGAGCCACTTCACGACGTTTTAGTTGATTTAATCGATGGTATAATAGATTCCTTGGCTTATTGTTGAAGTTCAAGAGCAAATTAACCTTTGTTAGGTTTTTTTAGTTAATATTCAGCGTAATCTTTGCGGTTCTTTATCTAGGAACATGATTATCAGTATTTTTTATTTATTAATTAGAGAACTAAAAATTCAATAAAATAGATTTTTTATTTTTCTTACTATATCGTCATAAATATATCGTCACATTGTGGAAGACAACGGGCTGATAATAACAATCGAACAATATATAATTATGACTTTAATACATATTCTACGAGTCGCTTGTCTATTGAAAGCGTATTCAAAGACATAATTTACATTGCCAATAACATAAAAGAGAGTAGATAATAGTCTATTATTTGCTTCCGAGTCAAAACAAAACAGTAACGCATTATAGTTTTGGCAACCGGCGAAATGGGCGCGTCTAACTTATCATAGTAATGAAACATCGAAGACAACACAACTAATAGCTTACTGGTCTAAACGTTCACAAGTATTCTTTTTAATACTTATTCAAAAAAATATGTTAAGTAAAATCTTTTAATCGCTAGTAACCATCTGACCAAATCGAAGAGACGATCCCTCTGAAATCCAATTTGGGTTATAAAATCATGAAAACTCGGGGAAATTTGCTATGGTAGGTAAAAAACTTATGAAATCTTTAGAGTATGGTCTGAAAAACAGAAAATTATAGTAAAAAGTGCAGGGAAAGAAAATTCTCATCAGTCAGCGGGTAGACGTAGCTTAAATGATAAATGATCTTATTCAATAGGAATGGGCTTTTACAAACTTTTTTGTACGTGTTTATGAAACTAGATGGCGCTAGCGGCTTCGTAGTTACCCTTGATGACCGCGAAAAGGTCAAGGTATGGGATAAGCTAAGATATACGATCAGATATGTGAGGAACACCCGGATAGCAAATAATATTAGTTGTTTTTCTCAGGTTTCAAAATATTTTCACGTAATATTGGTTTTTTTTTATGAGGTATTTTCCAAGCAGAATCTCAATTTAGAGATTTATTTAACAAATTTTCTGAAACGTGTATATGGTATGGATTTATGTCTGAGCCGTAAGGATTTATTTAAAGCACAGATCTCCCAGACTTTAATCAAGCAATTGCAGATCACACTTTTTGTGCAACGCAGAGATCTAATATGCAGCACATAGCGCTGTGGCGGTTGTCTCATTTTTTATATCGCAATCCATGCATTCAAATACCTAACAGTGGTACAAAATCCCCGACTAAGCTCGTATAATATGTCTTTTTGGAAAGTGTGCTTAACTAGCTGTAAAAGTAGTTGTAACCCAAGTCAACATCACATTCCTTTTCAAAGAATTTGAGGGTAGGGGAAGAAAAATGCTGCTATTAATTCGGCTAGACGCTCGTCTGAAGATCAAATGATATCGTTGTTATTGTAACCTCGGCTTCATTTGTGTTAGAACAGTTAGACGGGTTTTTTATGTTAGTAATTATTACATATATACTTTTTCATGTGCATTTGGTCTCAAAATCGATGATGAAAACCTGTAGGCCTACTCCGAAGTGGTAAAAACCGAAGTTTCGGCCGATAATATGTCGTTTCCTACTCCGAAAACATTATTTTCGTTCCGTCGGTTTTGGTCCGAACGAACTTCTATTTTGACGTTTATTGTATCAAAAACCCTACTCTGAAACACAAAATCCGACCGAAAATTCGATTTTGACAAGACTTGCATCGTGAAAAATATGTCAAAATTTCCGACACCAAAATAGCTACTTATTGAATATCGTAAATATTAAATTTGGTGAATTATTACCATTATCTTGAGTTTTACACCTATTTTACAATATTTTACTTCCTATTTATCGACTTGACGCTATTTCCTAACTCTTGTTTAAGAGTTTGTTAGATTTCATTTATCCTTAATTGTGTTATAATAAATGGAAACTAGAAGCGCTATATGAGGTTCATTATTTCACATGACTGAATCATGGAGTATAGTACTGATCATTAGCAATGAATAACCTCGAATTACGCAGATATTTCATTTATTAGGTTTCCACAAAATTCTAATAATGTAAATATCTTGTAGACTTTAAAACTGCCTCTACGCATAGGACCCAAGCCAGAGCAGAGCCGTTCTGCTCGTCGTCGTTTGCGGCTTCAAGTGTGGATGTAAAGGCGTCGTCAATGACCGCTGTCCTCGAACATTGCTTTCCGCCTTTGTTTTTATCAAAAAGCGGTCTATAGGGAAGCACAGTAGAGCAGGAGCCGAACATCGGTGCGTGCTCCTTCGAGGTTCGTTAGTATGTTCACACTTCACGTATTCGTGCTCGGCTTGTGCTTTGCGCATCCTCGGCTTGTAAGTTTCTACGTAACTTTTTAAAATTTACAGTCTATAAACTTCCAAGACAGGAACATAAGAAAACAAAAAAACCAAGGAGCTTTTAAATAATATTAACACATGTATTTAGTATTTATTTATTTCATATAGAATAAAATAAAAAAACAACAACATTAACACGAACCATTAGCGACATACAAAAATATATTATAAGCAATAAAAACTTAGGCAGTAGAAAGACGATGAAAATATTTCAATGCGCCGTTTGTGCGTAATTAATGGCAAAGCAGTGTAGCTCTCCACTACTGATGGGACTCTTCCCATCTATCCACGAAAACTAATTATATCATTGTGACTAGACTTGATACTTCTGAGTAAAAAGGGACATCGTATTTCTTAGAATGAAGACGTGAATTCCATCTATAGGTGCAAACATGCTCGGAGTACTCCAAAATCTCAACAATCTGAACAGCAGCAGTACTTCGCTGCATTTTTCGTATAGGTAGCTTGTTTTTCGTTGTAATTTCATGACTTGAACATCTTAAACTTCAGTCAGTAAAGATTACGACGCATGAATTTTGGATTTAGCTTGGTTTAAGCATTATTTTTATAAATTTTGCAGAAATAATAAGTTCAATCATCGCTTGATTGTTTACATGTCATCCTTTGACATTTTTCAATTTGTTTTTCTTCGATTGTCAAAAAGACATTTTGACAATCGAAGAAAAGAGTCTGAATTTCAGTAACAAATTTATTGTTGTTATTTCAAGAAATATTACAATATTCGTAAGTATAAATATTAAAATAAAAGCAAAGGTATCTGTTCTTCTTATAAAGATTTTTTTTACTCCGTAATTCACGAGCCAAAGTGGATCGAAATTAATACTAATGACCATAAACAAAGTGTCGATAAAATTTACAACTCTAGCACTACATTTCGTTCAATCCGACCATCTTCCGAACATTGGCTATGGCTCCGGCCGAACTTTATAAATCCGAACAATTTTCAGAGTAGGACACTGTTGCGTATTTCGGTCGCGATTTTGTCGGTCCGAACATTCGCTTTCGTAATTTCGGAGTAGACCTACTGTTTACGTTTTTGTTTGAAAAACAAAATAATATAATATAATATTCCGGGACATCTCACACACGGTTGTTTGATCCCAAGCTAAGCAGAGCTTGTGTTATAGTAACCAGACAACTGATAAATATACTTTTATATTTCTAAATACATACATATTATAGATAAGAAGTTACACCCAGACACCGAACAAATGATCGTGCTCATCACACAAACACTTGTCTCGGGTGGGAATCGAACCCACGACCTCTGGTATAGCAGTCAGGGTCTCTAACCACTAGACCAACAGGCCTGTCAAATGTTACAAGTAAATTATTTTTATGGGTGCTGAGAATAATCTATATCAGACCAAAAACGCATTTATTTAAAACTACAGTCAGTAAGTAAAGGCATTATTAATTAAGCATAATTTAAGAAAATCTTAAATGATTAGGCCTATTTAGACCGTTTTAGCTTCAGAATCCTTTACTTTACTGACATCCAATCATTTTTATCTTTCGCTCAGAAGCGTAAGCTGAACCAATTCGTTCCCACACTCTAGTTGAATGAAATTGCTACAGATCTTCAGATGTGTAGAGACGTTTAGTTTATAGCGTTCTAAGTTCAAATGGGAGATGTGTCTTGCAATTGATTTATGGTGGAACGGTGTGGAAGGGTGATAAGAGGACTGGTCCTTCAAGACGCGGTATGTCTTCAAGTCCAGTTATATATTTCTTTACAAAACAGTTTAAAGTATAGTTCCATTTTGTGTAAGTTCTTTTTAGGGTTCAAAAATTGCGCTTATTATTTTTTAACTACTTTGTCTCTTGTTATTTGCAAGCATTTATTTTCGCGCTACAATAGTTAAGATTATTATTATTACATAATACACTTAGGTGTTTATAATTGCTGAGAGTAACCTTTAAATGGTTTTTTAATTAACCTTCTGTCCTTTGAGCAAACTTTGAAAATCAATGAGTAAAGTGTTGTTTTAACTTTAAATTAATAATAGCTTTAGGCTTATTTAAATACAATTGCAATAAGCTTGATATCATTGTAATACATCGTAACATTAAATAGAGGACGTATAAACCATTAGAGGCAATTTAAATATATATTTTTTCTTACTTACTGATGTATATCGTTTATATCTGATTTTTATTGGTGACCAGCTTTTGTTTTTTTATGGAGTATCGTTAGAAAGCAATTAGTTACGGTTAGTCATATAAACACAAAAATTGATTTGATTAATATAAATGTGAAGCTTTGGTTATTAATATTCTGTTATTTTTTCAAAAAAATAAATATCCTATTAACACGGATTGTTTTTAATTTTTCGACATTTACATATTCATAAGAAAAATATCTATATTTTTAACGTTCTATTCAGTATTTTTGTTCCATTCGCTACATACTGCAAACTACTGCAAAAACTTTTACATTACACGGTAATCTCAAAAATGTGTTCTAGTTATTTGAAACCATGGAATTGCTAAAACATGACGTCGCTACTCATTACAATATATAGTCTCATGACCCCACAAAATATGTGAGAAACGTTAATATTTTTCGGCTAACAGCATTATTTTCACTTGAAAGAGTAATGAAAGAGTTAATTAAGTGTATTTAGGTATAATGAAGTAATCCCGTATGTAAGTTCGTGATGTGGGACAAAGGATCTGCCTTGGGGTATGAAAAAGGAGACCTTAAGAAACCTTTTTGTTCGCTGTTGCTTTGTGTATTTAATTATAGTTCTAGGACTGTTAGGTTGTTTAAAGATGCACTACCAAGTATGTTTCTTTAGAAAACTTGCGAAATTTTCATTTTTATAAAAAAAAAGAACCTATCTGAAAGTAAATAAGGTCCTGAAATTTCGATGATTTAAGATGACATCTTGTCGCAAATTCAATCTCTAGTTTTTTGTTATCAAAATTTTGCTTCCCTCGTCCTTGTTTCATACTAATTTTTCGCGTTCTTGCTTTATTCATACTTTAAGGACCGAAAGCTGTTCATCCTATTCCCAGATTAAGCGGTTTTACGCCCGATCCTTTGGAATTAACAGAAAGGTATAGTATATGTTTGTTAATGTGTCTCTTGTCCTTTTGTGAGCAAATAGAAAGCGGTATTTATCTTACATTGTTCTGTCCTTAAAGAGGAAACTTGTTGAACGAAGGGGAAGCTGTCCGAAGACCTACCTAGAAAGAGAAATAATTAACTGTTTATCGGGTTACATTGTTTGTCATTTATCGCCTTTTAAATTCAATGTTATAAATACCATGTATCGCTAAAGACATCAGGCATACATATAATAAGGCAATTAAGAAAGACCTAGGCAGAATATGAGAGACCTATACTGCTATTAGATCTAGAAAACTTAGAAGAAAATCTTTAAAGTTTCCATAATTTACCTGTCAATCAACTGTCATCAATGTCAAAGCAGCGATTTTCATTTAAAATCAATCACATTTAATAGCATCTAATTTGCAAGTAAATTACCAGTTATTTACCACTAAATTGCAACTTAACAACATGTTTAGTTCATACGTTTAGATATAATTTACACGTGTTAGGCGTTGCTACATGCTGCGTGGGAAACAGATCACCTGCTCCTGAATTATATATCATCTGCAAGGTAACTCGGCTGGATTGAATCTTAATGTTGCTATTATGGCTATTATTATCTATTATCGAATAAGGTAATATTTTCGGGATTTTTATGTAAGTTGAGCTATGTAGCTATGACTTGAGCTAGTGAGGTTGATAAGTCGGGCTTGGATGAAAGTGAGGAAAATAAGTTGAAGATAAACCTCGAAATTGACACTGTGTGAATTATTTATAACGTGACACAATCTTTAGAAAATAGTAATAATTCAATAAAGCATTCTGAAAAACGAGTAGTAAAAAACTAACCGTTAATAAATAAAAAAGTAATGTATGAACTGGCAATTCCATATATTTTAGTCTACAATTTGTCGAACGTCTTCTTAAAACTGTGTTTATCTCCAGACGAGGAAAAAACAAACAAAAGTTGCTTTAAACACTCAAATCAATCAATCAAATTAACCACTAGTTAAAGGTTCGTTTATATCAGTTTTAATGTAGTTAACCGTATCATTACCGCCCGTGACCCTGAATCGCTTACCACTGGTGGCCCACTCATTTCCCAGTACGACAAACATCGATACCACCTTGCTATTTAGGCCCATTTTCACAGAACCAATACGTCAAATAATTTATTAATGGAGGCTTTGAACTAAGCAGTTGACCATATATAAGAACAGAACGACTTCTTAGACATGATCTAAAAATAACTTGGTTTATTAAAATTACAGAATGCATTTTTTTTGGTAGATTTATTTGCAGTTATCCTGGGCGCAGGCTTTTACTGCTTCACCGGACTTTAAGCACTTTTGATATCGTATAGCTATTGTAACTACTGTTCGTAAGTTCATCAAGCACAGCGGAGCGAAATCGAGACAAGTTAACGCCTACTTTATGACGGATATGAACCAATAAAAAAAAACTTCGAGATTTTATAAATCAGAATGTGTGCTGCAGAAGACTGCTTGTACGCTTAAAATCACAGTTCTAGTCTTTATATATTTGAAATACATGGCAATTTGGCAAACTTGTGTATAGATTTGAAGTAAATTGCTGATTAGGATGATTTAGTGCTAATGTAAAAGTGCCCAATTTTCAGCGCTAATTAAACGTAGCGACCATACACCGCGCTTCGTAATGAAACTGAGAGTATGGATAAATATTGCATTTAAATAGTTGATTAAGTTTACCGCAAAGGCTGGTTCGAGGTGGTGTGGGACAAGGACATATGACAGGTTTGGGGAAGCCTTTGTCCAGCAGCAGGACAACACAAGCTAACAAAAAAAAAATGCATTTGCACACAGACCTTTTTATCTACTAAATGGGGAACATTTTTGGGTTACTTAAATTGAATAAAAAATACATATATAGGTCGGAACAATTTCACTCAAGTGAGATCAAAAAATATCATAATGTGACAATATTAACAACTATGCATATTGCAATATAAATATTGCAGGTACAGCTGCTAAACTTTAAATTTAAAATTGGTTGTCAAACCTAATGTCATCTAATGACTGATCAACGACCAGTAACGTTACTTAACTTGATGTTTGACAAATTAATAAGATATTTTTGTTTCAGAAACTGGCGATGAGTGTCTACGAGGTGACTAATAGAAATAGAGACGCCATCTTTGAGAAGTTTCAGAACTCAACCAGAACATTTAACAAGAGTCCCAGTACTACGGTTTACTGAACAAAGCTATTTCAGGTGAACAGCGCCATCTAGGAGAAAGTAGCGCCAACGATGACTGAAATTCAGGCGCTGCTGAAATACAGCTTTTGTTATGTAACCAACAACCTGTTGTATAGTGAAGTTACAGTTGACCACTAGATGGCGTTGTCAGAAATGTAGAGTTCCGTTGTTATTTTGGTAGGAAAATTGGACTTAGAAGCAATAACATCCATTTAAATTAGTTGGCAAAAAAAAAACCAAATGGATCATTTCTCACTACAGAAGCAAGATATACTTCAAAACGACAGTGACAAAATAATAATGTTATTATGTTTTATAGTCTAACTAATCTCTGCTGATCTACCTTAATAATGGCTAATGTAGTTTTCTAGACAATTTAGGTAACTACCTATCAAAACTAATCAATCAATCTAATCAATCTATGATTCTATCTTATTTTGTTGTGTCTTCCAAACAGATCATTCGGAAAGAAATGATTATGTTGCGTAAAAACTAATATTTAATGTCAAACTGACAGAACATAAACTTTTAGATGTTCTAAAACGATTTTGTTTCTATAACTCTGTCAAAAAGAAGAAAATAAAATTATTGAAGATTAATTTAGCTATTTACTACACGTGGCTTTCTAAATTACCCTCGCTAGTAACCAGCTAAAAAACCTTCACCTACAAATAATTCCTAATATTAGAATATAATAAAACCGTGTTAGCAACATATTTATGGCGTAAGGTCAAAGCCCTTTATAACATTACATAAGTAATCTCAATTAAATAAATAACGTTAACAATTTGATAACCAAACAACAATTTACAAATACAAACTTATATATTCATTTAAACGTGTCGCTAGTATAGCTGTCAAAGCATTTAAATCTGTCAGTTAGACATAATTTTGTTCTATGAAAACTTAGTTCCGATTTTCGCCACCCGCATTTATAAGCTTGTCGTGATTTAAACAAGAAGTTTTATGATTATTTAACAGCTCAACTAGCGTGTTACTAAACGTGGGTAGTCACGAATGCCACAAAATTTGGAACACATTCAAATAAATGTAACGGTTTATTAATCCGCAGTTTGAAACCGACGTGTAACGTAAACATGTCGTATTAATTCCGAATGGAGACAAAGTTATGGCCATAAATATTAATACGAGTTTAAAACATTTACCGCACGAATGGAAACATGCATTTGTTGCACTTTATAGCTTGTTAATTACTGTAATTTATACATATGGGCAGTAAAATACAACTTATATTACTTATTGTTATTTATAGTTCAAATTACCTTTAATAATTAGTAAAGAACATTCCATAGTATATTATTATGAGAAATAATGTAAACCACAGTATATTTATATATAAAGAAACCAGTACATCCGCTCACACGCATCGTGAGATAAGACAATGACAGATAACCTGTCTCTGCAAACGTAGTACGACACATACCTACTACATATCATGATAAGGTTAATTCATTACTGGGTAATTTTATGTAGATATTGTACTATGAATTACAAACACTGTGATATGTTTAAACCTGAAGAAAGCGGCATTAGAAGAGGACGATTAAAAAATGTTGTATTGCACCGTGCTTAAATTTTCTGATAGGTAGTCATAGTATTATACATAATTCAAAAAATATACACAGTGTCAACCCTTTACATACATAGATATTCAACACAGTAAAAAGAAGAGTAATGAAAACTAACTTCTTTGCACGAAGTGATTTTAATAAAAGCAAATTCAATCCGTACTATAAAAGTACCGGAAATTTGAGATTAAAACACGTAAAATGACTCAAGTCCGAAACAATCCCTGTTACCAATACCTAACAAAAAACAAAAGATAGTATTTTACCCCTTCTTCTAAATACAAGATTCACATCAGCAAACGTACAAAGGCCGAAAAACCTAGTGTAGGCAAGGGAATTTCCTAAATAATAAACACTGTGTTTTTCTTATTGAATTGTTGGGACGAAATTCGTATCAACAAGAATCCATATTTATTTGGGTTTAAATTATAGCATGAACTAGAAACCGAATATGTTTTCCAGACTTTAACATCGTTGCTGAGGAAATCCTGCAAAAGATTTGAGTTTCAGTTTTAAATAAGTCTTTTGCTTTTTGCAAAACATAACAAAGTAAAACTATAGACTACGGGCCCATGAACAAAATGAATGGGTCATATGAACCACCAGGTGACGTATGTAGGACGATAGAAGAGCATAAAATAATAAGATTCAGCACTATGCCGTCACTTGTGATCAGTCCAACTGGGTGCTGGTGAGCATTCAAAAGTGCTGCTAGAATGTGTACATTTTGGTCATTTATTTCTGTACGGCATTGTTACCATCGAATAGATCCATGAAAAATAATAAGAAAGCGCGCAGTGCCGTACAAAAATGGTGGTCCGAAAAGTTGGTATTTTAGTTTTACTTTCTGTCAATTTCCAGGGTAAATTTGGTCATTTGATTCTGTACGGCGTCAGTTTCATACTGTTTCAATGCCTGACAGCTTCTAATCTATTATCTAAAACATATTATCTATGCATGAAATACTTTCAAAATAAATAATTTTATGTTGTTCAAATCACCCCTCGGACCACGGAATGAAGGCGGGTTGCAACACTCAATTTTTTCCCCTTGTTCAAAGATTTTTGTACGGCGTTGCGGAATAATGGATTAGAAGCTGTATTGAATGAAACAGTATGAAACTGATGCCGTACAGAATCAAATGACCAAATTTACCCTGGAAATTGACAGAAAGTAAAACTAAAATACCAACTTTTTGGACCACCATTTTTGTACGGCACTGCGCGCTTTCTTATTATTTTTCATGGATCTATTCGATGGTAACAATGCCGTACAGAAATAAATGACCAAAATGTACTCACTCTAGCTGCACTTTTGAATTCTCACCAGCACCCAGTTGGACTGATCACAAGTGACGGCATAGTGCTGAATCTTATTATTTTATGCTCTTCTATCGTCCTATATACGTCACCTGGTGGTTCATATGACCCATCCATTTTGTTCATGGGCCCGTAGTCTAAAACTGCGGCATTATGTTTTTCGCTTACCAACAAAATAAAAAAGACATGAATTGAAAATTCTTAACTTAGCTATTATTTTATCAATACTAATTTGTCTTTAAATCACAGTAACTTTAATTGATATCAATATTATTATGTAGAGAGTTAGTACAAGCACTTGAAGTGATGTAGGTCCGTAATTAATGTCTATCAGTTTACCGTAGTACACAGGACATAATTAAATATACACCTACAATAATAATATAGTACGGAGAGCCGCCTCGCTGCGTTGAATGCAAGAGGAGGAATGGATGGTAAGGTGGATGAAGTGTGTCAGATGATGGATGTCGAGACGAAAATAAAGAATGGTATGCTGAGATGGTTTGGCTATGTCGAGAGAATGAATAAAAGAACGATTGACGAAAAAGTGTATAAGGCGAGTGTGAACGAGAAAAGGCCACATCAAGAGCATACCATAGACCGAACAGCATGTATGCAGGGAATAATGAAAGTGGACAAAGCGAAACAAGTGTGTAAGGATCGTAGCAAGTGGAAAGAAGTGGTCTCTGCCTACCCCTACAAGGGAAAGAGGCGTGATTATATGTATGTATTATTACCTACAATAATAATATAGTACTTACATTGAATAGTTATAAATTAACCACAACTAGTGACTAGAACTATGAACCACGGTCACAATATGATAGACATATTTATTTATCAAAATAAAATATTGATTGTACCTATGTATAATGTGGGGTGAGTGCGGGAAATTTGGATAACTATGTCGATTAGAAACCTTTTTAGATTTTATGTGTGCATATATGGTTTCACCCTGAATTATAATATTTGCTTTTTCTTAACAAACTTAAAAAAAAAACGTTTTCTAATAATGACAAACAAACAAACAGTCGAGGGTTTTCATACATACATATAATCACGTCTGTTTCCCATAGGGGTAGGCAGAGACCACTTCTTTCCACTTGCTACGATTTCACATTTAATTTAATAAGAAATACGTTAAAAAAAATTGGATCCATAAGTTTAATTAATTGATTTAAACTTAACCTTAAGCTAGTTTTCGTTAATTCATTAGTGTTGTATCTAAAATCTTGAAGTCCCAAATACTTGATACGTATGTGTAAAAAGATATTTGTCAGAAGTGGGATTCGAACCCACGCCCACAGAAGTGGACTGCGACCTGAACGCAGCGCCTTAGACCGCTCGGCCATCCTGACATATTTTATCTGATTCAAATATCATATCAGTCTGTATAATAGGATAACTATTTCAAACTATTCTTGAAAACGTTGAATTACATGAAATAAATTGAAATAAATAGGCATGTATTCGTTATTTATGTGTAGTTTACAAAAACAAAGCTTCTTCAATATATCTGTATATTCTGTACAAGTCTAAACATTTTTATGTGGTTTTCTCCTCGTGGATTTAGACTGCGGAACTACGCCTACGCTGTGGTTACTAACGAATCTTTATGTTGCTTAAAAACTACAGATTCTGGCCTCACTCAATAAAACGGCCTATCTCAACATTGACTAAAAACTCTTTTTACAAAACTTCTAAAGACTTCAGTCTAGATTCCAATTACGATTTCGTTGTTTTGATCTTAAGTGGTATTTTTAAAAAAAATTCCGCATTTACTATTATTAGATTGTTTTTTGTTTATTTGAAATTTGTAAAAAAAATCTTGATGACTGATGATGACGTTTAAAAAGACAGGAGATAAATACTTAAAAACCAAAATTCTACAATTAATATCTATTTCATGATGTGATACTACGTGTATTTACTAGGTTTATTAGGACTTTCATAAAGTGCCAGCGACTACTTTTAAACTGGAACAGAACAAAAACATGAAAATATATTTACTGAAATATTATGTCAAATAATTTCTGTATTTAATTATTTTATTACAAAGTGTTTGCCCTGCAGTAGGAAGCTTTCGGCTTAAATAAAATAAATAATTTTATGAATAATGCACTTATTGGTTTCAATTACTGTTATATTTACCCGTATCTCCCCATTTCCCACAGATAGTACTATTTGCGGTCGAACAAAGTACAAAACAGTTCGATAAATTATTTAAACGCCTATAAAAGTGTTAGTGGCCAGTCAATACCGACAATTCGTTAACGAACGCGTCAGTCAACTTCCAATTTCGAAAAAATCGAGTCGTTTTCCGGAAAATGCCGAGTGATTACGAGTCCGACCCGGCAGTGAGCAATTTACGGAATTACCTGAGGATCCGTAGCGTACAGCCGAACGTTAATTACGGTACGTATC
Source organism: Autographa gamma (assembly GCA_905146925.1). Lineage (NCBI taxonomy): Eukaryota > Metazoa > Arthropoda > Insecta > Lepidoptera > Noctuidae > Autographa > Autographa gamma. Next base: position 1,983,931 of record LR989858.1, read on the forward strand.
TACGTTATAACGTATTAGTGGCTGTTGGCCGTTTCAAATGGGAGATTACTTGTAACGGAGTTTTTTACCCACATTTAGGGGAGGAGAAAAAAAACTTGAGTGAAGAATTATCGTAGTAATCAAGAACACATCGACTTAAAATGGCTGACACGTGACTATAACCAATTTTATCACTGCATTAGAAACGATAAAATCATTTTAATTTTTAGCATATTTATATATCTCTTGACTTTAAGCTGCCCCTAAGTACACAACATGTTTTCTTTGGCGTACCCTTTCCCTGTCACCTATCTACCTAACAAAAGATTACTTCATAGTTTTCTTAGGAACGACTATTTTCATACTTCGCCTACTCATTATTTTCACTCTTATCTTTCAATCGTAGGTGGAATATAAGAATATTCTTATGATTGTGGGTATCCACATAGAATTCTTTCAAAGAATAACAGATCATGACTTAGAATATTCTAGCTCAAAAAAAATGGTAGACGTTAGATACAACGTTTCGTGTTCAATCTATTGTGTTGTCATGGAATAGTCAAATTATTAAATACGAAGGTATTTGTTACTTGAGCGTAAACCCTCGTTAAGCCGCGGACATGCCTTATATTCAACACCGATACACAAATGACCTGCTCTTACTACGAGCTCTAACAGGACTGTTGCCGTTGTAAAAGAGAGACGGCACTACCGCAGTGTAGTGCGCTATCTTGCTTCCACAAGGGCAATAGTCTTACTTTTCGTGCTCACAGTACGGGGACTGTTTTTGGAACGTCGCGACGCGGCATCCCTGCGCATGTTCATTCATGCTCACCGCTTTATGAGTGTGGTAAAAAGATAATTAAATTTGTATATGTAGGGAGCAGTGGGAGTTTAAATAAATTAAATTTTAATTTTATCACAATTGGAATTCTGTTTCATGATTATGGTTGTAATCAGCTTCAGATAGTTCTTTTCGTTAGTGTATGATTAACGTGAATCAGAAAAGCAATGGCATAATACAACATAATATACCTAATAATATTTCGTATAATAATACAGATACAAAATTAAGTTACAGATCGCATGCATGATTTTGTTCTTCATCGTCTATTTGGTGTTATTGACAAGTCCAAGTAATAAGTAATACAGCTGTGTGTAAAATCATATTGGAGCTATAGATCATTACGGTTTTAGGGCAATTACAACTAATTACTCTAAACCGTCAACACATTTTCTTGTCATCCGTCTTCTATTACTTAGATTTGAGGCCATGACGAGCCTATCTCGAACATAGGTGTTATATAATCATGCTCCCAAACTCGAGTTAGGAACTTGAGTTAAACAACAAAAAGTTAGTTAACAAACTACTCGGTAATGGCTAAACAGATTTAGATGCTCGGAACAGACATTAAATGTATCGGGCAATGTTGTTAGTAATGAAAGCTGTGGTTTTAACGTAAGAACATAAATCTAAGGTTTGGCTGGAAAATGTTTCAACAAAAAACAAATACTTTAGATACGTTAACTTACATTTTAATTGCACCCAATTGAAAATCATTTAGTTTTTTTTTACATATCATCACGCCTGTATCCCCGAAGGGTTAGGCAGAGGTGTACCAATGTACAGCCACAGTTCGCCGATATGTTTAGGTCCCATGTAATAGGGGGCGAGTAATTTTTTTTACTATCATAAAAGTATTTAAAACACTAACCCACACACGATACCTTTACAGGATTTCTATATGTAAAAATCTTACTCGACTCTTTTATTTATTACTTCGTTACTAGGTCTACCTTATCATAATACCCAAAACTTACTAAACCATCACACTTCTACTACCAATAAAATAATTTTTAACAAAAAAAAAACGACTTCAAAACAAAAATAAAATGCACTAAAAAGGACAAAATAACTGCGTTATTTAAAAACCCTCTATTTTGAAGGCGGTGCCAAGTAAAACTATTGAACGAATTGAATTAACTTAGATATTTACCAGAGTTTTTCATTATGACTTTTAAGTTTCGAATAGGTGTGTTAGTGAATAGGTGTGTTGGTGTTTAGTGCTATTTTAGATAGCCTTACAAGGCTATCTAAAATAGCACTAAACTACAAAAGGTTGTTAGTTGTATTCATTTTTCTTTTAATATTGATTTATTTTTCATTATCATTGTGTCTAATAGTTTTACTTGGCACCGCCTTCAAAATAGAGGGTTTTTAAATAACGCAGTTATTTTGTCCTTTTTAGTGCATTTTATTTTTGTTTTGAAGTCGTTTTTTTTTTTGTTAAAAATTATTTTATTTCGAGAAATTTTAGTGTTTTTGGCGATTTTGGTTTTGCGAAAACATGGATAAGCTTACGAAACGCGCTGCTAATATGTGAAATCGTCGTTTAAATGAGACAAGCGAGGAAAGAGAAAAAAACCTATCGCAAATTAGGAAATCTAAATCCAATGTTATTTTGCGAGAGACTACTAAATACACTTTTTTATGTTTAAATAGTTTTTTTTTAATTGTTATGTTTTAAACTGTTTTTTGTCTACACTATCGAATATGCAAGATTACCCATGTGCGCATCAATACGAATAAAATAAGCCCAAACACTATGCATCTACTATCAACCATTAAGGAGTTCCCGAAACTGTGCTGCACCTGCATTATGGACCTTGCAATGGCAGTCATTACCCATCTCGGTGTAAAGGTCTTGTCAACACGAATAAAATAAGCCCAAACACGAGGAAGTTAAGATGTGCCGTTGAGGAGTTCCCTCGATCCTCTGTCGTATCCATCATCAGATCTGCTCTAAACCTCCATAGTATTGTAGTCTCATCAGATATACACATAAATCTCAAGTTTTTAACCCATGCTTGCCCACAATTTTCAAGAGATGCCCTCGATTTCTCAAGGTTTCCACCATCAGGTCCTGACCTGATAACGATGGGATCAAATGACAAGCATACCCATTCAAATAAAAAAATAATTTTTGAAATCGGTCCAGGCATCTTTGAGAAATCAAGTAACAAATATAAAAAAAAATAAAAATAAAAAAAATACAACCGAATTGAGAACCTCCTTTTTTTGAAGTCGTTTGATAAACGGATGATATAGTTATGCCTTGTTTCAGACGAATGTCTAACGTACTTGCGGGCGCAGGCGGCGGAGCTAGGCCTGCCAGTCCAGGTGTTCGAGCCCAGGCCTAAGAAGCCGATCCTCGTGATGACCTGGACAGGCCTGGAACCTTCCCTGCCCAGCGTGCTGCTCAACTCGCATATGGATGTCGTGCCCGTGTTTGAGGTGAGAATAGAATGGAAACATGTTGTGACGCAAGGAGAGCGTATAAACTTTGTTTTCTTTCTGCATATCACGTTGGAACTTGGACGATTCAAAATGACACAAAGAAATTACAGATCAGTCTACTAGCCGTAAATTAGTCGGGAAAGTAGACATAAATAAAAAAAATGTAAATAGTAGTTGTAACTTAGATTAAATTACAGTTTCAAAGTAGGTATGTTTTTGGCGCCACCACATTCGATGTTATGTGGGCAATGCAGATAATACATACTAGTCATAAAATGACACTTTTCGTAAAACAATATGGACCTGCACTACTATGCACCAAATCAACTTAATACCTACGTAATAGCTAGCATAGCTTTATTTTAAAGTTTGGCAAAACATACTTGTGTATGTAAGGTTACGTAAATAGCCGAAACATTCAAGTCTTCACGTGAATTCATTCTACTTTTAAGAGCTGTAGCGAGAATCCTCCTGTGAATAAATTCTTAAAGAATGTACTTCTTAAAGATAGATGTTTACTGCAGGGAGCTTCCAGCGCAGTTTAAAATTACATTTACTGTGGCGTCGGTTTCAAACTTTCATGTTATAAACCAATAACAAATGTAGGTACTTTACCAGCAATAAATGTTGTCCATGTATTCAAGAAATCCTATAGTTTATTGCTTTCGTTTCAATTTAAAAACGCGATTTAAATGAGTTGTTGACAGCATTAAAAATATTATTATGATTGTATGAGTTTAGACTTAACTTCAGTTGAAAAAGTGTATGAGGACATGTCATCATAATATCCCTGCCCTGCTCCCAATTATGTCGACGCAAAGCGTATTTAGTTTTCTTTCGTCATTACTACACACAGGGATCCGCTCTGCCACGCTTGATGCTAGCACTATCCAAAATCCAATTTGTTTAAAAACGTTATAGCTACCACTTTCAAAAAATTCAATTGTTCGTCGAATAAGCTCAACAAGAATACAGAATTTTCATGAACCAGTTACCACAGGCATCATTAAATAAATAATGACCACACTACTTTGCATTGCTTTCCCGCCTGGTCTCCAGCAGAGAAGGTTGAAGCACTCCGGTGGTTTCAGCCGGTAAGAGTCCGGTAACCCCTCCGCCTTCCCCAGGGTAGAGGAAGTCCATGAGAATTTCCTCGGGTAAAAAGGCATCATTAAATAATATCTCCTTACTTGTAATCGACAGAAAAGCTGGACCTACCCTCCTTTCGAGGCGCGCTTAGTGGACGGCGTGATCTACGGTCGAGGAGCTCAGGACATGAAGTCTGTGGCCATCCAGTACATCGAAGCCGTCAGGAGAATTAAGGCGAAAGGCATTCGCTTGAAGAGGACACTCCATCTTTCTTTTGTACCAGGTTAGATATTTTACCTTCCCGTACCGTAAATATAAATCATCTCATTTTCGATTATTTAATTGGGACATTCCACTTTGTTCAATTCTTGGTTGTATCAAACAGGTGAAAAAAATGTGAAAAAAATGATGTAGCATTTTATAGGTAATTAGCATATCTATTCGATGTTTGTTTTATTTAGGTACTGACTAGGTATTTTGTGCGAATTAAATAGAATTTCACAAAATATGTTTCGTAACTCTCAACAACTTTAATTAAATTATCAATTAACAAATAACAAACAGGATATATCCGGAAACCTTCATTCGAATTTATTTGATAAAGGTCCATCTCTGGATTTGAAAGCTTTGATTGATTGATTAAAACATATCTGAGTGTACGTGGGCAGAATACTTGTGTGAAATACAAAACCCTACCACTTTGGTAAAACGTGTTCCTTGTTATATATTTTTTGAGGAATTTAGAAGCTAAAACGATGTCTATAAAAAATTCTAACTGTAAGAAAAACATAAGTAATTGTTTAAATACTTTTTGTTAGATATTTGGCGACTGTTTAAAATAAACATAAATCTCTGCCTTGACAAACTGCCTAAAAAATTAATATTCAAACTAATGGCCTAATCTTTCTCAACTTAATTTAATTAATTGGTCAATCCTTCATTACATCAGCTGCTTTAAGTAAATTACTTACTAGCTAGTCTGTAGCACTAAGTTATTTTAGTTCCTTCTAAACCAAAATGTTATATTATGGGTATACGTGTACAATAAATGTATTGATAGATATTAAATATTACTACACGTGTTTTTCGTAACTAGGCATGCAAAAGATCGTACCGCATCTAGGTCTATTGTCTTTCTAGTAGGCTCAAGTGTCGAGTTAGCGATCTTTCGAGCGCTCTTATTAACCCAAAAGAAGCACAGTCTTGATTCTTCAATGCTACAGATAATGCTATTCGCGTAGCTGAGTACTGGTCCGGAAAAATCTAATATTTGCCATTTATCGACACGCTAAGAAGAAGAAGAATAGACTTTTTGGAATTAAATCTGATAAGACTATATTTAAAGATAGACTTTTTAGCTATCCTCTGATAATGAAATCAGAATACCGACACATAGCTGACTAAGGAAACATTCTTATTGGCATTAAATTGAAGGTAAAGTTTTCTTTCTCTCAGCCTTTTTTATCACTGTAGGGTAGAGTCCGCTCCACCTTCCTTCCATATTTTCCTGGTTAGGGCTGCGAGAAACCACTCCTTATCAAAGGAGTAAGTTTACTCCAACAAAATAGTTACATTTAACCTTTTTTAGATGAGGAGATTGGCGGAGGTCCTGGAATGCGCGAATTTGTAAAAACGGAAGACTTCAAAAAGCTGAACATTGGTTTTGCATTAGACGAGGGCATCGCCAATGCGTCAGATGAATACCTGATCTTTAATGGCGAGAGAAACATTTGGCGTAAGTATACCTTGGTCCATACATAATAAGGGAAGCTTACAAAATAATCCTAAAGGACAAGGTAATCCATTTAATAATCTCAGTACCCTTTTCTCTTAGACACCTGTCTTGTGTGAGGTCATGTGATAACATATAACATAAAAGATTTGATTTAAGACCATCAGAAATAAAGATACGAAAAATATTTATAATTATATCGTCGCGGTAATTTTAGTGCTTCATTAAATGGCAAAATTATGTGCGATTGACGGACTCATGAATGGTAATTACGAATATTAAAGAGAAAATAAAAGAAGATAATAGTTTTGTAAAAAAATCATGGTAAAATTAATCGGTTGTTTGCTAGTCATGAAGCGAAAACAAATGCGTTATTGTCACGTTTTGATCTAATTATATTTATTAGTTACAATTACCTACACTTGTTTTTTTGTGTAATAATTATTTTAGAAAATACTATGGTTTTTAAATATCTGTATTATCCGCAGACATGAACGTGATCTGCCCGGGGAAGTCGGGCCATGGATCACTGTTGCTCCCAGATAACTGCGGCGAAAAGGTCAGTAGTTAAGTCTTGTATTTATTTGCTTTACTGTCGAACGAGCTTCGAGGAAATTCTTAATCAGGCACTTCAAGGAATTCGTTTCAACGATCTTGTGAAAAACTCCAAAAAACAACTAATACGTATAGATTTATAAAAAACGTAAAATTTCAATTAATAACACTTCCTTAATCAATGCAAGTATTACTTACGAACCAAATAACGTTTCAGATAATCTAGATTGAAAATCGAAAATCCTCTTAGCATTGAATCGAGAACACCTACTGCGAACGGCAATCTCTCAACCAATCTTACAAACATTGATGAGACTCCTAGACTTCTCAACCTCTCTAGTGAACGCTAGTAGAAATGTCACTTGGTAAAGGGATCTACCCAAATGAATCGTAATGGATATCTCATGTCCTCAACAAACATTTCCCGATCAATTTGAAACAAATACATTCGAAAATGGACGTTAATTGGAGCGCGTTTCTATAACGGATTATGTGTGAACTAATCGCGTCGGTGTGAATACATTTACTGAACATGGCGGCATGCCAACTTCCTGATATGAACTGTATCTGTGGATACAACAACATATGTTTTGAGAGATTGTGTGGAAAAATTGAGTTTTTATTGCATGCAAGTTGCTCTATAATATGGTATTTGAGATTATTACGAGACTGGAAACGTACAACAACATAGTTTGGAAAAAAGCTAGGCAAATTGACAAGACTGGTGAGACTTTGATGTCCTTCTCTTGAATAGTGTTGAATGAAGTTGTAGAGTTGATGGTTGGAAAATCATAACTTGAACGGTACGTAGCCCTCCATTTTTTCTTGCAAATTCTGTCTTAAGTCTTAATATCTCTACAGACTATCACTTACGTGCGGTTGCGTACTTGAGAGCATACTTAATTTATTTAACTCCCAGCAGATTTAAGGAGTAAGGCCTTGCGAAGTCAATATTCTGACATTTAAGTGTTAGGAGTTTCCATTTCTTTTAATTAAGTAATTTTTTTTCAGGACCCACTTAGTGTTACCAACTGAACGTCTAGTTTTCTGCTATCGAATAAGACAAATAGTTTCACAAGATAGAGAAATACCATTTTATAAAATGTCGAAGATAAATCAACGTTCTGTAGATGTCTTGAAAATAAAACCTGCCATTAATCAACAAGGATCTATAAATCCGTTTTCTTTAGATACTATGACAATATCTAGAATTATATGATTTGTGTCCCATTGAAATATTGCGTATTTTTGTAAACTAACATCTTGTAAACTAAACAGCCCAGGACAAACACACACAATCTATTATACAAAAAGAAGTCATTGAAAAGGTTTCGATAAATTTCGACCCATTGATATAATTATAGGCACATGTTGTTTGAGGTTTGACTAAAAAGTATAAAACAGAAGAAAATCTACACTTTAAGACCGCTTAATTAAATAAACCATTGCTATTTAGCATAATTATAATCCCACACACCCAACAATAACAACATAAAAAACATTTATATTTGTCATGCTCTACAAAAAAATACTTTAATTTATGGAAGCAGCTCATTTTGTATAACTTTTAAAATGAATGGATGCAGCAAAATAAATTAATGAATATATTTTACCAACATTACAAAACTCGTTTGTTAATTGTTCACGTGACACTGATATGAATTGTTTTAATTAATGGTTAACCATCATTTTAAAACTATGTCATGATAATCAAGATATTTGGACATATGAGTCCAAATTCAGTGTAAGACTCTTATTTGATAACGTGTTAAATTCGGCGAAAGAACATAACATAACATAACATCACGCCTGTATCCCCGAAGGGTTAGGCAGAGGTGTACCAATGTACACCCACAGTTCGCCGATATGTTTAGGTCCCGTGTAATAGGGGGCGAACCTATTGCCACTACATTTACAGCTTTTTGCAATTATCTTTTCGGAAAGATTGTCTTTGCAATTTCATACTGTACTTGTCAATATATAATGTTAATTATGTTTATACTTGAATGAATATTCATATCCTTACATTGGGGGTAAGTAGAAGCGTAGAACATATAAAATATTAATGGCGGTTGCTGAAACTCTGAGATCTCGGCAATGTCGTTAAAACCAGAACATTTGCCTTTATATTGTTTAAGAAAGAAATTGAAATTTTGCTTCGGAAGAATTAGAATAAGGGGAAAGATAGGCGTCAAAATTAAAGTCGTGTTAAACGTATCTAGCACTTAACTAAAAATAACACGCTGATCGGTTCCAGTGAAGAATGATGTAGCTACCTTTTTAGGGTCTAAAGGGAGTTCAAAGATCCAAGTAAAAAAAGTTAGTAAAGTAAATCTTGACATATCCATATTTAGAATCTATACTATCAAGAAAAAATTGAATTTAGAGACAGGCTATTGCAGCAAGCTATATTTAGTTGCATATGTCGCCGAAGATAGCGCGCTTAGATGTCTTTTCAAGGCCCTCTCATTTGCTTGGAACACAATCACGACCAAGGTGACGTCGGCCTCTCTTCAGATAGCCTAATTAGTGATGTAACCTACATTCTCATTTCTTCGTATCTTACATCTCATTTCCCATTAAAACTTAAAGTACGTTCACTTCAGGAAGCAGTACGAACCTAGTGCGGGATAATTCGGTGTATAATCTTTATGCTAATTGCGTAAAACCGACGAAATTGCGACTTAATTTGCCAAAGAGTTTTCAACTTAATGAGTTTTGTATCCTAATGCAGTTCCGCTGCTGGTTACGCAACTATATACGTACCAAATTGTGGAAAATCCGTCTGTAATTAATCCCGTTGGAGAACAAATAGGTTGGGTTTATTTTTAGTTAGTTTTGGCCAAGTACCGCTTAAAAACTAGGCTCGCGGGCGTAGCAATATTAAGAATGCATTTCGCATCGCTTATCTACCAGGTTCAAAAGTTTTTAGCCCGTATTGTCTAAGATAGCAGTACCAGGTACACAACTTACCCAAGTCACCAAGTTCACAATAGGAGTAATAAAAGTAAATGACTTGAAAACCTATTTAAAATTTGTCAGGTCTACAGTTCTATTCTTGCTCTAGAAAAATATGATGGATATTTTCTGTGATCTCACATAACCTGTATATGTGTTACAAAAGTAAGGTGACGATAATCTGACAACTCAAGAAAATAGATTTACGTCAAAAAAGAGTCCCTGAAATGTTTGAAAGGTTTTTTTAACAATTGCAGATATTTGTTAAATGTAATGAATTCAAAAAGTTAGCCACAAGGACATGGAAAGGAATTCAAAGCGTCAACGTTTTAATAAAAAGACTAACTACCCTTAATTACGTAAATAGCTGCGCATAAATGTATTCTAACAATTTATATTTCGCGAGCGGCCATTTATAAAAGTTAATGGTCGTAAACGGTTATATAATCTCAGCATACACCACAACGGTTAACCGTATTAATAATTAAACGTTAAGTATGGTCTGTAGTTCACTTTTTAATGGTTTATAGCATCCTTAAGAAAAGTATGGACAGGCAAAGAATCTATTGTGTTTTTTCTTTAGCGTAAATATGCGTAACGTATGACTATGTGAACTCAAAATGGTCAACTATGAATGCTATATACTTAATTAGGAATTTCGTCACTCCTTTTATAATAAGAAAGATAGGATTACAAGAATTCGTTGAAAAAATCATAAAATTCCAGTTTTCTTTGAAAACTATTGAAGTATTATAATTTATTCTTTTTACGAGATTTAAACGTCAGCCTTTCTGTGGATTTTAAATTTTTCGATTTTTAACTCGATTGAACAAATTAATGAGTGTATAATTAAATTATTTTCAAACTTACCGCGATATTATATAATTTTTGTTACATTGCAGAAGCAAAATAAACTAGAAATAAAACGTCTGGGGATTCTCGTTCTTCTTATTAAACATTTTATGTAATGCAGTAATGCAACAGCAGTAAAAGCATGCACGTTGCACGTTCATGACTTTCCGTCGGTCACTGAAAAATGTAGTTTGTTTCAAGTGCAGTTTACAAAACCTAGCAGTCGAGAGAAAATTGGAATTTTTACTGATGTTTTTGAAGAAAATGTTTTAAATATCCGCCTATTTGGTTGGTTATTCGCTATTCGTTGTTTAACGTTTTCAATGTTCATTTAAATAACGTTAATGTTGTGAATGATACTTTTTGTAAATTGATTTTGCTATTTAAAAAATTTCTTTAGAGAAAGGAAAAATAAGGCTCTTATTTAAATTACTTTCTTATATTTTCTGTTGTAGATAATGTGTTTCAGAAACGCGCCAAACCAATTACTTAGGTATTATAGGATTTCGCTAATCGTGCTATTTAAGAGCTCTATCACGTTCCAAAAGTTTTGCAGTAACCATTATTTTTCGATTATCCACTGCATTGTTCTTAGTTAGTTTTAAAGCTGTTTGTGTAACAGGAACTTTATTACAAAGAGATAAGGTCTACTTTGATATGTAGTTTTATCAATGAGATGCGGTTAACCGTACCACTGTTATCTATTCTATGTATACTGAAAAAAAATAAAGATTTATTATAGCGCTGATAAAATGTATCGGTACTTGTAGAGTTCAAGTACGTTGAATAATTTATAAACACCAATGTTTGTATTTACAATTGAATGTTTATTGCCAGATATTGTGATTCGCTATTTCGATACAGATCGACATGTCAGGATGGCCGAGCGGTCTAAGGCGCTGCGTTCAGGTCGCAGTCCACTTCTGTGGGCGTGGGTTCGAATCCCACTTCTGACAAATATCTTTTTGGATTTATTTTAAGAAAAACGTATAATATGGTCTGGTTATTTTATAACATAGCATATAATATTTTTTGTTTTAATTAATGTTTAATATAGTTTTGCATAATAACCTGATTAATTATTTTGTGAAATCCGTCGCTTTACTTATCCAATTGAACTACGATGTTTTTTTTTATTGTAAAGTTGATTTTATAAGGTGTTATTTTTTCAGATAAGATACATAATAGACAAGCTAATGGACCTGCGCCAGGAATCAAAGAAGAAGCTAGCTGACAACCCTGAGCTGACCATTGGTGACGTCACAAGCGTCAACCTTACCATGCTTTCAGTAAGTACACACTTATAAAATATAATCAAATAATATACAAATACACTGAATGATAATTTAATGTTGTTAAAGCAAGTAAATGAAATAACCGACATCATAAAATTAAAACCACTAAATCGATTTTGATTAATTTTATATGCGACCACCACTATCTATGACTAAATGTTATTTTTTTTTTAATCAATCCACAACTACCCTAGATACCGCAGTTCAAACAGAAAAAGAAACATGCCATTTAATTGAAAACCACCTCTTTTTGTAGTCGGTTAAATAGATAGTCAAATGGGAAAGGTCACATCAACTACCACTATGCAACGTGCTGCGAACTTAATACTCGGAAGGGTCAAACATTTGTGTTATTTACAAATGTTATTGCCGTACCGAGTTTAGGTGCTTTTCGGACATGTAATTTAAATGTTTGTGAAACGCCCACATCACAGGGATACTTTAAAAGGGCGGAAGTTGTTTTAAAAAACATCTATTCACTTCATCATTCACACACTTCTATTAAGTGTTTTAGCGCGTAAAATACTAAGCACGCTCTTTCTCACATTCTTCATACTATTTACTGCATATACAAAATGGCGAATTTCACCGTTGTCAAACGGAAGAAGCATTAATAGAACACCTCTTCATTACAAAACACTTTCCTTCAGTTAAATGTTCATGGAACCATCATCTAGCTAGCAAAATCTACAGCTATGCAGCTTATCTTAAGTTCTACCACAAGAGCGACAAGATACAGAATGATTTTCCTAAAATCACCTCACAAATATTCTCAGCTAAGCCTACACCTTCATTCGTCAGGCACACTGGCCTCAAATATTGAACACGCTGTATTATTCACAGGGTGGTATCCAGAATAACGTGATCCCGGAGAAGCTGACCGCCAGTTTCGACATACGCATCGCTTTGACTGTCGACCTCAAAGACTTTGAGAGTACGGTAATGCTGTTTGTATTTTTTTTTAGTTTAAAATGCGAACAATGAAACTTTTGAAACAGTTCCGCAACAAAAGGAGGATTAACGCCCACCGAAATGTTTACACGTGTATATTTTTTGTGTGAACTTACTCAGTGCTGAATTTACGGGTTCTTTAAAGATGAATATTTAGATATAGTTTTTTTGCGAGTAAATTACTTAATGTATTATTTTAAAAATATTTAAGTTTTTGGACGTTTACAATTTATGTGCAGGTAATATACCGTATTCATGGGTTTAATGCAAAATGATATATAAATGCACTATTAAACTGTGATAGTTTTTTCTACTAGCAAAAAATCTACACAAGCCTTTAAAAAACAAAACTGTTACGTACAGATACAATCGATTTAATTATACTAATACAATCTAGAAATCCTATTCAGTTAACTACAACTTTAATATTTTTGTTTTAACGAACTAGGCAAGGCAAAGTGAGCTTTTTATAGTGTCATCATATTATTTGTCGTGAACAAGTTTGACCTAGTTCTTTAATGAAAACTTCAAGTCTGCGGGATTTCCTTCGTGAGAATTTATAAAGACTATATTTATTAGTTTTAATAACAATAGCGGTTTGCAGACTATTTATGTACGAAAACTCGAGTTTTGGATATTACGTTGAAAATTTAAGGACCACGAAATACTATAGCATATGTACTCGTATATTGCCATAAAATCCGAAATTGGCTAACGTAGTATAGGTAAGGATAGACTACAATATGTCGTAACTTATGTTACCAATAGCCCTTTTTATTTTTAGAAATCTTTGCAGTTGACTACTTCAGCGGACTACTACAGCCAGAGCAATAGGAAAATCTAACTACGTCAGCAAAGTCCACTAAGGGCACCCCCTGCGGGGATCGGACCTTGAATTAGTGCGTTGCTAACAATCTTAATAGGACAATATTGGTGAATGGAGTGTATGGACACCCTAGTGAATGGACAATATTGGTGACATACCTTATCAGGTATGTTACATTTAATCTCTGAAAATATAAGTGTTCTAAATCTTTTCCCTTTAGATAAGGCGCTGGTGCGTGGAGGCTGGTGATGGAGTGACCATAGAGTTTGACCAGAAGGATCCGTACGTCCCGCCGACCAAACTGGACGATACCAACCCTTACTGGCTCGCGTTTAAGGGAGCTGCTGATCAACTGTGAGTTATAATACCCGCCGACAAACTGACACACAGTTTGGTGGGTTTAATTACTTTGTAATGATGTTTAAACCAATAAATGCCTTATTTAATTAATTTTATATAAATCTAAAAGCAATATAGGACTGCAGGACAGTACGTGGTCTAAATCGTGCTTGATGTAACTGGTGCAGTATGAAGTTATATTAACATGTAGGCTAGGAATAGGTTTTATTCTGCAATGCTGTGACATCGAAATATAAAAGAAAAAATATTTTTTTCATAAAGTCATTGAATGATATTTAAACCAGACTTCCAAGAGTTTGAGAAACATATCAAATAGTTGAAAGAAAAAGTTTTTCAACTTTTTTGAAAATTTTCGTGCAACCAAACTAAATATAATCGTGCAAAAATCTTAACGAATGAACAGTAAAACCAAAATGCACAATAAATTATTGAACACAATTCAAGCGGTGCCCAATTAATTCAACTAATTAGTTTAAATTCCAAAATAACAGAGTTCCAATTCATTGAGCATAAACGAGGTCACGTTTCTCTTGCGGTGACGTAACACCAAATACTTGCCGACTTAACCTTAAGTGTACTTCACTTACACGATAATTCGTATTTGTTTAAGATAGGATAAAGGGTATGTAAATTGGAGTTAATAGAAACGGTGAATATTAAAGTCAGGTTAATAATGCCATATAAAGAACAACGCAAAAGGGGACCTATGTTATTATAGATGAAAATTACGAAAATTGATTTTAGAGAATTGATCTAATAAGACTTAATACTGCTTAATGTATAAGCCTAATACCATGCATATTAGTCAGGACACCTTTTCCTTTCTCTTTCCTTTTAGCATGATTTTTTTCACATAATTAACTGAATAAAAGTTTTATACAAAAAAGATAAACTACTATTCCCAAATGTTACAGCTGCCTTTTATTGGGCCGAGTGCCAAATTATCCAGCGGTCTCTCAAATTCATTAAGTAACTTTTAACGGCAATCCGCTACGAACATAACATATTCTGTTTTAAGAAAATCCAACTGAATATAACAAAATTGTAGCTCCAAAAAAAATTGTCCTTCAGCTTTCAAACTTTGTAAGGCAAGTTTTCAGGCTCACTGCATTCTCAAAAATATTTTACTCAATTACTGAGCTATTTGGCATTCAATCAATTTCGCATCAAGGCAATTTTTATTCCAAATTCATTGATATATAAAGCAAAGAAAAGTAAAGTAATAACTTTAGATAATGTAATAAGTAGTTTGTAAGATATCAAAAAAATAATTTAAAACTTCTTCATGTTCGTTTCAAATAGTCTTAATAATAGCTTTAATTTTCTTTTATATTTTTCAGTAAAATCAAGTTGAAAAGCTGCACGTTCACGGGCGGCACCGACAGCCGCTACCTCCGCGAGCTGGGGATCCCCGCCATAGGCTTCTCTCCCATGTCGCGCACCACGCCCGCCCTACACGAGCACGATGAGCGGCTCAGCACTGAAACCTTCGTGCGAGGGATAAGCCTCTATGAGACTATCATACCGGCTGTGGCTAACGTTTGATTAAAATGATGAAAATAACACGGTCAATTAAATAGCAGTTAAAAGAAATACTAGATTTTTATTTCACCTTTTAAAAAAGGTTACTTATGCCTGCATTTTTTTTTATCTTTGTTTTGAGTTTTCGCTTTTGAATTTTGGGCCACTATTAAAATAATAACGGCTTTTAATAATGCTTTAGCTGTTTTACAATATTTTCTTAATTTCAATTTTTCAAATAGGTGAATATCGTGAAAATTTATAACACTTTACTGCTTATTGTTGTATTTAACAACAGTTGATGATAAAAACACCTCTCTTTTTGCGTCGGGGGTCAAAAAGAGCGACTGGCACCAACAGACGGACCATAATGGAAATCGAAACCTAGTTCATTGAAATAAGACTTGCCGATTTTTAACGAAAATAAACAGCTGTAATAAATAAATAATAAATAAATGCGGACAACATCACATACATTGCCCTGAACCCAAAGTAAGTTGCTAAAGCACTTGTGTTATGGAATTCAGAAGCAACGAAGGTACCACAACTGTAATGCCAACTCTATCACCAACCTATGTATAACAGATGCATTAAAAATGGAAATATAACTGTGTACTGAAATTGCTCCATGCTCTCCGGTAGTAAACATATCTTCCGGTATCGTTTAACTTTTATATTCCTCACATGATACCTACATAAACTTTTATAAGCACCCATATTTTATTTTACTGTCCCCAATTAATATACCTACATATTTCATGTAATTGCTACAATACTGGGATACGTATTTTATTTGATTAAAAAAATATTTAAAACATTGTAATAAAATATAACAAACGAAATAAAAAAACCTGACTAAATAACCTAAAATTGCAAATTTATAATAAATTTACTGTGAATTGGACAAACACGGATTTATTTGACTAAATGAAACCTACAAAATTAGATATTCTTTTGTGAATCTACTTAAATTAGAGAGAACATAGGTCTGTGGTAAAATACACCCACCCCAGTAGAAAGCCCTCTTTGTCATTGTTGGCGTCAAAAATAATATGGTGGATTTTGCGCGGTATAAAGACGCCATATTGACAATATTTCATTGTACATGATAGAGTGTGAGCAAAGACCAAAATAATGTTCCAATTTTGAAAGAGTATGTGATAAACTGCTTTTGTATTTAGCCAGCCATTTTATATAGTTTTTTTTTTCTAAGGCATTTGTAATAGACAAAATTACTTTTTTGTTTTCGTGTCATTTGGCCTAATGTTATCTGGAATTGAGTCTAGTTAGGATATAGTATTTCGTATTTCGCCCATAAAAAGCAATATGTCTACGTGAGCCATTAGTGAACGGCTATAAAGTACTGTAATTTGCAGACCTGTTGCTTTTCCTATATTTTCCTAATAGGTCATAAAACAGGCTTTGGGATAAGTAATGTTCCGAGTGTTTACCGATACTTATCGGAAAACCGTTAAGAAGTTATAGATCGGGAATATTTAGCGGTTGAGGAGTACCTAGCAGTTAGCATTTAAAGGGCACTCGATGTTTTTTTTTTAATATCTCTCACTAAGTGAATCTTAGGTGTAAATGGTACCTACCTAACATCAGCTGTGTGGGTATACGAGTATATAGGTAGTATACCCATAGAGATAGAAAAAAAATGGTACTCAAAACATTGCTTTTTCTTTTACCTTTTTTATTGTTAGGTACTATTTTATGTTCCTACTGAAATATGTAATTATTCAATAATTAATTTTATATTTTTACGAGAAAAATACCAAGAATGGTAAACTAAATAAGCGATAAAATAAGTAAAGAAATATTCATGAAATAGTGAACGACTGAGGAATCTAGAATTTCAAACAGTTATAGCGACCTTGAAAGCTTACATTCTGACGATTCAATCGACTGAGCATTTAAGCTGTCGTGTGAACTTGGAAGGCTAGTTAAAATGTTAAAACTTCTTAATATGGCACTAAATGACTATCGATAGGAAAATACAGACATTTGTATAAAAAAAATAGAGAAAAATGCATACGTAATACATTTATTTATTTCACAAAAAGAACAGCACATTATACCACTTACACTTTTGCTTAAAAAGTTACATTTTAAAACATACTATCAAAACAAGATTTATAAAAAAAGACACAGCAGTATAATTAATTATTTCATCCATTATTCATCTCACAAAACTTCAGACATTCCAACATAAAAAAAAACATGAAAAAAATCGTTCGAACATTGTATCTTGTATTGAAAATACTTGTTTTCTTCTTATTTGTTTCGGACCTTACCTAATCCTTGATTCAATTCGTTCGAAGGACTGCATAATACAATGAATAACGAAACATTTCTCTCGTTGGCGCCCACCGTGGGGCACACGTAGTTACGTACAACCGCGGTTGCTTACGCATTGCGTAAACAAGGAAACTTTTAGTTTAACGAATTTGTATATTTGATGTCAACGGCATTGTAACCGGATTGCCCTCACAAGCCTGTGCCTGGCACCGCTTCCGTTATTACCAGTACGTAGCCTTCGAGCGCTCATCTGAATCAATTAACGAGAATTATACAAGTACCCGCAATTATCAACATTAGTTTAACATTACAAACATGTTTATAAGTTGGTAATTATACCTAGTACTACAAAATAAAAGCATTATTCTAATAACAGTTTTCTTAATCACACTTCACAAAGACAAAGACAAAAGACAAAGACATTTATTTTGTAAAACATGAGTGTACAATACAGGATTATTTTTTTTACAATATCCGCATGTAAGATGTACTTCATAATAAGTATTATAACACATTTTATTTGCAATAATAAACTTACAGCAGTTCATAAATATCTAAGATAAAACGAACAAACAAGAAAGATAATTATAATGAACCCTATCTTATGATACACCAGCTTTCGTGAGAATTATTTATAAGGGCTATCAGATTCGCGGCTTTATAACTGATATTATTAACACCGCTATACCCTGCAGCGATAGGTTTATGTATCTTACGTAAGTAATTGTATTACTATTAGTTTTCGAGACTAATTAAATACGTTAATCAAATCTGTAGTAATTTTTTGAGAACAAATAATTTTTATTTACCTCAAGAAGACAATCTATCTTAGAGCAGGTTTCAACGAAGGCAAATTAAAACTAATTTTTCAATTGCTGAAAAAAAAACTAAATTACTAGGAACAGACACTTAAAACTTTTTTTTACAACTCAAGAAACTACAATTGATTATTCCCAGTCTTCTATGTGATTAATGTAAAACAGGATTAACACATTCAAAGTTCCTTTAGTACCCTACTTAGAATTCTGTTTGCTAAACAAGATGGCCTTTCTACAGGATAATGGAGGGAACTACAGCAAAAGCTTTATTGAAATCCAGGCACAGACTATAAATCATTCCTGCCAAAGGTGCCGTTAAAAACTGCTAAATCATTTTTATCCTATAAAAACGGTGTTAACCTGACTTTTTTGTTTCCAACCTTTATAGATAAAACAAATAATACTGGCACGCGAGCGGTATTGCTTTTAAAATTATATTCGTGTCTACATCGCCTAATGAATAGAACATGCAACATGATCGTTGTGAAAAAATTGAATTTCGAATGGTGATGACGTCAGTCCTGAACTCAACGAAGGTAAGTGCAGCATACTACAACTAAAAAATTAAAACTGTAATTATTTACTTAGACTATTCATAATTCAGATGTTAACAAATATTCTAACAGAACATTAACGAAAGCTTACTATTCTGTAGATATCCAAACTAACAGAATCGGAACTAACTCTCTACCGAAAGTTCCAAATTGAAACAGAAGCGTGCGACTCTTGACATGTTCTGCATTCAAATAAACATTTGAACATAGAACATTCGCTACTGTCAATTTACAAAAAAAGTTTTGAGCCAAAATATTCTGATTCTGTTTACTGAATAAAAAAAATAATAGTTAGGCACTTATCAAGTGTGTGACTGAAACGCAAATATTTAAATGTATGCCTTTTATTTAATTGTAGTTTGGCTGAAGTAGATCATAAAAGCTAGTTAAAATCGAAATGTTTAACTACTGATTATTATTATTATACTTATTATATATTATTATTATGATTTAACGCCTGTTTCACCTCACTTTCGGAGTTTTCTGACATTATCTATAAACTATACAAAAAAGTTTTTCGTATTATCTATATCTTAACGACTACACTTTTTAAAAAGATGGACCTTTTATATAAGCTACGTAGTTTTTACTTCAGCTAGCAATAAATTTTACAAGATCAGATATTTCGAGCTCGGATTTAAATATCTATTGGCCTTGTTATATAGAGGTGTTGCACGGGTATAGCTATTTTAATTTTTCTTTTATTTTTCACAAAGTTTCTGTAATGTCTTTTTAATGGCCAGTATTAATGTGGTGATTCATTTATTTGCCTACCAAGTAAATTAATATTAGAACTTACCGCTATAACTTTTTTGTATGTAAGTACCTAAACATAGTGTTCATTTATGATAATTTAGTACCTAAGTTTGCTAGAGTAGGTCGTGTTCTTCGTCATTTTGAGAGAATAAAGACATGTAATATGTAGAGTCGAAATCAGATCATAATTAACACATTGGCATTAATAGCACACTACTTGTCTAAGTAGTAAGGTTTAATTTTGTTTGTGTTCTGGGTCATATAATATATGTGATTGGCAGCAAACGAGATAACATTACGACGTGTTCAGTCTGTGCCTACGTAGGGCATAAACCAAGGCTCAATCATATCCCTTTATATCCCCGATAAGACCTGGTTTTACTAGACTAAGGAGATTTGGAACATTCACTGTCAGTGAAACATATTGAAATGTACTCAAATGTTTATTAAATATAATTTACGTGATTGTGAAGTGTGAAAAATCTGTGTAATTCTTAATTAGGCATAGGATTTTCCTGCATCTGTGTCGCAATCATTGCAAACAGATTAGAAAGTAGACTAGACCTATAGTAATATCAATTAAAGTTAAATTATTCTTTAGTTTTTAGACTAGAACCCTTCTCACAAAACCTTGTAAATTAAACAATATTAAGGCCTTTAATTATATATCTCGTTATTCAAATCTCACATAAGCTCACCTGCAATGTACCGCAGAACATTTTATTAATTAAATTGGTCCCTGAATGACAATAATCTGGAAAAAGCCATCTGCGATCCGATATCGGTTGGACAGTATTTATTGATGATATCACACACATGACACACATTTACCAATAGGCACGTTGGTAGGTACTGGTAACTGGGGGTTGAAAATAAAAATTATTTGAACACAAACTAAAATCGTCGGTTATTGATAACTTACGGAGACTTTTGTACGAATGCAAATGGTCTATAAATAAACATAATCATGGAAGTAAGACTTACTAATGAATTAAATCTTACATGGGAAATACTTTATTGACAGACGCTAGATGCAGTTTACAACTGTTATTTATTTAAAGCCTGAACTGTCCCTCTGCAGGGCAAAGGATTCCCTTTCTTCCTTAAGGGATGAACTGTATGCAAACAAAAAGGAGTGGCAATAGACGACAAGTAATAGAAACCTGTGGAAGTAAAATAGACAAAAAAATAAAAATTAAAACCCTTCTAGCTTTAAATTAACTAACACTTTAAAACATATGTCGTATTTTATATATACAACTTTAAACTGTTGCTGTGACAACGTTAACCGCATGACCACGCATGGCAGCTTCGTAAAGAACTTCAACCTTTAAAAGTTTTCCTATCGCACTTCAGGAAGTTAGATTCTCCTTTTTATGGCAACACTAGGAAGTATAAATTACAAAAAGTTATAGAACAAAGTAGGATTGAGTGGGCAGTTAAGAAATAAAGTAATTTACTTAAAATTCTGAGCAGCTTCCAACTTGCATTTAAACTGACTTCTACTTAATTTAATAATGCTTTTGTGCTCATTGTGACGTCACGGTAAAAAGGATTTAAGTGCAGATCAGATAACAAATTTTCAAAGCTTTATGAAATCGTTCGCTTGTTCAAAGACAAACAAATGTAACTAATTTCTAATTGGTCGCCAATCTTAAGAAAAAATAAAATGTAGGTACTTCGAAAAAAATGTGTTCTCTTCACATAAACGTCTAAATTGTAACATAGTAAAACCACGATTGGAAATCCTGTTAACCGCTAATTCTACTTATTTCCGCACTATTAAGTTAACAGCACATTTCAATCTAGATTTATAAACTTTTGATCAATACTCTGTCTAACCGCATTACATAAAAAACAAGCAAGCCACAAAAATCACATGACTTGCATGTAACAAGATTTATGAATACACAGCTCTTCCACATCATTTGCTAAATGTTATAAGTATGTTTATGCTACATAGTAGCCAAAGCTAATATTAATGTTTTAATGTCAAGGTAAATACATAATTTGTCGTTGCTTAATTGTTTTTAATAAGTTCAATGTGAATACCTCTATGACTTTCGTAAAATATGGTGTACAGGGTGTCTGGTAAAGAGTCCGACAAACTGTGGGGGTTGATACCTCAAGTCAGGACCTACCAAATGAACACAACATATGTTCCGCGAAAAGTTACGGCCTTCCAGTTACAATCGACTTTAGGAAATTTCAGTATTTTCTACCTTGCTTCAGACTTTTTCTTTTTTCTGGCTGAAAAATAAGTTTTGTAATACTTTTTTACATCAGATCAGTTAATTTGGTAAGTTTGACCTAAGGTATCACCCACTACAGGTTGTCGGATTCCTTATCGGACACCCTGTATATATATATAAAACTTTTTGAAAGCATTAGCAATCAAACTCCATTTATTCTTGTACATCAAGGAATTTTGTTCCTACAGGTTCGTGTTTAAAAGCTGTAAAAACTTAAATCAACTACATTTTGCAAAATAAACTCTCATGTACAAGCAACTTTTAGAATTTCAAATACTTTTCTTGGCAATTGCCAAAACACTTTTCTACATTCACCAAGTTAGCTCATGCAAAGTTTTTATACGTATTATGTTTTAGGCATATGGCAACAAAATTAATATTTTTGCTTTGGAGATAACGCTGAAAATTACAAATCATTATGGCCATATACATATGCTCAATTATAAACAATAGTTGAAGTACCAAAGTTTAATTAAGAACGAACTTACAAAATATTTGAAAACGTAAATGCCTCAAAATTCCTCAGCTTAAATGTAACAGTAATATACTGCAGCTAAACGTCATGTTTTAAAATTGTGACCAACAAAGTAAAAGTCACTAAGTTAAATGAATACGCGTGTATACTCTAACTTTTTACAACTTTATTCTCGTTAAGTTGGCAACATAAAATCTTTGCTCCACGCCTCAAGGAGCCAATAGCGAGGCGTTATTTAGTTTTTATTTTTATTCATCCGGTTGAAAATGAATGAATAAATGTTTATGAGTCGGCGTGAATAGTGCCTAAATTATTCATGAGTGGTGCTTGCTTTTTGTATGTGTTTATATCTACATGTTCCATAACTGTAGAGTTATGGTAATACTTAGCTCCGGTTGCAAATAGGTTTTTCAAAATTGAATTTGCGTTCAAGACTATCTATAACTTTTGGGCTTACAGACCTTTCGGAACTATGCAAACATCCTATAAGTCTACGGATTTCCAAAACATATTGAAGGAATCCTTGATCAGCTGTGTTCACTTTTATAGTCTTTCATAAAGGAATCTCAAGTCAAATCTAACCTACTTTAGGATCTCACATTTTTAAATGACAGCAATTGTTATTGGTATCCAATAAAGCAAAGAAATAGAGTTTAATAAATAAATACTTGTTCATTTTGTTCCTATAAATACATATTTTGATTTTGTATAGAACTTGGCACTTAATTGGATCTCCATTCTTTTTGTGTAATGAACTTGGCTTTCCTTTTTTACATTTATGTTTTTGGTAGGATATGACTATACATAAAGCGACTACTCGTCTCACCTTCACAACTCAGCGACTAAATAACTAGGTACTCCAGTATACAGTACCAATAGGTAGACCATTTTAAATAAGAAATGTCAAAGTATTCAGTGCCGGGACATATCATTAATTCGCTGTCAAGTGGACTTTACCAGCTGAGTGAATTTACAAGAATACGCGCGAATGAAAGCACTTTCCTTTATGCCCTTAGAGGTCTTAAATCTTGATATTCCAAGGTCTAAAAACTAAGCAGAATATCGTGGCATCAGCTGTGGAAAGATAATTGTACCTATGCTAGGCTGGCATATGCTTCAAACCCGCTGCGGTTCTCTCTTTGATGTCAAAAGCACTTGAAACAGTGTTATAATGAACTGCATACTAATTTGCAAACTATGAAAGTTTGTGAAAAGTGAAAACTTCATCTAGCAGTAGATGGTTGTCTATACGTGAAATAAAGTATTTTTCTTTATTGAAAATTTATTTTAATTTTAATTGTTTGTGTTTTGGTATTATTAGTTGCAATCTAGAAATTCAACTCATTTAGATAATTTTACCATCATTTCCTATTTCTTCTTCTCGAAAGTTACATAATATGGTGCTAAATTAATTGAACCTAGAAAGTTGCTCCAAAGCTCCCACTATTTCATGTAGAATTGATTAGTTTATGTTTATCATGTTGAATGATCCACAGTTATGTACCAGACATACAGGTTAACTAGTAGCATTGGGTTTCCGCAAACATTTATGGATGTAATTTCGACATGTTTGTAATTTATGAGGGATGTAAAACGAATGTGATTTGATACGCTTGGGACACGCAGGATATAACAAATTTAACGTTACGTAACAACATTCCGAAATGAATGATACGTATATTTCCACACGATTTTTTCTCCATCATTAAAACTTATTAGCAGCTCAAAGTAATCATTATAATTACTCTTTCTGCATTGATAAGAACAAAACATTTTTACAGAAATAATCTAAGAAAAAGACCGCATTTTTATTGTGATATCATTGAATGAATAGTGAGTGAAAACCGTATCAAAGAAAAAAAAAAATTGGCGCCAACCTTTTTATTAATATAGGCCAAGGACCGGAAAAATCTTGACCCTCGAAACAATAAGTTTGAAAATCCTCATCTATCGGAAAAAAACAAAAGAAGGAGGTCAGTTTCTCAAAACGTTCTAAATTTAATCCAAATTTTTCGTTGTACTTGGTAATAACGTTATTTTTCTTTTTTGGTAGAGATCCTTGCAGTTAGCCTGAGCGCAAGCTTTGACTGCTTCACCGGAGAGGTGATAACTTAGTACTGTGTCTATGCTTGTTGCTAAGTAGGCGTGAAGTGTGTGAATAAATTAGCATATGCCGTACATGCTTCCCGCGGCGATCGCCGTGTTTCACTGATTTATGTTCCCCAGGGCTAGACAACCAAGTTCTTGGTGTTAAATAGTTGTTTGGGTTAGAATTATTTATTTATTTTCACCCATGGTCAAAGGTCTCCCTTGCTTTTCTCAAATTGTTACAGTCTTGTGATAAGGTAGTCCATATTTTTCAAAATGAGTAACATTATCTTTGAATAATGTTTTGGACAAAGAAATAATTTCCTATAAAACTGAAAATGACAGAGACTTAATTTGAGAGCAGTAAACTTCAGTATTAATATCTTCATAACTGACAGTGTGTCCAATTGTACCTACTCTATTCTCTCTAATTTGAAACACCTTCTTTTGGAACTTCGCCGCAGTCGGTTAAATATAAAGCGAATATTTCCACACAAACATCAAGACCAACATTAATTGACCATTTAATAAATGTAGCGTCGTGAATTAAGTGCTGGAATATTGGTCATAACATCAGCAAACACCTGAGACTGGCCACCGACATATTTTATGAAAACTTTTAGATTTACGTTCGGTTTAAGCGCTGTTGCTACCGGTAGTGTACTCTATGCAGGCTGTATTTGCATCTTGTTATTTTTGCAAGATTTTCTGTGAAGAATTTTCTATGTGCTTTTACTGATTTGTGGACCACGCAATCGGTCGGTAAAAAGTTAGCTCTTTAGGAGTTTATAATATTTTTTTCTCTTTTTAGAATAGAATAGAATATTCATTATTGTAAACCATTAAAATAACATAATAATAAAATTCATCAACAGTAAGCGTAGTAAGTACAGTGGCGTTCTTATAGCTAATAGCGATGTTTCCAGACAACCTTTGGGTTTTAATTCCTTTGTTGATAGATATTTATGATCTTTTAATATGTTAAACACTAAAAATCTATAATTTTACCTACATATTTCTACGCCTCATCCAATCATATTTGACTGCTAGAAAAATATATATTCCATAACTTAATACTCTTTCTCTACCCAAACGACACAGGTGTGACTTTTACTCTACCATACTTTCACACATTTAACTTCTAAACTAGTTTGAATGTAAGACTATCCCACTTTTATACATTTAACTTACACGAACAACTTTTACCCAACGTTTGTGAATTCGATATTCGAACAAATACTACTATCGGAAGAAACTGGCTGGTTGACACATATTTGTTTTGAGCCGTGCACTAGGAATATACGGAGTGTCTGCAAATGTACTAGTGATAGCTAAAACTATTATTTAGTCAATAGTTTCAGTATTCACTGAAGATAGATAATAAGCGAAAATAAATTGTCGGGACCTAAAATGTAATTTAACCGCAATAAAATCCGTGAAAAGTAGTTTTATCAAAATGTTTAACAATAAAAAAATATTAATATATAAAGGAAACACCACAGAAAAGGAGGTATTAAAAGTGATTGATGCTAAATTATTTGCATCACAAGAAACAGCATTTTTAAATACTACTAATTATAAAAAATATTCGAAAGTCCGAAGCATTCTACAACATCGAAGCTTCCCAAAACCCAGTATTTTCGTGTTCTTCAGACGTACGTCAGTCATAACCCTCATGTAACACGGTCTATTACGGAAGCCCTCGGCAACTAATTGAGTAGCACCTGCAACACACCCGAACACAACGGGAGCGCAATATCTACTAAATTATGTGTGTTCACGATTACACTATTGCTCTTTTGTTTTCGCCAAAACGTAAAGAGAACGAATTATTGTATTACATATTGTTATATACCGGACGTGCCGAGAAAGCATGTACAGCTGACTGGGTGACGGTTATTGCTAGGGGGTTGACAATCGTTGAGTTCTTAAGTTTCTAACAAATTGCCTTTGTGCAGAGTAGTTAGCTAGTATGTAGAGGTGAGACAGGGCTTAGATGTTATAACACTAAAACTAGGTATATCGTGAGACTAAAATCCGGAGTAAATCTAGTTTAGAAACATAGTATCTTTTTATACATAAGTTCTAGTCATCAATTCATCATACAATGCTTATGTTCATTGTAAGTTATTTCTATTTTTTTCATTCATTTAAAATATTTTGGAATATAAATCCATACTGGTATTATTATTTAATTCAACATAATATTATGTTTGTTATAACCAAACAGTTAAAACCATAACTCAAAATGTCATTGAGGTAACTTTATTGTTGAAACGGACAGTTATTTTGGGCAAAATCAACATAAAATTTACATCGAAATATGTCTGTCGTGCTACATGTGAAATAGTAGCATTACGTATGTAGCTATGTGTGCATTTTTATTACTCAATTGTGTAACAGCAACTGATTGGATTTGTATGATATGTTTCGGCCACTGAATTAAAAGCTGTGTGCATGACAATAACACGTTCAAGTAACCATGAAAACAAAAATAAATTGAATCTATAGTATCTATCAAAAATAGAACAAGCGCGTAATCCTTACCTAGTTCTTTTTGTAAAACTTAAAATAAAGTAAGGCTAGACTCTAATATGAAAAAAGAAAACTTAAATATTTCCTCCTATTTCCAAACGTAGCTACAGACCTCAGACAATACAACTGGCCATTGTATCTAGTAAGTTCTAAATTCAAAAATTCATTTACAAATTTAAAAAGAAAAAAGATAAAATACAGCATGCATTGAACATGCAGCCTTTGTGGCTATCGCGAACAAAAACGTCGCGTTGACGCGTGCTGCCTAAAAAGTGGAGTGAAATATTGCGGCGGTAGGCCCGCTGGCTCGCAGCTAGTCTGTGGCTATTTATGAACTGTTGCTGTGTCTAAAACTATTCTACTGACTACTGTTGCCAGTACGAAAGGCTTTCTTTTTGCTATTTATCCTTGGCATTTTCACAACAAGAAAAACAATTGTAACATGCATTGCAAGTTAAATAAAAGCTCGTGAAAATGTTTAGTTAGCAATTTTGTTATTCTTACTGCTGTAAGCAGTGGGCGTGTTAAGATTTTCTGCAGAGTTTTTCTATTAAAAAAGACTTCTCACATGTTGTGACTGAATTTCCAATAACATCCTTGATTTCTTTAAACAAGAGTTCAGTTATTTTTTTATAGTGGTAGGTATCAAGTTAGTTATTATTTTACTGGTAATATTCTGTAACAGCTAGTACCCTGTATTTATTGACATTGATATACACATATTGTTGTAATCATGATATGGTCAGTAATGGTACAGTACCATGATTGATGTCATATACCGCGTCACCGGAGCGGTGGTCATTATTGTAATGTATTATGCTTGCGTGCGATAACTATGGCATAGGTCTGCATTGCTAATTGTTACGCAGCAAATTAAATAGATATAGGTAAAACACGGGCACAGGCCCCTTCCCATATAGAGAAAGCACGAGCATTGATCACCACGATTGCTCTCTGCGGATTGGCTTTTCCACATTTTTCTTAATTAAGTGGGGATACTTAATTAAGAAAAATGTTACATAAAAAAAACACGTACTGACTGCAATTCAAAAATTGAATGCAATTCAGAAAAAAAAAATAGTAGAACTTTTTACTGTACATTTAATTCGATATTAGCTGCTTAAAAAAAACGATATGAATAATAAGGAGTAGCTATGTGTATTGCTGAAATAAATCGTCCTTTTTTTTTTTTTTTTTCCCGCGGGGGGAAACCTTCAAAAGGCACCCGGTCCTATGGGGATTTATAAGACCGGGGAGTGTGGGATTTTTACCGCACTAAAACCACCCCGTTGGTCACCATCAGCACATGAAAAGGGACTTCTGTTACCTCTTAAAGAACAAGCCAGAAGCCCCCCTGTGCAACGCCCGTTAGAGCTCCACCATAATTGCTTTAGCTATCAGTACCAGGAGATCATAACTGTATGTGGTGTATAATACAATTGTTTCGTAGATATAAATCGTCCATTGTATGAACAAACATAATATCTGTATGGATGTTACATGATAAATGAAGATTACGTGCTCCTGTATCGCGCATACTTCAATTACTATAATATCCTGTTACTACATAGTAATTGAATTGAAGTTAGTTTCCAGACTTTGAAATTTTAACCTCAACTTCTCTCTCCTACATCCACACTTTCCACTTAAATTTAGTATAAGGAAACCTGTATACATATTAAATAAGTTACATAAGTTACCTTAACTAACTAGGAAATGTCAATTACATATCATACTATGATTCAGCATAACATAACATATCATCACGCCTGTATCCCCGAAGGGGTAGGCAGAGGTGTACCAATGTACACCCACAGTTCGCCGGTATGTTTAGGTCCCATGTATTAGGGGGCGAGCTTATTGCCACTAACCGGGCACAAATCCAAACTCCGACCTGCTACTGAGAATTTGATAGAAAAACCGTCGAGTACATATTTAATTATGTGTATATAAATCACAATATTTTAAAGTCTTATCCCCAAATATTTTAAATACATAACATTTAATGAGAGATGAAAAGCTAATAGCATCCATTTAAAACTCGCTTTACATGATAATGAAACTGTCACTTATCGCGGTATTTGAGGCGGCGCCATCATGGATAATGAAATGACAATCACTGATCCACAACGGTACTGTGGCAGAATCAGCCGTTACTATTATTAAAAGTCAAATGTTCTGTAATGATCTTTTCTCGAAAGGCCATCAAAGTTCCAATTGTTTTATATGGTGGGTCTGGACTTAAACCTTCATACAACTCTCCCTGCTCTATTCTAATTTAATTATTCGGCGTGCATTCGTCTCTATTTTGGACATATTCACTATTTTTAACAGGATAGTTCCATATTTTCTTAATTGCACTAAGGTATATTATACCGCACTGTAAATAATACGGACTCGATGTATCTTTAAAGTAATCACATATTTCACCTACTCTAAAAAAAAATGTGTTTCAGAAATGACGGTAGGACAGATCCCAAAATATCCATTTACATTTTTTTAAACAAGTCCTTTTCAAATACGTTCTACACCTCAAAATATAAAAGAATACTTACTTGATCACGTCATTGTTAATTACCAGAACACTTTTCTAAGACAATAGATAGTTAGCGCAAGTAATGTGGCCATTAGAGATTAACCCAGCTTCCGGATTAGCATTCACCGTGCGGTTTACGGTTATTGATCAGTTAATGCGGATATCTCAGACCCGCACAACACCCTAAAACTGATAACTAGCTAGATAATCCACCCTTCTGTAATATGATGACACCTGTGACTATTACATTTTATGGCACATTTCGCGCGCTTAAAGTACCTTACAGTATGCACTTCTGGACTTAAGCCATGAATGTCAACTTTTCTTAACAATGTTCCTGACACATAGAACTATTAAGTTAAAAGATTTAAGTTAAATACTTATATAAAATACTAGATTTATAATAGTAATAACCCTGTAATAACAAGCATCGAACCCAGCATGTTCTTGACTATGAGAATAGGCTAAGGCAAAAAAAAATATGAAGATACTTTTTTAATCATGCTAAGAGGCAGCTCCCACTAACCAGTGTGTGCAGCGAGCTAAGTAAAAGTTTAGTTAAACAAAAATACGTATTTTATAAAACTTCTACCTAGACAAACCTATTTACCTTAAGCAAAAGCCAAGCGTAGCATTGTGAAAAGGAACGGAAATCTATTCCGAATCACAGAATTTTTCGTTTCCAAATATCAAGAATTGCCAGCACGAGATCCCGTTATTTTCAATATCCAAAGAAAGCGTCCAAAAACCTATTTGGTGCTGCGATCGTCTTGGGCGGCTTTTGCGCCAACCTGACATTTCTGCCACATACAAGCATCCGTACATTCGAGCTGAGAAATTCTACCATTCAAGGAATTGTGGTAACATTGCTACATTGCATCCAACTTGCTGAACAAAAGGTTTCTTAGTGTTAATCGGGGACACTTAATCACATCGTCTCGCTGCAGCCTGCATTTAAGCCGGTTTGCATAAGTCATACGTAATGTGCCTTCGCTGTGGTTTGGGAATTAACGTCAGTTTGTTACTTGTTATTCGAACGTACCGTTTCTGTACAGGATAAAATATCAATTTCTCTTCCTCTGATGAAATGATCAACTAAGCGTGGCTGCTACTTTAGGCTTGTAGTAAAAAATACTCGTATGTATAAAGCTGCAGTCGTGTTTAGTTTTATTATTTTCACACAAGAATGTCCTTTAAACTTAATACATGTAAAGTATTTAAATACTAAGCCATGCGCGGTTTTTGTAGATCGAAAACAATGAAACGAAAAACAAACTTTATTACAAGGGTGCTTAAACACAAAATTCGTAGCCGCTAATTAATTTAGAACAAAGGCTTGATGTTTATGAGTTTTGATTAAACATTTAGCTTGTTTCAGTTCTAACAAAAGCAGGGATGGTTGGAACCTCCACGGTCGCATTGCGGGTATTTTTAGTGTTATCTGTTTTAAATGTTCGCTATCTGAGCACAGTTAGGTGATCCCAACGTTGACGTCAAATCGTCCGTTAAGCGAGGCTTTTGTTATAGTACGTGATTTAACAGACGATTAAGTTGTCATGTTAGTTCGTGTATAAACTTTGTGGTTATAATGTACATAATTTTATACTTGTTAACCTGTTAGTCTAACATATTACATTTACAATCAGAATTTCGATTTCCATGTAGATATTACTAGTAGAGGAATATATTAGAAAATATATTAAAAGTTAAGTTAGGTTTTTTGATACGATTCGCAGATTTGTAGGTGTCTTCAAAAGTTAATTTCCTGTTTTTATAAAGATTACCAAGAGAACCAATTCTATTGACAATCGCTTTCTACAAGCAATTTGCTTCGTAACATCAAACATAACAATACCCTCTACGTAACAACCAAAACATGAATTATTATATGTATACCTTAACTAACTTTAACCTTAGCTAACTGCTTGCCCCAGAGTGTTGAATCACTCTGGGGCAAGCAGTAAAGCCATATATTCCTCATAGCTCGGCGCCATCGCCACTTTTGAGTTACGTCACCAAACTTCCGAGCAAACACCTGCGATCTTGCTTCCACTATTTATAGAAAACTTCAAGGAAAATGTCTAGATTCCATTAGTATTTGATGCCTTTTGCTTGAATCAAAGCGGAAAGCTTAGTTCAATTGGGTCCGCGTGTAACGGTTCTCGTTAAGGTAAAGGTTGTAGGCAGCAAGGTTAAATCTTGAAAGAAATTAAAAAAATCGAATGTAGATGTACATAAAAAGGTTTAGATATATGTTTAAAATATAAAAAAAAGTAATAAAATTAAGAGCTTTTGTAACCTATTGGACCCAAGACACGCAGACTTTTGAACAAAGTAAGACAGCATTTTAAAAGATTTTAAAATGTAAGTTTCTCTCCCATTGTCACCATTTTATTTTTGAGCATTTATACTAAAACGATTTAACACTTTTAACATTCTCCGTTTCTTTGTTATGTCCTTGTAATATTCCTCGCCGCGCCGCAACCATTCATTGTAGCTGCAAATGTAGCCGCAGTAATGTGCGCCAGATGGCATTATATGGCCTCAGCCGACCTTGTGCTCCCTAATATCTTTGTTTTTATTCCAAATTTTATTAGACTGTACTTTCCTATCAATACCTAATTTGCTTTTGTTAGCTATTTATCTTTTAAACAACTTGCTAAGAGTAGACTGGCAAATCTGTATTTTTTTAAAGTTAATCCTGTATTTACGATATGAGAATCTTAACATCGCAGATTATTCATTGCATAAAGAAATAAAAAAGACAATGACAATTATTTTAATTAATCCTAATTTCGTTTTGTCCAAATTCGGCATTAAACCTATCTAAAACCATCACTTGTGTATCTCTTTATTGAGAAGGGTTAAAGTTACTTTGTAGTGGAATTGAAACAGACCGATATCCTTATAATCACTGCGCCAAACGAGTCCTTGAACACAGTTTAAAATACTACTGTCATTTCTGTTTGTTCGTGACTGACAAAAGCACATTTAAATACAGCGAAACCAATTTACTTTGTTGAATCGTAATACATTTTTAATATTTGATGACCTTATTGGCATAGGGACGGACTCTAGTGTTAACAGTATTCCGCGGTCAACCACCATATGTATGTATGATTATATTATGGCGAGAGACATATTTGTTTCACACCTCAGGAATAACCACAAAACTTCAATTAACGATGAGGTTTGTGTATATTTACACTATATAAATTAGGTAGCGAAGAATGCAAGTAGAAAACCTCTTTAAAGATAACCGATTTCACTATTTAGGAATATGTTTGGGGTGTAATTTTCACTGAAACATTTTTAAGCACACTTCTAAAGCATGTGTGACATTTCGTCAGAATTTACTTAAAGTTCTTAAAGACGTAAAAAGTAAGGTTCACAGAATGAAAACAAACGAAAATCGGCATCGGCATACATTATTAGAATTTGAGTCGTTTTAAGATCGTAACTATCATTAGGTTCACGGTACCCTCACAAACTACAGTCGATTATTGCCTGTCACTCAAAACGCTAGAACTTTTTACTGTCTGACTATTTGTGCATTCACTTTCATTTGTTCACTGACATACATGTCAAAAGGGTTGAAGATTGCCATCCAATTAGCAGTGGATTGATTTTCTGTTCAGTTTTTAGAATCATGAAAAGTACACTATGTTTATAGGATACTTTTTTACTGGAAATAAGAAAACTAAGAGGAAGTAGGTTTCGTAAGTAATAAAATTACGATTCTTTTAGCACCCAGTTATAATAATGATATAAGGTCAAGAAGTTTAAACGCGTTTACACAAAAAGTAGTTTCACAATTTTGGATCAATTTGTCAATGACTAAAGTTGCTCTTCTAGGGCAACATAGGTATGTTATAGTCATTACAATAACTAGCCAATGACACAAACTCATGATGATTCCGCTACGCCTCTCAAAATTGAACCCACTTATTTATTTATAAATGCTACGAAGATCTTGCCAATATTTAATATTACTACTTTCGAAATCTATTAATGTCGTTCAGTACATGATATTTAGAAATCCATGAAATGTTCTCATAATGATAATAACATGTATAGTTTACTAAAATGTTTCTTTTACATACATAACATTATAACAAATCTGTTTAACACTTAATATATTACTGTGAATACTGACTTAAGCACCACTGACATTTTCGTCATAACTCGAGATAAATTCAATTTATAGCCATTTATTTTTAACATGTTTATTTTGTCTATCTCTTCAGAAATTATAAACATAATGTTAAAAATATATTTGAAAACAACACTGAAACTTTCATAAACATCTTCGATGACTGAGAAGTTATAAAAACTGTTTAGAACTTTTTTACATTAATTTTCCGGTTATTGATACGTGAAATGATAGTTTTAAAAATGAGAGCAATAATTCATCCTGCCAAAAAGTTTAAGAAACTTTTTCCGCGCGAAAAAGTTGCACCAGAAACTTGCAAACAGCCACAAGTGCGAAACTTACCAGGCGGCGACTTCTTCGGTGTCTCTGGTTCGTCGTGATGGTATGGTGTCCCCCTGAGGAGCTGGAGCGCTAGTTCGGTGCCGACCTCCTCGGAGCGCGGGCACGGCACGTACGCGTACTGTTTCTTGGTCGGCGGCAGCGGCGCGACGCGGTGCTTGCTCCGGTCGGCCATGCGACGTCTGCCGCGCGGCTGGCTCGCCCGCCGGAGTGCCGCACCGCCGACCTCTTATCGATAAAGCTGCCCGTTTGCTACCGGGATATATTAATTTAGTGCGTAAACTCGAGGAGTTTGTTCAATGATAAATCCGCGCTCCAGTTAGTGTTTGACACGCGATTCATCACGCGCTAGTTAAATACGATTTATTGTACAAGCTTTACTATTGTTAGTACAGCATTGTTTGTTCTTAATTTCTAGTAAAAGTATATTTTAAGAAAATCAACTGTAACCTAAACAGCAACCCTAAATATTTCTGAAAATAATGTTTGTTTGACACTCATATAATCATTAAATATTGTTGTTCCTCATTCCTTCAGAAAACACAGATAGTCTGAAAAATCTGAGTCAAAATAACTTAGTATCTTCTGAAAGTAAAATAAAAGTGTAACCGCCGTGACGGATTGCAATTGCTACCACTTGTGCAGTTTAATGGCTTGCTTTAAATTGCTTTTATGAAGTTCGGAACAAATTCATCCTGGCGCTTTAATAATAAAACAGAAATGTGTGAATGTTACGGCTTTATGGCTGAATAATAAATACAGTGTTCATTTCCTTCCTGGTAAATAAAATAATAAACGATACAAGTTCAGACTTGTGTATAATCACAGATACATTAGGAAATTTGACAAAAATCTATCATATTGTTTGAAAAGTGGGCGCCGGTTTGCTACATTAAAAAAAAAAAAAACGTATAATTATCATTCCAGCTTGAAAACATTGCATTAAAAAAATAAAGTTTCAAAAAAGGAACGTTTCTAACTTTCTCTTTTTTAAAACCCTTTGTCCCAAACATTCGGTTTTCAAAATCCTCAATCCTGTCGTACTGTGCGCGCGCATTCCCGCGTGCTGAGTCCCGCACTACGGTCGATACCACGTGCCCGCGGGAGAGCTGCACTATGCGGACCATGCAATAACAAAGCAAAGGCTTTGCTCGCAGCTCAGGGTTACGGACGCAACGTTGGCGGGTAAACAAGGTGAATGGATAGCTTGTTTATGTTTACTGTGATATGGTAATAATGGGACATTGAGATTGTGTATCTGCATACATTATTGCGGTTCAGCGTTTTAATGGAACATGTGAGACGAATGTGTCTTATCATGGGATTCTGTGTGGTACAGTCAAATGAGTAGTGGAAGTCAGATGGGTAGTTGCTCCATGTAAAGCACTATTCAGTATCCAACTGAATCTAGTAAGACTGAAAGCGGGCCCAAAAATAGTTTGGGAAAAAGCACAGCAGAAAATGTGAGTTTGAAAATTGGAGCTTCGACAAAAATGTTGATAATATGTACTTATATGGAGTGAAATTTGAAACCCTATTTTACTTCTTTTCATTTTAATAGGCTGCTATATAAAAATAAATTTTAAGAAGTATCTTAGGTAAAAGGTGAAACAAATAATCAAGAACCTGCAGCATTCGTATATTTGCAGCCAATACCGAATAAAAATCCTACATGACTGCAATTGTCTGACTTGAATTTAAAACAAACTGTCCACCTGCACAAAGAAAAACAAGCGCTAACTAACTAGACCACAAACCTACCGATACTAGTCTATAAAGCTTTTTGGTTCGCTTTAACTAAATAAATATCTGAACGGAGCTCCACTTGCAGTAGCTCTGAAACTTTGCGAAGTTAGAAGATCTATTCCTAGTGACATGGTAAATTTATAAAGTGATAAAGTTTAACGTATAACTTTGAATCTATTTGAAAGTGTCCGATAAATGGCTACATATTCATCTTCTTCATGAGGTACATACATACATACCATCACGCCTGTAACCCCGAAGGGGTAGGCAGAGGTGTACCAATGTACATACACCCACAGTTCGCCGATATGTTTAGGTCCCATGTAATAGGGGGCGAGAAAATTGCCACTAACCGGGCACAAATCTAAACTTTGACCTGCTACTGAGAATTTCATAGAAAAACCCAATAACACCTTGGTCGACTCGGGAATCGAACCCAAGACCTCTAGCGTAGCAGTCGCGCTTAGCACCACTAGGTCAACGAGGCATTTCTTCATGAGGTCCTAAATTATTATTATATATAATTTGGTATATCTTAATGACATCAAAAATTCCTGGTACATAACTATGAGTACCATTCGAGAAACAAATGTTCCTATTTGTGTAAGCTTGGGAACCACAAAATGTTTATGACTCCATCCGTCATGCCAGCGTTAGGGGATCAGTTCTTTGTTATTCCAAAAATTGGAAATGAGTTTAGCGTGGCCCTGGCGTCGTAAATCGGGATGCGGTGACTTTGAAATAATAATGGCGGACTCAGCTTTGAATGTCAATTTGAAAAGAGTAAACAACGGCTGACCAAAGAGAATGCTGATTTTCCCGCATTACATCACCGCATGCGAAATACTAAATGATTTACCGTATTTTTATGTAATTTTGTTTTTTTTTTTAATTATTGCCTGTATAGAACAACACAACCGTTGGTTGAGCTCCAAATTATTTGAAAGTAAACGATCTTATCTAAGAAAGTTAGACGCAAATAGAGAGACTATTGGGAGAGTAGACCAGAACCTACCTCCTAGATAAAAAATGTATGACAAGATAGCTAAATAAATAATAAAAAAGTAATCATACTAAAAGTTGATAAAGTCAAAAGTCAATAGTCTCCTGTTCAATTAAACAGAGGCATCTAAAAGGCTCGGAAAACAAAGGAAGATCTCAATAATTCAGTGTCCGTAACCGACGAAGCGAGCCGAGCGCGCCTCGGATTTTGTCGTTAAAATACGATTTGATAAAGAAAATACACTGAAATGTATATTACTGTGTTCTTCGGAGTATTCCGGTGTGTTTTCGCTGAATAAATTAATTTTAATAAATTAAAAATCTAAATTTCAGCAATCGAAAGCACGTGATAGACTCTCTTTTGAATGAGACTGTTATATTGTACAGCATTTTAGCAGTGTGGTGACTGTAGTACAATTCGTAGCTACTCTTAGCTTCTAGGGTTCGTTAAGACCCTAATCCTTAATTCCCTATAGACATCATAAGAATCTAGTTAAGGGTCAATCCTCAATTATGTGCTGGATTGTTTATTAAGGAACACCACGATTTTTTTTAGATCTGAGTTAGGATCTAAGGCCGTTGCCTAAATCATTCATTGATATTATGCAGGTAAATTCAAAATTGGGTGTTCTTTTTTTTTCAAAACTATTGCAGATTTTTTTCAGTTTTATTTTTTACAGAGCTCTGGTTGACGGTTCCGCATTTTAATCTTTTTAAATTAAGCTTCAATTGTTTATTACTTGAATAGGTAGTTATTTACAGTAACGAGCATGCCATACATGTGAATACATTTAATTCAGCATTCGTATGTAGTAATAAGTTTTGTTCATGAATAACTCGTTAGTCTCAGTTAATGAGTGAAGCAAATTGAACTGCTGGCAGATTGCATACTTAAAGTAGATACGGCTTTTCACCCATAGCATTAAGTTCAAAGTTTATTTTCATGTCGAGCACTTATAGATTCCTTCTTATAAATACATATACATAACGATGAAAAAGTTTGAATTTGTATGAAAGTTAAGCGCAATTTTTTCCTAACATCCAATCTTCATGTCATTTAAATGTAATTAAATTAAAACTGTCATTTAACAGGGATTTGCTAGTTAAAGCAGCAGCATCAGTTTTCAAACAGCATTAACTAACTAGCTCAAACACTACAAATATTTTTTTACACAAAAGCTGACCAAAAAATGTCTGAAAACCAACAAAATTTTACCGCAAATTAATCGGCAAACTCTGCCAAAACATGGCGTTTCGCGCCAGCAAGTTATTACGTCACTTCCTTCCACTGATAAAGTTAACGAGCCTACAGTTATTCGGTGTATTCACGGCGACACCACAGGAAATTCGAACGTGAGGAAATTCGACAAACTAACGTATTGGGAACATGATTCCGTCAAATGTGTCAAGAAATGTATTCGGGGAATCCTATAGCACTTTTTCTTTCGAAGTTTGTAAGAAAAGTAATTACGACTTGAAAACACTGCCTTGGGATTTCTATCTGTGTTTTAAAGGCTGTCGTATTACGTACAATTAATTAAATTTGAACTTTTTATAATCCTTGTCTTTCAGCGTTATTCTGTTTTGCATTGTTACTTTAATTATTAAAATGCTAATTAAGCCTAAGCAGTTGAAGCCTTTGATATTATTATATAAGATGTAGGGCAACAATTATCAGTGAACCATTATGTGCAGTCGCGGTAAAACGATGAGTAACCACACACTTGGGACAGCCCGAGAGGCTGGACGATGACACAAACGATGTTCAGGAAGTGCAGCAGTAACAAACTAAAACACGTGCACGTACCTTGGTCTGCTATGTCTGCTGCCGATGACCCGCCTGCGTTCTGATTTCACCCCAGTTGTTGCTGAAGGTCACGAACTGCTCGGAATAGGGATTCCTAGCAGAATATCGATCGAGTTGACGCGTTTAAAGGGTTTTTCTTGGGATAGATCGCGGAGCGCGCGCGCGTGCAAGATGGCGAGAAAACGAATCTTGTTAGTGGGGCGGCCGTTCGTCCGTTAGCGGTTGTGACGTCATGACAGTTGCAGCAGGAGCACCAATCGGGTAACGAGTACGGCACGTATGACAACCGTCAAAACAGTTGTGATTGCCACTGCTGAAAATCGATAAGAACATCGTGTGTGTCCGTGGTACATTCTAAACGATCTGATTTTAGGAATCTGTATGATGACGAAACATACCGCCCACCAAAATACCTATGGTATTTTCAAAAATACGAAAGTTAAATAGAAAAGTTAGGAAGAAAACGTTAAACCTTAATAGCCACTGAGCTATGAATCTAATCAACCTAACCTACGGTGCTTAATAATCTTAAAAGTTAAATAATACGTTAATCCTCTATAGGTAGAGGACAGAGTTTGACCAGCGGTCGCTTAACAGAATTGCTAGTAGCGGTTTTAAGGATTGCAACTCTAACTACTCCGTCAACGCCAGGAAGAAGATCAGTAACCCTACCGAGTGACCATGCAAGAGGAGGTCGATTGTCATCCTTGATGATCACAAGCGAGCTCACCCTTAATGGTTTTGAGTTCTTGGTCCATTTGGCGCGTTGAGTGAGTGAATTTAAGTACTCGTGTTTCCATCTTGACCAAAAACTTTGTTGGAAGGCCTGCAACAACTGCCACCGATGAAGACGATGAATATTGACGTTGGAGTAATCATTATCGGGGACAGCGGCCAAAGGCTCCAATGTAAGGAAATGACCCGGTGTTAATGCTGACAAGTCATTAGGGTCCGAACTGACAGGGCACATGGGCCGTGAATTTAAAACCGCCTCGAATTTTACGAATAATGTAGTAAGTTCTTCAAATGTTAGAACCCGATCACCGACTATGCGATACAAATGATGACGTTCTAAATTGTTAAGAAACGCACTACGATTAGCAATAGTCGGGTTTCGAGAATTTTGAAGAAAACGATAGATGTACGCAAGAGTACGAACGATTTTTTCGAAAGATGAAAAACGATTTAATAAATCGTCGATATACCCGCCGATTTAAATCAAATAAAACTTGATCACCAGTACCAATGGAGCAATTAATGTCTCCTAAGATTGAAGCCGGGGCTTCACCGATTCCACTTATAGTTGTGGTAGGACTGGATAGTTTTAAATTTAATTGTTTTACAGCTGAGTCAGTAATCAGATTAATCTGACTCCCTGAATCGAAAAGAGCGCGAAAAGATACGAACTTGCCATCCGCATCCCGTACCTGCACAATGGCAGTTGCTAATAAAACAGTTGTGTTATTATTATTAGAAAATAATGAAGAGGTTGGGTTCGACTCGACCGGTTTATCTTTATGAAGTAAAGTGTGATGTTTACGGTTACACTTACGACATTTAAAAATAGAAGTACAACCTTTTAATTGATGTGAGGCTCGAAGACAATTGAAACACCAATTACTTTTGCTTGCGATAGATATCCGCTCATCTACTGGTTTATTTAGAAAATTTTGACATGAAGATATTGAGTGAGTGTCACCACAAAACGCGCACCTAACTGGTTGTGACGTAGGAGGTTCACGGCTTGTAGTACTTGCTGTGGCAACTTGAGGTTGATCAGTACTGCCCACAAGCGCATGAGACACGTTTGCCCGTTTATGTGTTTGGTAAGATTTTACAGATCGTTGTTGTGGCTTACTCGAAGGTTTATTATTAGCTTCACAAAAATGAGAATCACGTAAAAGCGCTTCACATTTCAAGTGTAAGAAAGACTTCAACTGTGAATATGGAGGAAACTCAATATCTGGATATTTTTCCTCGAAATCGCAACGTAAGTTTGAGTCTATCTTAGAGAGAAGGTGGTAGACTAATACAAAATCCCATCGGTCCTCAGGTAAAATGATTTTCTTTAAAATAATTAAATTTTCCTCAAACAGGTCCAATGACTTTCTAAACTCATTACCGTCAGTAGTATTAAAATTAATATTTAAAAGGTCCTT
The DNA here is from genome assembly GCA_905146925.1 of Autographa gamma. Taxonomy (NCBI): domain Eukaryota; kingdom Metazoa; phylum Arthropoda; class Insecta; order Lepidoptera; family Noctuidae; genus Autographa; species Autographa gamma. Next base: position 2,024,868 of record LR989858.1, read on the forward strand.
CCATGATGTAAAAGCTAAAGGTCGTTTATTTTGATAGCGAGTAACAAGGGCCTGGTAGGCATCGTTGTAATGCTCACAAGTTAATGGGAATGCCTTGATAACAGATAATGCATCGCCGGTCAACGATGAGAATAAATAATGAATTTTTTCCGTATCGGTAAGATTACTAGAATTATGAATCAATGCATTAAAAGTGTCGTGATATTCAGGCCATTTCTTGATGTCACCACTGAAAGTTGGAAGAACAATTTTCGGTAAACGGATATGCGACGATGAAGAACTTTGTTTATTATTTAATTGAGGTTCACTTTTCGTTAAAGTACGATGAATAGATAATATTTCAAAATATTTATCGTCAAAATTATCCTGGAGCGAATTATCTGCATTATCCGGATCATCTAACAGCTCCAAAATAATCTGATGAGCACTCTCAAAGCTATCTAAAATATGTTTAAGTTCCTGATAATAAGAAAGAAATAAATTCCGTTGTGAGTCATCACTTATTGCTAATGAACCTATTTCCAATGCCTTATCCAACCGCTTCATAGCTAAAGTACGCTTTCTACGTAACTGTGATAAATCTTGAACTGTATATTCATCGTCTATAGAGTGAGATTTCGATTTCTTAAAGCAACTTTGTTTACGAGACGAATGTTTACCTAACAATAATGACATGATGAAAACTATTTTATTAAACGATTAGCAAGATCGGTAACTGATAACGAATAGTCGGCGATACAAGGTTCCAACAGATGAGCGCTACCTGCTTATAAAGATGTAAACACGATAAGAACACGAGTACTTACGCTAACCGGTAGTATTGTTAATGTGTATGTGTATATATATTATATATACAGATTATAGACTGAGTAAAACGCGCAACATAAATCCTTTGTTCAATGTAATTTGTTAAGTTGATTAGGTTTTGAAGTTTTGAAGGATGTAGGCTTCGTAATACCTATTGACACAATTTTTCTTTTATGTAATAGGAATGAATGTAGCTAAAATAGTCTTGCCTTGGTTTTACGGTAACCTCAAGAAGAGTATTATCGCGTTTCCCGAAGGCGGAACGTGTTGGTTGCGTTTCCGAACGCAAGCCGCTGACAACTCGAGACTACTAGCGCGGTACGTTAAAATAATTTTGTAACACCTACCTACGAATTAAAAAGGATTTTTTGATCGATATTTTTACGATACGATATACCTAAAACAGTTAATATAGGCCGAAAATGATAATATTAAGCACCGAGGGAAGATAGATTGCCTAATATTGAGATCCTACAGTAACTATTAAGGTTCAACTGGGTGAAAATTAAATCGTACAATGGCGGGTCCCGGGTTTCGGCACCATAAAAATGTGCAGTCGCGGTAAAACGATGAGTAACCACACACTTGGGACAGCCCGAGAGGCTGGACGATGACACAAACGATGTTCAGGAAGTGCAGCAGTAACAAACTAAAACACGTGCACGTACCTTGGTCTGCTATGTCTGCTGCCGATGACCCGCCTGCGTTCTGATTTCACCCCAGTTGTTGCTGAAGGTCACGAACTGCTCGGAATAGGGATTCCTAGCAGAATATCGATCGAGTTGACGCGTTTAAAGGGTTTTTCTTGGGATAGATCGCGGAGCGCGCGCGCGTGCAAGATGGCGAGAAAACGAATCTTGTTAGTGGGGCGGCCGTTCGTCCGTTAGCGGTTGTGACGTCATGACAGTTGCAGCAGGAGCACCAATCGGGTAACGAGTACGGCACGTATGACAACCGTCAAAACAGTTGTGATTGCCACTGCTGAAAATCGATAAGAACATCGTGTGTGTCCGTGGTACATTCTAAACGATCTGATTTTAGGAATCTGTATGATGACGAAACCCATTACACAACATTATCCACCAATTTTTCAAATTCAAATTCAAATTCTTTATTTGCGAATTATGGGTTTACAAAAGGATGTTATATTACATAAATGGTATCACCATATTCTGCCTTTCAGCATGCAAATGTTACATGTTCCATACATACAATGTTTTAAAAAGAGAAAATCAAATAAAGGTTAAATATTCATATGCATAACAATAAACTAAAGAAAAAAAAAAAAAAAAACACAAAATTTCTAAACAATAAACAATCTTATACATTAAAATAACAATAATAACAACTTACATATCAATCAAATTAATAGATATAAAAACAGAAGCCTATCTATGCTATATATTACTATCTTCCATAAATTCAGTAACTGAGTAATACGTTTTTTCTATGAGTAATTGCCTAAGTTTTCTTTTAAAAATTACAAAATTTTTTTCTTCATGTAAGTAGAATGGGAGCTTGTTATAAAGTTTAGGGCCCATGCAAAATATACTTTTGTGTAACAGTGCAGTTTTAGAGGGACGAATACATAATTTAGTTTCATGACGTTTTCTGGTTCTGTGTTCGAATAGATGGATATTGAATTTAATGAATATTATTGCCTCAAAGATATATAAGCACGTTAAAGTGAGAATTTTCAAATTTTTAAAATGTGGCCTACATGAATCCTCTTGTTTTAGGTTACAGATAGCCCTGATACATCTTTTTTGTGCTCTGAATACAGAATCAATGTTAGTTGAATTACCCCAAAATAAGATTCCATATCTCAGAATGGAGGAGACATGTCCATGATATGCAGTCAATAATGTCGGAATATCAACCACTTTACAAAGGTTGCGTAGGGCAAAGGAAAAACTATTTACTTTTTTACTAACATGTTCTGTATGTAGTTTCCATGTCATTTTTTGGTCTATGTATAGGCCTAAGAATTTAGTTGACTCTACTTCATCAATTTCTTTATTAGATTGTTTAACATTCAATGCTTGTAATGTTTGTCTTTGCTGAAAGTTAATACACTTCGTTTTGCTGATATTTATTTTGAGATTATTACTATTAAGCCAGGTAATGGTTTTGTCTAGAGTTAAACATATATTTTCTACAAGGTCATTTCTATTGTATTTGTTAAAAAGAATAGTACTGTCATCAGCAAAAAGAGTAATAGGGTTATTTGTGATGGAAGGCATATCATTAATATAAATAAGGAATAATAAGGGGCCTAGGACACTGCCTTGGGGAACACCATATTTAACATATCTCATGGAAGACGTATAAGTATTTAAGGTCTTAGTTTGTGGACAGATTTTGGATACAACAGTTCTTTGTTGCCTATTATTTAAGTATGATGATATCAATTCATGTACATTTCCTCTAACACCATATGAATATAATTTATTTAAAAGTATGTCGTGTTTGACGTGGTCAAATGCCTTCGTCATATCCATGAATAATGCAACCGTTGGACATCTTTTATCCATATTAGTTAATACTTTGTCACAAAAATTAAATAAAGCTAGATTAATAGACATGCCCTTTCTAAATCCCATTTGTTCTTCGGCAAATAACTTTTGGTGCTCAAAATAATTGTAAATACTGTTATAAATAACTTTTTCGAAAATTTTTGAAAAAATTGGTAAAAGTGCAATTGGCCGATAATTATTTACGTCTTCTTTAGAACCTTTTTTATGTAGGGGCTTTATTATCGAAATTTTTAATTTGTTTGGAAAAGTTCCTGTTTCTATGGATAGGTTAACTAAATGTGATAACAAAGGAGCAATTATGGGACCTACTCTTTTTATAATACAGGTGTTAATACCGTCGTACCCTACACTACGTGTTGCTTTTAGTGATTGGATGATTGTATTAATATCTTCCGGGGTGGTAGGAGACATAAAAATAGATTTATCATAATTTATTGGATATTTATAAGAAGAGTGTAAATTTATATCTTGCACTGGTAAGACTTGGTCTACAAAAAAATCATTAAAGTGTGTTGCTATGGCTGTTGGATTACTTATCAATTTATTTTTGTATTTAATATTTGCTAAATGTTCAATTGGTTGATTATATTTGTTTTGATTTATTATTTTCCACATGGTTCGAGATTTATTTCTAGACTGTTTGATAGCATATATGTTTTGGGACTTCTGCGTTAGTTTCATAATAAGTTTTACCTTTTTAGCATATTGTTGAAAAATTCGTTTATTTTCTGAAGTTCGCTTTATTCTATATTTCCATAATAGATATCTTTTCCGCTTGGAGCATATTTTTATTCCTCTGGATAGCCATTTAGGTCTTTTATATTTAGAAATTTTAATTTTAGAATTTGGAAAACATTTGGAAAACTACTTTTCTTAAAAGTAATTTGATTTGAAATCAAAAATGATCCGTTTTGTCACGACTGTATCCATTACTGTTCTTTCTAAGCTTATTCTTATTATACTAGGTTTATGCTTATAAAGTAAGTCAAGGCCAGTATTTTTAATTTGGACTAAAAATATACATTACATTTAGTTTCAGAAATAAAGCCAATTGTAAAAAATAAGTTTCATAGCAATACTATCCCTCCATAGATGGAATAGCATAAACAAATATCGGCTGTTTGCATAATAGTACCCAAACGTAATATTGTGAGAGAATCGCGATATAGTTTTTATGGCGATAGGTCCCCGATCGTGGGATATACAATCTCTTTTAACTTGTAAATGGTTACTGTTGGCATTGTTCAAAATTATGATAAAACTATGCCGGAAAAGTATGCATCCGATTTCGATTCTCGAACTGAGAAAAAAAACTAGTTTTTTTTTCTTGAAAAGGTCTGGGCTTTTTATTTCAGATGGGTAAATTTTACTGTTAGCACTCACGTATAACAAGGACCATAAACAGATACCATTACAAACATCAATATTAGTAGCCAGATATCCTATGTTATATTTGATTCCTGTTGAATGGCACAAAACTTTTATTTCCAAATAAACACAATATATTCGTATGCAGTACATATCTCGTATTTTGGCTCCAACGGAAAGATAAAGCCAGTTTCCATTCGAGCACAATCCACCTGAACTATTTCGCACAATATGGAAATCTAGGAAGATACCGACATCGAAGGTTCAGGTAACGGAATCCATTTTTATTTGGCACACGGAATTGAATAAAGTCAATACTTTTGATATTTTGCAACAAGTTTTGTTGCATGCGGCATACTGAAACATAGAATGATTTTACATACATGTAGTTATCAATTTATGTGGATAGGTAAATAATTGTTGTCAATCAGCAAACAGTTTATTCTGTAAAAATCATCTAAGAATTTCTGAAAGAATTTTCCTACCATTAAAGTTTAACTACTACCTAACAGCAACTGTTTGTAGTTACAACTTAACACAGATCTTACTAAAATAACCTAGTAGCTATGTTAAGCACGTTTAATCACAAGAAAGTTCAATTTCAATACTCATGAGTAGTAGTTTACATTTAGGTATTCCAATTGGAAGCAATGAATGCGCTGCCTCCGAGTTTCTGATGTCAACAACTTTATGACTCGAGCAAGTGTTTGTGTTAGGTTCATTTCATAGATGTAGTAAACCTCTGATTTCATGTCAAAGGTCTAAATCAAATAGCTGATCTATTTGGTTATTTACCTATTCACAAAGTTTTTCTACAGGAAATACTTTTACGGTGTTGGTATGTGCTACGTAGATGCTAAATTTACAAACATTTTATATACGACCAAACCAAAACATTTATGTACACACAAATTTGCTTTTTGCACGCTGTGGCAAACGATTCTAATTAGCTGAAGACTTGACTTTAAAGTTTACTAATTATTGCGCAACGCACTTCAGTGTCGCGTAGCTTTAACCCAATTTTTTTTCTAATTTTTTTTACTCGTTTTTACCTAGTTTATTAATCATTTTTAATCTAGTCGTGACGTATAATATTCTTCTTGTATTGTTATCACTATAAGCGTCCAATAACAGAATAAGAAAATTTATTTGTAACGGAATAGAATAAAATCATAATTTAAGGATTACTTTAGGTCTAGCAGCCACATACAAACCACTTTACTCTGAACGTAAGTAAGTTTTATTTCATCCAGGTAAGCTCTTCGCATGCTCAATGTAAATTCAATTTCATGATCCAAACCTTACCTTAATATTTCGGCCTTAGTAACAAACAAAATACTCTAGGCATAGTAACACAAATTAACGTGTGAAAGAATTGTGTTGAGTGCTCTAAATAACATTTATATTGGTCCACAATTCGTGAAAGAACTTTAACGATAAGTTACACGAAATATAAGATTAAATAGGTTATCTGCGTCAACATCAGACGTGAGTTTAATTAAGCAAATTAAATAAAAGGCCCTAAGAACAATAATAATTATACTTACTATTAATTAGCCTAAGAGAGTTGTAGAAGTTTTAGATCGACATTAATGTTAGCGTCATTTTGCCTTTACCTGCTGTCATATCCCTTCTAATAAATTAAATTTCCTCTCATCTAGTAAGTTTTCACATAACCATCTTGCAAACATAATCTCCAGGCCAAGTAACTAACATGATTATTTTGCTTCATTTACGTTTGGTATCATCATGATACCTGCACCAATTATCTCCAAACTCAATTTGTCAAATACCTAGGCAGAAATGTGAATATGTTTTCGGTAATACTCTGTTCCCTCAGGACTGCGGCAGTGAACACGACCCATCCCCAGACAATATGATACATCCCTTCAATTTTCAAGCCCCTGTTAGGCACTTTGTTTTAATATTTCCCAAAGCCATTCTCATGAACAACTTATTTTTTACAAAAGCGAGTCATATATGTATTTTTTGGGACGAGTTTACCCCACAACGCAACTTGCAAATTTATGTATGTTGTGACGTTTGTGTTAGTTAGAAAGATAGAAAATTACTGACGTAGTAGAGATGCAGTTCATCCAGAAGCATGGTAATGCCGCTAGGAACTTCATGGACTTTATAAACTATACAATATATTGAGAAATTGGGCAAAATTATGAATACAATTTTAGCCCAATTTCTATACAAATTAAAAAGCCTGACTGCCTGACAATTGTCTTCATGGAACCAAAAGTAACTGTTATTATTTGCTAAATAGCGTACAATACGTAGTTTCAAAGAAATAGGTTGTATATCTAGTGAGACTTCACGTCCTGGCATACAATATAAACCTTTTGTTTAACGCATGAATTTTAAAATGTGTGTGAATTTCAAATACCAGCATACATATTTTCTCGGAGACTGGAGACAGCTTTGTATCTTGCTACTTATCGTAGATCCTTTCATATTCTTATTCATATTTCCTAGCGTCTACGTCGAGTGGGGTTAATTTACTTACTTTGTACTACACACGTCTGTTAATTTACATCTTACGTTGCACGTCTAATTTATTCATATGATCTTATGCTAGCTACCTCATGTAATTTATCATATGCATCAAGCCTCCCAAGGCAAAGGTATCATATTTTTCTACTATTTTCACGAATTGCAGTTACTGGCCAATCTTTTTGGAAAGCATCCAAATGCAGTCCAATTTTACTTTGTTTTCTAAATAATAGGTTATATGCTCTAACTTCGCTATTCGTTTATTAAGAAAATGTAGATCCCTTCGGTAAAAAGAAAAAGTCAAACTTACAAAGACCACTTACAGAAGTGGAAGTTTGCAAGAAACGTTTCACTAGCTTTAATATCGCTAGGGTATAAGAAACTTTAATCTTGAAATAAAACCGGCTTTTCATTAGTTTCTGTACTGCAGTCGTATTATTGTACTGGTCAGTCAAGAACATAGACTACTTATACTTTGTTCCATTTTTATGATGAGCTTTTTCAGTTCCTAAATCAAGGAATTTTGCAAAGTATTACTAATTAAACAACATTTAACTGCAGTGTTTTTATAATAAAATTACAGTAGTATCAAAATTTAGTTTATTCCGATTCAAAACTACGCTCTTCCATACATACACACGCGAATCGCCCGTCGCTATTTTAAAGTTCACAGTTCTAATTTCAGTGCCCAAATTCAGATCAGTTTCTCATAAGATTTAGGTCCGCAACAAAAAATCTGATTAAATGATGATGATGTTTAATCTGTTAATAATGATACATGATATGTTAGTTATCAAGCAAACCTACACCATTGAAAACAATAAGAAAAAGCTATTCGTCACAAAAGAATCACAATTACACGAGAATTTGACGTTGTTTATTGGTCGACATTTGTTACATTTTTGGTAATAGCTCTAAAACTATGTGACGATGTTAGTAATGGCGATGACCCGGCTTGGAGTTGGAGTTCAGCAGAGGTGCATGTCTGTGAAAGTCTTCTTGTCCTTGTAGATGGGGCCCCAGGATCCGTAGTCCTTCTTCTGCTCTGGCTTCTTAGCGGCCTGGTACTGCGGCGGCGCTTGGTACGCTGCTTTTCTGTAATCAAGTTTATAAAGCAATTAGATTTCATTTCTATACTGAATATATAAGAGATTATAAATCAATGAATTCTGCGGTCTCTCATGGTGAATTTTTATTGGAACGTTCAATCATTTAGCACGCATGACTACATAGTGGCCCCAGGGGAAATAATACAGTAAATATCGATCCCAATTTCAACCTTAAAACGTACGTGGTAACATGCGATACAAATTAAAAAATACACGGAAGTTGTGTATTGCATTTTTAAAGAGGATACTAAAGATGATTATTTGAAGAGGGTTTTTGTCTTTTTGTGTATACTTACTTCAGGGGAGCAGATACGTCGAACGACTTGCAAGCGTAGTTAGCCTTGGAAGCAGTTTTACATTCGTCTCCTCGGGCCATGGCTGCTAGCATCTATCTCTTTCACGGTAATATAGCTGATGCCGGTTGGAGGGAGATGGAGTATGAGATGAGGATGGCGGGTGGTGGCAGGGAATCTACGGCACGTGCTGGATGTGGGTGAGGACCGCGTGTTCCAGACGGTTGCCGGTGTTCGCCCGACGACTGCCTTTTCTCGTGCACAGGTTTTTAGCGAGCCTGCAAACAAAAATGTATTATGTTAATTCATGTATGCTACATGTAGTCTTTTGTCTTGTCATTTACATAGAGAAAAAACAAAGGAAACTAATTGTATAAGACTAAAAAAAATGTCATCACTCAGACTTATTAAACTTTTTTGCCCATAGTAACATTTAAAATATAATTAAGTGCTATGATTACGAATAGATAAGACTATTTAATCAGAAAAAAACATCAAGTAGTTAGGTATTGTTTCGTTTTGTAAATCTTGGTATTTGGGAGCATTTTCTGATAGAAACATTTTTTCGCTTGGCACCCAACGTCTGTTGATAACCACTTATTAGAATATTTTTATAAAACAAGGTAAGGTCGGTTTCTAGTTTTCAATTTATTAAATCTACCTCGTCTCATATTTTCTTAACCTTCACAGGATTCTATTGCTATGCATTTATTGCCTCAGATGCATGTACTACTGCATAAAATTTACATATACTAGATTTTACCGGTTTTTAAACATTGTCCATACCAGATTGACTGGGTGATGCAACATTTATACTCCTTGTATCATCTCGAACTTCATTTCAATATTGTTTACTTCGATTCTGCATAATTAAACCAGATTATATGTCTTTAAACACTTTGTTTGCAATTCAGAAGAAATTACTGCGACTCAACTGAGCCTTCATATAGCCTTCAATTCTGGTCTACAAGTTCTAAGATCATGTTTTGAGCCTTTGATATTTACTTCTTGTTATGTTAATTTAACAATTATTATGTAATACTATTGTAAGATATAGTTGACAATTTATTATAATCATAATTTATCTTTCTTGGAGTATTCGTGTCCATATGTTTTTTTTTTTATATGGCATTGTTTTTATCTTGACTGTTTTAAAGAAATCTCATCCTTTTTATTGTTCTTTTGTTTTAGCTTATTGTCAAGTAAGAGACATGCCTATAAATAAATATGAAAGTAACCTATGCAAACTACTTTTGGACTCCAAATGTTGTGATACTTTTTTATACATTTTAATGTTTCAAATATTGTAATTCTCTGATTATCATCATGATTTTCATCCAAAAAAATCCAGTTCAGATTCCAGAAATCTTCAAACACAAAAATCCAACATCATTCCTTCTTACATAACGGTACTTTTTTTTAAATAGAATCTAATCTAATGCGACAAACAAGTTCAATAATGTCTTGACGGCATTTGGACCTTCGCTAGGAGTCAGCGAGCACTCAGCGGCCGCGTGCTGCTCTGCAGTAAACAGAGAACCGGTCCGACCACATCTGTGACTCAACCGTATACATTATAACAACATTATATAGAAAGCAAGATACTTTTGGTTTTGAGGTCCAAAGGTAAGATTTAAAAAAGTTTTTTTTGGTTTTCTGTTATTTCCTAAAATGTCAAGTGGGTTTTAATTTCCCAAAGATTTTGGCCAGGTACTTTAAGTTGCATGATTGCTAATTATGTTCTGGTATGCCATAGTTGAGTGATAACTGCCGGTATGTAAGGAACAACTAAGGACATAATTATCATTGTGACCATCATTGTAATCCAGTCAATAAGTTTCCTTGTTAGGATAACTTACATGTTAGACGAGTTCGAATCCTATTTATCAAATAGGTTTAAGATGCATTTATCTGTGAAGCATTTTTTTTATTGTCATTTTTGTTTTCTTTTAATTTTTTACCTAAAAACGTGATATTGCTACTATTAGTGCTTCTGCAATACTGTTAGAAAATGCTGTCACGAATATTTTTGAAAGGGCGATGCCACAAGTGTAAATATAGGGCAAGCAAAGCCCTTTTGAAGAGCTTTCTCATCTCGTCCCACTCATACCTACCACTCTCACACAGCGTTTGTGAAGCTTTGCTTTCTTACAAGAATCGAACAATTATGTAAATACAATTTTATGGTAGAAACTATTTTTATAAATATATTTTCGTCGGTTGATATCCGGTATTACACTTCCGTTATTTAGTGTCACATTATGTAGAAATATTACCAGTTCATATATATTTTATTCCCTTTATTGTGTGTGGAATACGTTACGAATAAGTGCTTTTTTTGTTTACATAATTTTATGAATTGTTAATTACGTTAAGTACTTAAAAACCATTCTTACTTTTTTACTTTTTAAGTAGGATTTGAGTGCTACATTGTTATATAATTAAGAGAAATACTAAAGGCTTATATCGTTATTGTTTCGAACAAAATACGAATGCAAAGTCTGAACGATAAAGTTTTAGTGGCCAGCAGCTACATTTCCATTCAACCTTTAGGCGAATATAAAAATATATAAAACTACTATTACTGTGGTGTCATCAAATAGATTGAGAGAAACCAAAATTTTTACTTTTCACTATAACATATCTTCATGTTTTGTCAATTAGCACATAACTGGGCCAAGAATTTATCCTTGCAAAACCCCTTAAAAACTTAATTATAAATCGCATTTTTAGGCAAATATTTCAATTTACCGTGTGAAACAATTTATAATTACTCTAAAAAACTTCTTAAATACATGCTAATACTTAGGAACAGAAAAAAAAACAGTACTATCTTCATTCTACTCAATCGAATGCTCTTTTAAAGACTCAAAAAGTACGTTATTATAAAAACTGGTACCTTCAAGGTATGATAAGATGTGGAGCATTGCACTCGGTTGCACCTAAATAACTCGTTGTTAGAAAAGAAACTGGTTGTGCCTCATTATACCAAGTGTCATTCGAATTCCAGGCTGTTGCCAGGGGAACGATAAACAAAAACTAAAAAAGTTTAATGGATCTGCAGTTAGACGTTTTTTTATAATCCTAAATTTCAAAACCTTTTGCGGCTCTTATCTATAATTATGTTACTTATAGAAATAATTATCATTAATAAAAATCAGTTTTAACATTTCTTAATGACTGGGTGGGAATTGGGATTTACTAACGCCTTAATGTTGAATATGAGTTATAGTAGCAGCATCATTATTCAAAGTTTCAGTGAATGTGTATGCCATTGCCAAATTGCCTTATGAAAAACATGTGAACATACAAAACAATGGAAATAGGTATACCTTTGTAAAAAAACCAATCCGTATACAAGCGAATTACATAGGCGTTTTTTTAAGTAGGTATAGATTTAACAATAATAATGTTAATATGGGTTTCCTTGAATATAAATACACAGATTAAAGGCTGAGTTGCTAACAGCTAAATTATACTAATGATATGTCGTAAACAATCGAAATGTCAAACTGATATTTTTTGGAGACGGGCTTTATATTTTTAATTAGAGACTCTATAATACAACTATTTAAAGACCAGGCAAAGAACTTTAAGGATTTAAAATTAACTTAGCGATAGGAAACTTATTTTAAAAAAGATAAAAGATATTTATTTGCAATATTAAAAGCAAAGCTAATTAAAATCACTAATAAAACTTAAGACGAATAAGTAAAAGCAGCCAACAAGACAGAACTTATGAGGAAAACAATGAACAGTAAAAATATTAAATTATCTCAACTTTAATTTGAGTGCTTATTTAGTTAATTCATTTTAATGTTCACTGTTCCGAATAAATTAAGTTGATTTTATGATAAGAATTTATTTAAAAATAAAGTGTTAATGTTTATAAGCATTTTGAAGGTAGTTGCGAGATAAAAATTAATACTTAAAGATGAAAAAAGATTTTTAAAAGTTGCTTTAAAATCTGATTGTGAAGTAAATTCAAACAGACACGTTTATGCAATTGTTCCACTTTTATAGCTAAAACGCGAAAAAATAACTTATGAAACTTTAAAATATTTATAACACGTGCTCTCAATACAGCAAAAATGCTTTCTTAGGGAACCGTATCATTAAGGATAAGATAAATCCTTATAGAGAATATCACTTTATTTTCCGTCTGTTTAAATTAACGTTAACATCGGCATCCAGTTTCTGCTCCAACGATCCGAACTCCAGAATCTCCAAACAATCCAGTGTTAGCTCATGTAACGTAAAACAAAATGTACTAACCTTGGTAGAAATTTGTCGGTTATCGCGAACTTTCTCTTCGTTTTTGTCATTGACACCTAATTTTTATATAATTTTAAAAATAACACTCCGGAAAATCAAATTTTGCGGCCGATCGTTGACGGGACGAAAACTAAACTGATTCTCTATATCACGAGCAAGTATTTATGTATGGGACCACAACACCGGTTCTCTGATCACGTCACTCGTGTAGTCTGAATGTCTTGGCATACGTGATCGCCTATTTAATCTATATTATTGATATTCTTATGGTATTTTCCATTAGAAACCGCTTTTAGCTAGTTTCGAACATTGCTTGCTTTTTTTCTGTCCGATTTATTTGTTAGTTTAGGTTATGTGTCAACGACCGCGGCAATAAACTTAGTGCCTGATGAAAGTAACGCGCAATATAAACATTCTATAAAACACGATTTCTTATTTTCCTGGGAACATGGTGATTTAATATTTGCTGTTTATGTGTTTTTATATGTTTCCACCAGTAGTTTTTGTAAAGGACTAGACCTATTTGAAACTACTTAAAAGCTCCTATAGTACAGATGCCTACCAGTTCAAAGCATATTATCATCTCGACGACGTTTACCAAGTCACGTAGAAACGTTTATCCCAAAAGTTGTCATCACTAGGAAATATCGCCACTTCGTCAGCTGGCCTATGCTTAAGAGTTTTATAAGAAATAACATTATTATCTATAAGAGATGACTTCCTAATGTAAATTTAACCATTAAACATCCTTGGTACAGACTCATAGCGTCCTTTTCCTAGTTTTAGTTAAATTGAACTTAAAAAGCTACGATTTAGGTCGATTACGATTGTATGACATCCAAATAGACAAACAAAGTTGTAATCTAACTCTTTAAACTTAAAAACCAACGTATCATGTATTATTTATTTCAAGTTTGCATTAATATATTCGCAGCCCTACTTTTGTCACAACTTACCGCTATAAAGGGCAATACATCCGGCCATTCATATGTTTTTATACATCAAAACTTTTTTAAGTAGTACACGGTACGGTCGACACATTAGTTTTAACAAAGAATTGCAAAAATCGACCTTATCTCTTTAGAATAAAGATTAAAGTGTCATCATTTGCCACCAATCCGTAGAGTTACAGTGATGCCGTTGACTGACTGTAAATATGTATTCGTTAGTGATTAGTCAAAATTTAAATAGCAAAGAGTTCCAGTTATTTCTCTTTTTTTCTTAAAATTAGGTATAGGGGATACCCCTTATGCTGTAAACAGAAGAGGCGTGCGTCAAGTCACGTCAAATGTTTTGTTGTAACCAGTAAGCAAGCATTAGCATACCGGCGCTACTTGTGCCAGCGGCTAGTTATAAACCCTGTACTCGTGTAAACCTAGCTAAACAATATGGCGAAAACAATGAATATTTATAAATAAGATGGATTTAAATAATAAATATAAATAAATGAATAAATGCGGACAACATCACATACATTGCTCTGAACCCAAAGTAAGTAGCTATTAAGCACTTGTGTTATGGAATTCAGAAACAACGAAGGTGCCACAAACACCCAGACCCGAGACAATGTAGAAAAGTGAGTTTCTATATTGACCCGTCCGGGGATCGAACCCGGGACCTCAGAGCTAGCGACACCTTGAAAACCGGTGCGTACGCCACTCGACCACGGAGGCCGTCAAATTTAATTTAATGTCTTTAATGTCCGTAATTTTTTTTAATGTCCCTTTACTTGTTTACCTACTAAGAAGTAAATAAGTTTAATTTTCTTCTTCTTTGACAGACTTAGGTTGAGATAAAATTAAATCGGCGGTAAGTAAACGTGCAGGTATCACTCGCTCACTTTTTGGAGCCACTAGCAATCAAAATATAGTCTGAAAGGAGAAGCCTCAGCTTTGAGACACTTAAAAATAAAAATCATATCCATCAAATGCATAGAAGACAGAGGAAAGTTCTCTGTTTGGTTATCCTCAAACAGCTAATATTACAGCAATCCTGTCGACGCAGCTGGCAAAATGGCAATCTGTCATGTGGAAACTCAAGAAACTTTTCAAGCGAAACTTTATGAAATTTATTCTGAATATGCGCAATGAGCCTCATACTCCCACTGTGCTACTATATATTGTAGGTGTATGTTAGTGCCTACTTGAATATGGATTCTAGTATGTATATGCTGAATTTAAATAATGCAGCATGCTTATGTACCCGACTTGTTACGTAATCTGGTATTGTCAAGATTATTCAATTGTGGGACTTACGTTATATAATGGCATATTCCTTCTCCAGACAATCAAAAAGGTTATATCGCCAATGACTACTAACTAAACAAGAACTAATGTTTTCTATAAACCGCGGAAAAATCCGTAAAGAGTAGTTTTATTTCAATAAACAAGAACTGTGTTCTTTTTTGGGTCTGGGGAAACCTGGATAATCTGGGTAAGCTTCTCAGAAAAGCTCTCTAGAAGTGTGCGTCACCTATATGTTAAACTACCAATTAATGTCATTATTGTGTTTTCAATCATAAACAAATAATATTTGTGAGTAAAGATGCTGGTTATGTTTGACGAATTTTTGACGTCATGAAATCTTGAACTACTTGTGTATTCAAGTTTTTCAAGATTTAACCATTTATTCAAAACTACGTAACTAATATCGCTATATGATGACGCACAAAAACTTACGGCAAAGTTACTTAAGGCGCTCCCCCGAGCAAAATGCGCAAAAGCGGAGTTTTATTAAGCTATAAACTCGATATTTAAAACATATATCAAATTCACTGTTATACCAAATCATTATTTAATATGTTGTCTTTAATTTCAACAGAGCTTTTTCTTTTTAATGCAGCGAATATTTAGTAGTAATCATTTTAAAAATGGTCTATCAAAATTTATTCCTTGGATAGGCTCACGATGTACACGTATTTTATTAATGTAACTTATACCAACTGATAGAGGATTTAATTCTTAACATTTTCATCTGCTTTGTTTTTCGAAAAGACCAAATATCTATTTTATAATTCGAATTATTCCTAAAAATGGTCAATTTCACAACATAAACACAGTCGCGGTGGCGATTCAGCAGTCAGCCGTAGGCTCTCGACGTGAGAGCACGTCGGTTTTTTATTTGAAATGTCATTTACAATTTAATATTATGACAACTGTCAAAAAGTCATTGATAGCCCTATGTAGTTTTACACACGGCACTGGTGATAAAATTCAAATAGCATGGAATACATATTTATGTTTTACATAACATATCATCACGCCGGTATCCCCGAAGGGTTAGGCAGAGGTGTACCAATGTACACCCACAATTCGCCGATATGTTTAGGTCCCATGTAAGTAATAGGGGGCGAGCTTTATTTATGTTTTAAGATTTTTTTTTTAAATCTGACATTGATATAAAACTGCTTTTTACGGATTTTTTCGCGGTTTATAATTAGTAGTTTTATTTCATCACATATTTATATTTGTTTAAATATGTCCAACTATCAAAAGGTCGAAATAATTCTTATGCGTCTACAAATGTCTTAATTACTTTACATGAAATAATATGTTACTTTTTTGAAGTTTTATTTAAATAGCGTCTAAGTCTATGAAAAAAATATATAAAATTGGAAATACAATTGATAGAATCGTACTTTGTTTTTATTAAATTCAGTTATTTATGAGTGAAATTAATGGGTTCTCGTAAACACTTAATTACTTTTGCCCGACCTTGTATTTATATGACAGAAATTCATAGGAAATATGTTGAAAAACTCTTTGATTATGAAAAAGTAAACCTTGTGAAATATACTATTCAAAAGATTTAATGCGGTTGTTTTATACTTATTTCTAGAGATATAATTATCTAGGTTTTCCCTGGTATAGCTTTGATAATACTTGTTAAGAATTATAATCAGAGTTTTTTTTAATAATCCTGACAGAATATGTTAATGTTTTCTTATAGGCTTTCTTGTTATATTGTTTAGTGCACAAAAATAGTCTATAAAATAGATGATCAAAAGCATGCATGAAAAAAGAAACAGCATTAATTCAAATACATTTATTTTTCATCCTTCCTTATCACGATATGATCCAGAAAACCAGCAGGTGCAAAGAGGCTTTAAAAGACTTCACATGGTGAAAAATAAATCGTTCTTTTTCACGTAAAAAAATCCAATTTAATTTAAAATCGGAGTCAAACATCACAGCAAAATTTCGTCGTAAGTGGTGGGTAATCGGAGTCTTTTGGCTAGCACAGGGAGAAATCTCGAAAGTCCATAAGCAGTCCAAGTCAAAAAGCAAAATAATAGAAATAACAAATGCGCAAATAAAGATTTTGGTGCGCACAAGCAAAGTGACGTGCAAGACAATGTCACTGGCATGACGCAAAATTTCACATTGATTGTATCCGTTGCCATGCTAGATTGAAGTTTTCGTAATAGTATTTTGATGTCATTTATTAATTTCGGTGATGTTGGGTAGAAATAATAATATGTCCTTAGACTATTCATGTTCATAAATCTTCAATATATTCTAAAAGCAAGCTTTTATACATAGTTTACTAGCCAAAGATATTCGTATGACTTAGTTTAGATTTAACGTTCATATGGCAACACTCAAAGTACAATTCAATCAATTGTATTTCCAATTTAATGTATTTTTTTTTCATGGACTTAGACGCTATATTTCATGTTAATCTGTAATTAACACGTTTGTATATCACGCATAAGAATTATATCAACAATTATTTCGCCATTGCCCTTTATTATGTGCGTAGAGTATTTCTTAAGTACTCCATGCGAGCGCGCTTTGACACTCACACACTGTCAACTTTCACACATGCACAAATCATGCCGTATTGAGACAGCAATACTTTCTTCAAGAACCGAATTTTCAAAAGTCTCGCCGCCCGCCTTTGCTCTGTATAAGTGCCTTGTTAGAATCACACTGAATAAATGGTTAAAAAAATAATTTTTGAAATCGGTCCAGCCGTCTTTGAGAAATCCCGAACTTCGAGAAATACTCAAAAATAAAAAAAACATCCGCATTGAAAATCTCCTCCTATTTTCGAAGTTGGTTGAAAAAAGATTTTTGTAAAAAGACATTCAATACCTTTCTGACTAAATAACTTTACATCATTAAATGATTCACTTAGAAGTCTTCAATTACTTGAGTTATAATTTTAGATACAAATAAAATATATTTCTCTTATCTTTTTTTTTAATCTCGCGACCATGATTGATTATATTTTTGTCTATAAATTCATAAGTCTACTATTTTTACTACTTAATACGTCGGTATATCAAACAGATGGCGTTGTATTTTCATAGAAAGTAGCGATGTATATGTAGAGGGGCAAAGAGGGGGGTTTAGAGGTCAAACGCTCAAAGTCATTTGCTCGGGGTAGCGCCTTAACTTATAGTTCGTTAGCTAATGAATGATTTAACAATTTTCCTGCTTATCCTATAAAAATCATGATAATCTTGTTTATACCTCATATTTTCGTGCGAGTTTATATCAATTTTAAGACACTTCGGAAGTAACTTCTGATTCCCTGAATCCAAGACAGAAACTTAGACTAGCATAAAACAAAACACAATCACATATTATAATGTTTAGAAATGTACGTACAGTGGAAAATATTGTTTCAGGGGTGTCTAGTAAACACTTAGACAAGGTAAGGGCTTTTCGTCGCGCGAGAGCAATGCGAATATTTCATTCATGTTTGGGTTAGAGTGACAGATTTATGGTCGCCGACAGACTAGAGTGGACACTTGATCTCCTTTGCGTTATAATTAAGGCTGACCAACTCCTAAAGGAATTTTGTATTATAATTATGAGTAAAGTTGTATAGAGAATGTTTTTAATCAGCTTAGTTTTCTTTTGTGGTATAAAAAGCATGTTGTAATCGAATAAAACCAAAATGTCTTAAAAAAAAAAATTACCACTGCTTATGTTCTACTTTTATCGTGTTATGTTGAAGTTTCATCAAGGCCTTATATTATCTTACCTTATATATCATTCAAGTAATCTTCAAGTTCTCAAAATGTTGAGGACCCTCATTAAAAAAAAAAGCGTAGAAATTCAAAACATAAATATGATTAAAGGTGCTCCAGATTTCAGAACTTTTGGAATTATGTATCAATCTTTTTACAACCTTACATTTTCCACGCTACGACGTACCACCAGCTTTGATAACAAAATAAAACAAAAGTTCTAAGTGACCTTGCGACTATTTAGATACTGATTCCGTATGTTGTCAGTTGGTAACACAATCCAGTTATTTGAAGGATCATGTCATGTCGCTCATCATGGCTATGTAACGTGATGATAACCTTTACAATATATTCTTAGATAACGATTCATTAAATACCAATTTAAAGTCTTCCTTCAATCTGTCAGCAATCATAATATTGATATTATGATGTTGTTTAGAAGACCTGTGGTAGACCTATCTTCGTCCTCGTAAACGAAATAATTGGATAAACAAGGTACGGAGAGATGGTTGTGTTCAATTTTTAATTAAAAGATTATTAATTCATATGAAAACTCATGGGCAAGCGTCTTGGTTAAATGGTTGGTATATAGCGCGTTTGATATTTGCTTTGCTTCGGCGTGAAGAAAATAGTGAAAAATAATAGTATCCTAATCTGTAGGTACTCAAGTCGAAAACTGCTAATTTCGATGATGATTAAATCAATCAGATAATTTCGAAGCCTTGTGAAATATGTAGTAAAAACAGCACGTGAAAGGACCTACGCCGTGTGGAAAAGTTACTAACTTAAACAACATCAAAAGGCTTCTTAAAAACGTTTAATTTCCATACAAAACGTAGGGGAATAATACACGGTAACGCGATAGTGGAAATATTCGTATTTTTCCACGAGTATGTTAATGTTATAGTTATTGCGTATAAATTATTCAACGTAAGGCTTGATGACGGTCTCGTCGCTCCTTCGTTTCCGCCTGTTGTATAGAAACTCTAGCAGCAGGACCGCTGATGCTGAGAAGAATCCTGGAAGATGAGGGAAAAAGATAAAACTATGAAGGAACTGCATACAGGCTGTCAAGTTACAGGTTAAAATTGATAAGTTTGGTGGAGATGGAAATGGAAAATTGTATATATTTTCTGAAAAAATCTTGGAGGTTTTATATTTTTTTAGTGTCATATTTATTAAACTCTTAAAAATCATCGAACTGAATACCATGAGAAGAAATGCTTAAACAAACTAGTAGGAGGATAAGGCAAGAAAATACGAAATTATTAATAAACAAGTTGTGGATGCATTACATGCATGCTGTCTTTTAAATCGAGATTTTTCCATTTAAATATTACAATTTATTTTAATCTGCATTTTCACAATTAAGATACAATTTCGTAATACCGTGTAACGGTTAATAAATGTCATTGATTTTAGTGCTTAATTTAAATAGATGCATATAATTTGGCATTGATGTGTTACGAGCGAATACGTCACATGTCACTCGTTGACCGCGTGGGACACACGTGTCTTGCAAGAGGGGTCAGTAAACGAAAACACAGCTTTATGTAAGCTGGTTCCAATATCTAAGGTCCACCGTACGTCTAGGGAACAACGATAGACGAAAATAGTTCTTATTGCATTAAAACTAAGGTGTAATTTGTTAATTCTAAAGCGTTAGTCCTGGCGTGTGATAGACTTTACAAAACAGGCTTTGACGGCAACTGCGTTTCAAAAACTCGAGACACTCCATATCCAAATGTGATGTCATTGACAGTTTACAAAAAAAATACATAGAATTTTAATTAGTTGATGACGCAAAGAAAGAAGTCGTAGATAAGACGATAAACCTTCTCTTGGCACGAGGAATTGGTAATAATAATGGTGTACTTTTTGGATAACAAAAATCTTATTCCAAATCAAGGAAAAATCCAAGGTAGTTAAACGTTTTAAGAAATAAAAATCAGCTTTTGAAAGTGGACCAATCAAAATTTTTATTTAGTATGTTAGTCAAAAAGCTCGTTTTGAGTAAACCTGTTGAAGCTTCAAAAACGATTAAATGGCTGTGGTATCTCGGTTCCAAAATCCCATTCTTTTTTTCCTTTTTTTTTAATAACACAAAATATAAAAAAGCATTCCTTCAATTTTTAATAACGTAGAATCATCCGAAGGTCCTTTTTTACTCGTGTTCGACGGTCCGCACGACGAAAAAGGTAGGAATAAATGCCTTAAACTTGTCTTATCTAAGGTGTTTCTACTTACCCATGAATAGTACAAAGAACGATCCCTGCATGTCGCTCAGGTTGACTGTATGGTTGTTGACCTCCTGCATCACGGAAGACGTCTTCCAACATCGATCCCTCTTCGGCAGGTAGGCATTCAGCCACCGCGTGATTAAGCCCGCTTTGTGCATGCGTTCAAGCCTGTAAGCATATTTATAAAATAGAAAGTAGAGCCTACAGAAAATAGAGTACAGAACCCAGCTGATTTCGGAAAGAAAACTTGCTAAATAGGGAATAGCTGAAGCAATTAGTCAGATGTATTCTTTAACCCTTTTCAACTTATATTGGTTTCAAAATGTAGGTATACATGTATTGTTCTACAAATCTGATTTTGGTGCCGATTCTCTTGTCACAAATTTCTCTAAACTAGACTAAAAATCACTAAAATTTAGTTTGTTCCTGTCAAACGACGTTTCCCATTCTGAAATTAACTAAAGTGACGTTACTTAAATAAATTTTAGTTTGACAGCACTAAGTTATTCAATTTAATGAAAATGGCAATTTCGCTATTCTGAAATTGACGTTTTTCACCTAAAATTTCGATTGTCAAACTAAATCAGACTATTTTTAATCGCGATTAAAAAGGTGTGGAATAAAATTAGTTGTCATGAACTAAAATTTTGAAAGCACCTCTCTGTTGTATTTTTCGATTCTTTTTATGATTTTGAGTTAATTATGGAAGCTTATGCGATTGCAGCTGTTGTTGATGCGGCAGAAAGGTAAATTTAGTGTTATTTTATTAAGATACAATACAAAATGCATTCATGTAAACTTACAAGGGATTTTTGTACTCAACATTAATTCACCGGAGATTAATCGATTAATCTCCGGTGAATTAATAAACATATTAGTATATGATTGTTTTTTTATTTTTGTTATATTTTAAATACTCTTAACTAAATTATTTAAATAATATTTTTAATACACAATTTTATTCATAATTTTTTAGAGCTTTATAATTTTTTGCATCATGATTAAACGTTTATTCCCAGAATATTGTTGAAGGTCATGAGAAAGTAACTTGCAAAACATTACATTTGATATTCTCATATTCTCGTTAATATTTTCTTGTTCTTCAACCCTAAATCCTAATTCCTGAATTTCTGTCATTACTGCTACATCCGCAAACCGTTTTTGCGACATCGATTTTTTACACTCGTAATCGATATTATCAGGACTCGGCCAACGTTGTGCGTAATTAATTGTGTGCGTAATTAAACGTTTTTTTCAATAAAACTGCATAAACACCAAAATGAAAGTGCATGCAAGAAACAACATCCTGAGGCGGTTAACCTCTACCAAGAGGGGAGCATCACCACACGTCCTACGGACAACGGGGATGGCACTCTGCTACTCGGCTGGCGAATACGCCAGTCCGGTATGGAGCCGCTCTCAATAAAGCTCTAACTAGCTTTAATTATCTAAAATAAATAGCAGGATAAATCATGCTACCTGTTTTTCTATTTAAACGGCAGTAACGTTGATTTTAATAAAATTATAGGTAATTTTCTTATTAAAAACCGAAAAAGTATAGTTTTACGCCATCATTATGCTCCCTGAACTTCATTAATGATTACTAATAGACAAATTTTAAATAATTATTTGATTTTACTCAGGTTTTTTTTGCAATTCAGATCATTTCGTTCACTTTCATTCAGCTTGTGTCTATGGTCTACTGCCATCTTGGTCTATGGCCAACTCAACATAAGGAATGTCAAACTCGATTTTAGTTGTGTCAAAACTGTAATTTAAATTTAGTGAATCTTGTTTTCAGAATAACTTACTTATACCAACTAACTAAAAATAAGAAATTTTAGTTTTAGTTTAGTTTAGTTCGGTGTACAAGAGAATCGGCACCATTGTCTTACAAGAAGAAACACCAAAACAAACTTTTAACTGTGCCCAGGAGACATATTTAAACTTAAGATTTGCCCTAATATTGCGGCATTTTACTCCCCGAGCTTTCTGTTTTTGAATGATAAATTACACGTACTAAAGTAGGTATCATTATCTGGATAAAACATGTTTAAAGTAAAAAAATATTAATCTCTTAATAATAAAAAAAAACACTCACTCTTTATTTATAACCGCAAGGTACGGACTACCCGCTGGCACGATCATAGCTACCTTTTCATCAAGAAATTCTTCGACACCTAAAACATATAATACCATTACATTACTAACACGAATTCCAGAAATTTCATCAACATATTAATAAATAATATCTTCTTTCAAGTAAATATAAAAAAACACTGACGTTAAGAGATAGTTTCAGGTCTCATATTTTTTTCCATGTGGAGATCAAGTTCGCAATACGTTGCAAATTAGCGAATTACGATACGATAATAATTCGTGTAAATAGTTACTCAAAGCGAAGTCACAGTTGTCGGACTCCATGCGGTCAGTGTTGACCATGTCGCTGAGATGCAGCTTCCAGTCGATGATGACGTGGCGATGGTCGCGGACGCGCTGCAGCAATGCCGTTTCTAAACAAAGGAAACAGGAACGATACGATGGAAAGCCAATCACAGAGGGCAAAATATAATACCGCAATACCGTCTCTTAGTTACTTACTATAGGCTGCAGTATTCGCTGTGCCTACACCAGTGGTAACCAGTTCAGCCCCCTTCAGCAAAGCCGCATACTTCGGCTCGTCTGAATTCTGGAAAAAACACTATTAATTAGACGGTAAATGGAATAAGTAAATATTAAGCTTTCGACAATCGCGTCTGTTTGCTACTATATTACTGCTAAACATTCAATCAAAAAGAACTGAATCAAAATAGTTAAGAGAAGAAAAAAAGAACTATGTGGCTTTTTATCGCTATATTTGACAATCATGCGAGAAGGACCAAATCGAGTTATATATAAATAAATTAATAAAACAAACAAGAAACGGCTCAATCTATTAACATATTAGGTGCCGAAATTAGAAATGCCGATCACGCGAACGTTGCGTGTTAAATGCAGAACTGGATTCGTTCACGTCGTGTTCGACTGCAAGATACAATAGATGCGCTTTTTGGCATTTAGAAAAAAAGTAGAATCATAAAAATCTACGGATAATAATTAAAACTAAAATGAGACGAAGAATGAAAGTTTTGTAGACAATATATAAGCGCGGAGGGTATAAACTTATTTACTTCGATTTTCTGTTGGAATTTATTGTCAGAATGACATAAATATAATTTGCAGATAATCCGAGAGTGAGCTTAAAACTTGAGTAATCGAAACTGAATACAAAATGTCAAACCTTTAACTCCATCTCCAAATAGGAACCCTTATTGATTGACCACGTGTAGAGAGCCTGATTCTCCAGGAGGTCAGCTACCGTGGTCACGGGGACCTCTTGTTTAGGGAACGTGAGGAAAGCCACCAGGTTGCCGGAGTATGTGGTCACGACGACCAGGACGACCAACCACCATGTTCCTACTACGAGACGACCGCTGTCAGCCCGGGGAAGATACATGCCACCTAAATGTACAAAAAAATATTTAGTTTCTAGTCTTATTTTAATTCATACATAAATCAATATATTTTCATTAGTATTGCGACTTGAGGCAAATCACATGAAATTGGCTCATATCATTTTGTAAAAATTAAACAGTCTAAGTTAACGATCATATGCGGTTACGAGACTGTCGCACTAAATAACGTCAAATATTATCAAAAAGGTTTTACTTAAATAAAAAAAATCGTTTAGATCAAAAAAGCTGGCCGGTTATGTTGAAAAAATCTTCCGAAAACCATTAACGACAAAAAAAAACGAAACGTTATTTGCTTTTATTCGTTTTATAGCATCCATTTTAAAACCTGCTTGTGCAGCCTTGTATAAAAAGGTTATATACAGATCTATGGAAATAGACTTGTAAACTTTACTATAAATACTTTTCAGAAATATTGTATGATTTGATTTGAAGGTTTTTTTTTTCCTTTATTAACCTCAACATACCTTGTTGCAATAAAGCTCCGTAAATATACCATAAACAGTTATGTATAGTTGCAAGACCTCCTTGGCGAGTGATCTCCATCGCTTCATAATACGGACTTAGTCTATGGACGATGTATAATGTGGGCCCCATTAATATAACTGCTAGTCCTAGGCACAGCCATGTCTAAAATAAGAAACGACTATTGAACGTTACATATTACAATAATGGACATCAAAGTCTAAGCTTAATTGATCAATCAATCAGCCAATCATAGTCCACTGCTGGACATAGGCCTCTCCCAATTTGCGCCACAACACCCTGTCCTCCGCCTTCCGCATCGAGTCCCCTCCAGCGACCTTTTTCAGGTCATCAATCCACCTGGTGGGTGGGTGTCCTACCTTACGGTTGCTGAGCCGCGGTCTCCATTCTAGGACTCGTCTGCTCCAACGGCTATCGGTCCTTCGACCTCCGACCGCTTTAGTGTTGCTTTTAAATAATTACGGAACCCGCTGTTTGGTTAAGTTTTTCCGTAAACATGTTTTTCTAATTTATTATTAAATCCGTGCTTCGTATACAATAACGTCTTCGAATACAACTTGATAAAGAAAGTTTTCTAAGATATAGAGCAGGATTTCTATACATGAATTGCTAAAATATAAGCCATTTAAAAATAAACAGAACTGATCCGTATGAGAATCACGTAGTTCTTGGACTTTGTATTTTAAAATGTACAAAAGATACCCTTTTTTGCTCGTTGATTTGTATAAGCTAAGCCGACTCAACATACTTATAATCTAACATCAGCCCGCAGAAATACTGAACTCTGTATGTGACTATCTTTTGCAAAGATTTTTTCTTTATATTAACTTACATCAGTCGTAAACGGAAGTAGGAAAAGTAGCGCTCTGCTGAGCTCCCTTGGTCGTGCTATCATGAACGAGTACGATTGTATACTCACTGGCATCGTGTAGTTTATACCTGTCACAAAAACATATAAATCTTTCAATTATTTTACATACTTACAAAACCTATTTAATTTTTGTCTTTGTTACATTTTGCAGTTGCAGTGATATTTTATATAAAACAGTCGTTCAATTACTTATGCTGCCGTTTACAGTACCCCGAAACACTACGACAGGGTGCTAATCACGAAAATAAAACAGTTGAAGACCACAATAAATTGGCACACGTAATAGTATCTAGCCGTTTCGATTTAGGAGCGCGTAAAATCGACAACAAGGTCAAAATATAGCCAATTCCTTTGGCTAATCCGATACAGCAAATGGCTGTAAAAAATATATGAAACCTCCTTTTTCAAAGTCGCTTAATTAGTTTCTCGAATATCTAAAATCAATAAATGAAATAGAATAGGTGTGTGGTAGGTACTCATTTGAAATAGCCGAGCCGTGAAAACGCGCGGTGATCAACTCTCGTTTCTTTTTGTTAAAGAAATCTCTGCATTGCAGCAAATCTGCTACAAGGCCTACAAGCTAGTAATATTATGTGACATATACCTCTAATAATAATCTGTTTTCAAATCTGAAGTTTACAAATGGCATTTGTTCACCAATAAACAAGCAGTCAAGCAAAGCACGATTTGCTATTAAACAGATGTTTGACTAATTTTTCGTTAACCAATCCTTGATTAGAAAATGGGTGGAGAATGTGTAGAGTTGTAGACTAATTTATGATTCAAAGAGAGCAAAGAACATTGGTAACCTAAAGTGCGTGATAAAATGATTACTATACTCGTAATTATATAAAACAAACCTGACATATGATCAGCCAGGACAGTAAATGCGGCGGCCGCTAGAGCTCCTTGCCCCCTAGCTATGGCAGACATCGCTAATTTCGCGTCCATACTTAGCATGGCCTGAAAACACAGAAATAGTCACGTGCAAACGGACTCATATTTCTTGATAAAATCTGATAAATAATTATGAATGAAAATAAACACACATCAAATCTCATTCATTAGATATTGTTTTGTTCAAAATCCGCATTGCGTAAAATCTTACAAAATCTATATTTGGATAATCATTTATTTAATATTTGGACAATCTGTACCATGTATTTGTTTAATGAGCACCTTTATAAATGAAAACGGTCTATTATTGTGCAATAAATGCATAACTTTAATAAACTGTTTTATAGAGAACATTCATTCAGAATTAACTCGCTAAACACCTTAAACTATGTAGCGAGACGAAACAAACGGTTGGCCAAACCGCTAAGAAAATACAGAAAACATTTGTTGTATTCCGAATAGGTATAAAATACTTTTTAAATAAAATAATGTACATTTAAATATTCTTATCAAACTTACGTCAGAGAGCGTATCGTTGGTTAAATCTTTCTTTAAAATAGATGGCAGTATTACTTTGACTCTGAAAAAACAAAAAGATTTTTAATTATCTCATGTTAAGTGTGTATTCAGAAACTATAGCACAAATAAGCTAAAAAAGGAAAAATAAGAGCGTGAATGTTTAGAAAATCTTACGTAAAGTTTTTGTTCTTAGCTAATTGGTTAACAATATCGAATATAAGTCCGCTGTATTTAACTATAGCACCGGATTCGTTGCGTTGTAATATCGTCCATGGCGGATTCTGAAAATGAAATTAAATAATTGTAACAAAAATATATTCTTGTAAGGAAAAGCTGTAAAATCATACCGACGTATTTGTTTAAATTTTTTACATCGATTGTTTTTATAGGCTACAATTTTTTTAAAGCTTCTTAAAAAACAAAACATATCATCACGCCTGTATCCCCGAAGGGGTAGGCAGAGGTGTACCAATGTACACCCACAAAGCTTCATTACACATAATTTAATTAGTAATTGACTTCCAATGTTTTCTGATATCCCTCTGATTGTATAAAATTTAAATTTTAGTTTTTTCTTAAAATATTAGTGCATTTAACATAAAGAAATCTTCATTGCTTCTACATTGCGGAACAGTTACTCCATTATGAAGACAATAGCGGGGATAAACATCCCGTATATGTAAATTAACTCATTGTTCGCAAGTGTTTCGCGAACACAATTCAGGACTTGAATTTTCGAGAAATAAAGCCTTTTTGGATGTAACTGCAATCACAACTTTACTTTTATGTACTTCTTTAACATTTTCTTTGACTAATCTTTTCAGTAATCTAAATGGAAGCTTGATTTTTGAGAAACCATTAAAATATTTCATCTTCGTCCAAGCTTTTCGTACTTGAGAAGAAAATATATTTATTCAAGTGAAAATAAATAAAAAAATAGTTATTCAAGTGGTTCTTACATGAAAAGTTATGATAGGTAATTCCTTTCCTCTAAATCCATGATGAATATGTGGAAACAAAACATCGGTCAGCCTTACTGCATCAATAGGACGCCAGAATCCAACCTTCAAGGAGTAATATATTTTAGAATACTGTAAATCTATGCATTTTTCTCGTTATAAGGTACATTAGGGGTAGTAATGGCTTTCTACACAATATGTCAGTAAGCAATTCCTCTACTGAAAGGAAAATATATAATTCTCATCATTTCTTATTTATATTATTCTTGATCTCATACGGAATAACTTTAACAAAAAACAAACTAAACCTTAAATAACTTCCACTATATCATATAAGTATCTATAGCGACGTTGCCTTGAATGTTTAGCCTTCAAGGCAATACAGAATTGATTATAATTTGATCCATTCATAATATTATCTAAGTAATAAACACCTCTAACAGGCAGCGGTGGCGACACATTGTTAAGCGCATCAAATCTGCCCATCCTGACATGAACACATAGCCATAACAACCGCTCTGTCAAGAACGTACTGGATAAGAAGAAGAATAAACACTTACGTTCAACAGCTCAACCTTCTCTATAACCCCTATAGTTCCATTCGTATTGGCTGTAAAGTCCGGGCCATCGGTTTGACTTCTGTAGGTAGCACCCCACGTGTCTGCAGCCAGGGCGCGCCAGGTGGAGCAGTTGCCGCACTGGCTCTTACTGCCTATGTGTTGCTGCGACAAACATAAATTATTTTGTGGAATTATTTCATAAGTATTCAAGACTAGCTGTGCCCCGAGGTTTCACCCGCGTTAAGAGCTATATCCTATGGATACCTAACTTTTTTGAAAATTTAATATAGCCTATGTTAACCGCAGATAGTGTAGCTTCCCAACAGTGAAAGAATTTAACAAATCGGTCAAGTAGTTTCGGAGCCTATTCAGTTCAAACAAACAATCAAATCTTTCCTCTTTATAATATTAGTATAGATAAAAAGATTAATTAAATTAAAAGCTAAGTTTTTTCTTTAATTTCAGATATTAGAAACAGCTTAAAACAAATTATCTGGGGCCCAAGTCCGCTATTTACACTCGGTTCAATGTCGTCATAGTGTCGTGCCAGTGTCACCGTCAAATGAGCCAAATTTTCGTATTCAGATAAGCCAACAACATCGTGGCATCGTCGTGGGTTCAGTGGGCAATGTGGTGTTGTCAATTAAAATTAAAAATAAAAGTATCAACCATTTTGTAAATATTAATAGGCAACACCAGTTGTCACTAATTATTACTAATCGTTACTTACGTTGCAAAAAATTGTATTAAATGGTTTTTGAATACTAATTAATTGTAAAAGCCCATAAAATATGTCATTTCTATTAAAAAATTGTAAATAAGGATATTTATATGTAAAATAAGGAAAGTTTTTTTTGAAATTGACACATTGTCTATGAAAAACCAACGTTAACCATAGACATCAGCCATTTATGTGACAAATTTTAAGGGCGCCAAAATTAAATTTAAAAAATTGAAAAATTTTAAGACTGGTTATAAACCAGTCTTATAATTAATATAATTTTATGGGTTTTTTACAGAAAGAAATAATTTAAGTTGTAATTTAAATATAAACTGATTTATTTTTAATTCTAATATACGGGGTTTTACAAAAACAAGTATACTGCCTTATTCAATGTCTTATTTGCGCAGTTACAAAATTCCATTCCTATGGAGAAGAACAGGCAAGAAACTTTATAAGTGTCACCCAAATTAAAACTAGTTAAATTATCTTACTCACACGATTTAATTTATTTGACATAATTATATTATAAAATTCCCATATACACAAACTTAAGTATGTATAAACAGAAAACAAATCAATATCAAATGGATTACAATATTTTAAGTAAGCTAAGATGTATTACAGTAGTGGAAAAATGAGACAACAGTTAACTATGTTGATGCATTCACAAGAAAAGAAAAATCACAAATTTTCTGGTATGAGAAAATGTAAACACTGCATATATTGACATACTCATATTATAACCACATATTTTATCCTATTTCAAGACCGATAACATATACATTGTATTTAACGTTTGTTTGTTGCTTTGCAACGTGAGGTGCGTGTCACAAGTGAGCATCTAAGACCAGAAAATATTGGTAAATAATAATTGTCTTATTTCAGCTGCCCACAAAGTAGTTTTGTATTTATATTCTTCAATCTTTTTTAATTTATTATTAATAGTCTTCTTTCAGGTGGCTACTAATTAGTTTTTTAATTTTATCTTCATCTAATCTTTGGAACTGCAGTCAAAATAATAAAGTGGGCACCGCAAAACATCTGAAAACAGAATTTACTCATTAGTTTTTGAATATCATGTCTACTAATTCTTAACTCATCTTTGAAACTATATTATATTTTTTTTACAGATGCTCATAGTTAACCATTATCACCCTTTATAAATTTATAAACATAATATTCAGGATTGTGACTATCAAATATGTACATTGGTTAACTTTATTTGTTTCAGCCCACGGCCTATTTGCAAGTGCCTGTTTTAAGGTTCGTCCCCTACATAGGTCCATGTTGACACTGGGGTTATGTGGATCTGAGTATCCAAATACTTTTAATAAAAAGCAAGATGTAGGTAATAAAAAAAAATATATATTAAATACCTGGTGCTGTCGCTCCCTTTCAGCATTGGTCTCCTCAGCTGTGAAAGGTATTACAGAGACTCGGTGTCTTTTGGCAATGTTATGCTGAACACTGCATCACATGCATGCATCGTTAATTCCCCTGCTGTAATAGGGCTACATTGCACAGTGCGTGCCACAAGCAAACATCTGAAAACAATTTTTTTTTTTATTTACATCAAGGTTATATTAGAAAGATAGCTAAAATCAATATGTGTCCATTGTATTACCTGAAACTTGTATTTAGTAGTCCAATGCAGCGTTCCACTAGGTTTCTTGTGGCCACATGTCGCATATAATAATTATTCTCAGAAGTTCCTTCTGCTGAGTCTGATATAGCAGTCAACACATCATTTAAAGCATCTGTCACTTGATTCACTGAAGAATGATTGCCTAACCAAAGTTTGGAATGAGCCCGTCGCGTAAAAAAGCGACCGCAATAAGTACCTGTAATAAATATACAATAAATATTCGTACATGTGAAATATGAAACACTACTTTTGAAGACAATTTGAAGGCAATGGAACAAATTTACACATGTACATCGTGTTCCACAAATATCTGTAATTACTATATATCAAGCTAATGAATGGTTTTCTATTCATCAGCATATTATCTTTACTAACCTTATTAGGAGGCGAGATAGCGTCAGCTCGTCGATGTACCTTTAAGTGAGGAGTTAACTCGGACACTAACTGAGTAACTTGATCTTTCTTCTCTTTGTTTTTATGTCTCGCGAGACAGAAACCATATGGAGCCTCAACATGTCACGGAATTACTTGACGACGCTGATGATTTCGGCGTTGACGGTCACGTAAATTGGCGAACAACAATAATAAAACAACAACAACTTTTGCAAGTACGTTGTTTTTGCAAAATGGCGAGTTTTCGTTGAGTTTGACGTTTATCGTCGTGGTACAACTGCTGTCAAAAAATAGCGGAATACGAAATTTGTACCAAATGTATGAACTATTGGTCACAGTCGTTGAACATTGAACCGAATCGTTCCAATGCGCAATTTTGACGTTTTGACGTTTAGTAGAATACCAATTTGTCGAAAATGGCTCTGCTGGCACGCCACTATGAAGACATTGAATGGAGTGTAAATAGCAGACTTGGGCCCCTGGAGAGGGTTAAAGATTTAAAATGTACCATGAATAAAAGAGGAATGAACTTAATTACCGTTTGCAATATAATCGTATCGGAAGCATATTTTTATGAAAAGAGAAACGAAACAAAATAAATCATAATAGCCCAGAAGAGCTTTTTAGGCATATTTCTTTAAAAACAGGTTTCCTTTTGATTCTGTCATCCAGTTAGTTTTAGCAAAAAGTATACAAAGCTTACTCTTTATCCTTACGTGGTTGGTTACCTACCTGCATATGCTTCAGAAGCATGTCCCGCCTCTGTAGCTTGTTCGGCCTGATGGCTTCCCACTCCTCATCAGACACCTGAGCAGCTACATCGAACTCCTCCTGGATCGCGGAGTCCAACGCTGACACGAACGCATCCATCATCTCTTGACAATAGCACATGAGTCCATTCTGTACAAAGAAAAGTAAGGATCAACTTGGTTATATTGCTACTAGGAAAATAAATAGGTAAAAGTGGGTAAGTCTTGTAAAGGAACTATTGCATCACAACAGTAAGTGATCTTTTACGACCTCTTAGAAAAACGCCGTAGACCAAAGTAAGGATCATTTCAGTTGAACTGTTACCAAACCAACATAGATTTTACTTACCTAGCTATTTGGCATATTACAGTAAATAGGGATCATGACGATTGTATTATGTTTATTTTATCCCTAGGCCGTAAACAAACCACTATCCAATAAATCTAATTGTCATGTCAGCGATAAATCTAACTTTCGAAACTGAAATCCAAGTTGCACGTGAAACGGACGCAATGCAGCCGCGGTAGAATCGCAATCACTCCCAGAATTGGTTCGACAAAACAAAATACGGGAACCATTGTGAATTTAACAAGCGCAACATGCTGTCAATCCGGATTCCAATAGATTCCGCTTTTCTGATTGCCGGAGCTGAGTCAAATAATCTCAGGAATTTAGAGATTTCTGGCAGCGTTAAATGTTGTGAATTCAGATCACATTGATCTGTATTGGTTTTGCGGACAAAAGAGGTGTTTAAATTCTTTCTTATAAGTGCAAAAGTATCTCTGTCTGTGAGGCATCCCTACTAAATTAAAGATCCGATTTAAGTGAAATTTTGTACAGAGATATTCTAGAGCCTGAGAAAGAATTTAGGCGCAAATATATATAGTGAGAAATAAATATATTGGGTTAGGACACTTTATTTTTTTATGTATTTTGACGGCTAAGAGTTATGATTATTGACACGTACCTTACAATCTGGATTATTATCAGTCAGGTTATAAATATACGCGACATTCTCTCCCTCATACAGATCGGTGATCAGATTGCTCAGGTTCCCGTTCTGGGCGTTGGTGTCAGAAATGACGTAGAGCCACTGGGCCATGGTGTGGGACATCAGCAAGTCGCGAGCTGTCTCTGCCATTGTCATCATCACGTCTGATGTCACAACTGCTATGAAATTTTCACCTAGAGACATAATGTTAATCTTTATTCAGTCATTTAAACAGCCAAGCTGAAGTGGGAGTGGGCTGGTCACGTCGCGCTAATGCAGCTTGACCGATGGGCAAAGGTCGTCACCCACTGGAGGCCGGAAGGACATCGCCGTCGCGATCGTCCGAAGCGAAGGTGGTGTGATGATCTAGTCAGTTATGCGGGACGCACGTGGCCAGAAATTGCACAGGACAGACAGGTTTGGAGGATGGAGGCTTTTGCCCAGCAGTGTGATCTGACGTAGGCTACATATAAAATCCAGTTGCTGCATATGGCAAACAAATCCGAATTTAACGCTGGCTACAATTAAAAATGGTGACAATAACGTTAATCAGTTGAGACCAGCCAAAAAGGTATCTTTTTAGTCGCTGCTTACCAATATATTTAACAGGTAGCTTTGACAGCACCCTGTGCATCTCCTTCCTCCTCAAATACTCGTTGATCTCGTGTTTCATCTTGAACACCGTTACAGACACCGGGTTGGCGCTCTCGTCGTCTATCTGTGATGTTAGGGACTGCACCACTCGGGAAACCATGTCTCGATCTGATGAAATTAACAGATAACAAACGTACCAGCTAGAAAAGTTTAATGGAACGAGCGTTAGATGTACGAACAAAATTCCCTGAAGTAGCATGTGTTCTAAAACAGTTTATATTTCTGTAGTACGTACTACTACCTAGTAGTACCTATTTATAAGGTACTTGCAATTTACAGACCGATCTAGAAATGCAATTTCCAGTTAGCTACCCACAGGACTCTAGTTACAAAAACAGGTAGAAACAAGTTGAAGAATTCGTAAAAAAAAATGTATCTAATTGGGTCAACTCACTGAGCGTGTCATCATGCAATATTATAGCAGACTTCCATTGGAAGGCGTTTGAAGTCCTCAAATCTAGAAGCAACTGTGGCAACTCTTGTCCCGGGTCAGTGAAAGTTACAGTAATGGCCGAACGAGTAGGCAGCCTCGGACAATCGACTTCTGTGAGTGCGAAGAGCAACAGTTCCTCTTCTTCAGTGCGAGAAAATAAATCCCAAGTGTCTTCACAGGAAGCTATGCTGAATACAGCTAAAAAGCCTGTAATCAGATATTATGAAGACTTAATTTTAGCAACGGAGGTAAAACCACAAAAGGAATTAAAAAAAAAAACTGAGTAACTAGGCACTTTAACTGTGGTCTTTTCTCATTTGATTTAGTTCAGGATGTGAAATTTGAAAAGGGATGCATAACTATAAAAGTACACTATAAGAGTCTAATATCTTTTGGTATGTACGCAGCATTTAAATTCATTATTTTTACCTTTCTTCAGACTAATAGCTGTCCAGGAGTAGTAATAAACAATCACTCCGCCATGCTTGAGTTCGACTCTGGTTAACTCCTTAATGTAGTCTTTCAGCTCATCCAGAACTGTCTGGTATTTTTCGCCTAAATACTGCCGATCTAAAACTACAGCTAAAACAACAAAGGCTGAAATTTATGTCGCAGTTATAATTTGTTTAGAATACTAAATATTTATTATAGTTTATAAACATTATTGAAGTATTTTAATTTTTTATACCAGTTTAGAAAATAGTATACAGCTGATTGAAAATAAAGGGTTACGGAGTAGACCACTACGGTGCATATAACATAAACTATTGCGCATATATTTCCTCTAGCTTAAACTACTCTAAAACGAACTTACCTAATGACGCATTTGCAGTGATTAACGACGGAAAATCTTCCGAACGCACAGGAACTAACAAACACATAAAACTTAGGACCCATAATTGCATTTTTATACAACACGAGCGCTGTCCGATTCCTACACTTCTCAAATAAAATTCCAATCATAATAATTAGTAAAACAGACAGACTAATTATTGATAGCCAATCAGAATTATCCCCTTAATATTTAGGGATTTTTCAATTTAATTAACAGAAGCTAAGACTCAGGTGTTCCATGTTAACATTTGATGTGGTTTGCACGAATGTAGGGTACGGTGGCCAATGTGTTCGTGGAACAATATTCTGTGATTCTACAGGAGGTTTCTTGTTTTGCTGGTACCTGCTCGCGAAGATAATTCGCGATCAAAACTTTATTTCCTTTTCTAATTCTATATCTAGATTATCAAGCCGATGGTGTCCCTCTTGATATCCCTTAAAAATAATTTAAAGCAACTTTAACCAATGTACAAATAAAATAATGACACAGTTTTCATATAAGAAAGTACATACAATAAGTAGTCCTTATCTTTAAGACTACAAGCATTAGAGATAAAAACTATGTTTAAAACGTAGAAGCTGACTCTATTAAAGTTTTATTCAAGTGTCAAGTAAAAGGTATTATCGTCCAAAATGTATCAGTAAAAGGAACACCCTACACCAGTGCCAAGAGTTCGTTCTCGAAAGGTCAGGAGTACCTACGTTAAAAATTCATTGTAATTACGTGCGCGCCACGTAATACTCCCTAGCCATCGGGATTACTTCGACAAATCATATCATTCGCGTCCTTATAGAATTCATTATTAACTTTTGTCTGACATAAGGATTCGAAATGAGGTTGAAATATAACCTTTTATTAGTGTATTATCTTATGTGTATGTAATAACTTTATTTTCGTGTTATGTCTAACCACCATGGTCTAAAAGATTTTTATTATTATCAAGTTTTAAAGTATTAGTAGGTACACATAAGGTTATAGATTGATGACCCTAACGTTCCTTATCTAGAATCCTTAAGCCGTACCTAACTCTAACTCAAGACTGGAAAATCAGCCAATCAGCCAATCATCCAGTTTTATTTTTTCAATATTATTATGAACCTAACTTAATTGATTTTAACGGGCAAAATTACACAAATGCAGTTTACCGTATTTTCTGTTATATTCATAGATAACTTAATGTCATGCAGTCTATTACTTATAGTATTAGTACTAGTTACTATAAGTTATGTAAAGTAACGCAATGCTTTCTTCGTTTGCTTTTGCTTTAGCATCAATTGTTAATTAAAGCTGATTGAAATTCATTTAGGTAGCAGATCCATTACTCAAATCAATTACCTACCTAATAACTTGCTACTCCGAAAACAACAACCTAGTGTTTTACGTAGATAGGTTTTTACCTAATATTCCTACGCATTCCTGCTTAAAAACTGATCTGATTAATACTATCCCTAATGAAATTGTATATGTTCGTATATAATTCTATATACATCTATAATGGACTGAAAACTGATAAATAATTATCTCAATTAGCACAAGGACGGGTCAGCCAAGACTTTTGTGTTAAAATGCCAAGGACTGAGGTCGGTACCTGGTACTTTAATTAAATATTTATACCTACTACCAATAGGACAACGAAAGTGAAGATGAAACAGAATATTTTAATGCTGTAGAATGATACTTTTATTAACAATGGCATTAATACAAGAAGCTAAACTTGTGCTGAGAACTAAAATATAATTTTTGTCTTGGGGTTCAACTGGGTTATTAAAACATTTGTGGAGATAAGAAACTAAACGTATAAAATGACATAAGAGAAACGTCATCACAAGTGACATTGTTATGATGTGTACGTTAAATTGTTTACGTCGTAGACAGAAAGTTTACTAAGACAAAGGTAACCTCATATTCCGAATATAAAATCTAGAAAAATGTCGAAACAATATAAAAATGTATTTTTAACAGTCGGCACAACGAGATTTGATTTACTAAGCGAATATATCTTGACAGAGCCTGTAATCACAGCATTGAAGCGTATCGGTTGCAAAGAAATTACCTTTCAGATCGGTAAAAGTGCTGTTGAACCCGGTATTTACGAAATAGAGGGTGTTAAAATAAACATGTACAGGTATAAAGACTCTATTAAAGAAGATATAAAGAACGCAGACCTGGTAATAAGCCACGCCGGAGCGGGGACCTGTCTGGAAGTATTAGAAGCAAACAAACCATTATTAGTTGTTGTAAATGAAGATTTAATGGACAACCATCAACTGGAACTGGCTGAACAACTCCAAATCGACTCTCATTTATATTACTGTACTTGTGATACGCTAATTAGTACATTAGGTGTCGTAGATTTTAGCTTGCTCAAGCCATTTCCTAAAGCAGATCCTACGCTTCTTATTACTTATTTAGATAGTGTCTTTACTGTTCAATCATAGACTAAGAGATGATAGTACATGGACCATAATATATTGTTATTTTTTAATTGATAAGGTTTGTTTAATTGAATGGTCATATAATTTACAAGAAACTGGCAGCTCTTCCAATGAATTGTGATAATTTCAACCCAGAATTGTATATACTACTTATTGTTATGTATTTTTATAACTGTATTGAATCATTATTTTATATATGTAAAAACATTAGGATAAAAGAAAAACAAAACAAAAATTAAATATTTCACAGTATAATTTATTTTTATTGGAAAAATACAGATCACTTACAAAGTTCACGAAACAAATGAGGGTTATAAATTACACAGTGATGTTAGGAAATATTGAAAACAAAAGAACAACTAAACTTATTGTATATTACTATTATAATTTAGACTAGTTTCTTGGCTTCAAAGAAACTCTTGAGATGTCTCATCTGCCAGTAGCCGATACCCACAAGGACTCCGGTTTGCAGAAGACTCCACCACAGTACACGCTGGTTTGTGCTCTCTGAAGTTTGTCTGAAGCGCTCCTCACGATGCTGGAAAATTGCAAATGTTTACATTATTTACAAAACAATACCTGTTTATCGCACGATCAACATAATAATGGCATTTGTTCACCTACATATTTAAAGCATGATATTTTCATGCAGTATATAACATATACAAAATATTCTTACTGTTTACTTCAACTTATAGCTGCATGCCCAGATATTAGGTAGCATTTTCTAGGGGCTAGTTGTTTTTATTCAGGTATATGTAAAATACAAACTTAAATACAATTATAAGTAGATAAACTAACCCTCTGGTAGCTCTGTTCCTTAGTAATCTGGTGTACTTGGTCCAGTAACTGTCTGATCCTGAGTTGCAGTTCAGTCAACTTGTCCTTATGAGCTACATTGGCGTAATCAACAGCATGCTCACCAACTTGAATGTCCAGGTGCACCTGTTGTAACATTTTAAGCATTAGTGCATACACATAATTGTTGCTGGCAGCTACAAGATTAACCAAGGAGGCTAAGGTTTCATATGCTTGACATTATACAACCTGAAAATCTGTCTGAATTTATGAAATAGAATGCTAGCTTGTCCATTTTTAAATTATATATTTTTCTTTAGCTGTAACTACAAGAACCACTATAAAACGGCTTTTATATAAATAAAGTAGAAGTTTGAGCAATAGATGTGAGCTAAAATGTTTGCACAAGTGTACAGATGCCTGTTACAAATCTATGACACACTTAATGGTAAATACACATAATACTATTTTTTTTTTATGTTATATTCGTTTAAGTGTACTGTATTTATTATAGCTAGAAATTATTTTCAAAGATAAGAATCAAAACACTACATACCCTCAACTGTGAACCACTGAACCAAGAGGTGCTGTTGGAGTACATGCAGATAACGTGTTCTCCAGGCGTGACGGACGTAAACGATATCATGCCCTCAGACGAGTACACTCGGGACATCAATACTTTGTCGTTGGGATCGCGAACCTCGACGTGCATGCCAATCCCAGGAGTCGACGGCATAAACCCTCCCGATCGTGGGTCATATAACTCCACTTTGTAATTTACTGTAAAAAAATACAGGCTTTTAGAAAAATACTTTCACGCTTTAAGAAAAAAAGTGCTAAGCGTAGCCAAGAGGTTTACCTATAACAGTTGTATCGTCCGGTATTTCTTCTATGAAACATTTTCTCTCGCCTTCCGCTATGTGGAAATATAAAGCTGAAGACACATCTAATATGAGAAATAGAGCAAATAACGACGATATTCTAAATAATTCCATTTTTACTGCTTATAAGAATCGGCAAAAACTAAACTAAGATCAACTAAGATGACATCGATGACATGACACACGTCACCGAATTCATACGTCAAACTTTCGTGTTTCAGTTATATAGCGTAGGTATGTTTAACATTGCAAAACTAAATTCCATAACAAAAACTATGATCAATTAAATAAAGTACTACATGAGTGCGGGTACAAAATTAAAATAATGCTTATTTATTTGTTTTGATGGCAAGTATATAATCACGATCAAAAGCTACGTACTTTTTATAAAAATAGTTTTTAGAACGATAGCCACTGTGCCTCAAAATCAATAAAATTATTGACATCTCTTACATTTCATGGATGACGTTTCAATTCAACAAAAATCATCAATGTGAATGTGAATGTGAACCTGTAACTTGTGTGTAAAAGGAAACAAACATTCTTATTAGCCGTAGAACACCATTATATTTTTATTTGTGGTAAAGCTTCGTAATATTGACTTTTTTGAGTCAGCATAAGTTTAGTTTATTTATTCAATTTACGTACAATAATGGATCCATTTATTATTGCTGCTATAATTAGTGCAATCGTTATCGTTTGTCTATCGTTTGCATTTTTAAGGGTTGGATCTCAAGTAAAGCCAAATGGTAAGTGGTGCTCGTAAATATTCTAAGTACCAATAAATTATTATATGTTATACACATTTTCCAAGTTATTTATTTTATAAGAATTGGTTACCCCTGAACCAGCTGTTTTACATCAACAACTTTTTTTTATTATCTCACTAGGCTTTTGACTTGTGATTGTAATAAACATTCTTTTGTTATAGCTGGAGCTAGACCAAGAGCAGTTGTCCAGAGAGATGGTGGGCCAGGACGAGTACAAGCTGTGCGGAATCAAAGGGCTAGGATGAGAGCAAACGGTAAGTTTTTTTTTTAAGCTTCTTCTTCCTTGAAAATGTTGAGATACTTAGATTCTTAGCAGGTCTAAATTCTATTAAAGTCAAACTAAATCTTAAAAACTAGAAATCTAAAATAAATCTTAAACAAAGAAACATATGGTGTTTTGACTGTTTAGAATCTTATTAGAACTTTATTTCATAGCTGCTCGCCATCAAGCCGCGGCTGCAGAAGAGGAACAAGATTTTGTGGATGAATCCGATGAGGAGAATCCTAAGGAGACTATTAAAGTGGATTTGGAAGACAAAATGGGAGCTAAGGTAATAATTATATTTTCTAGTTATAGTTATCATTGGCCATCAGTCAAAAAAGTTAAAAGGATCAATTAATTTTTAATTTC
Organism: Autographa gamma; assembly: GCA_905146925.1. Lineage (NCBI taxonomy): Eukaryota > Metazoa > Arthropoda > Insecta > Lepidoptera > Noctuidae > Autographa > Autographa gamma. Next base: position 2,065,723 of record LR989858.1, read on the forward strand.
TTATATAAATTTTAAAATATATTGGTAGATAGATATTGCCTATTTCTCTTTAACTAAAAAAATAAGCAAATGTTCCAAAATATTTAGTATCCCATTGTGTTTGGTTTGTAACAATAGTAATAAAAAAAAATCATGATGATTACAACTACTATGTTTTGTTTTTCAGAAAAGGGCTAAGCTTGAAGCTAAAATGGAGAAAAAGAAGGCTAGAGAAGCAGAGGAACACTTAAGAGAAGTGAAGAAGCAAAAGGATGAAGAATTAGAACAAGAAAGAAAGAAGATTGAAGAACAAAAAGAGGTAAGATTTTAGTAATAATGACTTACATTGAAGAAAATCAGAAACTTAAGATTTTAAATTAAAATCTGAAATCATGGTTATACATGGATATACAATTTCAAGGATAAATAAATTATTTATGCCCATCTCTCTATTATTCTTAGTGATTCAATTCCTCTTATTAGCTGTGCACTGCAATATTACCCATAGCTCCATATCCTAATAAAATAAAATTAAATAAATCCCATGGATTTATTGTGATAAAGAGTTCCTGTGTAAAAAAAATCAAAATCCAAGCTTCCACATTCCTAATATTAATAGGAAAGAAAATGTTGAAGGGTTGCAGCTAATTCTATACTTACATTCTTAGGCAGAAGAACGCCAACGCGAGGAAGCTGCTCTCAAAGCAGAAGAAGAACGCAAGAAGCGCGAACAAGAGGAGTACGAAGCCTTAAAGGCCGCATTCACTGTGGAAGGCGAAGGTTTCGACGAAGACGAGGAACAGGACAAGGAGAACATGCTCAAAGACTTCATTGACTATATCAAAGTGAGTAGCCGCAAGCAGCTTGATAACATTCATCTATTCATGAAAGTATTAGTAGTTACTGAGCTAGAATAAGAACCTATACGCAAATATAGACCGCATCATTTTTCCATAGGTATTGTCATTTGTTCACAAATTATACTATGTACAAAATCTCTTTCAGGCACAGAAAGTTGTACTGCTTGAAGATTTGGCAGCTCATTTCAAACTAAAAACGCAAGCCGCGATCGACAGAATAACGGATTTGCAATCATCGGGCGAGCTCACTGGTGTCATTGATGACAGGGGGAAATTCATCTACATCTCACAGAAAGAGCTTGAAGATGTCGCCAAGTTCATAAGACAACGCGGAAGAGTATCTATTACCGATTTGGCAGAATCAAGCAATGACTTAATCAACTTAAACCCTGTAACTGTACCCTAGTCATGAACCAATGTTCACATCTTTTTCATATGTAAAGTCATAAATAATGAAACCAAAATAAATGTAATCATTACAAACATTTATTTCAAATGACAAAAAAATACATGCAATTATTCAGTTATTTCATATCCAAACATATCTCTTCCTTTCTCTATTAACAAAATTGATGACTCCTTAATCCTGTCCAAAACCTCCATTAGTTTACTTTTAGTGAATACTTTGTACAAACATCTGTTTTCTCCAGCAATTAAAGTGCTCAAGTTAACAGCTTCTTTATGATTTTCAATGTCTTCACTACTTTGCAATATTTTCAGTATCAAAATTACAACTTCAGGAATGCAAAGACGTCTCAAAGTCTCCAATTGCTTAGCCCTTTCTTGCTTTTCGTCTTCATCAAACTTCTCAGAGGTAGTACTATCATTTTCGTCTTGAAGCCACCCACCAGGAAATAGTAACACATTATATAACAAATTCTTTGTGTGTCTGGCTTGATGTTGCACTGCATTCAACCAACGAGCTTTTTGTTGCTCCACTTGAGCACATCTTTGCTCATGGTGTACTTTGTCAGAGAAGGTGGCATCAGAAGGTAGTGGTTCTATTTCTTTAGGCTGGCCACTTATAAAGTGTCTGTACCAAGTAGCAAAACCTTCTAATGCTTCTAAATATGCCTTTAAGCACAGATGTTCTCTCAGTTCTGCAGAACTTGCAGTAATCTTCTGCAAGAACTCTGGAAACATTTTGTTCACATTTGTGATGCATGCTAATGCAGCATCAGTATTTCCAATGAAAATAAATGTTCTGATCATAGCATTGCTGAGCCAAAGAGCTTCTTCGAGTTGATTAGATATAAGAGACAACCACTCAAGTGATGATATCACTTTCTGAATCAATGTTTTATCTTTTTCAACAGCAGTAGTTTGAGTAAATGTTAAATCCAAATTACCATAGCCTTGCTGAATATCTGTAATAGCTTTTTTTATAGCTACTCTTGCAGATGCTGCTACATCAATGCCTGCATTGAGTCCAGCTTTCACAACTCCTTGTCTGTACTCACTTTTATGAATATGATCCATCAACTCAGCATATAGTAATATTTGTCTGGCAACTGGTACAGTAGATGTATAGTATGCTATAAGCTCAGGACATTCTACAGAACCATCAATCAGTTGACCAACAAGCTGAGTCACATATTTTTCTAGTATTTGATCTCCAATGTCATGTTGAGGATCTTTACCCATTTGCCTGAGAATTAGGATAAGATGTGCCAAAAATCTTACAAATCTGTCATCACTGTTTTCAATCCATTGTAAAGAGTCTTGCATGATGGCTCTAACATGCCCAAGCATAAGATAATGCTGACAGGTTTGATATAATGACTCCTTTTTACCATCCATTAGAGCTTTCACAGCACTGAATATCTGTTGTAGTGCCATTTCCTCAACCTGTAATTCAGATTGCAGTAGTTCCAGAACATCAGATGGAGTTGTATTAGCGTCAACAGTGGCATGATGTTCATGTAAAAACTTGTCAACTCTTGCTTCAATTTGAACTCGCAAATGAGCCCAAAGCAAATCTTCCCAACTACCTTGGCAAGAAGGAAGAGTGCTAGCTAGATGACCACATAAGACTCCTACTGTTGCTCTATAGTGAATATTTTCAGTGGCATTATTAGCTAATGCTAATGCACACCATTTCCATAAATCTCTTGATGGATTGCCTGCAATTTCTATTGGAGCATTAGCATCTTCATTAGGTATATAGTGCAGTAACATCCAACCCTGCAGAACAGCGCCACGCCAGGCCTGCCCAGCGTTAATGCAAAGGGAAACTGCCTCATTAAATTTCCCACATCTGACTTCAGTAAATATTCTTTTACATAAATCATTGTCATCTTTTTGATCATCTGAATGAAGTATCTTTTTCTGGCGTCTTGGTGCATCTGGATCCATGCAAGTAACCATAGCTTTACTTTTTTCTTTGTTAAACAAACTTGTGCCAATTAACAGTTGATGTAGAGTGTTTCCCCAATGTATGTTGTTGCTAATTATTGGAGCCGAGGTCTTTGTGGCTTCCTCCTGATATGCAGCAGTAGATTCCAACCAGTCTACCAACAGCTGTAAAAGCCTCAATTCAGAGTCACTCCTAAATAAAGCACCAACCAAAGTTTGTTGTGATAATGTTGTATCAGTAATTAAACTGTCCAAAGAATCTGGATGCTCGGTTATGGAGTCTGCATACAAACAATGGAGAAGTTTCCATGTATTTGCCTCTTCAGCTAGCCAGTAATTTTGAGCGTTATATCTATTCCAGGGTTCAACTAACTCAAGGGAGTCACAACACACTTGGGCTAACCTCGCTAATGTGTCTAACACATCGCTAGGACGACTTGTTTGTATAATCTCAAAGAACGCTTCGCTTAAACCTTCAGTTGAGACACCAGGGTTCGCTATGATTGAAGATTCATCTAAAACTTGCCGTAAACTCGTATCATTTAGATTTTTGAATATAGATGTATCGTTAAGTATCGGCGAAATGTTTAAAGTATCTTCTCTTGGCAACAACTGGCGATTCCTTTTGTTTTTCAAAGGTGTGAACTGAGTGGAATTCAACTGGAGACTTCTATCAAAACTTTTAGCCATTTTGTATTGGATAAGTTGTAAGAACTTAATAAATTCACATCAACCGAACTTGAGCGCGCCGAACATTGACAACAGATAAAATTGACAGTTTGTTGAATTTTAGCACAACCACAGACTACCGAGTTCCTAATACGTTCAAAACCAAACCTTAAAATCATCTTTCCCAACGAATCAAAACGATTTGTTTAACACCAAAATATTCAAAAGCCGTAGAAATACCAAATGTATCTAAAATAATGAATGTACTCTAGGTTTCTAATAAAAAATTTAAGGAAAAGTGTAATTTTGGCTCGTATTATTTTAGTACACATCGGGACTCCTAGAAAGGTATTTGAACGATTCTTTTTACACTTTGCTGAAGTATAGAAATCCACTAAACTTACAAGATATTCTTATATTTCGCTGGAAATATTATTTATAGAAAAAATACTTATATTATCATACCTACATATTATATCTGTCAATTTAATTCAAAGTAATTTTGTCTTTTTGAATAATACTCACCGACACTTTTCTAATTTTCTTTCTCATTCCCACTCTAGACGTCGTTGCGTGCAAAGGTAAGAATAAATAAATATGTATTTATAGCTATCTTAAATTTAATTTGTTGAATTATTTTCTTTAAACTAAGTCATAGGTTTAGTTTCTACCTAATTAAATTCTAATTAACTTAACATTTTACTTTTAAGTGCATAATGTTCTGCTCTTACACATAAGTTATTTCCATAGTTTCACAAAAACTTAATTTTCGTTTTACTATTATTCTAGTTATCAATTAAATATTAACAAATATTTCTTATGTCATACAAAAGTAAGAGGTCTCCTTTAGTTAAATATTAGGCAAATTCATATTATAATGTAATTATTTACATGATATTTTGGGAAGATTTAGAACATCAACTACCTAACTGTCTAATGATTTTTAATCGTCTGCTAAATCACTAATGGTTAGTTTATTCTGTAAGTTTAAGATTCTCTAAACAACCCAAAGCCAATGTAGGAAGCCTTTTTCGTTATTTTTTTTCAAATACACACATAACTATAAAATTTAAGATGTAGCATCACCTACATAACTCCAAACAAAACATAAAAAAATCTTTATTTATTTCCTTACTATAATAGATACTAAATAATTTTAACATAATTATTAGAGAACTCATTGTATTTATCTCAAAAATACATAAAATATATTTTGTAGGTACTTTGTAATGAAAGCCTTGGAACAACAAGAACCTCATACAGTACCTACATAGTACATATTGATATTGTCTACCAATATAATTTTTTTTAATATATAATTGCCAAGGATAAATTAATTCTGCAGACCATATATCTTGACTAAACACAGTAAACATCAATACAAATGTATAAATAAGTGCAAACATTTGATTGATTTAATTTAATTGTCGATCACTATACATTTTTAACACCCAACTTGTAAGTCTTTTTGTTTAAATTCAACAATTGACACTGGTATTGCTATTACTTTCTTATTGTGTAGTTTATTTTATTGTAATTTACTTATATGTAATTAATAGTTACGTCTCATTTGACTTCGGAGTCAAAAATTACATGTATGTTTAAAATAAGAAATAAAACAGTATAACAACAACATAATAGTATTTTGGGTATCTTTTTAGGTATTTAGTATTAAGACATTTGTTGTTTGCCAATAACATAGTAATTATTTGAATGTGTAAACTATAGTAACAGTTACTGTCAACCACCAGTGATCAGCAATACAGTGAATAATGCAATTACAGCCATTTTAACTGTGTACTTATATTTAAGCAAGTGATAGAATTTATTAAGACTATTATCTTGATATAGTCCAGTACTAAGATGTTTAACAAGGTATGTGCATCATATACTTCTTAGGACTTGCAACAAATGGAGCTAGTAGACAAAAGTATTTGCATTAATAATTTAACATTGGGTGCAATGTTATCATTTGTACAGAAATAGACTTTTGTTTTTAAGTTATTGACATTAGTGACATTATTTTTTCGTAACTTCTGTGTCAACCAACTGTCAGCATTGATAGGTATCATTGGAATCAGTAGGTATTATTTTATTTCAGCAGTATTTAATTGTATGAACTAAACACATTTATTTATTTTATCCAATTCTAGGCCAAAGTAGCTGTTTAAAATGTGGGTGCATAAACTTTACTTGCTGCACCATGATATGCAAGTACAACATACAACAATATTCACAGTTTCAAAGGTAAGAAATTTTATTTATTTTAATATAAGTATAATATAAAGCAGGTACCAAAGAAGGTATATGTATACTTAATTTGTATTGGATAGATTTTGAATGTTTTGCTTTGCACAAAACTTACCTATCATGTGATTGCAATCCATAATAATTAGGTTTTCCATAATAAATAAAAGTTATACAATTTGTATACATAAAATACCTACTTGGTCAACATTAGTTTTGATAAAACCAAAAAAGATTGATCAAATGTTTAAGTTCGGAGAAGTTATTTTCAAATTAAGGCTTTTTGATGCTGCTGAATATTGATAGTGCTGAATTATGATTTCTAATCAGCCCGCTCTTTCAGAGACTAAATCAATAAAAATATATAACAGCAGTGTGCTTTACAGTTTAAAGTTGTTAAAATTTAGTAATAGCATTCAGACCATACATAAATTGAATAATATAACTATTATTCAATTTATGTATGGTCTGATATAATAATGTCTTCAATAATCTAAAAAAAAGTAACCAATGGCTTTTCAATATGACAAGTTCTACAATGGAGGCCACTAGTCACCAAAAATAGTGTAGGGCACCCAGCGGCCAGGAAAAGTGACCACATTTGTACGACAGCAGGCGGTAACTGGCAAAGATTGAAGACTGAGCTCACTGTATGCCGCTATATAGGCCTATCTAGGCCTAAGTTCAGTAATAGACAGATATGTGCTGATGATGATTATGAACTATATGAAATACATAGCTAATACAAAATTAAATTTTCATGGGTTCAAATTTAGAGCATTATCAGACATTAAAAATCTTTCCATCAAATCAGTGGTGGACTATCAAAAAAATATTTTACATAGGCTTATTTAATAAAAGGTTTTAGTATGGGTAACACAAACTTAGTTCTATTTTCTTTTGCTAAGATGTCTTAAACATGGGTGTAAGATTTTTTTTAAGATGAAAATAAGCTTTTGAAACAAAAACAAGTAATAAATAATTGGCATTACATAAAAATAATTAAATTATTGAAATAAAATGTACTTCATTATGGAATGGTTTTGATTCACTTTGATAGGTACGTGAAACGAAACGTCAACTTTTTCACAAACAAAGAGATACGTAGAATGTAGATTTTATTTTACACTTTAGTTAAGCCATTTAGGCAAGTTGAGATATGCCTAATAACATTCATGTATTGTTATTTTACAATGTACTATTGATTCTCAAAGTCTAGAACATATTTAACATTTTCTGAATTGCGTATTGAATCTGCATTTTATTCCTTTCTTGAATTGGGTCTTACGTTCCTATCTATGGATAATTGAATTATTGGTTAATTCACAGTTAACTTATATTATATAGTATGATCGAAAGAGACTATTTATATTTTATAAAAATAAGGTGTAGACATACATAATAAAAAAGTTCAATAACGAATAGACCATATTTGTACTAGCGTAAATAAAAACATGTTGTATGAATATTATGATGTATCTATTTTAGGTAGGTACGGAACGTCATTTAAAAATGTTGCATATAGCATTTCTGCTGTTCCTGGAACGCTACTAATGATTTTCATGTACCGCCGGAAGCATAATCACTACTTTTAATATTATTGAATGCATTTGCACCATAATTTATTTTCTTTGGTAAAGTGCTGAGATGTTTTTTATATAATTTAGAACTAAAACATTTAAGTGACTTTTGTTAGAAAATGTTTGTGAAATAATACTGTAATAGTCTCTAAGTTGATAAAGAGCGTGCCCGCGAAGTAAATAGTCGTTATTATACCTATTTATATATATATAAAATGTTTTAATCAATAAAACTAGGGAGAATGTAGCTAGATATTAAAATTATCTTCGATTAAAAAAAACTATATTATTTTTGTATGTGGTTTAACTGGCTCCTAATTTGACTTTACCGCGCAAGAACATAGTCATGGACATGCTAGCTGTCTCTTTTTCACAACTCGCTCTACGCGAACGCGAGTCGTGTGCGGCAAAACGTTTCGTCACTGGATATGAGTACCTACCCAGTTCTCTAGTGTTTTTTGGCCTGGTTCCGCCATTATTACTAAAAAAAATCTTCATTGTCATTATTTTGATCTTATACATTCAGTGAAACACGAGTTCAACGCAGATATCCTCATTGTGTTACAAAACTAGTGTGCGCCGAAAGTGTTTTGGTAGTGTACCTATCATTTCCTGTTTCATATCGTATAGAAACAAGCAACTGCGACCGCTAGCGTACTCTTTTCGTTATCACGTGGGTTAAATTTCGAATTATGCTGCTTTGTGTATCGAAAATTTCACGTTCCTAGGAATAAATTTGTTTACAATGTCAATGTGTACTTGAAATAGAAAAAAAACCGGTTCATAACCCTTTATAAACGTTGTTTTCAGAAGCGCGGCGAATCGCTGCTGGCCCGCCGTTCTTTTCGGCTTGCCATGGAACCGGCAGGAGATTGATGTTCGAAGAATGGTGGCTACGAATTGTGGTTCTGTGAAATTTAGTGTAGTGCCAGTGTTGTGAACTTCATTATAGTGTTACATAAGGTCAAAATGAACTGTGGGAGAAGCCCGCCCTGACGCGGCGAGCGCCAGCGTCCGCGGCGGGCGAAGTGCGGGTCATGGCCCCGGCATTGTCTATAGCACCCAGAGAGTCGCACATCCACGACTCTAACGTGCTCGAAGACGCGGACAAGCCCCTGACCTACCGGAGACGGGCGCTTGCGTCCGTCGATAACCTCGCAACACACATGGAGGAAGACGATATGGGCCTCCAGAACCAGCCTAGCCTTGCTAAGGATTCTCAGGAGATGGAGCAGATCTTAGAAGACTTGGGCAACAGTGATCTAGTTCAAGGTGATCTGCTCCAAGCTATCAAAACACTAGAAACTGGTGGTGATGTTCTCTCTACTGGGGATGCTCTGTCCACTGGTGAAACTGATGCCATTTTCCCACTTTCTGGATTTGACCTAACAGAACCTGCAGATTCTGAAGGTGATGTTGTGGAAGACAAAATAAAATCTGTGCAAGTGCGTTTAGAAAAGCGATGTTTATTCTTACACAGAAGATTGAGGATACTACAGGCTCGTGCCATTGGGAAAAGGGTATCAGAGGAAGCCGCTCAAGTGTTTGACAAATGTACACGGGCTGCCCGTAAAGATGGTGGAGGTAGACCTGTTGGTTTAAAGACATTTTTGAAGACTGTGGAAACTACTGCTACTCTACAGGCAAGTGCAGCCTCTAAAACTGTTGTGGGTCCTAAGTACTATAACCCTGGCACATCTAAAGGTGATGCATCAAGATCAGCAAGCATTGGCATACCTTCTGGTACGCTGGTAGGCTTGGAGGACACGGCAGGTGCTCTGCGCTCACACCTGTCAGTGGTGAAGCATGAGCTGGACTCTGATGCCACGGCCTCATCGTCAGGAGCAGAGAGTAATGATGAGGCTGTCCCATACAACAACACACAACAACTACCAATGCCTATGTAAGTATTACTTTTTGCTTTGAATATCCAAATGTATGGCCTATTCACTGATGATTGTAAAAATACTTTAGGATTACTGTTACTGTGTACTCATACTAGTTTGATAAAGATTGATGCATGTTATTGGTTTTCCATCATGGATATAAGATGTGGAATTTAAAGTGATGAAATATTATAAAAGTAAATATCAATTGAATATGCAGACTGACAGGATGTGGGTTTATTGCTTAAGTGATACTCCTAATTTGTTTTATATCCAGTGTTTGCCAATGATCTGTTATCGATAAGAATCAGAGAAAACTGTTAATCTTGAGGCAATATTTACATATTTGGTTAGGTTAGTTACAGTACAGTTCTAAGTTTCAACTGCTATTAATTTACATAAACAACATATTGCTTCATGAAAAGGTTATTCAACCAATTTTCAAAGGTTTTCAAAATGGACCAACAGCTGTTTTTATTTTCACAAACATTTTAGATATTGCATCACTTTAAATTCTTAGTACAAAGTCTATGAACAAGGTGTGATTCTAATTTAGGATTTAAGAATTTATAGACCCAAGGCAAGCCTAGATAAATTGGTGACCTATAAAAATAAGGGTTGATTAATAATAAATAGTAATGATCACATTATTTTTATTGTAAACTTCTACAAAAGTGGAATACTAATTAAGAAAAGTGTGAAGGGTTATTACTTGACATTCTATTCTATGCCAGATAATAGGTAGTGATCGAGAATGAGATAATTATAAATAACTAACATCTAGGCTAAATTCAACTTAATTAGAAAAACATTCAAATCATTAGTAAGCAAACTTATAACATAAGAAAGATTAACAGGAAATACATTTTAAGTATAAATATATTAGATTACCATTACTCTTTTAATAGTTACTTTAGGCATTTCCTTTATTTGGCTTTGGGATAAATGAACCATAGAATCCATGGATAGGGCTTCCCCACGAATCAAAGTAAATAATTGAAATTATACTACAAGCTACAAGAAATATCTTTGTTGTAAGTAATTATTATAATTCAAATAACATGTCATATAAATTCTAAACATATGGGGAGTATTTAATATTTAATTATTGTGTTGTAAAAATAGAGATAATTATAAATTTCTTGATGATGGTTTATAATTTTATACTACGGATTTGAAAGCAGGAAGATAAATATATATTATTTCCTATAAAAAATATGTTTTAAGGAAACTTGCATTATTTAACTTTATAATATTCTGCAATGCAAAGATTTCTTGCTGGAATAGAAACAGTTTTACAAACTGAAATTTCATAATTTTTAATGAGGAAATTTAAATGTGTTTAAATTAAAATATAATATCTAGTTTTACAAATATTGTTACAGCATGTTGTTCTGAAACTTCCTATAGTTTTGACCTACCAGATCCCAGTCTAATCAAGCCCCTTGCATGACAGAGATAAACTGTTGAGAACAAATAACTCCTAAAAATTGCCTGTAGAACATTTTAATTAAGTAATTATAATCATAACCCATCCTAGCTTTTTTGATTGGTGTACTGAATTTTGGTGCTATATCTTATACCTTATATTTGTTCCCAATCCACACAAGTGGCTGGCATTTAAGTATGTTATGAGAAACCCACTATCAATCTGTAAAATTATTTCAGTGAGAAGCGTGCACTCTGGACGTGGCAAAGGGCGCGCGCGTCCATCGCGTCTCGCTGGTGCTGGCTGCAGGCGCAAGTGCAGGAGTTGGAGTACAAGATCAGGCAGCACAGTGAGCTACACCAACAGGTGAGACATGTTTCACTATATTGCTTTCTTACCTCTGGGTATAGTGTACTTCCTCATTCACAACTCAACTAAATTGAGTTGACATATTAGGATTCCCAGCTTATGCAAAAAGGATAATATTTTGCAGTTAAACTGTTAAACTCTAAATATACATACAGAATGTGTATTAATTTTTCGATATTTAATTTCAAAGTTCAAAAACTCACTGACAATCACTTTTGAATAATATATTGTGGCTATAAAACTGCCAACCTGAAAACTTGTAATATATTTATAACAGCTAACAAATGGTTCTAATCATATAACAGCCTGTAGGTCGATGACCGCTTTTATACTTCATACTAGTAGATAAGCTCCAAAATAACTGTAATTAAGTGTTATGAATTTATGATTCACGCTAAACGCCTAGACCTTGACCTCTTTATCGCGATTCGGTAAATCACGCAAATATTTACATGTCAATACATGACGCTACATGATTCTTACAGGAGATATGAAATATTCTTGACGAGAAAACAAGTCCTCTTTTACCTTTGTCATCTTCCTACTTACGACGAAAATAGGCGCGCAGTTAGGTATATCTGTTACATTACTTGACGCCCACACCAATCTTGCTAGATAGTGTATGAAGGCTTTGCTAAGCTTTTACTTATAAACTAGTCGATAGATTGGGATTCGATTGGTAGAAGAGCTGTTAATTTCATTATAACATTAAAAGTATTTATTTATTTTATAATATTTTAGCAGAAACTCATATTCATTCATTGATTCTCCTTGAATAACAGCTGCAATTAAGTATTAAATAACTTTGTTGTTAGATATATTTATGTAATCTTATTTTAATAAGATAACTGAGTGAAATAGTGTGTAAATTAAGATAGAATGGTCAAATAAGTTTATTAATGCATTATGTAATCACAAGACTATGCAAGTTGCATCTAATGTAATGAATGATAGGCGGATGACTAATAAGGCCTTTATACTAGTGCCTACATAATGTTAATTACAAACAATCACAGGGTCAGGTGACAGTGAGTAACAAGTTCTAACATGTTCAGGTACGCGCCTGGGTAGCGTAAATTCAAGGGCATTAAGTAATGCTATTATAGTATGTTATGGGTTTGGAATCCTAATATCAAGGTTACATTTTAACGGTTACGCGCATTTTTAAAGTAAAACGCTTGATTTTGTCTTATGATTGTTTAGGGAGTTATTTTTGTAAAGTTTCCAATGACACATATTAAATACTTTAGTTGAACATAGGAAAGGCAAAACATAAAATTTCAGTTTTTCTACAAGAAAAGTGTGACATATTTTTTGTACCAACAACAACTACAGTTTGTGCGCTGTAGCATGGTGCGGGTGACAGTTGTCAGTCATGTTTCGTTTCACTCTTGAAAGTTGCCGCGATTTACAATTATGACCTTAGTATTTCAGGTGCACCATATTTGTAATATATTAAATCATTAATCATGGTTCTTAATTAAATTAAACCAACCAGAATGTTCTAGTTTACAAATAAAATTATATAGGAAGAAAAAATAAGAAAAGTGTTATGCGTATAACGTAACGCCAAAGACTTCTTTAGTGATGGGATGTACTGCTACGATGGATATATCGATATTTATATAACTAATAAAGAAGTACATTTTATTCGTCTTTACTCATATTGGAGTCAGTAACATCTGAATTTTGACTCAATTCATCATCTGAATCTGTAACTGATATTATTAACGATGATTCCATAAAATCACCAATATGGATATCACGATCCCAATCAGACATAATGTTTATGATAAATTTTATATTCAAAAATATATTTTTTAAATAATTCAAAAAATAATATTAGATACAATTAAATTTAATATTACAATTATTTTTATAATAATGAGAAAGGGAATGTGATTTTTGCTGTGAAAAACGTCATCGATAAAAGTAACTTGCATAACGTTACATCCTTAGCCATGTGATACTGACAGATTTCAACGTCATACTGATAAATGTCACCCGCACCAAGCTACAGCGCACAAGGTATAGGTATCTGACTGTTTTCCCATATTTTTTTCCCATTTGTGTACTGTAAAACAATTGTATTGCAGGTCCGAGAGGCTAAAGGTCCCGTGGAGTTCGAAGGTGAGCCGGTGGGGTACGTGGGCTCCCTGCCCGGGTCCGAGCCGGCGGACGACGACCCGGCCACGGAGACCTGCGCCCGAGTGCGGCCGCTCCGCCGGGAAACCTTCAAGAAGCGGAAACTGCTGCAGATGCATAATCTACACATCGCCACGCAGAAAGCTGCTAGGCCGTCGGATATCAAGTAATCTATTTTTGCGTTACAGAAAGTGCCCTAGATCTTAGATAAGCCAAGAAAATTCAATATGACGTTTAATTTAGACTGCAGGTAGACCAAATTATTATTATATTTTTGCATTGAGTAAAGGCGTCTTTGTTAAAATTATTGCAAAAATTCTGATACGAAAACTAGGAAGCTACTTAAACGCCTTTAATTCTATTTCCGTGTTGTATGATGTTATTCTGTTGATACCAAAATTGATAAGAGGCACTGTAATTATTGTACCAAATTAATTGAAATCACACATCTTTCAACATATTTAGGTATGATATGATTACGTAGACAAATAAGGGCGATATCGTAGATGCTTTAACCGCCTGTATGTGACGTGAGTTACGGATATCAAGATCAACAGAAGACCAAATAATGTACAAGGTGACGAGAGCAGCAGTCAGATATGGTCTTAAAAAACCGAAGAAGTAAAACTTCTGTTCTGTAGCCTTTCCTGCAATCGATTGTCTAAAACTTTCAACTTTCCCCGATATATGTTAACCTTATCTAAAATTAATTGTATTATAATTAAATGTATAAATATCTTTGGGCACCTAATCAACTTACAATAATGTCCTGAATTTCTATAATTAAGCAAATCGGGTAAAACTCGGCGACTCGCCTATCCCCTCGGCCCTCGGATTGTGTGCGTTGTAGAGTCACCAACTTTGCCGTTCGCTCGCCGCGGTCACCGGTCTGAGCACTATATGTATAGACCGCTTTATTGTAAGAATTTCATGAAATAGATGATTTGTTGTGTGTGCAGGTGCAGCTGCCAGCAGGGCGTGGAGAGCTGCGCCGTGTGCACGGGGCGCGCCGAGCCCACGCAGCCCGCGCCGCCCTTCAGCACCGTGCCGCGCGCCCAGCGCCGCGCCGCCACCGACCCCGCCTACCACCCCGTGCTCAGCGACCTGCGAGGTACGTGCACACTAACAGCTTCAAAGAGTATCGTAAAAATCAAAAATGTGTTCTATATTGCCCTTGTGGTGTTGCAGACCTGTCGCCGTCGCTGCACATGGCCGCGCTGGCGCCGCGCGCGTGGGTGGCGGGGCGCGGGGGGCGCGCGCCTCGAACCTCTGCGCCCCCGGCCCGCGCCACCGCGCCCCCGCCGCGCCCCGCCGCTCCCACCCCGCGCCCGCAACACCACGGCTCCAAACCCAGCAAGCGACATCAAGCCACTCGTGAGTCCTATGCTACGATTTGCTCTCACGCTGAACCGTTGTTGACATATGTGATTTTAAAATGTGCCTATATAAAATTGAAAACAAATTATTTCAGGCTTGAAAAGAGGTCGTCCGCCACTAACACGAAAAATAAGAGATAGAGAAAGAGATGACGAAACATCAACATCAGGACATGAACGGTAAATTTATTATTATTTGTTGTAACGTTCATTCACAATATTCATTATACTCATAAAAAAATACATTTCGTCGTCTTATTATATGGTGGTGTGCGTAGGTCGCGCGGGCGCTCGAGCACGGAGTCGCGGTCGTGGCGGCGGCAGTCGTACGACATCGACAACATCGTGATCCCGCAGAGCGTGGCCGCCAACACGCGCCCGCAGATACTCACCTACAAGGAGATCATCACACCCAAGTTAGTACCACTATGAAATCTATTATGTATGTTCTGAAAATAGGGTATTATATTATACATACTTCTGATTTCATATAGTTTTTAACAGATGATAAAACAATATTTTTATAATACTAATTATAATTAACATTTTCAGATGGCGCGTTCTCGAAATCCCAGAAAGTCCGCTCAACAATGGTGTCATGAAGGCAAATCGCGTTTCTATTGAGAGTGAGGTAAGGAATGATCGGAATGCCTTTGAGTATTTTCAATTGAGTTATCTTGGTACCTTATCAGTGACATGTATGAGTGTGTAGTGTGTGTGGTAGTGTGATGTGTGTTCCCCGTGTGTGCAGGAGGAGGACGTGTCGGAGGCGGCGGTGCGGTCGCGGCACACGCGCGCGGAGGCCCGCGAGCGCGCCAAGTTCGTGCGCAAGCAGCGCGCCCGCCGACACACGCACGACCCGCGCCCAGACCACGAGCTCCAGCACGAGCCCGAGCTCCAGCCCGAGCCCGAGCCGCAGCCGCCGCGCGAGCCCACGCCGCCGCCGCCAGACCACGACCCGCCGCTCTATGAGGCTAGTATGCTTATTGATTCATTTATTTCTCCCAAACTAACACATATACATTTTCATTTCATTCGACCTACTTTAATCATTTCCTTTTTTTTGTTTTTTTTTTTTTTTAAGGGATACCCGCACAAAATATTTCATTCTTGTGTCGCGCATAATCTGCAATCGATCAAATTTGTATGTACAAAGTACACCAAATTAAGTTACAAATATATTAATGTCCTTCTATATACCATATTTTTAATTAAAACCGGACTATATTTATTAGTCACTTACATCTGATATTAACATAAAAGGCTTATTATATGCATGCAGAAAAATTATGATACTTAAATTGTAATTATGTTCAATAAAAAATGCCTTATTACTATCGTTCACTTGCACCCACTTAACATTTCCTGCTTGACTAACTCGGCGGCTCGTCTAACGTTAACTGCGAATGTTTCTCCAGACAGTGAGACCGTACACGCCGCGGCAGTTCCCGCTGGCGGAGGCGGCGTACGCGGCCATGCTGGCGGCGGCGGGCGACACGCTCTCCGGCAGCGCGTCGCCCGCCGCGGCCGCGTCGCGCGCCAGCTCGCGCTGCTCGGCGCTCAGCTCGGCGCCCAGCGACCTGTCGCCCGCCTCGCCCGCGCCCTTCGACAACGACGACCCCGACGACAAGGAGTGGGACCCCACCGCCGAGCGCGCCGAGCGACGCAAGACCTCCTTCAGGTGAACGCCAGGCCGCCGTGCTGCTGATCCATATTAACGCCGGGTCCGACCTCGGCTCGCGACTGCTGTGTCTGCGTGAAAGCTCTTCTAGCAGATATAAGCGAAAAGCTTTAACGGGCTCCTCGCCTACGTAATAATAATTTGTAGTGTTAATTATCTGTCTCATTTGATATAGGCTATACCTGTGTTTGTCTTCAGTTAAGACCGCGCACGAAATTTTTGCATTCATAGCCTACGACGAAGCATTTTAACTATAAATTTATGTATCAACAATATTTGTTTAAAATACTTTTCTATATAATTTTCTAACACAGTATTGAGACGAGGGTTACAAAACACTGGAATTAACAGAACTTTTTATCTGGTCTAATATTGTCAAGATATTATAGTAGAAAACTATAATGCTCATACCCAGTATAATGATTAATCTAAGTGTGTGTATGTATAGAAAAAGTAAGTGATTAAAATTTTAGTTTTTATAAATATGTAAGGTCTATAATTTAAAGACAGTCAAAGTAATTAAAAGGAAATTTAAATGTATGAGACTTGTAATTCTACATTGTTATATTGCAAATTTGGCAACATGATCTTGCAAATTATATTGTTAGCTACTAGTTACAATATTATTGTAAAAATGTATAGAAATACAATTAAATGTTTTTTTTTTAAGATGCATACTACAAAAGTTATGTGCTGTAGTAAGAGCACCCATTGTACAACAAAAATGTGCAAAATGCACTAGCTTGCAACATAATCTGTGTTTGTCGTGTAAGATAATGGTAATTTCGAAAATGAAAGAAACTAAAGGCTATTGAATTTTGAGTTGTTTTTGTAACCACATTATTTTTTCTATATAAATATGATATTGTAAAAAGACGTAGTGTATAAATATTTCTTGATGAAGTTTTCTTTTACAAAATGTCACCTTTACATTCCCTTCAGTTCAAACAATAAATGTGGTTAAATTGAATTTAACGTAAAGTTGTGCATAAAATGGTGTCATGAAACTTATAATTTGTAATGAGAAGGGTTGGTATAAGTTAACATAATACATTTTAGCTAAATTTAGCTTTCAGCTAAGTTTTCCTTGATAATATATATATTATGGTATATGCCCAATTGCCGCAAAGCGCTTGTAAATATTAACTTAAATAATACTAGGGCACTGATTAGAAACTAATAGACTGGCTATAAAAATAATTATTTGAATCTCTCTAAGAGTTTGGAATTCGCGTTTCATAAATAAACCCATTGTTTTGCATCTGTAATGCATATTTTAGTTCGACTTGCCATTGGTGATTTAGTCAGCATGTTTTATTTAAAAATGAGAGGATTGAATTATACATTCTAGTTACTCTTACATTTTGTATTATGAATGAACAACTATCGGTACTTGTGGAAATTGACTGAATATTGGTTTATATACATTTAGGAGTATTCTTGATACATCTTCTGTACAGCAACTGAACCAGGAGCCTTTGGGTATAAATTTGTTCGAGAAATAATACTAGCATTGTTATTTATCTGAGTGTATGTTGATGTATAAAGACTGCTTGAGTGAACATATATGTACATGAAGGTGAATGTATCATTATGAAGTTTCTTCAATGTTCTTGAGAAGCCAAAGTCTTCTTGTAATTAAAATAGGTTTTAAGTTTTTTTTAAGGTGACTCTATTCCAAAGTGTGAATTGAGAAATATAGAATTAAACAGTATTTGTTTTTTTTTTTTTAAATAATACCACATGTTTTCGAGTGTATACTTTATTTGCTCTACATAATAATAACAGCATACAAACAGTAGATGATGACTAGTAAGCCCAAAAGTTTTAACTACATGTAAAATTCTTTCTAATCTAGAACCACTTTAACATATAGTTATTTGTATTACAGACACTGGCAGTTATACGGTACAATTTCGTTTTCTATTGCGTTATTATGAGCAGGTAATAACAAAATTACACTGCTACTGTAACATTATATCTTAAAAAATATACAAATCTTGTAAAAAACGTTGCTTTGCCAAAGTAAAGACTGCTTCAATCATGAAACTATTAGAACTAAACTTGGCATGTCTATTGGATCGAGATTTATCATCCAATACATAAGTACTTCGCGTATTTAAAGTTAAATATTTTGTATTTATTAGCTTATTAAATGTACACTGACATCATTGATGTACATTTTCTTTTATCATCTACTAAATAGTAAATTGTCAATTGATTTTCATAATAAGTACACAGTAAACACTTACATATCTTATTAATTATCTAAGTAACTAGACAACCAACAAGGAGAGTTAACTAATAACTACTATACAAAGTAAACATGGCACTATCTTTGCAGAATGGTACACACTTGTGCATAAACAATAATAGGAATGTGCGTAAATTTACAGAAAAGTGTTTGCTTGCTTGTTCACAAGTGTGTACAAAAAAACATACTGGTACAATCATAATTATTATAATATTGTACCTCACACTTTCATATTTGTTCCATACTTAAAACTTATATTACAATCACAAAATCTCTAAAAATAATACTGTAAAAACGATATAAAAGAATGGTCTGAGCTACACAGCCTTCTAAAAATAAATGCATTATGGAATGTTTCATAAATCGATAAAATACTAGCCATACTTAAATCGTAATTTTTCATACACATACCAATTTAGGTATGAATGCCTACTTATTATATACAAACTATAATCTACAACTAGGTGGGTTCTGCTAAATCTAAGCGTAGTTGCATTGTCGCGCGAGGTTTATAACTAATGATTCGATTGCATACATAATATGAATATTTACTTTTAGAACCTACGATAGGTTTATGGTAGCTTAGGGCTGAGTACAAATGTGATCTTAAAACAATAATAATAGTTACCAAATGAGTAAAGTTTGTCATGATGCAGTTAGTTAATATTTCTGGAGAGGTCTTGTATGCGGCGCGCATTGCACTCCCTGCAGTAGAGGTGGTCGTCGAGCGGGTAGCAACCGCGGCCCTCCTGCCGCGAGCACAGCGACGTGCCGCAGTCTTCGCACGCGTAGCACGCCACGTGGAAGCTCTTGTCCAGGGCCACGATGCGCACCGTCTCTTCCGCGCCACTCTCCGGGACTATAGGCTCGCGGCAACGGGCGCACCGAGGAGCATACCTGTGATGTAAAGAAAAATGATATATTGTTTAGAATAATTATTGTTAAAAGTATTTATTTATGTTAAAGATGTTTAAAAACAGCGGGCATTAATTTTCAAAATTATTATTTTGGTAATTTAAAATCTAAATGTTGATAAATTACCTTTTATGAAAATCTTCGATACAATGTATGCGGTTTACAGCATCTACTGTGAATGGTATACCATCAAGGCTCTTCTGACACACTACGCAGGTGAAGCAGCGGGGATGGTATGGCTTGCCCGTTGCCCTCAATATACGGTCTAAGATAGGGTCACCACACACGCAGCATTTCTCTAATGTGTCCAAGTAATCTCTTTCACACAGTGCACGGCCTTGCACTGCATAGAAAGGACGGCCCTGGAAAAATAAATTGGATTATAATGAAAAATAAACTTTTTTATGTTTTAATTTGTAACTAATTGTTGACATGCTTGGTGATATTAAAAAGAAAACTAATTTTTATTTGCAATAATATGTCCAATTAATAGGAGAAGAGCTAATATTTGCATAGAATGCCAGCGTACAGCCACAGGACCATTTATGTGATTTTTAAGATAAGTATCATTCTACTACTGATCATGAGTCACAAGTGGTTAGGCTGCTGTATGACTAATTATTGGTACTGAGGAAATAGTCTGCATTCTTTTCTTTAAGAGAATGAATAAGAATTAGTCTATTATTTTTGTACAGTATATTTTAAATTTTCCATGTGAATTATATACATCAAATAAATAATTATATACATAAGTAATAACAATGTTGCTTACTTGTAAATTTATAGTACACTGATGACAACAGAAGCATTTAATATGGTAAATTCTTTCCATAGCAGTGCACCCAGTGGTCTCCCCCATAATCTTCTCACCACACTTGTAGCAGTTCCCACAGTACAAGGCATCATCGGGCTCCGGAGTAGGCTCCACTGTAGTCCCCACATAGCCTCCATACAGTGAGGTACCAGACAGCTGACTACAAGGTCTCGGGTTTATTGGCTCATACAGAGATTCATAGGTTGAAGAAGTTTGGGATCCACCATAAGTCGAGAAGTCCTGAGCGTTCACAGACGCAGAAGACGGAGGATAAGCGGAACCTGGCCGCCGTAACTCACTGTAATTGGATTGCGCACCTAAATCACTGATCCTAGAGACTTCAGATCTCGTATCACGGTCGCCGTAAATACTGTCGCCACCGTAGGCATTTCGTTGCATCATGACATTAGAGTACACATGGTTGGTGCCCCCAGGGGGCAGGACGTTGCTGTATAACAAGACATCTCCACTCCGCACTTTGGCTGTGTTTCTTACGATGCTACTCTTTACAGGAACTAAGTTTGAGTATGTAGAACTCGTGCGACTACCATATTCGAGTCTTGAAGAATAGGACGGCTCGCAGGCTGATTTGACCAGGCAGCTTTGGGGTATTTGAGGCAAAGGCGGCTTATTTTTTTTAGGAGGGATTGATGGTTTCTTCATTGCTGCATTAATATCATCCTGAAGTTTTGCCTCTAATTCGTTCGCGTATATTCTTAAATCTGCTAATTGTTTATCAAGCGTGTTCATCTTTATGACTTATACTCGCTAGGTATATATTTAATATTTATTTAATTCATAAATTGGTATAAAAATCGTTACGCCCTAATTTATTGTTTGATGCAAAACTGACAGCTCTCTAAGCTCTCTTTCTAATGTTATCTGTGGAGCTGAAAACTGATGCAGGAGATGTTCTACCTAGGTATCTATTCTATTCTACGCAATGCACTAGAACTTGTAGCTGTCAGCCCCAAAATGCAATATTATTATGTTATTTTTTTAATAAATAATGCTATGACTATAAAATATTTGCAAAGAATTTAGGAGAACAAAATATTTTAGTATCTCTCTAAGCGAATTCACAAAAAAAAACAGGCAAGTAGTCATGCAGCTCCGATTCCATGACTTTGGTTTTTGTACTAATTTTCAGGAGGTTTCCAATTACTTTTTATTCCACCTTGTTAACTTGATAGCAGTAATTAATAGAATAAGAGGTAATGGCTTGTTAGGTACTTGCTATAACTATTTTAACCAACACTTTTGTTTGAAATGGCGAACTACATAGTGTTTGCTATTGCACTAGTCTTACAGGTTGGTATATTTTATTTTTTAATTTAGCAAACGTTTCAGATAATTTTGACTGTTCGCTTTTAATTTGTTTTACAATAAAAAAAGTTCAAACTGTGCAAAAGAAGATGTAGACAGACAATTAAAATATTTTTTTATCATTTACAGTTTGCTATTGTATACTCGGACGAAGATGAGGGTAAGTCTATTTAAATAGCTTAGAACAAATTAATAAGTATTCAATATTGCACAAAAAAATATAAAAGTACTAACAAAAAAAAAATTAGTAAAGTGTGCGATAAAGAAAATAAAAAGTCGATTTACAATGTCTATAAATTTCAATTAACTATCATTATTTTCTTTCTTGTGGAGCCAGGCGAGCGTAATTTTTTGAGTTGTATAGTGCGTAACTTTGGTCAAACGTCGGGCGACCACTCATAAAGTGTCGCCATGTGAATACAAGTTTTTTACGTAAACGAATTTAGCAGATATGATGCGACCTAAATTACGTGACTGACAACTCAAAAAATTACGCTCGTCTGGCTTCATCCTTTTATATTTTTGCAGAGAAAATAACAGCAATAGAAGCACAAGAGGAAGAAGTAAGACCTTGACTAACATAACGTATAATATAATGCTGAGAGTTTTCAATTTAATTAATTTATACAAAGTATTCTTTTTATAGTGGCATATGGACTTCATGCCCGTGAGTATAGATGAATTATTTAATTTACATTAAACAAATCCACTAAAAGGTAAAACATATATCCTATCAAACGTTAGTGGTTGCCGGCGCTTGTAGCTGCTATCATACCTATCGATATTTTTTACAGACGGGCTACCTGCCTGACAGCGTGTACCGCGAGCTAGCGTGGTACGGTATCCTGCAAATCCAGCCTCTGCACCATAGCTCTAAGTACAAAGTTGCTGCTCAACTGATATGGCAGCATACTCTAGGGCGGCCACACGTTATCATGGAAAACCCGCCGCAGGTAATTCTCATAAACGGTAGTTGCGAGATAATATTTTTTTTTCCTGTGAATATACTATACCTATTGACCTTCTTTTTGCCAGTCCACCCAATCTCCGGGTAAGGTAAGTCGTCAGATCCTAGCGGAGGAGGCTGCGAAATGGTCTCGTGAGCAGCGCGCGGCTCAAGAGGTGCTGATGGAGAATATCAAGAGTGGAGGCAACGGCCTCACGGTCAGAACTGTCGTCAGCGGCCACAAGAAATCTATATACATCATACAGAACGGTAAGACGTGATCAAGGAGATTAATAGGGATGACTAACATTGGCAGATGGAATGAAAAAGGAACAAGTTTTGAGAAAAACATAATGTCTAAATAAATCCTAATGTTATTATTATTAAGAGCCCGTAGTGTCACACTGCAGGAATAAGTAGAAAGAAGAAAGGGGCCCTCCCTTTCCACTTATCCCTGTCTAAAGCGATTTCGAGCTAATTCTGCGCAAAGAAGTCGACTTCTAGGACTGCCGCGGGGTCACTTAACCTAATGTTATCAATCCGTTTCATCTCAGGCAACTACTACAAGTGTCCACACGGCTCGGAACCAGATCTTGATGCTTATCGAGTACAGGCCAATATGCACGAACGAAAATGTACTTTTGGCAAACAGTCAATCCCAGTACCGCTAGACCCGTGTATCGAAGCCGAAGTAGCGCCGATAGAGTACTCGTTCCACGAAGGTTGGATGTTCTGTCTAGGTAATGGTGAAAGGGAGAACAATTACTTCCAAAACGGAACCTTAGATTGTGGAAACAAAACTAAAGTAAGTCCGAAAAATAAAGTAGGTAGTTACCTACCTTCACATAGATAAGGGTCAGTACTGTTTTATTTTATTCTTTTATAGATTGCTGTAAGTGAATTTTTAGAGGAATGCGCTATTGATAACAATATAGTAATAACTTTCGACTACTTCGGTGACGAGCCACGCAAGGACATGATGCATAATGCGACTTTATGTACCACTTGGGATCCTTGCCGACTATCATATTTATACAGACTTGAGGTAACAGATATAAAATTACTATTTTGTAGAATAGATATATAATATAGCAATAGCGTAGAATTTTAACACCCAAGTAAAGCGATAAGTTATTGCAATATATTTTTTCGGCTTTAGCCACCGCCAGCAGAAATGATGCCTGCTTTCCCAACAACAACCCAAAACCCTTGCGAAACGACTGTGTGTCCAGAATGCTTGGAAGAAAACGTTACAGAAGGCGGTTTCCAGGTACAAGGTTAGTATTTGAATAAGACAAAATAAATTAAAGTTCTTTTCTAGAGTTCATCATCTCATTTTTTTTTACATTTACAGCTGGTGAGGACTTCGATCGTGGCGCTGAGTTTGTTCCGACATAAAATCGTTAATGACATAAAAATGTATTTTACGAATATGTATATTTACTCTAAAACTAAAAATAAATTTAATTAATATAGATTGTCTTTTTTTTATTGTAGTTCTTTTTTTTTTACAATAAAAAAAAGATTTATTAATACACAATTAAATCTAATATAAAAACAAACTCTAACTATACTAAAATTAAAACTTACATAAATAAAAACTAACAACGTTTGACTTGAAAACAATAATAAAACATAATATAAAAAAGTACTCTGTAAATAAAACCCAAGCCGTTTTTATCAGCTCTGTCATGAGTTTCTGAATGAGTGAGTCACGTCATGCTCATGACACATTGTCAATAACATGTGTGATTGTGCGAATAGGTTTTAAAATAAATAAATTATTGTTCAATTTAATATTCAATGAAAATGGTTGTGGGATACATTTTGGAGGATATTATTGACACTCTACCACTGGCAGAATCTTTTAGTTTGCCGGTATTGAAACAAAATCCTTTGAAAATCGAATATGCAAAGGACGATGTAAGTTTTACTGCTTTTTAACCATATTTATTTATGTATATATGTTAATATCACCTATATACAACACTTTAATTATATTACAGGGTGTAGAAACTATTTATCAGGGTCCGGAGCCTCCATTGCCATTTTCCGCCAGTGATGTGTTCCATGCCAATATTATTCAGTGGAGGCGTCTAACTTCAAAAGAAGGTGAATGTAAAGCTGTTTATGAAATAACATTCGATACAGAGGTGTGTATTTATATTGTTTAACTCATTTATTCTGCATAGGTAGGTACTATTTTTTATGTGATTAAATAAATATTAATAATTTGCCCATTTTTTCATTTCCAAAATAAACCAATAGATAAAATATTTTGCAACATCTTTTCAGGGCAGTAAGTTCAAGTTCAAAGCTGGTGATACCATTGGTGTGATTCCTCATAATGATGAGACAGAAGTGGATTTCGTCATTAGCCACCTAAATTTGGAGTCAACTGCAGATCTATGTTACACTTTGTCAGTTGATAAAAGTGTCAAAGGCAGTAAGATCCCTCCTCATATCCCTGTTAAGTCTACATTAAGACATGTTTTGACAAATTCTGTGGATCTCAGAAGTGTACTGAAAAAGGTAATTCATTTTTTTATATTGATAACTTTGTATTTCCTTAATGTAAATAAATAATTTTATTTACTAACTATTTTAATTCAGAAATAAAATAAATAAGTAATACCTTTAATTCTTTTTCAGTTGTTCCTATTAGCATTATCAAAATACACAAAGAATGAAAAAGAAAGAAAGTTGTTAGAATATTTGTGTAGCAAAGAGGGCACAGAGGCATATGCAACACACATTCTAAATAAAGGCCTCTGCTTACTAGACATATTCACAATTTTCAAGAGTTGTAGACCTCCAGTGGAAGTCCTACTAGCTAATCTCCCTAGATTACTGCCTAGACCATATTCAATAGTAAACAGTGGTTTAAAATCAGACTCAGTAATAAAAATATGTTTTTCTGTGATGACAAAGAATAATAGGAAAGGACTTACAACTGGCTGGTTAGAAAATATTGTGTTAAAAGAAAACACTTCACTAGAAAATCAAATAGAGAATTTGAGTTTAGCGAATGACAGTTTAAACAACAAGTTTAGTAAACAAAAAGTTCCTATTTACCATAGAAAGAATATGAGTATGTTTTCTTTACCAGAGAATATAGAGACTCCTTTGATTTTGATTGGGCCTGGTACAGGTGTTTCGCCTTTTATTGGGTTTTTGGAAGAAAGAGAGCACATAAAGTCTTGTAACCCTGATTCGTCCTTAGGCCTTGTCTGGTTGTTCTTTGGATGCAAGAACCCTAAATTAGATTTTATTTATGAAGAAGAATTAAATGGATTTGTGTCAAGAGGGATACTAAATAAACTATGTACAGCATTCTCAAGAGTGGAGGGTCATGAGATAAAATATATTCAGGTGTGTATATTAAAATTAATTGTGCTTTAGATGTAAGTAATATATGCCCAACTAAACTATGTATTGTATATTTCATCATTTACTGCTCTAAATTTTATATAATTGTCTTTACTATTTTTACATTAATTACCTACTTTATCCTATTACCTACTTATTTCATACTTTTGCAATTACAGGATTCCTTAACAAAGAATGGGAAGGAAGTAACAAACCTTATTAAAAATGGTGCAGCAATTTACATCTGTGGAGATTTAAATGCAATGGCAGCTGAAGTGAAGGAGGTTTTAATAAAATGTCTTATTGATCATAACAGTATGAGCTTAGAAGAAGCTTGGAATTTGATATTGGAAATGCAAAAACAAAACAGATATGTTGTAGATATGTGGAGTTAACAATTGGAACATAATTTATTTTTGAATAGGTAATAATAGGATTTATGAATTATAAAATTAATTGATACCTATTATTAGGTAAGGTTTTACAACAATCAACAAATGATCATAATTAGTAATTTTATGATTGGGTTATGCCAGTCAGTCTCATGTTCAATTAATTCGAATAAACTAATGGTACATCCAGTGATCAACATTTTAATGTTTTTGATTTTAAAATATTTTATATAACCTTAAACAATTTGTGTTTAGTTTAATGTAATAAAAGTCATGAGTATTTTACAAAAATAATTTAATAGGCAAATTATATCAATAAAATGTTCAAAAAGTGTCCTTTGTGTATATAAACTTATAATAATAGCGTATTAGCGTCAATACATTTATTTGCTTTCTATAAGATGACCTGAACAGCACCGGCGTAGCCCGTCTAATGTTTGTGGGAACAATTTAGAGATGGCACAGACTACATAACATTTAGATTTCACACTTGAACAACTTACACAAGTTCAATATTTCAGTAGCGCACAGCATTTATATTTTCAGAACCCATAAGTTTTATTTCGGATTCTATGATGCTACTAATGTGGTAGCTACTATACAAGATTTTATTCGGTTTAGGTTTGCGCTAACGTATCACCAATCACAGCGACCGGTGGCTAGCATACTTTTTCATATAATTGCCTGCTGCACCGGGTCTATGCAAAATATATGAAAATGGGTATTGAGCCTATAACTTGTATTTAGTGACGAAGCAACTAGTCTTATCATTTTACGACCTAGGAGGCTCTGAATGTTATGTATTCTGTGGCCGCTAGTTCGGTTACGAGTGATGTCGATTTGCTAAGTGATAAAGTGAGCGATTGCGAGCTTGATGACATAATGGGCTTTGTCGCTTCTGCATTGTGCGTGTTGTATGCAGTTAACCACGGTATTCCCACAATGCTCCTGCAGACATGAACACAGCAACATCTCAAACATTTATTTCGTTGTGTCGATGAAAATGCTTAATTCTAGATTATAAGTTTAAACTATCGCTGTATAAAGCAGGCACTCATGGCGAAGAAATATGCCTAATATCTCCCATAAGTATTACGCAAGTATTGTCATTACGACGGTTAAAACATAAGATACTGATATAATACTAAAAAAATCTCAAAATACATTTATTTATTTCATAAACAGCATTTTTAGTCCTTTTTAACAATTTCGTATATTGCACTGTTTTATTCTAATTTGAATTTTATTTAGTGGTCCATTTGTTACAGAAAAAAGATGCATATACTTATGAAAAAAGTAACTTTTTAAAAGACCTTGATAATTTTTAGTACAGAAATTTAAATTTTAGTAGAAATTTGGTTGCAAAATGTTTATAGTATAAAAACAATTGTAGGCATTCTAGAAAATGTGTCTATGACAGTTGTAAAGAGCTTTAAAAGTTTTGGCATTACAATTCATTGCCAACATGATTCTATATTATAAAAAGGGGCATGTAGTTTATGCAAAATCTTGACTTATTTTAATTACAAACTTATGATTAAAAATCTAAAGCGTATGAATACATGTTTATCAAATTTCTTAACAATACGTTGGCGCTAGCTTTTATTATTAGTTGTTTCTATACCAAACAACATAAACTGTTAACATTTTTCAATTCCTTATGGTGTCCAAAGAATATGCTAGGCAGCTGCTTGCACAGAGGAACCTCTTTAACATTACTGTTGTTCCCGATCAAAGCCGTATAAAAGACGTAATATTTACCAAAATATGGTTAAGGCATCATAAATGACCCTTGAACTGGCCAAATCGCCATATTACTAAAAACTATAGCAGAATAGTTACAATTAATTGAACACCACGTAAGCAAAATCTAATTATCCTACAAATACCACATAGTAGTAAAATATATGCAATACATACACATTATTTATAGCACTAAAAGATTTCCTTATTTACCATGACCAGACTATATTTTTATTCAGGCACAGAATTTTACCACAAAGCAAAATAAACTGTGATAACTACACAATAAAGTTCATATTCATTATGGAACTGATAGCCAGATACTCGATTTTAATCGTTTGAGCAACCTAAGCATAATTTGAGGACAAACTACTTCCGTGAGACTATGACACGTAGTAATGACAGATGTATAAAGAAAATATCCCAAAGTAACTGATGTACAATGGGGGTATGATTATGTGCTAGACTGCCAATTATACTTGGTCGTTGTCATGCATATCTATGTAAAATGTATGTTCTTTGAGTGTTCGCAGGCGAGGAAATATTCGACTAATACCGGAGAAATACGTAATGTTTATTGAAATACTTAGATGACGCACGGATTCGGATGTTTGAATGTTTGACCCGGCAAATGTAAAGCTGACACAACGCACGTCACCAGCACATTATATTTAGGCTTCGCTACGGACGTAAGCTCATAAGACCAACACGTGAAGGAATGCCAAATACTATTATAAAAATGCAGCATTGTAATACAGTCTTATCTCATATCGTTGGAAGTTATTACACTGAGGCATAATAAAACGTTAGTTTTGTTAATCCAAATTGCTTTTCTTCAAATACTTTGAGGAATAGGAATGTGAAACGGCAGCTTTGCTAAACTGTTCCATTTGGTTGAACTGATTAAATACATAATATAAAAATAACAATGAAAATGATTACGACTAGTTATAAAAAATAATAATTGATTAATGTACATTTTTGGTAATAGCCTACATATGTGTGCACCATTTATGGTGAACTATGTTTTCAAAAAGGGCCTACCTCAACATTGTGACCACATACCATATCATACGAGTGTTCGTCAATAAAAAAACTAATAAGTAACTACAATCTATTTTTACATCATTACACCAACATAAACTTTTTAATAAATTTCATCTTTTTAAATCTTTGCTGTTAAATCACTTATAAAGTGGTCAAAGATTAATGGCATACTTAAGTTTGTAAAATTTCCGAAAAATGCATGTTCTAGAACAATATCAGTCTGATCCCAATGTCTGATTAGTCCTAACAATAGAAAAATACTTAATTTTGGACAGATTACATTCTTATTAAGTAACTAAATCCTAAGCGAAATAGCCTTACTCGTGTAAGTTCGCTATGGTTGCATAATTATGGCATGTTCTTGTACAAAAAAATATAGATTCGTTTCATTCCCTCAAAAATAGCATTAAGGAGTTATTGTAGTGTGATGTGTGAATATCTATATCAGTTAGAGATACCATATCTATACGAGTAGATAGATAAGACAAAAGCTAAACGCACCTAGCGTGCTGTCGAAATAAATATCTTGCGATGTTATGCTAAACGCGCACAACATTGTGTAGCTCAATATCTATGAATACAATCTTACGCTAAATCAGAACGCATTCTGTTCCCTGCAATCCTGTTAGAAACTTTTCACAAATAATGCCCTGTAAATAATGTAACAAGCATATCCTTATATCCTATTATGATGGGTACAGACTTGAGCAAAACGTAAGCGATGTTAAGCTATTACTCATGTAGATAGTTATATTAGGGATCGATAAAATGTTTCCAAGTGTATGTAGATAGATGGCCGACTAAATATGTTGATACGTGAATTTTGTCGTATCAGGCCAGATAATGATTACATACGTAGCGCGAGTCTGTATCCACCATTACAGTCATGACCTTGTAAATTCTTATGCAAAACTTGGCACCTCATAACAGTCGTTATCGTAAAGAGCATACAAAAAATGTAAAAGGCTATAAAAGTGACATACATGTAGACAAAAACGGGAATGGAAGAAATTACCAGTCTCAATCATAACTCTTGTGATGTATCTTTTGCGCAGCTCGGATGAGCGGCGTCAATGTCCTTAGTTCCATGGCACAGTCGAGGAACGGATGTCTGAGCAGTTCATCAGCGGCCGCTCGTAAGTCTACGTCGACTTGTAAACATTTGTTCAAGAAGTCCTGGAAGTCTGGCGAGAGTTTTTCCCACCTCGGGATCTTGGGGCGTCCGACGGCTGCGATCAGATACAGAGCTCTCAGCGGCGACTCCTTCATGTACGGTGGCTCACCTTCTATCATCTCGATGGCCATTATGCCTAGTGACCACACATCCACCTTTTTACCGTACTGCTTTCTCGTCACTACTTCTGGCGCCATCCAGTAAGGCGTGCCCACCATCGTCTGGCGTTTCTCGTCGCCGACAATATTAGCAGAGAAGCCGAAGTCTGTGACCTTGACAATGCCGTCCATGCCGAGCAGAACATTGTCAGACTTAATGTCTCTATGTATTGTACCCTTGGAGTGCAGGAATGCTATAGCTTGTAGAGTTTCGCGACACACGGCCGCGATCTGTCCCTCTTTCATGACGACTTCAGTTACGACATAATTCAGAGAGCCACCGTCGAGCAGTTCCATGACTACCCACAGGTGGTCGTAACTAAGGAATGCATCGAGGAAGTTAACCAGATTCTTGTGGTTGAATCCCTTCAATACATTGATTTCATTGAGTATTAGTTCTTTCTTACTTTGTTTAGTTAAGTCTATATCCTTGATCGCTACTTTGGAATTGTCCTTACTATCTATAGCGACAAACACCACACCTGCAACAAATAATGTACTTTAGTGTTTGGCGATGCATTTAGTTAATTAAAATGGTTGCTGCCTGCGCGAGGGTTGGTTTAAGGAGTGGTTTCCTTTCCCCCCTTTTAACCGTAACGTGCGCTTTGTATTATGGGAATAATGAGTTATCAAATATTGGAGCAAGTCATATTAGGTCGCATAAGTGTACCTATCAACAGAAATATCTGAAATGCTATCATACAGATGTTTTGATTTATCAAAATGTAGTTCTGCGATATCATGTCGAATTCCGATAGGAAAATTTTATATCGTAAATGAAAATAGTTTTGGAACTCGTCATATTTGTGGATAACTACTTATTAGGTCGGAGTCTCTTGTCGAGTACTTTGCCTACAACGTATGTTGCATTGATCAGTAGGGAGGTTTAAAAAAAAAGCATGCGAAAATATTATATCACAGGACCGCATAATAATCAAGCATTTATTCCATGCATTCAGTTGACTCTTCCTGTTATTTTTAAATCAGTATTGCCCATCTAAAATACATAATAATAATCAGCTGTATAATACGCCCGACATATTAATAATTCCAAAAGTTCAAATAGGTATAATGGTCAACATGACGCAAATCCTTATTTTTTGACTAGATAGCACAGAATCCTTGTCGAGTGTTTTATTCATGTTCGCGCGACATCTTAAGGAGTAGGTACTTTATATACAACTGTAATAGCAATAACAGTAGCACGACCTCAGACAACTCAATTAGATTAAATTATCGAGTTAAGAGTTTGGTGTATCATGCCAAATTCAATTCACATTTAAATTGGTGTCTTGTTTCTTTGAGATAAGGCTTAAATCTCACAAGCATTGCACACACAAAATTGCTCTTTTATTTTAAAAAATCCTGACAAAGTAAAATTAAAATGGTTCTCTTGCTTACTTATACATAATTTGATTTGATTATATTTTCGTCATTCATTTTGCTACACTTCAGAATTCTCAGTAGCATCAAGAGTTTTCAAATAGATAAAGTGGTTGAATAACTAATGTTTGTTTGTATAAGAGACTACCTATATCTAGAAGATATTTCTTTAACTGTTTACTAGTATTATAAAGCTAAGAGCTTTTTGTTCGAATTCACTAATCTTCGAAACTACCTGTCAGATTTAAAAAGTTTTATCCATTTCATAGTCTAATTCTCAATTAATATTATAGGTTATTCAAAAGTTAGGTGTGAAACCTAGTGAGCTTACATTAATATGATGTAGATTGAATCCTTAGCCCGTTTTTTAGACTCCTAAATCCAGTTTTTTTAGACTACTTTGCTGGATTTTGTGTTTTCCTCATTGTTATTAATGATGTTACCTAATGTTATTGATATGAAAATAAACATTTGTTTATGTATAATTGCCTCCAGGACCATGTTCAACTTTAACTAGCAACTTTTATTTTCATAATAAAGTTAAGAGATGTAATTGTGTAAAATTGGGGTTTATAAATAAACAAATTGCATTACAGTGCAGGACCATAACTTTTCTCTGTTCATAATGTCATATGAACTTAGGGAAAAAGAGTTATCTAATTATGAGCTATTACTATATGACAATCAACAACATGAGGTTAGTTTGTTTGGTGGAGGGCAAGGATTGGTATATAGCAATGCTGGAGTGATCTCATGTGAACAAAAAATAGTAGCTCAGCCAAGGTTCCTAAGACCTACCGTACCATACCATACCGGTAGTATAAATGTGGGGACTTCCTTGTGTGTGGACTACCTTTTTTACAGGGTTTTATGCATCACTTGATACTTTACTTATTGTTATTTATTCCAGTAGTTTCTTAACCGAGTTGAACAGATAACACATAATTGTACATTTTCCTATGACATGCAAAATATGTTAGTACTATTTATTTTCTATTGTGCTGTTGTATTAGATCAGTATGCATCAAAACAATGTTTTATAATGTTTCTCCTCTGTTGAGTATTTTACTCAGTGAGTGTTTTATGTGATGAAAACGTATACATATACAATAAATCATAATCAATTTGTAGATGCCATTCTTATCACTAGAAAGATTATTAAAAATAATGATTACAGGTTCAAATATGTTTTATTTTTGGACTTTCTTTAGTAGTATTTTTTATAGGACTGTAATAGTCAAATTT
This sequence comes from Autographa gamma, assembly GCA_905146925.1. Lineage (NCBI taxonomy): Eukaryota > Metazoa > Arthropoda > Insecta > Lepidoptera > Noctuidae > Autographa > Autographa gamma. The sequence continues at coordinate 2,099,065 of LR989858.1, forward strand.
TGATTTTGATATATTTAAAATACGATTCAGACTATTTCATCAGCTTTTATGAATCTTATGTAATGAAATAGGTTGAAGCAATGTTGCCTAATTTAGTACTCTTCAATCATCATTGATAGAATATTAAGTATGTTTGTAAACCTTACGGATGTATAATGAAGAGGGCATAATAAAAGCATAAAGAAATCCTATTGTTAAGACCCAGATGTCTCTTATTTACAATCTCCATAAAACATTAAGTTTAGATTTTAAGGTGTGTGGTGGACTATGCAGTGACAACTATGGTAGGGATAAATTCATTCACGGTTTTTATTGAATATATAGACAATACTGCAAATATGAAATGAATGTTGTTTACTATCATTTAACCCTAGATATGGATTTATTTACATTCCTTTTATAGTTAGAATCAGTATTTTTATTAAATATAAATAAATAAATAATGTTTATAATCCACTTAGAAGCTACTTTGACTCATAACAATGTATGAATGCTGAAATCTCTTCAATTTGGCACTTATTCTCTGGTTTAATTAACACATTAGTGTCAATTGGCTGAAGAATATACTTATGATGTTCTTAACCTCATTAGCAGATGTGAAGGTAATGTTTGCAGTATCCTGTTTCATTCACTGGTCTTCATCAGTAAAAGCAAGCCACTCAGAATTGGTGTTTAGTTTACCCATTCTGAATGGCAGATCAATTTAAAATGTTGTCAAATCACCTGATTATGATTGTGATTGATTGACCAAAAAACAGAGAACCAATCAAACTATTTGACATCGCGTTTGGTGGGTGATAAACAATTTTTTGAATTGAAACTGTGGTAACTAATGACCTCCATTAATTTATAAATTGTTAAATATTGACTAAAGATTTAATATTCCGATCATTACTTTTCAGGCTCTAAATATGTCATTATGAATTTCCTTTCTTACATAACCATTCCGTCTGTAGTCTGGTACTAAAATTTAGACATTTGTTTACATAAATGTTGTAGTAGTTGCTTTAGACTTAATAAAAAGTATGTTGTTTGGTGATGGTTTTTGTTTAAATGTTATGGACATGCTAATTTCATAAATCAATTATGTTGAATTAATTAATCTAATCTATTTATAAATTATATTTGATTAATTTACCTGAAGCACCCGCACCAAGTTGTTTGATCCTCTCAAACCGGACATATGGGTCATCCTTATTACATATTTTCTTCAACTCCTCATAAATCTCTTCATCATTGAGTGTGGCATATCTGAGCTCTTTCTTCCTTAATATTGGACTCTCCTCAGGGTCATTGCCAATGAGACTTAAGTCTTCAACTACAGCTGTTAAGTCCATCACCGCATCTTTCTTCTTCATGGTGTGTTTGATAGGTGCAGCAGGCATGGTTTGCCTCTGAGAGAATATGTCATTGGTAGTAACTTCTTCCTCACTACTTTGACCAATGGACAAGTCAGAGTCTTGACTCTGATGAGCATTTTTATGATCTAGCAGTTTCTCGATTTCTTTGTTTTCCTCAGTGATTGCCTCATCTGTGAGGAACGGTTTGAATGGTTCGTCGGGCGCCTTCTCCTTTTTAATAGAGTACATGTGGAACTTGACGGCCTGGATGGCCGCGTCAGGGTTCTCATTTTGCTCAGCGGGCGTAATCTGGGTATTCAACAATCTCAACCAAGAGAGAGGTAAACCTTCCAGCATGCCCGTTTCTGAGTTCTTACTGACATGTATGTGTTGTTTGACATCAGTCGGCATACCAATGTCTGTTGCTCGTTCTTCTCTCTCCCTGGGCTGCTTCTTCGAGAAGAGTTTCCCAAACACGCCACGGCTCGATCGCCCACTCATTTTGCTTAATAATTTGTTTGTCTATAACCAACTAAGCCATATCACTGTCACTCACTTATTTAACACAAGACTACATTGCTTGTAAGACACTCTAGCGAAGGCGGAATTTAGATTTCGCTATGATAGGAGTGGCTTAACACGGACGGATCGCACCTTGGGACGGCAGCCACTTTATCATCTGTCAAATGTTAAAGAAAAATGGAGAGAAAATATCAAGTGTGTTCTGTTTCACGCTTGTACGAATAGCAGTAGGAATTGAAAACCAAAACAATTTTGATATTTCTAAATATTTAATAGAAAATAATGTCAGTTCTCTATTTCAAACTAATTTGTATAAAATTTTTATTGCTTGATGTACTTAAGCGACTCAATTTATAAAGTAAAAGAAGTGAAATGTAAAATTTGTGATTGATGAAGCTGCGTTTACTGAAGCGTAGCATTTGTACGTTTATACATTGGTAGGCCTGGCGTATCGCTGTTGATAAATAGGAATTTCGGATGATTCATTGTCCATCCGTAAGGACTGAGGAGTAATATTAAATCTTTTGCAACAATACATGTGCGATAACACCATACTTTTATATCACACAATCAGCCTATAACAGGAAGGAAGATAATTTTTATTCAGAAATTATTTACCTCAATAATCTTATATGAATTTTGATTGTTTTAAGGCAAACAACAGTAAAATGTTACTGGTTTACCGTATTTATTGGTTTCCCTTACATGTATATTAGTATTTTTTCACAACCTAGATGGTCGAGTGGCGTACACACCGGTTTTGAAAGTGTCGCCATTCTGAGGTCTAAGGTTCGATTCTTGGACGGGTCGATAGGGTCACGAGTACTTTTCCTCGTACATAGATCCTTTTTTGGGTTCAGAGCAATGGATGAGATGTTGTCCACATTGATTTAGTTATTCACCATAATAACATAGTTAGGTTATTATTCACGAGGGCTTAACTTGTTAAAATAAAACAAATTAAACCTTTATTTCTTGAGTAAGAATGTAAGAAATATTCTATGTGCCATTCTCACAACAACTTATTCAGGACATCTTTTTATGACTAAAAACATTACATTTTTTTTTATATTTGACATTGTTTATTGGTTGCTAATTAAGCCTATTAGTTTAGTGTGCTTAGCAGGGAATAGCTGTTGTACTAGGAGTACTTGGTTTCTGTCTACGAGGATTACTAAGTTAAAACAACTAAGCCCGAAACCCAGATTCAATCGTCTATAACTAGATGGCGTTAGTATCCACATTCGACAAATAATATGTTCGACTCTTTCTCAGTATATCAACCGTCGGTTATCTAGTATTTGCTATGTCAGCATGCACCTATTTTTTAAACAGTAATTTTAGGTAACAAGCAGGACACTTTTTTGGTTTAGTTTGGGAAAATGAAATAAACAAAGTCCAAATCTTTTAAGTACTTTTGTTCTGTATTTAAACAACAACAGTCCTTTTCATTCCCTTTGGTTTCCGACATCGTTATTCTGCGATACACTTAAGTTTTTCATTGCTTCGTTGTTTTCTTCTGCCTGGTTGTCGTTAGTACTGTCATTATTTTTTTTCCTGCTTTTCAAGAGTCTCATCCACGCAGTCGGCAAGCCCTGCAATTGTCCAGTTTCTGGGTCCCTACTAACATGAACGATTTGCCGCATATTTGTCGGTTCACCAATTTCTACCACTGATTTTCTTTTTTGAAATAATTTGTCGAACACACCACTCCTAGATCGGTCACTCATTTTTATTTAAAGATTTATATTTTCAACAACTTATTTACATAATTATGATATAATTAGCAAGGAATTTCATATACAGAGCTAATCTAGTTGTAGCTTTTGTAGGTAATAGGTTTAAATCCAGTATTTAATTGAGACAGATCTTTACAAGCAACTGGAAAACAACAGCATATATAATTTAAGCGTCAAAAACGCATCTCTTAAAATCAATACATGCCATTATTAACAGAATACAGATTTCTTAGGCGAAACAAAGAGACAAATAGATTCAAAAATTTGGTTATATGGAGCTACGTCAAATATTTGAAATTAGGACAAACTAACCGAAACTTAAAATTCCTGGCAAAAGTTCGTACCGTACAACGAAACGTTATTTTATTGTTGGTAGGTATTGTACCAGTCGTTTCATAATTTTCCCTGTAGATAGGTTAAAGGATTGAATTCCTGCGTAGCTATGTATGTATGTTAGTATTATACACATGGACGATATAAGTGCATTATAAATCTGAGCTTGTACCGCAAGCCTATAAAATTTAGGTTGAGGGCGAAGATTTGGTATCAATGTTTCTGGTGTTGTTACACTTATTTATGCCTCGTATACCACATTTATTCAGGATTTTTTCATCTTCATATTTATCATCTTTATCAGATAGGTACCTACCTAATGGAAAATGAGACACAAAAATTGTTACTTATGAATACGAACCGACTTCGTTGATTTTTTTTTTGTAGAGCTTTTCATATCCTATTATTTGGTACTATCTTTCTATGAATAAACTGGACACGTTACTATCATTATGTAGTTTAAATAAATATGTAGAGGTAGGAGTAAAATTGGATGCGTCTGAATTTGAGCACTAAAGGGTCAATGGCCAATGATCATTTCAATTTAGCTCTCCTTAACAGCGGTAGGATGTAAACTGCTTAAATTCCACTAACTGGCCACTTGTACGTACTGAGTGAGATTTTATGCGCCATAAAATGAGCAGCGAATCCTCTGTTTGTTTGGTTTCGTTGTTAGTGTGTTGTGGTTCATTTTTGTTTAAAACTATCCTAATTTGAGAAACCTTCAAATACTTTAAAGAGGTTAAAAAATAATATTTGTTCGTTGTGCTCTACAGGTATTAATTATGTGACATCGTCTAGTTCAATTTTGCATTTTTTTTCAAATGAAAATGAAATCTTTATTTGTAAACATAGGTTTAAGAAGGTGGTTCAAAGTAGTAAGTCTTTATTAAAATGGAATACAGGTGCACGTACAATAATAAATTTAATTTGAATCCCACACTTTAATCATTACTTAGAACATATAAAGAGATGCTATGCGCTGCGTAGGAGCTTACTCTTGACTCTATTATTATTGTAGGTGTACCTTTTATCGAAATATATGGTTGTGTTTATGTACCAATTAGTATAATTGTGTGCCTTTACCATACGCAATATGCAATCTCTTTACTTCCTAAAAAAGACGGCAATTCAGGACAACCAATTACATGATTTCCCACAAACCAGCGAATTTTTCAAACTTAAATTGGAATGTTACCTTTGACGAACCAAGTTCCTACGTTAGGACAATGTTTTTGTCCAAAAAATTAAAAGGGCCTTCGCACAAACTGTAGCTGAAATTGGAACACACATGTAAGCTTGCACAATAACCTAAAATCAGGACTCTTTAACTAGCTGTAAACAGAGTACGAGTCTACGACATTCGCTTGATTTATTACATAGAGTTAGTGTCATGGGATCAATTGGCAAACGAATTTGATTACTTTGAACGGCCTAGATATTATTGTATGTGCTTTTTGATCATTAGAGATTGGATTTTGTTTGTTATTTAATTTTGTTACGATTCGTTTTGGTGAAACGAAAAGAATGAACTATTAATTGTCATCCTCGTTTATTTTGATGACCTCCGTGGTCGAGTGGCGTACGCACCGGTTTCAAGGTGTCGCTAGCTCTGAGGTCTCGGGTTCGATCCCCGGACGGGTCAATGTAGAAAATCACATTTCTACATTGTCTCGGGTCTGGGTGTTTGTGGTACCTTTGTTGTATCTGAATTCCATAACACAAATGCTTTAGCAACTTACTTTGGGTTCAGAACAATGTATGTGTTGTTGTCTGCATTTGTTTATTATTTTATTTTTATTTTGGGGACTGAAAAGTTTCTTCAAAAACTTAATAAAAAAAATTGTGGTAAAGGGATTATTCAATATTAATGGCATAATTTAAGTAAAGCTAGGCTGATTTTTAAAGTTCACTATCATAAGGTCGTAATCGCTTCTAACATAAATAAATAAAATACATAGCTACTAAGACAACAAAATAAAGTATAATTTAGGATACAATCCCTTAAAATCTTACACGTTTTCGTATGGGTCTGGTTTATATCACCTACATAACCGTGTAACAGTTTCTAATTGATCTACAGGAACTTTCACGGAAGTAAGGTGAAAACATGCTTCAGGCTTGGTACAGGTTTAAAATCCTTATAACTATAGCCATAAGGTTCATTTTACTAACTTTCTTGTGTAAGGAAGAGTTGTCTTGCATGTAACCCTTCAGTGTTTGTTTTTAATTTGTCTATAGAAACAGTGATGGACGGCAATGAAATGGTTTTATCGATAGTTATAGATTTACTCTATATTTATTATCCATATAACGAAATTTATCGTTTTCGGCCTCTAAAATAGGTCATTAACTTCTCAGTAAAACAAACATAAAAGTACAAATATTAATAGCCGTATGTTGAACGAATACTGGCCAGAAAAAACGGTCGTAAATCGATTTCCTAAATCACTCTAGTCTAAATATACCTTCGACCCTCACGAACAAAATAAATGGGCTTAAAACTAAGCTTATTACTTGTTATTACGACAATAAAGGCATTTTATGTGTGCTCCGAACTCCTCACGTAGGTAATCTTGTTTCAACACTGTTAGGGATTTTAGAAACCTAATACCTATCTTCGCAGACTGTGGTATTAGGCTGCTTGTAGATCGCTTCCAATCCATCGTTTTACGCACAATTTTTTATGATGTGAATGTTTCTAATACTAGCAAGAAAATATTTCTGCATTTAATTTTGTTTTTATAAATACAATTTAATGAATAATTAGCTAATTCCTATTATTTTTTTTGTAAAAATGCCGCGTTTACCGCTTCAAAGGTTATGATCACTTTAGAGGTTTCAAAAAGTCGATATAAAAATCCGAATGCCATATCCCACATAAATAAGTGAATTCATTTTTTTCCAATACGTCTGTAAAATAACGGATTGAATCTCATGTGTTGCAGTCTTAGCAACATTGTATTTCTCTAGAACAAAGGTGACTGAAACCGCATGTTTTATTATAATGCACCAGATATTTGAGCATGTACTGTAACTGATACCGAGCCATTATTATGATTAATAAACACGGTCATTATTGTAAGGGCGTGTATCCTTTGTGCGTGCTCGTGTTTAATATTATGTTAATATAATTTGTATATTAAATGTAAATATTTAAAGGTACAATCAAGGTTTTGGTAACTTGCTACCACATTACCAAAACTTTGCTCATGGCGTTAGGAAAAGAAATAGACATTAGGATAAATGGTACTTTTTGGCTTTTTTTTAAAGCAGTTGCAGTTTCCTTACTCTAAACTTCGATAACTTATAGTTTATCGATAAATAGGTGTCCCCCTTCCCTAAACTTTGAAGCTTAAAAGTTTGTGTTAGTGTAGAGACCAGGCGTGAACAGAGTGGGTATAGTAAACAATTCTTTCTCTGACGCTGTGTTATTTTTAGGTCAATAGCTTTTGAATTCGCTCATCGGTCGTAGTTGGACCAATGAAAATGGACAGCCATATGCCAGAGAGAGACAAGTTAATCGGTTTAATTAACTGAGCAAATATTTAATTACGTTTCTTATTTCTTTAACCGATAAGTTTATTTGAAAATGTTTGTTAGTAAGTTAATCATCTACGTGCGTACAGTCCGGAAGAAAATTAAAAAACATCCTCTTAAAAATAATATATGCTAAACTAATTTATATATTATTGTTTCAGTTTTCTTTAATCAAATGTATCATCTTTCCAGAAATTTTTCGTAAAGAGAATTTTGACGTAATATGTGCCCATGAGACGTTACACTAAACAGAAGATTCTTGTTCATGTTTGAGATCATTCAATTTCAGTATATTTTAGTTTTTAATAGTGAGTTGATCATAGTTTTTAAGATAGTTTATTTGCATTTTGCAAGCGACTGTACGGCATTATGTTAATTTCATATCCCGCTATGTTTCGTTAGCTGTCAGCTTATTTATTTCAGATTATTTGACCGTTACGAGATTCTTAAGGCGTTTTGATAAAAAAAACCTGACGAATTTAGCATCGATATTAGGATAAAATCAAATTACAATATTGTTTATAAATGCAGCGGCTTTTATAATGATCTCTTATAACGTCTACTTAGCTCTGAATTTATAAAAGCTAGGATTACTTTACCACAATTAAGTTATACTTACGTAATTTAATACAAGATGAAACAATGGTGAAATCGAGCCTGTTTTGTCATAAAAAACCTGCGCTTTAGTTTCTTTATACGCAAAAGATTTTAAAGGCTTTCACAAAAAGTCTACATAAAATTATTAAGTGAAGAAGAAGAAGTTTATCTTTCTCTTTTTATTAATATCTATCCCGTGACAACCTCCCAGTACCCCAAGATTGACAGGTAATAACGTGTCACTCAGAAAATAAACCCAGTCATTTCGGTGCCTAGGAATCTATATACCTTTAACTCGGTTTACCGCGAAATGACCTAGGATTGCATAGAAACAACGTTAGTTTTAGCACACAACTTAATAATCTAACATGTTCAGTGCCATCGACGTACTATATGCATAGACTGCTACTATCCCTAGGTTCCCCTTGTGCCAAGTGAGAGCAGTTTTTAGTCTGATCCTAGTACATTTCGTTTTTCATTTAAGTTAATTTTCGCGCAACGAGAAACTTATATAAGAAAATATCGATGGTTTTGACATTGTTAGGATAATATTAGTGTTTTAGATAGATTTTTTAAAACGGCAAGCTCCATCTTCATACATAATTCACGACAACACTTGTTCACACTAGTGCTTACGGTTTAAACTCTGATAGGCTCACTCTATAGTTTCAGATGTATACTCTAAGTTCAGTGCTCATGAAAATACAAGTGACGTTTAATATTTTGTGTTCATGTTTCTATTACGTGAATATTGAGATATTGATTACAGGGATACTTTAGATAAAATGTCAGACGAGATAAGGGGGAACATTGTTTTGTACGAGTGCAAATAAGACTGAATCACAACCTCCGTGATCACAACAGATGAATTTGACTCAAATGAAATAATGATCGACATAGCTACCTATAAATGATACCTAGGTATAATCTTAGTGTCATATTTGTATGTGTTTAAAGCTACAGTTAAATAAAGAAATAGCTGTATAATACCTACCCACTTTCTATGACGCAAATTTTAAAACAGTCTTAAAATTGCTTGTTTAAAATCTGTTGCTAATTTAACCGTTAATGTTCCAATTAAAGCATAAAAAAACGTATCACACTTTGACGCGATTTCACACTTAGATCAGATTATCGGTGCCTCGTATTTTTTTCTTTAGTCATTGAGTAGCTGTGCAAGGTGCGTGTTTAATAGCTTACTCATTTAGGCACAATTATTAAATACTTAAAACTGTTAGAAGGTTTTTCATTTGCTTTTATTTCTTAAATACAGAACTAAAACTATGAGGTACCTAAAAGGTGAAAGCTGCAAGCATAAAAGATAACCTATCTTTTCCGTTGGGGAAACACAACAAGTCAACTTATATGGTCTTGTAGGAAGTGTTAAGTGGTACTATTTTATTGGCAGTAAAAAGATGCCACAAGTGCCTACAAACTGTAAATGATTTATTGGCTAGTATCTGATTACAATAACTAAGTACTACACGAACTGGAAGACGAATTGTTTCGCGTCGTGGTTGATTACTTTTTGTATTTGCATAGTTTCTTATTTACGTTTTATAACAGTAATAAAATATTGAAATAATGTGTGTATTATTTTTGGGTAATAAACGATCGAAGGTTGTGTATTTATGTTCAGTGGTTATTTTTTTATAATTTAACAAGTGGTAGCGGTATAATCAAAGTTGGTAGCTTAGAAAGGAATAGGATTCAAGGTGCCTGTATTTTCAACAGTTATTTTTTTAAGGTATTTCAGTTTTCCAAAGAGTATTGTGACAATGCTTCACTACTGCATGACGCGTGCGCCAGCGTCACTCCGCCGGCTGGGCGGCTCACCGCCCACTGAAAACATCCGAACGCCAGTCTCGACGTCCACTCCGCGCGGTCCGCCTGTCAATTCCCGCGGCGGCAAACCAAACTCCTATTTATAACTTTAACCATAATCAAACACATATTCGCACGCGATAAAAAAAACCGCGCCATATTTGTTTTTTATTTTTATTTTGACATAAGTTTTTTTCGCGGGAAACGACGAAACGCAATTCGATTCGTGGATTCGATGTTCTTAATTTAAAATTTAGTGTTTCGAACTAACGGGGTGACAAATGTTTTAGTGCATTTTTAAGGATTTATTGTGGATTCTTTTTATAAGGTACCAGTAATACTTTTTTATTTGTAAGAAAAATAAATTCTTATTTTTGCCATGTATCTAAATGCTATGTATGTAGAGCACATGTCTGTGTAATAACCCTATAAAAAACATGTAACTTTTTTATGAATAAATATTTATTCATACGGTAATTATTAGTCAATGGATGGTTAACTATGATGGATGACTTAACAGTTCATAAATGTTTCATTAGATTCGTGGAAAGAGCATTGCAACACTTGTTGCTGTCATGTAGCTGTATCAATGTCCCAACGCTGGGCAAAGACCGCACGACTGACGAATATAATAAGACAACATTGTTAGTTCTCTATTATTTGTTATGGTGATTGAATGATCAAGTTATTGGACCGGCAATATGATGATTAGGTTTTATCTTGACACGAGTACTTGAACGAAACATTGTCGTGGAGAATGAATGATATACTTTTATCATTTATTTGGAAAAACCCGACCAATACCAATGTATATGTTTAGAATACTCAAATAATATTGTGCCACTGTTAGAATGGACTGATAAATATTATGTTATATTTATTAGACACTTATATTATACAATATTTTAAACGTCCTAACATCGCATCATCTAAAAAACCGCAGAAAATTAGTATTTTTTTTTGCCAGATCAATAAAACTGTAACTAAAACAGATTTCTTCAAGCAAACTTTATTGCCAGTATTATCCTACAAATAAATCATGATTGAATAATGATTCAAGTGATCGCGTGACGTACTACCCTCGGTACGCGACCCCACCCGAACGTTGGTCACCCTAGCGTTAGAATAATATACAATGTCAACAGGCGTATTTTAACGATTCTAATCGATATTCATTGTAAGGAAGTGTGGCCTTTCTTTGCATTTCTTCCGGCTTGACAATCGATACATTTTTTACCAAGAAACACATTTTTTAGCAAGAAATAACTGCTAATGATGTATGAATGTTTGTAAACTGAATTTGGCATGCAGTTGCTCTAAATTAGGACTAAGACCTCTTCTCATACCTTGAAGAAAGAGTGTTGGGATGGCGAATTAGGTAAAATAAAACAACACAAAATAAAATAGTTTTTGTTAACCTCGTCTTTGCCGATCTATTATTTTTATGAGAAGTCTGCGTCTTAATTTTATTTTGACTCTATTGAACATTTATTTTTCCGTTTTCTTTTGTTTATTCCTATCTAAATATAGTGCTAACAATCTACAAATCAACTGTCTAAGAAAACGAGACGTGACAGCGATTCGGGTTGAAGGCACTAAAATTGAACAAAACCATCTGTCGCGTTATTCAAACGCTAAATATAAACTCAAATTAAAATTTCTACATAGCGACGTAACAATGCGGCGTGTTGAATATGTTTACGAAGTTTTAATTATATTTATATATCTTAAACCCTTTAAGAATCTCACAGTATCTTAGACACCTATTTTCATCATTATCATCTCATAAAGATAGCAGTTTGTGCATTTTAATGCAATTAATGATGATTATAAATGCATGTGTCACATTGACGTGTTTCAGCTTGGAAAACCCTTCTGTTGTGGTAGGTTTAAATAGAGCATGCGTCAGACAATAAATGAGTTAAAAGATTAAGTATTTGGCTAGGAGACGCCCTCAAGCCACATTGATTAAAACAATAAAAGAAATTACTGTGCTTTATCACTAAGATATTCTTCTTGTACACTGTGTCTATGTCTCTTTTTTTTATATTTCCTATCGTAGGTCTGCTGGAAGAAATTTCATTTGAAATAAGCAGTACCTTTGTACCTATATATCTGTATTATTAAGTATTGTTTGTCTATTGCGTGTACATAAATAAATAAATAAATAAGATGCGCTCTTTTCTCTTAGAATTATCTAAGAAAGCTAAGAAAATTATAATAGAATTATCTATGAAAATAAAAAAAAAGAATTCGTTACTTATTCCGTTTCTCGTCATCAAATCATAGGTATACATCAAAAAGCGTAATCTAAATCTAAAATATGCATCTGAATACCCATATTTTATGTCAATAGAACGTCGTGCACGCATCACACATTTTCACGTTTGTAGTGATGTGTAACTAAACGCAACGATAAATCATATTACCTAGGTCTGTTAACGGCAGCAGAATGAATTAGCACGTTGCTATGCTAAGCCAATATACTTTAGTGACATCAGCACGTACGTACTTACGAATTATAAAATCACTTGTTTGTAGATGATTTAACACGAATGTGATAAATCTTGTACAGAAGCCAACTTTTTTGGCTGACAGCTTATTTGACGTAGCTTGATTTGACAGTTGTGCGCTGATCATTGCTTGTTTTAATCTTTTGGTGACAGAGTGTTCATTTTTTAAGTGTTCAATGGTTATTGTTATAATCAAATTAAAAAGTATTGTTAGGTGCTGGAAATATATGTGTTCGTAGTAATTTAAGTTCAATTTGTTTCCCAGTATTTAAATCTATCCGTGGTAAGATCCGTGGTGCTTTGATGTAAAAAAGATAAAGGATGTTTACTTCGTATTTTTATGACTTAACAGTTTACTGGTCTTTTAGTAAATCTATTACAAGTAGAAATGATAACGAGAATCGCTTTGCTCTGCAATTAAAATGATCATATGTAATAAATTATAAAAAGTTTGTCATTAAAGTCAGCGCCCAGCTAATCAGGAATTAAATAATTTCCTAATGAAGAAATATTTTCAAGCTAGATCTAGTCTATAATTTCCTAATGACCAAATGTTTCTAGTTAGATCTATTCTCGGTATTAATTATCTATATTATACAAGTTCTACGAGCAATAAGCATGTTTAAGCCTGGTTTGGTGAGCTCTGGGTTCCGTGCGGATCTTAGTCAAGCTCATGTCAATGACCTAAGTTTTTTTAAATAAATTATGTTGCTCTCACTGGCCAGTTAAAATATTTGCAATTTCCAGTATCATCTACGTAAATATGTAGTAAAATTTCCAGTTAGTCATTTTTTGTAAGGATTAAAAGGATTAAGGTGCTATAAAGGGGTGAATGCGAATCAAAAATCAAACATCGTAGAAACCATTGTTACCGTTCAAGAGTTATAAATGGTGTTACTAACACGACGTTGCTTTTCGGAATTCCAGGATTCATAGGACGATGATAATAATAAAGATCTGTTTTCTGGTATTCACAAATATTTTAGTATTTTTCAATGATTTAGCTAGATGAAAGCATGGCTGTCTTTTGGATGTGATTCATACACATAAAAACAAAAAGAGATTACACATGTCTATCTGTTTGAGCCAAGAATGTGATAGAAAAAAATATTTTCAACATTAAAGTGATTAAAAAATCTCATGATTTTATTTGAGCTATTTAGCGTGTTATAAATTAGGTAGGGTAGAAGAGGATATCTGTTGTATCTTGTTGTTATGTTACAGATATTTTAAAAATAGCCAGTATAATATTAAAACATAAAATTATAATGTATTAGAAAAGGAAATCACCCGCGTATTTATCTAGATAAGTGCAGAGCATTAAGCTCGGCCGCGGAAACTGCTCGCTTATGACAAACATGTTTCAAACTAGTTGTGCAAATGCTTAGGGTATGGATACAAGCAACAATCACCAAGCAATATTCTTTACAAACATTTATATCGATATTTTCCATAAAAAATATTAAACTATGCAGGTAACCAATGATTAAACAAGCTTCTTCAATTTATTTAGGAACAGAGTCTATTTTGTTCTGAATTTGCTTAGATACAGTAGAAACTATTACAGTCCAAAGTAGGCCACTTATGAATAACACATACATAAATACTTCGACTGAATTAGACGAGTCAATATCAATGCTAACACCGAATGTAGAGCTATATGTCAAGCCGTTAGTAAACACATAACTGGATTATAGAACATTAGTTTCAATGATTGTTTTAAATGTAACAGTCGTCAGTGCGAGACGAACACCCACTTTGCCGGTAACGCAGCATGATAGAGCCATTACTGTGAACGCGTTGTACCACTTGAATCACAAATACGTTCTGTTTACGTAGCCACTAAGCAGCGTAAAGAGAGATCTGTAACTGTAGCTCGCATAGAAAGTATGAAAAAATCCAAGTGTTTTCAAACACAGAAGTAAACACCGTAAATCTTACTAAAACAATCTTGAATGTTTCTAACATGTTTATCCCTTGCATCATTGACGCAGGCTCCAGTTCTCTTGAATGTCAGATGAAACACACTTGGCACGCTTCCATAAAGTATTTAGCAGAAGACAGCTTTGAAGGACGACGTATTTTAGAATAAATTCGGCCGCTACTGATATATTTGGCAAGTGTAAACAAGGATTTACTGTGCGGATAAAACTGGATTAGGCCGAATAAATTGAACATCATTGCTTTATTACCGGAAATATGAATGTGGAACTGTAGCATAGTGTTCCATTTTCAAATGTAACACTCTTCGTTTCTGTAACCTCCTTTTAAAAATGAACACAGTGAACGAATGTTGGTAATTTTACTCCAAAAAAATAAAATAATATTAAAAGTAATAAAGAGACACGCTTATGCATTTTAAGAACAAAACGGGATTTGGAATTAATTTTATTATTAATATTATTATGTAGGCCGCATAATATAATGTATGTAACTATATTACTAGGTGTAGAGTTTCACAATCCAATGATAATTTTATTTCTGTGAAATCAATAAAGTAATACGTGTGTAATATTCTATAAGGTCTTGTGTCGTAAATGTTATTAAAACATTAACAAAGGTCAAGAGTTCAGTTCTTACAAATCTATACCAAGTACCACCTACACCAAAAAGGTCGATCCAAATGCGCAGGAAAGAGTTCAGTGCCCTTACAATATTTACTTCAAGTAGAACTAAATATTTATGTTTTGCCTAAACGGTTGCTTGGCAACGGAAGAAGGGTCGAGTTTAAAATATTGTTACGGGAAGAAGTTTTCCGATGCTCTTTTGTTATGAATCAAGTTCCTTATTACTTGTAGTATAGTCTTTCTACTTGTAAATGCATTTGTAGACTTTCACTGATCGTTTGAAGTGCTAATTACACTATTCTCTAGAGCTATAGACATAAATAGAGAAACTAGAATGTTGTCTTGTTATATTGGAATTACCGATGATTGTTAAAATGCATTGTTGTGTGGTTTTGAAAAGCTAATTACAATTGATGAATGGTGTTGTTATATTTATTTTGTTTAGAAGGTATACTAGATATCTAGTAAGTGTTTTATATGTGAGGAACTGAAAACATTTTTATTAAACAACGATATACTTTCTTTAATGGAATGATGAACATCTACGAAGTTAAGTTACTTTTGTTGATGTATGATTGAACGTCAATGCATTACGTTTCTTCCTGTCACAACAAAGGGCTCTTAGACAACTAATGGATAGGAAAGCCTCTTCAATTAATCATGTTTGGGCACAAATATATAAAGGTGCAAAAAACATCAACATAGTGCATTGGAACTATGTTTGCGTGATATGTGTATTTAAACAATTACATAAAATATCATCATTACAAACCAATCTCATACAAAATCATATGAACCGTATCTCACACCACTGAAAGTCTTGTTTGGGTGGAACTATTCATTAAAAAATTGTTAAAATTTTGATTTACAATTCAGCAGGTACTTAAATGTAATACAACAACAACTATATAAGTTACTCGTAAAATTAAATCATATTATGTCTAAAAATTGTTAACAATCAGTGGACGTTGAAAATCAGCTGCAGCAGTTCAAGAAGAAGTCGTATATTAAAATGGATGAATCAAAATAGTCAAGTAAGACCAAACCGTAGCTTTCTCAGGTAAAGTAGACATTCATTCACGTGGGATTGCCTATTTAGTCGTCGATTAGGTAAACGTTAAGTGTTTCCGTTTGGGAATGTGAAGTGTCGTATATCGTGAAGTGATCATACGTTTGCCATGTACGAGCATATTGCAACGAGCGGTGACTACGGGTTTCAACATCACTGTACGGTGGACTGCACCAGTGGCAACAATTTTGAAAATGAACTTTACTGCTTTGAAATAAAGTTCTTTATCTTAAAGTGCATGTGTGTTCTGTGGTAGGTAGATCAAGCTAGCTCATACTGTTAAAAAGTAATACTGCACTATTAACATTGCCTATGAATGATAGTTTATGGGTGCCCTTGCTCATCTTTAACGAATCGTATTTTGATGGTAATGCTTGAAGTATAAATATGGAGTACCGCCCTTGCCATCATCTTTAACGTATTTCAAAAGGTTTGAAGTATAAATATGGAGTACTTAAAATCTAAGTCATGGTGAATTGGAGGTTCAAAAGCCTCATGATTTTGAAGGATTCCGTTCTCTTCTCTCATGGGTCAACTAGCTTGCAAGTAGTGGTGGGTGATTTATCATAACCAAGTAACACTATTTTTAATACATAGAAAATTATGGATACCTGACTTCCATATTCTTCTTCTTTTCGGGTCGATGGTAAATTAAAGTATATTGGCCCAGAAAGTTGCGACATTAATGGCAGCATCGTTAGCCCGCTTTAAGTCATCCAAAGTGCAAAGACTTCCATATAATATATGGTCAATGACGATTAAAAATCATCAGGCTGAATTCTCGTCATCAGAAGTGCATTCTCAGTGGCATTCATGACATTATCTACCTATCCAATCGAAGTCAGAGAACACTAATTCCAGTAGCATTACACAGATGAGTTCTTACGATACGAGAGTTCATTTGTAGAGTTGATTGGTTACGTCTGACCAGTCACAGACAAAGCAACGTACTCCGTGCACTACATTGGTACTTCCTTCATCAAACATCTGATGCACGACGGTGCAGATATACATATACGTTATATAGCTCCATAATACTTAGTGGGCGCATCAAATTTGAATTTGAGATATATCTTCGACTCGTAAAGATGAAGAAACACTATAATTATTGATTAAAGGAACATGAATTGTAGTTCTAATCTAACATGGCTTTTGTTTTGGTGATTAAACAAGCATTTATCATATATTTTTAGCATTTATCATTTATTTTTGTATATGGAAATCTTTCGATCCACAATACAGTATGGTCGATCGAAGTGGAAACCCAACAGTTATTCTTTCTTGGTGACATCATGTTGAAAGCTGCTATACCTAGTTCAATGTCAATAGCAAAATATACCAAACAATATTTCAATTAGGTTTCAATATCTCTACAAAAAATTCAACATGCATGTGCGGCAGTGCAATCTATTTACAGTGGTTAATTAGTTGCCTAGTATGCTAATGAAACTATTTGGCCTGAATTACATCCAGCCAGTACGCTAGTGCCACAATAAAGCCGTTGAAATGGCCTTAATCCGTTTCGTGAAAATTACCTCTCAACACATTTAGGGCTTCTATTTGTTTCGTAAGCGGTGTTCTCTGAAACAGAAATAACAATAGGTATCTTGCACCTGTGAAAGTTGTTCTTATACACCATTATGTTTTTATATGATCATCAATTTAAGATTCATCCTCTTATCGGCGCAGCTCTTTCCATTTATGTCTGTCCTGTGCTTATTCTTGAACTTCTTCGTACGTCATGACCTCTTCCTTCTCTTTTATTTGTGTCATGTAGCTGTATCTCGGCCGCCCCTTCCTCTCCTTCCTTCAATCTTCCCTTCTATTATATTCTTTATGTAATTCTCATGACGTATAAGATGCACAATTATTTTTCCTCTCCTGATCTTTATATCTTGTAGCAGTTGTCTTTGTATAAAAATGAGATAAAGAATTATACATAAATAAGGCTGAAACTTGATCTGTCAACTGTCAAGGGCACGCGACGTCCTGTTATTATATTTCACTTTGAACTAAATCTATTTAGAACTTCTAACGAACTAGTATTGTTGAACTGAACTTTAAGAAATATACATTTTAAGAATGTATTTTCATGAATGAATGATGTTAAAGCATAATATATGTTGGCTAATTCGATAAAGTAATTTAATAGATAAATACATAATAAATGCGGACAACATTACATACATTGTTCTGAACCCAAAGTAAGTTGCTAAAGCACTTGCGTTATGGAATTCAGATACAACGAGGGTACCACAAACACCCAGACCCGAGACAATGTAGAAATGTGATTTTTGAACCCGGGACTTCAGAGCTAGCGACACTTTGAAGCCAGTGCGTACGCCAATCGACTTCGGAGGTCGTCAAAATTATCTATGTACTATTAAAAACCCCACACCATTTCTTAAAATTAGGTCAGGTGTAGGTGTTGCTTTCAGACCATGCGTTAAAACTGTGACCTCATTGTCTCAATACTTTGAACATTACTCATACAGAGACAGACTTAAGCAGATGATTTGCGAACTCCTGATGTAGTAATGGTAGTAAAGCATCAAACAAAACAAGAGTGCAGCTTTTAAATTTCATTTGCAAAATATACAAAAAAACAAAGAAAGCGCCTATGGTTTGAAATGTGGGTTAAACATATAAGAATAAAAAATGAGCGGTGCCTCACCTACGGAACAAATAGGCTGGCAGGAAGTAGGGAGCGTGATGATTAAATTGTAACCCAACACCTACGTTCTGTTATGTACATTTGTATGATAAATATATAAATTGTTCGTATGATAGACCGATTCTTTAAGAATTTCCCAAATATGCTTAGTCTAGTTTTTATTTGATATTTAAAAGGCAGTTTTTAAGGAGCCCATTAGATCAGTTCAAACATAGTCTAGGACATTTTGTACCTTATTGTGCGTTGAATGGTCAAAAAAAGAATAATTTCTAAACTGTGTAAAATCTAAGACTAAATGTGTACAACTAACTACCTGAATAGTTACATAATAATTTAAACTATTCTAAACAAACATTTGGTTTTTCTTATAAAAATGTGCCAAATATTGCTTATGTTATAGGAAAAATTGCAAGAACCATCTTGTTTCTACGACATGCTCACATCTGATTCATACAAGAACACTGAGTGTTCACGATATTTCGAGAGACGAGCCCAAATCTTATTAATACTGATGTTATCATACTTTATAAGCTGCTCTAAATAGAACTTTGATTTATGATACCGTTAACTACGAAACCGATGCTACTAGATTCATTCTCTGTAGTCATTATAATGATAAATTAATTACAACAAGTTCTATAAACTAATTCTTAGTACGCAGAGATTTATTTTCTTCCGAAAATTATGAGACCGTCTTTTTAAGGCTGAAAAATTCCCATTGTACTTTATTCTTGGTATTTTCACTGATTGCCTCGCTAAATATGCTAACAGATGATGAAACACATTTTTCTGTTGTTTTGGTTTAATTTTTCTTGGAAAAATCATCATGAAATTTGTGCTCTTTGCTTTTATCTGGGACCGGGAGGTATTTGCAGTCTTCCATCCATATCCATAGGCCATGACTTTAGTTCTCGTGAGTATAGTAACATTAAATAACGGGAATTAGCGCGTACATGCTTAAATACCTTTAAAGCTTGACCTTTCGATCTAGTTACAAAAGCCGAGGTTGCAAGTAGACTCTATGATTACTTTGAACCCATGCGTAATTTAAATATTTTCGTCTAAATTAAATTAACATTTATCTATGTAGCAGGTAGCTACGATATTCGCAAGGAACAATTCCTAAACCCATCCACAGGTAGTCAGCAGTCACTAGGTCATCGGGTTCAATTTGTTCTGGTAATTGTTACAATTGCATGCGTCCTTTATACCAACGTTTCCTTATTAAATTGGACGTAATATGCGCGGTTATGCGCCGTGACGCGGTTCTAATATATTGCATAGTGATTGCAGAGTTTGTTGACTCTATCGTACTTATAGATTTATAGATTATTGTACTGTCGGGTACAAAAAATGCAACTCTTTTCGCTTCTTTACTTACCTTACGCTTATTTATCTATATAAAAAGTGTACAAAATATTATGCAGCAGATTGTACAAGTTTCGCGCAAGCGCTCTACAGTCTTGTTAGTAATTTAAGTAATTAGGGATAGTTAACACAGTTGACGGTATGAACGCAATGCTCATTGCCTAGATAAAATTAAACAGAACATGTATGTAGAATGTATGTACTACACATACAGCTATGTATAACGTTATTTTACATAACTTGAAACAAATGAAAGTAATGAAAGCAAGAGTCCATTGGGTACTTAAGCGTGCTTATTGAACTTTTACTTTTGCCATCGACGAGAAAGGAAAATTAAATTAGAATAGCGTTTACAAATATTGCTCAACATTACCAGTTCGCGTTTTGTAGATTGGATTGTCCTCAATTTTCCTATAGCAATCTTGACTTTTGTGATTGTGTGTATAAAATTCCTATTTCTCTCATTGTTCTTAAATAGAGATGTTTATTTTTAGACTCATCACACATTACACCTTATTTCCGTTTAGCAAACACATGTTGCGGTAATTTTATTGTTTCACTTGGTTTCGCATGGAAGCTCAGGAAATCTTAACTTATATTTTAATACGTTTAAAATTGATTAGTCACATAACAGCAGTAGTCGGGGTCAAATGGACAATATAATTGTTACTTATTCAGTAGTCGTAAAATATTTTTAAAACTTATTTTGGCCACAGAGATTGATGAAGCTATATTTAGCGATATGTAATTTTATTTTCAACAGTTAGTATGAAACATTGTGAGAAATATTTTAATACTAGGAATACATTTTCATAACGCCCTCGGTCAGTATAGAAATTCTATCTACAGTAGAGACCTAGTTATCTACAAGCGCAGCGCAAATCTTGTGGCTTTATTGGTACATAGTGTTTGCATGTGTATGGTCTTGCGCACATTATCACCTCATGCCGCTAAGTCCACAGTTTATTCTGGAATATTGCGTGAAACTCGCATACCGACTCTATCTAGATTTAAGAATAGACTAGACACTTCCCGCCACACGTTTAAGGTTAAAATAATTAGCTTATGTCCGCTTTTCAGAAGAATATCTTGCGTCTATGGAATCGTATTTTGAACAAATAAACAAATACTTGTCGGCGCACACAAGGAGGTTCAATATCAAGAGTGGCAGCTTGTCTCTGTCACTCTAGCGGAGCGTCGAGTCGATGGTAGCGAGGCGGCCATCTTGATATAGAAGATGATAGAGCGGTCGCTGGCGCACCACGTTTTCCGACGAATCGCTATCTATTGTTTAAATCTAAGTACTTTTGTGTGATTGAGTGTTAATTAGAGCCTTAGTGATTATTGTTATGTGATTCTAGTTATATTTCAAGTAAACTTGTTAAAGTCTCCAAGATAACGCTTTTAATTCAAATAACCCTACTCGGATTACCCACATACCCACGCTGCAAGATGAATAATTCTGATGAAGGCCGTCCTGTGCTTTCATACTTATATCAAATTATGTACTTCATTGACATTACTATAGTCAAATTATTATATTGGGAAAGCCAATAACAACACTCTTAAAAATGTTACTGTGTGCCGCAAAATAATTTTATAAATAATTTCTACAAAAACAAGAATACAGAGCGTCCCAAAAAATATCCCATTTATGACGTTAAACTTCAGGCAGGAATAAACCCTATTTATTGTTAAATTCCAACTTTATTGTTGCCAAAAAAGAAACCTCCATAGTAGTGATATTTTCATCCTATTCTCAAATGGCTAGATTTCAATGAATTGTGTTCACGCCAATACTTGTACCTACCTTGAGAGTCTGGGAGTATACATATACTAACATCTACATTGTATGTGCTCTTATGCTGTTATACTGTAACTATATGATGTCATCTTATAAGCTGTTTTGACACTACTGTGTATTGTTTAAGATCGTGGTCTCTAAATAACATGTTGACTTTGGCGTGGCTCATTCAGGGTTTGAATTTGGCATCAAACTATGAACACGTCTACAAATTAAATATCAATAGGCTTATAATGCAAGGATGAAAATGCATTGCTTTTAAATATACTACAAAATGATCTCTTTAGGTAGGCCTGTAGAGATAATCCACTAATAATAAACTGTAAATAATTTTAGAGATTTCGAAGTAGAGTTCAGCGCTATATGTTTAAAAGCGCGTGGCTGGACGTAGGCCTCTCCCAGGTTATAATGGTCGGCCTTAATATTTTCAAGGGCATACAATTTATAATTAGTGTAATATTTCCCGGTATCCAACCTGTGGATAGTTCGTGTCGTCTACCCATTAGCTAATTGTGTCAGGGTGTTCGGTGACAGACTGTCCTACTTTAAATTACCTTACTATTTTTATTTTGCACTTATCACGCGGTTTTCTCGTCAATTTGGCGGACGGCATATTATTTTTTGGGGTTTCGACGCAATTTTGCTTTATTGGGTTTCGTCTGGACAAATAGTAGATGCTTTTAATACGTTTGTGGGTCCCATTTTTTTTAAATAGTTTTAGCGTGTACTTGTACTTCACATAAATGTATGATCTATTTTTAATTCTATTTCATCATCCAAATGTTTACATGAATCCAGATATTCGTAAATGAAAATAAATTATCTTATTTAATAAATGTTTACTCTACATCTTATAACCCATACATTTACTCAATATAAATTTACTCAGACATGCTTAAATATATTCTAGTTAAATACACACAAGCTTGTAAAGAGAATGCAAAAAAGATATGTCAGTCAACGAAACAATCTGCAAATCTCTACAAAAATTCTAGATGCACAAAACCATGAAATGAACTAATGCAAATGATATCTAATCTCATTAATTTTTAATGCAAGTAACAGATTTCACACGCAATGCACATTCTGTTCTTGAAAGTTATTTTCAGTAGTTCCGAATACATTGGCAGAGGTAAAGCTAGCGAACTGTTTACGTAAATAAAAAAAGTTACTCATAGAATGACCCGGTTTGATCACATCAACGATTACAGATTACTAGTAAAAGTAGTCATAAAGCTAAATCTTTTGATGAAGACAACGCTGTTCTAAATAAAACACGAAACGCGATCACACCTAAACAAACCGAATGCAACTAATTACTAGACAAAGGCGGTTTCGTTATTTATACAAAGATTACCCGACACGCAAACGTTTAATGAGAACATGGCGAAGATTAAAAGACTACTGTTTAATTCTTAGCTGGCTATCGTCCCACATAGTTGTTAACGCACCGGCCTACTTCCACGCAGCGGCAACACTGCAACCAATACATTTCACGATTTATGGAAACATGTGCTAATGTACTCATGTCTTACTTATCTCTATTAGTTCTTGCTGACAGTTTAAACCTTCTGAAACCTGGTGAGTTAGATATTCCCAAAGCCGTAACAAACGAAAATAATTTCTGACACACAAATAATAACATAACATTAATTTCCAATAGAATTGGCTCTAATCCAAATTACATGTTTTGCATTCCAGAATTGGCAACACGACCCCGGTGTAGAGAAACCAAGCGAATCGATACGAATAACGAAAACAAAGCGATCCGTACGACACGTACGAGGCTTAGGACCGCGGACGCTCGAGACGTCCTCCCGAACAGACATAACGAAGCCGGGGACGCTGCCATGGCGTCCACCGACACATCGACCGCCAGCAGTCAGATCTCCGCCGCTGCCGCCGACGACCACAAGCGAACCGTCGACGAAGCATTCTTGAACAAGATGAAAGGCCTCGTCGAAAGGTTGAGGCTTGAGAACACGACCTTGAAGAAGTCGCTCGATGTCGAGCGGAGCGAGGTCCGAGCACTAAAGGCCCGCCACGACAGCACACTCAGAAACTTAAAGACTGAATACAGAAAAAAGGAAGAATTCCTAGAGAAACAGTTAAGAACACCTAAATGTGACAAATCGTCAGAAAACGTACAGAGTAATGAAAACAAATTGATAGAGTTAAAAAAGTTAACGATAGAAATTCAGTCTTTAAAATCAGCGAACAAGGGTCTTCAAGAAAAACTCAAGGTAATTCTATTTATTTATTTTTAGTCAGCTTGTGTAATACTATTTCTAAGATGAAAACAATAGTGCTAATGAACTCTCCGATCAACAACACATAAAACATTTCTTGCAAATTCGCAATGCTTAAAGCTTTTTTGTCTTTATTATCGGCAACCAGCTGATTGCGGTTTACGCTGTATTCTTCCGTCTTGCTCCAGTATTGTAAAATACCTCCTTGGATCAAATGATACAGGATATAATTTATGCGCGGTAGATAAGGGCTCCCATATCGTAGGCCGTATACTATGAAACATGGTAACGGACACTGAGGTACGGTGTAGAACAATGGTTTTCCCCGATAAATGTTAGATGGTTTTCGACTCACATATTGTGAATCAGTTTTCCTCAACAGCATTGCATATCTATAGTCTCTTTCATCGATAGCATCCTTTATTTTTTGATCAGTGAACGTAACAATACGCTTTTCTATGAATTTATAGAAGTCCCCGGGGAGACTGCTATTGAAGATGTTAAGATCTCGGTTATGGATCGCAAGTGTTAGGTTAGATTTCACTAATTCTTCCATCGTGTTTATATCTGGCTTGTATCGTGGGTATGTTATTGCAGAAGTTATGATTCCCTGGAAAGTATATAAGAGATTTCTTTAAAACAATAATATATACTTATTGAAACATGATATTTGTTTTATTAATTGTACTTACGTCAATAGCGCAGTCAACGATCAGAGAGTACACAAGGATTAGTAAAATGAAAGATCTGAATATCGGTCCCATAAATTTAAAATCAACTGTCTGTCTTATGAAGCACTTTATCAGGTCTACCAGAATTTCTCCCATGGTTTGTTTGTCTTTGATTTGCAGAATCTGCGTTTCAACTTTTCTGACTAAAGTAGTAATTATAAGGAAAAAAGTTAATGTAAAAAAGAATAGTAAAAGCATCTCCGTCGATATGAGTTTTATGGTTGTCTTGAATGCCGATTGTAGTTCCGATTTCTTGACAAGGAAACATAGTTCATCTTGGACTAGAGGATATGTTGTTTCTATGTAGCCATAGTAGGTGTTCTTAAGTATTCGTGAATTTAGCTCGAGGTCTGTGTAGCCATCCATCAGGTCTGCAGTAACGCCTGTCGCTGTACTATTTTCTAGCAGATCACCAACTGTACTGTCATCTCTAGGAGGTACGGCATAGCAAGAAGCGTTTAGATACTGAATTACTGTCTTAGCTAAGTTGGAGTCACATCGCACTGGCCCAGGAGTATCTGATATAAAAATCTTCTTGAACACACTCAGGCGTAGTTCATATCCATACAAATTATTGTACTGCTTTGACAGCAAATGACTGACATCCTTTACATACGTTATATCTCTGACTTCTTGGAAGAACGGATTATACGTGTACATCTTTAATCGATTAGTTTTTAGAATCAAAACGGAATTCGTCACACTAGTGCTCCATAACAATTTGAAGTGATTTCGTAAAGCGTGATGAAAATATTTGTCTAGTTCAACGGGAGTGTTGATGACAAATATGACGGCACTTCTGGGCTTAAAGACTCCGGTTCTCTTCAGTGCATTTATGACGTTCTCACTGACATCTAGAGACAGTTCGTTAGAGGTCACCAGGTAGGCAGTCTCGCCATGTCTATTGTACTTCGGCTTCACAACACTTCTGTTCGAATATGGACAACCGTTCAGGAGCATGACGTTGTATCCATAGCCATAGGTTTCCGTGTACTTTAAAATTCTGTTCTCAAAATAAGTGAACTCACAAAAGGTGATCGTAAAGAACCACTGTCGGAAGGAGTTGTACATTATCTTTACAACTTCGTAAGCAAAATTAGCTTTTGCCGATGTATCACTGTGGTATTCGAATACTTCTTGGTACAGGGCGTTAGATGCATTCAGACCTAACGATGGGTTGAAAAGTAAAATAAATGTGAGAATCACTAGCATTTTGAAGGCTTTCAACGTTCGTTGCGTTGGGTGTCGCGCTGAAAACTGAGTTTAAGGTCATTTCGTTATTAATGGAGCGTTTTAAATCATTAGGGAGTGTGTCATCATGCATTGTGTGTTTAATAGAAGCACGTCAATTACGGGCTAGGAAAATATTGTCGTTTAATATTGTCGCCATTTTCTGTTCGTTACCTCTGTTGGTGTAGGAACTAACGACGACGCTGTTGCTCATTATATGAAATTGCGACGTGAGCTGTAAAATTCGTGTGGAAAATGTATTTCAATTTTATTGGTCTATCAATTTCATTTTCTTAAGAAAGTTGTGAGTATATATAATTTTATATACGATTGCCAGCATTAATTACTTATTTTATAGTTATATTCAACGCGTGCTTTTACTGCAGTTTTATAGACTTTCACACTCATTATTTTATTGTTTTTGTCATCGTTAATTTTTCTGTAAATTATTTTAAGTTTTTACACGTCAATCAATGCTGATTAAGTGATAAGAAACTTGAAGACTTTAAATACTTGCAGGATCCAATCTTTTTTTATGTATCTCACTTTTAGCTCTCGACCCTTCCAAGTCTTTTTGTTAATTGCATGTTGTTCTTTCTTGTGCAGGTCGCGCAAGCGGCGGAGTGCGCTCGCGCGGCTGAGCTGCGCGCGCAAGCGGCGAAGCACGGCGCGCTCGAGCACGCCGCGCGAAGAGATGCGCGAGCACAGTGCCATAAACTGGTCAGTATGATCTAGCTACTATCAATAATGATGAATATAATGATTTTAAGTTCGATTTTATATGTATTACAAGTGTCTGTGGCCTTTCAAATTGGTAAACCGATTTTTGATTGAAAAAATAATAGTTTTTTAAACTCAAACAATTAAAAGTAACACAATAAAGGTTTTTTATACTGTTATTGTTCATTTTTCACTTTGATATATAAAGTCGATAGTTTATGTAACATTAGTATAATTTCCGATAAACATGTCTATTACAAAGTGTTTTAAGTAAACAAAAGAATTGAAACAATACGTTAGTCAGACGTAACCCACAAAGAGTTGCGTTGTTCAGGATCAAATGACCTTTTATAATACCGCACATCTAAGGTTATTTTAATCTAGCATTGGCTTCATATGCTAACAGGCGATTTTAAACTTTGCGTTTAATATTATTAAGCCCTATGTCCTTTGTAGAGTACTCTACAAATGTCAGACTAGCTCGTAGGCGTTAGATATTAAGATAGTCCTAACTTATTATCATAATTGGTTAATCTAGCCCGATTCAGTAAAACTAAATTGTTCAAACAACAATCATGTTTTACTGGTTGAAGAGACTCAGCTTAGTAAAATTATTTTATCTGGGCAAATCTTAAAACAGGATTGAAAAAAATAATATTACATATATTACATATACTATACAGTTAGTAAAGATTTTTGGTTTTTTGGTTAGTAGAGAAATGAATGGTTAGGTAGGATAACGCCTTTGACGACTTTAACAGCAACACTCATATGAAAATCTTAACAATATCAAAAGGCGCTTTACTATAATGTAGAGTCGTTTGGTAGATGTTCTATTTTATAAAATATTGCAGTAAATATTAGTATTATTATGATTCTGATAACGTTTTATATTGTCCACAGCTGGAGGAAATTAAATCGAAAGAAAGGGTGATATTACAACTGAAAAGAGAAGCAGCGCGGACGGCAGTCGTTCAACATAATGATCAGGTATGTTGTAGACCTCTTAATTTACTAAATAATATTGCTAAATATAATATAAAACATTGATAAAAGAGCACATATTTTACGTTTCGTGTTACATAGTTCATTTGAGCACCATCTATTGGAATTTTGCTGAACTAAATGAGAACGATAGCAGTCGCGGTCGATCTGTGAAACGTTGCTCAAATGATTACTCCAGGGAACAAGACAGAATGTCTATAGTGGGATAGGAGAACATACCAAACCAATTAAAGTCTAAATTATTTAATTTATCTGTAAAATGTATCACACAATAGTATACAAATGAAGAGCAATTATTTAAGTGCATCTAAAGATTAATCTGATACAAACGTCGATCTAAACTTCACAATCGATTATTTACTAGATATTTGTTACTAGAAGATTTAGTCCAGGATAAAAGGTAAACGTAAGGTTTCTTTCAAGATAATTATAATGTTCAGGTAGCCCAGTGGGTATTCCCGTGGGAATATCGATCAGTACGAGTAGCCGCGGGCTTGTTCACAAATAAGAGTATTAGGTTCATGCTGCGTCCGTCTTTTTTTAATAAATTAATAAAGTCACAATATACTGAAGAATAATAAGAACTTGAGGTATAATTACCAGGACTATATGATATGACTTTAATATATAAAAATATAAATAAATGAAAGATGATGAATTATAGCTCTCTTATTTTTTAAGCAATTTCTGAGGTGATGACTTTTGGTGTATTGCTAATATCTGGTATAGAGTTTTACTGATAAAAGCTGTATATTTCTTTGATTGATCGAAGAACTGATAAACTCTTATTGTTATGAGAGAGTGTACTCCTGATTTGGAAGCATGTAAGAAAAAATATTTTTTTTTGTTAAGGTATAATTTTAATTATATTTGTTAGACTCTACCTTTAATATCAGTCATAAACTTCAAAAATTATTTAAACAATAGTTATTAAAACATTCTTATACAAAATCAGTGGTAGCCACGCGAGCCTCCTCCGTGGGAGAGTGCCGTGGGGCAACGATTACAGGGAGTGCCTTAATATAACTCATGTCAAGGAATGTATGAAATTTCCGAATTTACCTTAATGACCGGACTTTGTAGAGTAACTGGAGTTTTATGGCTGCTGCATACGAAAGCCTTTTTGTATGTAAGTTGGATTTGTGTGATTGGATGAATGGTTGCTTGAAGCGGTTTACGAGATTAAGTGAATAAAATCGTGAATGTAGAGGCGTTTGGTTGAATGAAAGAAGGCGTGGTTTGTAGAGCTTTTATTTGCTTTATCATTTGGTTGATAATATAGGAAACGAATGCATATGATTGCCAGCAATAAATAATATAACACAGGACTGGAAAAATACAAACAAAAACTTTTATTTAAAAAATGTAGAGCAACGTTTACCAACTGTATAAGATTGTAGTAGTACTCGTAAGTTATTGAGGGCGAATGACTGTCAAAATTTTATGATTACGATTTCCATCTCTACATGGTTTATGTTAACCTGATATCATCTTTATTCTCAGTACTACATACAAAGATTTCAAAGCGTTTTCTTAACAAAAAGTTTATATTACTACAAAATGTCCTGTTTCTACTTTTGTTAGTTTTCTCACGCTTTCAGGCTCGTAAAGCGAACTAAATCTTATCATTTCATGTATTTACGTACTAAACATAAACTTAAGTTTTTTCAAGGAACTAGATGTGATGGCAATTTAGATATCCTTTCTAAGTTTCTGTGTTCGCAAGTAAAGTATTATCTGAATTATTGAACTGTTGAAATGCAGGGATTTATGGTTCGGCTTTTGTTTCGCAATTTCATTTGTTTGTTGGTTTGCCGACCTCTTGGTATTGCTTGCTGTCGGTTTGATTTGTCATTTCTGTAGAGTTAGGATTTGTTCGTCAATGTTTTGTAATTGAAAATTGTATTTTAGTATTATGTACCTTTGTCTTATATTTACTGTTAAAGGATACATTGTACATTGCATAATGTTCGTACTGTTTTACAGAATATAAAAATACTTGATAAACATAGATAGACAGCACTATACATATAACCAATAGGTAATGTTCTAGCTGTTTTCATTCAATTTCTTGAATCTTTGTTTTGGTCTAGTATCTTGAAACAGAGTTAAACGTTGTTGTATTTTTAAGGAAATAAATATATAATAGAAGAATATAATAGAATAAATATTCGGTATTTGGTTTTATTCTTGTACACCTACCTTGTGTACAGTTTTACATTACGAGTGAACCTAGTTCACGGTCATAAAGTTTTATTGATCTTCACAGTAAGTTTTGATACGCATTTTTCGAGTTCCGTTAGAAAATTTAACTTTATACGGTGCTCCATGCGTTTTTGATAGTAGGACACTAATAATATAAAATAGTTTAATTTAAAATATTTATTTCTTGTCCTTTCCCTGCGAAGGCTGATCATGTAGTAAACTTTAACAATGTATTAATTTTACTTCTTACATATTAGTTTGACAAATATTTCAAACGACAGACAATTCACAAGTGAGCTCTACAAACATTCAATGTGCTTGATTTGTTTATTTTTAGGTAGTGCTGTAAATGCTACATGTTTTCTGTCATTATATCACACAAATGTTACACACAGTATTATACAGAACCCGACATCTAAAGGCTAATCCACATAGACAACACAGTTAACGGAGCAGTGTCGCGTGCTCGCGCTTTTTGCTTAAAATGTAACAGTTCATATAAACGAGTTACTTCATTGCGTCTTTATCTATTATTGCGATTGCGTATCTAAGGTATTGACGATTATGTTGTTACTCTTTGTGGCTATTAGAAGGTACCGTTGAAGTTTAGAACCTTTTTGGTGATTGCTAGAATCTATTGTGGCTTTTAATTGTTGTGATATTAACCGATTTTAATATAGAGCGTTTAGTTTTGTCACGATTTTTAACGGATGGCTATAGGAATAGTATTTTCTGTTTATGTTTTTTTTTGTAGCGAAGTAATGTGAGCATGTTAGTAGATTATAAAGCTTCCCTTAAAATAATAGGCTTGTCGCACGGCCTTTCGTGTTGTTATTATGATGTCACTTTTACATAAATGTTATGTTCAATTATGGTTTTACACGTATGAAATATAGATCAAAAGGACGGGCAATTTACGTTTTTATCAACTTATTTTTTGTAAGGCCTGCTTCTAAAATAAAAGAAGAGAGAGACCTTATTGTCCTTTCAACATATTTTTCATAACACTTAACGTGCGTTTGAAATTAGATTATTTTTTCATTGAAATCCAATTATATCGACCGACTCTACCATTATATTACCCATAACTTTGAGAATAGTCGT
Source organism: Autographa gamma (assembly GCA_905146925.1). NCBI lineage: Eukaryota > Metazoa > Arthropoda > Insecta > Lepidoptera > Noctuidae > Autographa > Autographa gamma. Next base: position 2,130,199 of record LR989858.1, read on the forward strand.
ACATATTTACTCTTTGACATCGCTTTTTTAATTCTATATTACCCGCCTTATTTGATTGACTGGGGGTTTAAAATCTATGTGGCTCTATTATGTCACACTTTTTTATAAGGGTGGTCTCGTTATAGGGGCTTTAAATAGTCGTGTTACGTATTTGTATAATGTCTAAACCCTCAACTCAAGAATGCGAGAGCAACATAAAGATATACCATAACAAAGGGTTGAACCCAGACGGTAGGGTGACCAAGTTTATTGCAACCTGTTCGTGACCGACAAGTTATGCGAGGGAATAAAGACCATAGGCTTGTCAGGGGCTTGGTTGGGAGCGGGTAATTGGAGTAGCTCCTGCATTATGGGAATATCCGTTTCAAACATTTCAACTTCAAACAACCTAGCTATTTTCGCTTAAAATAGTTTTTGGGTTGAATGCTCTACATGTCCTAAATGAGCAGAGTCTTATTGTAGCAAGTTCGCTTGGCTAACACTAAATGAAGTGCTTAGTTAGTGGGCCACACAAGACTTACTGTAATTCAAAGGGTACACCACTTATAACTATGCGGGTTCGTCATAAAAAACCGTCTCATTATCATGGATTCGTGTGGTCGCGCATCGCAGAGCGTTAAGTGCAGACGGGGTCGCCAGACCGATCCGAGTAGCGGCGGAGTGCGCACGCGTGGCGGCCATCTTGAATCACAACTGTCAAGCTTGTTATCCCGCGTTCAGTTTAAATTATAACGTTCGGTAACCGCTGTGTGCGCTTCATCTTATATTGCCTTATAAAGTGTATTTTGTGACGTTTGTGATAAGTGTAATTATTGAATAATTATAATAACTCTGTGACTGTGCTACCTAGAGTCGTGATCTAACCTGTGGACTTCGTTTTTCGGATTTACTTTCTATCGCTGTAAGTGGCCGTTTTATTATATTTAACTAGTTATAAAGTTAGTAGGTAACCGGAGAAAGTCCATCTTCAAAAGAGATTCTGTTACAATTGTCTAGATATTTTATTAACATAGAAAATGGTCATTAACATGTGTGAATATTTTTTCTTGTCATCTTCGTTGTTTGACAATATCGGTCATTGAATCTAATGAATATATTAAACAGATATAAATATTTAGACTATTTGGTGAATGGTAACGTAAAATATCAAAACATTTTGGCACACATACTTGCGATTAAATTAACGCGCGGCCAACAATCATTATCAAAAGTAACGAATCAATTGAAATAGAAAACTGAAAAAAAGAGCGAATATATGTGTTATCGCTGTATACCGGTACATACATGACAGGGAACTATGTTATTATCGAGTTTAACGGTTCCTTTTACGTATTCGCGAGTATTCGCTGCAACTAGCCTCTGCTTTCAATTAATTCTACCACAATTTCTCTGACTAAGGCCTTAGGCCGTTAAATGGTTTCATCAAAACCTGCACACATAAAAGAGCTGGTGAAATGAAGAGTAAAATACAATTTTTAATTAGGTTAATCGGCTGATATCGGCACTATAAAAATGTTGATTATTTGTTTTATAATTGTTAGAGTTTCAGCCACCTGCAGTTTCAATAAGCATTTTAATTAAGACCTTCATCGCTTGAATAAACATCTATTGATTTACACGAATGCTTATAAAACGCTCGTCATTATTTAGGTTACGTCTAATTGTTAATTGAGTTCGTTTGTTTCTTATTCATGAAAATATTGCTAGCGCTGCAGTATCGTGCATAATGAGATTATGTGTATTTGTGGGTTTTCACAACCTACCATAACCAACTGTAAATCTTTTTTAAGTGTACACTGTCGTCTACTGTTGTGTGTCGAGCTCGTGGTGTGTTTGATTGACCTTCTTTATGCATAGATTCCGTTAATACATCGCTACCAGTTAAACTTTTTATTCATAAGTCATAAACAATCGTCAGTCAGACTAGCGATTTTATATGTCATCATCATTAACTAAACATTAGGTATCATTTTTCTTAAAGGTAGTAAGAGAAATTAAAGCACAAGAAAATTAAAGAGAGATCTAGAGTGAATAAAGTTAACTATCATGTAGTTGGGTCTATACGGAACAATATTTTCAGAAGATCCAAGCACTGGCTGGAAAGGTTTAAATAAACATTACATGCTTTTAAAAACTAGCTTACAACGATAATGTTGGTCAGCAGAACAACAACCTCAATCCAAAACCAGGAACAGGAAATATGGTAGGAAATTTCGAGATCCAAATTGCCGAAATTTTGCACTCCAAAAAGTCATCCGTTCGAATGTAAAAAATGCCGCATTGAAAGTTATTCTACAAGATTAATTGAAACCAGTTTGCGAAGTTGTCGTGGGGTCTGTCTTACAAATGTATTGTAATTGGTATTGCCATTTCCTTTCGTGTAGCTATAAGTCATGAAGAGAGGGTAAAGATCAATAGCCGAGATTACGTCTCGAAGATCTATCGAAGGATGGTCTAGGTTCGGGTCGAGTCATGTAACGCTGAGTTTAATTAGTTTGTCTGCTAGAATAAAGGTGAAGTCAAGTAAGGTTAAGTTAGCAATACAGAAGACACGATCTAAGGCTGTAATCATGACACTGCGATATTTTATTTAGTACTATTTCTCGAATCTTCGTTTGCATAATTGGCTTTATTCATTTAATTAGGTTAGTATGTGCTAGTTAGGTGGGCATGTTTCTCGGAATTGTAACTCAAGTTCTGACTTAAAAAAAATGTGTAACATTACCAAAATTCATTTAAACCATAGTCCATAGCACATAGTTTAGTTTACACCTCCTTAGTAAGTTCTTAAAATTTAAAATATGATAATATCCTTGCTTTAAAAGTTAATAGCAAGTTGACAGGTTTATATGGAAACAAATTGTCTCGATACAGAATACATTTGTAATCTTATCGGCCGAACACTTTTATGTTTGGAATTTATGGACAACTTATTTAGTTATTTATCTATTTCTTTCCTTTTATGTCAATGCCGTGTTTCTAATATATTCAAAGGAGATTTGTCTCGCTGTTCTACTAAATACATCTTTGCTATCAGAAGAGAAAAAAGGTGTGTGTCAAAAAAAGGTACCGTATTTTAAGTTCACACATTTTTACACACACTATTGTACTTAAACACTAAAATATTGACCATATTTAACAAAAAACCATTATCCAAGACAACTGAATTATCCTTTCGTTTTTTACGTTCTTAAGCAACTAAATTATATCCGAAAAGTATGAAACAGCGTACGTTAAATAGCACCTAAGTGTACTATAATATTTTACCGTCGTTCACAACGCCTTGTAAAGAACTTTCTTTTTGTGCTTGGCTTACGACCTGTCTTAATAATGGCTGTCATAACTTTATTGGCACACATTATGGCATATTTAAGAATTTATTAAAGCTATATTTTAGTGCAAATTAATATTTACGAACGATTGGTGCCGTGTTGACATTTTAAATTATTGCAGTTATTTATCGCATTGTGTATTCGGTGATATTTTTCGTACTGCCATCATCAGGTACAAATCATTAACCAATATTCATCAGTCTAAATTATGTCAAATTTATTACACACATTCAAAATTGTTTTCATAACATGAAACTTTTAATGTACAGGCTTGACATGCTTTGAAAACATTATCAGTAAGTCACACATTAACAAAAGGATTACTGTTAGCTGTAAATGTTCAACACTCATTTGTTTTTATTTCAAACACACAAACGTGTGCTCCGTAAATAATGAACCTGTTGCATTCATTTGACATGAATGAAGGAAGTGTTTACAAACAGATTCATTCAAGATGCCTTATTGATCGCAACTTAAAGGATGCTTTTGTTAAATATTATGATGTGTGTTTTTAACTTGGCAATGTGGCACTTCGTAAACAATCTCTTGGAAGTTCCGTCCGTTGTTATTCAATGGTCGTATGCGCAAGAGTTATAAAATGTAAATATACTCTTCGTTAACCAAAAAGATATTTGTTAGTGAAAACATTTCCATACTTTACAGAAAATATAAGAGTACATTGATAAGATAGATGCAACAGGTGTCAGCACTGGCAGAATTTTAACATTGCCTAAACCAGTAGTAAACTATCCAAGGTTGATGACAACGAAGAAATGTTTTCGTCATGCATCGTCATTAGTGACATTATAATAGTGTTATAAAACGTTATCATAAACGAGATAAAAACTATAAATATTTAACTCTTTATTTAAACAATGAAAGACAACGTTACAAGTAAAAGAAAATCTTTAATGTCACAATGATTAATAAAAGTTACAGAGATAGATCACGTCCCATACGCAGTATCGACGTGTGTCCAACTAAACGAACAAAATCTTATGACAGATGAATTACAAACGCTGTAATACACAAGCGTGATAAATGAAACATTTCCTCAAAAAACTCAACGTAACAAATATATTCAATCAATTCAATTAACCGAATAATGAGGTAGAATAAAATGAAGCTAGTCTATCCCTTAACAAAAACTGCAATCAAATTCGAATCAGAAGTGAATTTGGTAAAAGTAAGTGTAGATATAGGAAACGTGACATAACATTAACTAGAAGAGGAAGTTTGACCACTAGTCACGGTTGCTCGAACTCACATCACCGAGAACTATTCGAACAACATTGAAAAGCTTCGGTATTGTAATATCCGGGAGAGTTATGAAATGTAAATTATATCCATAAAGTTGAAGGACACTGTAGCAACAGTAGAAAAGCTTAAAGCCTTAAGTGATCGGAAGCCAAAAATGAATATTAATTATTAATATTGATGTAACTTAGTTGATACAGACTTGGCTGAGTCATTTGCAAAGATGAGGAGTTCAAGGTTGTCTGTTATGGAAGTCCATGTGGGAAGCTGTTATATAGTTCATAAAACTACTTCATTTGGGAAAACATAAAATACACAGACGTACAACGAAGGTCATCAAATCTAATGTTTTGTCTCAGACGAGTAGGTACGTTGTTCAAATAGAAATTGTTCCATTTCCATCATGGCCACAGTTGAGCTATCACAAACATTTTAACAACGATCACGACTCGAACGATTTTAATGAACAATATTTCTCATGTGTATCGGCATTTTCGCGTTTTGCATGCGAACATTCAATTTGAGAAATACCGCTCAAATTATGAGGTGAAAGTCGTCTATAATATAGAAATCTTTTTAAGACATTGAGTAACTGATAATGTAAGATAACATGCAGCAGAGATTACAAAAGATAAAGTGTGTACAGTGTACATAGACGGTTCTGATAAAAATGCAGCGCTCGACACAAAAAAAGGTTGATTACAAGTGAATCTATGAAAGGACCCACCACGACGATGGCTATGGTTATTACTCAGTGATTACATATTGATACTTGTATCATTAATAATTTTAGAGCCAAGACGTTGAATGTTAACGTGAAAATATTGATGTTTTGTAAGATCATTACGTGTAATCTATCCTTATTAGTCTACAGAAATTGGTATTGTGTGGAGTGTAATTTACAGAAATTGTATTACAGCGGAGAACACATAATATTGGGGATGCCAATGACCTATCGAGATGATATTTCGCGTTCTAAAGTAACTGATCGTTGTCTGCAGCTTCTGTGTATTGTGTTTATAATTTTATGGCACAATGGTTATATCATCTTTACTGCTATATTTTTCAATGTTATTACGCTATAACATAAAATAAATTGCGTTTATCCTCTTCAAGGCCTAGACTGAATTAGCTTTTGTACCATTTGGAACAGCACTTTCATGTCTAACTGTATCTACCTCTATAACTTAGGTAACGTTACTATATACTATTTGTCCTACTATTGTATGTGTGGTATAAACTGCGTCCCTACAATCAAATCTAGCAAGAGGTCGCCACCATTCACCGTTCGCTCCACGACGCGACCTCCACGAGTGTCTAACAATTGTTCGCTGTACAACGGACGTTACTTCTAACTTTATTGTTCTTTATAATTTCCCCTTGTTTTAACTGTTTGTTTACTTGCATTCAATGCGTGTTTCAGTTCATCTGTCAATTGTTTTTCATCTATGACTTGGTGCGTCCGAGGTTATGCGCGTGTGGTTTGAATTGCACATCATTTACCGTACTATTATTTCCTCTGACAGATTTTACTGTTAAAGATATTCCTCTAAAGTGATACTGACTTATTCATTTTCTGATAGAAACATCTAGCGCTAGTATATCGCTATTGTCTGTTCATTTTCCCCATAAACGTCTTATTTGGCTTGTTTTCGTTTTGAATACGTGCATTATATTGCATCGGCCATTGAAATCAATGAGATGGGCATCTTGCAATATGCCGTTAGCCGCGAGTCACCCGTCCACAAGAGACTTGTTATGGAAGATATATGCGATGTGAATGGATCGGCGTCAAATAAATAACATAGTAGATGGACGACCAATTATTATGATGAATAGTGTATGAGTGTCAATGTCTTTCAACAAGTTTAAAATCTGAATCTTATAGTATTTTAGATCTTTGTGCCGGATGTTCCTATTAGTAAATAGGTTAGAAGATTAGGACTTGTGAAATAGAGCTTTTAATTTATAATTAAATTTATAATAATATCTTAACTCAAAATTAAGACTCAAGAGTTTAATAATAGCTTTACCGAATGCCTAAATTTGTCTTGGGATAAAATGTGATAATGAAAAGCAAACATTGACATTTACGTTACCGGGGTCTGATAGAAAACTGAATGGAACCTCCATTAAAGTTTTCTATCAGACCCAATCCACATACGACAGTGCGTTTAAGGAAGAAGTGATAAGCAGTTAAGAGATATTTTTATCTTAGGTATACTTAGTGCTCTGCAATAGCTCAAAAATCAGAGATAGCCTTGTACATAAGTTTGCTTAGTACAAACACTGCAGATAAAGGCATTTAAATTTATTTTAAAACTATCTTGCATCATGTATACTATAACATTGTCACAACTGTAATAATTTGAGTTGTGTAGTCGATACCACCTGCAGTGTCGTTGAGACATTTCTTCTAAATTGATTGTTAACGGTACTTTTTTTGTTCTATTCTTGACTTGCATTGAGTAATTTTGGCATTTCCGTTCAACTGTACACATAGGAAATTTAATTTACCTATATAAAAGTAAACGATATCATGCTTTCACTGGGCAATTAGAAAATTGTTTATAAATGGTTGAGTGAGCGTTACCTTTATAGTTCGTATCTGTATCAAATTTTATGAATTTTGAATAAGTGTCGCAGATCTTGAAATTGACGATAAAAGAAGAAGAATATGAGGCCTTTGCCCAACATTGGGACATTTTAGCCTATTAATAATAAGTAAAGATGTTTTGAGGTCTCAGTTATTTCATTGATTGATGTTCGTGGTAGCATGTAAGCTATCTTGTGTAAAGTATCTTGTATATTTAACACATAATCATCTCGTGTAGTACCTAGTCTATGTTTTAGTTTTACCAGTATATGTGGAGTTGCGTGTCATTACGTTGTCTGCGGCCTCGCCTTAGTTCGCAGCTAGAAATCGTACAATGTACCGTGTATTGTAAACACGATTACTGATTTTATTGTTCGTATGTCGATTGGGTAGATATTTACTTGTTTTACTGTTTTGTATTATTGTCTTGCTATTGTTTTGGTGTTTATAAAAAGAACTACTTTGTTGGCGTATTGTTTAAATGAAACATGGTATCTATTTTATTTATATATAGTAGTATAGGTTGCACAAAATAATTTCCTGTTTTAATCGTTATTTAAGCCAGAACAATCCAATATTTTATATTACAAGTTAGGGTCATATCATCATATTATTATCATCACGCCTGTATCCCCGAAGGATCAGGCAGAGGTGTTGCAATTTACACCCACAGTTCGCTGATATGTTTAGGTCCCATGTAATAGGGGGCGAACCTATTGTAATAATTTAATTGGGGTCGTATTCATAAAAAAACAGTGATATAAGTAGTTTGAATGTCCATTTAAAAAAAAATATAACCTAAAATATTGTTGAATTGCTAACTAGCAAAGTAATAGGTGCATCGTTAAATGTTAGCGTTTTAACGTAAATAACACGTTACCAAAGCAAGTTATCACGAAGTCTGTCTGTATCATTACACTAGTCTCGTGAAGTGTCAATTAGCGATCCCGGGATATACGCGACTTTCCACACGATTTACTGCTCTTATTTTACAAATACAATCATCTACATACTGAATATTATTTTTAAATTGGTTTTTTAACTCAAATTTAATAAGAAAGGTATTTACTAAGTCTAATGAAGTGCACATAGAATACTCTATTGTGTAGGGTCGATACGTGACGACTTGAAGTTATTTTATAAATTTATCGTAATCTTAATATAGATAGAGCATACATATTACTTTAATACATAACTTAGTAACAGTAGCAAAAGTAGAGAACGCTAGTTTAGTGCCGTTTCAAGTAAATAAAAAAGCGATATTCGTCGTTTAATTGAATACTTCAAAAAAAGGATGGTGCAAGTGGCATTCTTATTGTCTTAGTACCAGTTTCAAAGTGCAGGTGTGTGTAGTTATGTACATATTGTTAGCAGCAGCTGAACATTTGGCCTTTCTCTCCATTTCTTTGAACGATATATTACTTGTAAATGTTTTATGCATCGATGAAAGAAGTTGATATTTTATACGAAATAAATGACACATTATTCTGAAACTTTTTGCAATATGCAACTAATTATATTGTATTATAACTGTCAGTGTCGCAAGTTATAAAAAGCTATACAAACTTTTTACACGAGTAACTGTAACTTTAATTTTAAAACAATTTTATGGCTGTTACCAAGTTGGTTGACAGCAATGACAGCTATAAATAGTAAAAAGGTTGTAATATCTAACTCAAGTTAGATATTACAACCTTAAAGTTATGTTTATTCGAGTCCTTGAAATAAAATGATTCAGTATTCATGATGGTAAAAAATATTATCATGTTTTTATGTATTGTTTTGGTGGCCAGTATTGTGTTTATAAAACATATTATAATTATCACGTGCATATGTTTCCGATATTATGGATGGAGGAAGGATAAAGTTATCCGTTATTTTAATATAAGCTATAACTCTTAGTAAAGATTTTTAATATTGCAGCAAAACGAATATTTTGTAACTTAATGACCATAGCTACCGATTCCAAATGCGTATGTTGCGTTTTTTCTTAAATGTCAATAACCTAATAAAAATATTGTTGAAATTGTGATTTCATATATATCGAGGTATTATAACATTCAGATGAACCAATGTTCTGCAATAGATGTCTAAAGGTTTCGACCTCTTTAGTAATGTGTAAGTCTAGACTTTCCGTAAACTATCGTTTTAACGGCGATTGAAATGAAATATGAGGTAACATTATGAAAACTTTATAGATGTATTTTATTATTAAGTACTGTCTGGATTGTTTTACTTTTCTAGTATCTACTTAGCATGGCTTCACTTTTAAAAAGTTCTTTTTTTTAATGAGTTTAGGTTGTTCTTACTGTATAGATATTATGTAATATAATGATTATTATAGTTACAGAATGAATCATCTTAAACATAGTTTTTTTGTATATTAATGTTATGACTTATTATTATTATTTTTTTAACTAGCCTGTACCGTCCTGTACAGTGGGACAGTATAGGCTAGTTAAAGAAAAAATGATGTTATGTAAGTTTAAATATTAATATAATTAATATATGGCAGGATAATAATCTGTTACCATAACTTGTTATAAAAAATAAAACATATTTTAATGAAATTCTTTAAGCTGATTAATTGATCAGATTTGTTAATGATATGCTCATCAATCTTTCGTAATGAATAAACGTTTAATATCAAATGAGGAGTGGTCTTAAGATTACATAGATCGGCCCTGATCTCGCTATTTTTACAAGAAAACTGCTTTCTATCATAATTAATTACTCGACAGCGAATCAAATTGCCATTATTTTCTAAATACAAGACGAAAATAGAAAGAGCATAAATTAACAAAATCAATTAATTTTGATAAACGACTTGTCCTTCTTTGCATAAATTACAATAACTCTAGAACAAATTAAAGCCTTTTCTATAGTGATTAATAGGCTTATAATAACCGGAAACAATACTAATCTCATTGATCTAAGTATATGCAATTTACTGCATATGCGGATCTTTAAACAGGATGCTTAGTGAACGTGATGGAAATGAAAATTCGGTGCGAATGCGCATAGCATACGGTATACGATCCACGGTAATTGACGAAGAAAGTCGAATGAGTTGGAAACACGCGCTTTCTTAGACCCTGACCTACCAGAATGTACTCTTACTTAGTGAGATAGACATCTCCTAATGTAGGAGATACTTAATAATGTTGCCTGTCAAAATATTGAAGAAATATGTTATTAATACGATATTTATGAATTAATATGGTGACTTATTGAGTTATTCTAAAATTTTACATATTTCAATACTGATTTAGCTTAATATAACGTAAGAATGTGGCAAATGTTCAAAAGAATTTAGAAGCTTAGCAAAATTGTGAATTAAATGTTAATTTATTAATGCTCCATTTCAAAACGAAATAAAAGATTCTTGTTACCTTTATGCCAAGAGATTCTATGAAAAAATCTTCAGGTATAAGTTTAACATTTCGCTAAGACTGACCATTACCATAAAACCTTTCGTTAAGAGAAACCATCTGTTTACCTATTAAGTAACAGGCCATAGACACGCCTCATAACAAACAAAAGCCTAACACTTGAAATGAAAGTGGCCTTCCTACCTCATTAGTTTGGTCAACCATTGTGGCCTAAACGCTGGTCCGTGTTCGACAGGGGAAAACACTTCCTGGGAAATCTTGTCACTTGATTAGAGACGATAATGGCTATGTACGGTGGAAAGCGAGGTACTTTGAAACTGTTGATGGATCTGTTACTTGGTGAAACCGATAAATGATAGATTAATAATTGTTTGATGGTGATGGTTTTGATTTTTACCATTTATGAAGCTGCGTGTAGCGAATAAAATAAATGTAATTTTACAACTGTTTTATGGATTTTATGTAGGTATATTCCTGGTCATTCCCGTTACATAATATTGTCTTAATCATGCAAAGTAATCGTTTTGTGTTAGTATTGGTATGTATCAATGACAACATACATGTCTATATTTGAAAACACTACTTGAAAATGTTTTGGCTCTGGTACAGTAACAATAGATAAAGTAGGGTTAATGTAAGGCCCTCGCAGACGGGCGCCACTCAGACTTGTTCCCACAGAGTTTGCTTGAACTATGAATGTTTGTTGTATCGATTGCGTTTAAAGTGGCTTCAATTCTATTAAGATTCCTGCCAATTCCTCTATTGAATGGCTGATCAAACTGCAGATTGTAAAGCCCGTGTGAAATGAATGCATCCCGCATTTTGCAACGTATTTCCACTTAGCCTAACATTATAATTATGATTGGTATATATTTATGGATATGGGGTCTATAGAATTTTGCAAGCTTCCTACTGAATCTTGTTTATGTTCAGAAGCGATGCCTTTCAAAACATTTCTGAAGAATTAAATGCTGAAGAAATTTCTCGTGAAAAAAAAACGATTTTGAAGACTTCTATTCTTTGGTTAGCAAATAGCTCAATTTTAGGAAGTAGTGTATCTTACATTAATGTTACCTTAAATTGGAATGTAAAAGTGTTTCGAGTGATTAAATTTTGATTGATTTCCAAATGCAAATCATTTTCGTTTTGATTTGTGGTGTGCGAAAGCCTGCGGTCACTTTCGTATAACCACCAAATTTTAACTCGATTAGAATCGATCATAAATGTAAGTGAAATCGTAATCGATTTAAATATTTTCGAGTTTATGGGCATACCAATGAATGAATAGGCTTTCGATACCTTGGAAGTTAATCGAGTTATGTAATTGTTTAGGTTAGTAGAAGAATTTTAGTTACGAATATGCGGTATGTGTGTTCTATAAGAAAGTTGTGCATTCGTGCATTTATTTCATTTATGTGGCCCTTAAAATTATGTCTTTAAAAATCGTGTCTTAATTATCTAGACATTTAAAAAGCTTTTTATTTGCATAAAAAACCATACAACTAATAAAAAAATCTTTAAAGCTTAAAATTAAAAGCCAGTTACTTCAAGTACCACTAGAGTTATCTGAACAGTTCTATACCCGCTCGTGCCGTTTCCCCTGTATACCGGATCTGCAGAATAAGTCAATTAATGGCAACTCATTAGCTTGTTAACCTGGATTCAAGCGACCGGCGCTCGTAATCCGATGTATCGACATGTGCTGAATGTCATATGGCTTTGTTATTTAATGGATCTAGCTATTGTATGAGATGTAGGTTCTGTGTGACAGATGTAGCCTTGAAAGATATTTATAATTATTATATTTATTACCTCGTTGGCCTGGTGGTGCTAAGCGCGACTGCTACGCTAGAGGTCTTGCGTTCGATTCCCGAGTCGACCAAGTTGTTATTGGGTTTTTCTATGAAATTCTCAGTAGCAGGTCGGAGTTTGGATTTGTGCCCGGTTAGTGGCAATAGGCTCGCCCCATATTACATGGGACCTAAACATATCGGCAAACTGTGGGTGTACATTGGTACACCTCTGCCTAACCCTTCGTGGATACAGGCGTGATGATACGTTATGTTATGTTTATATTTATTACCTTCAAGGTGCTAGTTTTGGAAGAATGGCCATCCTCATCATCTCTCGAGGCTTTTCCCAACTATGTTGGGGTCGGCTGCTAGTCATACTGGATTCAGCTGAATACCGTATTTTTGGAAGAATGGTATTATCAAATAATCGTTTCACCACCTTTACGAGTACCTCTCAACAGTTTAGATGCTCACTTTAAAGTTTTAATTTAATCCTTTTCATTGCAATACATAATGAAAAGCTACACAATTAACCTATAAATAATTACTGTTAAACTATATTGAACTATTAGTTCAATATTTCAATGAACATTAGTTCCGATTTAATATCCTGTTAATTAGAATGTTTTGAATATCTAATTTTCATGACTCATAATACTAGCTACTGTGAGTCATACAAATTCCCCCACCCTCAGAAAGTGATTATTATAGACGTGATAATATGATCTTATGATAATATAATCACAGATCTATATAACTCAAATTCTTGTCCATACAACTACGTGACTTAACTAAGATAGCCCTAAGATAAAACAATTTTTTTGAAGCTCAATAGATATGCGTCTTCATTTGTCTTGAATCTATAAAGTTTGTATATGTCATTTTCATATTCGAGCGACTCGTGGCTAAGTGTAAGCGCTCGCCGCGGTTGGTCCGTGGATGGGTGACCACTTATAACATACCGAGACCCCTCCGTGATTCGGAAAGCACCTTAAACAGTAGGTCCCGGCTGCCACACAAAGATCTTTGGCAGTCGTTAAGTCAATTCTGACAACCAGTCTTCCTATGGGATACTGTGTTTCCCAGTAAAATGGGTTGTGGAGGTCAGATTGGTAGTCGCTCCGTATAAAATACGGTATTCAGCTAAATCTGGTAAGGCTCGGGAATGATGATGCACATACATATTTAAATTTAGAATGAAATAATAGTGTAGGGCAACAATTAAAAGAAAGTTACAACTGTTTATGCCATTAACAATCTTATAACATAGTATATGGTATGTAACAAGGCACTTTAAAATATCATACTATTATTCTTTAATGTATAGTAATTGAATACAGTATCGAATAATGTACAAGCTCATAATGTATGCAAGTTTTATGACCCTTGCTTTACAAGTATTCTTACTAAAGAGTTATTAAGAAATGTATTTTTGCTGTAATATGTTCTTATGTGTAGTTAAGGTTTACATTAACGTTATTATGTTTAGTTTTAAAATATGTTGTTGCTAAACTTAATTATACTTTCGCTGAAATTACTGTTATATTAATCGCTGTTCATTTTTTTACCATACTATTAAGTTGACATATTATATTATATTTTGTTTCGAAGCTACTGCATATATTTTAACTTTAATAACGATAAAGATTTTAACGTAATTAAACATTATTTAAATAATATAGTGTGGTATTTAAATAACTATTCACACTTAGGTAAAGGGAAATAGGTAATTATCATAGACTAAATAGAGCACGATTCATAGATTTCAGCTTCACTAGTGCTTGAAGGCCACACGCAATAAAAGAAAGAACACAGAAAAACCTGGCTACTTTTTATTGCATTGTGTCTACGAAACTCTATTACAGATTCCTTATTGATTAAGTTTATTTATTTTGTCTCGCATTGAGAGCTTTAAGAAGGTTTTGTTGAACATCATAACATTATAATGTATAAACATTAAAGTAGATTGCAGTCCCAAAGTCGTACAACATAGGTACCATTTATAAATGCGGACAACATCACATACATTGCTCTGAACCCAAAGTAAGTAGCTGATACACTTGTGTTTTGGAATTCAGAAACAACGAAGGTACCACAAACACCCAGACCCGGGACAATGTATTTGGTTTCTACATTGACCCGTGCGGGGATCGAACTCGGGACCTCAGAGCTAGCGACGCCTTGAAACCGGTGCGTACGCTACGCGATCACGGAAGTCGTCAATTTATGAAGTATTTTCCAACAAAAGAAGCCATTTGGATAACCAACAAATTATTAAATTGAATTTAGAATTCCGTTCCTCTTGTTTAGCGCCCATAATATTATTTAAGAGGATACACCTAAACATTTATATTTTCTACGTAAGTTTGATAGTAGTCTCAAAACCCAGGTTATTGACTTGTTAAGTAGGTAGTATTTAAAATTAATATATTAATCTTTTATTACCAGGGAAACACTAATAGAAGTTCGTTAGCCTTGATTCTAGTTACAATCTTTGATATTACGTTTTCCGTAACAGAAGGAAATAATTTGCGCTTTCTGTATTTTTTACATTTAGGGATAGTGTATCGCGTACCGGTGTAAAAATATTGTACTAGTAACGGAATTTACAGTTTGCTTTTGTTAAAAACAAGTATATTGGTCACGTAACGATACTTTTTTTTTGGTTCTAAACATACTGCGACATTAAAAAAAAAACTAAAAAAATAAACAAAATAATTATACCTTTAAACGGAGCAGTATAATAGCGTAACAGGTATATCCATGTAAATCAATAATAATTACCTGCTTCAAAACTACTGAAGCATAAAACTATAACTTCCGAACGTTTACCAGCCCTCCGATACAAAATATTGATTAGAATAAAATAGTTTTTATGCCGATTGTTATCAAAACACGGTGACGTACGCAGGTCATTGAACTCTAAAGCTAGGAGTAAATGATAATGTAATAAATAGTTTCTCGTCACGCGTATACAAATTACATTATTTGATTTCACGCTGTTCTAGATTTAAATTATGTTTGTCATTTAGAATATTAGATATTATTTGCACTTGAAATAAGTGTTGTCATAGTAAATTACGCGTAATATTGGGTAAGGCAATACTGCACCGCATTTGGATACGTGTGGAGCAAAATAAACTCTCAATTTTTGTTCGTATTTTCTCTTGGAACGAATAGAAAACCTTTTTTTTTTCATGATAAATAACCAGCATAGGTCCTACAGAATAGTAATCTTGTTGCAGGTAATTTTACAAACAAAATTTTAATTCACTATTGTAGAATTCCTGGGAAAATTTTAAGTAAATTTTATCACTTAACGTTAATATGCAAATGCACTACCAAACCACCATTAGTTGAAAACTTATCTAACTATGCCAGTGGTGTATTTGTATGTCCACAAATAGTATTGGTTAGTATGTAAATAGATTAGCACTTGTCTATTAGCTAGCCGCATGCACTAAGCAGTTAAAACCAATTGGATATAATGATAGAAACATCACTAGAGAATTACATACGAGCGCAAGCTTTCTCGCTTGTCTCTGAGTAATTAACTTGGAACATAAGGGTAAGAGTTTGTGAAATCGAATTGAAAATATCTTTAAGAAACCTAGCGAATAATAATAAAGTAAAAAGCTGTCTTCACTTAATAAGGATAATGAAAAGCTATTTTATTATTAAAAAGATATTAAAAAATAATCTCGTTACCTTTAATATGTGTAATCTAAGAAGAAATCAATATTTCTTGTTCAATAAGTAAAAATAATCATAAAAAAAACAATGTTGTTTAATAGTATTCAGTTCATAACTTGTACTCAATGCATAAGGCAAAGGCCCCTTGGCATACAGAAAGGGAAACATCAATATCGCGTGACTAAGGATAACTATTAAAAACTTACAAATCTTTTAATCCGACCAAGTTACAAAGTTATACAAATTGTAAAATTTACCAAGAGCTGATGTTATCTACAAGAATTCTAGGTTACAACAAAATTAATTATTGATTTCTGTTTCCTTTAAGATATTCAAACGTTTTAATTAACGTCACTGTATAAATTGAGTGCTTTATAGATTATATAAGCTTTGACATGTTGCCTTGTAGAAACCTTGATAAAATATGTATGTACTAGAATACAGCATTCCGATCTAACTCAGTTAATCCGTTTGTTCCTAACAATTCGTTAATGCTTTCACTTTTATAAAATTGTTCGTGAAACGGAACTAAGAACAATATGCCTGTCAAAACAGAATGTGTTGATGTTTGCTTGTTTTTTTTCGCGGTTCATATTGTGACGTCAAGGTGTTAGATTCTTTTTTGTTTTTGAAACAGCTGCTTTTAGCCTTGCCAATAATTTATAATTTATGGTTTGCACTGTATAATTATTAACTTGGAGTAATAACAACATATATTCATTCATTAGAGTTGTTGGTCATGAAACTTTATTTTTATCCTTAAAAAGAGGTTGGATTTTTGCTCCATTATTTCGGCGACTTTAGGTCCTTCATTTCTATATTTGTCGGAATCTTTCAACAAACATATATCTTTATATCTATAAAGATAGAGAACTTAACAATACATAAAAACAATGTTCACGATAAAACACATGAGGGCCCGACAGTGACGCAACGAGAAATATAAAATGAGTTCATAATATAAAGACAACAGCAGTAACGAACCGAATCGGCATTCAGAGAAAGCGCACTATTTCTAAAAGATGTTATTATACATTTTGTTTTTAATGCACGAGACGATATAATGACAGGAAAAAGTTATGACAATACTAATGTTCACTATCCTTACGACTAAAGACATTAAATAATCTTCTATTATCATAAAACTAATGGAAGGATATAACCTGATTGTAATATTTAAAATTAAAGTTAAAATGGTGGCCTGAATTTCCAAAAGAATACGGGAAAACTTCGAAAATAAAGTTAATGGTATAGATTTTGACGCTTCGAGGACATTTGAGCATCAATTACACATGACAATCATAATGGGTTTTAAGCTCTTAAGTGTGATATAAATAACGCCTTTCGAAGGCATTCATACTTAGAAGCAGTCATTTCTAAAACCACTTCTCTATCGGCAGATATCAAAGCTATAAACAGTTGTATGTTTAATGATGTCACCCCAATTTCGTTCTAATCAAGGACCTAAGACAAACTTTCCAAGGATTCTGCATTCTGTCCACGTAAATCTTCATCATCAGTCAGTATCAATATAAAAGAAAACATGGAGGATAGTACTAGTAATAATGGTAAAACAAAAGAAAATGAGACCCCTCTGCCAGCCAAGCCTATTAAGACTGACAATAAGGTGGAAGTGCGATCCTCAGCATCACAAAATGTTACGACGAGAAAAGGCTCTGTTGTAAGAAAAGAGGAGTTGATTTCTACATCGAAGGAAACATTACGCAGTATTATTAAAGAGGAAATTAACTCGGCTTTCTCCAATATTAACAATTCACTTATGGAACTGAAGACTGAAGTAACTGTGTTGCAAAATAGTGTTAAGTTCATGACAGAAAAATATGATTCTATCATAGAACGAATATCCTGTGTAGAAGTAAAGACCAAGATAATAAATACACTCGAGCTGGAAGTCAGTGACTTGAAAGGTCACTTGAAAGTGCTTAATGAAAGTATTGAAAAACAAGAGCAATGGGGAAGGCGGTCAAATATTGAAATTATAGGTTTACCTGAAAAAAATGGTGAAAACTTGATTGAAACCCTCTCTAAGCTAGCTACATATGCTAATTGTCCTTTCAATGCGCAGACTGACATCGATTTTGTGACTAGAGTGGCTCACCTAAACAAGGATCTCAAAAAACCAAAGCCAGTGGTAGTCCGCTTTCTATCTAGGTATAAGAAAGATGAGTTTTTATCCCGCTTGAGAGAACAAAAAGATCTGAAAGCCTGTGATATTGGCTATACTGGTAAAACATCTCGGATTTATTTTAATGAACACCTAACAAGTTCCAAAAAGATGCTATTAAGCAAAGTGAAGAAGTTAGCTGAAGAAAAGCAGTACAAATATGTGTGGGTAAAAAACTACACTATACTAGCACGTAAATTCGACTCAGGTTCAGCAATTCACATTTTGACCGAGGATGACTTAAAAAAGTTAATTTAGGGAGATTTACTATTGTTCTTTATTGTCAATTGTTAATTTTTACTGAGTTTATCTTTGTAGTCTTTATGCTTATTTTCAAGCTTATTCATAAGCAGAACCTAATTCTAAGTAATATATTAATTGTATCTTTGTTTGTTATAACATTTAAAGTTAGGATACTTATTTTTTGTTTTTGTCTTGAGTGGAACCAAATACTTTATAATATATTCATTATATCATTGTTTGTTACAGCACGAAGAATAAGAATATTAATAATTCAGTTGGTAAACTATTACAAATATCCCATAATTGGCTCAATACTTAGAGTGAGGAAACTTACTTTTTGTTTTGTTCTTGAGCGGAACCATATTTTTAACTATACATTAATTATAGCATTGTTTGTTACAGCAGGAAGAATGAGGTTATTATTGATTCAGTTGGTAAACTATGATGCATATTCCATAATTGGCACTGTGGATTCGTCTTGTTCTTATCTCTTGAAATTAAAAGGTACCTTTAATTTATTTGTCACTAAATGTTATATTACTAATATCTCACATTCTCTCAAATAAATATTTATTATCAGAATGTTAGGGGATTGCGTACTAAGACAAATTTATTTCTCAAAAATGTATTACTCTGCTCATATGATGTGATTAGTTTGAGTGAGACTTGGTTGTTGCCTGGGATATTTAATTCAGAATTGTTTGATGATAGGTTTAGTGTTTACAGATGTGATAGGGATTACAGTTCCAGATCAGACAAGATGGGTGGAGGGGTTCTTATTGCAATAAGGAAGGGTTTATCAGTTGAGGATGTCCGCATCAAACCTTCAAATGACACAATGTCAGCTGATATTTTATCATTGAGTGTCTGTGTTAAAAAACCAACTTTAAATTCCAAACTAAGGTTGTATTGTTGTTATTTCCCGCAGAATAATTCTCAGCTTAATGAAGAAGTTTTGTTCTATGATCAAGTTTCCCAATCTGTAGTAACTTATCCAAATGATATATTCTTTATAATAGGTGATTTTAATATAAGAAATGCAGACTGGTTATCAACAGGACATAATAATCAGGCTGTTTTAAACTTAATAGGATCAGATCCTTTAGTTGGTGCTTTGTCAAACTTTTTGTCACTTAATGATTTTTCTCAATATAATCTAATTGCAAATATTAATAACAGACAACTCGATCTTTTATTGAGTAATTTTAATTGCACAGTTGCCAAATCTATATTCCCATTAGTCAGTGAAGATCCTCACCATCCAGCGTTGGATATTATTGTACGATATATAAAATTAAACACTTTACATTCCCCACCGAAAGTAACTCGTATGTTTGGTAGTGCTGACTATGATGCTATTAACGGCTTTCTTTGTTGTACAGATTGGGATACTATCATAGATGAGCATAATATTAATGAATCTTTATTAAGATTTTATAGTGTTCTAGAGGAAGTGATAAGTGCTCATGTTCCAAGTAAAACTATATATAATAAAAATAAATATCCAGTATGGTACTCCACAGCTTTAACTAAAATTATTAAAGAAAAATTAAAGTTTCACAGGAAATGGAAGTGTTATGGTCAACATAAAGATTATTCAACTTTTGTTCTTTTAAGGGACAGACAAAAAAGAGTTGCTAAGGAATGTTATGATAATTATATTAAAAAAATTGAAAATAACATATCAAAAAACAGTAAACAATTCTGGGCTTTCATTGAGAGTAAAAAGAAATCAAATTATCTCCCTGACAGTCTACACCTGGATGATGTTGCATCCTCAGATGGTAAAAATATAGCAGATCTCTTTAACACTTATTTCAGCTCCGCTTTTGAAAATGATATTTTAAATTGTCCAACTAACTCAAGTTTTGTTTGTCAGAATCAGACGTTTTTAAATCTAAGTGTAATTAATATTCCCTTAAATACTGTTTCGAATTACCTTAAAAAACTAGACATTAAAAAGGGATCTGGTCCTGACGGCATTCCTCCTTTATTTCTGCAACAGTGTCATAAAGCTCTGTCAGCCCCTTTACATAAGTTATTCAATGCATCCTTGCGATCTGGTATTGTGCCAATGTCATGGAAACGGTCATTTGTTGTCCCTATCTTCAAAAGTGGTGACAAACATGATATTAAGAACTACCGTCCCATTTCTAAACTTAGTGTAATACCTAAACTGTTTGAGAGAATTGTGTGTGATATGATTACGCCGCTCGTTAAGCCCTTATTGATACCTGAGCAACATGGCTTCATTAGTAAAAAATCTACTGAGACTAACTTGTGTGACTTTATTGATAACGTGACCTTGGCTATGGATGGGGGCTATCAGGTGGACGTCGTGTATACCGATTACTCAAAGGCCTTTGATAAAATTTCCCATAGAATACTAATACGTAAGCTCGAGGGCATCGGTATACACGGCGACTTGCTTCGGTGGTTGGAGTCTTACTTGCGAGATCGTAGTCAGGCCGTTACTATTAAAGGTTTCTGTTCAACATTTATACCGATTACATCAGGCGTACCCCAGGGCTCGCATCTCGGACCGCTCTTATTTAACATATATATTAATGATGTTCATTCAGTGTTTAATAATTCAAATTTCTTGTTATATGCCGACGATAAGAAGGTATATAAAGTTATAAAAAATATAGATGATTGCCGAGGGCTACAAAATGATATAAATAATTTATCTAACTATTGTACTAATAATATGCTTTACCTCAATGTAAAAAAATGTCATATAATTACATATACAAGAAAGAAAAAATATATTGAATATTGTTATAAATTAAATAATGAAAATATCAATAGGGTGTCTGAGGTGCGAGATCTGGGAGTCCAGTTAGATAGTAGACTGATCTTTGACAGGCAGATCGCATCCATTGTCAGTAGGGCCTATCGTATGTTGGGTTTTGTGCTGAGAGCTACTAAAGATTTTAAGCGTTTGTCGACCATATTGTTGTTGTATAAGACGATTATCAGGCCAATTCTCGAATATGCATCTGTTGTGTGGAATCCACAATACAAAGTTTATATTGAGCAAATACAATGGATCCAAGATAAATTGAATAAGCATATATTATGGAGAAGTCATAAAAATAATTGTTCAGAAAAAATACCTCATATACCTTCATTGGAGACTAGACGAAAGGAACGAGACCTTTTGTTTTTATATAAAATATTAAGAAGCCAAGTTGACTCTCCTTACCTCTTAAATAGGATAAGTTTGAAATGTCCACGCATTAATTCTCGAAAGAAATCCTTATTCTTTACTGCTACTGCAAGAACTAATTATGGAAAAAATGTATTTATTTCAAGAGCATGCCGACTGTATAATGACCTTATGAATAATGGTAATAGTGATACCCTTATAGATATCTTTAACCTTTCTTTTCCTAAATTTAAAAAAATCATACACGATTGTTTGGTTCCTCTCAACATTTGAGATTTTTTAGTTATATATAGATATAACTTTTTTTTTATTTTTGATACAGAAATATTGTTTTTCTCTTCTTTTGCATAGTTATTTAAACTTTTTCTTGGCGCGATTGTATTGTTTAAGTGTGGAAACTGTTTTTGGATAATGTGTCGTTTATTATGATTGTAATTGTTAATTTATAGTATCTGTTTGTTTCCCCAATAAAATAAAATAAAATAAAATAAAAAAAAAAAATCAGGCCATCATACTCGAGGCTCTTCCGAAGGTGACGAATACAAAGAAGGCTCTATCGATGACGATCGAAGGACCCCACATGGTGTAAATGGTTGCAATTCTAAGTAACACCTGCAGGGATCTAATATGGTCGGTACAGTACGAGAGGCGATTACAAATGACCAGATGATATCAATCATTCTTAGTTTCGCAATTTAATTGGCTTTAATTATTGGTGCTGCAATAGTGGTATGGTTATGGCTGTTTCCAAGACTTTATTGCGTTTGCCCATATAGTATGTTGCTTAGTGTCCCGTTAATTGAGCTCCATGGCTTGTATTTCTTTTATGCATTGTTGCTAACATTCGACACCACAACTTTTCTTATTTTTATAAATATTTCTATAAGGCCATAAATGCCTTCGTCTGGAACTTTTAGCAGATTTCAATTGATAGTTTAATTCCACCCCTAAATCAAATTTTATCATTTGATTTATCTATTAACCGAATTCCACTAAAACAGGTTCAGCAGTTTAGTTTGTGATTTAGTTTCGCATTTATTAAATTCGTGTGGTCTAAACAAGATATCTGGTATCCGTGATCTATCTGTTTATTATTCCGTTGGTCATTATTTCTAACAATGTTCAGTTCAATCACAATCGTAATGGACCACCGTGTATTAGACTAGTTTTTGACCTGCACTGCCCACTCAGAAAGACCTTGGGTTGTATGGTGTAATAACATTTATGAGTTTAGGAGTCACGCGCTGCTCTAAATCGTCAGGTTCATTTGAATACAATACTAGTAATGTTTTAAAGCTGTCTCGTTTGCATTTCGTAAACTGCCTCCGTGTAACAATTATAAGCGTTGTTCAAACTTGTTTCGGTAGCTTTGACGAGCATAACATTAGATGTGGCGATAAGTGACTCTTAATCTTTATAATCCGATGCGCTTAGAATAGAATTATTAACAATTATGTGCTCTTGTTCCGTGTGTCTATGGAAGTTCAATTTGCAGCTTTAAGTATCAGTCAGAATAAGTACGTAAGTGGCGTAAGTTACAAATGACATAAAGTTGTCTTTAAAAAATTTGCTTTCGTATAATGAAATGATTTCAAGGGTTTTATATTGGTTTGATTTATATTTGGACGACCGACATGACATACAAAATTAAAAATACTACAATATTTATACACAACGTTATAAGATATAACGAAGTGAATAGAAATAAATTCAACAAGATAATCGTATGCCTCTCAATCGTCGATTATTGCAATTATTCATTCCCTTCTTGCTTTTCAAGTAGGTTTGTTTTGTGGAGTTTTTTCGTAAAGTACTGCAACAGAAGCATCTGATAAACTCTGCGTTTTTTACCTATCGAGTAATTTTAATCAGAGTTTAATGGTTGATTTTATCTGTTACGCGTGTTCAGAGGCATGAGCGAAAACATGATGCGCCATCGTCACCTTTTACGAGCGACTTTAAGGCCACTTCTTTTTATTACAAACACAACTTTAAGCGGTTTTCTGAGTATTCTATAACTTTTTCATACAATGCAAAATATTTTTATATTATCTTGTAACCGTCGGCGACGTTCTGCAAAGATGCTTGTTACTCAGAAAATGAGGACACATACCACCTATGACTACAAACTTTCATCCGTACATCCGTTACATCTATACATTTACGTCCTGTATGAAAAAGATCCTCCTAACACAAAAATTAATGGCACACGCAGCACTTAATGATTTTAATTGCCATAGATTAACATAAGACCATCAATAGCTGGTCTACAATAGCACAATTGCTAATAAACATCATTTACCATGTTCAAGAAGCTAGATGTGCCTCACAATGGAACGGATGCATTTCCTGCAAGTGTTCAAGGAGCACTTCGGAGAACGTTATATTATTTGAATACTTAAGTGTGGCTTACTACTGGGAAATATGGGCTTTCGTATGAACGATCAGGATGGTATCGATGTTGTCACCTGACTGCTTATAATATGTTTGGTACTTAGTATGGCTATTATGGTACCGGGAAAGACTGGAATATTAAAAAGGAATTTTATAGTGCTTGTCTGGAAGTTTCTAGATCAAAAACTAGTTATCTAGATTCGATCTAGAGCCGACATTCTAACTTGATTGGAGATTAAATAGGTAGGGTATATTGCAATTAATTTTTGTCAGTGTGAAAATCTGAAACAGTTTTTGGCAATGATAAATAAGCGAAGGATACTGCAGTTAGTTTCTCGTTTCAATTAAGATTTTGTTTCACTTTTACGTACAATCCATGCAAGATAACAGATTTAAATAATTTGCACTTTAATAATTTTGTCGACACTTACCAAATATTACTTACACAATTTCGCCAACAATATTTATTTTCCTATATCCGTTTTTAAACTTTTCGTCCCATTATCAAAACATTTGCGAATTGGATAAAGAATCTCGTGGCGTTGTTATAATAATGTTCTTCGTCGTGAGAAGCTTTTAGGAGAAAGTATTCTCCAGTGAGAGGATTGATCAGAATAAGGCAACAAGTACCTATAAATATATTGTAATGGTAAATAATTATGACTGTATTCCTTTCCCTTATTGTGGAGTTATGTTTTGCGGTTATGGAACATCCGATACACCTGCTTTTGTGAATTATATGTCGTGTGTAATTTGTATCGAGCCCATTGTCCTTTAGAGTCACGTTGCCACGAAACTGCTACCACAAGGAAGCTATTAAGTACAAATCAACTTATCATAACCCGCAGATTAAAATTGTGCAAACTGAATTGCAGTAGACACAAACACAATTGGAAGCTTGACTAAAATTACTGAATTAAATGAATAATAGGTATTTGTAGAAACCGTGTGCATTTCCCATGACGATCAAGTTTGTTTAAGCTGACGACACTCAGGTTCAAATAATTTAAAATTCAAAAATATTTTACTTCATTTGCTTGCATAGTGAAATCTTACAAACATTGTAAGTTTGTTAGTTTCTATAGGTTCTCTCAAAGAGCAACGCTCTCTTGGACATGAAATCAGATTTGGATCTGTTTGCGGATGAATTGAAGTCGTTACGAGCGGAATCTTTGAACTTTTGTTAGAGAAATAAGTCAACATACTTTTTGTTGATTATCGTAAGTTTTTAAGACATATACCTATGTCTTAAAAACTTACTTAGCTTTGGGCGTTGAAGCTGTAATGTTAGTAGATCGTTTTTTGTTTTATGTGAAGGAATATGCTTATCATTTGCCGGTACATAGCTTCAGTCGTTTGGTTATGGTTGTTACAGTTTATCGCCGCCATAAATCTCGGTTTATTCTAGGATTGGTACTGAGTCTGATAAGATCGATCGACCCGTTTCGCCCTATCACATTCGGACCAAATACAGTTATCGATAGATCGAACGCTTGATCTACGATTGTACGCTTCTATTCAGCATTTTGAAAAGCAACTGTTAAAATATTAAATTGAGAATTACTTTTAAAATTGTCTAGTTTCCCACGAAATCCATCTAAGACAAGAGACTAGAAAATTTAAAGTCATCCTCTGACTAAATTACGTAAGTGTATTTTGATTCCACAAAAAATATTAGCATTGTCGTATCAAATACAGAGACTGGAATAATTGTTATGCCTTATTTAGTATTAATAGCAGATGAGGTTAGTGACCGTGCGATACAAAAAACTTACTACACAACTTTGGACCGGCGTTCGCTTCCCGCTCAATAGGTGCCAATCTAGCAGCTTCATGTTGTCTTATTTAGACATCTGAATTCCTGGTAACTTAATCATTATAGATTCCGTCTATAAATAAGGCTGTTTAGTGCCATGACGAGCCGAATTCTACCGAATTTGAGTTTTCAATTTTATCGCGATTGTTAGTAATGTAAGTAGGTAAATGGGCTAATGATGAGTTTTTATCGGTGTTTACTGTTGTGCCTCTTTTTTGTTTGAGTCATAGTAATAATTTCACATATAAGAGGTCAAATGTTTAACCTCTGCCTTTGTATATGCTTATATAAAAATAATTTTACTCCGCTAAATAAATTCGCCAAAACCGCCATTCAGCTTTAAGGAAAATAAACAAAACGAGGTGTGATAGTGATGTTCGGATGTAATACATGTATTTCCAAATAGTGATGTGAAAATATGACTGCTTCCGCAAGTAAGAATCAATAGGGAAAACTGGTTGCTTTGAAGGTGCTAATAGGCATAGGGCCAGCGACCGGCCTGTGTATACAGTCGTGTTCCTCAAATCCATTACATTACATAGGTGTTACTCTCTCATTCACACTTTTGTTTTTTTTTTTTTTTTTTAAATGCGGACAACATCACTTACATTGCTCTGAACCCAAATTAAGTAGCTATTAACCACTTGTGTTATGGAATTCAGATACAACGAAGGTACCACAAACACCCAGACCCGAGACAATTTAGAAAAGTGACTTTCTACATTGACCCGTCCGGGGATCGAACCCGGGACCTCAGAGCTAGCGATACCTTGAAACCGGTGCGTACGCCACTCGACCACGGAGGTCGTCAAGACACTTGGAGTTTATTAGTTCACAAGCCTTACTTCGTTGTTAGGTAAATAGTTTATCTACTTTCCTTTTGACATACCGCTGTAGAACTGTTTACTCGTTTTTGTTGAACATTTCTGTGGCACATTTGTGAATGGATATTTGACGTTACCGGAATCATGTAGGATTTTAAGCTAGGGTTCGAGATCCTGTTTCGAAAACTGGATGTTATCCAGTTTTTATATGAAATTATCAAATGAAATGTTCTAATAGTTTTCTATTTGATAGTAATTGAACTTATGAAATTATTGTACATCCAACACACGTCGAACTATCCTGCAGATGCAAATAAGTATTTCGTAATGATTCAAATGGTTTACGACGGTAATATTATCATGCATAGATTGTTCTTATGTGGTCGTTGTTTCAATGTCGGCAAAAGGTTAATGACTCAGAAAATTGGTACCATCTGCGTTCCGCTCCCATGTGCTTGCACCGTTTGTTATTGTTTCGTTATCTTATTATATTTCTACTGTTATAAGAGTGGGATCATCTATTTTATTGCTCACTTGTGGTTAGTTTTGATTGACTACCGAAATGAGAAAAAGGTGTTTTATGTGATAAATTCTAAAGTGGTCCAATACGAAATCTTAATAATATTTTATGATTTTAACTAACTATAGAAATAAATTACAATTTACAACGCTTGGTTTCCTTTCTGTTTCTTCTTGTTTGGCGTTTTTTCAACGGGTTTGCAAAAAGCAGAATTTCTCTCTCAGTTTAATTCGTGCATTTATAATGAAGATACCTTATTGTTTTATTCTGATTTCGATGACCTAAAATTTGCACGCTCGAACGTAATATACGAGTTATTTTACTTTTACTGTTTGACTCTCTTTCGCTTGAATAAGATTTTCTTATTGAGAAGCATGTGGTTCTAGTCACTCAATAGGTAATGTTGACTCTTGTAAAATCGCATCTACAGCTTTAGGGGTAGCTAGATTTAGATGTAAATATTAGGTTTTTATATTCTGCAAAATCAAGAATTTAGGTTCATCTAGACGGATAATCTAGCCAAATTGTCTAGAGAAACCCGTCTACTTATTATCTCCATTGTATAGTTTTACTTTCATACCCGTCTCAACTCATTTTATAGCTGTAGTAGTACTTTCTAAAGAATCCGGCGGAACTAACCGCTTGCCGACTTAAGACGAGGCGTGTCCGATGCGGCTTGTGTGACTAAGCTTAATGCGTGGTTCCGTTAGCGCGTGCCCTTACCTCATAGAAAAATAAAATGTTTGAAGATGTCTTGCGAGTTCTTCTGTATGTTTCTGTATGGGCGTTGTATTATTGCCTAGTTTTCTGCTTCGCTTGTCAATTGTTATGAAGTGTGTTAAATCTGATAATGAATGTTACGGACCGATTATAATGAGATTGTTTTCGTTTCTTGTACGTAATTACGAAGCGCAGTGTTTCTGTCGTTATTTATCGGTGCTTAATTTTAACTTGAACATCATATTTTTATTTTAATGTTTTCCACTACATTTTATGATACTTACTTTATAAGTATACACAAATGATAAAATTTTATAGGCATAGGCGTAACTGAATACGTAGAAAAAGAAAGATATTATTTAATAGTTTATCTCTGTGATGGATCATATTAGCACGTAACTCTAGTGTTATTCAAGATATATTCTGCTGCATAACACTTTTAATCAGTCATGAATGCATCTTACGTGATAATTTAGATCCATCAAAAAGATAGATTGTTCTTTTATTTATTTTACCATCTAACCTAATTATCTGTTCTACATTTATCAATGCTATTGCAACATAATCGTATTTTTATTTAATGTAAGCACTAAATGATCAACGTATCTAGTGCAGACTTGCGTGTAAACTAAATGCTACAATTATTTATTTAATATTCTCAATGCCATGTCATTTAGAGTTAATAATATAGACGTATATGTTATGTAAAAAGTAACTTTTAAAATGTTAGACGGCTTCGAATTACACCTAACGTAACGCAGCGCCATTCTGGGATTTTTCTAAAAATAAATACAAACCTTGCGACATTTACGATACGCGAATATTAGAATATGTACAAATAGCAATTTTATTTGCCGTGATTTTTCATAATTCGTTAACTGTTTTAAAAAGGCAAAGTCATTTGAAGTTACCTGTCATTACTTTTACTCCATATTTTTATCTATTTACATACCGACTTCTTACCCTTTCGACCAAGTCGATACCGTATAAAGTATAAACCAGTACCTAGCCGTGTATTCCCACATAATGAAGCCACTAACATGTAACTGGTGTCAGGCATCTCATAACGGCTAAACCAGAAAGCGCATTAGCATGTGTTTATCATTTCTAATTAAATACGATTTCACAGCGCCGGTACTCGTGTGCGTAACCATTGGTACCTTTCTACTGTTATTGTAACGGAATTGTTGTAAAAAAAGTATTCAAATAATATGAAATATGTTTATATTTTTATGTAATCTGTTTAGTATTTGAGTGAGTGCTAGGCAAGTATTTGAGTGAGTGCTAGGCAAATTTCTCCTCTGCCGGAGCTGCGGTGAGAATGCTTAGCGATCCCACGGCTCTAGCAAAGGCGAGAAGGGGTCCGGGGTGTTTTTGGTCGGTGCAAGTCCGACATATCCCCACGTCGTGCCCTCGACGTGGGTCGAAATCATTAGATTTTCACCCCGAGAAAAAAAAGGCAAATTTCTCCCCGGTCTGACTCTAGTCTTCTAAATAAATAAAATGGGGCTCGAGACATCTAGCCACATTTCACTTTATTTTTGTTATTGACACAAAATGTAGGCGCTAGTAGTGCCATAACAAGACACAGAAATAAAAATAGCAGATGGCAAATAAATTGGTAAATAAAGTTTGATGTTATCTATGTGTAGTGTGAAAGTAGGTTTGAATAAAAACATAGTTATTGTTACGATAATATGTATTGGGAATTTTGTTAACCTGTTTAATTAATGGAAATTACGTGTGAGTAATTATTGTTTGACGTCATAATTGGGTCGTAGCACTATAGCATATAATAGAAATATATTAGGTAAGTATTTTTTTTTTGTTATTTGATTTCCAAAAAAAAATACCTTGTGTTGTTTCTTTTATTCACGGAAATAATTCAATAGTATACTTTATAATTTGATAATTCTTACAAAAAAAACCGACTTTCAAATAAGTCTAATATTTTTTTTAATGCAGTCGAATTGAATACCTCCTCCTTTTTGAAGTCGGTTAAAAATAGGTAATAGGTCTGAAAACATAAAAAAAAAATCAAATTGCCGACATATCGTTGCAGTGAGTAGGGTACATACATTATTTCACTGTGCACATCCAAAAAGTATCTATGAGTTAACACGTTCACTGCATTATGAGGTCGAACAAACCACATGCGTGACTTCTCGCAGGTGCGGAGGTCAAAATCGCATTCTCTCACTCTATGCGGGGGGCGGCCACGTTAACATTTTTATGAGTATAACAGAGACAAATATATATAATAGCTTCTCTTACAAACCTAAGTCTAAAAGCAAAGTTAAAATAAAATGAGGCTTAAAAGGCCTCAAACGCACTGAGAATTAATTAGTTTCATACAGTGCGGGGTGAGGTCTAATCTGTCTCAAAAAATGTAGGCCTCACAGCCGCACGGGGCGAGGCCCGGGTTGCGAGCCGCCCGCGCCGCTTAGCTTAGTGCCGAGATAAGTATCGATACGAAAGCGCAAACGTCTAATTCTCTTTGCTAAAACCTTCGCACCCGCTTAATTCATAACTACACCGACATTTTGCTTGTTCACTTCTTTGCACTTTTGTTTTTTTTTTCTGTTATATCCGGTTGTTTTAAATGCATTGTGACAAATATTGGATGTGGTTTAAAACTTTAGATACTACCCGGAATATTCCAGAGTTATGTAGTACGTCTTCATTTTCGGCGAATTCTCGTTAATGGCCACAGCTGTTATAATTAATGAGAAAGAATACATCCACACATTATCTCTCACACATTGCAACCATCTAAAACCTACACAAATGCGCACATAAAAACATACAATTGAATTTCATATACCCTTATGAGTACCTATGTATGTGCTTATGCACATACATACAAATCTACCCACTAACACAAAAGTGCATAAGTACACAAATGCAAACATTCATACCGTAATGTACAAACTTGGAATAGGTAAAAAAAACGTTTGCCTGGTGGCAGATGTACTGATCACGCACTACAAAAGGGTGGTAAACGAAAGGGCTGCGTAGGTTGCTATGAAAAATTGAGACTTTAAATAGCTCCGAGGCTGCAAAAAAGACTAAAAAAATTGTTACTTTTTGTGTCCAATGTGACAAATCCTTCTGTTTGCCCTGTTTTAACGAAAGCATTTGGATAAATAAATTGTTTTAATATCGATTTACCTATGCGTTTCTTTTTTCACAACACTACTCGTGACTGTAATAGAACTTTCTTTCCATGCGATGTGAGGCAGAAAAGGTGTCATATTTCTTTTTTCTTTATTCTATACCTAAATGTCATGATAACTGAGGGCGAAGCTGGATTCAACTTTAACAACTCTTTAAGTAAATAATGGTAAAATTTCAAGAAATTTCGTTCACAATTGTGTATAATATTAAAGATGTTTTAAGAAACGATTTTGTGCGGCTCAAAAGGTCCCATACGCACGGCCAGCTTCGTCAACTTTGTCTTGAAAAGACCTCATACGCACTAGCTGAAAGTCTACGAAAAATTGATCCGCAGCAAACGTGTTAATTCACTTTTATGTCAGCTACGGAGCAATAAAAACCATCTCATGTTGTATGTGCTTTTGCTTACTGTCTTAGTGGCATCTAATAGTGTTTTTCATAGCAAGTAAATAGCGGTATGTCTCATTGGGTAAATAGAGCAGCGAGAACAATGATGCGTCTATCGCACTTTTTGTTATAATAACCGTTAATCTGGCAACATTGATGGGAAAATTAAAGTCGGCTATATTGTTTCTCATGATTTGTTTTTTTGTTACAGGTAAGTTTTTGGGATTATCTGTGCGGGATTCGTTTCGGTTGATTCGAGTAAGTTGTATCATTATGATTCAAAGAATGGCAAGTTTTCAAGTGGTAATATAAGGCAATAACAAGCAAGCAAGGCTACAAATCCCCTGGTACATTTTAGGTTATAAACAGGGCAAAAGTACTATTGTCAATAGAATCTTATATAATTATTTTATTTTTGATAGTAAAATAACTAAGCGTGGCAAAAACCACATTGATTTTTGTCATTTGAATCAAACTTATAAATGAGCCAGAATATGCCACTATTTTTTATTACTAGGTCTACACGACTCGACTTTTTACCTGAGTTATATTTCCCTTAAAAATGAGAAATCAAAGTGTGGAATCAAAGTTAAAACCGGCATCTAAGAATGTTGCAAAGCTTGTCACAACATGAGTTCAGTAACTCATATTCATATTCATGCAGCCTCAAATTTGCCTAACAAGACTCCTTTTAAGGAATATGTAATTACCAACAAATCCAGTTATTTAGCTACCGTGACACGCAGTTTACCCGATCATGCGTACGCGCAGTTTTTGCGTAATACCATGTTGTTACAGTTATCGCTAGAATTAGTTAGTAACTGATAATTACTAGATGTTTGCGAATTAATGGAGCAAACCTACAATTATATAGAGATTATGTTTTCTTATTAATTGGACTTGTATTTAGCGGTAAGAGTCGGTTGAACGTTAGGGCAAATCACGCACGAAAATAAGAAAAATTGATTTCGTTTTATTACTTCTCTATAAATATTAGCTGGCAGTGAATGGATGCAAAGGGCGGGGGATCGTGAGCTGTGGCTTTCCTTGGGGGAGGCCTATGTCCAGCAGTGGACTGCAACAGGCTGATATGATGATGATGATGATGCACGACAAACACTGGACACAAATTTTGGATTATTTCTTTAATATTTGACCTTTCTTATGCTTTTTAATACACGTAGTTCTTACGAATGTCTTTTAATTTTTTAAATTATAATGAGTTATGATCAATACTAGTATTACCCCGCAGTGGGACAGTAGACTTGTAACTGCAAGTTATTTTCTCTTATTGTAAAACGCTTTTATAATGAATTTACAATACAAAGCAAAGCATAATCTTTTGTTGAGGCAAACACTAACATCAACTCACATCAAAACGTAAGTGCGTGTTGATAGCTCTCATTAGCACGAATGTTACGATTTCTTAAGAAATATAGAGTCACCGAACTTCAATATTGCGTGACAGATGTTCTAGAAGATGACTTATATATCACAAATAGTCTGTTTATTTGGTACTCATAGTTTTAAATCTTGTTTCCGATCATACATCGAGAAGAACAAAAATATAATATAAATAGGAAACCTTTGACAAAAGCAATTTCAAACTTTCGGAAAATATTATGACGTCAATCTAGAAAATCTCGATAACATACCTACTTGGTACCTTAACATGGTTACCGACCCAATATAGGTTACGTTATGAAATCTCTAAGTAACACTTATGACAAGACATATGACTAACGCAACTAGAAAGCAGTTACTGTATACGCATTTAAAAAACAACACGTACAGACGACCACACCCGTCACCACGTAATATAATTACGAAAATAGACACTACTGCTTTGAAATAGAGTCTTTCTCATGTTAGATTGTTGCAGCTACTGTGTGGTCGGTTGTACTTATCATGAAGTTATGAGTGTATTGTTGGGCATCGGAAGCTGCACCCGCGCCTACCCGTTGTTCCTCATACATTACAGCACAGTTATTTATTGCCACATGCATTATGTAAGGTTTCCCTTTACCATTAGTTTCGCCCACATCTATGTAAATAGCTTTCGTTTAAGGCAGACAATGCTGACAATAGCTTACTTCAACACATTTCTCTAGATACGAAACGGTCGTATAATCGTTGTCCGATAGATCGAATATGGTCATTGTATTCAAAGCTAGTGAATTTAGGTACTATAGATAGCTTAATACTAAATAAATATTTGATATAAATCATTTGTTTCCGATTTCGGCTTTGTCTGTGTTTAGACTATATACTAGTTGTCTTTAAGAAGTCAAAAAATTGATCAAAGTCTGTTCAAGAGTTTTAGAGTGAACGGATATATCCTGACAGACACCGTGGTAAATAAGATGTTGCAAATATCCTAAAGATTGTTTCTTCAAAGAAAATATTCTACTGCGGCTGTACAAGATACCGGTGCGTAAAAAGTGATACAATCTAGTAAACAAGACTAAAAGAAAGCGCGACTATTCAATAAAAAATAGGATGATATCTCGCCGCTGCATCTCAATGTGGGCCAGAAGAAATGATAACGATCTGTAAGGCGCGGTCTAGACTGCACTACGGATGCTCGATATCCAGCTTAACTTATTTTTACAACTTGTTTTGATATCCGTAATACATTTTTATTGCTCTGATGTGTAACTTACTTTACGTCTTTCCATTACCATACATGTACGATATTTTTATTTTTAGTTTTCTTTTAGGCATTTCTTAGGCAGGTATAGGTGTTTATTGTTAACAGAAGTGATATAAACATGGGTAAGTGGCCAATACCCAGCATTATCTATAGACCACTTAGAAATACAACAATTTTAAGTAGACACCAACTTCTTAGTTAAAAGCTAATAAAATTATAACACCTGACAGGTGTCGAGTTGTTGACATTTTAAATGAAGGTGTGTTTTATAACGTTTATTAAAGTGTCGGCTTCCACGAAAAAGGTATTATTTTAACGCACTTTTGCGTAACAGCCTGTTAAGTTAATGTTGCAACTTGATAATTGAACATTGATAGCTGTAGAGTTCTTTGCCCAATGGTGTAAACTATGTAGGACTACCTCTGTCCTCATAAACTTATCTCAAATTATATAGGTACATATAAACCTATAGAATTACGTAGATAAATACCTATTAATCCTAGAGTTATCGTAATATACTAACGTTTTTTTATTAATATTTTTATCTGGTGTTATAAGTATAATTTGAGTGTCAATAATAATTTTGTCTATAAATGGTCACACATCATATATCATGGTAACCAAAAACTAGTTGACCGTTTTACCCATAGATATCTAACTTCTATCTAGGTTCAGTAAATGCCTAAAAATTATGCCTTTCTAAAGCTGTTGAAGTTTTTGCGTAGCAGGGCGTTGGCTTGGGTGCAGGAAACTAATAAGAGCAAGTGAAGCCGTGTCGTTAACTAGTGCAATATTTATAGTCAGGCCGTATCGAATCCTATTAGCTATTACGTTAGATAATTTCTCTGAGGTAATTCGTGCGGACAGATTAATTTTGTTGAGTTCATAATTAAGATGGTTGTGGTTTTAATTTCCGTAAGTTTTCTTAGGGAGTTTGGTTATTAATTGTAGGAAAAGTTGTAGTTATGTAATTCATTAATTTTTAAGTTTAGTGTAACGACAATTAGAAACAACTCTTATCATTGGTTTGTTATTTTTTTTGGAAGAAGTTACAACCATTTCTTTTCAATCGAATCACCATATACCATTGCTGCATTAGAAAAAATACGTTACATCAACGTTTTTAAATTAACACAGCTCTTAATTGTCGCGTAATAGACCGCCGACATGTAATAGACATTCAGAAAAAGCAACAAACTGTCACTCAGTGAGTACTCAGGCTAACACAGCAATTTTCTTTTAAGAATTTCCAACAATAAATTATGGTTTTCCGTTGATTTAATGTCGTCAGCGATCAGTTCCGATCTAGTTATACCAACGAGATGTCGTCCGCTATAAACGCTGACATTACACCGGTGTTAGTGCATATTACTTGCAAGTTGCATAGTCACTACATCTGAATTAGCCTTATTTGTTTCTATTACTTGTAGTATATTGAAAATAGTTTTCTGTTTTCTTTAAAGGTTTAAATATTTTAAATGTTATTGTTAATTATTTACAACATAAGTAACTATTCTACATATATGTATTA
The DNA here is from genome assembly GCA_905146925.1 of Autographa gamma. Classification (NCBI taxonomy): domain Eukaryota; kingdom Metazoa; phylum Arthropoda; class Insecta; order Lepidoptera; family Noctuidae; genus Autographa; species Autographa gamma. Next base: position 2,165,884 of record LR989858.1, read on the forward strand.
GGACATGTTTAAAAAGAAAGAATTAACTTCATAGGCAAAACTCATAAATGTTCATAAGAAACTATACATTAATAAAAAAAAAACATGTACACAATTATCCGTAAATGATTGTACAAAGCAGCAGCAGTTTGATTTCATAAACGATGACAACTTGAGACAACTGAGAAAAGATTAAGTGAGTTGGTAATCATTGTAGCCAGTAACAGACAGTAATTGATCAAATAATAAATCGCGAGTAATAATAATACCTGTTTAATTAATGAAATAAACATTCAACCCTAAAATAGTCACGATAGTAAATAAACAGAGTTCGCTGACACGAGGCAAGGAAAGTCGCCGCGCGAGGGTTAAGGCTCGCATCAGTGAAAGTTACCAAGATGGCTATCAGGACTGATAAGACAAGTCAATGCAATACTTATTCGGTCAAATGGCTTTTTGTTTGATACTACTTGTTAGGGCGTAGAAAGGTACGACTAGCTTTCTTTTCTGCTATACATTGATCTATAAGCTATTATATTATCGTTGTAATGACGGGAGTATTATATTAATTTTCTTAGATTGATTGATAGGTGCCGTTATTATGGGACTCATTATATGATAAGAGGCGAAACATTGGCAAAGAACAAAAGAATTCAGTTGAATATCTTTGGTACACGAATCAATATATTATATGCTTCGAACCTACCTTATACGTAACCAGCCAGTATTTGCAACATGAAATCTTCACATGTTACAATTAGAAAAAAAAACTCGTCATAACTTTCTTTTGTTCTCAGTGCTTCGATATTCAAATTCAATATCACAATTTGCATGCATCTAAACATTTTGTCGCTGGCGTGCGAATGATGTAGCACCTAATGAATTTTCTTTACGTTTCGCCGCATCATGGAATACGCAACGTTTTAAACGTGTGATTCAATCCTAGCATTCGTTTTATTACTATCGCACATGTTATCCGCTCATTATTGAGGAACCTGTGAAAGTTCGATTTTGATTGATTATTGCTCCGTCACTGTTATACAACAGATAGACGGGGATTCTTTGTCGTGTTATTTTAGTCGCTTTGTGTACGCGACTTTATAAAGTCGCTTGCGTGATTGATTCGCGATTTCTCGTATGAATGTTGTGATTGAAAATGCTTTTGATGTGGTAGATATAGTTAAGTCTTATGGCGTATAGAAGTACTTAGTTAAGAATCTCAAATTGATGTGGATATGAGGATTGCATTAGAAAAGCTATTCACTTGGTACCTACTAACAGATAAGTGACATTATTAATATGATCGTTTCATGGATGCCTTTTTTCGACTCTTATACGTCGCCATTTTGTTACTTTCCTCGGGCCTTCTTCAATTTAAAATAAATACACCGCCGATTAAAACACTAACATATAAATGGCACAATTCGAAATTTGTAAAAACGCGCGGCATTTTCTTTAACAATTCAACCGCGAATTGCAGTAATGTTACTAACGAACCGAAAAAAGTTGCCAATTAAAGCAGAACGTTACGAAAGTTTCACGTGTGTACCACAATTAGACGAACGGACAAACGGACCGAAACCTAATTATACAGAATATACATAATTGCGCGGCTGCCTGTCAACACGCGCGCCATTTTGAATCTTTTGACAGATTGAGGTTAAGGGGGGAAAACTGACATTTCACTATCACTATTGAAAACCAATTTAAGATTAAAAAATGTATTTATTGCTGGCTTGTTATTTAAAATTGTGTAACTAACATTAACAGAAACCTGTACGGCTCTACTAACTCTTCTTTTTGACAGATGACATATACTTAATTGAGTCACTTTTACTTTTATATGTTGCTATCTCGAATCAAACGAACGCTGTCAGTCAGAAACGAAAATAAACAAACGTAATTTGTTTACAGCTCGCATACTATGACATAATAATGCCTGTAACCATGTGCCTGAATGCAACGAAATGATATAATAGAACTTAAGTGGCGGTGGTTATGATAATTATCTTAATTGTGTGTGTTATAATGTTAATAATTTGTTACAAAATGTCCCTTTTCTTGTTGCAGGTGAGAGCAATTTTCGTAAAAATGCATTGCGGTAACGCTGAGCAAATAACTTAAGGTGAGTGGGCTTTTAAAATTATTACTTTTTGTCTTTAATTGTTTAAAACAGAGCACTTATGCAGACATTTTTGTAAATGCGTGCTAAAGTGTTTTCACTGCAGTATTTTTCGTTTTTGGCGTAGTAAATATACTTACTTACCATGTCGCTATAAAATAACTTAGATCTTAGATAGAGATATCGAAAAATAACATAAGAGTCCCAATATTTCCATGGTTACCAAATTACCTATGTACATTATTAAATATATTATTAGACCATGTAGGTTCAGAGCCTATGGTTCTTTAAATAAAAAAATATGTGTAATTAATCCTTACGATAAGCCAAGTTTTCTCCTGTTATAAGACAAATACCAATCAAGAGTGTTCGCATAACCTTTACCAGCCCACTCGGACTCATACAAACATTTTCTAATCCCAATTACAGCCAATTACTAGCCTTTACACAGAGCATCTCAATAATAACAGGGTATTGAATATAATGAAACTGTAATCGTTGCGTGTCACTAATGTATGTCTAAATAATGTTGTTACGATTTCAATGTGAAAATGACGCTCAAATTGTATACTTTACAGACGTCTTATTTTGTGATTACAATGTGTTTACTCGGTGCAATGTTTAGATACAGATTATGTTTCACCTTCAGAATCATTTGCGTAATGAAAATTATTCCCACTTGTTTTTAGTTATGTCTCATGACTGTTAATGTATTGAAATAAAACTACTTTTACGGATACTATCGCGGTTTGTATTTGAATTTTAGTTCCCGACGTTTCGACACCTTTGCAGGTATCGTGGTCACGGGCAGACATGATACCTGTAAACCTAAGAACTCAAGACTGTTAATGTATTCAGATTTAGCCGTATTCATAATTTATTTTTATAAAGGGATGTTATTATTACGCGTGTTGGGTCCATTACTATTTAATTTTAACCCCCGACTCAAAAAGAGATTGTATGTATGCATAAGTTTGACGTGTCTTTCTGTCTGTCTTCCTGTCTTCGGCATCGTATAAAGGCATAGACCGATTATGTAGTTAACAGGATCGAATTAGAATCTAATGTAATGTGTATGAAAACATGTTCATCTTTTTGAAAGAAATTAGCTATTTTCTAAAATTTGTCTGGGATTCCTAAATATTTAATTTACATTACAATATCTGTAGTTCAACTACGATGCTTCTATTATCTTCATACAACTCATGGTTATTCATGGCTGACCTCTCTTAGTTAATTATTTTTATCTTGCGTTTATAACATGCTATTAAGACACGAACTTTGAACCGCAGTGTAATGTCTTAATTGATATACTGCACCATTCTCACTTCAACAGCATAACATACTCGAAAACGAGTTGGTGTGTCTATAATATGTTATTTAGAAAAATATCGACGTATTATCTGTAAAATACTGTATAAAAATTGAAGCAACTTGCAAAAAAGATGGTACATTTTTCAATTATTGTTAATACAATTATTATTTTTGACTAGAGTTGGTCCCGCGTATTCGTTTACTTTTCACTCTTATTAACACAGTAGAACTAAATAAACATATTTCTACTGTCGATAATAACACGCTTTAAAAACCTCAAACACTGTTCTCAAATAATATATGTTGTAACTTAATTAAAAATGTCAAGGATTGCCGGTTCATTTGTTTCATTTACAACACAAAGCTGAAACATAACAATAATAATATTAGTAAGGGTGGGGTTCGTTAATTAATTTACTAATTATTTTCTATTGTGTTAGATAGCGTGTAATGTCGCTCTTAGCGTGTGCAGACAGACTAAAGTTGTTGGCAGGCAGAAATTCGGCGGTTGAGTTACAAATATTAGGCCATTAAGTTTTATGATGAGAATTTATGAAAGGATGTTGTGACAAAATAATGGACTGTCGTCATTTACAAATTAAAATATACATTTAAGGCAAATCTAAAGCGTTTTTAATTAAGTTTTCTGTACTCAAAACTATTACTAAAATGAAATCTATTGATGGGCTGTCTGGAACCGACTAATAAACTAACAAATTAGAGTTCTATCGGCGAAACAACACAGGTACTCAAAATAACTTCATAACCAGTTATCCTACTCTAGAAATTTCTCCTATATCTTACCATTGTACACCTGCAAACTAAAAAGAACCATCTATAGCAAATCCATTTGATGCATCGATAGTCAATTACCTTACTGATATTATTGTGTTATCTCCGTTAAGCCGTTTATCATATTTGGTGACTAACGAACTTCCACAAGTTTAAGTAAGTTTGAGATGAACAGTTTTTTGCGGTCTAATACTTAAATGGCACGGTATGATTAAACTGTCTGAGACCAGATTGCTTATTAGATTGGCGCGAGCATGGCAATGGTCTGAGTAGGTATGTCACTGTTAGACATTATAATTTAGTTTTATTTTTTTCTGAAAATATGAGTATTTACATTACTCATCATTTAAGGAAGCTCTTGCGTGAGAGTATTTATCAATATACCTTCTTCAATTATTTACATGAAACTTACATTCCTTACTGTAAAGCTATAATTAGCCTGCTCCAAAATATTCTGTCAAAACTCACCTTCATTAGGTTAATGTTTATTTTGGTTACCTAATTGGTAATTATTCTGTTTATTTTTCTACCCACGTATGTATTCTTCACGGTATATGCAAAATTACAGTGCACGTTCTTGACCCGTTTCCATGGTGACGCATGCAGTGTGGGTATCGCTGCAACTAAGCCTATTGTCTCCTATTTACCGGCGCTTATGTAAGCAATGAAGACACAAGGATTTCCACACTAATGAATAAAATTATTCTACTCAATAATACAGATGACAAAACAAATTGCTCAAAACTGCATGAGAATAATGCTGGTGCATGACAAAATTCGCAAATCAAAAAGAAAAAACATGTGAATTTTTCTAAACAAAATTGTGTGATCTTGACACGCGAAAGTTTAAGAAACAACTAAACCTACATTTCTGAGACAAAGATTAGAGTTATAATAAAAACTTTAGCTTCTTAATTAAAAATGTACCACATGTGCAATGTCTATAACTTGACGTCTTAAGGTCAGACAATAGGAGGGTTCATTATCTTGTGCATTACTTTATACGATGCAATTTAGTGCAAATTATTTTGTTATAGTGGATTTTAACTTAAACATTACTTTGTGAACCTTACAAATAGAAACCTAAATCAAACTCAACAATAGCTTGAAAATTGTGGACACGAAATCTATTGACATAGTTCGGCTTGTTATTGTTAAGATATTCGCTCCCCATAAATAATATCAGTAGTTATATGGACCAATGAGAAGCGTCAACCTCATAAACAGAACACAAAATATGGAGCTTAAAAAACGTGTTGTCTACATTTAACACAAAAACACAGATAAATATTATACAACATAATTAAAGCTTAGCTTAAGATGACTCTGATCCGGCCTCCTTATAAGCGCCTGCACTTATACGGCAACCTGATATCATCTATAATAAATATTGCCAGTCACTTTACGTTATTAAATGTTGGCAATTACCTAAGACATATTTACGGGAACTGTTCGAGTACGGAATCCTTTTAAAGGATGTTTTATATGCCAGTTAAGTGCGGTAGCCAGATGGTATTAATTTGATAAACTGTACCTGTTACTAATGGTATGGCTTTTGACGATATTGTAATGTATTGGCTGATTAAATATAAACGGTCGTTTTCGCTTGCAGTTTGGCTTTTGAATTCAAGATAGAAATTGCCCTATACCTGAAATTGTTTTTAGGTTTTGATGATGACATTGAGTGTGTGCTAGCTTGATAATTTAAAAAAATACCAAACACTCAGTCTTTCTCATATGGTAATTGATCTATCTATTTAATACCTGCAGATTTTTGTTCACTTAGGTTCTTTGTCATTCAATGAGAACAATATTAATCTGTTAATACATTAACTTAAACCAACGTCTAATGATTGCACAGATCTGATGATGACGCCCCACTGAATTCTGCCCCTCCTACCATTATGAACAAACAAACTTCAATCATAGTGTTAAGATTAGAATTCTTATTGTTGAGCTAAATAACAATGCAGTGTAGGCGAGAGATGTCTGACGATCGCGATTTATGATTTGTATATTGATTTTGAATGAATCATCAGAGACTTAGCCGAAATTCTGAATTCATTATGAAACTTGTTTAGAATTATGATCATTAAAGAATATTGTTTTAAATCAATCGCTGATAAATGATGCCTTAGATGATGTCGGTTGATTAAATATATTTGTAAAGGTTAGCGTCGGATTAATCAGTTGAAAGGTTACAAATGGTCAGCATACGATAGAAATAAAAGACGGTTTATATATTTCTATTTTTATGTCGTCACTTGCTTAACATTAACAGTCGTATTGAAAGGGAACGTTATTTTTCTGACCTAAACATCGAATCTATTAAATCTACATAATCCACCAGTTTCATGAACATCTTAAGCAATACGCATTCTAATTGCAATCGTGCGCATCCCGTACTCGTGTAACCTTTAACCAATAATTGGACAGAACCACTTGAATGTTTATAGTGACGCTATTTAATTGATTATTCATTTTCAATTTCGAAATGCATCATTAAACTTAAATCTATCGTTTGCATGAAATTCTATATTTATTCTCCTTGACCTTCTTAAAATCTTTAAAACAGTATCAAAATCTTAATGTTATGTGTTTGTTAGAAATTCTGGGGTATTTAAACTTTCGTTAACATTTTCGTGGTAAGGAGACTAATGAAAGTTTATGGAAACATTTCGTCCCACACTCAATTTTCACTTCAACAAAGATACCTAAATCTACATTAATGCCGACGTTTAATAGCCTCATTAAAGTAGATTCTACAACAAAATAAGCCTAAATAACGTGATATATTCGATCTTAGTCACGCAACCGACAGCACCAAACACAGAGACTGGTGGCAGAGTACTATAAAGATTAAAGTTAAGCTAAATTAGCATGGGGCCTTACATCCTGGTGACCGATATGATCAGCTCTGTAGCGTGGTGGGTGTGCTGCCTGATCACGTCACGAGATTAACCCGGAGTCCCTCAGGGCACCATGTTTGGGCCACATTTTGTTTCTGTGCTATAGATTTCTGGAAACCGTGCATCAATGTTCGTGTTATGATAATAATCTTGTAAGTGTATCATCATCGTTGACCATAAACGGGTTTCAGTTCTATGAGAACATAACTCGCGGTATAAAAGCTTAGGTCACGTTTGGCATAAATATGTTTCAGTTAAATGGAGAAACCTGACAATCATGCTGGCTTTATAATTGAGTGCATTAGTTCATTTAACAATTTAATAGTCTCCATATCAAAAATTGGAAAGCGTCCCGTTGCACCAGAATGCTCCAAGAATGGTGATGCTGAGTCGTGCGCCACTGGCGATGAAAGCGGTGCCTGTCCCACATGCATTGTTATATTAAATATGCGATAGACAACAGTTATGTTATGTTCCGTATGGTCAAACTATGTTATTAGATTACCTTTTGTGTTCGCACGACATCCGTGGAATATTAAGAACTATTGAGTGCTCCATTAGAAATTAATACGATTTCGATTGTGATTTGAAAACGTGAACGAAATCTATTTTGGATGATTACGATATTCGATGATCTAGTGTCAATTTTAATAAATGGGAATGAATTATGAATACACCATTATGTGGTTACGTTATACCATAACTAATATAAACTTATTACCAGTTCTAATGAGTTATAGCAATGTGTGTAACGTGTGCATCTCTTGTTTTATCTGATCTCAAATAAGCCGGAACTAAATAGAAATTACGTAGTTTTATTTAAACGGAACAAATATTAATTAAAGAATTTGTTATCAGGGTTTTTAGTATTTTTAGATTTATTATTCGCCATTTACATAACAAGATTGTTTACCAGAAGGCTTTTAGTTTTCTTTTATGATTATTAATTTCCGTATGCATAATATTTTTGTTATGTACACAGGGATTTTACTTTCTTTGTAATCGAGACTGAGAACATTGTCTGGAATTTGCTTTTTGCTTTGAGAACCTGAGATTTTACACACAGCAGCAACCGCAAGTGGTTGTCCTCGCATGACGGCCACCGTGGGAAGCTCCCATCTCCTCGAGAAAGAAATCAATTACTTTTATAACTTACACCGCACTAAATCATACACTAATAGTTCAAATGAAAAACGTGGCACAAAAACGTACGGTACTCAACTACTCACAGATTGATGATATTGTGTAATTCGTGCACACAGTTGTACTCTTTATTGACGTTACTATAGGACCTATAATTACAGCAATATTTTTTTAAGGATGGGATCATTTGTGTTGCTTTCATGTTTTTATCTCCTGTTGTTTGTAGTCGGTCAAGGCTCGTTGGCGAGGTCGGTAGCGTCTACTGCCTATTGTTAGGGATCTGGTCGTGATCGTCGATGCATGAAGAGGAATTCTGAATAGGTTCTATTCATCTGCTATGAGAAATGACATGTTTGTGTTCGTTAGTGAGATAGATGGCAGGAAAATTCAATTGTAGTAACACCTCAATTTATAACACAACATTTATTTGTGACGTACCTACATTTTTATTCAAGAGTATTAAGCGCACTGCACAGCGCGAGACACCTAATCATTTAGAAATCCTTAAACATCGTTTTTCATTCTATGAAACCATTAATCGTTATTGACTCTTATCTAAGCCGCAATTAGTCTCTCAATTATACAGATTAGAGGTGAATGTTTAGACTGCGTTTGACTTGCGTTAGTAAAATCATATGTTATGCACGCAACTGCGACAGATCTATTACTTAAGTCGTTCACCTATGTATCTGGGTTGCCTCTTAAGGTGCCAGCTTTATCTCTTGCGACACGAGTGTACACAGATGATGTTATTGTTAATATTTGGTACTTCATAGTCTCTATCGAACTTTTGGCTTCGTCCGTTCGAGCTTTTTGTATGTCATGTGACTTTATAAGCGTGTAACCAAATCTTGACGAGTAATTTGAGCGATTTGGCATGCCGAAGTGGGTTACAAGTGGTTACTTGACTATTATAATTAGAAATGACGTATCAATATTCAGTGTACCGTTTACATATTCTTATGATTCATCTGTCAATAGACTGAATGGTGTCATAAAACGGTCCAAATTATAAGCAGACGAGCGATATCACATCCAGTTATACTCGTAACAGTTGTGCTTTTTGCAACAGAGTTGTGCTTTTTTTTGAGAAAATTTGGTAAAATTGTCATTGATTTATTTACATGACGAAGTTAGAATACTAGATGGTTGGCCTATTTTTATGATATTATTCGTGGTAATAAGACTTTGCAAACATTATTTTTATTCACTACAGGACTATAACTACCAGTAATTACGATCACTTCGCTTACTTATCATGACATTTTGATTTTTATTTGCATCATAAAGATTAATCGCATAAACCATTTGAATATGTATTGTTTGTTTGAAAGGTGCTTGTATTGTATTAGCACAATGATCGGAGTCAGCGTTTTCATTTGTCATCGATGCAGGTTCAATTCTTTGCGCCTATGGATTACGAAAGTTGTTAGTATGCGTGGCATCGTTTGATATATCGTTATATAATTCACTGTTGGTTTCTATAACTTTATGTGCAAGTTTGGAAAAATCCTCATACTTAAATTTGTCGAAAAATACACCGTCTTATATGGTATCTACCTGTTGATCCCCAATGGATGTGGTTAAATAAAATTATATCGCTCTTTCTTTTAGTTACTGAAGCTCTAAACCTGATCCCACCTAAAAATATCTTATGTTTCATATACGTACGATTAAATCTATTTCAATTGATAATCAAGTAGGCAGTATGCAACAATTTTACGTAATTATTATGTATTGACATAATGTAACGTTATCATTTTGTTTCAGGTAATTGGGAACAGGCCGATGTTTCATAACGTTATGTAAGTGGCCGAGGTGTGAGACTGTAAGCGAGGTGCTAATATGAAAGTATCTTCAAAACTAGTGCCATTCTAGTGAGGTGTGAATTTCATTGAATTCATGCGTATTTGTTATGCATTGACTTTTAAACTGTGAATGCGTTTGGCCGAGGGTATGAATGTGTCTCTCTGATTCGTTTCTTCACTTTGCTTCTATATGAATTGCCTAAGGAGGTTTTTCATTGCTTATGTTTGTTTCATAAATCTAAGTAGTGTCTTTACCTATAATATATTTAAAATATAAAAAAGGTAAAGGTTCATGACTTGCATAAATTACTTCTTATATTCGTAAATACTCTTTACACTTTAATAACGAAATCGGTTGACTAAACGTTGACCTATTAAATCATAATTTGTAAGGCTATCGAAACGACCAACATCTAGTAGATTGAATTACAAAGATACACATTATCAAGTGAATAGAAAGCAAATGTCATAAGGTTGACTTTTTAAAGCAAACACTCGCTTAAACAACTAGAGGATGTATCGTTTTGAAGTGTGCTTACCGAAAAGGTTAACGATATTAAATGAAGAATTATTGCTAAAACAACATACGTATGGTTACTTAAAATTTTAAATAACCGAAAAAAAAAATATTTTTTCGGTAAAGTCCTTTTTCGATAATCATGTCATCATCAATAACTTATGAAGACGTTTTTGCTGTAATCGAGCGTAAAATTAAGTTCCGTAGTTTGTCAGTAATTCCTAGTTATTTGCTATTGCACCTATTACAATTAGTACAAATTAGTATTAAGTATCTTTATATTGAACTGGGTGTAATGAAATGAATAAAATATTGGACATCCCCTTGTAATTTATTCAAGGAAATGGACGTAACATGCTATTTGAAAATGATCAACAAACGACAGTATTACTAGATATAGCAATTTTTGTTTATTTAGTCACTTTTCTGTTATGAATACTATAATTACAGATATATATTTCCTTAGTAATAAAGTTGGTAATCTATTTCTATAGCCATCCTTTTCCTCTCGTGGTTATATCAGAGCTCATCTGTATTACATACTTCCTAGATCTCTACCTGTACCATGATCTCTTCAAGCAGTACTGTTGAAGTTGAGGAAGCGAGACGGCGCTATAGTACACGTAGCTGCGTCTCGCTTACACGACGGCTACAGTCCTTTTTTAAGACTTCATGGTAAGAGATTCTGATCCATTTATTACAGCATTTTATCTAGCCCTTCACTCACTTTCCCTTTTATATTTAATAATATTTTCAACCACAATATATCATGACTTTAATGCTTACCAATTTTCTTTGATAGCTGGAGTATATGTTTAATTGAATTGTCTTGTTTGTGTTATGTAATTCTATACCAATTTCCTATTATGTATTGTTTTGGTCTATTGCCTTTTTGGCAATAGATCAAAACCGCTATCGCTTATTGACATCTGATTAGACATTAGGTAGAGGTACACACAGAATTAACTTGACATAAAAGGCCAAAAAAAAGTTGAATTATTGTGATTTCATTTGTCAGCAATAAAATTGATTTATTGACATGCTCAAGTAATTAAAAACGCGGATATAAAACTGTCGGTAACAATCTAATTCCTGTACAAACGAACAAATGATTGCATTCGTACATTCGCTAATTTGGGGACACGAAAGCGCATTCTTAATGGCATGCAATGCGAACGGATAGGAAACCGGAATTTTAAATCCAAAGTAAGGTGGAATGCTACCGGTCAAGTGTTTTATCCAATACTTTTATTCAGTTCTGAATTACATTTTGTTGGCGTTTGCCTGACTACAGTACTCAAATAAGGTCCAGGATTCGACCTAAGATCGAATTAATTTACAACCTTGATAAATATTTTTCCTCCTATAATATTTACCTTTTTTTAAAGAGAGACTAATTTAAATGAATTATTTATATGACATTGTTTAATGGTGATTTGGCGAAACACCCAGGTCAAAATTGGATTACAGTTTCAAACCATTTTGGTTAAGTGTATTATTATGAACTATTATTAGCTCTGCGTAAATAACTATTGTTTTATTTAAATAGACGACTTGTGTTTTAAGGAAAGGAACTATAACTACCGCAGTTTACAAGTTACGAAACCACAATTTAGCACTATCAGTACCTATTTAGAACAAACCTATTCTTTGTCTTGTAACGAGAAAATACCGGGAACAATGTCGTAACTGTAAATTACGAGGCATTTTACACTTGATGCTTATAAACGAAGAAATAATGTAATGCAAATGAACGACGAAATTAATACAAAAATCAATCAAAATTTTAGTTGGCATAATACATAAATAAATACTGTAGTTACTCCAAAAGTCTTGTAAAATAAATCATAAATGTAGAATGCTTTGTAGATTTATTACCCATTCAACCGTACATAAAGTATGCATGTGTATATTACGCAAGTGACCTGTCGATATCCAAGTCGTTAATTTAACTCCACCACAGTTTAACTAAAACGGTCAATCTAATGTACTTACTTCAATTTATCATCATAGGCTTTTGCCACATCATCCCTCTTAAGTATATTGGCAATGTCCGATCTTGAGGGACTGGAAAATCTACTTAAATTACGCGACCCATCACTCTCACAAAATTCCATGAATATGTCAAATTAATACAAGGTTCTAAATGAATAATTTTCATCATCATTAGTGCTTCTGCAAAATGTAGAGTTATTTGGTAGTCATTGATTTCAGTCAAAATCCAGTATGAAAACACTGGTTTCTGTGTAGCTACAGTTGTTTTATAGTCTCTTTATTACAGCTTTAGAACATTCTAAACTTTTGTCTAGTGCATATTAGATGGTTGAAAACCTGAAATTCTCCTTCAGCGTTGGGTGCAGAGCTGTCCGTCACTAACGCCATTTCAAGGCTTATATATTGTTTACCTCAAAGTTTGAGTTTGAAGCGACCTTAAACGCCAAATATTAGGAGTCTATCTCCAATATCATGTCAAAGCCTTGATTTAAGACTTGATTGTAATCAAACGTGTCTGTATGAATTCTAACAGAGTACTTAACATACGTTTCTCACGTCACCGTGGAAGCGTACTTACTTTAACAGTGCTTCAATGCAAATTCACTCATTTATTCTGTTCACTTGCAAATCAATTGACTTTGTATGATTCGAAGAACTATAAACAGTTATCGATGACGTCACGCTTGTCTACTTCTAGCGACGTGTATTGGCTTGAGAGCATCTTCAGAATATTGCTTATGTTGTATCAAAATGGAAGATACATGTCGAGTTTTCAAATGTGAACGGATTCTGTATTTGCGTATTCTAGGACTTTGATTGGATATATAAAATAATCATCATCATTATTATCATTAGATTTACATATTTTCTAAAGTCACATCTTCTAAGATCCTATGTCTTAAGTATTGGTGTCGCTATCCAATAATTATCTTTTCTAACGAGACTTTCCTGTAATCATAGAATTAGTTTTAATTGATATGATCAATTAGAAAATATATTCTGCTTAACCCTATCAAGTATGAAGCAACGTCTCCACTTAGCATGTCACGATCGTCACCAATCACCGATAGCTCGTATCTAAGAACTATTAGCTCCAGTCTATTGCCTCACAATTTAAGCTAAGTTCACCTATTTCTTCGAAACGTGTAATTAAACAAGTCGTGACAAAATCATGTGTTGTCGGCTCTTTAAGAATGCGTACGTGATTGAAAGGCAAATTACTTTTGTTGGCAATTACTTATCATCTTGTCTTACTTCGTAGGATTTGATAGATTATGCGTTAGCTTGCGTGCGTGCGGTCTTTTAGACCAAAATAGTAGTCACATTTGAATTTTGGTCCTCAGATACGTTCATGGTTGAAATGTTACAATTTATATCGAAATAACTCGGGTATTTTGGTACTGGTTTTCCTTGCATTACTGATGTTTCCGCTGTTGATCCGCTCGCGAATATTTGAGGTATATTTAGATGTTAGTCGGGAATGGAAACTATTCCATAACTTGGTTTCTTTATGGTTTTAACTTATGCGGAGCATTACTAAGGCGTTTTATTTAATTTCACTATGTAGACCATTTACTGTATCGTAAACTTTTGGTCCCAAAATGCATTTCCATTCAAGTAAGGAATTCCAGGAATTCAAAAAGTTTGCTATGATTTACCAGTGAATATAAGAAAGAAAACATAAAACGCTATGAATGAACGGTCCTAAACTTCTTCCACATAACTTACGACAGCACTTGACTTCCACACAATATATAAAAACAACAATAAAAAACCGTCCGGCCTCCCATTTATCTCACGTGCCGTCAAGCCCTCGGTACTTCCATTCAGTGAGGAGACGCCTACACGAACACTATGCACGGTTCCAAGAAAGTACAGCTGGTGCTGACCGCTGAATAACAATACGAACGAAAGTGTCGCGCCCACCGGAAACGGCCGGTGAAAACCTTAGTAACTTCAATATTTACTACTGATATGTTATGTAAGAGTTGCGTAAGGTATTAGTTTTGTTAGTATACAGTTTATGTTTTGCGCTGTCATGTTGTTCGAAGCTTAGCTTGAACTTTTTAGTTGTCAGAAATATTGGCTATAAAAACTAAATGTACAGTATAGCTCTAACTAAACTATGTTTTGTCTTACGACTTGGTCGAACTCATACGTAACTTCAATATTATCAGTAATAAGTAACAGAATAAGTAGTAGTTTTCGTGTTTTCAAATATGATTTCTATTATTACAGAAGCGACGTATATAGGTGAATGATAAGCGGAAAGTTTATGCATGAATAGAGCACTGAATATGCAATAGATGTCTATAAGTCTGCTAATGTTTCCTATTGCATTTTATATTGGTCAGTGCGGTAATCGTAAATCAAATCTAGAAATTCAGCTTCACGCCGATACACTGCTTGTTTGCTTCATGCTTCATCAGCTGTCAATACGTAAATTAGGTGCAATGACAATTACACTGGAGCGTTCATTAACCTGCCACCCACTGACTTCAAAGTAGCGGAATCGGGCTTTTTTCACTTGCTAAATTAGGCTGGTTTTAATTTCTGCCAATAAGCTTGCTTTACCATACCTACACCCCATTTTCATTCACATTTTGTGCAAATTGTGGGCATTTGTAACTCAGAAACGCACTATTGCTTTATCTGATAATTGACCTGATAACAAAAAAAAAAAAATATTTTCACTTGTTTCTACATTAAACAAGAAATTTTCTTTCTCTACGAGTTAAAGCTTTTAAGTAAAAGTATGACAGTTACAGGCCAGTAATATTATCAATATCTATGAGAAGGTTGCGAGATCAAACCAGTAAATAGTTGATCAACTTTCATAGCAAGAACATGCTTGGACATTTTGTGCAATATGTGGTTTAGATTTCATATTGTAAGGATTTTGTAGATACCTGCTATGATTAATAGTGAGTCTAAAAATACGTAAGCAGCAAACTATAAAATATATTTAACAATCAAATAACTTTGTAATTTCCGAATTAAAATAATTACAATTTTGTATGTTACTTAAACAACAAGCATATCAATGATTAAGTCAAATCGCTTAAAAGTTCATTTCGACAGTAAAAGTTGTTTGTTAAAAAAAAGATCAAGCACAACATAGATTAAAATAGGTTTGGAAATACTTTTTCTCTCTTATTACCCAATAAAATATGTAAAACCTCTCCCTAAACCATTCGCCAATTATTCAATTTGGCAATCTTTTGCTCACTATAATTATATGTAAAAATACACCCAATTAGCCTAATCAATCTCAATGAACGACATTGGAGCAATATCCAATGAAATCGGAATAATTGTATGATATTCACATTTCGCACTTACACAGGTTTAGTAAAAAGGCGTGCGAACCTGTATTACTTTACGCGGAGCTTGCAATCTTGTGTTTTAGCGGCTGTAATGAATACGGCCGACACGGGAGAACAGTGGGAAATGTGTCGGAATATTGTTATTGCGTTCGCGGAAGAATGTGTTTGTTGTATGACAACAGTAAATAGGCATGTATCATTTATTGCTTGACTGTAATACCTAGGAGTTTTTAATATACGTAGCTATTTTTCTTTATCGTTATTCCATAAAATAATATTCAAAATAGTTATTTATAGTATTTTTTCTGAGACAGTAAGAAAAGTTATATATATAAAAAACACAATTTATGATGTTGAACTTGAAATCTCGCGTCTTTATGTGTCAATAAAATAAATTGTAATATACCTCTTATAATCAGATACTAGTAAAATTATCTAATTATGAGATACATGCATCAATATACTAAATATTTTTTGATAGTATTTCTTATAGCTACATTTTCAGACGGTAAATATTGGACAGAACAAAAGCGACTGGGCAACTCACATAACAATTAATTACATCCAACAAAATACATTAAAAACGTACATTATTTTGACATCTTCAATTAAAGTAATTCTTGTAATGTTACTTCGAACACGTAACGTTGTGTGAAAACGGAACTTGTCTTACTTCAATTGTAAGCGTTTAACTAACAGCTTGCGTTATTGTAAACTTAATAAAAATAACGCGGCATTCAACATTTCCGCGTATTTCTTTGTAATATGCCGATAACATCTTTTTTTTTATCGGGTGTACGTCAAGTTTTGTTTTGAAGGTGACAGTATGAAGGGTCAAAAGGTCGTCAACTTTGTCTTTAAGAGAAGTTAATTCCTTTGTATAAATATCCATTGATAAATAATTTAACTCTCACTTACTTTGGGTTTTAACATACCGCCTTCATTTTAAAGCAATTTGTTTCCAGTTTCAGCGATTCTTTATAAACACCTCTACCACGAAATTGGTTTGCAGTTACAATAGATAATTTTATGTAAAAAGAATTACAAGTTATCGTGTAGACAGATAGATATTAAATCTAATGCACTTTGTATTGTATTAAGATACAACTGTGAAGTTTAAATTACAATTAATTTTGATTTAATTGACGGCAAAGGCCGACTGATCGTTTATCTCAATTACTTACATTGTCTAATTGATTTGCCACAGACGTAATTTAACTCTAAGTATTTTTTTGAAATAAGTACCTAAGAAAAACTAACTTTAACGAATTTTAATTTATTTATATAGTATTTATACTACATTTCCTACAGGCACCTGAAAATTGACACATTAAAAGGAAGAAAAAACGAACTTAAACGAATTTGAATTTATGTACATCGTACTTAAACTATCCTACCTACAGGCACCTGAAAATTGGAACATTAAAATGCAGGCATATCTAGAACCCAAAACTAAAGTTATTCACTAAATGATTTTAGAATAGTTTCAGATATAAAAGCGACAGCTTACCCAACATGGTCGTAAATTAAGACATTCCTCGCTCAAACTGTCACACATTTTATCCTTCGTTTGCACTGATAACAGCATTCATTGTTATTGGGAAACCAGCCAGCATGTGAAATCTGTTACAACCTACAAGGTCTGCAGTTTACACGCTATTGAGTAATTATTTAGTTTGTACTGATAATAAGCTTTAACTGTCGTTGTTACTTGTACGTGACTTGTTTTGTTGGTGTTAGCAAGAAAAATGCTAGGGTTTTTTTGACAACTACACAAACATTTAACTTAATTTTGCAATTAGTCTTGACAAGTTTGACTGTTTACTAAATGCATGACATATTTCTTTACATTTACTCAATACTCAATACTCAAATCTTTATTAGCATTCCATATGTTACGTAACAGGTGGTACAATTTCTTATATTATAGATACAATATGGACCCAATTTGTTCTAGAAACACTTTAAAACCAGCAATTTTTCTTGAGAAGGTTTTTCAAATGTTCAATCTCATTTAAATAAATAAATTAAAATACATTTATTGCTACTAAACAAAACAAAACAAGAACAGTTTTATAGAAAATAAAGGTATATTGGATCATGAATAAACACAAATAAGAAAAAAAACATAGTTTAAAAATCGACCACAAATCATCGGAAGCAGCCTATTAATATGTTTAATAGGAACTAGTATTGTGTTACGTGCATTTCTTGCATAATGCTGCCCCAAGCTCACACATGTTTACCCGCCTACTTTATCGATTTATTAATCGATATTATACAATATATAAGCCCGAAGCGACAATATATAGTTCGCATTCAGACAATTAGTTTGTAATAAAAGTTATTGTTGATTTATAGTGCGTTTCGATTGTGAACTAAATTATTAGTTTTGTATGCGCTTGTTAATGCTTCCGGCGTTAGTAAATTGGACTTAGATTAGGTCTTGATTATCATCTATTTTATTGCACTATTATGAATAACACATGTTACGAATTGAGTCGTATCAAGATGTTGTTTTGCTTACTTACATATACCTAACAATAAGTTGTGCTGGTATCAAATATACAACTAAGTACCATTTCTATGGTAGTTGTCTAGTCGTTGCAGTGTAGTAGAGTAGAACCTAATTAATGAATTTTAATAGATTTAAGATTCGTTATTCCACCATCAGAGTATTTTCTTTTAGTTTCGAAGAACAATATACATATCAACCTTTATTCCAAACATTATTTCTGCTTTATCTTTTATCTCTTAAAAAAATAATACATACTTTTTTTTTCAACTAAAACATTTGAACTATTCTCTTATGTTAGAAGTATCTCGTAGTATTATTATTATCAACAACATTACGTACCATTATATCATAGTAGCTCTGTAGCTCTGTGGTCAGCTGTCATTCACCCGCGGCCGCTCACCGCTGCCTTGCGCAAGTGCCCACGACACCCGAGCCGGCTGTTAATTACATATTGTTCTAGTGATTTGTGTATCATGTGCCACCTTGTGACCACATGTATTAGAGTTTGTAAGTTGAGAGCAATATGATGAAACGATAAACTATAATAATGTTACTTTGATAAATGTAGAAGTAGAATTCGTTCTCAATCGAAACCAGTCAAAAAATCTAGTCATAAAAGTATTTTGTTAGACATTGTTAGATTTTCTAATATAAGTCAAAATTTTAATAAAGATTTAGGTAGAAAAAGGCCTGCCCGGTACTACAGACGAAATTAAAACAAATGAATGAACAAATCAACATTTGAAATGATCTGTCAAATTCAAAATAGGAATCTTCGAAGTGAAATGTTTAAGAAGTACCAGTACTCTCACTTGCCCTCAATGAAGGTTCCGAGCCTTCCAACTAAACTGTTGTCACTTATACGCTAACTACTTAGCGTAGATGTTTACCTGACTGGCGGAATGTTTGCCCTTCCCACGTGTTCCCTTTCTCATTGTATATGAGGAGGTATACTGCTACCAAAATATTTTGATCCGTCTGAACTTTGCTACTATTCATAACTCACCCATTCAAGACTCCGTCAAACTTCTTGTCATTATATTCACGCCTAACTTCAGAGAGATCAATTTCCATTGGCAGTGCTTTACTCTTGAAGAGTTAGGTACATTTTCATGGTTGAAGTTGTAAGGGAAAGTTCGTGCAAGTATAAATATGAATGATTGAAAGTCGACGAATTATGGTTTTGCACAACAACTGTCATCAGGTAAATATGTATTTTCTAGTAAACATGGATTAGAAATTCAGAATCCATTAAAATTATGTCATTGTGCATACTAGTTTTACGAAGAGGCTTAGCCAACAATAATAATTTCTTACATAAATTATTGTCTGTATTTCCCATTAGCTGGACTTTAAGTCTAAATAGTTATTGGATCCATAATCTTGCTGACAAAATACGCTGCCTGAACAACATATTTACATTAATTAATAAATAATAAAATTAAATAATATGGATCTAATGTAAAAGCAAGCCTAAAGGAAAGTAAAATGTATGCAGCTTGCGGTGCACAGGAAAAGCCATTAGCTATGAGGCAAGTTAATGACGTATACAACGAGAAGAAAGTTTGGAAAGCCATCAATATTTATTGAGTGAATTACACATTAGCCTAGTAAGAGGAACATTTTATACGACCTCCCACACACAATCAGTTTTCAGGAATGTATTGAAAATGGCTTTATGTTAAAGGAAAAAAATCGAGAAATTTATCAATAAACATTCGTTGACTATATGGACGTATCATGGCACTTGACACTCAATGTACTGTATTTTTGACTGTTACATTTCCATCTAATAATAATAATATATTAATCCAGCCTATAAACGTCCCACTGTTGGGCACAGGCCTATTCCCATATTTCCATGATTACTTTAAGTCTAAAAATAAAAACGCGGTTTAGTTTCAGCTCCAAATGAAATAATCGGAATAAGCTCTTCCGAGTATCTCTCTACATTATCCGCTATTTGTTCCAAGCACAGTAAAACAATAAAAGTTTGAAACAAGCAAAAAAATGTTTCTCACAAATAATTACTTCGGAGTAGATCTGCAGTCACGACTGTCCTAGAAAGTGAGTGACCATGTTCGATGCTCGTTCATCATTCACACAATTGTGTACATGTATGTGTACGTCTGTTCAGTGGAATCGACACAGTGTCTACTTTAATTAAAGCTGGAATGCCTATTGTGTTATTTGGGACCTGAGAAATTGGTTTTGAGTGATGTCCGTGCAGACATAGAATGAGATGGGATGTTCATTGTACAGTTTGTTTTACTAGTCTAGTAGACCCAAAGAGTAGATCTTGTTTAACTGTTGAATATAAACTTACTTAACAGTTCATAACATTTTTTAAATATTGTAGAGCTAAAAACAAACATTTCAAAACAAACAAATGGTTGAAAATTATATGTTTAAGTCAATCGACAAAACTTTGTTCGCAATTAAGCTAGATTAGTCAAAGCAAGTCAGGTTATAATTAAACAATGTTAAGGAAAATCGGGTCTTAAAAAGTGTGAGACTAATTAGTATTGTTTTAAATTAAAAACAATCAAATGTTTGCTCTGCAGCTACAGTCGAAAGTTTGCCATTCTTGAAAGTGCTTAAAATGAGTCTTGTATGAATGGCATAACAATCGCGATCCAAAAATTGTCTGTTAATTCTTCATTGTGTGGACTCTTAGACATAAAGTTTTTTATGCACTGCAGTTTTAAAATATACCTAGAATTAAGCTCTTTAAGGAGCGGATTGCTAGTCCTACGTCACTGGTTTCCAATTTGCATAGCTACCAAGCCTTAGTTAGTATTTTGAGGATATTTTCAGAAGCCATTAGGTTCGCTAGTTTTTGCCGTATCAGTTCATAATGGCGGTCGTGCGAGCCCGCGGCGGTCGCACGGTCCCCTGCCTCTTAATTGCTCCCATTGTTGTTCTTTACCAGTTCGACGAAGTTATTAGTTTGCAAGTTCAAGTGATCACGGGCTCACGACTAAGTACCTTCCTACCTTACCCGGCTTGAGATTTAACTGCGCATATAAACATTCGGATTCCAAGTTCAAAAATTGGAAGGATTTTTACCCGAGAAATTCTTTATGGACTTCTTCCACCCTGGGGAAGGCGGAGGGCATGCCGGATTCTTACCGGTAAAACCACCGGAGTACTTCACACTTCCCTTATACTGAAACTAACGCAATCAAGAAGTACTTATCTACATATTTCAACCTATAAATATCCGACTTATTGACACAAACATCGATCGGAAAATATTCTAACAACGTACAACAAAAGTGTTGACAACACAATATAATTCTAAACACATTCTCATTCCGTCGGCATCGGCTTAACCGTACGATATGATTAAAAATAATTCTATTCTTCATTGTCCATTCAGTAAGAAAAGCTTTACAATTGTTATTAAACATTCAACAGTCGTATCGTAACTGTCTAGTTCTTATGAATGGCTTTTTTATTCACGGTATCTTGCCTAATAAAATTATTCCAAATTGCTTCTTTATCATTTTTTATTTGTTTGACGCACAGTCATTTGTTTTTCAAGAACAGTATAATGTAAAACTATTTGACTTGAATTTGAGAGTATATTTTTGTAACCAAATATTTCTCACTAGCTGTGCCCCACGGTTTCACCCGCGTGAATAAAAATTCATACACTATCTTTGTAAATTATAGCCTATGTGTTATCGATGTATAAGCTACATAATTGTAAAGATTCATTAAAATCCATTCAGTACTTTTTGCGTGAAAGAGTTATAAACATCCATACATTCAAACAAACTTTCGCATTTATAATATTAGTAAGGATTACCATAAGTTACTTATTTGTCATTCATACTTCAAAAAAATAACAACGTGCTCTAAACACTGAATTCAATCCAGTTCCTTAAATGTTAAGCTGCGTAAAAAATACAACAGTCATACCAAATCAAATTGTTATTCCAATACAGGGACCAAATAATCGATTAGATCATCGTAAAATGTAAATCCCCAACGGTCATGGGAATAAAGTTTGAAAATTGCAAGCTCCCGCACGAGCGGATCGTTCAACCCATACCGAACATTGCCCTTCTACATTATCACAGCCTTATATTAAAAGCCATAAGGTTCAAAATCGCAGTTAGTTGATTCAATTGTAGTGTGGTAGACGTGGTCAGAAACCGAATTCAGATGTCAACACGTAGTAACGTTCACATGATGTGATTGGAATCACTAATTGTTGTTGTTATGTATAAAAATATTCGCGTCGTGATCTTACCGACGATTTATGGGAATTGCTTTTTGATGAGACGAAAATGTAGTGAATTTTATTTGTTTTATACCGACTTTACTGCATCAAAAGCTATGCCATACGAAGAGTTACTAAAGTTGATAAAATAAGGGACTTTGTTGTTAGCAATGATTCTGATGATCCAATTAATTCTGATGAACTTGTAATAATATAAATTAATTAGGTGTTGATGAGCTCTGATAATTAAGTATTCGTATCACATTGTTAACAGACAGGAAAACTAAAAAAAGAAGCCCTAATCGAATCACGTTTGCCTGTTTACATCCAAATTCTCCATACATTGACTGATGATCACAGTACTTAATTAAGTCACAGACTGGAATATCATAGATACACCAACGATTAAAACGGAGCAAGTCCAGATAGTATTCACGATAAATGTACGGACCGTTAATAACCGTAGAGGTAGCTAGCCAAGTAAGGAAAAGATAGATGATCCGCGATCGACTGAGAATTTCCCGTAACTTTATATTGGATGATTACTATGTTTTACTGTTTCCTGCTGACACTGGTGTTTTGTATATCTGTACTAATTTTTTACGTCTTAGACCGTCAAGATTAAAATCCTGTGGGAATAGTTTTCCCATCTTTACTTACTAAGTAATTTATTATTACGTCTTCTTTAACTTTTACCCAGTTATCTGGATGTTGTAAAATAAACATTAATTTTTGTACACATAGTATTGGCAAAATCAGGTAATGCTTATTTCCGTCGAAATTACTGCCAGTGGTCTAGCGATAGGGTACATGGAAGAAGAAACACTGACACAGTGTATAAGTTATTAAAGCTAAGCCTATAAGTTAGTATATAAAATAGTGTTTTAGAAGGCAATCCATCTCTTGCTTCAGACTGTTATTATTGCGTCATATAAAATCTATCGACTACAAAAGTTATAAAAATAAACTACCGTTACTTCCAAATAAGATGACACAGCAACATATTCAAACGGGAGAAGAAAACACAGACACAAAGTTCGTTAGAAAACTGTAAGTGAAAACGAGTGAAGTGATGGAACCTAGTTTATTCTAACGATGTTGTGGATGCATCTAATCATCAAGGTGTAAACACCGCCACAACTGTTTACTGCAGCTATCGCACTGATCGTATAGAAAGCGCTTGCACTCTCTATACTAATGTTTCTGAGTAACCAAATATGATCACTTAAAAAGCGGTTAAGATATTCGTGCTAAGAGTAGATGCATTAATAATGTTCGATATCTCGCATTAGTAATACTAGGTCAATGATGTATTCGTACGAAATAGAAGGAAATGTATTGCTGTTTGCTGATTGCGATTATGCGCTACTTACGCTTTGATTAGCAGTTACAAATGTAAAAATATATTTTGTGTATACTCAACCAATTTAGATAGAAGCTAAAAGTTTCGCTTTGTAATAAGTATAAAAGAGATTAATATTACAATACTAAGAGAACTCCTTATCGAGAAAGATAAAATGGTACCAAGTTGTATGTACCCAAAAAATGCTATTGCACACATAGAAAAACACAAAATTACGTAAACGAATTGCATGTTTTACATAAATTTTTGGGTATTTGCCTTCTTGTCCTTTTACCTTGACAATTTTGGGCAGAGTCTGCTCACGTTTCTTGCACACAAGTGCCTTTATCACTTCATAGTGAAGTTATTTGTCTCTTTCAACTACTGTTGCACCATCATGTGGCTTTTATCTTTTGAGGGCAGCATACCTAATTGTTGTTTCTATGATATGCGTATTTGTTGTAACGAAGGTTGTCACTTGTTACGCGTTAATAAATCATGTTCTGTTATTTAGATCGTGTTCTACTTATTTATCTATTGCATTCTCATTCACTTTATTGTTAATTCCTTGTACTTTATGGGATGGTTTGCTCAAAAGTGTCTATTTCTAAGTCTTCAAAGAATTTTAAAGGTGAACCCTAAAGTTTCATGTAACTTTGGTCAGCAAAAACACTCCAACATTTTGCACCTATTATCTTAATTACTCAACAGTCACGTACGAGTAAGTTCTTACCAACATCTTGCGCAAGAGTCCGAACTCCGAAGACCAATTATCGGTGTTTTTTTCAGAATATATTCCAAACAAAACAATACTAGACGTACCGGTTCGTAACGTCAAAGGATGCTTTCACCTGCTAACAATTACGCATCAGCAGCTGTCCATCTCGTTCATATCATATCATCATTAACTTATGTTTTCCTTTTTGATCTCTCGGCTTTGATGGAGTTTCTTAAATGCCATCAGTCTCATTACGACATGTGCTAAACTTCATGGGATGGAATTACACATGGCCCTAATTATAAACCCTAAGGCATTCCATTTTTTTCGGTGACCTTTCCGCAAAATTGTTTTAAACTTTCTTTTTTTCTTTTGTTGCTAAAGTTGTATACATTTATCAATGCTTAAAATAGATGACAGCATAATCATGTATTGTGGCTATTAGTTTAGTTAATTAAAATAGTGGCCTGTAATGTTACCGCAGTGTTACGTGGTTTGTACGCAACGCCCACGCTAGTTACCTGTCAGTAGGCCGGTAGTCAGGACCATCTATCAAATCATTTAAGTTAGAACTTTTAAAAGTTACATTAATCTGTTATATTTTTGGGTAAGACTTACCTAACTTCGTAACAATGCAAAAACATTTTGTGCCAAAAGATTTTTGGACTATTAGCTCATTGCTAATGGCATTAGCTGATAGACGATAATTTTTACTATCAAACGCTGAAGCTATGATTGTGTATAATAAAAACATTTTTTGCTGGAGTTTCTTATTTAATTATTGTTATTGTAACTAGCCTGTAAGTTTATACTTTCATTTTTACTAGCTCATTCATAAGTGTTAGTTTGCAGCCCTGCGGATAATAATAATATTGTGTTCATCCGGTCATTACAATTCGTTATTAGATATACCTATAGTTATCGTAACTACAGTAATGATTTATGACTGAGTATAAGAATAGCTTCATTTGTTTATATAACAACAATTTTCCATTCGTAATTTGTGTCAATGAATTTGTAATAAGCATTAGTTTGATACTTACACAATGATACTTCTTGATTCATTTACTTTAACATAATATTCTTACAAAATAAATAACGTGTAGTAATAAGAACCTTTTTATAGGCATCAAGACTTTCTCAAGACATTGGCAAGCGTTTAGTGACATACATAATGGCTTGGCTATACATTAAAACGATTGAGAGAAAACATACCCACAGTTAATGAAAAGATGGTTTCGTCCACAAAAGTACCGCAAACAGAAAATATGATCTATCATTAATCATAAATTAAGTTTAAACGGCCCATAAACATGAAATAGTAAGGCTTTATGTTAATTAAATGTAGTTTGGTGTGTATTGATGATACTTACGTAATAGACGGAAGAGCATCAATAACAGTTTAAACGAAAGCACCTGTATCATTGACGTCGCGAATTGCTATCGTGAACGAAATATATATTGAAAGTTACCGACCACCGTACATGTGAAGACGTTTGTCGAGATTAGGGAAAGCTGGCGATGGAAAGATGGAAATGACATTTTATTACTATAGAAAATTTACTAAATAATTTTGCTTTGATTTGGAGATGATCATATCCTAATGATTATTTTATTTAAACAACTCAAAAAAGGATTGATATGAAATTCTTAATGGATCGTCCATCGGATTTCTACGACTTATTTTCTGGGAAATAGTATCGTTTGGTAACAATGGTTGATGAATAGTTTGAACGATATAAAAAGATCAAAGTTCGACACATAGGACTAATGGACTAAAATGCTTTCGGCCTTTCGATTTCATTTTATGCAAATATTGTTTTATGATTTCCTCAATTACTAAAAAGTTCTAGATCTTCTTTTCAATGTTAAATAAGTCAATATATTATAAAACGTTATGTAAGCTTCTTTCGGAATTTAAGAGATGAGGCTTTTGACATAATTAGTACCACTTAAAACTAATAGTTTTGCACTTTCAGTAATTATCTATTTCCTTAATTAAAATTGTAATAAAATAAGCAATGAACATCTTTAAATATTTTAATCAAACTAGTTGTGAAATAGAGAATTTATTTTGATATTTATTATTTCGGGGACTATCAGCGAAAGCTAAAGTTCAACATTTTTCTACATTTTTATTTCATCTAGTTCGAGTCTTGAAAAGTTTTAAATATACATATGCACTTATATACGATTTGACTTACATCGCAAAACTGCAATCATTTTCTGGCACCATATTGTACCTCTGAGTATGTTTTTTTACATTCCAACTTCAAAACCACGTGACAATGAATATATTGACTCATTTATGAAGAATTAAAATTGTTTTGTATCATTACATTATTTATAATCTAAAGCCTGATATTTATAAGATCAATAACATTAGAAATTCTTTAGTTATAAAATATATGTAGCGTGATATAAATGACCTTTTACTTTCTTTCATATACTTTGCGATGATTGCTTTCTATAGGTATCATTCAAAAACACTGGGACTTGCACAGATCATCGCTTTTATAAGGACTCTGAGTTTATACATAAATATAGACGAAAACTTTTACTAAAGAGATTAAAATCCCAGGCACGTATACCTCATTATACTGAGCGATTAATTTCCTGTATACACATACCTCATCATATTAGGCCTTATTATAATTTCCTGAGACATCAACCTTTCGTAGGCGGAGCTCACTTTCCTTTACGCAACTATTTTCACGATTACGTCACAATCGGAAGTGAATATATCAATTTGTTTAACGACATACTTAAAGGGCTGTTTTGTAACATGTGATAAGGGGTCAATGATTTGTTATGTAAGTTATCTTGTATCGATATTTATAACGTGTTCCTGCTAATGTTGGCGCTACTTTTCCTTATTTGGGTACCACGTGTTGTTGTTTGTTTTAAGATCGCAGGTAAATAGGGCCGTAAATTATGTGTTTTAAATGTTTTAATTATGGTGTGGGTTTAAACTCCCGACGCCAGAATATTGTCCATGAGTTTGGATAGTTAAGATAGAAATACTTAAATAAACGAAAAAAATACTTCAGTAGCTACTTGAGTCTTGACCTTTTCATGTCCTACATCCCATAATTAACTAGAATAAGTTTTTGGCAATTTTTCAATGCTTGTCTAAATCTAAAATCTTTTTTAATTATATCATTCTCTTGTTATTGGCATTGTAAATCAGAATATCAGTGTTCCAATCTTTCTACATAACTCTACAAAGAAGCCGAAGTTGTCGATGTCATACAAAGTTTAATAATATGGATGTGAACAGAATAAATTATTCCCAGTTTGGGCGTCAAAGGGCCTGAGGTGGATGGGTGGATGCCTTGTTACGACAAACACAGAATATGATTATGTTAAAGACAGGAAGTAATACAAATTATTTAGATTTTGTTTGTTTATGTTTCTTATTCTTTTGTAATAGGTCGCTAGTTACCTAATCATGGAACTGAATGAAGACCTATTGATTTTTTGTAAAATTACTCACATTACACCCTTACTTACCCAAAATGAAGGTGGATGCTTAATCATTCACCATGGCTTGTTGAATTTTATCTTTCAAGATTATCTATACAAGCCAATATTTAAAATCATTATTATTGTCTTGACGTATCGATCAAAAGGTGGAGGAAAAAAGTTCCTCTTGGTTAATGAAATATGAGCTTTAAAATTTAAAGAACACTGGCTAGCCTGGGCTTAGCCTTCGCTGATCAAATGTTACAAAATATAATTGACCAAGTTGCAAAAACGAGGAATTCGAATTGGTCCATCAAAATTCACGAAAAGAAATTCTCACGCGAAAATCAAGCAATTATAAAAGAATCCAATATCAATTCAATGGAAATGCGTTATTACGTAACGATAGCAATTTTGAGGCATTCGGAATTGCTGTATATTTGCAAATTAAACTAAATGGATGTTCGGATTTAGTTTGAAAAGTATTTATCGTTGCGTGATTGTTGGCTGTTAGTGCTGCTACCTTCCAATACGTTTTAGGTTCCTTATATGTTAGATGCCTAGTAAGCTTTATGTGATTGTTTACCTTTTAATACAGGGTTATAGTAAAGTAGTTTACCTATATATATAAAAGTTAGTTAGTCAACTATACAGTAGTCCATTTAATATGTAAGCTTTCTTTTAAATAAATTAATCAAACAAAATTAAATATTCTTCCTATGGGAGAAATGCTGGTCACTTTAATTTCACATAGTATTTGTTGTATATTCGAGTATAATTTGACATCGAACTATGTATCTAACTTTATATTTAAAATCGACAGTCTGTCAATGTGAAAAACATTACCATTATCAAAAATACTTAAAACATGATCTACTGGTTTACAAACTTCTTCATTAATAAACTTTATTGATTTACAATACTATAACTCAATAAACATTCATCTTACATTCTGAACAATGACATGTTACTCCATCTAGTATGTCAAGGTTCCCGTTAACAAACCCTAATACTAAGGTCAATTACTATAAAACAATAAATCTTAATAAACGGACATTAAAATTAACTATACGTTATTTACGTCATGTTAATGATTGTTTTCCAATCAATCATTCTGAGAATGTGTTGAAAATGCCTTGTTGTATTAAACTTGCATATAAAATGCATTGACATTAATATGTATGAAATTGACTCTGACGAAAATGAGTTGCGGACTAAATGCATTTTAAATGCTGCTGACATGCATACATACATAAATGATATAGTATGATCGAAGTTTAATGCATGTTGCATTTGAAGAGAGGCTATGTTACTATTTTAAATGAATACTAGACCTAAGATTTTGAATCTTCACCACGCGTGTCAAATTCAAATACCAGACATCCTAACGTAAACATAGCCGAAACATTGAGTTGTAAAAGTTCACAAGACGAGTATGTTAAATGACATTTCATCCATAGCGAAAACAGACTCACTCACGAGGATTCTCGGTTGAAGTCCCGTCTGTCTCTCTGTGCTTTATTCACGTACATCATTATTTACTTATAAGTAAACTGTTGACTAGCTGAAATTAGGTACCTTCAGAAAATAATGGGAGGAGAGATAAGTTTTTTAAGCGAAGCTGCGACCGTAATATTACATTATATTTTGTGGTTTGAGATCAGAAAGTCATCTACATGATCCATTTATTACGGAGTCACTTCCATGGCTGACTTCATTATACCCGACACGCACTAGTTGCCATCGCGACTGACACCTAATACGCTCATGTCATTGTATAATTCAATTTTCAAATGAAAGCGATACCCGGTACATTATTACTTGTTCCGTGTTTTACGAAACATTATGAGTGATTGCCAATGTTGATAAATCTAGAACGATCAACTAAGCAAATAAAACTATTTCAACATGGTTTGAAAATCATATTTCTTAGTCGGTTATCCTTCTCTACAAAAGGCTTTAAATAAGGCTGTTAAACATCAATCATTCAGGATAAACTTAGACAGGGTATTGGAGTTCGAAAAACCATTTAAGTTGTTTATTTTGCTTAACTAAAACTAATTTAAAGTTCATAGAAGGTCTTAAAATAAATAAGAATCGTTTAACATAAAGTGACGTAGCTTAAAAATGCTCGACCGCGAAATATAGGGTCAGTTTAAAAAATACTTTATTACCTGTTTTTAGACATGTTAAGCTAATAATGAATTCAAAGAATACGAAATGGTTTCTGACCTATTTGACACATAAATCAAATTAGTGTAACATAGTGCCCCCTTGTTTTCAATGAAAGATATAAATGTATGGAACAGAAATAACGGCAGCAATATTGTTTCAGAATACCTTGGCCGCATATCGCATCGAGAGAAATTGCATGCGATTTGCATTGCATTCATGTTTAAAACATCAATCAAAACATATAAATAGCTTTGATAGATCTAAAGAATATAAATTATTCTTTGAATTTTGATTTATAGCTGGTGTAGTCTGGCATCGTGGTTATTAAAATGCAAAAAGAATGTTAAAAAACAAAGAACAATAAAATTGAAGAAAATATGTTGTTTAGGTTTGCACTGGCCGCAGCTGCAATGACTAATACAAGATTGGTTGTCTGATAGTTAAATTCTTTGTCAGGTAGAATGGCAGGTCCTAAATGCGAGGCGAATTACAATTAGCCCGCACAATAACCTATTGGCGCCTTAAACAGACTGACAGCTTGACAAGGGTCAAACTTACATGCCTTTTATTTATAGCTTATTTCGTTTCATTATACAAATCAATGATATAAATATGATAGCATTGTTTTTAACGTTCTAAGAGAATAATTTACTAGTTTATGAAAATGAATTGAATTACTTTTTCTCACGGGATAATTCATGATTAAATAATTCAGAGATAGGTATAAATATTATTAAATAAATGTTTGAGTGAGTTTTTTTATTTGCAAGTAAAATATTAATATTATAAAGTTTGACTATGTACTCCAATACACTCGCATCGTACTTTGCTTGATTTCAGTTTGACTATAATGTTCTAAACTAACAAAGTTTATTAGACCTTATTTACGGACATAGACAAAACTTAGTCTATAATTTAAGGCAATACATTAAACACAGTTGAAGTGATTTTATTCAGATATTTAGAGAAAACGGGCATAAAACCCTTTCAGTACTATTTGAAAGAATCATAAAGAGTCAGGTCGATGACTTTTTAGTCGCTAGTAAAAGTAATTGAATTCTGATAACTTCATGTTACTCTTTACAACCTAATGGCGTAAATTAATTAAGTACTAAATAGTAAGTGAGATGGAAACCATTGAGATTGTATATCACAACAAAGGTAATTGATGTTCTCACGCGAACAGCAAGAGTCGTTTAAGATAATTGAGTCAGTGTGACACTATTATATACCTACTAATTATATGATATACTGCTGTATAATTACTATTAGTTAATTATATTATTTATAACAACATGTGAAAAAAAAATCTTTAGAAGAGAAGACGATTTAGCTTTGCAGTTCGACAGTTAAAGGGTAGTATTTGATACAAGTACAATTGTACATTTTACCAACAAAATTTAAATAAAAAAGCGCAGCCTACGTACTTAAATTTCTTATTTATTTATTTAATTAAATTACTACGGCAATTTATACACCAATTATAGTAATTCAAAATTATATTTTTTTTCAGCTTTAATTTACAAGATACAACTTTAATTTGAAATACAATACTTTTTTATTCTTCTTCTTCTTTTCGAGTCTACCATCGACTGAAAAAAGAACTGTATTTCAAATACACACAATAGTGTAGTAAAGTAATTTGATAAATAACGCTGTATAATTTAATACTCCGCATCGAAGTTCAAAAGAGAATGGCAGCACCGTAGCACCGCGGCACCCCATCACTCAAAGCGCTCGCTAATTTATACCTGTCTTTAATTAAATAGTTCAGAACACTTAGATCTTTATTATCCGGTCACGAAGGCTTCGTATCCTCTCGGTACATAGCTTAATCAGACCTTGGCTCTAAAGCATTCCTTTGGAACCATTCACTAGGTCTGAAGTATAATGAGGTTTTGATAAACAATTGCAGTGTATCGATGAGCTGGTAATTTTGTTGCACATCTTAAACAATGTCGTGACTCTTGTATGTATTTTCATGAGTTCATTTGCATCTCTAAAGGGGAATGAGTTATGGCTTACATTGCATGGTAACAGACATTAAGAGGTTCTTTGTAATATTAGAACTGCGCGTAACTAAGCGACTGATAATTCCTAAAGTAACTGAGAAAAAAATGACATTCTTACATAAGTTCTGCCAGCTGAATGGTTCATACAAATCTATTTTCAACATTTTTGAAATATCTAGATATTTATGCACCGTTTATATTATTCAATATATGAAGTAAGACTCAATTCGGTCAGTGTAACATTGCGTCATATTCCATCTGGTCGCAGGACGTCCTACTGTCAGAGGCAGTTGCAATTACCTATTTTTTTAAATACCGCCGGAACTATAAACACACCATTATAGAGATAGTATCGCCGCCAGACTGCAGATTCTCACTTGGCCATGATTAGCAACATCCCGACACTGCTGTCATTAATCATTAGCTGAGCTTTCCATCCATACTTATCTCCTTCTATTACACCTTAAATAACCTCTAATCCTAACGAAATAAGAGTCATTATGCCTTGTTTGCGCGAAAATACAGCGATTTCTGCAAAGTAATGATAGTGGTAATTATGAATCTTATTACGAGCTGTTTAAGTTGGGAATGGTGTGCAGGGTGGCAACGGATGCCGAGTCGCATAAGCTGCTCAACAGCGGATGGATACAGGCGCAGGATTGCTTTCCTGTTATCTTTGTGAACATGAGCATGTACAAGTTTTTATTTTGATTTTACACCGCTATAAACTTTTGCAAGGATTGTATGATAGAGGCAGAATTTTGAAATTTGAATTATCTACGTCACTTTTTGTGACCCGTATTTTTCTTCAATAATATTTATGAATGTTTTATTGATTTGGCTTTTATTTTGTTACAGACGCAAAGAATGGACTGCGGAGCCAATGAGCTGGGCAGGAAACTGCGAGTTGATCAGGTAATATATTGCACATTAAAAACTGTTCCCACTTAGCACGCACAATAATACATCACTAAAATATAATTACTTTTGACATTTCAATTAAGTTAACGATTTTACAGTTATAATTAATCGACGAGAATGACAGTAGCAGATAATCGTGTAGTTGATAAATGGCGCGTAAAAAATATCGCGCATAGATAATCGCTCTCTCGATTGACATAAGTGTCATGAGTGGCAGCTGTCAAATTACGATAGTAGTGACGTAACCGGTTTGCACACACCTGTAGGAAAAAAGTGGAGTATTCGATCAGCTGTTTGTAGGTTAGTATTTATTACTTGCAATTATAAACTAGTTGCGGGCTTGTAGAGCGGCAATTTCGCATTTTAAATGTTACCGACGTTCCGTACGTGGGTGTGTAATTTTTCTACCGATCTTAATTAGTGGGTAGGGATTCAATTGTATGATTGCGACATTTCTGTAACAATCGGTACATGACTTGATAATTTAATAACGAACAGTCGAATTGTGTAAGCTTTTTTCAAAAGTGTAGGTAATATAAGTTACTAACAACTGTTCGCACAGTTAAAATAACACTTTCAAAGCAATCAAAAAATTAATAGAACAAAAACGAGTATTGGAATCGATTCCATTGAGTCTCGAGTCGTGAGCGGTTTATGTAACGGTCCCGTCCTGCGAGATGACCCGATATATCGGACACCGGTTACTCGATACTAGAGAGAGACCAAATTAATCGAGTTACTCGACTCCAAATTGGTATCGATTAAACTGAACTAAGTGTGGGGATCGAGTTGTTATTGCTCGTACATTTGATTACAACCTGTTATTATTCGCACTATTTTAATGCCAATTGCTGTTTTGATATCTTAATTGTGTTCTGCCAAGGCAAGTTCTTTTTTTGCACTTTCTTACCGCCAACTATAATTGAAACTTGGTCATACAAAAAATCATACAAATCACAATTAGAATCTTTCTAATCACGTTTGGTACGTGATTAGAAAGATTTTTAATTTTAAGAAAAATTAAAAATAAACGCCTAAGAAACTATCATTCGCAACATAATTAACAGTGCTGTTAGGCTTTTTTACAAGTATCTAACTAGATTGTATCGATTGATTTTGATACGAGACATCGAGGTAGAGCTGACCTCGATTTAACAAAAGTAAATAAAATCAAATTGCTCGCATAACAAACTGAGCTAATTCAATTAGCTTACGCAACATCAGCAAATATATGTTTTTAATTTAACGTACGTGATCTATCTCTAGATATCTGATCGTTAGAAGTGCTTTATATAAAGTTATTTTATGATCAGAAATAAATGACTGTCTTTATTTTATGACGCAACGTCTTTAAGTCTGATTTTGAAGAGGCATTTTACAATTATACGTGAAACAGTACTAACCTTATGTAAAATAATTTACGAGAATTTGCCTAATATAAAAAAAACATTTCTGGAAAACCTAAAATTATAGCACTGGACTACACTTTTATTATTGACCTGGATTATTCTTTATTTTCACTAAACACGTAAAATGCTAGCTATAAATATAAATACTAGCTAATGCATATACAATACATTGACCTAGATTAAACTGACACTGAATTAATTATTGTTCTTGAAACACTAATGTTAACAAAATATGAATAATCGTGACTTAGTTTATATTATATCATGTTAAGTGCACTATAATAACTCGATGTGTTACTGGTAAGTTAACTTATTTACTATAAAATACTATGCAGCTAAATTCTAAGTTGAGAAGCTTGTGAACGCATCACCATCGCATTTTAACCTGCTGCTGAGTATAAGCTTTAGTCTCCAAACTTTATAATAGGAAGTAATAAAAAACTCTAACATAACATAACATATCATCACGCCTGTATCCCCGAAGGGGTAAGCAGAGGTGTACCAATGTACACCCACATTGCGCCGATATGTTTAGGTCCCATGTAATAGGGGGCGAGCCTATTGCCACTTACCGGGCAAAAATCCAAACTCCGACCTGCTACTGAGAATTTCATAGAAAAACCCAACAACACCTTGGTCGACTCGGGAATCGAACCCAAGACCTCGAGCGTAGCAGTCGCGCTTAGCACCACTAGGCCAACGAGGCAGTTAAAAAAAACTCTAAAGTCACCTTATTTACCAAAAACCTTTAAAATGAGTCCATCAAAACAATACAAGGAGCGCAAATACAAGACAAAACTGCATAAAGTTTACTTCAGACACTAAAATTGTCTTCGCCTTTACTAATTTCTATGTGTAAAACCTGCTTGGCTAGAAATGACAATACTTGTAAAATGCGAAAGCTTTCAAACCGCTCGTTCAGGATATTTATTATAGTATTGTTAATAGAACCTTGTGTGTTGGAGAAAAGCTATAAAACTTGACCTCGAAAGAAGCTAAAGGCTTAATGCAATGTTTTCAGTGTCGTCTTCGTCCAATGTCAAATTCGATGAAGGTTTTGCTTTGTGGAAACAAAAGAAAAGTGTGTAGTGTAATCTATGTTTTTACGAGAAGTGTTATGTACCACAAGTAGTATGAAAGCAACACAATGACTTATAATCGTAGTTAGGTACTACAGTTAGTACAAAGGATACCATATTATTATAAAAAAATCGGTTGTCGGAGGTCGAGTAGTAAAAAATATTGATTGGCTGTAAACAGATAAAAGTTAAAAATGTATTTTTACGTTTTTATGCACATTAAACAAGTTTCTAACTAAACAAAACCAGAAGGACTCATTTCGTGAGAACCTGCTCATAAATAACTGCAAACAGGTTTTAGACAAAAACTGCTTCTAAATAGAAATTGATCTATCAGTGTGACGCATGCTCAAGATTTGTTTAGTGGTTTGGTCACGTGGGAACAGACATACCGACAAACCGACAAACAAATCATCTTGAACGAGGTTTCTCTTGTTCATGTCAAACTGTTTATTTCACACTTGGTCTACTAACTTAGAATTTGAAGAAAATTTCTTCAAAAAGTTAAATCAACTCTAACAACTCTAGTAAATTTACTTTAAAGAGGTTCTTGTTAATGAAAACGTTAACTGACACGTTTTAGTAAAGGAACTTAATTAAATTGTATAATTGGTGGAGGATATGTGTGTCGGTATACCGTTTCGCTGATTGATTAGGAGTATTTAATTGTAATGTTGGGTCAGTAGTCGAATCAGATAGCACGTGGAGTGTAGTAATTATATATGTAGGCAAAGGTGTGACTAAGTTGGAACACAATGTAAAGAAGCTTTTTAAGCATATACAATTGGATTCAAATCTATGATCCTTGGGTTATATTAATACTGGAGATGAAACGAAATTATTTGGGTTCTCATGTCTCTTTTCAATATTGTGACAAAGGCTTTCTAGAACGATCTCAGGTAACGTTGCAACACCAAAGAAAGCTGACACTTTCCCTTCAAAAATATAACAAAAACCCGAATAAATCACCGAAAATTATTAAGATGAAATGTGAAACTTTTGATTCGGGAAATTTACGATTCACCCAGATACACGAGCCACGAGCGTCGAACGGCGGTGCGACGTCACGGCGATCCATCACCGGTGCCGGACCGGTCCGGACGAACGGTACTACCATAAGGCGAAGTATGCTCTACCAAAAATACGCAGAAAGAAACAGTTTTTTTGAAAATTTTGAGAAGTTCGCAGTAAATAACTGGTGTATGAATAAAAATGTGATATTTGCGTCGTTTGTTTTTTTTATTAGTTTTTTGATGGCAGTGTTGCATTTCAAAGAAGTAGGAACAATATTGAGGATTCCGAATAGCCAAAAAGATCCATATTTAAACTAAAATTACAGTGTCAATTTAGAAGTCGGGCGACTATTTTTTGCATTTAAATTTTAACCATACTAAGATTTTGAAATTAACTAAATCATCAATTTACATGTTTTCTACAATACAGTTGTATCATACCTTTTTGTTATTTTCATTCCTCAAGTTAAAGCGAAAACAACGATTTTAAAAACTGGTACTAGCTATACTACAACTACAGAGAACAGATAAATGTCAGTGCTAGTATACGTCTTACCATTAAGCGTCGGATATAGGCGTTGTTTTTACACGTTTCTACGTTTCCGCTGCAGAGTACTTGCCCTTAATGACGGGGACTACCTGCTCGAGATCAAGTTATACTCGTTCCGTGATGTGGACTATTAGGTTATGTCCTTTGCCTTACAACTCACCGCTGACAACGCTGACAAGCGACCAATGTTTGTCACAACATTGGCTGCCAGCAACAACTTACAGCAACGACTCATTTTGCACTTACTTTATTTTTGAACATACTTCGCATATGTTCATAAATACGATGAAGTTCTACAAAATAACTGTCAGAAATTCAAGCTGACCAGATACTATCAACACTGGCACATGTCAAAGCGTAGGTTTTAGGTGATTAAGCCAGAAGAAGGTATCAGTGGAATGTATTCATGGAGTACTTTTAACAGTGTTTGCGATGACAATTCAGTAATTTATTGTCATCAGCAGCTGTAAGTCACCACTCGCTTTGCCAACAGGTCTAACGAACTTAATTAGAAACCACGCATTGGGCCGATATTCATCTTAAAATTTGCACCCCACATTATATTTAATTAAACGATCGATAGAATAAATCGAATCGTAAGGCCATAAACCACGTCCCATCCTTATGTTAACTGGAACTATCCAGTTTAATCTAGCTGAGCGGTTGATCGGCCTAGGACCAAAGCTCCTTAAGGTTCCTAGAGCCTGTTAATAATTTACTGCGACCATAAATCTTGTCCTTTGAGACGCGATGCGACCGATCCGAGCGGCTTATTAGAATTCAAAAGGACTCAGAACTGGACGAATGCTTGTAGCCTATGGTATGTTATGCTTTACGATGTAAATCATAGATTTCGTGGTAGGCAAAGCTTTTAAAGCGAACGAGCGAACTTTTAACGGGCTTATTTAATTTAATTTTATCGACGCTGGCAAAAAATGTATCAAGTCTACGAAAATAAGTATTGTTTTATCTATTTACAGCAAACTTCTTTAATTATATTTCGGTAAATATTCAGAAACTGAAGTACCTTTCATCACATATATATTGTATTCGGAATATTACTAGAAATATGGTGGTATCATCAATCAATTCAGTTTAACAGTAAATTATTACTGACTATGATAAATCTTATAAAGTCGAATATTTTACTAACATAGGGTACTTTTTTCTAATGAATTTGATTTTTCTGAACTTATAACTGATATAGACATGTTTGGAGGACGGAGGGGGAAGCCTTTGCCCAGCAGTGGGATCACATGTAGGCTATTAAAAAATAACTGATATAAGATATTTTTATAGTTCGAAACAATTTTGAATCAGCATAAGACGTACCGACAGTAAACTCTTACCGATTACATCTATAAGCTTCCTTGTGGTCACTGACTCGCCCTCAAGTCTCTGATTTTCATTGTTATGTAAAAATGTAAAAGTTCTTCTCGAATTATTTATTGCTTACACTGATATTGTGCAACTTAACCTTTTGTTGGCATTTTTGTTGACATGGCTACAGGTTGTCTTTAAATTGAAACCTGTGACTGCATATTACCTGTCAACTGCTCTTCGCAATTTATGATGACTCAAATTGCTACTTCTTTGATTGACAGGGAGTTGCATCCTTCTTTTATAAAGTTGTTTGTCTGTTTTGTTTCATTATGAATTAATTGCGAAATTGAAATATGAATAAAATTACGGTGTGGTGCAGTCTGTCTTAGTTTGCACCGAATTGGAGTCTGGCTCAGCATGTTTAAATAGTGTATTCCTTGGTGTTTAGAGGTGATTGGTCCATAACAACATTGGCAGTTAGGGCCAATACTTTAGTAGCGTATGTTATCGTCTTTCTGGGTTCTTATTATTTAGTTTTATCTTTAAACCATACTGATGTTTAAACCATGTGAAATCACAATTATTAGTACTTAAGTTAATTCATTAGCTACAGGGCCAGGATCATACAATGCGAAAATCTCTATTATTTCATTACTATTGTGCAAATCCATTGTCCTCCTTTAATATTGCGGAAATGACTATAAGGCAATTCACACTTCAATATTGTATATTGCATTTTATATTATGTGTATTTTATATGCAGTGGGAATAATCTCGTGTGATATCTTGAGTTTTTTCTTAACTTAGTTCTCTCAAGTATAAACATGTTTGTTAGAATTTATTTAATGTGTGTTTAAATCGAGGGGTTGTGAATAATATGAAAATAAACTCTACAGAATTAAAAAAGTATAAGATTTGTATAACTTAATTTTATTTTAATTTTAGTTTATATTACAAGAATCCGAAAACAATGTTGTATGTACAGGCTGTATAACAACTAAAACATTTCAAAGATACAATCTGTTTTAATGAATGTGCAGCAACAGTGATTTAGATTCCATTCACAAAAAAATCTGGACAAATTGCATCCAACCTAACATTAAATTCATTCATAAAATATTGAAAATTGTGTCCACCAATGCACTGTTACAGAATATCTTATAATTTTAAACCTTACCTGTATTGTAATAAGGGGTGATGGTTAGACATTAGTATATTGGTAGAATTTGAAACAGGTAACTTAAAAACGTTGTTCTGATCCCTTTTTGGTCATCTACATTCATTCTCCAAAACCGGTTCGTTTCGGGTTCATTCGGTGAACTATGTTTAGTTTTTTTTTCT
Source organism: Autographa gamma (assembly GCA_905146925.1). NCBI lineage: Eukaryota > Metazoa > Arthropoda > Insecta > Lepidoptera > Noctuidae > Autographa > Autographa gamma. The sequence continues at coordinate 2,205,886 of LR989858.1, forward strand.
GTATCATGTTACACAACTTTTTTAGGGAATTCTTTTTACTTTTTGGGATAAGAGGCGTTTAGTTAAACTGATGAATGGTGTTCTTTTTTTAAACTGTTGATGCCTTTAAAACGGCAATGAATTTATAATATTATACGCGTTCTTTTTTTAAAACGAATGCGTGAACTACGGTTATTAAAAATAATAAGGTTATTACTACGAAGGTTATGCATAAAAATAATTCGCATATAATTATATACCATATTCGTGCGTAATTATTTAATTAAATAATCTGCACATAGTCAACTAACAACTCTGATTGCTTGCAGCTTCTGATGATTCTTATCAATCTCGACATGACTCAGTGGTTGTATGTAATGACTAGTTAATAAGCCACAGGATGTTCACACATTCTCACGTGCAGTTACTCGCTTGATAAGCAAGACTTGGGAGATGAGAGGTTTCTGTGGTCAGCACTGAGGTTTTTGAAAAATGATACTCTTAGATACTTTTTCGTTTTTTTTTCTTTACTTTTTCGAAAAACTTTATGTATGCGTCATACGTCTTCATATTCTAAGAAATGGAGTGTCATGGTGTTAATAATAAATGACCAGCTAACAAGGGTGGTAGCGCGGATGGCCGCCCATGGTGTATCCGACTTGCTTTAATTTTAAGCCATCGCCCAATACTTGAAAAAACTATGTTATTGTTACTTAAGCATGAGCTCGAATAACACCACTTGTTACAAAGACTATTGACTCATACATTTTTTGTTTACTCCTCTACCACCACGCGTCACCATTTAAAAGATATGTTATCCGTAAATTAGGCAGCCGACATCTTAATTCTAGAAAAAGAAACTTGAACAAAACGATGCGATCGCGATAACGAGTTTTATAAAAAGCTGGGTCGTCGCCGAAACCTTTGACATTCTCTGATGCACTGCCCGGCCGACTTTCACCGCTGCATCCACTCCGTATCGATTACATTCGATTATTCCATTAATCGATTATGCAATCGATTGGACACTCATTGTTTTACGATTTTCTTGAACGATCCATTATTGGTGCCTAATTAACACTTTTGTATGAATTATACAGCAATTGATGTTAAATACGACGCTTTTAAATTGTAATAACTTGTCTCAGAAGTTGTTTTTATTATTTCTTTTAAATGGTGACATACATAAGTGGTGATAATGTTTATTTGGTGTTTCATTCTGGTGGGTCGTAAGTACAATTTATGTTTTACATTTACCTTATCTTGAACACAAAAAAGCTGTCGTTACTAATATATAAGTGTTTATTTTCGTTCATTATTTACAGCCACTTTCAAACTTTAGCAACTAATTGATTTATTGTATTATAGATAACAACTAGAATTTAATTACGTTGTCTTTTGCTAAATTAGATTTGAATACTAGTTTTCTATCTTGTATCATAGTAAAACACCAACATTTACATAGCATAAGATACGGGCATGCAACAGTCCTACTGGAAGGCAAAGAGTTTTTTTGTATAGGTAGAAGAAGCTATCATTGATCACCGAATCACCAAGTTCACTGATTGGCGATTAAAACAATAATCAGCGATAATACAGTTCTCATACAAATCACAATAAGTAGGTTTGTGAGCTTGTGACCCGTGTTTGGGAAAGTGGATGTAAGTGGAACAGCGGCCACTCGCGGCTGTAGGCGGGACACCTGCGAACTCCATGTGTTGTGTGGAGCTACCATCGGATGCGGACTAGTGGTTGTTGTTTTAAGTATAGGACTTTTTGCGGGTTCGATCATGTGGTACCATCTTATGCGAACGTTACTAGTTTGTTGTTGTTTTATAGGGTTTTTTCGCGGGTTCGATCTGAATGGGACTAATATTTGTGTGATCCATGAATGTGTGTTTTAAGTTTGGGTGTTATTGTGAATTCTACTGCAACACAGAGATTTAGGCTGCTCCTTAGTTTGCTAAGAAATTTATTGCTCTGATGCACTTCAGATTTTCGCCTTTAGTTTACCAGTCTCTAAACTAACCTATTTCTATAAATGTACCTATATGCGTAAAATTAAGTAAAATATAGGTATTGCTTATGAGCAAGAGCACTAAAAAAAATCATATGATGATATCACTGACTAATATCAAATGGACAAGGATTGTATACAACATGGCATGTCACCACTACTGTAATACTTCCTGAGATAATTTTAGCCGCTATTGTCTCACAATAACAACAAAACATCGAGATGTTTGTCATCGGCACTCGGCTATAAATACATCAGCCTCTACGAGTAAGATCATTGTACTTCAGACGCAATTCCCAAAACAGTTACATGTAGTTATGCAACACTAGGACTATACTTCAGAAGGGTTTGTTCAATCGCTGTTACATTGCACTCCTCCTATACCTTTACTTAGACTTTGCAAGTAGTTTGAAAATTTTAAATGTAATTGACATAAATACTGCCTCGTTGGCCTAGTGGCGCTAAGCGCGACTGCTACGCTAGAGGTCTTGGGTTCGATTCCCAAGTCGACCAAGGTGCTATTGGGTTTTTTATGAAATTCTTAGTATCAGGTCGGAGTATGGATTTGTGCCCGGTTAGTGGCAATAGGCTTGCTCCCTATTACATGGGACCTAAACATATCGGCGAACTGTGGGTGTACATTGGTACACCTCTGGCTAACCCTTCGGGGATACAGGCGTGATGATATGTTATGTTATGTAATTGACATAAATAAATAAAACTTTACGCGGTGAGGTTAGTAATTAATTTACTGCTTGTTTGCCGCCGTGAGAAAAAAAAACCTTTATTTAGCTTTGAAGATATTTGACAACTGTGCGTGCTGTGTTACAAATTGAGCCGTCAAGTGCGATATTAATGAGTTAGTAGCTTGGGGTGCTTTGTATGTCGACATACGTAATGTATACATACGTAAAATATACCTAAAATATGCTGACATAAATAATGTAATAGTAACACAGCAAGTTATTATTTGTGGGTAACTACATATTAGGTTATATTATTACAATTTAATGATTTTAAAAGATTGTCTGCAATTATTTACTTATTTAAATACTTTCATTTCTCCTTTTTATTCGTATCATAGTTTTTGTTAACAAACAAGTATATTCTGTTATAGTTTTTGTTTTCGTAAACGACTACAGAACACTTTTAATATCACTATGTTTTATATAACAAAACCCCCCCAAGAAAAAAAGCTCTCTCTCTTCATTTTCCACAATCATTTTCGAACTTAACTTCTTATCACTACATAGTATAAAATAAAGTCGCTTCCCGCTGTCTGTCCCTATGTATGCTTAGATCTTTAAAACTACGCAACGGATTTTGATGCGGTTTTTTTTAATAGATAGAGTTATTCACGAGGAAGGTTTATATGTATAATACATGCATAATATAGTAGAGGAACACGGATAATCTTAGAGATTTAAGTAAACGAACAAATTTTTTGCGCTTACATTGCAAACGCTGGCTGAACCCTACGAGATAGATCAAAATAATGTACTACAGTATTGTGCACCTTAAAAAGATCTACAAAAAAGTCCGCGATGGCATATGTCTATCTCTTAAGGATAACCCACAATTACCATTTTTTATCGTTTATTTATTACTTATTTACGAAAAAGCGATTTTAAGCTATACAGTATTAATCCTTATCCAATTAAGTACCTTTAATAAATTGTGCATGTAATATAGATCAATATTGCCTTTTACAGCATGTAATTTAAATGAATATTTTCGAAGATATTACAAAATTTAAAATGCAGCGACATCGCGGTTGCGGCGGTAACGGCCGGGGGGCCGTAGGGCGCGTGCCTATACCAAGTAGTGCGTCGAAGGCTGTGCTTCGCACTACAGAACTTTATGGTTGTGTTGATATGTCGCAGACAAATAGTATAATTTGGCATTTTACATAAGGCATCGTCAGTTTAAAAACGTTTGCGGTTATGTAATATGCCCAAGGCAAAATGTAGATTGCCGTGTCACTTTATAATATGCCTCACCACAACATTTCATCGAAAATTTAAACACCATATACATAATGCCGAGGCAAATTGAAGTATTTAGTTTTTGAGGTTATCCAGCACGTCAAAAATGCTAAGGTATCCATAGACCCTGGGTCGTGAAGGACTCCTGCAGAGTATTTTTGGTCAAAAAACCATGTATGAACGAATCCATGATCGAATATTCATATATTCATAGGCTCAGAAATCAATTGCTTGATTAGGTTCGACTTTGTGACAGAGATCAATAGGTTAGGTTAGGTTAGATATTGTGACCTTGCAACAGAGCAAGCGAAGCGAGCGACGACGTATGTAATTCAAAGTTTTTCTCGAGATTTTAATGAGCATAGTCACCCTAAAATAACACTAACGTCGCATTATGACGATTGAATGATTTGACATTTTGCCTTCGGCATATTACATAACCGCAAACGTTTTTAAACTGACGACGCCGTATGTAAAATGCCATATTATACTATTTGTCTGCGACAGATATATAGTGTAGGTATCAGCGTTGCACCCGAGCAAAGCCGGGGCGGGCCGCTAGTATCTGATAATTTACTTACAACAACTACATACACACGTTTTTATCTCCGTTCCCATATCTGCAGACTCTGCAGCACTCCCACCGCGGCACCGGTAACACACGACTATTCCCCGGTAATGGCCGTCATTACAGACCGCAGGTCGACACACAGTTAGGGTCACACTTTCCCATCTTATGTCTTTATCTATTTGCATTACAACCTTTCATTAGCCATGGAAGTAATGCTTTATTACTTAGGCATAACGTCTTGACATTATGTACCAAGCAGGTTAAACAGTTTCCTCATTGCGAAGAGTGAAGGTATAATAAAACTAAAATAATTATAAAAATAGGCCCTACAAAACCGCATCAACGGTTTGTCTGTAGGAGGTCATGTGTCATTTGTCAATAATCAAGCAAGCAAGTGCAAGTAAAACAAAATATATGAAACTTGAATAATTTCTCTGAAAAACTATCAGATGGCAATCCAAGCGTACCTGCTCACGACTAGTGCGGCGCCTAAATCGATAACTTTCGATTTATTACGAGATCGATACCGTCGATAGTGTTGGATTTATACCGAGTTACGATAAACATGCATTATCGCGTCTGTCTGTGTTACACAGCTTTATTTACAGCTTTTCGTGTTTTGTGAATTATGGATCTAGCCATAAACAGTCTAGAATATTAATTCATTGATTTAAATTGTCAACTTTGTGAAATTGTTATTTATAAGTACTGATTAAATTACGATAATGTAAATAGCCAGTTGTTTATCACTTGATATTTAGTTTGACAACTGTTTTATCGATGTTTGAAATCGTTGTCAACGAGATTAAAATTTAGAATTAGCGAAATCTAATATAATTTATTAAATTACGATTGCAATGTTAGATATTATTGTTATGACCATTGCACCCTTAGATTCTTTGTACATTCCAAACAAGACAGTACCAAACTTCAAAAGAATATATAAAGCGATATTATGTTAATACTTTAAAATATTTATCCCCACGTCTCATATAATTGACGTTTTAAAAACATTATTTATGTCCTTTGTTTACACTGTACACCTCTTCCTTATAAAACAGTGAAACATGATCATCACTATTCTCATCACGGTATACTGCACGTGATGATCATACTAAGAAACATCAGCGTACGAGTCAAAAACGTTAAATTTACGACATCCTGTAACTTACCGATACATTAATGTAATAAAAGTAAGAGTTTTAGGGGATAATTATGACGTCACTGATTATTTAAATGTTGTTAGTTAAATATATTATGTTAGTTGAGACTACTGTTTGCAGGGAACTTGTTTGTACTATATTTATACTGCTCATAAAACTCACATTTAATTAAACACGACCAGTAATCAGCTCACAAGCCATCAACAACACCAGTATACCAAACAAACTCCATTGTTCTCTTATTATAATAAGCGAGCATAAAACAAAACAACATCTAACAATCAATACGCCAGTAAATCACTTATAAAATTTGCTGGGCTTGGGAACTGGGCCAAATAAACTGGCTCGAGCAAATAGCCCATGGCTCGGGACAGTAAGTGTCTGCACAAGGACAGAACTAGGGACTAATGTTGCGAAATAGTTACGGTTAAGGTTTGTACAAAGAAGCGGAAGTTTTGATCTCTGTTGAGAAACAAAACTCATGACTTTTGAACACTCTGGGTTGATTGTAAATATTAGACTTTCAGTGCTGGATTTCGTGAATCTTTCTGAAGAAATTGTAATGGATCATAATTCTTCAGACAGGGCTGTACTATTGAAATGATGTGGATGGATTGTGTGAAAGATGATATGAGAAAGAAAGGAAGCAATCTAATAGACAAGTTGTACAGATGAATGGAAGCTGAATCCGCATTGCGCCGACCCCAAATAATTGTGACCAGATGTTTGGCAGGGAGAAGATGATGATGATGTTGTTCTTGCAATTATTCATCAGTATAACGTATACGTAGTATACATATTTTAAACTATTGTTTAATGCCTAGGTACTTGATCAATTGAATTAAAGGTTATGAAACCGGTTGACATAATAGACACCTGAAACATTTGATAAAACAATAGCAACTATTTCAATTATACCCGGGTCATTCAATAAGTTGTCAACGCCACCTCTAGTTCAGACAATATAACAGTAGGTCTCTAGTTTATTTCAATTGAATTGCAAAATGCATTCTTAAGTCTCCTACCTATGCAATGCATTTTTATTCAATGAAAATAATAATATACTTGTTTGCAATTAAATCAAACTTTATTTATATAACGTTTGGTGTAAACAGTTGTGTGTATCTAGAGAACTTTTTTATATCACAGCACTTTTATAGTTCGCTAGCCATTCTAACTGGCTGTTATACGTACATCAAAGTGACAGTAGAACACAATTTAAAAATAGGCCGCCTCTAACTCAAATACTGTACTAAGTACATGACATTAGGCAAAACGCAAGTCATAGGTGCGTAACTATCAATATCATAAAAACTGACCCGGTCACGAATACCGGTGTTACGGTATTATCGACAAACCTCATCGAGCATTGCCCATCACTGTTTATTAGATTATGTTTGAGCAATATTTGACTTTCGCGGCTTTCATTACGAATGTTAATTACTTAGGACAATAGAGAAAGTTTTGAGGTCCAGATGGTCTATTAAATGAGTTATTCAATGCGAGTACTGCACTAGAGTGATTGATGACATTACTGCTTCTACGTGACTTTTACTAAACTCAAATTGCAGTGCGTCATTTGTAATTCAAGTAGAGTATCGCTTACTTAATTTGGCTAGAAATGTGGGTAAATCAACGATACGATTGGTGCAAGATGCGACGACAATACTAATAAATTCTGTAATGCAATACCGGTGTTTGTTGTTCCAACTATCTAGTTGCGTAATTGTGCTGTAACTGAGCCAAGACGTGAAACTTCCATCGTATACTAAGTTTTCAGAAGTCTCTAGCTGCTTTAAGCGCTTTAGACTTTAACAGGGACCTTATTAGATTAAGAAAGCAGCTTTATGTAAAGCTACCTTACAATAGTACATACATGACTTACAAATTCCTTTGAACTTATTTGTACCTCGTTAAAGCTTTTCTAAATTCTACCTATCAAATAATTTACCAAACGTCCATCACTATCGACGTTTATCGACATAATCATTAAATCAATCGATTCGTAGCCCTATCGAATTCAGGGCAGCATGATATCGCAAATAACCAAAGATGATCTCATGAGCTTAACTTTCTATCGACTTTCGCTAATCGAATAGTAACGATTCACAAGGGAATCGAGTCGAAATAGTAATTATTATTATCGCGATATCAAATAATTGGTTATTGGTCCGGTGTCTAAGCAATTAGTTATATGGACAATGGTACATATTGGATAAATGGACTTGGATATAAATCCTGTTGACGGTGCTGAGCAGATAACAACAATGTTTACTGGCGTTACTTGTAATCGTGTAATAGACTCTGTCAACCAACTACAGAGTATGAGGAAAAAGTTGCTTATCCAATCACCATAATCAATATTACTACTGTTATTTAAGTAGTAAATGCCCCATTCCAGAGAAAGAGGTTTTGTTTCCCATTTAACATTTTTTTTATGCTTAAGTTTATTATTCTTTGAGTTCTTTGTCTTCCTTTCTCCAAGTCTCCTTTTTAGATTCAAAAGCTTTTTCTGTTATAAATTAAAACACAAAAACGGCCTGCAAAACCTACTTATTGTAAGATATGACACTAGGAATAGCAACGTCTAAGTCAAACTATATGCTGTTACTATTGAAACAGGGGCAAGAGCAAGCGATGCTGCTAAGATGACAATGCATAATGATTAAGTTTGTAAGGTCACACTATTTTAAGATTTTTTCAAACACTAGGCTTAGTCCCTTGCCTACATTTATGCAGTAAATTAGTCAAACTTACCCACTGACACCGATGCGCTAACATTTCGATACGATAATATTGCATCAATGGGAATCTAATCTGACATTTCTCGGTATGACCATGACGTGACATTGTTTAACTGATTTTACGCATTTAATGCGACGCAACGCGTAAAATGTCCGTGTAACCTACGTATATTTGTGTCAAAATATTTTGTGTACTAAAAAAGCCTATATTTGTTGCAAGAGATAATTTAAGTTAGTGTTTCCACGTTTTCAAAAATGATCCAAGAAAAAACTGTTTTTGGCTCTATCGATGAAAATGGAAATAATAAAGTAAGTTTCATACATTTTGTATAAAAGTTGGAATGCATAATGCTGTAGGCCGTTGAAGCTAATTAAGATATAACATGCACACATTATGATAAGTATGTTAGCTTTAGAGCCAATGACCATTTCTAAAAAGCATTATTAACAAGATTGTATCACCGCATTAAGATCGGGTTCTGCTTTCTATAAAATAAGGGGTTGCTATCAACCGGTCTAACTAGATGTGTTAATATAAAGACAAGTGCAAAAGTTAAGATAATGCACCGACTAGTTGTACTTAGTAGCTTTTACTGTCACTCGTGGGAAATATTGCTTTCGATATGCGTTCAATGTTAATAAAAATCGGTTTATATTTAACCTTTATTTTTTATCTACTTCATATTTTATACCTAAATATTAAAATAGTTTGAGTATACCCCATAATCCTATTTTTGTAGGTTACACTTTCACGCCTTACTAAAATATACAGCATGTTGCATGATCGACACTTTGCTATTAGTTTTCTTGTAGGCGCTATTTCATTAAAGTGTTACATGTCGGATAGAATTGTTTGTATAACATGGCTATCTATGAGTTATTGCTAACTGGTTTCTACTATTTGTTCTTCATTATATTTTTATTATTTAACGTTATTTTAAAGTCTAAGGAATTTATAAGTAATTTTGAAATGTAAGTTATTTCTTGTACTGAAAAAAAAATGGTAAATAGTTTCGGAATTGAAGATTAGAAAAAAAAATTAGAATAATAAATTGAAGTGCTTTAATTCCACTAGACTTATTTTTTTTCTTTTTGCGACTTTGAAATAGTAAACCCATGCAACAGTTAAAAACATTGCAAACTCACTCATAATAAAGCAGAGACACACAAACACAATAACCTAGCACATAATAACCAAACCAACACAAATAAGATAACAATCTTCAAATCTGAGTCAAAGGCTAACAGACACTCATTAAGTATTTCGCAGTCGCCCGTGTCATTCAATCAGCGATCGGCTCCCACGATACGTCTGAACACTTTTATTTTCGTTGCCGTGTCGCAACCGGACCGGTCACGACCCGGGCCGGACCGGCTGTCAGAGGAACATAGACATGTCAGTGGGGGGCATTGCTGACGGCTATTGTGATTAACGGTAGGACCTGCTTGGATGGTAGGTGCTGTGAGTTATGGGTGCAAGGTTGCATGTTAAATGTTGAAATTACATGAAATGTAATATTCGTGGCCATTAGAAAGAAATTAATGAGCAAAATATTTTGGAGCAATGAGGACTATTTGTGAAAATAGTTTAGGAATCGCAAGTTGTGAGGTATACCTGAAATTAAACAAATTACATGTCATCGTGCTCGATGTTCAGAAAGTCATTTAAAGTAATCAGTTGTCTAAAATCAATTTTCTTTTGTTACAGGAAAAAGGGAAGACCAACCGAGAGGATCTGAAAACAGATATACAACATCGGAAAGAAACCTTTTACAGGGTCAGTAATAACTAGCTCTACATTTACCTTCCATCAAAGCTTTCTTTCCTCTTACTTAACAACTTAATTTCACTCGACTCTATATATTTTTCCAATAGGGCAGACCCGGCTACTTATACATCATTGTTACTATTACAAGCCAGGATTTACGAGGAAAACCAAAGTATGAAACCTGCAACAAAATTAATCAGAAATTTTATCCTATATAACATCCTATATCTGAATTAGGAATTAGTAGGAAAAATAGTTGCCACTTCTGCGTGTTTATTTTTGCGCAGAATATTGGAATTAAAAAGAAGAGACTACAAGACTTAGATTTTTCAATCTAGCATTGGTCTTGGTTTTCCATTCCCCCTTTCCCTAAATAATAATAATAATATTCCGGGACATCTCACACACGGCTGTCTGATACCAAGCTAAGCAGAGCTTGTGTTATGGTAACCAGAGAACTGATAAACATACTTATATATTTCTAAATAAATACATATTATAGATAAATTACATCCAGACACCGAACAAATGATCGTGCTCATCACACAAACATTTGTCCCGGGTGGGAATCGAACCCACGACCTCCGGTATAGCAGTCAGGGTCTCTAACCACTAGACCAACAGGTCTGTCATAATTCACCCACTGTTTTCTAGGAGTGTGTGTGTAATACCAATTCATCATAAACAATGTGCTCTACATACGGACAAAGACCTATCGCATTCAGCACGCTTTACAAAGGTCACATTCAACAAGCATTCGCATTCTGCAACCTGACTTACAATCATACCAACATATTCATATTTTGATTGTTATGCATTTGGAGCAATAGACGTAAAGTTTTTTAATAATTGGCGTGAATTTATTTAAGACAAAGGCAGACGTTACTGTTTCATATAGATACATGTTTTCGCAATCGTACCTCCTTATTTTTTTTATACATATATTTATTTATTCCATATCTCTATCATAAGTCCAAAGCTCCGTAAAAAAACACACAATTTCTTCGCTGTTCTTTTGCTCATGTCCAATATTATCAGCTTCATAATTTAATATTAATATTGTCATATAGTCTGACGTTTATTTGTAAATATTTCCCGTTTATTAATGAATTCGTGTATGACGCAGGAGGCTCCGTCAGACGAGGATTCTGCAGTGTCGTCCGCACCAGCCTCGCTGTCACCTCAACCGCTGAACGACATGTGGGTCAGTATCTCAACATCGACTTCTTTCTAAACTATTGCTTAGATTAATGTGATAAGTATGATAATTATAATGTAGAGGATTAATAGAGTCAGATAAAAAAGCCGGCTAAATTATCTCTATTAAAGGTTGCACAGTCATCAACACTAAATGCGTTTTGTTTTTAATTTAGTTCTGTTTAGAGTATTGTCAGTGAATTTTGTTTTTTTTTTTGTTCCGACCAGTAAAATGAAACACAAAATATAACCCTCCTTCTGCACAAAATTAGGTGTAGTTTAGTAAATCTGTAATCGCACTAAATATTCGATAGGTGCATTGTACAGGTAGCTTTTAGTTCAAAACTAGTGAAATATCAAGATTTCTAAATAGATTCTTCCCTATACTTGTTGCCACAATTAGGTAATTCAGATACATTCAATCGATACCACTTGAGTTTCAATACAAGATCAATACGGAAACAGAAACTAGGTTTCCCTTACACAATTTAAATGCAAATAACGCTTACGTGTTTCTAAATAGATTAAATACGTTTCTTTTGTGTTTATTTACTGATTTGTAGCCTGTAATTTAATCCAAAAGACGTCAACAGCTAAACAAAGACATCACCCAAGCACTCACCTAACTTATTGTTTTTTTTTTAAATTTCCAATAAGACCCAGTGTATTCAAACAAACGATGTAGGAAAGATATGAGAGATGGTCTTTTGCAAAAATACTCTTGAAATGAGATTATCCACCCAAACACATGCAAATTAGTTCCTTGATAATCTACGTAGGTGCATGTTGTATAACTAACATATTAAATATCTATCTAAACCTAGGTATTGCCGATATTTACCGATTGCGTCGCGTCTCTACATAAATATTGATTCTTATATTGAAGGCCAGGTTCAATCACAAAACTAATATGATAGGTCCGCCTTTACATATGTATAGTGGATTACAGATCAGTTATAAAAATGACATTAATATAACCCTTAATTGGAAGCAGTAAGGTTGAAATTTCTAATCCGTTTTTTATAATGTCGAGCGGTCCATGCTATAAATTTTTCTACAAAAACGAAGTGATTTTTGGTACGACAGACTTGATCAGAGAACAACATCAATCAATTAAGTTTTTGTTGTAATGACGTACTGTTACAGTTTAATTCATGCCGAACCGATCACGATATTATGTAGATCTAGTATGCAAGAACGTGATCGCTGCATTCTCATGTAGATTGGCTACCGTTGTACAGACAAAGGAACAACTTTATAAAAGTAACTAGAGCTGGTATATTTCTTGTCTAGGTAATGTTATCTTTGTGTCGCGGGTTTAGACAAACATTCAAATCAGATACATATTGACAAATTTTAGCCCTTTGCAAGGATCGAACCCACTCTTCAGCGTGATGAGCATTGAGAGTTTTTGCCGTCGAGATATTAGTAGGAGTTTATTCTGCAGAGCAGAAAAAAGGTTCTTACTTACGGCTGCTAGATAGAATAAATCATAACTGTTAGTTTCAGAATAAATTAACGATCTGCAAACGAGCGTCAGATCGAAAAACTGAAAAACGTCAGAATCTTCCGTATTTTCGTTTCAAGTTTACCTAGAAATAAAATTGGAGAAAGACTCGATATGATTTATAAAGCGGTAATCCACGGAAGCGAGACCGCGAGAAAGCTATGCTTGCTACAATGTTACATCAAAATCCATTAAAATTTGATTTATGGACACTAGTAATGAAATCTTAGAAGCTTGACCATTGTGCCAAACAGATAATGCCAGTAACGGTCCAATTAAACCCACTCAGACATTAAATCTACTTATCTAAGGCGACGTGCTGAGCCTTTTACGTATACTGTAAAGGACTGTTTACAACTATAAATAAAATGTGGCGATTTATGTTTGTTTTGACACTACTCATATTATAGTGCTAGAGGCGTATTTTCTAGAAGAAGGAAACATTTTTTGTTAGAGCTAAGTAGGTCATAATTATGACTCATATCACAGTAAGAGCCTTGCATAAAGATATGTGAAAACGCTTAACACAGCTAGTGTTTAAATTATAATACGTGTAAATACTATAATATTAACGTCAAATTAATCTAATTATTGTGTACCGATACTCCAATTTACAAACCGCATCATCCTTCCTTTTAGTAATCGGTCATTGATTTCCTACTTTGTACTTAGGAGGCAGCGTACCGAAACTATATAATATACGCAATGTACATCATTTATATTTTGTAAGTGTTTCACGCATATTGTACTTGCCTTAAGTATTGCTTTCCGGCAGGCCTCGATTCAGCTATTTAAGAGTTGCTTGAATTGACTGAATGACCTGTTTCATTTGGTCATTTTTAATTGGCATTCTGCTAACTGTCACTACGATAGTTAATTGGACATTACGATCATTCTCTTCGATTACTGTAGGCTTATCTGAATGCGAAAATTAGGCATTACAAGTACACTGACTGACTACTGACATGGATTTAAAATAGCTGAATGGACGCCCAGTGTGCGTACCTCCTTAAGAATGTACGTCGGCCTTGGGAGATGTTGAGAGCATCGTTGACTTAGCTTATAATGTCAAATAAGTAATACTGCGGTACAAACATTTTGTCACCTAGTAAACTATTGGCACGAGCGTTGCGTCACTGCATTGTGTTGTGATGTTATGTAGGGTGACTATGACTTTGCACTTGCATATACAGATATGTGTATTTTTTTACTGGCTCCATATTGAAATTATGTAATAATGAAAATAAATATTATGTGAATGATTTATGTGCATTTTATATTGTGTTATTTAAGTATAAAATTTCATTTGATTGAGTGTTATGTCCTAGACTATAACAGTAGATTTTATTGTAACAATAAATATGTAAATTCGTAATAACATGAAATGCATTATGCATTTAAGTTATAAGCAAACAGGTTAAACAAGCATGCTAATTCCAAGTCAAGGATATAAATTCTATTACATAGTACTATAACGTATAAAATCAGGATTGTTATGTAGTTAATACTAATTTGTCCAGTTTAATAAAGTTAGCAAAAACACAAAACAAAGTTATAAAGAACTCTTTCATTTCATGTATGCAATTATTTTCGCAACTAATTTGCAACAAATGCCGAGGCAGTATTATGACGTTTTTCTTATAAAGATAGACCTCATGACGGAGGGAAATAGCGCTATACAGACAGATATCGCCATCTCTGTCTAAACCGAAACAATGGTAGCTTCAACATTTCATGTTACAGCCTTAGTTTCAACATAATATTTGTGTCGCTAACCAAATTAGTAGCACGCGAGCATTGCCTTTTTAGTAGAACTCCGTCTTAGCAAGCCAAGTGGGTGTTGCACGTGTAGGCTAATTTGTTCGCCGTACAAGCAAAGCATTTGGACAGAGCGATTTAATCTAGGCTATTTGCATAAAGAAATATCCACCTGACACACAATAGGTTTTATATATTGTTTCTTATTTATTACGTGTTTATGTGTCATAAATTTTATTTTACATCTTTTACGCCATTGTGGATTGTGGACGTTTGATATTTGAATTATGACACTAGATTTTTATTGAATAGAAAGAAAAACCATCGGAATTGATGAATTTACATAACCTTTACAAAAACGACAGAATATTGTTGTGAAACATCTGCCTAAGTAGACCCAAAACAATGAACTAGACACAGATATGCTGCACTACTATAGAGCAAAATCATTTTCGCATAAAATACTATCTCCACAACCTTAGTCCTGCAGTGGGACGGCTAAACCTCTCCTCGATTCTCATTAATTTGTAGATCATAATTTGACTGTATCTGATTTATTCCATAGCCAGACAGAATTTTTGTAGGATAGGTATTTAAAAAAGTCCCATTTCAATTGTAACTGATGGTCCCTTCCGTTCCAGTCATGCGGCCAATGCCGTTCGTCGGCGGAGCGCGCGTCGGCCGCTGCGCGGGAGTGCACGCGACTCGCGGACGCGCTTCGCGACGCGCGCGACCAACTCGAGCTCATGGAGTTCCGACTTTTAGAACTTGAAGACGCACATCCGGATAAGGTATATAACTATAATATAATACCTAAAATAATTAAAAAAAATATTTCTCCAAAGTGTATTCAGCTAGTGTGATGCAGGTTGGTTTGTTTTTTTTTATCTGTGATAATATTTTTGCGCGTGACTTGTGTTTTGATTATATGTTTTGTGTATTGTCTAGTATGTCGCTATACATGTAGATGGGTAGATATATGAATGGGTTTTGTGACTATTTACTTAGTTTTTGTTCTGATACAGATGTGTGTGATTGGTTATTCTGCTGTGCGTAAACTTTTCGAATAAATAATTATGTAGGTGATATAAATTCATTTTAGTTATTTTAACAACTAAAATATTTGTAGTTGTGATTACCAGTGTAAACAAGTGCCAGTGTTAAAAATTGTAACTAGAATTAAGAACAGAAAAAATCAGAAGTGTTAAAGTGTTTTCTAAAACTGTTGTTTATTATTTCAAACCTTGGAAAGGTAGATTTTGGGATGCTAAGCATTTGGTAAGTAGGTAATGTGAAGGTTAAGTGCCTTTGTGTGAATAAGTTATTGCTGTTTATTTCCCAAACAACTTTAATAGTGCTCTTAGCCTCAAGTTTTATCCCGATAAGGTTTTCGTTTGACGTTTTTTAAACGTTTCAAACTGTTGCCTGTGTTATTGTTTTTGTCAAGAGAATTTCCCGCGCATTGTTCGTGTTATTTTTCGCAACTGTAGAAGACGAATTCTTCATGTATCAACATTTTTACGTTTGACATTCTTTATTTAGAACACCTCAATAATCAAAAGATATGGAAAATAAGGTCAATAAATACCAGTTCCATACAAAACAAGTTTAATAGTAAACAAAAACATGATGTTCTAAACACTTGTATATCCGTGTAAATCAATGAACCGTTACATTACAACTCTATAATTCATTATAATGGCACGAACTCTAATACTCTTACAGCTGACATTGTTTACCAGAGCCCTTGACCCCCGACCACACACAATCTCTTTGGAGCCGCGGCTCAAGCGGTGAAGGCTTATGGAATATAACTTATGGTGTTAACGGAAACACCATTGATCATTATTAACGGTTTTGTTACTTCTATGGTGGCCGGACGTATCGTGGTCCATTGAATTACGTCAGACATACAGACATACAGTCATACCGATGTACTTATTCATGGTGATAAATAAAACATTTACTTACGTTTATTGAAAAGAATGCACGTAACCAAGAAAGTGTCCAGTGCATTAATGCGACTCTATCTATTGATAGACGCATTTAAGTTTTTAGAATTAAATTAGTTGTCATTAACACAAAAGAATCTCTAGGTTAGCGATTGGTGTCTCAAAACGGGAGCTCTTGCTGAAAAATCAACCATATAAGTGTAACTAAAGAGACAATTAAAAAAAACACATCTCTCGTTATAACATGTAGGCAGTTTAAAAGGTCACATATCTTACAATAATGTACAGCTTAGAAAATTCTTCAAGTTCCTCATGTTATTACCTGAGTTACTACCGTTTCCCTCTATACATAGCTACTTAGATATCTATATAATTATATTTATAACTCTGTATAAACCGCGCAGCATATTGTTTAGAGGTTGCTGTTCACATCCGGGGCCTTTGGTTATTATCGATGCCAATCGCAGTAAATAGTTTATTACGAAGTATAATTACTATTTCATTGAGGTATTATGATAGTTCAGAAACATTACTTATACAGTGACAGTAATAAAGCTCTACCTATGAGTAAAAACAACAAAGCTGTGTCACGATGAAAATGGGACGCCTTTAAAACTGAAGAATACGGACCCAGGTCTAACAATACAGTATTACTATCGTTTATCGTATTTATACGTAAATATAATTAGATATTGAACTTTATGATTTGTAATATCACTTACAGTATTACAATATATGTCGGAGCTTTTCTCTTGGAAACTGCATCTGTTCGACAGACCTGATTAACCTCAAAAATAACTGAATAGATTTTAATCCGGTTTACACGAATCGATAACCCAATTCCTAAAGGTATCGAAACGCATCACATATCTACATATTTAATAGTCTGCCCAAGAAGATAGTTAAGAAAAGACGTGTGTAATAAATTGAGGCTTTTTAATGGTCAATATGAATACAAATACGTGTTTATAATAATGATTCATCGGAAAATTTCTACAACTACTGATGACTTCATAATCATCTTTAGTTAAACAAATAAGGATCGCCATGTGTACAGCCAATCACGTCTAACGATTTTGATGTTTTCTCGTGAGGTTTTCTTGTCGATATACCAACCCAATTTAGGCATTAGGTTTCGATTATAATTAAATTGGTACTTCAGCGTATCTCTGTGTAAAATATGGTCTTATATACAAATCAATAATTTGTGACGTTTTTGTCACTCTTTGACGTAAAACCATTGGAAACAGTTTTATCACTTACCAGTTTTTATGAATCACAGAAGAATAACACATTAACTAGTTATATAAAAACACACATAATATGCTATACTAGCGTGACTTCTAGCTAGATCTCTGCATTCATAAAACAGATGATTCAAAACGTCAAGACGAACCAAATCTCCTTTATCGTTCACGAGTGCCACGGTCTGCAGATCTAAAGTAATGCACCATCAATAACCAGCAGTTAATAACAATAAACATGTCTAGTTAGCTTCGTTAACTCAATTATAACAACGGCTGTAATTATGAAACAATTTTACGCTTTACGCATACTCTCGCAACGTTCGCGGTAATATACGTAGCTTCATACAGTAGTTGGCTGTAGAATGGTGGTTTATGTGGCTCATGGCTTACAGAACTAAGTTAGAGTAACGTATAGCAATAAATAATAGGTCATTTAGATGTAAGATGAAAGAACTTCAGTCAATGACGATCTTCGCCCATTGATTGTCTCTTACATTTTCATTCATACTAGGTACAGTCACTATCACGAAACCAATTACCACATACATTCAAAAATTCTTCAGCTCTTCACAAATGTAATGAATACGTATCAGAATTATGAAAAATGAGATTTATGTTACAGAGTTTGCCCTACTTGTTCATAATCAATTTATATTTTTATTATCCTATGACTCAACAATTTTACTAGTTAACTACTCATTTCGGATATAAGAAGCTCCATAAACATTGAAATCTTGTTATTCCAACAATTTGTATGCAAAGCAGAATGTACCACAATAACTATTCACTTAGAATAAAGTAAAGACAAACAAAAGGACGGTGAAGGAAACGAATCTCGCCTCATAACTCCGTCTTAGTTGATCACGTTCCAACGACAAATGGCCGCCTATTATAGTAACAGCATTCTACAACACACTTAATCTGTATCAGAAAAAAATGTTACACAGATAGGTATATTTGTCAACGCCTACTGCAAGAATCGTTAAGCCTCGGCCGCTTAAACTAACCCACTGCTGTCCAATTAAGCAAACCGTTCAGTCGGATTTTTGGCGCCTATTCCATATCTTGTTTTTATTTTAACGTGTTGTGAAGTAATTATTGTTTCGAAAACAATACGTAATGCCGTGTAACCTTCTGGCTAACAGTAATTGTATACTTTCGTGACTCTTGCAAGGATTGTAAACATTCAGTCTGAAAAAGTATGTGAAGTGTCGTGTGTAATTAATTGTTACGCGTCAATGGAATCAATTTTAAATTCAACGTATTTTATGCTTGAAGATCGAAATAATGCTGTTGTGTATTCAATTTTTTATTTTTTGTGTTCCAGGGTGCTAGAGACACACTGACAGACTCGGACTCGGGTTGCGTGTCTCCAGGATCCCGTATCAAGGACTCTGCGTCGCCGGAACTCAAACGAATGGATTCCGGATACAAATCCCCCCACGCCCCGAGCAGCCCTTGCAACCCGCGACGACACTTGGGCACGCCACACGATGACTTCAAGGAAGACTTCGCCAGGGCGCAAGTGCTGGCAGACATTCTAGACAAGAACTCCGAGGCGACCAGTGACTCCTTAAAGAGCAACCCAGTCAAAGAGCACTTGGAACAGATGATTCTGAATGCGGCGTCGGCGGAAGACAGGGCCTGCTTGGAACAAGTTCTGATGCTGCTGTATAACTTGCAAGCTTGGAGCAGTTCTGTCAGTGAAGATGAATGCTACCAGGTTGGTACTATAGCAATAGCTAAACAATTTTTGTCATTATGTACTTAATCATCTTTGCTTTCTTACTAAAGAGTTTTAATTCCTAAGCATAATTATAATCTTTGTAACAGAAATAAGTCTATGTCTTAAAATAACTGTCAGACGTCAATGACAACATGTGAAGCATAATGTGAAGTTCATTATTTGGTGTAATTTCAAAATTTATTTCGTTTTAAGGCAAAACCAAGGAAAATATGTGACCTCAGATTCAAACAAGACCCAGACAAAACTCAAAAGGCAATCGCAACTGTAACACCATATCAACAGAAAGGGTACAAATGCGAGTCCTTGGAAAGTCTTTGCAGCGAAGAACGGAAACCAAACAATATCCTGCAAGAAAGTGGCATCTTTGAAGGTGTCGAAACCGAATCAAAGTGTACCCAAACAGACGTCAACGAAAGTTTTGAATGCGGCGGTGAATTGAACACCGAAATACAACGACTGAATAGTATAAGAGAGAAACTAGAGAGGCAAGGTGTTAGGAATAGGACTTTAAGTACTAAAGATGATGGAGACGGCCTGGAGTGCAGGTGCGTGAAGTTGGGAAAGAAACACAAGCAGTATTACGAAAGGAGGCTTAAGTTTTTGGAGGGAAAGATCTCGATATACGAAGCGGCACAAGACGTTAAAGAGGCGAAGCTTGCACAAAGATTGCAGAAAGAGTTCCTTCTTGAAAACAGGATACAGGTAACAACCCTATATATTCAACACTTAGATATACAAAAAGAAAAAGTAACCCAATTATCCTTATTTAAAATCTCGTTTATTTGTGTTTTAGGAACTCGAATCGCAACTTTCTGATCTACAAGATAAGTACGAGAGGTTGGAAGAAGATTGCTGTGAACTAGAAGAAATCGAAAATGACACCCGTTTACATTGGCAGCAGTAAGTAACTCGATCAAGTAAATTGCAATAGTCGCTTATCGCTCGTTTTCTTACTGAGATTAGATGAATCAGGCCAGTGGTTTTATATGGATGAAATGGGGTTATAACAATGAAATAAAATCTCTTGCTGTTGTTTTTACGTTCTGCGTCTTGTTATTTGCTACGTATGTCTCAGTATTATATAATAATATTATTACCAATATATTATTACGATTACGTATGCTATCTGCGTCTATTATATGATCATTATTCTAGTTATTTCCTTTAGAAGTTTACTTTGAATGAAATGCCCATTATCGAACTTACTTAAAACGTAGTTCTTCTGAACCCTTCGTCTCTAATCCTTCTCTTAACTTCTGTATTATTTATTATGTTCAATGTATGTCTGATTTTCCTCCAGGCTTGAGATGGACTATGAGCTCTGTTCAGCACAACTAAGAGACATGACGGAGCAGAGAGAATGTTCGCGGGCGCAGGCCGAGCGCCTGATGGCCGAGCTCACGAACAGGGAGACGGCACTTAAGCTTAGAGAGGTATGTATCCATTTTGCTACCAATATCATCTTTGAACGCAATCCCTTCAGGTGACAGACAGGTCCCGTGACAGGTTAAAAGATAGCCGAAAATTAATTTGGTTTTGTGAATAAGTAATAAGTTAATGGTTGTTCATTTTGGTTCTTTGAAAATGAAAATCTGGCTCTACCTGTAGATCCTTAGAAACGACACTCCGAAACGTTACGACACGAAGTATTGCTAATAAACTGCTGAATTCTTAATAAAGATGGTTTCTTTTCCAGAATGAATTAAAGACGAGATTACAAAAATTGGAGAGAGCCGTGCCGGCACTGATAGCGTGGAATGTTGTCCAGGTGGTTGGCGTCAATTTGTCCTGCGGTAGAAAGGTAGGTCTCTTAAAATTACTTTCGTTATAAGGTACACTATCTACTAATTCAAAAAGGACAATTGCCCGTTACCTGAATAACCTTCATTTATTTTTAAAGAAATAAAAATAAGCACACAGAAGTTGTTTTTAGCCCAATATTCAAAATGCAGTTTTCTTCTGAGACGTCTAATAACGTGTTTCTAAAATATCACACCATAGAGGACGATATGTTTCGGACCAAAATCCAGCTTACTCTATCTAAATCACACTGCAATGTTTATTTTGACCTCAGGGCCATCATTTATAGGTTCTCAATATCTAATCTTCTCCACTGACGTCACACTATTCCAAATTCCAGAAAGCCCTAATGAACCGCATGAGCGGGTTCAGCGAGTCGACCCGCGGCGCCATCGCGCAGATCCGCGAGGAGAGCGCGCAGGACGCGCGGTGCGGCGCGCTCGTGGCCGCGCGCGACATACTCTCCGCCGCGCCGCCCAACGCGCAGCAGCTCGAGAAGCAAGTCCTCAAGTACGTACAAAGGTTCATTTTTAACGACTAATTTCCATAACGTGTCTATAGATAGTTTTCTCTAGTAGAGACAGAGACAAATTTGAGTTTCTCATCAGGAAAACGATATTTGGATATGTTTTTAAAATTAGTAGTAAATTTTCTGTAACGTTAGATTGCTTTTGAAATGCGCGATGTGGTAGGTGATGAAAATGGAGCATCACCACGAATGTTCTACACGGATAATAGGTTAAATGAAGAATTAGGTAATGATACATCTGAAATATAACAAGATATACCGAAAAGTATTTACGTAATTGAAAAAAGAAGGATAAATAAACCATTTTCTAGTTTGAAATAAAGATAAGGGTGGTGATTGACATTGACTTGTAAAGAAATACACATATTCATCTATCTTCACAACCCACATCTATTGAAATGCTGACTTTTAAAACAATAACAAATATTTCCCAATCCAGGTTAATAGCTGAAAAGAAATACGTAGAGAACCAAGCAGAGGAGGTGAAAAGGAAACTCGAGTTGAGAATACAGGACTTGGAGGAAGAGTTGGAGACCACCAAGAGACAGATTTCGGCCGCCCTCTGCGGTGCCGAGTGCAAGAAGGAGCAGATTGAAGAGAAGATCTCGGAACTAGAGTCGGAGCTCAGAAGAGACACTGAAGTTGGAAAGGTAAGAATTATCTTAAATTTTATATGGGCTTCTGAATTTTGTTTCGAAGAAATATATGATGTGATTTACGTTCATCTCAATATAAAAAAAAACATGCGTAAATTCGAGTGATATTTCAAGCAGTGCCTTGTTCTACTATTGTACTTTTTCATTAGTCGCTGATATCACAACAGTGTTAAAATTTTATTCAACAAAAAATATGATAGAATTGATGTAACATCGTCATAACACCCTAAATAGTGTGAATAACACAGTTTCTTTGAAAACGTTTAGTGTCACACATACTTGTGCGAAGTAGAGCGTTGTAACAATGTACGGAACAAATTAAATCTTTAACCATGACGATGCTTTTAATGAAATCTTGATCGAGTTTGCTTTTCATTGTAACAGATAAGTCCTGTCTCGCTTTCTTATCGTCTGTGAGACAGACATACAATTATAGATGAAAAACTTATCACGGCACTCTTAGAAAATCTCACTTGGTTTCCATTAGATAATCATAGTGATTTCATTACCCAGTCTTACCTTGACAATGGTGTGGGTAGCTAATTGTTTTGCAATGACAAAAGAATAATGGATACATGAGATTATTTTATAAAAGCTTAACTAATACATACCCATATACAAGAAGACTTTAATGGAATATTAAAATCAGTATTCAAGATGCTTACTTTTGTATTTTTTGTTACCACAGCAACCTGCTGACCCGTCAATGGGCACGAAGATCCGAGCGCTATTGATCAGCGAACAAGAGCTCAAGAACAGAGTCGCAGAGCTAGAGAGAAGAGAGGCAGCTTACCTGGAGATGTTGACGCAGGCCGATGACATGTGGGCCGAGATGGAAGGCGGCTATAAGAAGAGGATTCAGGAGTCGCAGACCACTGAATCCTCGCTTAGAGGCAGAGTAAGTAGCATTAAGATTGCCCTAACAAGATACAATGAAAAATCATTCCCCATGCTTTAGATCCGATTTCGTGTAACTAAAAACATACGGTCAGTGAAGACAGTTTTTCTGTTGGCGATGACATTTTCTGCCTATTAAACTTAGGGTAAGGACAAACGGAAGAATTCTTTTTTTAACATGGAGCTGCCTATCTGATCTCCAATTCCCATTGATAAACAAAAAGTTACAAAGAATATTATCATATTTCGATAGTCTGCTAGGAGGATTCAATACGATACTCAGGCACTTTTACCGTAGATATGTTTTTTTTTAAATTTGACTGTATTTTTAATTTTTTCTCAGGTCAAGAAGCTAGAGTGCGAGCGTGACCAATGGAAGAAATGTCTCGAACCGGTCAAGAAGAAGTTACGAGAAGTTGAAGAGTCGGAATCCGGGATGCGCATAGCTCTGGAGAAAGCGGAAAGGGACACGAAAGCCCTTAAGGAACAGAACATCAGTCTACATACCATGTTCACCAAGGCAGACGCTGAAGCTAAGAAATCCGAGAACGCGTTTAAGGCCCTTGATGCTAAGTTCAAGGTATTCACTGTTTTATAATTTATAAATTTGATACCTATTTCATGTAAAAAGAATTAAGTTAATATAAAAAAAATGTCCAAACATGAAAAGCAAAAATAAGGCCATTTTAGTTCCTACATATTGACCATTTTCTATATCGCAGAAAGAGATAGAACAACTTCGCAAGATAAACAAGCAGTTGGACACCGAACTGAAGGTTCAGAAGGAGACGACGAAGAAGACCGAAATGGGCTTCCTCGGAGATCTGGAGTCCATCAGACGGGAACTGACGCGCTCCTGCAAGAACAACCAAGATCTAGAAGTCACTAACAGCGAGTTGAAGGAGGAGGTATGTGCTTCTACTAAAGCTTTTGATGATGGGTTAATACAATAAATATAATTTTCGAAGTGACGGTATCTCTCATTTGTTCATTGGATATGGATACCTAATGATTTAATAATAATAATCAAAAGTAGAAGTAGTTTAACTATAGTATGTATATCTAGTTATAGAATTAGCTTTGTAGATGTATGTATAGTCGCTATGGTACGCACTTAATAACGCTTTCAATGTTTACCGCTTTTAACTAACGCAAAATGCATGTCGCCTTGACACCTATTCAATGGTTCCGAACGCTCGGCTCACGAACAGTGCATGCTCCGTACCGTGGTTGTGACGTGTAAATATGCATGGAAGCCTTGGAAGAAGTTTTAAGAAGAAATGTGTTCTCAGGTCGAATCTCTGGAAAAGCAGCTAGCTTTGACGCAGAAAGCTTTAACACAATGCAAACGGAAGTGTGACGAGAAGATAAAGACTCTCAGTCATGAGCTGTCCATCAAAACGGAGGAGCTTGAAGAATTGAGGAGCGAAACCATGCGACAGTCATTCCACGCGTCTCGCGTAGAACTAAAGCCGGACAGAACCGAGTACATAGACGAAGGCTATTCTGTTTACACGGCGGTACCAAAGAAGACAGATTACGGGAGGATGCACCACAGCATGAGTTACATAACGTCGGAGTCTCGTTGCTCGTGTCCGTCGATGCGCAGCCAACTGGTCGGGCAACTGATCGAGGACCTGTTCGAGAGGGTGCACAACACCGTCGACGACGACCTCACCAGACTGTGCAACGAAATCCATTTGACTCACGGTAGAGAAGTTAATGTTGAAACCAAAGCGAAAATTACAAATTACCTCTTAATGGCTATCTCGAAGGAGCTCGTAAGGTCCATAGGGGACGCCGATGCTAAGACTGATACAGAGGTCAGTATGGTAACGGTTCTATTTTTCTGATTTAATTTAATTTCATTGTGACTAAATGAGTAACTGCATTAGATAATGTAATGAATGTTTGAATTTACTAATGAGTTTTATACGATGTCAATCTAATAATAATGGTCGTGGTTGATATTATTATTTATCTGATAATGTGGTAACCTGGTTTCGACGATTTTATTTATTCAATTTATTCGTCTACTAATATTTTTCCCAAAATACCTATGGATATCCAGAAAAAAATAAATTACAAGCTGTAAAGTCATGAGAAAGTTAGGACATTGATTTAAATAAAAAAACGGTACTTAATTGGGCTCACATGGATATCAATTCAATGGAAAATTGTAAAGAAATAATGCTTACTTTCAAAGGCCCAACGTTCATAGCAAGTTACATATTATTAGTTTGGTATACTTTGAATCAAAATGTATTCTGCAATAAGTACATTTCCAAAGACGAAATTGTCTCAAAAGCCGTCATAGTTTGACTCGAAGTATACCTTCCATCCAACCAAATTTAAGAGTAGTGTATTCCATGCCATAATACCTAGGAGTGGCAGCGAGCCGCGTCGTCGATGTCGTACAACGCGGGGCTGCCAGCGGGCGGCGCGGGCGCGGGCAACGCGGGCGTGGTGGCGGGCGCGGCGCGGCTGGCCTCCGTCAGCTGTGCGTGCGCCGCCGCGCGCCTCGCCGCCAGGCGACCCGACCTCGCCGCCGCCGTCAAGCTTTGCCAGGAAGTAAGGAAACCATACACTACTTACGTTAAATAGCTTACTGTTTTTTGCGAAGCCTATATTAGAATCCAAAGCTGGACAAAAACCTCCTATTTCTTTTTCCAAACTGTTTTTGGCCATGTGCCCCTCGAATGTCAGTTTATAGGTAAAACTTAAAAATGAATGAGTCAATTCCCTACCCTGATAGGCACGCCAAATTAAGATTTTCGTTAACCATAAGTTTACTCTCATTTTGAACTGGCCACATTTTAAAAATATACTAATGGAGTAAATAGAAATGAAGGTATTCATTTACCTCTTATTTTCGTGTACCATGAATTGAGACGTCAGAGTGGAGAACTAAGTTCCTGGAGTGGGAATTTACTTTTCTCGTCCCTATAAGTGAAAGTTAAAAAATTGTTCTAATGTTTTGTTTTGTCAATTGCAGGAAGTTCTGGATCATGGCGATGTTAAAATTATGGAGGAGCAATTAGCGAATGCAATCGAAAGTATTGTTGTAAGTATATAACGATAAATATAAAACGAACGAAAATACTACTATAAGTAGTATTTTTAACTAAATCTAGTTCTTAAACAAACATTACCTTATAATATTCGCCATTTGCGAGGGCCGAGGGAGAAAATGTCAATGGAAATTGAAATCATAGTCTTTAATTGAGATATTATCGCCATTTTTCGGCCCGGAAGATTTTATTTTCTTTCTTACATATAAAATTTTTTCTCTAAACATAATATTTATTTGTTTCAGAATTGTCCATCTTGTGCGTTGGGTACAAATGCGATAGTTTGGAGCACGGACGTCTAGTAGCGCCATCTCGTGCGAATTTATGTAAGTATATCCCGTACGATAATATACCAACAATAAATAGGTAACCTTCGACTAAGGGAATTTTATACTTAAATAATTTCTTATTAACCAATCTTTTACAAATTATTTATCTTTCTTGATTATTTTTCATTGATCTACGACGATAGATTGGTTATGTTTAATTTTTTATTGACTTTATATATACAGTCAGAAGAATCAAAACTTTAAGAATCGTCAATCTATTTAGTTCCCTTCCTTGAAATTAACGTATGCTGTTTTTTTTGTTGCAGGTGTAATACCTCCACCGACCTCACTCTGGTGCCTTCATTAGTTAAGCCGTTAATTTACGAAGTGTAAATATATTTGTATGATAAATAATAATACTCCTATTTTAATGAAGTAACGTAAGCGAATCATATCGAACAATTGTACCTACATTCGAATAAGTAAAGTTTTCAATACGCGTGAATTCTCTACGATTTTTTTTTTGTTTTAATTTCTTTTTGTCCTTTTCTGTGCCAATCGTGTTTTTGATGTTAACTTGCGAACAATAAAACCTGGATACATTTTGAGGCTTCTTTTGGAACCTAATTTATACATTTATGTTCTAATTTCAGATCTGATAATTTGTACCATATTATGAAATATTCTAATTGTGTAATACATTTATTTATGACTGTATTCTGTCACACATTTTGTTCCAAATTAATCAAAACTCTCGACGGATGACAGATGATATAATTTAAAGAAAGTTTAGTTTTGTTGTAAGCAAGTTTTGTTTGTTTAAATAATATAATCATTCGGATGATGAATCAATGTTTTGTTTTATTAACAATTCGAGTCACACACAAAATTAGATGTCTTTCTCTATTTTATATATTTAAAATGTTTTTATTAGGAAAAGATGAATCATTGATCGATTAAAATTATTATTTAAACTGTTGTTTTATTTTCTTCCCTTTTTAAATCGACGCATTTTTTGAACTTATTTATTTAGTAGGTAAGTGCGTATCCTGTGCGTAAGATACTGTTGGTACCTGCATCTAGTGTACGTAGAAAGTAATTTGTTAGTGCCTACTTAGTACCCTAGTTAGTGTAATATTCTTAAGTTAGACATGCTATAAGACAATGAAAAAATAAATCTCTAATTTTTTAGTGAAAGTTAACATAAACTTCATGCAGCTGATAAATCAGAATTTTAGAGAATTATATAACTAATTATCTAGACTTCTCTAGAGGCATAGCAGCTGGGACTAAAGACACAATAAATTCTATGCATGCCAAACACAGAATCTTTACGATTCTTCGCAAATGTTTTAGGTACTATCGCCAATCTCATTTAATTAGGTTTCCATAACATTTTTTATTATTGCTGACCACTTTGTCAAATACAGAAAAATACTTAAAAATCCTTTTTTTCAAAACCAATTGTATCATAGTAAATCTCTCTATGTTAAAACTACCGCTTTTAACCGATTTCAAAAAGGAGAATATTCAATTCGTCTGTTTTTTATGTTTGTTTCCTCATAACTTTCGATTAGGTGATCCAATTTCGATAATAATAATTAAATAAATAATAAATAAATAAATGCGGACAACATCACATACATTGCTCTGAACCCATAGTAAGTAGCTATTAAGCACTTGTGTTATGGAATTCAGAAACAACGAAGGTACCACTAAGAAGGAAGGTACCAATAATTCTTCCTGAAAACCATATATAAAACTTATTTTGACCTCGGTTTTTTTTTATATTTATTGTGCCAAGACTTCCCACTGAATTGACATCAACTATTAAAAAGTTTTCATTCAACTAGCTTGATTTGAAGCAAAACATTTAAGAAAAAGAAGTAGAACATTAAAATGCTTAGTGTCAAAATTCAAAATGTACCGTCAAGTTAAAATGTCTTCATAAATGCATTTGTATAAAATAACAAAAAATAATAAAAATCGCAAAAGGAAGAAAAAACAAATTACAAAAATATGTTTATTTTCGAAATAAAATTTGTTGGAATGTAGAAAGTTGGTAGAGCAAGGTATATTTAAAATTTGTCATAAATTTTCGATCGAGATTTTTTTTACGTCTTCGCAAAATTAGTTTTGAAGTACCTACTTAATAAGTAAAGGCAAATAATTTTACGGATTGGCAGTATAGTCTGCCCAGAAGAACTGACAATATGGGAACATGACAAAAAACAAGCATATTTTAAGACTATTGGAAAATAAAAGTAAATAAAAAAGCGTATAAGCACTAATTAAAAATTCTTTTCCTCAGGTATTAAAGTCGGCGAGCTTATGTTGCGCAAGTTCAGTGTCTACAAAGTCAGTTTGTTCAACTTCGTCGAAGAAGGTCAAGAAACACGATTGTCTTGGCTTGGATACAAAACAGAAGTAACGAGGTCATCATGGTCCAAAAAGTTCCTCAAGCATTTTCGACAGGTCTAAGCTCGGAGTTAGCTAAGAACGTTGAAGAAAAATGTTCCTGTACGAAATGTGACTCATTGTTTTGTTTTTCAAAAAGACACGTTGTAGACTCTTGCTCTTGCTCTTGTAAGAACTGCAAGGAATCAAAAACATGCCTTTTCTTCACCAATAGATTAGTGAGAGTAAACGAGAGTCACTCAGACGCAACAAACGCAGCTCCCATCTCTGCCATTACGTCAGCTACAGGTGACAATGGTCACTCGAACAGCAAATTTCCTTCATCGTATAATGTTATATCTACAAAATCTAATGAGGCTGCCATTCCAAGCAAGCAAGCTTCAAATACATTAGCCATAACGAGCAAAGAACCTTCATATACGCTAGCGATTACAGACAAACAAAGCTCAAAAATGTTAGCCATTACACACAAACAACCCTCAGCCACCACACAGAAACCATCCGCATATGGATCAGAATACGGTACAAAGGTACTTGGAGCATCCGAGACCAGAGTGCAAGCATTCCAAGGTACTCAAAATAAACCGATTGAATCCTCCCTGAATGCCCTGAAGTCGTGTTGCGCTGAACCAGTACAATCAACGATACCAACGCCCGAAACCCCTTCATGTGGACATCACCGATCAGCAGAGACATACCAAGTACCGGAGCAAATCAGCTGTGTTTCAAAGGAAGGAAAACCACCTTCGTCACCAGGATACGTACTTGAGCTAAATACCAGTAAATCTACAAAAGGCGGGACGGATACTTGCGAAGTTAAGTGTGTTGATAATTATGAAAGCATCGGACAAAAAACTCTTTCTGCTAACAATACTGGAGATAATATTTGTTGTGACGAAAATGCATCCGAATGTAAGTCAGCAAAACTTGCACCGAATTCAGCTGGATATATAATTGATTTAAAAAATAAAACAATTTGCGGTTGCAATGTATATCCAAAAGATGTGCCGGAGACACCCCTTTTTCCGTTAGACTCCTCAGGTTATGTACTTGACCTTACGAAGGGCTCATATAAACAATCGAAAAACCCGTTAGAAGCATGTAAAAATATTTTTACGAATCAAATAAATGCAATCAAAGCATTGTGCAATACATGTATGACTCATAGTAACCCGGTACGATGTGGTCAAGGTGCGTCTGCATGCAAGTCAGCGAAACCAGCACCAGATACACGCGACCTGATAAATAATTTAAAAAAGGAAATAATATGTGACTGTAATGAGTGCCAAAAAACACCGTGTGGTAACAAAGATAATATTAAGAAGGAAAAAAGAGGTTCGGAACACATGTCACGAGGATATGTAATTGATATACCAAAACCGTACCGTGCAGGTAGTAAACCTAAAGAAAATGTTTGTGACTGTAATGAGCCCAAACTCGTG
Organism: Autographa gamma; assembly: GCA_905146925.1. Lineage (NCBI taxonomy): Eukaryota > Metazoa > Arthropoda > Insecta > Lepidoptera > Noctuidae > Autographa > Autographa gamma. The sequence goes on from LR989858.1 coordinate 2,236,603, forward strand.
TCAGACCCACCGGGATATATATATGATGTGAAAAATGTAACTTCTTGCGACTGCGATCAGCATAAAATTGTGTCAGATCCACCAGGATACGTATATGACATTAAAAGACGTTTAAAATTACAACGCAAAACTACCTGCGACTGCAAGCTATTACCAGAAAATGGAACATACCCATCAGGGTATGTGTACATAATACCCGGACAAAAATCAAAAGATAAGTTTAAAACTCAACCTGGAAAGCAATCAAACATAGAAACACAAAAGAATAAATATTTACCGGATTCAGGTTCCTGTGGCAACTGTAGTGAACCTAATAATGCACATGAAAATAAGTATATTGTCAACGTATGCGTGAGTCAGTCTGGGAAACCAAAAAAGGAATTGTCAGACGCTCAGGAAAATGATTGCAGTTTCATAGACTCAGACAAAGCTGCGCCCAATTTATCAAAATCGATTTCTGGATCACAAGGACCAAGCTCATATAAACTTGCATTATGCAGAAACATACTTGAAATTCAAAAGAGTGCCATCGAAACTCTAGACAATCTTTGCCTACTACAAAAAGAGAGTTGTGATTTTCCTCCTTATCAGACCGAACCAAAGAGATATTTGCAAGGAACAGCATCAGTTAAACAACAATTGTGCGCAAATATACTTGAGACTGAGTTAAATGCAGTTGGTATGTTGAACACTTGTTCGTATTCATGCTCGTTACAACACGATGATTCAAAATCACTAAGCTGCAAGGAAATACTGACTATGAAAAGTCAAAGTGAATCATCAAGGAGTAAAACAAACAATCGGTTTCGTGAGCCTTCACAAAATTCGTGCGGACTAGACGTATCCAATACAGATATACAAACACATAAAAATGAATTAAGGAACAACAGACAAAATTTATTGATAAATTTTATTGAGACAAAAAGAACCGGATTTGAATCTTTAAGATCATCATATAAAATGACCTCTTGTGAATGCAGTAACAAAGAAACACCCGGATATTTAATAGAGCTACAGAAAAGCAAGGACGATCCTACAAACAAAACAAATGAGAACACAAACAACACAGGACAGAAAAAGAAATGTGACTGTGAGGAGTCTAGGAAAAGATTATCTAGCTCAGCAGGTTATATTTTAGAGTTGGACCAATATAAACATGAAGCAGTCAATAGGACGCGAAAATCGAACAAAAACTCATTTGAAATGCCAAAAACTACTGCTGATTCCTTAACATATGAATGCCAGAAGAATTGTGATTCCCGAAAAAGATTGTCTAGTTCGGCTGGATATATATTAGACTTAGACCAGTATAAACATGAACCATTGAATAAACCTCGGAAGTTAAGTAAAAATTTACTTGATGTACAGAGAAATACTATTGAATCAGTCAACAATACAAATCAAAAAAAAGGTTGTGAATGCAGTGGTCCGCAAAAAAGGTTGTCTGAATCTGCGGGGTACATTTTAGAACTGACTCAATATACCAATCTGCCAACAAGTGCCTCACAAAGGTTAACAAATGTTCAAGAATTTAAGGGGGACACTATACAATCATTCAATAACTCATGTCAAAATAGTTGTGCATGTACAAAGCCCTCAAAAAATATATCGGAAACGTCTGGATATGTTGTAGAACTTGACCAGTACAAATTAAGTAAAAATACATCTGAAACACAAAAAAATACGATCAAGAAAAGTGGTTGTGAATGTAGTGAAGGGCATAATAGATTATCCGAATCTGACGGATACGTAGTTGATATGGGAAAATATAAGCAGGAATTGACAACTAAAACCCATAAATTGAGCAAAAACATATTTGGAATTCAAAAAGATAACATTGAATCACTATCAAACCCAAACCAGAAAAAGAGTTGCGCGTGCAGCGATGCTCGAAAAAGGAGTTCGGCAGGTTACATATTGGAACTAGAACAATATAAAAATAAGTTATCGAATGCTGTAAGAGAATTAAGCAGAACTTCAGAAGAAGTCAAAGAAAATCCGCTTTCGCCTAATCATATATGCCAAAGAAGTTGTGTATGTCGCAAGCCGTCCCAAATTATATCAGACCCACCTGGATATGTAACAAATTTAGACCAATATAAGCAAGAACGAGCAACACATGACAAACAAGACAATAACAATTGCAAATGCAGTCAAGGAAAGGTAAAGCAGTTTGGTTCGGCATTTGAGCTTCAAGCTAATGCTCAACAAGTATCGAATAATCCAAAAAGTATTAGTAATGATATTTCTGAATTAACTACAAACACGATTTGCCAGAAAAGTTGTGTGTGTCGAAAGCCCTCGCAAATAATATCTGACCCGCCAGGGTATGTATACGTATTAGATCAGTATAAGCAAGAACGAGCAACACATGATAAACAAGACGATAAAAAATGTAAATGCAGTCAAGGAAAGGAAAAGCAGTTTGGTTCGGCATTTGAGCTTCAAGCTAATGCTCAACAAGTTTCGAATATTCCAAAAAGTATTAGTAATGATATTTCTGAATTAACGACAAACATAATCTGCCAGAAAAGTTGTGTGTGTCGAAAGCCGTCTCAAATAATATCGGACCCGCCGGGTTATGTATACGAACTAGATCAGTATAAGCAAGAAAGAGTAACACATGACAAACAAGACAATATCAAATGTAAATGCAGTCAAGGAAAGCAAAAGCCGTTTGGTTCGGCATTTGAGCTTCAAGCTAATGTTCAACAAGTATCAAATATTCCAAAGAGTATTAGTAATGATATTTCTGAATTAACGACAAACACGATTTGCCAGAAAAGTTGTGTTTGTCGAAAGCCCTCGCAAATAATATCTGACCCGCCAGGCTATGTATACCCACTAGATCAGTATAAGCAAGAACGAGCAACACATGATAAACAAGACGATAAAAAATGTAAATGCAGTCAAGGAAAGGAAAAGTCGTTTGGGTCGACATCTGAACTTCAAGCCAATGCTCGACAATTATCGAATATTCCAAAAAGTACTAGTAATGATATTTCTGAATTAACGACGAACACGATTTGCCAGAAAAGTTGTGTGTGTCGAAAGCCCTCGCAAATAATATCTGACCCGCCAGGGTATGTATACGTATTAGATCAGTATAAGCAAGAACGAGCAACACATGATAAACAAGACGATAAAAAATGTAAATGCAGTCAAGGAAAGGAAAAGCCGTTTGGTTCAGCATTTGAGCTTCAAGTTAATGCTCAACCAGTATCAAATTTTCCAAAAAGTACTAGTAATGATATTTCTGAATTAACGACGAACACGATTTGCCAGAAAAGTTGTGTGTGTCGAAAGCCCTCGCAAATAATATCTGACCCGCCAGGGTATGTATACGCACTAGATCAGTATAAGCAAGAACGAGCAACACATGATAAACAAGACAGTAACAAATGCAAATGCAGTCAAGGAAAGGAAAAGCCGTTTGGTTCGACATTTGAGCTTCAAGAGATTGCTCGACAACTATCAAATATTCCAAAAAAGGTTAATAAAGATTCCGAATTAATAACTAACACTACTTGTCATAAAAGTTGTGTATGCCGAAAACCGTCACAAATAATATCAGACCCGCCAGGGTATGTATACGAACTAGACCAGTATAAGCAAGAACGTGTAAAACATGGCACTAATAAATGTAAATGCAGCCAAGGAAAAGAAAACCTTGAGACCTTCAACACTTCGACTTCAGGGTACATATTAGATTTAGATCAATATAAACGAGAAGCTGCCAATAAAACACATGTAGTTGGCAAAAATATTTTTGAAGTACAGAGAAATACCATTGAAACAATGAACTGTTCAAACCAGAATAAAAAGTGTGGATGTAGTGATTCCCACAAAAGATCTTCGGCGGGATATATATTAGACCTTCATCAATATGCGCAAGTACCTTCGAATGCCCCGCAACGATTAGCTAAAAACGATTGTGCGTGCAGTGAATCACAAAAAGGGTTTCCTAGCTCAGCGGGCTATGTTGTAGAGCTAGGACAGTACAAAAAAGGATCACGCGCGAAAGTTGATGATTCACATGGTGAAGCGTGTCAATGCAAAGACTCATCAAAAAATACATTTGATCCGTGCCATGTAAGTGAAATGAAGCCAAGCGAAAATAGATTTAAAAGAAATATGTATCAAGCACCGATGAATACCACCGATGTGTCCGATTCATGTAACTGCAGTGGACCTTCAGGCAATCCATTTGAATCACCCGACAAATTCTATAATGATAATAAAAAAATACAAGGTCCAACAAAAAATGCACTTGAAGTGTGCAAAAATATATTTGGTACTCACATGAATCCATTTGATGAACTAGATAATACTCATAAACAATGTTGTGATTACGTCGAGACTACGAGTAACTGCAATCAAACAGAAAAATATGCATTAGCGATACCGAAATCCTCAAAAGGCACGATATTTGATGCCAAAAAATCAAAAAGTAATTTTGATTTGCCTGAATTTTTAATTTCGTTACATAAACATGTACCGACGAAGAATATCTTAGAAATGTGCAAGAGTATACTTGACAAACAAGACAACTTAAATGAAAAACTTCAGGCCTCGAAGAAAGAAGAAGATGGCGAATGTAGTTGCGAAGGTAAAATAAATAATGAATCTACCTTATCTGCTCAGGAAAGTAAACTAAAATCTCAAATAAACTCATTTGACTTATGCAATCATCTTGGAACACCAAGTGCAATCCAAAAAATTAAAAATATTTATTTACCTCCAAGATACACACTTGAGTATACCAAAAATTATGAATATCCAGCAAATAATACAACAACTGATCAGCCCGTCAAAGAAGTTCATAGTGTTAAGGTTTCATATTCACGGGCCGAAGTTACGGGAACAGCAATGCTGAGCGCAGAAGTTATGAACTTACCATACACAGATTTCCATGATTCCTTAGCTCGTAAACAAGAAGACACCGCTGAGAAAACTGATAAGTTGTCGAAGTACGACATTTTTAAACGAATCAAAGAAGCATACAAGGCTTGCAGTTGTAAAGTTTGTGAATGTATAATTGGTAAGTCGTCCACTAAAAACGAATTATGCGAATGTAAACCTTGTGAATGTAAGGACTGCACAAGTTATTTAGACAAATTTAATTATAAATCACCAGCTTCACCAATTTCTCATGGAAACAATGCTCTTTACACTCGCTGCAACAAAGGACATTCCAAACGTAGTATTGAACAACGGGAACCATGTGACTGCAAGCCTTGTGATTGCCTCAAATGCACACATCTTACACCACCTTGTGACTGTGAACCATGCCAGTGCGTCGTTTGTCAAAGACAAAAAAAGGTACATAAGACAAGAACGCTGGTGGTAGCCCCAGTTGGAGAGACTGTACAACGTGTAACATGCACGTGTTCACCTTGCGACTGTATCGAATGTGGGCAAGGATTTACTGCAACTTCGCGTACGACGAATGAAATGTCGACAACGACCAATAGGCATGCGCTATGTAGGTGTGAACTTTGTCTTAATGAACGTTGTGAACATGGTGGTGTTGATTCCTGTAGATGTGAAAGACAAAAAGGGGTTATTAATAAACCAGTCGAAAAAGGTTCGCACGACTTTGATATACGAACTGCTTCTGTTGTACATCAAAAACAAACAAAAAGCAAACTATGTTCGAGACATGATACGATAGCTATGTTTGCTGCTCTACCATACACTTTTCCTACATTTGCTAGCCAAAGTAAACCGAGCACCACCAAAACCTGCACCTGTGAAGAGTGCGAGTGCGTTTCATGTGTCTGCAAAGAAAATGCTATTAATGCAATAAAGTCATCCCAACTATTTCCATCGAGCGATAAATCTCCGATGTTGTCCAATTATAATGTGCTCGAGAAATCAAGAGTAAATAGTACGCAACATTGCAATTGTACCAACTGCGAATGTGAAATATGTGATAAATATTTCGACGCTCAATATTGCGTCAGTAACGTCTCAATTGAGCAAAACAAAAATTGCGTGTGTAATGTATGTGATTGTATAAACTGTGCGGGAGAATCAAAAGTTATTAAATATTCGTTTAACGGGCTAAATGAATGTAGTACATGCCAATGCACAGACTGTGAAATAAAAGTTAAAACTGGAATGGGTCCCAAGTACCAATACAATGAATGCAGATATAAAGAATGTTTTGAAGACAAGTTTCTTTCTGATCAAATTGTGCACCCCATAAAAAGAGGTGAACTTTTGACTCCGTCAACCCACAGATCTAAAGTTCAAAGCCTAATGTTAGAAAAGCAACGCCTTTCAATGCCAATAGCTTCAAATAATTACGAAACTATAAAGTGTGATGCCTATCTGCAGTGTCAAGAAAGGAACCGAGAAAAATCTTTACCCAAAAATAATTCTATAGATAACAAATTATCAGGTAGTGCTTTTTCAGGATACTCATCATTTGAAACATCACCTAAAACATCATGTCATAAAGACTATGGTGGTTTGACTCCTGTTTCACAAAACAAAATTATGTCTATGGAAAGTTCCTGCAACAGTTCCGGTCATGATTATCCGGAATATTTAATACAGTTCCCCAAATCAACGGTAGAGACCTGTTTAAAAGATGTTATGGAATTAAATATGGATAAAACTATTGCTCTTGACAAATTTAATATTGTGCCTAAAAAAAGTAGCGTCAGATATCAAGCAGACAGTATGACTAATGAACTAATGTCAGAAAGGAATAATCTTTCTCAAAGTAATGGATGCAATGTAATAAGTTTATGTGATTGCAAAACAGTAACGGCTAAATGTACCGAATCCATTAATCAATACCCCAATGTCACAAATAGTTGCATGGAATGTAACCACTACTCGTACGCACCTTGGGAACCAGACTTTATAGATAGTAATAGTTGTCGTAACTGTAAATTTGAAATGGAGAATGACAGTATGCCTGGTGCTTTTGAGAGCCTACAAACTACAGAACGCAGTCATCACAATTTTTCCGGACGCATAGAAGAAAGTGCTTCTTCCATTACTGTTACAGGATGTGAAACCACAACTGAAACAAGGAAATGTTTTCACATTCTGCAAAAACTTAATGATGCCCATGTTGCTTGTGAAACTTTACAATGTAATGCATCCGATCAAAAGCCAGCCAACACCTTATTCCAAATAAAAAATGAAGAAATTCTTGCTTGGAAGTATTCAAAATCATTATCACAAGGCAACTTCGGTGGCGATGTTGATACGTTAAATAGTGATGAAGACTACACTAGAGTTCAAAAAACTCTAAAAGAAGCTAAAGAATATTCTGCAGAGTTGATGCAGATGCTAGAAATGTTTGAAAAAGCTAATAAAGAATTTGAAAGTATTGCTGATAGACTAAATATCCCTCAAGTTTCAGTTTCCAGAGATGTCTTCGTAGAAGATGACGGAATGCAAAAAAGTTTTGTTAAAGAGGATGGTTTTAATGAAATAGAACATGAACTACAAGAAATACCGCTAGAAGCTCTATCTGTAAGAGAAGTATTAACGTCTACATCTATTTTGCAGGAAAGCGTAAAACCAGCAAGAACATTTGCAGAGTGTGAAAATGATTTTAACACAATCTCGAAAAAAATGGGACATACTGAACTAAAAACTATTTCAGATCATGAAACATGCAACCTACCTAAAGGAGAATGTGACCTCACAAATAAACTAAGCACTGCGAACGAATGTTTTCCTATGCAACAACATGAAATGTGTCCAGATAAAGCGACAACAGAAGAGACTGGTAATAATAGTAAAGATTCAGTGCTCACTAATAAGGCTATAGATACTTATCCCAAAGATAAAGGTTCAATATATTATGATACTAGAGGTTCGACTTTGGATTGGCAACATATAAGAAAGAAAGATCGAATCAATTGCAAAAACTTCAAAAAGTATAGCAAACTCTTAAAACGTACCATAATTATTTCTAAACGAGTTACTTTGAAAAATTCTAATTTGAATACACCCTACCCAATCGATAAGTATAGCATAACTGAAGGTACCTCTGCTGAAAAATTTAAAACAGATTCTAATAATAAAAGAAACTACTCCATTACCGTAAACAATTCTGAAAAAGAATCTATCGACTCATATGAATACAATACTCAAAGCAAATGTAGGCAAAACATGATTCTAAGGAAGCTCGATTCCGTCTTTGGAAGTGAAGAGATCTTGGTTTCCACTTCAACTGACACCTATGGACTTGAAAGGGACTCGATGTCCCTGAATGAATCGGATAGCTCTTCAGTGGCTCAAGTAAGTACAAAATAATGTTTATCAAAATAATTAATCAGTTTGCCTTTTCTTGAAATATGTTGTGGTAATTTATTCAGGGATTTGGAGAAACGAGACCTTCGCCAATATTGAAGAAAAACTACTTCAATAACAAACCGAATACAAAGAATAAGGGAGTCTGTATATTTCCGTCGTTGGAGCTACAAATTAAACAAGCGGTCCAGTCAATATCATTACAAACGAGCTCATCAAGTACCCCTAGGAAGAAATCGATTATTTCTCATCATGAAAATAAGGCTTTAGTAAGTTATTACGAACACTTACCAGCAAAATCTTACTTGATGATAACATAATACTTCTACTCGTAGATGTATGCTATTTATGTTTCCTATTTCTTTAGGCAAAATTACAAGACGAAGTAAAGAAACTGTTGGACATGCCAATATTACAAGTACAAACCCCGTCCACATGCCGCCGGGACAATACAAAGGAATCTTTAAACCTGCAAGCTAAGGTAAAGCTCGATTATTTGTATAGTACATGCTTTCGCATGCCTTACGCTTAACATAATCTATTATTTTAAGCATCATCTAGTAAAATACCCGATCAACTACTCATTTGAACAATGAGATTGCATACCTGACCACAAATAGTAGGGTTCATCACCAGGTTAGGTGGAACATATTTCCCAATATAACTTATCTTACTGCAACAGATACACTGTTAAGATTTTCAAGCAAGCATCCAGCGCACATCACAAAGAAAGCAGGTCGTTTTCAAAAGAATAATACCAAACGGCCCTGAAGTGGTACCAGAGTGGGACTCTTTCTACTGAGAAAATCCAAGGCTCGAGAAAATGCCCTGAAATTAACTCGGTTTTCGTCTTGCCGGTAGTTAAGAATTTTAAAATTACAGCTGAAACTATAAGGATCGAAATGTTACCATTATATTAAGTAATCAGCAGTATCTTGTACATCGAGCAAAATTAAAAGATTGGTAGTCTATGAATGGTCCCTAGATTAGTTATCAATCAGGATAATTTTTTTGTCGCGTTTATGTCGGGCAAATTACTTTACGAACGATTCGTAATAAATAATTGATGAAAAGACAGGGATGAAAAAATAAACTCTGGTGCCTTTGCTCAATTTACTCAGCATTTTATAAATAAGAGTACTAAATTAGTTGGACTTAAAAGAAAATAAGATGAGAGAGATCCCACATTCATAGTTTCTTCAGAAATTTTGAATGTTTTTCGATATGACATAGCCATGTGAAGATTTTTTTTCAGAATAAATTGGAATTGGAGCTAAAAGAAACACCAGAAGCATCCTTCCAGTCTAGTTGGAAAGACGTGAAAAACGTAGACAAAGAAGTATGGTGCAGTTTCAAGGTACCAACTTTACAAGTTTCTAAAATTTGTCGGGAGATGCTTATAACTTTAGTCTTCTTATGTTTAGGTAACTACGTAACAATGTAATGATATAGATGTTATAATCAAATGCAGATGAGTTGTTTGTACATTAAATTGTATTTTATTTATAAACGAAATAGTACGAATATTTAAAGCATATAAGTTCATCAACAAACCTTTTTACAGAGAGAAGCAGTAGAATCTTTGATAAGAGACCTGCTTCGTCTGTCCGTGATGCCACCGCTTGAGACAGAAGTAGACGTTGTAAATCGTGATACTGATAATATTGAAAATAACAAAAAATCTCCCAAAATAATTGTGAGTATGTACTTAATTAAGCCGTAAAAATGTTTCGGTAACTAGGTAGGCGATTTACCAGGTTACAAAAATTAAATAAAACTCATTATTTTTCCTGTGACCATGATACCTGCAAAGGTATCGAGGTGTCGGGACCTAAAACGGAAACATTATAAAAATCCGTAAAACTAGTTTTATTTTAATCTCTAGTATTCACGTAAACCTCGGAAATGAATTGACGAATTGATTACTTATACAATAGTCTAACCTATTCTGTATGACTGTCCCCGCAGACCCCGAAGTGCAGTTGCGATTCCCTCAAAGTGGGTTTCCTCGGTGTACGCAGGGTGTCTGACCACACTGTGCTTGTCAAGTGGAACGTGCCGCGGAAACTCGACAAGGTCCATGGATATGAGGTCTGTCAATCATACCAGGTTTTATTGTCAAAATATTGATTATAGAGCTGGATTCAAAATTAACAATAATATTTCTATCATGTCCTTGGAACTCATTGCTATATATGAGGTTCTGTGTTATTCTTACAATGCCAATTTCAGTAAAATAGTGATTTTTACTGACAGTAAAAGCGCTCTGCAGCACGTGGCTCGATGCACCTCTGGTATCAGAGGAGCATCGATAGCCTACGATATTCTTAAATTAATTTTATATTTCAATAATAGAAACATTGAATTGGTGTTGCAATGGGTTCCAGCACATATAGGGCTAAGAGGTAACGAGGAAGCTGACCGTATATCTAAATTAGCGGTTGAAACAGGCCAAGAAATTGCGTATAAGCCGGATCATTGGGAATATTTTTCAAAAATTAAATCTACCTGTTATTATAAATGGAAGGATCAATTCGATAAAGTATCAAAGGAAAAAGGTATTTGGTATAAGGCAATTCAGAGTGAGCCTCCTCGTATACCCTGGTTTGATGATGTGAAACTACCTAGAAGTTACATTAAGATAGCGTTAAGACTCCGATCTGGACACTATCCATCAGCAAAGTTTGCATTCCTTATGCGGAAAGTGGAGTCACCCAACTGTGATGCATGCAATAAAGTTGAGGATATACAACATTTGCTGATGGAGTGTGTCAAGAATCGAGTGGAACGGGAATCATTGACGGCAGAGTTTTGCTTAAATATATTAGATGTCGGGCTTATACAGTCAATTCTGTCAAACCCAAAGGCAGAAATAGCTAAACGGTTGAGTATGTTGGTGTTAGCCCGTCAATGATTCACGGCTTTACAAGAAAAACCCAAAGGTGATGTTTCTCTGTAGACGGTATTAGTTTAAGGTACGATCAGGCTGGCGTGTCCTTGTGGACAAAAGCCTCTTTTAAAAGCATTTTGCAGTCATGGCACGAATACCTGGGTATTAAAAATAAAAGGGCAAAGCCCTGGAAATCTGAAAACTAAAAATAGCGTAAAGATAAGCTTTTATTTAACACACACATTTTTTATTTCCAGTTACTGGTAGACGGGCGTGCCGTTCAAAAGATCTTCAGCCCAACCAAGTCCATGGCCGTTGTGACGTGCTTACCGCATACCGATAAAGTGTTGTTAACTATTCGTACAATTACCTCTAGTGTGTTTGTGACCGGACATTACCCAGCCACAACCACCATTTACCGGCCCCGTGCTAGGTATTAATAAACAAATTTGTGAACTTCAATTTGGTTTTCTTTTTATATTATCTAGTATAACTAGCATGCCGTTGCATTCTTCAGCAAACGTTTCTTGTGACGAAGGTTGAATTGTTTGTGGATCTGGGTTTGTTTGGGCAGAGTATTCAGAAGAAATTAAGTTACTTGTAGAATGGCTTACAACCGTGCTGTATAGTATCCTGGATGACTGTGTGAACTAGAAACACTACTATATAAGGTGTTTCCGAAATATCTGCATCGGCTTTAATAGGAGGTAGTATTGTGTTTATAGATTACAATAGTGAAGAAATTTCGTACCCCTGAACAGTCAATTAAATTTTAGAGATTAAAATAGTTAAATGAACATTAACTCTATTCTGCATAACGTGTTTCACAAATTACGCGCAATGTGACGGTTCGTCAATGAAAACAACTGCTATCTTTTTAAATCATTTCTGTGAATAAGAACTGTAATCAGCTGACTAGTTCGTCACTACAAAATCTACTAGGTACACAATAATACGCAAGCATACAAGTGTTTTAAAAGTACCTACTTACCAGTAACCGCATTCTTCAAAAACACTGACGTAGGTAAATAAGATGATAAACTTCCCATCACACTAGAAACAGGTTTTGGACTGACAAGTTAGTGTAATAGGTATAGCACGCGTAACAGTTTTGTTGATAAGTAGGTAGGGAGTGCGTAAATAACTGAAAATACGGTGCAGTTGTTGTAAATAAAATTATTAACTTTTAAACACGCCAAGTTACTGTAACTTACCATTATTCGACATTAATCTTACTAAAGTACGCGCAAAATAAACCTGCAACAAAGTTTGTTCACCTCCTTCTACTAATGTATCCCAATATTTAAAAACGATACGAAAAAAATGTATAGGCATATTCCTTAATGCATGTACTGTCTTGCGATAAAGACGCCTCTTACCACGAAACACTTGTTTCGATCGTGTTAACGACACGTATCGTTTTTTTAATATTGGCATACATTAGTAGAAGGAGGTGAACAAACTTTGTTGCAGGTTTATTTGTCGCGTACTTTAGTTAGATTAATATCGAATAACGATAAGTTACAGTAACTTGGCGTGTTTAAAAGTTAATCATTTTATTTACAACAACTGCACCGTATTTACAGTTATTTACACACTTCCTACCTACTTATCTACAAAACTGTTACACAAGTCCGCCTTCGCGTTGCACACATGTCTCTTCACTTTAGTATCCGATTCACTTTTCACTTGCCTAAATGCGCGTTTTATCTCGTCAGTCCACATAATGTTACGGCGTTCTTGCACTCTTGTGAAGTGGTAAGGATGGAGCCCTTCACGATTTAAAAGTCGCCACACGTAATTGTCGCTCACGTCGAAGACTCGAGCAGCATCCCTGGTGCTCGCAAGAGGATGACGCCGGAAGAAGTCTAACACTTTCTCTTCGAGTTCGGCCGAGTATGAAGGCCTGCCTGCGTCAAGGGATTTTTAATCAAAGCGCGCGCGAAATCCTTGTCGCTAACCACTAAACTAACTTCCGGAACGCGCGGGAGGCGAGGCGAGACTGGCGACCGGCGGGCGGCGGTCGCTAGGCGCGTGCGACGAGCGGGATAGCGGGTGAGGGTGGGGGCGCGCGGGGCAGGGCTTTGTAGACTGAGCGGCGCCGGCCGGCGCGTACGGCGGCATGCTTTGATAGGAATGGCAACAGCGCATGAACGAATTCGGTGCGGTGCGGCAACAGCTTATGACACGGGATGGTTTTATACTAATAAGTAAATTCAAATTTATACGATATTTATTTTTGTATGAAATAAAAAATGATAAATTATCAATAATTTATCTTTACTATTGTAATCTATAAACACAATACTACCTCCTATTAAAGCCGATGCAGATATTTCGGAAACACCTTATATATCTGTAAATGTATCGGATCTATATGAGTGGAGTTGACTCATTATTTTCTTTCTAGTGTCGGAGGATTAGAATGACAATATAACCAATAAACGCCCATTAGTCGCATAAAATTAAAACTCATATCATCAATATTCAATATCAATAATCAATCTAAAATCGTGAATTACACATAGTGAGATACACTTTTATTGTCTTTCCACTGGTGAAACTGCTTTTCTGTAATTTGTGTCTTTTTAGCTATTTTACATGTTGAAGTTTAACAATATTCAGTAAATATTCAAAGTCGGTACTGGTTAATGACAGGAAAGCAATCAGGAAAGTCTTAAAACAAATGGGTTTGTATAGAACCGAGTCGTCTTCCTTTAAATCACATCTTTGACAAGTACTGTATTTATTGCGACTCATTAAACTTGGCCTAACCCAACACTTTCGTCTGTTGAGGGAGCCACCGATAATAACTCCACAAACTGCTATTATTAAATCACTGTTATCGTCCGTTCAATCATCGTTATCCATGTCAATTAGGTACTGAAAATACTACTTCTGAATTATTCGGAGCACACACGTCCAATCTCTACGAGTATTTGGCAATTACTAGAACACCACATGCCGCGGCTGTCGTGTCGCCGGCATTGCCGCCGGCAAATTCGTTCAGCTTGGACATTCTGAAGCCGCCGGGTTAACCCGCAGGCACTAAGCCGCCGGTAAGGCTAAGGCTGTGCCGCCGGGTCAGCGGCTTTGATGTGTAGACCGCTTTAAAAGCATTTGTTTGTGCTCATTAATTGTTATTAAAATAATGTAAAGGTTGAGCTTTATATGTAGTAAAAAAAAAAGTATATAATCAAAGGTTATAAACTAGGCCATTGAAAGCTTTATTTTATGGTAACATAATAATTTATAATTTAGATCGCGACGATAAAGTATTGTTTAGTCTGTGCTTTTGTGTCAAAATCACTTTGACAATACTCCAAGCACAGATAATAAAACGGCAATAAATAAACAAAAATTTGACATTCCGCATTTCGGATTTCTCAATCTCAAGCAGGATTGATTTTGTGTACTGTTTGTATGAATTGCTTTTCGATTTATCTTTACAATTCTATATGAAAATGGATGAATTAAAGTACTGTCGTGTGTGTCTCGTGACTGGTGCAAAGATGTACAGCTTAAATACCACATCAAGTGATTCTATTGGAGCAGTTTACTCACATTTAGCGCAGATCCCAGTAAGTTAAATTTTCTCAATAATATTCTTATTTAATATAAGCAGATAATGAACAAAATATATTCAAAACAATAACTTGGTTCGATAGCTTGATCTTAGATGATAAATTAAAATAGCGTTTGAGGAATTTACTTGGTTGTTTTAAAACAACATTTATTGTAAATTAAGTTTACTTATTTATATGTTTAAAAATAAATTTCGCTTATTTATTCTATCTAATTATTTCTTGCTAAAAGATCTTTCAAGAAAATCAAGATATTATTTTAATTTAAATAATCAATTTTGATCTTGAATTTAATAAATTGATACATTCACAAACTTTCAGATTATAGATACAAATCAACATGTGTGCTATGAATGCGCAAGTTTACTCCACAAGTATCAGAATTTCAAGTCAAAATGTCTCAGAGCCAACAACATTCTATCTAGAATAAAGGTAGATACTAAACAGGTAAGCAATTTATTTATTTTGTGTCTAAAATTAAATTTTTGTTGTTTATTACCAACAGATTATTCTTAATTACTAATTTTAAATAAAATATTGGTCCACAAAAGCTCATTTCTGCATGGCTGTGTTGGATATATAGAAATGTTTGTATCCAACTTAAAAATCTATGTATTATCATACTTTTACAAACTATGTTTATGTTTGATATAAGTGTTGCTAAAAACATATATTTTTTTCGTTTCCAGTTGACAAAACAAGCATTCCAAAGTATTGATAGGAGATTAAACAAATTGGAAACTACTCTGACTCTCTCTCCCGTAACTGTATCATATGATGAATCCATAACTCATTCAAACACTAATTCAGACATCAATGAAATCAAATTGAAAGAAGACAAGGAAAACCAACAAGTAGAAATTAATATAAAAGTTGAAGAAATAAATAACATAGACGTAGATGAAAAATGTGATTTCAGTGAATCTCTTGATGAAATTAATGAAAATGGTTTTATACCTTCATCTGAGGATGAATTACCCAAAATAATTCTAAAGCCAAAACGTAAACAGAAAACAAGCAAAGAACCAAAAACAAAAAAAAGAAAATTTAAAACTATAATCAAGAGTGAAGATGATTTCAGTGATAATGAACCTCTTTCGAAAAGTGTTACAAAACCTTTTGACAAAGAAAAGCCAATTAAAAAGAAAAATGGTTTGAATATTGGATACTTTGATGATTATGCTACTGTAGTGTTCCTTACTCCTGAGGATGCAAGAAAGGAGGTGTTGTTAAGAAAAGAGTCCAGTAATTACAAAAAGTCTCCGTTCAAGTGTGATCTATGCTACAGGGGGTATGAAGCTAAAGCTGCTTTTGAGAATCATATGAAGAAACATAGTATTGTAAGTAATATTAAGCAAACTTATGGGATCAGTTAACAAATATTGCCATTCTAAAACATAATATAATAAATCATCATGCCTGTATCCCCGAAGGAATAGGCAGTCGTGTACCAATGTACACGCACAATTTGCCAATAATTATGTTTAGATCCCATGTAATAGGGGCCATTGTAGCTTTACCTAAGTTTATTTATTAAAGATTTTTGTTTTATTTTCAGGAGTATGGTGACTATGAATGTGACCTCTGCCACCTGAGGTTTCCACAACAGATATACTTGTGTAAGCACAGGCTTTCATGCCACAAGAGAAAGTTTAGCTGTAAGTTGTGCCCCTATGTGTGCTACTGTACGTAAGTATTTAGTTAAGACATTAGTAATATAAATATCAAACAAACAAAAATGTTAAAAAAAAGTACTAAAAAAAAATGTAATATAAAAAATACTAGGTATGTTAATTGCCTATGATCACTTTGATTAGTTTTGTAAGACAATATGAAAATATCACCTTTAGGAGATTCTTGTTATTCGGTTCTTACTATTATTAATGGTGAAGATTTGCTTTACACTTACCTAAATTTTCTGTTTATATTTTAGCTACCAAGCAAAAACTCATGTGAGCCTACATAAAGGAAAGAAATATCCCTGCAAAGATTGCGAAGAAATATTCAGGTAAAGATAGAAATCTTTTTAAGCAACTTACTTACATATAAATATTTTTTTTTTACTAGTCCTTTCTCTCCCTCTGCAGGGCAAAGGCCTCTCTACCCTCCTCCTATTTCTCTTTGGTTATTCCTGTGGTCATCCACTCCTTATCAAAGAAGTCCAGTTCGTCCCGCCATCTCTCTCTGTGCCTGCCGCGATGTCTCTTGCCATTTAGAGGGACCCATTGGGTCTTTCGTTTGGCCCATTGGTCGTCGGTATATTTATCATATTGAAATAACTTATTTAACAAAGAAAAATATTTCAAATCTTTTAGAAAGCAACAGAGTTATGCGCGAACAAACTAAAAATGACATACAAACATCCGAATTGAGAACCTCCTCCTTTTTTTAAGTCAGTTAAAAAACGTATCGGCTTATTGAAATACCAATGTCGGCAAAATGGTACTATAAATAAATGCCAATAAATGGTTCTTATATTTTCTTCGTAGTATGCCAAACAGCCTTCTAATGCACAAACGTATGAAGCACCTAAAGGAGTCGGTGCGAGAGAGCGTCTGTGAACACTGTGGAAGCACGTTTGGCACGCCAAGAGGACTGTTCCTACATAACATGAAGGTTCATAGACAGGTTGGTACTAGGTTATATAATTACTTGAAATTGAAATAAATTATCACCCTGTAAGACTTGTATGTATTTTTTTGTGACAAAAGCTGTATTTTGCTAAGGTTCCTTTTTTAATCTTGTCATATGTATATGTATGTACATTTTTGTTCAGTAGTTTTCAGCTTTGCTGTGAATTAGATACTTCATCATCATCACTGCAGGACAAAGGCCTCTTCAATTGCAAGCCATTTATTTCTATGCTCTGTTTCGAGCATAAGATACTTAATTATAAAACATTACTTTTAAGGACAAAAACGCGAAACTAGGACCAGAATGTGAAGACTGTGGTGTACACTTTTCATCTGAAGTAGCTTGGAAGCGACATCTAGTGTTATCAACTAAGCACAAAGTCAGGTATCTCACGTACTTATTTTATTTGTAAGTCTTCCAAATACTTTTTTAACTTCTCTTCTAACTCTTTAATCTTTTTTTAGTTTACACTAATTAAGTTTATATTTTTTTGTTTGGTCCTGTATAATGGCCAATTATTTTATTTTTTGTGTGTTACAGTAACGGTTGCAAGTTCTGTGGCGAAACGTTCTCGAACATGGATGATCTGAAGAGCCACATGCGAGTGCACTCGCGGAAGCATATCAACAGATGCGACAATATTAAACTACCAGCGGCCTGCACAATTGTAAGTATACATAGATTGTGAACTAGACGATGGTCCAAATAAAGATATTAAAATACTATTTGAACTATAGATATGTAAGATACATGTAATATATTGGCTTAATTATGTACCTTTAGCATTTTAACATATTTAAGTGTACTTTTGTGATGTAATTATTACTTGTCCGTAACTTTTGTTTGTAGTGTGACAAATGGCTAACGAATCGTGTAGAATACAAGAGTCACGTGACGTCAGAGCACCCTCAAACGGACGAAGCTAAGAAGTTCAACGCGGATGATCAGACACCCTTCGTTTGCGAAGTTTGTGGACAGATGTTTAAGGTATGTTTCCTGCGTGTTCTAAATGAAAATAACCCTTAAAGTATATAAAACTCATTCTAGACCGAAAATCACAGCGAAACTAAAAAAAATGGTCCTGAAGTGTCTTTCGAAAGAACTGTTTTTTTTTTCTCTCTAGCCATTTTTGCTCTACAGCAGGCCTCGGTGTAAAGGCCTTTCTACCCTCTGGATAGGGCTGCAGTAAATTAGACAGCACCCATTTAAAAAAAAAAGGTTTTTTCTGAGTGATAGGAAAGGAAGAGAGTTGCTGAAGAGAGAGGGAAGCTGAAGACCCTCAGTCTTTAGATAGTTTAAAAAAATTATGGAAAAATTCCATTTTTTTTTGTCGATTTGTCTAGGATAGAAATTCGTAATGTTTTTTTTTTTAACTTTATAGTACAGTTCAAATTTTTTCCTTAGCATTCTTTCTGTTCTTTTTCTCTTTTTCATTTTTTTTATTTTCCTTTTTCCGAACAAAAGTATTTGTCCAAATATTTTCCACAACATATATTTTCCTTTTCGCTTCCAGCAACAATGCTTCCTGACGTACCACCAGCGCAAGCACACGGGCGAGCGTCCGTACGCGTGTTCCACCTGCGGCAAGCGCTTCCAGCTGGCCGGCGCGCTGGCCGTGCACCGCGCCGTGCACGCGCGCAGGGAACACAAGTGCCACATGTGTGCGAGGGTCTTCAGCTTTAAGAGTGCGCTTAATAAGCATATTAAGGTAGGTCTTCTAGAGGTTTGGAAGGAATTTTATTGAAAGGGCCTATCTGAGCTCATTGTAAAAAAAATCTGGGTATCACCTAGTAAATGAGGCTGCTTCGCTAGTCTTCCTTTGCATGTCAAAAGGGCTGAAGTGCCTAAACACGTATCTGATCCGTTAGTAATTCTTCGGACATTATAAATAAATAGCGCTGCTATTATAACTACTAAAATCTATCTGTATCACTTTTACTGCTAAACCACAACCGACTTAAATAAAATTCATAATGATTAAGTTTGATTTCCAAAAAAGGAAATACAAAAACTGCTTTTCAATCTACAATTATAAATCACTATGTGAATATATATATCTATAAATACTATATATTTATTCATTTATATTTTTAATTATTCTTCTGCCCACTTAAGGTGCACCTCGGCATCCGGCCCCACAAATGCGCGATCTGCGACAAAGGCTTCATCCACATGTGCGACCTCAAGCTGCACATCAAGTATGTGCACGACAAGGTGCCCTGGCCCAAGAAGAAGAGCAAAAGAAACATATCGGAAGAACATGCGCCATTCATGGAGTATAATTGAGAATTATTATTGACATAGTGTAAGCAAGTTGGGAGTTGATCCGAAGCTGGTCTTTACAGTACAGAGCTATTACCTACTATAGGTTGAAAATAGTAATAAATATTTATTCGTTAATAATTCTTACATAATTTCGTTATGTATTATTGAATTTAAAAATGTACTTAAATGGTGTATATTCAAAATTGAATAAAAATCAAGTAAAATAATTTGTTTGTTTTCCTTCCGAAGCTTTGTTGGTCATACAATGATGAGTGAACACGACACAAGGCGTAGTCAGATAGATTTCGGTGTCATCTGATACCTTTTACTGGTTTTTCTTTCGTAAAGTTTTGTTGTTTGATAAATTAAGGAGTAGTCATTATTTTATCATGTTATTTCATCTGGAAGACACTTACCAGCCTCTTTTAAAACAGACTATAATTGAATCGTAGACTACAGAAAACCATTAAAAACTCCCCTTAGAACGAAGTCATATTTCCTCTTTGCGCCAAACTACCCTACTTATCACTTTTCTCTATGCGCCAAATCACAAAACGTCACCACAAATGACAACTAAGATGTGACTACAAAATCTATAGTAAAATGAATTAACGGAACAAAATGAACAGAAACCAACGTCGAGGTAGGGCGCCGCGCCGCAACGATAGCACGAGTCGATTCAACGCGTCGAAGAAGTGTGCCAGTGATATAGAGGAGGTGTTGTCTCCCCGGCCCAGGAGGGAAGAGAAGTCGGTGGCCAACCGGTGCTGCTACGTCAGCCCCATACAGAAGGACTTCGGACAGTCTACCGGGACCGGCAGCCCTCTCAAGCAGTTAGCACCAGAGTCAACGGATAAGGTAAAGCACGTTTATAAAGCCGAGACATTAGTGACAAGCTTGGTTTATGTTATGGGACCTAGATAAGTTTATACAACATTTTTGACCACGTAACAGCTGGGACGAGTAGGTGCCTACTCGGCTAGCACATAGGTACCTAGTAAAGACTAAATACGTATGTCCTAGTTCTTTTTGCAATGTGTGCTGTAATTGGGATATGGTCTATCTATAGCTGGCCTTATTTGTGTCAAAATATACCTTGATGTACATGTACCAACTGATTTATATTATTATGTATTTTTCCTAACATCATTTGAATGTTTACGCTGAATGGCAATATGAATATTTTTTTTCTTTTTTGGGTTGTTATTGATGGTTTATTTATTGACTGTAAAACGGGTCCTACTTGATGTATCATATTAACATCATAAACTTTATCATCTTCCAGTACCACAACCTACTGGCAGAACAATACGGTTTCGATCCAGTCATACCTGATACTATAACTCAACTGAAGGAATTGAAAAAAGTGCTTTGTGGTAATGCGCCTAAGGTTGAAAATAGTTCGCAATACGTGCAGCAGAACACGAATTCCACTGCAGCGTACGTGGAGACAGCCGACGGCTCTCATTGGCAGAACGTCGATAATATTGAAGACATTGAGAAGTTGATTATACAAGACGGCAAAGGTTTGTCCAGTATTTGCCAAAGATTTTGTGCTCCGTTAATTATTTGACCGCCTGAAAAAGGTATTCTGGCTCTTACCTACTCGTTTTTTTTTAATACATTTTTTCTTCCCTTTTCTTTCGCCTCGTGTCAAGTGGACAAACGGGTTTCTTGTAAATAAATACATAAATATTCATACACGCAAAAAAAAAATCTCTGCACTTCTGAATGAGGGCGTGATCTTAGTATTTTAATGACTTATTTAATGTGTAGGTATGTAATGAAATAATACTTAAAACACATACCAACCGACTAACTACATCTGTAATAAGTAACAGTCCAATTTCTTCAGTAGGTATACCCATGCTAGGCTAACACCTAAAGTGTGTACTTGCTTGACTTCGCTCCAGCAAGCTTCCTTTGTTTTGAACTTGTCTCATTCCAGATTCTCCAATAATCTACGACCATTTACCATTAAACATTCATATATCCGACGTGCCTCGCGTCAAGATAATCGCTGAGAAGTTCTCGAAGTACAAGAGAAACAACTTGGAGCTCAGACGACTTGACGAGAAGGTGGTTTGTGTGGAGTACGACATATTCGATCAGCCGCGCAATGTGGAGGCTCCCAAACCGGTGCAGAGGATGAGGGCCTTCTTCTCTATTAAACCCGTTTTTGATGAGGGTCGGGAGAAAAAAGGTACTTCTGTCCGTATAAAAGCAAACATAGATTTAATGGTGTTTAACGTCCTTTCCGTGTTTCGGAAAGCACCTTAAACAGTAGGGCCCGGCTGTCATACATAGATCTTTGGCGGTCGTTAAGTCATTTCTGACAACCAGTGTTACTATGTGATACTGCGTTTCCCAGTAAAATGGGTTGAGGAGGTCAGATAGGCAGTCGCTCCATGTAAAATACGGTATTCAGTATATAAGTTAATTATTACACGGTATATTAAAATCAGTTGCGTAGTTTTAAGGATCTAAGCATACATACACATAGACAGCGGGAAGCGACTTTGTTTTATAAAATGTAGTGATTTCATAAAATCTACGGTATATAACACTTTTTACTTATTTCTCAGGGCCTATACCAAGGCTGCCGTCTAGTATCAAAGAAAAATTCGACATCGTTGACGAAGATCTCGCGAAAATGACAGACAAAGAGATCGAAATCATCGACGGAAAGATAGACGAGAACCAATCTTATTTGGAGGACTTAAGGCGTATATTGAAACGGAAACAAATTATAAACGCCAAAAAGAATAGGACCTCCTTGGATTTGCAGTCTTTGTACGAAATGGCGAAGAAGGAGCGGCCGCCGTTGGATTGTGACTTTTCTGATGCTAATCTGTTGTCGAAGGCTGAGTTGCAGGAAGTTAAGGATTTGATTCTTCAGCGGTGTTCGTCGAGTGTGCAAGGTATAAGTCGTAGGCGAGTGAAGAGGAGAGATAGAGAGTCTACTGTGGAGATCGGAGTCATCTCCGAGAGCATCGTGGCCGAGCTGCTGCGAGAGGACGCCACGCTTAATGTCTTTCAATAATAACGTTGTTTTCTGTTTGTAATTATATATTTAAAATTATAAAAATAGTTAACATTTTCTTTTGTTTATATTAACAGTTGGTTTTAGATATTCGAGTAGATTTTTTCACTTAGGTATAGAAACAAGCATAAATAAAACTATTAAAATTAAACACTTTTCAAAAACTGATTTTATCAATCAGTTTTTGAACTGATTGATAAAATCAGTTTGACACTTTACGTTAGGTACGTATCTTATACTATTTTTTTGGATATAAACTACCTATTAGTGGATGAAGTGATCTCATAATGCTACATTTCATTCTTTGTCTCCATTTTGAACAGATTCTGGGTTGAATGCAGGGTCCAGACCTAATTTCTTCATTTCAACGGCCATTTCAAATAAGTAATCAAAGCATTCCGTCCTGTAACAAAAAAATAAGGCTTGGATTTGGCGTTAAATTCAATTTTGCGTTGATTCAAATTGCTCTACCGCTAGATCAAATTCTTTGAAAGTTTCAAACAAAATTTAGGTCTAATATGCAGACGCTCCATGTAAAATGCAGTTGTATGAAGCCTGAAATTCGATTCCTGAGATAGCTTGGGAACATTCATCCGGAACAAAAAACACTACAGAAAATAGGGTGACATTGGCCCTGCATCCATTTATCGCAGGCGCCAGTTCCAGGTCACCGGCCGGCCGGGTCCTTCTCGAACGGCGTGTTCCCTATGATGGCTACCTAAGTAACTCACATAGTCTTAGCCTGCTGCCACGTATCTCCCCACACGTAGACCCCGTGTCTCCTCACCAGCACGGCGCTGGTGCCCGGGTACCGCCGCACCGCGTCCGCCATGCTGCCGGCCAGGTCCTTCTCGAACGGCGTGTTCTCTATGATGGCTACCTAAGTAACTCACATAGTCTTAGCCTGCTGCCACGTAT
The DNA here is from genome assembly GCA_905146925.1 of Autographa gamma. Taxonomy (NCBI): domain Eukaryota; kingdom Metazoa; phylum Arthropoda; class Insecta; order Lepidoptera; family Noctuidae; genus Autographa; species Autographa gamma. The sequence continues at coordinate 2,260,220 of LR989858.1, forward strand.
CTCCCCACACGTAGACCCCGTGTCTCCTCACCAGCACGGCGCTGGTGCCCGGGTACCGCCGCACCGCGTCCGCCATGCTGCCGGCCAGGTCCTTCTCGAACGGCGTGTTCTCTATGATGGCTACCTAAGTAACTCACATAGTCTTAGCCTGCTGCCACGTATCTCCCCACACGTAGACCCCGTGTCTCCTCACCAGCACGGCGCTGGTGCCCGGGTACCGCCGCACCGCGTCCGCCATGCTGCCGGCCAGGTCCTTCTCGAACGGCGTGTTCTCTATGATGGCTACCTAAGTAACTCACATAGTCTTAGCCTGCTGCCACGTATCTCCCCACACGTAGACCCCGTGTCTCCTCACCAGCACGGCGCTGGTGCCCGGGTACCGCCGCACCGCGTCCGCCATGCTGCCGGCCAGGTCCTTCTCGAACGGCGTGTTCTCTATGATGGCTACCTAAGTAACTCACATAGTCTTAGCCTGCTGCCACGTATCTCCCCACACGTAGACCCCGTGTCTCCTCACCAGCACGGCGCTGGTGCCCGGGTACCGCCGCACCGCGTCCGCCATGCTGCCGGCCAGGTCCTTCTCGAACGGCGTGTTCTCTATGATGGCTACCTAAGTAACTCACATAGTCTTAGCCTGCTGCCACGTATCTCCCCACACGTAGACCCCGTGTCTCCTCACCAGCACGGCGCTGGTGCCCGGGTACCGCCGCACCGCGTCCGCCATGCTGCCGGCCAGGTCCTTCTCGAACGGCGTGTTCTCTATGATGGGGACTACTAGCTTCTCATCATAGCGGAGATAGCGACCCAGGGAGGCGTCTTTTATGCCCTGTATATGTGAGAAGAGATAGATTTAGTAAGTATGACCCTGAAGTTAGTATAGAAAATGTATGAAAGTTACGACGACACCCATTAAATTATTCAGTATTACACTTTACTTGAACGTCGTGGCCAAGAACAAGGGTAAATAATACTTTGCTAGGTTTAGGCTTTAAATAACCATAATTCATAAAGTTTCTTATAATAAAATCTGTGAAAGGCGCGTCGGTCACCGCTGACCTACGTACAGACACTTAAATAGACTTCTTACACTGGCGTATTGTGAATTTTTGATAGGTGAAAATACAGAAAAAAAGATTTTGCTAGATATTACATTCATACTAATAACAGCAACAGTTGTATCATCTCCTTTTCCTCCCATAATGTATTTACCTTAATCATCTCCTGATGAGTGATAACAAACTCCTTGTCATACAGCAGTGTGCAGCGGACTGCATGTGGTGAGTGAGTGTGTATGACTGCACCAGCACCTCTCTCTTTGTATGCTATCATGAATAGAGGAGTGCATTGACTCTTCTTTAATCTGAAATAGAAAAGAATTACATAAAATAAAGGTATGGGACACAAATATAGAACTTTACTGTATTTTAAAGATTTGGTCAAAATTTTTTCAAGAAAACCTTGAATCTTAGTCTTAAAAATCTATGCATTGTTTACTAGCATTTATTTTAATATATTAGCTAGACATATTACTAGTAAAGACTTATGAGAATTTAATTAAATATGAACAGTTGAATAAATATTTTCGAATTGATTACCTATTCTTTATTTTACTTGCACCAAGAAAGTCTTAGTTCCAATGGAAAAAATAAATACATATTTAATAAAATAAGAAATTAGACTTACTTTTTCTCTGGTGGAGGCAACTCTAGATCTTCATCATTTATGGTTTGAACAAACAGATCATCAAACCGCATCCGCTCCTTCTGCACTCCTGATGGTGCTATATAGATTTTGTCTCTGAAATATAATATGCTACTAATAAACCAATTTAATAACAAAATGTATTGTTAAAATTATATTTAATGTATTGACTTAAATGGTCTTACATAGTTTGACAATAATCTAACATAGTGTTAAAAATAATTGAAGAAATGAGCATGCATTTTACATTTTTAGGAACACAGAAGGTATAGATAGAATGTCCATTATTATACTTGTTCTTTATTCAATGAATTTGTCTAGTATGAATGATTGACTGTTCTTAGTAGGTAGGAGCGTTAATGTACAATAAAATAAACTTGCCCTTCCTTAATGGAAATACCTCCTCCAGTACCAGTCACCCATCCTAAATGGTAGAACTGTTTGCACAGTTCTGGAATCAACTTCCTTGGATGTTCCTGTAGAAATTATTATATTAACTACAATAGGTACTTATTAGATGAATTAATCAACAAAATATTGAAAAAATTTACTCATATAAAATCAAGTTTGTTCTGGGTTTAAACAGTATAAAAAAATCACTGTAGTTATGAAGACAGCAGTAATACCAATCGATAATTATATTAAAACATATTAACTATAATATAGGGTTGAATAAAAATTAAATATTTCTTAACTTACCGGACTAAGTTCCGTCATGTTCCCGCAATTAAATTAAATTACAATAAGTAAACTATTTCTAACAGTATAGAGGTCTTATCTATACCTATGTTATCTTATCAGCATGAGACTTTTGTGGGAAAACTTGCTTTTGTATGAAATTAATAAAATAATATTACGTATTGGAGGTATATTTATCAACATAACATTGACATTTGACATCTTGACAGCTTTGCGTTCAGTAATATTAACGGGACAAAATAATTGAATAAATAAATATTAAATAGTAGATGTTAAATAATCCATACTATTCTTTGTTACAAGACAGGAAAGCTTTAATAGTTTGCTAGGACTCGATAAAACCATAGCATCAGTCGTTGAAATTTTATAATAATTACTTTTAGAAGAGAACGTTTTCGTTCTAAAACAAACCCAATAATTCTAGGCGGGAATTTAAAAACCATTTCCTAGTGTTACTGAAAGTACTGGCAAGCTGGACTCGACATTTCTTGACTCCTATTTTTTCTTACTTCTTTATGTTTCATAAAAAACATGTCAATAGAATTATTATGTCAAAATTCTAGCACTTTATTTTATTAAAAATATGAAAATTGCCTGCTGTTGTCACGGACCATGACAGAGAAATAATATTACTTAACGATATATAGTAATCGCCCGTTAATTAATTTAACATCTCAAACGGGTAAGTAGCAGTTTACTTATATTAGTACTCTGTTGGTACCTTTTGTGACAGTTTTATAATGAAGCGTAATCCGCGCTTTATGTTAAAAATTAAGGATAGTCTACGGCTTGGTGAGCCATACCTCCGTTAAGTTTTAATAAAAACATTTAGATATTATTTACAAAGAAAGGGTCAATGTCACTGGTCTCACAGCCGTTTTAATTCCAAACGTTTAGGTGTCTATACCTTAGAAAGAAAAAATCTTAACTTGAACTAAGTAATAAGATAGGTGCCTACCAGCAGCTTTAACTACCTAGTTTCTTAAGGACTATTTATTATAATACTTATGTCCTAAATATTTACTGTTTTTTATAGATACTGCCTCGTTGGCCTACTGGTGCTAAGCGCGCCTGCTACGCTAGAGGTCTTGGGTTCGATTCCCAAGTCGACCAAGGTGTTATTGGCTTTTTCTCTGAAATTCTCAGTAGCAGGTCGGAGTTTGGATTTGTGCCCGGTTAGTGGCAATAGGCTCGCCCCCCATTACATGGGACCTAAAGATATCGGCGAACTGTGGGTGTACATTGGTACACCTCTGCCTAACCCTTCGGGGATACAGGCGTGATGATGATATGTTTTTTATAGATGTTGGTGTACGATCGATCTTGGTGCTGCTTTTCAATAACGATAAAATAGACATCCCCAAAATGCGTGAGATACCAGATTGTTTGAATCGTCGCTACAAAGCGCTGGACGAGCTGATCAAGGAGTTGAGCACGGCCATGAACCAAGGCGGCCCACTGGCGCAGCAACCTAACGAAAACGACACTATGGGCATTAAGCTAATGTGCGACTTCTGGAACATTCTTAAAGATGATCCAGAATGTAACCTCAAGGTGTGAATCATTATTTTGCGTCATCATTTAGACATAAGATGCACAAAATTGTTACACGAAACGAACTTTTCAACTTCGTCATCGCATAGAAAATAGTATATAAATAAAAAAAACTGCCTCGTTGGCCAAGTGGTGCTAAGCGCGACTGCTACGCTAGAGGTCTTGGGTTCGATTCCCAAGTCGACCAAGGTGTTATTGGGTTTTTCTATGAAATTCTCAGTAGCAGGTCGGAGTTTGGATATGTGCCCGGTTAGTGGCAATAGGCTTGCCCCCTATTACATGGGACCTAAACATATCGGCGAACTGTGGGTGTACATTGGTACACCTCTGCCTACCCCTTCGGGGATACAGGCGTGATGATATGTTATGTAATTAAAAAAAATTAAGACGTTGCTTAGATATACCCTACCCCTACGTATATCGTTCCTAGTTCTACGGAACGGTTATATTTAATTATCTTAGATACGTCTCAGTCAATCTTTGAGGATCATTTAAATGCTTTTTCAATCTCTTTTACGTTTATAGGAAGAGGTCCAGCAGTGCATGGGCGTAGATGCGAAGCAGAGCTCCGGAGTGTTTGGGTCGAACCGACTCGACTGTTGCTACATGACAAACAAGGATGACAACCAAGACAAAAGCGCTGACGACAGGAGATGCGAACATGCAATGAATAGAATTAGGCAGTAATTTTAAAATCCAATACATTAGGAGTTAGTTTGCTAAAGAAGGCCCCTGTTTGAGTTTACTGCATCGTTTTCGGCAAAATTTTAAATCGTGCATAATTAGCTACCTAATTTTGCTACTTCTTAAATTTTCCAAATATTATTAACTAGATCTTCTTCTGGAGTATTAGTCACTTCCTTATGGAGTAGTTTCTAGCTTATTAAATTTCCTTTTATTTAAATGAGACAGGTTCCTAATAGTTGTATTTTCACTAGTATATGCTGTGATAAGGATCCAAAAGGTGCTGTTAGGAGAACTTGTGGTGGTGCCAAGCCGACCTCCCAGACTGCCAGTGAAGCCAGTAATAAGTTACCACTTAGCAAAGTTCTATGTAATCTTAAAGAGGTTAGTTTAAATAAATTTTGCATGATATTCAAATTATTTTGATAATTTTCACCATCTAACTGGATTCGAACCCAACCTACCGCGTGAGGCAGACTCGCTGCGTCCACTAGACCAACGCGGCAATAAACCCGTAAGTCAGCTAGTCATTTAAAATTCTAGTGATAGCCAGTTTTAAAAGTCTTTTTCTTAGCTATTTTCAATTTAACGGCCCTAAAGACTAAATTCCATTAAGGATTTTGGTGTCGTGTAAAACGTGTTGGGATTAAGGTCCCTATTTTGGACTATAACAAAGTGTCCTAAGTTGCGACAGTTCGGCTAGTCCGTATTTTACGAGCTTCATTTATCTTAGTAGACTTTTATGACTGAAGCGTGAAGTTAAGTTGCCTTTACTTTTAGTTTCAGTTAGGTTATTTTTAGATACTAGGCGCCATAAAAATAAGTGTTTAGCTATCAATTTCCTAATATTGAGTTCATCTACATAGTTTCCTTTTGTTTTGAAGTAATCGTGTTTATAATACATATAAACCATCTTAAGTTTGTTTACAGTAGGTTGTTAAATTAAAAATGTTTTAGGTAGTTAGTAGTTTTAGGTAGGTAGTTACCAAGTATTTTATTTATTTACAAAGGCGGCATCATTCGACAAAAAATGCAACGCTAGAGTGGGTGAGCTGATGGCAGCCCAGAAGGAACTCACAGACCAGATACAAACCCTGGAGCAGAGAGAGAAGGACGGTGTGAAGCTACTGAAGCAAGCAGACTGCATGTGGTCCTGCATGGAGGACACATATAAAAAGAAAGTGGCAGAATCTCTTGAGAGGCAGAAGATATTACTTAAAGAGGTAAATAGGCAAAAACTTGTGAAAAAGTGCAGAATAATGATATTATAATTTAACAATCTATTACAGCTAAAGGAAGTCGAAACAAGCTCGAATAAATGGCGAAAAAATAAGAAAGATATAGAATTTCAACTGTCAAGTTTAGATAAGACCAAGGCAGATATCACAGAGAAAATAAACCAGAAGAATAACGACATGAAAGTTATGGATGTAGAAATAATAGACTTGAAGAATAGAATAGAGAGTAATTATGATGAAGCAGAAATTGCCAAGAATTCGTTGAGACAGAAAAGAGAAGCTTCAGATGTAAGTCATAAACCTTATAAATATCCTTGTATCGCCTATAAATAGCCTTCCAAAAGTATTATTTGTATGACCATCAGCATAAATGGATGAGGTATGAAGTTCATAGCCTTAAAAGGTGGGTTAAAGTAGCTGTTACTGCACATGTTATTTATTGTAAAATGTTTATTGCAACAAAAATAAGTACCTACTTGTTTTTGTTGCAAGAAACATTTTATTACAGTACATTCGCGAACTAAATTACGTGATTGATTTAGGCAAAAATGGTAAGCATAGCAACTGAAATGGCGAAACTTCAGAAAAAGCTTGAAGAACAGCAAAGAATAAAAACTGAGAAAGTCCAAGAAGGAACGAAATACGTTAAAGATGCAAGAGATGACCTACAGAAGATTTGTAGAGTTCTGTTGCAGAAGAAACTTGAGAATGAGGACCTTCAAGCGGAGGTAAGTCGTGTTTGGATTTCTAATTTCAGTAATGCTCATAGCTTGTCAAATTATACATAAAGAAAAACAAATATTTTGCTCATTAAGATGTACTTGACATCAAATTAAGTGAATTACAAACCTTTAGTCACGCCACTAAATCTAAAATAATACTTTAAAACAAATTTCAGAAAGAAGCATTACTAGAGGAAACCGATCTACTTAAAACCACATGCGAAACTTGTAAAGAGAAATGTAAAAACAAAGAAGTGTGCCTAGCTGAACAAGTAAAGAAACTTGATGATGAAATAGCTGAATACAAAAACAAATGCATCAAATGCCACGAATGCACAGACACTGTGGATGTCAGGAAATACTGCACTGACTGTCCGAGGTGTCTTGCGGAAAGGGACTGTTTGTACGAAGGGGATCACTGCAGCCCTGACCACACCATGGACTGTGTTTGTATGAGTGTCAAGCAAAAGTTCTTGGACAACGTATTCGATAACATGTACACTGTTTTGGAAAGGCAATCCAAGACAAGTCCGGGTAAAGCTGTAGCTGATGCTGTATTGAACTGCTTGAAACGGAGCAGGAATGGCAAACTCAATGAGGAAACAAGGAGGTTGCTACAAGAATTCATTCTGACAACGGTGAAGAAGAACTTGAATCTAACTATAGTCGGTGGAGCAGTTAAGACTAGGTGTGAGGTACGTAAAAAGTTAAATCCTACAATTTTTCTTAAGCAAAGCATTTGAAATTATCTTGTATACGAAATTACATCCAGGTATGTACATAGTCCCTTACAAGTTAACCATGCCCAAAAAACGTGAGGAGAACGTCAATATCAATCATATAAAAAATGTATAATATTTTTTATTACTTGTGTTTCCTGAATCAACATACAACGTCAAAGTTTGCAACATTTACAAAGACGTGACTAAAGTTTTACATAGCTAAAGTCAACCTATTTTACTGAGTAAGAAAAAGCACGAATTTCCTCTTACCTGCAGTCTTGACCTGGCTTTTCCTGAAAATTAAAATGGAAATTAATGCACCCCACTACACTATGCACAGTGAAGTGAGATGGCAAGATGTAGATAATGTTATAAAGAACTAGTTGTAAATAGTGGTTCACAGTTATGATCTGCTAGAAGACAAAATAATATGCGATGATGGCGATTTAAGAAGAGAAACTTAAAAATCTTTTAAAATTCAGGAGTTGGTTGCAGGCATTAAATGCAGGTCAATGATGCAATTATATTATTTTGATTATATAAATAATTTTAGATGGACCCAGATACTTACAAACAGCTGATGCTGTGTCTCAAAGAAGTCAATGTTGTTCGTCCTATTAAAGAGGATAGGGGCACTGGAGCTAAAAAGGTACTAATAGTTCTTTTTTTAAACAAGTTCAAAAGGCTTTTCTTCTAAATTAAAAAATTACAAGAAGGTATTATAATAGCTATAGTATGTAGTTACATACTCTCTGCTAAAGCTGATTTTCAAAAAGCTTAATTTAACTAAGCATTTAATTGATTAAGTGCCAACGATAATGAGTATATTATCATAAGATTTTGAGGTTAACAAAATACATTTTTTTTGCAATGCAAATTATTTATTGATTTGTAACGTTGCACAGGAGGCATGTCGTCGCTGGGGTGGGCCTAGCGAGTGCAACTGCCCGAAGGGTCCCAAGGCGTGCATCTGCACTAAGAAAGCGCCGCCGCCGCCTAGCGACCCAACTCCTTGTGGACCTCCTGATAAAGAAGATGCGGTAAGTACTTATACATACATATGGGTATTAAGGAAATACTTGAGAAAAACAATTAGCTTTATAAAACTTTGAGTGAAATCGTTTATGGATATCGGATAGAACCGTTTCTGATTTTGCAAATAATAACAATCTTATAAAATAGAAGAAGTTTAGAAAATATGTGATACGTATTTTAAATGCACGAAATCGTTCGTTCATCGATAACTGAGTAAATATACAGTATGCTCTATTGAGGATAGTACCATAGTTTGAAATAAGCATATGACGTCATGTTCAATGGCCCGAAATTTGGGGTTTATACCATTTAATTTTTCAGGATGCCGTGAATTCTCAAGGATCGAGAATTCTCAATTTTTTTATTCATTCAACTCTTACAATTGACATAAAGTTCATTATGCTATGTACAATTTCGTTGCAAAAAGTAGCTTCCCTCTGGCTGGCGATCTTAAGATCCTCGCCAAAATTCCGGTGAACCAGTCAAAACCTACGCTCAGGCTAATTGCAAAGATATTTAGCAAATAAAAAAAGTAGCTTCCGTTCCATTCCGTGATAGTGTAAATTGAGGCTAACAGTTTTTCGATGTAGGTATTGGTCAGTAGATTCTTGTATAACACTAGAGCGTTTTACCAGGCGGAAGCAGTGAAAGCGTGTCCGCACAAGAACGACGCGTGCTGCGGGCCGGACTGCGCCATGCAGGGCGTGATGCCCAACGCGGTGGGCGTGGACGTGGCGGCGTGGCGGCCGGCGCCGTGCCGCGACCGCAGCTGCGCGTTCGGCGGCAACATGCGCGCCGCGCAGTGCGTGCTCGGCCCCGAGCCGCTCGCGCCCGCGCCCAAGTCATACCCCACGCCGCCCGTCATACCAGAATCGCTGGACTTTGAAAAACTGGTAAGGATTGATACTGGTCATCGGTCTTCAAATTTCTTCTTATTAGTTGGTGAAATTCTAGAAACTAGATGATTTGGGAATAAATTGTGTCCACTTTTAGTCTTTGTTAAAAAATCCATGTTGTTGTATAAATATACAATTTTGCTTTCAGGCAACATGCACTTGTGGAGATAAGATGATGAAACCGTGTCCATGTCGAGGTAAGTGGCAGAATTACTTAAGTTTGAAATTTTCGTGGGAGTACAATTAATTACTTACTGTTAGAGATCCTACGTCACATGACCTTTAAATATTTTAGATCGTAGGAGTCAACCTCGACAACGAATTATTGAGGAAGTCATGGGAAGATACACTGAGGTCTCGCCTATTGAAAAAGTAAGTTGCACAATCATAGACTCCGTCTACTTCGATCCTAGCAACGAAAAATTATCATAGTTGGTAAATCATAACTGCAAACATCATAATATCTAACGTTTCGAATGTTTGTGTTTTAAACTTAATATGTATTTCTTTTTGTAATAAAATTACCGAAAATACATGGTGGTTTTATTTCTCGATAGAGTAACAAAATTAACCACCATGTTGATGTAAATAAGTAAAGATAAGATACTGAAGTTTTCGTAATTTCGCCTTAGGTCGCCAGTGGAAATGATTTCGATGAACCAAAACCTACGAGAAGATTAGATGCGGGATGCGATTGCTCTAATTTGCCAGTGAAATATTTACTGGCATCGAACAAATCGGACAACAAAATATCTCGGTTTTGTGCCTGTTCATCTAATTACGTGCCTAAAGAAGGTCGAGAACCTTTTGTTGAAAAACTACGTAAAAAAGGACACATCAATATTTGCAGAAGCAGTAAAAGTGTAAACGAAACTAAGAAAAAGTCGTCAGTTGTCGGGTTACAAATATCTCAGAATAATATTTCGAAAAACAAATCTGACAACGATATAAAAGTAATATTATGTCCTAAATTTCCTCATAAAATATGTGACGATAAAATAGAACTGTCCTTGTGCACTAGCAGGATATGTACTTCTGAGAGTGCCCATGAAAGATTGAAAAATGAATCGTCTTTTAAATCTGAGCAAGAATTAAACTCACGTGATGCAAGTTTCGTTGAAAGAAAAGTTTGTGAAACTGTTAAAGAACTTGTAAAAGATATTGTAGTACCCGACGGACCACTTGAAAACAAGCTATCTTCTTCAGATATTGAATGGGTTACTTTATCATCGTTGTTTAAAGAAATCACTTCGTTGACAAAATTACAAGGTCTGAGTAGTGATACTGTAAACGAAGTGGAAGTCAAATGCGAAACATTAGAAGCTTCAAAAGATTTTAGATTAGTTGGAGTAAATATGCATGAAGTGCAATCTGCATTTTATAAAGATAATGTAGTAGAAATTCAAAATGATAACCAGGAAGAATCAAGTTATGATATTCAAATAAATGATCAAATGTTTAAAAGTATTTACTCGTATGACAGAGAATCTAACCAGCCTAACCCGGCCGCCGAAGAATTGAAGTCTAAATTATTGGATGATATTAGACAAACGTACAACATTTCTGTAGAGACCTCACTTGATACTATAGTAACTAAAGACCCGGATTTGAATGTCAAAAAGTTAAAGAACATTAGAAAATGTTTACGAAATTTGGGAGAGACAGCATTAGAGCAAACAGAATGTAACTGTGTTCTGGCAAAACGGCGAAAAAGAGATGACTCTAACGTACATTTAAAAAAGTCAAAAAGGTATTTTCACTATGAAAGGTCTGTTGACAATCAGAGTAATTCTTGTGAAATAGATGAAATAAGAAAATGTTTACTGGCTATATCTCACATGGGAAAAGAAGAATCGCAACAGAATGAAAGGAAAAACCATCCTAAACATGGCAAAATAAAGAATTGGGTTAAAAAGAACAAATAAACATAGTAAAAGTTAAATAAAACTTATTAATTAAACACTCAACTTTAAAATGATTTTTTTGTCGTTAGATATTGTTTTATATTAGATTTCGGCATAAACATGTACTTATTTTTTTAACTAGAACGGTAGAGCTGCTTTCATTTGTTTTGTACTCCCACGTTAATTTAATGATGACACACGGAAAGTTGCAAATAACATTAATTCATCGTAATATTTCAACATAACATTTTAATTAACTTGCAGATACAAAACATCTGAAAGCAGAAGTCAAGGACAATTGCGATAAAAGCACATGCCCCATGGTTCAGAAAGAAACGATAGGTGATGACAAATTACAATTTCCCCCAGAAGATGCTTTAAGTACAGTAGCTGATGTTGAATCTATCCCTAGTGTTCAAAAAGATGTTTTGTCTCAAGGCTTAAATCAAGAAGAAATAAAACCTGAATTAAAAATAGAAAATAAACTACCGAGTCAATATAAAACTAAAGAGCAGTTTAAAATAGCAATTGAAAATCAAAAAGGGGAATTAACAAACCAATTAACGGAATTAACAGAAACCGACTCGGGCACTTTGGCCATGGAATTAGAAGAACATATTGTTGAACTCATAGAAGAAAAAAGTAAAACAAAGCCATATTTATATGTATCTCTGAATACCACTGACTCTGGACACATGTTAGTAGGTTTTGATACAGAAGATAAAATAATTTCTCCTACTCAAAGAGTAACTGTTAGACGAACCCCATCTGGGACAAAACTGATTGATATTCACAAAGATTTAATAAAGAAACTAAAAAGTAACACATCAAATGAAACAAACAAATCTAATTTGCTGAAAAATGTAAAATTACCTTCAAGTCCCAAGACACATGGAAGTCCAAATAATCATCTCAATAAAACAACGCCGTCAAATGATTCAAAGCAGAAAGAAACTAGCCGAAAAGCAAAACGCAAAGATATTATAAAAGCCAACAAGGAAGTTGAAAATATAGCTGATATACAAAGTCCAATATATGTGGAAGATGCACTATCAAAAGAAAGCAAGGATATATCTTTAACAACTTTGAGTTGGAATTCAGGTGCATCGCATTATGAAAATCCGGCCGTTAAGGATTATGAAGAACCGAAAAAAATGATGCAAATAAAAGAAGATGACTATGTTCCACCTTTAGTAATCACACAAACAGACTCACGGGAAGCAGATATCGATGCCAATGAAGTATGTGGGTGTCCAAGTCCTCCCATAACGTTTAATTGGAAACCAACTGTTTTTGATGGCTTACCATCTCTTACAAAAACAGACACCGCAAAAACAGTCACTGCAAAAACAGACACTGCAAAAACATGCACCGCAAAAACAGACACCGCAAAACCCGACACCGCAAAAACAGAGAACATTCAAGAAAAACCAATACAAGTAATAGTAAAGGCACCAGGAAAGGTATCGAAAAAGGTTAAAGCAACTGGAAATAAACAAGTAAAAGACCAAAAAGAAAAAGATTGTGTCTGTCCTAGAGACGTAATTCCGGCTCCCTGTTGCAAACCGGTTGCAACAAATAAAAAAGGACATTTGAATGAGAAAAAGACACCATTAAAAGAAAATAAACCAGAATGTCAATGCATCCCAGAATCCCCAACATCTAGTTTTAAATCTGCTACTTCTAAAAGTTATACATCGTTAACTGATACAGATTACATCCCTGAATTAACCGAGTTGTACAAAAAGGGCAGTGTAAATGTCGTTGTAAAAGTTCGATCTAAAAATGGAATTGTACGAAAATTAGACACAGTCGTAACACGCACTTTATCGGGTACATTAGCCATTTACGGAAAAGGTATGGCGGCACTTGGAAATATTAGTTTTAATGAAGATGAATATCCAGTTCTTCTAACGAAGACAGTTTCAGATACCTACTTTGTGGGTATTGGCCAATACGACCGTACGCTAAATGCAGTTCTACGAAAAACTCAATCTGGAGGAATTTTAGTGGTTCCAAAACCTAAATCACGCCAAGTAGAGTCGCCAAATCGATCGCCATATGAAGAATTCTTTAAAATTAAAGTGACAGGTGTAAGAAGCTATCCCGTTGAACTTCCAGCTGTCTTAAAAGCAACACCATCTGATAATTATATAATTGTATTAGACAAAGAATTTGAGAAACGTTACAAACAATCTGTTCAAGAATTCGTTGGGAAAAAACGTGAATGTGTTGTTGATTTAACGCGATCATTTTCCGGAAATTACATAATAGAGTTGGACAATGAAGATGAAAGTCATCTCACAAAGAGAAATGCTTTGCTAGTTAAATCCTCTTCGGACAATATAAAAGTACTCGTTCATGGACCTGTATTTGAGTCCATGATCAGATCTGTTTCGAAAAGAATTTCAACATCATCATCAAAGGCTTTTAGCAGATTAGTAAGTAAATTACCTGCATCGAGTAGGGAGTTTCATAGAGAACATCTAAGGAAATCTAAATTTCTTGACAAAAAGGCAAGTAGTGATACTCAACTATATGAAAAAGTAAGAATGCAACTACAGGACCACAAGCGTTTGCTTTCCGAACCTTCTGCTGTTCTTAAAAAGACTGCTTCCGGTCAATATGCAATTATTTTAAATAAGGAATCAAAAAAAGCTTTTATAACCAATCTACAGAGTTACTTAAATTCCAATTCTCAAGGACTAATACCAATAAAGCGTACAGAGTCAGGTGAAATAATTATAATTTTAAATAGTAAGGACGAAGCAAAAGGTCGCTACGGTTCATTAAAAATCACAGCATCCGGCAATATTTTTGTTATGGTTGATGAAAAAACGTTAAAAGGAATAACCCAGGGTGCTAACAAGGATGATACAGCTGGTGCGGTTGTAGCAAGTTCAATGGTCACGGATCCTATAAACCCCAATTCTGTTAACAAATCAGTTACAACAACATGCCATGCCAAACTTGATGATTGTTCATGTGACACGTCCAAATGCGTTTGTGAAGAATTGCAAATTCAGGCACCTGAGTGGTTCAATAACGAAGCAGATAAAAAAATGTTTACTATATGGAACAAGGCTGTAGGCGCTAATTGTAAAGCAAACAATTATTGTGCCGTTGCCAACGGAAACACGTCGAAAGACAAGTCTCCTCATATAGTTATAAAACCTGGATGTGACTGCGCCCCCTCAACAGTAGAAAAGTTTGGATCTGAGAAGCAGTGTTTCTACGTCATTGACACAATTTGTCCGTATCATAAAGATAGATATGATACTGTGTCAAACGAACTGCTGGAAATAACTGGATTGTGTAACAAAAAGCAAGAAGAACTTAAAAGAATTAAATTTGAATTTAACGCTATTAGCGAGTTACCTAATGATGATAGCAGTCACCATACATGGGACTCTTTAAATTATTTACCACCCCAACTGCCACCCTTTTTAAGAAATGTTAGCTATCGATAGTATTATTGTTTCTTTTGTTCTGGTCTAGGATCAATGAGCGCGTATAAAAAAAATGCAATTTGTCAAAAATTCAACATAAAAATTACTACAGTCATTTAGTTGCCAAATTTATCTAAGTTAAAAGCAGGATATTTATGTACTCACCATGTTGCGGTCCCATTTTATTTCCCAACTTCGTATGATGTATGATCGCATACGTTTTGTTGAGGAGGTTGTAATGGTCGTATTTTGAAATGTCGCACTAAAACTCACGATTGATGATCGAAGTTCCATTACAATAGCAATTTATCAGATGCTTGTGTACAATGTTCGCATCATGTTTTGTTTGAAAACAGATTGGAAAAGTAATGTTAATTTTTCGTGGTCACAAAAACGACCAGCGAAATGTATTTTTGTAATAATCTATTGAAATTAAACGATTAAAAATCATCATTTATTTTATTTCCAAAACTAACTAAGCTCCGTTTGATACGAACAGTTAAAGTATTGACTAAGATTTTCAATCTAAACATTACTGAAGTTGATAAAGTCGACGTCGTTCAACTCAAAGGACGTCTCCATTTTCATTTCCTCACTGCATTGCCTCTATTTTCTTTAATATTTCCCACACTGCCTTCCTAATGACTTCCTTCGCAATATTTTCCGAACAGGCGCCTCGCGATGTTTTCCCTTTATACGTGCGCCCGGTAAATGGTTTAAGTTTGCCTGCAGTCTGCAGTTTCATCTTGCACGTGTGTACCCGATTGCGGGTCGAATACTTAATGCGACGCATTAGTTCAAAGGACATTATTCATTTTTATTCCGTTAGTTTCTTCGCCTGTTATTTGTGAGCCATGTTCGTGCGAAAAATAAGTAAGGTTTGGCAAGGTTTTGAGGGGCGAAGTATAGAATGTTATTGTTTGTTTATATTAGCCAAGTAATTACAAAATTGTTGTACTGCTTTGGATCAAATGGCATAAAAATTACATGCAATAAATGCATGTTATCTCATCTTATTTGACATCACCACGCCAAAAAAAGTTTATTCCTTAACAGTCAACAAATAATTACTACAAAAAAAAACTATTTGGTCCGTCCGATTACTTCTGGGTAAACATTAAGTTCCATCTCTGCGTGCTTGTAACACGTTTCAAATTACATTTTACGCACGCGAGAGCCCCTTTTCATATCCTACGTCGTATTCCATTTGCCAGTCAACAAAGCTGGCGTTAGTAGACGCGCGCTGTACCTAACGCGTTTTTCTGAGTGTACCTAAATGTTCTTCTAGAAACGTCGAAGATAAGATTAGAATAATACTATCATGATTGTTTTCTTTTCTCATCACACTAAACGGCAAGCATCTCATGCTTGCCGTTTAGTGTGATGGTAAACCGCAATTCTGGAAAGGCACTCTACCACTCTTTTTGTGACACAAACTTTCACCATACTTCACATAATTCATCGTCATCATAACTTTAGTCCGGTAAAGCAGTAAAAGTCTCCACGAGGCTAACTACGGCAGACCTCCAAAAAACTACTACATAATCAAATTATAATCTAGTAGAAAAACATTAGGTTTTTCCTGAGAAAGTAACACCTGGAACTAGAATAAACAGCGCCTAATCAGGAAGATCCTAAACAGTATGAAATAGCAAAAAATAAGTAGTAAATAAGTATGGGCTCAAAACCAGTTCATTCCAAGGCCCAACAATTTCGAATGTTCGTATATAAAATGTTGCATACTCCGGCAATTGTCTAGAATCAGCCAGTAAGGGACTTCTAGCGAACTATCTCCACGACAATGGTTCGTAAAATTCGCAACGAAGCGATATTTCGGCTCAGCACTTACTCCCGTGGGTTTGCGAGGCTTATTGAATACAAATTGTTTCTTTATCAGCCAAGTTTAGCGGGAGACACGCCAAAAATAATCGCGTATTGTGAACTGTTCCCGCTTTTGTGATACACATTTACTGTTCAATGTTTTATATTCAACCGGTAATGCGTATTTAGAGGTCTCGCAGATGTTTGTAAGGTTGATTAAGTGAATTGTCATTTTAATGAAAATTACTTTGTACATTGGAGTGCTCTGAACCCTATAATGCCTATATACATAATTTAACTAAGTAAAAAATTGTCGTCTACTCACCTGAGGTATCATTTTGTGATCTTAAAATGACATCTTCATTACTGTGTTAAAACTAAATGCAAATAGTGTTGTAAGATCTGTACCATAACTGTACTACTTGATAACTAAAAACTTAATTACCCTGTTAACTAAACAGTTAATTAAGCGAATGACATACAACACCTTTCCACTAATAACAATAATACCCAAGCTTCTGATATAATGAGCTGTTCAGATCAAATCAAACGGCGGTAATTTAAAACGTGTACAAATGATTGCAAAAACTTAGAAAGGATGGGAACTATTCTTGTTAAGAGCAATTTTTATACTCTAATTGGAAATAATCCGTAATTTGCTTGCTTCAGCTAAGTGCTTAATGAAAGGAAGCAGAATGCCGACTGTGTTCTGTATGAGCATTTTTGTTATTTTTTTAAAGTAATAAGACATAGATTGTAGCACCTGTTTTTAAGTGCAGGTGTCAGCAATTATTTTGCGGAACGTGTTTTATTTAATAGCGTCTTGTGTATAATCACGACGGTCCTTATTTCTTTAAAGTTTGTAGTTATATTTTCGTCTTATGTTAGTACAGAGCCTGGTTTTGGGTAGGATCATAATATTTTGCATTACATATATATCCGGTATGGTCTAGTGGCTAGGATACCTGGCTTTCACCCAGGAGGCTCGGGTTCGATTCCCGGTATCGGAAACATTGCTTTTTAGTCTTTTGTTGCTATTTTCAAGTTTTTTATTGATCGCTACTACGTAGTATATCAGAACGCATTTATTTTAAATAATTGAAAACGCAAATCCGAAAAAAAAACATATCCAGAACAAAGCCCAAATGAAATAAAAAGTACCCAAAATAAAAAATACACGCCAACAATCCTTTTTCACGCCGCATTCAAAAACAACTTTTTTAAAACAGTAGTAACACAAAAACTATCCAGACAGATGATTCTGATAATAGCAACAGGGCAAAAACCCTTCGGCTGCCGACAAACACGCGAATTGTGGGGCCTTTTTGACCGCAATTTTTCGCAGCCGCATGTACACCCCAGTGTTTTTACCCTCGCCTGATTGATTTATGACCACTAGGCTGATCTAGTTTAGATATTTCGGATAACGTTAAAATATCTGGTGTTTAAGCATAAATATTCGAGCCTAACAATATTTCATACTGTAATTTATGGTATCTTTCTTTTTGAAACATGATTTAGTGTGATTTTTTGGTTGATGTATTTGATAAACTGGTTTAGTAAATGGCCTGTTATGTATATCACCCGTTTAGGATCTTATCTTTAGTGCTAAGTAGATACCTTTTATTAAAGTTTTGAAATCTCCTGTACTTGGTAAAAAGGTCACGTGCCGAAATCATCATGGGCAATAAGGTATGTACGGAATAACTTTGTAATGTGGATCGCTCGAGGAATCTGATTTAACGACATGCGTATTTCCAAGTGAAACTCTGAAAGTATGTAATCAAGCGGATTCAGATGTTATAAAAAGTTCGTAAAATGTCACGCCTCGCGTTTTGTGACACATTGAAAGATATTTTTTTTGTCATAAACATTCAATAATGCCGTAGGATTGCGAGTGAATATTATGTTCACATATGTGAGGAAAATAATAACTAGGCAAGGGATATTTTCTTTGCTGTTCATTGAAGCTTCGAGTACTAAAAGAGGTTATATTCTGGCTGAGAGCACAAATACTTTGTCAAGATTTTCAGCGTATTCTTGGCCTTGTTTGTAAACAAGTCTCTATTTTCGCGCACTGCATTGAAGATATTTTGCTGCTTTTATTTTGTGTTAAAGTTCAGCGGGTATTCGAAGCAATTCGAGGAGAACGTTTAATCTCTGTTCCATGATAAATGACACAGTTTATACTCGTTTTACGCTAGAACATTTAAGAGATACAAAGAAAGAAAATTGTGGTTTCAGTTTTACTCTTTAAAAGTTAAATAACAAATCGTAAAAATCCTTTACAGTAACTTAGCCTAACAAACTGAATTTCATATTGAACTATATCTTGATAATTAGTTGACTTATTTATATTTTGAACTTCAATGTCAGTTAAATTGAATGAAATTCACGAACGAAAGTTCTTCGTTAATGAATACAACCAATGGCATGATAAGATAACGATTGTGAATCAACGTAAATGACGAAATAAACTGTATTTTGGAATAAATCACGTCCCCACTCAACCGTCAGGACAAACCACAGCGGAAAAAAACTGTCCATAACGATTAAAGATCACCCACGCCTACAATTCATTCTGTTCACAATTTCTCACTTGACAAAAGACTAGCGCGAACAATTTGTCAATCCATCCATCTGTGCTGTTAAAATGGGCTGTAAAACTTTTAACACTCGACCAGGGCGAGTGGGGAGACACTCAGAATTTTGTAGTTCCGCATAGGAACCACATAAAGCGAAATGGGACAAGACCGGAACGGAATAAAAAGAAAGGTCGGGCGGATACGATGTGCCCGACAGTAAAACCAGTACTTGGATAGAAAAAACTCTTCAGGAGAATAAGATTTGGTTCGTCTTCAGGACGTGAGCGTTGTTTAAATAAAAATGGCCGACTATTTGTTGCGCAATCGATAGTGCTTAGAAGTTTGATATAGCAACGTAAGCAACAACTTCGTACTGCAGATTTTGAACACAGTGATTTTAATGACATGTGCAATTAGTTATGGTTAGTAAGTTTATTGACCAATTTTCGACTGCGTTTAACTAGGCTAACATGCAGTATTGGTATTTAGGAATGTGGCACTATTTTTGAGGGTTCGGAAATTATTATTGGTTTGGCTTGTTTAATTGGCTTTCAAATTTTGAAGTCAATCAATCAATCAGCCAATCATAGTCCACTGCTGGACATAGGCCTCTCCCAATTTACGCCACAACACCCGGTCCTCCGCCTTCCGCATCCAGTCCCCTCCAGCGACCTTTCTCAGGTCATCGGTCCACCTGGCGGGCGGGCGTCCTACCTTACGGTTGCCGAGCCGCGGTCTCCATTCTAGGACTCGTCTGCTCCAACGGCTATCGGTCCTTCGACAGACATGGCCAGCCCATTGCCACTTCAGCAAGCTAATTCTACGAGCTATGTCGGTTACCTTGGTTCTTTGTCGGATGACCTCATTTCGAATTTTATCCTTCAAAGAGACTCCGAGCATAGCTCGCTCCATAGCCCGCTGTGCAACTTTAAATTTGTGGACTAGTCCAACCGTTAATGTCCACGTTTCGGCACCGTAAGTCATAACAGGTAGGACGCACTGGTTGTACACTTTGGTCTTCAGGCATTGCGGTATAGGCGAAGAAAAGACTCGACGAAGTTTGCTAAACGCTGCCCAGCCCAACTGAATTCTCCGATCGATTTCCCGCTCGAAGTTGTTTCTACCAAGCTTGATGACCTGCCCTAGGTAGATATACTCTTGAACAACTTCGAGCAACGATCCTTCGACATATATCGGTCTCGGCCTGATATGTTCATTGAACATGATCTTTGTTTTATCCAAGTTCATGCCAAGACCGACCAGTCGTGAAGCTTCATTTAGGCCATGCAGCATCTCGCTTAGCTGGTCCAGCGACTCTGCTACTATGACGATGTCATCGGCAAATCGAAGGTGCGAGATGTGCTCACCGTTCACATTTATACCCCGTCCAGTCCAATCCAGAGTTTTGAAGACATCCTCGAGCGCGTTGGTGAACAGCTTTGGGGATATAACATCCCCCTGTCTCACCCCCCGACGCAGCTCGATCGGATTCGTCTTACGGTCATGGAGCTGGACAGTCATGGTGGCGGTGTCATATAAGCATCTCAGCACCTCGATGTAGCGCCAGTCAATACGACATCGTTGCAGGGCATCCAGAACCGCCCAAGTTTCGATGGAGTCGAAGGCTTTCTCGTAGTCCACAAAGGCCAAACACAGCGGCTGATTGTACTCTTTGGTTTTCTGCACAATCTGCCGAACAGTATGGATGTGGTCTACGGTGCTAAAGCCTTTTCGAAACCCGGCTTGTTCTGGTGGCTGGAACTCGTCGAGTCTTGTAGCGAGGCGGTTAGTGACTACTCTCGAGAACAACTTGTAAATGTGGCTCAGGAGTGAGATAGGTCTGTAATTCTTCAGCAAGGTTTTGTCTCCTTTCTTGAAGAACAGAACCACCGCACTCCCACTCCACGCTTGTGGTGTTAAGCCTTGGTGAATGACGGAATTAAAGAGACTCGCTAGCTCTTTCAGGACTGTGGTCCCACCGGCCTTAAGGAGCTCGGTCGTAATTCCGTCATCACCCGGCGCCTTGTTGTTCTTTAGTTGTCTGAGAGCTGCCTCTACCTCGCCCGGGTCGACATCCGGGATGTCCTCGGTGTAATGGCGCGTGAGTGGGGCTCTGTGGTCATCTACGCCTTGTCTCGGTGGTTTAGTCGTCCGTGATGCGTATAGGTGTCTATAGAAACTCTCAATTTCCTCCAGAATCTCGAACTTAGAGGTGACGGTCCTGCCATCCCCGGTCCTCAGTTTCGCCAGATGGGGTCTGCCTAATTGCTGAGCGAAGACTTTGGTGCCTCTATTTCGCTCAATCGCAGCCTCGATCTTACGAGTGCTGCAGCGTCGGAGGTCACGTCGCGTCAGTTTCCTGATTTTCAGGTTTAGGGACCGCCTATCTGACGAAGACATCTGGGCATCTGGCGTTTCTCGTCTTTCCTTCATAAGTTCGAGAGTCTCTGGTGAGAGTTTGGACTCCCTTTTACCGCGTTTTCCGGGGAACAACCTTCGAGACACACTCTGTAGCGTTTTGACCACTGTGTCGGTTTTTTCGTCAACATTGTCCGTGGTTTCCAGCAGTGCGAAACGATTTTGGAGTTCCAACTGGAACTTATCGGAACCTAAAGCTATTTGGGGCAGCGTGGGTCGGAGAGTAGGTCTCATCATCCTAACTCTTTCAGCCTTAAGGTTGATATTTAGAGAGCCTCGGACGAGTCTATGATCACTACCGGTATTAAACCTATTGATCACCGAGACGTCTCTAAATATATGCCGCTTGTCCGTGATGATGAAATCTATCTCGTTCCTCGTCACATTATCGGGGCTTCGCCATGTCCACTTTCTGTGGGGCTTCTTCTTAAAGAAGGAATTCATTAAGAAGAGCCCCTGGGACTCTAGAAAGTTTACCAACATTTGGCCCCTGTGATTTCGGCGCCCCACGCCGTTAGGTCCGATTATCGTTTCGCCGCGTTCTTGTACTCCCACCTTGGCATTAAAATCTCCCATAACAACGTTGTAGTGAGCCTTCCTGGTACCATGTAGTGCCTTCGCTATGTCTTCGTACATGGTTTCGGCTATCTCATCAGAGTATGTCGAGGTCGGCGCATATACCTGCACCACCTTCAGGAACTTCCTGTCGGTGATTTTCAATAAGAGGTACGCTACCCTTGTCGACACACTACTGATTTCCACAACGCTGCTTGTGAGACACTTGTTGACCAAGAAACCGACACCACCCTGGGAGGGCCCATCACCTTCTCGGTAGTAGAATAGGTCACCTGAATCAAGGGTTATCGTGTCCTCCCCCTGTCTTCGGACTTCGGATAACCCCAAAATGTGCCAGTTTATGCGACCTAATTCTACTTCGAGTTCGGTGAGGTGTTGGTCCAGCCGTAGACTTCGTCCGTTATACGTCGCCAGGGTCAGTTTTTTGAGGTGGTGGTAGCCTCCCGTAGCCCGGAGATTCTTAGCACCCCCTGTCCCGCCGTTACCGCGACCGCTACCTTGGCCGGGAATAGCGGGACTACCGGGAACTGGGGGCCGTTCTGTGAGGTGTGGCTCCATCAGAGGTTTCGGCCTACTAATGCCACGCTGGCCAGACGGGTTGGCATAGGGTTTGGTCTCGAGTTTTCCTTCTCTAAGCAGTGATTGTTGGCTCTGCTCAATTTTCCCTTAGTCGCCTTCTACGACACCCACGGGATGAGATGGGGTGGTGACCTTCGTATTCTTTAGGTCCGTCACCACACGGACTAAATGTGACCCATGTTAGGTAAGCGCTATCTTTTGTGTGCTAAAACAAGCTCTTTAATTTGTTTAATGCTCAAATGATGAATCCTGATTATGTTCACTGTGGATATTGTAGAACTACAGGGGAATTAAAGAAACATGAATCATTATTTACCCATCGCAACATGGTCTAGTACATGTGAGATGTAAATAACTTTAACATAACATATTATTCGATAATTATTTACGATCGCTTAATCACCATTTGAGGTGTGCAATAGTCTACTGCTTACAGAAATTACAAGTTACTACAAGCTGATCAGGAAAAGAACAAAGAAGAGTCAAAGTTAAAAACTTTCACACTATCTTACACTACACGCTGTTACTACTAATATTATTCCTCCGCACATTATAAAAATATATTAATCTTTCCTATCACAAACATACGCGAGCATGTTTCCACTACGTATGACGATGATAGTGGATCCCTCTAGGGGCGTACTTATGGCATGTTTCCGACACGCAACATACCCTCGCCATTAAACGCGGGAAATAAACAGCTGGTTACATTTTATTTTCCCCATTTCCCCGCGTGCATGAAAATAATGCAATGTGACATTGAGGAATTGACTTGTCATTAGCCAGTTGTGTGTGAAGAATGCCCTAAATTAAAGCAGCCATTTTTTCTTTCGAATTTCGAATCTTCGAATTTCTTTTTAAGTTTTGAATGGCTTATCTACTCTGAGCGGCCATTTAGAATGCCTGTCGCTGACGTTAACGGCGAATGTGGGTGTTATCTTAAAACTGGACAACCCGCAGATTATTTGAATTAAGTCCTTTAAAATAGAACTTGCAAAGGTTTTCATGGAACCAAAAATTGTGGTTTAACCCTAGTTTATGATACCTTGATTGATAAGGCGCTTATTACTTTTACATATACAAAGAACTTCTTTGAATTTTTTCTAAAGACCGAGAAATAAGCTTTAGAATAAAGTAATTGTAAATTAAAATATCTCACAAATATATAATATAATTAAGTTATGTGATAGACAACTTCATTTAATAACTACAAAGACTAGACTTGAACTTTTAATCAAAATAATAATTATCCTGTCGTCACCACACATTAAATTAGGAAAATTTAAAGGCCTTTTTTACAATTATCAACTAATTACACAAGACTCTTACAACCTCTAATTACACATACACAGAAGGAATAGATCCTAACTAACTAATCGTTTTGCTCATTTGCAGTTGGAATACAGATTTTCAAAGAATCGCTAGCCCTTATGTTATTAAACAAATGACGCACGAGTTTGCGAAACAAATGAATACACCACCCACTTAAGTATTCCGCAAAGGTCCTAAAATAACAATTTTAAGAAACGGAGCGCATAGAAAAAGACAATAATCGTAGGAATTTGTATTTCCATAGAATTTTTGTTTGTCTACCCTCGGCGGGTCCATTATGAATTGATTTGTATTCAATCGGAGTGTATTCAAATCAGTTATTGTGTTCTTTGCGAAAGGGGACGGCATTATGCGATGTGACATAGTGCGTATGGTATAACGTCGGGTGCGATAGCGAGTGCGTAAACGAAGAAGTATTGTGACGTTGTAAACTTTTTAAGAATCGTTTGTGTGACTTATACTACTGATTCTAATGAACGATAAATAAACGATGCCAAGATCTAATTTGTCCGTTTGTATAACTATTTACTATCTTTAAGTTACTTTAAATTATCACACTCTTGTAATATTTAAAACATTGTTGAGGACAGTACTATAAACCATAAATGTAGATAAATAATCAATCACAGAAAACTTTTGTCTCAACAAATCTCCGTCCATTGCCGGGTCTATTCATCAAGAACAAAGCAGTAGTTGATAGCGCACATCATTGTACACTAAACACCCCGCAGATATCAATCACTCGGATTGGTGGCACGGACCGTGAATCAATCACCTACTCGCAAACGGCACGCGCTTCTAATGTATTGGAAAATTGAACTTTCAACGTGCTCTTATTTTTGTATTGATGCTGTTTATTTTTGGGTACATCTATTTGTCTTGTTTACGCGTGTTAATATATGGCTTTTGTTTTATTTACTTTTTTACCGACATTTGCTGTATAATATGTTCTTTTAATCTGCTGTTATATTTGCCATTTTCCTATTTGATTGTCACCTAAAATCTTAGTCTCTACTCAGTCAGGTTAATTTCTTGACTTTACTCTAATAAAGAAAGGGTTTTATCCATAGGTTAGTTTTGTTTACCTAAGACTCATACAAAAGATCTTTAATAACCATTGAAAATACGACTTTATCATCATTGCCCTAAAATCATTTCAGCTTACCCAGCAAAACTCATGTACATTAGTTACATATATGATTATCTTACCTTGATCCAAAACTCCTTGGTCGGGAGTTTCTCGTTGCGTCAGCGTTTAGTAAAGGTTACACGATCATCCGGTTATGACTGATCTCACCAATCTTCTGGGGCTGAGTAAACAGTTTTGTTTCTCCCTTATTGGTTACCTTGCGTCTTAACATATTTGATTGCTGTGCTCGTGCTCACAGCCAAAAACGTAGATGTTTTTTTGGTTAAGAATATTTTTTGGCTGACTTTGGTGGATTAAGAGGGTCGAAATAAGTGTTTGTCTTTTATCGTGGACTGATTTTTTGTCTAGATCTCACAAAAAGTGTTTTCGAAAGGCTTTAATTCGCTTCATTTCAGGAACTTTCAATTACAGTCCATGTTTATTACGTACTCTCCGCCATAAAACATGATAATTTTAAACCAAATCCCAATTTTCACTGTAAATAAATCAAAATCAAAATATTTTTATTTCAAGTAGGCCTTGTTAAGCTCTTTTAAAACGTTAAATTTAGTGACTCTAGTTGCAGGTTCCAAAATGTCATTCCAATGGAGAAGAATCGGCAAGAAACTCCAGAGGTTACTCTTTTAAAAAAAAGGTTAACATCAATGATACCAATACAATTAATTAAAAAAAAATATCTACAAATATGCGACAACAGTGTAAATAGCAATGTAAAAGATAGCATCCAAAATGGAAGAAAAATTTAATAGGATACGCAACAAAATTTACATTGTTGTCACATTTACAAAGGTCGCGTGTGCGAAAGAAAGAGAATAATAAAAAGAGACTAAAATCAATGAAAAAAAAAAAAACTAATTAAGTAAGTAAATAGCTTTACATACAAGCATACCTAACTGCAATAATACCTAACTGTAAGCATATAACAATATGAATCGTTTAGGGACGATGTATTTTAATGATTCCTTACAGCACCTATTAACCATCACGTAGATTTCGATCTATATCAACATAGCCACAATAATGAGTGATTTGTTTTGACAAGACAATGCAGCAAGGCAAGGAGGTCTCGTATTTAGTATGTACCTCGCGGTGAGACACTCAATTGATGTTTCCGATTGAGTGAACAAGATATTCATATAGAGCTGCTGAAAACAAACAAAGTTTATAACGTGATTGAAACCAGTCGTATAAAGACCCTGACTAACCCTGAATACTCTAGACACAGAAGTGTAGCTTCTAGATACCTGAATCTTGGAGAATATGAGAATAAGCTTTAAAGATTGATTGATAAAACTGGTAATAACATGAAGCCTTCTCTATTATTGTGGTAACACAAAATAGGTTTTTAATTTAAATGCTAAGAAACTTAACACTGGACTTGAAAGTCATTTTTGACTTGACGAAAAGCCCTGTGTAGCACAACTTGACAAAGGCTTTTGTGCAGCATTTGTCCGCTGTTAGTTGAACTCAATTTATCTATAGGAGAGAATCGGCAGCCTTTTTAACGATGCCATGTTTCCGACTTCAGATTTCCTTTTTTAACTGTTAGTAAGTAAATATTTCTGAAATAAATAAAACAATAGATACAACAGCTCTATACACTTACATTGGCGGTATAGAAATCGAATCACATACTCCTTGATTTTGAGGAGATCACAGTCGGAATACTGATGTGGTGTCAGTTCGATCCGCGGGGTAACAACATTTTACTGCCCTTTGCGCCCCTCTACCTCATAATCGAGAACATACCATTTTAAGAGCCGGACAAGATATTCGAGATACAGATTTTTCTCTCTACTTTTCAGTTCTTGAAATATTTTCTCGATCCATTTGTGTTCTTTATATTTTTTCGCAACATTAGCACGATCGCTGTTTTTGGTTTCTGGTTTTCGTATCGATTTCCAATTTCGTTTCGATGGTTTTGTTGTTTCTTTTAGGTTTCTAGCTGATTGCGGATATTTATTAGTTCTTATTCGATTGCTGTTTGTTAAATGATTAGGAAAATGTTCTTCTATACCTTATAATTATTTTCTAATCATATTAACTATTATATAGAACTCGTGTGCCATTTATAGCATACGTAACTGATACTCACGTGAAACTTTTTAAACATTGATTATAATTCAGTTTAACTTTTAAATGATGACTTAGTCGAATGCAATGATGTTTGAAGTAAAGTAATTTCAGTCTAAAGCATATTACATACCGTCGCTAGTAACGAAGCCATTGCCTTTAAGAACAACTTTGTTCTACAGTCGGAGGTTACGACCTCCTTGGAAGGCTGTACCGTACAGACAAGCACGTACTACACCAGTTTATGACCGTAGCCTAGAGTTCTTTGCCATTTCAGACTACTATATTAAATTTCTGTGAAGCGGTTGTCGAAGTTACGAAAATGTATTGTAATTGTAGTTTGAATGATGGTCAAATAATTAACTGATTACTTTTTAGCTCGCTTTCAGAATAAGTAAGTGTCCGGGAAGATAGGTATAAGCTTTGATTAAAAGTTCTTATTTATATCTAAATGATTTTTTTTATAACCTTTAAAAGGTCCCACTGCTGGGCAAAGGTCTCCCCCGTCTGACTCCAGACATTCCTGTCTCGAGCCACGATTATTATTATCAAGTAAAAATTCAATGATTTATTAATTTCTAAACTGTATTTAAACAGTTATTTTTCTTTTTACACGAATTTGTTATACATTATCTATCTTGACTGCATGATTTGATTCCTGAGAGAACAATCGTTGGCAACTTTTAACGAAACTAGTCCATTAAAATCGTCCACTGACTGCTTAAAGTAACCAGTCAGCCAGTATCAAATAATACACAGCCATACCTTTTTAATTAGGTTTCCATAATAATACAGCCCAAAACACCACTTTATAGAAATTGTGTTCTACAAAAATATAAACTTCCGAGTTGCCACCCAATATCCTAGGGGTTACGACTCATCCGAGGGTCGGGTTATGACAGACGAGACGGTAACCGCACAGTTTACGACCATTCCTCCCGTAATTTAACATTTAAATGTAAAGCACTATATTTTTTTAACGGTTAATTTTGAGTTGATTGGAAAACTTGTTTTATGTGCATTACTTGAAATTGGAGAGGTGGTTGGTACGTGGGATGGATGTTTTGGTGTTCAAAGAGGTTTGTAATGTATATGTTTGCTATTTCGTAGCTTCTGGTAATATGTTTCCAGGACGTGGTTATTAGCAAATCTACTGTCGAGGTGATGAAATCGATGCTCTTCTTTAAAAAAAAACAGGGCAGAAATAAAATAAACTAAGCCTATCTACATATACATTTTTGAAATTCACTCTTACTTCTGTCATCCGCTTCACATTTGTCAGTTAAAACACAAATTATATTCACCTACTTAGAACCCTCATAGCATCCGTCGATAAAAAGAAACCATCCACCGGGCATCATAACACTCCTACCTGCAAAACTTTTAATTAAACTGAAAGCCGTTCATCACGTCACCTGAGAAATATACCCTAAATAATTCTCTGGTCAGCGTTCTATTAAATATTTTATATTGTAATCTCGCTGTACAGCGCTCGGTCTTTTATTGACACAACCAGACCTCCATAAAGTGGCTCCCCTTTACGACAACAAATGTACTAGGTTTTTGCACCGTTCTGTATGATTAAAATTAATTATTTAATAATAAAGTGCTGCTCTGAATTTTAGCTAATTTGTATGTACATTTTGGAGGACCGTTTATTAGTACTCTCAGGGAAATAATGTTCGTTTATGTTATAATTAAAAGGTTATTAGGTTTAATGTGATTTGGAGCGGGTGAATAGTTTATTTGCATTTGCTGTGTAATGTGACTGCATAATATTTTAGAGTGCTTTCGTCAGCAGTCTTGCTTTAAGCATATATTTTAAGAAATGCTGAAGTATTCATCGTTGGTCTAAAGCTACTTACTTTTACAGAAATAAGACGACCTCATCTTTATATAAAATTTTTATTCTCTTTTAATGAAGGCGATTCAAAGATTTTTCTTTAAATAAATTTTAAATAATGACTTACAATAAAAATAAGACAAATATGTTTAATTACCATTCAAAATAGTCTATATGAGCACAAGAGTTGACATTCCCACAATGCTTCCTCTCCGTGAGTTTGGGACAGTCGCGGCCGCCATCTTTCTTCTGACGTAACACACTCCTGTGCCGGAGCATGTCGCCGAAGCCACAGGTCTTCGAGCAAGGAGACCAGGCGCTCCATTCTGATACTAGGCAGTCGTTGGCTGGAGGTAACCAAAACAACAATTTATTTTTTATAATTTCTGAAAGCCATATTACTCTTTGATCATCTGGGAGGCCCAAATTGCAAGCAGGGTGTTTAATAACCAAGTAAAATAAACCAGTGTATGGTACATACTATTATTTATGGCATGCCTAAGTATTCTGACTGTGCTATAAAACCAAAGTGTGAGTTCAAATCATCTAACTTTTACTTTACTTTTCTTCTATCAAAAACACAGTTAATACTAATCAGTGTTAGCTCTATGTTTCGCAATACGATATTTGATAATACAATGGTGCTCGGATAATATACGTCCAATAGGTCAGAAGAGATAATTCTATTGTACTAACGTTGGATCTTGTTGACGGCATGATGCAGTCTTGACCTGAAGTGCCGCGGCAGATGTTTGTGGAGCCCCAGCTTCCTGCCGTGAGCTACAGCCAGTACTACGTCATCCATGTTCTTGAGCTCACCCTCAAATTCTTTCTCCGTTGTCCTGAATAGTAGGAAATAATGTATTAACGTAAAGGATGGCTGGAGTAACTATCTTTCCGTAAATTTAACTATTAGTTGTGTGATAACTATAGGGACTTTTACTGATTGTAGTGTACAAGTTGAGGTGCAAATATTTTATAAAATTCGACATCCTATTCAAACCTATTAGTTGTTTATAAACTTACGTAGTAGTTGGTGGGTTTGTCACAACGACAACATAGTTTTCTGGTGCGTTAGACCTTGGAGTACCAACGGGATCTTCTTCTAAATCTTTTAATGTATCCACAGGACTCTTAGTAGTAACTACTTCATGTTCATCATCTTCTTCAAAATCTACTTCTTCTTCCTTCTTTGTTAAAGCTCTTTTTGGTAAACCTTTTTTCTTATTCTTCTCTCTCAGCATTTGTAGAAGTTCTCTTCTTGCTAAGTCGTTTAATTCTTTAGTTGAGTATTCTTTTACCTGTAATGTTTAAATTACGTAAATGAAAATAAGAAAGTTGTCTAAGACAAATTATTTTTAGAAAATATTGTGGTCGTAGTTTGCTGAATAGAATCGCTAATAGCCATTACAAAGATGTAACTGCAATTTTATACGGTACGGTGGCTGGCCAGCGATTTTGTAGACATGGAATTTATGACCCTAATCCTTTCAAAATGATAGAGTATCCTGAAAATCGTTATTAGAACGAATGAACTATGATATCGTTTAACCTTTAGCTATTCGTTACAATGGATCAAAGATTTTGAAAAAGCCAGTTGTCTTGTTAGGTGTACAGCTGGACTAAAAGAACAGATTTAGTGAAATTAAAAAGATTTTATCATTTTACTCATTACTTCTTAAATCTTATTTGCAATATTTTGAGAATATCAACATCGAAAATTTAATCGAATACACTTGATATTATTACCCTTTCAGAGGTTATACCGGTAGTATATGCCGCATCATTATAATGTATTTATCGTCATCCAACCGAGCGCCTTCGCTCCCCTATCTGTCGGCAACTATAAAACTAAAGCCACAGGATGTAACAGAACCGAATGATTTGATTAAACACTTAACGCACTTACGTATCAGTGTTACTCGATGGCCCGTGTAATGCTATCAAGAACATATATTAACATAATTATTACATTACGCTTCCTTAATGCCGTACACTCACTATCAGATGAATGCGATAGTTTTACTAGACCGTTCTATAAAGATTTAACGGAAAATCTTTATTACATGAAGATTAACTATCTCATCTAATCTTCAGAATCCAATCTGAGCAAAAATTATATATCTACTTACTGGACTGACAGCTGACAGACTGGTTGTCGAGCTTTTTGACTTGCCGATTATCAAAGATTCCCGTTAGGCATTAAGAATTTACGGTATAAAGCAGTTTAGGCTCAGGAATATTAAAAATACTTGGTTAGCTCATCAACTACCTAAGAACGGCTTGACCCATGTGGTTCTTTTTTATTGTGGTTTAGATAAGGATTGTATGAACTAAAATTTGTAAAATCCTGTTGGAAATAGAAATGTTGGGTTTATTTATTTGGAATCGAATAGATTGACAGAACGCGCCTGCCAGGTCAGCAGATTTTTAATGAAAATGAGTCGTAGGATTTACCTAATCATGAATGTCCCGCATTATACAGAGAAAATGGCAAGGAAACTCAGGCATTTAGTTGGATGTTCGGATGTAAGGGATAACTCTGTAATGTAATTAGAGTGTTTCTTGTTGACCTCAAGGTATACCGCAGGCGACCCTTATAATCTTATCACTAGCAATGCTAGTCCATCCAATTGTTGTCTGGAATAAATAGCGGTGAATACAGCTGACTATCTAAGATCTTGGGCGACGTTTAATTTCAGAGGAAAATTGTATTGTTGAACAAGACGCTTTTAAATGCATGTCTTGAGTCTGTTAAAAACAAGATACGTCTGCTTTGGACTCTTATTTTATATACAGATCAATTTTTGTACAAACAAATTCAAACATTTAAAGTGTTTTGGTCTGTACAATTTTACAATATATAATAAAAACCATGCTTCCGTTCGTTATAACCATATTATGCTATGATAATTTTATAAACAATATATTCAGTAGAAATTGTGAACAAATATAGGTCGGTCCTTTAATGCGTGGTCTTTCCACACAGCAACTTAATCAGCTCTACTTGAGTGATAGCCGGTAGGTCCCTCAGCTGGGAATAGTAGAAGCCGGCTGCCGGATGGTCAGGCATCCTCGGCTTGTGCCTCCTCACTGGCTCTGGCGGGGTCGTCTCCCAGCGCGGCGCTGTGAACGTCAGACCACTGGCTGCTCCTGGATCTAAAAGCTCGAACTGTTGTTCAACAAACCTTAGTAAGTTCTACTTGAGCAATACTCGGTAGGTCCCTCAGTTGGGGATAGTAGAAGCCAGCTGCCGGATGATCAGGCACCCTCGGCTTGTGTCTCCTCACTGGCTCTGGCGGGGTCGTCTCCCAGCGCGGCGCTGTGAACGTCAGACCACTTGCTGCTCCTGCGTCGAGAGGCTCCAACTGGCAAAAAAAAGTTTTGCTATGGATTAGATGTTTGTTGAAAAATTTTGAAGGATTTTTGTACGGGATGGTTGGAACTTATATATGTAGGAGAAAATTATAATCTGTACATTGAATTCAAGTTGCAAGACATAATTCTGTGCTGTATCTTATCTGAAGATCGTCTCACGGATTTTATGTAGTACAATAATGTAGGGCTTACTTACATCAAGAGTCATTTGGTCCACCCATGAGGAGTCAACACATAGGTTAACACTGTCGAGACCAATGAACCAATCAGGTGACGGGATCATGCGGCACATCAGAGATAACTGAAAAATCAAA
The DNA here is from genome assembly GCA_905146925.1 of Autographa gamma. Taxonomy (NCBI): domain Eukaryota; kingdom Metazoa; phylum Arthropoda; class Insecta; order Lepidoptera; family Noctuidae; genus Autographa; species Autographa gamma. The sequence continues at coordinate 2,292,893 of LR989858.1, forward strand.
AGTCAATGTCAAGTCACTAAGTTTGTTTATTCATTTTAAGGCTAATTTATGTCACTTATTTTAAAAATATTTTTTTAAATATTTGTTTTGACACTCAAGTACATACTCGGTATTAAAGTGTAAAAAATTAAATCACAATTTTCAGTTCCTTACCAAACTATGTCCACCATCAACGAACACCATATTCTCGGTACTCCCGCTACCGGTACCGATAGCTGGTGCTGAGAACTGATCGTAGACCAGCAGGTCTTCATCCCCTTCCTTGACCAGGTCATCAATCTTGCCGTATTGCGAGAAGGCTCGCACAGAAGGCTTGGCCACGTCTCCTACGTGAAAGAGGCTGAAATTGGCAGAGTGAGATTGACCTGAAATTGTTGAATAAATGATATTAAATGTTGATGTAAGGAATAAGGTGAGTGCGATAGTGGCACGGTCAAAAATTGTTACGAAAATAAAGTACCAGGAGATTATAATCGAAAGGAGGTACTCAAACTGAATTTTGTAATTACGAGTAAAATCGCTCCTGTTAAAATGATGTAGGAAAATCAAGTTCACCTGTCGATGTGTCGATTGTAATTTCTTTAGTACAATTTCTGATATGGGTTTGAATTGTTACATAAAGCTTTTATTGTTAAATAAGTAACGTTACGTACGGCTTGTATCTATTCGTTTATTTCCATAACTCAAAATATTTTGATACCTCAGTCATCATTAAAACCAGTTCTTATAGGGTTGCTTTGCCGACAATTTTCACCAGTTCCAAACAATCCTACATACTCGTACATTCCCTTGTTATTCTAACATGATATACTAGGTTATATTCCATACTATTTATTGAACACAATTTACTGTTACAGACGTTATTCACATGTACGGTATATCAAGTTAAATTTAACGTAAACGGCTCTAAGGAAGCGGTCCATCGGAGCGTCTCGCTGAGTTATTCTCAAACGGGTTCCGCTCAATATTGATTGTGGAGATTGAATTAAGATATTCAATTATAATATTCCAGAATTTAGGATCGTGTACTTGATTTCGTTTTAAATTAATAACATGGAACGTATGTGTTTGTGATCATTCGTATGGGGTTATTTTTGTGAATTGATAGCATGTAATTACAGTTTGATATTCTGTCAGTAGACACAACTGCAACTTAGCCTAGTAAAATATACTAGTAGTTGAATAAAATAAAACAAAAAAGGAATATAATATACCACTAGCCCCATAAAATGAACTAAGGGTTACTAATAAAAGGTACAAAATAAAACAATTCAATTAAAACTTATTTGCATTTGCAGAATGGCGGTTTAGCTTTTACCTTAGACTTTATCGAAATATTTTATAGGCCATTTACTTTCAAACAAGCGAAGTAAGATATGCAAATACAACAGTTTTCTAAGCATGGTTATGTAAATTTTATTATAATTACTTGATAGTCATCGTTTGAAATTATCAATAGGCAGAATTGTGAATTATTTATGAGTGTATTTAAGTGAATTATCTTTATGTTACAAGTACATTTTATGGATTTAAGGAAAGGGGAAGGAAATTCGGGTGACTGGTTAGTCGGTTCGCAAATGAATATAGAATGGTGATAAATGAAGCTGTTATATTTAAGGGTTAAATTATATTCGATTCATTGGAAATACAATATGAATATTTAGGGAAGGTTTTGAAAATTAATGTCAATAAGATTGATTGATCGATTGCAATGCTTGAAATCGGGACGCCATTGTAAGTCATTTTTCTGCCGCAGCCGAAATCTGACGTCATTTTACTAGGCTGAAACTTTTGGCTACACAATCTTTATCGCCGTTATAATTAAGAGGATAACCACCTATTGGCAGCTTCGTAAAAATATATTTAGTAACTGTGTCAGCTAAATATAATACTGCACTTTCATATATAGGTTATGGATGCAACCGCTTGCTTCGTTCATGATACTATGTTGAGCAAAAAGTTTATTAGAGGTCGTTTACACCTAATTAATTATAGTAACAGTTGTTGCACATTTTTTAAGCTTAACTATATATTTTTGACTGTATACGACCAGTATATGAGTTGTAGAAGTAAAATAGGTCTACGAATGATATTTTAAGTGGTTGTTGCTTCTAAAAGCTAGATCGAAATTTAACTCGAAAAATCATACCGTGTAATAGTGTAGATGGAATCTTTTTACTGTAGCCTCCTTACTAAATTTAAATATTTTTAATTGATAACTAGTTGTATGAATGATTGAAACTCATTAGTCGTTTATTGAATTGAATCAAAATTAGATCAAAGTGGCAGAGTTGAATATTTTTACTCAAAACAAAACGAGTTCATTCAACTGTTTATTATTAGAAGGTCTTACAAAACTCAGACAGAAATAGAAAGTAAAACGTGAAATCTTTACGTAATGCTTAGATTATATTATATGGCTTCATATACTTCAGTAGCACGCAATACGAATACATTTTGCTCGATATATTTCTTATATTATTATTATTATATATTATATTATTATATTATACTCCTTCTTCAGTCATTTTAAAGTTATCCTATATAACCTACTCATAATTAGAAAGCAGTCTCTAACATAGTTGGGAAAAAGTTTTTCAGATGATGACCTACTCAAAATTCATCATAGCCAAATACTGTTACTAGTAAGAATACTCATCAGTCGAATTTCCCAAATCACTGTTCTTTATTTTAATACCAACTAACCCTACAAAAGCGCGCTTAAAATATCTGGAGCGTCTAAGTTATGTTTAAGTGCAAAAGTTGCAAATTTAAGTTCTTGCACAAGATAGCTACTGAAATTCACGGTTATAAGTTTTATAAATTGTACTGGATTGCTTTAGTTTTATGCTAACGAAACTATTTTGTTGAGTATTTAAGATTTTTCAATATTTTTTTTTCGTCTGCGCGGAATGTTATTTTACTTTAATTTTTGTTTGGTTTTATTTGATTTTAACCCTGAAACAAAGGCTGATATCATTGCTGGAAAGTGATAGCTACTGAACTCGAACACTAGGAGCATGAAATTAATGATATGAGCATTACAGTTCTTTTCAGTTAATTTTCGTTTTTAGGTCATATTTTTTCCTAGTGGAAGGGGAGGCCTTTGCCCTGCAGTGGGACAGTTCAGGCTTTAAACAAAATAATAAAAAATAGGTCATATTTTTTTCAAAAAAATTGGCCTAACCAATTTTTCATCGTATTCCCGGAATATGAAAGTGCCTGTAAGCTATTTTCAGGAGCTAAAATGTAATGTTTTAGCATAGTCCACTTTGTATACTAAAAAGATTTCCACGAAGAGCTTTTCAATAAAGAGATAAATAAATAAAAGTCATGTTTGTTTTTGAGAGCCTTTTTTTACGTTTTAAAAGTTAGTATTTAAATACAAATATTCCTAGAACCTTGTTTGTTTGGTTACAGTGTTTTTTAATGTTACGTTGGAAGTGTTTTTTTTTTTTGATAGAGATCTTTGCAGTTAGCCTGAGCGCAGGCTTTGACTGCTTCACCGGACTTTGTACCACTAGCTTCTGACTGCTGCTCTGACCTGATGTCAGACCTCACCGTTGTTCTTTCTTGCCATGCCAAATTGTATCACAATCGGTTGAGTAGTTAAAAGAGTAAGATAGAGAAAGGCTGAGTTGACTATTGATAAATCTTCATACAACAGTTACAAATCGAAAAAATGGCAGGTTTTTGCCTGTCAAATCACATTGTTTACTAGGAATGTATTTGGTACAAGTTGAGTGGGAGCTAATACTATTTGTATGTAACATGTGTCTTAAGGCCTATCTGATTTTGAGCGGCGGCTTATATTGTCTGTGTTAGGGATGTGGTAAACGATTTTTTTTAGGGGTCCAATTCCGCTATTTTAAAATCAGTGGATGGCAGGTTAATGAACGTTCCAGTGTGTACGAGTATAGAATGGTGTTACAATTGTTTTTTATATATTTATTTGTAGCTACCAAAATCTTTGAAAAGTTAACGATACTTTATTGATAGCAAGGATGGTAGTAGAATAGTTGCATGAACTTTATATAAAGTACTATTATTTAATATTGTGCACTTACAATTGAAAATGGAAACAAAGTTATAATCTATAAAATATAATCGCTTATTTTGATGAAGAATCGGCAGACTAGAGTATACGGATAAGAGTAGCTTTTAGTTGTAAAACAGTGCTTTATCATAAATTTGTTACAACAGAAATTAATCTCCAACAAAATAAAGACCATCCACACAGAATTTTAATCAAGCACTTTTCATATCACGCGCTAAAAAGGCAGCGTCATAAAACACACCCTTTTAACTTTCAATCTGTGAATATCGACTTCACAAGTCTAACAAGATTTTATATCCCTGTATCTCAGTAACGTCAATCCGGGAACTGCCAACCCTAGAACCGTCCCCTTTTTGATTGAAAACAGACAAAAGGATTTTTTTCGACATCTAAAAAGGACAAATGCCTTTCAAATACCAGCACTAGAGATTTATACCCTCTCGCAGATAATTCAATATCTTTTACTTTCATAATATAATGGAGACAACTTGGTTTTCTGGTCACGGTTTCAAAGACATAAAATGTATTCTTTGAGTTTTCAGTTTTAATAAAACCTTTTTGCGTTTTCTTCGGAATAATGTGGTGTAACTAAAGGACTTTGTTCTTTGTTCGGTTTGTAAGTCGACTGTTAGGATTGTACGTTGTGGAGCTTTAGAAGTCAGCTAATAAGGATTTAAAAATGCTGCTTTGGTACTGTTGCCGTCTCGAAACATAACAATTATAATATGTCAAAATATATAAAAAGTTAAGTAAGGTTATAAATATTTGAACATCAAGCAAATGATTCTTATACTTCGAAATCATTTAAAAAATATTTTTGTTTTTGTTTTTTTAGATGAAAATTTTGTTTCATTTATTAATTTAAATAAATCGGGTTACACCTTAACAATCCTAAATAATGTAATAAAATAACAATTGCACTGAAACCCTATTAATGCCGAAAACAATAAATACGTCTTCATCACTATAAATTAGTATAATAAAGTCACGTACTCCGAGAAAATATTAAGATGTGCGACCGACCACATGAAGGATAAGAATCATAACAATGGTGTAGGAAAATCAACCTTATCACCTTGAAATAAAAGCTGCTACGTGGATAAACAATCGACAAATACGAGTGTAAAGAAACAATGACGTCACCTATTGTAAGAGTAGTAACCTTTTGATAAGATCGCATCTCTTGTAAGAGGGTTTTCACACTATCCGATACGTTATTGAAATCGGACACCGATTGTTATCGGTGTTCGATTCCAATAACGTATCGGATCAGTCCTGCGGCAAGAAAACTGTACATACTCGTACATACCAGTATATATTGGCTGATAAACTCTTCCCATATAGAAAAGGCACGAGATTTGGTCATCATGCTTGCTCATTTACGGGTTGTCGATTTCAAATTACTCACTTCACTTTCTTCACCCTTTGTCAGAAGTGTCTTAGAATATATAAAAAAAATATAACTCTAAAAAGTTACATTGGCACTTGCTTGGGTTCGAACCTGCAACGGTGTGTAAACAAACGTTCATTGAACCTCTAGGCGAGCAGGACAAGTAATGTGTAAGAAACGAAATCGGATTGGGTAATGTGAAAATGCTCTAAGAGTCGGACAAATAAATACCAAGCTATCTGAGACGAGCCAAACCGCAAAACGTCAGTTAAACGTTCAGATAAAACCAAACTTGTTTTTAGTTTCCCCTCCTGTTTTTCTTTTGTCTTTTCGGTGGAACTATTTAATTGTGTTTGGTACCATACTATTATACTAAATGTCAGCATATTATAAATATAGAAATAATTTTAACAGACCAATAGGGAACAGGCCATATTTCCAAAAAATATGAGAAAGCGCTACAACAGAATACAGTGCTGAAATTTCATTACTGTTTTAATTACTTTTTCCTTTACATTTCAATTAATTAATAAATAAATTACTTAAATGTAATTTACTGTCCATACATAATGATCACAAGTATATGCGTCTAATACCATCTAAGAAATTAATAATAGCTACCATAGCAAGAAGTCTGAAGCGAAAACCTTTGACATTTATTTACTAATATTCTTAAGAGAAAATAATAGCAATTACCATTCTCCTTGAACGTAATCTATACGCAGGATATTCCTCCATAATCCAATAGGCTTCTTAATCTTATTTATTTGTTTGTTATACGAAGAAAATGAACGTTATATCACAAATATTTATTACGATACAGGAATCATGCTTCAGTTGGTAATATTAGTTTTCTACTGTTTCATATTAATTGGCGGAGAGGTTTTTTTTCGTTCATTTTATTTCATTACCTTCACAGTCAGACAACAAAAATAATTAAAACATTATTGGTGACTAGCTTTCCTAATAGAAATAAACGCCAGTTTGATAGCTAATTTCTCAAATTAATAAAGAATAAAGACATAATGAGGATTGAATTGAAAGCTACAGAATGAGGTCAAGTGGAAAACCATGCTCTTCCATTCTTAGGAATGCCTTAGAGCATATAAACAGATAAACACTTTTAAATGAATTAAAAGCATCTAACAATTACAGAAAGATTATTTTATAAAAGTAGGGAATAATTGTTAGCCGGTATTAATTAATTGAGCCGATAGACGAATTTTAAAGACTACCTATTGATATGAATATCTAAAACACAAAAAAGATCAAACATCACTTACCAAATACTTGCGACCATTGTGCTTTTGGTCGATTCTGAGGGTAGTCCTTTGGAAACCGCTCCTCACTCCACAACATACGCAACGACACTTTGTATACAGCCACATCATTCACGTCACAACCTACCGCCAAATCAAACAACGCTATCAAAAACAAGATGGCGGTCATTTGCAGTGACACCGCCATCGTGAACAGACGTGCACTGCCGAAAGAATTTTAATTTTCTATAGATTTGTGATGAAATATTTCACTAGTTTGTTTAAATACACAGTTTCCATGCGTGTTACTTCTCCGGAGAGATGCGGTGGACTTTTCTATTTTGGATTCCCGTTCCTTAGCGGACAGAAATAAACACATTGGCGACGATCTGTACGCGCGAGCCACTGACTTGTGCATCTCAGTTCGTTTATTTTTATAAGTCAAAACAGTTCTGTTTCGTAAGAAAAATAAATAACCGTATTTATTTGTACTGGAGTACTTAGAGAGCACATGTTAAAAGAAAATATTATTTCTCACAAGAATTTCGTAGGACTCAGATTACCATTATTAGATAGAAAAGTACCAGGTTAACAGAATTTGTGAAGAAGTACATTATACCTAATGTAAACAAAATTCTTTGAATCGAAATTATATTATTTATCAACAAACTATACTAGACTATGTGAGTATTTCAGAGAACATCGAATTGAAATGGTAAAATATGCCATGACTCTACATAATACTAGCTATATATTTCACAGAATACAGACTGTATGCAAGAGTTTAGAACAAGGACCTTTACCTACATTTTTCTAAGAATAAAACCTTTTTAAAGTCAAAGCTTTATTGCATACTAAGTGTACATTAGATGTTATAAAAACTATGTGTTACTTTTTACTTAGTTGCTTTTTACAAGCATAGCAACATAATTAATACCCATTACATAAATCTAATCATAATTCTAAAACAATGAACTACTAATAATGATTCTATATATCATTTACAGTCATAACAACACTTTTTGGTTTTATCTAATTTAATGAGCTCTATGTAAATGATATACTTATTAACTAGCATAAAACAAAGGGTATATTCTAGGTACTTATAGTTAGGTATTATTTTAAACACATTTTCCTAAGAATTCCTTTTCGAATAGGGTTTATGTTGTAAATTCATCAATAACGTGTAATGTAAGGGTCGCAGGTGTGGTCGCGTCTTAAACGCGGTAACACGCCCCGAGTGTCCACCTGATTGATTGATGGCGGGCCGCGATCGAAGGATTTACTTGCATAAGTTGAATAAGGAGAAGTATTTGACTTATAAATAAGAAATAAGTATTATGTGATTTTATTGGATTTAGGTAAATATTGGCAAATAAGTGTTCCCTATCTATTGGTTATACCTATAGGAAATCTTATTGCTTTGATTCTTTTAATAATAGGGAATATATTTTTCTGTATATTCTGTTAGTATATTATATACTTTTTATGAACGAGTAAACCAATAGACGCCCACATAATTCAAAAAGATTACAGTAATAACTATAATAAGAAAAACTAATTGAATGGTTAATACAATTAATTTATGTTACATTTTAACTACAGCACCAATAAAACGCAGACACAAAATACTTAAACAAAACACAATCACAATCGTCACGCTCACCTATTTGGTATTTTCCAGAACTTTCTAAATCACAAAGTCGCGACTCGCGTAACATAAGGGCAGAAATAAAAATAAAACTACAACATTCTTTATACCGAATCCAACTTTTATTCAGACAAAGTGGGTACGCCCCAGTTCAAGTGGAATAATAAAAACTTCAAAATTATGCGCACGAAACTTCGTCTATTGAGATCCCTACAAAATATTCTAGGACTCCAACTGAAATAAAACTCTGCTTGTATTGGGCTTTCATTTAGTTGTAGCAATATTGTTTTCTTGAATACTCAATTTGCTATTATTTGTTTTTGCTGGAATTTCGTTTCTGTTTAAGGGAAAATATTTATTTTTGTTAAATAGCTCTTTTGAGATATATTATTATGTATGTATAGGTATTGTAAAGAAACATGTTTTGAACTTGACTGAAAAGCATATTATTAGCATAGAAATTATAATATTACTAATATCCATCTCACATAAACAGGGAGCAACGTACCGTGGACAGACAACAACTTTGACTTTCGAATATCGAATTACAAATTGCCACAGTTTAGTTCTTTTTTTAGTGTGCAATTAATGGCCAACGTCGATTTGCAGCCAGTATCTATTACAAAAAAAAAACTGATTAAGAATTTAACCCTCAACAGACAACACAGTATCTCAATCTTAACCCTATTTAATCGTACGTAAATGTTTACAAAGAAAAATCGTTAGTGCAAAACTTGGATGAAGTTCAGTCTTTCGTAGAACTGAGCAAAGTTTGCCAGTTTATGTTGCTCGGTGATCGGGCAGATTAACTCGGTTCGTCTGCGAGACTCAATTGAGTTCCATTAATTGCAATAAACGTTTGAACGGTATGAATAAATTATTTTGTTGAGCTTTCTTTTGTTTGAAATGTTATTTTTTGCTGGAGCTCTTGTGTATTTTGTATATTAAGGTTTTAAATTATTTTGTGAGAGACTTCAATACCTATTTAAATATATGATTTAAATATTTTTAGTAAAATGAAATATTCTTCTTAACACAAAAAAGAATAGAAAATTTTATAAATTCGATCAAATTAGTATAAACGTAAAATTAGCACACAAGAAAAATAACTTGTAATTTCTTTTGTTAGTTGGATTTCATTTTTTTAGACTGTTTTTCATTCTAACTTTATTTGAATATATTAAAACAAAGAATATTTAATTATTAAAACAAGACCAATAAAAGCTTGAGATTTCTTTACAAATATCTCATTTACATCTATCATTTGTATTCTGTGGAAGAAACTGTTTCTGTTCATATTCCAAGTTCCACAATACAGCGTTCGAAATTCAAATAACCAAAGAGTTTGGAGTTCAACTCTTTGGATATTAAAAAAGTTTGAATTGACTAGAGACTATGGAATTCTCATGGTGCCCATAATTTTTGTACTCATTGCAACACAGTGATCAAATTGTTTCGTAATTAAAATATTGTAATTGACATACATACATATCATCACGCCTGTATCCCCGAAGGGGTAGGTAGAGGTGTACCAATGTACACCCATAGTTCGCCGATATGTTTAGGTCCCATGTAATAGGGGGCGAGCCTATTGCCACTAACCGGGCACAAATCCAAACTCCGACTGAGAATTTCATAGAAAAACCCAATAACACCTTTGTCGACTCAGGAATCGAACCCAAGACCTCTAGTGTAGCAGTCGCGCTAAGCACCACTAGGCCAACGAGGCAGTTGTAATTTAAATACATAAAATTAATTTTAATATTTTGTTATTAAAAATCCAGCTGTGTGCTATGTAAAAAAAATAAAATGTAAGAGGTTTATTGGTTTTTTACGTAGTTCTTTTTTAATAAGAAGGTAGTAACATCTTCACATAATAATGACCTTAACCTATTAATATCGGTGATCACACCATCGGCTTATCAGTAGCACCTCCCTCGTAAATCATCAGATTAGTTACGCATGTCGACTTCTTGACAAAAGATTTTTACGATCGTCACATTAAATTGTAAGCCTACTTTTACGACCGTATCTAATTTGCTTAGAGAAATAGTTCTCCTTCCACAGTTTCATGGTATATAAGCCAGAGATTTTTAAAGAAAATCATTCCTAGTTTCGTCTTCCGATAGTTAAGTTACCTTATAACTGATTGAAGTAATAAAAGTGTTCATAGTAGAAAAGTCTCGAGTATTCATTTATTTCGTCATCGTAGTCGCGATCCGATTCACGGCTCCAAACAAAACTGGCACAATCTGTGGGATAATTTATCAAGATTCGTCGGTAATACGTTCCTGCTAAGAAGAACAATTACGCAGGGAAATCCTGAGAAATTCACATCGCAAAACTACGAAGCACAGCTGAGTGAGTACTGCGCCGACGCAAATACTTCTTGATAAGCAAGCACCTACCGACAATAAGTAAAAAATCCACATTTTCGTAAAAACAAATCAGTTTGTCTCGGGTTTCCATCATACAGTGACACTGATCTCAGCCATTCTGAAGGAGTTACTTCTACTGACGTTGCCAATTTTCTTTCTTTGTTAGTTGCTACTACTTTATTACCCGTTTTAGAACTCGATGTAAAGTTTTACAAAATTAATGCTTTATAATAAAATACAAAATGCAAAATTAATTATTTATTGATGATGGTGGTCGTGTTGAAGTTCACAGGTATAAAGTTTATGATGCAAATCGTTCTGCAATGCTTAGTAGCGTCGCAATTAAGTGCTTGACAATCGCACTCGTTGCTCTTTACAACTTATTTGAGGTCTGTTTGGATTGTACATTAAGGAAGGATAAAAGTCCCACCGATTACCAGTAGTCTTAAAGTTTTTTTTACTGGACTGAAGAGTGTTCGTAGAATTTGTCCCGAAGAGGTGCTTGCTTCTCAAGAAGTCTTTTCGTCGGTGCAGTTCTCACTCAGCTATGCTTCGTAGTTTTGCGAAGTGGATTTCTCAGGATTTTTTTGCGTAATTGTTCTTCTCAGCAGGAACGTATAACCGACGAATCTTGATGAATTATCGTACTGCCTGCGTCAGTTTTGTTTGGAGTCGTGGTTGTAGCGGTGAATCGGTTCGCGACTACGATGGCGATGTATATGAATACTCCAGACTTTTCTACTATGAACACTTTATTACTTCAATCAGTTATAAGGTAACTTAGCTATCGGAAGACGAAACAAGGAATGATTATCTTTGAAAAATCTTTGGCTTATATATCACGAAAACTGTGGAAGGAGAACTGTTTCTCTAAGCAAATTAGATACGGTCGTAAAAGTAGGCTTACAAATTTAATGTGGCGATCGTAACAATCTTTTGTCAAGAAGTCGACATGCGTAACTAATCTGATGATTTACGAGCGAGGTGCTACTGATAAGCCGATGGTGTGATCATCGATATTAATAGGTTAAGACCATCATCATGTGATGATGCAACTAGGTATTAGGTACCAGTGTGAATATTTTAGATGTTATTGATTGTGTAATAAATATTGTATTGAAGAAGTCAGGGACGACTGAGAGCAAGTTGGGTTAATGACTTAGCCAAGGTAATGGGAACCACCTGGATGAGGGACGCGCAAGACAGAAAACAATCGCAGAAAAAAGGGGAGGCCTATACCCAGCAGTGGGTGATTCCGAGCTGATATGATGATGATGAATAAATATTTTCAAACAAAATATACCAATAAAGCCGCGACTTTTATTTAAAATACGTACAATCAAAATAAAACATAATTTACTATGCAAATAAGACTCCTTACACAAATGCAGCGTTATTAATATTTACCTTAGCATTACACTTTGAGATGTCAGCGCATCCAGCTCTTAACCCACATCTATTTTACGACTTGTACAGAACGTAAGACATGTATCTTATTAACTTTGGATCCATTTAAAACGTCTCGTAAAATTTGAATTTAAATATGTTCGATACATGTTTTTTCTGATAGATGTTCCGTTGACCTCAAGATTGCATCGAATTTTGTAAATAAATCTTATGAGTCATTTTGTTTGTTGGTATATACTTGTAAGTAACAAAGAAAACTGGTCAAAAATATTGTTTTTTTAAATAAAGATTGTCTTTTAAATTAGTTTTTTATGTTCTGAAGCACTAATGATTTCTTTTTTATTGTAGTTTTCTATTTACAACATAATCGACTTATGTATACGAATATGCAGGCTTCTTATCAATCAATGAAATAGTATCGGTACAGTTAGATACGAGTATTGAATTAAGAATGTTCATAAGTTCTTCAAAGTATGCATATTACATACTACAGTAAAGTAATTTAAATTCTATTCTGTCTTGCAATACGAGAAGAAATAAATCAATTCACTTTACAGAGCTCTTCTAATCTAGACCCGCTCCAACTTCATTATATCACAAGACCGTTTCCAACCATTTAAGTTCCTCTTGAATATTTAAACTTATCTCGCCGTATAACTTGATAGTTAGAACAGATTTATTTGACTTCGTCTATCGTCCAATAGCGAATTCAATTCTGTTCTAGTATGCACTTAGGTATTTTAACTGCCAGTGTTATTTGACCCCTCTAATGTGTATATTATTGTATGTTTTTACCTCGAAAGTGTGCTTTCAACCTATTACCATATTAATATAAAAAAGCATGTAAAACTATCTCTGTATGACACTGCATCTCGAGTCTACTTTCGACCACGGCCTGTGTAACCCGGTCGAAACGTCAAGCCCTAAAGGCATTTAAGCATGTATGTGTTAATTTCCCGTTATATAACTGTATATGACTGTCTTGCTGTCTCGCTTTCAAGACTAAGCCGGTGAACCGATTATGATTAAACCTAAACTACTTATTGCCGTGATAACCAACACCACGGAGCGTCGAACAAAAGCTATGTAGTACATACATGTATCTTGATCATAAGCATTTACCTATCCACAGAGAGGTCAATTTATATTAGTTCTGTTCTACATGAACTATGTTTCTGAGAGGAATAATGTATGCAGACTCTACTTCATTTGTTTTGGAGATGATTTGAAGAGTTGTTGCTACTTACGGTTGGAATATAGTTATTTTCAAGAGTGTATGGACTTTCAGTTCAAAAGTCTAAGTATTGAGGTATTCGGCTAGTAAATTGTTTTCCATACAGTTGGGCCAATAAGATCGTTGAAGTTATGTATGTGGGAGTGGATCGATAGAACAAGGAGGTCATTTTGAAAATAAACATTTCACGTTCGGATAAAAATATTTGTTTAATATGTTTACTCTATAAATATTGTTGACAAAAACATATTGTTTTCATATCAGAAAAAAAATATTCATTGTTTAACTGGGAAAAGTATGGCCGCCATATTGTTCAGCAAATTGACTCAATAAATACAACCTATTTATCTCCTGTATTTAATAAACACCCCAACTCCAAAACTAGGTTCTCGATAAACAAAAATACATTCAAACATATAACTTTATTATATTCTTATCAACCCTACAAGTTGGAAAGTCGCCGAAAGAAGAACTTTTGTTGGCGAAAGATCATTCCTTTTAGTTCTGTGACAATTGTAGGGGAGGGTGGGCAAAACAAGTCCATTTTGAGGGTATAAAAACATATTGCGGACATTAATAGGGAAGAGAGGAATATGCAGGAGAGGAAGCGAGGGTAAAATGTGTCGGGTAAAGGTTCGTAAACTGATGCGAGTTATACGGAAATTATGTTACGTAGGTATGTAGGGCAAGATTTTTGGGTGTGCAATTTAGTTGTGAATGCGTTTGTCGGATGTTTATCACGCTCTTTATTAAGAGTTTGGGCTTGTGTTAGTTACTACGGTGAAGGGGAAAGCCTCTCTCTTTGAAGATAAGTACGTATGACCGGCAAACGCGTAGTGGTTAACGTATTTAGGTACTTGTTGACAGGTCAATCCTGTAGAGTTTGACGTGAAATGTTATTTGGTAATAACATTAAACACAGCTAATGTAAGAAAAAAGTAATGTTCGAATTATCTTCTTAAATAGGTTCTCTAATTACCCGGTACAAAAATAAAATGCTATTATATCATGATATCATTATTTTAAATTATGTCTTCGCAAAGCAATAGCATTGTGATTCATTTATTTTTATTTATGTTTCTAAGAAATACTTGTATAACCTCTAAATGTATTTCTCGACGTAGCTTCAAAAGACCTTATATAAACCTAGCAATTTGGTACCTACTACTACCAATAACTATTACTACTAAACAAAAAGTCTGAAACAAAAGCTAGTCTGAAATATAAATACAAGTTAGTCGAGCACCGTTGTTTTTCGTAAGCCAAGCAGAGCGAAATTAAACTCAATTTCCGTTTCAAGGAAAAACTAATGAAGGCCGGATATTGGCAGCGATACGATATACCTGGGATGCTATCGTAATCGAGTATATTCAGATATTCTTGTTTATTATCTGTGAGTACTGAAAATGGGTGAGATGTTTGTGAAAGTAGCTGTGCCTCGCAGTTTCATCTGCGTGATCGACAATTCATACACTATCTTTATTAATTATAGCCTGTGTTATTCCGAGGTATAAGATACATAAGTGTAAAGTTTCATTAAAATCCATTCAGTAGTTTTTGCGTAAAAGAGTAACAAACATCCACACATCCATTCTCACAAACTTTCACATTTATAATACTAGTAGGATAACGTGTTTTGATGAATAAAAGAGTAAATTATGTAAAAAAAATCTAAGTATGATCTCGAAATGTGTACGAAATCTTAATATTCTTACATAATTTGACATGTAGTAATTCGAATCAGCTTAGAATCAGATTTCTTCATAATACTTTATTTTCTTTGATTTACATTTTTCGTTAACAAATCATTGTACACATGCTTAATACCCAAAACTAATGTTGCAATAAAAAAAAATAGCTTTTGGAAGTTTAAATGTTGGAATCTTTAACCGTCTGGATGTTTTGAAATGTAAAAACTTGAACGCTTGTAGCAAGACTTACTTTACTCTCTGTGAGAGGATGTCTCTATACCGCATTACCATCGAAGTGTAGTATCTTAATTAAACTAACAGTCCTATCTCATGAACCAAACGAGCATTACTACAACATAATTTATATGTTATTATTAGCGCGAACGATTGGCTGCGTAACGGGGCATTAGACTGGTACTATACCAATAAATACTACGCGGTAATGCCTGTTTACTTACACTAATTATGTTGAGGACTCGTTTGTACTGTATTTTAGTGGACATAGTGTTTAGGTAATTGGACTGAATTTCAGTGATAAACAAATAAGCAGGTTCCTAGATGATGTTTTTTTGGTGTTAGAATCTGGTTTTCAAAATTGGTAGTTATAATAGAAAAGAGTGTTGTGGCGGGACTAAGGGGAACTCTATGTCCAGCTAGCAGTGATCGCGATTGGTTGATTGATTGATACAATAAATATCTTATCAATGTTTTATCTATTCCCTACGTGTATAGTTATTTGTGTCCTTTCTTTAATGCTTAGATTGTGTAAAACAATCCCATCTTTAATACATTAAAACTTTAAAATAATCGTCTATTATTTCTAATTATATTTAGTAAATACATAAAACATAAATGTGAGGAAAACCAAAATAGTAAACGATATTTAACCGCTCACTGCTTTTAAATATTTGACCATCACAAAAATTACAGCGAGTAGCAGGTCCGAGGTGCAACCGAATCTGGCCAGGGTGTAAATAAATAATTCCTCCTGAAATTTCACATTAAAGGCACAAATTAATGCGAGCCAACGGGCTAGGAAACACAAACAAGTCACAAAGGCTGCTTAATTGCCAATTTACTCATGTTTGCAATACTAGGTATTGTTTGACGATGGGACCGGTCAATTAATTTTTGCAATTAAAACTGCGACATCACTCCTTAAATAAATTAGGACTTGCGGTGTGAAGGAGTTTTGGAGAGGGCTTATAAGTACTTGTGAAGGACGCGTGATTTTCTCATTAAAAGAATGTAATCGTTTGAAACAGTCTACATTATAATAGTTGTTTTGTTTTATTTTTTTGAAGTTTGCTTATCTTCTGACTTATTTTGTATAATTACAATTGTAGGTATTCGTTTATATCTGGCTGATAACCTAAAAAAATCTTCATAAATACGAATCCAAATCATAAACAAATGTTCAAAAAGCTTAACAATAAAAACTAATTTATACGAAATTAACCAAAAGAAAGGAAGTATTATTTACCAGAAACATTATATATACAACAGTAATAATTCTATCCGCCATTTTGCGAACCCCTTATTCAAAGGTAATATCGATGGTATCTCAGAACATTCCATTTGAAGTCCTAATAAAGTAATGAATTTACGCAAATCGGCAAAACAAACTGTGAGCGAGCACGCGACTCCGTTCCCGATGATGTTTGGAGCGGTTTCCAGTCACGCATGTTTGTGCCGATTTCGAGAAATGGATTCTAGAGAATGGATCATCAAAATTGGTAAAAAATATCGTTGAATTCAAAGGTAATGTTTTTCTTTTCCTTCTTCTTATCAGGTATTAAAACATTTTTTTTTTGCAAATGAGGCTTTTGCATAGCTATTTCATTTTCTGCTTGTATGTAAAGCTAGTTAATAAATAAACATATCCGCATACTATTTCTAAAAACCAGTGAAAGGCACAATAGCCAAAACTCGAACTCTCTGTTAAAAAATGTCTACACGCTGAAGAATTTTCTTTTACAAAAATGTCCACCTGCCTAAGAATATTCGTCTTTTGTGCTGAAAGAAGCTCGGGTTTCCTATGAATATTATAAGGTATTTTACAGTAACTTACGTAGTAAAAATAAGTCAAGGCATTTCAAAAGAAACTAGAAAGGTAAAGGAACGTCGGACCAAACTATATAGGTATCGTCAATCAAAAAGTCTTTTGTGCATGGTTCCAGTGACGCCTCAATTTCGTTTCCCCTAGCTAAGGGGTTGGTCGGAAATAGAATAATGTCTTGTCTTCTTCCGCTTCCACTATGAGACACCGCGGGAGACTTGCGAAGGGTTTGCAGTAAATAGAGACGAAAATATGATACTGATATAGCTTTAACGAATATGAACAGTTAATAAGCTTTATCTGTAACAAAGGAGGCTTTTGCAGGTAATTAACCGTCCCGATATTGATTTTGAGTTTATAATTAAAAGACATGAGTTTGTCGCAATGACAGATGTAATGATATCAGTATCCGGTAGTTCTTAGTGTCTTATTTAGGTATGGATAAAATTGAGGGCACATTAATTTGATGTCTCGTCGTGATATAAATCTTGCTGTTGAAAAAGAACTACGGTGAAATACCTAGTTTTACTTACAGGAAAATACGTTGAAAGTTTCTAACGGTGTCACAAATAAATGCTGAGAAGGAAAGTATGTTTTCTAAAAAGCCGGACACATAAAAATAAATGTGCAATAAAACCTTTTTGGTACATCATCGTAGATATACCATACATAACGTAAATAAAAGATTTCAATACTGGATCATACCAGATAGCAGATTGAAAAAAAAGCAAATATGCACAGGCATCAACATAACCCTTTATCTAATATTCCTAACCAGTACTAGTAACAAAGAAAGACAATTATAATAAAAAGCTAACAGACTAAATACACACGAAAACCCTCCAACACTAGTAACCATTGTAAAACAGATCAACTCATTAATTAACGCGCCCAAAGTTGACCTAGGGGCTACCCGTAGGCCAACTTCAAGTCTTACCGCTGAGCCGACCAAACGACGAAATAAAGATGGTGGCTAATCCGTCAAATTGCGCGTCACAAGGGATTAAACCAGTAATGGACGTTAAATATTTACACAGGCGAAACGTGACCGTGGGTCCGCTTCAAGGATCAAAATCTTTTTCTTTTAAAGTACACCCTTTTGGTCTTGTTACTAATACTTGTTTTGATACTTGAGCTTGTAAAATATGTGTTTATGTATATTCAAATGGACTCATGATTCAGTTGTACATTTAGGCTGGCAGGCTATTGTATTTGGGTTAGTTTTAGATAGGGTTGGTGCCTGAAGCGAGAGATAACCGAAATTATTATATAGTATTGCTGTATATTTTATGTTAGGGTTTCCTAGAACTCGTTCAAAGACTTTGATAGTTAAGTGACCCCGAAAGTCTTTCTTACCAACTTGTCGAGTCCACATCTAGGCCATATCCAATGAAATTAAATCATGACTCGGGTTCAAAATTAAACCTGAAACCAATAAGCATCTAATGTATTGTGCTATGTAGTAATTAAAATACATGGTCATATAAATAATCAACACTTTTAAATAATGCATGATTTGATTTAACTAAACATAAGGTCCCTTTACCAACAAAGTGATGTGACAACTACAACTAACTAAACAAGTCATAAATATTCATAAGCCACTTGACCTGAAACAAGCTTGTAAAGCCAAATCAAACATTCCGGTGGGATTAATCGATCTTCTAATCAATTCGCTCCAAACACGGTTGTGTTGAAAACTGTCGGCATCTTGAGATTACTTAAGTGTCCTCGGCCACATTACACGATAGTTAAGCGTAGTTGTGAACAAACTTCGGGCCTTCGACCTATAACTTGTATCGTTAACCCGCGTCCTTTACATGGAATGACAAGATGTTTACTGACCGTATTTTTGGGGGTTGTATTTTAGGGTTAAGTGTAAGTAGTTTGAACTTCTGGATGGTTTATTTATGCGGCGTGCAAAACAAAATGCATACGGAGAAGGAATGTTACTTTAAGTTGTTGTTGGTCCTCTACTTAAGTGACGATTCTACAAGTTGATGAAGAATTCAATGATTTTATCTAGAGACTTTCTAGACAAAGATAGATTAGATATACGGCTTGTTTATAACTTTATTATTGGCAATAACAACTAATTCCAAAGTGCCCAATGATAAAGGTTTATCTTAGAGTAAGTAGTAAATAACACAAAAACTTTAACAATATTTCTTCTATATTTAGTTCAGACAATCTTCAGACTTTTAGGCCAAGATTCCCAGACAAAATGAACTCAGTCTAGACAAACTATAGTTCGGGATTTGTTTTCGTTTTATATAAAACGGACACCAACAACGAATATAAAAATAAGGCAATTTATTTGCGAAAAATATTGCCTTGTCGGTCGATATTGTTGGACTCACGTCGGACATCGGTCATTCAACAAATTTGGATGAAAGCCAGAGCAAGAGGAAAAAACATCGTTTTGTACAATTTACTCTAACAAGCTGCCTTCCATATTGTGACTCACGTAAACACCGTCAACGGAGGGCGCAAATTATGACGTTTGGCTAAACTGGGGATGTCAATTGGAATAGGAGTGTCAGAGTGAAATAGAGATAGTTGGTGAGTTAATTGAATTTAGATAGTACCTTATGAATACGTCATACGGTTTTACTATTTATGAGTAGGTTCCTTTTAGATTACAAAACGTTTAAATTAGTTTAAATTCTCATCTACCTAATAAGCTTTTCATAATTTATACAGGTATTTTCTTACACGTAAATGTTACAGCCTCTGTTCCACAGACATAAAAACTAATTGTTATCGTTTTCACTAAATATCACAATAAATAGCTACGTCAAAAAAAAACTCTTTTATTCCTTCATTTCTTACTCAAAAATTACCTTGAAGTTTTCGTTTTCATCTCATTCTTATAACCTAACATTGTTCTATGTTCAAAGTATATTGAGTATTTAAGCTTACATTGTTCTTTGTCCATAGTATATAGAGTCTTTACCTTTACCTCATTAAGTATGCCATATCCATATCACAGATTACTGTTCCCGTGTCCTATAAGTTTGAGTAGGGCCGACATGGACGTATCTCTGAGTGACACACACAGATTAATAACGAAACTAATACATTTACCCTACACTCTACAGTCTACACCCGCAGAATTTACGGCTGACACATAAATAATTAGTAACAATCAAACTATTATTTGGGTTGTTAGTTTGATACAAGTATTTAATACATTTAGGGTCTGTTTCACAATGTACCGATAAAGTTCCAAATACTTATGTTACACATAAATTATTCGGACTATAAAAGTTCTGGATAAGAAACTTTACGTTTCACAAACTTATTTTATCTGACACATAACTATATGGGACCTATACGTAAGCGCGGTGGCAACACCATTTACTCACGTTCCGTTTTTCTATGTCATTTCATTAAATACAAAGCAAGTTAACATAAAATACTTATAAATTTATTTTAGTTTGCGCTAGAAGTATTGTTTTACTTTAATATTTTTATATAATTTGTTATTATCCGCATAACGGTTAATATTCTATATAAAAACTTATACAAACGATTTTATGGAAATTAAATACTGCTTGTAACGAATCGGAATGAGGAACGAGATTTGAAACGATTTGATCGTTTTTAACAACGAGGTTGCATTTGAAACTATAGAGTGAGCCTATCAGAGGTTAAACCGTAAGCACTAGTGTGAACAAGTGTTGTCGTGAATTATGTATGAAGATGGAGCTTGCCGTTTTAAAAAATCTATCTAAAACACTAATATTATCCTAACAATGCCAAAACCATCGATATATTCTGTTGTAAGTTTATCGTTGCGCGAAAATTTACTTATATAAAAAACGAAATGTACTAGGATCAGACTAAAAACTGCTCTCGCTTAGCACAAGGGGAACCTAGCGATAGTAGCAGTCTATGCATATCATACGTCGATGGTTTTAAATCGTTTGACTATGACAATTGACAGAGGCACTAATATCGTGGTACTTGCTATTTCGTTTATTAGTTTCTCATTGCTTTGTCATTTCTGCGATTTAAGTGTACTTACTAAGTACATTTTCTGAACAGTAATTTCGGACAATTTCGGTGCTCAGCACTACTCTCTACTTGAAGTGAAAATGACTACACCGAAACGTGAACGAAGCATCAACTTCAGCCGGGAAGAAGTTGAGCTTCTGACATCACTTGTTGCTCAAAATAAAAGTGTTCTGGAAAACAAGAAGAGTGACGCAGTCACTTGGCACGAAAAGGAACAGTGCTGGAAGACACTGGAGGCATCATTCAATAGCACAAGCGATTCAAACTTTCGGAGTGCTAAAACGTTAAAAAGACTCCTGCGATGTGTCGTGAGGCTATCAAAATATTCATCGAACTCATCTTCAAGAGTCTCAAAAACCCTCATTGTCGTTATAAGTAGTCTACCTAGGTTATTAAGACTAAAACCACGCTGATTCCTTTGATAATACAGATAGTTATGTCTGTAAAACTTAAACGACATGGTTTTTACGTAATATAATATTCAACATGAAATAAAACTCCTTTTTACGGACTTTTTCGCAGTTTTTATTTAGATTTTTAAGTCCCGACACCGTAACCTAAGAAACCAATATACAACATGAACGAAAGAAAAACGATGTCATTTAATTTTAACTGTCAAACTTATAGTTATGTTTAAGATAAGTGTGCTATTCGCCACTTCGTCCGACCCATAGTTTATGGTGGACTTTATGTAACACATAGCGCTATTTGACAGTTGTGAAACGCAAAAATAGTGTTTATCCTACGAATAAGTAACAAACAGCTTATTCAAAACTTATGCAGAACTTATCGGTACATTGTGAAACAGGCCCTTTGTTTAGTTTCATCTAAAATATATTATCAGCCAAGGTTAGACTTAAAGGTCTACAGAATTGATATTTGTCAAAATAAATAGCGTCTGAAGAAAAAATGGTGCGCCAACCTCAAATAAATTTAACGTGGAAATAAAACTTAAAGCGAAGATTGAGCGTGTAAATTGAGATTTTAGTTTTAGTGACAGTTTTGGAACTCAAATTGTACTGAAAAATCGACGTATTTTTTTGGACTAGGAATGATTAAAAAATTAAGTTACTGCAGTTACCCTTTCCTATCTGTTGGTGTAGTAACGATGAAATGCCAAGCCATTAAGAGTAAAAATAAAACATCGTCTCAACAAAATAAGGTGTCTAAACCGTCACGTAGGGTGTAAGATTAATGGCTGTATCTGCGGTCAGCACCGAGCCACCGTATGCAGGTATCTTACTTATTTTAAAATGGCTGGAAAAATATCCGATTTATAATAAAACTTAACTTACGGTTACAGGTAGATTCAAAAGGTAACGTAATATGTTACGTGAAGGAAAACCATTATCGGTAAAAGTTTAACTAAATATAATCATGGATAGAAATTCGAAAGATTAAGAAATTTTTGCATGAGCTTTACGCTTTTGCTAGGGAGTCAGATATTTCACTTAATGTTATATGTTATATTAGGCTATGAACAATGATATATGAAACGTGAAAGGAGTACAAACATACCAACACAGAAACAAACAATCTTTCATATTTCTGAATCTAACCCTGTAATACCATAAAAAAAAATATTATTATGTCATTTCAAAGTGATAGAAACAATATGAAACGTCCTGAAAGCGCCCAAAATACTATGTTAACAATTCACAGTATGTTACTAAACAGCCATTTCTTCTGTTATCCCTGTAACAAACACTAAGTTATTTACAGCTCCATAACATATGAATCTGGTTCGTTCCAACGTTGCAGGTAATAGTTTAATTTGAGAGCTGATTGACGCGCCTCCACAATCCTACATACAATTAAATATACTCTGTGGGTGAATTAGGTTACTGGGAATTTAATGAATTTCTCTATGTATTTAGGGCAGTTTAGAACGTTTGTATACAAAAGAGATTCAGTTATGTATGAGATAATTCGGTAGGATTTTCAGTTTTTTTCTGTTATTGCATATAATGATTACTGGTTTTACTTTTGTTTTAAAACGATAAGGGATATTCTTGGACAGTGTCGAAAAGTGAGGGTATATAATTGAGTACTTCCATTATTTCTTTCAAAGTATGGCTAAGATAAGCATTCCACATCCCTAATCATTTAATCTATTAGCGAATCCCAAAGGCTGAAAAGCCTGGAAAAACTGATTGTATAGTATATAATAGAAACCACAGGGCTTTACAATCCCCAACCAAATAGAGATCCTAATTTATATAAAATGTAAAGGGTAGAAAACTTTTGTTTTAAAAGTCCCAAACATTCCATTTACAAATAAAACCTCATTTTGTGGTTGTCACTGTCCACATTGAGGTCGTTTTCAACGTTTTTAAATCGTTTTGTGTTTTTCTTTTTTGTATCATTTACTGGCTCTTACGTAATGTTGGTTAATTACGTGACTAGGTTCATAAATTATTGCTGGCCAGTACATGTGAGTACAGCAGAGATATTAAATTATACTGAATTAAACCCTGAATAAGAGTGGTGTTATTCTTAACTCTCATTAAGGAGTATGTAGCTACCGCTCATTCTAAATTCAGGATCCTGATTAAATGTAGTGTAATACCCGTAGTTAAAATATTTTCCATGTGCTTAAAAAGATCACGTTTTGCAATATTTGATATTACTGTTTTTTAGACATGTGTAGTTTTGACCGTTTTTGTGCTAGAAGCTTCCATGTCTGTTCAAATATCGTATTATAGCTTGTTTTTGTTATAACCAATACAGAACACAACAGCGAGTGCACGCGATGAGAATCGAGATTACTCGATTAATATCGATTGTATTGACGCAGTAAATACGATGTTTGCATACTAGTGCATGTGTCTAGACTACTTTCAAATGGGTGGCTTTATGAGACTGAGGGACATAAACGTTAATGTTTCTATACTATCGCGCTATATACTATCTTAAAGGATCAGGTTGGAAAATGCTGATAGTTACGAAAAGGTTTTTTTTTTTTTTTGGTAGAGATCTTTGCAGTTAGCCTGAGCGCAGGCTTTGACTGCTTCACCGGACTTTACTAGTTACGAAAAGGCGACGAATACGTCCTAAAGACAGTAACAATCTTTGTAATCATATAAAATTGATGTCCGTATTTTTGTGATTTTCTGTTTTTTTTTTCATAATAATATTATGGACAGCACGGAAAAACTAAATTTATATGCTTAAATATATATTCAGGCATATAAATTTAGTGTTTCCGTTTTGATGATTTTTATCTGCTTCTCTTCAGGTCCTTGTAAAACTCCGGAATTTTGCAACTAAAATACTAATGAATGAATTGTGTTGTCTATAAATTCTAACTCTAATTACTCGCACTCATTGCTCAGTTGATAATCAGATGCATTTTAATAGTTTGCTACGTTTGCTATCTTTAATAGTTAATGAGTTCAGTTT
Organism: Autographa gamma; assembly: GCA_905146925.1. Lineage (NCBI taxonomy): Eukaryota > Metazoa > Arthropoda > Insecta > Lepidoptera > Noctuidae > Autographa > Autographa gamma. The sequence continues at coordinate 2,317,441 of LR989858.1, forward strand.
TTAGTGCTTCTAACCGACGCTGAAATGTGTTGGTAAATAATTCATCAGTGGTGAACTCAATTTAGGGCAACCTAATTTGAATATAAATTATGAAGCTAGCATAACCTAATTTTAATGGATTTTGAATTTTATAATACAGACTTGGAAAGTGTTTAGCTTCTCTGAGGCATAATAATTAATTATGCAAATATTTTTACCTTAGCAAAATTTGATTCCTAAAAGTTATTACAATACAATGGCTTAAACGAAGAAGAAGACTCATGATGATAGGAAAGGAAGGTAAGGTAAGTTTCAGTACTATTAAGTGGGCTGAAGAAGGGATGAATAAACTATAAAACTATATTTTGTAAAGTTAAAAAACAAAATTATAATAAACAAAACTAAATAGTAAGAACGCTAGTTGTGTTCTTTATTTTATTTGTTAGTCTAAAAATATAAAATAAATATACAGTGCGAATATAAGCAAAATACCAAAACTACAACCAAAAACTAAACATAATTTACAAACCTGAACACATAAACAGGCAAGTCCCGAGACATTTCAATACCCTATATAATTTACATAATAGCGAAGTGCACTCAGCGATCGGGAAGCCTGAGCCAACATTACGCTGGTCAGAAACCTTCACAAAAAATAGGATACACGTGTCGTTGCATTTATTACTGCCATTGATTTTATAAGAGCTATTTCAGACGGTATAGTTGGTAGTTGAAATGTAAAAAACAGTATTATTTATTTATAATAACTAATAAATAAATGCGGACAACATCACATACATTGCTCTGAACCCAGAGGAAGTAGCTGAAGCACTTGTGTTATGGAATTCAGAAACAACCAAGGTAACACAAATACCCAGACCCGATACAATGTAGGATAGTGACTTGCTACATTGACCCGTCCGGTGATCGAACCCGGGACCTCAGAGCTAGCGACACCTTGAAAACCAGTGAGTACGCCACACGACCACGGAGGTTGTCGAAGAATTTATATTTATCCAAACATGGACAACTTATAACGACATCAAAAAATCGCCAAACTGTATAACAGCTGGTAGGCGATCATAGCGCTCTGTTATTCAATCAATTGTATGTGTTTTATTATTTACTTAATGTTACAAAATAAATAAAGGAATTCAAAGGCTGGAAGAAAATACACTTCCAATGTTGTATTAGTTACAGGAGATCAGTGGAAATGGGTAAATGGTTTTGTTATTCAGCTTTTACATTTTCGTAGCTGCATAGAAAGTTTAGTGGAGAAGCCACCTAAAACATTCTCCAAAATAACTATGTAAAATTCTGCTTGTAACAGAAGGTGAGTGACCTAAGTCACATCGCACAAAAACAACTGGAATCCTCAGACTAAATGAAAAATAGCATAATTTAAGATGAAGCTTAGTTTAATGTTAAGTTTTATCCCAAAATTATACCAATTTCATTAACTTAATTATCTAGAAACTACTTAAACAAAGATACTTCATTCGTAAGAGCGATGGCTAAGAATTCCTAACTATGTAAAACATAAAATGAAATTCAACAGAATTCTAAATAGCCTTAATTTGTGCGAAGTTTACATTGAAAGAGACTTTTGAGAAAACTTTGGACCTTTACAGATATTAAATTAAATAGTTGTATTAATTTCCTTGAATTTTCAAAGACAATTTGTGAATTTGAAACAATTTGAGTATTGTTGGTAAGGGGTTAGATTACGCCTTTGGGAATCAGACGTGACTTTGTGTGTATCGGAAAATTTTGGTAACGTTTCGCTTCCTACGTTGCTGTTAATGTACTTTGTGATATTAATAAACCTTTAATTTCGTACTGAGCAATGTTTTGGTAATTATTTATTTTTTTATACGAATATAAATGATTTGGATTGGAGACGGTTTGGTTTTTAGTCTTCTTCCGGCATTTTGGCATTTTTTGAATATTATTTTTTTACGACGTAAAATCCGTACACGTTGTTTTATTTCCATATTATGTTTTTCTATTTATCTGCTATCGTTTGAATCCGGAGTTTTTTCTTTCTTATTTGACGTTTAATTTTGTATATAATCGCAGCGTTAACCGGCTTGTGTGAAACACCACATACCTTTGTATCCCAACACGGCTTTTATTCGTTGATCGTCGCGCAAACATTTGTATTTCTGCTTTGTTTGCACACGGTTTCAGGGACTTGATGTTTGCCGTTAATTTAAACAGAGGCTTTTACTTTACTGATGGATTTCATACGCACTTCAGCGCCTGTAAAGGGGTACGTATGGCCTTACTTTGGTATGTAAGTTACCCGTTACATGGTGTTTACTTGAAAATGGACATTATACACGATTAATTATTCATGTTTAAACTTAGGTAGCTATGAGTTTCTTGAATTATTGACTTTAACTTGACCGTATATTTGTTTGGCTGTGTGACAGTCAGATGATGATAATAGTTTTCTACTTTGCTCCTTTTTTATTAGGCCCTAACTCTACCAAAAGCGGAAACAGCAGACAGAATTCCTTGTTTATTTAAAATCTCCATCTGCTTTGGCGAAGTCTTTCCCTGAATCGCTTATACGCTCCTTATGCTTATTTAATCCTTAGTATTGTCTAAAAAAACTGAGTTACATCTTCAAAAATAAAAAATGAACGGGCATGTAACCGTAGGACTGAGGCAATAAAACGAACGAAAACGAATAGCAAAAAAGTCAGAAGCATGTAACTAATACTTCAGGATATTTCGTAAGGTCAAAACTGTTGTCCCCGGGGCGTGCCCACTAAGATTTACGATTCCGAAGTTTGTAGGAACAGATGTTCGTATCCTACACCTAACACTTGTTGAGAATGTAAAACATGACTGTTATAACAGTTCGCGAGCGCCTGCAACATTGTTATGTGAGTAACGCTTGTTGAGTTATGGGGCTCTGGAGGTTTCTTTTTACGTTTATATGTGCCTACTGTGATGTTGATTGGGGTTCGATGATTTTTTGTGGTTTTCGACATCGTTTTGGTTAACAACATTGACGATTTTCGAACTACTTTTCAGGTATTCTCTTTTGTGTTAATTTTCCAGCTATTCTTATTGATAATAAAACTACTATAGCGAGTAAAAAAAAAATCTACTTCTCACGGATTTTTTCGCGGTTTGTATTTTGATTTTAGGTCCCGACGTTTTGACATTGCAGGTATCATGGTCACGGGCAGACTTTTCAATGTCTAACATTCGCGTAAACCTAAGAAACCAATATAAAAAAAAAAAAACATCAAATTATCAACGTCGAACAAAATGTCTTGCATTATAAAGTAACCGATTAGCAAAACTACGAAGTAAGCATTTAATTAAAAGAGTATGCAAAATTAAATGAAAATCTGAATTAACTTAATTAAAATTTAAACTATTTTCATAAACTTCCAACCTAAATCACAAAACCTTTTTCTCGTTTTTGTGGAAGCAAACTAACATAAGTTAACTCCAACTTTGCGCTGCATAGGGAGGACGTAATTCAAGATAACTTAAGATTTAGATACGGTTAAGTGAGGCTAAGTTGAAGTTAAGTGCTAAGTTAACGGTGGTCCGGCGACGTAAATCGAATATTCTGTTGAGAGTTTAAAATTTAGTTAGGAGTTCCGAAGTTTTGAGATTAAACTCAATGTGACTGACCTTACGTAGTCTTTACGATAAGTGGATGGAAAAGATTTCAATTTCATTCTGCTTGAGAGAACGGTGATAAGTTTTATGATATCAGAGTTGGGGCGTGATTTAAACTTAGATGGGCGCGATTTTAAAGGACTTTATCTGATACAGAGATTTTTTAACTGTAGATGGCAGTGTACTTTAATATAAAATTTCTCCTTATAGTGCTGAAATCCATACAATAGGTAAATAATAATTTAAAAAAATTAATAATAATATACCTAATAACTATACCCTATAAACCTAATAAAGGACAATGGCGAACTCCCATACAAATTTTTGTTGACATAATTTTGTTGCGTCTACTAATAAAAAAAATCTTAATATATAGAGTTTAGATTTCTGAACAATATTGTCTTAAGGTTCACTGATGAACGAAGTCACCAATAAAAGATATTTATGTTTTAAAGAATTTCAGGCTAGGTGCATAGAGAATAGTAGGGTAGGTGTCTTGTCATTTAAGATTTGTTCAAACCATAGACTTTACATATACGTAGACCGATACCATCGCTAGTTTCCCCTTGTGCCAAGCGAGAGCACTTTTTAGTCTGTATCTAGTACATTCGTTTACTGATTTTAGTTATTTTTCACGCAACGAGAAACTTATATACGAAACTATCGATGGTTTTCACATTGTTAGGATAATATTAGTGTTTGAGATAAAATTAAAAAAACGGCAAGCTCCATCTTCATACATAATTCACGACAAAACTGGTTCATATTAGTGCTTACGGTTCAAACTCTGATAGACTCACTCTTTAGTTTCTTATCTATACTCAGAGGTTCAAACTAAAAAAAACAGTTATCTAAAAGTGAAATTAATGGGCAAGCAATTAATTACCTTCGCTCGACTTTGCATTTTTATAACAGAAATTCATAGGAAATATGTTGAAGAAGTAAACCTCGTGAATTGGTCACTATTTTTTTAAAAGATTGGATGCGGTTCTTTCATAGTTAATAATATAGATATTATTAAACTAGGTTTTCCCTTGTGTCGCTTTGATAATATAGAGAGTAATAATCAGAGGTATCTTTTAAAATCTATAATCCTGACAGAACATGTTAATGTTTTCTTATAGGCTTTCTTGTAATACTGTTAAATGCACAAAATCGTCTATAAAATAGATGACCAACTGCAAGAATGAAATAAAAAACAGCATTAATTCTAACAGGGGATTGTCAAAGAAATTAAACAACACAGCTATATATTTTTTTTGTTATCTATTTTTATCCTCCCTTATCACGATATCATCCCGGAAACCAGCCGGTGCTGAGAGACTTTACACGACTTCCTATCGTGAAAAACAAATCGTCTCTCTAACACGCAGTAAAATCCAAAGTAAGAAGTAGAATAAGAGTCAAAAGTTCACATCAAAATGTCGTTGTAAGTGGTAGGTAATCGAAATCCTTTGGCAAGCACACGTCACAGGAGATATGTAGAAAGTCCATACGCATTCCAAATCAAAATTAAAAAGAAAATAAGAGTAATAGAATAGATACAACAATAATAGGAGTAACGAACGTTTAAATTGACAGATCACAAACAATGACAATTGACATAACTCAAAATGTCACATTGATTGTATCCGTTGTTGTTGCCATGCTGGAATGAAGTTTACCTACTTATTATATTTCTCTATGAAGTATACGTATTATTATTTTGATTCTATTTATTCATTTCGGTAATGTTGGGAAGAAATAATATGTCCTTAGATTATTCTTGTTCATAAAACTTCAATATATTCTAAAAAAACAGCTTTTTTAGTTTACCATCGAAATATATTCGTATGACTTAGTTCAGATTTAACTTTCAGTCATGGCAACACTCAAAGTACAATTTAATCAATATATAATTAAATCTAATATAAGAACAAACTCTAACTATACTAAAATTAAAACTTACATAAATAAAAACTAAATGGCGTCAAAGAACTCATCGTCATCCCTGTCAATGGCGGGGAACGTGCCCAGAAGGCTGGCTGCATTGCCACGTTGAATGGCTATGCCGATTCTCTGTGCAAGGAACAAACCAGCCCTCTGATCACGAGTAGATTCTACCAAACGTTTGGAAAGTTCTTTGAAAAGATTTCGTGCGCTCGGACCCCATGACCCGAGCGTTTCAACCCCAAACGGCTCGAAAATATAATCACCCACAATATAATATATTTCCAATTTAAAATATTTTTTTCATAGACTTAGACGCTATTTGAATAAAGCTTGATAAAATGTACCTTATTATTTCATGTAAATCTGTAATGACGACGTTTATAGACGCATAAGAATTACATCAACAATGATTTCGCCATTGTCTTTTCCTACAACCTAATAGCAATAACATAAAAAACGCGTCAGATATTTTAGAAAAACTCTGTTTTTTTTTTGTATAAACCGTTTGATAAATTTAACTGTCCTAATACAATTTTTTGCAGATTTTTCATAAAAAGAAAATTATGCAACATTAACAATTCTTACCAATAACTTACATCCAACCACCCAAATATTTCAACAGGTCGTTTATCCGCGAGATATATTAATAAAAACATTAATATCCCAGTTTATCACATCTAAATCGGCTAGCGTTTATAAAATCTTCGCGCGACCCCGTAGGGGTCACTAATAGGTAATAAAGGAGGCGGCGGGGGGTCAATTGACCTATTTGATACCCGTTCCAATTTTAAATCGTGACGTTATGTTGTGTAATAGTACATAACGTTGGGAAGAATTGCAGTTATGTTATCATTAGGCGTTTATGTAAGTTAATTGCTTTTTTTGTTTTGTTTATTTAACAAGAAATACGCGTTCAGAAAAAAAAATCATATTGTTTATAAACTGCGAAAATTTTATGCGAAACATTTCCCTTTGTTTTTTAAAACATTAAATTGAACGCATAATATTTTTAGTTATATCTTTGCAAAGTAAGCTTAGTTTTTTTTTGTTTTGTTATCCGGTGAAGAATGGAACACCATTCAGAAATTTCAACAGATTTCAGTGTTATCACACAAAACTTTTCAGATACCGTAAACACATAATACCAACGATTGCATTATCTTAAAGTACACACCGTAAGTCCCAGGAGAGCCAACATTACCTCGCACTGTGTCTACCGCTAAAATCAGCGATGCATGTCCTATCTCTTAGGATAACACCTTCTTTTGTCTCAAAACTCTCCGCGTACGTAGTTTATGCAAATAAGGCGTGAAAACAGGATATTTTGTTGGAAACCACAGTTCCCTTGGCGACGGTTTAGCACTTTATGTTAGCAAAATGCATCGCTTAACTTACACAAGCATTTTGTTGTGCATTGCAGAAGAATGGATGTGGTATTTTTAGAGAATATTTACTTTTAAAACACATAACTATCTTTAAACAGTTCTACGGAGAGATACCTAGTTTTGTGAAAAACACAATAAAAAAAACTATGGTTAGGGTGCGAGTTATGAATTACCATCGCCAATACAGGATCTTTTTAATAATCATTCCAACGGAAGAATAAAACAGTTCTATGAAATGTATTATCCAATATGTTCTAGGTTATTTACTAATAAAAATAAAAATAAAAGCATTTTGTATTACTAACACAAAAATGAGTCTCGTTACTTGAATAAATAAAGTTTATTATTATTATAATATACATACCTACTAATATACCTACTTTACAAAAAAACTCACATAGAAAACTATATTTGGATGAATCGGATATTATTGGCACATATTGACCATATTCTTAACCCTGCGGTATGATGAAAATGACTTCTTCCCAACTTTTGAACTCGTTTCATTATCCCATGCCTCCTCCAATTTCCGCCATCTTCTAAAGTCTTGCGGTATATAGGATGTTAGATATTTTTAAGGCATGCACACTTCGCTGGTTATCCGAGGGTTCACTAGTCGCTCTAAAGTGGAAACTTTTGCTCAAAATACGGACTTCCTATATAACTCGTACGGAATCTGCGCGTGTTTGAGTTGCAGCGACCTAAATATTCCAAGTTTGGTGATCCTGCATTACTGAAGTTTCTGGTTAGAACTGACCGGGTTGGAACCTGAGAAGGCTATGAGAAACTTATCTAATGCTATGCCGGATGAACTGCATCATCATCAGAAACTTGTACTTTATGCTTATGTAACTTCAAAGGTTACAAATTCATATGGTTTCATTGTCTCAGAAGAAACATTTACAACCGATAACAAGAGTATTTGTAAAGAATAATCATGATTTATATAGGTAAGACCCACGAGATTGTCCTTCTCTTTTGGAAAAAATCTCATTTACTAATATAAACATACCTATATAATACCTTCCTTCAATTCTATTCTAGACCTTACATACAAATTGAGCGCTCAACACACAATTTCAAGAAAAGGTAATTTTCAAAAGTCCCCAATTTATTTCAGCCTTCAAAACTTCGCTTTCTTACATTAGAATGGAATTTCTACTAAAAGAGACGTCATTCGTTTGAATTTGCAAGTATTCCCCATAAATCTTAAAAGCAATCTCAGATTTGCTGCAGTGTTGTCAAAAATCACGTTTTAATAAAAATTCTGCGAAAATAGTAAAATGAAAGTTGGCAGAACTAAAGTACTTTATCGTTTTATCTCTCGGTTTCGGTCTGAGTCATGAGCGCGGGTTATTGAGTGAGTAATATTAATGATAAAACCTATTGATATTGAAATCTTTATTGGCTTTATCTTTTGGTAAATCTAAAAAACGTTTATAGCAATTCTGTATTACTGTATGCTGCATTGATTTCTAAATATGAGAATGTTAATAACTTTTTGTGAAACATGCATCAGCAAAATTTAATTTCTTGTCTTCGTCTACATCTTAGTTGTTACACTGATATATTTGTTTTTTTTTTGACGTGCGGTTTACCCATTTTATTTATTCGGTAAAAATATACCAACTGGGACACAAATACATTTTAAAACTGATATAAAAGCGTCTCCACGTTAAATTGGACAGGATTCTCGTCCGCTTGCACCACAGGCCGTGTCCAGGCCACCATATTGGATTACCGTTGACGGAACCCGCTGACGTGGCGGCGACGTAGCCCACCCGTCACAACTTGCACCCAACGTATTTTTACGCCCAAATTTCCGACTTTATTGGTCTTGTTTAGTTTTTGGTTATAACTCTACGGTTACGGTTTATTGCGTTTTTACTGTAACTGTATCTGGACCACGTGTTGTGGGTATTGAATGTTTTATCTGTTTCGAAAAAATGGTGGCGTTGCGGGAAATATATGATCAAAGGTTTTCGGTTTGGTCTTTCGGTCGTAAATTTTTGGACCATACATTTCATTGTCCGCATACGTTGTACAGGATTTACTGAGTGCATATTGATCTACTTTCTACTGTGAAAATGTTTGCGAACTTTTGGATGCACTCTCAGAAAACAAGAAACTAATAGAGTAAGGTCAGGACTTACCTGGAATAAGATCTACCGCTACCACAAAACATGCTAGACTGAAATATGGCTTCATACTACTATTATTTATTTTGAATCAGTTTAAATATATTATTACAGCACGCAGGTATATTCGTATGAAAATATTGCTGTGATCGTCGCCGTGTCGTAGGCAGATGTCGGGCGGATATTCAAAACTGTCGTCTTTATTAACTGCGCCAGGTGATAGTGACGTCTTTGATAACACTCGCTTATGAAATTGTTGCTGATTTGCTAGAAAATTTTTAGACCATAATTTATTCGTTTTCATAATATCCGTCACTTGTTTTTATACAAGTCTTTTATACATTTAAGGTTAATAGCTGTTAGTAGTTGTAGTTTATAATTTAAACAGTTTAGATATCAATTACATTCCCAACTTCATTATAAGTGTAGAGCTCTTCAACGTTAACAACTGCGTAATCAGAAACGCGTCTGTAACTAAAGTGTGATTTACACCCTAGAACCCGACATTCATTACGCCTCGGGAGTGGGTTGATCTGTTTGATCCCTCGCCAGTTTACCCAAACATTTCTCCCTAGCATTCCCGCCTAGCAACGATATTTTACCTGCAATTTCACAAAGTTCGCTCCAGCGCGCGTCATGATGACGTTTACGCGGTAATTCAATATGGCGCCCGGCGGAGCGTCATGGCCGCGGGCGAGACATAACCTCAAAATCGCATCAACTCACATTTGATTACTGGAAAATTAACCCGACGTGGCTGTTATGTGCCCCTGGTGTTTTGGTCAAGGAGATTACCGGTGACATGGAGTTTGTGATGGTGTATGTCCATCACTCCATTTACATACATTATGTAAGAGTTGTATGTGATACGTGATACGTCACAATGTTTTGGTTACAAAATTATGGTGTACATTACTATATTCATATTGTATGGTTTAATATTCCTTTTTCAGTTCTGTTAGTAACTAGTATTTCAAATTTATTTTTTAATCTTTATACACTTTTGAGTAAATACGGCAAAAACAAACTTAAAGATCGTTTTAATAAAAAATGTTGTATACCTACATCATTAAATGAAATGTTTCACGATCACATCATTACTCACAACACGCTCTTGTTAGCCAAAAAATAGGCTTTCACAACAAACGAGAACTGAAAAAAACAGACAAGGGCTACCGAACAAGGGCAGCAACAAGACAAACAACTAATCAACCTTCTAATAAAATACTATGTTTTGAAATCCCTGGAGGACGGGCGAAGCCGGTGGCGCCCACAAATTGGTTCCCGTTAACATTTGGACGCGATTTCCGAATTTGTTGGCCCTTAACAAGCCCGACCTCGGGAAGTTTAGCTAGCGAACAAAATGACCAGACATGCCTCAATTAGTGGTCGCTGGAGTACCGAAGATCCTTATCGATCGTGGATGTGCAATTAGTTTAATTGGTACGGTATTACTTGTCACTTGAAGCTTCGATGTTTATCGGCTGCTTATGTGATTGTACAGTTAATGAGTGGTCAGAGTGATAGTAGTTTAGTGTCCTTTGTTGTAGAATTCACTTTTTCTTTTGCCGTGTTCTTGCAAGCATTGTAAAAATAGCTAAGTGAACTTTGGATTTTTTAAACGCAGTATTCAAATTACATCTTTTTCATTAAACTACGTTACCAGTAGGTCAATTATTTAATCTGATTATAAAAGTGGAAGAAAAATAATTCAAAAACCTTATATTGTAAACAATATTTTCTAAACCATGTCGAGGTTGTCCAAAGTTTATCAAGTTTGAAACTTGGATCCGTGTCGGGCATCGAACAGTCCCGGGTTCGTTCCCAAACTTTTAAGTAGATGCTCATTTTCAACTGCCCCAACTATCTATCGCGCCTGTCGGCTAATGAGCTAAGGAATAAGTTGAGGGATACAACAGAATTTCCGGACTTTAAGGGATCGCTCAGGTAATTCCTGTAGTTGTTTAGACAGTTTTGTACGTGTAATAAATTAAATTTGCCATTCTGGAGCATGGTAACGGGAATTTAATTTTTGAAATTGTAAAATGCGTGGTTATTTTGACTTGGTATTTTACTTTGAATCATTATTTTGTTTCCTTTTGAAATTTCAAAACATGCTCTAGGTTTTCGTGTCGCTCATACGTATTTATTAAAATCTGATCAGAAACATAAGGATAGCGTTCGCAACAAGTCAGATGCGGCGATCGCTATAAATGTAGCTATGTAACCTATCTCATTTTAGTCTCCAGTAATCCCCCATTTGTCTGTACCAATACACCCGTGTAGTGTCAGAGATACACTCAGACACACACATACACTCGGCATACATAATTTGACGATCGCAGTCTCATTTTCAGGCCATTACATCGCATCAGGCGCGAAACGAGTTCGCCGCATGGCGTCGTTATGCCATGTTTTACATACAAATTAATATTATGAGAGCTATGAGAGCCAGCAAGTGTAATAACACTTGTCTACACTTTGAATGAATTTCGTTTTTGATGGCCCTTCGTTGTAAGCTTAAAGATGCTTTTGTAAATTGGTTACATGTTGTTGTTAGCTAATTGGGGATTATTCTGCTAGAATGATTTTATAACTTCTTGAATTGAGTTTATAAGATGACAGATATTGATGTTATACTGTTCAAGATCTTGTAAGTGATAATTTAGGTACTGGTGATTGACTGCACTATATAATAATCATAAATAATAAACCGGCCTATTTACGTCACACTGCTGGAAACATGTCTCTTCGTATATAAAGAAAGAACGACCACTGATTACCACGCTTGCTCATTTGTGGATTGGCAATTTCAGATCACAATTTTTGTATATTACATTATGTATATTATTAATGATTTAGTTACCTTAGTATCAAAAATAACTTACGCTTAAACTTCTAAATCGACAACCCTCGAGCTAAATAAATTTTAATAATAGTACTCAAAATAATATTCCAACAGTTGACGCTACTATTTCCTGAATTCGACAAACAAACTCTACCCTTTTATGAGGTTCTGTATAAGAATGATGATGGTAGCTAGCCGGGGGTCGTGGGTATGCATAAATTATACAATTGCCGGCATTAATATCGCCCGCGAGACCCGGATGTGTTACAATAAAATGTTATGCCGAATTTATTAGCTCGCTCTCTTGTTGACCAATTGGTAAGTTTCCTGAATTTGAGAAACGGGTATAACCTTTTTGGAGATAGTTTCAATAGTCAATTGTTTTGTGTTGTTTAGGTAGATAACGACTATTTGAAACGTGTGAACTTTTTTAAAAAATTGAAAACGGATGTTGATTTGGAAATTGGGTTGATTGAACCACCCAAACCAAAACAGATGAAAGGCTAATAAATAGCTACTTTATTCATGCCTTTGCAGTGAAATAACAATAGCTATGAATATGTTCTAAATAAATGTCAACTACTAAAGAACAGCGTTGTAATTTATTTTTTTCCTAAATTGTGTATAACATTAATATATTTTTTACTTTTAAATTAAGCTGCTTTTATCTGTTGATTAGAGTCTGAAAATCAAAGACCTAGAAGATACAAAAACCAAACACAATCAAGACAGTGAACCTAAACGTCTGTCTTTTGTACCAAGTCTGCCACAAAAGGGAGTAATTTTGGACTTGCAATTATACCACAACAGACCTCGCTCTGACCACCTTTTGTCTTCGGTTCAATGAACCCTCGGAGAAGGGTGCTGTATCGGACATTCGTGTCACGCCTTTCCTGAGGACGCACATATGTTGTTGTCATTTAAAGATGATGTATTTCTTGATATTATTATGTGTGGCTGTAGATATTAAACAAAAAATATATCTGTAAAAAACATTTAAAATATCTCAATGCTTAAAATAATTTTATAGCAATTCAATTAGATGTAAACGCCTAAAGAAAAACAAAGTTTTCGTGCTTGAGATTCTTGTAAGTTGGTAACGAGATTCTACAGCAAGTAATTAATGTTTTTTTTTTTTTGCCCTTAAGCAACAGTTTGCCTCTAATTTCCAAAAACTCATTATAAAAAAAACCGCTATAAAAGCATACTTTTACGTATTATAATAAAATACGCCAATTATGTAGTACGCACAACAATGGCCCAAAATTTCCTCTCCAAAGTTCTTTTTAATCTAATCTCGAAAGTCATAACAAATTCCTAAACAAGGAAAATGCCTCAGCCAATCAGACGTTCCCAAATTATGCCACCAATATCCTTCAATCTGAAGTTTTAAAAAGTTTCCAGTACTTTCTCTTAATGAACTAACAAATGGCTTCGCGATACACAATGGCTTAATCAAACCGCATTGAGATAAGGGAAACAAAAGGCCCTTTTGAGGATCCCCTCAAGGTATAAACGTGGGCGGACGAAGACTCTACCTTTGGAGCGGTTACTCTGTGGTTTGCAACTTTGCCGCGTTGGTACGTGGGAATACCTTTTTCCCTAGTCAGTAAGGTAATGAAGAACTAAACAGTTCATAAATAGTTGTTACAACTATAATTACTGTCATATCATTATATTAAATGAACATTTAGCAGGAATGAATGGATGAAATCGTAAACATATTTTACATTTGGTCATTTCGAACTATTAGGTTTTTTTTGTAGTACAGCGATGAGTTCTAAGATAAATGTGAAGAGAATACTTACAGGCCGAAAAATCATTAGCTCGAAAGAACATGTTTGTATTTTTACTTTCTATTTCATGAAAATAATATAAATTGAAATATTAAAAGGACTAGGTTAATTTCAGTATTTTTAACCGACTTTTACATTTTAGAGATTAGTCAACTTTCTCTCGGTTCAGAGTATCGACTTAATCCGCTTCATAGGCACTAACTTACACCAAACCTGAAGTCCTCCAAATGCCCTAATAAAAAGCGACAGGATAAAATGATTTATGGGATAACTAGATAAAGAGGGTGCCAAGTTTAGTCAAGTCGCTCCAGAGATAAGACAATAATAATAGATTTGTTACTTTTGTCAGTGGCAGAGCAAAAACACTTGGAATGTCTTCAGTGGTCGAAACAGACAGGCGGTTTATTGTCATCGTGTTTTGCGCCTTGTGGCTCTGGCAGTACTGTGAAATGTCTTTGTAGTGTTTCCTTTGATTTGGAAAAGTTATTAATGTATTAGTAGGTTATTGGTATGTGTATCGTGAGGCTTTTGTTTTATGGGTTTGTCAGGCGTATCGTCAATTTTCGGCCCAAGCTTATGAATACTTGTACAATATCTTTGTATTTCACGTTCTTATAGATAAAAATTACCCTAGTTTGAGTTACTTTTGACTATGAAAACATTGGTCCTAAACCTTTATTTATTCGTCTTTTTGTATTTTCTTTATTTGCTGTGGAATCGTAGAAGTTATTGAATGAGTGTTTGAATACACTTCTTAACGCTCAAGGTATAGCTAATATACCTAAACCTTTATGTGGACAATAAACGCTAGTAGAATAACAGTTACCACAAGAGTCAGAGACAGTCCTTAACACTTTGGTAGCAATAAACCAAAACCAATTATCACTTACCGCCATATTTACGAACGCAATGAGCCACACACACAAACAAAAAACTAATCAACCATTTGCAATTACAGGCAAGTCTTCAATACGCAACTGGACTAGATAATCGTATCAAATCAGAATGGAATGCGTAAATCTAATCTAACGACCAATAATTAGTGCACAATAGAGTACACTGTCACCGCTGCCCGTGGAAACGTTCCAATTATGCAATACGAGATTTCTCTACTGCCAATGTTAATTAATTGTATGGGTGATTAATGAAACCGTCATAAACGACAAACGTGCTGATTTACGAGGCTTGGACGTAAGGTGTAGTTAGTAATAACTGGAGATTATTGTGTTAGTAATGGTAAGTAACCAATAAGCAATATTGAGAAAAAGATGGTTCTCTTTCTGACATGAGAAATTCAAATACTTATTTTTTTAGGTTAACTTTGTTGTTGAAAAGTAAATGCACAAGCAAAAGATCTGTTATTTCCATAGCACTATAAATATATTGCATTTTTGTAGAATTATTCTATTGATACGTTATTCCTTCTTTTATACAACAGTATGGGAAAGTAATAACTTATATGAAGACACTTCAGGTATAACAAACAAATCCAGCCATGTAACTAACATTTGATACCTAATATTGTACATTGCACTATGTGCCTAATCGTTTAAGTTAAAGACAAAGGGAATACATACAGAGAATTACGGACCACTACATTCATGTTCTCCGAAAGCTAGTAGTAGCAAACTATAGTAGTGCTTAAAGACTGGTCAATATTAATGTAAGCTAAAAGGACAAATTTTAATTTATAAATATAACTATTCAAAACAAAGTCGGGTTAGTTAGTTACACAATTCCTAACTCAAGATCCGAAAGCAACGCTTTTTATGATCTTCGATTTGGACGAAATTGATCTAAAAAAATATTTTTTGAGAAAACCGCGTGGCATAGACAGTATATACAAAAAAATCTGCGATAGAGGAGTACGTATATCTATAACATAGGAGATGTTAAACAAAAAAGTTTTTTCAAACGTGTATCTTACACAGATTACCCGAACATCCCAATAACTATAAATTATAACAGTTCAAGAAAAATCTATTGCGGGGAAGAATAATGAAGAAAAATGCACAAAAGCGGCCAGTCATGACGGACGAATTGCCAGTCATCGCAGCCCGCGAGTGATCGGCAAGAAATTCTTATTTCTTCACCAGAACTTCTTACCGACCAAATTACATTTCCCTTCACAAAGAAAATGGAAATACAAATAAGTGGCTTTTTGTATGATGTTATTTGTTCGCGCCTGTGCTGTCTGTCAGCTGGTGATGCTCAGGTCATTTTTTATTATTGTTTTGTTTGTTTTCAGCAATGACTTTTCTTAAGTTATAGTAAAGGTGTGTTTTTTTTTCAATTTTCATAATTATTCACTTGAGCGATATGCCAAGTAGTTGATTGTGTCAACAATGACGACTAAAGATTAATTCATTACCCAAAAAATACCATTTCATTAGCCCTAAATAAAGTACGATGAAAAATTTTGAATTTCAATGAAGTATCTTGTCCAATCCAGTATTAACCAGCAAAAAAGTCCCGAAAGATTACCTCCGGTATCCGTAGTGTTGATTCGCTGAACAATTCATCGGGACATTTACGGCTCGTCCCCACACTGACATTATTTAATGGTCGAGGCGTCACCGCTGCCTGTCGACACGACTAGGGTTAAATGCAAGGCGTTTTGTAGAGATGTGAGTGATTGGACTAAGCTGTCTTTTAAATGTTAATAAAACTTTTCCTAAAATGTGAGTGGTACTTAATTGAGATAGGTCACAAAAAAGGTAATGCATTATTTTGTAAGTTATTTATATAACGTAGGAAATACTATTTGTGTATTCGTTAGCTACTTGTAATAAAAGCTACATATTAATAAGCAGCTTCTTTAATAAGGTATGAGGAATAAAGATCTTATTCATGATTTGATATAGGTTTATACATGTTGAAACTGCAAATTATGAAATTAAAGTATAGAAATGAAGCGAAGAACAGAATTGCAACAAATTTTATTTCAGTAAAAGAGCAATTACTTAAATCACTTTAAATCCAATCCTTAAGTTACTTTCAAATCATTTTAACATGTTAATATATTGCATAAAATATCAAAAATATCTAACCCTGTAATGCTCCCTACTGAGCCACCGCGTGCTGACCGCACTGCGCATTGTTTTATTGCGGCCGCGTTGACTGCCAGCCGTCAGCGTGACTAGGGTTAACTTGAAGTTACGTGAACTTTTGTTAGCTTTTATTTATTCTTCGTGATCTAAATGACTGTAATAATAGTTTATTGTTATTGCTAGATAATTATGTGATATTCAAAATAAAAATATATTTCTTGTTTTTTTCGTACCTATTGGATTATATTTTGTTTAAGTATGGGTATTATCTTTCAGCACATTTTAATAAATACTTAATTTTAATAGTTTTATGATTTTGTTTGTGGATTTTAAGCAGCTTAAAACAAATAAGCAGTTCAGCATCGTCTTCAAATCTCACACTTAAAGCTTGAAGACTTAAAATCTGTTACAGTAAACTAAATAGCCACCTTCTAAATAAAATTGTCAATGTCTCCAAACTCGACAAAATTGTATGTAAATAGTGATACATAACTTCCTGCGACGATTTAGGTTCCTAAGCTTTACATCGGGTGTCTATAAATAACTTTTAGTGCATTTTATTTAACAAACTTTAGAGATGCATCGCCTCTTCTGCATACGGCAAAGGTGCTTTAAAAACGCATATAAATCTTTTTAAATCGCTTGAAAAGACGTGTTTACGTTTAAATGGCACTTCACGAAAATATTGCGAAGTATGTTGGGAATAGTGTACGGTTCAGGCGATGTACAGTTTTGGTGTTCGGAATACTGAAGACCAAACTTACTGACACAACTTACTGTTATATTGACAGTAAGTTGTGTCAGTCGGGTTCAATCAGACTGAATGTAAGGTAAAGCATAAATGCTGACATACTCCTTAGTTGAAGTACTTCCAATACGAAAAAAAATACTAGAAATACAGACTTTAATGGTACTTATAGTAGTAATTTTCGAGTGAAAATTAAAATAAGTAAACAGACTGTACAACATTTTTGTAAATTATTTTTCGTCGTATAATATCCAAGAAAACATTTTTTTTCTTAATTATGAAGCCAAATCCCTTGGCATATGTATTATACACTGAGCTACTTACCTACTTATGCTATCTTTTTTGGCATAAAATAAATGCCTGCAGAAACTGCCTCCAAAGATCTATCCTACTTGTATAGTCTCTTATTGTGTGTTCACATTATATCCCTATTTAGTCCGGCTTACACGGGCTTAGCGTATCGTGCTTTCCGATTCGTTTCGGCCGGCTAATCCTCGTGAGATCGCCTGATCGCTTGTAATCCGTCATTAGTAGCCGATAGCCAACCACTGGCCTTTGGGTATACTGGTCAATAAATTGTTTTCTTATTTGAGTAAAGTGTTGCCAAAACATCATTTGGAGTTAGGTAGGTCGGTGTTTTAATTATTATTGTAAATATTGCCAAGGTTATAATGTTTTACATCGAATATTTCACTGTATTTAATTTTCTATCGAGTATTCACTGCTGGGTACACAGGTCCACTAAGTATTCATTTTCATAGGTCTTACGCTGCCGAATTACTTCTCAAATGAAAAATGTTTTTCATACACAACATTTTGCCATAATTGTACCTGTATTTTTTCAATAAATTAATTAATATTTTTTTGTTTTATTATTCTTTATGTGTTTCTGCAGGATGCTTTTAGCTTCTACACGAATAAACAAATGTTTTTCACATATAAATCGGTGTTACGTAACTAGGAAGTCACATCGTATCGTTTCTACGAGTTCACGTGGCTCGGGTCAGTAATCCGCCATTAGTGGGCATGAGGATTACACGCTCTTGTGGTTCCCTATAAATATGAGCTTCCAAACTCCGATCATTTTATGGCTGGACGCTAATTATCGGGCACAAAACCATCCAATAATTTGGAAATTGAAACCACATGGAAATGCTATACGAAAATACAATAAACAAATGAAGTAAAACAACTGCGGTGTACCTTAACTGCATAAGTATTTAATTCGGCGCTTGTAGTCTTATACTAAGCATTTCTAGTTTAATTAAGCGGTTACCTACACTACACCGTAAAGACTTCTAAGGTGGTGTGTAGTATAAGATAGCAGAAATAGCGATTTGTAACTTCCTTGTGCACATAAAAGATTAAAGCGAACGAAATTAATGAAAGATTTAAAATGTCCAATCAAAACATGATAGGTTAGATAAAGAAATGTCGATCCAACAATAAAAGAGAATGGTTGATCTATAATGTTAAGCCTAAACCCAATGGACGAAAGGACTGCACCCAAACCGCAAAAGTACATGAAAATGTGACAGCTTATATCAATATTCAATCCCAGTAAACTACAAATTTTACCGTTCACCTATCAGATAATGTCACCTACTTTAAGACGAGTCCGTCCTGATTTCCTCACCAGCCCAGTTCAACAATATACACAATTTACTCGCGTCCAAGGAAAACGTAAAGAATTTATCGCCCGTTACTCCTTGCTTAGATAGAGGTTGCTAAGTCCCCGGCCGTGTTGTTATAAATCCTGTTGCCTTGGGTCGAATTTACCTGCCGCCGCTATTTGGGCCAACTTTGTGCGTGGCCTCTACTTAAGGCCACTTTATAGGCCACTGGGAACTGTCAAATAGAGGCCAGCAATGACTGATTCATGTGTGACTTTTTGAGGTGGTTTTTACTACACCTAGGTGTTTGTTAATTGGGTTTCTCATAAATAATTTATTCCTTGAAGTTGTCTCTGCCAAAACTTACATTTCCTATGCCTAGATAAATTAATTATCTTTTAGTGACTAAATTTCGACCGCAAAATAATTGCCAAAGGATTTAAGGAAAACATTACAATAAATTGAGTATATTCAAAATGATAAGAACCAAAATGCATAATTCACGCAGTATTGAGTTCAACAGTGATCAATCTACCCAATCTTAAATACATATTAAATTTCAATATTTTATAAGTAGTTAAACTCTATCAAACTTCACACTGTTATCCAAGAAAATCTCATATAAAATCCGAAACAAAACACGTCACTTTTATTAGTATTCCCAAATAACTTTCAAAGCACTAAGTCCACCCATTATTTCTAAAACTTCAGAAGAATACACAAACCTCCGTCATACATTACAGAAAGACAGCCAAAACCTTTTTACTGAACTTAATAAAACTTCGCAGATATCTTTTAAAGATAAAAAAGCTCAAAGACTAATAGCTGACATACTTTTTCATTCTTGAAATATCTTTTGGTGGAATGAGTTGAGGGGATTACAATACTGCTTTGTCGTTCGTTCGCTGAGAGTCTAAATGTTCTGGTGTCGAAGAGTTCTGTGAAACGTTTTAACGTAGCGATGTTGAAAGGAGTCACTGCGGTACAAAGAGTAGTGGTGGTGAGGTGCTGATAAGAGGGAGCGGGAGCAGAAGCGATTAAACGCAAACTGCTTGTTTGTAGAGTGTGTGATTCAAAGTTCATTCAATTATACAACGTTACTGTTGATTTTTTGTAAACATCTTTGGGCTGAATTGCTCAGTATGAAAAATAAGTTAGCATTGATCTGACTTAAGGTCAAAGGAAAATGAATTGATAATAACCAACCTAAACTTACCTTATACTCGTATAGAACAATGCGTCTAATATAAACAGTAGTTCAAACAGTAAACTCAACTAGTTACTAAAGAATAATAAAATTATTTAATACTGTCGCAGCGTGGGATTATATTGAATGGAACAGGCTTAGGAGGGGCTTTTGCCCAGCAGTGGGCCAGTATGGGCTAAGAAATAAAAATGCTTATCTACACCAATACTTTTTAGTTTTTGTGCAAATCTATTTTAAATTTTATTCTAATTACCTCTTTACACACCCCGCTGCCTCTCACCACTGTCACCTCCCTGCTACAATCTTATGCATAGCATAGTGCGGCATCGTTTCAGCCTGAAACACTCCCATTCAGCGAGCTAACATGAGCGCTCGCCCGCACCGATGTTTTGTACTTGATATTGAGAACAAGTTGCCTTTTACACGAATGTTGACGAACACTCGGCAAAAGCTAGTGTGAGGTATTTTTTGTTGTGTGAGTTTGACGTGAAGGAAATATTTTATAAGTTTTCAATGTGGTGATAACTTGTATTTTTAATAGTTTTTGATCGTTGGGCAATATGATTGTTTTTTTTTTTATTTAATCATCTACCTAGCCTTTTCCCAAGCTATGTTAGCGTCGGCTACCAGTCCGGATTCAGCTGAATACCGTACTGTAAAACTTTTTAGAAGTGTAGGGTTAAATCATTATCACTACGTACTAAGTAGCCATATCCTGCGGCTTCGTCCGTGCGGTTGTCAGTAAATATTTGCTTTTGTCCTTGCTTAAGCCCTAAGAATACCCTATACTAAAGTTCATTAAAATCTGTTTTGTAACAGACAGACAAATAGATACACACAATGTAGCTTTCACATATATATACAATGTTCGTATGGGACTATTGATCAATATAGTTATATCATAACATTATTTAAAATATGACATTATAAGTTTAAAAAAAAGACTACGTGGCACAGACGAGACAAAAATTAAATGGCTTAATTTACTACGAAAATACTGAGCTTTAGTAAAGTAATCGTTATTAAAACTTTAGCTAAACATGCAAACTTCTAATGGAACAAAGTTTTATTCATTTACCAACTGCAACATGTTTTATGTAATGTAAGCAAGCAGACTATTTAGGGCTTTTAGTTAGCTAATGTCTAAAACTTTTCCAACGCCATTTTTTGTAACTTCAGACGTATAATAATATTTTGTTTTAAATAAAGTAATTATAGGGTATTTTAAAGTTGTAAAGTTAAATCGAATATATGGGTACGTAGCTTGTGGTTGTGTTAATGGAGTTTCTTACCGGTTCTTCTCCATTGGAATTACATTTTGGAACCTGTAACTAGAGTCAGAAAATTTTAAGGTTTTAAAAGGGATTAAAAAGGCCTACTTAAAATAAAAATATTTTAATTTCGATTTTGAAAAAGTACAGTTGCAATTACAGAACATCTGTATTTGTGCAATTAAGTGTATCGTAAAAGTTGACCAAACATTAAATTTTCTAGCGCGGAAATCTTGTAGAGCTTCCTATCACAAATCAATGTGAAAAACATACCCAGTGGACATATAAAATTACTATGCTTACATGCATGGTAATAATCTAACTAAGTTACGGTCACCAGCACATTACTTTATGTCCTCATTACCCCGCTAGCCAATCAGGGACTCTCATCCGCTCTAATTGGCCAATCATGTCGCTGCGATGGCATGTCGACGTTCCTAGAATACTGCTTATGTCTGGACTGGTGTCATTTAAAATGTGATACGGAGAATGGTAATATTGTATCTTTGCTTAATTATTTAAGAATACAGTATTAGAATATACCGCCAAAGCGGTATGTTGTATGTACATACATATAACTATTTGCATAGTTTATTATCATCGGCGGTAATTAGTAAATATTCACATATTCATGTAATATGAAATTGTACCTATAATCATTGACTTTACTTGAAAGACCTTTTTTACCGTAAAGTTAAGTTACTTCTTGAAGAATTAACTGTAGTGATCAGTCTTTGTACGGGATTCTCAATTCAAGAGTTAGACTTGCACATATTCGTGACTCTAGCGTCAAGAACATACAACATAATGACTCTTACCTTAGAATCTATAACCACATGACACACATTACCCACACAACAGATACCAATGCACTGTGCACCAACTATTAACAGCATTAATAACATCCCACCCCC
This sequence comes from Autographa gamma, assembly GCA_905146925.1. Lineage (NCBI taxonomy): Eukaryota > Metazoa > Arthropoda > Insecta > Lepidoptera > Noctuidae > Autographa > Autographa gamma. Next base: position 2,339,970 of record LR989858.1, read on the forward strand.
ATGGAACACTCACCCACAAGGAACACTCTAACGACACTACACCTTCTCCTTATTTATGGCGCGGTTCACGTTCAGATCACCAACGTTTGTACGGCTTATGTCTTAGGACTGGAACTGTAATTGTGGGAATTCATTTGAGAATTGGCATATGGAATTACATAGGGATATGTTTACCAAGAGATTAGAAAATTTTGGGTATGGTTCAGTTCAGATTAGCATTATTATTACGGATTCGATAATTGCTTAATGGTGCTATAGAGTTACGTAATGTTTACTCTCATTACATTCTACCAGCACCATTAATTAGGTCTTATGTAACAACAGAATAGATACTTAATATTTAAATAAATTAGTGTTTGTAAAACCTGCTTCAGTTAGCTAAGAAAATACACACCTACCATTTAAAATTTAAACAGCTACCTACTTTATGAACTTTCTCAGTACCATGATACAAGTACTTGTACTTTTGCAAATGTTTGAAAGTTAATTACAATACATGGAGTAACCAAACACCAAAAAGTATTGTTTTTACGTTTCTTTAACCTTAAACCCTACTAAAATTGTTTAAATAGCAAATTATTTCAAATAGAAAATAAAAAAATGGCTGGTTTTCTCATCTAAACCGCATTTTTTACGAACACAAATTAAATTTTCGAAAAGAAATTAGCTTCCAAAAGTTTGTAACAAGGCAGACTGGCCAGGGAGCGAGTACAGTACAGCGTACACAACGTATCTACGGGGACACTCGAGGCGGGTACATTTTCCCCCTAACGTTGTATTTCTTATAGAAACTCCCTGCGGGGATTATACCCAACCTTCCCTTGGTTACCAGACATTTTTTTTTAACAATTTTAATTATAGACGTTATGTTGTAAGCTATATCTTATGAATAAAAGTTTTATTCTATAAAAAAAATAACGTATTTTAAGTTGTGTGCTATGTTTTGTATGAAACGTTTCCGAAATTTTTTATTCATCTATTATAATGGATTAAAATAGACAAAATTACTACTTATAATATATATTTATTAATACACAATTAAATCTAATATAAGAACAAACTCTAACCATACTAAAATTAAAACTTACATAAATAAAAACTAAACGGCGTCAAAGAACTCATCGTCATCCTTGTCAATGGCGGGGAACGTGCCCAGAAGGCTGGCAGCATTGCCACGTTGAATGGCTATGCCGATTCTCTGTGCAAGGAACAAACCAGCCCTCTGATCACGAGTAGATTCTACCAAACGGTTGGAAAGTTCTTTGAAAAGATTTCGTGCGCTCGGACCCGATGACCCGAGCGTTTCTACTAATAATATTAAAAATACCTACCTACCTTATTTGGTTCTGTTAAGTGTGATTTTTATTATTTGTACATGAGGATTACGTAAAACGCTTGGTGATGTATAAACAACGTACTCATTTAAAGTGCTTTTAAATGAACCCTTTCATTTGTGTATTACGAGTGAACCCTTTCGGACATTGTTGTTGAACCATCCTCGCCCGCGGCTAATTGTAAGCAAAGATGAATCCGATGCAAACACGCCAATTAATAAAATAATTAATATTATGACACAAACGTGAAATTAAATATATTCCATGTATGCCTTCTATTTAGGCCACTCTGTGAACTCTTAATTAAAATATAGACAACATATAACTAGTTGAACTAGTATGAACAATACCTAACATATACAGAGTGTTATCAAAGGGGTATATCAAGCAAAAAGGAGAAAGGGGAGAAACTTAACTTATTTTGAGCTGAAATTTTGTAAACTGACTCTATACTAGATATACTATTCACCCCTTTTGGATAGATATGCTCTTTCGGTAACACACTGTATACATATCTATGTATTTAATTAAAGTACACTCAATTAATTTATCTGATATAACTGAAAAAATAACAAATTGTAGTTTAAGCTAAATAATATCTATTAAATAACTCTTGTATTCCTTGAACAAATTAGCATTGATTTGATATAAACTCCACAAGACTAAGTCTGAAATTTAATTAATTAAAATCGAAGGTATTCAGAAGTTGTAATGCAACACAGTTGCAAACGTAATGGCTTAAATTCAACGTTTAGTGCCACTGTTGCGATAGTTGCAATAGCTTGACTTTACATAACGCCCTCAAATTATTTTGAACCTTAAATTATTTACGTTGAAGTTGTTTATTGCTTGTAGGTTATGTCATTATAATGAAGATTGTATGTTAATTAACTTTAAATTTAAATGTTCTTAATCATTGTATTTCATATATTTACCTCTACCTTAGTGGTGACTTCCAATTAAATATCCAATTTCCATTTACTAGTAGATTTTGCGTAACCAACATAGGACTGAAGAGCTTTACACACCTGGCCTAAAATGGCCTGTGTGTGGACGACTGGGACGACAAGAGCTAGTGATGAATAGTTGATGACGAAGAGAATATTAAGACCAAAAAAAACTCATACTAATATTATTTACTCTCCTTTCATCATTCTCAATCTCATTCCAGTCTTAATAAAAGTCCTACAAAATGCTCTCTCAGCCAAACATTACGTCGAGACCCACGGAGGCATATCCCCACGTGAGCCAAGTGTTTGCACTGCACTCGGCGGTAGTCGAACGCGAATCGAATCCGACGAAGAATAAATAATTATTCTATAATGCTTTTACATAGATTTGTTTGGTTTGTGGTGTGTTATTGAAGTTTTAAAGGTTTTTTGGAATTCGACTTGAAGTTTCTTTTTGATAAATTAAATGTTGTAATTCATATTTTAAAGTTATCATTATGTGCAGTTGTAATCAGATGGGGGAGACTTTTGCCTAGCAGCGGGACATGTGAGAAGTTAAATGAAATAAAAATGTGCAGTATGGCAAAGTATGTTGTTGTATGTATAGGTGCATGAACACTACTTACTACCACAAATATTGTTTTGAACACAAAAAAATAATCCAAAGACTCTTTTGTTATGAAATCAGGGATAACAAAAGTATTAATTGAATGTCGAAGTATTTGTCTGTTAACTCAAAATTACTTGGCGATAGATTCACAAAAAGTTTATACGGTAGACATAGTAGGTACATAAAAGGTAGACTCACATCTTCTGACATAAGAACAACATTAGTAAAATAAATATGCTACCAATCTTAGTCCTTAAAATAAAAGTCTAGGTAAAGTGAGGTTACAAAAATAAACCTTTACGAAAATGCGTCTAGGCTTTATCTTAACAATTGATGTAATCCTTTAGTCATTGTTACTCTCAGAGATTTCGATAGCCACTTCCAGATAAGTGATACCACCATTACGTATCTTTGACCCTTTTTACTGAATCCACTCCGTACTTTCATAAATCACTTGTCATATTTGGTTTATTGAGAGAAAATAGGGTTTTTGTTAGTTTATTCAGTAAATGTTGAACATACTTGTAGAAATGTTTGGTATATTTTTTTGTGTGAGCTTGAGTGGTCAATTTTACTTCCATAGTTATATTATGTACTTTGTATCATAAAATACTCTAAGGTATTAGTTTGCTTGTGAGTAGCAATATGAGATTTGGATCATGTACTTATTAATATAATGTATTGGGACATCAAAGAAAGCTGGTTCTTAGCTAGTATTTCTGCATGTGATTAACTTTGCAGGTAAAAAGTTGATCCACATTTCATCACCCAAAATTAAAAAGTGTTGTCTTAAAAAAAAAACGTAATCTCTACATCGCAAAATCTTACAAGAACTTGTAACAAAAACACACACTTAATTTCTTGCCTTCGCCACAAACTCACTCTCTTGCACAAAAATCAAATTTGGAAAGTTTCACAAAAGTTTGCGTTCCTTTATTTTCTCACTTAACACTTTGTTACCTTGGTACCTTATACGGGATTGTTCCTGCCTCTTTGAACACACAAATATATTGGAAAAGTTAACACGAATCCGACGGTACCTACAGTTACCTGCCGTTGCCTACAGCTGCACTGTTCGTGTATTGTGCAGCACTGGAAAATCGTCAAAGTTAAATTGGAGATCACTATCTGAAAGTCGGATTTGAATCTGAGATTTTATCCGTAAATGTATGGCTATTGGTTGTGTTTGTTGGATATTGTGTTGTTGTTTCTGAGTTACTGATGTTGTATTTTTATTGACGTTCCAAGTAGACGTGGTATGGTAAACTCTTCGTCTTTTAAGCGTGTCATGTGGTCATTTAAATCATTATTTATCAGTTTATGATTGAACTAAAATTTATATTTATGGTCACATAATGATGAAAGGTTAGATGTACCCTACATGAGCTGCAATCAAGTGTCATAAAACAGCACGCATATTGTACATTACCGGCATCCTAATGTGTTTTTAGGAAATGTCTCCTCTGGGATCTTAATACTAAATGTCCACACATTTCGCAATTTACTTTATTTATCTTTAAAATAAATTTCATTTTGTTGTTTTCTATGTTTAATAGTTTAAATATTATTCAACTAAAAAAATAGGTTGTCATATTTGCCAGCTGTTATAGATAATAAAAAATATTTTTTAATGAGTACTAACGTAAACTAACTTTAATGTTTCCTATACTGAAATTTATTATCCAAGAAACTATTTTGCAACAACTACGCAGAGTTACAGTTTCTTCAGTACTTACCAAGAGACTTCATATCTAAAATTACTTACATACATTATGATCAAGGCGCTTTGATCTAACGCTGTCTTCTTGCGGCTGCAATCTCATCTATAAGGCAGACAATCTCACAGCGCAAGCATTAAAGAACATATATTACTCCCGCCCCGTAATCTTAACAAATCCCCTTACAAGATAAATGTACAATGCAGCTACACTTTCACAATGTCTTTTGAATTTAATCAAAACTTTCCACGAAAAGAAATGCTTTCATCCAAAGACCCCTGAAAAAGGAAAAATTGGCGTCTCCATCAAAACGTCATCGCAAAGGGGAGGTTGGGGATAATTAACAATTAGTTAATGGAATGGTAGGAATGTTTGCAGAGAACTCGTGGTCGCTCAGGAGGCCGGGGGAAAATGGAATACCTCATGTTGATGTTGTCTTAAAAGGGATTAGTCGTTGAGTTGAGTGCAGTTTTCTATTACAGTGAAAACAATTCTTAACGATAAAGCTATTTAAAAATAACTTTTAACGTTGATTACAATTTTTAATTATTTTGTTTCCCTTGCCTGTTGTTCCTGTATTAACTTAATTTAAGAGAATAATTTATTCAGAATTAATTTATGAAATAAGTTATTAGTTCTTAAAGACAGCTGTTGTATAAAATTATTCTTGTTTCGTCCAGTTTATAAACTTCAATTTAGTAATTTGTAGCATTTCTACAGTCTAGACATTGAAGAATTTTCCATAATTTTAAAATTAAATAATTCTGAGTTTGTTTGCTAAAAATTTTGAACAAGGATTTACTCGCAAATTTCTTTATTTTATTTATGACGACACGTTTTGTGTAGTTTTTCCACATGGCCATATTAGGCACAAATAGAAAAAGAAAGCAATATGTGTATATATGTATACCTAATTTATTTATCTGTAGAGTTCAAACATTGCCTAAGATCGACTTTCTATTTTGATCTCTGATAGATCTAAACAATTTCGGACCTACCTATCTACTTAGGAACTAAACAAAATTGCTGAGACTTTCCCTTGCTTAAGACTTTGACTTACTTTAATTATTTGAAACAAAAACAGCCTCACTTTGTACTACGATAACTTTAAAGTTCCCTGAAACAGAAACTGAAAGATCTCAGTTACCATACGTTACAAACATTAAAAAAAAAAAATGCGGACAACATCACATACATTGCTCTGAACCCAAAGTAAGTAGCTAAAGCACTTGTGTTATGGAATTCAGAAACAACGAAGGTACCACAAACACCCAGACCCGAGGCAATGTAGAAAAGATGATTTCTACATTGACCCGACCGGGGATCGAACCCGGGACCTCAGAGATAGCGACACCTTGAAACCGGTGCGTACGCCACTCGACCACGGAGGTCGTCAAACATGATCCAATCATTTCAATCTCAATTTATTAAAATGCTCAACTTTTCCCTTTTGTACCTTTTTCTGTAGCTAGCGGTGCATTTCCACGAGTATTCAGCTCTACGTATGGCTCAGATGGGAGCTATTTGTTCAACGCTTGTCGGTACACCACGGGAATTGGATTACCAAGGGACTTATTGTTCGAACACGTCCGTTTATTATGTATTTTTTTGCTGTCGGCGATTTTAAAACGTAGACCAGTGTGTGTGTTTGTTGTTTTAAATTAAGCTTTTGTTTTTGAGTTGTAGGAGTAAAGCAAAGAGAGATGTGCTTGGGACGCTTATGACTGATCGCGGTAGTATTGCGAAATGCGTTCCCGCCTGGTCCCCGGCAATACGGAACGGTGAAGCACTCCGGTGGTTTTAGCCGGTAGGAGTCCGGCACACCCGTCCGTCTTCCCCAGGGCGGAGGAATTCCATGGAGAATTTCCACCGGGACAAAAAAGGGACGCTTACGACTAATCATATCGAATGGTATAAAGTATGAAAGTCTATTCGTTTGTTACTTCTAACTGCTGAACTAATTTTGATTAAATTTAGTACGTAGTTAGCTTAGTTTCCAAATATATATAAGCTACTTTTGGCGGCAACATTAAAAATCTAGGCAGAAAAAAACGCGAGCAAAAGCTAGTTCTACATAGTGATTTGTAGCACTAGCTTTTATATACGTACATACGTCAACCATAAACACACAATTACACTGACTCAATTACAACTTCAATGATCTACAAAAATAGATATAGATTACTAAATAACATATGCTAAATGTAACATAATGATGGATCTGATAAAATGACAATATAATCAAAATCGATCATACGAAATTGTATTGAAATTCGTTTAGTCGCCGTGAAAGATTGATAGGTAGAAGTTGTCATATACTCGCGGTTTGTCAATGTTTGTGTTAGCTCGCTGCGGGGGAGGCCGTCAATCACATTTTATTGCGCACAATACAATAGCAATCAGGTATTGACCAAAAATTGTGTTACATTGAAGCTGATTTTACTCTATTTGTGGTTGAGAAATTAGGTTGTTATTATGTTTTAGATAGTGTTGCTATTTGATAGCTGGCTTTTAAGATCTAGTAATGACACATGTCTATTTTTATCCAACTTCCAAAAAGGAGGAGGTTTTCGATTCGACTGTACTTGTTTATGTTTTGTTACCTCAGAACTTCCAACTGGATGAACGGATTTGGATAATTAATTTATAATGTTTATTTGAAAGGTGGTGCTTCCAGTGTGGTTCCTTTTAATTTGGTCCAGTTATGACAGTGGGATCCATAAAAGAAACATATTATTATAAGACTTATTTTGCAGTCGGTTTTTTATTAAACATATTGCTCACCATAAAGTTTATGATACAATGTAAGCTGGTTGTAAATCGGTTTGTCACACGCTTTTGTGCTTATAGTAATTACGATGAAAAATAAATTACAATGCAACAAAAACAAGAACATACATTCCCAACAATTAAAGTATAAATTAATACCGTTATCACTTTCACGTATTTAATTATAATATGTTATTCAGCCGAGAGGCATATTATGTCCGTTAATGAAAGCCATTTATGAGATCTGTATGTTTTTAACAATACCGGTAACAATTACTGGTTGGATATGCGGACGGTCTACTTAATTAATTAACTGTAATGTTTTGGCCACTATTATTTTTATTGAACATTAAAATTTAATATTGCTGTACAGAATTTAAATTGGATATCTGTTTAATGAGTCTTAAATAATTTTGGGATTGCTGGCTTAATGTTATTATGCTGATGTTATTGTTGTGTTGAATTGTTTCGGGAAACATGTAGCTGTAGCAATTATATTTTGTTGCTAGCTTTAATTGCAATGTTTTTGTCCATCAATTTAATTACAATTACCAAGATAACATTTTATTGTGGAGTTTTAGTAGGTGACTTAGTTCTTCACAAGAGTGAATTAAAAACCTAGTTTCCAATATTTTCGGTAATCTATTGATCGAACCAGCTTGATAATTTTAATCTTAGAAAACTACACGAGTGAGTATTTTTGTACGCGTTAAGGTCTATTGATTTCCAGTAGACAAATAAGTCTGCGGTTTTGGCTTTATTAGATAATAGGAAGAAAATGTATAACGGTATATACAATATACATAATAGATAGAGTGTTTTTACAATCGCGTATAATAAAAACCGTTTTCACTTCCACATCTACCTAATTACTCTTACAATATATCAACAGAATATTTACCGCATTCCCAGTCCCACCAACAAAATAAACCAACCTCAACATTTTGAAGAAGCTTTTAAAATGTTATTTTATTTAGCAACCTCCATATTTATTCGCGGAGGCGTCGAGGCGTCTAGGAATGCAACGCGGAGGTTTATTTTAATTTATTGCGTTTACTGAGGTCGCGGGCAGACGGAATAACGATTTTGTTGTGCCAATACGGAGGTGGCTTGAGCCTGCATGGCCTGCATGAATGGTTCTGCGTCTTAGGTGTTAATTTCATTTTGTCTGTTTAGGTTTTAAGTGTCGTGTGATTTTTCTGTTTTTGTTCAGCTGTTACAGTTTTATGTTATTACACGTTATGTAAAGTGGTGTTGTGGTGATAATTTGAGTACACTTTATTGTGAATGTGAAATGTTTTTAAACTTAGATAAATTTTGTTTATATGTTTACTGCAAAGCCAAAGAAGCGGTATGTTTTATTTTTTTTATGTTATACATATCTATAGATATAATTATGTCGAGATTGTGTTTTACTAATAGTACACGTATGTATTGTTAAAACGAAGAATAACTACACCATAAGTAACAGTTTCGTTTCTCTACCTAAACAAAATGATGTGAATGTTTCTCATTTTACTTCTCATATGGCAAAAGGATGCTCTATGTAATCGTCTACAATCCTAGCAATCCTGAAGCTGGTATTCGTATAGGTATTCACTAGCAGAAAATGCGCTCTTGTTGTATCCAAAACTATAATATACTTCATTTCAACTTTTAGGACAATGTCATCATGGATTATTTAAAGAATGTGCAATGTGCATGTTAACTTACCTATTTCACTATAAAATATTTCACATTTAAGACACCACCGAAAAATAAAATTCTTTAACTTTCAAAACATTGAACGTCTAAACACTGAACACTCTCACAACGCCTGCTTTCAGAATGTAAAACTGCATCATAATCTGTCCATTCGATGGAACGAACACATAGACAGACCGACACGTCTAACTTATAGCGCTAACTTTTTATGCCGAAAGTTAAAAAATACTAGGATCGTTGTTCGAAACTTAATCGACTATTAAATTCTGTTCCCGATTTAAACTATGCATTTTTCGTTAATACAAAATGGGTGTCCACATACAAAATGGCGTCGCTTGGGCAAATGGCCGCGCGTCACGATGACGTATGAACAGCTTAGCATAGATTTATAAGTGGGTTTAGGGAGATTTAAAGTTCCGGAGTATTTTCAAATTTTAACTTATGATCCGTTCTGATTCGGCTTAGGACTCAAATTGTTTGTCGTGTGAGTTATGTAGTGATCTTTTCAATTTATAGTTTTGAAATGTTGTTGACATAGGTATTACTGTTCTGTTTATTAGCGTTCTTTTTTCTGTGGTCAGTTGATGTTGTGTGACTACAAAATAATGGAGGAAATATAGGTACTGTACGTGAAAAAGAAAAACCAGTTTGTGTTCATATAATAGGTAATTAAATTTATTGTAAGTATGTGAAACTTTCAGCTAATACGATTTAAAACTGAGATGAGAATAGTTTTCTAAAAACATCCCCAAGAAGTTTCTCGAAAGATCGATATCTATTCTAATCTCACCTACTCAAGCAAAGTCCTCACAGATCATTAAGGCACGTGTTCTTTTGAATAGGGCAGGTATCCTTTCATTTCCGGTCGCGACACAATACGTCCCATATTAACCTTAGAGGCACTCATTATTGTCCCGAGAATTCAGGGGTCATCGCCCTCGCCCCAAACTTGAAGATGGTACGTAATTTTATATTCCCTTTGCTCTTAGCCGAATGAAATTCGACGTGCTGCATCGCAATGAGACCATGAAAACATTATTAAGACGCTTTCAGGCATTCAACTGTTTTCTCTTGGTTTGAATGTTGTGTTTTGGTGAGGTAAATAGTCGAACCTCCTTTGTCAGTTAGTCTTTGATAGTTTAGACAAAAGAGTTTTACATATAATATTACAAATAAACTTGGATTTTTCCGTTTTTTTTTTGTATTTTTTTTTTCAATTCTAATGTCATATTGATTCATATTAGGTTGCTTTATAAATTTAAGCCTTATAGACATAGGAGATATTTGAGAGGTGGCTTCTGTTTCTGTTCTCAATATTTTAGCAATTTAAGCCTAAGTCGTAAACGTTAAAAATAAAACTTTGATGACTACGCCTTATTGTTTGTTTTGTTTAGGCACTGAAACGAAATAACATTAAGAAAAAGTAACAAAAGTGAACACAATCTTTTAGGTCCGCGCGATTCAGCAAAACGTTAATGGTTAGATGTTAAAACACTTAATCATAAAATATAACGGCCATTATTTACCTCCATTACACTTTTATATCGAACCACAATACAGGATAAGGCAGAAGTTTAACATTAATTAACGTTTTTGGCCTTCTTACTACTGTTCACAGTGGCCAAACAGTGCAATGATTTTACTTCAAACAGAAAAAAAGGAAGACTGTGCATATAAATAAAACTACTTTTTTTACGATTTTTTTCGGTAATGACAGTCTATGCTTTACCATGACACCTGCAAAGGTGTATAAACGTCATGACCTAAAATAAAAAAAATAACCGCGAAAAACTCCGTAAACCTAAGAAACCAATAAGAAGCTATGCAATTTATTTTTAGTTTTCTTTACCTGACGAATTGTTCTTTTTTTTATGTAACCTCTTTAGTTTCCCACTGCTGGGCAAAGGTCTCCCCCATCCGACTCCAGACTTTTCGGTCTCGAGCCACATGACACCAATCACTTAAAAAGCGATCGACGAATTGTTCTATCGATTCTTTTTTCTATTAATATACAAATCAGTCATCATATCTTTATTTGTGTCTATCTACAACAAAAACAAAATGGCAAACAAATCAAATTCATCTATTCTGTTTAATATTATATGAGGTCTTCATGTTCGATAAAAAATGGACCTTCTGTAAATTCAGTAATAACTGAAAGATATTGTTGCAAAAATTGTGTTTGAGCCGTGCAGATTGCCAGTAAAGAGGTCACATCTGCTTGTATCATCGTTAAAGGATTCCAATGAGAAATCTTTGTCTTCGCAACTGCTAAACTAATTACGTATGAACGATACGATATTTTTTTCTTTTTATATGTAGCTCGTGTTTTGTTTTTGAATTGTTTGTAACCGATGTAGAATTTGAGGTTTAGTGCGCAAAAAATCTATTGAGTGTACTGCAATGGCAAGTTATGCTTTTAAGAGCGTACGTTATATTGTTAGACTAGTCTTTCATGATTGAAATGGATGCAAAATTGTGTCTAAAAAATATTGCGTTTCGTGAATCACTTCCTACCTGTCAAAATCTGAAACGACATAACAACAAATAATAATATGCATACCAACAAAGACGAGTTAATTAACATCATTTCTCAAAGAATTTTCTATTATACACGAAACCAGAGTATTTGTATGCGCAGCGAGATACGGACGGGTCGCGGATGTCCAAGATTTACGACCTTCGTCGGACAGTCCCGGACAGCGGACAGCGGACACCGGACAACGCTCGGACAACTCCCGTAAGATTAATTGCGCGCCCCCACTATTCGGCGACTGTTGATTTTTAATCCGAATTCGCGAAATACCGAAATGTAAGTTGAAATTTTCGGTTTGCAGTTTGTTACTGTTTTTATTTCGCGCTGAATGGGTTGAATTAAATATTTAATGAATGGCTTATTCAATGTAAAACGCTTATGCCATTCGTTTTTGGGTTTAATATGCGCTATGTATTTGTGAGAGGTATTATTATATTTATTTGTGATGTTATTAATAACATACCCGTGTCTGACTGATCATTTTTGTACCAACCTTTTCATGCTTTATTCGAAAGTAAATGATACGCTTTCAGGCTTCAGTTTTTTTTGGATTTAGTTTTATAATTTTTTTTTTTAATATTGTGAATCAAACATATCAAATGTAGGTATTGTAGTGTGCTAACAAATGACGCAAGCACATCGTTAGGGTGTCCAAGATTTACTAGCCGGGACTCGACCGCAGAGAAGATTAATTTGCCCATTTAGCATAAACACTGTCCGCGCCAGCTGATTCTTAAATCCGTACGTTTTGCATAATGTCGTCCTAGGTTTTTTAGGATATGCTGAGAGGAATTAAGTGTATTTCATTGTCTTGTGTAGGTATTGCAAACAAGATTATGTGGAAATAATATAGTGGAGTAAACATATTATTATACCTTAAAATTAAGTTAACAAACTGATTGTGATTTGAAAGATTGCGTACATGCTTTGGAAAAATGGCAATATGGAGTCATATCGAACGCTAAAGAAAAGGTGGCAAAAATAAAAACTTCAAATAATAGAGATAAAGATTCAGCAAAAACGCCTTTTACAGACTATGAATAAATATTACTAGAAAGTTAGAGCAATGAATATATTTTTATATTAACCAGGTACTTTCTAGTCTAATGCAATTTCAAATGATTAAATATCGAAGTCAAGAAACTTTAACCTTGAGACAGAAAAGACATTCCCACACCGTTCGCCGATTAGTACCAGCCTGAACATCGTATACCAAACCACTAGGGATCGTTTAAGAAAAAACTTTTCGTGAACTTCGTGACAGTCGATCGTGACGACGAAACTGCCTCAAATCACGACAGAAATCAGTTAATGAAATATTTATGGCATCTCTCCTGTCCGTGTAAATATTAACGGATAAACATCGTGAACATTCCGTGACTGAAAATGTTCACAACTTTATGGAATATTACCTTTTTATTCAAGTTTTTATTGCGTTTTTTTACAATATGGCCGCTCAATTTGTACGGCTGTAAACTTTAGCAATTAAAGGGTTATTTATTGATGTCCCTTTTTATACAGCGTGCGTTTTATGTTTTAGAGCTTTTTAAATGTGTCGCTTTTTCATTTTATATCAGAGCAGGTGGTCTTTTCCCAAGTTCTAAGCAAAAAATAATGTAATTATTTAGATAATCTCTTGCATTTACCGCATATAACTGTAAAAAGAAATAGTATGGATATATTTCCGTTTTCAAACCTAAAATTTACAAAGAAGAACTGTCAGTCTCAATTTTCATCATCATCAAATCGACCGCACCAATACGACTTAACAGCTCTCAAACCAAGCCCCGTTCAGTCACGTAGCGACTCCAACATAAATTGCTAGCAAATAACCCTTCAATCTTATTTTATGATCCAAGGTGATATACGTAAAAGGATCAAAGTGTCAAATAATGTAGTAAGATAGGGTGGCAACACCGGAGTTCCAGCGCATTCCAAATTAAATTTGGAACAAATTTGTGGCCGCATTCGTGGAAGTAGATTTCGATGAGGATTTTAAATTCTCGAGAATAGAACGTCATCATTCTTTTGGATTTGCATTTGTTTTAGAAACTTTAATATCTGTGCCTTATAAAGGAATACTTCACAACAATTATGATCTATAAATGGAACAAAAATTTGTAGTGCAGAAAAGCTCCCTTTGTAACTAAGTGCTATAAAACTAAACATGCTGTCTGAGTTTCAGTAACGAACAATAATATCAAGTCGAGCAATAAGAAGGCATCCAGTAAGCAGTAAAGACAGTGGCAAAGTCTTGTACTTAGCAAATCTCTTTCAAGTCTTCCACTAAAGGCTTAGGATAGTAAAACCTTAGAATGCAGGTGAAAATATTTGTAGAAGAAAATAACAGAAGTATAATTATAAGAAATTCGTTTGCTAAACTACATCCTTTATATATATATATATAGTTGCGTTATAAATTCACGCAGATTACATACATTTGAGATGTTGACTTGTAGGTTGACAAGAAAAGTTAATGAAGGAAATACTTAATGCCATTCATCACCATCTTCGGTTTTGTATAACTTGGTGGTGGGTAGAACTGTGTAGACCTGGTTTTGTTTTATCACTCTCTTCTATTGCTGGTCCATCCACCCCATAACACCGATCGGATATTAACAAATCTATGGGAACAAGAGTCATTTAAAATTCCAGACATGGCGTGCGTGTATTTTGCACTGTAAAAGGGTTAAAATTGGCAGACATTGCATTTCGTTGGGAGTGGGTGGTGACTGCATGATTTGCGGGGCGCACCAAATTGAGTTTGATCCTAATATAATTTTCCGAACCATTGCAGGGGCGAATACTGATCGGGTTTGAACTTTAATAGAGGTGCTGTAGATAGGTATGTAACAGTTTATTTGGGACGCTAGTTGGATTTATAATAATTCTAGGAGATGGATGAGCCAATAGGATACGAACAATCGTATAAAGCATAGGTATGGATAGTACGGTTCAAGGGAAAATAGTCTATCAGGGTAAATGAAAGAATTAAGAGATTGGTTTCTGTATATGTGTATGTGTGAATTGATGTGTGCATTGATGTCAAAAATGAGTAAATTTTTGTCCTACGGTATTTATTTTGTGCCACTGTTTTTATTACCAGATGTTGGTATCGCTGTTTTATTTACCCCTTAATGCTACACGTATACAGAACTTAGTACATAATTTCTGTTTTCTTTCTTCTCTCAAGGTTACTCACGTAATAGGTTCCAAATAGTCAGACAGCGAGTTTGTGCGGGCCGTGACTGCGCGATTTGCGGCGCGCACCAAATTGGTTTGATACGAATTCTCCGGGCGTCTGCAGTCGAACGATTGGTGCCTACTAGTGGAACTCGATCCTTGAAGGGAATAGATAAACCTAAAAAAAGGGCGATTTTTGAAGGGAATAGATAAACCTAAAAAAAAATGAAAAAAAAGTGATAATAAATTATGAAATTTAATTTTTTGTCGAATCAACATCGTAGTGATACATATTATTTAATCACATATTAATGGCCTTATTATAATTCTATGCATCCTGTACGAAAATAAAGTTTAACGATTGTTTAATTGCTATTCCCATTAGTTCCATTAAATTCAAGTAAAAGAAAAAAATAATTTTATCATTTGGAAAATAATTAAAATGCACTGTTGTAATATAATTTTAATAACTTTAGACCCAGTCCTACCTTTCTCCTTTTTAGGGGAGATACAAAATATTTTTTTCAGTAAATGAGAATCGTTAGTACAAGTGATTGTAGAAAGTGAAATCTAAGGGCCGTTACACGATGACTGGCGTTAAGTCGGGATCCCCCGCTATGTAGGGAACTCTAAAACGTAAACCGTGTAGATTGCGAACATTTTTCAAATTCCGCGAGTGATTGGACGGAGTATAGCGGAAAAAGGTCGTATGTGACGCTCTGCCCTTCAATTTGAGGGCTTAATTGGAAATGTTCTCTTTGATTACTGTTTTTATTAGATCGTAAGATTGACTGGACAGGATAAGCGAGCAATGATTGCGATTCGTGATGCGTTACTATCAAAAGCCGTATAGTTGTTGGTACTGGTATTTTGTTATTACGTTTTAGGTTTCACTATACTTAATTAAACAAATTATTATATTATCTCTCTATATTTTAAGTAAATACCATCATGTAACATAACATAACATATCATCACGCCTGTATCCCCGAAGGGGTAGGCAGAGGTGTACCAACGTACACCCACAGTTCGCCGATATTATTTAGCCTATTGCCACTAACCGGGCACAAATCCAAACTCCGACCTGCTACTGAGAATTTCATAGAAAACCCCAATAACACCTTGTTCGACTCGGGAATCGAACCCAAGACCTCTAGCGTAGCAGTAATACCATCATGTAGTATGAATAAATATATATGTTTTATAATAATGTAATAAAGATTTATACAGACAATAAAAAAAAAATCCGAAGAAGCACGTAGTTCAACCAATTTACTCAACTTTACAGTCTTAATATTTTAGTAACATAGTTTCAACATTGACATAATAAATTACTAACACACCGCGCACTTATTATGTGAGAATTTCTTAGAATAATAAAGTAATGAAAATATGTTGGGGTGAGGTCATCGAG
Organism: Autographa gamma; assembly: GCA_905146925.1. Taxonomy (NCBI): domain Eukaryota; kingdom Metazoa; phylum Arthropoda; class Insecta; order Lepidoptera; family Noctuidae; genus Autographa; species Autographa gamma. Next base: position 2,356,188 of record LR989858.1, read on the forward strand.
GTTGCATTTGAAACTATAGAGTGAGCCTATCAGAGTTTAAACCGTAAGCACTAGTGTGAACAAGTGTTGTCGTGAATTATGTATGAAGATGGAGCTTGCCGTTTTAAAAATCTATCTAAAACACTAATATTATCCTAACAATGTCAAAACCATCGATATTTTCTTATATAAGTTTAAGAAAATTAACTTAAATGAAAAACCAAATGTACTAGGATCAGACTAAAAACTGCTCTCGCTTGGCACAAGGGGAACCTAGCGATAGTAGCAGTCTATGCATATCATACGTCGATGGGTGAGCTCTTTGTAAACAAGGTAGGTAGTTTGTTATTTCAATTGTTTAGTAGAACTTATACTAACCTTAATTGAATGTTCTTTAAGGGTTCAATAGATATAAAACTTTAGTTTTATTATAATTAGAGTTGTAATCTCATGTATCAATAAAATAGAAAGGTATTTACTAGCTATAACTTATAAGTAAGACAATCTTTTATTCAGGCCAGTTACATATAAAAAGAACTATATAATTCGTGCTAACCTTACTCTCTGAGCAATCTCAAGTGAGCAATAAAACGTGAATTTGATAACCGTGATATTTGTATTTAGATCCCTAAAAACAAAATATACTCGTAATAATATATTATTTTAAAAATATTATGAGATATAAATAAAAGAGAGATTAAGTAATGTTTGTACTATTAAAACATTATTATAATTTTAAACTACATATATTTGACACTAGCTGTGCCCGCGACTTCGTCCGCGTGGAAGAGTTACTTTTCGGGCAGCATATTTAGAATTAGGTTTTTATACATATACTTTCGCTTGGGTAGCTATAAATTTACTTTACAGATGCTTCTCTGTATACGATATTTCAAATTGACATAACTTTTTTATTTATGTACCAATTGACATGAAATAAACAATAAATGTTAAGTGAAGCTTACTACAATAATTTCGTGAAAACCGTATCTTAATCGAGTAAGCCGTTTCTGAGATTAGCGTGCACAAACACACAGACCAAAAGACAAAAAAAAAATAATTATAATTTCAGGTTCGGCATCGATATTATAACAACCCTTGCTACTTTTTTTGTTTATATTTCCTTTGTACAGACACCACTTTTCTACAATTTTATTATATGTATAGATAGATGATTTTTCAAATTGACATAACTTTTTTATTTATGTACCGATTGACATGAAATAAACACTAAATGTTAAGTGAAGCTTACTACGATACATTCGTGAAAACTGCATCTTAATCGAGTAAGCCGTTTCTGAGATTAGCGTGCACAAACACACAGACAAACAGACAAACAGACAAAAAAAAAAAATTATAATTTCAGGTTCGGCATCGATATTATAACAACCCTTGCTACTTTTTTTGTTTATATTTCCATTGTACAGACACCACTTTTCTACAATTTTATTATATGTATGGATGATTTTTCAAATTGACATTACTTTTTTATTTATGTACCGATTGACATGAAATAAACACTAAATGTTAAGTGAAGCTTACTACAATACATTCGTGAAAACCGCATCTTAATCGAGTAAGCCGTTTCTGAGATTAGCGTGCACAAACACACAGACAAACAGACAAACAGACAAAAAAAACAATAATTATAATTTCAGGTTCGGCATCGATATTATAACAACCCTTGCTACTTTTTTTGTTTATATTTCCATTGTACAGACACCACTTTTCTACAATTTTATTATATGTATAGATGATTTTTCAAATTGACATAACTTTTTTATTTATGTACCGATTGACATGAAATAAACACTAAATGTTAAGTGAAGCTTACTACAATACATTCGTGAAAACCGCATCTTAATCGAGTAAGCCGTTTCTGAGATTAGCGTGCACAAACACACAGACAAACAGACAAACAGACAAAAAAAAAAAATTATAATTTCAGGTTCGGCATCGATATTATAACAACCCTTGCTACTTTTTTTGTTTATATTTCCATTGTACAGACACCACTTTTCTACAATTTTATTATATGTATGGATGATTTTTCAAATTGACATTACTTTTTTATTTATGTACCGATTGACATGAAATAAACACTAAATGTTAAGTGAAGCTTACTACAATACATTCGTGAAAACCGCATCTTAATCGAGTAAGCCGTTTCTGAGATTAGCGTGCACAAACACACAGACAAACAGACAAACAGACAAAAAAAACAATAATTATAATTTCAGGTTCGGCATCGATATTATAACAACCCTTGCTACTTTTTTTGTTTATATTTCCATTGTACAGACACCACTTTTCTACAATTTTATTATATGTATAGATGATTTTTCAAATTGACATAACTTTTTTATTTATGTACCGATTGACATGAAATAAACACTAAATGTTAAGTGAAGCTTACTACAATACATTCGTGAAAACCGCATCTTAATCGAGTAAGCCGTTTCTGAGATTAGCGTGCACAAACACACAGACAAACAGACAAACAGACAAAAAAAACAATAATTATAATTTCAGGTTCGGCATCGATATTATAACAACCCTTGCTACTTTTTTTGTTTATATTTCCATTGTACAGACACCACTTTTCTACAATTTTATTATATGTATAGATGATTTTTCAAATTGACATAACTTTTTTATTTATGTACCGATTGACATGAAATAAACACTAAATGTTAAGTGAAGCTTACTACGATACATTCGTGAAAACTGCATCTTAATCGAGTAAGCCGTTTCTGAGATTAGCGTGCACAAACACACAGACAAACAGACAAACAGACAAAAAAAATATTATAATTTCAGGTTCGGCATCGATATAATAACAACCCTTGCTACTTTTTTTGTTTATATTTCCATTGTACAGACACCACTTTTCTACAATTTTATTATATGTATAGATGATTTTTCAAATTGACATAACTTTTTTATTTATGTACCGATTGACATGAAATAAACACTAAATGTTAAGTGAAGCTTACTACGATACATTCGTGAAAACTGCATCTTAATCGAGTAAGCCGTTTCTGAGATTAGCGTGCACAAACACACAGACAAACAGACAAACAGACAAAAAAAACAATAATTATAATTTCAGGTTCGGCATCGATATTATAACAACCCTTGCTACTTTTTTTGTTTATATTTCCATTGTACAGACACCACTTTTCTACAATTTTATTATATGTATAGATAGATGATTTTTCAAATTGACATAACTTTTTTATTTATGTACCGATTGACATGAAATAAACACTAAATGTTAAGTGAAGCTTACTACAATACATTCGTGAAAACCGCATCTTAATCGAGTAAGCCGTTTCTGAGATTAGCGTGCACAAACACACAGACAAACAGACAAACAGACAAAAAAAACAATAATTATAATTTCAGGTTCGGCATCGATATTATAACAACCCTTGCTACTTTTTTTGTTTATATTTCCATTGTACAGACACCACTTTTCTACAATTTTATTATATGTATAGATGATTTTTCAAATTGACATAACTTTTTTATTTATGTACCGATTGACATGAAATAAACACTAAATGTTAAGTGAAGCTTACTACAATACATTCGTGAAAACCGCATCTTAATCGAGTAAGCCGTTTCTGAGATTAGCGTGCACAAACACACAGACAAACAGACAAACAGACAAAAAAAACAATAATTATAATTTCAGGTTCGGCATCGATATTATAACAACCCTTGCTACTTTTTTTGTTTATATTTCCATTGTACAGACACCACTTTTCTACAATTTTATTATATGTATAGATAGATGATTTTTCAAATTGACATAACTTTTTTATTTATGTACCGATTGACATGAAATAAACACTAAATGTTAAGTGAAGCTTACTACAATACATTCGTGAAAACCGCATCTTAATCGAGTAAGCCGTTTCTGAGATTAGCGTGCACAAACACACAGACAAACAGACAAACAGACAAAAAAAACAATAATTATAATTTCAGGTTCGGCATCGATATTATAACAACCCTTGCTACTTTTTTTGTTTATATTTCCATTGTACAGACACCACTTTTCTACAATTTTATTATATGTATAGATAATTTTTCAAATTGACATAACTTTTTTATTTATGTACCGATTGACATGAAATAAACACTAAATGTTAAGTGAAGCTTACTACGATACATTCGTGAAAACTGCATCTTAATCGAGTAAGCCGTTTCTGAGATTAGCGTGCACAAACACACAGACAAACAGACAAACAGACAAAAAAAAAATTATAATTTCAGGTTCGGCATCGATATTATAACAACCCTTGCTACTTTTTTTGTTTATATTTCCATTGTACAGACACCACTTTTCTACAATTTTATTATATGTATAGATATAGATGATTTTTCAAATTGACATAACTTTTTTATTTATGTACCGATTGACATGAAATAAACACTAAATGTTAAGTGAAGCTTATTACAATACATTCGTGAAAACCGCATCTTAATCGAGTAAGCCGTTTCTGAGATTAGCGTGCACAAACACACAGACAAACAGACAAACAGACAAAAAAAATAATAATTATGATTTCAGGTTTGGCATCGATATAATAACAACCCTTGCTACTTTTTTTGTTTATATTTCCATTGTACAGACACCACTTTTCTACAATTTTATTATATGTATAGATAAGTAGTCAGTACTACTTATGTCAAATATAGTTTTGTTGTACATTGTCTAAGTAAAAGACGCCATCTTGTACTCTTTATTAATAAATAAATTATAATACCTAATAAAAAAAAAACAATATTCAGCATATGGAAATCTTGAGAACTCAAAGGGCAAAGAACGTAAGACCAAGATAATTAATTACAACTTTATCTTTCATGTAGAACTATCTAGCATAATATAATATGTAACACAGGGGTGATTGTAGGACGAATGACTTTATTCCCAGACGTTACGTGTCGCTGAACAAAATGAAGTCTCCGTAATACGCCAATTGTCTGTGACCCAGACAGAGAACCTCGAGTGTTTTGTTTTGTTATACAGAGACAGATTTGATCGTTGTCTATGATTGTAGTTTAAATGTCTATTGTGATTTATTGCTCATTTTTTGATCATACTCGATTGACCTCTGTCATTGGACTTTGCAAAAAATATTTGTATGATAAAAGATATATCTGTCTTTTTTATTTCAATTGATTTTGTGCCTATAAAGAGAAAATCTACTGACCTCCAAGATACAGGTACTACTAGTTTGGGGGTCAGCCGATCCTTGTCAATGTATACAAAAAATTGCCTGGTTATGGGAAATTCTATTTATTATTAGGTTAAGGAAATTGTATGGCAGTGATTTTTAAATAAATTTTATTATTATTATTATATCTCAGCCACTAACTGGCGGCCGATTAAGCTGAATGTTTGAAGACATGAGTGTTTTTACATTTCATACACTTTAGAAAAAATCACGTTAATTACTGTATACTGAATTTTACTTGAATATTACAAGAATCTTGATCAATTTCTTCACAACCAGCCTTCTCAACAAAATCATATTCATCTTTTTATTTTTAATCAGCCTTTATCTAACTAAGCATAAAGTTAGAACAAACAAAAGGAAGGTGTCACTGGCTGCAATCCGCGATAGACGTAGGTATATAGTACCGTCGCAGTTATGAGATTGCCAGCATTTGCATAGCGTCTGCACCGGACGGGCTCACCTAACGAATAGGTGCTCTATTAAGTCGCTCCTCTTTCTTTTGTTTAATTTTTTCGAATTGCGAATCTTTTTGTTATCTAATTTGAGTTTTGTTGTTTTTTTAATTCTGTTTATTGTAATTTGGAAGCATTGGAAAATATCATTTTTAATCTGATATCGATCAATTTACCTAGCTTTTATTCATTTATTTCACCGCCATCCATGGAGACTAGGTTTTCTTGGCTGATAAAAAATATCTTTTTTGATTGATAAATACTCGTGAGTGTTATAAAGTTTTAACATTAAAAAAGGCTGTCTAATTTTCTTTATTTTTTGGCAGCTCACCTGAAAAAATACCAAAAATAAACAATATTTATAAACAGACCATATTGCAACTAAGTCTACCTAAGCTTGGGTTATATTTGGAATCAGGCTTGTCGCCTTTTACACTTGATTAGCCAGCTGGCAGCTGCATTGGGTTATCAAATTACCTACACCGGGAAGCTGTGGCCACATGGCTCCAAAGCCCAATATAACTGTCAAAATATTTGTTCGTTTTTAAATAAACAGATGTCAGATGCCTCTCAATTAAATGAAGAAAAATAAAATCGGAATTTATTTATTTTTTACCATATGAAATGTGGATGGCTGCATAAAAATTCAAATTTAGAATAGGTTTAGTGATGTTTTGCGTTGCGAATTTGATTGCGTTGCTACATTTAGGATTTATGATATTAGTTATTCAACATTCCGGTTTTTTTTACGTTTGTGTTTTTTAACTAAAAGCGCTTCCAATTAGTTTACGCATAGTGGATTATATTAACCTAAACGTTACCGTTTCACAGAATTCAGTTGTAATGATGAAAATACGAGGAACGTTAGTGAGGTCAGAATAAGGACAACATTAGTTACAAATAGATGCGTCAGCGTTTATGAAGAATACATGTTTAATAGAATGTGGGTAGGTAAACAGAAACCTCGACACCCACACATATCGCCGTCATTTGGTTACAGCAGTTTGTGTGGGATGGGAGCACGCCTTTATTTTACTAAGTTAATACTTATACGTGTTTAAGCTATATCATTGTTTTTAATTTAGCTGTTTTGCGTGTTAATTGGATGTTATATTATTCATAGATATGTGCAGTTCGTGAAAACGTATAAAAAATGACGATTTTTTTATAATTATTTGGTTCAATTTTTGCATGTTTGATAAAGATTTAGTATAACTTGGGTCAGTGGGTCGTCTTAGGGAGTTTGGAGCTACATATTCCTGTCTAAAGTGAGCAATTACTTTCTAATCAGTTCCAAACTTAAAGTTATATTCCTTTAACAAATGGTAAAGCTATTAACATTATTGTTTTGCGTCAACTGTGCGTCACTCAGCCTATACAATTAAAAATGTACAAAGATCACGCACAGCAAACTAAACAAAAGATGCACGCGAAAATATGTAGCAATTGTTTATGCTAACAATGCCCTTTATAATAAAAACGATACGTGTATTGAATGTTTTATTAAAACTGCTGTTTTTTTGTGACCACCTACCTAGCTAGCATGTAGACAGACAGTCAGACAGTGAAACTGTTTTACATGGACTACCAAAATGTAAGGCGGCTTGTACACAAACTGCTCTAGCAATTAAGTTATCCAGCGATCAACGTACCTACATACACTGCCGAGCAGTCGACATAGTAAAGCAAGGGTTTGCTATTGTGTGTGTTAAAAAAATATCGATGTCATTAACGCTTTTTCATTTTAGGTTTAAAGCGAACATGTCAAATTACGAAGAAAATTCAGGAATAGAAAACTAACATACATCGTCTATTCGCTATTTTTGCTATTTGAGTTCCAGAGGTATATCAATGAGTCAGCATTCTTAATTCGAATTCACCTATCTTTTAACCCCACAAAACAATCTGGAAAGCCACTTATTATAAGCACAACCCTTCCGAGTTACGATCATTTTTCTTTTGTTCGTATTTTGTCCAGGGTTATTATAATACGACTTTAATATAAATTAATAGTAAAGGAGGGATCGTATGGTTGCCTAGCAACGCTAATTGAATGTACCGGGACTTCCTTATTTACTCTCCGCGTTTGTTCTCAAACAGTTAATTCAATAGAGCTTAAATATGACTAATGATGTGACGTATTTGTTTGTTTTGTTATTATCATTGAGTAGTTCTGTATGGTATATTTAAAAAATAAATAAAGCTATTTGTTTTTTTTCATAATTGAAATTATTTACAAAAATAAAATAATAAACATAACTGCCTTTTCAAATATTTCTAAACCTATTGGTCACTTCATGATTCCTAGACATTTATCTGTAAGTAGACAACACTAACCCTCCAGATGAAAAAAAATATATTAATGCAAAATAACTAGCATTTGCACCAAATGAGACAACACAAATATTTATACCTGAAATATATACTAAATACCTACTCATTTTAAAGACACCACATTGTTCTATTCCAAATTCAAAATAAAAAAAGTAAAATACCTGAAGACGTAACTAATCCAATCCTGGCCGTCTGCGGTGCAAATGAGATTCTAACGCCTTCCATCACTCTCTATCAAACGCGGGAGCTTCGAAAATTGAATATGCAACACGACACGTCGATATGATGCGCTCTCATTTTAAATTTCATAGGCTTTGCTTTTTTAAAAGAAATTGATATTTTTTTTTTCTTTGGGGTTTGCGCGACATTCACTCGTGATAGACCAACAATTAGATAACCATACATTACTAGACGCTTAAGAAGACAAAAAACAAAAAAAGATATGGAAAAAAGTACCTGCCCCATTAACCGTTTTCCTATTCAAATCATAAAACGAGTGTCCAGTAAAAGATAATGAAGAGAAATCAAACTGCAAAATGAACGAGAATCAGCTTTAATTAGAATATTTTTTTCTATAATTAGGTAGGTACCATTTCCTCCTCCCCGTCAATTCGTATCGCACTTGATTTGTATGAAGTTTGAAAATTAAATTCAATCCACAACCCGAACTTCGTACCATACACCGCGCTCTTTAATGTATTCTAATTTTAAATTTTATCGATAAACTTTTTCTTCGATGGTATTTTCAAAACTTTGGAACGCTATTAGCGTTCGAAAGTCGAACGTCAATCTTCATCGAATTTGAAAATAGAACAACAATATTTTGTTTGCAATTTTATTGAGCTCAAAAGTAATAAAGGGTGAAATCAATAAATGTAAAAAAAATATTATTATGCTTTAATCAAATTGTGCAAATTTTAATAACATAACATATCATCACGCCTGTATCCCCGAAGGGTTAGGCAGAGGTGTACCAATGTACACCCACAGTTCGCCGGTATGTTTAGGTCCCATGTAATAGGGGGCGAGCCTATTGCCACTAACCGGGCACAATCCCAAACTCCGACCTGCTACTGAGAATTTCATAGAAAAACCCAATAACACCTTGATCGACTTGTGCAAATCATTTATTTATATAAAGTATCATGGAAGATAGTAGGTAAAAAAAGACAAATAGCCCTGAAGACAACCTAGAAATAAAATTACATTTCGTTTTATGATGTAACAATAACAATAAAATTAGCTGTGCCTATTAACTTTGTATTTACTAATATTTAGAGTTGTTTGTAAAACATATTTATTTATTGGGCATGATTCACGCTAGGTGACCTACTCTGAAGCTTCTAAGAAGGTAATAAAAATAAATAGTAATTGTCGGCCTAACTGGCGCTCTGACAAACATATAAACTATTGTGTATTTGGAACAAGGATACTAAGATACGTAAACCATCACTTCTACATACATACATATCATCACGCCTGTATCCCTGAAGGGTTAGGCAGAGGTGTACCAATGTACAGCCACAGTTCGCCGGTATATTTAGGCCCCATGTAATAGGGGGCGAGCCTATTGCCATCACTTCTGTAAAAGATATAATCACTTTTCGTGGTTCGTGGTCGCCACTCCAGAAAACAGTTTACAGTAGTTAAGATTAATTTTCATTCCGAGGTAATAAAGTCAGGCAGGTATTTGCCTGATTTTTACCACTTCACATTATTTTGGGACTGATTATTAACCTACAGAAGATTATCAAATAGCTGAGTATGTTTTCGTTTCATAAAAATATAGAAGAGATTTTATCTTCATAAAAATAAAATATTCCTGTAATTTTGTACCTATCCTACTATAATAATAATAGTTTAAGACCAAAATAAACATTTGTACACAATTTTGTTTATAATTTAGAAGCTAAAACATAATACAGTACCTATTGTGTACAACTTTTTAGCATCTGCTGCTGAAATAGGTCTAAAGCCTGTGCTTCAGCATGCAGCGCCTCTATCCACACGGTGTACATTATATTATAAGGGCTTATTACAAACAAAGGGTACATTTTATGCTATAATAAACAAACATATTATGCTAAAAGAATAAAGTACTATACCCTAGTTGTGTAAGTGTTATAGCTAACTAAATTACTGAAAAATGTACATAGTTTAAGACTACACTTAACCGCAGTGTTAAGTCAGCGGTTATAAAGTTTCTTGGTATCCTAACTTACAAAGAGGTCTTTAATTATTAAAACTTTACACCAAAGACTAAGGCATACGAGAGAAGTTAGGCTTAGTTAGAGTTTAAAGCGCTATCCATTACTATTTATGTAAGTTGGAAGCGTATTAAGGAAGTAAGAAAAGAAGCAATGGGATTTATTTTCGGTGTTTTGTAATATTCTATGCCGTGATAATATTCTATGCTGATGAGATACATAATATGATCTTTCCAATTTGAAGACCTAATTCTTCATAACAACAACAAAAAATGAGAAAACTGCTGCTAATTAAATATGCTGAGCCCGTAGCACGAACTATATTGATTTTTTTTTTATATCAACACATCATAATTTCTAGAGAAAGGTGTTCTAAATTTTTAATGTCCATATTAAAGAAACGGTTACGTTACAAATACTTAATTTGTTTAGAGTTTTTGAGTTACTCTTCTGACCTCCAGCAAGAAAGAATATTTTACTTCTATGAATTCACTTAAACGACACATCAAAAGACCATGTTTTATTCCTCGAATGTGTAATGCGGCAATGAATAATTTGTTTACACAATTAGTGGCCATTTCCTTCAACCTTTTGCTTCCTTGAAATGACATTAAACGTTGCAGTCACCGTCAGTTACTCAGAAACTGACCAATCACGTCACGCTAGACCATAAAAACAAAAGTCTATCGCAGTAGCGCAGACATACAATAGTTTATTTATGTTGAGGATTTCTGTTATTCATACTGTTTTACGCTTATAAGAAGACCGCATTTGTTTATTTCTCCCTAGTCAATTCTTATGTCAACTGAGGTGATTAACTCAGCTTATATTTTTAGACCTTCTTAGGCATAGGTCTCTCTCAAGTTATGCTAACACTCTTTACCCTTCCTATCGCAAGCCTATTTCGGGACTCCATCAAGCTACTGCCAAGCGTGTGGACAATTTGACAAAAGAGAATACAAAGAAAGAAAACAGAAGTCTCTCAAAAGTGGGCTCCGATCCTACGATAAATGATTCATCTATAATTTTATTTCCTAAAGCTCTTACTTAACTTAAAATCTTCACTCAAACATAATGAATCGAATGACGGCAATTTGTCCATCTCAGCCAACCTGTAGCAGCGGAAACCCCTATTACTTAAAACAACGCCATCTAGCGACGTTCCGCTTCACTTCAACGCCATTTACTAATTAATTAGCAAATTAATTGTTTCATTTTTGGACGGCTGCAAGGAATAAGGTGTTCATTATTGTTTAAAAGGAGGGCTGTGACAATGAGGTGAAATGGGAGACGAGGGGAGATTTGGAGCTCAAAGCTTCAGGTGGCTTTCCTTGTCTTGTTCGTGGGGTGACAATGAAAAAACAAAAGGTATCGGCAGTGAGCATGATTGTCTTGTTTTTTAGCTTGACGGGTGTCAATTGATTCTGAATGCTTTGTTTACACTTTGATAGACAGTAACAGTAGATTGAAATGTGATCAATGAGTTAGTGAAATCTACTTTCGAGTGTGAGTATTATTTTTGTCGTGTTTATTTAGATTATGTGTCTGGAAGAAGTCAAGTCTCTATAAGAAATGTATTCATCCCTTTATTAACAGTTATTAAGTTTATATCTACCAAACAACATTAGCGATGTATTATCGACAAACATGCTAGTCTTTGCTTTCCTTCTGAAATTTTCCATGTCGAATGTTTCTATTTATGGATGTCGCAACTATTTCAATAATTATATTACAATTACCTAATGACAAAAAAAAAACAATTACAAAATACCTTTTCAAAAATATGGATAACAATAGCGTGGAGCGACGAGAACTGAAAGAATAAACAATAATTATACCAACGTAATTAATTGTACTAAGCTTTTTACGTAACCTTGAAACTTATCCAAAATTACACAATCACTCAATTAATAGGACTATCTATTTCAGTAACTAGGCACAAGTTAATAAAAACAAAACCCTGTTAACAAAATCGACGCAAATCGAAAACAAGAGAACATCGGCTATTTTAATTTTCTATTCACCGGAATTTCATTCATAAAATACAAAGCAACAATATTTGTTTGAGAACAGGAGTATTATTGGAATAAAACATTAATTTCAACAAAATACTACTTTATTGGAACTAGGGAAGTTTCACTATTTATAATTCATAACGAGTTTTACGAAGTTCCCGTTTCCGTGATGCTATTTTAAAAGTCAATCATGCAAAAACTGTTCGAGAATGCTATTAGTAGAGTGAGATATAAAATGGATCAAAATTTTTAATTATTATTTTCAGGTGGTGAAATAATTTAAATAGAATTTTATGTTATGATATTTTTTTTTATTAAAATGCCGAAATTATTTTCGTAGTCAATGGTTATGAAAAAAAAAAAACGGAATATGAAAGACCGGCGTCCGTGAGACGCAAAAATACAATTAAACTTAATAATAAAATAATTTAAAAGTCATTAACATTGATAGTTAGCCCAAAGCAAATATAAACTATAGAATTAATGCACTAAATGTTACAACCAGATATTTTACTAAGTAATAAAACTCCGTATCCCTGACACCGGGACATAAGCTATCATACTAATTCCGACATTTGTAGGGCGTCTGGACGCGACTGTACGTATTCAGCGGCAGATTTCCCCAAGGAGTCGAGTACAGACGTCAACAAAGTGCAACAACTTGTCGGCATGTATCTGTGCCGCGTTTTTTAGTAGTTAGTTTATTTGACCGGTAGCATTTTGAATGTTCTTTGATTATGATATTGAATTGAGTAAGTGTTCTTTTTAAAATGAAGTGCTATTTTTCGTTATGGTAATTGCGTAGTATACAAAAGAATCAATTTCGTACATTAAGCATACATTGTGATTATTATATCTAAATCTGTTTTACGAGATTCAATGAAAAACGACGTTTGACGACCTCCGTGGTCGAGTGGCGAACGCACCGGTTTTCAGGGTGTCGCTAGCTCTGAGGTCCCGGGTTCGATCCCCGAACGGGTCAATGTAATAAGTCACTTTTCTACATTGTCTCGGGTCTGGGTGTTTGTGGTACCTTCGTTGTTTCTGAATTCCATAACACAAGTGCTAAATAGCTACTTACTTTGGGTTGTTGATGTGATGTTGTCCGCATTTATTTATTATTTATATTTAAAAAGAAATATTTTATTTTGTTTATATAGAGATCCTGTGATTAAAAAAGAACAAAGTTTGTCAAACGTATTGCATGATCTGTAAAAACCCTCGTATGTAATTAAATTTATAATTAATCCTGTTTATAAATGTTTTAATTATAGCTTGATTACTGAGAACCAGTTAAGTGTTAATCAAAGCGCAGTTAATTAAACTAAGCTTATTATTAATTGGAAATTCAGGGCAGGTGTTGAGTTCTGAGCAATAAGCATTTACTTAGAAATACAGGCACTTTCTATAATTAGTATCGTAACACGGTTTCAATGAATTTTACATCGAATGCAATATTATTTCTAAAATCTATAGAACCTAATTTTAGTTCAGTTTCTAAGTATGAATTATAACCACCATAATATTAAAATAGATGTTACTCTAATAACTTTTAAACTATCCCGCTGCATGTTTATAGTAATATTATAGAACGGGGATTAGCGCGTACAATGCCACTCTATCTGTGTCACTTTCTCGACAAAATTACTGTCCTGATTATGATAAAATCAGTTTCAGAGTACAAACCTCTACACTACTAAGATTCTAACTTAACACAAAATATTTCTCGGATAGGATAGAAGCATACTTTTTTACTACAGTAAATAAGATACACAAAAAAGCCGCAAGCAAAGGTTTACAAACAATATACTGACAGACCGACGCTAATACAATCAGATTAAAATATATAGGTATAGGCCTTAACTACGTATTTTAGGACATACGTAAGCACTAGATTACATATAACTCCACTACACGGAGATTATGACTAATGCTTAACATCGTCTTACATAATACATCTTGTATATGTAATCTAACAGGATTATAATTACAGATCAAGATTAATACTATGTACCTATCTCTGTAATGTATAGAACTATTTTACCTATAAAGCTAGTACACACATAGAAACACACGCCATTGATATAGATTAACATTTCAGGTTAGGCGGAAAAAATACTTTACGTTTTTTTATTAGGATAAGAAAAAAAATCTTACTCGGATCGGATAGTTATCCAAGAGAAGTAAGCATGGACCTAGTGAGGTTTAAGTTCTTTGTAATTAAATTAAATTCAACGAACTAAATTCAAATAAAGATAGAGCAGCTATCAAAGTACACTTGCATGTTTAACTTGCATAATTATACTCAAAACTCGGTAGATAGTAAAATGCTTCTGTTTGCCTTAAATCAATCACTGTATGTATGTCAGACCATCAATTAGGAACTCCTTGACGAGGACAAGTTTTGTATCGACAGAAAATTATAGAAATGACAAAATTTTATAAAACATTTTTGCATAGATTAGCAGGACAACGATTATCGGGTCACCTGGTATCCAATAACAGTTCTGAGGTGAGGCCGTACAAAAGGTCACACACCTACAATCAAATTCTAGTTCAATAGAAAGGAATGTTTTACGAAATTAATTCACGTAAATGAACGCAGACAATACGTTTCACCGTACAATTCAAAACATGGTGTAGTTGCTCCATTGTGATACAATTGCGTGTAAAAATGTAATGCGTTGTAAATAGTGATGGGCGGAGTACGAGATTTACTGAGGAGCCGAATACCGAATATTTTTTGTTTCATATTTTCGGCCGAATTATTCGGTTCAGTGTAAACAGCGTGAAATATCTTTGACGTAGTTTTTTTTAACAGGTTTGAATATTACTATTCTTGTCGTTTTTTTTTTATTTCAAATATAGCTGTTTACAAAATACTGTGGTTCCTAACAGCTTACGATCAAATAGTACAAAAAAAAATTACTACTCAGAAAGCCCGAAAGGTGTTTTCACTTTTTTCCAACATAAACATGGTAATTACTGTTCATGATATAAAAATAAGTTATTCGGCCAATTATACTCGTACATACACCGTGCGTACACCGAGCATGCGGTATCGAGTAGTAAACTCGTACTCGTACATCTCTAGTAACTACAATGGCTGTCCGAGAGCATTATACTAACTTGCAGCGCCTTTGTCCCTACAGGCAACAGTAATGTTCGGTTATTGTGTCCGTAATTGATTTATTGAATAAAGTCAGTATCGTCGACGTTTCAGAGAATCCGGATTTTTAATAAATGGGTCGGTGGCGAAATTTCAGAAGAGGAATTTTGAGTTGTCATTTAGTCGATTTAAGGATTTCATTCTTTGGCTTCCATACATAAAAGCCCGCTTTCTATCTATCGGTCTGTCTGTCAGCGGGCTGTATCTCGTGGCTTGTAATTGCTAAATAGTTATACATATTGTGTGAATTTTTTTTGGCCTACAACAACAAATCATAGTCAAAATGAATGTGAACAGTAGTACGGAACCTCTCATGCCCAAGTCCGACATCTGTAGATTTACCTTTAATGTGTGAAACTCATTTATTGTTATGGTCTTCTGTAAAAACGGTATTTAGATTCATCATAATATTTACAAATAAGAGCCCTGTATATTTTATATCTAAAATTGCTGTTTTATTGTCCTTATGCTATATTAAGAAATTATTTGGAATACGTAATTCTATTAATTATAAGCTTACAGTATTCGACGTTATCATCAACTGGGTTCTTAAAATTGCTAGATCCTTAATACGTGTAAAGGAGAACGAAGGCGTTTATGTTTAAAATACGAAGAAAATCTCTTCATTTACTACACTTGTAGTATCGTTGTATTTTCGAGAAAAAGCACCTCAATGACGTATAGCAAGAAATTCTGATATTCTGCGTAATTTTATGGTGCGCTAAGAAACCAAAGAGGTTTTAGTTTAAAAACATACTACGAAACTAACATAGAACAAGGTTAAATATCTGGTACTGAGTATTGTATGTAGTTAAATTTAACACACACAAACGTTGCAAGAGGGTGGGCCTGTCGGTCTAGTGGTTAGTGACCCTGACTGCTATACCGGAGGTCGTGGGTTCGATTCCCACTCAGGACAAATGTTTGTGTGATGAGCACGATCATTTGTTCTGGTCTGGGTGTAATTTATCTATAATATGTATGTATTTAGAAATATATAAGTATGTATATCAGTTGTCTGGTTACCATAACACAAGCTCTCTTAGAGCTTAGCTTGGGATCAGATAACCGTGTGTGAATTGTCCAGAAATAATATATTATATTATTATTATTAAGAAAATAATACAAGTTTTAAGTAGTAACTAATTAAATTAAAAATATACTTATGTGGCAATTGAGTAGTAAAAAATAGTATAAGATGAAAAAAAAAATAGTTCGTGTTTTTAGATCCTTCTGATTTTGTTCACTACAAAACCAAAATAAAAAAAAAATATCATATGTTCATATATTATAATTAACAGAATTTATTCGATTTACTTTTATTTATATTCTGCAACAATATTTTGTTGTGCGGTCATCGTGCCACGTCATGTCACGATGCGAGACGCGTCGGTTTTCTGATATTATTATATCCAGTGTGGAAAATGATTGAGAGCCACCTCGGTTTTATACAGGCCATCTGAAAATCCTATAGAATAATGTTACTTAACATCATATAGGTATTATTTTTAACTAGCTACATGTTCTTGTGTGAGTCATTACAGAGTTCCTAAGTCTAAGTTTTACTATCAATGCGATTTCTTCTGCAAAATAATAATAATATTCCAGGACATCCCACACAAGGTTATCTGATCGGAAGCTAAGCAGAGCTTGTGTTATGGTAACCAGACACGTGATAAACATACTTATATATTTCTAAATACATACAAATTATATATAAATTACACCCAGACACAGAACAAATGATCGTGCTCATCACATAAAGATTTGTCCTGACGTGGGAATTGAACCCACGACCTCCGGTATAGCAGTTAGGGTCTCTAACCACTAAACCAAAAGGCCCGTCAATATCAACGAAATGTAGTTTAGAAGTTTAATTAACAATAAATTTCTAAGTGATACTATTACTATTTAGTTGCTGACATTGTCCTTCAAAACAAATTACAAAAACAATAAAAAACAAATCTACATTTAAAACTGCTTACGGCGCCCACAATTACAACAACCGCTATAAACGAAATACAGTGTTATAAACATTATAATTACTTTAGGGTTATGAAAAAGCATAAATTAACATCGAAAAGGTCAAATATCATGGACCATTTCATTTTCGTTTTGGTCATAGAATTTTGACGCGATATAATAACCCGGGCACGTTTCCCTTACATTAATATGTATGAATGTGTGAAGGTTACATAAAAGATCGTGTAATTGTGACGACGCATTACATACAATGTATTTTGTGTGTAAGGGATTTAGTTGCGGTATTTTTGGGTTAAATTAAAATTTAAACGATTTGAGGGATTTGGTTTTATAATTGATTTTTTAATCGAACTTTTTTGTTTTACTTTATTTGATGAGGTTAAAGATTTTTTTAATCATACTTATACGTCCTTAGGTAGTGATTGTGCCGGTTCGTACATGAGGCAACGCATGTCTCCGATATCAGAAAATTTTAGTACCTAATTATCTACCGCCGTAAAAACTCATAGAGGTTCCTACACACGCGTACTTATAGACGCCAGCACATCCAACTATCTCACTATTATTGCTATGAGTATGTAACGCTCCTAACAATTACATGTAATATCTATGTAAGACCCAAATACTTTACCAAGTTCTCTCATTATAGCCTGCTCATAATATATTACACATTTATCACTCCACACTTGAATTAGGCCGAACATTAAAGAATTTACGTGCAATCAAATTAGATGATTCTCCTAGAATGTGGCGCTGGTCACAAGGGGTGATAAATTTGAAACAATTGCTTTCGGAATGGTTTCTGTTACTTGATATAAGTATCTTACGTGAGAAGCATTGCGTTACCTCATTTAGTTTTTAATGCTACTTGGCTCGTTGATTAGATTTTTTGATGGTCTTTTGTTATTTACGGTATTGTGAACGATAACGATAAAATACGACAGAAAGTACCGAGCATTTAATTTACGGTACAGATTAAATACAATATTTTGAACAAATTGTAATTTTTAATTTAGTTATAAGTATTAGTCAAATATGGTTGACTTACATAACTTCAAGTGACAATCGATAAAGTCATTTAATTACTGCTTCTAATTATTAATTTGTCAGTTACTATTCTGTTCAAATCTTATTAAATTTAGATACCTATTGCAAATGTATATCACATTTGCAATAGGTATCTAAATTTATAAAAACCATTTATAATCACGAAATTATGCCTTGCCCCTGTAAAGGGTCAGTTCCACATACAGACACCGTTCAAAAAGAAAAAAAAAAGAACACCAATCTTTTTTACTCAGAAGATCTCACCACAATCTTTTGCTTATCCTCCATCGATCTAAAATATTCTGAAGCAAAAATAACTGACCGTTCTATCGCAGATCATGGGATATTTATGCAGCCGCGGTGCTAAACGAACGGTGGCCACCCTCGGACATGGACGCCATCAATATTTATATCGCCATTTTGGAAACTCTTGTTTACAATGTGGAGGTAAATAAGGAATGTGAAACGATTCTGAGGATTTTTTTATGTAGTGCTGTATTTTAGTATATCATTCAATATAATCGGGAATATAGGAAAAAAAGTTCCCTTCCAGTTTTTTTCTTGAATCAAAATTATTTGTTGATTAAGTAAATAATTATTTTTAAGTTGGTTGGTCTCTATAGTCACGTATTTTTTATATTTTTTTGTGAGAATTTTACATGAAAACGTGTCCCAGTTTCGAAAAATTATAATTAGAATACATTACGCATATTATCTAAGTGAGCACATTGTAAAACTTGAACGCCATCTAAAATAATTTCCATAATCCTTAAAGTTAAGGACAATAAGCTCAGATTTAAAGGCCTAAAATCCTAAGTCAGAATAATCTATTTTTGGTACTAAGCTATCTAGTAAAATGTTATTAATACTTAGTGCACTAATAAAAATATTGAAAGGGTCCTTCATTTTAGATAAGATTGAACATTGAAATCAATGAGCCGTGACGTAAGAGTGGATTTTGTCTTCTATGTGCTGATTAATTAATCTATTTGCGAATTTAATTTTTATAAACCAAGTTTATTTTCAACACGGGCAATGTAATGAATTTTTAATAAAAAATATGCACATTATCAAGAAACTAAAGTATATCTCTTTTTTTTTGTAATTTTTAATTTAAAATTGCAATGCGTAACAAATAAGATTTTTGACAGTTTCGTAGTACATGCAAAATCTTGATTTTAAAATTGTATGTAAGAACAGCTAAGTTACCTAAAATCTTTTAAAAATTATGAGTTTTGTACAAGCCTAATCTTAGAAACGTTTTATAATGAATAGCTTTAGTCAAGTTATTTATATTGTAAATTGAACAATATTTTATATAGACTCGTCTTTTGTGTTTTACGATGTTTGTACTTTTGTTAATCTGATAGAGATTGATGGACCAAAACATTTTGTTATTGCCAATTTAAAGCTTAAAATAGACGTTTATGTTATTGAGGTAAGATGTTCCACTTTTAATACCAGTCTGTTTGCCTATAAATAATTAATTGCTACACATTGTCGGAGAAACATAACATAGTTATTGGAATTTATTAATTTTTACTCGAAAGTATGCTCGATGTCTCGTTAGCTCATAAAATGATACACAAAATTTGATAGAGCAAAAACTCCCACTAATTAAAACATCTGACGAAACATTCCAATTCAAGCTGAACTTATTACCACTAAACATTAATAAAAACAGAAGTATCATTTAATACCATCATATATCTGACAATATAATTGAAAGTTGTAAAAATAACAGCGTCGTCGCGTCGGTTTCCTAGTCTATTTATTTTATGCATTCCGCCCGACTGATTTCGGGTCGAGTTAATTTACTGGCCATTATATTAATGTTTGGACCTTAGTCCGCCATCGCCCTTTGTATTAAAATCGAATTTCTTTTATTGAATTCGTTGACTTAGCTGGTCTTCAAATTTAGAAGGTTGACACCTTTTTGTTAGAATAAATTGTGAGGTGTGAATTTATTTGAATAATTCTTTGTTTTGTTTGATGTTAGAATGTAGAGGTAAAATCGGGGTATTTTTATAGAATCTGCATGCAGTATTTGAATTGTTTTATGTTTAAATCAAAACTTTTTAATTCATTTTAATATTGTAAAGACAGTGTACAGTAGCAGGTAAGATTACTTTCATAGCTCAAAGTTATATCATGTGTCACAGAAAAAAAAGGTATGATACATTCTACAAAAATATAGTAATAGTATAAGATCGTAACCGGGTTACATATTAAATAATCAAAAGTTTCTCGAGCAAATTTCAAAAGAACAATAAACGAGTTAACAAAATTTAAATGACCAAATGTTTTATTTAGAAAAATTTTACAATCCCAATGTATGTTACATCAAATGAACGACTGATCAAAAGTTGCTAGATGTAATTTTAAAATATCAAATCATAACTAATCAAATTTTATAATCACAAATGATTTCTTATTATGAATTATTAATTTAAATGTAGATATACTTATATTTGAAGTACAAAATTAATTTTAACACATTAATTTGTCCAAAAATTATGATTAAAATAACTGTGCCTCAAAATAGTATACATGTCACGGTAAGAGTGATTAATTGAAGATTATTAATAATTATCTAGTATTATCAATAATTACCGAAAGTCGAGGTAAAAGTGATAAATTAATCACATTTGTCGGTTTTTATTAATAATTTAACCCTAGTAGTGATAAATGTAATAAGTGGCCAGGGGTTGCGGGGCGGTTTAATTAGTATGCTTGATTAGGTTCGACTTTGTGACGGAGATCAATAGGTTAGGTTAGGTTAGATATTGTGACCTTGCAACAGAGCGAGCGAAGCGAGCGACGACGTATGTACCCATCACATATATTTTTATAAATTAAAGAAACATTAAAGAGACATTATTTAGAACTTGATTAATCGAACACGAGTGAAAACGAAAACGCTTCAAACAATTTGTAACATGCATTCAATTGACTATTAAATTAAAAAAAATATTATCTAAGTTCTATATACCCGCATTAGTATAACGCCTATATTATTTGTATTAGCAAACCGGTCATGTTGTGCAAAGGCTTTCTGTTCTATTATATATCTAAGTTATTCGCTAATATTAATATTATTTTTACCTTATTCAGTTAATCCATTTGATAATTAATAATTTATCCAGTAGTCCATTTGACCTTTAAACGATTTGGTCAAGAGTGTAAAAACAATTTAAACATTGATATTCCAGACTTTGGTCAGTTGAACTTTTGATCAAATGACCATCGTTATTTTAAACTTTGTTGATTTGTACGTTGTTCTTTTGAAATTTGCGCAAGAAAGTTTTGATATTTTAATATGTAACCCGTAACCGTGACCCACGTATCGCGAACAAGTAATCTTGAGAGAGTCGAACACTTGAAACTAGAAAGCACGCACGAGCTTCTGTTATCCCATTACCAGTAGCCCAAATAAACATCTAATTCTTTCCTGCGCGCACCTCTGCATGTTCTCCCATCCCTCTCCCGCGAATGACCCCGTCTCCCTCCAACACGGTTCGGGCTTGGAGCATTTTGCTGTGAGCTCCTAGTTTCGTCCGCGGGCTCGCGGTGTGAGGACGTGTCCCTGTTAGCCGGTCTCCCGTCGATACGATACAGGCGTGTTTTCACCGGGTTATTAATGAAAATTTGATGAAAACTCCGTTTTAACGGCACCGTACATCGTTCGTTATACGGGCATAGACTGTGTATCTAATTAAACTTTATGTGGAACAAGGATTTGAGTGTATAATGTAACCGTAACAAACACGGTGAGTGCAACGTTTTCAGTGCCAATTTCAGGTAGATAACGTGGCTGAAAATTGTCTTTCGCCGTTCGTACGTCGAAGACGATTATTCGGTTTCGTTCGTTTTCATTCATTTGCTATGAGTTGTTCTTTTTATGTTTTGTATTTAGATCAGCAGAGTTTTTAGTGTTGTACCTACCTGTTGTATTTTAATGCAGGTTCTGATATCACGCCCGGTACTCTCCACTTATAATTAAATTTTTAATCCATTAAACTGATTACTGTGCAATTTGATGATTGAAAATTGAGCCACTTGTTTATCATGCAAAATAATAATAGCCTGCAAGTCTGCACACTTGCAGGCTTGTTCTATATAGAAAAGCTTTTAACCACATAACTTTATAGATAACATATAACATTTTGTATTATGGAGGAGGCTAAAATAATTCTATTAATTTGGTCAACGTTGTTTGTTATTAATTTTAATTATCGTAATAAACATTTAACAATTTATTTTATTACAATTTTTAGGGCTCAATCATGTGTAAAGCTTTACTGGTCAAATATTTATGACATTAAAGTAACTGCAATAATTAGAACCTTTTCGACTAATCAGTCAGAGGCAATAACTTATAATTAAGTACTCATCACTAAATTGCATTTTATTATGCTGTTTTGCAGATTGATTAACTTCTATGAATTTTGATCTCCTTTACATAAAAAAAACGAACTAACATATTCACGATGATTTTTTTTTCATAGTTATATATCCAAAAAGTATAGATATTTAGAATATTTTTAAGATTTACTAATTCTATTTACAGAGAGATGAGAGATGTTTGTGTAGTCTTTTCAATATTGTAATTACTCATTTTCGCTCTAGGTACATTATAATTCTATTGCAACATATTTATATCATATGACTGTAAAATACACATTGCTTAAAGTTACTGTCACTAACACACTTATTTTAACAAGGCTTTTTGAAATAAGAGAAGTCTCCATCAAAATTACAATCTTAAAATATAATACTTACCTTTCCATTGCTTTTAATTCTCTTAAGGACTCGCTTTTTTCTTGAACCTTCAAAGTAGCCAGTAACAATGTTACATTTTATTTTATCTTTTACAAATTTCATTTCAAAAGGAACAGATGGAATACAGTTTTATTAAATAAACCTGCGTACCTCCAAAGGCTCTTTACCTAAGCCTACAAATTTCCGTAGCACTTGTTTATTCTACGACGCTACGCCGTAACGCGTCGCTACGCCGGAATCTATTATTATTATAGGCCTCTACCCTTTTCGTATTGTGTCATATCTCACATTGCTACGCTTTATTTTGTTTATATAAGGTCGTTATATGTATGTGAATAGTTCGTATTCATGATATGAGAGATTCGTATGTATTTATGAGATATGTAGCTCTGATGGGTAGTTTTCCGATAACTGTAAGACCTTAGGAGAATCCGTTTTGTTTTAATCCATTTTCAATGCATTTTGTTTAGAATATAAAGACATCATCTGAAAATAATATAGAATCTAAGAAAACATCCATCTATTTTATATTTTCTCTCTCCTATTTTTTACGTCACTTCTACAAATTCACATTTAAATTAAAATGTTTTCTACAAAATGAAATAACAATATTACTTACACTACCTAACCTGAGGTATTATATTCATTATAAATGTACCAGTGAATGTCCTCGCGTTTAGTTCACAGGTAAACAAACGCAATTCACACGAGTGGTATTGTGGTTTCCTCAAACAGAATATTGTTTAAAATGGTTTGTTGTATATTAAATAAACTCGACCACACGTTTTTAGAACTCATTTTATTCAAAAACCAACCTTATAACATTAAAATAAAGGTGATTTAACATCAAAATAATTTCAAGAGACTCGTGAAAGACTGTACTTGCTTTTGTATATTACCCTGTTCGGGTTTCATTTGAGAGAATATAGGTTTGTGTAGAATATTCTCTGCATATTATTTAGATGCTTGTGATAACAGAAAATATTTTTCAATTGTTTTTTATTCTCATCGTTGTCTTTTTTGTCGTTCGCTTTAATTAATCACAAAGCACAGGTGCGGTGTTTTTATAACGATAAATTGTTCTCGTGAGTTTCTATTTCTGTTTTACATTACTCGTGATTTTCTTCTCTAAAAATAAATTCAATTATATTTCAGAGATCTATAATTGAAACGGTTGAATTTTCATTGTAACTAACTCCAATCGATCTGGAATTCCGCGAGTGAAACCGCGAGGCAGACCTAGTCAAATAATAAATGTAAATTTTAATAAAGCTAGATAGATTATTGAGTTTATCGGACTGTGAAATGAACCAATTGAATTCAGTTGTCTAACTGATATCGCATTGCGTATTTCCAATATAATGCCAATGCAATCATAGTAAGAGGATAATTAATTCGGTTGGCGGACTTTGAATGCAGTAATATGCTGACTATGTATATTGTATTTATATTAAGTTCGTTAATTAGGTCATTGCGGGGACTTATTAGCTAACGATTTAATTTCTGCTGTATCTAGTCGAGTGGTTTTAATCATTACTTAACATTAAGAAATAAATTCCAGCTAAGATTTTTTTCATAGTAGCTGCAAAATATGTCAGTAACATTTATGTTAGCAATTAACAATTCAATACTAATAACAAAATTTTAAAACTAGAAATAAAAAGAAGATTTCGATATTTTTCTGTATAATTGGTCGAATCCTACAAACACTAATCTTTTAACAGACGGCAAGCAGGGAGCAAGAAAACTTACATAGACGATTGAGATTTACGTACCTAATTTCTTAACCACCAAATTATTAGAGGTCCTAACATAAATTGATGCAAACCATAATTGAATTAAAAATTAAATTGTCTTATACTCAAAAGAATTTTCCTTAAAAGCTCAAAGTCGAAGCTCGAATAACCGTCATTTAAGTAGATAACCGCAGAAAGAAAGCAATGCCGAACAATTTAATGTAATAAACGAGAATCGTAGCAATTACGGGAACTGTACGGACGCGAACAATTTGCTCGTAATGTTGATGCTTGAGGAATATATTCTTTTAAATTACATTTAAAAAGTAATCTGTCATGCTTGATGCCTCTAGAATACGTTCTTTGGGCTTTCATTTTAAAAACTGGTCAAGTGCGAGTTGGACTCGCGTGCGAAGGTTTTTTACCACTTTTGTATGAGAGCCCCCCTTGAACACTTATTTTAGTTTGTTTCTAGAATTTGTTGAAAAATACATAATTTGTGAAAATTTCAACTGCCTAGCTATCGCGGTTCGTAAGATCCAGCCCAGTGACAGACAAAAGTTCAGGCAGGGATCCATTTTTACTCTTTGGTTACATAACATAACATATCATCACGCCTGTATCCCCGAAGGGGTAGGCAGAGGTGTACCAATGTACACCCACAGTTTGCCGATATGTTTAGGTTCTATGTAATAGGGGGCGAGCCTATTGCCACTAAAAGCGCACAAATCCAATCCGACCTGCTACTGAGAATTTCATAGAAAAACTCAATAACACCTTGGTCGACTCGGGAATCGAACCCAAGACCTCTAGCGTAGCAGTCGCGCTTAGCACCACTAGGCCAACGAGGCAGTCAAAATTACAGTTTGTTACAGAACCCTAAAAAAATATGTTTCGTCGTTGATGCCTGTAGAAAACTTTATTTGAGCGTTCATTTAAAAAAGTAATCTGTCATTTACGTCAGATTATGAATGTCATTCACCCAATTGTTAGTGGAGTATAATGTATGAGTTTAGCTTTACGTTTTATTATGAATAATGTTCTACATAAAAAGGTAAATTATGCTATCACATTTGCCAGTCGGTAACTCAAGTATTTTAATAATTGCATTAATTAATAACACACCGACTAATGGGTCTAGTAAAATATAATGTATTATTTCAGATTACATTTTACGCATAATATAGATACTTTCTTCTAGCAGTATATTAGAATTAAGTCGGTAAGTACAGCTAGGTAAGTCTTTTTCGATTTGAAGATGAAACTTACTAAGTACTTTAATTGTTTTCATCAGTACAGAAACCTTTAAATTAAACATGTCAAACCAAGCTCGCTTTGTTCAGAATTTATCTTGATAACTTTCATGAATATGTCAATGTCATAAATATTCAAGATATCAAATAAAACAAATGACGAATAACGTACTCAAACTCCGCCTCAATTATATTATTAGGTACTAGCTGTGTCCCACGGTTTCACCCGCGTGAATGACAATTCATACACTATCTTTATAAATTATAGCCTCTGTTTTATTCCGATGTGCGAAGCTACATTATTGTTAAGTTTCATTAAAATACATTCAGTAGTTTTTACGTGAAAGAGTAACAAACATCCACACATCCATTCTCACAAACTTTCACATTTATAATATTAGTAAGGATCAGGTACAGTAAGTTCGAATGAATATGAAATAACTGTTATTTTCTAGATAATATACTATAACTAAAAAATCAGAACATAAGACGTTTTTATCTCTACTTTACACCTTAAAGTGTGCCAAACAACATGATACTGTATGTTTAACTTAAAACTGGTCGACATTTCAGTATTTTATAACAGGGTAATCTATGATAGAAAAATTTAAAGCTTATGCTAGCAGGCTTATAACATAAAATTTAATTAATCACTGAAAATCAAAATAATGTAAAGGACAAAATTATGCTAAATACGATACAATATGTAATTTAATTTTGAGTTACAGACGAATAAATTGATCTACACTTTTCGCTTCAAAAGCTGAATAAATCTTGATAGCTTATAAATATGAATGTAAATGTCAATGACACTGATATGAACGTCATAACCTTTGTTTTAAAATTATCATAACATTGTGTATTTTAATTATATTCACAGTTCATATTGAGTAGTTATATAATACCCTTTATTCTGAGAAAGGGTGGGCAGTGTTTTCTAAGCCCACAGTTTACCAAATTCACGTAAGTTCGAAATTAAAGTTTTAAACCACTATCTAACAAAATTTTGCTATTAATTCTCAGAAATTCTGAATTGAATATCTCTATCCACAAAGGGTAGGTGTGCTAATAGTTTGGTGGTATTAGGTAGGAAGTTCAACAATAGGTATTTTTTTAAACTTTGCGTGTTACTTAGTATACAAGGGGGTAACTTAATCCTACTACGTTTTTACATTATGATATGTCTTTACTTATATTTTCACGATCACTTGTACACTTCGTTGTACAGTTGGTTTTTTAATTTTGCATTGATTGGGCACATGACACTCCCACAGTAATGTGATATAATTTGTACGATAACGCGCGTTCAGTGTTAAGTTCAGTAAGACCGTTGACACTCAAACACATTAGCATATTTGTGCCATAATACTAACTGAGAAGGCAAATAACAAAAGTATAATAAGTGATTCTGCCTGTCCATCTGTTACGTTTTTACAGCTAAAGTAATCTACCGATTTTAATGAAACTTAGGTAAACTTGACAGATTGTGCAGGAAAAGCCGAACTTAAGCGGGCAGAACTGCGGGCAAAAGCTAATTAAGCTTATAAAACATAAGTCCTAAGCTTTTTATAGTCTCCAAAGAAATCTGATGTAATTTTTCTAATTTTCTTTTCAGTTAGGTACATACATTGAACAAGTAAACTTTTATTGTACATCTTAAACTTAAAGCAATTATGTTCAAAGTTGTAACAGTTTTAAAAATGGAACGCCCTCGTGACTCGTATAATTCAAATCAAGTGAACGTCGTCGCAAAAGCGTTACCTACGCAATCTAATTTGCGAAAGTCATAAAAAATAAAACGAAAACTTTTACTCCACGTTTACATCTAGGTAACATCTGTCCAAGAAAAAAAAAATGAAATAACTTGGAAAGATTAAGAAATTTTTATACTTCAAGCCCATTGGACTATGCAATGTATTTGGAGGATACAAGGTTGAAAATCGCGTGTCACTGGGATTAGGAAATCAGTAAATCTCACGCGGCTTGTACAAGTACATAGGTACTAGATAGAGACAAGTTGAAGCTTTCTCTCCTGAGGTTTTATGCCCGTCACGCTTCCACCAAGCTATAAAGCGCTTTACGTTGAAAATTGAAAGTGACTTTAGCTGTAAAACGTACCGGTGAATGTAAAGCGCGCGAGGTAAATATCAATTTAGGGTTTCAGCGGTCGCAGCGCTTTTTTATCTACTCCCCTAAGTTTTTGTAGAAGTTTCAAGTTATAAGTAGTTTCCGATAGTAGGTAAGTGTTTAGTAGGTTAATCGAAAGTGAAAAGAAAGGTTTATCTTGAGCTCAGTTAGGAATAAACTGAATAATGGAAAAAATATAGGCACCTAATATAATCTAAACAGGTAGGCAAGAATATTTTCGATAGGTATTTTTTCTGATGATCAAGACGAGTAAATTGACTTAAAATTGTTTATTCAAAAATCATATTCATTCAAAAGAGAATCGTTAACCTAAAATTCATGTTTAGGTACTTATATTTTTATATTAAACCATAGTAAGATATCTAAAATAGCAAACATATCTACTAATGAAAAATTATGTCGTCATAGATTCGTATCCGCTAGCATAGCGATGCTTTCAGCAGCTAACAACTATCTTATAATGAACAGTAAATTATATTAATAATCATAAATAATTCGTCCATGACTTAGTTGACATCACCAAGGAGGTAAAGTTTGATACTAAGTTCAGCTCTCCAGCGCTGTTTAATCGCTTTAACTGCTGCCTTACGATGCTAATTACTGTTCCTTGTTTGGACATAACTGTATTCGGAATTTGAGAAGGAATATTTGGGAATGTGGTTTAGAGAAACAAGGTTTAACTAAGACGGTCTAACTTGGCAGGCCGGTAGAAAGTAAGTAGCTATATACTAGCAAGACGCAGTCAGAAGTAATTAAAGTTAAAATAGAATAGAAAAAGAAGAAGAAAAAAAAATCGTTTACGTTTTAGTTTAGTAAAGTACCTGAATCCTGTTTTAAGTTTCTACCTATGTGAAGGTTAAATAAATATACTTACACAAACATAAAATTTGTTACTTAATCAAACTTAAATGGTCTGAAAACGATTCCCTAGTGTATTATTATCTCCTTTATTCAACGGCTCGAAAAGTTTCCCTAAAATTATGACTATATAGTGACAATATACTCAGAGGTAGGAAATGGGCACAAAAGCCTTTTGAGCACCAAATTCAAGCTACATTTAACGCCAAACACTAGGCCTCTTAATCCCAAAATGGCCTAAAATTCACGATCCATGAATTACTCGACGGTCGCACGATTTTATTTTCACATAAATAACAAAGAACCCTTTTGGCTACCTCTACAGCTAACATAGTGATCGGAGATGAGATCTTATCTGTCACATAATGGATTGGATGACCAGAATATTGAATATGTTCTCGGTAAGCCTTTGGGCAATTCGAAACATAATCCGCGGCTGATGCATGTATTACGTCGTTCGGTTCGAGAAATTGTTTTCAGCCATTGTTGTAAGCAATTTTTATACAATACTTCACAGGTTTACAGAAGCAATTTTTTTTCACATCTTTACCAGTGAACATTATATAACAACTCTTTTTTGGCATTAGGATCATCTTAAAAACTAGACAGGTACATAAACATAATGTGATCATAAAATAAGAAAGTAGATTGTAGCTATGGATCATAACTGCAACTTTCAAACAAGGTGTTTGAACAATATAAAGTAATGCAATCATGTTAAAAAGACAGAATAAAAGATAAATCCATACAGCTTTTACATAAAGCCAAACAACATCAAAACTCCAACCCATCCGTAAAACAATACAATAATATAAAATTCCAATTATTCGGCCAAGTCAGGTACACTTATACCGAAAAATTTCATGCCAAAACTGCGGTTCAGTTGTTAACCTATTTCATGTGGCACTCCATATTTCTGCAGTTATAACTCAACGTTGAATTTAAATCGGTAATGTTTAACTGCGCGTACCGGAACGGGGTGAAACGGAACGTTTTTTCACGCAGTTTTGAAACGACCTTTTGCTTAGTTTGTTTTGCTTAATTATTATTGTGTCTGCAGTATGTTGTAATATATTAAAAATCTTTTATTTTTTAGTTTGATTTATCGTTTTTCTTTTTCTGTATTAAAAATACATTTGACCTGATACCCGCTTTGCAAGATAGAGGAACAGTAGTATGCTTCACGATTTGAGTGTTATGTTACTACTATTAGTTATCTTCATGAATAGAAAAACAGTTCTCATGATTTTCCGATGTTACAAAAACATGATGTTACACTCTTAGACATCACTACTATATATACATATAATAAAATTGTAGAAAAGTGGTGTCTGTACAATGGAAATATTAACAAAAAAAGTAGCAAGGGTTGTTATAATATCGATGCCGAACCCGAAATTATAATTTTTATTATTTTTGTCTGTTTGTCTGTTTGTCTGTGTGTTTGTGCACGCTAATCTCAGAAACGGCTTACTCAATTAAGATGCGGTTTTCACGAGTATATTGTTGTAAGCTTCACTTAACATTTAGTGTTTATTTCATGTCAATCGGTACATAAATAAAAAAGTTATGTCAATTTGAAAAATCATCTATACATATAATAAAATTGTAGAAAAGTGGTGTCTGTACAATGGAAATATTAACAAAAAAAAGTAGCAAGGGTTGTTATAATATCGATGCCGAACCCGAAATTAAAATTATTATTATTTTTGTCTGTTTGTCTGTTTGTCTGTGTGTTTGTGCACGCTAATCTCAGAAACGGCTTACTCAATTAAGATGCGGTTTTCACGAGTATATTGTTGTAAGCTTCACTTAACATTTAGTGTTTATTTCATGTCAATCGGTACATAAATAAAAAAGTTATGTCAATTTGAAAAATCATCTATACATATAATAAAATTCTAGAAAAGTGGTGTCTGTACAATGGAAATATAAACAAAAAAAGTAGCAAGGGTTGTTATAATATCGATGCCGAACCTGAAATTATAATTATTATTTTTTTAGCTGTTTGTCTGTTTGTCTGTGTGTTTGAGCACGCTAATCTCAGAAACGGCTTACTCGATTAAGATGCGAATACGTTGCCGCCGACCGTGTAAGTAACTGTGAAACCATTGAATTACCGGTGGAGATATGTTGAGGGAGCACAATATGCCAAGTAAAATATCGAAATCAACAGTATTAAAGGCATTGCTGAAATCCAGCAATGCAAGTACCGGTAGATTACCGATTTCCATGCCTGATCTAATGTCATCCGTAATTTGAACCAGAGCTGTGGTAGTGCTATGTTCAGGTCTAAAACCTGACTGGAAGGGATTGAGAAGGTTAAATTTAGGAGGAAATGCACTAATCTGCATATGGACTAGACGTTCAAGGACTTTTGAGAGGAAAGGCAAGATAGAAATGATTCGGATTCCTCTCATTCTAAATAATTTCCCATTTAGTTTTAAACGAGTCCAGTTTCCAGTCAGCCTATTTTTTGCGATGACGATTAATAAAGCCCAAGGTCAGACGTTGAAAGTTGTGGGTGTAGATCTAAGTATCAGCTGTTTCAATCAATCCTAGGAGCCTGTATGCTTTCATCCCCGATGGCCATACGTCAAATATCGTATCGGGGAAGCGTCTGTAAAGTAAATTTATAGCTACTCAAGCGAAAGTATATGCATAAAAACCTAATTCTAAATATGCTGCCCGAAAAGTAACTATTCCACGCGGACGAAGTCGCGGGCACAGCTAGTCATAAATAAGTTCGATTTGATTTAAATTCGTTTCAATATAATCCTTTCCTCACTGTATTCGACAGAAACAGATACACAGTTATTACCTTAAAACTCTTAAAATATAGCAACCTACTTAAAACTTTGTTTTGATATAGATAAAACCGAATTATGTTTATATTTTTATGATAATAAGGACCTAAATACCTGAAACTTGAAGGACATTTTTGGTTAAGGAGTGTCATCAAGCTATCTCACAACCTCTTGTTTCGCAATCACAATCCATAATATTTTCGTCAGGCCTGTTGGTCTAGTGGTTAGAGACCCTGACTGCTATACCGGAGGTCGTGGAGTCGATTCCCACCCGGGACAAATGTTTGTGTGATGAGCACGATCATTTGTACGGTGTCTGGGTGTAATTTATCTATAACTAGCTGTGCCCTGCTGTTTCACCCGCATGAATATCTAGGTCCCGTTCCCGGTGCCTTTATGTTTGGCCGGTGATGACTTATTTTTTATTCCGCACAATTTTCCATTTTTTTTTACATAAGAACCTTCTCCTGGTAATAACTAACACAACAAAAAAAGAATTAGTGGAATCGGCCCAGGCGTTATTGAGTTATGCGCTTACCAACACATTTAGCAATTCATTTTTATATATAAGATATGTATGTATTTAGAAATATATAAGTATGTTTATCAGTTGTCTGGTTACCATAACACAAGGTCTGCTTAACTTGGGATCAGACAACCGTGTGTGAGATGTCCCGGAATATTATATTATTATTTTCATGCTTATCTAATTAGTTGGGGTGGGCTAGCGGTTCAATGAACGGATTTGTATGCACAAGGTTGAAGGTTCGAACCCAGACAAGTACCAATGTAGCTTTATCAAAGTTATATGTACTTTCTTCATTATTCTAAGACTCTTCTGACAAACGGTGAAGCAAAAACATCGTGACGAAACCTGGATTCCAAAATTTGGGATCTGAAATCGCCAATCCGCAGTGAGCAAGCGTGATGATCAATGCTCGTGTCTTCTCTATATGGGAAGAGGCCTGTGCCCAGCAGTGGGACGTTTAATGGCTGGATTATATTATTACATATTATCCATTTAGACTCATTCTTGCTTATTACGTTCTTCACCTCACTAACACATTCTAGAATGCAAGCAGAAAAGCAGTGAGTATTTCACAGCCCACGGGAGCCATTACTTCTTATATTGCCGTCATTAAAGTTAACTTGCTATAATTTATAAGTCGGAAAACTTTAGAAACTGTAACAGAAAGTGCACGTGACGTCAGAACATTCTCTAGAATAAACATCTAAGCTCTGTAGAAGATAAATAATGTTAAGGTACTGTGTAATTATAAAAAGAAAATATCATGTATGAAAATGTCGATAAATCTTAGACATGCCAAAATGAAAGAATTAATTATACATAGCTTAGCTATCACGGTATTGAAATAAACCGCGCCAAAATCCGTAAAAAATCTAGTGTTATTTCAATGTCTAACATTCGCGTAAATCTAAGAAACCAATAATTAGGTATTAAAATACCTTCATGTCGACGACTTCATTTTTATGATTCGATTAGTAACCTATATCCATTTTAATCTTTCTTGAAACTAAATTTAAATGTTTAACACATAAGCCTTTAAATTATACAAACGTTTATCAAGAATGACGCATAACTTCTAAAGAAAAACAACGAAAAATATACAAAAAAAAACTCGTAGTACTATTTCTACGCCAACTTATTATCCCGGCAACAACGTACGCCATTTTCAAGAATGGAACAGATAAAAAACGTCTAAACATCGTGTGTGTCACACAACTTTTTCAGGCAGAGGAAACTACTCTTGCAGCCAAGTGATCCGCTCGATATTCGTGTCCACACCGAAATAGACTTAAAATAGGTCATCGAACGTTGACAACTGGCGATCGCGAACGCTTCTAAACCTCAAAGATAAATTTATCAGTCGACAAATTGAATTCCAGTCAATGTTTCGTGTTCCGACTCGAATTGGATTAGTCTTGATTTTGTGAGGTGCAACGTCATTTTGTTATTTGATTACAATCTCGATGTCTGGATCGTTAGTTCACAAAGGTAAAAGTTACTTTCGACAGTCGAACTTTCGATTTTGGCTTTGATTGTACCTATATTGCATTTTAATATGGCATTTTCTATTTTTTTATGTGGTGTCCGTCTTCAAAATAGGTGTTTTAATGCAAATACTACCAATATACACTAACATACGGTAAAAAACTTTATCTAAAATACAAAACAAAAAGAAAACATAAACTGCTACCTCATAAATACACAATATAAGCTATTGTGTACAATTGTAAAATAAAACATGACACCAATTAACATAATATCCCAAATACAAAATTACCACAACGCGGGCTCAGTAAATTACCGCCGGTAATACTTTCAGGTGTAATATTTTTTACCCACGAAAGCACGTGTAGGGTTAAAAATAAATACGCAGCAGTAATCCGGCGGTTACGTGGCACGTAATAATTATGTTTGCCGGGACATTCGCGTCTGAAATAAACGCTGGAGTTTGTGTGTCACTGGGTTAAAACTGTTCAACAAGGTCGGGTGACAATTTTTTCTTATTAGTGGAAAGCATTTGTTTTTCTGTTATTGTTTTTTCCGTGTACCAAAAAGTTTTTGTTTTTTGTCAGCAAGATATACACTAAAAATAAACTACATTCCGAAATTATCCAACCTAACTTTAAATTAAAAGAAAACAATTTTTATCTAAAAAGTTTATATACCTGACGAAAAATCCTGGCAACCAATAACACGCAAAACAACAATCACAGACCCCCGAAAAAAAAAAAGTTGTCATTCAAAAAAAGAATCTTATCGAATATGGCGCGCATCAATATGGTTCTCTGAACGTTTCGCGCCGTTGAGCTGGTGTAATAATTTATTCATGAGCCCACTTTCCACTGAATGAATAGCTCTAACGCGTGGGTGTGCCCGAGTTACGCTTGTAAATAGAAGGGACTCAGTTATACGTTCGCTTGTCTACTATTGTTTGGATAGTTACGTTTTTTATTGATTTTTGGGGATTGTCGTTTAGATTTATTGTTGGTTGGGTTACTAATTTTGTTACTGACGTGAAACTGTAAAATTTTAGTCGTAAAAACTGATATTTTATTGAAGTCTACAGAAAGATGTGTCAACAAAAAACTACAACATATTTCCAAATTGATTCTTCACTATTATGAGAAAACGCCTAGCATTGGAACATTAACAGGCCGATCTTATAAATAAAAACCTCTTTCGCAAAATATCAATCTTTCTTATGCAATAATCCAAATACTCTAATACCACTCAATAAACAACAGCGTATCTTCAAACATGAATAGCTCACTCTAACTCCACAATATTCACACTCGGTGTAATCGTTCACAACATTTGATTTCCTCCAATATTTTCGGTACGGAACGCAAATCGATCAAACTCTTTGATGTTACTGTTCCATTTATATTAAAATGAATTATGTTTTCTTTATATAAAATTGTATGAGATTAATTGACTGGGAGTGGAACTAAAATAGCTTAATTTCAAAGCTCAGTTCAATGACCTATATTTCTAATTAAAAAAAAAAATATTTATATATATAATAATATTTGCTTGATCAATAGTCGATACTTTTGGTCAATGTAATATCATTGCAAGAGCATAGGTACCTATTGTTTAGACCAGCTATCTTACAAATCCCTTGGATATAATAGATTTCTAGTAAGTTATTATATGCAGTATGACAATACATCCCTGTATTATGTCAGTTCACAGAATGGATTGAGTTCAATTAAGCCGTGCAAAGGCAAGTTCTATGCTTTTACTAGGAATCCTACCGAGTCCTGCCTTGACTTAGGAATAGTAAATAGTCTTTCGAGGACCTGAAATTGATTCCAGAAATCTAGACATTGGAACGTATTGTTGTAAGGATGATACAGAGGTTTAGATGGTAAATAATTTACTAGCTACGACAGAGTTCGTATCTATACATATGAAAATTAATTGCTGTTTGTTAGTTTCTGGTTTTGTTTTCGTAAATTTCGAGAAATTTCATATTCACCTTTTAAACTTTTTCTGGAATTCCACAAATAACTCAATACCAAAATTAGCCAAATCAGTCTATTTTTATATATATTAAAATCTGTAGATGTAAAACGTTTGTTAAATATTGACAAAGTGCAATCCAAAACACAATAGCTATTTCAAGGGGTTGAAATGTATAAAATAATTGACAAGCAAACACAAAGGGGTTTCCGTAAACCTTTGAACCAAACTAAACTCTCTAATTTAGTCAATATTTATTATTAATATTTAGTGCGGTAACTGCTATGGAAATAATATTGATAAACTAAATTACGGGGTAAGTAAATTATTCATTTCGTAACACGGCCTGACTACCTGAACTCCTTGGGGAAATCAGATTATCTTGAAACGAACATGACGTAGCTTTTATCATTGACAGCTAGTGTTCTGTGGATTAATAATTTAGATAAGATATTTGTATTTGATGACCCAATTCGTGGTTGTTTTGTTTTCGTAGGACTGAAGGCTCGATCGAAGTAATGACATTATACAGTCGATATTTTAATAATAATGAAATTATGTGCCCCAAATATGAACTTTATTAACAGTTTTATAGTTAAACTTCAAATTCAAAGTTCTGAATGGTGTAGTAAGAATGAGGTTTTGTATTTTTTTTTTTATAGTCACGTACTATTTGCAACTTTTAATAATCACGTTATAATAAAGGTGAAGTATCTGTATAAATATTTGAAAGAAGGTCATGTTGATACAATACACTGTAAAAAATATTATATAAAAAAAAATATTTCTAACACGGCACTAAAAGTGAATGGTGTAGACTAGCAACAAATCCGTCAACACAAAACCTCTTTCCTTTGTCGTATGATAAATGCGACTTCCGAACTATACCGAAAATTTTCCTTATCGACTACTATTAACATTTTAAAGAGACCACGAGTTGACTTGAGCGAGTTAACAAGCCAACAGTTTCGGAAGACTCTGAATTATTAAAACTTCATTAGAGCAGGATGGTTACGAAATTTTGCAGCATAACTTTTGGCAGCTTATGTATAGTGACTCGATGAGGTTGCC
The DNA here is from genome assembly GCA_905146925.1 of Autographa gamma. Lineage (NCBI taxonomy): Eukaryota > Metazoa > Arthropoda > Insecta > Lepidoptera > Noctuidae > Autographa > Autographa gamma. The sequence continues at coordinate 2,393,275 of LR989858.1, forward strand.
TCTTAGCGAGTGCCAATGTTTCGGCTGGTTTAGTTTAGTTTGAAATTCTTTGGGGTTTTGTTGTAAGTTTGCAGCACTTTAAAGTAAATGAGGTTTTAGTTGGATATCTGCATCCTTGCTTGTTCATTATGCAGACAATTTTGGATTTTTTCGTGTTATTTGAACAAGACTTTCATGTAAGGGAAATTCGTTAACTGTGGGCGTTTTTGGCCTTTGGCTGCTACAGACACATTGTAAAGAATGTGCTTAAGCAACTTTTGTAAAACACAGCTTTTATCTATTGTTGTAAAGATATCAGGTTTGGTCATATTATGTATGCATTTCAGTTGTCTTTGCATACTTATAATTAAACTACAATGGGTTTTAATCAGTCATTTATATATTATATATTTAGTGACCTACATTTGTTGATTCTATGAATTATGTTTAATTCATCAACTATGAATTATTTTTATACTACATAATAACGTAAAACGTTCATGTATATTTACGGTTCATTATCGTCAAGGTTTGTACACAAGGCATGCGTGTTCCCTTTCAATTAGGCGTTCAGTTACGTGACATTTATGAAGTGTAAATAGAGCTTTATTATTTGGTAGGAATGTTGGTAAAGCAAAACATTGGAGTCGTTTATAAAATGTACCTTCGTTTATTTTTATCGCCAGATAAAGTCTGTTTCAAACAATTATATAGAAGGCGCATTGATATAAAATGAAAAAGAACAAACTGTTTTTTTTTGTTAACTAAAATATGTCTTGTTTATTTTTCCTCTAAAAATATATTAACCTTTTATCCTTAAAATAACTGTAACCAGTCATATTTATAACGATAGCTTGCATTCCAGTTATATTGCAGTACCCAGACCTAACGTAAAACAATAACATAATCAAATTACATTTCTCGCGGGGACTGGTCGTTGAAAAACAACAGAAGGGGAGAATCCCCTGAACTGGTCCACGTTGGGTGAAGTTGGTCACCCAACTTGGAACAGATCAGGGGAGGCTGGGGTAAAACGGGATTATTATAAACTGTTGTATTAAAATTATGTTATGGGATAATGTAATGGGTATTAACGGGGATTAGGTATGGTTATTAAAATTTAGGTGATTGGTGATTATTTCTTGAGTAGTTTTTGGTTAGTGTCCCTGTTTTGGTAGAACGTTATTGTTATTATTTCTTCTCATGTTATTTTTTCTGCTTTTTATAGTATTTAGCATTGAAAATTATCGATCATACTAGTATATTACAAGTTCAACTTACAAAAGAGATCTGTTAGATTTTTTTTTTTTTTTCGATTTGCTCGTAAAAAATGTTTAGTTAACTCCTTTTTACTTACATTTCTGTTGTCAATAATACAGCTATTTGTTTACACAATCATTAGGAATACTTAAATTGACCTAAATTTGTAGATACGTATAACGCACAACACAACTCCCCAAAACCAATTATTTCCCTATTTGTACTCATTATAAACCCGGAATAAACACAAATAAACTCTCAATTTAGTTGGTCAAGTAATAAGCTCCTAAATTGAATTCAATAAAACTCCCATATTTTAGTGTCGGTAAATGTATTCGGATCACGCACGTTAATTCCTTTGAAACTGCTAACGTCCGCTGAATGGGGCCGACTATAAAATGTATTGAGAGGTCATATTATTATGTGGACTCGTTTTATAGAAGTAGTTCAATTTCCTCATAAATTGGTTTACGTTCGTTGTATAAAAGAATCAATTATTTTTGATTAGGTATTTTCAGAGCCGTTAGTGCTTGTCTCTTTACTGTATCCTTATAAAATTTAAAAATGATATTATAATAATACTCACTTCTTTTCTACATTATGGACAACAATAGCACAGGACCGAGAGAATTGGTAAAAGGAAAGAGAGGCGTTTGCCTTGCAGTGGGACGATTATGGCTAGTAATAATAATAATTATTATTATCTCTTTCACTGGTAGTAAACACTAATCCTGGATACAAACTAACATGGATATTATTTTTGATTTCGGCATTCTAGCGCAAAAAAATTATTTGATTCAAATTGGACATACATCCAGAAACCATTTTTAGTGTTATTAGGATAAAATATATAAACATGACATAGCCGAACCAAGTAAACATTAATAATGTTGTGCATACGTATAATTAGCATGTACATTAGTATGTTACTTAGATAAAGTATGTATCTGTTGATGTGACGGGCCTCATGACGGGCCTGTTGGTCTAGTAGTTAGAGACCCTGACTGCTATACCGGAAGTCGTGGGTTCGATTTCCACCCGCGACAAATGTTTGTGTGATGAGCTCGATCATTTGTTCGGTCTGGGTGTAATTTATATACAATATGTATATATTTAGAAATATATAAGTATGTTTATCAGTTGTCTGGTTACCATAACACAAGCTCTGCTTCGCTTGGGATCAGACAACCGTGTGTGAGATGTCCCGGAATATTATTATTATTATACTATTATGTTGTACCTTTTAGAAATAAATAAATCAAATAAAACATTAAAAAATATCACAACCTATATCTAGTTTGTCAAAAGAACATCGCAAATACCTGAAAACGTGAACTATAATCGGCGAACTAATCGTATTAGCGACTAAACTTCGCAGTTTGTACGTGTGCTGTAAAACGTCAGTCCAATATAAAGTCCATTGAATTTTATGTTATACTCGAAGGATTAGGATTAAAAGTTCCATTTAGCTGCAACTTTTGCTGGTTTTAGAACTGGATTGAACGTGATGTATGCTCTTCTTTGTGTAGTAATACTACTCGTAGTTTGTACGCTATTTAGCTTAGTTAGTATTTTAGGTAGGAATTTTGTGTAACTTTCAGGATCATTGTACCTTCGCGTGTTACAAAATTCTTCTTTACCTGAATGCCTATTTATACTTGAAACTTTAGCATGGAAAAGTGTAAACGTATTTACATAAATAAAACTAATAAGCAAAAATAATAAAAGCAGTTTTAGTAAAAGTACGTGAGCGTTTACTGGTGAATATTTTTTTGGTTACACGACAAAATGCATTGGAAAACAAAAGAAGCACTATTGAGTTAACCTTCTTTCTGCATCAAACTATTACACACGTACACTATTACTTTAAACATGGAACGCATAAAAAACAGCCGTTCGAAAAGGACCATGCTGACGCGGCGTGACGTCAGCGTACCGTTTTGAAATATTGGCAAAATATTGGCAAAAAGAGCCTGACACCCTTCAGGACCACAGTACCGAGCCAGCGAATATTTATGATCGCTCAATATGATAACTGAGGAAGAAATTTTTGCCAAATTCTGAATCGTGCGGTATTTTAGGGTTGACAAATTGTTTGTTTAGGTTTATAGGGGTTGTTTGAGCTGAGATTGAAGGTTCAGATTTTCGGTAGTTGTTTTGGGTATAAACTGATTGAGGAAGGGTTTTTAAAATACTTTGATCTTATTTAATCCTTTCTGTATATATTTTTGCGTTAGTACTGTATTTTTTGACTCCTACTAAGAAATTGTCAAATACCTAAATTTTTGCGCTTGTATACTTTTTGGCTTTTATTTCTAATAAACCTCCAGTATTAAGTTAGGTTGAAATAGTACAAAAATAAAACGAAACAAGTTGTTCCCATGCTACACAGTTTAAATTAACTGAACTGCCAGTTACCGCAGTTTACACAGTTATGGAAGCTATATTGACCGTCTATTCTTTTATTTTTATACCGAGTCGAACACATGTGCAAGTTTTTTTATACACTTTTATGTATAACATAATCCATTTTTGAGAAGGGAATTGGCGAAAAATCATTGCGTTTTCTTTTACCTACACAGTCATATATTAATACTTAATACTATCATATTCTTGCAACTACAGCTTGCAATTGCGGACAGTTTTACGAAAATATATACTTAATTCACAGATTTTCGTAGGAAAAACCGGCCAGATACCTATAGCTAGTTTAAATCTTTTTACTTTTATTTCAAAAAATAAGTATTGTTGTAGTTTAATGTCAGCATACCTATATTTACACCATTCCTAATTCCACCGCAATAATTAAACATAATCTTAACCAAACTCAATAGTCTACTTTATAACTTCTCTAATACCATAACGACTTGAACTTCTAAGAAAAAGACACGTAAGTTAATAAGATAAATTCCTTTAATACTCGCGTCAAAAGATCGTTCGGGACTCATCCATATCTCACCTTAGGACAGAAATAGACAGGTCGTTCACCTTACAGGAGTACTATACAGTGTGTTCATTCATTGGTTTGACGTTAAGAGGTGTGACTTAGAAAAATAGGTTCCAAGAATAGATGCCAGTGAATGTTGTTTTAATAGCTTTCAAATTTTGTTTTGTTTAAGTTGATGCTAAAAACAACTGATTTTTGTGACATTTTTTGATTTGAATTAACTTTTTTTTTACCATATAGATTTTGCATATATCCACTAGAAATACAATCAAAGATGAGTACCATAATACGGTGGATTGGGGTCGATGGTTTAAAATCACAAAAAAAGTTTCATTTTTAGAAACAGGGCTTTTAAATATTTCAGTTCGTGGCAAAAACTCCTTTTCAAACTATATTGGAAAAAATTTTTGAGGCACATCTTAAACTATGTAATATGCAGAAAATATTGTCATAAATAAAATAAGTTACATTATAGTTCTCAATATTAATCCTGTCCTAAAATTAAACTATTTCTTTCCAGGTACAAAGGTGAAATGTTGTGACATAAAGCACAATGTCTTAGTGTTGTGACAGTGTCGATATCCGGTATCGATATGGCCCGGTTGTTACTAGTGTTGTTGCTGGCGCTGGCCGCGGCTGCCGCTGGCGACCCGGATGTGTGCAACCCGGATAAGATGACGGTGTACAAGATGGTGTTACACACGTATTGGACGAGGGAGAAGTTTCCCAAGCATTACCCGGATTGGAGACCGCCGGCGCAGTGGTCGAAGGTTTACGGTAAGTTTTTTTTTGCATTATTTAGATATCTATTTGGTTACCAATGATCATCATCTCCCTGCCCTGTTCCCAATTATTTGGGGTCGGCGCAATGTTTATTCAGCTTTCATTCATCTCTACAACTTGTCAGCTCAGTATTCACTCCTTACTTTCTCATATCATCTTTCACACAATCCATAATACAAATGATTTGGATATATAATTTGTTTTCTAAATCTCAATAGTTTTTGGTGCCAGAAAAGTTAATCTGTACTCTATTTTTGAAATGAATGATTTGCTAAGATTAGATATTTACGATAATGAATAGTTTAGGTAGAAAAAAACAATGGAATATTGGATGAATTTGAAAGACATGACAGAGTGTCAACAACGAACCCAACATGACAGAGTGTCATCATGAACTTTAATTTCATGGTATCGGATATAACTCTGAAACAATCCATTTAAAACTACGGAGTAATTAAAATGTAATAACTGAAATGGGTATGATGCACCAGTCATTAATGGAAAATAATAAATTGATGTTGTTTGTCACGCAATATTTTACACAGCTATGCGAAAATATTACTATTACTTCCAAAGTCAAAACTCTAAAACTATCCCTGTAAAACTAAATTAGATAAATTAATTAAAACTTTCAAAGTTAAATCAACTTATAGAACTTAAATTATAAAGCTAAAGATTGAAATACTTAGGGTTCTCGAAATTTATTGTTTAAATGTTTGCTCTACCTAAGTTCACATAGAAAAAAAAGTGTGCGACTTTTAAAGCAATTTTTCTATTACGAGTTGAAAATTTTCCATCAAACAGATTTTAATTCACTAATTGTTCGACACCAATTTCTTTTCAATGCCTTTATCAACTGCGATTGGTACACAAAGCATTCGATTGAACATCTGTCCAATAAGAGTCGCAAAAGACGCGAAAAATAATTGCAATCACTTGGCTGGGCCGTCTGCTCTCAAAGTCTGTGTCAGACGAATAAATTTCCAGCATTGTGTGAATTTGTTCGGAATAACCAGCAATGAATAAATTATGTATTCATAAATTTATATTCTTGACTCAACTAGTTACATTAATGGCCAAAGTTTTGGTGTAAGTGAGACGAAAAATGTACGGGGAGCCTTATAATGATGTTTGTTTGCTCCTCATTTGAAAATGTTGATCCTTATTTATTCATGGCTTGTGTTATCGTTGTCAGTTTATTTTTACCTTTACCTTATCATGCTATGTAAAACCTGTTACCGGTAGCTACTGTTAGAAAATGCATTATCAAAAAAGTATTATTAAATCTTTATTAATAAATATAAATTTGACAGGCCTGTTGGTCAAGTGGTTAGAGACCCTGACTGCTATACCGGAGGTCGTGGGTTCGATTTCCACCCTGGACAAATATTGTGTGATGAGCATGATCATTGTTCTGTGTCTGAGTGTTATTTATCTATAATATGTATGTATTTAGAAATATATAAGTATGTTTATCAGTTGTCTGGTTACCATAAAGTAAGCTCTCTTAGAGGTCAGCTTGGGATCAGATTACCGTGTGTGAATTCTCCTGGAATATTATATTAAATAATTATTAAATTCAATTTAAATGTTACTAGGTTCGTACCGACTAGTGATACCTAAATATTTGTATATAAAATGTTCTAGCTAAACATCTCTATAAGTTATATATACTCGTGTTTAATTTCTAATTAGTGTACACAGCATAGTTGTAATATGTTTAATACCGAGCTTTATTATCTCGTCGGAAACTCTATTAAATTATGTTTCCATAGAGTAATAATGTTGGACCTATATACCTCATTAATAATAATAATAATAATAATAAACGTTTATTTTCTCACCACAATACATACACATTACATACATTTCAGAATATCATAAAAAATAAAAACAGTGTATTGTGGGAGACTGGTGCCCAAGCTAGGCTTTATGGGCCTGTATTTCAGGTCACCAGGTCTCCACCCTTTAGCCATTATTGCTTTTATATAATTTTGTGCTATAACAGTTATTGCGGTAAGTAATGTTAATAAACAATTTTTACTTACTTAAAACTAATAAAACAAATAATTAGAATTAAGGAAACAAAACAAAAATAGGTATTTAAAATAAGTTTGGTTAGTGGATGTGTGTGTGTGTGTATGTGTAGTATGATTGTACGTGTGAGTGTTTGTGTGTGTGTGTGTGTGTGAGTGTATGTGTGTGTGTGTGTGAGGGTGTGTGTGGTGTGTGTGTGTTTTGATTACATTAACTACTTGTACATAATATATAGACAGGATTAGACTAATATGCTAAGCAATTTTTCGGTTTCGACATAGTTTAATTGTAGAAGCCATGAATTTAACTTTTTTTTACACAGTTTATTATTTAGATTATAGATGGTCAGAAGATTATTTATTTTATTGTATAGAAATCCACCAAGGTGGCAAAAAAAGCGGTTAGATAAAGCGGTTGTGAGATAGATGCCATGCCGATTTACAGGATTGAATCGCCTTTTACTTTCAGTCAAAGAGGGTTGGTAGGTGAGGAGCGAGTGCTGCCTTAAAACAGTGTTAAGTATGAACAGCTGACGCACCGTTAACACTTTAGAATGTTTATATAGATCTTCAGTAGGATAGCGATATGGTAGGAAATTGGAGACTTTTAAAATTATACCCACACAGAGTTTTGTTCTAGACTCTGTTTATTGCAAATAATAAATTCTTGTTTAACTATTTAAACAAGAATTTAGGTAGAACTTTTTTTAATCGACAAGGATTAAATTATTTAAAATAAACACAAACAACTACAGATTTAATTTAAAGATAAATGTTTTTCTTAAAAAAAATGTAACCTGGAGAAAAAATATATGTTACACATTCTGTTTCTGCACACAATCTGATACAAACGAAGCACAAAATATACGAGCAATAAACGATTATTGGACTATCATCAAACGTTTACAAAGTATATCTTGGTTAAATAACCTAACAAATATATCATTACACTTTTAAAATGCTAATTTAAAAGTACAGAAACAATAGTCTTCATTTCACTTGATTGTTCCCAATGAAGGCAGCATTCCGAGAATCAGAACCATTTGAACAAGCTAATGACATTCAATGAATCATTCGCTCGATAACGTCCATTGCAATACTGGCTGGTTATAAAATAATTATTTTATGAAAATTTAAATTTAGTAAATGTTAGTTTTGAAAGCTACATTCTATTTACTTTTCGTGAAGTATTTGAAGCTGGCTTGAAATCTCATAAAAATAATAATCATTATTTGTCTGGAGGACGGAGGGGGAGGCCTTTGCCCAGCAGTGGGACCTAATGTAGGCTATAAAAAAAAATACTTACATTGCTCGTCTGACCTTCACCACCCATTAACTTGACAATTTATTAGCACCTATCCCTTTTTATTTTAACAGAGCATATTACAAGACTTGATCCAAAAGTCATTGACTAAAGAATTGGGCTTGGAAAGACTGGTATTGAGAGTTGTAGTGACATAACAAATGTCATGACCAGGTGGCAGCTGTTCCTTAAATTTAGTGCAGCGAAGATTATTATTGTATATATCGATAATTGTACCAAGGCTGCAACTAAATAAACAGATTTATCAAATTACAACTAGTTACTACTAGTATGATATAATTTCAACTGGCGCCAAATAATGTCTGCATTTCATAATTCACAATAATGACAATCAATTTCACGTTTTATAGCTTTTGGCAAATCAAAAATACAAAAATACATTTTCATAGCTGTCCTACAGTTGAAAAGCAAGAAATAATTAAAGTAGTTTGCCTGAATAATATAATTCATTACTCAGCTTTCAAAAACATGCCTTATCCATTAGGAATACAAAACATACGATTTGAGGACAACCACATTACGTTACCAACGCAATGACTGATTAGCATACGAAAACAATAAAGCATTTTAATAATTCATACGTAGAACATTCATCATGACACATTAACGGAAACTAAAAAAATAAAACACCTCATTTCACTACGAATAGAACCAAATTGATGGACATTCCCCTGTTCGCGACACAAATATAGTGAAGTATTTAATTGGCATAAAAACACGACACGATTAATACAGGCCATTCATTATTATGACACGAGAATTATATAAATTACAAAGGGACCATTCATTTTGACACGAGGCTCGAGTTTGGCTTTTAGCCAAAAATATCGTCGGACACATATCGACAGATTCAGGAAGTGTTGTGGGGACAACACTATTATATTACATAAACCGCTTATTGACGGATGCGGTGGATATATTTACGATGTCTCTCTGTTACGAGTGTTAGTTTAATTCTTCTTTTTCATATGACAGCCGTTACATTTTAGCTCTGTCTTGAGACCACACCGAGCTAATTTTATTTTTGGGCTACAAAACAAAATAAGAGTCTGTTCATGTTTCAGTTTCATCTCTAATGTAATTTTGTTTACAATATTAAAGATAAATTATTCGAAAACTACAACAGGTTGGTATCATTTAATCTAACTTAATATCATAAAGCTTAATAACTTTAGTTTAAATTACAACTATGTAATACCGTTTCAACTCCCGCGTAATAATACAGAGCATTTAATTAAAATCAAATTAGCAGAATACTTGTTTAAACTTGCGGAATCGACATAAAAGATGAATCTCTGATCCGGTTTGTTGGGAATCTCATAAAATAAAAGCTTTGATGTTCGTGATGAGATTCTCTAATTACACCGAGTAATTTCCTACTAACGGCCTTAAAAGGAACTCTGGGCTAAGAATTCTAAATATTTTAATACTAGGTAAACAGTGCTGAAATGTTTTGTTCGCAGTAATACTGTTGCTAACTAAAATTTCTTACATAAAACGTAAGATACTTATTTAAATAACTGGTAATTTAATTACATTTCTGACTTCTTAAATAAACATTTTTTCTAGTGGTAAATACACTATTTCTTGACTAAACATTTTCCGTAATTCCTTCCTTGAGCTAACAAGATCCTCATTACCGTAAATAATAAAAGGCATCACTCACTAATCCGGCTTGCGTGAGATTACGGCCGTCCACCATCCATGCAAGATGTTTCTGTGGTTGCTTAGCAACCACAGAAACATCTTTCATAACCTGCATGATTTATTAGCCCAAGTCTTCGACCTTTCACTTTCCACAATCATGAAAAAAAGCCTACTCTATACAGTTACAGACACAGTTTGTGCGTAATCCCCCGAACGTATTTCATTTACACTCGCTAAATAATTCATTCGTTTACCCTCGGTACCCTCTCATCTAGTCTTTTTGTAATTCTGACCTCTTTTTGGGTAAAAGCATTATTTTATTAAATAAGCCGGGTCGGTCCTCAGCTTTGGCCGCGGCTAACTTTCATACTAATAAAATAATTAGAGCCCCACATATGAGGTTTTGTGCTAATATCTGGAATAAGATTTTTAATGGGATAAAAGAGGTCCGTAATGTATGAGAACATTAATTTACCGTTTGTGACAGCTTTGTTGAATAAATTCTAATGTTAGACTTTATCGCTTGATACGTGAAGCTATTACGTTTTAACTCTTTTTGGTGTTATAAGCCTAATCATTAGTATATCTTAATTCCACATTAAACGGATTTAACATAATATTATTAACTTAATGATAGCGACAGCGACGTACGTGAATTTTTTGATGCCTTATTTTAGTTCTTAGTTTTATTTAGTAGGTATATAATTTTTCTTATTTATTGTGTAGACTTCGTTTTTATATTATTGTAAATATGTTTAATTTCTGAAATAAATAACTCTTTCATTTTTATTACTTAATGTTAGCTAATTTAGCGAAGCAACTGAAATCAAAAGGTTACCGATAAATGGAAAGGTCGCTTTCTATCTTAAATACGATATAAATCGTCTAACGTTTGGGAGTGGTGCGACACACCCCTTTGTGGGAAATATACATAGATACAATTCCTATACGTAGTAGGTAAAAGAAGACAACCATAGGAAAATAGAATCATTTACAGTTTATCCCCTTAGAATCTCTTGTATCAGATCTGTGATGGGACTTTTCAGAAGATATAGTGTCTAAAACAGGTTTTTTAAGAGCCAACGCTTAGTTCTTAAGTAAGCCTTAAGATTAGAAATTCATTCAGTTTTGTAGTTGTGAACCTACGTGAATTACAAAAGCACAAAGTTTTTTTATGAATTATAGATACGTCGTATTTTCTTGCTAAATTTTCTAGCTACCTATTTATTTAGATAATATTATTTTTACCAGAAATTACGACTATACAAACTTCTCAATAAAACTAGGATTATATTAACGACCTACATATGAGTATTTACCAAAAAGAATTGATATTCTACGAAAACCATAGAGCAGTCGACACGTGTAGCAGTATTGAGCGGTAAATCGTTCCGAATGAGTTACTATATCACCCTTAGCACACAGACTAACACATACAAACACAAAACATTTGAATCTGAACTCTAACAGCTTAAGATAAGGTATAGAATGGCGTGCTTCACAGCCAGCTTTCATTGAAACGTGTTTTAGATCCTAGCATTCAGTACAGTGACACTAAGATCTTAGCGACTGCTTTAATCCTCTTATTTAGAGTTTTGGCCTCCTTTGAAGAAAAGCTTACGGAACTTATTTGTTTTAATACGAGAGTAGTCTGTTTATATTTCTTTTGAATTAAATGGCTTTTAGTCGGCCATGTAAATTATGTCACTGAATCTGAAACCGTTTGAACCGCCGTAACTGCGGTCATTTATAAATAATCTTTTATACATAATGAATAATTTGGAAGTAAGAATTCAATTATGTTAACACTTTTTACCTTTTATAGAAACACATCTATTTCGTCACACGGGTCAAACGTAGTAGAGATTAAATACTAGAACAGAAAAAAAAACTTTGTACGATACAAAAGTAACTCCTTTCTACATACATACATATAATCACGCCTGTTTCCCGTAGGGGTAGGCAGAGACCACTTCTTTCCACTTGCTGCGATCCTTACATACTTGTTTCGCTTCATCCACTGTCATTATACCATTAACTCTTTTCTATAGCAAAAATAGGTACTAAAACGCCCAACATAATTCAGTTCAAACAGTTCTTAATTCAAATTACCTCTTTTAATTAATAGACATTGACGAAGGTTGTTCTTATCTACGTCATAGGCAAACCGCCTGTCCCCACAGATAAAATACGTAAACGTTTGTCCTTAATCCACGGCTGGCCGAAATAATTCTGCAAAGAAAAAATAAATCACATTTGATTTATAAGTGTTACGCACAATTTAATGCCTCTGAGGGAGATATCGAAAAGGACCGTTATTCTTATTTTTTCATTTTCACGGATTATATGGCTTTTCGTTTCAAATCTTATGATAAATACATAACTTTTACTGACCCAGAAAGTTTAAATAAATAAAAGGTTTTTTGTCATTATTCGTTTTAGGGCTGTCCCAGTGCTTTGGATTTATTTTTTCTTTGGGTGTGGTTTAGTTTGCGTTTACAGTTAATCTTGATCAACTCACTTTATAGAAATATTGCTCCGTAAACAAAGCCTTTGTTAGTATGTAAGCAGTATCGTTTAAAGATAAACACACGAACTGTTTAGAAAATAATTTATTAGTTAAAATCATTTTTTGGTTGTAACAAAACAATATGGATATTTCTAAGCACTCCAGAATGACTAAACTGAAACCCACAAGTTTTGCATTTATTAAAATGAATGTTTCACACTACTGAAAAAAACCTAGCAAATTTATTTATGTGGAAAATCATATTCAAAAAAGTTGCACACATCACTCAAATAGGTAGTTGTTGATAAGCGCGGTAAAACCCGACGTTGAGCTTATAAAAAAACAACGGTTACTACCGTAGCTTTTATATAACGTAAATACAGGCTTCGATAAAATGAAACTTTTAACACGATCCATAAATAATTTTAGCCATTTTAATAGAAATGCAATATTGATATGCTCGAATTAATAATTCAATAATAGTTAGTGCTTTTGAATTTTAAAATGATGGATTAATTACTGCTCACCTGTTGGATTTGAATCTCTTTGATTGACGACAATATCGTTGCTTACTTAGCGATCAAAGCCCTATACCGAAAGCAGATTCGACATTCAGTGACTTACACAATCATTGTTAGAGTTAACCAGAATTTTTATGTTAGTTATGTGGTTATAAATAGGTTGTTCTGGTCAAAGGCAAGAGTGCTTTTGAAACAAAATTATAGCAAGTAAATTGCGATGCGCTTTTACAAATAAAGTGAAAAAAGTTTCATATTATTATACGCACTTAACCTCTCGTATGCCGCAATAAATAAGACAATAGAATTCAATTGTGTCTCGCGTGGATCCGCGCTTCTTGCATACAACTGGTTAAAACATCAGTCTATTAACGGGTATTCTTGCAACTAACTTCAAAAAATGATCCACCCCTGCAAATTCACTCCTTTTACAAGCTGAAAACGTTCTAGATATATTACAATTAATCCAAATAAAGGAAAGACGAGGCCTACTAAATTACATAAATTAAAACCCAGCACCCTGAACCCTAACTTAATTAAAACTCAAGGTTTCACATCTAGACCTACAATTCACTCGACAATTACATACTTCATGCTCTAGAGCTCAATAATAGATTCCAGAAATAACACACGAGAATTGTAAGATATTGTTCCATACAACATTCATTACTGCGTATTGCTTGACGCGAGTTATTTAAACAGAACATAACACGCAATGTTTGCTTACTCTTCAGATGAGAGCGATTGAGGATTGTTATTTGAGTGCTGAGTAGGCTGTAGTTTGTATAGCTAAGGTATAGTAAGATGAGTTACGAATGCTGTTATAAATCTATATTTTAATATCGCAAACATAAAATACGATTCAGTCATATACCAAGACCTCTCCAAGCTCCGGAACACGTGCATGGATCCACACTAAGTCAGTACCGCTGATAATTTTTGGAACGTAATCTAACCAAAGGAACGTTTCGTGTAAGAAACTTGCCGACTCTAACTCGACCCAAAATTAGAAAAGCTATTAAAAATCTACACGAAATATTACTATGATTAAATAAACATTTTAACGCATTCTAGTTTACCAAGCCAAGAATTTCAAAACTTTATACTTAGGTCATCCCAACACGAACTGCTAGGGCTTTCTTTCTGATCCGCTTTCGCGTGTCATGAGCGTAACCTGCCCGTAGCTTGTTGAAAACATTTCAAACAATAGACGGCAATGTGCTTTAAGTAGCCCATATCCACTCGGCCTTAGTTTTAATCTCATCTTACACTTCCCCGTTCATTCCTCGCTCCGCTTCCAACGTAACCACATCCTAACCACTACATACGCCGATGAGTTCTATAGATCAAAGGTTCCAAACTCCAAGACGTTTCGTAATGGTGAACACGAATTATGGTTTGTTTTGATATAAGAGAGTCGAGGTGTAACCGAATGCTGTTTTTCCTGCACCTTATTTATAACGTTGTGAGTTTATTGTGATGAATGAGTTTAAGAACTTTACAGGAGAGCCATGGGTAGGGTAACCGGTAATAACTGGTTAATTTTAGAAGTATTTTCAAATCGTAGGAAAGGGAAATTTTGAAAAACAGGTATCCCATCTTGTATGAGAAATCTCACACGGTAAAATATCAATTTCATACCTGTTATTACCCAAAAAATTTTTGCCAATATTTGTTGTAGTAGTGAAAAGTTTGTTTTCACTACTACTAGTTTGAAATCTAACTAGATTTAAAACAAACTTTTCACTAACATACTTATTGACCTAAATTCTCTCACTTCTAACTTTTTAAATAGGTTAACTATAACCCAGCACAAGGTAGTTTATCAAGAACTTCCCTTTAAAGTTCTATTAGTATATTCAATTTAAAAAAATACGATATACGATAGTTTCCATACCGGAAAATTAAAACTTTTAACGACGGTATACCCGCAGGCTACTATAATCGATCGCGTGCGTATAATGACTCTATCCTACCTGAAAATACAGTGGCTAGTTACCCAAGCGGATGTAGGTAAGTCCAAATAGTACATGGAGCGTAAAATAAAATAAATATCTACCTATTGTTTTTTACTAATCTAATCAAATCAAAACGAATTATTTTATATAATATCGGTAACAGACGCAAAATTATTATTATTATTAGACTTACACAATAATTGTTCAAGTTAGCAGAATTTTTATGTGGTTATGAATAGGTTATTCTGATCAAAGAAAAAAAATTTTTTTTGATGTAAAATTGTAATGCCTGTGCACGAATTTAACGGGAAATACGTTATTAGTTTATGCATTGTTATAATTAGGGATGCAAATAATTTTAAACTACGTCTATTCGTTACTGAATAATGTTTACTGTATAATTGTATAATGACTCTATCCTACCTGAAAATAAAGTGGCTAGCCCAAACAGAATGTAGAAAAAAATAAAATAAATATCTACCTATTGTTCTGTTACTAATATGTAGTGCTATTCTGTAACATTATTTTCATATCTCGACAACGGAATCGCGGTGAGATGTCAAATACGTATTCTCAAATTTGAATTCTAAATCAAGGCCAATTGGGTCCAGTTTTGAGATGAGCTTTATTGTCACTCGGGTGAAGCTCGATACCTACATTATTTACAGAATAGACATACTGTTCATATTTATAAATGAAAGACAAAAGATGTAATAAAGAGTGAGAGATCAATAATATTCTGGATTTGACTCAAAAATCTAACGATCCTAACAATATTAAATCTGAGATTTGCATTTAATAGTTAAGGCTACTTTGGAAACTCTTTCATTGTAATTACTATATAGACGAGTATTATATATATAGCAGTACCTTTATATACCCATCATATTCTAGAAAAGAACCTAAAACCAAACCAAATAATAATATATACTCACACAAGCACAGTCACAGAAACTATTTCACAACAACTTCGTCTTAAATAACACAAGATATTTCGTCGTGAAGTCGCCGCCATTACTCACGCCGGCACTGCAGGTGACTATTCGCAAATAATTGAAGTGAATCTCCGATAAATTGACAAACGTACAAGCACGTAACGACGTCTATTCTGGCTCGAGTGGACAGGTATTGGGTAACCAGGTTAACAATAGCTGGGTTTGTATTCCATAAGCATAATGTAGTACTTTATGTAAGTTATTTTCATCTTCAATGTAATAAAATCAATTGAATAAATACTCTTTGCCTTGATAAAAAAAAACGGCGGGTTTTCAGTTTAGCTCCGATTAATGATGCGCGACATTTGAATTTCGTACGTGGTGGACGCCTTTTGAATGCTGAGAACAAACGAAACATTAAAAAAACAATTAATACTTTTTTACACTTACTTCACTATATTCAAACCTTTAATAACAAGCATATATACAAATTGACAAACGTACAAGCGCGTAACGACGTCTATTCTGGCTCGAGTGGACAGATATTGCTTAACGAGGTTAACAATGGCTGGGTTTGTGTCTTCTATGCTATTATTTTTTATTAAATTATTATATTTACTTTGTATTTATTAATCATTTACCAAAGCTATTGTTCATTTTTCTGATTGTAGATATCTAAGGCATTTTAGACATATTGTGCGGTTTTATTTAAAAAAGGTTCACGACGACGATAATATTATTCGAAGAAAATTTAGGACAAAATATTTTTAAAACTAATTAGTCAACAATAAAACGGCTTTGAATATCAATAGAGTAAATAAAACTGTTACAAAAAATAAATACAAACTCAAAGCTAACACCTATTTATCAATAAAACCACAAAAGTTACGGGAAAACATAATAATAACAACACTAACTAAAGAGGTACACATTCATCCTTTTGCCGTCCACCCACACATTCGATTATTTGACCGCACAACTGACGATGTGACGTCACCTTCACAAAAGGTCCTTGCTATCGGGAATCATGTTTATTTAGGTCAATTATGTACAACCACGACAGAATTCCTCGAATTAGTGGGCAGATAATTATAATGAAATTCGATTAATTTTGTCGCTGAAAAAATATTTTATTAATTTAGGTAGATATAAAAAGTCTTATGTACTAAATCGCTTACATTTTAGGAGAATTAAATTTCTTGAAACTACTTCAGACCATTATCGTTAAAGCAGTTAAGACTTAAATTGGTGGCAATTACATTTTCAGGCTTCACTTTTTATTCTACCTTGGTCCTAGATTTCTGATTTTAATAGCATTTGAACTCACTCTTTTTTAATTTTATTCTTACTCTCGTAACGTATGTAAGAAAAAAAACATTAGTAGTCAATGAATTATGTCACATACTGGACAAAGGCCTTCTCCATATCCTTCCAGATACTTTTTTCTTGCGTAACTTCAGACTATACCCACAGTAATGCAACCCATACTATCGGACGAGAGACATTAATCTGTCTATTCCAACTTATTTTGTTGCTGTACATTGACCTTTTAGCACCAAAAGAATTACGTTGAAAATAATACCTAATATGTAGGCAGTCGAATCTACAGGCTGGTATTTAACAAATATTTATCTAACTAACATTAATTATTTCATCTACACAACTGTTACTAAGGTTATAATTTCCCGCCAGCCAAACAGCTTCCTAACTCAGGATAATCACTACTAACAGGTGCATTTGTGGTCGTTCTGTTATTACCATGTAATGCCGAGCACCTGTGCCGGTATTAATATACAGAGTAACGCATGACAGATAACTATGGGAGCGTGTCTTAATCTGGAAGCATTTGTCTAGCTTTTGGATTATGCTTAGTTAAGGTTCTGACAAAATATAACATTACATACCATCACGCCTGTATCCCCGAAGGGTTAGGCAGAGGTGTACCAATGTACACCCACAGTTCGCCAGTATGTTTTGGTCCCATGTAATAGGGGGCGAGCCTATTGCCACTATTCTAGCACAAATCCAAACTCCGACCTGCTACTGAGAATTTCATAGAAAAACAAAACCTCTAACGTAGCAGTCGCGATTAGAACCACTAAACTAACTAGGCAGTTAGGCTAATTAGGCAGATAGTTCTGACTAAACAGTGAAACAGTTGATAGATCTGATGGTGCTTTTCTTATAAAGGGCAAGAACTAAAATTCAAACAGAGCTTCAATAAGTCTTTTGGATGTCAACAGACAATTATATCAACAGTAAATGTATACATGTATGTATACAAACCAACTATATATGGGTATATTTAGTTAGTTTATATACGCTTTTATCATTCAGTCCTTTAAACAAATTCCGTCACGGCTCTGATGATAGTCAGTAAATGTTTTAGGCTACAAAGAGCTTAAAATTTCAGAATTAGTTATGCCATTTAGCAATCATTATTGTTGTTTTTATGTGGTGAAGTTGCAATGACGCCAATATGTTATACTAGCCTCGAATAAAAAGAATAGTCTTCATGCTTTATTACAAGGTATGTAAAAAGTATGAAACTAGAATGATAATATAATAAGGCTGTGCCGCTCATCGGCTGAGCACGAGCACGCTCAATTTGCTTGCTCGCCTCGTGAGCATTTTGTGACGAGTAATCTAATATCTTCCATCTCAATAGGCTTATCTGTAATATCTTAATATTTTATTTACAGTGTATTCCACTATAATATAGATCTTTAAAAATAATTTATTGCTTTTTGTGAATTTCTGAACCTTGCACACGATTGTTATGGTATTTACAGTACCTACGTAGTTTGTAGTATTGGTAGTTTTAGTACGTATAACTAGAAAGATTTATAAATGCAGAAAACGAAACTAAAATAATGAGCCTTGGTTAACTATTACTGAAACCTGCTTAAAAAGACTGTTACCCTTGATTATTTTTATGAGATGGATGTAAATTAAGTTCTAACAGCCAATTATTTTTCGAATAAGTTCATAAATAAACCGAAACCAAATTACTATCATTAAAAGGTTAGTATTTATTTGAAGCAAAGAAAAGTATTAGTCGTAGACCATTAGGTCAGGCAAAACAAGACCATTACTTAGGATGCCTTGCCCTTAATTGCGATCGTTAGGTTGAATATATTGTTAGTATGTTTAGATAGTTTCTTTAACTGAGTAATACAATAGAGTTTCTTTCGGTTATAGTAAAAAGGAATTTCAGTTTTCTTACTGACTTGTATGAGAAAATATTGGTTTTGGGGATTAGTGACACGGTATATTATCATAATTTTGTTTTGTTGGATACTACATAATAAATGTGTATTGTGTGATTGATAGACGTTTACAGAATATCTTAATGATAAAATGAATATAGTTTTAAAAGTGGATGAATCTAACAAATTACTACGACACAGCGAATCATGGCCAGAGAAATGGCATAGGATTTAATATTCTTTATAGTACACCAGTTAATTAACGTTCCATTGTTAAAGCCAAAAAGAACAGTGAAAGAGTACAATTTTATTTAGCGCCTAACTCCACCGATATATATATATATATGTGTGTGTATTTGTATAAATTATTTAGAAAAATAAACTAGGCAAAAAACCATAATATTCAACTCGATCAGAATTAATAAACAGCACTTGACTATCAAACTCATATCGCAAATCTTGAGCTATCAAAACGCATCAGAATACATACTGACTCACTCCGCCGAGAATACCTATCTCCGAGACGTACTACAATCACACAACATATAACTACATAATTATATGTGTTGTGGTGTTTATCAAATCTGTGCGCTTGCCAACTGGCAAGTTCACTACTGATAATATATCTGTATGAATCACACATGAGCTTTACGATTGTAGTTCCGTATGTTTTTGTATATTAGTGAACACAAACTATTAATTATATAAAAATAATAAAAAAAAAATGATATTGACTTTTTTATTTTAAGGGATCCTAGTTTTTTTTTTATCCTAGTGCTTTTTTCTATGCATCATTGTAACATCATTGCAATTTGGTTCTATAATGAATATCATATTTTTCATTCTATGGAAAATGTAATTGTAAAATAATAATAATATCCTGGGACAACCCACACACGGTCATCGGGTCCCAAACTAAGCAGAGCAGAGATGAGATTTTAACAATATAGAGCCTATGTTTTCCATTTTGATATCTCCACGTAACCCAACGTGATGAACATTAAGATAATAAAGAAATCTCATTACATTAACATTTCTTTTTTAATATTTTATGACATTTAGATGTATGAACCATCCTATTTCATGTTAGGATTATTTTAAAAGATATGAAATTACTGTCATAAAAATTCTTTAAATTATGATTATTGTTTTTGCCAAAACGCTTCATTTACATGTGTGGGTTGATTACGCTGCTATGTTATGAAAATAATAATAAAATCTTGGGAAAATCACACACGGAAAATATGTGATCCCAAACCAGGCAAAACCTGTATATTATACCCCCAGAAAACTGCTAAACAAGCATAACATTCCTTAAAATTATCCATTACACACGACAATGAATAATCATGCTCATCACAAAAAGATAATCTTGGGTAGGAATCGAACCCACGATGACCGATTAAGCAGACAGGGTAACTAACCTCTAGACGAACAGGCCAGCCAAAGAAAATTATAAAGCAAGCAAATGTCTTCTAAGAAAAATCTCTTCACGAATATACGTAAAATTTCCTGGAAAAAGGTCTCTATTATAATTTATGGAACATTATTAAAATCCGAATTTATTCTTATGCTGATTGTACCAGGAAAATCTAATATTATTTCTTAAAATTGAAACTTATACCTTCTTTCATTTCGTCGAATTCTGACAACGTTATTATTCCACCTTCAAAATTAGGGCAAGGTGGACGTCTCATTGTTTATTTTTTTAATTCAAGCGTACGTGAATCATTATTAATTATTGCAATTTTATTTTAAATGTTGTTTAATGGCTTTTAAAAAGGTGGATTGGATATAAAAAGATCGACTCACATAATTATTTTTGAAAGCAGAGATTATTTTGTATAGCCGTTTTGTTCAATTTATTTCGTTATTGGGATTTTCGTAAGATGTTGGTTGTAAACGATTGACTTAATTACCGTGTGGGTGTAGAAATTACGTTTGCAGGAGAGAATAATGCAGCTTTTGAGATCAAATAAATGTATTTATAATGCGTAAAAAAGTACGTACGTGATCACTTTATCATTGCGACATGACGGTGGAAAATTTCAAGAAACAATGAATTTGATACCTGACCAAAGAACCATTTATTTAGAACCTGGCTGAAATATTAACAAAAAAAATGTGAAATAAGTGTCCTAGAAAACACACGCTACAGTCATAAATCTTGATATTTCTCGCCTGTACAATGCACTGAAGTTTCTCAAAGTTCTAAACAAGAGCAATGATTTAGTATTCGAAATATTTAGCATCACCTTTCTTTTGATACCTATGACTTTACGGTACAAAGAGTGATAATGGAGGTAATATCAAACCTCCCGCTGTGAAAATGTTCCAATACTCGTAAACCGCTCATATAACGATCAGCGAACGAGAGAATATTGCTTTGATCACGATAAGTAATCTCATTGTGAAGGTTTTGTCGCATAAACTTTAGGATAAGTTAGACAGTCAACAAAAAAAAAGTTTAGAACCTACAAAAGTTAGCATCGTAAAGTGTCCATATTTAAATAAAAAACTACTTAATTAGGAGTGCTTTGAAGAGACAAGTGAAGACCGAGGAATTTATTTTCTTAGCTTCTAAAATAAGTTATCCAGAATATCTATTATCTACTATTTCAAAAACATACAGAAAATCCTCTTTTATCAAAACAGTTACCAACATATTTTACGATACGACCTAAACATAACAAACGGCAAGACCGGAACACTCAATTCAAGTTATCGTATCTCCAAGTACCCAAAATTAAAAGATTTAATACTAAAATTAAAATGAATTATCCCTTACGAAAATATAGAGCATAAACCCGACGAAGATTCTCAAACAACTCACCGTAATATTTTCACAAGACGTTGTTTGCTGAGTAATTTGTTACTTCTTTTTACCCCATTTTTTTACTCCTTTTTTACCCCTTCACAGTTTATCCGAGATTTAATAAAAGTTCATTAAGTATACCGTTCCGGTGAAATACAGGCTATCGTAAATATTTACTGAATAAATTTTAATATTTATGTCTTAGACTTTGAACTTGAATTTTATGAAACGTGTAATGTAAATATCTGCAGGCTTATTTCGTTAACGCAAAGAATTTCTGAACTCATTTTTCCAATAACTTTTTTATGTAATTTGAAATGCCAGTGGAGATTGAAGGAAAAAACCGTAGCTTTCATTACACTTTTCATTATTATGTCTTTGTTCTAATCTAGGTCAATAAGTTAGCCTTAATTACTTTTCTGTTTCTGACCTATTAAATACATACGTCCCGCTTCCAAAAGTAGTCTATAAATATGGATGTTATTTTTTTCAGCCATTAGACCAAGTATAACACCTATATTTTGAAACTAAATTACTTATAATATTAAAATAAAACTACTTTACGGATTTTATCGCAGTTAGTATTTAGATTTTAGATCCCGACGTTTCGACACCTTTTCAGGTATCATGGTCAAGGGCAATCTGATTTTAGAAAATCTAAATACAAACCGCGATAAAATTCGCAAAAGTAGTTTTATTTCAATGTCTTACATTTGCTTAAATCTCAGAACTCAATACTTAATTATAGTTAAATATTTCTGAAGTGCCTTCTACAGGTTTCTTTAGATATACGAGTATATTACCTACCAACTAATATATCTTAATTTTCAGCTCCAAAACTATTATTTCTTCAACCAACCACAAGGTCTTAGACCTAACGATATTGACATGTTTACCTAAAATACCTAGAGTAGTCTAGACTAATTTATTTGACATTCCTATCACCTTACCTACCTATATATTAGTAACTAGCGGCCCGCCCCGGCTTTGCTCGGGTGCAACGCTGATAGCAAATATAACTACACAATCATAAAGTTCTGTAGGGCGAAGAACAGCCTTGGACGCACTATTTGGTATAGACACGACCCCCGGCCCCCGAGCGGCCCTCCGGCCGGTATCGCCGCAACCGCTATGTCCCTACATTTTGAATTTGTAATATCTTCGAAAATATTCATTTAAATTACATGCTGTAAAGGGCAATATTGATCTATATTGCATGCACGATTTATTAAAGGTACTTAATTGGATAAGGATTAATACTGTATTGCTTAAAATTGCTTTTTCGTAAATAATTAATAAATAAACGATAAAAATGGTTATTGTGGGTTATCCTCAAGAGATAGACACATGCCATCGCGGACTTTTTTGTAGATCTTTTTAAGGTGCACAATACTGTAGTACATTATTTTGATCTATCTCATAGGGTTCAGCCAGCGTTTGCAATGAAAGCTCAAAAAATGGGTTCATTTACGACCTTACATTAGAAATCTCTAAGATTATCCGTATTCCTCTACTATATTATGCATGTATCATACATATAAACCTTCCTCTTGAATCACTCTATCTATTAAAAAAAACCGCATCAAAATCCGTTGCGTAGTTTTAAAGATCTAAGCATACATAGGGACAGACAGCGGGAAGCGACTTTGTTTTATACTATGTAGTGATGATGATATTACTCTTTGTTATTAACAAAGTAAATACGTAATAAATTAGATCTGAGAATAAGATTGTATTAAGAAAAATATCATATTTTTCTTCTTGTATAGAAGCGGTCCCTTGAGATTGTCTCAAAATATCTAGGAAGTTTTCTTAGCATTTTTATAAACCTTGCATGGTAATGTAATGTTAAAGCTCTTGTTTTATACATAGCAGTTTCACTAGAGTTGATGTTTTACGTGTTAAAATAATTATTTCGAAAGTGCTAATTTTATTTCAGCGTAATTAGGTTTTATCCACAGACTCGACAGAGTGGCAAAAATAGTGGGTTGTGATTTATAAAGGTGTGATTTATAAATATAGCAACAGCTATATTTATAAATAAACTCAATTAACGTGAAAATTTAGGTTATATATCAATATTTGTCTTACTTTCTAGATACCTACGACCTTAGTCCGTTAGTATAAAGACAAACTTAAATTGGTCTATTTTCTTCTAAAACTAGATAGATAGATACTTTCTAAGGCTTCTTCCTTGTTTTTCTAAGGCAAGATAATTTTATCTGAGACATAAGTTTCACTTTTTGTCCGTTCTTTATTACTGAATATGTCAGGCGCGAACTTAATCTCTCGAACAATAAATATCTGGTTTTAGGAAAACTGGCATTAAGAGTATGAAACCACGATAAAAAAATCCTCTTATTAAAATTATGTTTATTTTTGTTCCCAGGAGTATCACACGACAGATCCTACGTGCTCTTCAGGCTGGGCCGGCGAGTCCCCGCCAGTATTCGCCAGTTCGCCGAGACCGGACGCTCGGACGCGCTCGGGTCGGCTTCGGGCACGCTCGACGTGTTTGGCGCACCCGCAGTCGGTCAGGGCGTAGGACGAACGGAAGCGGAGTTCTTTGTCGATGGAAACCATTCTAGGGTAAATATGCCATACATTTATATAGCTATGTGTTAGTTAATTCAGTATTGATTTGTCACATCATGTGGATGCCCTACAGCTTCATCAGTTTGTGAATTGATTGCCAGCATTCTTACGTAACATTCATTTCATGATTAATTGATGACACTACAAGATATTCATTACTCTTGAACAGATTTTCTTCATACTATCAGGAAGCAATATCTGTCTTTTTATCTCCGAATAAACTACATGACTTATATAACGAAAATGAGTAGGTATCATTCCTTCTATAAATAAATGTCGGCACAATATATTGAAGCAAAAAATACTCTCTATCAGTGTCCAATCTTAGGTCTAAAAGACGTCAAACTGCTCAGATAACTAACTTAATAACGTTACATTATTGGTACCAATATTGTATATACTAATGGAACTTTATTCGTACAACTATCGATAAACATCTACCCAATTACGTGTACTCAACTACATTGCTAATAAATTGTAACGCAATAAACAATTTTCATACAGCTAACATATTTATGAGTAACCAATTAAGTATCATCAGTCGCCAACAATTTGACGGCAATCCTACTAATATTATAAATGTGAAAGTTTGTGAGACTGGATGTGTGGATGTTTCTTACTCTTTCATGCAAAAACTACTGAATGGATTTTAATGAAACTTAGCAATAATGTAGCTTATAAATCGGAATAACACATAAGCTTTAATTTATTAAGATGTGTGTGTAATTTATTAAGTGTATGTATTGTCATTCACGCGGGTGAAACCGCGGGGCACAGCTAGTATTTTATAAATGAAACTGTCTGATTTTATTAGCGCTATTATTGTAGTTCCATTGCAGTTATAATCGGGTGCAATAAAGATGCCTCTATAATTTTACAATTAAAAGCAGCAATGGATGCTGTATGATATTAAGGGCATTGTTAAATTAACGTGTTGCGGCAATGGAGGTAATACGGGTGGAGAGTGTCATTTGCGTTAATGACGAGTTTTACGAAAGGTTAAGCAATTATGGAAGCCATTTCGTGTTTGTTTTTGGAATCAGAAGTGTGGAAATATAGCCACAATCTTTTAGTGTTGTAATTTTAATCATCATTATCGCATTTTTTATTATTTTCTCAAGAATAAATTAAGTTAAGAAGTGAAGCATTAAGATTTGTCCCTTAATTACCTATCGTTTACTTACAGGCAATCCATCTTAAAGTATCCCGTTAGGGAATGTGTGAACGACGTGTTTTTTATTTTAGAAAAAAAATATATATTTCCATTTCGATTTGACGACATTAATTTCAAACATTATTAATAGTAAACCAAGTCGTTTACTATTAATAATGTTAGTCGTTTTTGTTTATCACCTTGTATTTGTATAGATAGGTGAGAAAATCTTTGAAAAAATATCAAGAATACGTCTTTCAAAACGGCTAGACAGAGCTTCACAAATTCATTGCCTACTCGAGTTTCCTTTGAAAGAGTGAATGCAGATGCTTGGACGGTGTTAGACCACTCATCTTTGAGTCGTCGTCTCTTTTGAGTGAAAGATGATTATAATTTGCAATTTTGCGACTGCTTGACTCTTAGCTCTCTTGGCTTAGCTATTGAAGTTCACTTTATGGATTAAATTAACGACTAGGAGATGCTTGGTTTTTAAATGTTTTTTTTTTTACTAGCATCAAGAGTTCGTGATTTTAAGAAATGTTAATTTACCACTATATTCATTGTTTATTTTGAAATAGCTAGTTAATTACTTGATTTAATTTGATAGTTCTAGCATAGTACGGTACTCTAGATTTTTGCCCGCCGTCGCTATATTAACTACTACCTATCAACTTAATTAATATTTTGTGTATATTTTACAAGTCATTTAATAAGAAGTTAAAATTAATCTTAACACAAGACAAAAAAGAATAGCACGTAGAAACTCATATACCACTAGATTAAAAAACTAATCAGCCTACACAGAAAAACTCACCCTTGTTTAGAACAATAAAGATAATACACACGCTGCCAATAGAAATAGCGATTGATTTCCATCCCTCCAAGACCGTGCACTACACAACACAAGCCCATTGTTAGTACAACTGCACTCGCAGCCCCAACAAACAATGCCCAAAAATATCGTATTTCATCACTAATTAATGCTCCCCGAACAAACAGCAATTACGATACGGACAAATAAAAGAACCGAATCGATTCGAGTAATAAAGGGGAGTTTTATCGAATCGAGAATCGTGTTTGTTGTACTGCCAGTAAAGCCAGTTAAGCCTAATTTCGATTCTTTACTCGTTAATCGGCTTGAGTGGGAATCGATTATCGAGTTGATTTGTTGGTGATGATCATTGTAAGTTGTTGAGGGTTTATGTCATTATTATATAGAAGTAGGAACTCGAGTGTTGTAAACTTTAGTGTTTGGAAAAGGATATGTGAACTGTCATAAATTATGAAAATGGTTTACTGATCACGAATTCAAAACCAAACTCCGCGGAATTGATTTATTTCCGTAAAGCTTTTATGGTAGCAGATAAAAATTATAACAAGTCGCGTTATGTGTTTAATATTTCACATAGAAAAGTGTTTGTATATGTAAGTGTATAATAACTCTATCGAACATGTTTCATGTCAATAAATTTTTGGGTCAATGCTTATTCACTGTCTTGAAAAAAAGAGCTTTTTATTTATGTTCATATATTTACTATTAATACTATTTACCGAATATAATTACTATTTACCCGCTATATTTTACTAAAGTGGTGTTAAGTTGGTGTATAAAATTTTTAATTGAATGAATTTATGCAACAACGACCTATATAAAATTTAAATGAAATTTCATTTAAGTTTTAACTGCTCAATGATCGCATTACATCTAAGGACTAGGCTTTTTAACATCGTTCACGAGTACACGGACCCCTAAGTAATATCCAGCGAGAACGCTTTGATAAAGAAGTAACTTAATGTAATATGAATTAAATTAATTCATTACGGAAATAAACGTCGACATAGTACGTGAGATAATTACGTTCCTGTGCCCCATTCAGACCGCGCCAGTACTTGACGCGAGTAGCAAGGAAATTAAGAAGTAAATTCTCATACAAAGTTTAATAGCTGAACAGTTATAACAGTAAGTTAAGCGGTGGGCTTGGTAATAGTTATTGCAGTTTTGTACGTGTATTGCACTTTTGATAGCTTGAAGTGAGTGCAGGGTTAGAATAGAACTGTAGCTTTAGTTTAACTTTGCTGCTTAATGTTCGAGTCTGTAAGTTTTCTCAAGTGGCTTACTTGCATATAAGTAGCCCTGCTAGATAATATTTTTATAATTATGAATACACCTAAACGAGGCATTGAAGTAAAAACAAAACTCTAGAGAGGAGAAAGTAATAAGTTCTTAGTTGCAAACTTTGATTACTTTGTTCTTAGTAGCATTCGAATGTTTAATAATAATATTAGCCGCGTAAGTAAAACCACACTTTTAATATTAAATAGAAATATTTGTTGACTCCATTAATTTATTCTCATTTATTATGATTTAGTTTCTATGTTATCATTTTTTTCTTCATTTAGTAAAGTATGGCTTATTTTGTATTCTTTTCTTTTGACTAGCATTATCTAAACACAGCGTTATTTGAAGTAATTGAACAAGCAAATTCTTTGAAGAGATAACCTTATTACTTGCTCATCTTGAATACGAATATTCCGAGGGATTCGATGTCTTACAATATTAATTGTAATTACTTTGTTCAAGGAATTGTGTAGGATCATGTCCTGTTTATTTATACTTTATTCGTTTGTACATAATTTTGTATGTATTATTTTTTAATTATCAGATTTTATATAGAAGAACGGTACTGAAATCAAACAATTAAGTCAATTAAGTTTCGTCGAAAATACTGAAATACCAAGAATACTGAAAAAAGATTTGCAAAAAAAGTAGAATAAATTGTCAATCTAAAATTAATTTCTTCCGACATTATTTAAGCTAAGCTTAACTTTATTTGTAACTAAAGTTCTAAAGTCCTATTATTTCTTCAAAAAGACTTTGTAAGCAACAGTAACCTGGCAACTGATAAATCATTGAACGAATAAATTGGATTGTAACCGTTTCTCCTTTAACCACTGGTCTGTAATGGTTGTGTTTACTTAGATATTTTTCTGTATTTATGTCTGAACAACAAAAGATAAAATAGTGAGTTCAAACGTGTTCGTCTGTGAAATTCTTGAACGATATTTTGCCTTGAATAATTTTTTGCTATTATTTCGGTCACAGAACAGAACTTAACATGTGGTGTGAAAGCTATGGTCGCACGTCAACAAAATTAAGTGATTTAAATGATTTTGTGAGGAAAATGTAGAAGAACCAACTTCTTAGCAACCTTAGAATAATAACCTCTGAAAGTTCAATAATGTGAAATTAAAAACTATATTCTACTTACAGCATTAGTTACTAAGACTTACTCCCGGTTACTGAAAAGTTGATCAACTTAATCTGTTGTTTAATCTAGGTACTGATCATGATTGAAATTTGTTGTCCAAAAGACTAACAGCCAATCAGAGCACTCTGATCTTAACATGTTAACATAAGATTTGACAGGTGATTTACAAGTTCAGCTTTTAAATAATCAGTCGTTAACTTCCAGATATTATGGCATTGATATAGGTGTACCGTATATGTAATTCTTTATTTCGTCGCAGGTATCGGTGATGGCTCGAATGATTCCGTCTCCGGACTGGTTCATAGGAGTCGACAGTTTCGATCTGTGCGTGGACGGCAATTGGCTTGACAGCATTACAATTGAGGTAAGTATTTATGTAACAAAATATACAAAGACATAATTAGCTTTCGAATACATACTGAACAGAGCTGCTTAAAAAAATAAGAAGGCGTTATTTAATACACTTTTTTCAGAAAAATTACAAAGAATTAATTAAATCAGTCAGTCTTATTTTCAATTAATACTTCAATAAAATTGTGGTAATATATACCTACAATACTTAACACACAGGCATAGAACAAACTACATTATTTCTCAGTTTTTCCATTAAATGTATGCTAAAACATGCCATGGAAATCGAATACAGCCGTTGAACCTTACTTCAATAACGATAAGAAAAAATCTCCTTATATCTCATAGAACCTAACCCCAATGTCTATCACAGGTGGATCCCTTAGACGCGGGCACAGACAACGGGTTCACGTTCACTGCTCCGAACTGGCCGACCGCGCCCCAGGGGGTAGCCTACCGCATCACCTCCAAGTACCCCTCGCATCCCGCCGGCTCCTTCTTCTACCCGCATCTGAGGAGACTGCCGCCGATTGCCACTTTCCAGTTTATAAAGGTAAGATATTTTGCTTTTAGAAATCTTAGGTTGAAAATAGCTGAAATATTTTTCTTTGCTTCTATATGACATAATATTCTATTGTTAATACGATTTAGATAAAATAACAAAGCTGATGTATTAATTTTTTCATGTAATGTTTGTAGAATAGATCAAATAAAAAAAGTTATCGTCATGAAGAATGAATAGGTATTTTAAATCTCTATCACACCAAATCGCCTCAAAATTTCGGAATTTAAAGTTCAGAGTAACAAACAGCAAAATAATCAATCTCGTCAAAATTGGATATATTTTTTTCTGAACCATCTACAACCATGGAAGAAATAAACACTAAAATTTATTTTCCAATTTCCCAACAGTTACGAGAATACGAGCTATCAGAAGTGTTCCACCGCAACACGGACGACAGGAGATACGACGTCCTGCAACTGGACAAGATGAACCACAACAGCATTGACGTGCTGGACGGCAACCGAGCGCTGTCCATCGCGGAGGAGGCGGAGCGAGCCGAGCAGGCGCCCAGGATATACTCCGAGGGATCTATGACGACACCTGATGGGGCCTACTCCTATTATTCTTTGTGAGTTGAACAAAATACTTTTGAACTTCAAAATTAAAAGTGTAGGACTTTTAAATTTTCGTCGTCCCTCAGAAAAAAAATTAATTTTTTGCAAGAAATTCTGCCAAATCATCTTCAATATGTAAACATTCCTTTCTTCTTAGATTTGTCAATTTCGAACGGTCTTATCGATGAAAATTAGTGTATTCAATTTTTTTCATTCACCCTCCTAGAAATCTGAATTGCTGGAAGATTTTTCTTCTCTCAGTATTACAACACAATATTCAACATTTCGACTAACTAAATGAGCTGTCCCAATTTGAATCGTACATTTAGTTCGTTAGAACACGTTTTGAACTTTCAAACAAAATATGTGTTCCAATTAGTTTCTGGTCATGCACAACACTGCAGTAAAATTTGGACGTCCCTGACTGTTTAAATTATTGTTTGACAGTTGACCGGGCACACTGAAATAGCGAACACAAAACCGTGTACTTATTTGATACACTAAGGTTTTGACTCACATTTTAATATTTCCTGAAGTACACTTATATGTTAATCCAACAATGCCGTCAACATGTTTCTGTTTAAACAGGACAAAAATACGTTTTCATATCAAAATTGTCCAATATAACAGAATTTCTAAAAGTTTTTTTCCCATTTTTTATCCGTGCAGTCGGTTTATGCATCTCAATTTACTCTATTTGCATCCGCAATGAATTTATTGTGAATCAGAATTTGTAATAAAATAATGGATTCGATGTTTCACTGTGTGAATGTGTATTTTTAAATACAACTTTTATTTATTCGGCAACATTTCCTGTAGGTAATTGAGGTTCTGTACCACGAATAAAAATAAGATTACCATTTATATATTTCTTTTTATTAATGGATTACCTGTTTTTCACAAACTATATTATGTTTGTATTAATACTTTCAATTCTGTTACCAGAAACTTGTTCATAAGAATAATCAGCTTCAAGCAATATCTTCCTAGGTTCACAAACCTTGTCATTCCTTTTTTCCGTCAGTCACATTCTAGCAAAACACTAGCAACTCCTCAAATTTCCTCATTATCACTTAGCATAATATGTAAACCTAATCTGCCAAACATCTCAAAATGGCATACATTCCTCAAAATGTATTATCACAAGCCCAATTCTTTAGGACGAACACAACATCTAGTACGACTGAAGAGCCTCGCTCAGCCAATGAGCTGCCGACTTCGGGTCCTGCCGCCAGCGAGAGATCAGCTCTCCGCAGTCTGGCTCGCAGGTACCGCGCGAGGCGGCGACGCAAGCTGCGCGGGGATAACACCGACCCGGCCGAGAGGAGGAAGCGGAAAAGAGCTAGTAAGTGATGACAAAACAAATATAGGAGAAAAAATTATGACTACGAAAATAAGAAAGGAATTCAAAACAAAATAGTCCAAAAGTTCTCATGAAACCTCAATAGCGATGAACAAAAACTTGATAGAGATAAATGTAGTAAACTGATCACGGATCATCTTTACTTTCATGGCACTCAAAGGGTCCATATAACACAAAAAAGTTGTTGAATATGTAGTGGGAGTATTAATCATATGACACTAGTTGACCTAAGGTCAACGCTCCAAGAATCTTGTAACTTGTAGACTTATGGGATACTTTTTCATAAGGTGTCTGAATGTCTTTTGTGTCTATGACAAAAAGTGAGATCGACACCTAAAGAATGTGAAGTGACACCTTTATCATAAAATCCATTCATATACTTTTATGTCCCGAGAGTAATGAGTAACGACTATTTCATTTAGAGTTCTATTTTAAAGAGCTTTTCATCTCATGTAGTCATGTAAAAAGGTTTTTATCACTACTCAGGACTGTTAGACTGCCGGGTATCAGAATGGGGTGAATGGAGCCCATGCCGCAGTGACGGTGGCTGCGTAGGCTCAGCGGTTCGCACGCGCAGGATAATCCGTCGCCAGCGGCCCGGAGGCGCGCCGTGCCCGCCCACCGCGCTGTCTCGGTGGTGCGCGACGAACTGCACCTCGCCGCAGACGCGCGAAGACTGGCGGAATAACCTCACGTAATTTGGGAGCTCTGTTTCTGAATTTCGAAATTTGAATTTTTCGTTCGGTTTCGTGCGTTGGAGTTGATTTTGCAATTTGTTCATTAACCTCTTTTGTCACCTATTTCAAATACCGATCTCTTGATATACTTTTAAGTGGATTTCGATTTAAATTAGAAACCATATGTTTCATAAAAAGGTTTATTCCAACGCACATGGCTGGTATTATTCATGAGGCACAATTCTTTATTAGTGGCCAGATATAAACATTTTATTTAAACCTTCCTTTACTCTATTTACAATGACTGTTTCTTATTTATTTGTAATAGCGTCTGTGTCTGTCCGTCCAGTATATTTTTTTCGATTCCATGTCATGATTTTGCATTTGGATTTATTTTGGATGTAAAGTGGCGTGTAAAAATTAATAAAAAAATGTATAAAATAAAAATAGTAAGAGATGACTGTCGATGTTGGAAAGTAATAGATAGAGTTCGGTTCATTGTTGCTGTACCAAATACGCTTCTTACAAATTTTGTTTGTTGGTCAATTATTGTTAGAAGTGACTAAGATTAGGATAAGAGGAGTCACGTGGCGTCATTTGTATCTGAATTTATTATTTAAAAAGCTTCTGCGTTTAGTCAAATAATAAAATCATAGTATTTTCTTCCAACATGTATTAGGAATCACGCTTTACAATCTATAACCATAACAAAAACTATTTTTAAAATAATATCTATTACAGATTTTTGCTCTAGTACAAAATGATATCGTGTCTTAAGCTATTGAGAGGGGTGGAGAAATAATATTAACCTTTTTTTTAAACAAATATCCATAACAATTTTCAATACTTGTATTCATAGATCCCTGACAATACTTTGGGAGTTAATAATAGTTAAAAATACATATCGTTTACTTAAGTGTTTAACCTTGTGACAGTAATTCAATAAAAGGTAGCGATTATTTTAGTGTTAAATGGATCCAAAGATGCAGCTTTTATTTTTCATACAAATAAGTGTATAAACTTTAATGTAAAATAAAAATGGATAGAATTCTCGACTTCCGAGTTCCGAGATCATGTTTATTTTTATCAGCTAATAAGTATTAAAATAAGTCTATACTTAGGTAAGTTTATATTAGATAATCACAAAGCCTTCTGTGAGACTATGAGTTATTTGAAATTGTATTTAATTTAATACTCATTAAAGTTGAAAATACAATGCTTAGTAGATGTTGTATAGTGCCATTCATAGACGCGAAGGTGTAATCGATTCTGACCTATCCGAGAATTTAACTATGTATCGATTTCAATGCTCTCGATAAATAAATCGGTTTTTAGAGATGTGAATGTAATAGCAGTTTAGTTACAACAATATAATCGAGGTTCAAATTTTAGAAGCTCTTTAGCATTATGCTTTCCATGCCAAAGAACTAAGTAAGACTTATCAAAGAAAATGTCAGAACTTTCTCGAAGATCGATTCACACATATTTATTTGCATTTAATCAACGCTTTTAAATATTTTACTTCCATTTTGCTGTCAAAATTATTTATTTCATAATAGTGTAACTGAAAATGTATTCTGAAATGGATGTGTGAATTGGTCTTGTTAGACAAAATTACTTGTCAAAACATCTAGTTAGTAAAGAAAGCTATAGTTTAAAATGTAAAATAGAGCCAAAAATTAAGCTGGAAATGTTAAACTTAGCGTAATACTCGGAGTGTGTGTATTTTTTACAACGTAAATTATTCTGATTTCAGTAATAAAAGATCTTGAATAAAAGCGGGCTTGTTTTATTTTCATTGTTGCCTTTGTCAGAAAAGATGGTGGGTTTAAATAGGTCAATCTCTTGACTTATGGACACGATTTTAAAGGCAGCATTTTCTCGTCTTTTCTCGTAGTAAGCGCTCGTAAAATAACGTTGGAGAGCTTCCATTGACGGAGACAGCGAAGTTTTATTATTATATTTACTGTTATTGTGAAGTATGGAGGAAGGTTTGTATGCAATAAATATGGGTAAGTAAATAAAAATAAACAAATAACCTCTTGTAAAATGGATACGATTTAACGATGGAAACTATGCAAGTGGAGTTAAAATTGTTACTGTAAGAATAGATAGCGTATCAAAATAGCTGGTGAAATAACTAAGTTGAAACTGCACAAAATATTCACGAGATACATAAGCCAGGGTCCTAGTCCGGTACTGTCTACATTATGTAAGTAAATTGTTAAAGAAAATTCCGTAGGTATGCCTTACATCGAAAACACTCATTAAACAATGCAAAATAAACTTACTACCGTATTCATCAAGAAGTTTGTAAATGAAACAAAACTTTTGACAACTTTCGAACGTGTAATTATTGGAAGTACAATGTTTCAAATTATAAATTGATGCATGTATGGTTTTTTAAGCTATGATCAATTTTAGTTCAGTTTAGTATGTCTTATCATAGAAGGTTTATAAGAAAAATAAAATACACTGATAGCAATAGTGCAACGCACACATCTTTCAAAAAGTAATCAGAATTTGGTACCAAAAGTCGGCGGAAAAATAGCCCGATTATCTGACCTACAAAAAATCTGAGGTGTGCATGCAGCATAAGGATATTTCCAATTTAGTAAGCAAGAAAAGTAAGTACTAAACTAAAACATCACCATCACAGAAACACGAAAAAATATATTATTCTGAAAGACTAAACAGAAAACATCATACAATATTCACAGCGAAACGCTTTTAGATGAAACAGTAAACACAAAAGGACTGTTCATTAAAAATATTACACGAAATACAATAATATTCTCGGTATAAAAGAATCGGAGCGTAAATGCACTTAAAGTAATACTCAAATGAAAAATAGTGCAAGATACTGAAGAAAATAGGTCACAGATGTTGCGAGATCTCGTTACCTGGTACTTTTGTTAAATTTCTAGCTGATATCTTAAGCGACACTTGTTAAAGAGCACTTTGATATTTTTCTAAAGGTTCAATGGTTATTTCCTTTTACTTGGGCTAGGTATTCCTTGGTACTTTCGTATGAATAATGTTGCAATCAATTTGCAATTCTTTTTGAAACTTCAGATATTAAGGAAAGAGTGTTTTTTTTTTCATTATTCGTTAGGTTACGGCCAAATACAGGTAGGTGATCCGAACTAGTAATTTATGCAAACCCATAAGAATCATCCCATAATCTATGAAATACATTACGCAGCCATAGCAGATTAAGACTACAACCAGAAACGTAGTACTTACTTCACTTAAAATGTTTTCAATATTTACTATGATAATATGAAGAAAAATATCTTTTAATCAGAGGTATATATAGTGGGTCTGGTAAACTGGTCTCTAAAGTCAAAAATTGATCGTACTCTCATTTAGCACAAGTCTACTTAGAGAGACCTACTACCACCTATTAAACTTGATAGCCTACATTTTCACTAAACGACCCTAAAACCTTAAAAATAAAGAAGAAAAACAATGACGTCTTCTGCATAAAATGTCTCAGAACTTCACCTGAATAGCGGAGTTCGTGATATGAATTACACTCATCTTTATAAAAAGAGGCCGCTTTAAAAAGAGTATCTTCATTTGTGAAGGATAATTGCCCCATTCTAACACAACATTAACCTTCCAACTTTTAATAGGCTTTTCACTCCGAGGAATAAACGTAACGTATTTTTGTTACATTTTTCAGTGTTTTTTTCGTGAAGGTTAATTTGCTTGAGATTTTATATGAAAAGTTAGTCTGCATATTTTTTAAGGTACCGTTCAGTATTTTAAGCGGAAAAGGTTAATTGAGCATTGGGATTTTTTACATTTATAATAATTTTCTCAAAGAAAAAGTATTTATCGTAAGGTAAGAAATAAAAAGCTAAAAAAAACATTAGTTTAAAATGAAAATTGAAATTATAATATAGGATGGCAAGAATACAGTCACGTTACTTTACAGTACCTAACATAAAAATTACCTATCGAAGGAACATAGCTTTTAGAAAATCTTCTAAAACAACATTCTAAATCGATTAACTATCAAAGAATATCAAAACATTATCGATACATTAACTAAATTACTACAAGTTTGTTGCTAGAATTTTCCACAAAGTCCTCACAGTTAATGAAATTAAAACGGCTAAGTGCGTCCTTGTCAATATTTAATGTTTTTACCTTAGGTAGTCTAGCTATCTATGTAGTACATAGCAGCAAGAATATTAGATGCACTTTCATTGTTAAGAACTTCCGAATATTAATTAGACTCGCTTTAATACCACGCAAAAATAACGAAATACTAGATACAATTGAAAAGGACGATAATTTCCTAAAAAATTACGTTAATAAGTAGATAAATGACGACAAAACCTAGGTTACTCTAATGTCAAGGTTCAGGTAATTGATTTACTTTAATTTCAAGTTGTATTTTTCAAAATTAAGCAGGTCAAGCATAAAAATCCATAAAATCTGTCACAAGAATGTCAACTCTATCAACAAACAATCCACGAAACCCGATCAAAATCAAATCCACAGTGCACCTGTTCTAAGATTAATACTAGCGGTTCTGTTCACGTCCCGAAGGTAGCAGAGCATGAAGATAAGATATATAGAATGAATCAATTCTCTCCGAACGTTATGAAGTCACTAGCAGTTGATCCCCCGATATTAGACTTCAACAATGTCTGATTTATACTCACTGATATTTCCTCCAGTTCATAAAAGTTTGAGAAATGTTGAAATTGAAGACGAAGAGTGTTATCATCTGGTGCCAGTGTCACCTATATACAAAAGAAGAAAGATACTATACTACCCATGCCCATATGCATAAAATCGACTATATTTTAGTTTATCAGGTAAAGCACTTAATTGAAATGTATTAATAAATAAGCAACAAATTTAGAAAAGCGTCATTAAATAAAAGACAAAGAGTTTTAAAATAATTAAATGTTATACTAGTGTATTTGCTAATATTTACTTAAATTAGGTAAAAAATATGTTTCTAAATTAATAATAATAAATCTAGGCTATAAACGTCCCGCTGCTCTGCACAGGCATGGGAAGACCCATTAGAGAAGGCACGAGCATTGGTCACCACGCTTGCTCAATTGCGGATTAGCGAAATGTTTCTTAATAATGATACAAATATAACAATTCATAAACAGCAGTATAATATTACCATTATCGTTTCCCCAATACCACCAGTACAATAAAACATTAAATTCCCTACAAATATTAACAACGAGCAAATAAACTTTAAGTATAGGTAAGTAGCCAACACTAATAGCTTCAGCCCAAGTTTTTACAAGCAAACCCATTCAGACAATTTTACAATCATCTCTACCACACACAATTTTGAATTCTATAACTTTAACTTGAGGTTCAAATTAGATTGTTGCTATCTCATACCAAGTTTTGTTCTGTTTAATACTATTTTCAAGACGAGTTCGTTACGCAGATAGAATCTTTAATTTCCTACGTTGGCACCAGTGTCAGGACTTTTACAAAAGGTCCCTGTATCGAATGTCGTTCGAATTGTGAATAAATTAACTTGTGAAAGGGTTACCCTCTTTTGTTTTGAGTTGGATTAAAGATCAAAAGAAATGGGTTTTAGATGGCGTGATTAATGTATAAAATAGGAGATGGGAGAAGTGAGTTATTTATACAAAGTAGCTGATAGAAACGTCATTCTATTTCTATAAAGCTTGTCTAAATTTCAGTGATAGTAAGACTGTATAATTTATACGCTCATTTTTAGTTGCTATTAAAAAAAACGAAGAAAATAATTACTGTAGAATTTAATGGTAAGTACATATAACTATAAATAGCCATTTCAATAAATAATTATTTTTGTGTTACTACCTATACAAAGAAATATTGAATACCTAAATCATTAAATAAATAAAAAGTCAGCATAATATTTGTATACACCGTCTGGTTCTATAAATATTGTACCGTCGTCACGATTTTAATAAAGGCTTGTAAAAATAGACGATTGTCGTTCGGCACATAATTGGTTGGAAATCAATAAAGTTAAATAAAGGTCACTGTAACCTAGAGTTTGGGGTGAGGCTGAATGTAGGCTAAAACGTTATGGTTATGTTTTTCGCTGGAAAAATATATTAAAAATAGTTGATTTTTATTACCAGATTTGTACCCTTGTGCGTCAGTATTATAGGAAACGGACAAAATAAAGTTATGTGAGTAGGTGCCTCTTCTTCTTCTTAGCGTATCGATTAATATGAATAACCGCCTGAAAAGTCAATCTTATTTGTACAGGCCGAATTGAATTAAAAAATATTTTCATCATCTAAATAAATTCTGAAAATCAGGTATCAATCAGGTCAGTATATTATGTCATTATCTTCATCAAAATCAAATCATCTAGCGTTTTTGCAAAATACTTTATAACCATTTTTACTCTTTTGACTGGAATATGTTGAGAAAACAAGTCAAAAAGAAAAAAAGTCATGATGAATACAGTTCTCCGATAAAAAACTAAATACTCGTAGCTTTAGACTTTTCATAGCCAGTCACATAATATGTAAACAAATTAAATTATGTGATATTGAAATAAAACTACTTTTTACGTATTTTGTCAGGGTTTATTTTTAGATTTTAGGTCCCGACGTTTCGACACCTTTGCAGGTATCATGGTCACGGGCAGACAGTTTTATTTGAATGTCTAACATTCATGTAAACTTAAGAAACGAATGTACATTATGTAATGATCATCCCAGGTTTATTTGTTACACACAATCAAATACCCGTTCAATACCGAGAATGGTTTGATTACATTGACATTCCGTACTTTTGAACCGCTTCCCAAGTTTACAATGAGAGTGAACTCCAAATAGCAAACTCATTACATGAGCTCTTGATGGAGGAAACTTTATATTGAAATTACTTTCAGGATATGAGTATCAATGTTACATTAATTTTATGTTTAAGTGAAGCCTTTTTGGACGAGAAAGGGTGGTTATTTAGTATTGGAACAGACTAAAACTGCTGTAGTTAGCACTCGTTATGATTATGTATGGATTGTATTAGGGTTCAACGTAAAAGTTAAAAAAAACCTCATCTCTCTTTTAAGTTTATAAAATCGTACCGGATAGTATAGTGTAGAGTATTTCATTTCAAATATAACAATCGTAGTGTGCAAAGGTCATAAGGTGAAATTACCAAAGATATTTCAAATGTTTGTCTTGTTTTACATGTGTAGAAAGAATACTAAAAAAATATTATCAATACCACTATTACCAATATCGATTCTAGTACTTTTAAATTACTAAATCAACACATAATCACAACAAACTACACGAAAACAAACCCACCAAAACCTACCAAAAGCTTGAAAATTTCGCAACGATCAAAAGTTGGCCGTTGTATGCAAAGATGAGGGCCGATACAAACCGGAAGCTGCTTCCTGTGGCCGATCGAACGTTATTCATGGCGGGAATAAAACTTCCACCGAGATACATGACGAAAACTTCCCAGAAATTGTCTGGACGGTACGATGAGGTTAGTTTTGGGTGGTCCTGGGACAATTTTGAGGAAAAATGGCTAATATTCTTGTTAATAAATCCTAACTAGCAATAATATTTTTCATTCTTCACTTAAACTTTTTTTTAGATTGTAATAGTTTAGCATTAATAAACTGATCATTTGCGTTATTTACGGTGTGATTGTGTGACTTACGACGTGTTGAATTCACTTTTAAAAACTAAAGAGCTTCATGTCTCATATACTGCAGTGTTTTTACCCATAGTTTGTGAGAGACTGCCAAAATATGTAAGTAATAGTAAAAAAAAACGCTCGCATTGATAAAACCAACACAGCATACACTTTTACTCTACTCTTAGTATATCTAAACACAAATCGTCAAAAAAAGACAGAATAAAAATGTTTTATCTGGTTTTGCCTAAAAAGTATTGTCACACTACAACTAAGAATACAAAATACAAAATGTTAGTTCAACTTCAACTTCAAAGGAACTATTGTTGGAATTAATTGAGAGAAAACATTCCAGCGAATTGATTGTTATCTTTCTATAAGGATGCTATTACTAACAGG
Organism: Autographa gamma; assembly: GCA_905146925.1. Classification (NCBI taxonomy): domain Eukaryota; kingdom Metazoa; phylum Arthropoda; class Insecta; order Lepidoptera; family Noctuidae; genus Autographa; species Autographa gamma. Next base: position 2,433,774 of record LR989858.1, read on the forward strand.
ATGAAACGTTCATGTAATACCAATGATTTGCCATTTCCTGCATATATTGATGTTTCGGAATTACTTTTTGTTTAACGTTTTTTAATCGACTGCAGGTTGTTGTTTTGTTTTTTGTGGATGATGTCCGTCAATTCAGAACGGATATGGTAATGTTTTTGTCTGTAAATTATTCTGTCGTGTATTATAATAAGAATAAAGCTAACTAATCAGGATATTTCAAATGTACTCTAAGAACATGCTTATTTATTAGTGACGAACGATAGCAATTTTGTTTCTGTGAATGACAAAAAAAAAAATATAAAGAACGACTTTGCTTAAAAAATAATTATGTGCTCATGTCATTTTAGGACTGTATAGATTGTTATAGAAAAAAAGGACAGTTACAAAAGGAGACGGGGATTTCTGGGCCAAATTGTAATAAGTTAAGACATGGCTGAAAAAAAAGGTTATATTTTTCTATTTCAAAGTGTGAAAAATCAACGCAATTTACAATCTGGAAAATGAAATATCCAATAATTAAGTTTGGGTTACGAAGTAAATAGTCTAAGTAAATACTCTGTTGATGATGACATTTTAATGTCATCATCAACAGAGTTCATACTATTTACGAAAATGCTCTCGAAAATCTTAATACTCTAATTCTAATGGATTTAATTATTTAAGAGATTAAGTTTTACATAATTAAGATAAATCGATTCACATTTACTAATCGATTATTGTATTCTTTAATCTGTGCTAACTCTGACTGGACATGCATGACATTGACATCGATCGACATTTGACACTAAACGAGTGTCGAATTATCTACCTTAGAGTATATATTATACAAGAAACTAAAGAGTGAGCCTATCTGGGTATGAATCGTAAGCACTAGTATGAACTAGGTTTGTCGTGATTTTTTTATAAAGATGGAACGCGCCGTTTAAATAAATCTATCAAAAACACTAATATTATCCTAACAATGTCAAAACCATGGATATTTTCGTATATACGTCGGTCGTAGGGAAGCAATATTAAAATATTATTATAACTGCATCGTAGGCAAACGGACTGTGGACTGCTGCGCCCATGTGATGTCAATAATATGGTACCTTAGTTAGGCTAAGTACCTCTACTAGATAACATAGTACCACCTGCACAATTCTTAGATGTCGTTCTTGTAATAATAGAAGATGAATAAAAATACTAATAAAATTCGATTTTCATTTTTGTACATCATCTCCTTCCCACTCTACAGAAATATTAAAAATCCTGTCTAAATAAAATATATAAAAACAAAATACAAAACCATCATAAACCTTTAGTTCAATATCATAAACCTTAAATTCACTCTTTAGTTTCTTACCTATACTCTAAGGCAGTCAAGTATAGTTTTTTACTTAAACTTAATCTCTTTTATCTCAGCTCTCAGATTGCCAAAATCTGCCATATTTTCAGTGATTGTTTGTTAATATAGTAGCTATCAATTCACACTAATTTCATCTTTTTACATTCTGGCCCAAAGTTGTATGAAAGCGTATCTGTCTCCTTTACCGTATTCCACAAATTTTATGAACACAAACAAAACAAAAGTAAATCTATGGTCAACGTCAAACTATTTTAAAGGCATGCCAGCGCGGACACAATAAATTGTCATCTGTTTTTTATTCGAAATTCAAAATGTTACAAACGTGGAGTTGCCATGTTTTAAAACTACTTTTTATGTGTGGTATCTGTTGCGTGTTACGTTTGGCAACACAATATTTACATGTGAACTTACGAGGTTCATAAATTTACTGCCTTGGGGCGTACTACAATGTTCTTTTATTTTCTTTTCGTTTGGGAATACTGTGTCCAATGTCCATTGACGTTATTGTATTGGGTTTTGCGTCTACGGTGTTATATTATTAAGAAAATCTACTTCTAACATAATTTTCTGAAAAGCCTTAACATGTTTAAATTCAGACATAACATTTTATTTATTTATTGACTTGAAAAAAAAGTGTTAATTTTTTATGCAGTTGACAGCAACATGACAAAATAAATGTGTCATGATAAATAATAATAATAATAATAATATTCCGGGACATCTCACACACGGGTGTCTGATCCCAAGCTAAGCAGAGCTTGTGTTATGGTAACCAGACAACTGATAAACATACTTATATATTTCTAAATACATACATATTATAGATAAATTACACCCAGACACCGAACAAATTATCGTGCTCATCACACAAACATTTGTGCCGGGTGGGAATCGAACCCACGACCTCCGGTATAGCAGTCAGGGTCTCTAACCACTAGACCAACAGGCCCGTCATATATTGTTAAGTGTATATATAATATATTGTTAAGTGTCACAAGACAACCCACGGGTTGTCTTGTGACTTTATGAGGAAAATGAACATACGTATATTGATCCCCCATACAGGAAAACTATAATTTATTGATGGCAAGGGTATTGTAACATAGTTTTTGTTTACTCGCTGTTGCTAACCTGAATAACTTTGTTAAAATAAATAAGAACGAAAATCAATTGTTTCTTGGAATGAAAGGACTGCCTCGTTGGACTAGTGGTGCTAAGTGCGACTGCTATGCTAGAGGTCTTGGGTTCGATTCCCAAGTCGACCAAGGTGTTTTTTGGGTTTTTCCATGAAATTCTCAGAAGCAGGTCGGAGTTTGGATTTGTGCCCGGTTAGTGGCAATAGGCTCGCCCCTTATTACATGGGACCTAAAAATATCGGCAACTGTGGGTGTACATTGGTACACCTCTGCCTAACCCTTCGGGGATACAGGCGTGATGATATATTATGTTATGTTGTTATGTAATAGACTTTTTGTTATATTAGATTTAAGTATTGAATTGAAAATAAAGCATATAATTATCTACATTATTCTACAAGGACCTCAAAGTTATATATTTATTTCCCATAATTTTACATCACATTTGATCCTGTACCAATGCTGCTCCAGGCACAGTTGAAGTAACAAACAGACGGAATTTACATACAAATTAACTATTGTGCCCGCGGCTCCGTCCGTATGAGGTGATCTAAGTTTACCGGGATAGTGTCTGTTCGGTAATCCCGGGTAGGTAACTCTTTGATCACATTTTGTTTGTTTGTTGTGTTGACAACTGTGAGACAGTTGTGTCTAAAGAAATTTAAATAAAGCAGCTGGTGTAGAGAGAAAACGAAACTTAAATAAGAATTAACAAGGTTTAGGAAGACAAAATAATAAATGTAAGAGTAAAGAGTATAAATACCTGTATTAAAATTAGAGTTTTCAGACAAGAGTCAAGATAAGTATTATTAAGGATTAAAAATGTTGTAACATATAAATAGAGTAGGGTAATACGCTTACTTTGAACGACGAATGAATGCCTTGAAAATAAGATAGTTTAAATTCTCATATCACGTCTGAAACACAAAGAAATCGTCAACATTTAGGGCAAAACCAGCACAATTCCATTCACACACATAGATACCATTTCGTTTACCTATAAGAAACAATAGACATTTAAAATGCAAATATAATCCGTCATGTATATCAGTCATAAGGCCCTGCATGTCACAAAATACGCCTTAGATAAGAAATGCAAATCCTCTTACAAATTCAGCGGGTGTTATCTTCGCTCAATTTGAGGGGAGGTACCACCTAATGCAATAATACGGAAGGGAACAATTCCAGGGGTAATATGAGTTATGCTACGAATATGTTTGTAAACTAGTCGTATGTAGATCCTTACTAATCGCATAAGTATACATGTTAGGTAAAAGGGAAGCACCTTAAGCTGTGGTGTTTTGAAACTCGAAAGGGCATCATGTAGTTATACCTTTCTGAAGATTCCTCCCATAGGCCACCGAAATGATAAATTTCAATGTTTTTTTATGCATTTTTTTTTAATGATGAATGATTGACATGGATGTTTTAAAATTCTATTCAGAACTATATAAATTACTTCTTTCACTCTAAAGGAATAACGATAGATATATTTTACTTTTCTAATCAATTTTCTACCTGAAAGCTTTACGTTGCTATCCAAATCAGTTTGAAAACTTCCTTAAAACCGTAAATTAACTCACCCCTTTTCAACCCCAGCCGGGAACCCGTTCATCAACAGAACAATACATATTTACCTACACTTCAATACAACTGTCAATGTTTTTGACAACCATTGAATACACTACTACAAAAGGGGCTCTAATTAAATAACTGTTACGTATCCGAGCCATAGATTAACTACCTCACAGAGGCAAAACTTCTTGCAACCGTACTACAATGGGTTATTCTACTACACATCAACTTTTTCAGAGACGGTTTTTACAACTAGCGACGGATGACGTAAATAGTCACAAGTGCAGTAGCACCTTAACTTCCTTATTAGTTGTCCTAATGGTTTTTTTCAAGTGCTATCTGTATCTGTTTCTCGTAGCTATATAGTTGTACTGTAAAACTGTAATGCGCTTTAATCAAATAGTTTGAATCTTCAAGCCTTGGCTGTCTGTGAATTCAGCAATGAAAGTCGACTCACGATGCTGCTGCTCATAGTGGTGTATAAATCGGTACGCGGTTGTATGAAGCTAAGCCTCTGTGAAGTATTTACTCTTTGTCCAAAATGTCGGCTGATTAATTTTAGGAAACCCCTTATCAAGAAGACGGTAATACTAACAGATACGGGATAGTTGCGACTGATATGGATACACAGTAATTATAGAGTCGAGACATTTCGCGCGTTTATATTACAGGTTAGGTTTAGATTGATTTATGTCAATCCAAAAACAAGAAGTAGGTAACACGTGAAAAGACAAACAATGCCATGAACATAGCTGAGAATTATGATGATAATAAGTGATAGTACCTTTAGTAAATATGTTGGATTGATTAATTAAACAAAAAAAATCAGTTCAAGGTGTATCCATGTGATTGGTTTTTTGTAAACTAAATGCGGTATATATTTATTTATTTTTACTTAGAGAATGACCTAACTTCTTCATTATTAATGGCCTGCATAAAGACAGATGCATTTTAATGACTGAGATGCCTCGTGAAGAAGCAATAACACTTGAAAACACTCTTTTAAAGAATCCAGTCCATACTCCTTACAGCTAACGATTTCTTAACAGATAAAACTGAACAATTACTGTTCAAACGAATGGTCAGTTAACAATGCTCACTAATTAGTCCGTCGATTGTCGCACTAATTGTTTGATCGTCAAGATTCGATCCACAACTGGTGACCCAGTTTGGAAATTCACTTGTTTTTGTTTTTTATCGATATTTATTATTTATGGAGTTGTTCTTTTGTTTTGAGTGAGGATTAACGTGTGATTGGATAGGGTTGGTGGATTTTAAAACTGGAATGGTTTGTTTTGTTCATGTAATCTTAAGTACAATTTTGCAACAGATGTGTAGCCTTGTTCGTAGGCGTAGCTAAGGCTGTATTGTGATTGAAAACATAAAACATACATTGGAGACAAAACATATTTTGTCAAAGAAAATATTCAACTAACATGATTTTTTCCAGTCTCTTTATATTGTACTGAAATGCTTTGACAAAATGTAGTTCTTTAAATAGTGCACACTTGTTTATCCAATTGGCATAATAAAGCAAAGTGAATATAAAAAGACGAGTTGTGTTTTGCAGTACCTATAATGTATGTAAATAAACCAAACTAAACACTGTATTATATTATAAATGTTTATCTTACATCAAAACCCTTCCATTACATTTGCAGACATTAATCCAACGTCACATGAACTATAGCAACAAAAACAATACTCAATAAACAACTGTATGACAGACAAACGTGCAGGTAAGTCCGGAAAGGGGAAACTAACTTACTTTCACCACCACCTTCAGTTTTCATGACCCTTATTCCCTGAACAGTAAGGTACAAAATGATTTTCAGTGGGTGTAATAGGTAAGTTTGTTTTTACAAAGGTACGTAAGCCGCTTTTGATTTGTGGGCAAGAATGACACAGCGTTGTTTATGATTTCCTTAGGAATAAAGTATAATGTTTTCCGCTGTGAAATGTAAAGAGTTTAATGTCGTTGTTTTGCAGCTGGCCACCTGGACTCGCGTTCTTTGTTTGAATTTAAACATATTCTAGAATTGTGTTTATGTTGTGGTTGTGATTTGAGGTATCAGAGTAAATAAAATTAGTTGATTTGGTAACTGTTTGATTTTAAAAGTGGGTCGTGATACTAAATTATGCATGCTACGATTATAATTAAGGTATTTTGGGTCTAGATGTGATGTATTACATTTTGGGTTTATTAAGCGCATGCCTATTACGAATGGATCCGAATTATAGCCAAAAGATTGCCATCAAATTATATTTTTCAGAAAATCCCTGAAGTAACATCATGGAAAACCATTTTTGGTAGAAAAAGTGTTACAAATAGACAAGTTTTACATTTATAATATTGGGCATGACTAAATCAGTCGTATCTACTGGCTTAAAGACTCCTTAAATTGAAAACACCCCTGTCTACCCCTCTCGGGGATCGTCGTCATTGTTCATATATATTTGTGTATGGTGTTCAGTTAACCCCAAAACATTCTAAGCACGAATTAATATTTGCTCATGCAAATGTTCATTAGTGTCTTAGTACACTTGCTATCTAAATATTTGATGTCGTATAATACACTGATAGAGTGGTACTACCACAAAACTTGGACTAAGCGCTTCACGACTGTTCTCAAAGAGGGTAAGCACCTTGACCTACAGTAAATAAGTTTTTCTTAAGTAATTTCATTTATATGTTAACATTTCAAATCTTAAGTTTATTGAAATGAAATAACTATTTACGGATTTTGTAGCGATTTAATTTTAGATTATAGGTCCCGACGTTTCGACACCTTTGCAGGTATAGGTATAGTCTGCCCGTGACCATGATACCTGCCAAGGTGTCGAAATGTCGGGACCTAGAATCTAAAATTAAAAAGTAGTTTTATTTCAATGTCTAACATTCGCGTAAGAAAGAAATCAATATCTTAAGTTTAACCTTGACTTTGAACAATGCAATAAAACAAACAATATGTTGGTAACAGAGTAGGACTTTCCGAAGTAATAAATAAACAATGTGAAAAACACTTGTTTTATATCATTGTATTAATTTATAAAAGAACACTTGAATAACAATTTTTCATTCAGTGTCAAGTCTACTAAGTACCTATGCTTAATAAAGAGTCTAAAAATAGACAATAACAAGTCTGTACATACAATTATACTTTTGCCATGCATGTGGCATTTACAGGCTGGATATATAAAAAAAGCCATTCTTAAAAAAAAGACTTCAAGTTTCGAACGCATTCAATCATCCCTGATTCAAATTCATGATTGACAAATTCAAAAGCATTCTTAAAAATTGCTTTAACATTCGATTTCACACAATCATTACCAACATTAAGGTGCAGACACAACAAAAATCCAGTCCAATCCAGTTCTATAACCCACGCGTGTAAACACGGCTGTATCCAGGGATTCGTGTTCATTATCATTTGTATTCAGCTGGTACCTGGGGGCTGGTGCCTGGGGGTCGACCCGACAAGATTTATGGTCACACTGAAAACTGAACAAAACTTTACCTTTGTATGCTAATTTCCGCTGACGGGTTTTTAAGAACAGTATTTAGGATTATCAGGTGTCCCTTTTTGACATACAAATATTTGAAAAAACTGTGTTAATTTGTGGTGGTTTATTGACATGCAAATATTTTTTAAATTACTGTAAATAAGATTAAAACACACGAAAGTTAAATAGCATAATTATGTTTGGTGTACCAATTCAATAAACCAATAAATGTTCTACAAAGAATAATATTTGTACAGAAGGCTGCTATCATATTGTCTTACTACAAATAAAGTATTTATATAGAGCCTTGAATAAATGACACACATGATGACCCTGTTATTGTCATATATATCGCATATCACGACTTTCATTTAATATTCAATACTTAAATCTAATATACCGACAAACACTTACAACTATACTAAAATTAAAACTTTAATTATTATTTACAAAAAATAAAAGTGTGTAAGATTTTGTTTCACGAGGAATTTTTCCTACAAAACATGGAAATCTGCATAACTACAAAATCAAAGCTATGTCTGCGACAGTCCCTCCGTATTAACTATAATTGATCAATGACAATGCATGACGCACATATCTGTTGTGATTGATTACAGCGTCATGTTTCGATATTAATACTGATTATCGTTTAATTAAAATCAGTTACGACAATGACGAAAGGACAGTTACGAGAAATTATTGTAATAATGAAGTGTTATCTGAATACATAATGTCCGAATACTTGATGCAGAAATACATACATACTATTTTTCTTATATTCATTCTAGAAAGTCTTTTCTGACTTTAAATAAAAATACTTAGCGGAGTATTTCTAATTACTGCACTTTAAATGTAAGATCATTTAAAAAGCTATTTAAAAAAATATTTTATATCACACCTTAATAATGAATTTAAGCAACATCGTACAAATCATAAAACTAACGAGGAACAGAGATCACTGAATAACTGCGTCCTTAAATGTGCAACGAATACAAGTAGCATCCAGACATGAATAGCGCACTAATTTTAAGTGAGGTTATTAACCCATTGTCTGGCAGTATTGTGCCACAACACCCTCTCCTGCCAATCAATCCACACAAGCATACACAAAGGATCATTATAAATGTTGCCATTTTGCCAGAGATTGCCAGAATTATTTGACCATACAAAATGTCAGCGTCAAAAACAGTTTTAATTCATTCGTATTCAAGATCCAGAGAGATGACATCTATACAGGAAACTGAAAGGAGTTCATTATCATTTCTTTTCACCGTAAACACCTGAGATTTGCAATTGTATTCATTTGAAAATAGCTCTTATTTACTTTGTGATAGAGTCGTAGGTTGCTTGAATGGTAATTAATGATGAAGCCGAGATTTTCTGCCGGTTGTCAGAGGGAATAAAAAATTGGTTGAAGCGAGTGTGAAATCAATGGGGATTTGTGTGTCCGTTCTAAGGTATTCATAGTGGCATCGTTACGAAAGTTTCAGGCGGTTGTGAAATGTGAGGGAACGTCTGATATTCAAAAATACCAATATTGACGCGGGACGGGATGAATTTGTTTGTGTGTACTTCTTTGTGGATAGATAATTATATACGTGAAATAGAATATGAAGTAATATTTTATACAAAAATATTGCTAGCTCTATTCTGCTTATATGAAACATAAGTGAAAACAAAAAAAACACTTATTAGTAAGTTTGAATTGTTTATGATTAAGTATTATTACGTTAATGTTTTAGTTGAGGTATATCTGTTCAAAAAATTGATCAAACATAAGTAGGACTAAGGACTAAACTGCGAAAAAATCTTACAACGCCTCTTTGGCGATGGTAAATTTTATCATAAGCTGTAAGCATATTATGCATATTTACAGAGGTATAAAAAAAGACTTATTTAAACAACAATTCAGCATAAAAAGCCGTATCACAAGTTTTAAATCATAAACACACTGACTTATTCAATTGCCGCCATTTGTCGCCATTCTCATGAGCCAGCGAAAAACAATTAGCACGCGAATGAAGCACTTTAAATCATAATTTATATGTAATTTATAACACAGGGAAAGGCGGAATAATAAATTTTAATGATGATAAATGATGTCAAGAAACGCGTTAAATCTAAAGGGTTGTAACCAAAGTGTTAGTAAATTACGCGAGGGGTCGGTAATCGTGAGTACAAGTGGGTGACGATAGGATTTTGATGGCACCTACAAACTTATAGTTGAGCTCAGCGATTTAATAGCCCAAGTCCTTTGTTCAGATCATTAACGATCAATCGGAAAGGAAATTTATAACGTGGATTTTAGATAACACATTGAAAAACTAACCGAGAAAACTACGAACTTTTATTGGTTTTTTAAATGAATACTATACTTATCATAATATATTCATACTAAAGCAGCTTTGTTATGTGAAAATTTTCGTTAAAAATTTAGCTCGTTAATGCCCTAAAACTGGTCTGTATTCAGTCTACTTCATGGCAAAATGGGTTTAATGACAATGTATCAGACATCAGACATATTTAAAATACAGTTTCACACTTTATTACCCAGAATAAAACTAGATAATTTCTTAACCATTAAGGAATCTAGTCACAATACACAATAACAGAAACTATTTCAGAGGAACGATCCATTAATATTATACCGAGTCACGTGATAGTCTCATTAATATGAATATTTAATGCCTACTGTCTAGCTGAAAGGTTCCACTGAATATTAGTCGGGTAGGCAATAATCCGTTTAGGTTATAAACGGTTAGTATGCCTGTAGGACCTATAGGTATCTTTTAATTTAATTTATTGTTAGTCCAATTTCCTTTTGGAGTAATGTAAAATTTGGAGTAGAATAAGATTTTTTTTTTTTTCATTCTGTTTATTTTGGTATTAAACCTTACATTATTTTGAAAGTAAAAATAATGTTAACGTTGGAAAAAAAAGCAATAGCTTTTGTCATTTCAAATGATGTCACCAGCAGTTAAATCAGCTCTTTTTTATTGAAACGGTCACAAATGTATGCAGTTTTATTGTATCTACGTTTATGGACGAAATAAATATTAACCAAACTGCGTCCCATTTCCATTGGCGATAAATGTATAACCCGACAAAATGTGATATACTAGCTAGTGAAATATGCAATATCCTAAACGTGTACATTTCAATATATACGTGTTATCTAGTTTCAAATCGGGGCTGCGTTGACTGATGGCTTGCAGCACACACCGCACTGATAGATGGTGTAGTGGCGCCCAACGTGGGGCCGGGAGGGTGGAGTATAATTTTTAGAGGGTGTTTTAATGTTATATTTTTGCAACGATTAGTGATTTTTTATTTACATCGTTGGTAAATTTTTGTTCATACTGTGGTCGCAACTCAATAATCAAATAAGGTAAATAAAATTTTAGAACATTTAAAACTAAATGTTAAGTACCAATTTAATGTTATAAAAACGACTAACTCTTGGGAAAAAATAATGAAATAATTTTTTTTTCCAGTTTCAAAGCTTAGCTTATAACTTCACAAGAAGCGATTGTGATATCACAATAAAATATAAAACATAATCCTCTTATGACTTCTTGTGTTATATTGTATACGTGACTACACAATACGGATCACTGACACTGAACAACTTAGCTTACTGTTCTGATTCTTTTCATGTTTGTCAGAAGCTATTGTACCATTTTTATTCAAAGTCTCTTTATTTGTTAACATCAACATAGTTCAAAAAGTTAGAGGAAGGATAATGTTTGAACAAAATCGATTTATACAAAAAAAAATAAAAAACAGTATCCCAAACTGCTATGGAACTTATGCTTTTGCCGTTTTTTCATAATAAAATTATTGACAAGCGTGGGGATACATGCTCGTGCCCTTTCCATATAGGAACATTCCTGTACCGAGCAGGGGGACGTTTCTAGGCTGGATTATTCTATTAGTTATATTATAATAAAATATTTAAGTAAATGTATAAAACGTAACCCAACTCCTGGCCTATAATAGGGAGGGGAAAACCAACGAACTACGAAACACCCGAATGCTCATTTATCCGAAAGTGATAAATAGGCTCGTATGAATTTCGCGGAGACTCCCCCGCTCCCCCTAGCGGGCGATAATGAATATATAATGAACAAATCTTTACCTACCTCTAAGTGAAACCGAGTGTGTATAAAGTATGAACCTGATTAGGGGGGGGTGAACGAAAAACCTGGAAAAATTCAATGTACCGATTAAATTGAATTTGAAGTTTTAATCTGGGGTACTGTAAAATATGTGCTGTATATATAGCATAAACAAGATAGTCGATGCGAGTTAAACTATTCTTATAAGGTTCTCCATAAAACAAGCACAGTGATAGTAAAATTGTTTTTGAGTTTGACGTGTTTTGGTAATTTTTCGAGCTATCGTCTGTTGATATTTGTCGTCTAAAATCGCTATAACGTCTGTTAATCGTGACATGGTTTTGATCACACCTGACTAACATTCAGTATCGTTGGTTTAATTGCTAAAATATTTCAGCACTATATGAAATTGTAATTATTAGCATATAGCCTTACCGATCAGAATTATAAGCATCTAGCACAAACTTCTCATGAATTTTTAGTCTTAGAATTCTAGTTTTAGAAATAATCGTATTTATTAAATATCATACTTAATTAAAAATGTATCTCAAAACGTGACCTATAAGACAACCGAAGCGCCAACAATTTTACAACATCATTATATTTTTTCTCTGATTATCGCCAACTTCGTACAGAAATCATTAAATCGAACGTGCTCCGACAACTCCTACACTATTAAAAGTTACGGATACGTTTTTAAACTTAGAACCATCGATAATTCGTTCGACATACATTTCTAGAAAGTTCGTCGTTGGAACTGTTACTGTTGGGTACGTTAGGTAACAAGTGCGCTCATTAAGTGCCGGTATCGCAGTTGCATCGTGACGTTCCCTATCTAGTTGAAGGAACTTTATGTCGCAGTTTAAGATTGGAAACTGCTAGAGGTTTTTGCTTAAATATCTAGTTATTTGTCAGTGTTATATCCTATATGTTTTAGGCTGCAATTAGCTGAAAAAGCCTTGTGGACTTCCTCACTTTGGGATAACAACAGTGTTTTGTTAGATAAAATAATTGGTAGCAGGTCGGAGTTTGGATTTGTGCCCGGTTAGTGGCAATGGGCTCGCCCCCTATTACATGGGACCTAAACATATCGGGAACTGTGGGTGTACATTGGTATACCTCTGCCTAACCCTTCGGGTAATACAGGCGTGATGATATGTTATGTTATTACTATACAATCAATAGCGGCTCTTGAGAGATACTAATGGAAAGAGAGTGGGGAGGCCTTTGCCTAGCACTGGGACATTTCAGCCTCCTAAAAATAATAATTAAGCAATCTCCTGCTGCTGTATTGTACTATTTACCTACGCTTAATACTCCAAACTTTATTTGCAGTCAAAACTGTTGTAGAAAATCTTGTTTTTTTTTATTAATTTTCTTGTATTGCTTTTCACTATCATCACTACATAGTATAAAACAAAGTCGCTTCCCGCTGTCTGTCCCTATGTATGCTTAGATCTTTAAAACTACGCAACAATTAATTACTATCTTAACTTCATTATTTGTCACATTGCACGGTCATTATTATATTGCTACATATTTAATTCAAAATCTATATTTAGTAACGATTTCGTGCTATTTGTAGATAAAAAAATAGTAGTTAAATATGTTTGTATTACTCTGCCCAATAGGTGACGGGCAATATGTATAGTGCCCAGGCAATTTGATTATTTGAATAACTATTATCAAATTGCATTCTCTTATTGAGCATTTTTCATAATGACCGGGCATTGTGTATACTGCGCAATTTATCACTTGGTCCATAACATATATACCAAATAGTGCGTCCAAGGCTGTGCTTCGCCTTACAGAACTTTATGATTGTGTAGTTATATTTGCTATCAGCGTTGCACCCGAGCAAAGCCGGGGCGGGCCGCTAGTCTTAAATATAATATAGTTTATATTTACAGTATCTAAAAACAAGTTGATTTATATAGGGTAGTAAAAATATTAGCTAAAACACTTCTTACTATAATCTTTTCAAATCTGATGTCAGGTATTTATATATTTAACACCAACATGTGATTATAACTATTGAGTATTACACAGGTTGTTACTCTCGAAGTTGATCTCACACAACTTTTAATAAGCGGAGTTGTGAGCGAATGTATCTTCATACGCAGTTTCCATAAACACGAGATTTGTATTACATACTGTATTTTGTATTATAATTAGATGGTACATAATATGTATGCAAGTTAAGAGATGGATGGATGATATTAAGATAATAGGGGGAGTAATCTGGTCAAGAACAGCAAACAAAAGAGAGGAGTGGAAGCAGCTGGAAGAGGCCTATGTGTCGAAAGACACGCTGATCACAAAACCGGGAAATCTGATAGTTTAAGGTTAATTAAAAAAAAAAAGTTGTTTAGATGTAAGAAAAATTTGTATTTTAGTATCAGCAATAAAGGCTGATAATAATAATAATATGTAATGAGTAAAATCTACAGTACTGCTATAGTTAGAACTATAGCAGTACCGTAGATTGCTGACTGAAGAATTTAAGACCGGATCTGTTTTTGATTTAGTTTGTCACTATGTATAGTTAACCTGAAAAGTTACAATATCTAAGTACTAAAAAAGAAAGAAATAAAAACAGAATGTACAAAAACTTTTTGAACGGGTATTATGCTTACTGCGACTATTAATCTTTCAAAAATATGCCTTAAATTGCACGACGAATGGGTACCTACTAGTATAAAAAATATAGTGTTTACGCACGTATTATAACGCCATCTAACAATTCATGTTTAAAATAAAGTAAGATCTCTCAACAACAAAAAAAAAAGACAAACCGTTTTTGTGCTTTTCATCGTAAAAAGCCTAGTACCTAGATAACGTTTTACTCAAAAAGGAGTACAAAAGCGAGGTTAACTGAAGGCTGAGTTTTCTCCATTCATTATTGTTCTTTTATGAATTCTAAAATAAATCTGGGAAACTATTGTAGTAGTAAGAACAAAACAAGCTTCGCTTAACTCAACAATGGAGCCCCGAAACTTGAGACGAGCCAAAGTCTATAAAATCGGGTCCTTCATTAGTACTCCGCACAATTTTATTCCCTTGTAACTGACTTTCAATTAAGTTAATAGGCATGTGCCAGTCACAATTGTTAGCCAATTAACTAATGAAGTTGAGCAAGACCACGGGATAAGGAAAAAACAGAAGCTTCAGTCCTAGTAAGGGAACATTTTTGTAACACAAACCCCAAATTTGTTGCATAGGTATACGTTTGCTACGTATAAAGCTAAATGCTGAAATATATTTACACACATCAATATTATTAAACACAATTCTACCGAAGAAATAACAACATTCTACATAATGCACGTTTGTACATAATTTTCAATATAATAATAATAATAATTTTTGTATATACCTATAGATTGTTTTTGTATATATTTAAAAATGTATTTTATATGTTAATTGTTGAATAAAGAAAATAATAATAATAATCATCATTTATTCAGATAAGTTTCATAAAAAACACAATTTCGTTGAGTCACAAACTAAGTTATACTTGTATCTTGTGACTCTAAATATGAAATATTACTCGTTAATGTGTTGTGTGCATTTCCCTGCCATGCTACGGTACTGTGCCCAAAAGAATAAATGTAGCGCTCGTAGATACTAAACTCAATAGATACGGAAGTTTAATTTTGCGAATTATTTTGCGGTAAAATTAAATAATTTTGTTTTAGTAATCAAACAAAGTTAATCAATTTTTCATGCAGCATGCACATTTTCAACCAGAAGAAAACTATATTTTGTATTTCGTCATTTGTATTTAAACTGAATTGAACTTCTGACCTTTTTTCGATGCTACAGAGATTTTACTGTCGACGGATTTGTATGACGAGTTCCCACCTCGCTTTAAAAAGGGGATTTAAAGTGGGACACGACAGTTCATTATATTACTTCAAATTGTGGGCTTTGCCCGGATTTGAGTTGACTACTGTTTTTGACGTTATATTGTGCATGCTTGATTGAGTGGCGTATGGGGAGGCCAATCACTTCGGATTAAATGCATTCGTTGTTTATCTATTGCTGTTTTGATTTCAATATTTGTGCTAATATTCTCAGTAATCTATATTATCTACTCATGATCGCAATAAATGTTTGAAGTTTGAGAATGAGGTTAGGCATACAATAAATTGAAGTAAAAAAAAAATGCAAAGTACTAACAAGTAAGTGCCTGAAATGCTCATTTTCAGTAGGACCACCAAAAATTCTTTCCTAACCCACAAACACAACTATGCATTCACACATGCCTTATAAGACGTCGCGTCGTCGTGACACGGGTCGGCAAAAACAAGCGCAACTCGTAAAAAACGCCTCAGATGACCTTGACCTATTAATGTTCGCAACTTTCAGATTAGAAACGTCTTTGTTTCGAAATTATTTTGTATGCCCTTGACATGTTTATAGTTCCTAGAAAATTTTACTTTAATACATGAACTTTGAGAAAGCTTTTAAATAATCTAGTTACTTAGACCCAGAAAAATATAAATGGAAAGTAATTTAGTCGAAGTCTTTGTTCTTATACTTATAATATTCAAGGTTATAGAGTCCTTAAATAATCGCTCGTAATCAAATCACAAGACCTCCCGCTGGTTCCTTAATATAATTGAGACTGTTCTTAAGATAGTGCTTAAATATCCCTAGACATAAATACAGGGCTGGACTCTAGTAGTAGTAATTTTAACCACTTTGTCTTTTTATTTGTGACTAAGTACAAAACTAGGCAAAAACTATTTTACGTAGCCGACCGCAAATTAATTTTATAATTCTCTTATGAATAAACTAAACTGTACTAGATACCTATGTATCCTATGACTGCAAATGTCATTTATGTACTCGTTATACAGGCAACACATAAAGTTCACATAATTCAAAACAAAGATACATTTTTTGTGCAAGAAATCAAACCTTTCGATCTCAAACTAAACCTAAACAAAACTAAAATGCGTCAGTTGGCCAAAAACTGCCAAAGACCGGTTAATAACGTTCAAAAACATTAAATTGTTTCCAATAGTTGTAGCAATACTTCGTTATTTGTAAATGATTAAATGTCGATCCCAATTTGCTTGAATTAACGAATTTTCACTGCGTCATTGTTTTTGTATTAAAAATTAACAATTCATTTTCATACTGATCTGCATTATTTGCTGATGACAGTGCCAATGATCAAACCAATTAAACCTTGTTTTTGAGAGATATTGCTCATTGTCTGATCACTGCGTTTAATTAATTATCTTCTTTTATACTAATAAGTTGATTATGTACTAATTTCAGCGTTTATAAGATTGTTTGGTGTTTTGTTTGTTAGTCGTCTGCAATTAATTTAAAATTATTGTTGATTTCATTCAATTTCTATGAGTTTCAAGACATACTATTATCTACCTTAGGTAAAAAAGAGGTTCAAAATCTATTGGATATCCATTGCCAAGTTCGTCTCTGTTCACTAAAGCCCCTGAGATTTGTCTAACAATAAACTTGTGATAGGCTTTGTTAGTGTTTCGTTATCTACCGCTATCAGATGTCCAAATTCTGCCAGTTTTGAGAAAGCTAACGATTCCTTGAAAACGTGCTTTCAGTACAAAGGTATAATTTCTTTGGCAAAAAGTAAGATGAAACATTTTTTTAGTCAGCAAATTGTTTTAATTAATATGAATAAATCAATAATATAAAGTTAAAATCAAACATAACATACCTCTAACAAAAAATGTTTTGGTATTTGAGTCTAGGTATTAAAAACATCTCCAGACTTAGATATAATAAAACAATGGCTAAGAAAATATTCTAACACTGAGACAAAACAATTCAATCAAACGTGTATCTTCGTACGAAACTAAATGGACCACGATATTGCTATTATATCCAACCGAGTTTATTGTTCCTTTTATAGAAAACCTATCTGGCCGTCTATCGCAGCAATCAATCATGAGATATGAAGCTTAGCCGATAAACTGACCATTGTGTACGTATGTATAATACGATAGTGCTAGCTTTAATGTTATTTATAAAATGTAAAGAAGGAAATTTATATTCTAATTATACTATTATTTGCAATGAGGTATATCATTGTATCGCAGTAGTAATGACAATATTAGTTACACTCATATTACTGAGGAAAAAACTGAAGCCATGAGACAGCAGTTATTGATTAGTGTTTAAGAAAAAAGAACAATCAAAATACGCACAGTACACGATAGGTAGCATTAGATAGTAGTAGCTCACTTATTAATTAAATCAAAACAATCATATAAACGAACAATTTATTATCTTATCAATGTTCCTGCACAATCAACCAATCAATAAAAAAACTAAAATTAATTTACTATACCTAAATCTGATTTTTAGTGCGAAAGCTTAAAAACCAACCGAAGTAAGGTGACAAAAATATCAGCCCTAACTAAAATACCTCGACACATTACCAGTATTATAACTTTGCAGTCTTCGCACGTTTGAGTCTCAAACCCCTGACACTAGAGTGGAGGCCTCTTAGTATCAAGGGTTAGGCAGTACCTGTATGGTCCTTAAATACCTGTTGTGTTCTTCACCGACTTTTAAGCCGGTGATAAGGACTTTCAAGGAGGTATTACATCTGTCTGCCTTTTGAGGGCGATGATCACACGACTTATATTTTTTGTGAAACGTTTTTGTGTTCGCCGCAAGATTTTGGGTTTAAATATCAACAATATTTTTTAATGAGACCGATGCTTTTCACTGAAATTCGAATTGAAATGTTTTTTTACTTAAGTAAGCCTATTTCAGAAGTTTATAAAATAGTCTATCTTATTTTCGTTGAAAAGGATTATAGCGCATTTTTCTATTTCTAAATGATGTAATTTCGATTTCTGCACAAGGACCTTGAAAATTTCGGTAATCAGAGAAAGAAAATATTTACTAAGACTACACATGAAATTAAACAAAGCGCTAAACAAATTTTCAAATAAGACCCAAAGCCATATTCAAGGGCGAGTTGAGGGACACACTATGGAAATTACTCATTCATGAAAATTACACAGTATTATTTGTTGCTTTATAAGTCACCCCTAAAACCAAGTCACATTCATTTAATTTGCTTAAAAGCAAAGCAATTAGTATTTGAATTAAATAAAAGGCTACTGAACTTCTTTAGATCAAACACTAGCTGTTAATTACACCTTTAGAAATAAAAGCCATTCATCATTAATTCTAATGAATTCTTAGCACAAGAGGTTATACCATTTAGATACTTTCTCTATTCACACTATAAGAGACGAATAGGACAAAATGTAAATAATATGAACATCTTCAATAACGGCCAGACATGAGAAATTAATACAAATATTAAACAAATACGTATTTGTCAACAGTATAATTATTGATTTCAAGTCTCAATTTCTTATCTATTTCAAAACAAACAATTTCCATAAATAAGTAAAATTTCGCCCACACAAACATAGATAAATACGTAGGCGTTTGAGTGGGTGAGAGAGTAATTTTGTTGTTTTATTTCTTCCATCTATGTAAGCGACCCAAATTCAGTGTACAAAGCGTTAGGTAGCATCTTCCTCAGTGCATAATGTATCACCACGTGGTTCGTTAATTGTTCACCGAAACGGAACAAATGTGGGGTCCTGCAGGGGACGCTAATTGGGCCCATTGAGAGTGGGCAACGTGACCACGTCACGTGGGAGGCAATTTTTATGGTTTGCAAGTTAAATAGGTTAAGTTTTTCAAAGGAAATGAATTAGGTAGCTTTGAAGTTTTGTTTATGTTATTTTGATGTATTTCTTTCTCTCTCTTCCTCAAATTATTGAGCATTTTTTATTTAATTATTCTTATTTTGATGCCTAATTTGAAAAGAAAATTTGTACCTATGACCTCTGCAAATAACCTGATCCTGTAAAACTATACGCTTCTTTTACATATAATAACAGGCAATTAGTTTATCAAAAACCTTAAGAACAACTCGAGACGTTGTTAGAAGCAAATAAAACAAAATGAACGTCAACGTAAAGAACAAGACAGAACACAAAATGTGCATTAATACGAGGAAAACCGAGACAGCGACAAACGCTAAAACAGAACAGAAAAATATAATAAGCAAATAGTAAATCAGACAACATTCCCATATAGTTGCAGTAATAAATGAAATAAGCAAATCCACAATTCAACCAAGTAAAATGTCTTTCTAGTCGCTCGACAATCCCTAGATATTTTTATTTCCTATGACGTTTTCACAAATAGAATCTTTATTTCCGCGAGAGGTTTTAAAGCAATAAATTCACGCTGTCGACGATATTCAAGCAAACGTGAGATAAGTAGGATTATTGACATTTGAAAATAGCTTTTATGAAAACTTGATAGAAATTGATTGGAATGAGAAAGCGAAATATGAATACAGATTTATTGCTATCGGACAGATGTAATTGAGGTAACTGCAAGAATAATGATTGAGGTTGAATTTTTGACATTCGTAATACGGACCTCAATATCTATTTGATATTTTTTACCTTTAATCTATTTAAGGTTATGAACTTTCCTATTACATTATTTACATACATTTAGTACCTACAACGTAATGCAGATACACATTATGTTATTTTACAAAAACTTGCATTTTGATCATTACGATATCCATATTTACTGATAAATTAGGTACATTAATTAAACCTTACTCACTTATGTACTATAACATATAGATTTGCCATAAACAGTAACAGCTAAATAAACAAAATTAAAATGAATTGTTAAATGATTCTTAGTAAATAAGAAGCTAATTAAGTGTGGCCCAAACAATATACAAGACAATCCGGATTATCTGCTGTTAATTATTTTGTAGAACTAATTGTATTTTACGCAATTAATCTTCTCTTCTGATTTTCTTAGTCGAAGTCCAAAGATAATTCATAATTAATGTAGGATTTTACGAAGTACTTAAACTTGATAAAGTGTAATTAGTTTTTAGCAAAAACTTAATACAAATCTGGGCTTAATTATTTTAAGGGTAGAAATTAATGAAGATTATTTTAGTTATATTATTGTTGGACAAAATCTACATTTATTTTACAACACAATTAAAACTAATATAAGAACAAACTCTAACTATACTAAAATTAAAACTTACATAAATAAAAACTAACAGGCGTCAAAGAACTCATCGTCATCCTTGTCAATGGCGGGGAACGTGCCCAGAAGGCTGGCTGCATTGCCCCGTTGAATGGCTATGCCGATTCTCTGTGCAAGGAACAAACCAGCCCTCTGATCACGAGTAGATTCTACCAAACGTTTGGAAAGTTCTTTGAAAAGATTTCGTGCGCTCGGACCCCATGACCCGAGCGTTTCAACCCCAAACGGCTCGAAAATATAATCACCCACAATGTTATTATACTTCCGCCGCTTAAGGGTCTCCGCAGCTCGAGCAGCAGCGCCAGGAGAGGCTGCTGAACTTAGAACGTGGGACGGCGCAAGGGTGTCGACGCACGTTGCGTCCCACACCAAAGGCCGACCCAATTTCCAAGGCAGCAATGACATACCGTCAGGTCTAATTAGTCTAATTAATCTACATTTTGTATCTTGACTAGCATCTAGTTACGTAGCTACACTATAGGTATGACGTCATAAGTCTGTAAAAGATTTCTACAGTTCTGTTTGTTCCACAAAAACAAAACACTATCTTGCATTTCAACAAATCTTACTTTCTTGTTAGACGACAAAAGTTAATATTACAATACTAATGTACTGTTTACTTGGAGAAAGTTCCATCAAAGTAGGAACACTGAACAGTGTGTAAGTTTACATTGTAGTACGCTTATTGTGTCTCCGGAAAATGTTTTCCTTTTGACAATCTGCTTACTCGTATTTTAGTTTTCAAAAGAAAATAGCATTATGTTCGTTTTTACAGAGAATGATTCTTTGTGATGTCGGCTTCGCTTGGCTGTTTTGAAGATTTTTAATTAGGTGGTTTTGGTACTGTAATGTGGTTCTTTTAAGAAAATAGACGTTACGTTACCCAGCTCTTTGTACTTACATATATTCACTGCCTATCTAAGGAAGTACACTACACTTGTAGGTATTACCTTTAGCATCATTTTTTTTTCACCAACATTGTCGTATCCAGTATCGAAAATTAACAAAACTACACAGTGTATAAAAATATTGAGGGTTGTGACGCTAGATTTGTGTTTGAAAGAATACTAGTGCATAAATGATTATGATCATTTACATCGCAAGTAACAAGTGCGTGATGATCCACTGTCGTTGTTAACACGAATATAAAATACATGAAAAATGATTACGACAGACATTGTATTATTGCGATTTTACAAAACTTAGAAAAATGTGTACTTAAAATCCAGGGAGTCCTAACTAAGAAGTCTAGCTAAAATAAACCGTAGCAGAAATCTTTACGGTTATGGGCAGGCGTGTTAGCGTTCCTACAATCGTTGTTAATGCCGAAACAACTGTGCTAGTACGAGCGGAAGTTTCAGCTTAAACTATGTTTATTGCACCGCATAACATGAACGTATATTGCGAATAAGATTTTTAAACTTCCGAACTATAAGCTCTTGTTCTTGTTTGCGTAGTGCTAAAGTTTTCTTTATTTTTATTAAACGCATTCGAAAATGTTGCGGGTTTGCGAATTATTTCGCTTTTGGGTTTTGTTTGTTGGTTATGGTTTAGTCTATTGAGTCTGTTATGAAACCTATTGAAACTATGAAATGAAAGAAAAGATAATATCCCTGATAGAATCTTATAGAACCATATTTATTTTTTCATTCGAATAAATCATTTATGTTATACATAACCACTATGTCAAGAATATCAATTCAAACTCAAGCTCCTTCTTCACCAATAAAATAAAAAATAAATACATATTAAAAGCCATAAATATATTCAGTTTTTATTTAAAGAACACTTAATCCTTCAACCAAACCAAAAATTAACGTTCGAATATTTATGACGCAATCAAATTTTACTCAACGTCTTCCAAATGTTTATATAGATTTATTTTAGGGGGAAACCTTTTAGATTAAAATATTTATATTTATTTAAGTGCCTTTACCTCCGTTTATGTTTCCCGTAAACACGTGACTCACGTTATCTTGAACGTGAACGTGTTACGGTGGAGGAGGTAAGCCGTACAAAGATACAATGAGGATTTATTTTAATAATGTTTTGTAATATTCTTGAGATAAATGTTTTATAGACACGGTTTTTCTTAGGAATTTGTAGGAAATATATACTACAAGTATCAAGTTACGAAGTTAGAATTAATTCGGAAAGTTATAGTGAAGGACTTCTTTCAGGGAAGGACGAGTATACTCAGTTAATGGAGTGGCTTAAAGGCTCTGCTTATTATACCTTCCATAGTCAAAATTAAATGGTGTATTTTATTTCTAGTACCCAAACCCATTACAGACGCTTAAACACTGTTAAAAGATTTCTAATTGTGAATCAAACGGAGCTCAGTACAAATGAAAGTAGTCATTTGATTTCCAAGTAAAACATATTTCTAATAGTTTACTGAACGATGCCCACTACAACAAAAATAGTTTATTCACAATCTTCAAGCTATTTTTGTACCTCCGCAACATCTTACAAAAAGAACATTAGGAATGCACCCCAAGACACATAGAACATAGAATTAGGTAACATTTGTAAGGGAGATGTGCCACTGAATTCTATACTAGATAGTGCAATCAGCTAAGTGCATTAGTGACACGAACTCCAAACTTTGTGACTCGTAACTTACCGCGGTTTTGTTCGAGACCAGGTTTCAGAATATTAGATTTTCGAGTCTAAAGAACTTAGGTGAAGTTCGTTGGATTTGACTTTAAAACTACTGAGGTTTTCAATTTAATGAATATGTGAGTTTTATGTAGTCGGTTTGTATGTGAACTGATGTTACAATTATATTAATTAATTTTCTGTTTACTCCAATCTGCATTCAATTAATTTTATACATGTTAAAATTCAGTTAGCTTTTACGAAATTAGCTTTCAGTCAGCTGTACACTAGTATTTTGTTTGGTTTGACTGTCAATCTAACCTGTATGGTTTTAGAATCATCTCATTATATAACAATAATTAATGTTTAAGTTATGTAAATCCACGTGATTCTAAAACAAAAGACAACTGAAAGTAAGCAAACAAAACACTACTCTAGATAATAAATGCGAACATAAATAAATCCAAAACGACTGCAAGACCCTTCAGCTTGTAGTCAAAAACAGGCAGACAATAAACAAAAAATAATCGCTCTTACAAAAAGACGGTAGGATGGTGAGCCACAAATCAGCGGCTTGCCACAAGGATTATAATTCAAGAATGTCGCTTTAAGCGCTTTATTTATCAACGCCGTTTTATAAAACCTTTTTAGTCAACTAATGTGACGGAAATGTATGGACAAATATAGTAGGTAAGCTTTATGAGTAAAGCACTAAAATGGATTCGAACTAGATTTGGGTATTAAGATTATTGTTTATTTAGAAACTACTTTTTTGATTAAATTTAAAGAGTACTTTTTCTACGGCAATTTAAATAAATCGTATTTCAAATAGAAAATAAGTTATGCCTTAAAGAGACTGTATTCAAATCAAATGAAACGTGGCATACTATCAAAAAAAAATCTCATTAGGTTTAGAAAAAAGTTTTTTTGGTATTTTGACATAAATAGAGCGAATTCTTTCTTAATATTCTTTGCGATCTTAAAAATTATATTTTCTTTTAGCACCTCTTAAATTCTGATATTTTATCACAAGAATATTTGAAATAGGGTAAAAACGCAGCACAAAATATGCGTACGTTGCAAATCCCTGTTTGACTGATTAAATCAAGGAGCAACTCATCCAAAGGGTGACATATTCATTTTCATTATACTTAGGGTTGACGGCTACATATTTTATGCTCATATTACAAAAAGTATTTTTTATTACAGTGTATCATACATTGAATTCACAGCGATTTGATTGGATTGTATGTAGCAAAAGTTATCATATTTTTTTTGTGTTTATAGATATAACATGACGACTTGAACATAAAATTGAAAAAAATATATTGGTAGTTTTTAATAAATTCTCTAAATCTACAATCCTAATTATTATGATTCTATTTCCAGTTACACAATCTACCAAAAACAGCTTCTTTCTACATCACAGACAACAACAGTTGAAAACGAAACCATTTGATTGTTCAAGTGCTCCCCCAGTACTCAACACCCTATCAAAGCCTAGAGCCTAACGGTAGCCCTAACATCTAAAAGTAATTACATTTGCCTTCGTATTTAAACACGCTTCAGGAAAACGTGCAAACGTCTCCTCTAATTCTGTTCCCTTCGACTATTTAAATAACCTTAAATTGGATTCCGAATCAACTGGGACCGAATAAATTCATTGGCTGAATATTAATTTGTTGATCTTTGTAACGTAACATCGTATGGATCAGATTGTTGGTATAAGAAAAAATACTTTCCCTACTTTTTTAGGTTTGATTCGAGTGTTTGACCTACTTATCGGAATTGGATTTCGTAATTTGTGTTGGTATTTAAATAAGGTTTTTACGTTTTAATTCCAAAGTTTTTTTCAACAATTTTTTATTTTTGGAATAATAGTCGAATTAAATTAAACAGTTTTGTTTACATTTATTAACAACAAACACACATTCAGTCTAATAATGTATTTATTCAGCTGTTTAGCGTTATTATAACTTATGCCAAGTAAATGTATACTACCTATTTATAAGGCATACAATATTACCTAAACAAAGGCTAGAATGAAAGACCGTTCTTGCATGAAGAACAATATGTAGACAATGATTGAAATAAAAAGGGCATATTAAAAGTACAATAGCACTGCTAGCTGAATGGCTTGTTCACATGTCTTTATTAAAAAGTGCACTGACCCACATCAAAATCGGTATTTTAGTTACATTCATACACAAAATGAGATCGTTCTTTTAAGTATTCACTTATGTTGAAAAAGAGTCATGCAACATGTAAAACACTTAAAAAAGCAACAAAAATATCTCCTCGCTTCGTTCCTAATTTATATTCTTGAGCGTAAGTCAATATTATCATGACCTAGAGCAATAAAACCTTACGGAGCATTTCATCCGGAAAATGCGTACGTGTCTGCTCTCCGAGGCGGGCAAACTACGTAATTACAAGACAAGCAAGTGCAAGACACTCCATACATACCAGTTGTACCGACAGCAGAAAAAGAAAAATAAAATTCCTTAACTTTCCATTGTTTTTGTGGCACTATCCATTTAAATGTATAGTGATATACTTCTGACATCTTTGTGTTAATGTTTTCATATTATTTTTTATATTTATATGAAAAAATATTTTGTTTCGTTGTTTTAGCTGACGGTATGTGATCCTGATTAAACTTGGCACTGCAATGTCAATGTTGAGTTCTTAAGACAATTGTGTCAGTACGTTCTATATTCAAAAGTTTGTGTTGAATTTGACGAATGTGTGTTGAATTCATGTTGTTTGAATTTTAGAGTTGATTGAATTATTTATCTGTATGAGTAGCTACATCCTAGTGCATTATAAAATTACAAGTAAATTTAGATTTTTATTTTCGCCATCGTGGTCTTAAATTGCTTTGCTTTTATTGCTTTTGCTGTGTCCGAAATGGTCCATAATGAGCTATTAACTTTCGGTATTGACAACCTTTGTAACATGCATATGGTATGCAATAAAGAATTGAATTGAAAAAAAATCGAAAGTTATTCTAAAAATAAAGAATAAAAATTTGGTGTAAAAGGGAACGCTACATTATTATGCACTTATAACTCGAATAAATTAATTGAGTTCATGAGTATAAAGAGCTCATTTACACAGACTAATCTATTCAACCAAAGCTTAAAATTTTCAATAGACTGAAGATATCACGGCAAAGACACATTATATTACATTAAACGAATAATGGCTCCATTAGTGGGCCCAAACTAAGCTTTTGTACAGTCACGAGCAAAAATATGGAAACACATTGCATTTCTTTGGCTGATTTTCTCTTTAATTGTAGATTGGTATTGTAAAACCTGCTATGAAGAAATTATTTTAATACAGTTCCATAATCATGTTTTTTTTTTGTACGAGTAGTTTCTCAAAATACATATAGGTAATTTTCTTTTAAAATCGCTGAATACGTTGCTAAGCGCCAGTCTCGCGAGCAGCTGAACCCATTTCGCTAATTCTTTTTTTTATAATATTCATTGAAGAACCAGGACGGATCTTATTGAGAGAAAAAAAAAATACCTTAGAAAGTCACGCGGGTGAAACCGCGAGGTACAGCTAGTAATACAAATTTTTGCTCGCGACTGTACGTAATAACCTCTTTTAATGAAGTGTTCAATTAACTGAATACTAAGTTTGAATCAATTGTATTGGACCTGTTGAATAATTGGAATATAATGGAACTTTGTCCTGTCTGAAGATTGTTTCTCGTGTTCTCTTGTCTAGACTGCTATTGGAGTTGTAAAGTATGATTGCTTGGTAATTATGTAGTGAATTAGGTTAACTGAGAAAAGAGCATGAAGATGATTAAGGTATTGAAATAAAACTACTATTTTACGGATTTTTTCGCGGTTTATTTTCATTTCAGCTCCCGACGTTTCGACATCTTTGCAGGTATCCACTGTCCACCGCTGGACGTAGGCCTCTCCCAGTTAGCGCCACAGTTTGGTCCTCCGCCCTCCGCATCTAGTCCCCTCCAGCGACCTTTTTCAGGTCATAACTGGGTGTAAATCTAAGAAACCAATATATTTTTTTCAATGAATTAAGCCAATAAGACAATTAGATGCCATTGATCGATACGCTAAGAAGAATGTATTAAGGAGTAGTTGTAGTGTTTTAACGAAGAAAAGTTAGGGAGATTGATTTACAATAAAATATTGAGCAACCAATTCGTGTCCTGTACTCCACCTATGGATATGAGTGTTTGAAATAGAATTAAACCAATCTCTTATTTTATATACCAAGAGGGCTCAATAGACGATACATGACGTGTGACTGTCACCTGACATTGAATTATAAATAATTATCATACACACAGTCAACGACCGCTACATGTAAGCGTTGCTAACAATTCCATGTGAAAAGACGTCAATGTATAGCGCTTCATACAGAATTGTATTACTATATGTAGCAAGAACATAATTAGCGAGTGTATGAACTAATTTGGAAGTTTCGAGCTGCATTTCCCAAAGGTCGCGTAAGAAAATTTGCTGAAAATGTTTGCATTGTTTCTCTGTTGAACAAAATAATGTTTTATGTCTGTTCTGCTGGACTACTCGTGTCTTGTTTTATTTAACATTGTAAATTTTTGACATATATACCTATACTATTTACCTACCAATGTATGTGAATCCGCTCATAACAAAAATAAAATACTTCACTTACAAATAAGTCCTCAAAAGGACGTAATAAACAATTTATTCATAGCTCACACTTCAAGGAACACTTTCAGCATTTGTATTTAAAGTCTACTAAAAGTAAGTAAAATCAGACATTTATAAATAAGCTAAGTTACAAAACTTGTTCCAAAATATTCGTTGCCTAATTTCGTTCAGTGAATCCTAGAAATAAATCCCAAGAGCCTTCAACTCGCCCAAACTTGGAAAGGTCTTTGTGGAGTTCCAAATCTATAAACGAAGGTATGTCGAACAAATGGTTTAAGTTTTCAAACGAATTTTCAGACTCTTTTGTCAGTATTAAGGTCCACTAATTTAGGGTAAATCTGGGTCTGGTAATAGAAACTCATTGGTCTAGCAACGTTAGGGTTACATTGGATTACACAAACTGCCCCAGTAATTTTAAACGACGGTTTCGTTGGGTAGATATTTACAAAGGATATTTTTATTTGGTAATTTCATGTTGGAGAGAAATAAAAAAAACAACCCACTCGGTATAGTAGCTAAGAGATTGGCAGTTTGTAATCTAAATCCCTCCACTTTTTAATGGTTCTTGGCAAGCTACATTGTTTGGATGATTAAGGTAATACATCATTACGTTCATACTTTAATAGATATAGATTTAGATAGTAAAAATTAATTTATTCTCTGGTTCAATAAATCTCTCTCCAAAAAACCCAAAATCTCTAACTCAATTTCAAGAATCACTTCAAACAAACCATATTTGTACAGCCGTCACAATTTAATCTTTCCCAGAACGCCAACCAAGCGAAACCCTAAAATGATTTTTCATAACGGTCACTTGTGACCCTAAGTAGCTGTAGTAAATTTTATAAGCGTTCAAATACGAACCTTTTGACTCACCGACCGTCTTTAGGGATGTCCCGAACAAACATCAAAGGCCGTACAAACATCGTTGAGGAGACAACTCAAGCGTTTAATGAACAAATGTTTTCACCGTTTTACAATCAATGCTAAAACGACAACGGTCATTTTTCATCATAAAACCAGGCGAGGCATGCCCTAGGGGGAGTCTTTTTACAGTGGGGATCAAAAAACCGGTGCAGACAAAGTTTGAATGCTCTTTATATCGCAGGCCTTTGGGCTTTTGATCTGCTGCAGAAAGGGATTCGTGACAATTTTTATTCATGTTGCAATATTTTGTTTTTAATTCAATTGCTTGCTGTCTTCGGTTTAGTTCTTTTCTTTATGTAAGTTTTAGAGATGGTTTAATTATAATTGATATATTTATTGATTCAATTTTTTTATTTTTTGTAATTATTTCACTTATCATTAACTATTTAGGATTAAACAAGAATTATGGATTTTAATTTTCTTGCTAAAAAGCTAATTAATGAGTATTAGGTCCGTAACAATAATTAGATTTCTATAAAATTCATCTAATCAATTTAAACAATCAAAATTGTAAATCTAACTTGATCTCAAAATAATAAACAAAACCATCTGAGCACACATTTCTGCGATCGAATTAAAAGAGGTATCACGTAAATTAATGCCGGCTACCGTTTCCCGGGCCACAACAGTCCTACCGAACCTACCGGGGCCTACCGGGGCCTACCCTCATCTTTCGTTCAGCCCATTTTATTTAAAGAAGCGAACAAAGTTCGGAAGCGGGTGCAGCCACGCGTAAACATTTACTTGAAAGGTTTATTGATGTTGGTGACCGCAGTTTGGTTTTACAGCCAAAGAAAGAAGCTCCCCCCTTTTTAGAGAATTTGTGAATTTCCCGACGGATTATTTTGATGTTTTCAGACGTTCACAATGTTAAAGTATTTTTTTGAATGGGGTATAA
Organism: Autographa gamma; assembly: GCA_905146925.1. Classification (NCBI taxonomy): domain Eukaryota; kingdom Metazoa; phylum Arthropoda; class Insecta; order Lepidoptera; family Noctuidae; genus Autographa; species Autographa gamma. The sequence continues at coordinate 2,463,677 of LR989858.1, forward strand.
ATATACACCCTTTTTCGTCCTATTCATCTCCATTCAATTGAGAACAAGGTTTAGGTACAAGTTGGTACTAGTCTTGGTAACATATTTTTAATAAAAAACCTTCACGAAAAGGTAAGTACCTAATAGAATAAAATTAAGAGTACCTGGTAAATGACATTTTTGTCATTTACCAGGTACTCTTAATTTTTTAATACACCCAAAAAGTCTCATTAAATCCCGTTCATCTTTTGAGACATTATTTGATACTTATTTTCCACAAGTAATACCTACTTTAGTAAATAAGCGTAGTACAAGTGCGGCTCGAGTTAACTTGGGTAATTTGGCACCAGACCCAGTTACCCCCAGTTGTGAGTGTCTGACAATTTTGGTGAACTCTCGAACCCAGCTGTATAAGTTGTTACTCTATTGTGTTACATAAGTCGAAATGTTGTTTTGTACAGTACATGTACGATGTCTATCAGTTGAACTATTTGGTAATATTGTTTAAATGTTATATCATCATCATCATCAGTTTCAGCCAGCTTACATGTGTTACAGCACACAGGGTGTTGATGTCCTTTGTTTTTTCAAAACTTTTCCCGTTTTTGTTTGTAGTATCCCTATGGATTCTGTCTTTCACTATTCAACACATCCGACCACGGCAAATTGCGGACTTTTTCTCCTGGTGTGTTTTATAACATTCTACACGTATGAATTTTTTAACATCCCTAAGTAAAACAAAAAAAATATTACTCTGTTTCCGACCAATCAAAATTCTCTCCATCCCGAAACTTCGACGAACGTCAATCACATCAGTGTCAGCTCAAACGTAATCATGCAAATAATAATTTGGGGCATTATAAGAACCTGTTTCCTTTGAGACAGCCACATTTACATTCATTGCATGCCGTTAGTCGTGTTCCCGTGTGACTCTCAATTTGCATGCATAGCCGCCATTCGCATGAGAATCTGAATACAACAAGCGTATTAATATTGTATTTTTTAATCAAAATATGCACGGCTTCTGTGGAATTTTAAAATAGTGCATCTGTTGTTCTGAGTCTTGAAAACATGTTGAAGTTTTACTTTTCTACGTTTTGAGGTTGATCGTTGTGTACTTTTTATTCTGATGTTTAAAAACAGTAGTTACTGAATAACTGTAGATATATTCAAAATACAATTTTATATAAACATAAAACCAACAGCAATAACAATTAACAGAAACCGCATACTAATTTCAAAGAACAAAATATTAAAATCCCAAAATGCGACACATGAATTCTGAAAAGCTCGCTTCTAATTCGGTTCGGAAGAGCTGCCTTCATTTACGAGGCATTGTGATGCTGGATTATATCCCCCATTCACAATCGCCGATCCCTCTCCGTAATGAGAGGAATTAGGTATGACTTTTTTGTCCGAATCGTTCTTGAGCCGTATTTAGGGAGAATTTTGAACGTAGTTCGATGTTGATTGTAGGATTAAGGTTGTAAGTTTAGGGGCGAAGTAATAAGGCGTGTAAGGGCGCTTGAGATGGATAAGATTGGGATCTGATGGGTAAGATAAAATCGATAAAATGTATTTAATTTTTGTTCATTTTAATTAGACTTGGTAAATACAGCAATAAATTTAAGAGGATTTTTTAAAGGTATTTTAAAGCAAGATGACTCAACTCACCACTCTATAATCAGAGGTACGTTGTTATGAATATATTTTATGATTACTTAATACCAAAAGTGTCGTAACAAATTAATTCATGCTAAAATGTATATTACGTAAAAGTACGATGCCAAAAACATGCGCTGTATTTTGGCTCTCAACACCAATCCCCTAGAGTAATAAGTGTATTAATTATTTTAATACCAGCAAAATTTTCGTAATATTTTACACAATATCCTAATGACTGCGATATTTTCCCTTACATTCCATCTTCTTATACATATGTATATACTGATATTACGAAAGAACCTATTTAGTTAACGATTCTTCACCCACAAATACACATTTCATCTTTAAAAGATCAACATGTAACAAAAAAGCCATCGATCGACATTACGCCTCATTAAAACCGTCAAGTGGTACAAAAATAAAAATCTATTAAAACCAAATAAAAACTCATCAAAGCCGCCCCTCATTTTAATCGTAACCGAGAGATTGAAAGATGTCCACTAAGTTTGTTGGAACTTTGTCATTTCTTTCATGCAAAATTACATTTGGGAAGCCCCCTTACGAATAGGAAATTTTTAGGGTCGAGATCACATTGAGCGTAGAGAATATTAAAAAAGTTTTCGACGTCAAACTTGGATTGTCTTTTTTCAAAGGCTGCTTACTCCTTGAGTTGAGAGGCTTTATTTACTTAGTTTTTGTTCCGTTTGAGTTTGGTTTTGCCCTAGTTTTCGGCTTATTGTATTTGTTTACACTATTGTTTATAAATTCAATTTAAAGTGTTTTGTTTTTGCGTCACTACTTGAGTGGTATTAAACTTTGTTAGTGATTGCAAAATTGATGTTATTATACTATTTTCCGTGACGCTTTAGCAGATATTACTTAGAAATTTCATACTAGCTGCTGAGTAGAGCTGTGAGTAAAAAATGAACCTAGGTAGTATATTGCTCACAATTTACTACTAACCTAGAAAAATACTCTTCAATGCTCATCACACGTAAGTTACCTTTCCTTCTTTTGCATATTTACAAGCTCCACAAAGCTAGTTACATTCAGCAACGACCGACCTCAAGACAAAATACTACCTCATTTAGGCAGAAACCATTTAGTTTATACAAACGGGTCTGATGTTGATTCAATGGCTAATGATCTCCTATTTAGAATCACAGTCACTTGTTCGAAACCACTGAAAACATTGGATTTTTTGTTTAGCCCGAGGGATTAACTGTTATTATGTTAGCCTTTATGTAAATGTCCGAACTACGTTTATTTTTGTGTTCGGTTTGAAACGCTGTGTTGATTTTGAGTTCGTTTCGTTTTTTGGGATTATTTTTAAGAGGACTAGGGTTAAATAATTATGTCAGAAAGTGTTTTGTTTTTTTAATACAGATTGTGTTTTTACGGAAGGTTTTTTTATGAAATTTCGATCGGGTGTATTAAAGTGGTCATTTCACAGACTCATTTGATGAATTATTTTCCTGAATCCTCTACATAATTACATAGTAGAAATCATTTAAATACCATATTTCCTCACATATAAAACTTTCAATGGTGAATAAGTAATAGTCCTGCATATCTTGAAATCAAAAATTATTTTGTGATAATACTTTTTAGAAATGTTTCTTATGTTTTATTTCCCGCTACTTCTCCTGTTCTAAGTATCATCATTTTTTCTGCCCCATGCCCCACGGCTAGTCTTACTTAAATGCCACACGGGGATACCGTTACTCCATAAAATATTTATCATAAACCAAATAAATTAATTTCACTTTTTTCTAATATTGACGGACGTAATTACCTACGACTAATAAGTAGGGACAAAGAAATCGGATTTGTCATGTTCCTCTAATGAGTGAAACAAATCTACGGGGCAGAAAATAGGGATTACTAGGTACACGTATTATGATTCAATTAAATTTTGTTTCAAAATTATTTTGCAATATGTAAAATTATTAATTGTATGTGTACAAGTGAACAAACAAATTAAGTTGTATGACATTGTGATATTTACGTAATTTAAATGATTATTTGGTCTAAATTCAACTGTTATGCGAAATTAATTTGTTATTTAATCAACTGCTGATTTCATGCAATGTTCAGTTCTATTATTAGTTTGACATATTATCCAGGTTAATTTGCTAATTATTTTTTGGTATTGTACAACATCAACAAATAATATAACCTAATTTTAAAACTTGCCATCGATTTGTGGACATGATTTAATTTAATAATGATTATAAAATTATATTATAAAAACTACTAACTGAGCTAAGATAATTTTACGTGTCATCATTTGCTATTTAATATTCATTTAAATATATTACTTTGCAAATGGAACGTATATAACCTATATATTTTTCACTGGGTGAATTTTCACCAAAATATACGCAGAGTGTTAATTACTCTGAAAACCTGAAAGAGGAAAGGAAATCCACTCCACGCAATTTGAATTGAAATTGGCAAACGCCACGCCAAAGTACGACTACCATGGTAAAGAACAAAAACACTGGAAGAGACTTACAACACTAATAAATAAAAATGAACAATTAATTGGACTACTACTAATTACCAAAACACATCATCATCACAACAAGCAGTAAAAGAAAAAAAAAACAAGTGAATTATTAAACAATTATATTTCGACCAGTAAATTAACCACTACAAACCTTACTGATTCATTAGGATAAGTGTGAGAATCTAATTATGTTTAGTCCTATTTTACTACTGTGTAGTGTCATATTTTTGTCAGATACACACACTTACCAACAACTTACGACACTTCAACTTACACTCCAACAATACACGAAAATTTTCTCAACACAAATCTTTATCCTCACAATATAATCTCACACTAAACCCCCACCTCCAGAATACACGTGTCCAAATTCTCCAAAATCACTTCTCAACCTTCGAAGTTGTAAGGCATACATATTTAAGGCGTTCCTTCCATTGCCTCTACATCGGAAGGCCCGAAGTGATCGATGTCCGCAAATTAGCCACGACACCCCGGCCGCAGAGACCGGTGATTTTTCACACCGAACTTTTAAAAGGTTTCGTGTAGCTAAGCATTTATCATCGTGTTATGTGTTTCTGTTTAAATGAGATGTGTGTTTATATTTTTTGGTTTGAAATGGAAGGCTGATGATGATAGTCATTTTAAAGATAATTTTAAAAAAGTTTTATTGTATCATCATAAAATAATAGTAAAAGTTTCTTGATTGTCAGCGGAAAACCATTTTGCTTTAAATCCCAGACACACGCCGATAGGTAGGTACTTTTTTATAAGCCAAGTTTTTAAATATTTATTATTATTGTTTATTCACAAACTTACTAATATAAGAAGCAGCGTAAAATTTAGTAAAACAGTTTTCTTAAATATTTCCTGAAACAAAATAATGAAATGTCTCATACTGCTCTGCATACACCCAGCTTACGCCCCCAAAGTAAAAACTAGTTCTAAATAAAAATAGAGCTACACCAATCTGAAATAGGCAGGTCAGAGCATAAAAGGTGAACTTACCATCAGTCACAGTTCGCTGAAAGACATGTCGCGGCATGAATAAACAGAGGCCTTCAGGCACAAACGGCCTCTTTTGATGCCCTTTGAAAGTTTCGGTTGCAGGCGACTTGTGAAGAGAAAATGTTCGTGTCATTTTGTTTTGTGAAATATGTTGCTGCTATGCTACCTGGGTTTAAGCTCTTAAGTTACGTTGAAGTTAGGTGACTTTGCACTTAGGTTCTGAAAGTTTTTGTGTAAACTAAGAATGTAATGTAGGTCAAAGTTGTGATGTAGAAATGGATATAAATGTGAAAATGTAACACTTTTTTTTAAGTTTTATTTTTAGTTCGTTCACCTAATTATTCTGTGCAATATTTTGTTCGGAAATTAGTACAGAATAAATAAGACATGGGACCTAAACATACCGGCGAACTGTGGGTGTACATTAGTACACCTCTGCCTAACCCTTCGGGGATACATGCGTGATGATATGTTATAAATAAGATAAATCTAGTTCCCAACACAGGGTCGCATGTTTAATGCACCCTAACACATTCGACTTTGTGGGTTTGAAAACTTTATCAAATATTCATCTATTTTAAAAGAAAGGATTTGGGTATGTATACGTACACAATATTTTACTTATCCAAAATTAACAATAACATTAAAATATATGAAATGGCACGTAAAGATTCCTTGTCCTTAATCCAATGGATCATTATTAACAAAAATACATATTCTTATTTCTGAAAAGGAGAGTTCATTTGGACACACATAATAATAATAATATTTATTTCACTAAAATCACTAGGTAAAGTTGTGTCCAACAGTGTCACAATTAAGTAGCTCCGTACTCGGCTTCCCGACATTAGGGATCGGGTGAAAGTTACACGTAGTTAGCGGGTTGTCCGTCCGAAACGGGAGGGAGGCTGCCTCAATTTCTTGCGGGCCCGGCTGACACGTGTCGTTACAAGTCACAGGATAGCAGCGGGATTAGTTACCTATATGATGGGATGAATTGATAATAACTGAATGAATTGATAATAAATTAATAATTAACCAGTTATTTTGAATATAATTAACTTATGTGTAACCAACAAAACAATCAATAAAACTACAAAAGATCTTTTTTTTTCATATTCAAATTCAATTTTTTTTTTATTCAATATAGGCTACACAGTAGCACTTATCGAACGTCTCATTCACCGGTTACCGAACTCAAAGATAATTTTCAAACCATGCCACAAAGACCGGTACCTGTCTTGAAGGACCTTAAGTTTTAAAAGCCATGTTTTTTATAAGCATGTTCCGTACGATTCTATTTAATAATTACCATACAATGCTATTTACATCGCATGGCATGCACTAGCACGTAAAATTGTATTAAAGAAATCTCTAATACCTCATAACTTAGTCTTAACATCACTAAGCGCAACGGAAGCGAGCGCACAGTCGCGGAAATTGGCCGACTTGGCGAATTACAGCGATAGCCCGCTGCCGTCCACAATTACCTGGGTAAGCTACAGTCATTATGGTTATGATGCAATTAGTGGTGTACTCGTTATATTGTTGTTCAGTTGGAAGCATGGAATTACCACAAAAAGTTGTGTTTGAAAAAACATCATTGATGCCTTTTTTAAATTATTTATAATTTAATTTGTAATTCATTTCATGTTTTCTTCGGCATATTTTAAATGTAAATGAAAAATTTCGTTAGTTATAGCATTCATACCTCAAGAACGGGTGGACCGATTTTCATGATTTTTATGTGTTTGGTTCGCACCGCCCGAATCACAATGAAAACATGGTAAAAGCCACGGAATTTTTTTATCTTAATAAACATATACAGGTAAAGCTGCAGAGCATATTGATTTGTTACATAGAAAAAACTGTGCCTACGCTGAAAAATTGTTACCTGTTAGAGTAGCTTTTGTACGAATGTGCGACAAAAAGCCTTTAAACGTCCTAACCAATAAAATGGACTACTCTGTATTGTGACAACTGGACTGAACAAAAGCAATTGTAGGCAAAGGTAACTGTCATAGTGCCAATTCGTATAACTATGATACAGGGCCACTTATAGTACCTACTCGCTTTTGTAAAGTTTTGTGTCGAGTTAAAATATCGACACGATTCGACATTTTCACGCTAGGTTAGTGTGAAAGACTGAAAATGTCGGTACTAAAACAAAACATTAGTTAAACTATTTTATTTTTTATTTAATTTATGAAAAAACTTGTTTAAAAAAACATAAACTATTAACACCTATACCACCCACGATGATAAAGCCCAGTATGTTTTTAAGTGATTGTTTTTGCTGTATTCAATAACTCTTGACGTTTCAATTATGTACTAAAACTTACAAACTAAATCAAACAGTAAGCTATGATCATAATTCATTAAAGTTCAAATCTCAACAAAGCCCTTTTCATCTGTCCCGATAATTATCTAGACAAATAGCCGCCAATCGTCAATCACATCTAACTTTTGATCACTACAACCTAAAGGATCGCTAAAACTTTCGATTGTAACACTAAAGTGTGAGATGGTATCACGAAACTGATCAATTGCTCAAATTGAGCCGTTCTCAAATTACGACGCGGAGTGATAAGTTTAACTACAGGCTTTATAGCGGAGCTCTAAAATGCTGCTCTGAGGTTATCAGCTTTCAATACTGCTGTTCAATAAAATAAGGCATCATCACATGAATCTCGATGTAAACTATTATTTTTGTTTTTTTTTTATTTTATATCATAATTATAATTGTTTCATAATTTTATGAATATAATTATGTTATAAGTGATGTCACATTGTACAGTGATGATAAAGGTATGTATTTTTAATACTTTCTTCTTGCAAACATGATTTTGACGACACGGTAAGACAACAACCTAAAGGAACCTACAGTCTTAGTCGACATGTTCTAATCAATAAGAAACTTTGTCTACATGTTCAAAATCAATATTTGCAAGCTATCCAGTCTTCACTTTAAACTTTAGAAACACTAAACTCTGCACCTCATGACTCACTGAACCGCTAGCAGCGCAATTTTAAGAGCATGCATCGTAAAACAGGGAGAGGTCTTGAATGGAGGAGTCCCCTTCATTGTTATGTATCAGATAACTGCTTCATATCGTCGACTGAGCCTCTACACAAATCTATCAATCCTAACTTAGGACAAAGGGTTTCAAATTGAAAAGAATGAGTTTTTGATCTAATATTTAATGAAATTCATATTTATAAGTTTGATAAATGTTTCTGATAATAAATGTTTTGATTGGACAAGTTTTGATTAAAATCAAAATATAAACCACTCCACACGATTTTGTAGTGCAAATGGAATAATAATTTAAAGCAAACTTCTTAATTAGAATTAAGAATAATTTACAGAAAACAACAGAAATCGCAAATCAATAAAAATTATAAAAAAGCAATTTTTGGTTCATTTAACTTCCTCAATTTCTAAACCCATTAATACAAAAGCGGCATTTTAGCTCCCAAATATCGTAAAAGACGAAATCTTAAATGGAGTTTTCCCTCATTGTTATGTATCAGATGTTTCTCTGAGCCTCCACGTATCTATCACTCTTAAGTCAGCTTTGAAGGGTTTCAGATTGAAAATTCAAAACCTTTATCTTTTAATTCATGTGTCGCTCACTTTGAAATTTGTTTATCGTTTGCTACGAATAATTGGGAACTTTCATAGGATTTGTGGGGATCGGGTGAATAGTTTTGCGGTATTTTGTGTACGTTATATGTATATATAGCTACGTATAAATTACTATTTAATGTTTGCACCTTATATGTACTTCTTCCTGAGGTACAAAGATTAGTATTAAAATTACTGAACGGTTTAGAGAAGGTAGAAAAAGAACTTATATGATAGGCTATTGTATATTAGATTATATCCCAAAAAAATATATTTTAAGTACTAGTCTAGTCTATAGTTTCCTATTATTCTGAATTCAGTCTAACTGACTCAACACGTTGCCTATTATTTGAAAGTAATAAATACTTGGAAATGCAGGGGTAGAATAATTACACCCCGCATTTAGAAAATTATTTATTTCTTTTAAATAAACAAATGATAGCGTGCATCGAGTCAATAATTCAAAGCGAACACAATTCCGAGTGACTGTATTCACGTTTCAGGAAAACCCTTTGGAATCAATAAAACTGGGGTTTTCCAACTGTTCAGTAGTATCTATGCATAAGCTATATTTTTGTGTTAGTATATTGGCTAAGACACTTATTTTATTAGCTTTATATTGTTTATAACGAATTATACTAGAGTATATCTATTTCTATTTACACAGCTTACTTTATAATCTTAAGTACAGCATACTTAAAAGACATAATAAAATTATCTAAAAATAATATTTCACAGTTTTATTTTTCCTTAAACAGTTCGTGCCGCAATCATCTTCCAATACATTCTACAGAGAGGGTCACGCCAATTCCCCAGACGTACACAGGCAGAGGATTCTTACAACCCTTGCATACAGCCTTACACTGCCGACACGTACTTTTACTGCAAAGCCTTCCCTCGGCCAATGCTCAAGGGAAACAACTAACGACGTGACGCGATGATAAATGCATTCAATGCTTGTCAAATTGAAGTCTAGGCCTGGATGAAAATGTATGTTAAACTAAATTCCACTTTATGGTTATATAAATAAGGTTGGTAATATATCATGTACTTGCTTTAAAATAATTTTTCTCACTAATATTCTAATGCGAATGTTCCTAATTCTAGCTATAAAGCTAAACCAATCTTCATGAAACTTGGTATAAAATAAGCTTACAGCCCAGAAAAGGATCTAGATTTCTTGTTACTACGATAACCAACAACGACGTGAACAAAATTTAATTAGATTATACATATAATGACTTGCCACTTGCTTTGTGAAATAATATATTTATTTAATTCAGGCAACAAAGGCCCATATTAAAATACAAGAATAACAAAATATAAAATATTTGTGAAACAATATCTCATGTCAGTAACAATAGTTAGATATTATATCAATAGACGTAGTTTTATGTTGCAAAACAAATTACCTTATATTGAACTGGTCGAGTCTATTCATCCATTGGGAAGGCATGTTCTACACTGCACCGAAAAAAAAACAACTAAAAAGTTAATAGTGAAAACACACGGTAAATTTATATCCCCTTGTAAAGATTTTTTTATTTTATTCCTAAGACCAAAGAAGTGAGAATTCAACGTGTTTACTGAAAAAAAAATGTAAAATAACTAAAATAACATTTTAGAAAAACACTTTTTGCATTTAGTATATATTTAATCTTTTACTAAATATAAAATAAGACATATTTTATTTACATATTATATACATTTTTTATTGCTTAAATCAAACATAAAAACACATACGTACGAATTCTAATCTCACACATCCTTCGCCAACTTACACAGATAATCAAAGACAATCAATTACTCTTAAGCAAAGTTCTAAAGCTACAAGTTTCGAAGTTCGGTAGCGGAACGCACCACCGCGGTCCGTTGCACCCGCGGACCCACGTAAAATATTGACTGGCAACAAGATCCGATGCGGCCCGGCTAGTGAGCCGTGACTGTGTCTACAGTGTAGTATAGTTAGATTTAGTTTAGTTAGGTTTAGATTAGTTAACTAAATTATTAGTGTGTTTTTCTAGTAGATTTTTATTGGTTTTAAGATTTTCGGAATGGTTAGGGTTATTGTTTCGTAGGAGAGGAGACGGAGAATTAAAATGTATGAAAATGTAGCATGTAATGTTTTTCTATAAATATAGTTGAGTAGACTAAGTTCAGTAAAATAATGAAAGCTAACAGAAAATCTTTTTTTATCGAGCATTAAAAATCAGAAACAAAATTTATTATTATTATTTTTTTCCTTTTGTTTCATTATCCAAGCAATTAAGCTAATTAATATATAGCGATTATTTACACAGAATTCTAAAGTATAAATCAATTAAATAAGTTAAAATTGTTTTCCTGCAGAATCAGTACAAAATGCTTTCCCATCAAAACAAAGAGTAACAATATAATTGAAGTTTTGAAAACAAATTAATATTAATAAAACTTCCATTAAAATTGGCCATCGTTAAGAAAAGTTTATATTTTTCACTTCGGAAATCGAAACGACTTGTCTCTAGGTACTTCGATTTTTGAAACAAGCGAAGACATACGAGTTCAGGCTTAAAATTTGCGATTTCAGTCCTAGTATTGTTTTTTTTTTGGGACAACTCACACACGGTCCCAAGCTAAGCAGAGCTTATAATGCCAATAGACTTGTCATGTGACATAAAAAAAGTTAACCATAATTGATTCAAAAGAAAATTATCCTTAATTAAACCTAAAACATCATCGTTTCTTTAATTAAGGTTAATTTTCGTTTGTTCGTTCGATCGTAGATTGAATGTAAATGTTGAAAAACTTAACTTATAGTTAGCCCTAGACTCCCTTACTCTTGTACTACAATATAGGCAGAAACCAAATAGAACGATTCAAGGGTGTGAAGTGTGAACTAGTACAAGCCTTGCAAGTCAGTCTCTTGTCAGATTATCTGCGATAGATCTCTATCGCTTTACCGACTGCGACGAAAGCACACTACGACTGGAGTACAGAATTATGTTCAAGTCTCCGCTAAGTGAACCGACTGCAAAAAGAGGAGGTTCTGTATTCGTGTAAATTTGTTTTTATGTATATTAGTTCTGAGATATTTAAGCGAATTTTAGGCCTGATTTTGATTCTTGTCTTTTTGGTCGATAGGATGACATACTTAAAGAGGTGGTCCCATATAAATTTTATCAATGCCGTCTAATATACAACTTCAACAATCGAATTACATAATCGTAGGAGATTGTTTTTTTTTTTATGTTAATATTATGTTTTATTAACTTACGCCAATTATGTTATTATTAAGACACTAATAGTAATATCATACATACAATACGACACCACACAGCATTTGCATGCTACAATAATTTTTCTTTTTCTATTTAATACTATTGACAACAGTTTATGCAAAAAAATACAAGTCAATACCAACATTCTATTCTATTCGTTGACGTGCATTTATTTTTACTATCCTTTCATAAATACGCAACCCTAGAAAATGATTTTCAGTTGACAGAATCGAACTTATCTTCCGAGATTCGTTTACCTTACACAAACGGTATTTCCTCAGAAACGAGGAAATGAGAGAATAAAAAAAAGAGCATCGCGGGGTAATGATGCGAAATATCAGTGGTTTACGCGCCAAAGCAACTGATGTCGTGAAGGTGTATGGGGATATTCTATATATAGTTAAATATGTAGGTATACGTATGTGTGACTGATTTATGGTGTGTATTGAAATAAAGGACGTTTATAGTAGCGGTAGTTCGCAGTAGGCAATGATTAAAGATATCGTGTACTATTTCTATTCTATTCAGGTGATGCAAAAGTAGTTAGATAAGTAGCTTCTGTCAAAAATTATATACTTGAGAAATGTTTGTGATTAAAATTGTTTTGTTTTTTATACCGACAAATCATTACTTTTACATGCCGTTAATGACGTCAATATGTAGAGAGATTGACACTGACCCCCTTGTAAGCAAACTAAATCAAAATGAAATCATTGCTTTACTAACATTCTGCTTACACGTTTCTGCCCGTCGACCGAATTGTGTAAGAATTTCAGTCGGAACAAAATTTGACACCTAGTATGTCTTTCCTATTGTAATTATGTAGGCAAAGTGAAAAATTTAAAAATGACGTTATAAGTTAAGCGCGTTTTAGGAGAAAATTGGTCTTTAACTTAAATAGTTTTTAGTTGACAAGAATATTAAGATAAAGTAAAAGTATATTTTCGTAAGTTAAGTTATAAACTAAGAACCGAAACCCTCGTAAAAACAAACAGCAGTCACCGTTTCAAAGTCACCTTCGAGAAAGTTTTTTCAAGTTTACCTTTACTTTACGATAACCGTTTTAGTTAAAAAACAAGGGTGCTCTTTACCGCCTTTTTATACAACTTTCTAGTATCAAAATGTATCCTAGTAACGACATTTGAAACTTCTGATGTTATAAAGAAAAATAAATTTCACGTAAAATCTGAAATTGGGCAAGAAATTGAATAAATGTAGGAATTATAAAGTAAATCAAATAAGATATTTATTGAAATCATACATATAATTCAGTAAATAAATAAAATATTATAAGCAGAATACGCAACAAAAAGTATATGATATAGCATTGTATAAATATGTATTTTTTGTATATAAGTCAATATGATATTCTGTGTTATATATACATACATAAACTGTTAATTATAATTACTTACTATGTATATAGCATGATATAAATAAAAAGATAAAACATAAAATAATAATAAATATTATAAAAGTCAAATAACTTGTTTAACATTCGTGTACAAGCAAAAACTATCACCTGTCTATCGGTTATATTTAAAAACGATTGGTATTAGAAATACACGAAACAAAAAAATAACTAAATTTAAAAAAGAGTTTAACAGTAATAGGTATATAACTGAAACTCTCGGCTCATTTGAATTATTATTTAAATTTCATTACCAACCTTTTTATAACTTAGTGGTCATAGTTTTCTTGTATTGTTAATTCACAATAATTTACCGCCTAATAATTTGACAAGTTCTTTTAAAGATAATTCTAAATCAAGTAACTTGCTGTCTTCTTTTGGAGGGTTACAAGCTCCACAACCTCCCGTCACTGGAGTACCTGTATACAGAAAAGAGGTTAATATTGTTTTCTCTGGTTGAAAGATTTCAAAAAGTCCGATCAAGCAATCAAAATCGGTACTCAAGCTAACTGCAGTGGGATTATTTTTACAAGAAGGTTGAAATAGTAATAAGTATCCATGTCTAAAAAGTAATGTTTTGGATGAAATTCAAAAATCTCTACAGATTACTCTCGGCAGTCATAATAGTTAGTTAATTTGTTCATTGTCTGTTAAGGTGGACTATTTATTTCAGAAATCAAACTTAAAATATTTACAATAATCTAAAAACTAAGTCTCCACAAGAAAAAAAATATGGACAAAATAAAACTAAGAACTAAAAAAAGGTATCAAAAAAATTATCCACATCGCTGTCGACTGGGTGGTGTGGTGTGCCCAAAAGGCTGGCAGCATTGTCCGTTTATCTTTTGTTTTTTAATCAAATTTTCACTAATTTAATAAATGAAAAAGCGCCACTGGCATGCCTCATGTAAGTACAAGGTACATCTTCAGTTTTTTTTTAAATAACGTTGATTGTAGAATGGGTGAAGTATTATATTGTGATTGTGTAGGAATTCAAGTTACCTCCAGTTCCGGGCGCACATGGTACGGTACCCACTGGCACAGATGGTACGGTACCCACTGGCACAGTTGGTACGGTACCCACTGGCGCACATGGTACGGTACCTACTGGTACAGTTGGTACGCCCCCTGGCAAACTAGGTACGCCACCTCCTGGCAAACTAGGTACGCCACCCCCTGGCAGACTAGGTACGCCACCCCCTGGCAAACTTGGTAGGCCACCCCCTGGCAAACTGGGTAAACCTGTGAACAGATGTATATGAATTATAGGTACAAGCAAAAAAAATAATGTACTAATACGGAGTAAATGTATTTTCTTCTGCAGCAGAAGAGTCATAGAATCATGTTTTCGAATGGCTGTTAAAAAAAATGTATGTGAAAAACATTTACGTAAACCACTATTTTTTATGTTCTTCAAAGAATGTGCTTTGAATGTTTGTGAAAACCCCCCGCAATACAATCACTAATACATTAAGTGTGTGAGTCGTTTAAATAAAAAGAGATATGAAACTGCTTGCTATAAAAAAGAGAACGGTAGAGAGATTTAAAGTTCCTACCTGATCCAGCGCCGGGTAGGCTCGGTAGGCCACCTAAAGAAAGAAAAAAAAAATGTTAAGAATACCATCATACAAGACTACCTACCGACTAACCTAAGGTAGATGACATGTTGCTATTAGTAAACAAAATAAACTTTGTATCAGAATTTTGATTTACTACATACCGAAGGGCGACCCAAGCACTGCGCAGCATATCTGAAACAAATGTTTAATAAGCAATTGTTTTTTGGAAAAAAGGGATTTCTAGTCCCAGTTCATGACACAGCACCGTTCACCCAGGTGGTGCAGAGTAAAATATCTACAAAAGCATTTCCATTTAAATGTTAATGAAAAGGCAGGAGAAAGAAAGAATGAAAATAAGAATCTCCTTCTTTTGTCTAGCCTTTTCCTAAGCTCTACTCTCGGCTTCTAGTCTTACCAGTATCATTTGGATACCGTGTACTACATGGAGCAACTGCCTATCTGATCTCCACCAACACAGTATCCCATTTAAGACTAGTTGGCAGAATTACTATGTAAGAAGAATAATAAGAGGAGAATGGGACATAATAAGGAGTTAAAAGGGGAGTGAAGGGGAACTGTCGCAAATAAAATGGTACAAGGGAGGACGAAACTTAGAAACTTCAGAAGTAGTAGGTCACTGGTTATTTATAACAGTAAAGCTAAACCACGGAAGAAAATATACAGAAAATCATAAGCGCACAAATGCAACTATTGAAATTATAATTTTGGGTACACTCTCTGAACGTAAAGATTAACTCCATGAATTTTGACCGGTTTCTTTTTTCTACGAAATTAAATCCACTTTCAACTTACCGCGCAAACCAAGAGAGTTACTTGAACAAATGCCATTTTCTGTCTTCCTAGTCCGTAAAGGTTAACTGATAAATTTCGATCGTGTTTACTATATATATCAAAATCAACAATCGATTTCTTGTTTTTTCAGGTGGTGCGGCTTTTATTGGAATGGACAGATTTATGTGATTTCAAATAATATAACGGAAGGGCAGTGACACGAGTGTCGGTTTCTTCGTACGTCATTCTTTTTGTGCTATAATGCATTGTATGCTTTCACATTATTGCAATAAAAAAACGTTTCATTGTTTAAATTTTATGTTTATTATAAGGTTATTGTTATGGAAGAGCTTTGCCGTGGTTTACGTCAAGGCAGTTGTTTAAAAGTTGTAGGCGGTGTAAGTCAAGGAATATGTCCGCTTCAAAATTTATGTTGGCGTTTATACGTTGTACACAATCTCGACGATAAGAACCTTTAAAATTATTGCCAATCCGCAACCGTACCAACAGATTTGTGATGCGAGATGTGTGAGACGGCCCAAGAATTGAGCCATCCAAATGCAGACGACAAGAGGAACTAAGAAAATAGCAGCAAATAATTAATTAGTACGTATCGTGTTCTCAAATTATAAAATTGGAAATTTTGGTTGACGCTAGTAACATTTTAATGATGTAATGATTTTTTGATTGAAATGAACTACAACCTAAACAGTTTAGTTATTACCACCGTTTCGGTGTAACGATATTCTCTTAGCTTTTCCGTGACTACTTTTAATGCGCAGTAATAATTATTATTTTAACTTTTAGTACAATAAACTAAATACTCGAAGTTATTATTTTGTTGAATACCTACAGAACCTCGCGGACACTAAATGACACAGTGCTCTGCAAGTCTAATAATGCCTTCAGGGTCAGAAATATTTGCGGAAAGATATATGCGAAATATTATTCGGATTTGAGATGTCCAATGACAACGAATTCTCTTAAAGTTCAGTACTTATTGTAGTGGATACAAACATATGCAATATTGTACTATGGATGCAAGAGCACCATCATTGTTATTATTAGTTTTATATTCGGTATAAATAACATTTTAATTTCTAATATTTTTTTACCATTAGTAGGTACTATAGTCTAAACATAAATTAGTATTTAACTATTAAAATTAAGTTGCATCTCTTTTTATTCATGCAAGAGACATTTTGCAGGTAACCAGTATGTGGCCTTATTCAGAGTTTTAATCTAATGTGAAATGGGCCATCGATGAGGTGGCATTCGCCCTTGCACTATAATGACGGCCGGAGTAATTATATTTTATAAAAACATTACATTGGTAGTTGATTTGTGTGTGTTATATGGGTATGTTCCTTGAAAAAAACTACAAAATTAAAAGGTTTAAAATACTTAAAAAAAAATTAAACGAGCCGGTGGTGGCTCGCCAGCTCAAAAGATTTCCTCCCGAAACAACCGCCACGATGGGCAGGAAGGGACAACAGTCAGTGTTATTATTAGAGCAAAGAAAATAGTCGATTTTTAAAGTCAAGGTCCTCAGGTCCTTTGAACAACATCATTCAGTCGCCAACTAATAATAAATAATGCACCGTTTACAATAAATGTGTTGTTAATAATAGAAACAGATTCTGCATAATAACTGCAATATATCATGAATAAATAAATATATATTCAAACAAATAAATAAATAATTATTATACAAGCTGTATCAACTTTAGCTATCAATTGTTCACTCTTGATATAAATAGTTCGTGCGTCAGGAATCGTCAGTCAATACTTGTGATTGAACGAGCTCAATAATCATGGCAAACATCTTCAAAATATTCTTCGTTCTGTGTGCGGTAAGAAACTCATATTTATTTATTAAAAACTTCTATTATTTGTTAATCAATTCTTAATGCCTTTTAGTAATTTCAGCTCATCACGATGTTGATGGAGCTAATAATATATCAGCAATTTGCTTTCATAAATTGTTTATTATTGAAAATTGGATTGATTGAAAATCTCGTATCCTAAAAGATCTAATCTATAGGTAGATATATAGTTAATTTGCAACGATTAAGAAACGTCGCATGTTATTGTTTTTATATTTGAAAATGTATTTTTGCTGATCATTTTTAGTATTCAGAAATCAATGTTTTGTTTTTCAGATCTTCTACGTAGCACAGGCTTGCGGCCTTCCTTCTTTAGGTAAGTTTTCAACCTTTTTAAATAGATGCCCAGCCTTCTGGGCACGTTCCCCGCCATTGAGAAGGATGACGATGAGTTCTTTGACGCCGTTTAGTTTTTATTTTAGTATAGTTAGAGTTTGTTCTTATATTAGATTTAATTGTGTATTAATAAAAAAATAATATACAGTAGATATTATTTTAGACACAAAATATCGCTGAAATACGTTTAACTTTCAAATAGGTTTATGGAATACTCAGATTAAATATAAGCAAGACAATGGAGTCACACTTTTCAAAATTTTATGTAATATCAGAGCTCCGTGGTTCCTAGCGCGTCGTAAAAATTCACATGTTTCGCTATGTAATATTTTACTTTTTAAACCCAAGATAAGCATAGATCATAAATATCGGTCCAGCCGGTCCGGAATTATGGTTATAAGTTTTGAAACAAACACTACTTTGTATAATGGGTATAGTAATAAACAGTTGTAATAGAATACCTGATTATTGTTCATATGAATTGTCACACATGAAAGTTCATTTATCTGAACTTAGATATCCATAATTTTTACCACTGAATTATTTTTAAGTCTGATTTATTTGATCGTTTTATGTACACAGGTGGAGGAGATTCATGTGGCTGTGGGGGATGTGGTGGACTTAACGTTCTAGCAGTAAACGCTTTAAACAATAACAACCAACCCTGCAATGATCGCTGCAATGACCGCTATAATGACAACTCAAATTGTAACAACAACAAACATTGCAATTAATAATTATAAAATCACCTTCTTTGAATTTTTTATTTGAAACATAATACTTCTGTTACTTATTAATGTTGTTCTCCATATCTGTTTTTAATATTATTTGTTCATAATTAAAGTTGTTTTTTATTTTTACTGTATTTATTGAATAAAATTTCATAACAAATTTGTGTTTTTCTTTACTTTTTACTCTAGCTTCAAGATACCTGCCGGCGAAAAATCAAATATGATCTTATTGACTGTACTGAATGTTTGAATTGATGTCTAAGTCATTTATCAACATAATGCTGATGACAGTCTGATGACAGTCAGTAACTTAGTGACGGGTTAAATTTGAATCCGGTATTTTAAGAACCAGATTCCTATACCGAATATGTTCCAAATTCAACTTTAACTGTTAGTTACGTTACTTTACGTTACGTTGAAACGCATAATTTACAGACTTTCTCATAAAGGCTGGCTAACCCATTTGGGCCTTGTAATGCAATGGCCGCTTGTCTGTCGTCTGTTGCAGTTCTGTTAAACGTCAGCTTGCATCATAGGTCCAAGAAACAATTGTTTATTTGTTGATGATTTACTGATACTGACATGTATTACAAGGGGATATAACTATTGCAAGTAAGGCTGTATGCATTACATTTCATTGGCTAATTATTGAAAGCCAAATGTCATTTTATGAGCAGCGTATGAAGTTTTAAGAGTTTTTATAAAGTTACATTACATTATAAAATAGACAATTTAAAAATATTATATTCGAATCAGTTAAATTGGTTGATGTAACAAAGTCGGAGATTTGGGACCAACAAAATTTCCACGAGACTATTAAACTTTTGTTTTCATTTTAGCGGACTGATTTATTTCAATTAAAGTACATTCTTCATTTTTGTACCAACGTACATTTTTCACACCAACAAAGTAACATGTACTCAATGTGCTTGCTTAACTATTCTAAGGCACAACTGACAAACGATTGAGAAAATCATCGTAAGAAAACGGTATTCCAAAATATAAATCTTCAATTGTCAATCCGCATATAGCAAGCGTGGTCATCTATGCACGTTTCTTCTCTAATGAGAAGGCAAGGAATGTTATAGGCTGAAAGTTAAGTAGAGTGTACTTAATCTGAAAATTCTTGGGGCAATCCAGTATCTCAACAGAAGAATAACAGAAGCGACTTAGTGTCTGAAAAACCTTCAATATTGATTGAGGTAACTGTGAGATCTGGCTTTGAAATGCTCTGCTATTGAATTGTCCAAAGTGTCCGTACTCCTGCACTTGAAGTATGCTAACAATGCTGCTATTAATGTCACAATTTACTGGGCCAATCTACTCTAATTTAAATCTACCATCGACACGAAAAGAAGAAGACCAGAAGAATAAATCAATATCTGTTTAAGCTGCTTTTTCAAACTTGAGACTTAAATAAAACATCTTTCTGAAAATATCTATACGAACATACATCCGCAGGGCAGTTCATGGCGAGTTGTTACTGAGAACCGACTCAACGGACCTTAGCCTAATAAAGCCACTCCTTACGAGATCTCCGATCTCTTCCTGCCCTAACTTACGGGATTCAGCGAGTTTGCTAGAGCTATATGCTTGAGGTTAGAAGTGTCTAATTGCGTAATAGCGAGGAAACCCGCTCCTGTACATTCGACACACCTGACCACTCACACTGGTGGGGGCTGTTGTAGCCAAACGTGGTGGTTGTTTTGAGTGCCCATTTGGTGAGCTGGCGAGCTACCACCTGCCTATTTAATTCCTTGTTCATGTATTGCAAGACAAGTGCCATAGATTTCGTGGTTTTGGGGTGGTATGTCTGTGCGGAGTGGAAATCTGGTGCAAGGTGTGGCTATGTGTTGTCGGAGTGGTGTGTTAAGCTGTATTTTTTTTTTAGAAGTTTTAGCCGTTATCCTGAGCGCAGGTTTTTGACTGCTTCACCGGATTTTTGGTGAGGACCTTAAGGCTTCACCAGAACAATATTAAAAACTAACTACATCAGCAACGTACACTCCAGCAAGGGCATACTCCACGGGATTTATGATTTTTGGAACCTGCGGTATCGGGCCTCGAATTAGTGCCTTGTTATCAATCTTAAAAAGTTTCAGTCAACTTAATCAGTTTTAATTTTCAAGGAACATATTTTTATTGTCAGTCCGACCGGGTCGGGCCAGCTTCGTTAAGGGACGGGCGATGACACTTTTTTTGTCCCTCTGCAGGGCAAAGGTTCCATTTCTCTCTGGTTAGGGGCAAGGTCATCCACTCCTTATCAAAGGAGTCCAGCACGTCCCGTCATCTCCATCTAGGCCTACTGCGACGTCTCTTGCCATGTAGAGGGTCCATCATGGGGACATTCGTTTGGCCCATTGATCGTCATATGGCAGATGTGGCCAGTCCATTGGTCCATTTAACTGGCCTCACCGGCGAGGACTTGATATACGGTGGTTGTGTTTTTTATTATTACTGCTAGCGAAATCGAATGCTTGTGAGAGAAGCGTCGCTTTGTCGTCAGGGAAGGAGAAAGATTTCAATTTGTGTGTTCAGCTGCAGTTCTATGTTTAAGCGTAGTGCGTCTAGTTGTTTTTGGCCTAGTATGTTTGGATGTGGCGATATGTTTAGTTTTTGTACTAATAATATTAATCATACGAGCCTGTGAACGTCCTACTGCTGGGCACAGGCCTCTTTCCATATAAAGAAGGCACGAGCAATGATAACCACGCTCGCTAATTTGCAGGTTGGCGATTTCAGATCCCAATTTTGGTATCCAGGTTTACTCACGATGTTTTTCTTCACCGCTTGTCAAACGTGTCTTAGAATAATTGTGAAAGTAAATGTAGCGTAAATCACACCTGCAACCTCGTGAATAAAAATCCGTTCATTGAATCTAATTTTTTTATACTTGCGAATAAATAAAAAGCCATTGAAACAAGTAAATAATAAAAAATCATACCACCTGTGCTAACATCAGCTATCAATTGTCCAGTTCGGATATAAATAGTTGCTGCGATTAGGAATCGCCAGTCAATACTTTTGATTGAACGAGCTTAATAATCATGGCAAACATCTTCAAAATATTCTTCTTTCTGTGTGCGGTAAGAAACTCATATTTGTTTATTACAAACTTCTATTTTTTTTGTGAATACGCTGTGTGTACGCCACTCGACCATCGAGGACGTCCAACATATAAATTGTTTGTTATTGAAAATCGGATCGAACATCTTGTAGCCTGAGAGAACTAAACTCAATTAATTAATTACATAATCAATATAATGAAAAAAAAATGAAGTGAATTTTAGTTTCTTCTTTTAAAACGAGGCAGGTTTGTTTTTAATTCTTTGAAAATTTATTTTATATGATCATCCATGCATCATCCAGCATTCAGAAATCTATATTTTGTTTTTCAGATCTTCTACGTAGCACAGGCTAACTTGCTTGGTAAGTTTTCAACCTTCTGAAGTGGATATTATTTTAGATATTCAAAAACTGTAGCGCTGACATGTATTTAACTTTATGTTATTTTTTTTCAAACCCCAAAAAGCTTAGGCCTTTAATATCGGACCACCCGGTCTCGAATTATAGGTATTCGCTTGTTTCGAAACAAACACCACTTTGTATAATAGGCATATTAAGAAACAAGTGCAATACAATACCTGATTAATGTTTATTTAAACTGTCTGTGAAAAATTCACCGACAGTTCTTGTTTTTTTTTTATTCTTATTACAACATCAAGTTTGTTTATCTAGTCCTAGATTTCCATAATTTTTAAGCTTAATTTCTTGATCGTTTTATGTTCACAGGTGGAGGGGATAAATGTGGCTGTGGTGGTGGAGGCGGTGGTTTGACTCTTATAGATTTAGGCCTTTTAAACAATAACAACCAACAACCCTGCAATGACCGCTGTAATGACCGCTGCAATGACAACTCAAATTGTAACAACAACAATCATTGCAATTAATAATTATAAAATCACCTTCTTTGAATTTTTTATTTGAGACATATTACTTCTGTTTCTTATTAATGTTGTTCTCCATATCTGTTTTTAATATTATTTGTTCATAATTAAAGTTGTTTTTCATTTGTACTGTATTTATTGAATAAAATTTCATAACAAATTTGTGTTCTTCTTTACTTTTTACTCTAGCTTCAAGGTACCTGCCGGCAAAAAATCAAATATGATCTTATCGACTGTACTGAATGTTTAGGTCTAAGAAAGTCATTTATCAACATATGGCTGATGACAGTCAGTAACTTAGTGACAGGTTAAGTTTGAATCCGGTATTTTAAGAACCAGATTCCTATACCGAATATGTTCCAAATTCAACTTTAACTGTTAGTTACGTTACTTTGCGTTACGTTGAAACGCATAATTTATAGACTTTCTCATCAAGGCTGGCTAATGCACTGATCAATGCACGTTTCTTCTCTATATGGAAAGGCAAGGAATCTTATAGGCTGAGAGTTAAGTAGAGTGTACTTAATCTTTAATTTTGCTCAGTATGTATGTGTGAGGTTAATTAAAAATACAACGGCATATTACGGTGAGAATATACAGGGTGTTAAAAAAACCTGTCCAACCAGAAATGGTGATATAGGATTCACAATAACATGCCCAATTAAAATATCAAAATTGGAAAATTTATGATGGAAACAATAACAAAGAACTTTGAAATAACCATTTTTTTTGCCCATAATTTCCCTAAATTTTAGATTAAAACAAAAACTAGAACACCAATTCCATCGGTATTTTCGGGAGCCTTTTGTTGGGTAATTAGGTAGCATTTTCGACGACGCCGAAGCTCTCTCTCGAATTAAGAGTAAAAATATTGTTTTAAGTTTTAATTTATGTTACCTCTATCAATTTTTTTAAAACATTTTTGAAATCAGGTTATTGCACCTAACAACACCTTCACGGTTTGTATACGATTAACAATATTTGCTAGTTGCAGAAAAAAACCGACAATTTTATATGTCAATTATAATAAAATAATAAAATCCTTTATTTTCTCATCATTTTTAGAAATTTACAGATTACATTTTATACATCTTCCTGTGCAATTGTGTCGGTTTACACGTATGAAATGGTCTCTTTGCATACTAATTAACACCTCGAGGCAAGCCATTATCTCACCAGAAGAATGAATCAATATCTACTTAAGCTACTTTTTCAAACTTGAGACATAAATTAAACATGTTGCTAGAGCTATATTCTTGAGGTTGAAAGTGTCTAATTGCGTAATAGCGAGAAAACCCGCTCCTTTATACTCGACACATCTAACCACTCACATTGATGTGGGCTGTTGTAGCCAATCGTGGTGGTTGTTTCGAGTGCCCGTTTGGTGAGCTGGCGAGCTACCACCTGCGTATTTAATTCCTTGTTCATGTATTGCAAGACAAGTGCCATAGATTTCGTGGTTTTGGGGTGGTATGTCTGTGTGGAGTGGAAATCTGGTGCAAGGTGTGGCTATGTGTTGTCGGAGTTGTGTGTTAAGCTGTATTTTTTTTCCTAGAAGTTTTTGCCGTTATCCTGAGCGCAGGTTTTTGACTGCTTCACCGGATTTTTGGTGAGGACCTTAAGGCCTCACTAGAGCAATATTAAAAACTAATTACATCAGCAACGTACACTCCAGCAAGAACATACCCTACGGGATTTATGATTTTTGGAACCTGCGGGATCGGACCTCGAATTAGTGCCTTGTTATCAATCTTAATAAGTTTCAGTCAACTTAATCAGTTTTAATTTTCAAGGAACATATTTTTACTGTCGGTCCGACCGGGTCGGGCCAGCTTCGTTAAGGGACGGGAGATGACACTTTTTTGTCCCTCTGCAGGGCAAAGGTTCCATTTCTCTCTGGTTAGGGCCAAGGTCATCCACTTCTTATCAAAAGAGTCCAGCACGTCCCGTCATCTCATCTAGGCCTACCGCGACGTCTCTTGCCATGTAGAGGGTCCATCATGGGGACATTCGTTGGGCCCAATGATCGTCATAAGGCAGATGTGGCCAGTCCATTGGTCCATTTAACTGGCCTCACCGGCGAGGACTTGATATACGGTGGTTGTGTTTTTTTATAATTACTGCTAGCGAAATCGAATGCTTGTGGGAGAAGCGTCGCTTTGTCGTCAGGGAAGGAGAAAGATTTCAATTTGTGTGTTCAGCTGCAGTTCTATGTTTAAGCGTAGTGCGTCTAGTTGTTTTTGGCCTAGTATGTTTGGATGTGGTGATATGTTTAGTTTTTGTACTAATAATATTAATTATACGAGCCTGTGAACGTCCTTCTGCTGGGCACAGGCCTCTTCCCATATAAAGAAGGCACGAGCAATGATAACCACGCTCGCTAATATGCGGGTTGGCGATTTCAGATCCCAATTTTGGTATCCAGGTTTACTCACGATGTTTTTCTTCACCGCTTGTCAAACGTGTCTTAGAATAATTGTGAAAGTAAATGTAGCGTAAATCACACCTGCAACCTCGTGAATAAAAATCCGTGCATTGAATCTAATTTTCCTATACTTGCGAATAAATAAAAAGCCATTGAAACAAATAAATAATAAAAAATCATACCACCTGTACTAACATCAGC
Organism: Autographa gamma; assembly: GCA_905146925.1. NCBI lineage: Eukaryota > Metazoa > Arthropoda > Insecta > Lepidoptera > Noctuidae > Autographa > Autographa gamma. The sequence goes on from LR989858.1 coordinate 2,489,011, forward strand.
TATCAATTGTCCAGCTCGGATATAAATAGTTGCTGCGATTAGGAATCGCCAGTCAATACTTGTGATTTGAACGAGCTTAATAATCATGGCAAACATCTTCAAAATATTCTTCGTTCTGTGTGCGGTAAGAAACTCATATTTATTACAAACTTCAATTTTTTGTTAATACGCTGTGTGTACGCCACTCGACCATCGAGGACGTCCAACATATAAATTGTTTGTTATTGAAAATCGGATCGAACAATCTTGTAGCCTGAGAGAACTAAACTCAATTAATAAATTACGTAATCAATAAAATGTAAAAAAAAAAGAAGTGAATTTTAGTTTTTTCTTTTAAAACGAGGCAGGTTTGTTTTTAATTCTTTGAAAATGTATTTTATATGATCATCCATGCATCATCCAGCATTCAGAAATCAATGTTTTGTTTTTCAGATCTTCTACGTAGCACAGGCTAACTTGGTTGGTAAGTTTTCAACCTTCTGAAGTGGATATTATTTTAGATATTCAAAAACTGTAGCGCTGACATGTATTTAAGTTTATGTTATTTTTTTTCAAACCCCAAAAAGCTTAGGCCTTTAATATCGGACCACCCGGTCTCGAATTATAGGTATTCGCTTGTTTCGAAACAAACACTACTTTGTATAATAGGCATAGTAAGAAACAGGTGCAGTAGAATACCTGATTAACGTTTATTTAAACTGTTTGTGAAATGTTCACCGAGAGTTTTTGTTTTTTTTTATTCTTATTACAACATCAAGTTTTTTTATCTAGTGCTAGATTTCCATAATTTTTAAGCTTAATTTCTTGATCGTTTTATGTTCACAGGTGGAGGAGATAAATGTGGCTGTGGTGGTGGAGGCGGTGGTCACAGTCTTATAGAGTTGGGCCTTTTAAACAATAACAACCAACAGCCCTGCAGTGACCGCTGCAATGACCGCTGCAATGACAACTCAAATTGTAACAACAACAAACATAGCAATTAATAATTATAAAATCACCTTTGTAATTTTTTATTTGGAACATAATACTTCTGTTTCTTATTAAATTTGTTCTCCATATCCGTTTTTAATATTATTTGTTCATAATTAAAGTTGTTTTTTATTTGTACTGTATTTATTGAATAAAATTTTAAAACACATTTGTGTTTTTCTTTACTTTTTACACTAGCTTCAAGATACCTGCCGGCGAAAAATCAAATAACTTAGTGACAGGCTAAATTTGAATCCGGTATTTCAAGAACCAGACTCCTGTACCGAATATGATCCAAATTCAACTTTAACTGTTAGTTAAGAAACGCATAATTTATAGACGTTCTCAGCAAGGCTGGTTAACCCTGTCATTTGGGCTTTGTAATGCAATGGCCGCTCGTCTGTCTGTCGCAGTTCTGTTAAACGTCAGCTTGCGTCACAGGTCCAAGAAAGAATTGTTTGTTTTTTGATGATTTATTGATACTGACATGTATTACAAGGGGTATGTATTATAAGTGAGGCAGTATGCATTACATTTCATTAATGGCTAATTATTGAAAACAAATGTAAGTAATTTTATAAACAGCGTATAAAGTTTCAAAAGTGTTTATAAAGTTACATTATAAAACAGACAAACTAAAAATATTACTTTTGAATCAGTTAAATATATATTGATGTAAAAAGATCGAGAATTGGGAACAATAAATAAAACCATTAATCTTGTTTTTCTTATTTTAGTAGACTGATTTATTCCAATTTACACTTCATGGTACATTTCATTCATTGGTACACTTCATTTGTTCCAATGTAATTTTTTCACACCAACAAAGTTAAATGTACTCAATGTGCTGTTAACTTGCTGTTAAGTTCTAAGGCACAACTGACAAACGATTGAGAAAATCATCGTAAGAAAACGGTATTCCAAAATATAAATCTTCAATCGTCAATCCGCATATAGCAAGCGTGGTGATCAATGCACGTTTCTTCTCTATATGGAAAGGCAAGGAATCTTATAGGCTGAGAGTTAAGTAGAGTGTACTTAATCTATAATTTTGCTCAGTATGTATGTGTGAGGTTAATTAAAAATACAACGGCATATTACGGTGAGAATATACAGGGTGTTAAAAAACCTGTCCGACCAGAAATGGTGATATAGGATTCACAATCACATGCCCAATTAAAATATCAAAATTGGAAAATTTATGATGGAAACAATAACAAAGAACTTTGAAATAACCATTTTTTTTTTGCCCAGAATTTCCCTAAATTTAAGATTAAAACAAAAACTACAACACCAATTCCATCGGTATTTTCGGGAGCCTTTTGTTGGGTAATTAGGTAGCATTTTCGACGACGACGAAGCTCTCTCTCGAATTTAGCGTAATAATATTGTTTTAAGTTTTAATTTTTGTTACCTCTATCAATTTTTTTACCACATTTTTGAAATCAGGTAATTGCACCTAACTTCCTTCACGGTCTGTGTACGATTAACAATATTTGCTAGTTGCAGAAAGAAACCGACAATTTTATATGTCAATTATAATAAAGTAATAAAAACCTTTATTTTCTCATCATTTCTAGAAATTTACAGATTCCATTTTATACATCTTCTTGTGCAATTGTGTCGGGTGGTACACGTATGAAATGGTCTCTTTGCATACTAATTAACACCTCAGCAAGCCATAATCCCACCATAAGAATGAATCAATATCTGCTTAAGCTACTTTTTCAAACTTGAGACATAAATTAAGCATGTTGCTAGAGCTATATTCTTGAGGTTGAAAGTGTCCAATTGCGTAATAGCGAGAAAACCCGCTCCTTTATACTCGACACATCTAACCACTCACACTGGTGTGGGCCGGTTGTAGCCAATCGTGGTGGTTGTTTCGAGTGCCCGTTTGGTGAGCTGGCGAGCTACGAACTGCGTATTTAATTCCTTGTTCATGTATTGCAAGACAAGTGCCATAGATTTCGTGGTTTTGGGGTGGTATGTCTGTGTGGAGTGGAAATCTGGTGCAAGGTGTGGCTATGTGTTGTCGGAGTTGTGTGTTAAGCTGTATTTTTTTTCCTAGAAGTTTTTGCCGTTATCCTGAGCGCAGGTTTTTGACTGCTTCACCGGATTTTTGGTGAGGACCTTAAGGCCTCACCGGAGCAATATTAAAAACTAACTACATCAGCAACGTATACTCCAGCAAGGGTATACCCTACGGGATTTATGATTTTTGGAACCTGCGGGATCGGACCTCGAATTAGTGCATTGTTATCAATCTTAATAAGTTTCAGTTAACTTAATCAGTTTTAATTTTCAAGGAAGATATTTTTATTGTTAGTCCGACCGGGTCGGGCCAGCTTCGTTAAGGGACGGGAGATGACACTTTTTTGTCCCTCTGCAGGGTAAAGGTTCCATTTCTCTCTGGTTAGGGCCAAGGTCATCGACTCCTTATCAAAGGAGTCCAGCACGTCCCGTCATCTCCATCTAGGCCTACCGCGACGTCTCTTGCCATGTAGAGGGACCATCATGGGGACATTCGTTTGGCCCATTGATCGTCATAAGGCAGATGTGGCCAGTCCATCGGTCCATTTAACTGGCCTCACCGGCGAGGACTTGATATACGGTGGTTGTGTTTTTTATTATAACTGCTAGAGAAATCGAATGCTTGTGGGAGAAGCGTCGCTTTGTCGTCAGGGAAGGAGAAAGATTTCAATTTGTGTGTTCAGCAGTTCTATGTTTAAGCGTAGTGCGTCTAGTTTTTTTTGGCCTAGTATGTTTGGATGTGGCGATATGTTTAGTTTTTGTACTAATAATATTAATTATACGAGCCTGTGAACGTCCTACTGCTGGGCACAGGCCTCTTCCCATATAAAGAAGGCACGAGCCATTATAACCACGCTCGCTAATTTGCGGTTTGGTGATTTCAGATCCCAATTTTGGTATCCAGGTTTACTCACGATGTTTTTCGTCACCGCTTGTCAAACGTGTCTTAGAATAATTGTGAAAGAAAATGTAGCATAAATCACACCTGCAACCTCGTGAATAAAAATCCGTTCATTGAATCTAATTTTTTTATACTTGCGAATAAATAAAAAGCCATTGAAACAAGTAAATAATAAAAAATCATACCACCTGTACTAACATCAGCTATCAATTGTCCAGTTCGGATATAAATAGTTGCTGCGATTAGGAATCGCCAGTCAATACTTGTGATTGAACGAGCTTAATAATCATGGCAAACATCTTCAAAATATTCTTCGTTCTGTGTGCGGTAAGAATCTCATATATATTTATTACAAACTTCTATTTTTTTGTGAATGCGCAGTGTGTATGCCACTCGACCATCGAGGACGTCCAACATATAAATTGTTTGTTATTGAAAATCGGATCGAACAATCTTGTAGCCTGAGAGAACTAAACTCAATTAATTTATTACATTATCAATATAATGAAAAAAAATGAAGTGAATTTTAGTTTTTTCTTCTAAAATGAGGCAGGCTTGTTTTTAATTCTTTGAAAATGTATTTTATATGATCATCCATGCATCATCCAGCATTCAGAAATCAATGTTTTGTTTTTCAGATCTTCTACGTAGCACAGGCTAACTTGCTTGGTAAGTTTTCAACCTTCTGAAGTGGATATTATTTTAGATATTCAAAAAGTGTAGCGCTGACATATATTTAACTTTATGTTATTTTTTTTCAAATCCCAAAAAGCTTAGGCCTTTAATATCGGACCACCCGGTCTCGAATTATAGGTATTCGCTTGTTTCGAAACAAACACTACTTTGTATAATAGGCATAGTAAGAAACAGGTGCAGTAGAATACCTGAGTAATGTTTATTTAAACTGTTGGTGAAAAATTCACCAACAGTTCTTGTTTTTTTTTTATTCTTATTAGAACATCAAGTTTGTTTATCTAGTCCTAGATTTCCATAATTTTTAAGCTTAATTTCTTGATCGTTTTATGTTCACAGGTGGAGGAGATAAATGTGGCTGTGGTGGTGGAGGCGGTGGTTTGACTCTTATAGATTTAGGCCTTTTAAACAATAACAACCAACAACCCTGCAATGACCACTGCAATGACCGCTGCAATGACAACTCAAATTGTAACAACAACAATCATTGCAATTAATAATTATAAAATCACCTTCTTTGAATTTTTTATTTGAGACATATTACTTCTGTTTCTTATTAATGTTGTTCTCCATATCCGTTTTTAATATTATTTGTTCATAATTAAAGTTGTTTTTCATTTGTACTGTATTTATTTAATAAAATTTCATAACAAATTTGTGTTCTTCTTTACTTTTTACTCTAGCTTCAAGGTACCTGCCGGCGAAAAATCAAATATGATCTTATCGACTGTACTGAATGTTTAAGTCTAAGAAAGTCATTTATGAACATTATGGCTGATGACGGTCAGTAACTTAGTGACAGGTTAAATTTGAATCCGGTATTTTAAGAACCAGATTCCTATACCGAATATGTTCCAAATTCAACTTTAACTGTTAGTTACGTTACTTTACGTTACGTTGAAACGCATAATTTACAGACTTTCTCATAAAGGCTGGCTAACCCTGTCATTTGGGCCTTGTAATGCAATGGCCTCTTGTCTGTCGTCTGTCGCAGTTCTGTCAAACGTCAGCTTGCATCATAGGTCCAAGAAACAATTGTATATTTGTTGATGATTTACTGATACTGACTTGTATTACAAGGGGATATGACTATTGTAAGTAAGACTGTATGCATTACATTTCATTGGCTAATTATTGAAAACCAAATGTCATTTTATGAGCAGCGTATGAAGTTTTAAGAGTGTTTATAAAGTTACATTAAATTATAAAAAAGACAATTTAAAAATATTACATTTGAATTAGTTAAATTGGCATTAATGTTACAAAGTCGGAGATTTGGGAACAATAAAATTTCCAGGAGACAACTAAATTTTTTTTTCATTTTAGCAGACTGATTTATTTCAATTAAAGTACATTCTTCATTTTTGTACCAACGTACATTTTTCACACCAACAAAGTAACATGTACTCAATGTGCTTGCTTAACTATTCTAAGGCACAACTGACAAACGATTGAGAAAATTATCGGAAGAAAACTGTATTCCAAAATATAAATCTTCAATCGTCAATCCGCATATAGCAAGCGTGGTGATCATCTATGCACGTTTCTTCTCTATATGGAAAGGCAAGGAATCTTATAGGCTGGGATTTAAGTAGAGTGTATTTAATCTATAATTTTGCTCAGTATGTATGTGTGAGGTTAATTAAAAATACAACGGCATGTTACGGTGAGAATATACAGGGTGTTAAAAAAACCTGTCCAACCAGAAATGGTGATATAGGATTCACAATCACATGGCCAATTAAAATATCAAAATTGGAAAATTTATGATGGAAACAATAACAAAGAACTTTGAAATAACCATCTTTTTTGCCCAGAATTTCCCTAAATTTGAGATTAAAACAAAAACTACCACACCAATTCCATCGGTATTTTTGGGAGCCTTTTGTTGGGTAATTAGGTAGCATTTTCGACGACGCCGAAGCTCTCTCTCGAATTTAGCGTAAAAATATTGTTTTAAGTTTTAATTTATGTTACCTCTATCAATTTTTTTACCGCACTTTTGAAATCAGGTGATTGCACCTAACAACACCTTCACGGTCTGTGTACGATTAACAATATTTGCTAGTTGCAGAAAGAAACCGACAATTTTATATGTCAATTATAATAAAATAATAAAAACCTTTATTTTCTCATCATTTCTAGAAATTTACAGATTACATTTTATACATCTTCTTGTGCAATTGTGTCGGGTGGTACACGTATGAAATGGTCTCTTTGCATACTAATTAACACCTCGAGGCAAGCCATTATCTCACCAGAAGAATAAATCAATATCTGCTTATGCTACTTTTTCAAACTTCATTATCACTACATAGTATAAAACAAAGTCGCTTCCCGCTGTCTGTCCCTATGTATGCTTAGATCTTTAAAAATACGCAACGGATTTTGATGCGGTTTTTTTAATAGATAGAGTGATTCAAGAGGAAGGTTTATATGTTAATACATGCATAATATAGTAGAGGAACACGGATAATCTTAAAGATTTAAGTAAATGAACAATTTTTTTGCGCTTGCATTGCAAACTCTGGCTGAACCCTACGAGATAGATCAAAATAATGTACTACAGTATTGTGCACCTTAAAAAGATCTACAAAAAAGTCCGCAATGGTATGTGTCTATCTCTTGAGGATAACTCACAATAACCATTTTTTATCGTTTATTTATTACTTATTTACGAAAAAGCGTTTTGAAGCAATACAGTATTAATCCTTATCCAATTAAGTACTTTTAAAAAATTGTGCATGTAATATAGATCAATATTGCCCTTTACAGCATTTAATTTAAATGAATATTTTCGAAGATATTACAGATTTAAAATGCAGGGACATAGCGGTTGCGGCGGTACCGGCCGGAGGGCCGCGCGGGGGCCGGGGGTCGTGTGCCTCTATACCAAATAGTGCATCCAAGGCTGTGCTTCGCCCTAAAGAACTTTATGATTGTGTATGATGATATTTGGTATCAGCGTTGCACCCGAGCAAAGCCGGGGGGGGTCGCTAGTGAGACATAAATTAACCATGTTGCTTAAGCTATATTCTTGAAGTTCAAAGTGTCTAATTGCGTAATAGCGAGAAAACCCGCTCCTTTATACTCGACACATCTAACCACTCACACTGGTGTGGGCCGTTGTAGCCAATCGTGGTGGTTGTTTCGAGTGCCCGTTTGGTGAGCTGGCGAGCTACGAACTGCGTATTTAATTCCTTGTTCATGTATTGCAAGACAAGTGCCATAGATTTCGTGGTTTTGGGGTGGTATGTCTGTGCGGAGTGGAAATCTGGTGCAAGGTGTGGCTATGTGTTGTCGGAGTGGTGTGTTAAGCTGTATTTTTTTTCTAGAAGTTTTAGCCGTTATCCTGAGCGCAGGTTTTGACTGCTTCACCGGATTTTTGGTGAGGACCTTAAGGCCTCACCAGAGCAATATTAAAAACTAACTACATCAGCAACGTACACTCCAGTAAGGGTATACCCTACGGGATTTATGATTTTTGGAACCTGCGGGATCGGACCTCGAATTAGTGCCTTGTTATCAATCTCAGTTTTAATTTTCAAGGAACTTAATCTTATTGTTAGTCCGACCGGGTCGGGCCAGCTTCGTTAAGGGACGGGAGATGACACTATTTTGTCCCTCTGCAGGGCAAAGGTTCCATTTCTCTCTGGTTAGGGCCAAGGTCATCCACTCCTTATCAAAGGAGTCCAGCACGTCCCGTCATCTCATCTAGGCCTACCGCGACGTCTCTTGCCATGTAGAGGGTCCATCATGGGATCATTCGTTTGGCCCATTGATCGTCATAAGGCAGATGTGCCCAGTCCATTGGTCCATTTAACTGGCCTCACCGGCGAGGACTTGATATACGGTGGTTGTGTTTTTTATAATTACTGCTAGCGAAATCGAATGCTTGTGGGAGAAGCGTCGCTTTGTCGTCAGGGAATTAGAAAGATTTCAATTTGTGTGTTCAGCTGCAGTTCTATGTTTAAGCGTAGTGCGTCTAGTTGTTTTTGTCCTAGTATGTTTGGATGTGGTGATATGTTTAGTTTTTGTACTAATAATATTAATTATACGAGCCTGTGAACATCCTACTGCTGGGCACAGGCCTCTTTCCATATAAAGAAGGCACGAGCAATGATAACCACGCTCGCTAATTTGCGGGTTGGTGATTTCAGATCCCAATTTTGATATCCAGGTTTACTCACGATGTTTTTCTTCATCGCTTTTCAAACGTGTCTTAGAATAATTGTGAAAGTAAATGTAGCGTAAATCACACCTGCAACCTCGTGAATAAAAATCCGTTCATTGAATCTAATTTTTTTATACTTGCGAATAAATAAAAAGCCATTGAAACAAGTAAATAATAAAAAATCATACCACCTGTGCTAACATCAGCTATCAATTGTCCAGTTCGGATATAAATAGTTGCTGCGATTAGGAATCGCCAGTCAATACTTGTGATTGAACGAGCTTAATAATCATGGCAAACATCTTCAAAATATTCTTCGTTCTGTGTGCGGTAAGAAACTCATATTTGTTTATTACAAACTTCTATTTTTTTGTGAATACGCTGTGTGTACGCCACTCGACCATCGAGAACGTCCAACATGTAAATTGTTTGTTATTGAAAATCGGATCGAACATCTTGTAGCCTGAGAGAACTAAACTCAATTAATTAATTACATAATCAATATAAAGAAAAAAAAAATGAAGTGAATTTTAGTTTCTTCTTTTAAAACGAGGCAGGTTTGTTTTTAATTCTTTGAAAATGTGTTTTATATGATCATCCATGCATCATCCAGCATTCAGAAATCAATGTTTTGTTTTTCAGATCTTCTACGTAGCACAGGCTAACTTGGTTGGTAAGTTTTCAACCTTCTGAAGTGGATAATATTTTAGATATTCAAAAACTGTAGCGCTGACATGTATTTAACTTTATGTTATTTTTTTTTCAAACCCCAAAAAGCTTAGGGCTTTAATATCGGACCACCCGGTCTCGAATTATAGGTATTCGCTTGTTTCGAAACAAACACCACTTTGTATAATAGGCATAGTAAGAAACAGGTGCAGTAAAATACCTGATTACCGTTTATTTAAACTGTCTGTGAAAAATACACAGACAGTTCTTGTTTTTTTTTTTTATTCTTCTTACAACATCAAGTTTGTTTATCTAGTCCTAGATTTCCATAATTTTTAAGCTTAATTTCTTGATCGTTTTATGTTCACAGGTGGAGGGGATAAATGTGGCTGTGGTGGTGGAGGCGGTGGTTTCACTCTTATAGATTTAGGCCTTTTAAACAATAACAACCAACAACCCTGCAATGATCGCTGCAATGACCGAAGCAATGACAACTCTAATTGTAACAACAACAACAAACATTGCAATTAATGTTTCCAAAAAATACCTTTTAACATTTTATTTCAGTCAATCATATTTTTTTTTCTTATTATATTTGCTCCACAACTGTTTTTAATATTATGTATTTATAAGCTATAAGTTGTTCTCTATTTGTATTGTATTTATTGAATAAAATTTTATAACAAGTTTGTGTATTTCTTAACCTTTACTTGTGTAAGTGTCACGTTTAGTTTTTGTAGTATCCCCAGTAGGTCCAATCCACTTTTAATGCAGTATTACAAAATTTAGCGCATCCTCCTACGCTTCGCCATTATTGATGGATAAGGTTTTGCAAGTTCATTGTCTTCAAAATCGAGGTGTTAGAAATATTAATTTCTACGTCATCTACGTCATAATCTTATAGAATAACCAACTTTACATAACATAACCTTTCATCACGCCTGTATCCCCGAGGAGGTAGGCAGAGGTGTACCAATGTACACACACAGTTCGCCGATATGTTGAGGTCCCATGTAATAGGGGGCGAGCCTATTGCCACTAACCGGGCACAAATCCAAACTCCGACCTGCTACTGAGAATTTCATAGAAAAACCCAATAACACCTCGGTCGACTCCGGAATCGAACCCAAGACCTCTAGCATAGCAGTCGCGCTTAGCACCACTAGGCCAACGAGGCAGTTTCAGATCACCAACTTTCAACTACAACAATGCAATTTTCAGCTTTGTCTAGATTTCTTTACTTTTAAGATATTTTATAAGCAACTCCATCGACTCTTGGCTAGTATATTACAGAATGTTTTTGGTGAAATTTTTATTACATTATTATGCAGCCAATCCAAAAATATTACATTTGAATCAGTCAAATTCCCATTGATGTAAAAAAAGTCGGAGATTTGGGCTAATAAATTGCCACGAGACCATTTAACGTTTTTTTTTTTTTACATTTTAGCAGACTGATTTATTTCAATTAAAGTACACTCCATTTGTACCAATGTAATTTTTTCACATCACCAAAGTAACATGCACTCGATGGTACTGCACTCGATACTTGCTTATCTATTCTAAGTCACAACTGACAAATGATTAAGAAAAATGTCGTGAGAAAACTGGATTCCAAAATATAAATCTGATATCGTCAATCCTCAATGAGCAATGTGGTGCGAATTAATGCACGTTCCTTCAATATATAGGAAGAGGCCTGTGCCCAATAGTGGGATATTTTTAGGCTGAGAGTTAAGTAGAGTGTACTTAGTCTGTAGTTTTGCTCAGTATGTATGTGTGAGGGAAATCGAAAATAAAATGGTAGGTATTTTACACTAAGAATTTACACGACTTACTAGTTTGCAGCAAGAGATCGACAATTTGTTGAAATTATTTTGATGTTTGAGCCATCGTCTTGTCCAGTCGTCATGTGTGATACACGAATTAAGTTTTCTCATTGCATAATAATAATAAACTCCTCGGGGCAAGCCATTATCTCACCATAAGAAAAAAACAATACCTGATTAAGCTGCTTTTTCCAAACGTGGGACATAAATAAATCATGTTTCTGGAGGTATTTGTTCGAGCAAGGCAATTTGTGGTGAGCTATTACTGAGTAGCGACTCAGTGCCTCAGGAAGACACTCCTTACGAAATCTCCAATCTCTTTCTTGCCTTAACAGCGGGCTTCAGACGGGGTGCTAGACCGATATTCTAAGAGTTGGAAGTCTCTGATTGCGTAACAGCGAGAAAACCAGCTTTGTTAATGATATATTTACATTAGTCCTGCAACTACCTCGAGCCAGCAATATCAGGGTAAAATTCTCGAGAAGGCCGCTGCGTGTTGGACGTATATACTCACGAAAGCTCTTCAATTAACCGGATATTAAAGTTACTAAGAACAGCCATGGCTACATATTGTTGGCCACTTATGTGTTGGCCTCGTAGCTCGTGCACCACATTTCTGAGAGGTTCGGTGGTTGCCTTCAACCACCTAGTATATGTGTCGCAGTCACATTGTATAATCTGCTGTAATGTATTAGCCTGCAGGCCGTAGTGTACTACGGCCTGCCGTTTTCAAAAACAGTGCCGTTTTCACAGGCTTTGGAAATGGATACGTGTTGTCGGAGTGGTGTGTTAAGCTGTTTTTTTGGAAGCCTTCACTTGCTTCCCCGGACTTTTGGCGGGAAACTTGCAGCCAGAGCAATAGGAAAAACTAACTACGTCAACAGCGTCGACTAAGGACACCTCCTGTGGGGTTCGGACCTCGACTTAGTGCGTTACTAACAATCTTAATATGGAAAAGAGATAGCTGGATCTAAGTTTTAATTGTTTAGGAACATATTTTTATTGCAAGTCGGATCGGGAGAGCTTGGTCTAGGGACGCGGGATAATATTTTTATAATACGCGCCCTTTTATAATATTTTTGTAGCCTCGCCGGCAATACGTAATATACGGCGGTTGTGTTTTGTATTGTTACTGCTAGCTTAATCGAATGCTTCTTGGAGAAGCATCGTTTTGCCATCGGGGAAAGAGAAAGATTTCATTTTTCTATGTTTAAGCGTAGTGCGTCTAGTTGTTTTTGGCGAAATGTGTTTGTTCGTGGTTGCAGTTATGTATTTAGCTGTAGTAGTGTGCTTGCATGTGGCGATATGTTTAGTTTTTTTACTAGTGAATAAATAAACATCCATTGAAAAAAATGAATATATAATCATACCACCTGTACTAACATTACTTATCAATAGTTCAGTTTTCATATAAATAGTTGCTGCGATTAGGAATCCTCAGTCAATACTTGTGATTGAACGAGTTTAATAATCATGGCAAACATCTTCAAAGTTTTCTTTGTCCTGTGTGCGGTATGAAACTCCGATTTATTTATTACAAACAATTTTTTTTTTGTAATCAATTTTAGTAATTTCACGATATCTGATTGAGCTAACATTAGCATTTTAAATAAAAATGGACAACATCACTTACATTGCTCTTAACCCATAATAAGTACCACAAGCATCCAAACCCGGGACACTGTAGAAAAGTGATTGTCTACATTGACATCGTCCGGGGATCGAAGCCGGGACCTCAAGGCTAGCGACACCATATCCCTGGTCTTCGAAATATCAATTGTTAATTATTGAAAATTGGTGTGATACCAATCTCATTATTCTCAAAGAGCTAATCTATAGATAACGTAATTAATTTGCACCGGTTAAGAAACGTTGCATTTCATTGCTTCTATTTTAATATTATTTTGCGGATAATTATCGGTATTTAGAAATCAATGTTTTGTTTTTCAGATCTTCTACGTAGCACAGGCTAACTTTCTTGGTAAGTTTTCAACCTTCTGAAGTAAATATTATTCTAGATACGAATATTATTCTAGAAAAGAATACGCAGATTAAATAGCAAGACAATGGAGTCACAACTTCAAAATTTTATTTAATACCAGAGCTCCGTTGTACGTGCGCCTATCTCCAGTTCTCGTAATTTTTTTCGCGTTTCCTTGTTCTTTTTTTTTAATTTCTAAACCCAAGAAAAGCCGAGATCATAGTATATTGGTCCACCCGGTCTCGATTTATAGTCGTAAGTTTTGAAACAAACACTACTTTGTACAATAGGCATAGTCAGAAACAGGTGCAGGAGAATACTTGATTAATGTTCACTTAAACTGTCCATTCAGAATTCACCGAAAATAATTGTTTTTTTTTTATACTATCTTTTTAATATATCAAAATGAATCGCTAAATGTGTTGCTAAGCGCATAACTCAATAACGCCTTAGAAAATTTTAGTGTATTGAATCACCATATTAAGTAATCCTGTCTATTGTTATTTGATAGTGAATTGTTGGATTCATCTCCGCCCACAATAATATAACTGGGAATGGGGGCCTGGGTATTCACTCGGGTAAAACCGCGGGGCACAGCTAGTTGATGATAAAATCCAGTTTACTTAACTGAACCTAGAATTTCATAATTTTTAAGCTTAATTTATTTGATCGTTTTATTGAAATAAAACTACTTTTTACGGATATTTTCGCGGTTTATATTAAGATTTTAAGTCCCGACGTTTCGACACCTTTGCAGGTATCATGGTCACGGGCAGACTGACAGTTTTATTTCAATGTCTAACATTCGCGTAAACCTAAGAAACCTGTAAAGTGTAAGTGTAAGAAAATATGATCGTTTTATGTTCACAGGAGGAGATAAATGTGGCTGTGGCGGCTGTGGAGGCTGTAGTGAAGTACTTAATGTAGCAAAAGTGGATATTCTAAACAATAACAACCAACAGCCCTGCAATAACCGCTGCAATGACCGCTGCAATGACAACTCAAATTGTAACAACAACAACAACAAACATTGTAATTAATAATTATAAAATTACCTTTTTTGTAATTATTTGTGATATATTACTTCTGTTTCCATTAATATTGTTCTCCAAAACTGTTTTTAATATTATGTATTCATAATTAAAGTTGTTTTCTATTTGTACTGTATTTAATGAATAAAATTTCGTAACAAGGTTGTGTTTTTCTATACTTTTTACTCTAGCTATACGATACGATACCTACCTGAGAAAAATATAATATGATCTTAACGACTGTACTGAATTTTAAAGTCTAAGAAAGTCATTTATTAACATAAGGCTGATACCAATTAGTAACTGAGTGACAGGCTAAATTTGAATCCGGTATTACAAGAACCAGACCCCTGTATTTTAAAATAATAATAATATTTCGGGACATCTAACACACGGTTGTCTGGTCCCAAGCTAAGCAGAGCTTGTGTTATGGTAAACAGACAACTGATAAACATACTTATATATTTCTAAATACATACATATTATAGATCAAATTACACCCAGACAACGAACAAATGATCGTGCTCATCACACAAACATTTGTCCGGGGTGGGAATCGAACCCACGACCTCCGCTATAGCAGTCAGGGTCTCTAAAAACTAGACCAACAGGTCTGTAAACTGTACCTTTTAACTGTACTTTAACTGTTAATTGAGAAACGCAAAAGGACAATAGCAGATGTTCACAATAACGGTGGGTTTAACAATACAGAAATTTAAAAGACCGAATTTAAAAATACCATGGACAAATTTAACGTTGAATGATAGTTTAAACTTTAAAATTCCGAAGTTTAATTGTATAATTATATTTTGAGATTTGAGATTTTGAAAACCGACTCCAAGTAGGCTTGTCTGCCCTAGCTAGAGTGTAATTTACCCGCAGGCTGAGGAACAGGCGGTTGCGAGCGAGCGAAAGCCGTTTGCGACAATTACCACGCGTGTGGCCGCCAGACGCCCCCCGCTCAGGACCCGTGACAGAAACCTGCATGTTGCATGCTTACTTGCATCACTTGCTACTTGCTACATGATTTCATCCATCGGTATTTCTTCCAAGAGGGATTTCGTTCCTCATAAACGATAATTTAAATATGAGTAATATTTGAATAATAATAATAAAATCAGACTTACAAGCAATATTGTTCAATTTTTTTTTTAATTCCTATAAGTTAGAGAATTATTTAATTTTATGTTTCTGATTGGTAAATATGCTCCTTTGGACTTTTTCGGTAGCTTTTAATTAATTAATTTGATGCTGGTATCTGCTGCATTAATTTATTAAGTTATATTTTTAGTTAATTGTTTTTTTTTAATATTATCTCAAAACCTAAAATCTATTTAATGACTCTGTTAGTATTCACAAATATCGAGATTTACACATGAATATCTACCGTCACACGGAGCATCCGTAAGCGAACGAGAAATTACAGCTCAAAAAGTTCTTTCCATTGGACCTATAAAAAAGTAGCAGTCTTATTGACATTGACATAACATAACATATCATCACACCTGTATCCCCGCAGGGTTAGGCAGAGGTGTACCAATGTACACCCACAGTTCGCCGGTATGTTTAGGTCCCATGTAATATGACGACCTCCGTGGTCGAGTGGCGTTCGCACCGGTTTCAAGGTGTCGCTAGCTCTGAGGTGCCGGGTTCGATCCCCGGACGGGTCAATGTAGAGAATCACATTACTACATTGTCTCGGGTCTGGGTGTTTATGGTACCTTCGTTGTATCTGAATTCCATAACACAAGTCTTAGTGCTTTAGCAACTTACTTTGGGTCAGAACAATGTATGTGATGTTGTCCGCATTTATTCAAAATAGGGGCGAGCCTATTGCCACTAACCGGGCACAAATCCAAACTCCGACCTGCTACTGAGAATTTCATAGAAAAACCCAATAACACCTTGGTCGACCTGGGAATCGAACCCAAGACCTCTAGCGTAGCAGTCGCGCTTAGCGCCACTAGGCCAACGAGGCAGTCTGACAGGCTTGGCAGGCTTGACATTGACTAACTGTCAAATTAAGCGCACGATCTTGACAGAACCTAATATGGCATTACATTACGATTAAGTTATCAGGCAAAGGTCATGAAAATCGATTTCTTGGATTTTGGTTTTATATCTATAAGAATACCATGTAAATGTATTTAAAATAAAAAAATATTCAATGAACGTATTGTTTAGGTGAGAAATAATAATAAAAGACAATTGCGAGGTGGTCAATAAGAGTTAAGAGTAAGATGCTTTGATTATTTAGAATAATCGATTAGTGTCAGAATTAGTAACTACCTGAACCATAGACTTAGCATATACATAGACCGCTACTATCGCTAGTTTCCCCTTGTGCCAAGCGAGAGCACTTTTTAGTCTGTATCTAGTACATTCGTATACTGATATAAGTTATTTTTCACGCATCTAGAAACTTATGTACGAAAATTTTGATGGTTTTGACATTGTTAGGATAATTTTAGTGTTTAAGATAGATTTATTAAAACGGCAAGCTCCATCTTCCTACATAATTCACGACAAAACTAGTTCACACTAGTGCTTACGGTTCAAACTCAGATAGGCTCACTCTATAGACTCTATAAGACCGGAACCTGTTTATTTTAAAAAATAAATAACGGGAATATGATAATCAATTTTTTTTGGAGAAGTTCTAGCAAATAATGTTTTTAAAGAAATTTATATTTAAATTGCTTTAGGTAAAAGCTTTGTGTCCTTGAGAATTCTGTTTTGTGGGCCGAAATCTGACATTGTCCTTTAAAGTCTTGTTCGCTAACCCTGTCATTTGGGCCTTGTAATGCAATGGCCGCTTGTCTGTCGCAGTTCTGTTAAACGTCAGCTTGCATCATAGGTCTAAGAAACAATTGTTTATAAGGGGAATGTATTGTAGGTAAAACAATGTGCAAAGAGTTTATAAAGTAACATTATATTTATTACAATACAAAACAGCTAATTTAAAACTATTCGATTTGAATTAGTTAAATTGACATTGATGTAAAAAAAGTCGTAGATTTGGTAACAAAAAAATGCTATCTGTTTTCACAGGACCATCAAACGTTATTAGAGTATTTTGATCTCATTTTAGACAACTGGTTTATTTCAATTACAGTACACTTAATTTGTACCTTTTCACACCACCGATGTGACATGCTCTTAACGTACTTACTAGCTTAACTATTCTTAGGCAGTGGTCCGAATTACGGGCGAGTAACGAGTAACTATCGAGTTTTTAATCGCTTAAGAAACGTACAACAAGATTTAAATCCTGTGTAAATGAAGGAGATGCATATATAGAGGGTTACTCGCTGACTGTTCACATTGGCCGGAGTGAACTCTCTCATGATTTGTTTTTGCAGCAACTAGAACTATGAAGATATACTCATTGAGCGGGGCTCGCTGAAGGATAGTCGCTTGGCGATCAAAATATTCGCCAAAGACCAACCATTGTCATTCTGGATAAGAGTGCGGTTTTGAACATCATGTTGGCCAGCTATAAATAAATAAATAAATGCGGACAACATCACATACATTGGTCTGAACCCAATATAAGTAGCTATTAAGCACTTGTGTTTTGGAATTCAGAAACAACGAAGGTACCACAAGCACACAGACCCGAGACAATCTGGAAAAGTGAGTTTCTACATTGACCCGTCCGGGGGTGGAACCCGGGACCTCAGAGCTAGCGACACCAACCGGTGCGTACGCCACTCGACCACGGAGGTCGTCTATAGGCTTTGTGTTGGTCTAGTAGCTCGTGCACCACATTTGTGAGTGGTTCGGTGGTTGCCTACACATGTGGTGACGTTTACCTACGTGTAGGTGAAGTGTGTTTTTGCGGTGGTATGTTTGTGCGCGGTTCAGTAGTTGTATGTTCAGCTGTACTATGATGTTGTTGTGGTATGCTAAGTTGTTGCAGTAGTAAATAAATAAACATCCATTCAAACAAATAAATAAATAATCGTACCACCTGTACTAATCTTAGCTTTCAATTGTTCAGTTTTGATATAAATAGATGCTGCGATTAGATATCGTCAGTCATCACTTGTGATTGAACGAGCTTAATAATCATGGCAAACTTCTTCAAACTATTCCTTGTTCTGTTTGCGGTAAGTAATTCATATTTATATATATATATACAATTACAAAAATAGGATTTTGTAACTTCTTTTTTTGTAATTGCATAAGATTTTGTCATCGTTGCAAAAGCAACTAGAAGCAAGAGAGTCGAGAATAAAATACATACACATGGTGTTACAAAATTACATAGAGATCAAACATCTTGAAATATAATATTGTAATACTCGTATCATAGTCATGTATACTCATAGAACTAATCTATCGTTATTGTAATTAAGTAGCAAAGATAGAAAATATTCTTTTTATGCGGTTCGTTATTTAATAATCAATGTTTTGTTTCTCAGATCATCGTTGCAGCGCAGGCCACACCCTGTAAGTTTTCAGCTTTCTAGCGAACACGTTTTTGACAAAATATTTTTTTTTGTTTTTATATGATTGACAAAAAAATCTTAATCTGGTCCTAAATTTGTCGATTTTAATACAGTATTATTTTAAGGTTATTCTATTGTATTGTTTTATGTTCACAGGCAAAGATCGCTGCAAAGACAACAGCAAGGAGCACGGTAAAGACCGCGATAATGACAATTGCAGAAAACGTTGCTAATAATAATCAGAAAATAAACTTGTTACATTATTTTTATTTCTCATTAATGCTGTTTTTAATGTTATAATGATAAGTCATAAGTTGTTTTCTATTTGTAATGTATTTACTGAATAAAATTTCATAACACATACATCCTGTATTTATCTTTACTTTTAACCTTAGTTGCAAAACACCTAACGCCGAAATATTAAATGTGGTCATGTCGACTGGACTGAATGCTATATTTAAAGTATTATTTATCTTATCACATTTAGCTTGATTTATCCCACTGCTGGGCAAATACCTACCTCCATTCATTCCCGAGGTCCCGGTCTTGTGATTCTTCCTGCCAGTTTCTAAGTCTAAGAAATTCAATTCTCGACGCAAGGTATAATTGTTCCTCAAAACAAGAGAGAAATCCAATATTTTAATCCGATGTCTTAAGAACCGCAACCACACACACACATAATGATCCAAATTAAACTTTTACTGTTAGTTAAGCTACACGCAAAAATCACAGACCGTCTTACTCTCAGACTGGACTGAATGCATTTATTGTTAAAAAAAGTTGCAGTTGCATGTAAATTATTTTATTCACTGTTTAGTTAGAAGTCAGCTTGCAGTATAGGTCAAGATCCGAGATATTTTTTTTTATAAATATGACATTTCTGAAAATTAATAATACTCAAAACAAAATAATTAAGAGCTACCCTATTTTTTGAAATTATTAAATTCATTGAATATGAGTACCTCTTACTTCATAGGGCCACCACCTACGTAATAAGAGATACCATATATGTAATAAGATATACTCTATGTATGACATAGGGCAAAAATGCCTGGAAGAAATTGCCAGTTGCAATTAGCCTTTTGTACATGTTTCTTCTTTATTTTCAATTTCACTGTGTTTTTTACATGTATGCATTAAATGGGATCAGTATCACATAAGGCACTGGTCTGATATCAGGCGAGGAGCGAGTAGCGAGTAGAAAAATGAACTCAAAAAGAGTCAGCGGGCAGCGAGTGTATAGTTCCGATAGTTTTGTCGCTGGGCTACAAACGAGTAAGCGAGTGCGACGGGCGATACTCGCATCACTCGCTCGGGTCATTCTATACTATTATAAAGGAAGGGAGGGCAAATGGAACATGCCTACAAAACCTGGATCATAGAACGTGCGTGATTTAAGATGCGCACAGTATCAGGCGGTCATTATAATATGTTTAATTGTTTTCTTTATTTTTAGTAAACTTGACAAATGTCTTGTTATTATTATTGAAATGATATTTTAACATCAAAAATGGCCAATGCTTTTTGGAAACTTCAATATATGATTCATATTTAGCTTTTAGGCAAGATGCAGTTTTGTAATTAAGGGCGAGTTCTTTTGCAAAAAAACATACATCGTTACTGAAATGACAAGAAAAAAACTTGCCTCAAGTGCACAAACACCATAGGTGCCAAAAAAATGACAGGCATGATCATAGTAAAACAAAATACCTTTCACGACAGACTAAAATAACCAAATGTTTTGATTATTATATCGTGAAGTTAAACCTTCCATATTATCCTCCCTTCCCCTACTATTAATTATTCTAATTTCGAAACCGCATTTTAGGTATAATGGCGCTGAATTTCGTGAAGAAGTATATATGATTGTTGTGGTGGTAAGTAAATAAATACACTGGTCAACAAAAATAGAAATTGTTTGTTTCATATGTTTTTTTTTTCTATCTCCAATTGACACGATTTTTTATCTTCCGTTTTTATTTCTGAGTAAGCTAACTACCCTCATTCACTATTTCTTCTTAGATTTTCGTTTTTTATTGGACACGTTAATATATTTTGCCGTTGTTTTCGATATGGTTTCGTCAAGAAAATGTTGCTTGTTTAATGATTATTTTATACCTGTGATGCATATACAGGGTGTTAAGAAAACATTTTTTTTTCATTTTTTTTTACCTATGTAGTATCAGTTATCGATACCTAACTGCACCTTAACGGATTAGACACGTTTTCTTAACACCCTGTATATAAACCAAATATTTCCAAAATGATATTGATAACTGGTAGGGTTTGCAACAAAATTTACCTGAAGTGTTCTTCAGCGTCATGGGTTTCAAACCAATCTTATGAAACATCATTTGATAGAGTTCAATATGTTTTTGTTAACCTAATGTTGTATTTTTTTGTACATTTTGAAAAAATAAGGTTGTATATTACAAAAAGTAGAACTGTTGGCAGTCTATTATTTTTTAATATTAGAAAGAAGGAAAGAAGGGACTACTACTAAGTCACTTGCTAAAAGAATATAAGTATATTCGCACCTACAGACAAAAAGTTTACGGTTTTATAATTGTATTCAGTTTTGTTGAACTCAATAAAGACCTTACCAAGAGAAAGAAACACATTTATTTGTAAGTATACAATACATCTTTGCCGTATTTATATTATTCTTCATAGTAAGGGCGATAAAAATAACCAATAATAGAAAAAATAATAAAGGAAACAAGACTGGCGTTGACCAGTGATGTCTATTCAAATAAATAAATACGGAATCGTAACATCTGTACTAATATTATCAATTGTTAAGTTTTATATAAATAGGTACCGCAATCAGAACTTGTCAGTCAATACTTGTGATTGAACGAGATTTAATTTTATAATCATGGCAAACATCTTCAAAGTTTTCTTCTTTCTGTGTGCGGTAAGAAATACATTTATTTGATTTTTAGATTTAATAACTTTTGTTTTTTACAAATTAACTCTTTCTGAATTGAAGTTATTTTGACAGATATGTTTTTTATTTTATTCTTAATTGTTTTTGGGTTGCCTTGTTTTTTTTTTCATTTCTTTGTATTTTTTTCTGTTGTTTTGTAGGCTGTGCTAAGTAAATGTATTTATATTCTATTTTCTATATCCGATTGATCTAATATTCATTTTGCAAACAAAAATTCTTATTAATGATTTAGTTGAGAAGGTCAAAAACCAAATAACAAAATCTTAGGCTTCAAAACGTTCCAACTATCATCCAAAAGATATCCAGAGTTTGTCTTATTTAATTCTAATCTGTAACAAGTCATTACATTTTTCTTTGTTTTTATTTTAACATTCAATTTTGCGGATCATTACTTATCGGCATTCAGTAAAGACTGTTTTGTTTTTCAGATCTTCTATGCAGCACAGGCCACACCCTATGGTAAGTTTTCAGCCTACTAGAGTAGATATGTTTTAAGATAATAGAAATCAAGCTCCGCAGTTTCACTTGCGTTGGTCCAGCCCCCGTTTTTGTATGTTAGGAATACAGTTATCCGTTATACAGCAAAAATCTTTGAAGTCACTCAAAAAGCTGCCACGCTAAAATATAACTGGGCTGGACACATCTGCCCATATTAACCGACCTAATGGCCAAGCGAACGACGCAATGGGTCTCTCTTAATGGCAGGAGAAAAGGAGTCCAGCATCGTCTGGTAGGCCTAGACAAAGCTACATATAATACATAACACATCATCACGCCTGTATCCCCGAAGGATTAGGCAGAGGTGTACCAATGTACACCCACACACACACAGTTCGCCGATATGTTTAGGTCCCATGTAATAGGGGCGAGCCTATTGCCAGTAACCGGGCACAAATCCAAACTCCGACCTGCTACTGAGAATTTCATTAAAAATCCCAATAACACCTTGGTCAGATTGGGAATCGAACCCAAGACCTCTAGCGAAGCAGTCGCGCTTAGTACCACTAGGCCAACGGGGCAGTCAGACGAAGCTAGACTCTTTTTTTAGGGACTGGTTTACCACAGCCCTGAACAGAGAGAAATGCAAGGAGGGCAAAAATCTTTATCGTTTTATTCTTATTATACGATTATTATTATTATTTATGTTCACAGGCGGAGATTCTTGTGGCTGGGGCTCAGGTTCGAGTCTTATAAGTGTAGGTCTATTAAACAATAATAACCGCCCGGCCTGCAATGATCGCTGCAATGACCGCTGCAATGACAACTCAAATTGTAACAACAACGACAAACATTGCAATTAGTATTTTTATTCAATATTGTTTTTGGTAATTGGTAAACAATCATATTAATTTGCTTTCATATTAATGTTTTTATCTAAAACTGTTTTTAATATTATATATTTATAATTCATAAGTTGTTTTCTATTTGTAACGTATTTATTGAATAAAAATTCAAAAAAAAAAATGTCTTTTTCTATACTTTCTACTTTAGCAAGATACAGAGACTAAGAAAATGTGATTTTACCCACGGGTGTTTCAAGAGCTGGACCAGAGTATCGATATTTTTCCAAATTTAACTTTTAATTTAAGTTAAGAAACACTCAATAACTTACAGAGTTTCTCATTAAAGCTAGGTTTTATGGGTAACCCTGTCATTTGAGCTTTGTAAATAATTTCAAAAAACTTACTATACTAATTTATAGCAAGTAATAAAATTATAATAATACTTGTATTCTATAAAACAAGATTCCTCCTCTCTTCTACGTTGCCGTGCCCTACGGGGTCCATAATGTACCAAAATAACCTATGTAACACCTTTATAAAACTTATGGAGTGCAATAAAATTGAATTGAATTGAATTGTAATGTAATGGCCACTTGGCAGCACATAGCATCAACGATTTTGACACTCTTCAGTAAGACGTTAACCTTTATTATAGGAGCAAGATCCGAGAAACAGTAACTTATTTGTTGATAACTAATTTATTGATAGTCTGAATATCTCTTATTAAATGAACATCACATTAGACAGTAATGACAGTATGTACACATGGGCCTATGTATTGCATAGGGGTGTGTATCACAGAAGGTAGTATGGGCATACCCTTCCTTGTTTACAATTTCTGTGATAAAAGGCCTTTGCCCAGTTTAACTGCGCTACTGTTTTACTACCAACGGTAACCAATGAAGCTTCAAGTTAGTTTTAGCTGTTGACAAAGCTCGTCAAAGTTAAACTTAAAACCATTATAGAAGCTTATTGTTAAGCTTTTCTTTTCGCCTCTATAACTACACTGCCTCCTAAATTACTAAGTCTGCCACAACTAACGATTGTCTGAATTATCCTATCTCAGCCACCAATTATGAACTATGTCAACCACTATGAAGACAACTCAGCATCGTAGTTGTTTTTTTGCATCTTAATTTGTAACACACATTCAGACAGCAAACTTACATAAAAAAATCACACCAAATTAATTAATCGTCAAAATGGAGCTAAACTCCATCAAATAGTAAATTATGGCCAATAAAAGAACGTAAAACCTATCGAAGGGCTCACCAAGGGTTCAGTACGCATTTCTCTCTGTTTTCTGAGCTGCATTTTTTACGATTAAACCCCTTTTTATTAGTTATAATCGTTTAGTTATCGGTTCTTAACGGCCTGCTAAACATAATTTCCGGTACTATCTAATGTAGTTAGTCATTTCTGGCAATCTACTGTAACCACATTTTATTTATTAACATTAAAATCGAAAGACAAGATTAAAATATGAATATTTTAATATTTTACAAAAATAACTCTTAGAAAAAAAAAAACGATTTCAAAAGAACTCTTTTATTTATTTCTTATGGATCCCAGCGTCATACCACACTGGACCAAATTAAAATGAGACAGGGATTCGCCAGCTTTCGAATAAAAAAAAGAGCTAGAAAGTTATGACGTAACAAACAGAACAAAAGATACAGTCGAATTTAGTATCTCCTCCTTTTTGGAACTCCTACAGCGTAATATATTTATGGGCAAATAGTATGGTATAGTGTACTTTAGCTTTGGTCAATAATCGCAATTACAGCATTGTCTGAGGAAAATCTAAAATACAAAGGTATCTTATGTACGAATTTATTTTTCACAATATGTGCTAGTTCACAGGAAGAAATCAATAATTTGTTCTCCCAAAGAATGCTGCCGATGACAATTGTTACGATTATCCGGCCATCTTCTTCTGCAATTGTGTGGGGTGGTACAGGTATGAAGTGGTTTCATTGCATGACTGCATAATGTTGGCCAGCTACGTGTTGGTCTATGACCTCGGTCACCACATCGCTCACCACACCGTTCACCACATCTTTCACCACGACGCTCTCCACATGTGTGAGGGTTTCGGTGATTGCCTCTGCAACCACTGGGTGTATGTTCACAAGCATGTGGTGTGGTATGCCTACGTGTTGTTTGGGTCGTATGCCTACGAGTTGTTGTAGTGTGCTGTTGCGATTTTGGGGTGATATGTTTGTGCGGAGTGCTATGCTTGTGCGTGGTGTGTTTAGCTGTAGTTCTATGTTTAGGTGTTGTGTGTTTAGTTGTTTTAGGCGTCGTGTGTTTAGCTGTAGTGGTATGCTTAGTTGTTTTTGGAGTTGTGTGTTTAGTCGTAGTAGCATGTTTAGTAGTGGCTGGGGTTGTGTGTTTAGCTGTGGTGGTATGCTTAGTGGTTTTAGGGGTTGTATGCTTAGCTGTGGTGGTATGTTTAGGTGTAGTGGTATGAGCAGTGGTTTTTAAGGTTGTATGCTTAGTTGTAGTGGGTTTTGGCGTAGTGTGTTTGGGTGTAGTGGTATGTTTAGGTGTGGTGGGTTTTGGCGTAGTGTGTTTGGGTGTAGTGGGATGCTTAGGTGTGGTGGGTTTTGGCGTAGTGTGTTTGGGTGTAGTGGGATGCTTAGTGGTTTTCGGAGTTGTGTGTTTAGTGGTAGTGGTATGTTTAGTTGTGGTGGGTTTTGGCGTAGTGTGTTTAGATGTAGTAGTATGCGCAGTGGTTTTCGGAGTTGTGTGTTTAGTGGTAGATGCATGCGCAGTTGTTTTAGGGGTTGTGTGTTTAGTCGTAGTAGTATGTTTGATTGTGGTGGCTTTTGGCGTAATGTGTTTGGGTGTAGTGGTATGCTTAGTAGTTTTCGGAGTTGTGTGTTTAGTGGTAGTGGTATGCTTAGTGGTGGTCGGGGTTGTGTGTTTAGTGGTAGTGGTATGCTTAGTGGTTTTCGGGGTTGTGTGTTTAGTGGTAGTGGTATGCTTAGTGGTTTTCGGGGTTGTGTGTTTAGTGGTAGTGGTATGCTTAGTGGTTTTCGGGGTTGTGTGTTTAGTCGTAGTGGTATGTTTAGTTGTGGTGGTTTTTGGCGTCGTGTGTTTAGCTGTGGTAGTGGGATGATTAGGCGTTGTTAGTTTGGTTGACGGCGACGGTTTATGAGTCGTGGCAGCCGTAGGTGTAGCTATTGTAGTAGCATGCTTGCTTGTAGTAGCTTGCGTCGTTTTATGGGTTGTCGTTTCTACCGGCTTTGTGGTATGTTCAGCTGCAGAGAAAAAAAAAAGGTGTAACGTTAGTACATCAATCACGATTACATGAACAGGAATATAAATATATAAAACCCCTATACGTGCAGCCATTCTTAAAGAATATAATAATAAATCTAATAATAATTGATAGTATTAGATTCCATCTAAATAAATTCTAGTACAATAGTTCTTAAAAACTTTGAGATGCAATTAAAAAATTACTTACGATTTTTCGTAGTTTCATCATCTGCAACACGGAAAACAAAAATTAAAAAACGAAATCTCTTTCAGATACCCAATTTAAAGGGATTATAGGAAAGATCAATATTAAAAAAATTGTTTAATGTACACAATACCTTTTGTCGGGTTAGCGCAGGCTAAGTGACAAATCTGAAAACATATGAGTATGGTTAAAATATTAAATGACAGCAAAAAAAAAACAGCTTTAAACGTTGGTCAAGTTAGTAAAACTTGGTATTTTACTTACCCCTAAAATCAATAACCAAATAATTAAAACGTTAGCCCTCATTTCTCGACAGCTCAAATGCCCGAGATATAGACTGACAAATTTCTATCAATCACCCTTTTTATATTTGATGAAATGGTGACAGACACGTCAAGTAAACAATGTCATCTGACGTATTGTCAACACAGGTGATCAAAGCAATAGGCCAATAATAAAACTTAGAACAACAACTGCAGTTCGTGCGTACTTAGGTATGCTTTTTAATTGCTAGGCCAAATAAACAATATCATTAAAAACAAAGGTTGTGTTATTGTAAGTAGTCAGTTTGACTATGTACAATTTTATTGCACTTGTTTAAATAATAACCAAAACTTTTACATTTTGTTGCACATGAACATTCAGTGAACACACAATGAACGTTCAGTGTACCCCAAGGCAATATCTTGGGCTCAATAAGTGTAAGTAAATCAAATAAGTTGTATTGAGCCCAAAAATCACAGAAATTCATTCTGACTTGTATTACTTTGTGGAAAATTACCATGAATTATTTTTCATTAATTAATAGAAGTTATCGAATGTCTGGTTCAATAGTTTAGTTTAAATAATGCCTACAATGCAGCAAGGTTTTCACAATTAGTTGTTTACATTGACGTCTTAGGGTATGTCCAGCACCTTAATTGACAACATCACACTCCTTTCAGGAAATATAAAATTAAAACACGATTCAGTTTATCGACCAGTTTATTCATAAATGATTTTTATTATAAACATCGGTGAGAAAAAAAAAAGAAAAAAAAACAATCAATCTAAATTTCTTCGTCACACTGCTGGGCAATACAAGACTTTGATATTTCATTTGACTTTGCCTGCATATCTTAACTTGCTCCCACGATATTATAGTAATTTAACCGCAATATTTCTTCATAAGTATACACTGAAAACATAAGGGTACGTCCAGATCTGACGAACAAGCATTACACGAGCAACTCAAAGTTATTGAAACTAGTGCGTTCCGGCATGCTCGCTAGCCGCTTATGTAATGCTCGTTCATCAGATCTGGACGCACCCTTAAAACACATCTTTTTTTATTCCTAAGCTTAAAGTTAACTAAATGTTCACAATTATTGACATTTGCATGACTTAGTTGTAGTAGTTCGTTTTGTAGTCGTCGTTCCAGCTGTTGGGCATGGTGCTGTTGACGACTTGCTTGTCGTAGTTGTTTCAGGCTTACTAGAAGACGATGTTGCTGGTTTCTGCGACGACGATGTTGAAGGCTTACTTGTCGTCGTTCCAGTTGAACATGGAATTATTACTGGAGGACTTGGAATCGTCACTGGTGGGTGAGTTGGGATAGTTACTGGGTGACTTGGGATTGTCACTGCTGGATGACTTGGGGTTGTCACTCCTGAGTTGCATGGGGTTGTCACTGCTGGATGACCTGTGGTGGTCACTGCTGGGTGATTCGTTGTCGTTGCTGCAGGGTGACCTGTGGTTGTCACTGCCGGATGACCTGTGGTGGTCACTGCTGGGTGATTCGTTGTCGTTGCTGCAGGGTGACCTGTGGTTGTCACTGCTGGATGACCTGTGGTGATCGGTGCTGGATGATTTGTTGTCGTTGCTGCAGGGTGACCTGTGGTTGTCACTGCTGGATGACCTGTGGTGGTCACTGCTGGGCGATTCGTTGTCGTTGCTGCAGGGTGACATGTAGTTGTCACTGCTGGATGACCTGTGGTGGTCACTGCTGGGTGATTTGTTGTCGTTGCTGCAGGGTGACCTGTGGTTGTCACTGCTGGATGACCTGTGGTGGTCACTGCTGGATGACCTGTGGTGGTCACTGCTGGGTGATTCGTTGTCGTTGCTGCAGGGTGACCTGTGGTTGTCACTGCTGGATGACCTGTGGTGGTCACTGCTGGGTGATTCGTTGTCGTTGCTGCAGGGTGACCTGGAGTTGTCACTGCAGGGTGACTTGTTGTCGTCACTGATGGATGGCCTGGGGTTGTTACAGCTGGGTGACCTGGGGTGGTTACAACCGGATGACATGGGGTAATTGTGGTTGGATGACTAGGGGCGGTTGTTGCTGGCTTACTGGTTGAGGTTGTTCCACTAGATTGACACGGTGGTGTTGTGGGTTTAGCCGTCGTGGTCTGAGTTGACGAACATGGAGTTGGTGTTGGTTTACTGGATGTAGTCGTAGCTTTACTTGTGCTGACTGTTGTTGGTCGACTTGTGGGAGATGTTCCAGTGGACCCACAGTCACCCGTTACTGGCCTATTTGTGCTGGTTCCTGACCCACAACTGTTCTCTGTTGTTGTTTTACTTGTATTTGATTCACAGGATGGCTTGTTTGGAAACGGAATAAATGAAGGTTTTTTATCTACAACTGCAACAAAACACACATTTTAATTTTAAAAATACACAGTACACACGCATTGAACATCAAGTAAAAATGAAAAAAACAAAAAAATATATGTCTTATACATGATAAAAATTTACAAAATGAAATATGGAAGAAATACTTACGTTTACCCAGAAAACCTGTAATTATAAAAAGAGGAACATTATTAACAAAAGTTTAGTATTTCTAAATAATTTGCGTAGAACACTTCCACATAGTTGGAAGTAAAATAACAAGAAATTAGTTTGTATACTGACCAAAAGTTGGCTTAGCCCGTGCCGAGCTCATCTGAAATTGATAAAATTAAATTTATTATTCATTAAGGACACAAAACAAAGCCACGATTTTGTCCTAAGAATATTTCATAAAATTTTATCTATAAAATCATTGTTACTAACACCATGTGCTTTAGTTCATTTCAAGTCCCACTCGACCAAGACGCTTATCACCTTCAGCGACCTTATTTTGATCCCATCTTAATTCAGTATTCGTAAAACAGCTGTTAAAATATGTAGTAATTCTCTACTCACCGCACACAAGAAAAAAGTTAATACTAAAATATTTGTCCTCATCTTTACACTTCACCAAACCACGATAGATTAATTAACAAATTTCTAAGTACCAACGTTTTTATAATCGATTTTAATAACGTCACTGATATTTTTTTCTTTATATTATTACAGGTGATGCATAAACCTTAGAACATTAAATTCCACTTTATTATTGCAAAGTGTTTCTACGTAATTTATAAGTCAAAACAGCTTTGTAAAGGACAATGCTGTTTACCGTGACAAATTCGTTTTATTAGGAACTTATTTATTAAGTAAATCTAGTATGAGTAATGCACTTAATGAATACACTTGTGGAACATAATGTGGCGCATACTTTGTTATTTGACTTTCAAACTTATGATAAGTAATCTATTCAACACATCTTAACTTTTCCAAGATGGGAAATAGGTGCGTCCTGCAGGGAAGTGTTCTTGGTCCAATGCAAATAAATAATTTATATTATAAGGTGGAAATCAAGATATTATTTCAACGATCGATAGAAATCAAATCACAAATAAATTAGTGTAATCGCGTTACGCGTTCGATCGCTGCACTAGCAAATGTTTTTATGATGCGCAGATGTTTTGCCTAAGGCATATTATTTTTTGCGTCAATGAACTGCAATAATTGTTTATAGAAAAACAAGCTATTGGTAGTTACCGTTTCAGTGTTAAGGTTTAAAAAAACAGATGTAAAACTTAAAAAAAGGCAAATAACAGAGCTTTATAAAGTTTATAACTTATGCAAATGGGCTAAATAAAAAAAAACAGCTTTACCGTAGGTTTTAATAAATCTTTCTAAAATTACAGCTTATTATAAAATTACACTGGCTTAAAATCACCCTATCTTATAAGTGCAACATAAAAAAGGTATCGAGTTAAGGTATCAGATGGCTTGCCATTTCACCACTAGTTAAGACGTTCGTGTATCATTTTACTTGAGCAAACTTCCCTCCAGCGACTTTATGGAGGGGAACTGCAATTATTTACTGAGATTGCATGCCTCGTAACGTTTAGGGTTTCACAGGGGCGATCCGTGAATTTGTTTATTTAACACTTGTTAGATATTCATGTGAAAAGCGTCATGGTTATAAATTGACCGTGTTGGGTTGGATTTCGGGGTAGTTAGTGTTTGAATCTTTGTTGTATGAATGATTATTTGGGTTTCAATACCCGAATAAAACTCTTTATTTTTTGAAAATTGATTTTTATATCACCGTATTACTGATTTTTGTGTTACTGTGTAATATTATTTTGGAAATTTTTATCCTCAAGACGTAGCAAATGAGTTACCATTTGACCGGATTTTCCGTCATTGATTCTTTGATAACATTATGGTCAACCCATTCCACATACTTTTAATATCACATACTACGAGCAAAAGGAAGGAATTTATATTGGTCGCATCTAGACTGGGAAGCTTTAAGAACCATTATACAATTTTATGGGTAAACCAAACATTCCTTTAAAACTAGATTTATTTACGAGCTTTGCGTGACGCGGTGTCGCTTTCTGAAGATCTTTTAGTTAAATTCAGCGCAAAAATGGCTAGGAATTCAGAATTTATTTTGAAATAGAAAAACATTTGCCTTGGTGCATTCAATGGGATATTAGTCAGTAATAGTAACTGTTCTTCCAAAATTGTATCTATTTGCAACTTAAGATGATGTAACCATTTTTTCATGTCAACGTATCATCGTGTTTTAACATACTGCACCTATTATACCTAATAGTATGCATTATCTCTCTGCCCAGTTCCCAATGATTTAGAGTCGGCGCAATGCGTATTTAACTAGCAATCATCTCTACTACTAGTTATCTCAACATCAACTTCATATACATACATATTATCTCTCACACGATCCATCCATCTCTTTTTCGGTCTAACCCATTTACTCGTACAGTCATACTCATGACTTACAAATTATGCGCTAATCGACATCTTAAGCTATGTTAGAGTCCTCCTAAACATTTATGTTTAGTTTATATTCAACTCTTAGTGTAGGTAATAGAAAACAGTCATTCAGACCACAACGTACCACACACAGAGTGAATATTAGTCACAATGTTTTACTACCTTTGTAGGTATAAGACCAAACAATTATGGGCGAAGATAAATTCTTGCATTCCAAAGCTCTTTGTTCTACTAATTAACACCGATATGGTTAAATACTATTAGTACCAAAGCAAACAGGACTCAGTAGTATGCTAATGCCTGTTTCTGTTACAGCTTTGGAACTAATAAGCAGGGGGCATAAAACATCAAAGCATAGAAAAAGATTTACTTTACTTAAACGACACATAACTAAAGCCAAACATACATTTATCCAAAAATATTTTTGGTCCCTCCATGCTCAAAGATTTTGAGTGGAAGAATACTAATAAGATAAAGATTAAAAATACTATTTAATTATCAAAGTAAATACCTAGTAAAACAAAATGTATTATTTGGCATCGTCACCCTTTCATTTCAAAGGAATCAGGTACAAAAGAAACTAAAACACAAACCCACCAAGAATGTCCGACAAAAATGTCAAATAATAAGCGAAAATTCTTTCATCAAGCAAAATAACTTATTTCCCCTACTTACATGCGTACGATAAATATTTAAAGATAAGAGAAATATGGGAAGCATGTTGAAAGAGGGCCCGCGGTCAATGGCGGCCAAAGCAATGTACTTTGATGAAGAAAATATTCCCGACAGATACCGAAAGGCCGACGAACTGTGCCACTATTGTCTAAGCGAGCGATATTTAAAAGGAAATGTACGGTGAAATATATTAGAGTGCTTTTGAATAGAATGTTGGATTTGACGTCGTTCGTTGACAGTTGAATTTAGATTTAAATATTGTTTGCTTCGTTTGGTGTGTCGGATTAGTTTGAATTTGTTTATTTTGAATTTGATTTACTGTTTGTGCTACTTTGGGGCATTAAGCACAACATAATTTACATTCGAATATTTTTTAATTAAAATATTTAATTCTAAGGCACGAACTTCTAAATTATGTTCATTCTGGTTTAGTATTATTGTATTGTTAATTTAAAGAATATTTATTCGTACCAAAACAAAATCGATGTTCCATCCACGAAAAATATCTACTGACTTTCCAATAACCCCCCGCAGGATTATTCCAGAATGCTTCTCTTATGTCGGCGTCATTTGAAATTACATCCGCGATTAACCCTGAGCACATAAGTTAACCGGCCGGTTAAACTAAATGGTTCATTGCAACGATTAGGCGAAATATGCGCCGCGAATTGTTGCAAGTTTTTGCTATTGCCGTCAATTAGCAGCGGTGATGAATGAACGGGGAAATATTTTTTAATGTCTCATTCAAGAAATATGTAGGTGTTCGCTATTAATGACTAAGATGTTAGAATAGTATCCCTATTAATACTAATTTTGCTAGTTAACTCTTAACATGTAAAAGCTCATGGTTATTTTTCTGATATTTAATTATATTTCGAAAATTATTGCTTATTACTTTTGTGCATTAAACAGTTTTCCCTCGTAAATTTACAGTCGTACAAACCGATATACCAATATTTCTAAACCCATAGGTGTTATATTATTTGTGTCCATCTAATCTATTTTAAATAAATTAAATTCCTATCAATATCGATCATATACATCCACAAAGTTAATATCAAGCCCGATTGCTATTCGGTCGAACAAAATTTTTCATCTGTAACGGAACCTCGTTATTACCGCACTAGTTCTAGGGCTGCTATCACAGCATCACTCGATAGATAACGACAGAGCCCTAAATATGATGCACTTAGCGATTATTGGATATTTCTTTGCTTTTTAAAGGTAACTAATCGCAAACAGTAAAACGACAGATCGGTAGGTGTAGACCGAAACTTTAAAGATCGACTATTCTAGTTGCCAGGTAGTATGCTTTTGGATACTATTGAAAAGATGAACGCCATAAGTGCCTGTCATATTATCAAAAAAGAAAACTACATATAATAAATTCCTACTTAAAAACTGGTAAAATATCTTCAAAAAACTATGTCACAAAATTCACATCAACAACCAAACAAACAAAAAATATCCATTCCTAATCTAGATGAAACATAAACTATCCCGCAAGTGCCAGCCCTAAATACATCCGAAGCGAGTTGTAGAGGCACCCAATTAAGTTAATCCCTATTTCATATTTCTTAGTCGAAGCCGCCTGACTGCAGACTTCCGTTGAACTGTTGATTCAAGAAACACAATCTTCGTAACGCGATATTCTAAAGGGGCACTTTTTGCTGACGCTAGCTTCCAGTTTCGAATTTACGATTATTTTTTGTGATTATATGGCTTGAAAATCGATTTTGGTTGTGGTTTTTGCTGTTAAATTATATTTATTTATATAATTTGTTTATTTTTGTAAGTGGCCTGTTCTTTTATTTGCTTTCATCTAAACCATGCTTTGTATTTATTTAAATTCAACCGAAGTATTTCTTTTTAACTCTTGAAACAAAAGCATGCCACTTCTGAACCGCGCAACTAGAGTCATATACTATAACTTTTTTTGAGGTATATTTCGAGGTTCATCATTTCTTTTGAAACGGATTTTTTTTATTCGATGTTGAGTAAAATGCCCATAAATAAAGTTAAGATTATTAGACATTCTATATTTTATACAAAAAAGTGAATATCTAATTTGAAATCCACCCAGCTGATTTCATAAAACCTTAACAGAATAAACTCGAAGAATATTAGAGTTCCCCTTTGTGAAGTCAGACCCCTTTGATAGTCGAAACTCGCGGGTAATCTCGCTAATATAACCTCCCCTATTGTGGGTATCTTAGATCATAACAAAACATGCTTGGGTTTTCCGTACATGCAAACGATATTGCCTTTTTAATCTTGTTTGGTGGGATATACTGAATTTCTGTGGTAGTTTATTTTTGCATATTTAAAAGATACTTTTGTAATCGACGAGTAAATTATTAGTGTTCGTCTTTGCAATAACATTTTACAAGTAAGTATATCACTTTTACATAGGACACGTAAGTTGAAAATATGCGAAATAAATCATATGGGTTCAAAAGAGAAATTATTATTTATTGGATTAAAAATTAAGCAACAGAAAAAACATCTTTACCTAACGTTTCATATAAAGACGTCATTATTGAATTGAAAAAGCCTCATAAGTCTTTTGTAAACACAATGACATGATTCACATAGCGTCATATTTTCCTGCATGTATTGTTAGGTTATGTAAAAAATTCCATGACTCAGTGACAGGTATATCATAATACAAACATGTCTGTCTTTACAAGTTAATTAGTATGAAAAGTATTATTATATAATAATTTATACCAGCTTTTAACAAACACTGCGACTTGCGTACATTCACTTGAGATTAAAGGTACGTACGTAGTTGTTACAAGAAATAAAATAATACGAGTGTAAATACTTTGCGAGGTTTGTGTCCCACAGTAGGTATTCCTGAAAAGACGTTTATCACAAATTTTCAATTTTTTTACAAATATTAAATTTTCCGAAATCCTCAATAAAGCTTGTCTAGTTGTTAAGAAAAAATATTTAAAAATGTAAGACCACAACAAAAGCTTTTAACTTACAATCTTTTAATCTTTATCTTACAATCGCGTTACCAACAAAAGGAATAAAAAGGAATTGTTAATATAACCTGTACATATCAAATAAACGGACAGACGGCGAAAGGGGAATCAACATTAAGTAACGAACATCAAACAGAAATGTTTTGTTATAACAAGGTAATAAGACGGATTGTGGTGTGGACACACGAAGCGGATAATACAATAAATCTATATAGCCCTGTAAGCAATATTTCTTTTTTTATTGATTTTGGTGCACTGGTAGCTAACTCAACATAGGAAATAGTAAAGCAGAAAGCAAAAAAAAAACAATTATGTCTGTATATTTACAGCAAACATACGCAATGTTCAAAAATCAACTTTATATAAAAAAAAAAACATAAGACTGTCAACTTCAGAGTATGTATTACTTTTATATACTGCAAATTTTTCATAAAATATTGTAAAGAAATTAAACCCATAAACAGCAGGCTTACTTTTACAGCTCATTTTACTTAAGAAAATTTGCTGATAATATGAGAAGTAATGTGTATATTAAATCTTAAGAGGGAACTAGTGTGCCACCATCTTTTTCTATACCAGACGTATATCTTCCATTTGATTCAATATTAGGATAAGGAATTACGTAGACCAATAATACAGTCTCGTAGAAACTTTCATACAAACATAGATATGCGAAGTTAAACACATCTATTATGGACGCCAAAATATATTATTATGACGTCTTTACTTAATACTTGAAGTGGTCTCATAATAGGCGAATTTATTTTAATACATACCTTACCAATAAGTACTACTTAAGCAATTTCCTGTAAGTAAGAATATTACATTGAAATGTGCTACCAAAATCTTTAAAAAAAATAAAACTACTGCTAGCGGCGGATCCGAACTAAGATGCATCTAAAAGCATCTGAGTTCAAAAACCTTAAAAAACTACTTACCTATGGTTTTCAAGTTTCTAAAATATTAAATACTAGCTGTGCCCCGCGTTTCACCCGCGTGAATGACAATATATACACTATCTTCATAAATTATAGCTTATGTATTATTCCGATATATCAGCTACATTATTGTAAAGTTTCATTAAAATCCATTCAGTAGTTTTTGCGTGAAAGAGTAACAAACATCCACATATCCATTCTCACAAACTTTCACATTTATAATATTAGTAGGATATAAATAATTTTATTGCAATTTTGTTTTAACCGACTATCCTGAACCTACTACTAACTACAGAACTGCGTACTCGTGCATAATACACAACTGCAGGACATAACTTCAACCCGCACAATCACATTAATTAATCAGCGAACGTTAAAACACATCCAATAAATGGTTTTATTCATTAACAAGAGCTGTCTGTATAAAGTTGTTACAAAAACAGACACTTAATCATTTTGGTCGCTGTCAAAAAATGTAAAGTGCTCAGCCGTTGCTGTCGAAATCATAATTTTTTAAATTGACACAACAAGACACTTTGATGAATGGTTTTTGTTCGAAATTAATGCTTTTAAATGATAAACAGTGTACGCATCTCTGGATTAAATTAAGATAGATTTCAATTTTATTTATTTGCATTCTATAATGAATTAATTCATTAGTGTGAAACGATCCTTCACGTAGCTCTTTACGTAAATGTAAAACTTCATTAATTTGGTTGAATGACAAAATGTATATTATACTCGTATTTTGCATATTTATTTAAAGCGGATTAAAATAATATTTTAATCCGATTCAAAACTTAAATAAATCTTATATTTATTTTATTTTATTCGTTTTTAAATGTATTCACTTTGAAAACAGAGTAGGTACGTTCTTTTTAATTATTCTCTTTTTAGTTAAAAGTGTTGTTCGCAGTGAAGCCATAACTAAAGATTACATCTTTTCCCAGTGTTTCCATATTCGACATTCCATTTCAGTTTTTAATGAATACAATTTTAAATAGCGAAATAAAATAATATTTACCGTACGTAATTGACTTTTTATTTATTGCCGATTTCGACGGATACACAAACTTTACCATAAAGCTTATGTTAAATTAATCATTCGCTTTAAATGTTGAATAAAAACATCTCTTTTAAAATATATTCTGGGTTTAAAAATGTGCATTATTTTAAACTAAAAATGAATATACAAAACAAAGGAACGGCTGCAGTTTAAAAACATCCGCACAACGGCACAACTACCAAAAACAAAACACAACTACCCAATTAGCCGAAAGTCATGTTCAAAATTCATTGTCAATTAAAAACAGCGGTTTAAACAATGTCTATGGCCGCACGAAAATTGTCATAACCCGAAACGAGGTTGTATTAAAAATTCCATCATGGTGAATGGCCTGCAGGTTTCGTATACCAAGGTCACAAAGGAGGCTTGTAAGGTATTCTAAGTGTGGTGAATCTTGCAGCCAATGAAAGGGGGTGGTTAGGTCATATTGCATGTTTTATGAACCTGCATGATTTACATGTCTGGAGCGCATGAGGTTTCAGACATTTCTTGCTTATTTTTAAAGAGTTTAGATTGTGTTTGGTAACGCTAGGGACTAGAAAGAATTTAATAAAAAATAGCTACTAAAATCTACTTATTGACAGCATAGCGTAGCTTCGGTATTAAAGGATACGATGACAATAATGGATGGTTTCCAAAACTCAAATCAAGGATCACAATAATTTTTGTTGTTAAAATGTACGTGAAAAACAATAATCTCTAAAGCTAAGAAAATAATATAAGCCAACTTTCAATTAACATTGAACAAGTAAATATAAAACAAAGCACTAACGAAACCAATTAAATATTAATAAATTGTAATCAGCAGTAAGCAAGATTAAAACTTAATGCTCGTTCTATCTCAGTAAAGAGGCGCTAACAGACGATAGTAACAGGTTAGGTAATATTAATGAGCTCAGATTTAATTATTCTAAATACTTAACCTAATTTCTGAAAAGTGTTCAAGAGTACTATAAACCGAACAGCATGTATGAAGGGAATAATGAAAGTGGACAAAGCGAAACAGGTGTGTAAGGATCGTAGCTAGTGGAAAGAAGTGGTCTCTGCCTACCGCTATAAGGGAAAAAGGCGTGATTATATGTATGTATGTATGTACAAAGCGAAACAAGTGTGTAAGGATCGTAGCAAGTGGAAAGAAGTGGTCTCTGCCTACCCCTACAAGGGAAAGAGGCGTGATTATATGTATGTGTAATTTCTGAAAACAATTACTAATAGCAGCACTAATAAATTCAAGTAAGCACCCCAAATCCTTTGTTTAAACTTGTAAATAAAGTTAACAATTCAAATCTTGTTACCCTTTGTTACTATCTGAAACTTTGTAGACGATAGAATAAGATGTATAACAAGCTTCAATTAAAGCCTACATGGATTATGGACGTAGAAAAATGAATTTCGAAGTTTTAGAAATTAGATTTTTGTT
Source organism: Autographa gamma (assembly GCA_905146925.1). Lineage (NCBI taxonomy): Eukaryota > Metazoa > Arthropoda > Insecta > Lepidoptera > Noctuidae > Autographa > Autographa gamma. The sequence goes on from LR989858.1 coordinate 2,527,646, forward strand.
GTAAAAGTTTAATTTTTATAAATGTTTTTATTATGAGATTATTTTTCAAGCCTTGAACTTTACAAGGGTCAGAGTTTGCGCATAAATAGAAGTCCACATCCACAATGGAGTCTCTAATATTGGAGCCCTACCAGCCCAGCCCCTACCAATCACAATGACTAAAGTACGACGTCTTATAAAAAAATCTTTTTCTTTGGTTTTTTTATGAACTATAAATTCAAAACTGCATTCGTTAAACATGGCTGGTCAGTCTTAAACGGTCACGAGATTTACCCGTAGCGGTATCACCTTGTTTTTAATTCCATGGTACAAGTGTTACTTAGTTTGGAAGTCAGGAGCTCATGTATATGTAAAAAAAAGTGCAATAGACAAATTGCCATAATAAATTCTTTAAGATTCGACATCACAAATTTTGAAACGATCGTCGCTTCATCATATGGCTTAACTATTGCTTGGTTCTCGCAAGTAAAGTAATACCACTACACTACGATAGCCTAACCAGCTTACTACAAGTTAAACCAATCAACTATCAGTGTACATAAGCATTAAACACTGAACAAATTCTCCGTCCCATCAATACTCCGTTCTTAGTGTGGAGGCACGCTCGCCCGTATAGTACGGCACTACGACACTACGGCACTACGGCACTACGGCGGTACGGGTAATGTTACCTGCGCTACAAATTGCTTGGACACCGTTACACGCGGACATGTAGCAAGCTATTGAAATCTATTATAGAGTTGGGAAGGCTTAGAGGTGGTGGTTTCGTAATTAAAATGTAGCTTGTATGCTGAACATGATGTATAGTTTTGGTGCTGTTTAAAAATGTTTCGTACAAAAAATCAATTAGTTTTTGGAAATTCATAACATAACATAATATCATCACGCCTGTATCCCCGAAGGGGTAGTCAGAGGTGTACTAATGTGCACCCACAGTTCGCCGATATGTTAAGTTCCCATGTAATAGGGGGCGAGCCTATTGCCACTTACGGGGCACAAATCCAAACTCCGACCTGCTACTGAGAATTCCATAGAAAAACCCAATAACACCTTTGTTGACTCGGGAATCGAACCCAAGACCTCCAGCGTAGCAGTCACGCTTAGCACCACTAGGCCAACTAGGCAGTTTGGAAATTATATTTAAGAAATTCTCTTTTCAATCTAAGAAACCTTTTATTCGTCCTTTGAAAAAAGGCTTTGCGTATCAGTTATTGTTGTAATGTTCTCTTTTATGTAATTTCTTAAAACGTCATCTCTGGAAATAAAAACTACCGGAAGTTTTCACACCAGGCCTGAAATTTTTGAAACGTAGATCACAAAAATAATTAATAAATTGCTAAACTATGAGGTCGGACAATACATTAATTATTATTGTTAAGCGCTAAGATTAGAAGTTACTCCCTTTTTTTAATCTATGACAGCCTGAATATTTGGCAACAGATTGGTTTGCTTCAGCATTTCTGAAACCAGGGTTTATTCTTGGAAACGATTTTCCTATAACCTCTATATTTTTATGATCCTGCACAGGTATCGTGTTTGTAGGTGCTATGTAAGTCAATTTGTCGGCGTCGCAGCGCGGCCATCGCGGTAATCCAGTTCAAACGAGATCGATCTAGTTAGGTGTTAGCTTGTTTACCGGATTAGACCGCTTCGAACCGGTTAACACCAACCCAGGTGTACCCGAGCGAGTATACAAAGAGCTTCAGAAGGTAGGCCTCTTGTGTCTTGGCTTTCCAATGATTTATCCCTTTGAATTACCTGAAAAATTCGTCATCAAGGGACTACCTACTACCCTTTTCTTGAAATATTAATCAATTTATTGTCTTGTTATCATAGCTAATTACTTAACTAGGTACTACATAAGTGAAGTAATCTGGATCACAAATGTATATTTTGTTTTTAATTTCTATTATTAATTAATTAATTACATGCCAAAAGATGAAAGGTATGTTTTATATTTACCCTGGGCATGTCAAAGTGATGTCAAATACCTTTGGCGGTTTTAATTATTTTCCGCATATTTACTTTAGGATTTACTACACCCGCAGTGTAAACAAAATGCTTGGTCCCATATTTTAATAAACCACCATTATCTCCAAAGGATATTTATAGCGATCACATAAAGGCTGCAAGGCTATAAAACTCAAAATCGCCTGGCACGTTCCCAACCAAATACGTGCGTGTAATAACGAAAATCCACTTTCAGTTATGTTTTATACCACTCGGTAACACTCCATAACGTTTGGACTGGATCCTTGCAAGCTTAAAAAGATCAGTCGAAGAAACAAATGAGCAATCAAAATAGGTCTTATGAACTAGGCCATAAAGGTTACAATATGTTTGAAAGTGTAATTTGACGGTAAATATATCGTGGTTAAAGGTACAGCAAATTACTTCCTCAGGCTTGGAAGGTGACTGTTGACCGGCCCTTATGTTCGAACGTTATTCTTTACTATTTAAGGAAAACGCGTTTTACGTTGCCTGTGAAATGGTGCTCACCGTGTTTTGTTCAGGTTACTGGAGGAATTAATATGAAAAAGGTAGATGCGGAAAGTAATTAACTTAAACATAGCAAAAGTCATGTTTTTTAGAACATGAAAGTCTGCTGGGATGGGACACATTCGATTAGCAACCGAATAAAATCAGTGGATGAAGTTGTCACAGCACACAAACAAGTATGCAGTATACCTACCTAAATAATGGATCATTTATATTCCCTAAAAAGCCGACAGTTTTAAATGAAAAAAGTTTGTTCAAAGATCTTGAATAAATATTGGTAAAGATGAATAAATAAATGCGGACAACATCACATACATTGCTCTGAACCCAAAGTAAGCAGCTATTAAGCACTTGTGTTATGGTATTCAGAAACAACGAAGGTACCACAAACACCCAGACCCGAGACAATGTAGAAAAGTGACTTTCTACATTGACCCGTCCGGGGATCGAACCCGCGACCTCAGAGCTAGCGACACCTTGAAACCGGTGCTTACGCAAAAAAAAGATGGTCTGCATATTTTGAATACTATTACATTTTGTCGTTCAAAGACCTCAAAAATTCATAAACTTTAGAAAACTCAACAGCCTAAATAACCAATCGATCAGCAATAAAAACAAAGTGATCAATAAAAATATAATCTAGAGGAGTGTTTGTTTCCCTCCCCGGGGCGCAGTGATGCATCGGGAATGTTATGGTAATGTTCAATGTTTGTGCGTTTATACGGAGCCGTTTTTATATCTGAAGTACATATAATAGGTTTAAGGCAGTGTCTACAAGGTGTAGAGAGAACTCCAATCGCAAAATTGTATTGCGTTTTTAATTATAATATGCAAAAAATCTGGAACTGTCATGTAGATAGCTAATATAATTTATCTCAACGGTCAGGTAAGGTTTTGACTTGTTACCCAATGTAGATAGTTTCGCCGTTTTCTAATGACTGAAAATTTTATTTTAATATTTACCCCGCTAACTAATTCTGTAAATGAAGGAAACATCAAATTATTACAACTTAAATCGCCAATCCGCAAATGAGCAATCGTGGTGATCAATGCTCGTGCCTTCTCTATATGGGAAGAGGCCTGTGCCCAGCAGTTGGACGTTTATAGGCTGCAATTATTATCATTTATTTATCGTACTTTAACAGTTAATTAATTTTCCACTGATTGAGTAAAAAAACAATATGATGGCATTAAACCTATTACATTACATAAATTTTCTATTAATCATATTAAGTGGCACCACCATCACGCTATATTTTGGAAGCGGCCCTTCACAGAGAAGTCTTAAACAACAGTAAAGTGGTAGTTTCAGTGAGAACTCGATTACTTGCTCGAGAGGAAACCAATACATAATTATATACAGAAGGTTAATTTGGATAAATGTTTTAAATGCAGATATTTAACTAGTTTTTAGATGATATGAGCAAGAAAGGAGTGAAATGCTGAGTTGATGAGTTGTAGAGATGTATGGAAGCTGAATACGCATTGCACCGACCCCAAATAATTTGGATCTGGGCAGGGATATGATGATAATATTTAATAATAAATAGCACTTGTCTTAAGGTTTGTCACATGATAGTTTTTCATGTTAATCTAATTTTCAGACACCGTACGAAATACTTGCTTCAATGTTGAACGAGTATTTCGTACGACATTTCATTGCTGTGTTCAGTTTCTATGATTATTATAAGTCGCATGTTTTTAGTCAAAGTAAAATCTATGTAGGCATGAAACATAACAATATGTAGTTGACCTTCTGCATTACTTTTTCATATGTTTTTGGTAATAGCATTTCTTTACGACTATCGTAAAATTGTGCGCGAATATTTTGTCTGGTAACAATAATAGATATGAAATATGAAGCGAATGTTCTTCTAAGTGTTGATAAGTTTCCCTTTTGTCAGAAAACTCGTAAATATAATCATAAAAATTATGTGTATGGAAGTTCATTAGATGGGAATGGATCGTAAAACAGACTTAGTTATATTCTACTAAAGTTGAAGTAGTCAATTGTTTAGCTGAGTCTTTGTACTATTTACTATAAGCATACAGGATACTACATACAGGCTCGATTATGTTTGAAATATTGTTTCGGTCTATGTAAATGAACAACTATCTACAAGAAAGAGGAAGCTTTCAGATTACAGCATCCTAAAAAAATATACCTGCCGTATTAATATTGATACGCTCATAATAACTTTAGGAATTGACCAGGTTTTCCTTGAAAGTAGAAAACAACATTTCAAATATGACGTAGAATTTTGTAGAAACTTTAATTTCGTAGTACCTAAATATATATTTTAAGTAATTCTGTCTTTTTCTATTTTATCCTATCTTTTCCCACTGCAGGGCAAATGCCTCTCTCTACCTGTTCCACGCACTTTTCTTGTGTTAGGACGGGCAAGTACTTTCGGTACGAGTCTAGTTAGTGTCCCCACCGTCACCACCCTTCTGACTTCATTATTTCTGATTATTTATATTACATTTACGCAGACAGCTGTCATTGAATCACTACCCATCCTTAAGCATCACTACAACTATTTCAAACCAACCCATTCTCAATGTTTACCCCAAAGCCGTACAATCATAGGCAGATCTGACACGTGCCCTCATTATAAAGCAGTGCCTTCTGTCCGCCTGTCACCTGTCACTTGTTACCTCGCAGCTCGGACATGCGATACACAATGCAGATATGGAAGGTGTGTAGGTATGACGTATGAGACATTGTGTTCAGTCCTTTTCGACTTAGGTATAGTAAGCTTATATAAATATAGTTACAGAAGAAGAAACTATCTATATTAATTTAGAAAACGTCCAGTCCTGTAATATCAAAATACCATGTACAATGAACATAATTATCTAGCTGTCAATTGCTAGAGCTGTGTTTGTTTTTTGAAGCAGTAAAACGACAAAATGGAAGGCAGATCTTAGTGCTATCGAATGATAAGCAAATCTCAATTTTATTTAACGTAAAAGTGGTGCGTGGAAGTACATTTGAATAACCCTATTACATTTCGTGTCAGATTAAAAATCTTGAAAAATATGAGATAATTATGTTAGGTGAATGTAAGATATATTTTACGAAACCCAAAAAAAATAACTATCCTTAGACAACCACGACAAAATCTTACTCATCTCCATTTTCCCCAGTAAATCCTTCTTCATACCAAGTCATCTCCGTTCACACGTAGAACCCAGCATAAAATAGCAAGCGTTTTTAGATTCTCAAAAAATGGTCGCTTCTCGCCAGAGTTAAACTTAATTTGCGCCTCTGATCCAATTTCCGTCGGGAACGCTACCCCCTGATTATTGGAAAGATATACATCACCATCTTTCTTACACTAGACGGAAAGCCGACAGTGTGAGTGCCCTAAAATATTTTCACTTGGAAAGTGTGCGTTTTGATTGGTAAGTAAATTATGTGGGGTTAAATAATTTTGTCACCTTTTTTGGGTAGTCTTTTGAATATTCTTTTTTTTCTACATAGATTGGAAGTATTTTTTTATTATTTTGGTATCTTGATTCTGCAAATATCAAAGGGCAATATCAGGAAAAGCCACTATTTAAATTAAAAAACCTGAAAAAGTAATACTGTAAAATAAACAAGCTACATTTTCACAAAAATATTGTGACGAAAAAAAAGCAACAATATATTTTTAAATATAATAATAATTTATTAATAATATGTCCTATACTTAGATATTGCTTACTACTTGTATGCAAAACAAACAAAAATATTTAAAAGCGCCAAACAGTTTACATCCCACATCGAGTTTGAAGGGGCGCGTGATCAATGGTGCGTAAACATTTGTTCGAAAGACGCAGGAAACGCAACGGTTTTATGAAAATTTATAGTCAGTAGTTCCCCTTCGTGTAAATTGTGCAAAAGTTTATGTAAACATTCTGTATTACGATGTTACTTGAAAGCAAATTGTTTGCGAAGAAAAATGGTTTACATGTCGGCATTGCGTTCCGGAACGTATTATTTTTAGTTATACTCACATAGTGGAGAAAGGTGGCGCGTTTTCATAATGCATAAAGGTTTTTTACATTTTACTCATTGAAATACATCACTTCCAGAAGCAGTGGATTGTTCCCGTCCTTAAGAAAACATAAATTAAAACAGAAAATAAGACTAATAAATAGACAAAACACTAACAAGGACTCTCTAAAAATGTCTGTCGATTAGTCTGAACTCAGGCTAATGACGCAGATAAGACAGACCCAGCAATACATATTATATCGTCTTGTTACTCTGGAAACAAATAGAAGGTATATAAGTAAAAGAAACTCAAAGAATACATCAGGTACTAGTCCTTATCTAGTCACGATATACTGCAGTAAATTGAGGACATTGGATTACCACGGTACCTGCAATTTATTACCGACACCTTACTTTATGGGACCACCATGGACTAATTGTATTGCTTTGTCTTTCTAGCTAACAACCAAGGATCTAAGATAGTGTTTTGTTGCTAAATGATTGTAAAGGAAACTGAAAGCATGATAACGATGGCATCGAAGTTGTCGATCATCATATTATTTATTGTTCAACACTGCTTTTTTTAGAACTAATTGAAATAAACAATGTCATTTTTTTCTAGGATACTGGATCACTTGGATAATTAGTATTTAATTTAGTCATCTTAAATAGTGATATTCCTGTGCCGAAATTCTACTTATAGTAGAAATATGCACCACATGGAGAAATGTTTTAGAACTAATAGAAAAAAAATACGTATTTTTTTTTCTTGAAAACTGTTTTTCGTGCCTCAAAAATGAGTATTTAATTTCGTAATCTTAAATAGTTTTATTGGTATGCCGAAACTCTACTCATGGTAGCAATATCCACCACTTGGAGGAATGTAAACAAACACACAAAATTGCATTGAAATACAAAAAAATATTTGTCAACTTACCCTCTCTTCAGAAATAGGGGAACGTCAACAATGAGCAAAAGTTTTTTGCTGTGACAGTACTCAGTTTTCTATTGAGAAGCTAACAAAAGTTTTGTACTTACATCCTTACAGAATGTTCTTGATATAAAGTGGTTGAGTTATGTACTACCTTTGTCAGGCAGAAGAAAAACTCTGTAAACTTACTTGATACTAGTACAAGTGAGATTGGGAAAAAGATGAAAAATTAGTAAGCATGGAAAAATGTTCTTTATGCTATTTATTGGCAACATGAGATTAACTAAATTGTATAATACTTCTTTAGGAAATAAGTCTTAAAATCAATTTTAGAGTCAGATACAGCACGACAAAATTTCAAGTCGCTATTTATATAAACTCCAGTAAAGTAAATCGAAATTCATCAAGCTATTCTCGTCACGTACACAATAATGGGACATTTCAGCACCAAGTCAGTATAAGAGAAGTTATTCGCGACAATCAAAGCCATAAAAAATATTCTTAATGTTCCATCCCACGCTTACAGAGTCTCCGCACTGAATATCATCTAGGCGAAACGCCCTGAGGAAATTAAAGATTCTATCCGTAGCTAGAACTTAATCCCTCAGTAATAGTAAGCCAGAAAATTGCAAATTAAAAGAAGAAGTAACCACTGCAAATATCAACTCTACATCCTTAGTATAGAGTTGCATTTTGTTTGGATACTGTTACCGAAGCAACAAATAAAAAGCTTGATTTCCCAACGAAGGGTCTAGATAGGTTCAATTAATTAAGGATGCCTACATGGATGGCTTTATCGAGAGGTTATTATTCAGACATTCTAGTGACACAGTATTGGAAGAAATAAAAGTAGGGAATACGTGCGACGAGGGAATTGGAAACGGTTTTTCAAATCCCATTAATATGTATAAAATTGACGCATTTTTTATGAGTGTGTTTGAGTATTGAATGTGAATTCAATTTATTTGATAGGAATGTAATAGTTTCGTTTCATTTTAATCGAAAAACATAACTCGATTTAATGTTTAGCTGAAATGTAATTCGTTTTAATACCCAAATAAATAACTTGATTTAAGAATCCTTTGAGCAAGTAAAGGGATAAATTTATTTTTCAAATTGAAATCGGATTCAGAACCAACAAATTTTGTAAAGCACGTAGCTAGAATTGAAATAAGTTTTGTTACAGACGAATCTACAACTGTTTATGATTCAAATAACGATTTCTCTACAATACCAAGTTTGGCAGGTTTCGGATCTTGAAAATATTTAATCTAATATTTTATGTACAACTTTGAACGAGAACTTACAACTAGGGTTCTTTAAACAATTTTGTTTGATTAGTACAAAGACTTTCAAGAAAAACCTTTTTAGTAAATGCGATTTAAACCAAACGGCACGCGTCGGATCGGCAAGGATTTAACGTTCACAAAACGAGTTCTTAATTGCTAGTCCATAATGTAGGTATATGCTTAGGTTTTGCCTACCGAGTATATATTTAAAAAAACATCATTAACCCTGTCGGGCACAACAAAATAGGAGGATGATCATATCATAGAATACACTATCATAGTATAGCGTAGTAAACACAGTAGGTTAACAGTATATGTCTTACATGTATGTATGCATATATGATTTGAGCTTCCTTAGGCACTCAAGAGTTAGATTAGCCATTCCCAAAGCGGCACAAAGTGTACTCCGTACAATATTGCTCATGCTCGTATGATCTAGTTCATGCAACTTTGCGACGTTGTTATTGCAATTTCGGAATATATTTAGCGTGGCATAACTCATGTCTCCAAAGTTTCCCCATAAAACTAAGTGTGTGACGTCACTTATGGCCCTATGGAGACTTGCGAGCTATACCGCCTTAGTAACCACATAGCAACGGCATAACAAGTTGTTCAACATTCCTAATTCGTTTAAGAAAACAAAACTCGGAATTAGTTGTAAAGTTTAGATTAGTCACTTCATGGATCTGTTGAAATCCAGTATTAGACTAATTTTGTTATAGCTAAGAAAACAGCCTGTCAAAAGTCTAGTTTCGGTATTGTTTAATTAAGTTTTTTATTGCTCGATGTAGTCATATTATTATTTTTTCTTTTTCTCTTTCAAATGTATTCTATTTCTTACTTCTTTGTTTGTTAATTTAAAAAAGGAAATACAGCCAGTATTTTTTCCGCCAAATAAGCCGGTTCAACTACAACAGTTATGATGATGTTACAAACTGTTGTGCTCGACTTTTCTAAAAATTAATTAAATTTTTCGAATTTAGCATTTCCATAGTAAAGTCATAACGGCCAGATGTAGTTTTCTTTTTTAAACTCAATTACTAGTTAACTGTTAATTGTTCAATAACCGATTTATAAATGAGTTTTAGGAGCAGTAGATTACATTTATGATTTTGTTACCTTAGTTCAAAACCGGTGCTAAAATTTGATGATGCAGAGATAGGAGATAACAATGATATTTATGAGAAGTTCCTATTATAATTAATTAAGAGGCAGTGCATTACTAGTTATCATACGAGTCTATTTTTACCCTTTATTATAATTTGAATATCAGGGTGTACACAAGCCTTTTATAATTCAAGTTATATTTCCTAAACTGTCAAAATACCTGCCTTAGCACATGATCCTCATTACAGCCTATCTATAACGATAAAGAACATTATAAAAATATAAGCACGTACATAAAGCACGAGCCTACACGTAGGACGAACGTTACACCACATAATAAAGGCCTCATAAAATCTCCGAGTGTTGAACAATGTTATCAATGCAAAGTATCGTGTAACTGGTGCCATCCCTAAATTTTCGTGCCGTTAGTTATGACAGTGGTACAATGAGAGCAAGTTGCCAAAATTCCAGTACAAATAATACCTGAAGGAAATCTTTGTCTTTGTCAATCAGTTAATGCCTATCATTGAATAAAACTACTTTTTACGGACTTTTTCGCGGTTTTAATTTTAGATTTAGGTCCCGACGTTTCGACACCTTTGCAGGTATCATGGTCACGGGCAGACTGAGATGGCGTTCGTCTTGACAGAAGATGTTGCTCGTTCTACCTTCATATTTTAATTTATTGTTGAGTTCCGACCTACGCAATATGAGCTCACTATGTCTTGATGTCTTGCAGCGCTGCTCTTGGGTTTGGCCTTGAGTTTGTGTATTATTGGGTCCCAAGTAGGTGATATCTTCCAGCCATCTTCTCTATTGAAATTAGGGTGTTTTTTAATCTCAATAGCCTCGCGGAACATCCTAGGTAGGAATCTGGATTCTTTAGCGAGGATCTGTGGTTGATCAAATCTAATATAATGGCTGGAGCCTTCAGCATGTTCGGCGACTGCAGACTTCGTTGAGCGGCGGCGGTGTTTAACGTCAGCGATGTGTTCTTTAACGCTGACGTTAAACACCGCCGCTCAACGAAGTCTGCAGTCGCCGAACATGCTGAAGGCTATTAGATTTGATCAACCACAGATCCTCGCTAAAGAATCCAGATTCCTACCTAGGATGTTCCGCGAGGCTATTGAGATTAAAAAACACCCTAATTTCAATAGAGAAGATGGCTGGAAAATATCACCTACTTGGGACCCAATAATACACAAACTCAAGGCCAAACCCAAGAGCAGCGCTGCAAGACATCAAGACATAGTGAGCTCATATTGCGTAGGTCGGAACTCAACAATAAATTAAAATATGAAGGTAGAACGAGCAACATCTTCTGTCAAGACGAACGCCATCTCAGTCTGCCCGTGACCATGATACCTGCAAAGGTGTCGAAACGTCGGGACCTAAATCTAAAATTAAAACCGCGAAAAAATCCGTAAAAAGTAGTTTTATTCAATGTCTAACATTCGCGTAAACCTAAGAAACCAATATAATGCCTATCAGTTAAGGTAATTACTTTTATTGTCAAGAGCTAACGTAACGCGCTCACCAGTTGGCGCCACTGCCGCGCTGGTGAGTGAGCAGCCAAAGCCCCTAACGAACGACAGAATTTGACATTTCAGACATCACTTGTGACTAACGCCTCTGGCGGTGAAAATAGCAGCCATTAAGGATATTGGAGTAGAGATGACTTTAGGTATTTAGAAAATGAAATGAGAATTACATCAAATAAAATAAACTGTTCTAATGTTCAACCATCAAATTTTTATGCATCAGTCATCAAAATACTTTTCCTCTTGTTTCCACTCGTTCGTGGAGTCTTATTTCAGTGACCTATTTCTTTTCTTCAAGTCATAGTAAATATGCTTAAGTCAAGCTAAAAGGCTCTATTATGTAGTAAATGAGATCACGAAGAAAGACGGGAGAATAGAAACTGTGTTCCAAGAATTTATTACAGAATGCATCAGCACTGGACAATATTATAAAGATATATTTTCTAAGAATGTAATTTTGATTTTCCACATAACATACATGCGAGTATTTACCGCTCACGGTAAAAGTTTGAAATTAGAGTCAGATAAAAAATGGAATACAAAGCTCATTTAAAAAAAAATGTATTGTTTTTTTGACGATAACCTAATCGACATACAAATAATTAACAAAAATCAGTATCGAAACCCCATTGTGTCTCAACCCTAAAACTCCAAACACCAACTTTAGGGGTGGTTAACGTTACACTTAATTGTTCGTAAAACAAAAGTTTCCGATGCGATAACGTGGAAGGGCACACAAATAACTTACAACTTCTTCGGCTGTAATGGTGAATTTTGAATGTCGAACACTTATTGGGGACCAGTGAGAAAGGGTTCAAGTTTGCCGATCGATATTTATTTAATCTATTTTAACATAGGGTGAAATCCTTTTTGGATGTTCGGTGATGTAGTTTTGAAGATTTGTGAGTTATTTATTTTCTTACTTTGGATAGGCGAGTTAGGTTTACATAGTGTCCGTAATATGTATTTACTAGAGTTAAATCGGACTTAAAACAGTTTTGATGATTACATGTAATAGATCTAATAATACATTAATATTATTATTCCTCAGAAAACATTATTATTAAAATCTATTTGCATCGTAAAGTGGTCTTTTAACTTGATTAGTATTGAGAATTAACTATACATGTTGTAATAGTCGTTTCCTGTTCATTAATTTGGAACATGTGAACATGTGAACAAAAGTCTACCAAACTACCAGTATCTGTATCAAAATTTTGGTTCGGTCCTACCAAACGAAACGCGTGCAATATTTTCATAGTTAAAAATATGGTTCGTCGTTTGTTTTATCCAAAAGCAATAATACACAAACAATGAAGCTTAGCGACGGTAGTTTATGACGTCATATATCCTCGTACCGAGTGTCCTACTATCAAGTGATGGCTGGAAGCAAGGGACAAGCGATCAGCGATTTTAAACAAGTGTTCGATGACTAATGACTTGATAGTTCGGGGTATTTAGTAGGTTGGTGAAGAGTACCGTCAATGTAAAACTATCTATGTAACCATCTACGAGTATATATGTGTTTATCCTAATTATACTTCTGTTGACCGTGATAAGTGTTTGTTGCTTGTGAAGTTTATCAACTTAAGTAAAAAGTTTATCATCTTAAGTAAAAAATGCTTGAAGTAAATAGTATAAAAATAAATCTATATTAAATGCAAGAAAGTGTCATATTTTACGTTGTCACAAGTGTATCAATATCCCAATATACTGTGAATATAATATATTGTCAACTTACCATAGAACGGAATCCCAATGGAAAATTAACATGACCTCGTCGTATTTGCCTTAAATATAACAGAAATATTACTAACAAATATCGCTCTCTTCTTTACCTTAGACTATGTAATAAATGTGAAAAACAATTTAATGTGTTTTACAACCCTCCCTAGTAGTAACATGATTTTTCATTACTGCCAAATACCTTCCCCGTGTCAAAACTTTATGGGAACCGCCATCGTGGCTTCCCACTGTCTTTTATGTTATTTTTTTATGGTTTTTCTTCAAGATTTACTACTTTCATATTTTTGGATAATAATTCGTTAATATCTTTGTCAATACTTTTTCATATGCTGTGTGCAAAGTTTTATATTTGCTCAGTTGTTTTATGTTGTTTGCTAAAAATATTTTTGTTTAGAAGTAAAGAATAAAAACATTAAGCTTCCAATTTTTACGCCACTTGCGTAAATCCAAACATTGGAGCTAACCTAAAATTACCAAAAAATATATACTAACTAGCGACCCGTCCCGGCTTCGCACGGGTGCAATGCAGATCACGTTCGTAGAATTATCATAGCAGCGCCATCTATTGATTACTTACTCAACCCAGTCTAAAGGTATCGACATCTGTTAGAATCATTTGGAGTTAACAGATAATTGTGACTGTCAAATAATAACAGACAAATAATTACAAATAAATTAAAATTGCGACTATAATTTGAGATTTAAACTATCCTATCTCTCAAGTTGGATCGAACTTCACATGGTGTGCGAATTTTATTATTATCGGTTAAGTGGTTAAGGAGTCCATTGAGGACAAACATTGTGACACGAGATTTATATATATTAAGATTGTCCAAAAAATCAACCATTTACCAAAACAATATAAATTACCATCGATCCATTTAATAGTTGTTCTTACATCGTTTCGCACTAATTACCAAAGTTTTCGCTTTCGCAAAATATTTTCATAAAACAATTTCTTTTGAGCGAGAGTGGTTCGAGCGGTTTGAAGTTTGTCGGGTCGGTCAAATCATGATGTAATTAAGTTTGCGGTAATATTGTTTCGGTAATTTATAGTTCAATGGTAAAAGAGAACTCTGGGTTCATTTGTTGAAGTTTAAGAAATAATTACGTTTTGAAGGAATGCTTAGTCTTTTTCGCTCAAATATTCGTGTGAGTCGCTAAATGATGTAGGTTTAGAATGTAGTATGTTTGGTAAACGCCTGCTGCTAGGTAAGTGTTTTTTCACATTCCTATTTTTTGTTTAAGTCGATAATTGATATAGAGAACTAAGCAAAACTGAACTTCTTTTTGGTTGTCCTCCAAATTCATCGTATACAGCATGCATTCCATGTAGATAAACATATTTTATATTTATTCAGGAAACCCAGTGAAGTTGTATTTGAGTACAGTAAAATACATAATATACAGCATGTACTTCAAGTAAATAGAAAAAATATTTTCACACGCATTTTCACCTCCATAAAACAAACCACTCTCATAGTTGGCGCAAGTTGATTATAACTTTACCTATATTTGACACCTGAGGGTACCAGCCATCAAATTAGCTTCCATAGTTATTATGTACCAGAACAGACTCCCAAAGGAACTGTACCGACATCTCAAGATCACTGCATACATTGGCAATGCATTTTAGTATGAAACTAACTTTAACTTGGATGTCTATAGAATATTGGTGACGGTGCAATATGCTTGATAGGTCGATGGGTAATCATAAGATAAGATATAAAATCAAAACCAAAATAATAATAATAGGTCACTTTCGAAAAACTATATTTTTGACCTATACGATATTAGATACTCGTTGCTAACAATTAGGTTGATGATCGCTAAATTTAATATTTAAATATTGATACGAAAAAGAAGCAAAAATGTCTACATCAATCTCGATACTTAGATCTATGGAGATAGGCATCTAGGTTTTACTTCTAAACTAGATCATTTACGATGAGTCCATACAGTCAGTAGACTGCAATCTTGATTAATCTTAAACTAACTCTTTATTAGACGTTAATTACCAAACTCCCTACTCATAATCTTGTAAGTAAAGAATTCAAGGTTGTATTAAAAACCAAGCATATTTACGCATCTAAAATAAGCTAGGGGTAACAAACAAAGCTATCCCCCTTCAAAAACAAAAAATAACAAAACTCGCGCTTTGAATCGCAAACGACGTATTGAAGACGATTTAATTTGGCGGAAACAACTCGTAATTAAATGGAAAATAATTTCGGTACTCAGACATTCAGGTCTGATTGGATTTTGAAGCTAAACATTTGAATTTCAAAATTATTTTGCGATGAAATCAATCGTTTATTTCTGATGTGAATGTTTGGACTTTGCCGATGTAGGATAACATTCGAATGTTTTGGATTAGTTGTAAGTTTGTGAATGCGTCGTTAATGAATGTTTGATACATGAATTTTTGCCAGCTGCACGAAGTATTGTACTCATTAAGTATGATTTCGAAAAAGTAAATAACTTAAATTCTTAGTTACTTCTTTTTTGGTTTCCTTCTAAATTGAAAACACGGCATATATATGCCGTGTTTATTTTTATTATTGTATAAGAAAATATTTTCTTGGCCGTCAATCATGGAACAATTTAGACCCAATACTAAATAATTGGTGACAACGAGTGGCTTAAAAACAAATGGCATACAAACTTTATACAGACCTATTACCATCGGTTGCCATGGCAACGTCATTACACTTAAACTCCATTATTTATACCTAACCCCGCAATTCCTCGTTAACAAAAAACAAAAGATTAATTAATCTCCTGTCTAAAATTTCTCCAATATTTTTAAACAAATATTTTCCAACAAAAATGTTGAAAGTTTTGATTGGCATGTAATAACGGGGTACGCTTGTTCTAATATTCGATTTATTAAATAACGTTGTATTTTAGCAGTAGTTTATAAAATATATTTTCTATTGCTCCGAAATTCAACATTTTTATCGTACATTTTATGCATTCCAACATAGCCTCTTACCAATAATTCATACCTATATTGTTTTTATTGTTACCAACTAACATTAAAACATAACAATAAATAAATTAACATACCCGACAATCTCAATTTTTTTACAATTATCTCAAATTCTAGTGCTGATTACAATTTGGCAACGTTTTTACATAATTAGAAATAATTCAAATACAAATTCTTTATTTCGAACTTACTTATACTTACCTTAAGACCTCCTTACAAATTAAGAATTAATATTAAAGGTTAACTTGACTCAAAAAAGTAAGGAGTTAATCAGCTTGTACTTGTGTAAAGAAGGAAAAGAGAATTTTTCGACAAAATCTTGGTAACGGTTATTACATGCAAGATTTAACGGTACGTACCTCAGTTTTGGGTTAAATTAAGAAAAAGTTCAACTTTTGGTAGGGTTACCATGATCACTTTTAAACTTTTGCTACTAAATGCGAAATAAAATGCGGACAACTTCACATACATTGTTCTGAACCCAAAGTAAGTAGCTAAAGCACTTGTGTTATGGAATTCAGATACAACGAAGGTACCACAAATACCCAGACCCAAGACAATGTAGAAAAGTGATTTTCTACATTGCCCCGTCCGGGGATCGAACCCGGGACCTCAGAGCTAGCGACACCTTGAAACCGGTGCGTACGCCACTCGACCACGGAGGTCGTCGACTAAGGATTCTTGTAGTTTGTTTTAAAACGAGTTATACAGAGATACGCTGGTTTTTACATTACTTTGCTATTCATGTATGTATTAATGTTTCTTTAGATCAAATCTTGCGACCTAAAGGAACGTGCGACTGAGAGGACTTTATGATACTTTTAGAAATTTTGGTTAATTAAATATCATTGTACTTTAGAGCTGTTCTGATGATGTAGCCTGAAGGTGGTTGGTAATAGAAATACCGTCGTGTTCGGGGTTGTTTTATTCGTCTTAATTAATAATTTAAGCCGATCTAATTGAAAAAACTTGTTTTTTTTCTGTGTAATACTAACTTCAGACATACCCACATGTGGTCTATAATTCTTTTACTGTGTTGTTTACTTAGGTGCGATGCACAAAGCATAAAAGTAAAATAACTCATTTTTGCAACTTCTTGAACTAGCGTAGTTGGCTTGACAACAATTTTATTGTTTTACAAGTAAACAAAATTCTTTTTATCCGATTGCATGACACCAAGATCGAGTGTATAACATTCATGTTTGTTTTTTGTTTTTTAGCACTATTTACAAAACGCGATACTATCTCAATTTTGATAATTCTTATTCTGTTTAACTAGACATTGCCTAATTTATGCAATTTTTATGTTTACATCTGACTATTAGAATATTGCGAATGACATTGTTTTAATGCATACCGAGTATCAATTCGTACCATTTTTACAGCTGTTCTGCTAACCATTTGTTCAAATATTTGTGTGTTCTGCGACATTAATTCGACATGGATACGACCTCATTTTATTAGTATTTATGACTCAGAGTAATGTCTTACAGATTATTGGCCTTATTTACAATTTTATTTTATTATTTATGTGACTTATTATATTAGCTAGAAATGTAGGATACTTGTGTATTTTTTAAAATATGCCGATGACAAGTAAACCCCATTTTACATATCGAGGGGTAACGGGCTATTTGGTTTAAGCGACATTTTGGGTGATATTGAGTTATATAATATCATTATCATTGGTTGAAAATTTTATAAAAAAATAAAAATAATTTTATGTCCACAATCGGAAATTGTGCCACGGTAATTGAATAGAATAAAATTTAATCTAAATTAAAACCTAATTCTCAATTTTATAAAAAAAATATATATATTTCCCCCAATTTCCCTAAGTCCTGGTCGCCCTACACCGCTGTACACCTTGCGGGTTCCCGCCTAGAATTTAATTAAGCATTTTTCGCGTTGATTAAACAGTGAAGAGCTCTTAATAAACAAGCGGCCGTATGATTGCCGCCTTTTCCTTGTTCTTACCTACAACTTAATCCCGTTGCTCTGTCTGCAATCTTTGTACTTATCTCTAAATTTATAATGAGTCTACTTTTTTATTTTGTGGGTCTACTTCGTTTTATATTTTTGTAATTTATATAAACATGAGATAATAATATTATGCTCGCGTGTGTATGAATCAATCACATTGAATGTAAAAAAAATATAATAATAAAATTAATCGCCTTATTTCAGATAGAAGAAATGGAGAAAAAATCAAATGGGGGAAAACGGTGTGGTTTTTTAAATATCCAATAATGGTATTTGAAATTCTCAAAGATAAAAACTGATCCCACTTTAGTACCCATAGTTTAACTGCATTTACTTTAACCATTAAAAAATCTTTCGTCATTGAACTGACAAGTTCAAGTGTCTCGCATAAAAACAATAATATCCTTCTATATTAATTCCTTTCTTTTCAATTTCTTTTGTGGTATATTGGCCCCTAGCCGAGTGTAAGAGTGTAAGCTACCCTTATTTTCCCGGGAGTGTCGTAAGAGTGAACCAATAACAACACGCTCAATATCAATGTAAATAAACATTATTTGTGGCTGGACACGAGGGGTTTTATTGGAGATCGACCATTTTCTCGGAAATACTACTTGTCGGACATTTTAAAAGAAAACTTCGGTTTTAAGTTATAATCCGTGTGTCGCGAGGGATTGTATAATCGATATCTTCTTATATATAAAATTCTCGTGTCACAATATTAGTTACCATACAGCAAACTCCTCCGAAACGGCTTGACCGATTTAAAAAAAAAAAATATATGCGTATTCAGTACATTTGAGAATCGGTTACTTTCTATTTTTCATACCCCTAAGTGGTAGTAGGCAGGGGCTAGGTAGAAAATAATGCATTGCAACGCATGCCGGGTACTTAGCTAGTTAACTATAATATTCTATACTTGGACTCGGTTCTTTTTCATATTTTTAGGCGTGCATACGATTAGCATCATGAAATGGTAGTTGTCGTGTTAACCAGGCCTAGTTTCGTGTCGTCGTTACATAAGGACCTATTAGTCATCCCTTATGTTAACTGGCATTAATCTTACATCGGGAAGTTCTTTCACATTTTCTAGAACTAAACAGTTCTACTATTATAACAGCTACTGTTTTCTCTTCATACATATCGGGAGTGATTTAAAACACTGATTTTGTATTTGTATATTTGTTAAAATACCGCTATGAATCCAACCCTCGGAGAACATGAATATTTTATGAGTAAGCAACCCCTAAATACTTATGAAGCAATTAGTGGGTAATATTCTTGGCCAACACTGGGTGTGAGAAAAATTAAAGCAGGGTACAAACCAAGTGTTTTCTATTCTAGCATTTAATTTTGTGTAAATAACTTCTACATTATTTAAGAAGTCTTATAAAATACGGTATATATACAAACGTTGATACGTTGATCTTTGGCTGTAGTTATATCAATTCTGACAACCAGTCTTACCATGGGGTACCGTGTTACCCAGTAAAATGGGTTGCGAAAATCATTAAGCGATTACTCCTTCTAAAATACGGTGTTCAGCTGAATCCGGTAAGACTGGAAGCCGAACCCAACGTAGTTGAGAAAAGGCTAGGCGATTATGACCATATCTGTTGTATAATAAAAAAAAATACACAAATATTCAATACTCTACTTAAAAGATTTTCTGCTTGACTCGTAAATCCAATATGTAATGACACAAATATTTGTAGCGAACGGAAGTCAAACCGGCTTCGCTTTTTATTAGAGGAAAACTCTGACGAGATAAATAATTTACTTAGTCAATTATATTTATTGTATCGATCACATCCCAATAGTTCGAAAAGCTATGTATAGTAAACAGGTATTACACGTATTTTCAGACCGGATGATAAATTAACTACAAATGTCTCCTAATATTTTAATGAGAATGTTCCATGTATTTATTTAGGCACAAACATCGTCATATCTATTTATAAATCATAATTTCATTAACCTCGGAGTAAAGCTTATAATGATGTACTGTTTACTTATAAACTAATTACGTGACAACTAAAAAGATGTCAAAATATAATGTAGAGCGACCATGAAGTGTTAAAGCAGAACAGTCGCTGTCGTGTAAACGAGACACCGCTACATACCGTGTATAGCTCCATCCCTTTTCCATGGCAACAGTACTGCTTAAAGAGCTCATTATAGAGATACAGCTATATGTATATCACTGTCAGCGCAAAGTTTACGAGCGTTCCGTTTTACGGTTTTAATCTAAGCACCAAATACCATTCCGTTACGATTTATTTTACGCATGAAAGCGAACGGAGAACGATTAATTGTGTAAAATTTTCTTTTTACGATAGACTGTAAAGCATTAAAATACAGTTTGAAGGAGGCTGTCTTTGTTAGACATTATCTTTTATACTTGTTAAGATATTTTATATTGAGCTTATCAGCCGTTATTAAACGTACTTAATGGCTGTTTGATAAAACAATAAGAAGTAGGAAAAGGAGATTGTTAGTCAATTTCACAGCTACACGTTTTAGCAAAAAGGATCTGTCAGAATAAACTATAACCTATAATATAATAAATTGCATACGTTCATTAAAGCATACTGACACAGAACAATTCGGTCCCGACACTTGCACTAATTAAATTAACATGGCAAAAGTGTAATAATTGACAACTTGCTCTCAGTGCTACTTGTAACTTTTGATTAACTTTTTCTTTTATCATCGCCATCGCTTTATTTATTTGACAGGCCTGTTGGTCTAGTGGTTAGAGACCCTGACTGCTATACCGGAGGTCGTGGGTTCGATTCCCACCAAGGACAAATGTTTGTGCGATGAGCACGATCGTTTGTTCTGTGTCTGGGTGTAATTTATCTATAATATGTATGTATTTAGACACACATAAACATACTTATATATTATAAGTATGTTTATGTCTGTCTGGTTATCATAACACAAGCTCTGCTTAGCTTGGGATCAGACAATCGTGTGTGGGATGTCCCGGAATATTATTATTATTTCAAAAGTAGACTATATTTTGACCTATAAAAACCTGCCACAGAAAGTTCCATTGTACATCTAATACTAGTAACGTTAAAAAATATGTTAGTTTATTTGTTACTCAGTCAGAACGGATTTTCCAGGGGCGTAGCATCCAGGATTACCATATACCTTCGAACGTGTTTCCATCATTGAAAATCAAGAGCTTTCACGCAGATTATATGTTTGTTATTCCGGGGACCTTTTTTATGGTATTTGAAAATTTTATACAAAAATATTAGATTTTTGTATAGATTTTCGTTGATCATTTTACGTGTAATTGGTAAAATAAGTTACTTAATAACAAGGTGTAATATAAGGTAACTTTAGGCTTTTTCTATTTCATGACATATCTATGTTAACTTATGTCGATGCCTGAAGATTCCTGACAATCTTAAAAAAACCTTTAACTACGACGAAAATCTAAAAAGAAAATGACCATAACAAAATAGAAATCCGCTTAAACCATACTTAAAAACCTGGTCATTTTCTTAAACCTCCACAATCCTTTCATGTAGTAAACGCACGGTTAAACGCAAAAGAAGGAGGCTCTATTAAAATAGCCTTCAGAGGCGGTTCACGGTAGACTGGAGCAAAGATACTGAGCCCTACGGTTCGGTTGCTCGGATGGCCCTAATCGCGTCACACATGGTTAATTATGCATATGCTTTTATGGTGTGGCGTAAGTTGGAAACTTAGAGCGGGATGGAATGCTCCATTCCAGGTATCTTTTGTCTTTTGGGATTGACATTATCTTCAACGTGTGTGTTTATTTATCTTTGACAATTGTGGGTATAACGTTACTCGTGTGTAATTTTAGTAAATGTTCGTATATGTCATAGCAGGCTGATTTTCTTTATGTTTATTTTTTAGCACAACGATTACATTTGGGTCACTGGTAAATGGTACTTGGTAAATAAGACTAAAAGTTTAATAATTAACTTATAATAACTGTTTGCCCAAAACCTGTGGGAATATTTAAAATTGTGCTGAGAAATTGACTTTGATCAATCACGTAGTTATTCAGTCTAAACTCTAAACAGCAATATTTACTTACCATCTATGCCTTGATGAAATCATTTAATATATTAAAGTACTCATAGAAAGTTGCATTCACAAGCCTACCACATTTCAATTTATAACTATACTAAAATGAACATCGCTTTCGTTTACAACTTGCACCACACACCAGACCGGTGGGTAGAGATTATCAAGGACCACCCATGTGGAATCAGGAAATTAATTATGAGAAAAACGTCGACTAGATTAAAAGGGTTTACTGTATTTATAGAGGCTTCGCGACAATGAATACTAGTTATAGGGAGGTAAAGGGTTTAGCCCTGTTCATTTGGGAATTAGTTTATGATATTATATTCAATTTATAATTCTCTGATTTTCACTTCCTTTTTATTTTACTGTGTTTCTTATACTTATTTTGACGATGGACTTTCGAAGGAAATTAAAATATTTTGTACTTGAAAAACTTTTAAAAGGAACAGATATAATATCGCATACAAATATCGGTAGAAATGGTAATACATTTATTGGAGTCAAAATAACATATTAGGACGTAATAACCACAAAACTAATTAACATGAAATACTCATATTAGAACCATCGAGTTATCATTGGCCAGCGTTAAACAAAACATTAACATTGACTTATTTCAAAATGTAGGTAATTTAATTGATTGTATTTGCTTCATACGTTTTTTGTTTCTTCGTCTTATTATGTATGTGTATATGTTTAGTAATATACACAAGAAGAGACATGACGTTGACAAACGCAGCGATCACACGAGATACACACGAGAATGCTGGCAACAAAGCATGGCCAATGTATTACGTGACGTCACACGGCTCATACATGATCAGTATGTTCGCACGGAGGCTGAAATGTAGGCCCGATAGCCTTTGTCCACCCCATTGGTTTGAAATTCGAACTTTTGTTTCTTTTTTGTACACTGGCAGGTTATATGAAAAATATTTCTAATATAACATTATCATCACGCCTGTATCCCCGAAGGGTTAGGCGGAGGTGTACCAATGTACACCCACAGTTCGCCGATATCTTTAGGTCCTATGTAATAGGGAGCGAGCCTATTGCCACTAACCAGGCATAAATCCAAACTCCGACCTGCTACTTAGAATTTCATAAAAAAACCCAATAACACCTTGGTCGACCTGGGAATCGAATCCAAGACCTCTAGCGTAGCAGTCCCACTTAGTCCCCCGCCGCTCCACTAGGCCAACGAGGCAGTTTAAAAGTATTTATTGATAACAATTTATTTTTAAATCACTTTTCTATTTATAAATATTTAATGCTTTTTATTGAGTATTTGATGGCACAGACTCTACTAGGTATTTTCATAAATCCTTTTCGTTGTTTGTACTTCATCAAAATAAATGTAATATCCGATTTATTATACTCATCCTTCGCAATATATATAAACGAGAAGAATTATTTTGTCTTTCAATTGCTAGTAGAATACGATTATTGAACAAACTAACAGGTGATTTATATTTTGACTGTAAAAAAATATACATGTTAATCTACTTACAAAAAAAAAATTACTGTGTCTCTCAGTGAAACCAAAAATATAAAATCAGCTTGTCGCTATCATTCAAAATTCATTTTCACTTTTCCTTTGATAGTTTTCTCTACTTATTCTTGTTTTCTATACATATTTATTTGAAGTCATTTACATGGAAATCAGTCAGTCATGTTGTTGATTTTTTGTTTCAATGGTACCCAAATGTAAACGCAAATAATAGTTTATTTCCTAAAACAGTCGCATATAAATGCAACATCAATAATAAATTAATATTATCATAATTATTTATTCAAATGCTGTGGTTAAATGGTCAAAGCTTAACAAACCACGCATTCTATTAATGGTTATGTTATTTATAATTAAAATAGCTTTTATCAAAACATTCGACTAATTAACGTGCAAATCGCAAATCCCTGATTATATATTTAACGTATGGTTAGGGACAAAAGTTATTACGTATTATTTTAAATAGTTCACCATTAACATGTCAAAGTCATGACCTGTAATTCTACATATTTATTTACACAAATATTCACAGTATTTAAACAAAAATAACTAAATACTACAACTAAATTCCAATCTAACTAACTACTAATACGATTCCATTACTATTACATCTTTCAAATTATTTGTAACCTTCAAAGTATAGCAACACTTAAAAAATCTTTGAAATCCAACAAAATGCCTCCGATTTACTAAAATTGGTTAAACCAGTGTTGTCAAAAAAATAAAGTACTAAACGCTTATTGAGACAACAAGCTTAATCCCTTCACAAAAAATCATTTTTGAAGACTGATAGAGGCTGTATATAGTAGTACTAGTACGTCTAGTACTATCATGCTCTAAAAAGTTATAATCTTCATATAATTATATAATTCTTTTCTGAGTGTGTATGTCACTGAACTTCTCTCAAACGACTGGACCGATTTTAATGAAATTTTTTGTGTGTGTTCAAGGGGAATTCTGGGAATGGTTTAGATTGACAATTTTGTCCGCTGGACAATGTTTTTTTAATTAATTTTTAATTTATTAGTAGTTGTTGATTTTGGAATGTTTTACATTGGATCCGACAGCCGGCGCTACCATCGCAGTGTCCAATTTTAAATAACATTCGAATTTTAATTTTAGTCTGTCCCGAGAGTTGGCCATGCGATCAAATAAAAAAAAAGTTTTGTTATCATTGTGTTATTGTAGACCATGTAGACAGGACAACGTCTGTCGGGTCCGCTAGTACCTTTGTAGAATACAAAAACAAAACAAAACACAACCACAATATAATAATATTATTCTGAAATTGTTAAACAAATTATTCGCGCATTAAAGCCGGACATTTGAAATCCCGTCCGTGAGGATTATCGCATCAAATACTGTCAGCATTTAATTGCTTTATTAAATATTGGATTGAAATTAATTATTTTAAAATGTGTTTTGGCATACATTGTTGACAATTTGTGAAATTACACGTGAATTTTAGCATCGACTTTTGTGTTGTTTAGATAGGATACAGGAATATTTTATTCATCAAACTTTGCAATAATAATATTATATTATATCGGGTATTTTTTTGTATTTTAAAAGATTGACTGATAGCATGAGAGTTATCAAAAACTGACTACATATCAATTACTTAATATTTAAGAATATGCATCATTATAGTTGTATTTCAAAGTACAATCAATATAGCTTTTTTATACACGGTATATCATAGTAAACTAAATCATTCCGTGACACAAAACATTTTAAAATTATTTTTCCTTGAAGTCAAATGCAATTTAAAAATCGTCTATCAAATGCTTCCAACAGCTCTTCACTCGCTCCCTACAGAGCAGTTTCGTTAATGAATCCAATTTCGTTTAAACATTATTGAGTCAAAGCAATCTAAATCATTGAAAAGAAACTTAAATTCCGATCTTTGCAATCAACAAACGTGATTCTGGGTAACAAAATAAATCCTTCTTTGTCTGGAAAAGAGTAATTGACTTTCCAGAATCAAATTCGGGTGCTGGCTTTGGGTGGATACTCGTTGCATTCGATAGGTGAGCGTAGAACCGCAGAGATAGAGGGACTTAATTTCACAATATCCCCCCGGCTAATCTGGAATGCGATCGGAGTGGGGATTCCCAAATATGCAGCTAAAAGCCAAACTCATGTCGAAGTGTGAACGATGGGATTCTGCAAGCCGGAGCTTTCACTTACCTAGATAAGCCATCGATCCTGAATGAGACAAAAATATTCTGAGATCCCAAACTCGGGACATGTTTGTTTTTTTTTTCAATTTATCTGCTTATCCTTTTTATCAAAATGTTATTATGTTGGAGTCGAATGTGTTTTTCTTTGATTTATTTATTTATATTGTAAAATATTTAGGAACAACAAGCAGTAGCATATTGCGAATATACATTGAGTTCTTAGAAATAGACTAAATAAATACACCCACTATATTTTTCACAGATTACATTTTAAAATAACACCTGTATATCCCACAATACCGGTTCATCGGTAATAATAAATAATATTTTTTAAGACCTGGTATAACGTGCCATGGATCAATGACAACAAAAAAATAATCCAAAAGTTCAACATAAAATAAATCACAGGTATTTCGTTTAGTTTATACCACTGCAGTGCTATTTAGCTTTGCGCCAATCTAATCCAGTTTCCAAATAGATACAAACTAAAATTCTAAACCGGGCTAGTGAATCAATTGATTTATTTATCGGTTCGTCGCTAATCAGTCAGGGGTTCTTTTCAGACAGGTTTCTATCAAACTGTTAGCTGTGATTGAATGTCGTTAATTATTCTCATTCTTTCTGGGAGTGTCCTCAAACGAATGAGATTTCAGTGAATTAGGAGGTTCACCTGTACGTTACCGCAAGATTTTTTTAAGATTGTCTGCAAAGGTATTCAGAAAAGCTTTTTAGTTACTTAATATTGTTTTTGAAGTTCTGGTTTGTTAAGCAATGTTTTTTTCTTTTCCATGCAGGCATGCAGGAAACATGATTAAACTTTAAGTATATCTAAATCAATCAACGCACTGTCCTTCTCTGTACAAGTGGTTACCGTTGCTATGAAACAAAGAACCCAAAAAATTACAGGTGTACAAACAATTACAAATTATACAAAACATTAAATAGCTAGCTCAATTTTTGTAAAAGGGCGAATATAAATATGCTAAATATACTTTAGTTGAAAAAAAGCAATCTGTTTTAATCGCGTTACCCTATAGTATACCATACGCGAGCTTATACTTAGCCTAAACAGCACATACTTTTAATTTACGAAGCCTACTGTGCACTCAAAATATTCTAGTAAAGAAAACCTTATGTTCGTCTTGTAATAGTATCTGTATTTATTCTGATTAAGCCTATACCACAGCTTCACAAAATCTTTTTCAACAAACCAAAGTATACGAAATAATTTGACAACCTTTGGCAAAGTGGTTGTGTAAAAGCGATTGTCCTTTGATTTATATTCAGCACATATTGTATTGCTGAATTTATATTCATGAAGCAGTTATTTGATAACTTTTATGATTGTTAATATTCGTCTGCGTTATTTGAATGACATTGCTCAGATATGAAATATTTTGTGAACTCAAAGTTATCTTAAATGTCATTTGAACCATATTATTTACAGGCAGACATATTTATTTATTCATATTATTTTAAGTATATACATTCAAGAGAGAGCATTCCATACAAAAAGTTTCTTAAACAACTAGAAACAAAAATAAATCACTTAAAATACGCGTAAATAGTCAATCAGTCGATCCAATCAGTTCCTGTCGCGAATTAATGTTAGTCATCAGTCTTCGAATCTGATTAGATCAGGGCGATGCAGCCAAACGACGTCACTACATCCAAAACGACAAAATCTCACCAAAATCACTTGCACATACGACCTTTTTCCATTCCACCTAAAGTTCTGAACGAGGAAACACTTACAGCGAAAAGGTCCTAAACTTGTACAGAATTAGATGTAGTTAGAACCTTTTCGAATTAAAGTGGGAAACTTATTAATGATCCTAGCACAACTCCTTGGCAACTCGTTACTGGGGCAATAAATAACGTACCAACTGCTTTCCGAAGTTCGCCTCTTTCAATCTTTTGATCACTATTAGTGTTCGTATTTTCATATTGATTATATTTGCTGACAAAGAAACTCAGACGATTTATTAAGGAATAAGAAAGATAATTAACTTTAACTGAATACACTAATTAAATACTATTTTATATTATTAAATTATTTATTTTCATATAAAATAATTATGATAATAAAAACTATACAAAAAATAAGAATGTCAGATGCTTTTACTAGGAAATGGCGATGTTTAAAAAAATGTCTGAGTCTTCATGTTAGTTTGAAATTTAACATACTCGTAAGATACAATAGGTAAGTAGGTCTGGCAACTAAGACACGTCGCGAATACTAGTAACCCTTATTAGAGGTGAAAATCTATTTTGTTAATTCAATTACGTCTTTAATTTGCAACGCCTGACAAAATATACATTGCAACCAGCAAATTAGTCAAACGACGACACAGCAGGCGCTCGTGTGATATGTTATCGGTACCAGAAAGTGGTAAAATTTCTTCTTCTTTATAAAATTATACCATAATTAGGTATTGAAAAATCCACTTTTAAAATATTTTGATCTTACGAGGTTTAAATTTTTTGCATAAATAAATGTTTACTACATTCTCCTTAACAAAAACACATTAATACAACCTAATTTATATTTATTACTCATAAACCACAAACCACTATACTAAAGCAGCATTGTTATAACCCGAAAATGCGCGCGGTTTTAATTTAGAGCTTAACATAAAATTATGGTGATAAAATAAAAACACGAGTTATGCATTAGATTAATGGTGTTTTAATGTTTGTAAATAAAGCGATGTCGATGTCCCATGGGTGGCGTTTGACGGTTAAGGTGGTTCAACCCCCTGTATGCGTATGATTGATTGGATTATGTATAAATATATTGATTAGAGACGTTTTCCTTTGAATACATGGGGGTTGATCTAATGTTTGTATTTAGGGGTTCGCGGACTGTTTGTCATGTGTTTGAGTGGAGCGAGAAGTGGATTAGCTTTTGAGTTTTGGAAGCGCTTTGAAGTATATTATTAGAGTAAGTCAATAATTAAAGCAATTTACGACAACCTGTTGTCTGATAACACTGCCAGTAAATTCAAATTGTTATAACGGATGTACTTTTTACTATATGCAGCAATAAAATAGTAATATCATATTCGTCACGAGCACCAACTTATCCATTTCCATGAATGACATTGCTACACTATAGGTACATACCTGCTGTAGGGAATTTAAGTGTAAACTTTTATGTTCAACAAACTTTAAAAAGCAAACTACGCAAGTATAAAACAAAATGGCCACCAACTTTCATTTCAACCACAAACAAACAAAACAACGAAGTTCCCTCACAAAAACACAAATAGATAAAAAAAAACCTAGGTATACTGCAAAACTTTTATCAAAAACATTTACAATACATATATTGTAATATATATACAGTATGATAGCAATTTGAGAAGCTAACTGCTACATTAGGCATGTTAACAAAAGACGCATTTACGATTCGCAAAGTGAAAAACCATGTAGCGACGGGTAAGCGGGCGATGTTCGCTGCGCCATTTTCGTGGCCCCAGGGACTTTATGGCCACACACTGTTAGGTTTTTTTTTCGCGAAAATTATGGATGTAGCCAAGGTGCCGTTTTGTGTAGATTGTTAGCTGTAAGGTCATAGTTAGGTTTAGAAGAGCTTGCCTCGATTTTTATACATTTTTGTGTCTATAATGTTTTTAAATGATTCTGCGTAAATTATACAAAAGTACCTAATTTGTGTATTTAATCAATTAAAATATCTCACGGATCGAATATTCAATAAGAAGATGTTTGGGTAAGTAATCGAATAAAATTAAAACTAGAAAATACGAATAAACATTTCTTTGAAAGTCAAACCTTCATAGCACTAAAATTCAACAAATTAAGGTACTTATGTGAAAATAAATACTTTTCAGTTCAATAAATTCAATTACTCCTTTGAGATTAATTTCGATTCAAAACGAATGTGCAACACGAAGTCAGAGATTTTAATTTAAAGCAGAACTCAAACATTTACTCTCTATAACACGATAATTCCGAAGAAATATTTAATTAATCTGCTAAACTAACCAGGCATAGCTAAATCTAAAACACCGTTATTGATTAGTAAACATCAAAGTCTGAAAGCGCATTGAACCGAGCTATTCATCAGACACATCAACACTAACTTTATCACCTCCATCTTCAAACACAGAGGACACTGTGTCTCACCGTGTCAAACACACTATCGATTGTGCACGGAAAAGGACACAGTAACACGTAATTGGAAAAAGGCTGTGTTTTGAAACCACGTTTTCCAATAAATTGTGGCGTGTCATAAAGGCGTCGTCACGTATACTCATTGCAAAGCTTAACGGGGTATCCAAATGTTGTAGGATGGTGTATAAATTTGACGTTTATGAAAATGCTTGTGCGTTGATTCTTTGTTGAAACTTTCATTTACATATTTTTTTGCAATTTTTGTCACTCACCACCGCGAGTACTAAGAAGACTCTTCCCGTTCTTTCACAGCACATTGTTAACAATTTTATACAAATTCCTGTTGTTCTCCTACAAATTAAGTTCATAACATAATTACTATACTTTTAATTATTTACGAAGGTAAACCATTAAGAAAATATTGTAAAAATAAACAAAAACAGTTCGCACATGTGGTATCGGTGCCATATTTTCCTTTTTATTTATCCTCTCACATTCGCTCCTTTCTTACTTATTGTGTCTTTCACACAATCCATCATCTTGCCTCTTCTTGTCCATGTTCCGTCATATAAATGAGTAGTTTAGTCATACGAATTACAACAAGCACAATAACATACTTATATAAATGATAAAACTCTTTTTGCTAGAAGAATCGCGATTGAAGGTGAAAAATTGTTTCAATTTGGCACATATAACGAAGGCCATATTTAGAATGGCTACTTATCAGACTTGAATGACCAAAAGCATTGGTGAAATTGTTATCAAATCGAAATTTGCAAATATAGTGAAGCAAGTGTTTTTTTTTTTTTTGTTCATTAAAACAATGTTCACCAAAAACTTCTGTGAACATGAGCACATAAGTATAGGATCGTACGACTTCAATCACTGGTTAAGCAGCATTAAGCATAAACATAAGTTAGTCATATTCAATTTACGACAGACAAATACAGTTATAATTCCATTAAATCGATGATAAAATTCCCGATGCATTTTTTTATAAAAAGGACTAGCAATTATCCGGAGCTCTCCATTTATCAGCAGTAACTACCGTTGCTTTAATTGTGTGTCACTAAGGAACAACTTGATTGCTCGAGCAAGCGGCTATAAATTAGACAATGCTTCAGCATGTCTTGGGAATCAATTTGTTATACGGAATGAGATTGCTATATTGTTTTGTTTATTGTAAAATTGAGTTAATAAACAGCGTAAAATATTCAACAACTTATAATGTGATGCAACAGGTAAAACTTACATAATAATTATGTACATAACCACTGTCGTTGTTTGAAACCATTTTTGTTTGCTTTTTCTCAACATAACATATTATCACGCCTTCATCCCCGAAGGGTTAGGCTGAGGTGTACCAATGTACACCCACAGTTCGCCGATATGTTTAGTTTTTTTTTTTACTATCATACTTAATTTTCGCCCCGTGTATTTCTAACCATATTTTTAGTTTAGAAATGAATCAATTTTTGTATTTACGAACAATTCTTAGAATCCCTAAATTCCCAAATTCCTGTAACACAGGATACGTACGTCGGGTGCCCTCGGTGCGACAAATAAGTGTTGGAAATTGGCTCGTACGCCGACCGTTCGCTCAAATTTACGACTTAATATAAAGTAGGTTTTCCGGGGGAAATTCCGTGTCGTTTACGTGTCGTATCGGTATGTGTAATAATGGGCTGTACGTTGTATGCCGTACTTAATGATATTTTTTTAACTACTGTTTTTGTTGGGTGATAAATTGTTTGATGCGATATTGCTAAGCGTATTAATTCAGATTGGTCAAAAAGCTAATTTAGGAAGTTGAGTTAGAAAAATCTTTATAGCTGCATAGATTTGTTATTCTGTACAAAACCTGCGTCGAATTTGGAGTCGAAATATAAATAACTATACTATAAATTATAAATATACATTTTGATCTGGTTTTGATCATGTTTTGTTTTTGGACGGCCAAATACATTTTCTTCGTCTCTTCGAAAATTAGTCACTGTTTCACTTGTAAAGGACATGAAAACTCTGAATTAATTTACACACGATATATTATTAACAATAATTTAGGTATCTACCAAATATATGATCGAAACATCATTAATTAGACTAGATTTCTAGGTGATAATTCAACCGCATTAATTAACGTAGCGATCGATTCTCTTTCGTAGTTGACCCTTGCTTGCATAGTGATCATCGAGGGATCCGCAGTAGTGTGTACCCTGTGAACACAGCCTGACCTCATTAAAACACCTCTATCGAACAACTTCAGTTCTTATCGACCTATATCATCAGCGATGAGTTATATTTGTCAGTGTTACTGCGTCATTCGTTGAAATACACTGTTTTGAGGTCACAAAGAAAAACAATAAACTGACTATTTAAGTAAACTTTTGGTGGGATTGATTCAATGTCAGACCACATAATTATACTAATTGAGTATGTCCTCAACAGACCCAATTGTTCTTTATTTTATTTCGTATGGTGGCGATTATTATTTTTGTTTCATTGTATAAATACCACGTTTACGTACCTCGTTTAATTTTTTTACATTTTCAAAATTTCTTCTTACACTTCTATTTTTATTAAATTTCTTTATAAAATAACTATACTCTATTACTCCTTCTTTTTAATACACTAAATCGTTCAATATTAAAATCACTCTCCTGCTTTGTATATGCCTCCTTTTATTAAACAAAGGTAACCACAAAACCACAAAACCACGTATAACCGCAGGAATCATAATTAATAGTATAACACAAACAAAAATCTAATCATATAAAAGCTTTTAACGTTTATAAAGCCGCTTCAAAATAGCTAAAGTCGAAAAAACTAGTCTGGCGTTAGGAGCTCTGCAAATAAGTGTGGATTTTTTAATTTATGCCCGGGACTTACAATATTTAGACGTTGAAGGAAAATCTTACAAAATTGATTATTTTTTAGAATACTGTAGTCAAGGGTTAGTAATCAATGTTATAAATAATATCTTGGAAATGAGTAAATAATTCGAAAATTCACGGTTTCTCCTTGTTTCTATGTCCAAATGTATGCATGTATAAATGACAAAAGATACATATTTTTTATCGTA
Source organism: Autographa gamma (assembly GCA_905146925.1). Taxonomy (NCBI): domain Eukaryota; kingdom Metazoa; phylum Arthropoda; class Insecta; order Lepidoptera; family Noctuidae; genus Autographa; species Autographa gamma. Next base: position 2,560,705 of record LR989858.1, read on the forward strand.
CGTAGATGTATATCATTAACACATGTTTTATAAAATGTATAATATTTTTTATAGTACATTCGCCTTGAAAACAAAGAACGAATATTAATTACTAATGTTTGTTAGTATATACTTTTAAAAGCCAATTTTAACTTAAAAGGCGAGGCATATAATATGCTAAATCAAAGAAAATGAAACTTGTATTATATAGTATTTATTACCCAAATTGTAAGAAATTTAGAATTAAGTGACACAATTCCTGTGGCATCTAGGATCTCCAATTCTTCATATAATTTTTTGCAGTAACATCTTGCGATCCAGTTAAACAAAAGCGACAAGAAACTGGTACCGTCAGCGGCCTTATTTTAACAAAACAAAGCACATTTCGGGGCATGGAGGCTGCGTCTTAATTAATTACATTCAGTTGTCAACCGTTGAGTTGTCTTCGGTGGTGTCCTCATAAATTTAGTTCCTGCCACAGACCGTGTGATGCATAGAATTGGAATATTGAAATAAAACTACTTTTTACGGATTTTGTCGCGGTTTTTAATTTTAAAGGTTAGGCCCCGACGTTTGCCGATGACATCTTTGCAGGTATCATGGTCTTGGGCAGACGAGTACCCTACTTTTCTCTATGCAGACGCGTATGCCCGTGACCGTGGGTGAAGTATGTAACAAATTAATAATACACACCTATGTTTTTTTCATCACATTAACGCATGCTACCATTCGGTAGGTGTCCTACATTTGGCATGTGCTGAGTTGGCGACCTTTTGAGTATTGCATGTTAGACTTGTTACTGACAAACTTTTTTTTCGTTGGTTTTTTTTTCCTTTTTGCTACATGATATGAAAAAAGCCATGCCGGTCAATTATTTTACTTGGTATAAGTCTTTTAGTCCGAAAACCTCAAAAATAGCGAACTCATATTTGTAAAAAATCTACCTTCTTCCGTAAATAGATCTGACGAGTTCCTTTGTTTAGGTAAAGAAACATTACTTTTCATCGTTTCCATTCCACCTTAGAAATACATTTTAAATGAAAAGTACTTACATTTTCTCTCCAAAAAATCCCCGCTTTACAGAGACATTGAGTGCTATAAAAAAGCCTCCATTAAAACCTCTTTACGTTTAGAGCATATCTAATAGTACTTAACTCTGTCGTTGGTAACAAAACGTAAATTATAAAGGCTACAGTCGCGTAATGCGTTCCCAAAATTCATAGCGGAAAATACGTATATTTGTTGATGAAAACCTGAGTTTTCCTTAATAAATTAGTCTTTATTTCGCTTATTACGGATTAAGTCGTAATCGTTTTGTTACACTACGAAAATTCGACGATGAATTTAAAAACATTCGTGATGTTTCAAGCATTGAATTTCAGATTAAACGCTCCCAAAATGAACATCCGATTGCAGCTTGTTCCAGCTCGCATCAAACATCTGATAATGACGTCATCTGACAGTTAATTTAACATTGTTCCTCAGACAGAGATAATTAACACAATTATAGATCAAAGCGATATGCGTTGTATTGTATCGTGATGACTATTTCGGTTCAATAAGCTATAAAGTCGATGTTATGGACATATTTGCATGACACAAGGCATTAATTCAAACGAGACAGTTCATAGCTCTGAAAGCATTTGCTGCGTTTATTCCTTTTACCAATTAGACATGAGTAATTTAAACATGAATGTTGCTGTTATGTGAACATTTGTGGTAATAAATTGATATTTAACTTTTTCTTCTTTTATAATTTTAGTCGCCATGCTTCAGCAGCAATGCACCACCGCCGCTGTCTTTTGTTTTCTCATTCACTATACGGTTGTTTGCAATACATTGGTGGCTACATTCGTTAGCGGGCGATAATGGAAGAGCAAAAACAAATACTGGTGGTCAGTGGTGCGGCGGTGCTGCGGTTTCGTTCCATGTACACAGCTTTGTGGCGCAGTGACGGAGTAGCGTGGTAAAGGCGCAGCTTTGGTACGGCGGTGGTGCGGTGGCGACGAAGTGGCCGAATGATGTTCATCAGCGTATAGACAGTTGATAAAATATTAAATAATAAATGGAATGTCCCAAAATGTGGTAAGAACGATTATTCCACTAGCTTCTTTCTCATTCGTTTTCAGTATTTAAAGTAAAAAATCTGCATTATTAATAATACAGTCCCGTGCTATCTGTGTTAAATCTGTGCTTTTAAAAAAACACCTTCTGAATTATATATTTATCTTTGGTTTATGTAACCAATGTAAAACAAAAGATTTGCTTCTAAACATACAAAATAAATAAAAGGTGCCTTCATGTTTCACGCAGTTTATTTTATACAACCAAGTTTCCAATTTAAGTAAGAAAGAAAGGTACCTCTGTGGATTTAGATTTTATATTTTGTACAGACATATGGCGTTTTCTTTCTTTTATAACCGATGGCTGTTTGATGAACCTTGATCTGTTCTTCGTGGAAGTCAATGGCCTCATCCATTTCAGCCTCAATTTTCCTGATTCTCTGTCTTTCTTTCGGATAGAATTTTTCATCTATTCGTACGTAAGACTTATTGGGAAAAGCGTTGGCAGCTTTCGCTGCGTTTGCATTTTTTGTTCTTGAGCCTAGAAACAATCATCATTGTTATTAATTTCGTATGTGAAATAGTATTTTAGTAGCTAAGTCTTGCTTAAAGGGTGTTTTTTAGAATGAAGATACCACATTCTATAAAAAATAAAAATTATATTCACAAATGGTTAGGGGAAAGAACAAATCTTGAGGAAGCTTATTAAAAAATAAAAAAGCAAAATATTATTCTAAGCTGGAACTGTCCCACTACTTGGTAAAGACCTCCTTTTCCACCCTCCACACGCTTCTACTGAAAGAAAGCAGTTCCTACTCCTTTTTGTCTGCGTCCCATTCCCAATTGACGAAAACTGCGTGGAAGACCTAGACGGAGGTGGAGGGATGAACTGAACGCATAAAAATACTATTTATTTTCAGCCATAGATAGGCAAAGGCCTCTCTTTTCTTCTTGTAATCCTCCCGGTCCTGGGCTTTCTTTCCAGAATATGGAATAACAGTCAAGCTAGTCCCGCCATCTTTTTCTGGGCCGGCCATAAGGTCTGGATACAAATTATAAACATGAATTACTTACTGAATCGATGAGCATCCTTTAAGGTTCTTAATAAAGCAACATTCGTTTTGCTGAGGTGAGCCAGCATTTTGGTATTATATAACTAATTTACTTTTGGTCATTGTTTGTCTCCTGTTTATAATTTCTGTAAATCAAAAAAATAAAATTAGTTATATATTTTACTGATATTTTGTTTCGGAAACTCAAACTGATGATTTTATGGATAATGATTTCAAAAATGTCATATCTGACACAGATCAGAAATTCTCTTTCACAGATATCTATAGTTTATTGCTGTACTCTTTGAAATACAAGTTTTTTTTCATCATATTATTATAACTACTTCTGGAATAAACCTTTTAGGTTTATCCAAGTAGGTTGCTTTAAGCTAGACAGGAAAAAAACGGGCTCTTATTTGTTGTTGCTTTGTTTCATGCACAGAGCTAAGAGTAGTTACATGCAAACAAAACTTTTATGAGTTAAACACAACTCTTCCTCTTAACTCATAAATGAAAAGTACATGAAAATTAGTTCGGTTGTTTTTGAGATTATCACGTTCAGACTGACAGGCGGTGAGGAACTTTGTTTATAGAAGTGGTAGAAAAGTCGATCGGTCATTATTAAGAGACATCGAAATATTATTAAGAGACCAAGAATGATCTACAAATTAAATTTAAGAAATCACCTTTCGAAATTCTGAACGGATCTTCACAAATTATAGCTAAAATCACGATCACGTCAGCTTTCAAATAAAAAAAACACTGCATCTCAATCGATCCATCCGTTTAGGAAAAAGCTTACAATATACATTAAATTCACTCTCAGTGTGCGTACTGACTTATATTACCTGACAAACATATAGAAAGACATATCTTTAATAAGTACGGTATATAGGTAGGTACCGGAAGACGCAGCGTTGGCAGGACTCCGACCAGGTGGACTGATGATATTCCTTGTCAAAGTTGCCGGTGGATGCAATTGGCGAGTTGGCGTTCATTATGGCGTTCTAGGGGGGAGGCCTTTGTTCAGCAGTGGACATCTTCCGGCTGACGATGATGATAGGTAGGTACATACTTTTTGTGGACCTGCCAGGGAGTATGCTGTTCTCAGTACCTACATAATACACGTAGGTACATAAGTATAGGTACGGATCTACATTTACGACTTATAAAGATATTACCTACTGAAAGATTTCTAGACAGTGGCTATGCTGCCGAGTATGACACAAAAGTACGAGAGTAAATAAATAATATATAGGTAATAGTAAGCTTTTGTTCTGATTTTTTTATTCGAAAATGTAATCACTAAAATTTAACACCACTTTAGAGAAAATAGCATAAAACTTTCAAAATCCCATTTTTAGATTTTAATTAGCAGAGTATTGCCTCCATCATGTCCACTTTCAAACAAAGTAAACCTCATTTCAATCGGTCTATTCGTTTAGGAGCTACGATGCCACATACGATATATTATAGAGGCAAGGGCGTCGATATTCATTGATATATTATGTGAAAGTAGGTGTGTAACTAGTGGACGTGTATTTTTATTTTGTAGTTTAGTTTTAACAATAATTGAACTAGCGAGAAGAAATTCTCACTAGCTTTATCACAGAACTGCTGAAGTGCAGAAGTGGTTGTACATTGGTACACCTCTGCCTAACCCTTCGCGGATACAGGCGTGATGATATGTGTTATGTTATGCTATAAAGCAATACTGGGAATAAAATTATTCTGATGTTCAAAGCAAATGGCATGGTATACAGATAGTGTGAATGAAAAGAGGCCAGGTCAGGTGTACCCTAAACCGAAGATCATGTATGGAAATGGTAAAAGTGGACGAAGCGAAACAAGTGAGTAGGGATGATAACAAGTGAAAGGAAATCTCTGCCTACCCCTACAAGGCAGAGAGGCGTGATTTAATGTATGTATGTATGTATGTATATGTCGCAGACAAATAGTATAATATGGCATTTTACATACGGCGTCGTCAGTTTAAAAACGTTTGCGGTTATGTAATATGCCGAAGGCAAAATGTAGATTGCCGTGTCACTTTATAATATGCCTCAACATTTCATCGAAAATTTAAACACCATATACATAATGCCGAGGCAAATTGAAGTATTTAGTTTTTGAGGTTATCTGGTACGTCAAAAATGCTAAGGTATCCATAGACTCCGGGTCGTGAAGGACTCCTGCAGAGTATTTTTGGTCAAAAAAACGTGTGCGTTACCCCAACAAGAAAGTATCTCCTAGAGTTATATGAGTAGAACGTATAGTTGGTGCCTTATCTGCTGTAAATGTGCCCCCACATAACAAATGTGTGCCCCCTGTCGTTTCGAAAAAAAATCGAAAAAACGATTCTTGCTGGGGTAACGTTTTTCTAGCAGGAAAATTCTAAACGAATGATCGGAGAGAGAAAAACTGCATGGCCAGATAGCTTATATGTGTGCCAAAATGTGCCCCCAAAAATAAAATCTGTGCCCCTTCAGATTTTCGAGATATTGCATTTCCTGCTGGAGTAACGTTTTGATGAATAGTATATCTCTAAAACCATTGCATGTGCCCCTGTAGAATAAACATACGCGAGTAGCTCTTAATGTGTGCCCCTTTGTGCCCCAATTAGATTTTAGAAAATATTTATAGTTTTCAAGTTATCGCGGTTTTATGAAAACCCGAAAAAACATCGCAGCGCCTAAATGAGACAAGGCATAACTTCGCTGAAAACTGTATTCGGTCTTTCTTGACGCTAATAATAACCATACAAAGTTTCAAAAATGTTCATGCATGCGTTTTTGAATAATCTTGCTAAAAGTAAAAACGATGGTGTCATAACTTTGACGGCAAAATACAAGGAACTGGCACAATCCCAGATGTGTAGGTGTAAACCAAAATCTTGTGCCTTTAGTCAAAAATATATGGTGAAAATATTGAGCTTCAAATGTTACGCATTAAGTAAATATAAACAAAAAACCAAAATATGTAAACAACGGCTGGTTATCCGACCAAATCTGAATGACTACTAAAAAGCGACGGATTCATACTTAACGAGGACCTTCTTTATTGGACGTATTATACCTAAGCTGTTGTCCTTACAGTCGCGTTCAAAAGTTTTGAGGGCTAATTAAAAAATATATTAAATGCACCTTGTGACTATATAAATGAAACAGCTTGTTGATGTGGAAATTATTATTTTTATTCCCTTAATTTTAATTCTTAAAGTAATTATTGCATCAAATCACAGATCAAATTTCCTACCTATAAATATTATAAATTATTTGCACGTTGTGTAGTCATTATTATTTAAATCACAGATCAGTTTTTCATAGCCTAACATAATTATAATTAGTAAACATCACAAAAAATCACAGATCAATATTAAGTATAAGAATAATATTGTGTAAAAAAATATTAAATTTGAAATTACAGATAAATAATATTCTTACGAGTAACTTGCATATACATACAACATTATCACATGACTGTGGAATGCCACTTAGATATCTAAAACGCCATCAAATCAAAATTATGTGACAATACATAATCAGCATTAATATAATCGTTGGTTAATAATTATAAATCCCTCATAGGTACGTAATACGACATACAAAATGGAAACACGTTGCTGCATCACAGATCATTGTGCGGTTGACTATAGGTATACACTAAATACAACTCTCAAAACTGTAGGTACCAACATTTATTTGGTTAAGGTGAATGCTCCAACCAACCCGCGTAATTCAAATTTTCTTACGTTTTTTGCAATTTGCACACCAGTGCTATGAGTGCTAGGTTGTATGTTGATTAAAATATTATCTATACATATAATAAAATTGTAGAAAAGTGGTGTCTGTACAATGGAAATATAAACAAAAAAAGTAGCAAGGGTTGTTATAATATCGATGCCGAACCCGAAACTATAATTATTATTATTTTTGTCTGTTTGTCTGTTTGTCTGTTTGTCTGTGTGTTTGTGCACGCTAATCTCAGAAACGGCTTACTCGATTAAGATGCGGTTTTCACGAGTATATTGTTGTAAGCTTCACTTAACATTTAGTGTTTATTTCATGTCAATCGGTACATAAATAAAAAAGTTATGTCAATTTGAAAAATCATCTATACATATAATAAAATTGTAGAAAAGTGGTGTCTGTACAATGGAAATATAAACAAAAAAAGTAGCAAGGGTTGTTATTATATCGATGCCGAACCTGAAATTATAATTATTATTATTTTTGTCTGTTTGTCTGTTTGTCTGTGTGTTTGTGTGTTTGTGCACGCTAATCTCAGAAATGGCTTACTCGATTAAGATGCGGTTTTCACAAATGTATTGTAGTAAGCTTCACTTAACATTTAGTGTTTATTTCATGTCAATCGGTACATAACTTAAAAAGTCATGTCAATTTGAAAAATCATCTATATCTATACTTATAATAAAATTGTAGAAAAGTGGTGTCTGTACAATGGAAATATAAACAAAAAAAGTAGCAAGGGTTGTTATAATATCGATGCCGAACCTGAAATTATAATTATTGTTTTTTTTGTCTGTTTGTCTGTTTGTCTGTTTGTCTGTGTGTTTGTGCACGCTAATCTCAGAAACGGCTTACTCGATTAAGATGCGGTTTTCACGACTGTATTGTAGTAAGCTTCACTTAACATTTAGTGTTTATTTCATGTCAATCGGTACAAAAATAAAAAAGTTATGTCAATTTGAAAAATCATCTATATACATATAATAAAATTGTAGAAAAGTGGTGTCTGTACAATGGAAATATAAACAAAAAAAGTAGCAAGGGTTGTTATAATATCGATGCCGAACCTGAAATTATAATTATTGTTTTCTTTGTCTGTTTGTCTGTTTGTCTGTGTGTTTGTGCACGCTAATCTCAGAAACGGCTTACTCGATTAAGATGCGGTTTTCACGACTGTATTGTAGTAAGCTTCACTTAACATTTAGTGTTTATTTCATATCAATCGGTACATAAATAAAAAAGTTATGTCAATTTGAAAAATCATCTATCTATACATATAATAAAATTGTAGAAAAGTGGTGTCTGTACAATGGAAATATAAACAAAAAAAGTAGCAAGGGTTGTTATAATATCGATGCCGAACCTGAAATTATAATTATTGTTTTTTTTGTCTGTTTGTCTGTTTGTCTGTTTGTCTGTTTGTCTGTGTGTTTGTGCACGCTAATCTCAGAAACGGCTTACTCGATTAAGATGCGGTTTTCACGAATGTATTTTAGTAAGCTTAACTTAACATTTAGTGTTTATTTCGTGTCAATCGGTACATAAATAAAAAAGTTGTGTCAATTTGAAAAATCATCTATCTATACATATAATAAAATTGTAGAAAAGTGGTGTCTGTACAATGGAAATATAAACAAAAAAAGTAGCAAGGGTTGTTATAATATCGATGCCGAACCCGAAACTATAATTATTATTATTTTTGTCTGTTTGTCTGTTTGTCTGTTTGTCTGTGTGTTTGTGCACGCTAATCTCAGAAACGGCTTACTCGATTAAGATGCGGTTTTCACTAATGTATTTTAGTAAGCTTAACTTAACATTTAGTGTTTATTTCGTGTCAATCGGTACATAAATAAAAAAGTTGTGTCAATTTGAAAAATCATCTATCTATACATATAATAAAATTGTAGAAAAGTGGTGTCTGTACAATGGAAATATAAACAAAAAAAGTAGCAAGGGTTGTTATAATATCGATGCCGAACCCGAAACTATAATTATTATTATTTTTGTCTGTTTGTCTGTTTGTCTGTTTGTCTGTGTGTTTGTGCACGCTAATCTCAGAAACGGCTTACTCGATTAAGATGCGGTTTTCACGAGTATATTGTTGTAAGCTTCACTTAACATTTAGTGTTTATTTCATGTCAATCGGTACATAAATAAAAAAGTTATGTCAATTTGAAAAATCATCTATACATATAATAAAATTGTAGAAAAGTGGTGTCTGTACAATGGAAATATAAACAAAAAAAGTAGCAAGGGTTGTTATTATATCGATGCCGAACCTGAAATTATAATTATTATTATTTTTGTCTGTTTGTCTGTTTGTCTGTGTGTTTGTGTGTTTGTGCACGCTAATCTCAGAAATGGCTTACTCGATTAAGATGCGGTTTTCACAAATGTATTGTAGTAAGCTTCACTTAACATTTAGTGTTTATTTCATGTCAATCGGTACATAACTTAAAAAGTCATGTCAATTTGAAAAATCATCTATATCTATACTTATAATAAAATTGTAGAAAAGTGGTGTCTGTACAATGGAAATATAAACAAAAAAAGTAGCAAGGGTTGTTATAATATCGATGCCGAACCTGAAATTATAATTATTGTTTTTTTTGTCTGTTTGTCTGTTTGTCTGTTTGTCTGTGTGTTTGTGCACGCTAATCTCAGAAACGGCTTACTCGATTAAGATGCGGTTTTCACGACTGTATTGTAGTAAGCTTCACTTAACATTTAGTGTTTATTTCATGTCAATCGGTACAAAAATAAAAAAGTTATGTCAATTTGAAAAATCATCTATATACATATAATAAAATTGTAGAAAAGTGGTGTCTGTACAATGGAAATATAAACAAAAAAAGTAGCAAGGGTTGTTATAATATCGATGCCGAACCTGAAATTATAATTATTGTTTTCTTTGTCTGTTTGTCTGTTTGTCTGTGTGTTTGTGCACGCTAATCTCAGAAACGGCTTACTCGATTAAGATGCGGTTTTCACGACTGTATTGTAGTAAGCTTCACTTAACATTTAGTGTTTATTTCATATCAATCGGTACATAAATAAAAAAGTTATGTCAATTTGAAAAATCATCTATCTATACATATAATAAAATTGTAGAAAAGTGGTGTCTGTACAATGGAAATATAAACAAAAAAAGTAGCAAGGGTTGTTATAATATCGATGCCGAACCTGAAATTATAATTATTGTTTTTTTTGTCTGTTTGTCTGTTTGTCTGTTTGTCTGTTTGTCTGTGTGTTTGTGCACGCTAATCTCAGAAACGGCTTACTCGATTAAGATGCGGTTTTCACGAATGTATTTTAGTAAGCTTAACTTAACATTTAGTGTTTATTTCGTGTCAATCGGTACATAAATAAAAAAGTTGTGTCAATTTGAAAAATCATCTATCTATACATATAATAAAATTGTAGAAAAGTGGTGTCTGTACAATGGAAATATAAACAAAAAAAGTAGCAAGGGTTGTTATAATATCGATGCCGAACCCGAAACTATAATTATTATTATTTTTGTCTGTTTGTCTGTTTGTCTGTTTGTCTGTGTGTTTGTGCACGCTAATCTCAGAAACGGCTTACTCGATTAAGATGCGGTTTTCACTAATGTATTTTAGTAAGCTTAACTTAACATTTAGTGTTTATTTCGTGTCAATCGGTACATAAATAAAAAAGTTGTGTCAATTTGAAAAATCATCTATCTATACATATAATAAAATTGTAGAAAAGTGGTGTCTGTACAATGGAAATATAAACAAAAAAAGTAGCAAGGGTTGTTATAATATCGATGCCGAACCCGAAACTATAATTATTATTATTTTTGTCTGTTTGTCTGTTTGTCTATTTGTCTGTGTGTTTGTGCACGCTAATCTCAGAAACGGCTTACTCGATTAAGATGCGGTTTTCACGAGTATATTGTTGTAAGCTTCACTTAACATTTAGTGTTTATTTCATGTCAATCGGTACATAAATAAAAAAGTTATGTCAATTTGAAAAATCATCTATACATATAATAAAATTGTAGAAAAGTGGTGTCTGTACAATGGAAATATAAACAAAAAAAGTAGCAAGGGTTGTTATTATATCGATGCCGAACCTGAAATTATAATTATTATTATTTTTGTCTGTTTGTCTGTTTGTCTGTGTGTTTGTGTGTTTGTGCACGCTAATCTCAGAAACGGCTTACTCGATTAAGATGCGGTTTTCACGAGTATATTGTTGTAAGCTTCACTTAACATTTAGTGTTTATTTCATGTCAATCGGTACATAAATAAAAAAGTAATGTCAATTTGAAAAATCATCTATACATATAATAAAATTGTAGAAAAGTGGTGTCTGTACAATGGAAATATAAACAAAAAAAGTAGCAAGGGTTGTTATAATATCGATGCCGAACCTGAAATTATAATAAATTTTTTTTTAGCTTTTTGTCTGTTTGTCTGTGTGTTTGTGCACGCTAATCTCAGAAACGGCTTACTCGATTAAGATGCGGTTTTCACGACTGTATTGTAGTAAGCTTCACTTAACATTTAGTGTTTATTTCATGTCAATCGGTACAAAAATAAAAAAGTTATGTCAATTTGAAAAATCATCTATACATATAATAAAATTGTAGAAAAGTGGTGTCTGTACAATGGAAATATAAACAAAAAAAGTAGCAAGGGTTGTTATAATATCGATGCCGAACCTGAAATTATAATTATTGTTTTCTTTGTCTGTTTGTCTGTTTGTCTGTGTGTTTGTGCACGCTAATCTCAGAAACGGCTTACTCGATTAAGATGCGGTTTTCACGACTGTATTGTAGTAAGCTTCACTTAACATTTAGTGTTTATTTCATATCAATCGGTACATAAATAAAAAAGTTATGTCAATTTGAAAAATCATCTATCTATACATATAATAAAATTGTAGAAAAGTGGTGTCTGTACAATGGAAATATAAACAAAAAAAGTAGCAAGGGTTGTTATAATATCGATGCCGAACCTGAAATTATAATTATTGTTTTTTTTGTCTGTTTGTCTGTTTGTCTGTTTGTCTGTTTGTCTGTGTGTTTGTGCACGCTAATCTCAGAAACGGCTTACTCGATTAAGATGCGGTTTTCACGAATGTATTTTAGTAAGCTTAACTTAACATTTAGTGTTTATTTCGTGTCAATCGGTACATAAATAAAAAAGTTGTGTCAATTTGAAAAATCATCTATCTATACATATAATAAAATTGTAGAAAAGTGGTGTCTGTACAATGGAAATATAAACAAAAAAAGTAGCAAGGGTTGTTATAATATCGATGCCGAACCCGAAACTATAATTATTATTATTTTTGTCTGTTTGTCTGTTTGTCTGTTTGTCTGTGTGTTTGTGCACGCTAATCTCAGAAACGGCTTACTCGATTAAGATGCGGTTTTCACGAATGTATTGTTGTAAGCTTCACTTAACATTTAGTGTTTATTTCGTGTCAATCGGTACATAAATAAAAAAGTTGTGTCAATTTGAAAAATCATCTATCTATACATATAATAAAATTGTAGAAAAGTGGTGTCTGTACAATGGAAATATAAACAAAAAAAGTAGCAAGGGTTGTTATAATATCGATGCCGAACCCGAAATTATAATTATTATTATTTTTGTCTGTTTGTCTGTTTGTCTGTTTGTCTGTTTGTCTGTTTGTCTGTTTGTCTGTGTGTTTGTGCACGCTAATCTCAGAAACGGCTTACTCGATTAAGATGCGGTTTTCATGAATGTATTATAGTAAGCTTCACTTAACATTTAGTGTTTATTTCATGTCAATCGGTACATAAATAAAAAAGTTATGTCAATTTGAAAAATCATCTATACATATAATAAAATTGTAGAAAAGTGGTGTCTGTACAATGGAAATATAAACAAAAAAAGTAGCAAGGGTTGTTATAATATCGATGCCGAACCTGAAATTATAATTATTGGTTTTTTTGTCTGTTTGTCTGTTTGTCTGTGTGTTTGTGCACGCTAATCTCAGAAACGGCTTACTCGATTAAGATGCGGTTTTCACGACTGTATTGTAGTAAGCTTCACTTAACATTTAGTGTTTATTTCATGTCAATCGGTACATAAATAAAAAAGTTATGTCAATTTGAAAAATCATCTATACATATAATAAAATTGTAGAAAAGTGGTGTCTGTACAATGGAAATATAAACAAAAAAAGTAGCAAGGGTTGTTATAATATCGATGCCGAACCTGAAATTATAATTATTGTTTTCTTTGTCTGTTTGTCTGTTTGTCTGTGTGTTTGTGCACGCTAATCTCAGAAACGGCTTACTCGATTAAGATGCGGTTTTCACGACTGTATTGTAGTAAGCTTCACTTAACATTTAGTGTTTATTTCATATCAATCGGTACATAAATAAAAAAGTTATGTCAATTTGAAAAATCATCTATCTATACATATAATAAAATTGTAGAAAAGTGGTGTCTGTACAATGGAAATATAAACAAAAAAAGTAGCAAGGGTTGTTATAATATCGATGCCGAACCTGAAATTATAATTATTGGTTTTTTTGTCTGTTTGTCTGTTTGTCTGTGTGTTTGTGCACGCTAATCTCAGAAACGGCTTACTCGATTAAGATGCGGTTTTCACGACTGTATTGTAGTAAGCTTCACTTAACATTTAGTGTTTATTTCATGTCAATCGGTACATAAATAAAAAAGTTATGTCAATTTGAAAAATCATCTATATCTATACATATAATAAAATTGTAGAAAAGTGGTGTCTGTACAATGGAAATATAAACAAAAAAAGTAGCAAGGGTTGTTATAATATCGATGCCGAACCCGAAATTATAATTATTGTTTTTTTTGTCTGTTTGTCTGTTTGTCTGTGTGTTTGTGCACGCTAATCTCAGAAACGGCTTACTCGATTAAGATGCGGTTTTCACGACTGTATTGTAGTAAGCTTCACTTAACATGTAGTGTTTATTTCATGTCAATCGGTACATAAATAAATACATAGAAATACATAGAAAAATCGTATACAGAGAAGCATCTGTAAAGTAAATTTATAGCTACCCAAGCGAAAGTATATGTATAAAAACCTAATTCTAAATATGCTGCCCGAAAAGTAACTATTCCACGCGGACGAAGTCGCGGGCACAGCTATCTATACATATAATAAAATTGTAGAAAAGTGGTGTCTGTACAATGGAAATATAAACAAAAAAAGTAGCAAGGGTTGTCATAATATCGATGCCGAACCTGAAATTATAATTATTGTTTTTTTTGTCTGTTTGTCTGTTTGTCTGTGTGTTTGTGCACGCTAATCTCAGAAACGGCTTACTCGATTAAGATGCGGTTTTCACGACTGTATTGTAGTAAGCTTCACTTAACATTTAGTGTTTATTTCATGTCAATCGGTACATAAATAAAAAAGTTATGTCAATTTGAAAAATCATCTATATCTATACATATAATAAAATTGTAGAAAAGTGGTGTCTGTACAATGGAAATATAAACAAAAAAAGTAGCAAGGGTTGTTATAATATCGATGCCGAACCTGAAATTATAATTATTGTTTTTTTTGTCTGTTTGTCTGTTTGTCTGTGTGTTTGTGCACGCTAATCTCAGAAACGGCTTACTCGATTAAGATGCGGTTTTCACGACTGTATTGTAGTAAGCTTCACTTAACATGTAGTGTTTATTTCATGTCAATCGGTACATAAATAAATACATAGAAATACATAGAAAAATCGTATACAGAGAAGCATCTGTAAAGTAAATTTATAGCTACCCAAGCGAAAGTATATGTATAAAAACCTAATTCTAAATATGCTGCCCGAAAAGTAACTATTCCACGCGGACGAAGTCGCGGGCACAGCTATCTATACATATAATAAAATTGTAGAAAAGTGGTGTCTGTACAATGGAAATATAAACAAAAAAAGTAGCAAGGGTTGTCATAATATCGATGCCGAACCTGAAATTATAATTATGGTTTTTTTTGTCTGTTTGTCTGTTTGTCTGTGTGTTTGTGCACGCTAATCTCAGAAACGGCTTACTCGATTAAGATGCGGTTTTCACGAATGTATTGTAGTAAGCTCCACTTAACATTTAGTGTTTATTTCATGTCAATCGGTACATAAATAAAAAAGTTATGTCAATTTGAAAAATCATCTATCTATACATATAATAAAATTGTAGAAAAGTGGTGTCTGTACAATGGAAATATAAACAAAAAAAGTAGCAAGGGTTGTCATAATATCGATGCCGAACCTGAAATTATAATTATTGTTTTTTTTGTCTGTTTGTCTGTTTGTCTGTGTGTTTGTGCACGCTAATCTCAGAAACGGCTTACTCGATTAAGATGCGGTTTTCACGAATGTATTATAGTAAGCTTCACTTAACATTTAGTGTTTATTTCATGTCAATCGGTACATAAATAAAAAAGTTATGTTAATTTGAAAAATCATCTATACATATAATAAAATTGTAGAAAAGTGGTGTCTGTACAATGGAAATATAAACAAAAAAAGTAGCAAGGGTTGTTATAATATCGATGCCGAACCTGAAATTATAATTATTGGTTTTTTTGTCTGTTTGTCTGTTTGTCTGTGTGTTTGTGCACGCTAATCTCAGAAACGGCTTACTCGATTAAGATGCGGTTTTCACGACTGTATTGTAGTAAGCTTCACTTAACATTTAGTGTTTATTTCATGTCAATCGGTACATAAATAAAAAAGTTATGTCAATTTGAAAAATCATCTATATCTATACATATAATAAAATTGTAGAAAAGTGGTGTCTGTACAATGGAAATATAAACAAAAAAAGTAGCAAGGGTTGTTATAATATCGATGCCGAACCTGAAATTATAATTATTGGTTTTTTTGTCTGTTTGTCTGTTTGTCTGTGTGTTTGTGCACGCTAATCTCAGAAACGGCTTACTCGATTAAGATGCGGTTTTCACGACTGTATTGTAGTAAGCTTCACTTAACATTTAGTGTTTATTTCATGTCAATCGGTACATAAATAAAAAAGTTATGTCAATTTGAAAAATCATCTATATCTATACATATAATAAAATTGTAGAAAAGTGGTGTCTGTACAATGGAAATATAAACAAAAAAAGTAGCAAGGGTTGTTATAATATCGATGCCGAACCTGAAATTATAATTATTGTTTTTTTTGTCTGTTTGTCTGTTTGTCTGTGTGTTTGTGCACGCTAATCTCAGAAACGGCTTACTCGATTAAGATGCGGTTTTCACGACTGTATTGTAGTAAGCTTCACTTAACATGTAGTGTTTATTTCATGTCAATCGGTACATAAATAAATACATAGAAATACATAGAAAAATCGTATACAGAGAAGCATCTGTAAAGTAAATTTATAGCTACCCAAGCGAAAGTATATGTATAAAAACCTAATTCTAAATATGCTGCCCGAAAAGTAACTATTCCACGCGGACGAAGTCGCGGGCACAGCTAGTTAAGAAGTATAATCATCAATATGAACTTGGAGGGTTGCTCCAAGTTCATAAATGTGTAGGAATGACTTTTTCTGTTTTTCTTGGTTCCTACACCTTTATGAACTTTGAAGGTTGTATTGATGATTTTGATGATTATAATTCTGTAACTACATGCGTCTTACAGCCGCGAATAATATTTTAATCATCATACAACCTAGCACTGGCTTACAAATTGCAAAAAAACGTAAGAGAATTTTATTTCGCGGGCTACCCTGGAGCATTTATCTGACCCTGTACAATTTTGTCTATTCTACTATGTAGACTATTACATGTGGCATAATATTATATTTCCCAGGTCGTTGGATTTTACTATATAAGTCATCATAGCATTCAAATAAATTACTATTTTTTCTGTAGCAGTGAGCCCTGTAATGTCCAACACTTTTGGGTTTCGAAGTGGGTTCATATTCTATTACAGACAGAATTGTGTACTCCTTATTATTTACTTCAATGTTACGAGGCAGATCATCCAAGTTAGCGCACACGTCATGAAGTTCATAAATGATAATATCTTTAACATTGTACATGAATGATATATTTCCAGCGCAACAAATATGACACTCTGGAGTAAATTCTGTTCTTAAACATGATTCGCAAGCTTCTTGTAGGTGGTTGATACCTTTAGTATTTATTATATCCAAGTTCAACGGCAAATACTTGCAATTGTACAATTTGTTTTCATCTGCATGACTTGTGCACATACTATTAGAGCAAACTCTTTGTCTTATAGCGGAAACGAATAAGCTACTTGTACATATTTCATCTAATATTTTGGTCGTATTACATGAACAGTCAACTACGTATTGGGTTTTTGATTGTTTAAAAAGTTGAAGGAGCAATTTCGCTCTCAGGTCATATAATTTTTTACCACAATTCTTGGCATTCGATAATTCTTTAATTAATGATACGAAATCATGAAATTCTCCTTTATTAATCTGTGCATCTACAGAGTCTCTAAATTTTTGTCTATCTTTGTAAGCTATCGCAAACGTTTGTGAAACAGAATCGAAAGCACATGTGTTTGTTATTATAGTCCTGTTCTCAGCGGTTTTAGAATTTGCCACGTTGCCGTTTTGTAAAATATAAATTGGTTTGGGTTTTAAACTTCTGGGTGTGGATACGGCTAGCCCTCTCCAATTTTCAATTTTTATTGGGTTATCTTGAAAAACTGACTGTGCCTCAAAATCATTATTTTCGCACTTCAAGAGGTTAGGTTTTGGTCTTTTTGTCCTTTGTGTTCGCACAGTTTGTTGAGCTCGTTTACTTGAATCTATTCTGTGCAAAACGTCACTGGAACTAAGTTTTACAGCTCCATTTATAAAACCATGGTGCTGTACTAAAAACTCGTCTAATCGCACGCGTTGGTTTTTCGTATCAAAGTATATAGTTTTTAAATCTTTGAAATGATTTTCAACATTAGAGCTTGATGCATAGTGTTTGGCATTTTTGAAATGTTTGTTCATAACGCAACCCCACAGTGGAATTTTTTTCAGAAGTCGTTTTAATGTACTGTTCAATTCCGGTAAGAAATATTCATTTTTGTTATCTGATGGTTCAACTAACTGCAGATACAATTTTTCGGTTTGTATTAAGTCATCATAAAAGTTTATTAAAGGTAAAGAAACATCTTTGTCATTTTCGTTGTGAAGTATTTCGATTTTTGGTTGTATGTCATTTTCAGTATGAATATCTTCTAAATTTTCGTGATTCGTGTGATTTATAATTTGGACCTTTAGGTTTTCAAAAGCTTTATTGCATTTGGGCTGCAAATCATTCAAGTCCGTACTCCTGAACTCATGGAGCGATAACGTGATTATGTCTCTTAAAACTGTTTTAAGTTCTTCATAGCACCGGATCTGCTGAATATGTTTCAAGCAGCGAACGTAAAATAACTTAACTTTTTCGGAAGTTTTATCAAAACAGGATTGTTTATAAAGATTTTTAATAAAATGGGATTTATCCATGCGAACATAACAGAGAGGTATTGCTGCGGTATTTCCTTCAAGCACATCAAAACACTGTTTTAAATAATCATTAAATTCAATTTTTAAAAATACTTTAGTAATTGCTCCTAACAGGGCAGAACTGTCGTCACTAATTATTTCATCTGGCAAAACTTTTCCGATTTGCCACGTATTTAACCATGTGGTTATCGTCTCCATTGTATGGGATTCGGAGGCCATGTAGCACATTGGTACACTGGTATCCAGAGTGTAGGCAACCACTGCATATAAAAATAAATGTTTAGGAGTGCGATATTTTAATAAATCATTAGAAGGTGGTGGCTCAATTGGCTGAAATAAGGAGCCAGTAGCATCAATAGAAAGTATTTTCGACCTATTTTTTAAAGTTTCATTGTAATATTGGTTTTGTTCATTCGTCCAAAAATATGTGAAGAAGGGAACAAGACTGATTTTACGGATAAAATTATCGTAAGGAATGCAGTGCGCCATAGCATACAAAGATAGTATTGTATTTTTGTCAAACTGTAGCGCACTTCTGGCTTCATGACGCATTTTTCTTAAATTGGGTAATTTAGGGAAAGTTGTTGGCTTTTTTGGATTATCTATAGTCATTACCTCGTTTGCCATCGTGTGTTGAACTTTTAAAGCTTTTTCGTATATTAACTTTTCTTTGATTCGGTTTACTCTATCAGAAGTAAGTCTGTTTTTAATTAGTGGGTCATGAGGATAATTTTTGTTGTAATTATTTAATTTACAAGTAACCTTTACGTAAGTTTTAGATGGGGGGGAGATATTCAATGACAGTAGCGCGTCACATTGGGTACACCTGCCAGTACATTTGATTTCATTAAAGTTAAGATCAGCAGGTACATAACTATTACTGAAAGCAAATGTACACTCTATATTAGTTCTAAAAAAGATTTGGTCTTGAATTTCGTTAGTCCACTTTTTTGGTAGGAGACGGTAAATTGAATTTTGGGGTACGATGTTCGAATATTCTGCAAGGCTCATTTGAAATGTTATAATGTCGGAGTCAGTATCTTTTTTTTCTTCAAATAGGTTTATACAATCATCGAAATCAAAAAAATATGTTTTATTTCTTCTAATACATATTTGTATGGCTTTAATGGCCATATTGTGGTTAAATTTTTCACGCAATTCCTGCTGTATGCAAATATAAACATTATTGCTTTTAGGAGGAATTGCTGCTTGGAATTTGTCTTTATATTTACTAATCACTCTCTTTAAATATTCTTTAGAAAAATTTCCTTTTCGAGTTGACATTATTGTATAGTAAAATTGACAAAATTGTACGTATGTGAATGAAAGAACGGGTGTGTTAAAAAAAAAAAGAAGAAAATAAAAGTAACTTAAAAATAACTCTTGAGAGACTTGTGAAGCGGCTTACATTTCTCTACCGTATCTTTTTTGGGGCAGACTACCCGCCCGTTGGTGGGACGACATTGTGAAGGAGGGCCTGTATCATATTGGGTGAGGTTGGTGCAGGACCGTAGTATGCTGAGAAGAGGCACATACCATATGAACTTTCTTGAAGGTGGGTATTACACTGAAAAATAATGGAAATATTTCTATTTGACTTTTTTTTCTTCAGACAATTTAATTCGGCAGTATATATTTCTTGAAGGAACCACGAGCAAAAAAATACTCGTACCTACTAAGGGACCAGGACCACGGGCAATAAACGAGAAACTTGATTTATGTAGGTACGTCTCAGGTCTGAGATGTACGTTCAGCCTTCAGCGTTTAAAATGACGACATAGGTTTTGTACTTGGCCCAAACCAAGTATTGTAATTGGCCCAAAACTCCTGAATCTATTTACCCATTTCCTGACTCTACACTATTTTTATAGGTTGTAAGTTTGTGTATATCCAAAGACTAATAAATTCTCTATGTGTATATCCGTGGATATAAGATGTTGTGCTCAATTTTTTCCAGAAGTACTCCAGCAATTAAGTTTATAATACAGTTCTGATAAAATTTAACCCTGAATAACATACATTTAGCCTGATCGGTCCGCCAGAACTTTTTGAAATATATATATTCTATAGATCAACAAAATTATTACTTACATCATCTAGATAAACAATGGGAACCCCTCCCTGCTTGGTTTATATTATTGTTGTTATGGCTGCCATAGAACATTCTGTAAAAATCAAATCAATTATTTAGTTATTTCGGCTAAAAAAATACAGCCCTGTGACTGTGACATGTTGAGTGTTGACGGATTGTGGTCGAGTCTTAGTTTTGGAGACATGAATTCTTGTCAAGAATTATTTTTTTACATAGTAACTAGAAGTTATTAAGGGATTATATGTCATCAACCTACCACAAGAAGAGAATTAAATACGTATTATACAAAAAAAGTAAACAAATTACTGAATCGCTTTTGACGAAATTTCTATTGGACCAATCGGAAAGTATGTATATCCTTTCAGATGAAAACAAAACAAACATGATTTAGAACATATTAGTTAAAAAATAAATAAATAGGTACAGTAATGAAAAAAAAATCCCAAGTGCTTGATAAGGTACAAGTATTTTTAAATAAGTCAAAACAATGCCATTAAATACTTACCACTGCAGATCGTGCCATAAAATTCACCACCCCTACAACCACATAATTGTTATAAAATGCTTATACGCCACTTTCAACCAACTTAAAAAAACGTAAACAAACAGTATCAGTGCAACTTCATGACTCAACGTAACAGTGTCCTTGGCGTCATAACATAACTGCAACTGTTTACCAATACCAAGTAATAATCCAAACGCACTTCCTAGTCAATAAACACTTTGTATCCATTATTCATAATAGAGCGACGTTACACGTAACTGTCTCTGTCACACTAACACCGTACGCGTACTAGCTGTCTCACTTTCTCTAAGCTACACAAAGCGATTCCTTGCGTGACGACGTCAGCGGACGCCGCGGGGCCAGAGATGTATGTAGCGGTGTGGGGAGGCGAAAAAAGGGAATCTTCTGGTAAATGCTCCAACCAGCCTGCGAAATTCGAATTTTCCTACGTTTTTTTGGAATTTGCAGGCCAGTGCTTGGTTGTATGTTGATTAAAATATTATTCGCGGCTGTAAGACATATGTAGATACAAAATTATAATCATCAATATCATCAATACAATGCTCTAAGTTCATAAAGATGTAGGAATGAGTTTTCCTGTTTTTTCTTTTTTCCTACGCCTTTATTTAGTACGAAAATATTTAGTGTCAGTTTATTTGTTGTCACGAAACGTCGCTGCAATTTGTACAAAAAAAATACGTGTGAATAACAGTGCATTTCCAAATAAAGAAGCGAGTATTATTTTCATAGCATTAGCCTATTAATACAATTCATGTATGTATCGTCTTTATCTGTATATTACAAGTTATTCTGATATTGTGGCTAATTGAGGTTGTTTCTCACGAAAATGCTACACATATGAGTCACATTTCGTCACTCATATGACGTAACTCACATCTACGTGTAAAGTTAAAACATGTTTACACTGCGGCTGAAAATTTTAACAAATTATATGCCGGCGGCGTCCGGTGTTATCTCCATACAAAACGTTTCACTAATAAATAAATCCGACATTTACGGAAAATAGATATAAAAGAGTTTTAGTGTAATTTTTTAAAATAATAATTTGGAGGTTTCGAATAAATGCTAAATTTGATCATTAAACCTGCATTTTAGCTCCCTGCCGGACCCTGCTCAATTTGAGCAGTAGGACATAGTTTTAACTCTGCTTTACAATAAATGTGACTTACATTAGTATAAAAATACAGGTATGTCACAAAACAGTTTGGTCACGATTTTGAGCATGTTAGTCACATGTACATTTTATTTGAAAATGGCTCTTATAAATGTACTTAATCATGTGTAAGGTCATAGAAACAGCTATTAAAATATAATCCAATAACAACTTTATTTTATTAGTTATTACTTTTCTACTTCAGTGTACTCAGGCACAACACGTGTGAACCGGTTAGTGAGTAAAGTAAAGAAGGTCATCGATATGTATGAATCCGTCGCTTTTTAGTAGTCATTCAGATTTGGTCGGATAAACAGCCGTTGTTTACATATTTTGGTTTTTTGTTTATATTTACTTAATGCGTAACATTTGAAGCTCAATATTTTCACCATATATTTTTGACTAAAGGCACAAGATTTTGGTTTACACCTACACATCTGGGATTGTGCCAGTTCCTTGTATTTTGCCGTCAAAGTTATGACACCATCGTTTTTACATTTAGCAAGATTATTCAAAAACGCATGCATGAACATTTTTGAAACTTTGTATGGTTATTATTAGCGTCAAGAAAGACCGAATACAGTTTTCAGCGAAGTTATGCCTTGTCTCATTTAGGCGCTGCGATGTTTTTTCGGGTTTTCATAAAACCGCGATAACTTAAAAACTATAAATATTTTCTAAAATCTAATTGGGGCACAAAGGGGCACACATTAAGAGCTACTCGCGTATGTTTATTCTACAGGGGCACATGCAATGGTTTTAGAGATATACTATTCATCAAAACGTTACTCCAGCAGGAAATGCAATATCTCGAAAATCTGAAGGGGCACAGATTTTATTTTTGGGGGCACATTTTGGCACACATATAAGCTATCTGGCCATGCACAGTTTTTCTCTCTCCGATCATTCGTTTAGAATTTTCCTGCTAGAAAAACGTTACCCCAGCAAGAATCGTTTTTTCGATTTTTTTTCGAAACGACAGGGGGCACACATTTGTTATGTGGGGGCACATTTACAGCAGATAAGGCACCAACTATACGTTCTACTCATATAACTCTAGGAGATACTTTCTTGTTGGGGTAACGCACACCAAAAAAACGTGTCATGCTCTGCCGCGGAGCCACCATCTCAGAAACCGATCAATTATATCCTAAAATGATGTACGTTAAACGTACACAATGTACGTAAATCGTTGTCGCCGTACGTGCATTAGGTAATGAGAAAATAGACATTGAAAGTGGCTCCGCGGGAGAGCATACTCCCTCGCGGAGCCACCACAGAAAATGTGCTCAGGCAAGCTAAACGCTAGTGGTTTTTGATGAAAACTGTTGTACGAATAGTGTTTACTGCGTACGTGTTGCAAAATATTGGTATAAGACAGTGGTTTTATTTATTTTACATTTTAAAAAGTTTCATAGAAAGCGCCTGGTTATTTTGAGTCAGCAAAATGTTATTTTGTAGCATTTGTCATTAGGCGCTCAACTATAAGAGGCCTTACGCACTAGTGTTAACCGCGGGGCCGGCTAACCGCCACAAAATTTCAACCGCGGTGGTTGAATGGATAGACCATGCGGCTCGCATCGCGGCTGGCCGCCATTTTGTTTATACGCACCTGGCGGTTCATTTCGCGGCGAGCCGCCGTTGAGTTTGTACGTTTTTACGTTACGATTTATTAGTCAGCCATGAACTTCGACACAGAGATATTCAACAACGAGAAGCTATTTGGAATTTCTTGAAAACAACTTGCGAACTGGCCAAATTCGTTGCGTGTTTCTAGTACCTCTTTTTATTTTCCTTTCGTTGTTTTCGCTACCGCTAGGTTTCTTAAGATATGAAGGTCAAAAAGTCGTATTTTTTTTGCACTGACTGACTGACATACAGGGTTTTAAGAAACCCCTGTGCGACCCGACGACCTCCAGCGTAGCAGTCGCGATAGCACCACTAGGCCAACGTAATGAATTTCAACCGCCGCGGTTGAAATTTAATGGCGGTTAAGTGCGTACAATCACAATCGGTTGCATATTAAACTGGAAATGCGGCTAGCTTTACCGTGCCGTTAGCCGCCCCCGCGGTTAATCGCTAGTGCGTAAGGCCTCTTATAGTTGAGCGCCTAATGACAAATGCTACAAAATAACATTTTGCTGACTCAAAATAACCAGGCGCTTTCTATGAAACTTTTTAAAATGTAAAATAAATAAAACCACTGTCTTATACCAATATTTTGCCACACGTACGCAGTAAACACTATTCGTACAACAGTTTTCATCAAAAACCACTAGCGTTTAGCTTGCCTGAGCACATTTTCTGTGGTGGCTCCGCGAGGGAGTATGCTCTCCCGCGGAGCCACTTTCAATGTCTATTTTCTCATTACCTAATGCACGTACGGCGACAACGATTTACGTACTTTGTGTACGTTTTACGTACATCATTTTAGGATATAATTGATCGGTTTCTGAGATGGTGGCTCCGCGGCGGAGCATGACACAAATAAACATGTATTTGATCGAATATTCATATATTCATAGGCCCAGAAATCCATTGCTTGATTGGGTTCGACTTTGTGACAGAGATCAATAGGTTAGGTTAGGTTAGATATTGTGACCTTGCAACAGAGCGAGCGAAGCGAGCGACGACGTATGTAGTTTAAAATTTGTCTCGAGATTTTATTGAGGATAGTCACCCTAAAATAACACTAACGTCGCATTAAAACGATTGAATGAGTTGTCATTTTGCCTTCGGCATATTACATAACCGCAAACGTTTTTAAACTGACGACGCCGTATGTAAACACGCAGATTATACTATTTGTCTGCGACATATACAGATATAGTAATGAAGATAAAATCAAACAACAAAAATACAAGTGAGCTTATATTTGTTAAAAAACCAATAACAGATGCAAAGGGGAATGCCGTAGTTTGGAACTTGGTCCAAGTGTGGCCCAGGACATAAAATATCTGCATATTGCTCCTCAGGTTAACAATGGCCATTATATCAGAGCGCATCAAAACCTATCCCTAGAGTCTTCGAGAAAAAAAAGCTTTGTCCTTGTTCTTGAGAAATGAACAAACCAGTTGAACGCAGTACTGATAAACTAATTAATGACAAAAAACACGGGGTTTTCTAAACAGATATGTTATCAGTACTTTTTGTTCGAACATTTAACCTCTTTAGGTTGCTACAACTCTTTTCCTCTGGGACCGATTTGTTTATCATTTTATTTCAATATAATTTGACCTTAGGAACACGTGCAGTTTCTAATTGTTTTATTTCTGGGCAGCGCTTGGTCCAAAATCTTTTCAAATTGTTCGTTAGTTTCAAGATTAACACTTCCTGCGTTTCTTGCACATCTTTTTCATTTTTTTCGTCTTCCTTACGGCCTTTTGGTGGAGTTTCACCTGCATTTTGTGGTACTTAATTTCATTTTTGAAGTATTTTTTCAGTATTTTTTTGAGACTAGTATTTTTGCGGTGCTTTTTACATGTTGGGGCCAGTGTTGTTCTTTCAAGACCTCTTGAATTAATAAGATCCTTAACAAGTTCGCTTGCTTTATAATCAGGTTGAATTGTAGGCGATACGGGCGCCAGATCCGATGGATTGGGTAACGCTTTTGGACAGCATGGTCTTGCTGATGAATACCCTGAAAATTGAAAAAAATATACGTTAGATAACAAACTAACATTATACGTTGGTTGAAAAACTATACACAAGTCCGTAATAATTGCGCCCGAAGGCCCATTCGACTTTAGGAGCTGAGCAGTGAATGCGCGAGAGATAGCGCGACTCCATGCACAGGCAGAGACGGGACCTCAGCGATACTACCTTGACAGCGAAAAAAAATCTGTAATACTATTTGTAGTAGCAGAAGTGAAGAGATGATTTTGACAGAAACAATTGCAAAATTTTCGCTGTCAAATACCATATTTGATGGCAAAACTATGGTTTTGCTATAAAAAATTAGGTATAATCGCTGCGGAATTGAAAGCCTTTCGTTGCTAAAAAGTCCTCCTGACCCTTCGGGAGTGGTTCACACTAACATATCCTGAACAAAAAAGATAAATTTGGATGTAACTTTTTTAAGGTTTTAAAACGATCATGATCTCAAGATTATGAACAACTTAAAACCATCATCATCCACAGCCCTTGTCCTCCCACTGCTGGGCATACGCCTCCCCTTTCTCGTGCCATTTTCTACGGTCCTGTGCCAGCCTCATCCAGATAACTTTACATACATCATAAAATACAAAAAAAATACGAACCACAACTGTATATCCTTAAAACACTGAAGCCTTGTTTAAAACATGATCTAGATCTATTGATTAAATTAAGTCCGTTTGCTAAGAATGCCGCCATAACTAGAATTTAGTTCACTTTTTATATTGCAATATTAATCTAAATGTGTCCGGTGCAGCTCACTTATTTACCACCATGTTCTGTTCATGATGTGCTGTTCTGTTATGATCGGATGCTGATAGAACGAATTTTAAATTAAGAATTTGAATAAGAAAAAGAACAAGACTGTGTTCTACTTCTTTAGAAGAAAAAAAGAAATTCTTTTCGGAGTGTATTTAAAGCTGCCTGTAGTAGGTATACGAACTCCTTGAATCATTTTCCGGGATCAACGTACATGGACCGCTCTCGCGCATGGTTCTTGCTATGCATGTACTTAAGTAATAACCAATTTACAGGCTAACGAAATCGATGTTAGTGTAATTTTTGGAAGACAAACTTTTGCATAATTAATTTTGGCTTCATTTGTATTCTCACATATATTTACTTAACGACTGAAGTAACAAAAAATATATCTTAAATAATATATCATGCAATTAAAGCACTCGCAGGTTTTTTTTTAATAAGATGTCTTATTAAAAATCTTATGGAAAACTACCCAAGCTTTTTCAAGGACTATTCGGACTTCGTCTTACGTAACCTACAACAAGAAACTTTCAGTGAGGTAATCTAACCGAAGCCCGTCTCCCACATAATATAGTAGGTACGCGTAATTAGGTACAGAGCGACATTATAATGTATTATGATTTATGATACTTTCCAAATAAAAGTAATTTTCAAACTCGGTGATTCTTATTCGATTGTTTGTAAATAAATTTAGAAATTTTAATGTAATGTAGGTTTAAACCTATTTTAAAATTTCTAAATTTATTTACCGATAGGTGAATCCGTAATGAAGCTGCTTACGCGTATCTCTGAAATGATCTATTTTAATTATTAAATGTGTCATCATGCGTTGAAATTATTGTAATTAGTGACTTAAAAGAAAATATTGAATAAGCTAAATTTATTAACACGATTGAATTAAATTATTCATTCGGAGTTTTACATGATTCAATTTGGTTGTCTCATCCATTTCAATTTGAAAGAGATAAGTGGATCGTGTATTATCGCCATAAGGCAAGATTGTGCTATGAAAGTAATCGGAACTTTTTACCGTTTATTTATTGAGAACTAGTTCGTACTGGCTGGCGATATTTAAAACCTAAAGAGGTTTAAGTTTTATAAGCGGACTCGTTACTGCATATAAAACTTTTAAGGCTCATCTCAGACCACGCTAGTAAAATAGCATATTATTATAGTTCATAGCACAATATCGCTTACTTTATTATAGTCAAATAATATGTGTGGACGTGTTTAAATGTCTGATTCATATAAATGCATGGTATTGCCACGCACCATTCTGAATTCAGGATGGCACGTTACTCGCTAATATATCAATAATTATACGATATTTAGATAAACGAAAAATCAAACAACCTAGGTACAAGTGAGCTTATATTTATTGAATAAATCTTCTTTCCTTGTCAAAATAAAAAAACAGTTACAAAGGCGTCCTATTGTAATGTAGCTGAATGGAACTTTTACCAACTGTGGCCCAGAATTAAAAAGTAATAGGTGCACATAGTTCCTTAGGATGACACTAGTCATTATACCAAAGCACAGCAAAATCTATCCCAGAAAGAAAAGTTTTATGAGATATGATGTAATAAATTGAACGCAGTACCAATAAACTGATTAATAACAAAAATACTGGTTATTCTCATAATTGATTCATTATGTTCTTATCATTTTGGAGAATAACTGATCTATTAATTATGATATTTTATCATTTTGATACCACAATTAATGAACGTTAAAAACTATGCAGCAGGAAACCTGACAGCATTAACATTTTTTGCAGAAGGTAACAGACGTCGAACATCAGTTTTATCAATACATTTTGTTCGGGCATTTTGTGTATCATATCTTTAGGTCGCTATACTTCTTTCCTCTGGGATCGATTTGTTTATTATTTAACTTCAATATAATTGGACCCTAGCACCACGCTGCTGCAGCTTCCAGTTGTTTCAGTCCGGCAGCGCGTGGTCCGGCCTCCTTAGTTTCAAGATTAACAACCCCGTCTTCGTTTACGGCACATCTTTTTAACTTTTTTCGTTTGCCTTGCGACACTCTGGTGGAGTTTCGCCTGAGTGTTGTGAAAATTCTCTTCACTCTTAAAGTATGCTTTCATGATCTTAACGAAATTCTTGCCACGTTTCCTTTTTCGGGGTGAGCATGATAATTTACATGTTGTAGCAAGGGTTTTTGTAACACCACTATCAGGTTTAGGAGGTTGGCAAGTTTTGTAATCAGTCTCAGGTGAAATATCGATATCCACCTCATGGGTCAAAATCTTCAGATTGGGAAACTCTTTTGGAAAGCCTGAACTCGCTGTTGAATACCCTGATAAAAAATAAAAATTTTAGTTAATCAAATTATCGTTGGATTTTAAATTATAGTACCAGATTCTTCTGGGGTAAAAACCTTTGAATAGAATAAGTGTTTTAGAGTTAGAAATATAAAAATATTTGCTATAAAACAACAGTATGAGTACAAAGAACTTGGAGGAGTATCATCGACGGAGTCGAGCAGTGGGCATAGGCAGAGACGTGACCATAAGCCTCGTCTTTGTAGAGGTAAGAACCATATAAAGCTGTTAGCGAAAGCCATGCAATAGCAAAACAATACGACTTGACAACGAAAATTTTACAATGAATTCTGTCAAAATGATTGGAAAAATTTGCAAAAAAATACATACCACAACTATATGTTCTTAAAACATTGAAGCCTTGTTTGAAACATGATCTATATAAATTAACTAAATTCAATCCGCCGGTTAAGTATGCCATAACGAATATTAATTCACTTTTAATTTTTTTGAGCTTTATTATAAAAATATTGCGGCTCACTTATTTACCACCATGTTTTTTACAAATATCAGTCATCCATAGATCCGTATTGTATTATTTTTAAATTTATATGGATTTTTTACCTCTTTGGTATCTAAAAAGAACATTTTTGATTAAACAGCGGCGTTTCGCTTTGACTTACAATATAACATAACGTAACATATCATCACGCCTGTATCCCCGAAGGGTTATGCAGTGGTCTACCAATGTACACCCACAATTCGCTATGTTCGATATGTTTAGGTCCCATGTAATAGGGGCGAGCCTATTGCCACTAACCGGGCACAAATCCAAACTCCGACCTGCTACTAAAAATTGTATAGAAAAACCCAATTACACCTTGGTCGACTTGGGAATCGAACCCAAGACCTCTAGTGTAGCAGTCGCGCTTAGCACCACTAGGCCAACGAGGCAGCTTACTTACAATATTCAGAATATTTAATGCATGTGTTTACAAAAAATGAGGATGTTTCCAAGTTTCTCGACATTTGAAAAAGGTTCTCATATTTCTAAACCTTACATATTTACTACACAGTCAGATTCAATAAAGCTAGCCATAGCTATACTACCATATACATAACTTACTAACGAAATCGAAGGCAATGACATTTTGGAATCCCAAACTTTTTCCAGAAATTCGGCTTCATTTTTGTGTCAAGTATTTCTTACCAACAAATAACAGACCACAAACATGTATGTGCCCTACACATGTATAGAATGGTGTCGATTGCCGCTCATATAAGCGAAAATCTACAATTTCTATTCGCAAACGATCGCCACCCGTCTGGGATATCTATTGGAATAAAATACTCTTTGGATTGCGACACATATGGGTTCCCTTCTGTACTTCGTTTTTATATCTTTTGTCGTATTTGTGTTTGCGAGGATATTTACTAATGAATAGGATTTTATTTGCTTATTTCGTTATAAAAATATTGTTGTCGATAAAATTGGTTTATAACATCATCGTGTCTACTGCTAGTTCTTTTCTAATTTAGTGATTAGTTTTCCTTTTTAATCCAATTTTCAATCGATCAAATACATGAAAAAACGTTTTTCTCTAATTCCGTCCTTTTCAAAGTTATATGTACTTTCTTAATTATTCTAAGACACTTCTGACCAACGGTGAAGGAAAACATCGTGAGGAAACCTAGATTCCAAAATTTGGGATCTGAAATCGCCAATCCGCAGTGAGCAAGCGAGGTGATCAATGCTCGTGCCTTCTCTATATGGGAAGAGGCCTGTGCCCAACTGTGGGACGTTCATAGGCTGGATTATTATTATTAATTCCGTCCTCTAAACTCTAGTCTACCTAGTCTCTTACCATTACAATTAGAGTCGATTTCACTCTCATTCCCATCACTATAAGTAGAACTATATCAGGGCACGTAAAACCAAGACTTTCCAGTACTTGCAACCAATTCACATTATTTTAAACGCTATAAGAAACGAAACAAGAACCGTAGTAAAACGCAAAAAGCTAAACCTTTGTAAATCAGTAAGGCTGGCGTGAATTACTATTGCTGGTGTGAATTTATAGGGGCTGACTGCCTTCCCGCTGTAATTCAATACGGGGCCAACTGAAACAATGAAATAGTAACTGCGAGTGCACTTGCCGTCTCATTTGAGTCACATTTTAAATGGGTTTAATAGTGCTCATTATATTTTTACCATAGAGTATTTTGCTCTACTTTACTCTACCATAGAATATTGTTACGATAGGAAGAATCTTGTGTTAATTATTCTGGCTGTGTATTCCGATCGATGTCTTATTTCAGTAATATATTGATGTAAGATATTTCATTTGTGTTTTTTTTTTCTTTTTCAAACATAGATAACAGTTTTATGTATCGACCTTTAACTGCAATAAAATCGTTAGTAATAATCATTTATGCGTTTAAAACACTTTACAATTTCATAATACAAAGAATTGCGTAAAGTTTCTTCTGTTCCAATATTTTTCTTGACAGCAGCTAAGATGTTAATCCCGTTCAGGTAACTGCATTTAAACTTTAATAAATTTCAGCTTAAGAATTCAATTAAAGAATAAAGAGTAGTTGTTTAATTTTGTTAGTATGTACTGTTATAACTCACGCTTAAAATAGAAGTTGTATAATCCATTTATCGTTTTCCTTCGAGTAATGAAATAGGTTTGCTAATACCTATCTACTCATAGAAGAGTTTATAACAAATTTTCTAAAACTAGTAGTCAGTTCTGACTGCGCTTTAAAATGTGTATGTGGCTTTTAAAGTTTTCTTTTTATCTAGGATTTATTATACTGATTACATTTTCTAGGAGACTATTTTGTTATGTTAAATGAGACACCTCTAAATTTTTCTTTCGCATATCGCTTTTTCTCGTAAAAATAAGAGCATCTAACCCACAGTCCATAGCACAAATCCACTTAGAACATACCGCTAATCTTTTCGGCATTCCTCTTTGTCTCCAAAGTAATATTTTAATTAAGGCCCGTCTGCTATCCGCGGAGGCAATTAAAACTTACGCCACGCCACTGACATTTGTTTTCCTTGACTTAATAATATCTGGATGCACACTTAGCCGGCACTTATAAACATTTATATATTTATATTGCTGTTTTTGTTTGGATTTTGAGTTTGGGGATCTTAAGCTTAAAATTGGACTATACATACCTACATATAATCACGCCTGTTTCCCGTAGGGGTAGGCAGAGACCACTTTTTTCCACTTGCTACGTTTGGGTTCTTTGGGTCATTTGAAATGTAAATGATTTAAAAAAAGATTTGAAAAAATGACATAGGTACTATGTTCTATTACTATCTTGTTTTTTTAGTCTATTTGCAAATATATGCATACTACACAGATAACATAGACTTATCATCGTTTATGTGCATGGCTAAATGCTTACGCACAATACATGGGTCTCCTGGGAAGACATGATAATACAGTAATACGACACGACCAACAAGCTATAGAGACTAATTAACAATTTCTAGAGCTTAATGAGATGTTATTGTGTAAATGCAGGATATAAATGTTATAATCTTAAAAATAACAGTGTTAAAAAATCTAGTTGTTACAGAAAATTTAGTTTCCTCTGGAAGTGTTTTAGATATATCGTGTATTGTCATTAGGTAATCCTGTAAAGATAGTCGTAAGATGGAGAAAAATAAATAGATAAATAAATGTGACTATTGAACTTTGAACAATATGTCGTTCAATACATATAAAGGCTAATCACAAACATTCCCAAGGTCTTTCTACATTTCAGTAGAAAAACCCAGAAAATATTGTGTGATATATCACCGGACACCGCGCGACACATCCTGTTATTCAACCTTTTTCATGAAGTGCGATACCGCGATAAGTCTGGCAACATTGCATGAAGTCTCATGAAGTGGCAACACAAAGAGTGTCATTTGTTAGGCGACAGCCATCTATAAATCAGAGGTCATTTACCTTAGATTTAGGATGGCTTTAAACTTAAGAAACTTTATAGTTAAATTATAGGTAGTTTTATTTATTACATAATCTTTCCAGACCATGATATAGAGTATTTAATTAACACCTAACATGGACCTAACATGGACATATACTTATTCTATTCGATCACCCATATTTTGATCTGATGAAACATACTTTTTATTAAATCTTTAACATATCCAGACACATTTGCCTAAAGAAATAGCAAAAAGGTTCCATCACTTTTAATCCAAATAAAACTTGTAGACAATTACAAAACATTTCAATAACAAAACAACATTACAGTTAAATAAAATTTATTTAATAACATTTAAACGCAAAAACTTTTAACTTTAAACTCTCTTTCATTCCATTCCATTACGGCTAGACCAAAACACGTCAAATGTATTTTATGTGTCTGGCAACACCGTGGTTACCTAATCCCATAAGCCTCGGCGCTCACAATGGGACTTGCGTTTGGAACACACACACATACATACATACACACATACATACAGACATACATACAAAGATTATATTACCTAACCATAATTCGTCTTGTAATATAATTGTGGAGTTAATTCCTTGATATGTAACCAATGATATTCTAATAAATATCATTGTATGTAACGAAATTATGGTGATATAGAATTAAAAAAACAGTTTTCTAACTAGGTATACAAAATTTCCCGATAAATTGCAATTTTAGTCCTCTACACATAGCTAAGTCTAAGTACGCTTTCAACCAGCTAATGATACATTAAGTATTTGTTATACTTATATAATAACATTATTTGTAGATATTTATTTATTACACACCTTACATGTATCATTACAGGTTACCCTAATTCAATAGCTAGATGGAGTAAATATAAATTACAATAGCACATAATGTTGTCAGTTTCCACCATCACTTCTGCTAAGTTGTGAACTTCCTATGATGATATGTTTTACCCTTTCCCATAAGTGTACAATACATACGTAAGACATCACAAAAATCCAGAAATACACACTCACATTTCACCAAACATAGTTTACAGATCCATTTAGTTAATATAAACTCTAGCTTGACTAACAAAAAAAAAAACTCAGGAACAAAGTCCAATATTTTCAGCAAACAATAGGTAGCAAGCTAGTAGGCTGCATATTTTCAGACTACCCTCGGGCTAGCCAAAACATGTCGAATATGTTTTATGCGTCTGGCAACACCGCGTAAATCTAATCTCTTGGAAATTATACGAGTGGGCAACATTGTTCGGTTATGGGTTAAGTGTGATATAGTGGGTTGTATTGAATTGAATGTGTTCTGTAAACACAAATAAAATGAAGGTAGGTCGACTTACAGTCACTTGTAAAATGTCGTAAAATTCTAATGCCTTTATTTACAATTCTAATCCATTTGGAATTGAACCACTATTTAACTATAATAGGCATAATTGTTTACGACTTTACCAGCTACATTCTAATGAGCCTATCTAATTAAATATTCATTTTATTAGTTTTTGTGATCACTTTTAACTATAGTTTATGTACGCAACTGAAGAGTTTACACCCGCTTTTTTACAAACTTTCATATTTATTGTTGTTTTACAGTATCATAACAATTAATTTAGTTACAATCACTACTCAATAATAAAGACTCCACAGTTGTAATACTCCACACTCTAGTCTAGCGGTCTAGCCAACAAAAATCACAATTTGGCGCGCGCCCAGCCGTAGTACACAGATACAGGGTGTATCCCGACCGAAGCAAGCCTGAATGGGGCTATTGTCCGTACGTACTATATCTAACAGAGAGCTTGCTTAAAACAACGTAGTGATATAGTTTGATAAAACTATCATGTACTGAAGTGAATATGTAGAAATTCGCATCCAAATTAATTTAAATCTAAATTAGAGAGTCAAATGTAAGGCAGCATACTACAATTTGTTTTTCTATACATGCTTTAAAAGATCGTAACATACCTGTACCTTAAAGTGTTTATGTATAAGCCTACTTGATATTTCCATCTGAAAAACAAGTTACTTTCTGTACGAAAAATGTGTTTTCTGGTCACCAAGAATGGAGTACAAATTATATTATGCTGAAACCAAGACATAGTAACACTATGCTACAAACTGCCTGTACAAGAGCAGGCAATTAAAGGCCACACATTTAAACATGCACCCTGTATAATCCCGGGTTTATGTGTCTGGCAATGCTAAGTAAATTTAATCCCTTATTATACCTATACACGATCTTGGGTAGGAGAACCGCGGAGACGGAACGGATACAGAAACTGCGGGATTAAGAAATGATTCCTATTCTTGTAAATCTTCTTTTTTTTATGTGAAGTCACTTTCTTGAGAAAACCTGGCCTCCAAATATTGGGATCTGAATTCGCCGCTTAGTGTCCTGTGCTCAGCAGTAGCACTTTAATAAGCTGGTATTATTATTATATCCTGATCAGTCTCCAGTTACATACATACAGCAAACGAGACAAACTCAAAAGAATTGCCCTTCGTTACATAGTTCATATTCTTAAAGCAAAAATCGGAATCAAAAGTTACAGGCACATGATATTTACTGGTATATTTAACGTATGAAATTAGTAGCCATACCTTTACCAAAAGCTCCATTCCAGCTTTTAATCAAAACACTACCCGTAAATCTTCAATCACTAATAAGGTTACATTTACGACATTTGCCTTCCTCCCAGGGGCAGTACCTAAGGGCAAACACTGCACAATTTTTATTGGCTGGCTGTTAATTGGATTGCTAATAGGCCCCGGTATTTAACGTCCACAGCTGATGAGCCCTCTACCGAAACAAGGGGTCGTATGGGAGTATTTTGATAACCTTTGGTAGGTAAACGAATTTTGGTATGATTATGTAAACATATGAAGCCAGGCTTTTGCAAACCACAAAATGCCGATATTACGGAAAATTACAGACAGCTCATTCAGAAAATTTTATAGTTTTTTTTTTTTTATTTGCAGACTAGCTGTGCCCGCGACTTCGTCCGCGTGGAATAGTTACTTTTCGGGCAGCATATTTAGAATTAGGTTTTTATACATATACTTTCGCTTGGGTAGCTTTAAATTTACTTTACAGATGCTTCTCTGTATACGATATTTGACGTATGGCCATCGGGGATGAAAGCATACAGGCTCCTAGGATTGATTGAAACAGCTGATACTTATATCTACACCCACAACTTTCAACGTCTGACCTTGGGCTTTATTAATCGTCATCGCAAAACATAGGCTGACTGGAAACTGGACTCGTTTAAAACTAAATGGGAAATTATTTAGAATGAGAGGAATCCGAATAATTTCTATCTTGCCTTTCCTCTCAAAAGTCCTTGAACGTCTAGTCCATATGCAGATTAGTGCATTTCTTTCTAAATTTAACCTTCTCAATCCCTTCCAGTCAGGTTTTAGACCTGAACATAGCACTACCACAGCTCTGGTTGATATTACGGATGACATTAGATCAGGCATGGAAATCGGTAATCTAACGGTACTTGCATTGCTGGATTTCAGCAATGCCTTTAATACTGTTGATTTCGATATTTTGCTTAGCATATTGTGCTCCCTCAACATATCTCCACCGGTAATTCAATGGTTTCACAGTTACTTACACGGTCGGCGGCAACGTATTCGCTTCGATAATTCATTTTTCGATTGGAGTAATATTAGTGCCGGCGTCCCTCAAGGTGGCGTTCTTTCTCATTTACTCTTCGCTATTTTTATTAATTCAATATCTAATGAACTTCTTTCTTCCTACCACTTGTATGCAGATGATCTTCAAATATACATTCAAGCGCCTCTTGCAAAACTACCTGAAGCAATCGACATTATGAACCAGGACCTGTGCCGCATTTCTCAGTGGAGCATGAGATACGGCCTTACAGTAAATCCCATTAAGACACAGGTTATTGTAGTTGGCAGCTCAAGGACGATCGCAAAGATTGTCTGGACATTGCTTCCTCAAGTTTCTTTCAACAACAGTTTTATTCCTTTTAGTGATAACGTCAGAAACTTGAACATCGTGATCGACAGGAACTTTTCCTGGTCTGCCCAGGTCCAAGAAACTTGTCGGAAACTTTACGCATCGGCTGGATCCCTAAGGAGACTACGCAATTTTCTCCCCACTACCACCAAAATTGCGTTAGCACAATCCCTTCTTCATCCCATCCTTGATTATGCTGATGCCAGCTATCTCGACATCGACGAAGACTTAATTGATAAGCTTGAGCGTCTCCAAAATTTTTGTATTCGGTTCATATTTGGTCTGCGCAACTATGACCACGTCTCAGAATACCGCACTAAGCTTGAGTGGTTACCCATCCGGCTTCGCCGGAATACTCATATCCTTTCTCTTCTCTACACGTTCTGTTTCTTCCTTCATCACCTTCTTATTTAAAAAAATCGTTTTGAGTTTCTGAGGGACTCACGCTCCCGGTCCCTGAGGTCATCTGAGAGCCTAGAGTTGAAAGTCCCAATGCACTCCACAAAATTCTTAGACCAGCTTTTTGCTGTTCAAGCAGGACGTTTGTGGAATGCATTGCCTGTAGCTATATGTAGTGAGCAGAGCTAACGTAAATTTAAAAAAGCTGTTAAGGCACATTATTTACCCTCCATTTAAGATAATTTTTTGTTTCGTCCTTGTTTTTCTTTCTGTTTTATGTTTTATGTCATATTATTATGTCTATGTCTGTATCGGTGTGTATGTCACGCAATCTTCTGTGAAAATTTGTAAACTTAAGCATAATTTTAGTTGTTTTTATGTCTAGTATTGTTTACATTCTTGTTTTGTTTCCTTTTATATACATTTACTTGGAAGGTAGTCTATGTAATTACTGTGTTGCCCAGTAAAATGGGTTATGAAGGTCAGATATTCAGTCGCTCCCTGTAAAATACGGAATTCAGCTGAATCCGGTAAGACTGGCAGCCGACCCCAACAAAGTTGGGAAATGGCTCGGGAGATGGACGCGCAGGCGCAAGGCGTGTACGTCATCATATCAACCTGTTGCAGTCCACTGCTGGGCATAGGCCTCCCCCAAGGAACGGTCACGATCTCCTGCCCTTTGCATCCAGTCACTGCCAGCTGCCTTCTTCAGGTCATCGGTCCATCTAGCCGGGGAGCGTCCTACACTACGTTTGCCTAAGCGTGGTCTCCATTCGAGAACCTTCCTGCTCCACCTCTCGTCGGTTCTGCGACAGTTATGGCCAGCCCACTGCCACTTCAGCTTGCTACAGTTTTGGACAATATCAGTCACCTTGGTCTTATGTCGTATATCCCTTAATGAGTACCCCAACATAGACCTTTCCATACATTTCATTCCATACTTTTTTTGTTTATATTTCCATTGTACAGACACCACTTTTCTACAATTTTATTATATGTATAGATGATTTTTCAAATTGACATAACTTTTTTATTTATGTACCGATTGACATGAAATAAACACTAAATGTTAAGTGAAGCTTACAAAAATATACTCGTGAAAACCGCATCTTAATCGAGTAAGCCGTTTCTGAGATTAGCGTGCACAAACACACAGACAAACAGACAAACAGACAAAAATAATTATAATTA
Source organism: Autographa gamma (assembly GCA_905146925.1). Lineage (NCBI taxonomy): Eukaryota > Metazoa > Arthropoda > Insecta > Lepidoptera > Noctuidae > Autographa > Autographa gamma. Next base: position 2,599,049 of record LR989858.1, read on the forward strand.
TAATTTCGGGTTCGGTATCGATATTATAACAACCCATGCTACTTTTTTTGTTTATACTTCCATTGTACAGACACCACTTTTCTACAATTTTATTATATGTATAGATGATTTTTCAAATTGACATAACTTTTTTATTTATGTACCGATTGACATGAAATAAACAATAAATGTTAAGTGAAGCTTACAAAAATATACTCGTGAAAACCGCATCTTAATCGAGTAAGCCGTTTCTGAGATTAGCGTGCACAAACACACAGACAAACAGACAAACAGACAAACAGACAAAAATAATTATAATTATAATTTCGGGTTCAGCATCGATATTATAACAACCCTTGCTACTTTTTTTGTTTATATTTCCATTGTACAGACACCACTTTTCTACAATTTTATTATATGTATAGAATAGATAGATGATTTTTCAAATTGACATAACTTTTTTATTTATGTACCGATTGACATGAAATAAACACTAAATGTTAAGTGAAGCTAACTTCACTATACTCGTGAAAACCGCATCTTAATCGAGTAAGCCGTTTCTGAGATTAGCGTGCACAAACACACAGACAAACAGACAAACAGACAAACAAACAAAAATAATAATAATTATAATTTCGGGTTCGGTATCGATATTATAACAACCCTTGCTACTTTTTTTGTTTATATTTCCATTGTACAGACACCACTTTTCTACAATTTTATTATATGTATAGATGATTTTTCAAATTGACATAACATTTTTATTTATGTACCGATTGACATGAAATAAACACTAAATGTTAAGTGAAGCTTACAAAAATATACTCGTGAAAACCGCATCTTAATCGAGTAAGCCGTTTCTGAGATTAGCGTGCACAAACACACAGACAAACAGACAAACAGACAAACAGACAAACAGACAAAAATAATAATAATTATAATTTCGGGTTCGGTATCGATATTATAACAACCCTTGCTACTTTTTTTGTTTATATTTCCATTGTACAGACACCACTTTTCTACAATTTTATTATATGTATAGATAGATGATTTTTCAAATTGACATAACTTTTTTATTTATGTACCGATTGACATGAAATAAACACTAAATGTTAAGTGAAGCTAACTTCACTATACTCGTGAAAACCGCATCTTAATCGAGTAAGCCGTTTCTGAGATTAGCGTGCACAAACACACAGACAAACAGACAAACAGACAAACAAACAAAAATAATAATAATTATAATTTCGGGTTCGGTATCGATATTATAACAACCCTTGCTACTTTTTTTGTTTATATTTCCATTGTACAGACACCACTTTTCTACAATTTTATTATATGTATAGATGATTTTTCAAATTGACATAACATTTTTATTTATGTACCGATTGACATGAAATAAACACTAAATGTTAAGTGAAGCTTACAAAAATATACTCGTGAAAACCGCATCTTAATCGAGTAAGCCGTTTCTGAGATTAGCGTGCACAAACACACAGACAAACAGACAAACAGACAAACAGACAAACAGACAAAAATAATAATAATTATAATTTCGGGTTCGGTATCGATATTATAACAACCCTTGCTACTTTTTTTGTTTATATTTCCATTGTACAGACACCACTTTTCTACAATTTTATTATATGTATAGATGATTTTTCAAATTGACATAACTTTTTTATTTATGTACCGATTGACATGAAATAAACACTAAATGTTAAGTGAAGCTTACAAAAATATACTCGTGAAAACCGCATCTTAATCGAGTAAGCCGTTTCTGAGATTAGCGTGCACAAACACACAGACAAACAGACAAACAGACAAACAGACAAAAATAATTATAATTATAATTTCGGGTTCGGTATCGATATTATAACAACCCTTGCTACTTTTTTTGTTTATATTTCCATTGTACAGACACCACTTTTCTACAATTTTATTATATGTATAGATGATTTTTCAAATTGACATAACATTTTTATTTATGTACCGATTGACATGAAATAAACACTAAATGTTAAGTGAAGCTTACAAAAATATACTCGTGAAAACCGCATCTTAATCGAGTAAGCCGTTTCTGAGATTAGCGTGCACAAACACACAGACAAACAGACAAACAGACAAACAGACAAACAAACAAAAATAATAATAATTATAATTTCGGGTTCGGTATCGATATTATAACAACCCTTGCTACTTTTTTTGTTTATATTTCCATTGTACAGACACCACTTTTCTACAATTTTATTATATGTATAGATGATTTTTCAAATTGACATAACATTTTTATTTATGTACCGATTGACATGAAATAAACACTAAATGTTAAGTGAAGCTTACAAAAATATACTCGTGAAAACCGCATCTTAATCGAGTAAGCCATTTCTGAGATTAGCGTGCACAAACACACAGACAAACAGACAAACAGACAAACAAACAAAAATAATAATAATTATAATTTCGGGTTCGGTATCGATATTATAACAACCCTTGCTACTTTTTTTGTTTATATTTCCATTGTACAGACACCACTTTTCTACAATTTTATTATATGTATAGATGATTTTTCAAATTGACATAACTTTTTTATTTATGTACCGATTGACATGAAATAAACACTAAATGTTAAGTGAAGCTTACAAAAATATATTCGTGAAAACTGCATCTTAATCGAGTAAGCCGTTTCTGAGATTAGCGTGCACAAACACACAGACAAACAGACAAACAGACAAACAGACAAAAATAATTATAATTATAATTTCGGGTTCGGTATCGATATTATAACAACCCTTGCTACTTTTTTTGTTTATATTTCCATTGTACAGACACCACTTTTCTACAATTTTATTATATGTATAGATAGATGATTTTTCAAATTGACATAACTTTTTTATTTATGTACCGATTGACATGAAATAAACACTAAATGTTAAGTGAAGCTTACAACAATATACTCGTGAAAACCGCATCTTAATCGAGTAAGCCGTTTCTGAGATTAGCGTGCACAAACACACAGACAAACAGACAAACAGACAAACAGACAAAAATAATAATAATTATAATTTCAGGTTCGGCATCGATATTATAACAACCCTTGCTACTTTTTTTGTTTATATTTCCATTGTACAGACACCACTTTTCTACAATTTTATTATATGTATAGATGATTTTTCAAATTGACATAACTTTTTTATTTATGTACCGATTGACATGAAATAAACACTAAATGTTAAGTGAAGCTTACAACAATATACTCGTGAAAACCGCATCTTAATCGAGTAAGCCGTTTCTGAGATTAGCGTGCACAAACACACAGACAAACAGACAAACAGACAAACAGACAAACAGACAAAAATAATAATAATTATAATTTCGGGTTCGGCATCGATATTATAACAACCCTTGCTACTTTTTTTGTTTATATTTCCATTGTACAGACACCACTTTTCTACAATTTTATTATATGTATAGATAATTGCTCAACCTTGCCAGTGGTCTTATATAATGCCGATGGCTACCTGGGATTTGCTAATAACAGTAAGCCTTCAATATTTAATGACAGTTTTTTTGAAGTAATCGAATTTTGACGAGAGCTTCGTACTATCGAACTTGATTTGCCAATCACCATTATTTTCGTCTTCATTTTCGTTACTTCAAGCTTATTATCCTCAAAGAAACAGCAGCAGTAGCAGTAAAGCAACATTTGTCCAGACAGTATTAAGTCTTACGTAATAAAGCAAGCCTATAACCATCTATCAGACACTTTCCTAACCTCTCCTAAATTGGTGACGGAAGGTCCCATAGACTCTTCCCCGTTCTGTAATTAAATATGAGACCAAAATACGCTATTTATTGGCTACTTTTGCTGTGAGAAAATATCATAAAAAGGAGTCCAGTCGTCAGTGTAACATTAATAGATATTTACGTTACGTTAAGAAAATTATTACAAAAGCCTAGTCATATTTTTACTTGGACTCATCTTTGGCCTTGTTTTGCACAATTTATTTTATTTATTAGATAAGCTTTACGTTCCTTTTGAACTTTCCTTTGTGTCATATCATAGTAGCATACTAATTTAATACGACTTTTTAGTAACTATCTCTACCTCCGTAGGTAATTAGGGATTCAAACGTATTACTTCATAAAATCAGTATCAAAAGCAACATTTTCCAACTAAAAAATATACCAAACAAACCAGTTCAGTTACAACTAACCCGATATGCGTAGCGTAGTAGCGAGCGCTCTGCAAATGTCCGGCGTCTCGTCTGCCACAAATTAGACGCCCCGGGCAGCGCGGCGGGCAACTGATATCGACTGTCAGACACAACTGTTGGCTGTTTGTCTGATCTGTGTTGTATGTTGTTGGGGGTTTAGTTGTTACCTGATGAGGGAACGCGAGGTAACCATTTTGTTTTACACTTTTATACACATGATTACAGAGTCAGTTGGGTAGATGCCATGGTGTTTATCGATACAAATGGGTAACTGAAGTATTGAATATTTTTTTAAGACGCGCTTTTAGCTGACGACTGTCAAGCAAAACTGTTTAGTATATGTGTCAGTCAGGAGGATTGAGAGATTTGTATCACCTTAAACTATTCAACAGCTTAGCTTCGAAATGAAATGAACTCGAAATATGTAACAGAGAAAGAAAGTTACCTATAATATAGATATTAACTTTATTAAAACAAAAACTTACAAAAAATATAAGACAATAACTTGTACTTTAATTAAGCAGTTGAGTAAACAAAACAACAGCCCAATAACAAAACAGTAATATTACTAAAGGTTCACGAACTCGAGTTCGACACATAAAGTAGCAAATATATTTGGCAATTGGCAGAAGAAGCAGACGAGCTCAGGTCTGGTTGGACCCGCGCCAGACCAGACCAGACCAGACTAGACCCGCGGCACTTTATTACTAATTTCAGACCAATTGTTTGTACGTTAATTTATAATTGGCAGTCGATATTAGCAGATTAATTTAAATAAACTTAGGACCTTTGTTGATCAAACTATTATTAAGCTTAAAAGTTTCAGTTTAGCTTTTAATTGAGTATCTATCAATTTAGTTTAGTATAAAAATGCTGAATAAGAAATTTAAAAATGACTGAGCTTTGGTGGCGACTTCAATAACACTATATTTTTACACAATATAGTAACAAAACTAATTGATTCTGTTACCATTGCCTAACTAAATTAAATATAAGGTCGTAGCTCAAGACAAACATGTATATCATTATTTTTATGTTACCAACCGTTCTTTTACATAAAGATAATTGGTACAAAAGCTTCAAAAAAATCTGTACCTAGACGTACCCGAAAGAAACCTAATGAGTTTGTTGAACTGAATTTTATTTTGTGGTCTAAGAGATGGCAACGTAGTACATTTGAATGGCTGGGCTTTATATACGTTTTGTTCTTTGACTCGTTTGTGGGACATTACAGTGTATTTACTTATCTCACTTGCGATCCTATTGATAGTTTTGACAATCATTATAATAATCCAGCCTACAAACGCTCCACTGCTGGACACAGGCCTCTTCCCATATAGGCACGAGCATTGAGCGCCACGCTTGCTATCTGCGGTTTGGCGATTCCAGATCCCAAGTTTTGGTATTCAGATTTTCTCGTGATTTTTTCCTTCACGATGTTTGATAGTTTTGATTAACTTTGACATTTAACTTAAACTTAAAACGCCTGACATAAAAAGCATAGCAACCTGCAGACAAAAAGTCAAACAAGTACACAACAGGCGTTCGTGTCGTATACAGTATATTTTAATACATTATTTATATATACGCATATTATTATATCCGAACCTGGAATTTTAGATTCGCATCTGAAAAAAGACTGCATACTTTAGTGTTCTCTATTTCAATAGAATTTATACCTAACTACGTGCGCTCAAAGATTTTAAAAATATATATTTACTAGTTCAAAGGCTGCTCATAAATTCTCGCTTCGTCTTGTTTTTCCATTTAAGGTGAGGTGTATTCATGATGGCACGATCATTACCTCTATCATGAACTCTTAACACAGTATTCTGGCCTTTGTAAAAGCGAGACAGCGCACTATACAGCGTGTAGCGCCGTCTCGCTTACACGACAGCAACAGTTCTGCTATTTAGAAGCTCAAATACATAAATCGACTAATCGAGCCACCATACGCTACATTATGGAGAATCTGAACTAAGAGACTAACTCCAACTTCTTCAATACTATCACCACAGTACATCTAAGATCAGTACGTACCTAGTTTATCGAAGTTCCAGTAATTTATAGAAGTTTGTTACAGTTGCCAAGTTAATGGCGCTGCGCAGTCATAAACTGTGAACAAGTTGCATCGCGGTCAGACATGGTGCTGGGGAACTTGGCTTACTGTCTAAGTAAGCCGTGACGAATGTTTGTGGTGCTAGAAATTCAGTTTACCATGAGTGTTAAAGAAATTTGTTAGTGAAAACAACCAGTAACCATCTTCAAAAAATGTTTATAACACTCTCTAATTGTTTTAGTATATACTAAATGAGATTCCACTAAAATGCTATAAAGACACTTTGCAGTTTAGGGTTGGTATAATTATTTAAAAACACTACATTTCCAATGCGTTTGATGGTCAGATTTGCACGAATACGCGAATGTGGAACATACAGCTACATTCGCAAAAGAATCGGCATTTTGCCGCATTTGTGCGTTACTGAAAGCGAATAAAAGTAACGTCACCTGCGTGGAAAAGTTCGTACATTTTATTAAAAATTTTGACACATGTGAGTTGCCAGGGATACAGTATACCACAAAAAATATTTGAAACAAAACCTGTAACAGTATACATTCACTTTATAACAAAGGTAGTAACTACACCCTTGTATGACTTCACAAAGTAATTCCACCACAGCTCCATTTTGGCACAAAACTCGAGTACAATTAAACCTGGCTGCCGCTTCATCAAAGCCATCATGTAGCCCATGTTACCCGACCAGGAGCTCCGGCGAACAATGACGTCACAACGAGATGCCATCAACGTACGAGCCAATTGTCCATGAAACATCAATGCGCTGGCGATCGATGTTATGTATAGAGTAGGATGGATACAGATGCGGCGAGTGAACGGGTGAATGGATGCGAGTGACTGAACGAGTGAATGGATGCGAGTGAAATGAATGGGGGATTTTAGTGCATGATGGATGATACTCTTTCAGTCGTGTTGTTATAGATAGGTATTTGATGCGCTGAAATATTAGAAACTAGGTATATTAAGTTTCAAGATTTCATCAGACTAGATATTTTCTTTATATTTGTTAATTTTAATAAAACTCTACATTATTATTGACTAATTTTCCTTACCTAATATTGATGAACGAATGAGATAAACAATTCTGAAAAAATAGATTAAAACTTAGCTCAAAATTTTATTCACCACACTTATCATTACAAACACGACGGGTATTATCAACTTAGCTTAAATACCATCCTCGAGCCCATCACCCCAAACTAAAGCCAAATTACTCAATGCCAACATTAATTAAATCATAACCACTAACGTCTCTGTTTTTGCTCTACCCTGTTTTGCTTGGACGATGTAACACCAAGTACTTACATGAATGGCAGATATAAACAGTAATTACAAGCCGTATATCAAGCCGCAAAGGTAGATATACTGCATTGACGGAATGAATAGCTATAGAATATAATATGTATTATGTTCATAATAACTTGGATTCTATGCAAAGCTTGCACCTAATCTCAAAGTTGATAAAGAAGTAAAAGTAAAAAATTTAACTGAACCAACGGATCTTCTGTATAAAAAAGTTGATACAATGCCGAGTCGATATGATCAGACCTTAGAGTATACGTATGAAACTATAGAGTGAACCTATCAGAGTTTAAACCGTAAGCACTAGTGTGAACAAGTGTTGTCGTGAATTATGCATGGAGATGGAACTTGCCGTTTTAAAAAAAACACTAATATTATCCCTGTCAAAACCATCGATATTTTCTTATATAAATTTCTCGTTGCGCAACAATTAACTTAAATGAAAAACGAAATGTGCTAGGATCAGACTAAAAACTGCTCTCGCTTGGCACAAGGGGAACCTAGCGATTGTAGCAGTCTATGCATATAGTACGTCGATGGACCAGACTCCGTAAAAAGTTTATCAAGTACGTATTCTAGACTTTCACCTCATTTTTTAATCACATATTAAAAAGTTTGTGATAAATAGGTCTCGCAACAGCTATAAAATAAAAGCAACAAAACTTTAAAAAGAAACTACAGAAACTAAAACAAAATCCACTGGGTATTCTAAATTCAAACGAGCGCGCGAAACCAAACGTTTTCGAAAAAAACTAAATATTTACGAAAATAGAACGTAAGAATATGGTGGGTAAATATTTTAAATCGCAAATATCCACTAGGTTTTTATCATGAAATATGTAAATATTTAAAAGCGCCCAAATAATCCCCGACGTTGCGTTGATCCCTATATCTGTACAATAAAATAAAATATTTTACTAGACACGTCTTATAGAAAGGTTTTCTGATCAAATATTCAGGCGGGGGAAAGATTTTCATGGCGAAAAAAGTTTTAATATACTGCGCTTGCGTGAGTGTGTTGCATGGTATTAAAAGATTTTATTTAATAAAATATTCAAAGTTATATTATTAATCAAGCCAGAGGTAGTACGTCCCTACGTAATAAATTATTAAGCCGTCTATATTATTTTGATATTTGCACACACAAATTTTAAATTGGCCAGTTCTAGTTCTCACTAACTAACTCCAATTAACACGGTTATCTTATTTTATTATTTACGAAACGTAAATTGAAATACAAATATAATATATATATAATATCCCAAATCAAAAGATTCATTAGTTAAAACGGATTTATTAATGAACTATTCCTTAGTAGGATATAAATCTATAGCCATATTGAAACGGGATTCTAACTCTTGATTTCACATGCTAACAGTATTTAATAATAATAATATTCCGGGACATCTTACACACGGTTGTCTGATCCCAAGCTAAGCAGAGCTTGTGTTATGGTAACCAGACAACTGATAAACATACCTACTTATATATTTCTAAATACATACATATTATAGATAAGTTACACCCAGACACCGAACAAATGATCGTGCTCGCTCATCACACAAACACTTGTCTCGGGTGGGAATCGAACCCACGACCTCTGGTATAGCAGTCAGGGTCTCTAACCACTAGACCAACAGGCCTGTCAATTTATTAGCTACTTAATTACCTATTAGGTAAGGCAATGATGTATAATGATGGTATTATACAGACACCTATAGCTATATCATACATAAAATAATGTAGAAACGTGTTTACAATTTATTGATAGTCTGTTTTAATGCTGGTTGTTTGTATAACATCTTCAGGAAATCCTTAGTTATTTATAGAGCATATATTATACTCTGAAACTTGCTAGATCGCCGCTCATTACATAGGACTCAACAGTCTTGAACGACATGTGGTTAACTCCTTAGGGAATACAAGCTTAATGCTGTGCATACACATGACATACCTACTTACCTACTGAATTTACTGAACATAATTATGTATATACTTAAGCATAATTAAGTACTTACCTATATATTTAGTTATCAAAGACCTAACACAGATGTAGGTCTGACTAAAATAGCAATAGAAAAAATTAAATCCTCAATTGTTATCTGAAAATGTAAACAAAAAGGTTCATTCATATTAGCTACTTGAAAGAAGAAAATATATCGTCCCCGTAGTTGGAAAACTAAATAACTCCGATTTTGGTGATTTTGACATTTCCCTATTTTCAAAACACCTAAAACATGCCGCATATTTGAGCCTAACAGACATTTTCGTATCTTATTCCGTTTCAAAATGGTAGCCATTTTTGTCGAACAGATGGAATAATAAATATCTTCAAATGAACACTATTTTTTTTAAGGAAAAATAAATAACTCTGTAAATAAATCAATAACTGTGGTCAATGATAAGTTAAAAATAAAATAAATTAAATAACATGAGTTGTTGATTTTTTCCTCAACTTATAAATTCTTTCACACGACTAACTATGCTCTAGGAAAACTGAATAACTCTATTTATTGAATTCTGTTTATTTAGAATTCTACTTTAGCGTACCTAATTTATAAATACTTGATGTTATCTATTTCTTCTACAACTAGAAAATGATTCATTATAAGATAAAAATATAAAATAAATTAAGTTGTTTATAATTACCATAAAACGAAATGCACCTGAGGAAAGTTATGATTAAACTATTTAGATAATTTGACGCGAAATATTGTATGACGGACCGAGAACGACGACAGAGTGCGCGCGGGTGAGCGCGGGGGTGAGCGCGGGGTTAAGCCGGAAACCCACCGCTGCGCAGGCTGTGCACGGATCCCCGGTCCCGATGACGTACAGGCGCGGGTTATGGCGATCGCCACTACAGTTTGGAGGAACGGTTTTGGGACCTATTCAACCGGTGTTTTTCTATCGGGAGGTTCCCGAAACCGTAGAAGGGGGGCTTGTTGCCAATGCCAATTCGGGTTTCGTGAGGGTCGGTCCACTTTAGACGCTATCTAGGACCTAAAAGTCCTGTGCGCACAGGCGAAAGAGAGGGGACAAGGAGTGGTGGCGCTATCTTTTGATATCGCTAACGCGTTCAACTCCCTGCCTCACGCTGTAATATTGGAGGCCCTGAGGTACCACAGAGTACCGCATCTTCATCCGTATTTTTGCTATGCAGACGATACCCTAGTCTCTGCCCGAGGAAGGACATACGGGGAAGCGGCGCGCCTGGCTTCTGCTGGTGGCACGCTGGTTGCCAACAGAATGGGACTTCTGGGGCTAAAAGTGGCCCTGGAAAAGTCGGAGGCCATATATTTTCCGGGACCTCGTCAGCGCAAGCCTCCTGATGGCCACGTTGTGGTAGCAGGCGTCAGGATCGATGTAAAGGCCAGGATGAAATACCTGGGCCTGATCATGGACGCCAAGTGGGAGTTTCAAGGTCTTGCTGCGCGTCTCCTTAAAGCGGGCTTTTCCTGGCTCCTTCCTAACCTGGGGGTCCACGGACTAGTTGCCGCCGCCTCTATGCCGGAGTCCTGCGCTCTGTAGCGCTTTATGGAGCGCCAATATGGGCGGAATCCCTTTATCAGAAGGAAAACGTGGCCCTCCTGCGCAAGCTACAACGGGCAATCGCACAACACATTGGGAGGGCCAACTGCACGGTAGGGTATGGAGCAGCATGCGCCCTTGCCAGTACTCCCCTCCGCCTGGGAGCTAGAAGCTAGGGTCTTGGCCCCCGTATACCACCAGACGGCGGCTCGGAAAGCGCTTGGTGAACGCCTATCCCCTGAAGAACGCTATAATGCGTCGTGCGGCGCGAGGCCTACAATGAAATGGTCCTCCGATGGCGGTTGGATCTCGCCAGTGCCCGCTACGGACGCCGCGTCACTGTAGTTGTGGTTCCGCTTTTGGACCCATGGCTGGACCGACGCCACGGTTTCCTCACGTTCCGTTTGGTGCAGGTGCTGTCCGGGCACGGGTGCTTCGGATCGTACCTGCACCGGATAGGGCGGGAGGAGTCCCCTGCGTGTCACCATTGTGACGCAATAGAAGACACGGCGCAACACACACTCGAAGTCTGCACTGGCTTCGAAGCTGAGCGCCGTGTCCTGCGTGGTGTCGCTGGTCCGGACCTTTCGCTCGCGGGTATGATGAGTGCCATGCTCGCGAACGATGACGTCTGGCGGGCTGTGTCTCATTTCTGCGAGATTGTAATTTCGCAGAAAGAGACCTCGGAGCGCGAGCGGGAGGCTGACGCGGACGAGAACCACCGTAGCCAGACCGGTCCTGAAGGGGACGCAGAGGGCGGAGACGGGGGTTCCTCAGCCTTCTTTGCACGCGTCTCCTTCTTTGCTGGGTGGGGGTGGTGTAGTGCCATACACTGCCCCCGCTGTCCTCCGCTGTCCTCTCTTTCGCCACCAAGGCGAAAGATGGCACCAGGTGTTTTGCCGGAGTAGTCGGAGCCTTTTTCAAGGCTCTGGAAGCCCGGACTCTTGCATCCCCACCCTCCATGGAGATGCAAGGCTCATAAATGAGTTTCACCTGTATAAAAAAAAGGCTGTGCACGGATGCGTGGCTCACCTTTGCTGCGTGGGTTGATTAGTTCGGCGGCGTCGGTCTCCGTTTCCACTGCGGCGCACGCACACGGATGTGTCGCCCACACAGCTCAAAGCTATGCACGGTGTACAGTCACGAGCAAAAATTTGTATACACATGCGAAATTGTAAAACGATATTAGTGAGATTTTTTGTCGAATCCCTTTTGCCATCTAGCAATCAATGCATACTGACAGATGACACTTGAAAATTAAATAGTTAAGATATTATTTTATTAATTAAAAAGTAAATACGTTAATTTAATAATATAGATAATAGCGCTTCCGAGTAACAATATAATTTAGTTATTGTGTAGTAACATCTGTTATACTTATTTGTATTATATATCTTAGTGTTATTACATAAATTATACTTATCACAACTTAAATGTATATAATACTAGGAACAAATTTTTATATCTTCTTTAATATAACTTTATAAATAACATAATAAAGCTTTTATTTTATATGAGACAATAATAGTTACAAAAAAATCAAAGTAATAATAACGTATAAACCCACTAAATATAACATTTAAAAATATTACGACTTAGATAAATTCAATAACTGCATTTATTTCACAAAATTTTACACTACCAAATGTATTTAGCTTGTAGGAAAACTAAATAAGTAGCCGAAATAAGAAGCTAATTGTAGTAACGTTATAAATATCAGTTGTGGCAAAATTAAATAACTTGATTTTTTATTTGTTTTTTTTATTATACTTAAAGATAGAGTTCAGTTTTTTGAAGATTAATATAAAAGGTAATCAGGTCCGTAAAATTTAAAAGTACCGACAATAAAATTGTTTCACGTTTCTTAACAAATGTACATTAAGTGAAAAAAAAACACTAAATCGCGTTTATCTCAGAACCGCAAAATCTGAGTTATTTAGTTTTCCAACTACGGGGACGATATGTGTTTTAAAAATAAAACTTCAAAAATGGAATGCATAATTTTCCTGATGTCAACTAAACCGACAAGGTTAATGGAATTCAACCCTAAAAAGCATAAAGAAAAAACATGAAGTAAGCATATTTACTTTAAAATATTCCCACATGCACTCCGCACCTCTATAAAGCACACTTACCATAGCGACCGGAGTTCACGAGGCATCCGAATAGCTATCTTACGAAGCAACCCCCAAAAATCTGGCCCTGATTTACGGACGTACTCTCCTTTGAGAATACCATAAAACAGTCCCGTGTCACTGGCAGGCGACGAAATCGACTGGTAACGCTTTACAAATATTTTGCAAGGCGAATGGTCGAGTCGTTTCTTTGGATTTATGACGTCGAATATTGACGGTGAGTGGCGATATACTTGTTAAATGTTCTGCCGCCCTGGTACTTGAGTGTTGGTGTGCACTTTTTGTTTTTGTTTGTTATTTATATAGTATTGTTAGTATTTATGGACCCGGATTTTTTTTAGACATGACCTATATAGAACCAGATTTTTTTAAACAAAAAAATATATATTCGGTTGCACATAAGAAATAGTGATACTCTAGATCACTAGCTATATCGCTAGATAAACAATTAATCAATTTAATTCAGTATGCATATGTTTACTAGATAACTTACAACTTGCAATTAAGTATTTGAGAATTCTAATTTAATAACAATAATGTTAGCTTTTTGTTTAAAATAACCACTAAAGTAAATGTACTTCAAACCGCACGGCTAATTGCTTTAATTTAACTACTATAATTAATAGCCCTTTCAGTTTATCTAGCGTTCGAGATAGTAATTGACTAGTAGTGTTATATTAATATTAGGAAAATACTAGAATAGATTGAAAGCTCTTTCCGAAAATCATATTACTTTGGCAACATTTACGACGTGAACCAAATCCATCACATTCATTCTCAGAACCATCCCAGTTTGGCCAACATCGATATATCGATAGACTATACTTAGATTTCCTATTGACGTAAACGAATTGTGATTACATACTCATACCGCTGACGAATAAATAAGACTAGGGCATAACAGACAGTAGACGATTAGATCAACCCAAGGCGGGCACGTACTATATTGGATAAATGTCAAACTTGACGTATGGCTTGCGTACAACACTGCGTCTTCCGATATGTAACGTCTCGGATAAGTTAACGATATTCTCTAATCGATTTACTTCTCGAAATACTCGGTAACGATTTCAATATCACCCAATTTATAAAAAAAGAACAGCAGATTAAATCAACAAATTCAAATTAGGAAGGTCGTTGTGTTCTAATTTGCCTGCATAATTTATTCATAAATTAAAATTGGCTTCTGATAGCGAAAATTTAATTTAAATTGTATTTTTAACGCGCTGAAATAGGTTTCTAATTTGAATAAACTAATTTGCGCTGTAATTTTATTAGGAAATAGTTAGTTGGTGCATTACAAATAAAAATTAGGTATCTAACGAAGTAATATAGGATAAGCACAGTCATAAAAAAACTGAAATAGGCACTGCTTGTTCTACAGCAATCGGAAAGTGCATTGAAACGAAACCTTACTTAAATAAACTGGCGTGCTACATTTAAATAGTTTGGAACAAAACGAAAATCAGACTGGCTTTCATAGAGTAAAACGCCCTAAATTCAAGCCTTTAATAACGGTTGGATTCGAAATATACAATGCATTTCGAAATAGTGTGTTTTCAAATTTAGTTGGTATAGCGAGAATATTCGCAACTAAGTTGATTTTAGAACCGAATTCAAACTAAATTGTTTTTAATCAGCTTACAGCTTCTATTTTATACTATACTTTAGTAACCGTGTTTGTACTGGTTGCAATGATATTCTAATAAACAGATATGTTATAAGCGTGCAATCGTGAAGACTCGAAAACGTCCTAATTGGGACGTATTACCATTAAAAACAACACTATTTGTCTCTTTTTTTCTTATGGGTTTTATCGCGCTATCTCTTTCGCTAGCTGCCGCGCTGCACGGAACACTTTTTTCGATTGTTTTTTATGTGTATAACATATCTGTTTATTAAAATATCATTGACTGGTTGTAAAAACGATGAAACTTTATTCGAGCGTGTGCTAATTCAAACCAAGGCGTTGCACCTGTTTATTCACTGGTTATTATAAAACTCTAACACATGTCTGACTATTTATGAATGACTTGCAAGTAAGAATTATCACTTAAAGGCCGATTTACTTCAAACTATCGAATCCTCGTTCTATCCCCTCGCTGCCAATTTAGAATTTTACGGAATGTTATGATGGGGTGTAGATAAAATGATAAGCATTCGCTCGTTTGTTTTCAATCGGCCTTTTACACAAAAGAAACGATCAGTCTTGTCAGTGTCTTGATTTTTTATTCATTACTTAAATCTAATTCAATAAACACTTTTTATTCTTAATTATATCCAGCCAGTCTCCCATATCTTAAGCCACAGCTGCATGAGTGTCTGTCAATGACAATTAGCCGATGTTATTATGTCGGTCATGTAACACATTAGCTAGTGATTTCCCATCGGCTGCGTTAATTACTCGATACGTAAACAGAATCGACTAACAGATACACTAATCCTATTGTTTGTTGTATTACGATTGTGATATTGTTTTATGTGTTTTTATTATTGTGTGGTTATGGCTGAAGAGGTTATGTTACGACTAAAGTATTTGTTATATAGTCGTCCGCATTTTATTATATTGCCTTTTGTATGGATATGCGTAAATTATAATAAAATGAATCTATCTCACGCATCTATTTTCAATTTCGCATATAACTTAAATAGATTCGGTAAAAATGAGAATGGAATAACATTGATAAAGGTCAATTTATTCGATTGATTCTAAAACTACATTTCAAACATATTCGACCATTATTCGACATTCGAAAACCGATTTACAATCGAATTAAAAACTACACGAACGAAACAGTACCTACGATTCAAATTGAATTTCGATCTAATCAACGTTACAGCGCCGTCAAAGTATTTCTCAACCGCTCAGTTTGCGTACTATCCTAACTAGATCCGATTAACATCGTATGCTCAGTCTGTCTGTCCGGCATTATACCGAGTTTTGTCCCTTTTTTCAATTGGCCAAAGCCGGTTCTATCCAATGTGAAAAGGCGAATAAACTCTCTATGTAACAGATACGTTTCTCGTGTTACGTGAGTTTTAAGCCAGCATGTTTGGTAAATATTAGATACGGTTTTATTTTGAGTTTTATAAATACGAGTTCGTTGGGATTTTACCTCAGTTTCTCATAAGATACATTTCAGTATTTACACGATATAATGAAATATATGATGAAAATTATGAAGATTTTAAATAACAGGCGAATAAAGTGTAGCAAACACTTTATTCGCCTGTATTGGTTTTTAACATTAGTAGGTACTAGCACAGAGTATATTTAGAGCTAAGAAATTTCTACTTCTGAATAACATACGTAAAACGTGACTCTAATCTAAACAAACAATACCTCGTGAGATTGCATTATAACTAACTAAAGATTTTTCTGTACGATAACGACGACTTAATAAGGAATGGCCCCATAATAAAAACCATTAATTCTCTTCCTTATTCCCATTGAGACCAAAATCGTCACACTCACTCAAACTCAATGGAATTAAAAATATTGAACGTCATCCTCAGAATATTAAATGGAGAACAAAAAAATATAATTTTATTTACCGTGCGCTAGGAAAAGTAATTTACTTTAGTGAAAAGCATTGTCCTGTCAGCGAAATGGGTCAGTATTTCACGTTCTTTGTATACGGCCAGTAACTTAAAAAGTCGAGTTTTAATTTGTGAAAAATATTCCTTTACACTATGGATCTCGAATTTTAAATGTTGGGAATATTTTGCTTATTTCGCTCGGCTCGCCTGACGGAATGTAGGGTGGCATAATTTATATGGAGACAGTGTTGTTGGGCTTCATTTGATAAAAATGTGTAATATTTAGGTGATATTTTTTTAAATTTATATGGCTATATGTAAACAAATAAGGTTGCAGATAAATATAAGGGAAAATTCGAATCAGAATGAGCAGATGCACTATCCAGCTATCAATTAGTTTACAAAAAAGAAAATAATTCGGAGTATTACCTACGTATTGTATACTAAACTAAAGTTTAGCTACTAACTTTGAAATATAATGTAAAAAAACGTCCATAATAATATACACAAATATATTATAACGTTTAATAGACACCATCTTCTTGGAAACTCTTAATTAAAGGGGCGCAAAATTTTAATAGTTGAAACTAAAAGAAAGTTATCTTGGCCTCTAAAAAACAAGCACGGTGTTTTCGTTCTCACAAATCCGATTTAATTATCCTTCGTCTCATTAATTACAGGCCAGATTGCGCAGATACGCAGAAGTTCTGGTCCTGAAAATATTAAAATTACTAGGTGGTGACTAACAGGTACAAGTAGTATTTTGACAACAATTTTTTTCTATTTTAATTTATGTAATTGATAAACAAACATCGTAAACACCTTTTGTTATATATTTTCGTAAGTACAGTGACATATCCTAACAAGGGGTTGTATATTATGAGCACGTATGATACTGTAAAACTTTTTCTTTTGTTTATGTCTCTGCTTCAATTTTCAATACAAATAATCAAGACGTGGCTGTGACATTATAAATTTATACCCTTGTTGGAACCACGTATTCAAACACATCACAAAATAATGTACATAGTAGTAATTATGTTCGTTAGCGATTGTCCTTCTGTCATTCGACTTTCTTGTGTCGCGTATTAGAAATGTAAAACAGGCGGTGAAATGAGTTTTTGGCGCCACAAGATCCATCTGGTTCTCAAAGCATTAATTAGCCTCGACGGCAATCTTAGCTTCTATTTGTTAAGTGAGAATTGCTATTGACTTCTCTCACTTGTATAGGCTATGAGGTTCAATTATTCACTGGTTCCAACATTGAAAGTTTGCTTTCCAACGATTTACGTTTTATAAGAACACAATTACAAGAAGTTTTTTGACTGGCCTGTTGGTCTAGTGGTTAGAGGCTCTGACTGCTATACCGGAGGTCGTGGGTTCGATTCCCACTCTGGACAAATGTCGTGTGATGAGCACGATCATTTGTTCGGTGTCTGGGTGTTATTTATCTATAATATGTATGTATTTAGACATATTATTATATAAGTATGTTTATCAGTTGTCTGGTTACCATAACACAAGTTCTCTTAGAGCTTAGCTTGGGAATCAGATTACCGTGTGTGAATTGGCCAGGAATATAATTATTATTATTACAAGAAGTAAAAAATGTGTCCATAAAAGCTCTTACAAAATGTAATATCTACCTAGATACATAAAAGATGTGCCTCGTAAAGAGAAAATCGTGAAACGCCTAGATTAAATAATCTGAAATCGCCAACTTGCAGTGAGCACGATAATCAATGTTCACTCCACTACCTGTACTATGAACTCATAAAGTAGGACTATCGCCTTTGTGCAAGCGAGACGGCGCACTACACTGCACATAGCGCTCTCTCGCTTTCTAAAGGGAAAGAATATAGAGTTCGAAGTTCATAGTATGGGCACTGAAAGGTATTTCCCGTGCACTGAGACAATTTGGCTAGCTGGTTGGCATTAAATTATTTGCCTCGTACAAAATAAATGCTGTTATCAGTATTTCTTTTCTATTTCCATTTCTTAAAAAAAATGCAAAAAGATCAGTTTTACTAGACAACGGCAACCATATCTAGTCTTCTTAGATAGTGAAAACTATTAGTATGCTTGACAAGTAGCCAAACCCTAAATAATAGCCTAAACAGTTTTTGAGTTATATTCATTCATACAGATCTATGTCTCTATGACTCAATGACTTCCGGTTTTCAAAATCTTTTGTGAGAACTCGAGGACCAGGTGTTATGGCTTTACCTGGAAGAGGCCTTTGACCAGTAGTAGACCAAACAGACCGTATATGACCGACTTAAATCTCTATATTACCTTACTAGAACATGTATTCAGCTACATTCCGCAAACTCTAAAGCAATTCCCGTTCCTAACTCCACACTGATGATACGGCTTCGAGCTTACTATGAATAGAACTAGGTACTTAAATGATTGTATAACGAGCAACGATGCATGCATTCAAGAGACGCTTTACAATTCGATTGCAACCTGTCTCGTTTTACGTACACACGGGGTTAGCGGTTGGAGAACATTAAGGTACAAGTTGGTAGCGGACGACATGAGGCAGCAGCGGACGACGTGTCGCAGCGACACTACTGGTTTCTATGTATTTCTATGAAATTACCTCCGTAGTTGGCGACACAAAGCTAGCGACGCGTTTCATAGAAATTTCGTCCGCTACCAACTTGTTCCTTTAATGAATACTGTTTTTCTTTTATGTTTTTTATTGTAGCTCTTTTCAAAATTTTTGAAAGAAAAACTAAGTATCCTATATATTATTCCTTGAATCAATGAAACCCAATATTAACACTAACAGAATTGTGAACTTATTAGGAATGTTCTTTTTTTTATTTTTTCTTATTTATCATGGAAAGATTTTCTAATTTTCGATGTCTATTTTCCAAGTCTTTTAACTGTGTGTAGCGGCTTATGACCACTGCGTCGAATAAACTTTAGTATTGAGTTTAAAGTTCGTGGGGCACGTTTAACTAAATTAAACATTCGAGGATTCTGGACAGAACAATTCTCTTTTCAAAATATTGTCGTCATTTGTTTTATGGAAAATATTAATAACTCATTTGGAGCCTTTTTTCTTTTTTTTTACTCACTACTGCAGAGTATTGTATAAGACAACTTACACACACTCACGCGCTAGTGGGTTAAACTTGTAAGAAAATGGAAAAACTTGGTTGCGCTGCGGGATTCTCTCTAAAACATGGTCTATTGAAGTGTGCTTAGGATATAATTCTACATAGCATATAAGACTTGAAAAGGTTTTTTAGGTCTCAAAAAAGACGTTCCTAGTATAAAATATTTATAGTATGCCTGTACTTTCAAGCTACGAGTAATTGGATGTTTCAGGAGGAATATTTTCAATTCACGATTACGCTGCAAACCCGCAATCCCGCTCCTAGTTAAATATTCTTTACATATAGATATTTCATCTCAGATATCTTGTTAACCAGACGGTCTCTAGCGTATTACGTAAATATCCAATATTCAAATATGTATTTCTGCAATAGGTAATGTTGTAATGAAAGGAAAGGTACACTATTTACAGGAAAAAGCCAAAGAAAAATCTAGAAAACGATAGTTACAGGAATTAAAAGGTATAAAAAGATAAAGATAGTGTACAATTTCTATGCCCTTACCGACTTCAAAAAAAGGAGGTGTCGTCCCATTTCAATTTGGTCCACTTTTGACAGTGGATCCATAAGAAAACCATATAAGATCTATTTTGAAGTCGGTTTTTTTGTTACAGAAAACGCTTTAACTCCTAAAGTTAAAGCGTTTTCTTTCTGTGTGTTCTGAAATAAAATTTATATTCCACTGTAAAAAGTAGGTCGTGAATAATCAAAAATCCGAGCGCAGGTAAAAATCTTAATCTATTGTCGATATATCGATAATTGGACAGCTCCGATACCTAAAGCAACCAATTGTGCTCGAACAATACTCGCTCGACAACCCCTACTGAAAACGAATCGAAAACTTACATTTAAATATGCCAAGGGATTTCAAACTTTATGCGTCAAAGAATAAAGTTGGTTTTGGAAATGTAGTTTTCCATTTTGCAAACGTCAACAATAGGGATTCCTAACATGTCAAGCTATTGTCATATAGTCACTGGGCTCTTGATATTAAAAATTCCGACCATTACCCGACTTTATGGTATTAAAACTAAGTATTTCTATGTTATATTTACGTTAAAATGTTATTGGACATTCTGGGGCAACTATTCGAGTTATTGTTGCCATTACACAAATTCTATGAGAGGGTTGTTTTAGGGATTAATAAGGGTTTATTGTGTATTAAGTTCCCTATTATCTTTACGTTGGGTAGGTTTAATTTCTTTTTTCATTTACTAAGCTTTTCGCGTGACTCTGCCTACATTCTCTGGTAGAGTAGACTGCGTAAATAAATTAAACCTATGTAGTGATATTAGTGCCCATATTTATGATAGCAGACTAACTCTCGTATAATAAAATAAAAATACATTTTGTAGGAAAGGATAATCCCCGTCATAGGTATATAATATAAAAATGTATATCTATAGACATTACTAGAACCCTTTTTTATATATTCGGACGGACTAAATGGCTTCTGTGGGTTGTTAGGCCCCATTTGCTTTAGATGGGTGACTATTATTTCCACATCGAAAACTCCGCACACCGTATCGTGTGTAAGTTTGACTAAATGTTTATCTTTATATCAGGCCCGTAAAGGTCTATTGCTGAACATCAGACCCAATTTGATAGAACATTTAAGCACCACACTCGCAAAATATTAGGTTTTACTATTAAAATAACCTCATTTAAATTTGCATAGAGCATAACTATCTGGCCGTCAATAAAGGCAAAATACACTAAATGCCATTAAATATTTAATTAAAAAAAACTTCAATTTCTGAATTCAAATTTGGAATTCATCCATCACAGCTACCCTATTCCCTTGTCATTAAAAAGCTGTCAAAGCCGGACACGAATTTAAAAACTCTACTCAACAAAAAAAAAGTTAGGAAATAAAAGAAAATCTGTAAACAGAGGAGAATGACGGCGAACAATCGCAACAAGTCGTATGAAAGTAATCTGCGAGAAAGATTTTGTAAACTTAGCAGCTGAGAAACTTTGGACGTTTGACAGTCGAAACGTTTCGCGTAAAAAGAATGACGGTTGTTTTTATTCTGCTTATTTTTTGTTTGTTTTACATGTTTCCAGTCAATTACAATAGCGATATTGTTTGAAACCTACTTTGCTTTGCTAATATAAACGAATCTGAAACTTGGATGTCAGTGGATATTACATTATAAGATTATTTGTCGATAACCCAATTTGTATGCTAGCCGTAACGAAAAGAAAATTATCAGCCCGTATCCGGGAAGTTAAAAGAAAAACAAGCCAACAATCTAAAATAAAACGAGCAGCAACCTCAAGCACTTTCTAAGCAGGGAACAAAAACAAAACACTATCGCACTTCACTGTGAAAGTATTTAAACTATGCATCGATAAAGACCGGGCCGCGGAAAAGCGGTTGAAAAGCAGTTTAATATTAAATCCAGCGATAGTCGATATAAAATAGTCGACGACATAAAATAAACCGCTGTACGGTTGGGAAAATATAAATAACGACCGCCACTGACCCCGCTTCAGACGGGGTACATTCACACAGAACGGAGGAAACTTTGAACAATCGTTGAGGCTATGACTGGGCCTTTTTATTTAATGTTGGTGGAACTGGCAGCAAACATTTGTCGTGTTCGTTGTTTGAATTTTGTTGTCATGGCTGCATGATAGTTTAAATTTTTGTACAGTCCGAAAAATGATCTCAATCAATCTTTGAAAATAGCAAATCACAGACATATGACAAGTCGTTTTTTATGGATAGGTACGTCAGAAAAGAACACTAAACATAACACGTTTATTCATCCACGATTATTGCACAAAATGCGCTATCAAGGAACAGCTACAGGAAATCAAGTAGCAAAATGAGACAAAAAATAACCAAAAATAAAATTTATCGACGACCGTCTACTTTACTTCTTTGCAATACCAATAACGGTTTAACAAGCTACGCATAACAGCCTTGCTCGGCTCACCATTCCGGTGTAAATAAATCCTAACATGATCGCACAGAACACACACAAACGCTTCACATTCATGCACGTACATGCCCTAACTTTCAGTTTTACTGATGCATGCCGTCCTCATTCACCCAGCATATGAAATACTTATCTATTGAGTGCAGTACATTCAATACACCGAGTGCTCTTTTAGGGGAGACTACGAATGCCAAATGTTTTGGTCTTTTTTTCCTTTTTTCCCCGTTTGTCATGTATGTGGGTTGTTTCAATAGATAGTTGGGTAATGGGTCCAGTTCTACATAGGGGAGTTTGTTTTGTTGTTGATCTGTGAAAAGATGAGAAGTAATAGTAAGTATAGTGTACTTTTAATTCGGAGGAAAAGTGAAATGTGATGATACTTTTAAAAATATTATATATCATAATGTTATTTTTGTATACCAATTTACAAAAATCAGTCTTTGTCACAATTTGGACTTCATAAACTGTATCATTTAATCTCATTAAACATTGGACATTACGGTTTTATGTAATTACCCTAAAAACTTATATTTCCACAAATTATTCTCTTCCAACTATCCATGTTTACATACAAAATATTCGCAGTATTTTCCACTGTAGATAGGGAAATATATTTCGTTTCGCACTTACCATACAGTCGTCCCATGGGCCCTCCATAGAATTAGTTTTGCGTCCCCGTTGGATGGATATTGAAGGAATAAGTTCAGGCGAACGTGGCTTGACTACCCTATATACTTTATAGAAGCTAAATTCTTGTAGTAGTAAAAGGCAATAACAAATAGGTACCTACTTTCTACTATAAGTAAGTCGTTATGATATATTTCTTTGAAGGATCGTAGTGTGTTCTTTTCGAAATCACTCGTCAATAGAAATTTTATATACTCACTTGTGTAATTATATAATTATTGGTCAGTAAGAAAACGGATTTATTCGCGGTTTTAATTTTAGATTTAGGTCCCGACGTTTCAAAAAATCCGTAAAAAGTAGTTTTATTCAATAAATAAGTTATAGTTTTACGTAACAATGTGGAAACTAAACTTACAAGTAAAAAGTTTGTTATTAACTTAAAAAATGTGATTTCGATGTATTACAAAAAAAACATGATACATAAATATTTACTTTTTTATTTAAAAGCTCTGTTCATATAAAATTTCGAACACACATCATAAAGATTTCGTATTGTTTCCAACACAAACACAATATATTTTATATGTAGGTATCGTGAATGTCAATTTCCCAAAAAGGTTATTTCGTCAATCCGTATGTATTTTTTGTTTGAATTGGCTTTTGAGCAGTTGTATTTGGGCCGTCAAAATAAATAACCGCATGAAAAATGGAGGAGATTTTTCTACGGGAAGAGGCTTTACATATTTTGTGCACGGCAACATATTTATACTTATGTATGTTGCTATTGGTGCAGTTTTGAAGCCCAAGGCGTGTTTGCTGACTTTGTGTGTTGGTACGGGTATTTTTAAAGCTTTTTGTAACCCTCCTTCAGCCTAGACTTTACCAAACTTTGTTTATTTCAGATTTATTTGATTTTATTTTAAGTAGACCGACAGCTTTTCTGAGTTCGACAATTCATAACGGGTTATCCAATATGCATCAATAACCCTAGTAGTCAGACTGAGTTAGTCAACTTCTGAGTCTTAAAAAAAACAAAATAATCATAACATAACATATCATCACGCCTGTATCCCCGAAGGGTTAGGCAGAGGTGTACCAATGTACACCCACAGTTCGCCGATATGTTTAACCCCATGTAATACAAAAAAATCCTAACCATAATAAGTCTTAATTTTTGTACTGGGTTTTGAATAAACCCAATAAATGTATAGAAGCTCTTTAATATCGACAAAACGTAAACAAGGTTTGTATTAGTTTCAATACAAATGTATGTATAACGAACACAGTAACCTTGTTTATTAGTTCGCAATTAATATTGTCCTGGCCTCCTCCATTTATTAATTGTTTGTGTTCTAACCCATATAACCTTACATCGGTCAAAGTCACACAAACAAGTCTACGTTGTGAATCTCTTAACCTTTTAAACAAAATAGTTTCTACTTAGAAAAGTCGTTTTAATTTTCAGGTAACAAAAGTCTTTTGTTACAAAAGTTTTAACTAAACTTGATTATTAAATGTTTACGGATAAAATTACAAAACTAATATTATGAGAAAATCAAACTTTAAAAAACTATACACCATGTTACTTTTAATGAATTTATTTAGAAATTCAAAAAACCTTATCTTAGGTATTACTATAAAAATTACTAAATTCTTAATCAACTTTCTCATTACAACTACCATCGCCGTAATAATTATACCATATTTATTTATTTTCCAACAGCAATAAAATACTTTGGGACTTAAAAGAGAATACATTGTTCTAAACAAGATTCAAAATATTAAAAAAAGAATAGCCGTCAGAATGACAGCACATTTTTTTTAAAAGCTAATGCTTCTCACTTTACAGCTTTTAAATGTCTGTTATATTTCTCGCATTTCCTTACACAGTTATAATGTTACATTCTTATATTAATGTAGGCGTTTCCACAAAGGAGAAAGTGCGAGTTTTCAAAAGGGAATTTTAATAACGCTTTTTAAGCTTCGGCGCGCTTTTAGTGGTTAATTTTCCTTATAAACGTTTAAAAAAGAATGCATTAGGAACGACTGGCAACATTTTTATGGATTTTAGTTGGTGTTACCAGACTTAAATGTTTGTTTGGCTGGAAGGTTGTGTTTTTTTATCCCGGCTTTAATGGGATCGGAAAGTAATTATAACGGAATTAGCGTCGGAAATGGGTGACGGTCATCGTTCACATGACTCAAACATATAAAAACATTGTAGCTATGAATATTAGATATGACCCTATTTGACATGTAGCCCTGATGATGTAGGTACCTACTTTAATATAAATTAAATTGACTCCATTATTTTGACGACCTCCGCGGTCGAGTGGCGTACGCACCGGTTTCCAAGGTGTCGCTAGCTCTGAGGTCCCGGGTTCGATCCCCGGACGGGTCAATGTAGAAAGTCACTTTTCTACATTGTCTCTGGTCTGGGTGTTTGTGGTACCTTCGTTGTTTCTGAATTCCATAACACAAGTGCTTAATAGCTACTTACTTTGGGTTCAGAGCAATGTATGTGATCTTGTTATTATTATTTTTATATTTTGTTTATACAAAATAACATAACAACAATATTTTTTCCTCACAGGATTTTCATCTTAAGTATCCGCAGGAAACAAATTAAAATATACTTCATAGACATAGTTACATTCACACTAACTCCCCTAGCCCAAAAATTAATCAAACACAAAGACAAAAGAATAGCAAACAAAGCGAAAAGTCTCATTAAATCAAATTGCATTGTCACATTATTCATTAAAGAGCAAAGAATACGGAATATTCGGTAAAGCCTCTTATTTGTTGTTTCAATAAAATGTATGACGGGGGACACGAATTTAATGAAAATACTCAAGCAATGGCCCTCTAATCTCCCTTTGTGATGTAGGATATTAAAAAGTAGGTTTTTCTTTGTTTTGTTTAAGTTGTACGCCTATATAAGACTGCCTACTAAGAAAAGTTTATTCTCTTTAGAGAAAACAATTGGAGTGTTCTAAGATTAAATTATTGCGCGGGAAATAAGTAGCTTTTATTAGCTTTCTTTTTTTTTCTTTACAACAATATAGGTAAAAAAAAGATTCGATAAAAAGCTGAAGAGTTATTAGAGGCCAGTACTAAATAAATTGATATTTAGATGGTAAGCACTAAAATAACTTTTAAGTTGTATTATTGTAATTGTTATCAACGGCAATTTACAACATAGCAAAAGTTCTACGCAACTTCTTTAAATGTAACATTCTTTTGAAAGAGAAAAAGACCTGAAACTGAGACCATACGAAATTGGAATTTAGAAAACACACTTTATACGAAAGTCTATTACTGAAGGTAAGTTCAAAGCGGGCGGTCGTATATTAATATTTCATCTGGCAACATCGCCGGCGAGGTTAACGACTTACTGAATTCTGCAATCTAATCGTCTGTTCTTTGGTATTAAAAATTTCTGTTTATGAAGGTATTACCGGCTGTTATTAAATTAGCTTTATTATTCATTTTAGAGTTGAAGCTACTATTTAATGGATATTAGTCATCTGCTTCACAGCTCATGTAAATTATGTCCTCGTTTTGATCATGAATCCAAACATAAGTGAACTTTATGAAATTAAACATACTAGCGAGTGCTAAAAAAGAAATTATGACATATTTTCTAGTACTAAGCAAATCTAGAGTACATAGGTGCTTATTAGTTATTAGGGGATACAAGTCCACCTATATTTTTGCCATTCTTACCCAGGCATTGCTTTTTTTGAGAGTCATCTAACTACTACTACTAGGGGGCAGAGGTTGCATACGTTGATGAGTATCTCTACCTAGGCCAAATAGTCTCGTTCCAGGCAAGACAAGATAAAGAAGTGGCAAGACGCACTGAAAATGCCTGGAAGAGCTATTGGTCTATGAAAGACCTTATGAAGGGTGAACTTCCCTTATCCCTTAAAAAGAGACTCATGGACGTTTGCATTCTCCCTGTCCTCACATATGGTGCTCAGACATGGTCATTGACTGCTCAACAGAGGTCCGCACTCGCGGTTTGCCAAAGAAATATGGAACGGAGTATCCTCAATATTAAATTAACAGATAAAATAAGAAACACCATAATCCGTTCCAAAACTAAAATTACCGATGTCACACAAAAAGCTGCTACGTTGAAGTGGAAATGGGCTGGACACGTTTGTCGTATGCCAATGCAACAATGGGCTAAAATTACCACCGAATGGTTCCCAACACACATAAAGCGTCAGCGAGGCAGACCCAGACGAAGATGGCGGGATGACCTACATTCGTTTTTACCAAACTGGTCAATCGCGGCTCTTGAGAGAGATAAATGGAGGGAGATTGGGGAGGCCTTTGCCCAGCAGTGGGACATTGCAGGCTCTTAATAATAATAACATCTAACTACTATTGGCAGAATAGCCTAAACTTTTCCATTGAATCCCATTCCCTTTACCCTATTTAACACTAAGCAAATCTAAAGACTACGGTAAGACGCTCCCCGTAGGCTTGACCCTTCTGCCGCCCCTCTTACTATGAATATCTGCTGCGGACATCCTCGGCATCCTATTAACCCGTTAGAAATCTAGGACGGGGAAAAACAAAGTTGTTTCTTTTGTTTTTTAACTGTGTTAGAAACTTTTTCGTGTATAATTTCTCTATAAAGATAACAGTTTGTTTCATTTTCATTTTGTTCGGCAAAATTTAATTGGAAAAGCTATATTATCTACATTAGTATTTAGTGGTATTTACAGCCATCTAATTACAGCCAAAAGTAATATTTTTTTATACTTTATATGAACTCAGTGTCTAAATCAAGCATAGATTGAATTAGACACAACTTTAAACAATAAAATGTACTGAAAAGCTATTACCTTAATTTTTATTTTGGTGGAGCATGAACCAACTTTGCCTGTTATGTTTGAACTACAGACAGAAAATACCTGATTTAAATTTTTAGTAACACTTTCTTTCCATAAAAATATTTTTCAGCCAAGTAATATGTTTCTAGAAAGTGCAGCGATACTCGTCTGCTTATTTTTAATAAAGCCACAAATTGATGCGAGGGGAATAAGGTTGTGTCTACGATCTCGTATAAATCCGTAAAGTTGGGCGCCCACACAAGATGCCTCACCCCCGAGGATGTGATACACTGCCACTACTATCGGTTCGTTGGTACACGTAACACATTTTATTCTAGATCGTAAGATTTTATGTCGTGTAATTAACAAAATAATCTTTATTTTCATCAGAATCTTGAATATAACCAGGCATGAAAGACATTTAAAGCGTGTCATAATCTTGGTTGTTACCAAAATGACAGGCACATCCTAACCCAGGACAGAAAGCCTGGAGAATTTAGAGGGTTGCCCTGCAGTGTAATGATACAGGCTTTTATTATTCAATGTAACAGTAAATAAGACTTCAGTGCAGAATCCGTCTTTTTTTTAATGTTGGTATAAGTAGCAGCTTTCTTCACAAGCCTGATATTTAGTTTTACGTGATACGTTTTAGATTTTTAAATACACACATTACTGACTTTTTTGACTTGACTTATTTTTACTCACTTCAAACACAAAATATAAATAAACACGTTACATGGTAGGGGCAATGTCAAAAGCAGAAGAGGCCTAATTGTGCGTTTAAAAAGTGTACGCGACGTCCGACAGACGCAAACACATATGTGGCGAATGTATATTAAACCTCCTTTTGATGTGTAAAGGGCAACGACCTTCCTTTCAAAAGCTATGTTTACATGTACTGTATATTACGTTCTGTATTTAGTACTGACATTGTGCAATTGTTCGGATCGCAAGGGTTGTCGGACAATGGAGTTCAAAGGACTCTGCAGGTAATTTGAACGAACGTGAAAGTTTTATGGAACTTGCATTCCTGTCGCCATGACAGTTGGAATTCGAAATTCGAACTTTGTACCGTGTACGTTTGACATTGTTCAATAGGAAATGCTTTTATTATTTATTTTGTTCTGTTAAATATTTTTAAATAAATAATAAATTATGTCGTACCTTTATATAATTTAAATCAGATAGAATTATTAAATTTAACTTTCTATTATTTATTTTACAGATAGGAAAGAAATACAGTCGTTTTAATTTGTAACTTACTTTAACTTGATTTGGGTTTTCCACGAAAACTTTTCATGTGGACTTAAAATAGAACAAAATAATCTATAGGCTAGTTTTAATAGTTAGCTCTTCAACTTTGGTTAAAATATTATTTGGATTTATGAATGAACCCTTCCATTCATAAATCCAATTATAGGCATATTATTTCTCTGAAACTCCTAAACATATATAGACAGACGTTTAAATATGTTTAGGAGTTTTTGGATATTTAGGAGTTGAATTAACCTCCGTCTGTTTAACCTAAGTTTAATATGAGTCTATCTATGTGATAGTCACTTATAGATCTTATTTCAAAACTAAACGTCCGCCTGTTTTGAGTCGGTTAGAATAAACATAAAAAAAAAAACTACAATATAACCAACAAAATTAAAACCTGATAGTCACTGATAGATCTTAGTTCAAAATTAAACCTCCACCCTTTTTGAAGTCGGTTAGAATAAACAAAAAAAAACTACAATATTAAAATCATAAACAGAAAACCCATTCCATTATAAGCTATAGAACTCATAACACCCACTTTACGACGTCAGAATAAAACAAAGTAAAAACAAAATCCGCGATACACGCAGCTTTGTAGGGGAGGATGGGGGAAAATGTATGATAACATTTTCCAATTTGAAACACCCTGGAACCGATGGCTCAAGTTCTCATGCCTGTGTAAGTAGGCTTTGGTGACGTGTGGCCCGGCGCTCCCCGACTGTATTGAAAAAATGTACCGACGATATAGGGTGGCTGGTTAAACTATGGATTGGAGATGTATTGGGTTTTGGTAGCTTTGTTATTTTTAAAAATTAATGGTCATAATTTTTGATATTTATATCTCCACCTTCTATTTAACCTACATGTAACATGAAATAAAATGTTTTGAAAGGCTAGCAATATAAACATCGCCATATGTAAGTATATTGATTGTTATCAAATGTCATTCATTAGCTGCACACTTTTGGAAATGAATGCTTACTAAGACACTGCCTGTTTTCTCAGAAAAATTAAAGATATAATATCTTTAATTTTTCTGAGAAAACAGGCAGGTTTATTCGTTCCTTTGAAGGAAAGAAAACACATTTCTTTACACACCAAATAGGTATGTGACACGAGCATGGTTTATAATAACTTGTAAAAGTCCCTAGTTTAACCAGTCACCCGATATAGAAAGGATCATTTCGACGTATCGAGCTATCAAGTTTTACGATTTTATTTGCAAAAGATCAAGTAATTTCGTATAATCGGGTCGGAAATGTTTTAGAGTGTTTTTATGTTACAATTATATTAAATCGTAACATTTTAATGAGATATTTATGCCGCTTGAAATTATATGATACAGATAGCCGGCATTAAAAATTGTAGAATACAGTAATAAATGTGATAACTTGGAAATGGCACTTGATATGAAATTCCCAAGAATAATATATATCTTGGGACATCTCACACACGGTTATCTGATCCCAAGCTAAGCAGAGCTTGTGTTATGGTAACCAGACAACTGATAAACTTATATATTTCTAAATACATACATTATTATAGATAAATTACACCCAGACACAGAACAAATGCCCGTGATCATCACACAAACATTTGTCCAGAGTGGGAATCGAAGTCATGACCTCCGGTATAGCAGTCAGGGTCACTAACCACTAGACCAACCGACCCGTCGAGAATAATAAATGTCAATAAAATTTATTTAAAGCTTAAGTTAATTCTATTGATAATATATATATTTTAGGGCAAAATAAACAAGAGGCTAAACTAACATTATCCTTGTATCCGAGAGCCAACATTAATTACTACATATAAAACATTTGATATAAAGCAAATATGTGCCAGTTTTTATTTACTATCTCACATTTTCCTCGTTATTTTCCGTCCTAAAACACAGCTTATTGGTACACCCTTATCGCCTGTCATTGCAATACGAACAGAAATAGTCAATAATTAGCTGGCAATGTAATAAATGAGAACACGTGTAATCATGTACTATATGTTATTGGACTCATTTGTTGGATAGTACATGAGCTTACAGACTTATTTGATGATATAATTGTCAACAATAATTAGATCAACTTATAATAATCAGTCTCATACTATTCTAAGAGTTAGAGTAAGTTGGGTAAACCCAACATATAAGTATTAGCTTCCGAAAATTTTTGCTGTTGCCATGTAATGTGGTAAACAAGGAAATGATCTTCAATTGTCTTACTATTTTTTTGGGGCGCAACTATAGAGCTTTCCAGTGGAGTAAGCTAACCTCAGCTTACTTTAGGTAATTATCATGTCTTTGTATGTAAGTCTATGTAGTTACCTGGGATATTCCTTCACCAAAGAACGTGTAATGTTTTAGCAAAAAAACATAAAATAATAAATTCAATGTGTAATTGTCTATGTGCATTTATGTATTTATTATTTTCGCTTGCGACCTGTTAGAAAGTTCAAATTACTTAAATCGCTCCTGATATTCAATTCCTTGCCGCCAAAGCCAAAAACAACTGGAAAACATAGGTTCACAAAACAAACGCATTGCCACGGGCCCCCAACCGTCCAAATTATCAAAACACATTTCATAATCCATACCTACAAATTCCAACACAAAACGGTACAAATTAAAATTTTCCAGCCGACCAAATTATAAAGCGTTGCCGTTTTAAAACAACACGGCCTTATACCTTTATCTGTTGGGCTCCCCTTGTTTCAGGGGATTTAAGCTGCCTTAAGCAAGGTACGTCCAATCTAGTAAGATCTTCCCTATCGTATAAAGCGACGGTAAATTCTGAATGTTTGGGAGAAAGGAATTCTGTGTGGATAGGTAAATGAGGTGCATTTTATAGCATGTTTGCGTTGAGTTTAGCTTATGTTGCTGATAGAACGGTATAAATAAGTCATCGGGTACTTAGTGGGTTCGTTTTGTTTTTTATAAATTTATCAAAATTTAATACAAAATCTACATTTTGCGACTTTAAGTACTCTTGTCTCGTAGCATATGATAAACAAATAAGTAGTTAAGCACAACACTTACGGAAATATATCGACTGATAATGTACAGTATCACAATGGTAAAACTTTCTGTTGATAAATAATTTAACACAAATAAAATACATCAATAATCTTTATTTACTCATTTATACAAACAAAATCGTCCACTCATCAAAGAGTAAAGGAAAAATCATGGTTGTTTGGGCTTAGTTCACCCTCTGCGTTTTCAGCTCTTATACGGCACAAATATGTACAGGGTGCAAGCTCAGGTAATGCAATGCTTAAATAGAATGTTAAGTAATATAACATCAAGAAATTGAAAAGTAGCTTCGAAACCTACCTAATAAACGAAAATACTAAAAATAACAAAAGCAAGTAGAATTAAGTTTAAAAAATAGAGTATTTTTATAAAAATATCTGACGAATAATTCGTTAAAAAATCTTTTTTACTGATTTATGTACAATAAAAAATTTTAATATCGGCAAAGTATTAGGATTATTAACACATTATTTAAATAATTCACGGTCAAAATTTCTCCGTATTTATGTATCAACACCCTGTGTACAAATACCTGCAAAACTAATTGTTTGTCAGTACCAAACGCATTTTAGTAAGATCAAAGGCACACCAAGGGGCTTACACTACGGCACCAAGTTGTTATTATATTTATATTCTTCTTTGATTATTCCCTATTTATTCTCCCTCCCTTCACCCTTACCTGTTCAAAAGGTAATCGTCTGCGCATTCCTACAATTTGTCTTCAAAATCGGTGGACTGAATGAATATTTGAAAAGTTTTATATACATTTATTTACGTGACATAGAACGTGTTTTAAAGTTCTTTATATTCTGTTGTTAAAGGGTAACGGTTAATAGATACTATATAATCGGAATGCCTATGTGTATGTAGATAGAGTCACTTATGTAGGTACAGAGATGTCAGTGTTCAGCTATTTAAGAGTTACTTAAATTGACCGAATGACCTGCTTCATTTGGTTATTTTCACGATATTTGGCATTCTGCTAACTGACATTGCGATCATTAATTGGTCATTAGATCATTCTGTTTCAGAGTTCAATGATGATTTTATTGTAGGCTTATCTGAAAACGAAAAATACTCACAATGACAAGTACACTGACCTGTAGTAGTAGTAAGAAAATATATACATATAGGTATACATACAAGTGTAAAGCTAACTATATAACCCAATTTATTATTATAATAAAGGCAGTCTTAAATCATCATTCGGTCGTTTCACTCCTCTCCTTGCATGCGCCTTACAGACCGACCATTGACATGCATTTCAAATAACGGAGAGGCTCTGTTATTGTCGCCTAACTGATTAATATGCCTTTGTGTTTATACAGGGTGTCCGGTAAATAATCCGACAAACTGTGGTGGCTGATACCTTAGGTCAGGCCCTATCAAATGAACGCAACATATGTTCGCCGAAAAGTTACAGGTTTCGAGTAACAATCGATTTTCGAAAATTTTAGAATTTTCTACCTTGCATCAGACTTTTCCATTTTTCTTGCTGATACATAGCTTTCGTAATACTTTTTGTGCATCAAATTAATCTTGAATAGTTACTCTATCCTTTGATAAGTCTCATATTTATCTAAAAGAAGAATATAGTGGCGCTGGCGCCATTTGTTTTACAATTTTCACTTTCGGTTTTTCTTAGTGCTCAACTTTGAACTGCAGTGGTGAAAAATAAATGTAGCTATGTAGGATTTTTGTACAACAATCTTAAAAACTTGCTTGAATATTGGTGATTTTGGGAAGGTACAATACTTGCATATTTTCTTTACAAAATTTGACAAAGTAAGCTGCTGAAGTACACCCGGGCCTATTTTTTGAAATATTACTAATGTAAATCTGAGTAAAAATGCGACGTTACTTAACGAGGATCGTTATGGTCCAGTGAAATAAGTTATTTTTTTCTAGCGATTAACTAGTGGGACGAAATAATTGTGGCCAATTTCAATTTGGAAAATGTTAAAAAAAAAAATGCTCGTTTAAAATTTTACAATGATACGGAACCCGTTAAGTGCAGATGAATTGGGCGTCCAAAACCAGCTATTTCAGTGTTGTTGCATGAAAAATAAGGTGTTATAAAATCGATTTATCTAGTAAGAAAATACAGAACTTTAAGGTAACTTTACACTAAAACATGTTTTAATCTGGCATAGAGAGTTAATGGCGAGAAGAAAATACCTCATTTAATTGTACAATGACGATCAGCGTTAAGTTACGTATCATTTTTACTCTGATTTACATTAGTAATATTTCAAAAAATAGGCCCGGGTGTACTTCAGCTGCTTATTTTGTCAAATTTTGTAAAGAAAATATGCAAGTATTGTACCTGCCCAAAATCACCAATATTCAAGCAAGTTTTTAAGATTGTTGTACAAAAATCCTACGTACATTTATTTTTCACCACTGCAGTTCAAAGTTGAACACTAAGAAAAACCGAAAGTGAAAATTGAAAAACGAATGGCGTTATCGCCAATATATTCTTCTTTT
This sequence comes from Autographa gamma, assembly GCA_905146925.1. Classification (NCBI taxonomy): domain Eukaryota; kingdom Metazoa; phylum Arthropoda; class Insecta; order Lepidoptera; family Noctuidae; genus Autographa; species Autographa gamma. The sequence goes on from LR989858.1 coordinate 2,634,161, forward strand.
AGATAAATATGAGACTTATTAAAGGATAGAGTAACTATTCAAGATTAATTTGATGCACAAAAAGTATTACGAAAGCTATGTATCAGCAAGAAAAATGGAAAAGTCTGATGCAAGGTAGAAAATTCTAAAATTTTCGAAAATCGATTGTTACTCGAAACCTGTAACTTTTCGGGGAACATATGTTGTGTTCATTTGATAGGGCCTGACCTAAGGTATCAGCCACCACAGTTTGTCGGATTATTTACCGGACACCCTGTATAAACAGTATGCAAACTATTAATTCTTCTACACCGTATTGTGTACTGTGAAATAATATTATATCATCGTGTGTGATATCTACGTCTTGTGCTTTTTATTTTCACTTATTTTAGTACTTTTTCTTTCTTTATCATACGTTTTAAACCTTAAAGCAATTGTTAACGTTTACTATAATAGTGGTAGACTTAGTCTACCTAAGATAGATTAGGTTAGTTATTTTTCATAAAGAATTTTGGATTTGCATTTGTATTTTACAAATACAAATTTCTTTATTGTACATACGTAAGCAAATAGTTGTTACATGTTTCCGAGATTGTACACAGCTATGACCCGTCATAATGTCATACAATATTTTTTAAGTAGGTCATTGACATTTTTTAACATAAACAGTCATACATTAAAAGTCTATCTGTATAAAGGTACTAAACCTAATCCCAAAAGGTGCAAATTAAACAGAAACAACTTTCCCAGTCCCTTGAAGTCTAAGCATAGAACATTCATTAGCGTATCAATGTATGTACCTAATGTTAGCAGCCGGGCCAAGTTTCGTGCAGTCATGCAACTTGTATGCATTTGCTAGAGACACCGGATTGCATACTAAGGAATGGTTTGTTTAAGTTTATATAGCGTTTGGTAACGTACAAGATACATGGGATTAGTGTAAAGAGTAATAATGAAGGTGTTTTCTTATGAAAATATGAATTTATTTATATGAAAAGTAGATAATGTGATATTGACTCAGTTGTTAATGAGACTGAAAAGATGCAAGTTACCTGCTAGTCAGATACTACAATTAAATTACATGCACAACGAAGTCACGCTTATTTTGCAATAAATAAACAATTGGTATAGAGTATAGAGGTTAAATTAAATTAGTTCTTAGGACAATCGTGCTAAAATACAAAATCTGTTCACCCATTTATAGGTTACAATAGGTTTTTTAATTTACCACTTAATTAAGGTATCTTGCAATGACTCAAACGAATTCAGGCAACCCTAATATTTTTTTCTTTGGATGATATCTACCGCAGTTAGCCTTAGCGCAGACTTAGACTGCTTCATCCGACTTTATTATTAACACATACGCTTTAATACCAAGCCAATACATTATATAAAGCACCTACTATCACTCAGATACCACATACCAACACATCGAGGACCAATCTCACTATCTCACATCACCGTACCATACAAACACTACAATCAAATACCAGACGTCTTCAAACATTTACGTGCAGCAGTATCTCGAGACGATGACGTCACATAGGTAATACCTCTCGTCCACTGCAGCTTAACCGAGATACCGCACTCCCATTCCGTTCTTAGTAAATTCTCTAAGATTACGTAGACCAACGTATGTGTACCTATCACGACTGTTTTGGCAGAAAGGGTTAGCAGTAATGGTGAAGATTTTGTTAATCTCGTAACGTTTTAAGATCGGGTTTGACTGGGAAATATGAAATTTTCTGTGACTGAGTCAATTGCGATGCATTTTTTATGTAAATAATTTAATTTAATGTGTTTCAGTCAATATTTTGATAATTTTTTAAACGCAATTTTTTAAGCTCCAGTCCAAGCCAGATAGCATATTAAACACTCCAAATATGCTGCAAAGCTAATAATAATAATAAAATTTTGATGAAGTAACGAGAGACTTAGTAAAACTCTTTGTTATAAAAGTCGTTTATACGAGACTTTAAATATGGTATTGCGAACTTCATTCTCTTTACAAAACGTTTGTTTACGTCTATAAAAATATAGCTTAAATATACACGAATATAACACAGTACAAATAAAACAGAACAATAACATAAGTAGTAACACCACTGTTAGTACTGTTACTTATATTTATAACGCGCGCCCGCATTCGCAAATAGTCAGGCAGCTTTAAAACGCAACGATGTATCACATTTCAGCGCTTTACATTGTTTTAAACGTAAGAGTATGAATGGATGTAGAGCACTTATTTTAAACCACAATACGTTAAAGAATATTTTTTTGTATCTTCACTAACTATAGAAGACCAAAACAGGGCTTGGAAATAGGCAGAAGACAAACACATTGTTATTTTAAGGATCTCAAAAAAATCAAGGTATACCGGGTGGTAATTTTTTGTGTCCTAAAAATTGATATCTAATGAGAGTAGTAACTAACGTTTCCTACAGGTTAGAAACCTCTGGCTTTGATAATAATATAGATCAAACTTACTATTTACTCATTTGATAAGTAAGTAGTATTGTTAATTAACAAAATTAAACTAAATCCTTAACGAACCAAACTACTCTATGAGTTTCCACTTCACATTCTCTTGTTACATTTAGTTATACTTTGTTTCATAAATACCCTGAGTAGCGAACTATGAAAACTGCAGGATACACCGACGTTACCTGACGCCAACTAAATGGCCTTTGTTTCCAGCATAAATTCCACTTTACATGTTTAGTTTTCCAACTTTCCGTGTAAATTTCTCGCAATGACACAGATTAAATGTTTTCCGAATAAACTTTTAGCGCACTGCAGATTTTGTGAGTAAATCCTAGAGAACTAACTTAGTGAGTGTTCTCTGCCGATTAAAGTGGAAGACTGTGTTTTTTCGCTGCTATTAAAGTGAAGGACTCTTTGTTAGAGCTTTTTCTTCCTACATAATTTTCCTGAAGATTTTCTCTTGGTTTTAAAACTATGTTTTATTCGATGACGATTTGTGAACGGATAACAAGGTTAGCTAGTGAGTAGAATAGCAACGACGAACAAATAAATTAAAGAAAATAGAACCTCTTTAATAATTCTTTAACAACAATTATTTATTAGCAATATCAGAAAATAAAGGATTATTTTGTTCCTAACATATACGATGCTTTATTGATTGATTCGACCGATGAATCCTCTTAAATCACACGTGTGACTATCACTTGCCAATATTAATGACGCTAGTTCCACTACATGTAAATATTTAGAATTCAACATTCACATAGCGACAGCCAATTAATCCAAGCATTTACATCAACACTTGAGCGATTAGCGTGCCAATGTATTAAACAAATTCCACTCGGTATTAATTGAGTAATATTCATTACCTCACTTAGCTCAGATTACAGACAGGTGGTTTTATTAAGCGCAGCTATTCTCTACCCGAATTATTTAGATCCACAAGTATGCCAACGCGATAAATTGCTTGTTTTGCATTGCTTTTTGTGTAGGCATCCAAACTTTAGTCAAAGCGAACGTCGAATTGTTAGATATTCGGGAACGTATTCTAATCAAAACATTGTGGTACATTTTGTTTACTGCAACACGTTACAGACTGTTTCATAGTAAGCTAAAAAAAGATGTCTCGATAAAAAAAGATATAATAAAATTAAAAACAAATTAAAAAAAAAAATTACAACGAAAAATCACCTCACAAATCCCCATAAAACCAATGCTCACATCACAATTTAACATCCCAATATAATATTCACAAATAAGCACCCAATTACGAAACATAATTACAAGCCTATAAATAAATCGTAGTACATCAAATCAGTGTATATCCTTTAATTCTATGCAATCTGATCGGCATGGCTCGCAATGATAGCAATTAAATAAATGTGTTCCACGCTAGTTACATTGAACGGCGCGTGCTGAGCCGACCAAATAGCCTATAAAATTCATGACCCGTTTACACGTAGGTGAGTTGGGAGGTAAGTTACTGGAATGTATGATTATAATCATTGTTATAGCAGTGACGTTTGATTTGTGTAATACATTGAAGGTGTTGTTTATGTTGTTCTAATTTTACGAAGTGCACCATGACAATTTAAATAATGCTGTACAAAAAATATCTTCATCTACAATGTCCTTGTCCTTTTTTATTGACAATGTAAATAAATGGACCAAAAAAAAGCTCATTTGCAGAAAAAAATATTGATTATATTATATGATTAAGTCCAAAAAAAAAATTAACAACATAAGTCTTCTTCTGTACTCTTACGTTTAGGCTAATAAGAAAAACAATAGTGTACTAATAAAAAAGATATACTGTCTTCAAAATGTACTCAAGTCACTGGTCTAGGAATTGTAAGAGCGATACATTGAAAGTCCTCGTTCAAACGCAGCATAAGTTATTTAAGTACGAAAGTAATGAAATTACTAAACGTAATTGGTTCAGAGTTTTTATTTGTGTTTATGTTGCTCTAATCTAGAAAATTGTAATCGGATGCTCGACTTGAAAACGGATCGAAATCCTCTTGAGTACGGACGACTAAACGACAGTATTAGCAACAATTTGAAATTGAACCTTAATACTTTGAAATAAGGACGCTTTTAATGAACAAGTGTTTCTTCTGATGTGCCGACTGTACTATGTTCCTATTCGTTCAGCCTTCGATTAGTATTGTATTGGACTATTACTGAGCTCTGTCTGTTTTTATAAGCATTGTTTTTTTTCTCCTACATAATGAATAGACCTACGTAAGTGTACTTCAGGATTTAAGATAATAATCATGGTCTAATAGTACCAAAAAAAAAACATCTTCACAACACATTTTAATGGTCTTGTAAATCATCCTCCAATTAAATGAGGTTTTACATCAATGCAAAGGAATCTAAGTGGTCGTTAAGACTTTATGGAATTTTCTTTTTCATCGTTTATAGGTCTAGTCCATTTTGTTTAAATTAATTGCAAATGATATCGTCTGTATTCCGTAGCGCATATTAATTGCATTTTTAATATCTTTGGACACTTAATTATAACAATGTCGCTGGTCTTGCATACAAAGGTGATGTAATTAAAATGGTGCTATCTCTTTTACTTGCATTGATTTATAGAAGTAAGACAAGGATGCAGATGAAGTGTAAATTATCTTTACATTACCTACCTACCTAAATGAATGTCAGCAGCTTCATTAAGCGTTTGTGCAATTTATCTGTTATTCGATTCTAGAAGACAATAAGCGAAAATTGTGTGATCTTTTTAAACAATACTTTACTTACATACACACACATGCATACAATAATACTAATGCTTTTACTTTCTCGAGCAGAGGAAGATTTTTTGTTTCTACTAGTACGTGTTTTATTCTTACCTACTCTTCTTCTTCTTCTTTTCGAGTCGATGGTAATCCTATTTATTTAAAATTTAAATACGCTGCTACCTACTCTGCTATTATTACTTGCACAAATAGCAGGTTTTCGAAGTCATTTGTGCGTTAAGTTTTCCAACTCTAATAACTTTATCGAAACCATCTCGATTATACATATGAATCAACAGCTTATCGAGGGTGCACCAAACGAAGGGGTTCTGAGAAAATAGATTCTATAATTGCATTTGGCGAAGTCTGGGATTGCAGATAGGGAAATAAAACTTTTACATAGTAAAGTTTCAAACCATTCAAAACTAGACTAATCATAGAAACAGTATTTATTCTGCAACTTACCTGTTCCCTGATTTGAGTGTTTTTTTTTTTATTAATCTGTGTAGAAATGAATCCAACAATTCACGAATCTTGAAAATCAGTTCTCCCGCTGTTAAGTTATAAATAGAGTAATAAATCCGACTTTTTTAATACATATTATATATATACCTACCTACTTATATCCATTGACACACAAATAACTACAACTAGTATATCTAAACCCAGTACAGAATTTACCCTAAAATATTCTAGTAAGTCTGCTTTCAAGCGAATCCCAAACCGTATTCAAATATTTCAAGCACAGATGCCGAAGTAAAATATACTACAAATAGTCAACGCCCACAGCGACCAAAATAGAAAAAAATAGTATCTATTTGTGTTCTGTATCCCTTGAGTTGCGGTATGAAAATATTCTGAATGGAACTCGGTAAGATAAAATGTTGAAAGATTCTATGTAATATAAATATAACAAGACAGTAAATAGACAAAGTTGGTAAAATTAGAATGTATAGTAATATGATCTAAATAATGGCTGGAACGAAATTGTTATATTCTTGTAATGGCACTTACTTTTGTGCTAGTTTATTTACTAATAAGTCCACTGCGGGGCGAACCTTTACTCATACAGTGAAATTCTGGTGAAGCAGTCAAAGCCTGCGTTCAGGCTAACTGCAAAGACCTGTACCAAAAAAAACTCATACAGAGAAGAGACGAGGATTGATAACTCTTACTTAGTGGGCTAGTAATTTCAAATACTACTAACTTTTAAACTATCGCGCTGCATGTTTATAATCATATTACATAACGGTAATTAGCGCGTACATGCTTTAAATACCTATAGGACTTAACGTTTCGATTAATTCTCGATTCGATTCTATTAATTCTGCTAATTCTCATTATATAATATTACTATATTTTCAAATATTCCATACAAGGTTTTTCGTTATTAAGTGGAGACCCACAATTTTTACATAATAAAGTAAACATTTAACGAGTATTCGCCACGTTACCAATAAATAAGAGTTTATTTATCTATTAAATTTTGCCTTTTGCATACAAACACATGTGAAAAATATTTTTATATGAAAATGTAGCACACTTTATTTTACACTCAAAATCTTTTTACATGTCGAATCAAAATAAACAACGAATTCGAAATTTTGTTTGTACTGTTCTGTTACTTATTTACTCTACTGTTTTGCTGGCAGTATATTAAAGGTATATCATATGGGTACTCAAATTATTTATAAAAAACGAGGGATAAATTAAATATTAGCTTTTTTTTTCCGTAGAACCGTAAATAATTATATGTATGTTATAACATTCCCACAGTACAGTTTATTTAAAAAAATCTATTGTTTTACATTAACAGTGAAATTATAATTATCAGTATATTTCTGTCAAAGCAGTATGATTGTTGTGTTGTTTCCACTTGCATACGTTTCATTATTACGTCCTCTCTTGTATTCATGTCCAAGAAAAACCCGTTTTACGTAATACCCGTAAATTTCTCTAACATAAAAACCTTTTAACAAAAGAAAAGGTAACCCTCACAGTACAAACCTTCACAGCAACTTATTCATTACCCAAAAAAAATGTAAGGTGTGCAAAAGATACCCCAATGTAAGTCATCATTATGATAATGTATTCATAGCTTTCGGAAGCAATCCAGATTTATCCGGTTTGTGGGACACCCCGAAATTAAGGTGCCCCTATCTGAGGTCCGAAGTGCTCGATTTATAGCCCAACCCGGGTGCCAATGTGTGATAACTTAATTATTTTACAATCCTTGTAATCTGGGACAATTGTACCAATTTCAATACACGGAGGTTTAAGTTGGGGAGCGTTTTAGGGTTATGCGTGGATAGTGAATTGTCGTGGGAATAAGAATATAGAGGCAGTTGTAGATGGAAACAGTAGTGTCTGAATGGTCATAAAGCGTTTTTCGTTAGGTTTTATAGAGGTCGGGAAATTGTTTTAGGCTTTTATTTAAAACATTCTTGAAACTCTCTGACCCTAAAATATTTATGTCCTATGATCTGAATCAATCTCTACAGCTTGTATTGATTACCACTCCAAACTATTAAAGCATAGGTAGTGATGCTAAATTAACATAAAACTCATAACGCGTCAAAATTTCACCAACATAAGTAAATAGATATAAATACCAAATTAATAAACATGATATAAATATGTTTAGATCAAAAAGCCTTAAAAATTTAATTTAAAAAAATACCAAAAAATACTTAAAAAGAACTGCCTACACAAGCAACAGCACCTCAACAACAAAATGGCCAAAACAATTTATTAATAAACCCACGTCAGAGGCAGAAATTCCCATTAGATGCCCATAATTTCCTCCCCTGGGCAGGGAATCAACAGGGCAACAATAGATCAACAATAGGGCAACAATAGGGCAGCACAATAGACGAATGCTCGCGTGATTTATCTCAAGTTATTGCTCGAGATAAGAACGCAACCATAAGTTACGCCCGTCTTACACTTGGCATCACGTGTGGAGGAGTGCTAAGACGCTGCATTAGAAGTAAACTGCTATAGTAATTGTTGTTTATTCCGGAGTGTAAAATGAAACATATTTTCACACTTCATAGTAGAAAGAGGTATCTCATTTTTCAGGCATGTATACATCAGTCGATAAATATTTTTTGTATATTAGAACTTTCGTTTGAAAATATGAAGAAAACGTGGTTGAGAAACAATGGTTTACATAACTAATAGATTCAGTATCTAACTTATTACTAAACGGATAATGATTGAAAAAAATTGTATTTTAATTGAAATAAAACTACTTTTTACGGATTTTTTCGTGCTTAAAATCTTTATATAAACCGCGAAAAAATCCGTAAAAAGTAGTTTTATTTCAATGTCTAACATTCGCGTACACCTAAGAAACCAATTTTGTATTTTAAGACAACTTTGTGATAATTTTTTATAAACTCATTACATAGTAAAGCTAGAAAATATTATTATGTAGCTATGTAAAATACAAATTCTGAAATTTATAGTTAACTGTGAAAAAAACACTAATTAAAATGCAGTATAAAAGAAAGCAGTTACCATTAAAACATAAATTAAGCAACAAAACGTTATTACTTTTATAATAGTTATTTTAAAAGAGTTCGTTATAGCATTGTTATTGCTTTTAGAAGTCTCAAAGCTATTATAATTTAAAATTTTTAATGATACCTAAGCAATTTAAAAACACAAAGTGCAATTTGTTAATTATTTAACTGTTGTTTTTATTTATTGTTATTATTAATGTAAACGTAACTTCGTAGAGTTATTGTTATTATTCGTTATTAAAAAAAGTTGTAAATCTGTTTTATATAATACAGAAGAAGGCAGTTTTGTAAAAAGTTATAAAAAAATAATAATAGTTATCTATTTTTTTTTTATAAAATTGCTGTTTTAAAAGTTTGAAAGTCGATAATAATTATTTATACAACTAAATCGTTTTGGTTTACAGTACCTAATTACTACTACTGTTGGTTGCAATAATTCTGATCATCATTTTTAAGAACAGTGTACACTCAAAAACATAGAACTAAAAATCGGCTCCATAATCATAATACACAGTACTTTCAATATATTTACAGTATTACAGCAAAAAAACCTTAAAAAGCAAAACAATAGCAGCATTTTACGGGCGCGGCTGCACGCGTGCAGTCTTTATTAGTGCTCCCGACAAATGGTAGAATCCCCTACTAAGGTAACCAATCTCATTTTAAAATGTGTTTGCCTTTTGTTTCCCGACAATTAGGAAATGCTTTTGCGAGACCAGACTAGTCTGGTAAAACTTTAAGATGGAGTTGATAATTATCTATGTGGCACTATTGTAAATCGAATGTTTAAGTTTGTTGAATTGTGTTTGATTTGTAGATGTAATTGAACGTGAAAACCGAGATAAGCTTAAACAAATTGTTATTGAGGGGCCATGAAATTAAATGGAATATGGCTTAAGTATAAACCACAATGCAAATAATGTCATTTCTAAGCCTAACTCGGTCTATCTTAAACCTTTGAAGAGTGTCTTATAATGCTAAATAATGTTACAAATTATTTATAGTAATATTTTAAGGCGAGTATCACCCGAGTTACCGTAGTTCCCAATCACTAGGAATTATGATGTGTACCGGGAGCTTCGGGCTATTGTTTATGCACTAAATGAAGTTTTCCGTTAATTTACACATAAATCTAGTCGTGGAGGTAATTATACTTAGATTACGGTTTGTTTACCGTACAACTACTATCACGATCTATTTTAGCTTCGGATTTTTAGTTCGGTTTATTTTAGTTCAGTTTTTCATCATCTATTTAGACTTGCCTATTACTCCACAATCTGACTTCACCCTATTGAAAAAATACTTTTACGGAAATTCGTGGTTTATTTTTAGAGTAGCTTTTCAGGTCCCGACGTTTCGACACCTTTGGTCTGCCCGTAGCCGTAAAAGTACTTTTAATTTAATGCACAACATTCCATCTCACAAATCAATACATGCTATTTATATTCAACTATTGCTACTACTTTAGCAATAATTTGTTTTATTACTGTTAATATAATCTAGACTCTAACCACAATACTACAAAATAAACTAATTAATTTCACAAAAGCCAACATATAAATAACAAAACTTCATACGAAATTTCCTCTAAATACTTGGGACGTACCAGGGCATCATAAACGGGGACGACTTGTATCGTCGTCGTTAAACAACAAAGGATACTTCCTTGAGGAATGCATTAACAAAATGCCCGATGGGTGATGACAAACATTCGTACTAACGAGGCGGGGCGCTTGTAACTCAAATTGCTCGGAATTACCCATTCATTACGTTCTTGCGACTGATGAGAATGGAACGTAATTCTGGAGACTAGAGTTAATTTTGGGACTGTGTTTCAATTGCGAATTCTTGAAGATACGTTTTGACGGCTATTACAGTTTGCGTTTTTTTATATATTTTTTTAGCATCATGTGTATCAATTATAGATCGATAAGACTTTCTGATCTTCTTGATATTTTGATTAAAGGAGAAACCCAAACTCCATAGAAACCTGGGCCTGACGTTACAGGGCTGGAATTTTGCTATAAATTACAGCACTAAGGAAGGTTTTATGAGGCCAATTTTCACGTCTACCAGCAATGGCCAAATTGGTAAAATCAGACTGATAACATGTTAGGTTATATATTTTTTTCTAAAACTGCCCTACTCTATATAGGAATTTCTCCTGTATCATAGGTGTTTACAAACGTTTAATCTCACATACGCAAACACCCAGACCCGGAACAACTACATGTAGTTCATACAAATATTTGTTCCGTGTGGGAATCGAACCCGCTACATGCTGCACAGCAGTCAATCGCTCAGCCACTGCGATATTTAAATAACAAAATGCATTTTTGAGGCTGTTTCCCACGTTAATATGGAACGCACATGCGCCAAGCTGTAGCGCCTGCACCCTATCTTGATGAGGTTTAGGTAGGTACTTACATATAAAGTGGTGAATTCAGATTAATCTTACTGAAAACTACGTTTGTTAGATAAGGCCCACTTACATCACTACTGGCTTGTATTTTTTAACATTGTATTTACTACTAGGGGATTTATTGCTATCTTAGATAACAGTAAACTAAGATTGCAACAGTAGGTTTATTAAAATAAAATACCGCATTATTGAGATAGTGTTTTATTAATCACCTTCTTCGTTAAGATTATCATAATATAATAATACGTTATCTAGAAATTGTGCAGGAGGTAATTGACTGCCCTGGTGCCGTGCCCAACCAAGATACCATATTATGCTCATGGTGTGGGCACAGCATCCAACCGTTCTTTTGCCAACGATACAGGTGCAGTAATATTGGATTATAGCATCCCTTCCACTTAAAGAGCTGTCAACTAATATATAAACGAAATAAATCCTATTACTAATATGCCTGGATTTTATTCTTCCTCTTAACATCCAGGTTGAGTCTGATGTTGACAGCTCTTGCTGTAGGTCACCGGTCACTTCTCTACACACTTCTATGATATATGAGCCATTTTCTCTTACGTGTTCCCCATAGTAAGAACGGGCCTGTTTAATTTGATATGAGCCCAAGGAAACAAGAATAAGCTCGCTGTGAGTTAATACGGGAAACTCGCTAACATTATCTCTTCCTACATCTATTGCTTGGAACTGCGCTCTACGTCGATTTATATTGTTGTCAATCACATAGTTACTTAATCGATTTTCCACATTCATGTACTGATTAATTTTTTGAAGAATTTCCCGCGCATCACTTCGGTTTGCGATAGGAGGGTGAAAAGCATTTATTAAAGCGGCAGCCACTTCAAAGTGTACCATAATGTTTTTTGACGCTCTATTAAAAAAATCTTGGCGAAATAGCTTAAAATCTCGCTTGAACCTACCATTAACAACTTCTACAACCCATCTAGATATCGTCACTGTTCTCGATTTATTGGCTTCCAGGGTTGACAGTTGAGATTCACCCTGTTGCAAAGAAGATGGCACATATGTTCTATAGCCACATCCATTAAGTAAGGGCAATGCATCTCGGAAGCCCCTATCCAATATAAACGCATCTCCAGATTCAAAGTACTGCCTTAGAATAGATTCGTTTCCAAATTCTTTTTTAATTATTTCAGCATCAGAAGTTGTCGCTGGATAGGGACCCCAAACATCAATTATGTATCCGTCTGTGCAAACAATCAAAAATGGTTTAACTAGATTTTGATACTTGTGCAAGCTGTATGTTTTTTTTTGGTATTTATAATTTGAGCTTTTCTGCACATAAACATATGTACCATCTAAAACAACAACAGGTTTTATTTGACTATTATGGCTACCAAACAATTCATTTGGAATAAGAAGATTCCTTTCAATTATTTGCTGCTTATTAATATGATTAAGTCCCAAGTGATGGGGCACAAAATAATCATACAAGAGACTTCTAGCTTTACCCAGTAGAGTACCTAAAGTAGTTTTAGGTATTTGCAGAAGTGTTGACAATCGATCATCTGAATCCCCAGTCCTAAGTTTAATTAAATAAGCAGCTAATATCGTAGATCCCTTTTTAAGGTTCAGAAACTGAGGCACTTCATTCAATATCTGTCTGAATTGTGCTTTGTTAAAACCAACCCAGTGGTAGAAAATATGATCTTCCATAGACTCAACATTATCGAAATCCAAAAAATTACAGTCGGACTCTTTTAGCGTAAACATGTCTTGAATTTGATGTGCACTAAATGTGTTAATAATATTATCACTTATATCACTGAGAAAGTCCCATGATGTGCATGTTAAGTGGATATCACATAGGCGATTATTTGGAGGTACATAATAGTTATACATTTTAAGCAATTGTTTTCGCATTGTAATTGTTATTCGATTTCTTTCATGTCTGCCACATCCTTCCACAAAACACCTACTTTCAGTTTCAACAGCTCTATAATAGTCAGGTAAAACAATAAGAGTTCCAACAGTAGCTGCCCTTGGTGCAGAATAAGTTTCTTGCCTTGATGGGGGTTCTTCTAAATGAGGAATGTCCTGACTATGTGGCTCATTGACAGCTGATGAAGTTGCACCAGATGTTGAGGGGCCTGATTGGAAATGCCGTGATGCTCTATTTGCTCGCACCCAACAAGAGTGACAGATAACACTTGAAGCACCCACCTGAAAATAATTTATTTAATTAACTTATGTTTTAGAATCCCAAATACCATTACCAATACCATTTTTAATACCCTTGTTATCAAAACTAAATTAAAAAAAGTTATAGACTCTGAATTAGACTAATATATGTATAGTAATATTCTAGACTGTCTGCTTGCGACCACGGCCGGTGTTACCTGGTCAAAACGTCAAGCCTTAAAGGTATTCATGCATGTACGCGCTAATCCGCATTCTATAATATTACTATAAACATGCAGCGCAATAATTTAAAAGTTATTAAGACTAATATACTAACCGTGCGTGGTAGGATCCATTCTCTTATAACTTCGTGTATTCTGCGTTCTTGAACTGTACCAGTCCTAAGTTGATGGCAGCGAACTCTTCTCAGAAGAGAACGTCCACAGTGAATACATACTCGCCGGTGTCCTATAGGCATCTGTTCACTCTCTTCAGGTCTATTTCCATCAAGAGATACAGCATTGGCATGATTCCAGCAAACTTGGCAAATAAAGTCATTTTCATTTACCTGAAGCAAGCATTTATCATTTGACTATTAGTTCTAGAACTAGCATTTAGCAATAAGCATCAGAGTGGCACATTTGGGTAAACATAAGGACATAGGACTCCTCTATGAGAGAAGGAATAGGCCGTAATTAACTGTGCAGGTTCACTGCAGATTGATGATATTACATGCGTACAAATGGTTATAGAAATATCGCATACTAACTGATCGAGGCGCGACCCATTCCTGTACAATTGAAAGAATCACTTCATCTTCCAATCTTCGTCTTCCTATTGTGTTGCAGCGGTCCGTTGCTATTGCACAATTAACGCACAAACTCATGATACCGTATTAACCAGTCGTCAAAAGAGCAATATCCAGATCCGGTTTTCCAGCAAAGGTCAGCAGGGATGGCAGGCAGGCTACGGCGTTCAATATTCAAGCGAGGGTCAGTCAGAAGGCAATCAATTTCGGAGTCCAATATTCGAGCAGAGGTTTAATATTGTAATAAATCTCGAGAAACAGAAAAACACATTCACTTGCGCAAAGACACGAAAAGCGAAAGACATGACACCATCGACGTATGATATGCATAGACTGCTACTAACGCTAGGTTCCCCTTGTGCCAAGCGAGAGCAGTTTTTAGTCTGATCCTAGTACATTTCGTTTTTCATTTAAGTTAATTTTCGCGCAAAGAGAAAATTATATAAGAAAATATCGATGGTTTTGACATTGTTAGGATAATATTAGTGTTTTAGATAGATTTTTAAAAACGGCAATCTCCATCTTCATACATAATTCACGACAACACTTGTTCACACTAGTGCTTACGGTTTAAACTCTGATAGGCTCACTCTATAGTTTCAAATGCAACCTCGTTGCATGACACTAATTATAACGATGACAATTGACAGAAGTTAACATTGACATTTGCCGTTTACTAGTGCAATCCGAGATGCAATCGATTTTATCGAATATTTATTTCCTCAAATGATTTTTAATGGTGTTTACGTTAAAAAAATAATTAGAATCCCAATTTTTTTTATTTTACCTTGATTTATATTATCTAAATAACAATTATACTAAAATAATGGAGTATTATTCAATTATAATTGATACATACATACATACATATAATCACGCCTTTTTCCCTTATAGGGGTAGGCAGAGACCACTTCTTTCCACTTGCTACGATCCTTACACACTTGTTTCGCTTTATCCACTTTCATTATTCCCTTCATACATGCTGTTCGGTTTATGGTACTCTTGACCTGGCATGTTTTCATTCACACTCGCCTTATACACTTTATTCGTCAATCGTTCTTCATTCGTTCTCTCGACATAGCCAAACCTCCTCAGCATACCTTTCTTAATTTTTGTCTCAACATCCATCATCTGACATACTTCATCCACCTTTCCATGCATTTCTCCTCTTACATTCAACGTAGCGAAGCGGCTCTCCGTGGCCCACTTTTCGCCCCCGCGAGAAACGAGACGTGATGGGTGGCGAACCACATCGCCGCCATTATGGATAATTAAATTATTTTTATGAATATCCATTGCGTTCCTGCGGGATAAGGAATTGGGAAAGGATACGTTGGAAAGGATAACAAGGTAGGACGGGTTATAGGATGCTACCATCACGGAGGTACAATGAATGTGACGGCAACAGCTAGGGCAGTCCGGGGTCGCGTACCCGTAGTGGATCTAGCCAGCATTCGGACAGATAACTGGTAGATCCACCCCCTGAACCATTTATAATTGATAATTATTGATATTCACTTAATCGATAATATTTTAGGGTACACTCTATTGTTTAATGCTAGCGTTTGCGAAGTAAGTGACGTATAATGAAATAAGTGCGTTCACGGTTTCCAAAGCTTGTTTAAAACAAAAAAATATAAATGTAATTATTTTCTACACTTGGCCATTGTAATTAAGACTAAGATTTAAATGGGTTAATTAAGCAAAATAATAGATATTTTTGGTACATATCTCATTCGTGTAACGGCTAGGCCCAGAAATGGGGTTCTCCTTTGCCGTTGCATTAGTTGGACCACATTAAGCTAATAATTTCAGACAGAAAAGCACTGTAGCTTGTCTAAAATACTATTTGTCAGCCTCTTTTACGAAGAAAAGTACGAAACAGTTAAATAATCTACTCAAAAATAATCGTTACTTTTAATTTTGAGACGAAGAGACACATAGAGAACTTATCATACTTATTACCAACACAAGATTTAAAATAATTTTCTACTAAAAGAAAAATGAACAACAACACATAATTGTTGGTTATTTAAAACAAAACAGAAGATTAAACCTCCGCTCGCCACAGATAAACTGACACCGTTTCTCGAACAAGACTATCTTATTTAAAAGAAAACCAAAGTAATTGCTCTCGTTACAATGATAGATATTATTCCTACGTAGAAACTTCTCTTAAACCACTGGACGTTTGTTTTGTTTTTTGTCTAAACCAAGAATGAGGATTCAAGATAAATCTGTAAAAATAACTCACAATTCGAATTATTATTATCAAAAATCGTATTTAAGTGTCCCACTATTATTTATTTATTTAATAATTTATGTACACACAACACATTAACAGATTATTATTTACCAGTGTTAAATAATGGCTTTAATTAATCCATTTATCTAAATTATCAGGTAGGAATATATTACTGGAATATTAAAATCAATATGTTTATTATTACGATTTTAGAAAAACCTTAATAAATATATAAGGTCAAGCTTTTGCACAAAATGTACAAAAATGACGTCACGCGAAATTGTCAATCAATGTATCGTTGATTGGAGATTATATAAAAGAAAAAATAAGTGTTTAATATTTTCTTGTACCAATGTAAAAAATCATCTGTTCCATTTTAAACATAAAGTTTAATCTCCACCACTAACCCAAACAACAAAAAAAACCAACCACTATAAAACAACTCCCATTTAATTTCCATAGCGTCAAATGGAGAGGCATTTAACCAGTATCTAATATACGTAGTACAGTGTCACATGTCACAAATAATTGCAATTCTTGGCAAGGCTGCAGTAAAATGCTGGCTGCAATCGTGTTGCAGTCGCATTCTGGTTTAGCCGCAAATGGTGAGCCGGCTTTTTGTAGAGTTTATATTATATAGCTGTAATGTTTGGATAGGGTGCTTATTTTACTAAAATTAAATTTTGATTACATAATTTTACTTTATTTATTTGTAAGGAAGGAAGGGCTGTTCATTTAATTTTTAGTTGGCAGCCTTTTTTCAGGTGGCACTGAATATTGTAATCTTTTTACATAGATACTGCGTTTTATTATGAAAGTAATTATATTACTCCAATTAAAAAAAAAACATGGCCTGTCCTGCAGCAGGAGCGCAGGGCGTATATCTCGCCACTCAAATTTGAATGACATAATTCGCCGTGCTCTTGTCACCGCCGGTGTACCAGCTGTTTTGGAACCCAATGGTTTGGTGCGCGGCGATGGCAAGAGACCTGACGGTATGTCATTGCTGCCTTGGAAATTGGGTCGGCCTTTGGTGTGGGACGCAACGTGCCTCGACACCCTTGCGCCGTCCCACGTTCTAAGTTCAGCAGCCTCTCCTGGCGCTGCTGCTGGAGCTGCAGAGACCCTTAAGCGGCGGAAGTATAATAACATTGTGGGTGATTATATTTTCGAGCCGTTTGGGGTTGAAACGCTCGGGTCATGGGGTCCGAGCGCACGAAATCTTTTCAAAGAACTTTCCAAACGTTTGGTAGAATCTACTCGTGATCAGAGGGCTGGTTTGTTCCTTGCACAGAGAATCGGCATAGCCATTCAACGTGGCAATGCTGCCAGCCTTCTGGGCACGTTCCCCGCCATTGACAAGGATGACGATGAGTTCTTTGACGCCTGTTAGTTTTTATTTATGTAAGTTTTAATTTTAGTATAGTTAGAGTTTGTTTTTATATTAGATTTAATTGTGTATTAATAAAGATATAATTATAGTGTAAACTCAAAAAAAAAACTGAATTCAATTGTACCTACTGGTCCCAAAAACCTATTATTTTCCGTAGGTATTTTAAAACTATTGTCTTTATATTTTTGTTCCTTATAGAGACAAGTTTCATAACATTTCAAACAAAATCTCAAAGAATAACCATCCCAGTAAATAGTTCAAAACGAAATGTTATTCGTAGCCGGCGTAGCTAGTGCTCGTAGCAAAGCTCTACGGGAGCTAGTCGCCGTAGCACCGTAGCGCCGTAGCCGGTGCAAATTCATTGTTCTCTCTTGTTTCCTTTATGCGTATTGTATGAAAGTAGAAAACATTTCGTGAGTTTAAGTTCTTTCCTTCTCAACGTTGTAAATTTAAAAGTATTCCTTTAAAGCAGGGATTCAGGATTGCCTTTACTTTTTTTCTAGAGTAAGGCACGGGAAATGCAATGCAAACTGTAACAAAGCTAACTACACAAAGTAGGAACTTTTTAAAATGAACTCAATAACGAATTCTACGTCTTTGTCAGCTTAAATTAAATCGCATTTTCTTTAGTTCGCTATTCAAATTGTATTCTTTTTGAACTTTTAACAATACTTACAAGTTACTACACAATTTACTTTTCTTGAAGCAAGAAATTTTTTGTTGTAAATAATATTTTTTCTTAATAACCTTAAATACTACTTTGTTTCTGACAAATATTAATAGAATGAAATTTAAATAGCACTGCATTTTACAAAATAAGAAGCAACTTAAGACCTCAAAGGCGCTCTATCTGTTGCAACTTTACATCTAAAACTTTCAGAGACAGCATGAGAATTACCATTAACTCAAGGATCAAATTGCGTTTGTTTTAGAAAACTAGTGTTATATTTGTAATACATTCAAACATCAAAACAGATCAAAACCTCACTATAATCCCTTCCAACTTATAGACCCAATAGTCTTACCTACTACGCGGTCCTTAATAGTACCATTCGTATACGGAGCTAGGCGGTACGCGGCAAACGAACCGGTTTAATCCGGCTAGCTGGGCTGCCCCTAAGATACGCAGATTACACGCCGGCAGGATTATGTGACTAGCGACGCCTGTGCGTTACGGTACGCAATGCTCGGGGATTCGATTTGATAGGTACTTTGTACGTAGGCTGAACTTTACCTATGGTACGTATGGTTTATAGTACCTATGGTAAAGGTTTTAGTTGTATGTAAAGCGAAGAAGTGATTTTTTGTGTCAATATGTTGGAGAAATGAGGTTTGATAAGAGAATAAAAATCCCCTTTTTTGTTAAGATAATTTGCAATTCGTATTTAGGAACTCTATGTTTCCGATAGTTATTTATTTTTCTGTAAGAATATGGTCTTGTTAAGATTTGTTGAAACTTTCATGCTGTCGAAATTACAACGAAAAGTTTAGAATTTCACTACAGGATTACTTTTACAAGGCTTTAAACGAAGTACAGCTGCTGCTTTTTCACACTTAATTTTCAACATAATCTGAGGAAAACAGTGTTTTTTTCCAACACGTTATATTACTATACCGAAACATCATTCTTACTTTATAGAACCAACGTATTTGCATGTTTAGGCACAAACTAAAAACACTTTTAAAACAACACACTAAGTTTTAATTAACAAACCATAGGAGACAGGGACGGGGCGAGCGCAACATTAACTATAACTATTGCGTGCCGGCAGACGCATAAAGTACAATGAAACGGGGATTTTCTTTATTGCGCGTGCCAGCCCTAGCGAACCGTCCATATATAGCCGGCGCGACGCTGGAACTAGTTAACACGATATTAGGGTTGCTACTCTAATGTTTTGTGTTGGTGAATTATGCATTGTAATAATGTGGTAGACGAAATATTTACTAACTTTTCATGTAAGAAATAACGTCAAAACTTAGTTACTTTGCTGCCTAGATACTTTACATCGTAACCAACTGTCATCTAAATTGGTTTATGTATAGCAGGATAAAATCGTTATTCAATATATCTATGAACAATATTTTATACCATTCTAGCCTCTTAAACATAGCTTAACTGTTTGTACTTCATCCCGTTTGCTCCACATTATCAGTGGATATGTTCTTCTTTCATACCTTATAATATAACGCATAATATCTTGTACATATACCGTTGTAGTATACTCGCCTCCTCCCTATATAAGTCATTTTAGCTGGTGAGATTAGTCATAATTAAACATTTATTACAACTTAACACTCGTCTCATTGATACTCCCGGCGCCCCGCATTGCTTGTACATACCATATCTACACCTTACTATCCATCTAACTATCCAACATACAAATTCTAAGCATCGACGTGACGTCACAAAGACGGTGATAGTAAGTCGCACTCAGTGGGTCGACAATACCGCGTCCCAGGATTAGGGTTAACTTACATTCTTAGTTTTAAAGTGTACTTGTTACGGGGAACTGCAGTCAGAGTTATACAGTTAGGATTATGTAATGGAGGATTTGGAAAGTTGGTAATGAGATTAAGGTGTGTGGATCTTATTGTTTTGGTCATGCTGTTCTACAATATCAGTGGATATTATGAAATATACTAAATACATATAACACACCACATAAAATACTATGGATTGTGTGATGGTAAGTGAGATTTTGAAAGCTGGTAATGATATTAAGGTGTGTGGCTCTTAATGTTGAGGCAGGTTAGTCTGTTTAGTATAAAATATCTTGAAATATTTTATTTAAATAACTAGAACTTAAGTACGCGTCTATACTGTCAGTCTTGTTATGCAAGTTCAGTTACGTAGTACTGTGTTTTGTGGTATTTAGCAGTGGATCAGAGAAGTAACTGTTCCTATTTCATCGATATCTATTGATAAACCAGAAACTAATATTTGATGTTCTTTTACCGCAATCGCATCTAAATCTGTGCATTTTCAAATAAAATTAACCACCACACAAACAAAAGTAACATTTAAAATGAAGATAATTTTAAACTAATCTACCTAGTACATTCTCTAGATCAATCCTTAATGTTAAAATTGCTGTTTTTAATGTATCATAACCACGAGACATTCCGAAATTTACCTTAGGTTTATGTTCAGACCTTTCTGTATAAATAAAATAAATAAACACAGGCATAAAATTAAGTAATTCTACGAAGCTAATTCGCGGGTATAACGTGACGTCATAATGTCTGTTGGTAACAGTGTCGTTAGGATGTTTTTGTTTAATGTTACCCACACAAGTTTAGGCTAAATGAACACTAATTGTAATGCCTTATGTTACCCGCATTACCACAGCAGCTTAGCCAACGTAACACATGCTAAGGAGCGTATGGAAGTAGGGTTGTCATTATAGTCTGTTATGATAACAATAGGAACTTTTACAAGTGAAAAATAATATTTTTTGCAATGAAAGGCTGGTACTCAGTACGCTAATAGGGTCGCTTGAGAAGAACCTTAAACTTACACACCGACTGCTTTACGAGGTGCCTATGTTAGTATTAGCTAAACTATGAAGTAATAAGTCGTTTTGACATAAAAACTACCAGTATCACTTTCACTTTATAGTCGGCAGAGAGTTATAGGTAAAGATTTAATTAAAAAACAAAAACATTTCAAAGGTGAAAAGCCTACCGTGACACTATTTATTATCATTTAACATGAATAATATTTTATTTAGGTCGCCCAAATTAAGTTTTACGCACTCCACATTAATGTGAAAAATCTAGGCTCTATCTATACATATAATAAAATTGTAGAAAAGTGGTGTCTGTACAATGGAAATATAAACAAAAAAAGTAGCAAGGGTTGTTATAATATCGATGCCGAACCTGAAATTATAATTATTGTTTTTTTTGTCTGTTTGTCTGTTTGTCTGTTTGTCTGTGTGTTTGTGCACGCTAATCTCAGAAACGGCTTACTCGATTAAGATGCGGTTTTCACGAATGTATTGTTGTAAGCTTCACTTAACATTTAGTGTTTATTTCATGTCAATCGGTACATAAATAAAAAAGTTATGTCAATTTGAAAAATCATCTTCTATACATATAATAAAATTGTAGAAAAGTGGTGTCTGTACAATGGAAATATAAACAAAAAAAGTAGCAAGGGTTGTTATAATATCGATGCCGAACCTGAATTTATAATTATTGTTTTTTTTGTCTGTTTGTCTGTATGTCTGTGTGTTTGTGCACGCTAATCTCAGAAACGGCTTACTCGATTAAGATGCGGTTTTCACGAATGTATTGTAGTAAGCTTCACTTAACATTTAGTGTTTATTTCATGTCAATCGGTACATAAATAAAAAAGTAATGTCAATTTGAAAAATCATCTATATCTATACATATAATAAAATTGTAGAAAAGTGGTGTCTGTACAATGGAAATATAAACAAAAAAAGTAGCAAGGGTCGTTATAATATCGATGCCGAACCTGAAATTATAATTATTGTTTTTTTTGTCTGTTTGTCTGTTTGTCTGTGTGTTTGTGCACGCTAATCTCAGAAACGGCTTACTCGATTAAGATGCGGTTTTCACGAATGTATTGTAGTAAGCTTCACTTAACATTTAGTGTTTATTTCATGTCAATCGGTACATAAATAAAAAAGGATGTCGATTTGAAAAATCATCTACACATATAATAAAATTGTAGAAAAGTGGTGTCTGTACAATGGAAATATAAACAAAAAAAGTAGCAAGGGTTGTTATAATATCGATGCCGAACCTGAAATTATAATTATTGTTTTTTTTGTCTGTTTGTCTGTTTGTCTGTGTGTTTGTGCACGCTAATCTCAGAAACGGCTTACTCGATTAAGATGCGGTTTTCACGAATGTATTGTAGTAAGCTTCACTTAACATTTAGTGTTTATTTCATGTCAATCGGTACTTAAATAAAAAAGTTATGTCAATTTGAAAAATCATCTATACATATAATAAAATTGTAGAAAAGTGGTGTCTGTACAATGGAAATATAAACAAAAAAAGTAGCAAGGGTTGTTATAATATCGATGCCGAACCTGAAATTATAATTATTATTTTTTTTGTCTGTTTGTCTGTTTGTCTGTGTGTTTGTGCACGCTAATCTCAGAAACGGCTTACTCGATTAAGATGCGGTTTTCACGAATGTATTGTAGTAAGCTTCACTTAACATTTAGTGTTTATTTCATGTCAATCGGTACATAAATAAAAAAGTTATGTCAATTTGAAAAATCATCTATATCTATACATATAATAAAATTGTAGAAAAGTGGTGTCTGTACAATGGAAATATAAACAAAAAAAGTAGCAAGGGTCGTTATAATATCGATGCCGAACCTGAAATTATAATTATTGTTTTTTTTGTCTGTTTGTCTGTTTGTCTGTGTGTTTGTGCACGCTAATCTCAGAAACGGCTTACTCGATTAAGATGCGGTTTTCACGAATGTATTGTAGTAAGCTTCACGTAACATTTAGTGTTTATTTCATGTCAATCGGTACATAAATAAATACATAGAAATACATAGAAAAATCGTATACAGAGAAGCATCTGTAAAGTAAATTTATAGCTACCCAAGCGAAAGTATATGTATAAAAACCTAATTCTAAATATGCTGCCCGAAAAGTAACTATTCCACGCGGACGAAGTCGCGGGCACAGCTAGTTATATACTATATATAAAAGAACAATTAGTACTATGCACCATCAAAGCAGCGTCTCTACAGGCGCTGTGCCAAAACTAATTCAACATTTAAGAGCAGACTACTGTGACAGAACACATTCTTAATCACACAAGATCCACACTACTGGCAACCCTAAACATTGGCCCAAAACCAACTAATTATTCCATGACGTCATTATACACTAAACATACCGCCATAGTGGCGGGACATCAAAGACCCATCATTTATATATTAGTGCCTTACTCTCGTAATTAAGAGCCACTAATGAGAACACGAACAGCCGTGTCATCTCGACTATTAATTATGATTAACTTGTACATTATGACACTCAGGAATCTTAGCTTACGAATTCTTGGGAGAAAAAGGTTGTGTAAGCTTTTAGTCATCACGTCAGCATATATTATACTTGCGTTAATCACACAATGTCACCAAGTTCAACGCTCGGTAGATACCTACCTAACCATCATCAAAAATAGGAGACCCTAAATTCTGCTGTTTATTCTGAGTCCCCAGAGTGATATTCTTTTATGCAGCATTCGTATTCGCCTATTCATATAAAAAAATGGACAGGTGTATGCGAATGAGATTAAAAACATTAAACGCCTGTGCAAGTAACCCTATAAGAGATCCAGTTTATCTCTATCATCTAGATTACATAAAACCAATCTACTTAATAAGCAAATTACATAGGTTAAGTACTTACCGAAAAAAGTTTGTCTAGCTCTTTAATCACAAAACAAACACATTACATTCCCCTCTGAACAAACATCAATCCACTGTGCCTAAACTGCCGACGCTATGTAAATTTTAATTGAATCATCAACGGCCAGGATTTGTCCATTTAATCCGTATCAAGGCCTTTGTCCAACATTCGTATATTCCCGTATTATCTGTCTGGGGACTCATCTTCGGACTAACGCCACTTTGAATACAAATCGTGTGTACCCAGTTTAGTGGACTGTCGTGGAAGAAATTAGATGAGCTTAGGTTTAGGAACGCAAAGGATTTGTCGGGCTTGCGAATGGACGGTGTAGGATTAAGACAGACCGATTTAGTCGCGTATTGTTGTAATATTACCCACTGCTTGGGTTTACAAACTCATGTTTAGGATCTTTCATTTGTAGCTAAGATCAAATTGTAACTTTTAATGTAACAAACACGAATGTACCTAATGTGCAAGTTAGTGAAAATTCTATTATTAGGTATATAAGAAGCTGGCGCTAGTTGCTGAAGAATCGATGGCGATACGAAAAGGTCTGCTTCTAAACCAAAATGTGTTTAGTTTTGTTGTAAAACATTTTGGATTAGGTAGGTTACTCTGTAATTACGCTAACAATAATTTAAAATGATGTGCTCTAAAAAGACAAGTTAAACTTTAAATCCCATCACAAAACCTCGAAACAAATGAAGAGGCCCATTCGTTCAAGACTAAAACCCCATAGGGAAAAACGCCAAAAAAAATCCGCCATTAAAAATGTAAAAACACATAGAAGATACAACGGCACCTAGGATTAGTCTGACAAAACTGAGCTAGTAACAATTTGATCTGAATTTACATAATCTCTTATCGCATTGCCCGCGTTTCCACCACTTTAAATGTTAATGAAGGGTTGGTGCGGGCGCTCAGCTCCAGTTTTTGAACGTAGTGTTACAGGGAACTGTTAAGTTTGGAATTGATCTTTTTTGTGATAAGAAAGGATTTATATAACTGAGATCTTTCTTAACATCTATGGTGTCTTAGCTGTGGGGACGTAATTAATTTTGCAAGAGGTTAATCTATCAATACTACGTCAATGCGTACCTATATACATAAATTATAGGTAAGTGCAAAAGGCAAGTCTCGAACTCACAAGAGTCCACACAGAGTCAATTATTTAAAATTATTTCAAGTCCGGTGACACATTCAATTCAAAGCCGGTACTCAGGCTTACTTCATAGATCTATTCTAATAAACAAATTCGAATACGAAAATTAGGCACAAAAACAAGGAAGTATCTACAATAGAACGTTTACTCCTCCCACTCACTGACTTAAAATTGCGGCATCGGGCCCCTGTAAAACACTTACTCAACCATTTATTACACAACATCCTGTATATAAGCTCGCCTGTGTACATCAACTTATTCTAATAAATGTAATGTTTATCCGTGTATGTGTACAATAAAGAATAAAGAAATAAATAAAAAACATCCAGGTACCTACTTGAATTTAAAGTCCCATTAATTCAAATCAATATACAGACCGAAATTGCGAAAACAAGCGACGGGGCTGCAAAAACAAAAGTGCAGACGAAACATTTTCCATGCACCCCTCCGTGGGGCCCAACGTGGCAACTCTTTAATATGCATTGAATTTGTCCCTAATTACTTTGATTCCGCATCCTTGTGGATAAACACCCTAACTACTTTGGATTTCAATTAAAAACGATTAGGGTTTAATACTTATGAATATTTGATGAACGTTTTTGTTTTTTGACGCCATTTTTGTTTGTGTTCTATTAGCATTATTAATACCTAAATATTACAGAATTGAGAAGAGTTAACTTAAAATATTTTTTTCTTAAAATCAAATCAATATATCATCACGCCTGTATAGGTTATATATATGTAGCTGTATATGTAGGCCTGTATATGTAGGCAGAGGTGTATCAATGTACACCCTACAGTTCGCCGATATGTTTAGGTCCCATGTAATAGAGGGCGAGCCTATTGCCACTAACCGGGCACAAATCCAAACTCTGACCTGCTACTGAGAATGTCATAGAAAAACCCAATAACACCTTGGTCGACTCGGGAATCGAACCCAAGATCCCTAGCGTAGCAGTCGCGTTAGCACCACTAGGCCGACGAGGTAGTCCTCGAGCTAGTATCAAATCAAATCATAATTTGTTTGTTAACATAGGGGAAAAACTTTACTGTACTTACAGAAAATCATAATTTAGTAATGATAGTTCAGAGTCAATTGGTACACATACTACTAAAACAACTGAATTTGAACCCTATGTTACATGATAACAAAAGTCATTATCATTAACCCATAGGAATTTTATTTTACACATTTACACAGCTGTTTTTCTAGAACTATGTAACTGCGTTGAAACTTGACGACCTATTTATTTACGGTTACGGAGTAAATAATAAAGCAGATCTTAATTTTATTGTATATAAAATATACTTTTATTGTCGTACATAATTTTGCAACAAAACAATTTTTGTTAACATAGATAGCTATACAATTTTTTTGCAGGCTTTTTCAGATCGAAATATAATTTCACTATTCATTTTACAAGCTTGTTTAAACATTATAAAAATACTCGTCTATAACTTGAAATGTATTTAGCAACAAATAACTGCCAGTGTCTTAAATAAAAAAAGATTATATCCAACAACAAAACTCAACATCTATTCCTAATTTAAATTATAAATATCCAGTGCGTTTTACATTACATTAGTCAATTAATCTCAGTTAGTTTTCTATTTCACGTAACTGGATTTTTATATTCTTTTAATTGGTTGTTTAGTTGACTTTTTCTTCTCCCGGGGCGCCTACTAGGTACCAACGTGATCGGGCGCGGACGGCAACGTTTCGAACTAGTCGCTTCTTGTCGTCAAGAGATGGCGCTAAATCGAGTAAAACATCCTGCTTGTATGGTAGTAAAGATGAAGTGCGGAATGTGTTTGCTATATCGTAGAGGCATTCCAGACTTTTTATTCTTACATCCTGGAAGGAAAACAAACATAGATTTTCAGTCTGCTATATTATGTTTTTTTTTACCCGCCGTTATAAACATAAGATTAAGGAAAAAAAATCCTCCAAACTTACATGACAAATAACTTTGAAAATTAATATGAAGTCTTACCTTCCTACCAAACCTTTATCAGGTCGTCGCCTACATTTCATTTTGCGATTCGCGAGTTGATATAAACATACGCCACAACTTACCATAGACTTCATGTATCTAGTCAGCTGTATCAAGCGAGGTAGGATGGTCTGTAAGCTGTCCGCTATGACGGCCGGCTTGACGAGCACGAAGTGGCCTATCACGTCTAATGCGACTTGTAACATGTCCTTATGTTAGTATAAACAACTTACCATAGACTTCATGTATCTAGTCAGCTGTATCAGGCGAGGTAGGATGGTCTGTAAGCTGTCCGCTATGACGGCCGGCTTGACGAGCACGAAGTGGCCTATCACGTCTAATGCGACTTGTAACATGTCCTTATGGTCGTAGTCTAGAGAATCTATCAATATAGGTGTGATCTGAAAGAGATGGAATATTTTGATTGATTAATTCTCACATAAAATATCTAAAATGAATATATTTTGTAAAATCTACTGATTTCTGATTAATTCTGATGGAGGATATTTTAGAACAAAATTCAAATGGTCGTATTACTGATTTCTTGTTCGATTAATTCTGAAATGCCTTTAACTTTTACTTTCGAAAGGAATACACATCTAAGGACAACAATATTACATTTAAAGATATTTTCTTTTGATTATTGATTTTTAACAGACTACTTTGCAAAATTTCATACAGTCAAAAACAAACCTTAGTAGCCTCATTATTAAGTACAGTCTTCGGCGCCTTCTCCAGCACATACGCCCAACTCAGTAAGTACGCCTGTTTAGTGTCAGGTGTCAACACGCCCAGCTTGGCCGACAAGCCGGAGAACGTCTCGAACATTCTCTGCTTGTATAGAAGACTGATTCGGCAATGCTGTTTGACGCTCAAGTACTCCGGATAGTCCGTCATTATCAGGCGAATCGCTTCCGAACCTTCCTTGCAATATTCTGCCGAGTTTAGTACGCTTACTATCTGAAATGTGTAAGAAAGTAGTTTTAGGGATAGTTTTTAATATTTTATAATATGTACTGGTCTGACAATAAATAGTGTATAAACAACAAGATTGTTATTGATGGAAGAAAAATGTCCTGACGATATATGGTACATAGCCGCCAAGATTACTATTGACCGAAGAAAAATTAGTATTGATAATATCATTGTAATAAAGAAGAAACTCTGAAGCAGTTTACTTTTTTAAGTTTTTTGTGCCCCCCCCCCCCCCCCCTGCAGGCTAAGCTCATAATTTGCTACAGTTGAATAAAGGAAAGGATATCTTATTTTCACTACTAACCTTCTGCAACCAAAACAGGAACATATCACTACCCCTCATGATCAAAGCCTTCGTAATCCACCCATACAAGAGTATCAGTCTCGGACACAACGAATCATCGTCCCTACTACACGCCGCTAGCTTAGTCTTCAGCAACTCATACAACAGCTCAAACTTCTGCCCATGCTCAGCCTTATTCAACAAATGAGCTATTAACGCACACGCCTTGGTCCTCACAACCTCGTTCTCACTAGTCAAGGCAACTCTTAAAGCGACCGTCATTATCTCCTCAAATTTGGACGTATACACTGTCTGGTGTAAAGGCGTATATAGACATTCAATTATCATAAAATATACGTCATCTTTAGAACATCGTTCTAATGCTTGCGGTGTATGCTTTGATAGTATATTCTGCTGTTTCTCAGGCGGTAGACTCCCAATTGTATTGGCTATTAAATTGTATCCGTGCGCTAAAGCGTCAGGGTTTGTTGAAGTTATTTCCTTATACAACCACGTCATTACGGGGTCAATTAAACCGTGATCGCTCTCAATTTGTGTTACTTTTTCGGTGGTAAAGACACTCGATATCGATATAGAACCACTCAAAGCTTCGACTACTTGCAAAGCATCGGGATCATTAGCCGATATGATCTTTAACATTTCTTCAATTATTACTTTTGTGAAGTCATCGATACTCGCCAAGTTGGATAGCAAATTCAAACGTTTCTGAAGAACTGTTTTGTCTTTTTCTGTGTTTTCTATACTACACTTTCCTTTGACTACTAGATCCATAATCAGTTCTGGATACTTTCTGGCAATAGCGTGGATCGTCTCAACACTGATGCTAAGTAAATCATTGTCTTGAGCATGTTGGACATTGTATATCAGTACTTCAACAAACGGTAGAACGAGATCGGTTTTCAGACAATCCTGAACTCGGATCAAAGTTTTGAAGCCAGCCATCTGATACTCTTTGGAAGGTTGGCTGACAGCTGCAAGACACACTTGAGGCACTTCGGAGACCTGAGCTTGCACTCTATCCATCACACCTTTTGTTTTCGCTAACACATACAAGTCACCAATAAAGTCTAAACTAGCGATTTGTAATTTCGGAGACGATTTGAACTCGTAGAAGGCCACAGTGGCGGGGATCAATGCTCTTGCTATGACCTCACACGCTTCGGGAGCCGCGTTGGCGACTGTTAAAAGTATTTTCGCACTTTTCACGAATTGAGCCACTGTTGTTGATTCAGCTATACTTGTTTGGCAGGAAATAAGTATTGTTTTCACGAACGTGTCGAAGGCCTGGTCGGTATGGGCTATAGTGGCCAGTTTAGCCACTACCTGTGATAAGGCCTCGTGGGCCATCATTCTGAGTTCGTCGTCAGTTTTGTGGGCCATGTCTCTGCTCAGTGATGACCATAGAGCTTTGAGGAATGGAGTGAAAGTTTCTGCTTTCAAATTCTTACAGCACTCGTGCTGGAAAACATAACTTTCAGTAAATAAAAATAAAAAAATACGTGCTAAATTGGATTACAGAATGATTAAAAAAGAAAAAATAATTTTAGGTAATCTTTATCATTTATGTATGACTTTATTTTTGTTTTATGCAAGTTAGTTGAACTTAATAATTCAGACAAGAATATAGTTGTCTGCAGCAATCTAATACAGACTCAACCCCTTAATAAATAAATTCTAAACAAAAAATAAAATAAAAATAAATTGAAACTAACCAACAGTCTCAAGGAATCAAGTTTGGCCAACCTTAGATTCGAATCCAATTTCTCTATTAAAAGTATAATGCATGATTCACCAAACTCCTGTACGGCACATAGACACGGTCCCAAGCCATTCGCTAGTTGTTCCCTCGTCACAGCTGCAGGATCATCAGGCGATGGATGGAAGTCAATGGGATAGTAACAAGATATCACGTCAAACATTTCTTCAGCCAAGTGGCCTAAAGGAACAGATTTGAGGAAGGTTTGAAGGAACTCGAATAGGAAGACTAGGTTGCGAGGGTCGCGCTCGCCGTCCATAGCTGATATTACGCCGTATACGAAATCCGCGCCTAAGTTTTTGACATCTGAAATTAAAAGATTGTATTTATTAAAGGTAATGCAATATTGATTAATTAGTGAATAAGGTATTTTTACAAATTATTAAAAATGTTTTAAAATTTTCTTAATGTTCTTTTTACTAGTTCTGGTTAAGTTCCAATGAAAGATATTTGTGTAGTTTCTATGTTTGCAGAGATACTTTCACATTTATAACTTCAGATAACTTCAGATTTGGAAGAAAATACAAGTAGAATGCTAGGAAAAGTCAATGAATATTGCAAAATAGCATGAATATTGATTGTCATCTCATTCTTTTAACTACTAAGCTCTTGTGTTCAAAGGATAAACGATCTTAAGGTATCCATACAATTATATATCTGACTTTTCATATAGAGAGTCAACATTACAACCATGATTGGATGTTAGATGACATTTTTCAATTTAAATCATAACTCAAAATAAAATTAAGCTTAATATTATAAATCTATTTAAGAGTTTTCTATACAAAGAAGCCATAATAAACCATCAAAACAAGAGAATCAATTTTCTTGTCTGATATCATTACTACAAATAGAATAACAGAAAAGTAAACAGTACAGAAATACCATGTTATTATTTGATCACATGTTTTTAAATTATAATCATATATTGACATACATACTATACTTAGATAATGCTTATCATAAACTAGCACAACTTCTATAAGATATTCAAATAATAAAGGGCTGCTGAGAAGTTAATTAAATATGTTCTATGACGGCAATTACATAATCAGCTCAAGGTTACTATTTTACAATTCTATTAATTCTAAAAGGAACAGGAAAATAATTTTTATTAAACAATTGACCTGCCGTTTGTAATCAATGACCTAAATTTTTTGTGACCATGAACTCTTTGTTGATAGTTATATAAACTTTTAATATAACCTAAAGGTTTGTGTACTGCTCTCTTACAATAAGGTCATAAGCCAATGATGTAACAAATAATATGTTACATGGCTCTGTGTTAATATTCAACAAAACATAACAATACAACCTGTTTTCCATACATATTGTATGTACTGTGTGCATAAAGAGGCTTAATTATTTATGAAAAGTATTGCTTATACTTACACTCAATATCTTTGTCACATAGCTTCTTGATTATCAAATAAATGGTATATCTATCCTGTCTCATTTGAGACTGACAAGTCACTTCTCTAAACAGTACCGTCAAAAAGTCCCGGCAATTATCAATATTATATTCCGCCATGTCAATCAATATTGAGTACCCCTCTAGAACTGGAGGTATAATCCTATGATTATCCTTCAGTCTGTCAATATAGAATTTTGATATGAATTTCACTTGCAAGTCATTCAGGTAGTCTGGAGGTAGTCCTTTCAATATTTTTGTGTAAAAGCTCATTCCTTTTGCACGGTTTTCTGGTTCTTTATTTGTTAGCACGCCGGCCATGTTTTCTACAAGATCTGCTATATCTAGTCGTCCAGATATTATGTCTGAAATTGTAAATTTAATATTTTAATGTCCATTTCATGTTTATTGGGTATCTATTTATAAGATTTGGCTGTTACAATAATAATGATTGATTAGTATATTTTAATGATAAAGTAGGTAATTAGATCGAGTTAAACGATAACTCATTTCGTCTGCTGTTTTCTATCAGCATTTTAAATATTGAAGGCTATCTAATCAGGACTATAAATGAGTAAATTATAAGAATTTAATTAGAACAAAAATGGACTTACCAGTGACTATGTTTGGTATCTGATCAAATATATCTTCGTTATGAATAATCAAATTCGCCAATTCAGGTTTATACCACACAGAGTTCATGCTGTTGGATATTTTTTTATATTTTTACAATTTCAAGACAACAATAACGATTTTAACGTTTCCAACTAAACATTTCGCAAAAATAGAGTTTTTTGATGCAGGAGTGATTAGTAATAACAAGAATTTTGCCCTAATAACGCATTAAAAAGATTAAAACTTTATTGTTATGTTAATTTTAGGTTATTTTAATTGTTTTTAATTTATGTTCGACAAACAATAGACACAAGTAATTTGTCCATGCAGTCGGTAATGTCAAAGTGACGTTATCCAAGAGACGTTGCCAGATGTGATATATTTTTCTTAAGCCGTTCCAGTATTTCCAGCCATAATTTTTCGTATAATATATCGGTGTTTCACTCACTCTAGCAGTAGAACCAAATCTTCCATCTTTGTTTAATGCATGAATGTCCACTGCGTGACAAGTCTTGTGATTAAAAGGAATTGAAGGTTAGATTGAAAGTTGTTTTTATTTCATTTCTCCGTTGGTATACTGATCTGATGTAAAGTGGTGCAATAGTTAAAGATTTTACAAATAATCTTGCATTTTCGGCTGCCGTGATTAAAATTGACAAAGAATTATAAAAAGGCACAATATGTCTCATAGAACGTTAATAGATTTCGTGGTAAAATATCACAAACCACGTTTGTTAAACAACGTTGTGTTTTTTCCAAGCAATGGGAATTCTTATTTTGGACGAAGATTTGCTCTTCCCGTGCCGGTTTCATCATCCACACCGAAGGTTCAATCACCCAGGAATTTTAGCACGTCGACTCCAAAATTCAATGAAGTTCAGCTAAATCAAGAACCACAAAAAAAGACGCAAGGAAAGTTTCAATTGATGTTTACGTGCAAGAAATGTAACACACGAAACACGAAATTTATATCAAAATTGGCGTATTACAAAGGTGTTGTTATTGTGATCTGTGATGGCTGTGAAAATAAGCATTTGATAGCCGACAACCTCAACTGGTTCACTGATATGAATGGCAAGAAAAACATTGAAGATATTATGGCAGAAAAGGGAGAAACAGTACAGAAGATTATGTCCCAAGATCTTGAGTTTATTGCAATGGAAATGGCCAAGGGTATTGAGAAGGATGAAGAAAAAGTTTTGCTGAAAGACTAAGGCTGATGACACACCCTGTTGTAGTTATAACATTAGTCTTAGAATATTGTGTAGAACTGTGATAAAACTATAATTATTTAATTTTTTATCCATAAGATAATCTCAGTAACTTAAATGTTCTTAGTTACTGTTTAAAGTGCAAAAATTATTTAGTTGCTCTACTTTGTAGCTCACCAAAAATGTATTATGAAATTAGTACTTGTGCCAAGTGTAGACTATACTACACATTACTAGCAAGTAACACTATGATGATAACAAGTGAATATTTAAGTAGAGCCATAACACTAGATCTATAGTTTGTTCAAAATAGTCAATCATTACCTACTTGTCTTTTAAAAAGCACAACATTGTAAACAGTATACCTTGAATAAAACATTTTTAAAAGGATTATATGATTTATTCTCAATCCATAATACAAGAGATTACTAATAAAAATATGGCCAACCTAAAAATATAAAAATGGAAACAGATTATCTGTTGTGTGCATTCATATCATTTCAGTTCCATCCATGATCTGAAAAAATATCTAGAGACCTGAACAAGAGGTCAATCAATGTTTTTCGAAATTTATAACATCTAAAACAACAGCAACAACTATGATATGAATGCCACATTTAATGTTACACTTATGTTATATTAAAATATGTATTTTAAATTTTAGCAGGTAAAAGTTTATTAAAAATATTTGCTTAATTGGCACCAGTTGGTAATCATTTCTGAAAAATACTCTAAAAATATAAGGCACAATATAATCACATATGTAATACATTTCATAATCTCTTATAAATACTAGGTATTATTTTGTGCGATAGTTTAATATACAACATAAATTCTTAAACTGAAAAAGAATGTAATTAGGAATGCAATAATTCTCATCTGGAAATGACATATGGCAATGGACAGATCAATTTACAGCAAAATATATTGAAATATTATTCACTGGGCTATATACCCTTAATCTACCAGGTAATTTATTGATTAGTCACTACAAAATTATCAGAATTGTATATTGAGAAAATTAACTCACAGATTAGCAATTATCATGAAAATGACCTGTCCAATTACCCATTTTAACAAACAATTGACAAATTTCATGGTAGAAAAGTAGATCTTATTAGTCAAAAAATCTTTAGCTTAAGCCTAACATAATAAGTAATTGAGTAAACAATCACTGATGAAATTTCAGTCTTAAAAATTATATTCTTCTCATAATATAATGTGTTATACTCTTTTTGGACGGCTTACAATGGCATAGTTAGTGCCATTGCAGTTGCTATGACTGACTTCCTCTAAGCCTACTTGGTTCTGAAGGGCCTGGACTTGTGCAGCAGTTGGTACTTGGGGCCCCGGGGTGTTGGGCTTCCTTATCATGCCATATCCCAAATGCGAGTCATCAGCCAATCTCGCTGTCTGCATTACATTCTCAACCTCATCATAGTCATTCCAAGTGTCCTTATTCTTGGGTTCACCCAAAGCCAGTGTCGTAGGACGCGCCTCAATCTTCTTATATCGCGAAGATTTGTTCAGCTTGCTTGTAGAACCAAAGTAAGCCAACCTATCATAATTCTCATCTTCAGGATCAACTACAGGGCTGGGCAACAGAATAATTCTTGAAGAATCAGGGCCAGGTATATTCAAGTTGTCCTGAGATCGAGATATGAGTTTAATACAGTTTGGATTATCAGCCAAATTAGGTGTGAACTCAGTATGCTCAGGTTCATCAATACCTAATGTTTTCCATGCCTCATTTCTAACTTCAACTCTATCATATGGCAGAGGCTGGATTGGAGGACTGTGTTCCCTTTTCACTTGTTCAATTGGCTCATAGTTATCAAGCTTTTTATATCTCCCAAAATCTGTAGACTCATCAGTTGAAATTGGAATTTCTTTACCTTTTGGTAAACTTATAATTTTTCGAGGAGGTTTCAAAGGTTTCGGTTTTAGTGCAGGTTTGGGCATAAGCAAAGGTGCAGTGTCTCTTTCTGAGCAAGAACTTTGTTGGCTTGATACAGATGCAGTCTTAAATGACAGTGAACTCAAATTCAGTTCATCAGGCCTGGCCGCCACAAGAGGACTTCTAGAGCCAGGGAATAAATTAGCACTTGATTGAATATTGAATTCACTATGTTCAGGACTATTGAGATTATCATTTCCAATCATTTGTTTCATTGTTTTCATTTTCAATGACAGACATTTGAAAATTTCAGATTGGTTTGGGTGTTCTAAGTGAAAGATTCCTTCTCCAGTATCACATTTTCTCCCTGCTTCAAAAGTAAATTTACCCTGTCTGTAACCATAGCGCCTTATGTACCTATAAGGCCATGTAGCATACAATTTGTTATCATTCACATCTCTTAATTCTATGGCAGTTGATGTGAGCAAAAGTAAGTACCGGATTGATTCAAATCCACATCTTGTGGAAGCATCTGATGGGCACATTTTTACTGAGAATACTCCCTCTCCAGATGAGCAGTATAGATCATTATCTTCATCACAACTAAATGGATTAGAATCTCTGTCCTTGAAGGCAACTGATTGCAAGGCAGACACCCATTCTAGCGCCTCTGCCTCAGACTGCGTACTCAGTTGTTGAGTGTGTGACTTAGTAAGTATTGTAATTGTGTTGGGACTAGAATGTGTTATTTTTATACAGTTTTCAAGGGTTAAAATTTTAGGTATAGCAGTAGCAACTTCATCTTTGTTGTCATATATTTCCAGACGCTCAATTCCTTGTTTACTGGCAGTAAATAGTATGCAGTGTTTCTGTTGCCAAATTTTCTGAAAACAAAATAGAAAAAATATCGTATTATTTTTGAGTAATAATATGGAATGTTTCAGATATATAAAATTTCTTTGTTGTGTTTGCAAAAGCTAGTTAAATATTTATTTAAAATTATTGGTTTCCTAACTCTTTTTTCTTAAAATATTATTAAAAAGTAGAATCATGAAACACGGATAAATTTATTTATGGATAATAGTTGTTAACATAAGCCTTAATTGGTATAGACAATTGTAACAATAATATACGCATTTTCCTGTGTGAAGAGTCAATTTAGTAAAATTTGTTATAACATTGTATTATGAATGAATAATTTTGTTAATATCGTAATTGCAATATTCCACCAAATAAAGCCTGTTTTGTTCTCATAAGTTGGAAAGAAAAGTATCGGAAATGTTATTATTAACAACACGGCACCTACCTTTCCATTGAGTCACAGCTTGATTACAATAATGCTATAATTTCGAGATTACGTGAATGCGCATGAATCACATGCACTATTAATTTCATACTAAAGCTATAGGTAAATAATACTGTTTTGTACCTTTTTTGGAAATTTACTAAACATATTCCCTCCGGCAGGCGGAAATAATAAACAACCGGATTTGATCTCGTCGTCTTGTTCCATTTTCAGCGTCAGAGTTTCGTAAATGCAAAAACGCCTTTTGAATTCTTATAACACTATAAAACATAGCACAATTATTAATTCGTTGTTGGTCTTATGCTTAAAGTTAGTTCATGTGAGCAATAAATAAACTTCGTATGAAAATGTGAACGCACGATCACTTCGATGACAGAATCTAAAACTAAAAAAAAACGAAGTCGAAAATGGTATTTCACTATGGTAATGTAATATAATAGTGGGGGCAATGCTAAATTTACAGTTTAGGCGATTAAAGATTTGACAACAATTAGGTACCTACCTATTACAGATAATTCGATGGTTATGTTATTTGGCGCGATGTAAGAAAATTAAATGAATAATCTAAGTACAAAAAAACGATTTTAGAACTCCCTGGCTATGTTATAAGATTTTCCTAATAGCAGATACCCAGTAACCATTTTTAGCCCGACCTATATTTAAACCCGTCACATGTATAACATGTATAATTTTCAAGAAAATTGCATAAATTAATTAAATATCTTAAAATTAAACTTACTAGTTACTATTTTGTCCCTTTCCATTTCTCTTTTTATGCCGACTATGCCGAGCGTCAGCTGTCAAGTTTCAACTGTCAATGTCATTAATATCGCGGTTTTGCTCATTGCTCATGTATGAGCATTTAAAGGATTTTGAGGTGTTTATTCAAATAATCCTAAATAAATTAATGAACTATCTGTAATTAGGAAACCAACTTCTTGCAATGTCGAGCAACGTTAACCCTTTAGCGGGAACTGCTCATTTACTGGATGAATTGGACAGTATGTGTCATAAAACTTGAATGTTGTGTCGTGTATTTGTTTTATATTTTATCAAAACAATTCTTGTTTTCTAAAGAAAAGCTTATGGTGTTGCTGCGAGATGGGAGAACATTGATTGGGTACCTTCGCTGCGTGGACCAGTTCGCTAATTTGGTTCTACACAAGACTATAGAACGAATACATGTCGGCAGAGAGTATGGAGACATTCCAAGAGGTATATTTATCGTAAGAGGAGAAAATGTTGTTCTTCTAGGTGAAATTGTAAGTTGGAATTTTAAAATACATATTTTCGACTTAACACCTCCATCCTTAAAGGTTTTGCAAGCACTTTAATGCCACAACCTCACATGGCTTTGTTTGTCATTTCTACTTTGGGTGTTTTCAAAGTTAGTTCGAGTTACTTTCCAAGTGTATTTTTTTGTATTAATTTTATGTACCTATCTAAAAAGTAAGAGAAAGTCAGTAAATTGAAACTAAAACTCAAATGTTAGAAAAAAAATCAAAGCTTATTTACATCATCAAATTCAAGTGATATTTTAAATATTTAAATTTATTACTTAATTTATTTAACATTTATTGAAAAAAAATATAAACTTAGAGATGACTTCTTGAACAATTTTATATCATGAGGTAATGTACTGATATTTTTTTAATGATACTTCAAAATCCATGTTTATATAATTTC
Source organism: Autographa gamma (assembly GCA_905146925.1). Taxonomy (NCBI): domain Eukaryota; kingdom Metazoa; phylum Arthropoda; class Insecta; order Lepidoptera; family Noctuidae; genus Autographa; species Autographa gamma. The sequence goes on from LR989858.1 coordinate 2,672,642, forward strand.
AGGATAAGGACAAAGAAGACAACCTTCCATTAACAGAAGTATCAGTAGATGACATTCTTGATGCACAAAGAAGAGAACAGGATGCTAAAATTGAGCAACAAAAGTTACTTTCAAAAGCTTTGAAGGAAAGAGGTCTTAATCTATTAGCTGAAATGGGCCATGATGATATGTTTTAAATGGCCCAAAAGCTTATATCAAGTTGTATCTAAGTAAGACTGTAATTATGTAATAAACTCTATCTATCATTCTTATTTGTTTTTCTAATTTTTTTATTATGATCTGAGGTTTCCTACATCACATGCTTTTTTCCACTGTATCTGAAAACTTTCTTATAATATTTTTTCTGTACAGATACAAGATAATATGAGTTAAAAGTTAAAACAAACAATAAATAAATAATTGCATAGTGCAATAATTAATTAATGTATGTATGTGAATACTTTTGCCAAGTTTTGATTATAAGTAGGCATTTATTTAAGTTTTACTTTGAAAATATTTATATACTTCACTGGCTTATAAACAAGTTTCTTGGGATACGTAAAGTTAGAAAATATTTACCAAAATTACACATGCAAGTCGAGGTACCCTTCATCTACGAAGTCGGATAAAAAACTGCCAAAAAAAATTTTCGTTCAAAAGTCACATTTTATACAAATACCTTGTCTAAAAAAATTAATCAACTACCAAAAACTCTGCTTGATACTATGCGTATATTCAAATATGTAATATTTATCAAGCAATAATTTAATTTCTTATTGAGTTATATTCCAACATTATTTTTCATCTTGTTCAGATGTTTGTTTCCGAACGAACAATTTTGTCCGTTGTGATAAAATGACGTTTGAAAACAATGTAACTTGTGATTATTTCTGATTGAATATTAAAATATAAAATTAAACAGAATGTTTATTTCACGTATCAAAATAAGTAGCCCAAGTTTTCTTCGTAATATTGTACAGAAAATATGTGTTCAATAAGGAGTTCTTAACTCTAGTTATTTCTTTATTGTAACTTGTTATTGATCGCGAAAAAATGACTTCTGCAGACATTACATTGATAGAAAGATTACGAAAAGATAATTTGGAACAGTTTTTAACTTTAGTGCGTATGCATCTATCTTTTGTTGTAGATATTAATTCAGACGAGTGAGTATCAAAGTTTAAAAATCCGTTATAACCTCATGAAGTGTTTGTGTCAATCTACATCCGTTTGTTTTATTCTAGTGTTGATTGTTCAACTGATAAACCAAAGCAGTTCCGTTGGAATTTCCATAAGAAAACGAAGAGTTCCAGTTCGAATTCTAGTCAAAATAATGCTAACATAACAAGGAATAGTGTTGAAGTGAACTCTATTACTGAAGAAGGAATATTAAGGGTCAATGAGTTGATTGATTTCCTGTCTAAACCTGATAGTAAGTAATTTAAAATATGTTATTTACTCTATTTAATATTATACTCAATTGCATGTGACTCTAAGGATTTTTAACCGTGTAGTAATATGAGATGTTACTACATCTAATTGCCAGTTAATGAGATGTCTAACACTAATGTGTGTAAATGAAGGTCTTGTTTGAAGATGTAAATTAAATAGCTGTAAAAAAATAATAATTGTTACATAATTAATTCCACTTGAAACAAAAATAATGGTTTATATCTAAAAAGGTACATGAAAATTATTAAACTTCTTGACTTAGTAACTTATTTCTGAATATCTGAATAACTTTATAAAGTGATGTATTAAAAAATATCTATAAACATCTTCTTAGTTTTTTCATCCAATAACTTTAAACAACACACCTTTACAGATGTAACACAAGAAGGTATATTCCGCCGCACCGGCTCCCTAAACCGTCAGCAGGAGTTAAAGAACTTGCTCCTCAATGGCTCCAACCTGGGTCTGGACGAGGGAAGGTTCTCTGTCCATGACTGTGCGTCAGTCCTCAAGGGATTCCTAGCAGAGCTACCACAGCCTTTACTTATGGACCAGTATTATCAAACTTATTGCACTTTATCTGGTAAGTTATTGTTTATGGAAGCTTTTGTTTTGAAAATAAACTTATATTAATGTAAGTTTGGTAAAATGATTATTCTGTAAGCCAACTGTTGGAATGTTCACATATTGGAACAGGCGTTTAGGCGCGATTGGTCCAATTCGCGATTGGTCCAATGTTCAAAAAACGGTCCAATTCGCAGTTGGTCCAATTCGCGATTGGTCCAATTCGCGATTGGTCCAATTCGCAGTTGGCCCAATTCGCGATTGGTCCAATTCGCAATTGATCCAATTCGCGATTGGTCCAATTCGCAATTGGTCCAATTCGCGGTTCGTCCAAAATGGCAATGTCCAATGTTTCCGAAATTATACAATATTATGTACATGTTACTGTAAAAGCAAACCACAGTAAATCCTAAGATTATCCAGTAAAACCTAAAATATACCAATTCTTGATGGTAAATGTCCATAAAGGTTTGCTATTACGAAATACCTTTATATTCGACCAATCGCGAATTGGACCAACCGCGAATTGGACCAATCGCGAATTGGACCAAACGCGAATTGGACCAATCGCGAATGAGACCAATTACGAATTGGACCAATCGCGAATTGGACCAACTGCGAATTGGACCAATCGCGAATATGGTGAATTGGTCCAATCGCGAATTGGACCAATCGCGCCTAAACGGGAACAGGTAACTAAAGGATTGACATGCTTGACCGCTGACAAGGAAAAACAGATTTTTGAGGCAAATGGAAAAATAACTTTCAATATTAGAATCTAATTATTTTCATACAAAAAGTCTTATTTATTTCTCTATCAACATTGACTAACATTTGTGTAAACCTAAGAAACCAATATTTCTCTATCATAGATATTAAGCTGTATAGCTTCTAAGGTAACTCCAACAAAGGTAAACACTGTCAGGCAATGACCTAATACTACATCAAAAATAACACAAACACAATTTAAATCTTCCAGGACAATGCCCACCAAATGCAGATTCATCAGAAGTGAAGCTGCTGACAGCATTACAACTATTACTACTGCTATTAACTCCGTCGCACCGGAGCTTTCTGCAGCGGTTACTGCGGCTGCTGCGGCTGGTGGCTGATAACGAAGCTTCGAACAGGATGTCGCCGGATACTTTAGCTACGATGTTTACGCCGCATTTATTATGTCCGAGAAAGGTAAGATGTATGTTGTTTGCCAAGAGTTTTGTATTTTGACCAGGTCGAAATCTATACGCCATTCTACTACCAGCTTTAACCACCGTTTTTCAACTTGTTTGTCCATTGCGTTTTGGTGAGGACCAGGCGGGAAATACCACTCCTATCAAACCTAGCTCAAAACACTCTTGGAGCTCATAAAAAAAAAGTATCCAATGTACCTAGGAACAGAAATGCTGTTCGCTCGTTCGTGAAAAAGTGACGCAAGTATCCGAAAACCGACGACTTTCCAACGACGTGAGCCTATGTACGAAGCCTTCGCCATTTGTATGGCAGTAGTTGTTTTTAAACTAGTTTTAAGATGATGACGATAAATTATTGTTATTTACACTTCTAGAACTAGTATTAGTGTGCAGATCTGTCGAACGCGCAAAAGCATGGCACGAACGCACTAGTGTGAAAGATCCCCACCGCCGCCTTTAAGTGGAGCCCTTTCGCCAGATTACGAACTATACCTGATTTAAACAGTTTAAATGTTTTTATTCAAGATATTCTTCACATTTTATTCCAGTTATCACCGGAAACGTTCCACGCGGACGCCATAGCCCTCTCTCCGTTGATCAGCTTCATGATCCGTCAGTCTTCGCGGTTGTTCGCCGCGCCGCCGCAGCTGGCGACCGACGCCGCGGCCTACTTCACTGTGAGGGACAAGCGGAGAGCTATGTCGCCCGATGTCGATCTAGACGAGAGTATTACTGACAAGTGAGTGGAATTACACATTATTCTAGGATTAAAAAAGAGGAAAAAGAGATTTGGTGATTTTGATCGTCATACGCATAATTTCGTCTGATTCAGGCAGCATGTACCTACCAAAAGCATATCGTCAGAGTTCGAGAGAGTGTTGACAATCTTAGGCCAAAATAATTATGAGAACATTTTGATTGACTTAAAACTTTTTGCCTGGACTTCTTATTATTTTATCGTCATAATTTTATTTGAGCCATAGCATGCTGCTCTGGCATCGGCAACTTTGCGATGTTTTATCGCGATGCCGCATCGCGACTCTGCATTCAGCTTTCAGTCACGGCAATACCTTTTAAAAAGCGACCAAATCCCTGGTCGCTATTGTTAAAAGTGACCCTTAAAGTGGGTATCCACTATATTCGCGCTCCTGCAACTGCTCCAATGCATACGTCGCGCGCACTTCTACATGTAACACGCCTGCTCCGCATGCGTTCCTTCAGTTTCCGCGAGCTATTGAGCGAACATGTCGTCCCGAGAGACAGTGGCTAGCGCAGCATATATACTGATGCAATGTTTAACCGAAGACTATGAAAATCCTACTCGATTTTGGTAATCAATTTTTTACAAGAAAAGACGTGATAATACATTGCTTCTGGATTTGAAATCACTTCAATAAATGCCGAAGATTTTTCTTCAGACCATTCCATACCGCGTTATGCGCGTTGCGGGGTACACACAATACGTAGCTTCGTGCTCGCGTCCAGACACACCGCGCTCCCCTTTGTGTTCGCGCTAGAAACCGACACGAGTCGGAGCGCCTGTTCGCGCACGTACCCACTACCGGGAGCAGTTGTAGGAGCGCAAACTTGGTGGATACCCACCTCTGTACACCTTATCTAAAGCTCGTACCATCCACAGAACAGCAGCAAACACAGTGTACACGTTCGTGGACCGCCCGCGCACGTGCCGCGAGAACGCGACCAACCCCACGGACGCGGCGCTCGCGCAGCTGTACGCGCACATACACGCGCTGCCAGACTCGCAGCACAAGAAGCGACTCATCAAACACTTTAACAGGCAGAATGGTTATGGTGAGAGATTATTTGTGTTTTGTTTGTACTAACTTGCCGCGAGAACGCGACCAACCCCACGGACGCGGCGCTCGCGCAGCTGTACGCGCACATACACGCGCTGCCAGACTCGCAGCACAAGAAGCGACTCATCAAACACTTTAACAGGCAGAATGGTTATGGTGAGAGATTATTTGTGTTTTGTTTGTACTAACTTGCCGCGAGAACGCGACCAACCCCACGGACGCGGCGCTCGCGCAGCTGTACGCGCACATACACGCGCTGCCAGACTCGCAGCACAAGAAGCGACTCATCAAACACTTTAACAGGCAGAATGGTTATGGTGAGAGATTATTTGTGTTTTGTTTGTACTAACTTGCCGCGAGAACGCGACCAACCCCACGGACGCGGCGCTCGCGCAGCTGTACGCGCACATACACGCGCTGCCAGACTCGCAGCACAAGAAGCGACTCATCAAACACTTTAACAGGCAGAATGGTTATGGTGAGAGATTATTTGTGTTTTGTTTGTACTAACTTGCCGCGAGAACGCGACCAACCCCACGGACGCGGCGCTCGCGCAGCTGTACGCGCACATACACGCGCTGCCAGACTCGCAGCACAAGAAGCGACTCATCAAACACTTTAACAGGCAGAATGGTTATGGTGAGAGATTATTTGTGTTTTGTTTGTACTAACTTGCCGCGAGAACGCGACCAACCCCACGGACGCGGCGCTCGCGCAGCTGTACGCGCACATACACGCGCTGCCAGACTCGCAGCACAAGAAGCGACTCATCAAACACTTTAACAGGCAGAATGGTTATGGTGAGAGATTATTTGTGTTTTGTTTGTACTAACTTGCCGCGAGAACGCGACCAACCCCACGGACGCGGCGCTCGCGCAGCTGTACGCGCACATACACGCGCTGCCAGACTCGCAGCACAAGAAGCGACTCATCAAACACTTTAACAGGCAGAATGGTTATGGTGAGAGATTATTTGTGTTTTGTTTGTACTAACTTGCCGCGAGAACGCGACCAACCCCACGGACGCGGCGCTCGCGCAGCTGTACGCGCACATACACGCGCTGCCAGACTCGCAGCACAAGAAGCGACTCATCAAACACTTTAACAGGCAGAATGGTTATGGTGAGAGATTATTTGTGTTTTGTTTGTACTAACTTGCCGCGAGAACGCGACCAACCCCACGGACGCGGCGCTCGCGCAGCTGTACGCGCACATACACGCGCTGCCAGACTCGCAGCACAAGAAGCGACTCATCAAACACTTTAACAGGCAGAATGGTTATGGTGAGAGATTATTTGTGTTTTGTTTGTACTAACTTGCCGCGAGAACGCGACCAACCCCACGGACGCGGCGCTCGCGCAGCTGTACGCGCACATACACGCGCTGCCAGACTCGCAGCACAAGAAGCGACTCATCAAACACTTTAACAGGCAGAATGGTTATGGTGAGAGATTATTTGTGTTTTGTTTGTACTAACTTGCCGCGAGAACGCGACCAACCCCACGGACGCGGCGCTCGCGCAGCTGTACGCGCACATACACGCGCTGCCAGACTCGCAGCACAAGAAGCGACTCATCAAACACTTTAACAGGCAGAATGGTTATGGTGAGAGATTATTTGTGTTTTGTTTGTACTAACTTGCCGCGAGAACGCGACCAACCCCACGGACGCGGCGCTCGCGCAGCTGTACGCGCACATACACGCGCTGCCAGACTCGCAGCACAAGAAGCGACTCATCAAACACTTTAACAGGCAGAATGGTTATGGTGAGAGATTATTTGTGTTTTGTTTGTACTAACTTGCCGCGAGAACGCGACCAACCCCACGGACGCGGCGCTCGCGCAGCTGTACGCGCACATACACGCGCTGCCAGACTCGCAGCACAAGAAGCGACTCATCAAACACTTTAACAGGCAGAATGGTTATGGTGAGAGATTATTTGTGTTTTGTTTGTACTAACTTGCCGCGAGAACGCGACCAACCCCACGGACGCGGCGCTCGCGCAGCTGTACGCGCACATACACGCGCTGCCAGACTCGCAGCACAAGAAGCGACTCATCAAACACTTTAACAGGCAGAATGGTTATGGTGAGAGATTATTTGTGTTTTGTTTGTACTAACTTGCAGCGAGAACGCGACTTCGACTTCAACTATACTAAAAATAAATCCTATATATCCGTCGAAAAACTCATCGTCATCCTTGCCAATGACGGGAAACGTACCCAGAAGGCTGGCAGCATTGCCACGTTGAATGGCTATGCCGATTCTCTGTGCAAGGAACAAACCAGCCCTCTGATCACGAGTAGAGTCTACCAAATATTTTGAAAGCTCTTTAAAATAATTTGGTGCACTCGGACCCCCACGATCCGACCGTTTCAACCCTAATTTAGGTATAGATATACATATTTTCAGAAAAGTAGGGAATATCGCTGAATTGCAAACGGCAACGTTTTCGATTTTACTTGCATTATTTTTCTAGATGTTGATAATATTTTTTATCCCAAAGTAAAATAAATGCCTTTTACCGTATACACAGTACATTATAATATACATTATTATAATATCCATCCATATTGTCATTTCAGGTACACCAATACAAATCCAAAGGACAGGTAAAGTAGCTGGTTCAAGAAGTTTCGGCGACTCAATCAAAAGGCACATATTTAATAAGGGACTACTAAACAAAACTCCGAAAAAAGGTTCTGGCTCAAATATTAATGTTATTGATGAGGTAAGTGCCTGTATTTGTGTTATTTACGGTTTTAGCATGAAATATGAGGCGCGCCATACACTTTGTAATAAATAAAACAGATTATGTTAGCGGCTTCACTGGACTTGGTCTTCTCCCAAGGCAAGGAACTGTCTGAGAACTTCTAAAAGAATTTTGTAATCCAACTGGAACTCACAGATATAATTATGAATGATGAAAAAGATGATGTTGATTGAGAAATAATTTATCTATAAAATTGTATATTGTATTTTTATCATAGATTCTGCCGCGGTACACTCCACTAGAAACCCACTGGTTTGATGCTTAGTTCAATTTAGTTTAAAACTTCGATTGAAGGATTTCAACGATAATTTGTAAGTTTTAGTTATCAAAACGGTATATAAACAAAAGCGCTTTTTTTGGCTAAGTTACACTTTAACGCCTAGAAATTCAATCCTACTTCATCGTATACATAATTAACACATTTTTTATACATTTTTAATTCCCACCATAATTTACATCTTTCCTATTTATTTGAGTCTACAAATCAGTCTCTCTATCAACTCTTCTTACTAAAATCAAGGTGTATGGCGAGCATCATTGTCATGTGCATAAAAATAAAATCTTCTCCAATAACTAAACCTAATGAGAAAATGTTTTCATCTATATAGCATGTAAATGCAACTTGTAACTAACCTTGTGATCGTGCATTGTGACCTGTCTACACCTTTCTTAATCTGTGTGCTATCCCCTCCCTAACTTTCTTGTCATGCTTAACGCTTCCAGAAAACCGGCAAAGGCAAACTAAGGTTCACAGACGACAACAAAGTCGATGTCTCACATAAAAACATAGTCCTAAAGAATTTGGCCAACAAAATAGCAAGCATTGAGTCTTTAGATGATGATTACGATTCGGATGCAAGCAACGAAAGCACGTTATCCGAGGGCGCGCTAAACAGATCCCGAAAACTGAGTCCGAAATTCGTTTCGGAGCCGAATTTAAGCGCTTTGGATGTGAACGATGAAACGCCGAAGAAGAAACGCGGGAATCGGCTGTTCCGATCGAAAATTGTGACGACACAAGCGTTTAACAAGAAGTATCAGAAACGGAACAGTGTTATTCGCGGGACACCTACCTGCGTGTCGTGTTTCGACGATCAAGACACTGAATCCGAAAACGAAGTGTCCTTCGTCGAAGATGACAAGAGTCCTATTGAAGAAACTCCAGTGAAAGCCCAAGATGATGTGAAACACTATCTAACTAGTACGCCGGGGATTTCCGACGCTGTTGTCTTCGACGAAGATTGTTCGACGCCCTACACGATCAATTTTAGAAGAGCCTCTATGTCACCTATCACGAAATCGACGCAGAAATTGTCGAAAGCGATGCAGGTTGGTTGCATGAGCATGTCTTTTATATGTGTGCTTTTCATGTTAAAGCTTTTGTTATACGTGTCATTTGAATTTATACTCTAAAATGTAACCATTAAAGTTACGCCTGAATATCCATCATTGAAGATTAATGTTTATATTATTATACTAGCTGTGCCCCGCGGTTTCACCCGCATGAATACCTAGGTCCCGTTCCCGGTGCCTTTATGTTATTCAGGGCGCAGATGAATCACTATCGTAGCAAAGGTCAGCATAACTTTTTTTTTCACCGAGCAATTTTCCAATTTTTTTTTCATAAGAACCTTCTCCTGTTAATAACTAACACAACAAAAAAAGAATTAGCGAAATCGGTCCAGGCGTTATTGAGTTATGCGCTTACCAACACATTTAGCGATTCATTTTTATATATAAGATGTACTGAAAAATAATCCAGTATATACTATCCCTATGATTCAATAATCTGACCCATTGGCTAGACCACTACTCTTTAGCCCGAAGCATTATTTTTAGCAGGACATTTTTCTGGTTATTTGCTAAATGTAGGTTATACTGTGGACAGTTATACCATGAGAATTCGTCGCTCAATCCATCCGTTTAGACTGTCATCCTTGAGGCATCATTAAATAAGTAAACCATCAGTTCAGCCCAAATCTTTCTTCCCCTGATCGTGAGTTTTTTAACTCGCCTTTTATATAATAATTTTATACAATTCCAGGAATCAATAATGACGCCCCGCTCCCGCAAGCCGCTGATAATAACCTGCGAGCAGCGCGACGGCCTGCCCGACGCCGAGCGCAAGGACAACGCCGACAAGTCTGATATATACGCCTCGCTCTCGCCCAAGAATGATAGCGACTTCGTGTCTTCAGATGATGACGTCACCAGATCTAGTTTTGAAAGGTAGCTTGTTTTACTGCTGCGGCTGTTACGCTAGAGATCTTGGGTTCGATTTCCAAGTCGACCAAGGTGTTATTGGGTTTTTCTATGGTGTGCCCGGTAAGTGGCAATACGCTCGCCCCCTATTACATGGGACCTAAACATTCCGGCGAACTGTGGGTGTACATCGGTACACATCTGCCAAATACCTTCGGGGAATACAGGCGTGATGGTGTATGTCATATATTGATTGATACTGTGTTCCTCAGTAAGTTGTGGAAGTCATGTAGGTAGTTGCTTAATGTATGAAACACAGTGTATTATTATTCACTTTTGTAGTCCGGCGGGATTGCAAGTTGACTCCTACATAGCTTAGGAGTTTGCATTAATATTTCAAAATGGACAAAAAGAAAAGTAATGTGTATAAGTAAAATAAAGTTTTTGTATATTTTGTTTTAAAAATGATTCTTGATGTATAATGGAAATAGGTATTTAGGTTTTTTTTTTTGTATATAAACGTTATTGTGTTTTATTTAACTGTTAGGCTATTTATAATAATTAGGAGAGTAACGTTAAGACTGAATCGAATTGCATAAAGGAATACAATGTTTCAATAAGAAAGAAGCGTATCATTGTAAGTGGGTAGGACTAAAAAAGAAGTATTAAACCCATGTATAAACGAAACATTTTTCGTTTCAGATCAAATCGATCGGCAAGCTTATCGATACCGCGCTCAAATACGTATGACGCTCGATCTATCGGCGAAGGTAGTCCACTTCGGTCAGAGAACACTCGATTCGTAATCAGTCACGAAAGACCACCAGTAGACGACTTAAACACGACTCTATGTGGAAACGATGAAGACATACCAAAAATAAACGTGTCCTACGAATCTACGAGCGATAATCCCAAAGCATTAACCGAACCATTCAGAGAATACCTACTAAGTAGATCGGTACTCACAGCAACACCAATCGATTTATCGATTCTCAATAAATCGAATGATACCGATGATAAAATCAGCGATTCCTTACTTTATTGTTTAGATGGCAATGTTCCGTCTGACTTGACGTCATCGATTAGTAATTTAGCCGTTGACAGAGAATCGAATACGCGGTCTCCGTTATCGAATATAAATGTTAATATCGATAAAAGTCCGAATAGAAAGCGTGGGGCGAATTCTTTAGCCTGTTTAGAAGATTCTACGACGGAAATCAAAAAGCCGATGGTACAAAAAGAGAATTTTACGTCACAGGTTTTTGAAATACGGGAAACTGAGCTGTAGTTATTTTTATATCGATATATAATCGAGAATCGAAAATCGATTAGGCCCGTTCTGGCTGTGAATATCGATTAAACTGTTAAAGATATATTTTTTTGTCGTATCGTAGCTTCGTAGTTTACGTATAAATATTGATTTGTTTTAGTTTAACACTTTGTACATACTCTTCAATACTCGTTATTGTTAATTGGATGAAGCAAATTAGCTAAATAATGTAGCTCATTCTGTTGACAAACTTAAATCTTCCTGCTCTCTCTTTCCTACAGAGAATGAAAGAAAGGGATAAAAGATATTTAGTCTCGTCGAATTAGTGTCTTCATTATTAGTCGATTTCAAAAAACATCGACTAATTTGACATTTCTGAATGTGTTTTTATTCTACTTCTGTCACAGAAAGAGATTATTATTATCTAATTTCTTTGTCTCTATGCATTTATGTATCGTATTCTATATACACGCCAAAAAGTAGCGAACAAAATAATTTGTTAGGCACAGTTCTAGATTTTAATGTTATCCAGTGCCTTATTGTTAATTCCTAGACGTTCTAGGTCAAACAAATTATCTTAGTTACCCGACATATTATCGCATAATAAATAAGTTATTCTTATTAAGAAAGCCGAATTATTATTAACATAAAATTCAACCTTATGCAGTCGGTTGTAGAGATGATTTTAGAGTAACAGAAAAACTCGAATAATGGTCACATAGTTAATTTTTAAATTTTTGGTACTATTGAATTTGGCAATTATGTCGTTTTAATTTAAGACATCACAAGGGCAGATATTCTACTAAACTATCAGCTAAAAATAATCTTTAAATATTATGCACGAAATTAAATGCACTCAAAATGCATCAAAATTATTGGCAAATAGTTTAGCAGGATTTTTGCGTCCGATCCTGTTTCAGTTATAAGTATTTTTATAAATATTGAATATATAATATTTGAATACATATACTGTTGTTTTTATTTGTAGTATCTGCACTACGGCGTTGAATGAGACCTGCAGTGAAATCTATTATCTGATATAACGTTAAACTCTAATCCTTACAAAAGTTTATGTATCGCTTCTAAAAGGAGTAATAAAAGTCCGGTGAAGCAGTCAAAGCCTGCGCTCAGGCTAACTGCAAAGATCTCTACAAAAAAAAAGAGTAATTTTCTAGATAAAACCAATCATTTTGAGCTTGTATCGCATTGTAGGGTTATTAATACTATTTTATTCTATATTATTATTATATTTGTTCCCCTTTTAAACAAGCATTTAATCTATGTTTTCTAGCAACTATTTTTTTTACAACTTACAATGAGACGCGTGATAAAGTTTCATAATTTATTGCGGTTCAACAATATGTACGTATCTTATGGTATGACGAAGATAATGATGCAGCCTATTATCAGTATGATGGTCACGCAGCAGTAGAACTGGCAGCAAATACGATAGCAGAAGTTCACGAATCTGTCGTTGAACGATTCCTTGCTGTAACAAAGAAAAACCCTGTGAGAAAAATCAATTTTGAGGACATTAAGAGTATGTTGAATTATGTTGAGATTTAAGATTTTAAGATTCAGAGCTATCAATGAAATCTTTAAAATAGGAATTTATTGTAAAACCGGGAAAAATTTGCTATTAATAATTATAATATGACTGAGCAGGAACCTGTATCTGCAAATACTCAGTAATATCATAAAGTAACAGGCGCCGATTGGAGACGAATATTGAATCTATGCTAAGATTTGACTAGGCCTCTATTAGAACGTGTTGATAGTGCGCCTATCCAACAATGCGGCGTCAAATTCACAAATATTATGTTATTTAAATGTATATAATTAGAAAGCCCTAAGCAGTATGCACCTATAGTATTGAAGATCGATTTCGTCTCGTGGCATTCCTCCAGTGAAAAGGAATCTTGCGGCAATGCCGGGCGTGACGAGAGTTGACCGCGGCGCCCATGGGTCGCCGGCCGGAGCTTGTAACATACCTACTGACGTCATAAAAGACGGACACTTTTCGGCATCAACTCACAACACAAGTAGCAAGAAACAGTTTGTTTTTGAGCTTGGAATTGATGCGGATAAGTGTGATTAGTCCTCGATGCTAAAACATAAGCTTAAGTCTATATTCTCCGGCTTAGGTCCGGAAAAAAGGACAGTTTCTGAATAGGGATCTAGAAAACATCTATTTCTGACAGTGTTGCTATGAAATTCCATAGCCATGTCTGGTGGTATTGGATTCGAACCAGATAACATAATTTTCATTTAATTCATAAACAAAAATCTAAATTCACCAACTTACTGTGGTTTGAGTGTCTTCACGGACACGTATCGAGACGCAGCAGCAGGCTTTGCTGATACACCTTTAATATTTTTTGTTTTTGATTTATTACTTCTCAAAACCCAGACCTTTTTTTCTTTTTTTTCTGGCTCTATGACAAGTTTAGGTTCTACTTGGCGCACATGTTCTTCACGACGGTAATGTCTTTCTGGTTTAGGTGTATCTTCCTTGCGTACTTTGACTTCGTTTCTAAGTTGTTCCTCCAATCGAGCTTGTTCTGCACGCCGTCTTTCTTCGAACTTCAGTTGTTCCTCCAGACGGGCTACTTCTTCGCGACGAAGCTTTTCTTGGGCTTTACGTTCCTCCTCCAGGCGTGCCTGCTCCTGACGCCGAGCCTTTTCCTGTGCCCTGGCCTCTTCGTCCCGGCGCGCTTGTTCTTGGCGGCGAAGCTTTTCTTGAAGCCTAGCCTCTTCCTCCCGACGCGCTTGTGCCTGACGACGGAGCTGCCTCTCTTGGTTCTTAAGCCTCTCTTCCCTGCGTGCGAGCTCCTCAAGGCGAACCCTTTCTTGCTCTCTAAGCGCTCCCAAGAACTCTTCTTCTCTTTCTCGACGAGCTTTATCTAATTGCAAAGCAAGTTGCCGTTTGTTCTCTAGCTTTGTGACCTTTTCAAGTGCCCATAGGGCTTTCCGTTTTCGAAACCATCGGCATAAATTTGTACCTCTCTTAGGGGGAGGTTGTAAAAATTCTTGTACTTGCTTATAGCCTCTCAAAGGTTTTCGTTTTAGAAAGAATTGTACTGTTGTTGGCTGGTTTGTGTTGAAGGTCGAGATTGTGATAGGTACGGGTAGGCGTGAGGGGTCGTCGACAACGATGCGTCTGTTAACAGATCCAACACTGAGCTTCAAGCCGTCCTCTGTAAAATATATTATTACTAACGAAATGAAAATGACTACATAACTTTTTGTTTGTTTTTTCACTACTAAAGTAATTTTATAGTTTCGTGCTATGAATTGGCAGTGATGTACTAAGGAACACCCTAGTGAGGCACTGCTATTAGGTATAGTTTTGCTGAAAGTTTTTTTCCTTATGATACCTACTTCTTGCCTACTATTACCTCACAGTTTATTTAAGGTGCTTTCAGAAAAGTGCTTTTAAAGAAACTAAATATAAAATTACTTTACTCGGGAACCCTTGATCTTGCAGTCCGTGCAGAGGTTGCCCGTAGGACAGGTGCATTCTTTACCATTCGTGTGCGGTAATATCTTACCAAGCATTTGGATTTACCACATTTTTCCGAGGTGATTTTGTATGCCTACATGATCACTATAAAATTTGCGAACTTGTAAATTTTGTTGTGAATTTTTGTGTCATGTTTGACATTCTTGATGTTTCAGAAAGAGTTTGAAGGTTGAAATCTTGGTTGACCAAAAAAATGTGATGAAAGAGTAAGCAGGATGGTTATGTTGTTTGTGGCTTCTAAATCTTAAAGACTTTTTCTTCGATTTGGTATAAGCACAGTCATTATTCTAAGTGCATAGCGGTACCTTTCTGACCCTTTCTGTGGACGTTCGATTTTCATTTCTACACACATGGATTTTCTATTAAGTCAATTTCAACACTTGAGAGGATAATATTACTTATGTGTAGATAATCTAGCAATAGAACTATCTATATTTTGAAAGTTCTCTTCAATTAAAGTTATCCCTTGTGTGTTATACGAATCACTTATGGATCCATATGCTAGACTTTGGATATAACTCGCTTAAATTATGAATAAATTAACTATTTGGCTTCGTCTGCGTGTGTTATCTAATATTATTCAGGATGAGAACTTTAATCCGATAATTGAATTTATGGCCTAGCTTTGTTTACCAGCCGAATGTATTAGCAAAATGTAGAGGTTTTTATTGTTACGTAATCTTTGCAGTTATTTAGGGCAGGCTTTCTGACCAGTATAAAAATACAAACAATTCGATTGGTACTACAGCACCCAGAGCCAAAGCATTGTAGAAAAGTTGATTTCTACAATAACTCGTCGGACCTCAGAGCTAGCGACACATTGAAAACCGGTGCGTACCTTCGGTACTCGACCATGGATGTCCAAAAAAATTTATCAGTAATTTAATGTACCTACCTAGGCACAGGTAAATGCCTATCTTTATATAGGCACCTACCTTTCTATAGTATCTGCAGATCCTACAGTATAAACAGTGAGTATTTTAGTTTAGTTTGAACGTCACTGCAACAAAGGGATGATTTAATTTACATGCGACAGTGTGTTCCGTGCAGCCGAAATTTTGTAGTTAGCTGCCGTAGCCATTGAGTTTTGGATGTTGCTAACAATTTAATTTCCTTTGTGTATTTAGTAACTAGGCGACTGAAATAGAAGAGGCAGAAAATATTTTAGGTGGTTGTTTTTGTTGGGTTTTATGGTCCAGTGTACTCGCAACGTCTCCAATCGGCATAAATGGAAGCACATCGCTGAAAGAGCAGTCCTCGGGGAAGTCAATGACCCAACGCACATCTCTCCGTGTACCTCATCTGCGCAACCACGACCACTCTGACAAGAGTGTTACGACTTAGAAAAAGATTTAGCAACATTATAGCTAAAACTAAAAAAAAATATTACTGTAGGCAGAAAAAGAAACACAAATCTGAATGATTTTTATTTTTTTATATTGTTTATTTATTAAAAATGGACATAATAGAATCGATAACGTAAAATACCGCCAAACTGCACAACAGTTTGTTGGTGATGAAAAACTTACATTTTAGTTTTAATATAGACTAGCTGTGCCCGCGACTTCGTCCGCGTGGAAGAGTTACTTTTCGGGCAGCATATTTAGAATTAGGTTTTTATACATATACTTTCGCTTGGGTAGCTCTAAATTTACTTTACAGATGCTTCTCTGTATACGATATTTGACGTAAGGCCATCGGGGATGAAAGCATACAGGCTCCTACGATTGATTGAAACAGCTTATACTTAGATCTACACCCACAACTTTCAACGTCTGACCTTGGGCTTTATTAATCGTCATCGCAAAAAATAGGCTGACTGGAAACTGGACTCGTTTAAAACTAAATGGGAAATTATTTAGAATGAGAGGAATCCGAATTATTTCTATCTTGCCTTTCCTCTCAAAAGTCCTTGAACGTCTAGTCCATATGCAGATTAGTGCATTTCCTTCTAAATTTAACCTTCTCAATCCCTTCCAGTCAGGTTTCAGACCTGAACATAGCACTACCACAGCTCTGGTTGATATTACGGATGACATTAGATCAGGCATGGAAATCGGTATTCTACCGGTACTTGCATTGCTGGATTTCAGCAATGCCTTTAATACTGTTGATTTCGATATTTTGCTTGGCATATTGTGCTCCCTCAACATATCTCCACCGGTAATTCAATGGTTTCACAGTTACTTACACGGTCGGCGGCAACGTATTCGCATCTTATTCGAGTAAGCCGATTCTGAGATTAGCGAGCACAAACACACAGACAAACAGACAAAAAAAAAAATAATTATAATTTCAGGTTCGGCATCGATATTATAACAACCCTTGCTACTTTTTTTGTTTATATTTCCATTGTACAGACACCACTTTTCTATAATTTTATTATATGTATAGATAGATTTCAAATTGACATAACTTTTTTATTTATGTATCGATTGACATGAAATAAACTAAATGTTAAGTGAAGCTTACAACAATATATTCGTGAAAACCGCATCTTAATCGAGTAAGCCGTTTCTGAGATTAGCGTGCACAAACACACAGACAAACAGACAAACAGACAAAAAAAATAATTATTATAATTTCAGGTTCGGCATCGATATTATAACAACCCTTGCTACTTTTTTTGTTTATATTTCCATTGTACAGACACCACTTTTCTACAATTTTATTATATGTATAGATACAGTAAATAATCTAATGTTTTCGCGGGTGGAAATAGGTAGCTGTGTACAGAAACGTGTGGAAAGAGGAAAAAGAAGACTTAGATCTGCTGTGGGCAAAACCAAGCATAAAATATTAATAAATAATAATTAATCATATTTGGTATTATTGAGTATTGAAAGTGCAAGATCCAAAGCATTTAACTCTACAATTAGGTGCACCGTGCAGCTAACGGAATTCGGGTCAAATAGCAAAGGAATGCTTGGAATGCGATCAGAATTCACCTACCTGGAACATAATATACAAAATGTACTCAGGCATATTACTAAATACTACATAACAATGAAGGTCTCATTAGATAAAGGACTTTTAGTCTGTTGTAGTCCGTTTTGTTCTAAATTATTTTATTAAATGGTCCCAATTGATCCATTCTTGCAATTAAAAGATACTCTATTAACGGACTTCCAAAAAGGGAGTTGTTCAAATTCGAAAGTTTGTTTTTTATGAACGTTAGTGACGACCTCGTGGTCGAGTGGCGTACGCACCGGTTTTCAAGGTTTTTTTTTTGGTAGAGATCTTTGCAGTTAGCCTGAGCGCAGGCTTTGACTGCTTCACCGGACTTTTGGCGAGGACCGGCCTCCAGCCAGAGCAATAGGAAAAACTAACTACGTCAGCAACGTCCACTAAGGGGGGTGCCCTTAGTGGACGTTGCTGACGTAGTTAGTTGCGGGGTTCGGACCTCGACTTAGTGCGTTGCTAACAATCTTAATAAAGCAAAACAGTAAGGGATGGCTGGATCTAAGTTTTTATTATTTAGGGACATATTTTTATTGCTAGTTTGGCCGGCTCGGGACGGATTAGAAGCTGTATTAAAACAGTATGAAACTGACGCCGTACAGAACCTAATGAACAAATTTACCCTGGAAATTGACAGAAAGTAAAACTAAAATACCAACTTTTTGGACCACCATTTTTGTACGGCACTGCGCGCTTTCTTATTATTTTTCATGGATTTATTCGATGGTAACAATGCCGTACAGAAATAAATGACCAAAATGTACTCACTCTAGCTGCACTTTTGAATGCTCACCAGCACCCAGTTGGACTGATCACAAGTGACGGCATAGTGCTGAATCTTATTATTTTATGCTCTTCTATCGTCCTATATACGTCACCTGGTAGTTCATATGACCCATCCATTTTGTTCATGGGCCCGTAGTCTAATACCATAAGGTAGTCATATCATTTCATACAAGACTGTTTCTTCCTACATATTGTGTTTTTATTGGGTATATATTGAACTGCTTTGCCATATTGTTACGTAGGTTATTCAATATCAATTCCAACTGTCACTGTGGAAACTGGACATTGGACTGGCACGTGCATTTATGATAAGGACATAGACTAGTTAATAGTGTGCTGTGTGGCAGTATAATAATAGGTTAGTTATTTTCCTATTTAGTTTTAGTTATTGCCTATTTACTTTTAAAGGTTGTCTGACTACTTAACAGAGACTATCTTAGGAGTTAGTACATATTGTATCACCTACCTATTTATTTGTTTTTGCAATTTTAGTGTAGTTTAAGGATTTGATAGCTCAAATCTAACCTCATTGAAGGCTCTTGATAAATTAAAATTTTGCTTTTTATAATATACGACATACCTAGTGTTTATGAATTTGACGGGCCTGTTGGTCTAGTGGTTAGTGACACTGACTGCTACACCGGAGGTCGTGGGTTCGATTCCCACTCAGGACAAATGTTTGTGTGATGAGCACGATCATTTGTTCTGGTCTGGGTGTAATTTATCTATAATATGTATTTTTAGGAATCAGAAGGGGTGAGATTTACTAAAACAATCAAACATCGACTAAGTTATAATCAATTTACAATTTTAATACCAAAAATCAATCTACAACATTAAATTAAGGAAACAATCAACCATCAAAGACTCACGTGCACCAACGATCTCACCGCTCGAACGTACCCTGTCAAATATGCCGCCATATTTTCATTCGGTCGCTTTTTTAGAGATTGCCGGTGACGCAGTAACAACAGATAAACAAAATAAAAAAAAGTAAAATTCGGTTCTAATACGGCCTCTCCTGACTGTGGTCGTCCTCGGGCACCTTAGCAGAACCTCCCTCAGCCATACTTGCTCCTGGGAACGTCGAAGGTTCGGTTGAGAGTCCCGCCTCCGCCAGATCATCGTCATTGTCTTCACCTATAGGCATAATTGTTAGTATAAGTCTAGTGCTGCGGATCTAGGTATGCCTATTCTCTCATTCATCTCACATTCAAGGCCCTCTTTCGTAATCAAAGCAATCTAGATTTCAGCATTCACGATCAATATTAAGACATTCGTCTCTCACAAACATCGTGCATTTCTTTACCGTAAGGCCTTACTAAAATTCGTTACACATCAAGCAATATACTCTCATAGGTAAGTATATCACTTAATGTGCTTGTTAAGAAGATGACACCGCAGCGCATCTTTGATGTGGGGACAGCGATACCGCAGCACGTGTCCCTCACATCTCACATGACAACACCGCAGCGTGTCTAACCATCAGACCGGATACCGCAGCACCGATCTGATTTTCACTCAGTCTATTTGGTACGGCACCGCAGTGCGCACCGCATTATACTCCTCCGACAGGTACCACAGCACGAGTCGGGCTGCTAATAGATAGCCAGCCTTGTCCACAGAGTATTCGTCCCATCTACAGCCATAGTCATCATCAGTCATACAGCCGTAGTCATACATATTGCTATGTTCTGTAACAAAAAGTAGACCATTACTCACATTCAAAGAAGGATGCACATGTATCCGGGCACCATTCACCTTTCCACGGCACCATATATTGTGCTGCCGCTTGGGATGTTTTCCCTCGAGCACCAGCGAGCAACTTAAGCTCATACCGGTCGCTTGGTAAGATCTTCTTGACCTGATAAGGACCCCTCATGCCGGAGTCTAGCTTTCCAGTGCTTTGCGAGTATTTTATTACAAACACTAGTTCGTTCAGTTTAAATGTTCTTGGAGGACGTCGGTGCCGGTTGACATAAGCGTCCTGTTCAGTCTGATTCTTATTCAGCATCTCACTCGCGCGACTTCTACATAACTCTCGCCAAGCTTCATGATTAGGGTGGGAGTTCTCCAAGGCTACATCTCGAACTAGACCACGAATAACTGGAGTGGTCGAATCAGAACCGATTAACAAGTTTAATGCTGAATGTTTAGTGGTTTTTTGTTTCGTAACATTTAAAACTAATTGTAGTTTCCACAAATAGTCAGACCAACAAGTATTCTTATTACTAACTTCAATGCGAATCATGTTCAAAACGGTACGTATGTAACGCTCCACCTGACCGTTCGCATGATGCATCTCGGGTGTGATGTAGTGTATGTCAGAACCCATGTCCGAAACTTGCTTTACAAAACTAGAAGCCTCGAACATGCGTCCGCGATCACACACTATTAGTTTAGGGACCCCAAATAAAGAAACGGCGCTATTAAATACTCGTTTTAAATCATCTGCGTCTTGTCTATACAAAGGGTATAGGAGACAATATTTCGTGAAGGAGTCGATAATGACGAGCACAAACTTGTGCCCGTTGGATTCTGGTAGGGGACCCAGGGAATCGATGTGTACAGTATTGAAAGGTAATGACGGTTTCTGCCAAGAGGTTATTGGTTGTTGTGGGGCTCTAGGAACTCTTTTTTTTGACATGCAAGCAAGACAATGGGACACATATTTGTTTACGAATGACCTAAGCCTGGGGAACCAAAAATGTTTAAGGATTAGGTCTAACGTCTTGTCGGCCCCGATATGTTCATGCTCATCATGAAATATCCTTAGTAAGCTAAGTCTATGTCCCTTTGGTATGAAGCAAAGAAGGCGAGGCTCCTCGCCTATAGGAGTATAACGGTAGTAAAGTAGATCATTTTGACAGCTATATCTGCGTGGATCTAAAGTACCTTCTCTAAGGTTCTGAATCAAATCTTGGGTTTCACTATCTGCACTTTGTGCGATTTGTGCCCAATTACGCGGTCTGTCAATATGATTCACTTGCGACACAGGTGGATTCCTGCTAAAATAATCGGCATGGGGCATTAACACACCCTTTCTATATTCAATAGTAAAGTTATAATCCTGCAAGTAAATCCACCAACGCGCCACTCTCGGTAGTAAGTCTTTTTTACGTTCAGTGGCCTTCAGAGCGTTGCGATAATGTCTGAAATGTTGCAACGCTCTGACGACCGCTAACGTCTCCAACTCGTATGAGTGGTACCTACATTCGGCCCCTTGGGTCGTTTTGCTGAAGTAGGCGACCACTCGTTTCTTATTGTCATTATGTTTTTGAAATAATACTGCCCCATAACCCACGCTACTCGCGTCCGTGTGGAGCTCAGTGGGCAAAGACGGGTCAAAGATTGCGAGTATAGGCTCACTAGTCAATTTTTGTAATAAATACCGACGTGCTGATTCCTGTTCAGGTCCCCATTCAAATGGCACGTCCTTTTTCAATAAACGCGATATACTAGCAGTCTTTGACGCATAACCCTCAATGTATCGGCGAAAGTAGCCTGCCAGTCCTAAAAATTGTCGCACCTGCTTTACCGTACTTGGAATAGGAGTATCTACCAATGCTGCCACCTTACGCGGACTCGGCCTAACCTGACCATGAGATATAACGCGGCCTAAGTACTCCACCTGATCGGTAAGAAATAAGCACTTTCGAAGGTTGATAGAAAAACCGGCATCTGTCAGAGTTCTCAGAACTTCGCGAAGAAGACTTATTCCTTCATTAACTGTCTCACTAATTAAAAGAACATCATCAATGTAGACTAAAACGTTGCCGGCTTCTAGAAACCTCCGGAGAGTGCCATTAATTATCCGTTGGTACACTGTTGGGGAATTGCACAATCCGAAAGGCATCTTCAAATACTCGTAATGACCTTCGGGCGTCACAAAACCGGTTTTACGAATAGACTCTTCATTAATAGGGATCTGGTGAAATCCCGAAGCCATATCCAAGCACGAGAAGAATTTTGAAGATCCTAAGCGATCAATGTGATCTTCTATGAGAGGCAATGGGTACCTATCTTTAACGGTAATCCGATTTAGAGCTCGGAAATCAACACATAGCCTGTTCGAACCGTCCTTCTTTTTAACCAGTAACACAGGGCTGGCGTACTCGGACTCGGATTCCCTGACTATACCTTTCTCTAACAAATCTTTTATAATCTCCCTTACTATCAGTTTCTCTTGGTGTGATAAACGGTACGGATGATTCACTACTGGTGTATCACTAGTAAGGTTTATATGCATCTCGCCAGTTTTAACTGTAGTAGTAGCCGTACCGGATATCAAAAAGTATACATAAGGGCAATTAGATCGTCGCCCTGAAGGGGCGTGTTTACATCACTAGCTACCTCTCTCTGAACTACGTTAATATTCGCAACATTACTGGAGGAATGTGTCAGATACTGTCTATCCTTAGTTCGTAAGTAAACAATGCCATCTCTATTTAATACGTCTGTGCCTATTATGATCGGAGTATTCATGCATGAGGCAGGTATAACGACTAAATCAACTTCAAGCGAAATGTTTTCAAATTCAATGGTTAGTGTAACGTATTCTTTAGAAATAATTTCTGTGTTACTGACACCCTTTATAACGCGCTGTGTGAGTTTACGGGGACATGAAAATAATTTGACAACATCCGAGGAAATCAATGAGATATTTATCGCACCGCTATCTATCAAGATATCTACCGGGATGCCCTGAACTACGGCTGCGGTGACGTCACTATTACCGGAACTACTACTCGAAATTTCTGCACACAGGTTCACCTTTTTATTTTGGTTCCTATTGTTAGTTTCTACTCGCTGTTTTGTAAAACACTCATTCTCACTATGACCGATCTTTTTACAGAAGGTACAAGACGGTTTTTTACTATCCGAGGTTTTGTGGGAACGTTCAGAAGTCTTAGGTTTCGACGGGCATTCATAGCTTTTATGCCCGGCGCGACCGCACACGTAGCATTTTAAAGTGGGTAGTTCAATATTGCGCTTTTTAGTAGAATATGAGGGTAAGCGAGTATCAAGTTTTGTGCGGGCGGGCTTGACATAAATTGCCAGGAATGAGACTAAATTCTCTACGGTGAGGTCAGCGTTGGCGGCCGCTGCACGCACTTGCGGATCGTTTATGCCTCGTATAACAATTTGAACCATGAGTTCGTTACTCAAGCCTTCAACAACGCGCAAGCGCAGCAGCGATCGCCGAGCATACTCCGCGTATGTTGAGTACTTGTCGGAGGTAGCGGTCATCTATACATATAATAAAATTGTAGAAAAGTGGTGTCTGTACAATGGAAATATAAACAAAAAAGTAGCAAGGGTTGTTATTATATCGATGCCGAACCTGAAATTATAATTATTATTTTTTTTGTCCGTTAAGATGCGAATACGTTGCCGCCGACCGTGTAAGTAACTGTGAAACCATTGAATTACCGGTGGAGATATGTTGAGGGAGCACAATATGCCAAGTAAAATATCGAAATCAACAGTATTAAAGGCATTGCTGAAATCCAGCAATGCAAGTACCGGTAGATTACCGATTTCCATGCCTGATCTAATGTCATCCGTAATTTGAACCAGAGCTGTGGTAGTGCTATGTTCAGGTCTAAAACCTGACTGGAAGGGATTGAGAAGGTTAAATTTAGAAGGAAATGCACTAATCTGCATATGGACTAGACGTTCAAGGACTTTTGAGAGGAAAGGCAAGATAGAAATGATTCGGATTCCTCTCATTCTAAATAATTTCCCATTTAGTTTTAAACGAGTCCAGTTTCCAGTCAGCCTATGTTTTGCGATGACGATTAATAAAGCCCAAGGTCAGACGTTGAAAGTTGTGGGTGTAGATCTAAGTATCAGCTGTTTCAATCAATCCTAGGAGCCTGTATGCTTTCATCCCCGATGGCCATACGTCAAATATCGTATACAGAGAAGCATCTGTAAAGTAAATTTATAGCTACCCAAGCGAAAGTATATGTATAAAAACCTAATTCTAAATATGCTGTCCGAAAAGTAACTATTCCACGCGGACGAAGTCGCGGGCACAGCTAGTCACGTCAAATAAAATGTTAGCAAAATCTAATTTCCGGGGGCACAACGGTGTAAACTCTAACCTAAAATTTGTCCAAGACCGATCATTAGTGACCCATTCGTTTAGCCAGGTTTTTGCGTCGCCTTTCAAACAATTAGAGACTCGCGAGAGACATTCAGAATCTCCCCAACTGTTTGCCGCTTTAGCGCGTTCCACCTCTTCACACCATACCTCAATGTTGTGTATCGACGGATCAAAGTTAGATACAAAATAATTATGTGATTTATTTGATATCACGGTACCCAATAATTCAACCAACGTTTTTCCAACTGAGGGTATGTCGTTATTTTCTTGAGGTATTTTGTGAGAAGGCGGGTCTGGTGGAGTTCGCGATGCGTCTACAGAACTTTCCTCTATAGCTTTAAGACGTGCGATTATCGTGCTCAAGGTTTGTTTTACTGAGGAATTAGAACGAGTGCTTGAATCGCGCAAATTTGGACGGGATCGTCTGCGATCACGACACTGGGTACGAGTACTTTTACGGTCGTTACCACGAGAGCGAATACGAGAACGAGAACGAGTACGGGAATGAGAACGCTCGGGAGTAGTATGCGGTGATTGAGTATGAGACCGCTCAAAAGAATTTCGACGCCTATGTGACTTCTTCAAAGAATCTTTACGACGACGGTCTTTGTCAGATGACCTATTCCGAGGCCTCGAAGAACGAGGCATCGCTTTGGTTGATGGCTGATTGTTTTTTTTCAAGAGCTTAATGATATGTGGACACAGGTGTATCCCACTTCTGATTTTAGGAATCAGAAGGGGTGAGATTTACTAAAACAATCAAACATCGACTAAGTTATAATCAATTTACAATTTTAATACCAAAAATCAATCTACAACATTAAATTAAGGAAACAATCAACCATCAAAGACTCACGTGCACCAACGATCTCACCGCTCGAACGTACCCTGTCAAATATGCCGCCATATTTTCATTCGGTCGCTTTTTTAGAGATTGCCGGTGACGCAGTAACAACAGATAAACAAAATAAAAAAAAGTAAAATTCGGTTCTAATAGTATGTATTTAGAAATATATATGTATGTTTATCAGTGGTCTGGTTACCATAACACAAGCTCTCTTAGAGCTTAGCTTGGGATCAGATTACCGTGTGTGAATTGTCCAGGAATATATAAAAATATGACCAAATAATTAAGTAGTTAATTGGCCATGACGTAAAATCCGACTTTAATTGGTTTCGGTCAAAAGGTTAACTTTAAACTAAGCTTTCTTACGTCATTATTTTTATTTATTTGTTTAAAAACATTGTCTGAAACCTACGGGTCAATGTTGACGTGTTTTATGTCATTAAGTATTTTGTTTTGTTAATGTTAACTAGTTTAATTAGATAATATCCTAGTTTATGTTTAAGAGTTCTTATCACAAATTTTATTGATACTGGCACAAATAATGTGGTACAATTTGATTCGTACCAAAGAGCTAATAGTTCGGGGGTGCCTCAGGGTAGCATTCTAGGGCCTCTGTTGTTTCTTATTTACATAAATGACCTTCCACGTGCATTCAAACATAATTGCGTCCTATTCGCAGACGACACAACCATAATTTTGGACTGCAAAAATATAGATACTTTTAAAACAGAAATATATAAAACATTAGAAGATGTCATAAAATGGCTAGATATAAACAAATTAAAAATAAACATAGAGAAAACAAAACTAATCAACTTTAAAACTTATAAGAGTAATAACACTGAATTAAACATTATCTACAACAATTCTGAAATCAAACAAATACTTAGTGCAAAATTTTTAGGTATTATTCTCGACACGCATCTTTCATGGAAAGAACATGTCAATAGCTTATGCATAAAAATAAACAAGTTTGTTTTCGCACTTAGAAAAGTAAAAGACGTGACAAGCAGACAGACCTCTATTATGGTATATCATGCTTACATGTGCTCCATCATAAGGTACGGCATAGTGATCTGGGGTAATTCTTGTGACATTGCTAGAGTATTCATAGCTCAGAAAAAATGCATTAGAGCCCTGTACGGCATGGCCTGGTCAGAATCATGCAAACCAATCTTCAAGTCAAAAAACCTACTAACCGTGCCGTGCATATATATCTACGAAACAGCTAAATTTGTTAAATACCACAGCCATCTTTTTGCATCCAACGACAACACATTTAAACGCAAAATTAATCACCTACCTCTAAAAATGCCTGTACCTAAGCTTGAACTGTTTAGGAAAAACTGTACCTATATGGCACCTTTAATATATAATTCTTTACCCAAGGGAATGACCGACCTGCCGTATAATAAGTTTTGTAGTGCCTTGCGAAAGTGGCTAATCCAGGAGAGTTTTTACAGTGTCAAAGATTTTTTGAACAAAAGCACGTGCCGATTTGGTGCCCACTAGAATACTTTTATAATAATAATTAAAATATTTGTTATAATTATAATGAAACCAATTCTGATAATATTGTATTATAAGCTAGAATGTAGTAATTCGAATTCAATTAGTATATAATTCCATTTATAAAATTAATGTTAAACTATATTTTGCATACCCGTAATGTGGGTGGAATATGTTCAGCACTATACCTACACTAACTTAACATCCTATGTACCACCATATTTCAGCAAATAAATGATTTATTATTATTATATTATTATTATTATTGGGTTTCAGTAGGCAAAATAACGTAACATTCTCATTATTCCTAAAATGTTTATAATTAAATCCTACTTCATAATAATATACCCAACAACGCAATCGTTTCATAAGTAGGAGTCTGTCATACGTTGGTCTCATAAGTTAAGTTTTGATTATCCGATTAAGACCCGTTTATGTGCCCTTGCTAAGGAAAGTCGGCGGGGAAGACTGAAAAAAAGAGTAACAATACACTGTGTCTATGGGCCTGTTTTCAGGAGAAAACAGGCCCATAGACACAATAGGTGAACCCGGGATCGCGCGGTTCAGAATTCTTAAATGTTTTTTTAGAAGACACTGTTAAATTCTTACTTTTTTGTGGAAGAGTTTTTTCTTACTTTCACCAATGATCCCTACCCTGGAAGCGTCTTTGCCTACCCAGACATCCTTCGCTCTGGGTCAGGTGGACTATTTACTAGATATGTATGCTAAACTCATATGAGTTTAAACTTCTGATGCTACTACTTTACATTGTAACGATTCTGTATTCTTACCTACTCTATGTCACGCAATAATAAAACTGCGTTAGATTGCATCGTTTCGTTCGTAACGTGAACTGTCAATTGACGCAACTCCTCTATTTGCGGCCAGCAATTTACTCTCATTTGTAACTATTTAAGTATAGTATTTACTTGTATGTTATAGTTGCAAACCTGATATACCAGTCTATTGAACAGGAAGTCTCTGAGTTGCATTTAACTAGATTATATTAATATTTGCATATACTTTTCTGTTTTATTGTTTGGCGTCATATTGTTATCTACACTAATATTATAAACGTAAAAGTTTGGATTTGAAGATGTTTGTTGCTCTTTCACGCAAAAATTACTTAATGGATTTAATGAAACTTTACTATTGTAAAGTTTTTTGGTGTAAGCTATATCAGAAAATCTTATAAATCAAAATAACACATAGGCTATACTTTGTAGAGGTAGTGCGAATTGACCAATATAACGTAATGGGTACCTAATGGTGGCTTGGTGGTTAACCACAAGGACCTCCTTGGATTTCCGTTTAAGTAGTTAAAATGACTAACATAACATAACATATCATCACGCTTATATCCCCGAAGGGGTAGGCAGAGGTGTACCAATATACACCCACAGTTCGCCGATATGTTAAGGTCCCATGTAATAGGGGGCGAGCCTATTGCCACTAACCGGGCACAAATCCAAACTCCGACCTGCTACTGAGAATTTCATAGAAAAACCTAATAACACCTTGGTCGACTCGGGAATCGAACCCAAGACCTCTAGCGTAGCAGTTGCGCTAAGCAGCAGGCAGTTAAAATGACTAATGTTGCAAAATATAGAAACAAAAAAATACTAACGTTTTAGGTGTGTACCATTTGTTTATCTTTAACTGAGTAGATAAAAACCCTAGTTAAAACTAGCAAAATGGTTTCCATTAATGCCGGAATTGTAATTTCACCTTCTTTCAGCTAGTTTATTATACACAGGCTGTTGTTTTACGTAACCATTTAAAACACGATGTTTTAGTCGTATTTACAGATATTGTATATGCAAAACTATCAACTTCAATGCAATATTTTTTTGGAAAATATTTTAGTGAAGGAAATTAGGGAAATCCGAATTATGTTTAGTAAATAAATTATATTAAAAAGATTAGTAGATGACGTTTTCTTATACGTCATACACATTAATTTCCGATACATTATTTCAAAACTATTGCGTAAAGGCCGAATCGATCAGTTATAGTTATTGATCTTTTTTTATCTTGATACCTAATTATTAACCAAATTATTGTACCTACAAAATTAAACTTTTCATATACTTTGACGTACATTACCTACTTATTTATTAGAATATTACAATAACAAATCAGTTGAAACGACAACCCCATGTATTATTTAATCAACGCCATTATCACACGCGTCACAAACATAATAACAATTTATTGTAAGTCAAGCCCGAGCCTCGTTCAGTCCACGCTTTGCACGCACACAATATGTATTATTAAGTTAATAAAATAATAATTATTAATTATTAAATGTATTAAATAATAGTGTTAAAAATGTGTTACAAGTCTTTATTGCGCGGCGCTAGTGCTGTGAAAAGTTTCGGGTTGCAAAAGAGATGTTTTTCTGTTCATGGTGTCACGTTTAGCGTAAGTATAATATGATTTTTATTTAACAAGTCATTTATTAAAAGATTTGTTAATTTAATTACTCTTAACGAAGAAACGATATTTTTGTTTCATAGCAACAGTAGATAACTATTGTTTATACAAGCCTGATTTTTTTAGGTGTTTAGTAGGTAGGTTCTTCTTACCATAGATAAGTATACAATGTAAGTACAGGTACTCCAATTTTATTGGCAAAGAACTAGAATCTGTGATAAGAATATTTTAGAAGTTTCATATGTTTTATCTTTGCTGGTTGTCGAAGTATTTTTTTTTTGTATTTGGATATACCAAAAACCGTTTTAATAACCAACTTCGTTCACAGCGGCCTTATAATTTAAGAGTTCATAGGTTCGTTACCAGTTACACACGTTACTTTTTAGGGTTCTGTCCCAATGAATGGTAACGGAACCCTAGAACCTATTAAGCTTGCGCTATCCATCAACCCTCCGTCTTTCAGCGGGTCTTAGGGTCCGTAATAGGTAGAGAGTTGAAGTCTAGAATGTGTACAAATAATAAAAAAATTGTAGTTTATGTAAATAATAAGATATTAGGTAGCATAGGTTTATACTACTAGATGGTACGGAACCCTTTGTGTGTGAGTCCGACGCGTAATTGACCTTAATGAGTATAATTGACTTCAGACTGAGATTATAATAAACCACGTATCTAGTTCATATTTTATTGGTTTTTCAGGTACAATTTTTATACACTCTCATTATTTTAATAACATCGATAAGAAGCCAATGACTTTTGTTGTCATGTGCGGTTATGAATATTAATATCCAAGATTTTTAGACGAAGTACCAACTGAACTTCCTCCTTTATGCTATTAGCAAGTAATAGCAAGCTTGGCTAAATTGATGTTATAATAGGTCTGTGAGTGTTACTTACACGTAACACTTCATTTATGGAATAAAACTTAATTAAAGTTTTATTTTTCTTTCTGACGACGAACGTCAGAGCTCCTTGTGCTTAACTTTAAATTAAATTGACCTTACTTAACTTTTTCGGCGTTTGTGCAAAGAAACAACTAAACACAGAAGAAATATGTGCTGAGCACACAAACATTAGTCTCGTGTAAGTAACAAGACAATAAGGTTATCTCTTATTATAAATACTGAGGTCAAATAATAATTATAAATACGGAAATCAGCGCTTACTATTAACACTGAATAATTAATAGTATATACGTAGATACTATGAGCTTATAGGCCGTGTTCAAACCAAACGTATAGTCAGCCGCTTTATGTGAACCCCAATGTTTACATGAAACTAGACAATACTACGCAAATCTTAATAACGTATTTTTGGTTAGGTGTTACGGAGAATCTAAATATGTGTGAAAATACAATAAACTGCGTAACGCTCGTTCTTGGCCTACAGCTGACTATGCGCTTGGTTTGGACACGACCTTAGGGTAGAGCTTATTCCGTGCGAAAGCGAGACGAAGCCACGTGTAACAACAATATACAATGGCAAAAGTCTAGTTTATTTTTATTTTCAATACAATACAAAAATATATAGGTAGACTCGTTTTGGACACCGCACAACAAAATTCAGACTCTGCGACAGTCAGAACAGTTACGAGTCATATTAGTAGTCATCATCATCCACAGCCCTTGTCCTCCCACTGCTGGGCATAGGCCTCCCCTTTTTCGTGCCATATTCTACAGTCCTATGCCAGCCTCATTCAGACTCATTACTATTAGAAGTAAATGCACAGAACAAGACAGCTATGTACTTACTTATTTTGTCGGCAACATTAATATAGTATATCATTATCAATCTGAGACACATTAGCAGTAATCCCGCTAGATAATGAGCTCGTATAAATAAGGATTATTGCTACATATACGACCGATAGTGTTTACAAACATTAAACTAATTTCACAATAGGACTATCTACTCGAGTTTATCGCAGATAGCGGTTAATGAGAGTATCAGACACTAATAGCCGGACTTTAAAAGTGGTGGGACAGTTTTTTTTCGACAAAACTTTGTTTTGATAGATAACAGTGCATTGTTGCAGTTTGTTAGAGACTATGGTTATTAAATTAGTGAAGAAGTTTATCAGTTTTATAATCTTTTTATTTTAGCTTTGATTTGAATACTAGAGTATTTAAAATGAAAACTTAAGACGTTTTTTTAGATTTACGAAGATTCGACCCAAGAATCATCAATGCAACTTCCAAAAATAGACAATTAGATGAATAAACTATGTATGCATAATAATATGAGAAAGTATGTTGTTTTTTATTATTTGAAGCAACGTTTTCAGAAACACTATTAGCTCACTGTGTTAAAGTCGAGTATAAAAATAAAATTATTATACTGTTTTTATCTAATGGGAAATCACCAGAAATACCTTCACAAAACATAACTGTTATTATGTTATCTTTGTAATCAGATGTTTGTGGAACATGAGCCTAAAATACCGGTAGAGTTAATGTGATGGGGTAATTTCCATAACCACCTCTTTGCTCGTTTGTAGGAAGGAAGCTGCTTCTCATTTTCTTGATCCTTATCAGCTTGTTCCTAATTTGGTTACACAAATGTTTATAATAAAAACTCTTCATTGTACATCAAGAATAGCGCTGTTTAAAAAAAAGTGGTACCTACAGGAAAAACGTCATTACATGACAAGTATGAGTATGACCAATTAAAAAAAGCGCATAGACAAGACCTAGCATGCCTAGGTATAATAACATAATTCCAGTTTTCAAATGACCCAAGGCAGGGCAAAAGGTTTCTTCCCACATAGACAAGAAACTAGCATTGATCAGAACGTTTGCTCACTTGCGGGTAAGCGATTTCAGAATCCAATATATTGAAATCCAGGTTTCCACACAATATTTCCTTCACCGACTTTCTGTATCTTAGAATAGTTAAAAGGTACATTTATATTTTTATGTAAGTTATCTACCGTCTTCTAAAAGGTTAATACTTGATTTACATAATGATAAAACTTGCATATGTTTGCAATCTTTATAGTATAGCTAGCAGAAGATTAAAAGGAACGAGCTGAAAAATAAGGACTTAAAATGTTGTCCTAAAGAATTTAGACCTTGTTCTGCATTGTTCTTCATCTCCTAATCCCTTAGTATCTCTATATATAAACTTGTCAACTATTCCGTCGTGTAACACCATAAGTAGCCATGCAAATAAATGGTAACTCACCTGAATTATAAAAACAAATGAACGTCACCGTTGTTTTCCTTAGACGTGCGGTAAATAAACATTAGATTGTAAATAATCGTATTCATTAAGTTTGTCCTTAACTCACGTGATTAAACGATATTATGTTACAAAGTAATGGGCATTTAGTTTAATCGTCATAATTTGATTCTGTTACACTAGTTTTAATTGGGTATTTATCATACAATACTATAGTATAGTCTGCCCATGAATATGATACCTGCAAAGGTGTCGAAACGTCGGGACCTGAATCTAAAATTAACCCAAGAAATTGCGTAAAAAGTAGTTTTATTTCAATTTCAAACATTCGCGTAAACCGAAGAAACCAATAAATACTATAGTAATTGGTTTTTAGCCATTGAAAGACATGTAGATAAGTTTTTTTGGTTAAAATTTGCGTACGAAAATGCAAAAGACCGTACATATGATCCGCATGGGATAGCTTATGCTCTGCTGTGGAACAGAAACCAAATAAATAAAAAAATATTTTCATGTGTCTAGTCTTCTTAAGATAAGATCCACACATGGATTAGATAAGTTATTTATTTTTCCTATTTCAACCTAATTTAATTAACTTCTTTAAAACTAAATCTGATAATCTTTGAATACATGCAAGAGGAAAGAAGCGTCGTCGGGAATTTAAATCTAAATGAACCGCGCAGCAATCTGTTTACAAAAATGTTTTATTTCAATACCAACATTCGCGGTAACTTCAGAATGATTTTACAAAGCGTTTATTCTGACATACTAAATCAGTGATACTCCAATGCACTTCTTAATTACTATGGCACTGGACTAAATTAATGTAATATATATCGTGCAATACCTATAGCTAGGTACCTATGTAATATTCCTTTACACACGACATTAGCGCTCATTTGTCGACAAGAAATAAATCAACAACGACGTTCGAAACTTGAAAAATAAAAACAATATTAAATGAGAGGTCATTGGTTCATAAAATACAGATAAATAAAGTACATTAGAACTAATATGAAGTAATCTGTTTGTTCGTACTAAGTGTTTATTATTATCAAACATATGATAATGTTCTAGTTATCAGACCGTTTTAACTGCTTGCACGGGATGGTACTGTGAAGTAATATAAACTTTTTATAATGTTGCAATTGTGTGGTGGTGTTTTGAAAAAGGTGAATGGTAGGAGGTTTTATACGGTAATAGGATGGGATAGGTCGCAGCTTGTGCGTTCCAAAGTTTTAAGTGAGGTGAGTTTTGTTTTTTTTTAATTGTTTGAATTTAGAAGCTCCGTACCGTTATTTGTTTTTTTGTATTATATGGCTTTTGGTGTATAATCGTGCCAATTATTTTTAAAGGTAGTATTTTTCCTTTTTTTTTGTTACTTTTGATAGTAAGCGAGCTACACAGCTACTAACAGTTGTTGTGTTTAATTAAAATTAGAGTAGGACTTCTCAAAGCCTGCAATTTGATTTAACTTTCAAATTCAACTTTACAGTTGATATCAAGTACCATAATTTTGACCTTGACTTCTACCAAATTTAGAAGCAGTTAGGTTCATTTAAATTTCTTGCTACTATGAACTTGCGACAGTAATACAGTGCATCATTGTATTGAGCACGGTCTGGTATCGTGATGGAATTGCCTGTGCAAAACATGAGCCATATTGCCATTGAAATAAGGTTTAAAATCCTACTAATAGCGGTTAACAGCTATGGGAATGAATCCTATTTGGGATACCTGTCTCGTTTTCCTTATTAAATTAATGTTAGCATACTGTACGTAGTGATATTATTGTATTCAGGACTATGTCGTATCATAATAATAATATAATATGCTTAATATATTTATATACAGTATGTGTATTAGTATCTTGTAATTGATATTACAGAGAAGAATTAAACGCCGACTTAATCACCGAGTTAGGTAAAGTTTAGTACCTAGATGTTTGTCTCAAAGTTACTTTACATAACTGCACAAATCGAAAATAAATATAGCTTATTTATTTAAGGAGTTGTTCTTGACTCATTTTAGTTAATAATAAATCATTTATTTTCAGGCTACTAAGGCCCATAGACCTTACAAACTAACATAGATATATATTTTTTAATAATAAGAAATGCCTGAACATCGTTAAAAGAGCTTTTAACTGTCCCAATGACCCAAAGACCCTTTAACATAATACAAACAGTATTAACAATAGGTACCTATACCACACCTTCTAGAACATTTTGTAAGCCCGGAGTGTGGTTCAATTTATTTCTAAATAGAGTTTCACCCCGCTGCGCTGGTCGCTCCTCACACTTTCATTATTTACCGGCACTGGTTAGCAAGCTATTGTTTTTATTGTAAAGATTTAAAATAAATATTATGTTTGGATAAATTTTGTTCCATGGAGGACTTGAATGTGAATAAATCGCAATAAAATCCATTAAGTGTTCTTTAAGTGTCTAACATTTGCGTAAAAAAAAACAAAAAATATTTTTAAGAAAAGATGTATTCATCAATTGGTTGCAAGATATTTTTGTTTTTATGAATTAAACTAAATACGTCTTCAGGTTAACACGATTTTTTCGGCTTTATTATTTTTCTTGATTTTTCTTCGGAACGATATTTATGTAAAACGCCACCATGGCGTTAGTTGTGTGTATTTTAATTTACTAGATATAATAAATAAATAGCTTTTAATTTAATTACTGAATACCTATCAATTACCTTGGGATTGAGATCAAAACATATGACCCGGTCATACTAGTAACTAGGCTATCACTAAAACATTATGTAATACACCAATAATAAAATTATATGAAGAAGCATTACGACACATACAAACAAACAGCTTACAGCGTATCTTTATACTTACAATAAAGTTTCCTGAGACTGCTTCGTTGGCCTAGTGGTGCTAAGCGCGACTGCTACGCAAGAGGTCTTGGGTTCGATTCCCGAGTCGGCCAAGGTGTTATTGGGTTTTTCTATGAAATTATCAGTAGCAGGTCGGAGTTTTGATTTGCGCCCGGTTAGTGGCAATAGGCTCGCCCCCTATTACATGGGACCTAAACATATCGGCGAACTGTGGGTGTAAATTGGTACACCTCTGCCTACCCCTTCGGGGATTCAGGCGTGATGACATGTTATGTTATGTTTTATAAAGTTTCCTTGTTTATCAGACCAGTGAATAAAATGTCTGAGAACAAACTACAAATATTTGTTCACGAAACATAATTATCATTTGGTTAATGAGACGGTTTGTTTAGTCTTAGAATTTAAGGTCATTAGCAAGGACTGCCAGACTAAATAAGCTGATTTATAATTAAATACTAGATAATAAACTATTTTTCTATAACGAAAGCGAGCACCAAATTACATGAAAAACGTTTTTTGTGCCAAAATTATTTATCTTGAGTAAGTTGCATTGCCTAGCTTAGAACTAAAATAAAAAGACTAAGCTAAGCTATGTTAAAACTCTTAGCCAAATAAGTTAGAATAATTCTATTAAAATTACATTAAATAATTTTAGTAAAATTAATCTTATTCGACCCTTCTTTAACATTCTTTCAGAAAGATATTTTAAATTTAGATTGTCCGATTTTAGATTTAACTATATCGATCTAGTATATGTATAGGTAAACTAGATACCTATATCAAATGAATTCAACAAATTGTCGTTGCCCCAATAAATCGCCAGTCGACATCAAACTCGTCAAGCGGAGTGCACATCAATTGTTTAAATTGCCCATCAAGGTACATTCAAGGAAAACGTTTTATTTATTATTGACAATTAGTTGCCAATGGGGGCAATTTATATACATGTATTTAGGACTGAAGTTTGTCACGTAGCGTCTAGTAGCCAATTAATTCTGCGCTGTAAATTAAATTGAATTTTTTCTTTCTTTCAGTTTGCATGTGTAATTTTTTACGAGTTATCAGCATCCTATCGTTAAGCAACTATTGGGGTATTTGCTTTAGTTACATAATTTCTATATCTCTATTAAGTTTGTATAACGAATTGCTGGTAACGTTAGGTGACACTTCCGTGGAACGTTTGCAAGTAATATTAACAGGTGAAATTCTAAATTAGTGTCTTGTGATTTCTTTTGGAAGAGATCTATGCAGTTAACCTGAGCGCAGGCTTTTACTGCTTCACCGGATTTTATCTTGTGTCTTCGACCACATTTGTCTCTATATGGACTTCTTTCATACCAATAAAACACTAGTGATGGTTATTTGCAAAACAGACAACAATGGCAGAAAAAAGGGGAGGCATATACTACCCTACCTATAGTGAGTGATTCCGGGCTGATATGATGATGATGATGAAAACACTATTGATAGTTATTTGCCATATACTGTCCAAGATGCCAGATTTTAAACTGGACTTTGACTGGAGGTGGACGAAGGTACC
The DNA here is from genome assembly GCA_905146925.1 of Autographa gamma. NCBI lineage: Eukaryota > Metazoa > Arthropoda > Insecta > Lepidoptera > Noctuidae > Autographa > Autographa gamma. Next base: position 2,709,642 of record LR989858.1, read on the forward strand.
CTCTATAAAACTACCGCAGTGCTTCCCATTTCCCTTAATCGCGGACCAGAATGAAACGCATTTAAAACTACAGCTCTAAAGCACAAATGCACCTGCGAAATTGTCCAAGTTTAAATTATTCCAAAATGTTTGTAAAACACAATTTACTGTTTGAATTCAAAATTTTGAATTAGTATTCAAACAAGCTCTTCTGGTCTGTTCGTTGACGGAGATGAAGACTAAACTGTGCAAAGTTATGCAGGTACAAGTCGTATCAAAGTTTAAGTCACCAATGTTGGTAGAGGGATAAGTAACCTTTTGGTTGACGATGGTGATGATTTGTGCTTGGCTTTGCATCCTTGCATGTTACTTATTACTACTACAGTTTACTATATTAAGTATTTATACAAGACAGTAAAAGTGAAGTGTCTAATTTTAATTTCAACTTAACATCATTTTCCCTAAATGCATATGAACGGTACTTGATAAAAACATTTTTTTTTCAGTCTGTCTGTTTGTTCCGACTAAACTCTAAGATGGCTGGGCCGATTTTGACGCGATTTTCACTCACAGATAGCCAATGTCATAAGGAGTAACTTAGACTAGAAATAGGCTAGAAATTTTATTTATTTAAAGATGACTTCTGGACTATTTAATAAACTACTACCGCGGCTAAAACCGCAGGGCACTGCTAGTTCGATGCATGTTCAGTACCAAGAACCCGGAAATGATTTACCACCTGTATATCTCTAACGCTCATCACTCACTGTCTTCACACATTTGACACACGTCAGTTTCCTAGCTGCGAACGTCACGTATCAGAGATCGAGTCATGCCCTAAGGGAGGATACATGTAACGGATAGTTATGTAGTGGTAGTAGTGATACGTTATGGATATGTGGTGTGTTTTCATACTACGTTCATGTAAAATATGTAATTTTAGGGGTTTAGGGGTGTGACTAGCAGGAAAATGATCGTGGTAGTCACATTGGTGTGGCCACATGGTGTGACTACGAAAAAGTCTTAGTCATTAAACACTTACTAAATTATTTAATGCTTATTTACAAGTAGGTGAAATTACATTGTTATAAATACGTTTTTTTTTATTCAAGTTTTTTATTTTGTTTTTATTTCAGGCAGTAATTGTACATTTATACTTTGATGCATATTATTATGTCGATGAAAATAAGACAAAACTCCGTACAAAAACAAATATCACGGTCAGGTAAAATACACTACGCCCCTGTTAGCAACGATCGATATGACGATAGAAATTCTTATCAGAAAAAACCAATAACATTTTTAATACATTTCATTAAACATCATATCTATCTGCTCTTCAAAGACTGCATTATGCAATATGCACATTGGTATTATATAACCTTGGTATAGCATTAATAAATGAATACTGACATTATGCACGAGTATTCTGTGGTCACAAACAAGGTCCATTCGTATTAATTACAAGTACGAAGGACTGCGTATGTTGTAACAATGCATTTGCAAAATGGACCTTCCGTCTTTGGAATAAGAGCGTTATTAATGTCAAAGGGTTGAAAGGTATGTGTGGGTTACTGTACCTGTACTTCTATTAGAGATGACAGTAAATGTTATGTACGTAAATGACGTTAAGTTAATAAGAATGACGGAAGTATTTTTATAATTGTTATAGATTAGTTTTCCGTTCATAAATATCCGATGTTTTTTGATCTTATTCAAATTGTACTGTTTTTGTTTTAGATTTTTTTTTGAGTTATGAAAACATAATTATTATTGAATCTATAGTTAATGAATGTTTTGTGTTTTTGAATGATCCATTTAAAAATATATCTAAAAAAATCCAGGCTATTTTGAAACTATTCGATGCATAGCTGCAAAAGTTGAAATTCTATCGAGCGTATCTACATATTCCGTTGCCAAATATTGCCAAATACTGAAGCCAGAATTCCACAGATATCGTTACTCAAAAAATACCAACAAATTGTATGCAAATAGAAAAAGGTTTTGGAAGGGACCGGCTTTTGTTTTCAGTTTTTAGACCTAGCCTAATGGTGAGCTAACACTTAAAATAATATTAATACAACTATAGTATTCGAGACCCCGGTTTGCATATTTGATATTCAGACAACCAATTCTTCAATTCGAAATTGTATTTATATTTGTTTAGACACAGACAAATTAATCAAAGGTACATAAAAAAAGTTTTGTAGTTACGTCCTCTGTCATGGAAGGGGTGAAAAATCCTGAATTATGCTATATCTTATCTAAGTGTTAAGGCTCTGATAAACTCTATCTTCTACAGGGTACAAGACTTTCGTGGACAAACACTAACATCAAAAGAAAAAGTAGCAACCAAATTAAACGTTGTTTAGAAAATTTTACACACAGCTGGGAAATTGTATTTAAATAATTTATTGTAATCAAATATTTTATTATTTAAATAATATTCAATTATATGTACTGCATCTATATCTAAACAGAGTGGAGGTATACAGTAAGCCCACGTTTTTAAAGAAGATGATCAATAGTATGTCATGCCGAAATTCCATCTGACATTGAAAAATTTCAAATTCAAAATGCATTATTACTTCATCAAAGTTAAACGAAATGATTTATCTTGTCAAGATTAGATACTTGGCGACATAAGAAATGAAGTTTAAAAGTGACAGTGACATTGACAGTTATGTTAATAAATCGATTATCGGTAAAATGTGATGAGTTGAGAAATCGATGATGCTGTTAAAATGATTAATACTACGTTGATGGTTGCAAAGCATATTATGAATAGGCTAAATGATGATAGGGTAGAAAATGTGGAGTAATCATAAAGTCCCCAGGGGGTATTCAGAGCTGTTTTCCTGTTTTTTTTTTCTATTATAATATCTGCTTTAATTAAGGTGTTTTTGTTTGCTGTAGCATAAACTGAAGTCAAATACAAAATTCGTTTTATATTTGGCAACTATGTAGTTATTTTACTACTGATTAATTTGTTATTTATTCTCACTATAGAAAGTAAGTTAACATTAGATGTTATTTATGTCTCGCTAATGTCAGGAATATAAAACATAATTTATGACATTCGCATAAGCCCCAAGGATTTAAAAATGCAGCAAAAATAACAGTTTTCATGTCAAGTCTAACGAACGGCACTTAAGCATAATTTTCAAATTTCTTTAAATTTCCCTGTTGGCTGGTACCATTAAACGCATAAATTATAACGTCTTAAGGAACAAGGAAGCAACATTAAAAAAGTAATTAAAAAATATTGTTTTAGAATGTTAACTGCTAAAAGCGCCATAGATCATTAATGTTGTGCAGACAGGGGACTTTAAGTATTAAAACTCCTTTAGAAAGTCATTATTAAAATGCAGGAACAATACCATCATGCCTAGGTATGAAGGGTAAAATATAATACTAAGTGTACGCTTCCATACTAATACACTTGGTATACGGTATGGGATCCGGCTTTCCGGATTGCAATCCCTACTTACGTACGTAAGTCTATGGATAAACTCGAGTGTCCGGTAGAACAAAATAAGACATGAAAATAAAAGACTAGTATACTAGCATATAATGCTAAATAAAAATAATTACGGACACCATCACATACATTGCTCTGAACCTAAAGTAAGTAGCTAAAGCACTTGTGTTATGGAATTCAGAAACAGCGAAGGACTTACCATAGTTGTTTCTGAGTCAAACCAGAAACACCCAGACCCGAGGCAATGTAGAAAAGTTGGTTTCTACATTGACCCGCCTGGCGATCGAATCCGGGACCTCAGAGTTAGCGACACTCTGAAAACCGGTGCGCAGGCCACTCGACCTCGGATTAAATCAAAAATATTTGATTTCGGTTTTACATAAACAATTTTCTTTCGCATTTTGTATTTCAATACAAAATATTAAAGCAAACATAATTTGAAAACATGAACCCATTGGGACGTTTAATTTTGATTCATTCTGAGCGAAGAAAACCAGGTAAAGACATCGTCTATATTTTTTGGATCTTTGGTAAACTAACTTATTCATAACGACAGCAAAAAATTTATACTGATACTTAAATGAAAATTGTTTCTCCGTTATCAAAGTTAATCAAAAACACCTGTTAGAAGAGTTAATGGACCATCTTTCGTTCACAATATAAACCATTTTTCCTATAATAGAAACAAGTTAATTAACTTATCAGTAGTTGAATTCATTGTAGACTCGGAAGGAGATAAATAAATAGGCAGGTAATGTGCATAAACACAGAAAAACTATACTTTTGCTTGTATCCGATCAGATTACGTTTTTTATGAGTTCGACCCACGTCAAGGGCACGACGTGGGGATATGTCGGTCTTGCACCGACCAAAAACACCCCGGTCCGTTCTCGCCTTTGTTGGAGCCGCGGGATCGCTTAGCACTCTTTACGCAGAAACGTCCTTATGTTTCTTAAAACTATAAAAAGTTTAATCTATGTCTTTTGGTAGAAAATGTGCATTAGAAGTCTTTTACCTTGCTAAGTGGTCGGCTTGCAGTCTTACATAATAAACGTTGTTAACTAGATTAAATATTTTAAGACGCGAAGGTGGAACGTAAGCAAAGAATAACAAAATCATATTTTAAATACACAATAACTTTGGCCGTATTGTAAATATGGCCAAAAGTAAAAAGAAAAGGAAAACAACAGTGTTCCTTTTTTAAAATTTACATTTTACGCATTTCATGAGTTTCAATCTCTCAGACAATGTCAGTGGTATGTGACGTCATCAGTGTCAAGTCTTTTGGAATCAGTTCTTACTTCCAAGAACCAAATTGACGTTTCTGAGACGGTTATCCGGATTTACGAGTGAAATCCGGGTTTAATATGTGTTAAAATTATAATAGGTGTTCGTGTAGGTGTGTTTCTGTAATCTGTCTGAAGGGTGTGACGTATCGTAATTAAGATCTTATTGCTATTTACAGTTGTGAAGCATAAATAGTTGGGAAAGTGGTTAAAGATTTTATTGTTCCTTGAAAATACTTAAGGATTGGTAATAAAACAATAATTATCAGGCGAAGCAGTCTACTCTGTTACTTTAAATGATGTGGTAGTTTAAATTTTTTAGATTTATTTATAGAACTATTCTTTAATATAAAGAAAAACCTATTATTAAAAAGGATTTCGGTCACTGCAGTCTACAATAATGATTGATCAATTGTGTTTTGCCTCAATAACTTTAACGCTTAGTGTAGAAGTAGTTGTCGAAAACATTTTCAGTTTTTTCTTCTCATAATTTCATAAGCGCGTTCGTGGAACTTGTATATTTTTGATCACCTCAGTTTGTGTTAGATTCTAAGTAATTTAGTTACATAGTTTTCTTTACCTTTTAGAAATTCGTTAAGAAAATTGTTCTAGATCATAACTTTGATAGAGGTGTCTCTGAGAATTTGTGACAACTTTTTAGATTATTCCTGACATACGTTCCATACACTCTTTTTAATTATATTTGTTGGGAAGAGTTTCAATCTGAAATTTTATAGTACCTTTAAGTATAGTTAAGTACGTTTAGGTATGAAGATTATAGACATACCATCACGCCTGAATCCCCGAAGGGTTAGGCAGAGGTGTACTATTGTACACACACAGTTCGCCGGTATGTTGTAGGTCCCATGTAATAGGGGGCGAGCCTATTGCCACTAACCGGCCACAAATCTAAACTTCGACCTTGGTCGACTTGGAAATCGAACCCAAGACCTCTAGCTTAGCAGTCGGGCTTACAACCATTTGACCAACGAGGCAGTCAACGAAGATTAAAACATTGTAATAGAGTGTTTTCAAGTATTCTTCCTTAAATTAATCTCACCTTTTTTCGTTGTTCTCATTTTGATGAAACTTTAGAGTAATGTAGCTTATACACATAATTATTAATTAATTATACAATAAACCTTATATATTAAAATAATGCATCACAAAAGAGTTTACACTGTTTGTCCGTGGATATGTAGTGCACAATATAACTTAATATGCGCGCGTTCAGACGCGTGCCATTCGATATATCAATAGCAACCTCATTATATAAGTGGTTACCTAATTAATAACCCATTTTTCTCTCCCACAGGGCTTAAACGTAGACAAGCGGAACCTGGCCAGTGCTGAGCGTAAACAGAGGACGTTCACCGACAGATCTCAGTTGAAGTACGCAAGGAGGTTGGTTGTGAAGCTCGGCAGCGCTGTCATCACGAGGGAGGATGGCAACGGACTGGCGTTAGGCAGGCTCGCGTCTATTGTGGAACAGGTATGTGTTTAAACATGGAAAGAACACGATAATCTGTAAACTTTCAAAATGCCTAAGAGGTCTGCATAAACATAGCTATAAAACATCTCGATCACGTCAGCTTCCAAATAAAAAAGAACGATCACATCATAATGTGTCTGCTCGTTTAGGAGCTACTGCCACAGAGATACATATGCAAAGGCAGATAACAGACCAACACGTCATACTTAAAAAACCCCTCTATTTGCGCCGGGGGCACCGGGGGACACTTAAACGAAAAGTACCTACTAAACTACTTTGGCTTATATATTTATTCGAGCGTTTTGATTTTGGCGGAGATATGTTGCTTCAATAAGTAATCAAGGTCAAAAAAAATTGTTGCAACGTAAGAACGACGTTATTATCACGTAGTATTGCGTAAATTTGGTATCATAGAGTCGAGCTATAAGAATGCGATTTCATTTTTCACATGCATTCAAGTTTCTCCACAAAAGTTAGTACCTTTATAAATTCAACAGATAATTGTTTACAATGAACTTTTACTCTAAGCACGTCTCTATTTATGGTACCGTCATTCCTATTTCAAATAACTTTCAACTATTCCATGTAAATCAAAGTCTTAGACTTAGATTTTAAAGTTGGAATGTTTACTGACTCAAAATAACGCGAAATGGCCATAAACATTATCTTCATAAATACTTAGTGCTTTTGTTATCGTGTAATAAAATCTCCTTAAACCCCTTTGTGGGTTCGCCAACCTCGAATTTGATTTTCCATTTTATTTTATTAAGAACTTTTTGTTTGGTTTCGGTTTAAAATTGGAAGTTTATCAGGCTTCCGATGACGTACTGGCTGACTTAAATATTTAATCTTTTAAATTCCTAATTATTAGTATAATTTTGATGTTGTACTTAAGAAGCTAATTAACTATGCTTTTAAAGAGAATATTATCATAAAATCAGGGTATTTAGGAATGTGTAAAGGTGTTAATTAATACCTAGTTACTGTAAGACCTATAGCAGCGTATGCTAAATACCTTATTATAAATTCTAAAACATAAGCCTTCCATCCAAAAACAAGCACTTGCCGATGCATAGTTCAAACTCCAAATCGACAGATTGCTTTACAAAGGGAACACCAACACAATCCTCACATAAAATTCAACTATATCACTAACACCACAAAATACATAATCGATCGGATCAAAATTATAGCACACGTTTTGGGAATTTAGGTTTTATGGTTATTAAAATAAGGTGTGTTTTACAGATAGCCCAATGCCATCACGAATTTTACCACATGCTTAAGTAAACTAAACTTTACTGCTATTAAAATAAGGTGTGTATTACAGGTAGCGGAATGTCACCACGAAGGCAGAGAATGCATCATGGTGACGAGTGGCGCGGTGGCCTTTGGCAGACAGAAGCTGACACAAGAGCTTCTCATGTCGCTGTCGATGAGGGAAACTTTGTCTCCCAGCGACCATACCAGAGAGGTGAGTGGTAATTAGAATTAGGTATGTTAATTATAGTCTGAGGTATACCCTAGGTATGGAGATTCTCCATACTCAGAGAACAATGACCTCTAGGTTTGGAATAGGTATGACTCTCCATTGGAGAGTGTATAGGATCATAAGACATAATGTAAGAAAGCGATTTTGTCTGTGAATATAATTGTTAACCTATTACAAAAGGAGGAGTTTCTCAATTTGAGTGATTACTTTTTTTTACGCGACGTGTAGTAATCCGGTAACCCGGTAGTTGGGATTTATTTAAAAAATCTTATGATTACTTGTGCGCGCATATGTACACCTTTGCGTCCTCTGCTCAACCCTTCGGGGTACAGGCGTGATGGTATGTTATGTTATGAATTCTGGTGGTGCGCTTTCTATTGAAGTCGGTTCTTGCTGCTATTGTGTGTATCAATTTACAGTGTGTGCAAATTTGCAAAATCTTTAGCTACATAATAAAAATTATATTTCGGTAACCAACTGGACAAAAGAGTCCTTTGAGAAAGTAAATACACTAACGTATCTAAAAGTAATCTTATCATATTGGTTTAATATCCTATTGTCCTCTTTACTCTACAAAAGTTATTTCATAAAGTGCTAACCATACAATGGACCTAGCAATTCAATATCCATGTATCCTTATTGTCAAAATCTGGTTCTCAAGATTTCCATAATTCTATTCTACCCTCCGGAAGCAATTACATGGTTTATGAACAATGTGTGGTGGAGAAACCCTTGAAATTACATATGAACGTTACATTATGATCCAAATTAATTAAATAAAAGGGTCATATAAAGGTCAGAAAAGTTAGGAGAGATTCTTTTCCTGTTCACCCTTCCGACAAAACAGACGACCCCTTATAATTTGCTACTATTTATAGAAGAAAGGAACGTTTAGGATCAGCGGTGTTATACGTATATTGCACAAGAAGAGGCACAGCAAAGCTTGTATTCATGGATATATAAACGACAGAAAAAATATTGCTATCAAATTGCTAATTTAAAATACGATATCGCTTCAATAACGTAACACGAATTAGAAATTTGACAGCAATATTTTTGCTGCCGTTTTGCTTTTGAATCATACCTAATAACGCCACTACACAACTTTCTTTGCATCCAAAGAAAGCCGTCCAAAAAATAACGGGTAAGAACTTGCATCGTTGAACACTATTTGTTAGTAATATCTATGTCATAAAAAAGCCATACATTCCAATACAGACTACTATAGTATAAAAAAATCTATGAATGAAGCAACAGTTGTTAAAAACAAAACACGCTCTACAACATTGAAAAACTACAGTATGTATGAAAAGCTCGCCAGACTGATATTTCTATATGCAACAAAAACACCAGGCTTCATTATAAAACAGAAATGGGACGTGAAGTTTGGTTCATAGGTACAGTAGGCTGCAAAATAATATAAATTATTATATTCTTTTGCAGCCGACTGTACCTGTAGTGTAGTAGTGTATTAATTCTAGTTTGATATTTAAAAATCATGTCAACAATTCTTTTTTTAAGTATATTTTTTGTTTTTCAGCTGAAGTTCTAGCTACATTTGTTTTACAATTTCGATATGCGTATAAAAAAAATCGGCTTGTGACTGTACACACTGGTGGACCAACAATAACGTAACAAACTATTTATGATAACTAACGTTACAATATGTTATGTGTTCAATGTTATGTTAAAATTATCCTCTGTTTTGTTACATAGTTTTCGGATGGGGTTTTGTTGTCTTTGAAAACTATACATCGTACAGGTATTAGAGTCCTAGGCTTATATATTATAATTACTGACCTAGTAGGTAGTATTAAAAAATATCTTAATACATGCAACAATTTATTAGGTGTAACACTATACAGCAAAATAATAAATTACAAAATAAGATGACATACAGGGTGTTACCTAAAGGGTATATCCATCCAACAGAGATGGAGGTATATAGTCAGTTTACACAATTTCAGCTCTAAAATGAGTCAATGAAATAATTGATATCCAATTTTTCGCGTCAATTATGTAACACTACCACACTTTATCTATATACATTACAGTCATAATAACACAAAACTCTTGTCTACCCAGGACGCCGGCAGTATCTTGGATCCCCGCGCGGCTGCTGCAGTGGGCCAGTCGGAGCTCATGTCTATGTATGACGCCATGTTCTCACAGTACAACGTCAAGATTGCTCAGGTGAGTGGAGAAAAATATTATAAATCACATTGTGGAGTCGGAGTGACACCGGAATAATATATTGATAATATTTAAAACATTGAGTAACTAAGGCCAGTACGTCAGTTACTAATCTATCTATCTAACTAATCGATCTATGGGTAGTATAACCACTCAGCTATCCGTGCTTTAACTAAGATATTTTAATGTAACGCACTCTAATGACGTAAAAGTGTCGTCGACATACCAAATACGGTGATTAAACAAAGCAACGCCCTTAACTGCTATGGTGGTTAATTTTCCGTGCAGACATTCCATTTTTTTTTCTAGTTTTGGCTTGATACGGGAGAAGTAATCAGAAAAGTCGACGATTTTGTAATATATGTAGAAAATGTGAAAATAATATCACAACATTAAACCGAGATCAGAAATATACAGGCTAAATATAAATCGTCATTTAAGTATTTTATGCTAATTCGTTTCAGAAATAGCAATACTTACTTGTAGCTTTAGTAAGACCAGCCAAAGGTTTCAATAAGATTTCTATACATTCTATTCAGTGATCTCTTTTAAATTCAGCGAACAGTCCTAAATAGTGCGTATATTATATTCTATTGATGTATATGTAAATGAGGGAAACAGTATTACACTATATTATTACATTCAGTTTGTGTGGTATGGAATACTAAAGTTCATTTTTCTGGAACTTTCTGTCGACGAATCACTCTCTTCTTTTTTACGAAGTTTTTGAGTAATAAACTAGCTGTCAGTCTGATCTAGTATAAATAGGAAGTAAAACAGTACACGTTCGCACACGAGGCAGCGCTAGTCTCCAATGAAATTAATACCCTTATTTCGATTAGGAACCTTTAAGAAAATTAATGTACTTTATCTATAAGCTTTTATGCTAATTCTACATTAAAACAGATATGAGATAATTTTAATTCAATATTCAGAACATTGGCATCCTCATCTGAATCCAATATACAGACCTAAATTACGTAAAACATATTCTCAAAACGTCGTATACTAGCCTCTCTCTGCTTCTACCTCCGTTTTAGTATCTTTCCTGTCCATCCAAAGGTTGTCTGGAAGATATCGCTATTAGCGATAAGACCGCCATTGTACACTTTACTGTTACTGTTCTTTATTTTGTTATGTTATTTTAAAAATGTACAATAAAGTATATTCTATACTATTCTAAACTGCCTCGTTGGCCTAGTAGTGGTAAGCGCGACTGCTACGCTGGAGGTCTTGGGTTCCCAAGTCGACCAAGGTTTTATTGGGTTTCTCTATGAAATTCTCAGTAGCAGGTCGGAGTTTGGATTTGTGCCCGGTTAGTGGCAATAGGCTCGCCCCCTATTACATGGGACCTAAACATGTCGGCGAACTGTGGGTGTACATTGGTACACCTCTGCCTACCCCTTCGGGGATACAGGCGTGATAATATGTTATACTAGCTATACTTCAATAGGTAAAAAAGATTACTATCCTCCTTTATTGAGAAAAGGACGAAAAATAAATTATTAATGAATTCATTATGATACGCAAATGTGCACCATTACACAAATATTGCAATTGGTGCTACGAATAATTTAATGTGTTGCTTTTAATTTTCATATTTTGTTGGTATTATTGTCTTAATTTATCTGTATTGCACGCGGGAGATAAAAATGTATTATTTTTCCCTTGAGTCACATAAACGATGGCATAACCAAATTAAATAAAAACAGGCTGTGTTTCACTGCAAGTGTCTATTATATTGGGCAAGTTAACAATGCTTTCGTGGTTTCAGGCATTCTCAAAATTGTCGCAATAGTTAGACTGTAATGATTTAGAATATTAAAAAAAAAATATACAAAAAGTACATAAATATTGAACGAATACATTCATTTAAAAACACATCACACTCTTTGCAATCGAAACATACATGGGGTGTAATTTTTTTTATTGGCCAATACCTCATCCCTCTTTCTTCCAAAACTCCATCTTTTGCTTATGTATGCCTCGCTTTAACACGGCCTCACTATAATTTACATGTACATATAATCACGCCTGTTTCCCCAAGGGGTAGGCAGATACCACTTCTTTCCACTTGCTACGATCCTTACATACTTGTTTCGCTTCATCCACTGTCATAATTCCCTTCATACATGCTCTTCGGTTTAGGGTACTCTTGACCTGGCCTTTTTTCAAGACGTCTCCGATTTGGTCTAGAAACGTCCGCCTAGGTCTACCCCTTCCGACACTTTCATTCACACTCGCCTTAATTTAACATATTAAAATTTAAACCATTTAATTTATTATGTACGCTTGCTGCGTACATAATAAATTAAATGGTTAAATTTTTTTAAAAGGCCTTAAAATTAACCTATGAACAACTTTAACGGTAGGCACCACATACTATATAATGCAGTATAACCCCAACACCTTCTATATTATTAACGATAAGACAGGCATATGAAAAGTTTTGACATAAACTTTGCACGAACAACAGCAAAGTTAACATTGTTCAAACACATTCAAGTCGCTCATTCTGCCAGTCTTGCATAAATATCATGAATTACGGAACTGGACTTGTTTCGTTGTAGTTTAGAACATAGTTTTTAGTGCATACACCTGGAACATGGCTTTAAATAAGTATAAAATATTTCTATACCTCCCTATACTTGTAAAATTGTTTGTCCAATGGAATGACAACCTACACGAAGCAAATACTTGTAATTCAAGAAAGCAGACATTTAGGAGTAGGTAAGGTTTTTCTATGTCGTTAGCATTCGCTAAGAAAGAGTTTTAAACTTTAGAAGTACAAGTTTTATAAAGTCAATCTTCGACTTATCTTTGACGGTAAAATGTCAAGCACTTGGTTTCTTGAACCTTTCAGTCCAAAAGATAACAACTATTATATTATAGTCCGGTCAAAGTCACTCCTCAAAATAGACATTTAAGGCTGCATTCATTCGCAACCAGCAAACAATTTTTAGCTGGGAGGGAATTAATGTAGCATTATCCCTACTTTTTAAACTAATTTGACCGGACTATTACAACCAACATGTAATCGGGAACTAAAAGCTTACATAAATATAATTGTTCCTTCAGTTTACTAAAACATAAAACTTCTTACATATATGCTACATAACTGAACAACCGTTTGTGTAATGCCCACAAAAAGCACAAAGATTAGTTTTGGCTCCACACTGCAACTCCAACAATGAGTTATGGGTTCTGGGTCTGTAGGTAACTTAATTAATGTTTGCATATAATAGAACAGGGTGTAAAGGTATACACAGGTTTACTTAAAATTTTGCTGTGACTTTTGCTAAAATTTGCTAAATATCCCCGCATTTATAAATGCAAGCGTAGTTTCTTTTCTAATTTGTTTGAGGTTCAAAAGGTGTGTCTTACAAAAGAAATGCCAAATTTTGCCATGCCAATGATTCGTTATTCAGTGAAACTTTCGTAGAAAAATAAACGATGTCTTTAACGTTGTGTGATGGTAAATAAATGAGTTTGTCAAACTAAACTCGAGTTCGTTGGAACAAAATATAGATTGCTTGTTCTTTACATAAATAGATGTAAACTGAGTCTGGACTAGCGCACTTGATGCGAAGAGAAAATCCTTTTGAAGTTTTAGATTTTCTTTGAAGAACGCTTGTCGAAATTGATCGAGTATCCATCGGTTGTAATGGACAGCAAAGTAATCTGTTTCGTTTGACAGTAAAAATAATGGAATGAGAGTTAAAACTCTATTTGGAATAGTTTTACTTCTATGCCCAGTATATTTTAAAATAGGTACATATAATAGTCTGCCTAGCCTTTTCCCAAATATGTCGGCGCTATATAAAATACAGTATTTTACATGGACCAACTTATAGTCATCATCATCATCATCATCAGCCGGAAGACGTCCACTGCTGAACAAAGGCCTCCCCCCTAGAACGCCACAATGAACGACAACTCGCCAATTGCATCCACCGGGTGCCCGCCACTTTGACGATATCGTCAGTCCACCTGGTGGGAGGCCTGCCGACGCTGCGTCTTCCGGTTCGTGGTCGCCACTCGAGAACCTTTCTTCCCCAACGGTTATCGGTTCTTCGAGCGATATGGCCTGCCCATCGCCACTTCAACTTGCATATTCTTCGAGCTATGTCGGTGACTTTAGTTCTTTGGCGAATTTCCGTATTCCGGATCCTGTCGCGCAAAGAAACCCCGAGCATAGCTCTCTCCATAGCTCGTTGAGTGACTCTGAGCTTCTCCAAAAGGCCAACCGTTAGCGACCACGTTTCAGCGCCATATGTCATCACTGGCAACACACACTGGTCAAAGACCTGCGTCTTCAGACACTGCGGAATTTTGGACGAAAAGATGTCGCGTAGTTTCCCGAACGCTGCCCATCCGAGTTGGATTCTTCGGGCGACCTCTTTGTCGAAGTTGGACCGGCCTAACTGAACTATCTGTCCAAGATAGACGTAGTGGTCGACAACTTTGAGAGTATCATTCCCAACAATAACCGGTACAGGTGCGACATGGACATTGTACATGATCTTGGTCTTGTCCATGTTCATTTTAAGACCCACCTGTTGGGAAACGATACTGAGGTCGCTGAGCATAGTATTAAGCTCCTCCAGCGACTCTGCCATGATCACTATATCATCGGCAAAACAAAGGTGAGTGATGTATTCGCCATTGATATTGATGCCGAACCCGTTCCAGTCCAAGAGCTTGAAGACGTCCTCCAACGCACTTGTGAACAGTTTCGGAGAAATAACGTCTCCCTGTCTCACACCACGCTGCAGTTGGATTGGCTTCGTGCTCTCGTCCTGTAACCGAATTGACATTGTGGCTTTACTGTACAAACACTTCAACACCTCGATATACCTATAGTCGATATGACATCGCTGAAGGGACTGCAATACAGCCCAGGTTTCGATTGAATCGAAGGCTTTTTCATAGTCCACAAACGCTAAACACAGTGGCCGATTATACTCTTCGGTCTTCTGTATAACCTGGCGGAGCGTGTGAATGTGGTCCATGGTGCTAAAGCCTTTTCGGAAACCAGCTTGTTCGGGAGGCTGGAAGTCATCGAGCCTGCGTTCGAGACGGTTCGTAATGACCCTCGAAAACAACTTATACACATGGCTCAGGAGCGAGATGGGTCTATAATTCTTCAACAAGGTGTTGTCGCCTTTTTTGAAGAAGAGCACCACCACACTCCTGTGCCATGATTCTGGCGTAGTACCCTCGAGTATGACGGAATTGAATAGCCTCTGGAGGACTAAAAGTACCGGTTTTCCACCCGCTCTCAGAAGCTCCGTTGTAATTCCGTCATCACCCGGCGCCTTGTTGTTTTTAAGTTGTTTCAGAGCCACTCTAATCTCGTACAGGCTGATGTCTGGGATATCCTCAGTATAGTGCCGGGTCAGTTTGGCTCTAGCGTCCTGAGCCACACTGACAACGGGTTTACGTGTCGAAGTGTACAGCTGTCCGTAAAACCTCTCGAGCTCCCTCAATATCTCCGGTTTCGATGAGATGATACTGCCATTGTCGATCTTCAGCTTCGTCATTTGGCTTTTCCCAACAGAGGAATTTCGCGCGAACACTTTGGAGCCCTGGTTCCGCTCAATTGCGTCCTTTATACGGGCAGTATTAAAGGAGCGCAGGTCGTGACGCGTGGAGTTAGAAATTCGCCTATTGAGATGACCGTATTCCGACATATCAGCTGAAGATTGCAATCTCATCTCATTCCGGGCTTCCATTAGTTTAATGGTTTTATTGGAGAGCTTCTGAGGTTTTCTTCGGCGTGGGGTCCTAAAGAACTGGGAACCCACTGCTTGGACAGCTTCCACCAACCCGCTGTTTATCTCGTCCGCAGTTTCGCATTCGGCTAGGCACTGGAAGCGATTACGCAGTTCGAGTTGAAAGGTTTCGGGATTCTGGATTTGGGCAGGACCTGGACGGAGCGTGGACTTAATCAGACGAGATCGTTCAAGCTTTACATTGATATTCAGTGTGCCTCTGACAATGCGATGATCGCTGCCGGTTTTCACCCTCCCGATCACAGAGACATCACTGAATATACGCTTCTTGGTCGTCATGATGAAGTCGATCTCATTTTTGGTTGAACCATCGGGGCCAATCCACGTCCACTTCCTGGATGGTCGCTTCTGGAAGAAGGAGTTCATCAAATAGAGTTCCTCCTTCTCCATAAAGTCGACCAGCCGCTGGCCCCTCTGGTTCCGCTGCCCATATCCAAACGACCCTACTCTCAACTCATCGCCATTCTGAGTGCCCACCTTAGCGTTGAAGTCTCCCATAACAACGGTGAAGTAAGATTCGGAGGCATGTATGGCTTCGGAGATCTCCTCATACATAGCCTCTACTTCATCGTCAGGGTGTGTCGAGGTCGGCGCATATACCTGGATGACCTTCAACGAATACCGATCGGTGATTCTGAGTATCAGGTACGCTACCCTGCTTGACACACTATCGACTTTTATCACGTTGTTAATGAGAGACTTACGGACGAGGAACCCGACACCACCCTGGGATTTTCGGTCTCCTTCCCGGAAGAAGAGCATATTGCCGGAATCTAGGATTATCGTATCCTGCCCCTCTCGTCGGATTTCAGATAATCCCATGATGTCCCAACGCAACCTGCTCAATTCTTCCTCCAGCTCGACAATCTTCTCGTCAGTCCGCAGCGTGCGGACGTTGTGCGTTGCCAGGGCCAAAGTCCGGTGGGGGCGGTAGCGCGAAATCCACCGGGGATTCTTAGCACCCCCTGCTCCTCCGTTACCTGACCCGCTACCATAGCCAGGGATAGAGGAGCTGCCGGGTACTGGGGGCCGTCGTGCCGTTTTGTCTGTCATTATGGGGGGGGGGGGGGGTTGCCATAATCCCCACGCTTGGCAGGCGGCTTGGGGATCGCAGTATTGTTGTGATAGTAACAGAAGACGCTGCTGCCCATCTTCTAGATTTTTCCCTTAGTCGCCTCTTACGACACCCACGGGAGGAGTGGGAGTGGTCAATTCTAAGCCGGATACCACACAACTTATAGTAATTACCTCGAATTCAGCACATCAAAATTGTCCTTATCATACAAACTATGAGTAAAATAAATGTATATTTCCGAAATAGGTACGCTTTTCAGAAATACATTATTTACGCATACTATTCAATAAAAATAAAATGCTTAATTGCGACAATAGTTGTCGTAATAAATTATCACATTTACTCGTAATAGAATTGCTAAGTAAGCCGGTATCTCTATCGGCCCTAAATCCAATCCGAGTCACTTTTGATATATTACGGTTGTGAAACGATAAGGGCTGTATAATTTTACCGCCATAATTAACTTTTGTTCAATTACTTCTGATCCGTAAATAATGTTGAGGTTTTAGGATTTGTTAAATTAATTTTAGTCACACCACAAATTGTGATTAAAAAGTGCTTAGACTGAACAACCCTCAAACAGAAAATAAATTTGGTTAATTTTAAAATTAGATAAGTTTATAATTGTAATCCACTTTCCCTCCAGAAATATTATACAAGCCATATTTACATTTACTGGTCTAGATTTAAAGTATTTCTATTATAGAGTATAAATGATTAGGGATTAAAAACAAATGTTTTTTCCAATATATAGAAAACAAACAAACCTTTTATTTTATCACTGTGGTAGTTTCAAACCATGTTAGGATCCGATGTAGCCGCAAGGTGTGTGGCGTACTAGCAGGAAAATAAAATACAAAACAATATCACAGTTTCATACTCGACCAACCTGTACCATGTACTCTTAAAGCTGGCTGTTGCAGTAGTGAAAGCGAGACAGCGCATTAAACTGCCCATAGCGCCGTCTCACTTACGCGTTGGAATAAATATACCTTTAAGGTTTCATAGTACAGGTCTTGAATTTGTTACACGGCGGGGTTGCTCTTGCTAGCCAATGTGTCTTGTTTTTTTATATAAATTTAAAAGAAAAACTCTTTTAACTTATTCTTTTAATTTAATCCTGTTTACACTTACTAAGGAATGTTTAATACGTTACTATGTCCCAGTTTTACCATAAAATTATGGCAAAAAACACCCATTCCCCTACATTACTCAACAGGAAAAAACAACCAGCGTAGCAACAACCTAATTTTCTCGTGTTTTTCAGGTCCTTGTGACAAAACCGGATTTTTATAACGAAGAGACGAGAAAAAACTTATTCTGCACATTATCGGAATTGATATCACTGAATATAGTGCCCATTGTCAACACTAACGACGCTGTCAGCCCACCGATGTATATTCATGACGATACCGTCGTACCAGGAACAGGGAAAAAGGTAAGCGGTTTTGAACCTTGTTGCGTAAAAGATACAGTTGTAATTCATCTAGGAAGTGTTACTCAAATTATGTTTATTAGATGGTAAAAAAATATTGATGCTCGCTTATTTCTCGATTATGATTGTTATTTCGTTAGTACAAGTTTATAAATTACGGGAAAATACAAACAGTTTTGTATTCTTTTCCTTATGGACTAGCTACTTTAATTTCATAATCTGGTAGTCGAAGATCGGAAACGACCGAAAGGAGATAACGACCATATTTCGCTGGCATAAAAACTTTTTCTACTCAATTTATCATCGCATCACAGTATCCATAATCAACCACCAGACATCTTAATTACCAATTGTTTCCTCCGTACAAACCTATAACAGTTTTATGATAGAAAGGTTCAGCTGCATTCGCAAAATTTTTACTACATCGTAATTCTTTTATCGCTCAGGGTATTGGTATAAAAGACAACGACAGTTTGTCAGCGTTACTGGCTGCGGAGATCCAATCGGATCTGCTGATTATGATGTCAGATGTTGATGGCATATACAACAAGCCTCCTTGGGAGGATGGCGCGAGAATGATGCACACTTACACGTCGAAGGAGAGGGATCAAGTGCAGTTTGGACAGAAATCTAAGGTAAGAGAAAAAAAAAAGATTTTTAAAGGCAATGTAAGCAGGATCCATCAAAAATAAAATATTAGCGCTTCTGTATAAAAAAGAATATTCAATTAGGTCTAGTATTAGCATAAAAATACCAAAACAATATATTTTTAGACCCAGCTCAGCCTACAATCTTGTCTGTTTAAAGCTAAGGCAATAATAAATTTAATGAAAAGAAACAAAAGCGTGGGTGGCATTATTAACACCTCTCTAAAAATAAGAGACGATAACAAATTCAAAGCCATTTTTCAAGATAAAACTTTTTTGTAACAAGTTAAGTAGTGATTGATATTCTGGCCAGAATCAGTGCCGGTTATAATCAAACATTCTGAAACAAAAGAATAGAAAGGTGCTTCGAACGTTTGGGAAAAATAAGAGCTCTTTATTATTCCTAACGTTTTGGGATGAAAGGCAAATTGTACAAAGCTAAGAATTTCGTTATAAAACTGATAATATTTTTAATGAATCCCAGTGAAGTGAAATTGTAGGTATTTCTTATTGAAGTAAAATGAACAAAGAATGGTTATTTTGATATAAATAATTTGTATATTTTAGGTGGGTACTGGCGGTATGGATTCCAAAGTGAATGCCGCAACGTGGGCAATGGCGCGAGGTGTCAGTGTTGTAATTTGCAACGGAATGCAAGAAAAAGCTATTAAGACTATCATTAGCGGACGGAAAGTAGGAACATTCTTCACTGACTGTGCAGTTAGCTCACCCACTTCCGTTGATGTTTTAGCCGAGAACGGTACGTATCCATTAACATAAAAAAAATATATATATATTAATATTTAACACATGTCGCAGACTGAGTAATGCAATAATAATACTTTCGTTCATTTGTAGCGCGAATTGGCAGCAGAGCCCTACAACAATTGTCTCCAACAGACAGAGCATCAGCCATTCATTTATTAGCCGATCTATTAGTTGACAAACAAGACGAAATCTTAGAAGCTAACAACAAAGACTTAGAAGAAGCTACCAAGAGCGGACTTGCTAAACCTCTTCTAAGCAGACTGTCATTAAGTCCTAGCAAATTAAAAACACTATCAATTGGCCTCAAGCAGATTGCTGACTCGAGCTACGAAAATGTTGGCCGAGTGTTGAGGAAAACTAAATTGGCTGAAAATTTGGTTCTTCAACAAGTAACAGTTCCTATTGGCGTTCTTCTAGTCATATTTGAATCTAGACCAGACTCGTTACCGCAGGTAGCTGCCTTAGCTATGGCGTCGGCTAACGGTCTTCTTCTTAAAGGAGGAAAGGAAGCTGCTCATTCGAACAAAGTCCTTATGGGTCTAGTTAAAGAATCTCTAAAGGGTGTTGGTGCCGACGACGCTATATCCCTTGTCTCAACAAGGGAGGAAATTAGCGATCTATTGGCGATGGAGAAGCATATAGACTTGATTATTCCTAGAGGCTCATCAGACTTAGTCAGGAATATTCAGAAACAGTCTCAACACATTCCTGTTCTGGGTCACGCTGAGGGTATATGTCACGTGTACTTAGACAAGGACGCTGACCCACAGAAGGCATTGAAGATTGTCCGTGATGCGAAATGCGACTACCCAGCTGCTTGCAACGCTATGGAAACGGTACTTATTCACGAAGATCACGTTGCTGGAAGCTTATTCAACGACCTTTGTAACATGTTGAAGAAGGAAGGAGTTAAGATACATGCTGGGCCTAAACTGGCCAGTCAGTTGACGTTTGGACCTCCCCCAGCAAGGAGTATGAAGTTCGAATATGGAGCTCTGGAGTGCTGTGTGGAGGTTGTGAAGGATATGGATGAGGCTGTCGACCACATACATAAGTTTGGAAGCTCTCACACTGATGTCATTGTTACGGAGAATGGTGAGTTCATATATTTCTATATATTTTCATTAATGTTTCTATATTTACGAGAATAACAAAACATTGATCCAGGTGAACCATGATTATTTTCGAACACTAAATCCCTCCCTCTACGTTCTAATGGTATTGGTTAGTGAGCGCTCTACATAAAAAAAAACAATCAAAGAAAATTATTTTGTATGACATGAAAATAAAAATTCAAACAATAAAGTTGGTCTCGTCAAATAATATGAGCAATATTCCATACCATTGACAACACAATTAACTGTCTGATAGTTGGCTGAAGATGTGTGTACAATGAAAAAAGTAATAAAATACGAGTTGATTCAATCTCACGCCAGACATACATCAATTTTACCACAAAATGGGAATATTTTAATATCTAAGCACAAGTTCAAGTACAAATATATAAGACGAGACGATCATAAAACAAGGCACTACTGATAACTTTATACAGGCTGATTATTTGAACAACAGACGTATTCAAGGGTATATAAAATTATACTGCCATGTAATAAAACGGTTATTTAACATTCACAAAACAAATATACTAGGTAATATAATTAAACCAATAATCCAGCCTATAAACGTCCCACTCCTGGGCTAATGCCTCTTCTCATCTAGAGAAGGCGAGCATTGATCACCACGCTTGCTCTTTGCGGATTGAAGATTTCAGATCCCAATTTTGGAATCCAAAATTGGGTAATATGTGTGATAAAAAAAACACAATTTGGATGGTATACATATTGATGACAAGTTTAATTCAAATCAAAATGCTATTTTTATAAAGTCGGCAACGCATCTTTAAAATTAATATATTTAGTATTGAAATTTCCGTAGGCAACTGTGTACCTTTAGGTGAACTGCCTATCCGTCATAGAGGTTTATACCAACCTGTATAACATATACAGAATGTATATTGTGTAATATAAACTTATCTATTTACTGATAATAATGGTGCCCAAAACAATATAATATCACGCGTCAACATAGTGTGCGTGCAATTAACTATGTTTGCCTTGAAGTCAAGATTATCGTTTACTATAGAAACAAGTAACAACCGCTTCCATGTTTGTTCGTAAATAGTAGTATGTGTATGACTGAGATATTTAAATATTACATTCCTTAACTGAATTATGTAAACAGAAAACTGTAGAATTGAAAGGAAATTCAGAATTAAGGATCTTAAACTCTGTCAAAATTGTAGTTTACATAAATTAGATTTAAAAGGAAACTACATATTTTAGAGATTTGTCAAATAATCATTAAGTGCATATATATCTACGAAACAGCTAAATTTGTTAAATACCACAGCCATCTTTTTGCATCCAACGACAACACATTTAAACGCAAAATTAATCACCTACCTCTAAAAATGCCTGTACCTAAGCTTGAACTGTTTAGGAAAAACTGTACCTATATGGCACCTTTAATATTTAATTCTTTACCCAAGGGAATGACCGACCTTCCGTATAATAAGTTTTGTAGTGCCTTGCGAAAGTGGCTAATCCAGGAGAGTTTTTACAGTGTCAAAGATTTTTTGAACAAAAGCACGTGCCGATTTGGTGCCCACTAGAATACTTTTATAATAATAATTAAAATATTTGTTATAATTATAATGAAACCAATTCTCATAATATTGTATTATAAGCTAGATGTAGTAATTTGAATTCAATTAGTATATAATTCCATTTATAAATTAATGTAAAACTATATTTTGCATACCCGTAATGAGGGTGGAATATGTTCAGCACTATACCTACACTAACTTTACATCCTATGTACCACCATATTTCAGCAAATAAATGATTTATTATTATTATTATATTATTATTATTATTATTATAGTAGTTTTTAAGACTGAAGTTTACTGCTTAAAAAAATATTAGTTTTAAATTAATTATTGTATCTGTTTTTTCGCCAAAACTAGCAACATGACTCCTTTATGAAACAACAACGAAACTATGTATTAGATAATTTGAAAAATAGGCCTTTATTTATAAAATTCTGACACTATACTACTGACTGTGAAAATATCTAATCTAATAAGCCTGCAATGTCTCAAAGGCAGAACAATCATGGACCCTATCCTTCCACATTTAATACAACCACCTACCACAAATAAAAAAATACATCTCCCATTCCAGATGGCGCAGCGAAACGTTTCTTAAACGCGGTGGACAGCGCATGCGTGTTCCACAACGTATCGTCGCGTTTCGCCGACGGCTTCCGCTTCGGACTCGGCGCTGAAGTTGGTATCTCCACCGCCAGGATACACGCACGAGGTGAGATTAAAGTTGTGCTTTTGTTGTGTAGTGTAATTGGGTTGAATGTGTGGGTAATATTATTGTATAGTGTAGTGATACCTAGTGACTCAGATTAAGACGAACACGGTAACTCACAAAAGGGTGAAGGCAAATGTTTATGAGTGTAAGAAAAGTTTTTGCGGCCTTTGTGCATTTTTAAGGTCACATAAGTTCCTTTTGAAAATATTATTATAATTTAGTTACTAAGCTAGGTTTACTAGCAAATATTTTTTTAAGTATTTCGTACAAATATTACTTGATAGTTTTCTGTGACTTAAATTAATATAATCGATTTTCACCATAAAAGAAAAACAAACTTTGGTTAATGTTTTTTCTGCTACATGATTGGGCATAGAACAGGGCAGGTATAGGAAGGCAATGAAAAATGATCATGAGTATGTAATCGTGTGCATTTTAAATTCTAGGCCCAGTTGGAGTTGAAGGATTACTGACCACGAAATGGATCTTAGAAGGCACAGACCATACGGCTGCTGAGTTCAACGAGGGAAAGAAGACCTGGCTTCATGAAAAACTGCCCGTCAATTGACTAACTCAACCTAAGCCTGACCAATCGAAGCCAAGCTTATGGCAAAGAATCAAACAATTATTTTTACAAAACTAAAAGTTAAGTTAGATAGAGAAGAATGTGAGTTCTCGAAATTAAATCAAATCACTTTTATACTGCGATTTTAGTTTTTAAATTAGCTTTAATTGATGATAACAGTTTGTGATATGGCGGTACTCTAAATTTACTGTAAGTAATATAATTGCAATTATATCAAGAGATTAAGTTTAAAATAAACAAACGAAACAAATAATTTAATTTATTTTATTTCATTACATACTGAATTTAGATTATTCAATGGTATGTTTGCAAAAAGATGAATATAACGACCAGGCAACAACGTATAACGATTCATAATCAGTGTGCAGGTTTGCTTTAAATATTTGCCTAAAAGTTCAGTGTCTGTAAATATATCAAACTATACGATATTAAATAGAACGTTTAGAAGTAAACAGTATTTTGTATATGAAAGTATTCCTGCACAGGCTATATTTTTTATTAAGGCTTGAGATTTTAATTTCAGTTTTGTGATATTTTTTATTTCGTATTTGATTCCTGTTAAAATTACTAAATTCTTTTATCTTTCCGATTCTCTGCTCTACATTTAGCTGTAGATGGCTTAGAAAAATAAACCATCATGTTGCAGTTTTAATTAGAATCGGCTCCGGGATTTCTTTTAATATTTTTTACTTTAAATAGTCTCAAACCTTGAAAGATTCAGACTGTATATTCCTCTGCTTACCGATGCGGGTTCTTCAGACAAGTAATTACAAACAGAAAACAGATAGGTAACAAATAACTTGGCAAGTTTAGAACTACGACCGCCATGCGTATTGTTAGATAGTGGGAGTTGTGTGGGTGGCTACAGGTAGCTACTAAAAACTTTACCACTACACAAAACTGATACTCATATGACAAATACTACTGACGTGACGGTTCGTTGTCTGTTGGTAAATTTTCGATTCAAACATTGGCAAACAAACAACGCGCGTAAATAAGTTAGATTACTACAATAGTTCTATCGGCGAACTGTGGGTGTACATTGGTACATCTCTGCCTAACCCTTCGGGGATACAGGCGTGATGATGTTATGTTACAATAGTTGAAGATCAAAAGAAATCGTTTGAATTGTACTTAGAGTAAGTTTTTGATAAGCCATTGAATTAGACTTCACACAATTAGGCAGTGTTAAATGACACTTTTCTAGGGGGCAGATTTCTAGTGCGCCATAAAAGTTATTTTGCTACACTACACCATATGGTACAAACGTTTGTGTGAACAAAACTGTTTATTCTGTCACACAGTGGGTCTGACACAGAGGTTATATTTTATAAATAATAAATAAAAAACCGAAAATAAAAAATCACAGCACACAATATACCAACATACAAAATAAAGAATTCTAGTTCCTAATACTGTTTACTCAATAGGTATACCTGGTTATAATCAACTAAGGTATCTCTACAAATCCTCGATCATTTAAAGACCAAAACAAATAGTCCTTATCTATATTTGGAGCAGTCCTAAATACGTGTAGGTGGACTCAAATGTTTTGTTTCCCTACAAAACTTTATCTATCAACGAATCAAACAGAAAGTTCCACGATTGAATTGTTAAGAACCCACGGGTAGGATACTAACTCAATTCAATGATTGTTGGGCATCGCTTTATTTAAAAGGTATATAGAGATAACATTTAGTAATAGAAAGATACGCTTCATTGTTTGGAAAACCAATAGTTGAAAAATTGAACGGTGAAATGATTTGATTTGAAATTGAATATATGAAGCTCGATGAAATCAAAGAGTAAGCGGTCTAAGAATTCAGTTATGGTTGAATATCTTTAAATTTATAAAAATAAATTACAGATTTTCAGGAAGGCTGTGTTACCTTTTAAATTTAAGATACGGTTTAAATGACGTAATAATTAATTACCGCTTTTAGATATAGTTATAGATCTTATTTTCTTTGAATCATTTCGCAATAATTAATTATAAAATTTTAAAACTAAAGTCTAAATTTTAGAAATTTAATTTAAGTTTTTCTTGAACTAAAAAAAACGTATTTAAAAACCATTGTCAATGTATAAAACATCTACAATGTAGGTTATTGAAACGATACCCTACTATATCATGTTACGATATTCTATTTTTATTTTAACACTCACGAAAATAAAGAGAAAATATAGAGCTAAGAAGCTCGAGACAGGCTTTCAATTTATATTCGGAATATAAGAGAGATTGTTACATTTATATGTAACTGATCCGTAGAAATAAGTGCCTACCGTTTTTTGTAGGAAGAATACAAATACAAACAAAATGTGTCGTATTTTTAGAAATGGGTACAAATATTGTATTGTAGTGTGGTGGGGTTATGAGGTACCAACAAAATATGTGTGAAATGAAATTGATCTTTATTCACGTATGTTTGTTGCATAATTTATAAGAAATTGTTTGCACATTGTAAAGTTTTTAATAGTCTTACCTGCAGGTATTAATTTCAGTATCTAACATACATAACATAACATTAACATATCATCACGCCTGTATCCCCGAAGGGGTAGGCAGAGGCGTACCAATGTACAACCCACAGTTCGCCGATATGTTTAGGTCCCATGTAATAGGGGGCGAGCCTATTGCCACTAACCGGGCACAAATCCAAACTCCGACCTGCTACTGAGAATTTCATAGAAAAACCCAATAACACTTTGGTCGACTCGGGAATCGAAGCCAAGACCTCTAGCGTAGCAGGTGCGCTTAGCACCACTAGGCCAACGAGGCTTCAGTATCTAAGGTCCATTATATTCCTCCAGTTTTAGATCTAAGACCGAACTACAAAAGACTAATCTATCTTAATTACACAGCGTAAACTGGAGTCCGTTATGCACAAATATTCTAAGCTAGGGATATAACTGAATACTAGACCATAATCCTAGGATCATTAGAAAAGCCACTTCATAAACATTAATTGTGAAACATTTTAGTAGAGAACTAAAATGTTTCTGGCACGTTAATTCTTTACGGCTGTTTTGTAGGACCCCACTTGGGTTGTATTCAATGAGAGCCCGTTTACATAATGGTGAGGACACACACCCTGTTTGCTTAGGTCGCGATCATTGCTAGGGCTTCCTATTTCTATTTAAAAGGGGTCTTGTTCAAGTAATTCTGTTGACGTATACCGTTTTAACTAAATAGATCATTAGGGGTAATGAATTGGGATAACATTGGAAGGATATGCTTTGTTTGTTAATTACTGATTTATAAATAAAGGAAACTGGTTGGGATCATTTTAACTAACGGATCATTTGCCTAGTTTTATCCACAACTACGTTTGCTGGCTTTCAGTCTCACCGGGTTCAATTTTGTCTAGCGCCTGTTGAATGTTGTCACTATTGTATATTTTACCAAATGGGTGGTTCTTATTTTGCCGTCGCTCATGATTTTATCTATTATATTTAAAATTTCATTAATTCATAAAAAAATATTTCTTTTCCTGTTTGAAATTACTGATAATTGGCATATGATTTATTTCATGATTGCTCGTGTGATTTTAGAACACAACTCATTTGAACTTTTTTCACTACCATACAAAACTTAAATACATAAGCCTAGGTACCTATCGTACATTAATCTTGTTAACCAATATGTAGATTTTCCGTAACCAATTTATACGCTATTACGTACGGCGCACAATATCTTCCGAGCCGATTGCCTTATCCTTTCACTACGATAGCATTCGGAGTTCCAATCAAGCTGTCCATTGGGCTGACATAATTAAAAACGGGACAATACCTGGAATAGCACATCAGAGGACACTTTAATATCTTTATTGTTAAGATATAAGGTTTATTTTTGTATTATTTGTACAGTTAACTGTAACAATTTATATTTTAAAAGAGTATCCTATGGAGTTCCTTGCCGGCTCTTCTTCATAGGAAGGACACTTTGGATTCGAGCGACTAGAGTCATTAGTATTTAACGTAACGTTTCTTAAGCGCCTTTTTTTGGTTTACAAGAAATAAAAACTTTTTGATTTTGGTTTTGTATCTTTACTTTCATTTGCGTCTGGTTATCCGTACCAGCGTTTTTATGTAACTACATAACATGTATGCCAGTATCTCGCTGCTAGACTAAGTAATGGGCAAATCTTTACTACCTAGTTCTTTCTTATGCTATGGTATATAAATATATATATAATTATAGGTAAGTAGTTTTTAAATAAGCATAAATAGACATAATATACTAAATTACTGTTCAAATGAAGGAAGAATGGAAATGGCTAATATTTCTGCTTAAATAATATACTAGGTACACTTTAAAGGTTAAACAATATTTCCAAAAACCAACAACCTACATAGAATCCTTGTTTAAAATAGACTAGACGCAAATGTCAGTATCAATTCCTGTTTACCCAACAAATAGAATTAGCAGTCTTAAAATAGTCTACAAAAATATTCCCTAAGAATTTATGCAAAGACTTTTATCCCACAAAATGGAGTCGGACAGGTCAGGGATATTACAAAGATTACAATTTCTATTTTTAGATCCCGTTTTAATATCCATTGTTGGGAGCTTTAGTTTAGGGATGAGTAAACAGTGTGGATTGGCCGCCAGTGTATGAGGATCGACCGAGAGTAGTTTGAAAATAGAAGGCTCGCTGCTTTTTTTTTTGTTAGTTTTTTTTTTTACTTTTTTGCCGTTACTGGCTGGTTGGTTCTTGTGTTTCGTGTAATTTTTATTGTTGTCGAAAAAAAGGAATTTTAAATTTACTAAATACAGGAATAAAAATATTGACTAAGAAATACCCAAATTATTTATAAGACATCCTTGAAGTAACAAAAAATATAGTAAACAACAACAACCATTACAATAATAAAAAAACTCAATACAAAATGATGTCAATAACCACCAGCTCAAAGGAAAAACGCCTTCATAAAGTAATTTCCATTAATTTCTTAATTTTTCATCGACAGAACATTTGGTAACAGCTTTCTGGATCAGGCAATTTTCTACTTTATGCCTAGTCTATTAGAACTTATTTTTAAATAATAAGGGAATTCAGATAAACATTTTCCTGGCCGTATGTGAAAAAATACATTAACGTTGTTATTTTTTTATGTTATTTGCATTTAGAAACTAGATTTATCTCTATATTTAAATCAACTAGAGCTACTATTGTAGGTATATAGTTAATTAATAGACTTTCCGCGGCAACCGCGGGTTTAGAGAAAAGACAAAAACAAAACACAATCGCATAAATTGACCTCAATTTTCTTAATGCCCGTTGCCGATTGGAATTCTCGGAAGCGGAAAAGTAAACAAATTCTTTTAATAAGAACCACTTGGTCTTTTAGAATTTTGTATTCATGCAGCAACTTGGTTCTTAGGAAAAAATATGTTTAAAAGGATCAAGAGTTAATGATTTCGGTGAAAAATTATGTACAAAGAAATCACTTTGACAATATAGGATTTATTTAATAATTAGGTATAAATTGTATTAAAATAACTGTCTTCGTATTATTAGTAACTAGAATAGAATAGAATAGAATAGAATTTTTATTTATTTTCTCATTATCACAATACAGTACAGTCACATTTTACATTTAAAAAGAGAGACTGGTGTCTGCTATAGGTAAAACCTGTGCTGCAGATCACCAGGCTTACCCACCGTAAGAGCCTTAATATTATGACACTAACCGTATTATTTAATGTGCGTTTACAGTACAAAAAATTAAAATAAAAACAGTAAAAAAAAAAATTATAATAATAATAAAAGAAACAATATTATGGTTGTTGGTAATTGAATTAGTGTGTGTCTGTGTGTGTGTGTGTGTGTGTGTGTGTGTGTATTTCTGTGTGTGTGTGTGTATTTCTGTGTGTGTGTGTGCGTTTGTACAACTATATAAGTATGTAAGTCAGTAAGTGTTACTACTACATTTGCGGTTTCAAAAGTTTTTCTGTATCATAGTAATCCAAATTAACCAGCCAAGAGTAGACTTTATTTTTGCAATTAATTTTAGTTAGCGGGTATATCTGTAACAATTTGTTTACCGTATTGTATAAATATGGTCCCAAGAAAGTGTAAAAGTTTTGCGATAGACTATTTCTAACTCTAATTTTTGAGCACACTGCAGTGCCTTTTCTTTTAGTCGCGCATGTTTCGGGATTGAATGGAAGCTCAACGTGTTTCTTCATCACTGTCAGATGAATAAAAAGCTGCCGGACTGTAAGCACTTTGCAACGTTGATAGAGATCGTATGTGGGAAAACGTATTGGAAGGAAACAGCTTACTTTTAATATGGCTCTTTGGGCTCTCTCTAGATTAATTAGATAAGTTTTAGCAGCTCCACCCCAGGAAGTAATACAGTAAGATAACAAAGATTGGCACAGTGCGAAGTAGACTGTTCTAATTAATTTAGTATCAGCAACATGACGAAGTGATTTGAAAATGAATATAAGCTTGCGAATTCTTGGAACCAAGGTGTCAATGTGTTCACGGAAACTTAGTCGACTGTCAATTATAATGCCTAAATATTTAATATTAGAAGTTTTTGATAGATGAGGGCAATTACATGATCCTCTAGTAGGTGGATTACAAGTATGAGCAATAATTGAACGGTTTGATTCCTGTAGATTCCCGAGGTTAAAGGACATGTATTTCGTTTTATCAACATTGAGAGTGAGAATATTTTCCCTAAGCCAGTCGGACACTTTATTAAAACCAACTTGAGCATGTTCATAAGCTTCCTCCCAGGTGTCACCGAAAAATAGTAGCGCGGTATCATCGGCAAATGTAATTGTTTTCCCATTAGATAAGTGGGTTTCACATAATGAGTTAATATAAACTAAGAAGAGGGTCGGCCCGAGTATACTGCCTTGGGGAACACCATACTGGATGGGTAACTCCTCGCTTATCCAACCATCCAATTTAACGACCTGTGTTCTATCTGTAAGGTAGTCCGAAAACAATTTTAGTGGTAAACCCCTTATCCCTAAATGTTCCATTTTGTTTAATAATATCGGAATAGACACAGTATCGAATGCCTTCGCTAAATCGAGAAATATGGCTAAAGTTTTTTTCTTTCTATCAAGATTCGTAACTACAAACTCTGTGAGCTGGTGAACTGCATCTGAGGTCGATTTTTGTGAGCGAAAACCAAATTGTGATGACGACAGAAGTTTGTTACTCTCAAGATATTTAGTTAATCTAATGTTCATTATGCGTTCTAAAACTTTCGATAAGGTGGGTAAAATAGAGATGGGTCTGTAATTGTTGACACAACCCCTATCTCCACTCTTAAATATGGGCACAATTTTGGATTTTTTAAATGCAGAAGGAAAAACACCAGTGGAAAATGACAAGTTGAATATGAAAGTTAGGGGTGGAACTATAATATCGATATAGCGTTTTAAGAACGAACCAGAAATCTTGTCTGTACCCGTAGCACAATTATTTTTTAGATTTAAAATTTGAGATTTAACTTCGGGTTCAGTAGTGGGTAGAAGCGCAAAGGAATTGAGGGTAGATTTAGGATAAGCTGATAATGATGGATATTGAATATTACTATTATAGGTGATCCTTTCTGCCAAACGCTTACCGACATTAGCGAAAAATAAATTAATATTATTAATGGAAGAAGACGGATCTTTACAGGAAATTAATTGCGTAGGTTTATCCTTTTTCTTAGATGTGTATGTTATGGTCTTAATGATGTCCCATAACTTTTTCCTGTCTTTTCCAGCTTTCTTGATCATATCTTTTTCATAGTTAATTTTAGTATTTTTTAAAAGATTATTACAAAATATTTTATACCTTTTAAAAGTACATTGGATAACTTCATTGGTCGGATTTTTCTTTGCTTTAATATAAAGTTTGTCTCGATTGCGCATACACCTAAGGAGACCTGGTGTTATCCATGGCTTAATTATTCTTTTTCGTCTAGAACTGTGTATACTAACGGTATTATCATTTATAGCCTGTGAGAGAGATCTTATGAAAAAATCTGTAGCAAAGTTAACATCAGTCATGTTATATATAGGTTCAAAGTTAATACTCTTCATGCTTTGATTTAACCCGTTTATATTTTCCCGATGAACTATCGATTGGGGTGGTTGGACAGGTTCAGATTTAATAAATAATGCTACAGCATCATGATCAGTAATGGATGACTGAACTATATAACAGTAGGCTGCGGATCTCGTTTTTAGAAGTACATGATCTAGACATGTGCGACTATGGGTTGGAAGGGTATGAGCCGGAAGCATGCCATGAAAAGCAGTTAAGTCAAGATAAGCAGAGGATCTGCTATCTTGGCAGCCTGGTACAATATCTATGTTAATATCGCCAATCATGGTAATGTTATTGTAGGATGACAGCTTCTTGAGGCAGTTATCAAGAGTATGTAGAAAGTGATCTATATTTTTTTTACCTGGTGGACGATAAATGGCAATAAGAACGGAACGAGAGTCAATCTTTAAAATTAAAATGTTTGCATCAGAAGAATCTGGTTCTTCAATAATTGTAATATTAGCATTCCTACAGTAAACTACTACACCCTCGTTTTGAGTATGGTTTTTTGTAGTAGAAAAAGCTATGTAACCGTCTATCGTAGGAATATTAGGATTGCGTGATAACCAACATTCCGTAAGTACTATAATATCAAACTCGATTTGCGTTCTGCTAAGTAGCGTTTGAAAACTAGATATATTATGATGTATACTGCGTATATTTTGTGTAATAAATTTTAATGATTTACCTGTGTTTTGTGATATGCTATAACAATCTTCCACTTCACACGTTCCCGAATGAGCTACTGTAATTGAGTCTAGATCTTCATTGAAGTTAATATTAAATTCACCCATAGTCAGATGTCAAGTAAACTAAGGTGCTCTCAAATAAATGATCACGAAGGACTTTTGCCCGTTCAGTAAACATCTTATTACAGAATATCGCTTTAGCTTGTAGTAAACAAAAATAATAACTTGTGGTTATTTGTTGCACAGAGTGTGGATATGAGTAATGAGTAAAGTATTTGTAAGAATGAGTGTTGAGTGTAAGAATGTGAGTATGTGTGGCTGAGATGCTGAGTATAATAAACAGAACTAACAATACAATTTTTAGGTTACCAACATCGGTTAAAATATGCAAAAATAAAAGTAAAACATTAAAAATAACAATCTTTCCAGACGCTAACATTGAGATCAAAAGATAAAGATTAACAGTTATGAAAATAATAATGACATTTATAAAAATAGTGCTTATGTGTAACAAAGTTAGTCATTCTTTTAGTTCAACCTTCAGCTTGACTAAATCAGCTTCGGTAGTAACACGTATAGAACGCAGTCCCTCTCTTTGGCGTAAATAGATCTTACCGCCCGCTGTCCAACAGTATTTGTAATCACTTGTTTTCGCGAAGTCTCGTGCGAGGAAGAATAATCTTCTAGCCTTTGGGGTTAGATGTTCAGATATATATATATTTTTTAGAGGGCCACTGATTTTAAGATGCGAGGTGTTCAGTTTATTATCTCTGTGCTGATTATTGAACTTCTTGCAATATTCAAGAATACTTTCCTTAAATATGACGGAGTTGCAATCCACAATAATGGGCTTATTGTCTTCAGTCTTAGTATTAATTCGGTATGCATCCCTGATGTTGACGGTTTGAATAGGTAAATTTATAGATGTGGTAATTTGGTTGATTATATTTAGAAGATCCTGCTTGGTTTCTTTAGGTTTAAATGGGATATTTTTAATTTCAATACAAGTATTTTTTTGGGATTTTTCCAATGTTTCTAGTTTGTTTTCTAGCGTTTGTATATAATCCATGCTTTCCTTTCTTTCTTTCTCTAAAACATCTAACTGCCTCCTTAAGTCCTTGTAATCATTTGATAAGTGCTCCACAGTTTCTATAATGCCATTATTTTGCTTTCTGATGTCATTTATAGTGTCTTGTAGAGCATCCAATTTTTTGTTCTGTTCTTCTTTAAATTCAGTTATCATTTTTCTGAATTCCAACATAGAACTGGATAACTCATCGTCGTGAGCCCGTTTCCTGGATCGAGTGCGGCAGGTTACGTTGCGGCCATCATCATTATCTGAAAATGTTGCGGCCGTAGATCTCACATTAGTGTCGGACTCACAACTTTCTTTATTTGATTTAGGTGAGTTAGGAGGGGTCCTTTTAAGAGGCATTTTAAATCAAATAACAGCGAAAAATTATTAAAAATATTATATATATATTAAAATTATATTCCTCGAGTTATTCTGTGGTTGAGATCTCACAACTAATACGAGAACAAAATCCAAAAAGAATTGTTGAATACTGGTCTCGAACTTGCAACTTCTAGATGTTATGTCTCACTGTTACGGATCGGAGCTAGAGATCACTTTACAATTTTGGTTAAATAGCGTATCTTAAGGTTCGTCTTAAAGCAATTGTTCAAGAGTGATTAACCTTTGAGACTTTGGAGGTCATGCGACACACGCGAAACACAACAACTTTTGCTTAACGATAAAATTTAAAAGTTTTTTGCTCACTATTTAGTTTACACACTTTGTTATGAGTTTATTAGAACTAAGTTTGTTTGAACACTTTATTATTTAACTTTATTGTAAATTTTGCACTTATTCATGAAGTTTAAACTGGTTTTTTAGAATTATTTTGAGGAGCGTTGTAACAATACGTCTGCTCGCGCCCAAACTTACGCGTGGGGGGGGTTTCTGTATACTGTCTGTCTGTTTTTTTTTCGATAAAGTAATTTACAAATTTTGAAAATAATAAGGTCTGGAGTACCTATAACATAAGCTGCTTGCACATGGGTTTGCTTCTCTATCGGACTTAAAAATTACGACATCCAAATAGACGACGTTACTGCTAAAGTAGGTATTTTCAGATAATGTAGCTAAATTCAAAAGCAATAATTTAATCAAATCACAAAATTAAATTACCAAGTTCCCTATAAACGGCAAAAGAACAACTAAAATGATCAGCGTTTCCTAGGACTTATAACATCAATATAGAGAAGTGGTAACTGGAAACAAAGTTGTATAGTTCTTGTTGAAACAGCACATAAGTGAGCACGGATGTGGAAAGTTAGACTTTCAGTAATTGAATAAGTCTGGACGAAGGTCCGGGTGAAATTAAATATTTTCTCCGTTCAGTCGTTTTGTGGGACGAGATCTGAAGAATTTTGGTGCCAAGGAAAGGAGAAAGGAGGTAGTAGTCTTTGTGTAAAGCTTTAGGTGAAATGTCGACTACAATAAAGATTATTTGAGAAGCGTAAAATAAATGGATGTCTGGAAGGAGTCTGCTTGCGACCACGGCCGGTCCCGGTCGAAACGTCAAGCCCAAAAAAGGTATTTATGTGTGTACGCGCTTTTTCCCGTGAATTGTATTAACATGCAACAACAATAAATACATATAATAATCATAACCGAATTAGTTTATGCATTTATACAACTGTGTTATGTAGGTATTCATGCATATTGCAAACATTCAAACTCAGTTTTTTGGCCAGTTGTACAAAACTGTATTTTACAGGGCTTTCAAAGATGCCCAAAGTTAGAAATTTAAAAAGTAATTGAGCTTGTTCTTATATTAAATTTGTATATTATTATGTAATCAGATAAACGGTAAATGCCGGAAGGTCCAATAAAATACAATTTGGATGTAACAACGTGGGCGAGTTTATTAGGGTTTCTTTAAATGAAATTCCCAATAGTAAAGCAATTGTTTTATGCGGCTAATCTTGTCACAGATAAAAGGAACATATCCTTCGTAATTTGTTTTAAAGGCTGAAGAACGTTACATGTATTTTTTTAGGAACAGAATTCATTTTGAACTTATTTTGATAGTGTAGTGTAGGTACTTATGTACCGACATTTTTTGATGATATTATAATCTTCAATCGTCGTGTGCAATCTTTGGAAAGAGATGACTATAAAAATAAATAACATAGGCAGGTGTGATTGCAAACTTTGCCTTTTAATAGGACTGTTACTGATTGGAACCTATTATTATAACTTAGATGCTCACATATCGTTCCGCGATACAGCCGTATTCTAGATACTACCTATACCAAAATTCTGTTAAGTGTTAACTCCAAAAATACCCTAAAGACTAAAATAATAACAATACCAAGAGTTCAGTTAACTATACATAGGTTGTATCGAATCCAGTCCAATTAGGTAGCAGGTGGACCAACCGCGAATGTCACACGTGCGAGAAGCCAGACTCACCAATATTCTGAGCCATTCAGTTGTTCATGCACGACGGTAACCTTAAAATTTTTGAAAACATAATGGTCATGTTGAAACATTTTGGTAAAAACTTTGGGAAATTCAGATCGTGAAAATTTGTTGTTAGTATTGATTGGAGAGTATTTTTGTCAGTTTTGAGAATTGTCTCCTATTCCAGTTAATTACTCAATATATTTGTTTTGTGTATTTGTACTTGCCAAACTTTCACAATTTTCCACTTGTTCGAAAAGGTCAGAATTTTTATCGTTTTTCGAAAAGGCGTAAGTCAGTAAAAGTGAGTGCCATATTAAAATAACCATGTGCAAGACTGAACGCCACATGTAAAAAACTCACACATTTTTTAAATTCCTAGTAATTGCCTTTACGCTCATAAAATGCCATTTATAATAATATTAATTTAAGGATCTTTTGAACAGCGTCAGAAATGTCGAGATTTTTTTAACAAAAATCAATTGTGCAAGGCAATGAAGGTAGGATGGCAGCCCCAAAAATATTCAATTGTTTTGCCCCAATGCAAAATCGCATGAATTTACATCAGACTGGTTTTTAATTTACTATTCAGTAAAGGATTAAAATTTAAATTCATTTTGCAAAAAGGATTCGCTACTGTACCTTGCTAGTTCATGATTGAAAGGTAAAATCTTTAAAATTTGTTTAATGTGGCCAAAGATTTCTTCATTTTTGAGATTAAAGGGCCCAAAAGAATCTTGTAGGCTGAAGTATATTTTTTTTCCGAGTTTTAGGAATATAGTTACTGCGGAAACAGTGATCTGACAATGGATTGCATTTCAAAATTGTAAATAGTGAAAAATGATTATTAATTATTATTATTTTTATTTGGATTCCAAAATTTGGGATCCGAAATCGCCAATCCGCAGAGAGCAAGCGTGGTGATCAATGCTCGTGCCTTCTCTATATGGGAAGAGGCCTGTGCCCAGCAGTGGGACGTTTATAGGCTGGATTATTATTATTATTTTTATTTATTTCCTTAATCCCGGAAACATTTAACGCGATAAATCTTTAATGAAGATTTACTAAATAAATCTTGCTTTGCTGGACAGCATAAATATTAAACTTTACTAAGAAATAAACTAAAACTTCTTGTTTCTTAATTAGCACAAATATAATTAATATCTAGATTCAAAACTTGTAGGAACTACTAACGCAATTGTCATGGGAAGTGGTGTCCTTTCCACAGACACAAAGTTCTGCAAAACTTTCTTACTCAGATGAAATGAAATCTTCTTCGTTACAAATTAACTGAGTTAGAAATTGTCTTCTGATTATCGTATTCTCATAATAAGGTTACTTTCAGTTCTAGTT
Source organism: Autographa gamma (assembly GCA_905146925.1). Taxonomy (NCBI): domain Eukaryota; kingdom Metazoa; phylum Arthropoda; class Insecta; order Lepidoptera; family Noctuidae; genus Autographa; species Autographa gamma. The sequence continues at coordinate 2,746,831 of LR989858.1, forward strand.
AAGTTTGTGATTTTACTAAATTAATAAAATAAGAATGAATATTAATAAAATAAGAATGGTAGTTTGTACATATTAAAAGTAGACGTGTAGAATCACAACGGAAGTATTATCCCATCCCCTGAAAATCTGATTTTACATAAACATATTTTCACGCCTGTATCCCCGAAAGGTTAGGCAGAGGTCCACTAACCGGGCACAAATCCAAACTCCGACCTGCTCCTGAAAATTTAATAGAAAAAACCAATAACACCTTGGTCGACTTGGGAATCGAACTCAAGCCCTCTAGCGTAGCAGTCGCGCTTAGCGCCACTAGGCCAACGAGGCAGTTCAAATCTGATACTCCTTATATTTTAAATATCACATATTTTAAACACTAAACCAAGATTTTCAGTGTTACAGTTTCATCACAGCCTTTGTCAACACACATAGGTCATTCAGGTCCAGCTCAAAACTTTTGATACAGCGTCGTTTCTTTCACATTGCCATGACGTTTACGACGAGAGAGTAACGATTTGCGGAACAGTTTAATATTTTTTGAGCTTTTAAAAAAGTAGATATAAAAAAACAATTACAATCAACCTTTACAAAATTCAATCCAAGTCTATTTCATTCTGTATTCCAATTGCATAATACAAACGAAAAAAAGGACAGTCGCAAAAAATATGGGAAATAAAATTGAATGATTGAATTGTACAATATTGTACATGTTTATTAAACTCCAAAGGGTTAGATAATGTATATTATGTAAAGATTATAAAGATACAATATATATGGAAACAGTTCAAACAATGGCGCGTTTATTAGTAATTACGTTATGGTATGTTTACATTGGAGAGAGAAATAAAATTTTATTTTACAATTCAAATGTGGTAATAATATCCGCGTGTAAATTTCATTGTTTGGTTAGATAGAAGCACTTTTCGTTGTATTAATACAAATGTTCGTACAGAGCTTTGTTTTGAGCTTTTATTTAAATTAAACACTTTATTGGCCGATAAAAATATTCAAGTACTAAATCTTAATTTAACCAGAATTGTGTATATAAATAAATCAGTTTTTCTGAAAATAGTCCAGATAGTTACAAAGAAAATGAAAGTAACAAAAAAAAAAACACGGCCTTGAATAAAATAAATGCAAGAATCAAATAAAACTGAATTCTTATTAAGATTTGAAAAAATAGTACTATTTAGTAGTTCCAAAACTATCTAAAGTTACTCGAGGATCAAAGCCACAGAAACATTAACCTCAATACCTAATTCCACTAACATAAGCACTTACAAGTACATTACTATGAAGATTTAATATGTCGTGTGTCGCCGAATGAATATTAATAGAACATAACTTAATTGTGACTTAGCTTTGGCACAAAGAGGTTCTCACTGAAATCTAAGATTGGTGTATCTAATTATGGAAGTCTGAGGTTTTAGTTAAAGCTTTATTTGCGCGACATGACCTGTCACTGTCATCTTAATGTCAATTGAAAGTGACAACTATATTTTTTTTGTATAACAATCGATCTTCGAAAGAACCGGCCTATAAAAGTTCCGTAAAGGAATGTTACACAATATATCAGATGGAGTATGTAATAAATTAATATAAATTCTTTACAACAGTAAACTACAAAATCGGTTGATAACATAACTATTTATTTTTTGTTACCATGACAACTATGTCCATCTAGTGTACAAAGGTTTGTCAAAGCAGTAATAGAGTGAAAAGAGGTTAAAGTAAAATAATATGCTACAGAAGCATGGAAGATTGAGATGGAGGCCTTTGGCCTGCAAAAAATTCCGTGGGCAAATTATGTTCTTTAAAAATATTAGTTCTTTGAGAGTAGTTATTTGTTTTGGAGATTGGAAAAACACGATACTATAGCGTATTACTTTAAACAAATATTGTGATTTTTTTGCTATAATTTTAAACAGTTTCAACTTTAGAATATAAAATCGATTCTTCAAGACCTCGTTAGAAACTTGTACATTCGATGCATTTGTACAAAATAAATGGCAAACGTTAGCATCTTTCGCGTTCGTTTTAAGTATACGTCTGAAATGGTTGCAGAATGCCGGTCGACTTGCATTCCCCACGTATTCGAGGTAACGGCTCTCGACCGACTGAAGCAGGGTCCCAGTTTGTAAAGTTTTAAAGATATTGAATTCTTCGGGAAAATAAGGTTACGGTAAGTACGGGCCAAGTTTTTATTGCTCCACTATTGTGGTTCCGATTTATTGCTATTTGTGCAATAGCTAGTTGTGCTTAATATGTGGCTTTAATTAAATATTCAGGACTTCTTTTATTTTTTTATTAACAACGGCAGAGTATTTAAGTTTCGGCTAGAAATTAAAATAAGTCGTTTCGCTGTTCTACTTAAATTTTACTTGAGGTGTTGAGAAGTAATTATCTTCTTGTTATGAATACTTTATATGACTAAAACACACCAAACTAGGTACAGCAATTTGACATAGTTATGCAATCTTATGAAAAAAAGAACAACTTTATTTTTAAGGGTTATACCCATATCCTTAGCGGGATAGTAGGTTTAATACTTTATTAGATTACTTTCTTAATACAGCGAAACAAGTAGCAAACCCATTTACAAAGTTTTTCCTCAGGTTGGCGTTAGGTCTCTTTTTACCTAAACTTTAATGGCTTACGATTTTTCTTCGCAATTCCGGGGCTTAAATTCAGCTACTTTGCATGTCAGTGGTCGGTCAGTGTACTTGTCATTGTGCCTCAAAATCAAAAAATTTAATCAAGCCTAAGCAAAGCCTAATTTTTGTATTCAGATAAGCCTACTATACCATCTCATTGAACTCTCGAAGAGAATGATCGTAATGACCACTTAATGTTCGTAATGACAGTTAGCAGAATGTCAATTATCGTAAAAATTACCAAATGAAGCAGGTTCAGTCAATTCAAGCAACTCTTAAATAGCTGAATCGAGACCCTGAACTTTTGTCCCAAAATTTGGTAGTCTAAGTGTTTCAGTTTTCTCTAGATTAAAATTTTTCAACTTGGCTACCCTTGGGCCGAGTTAAGCCGAATTTTATGGAGCGAAACTTGAACGGTATCGTTATTTTTATTTTTTACTTACACTTAAACGTATTGATTTTATGGGACCTTAGTTGAAAGGGGATTGTTACACGGTTACACGTTTTATGTTGGTTTAGATTCAACTCAGTTGTTTTCATGTGAACATAAATGAGAATTTTATCAAAATACAACATTAACATTTTTAGTAACGTAACAACTTTCATTTTTACAAGTTTTTATCGGCTAGTTTGGTAAGCTTAGTTAAACTTTGCAAAGGATCTTTAAAAATACATTTATTGTTATGTTTTTTACTTACTAAATTTTGAATAAAAAATACACCGTCAACAAAACATTATCTACGGACACAAAATATCCGTAGCAAACATAAGAAAAGAACCGACTATTAAATAAAACATTGCAATCAAAGACCGACATAAGAAGATTATAGTTACAGAACATTTAATATTATAAGTTCTTTTAAAGCTGGTTTAATCACTGTACATTTTACAAAGAGAAATAATATCACCTTCTGTTTGTTGCAAGAACAGTATCGTTTTACAACAGAAACTATTTTATTTTTATTTAAAAAAGTAAAATGTATTTAAAAAGAACTGGATTTAAAACAGTGCTAAGAAAGTTTTTTTTTGTATTTAAGAGTAAGCGTAAAACGTGTTAGTGTACCTATTTACAGCCTGTGAGGTAAATTTATAGGAATCAAATACAAGTTGTGGTTTCGTATTTCGAACATTTTTCTTCTGTTTTGCTTTTCTGACCTCTACAACCCACTTACTGGTGGTACCCTTATAATAAGACTGGTGGTACACACATTTAAATCAGTTTGCCTAGTATTATTTTTACTACTGCTGGTATTAATTCAGAGTTCATTTTGAAACATACGTAGGTTATGTTAGCGCCTGCGTCGATGAGTATTACCAAAACGCAAGGGACGCTTGTTAATATAAACATTTATACATTTGGTGTAGTGGATATTATTGTTAGATGTCTGGTTACTAAGCTCATTTACCTACCAACCTAGTTGGTAGTTTCGATTGGGGTTGAGACCCTTGGTCCGTAGGTGCGAGTGCTCACAGATTTTTTAAAGATTTGTGCAAACGCCTGGCTGTCACTTCGCGTGACCCAAAGGCTTGCTTCTACCTAGGTCAGCGCATTACCATACAACGTGGCAATGCTGCCAGACTTTTGGGCACACTCCCAGTTGACAGCGATGTGGATGAATTTTTTGATGCCTTATTTTAGTTTATAATTTTTCTTATTTATTGTGTAGGCTTAGTTTATTTATTATTGTAAATATTTTAAGTTTAATTTCTAATTGTAATAATGTTATGATGCTTTAATAATAATAAAACTCATTTAGAAAAATGAACAATATTAAAATAAAAGTGTTTTAATTTCTGCCCTTTAACCTACCTAGAATTAACCTTCAACCTTCTTTGACAAAGCTTTAGAATAACATAGTAGAAAACTTTAGTGAATATATTCTGAAGTTGGTACATTACGTACCTTCTGTAGCGAAAAGATTAGATGTAACTTTTAACTTAATTCAACGTCAAACGCAACGCTATGAAAGATCAAACCTCATATTTTGCGCCATTTGGTCTTCACTGCGTATATTCAAAACAGATTTCTCTGAAGAATTCAAATTCAAATTCAAATATTCTTTATTAATATAGGCTACACAGTAGCACTTATCAAATGTCAAACACAATACAAAAAGATAAACAGCACCCTAAAGGTCGGTTCATATCCGGCGGAAACGCACCGAGCACCATCGGCCGCGCAACGCCGCCAGAACAAACAAACACGCAATGTGACATCCAACCCCCACACCTGACGCGCTAACGCATCATCAGTTGAGTGTGAAAGGCCGAACGCCCCACCATGCATGCGCCCGCCCCGGTGCCAAGCGACCGACAATACGAACCGACCCTAAGAGAATATTTGTTTAAATCCAATACGCATTTTCTTCGTGTTACATGCACCATCAAGCGTTATCAACGTGCGTCGTATTATAAAATTACCATAACACTCGCTGTTGTTGCTCGTTTTGGGAAAACAGTTCCCAAATATCAATGTTACCTTCCTTATAGTTACTGTTATAGCAAGACTGGTACGACTAACGGAATTGGTTGCGTAATACTGTGAAACAATTGTTCTGCTTGTGATTTTGGCACAATGATAGAAGAAATACATATCATTTTACACTGAATAACAAGATCCTACTATTGGGAAAACCGCTTAAATGTTAGAGTCGTAAGAAATAAATTAAATGTCTAGTTTGTCATGGCAACGAGATTTAATTATCAACAAGCTTAATAATTATATTTTATTCGAAAATATATTTGGACAGCGTCACTTACACCGCTCTGATCCCAACGGGATTAGAGACAACTAAGGAACCACAAACAGCGGAGATCAAACCCGGGACCTCAGAGCTAACGACACCTTGAAATCTTTACGCCACTCGACCGAGCTCGTCATCTCGTCTTATTAATAAAGTTTTGACACTACACTATATTTAGGGCTTAATTATTTCAAGCAGTCAAGCTCCTACATTTAAGTGGTTCGCTCTCATTCTCAGTGCTTAGTAATCCTTTATCAGAATAACACATGCGGTTATTTGCATAAAGTTATATATTTTTTCCGTCTGTATGTGTTCATAAAGTATAACTTTAAGCTTTTTGTAGCCTTGCATGTGTTTGTTATAACAGTTTACTGCACGAAATATAGTTAAATTTGACAAAACTTGTAACTATGAATATTTGTTTTAAATTTTACGAACAGACAAAGTTTGCTGACGGCGAAATTTGGATTGTAATAAATAATGTACTTGTTCTAACTGCTACTAAAATCATTTGAGTTAAGATGCATCCTATCAATATCGATTATGTTTTCAAGGATCGAAGTGTTCGTCGCTAAATTAATGGTAAAGACATACAAAATCTTAGGGTAATATAATCGTCACACAATTTACTGTTAGAAACATACCTAGTAAAAAACATAGACACACAAGTAAAATCACAAACTAAAACTAGTAGCATCAAAATTACTTCTAAAGTTATTCAAACGTTTTGCTGATTTATTTCTAAACATACATCGCAGTTAGTTCATGAACTTCACAACTCTCGGTACTTAGTCCCATAGTTTTCCATAGCTATTTGCAGTTATATCTGTATGTGTCAAGTCTTATCTTAAAACTAAAGTTTAAGCTAATAGCCTACAATTGTTACTATTTAATGGTATGTAAATGAATACGGACTGTTGGACGTCTTAATGAAGGCTTAACTAATACTTAATGTTCGTCGTGGTATTTGGGGATAGAAAATTAGCATGCGAATGGTTTATTTAATTCGCAGTCCTGAGATACTATTCTGTGACTACAGAAAGCTGAATTTCTTGTGTATTTGAATTTGTAAACTTTGCACATAGTACAAGGGTCGATCTCCAGAGGCATTTTTTTTCATGGCGGGCTGGATAAACCCATTTTAAAATGGAACGTTTACTAAATATTTTTTTATATACAGTTCGGTGTCTGATCTACGTGGTACAAGGCTAATATTAAGAAAAAGATAATTTTAAATACTAAGAAAAAAATCTAGAAACCTAAAATCCTGATCGCTCTGGGTTGTCCCAACTCCCGATTGAATGAAAAGAATATTCATAACTTTTTAATTTGAAAGTCACATGACAGAATTTATTTATATGATATAACAAATAGTTGTTCTTCACGATAATAAAATATTTTAAGTTTTATTAACAATACTTTTGCTACAATTTAAATTTATAATCGTGTCCGAGCATTTTATCTCATCACTCTGCGCCCAGGTAAAACATTGCACCCATCCCTAGTTACGCGTTATAGACACTCTATTCCCCTCCCGCGGGGTAGCGCTAGGAGTGGTCTAACCACCGAGGAGGATATCTGTACACCAGGTTCCCTGGCTCCGACATTACGAAGGTAAGTTTATGATTGCTCTGGATTTGGTTCTCGAATTTTTATGATTTCTATGGCACGTTATTTAAATAAAATAGCTAGCTTGCAAAAATGTCTGTTATGTGAATTAATTGATCATTATGATGTTTTTTATGAGAAGTAATGACACCTTTCTACTGCTTTAAAATTCGGCTACATTTATGATTTTGTGACTTTTTCTGATCGCTATGGCTGTGATTGCTCTGTCCAAAAAGTACAGAGCAATTATATTTTGCATTAATTGTACCTTATAAATCTATTTTAATTCGTACTAGCAGACTGCAACAATGACAAATGATGACCTATGCATGTAACCTTTAATTTATAACCTTTCCTGGGTTTAAATCGAATTTGGTATTTTTCCAATCTTTTTTTTTGTCTGGTGAAACTCCTTAATGAGCCAGCCTTGAGCCTTGCATCCCCAGGGGGTTGAGGATGCAAGAGTTTGGGCTACAAGAGCCTTGAGAAAGGCTCCGACTACTCCGGCAAAACACCTGGTGCTATCTTTCGCCTAGGGTAGCGGCGTTACGGGACCAATCGAAGTTTTAGCACCGTAACGCCCCTGGCGACTGCCCGCTTAGCGGCGGGCCCGACATGACCTCCGTCCTATGTAGGAAGGAGGACAGCGGGGGCAGTGCATGGCACTACACCACCCTCAGGGATGAACCCCCGTAGCCGGCAGATCTGGCTACGGAGGTTCTCGTCCGCGCCCTACCCGGCCGCCGTTGGCGGAGAAATGGAACGGAAGGGACAGCCTCCCGCTCGCACTCCGAGGTCTCTTTCTGCGACATGACGATCTCGCAGAAATGAGACACTGCTCTCCAGACGCGATTGTCCGCGAGGCTGGCACCCGCAAACGAAAGGTCCGGGCCAATAACCGCATTTAGGGCACGGCGCACCACCTCGAAGGCAGTGCAGACCTCGAAGGCAGAGCAGAACTCGAGGGTGTGCTGCGCCGTGTCTTCCACCGCGCCACAATGGTGGCATGCAGGGGATTCCTCCCGCCCGATTCGCTGCAGGTACGATCCGAAGCACCCGTGCCCAGACAGCACCTGCACCAGACGGAATGGAACCCGTGGCGTTGCTCTAGCCATGTCTCCAGGAGACCCACAACTTCAGTGACGCGGCGTCCGTAGCGGGCTGACGTAATTTACCTCGATGGCAACCATTCTTGCAGATTGAAATCATGCCTCGAAATAAATTGTCTATTGAAGCAAAATGTCTTAGGGAGAAATTGGCTGAGCGTAGTAGAATGGCCAAGATAAAACGTGATCCAGATCTATACGCACAGTGGCTTGTAAAGTCAAGAGAGTGTTACCAGAGGAAAAATGCACGTACGTTTTCTTAAACACTTTTGAAAAACTTCTTCGTCTTCTTCTCGAGTCAATGATCTAAAGTCTGTTTTACCAGAAAGTTGCCACCAGAATGGCTTTTTAGTTGGCCTCCATTAGGCCCTTAAGGGCAACGGTGGTGGTGCAGGACGGGCAGGACAGAAGATGCGCCATGTCTTGAGTTGGGGCACCGCATTGACATTGAGTATGCGAACCTTCATTGATGCCCCATTTGCTCAGGTTGTCTCTGCAGCGGCCCACTTAGGCCTTTGAAAAACGAATATTTAATGAGTCTTAGTCATTTTATAACTGTAAAAGACTGGAGGTATTAATGGTTGATTTTTTTGAAAAGGTTTTTAATTTTATTTCATTTACCTAGAAGTGGTTTAATTAAATAAATGAAACTAAGCCAAAAGTTGATTCTTATACTTATGATAATTTGTTATTCTATCAATTATGTTAAATAAAATATTCCATATTTTTTATGTGTATGACTCTTACATATAACCTTGTTACACATATACTGAATATGACTGAAAAGGGCTCAATAAATAACATTTTATCAACATATTTATTTTTGTTTCACTGATTTCACCATTTATGCTCGCTCTGGCACGAATTATGATTGCTCTGGTCGCGAAATTTTTGAAACTTAAATATTTCCATAACTGATTGTGTAAATTGAAGGCCAATACTAAAAATTTACTATTTATATATCATCATTTTCACTGAAATATATAATTACCGTTAAATATTAATATCTGAAAAGCGCCAGAGCGGTCACACGAATACGCCCGTTTTGGAGATTGACCCACAAACAGGTACTTAAATTAATTGTGTATCAATTTGAAAAAAAAACACGTTGAATTGCTTGTCGTTAGCTAAACCCCAATAACAAAAAATGGACAGCCAAAAAGATGTCACAAAAATGGTTATAATTTTAAGAAATGAGAATCTAGACTTTTTCAGCTCTTACACCTAAATTTAGTTACAAAATTTATTTTAATTACAGTTATGAATCCTCAAAGTTTTGTAATAATAAAGCAAATAAAATCCATTAGACCCTCGAAACCTCGTTCATCAAAACACGAGTTTATTCAGTAACTTTTCTATAATCAGCCTCATTATAACCTAAAGTAATGTCTAAAAACTAGACCTTTTTCGACCACGTAACCATTAAACACGGTAAATAACTTTTGAAATTATAACTTTGATAAAATATTAGATGATATGTTAGATTCATTGGGGCAATAAAATTTATATAATGTTCTGTTGTTAGGGTTCCGTACCTAAAAGGTCCGAAAGATCTCTATTGCTGTCACTCGAGTGTCCGTCCGTCCATCGACTGTCACACAGTTTTTGCAGCTAAACGGTTGCAACAATTAAAAGCAATCATTATTATCTCGTTGCCCTGTTCCCAGCAATATAGTCTTCAAATTTTCATAGTATCTACATCATCTAGTTGACCAAGCCATGCTCATTGTTAAAAAAACATCCTTATTTTTTTAGGGGACTCCTTTAAATTGTCTCTCTTTTGTTTAACTTGGTACGGAATCCTAAATATGCAAAATCAGAGACACACTTGACCAGTTTTTTTGAATAATTTTGCTTTGAAAAGACCTTTACACCTCCTTTTTTCTAATGTAATTTAGAAAATGTCTGAGTATTATCATGTCTTTGAGTTGTTACTAGGGTATAAACGAAGAATATTTTCATGTAATAATGTTTTTTCTACGAAACGTATTGTTTGCCGTAGGGCTAGGTCCTTTGTCAATGCGAATTGGAAGCAAATAGTATTCGGTGTACAAAGGTTGTTCTCGTTCTTTATTTTTCGGTCTTATGTAATAATATGTTAATATTATTTATAAAGATGAGACGTTATGAGTATAACAACATTCAATACATAGTATGGAAATAGGGACATTCTAAAATTCGAAAATTATTCCCTCCATTTATAAGTTAATAGGTATAGAATGTAAGACCAAAATTTTACAATGATTTATTTAATTTAATTAAGACCAAGAAAAACAATTATAAGAAAGTTTCTAGGAATAAAAGTTTGGACATTAACTACTCCGATTTCCCAATAAAACTACTACTGTCTGATTTACTTCCGGTTACATATAACTACGAAGATAAAACAGAAATAAACAGTCAACAATCAAGGAAATATACACGAATTACAAAAACCACATGCTGTAGAAAACACCATTCAAATCTCAATATACACAAGCAAAGCAATCTTTTCACGTGTATTCTTAAAACACCTACAAAAGGGCCAGAAGTAATTTGTGTGCGAGGATTATGGCTTGCTTACGAATATTCTCGGTAAAGGTCTCATTATACCTCCCTGGGGGACCCTCGCCAATGTTTTGGGACATCATAAAAGAGTACGTGATACAATAACGGTAGACTTCTGTTCAGTTTAAACAGTTGTATGTTTTGCGGCTGCGATAGTATTAAAAGGGGAAATTGTTTTTACGAATATAGGGTGTTGGGTATTGGGAAGTTGTTTTGAGCTTGTTAACCGAGGATAGATTTTCTGGAATACGAGGTGTGCCTGTAATATGGCTTAGATGAATCTGTATCTTAATTAGTTACTTGACTTGGGTTTTATGTGATCAAGGTTTTAGAACAAGTTTATTCTAAATAAATAATAAATTATTTTTTAATGTGAAACTGTAGGTTTTTTTGGTACTTACTTTAAGTACCCCAAAAATACTAACTTTTCACACACGCTTAAGTTCTAGGCTAACGTTATTTTAAATGCATCTATCTAAAACCCTTTTTCTTATAAACGTCTTTTTTCCATTTTATCATACAAACTTATTCGCCTCAAGGGCCTTATTGAGTGGAAAGTGAAATATGGTGGCTTATTGGTTACGCGATATTGTGGGATCATGGGTCAAGATTCTTTAATATATTATTCCATATTGAATCACTTTAGCCAAGAGTTATTTGCTATAAATGCTTTCGATATTTTTTAATATGCAGACCATTTTTCTTATGGATTTTTTACCAATAACATGTTATGATAGTGAAGACGTCAAGTGGCTGATATCTTTGCTAAAAATAGTTTCTATACCTTATTAGTTTTCATTTGAAAAGGCTTTTTTATAAATATTTTTCGTTTTGAAAAGTAGTCATAATGGGTTGCTATGTTTTGTACATAATATTTGTATGAAATAGAAAATATATTAGATGGCTTGAGTGATATTAGTTTATATATTTGTAATTCTAATGAAAAATATATGAACACTGATATATTTCAATAATTTTCACTAAAATTTTTGTAATAATTTAGCAAGACAGTTTAAAATTTTTTACGTGTTAATATTCCGTACATTTCGAATTAAAATATAAAATCTCCATAATGTAATCTCGTTAAAAATGTACAGCTCATGAAATATGTCGGTCAACGTTTGGCGAGCAAAGTTATATGAAGTCCTTGTAGGATGGCCTTATTTAATTAATGACCTCCTACGTCAACAAGAACGCTTATAACATTTGTGATGCTTCTTGGGGTTGAAGGTAACGTTAAATATTTAAACAGGTCGAATATCGTTTACCATCTGAAATCCTGCTTATTCCTATTTAAGAAACAAAAAACACAGCTGATCAGAAACAAGAGACCCTGAATCAATGGAACAAATCCAAAATAACCTGTTCACTTATTTGGTTAACACAAATAGAAAAACGGCATTAGAATTTATCAATTAGGCTTTAATTGAATGAAATAAAATTAATGACAGGCCGTTTATAATAAGATGCTTTTAAACACAAAACTCGCAAAAAAAGAGTTTGCGCTCATTTGAATATTTCAATCCCCACCTCGCATTGTTACCTTTAAAAATGGCGCACATTTACTTATTTTTATCAGGAGTGTTCCTAATGGATTGGCTTCATATATTCTCTGGGGATTTCCGTGGTGTTTCCCCACTCACTTCAAGTGGCGTGTTTTCATCTTTCGTAACATTTTTTGCACCCGATTGGACTGAAATCAAAGAAATGTTACATAAATGTTACATGTTACGCTGGAGTGATCTTGTCCTTTTTTATCAGATCATTAATGTTTTTTTAGTTAAAATTCCTGTAAATATTAATTATGGTTTATTTATAATTGTATATGAAATTAAAAAACATTTTGTGTCTCATATACATTATAATATTTGGGACCTAAATATATTTATTTTAAACCTTACCATTCTATCTACAGAGGCTAATTTCCATTCACTGCCACTCTGCTCATCATCTTAAACTACACATGGCATTTCAATTCCGCTGAGTGTACTTCGTAAGGATTTCCAAGAATTTTCCCTACGGCTTGTCGCATCACATCTAATCTTAAGACATAATGCAATCCGAAGCACTCACCTTGCTTCAAGCTTTGTGAAATATGGAACGCGAGACATGTAACACTATATAGTTTACAAAATATTATTTTCAGTTTTAAATTTTAAATGCAAACTCTGGAAAGGTCGTGGTTTTAGAAAAGTATATGAAGCTTATTAACATTTAAATTCTTGAAACTGAAAAAATAATTGATATGAAAAGAACAAGCGGAGGACAGACCATATGACAGGTATATGATATTAGATGAAAAATTTATAACTATTTCAACAATCTAATCGAACAATGAAGATATCTATAAATAAAGAGGCAAAAAATATGTTCGTGTTTTATGGCTATCCAAAGTCCAAAGGATTATTGGTATTATTAATATTTGGGAGATATTACAGACAGACAGAGTTATATAGATTAAGGAAAACATACGAAACGAACGCGTGTTCTCTGCGTGTTTATCAAAATTTAGGAAAAATATGAGAGTGACATAAATAGATGCGAGGATATTATTATCTCCCTTTGACTTTTTTCACAATCCATCTGGATATTTGTGTTTTCAAAAACCTTAACTTTAAGTCACATAGTCTTGGTGTCATTTCAACTTTTCAAGTTTCAATATTCCCTAATCAATTTATCATCTTTCTCACTGTCCTCAACCGTCTTTTAACATTACCAGCATTGTTTTGTTATTTTGTCTCTAGTCTCTTATTCCTTGTTTGCAAAATCTCTCACATTGATAGCAATATAAAAAACGTAAAAATCTTTCAAAATATATTCATTACAATACAAGTGTTAAGTAACCACGTCTGATGTCATAGATCCAGTAACACAGTTCGCTGTAGGCTTATAAATATTGAAGAGGCTTGTTCCGGGATTTATTGGCGCGTTGCTCTGAATATAAGGTATTTTATTGTTACGTGTGAATATATTACAGCTTTTAATGCTGGAAGATGCATATTTTGTGTTTGAACTACTTTTGTGGGGTAGTGGTTAGTCGAGGACCTAGTGGCCTGATTTCTTATACAATACGTTTAAAAGCATTTTTTTTGTTTGCAGCCGATTTTAATGCAAGGAAAGAAAATGATAAAAAAAAAACCATTAAATCCTCAAAATTATGTATTGTGAGTCAGTAGCTATGCACATAAATTACTAGGTCTGCAGAAAATTTTAAGTACCCTTGTCACATATATTCTCCAAAAAATTCAAGAAAGAAATCGAATTTCACCAACATTTCGAAAAATAATGCCTATAAAAGAATAATAAGTCAAACTAATGTGTCCTAAATGTCAAACAAAAGGTCGTTAGACAATAAAGCCATTCCAATTTATTATGATTGATAAGGCTAAACGTTTTTAATATTATCAATGAGCACGCGAACTAATGTTTGGGTTCGATCTTTTGTCCAAACAGAGAATATAATAAAGACTGGGAGCCTGGTATATAATACCTAGAGGCATTAGGTTCGCCTTTGTATTTTTTATTAATGTATTTATAGAAATACGTCACACGCAATATTATTTAGGCATTTAGGGGAAGAAATGGACAATACGGTTTCTGTACTTGAACTTACTACCTACTTCAATTATGTCATACCTGTGTTATAATGTGGTGGTGGCCTATTGGTTCAATGAATGGATTTGAATATATTAGGTTGCAGGTTTAAGCCAAAGCAAAAAACTATGTGAATTATTCTAAGAACTCTTTGACAAACGGTGAAGCCAACAAAGTGAGGAAGCCTTGATTTCAAAAATTTGGGTTTAAAGTCGCAAATCTGCAACGAGCTAGCATGACGATCTATGCTTGTGCCTCCCTAGATGAGAAGAAACCTGTGCCCAGCAGTGGAACGTTTCTAGGCTGGTATTATCATATTATTGTTATTGGTGTTTAAATTGCTCTCCAGTATACATTTTACTGGTGACATATTCATTCATAAACTAATGTAAATTCCTCCTATTAAGCCATTACCTTAATGAGCAACAGTTTACCATTGATTAGGGCTTTATCAACGTTTCAAAAGCTGCATTTAGAAATTTCAAATAACATCTACTCAATGGAAAGTGTTATTAAAAGGCTTAATACCACTTTACTTTGATACTTGTACAAATATGTTTTAAGTTAAACTGAATTGCAACACTGTTTAATAAAGTCTGCAGGACAATTTGAAAAAAAAAAAGATGAAATAAATTACTAAAATATGACACACAACACACAATACACAACCATTATACATTTGATAATGCCATTAAAATCTACATCATACTTAATTAAAGTTACGGGACTGCAGTAGAAACTATTTCAATTAACAGAGCGCATTTGTAAAGGATTATCCTAATAAACTTATGTTCTCAACATTAATATTATCAAAATTAATGTTGCAATAAACTTTGTCTTATCCTTCTTAGAATTGTCTAAGTACCATCTTATAAAGTTTAACTTACTTATATATTTCCTGACCTTGCATCTACACTGGGACGCTAAAGTTACTTAGCGTACAGTTAGCAACAAAAGTTGATGAACAAAATCAGACTCTTCACTACGTTACAGAGATCATTGCGTTAACCCGTAGAAAGTAATTTGGTTCCTAGTAGCCGAATCAATTTATTTATAGACTATCAATTGTTTTTTGCCGACTGTGTCACGCCGTTTGTAAATTGTGTATGTTTGTGTGTGTATTCGTATCCATCAACACAACCAATCGCGGTCCAATGCTGGAATAAGGCCTCTCCTAGGTTGCCCCAGAACACCCAGTCCTCCACCTTCCATATCTAGGCCGACCGAGCTAACTTTTTGAGACAGGTTATATGAGACATTAATTGCAAAACATACATTATATAGTTACAGAAATTGTAGTGGTGTCAACAATCTAGAAATTAATGTCCCGTCACTTAAAGTGTTGTGGCGTAAAATTAGCATTAGGGTTGTGTAGCATTTGACCTGAAAGTAATTTTAGTGTTTTATGTTTCGTATTAATATTTCAAGGCTTATAAATATTGTAGAGAGTCCTTAAAGTAATAGGTATATTGTATTCAAGACTGTTTTATAGTAGTAATTAGTAAGAGTTTGTATTATTTATGCGTTTGTTAATTGCGGGGGAATATTATTCCGTTGTATTAATTTATTTAGCTGTTTGTTTTACGCATAGTATTATTATGTTAGGATTAATATTAGGTCTTTATATTCCTCATAATAATTAGTCAAGTTTATTAAATGTTTTATTTTATTTTTCATATCTTGAATAAATGCGGACAACATCACATATATTGCTCTGAAACCAAAGTAAGTAGCTATAAAGAACTTGTGTTATGGAATTCAGAAACAACGAAGGTACCACAAACACGGAGACCCGAGACAATGTAGAAAAGTGATTTTCTACATTGACCCGTCCGGGGATCGAACCCGGGACCTCAGAGTTAGTGACACCTTGAAAACCGGTGCGTACGCCACTCGACCACGGACGGTCGGTCTTCATGACATCTTTTCTTAGGGCATATTACATCGTTTCTTTTGAATGAAAAGACAAGATGTAATTCGCCTCTGAGTCGAGGGAAAAACCTAGTTACTAAATTCTACACAGATACACTTACAAAGTATCAATCAAAAGAGATTCAAACTTAGTATAGTGACTCAACAAACGGTATTATTTCTCTCACGTCGACCATACACTCAGCTTTGACCTTTTCTAAATATAGCCCAGACTCTAAGGAGCTAAGATGGATTGCGTTCAGTAAAAACAGAAAGAGACTTTTGACTTATCGCTGTGGGGAAATTGCTACTTCTATATTTTATTGTCTTTATAGTTTTCGAGAAGATTGATAGTTTAAAATCGATATAAAAGGACCGTATTCTTATTTAAATTGATAATTCTATATACAGGAATTCGTTACAGTATGCCTTTTTCCCATAGAATTAAGAATATTTCGTACCAAATAATTGTCATGGCGTAATCGTAATACGCTGATTTGCTTACCTAAAATACAATAAAAAATATAAATAATTTAACTTAGTGTTTGTTTATTTTTATAGTTATAAATTAAATATATTTTATTTCTTTATGTACACAATTATTTATGTATCTCAGATACTTTATTCATCTAACTTATTGTTTAAACTTTGTAAGACATTAGCAAGTGCGATCCAACACCCCAGACAGGTCAATTAGCGCAGTAATTATTTAACTAGAACCCTTTAAAGCCTAAGACTTGTCTAATCTACATGAATTGTCTAAAACAATATAAGTCTGTTAACACGTCAGAATAATACAGAATTAATTTCTCATACGAAGGATGTTAAGAATGAATGAGTTGCTTTGTAAGGTGAAGCGAGAAAACGATGCGTTGTGTTGTGATGAATGTAATATGAGAAATAAGATTATTTTTCACAGCATTTGCCTGCATTTTTCTAGGATAATTATATACTTATTTATTTTTGTGTTCGTATATACATAATATTTATTTAATATTGTCACATTGCTGTAGCTTATTTACATCATTTCCATTAGGACCTAATCTCTCGTGCTTTTATTTGTAAGACTTATGTTATACAGTTAAGTTATAGCATAGCTTTCGCCATTTAGCATTAGATCAGAGGGAATTAAACCTCACTTAAGACAGTTTAATCATAAAAAAATATTAGATAGTTCGATACTATAACTATATTTATTTATTTTTAGTGCTCGTATATACATACAGGCACTAATATTTGTTAATATTGTCACATTGCTGTAGCTTATTCAAATCATTCCACTCGGGACTTAAACTTACAGACTCGTACTTTTATTTGTACCTGACTTATGTTATACGGTTGACTTTCTGCATAGCTTTCGCCAACTAGAGCACTTAAGGAAAAAAAAAATAACGATAATGACAGCTTAAGAATTTCACATAATTTCCTTTAAGACACCTCTGACAAACGGTGAAGGAAAAAATTGTGAGGAAACCTGGATTCCAAAATTTGGGATCTAAAATCGCCAATCCGCAGTGAGCAAGCGTGGTGATCAATGCTCGTGCCTTCTCTATATGGGAAGAGGCCTCTATATGAGATGTGCCCAGCAGTGGGACGTTGATAGGCTGGATTATTATTATAATATTATTATTATTTCCTTTAAGAATAAAATGTTAAAATTAAATCAAAATTCTCTTTGAACCCAACAATACACAGCTTCTCTTCTGCATTGATATATCTTGATATTTCCAAAGCTGATGCACAAGATGGCTCTAAGGAACTCTGAAAGGCAAGCTTTGTGAACAATACGGATTGTATAAGCAGCATTTAAAATTCTACAGCAGTCTTCAGTGAACAGCTTCAAATGCATTTTCACTTGAATACGTGTTGTTTGTTGTGATAAATCTACTTTTATTCAATTACCTTACACTGAAGCTGTAGGATTTTTTTCCTACCGTATACTGCCTCGTTGGCCTAGTGGTGCTAAGCGCGACTGCTACGCTACGCTAGAGGTCTTGGGTTCGATTTTCAAGTCCATCAAGGTGTTATTTATGGACCCTTTATGGGTTTTTCTATGAAATTCTCCGTAGCAGGTCGGAGTTTGGATTTGTGCCCGACTAGTGGCAATAGGCCAGCCTCTGCCTAACCCTTCGGGAATACAGGCGTGATGGTATGTTATGTTATACTGCTGTGAACATGCTATCCCCATGTCGTTACATCAATAATATGTAGGACAATGAATAGGTAGCAGTAAAAACAGAAAATTAAAACAATAACAAAGATAAAAGAAAAAAAACAAATTAGTAATATAACGTTGTATAAAATCACTCGTAAAGTCTTATCAAACATAGTAGTAAAAAGTAGGCACTGAATAAATAGTTCTTGGTAAGAATACCTTTTTAATATTTTCTGTGGTATTTAGTGTAAATTTCTTCAAGAATTATTTCGTTACGGAATATATTTTTGATAATATCAAGAGGCCTTGGAGGCTTAGATCGAGAAGTGGATAACCAGTTCCGTGAAATACCATAATGTTATTTTAATAATAACTTGTGTATAACGAATTTATCACGAAAATTATTTTAGAGTTGGCAACGAATAGAAAGAGATCAGAAAATGATAATACTACTAGATAGGTACGTTTTTTGGAAATTGTATTTTAAGAGTAATTGAACGTTTTGGTACTGCCTGAAATGGTTTAATTGAAATAAAAACATTTACACACTCCCCAAACTGGTGTTAGTACTATGTGCCTATGTTTTTTATAACAACTGAACTCTCCTGCCAGTAGACAAAATAAATAAAACATGGGAATGTTCATATGTGACTCATTGGACAGGGAAGTGGTTAACATAAACATAATTATTACAAGGCGGTCTCGGTACGAACCTTTTTGGTTCATATGGCGGTAGTTGCTTGTATACTTAAAACGTTGGGTATCGAAAACTTACGGCTCCATGTTAGGGCTAACGAATAAAACCGATTCCACTCGACGGATTTCACAGTTGACCACACGACATAAATTCAATCGTTTAATCAAATTTTATTACAAGCTTTCATTGAACTAGCAATATTGGGCCATATCTCATTCCGGTCCAGTAACTCATTCATTATGAAGCGATAACAGAAACAATATTTATTGGTTTTAATCAATCAAAATTGTTTATAAGTTATCATTTCATTATGGAAACTTTCATCAGCTTATTGAATTAACGTTTAGCAGCGCACGGTAATTAAATACGTATTTATTGTTTTTTTACACTGATTTATTTTGTAAATAGGTACCTACTATTAGCAGGAGCATTGACAAAGTTGCTATTTACCATTTAAAATTGCTAGATACTTGGCCATGATAATTATATAGATATATTTTGACTGTTCATCTTTTTACTTTACACTTCCTTTTAACACTTTTCTTACTTTTTGTACTTTTATTTATCACACTAGAATTATTATTATACATAATAATTACTGTTATGAATGTTCTGTTCTTTTTTACTAAATATTGCCGTAACACTTAAAAAGCTTTCAGATATCAGTTTGAGATTTCATCCATCCTTCAAATTACTCTACAGAAACTTGCAAAAAATCTCCAGAAATTATTATTTTGACCGCCTTAGAATAATCAAAATAAAACCAAATTCTCAAAACATCTCAAAACTCACGACCATCATTAGACTCAAACACATTTGATCGGCAACTCTACTGCACTCCACTTTGACAGGTTAAGTCCCAACTTTATTTCAATCCAACTTCTGACCACTTCGGAACGGCGACGGCGCTAGAAACCAAACTGCTACCTTTAACTTCGACATAATTAAGTGCTTCGGTGTTTAGGATCGCTGTGAACTTTTACTTATCCTGTTTGTACAAGACTTCTGTATTTTACTTGCTTTAGTAGTTTTTTTCTAATTTATTTTATTTGATGATTACAATGAAAGGACTTGGAGGCCTTTACCCAGCAGTGGGACAGTACAGACAGGGTAAAAAAAAAGGTTTACCAAGAGAGTAATGTAAAAAAGTACCCATCGGTTGAACAAAAACTGAGAGTTTTTTTGTGTACCTACACTGAATTACTAATAATTTAATAATATTCCATCTTTCAGTACCTTCTAAACGAACTGGACAAATATAATGTGTGTTTTCAATATCAAAGCAGCAAAACTAACCTAACACCACACCAAACATAAAAGACGAACAAAAAAACATCGAAAGTAAATTGACAAAGACCCGGAAGTCTTCTCGGATTCATACGTTCATCTATTTTATGTACTGACCTAAAAATAAATAGGTCAGTGAGTCAACACACGCTTTCACATAATAATATATTATGTTTAACAAAATTAATTCTGAATCATGGATTCCATGTTTGTCACTGACCCAAAACTGACGAAGGAGTAAACATAATATTTCACACAGCCACAGCATGTTGCAACATGTTTTATGAAGGATCCAACAAAAACCATGGCGGAACGAAATTAGATGGACATAGGACAGAAGTGATGCGCACAAAAAGGGCATCTACTAACAGTAGCATTATAGAGGACATCTTTAATGAAAATATTTCAGGAATAATAAGTGTACAGTTGAAAAGTAAGGAATTTAGATTATTTATTCAGCTGTTTCTTCTGTTATTATGAAATTAATATTAACAACAAAATCATTTCTGCGAAAGTATTCGACACTAAACTTAAAAGATAAACTAAATCGTTTCTAACTTAATTGGAATTTCTTTGATTGTGTAATATAAGTTGTACATCCTACTAATATCATAAATGTGAAGGTTTGTGAGAATGTTTGTTACTCTTTCACGCAAAAACTACTGAATTGATTTTAATGAAAATTTACAATAATGTAGCTTATTCAACAGAATAACACATAGGCTATAATTTATAAAGATAGTGTATGTATTGTCATTCACGCGGGTGAAACCACGGGGCACAGCTAGTTATAAATATATTCTTAGATTGCTTGTTTTGTAACATCCTATATTTATTTATCGATCACATAATTCATAACGCTCTTACGAAGCTTCCGGGAATTGAGTTACGAGAAAAACTTCAAGCAATCAGTCATTTCTTTTAAGAAGGATAGATTGTTTGGACAAGTGTCTTTTCCGGAAATTCCCCGCTTTCCTCCATAAAAAGGAATAGAAATTACTTCGTTAATGTTTAAATTATACCCCAGATCTATTTATCAAGGTTTTGTTCAGAGTAAGTATCGCTTGTAAGAAAGATTATGGAGAATTGTAGTGGCGTGATCCAAAACTTTCTTTTCAGGTATTTTTCATCAGTAGCTGTTTACGTTAGGTGTAGAAATAAATGATTATAAACTATTAGTTCATATGCAGAGTGTATTGTCTCCACCATACAAGTAGTATACTCATCAAAATCTGTTTTGAAATTGTGACCTACTTTACATTAATTACAAGTTTACCCATTCAAAAATTTCCTTTCCTTTAAGATAGACATTTTATTTGCAAACTCTCAAGATGTTATAATTAGCTTTTGAAGCAATTTCATTAAACAATTTAATTGTACCTGCGATGATAATAAATTTGAGTAACAACGGCGTGAAAGTTAACTTCGAATGGGGAACGGTTTGGAATTCTATTAACGAACTCGTAAGGGGTGCTTTTTGGTGCTCATTGTACTTTAGGGAAGTTTGTATTGAATGGGAAAGTAACGAACTTTATTTAAATAAAAATTTTCTGTTGGGCTTTGTTTTTCGTATCTATGCCTGTTACTAATATTTCTTGTATATTTAGTAATTTTTTTAACCGACTTCAATAAAACATGGTGCTCAATTTTTTATATCGATGTAAAAATTCGTCATCGTTAGGGTTCTCAGAGGTTTCATCAAAATCGATCAAGTAGTTTACTTTTTATTAAGAGTGTTTTTTTACATTAATAATGTGCAAATCAATTATTTCTGAACATAACCTAAGTCTTTAAACTGGTGTTAAAGATTTTTGACTAAGTAAATTACACGTTTTCTCACTATTTTTTATTGCCGCTATAAAACTGAAGAAAGGCAATATTATAACATTGAGAGGTAAAAGCATTCTGGCACATGGTACCACAGCATCGTACGTAACCCAGTGACTTCGAGACGTGTTAACGGCACAATTGCGGTGCATGTGCAGCACGACTTTGTTTCACAACTTTTCTGGGCGAACGCCAGGAAAAATGAATATGATCCCAGCTCACGGCGAAAATTCGAAAATTTCTGCCAAACATCTTGTTCGTTTTGCCATTGAAAACGAGTTTGGAAGTAGGTGCATAAGACCACAATTCACCAAGTTCGGGAACGTTGTTGTTCTTGTTACGAGACTTATTTTACCGATGTTTAGTGATTAGTGGCTTCCTATAGCCGAAGTCAACAACTTGTCTGAATTTATTACCATTTAACCTTGACGTTGTATGACTGTTGACGATGAAACGGTTACAGAAATTAATCTGGAACATTTTAATATTTGCGAACAATGTAGAGAGTACTGTTTAGAGTTTGGATTTCACCTAGAGTAGGATATTTCTATTTCCGATGATTTAGTAGTCTTACAGTTGATAAGCATTAACTTAAAATCAATTGTAGGATCAATTAATAGACTAGAGAGATTAGGAAAATGCAGTCGTTTAACAGTTAAGATATAATACCAATTTTATCGTCTTATATAAGAGCCTTAATAATTTCCAGTCAGCGCCTTTTATCTTCGTCCCCTTTCAACTTGTTTTCAATTCTTCGCACCGATGACCACTTTCTCTTTTTTAATTAGAAATAAGCCAAAAAGTTTAAAAGGTTAATATCCAATGACAAAACGTTGATCCATGAATTTTATGGAGGTTTTAGCTCTTGTTTATTGAAATAAAATTTAAGTTTATTTGGGAGGGATCAAAAGGAAATTAATTGCTCTTTTTGTCTTTTTATTCTTCTTTCATTGTAATCTCAAGCTGTTTGTTTACTGTGTTAAAGGTTTTCCTGAAAAGCCCGAAATGAAATATTTTTTAACTATTTTTTTTTTTTTTTATATTTCCGATTAGTTATTATGGAAATGAAACTTTAATACTGTAACAATCTAATACTAATAATATTAGATTAACTTGATAGAAATAAGTCTTCATAGAACTCCCGAGGTCAACTGGACTCATACTTCAGACAAGCGCTGCTCTTGATTTTTCACCGCTAAAACTAAGTGGCAAAATTTTATAAATTTAATTAAGAGCTGGTAATAAACACCCCTAAATTATATTTACATCTAAATTACCCCTAAATCGACTGACCAATCAAAACAATTCGCGCCATTTAATTCTAAAAACAATTGTTTGAAATTCGAATGTGTGATATCGACAAGGGTCAGGAAATGAAATACTCAGAGGATTAAAAAGAGTACCGTTTAACGTGTAAATACTTTTTGGTGGCAATCCTTTGTTCGTCCCACAAAGGGATCCCTTTAATCGGGATCTATTTAATTCATATGTATGGAGTAATTTGTTTGCACAAGTAATGGAGGCTTTAGTCACTTATTATGCGTGCGATCGTATTTTATTAATTCATTCATTTTTTAAAGGATTACTGTTTTTGTTTGCTTGTAAAAGTGGTGGTATTAAAAATATTTTTTATTTGCAATTTTTAAGTGGTATTGTCTGTTCGCGTTTCATTTTAAAAGCCTATTAATGTTAAAAAATATATTTTAATCCTGGCAATGAAAAAAAAAATGTTGCTTTCTGCAAAATAGTAGCAGCGTCACATAATAAATATACAGAAAATACATATAAAATACCTTTGGTGAAAGAAGAAAAATATGTTTAGCTATATTGACTCAATCAGACTATTAGAAAAATAAAACGGGACATGCGATTAAGAACCTTATACCTACAACTTAAGGTCGAAAATTAATTGTTGCTCATCACAAAAAGGCAGGCATTGATTGAAGAATCAGTGCAGTTGAGTGAACACCTGCAATTCTGGCGTTACAGCTCATAAGCTGTAATTATGCTTAATTTATTCGAAACTGTTTCACTTAAAAGTATTTTATTAATTAAGCACCAATGTGTGGTCTGTAAAATCGAGATACAATAATTTAATATGGATATGTACTGGACTGATTATTTTGGGTTGATTTTACGTATTTTAAAAAGTACAATAAAATTATTTATAACATTTACTGTTTAGATTATTGTGTGAACTAGCTGCAATTTCCGTACATATTTTGTTAAAAAAACGGTAATTTTTTGCTCATATTAAATGTTTATACTTAGGAGTCGGATTTTTTGGACATAGATTTTAATGTCTCTAATGAAACAAAACAAACAAACAAAAATACTACGTACCTATCGATAACTATTAATTAAAAAGGGACCTTAGATCTTTCGGGAATTGTTTTGAATTGGATTACTCCTAAAGTCATCAATATTCAAATTGCTGAATTCGTATTCGGAATCCGAATATTGTTATTGATAACTAATTGAACACGATTGTTTCTTGTTTGCCTTTAAATTGAATATCGTTTCAAGGAAGCTTGGGATTCGAAGTTTTTAAGGTCCGTTTCATTGAATCCAATTGAATTGTTTCAATTGTTTGATCGTCAAGATTTTGAATGTTATTTGTAAAGAAACGACTTTTCCTTTCCCTTTTTGACATTGTTAATAAAAGTAGACGATTAAGGTTTCGACCGATATTTACCTGTTCTGGCTATCTTAAAATAAGGATAATGACATAAGTAAGAAAAAACTTTGTTAATATTTTTTAGTCATTCTTTCAGGAGCGCAGACGGACAAATATTTATAAGAGCAACATTATTAACTTGCATAACGTTTGAATTTCAAAAATGGTCTCTGAAATTTCGACAGCTCGGAGTAATGAAAAAATAATGAAAAAAATAATTTTATATCTCTAGCTAATCAACAGTGATTCTGTCTCTATTATAAAACGCCTCACTGCTCTTTCCTTGAAGCACGTCCCAGGGGATCCTTCCCCTCCATGAGATAAATTCCTGGCGATTATTACAGCACGTGCCTCACACTGCAAGCCATGTCTTTGGTATCAACGCGTCCAAGTGCCCTCCACTCGTTGCTATGGCAACGGGCAGGTAGTTACCTACTGTTCAGATTACATGACCGCAGCAGCAGCAGCAGCAGCAGCGAAATTGTAATAGATGAAAACTGTTGAATTGCTTGAATATAATAATGTTATAATATATTTTTTTTTCAAAACTCTGTGTTTAAGGGGTATACGTTGTAACTTGGTAAACGGCAAGAGGATTTTTTTAAATATATAATATTTAGACTATGTATCAGATTTTGGTTTTTACTGCTCTCATATTACATTCACAATTATAAAATTAATTTAGATTTTATTTAAACCAACAATTGCTTACAAATAACATTACATTTATAATTGACATAAAAACATTTGTAAGTGTAACAATCACTTATAGGCTAACACCACAAGCACTATAGGTAACCGGCTTAAAATTACTAAATAAATTATTTTGTTAGTTTTGTTCTTAAGATTAGGTTAGATATAACATAGATAAATTCTTTAACATCATATTAAAAAGCAATTGCGTTATACGTAAGTTTGAATGTGAGTTTAAAAAACCAGTTTCTACAAAACAACTGTGAACAGTAATATCGCCATATAAGCACTACAATGTAACAACGAGGTTTAAACAGCTCCTTTAAAACCGCGTTAGACCGAAATTATTTTAGTAAGTGTACCTTGTAATTGCAACCAACGAATTGCAGAGGTTTTCGCGGTTTTCTTTAATTAATTTTATGTGTGCAAAGTTGTTCTTTGTATTTAAAATTGTGTTAAGTTTTTGTGTGTTTAATATTTTATAGAATTTTATGCATTTAATGTTTTTTCTGAAAGTTGTAGTTTTCTGGATTTATGATTTGATTAGTCTAGGTTTTTTTACATGAATGTTGTTCCTAAAGTAGTCATTATGTGGGCGATAAAAATCCAAAAAGCTCGAGTGATTTTGTTTCCATTTTGTAGTTCGTGCAGTAGATTTTGTGCTAACTTTTATGATAACAAATTCTTACCTTTAAGCAAGAATATGGAGGACCAATAAAATGTTACTTAAGTTTCTCCTCAAGGTCCAAGCTTTTAGAGTTGAAGAGATTTACATGCGCGGCTGAAGTGATGAGAGAAGTGATAGAAAATATTAAATGTGTCTAGCTAAAAGTAAAGTATCAACGATTATATTTGTTTAGGCATTATGCACTTTGCTTTTTAAAAGCGATTTAGCACTACGAACTTATTATTTGTTTAATTCACAGATCTTTTCGACTTAGGACATATATGTTTTCAACAAATTTATAAACTGTGTGCATTGTGTAGAACTTGTGTATTTTTTTAATAGGTCCTTTTTAAGTTATTATTAATTATTATTTTATTTTTATTATTCACTGTCCCACTGTAGGGCTTTTCCTCATTCCACACGTTGTTGTTGACAGCAAGTTGTAACCACTCTTTTTTTCTTTAGTAACGGCATGTAAATTGATCGGCATTAGACTATTGACTTACAATTACTATTATTCCTTACATTCCTCATTGCTACGTCTCTCACACAGAAAGCCACACTGTATCACGCACCCACCTGTCACATGAGCAACAATGAGCGTCCGCGCCCCTATGCCAATTTCCGCCTCAGCGTAACATAAGTGAATCCATTCGATGCCAACTTTCCAATACACGCCACTCCGTTCTATTGTGATGCATTTTGTCGCCAATATTTTACATTTTTCTTATTGAGGAATATATTGAATGAAATGTCTTATATTTCGGTCATTGTGAGGTAAATGTCAGGCTGTTTTTGGTAGAATGGTAAGTTTGACAGCTACTCAACAAAAATAAAAATTAAGACAAAAAGTTGTGGTGCTGTCATTAAAACTACCTTGTTGAACATACTAATAGATTAATCGCATTTGCAAAGTGGAAAGTGATCTCCGTTGTAACGTTTTATTTAAGAAAACTGTCTTCTCTTTTCCAGCGATTATACAAGGTGTTATTGTATTAAAAGTATGTAGTAGTGTATTAAAAACCTCCAGATTATAGAGTAATTTGTGAAAAGCTAGTGCTTTCAAAATCTAATTCTGTCACCAATAGATATAAGATTCCTTAAAAAAAACTTTATTTATTAATTCAGAAGTCTCAGACAAGAAAAAAACAGAGTAATTACAATAAGTTTCAGGGGGTGGATCTACCAATTATCAGTCCGACAGTTGGCTAGATCCACCACGGGTATGCGACCCCGGACTGCCCTAGCTGTTACTGTCACATTCATTGTACCTCCGTGATGGTAGCATCCTATAACCCGTCCTACTTTGTTATCCTTTGAAACATATCCTTTCCCAAATCCTGATCCCGCAGGAACGCAATGGATAATTATAAAAAATAATTCAATTATCCAAAATGGCGGCGATGTGGTTCGCCACCCATCACGTCTCGTTCCTCGCGGGGGTGAAAAGTGGGCCACGGAGAGCCGCCTCGCTGCGTTGAATGTAAGAGGAGAAATGGATGGTAAGGTGGATGGAGTATGTCAGATGATGGATGTCGAGACAAAAATAAAGAATGGTATGCTGGGATGGTTTGGCTATGTCGAGAGAATGAAAAGAACGATTGACGAAAAAGTGTATAAGGCGAGTGTGAATGAAAAAAGGCCACATCAAGAGCATACCATAAACCGAACAGCATGTATGAAGGGAATAATGAAAGTGGACAAAGCGAAACAAGTGTGTAAGGATCGTAGCAAGTGGAAAGAAGTGGTCTCTGCCTACCCCTACAAGGGAAAGAGGCTTGATTATATGTATGTATGTATGTAATTACAATAAATATTCTTAAAAGCTTTGCTTAATAATGTCATCGTATTTCCTGGTTACTTAATATGGATGCTTCCGCAGGTAAAATTTAAATTTATTTAACAAGTTTATTAAATATACTAAATAAAGAGTTGAAGCTCTAACTCATTTAATCAGAATAACTCTTTTTTTTTAATTAGTAGCTATCTAATAAACAATTTTAACATTAAAATTTTATTCTTAAGGAATGAATTCCAATAAAAACACTTTCTAAGAAAAGGTGTAATATTATCTAAGATTTTATTCGCGAAAAAATAGCTGCAAAATATTTCTTGTTTAAAGCAGCTAAACTTATTTTAGTGTAAGACTAGGTAATAACGCTTTAAGAAATGCAAAGTGAGCAATTTGTTTCTTTATAGAAAATTACTTCGTACATCTCCGGTGAGGTAAGTAGCAATAGTTCAGTTTACAAGGTAATTGAAAATTTGCTCGAAAGGAAATACATTTTTAAAATTTATTCACAAGGGTCTAAACCTGAATAGAATCGGAAAAGAGGGATGTGGGGGCGTGGATATGCGACAATTTTTGTAGTTGAGGCCCAAGATAATTCACAGATTACAATTTATTTACACTTACTTATGTTTAGAATTATAAGCCTTAGCCTTTAACTTTGTATGCCAACAGGCAAAATGTACTGGAGCTATCTTACTACTAAGTCACTTGCTAAAAGATGTAAATACGCACCTACAGAGAAGCCGTTTATACGGTTTTGTAAGGCCTATTCTTGTAATTGTAATTAGTTCTAAACATAACATAACATATCATCACGCCTGTATCCCCGAAGGGGTAGGGAGAGGTGTACCAATGTACACCCACAGTTCGCCGATATGTTTAGGTCCCATGTAATAGGGGGCGAGCCTATTGCCACTAACCGGGCACAAATCCAAACTCCGACCGGCTACTGAGAATTTCATAGAAAAACCCAATAACACCTTGGTCGACTCGGGAATCGAACCCAAGACCTCTAGCGTAGCAGTCGCGCTTAGCACCACTAGGCCAACGAGGCAGTCTTTAGTTCTATTATACTTAATAAAGACCATACCATACCATGCCATACTTTTTTAAGTTAATACCATTATTGTACCTCATTTTATACAAATAAAGAAATTATTATTATTACTTATAAGGGCTGATTATTCAATCGACCAATAAATCATTTAAGATTTAAAATTCACGTCAAAAATTCCAAATTATTCCTCCGATAGGTAAAATTATCTGGCGTTTAAAATGGGTTAGAAAGGGGTTAGAAAATCGGTTGAATCTATTTCAGACTTTATATCTTGATACCCAGTAACATTATTTTATCTAATCTATTTTGCAAAGAGACAATATTTTACTGTGAGCCAACACTTGTAGTTTTTCTAGATTAACATAATTTACTGACGACTAACAAAAATAAAGTTCTTTTCAAAACACCTGTGTTTTAGAGATAATTTTGAAAGTTTAAATAGGGATTAATGGTACTTAAATATAAATTTAAGGGTAGGATTTAAGCCATATGGCTAGAGAAGGGTTATGTGTTTGACTTTTAAAAGTTTAAAAGCGTGAAAATAAATTAAATGCAACTTTGCTTAACAATTATGTTTTAATGTTAATAATTCTAGTCCGTATTTTATATCATGTCCCAAGCTGTTATGTTCACAGTAAATAATTTTAAGCTAAATAATGTCTTGTTACAGTCTATTTGACGAGTTTTAATGTTAAGTATATTTAAAGTTTTTTTTCTTATATTAGATTTAAAATAAAAGATATTTTGACGAATATTTACAAAGCACAGAAAGATATGTTTTCTTTACACCAAGCAACAAAAGTTGTCTCAAAAATCTATTATATAGAAGAACTTCAGCCTATAAAAATGACAAACCAAACTGAGTCAATCCTTATTACACACGGGCACAATTTCCTTTATAACGGTCAGACGAATCACCGAAGTTATTATTTAAATAATTAATCAGGTTATAAAAACAGTTTCACGTTGGACGTAACTTTGGACGTAGTTATTTTCACGTTGTTTACGTTGATGACATAATTAACGACTGCCTCTAATGTGCCGTAAATTACCAGCGTTACAATGATGCAATAAAAATAGGATGTGGCAATTGGGGTATTTTGTTTATTTATTTGAATGTAATCTTTTTTGATATATTTTGACCTTTACCTTTTGATCCCTTCGTATGATGAAACACCTAGCTACTTTCTTTCTTATTTTTTGCAGTAATTCTCCTTTGCAACTTTTTAGATTGAAAATAATTATTTATATATTTTTGTTCTCTAGCCTATAGTTTCAAACTGCTGCTAGGCAAAGGCCTCCCCCACGTCGTTCTATAGAACCTTATCCCGCGAAGCCTCGAACCAGCCCTCGCGATATGCGGGCACTATTTATATATTTCTTCAAAAAAAAAAAAAAGTTTATTTCTTACTTGTTAAATAGTTAATTGATAGTGAATCAACCTCTGTCCTGTCTGCATTTTCTAAAGTTTAACTAGCAGACAAAAATTAGCTAAGACAAGGAGAAGACGTTATAATAATGACAATAAACAACAGATGTAGAATTTGATTTAATTATATTCCATCATTCTGCAAAGCATTAAGTATTCAGATTAAAATGTTATCTGTATGTTTCTCCGTACTCTTAATCTAAGATATCACGGTATTGCACTTGTTTTATTTGACATCATGCAAAGAAACGTGGATTTCCAGAAAGTCATTTAGCAGTCATTTGTTTATTGAAACTGGGATTTCATATTTGTAATCATTATTGTTCTGTTTTATAAAAGATTTATACCTACTATACAGAGATATAATGAGAGGTTTTGGTGAAAGAGTTGATTCATCGAAATGTGTACAGTAAGTACAGCTGTAGCGTTGTTTCTGTTACTCACGCAAGATTGTTCCGTAATTCTCAAAAACAAACCTAACTTTACTGTTGAAAAATGATGTCTCATACTTCAGCCGAACAGCATATGAGTGTTTTTTTAAGGCTCTTTTTTAGCTTTTTGGTCACGGAACCCTCAAAATAAAGAGTTGAAGAAGAAAGAAGGAAGTTGAAGGTAATACAAATGTACACCAAAAAGGTTTGTATATTTTTGTAGAGATTCTGTCACCTTTATTTCTTCACGCCTCAATGGTATTAAATTTGGATTTAAAAGTATTCAGCATTGGAACCAGCCTACTTATGAAAACGGTAGAGCTCTCTACAGCCTAATTACCTGTGCCTAATGTACTAGGCAATTACGTAATGTATATAGCCTTCAGTATTAAAATACATCAAGCCCGTGTGACGGAATTCTAAAATGAGTCGTACATTTCTTTAATTCCATTTAAAAAAATTACTGTCTCTTTTTTACAAAGTTGTTGGTTACTGATTTAAGAGTTTAGTTCATGTCACAGATGTTTTAAATTAAACAATGAATGTACGGTTCGATAGCTTTTGTTTGACAACTCATGATTAGAAACTACAGTTGAGTTGAAACTATTCGGGCGTTCGAAAAAAGAAGCATGAGTAAACAAACCTTTTAAAACATAAATAAATGGAAATTTCATAAAATAATGTAAAAGTATTTACTAAAATTTTAAGAGAAATTTAGAGAGGAATTTATATCTAAAAGTAAATTTAGGGTCCAAAGGTCCCTGAGTAATTTGTCATACGAAACCAATTTAATTATAAAATGTAAATATGAAACAGAATATAAACGCTATTTTATGTGAGTACTTCTATTTTGGGTCTTTGAATAAAATTTGAATATGTGACAAAACTATTTTAGCTTAAATATCTACAGAATGTAACAAAATCATCATCCGCCAAACAAAATAAAGACATGTTTAATTTTTTAATAGATATTATTTTCTTGAAAAAAGTTTTTTATTTTTCTATGGAGTAGTTCAAATAATTTATGATCATGCGTTTCCGTAACACTCTGTATATGGATTTTGATACAAAGTGCAAGCTAAGTCGATTATTCCACCCCTTTGTTTCTTAAGGACAATTATTTGTAAACCGGTTACGTTTATATTTTTGTTTGATGTTACCAATTAGTTATGTTTCACGATTGTTATGTCAATAAGTTTATCGAAAGTCGATTGTACTTACTTTAAATGCTATCTTGAAGGTCGATGACACTGATATCTGCCAGTTTATGTAATTAAATTAATTAGGTGCCTTTTGTATTTGTTTAGAAGATTGTACACAAATGCAAGTTTCTAAATAAAAACAATGAGATTTGTGTTTTACTGCTTTATTGACATGGTATAAGCCAATAACCGCTTGCTTCTTTACTTACTATTTTTGGTGAGAAAAAAATAACTCAATTCGTGCTACCCAGTACTATTTGAGTTGGTCAATTAAATTATTATTTTTTCCGTGTTAGATTTATTTGTTAGAGTTAAACAGACAATCTTTAAATCTCAACTAGGCACACTTGGGGGCCAAATTCATTTTCTCTTTGTTTCGTTACAAAAATATGAAGTATCTGCAAAATCTATATCACGAGTAAATCACGTGAATGTAACAATTACTTCATACTACTACTTACTGTTTAAATCAAATACATTGTAGGCTAACTTTCCTCATAACATGTTTCCGTCCGGTGCGAACTGATAAAACTGGATTAGGTACTAATTGCACGCTTGAGATACAGAAACTAAACATAGAGTAGTTTAGTAACAAGAAATCTTTTTGGTTTGTTGTTGTTGAAGGTAATGATTATGCTTGTATATGTATGTTTTTTTTTAGAAGATCTTCGCAGTTAAAAGGGCGCAGTCTTTGACTGCTTCATTGGACTTTTGGCGAGGACCTTAATCACTTATAATAATCTTTCTAATCTTTCTAATGACTGCAACCCACGTTGAGGGCATAGCCTGGGGATATGTTGGTCTTCCACCGAAAAAAAACCACCCGGCCTCGCCCTTGCATTCTCAGCACAGCTCCTTTACAGTCAGTAACGTTTACCAAGGGCACACCCTGCAGGATCCAGATCACGACTTAGTTTTGCTAACAATCTTAATTAGTTAAGTATGTTTGTATATGTGGATGTGTGTTCGTTTTTTATTCTATATTCGTAAACGACTCGATGCTTACGAGGGCGAGGAGCAGAAATAATACGATAAATAAATTAATATGAATACGCGAATACCGTATCTAATATATAATATTTCGATATAATCTCGACAATGTCAAGAGCGGTCGGTGGCTCAGTATCGCGTGATTCTAGGTCAAGTGGCGCACACAGTATCCGGCCTTTGAGCTAACTCACAAAGGCTTTCGTACAACGTACAATATCTTATTCATGTGGACAGACAACCTATAACGTTTAATATATCATTTTTATTAGCCTATTTGTATTGGTGAAGTTCGAATTTTTTTATTTATTTATTTATCAAAATGGACATTATTTACTATATAAACTAAAATATCGCCAAACTGCACAACAGTTTGTTGGCGATGCAATATTGAGGTATGGTAAATGAAAACATTAGGACATCGTGGGTTAACTTGGGGATGTAATATGATTACTCTTTGAACTGCAAAGTTTGCAAAAGATCTTTCGTCGTCGGTGAGAATTGTTGAGAATTGATGTGAGAATTCAGTTCACCCCTAAATCTTTCTGCGTTTACCTATACCTAAGATTTTATCCGTGTAAAATAGGGGCGCTTATCAAAAAGTAATTAAGCACTTAAACAATCATGGTTCAAAATAGTAAAAGGGATTTCAAATTTCCTTGATTTGACAAAGGAGTAAGGAATCATTTTAGATACTTCCTATAATTTAAGGAAATAATTGTGCAGACAGTAACATGTAGTTACTGATCTTGCGATTGCGTATTTACCAATATTGCGGTCCCTTAACATATACCAAACTTTTGATAATTACACCTGTATTGTATTGTCCTATAAGTTTGTTCTCTCAAGTCTGCTCACGGTAATCTATTGTGTTTAGAAGTCCTATCTGCAGTTACTGTTTGCGTATCACCCTAAACTATCGAAAGTACACATATTTGTAATCAAGAATTGCTTACTAGAGCAAGATAAATATGGAGTAAGTTAGTATATAGATTAATTTATTGAAGTGTGATGTGAGCGTAATGCCCGATGATAATTTGACTAGAAAAGCAAATATTACTAACAAGGTTGTAAATCAAACATATTAGAAAATAAATATCAATTTAGTGAGTTTTTGATGTTTGCTTTAGAGTAGAGTTGTTATTATGCGAACATTTTCAGAATAATCTAATACATGAAGAGAAATGAGAAAAATACACGTACAGGACACAAAGATGGGGACATTAAAAATAACAAAATGTGAATAATAAATGCTATTTCGAACCGTGTAATTATTTAGTGGGTTTATTAAGCCGTTGTATGCCGGAAGTGCGGATCCACGCGAGACACAATTGAATTCTATTGTCTTATTTATTGCGGCATACGAGAGGTTAAATATACTATAGGAACCATTCAGTAACCGTTTTTAAAAATCTTTAGGTTAAACTTAAAACCCAGGTAATCACCCAAGTTACATAAATATGTTCAAACCAAAAGTTAACATAAAAAATAATCCGAATATACCATTCGTCTGTCTGTTTTATGAATAAAAAAGGGAATACTCGAAGCAAAAATTGAGTACGATTATAAAAGCAGCAATCATTAAGGTATGTTGATATTCTGTAACGAACGAAACGAATACATCTGAACAACTTGATATCTTTCAATTTCACGTAAATATATTTATTTCGCTAACGAGACATCAAACGAAGTGAATTTGTACATTTTGTACCATTCTGATATATTTAAGTGTCTGTACAGTAAAGGCAGGGTTACACTGGGGAGGATAATGTTTTTAAAATTAATTGCATATAAATTTAAACAACAGACTCCCATAAAAAACTACAGTATCGATTTTGATGAAATTTATAAGGGACCACCCGTAACAGACCCACAACTATCACATTTTTTTTTCGAAGAAAATAAGATTGTATAAAATCGATCCACAATTATCAAAGAAATCGCGTAACATTAATTTTTATTTAAACTTTCAGACGAAATGTTAAAAACCTTATCTTTTTAAAGTCGGTTGAAAATTACACGCAACGCCTAAATCTACGTGTTACCCGCAACATGTAACATGGCGAGGATACTGTTGCTTCCGCTCCTAGGGCGAGCGCATGTCTCGACATTCCACATGTTGTTGTATCATGTTCCGCAACATGTTGCTCCATTCGTAGTAGTGTATCATAGGCTTAAATCCAACATTTATTTTGTTTACAGAAATGTTTAATGAAATAATTTTACTTTGGAAATATGTTTTGATCAGGTAACGTTGTAAAACGAATGTTTTAAAAGGTATTTTAAATTGGAGACTTTAGTATATTTTTATCACAGAGTTATTTTGGGTACGTTTTTATTTAATGCGGTAAATCCTATTTAAGCGTGACTGTTTCTAAAAGTAGCCATTACTTGTTTATTTAAAAGGTTAGGTTTAAATTAAGAGAGAAAACTAAATAAAACACGGTAGCTTGTTATTTGTGTAGCAGTAAATAAACAACTAAAAAGTTTTATTCATTAGTACTCGTAGGTACATAAAACAAATACAAACTGCACTGCACTAAACCCACATAGTCCCTTTCATTAAACACAAGTACTTTGCAAACACTTAATAGTTCATAATATAAGGGCCACGTGCATTCCAACGTGGCGAGCCAACGTGATCGCAAATACACAGATAGAGACACTATATTATTGATAGATATACTATATGCATATACATAGATACTATAATTATAATATGCCCTAACTAACCCGGTGATACACACACATTTACATCACGCGCGAATTCTGAATGGGGAATAGTGGGAACACGACAGTCATTTGTTTTGAAAATATTTGTAATTGGGAATGTGTTCGTAAAGACCTTCGTGGTCGAGTGGTGTACAAGCAAGCTCTAACGTTGACGCTGAGAGATATCGGGTTCGATTTCCGTATGAGTCGATGTAGAAAACGGCATTTCTACATTGTGTTGGGTTTGGGTGGTGTTTGTGGTACTTACTTTATTTGTGGTTCCATTTTCCATTTTAAGCAAACAAAGACGATAGGCACAGGAGTACCGAGATTCACTACATAACAACGTGTTCATTTGCGTACTCACACATGGAAATCTGCATTACACGAACACACACAGACAAAAGCACGCGACCAACGCGTGGGGTATTAGTTGTCCTGTCGCTAACTATGGAATTGTACTCGTAAAGTACGGAAATAATGATGAAATTCAAGGAAATATTTATGTATTTATTATCTGTAATAGGAACCTAAAGGGCTAAGGTGGCTTGGGTATGTCATCGAACCGCGGAATGTTACTAGTAAGCTGAGATAAAATTATTTGCGGAAAATTTTAGCTAAAAATATAGAACTAATGTTTTTTTAATTTTTTATGACTAACACTTTTTAAATATAATTTTAACAGATTTATAATGGTTTGTTTATTTGACCCAATTCACAGACATTTGGTGGTCTGTAATTATTATTATTATATCGGAATGTGGCATTGTTTTATCGGCAATGCATGTCTGGTGGAAAAATCTACTCAGACAGTTTTTATCAGTACAAAGATTAGTATGAAAGTGGAAACGTTTTAAATTGTTTAGGTTGTTATTACACGTACTTGTTATTTAGAACGCCTTTGATTTATAAACTAGGACAAGGTTTCAAAAAAATCGCTTAGAAAACTATTACGTACCTTTTAAATAAGATAGCAGAAAATGCAAGTCTAGTTTTACAAAACGTGAATTTCAAAACACAAATCTTTCTACTTTTTATTTGAACAACTAGCTCATTATTCTCAAAGTTTATTATATTTACACAGATTTCGTACATTTACGACTCTAAGAAATGCGAAGAGATTATACGGTTTTGTTACGTAATATAATCTAAGTTTTATAATATTATTAAACTTATCATTGTAATGCAGACGGTTGATATCGCCAAGCTGTCTAGCGTTGCTATGTTATTAACAGCTATGTAACTTTATTATTATGCTTGTTAGGTTTGCGAGATAAGTCATGCTTAACGTTTCGAGGTATTAAATTTTGAGTAACACCTGGTTTCCAAAAAATTGTGACAATTTCTCCGTCTTATAAATAAATAGAATTCAAATTATTATCCCAAGTTTAATCGAAATCGGTTCAACGATTTAGCCGTGAAGCGTAATAGACACACAAACAAAACTCCTTTTGTAATATTATTATGGAGTACTTTGTGCCCGGTTAGTGGCAATAGGCTCGCCCCCCTATTACATGGGACCTAAACATATCGGCGAACTGTGGGTGTACATTGGTACACCTCTGCCTACCCCTTCGGGGATACAGGCGTGATGATATGTTATGTTATGTTTATTATGGAGTGTTATCTATTTTTATTTAGCCTTTTCCATTTCCAAATCATAATGGACGTTTACAGGTTTTATATCTTATTGTTATTTTTCAACAAAATATCGTTTAATTAGTACCCCGTGATCGAGGGGTGTGTAAGACTGTGTATCAGTGACATTTGACCTACGATTGTTGGAGGAAAAAAACGAAACTGAAATGTTAATCACGTTTATTTTACAGATGTAACGATGCTCCTAATTAAAAATGCTGATTATTCCGTTTATGTAACTTAACAGTAAACATCACCTAGATTATAAAATAACAAATTTATTTACAAATACACAACAACGTTCGACAAGGATTCAACACCTTTTTTATTTAACTTTGATTAAAAAAATTAATTGGAAGTTTACATGCAGTACATAAGTTACTAACTTATTTGACTTAATTCAGCGCTGATCCAAAACTAGTCTACAACAAATCTATCTCATCAATGATGATATTCTTTTTTTCAGTCACCATAAAATTTTCCCACAATTTTGTCTAGACAGTTGACACGTAACAATAGCGTTTAATACGTGTCACAATCATGCGTCTAACTCATGCTGGTGAGTAATTTTTAGCTAGTATTATGAATGCATGCAAACATGATAATATATACGACAGACTCGTGCAAATATTTGCGGATTAAATAAATACTTTTTGTTTGCAGTAGGATTGAGCCCGCAGTTTTACGATGTAGGTGCTGTATACTTTCTACTAATATTAATACTGTAAAATATTTGTTACACTTACACGCAGAAAGTACTTCACAAATTCGAACGCAATTTTGCGCCTGGATAATTTATAATCGGAATTAACAAATGCCATACTTTTTATTCGCCAAAGAACTACAGTCGAAGAACGTAGAACATAGCTCGAAGAATATAAAGTTGAAGTGGCAATGGGCAGGCCATATCGCTCGAAGAACCGATAACCGCTGGGGAAGAAGGGTTCTCGAGTGGCGACCACGAACCGGAAGACGCAGCGTTGGCAGGCCAGGTTGACTGACGATATCGTCAAGTTGCAGGCATCCGGTTGATGCAATTGGCGAGTGGTCGTTCATTGTGGCGTTCTGGGGTCTTGGTTCAGCAGTGGACGTCTTCACGCTGATGATGATGATGATACTTTTTATACTGAGAATAAGATCTACGCGATCAAATCAGTGGGGCGTAGCTAGTGTTACATAATGTTTGTAAGCACTTATAAGTGGCATGAAAAATATATTAAAGGTCGGAAACGCAGACATATTGTTCCATTACACAATTATTTTGACATCACTTGGCAGTTCCTAACATCTGGCGAGCTAATTCTAAGAACATAACCTATTCTAGCAAGTGTTTTTTATTCTAACTCATAGGAAATGATATAAACATTACAATAAAACAAAGCGAATAAGTACCTACTATTAGGTGGTGTGTAATGCGGATTTTTTTTAGTAAATAGGACAATTAGTTATGGAATTACCTCATTAGAAAACTTACCACCATACTGGCTAGTGGTACCTACATAATATTAAGGTAAAAAATGATTTATCTGATTCTGCTAACAATTTTCTTTTCGGGCAAAAATATCAGAGTAAAACTGCTAATTCTTCAAAGTTTCGAAAATAATATGAAGCAGTTCCTTCAACCAAAAATTTACCATCTAATATTTCGCCGAGTTTATACCGCCAAGTCCGTTGAACAGTTTAGATAAGGATAGACATAAATAAAGAGATTGTGAGTATTTATTTCGTGTTTTCCGGAAATGTTTTATAAACAGTTATACATTTTCAACCGTTTTTCATGGTCAAGTAGTTTTATATATTTTACGTTTAATGGCATAAATTTCTGATGGACTAGATCGTGGATTCGATTCCCAACCAAAAAAGTTTTGATTTACCTATCCATAACATGAATTTCAGGTTACAATAGTACACTCTGCCTAGTAGTAGAATAGTCAGTGTGTGAGTTGTTCCAATATATTATTATGATTAATCAAAGGTTACAGATCCCATTTTGTCTTTACTCTCCCAATTTCCATTTACTTAAATATAAATCTTAGTCAAATCATCGGTTTCCTGGTATTTATAAATTAATTTGCGATCTATTGTTTGGATATAAACCATCTAACTAAGCGTTTCTTATTTATCTTTGTTCTTCCGCGAACCGGCAAAGAAAAGTTATTTTAGACTATTTAACGAAAAGCCTTCATAACAGTATCTGGATCAGGAAAATCTGGAATTGATTTGATTGCTAAAAATTTTAGCTATTTAACAGGACCGAATGAAACTTCAGGTGTTAACCCATAAAATCAAAAAAGTTTACTATATTTGTAGTTATCAATACAACTCAAGTTAAGTTTCATTACTTCAGAAAAGAAACGGATTCTCCATAGTTCCAAACAACTAATCAAATAACATTAAGTTAAAAAACAATACCCTAAAACTTCTAAGGTCTGTAGCTGAAGATAAGCTTATATTTTAAACCTTACAAAGCCTCTGACATAACACCACCTTTACTTAAGTTTTCGGCAAGAGTAACAACAAAAAATTAAACAGGGATTTATTTTTTTCCACTCCAAAACTGACTTACATTTCCAGCGGACCATATTTTCACGCTAGGTTTCCCGAATACAATTAACTACATCCCAGTGTAATAAAAATGATGTTAAGAACACCTTTATTACAAAGTATTAAGGCTGATTTTCATATTACATTTTAGTTACTAATCGTGCCGTCAACCCTACTTATAAAAAAGTTCAATCAACAAGACATTTCATAATGTTGACGTCCAAAAAGGCCAACCTTTATACTTGAAACAATAAAACGAAAAGATGAGCCTGTTTAATACATTTTCGGAGTTACGTTTTATCTCGACCGCGCAGCCCTAATCCGGTATCAGGCGGATAAAACTGGCTATAACCGGATAGTTGCAGATTCATTGCCATTAATCATCTGTGGTATCGTTGTTCTGATTTTGACATGAAAATTGTTGATCTGGCACAGATTTTAATTGATTTTTTGATAGTTTTGTTAACAGCTGTAACCTATGTGGTTATTGTAAAGCTATATTTACGTATATATTATTTTATATATATGAATTATAGTTACTCGGTAGATAGAATAATGATGTTGATCAACTAGCTCTAACGCGTTTCTCTGCTAGAAATATGCTTCTTCTTAGTTTGGACTGATAGCACTAATAACAGTAATAGTATTTACCAGTTCAGTTATCACATATTCCTAACTAAGTAACAGAATAAGCAACAAAAGATAGGAAGTCTATAAGCAAATAAGCAGCAACATAAAACACCATGTCGGCACAATAAAATATCGTGTTGACATAATGTTACATGGTGATCAAGTAATAGACATTTTTACTAGTCTCGTCAGGGCCTCGATTCTGCTATTTTAAATGCATGCCAGTGGTCGGTCAGTGTACTTGTCATTGTACTTAATTTTCGTATTCAGATAAAACACAATAAAATCTCATTGAACTCTCGAAGAGTATAAGAGTATGATCGTAATATCCAATTAATGATCGTAATGGCAGTTAGCAGAATGCCAGTTATCGTAAAAATGAACAAATGAAGCATGTCATTCAGTCAATGCAAGTAACTCTTAAATAGCGGAATCGAGGCACAGTAAATACATTTCTTGGCAACAGAACAACAAGACTAGAATATTAAATACTAATTGAATGAATAACGTTAGCGAGCATTGTTTGTTTACTCTAAGAAATGCCGTATTCTTAGGGAAATAAATAGTTTTGTTTATGAAGGTCAAAACTGGACAATTATAGTTCCGATTCGTAAGTTCTTATTTTTAAGTAGGGCAAGTATCATTAGGTCTTAGAGATGGGTAGGAAACAGGCCTTACATATGTTAGCTAAGAAGATACACACGGTACATGTACAGTCTAGTACATATCTTTGTGTTATGGATTTAAAAGCAGTTGCGCAATTTATTCGTTTCCATTTATTTCATATTCCATTATTTTATTATTATTTACGTCTATTATATAATACGTTTTATGATAAAAAATCCGAGTTTACTGACTCAATAACAGAGTGTAATCAAAACATAACATTATCATTGTTTTCGTCTGTTGCCAAATATTTCATAGCAACGGCCTCTTCCATTACATCATAGTTCTTATCTTTTAGTTATTCGTATCAACTTATTTGATGGTTCATGTACTTCTGAACCAAATAATTAAAATAATTAATCTACAAAGTTTATGAATGAGATGTCGGTATTTTTGAGTTTGAACTTTTTCTACTATCTACTATACTAGTTTTCCATGAGACAAACTATCACAAATTGGAAAAAAGAATAGAAAGATTGTAAAGAAATTTGGTATGGAAAGAACAAAATAACGTTTTATCAGCATTTTTATAATTTTTTGAAAAAAGTACATGTTTATTACGGACGTGTGAAGGTAAGCTTCATGTAAATGTTAATTTTCTTATTTACGTTTAAAAATACTTTCCTTGCAAGTCTTACTTGCAAGAAAAGTATTTTTCTGCAAGTTTGTTGGATTAGCCCAGATAAATATAGAAAGGCGGGGCTTTCTCTAGATTATTACTAAAACATACTACTAAGTACTAAGTGGACAAACAAATGAATCATAGTAAGATAGATAATACCTAATTACTATAATTCATTCATAGAGAAAGTAGGTCAACTTATGTCTGATTATATCAATCGAGTGATGAGTCCAATTATTCTGTAACAAGTGACTAATCAATCAAATCAAAATATATCGGTTCACACAAGCCTCTCCGATGTTGCGCCCTAAAGGCTTACGCATTGAGGCAAGCCGCATCGCAACGCAAAACATTGAAGGTGATTCAATATATGTATTTTTTTTGACCAGACTATGTGGCCTGT
Source organism: Autographa gamma (assembly GCA_905146925.1). NCBI lineage: Eukaryota > Metazoa > Arthropoda > Insecta > Lepidoptera > Noctuidae > Autographa > Autographa gamma. The sequence continues at coordinate 2,789,108 of LR989858.1, forward strand.
CCATAATATGTGTGCTAGACTTAGGCGCAGGCCAGACGCTTCTATGGGACACGGTAGAGATAAATGTCGGCGCCCCGTCTGCGTCTTACGTCTCTTCTGTCTGGCCTGCGCCTTAAACCACCTTCCTTTGACATGGTTGTCAAAAGCGTACCAATCATATTCTCACAACATCAAGTTCAGTGTAAAATATACGTAATCATTCCGTTACTTATAAATACATGTAATAATGAACTCATAAGTACGAAACGTTGTAGCACTAAATTAGTTTTGCCTTAGTTCCGAGATAAATTTAACATTAATAGCAAAACACAATTTGATCGCAATAATGTTATCTTAATTGCTAATATAGCGTTAGACACGTTTATGAGACGAACTTTGCTAATTCGTGTCTGTAAAGCTCATTTAACCTACAAAACAAAAGGCTTGTTTAATATACATTAATATTGCGCAAATTTATACAATAATAATCTTCTCTGGTTAAGCGACATTATCTATGATCATGCGTTTAGAAAAACTGGGTAGATGACACGTTATGAAAACACAAAATGAAAGAAAGAAAAGTAAGAAAAAAGATTCATTTGCCATGTCTATAAAATCTATTTAGTCTGTCAGTTACATGATAAAAAATATTGGGAACCTGTTTTGCTCTTGACAATAAGAGAAAACTAAAAGTAGCTACGTTTTGAGGAAGAAAAAATTATATTTAATATTTTTCAATTATTTATCAATCTACTACACATTGAAAAAAATAAATAATGCCATGTATACCAAATCATATTTTTTTTCCAAAGAATTTATGTATCGTTTAAAAGTTAAAGGCAACTTGTTTTTTCTCTAAATATTTTCTCTTTGCATCTCTCATGTGTATGCAATCTGTGTCTGGGGCATTTCATGAGCAGCCCTCAAAATTGCTGATTTAAATATTTGGGCTATGGACTTGGACAAAAGGGGCTTTGGATCTACATTGTTTTTGGCCCTAGTTCAGTATGCCACTTTATGTTTGTAGTATTGTACACCTAATTTACTTACTCAGTAGAAGATGTAGAAGTGATGTTAGGTATTAAAAAGTATTTTTGTTTAATATCGAGATTTATGAATAAATCGAAGATTTATAATATACACCTATTTTCTTAGGCGTAGACGATAAATATGACCTCTCAACCTCAAGATAATTTAAAGATTTAAATATCTTTTTTGCGTATTAAAACAATATCTAAGTGCCGCGTAGACTAATAGATAAAATAAACCATTATAGGCCTAGTAGAGAAACTTCGAGAATGAACTGTGACTGATTTAGACTGTGTGGGAAATATCGTGCGAGTAGCAGTACATTGCCGATTATGATCGAACACTTATGTCACCATAGCCGTCTGAACCGGCAATGTAAAACAACTCACACTCCTGCATCGTCTAAACCGGGCCTTAGACATTCGTTTGTTTGATTATGACATCATACTCGTATTATCGCGTTTTAAAACTTTCCTTTGAGTAGACAGTTGGTAAACAAACACAACAGACTCTTTATTTAGGTAAAAACTGCAATTAAATATTTATTTAATGTATTTGAAATGATCAAACGGTAAGTAGTTTGATTATGCGTTTGTGTGCAAGTTTAAACTAGCTGCAATGTTTTATTTGTATTTTAGTTAATATTTTTTTTAACAGTATTTCGGGACATCTCACACACGGTTATCTGATCCCAAGCTAAGCAGAGCTTGTGTTATGGTAACCAGACAACTGATAAAAATACTTATATATTTCTAAATACAGACATATTATTAAATAGATAAATTACACCCAGACCAAAACAAATGATCGTGCTCATCACTCAAACATTTATCCTGAGTGATAATCGAACCCACAACCTCCGGTATAGCAGTCTGGGTCACTAACCGCTATACCAACAGGCCCGTCTAGTTAATCTTAGATGACACATAATGAAGGGTAGAAAACCATGGGGGGATAACATCTTATATTGGTTACACTCTCCTGAGTCTATTTTCGCTTCTAAGTGTAAGCAAAGGTATTTAAGTCTGTCCAGAATGAAGACGGTTAGTTGCTCAATTAAATAAAAATGGAAATACTTTTATGTATTCTAGAATGGTAGGCAAATACTACATTTATTAGGATCTATTTTGGTTCAAATTTAACATACTGCATTTAATATTATTCTTCTGTTATAAACATTTCCATAAAGCATCTGTAACTAATACTGATATAATTGATATAAATTTGAACCCGTGATTTGAACCAATAATTCATGAAAACCACAACGTTATACTAATTAATCAAAATTTAGATTACATGACGAGGGAAATAGAGGTTTAATATTAATTGGTTATTATAAATACGTAAAGCCTAATGATATCACATTTAATGCAACCAATTATCTAACCTAATTAAAGTCGATCTGAATTTGTGGGAAATATAACGTAAAAAGTTTATATTTCATTATTCAATGAACTTTTCAGAGTGATAATAAATTATTTCCCATTCTTAGATCATTTTAAATAGGTAAATTTTAATCCTTCATGTCTTTTGATAAATAGATATTTTTCATTTAATTAATTAGCAAGCAATTTAGATATAGGGTTCTAATGGAATCCACGGTCCAATGTAAAAGATTAAATGAGAAAATTATTTTGATATGACAAAATGTAATTTTTTGTTATTATTATTATTATTATTTAAAGCCTGAACTGTCCCACTGCAGGGCAAAGGCCTCCCTTTCCTCCTTCCACAAGTCTATTTTTTGTTAAAAGACAATTTTCTAGCTTATGCCATGGGAACTTATTCACTAAGTCTATCAGCTTACGTGTAATATTATCCTAGACTAGGTACTACCTTAACAATAAATTGACATCACCCGCTAGTACGTAAAATGAATAATAATGATACTTAACATTAATTAAAATGATTAACCTTATACTTGTCACTGCACATAAGTGCCGCCGTTGTAACGTGCCGTTTATTATACGCACGAGAGCGCTGCACGTAAAGCGACACGTGCCTTAAAGCATGCCTTGCAGTTATTGAGATGAACTTAGGACATGATAAATGAAGGCACAATTAATAAAAACACTCTGTAAAAGTAGAGATGTTGTAATTTACGAAAGGAGAACAGAACAGAAATTGGCTACGCAGCTTACTAAAAACACGTTTTGAGTTAGATGTTTCTGAATCCAGATTTGACTCAAAACTAACTTTTCTTTGTTACACTTGACTGGATTTAAAACAACCAAGACTGAATTCAGGATTGCAACTCTGGAACAGAAAGTGCGACTAGTGCTAGAGCTGCAATTGGAAAAGATAGAGTTGTGAAAACCATTGTTAAACGATAGGCATATTTATTAAAATATTCATACTCTAACGAAATAATTATCAGAATTCTAGAAATAATAACCTTCGTAGTTCATAATCTGTATTATCATATCGATGTCTATGTAAAATAGATATGCCTAGTTTATTATGTTATTTTCCAATAGTAAAAGGAAGTAAATAAACAAGGCATATTAATAACGTGTGATATATTAACGGATAAGATAAATATTTGTTCAGGAGACAACACCTGGCAATATCAATATTACGACTTCTCTATACAAAACAATAATATTTTGAAATTATAGGAGATAAATCAGTACATCATGTATTTATTATATGTTTGTTACACGTTAGTGGGCAGACGAGCTGATAAAAACAGCTGGTACCTGCTGGCCGCAAATAGCTCAGGATAGAGACAAATGGAGCTCTTTAGAGGAGGCCTTCACCTTCACTTGAGGAGGGGTTCATGCAACCAAATAAAAGAAAAAAAAATGTAGTATTTAAGTACCTATGCATGAAATAAAAGGTTTTTTTTTATTTTATTTCATTTTTTTACACGTTAGTAACATTCTGGTGAAAGATCGATTAAGAAAAAAAAAACTATAACTTGTGTAAGTCGCGTATAAATGCCATCAAAATAAATACAAAAGTTTAATTCTAAAATTAAAAATGCTGATTTTTTATACAGAAAGTTTACGTTGCTACTTTTAACAACAATCGCAAATGTAGTCTACATTTTATTTCGGTAACTAATGTAATGCTAATCAAATATATTAATACACAATTAAATCTAATATAAGAACAAACTCTAACTATACTAAAATTAAAACTCACATAAATAAAAACTAAACGGCGTCAAAGAACTCATCGTCATCCTTGTCAACGGCGGGGAACGTGCCCAGAAGGCTGGCTGCATTGCCAAATTAAATTAGATTTGATTTCTAGGAAATCTATTACAATAATTCAATTTGAAGAGCCTGTTGGTCTAGTAGTTAGTAACCCTGACTGCCATACCGGAGGTCGTGGGTTCGATTCCCATCCAGGACAAATGTATGTGTGATGAGCACGATCATTTAGTTCTGCGTCTGGGTGTAATTTATTTCTATAATATGTATGTATTTAGAAATATATAAGTATGTATATCAGTTGTCTGGTTACCATGACACAAAACTTTGCTTAGCTTGGGATCAGGTAACCGTGTGTGAGATGTCCCGGAATATTATTATTATTATTCATTAATTAAAACTATCGATTAACTAGCATCGCTATCGTAATCTTTGACCTTTTTTATATTGTTATCTTTATAGATTTCAGTTACAATTTCCAAGTACAAAACACCAAGTATTAACAAGATAAAGATCCATTAACGTGGTTTAATTAGATTAATTACGAGGTCATTAATTATAGAACCAACTGCAGACGATGTTTTAAGCTAAATTATTTATTAATAAGTAATTAATATTTATTATTCTCAGATTTATTTCGGACTATTCTTGTAAATTACTAACTTAATAAATAAAAAATATTTTTCTTACAAAATTGTTTCAAATTCTACTTAGATTTTTGTAAATTATTCATAAACGAGAGTGATTCGAAGAATTCCGAGAAATTACTAAACAAGGTAGATTTTTAGATTTGAAATGGTTTCAGGCAAAAATCCTACAGTGCATAAAGCATTAAATTATAAACATACTAAAGCATTTAATGTTTTCCTTCTGGTGAAAATATCCCGGTTTAAAAAGAAATGAGTTTTATTCCTAGAATAAGGCTTTGAAGGCAAAAGCTATTTGCCGTTTCCTGAAAGCGTGAGGGCTAATTTTACAGTGCTATGAGTATATATTATATTAGAACAGTAAATACCAACATTATGTCAATTTTAACAACGGCAAAAAAACTAAGTGGGTTTTATAACTTAGACGTTTTTGTGTGTTGATGTGTGTGTCATTGCAGCTCCCGAACGCATGAACCGATTTTGATTTTATTTATTTTGTTTGAAAGGTGAATTAATCGCTGGGTTCTTAGCAAAGTTTGATGGAAATATGTTAAGTATTTTAAAAGTTGTGAGTAGTTTCCCAAAATTTGTTGGAGGGTTACTTAATTTTTTTAATTCATAGTTATTTTAACTATTTCCCTGTCCCGTGAGTCACATCTGAACATTTTCATTGTTTCACTATTGTGTCTACTGGCGGGACAGTTAAGTTGTTAAACATGATGTCTGCTATACAATTACAGTCTTATTTTGTAAGTAAGAAAGATTATTCGGTCAGAAAACGTGACTCAAGTTTTCTCTCAATGCGTTTTTGTTCAACCAATCACCTTGTTTGGATCCTTTCGTATCTTAATTTACTGTTCATTTAGAAGTTTTATTTGAATGGAATATTTGCGGCCAATGACCTCAAACCGTATGGCAACTGCATGACCCCTTAACATTTCGCGAAACACGCCTTCTGCGAATGCAATTGCGTATTGCTCAACTCATAACTAACACTGATGCAAGGAGAAAAAATGTTTGTTTGTGAAAATGAGGATTTTTATTCTAAATAGAGTTTTGTATTAGGTAGCATAACGAAAAAAAAAATAGTTTGTTACAACTTGTTAATCATGGTATCTATTAATAATAATAATAATAAAAAATATTCTCGGACATCTCACACACGGTTGTCTGATCCCAAGCTAAGCAGAGCTTGTGTTATGGTAACCGGACAACTGATAAACATACTTATATATTTCTAAATACATACATATTATAGATAAATTACACCCAGACAACGAACAAAATGATCGTGCTCATCACACAAACATTTGTCCCGGGTGGGAATCGAACCCACGACTCTAACCACTCTAACCACTAGACCAACAGGCCCGTCAATATTATATACCATACCTATGAAATTATCGTGACTTATATTTTATACGTTTTTACAATGATTCTGCAAAAACATACAAACTGACACTAGACCAGATAGAATAGATGAAGGCCAAAAAGCGCGTTTATTTATAAACAGTACTTTTAATTCAAAACTTTGCTCTACTTCCTTTCTCCATTTGAACCGATGAGGAAAAATAAACTGCCACTCAATTTAACCCATTGCATCACAATACCTACCATTACCTTAAATAATATTATCCTCTCATTCATAAACCAGCTATATAACCCACTTTACCTGAATATACATTATATATAGTAAGTATGTATATACTATGTAATGTACATCTATGACGCAGACGTGTTTGACTATCACTTGTAAATAGCGTGGCCGAATGAGACATCAGGATAAATTACTTTTTCACAATTTGACGTAAACTAGTACAAGGTAAATAATTTCATGTATTTACTGATACCTAGTGGACGTATGAATCAATTTATATTCATGGAAATACAAATAAAATTGTAAATTCTAACATTTTTTTTTATTTTAAATTTTGTGGTTTTGAAAGAATGTATTTTATCAACAAGTAAATTAAATAATATTTACTGGGACACATGTAAAATTATGAGTTTATATTTTATATGAAAAAAAATATCACATTTTATTTCAAAACAGACTTGGTTGACAATATGCTCGTAGTTATAATGATTTTTTTGTGTCTGCGGCTTTTGTGTTTATAACTGTATACTGTATAGTACAACAAAAGTAGATATTTGGTGTACTTATTATACATGCATATTGTGAGCTGAGTTGGGTGAGTTGATAAATCTCAATTTAGCCAAATTGGGTGTGCAGGCATATTTGGGTAGCGTACGGTTCAATGCCTTCAGTTTCATGTTCGTGAACACTGGCCTTTTATTTTAAGCTCACTATAAATTGGGACATATTCGGACTTACATGATGTTGTTTGTTGGCTCCAACTCTCTGTAATCAGTATTCGTCACCATTGCAAGCATAAATGAAAAAGTAAAAAAAAAAACTACTATAATCCAGTTAATAATGTTCCTAAAAATGGTTCTGTAGTGTTCAATTGTAGCTAAGACATTTCTCAATAAAATCTCTTTATCAACGAAAACAAAAGTTATCAAAATCCGTTCTCTTATTTAAAAGAACGCTACGACTCCACAGAAAACACCCATTCAACTTATTATATCCCACTTTTTTGTTTTAAACGACATCGATGCAGACAAATCAACGGACACCACTATCATTAGACCATATTTACTTTAGAGACGAGCCCATATTCACAATACATCAGTAGCAAATATTATGAAGCCTTGCTTATTTGAAGAGACAATCGATTCTCAAATATTGAGAGAACATGCTCTGTGACGTAATGTCAACAAAAATAGGGTTTACCGCGGCCGATTACTTACACAAATAAGGTTCTATTTTAGTGGCTTTATCTAAGCCATGACCAGCGTAACTATGTTGATTTGGTTTTGGAGTTAACGAGATTTCTATTACTCGATGATATTTGGTTTCGAGTAATTCTTAGCGCCAGACTTTGCCAAAGCGGGGCCCGGCAGAGCGGTGCAGGGTTACTTTTTTAAATAACCAATAAGAAATCAGGCCCGGATACACAATTAAGTTTGCATAATTAATAAATATTGGTTATTTAAACAAACGCCCTGCTCTTCTCCGCTGTGGTGAAGAGTATTTTGTATGTATGCGAATAAATTCTGTTTTGATTAAATAATTCTTATGTTAACTTATTACATCAAAACATATATTTACTTACCTAATATACAGAAAAATATAAACGAAAATAAATACTATTGTCTATTTGATTTTTTTTGTTTATTCACAGTAAACTAGCGGTATTAGCAGATGTCAACCGAACGGATGTACTCAACACTTACATAAATAATGTGACGTCAACATAGTGAAAAATTTAATTCTGCTAGTCTGTAACATCCGTCCCTACCACTAAACAGAAACGTGCTCACAATTACAAACTGCACGATCTTGCATTTGATACCCCACGTCCAATTTGGAACTAAAGATACATTACAGGTTTATTAATAACTTCCGTAAAATGAAGTCAATAGATGTTAATTGAGTGTTGTAAGTCAATGGACTATACACGTGCTTAATATAAAAATATCATCGTATAACCTTTGGAAGGGAATCGTGTCCCATGTGATGTCACGGGGTTTACAACGTGCTGCTAAGTATAGAATGTGAATTGGCAATTAAGGATTTAAATGCGTATTGTTTTATATGAACTGTTGTATTATACTGGTAGAAATAATTTGAATTTTCCGCTGGAGGAAATGCATCTTGGACTCTTTACAGCTCGAGATTTTTTTTTAAATTGCTTATCAAAGTGGAGAAGCAGTTAAAGGGTAACTAACGTGATCTTCTAGGTAAACAGAAAAACACAGTTTCACATATTTTGCTTTAAATTCTGTGCCTGAATAACGAACTTCCCTGCTCTTCTTGTGTCTGTTTTGATGGAGCCGCTGGTCCTTATACATTATGATAATGTGTAGGCAATTTACTCGGATATATTTTACAGTATTAAATAAATATGGTTTAATTTTATTATGAAATCCTATATTTAAAATCACAAATCAATGGTCATAAATCAATTTTCATTTTATAATCGCCAACAATCGAAAATTAATTTGAATGCTAACACTGGCCACATACAAATTCGAAATCCAAACTTGACAGTCGATATGAATTAATTATTCGTGGTTACCGCCATTTTGGATTGTTTAGTTGTTTTTAACACAGTTTAAAGGTAATATTCACTATATATATATATTTTTTTTTCTAAATTATGCACGTATGGGCGATATTTTTTACGTGAGTGGCTAGCGCAGCTAACCGCGAAACCGCTGACACATCACGAACTGCGGTTTAGACCGTAACTTTTAGTTGTGGAATATGAAAAATAAAATTTTGGTAAGCAAATTGAATTGTTGTCTGCTTAAATAATATGCGACGGGCTCATAATTTTTTATAGATTGCATTTTACACGAGAGGTACCTGTGTTTTTCATTTATTACGTTTAGTCGTTTTTAGTATCAAAGGTGCAAAAGAATATTATTTAATCAGTTTTTATAGGTTGTATTTTTTTAAAGTGCGCAACATTTCTGTTTGGAGATACCAATAAAAGTTTTTCTATATTTGAGACAGAACAACTGGCAAATAAAATGGTAACACGTGACTTGAAAAGCCTGAAAACTTATATAGTTTTTAAATCGCAGAGAGTTCTTAACTCAAACTTTATCAATATTTCTACAATCTAGGACAGAACTGCAGAGGACGCGAGGAAAATGAAAAAATAAAACATTTGCATTCGTTTGCGTCCGGTATTCTTTATGGAAATTACAAAGACATAACAATAAAAGATTTTTACTGATAAATTGAATATTTGATGTAATTTTTAGGGAAGGCAACTAATGCACTTACAAGGCTGATAATTTCATGAAAAATACAACTGCGGAAAAAAAACTATATCGCATAGTCTACGTACCTAGCCTTTTTATATCGAATAGTACCTATTTATAAGGTCATTAAGACATAATTATTTTAAAGCAACCTTCATTTTTTTTATTCCACCAAAACATAATACCTACCTACTTACTGAAAAACAAATGAATTTGCGATTCGACGCAAAAACCTAAATCTTAAGGACATAGGAACTGAACAAATATTATCTTTACTATTAAATTACTATTGTTTGTTTTACTACGTCTATGATAGTGTTATCAACCTTATCAAGTTTACATAAGACCTCTGACATTCGATTTAATTACTATTATATTTTATTATGTTTGCTATGGATATAACTCTAGGTATGGGTAAATGACTTCTTCTTTTATATAAATTTCTATGAAATTAAAAAAAAGTGTGCGTGAAATACGTATAATAATTTCAATTTTTTTTTTGCTACAAATTAATAAGATTACTTCAAATTATAAAAAAGTGATTTCCCTGTAAATTGAATTTCTATTTGTGAGAGCTCTCAGGCCACTTTTTACAAATGTGTCTGTGAAAGAGTCGAATATCACCTAAATCATATCATCTTTATTTCTCAAAAATATTACCTTCAAGCAAGTTATAGTCTAATCCTTTATTCTCCTCTTGATTTATAACGACATCTAAGAAATTCATTCTTGATATATTAAAAAAAAAATAGAAAATTTAATTTATTAGTAATCCAAAACATGACATAACTCAACTTATGACTTAATGGACAGCAAACAACTAAATTACACTTCACATTTTTATTGGAGTTAAGATTTGTTGGTTTACGCAAGAACAGATTAAAAAGATAAAAATCTGAATGTTTGAGTGAAAATTAAGTATTTTTTATTATATTTACCTTTGTCTGATAGTAATGCTGTTGCTATGCGGCCATTTACATTACGTCACGTTGCACTAGTCTAAAACATGTGCGGTAAGATCTTGCAATCAATTTTGTTTAAAAGATTTTCTTTAAAGTTTTCTCTGTTTATTCCTACTGATTTTACTGGAAGTGCAATATTTAATACGCATGTGTACCTTTAAACATTATCTTCGCTATATTTATTACGTACTAGCTGTGCCCGCGACTTCGTCCGCGAGGAATAGTTACTTTTCGGGCAGCATATTTAGAATTAGGTTTTTATACATATACTTTCGCTTGGGTAGCGATAAATTTACTTGACAGATGCTTCTCTGTATACGATATTTCAAATTGACTTAACTTTTTTATTTATGTACCGATTGACATGAAATAAACACTAAATGTTAAGTAAAGCTTACTTAAATACATTCGTGAAAACCGCATCTTAATCGAGTAAGCCGTTTCTGAGATTAGCGTGCACAAACACACAGACAAACAGACAAACAGACAATAAAATAATAATCATAATTTCAGGTTCGGCATCGATATTATATCAACCCTTGCTACTTTTTTTGTTTATATTTCCATTGTACAGACACCACTTTTCTACAATTTTATTATATGTATAGATGATTTTTCAAAGTGACATAACTTTTTTATTTATGTACCGATTGACATGAAATAAACACTAAATGTTAAGTGAAGCTTACTACAATACATTCGTGAAAACCGCATCTTAATTGAGTAAGCCGTTTCTGAGATTAGCGTGCACAAACACACAGACAAACAGACAAACAGACAAACAGACAAAAAAAACAATAATCATAATTTCAGGTTCGGCATCGATATTATAACAACCCTTGCTACTTTTTTTGTTTATATTTCCATTGTACAGACACCACTTTTCTACAATTTTATTATATGTATAGATGATTTTTCAAATTGACATAACTTTTTTATTTATGTACCGATTGACATGAAATCAACACTAAATGTTAAGTGAAGCTTACTACAATACATTCGTGAAAACCGCATCTTAATCGAGTAAGCCGTTTCTGAGATTAGCGTGCACAAACACACAGACAAACAGACAATAAAATAATAATCATAATTTCAGGTTCGGCATCGATATTATAACAACCCTTGCTACTTTTTTTGTTTATATTTCCATTGTACAGACACCACTTTTCTACAATTTTATCATATGTATAGATAGATGATTTTTCAAATTGACATAACTTTTTTATTTATGTACCGATTGACATGAAATAAACACTAAATGTTAAGTGAAGCTTACTACAATACATTCGTGAAAACCGCATCTAAATCGAGTAAGCCGTTTCTGAGATTAGCGTGCACAAACACACAGACAAACAGACAAACAGACAAACAGACAAAAAAATAATAATCATAATTTCAGGTTCGGCATCGATATTATAACAACCCTTGCTACTTTTTTTGTTTATATTTCCATTGTACAGACACCACTTTTCTACAATTTTATCATATGTATAGATAGATGATTTTTCAAATTGACATAACTTTTTTATTTATGTACCGATTGACATGAAATAAACACTAAATGTTAAGTGAAGCTTACTACAATACATTCGTGAAAACCGCATCTTAATTGAGTAAGCCGTTTCTGAGATTAGCGTGCACAAACACACAGACAAACAGACAAACAGATAAACAGACAAACAGACAAAAAAAACAATAATTATAATTTCAGGTTCGGCATCGATATTATGACAACCCTTGCTACTTTTTTTGTTTATATTTCCATTGTACAGACACCACTTTTCTACAATTTTATTATATGTATAGATGATTTTTCAAAGTGACATAACTTTTTTATTTATGTACCGATTGACATGAAATAAACACTAAATGTTAAGTGAAGCTTACTACAATACATTCGTGAAAACCGCATCTTAATCGAGTAAGCCGTTTCTGATATTAGCGTGCACAAACACACAGACAAACAGACAAAAAAAACAATAATTATAATTTCAGGTTCGGCATCGATATTATAACAACCCTTGCTACTTTTTTTGTTTATATTTCCATTGTACAGACACCACTTTTCTACAATTTTATTATATGTATAGATAGATGATTTTTCAAATTGACATAACTTTTTTATTTATGTACCGATTGACATGAAATAAACACTAAATATTAAGTGAAGCTTACTACAATACATTCGTGAAAACCGCATCTTAATCGAGTAAGCCGTTTCTGAGATTAGCGTGCACAAACACACAGACAAACAGACAAACAGACAAACAGACAAAAAATATAATAATTATAATTTCAGGTTCGGCATCGATATTATAACAACCCTTGCTACTTTTTTTGTTTACATTTCCATTGTACAGACACCACTTTTCTACAATTTTATTATATGTATAGATAGATGATTTTTCAAATTGACATAACTTTTTTATTTATGTACCGATTGACATGAAATAAACACTAAATGTTAAGTGAAGCTTACTACAATACATTCGTGAAAACCGCATCTTAATCGAGTAAGCCGTTTCTGATATTAGCGTGCACAAACACACAGACAAACAGACAAAAAAAACAATAATTATAATTTCAGGTTCGGCATCGATATTATAACAACCCTTGCTACTTTTTTTGTTTATATTTCCATTGTACAGACACCACTTTTCTACAATTTTATTATATGTATAGATAGATGATTTTTCAAATTGACATAACTTTTTTATTTATGTACCGATTGACATGAAATAAACACTAAATATTAAGTGAAGCTTACTACAATACATTCGTGAAAACCGCATCTTAATCGAGTAAGCCGTTTCTGAGATTAGCGTGCACAAACACACAGACAAACAGACAAACAGACAAACAGACAAAAAATATAATAATTATAATTTCAGGTTCGGCATCGATATTATAACAACCCTTGCTACTTTTTTTGTTTACATTTCCATTGTACAGACACCACTTTTCTACAATTTTATTATATGTATAGATAGATGATTTTTCAAATTGACATAACTTTTTTATTTATGTACCGATTGACATGAAATAAACACTAAATGTTAAGTGAAGCTTACAACAATATATTCGTGAAAACCGCATCTTAATCGAGTAAGCCGTTTCTGAGATTAGCGTGCACAAACACACAGACAAACAGACAAACAGACAAACAGACAAAAAATATAATAATTATAATTTCAGGTTCGGCATCGATATTATAACAACCCTTGCTACTTTTTTTGTTTATATTTCCATTGTACAGACACCACTTTTCTACAATTTTATTATATGTATATAGATAGATGATTTTTCAAATTGACATAACTTTTTTATTTATGTACCGATTGACATGAAATAAACACTAAATGTTAAGTGAAGCTTACTACAATACATTCGTGAAAACCGCATCTTAATCGAGTAAGCCGTTTCTGAGATTAGCGTGCACAAACACACAGACAAACAGACAAACAGACAAACAGACAAACAGACAAAAAAAACAATAATTATAATTTCAGGTTCGGCATCGATATTATGACAACCCTTGCTACTTTTTTTGTTTATACTTCCATTGTACAGACACCACTTTTCTACAATTTTATTATATGTATAGATAGGTACGGTAATAGAAAAAATAATATTAATAATGACCACCACACACATCACCTTAAGGTTGACTGGAAAGAATGCCTGTGGCATTAGGTCCGCCTATGTACAAATTTGGTGCATGAAGTTTAAATAAATAAATAAATAATGACATTCCAACCTAAAACGTCCCACTGCTGGGCACAGGCCTCTTCCCATATAGAGAAGGCACGAGCATTGATCACCACGCTTGCTCTCTGCGGATTGGCGTTTTCAGATCACAAATTTTGGAATCCAGGGATAAGTACGGTATAAAAATAAACAATAAGAATGAAATAAAATGGGTTTAAAAGCTCTGTTATGTTAGTTAAATAGATGTGCTTGATTATGTCCTTGTGATATTTCAATGAAATTCATCCAATATAATCTAGGCAAAGAATGCATGATAAACGCATTAGGAATGCTTCACAACTAACATCTACATCAATCGAAGTACATAACTAAGTACCGTTTATTTTAATGATATATCATACAGTTACGTATCTCTTAAATGACATCTCATTGATTGATAGTTTACGCGAAAAGAATATGAAATCAATCAGCGTTTGTTTACTATCAATCAGGACTTTGGACCTCGGGCACAACACGTTTAAAAATAAACTGTTTATTATTGTCGCAACTAGAAACAATTGGAACACTTGAGGAAATATTTTATTGCGTACCTATTGTTTATCTATAATATATTGTACTTATAATAGACGTAGAGGCATTTATTTGCTAGTTTAACGATTTTTTTTTTTAAAGTATTTTGAAATTACATTGACGCAATAATCAAGGTTTTCATACCACTTAAAATAATGAGAAAAAAATTTCGATTCAGTTGCGTATTTCGGTCGCGATTTTGTCAGTCCGAACATTCGCTTTTGTAATTTCAGAGTAGACCCCCAGATGCTATATTACGTATTTATTAACTATATATAAAAAGGCATTTAAAATAGAAGTTGTTCATTAATTAAAAATAATTGTTTTAGGAACTATTTTTTACAACTTACATCATAATATTATCATGTAACATTTGTTTTGTTTACGTTATCTATGGAAAACAAATAAAGCCATTTAAATAAGTTTTTGCGATTCTACTTTATTACTACTAACGTTAATCAGACTGATAATATTGTAATAATTTATTACATCCTCATCAAAATGACACGTTTCGTTAGAAATCATCACAATTAAATACCTCAGTATATATGTGCATATTTACCTGATATAACATTATGATATGATTATAACGTCTTGTTTAATATGCACACATGAAAAACAAACAAAAAAACTGTGCAAATACAATCTCCTGATTTGAATTAGGTAATAAAAGTCTAATAAACTGTGACTCAAATAATGTCAACAACCTGTATCAACTACTAAACTTTTATACATTGCTTTCACTGTAACGCAAAATTAAGAAACGTTGCCTAGTTACACGGCAATGTATGCCGCCTTATCTATATGATACGGATCATTTAAAACAACGAGTGCATCTATAGTTCTAGTTTGGATTAATCTATGTATGACGGCACGCGTTTACGAAGTGCAAAGTTTACACACATAGAAGTGTGTCACCGATACTGTCGTACGTTAAGTTTGCGTGTTGTGTACTTTTATCAGTCAGACTCTCTGCACGTGCCCGCCGGTATATAAGCGGAGGCAGCGGGCCACAACATCATACACTCAACAGCCTTCGACAGTACAACACTGTGCTAAACCCACCGACAAAGCAAGCTGTGCTGCTTACTCTGTATATTGGATATATTCTTCTTCGACCATGGACAAAAGACAGCTGATCGGCAGTGCCACGAGGTACATCGCAGGCAGGAACGCGGTGCAGACAGTGTACTGGCGGAAGTCAGCCGAAGACAGCAAGGGGCTCGTCAAGACAACCCGGATGACATTCTTCGGGAAAAACGAGGGCGCAAACAAAGTTGACAGTGCGGAAATGTTCGCTAAAGTACGGGAAAGGTACAACTAATAGGCGAATTATATCCAACGTATTTTGACTGTGATAGCTCTTAGAATAATTTATATATTTAAGTTTATTATAAGTACCAGTGATTGTTGTGGTTTGATGTTACACGGAGTGTGAGTGGAATCACCGTAATGTACAAATACATATTTTTTTAACAAACTTATTTTTCTTATTTCTAATCCTATTTACATGTTGTGAGGAAAGTGGGCCATTGCCTCCTTTTGCTCTACAATGGAGCGATATAGGCTAAAATAAATAATAATGGTTTTTACTATTATTTATTTGCTCGTTATTGCTTTTGGCAGCTATTAATTGTTTCACGATAAATTAGTTTTCTCGATAATTGTGGCATTTGAATTGAAAGTTTCTTGTGGTCAAGGAATACAGCTCTCTTTGTAGGGCTATTGAAAGCTTGTCTAGTCTATTCTACAATAAATTATATTAAGCATTGGCCATCGCTAAAAAGCAATACAGTTTCAATTGTATTACATAGAATAGAAGATTAATCGTCTGAATAAATTATTATTATAACATAGAACTACTATGAAAGTAGTAAAAAACACTGAAATTTGTTATGAACATTAAACTATAGTGTTACTTTTGCCAATTAGAATAAGTATTATTGGAAACTTTTATTGCTTCTAAGCAAGTAGATATTTGACCCATCATTTTTATTTACTGTTTTATAAGCCTACCGAATCAATTCTGGTATTTATTTCATGGTCAGGTAATCTAGTAAATATTTATGGTATCATTCATGGATCACTTAACAACGTTAGCAATGAGCATGTTAGATGACGTTTTTCAAGGTTAACAAAATGATAAGAAAGCGCATAATTATGTATAGGTCAGTTAACGAGAAAAGGTCGATAACCGTCTCTGAACTTGAGTTCTAATCGAAATAACGTGATCGTTGCAATAGTTTAGACTGGTCCAGCAGTTGGTCAAACAGTACCACATTATACCTCGCATTACGCATACAATTATGGACAACAATAGCCCAGGACCGGGAGAATTGGAAGAAGAAAAGGGAGGCCTCCCTTTACTCTGCAGTGGAACGATTATGGCTAAAAATAAATAATAAATGTTTCTTAATTCCAACCAATTTACCTTAAATATTTATAAGAACACAGTTTCCCGTCTCTCACAGTAACAATTAATAAGTCACTGGGAAAAACGTTTAAACACGTAGGAATCGGTTTACGGCAAGACTAGTATTCCTACGGCTAACTATATGTCGCGTTGTCAAGATCCTGTTGCGGAGAAAATCAGTATGTTCTTCTGCTTAAAAATAAAAATGTTATTTACGCAGCAGTACTTTAAATTATATATTAAAAAAAAATTACGCGGAAGACAGCTAGTTCATAAATATAAGGCAATCCACATTATTTTAGTTTGGTTAAAGCGCTTATGAGTGGTGCCGCAAATAAAAAGCAGTTTACGAAGAGTTGTACCACCAGAGTTGAAGACTGAACACATGCTTTGTTTGCTACACCGCTGCACCAGGCTCTTTGGAGAAATCAAAGGAGCCTCCAGCCAGAGCAACAGAAAAATTACTACTTCAGCAATGTTTACTAAGTTTACCCCTTAAGAGTACTGACTGACTTAGTGCGTTGCTAACAGGCAAATAGCAAGAGAGAGCTGGATCTAAGTTTTTATTATTAAGGAACATATATTTTTTTACATGCTAGATTTGTTTGCTTGGGCTGGCTTAATATAAGACAGACGGAGGAAAGGCACACCGGTGGTATTAGCAATTATGGTTTTACATGATTCTCCATTTTACAAAATATGATAGGCAGGATGATATAGTGCCTATGTTTCCATCTTTAGCAATGTCTAAAGGAATAGTTTATACAACTTATAGCAGAACTAAAGTGTAATAAAAAGGGAAGATTATTGACAATATTTAGACATGATATAAAATCCTTATGTTACCGCGAGTATTTTGTATGAATGGAAATTTGATAAGGTTCAGTTACATTTTGACATAGTTTTATAGATTCGCTTAAAAAAATATATGTTACTTGGAGAATTGTCTTTAACTCGGGCAAGGTATCAAAATAAAGGGTTATAAATAGTTGTTAAACTGTATGCAACTTGTATGTTTAATGTAATTTGTAAAGAAAAATGCTATCCGTCGATATTTTACGTTTTTTTAACAAAACGACTGGTAACCTATCTTTTATTTTTGCTTTGCAGAACGTAAGACATACTGGCCAGTCACAAAGATGAAGCTATCAGTCTCAAGCGACACAAGAACTAATTGAACGGCTGCCTAGTACCTACATAGGTACCTATAGTTACGTACGTTCAAGTCACGTTGTCGAAGCACAGACCCCCTATAGTGGTGTGATAACCTCTGGTCGCCAGTACAATAGTGAGCCGTAATCTAGATCGATACTATTGATCTGATACGAACAATTGCTGCTCTGTTCAGTGTATTGCTATCGGTATAGTATGTTGAAAGGACATATATTATATCTAATGTTAGAACATGGTTGGAACTCAGTTACTGCCTAGTTTCTCGTTTATTTCTTTTGCGTTGTCGGTAGACTTTTATTCAGGTTGAATTTTTTTGACTTTTATTTGTTTTCGCAATGGTTTGAATTATTTTTTTCTTATATCCAAATTTTCAGTGAGTTAGTTTTTTTTTATGGTTCCCTAGATGTACCAAATATACAATTTTGTGGTCTTCTTTACAGGTGCAGTTTTCATCAGTTGTTTTTCGTACTACGTAATATGTATTTTGATTTTAATTATCAGAAATTGTTTACATTCGATAACATACATTGTTTGGCATTGACTTAAATTCGCTAAGCTCACAAATTATTCCGAACGTCGTTCTAGATTGTTATCAAGTAGTGGAGATAAAGAAAGATTGAAATTTCGTCATAAAAATAAAAAATAGACGTAGATTGTCTGAAATGTAAATACAATAGTAAAAAGAAGTCACTGGTTTATTTTAACTGTTTGACCAGTTTTCATATTATTTTATTAAAATATTTTTTTCAAGGGTCTTTTTATAAAGACCTAATAAATTCAAAAATGCATGTCGCGATGCTTCTAAGATTATCTTTAGAATAAGAAGGCGGTTACTTAAATTTCCAAATATACTGTTTTTATGAACTCCCTCTAGTTTTTTAGACTCTTATTAATTTAAAATATCATGTAAAAATATCCTAATAATAGCATAGTTGAAGACAATTCGTTTTAATTTGTAACACACACTTGTGTGTTATTATACTTTGCCTAACAGTCGTTATCAACGTAATGAATAAAAGTAGGTTGCAAAATAATCCTTGACTTTGACACAAAACGATTACTTATTTGTCTGTTTCTAACCCATTTTTTAACCAATTTCTCATAACCTTAAATTATAACTGCGTAATTTTGTAAATGGATTGTTTGGTTTCTTAGGTTTACGCGAATATTAGACATTGAAATAAAACTACTTTTTACGGATTTTTTCGCGGTTTATATTAAGATTTTAAGTCCCGACGTTTCGACACCTTTGCAGGTATCATGGTCACGGGTAGACTGAGGTGGTGTTCGTCTTGACGGTTGTTGTTGCTCGTTCTACCTTCATATTTTTATATATTATTTGTGTTCCGGCCTACGCAATATGAGCTCACGGTGTCTTGAGGTCTTGCAGCGCTGCTCTTGGGTTTGATTTTGAGTTTGTTAATTATTGGATCCCAAGTAGGTGATATCTTCCAGCCGTCTTCTCTATTGAAATTAGGGTGTTTTTTAATCTCAATAGCCTCGCGAAACATCCTAGGTAGGAATTTTGGTTCTTTAGCGAGAATCTGTGGTTTATCGAATCTAATGTAATGGCTGGAGCCTTCAGCATGATCGGCGACTGCAGACTTCGTTGAGCGGCGGTGTTTCACGTCAGCAATGTGTTCTTTTACGCGGGTCCCTATACTGCGTTTTGTTTGTCCGATGTAAGAGAGTCCACAGTCACAGTCTAGTTTATAAACTCCTGCATCTTGTAGAGGTATGTGACACTTGACGGATGGTAAGGACTGACTAATCTTCTTGGGCGGCTTGAAGTATGTTTTGATTGAAGCTCGTTTTAGGATGTAGCCAATCTTGTCTGTGACACCTCTGACGTATGGTAGTACAGCAGGTAAACGATCAACTGTGGCTGGCTTCACTCGGTTTCTGTGACGGGGCCGTGGAATCTGGAGCTTGTTGTCTCGCAGTACTCGCTTGACATGTTGAAGCTCCGCGGCAAGGTGTCTGTCATCACAGAGTCCGTGTGCTCTCTGAAACAAAGATTTTCCCACGGTAGCTAACTGTTTAGGGTGGTGGTGAGATTCACCGTTTAGGTACCTATCTGTATGGAGAGGAGGAGAGGAGGTAGAACGAGCAACAACAACCGTCAAGACGAACACCACCTCAGTCTACCCGTGACCATGATACCTGCAAAGGTGTCGAAACGTCGGGACTTAAAATCTTAAAAAAATCTTAATATAAACCGCGAAAAAATCCGTAAAAAGTAGTTTTATTTCAATGGATTGTTTGTCTTAATAACCCGTTTCAACAACAACTTCCACGCTTAGTCAAGTTTAATATAAAAATTACATAAAGCATAAATATTTAAACTTGCTTGCAGAACACTCAGTTTACTGGAACTATTTTTTTTGACCGTTCAATCATCCCTTATAGACGTTAAGGGTGAAATTAACGGTTAGTAGTTAAAGATACTAATTCAATGTTGACTTTCTCATTCTTTGACAAATATAGTAATATTATACTTTTTTATGTTGAGTACTCGACAGTAGCTAAAATTATATTATTTGGTAAGAGCCATTTATCTTTCTCCAAAGACAGATATTGAAGAATAACTGTATGAGAGATTTATTAGTCGAAAACAAAAGTCGTATTAAAAAGCCATTGCTTTTTATTTATTGACGTCCAGGATTAGAACAAATAACCACAGATCTCACAGATATTAATTTTGGTTAATCGTGAAAAACTTCGATTCCGGTAAAAAAAATAAGAGTTTCTGATTTATTTATCTCCTATACACCTATTTCCCCTTCACTTATTAGGGTATTTGATAAAGAATATACTAAAATACTTGATCAACCTGAGTAGATACATAATAATAAGAATTTTAAACACACTATAACATACTAAAAACTTTATTATTTTTGTTTGAGTAACATTACAACTAACATAATTCCTACAATAGGTTACTGTACCGTAAAAATCAGCCAACAATTCTGAACAATTGCACTAATGTTTACAACAAGGAAAAGCCTGGTTTTCCTCGAATAAAGCAAAGTTAAGTATCCAGCGGTTCGTGTACAAAAGTATTTACGTCATGCTCTCCTAATTGAGGATTTTCCTTCAATAAGAGAAAGAGAAAAGTTACTTCAGAATCTCAGTATCATGCTTTCGTGATATGTAAACATTTACTTGGTCTACGCAAAAAGAAAAATCACGTCCCGAACATTTATAAATAGCTTCTTTTTGTTTCATAATTCCAGTTTATATACCACTGCTGGGCACATGCCTTTCCCATATACAGAAGGCACGAGCATTGATAACCACGCGTGCTCTTTGTGGATTGGCGAGTTCAGATCCTGATTTTGGAATCCAGGTTTCCTGACGATGTCCTTAGAATAGTTAAGAAAGCACATATTTGACATTGAAAATGCCACATTGGCACTTGTATCTTATTCGACAGTACTATAAAATAAGAAAACTTTATTTTTGTTCGGTAGACTCTACTCGTGATCAGAGGGCTCGTTTGTTCCTTGCACAGAGAAACGGCATAGCCATTCAACGTGGCAATGCTGCCAGCCTTTTGGGCACGTTTCCCGCCATTGACAAGGATGACGATGAGTTTTTTGACGCCTGTTAGTTTTTATGTATGTAAGTTTTAATTTTAGTATAGTTAGAATTTGTTCTCATTTTGATTTAAATAAGAAAATTTACCTAAATGCCTAACAACAACTGTATATCATAAAAAAACCTTTAGATAGTAACCACAATAAAATAGATTACATAGACAAGCCAAAATCACGCTAGAATAACAAAACAAAACTCGTTATCTGTATTTGTTCTATATCAAGGACTTTCGAGACTTATCTGTCATTAGCAAACATTTATTAGATACGATGGCCAACGAACTTATACGCAATAACAAATATTATGTGTTTGAAAATATTAGGTAATGAAAAAAGAAAATGGAGTGTAGACTTTCAATTCTTTGTGTGCTAACAACAATAGCCCACAGCTATGTTAATCTTTAAACATTCAGCTTCAAGATTTAAAAAATTCAATCACAATATTTCGCAACATATTATCATAATATACTTGTGGTAATAAAACTATTGAAATTACTTGAACAACGATGTATCGAAAACGTAATTTGCTTTTACAAAAAATATGTTATGTATTATATTTTATTCGCGAGTTTAATGTAAGGCAGGCAAAATTACAAAATACAGAAAGACTGCTTGCTTAATACACTGAGAATAAACAGCAGTATATAACAAATTTGACAACACATGTTTGCCGCATTATGTTTCGCTTTGGAAAAAATATGGAACAAATATGTAAACAAATTATGGTAAAATAAGTGTTTGCGGTAATACTTTGTGTAAGTAAGAGAGAGAAAAGAATATACCCAAAAATGTAAAGCAAAAGATATTTGTGATCCTAAGTTTAATTCTTATGGTTATATATATAAACGTTTAAAACCAATAAAACAGATCAGACAGACATCTAAAAATATTAATAAATTCTCACATAAAAGCTGAGCTTACAAGAAATATCAAGAATTGTTTTATTTCCTTAGAATTAAATTAATATAAAACTACTTATTAATATGTACAAATTCAGAACTTGGAAAACTTACAGCGAAAACTCAACAACAGTAGAAATCAAATAACTAGTATTTACTTCTAAAAAAATAAACTTCGAGTGATGACGTATTCTAAGAATTAAGCAATAGAGATTCTGAGTATCTTGTTTGATGAAAATCGTCAAGTGGGGGATATGATAACATGTATGCTACTGTTTTTCACTTGTTTTGCTGCTGCTCTAGGGATTTTCCCATTGCCGGGCACGTAGAAAGGTTTTTATGGAAACATCTCTCATATTAAATGCGGGCTTGGTGTACATAATATAAAAAGGATTTGGTTTCTTGTTCCTTGTAGGACCAGGATATGAAAAACAATAAGCATTTCCTATTATGCAAAGTGGAAATTAATAGAATATACTTAGTTTTTTTTTTATAAAAAATAGTAGTAGGTAGTAATAAGGGACGATGAATGCAGGTAAAAAAATTTGACTTAAAAATGCTACGTTCAAATACCGAAAGGATAAGTTTTGTAATGATGCAATACATCACTTGTATTGCAATAACTATTACAAAACTTTTAGCAATACATCGCAAATAAATCAACTCATTATTTATTAAGAACTAGCAAACTGCAATCGGCAATCCGTTTGCCAAGTCATTAAGGCCACAATAACTTATGGCCGTTCTTGTAACAACAACTCGACTATTCAATAACTTTGCAATATTACCAATAAAATTTACCCTGACATGGCGGCAATCCAAGTTTCCTTTGGCCTGTGAAGTTATATGGCCTCAAAACTTTATCAGAATCAGTTTTATGGATCCCTTGGCGAGGAGAGACACGCTCGAGTGAGATGTATACTTTGAGTGAGTGCGTAAAACAATTCCTTTGTTTTA
This sequence comes from Autographa gamma, assembly GCA_905146925.1. Taxonomy (NCBI): domain Eukaryota; kingdom Metazoa; phylum Arthropoda; class Insecta; order Lepidoptera; family Noctuidae; genus Autographa; species Autographa gamma. Next base: position 2,813,041 of record LR989858.1, read on the forward strand.
GTAATAGTAGGTTTTCCACTGAGATATATCAATTTGAGGGTTCTACTGTTGTGTTTTCTTTTAAGATTGTGCTAGAAGCTATCTTACTAGTTTAAAGGACATGTTTCCTACAAAAACACTGTGTGGTCTTGTGTTCTGGGCTAAATTATTTTTTTTCCTATACTATTCTATTCTAAAAAAAATAGCGTTTTCGGGTCGGTTCGGACCATGCTATGGAACAAGATATAAAACACCAAAGTACGGGCAAATTTTAATTACTATCGCTATTTTTTATTAAATAGAAATGAAAGACAAATGAAACATTCACTAAAATATCTAAAATATACTTTGCATACTCCTGACAATAATTTCATCATAGCCGTCAAACTGTGAAATTTTATTTTGCAAAGAGGTTTCCTCATTCGGTAACGTTTCAGGAAGTTTTCGCGAATTTCGCTCCAAAATTTACTTTATACGAGCCATGGGATTCTGTGAAGCCCGAATTCTGCAATAGCTTTAAACTAATCCATCAAGTGAAATCTCAGCGAAGTGTGCCGGGATTATACTTGCCTTATACGAATGTGACTTGCAGACTTTCCTTATTCCGCACAGATTTGAATGTTCATGCAAATATTTTTGCAATCAGATTGAAAATGTGGAAGTAAATATTTGATTTGTAAACCTCGATTGTTTAACTTTCTATATACGAATGTATCAATGCTGCAAAAGCTATAGAAATAAGGCCATACAAAAGTTGCTCCACTTTATAATCAAAATAATATTAACAGCCCACAACAGTCGTCAAATGAACTGAAACTGCATATTATACTCAGCTACAACATTTCAGCTTTCAGTCCACCATTGATAACATTTAACATGGGCCATTCAAAAAGCCAGCCATTTGATATATGCGCAGGCTATCAAGTGCATGGCTGTTTATTAAGCCTTGGATATTGCGAATAATAGTCACTGATGCGAACTTTTGGTTTATTAAATTTTGTAAGCAATTGTTTTTGGTGGGCCGTGCGGAAATAGCTACACCTACGTATACTGTATATAAATGTTGGTACTCATGTTTTGTTTAAGTTATCTGTATTGTTTACTCTGCTATTGTTGAGGTACAGTGTTGTGGAGTTCGTCCGTTTTAATGAGGCTTCGTTTGTAGTTTGTGTTTATGAAACTATCGCTTATTATTTGTTGTTTGGCTTTTGGTTATTTGTTTTTGTTGTTTCTTAAATGATAGCGAACTATTTCATTGCCAAAATATAGCACTATAAAGTTACATACAGACTTATTGAAACGTTCATTAAAACCTGAATATATAAGAAAAAAAAACAATTTCTTAAACAGAATACTTTTATGCCTTTAAATTTGATTTATCATAATTATAGTCCAGGTACGGTTTGTTCCATTGTTACAAATTTACGAAAATAATAACAGTTTCTTTTCATGCAAAATTTCGTTTCCATGCAAGTGTACCCACTATTATACAGGCACAAATTCTGGCAACATCCCAAACGCTAAAAGAAAAATGTAAATGAAACTTTCCTTTAGTCACCACGAAATTATATTTTGTTTTATGTAAAAAAAGGATTTCTCTTTGTTTTCATACCGGCACGTGTAACTGGTACGACAGAAATGTAGCTTCTGCTATTATAGTGATTCTGTGCCGACTGTGTAATGCTGTGCTGTGCTGTGTAATGAAATAAAAATACGGTATTGGAGTTTTGGAAAAAAGAAATTGATAATTTTATGTTCTTGTACCTTTGTGGGTACAGTTTCATACTTTAAAATGTTTCATTCAAGTTCAGTAAGATAAAAAGTTAGAAACTAAAAAGCTTTTATAAAACAACTTTTCAGTTTACTTCTTCTGATCGAAGTACATGGCATGGCATATGACACACCTTCTGCCCTGCCCGTCCTGCCCTACCACCTGCACTCTCCAGGACGTGATGGAGGCCAGCGACCGAGCCATCCAGGTTGCATCTTTTTGGTCAGAGAGAATTTGAAAGTTGGATCTTTGACTCGAGAAGAAGAAGTTTACTTCGTGCAATGTTTGAAAAAAATATAACATTCAAATAACTTATCGTGTTGAGATAAACCGCTTAGCTTACATTTACACTTACATTCATACTTGTTACAGATTCTATTCGCTATGTCAGATTGGCATCAAATAAAAATATAAAATATATATTTATTATTATAGTAAGTAAACTAGAAGTAACATTTATTTTTCCAAGACATTGACACTGATCCCCAAGATATCTGAATATAACAATCAGATTTTTGCTCTTTAACATAAACAATAATATCTGATATTATCATAACAATTGTATTATTTACAACTTACTACGACAGGAGTGGCGTCGAAGTATTATTATAAATATATAGCAATTAATAAAAAACACAACTGCCGATTTTTATTTAAAAAACACTTTTATTTTGTAGCACATAAAGTTGATTTTATATATTTGTTATTATCACTAAAATGCCTAAAACGTCAATGTGTTACGTATTTAATAATGAACGATCAGATACAAAAATATTTGTTTTTTTTTTTGCATTAATGCTTTATTTATTATCAGTCTTCCGATTAAATTATCAAAAGTTATTACGTCAGAACATAACGCAGTTATGGCGCATTGACCTGTTTATTGCAAAGACCAAACCTTTTTTTTAAGTTACTAATATTATAATAGGATTAACAAATTCAATGATATATTGTAATAGTGAAACCTGTAAAAGATCATTGATAGAGTGCATAGCACTATCTATATAATGGGTAAAAATACAAGAATATTTCAGTACCGTACACTTTTCAAACTCAATTCATATCCTTCAGTGGCTGTGTAAACGATTTGGAACAATACAGATATCGAAACCTCTCGGGAATGAAAATATAGAGACGATGTACCGTAAAAAGCAATTCGAATAACTAAAACAGGATTTGAACCTTATTTCCGAAACAAAAAATTTTTGTTCTCTTTTTTTCCAAAAGTTTGTTGTATTATCCGCCAGTCTTGTGTATCAAACTTAAGATTAATGAGAGATTATTGTTTATCTCGATAAAATTATATGGGTTTTAGATGTCTTTTTGAACAAGATTAGGTTAACTTTTGACTATTAACTAAAAATTTATAAAACTAACAGTACAGGTTATTTAATTAATCAGTTAAGTCACGACCGATATAAGAAAAACGATCAGAAGAAGAAGAAGATATATAATTTGAAATCCCTTAGGCCTTTAACCATTGCATCGATTTGAGTAAGTCATCTCTCAGTAGTCTGAAGTTCACTTAGATTGATAATATGGAATCCATTAAGTAATCATTAAGCGCTCTGAGTATAGTAGATAGTTCGCACTGTTTAAATCTCCTGTATCAAGAGTATTTCGGAAATTCAACAACGAGGAATTGGGATTATTAGCTCACAAGCGACACTGTATTTTCCCAGATGATTAAGCCAAATTTACATTGAGTTCGAACTATTATGTAAATGAATAGGCGGGTATATTCGGGAACATTGAACATTGCAAGCGTCGAAGCTTGGGACCTTGTCGGAATTTGAATGAGCTATATATTTGAAGGATCGCTCGCGACGACCCTTATTTAAGTCGCTTTAAGTATTTAAAGAATCGTAAAGGTCAAGTGTGGGACTTAAATTAAAGGCTCTGCATTTGCATAAAATTAAATGGTTTCATCAAAAAGGGTGGTTATTGACGACAACTGGGTTCAACTTCCATCCGCGTAATGTAGGAAGTTACCGAAACCATTTTTAAACTTGCATGTGGTTTTACGACGTAGTTTGTCTAGAAATTCACCTGGGACAAAGAAATTACTTCAGATGCACTTTAATATATTGGAGGAGCTAGCCAACCTTAAATTGTACTCAGACAATGTGCTGGTATAAAATCTATAAATCGGACTAGGGAATTCAGTGAAACACGACACCTAAGGTTATTTTTGGGTAAAGCAAAGTATAAAACTAGTCACAGCGAATGCATTTTTTACTAATATTCTGAAGCAATAGTACAATAATCCTTTCATTTTAAAGTTTCTCGATCACAGATAAAAATACTGCCGTCTTTCAAAGTTCGGTTAAGCAGTCAAAGCCTGCGCTAAGTAAAACTGCATAGAACATTTAAAAAAAACTATTCTTTGTCTTCTATAGGAAAAGTTTGAAAGTGGTTAAACCCGTGTTTTTCCACGGATTTAAGCGTAACTAAGACTACACAAACATTAGATACGGTTTACAGTATAACTATGCGATTTAAAATTTAGCCAATGTAAATAGGCGTTAATTCCATTTATTGAACAGACATTAAAATTTAACTAAATGCAAATAGGCACAGTTCCATGTTTGCCGACCAGTAGCCATTGGTTCCATGTTTTGGTGCATTCCTAATTTAAATGTAAATTAACGGAATAATATTATTTGAGTGTTATAAATTAATAACTTCAATAATATTTTATGTGTGCTAGTAATATTAAAATTGATTTGGATTAAAATGTAAATAATAATTATTGTAATGTGTTGAATCATCATAATTTAGATGAATTAATTCGTCGTTTCAATTCATATACCTGCGAAACGTTTGCACGTAATTTTTATACATATCGCTATTTAAAACTAAGTACAAGATTTCTATCGGTTTCCTTATTCAAATATGCCAAGCCCTTTAGCAAACTTTTCTCGATTAGAAATGTGGTGGTTTTCAGCTTATAATCTTATAATAATTTATTTGCTTTGGTACATTTATCTTAATTTTATTATTTCATAACATATGTCCGTAAATGTTTTACTTTAATTTCATATTATAATTTCTAAATACTCTATTGGTAATCATGACTTACTCAGGCTTCCTTTTTTGAACTACTTTATAGGAACTGCAGACGTGAATGTACCATTCAATAGTATTTATTTAGTTAGGCACGCAACCGCTAGACCAATCTAGCTTTGCCATCCAATAGTAAATTGGATTATTTATATGAACCTATGCAAATTCTCTAAATATCTATGTATGTATTTACCTTGAATACCTTGCAATATGAATGTAAATAAATGTCGTTAATTAAAACCACAATGTTGCAAAATTAATAATGACGTCAACATTATTTAGTAACTTCGAAACTTTATTATTAAATTCTGTATGTGGCTCCGTAATGTGGCTGTTATTAGTTCCCGTAATGTTTTAATTAGCAGTATCAAAATATTTGGTTATAACATCAAAAAAAACGCTTGCTTCCCTGTTGTACTGAATTGTCTCCTAAATTTTGCGTGCCCAACAGGGTCCACGATGTACTATATATTCTTAACTTACCACCTACTAATACCATTGTGGAAAGTAAATAAAGGTTTTGAGTTTGAGTTTTTACTTTCTTATGCAGCTCAGATTAAAATAAATTGTAACAGCGGTAAGCTCATAGTTGAGGATAAATTATAAATTGAGATAAATGGTTTAGGGGATAACTAGCCAAAAATACGTAAGACATAGTGTTATTGAAGATAAGGAAGAAAATCTTAATTTCAAACGCTGAAACATAATATATATACTAGAAAATAAACACAAGTACGACAGACCGACAAACGGGTTATCATGTGAACGTATAAAGGTTCCTGTTTACCTTTGAGACACCGAACTCAAAAAAAAACATAAAAATATTACAAAATAGATTAGCAAAAGCTCCGTGTAAGAAGTCAAGCAGCAAAGCCCAAAAAATAATCTCATCGTTTTATTAAAAGACAAAACTTGATCAAAACAAGGTTTTTAAGCGTCCCCGAAATTCATATATACGGTTACCCAGGGAAGGAAGCAAGGGAGATTGGGAGCCGTCCCAGTTTACATAATTTAATGGGATCCAAGTGTTGGTCGGTCCGAGGTGGTAAAATTATATGAATCGTTCGGTTTAAGGATAAACTTTCACCTGGCATGTTGTGATAACACGCTGTTTTTGTTAAGCCTTACTTTAGGTTGCATTTTGTTTTTGCTAATTGAGGATCTTTTTGGTACGAAATGACTTAATATAATAACAGAATATTTTTTCTTATTTGGCTTTTTATGTTAAATTTTTACGATACACATCGTGAGGTTTAAGTCAGTTGACTTGATATCATGGCAAAAATGGTAACATTTAGAAAACTTCTTTGAAGGTTTAGACATTTTATTAAGTTAAAAATAGATGCGTCACAGAAAATACCTGAATATAAAACATTCTATTTTTGTAATAACGACGTAAATATTTAGGATATTTCTGAATTTTTCCATTTATTCCGTAATGACCCACTATTGTCAATGGATAAAGTAAAAATATCTCATTGTACGGTATTCTCAATACGAAAGGTCGCGACCGAAATTTGACATTCATTCATATTCCGTTCATTCATTTATTCATTCGGTCTCCAATCGGCAGGTGTCCCGAGTAATTGCTCTCTGGCTACACGAAGGTGTAACTAGGTACATGGTGGCTCGAGAGGTCATTATCAAATGAATGTAGTGTTCCGACGTTACAAGTACTACTGGTAAGTTTCAAGACCTGAGCTTTGGAAATATAATCCTTATTTACATACGAACTATATAGATATATATTGGTTTCTTTTATTACACAATTAAATCTAATATAAAAACAAACTCTAACTATACTAAAATTAAAACTTACATAAATAAAAACTAACAGGCGTCAAAGAACTCATCGTGGTACCCATATTGGTTTCTTAGGTTTACGCGAATGTTAGACATTGAATAAAACTACTTTTTACGGACCACCAGGCCCACCATGATACCTGCAAAGGTGTCGAAACGTCGGGACCTAAATCTAAAATTAAAACCGCGAAAAAATCCGTAAAAAGTAGTTTTATTCAATACTAGCTGTGCCCGCGACTTCGTCCGCGTGGAATAGTTACTTTTCGGGCAGCATATTTAGAATTAGGTTTTTATACATATACTTTCGCTTGGGTAGCGATAAATTTATTTTACAGATGCTTCTCTGTATACGATATTTCAAATTGACATAACTTTTTTATTTATGTACCAATTGACATGAAATAAACACTAAATGTTAAGTGAAGCTTACTACAATACATTCGTGAAAACCGCATCTTAATCGAGTAAGCCGTTTCTGAGATTAGCGTGCACAAACACACAGACAAACAGACAAACAGACAAAAAAATAATATTTATAATTTCAGGTTCGGCATCGATATAATATCAACCCTTGCTACTTTTTTTGTTTATATTTCCTTTGTACAGACACCACTTTTCTACAATTTTATTATATGTATAGATATAGATGGATGATTTTTCAAATTGACATAACTTTTTTATTTATGTACCGATTGACATGAAATAAACACTAAATGTTAAGTGAAGCTTACTACAATACATTCGTGAAAACCGCATCTTAATCGAGTAAGCCGTTTCTGAGATTAGCGTGCACAAACACACAGACAAACAGACAAACAGACAAACAGACAAAAAAAATAATAATTATAATTTCAGGTTCGGCATCGATATAATATCAACCCTTGCTACTTTTTTTGTTTATATTTCCATTGTACAGACACCACTTTTCTACAATTTTATTATATGTATAGATGATTTTTCAAATTGACATAACTTTTTTATTTGTGTACCGATTGACATGAAATAAACACTAAATGTTAAGTGAAGCTTACAACAATATACTCGTGAAAACCGCATCTTAATCGAGTAAGCCGTTTCTGAGATTAGCGTGCACAAACACACAGACAAACAGACAAAAATAATAATAATTATAATTTCAGGTTCGGCATCGATATTATAACAACCCTTGCTACTTTTTTTGTTTATATTTCCATTGTACAGACACCACTTTTCTACAATTTTATTATATGTATAGATATAGATGATTTTTCAAATTGACATAACTTTTTTATTTATGTACCGATTGACATGAAATAAACACTAAATGTTAAGTGAAGCTTACAACAATATACTCATGAAAACCGCATCTTAATCGAGTAAGCCGTTTCTGAGATTAGAGTGCACAAACACACAGACAAACAGACAAACAGACAAAAATAATAATAATTATAATTTCGGGTTCGGCATCGATATTATAACAACCCTTGCTACTTTTTTTGTTTATATTTCCATTGTACAGACACCACTTTTCTACAATTTTATTATATGTATAGATGATTTTTCAAATTGACATAACTTTTTTATTTGTGTACCGATTGACATGAAATAAACACTAAATGTTAAGTGAAGCTTACAACAATATACTCGTGAAAACCGCATCTTAATCGAGTAAGCCGTTTCTGAGATTAGCGTGCACAAACACACAGACAAACCGACAAAAATAATAATAATTATAATTTCAGGTTCGGCATCGATATTATAACAACCCTTGCTACTTTTTTTGTTTATATTTCCATTGTACAGACACCACTTTTCTACAATTTTATTATATGTATAGATATAGATAATTTTTCAAATTGACATAACTTTTTTATTTATGTACCGATTGACATGAAATAAACACTAAATGTTAAGTGAAGCTTACAACAATATACTCATGAAAACCGCATCTTAATCGAGTAAGCCGTTTCTGAGATAAGAGTGCACAAACACACAGACAAACAGACAAACAGACAAAAATAATAATAATTATAATTTCGGGTTCGGCATCGATATTATAACAACCCTTGCTACTTTTTTTGTTTATATTTCCATTGTACAGACACCACTTTTCTACAATTTTATTATATGTATAGATGATTTTTCAAATTGACATAACTTTTTTATTTGTGTACCGATTGACATGAAATAAACACTAAATGTTAAGTGAAGCTTACAACAATATACTCGTGAAAACCGCATCTTAATCGAGTAAGCCGTTTCTGAGATTAGCGTGCACAAACACACAGACAAACAGACAAACAGACAAACAGACAAACAGACAAACAGACAAAAATAATAATAATTATAATTTCAGGTTCGGCATCGATATTATAACAACCCTTGCTACTTTTTTTGTTTATATTTCCATTGTACAGACACCACTTTTCTACAATTTTATTATATGTATAGATATAGATATAGATGATTTTTCAAATTGACATAACTTTTTTATTTATGTACCGATTGACATGAAATAAACACTAAATGTTAAGTGAAGCTTACAACAATATACTCGTGAAAACCGCATCTTAATCGAGTAAGCCGTTTCTGAGATTAGCGTGCACAAACACACAGACAAACAGACAAACAGACAAAAATAATAATAATTATAATTTCGGGTTCGGCATCGATATTATAACGACCCTTGCTACTTTTTTTGTTTATATTTCCATTGTACAGACACCACTTTTCTACAATTTTATTATATGTATAGATATAGATAGATGATTTTTCAAATTGACATAACTTTTTTATTTATGTACCGATTGACATGAAATAAACACTAAATGTTAAGTGAAGCTTACAACAATATACTCGTGAAAACCGCATCTTAATCGAGTAAGCCGTTTCTGAGATTAGCGTGCACAAACACACAGACAAACAGACAAACAGACAAAAATAATAATAATTATAATTTCGGGTTCGGCATCGATATTATAACGACCCTTGCTACTTTTTTTGTTTATATTTCCATTGTACAGACACCACTTTTCTACAATTTTATTATATGTATAGATAGATGATTTTTCAAATTGACATAACTTTTTTATTTATGTACCGATTGACATGAAATAAACACTAAATGTTAAGTGAAGCTTACTACAATACATTCGTGAAAACCGCATCTTAATCGAGTAAGCCGTTTCTGAGATTAGCGTGCACAAACACACAGACAAACAGACAAACAGACAAAAAATAATATTTATAATTTCAGGTTCGGCATCGATATAATATCAACCCTTGCTACTTTTTTTGTTTATATTTCCTTTGTACAGACACCACTTTTCTACAATTTTATTATATGTATAGATATAGATGGATGATTTTTCAAATTGACATAACTTTTTTATTTATGTACCGATTGACATGAAATAAACACTAAATGTTAAGTGAAGCTTACTACAATACATTCGTGAAAACCGCATCTTAATCGAGTAAGCCGTTTCTGAGATTAGCGTGCACAAACACACAGACAAACAGACAAACAGACAAACAGACAAAAAAAATAATAATTATAATTTCAGGTTCGGCATCGATATAATATCAACCCTTGCTACTTTTTTTGTTTATATTTCCATTGTACAGACACCACTTTTCTACAATTTTATTATATGTATAGATGATTTTTCAAATTGACATAACTTTTTTATTTGTGTACCGATTGACATGAAATAAACACTAAATGTTAAGTGAAGCTTACAACAATATACTCGTGAAAACCGCATCTTAATCGAGTAAGCCGTTTCTGAGATTAGCGTGCACAAACACACAGACAAACAGACAAAAATAATAATAATTATAATTTCAGGTTCGGCATCGATATTATAACAACCCTTGCTACTTTTTTTGTTTATATTTCCATTGTACAGACACCACTTTTCTACAATTTTATTATATGTATAGATATAGATGATTTTTCAAATTGACATAACTTTTTTATTTATGTACCGATTGACATGAAATAAACACTAAATGTTAAGTGAAGCTTACAACAATATACTCATGAAAACCGCATCTTAATCGAGTAAGCCGTTTCTGAGATTAGAGTGCACAAACACACAGACAAACAGACAAACAGACAAAAATAATAATAATTATAATTTCGGGTTCGGCATCGATATTATAACAACCCTTGCTACTTTTTTTGTTTATATTTCCATTGTACAGACACCACTTTTCTACAATTTTATTATATGTATAGATGATTTTTCAAATTGACATAACTTTTTTATTTGTGTACCGATTGACATGAAATAAACACTAAATGTTAAGTGAAGCTTACAACAATATACTCGTGAAAACCGCATCTTAATCGAGTAAGCCGTTTCTGAGATTAGCGTGCACAAACACACAGACAAACCGACAAAAATAATAATAATTATAATTTCAGGTTCGGCATCGATATTATAACAACCCTTGCTACTTTTTTTGTTTATATTTCCATTGTACAGACACCACTTTTCTACAATTTTATTATATGTATAGATATAGATGATTTTTCAAATTGACATAACTTTTTTATTTATGTACCGATTGACATGAAATAAACACTAAATGTTAAGTGAAGCTTACAACAATATACTCATGAAAACCGCATCTTAATCGAGTAAGCCGTTTCTGAGATTAGAGTGCACAAACACACAGACAAACAGACAAACAGACAAAAATAATAATAATTATAATTTCGGGTTCGGCATCGATATTATAACAACCCTTGCTACTTTTTTTGTTTATATTTCCATTGTACAGACACCACTTTTCTACAATTTTATTATATGTATAGATGATTTTTCAAATTGACATAACTTTTTTATTTGTGTACCGATTGACATGAAATAAACACTAAATGTTAAGTGAAGCTTACAACAATATACTCGTGAAAACCGCATCTTAATCGAGTAAGCCGTTTCTGAGATTAGCGTGCACAAACACACAGACAAACAGACAAACAGACAAACAGACAAAAATAATAATAATTATAATTTCAGGTTCGGCATCGATATTATAACAACCCTTGCTACTTTTTTTGTTTATATTTCCATTGTACAGACACCACTTTTCTACAATTTTATTATATGTATAGATATACACTACTCAAAACAAAATAGGGCCCACCACGAATTATTCACTATTTTGGTTGAAATATAATTATATAACTGGTTGGTGACAAAGTTATGCATTTAACTATCAAGCTGACATGTTTAGGAGCCCTTGACAATGATAAGTCCGATAGCAAACTTATTCTTTTCAAGAGGGTAGCTAAAAAGCTGAAGTACTCGCAAAAAACATCGATTGCACAAACTCTCAGTCACTTATGTTTTCAGCCTACACTAAAAGCTATTGTGAGACACTCACGTTTTTAACGATTTTGTTTGATTTCTGTGTTCATTGTGATCACAATGCCTGATTCTCGACGACCTATGGACTTGGAAACCACTGCAAGAGCTGTAGCTTTGCTTCAGGAGAGACAATCTCAGAGATCTGTGGCTATACACATCGGTGTATCACGACGAGCCAACCGGAACGTTTGGGAATAGTATCTGGAGACAGGCAGTGTAGCTAGGAGACCGGACACAGGAAGAGCTAGGGTTACAACTGCCCAAGAAGACCGATACATAAGGCTAACTGCACGTCGGGAGCGTACTGTTACCGCTCGGACATTACAAAATCGACTACGACAATCAACAGGCACAAGAGTCAGCGATCAAACCATTCGGAATCGGCTTCACGAAGATGGACAATGCTCCAGAGTACGAGCTATTCGGTTGAAATCGACGAGGGCTCACCGTGCGGCAATTTTAAGATACGCCCGCGAGCATTTGGAATGGACTATGGATAACTGGAGGAATGTTCTTTTTACGGACGACTGTAAAGTGAAGTTTCACATTGACGACAGACGGATACGCGTGTGGAGAAGAGAAGGGGAACGTTTTTCTAGACCCTGCGTCCATGAAACAGACCGATTTGGGGGTCCCAGTGTTATGGTATGGGGCGGAATTAGCCTATATGGCAAATCAGAGCTGCTAACTCTTAATGAAGGTAAAGTAACCGCCGCCAGTTACATCCAGCAAGTAGTCCGGCCTCATGTTATCCCGTTTTCACAAAGAGTGGGCAATAACTTTGTGTTAATGCAAGACAGTGCTCGCGCACACACAGCCCGACTTACACAAAGAGCACTCTCTGAAGCCAATATCACCATCTTACCGTGGCTGGCCATGAGTCCCGACTTCAACCCCATCGAACATTTATGGGATCAGCTCAAAAGACGCCTGAAAGCACATTACAGCGATGTGAACAGCCAGCAGGAACTCATTAACGCCCTAAAAGTCTGTTGGGACGATATACCGGAAGTGAACGTGACCCACTTGATTGAAAGTGTCCCGGATAGGCTCAGAGAGTGCAAACGCAGCAGAGGAGCACCCACTCGTTATTAAAAAATGACAAGCTCCCTTTTTTTTTCAGAATAGTTGTGTTTTTTCAAGATTATGTTTTTCCTTCGTTTTGCGTAAATTTTCATAAAAGTGTTATTTTGGATTTTGAATTAACAAATAAGACTAATGTTTCCATTGTTTCTGCCTACACTATTTCTGAATACTCACTTGCAACTTGCACATTCATAAAAACTGAATATATTGGTTAATTTTTAAATTACAGTAAAAAAACACTGTGGGCCCTATTTACTTTTGAGTAGTTTAGATATAGATGATTTTTCAAATTGACATAACTTTTTTATTTATGTACCGATTGACATGAAATAAACACTAAATGTTAAGTGAAGCTTACAACAATATACTCGTGAAAACCGCATCTTAATCGAGTAAGCCGTTTCTGAGATTAGCGTGCACAAACACACAGACAAACAGACAAACAGACAAAAATAATAATAATTATAATTTCGGGTTCGGCATCGATATTATAACGACCCTTGCTACTTTTTTTGTTTATATTTCCATTGTACAGACACCACTTTTCTACAATTTTATTATATGTATAGATATAGATAGATGATTTTTCAAATTGACATAACTTTTTTATTTATGTACCGATTGACATGAAATAAACACTAAATGTTAAGTGAAGCTTACAACAATATACTCGTGAAAACCGCATCTTAATCGAGTAAGCCGTTTCTGAGATTAGCGTGCACAAACACACAGACAAACAGACAAACAGACAAACAGACAAACAGACAAAAATAATAATAATTATAATTTCAGGTTCGGCATCGATATTATAACAACCCTTGCTACTTTTTTTGTTTATATTTCCATTGTACAGACACCACTTTTCTACAATTTTATTATATGTATAGATATAGATAGATGATTTTTCAAATTGACACAACTTTTTTATTTATGTACCGATTGACATGAAATAAACACTAAATGTTAAGTGAAGCTTACAACAATATACTCGTGAAAACCGCATCTTAATCGAGTAAGCCGTTTCTGAGATTAGCGTGCACAAACACACAGACAAACAGACAAACAGACAAAAATAATAATAATTATAATTTCGGGTTCGGCATCGATATTATAACGACCCTTGCTACTTTTTTTGTTTATATTTCCATTGTACAGACACCACTTTTCTACAATTTTATTATATGTATAGATATAGATAGATGATTTTTCAAATTGACATAACTTTTTTATTTATGTACCGATTGACATGAAATAAACACTAAATGTTAAGTGAAGCTTACAACAATATACTCGTGAAAACCGCATCTTAATCGAGTAAGCCGTTTCTGAGATTAGCGTGCACAAACACACAGACAAACAGACAAACAGACAAACAGACAAAAATAATAATAATTATAATTTCGGGTTCGGCATCGATATTATAACAACCCTTGCTACTTTTTTTGTTTATATTTCCATTGTACAGACACCACTTTTCTACAATTTTATTATATGTATAGATGATTTTTCAAATTGACATAACTTTTTTATTTGTGTACCGATTGACATGAAATAAACACTAAATGTTAAGTGAAGCTTACAACAATATACTCGTGAAAACCGCATCTTAATCGAGTAAGCCGTTTCTGAGATTAGCGTGCACAAACACACAGACAAACAGACAAACAGACAAACAGACAAAAATAATAATAATTATAATTTCAGGTTCGGCATCGATATTATAACAACCCTTGCTACTTTTTTTGTTTATATTTCCATTGTACAGACACCACTTTTCTACAATTTTATTATATGTATAGATATAGATAGATGATTTTTCAAATTGACATAACTTTTTTATTTATGTACCGATTGACATGAAATAAACACTAACTGTTAAGTGAAGCTTACAACAATATACTCGTGAAAACCGCATCTTAATCGAGTAAGCCGTTTCTGAGATTAGCGTGCACAAACACACAGACAAACAGACAAACAGACAAACAGACAAAAATAATAATAATTATAATTTCAGGTTCGGCATCGATATTATAACAACCCTTGCTACTTTTTTTGTTTATATTTCCATTGTACAGACACCACTTTTCTACAATTTTATTATATGTATAGATATAGATAGATGATTTTTCAAATTGACATAACTTTTTTATTTATGTACCGATTGACATGAAATAAACACTAAATGTTAAGTGAAGCTTACAACAATATACTCGTGAAAACCGCATCTTAATCGAGTAAGCCGTTTCTGAGATTAGCGTGCACAAACACACAGACAAACAGACAAACAGACAAAAATAATAATAATTATAATTTCGGGTTCGGCATCGATATTATAACGACCCTTGCTACTTTTTTTGTTTATATTTCCATTGTACAGACACCACTTTTCTACAATTTTATTATATGTATAGATATAGATAGATGATTTTTCAAATTGACATAACTTTTTTATTTATGTACCGATTGACATGAAATAAACACTAAATGTTAAGTGAAGCTTACAACAATATACTCGTGAAAACCGCATCTTAATCGAGTAAGCCGTTTCTGAGATTAGCGTGCACAAACACACAGACAAACAGACAAACAGACAAACAGACAAAAATAATAATAATTATAATTTCGGGTTCGGCATCGATATTATAACAACCCTTGCTACTTTTTTTGTTTATATTTCCATTGTACAGACACCACTTTTCTACAATTTTATTATATTTATAGATGATTTTTCAAATTGACATAACTTTTTTATTTGTGTACCGATTGACATGAAATAAACACTAAATGTTAAGTGAAGCTTACAACAATATACTCGTGAAAACCGCATCTTAATCGAGTAAGCCGTTTCTGAGATTAGCGTGCACAAACACACAGACAAACAGACAAACAGACAAACAGACAAAAATAATAATAATTATAATTTCGGGTTCGGCATCGATATTATAACAACCCTTGCTACTTTTTTTGTTTATATTTCCATTGTACAGACACCACTTTTCTACAATTTTATTATATGTATAGATGATTTTTCAAATTGACATAACTTTTTTATTTGTGTACCGATTGACATGAAATAAACACTAAATGTTAAGTGAAGCTTACAACAATATACTCGTGAAAACCGCATCTTAATCGAGTAAGCCGTTTCTGAGATTAGCGTGCACAAACACACAGACAAACAGACAAAAATAATAATAATTATAATTTCAGGTTCGGCATCGATATTATAACAACCCTTGCTACTTTTTTTGTTTATATTTCCATTGTACAGACACCACTTTTCTACAATTTTATTATATGTATAGATATAGATGATTTTTCAAATTGACATAACTTTTTTATTTATGTACCGATTGACATGAAATAAACACTAAATGTTAAGTGAAGCTTACAACAATATACTCGTGAAAACCGCATCTTAATCGAGTAAGCCGTTTCTGAGATTAGCGTGCACAAACACACAGACAAACAGACAAACAGACAAAAATAATAATAATTATAATTTCGGGTTCGGCATCGATATTATAACGACCCTTGCTACTTTTTTTGTTTATATTTCCATTGTACAGACACCACTTTTCTACAATTTTATTATATGTATAGATATAGATAGATGATTTTTCAAATTGACATAACTTTTTTATTTATGTACCGATTGACATGAAATAAACACTAAATGTTAAGTGAAGCTTACAACAATATACTCGTGAAAACCGCATCTTAATCGAGTAAGCCGTTTCTGAGATTAGCGTGCACAAACACACAGACAAACAGACAAACAGACAAACAGACAAACAGACAAACAGACAAAAATAATAATAATTATAATTTCAGGTTCGGCATCGATATTATAACAACCCTTGCTACTTTTTTTGTTTATATTTCCATTGTACAGACACCACTTTTCTACAATTTTATTATATGTATAGATATAGATAGATGATTTTTCAAATTGACATAACTTTTTTATTTATGTACCGATTGACATGAAATAAACACTAAATGTTAAGTGAAGCTTACAACAATATACTCGTGAAAACCGCATCTTAATCGAGTAAGCCGTTTCTGAGATTAGCGTGCACAAACACACAGACAAACAGACAAACAGACAAAAATAATAATAATTATAATTTCGGGTTCGGCATCGATATTATAACGACCCTTGCTACTTTTTTTGTTTATATTTCCATTGTACAGACACCACTTTTCTACAATTTTATTATATGTATAGATATAGATAGATGATTTTTCAAATTGACATAACTTTTTTATTTATGTACCGATTGACATGAAATAAACACTAAATGTTAAGTGAAGCTTACAACAATATACTCGTGAAAACCGCATCTTAATCGAGTAAGCCGTTTCTGAGATTAGCGTGCACAAACACACAGACAAACAGACAAACAGACAAAAATAATAATAATTATAATTTCGGGTTCGGCATCGATATTATAACAACCCTTGCTACTTTTTTTGTTTATATTTCCATTGTACAGACACCACTTTTCTACAATTTTATTATATGTATAGATGATTTTTCAAATTGACATAACTTTTTTATTTGTGTACCGATTGACATGAAATAAACACTAAATGTTAAGTGAAGCTTACAACAATATACTCGTGAAAACCGCATCTTAATCGAGTAAGCCGTTTCTGAGATTAGCGTGCACAAACACACAGACAAACAGACAAACAGACAAACAGACAAAAATAATAATAATTATAATTTCGGGTTCGGCATCGATATTATAACAACCCTTGCTACTTTTTTTGTTTATATTTCCATTGTACAGACACCACTTTTCTACAATTTTATTATATTTATAGATGATTTTTCAAATTGACATAACTTTTTTATTTGTGTACCGATTGACATGAAATAAACACTAAATGTTAAGTGAAGCTTACAACAATATACTCGTGAAAACCGCATCTTAATCGAGTAAGCCGTTTCTGAGATTAGCGTGCACAAACACACAGACAAACAGACAAACAGACAAACAGACAAAAATAATAATAATTATAATTTCGGGTTCGGCATCGATATTATAACAACCCTTGCTACTTTTTTTGTTTATATTTCCATTGTACAGACACCACTTTTCTACAATTTTATTATATGTATAGATATAGATAGATGATTTTTCAAATTGACATAACTTTTTTATTTATGTACCGATTGACATGAAATAAACACTAAATGTTAAGTGAAGCTTACAACAATATACTCGTGAAAACCGCATCTTAATCGAGTAAGCCGTTTCTGAGATTAGCGTGCACAAACACACAGACAAACAGACAAACAGACAAAAATAATAATAATTATAATTTCGGGTTCGGCATCGATATTATAACGACCCTTGCTACTTTTTTTGTTTATATTTCCATTGTACAGACACCACTTTTCTACAATTTTATTATATGTATAGATAGATGATTTTTCAAATTGACATAACTTTTTTATTTATGTACCGATTGACATGAAATAAACACTAAATGTTAAGTGAAGCTTACTACAATACATTCGTGAAAACCGCATCTTAATCGAGTAAGCCGTTTCTGAGATTAGCGTGTACAAACACACAGACAAACAGACAAACAGACAAACAGACAAAAATAATAATAATTATAATTTCGGGTTCGGCATCGATATTATAACAACCCTTGCTACTTTTTTTGTTTATATTTCCATTGTACAGACAACACTTTTCTACAATTTTATTATATGTATAGAAGATAGATGATTTTTCAAATTGACATAACTTTTTTATTTATGTACCGATTGACATGAAATAAACACTAAATGTAAAGTGAAGCTTACAACAATATACTCGTGAAAACCGCATCTTAATCGAGTAAGCCGTTTCTGAGATTAGCGTGCACAAACACACAGACAAACAGACAAACAGACAAACAGACAAACAGACAAAAAAAACAATAATTATAATTTCAGGTTAGGCATCGATATTATAACAACCCTTGCTACTTTTTTTGTTCATATTTCCATTGTACAGACACCACTTTTCTACAATTTTATTATATGTATAGATAGATGATTTTTCAAATTGACATAACTTTTTTATTTATGTACCGATTGACATGAAATAAACACTAAATGTTAAGTGAAGCTTACAACAATATACTCGTGAAAACCGCATCTTAATCGAGTAAGCCGTTTCTGAGATTAGCGTGCACAAACACACAGACAAACAGACAAACAGACAAAAATAATAATAATTATAATTTCGGGTTCGGCATCGATATTATAACGACCCTTGCTACTTTTTTTGTTTATATTTCCATTGTACAGACACCACTTTTCTACAATTTTATTATATGTATAGATATAGATAGATGATTTTTCAAATTGACATAACTTTTTTATTTATGTACCGATTGACATGAAATAAACACTAAATGTTAAGTGAAGCTTACAACAATATACTCGTGAAAACCGCATCTTAATCGAGTAAGCCGTTTCTGAGATTAGCGTGCACAAACACACAGACAAACAGACAAACAGACAAACAGACAAACAGACAAACAGACAAAAATAATAATAATTATAATTTCAGGTTCGGCATCGATATTATAACAACCCTTGCTACTTTTTTTGTTTATATTTCCATTGTACAGACACCACTTTTCTACAATTTTATTATATGTATAGATATAGATAGATGATTTTTCAAATTGACATAACTTTTTTATTTATGTACCGATTGACATGAAATAAACACTAAATGTTAAGTGAAGCTTACAACAATATACTCGTGAAAACCGCATCTTAATCGAGTAAGCCGTTTCTGAGATTAGCGTGCACAAACACACAGACAAACAGACAAACAGACAAACAGACAAACAGACAAACAGACAAAAATAATAATAATTATAATTTCAGGTTCGGCATCGATATTATAACAACCCTTGCTACTTTTTTTGTTTATATTTCCATTGTACAGACACCACTTTTCTACAATTTTATTATATGTATAGATATAGATATATCTTGAAAAGCGACGAAGGCGTATTGTTAATACATGGAGTCGGTTCAAGGATTAGCAACGCGCAGAGAGTCCATTATCTGCTCAGCAGTTACGTTCAGGTTTTTTTTTTGTAAAAACGGAAGCATTATAAACTTTAGACAATAATAATAATAATAATGTTCAAATGGTATTGCGCTCCAATGGCTGTCTATAAAAGCTGACAAAAATACCATAGAATAATTTCAAGCAAAGTAAGGAAGTGTGGATAAATTTGAAATATTGCTCGCGTAATGGCCTCTTAACGCACCACTGAAACATTTCACCTCTTTATTTCGCAAGTCTTTGGTGTTTGGAAACTGTGTAATCTTTCTTTTATGGTTCAACGTAGGCTAAGTATTTCTTTTCTATGTCACTGATTTTGGACGGTTTGTTTTAAAAGTGAAAAGAAACTCACAAGACCTTTGGTAGACTCTACTCGTGATCAGAGGGCTGGTTTGTTCCTTGCACAGAGAATCGGCATAGACATTCTATGGCGCAAAGCTGCCAGAATTCTGGCCACATTTTCCGCCATTATCAAAGATGACGATGAAGTTTTTGACGCGTGTTATTTTTATTTTAATTGTAAATAAAGAGTAAAATGTTTTTGCAATAAAAAATATGAAGGATACAATATGAAGAATAAAAAATAAAGTGAGATGCAAAACTTTTTTCTGTTGAATAACATAACAACTGAAGCGCAATAACGTATTCGATTCCAATGCTCTTTCTGTAAAGTTGAAAACTTGAGAAACAATATTCCATTTATTGCTCCATATCTTTAGTTATATGAGGTATTGAAACGCAGTACAATACACGTGTACTTAGTAAGGAAGTGTGTATATTTTCAAGTCACGTTTCAGATTGATGGCAACGATTGCGACTCGTCTCCTACAATTTATCTCATAGCGATAAAGCGTCGGGGTAATTATGGCTGCATGGTGTAAAGCAAGCGGGGACAATCCTGCATTTACAGGTTACTGGTTTTTAAATGTGGAACGATTTTCTGTTTTAATTTTTACGTGAGTATTTGGTTTTTGTTTTTAGAAAGTTTAAGGTAATCATTTGCTATTAAAATAATATTTGACAATTGTTTCAAACGTGTGTTAACAGCATTACTGCCAATTTTTTTGGTATTTTTTTTAATACTTTTGTTTATTAGAGCATTGTTTGTCGTTATGTCTTATAGGTATATAATAAACAAGCATATTACTCATATTTATTGAAATGCACTTTAAACTCAACAAGTTATTGTTATAAATCATTGTTTCTTCATAATAAAACCGTCACAACAAGCAAATGACGTCAATACAAATTCATCAGACTTTTATTTGTTGTACAAGCATGAATTGATGAACACAAGTGCATCGAATCAATACAATCATTTCACCCGTTAAATTGTCCCGACAATGGAAACTACCGAACATTTTTATTGTTAGACTCATGTTTCAATAAATTCATTTGACATCTATAAATGTCAAATTTAAAAATATTTAGATAAATTCAAATGGGTTTTGTCATCAGTTAGTTTTATTTTGCAACTGCTGAACATTTTTTGCGTGGGATTTAGTGATTAAAAAAAAAACAGTCAATAGAGGTAGGTTTTTTAAGTTTTTATTATTACAGCTTATTAATTACTTGGTATTTAGTTATATGGGCTAATCATTAGTAGTCTTAGGATTTACATTTAACCTAAATAACTTCTCATTGAAATTAAAATATTGACAAGGGTGACGATGAGTTCTTTGACGCCTGTTGGTTTTTATTTATGTAAGTTTAAATTTTAGTATAGTTAGAGTTTGTTCTTATACTAGATTTAATTGTGTATTAATAAAAAAAGATATGATGAGTGGGCAAAATTATGTAAATTGGGCTATGTTAAGGGTCTATAAATTGGCTACAAAAATATAAAAACGTGACAACATTGCTACTTACACACCATTAGATGTAAACTTAAATTTTTATATAAATTACCAAAGTTTCAAGAATGAAGAATTATTCTTCTTCAAACTTGTTGTTATTTTTTCTTTTACAAATTGTTTTAACTTTCAAGATGTTTTAAGATTTCTTTGAAATTTTCTATTTACAGAAACAAAGAGACACTTTAATCTAAACATAAGTTTTTGTTCGTTTTGGAGCTTTGTTTGAAATTTATTTCGAAATAAAAATAATTTATTAAGTAAAACTGATTTGTGTTTTTAGTAAGTACCATTTGCAGCAAAGAATTAGTAGTAAAATTAATCTTGCTACGTCAAAATAGTCTAATCCTTACTAAATTAAATCTTGCCTTATAAATTCTGGATTTAATTCTGTTATACTTAAACAAGAATTTTGATAATATACAAATTGTTAAATTCATCTTAATGTAATAAATTGAAATAAGCATTTATCATTTGTTTTATATGTGGAAATACATTATCTCGAATAAATTATTATATTAAAGCCCCTTACTATAATTATTATCACATACGCAAATATTTACAACAAAGAAACATTGCAGTGTTTTGTTTTTCTTTCCTTGATAGTAAATATGTACACCCATTATTAAGAAGCACAAAATACCAACAGTTGTGTCCTCAATATTTTTTCTTCATCATTAGAAATTTCACAAGTGGTCCAGTTTCCCTTCCACATTGCCCATTTATCTTGACCTATATAAATGTTCTTCACTAACATTTAAACGTAATGTTTGTCACGCAGGAATTGAGACAATAGGTCTTGTTACACTGGTCCTTTTAGTCCTGCATATTATTATGTTGGTAGTTCCGTGTGTAGTGTTCTTTGGCGATGTAAAAATATGGGTTACTTAGATTTTATAGGATATGTCATATATGTTTAGTTCTTTTTGTCCGTTACTTGTGTTATGTTTTTCTGTCGCCATAAATTACATTTATGTCGGAAGAATATCAAAGATATTTGTGACTTTTGTGTGACCAATGAAATGTGGGATATATTACCTTATTTAAGCCTACAAGGCTTTAAGGTTTTACCGAAGCATTTTAATAAGAATAAATAGTAAAGGTTTTATTATATAGGTACTAGCCGAAATAATAATATGTCGTTATGGTATAATTAGGAATATGCAAAGGTGAATTCTATGCTAAAAATATGTTAAGTAAAAGATTATAAAAACATTCTGCATTTAGTAAGTAAGAAATAATTGTAATAGATTTTTTAATAAGTCATTGAGTTGATCATGTCATCTTTGATGAACAAAGTTTGACTGAAAAGTTATATTTTTTCAAATTTCAACAACTTCTTCTATTTGAAATAAGAAGTTTCATGCTCGCATAACTTATTATACGCGACAACATTTTTGCATTTTAAATCAACGGTCGTTTGTTTATTTATTTCAGCAAACTGGCTCTTCGCATAAATAAATG
The DNA here is from genome assembly GCA_905146925.1 of Autographa gamma. NCBI lineage: Eukaryota > Metazoa > Arthropoda > Insecta > Lepidoptera > Noctuidae > Autographa > Autographa gamma. The sequence goes on from LR989858.1 coordinate 2,836,517, forward strand.
TAATTACCTTACTTTGAATTGAATTGTGTTTGTCATAGAAATTAGAGGATTATTTAAATTATTTTGAGCTTTGAAGCCGAAGCCGCGTTATACAAACTAGAAATATTAATAAATATAAGCTATAGAATTGAAGGACATTGAAATGACCTTCGGCAAATAAGGGCCTACTGAAGTGGCATTACACTATTATCCTAAGAAAACACATTTCACACGAAGTGTCATATTATTACGACCTACTATTTCAAATAAAGGTTCTTGTATAAAACCCTTTTGTGGAATGTACTGCTAGGAAACAACTGAGAAGATTTTAAACTTATATTCTTATCAAATTATTGTTGACATTTAAATGTCACTGACTATACGGAAAAACATGTTTACCAACGGAGAAATAAATTTAATAAGAGTTTTGTTTTTTACTCATGTTCAGGCGCTGTACACGCTAAGCTGTTTTCGGACCCAAGTGGTATTTTTACCATGATTATTAATGTTAATGAATTTAGACGCCAATTTGTTAATTCAAATGATAGGCTCCTGTGTAATCAATGCGATTGTCCTAAATTTATTTGGACGTTTGGAAGTCTATCTTAACTAAATTTGATAAAAAAAAATCCTTAAATTGAAACTAATACATTAAGATCTTTTCGTAATTCTGTATCACCAAACACTTGAAGCTGGATCGCAATAAAGTTGAATCATCTGCGTTTAAAACTTTAACACAACGGAGTAAGGAATATATATATTGGAGATATATTCCTTTCACGGAGCATCTTCTATCCTCTATTATAGAAAACACACAACTCATAGCGAGATGCCATCGACAGCTTTTGCCATCAGCACCATAAGTCCTCTCTAATCTGCTTTAATAGCACTACTTTCTATATTTATAGCATATTTTTATTGTTCCCCATCAGTTAGGATGGCGAAGAAAAGATAATTACGAAGAGATATATTTATATGTATTTTCGTCATTAATTGCAGAGGGTTAGACCCGGAAGCGGTGTAACTTTCTGGCGCCAAAACTCACGATTTATTTCTCGTGTTTTATTAGTGGTGTAAGTTTGATGGGGTTTATTGCGTGGCGAGTTGTGGAGGTAGTTTTCATGCTGTTAGTGCTAAAAATGGTTTATATGATCTGGTTTTAGTTATAAATAATATAGGAAGTATGATGGACTGTATGACAGAGTTGAAACTCTCTGAGTAAAAATATGAGTCAACTTTGAAGAGTTTTCATTTCAATTTAAAATGCGCTTTGTAGGAAGATTTTAACGGATACGTTTTCATCTAATTTCATTTGAACATGGTTTTGAAATGGAAAGGATAATGGACCTATCACCTAGTACTATAAATGTAGAACGTCCAAAGGGTTACGCGAATCAAAAATTATTGAGTCCAAGCCCTAAATGGACTGATATCCATTAAGGGCTTAAGATTTACATAAGTTCGAAATTTCATTTATATGCGGGGTCACACCAACATATTTGTTCAACTTGAGTGCTATCACATAATAATAACTTTGGAAAATGGCGAATGTTGCTAGGGAATACTTATATACGATATATACGATTTCGTGTCTAGTAAGAATGCCAAGAGTATGTCGATGTTTTTTAAATAATTTCGTAATGTTCTATATTTTTTTAATATACATCAATTTACACGACTTTTCTGAGGACGACCTATAAAACTAAGAGAGTGTGTGAGACTACCTCTAATGTTTTTATGCGTTGGTTGGCTTCTCAACTCTTAAAGCTACTTAGTAAAAAAGACATAATTAATAAAGTGGCAGGTCTAATCCATAGTAATCTCTAAACTCTATTACTCAAGTCAAAAATACCAGCCAGTTTGAGATTCAGATTAATAAAATAAATCAAAGCGCAATTATCTTTGCACGTGCGAACTATTATTTATTGCTTTAGAAGTCGCTTAGTGGTTTCTCGTCAGATCTTAAGATCTCAAATATCTTAGATGACTTTGAATATGCAAACGAATTTTGATACCTACTAAGAATTTATTACATGTTAAAAGTTCCTGCAATCAGATCTATGACATAAGCATATTGAATTTGTTTAAATTATTATTTTCTATGCAACTAAAGCAATAGAACTTACTATTTAAAATAACATATTCCGAAATTAGAAACACAGTGTTTGTTTTAGTAATCTTGATGAAATTACGAAGATTTTTCTACTTTTTGCTGGCTCCTAAATGTAATTTGTTTGATTCAAATTTGAATAAGAATACTTTAATATATGCCGCACAATATAACCAGCGCTATAACTATTCAGTGAGGAAGGGAGACAAGGCTATGCACAGTTTAGTGCGCCATCTCACTTCCACAATGACAACAGTCCTGCTTAGTACAGGCGTCGTACAAAATATTCTGTGATGGAATAATATTGTTATTTACTTAAAATACAATTATGGTAAACGAGAGGAATACTGACTCGAGATAACAAAATCTAATTTGTTTTAAATATTGTGATGTGGACAAGATGGGAAGGGGTTTGTTTTATTAACAAAATATCTGTCTTTGAATAGATTCCATTACCAAATCGTTTTGTAGTTAAACGGTACAAAAATATTGACTGAAAAAGCATTCAGTTGATTCAATTTATTCTTATTTTTGTGTCCGCTGATTGGAAAGTCACAGAGTTGTTACTATAAATTTGTAGCTTGTAAGATTGTCAGGCATTTTTGCTTTTAGCAATCAACGTGTCAAAGCTGTCTGGGTTTCTGTTACGTAATTAAACAAGATCGGATATGTTCACAACGTATTGACGGATCAATGAAAACGCTTTGGAAATGTGTAAATTTACATCAATTACTTTCAAATAAATAAGATGTCTGTCTGTGATAAACAGACGGAAAGTTGAACACGGATTTTCACATAATTTTCTATTGCACTCAATTTTTGAAAATACACTTTTATAGATATTATGAATGTCATTTTAGAACACTTAGAAGTTTTTAAACATTTTCATAAAACGAACTTTCATAAAAACTTTTTGGACGTCTGCGGTTTTTACATATAAAGTCCTTTGTCTGAACAGGTGTCTTGAGTACCAAAACTTTATCGTTTAGCAATATAGAATGTAATATAAAACTTTTTGGTCCCGTTTAAAATGAGGTGCATTCCAAATTACTAAATTGGTCCTAAATGCTTGTCTGCGGGTCTTTGCAACAGCTTGCTGAAAACCGTTTTGAAAGTTCAATACAATTTAATTGGATTTAGGTGTTGCGGTTTCAAGTAGCTTAAATACAAAATAATACATGCTAAATGTTTTGGGATGTAATACATTAACTCGTTTATGACATTTTCACAACATTATAATTAGGTAATCATGAAAAACAATTTCAATTCCAATTTTGAAAGTAATCTGAAGGTTAACTGGCATTCATTCATTAAAACATAAAAATTAGGGAAAAAGGAATTAATATGATATTTTCTCACCTCTAAATCAGTTATTTCCCATACCCGCTTTGAAAGTCTTCTATATAATCTCGGCATTTACAACTCCCGAATAATCAAAATCCCTTGGGTGTGATGTTGGAAGTACCTGCCATAAAAGTATCAAACTTGTGACGAAGAGGATAATATGATCATTGCAAAGCAAAGAAAATCAATTATTTTCCTTAAAAGATTTCCATCCTATAATTTAACCCATAGTTAGGTACTCATCTCTTTTCAGATTATTTTGAACTTACATAAAATATTACGATACATATATATTTTTAGTAGCCTAAATTAGATCCGGCAAATTCCTCCCATTTCTTCTTTCAAACCTCTCTGTTCTTAGCGATTTCTCTCTCCACGTGCGTCCCGCATAACTTACATTTACAAATAAATAAAAAAAGACTTTAGAGCTAACAGAGAACGTTGTATTCAATCTCAAGATTCAATGAAGCAAAATATCTGGTTCCAAGTAAAAACAATAAAAGTCGTTGTGGACGAGTAACTAAACACTAACGATGTTTCTAGACTAGATCGATTCGTTTTTGTTTCCATTAAAATGTTCGCGATGTAGTTCACTGGCCACTTTATTGAGGATAATTTATTTTTTTAAAACAAGTGACGGTTTTATTTTTGTTCTATTTGATTTTTAATAATGTTTAATTGATTTTGTATCGTAACAACGCTTGAAAATACAAATGGTTTGGAATAACGTATACGATTTTATTAAGAGTATTTTGTTTTCGAAATTAATGACCTCGATATGTAGTTTTCTCAGTTTTTTTTTTTTTATATTTAACTAGTAGAAGGACGCTTCTCCAAGTGAAACATGAAACTAGTGGTTTGAAATCATAAATACTTTTACAAGGCAAAGCATACAGCAAAAGTTACTATGGTTTATACATATACCAACTCGATAAGTACAGTTATTTATATCGACTGATATTAATACCTTTAGATATCGTATTCCTGAATTAGAAATAGACAGGTGTTCTTGATGTAACCGAGAGTTTATTGAAAGGTTGGTAAACATTGCAAGAGACGCTTTCAAGTACTTCAGCCACTTAGCTAAGTATTGATGACCGTTCTTTATTTTCGAAATTGATAGCTTGATGTAATTTAAAACTGCGAGGCCTTAAAATTTGTCCTCCATATTTCCTTCTTTTTCTTACTAAGTGTTCACTCAGCTGCCAATCTGATCAAAAAAAATTACAATGAAATTTAACCCTTAACACGAATTATGCAAGTCAGGAAGCCTAAAAATCACTTCAAAAAATATATTTTTCGTATATTGTAAAACTTTGCGATATTCCTTTATGAACTTTTGAGTTCAAATTAAAAATGAGTGAGGTCCTCCACTTTTACCACAAAACATGACAAGGGGGAAAGTTCAAGATGAATAATGGTGAATTTTCATTTGAACTTTTGCTTCCGAGAAAACGCGCAAACAATGTTGGGGTCACAAAATTAAATTTACATCGAATTTACTGATGACGTAAAAATGACAATTTGATTGAGGGAATAACACCGTGGGTGACATTGAGGAAAAAGTTTTTAATAAAGAAATTCGTCTTTATTACGTGGGGATGAAAGAAGTTGTAATAAAATAAGAAATAAAAATTCTCATTATATTTGTCTCGTTTTCTATCTCTATTTAAAAGATTTTATAGAAAGCTACAGAGCAACTGTGAAACATAGTTAGCCAATTAACAACTTTGTCCTTCTATATGCAAGTGTACTTCAGTAAGGGGACGATTACGAGCAAATTAAAAGAAAAAATCTTATAATAAATTACGCATAAAAGTCGGCCTCTTCAACATAAAACTGGCTTGTATTTGAATAAACAATATAAATAAGTTAGACAATACTAAAACGGTCCTTATTATACTATTTTAAGGCATCTCTCAAGTGTAAATAAATTCTTAAATACAACTATGTAATAGACATAACAATTCCAAAATAGAATTCGGACATCAAAACAATTTTGTTTAAATATTTGACTTCGACATTTTGAATAACAAATTAAGTTTAAAATCCTTTGAATAGTCGAAGAAGCACATTCTTGATTGATATCGTAATTTAATTCAGTTAGATAAGCGACGTTTAAGTTTTAAGAACAAAAATTCAAATTAACTTCATTTTCAAGTTAAAATTGCTCGAAGTTTTGAATTTAAATATTTAACTACTTCTAAACTTACTTCGTGGTATTATCAGTACGTTATTAAGTTTAAGAAATGATAAATTTTATATTCATTTTATTCCTTTTCCTTTTTTGAAATTTTATGGCCAGTTGATTACAATTATTATGCCAGTCACACAGGCAAAAAGCAAATGGAGCGTACCTTAGCAAACTAAAGCTTCCATTGACGAAATATTGTTTTTTAATTGGTTCTAAATTAAATTTTCTTTTCCTGTAAAATGACTATAATATGCACGATTCTTTTTAGAAATATTTACAAAGCTATCTAAATTAAAAATAAATAAATTCATAAAACCTAAAATAATAAGGCTTACCTACCGATCCTACAATCGATTACATAGACCCATCACTATTTATAGAGCTTATACATAATAGAGTTTGCACTACGCACTTTCACACACACAAGATCCATGTGGGTGTCACTGATATAAGATTATTGGGTACGGTACATGTCTATACTAATTTAAGTCCCAAAATTAAGCAGTATTTGCTGTAACTCAGACTTACGGTACACGAACATTGTCGAAATTCTCCTTAGATATTACAATGTCTATTTGATAGGACCCGTCCGTAATACCGGTACGATATCTGTTTTGTTACCCTCGTATATCATCGCGCTGTCACAGAAAGGAACTGACTAGTCATGTAAAAACGACGACTAGTTCGTAATTTATGCTCGGTATGTTAGGATGCTATAGGAGAATATGAATATGTGTATTGAAATGTTGTATGGAATAAAGCCAATTTTAGGTACCTAACGCGGTACTAAAGTTCCGTTAAACTGATGTGTAATCTTTTAAAGAAACAGTTAATAACAAGTGTTGGCAGATAACAAATACACTTAAAATAATTGTCAATAAACCATTACCAATTTTACCAACTATTGTCCACAAAGAGTGTACGCAATTCGACCAATTTGCGTAAAGACTAATCGATTGGATGACTGATCCTTATCTTAATGGCTGGCGCAATACTATCGATTACAATCTACATTTTATTTATTTGATGGCCTGTAAATTATACTGACGATGTTAAAAATGAAATAAAAATGAAGAGATTTATATTTTATTGAAATTACATTATTTCTCAATTTAAAAATTATTTTGATTTAATTTTTTAATATATCATAATTTGTTTCTACTACTTAAGTTTGTTAAAATAATATTTGCAACCTTAATTAAAATGCTGCCAATTTTGGCAGCACATCAGACACGATGGAATGGCATAATAATATATTATTAGTGTTTATCTTTGTCACATTTTCTTTGTCTATATAAAAACAAACCTTCACATATCACTATAATAAAATTGAAGTATAAAATTATTTAAAAAGATATTCGAACAGTGTAAACTCGTAAAACGTTCCTTTGTAACCAATATTAGTAACGATCTACCGATGACCCTTCCACTTATTTTTAAGAACATCGTTCACTATGTTATGGTTACCGATCCCATTTTCTTTGATGGCCGGCAATGTATATAAAACATGCATAAAGTGTCGTGTATCTACGTCGTCATAGTTTGTTCGAGATAAATTTATATCAGTGTTCCAAGAAACGCACAAACAAAATGTTCGAAGATTTGTAAATGATTATACAAGAGTTTCTTGTATTGGTGTCGTATAAACTGTCTATTATGTGTCCAAACTTTCGTAAATGGAACCCGCTGTTATTTGTCTACGTGGTTATAACATTCAATAAAATATCGTTAAACATATAAAAACCTTCCCAGGCATCCAGTCATGCAGGACAGGTTACCTATAAATTGGTTATAACGCGTTTGAACTATCATCAACTTTTCTAATAAACCCTACACAAAAACAATTAGACACAAGTATTCGTCCGTGAGAAGTTTTATCAAAGTAATTGAGTAATTAGCCTATGTCTGTGATTGTACTAAGTCAGTATAATAATATGTGGTTTGACAACCATTAATACCAGAAGGAACATAAATTTAAATTATTTTTTCTTGTTGCTTAATTAGGTCAGTTTTCATTTTTGTTATGCACCTTATATATTTAATAGCAAGAACACAGGTGTAAAATTCTTGATGCTAGAATATAGAACAGTTACACCTTTCTATATTCAATGCATATTTACGGTATGTAATACGTCTATGTTGTTAATTGCTAACGTTTTACTTTCATGTAAGTCAATTGTAATATTGTGTATACATATTGATGCAGTATTGATGATGTGATGTTGTTTTTGGGTTAAAAATAACTACATATTGCCAAAGAGGATTACCTACTTATTGTATACTCGGTAGAGTCGAGTCTTCATTTATTTCGCCTACAAATATTTACTTTCAATTTCGATAGATTTTAGTATAGAAATAGAAAAACTGTATTACGTAATATTTGAGTAAAATACCCGTTCTCTAAGCTACTTATTGCCTTATATCGAAAGAAAAACGTAACGTTAAGTGTTGTTAAGGCAAAGTTGCCAGAAAACAGAGCCGGGTAAAAAATAAAAAAAAATATCATATTATGTAATTAAGCACAAAAAAAACTAAAAATAATTGAATTACCTACCTATCACCTAAGTTATAGTAGACGGTGTTTTTCTTTATCTAACCTGTTTATTTTCCTACTGCCGGGCAAAGGTCTCCTTCATCTGGCTCCAGACTTTTCTGTCGAGTGCCTCATGACACCAATCACTTGAGAAACGATCAATGTCATGTGATTAATTTATTACAAAAAAATGTCACATTCAGTGAGCAGTATATGCACGGATAAATGACTACAACCGATTTAAAAGGGGAGCCAATACCGAGATTGATGAATCTCGAATCCAATGTGTCAAAGGGAGTTTGAATCGAGTGTTGACAAAAAGGGACCGATGTTGCAATTTGACGACCATGTAACATGTCACAAAATGAACGGATCAGGGCTTTACAATCAAATTGGCAATACAATTTATCAATTTTATAATGTAAAATGAGCTATAACTAGCGATGCAGTGTAAACTTTTGCCATGTTTATAAAAAATGCAAACATACAATATACAATTAAACTTTGTTTCAGCTGGATGTCCACTAGACCTAAGCCTACATGAATAGACTTTTTCATTTTTTGCACCAAATCTTTTAGTTATTACCTTAATTTAAAAACGTTCAAAAAGTAATTTACTGATACACGAAAACATAATAATATATGAGAACAACTATACTATTACATTCTTCAGAAAGTGTGTGACGATATTTCCTATCAATAATAATAATAATATTCCTGGACAATTTACACACGGTAATCTGATCCCAAGCTAAGCTCTAAGAGAGCTTGTGTTATGGTAACCAGACAACTGATATACATACTTATATATTTCTAAATACCACCCAGACCAGAACGAATGATCGTGCTCATCACACAAACATTTGTCCTGAGTGGGAATCGAACCCACGTCCTCCTGAGTCCGGGAATCGAACTCACGTACAGCAGTCAGGGTCACTAACCACTAGACCAACAGGCCCGTCAAACTTGTATTAAAGATAATTCTAATGATGTCAATATGAAACGCATCGAGATTGAAATTGCAATTAAATCTTTCGCGCAAATACACATTAACCATTAAATGTATAGTGTACCGTTCTATAGAACATACATACTATACTATCGACATATAAACTATAGATAGTGGGTGTTAACACGACCATAAATGAACCTTCCAATCAGTTTACACTGTAGACACAGGCTGGACACGGCGACAGGTCTACGCTATACCCACGCCTGATTTAGATCTACCTGTTGTTGCTGATAGCCTATAAATAACTAGGTATAGGAGAACTAAATAATGTTAAGTGTTAATTTTTTGCAAGATAGGTCGACGACATAATTAAAGTCTCGGGTCGAGTCTGGATGAGGCTGGCACAGGACCGTATGATATGGCACGAAACAGGGGAGGCCTATGCCCAGCAGTGGGAGGAAAAGGGCTGTGGTGAAAATGATGATGATTCATTCTTTACAAAAAAAGTAGATGTTAATTTCCTACCGATTTCAGCCCAAAAATAACATAATTTCGTGCGCAAGTGACTTCAAAGTTTTCTTCGTTTAAGGAGCTAAAAAAATCTCGATTACCAAGAATAGTTACTCCATATAAAGACAAGTATTGTCTGTCCACTAAACGGTAAAAAAAATATTATATCTGACATTAACACAGGTATAGGTAATAACATAAAATTTCAAGAGAATCTAGGTTTCGTAACAAAATGTATAAAAGATAAGGTCTAAGTACCTAAATTCGCGTAGCAGACGATAGATAGCTTTCAATTCAAGACATTTGAATAACTTTTCTGAATAAGATTTCCAGTCGCCTTTCAGACTAAAACAGACGTATTTTGTTTTACGCAGACATAAAACCTTTTGAGAGTTTTACGAGAAGAATAATGTTCTACTTATTATGTTAATTTAGGATTTTAACGACTGTACCGGTAAAATCCTTTTAGTCAATATATCGTGATTTTGTCGAGAGCAAGTAGAATCAAATTATGAAATCTTCATAACGAACTTACCTATAAATTATTGTATTTCTGTAAATTGTACGAGTTTTGTTTATTGACGGGCCGACTGACTGCTATAACGGAGGTCGTGGGTTCGATTCCCACTCAGGACAAATGTTTGTGTGATGAGTACTATCATTTGTTCTGGTCTGGGTGTAATTTATCTATAATATGTATGTATTTAGAAATATATAAGTATGTTTATCAGTGGTCTGGTTACCATGACACAAGCTCTGCTTAGCTTGGGATCAGATAACCGTGTGTGAGATGTCCCGGAATATTATTATTATATTATTATTTTATTATCCCGCAGGAACGCAACGGATAATTACAAAAATAATTTAATTATCCAAAATGGCGGCGATGTGGTTCGCCACCCATCACGTCTCGTTCCTCGCGGGGGCGAAAAGTGGGCCACGGAGAACCGCCTCGCTGCGTTGAATGCAAGAGGAGGAATGGATGGTAAGGTGGATGAAGTGTGTCAGATGATGGATGTCGAGACGAAAATAAAGAATGGTATGCTGAGATGGTTTGGCTATGTCGAGAGAATGAATAAAAGAACGATTGACGAAAAAGTGTATAAGGCAAGTGTGAATGAGAAAAGGCCACATCAAGAGCATACCATAAACCGAAAAGCATGTATGCAGGGAATAATGAAAGTGGACAAAGCGAAACAAGTGTGTAAGAATCGTAGCAAGTGGAAAGAAGTGGTCTCTGCCTACCCCTACAAGGGAAAGAGGCTTGATTATATGTATGTATCTATGTATTATTATTTTTAATCTAAGACCAATAGCAACTACTGTTCAATTGTGGTCGTATGGCTTACTGAATTAAACACACGAAGATGTGGGATCGATCTTGTTCTAGTTCACCACAAACTAGTTCTTAGTCGCAAATGGTTAATGACGGCAATCTAGTCTTGTGGGACTTGTACAGTGACTATATTTCACAATAGCATCTACACCTATTTAGCAGAAGCTATAGGTAGATACAATGAATGCTTGCGTCATTATGCTCACCAGTTAGCGGACTGGCACGTTCTCTGTAAAAAAAATACTTACAAAATATGGAATTTGACATTACTGACGCTATTAACGTATTATTATTGCTTACGATAGGGATGCTAATTCTTTCTCAGGTTGAGAAGAGTTCATTGCCCTGCGGTACAACATAAGGGGTGTTATCAAAAACGTAACACATTTAAGTTGAAATAGAACACAAGAACACCTTGAATATATCGCTAGTATACCAAATTTTCTCAGAAGCAGCCTTTATTCTTAAGGTATTGATTTCATGGCTCCCTATTATTCTTCGCAAACGTCTGTTGTATATTTATTTAGAAAGATCACAAAACCCGCCATCTTTTTATACAATCGAATGCTATTTTTACGTATTTAAGTAGGCTGATTTTTGTGAAGTATTTTCATGTTTTGTTGTTTATTGAATTTTTTGGATGTCTAATTAGCTGAGAAAGATGTACCTTTTTAAAGAAATGAGCGTCTTCGAGAAATTTTCATTTATCAGTTCTTTATGGTTTTGTAGAGATTTGTTACTAATGAGAAAATACACACAAGAAGCAACATTTTTGCTCTATTATCTATATGTTGTTAAAATATATATTATACTCTTTGAGTAGATGATTAACTCTACTTATGTCAACAACAAGTTTTGCTATATTTTGTGTATGTTTTCAGTCAGCTGATTTATTCAAAAAGGAAAAAAGGGTAAGAACAATGAATCGCGACCGATATATAAATCAACTACATCAACTATACAGGCTGTTACAAAACCCCTGTCCGACCCGGAAGGGTGATGTAGGGGTCACAATTTCATGCCCAAATAAAATATGAAATTTGGAATATTCATGATAATAACAATAATAATGAGCTTTGAAATAGCCTCCAAAATCCCTAAATTTGAATTTTTCGGATCGGACAGGGGTTTTGTAACACCCTGTATATAAATGTATTTCTAACGGTAATAATTAAACCACATTCTAGTGCATCCAAACTTTAAACTAGTTCTAGAATCAACCGGTACCGGGAAATTATGGTCAATTTCCTTACCATTGTCCGCTGAGCTTGAAACAATTCGTGCCCTGTACATTGTATACGGCGATGTAAACACAGGTAGGTGTGTGCACCAACATTGTCACATATTGTTCTAGTATTTGGGAATGAAATAGGCTCTTGTTGGGTGAGAGTTACTGTGAATTTGGTTGTCGTAGCACATTTAGGTGGTGCATTCAAGAAATGTGTGATTTAGGTTTTTACTTAGACTTTTAACATAATATTAAGATTATTTCCTAAGACCTTTAAAAAAAAGTAATTTTTCGTCTTTTTGGTATGTAGTTCGAAAGTTTTTAGTCTCATATGACTTGACATTATTTGACTACGCAGTGTGTTTGCCAGTTGAAGTCTAAACAGATAGGTTTTCCCCTACTCATCCCATTTTCCAGCCCAGCCTAATTCCCCTTCCGCATATCTTAAAAACTTTTTAATCTACTAATAAATAAAAACTTCGTATTAAGACAACACAATTATTAATGTAGGAAATACCTCCAAACTCATCCAACTTATAAATGGTTATTCGATAGTAGTTTGTTGTTATTCTCTTAACTAAAACTCTTTAGTGGCCAGTAACGACACTCTTGGGTAAAGTGGTAACGTCCCATTAAATGCTATTCAAAAACCAACTTTGTTAAACATTTACAATTTATATTTTGAAATAAATACTCTGTTGAAGTTTAGGTTCTAGTATTCCTAATAGTATTGGAAAGTAAATTTTAAACAATAAGTAATATTTAATGCTAAAAGTGTATTATATCCAGTGCTTATTATAGTGTTTTCCTTTTTTATACAAAGTTTTTTTTAATGGATAATATCTATTTTGACCAGAGAGAAATAGAAGAATAGTAGAGAGTCCTTTGTCCTGCAGTGGGACAGAAACAGCTAGTAACAAATAAAAACTATATTTAATAACGATTGTGGGCGCCTGTGAACATTTATTTATCACTCCTCTTACATAGATCATTGCTAGTAAGATTTATTTCGTAAATAAAAACATATTTTATTTCTAGTAAATTGTTTGAAAGGGGCTTCAGTAATATTAAATTATGTAACAACTGCCTCGTTACAATGCTAGAGGTTTTGGGTTCGATTTCAAAGTCGACCAAGGTGTTATTGGGTTTTTCTATGAAATTTTCGGTAGCAGGTCGGAGTTTGGATTTGTGAACGGTTAGTGGCAATAGGCTCGCCCCCTATTACATGGGACCTAAACATATCGGCGAACTGTGGGTGTACATTGGTACACCTCTGCCTAACCCTTCGGGGATACAGGCGTGATGAAATGATGATAAGAAAATATCTTCTTAGCGTGTCGATAAATGGCAATATAAGATTTTTCCGGACCAGTACTCAGCTACACAGATAGCACTATCTGTAGCATTGTACAGGTCCTCGCGTGTACAGGTGGTAGGACACAATAATAAAATATGTAACAACCATCTAGTTGGGCCGTGTCAAAATGATATTTATGAAACCCTAGGAAACAAACCTCCATTCCACTTCCTCAATGTTTCGTCTAACATACTAGCATTATAGGCACCTCAACCAACATTGATTTCCATACTATTAGCGTAGTACAGCATTGTACATTACTCTCGCGTGATCGCGCTCGCAATCAGCCGGTAACAATTCCTTGTGGAACAAAAGCGAGGCACTGCGCCGTTTACTTACGCTAGGGCTGTGAGCTAGCTATTATAGTATGAAATGTTGGAGACGGTTATTATGTAAAATCATTTACTATTTTACGAAGTATATAGTATATAGTATATATAGCGCTATGTATTATCATATTCAACTATTCTGAAGTGCAGAACGATTAAATGCTTACTAATAGTAATAATAGTAATAAGGTAAAATAACGTTAACGGTAACTAGTAGTAATTCTATGGCTTCAATTAACGTGTTACATTTTCTTTTATTTATAGGAATTCTAAAGCACGATAAAGGTGCGTACTAAGGTTGTAATTATTACTTTTTCAATGTAAAATTATGTATAGATTTTGTAAGATAACGTTAACTGATCAGCACCCATTTGTATTACGTGAGACTAATTACTGAAGACAATTTTAGTAGTAAAGTGATCAAAATAATATTAAACCCATTATCAATTTTTAAAATTTTAATGAGTAATTATTAACTGTAATTATTAACTGTGTCTTTTAGATACAAAAGGACGTAGCATAGCAGTGTCTGTTAACCGACATTAAACGTTCTCTAAAAATAGTAAAAAACTCAAGGTCACTGAAATAAATATCAATAAACATGAGAGGCAGCCCTACGAAGCCGCATCACAATCAATATCTAAATAACAATCAGTTCACTCCATCAACGCCACCGTAATGATCACTACGGCTCGTGTCTAATTACACCTGATTGCTGCTTACACCGAATATCTTGATCCTGTACTTGTGGCCTATTTATTTAATTCTTACAACAAAATATTTGAACGACTATTTGATATTTTATTAAATTCTTTGTTGAATTAATTATTGTGGGTGTCGAATTATTGAATGGCACCCAGCCTAGTCCACGAAGAGCACATTTTATAACAAAAGAGGTATTTACGTAATTTGTCAATTAGATTAGGAGAGAGGTGCAAAACATAGCTTAAAACATAGACAGTTGTGTCCTTCGCAGAGCTCTGAAAATCATAACGTACGGCATATAATATAACAGAGCCTTCGTATTTTACGAATAGTTAACAGAAAATCTTAAGCTTCATAGTAAAATAACTTAAAACAGGTCAGATAATAAAAATAAGCAATCAGTAAACTATAATAAAAAAAAATGCCAGGTCACAAAAAACCTAGTATCAAAAAACGTTCATCTAGTATTAAACAGATGGTAGTGAAATGGATAATAAAAGTTTTATGACTAAGTAGGTCTTAGCGAGGATACTTGAAAGATAAATATAGTCCTTCAATCTTTATGGACAGTTTCACTTTAGGATAATAAAAACGACGCTTGGTCCGGTCCTAAGTAGCATTCCAAATGGATATATTTACGAGGAATACTTAATTTGTTTGGACGGATGTCGTTTATTTTTGTACTAATACGTTATGAATTATTTTGGATACTAATTTTTTTACTAGAATATACTGTCGTCATTCTATGTTGGAGTGGGCTTGATATCTGACCTTCACAAATGATTAAACTTAACTAAATGCGGACATCATCACATACATTGCTCTGAACCCAAAGTAAGTAGCTATAGCATTTGTGTTATGAAATTCAGAAACAACAAAGGTATCACAAACACCCAGACCCGAGGCACTGAGAAAAGTTGGATTCTACATTGACCCGTCCGGGGATCAAACCCGGGACGTCAGAGCTTTCGACACCTTAAAACCGGTGCGTACGCCACTCGACCACGGAGGTCGTCAATGTTCACGGTAAGACTGATTGTCAGAATTATAAAGACAAAAAAGAGTAAGCTTGAAATCTTTTTACATAGTCACACACTCACATGCTAATAAGTAGACTTGAAAATAAAAACATGACCTACAAACAACATTTTCGTGAGTTTCTTTGACTTGTGTTCCAAATAAAAGAAAAAAGAAACACAATTTCAGGAATCAGTTCGCACGTTTCATGTTCAGGGAATAGTGTGTTGCCTTATCATTTAAGAGTATCTCGAGCCTATTTCCGCTAGATAGATACTCGTGCTTCGCGACCTAAGAGTAGTCGAAGGCTTGTTCAGAAAAATAAAATTTACTTAGTTTTTACACTCCTGAAGCTTTTTTTTACCCAGGGAAATCCACATGGACTTGCTCCACCCTGGGGAGGGGGGCCGGACTCTTACCGGCTAAAACCACCGGAGTGCTTCACCCTTCCCTTATGCTGGAGACCAGGCGGGAAAGCAGTGCAAACTACGGCGATACAATCCTGAAGACCTAGTTTATAGTAACAAAAAGGTAAGCTTATTTATAATGGTTAAAGAATTATAAATTTAAATGTACTGCTACTTTAATAGATTAAATTATTTTTATATTTTAATGACTTATTTTTTTATCTTAACAATCCTTAGAACTTTAAATCCGCTTGAAATATCAAAGCACCCAAAACAATTCGATTTTCCAAAGTCAAAAGTTTGTTTTAATCGTAATAATCATTGTTGTTCAGAAACAGTTATTAAAATACCTATTGATTGAAACATTTACGAATTACGTTTTAAACAGAATTTATTTTAATAGTTATCGAAAAGAATAGGTTTACTTAAATTTATTTCCCATTTCTTTGACAATATTTAATGTGGGAAAGCAAAAATAGATAGTTGAATTATCAGGAAGTAATGACAAAAAAACCGCCCTAAAAATAAGTCTTGTATGGCTTTCATAATAATATAGATCCCACTGTCAAAACGGAATCAAACGGTAAGCTCGAGTTTTCAAATAAAACTTAAACATAAAAATCAGTACACCCAGTCGAAAGTTCTGTGGCAACAAAAATAAATAAATACAGTCGAACGGAGTTCCTCGCTCTTTTTTAAGTTGGATAAGAATCACATTTTTGATGGTAGTAAGCCGGTTTAGGATTTGTACAATCAAAGAAAAGCAATTAGCTTGGTTAACTCTTATTACTCAATTACGCGTCGTGTTAAAACTTTCAGCTTACAAAGAGACCTAATTGTTTTGTAACATCGTCCGTAAACGTCTTAAATATCAGGCATCGGGAATACTACGGATCTTTGGTTCTTTTATACATTTCCTCACATTTCTATTTATCCAGTTTATTTATTTTTATTAAAGGTGGTAATTTTTTTTTCGTAACTTTATTTTGGGATTTTAAAAATGTTCCATTTATATATTAAAAACACCCAAGCTTGTTACAAACATTTGTGAATCATAAAAATGTTTGTTTCCAAACAATAGTGTCCTTAGGTTCTTTAGCGTTCAAGGACTGTCTTGTTTTATTTCTGAGAATGATTAAAACTAAAACTCCAGTATATTATTACTTATTATTATTATTATAACTTTTCACAGCCGAACATACCAAAGTTCCCTTCGTTCACGAAATTTCACAGAATCCTGTAATGAATGCGAGAATTTTGCTTTAATATACAAATAGAGTCGTATGACACTCGTCAGAAAGTCAAATACAATCGCACCTGAAGTTAGCTTATATAAATACGAGTATAAGTTGAGTTCATTGCCTGTACTATGAGCTCTTAAAGGAAGACTGATAGCATCGTGGAAGCGAGACGGTGCAATACACTCGCATAGCGTCATCTCACTCCCACAACGGTAATAGTCATGCTTTACGAGTTCTTAGTAAGAGCATCGTATAATTGCGTTCATATACCTATTATTTGTTCGGAAAGGGCTCGGAAAGGGAAAGCTTCCAAAGTTTTGTCCCTATGTAAATGAGTGTAAATGGGACTCGAATAGTTAGGTAGATAAGTAAACTAGGAACTATTATGTATTCAATAAATGTATTTGTATATTTTAACGAAGTAGACGTGTTTTGTTTAACGATGTGTTACTACGAAGTAAAGAAATAGCCGTTTCTGTTTGATGAAAAATCTTGTACTTTTTAACAAAGAAAATTTAAACTCCTCTTAAGAACACTTCAAATATGACACACATAGCTCCATGGCTTCATTATCCGCGCGCGTAGCAAAAGACAAACAGTGTTTTAGCGCGAACAAGCGACGCTCAAACAATAGATCCATGGAGACGTCAAGTCAAAGGAAGATGGGACTATATGAACATACTTACATAACAATGAGTAAATGTCTTGTTATATAATTTTGTTGTTTACAATGGAATGTTTGAGGTTAAATAATGTTCTTAAGTTGTTACCGCTTGTAAACTTCTTTGAGATGTTTGTGTTATTATGTTGCACAAAGAACGGTACAAATTAAATACGGATGTTTATTTTACGAAATTGTTTTGTGCTTTTTAATTTTTTTATTAATTTATTCAATTTAATATTATTATTCTTTCTGTTGTTTTTTTTGTAATATCACTTTTTTTCTTCTCTTTAAACATTTAAATAATTAAAGTTATTTAATAGTATCTAGTTCTTAATATAATTAGTGCCTTGTCGACTTCGTCTGTTTGTGACGTATTTCAGCCACCGATAAACCGATTATAATTAAATTTCGCGAGAAGGTAACTTGAAACTTGGGATAATGAATATAATGATTGAGTATTTTGCTTCGGGAAATGTTATTCTTTTTATTTAGGGTACTGAATAGAAGCTGAACAAATACGGTATTCATATTAATTACACAATATTTAAAAAAAAAAGGTATAACATTTTGGTGCCACGAACTCTCCCCATTTTGGTGTTTTTCTTTTAATAATAATGTTAAATGTTTATTTGCCCAAAACAGTGCTTTACCACTAGATTTACAAAGACAGGAATAAGCTGCAAAGGGAAAACTTTACTTATGAACTCCACACTATGTCGAGCCTACCGAAATTAAGTATACCATGTCAAATATATACCTAAGAGTAATGAAAAATATTAATTTACTAGACACCATAATAGATGTTTGTACTATACATTTTGAACTACCATAATATACGTTTGAACTACACACGAGAATAGAAAACCGCAACTAAATAGTTTACTAACGTAACATAACATATCATATCATACCATCACGTCTGTATCCCCGAAGGGTTAGGCAGAGGTGCACCAATGTACACCCAAAGTTCGCCGGTGTGTTTGGATCCCATGAAATAAGGGGCGAGCCTATTGTTTACTAAACTTGTATTTTTACTTTACCACTCAGCAACTACAGTTCGCGTGCGTATATCAAACTCGATCGCCTAATAATATATCATTATGTGCTGATGGATGTAATGATACGGCTGTCCACCACGGTTTTTAAATAATTACTGTTTACTTCAACAAGCCCAAATAAAGTCAAATATGAATTACACGCAACCATAAAAGAAACATACACGTGTCTGTATAAAGTTCATATAAATGATATAATAAGGTTCTAACACTCCAAGGTATTTATGAACATTGAAAAGCAGTTAACAAGAGTTTTGTCATTCAAAATTGAGTTTTACTTATAGGAGTATAAAGTTAATTTTACAGTTTTGAGTTGTCATATTGTATCTCAGATTTAGCATTGATAACAAGGTGATAATAATATGTAGCGTGTGGGGAAAATCAAGCTTGTATTTTATATATCAGTCCTTAAGAAAAAATAAATGTTTAATAAATTAATACTTAGGTAAGTAAATAGGTATGTTCTAGAGTAATTAAGTTTTAATAAAGGCTGCTACTACAGCAAAATTTAGTCGTTATTCATAAGCGTTTTATGTCTAAAGAATATTAAAATCTATTGCCTTATTCATAAATATGTAAATGACAAGAGCAGGTGTATTTTAAAAAGCTCTCGTAGCGTTTTTTCGCATCATACTCTACTAGTCTGTAGTTTTTTCAAAGGAAAACGATTAAAATACAAATATAAAGTATTGCACACATTTATTATTTATAATTCTTTTACAACCTCACACAAGCACCTAACACTTTCAGATTTTTAAATCATTTATTTTTAATGAGCTAGATTGGTGATCAATGCTCCAATATGAGTCTGTATATTGGAAAATGGCCCGTGATCAGAAGTCAGGTGTTTACAGGCTGGTATAATTATATTTTGTTATTATTCCCTCACCAAAGCAGCTTACTCTATACAATAGATCGCAAAAGCATGTAAAGACATACACGCTACAATTTTCTTGTTTTACGAAAAGCATACGATTAAAACTTCGCTTCTCGTAACATTAAAATGACGTCACTATGTGGTACGCCACCGCTTCAAGTCTTACATTATCGTAATTAATCACTCAAATTTGAGTGTGTTAAGTTTGCAACTTTTAGGTAATTATTTGAAAGCCTTGACTTCAAGAAAACAATTTACGACACACAGGCGCCTGTATTACAAAGCTCTAAGATTCAATTTGGCAAAGCGTGTAAAGTGACAAGTATTCAAGCGTTTATTTTACATTATACATACACTTGTGTGCAAAAAATAGGCACTACTATATTTACGCTTTTGGTAGTACCAAAGTATTCCTAGAGACCAGTAAAATAAAACGAAATATAGTAAATTTAGGTCGTTTAGAAATAATGATAAAGTTTAATGATAAAAAAATATATTCTACTTCTACTTTACTCGAACTTTCCTGTCTCCCTACACCTCGGTGTCCCCCTTTCCATTTCTCTCCCGTTGCCTTAGAGGATGTCAAAAAATCAGTATTAGCCATCTCTTCCTCTGCAATCGGCAATGACGGCTTGTGCTCCCGTATGATTTTGCCTATTCTTCCCCAACTACTTCCCATCCTATCTCATATCTTTGTCTTCTCTTTGACTTCCCGTTCCTTTCCCGCAGCCTGGAAACTAGCTCATATTATTCCTCTTCCAAAAACTTCAAATCCATCCTCATTTGCGCAGTACAGGCCCATTTCCATACTTCCCTTTCTCTCCAAAGTCTTTGAGCACATTGTACACCGTCAAGTATTCGATTTCATAACGACTTTTAACCTTATTTCCCCTTTCCAATCTGGTTTCCGCCCTGGCCATAGCACTGTAACTGCTCTCCTTAAAGTCACTGACGATATCCGCTGGGCCATGGAAAACTAATCTCTCTCTATCCTCGTCTTACTTGATTTTAGTTCGGCGTTCAATTCTGTGGATTTTGATATCCTCTTAGGCATCCTCCAAACAACCAACTTTTCCTCTTCCTCTCTGGCTTGGTTTGGATCTTACCTTCGGGGCCGCTCTCAGCGCGTCCGCCATGAAGAGTCTTTCTCTGACTGGTGCGATCTAGTTGCGGGTGTGCCTCAGGGTGGAGTCCTTTCTCCTCTTCTTTTTTCCATCTTCATCAACACGGTTTCTACTGTTATTTCCTCCAAGTATCACCTTTATGCAGATGACCTGCAGATTTATAATCATTTCCAATTGTCTGAAGCAGAATCGGCCATCGATACTATGAACCGTGACTTGGCCAGCATCAGCAGGTGGGCAAGGTCTTATGGCCTGCAGTTGAACCCTGCGAAGACACAAGCCATGATAATTGGCAGCAGGCACTATCGAAACGCACTTGATTTGACCTCTTTGACGCCACTCCGTCTTGATGGGGCTGTGATTCCCTTTACCGACACAGCAAAAAATCTTGGGGTATTGATTGATTCTCATTTATCCTGGCGTGATCAGGTCAACGAGGTAAGTCGTAAGGTACATTTCTCCTTCCACTCGCTGAAGTGTCTCCAGACCTTCTTACCTTTGAGAACTAAAATTTTACTAGCTCAATCTTTAATTCAGCCGATTATTGACTACGCCGATGCCTGCTACCTTGATGCCACAGAGGAGCTTCTTAATAAACTTGAGAGGTTGCAAAATATTTGTATTCGTTTTGTTTACGGACTGAAAAAGTATGATCATGTATCTCAGTTTCGCAATGAACTCAAGTGGCTCCCAATCCGCCTTCGCAGGAACACTCGTATACTATGCCTGTTGTATAACATCCTTCATCACCCTCTTTACCTTTCTTACTTGCGTGAGCGTTTTACCTATGTCCGTTCCCCCGATGTCCTTTGTAGATCCCATCTTAAATCCCACCTCAAAATCCAACCCCATACTACTGATTTTTATTCCTTCTCCTTCACTGTTCATGCCGTCCGACTGTGGAATGCGCTGCCGCCTAACATACGGGACTCTCCTTCCATCTCTACTTTCAAGCGACGTATAAAAGAGCACTTTCTTTCCTCTCTTATCTAATGTTTATCCATATATACTGAATTTTATGTATAGTTTTATATATACATTTTATTTATATATGTATATATTTATATGTATGTATTTTGTTATTTCATGTAAATTATGTTATTATTATTTTGTTACACACTGTGTCTATGTCTCTTTTTAAATGTTTCCAGTCACAGGACTGCTGGAAGAAATTTCACATGAAATAAGCAGTACCTTTGTACCTATTTATTCTGTATATGTCGATTATTCTATGTCTGTTGTGTGTACAAAAACTTATAAATAAATAAAAATAAATAAATATATTTTCAATCACAAAGTTACAATGATGTTCAACATTTTTCATAATTCTTCATCCTGTTTCGATCCGCCTGGATCACTCAATAATTCAATTTTATTTCTCAAAGGCCCTGTTTTTTTGTAAATGAGTGTATTAAGTTTGGCCAAGAACCTGAACTTGTTGTATCATGAACTATACATTTGCTAATGAGCGAAAGTTTTGTGTTTAAGTAACTGCTTATTACTATAGAAATAAGTCGTTGAGAAAATTTAATATACCTGATGATATCACGAATATTACACTATGTTAATAAAATTAAAGTCAAAATGCTTTAAATTTACTATACTAAACCTTCACAAGCTCTTTAGGATGTTGTACATTAAAACAATCTGGGTGCGTGCAATACAAGTATTTTATTATCAATTCATCATTTATTTAATACAAAATCCTGCTATATATCGTATTAAATTTAAACAAATAATAAAATAGAACCGCAGATAACATTCGGAATCCAACAATCTGCGATCTGCTAATTGCGTACAACGACAAACAATGCGTTCGATTGGCGCGTAAACACGGAATCAGTAATGTGGACCGTACGATCAGTGGGCTATTTAGCCGATGACGATAAATTGTATTGTCGGTGATGTATCTAGAAATCTAGATCTATGTGGTGAAACCAATGTATGTAGATCTGTCTGCTGTATTTTACATGAAGAAATTACTGCAGATATTTTAGTAGTAAAAGAGACAAAAGACGAAGGACCTTCATGCTGGTGGTTCTTAAAAAAAGGTCGGTCACAAAATAGTTAATTTGTTACTTAAACATTAAATTCTGAAACTACTGTTTTTCTTTTTAACCTAGTATTGGTCTTGTCACAGTTGAAAGATATTATTTACTTCAGAAAAGGCCTTTTTTAATTTATCACATATTTTTAGAAATCCTTGAATATCGTTAAAATTTTAAGGAACTCATTGCGTCCATCCTTTTTAGTGAGATAGAAAAAAATATTTATGAAAATTCTTAAGCTTTGTTATAACCATTTAGCTATAATCATATAATTATTTATTTTCGATAAAGGTATCTAACGATTACATCCAAAACAAGACACACGCTTACTAACAAATGTAAGTAATAATAAATTGTACTAGCTACCAGAACAAACTTAAAAACCACGGCTTACCCAGACGTCGGAAAAACTAGTTGCTAGTCTCAAAGTGAAGGCCAACAAAAACTATTACGGCATTGTTAGTGTTAGGCTTTGTCTCATCAGCGAAGAAAATCACGGGCTTCTAAGTTGGACCAACTTACCCGAGTACTATGAATGCGGTAGTGTCTGTTCTCGTAATTAGGAGTTTTATACACAGAGGATTTTGTTCGCAGTAACTTTAGTGTATTTTTTATCAGCTTATGATTTATGCTAGGAATATTAATTCATGTAGATAGTGTTAACTTTTGAAGTACGTGTATGATATGTTTAGTTATGCTGTGTTATGTACTACAGGGTAGGTCATACATAAAAGTACATGCTTAAATAAATAATCTACCTAATTTTTTGCATACCTGCTTAGGTAAAGATATTATAAAGAATTTAAAATGCCTAACTTAGTGTTATTAATTTTCTCGTTCATTTTTGTTTAGTTTTTTACTACATATTAAAACCTGTAGTGGGACATACGTAGGTCGGCGGCATCACTATCTAAACAAAGTTTAAATGTAGGTGTATTATGCTTACTTGCAAATATTTTATCTACACTAAACATATCTCACAAACTAGGTATTCATATACACAGACTCTTTACGTCAATGAATGAATACTTCAAGAGCATAACAATTTGTATGCGTCGTTTGTTCCTTAAAGAAACAACTGACGGATTGTCGGGGAATTTCGGGGCCCTAGAGTAAATAACTCGGGACTGTTGGACCCAAGATTTCCAACAATTTTCCTGTATTGTGCAATCTCAACGTATAACCGTATTTGAGTATCTCTGTGAATGGAATACCATTATGTGTCTTGTGAGAATTGAAATCGTGTTAATTTAGTAATGAGGTGTGTTGCTTTAAAACCTTCTTGGAACGCTGAATATTAAATGGTTTTGTTATGAAGAAATATTATGGTTGATTTCATAAGGAGTATTTTTGTTCAGTACCATTTAAGTGGTGTAGCTTGGCTAGTTCGTGTTACATTTTCTATAATCTATTATTTTCTAGTAATAAGTAAATACGGTAAAGACTACCGTAAGGTTCTGCCTACTGCACGCACCTGCCTATTCTTTTTGGCAGAAATTAGTACTATTTGAAATCACTCGTAATTTTTTAATAACAATGACTCAGCAATGACTGTGCTTAGAACAGCAGTAAATCTAAATCACTGTGTTTATCATATTAAACAATTGTATTTTCTTATCAAGGTGTTTTATATCACATTAAGGTTCAATAGGTATAACAAATGCTTAATGTCTACACCAAAATCACAAATTTAATATTAGCATATGTGATTTATTTTGAGGAATGATATCAAAAGTAAATAAGTCGACTGGAGGATCAAAAAATACAAAAAATGACAAACGAACTAACTTTTTGTTCAAAGCTGAAATCTCGAAAATTTAGACTCGACAAACTTAGATGAATCTGTGGAACTGTGTATTTTTATGTTTATGTTTCTTCTATTGCTGAAGGCCGATTAGCAATGTCTACAAAGGTCCGATGATAAGATTGATGGGTCATATATAAGAAATGTTACATCAAACTGAATTAGTACCCATTATATTGTAATCTAGAAGTGGTGCATCATGAGCTTCGACGACAAAGTGGTCATTGTGACTGGCGGGAGTTCTGGTATTGGAGCCACCACTGCCATCGAATTTGCAGCCCAAGGCGCAAAAGTTGTCATAGTTGGACGCGATGAAAAAAAGCTGTATGAAGTCGCCAAGAAATGCAATAATCCTTTAGCATTAGTTGCAGATATCACCAAAGAAAATGACCTCAAAAGGGTTGTCGATGAAACAATCAAAACCTTTGGGAAACTTGAAATCCTTATCAACAATGCTGGGATGGCTTTACCTGCAAGTATTTTATCTGAAAATGCTATGGAAGTCTTCTATAAAGTGATAAATACAAACCTACGCTCTGCTGTATAATTAACTCATCTAGCTGCACCACACATTATCAAGACAAAAGGGAATATTGTTAACATATCTACTGTCTGCGCATTATTTATTCTTCCTAAAGATTCCTTTGCGTACAACACGTCGAAAGCAGCTATGGACCATTTCACCAGATCTGTCGCAGCAGAACTTGCTTCGAGTGGTGTTCGTGTAAACTCCGTAAATCCTGGTCCTGTGAAAACTCAAGGTTTGGAGAGTGTCAGTCGGACACAAGCAGAACAAGACGCTGTATTGGCATGGCTGAAGCATGTGACAGCGCTGAAACGAATTTCTGATCCGAAAGAAATTACTGATGTTATTTTGTTTTTAGCAAGTGAGAAAGCTAAAGGCATTACTGGTTCAACATTTGAAAGTGATAATGGAGCTCTAGTAAATGCTGATTGAGACTGAATTTCTATTTACACCTTATTATTTATTGTTGTTGCATTTACATGGTAAAACACACCATGATTACTTTTTGGATCCTTTCTCATTCTACAGTACGTAGTTAGTACCTACTCACGAAAGGATTATGTATAGTAAAAGCTTGAGTAACAAAAATAATGTTCTGACATTAATTATCTTACACGTGTTATTTACATAATCAAAATCGTTACATCATGTAGCTCTTGATATGAGTTGATATAATCTGATAGTGTGATGACACTACATTTTCCTATCTATCTTTAGTTTAACTGATGGTGTACTATTTATGTGGGTTCATCATCATCATCATCATTTAGAGAATCATAGTCCACTGTTGGGCATAGGCCTCTCCCAATTTGTGCCACAACATCCGGTCCTCCGCCCTCCGCATACAGTCCCCTCCAGCGATGTGGGTTATCTGTTAAATATTAAATAACAAATTGAAGAACACTTAATCTCTGACTTTAAACTTCTTGATCATTATAACTTCAACAGCTTAAACTGTAATCGAATTGTTTTGGTTTGCCATTTGGTATATTAAAATAGTTAACACTGAACTGCAGCCAACTATTTGAATAATTTGGTGCTGTATTCATATTTTGACAACTTAATTGTTGAACTTGGTTGTCTGATGTCGTGACTAGTGTTTGAGTGTTTGGCTAAGGCCGCATTACGGCTAAACCGCCGCAGATTTTAACCACCTGATTTTTTGTGCTTAAATGAAACTGATGGAAGCGACCGCACTGACGGGTTTTTTTCCACGCCTGATTTTTAACGATCGTATCCTTCTCGGGCGTGTTCGCAGATATCACTTGCAGGAGAAACAGTTGTGCGACCTTAGCCTTTAAAAATATATAGCTATAGACATAGAAATTAAGAAATTTAAAGTTTTAAGGACTAAATCCTTAAAACTACTAGGACTAAGTCCCATTTCCATT
Organism: Autographa gamma; assembly: GCA_905146925.1. Taxonomy (NCBI): domain Eukaryota; kingdom Metazoa; phylum Arthropoda; class Insecta; order Lepidoptera; family Noctuidae; genus Autographa; species Autographa gamma. Next base: position 2,863,248 of record LR989858.1, read on the forward strand.
GAATATACAATGGCGCGACAAACTTTTTTAGATAAATTAAATTAGGTAAAAAAAAAACTACAATATTGTGATATTCCATGTATATCATACGAAGATCTTCATAATGATATACACTTCATGAAATTCTTATATTATCTAGTATATGATATGAAATACCTCGCGCGTTGACAACCAAAAACTTTTCTCACAGTGATATTCCAGAAAAACTACTGTCACTCATGCCACAACACAGACAAGCTGCAAAAGGATTACCACCAAACATTTAGACGTTTTGCATTCTTTATAATCCTTCCATTTTCCTAAGAAACTTGACTTTGGCATTAGAGTCGTGAAAAAGGTAACCGTAACATTAACCGTACAAGAAAAATAAAACTCACATTTATGAGACAAAAGAACTCAGCTACTGCACAGGTGAAAAACAAATGACTCGTAGACACGAAAGCAATGTATACTGTCTGACCAAGTTCACTTTAAAACGAATTTAAAGTGCCCAAGTCGACCACTACCATAAATTGTATGTTCTCTATTTCCCCAAGGTTCCCGAAGAAACTGTTGCACATTTACATTGTCGAAGACGTTTTTATGGTCCCTGCATTAGGGAATTGTTTACTGTCATTTATCTGCAGTTGTGACAGGAAAACAAAGTGGTCACATAGCCACGAGCTAAGTATGTATAATATTTAAGTACGACTGTTTTTTAGAAATATGTTATATTTATTGGGCAGTGTAAACTCGTCAAAGAGGTATAATAAATTAATTGCAAATCGAAGAAATGTATTTAAATAGATTAACGGCACATTTTTATGACGTCAGATAATGTTAATTCGAGGGATAAAATTCACGTCTGATAGGTTCGGTATTGAGGATCTGTTAAAAATTGAAAATGATCACGCTTATTCGTCAGATGTGGACGTACCCTAACACCGCCATTCAGAAAATGACGCCATTTGCACAACGCCGTCTATCGGATTTGGATTTCAACTATCAACATTAGTTCTATAGTCTTAAGATGTCGTTGCAAGTCCTATACTGAATAGCGTGTATTTTATTTCTTGAACTCACTAAATTAATAATGTCTTTTGATAGAGCGAACCGATTTCGATGAAACTAAAACTAATTTATACTTCAAGTTGCGTATAATTTTTTTATATAAACATTGTCTGCATTGAATTCATAGATATCACACAAACAAACAGATAAAAATTTCAAAAATGATAGAAATGGGTTCTGTAGGCTATCCTTTAACACGCTGACGATTTTTTTTTTAATTTCTTCAGTGGACAAAAAATACTTTTCTACAGATTATTATATGTATAGACTACGTGAAGTGGGTTTTCTGCTGTATATAAAGTTTGTGCATAGCACCTAGCTTGTGTTATGTTATGTTATAAGTAAGGTTATTTTAAAAACTGTAAAAATACTGTTTTCCTTTCATAAAGTGCAATACAAATGGAAATTATGACTCTATAAGTGCAACTCAAGTCTGATAAGCATTGTCTACGAAAGTGATAAGATCGATGCGCATAAATAAAAGCAATTTGTTGCATTCAAACTGAATTAGTATTCTTCTGTAATCTATAAGAGGTGTATCATGAGTTTTAACGACAAAGTGGTTCTTGTGACTGGTGGCAGTTCTGGTATTGGAGCCACCACTGCCATCGAATTCGCAGCTCAAGGGGCAAAAGTTGTCATAGTTGGACGCGATGAAAAAAAGCTGAACGAAGTTGCGAAGAAATGTAATAATCCTGTGGCATTAGTTGCAGATATCACCAAAGAAAATGACCTCAAAAGCGTTGTCGAAGAAACCATCAATCATTTTGGGAAACTTGACATCCTTATCAATAATGCCGGCATGGTTTCACCTGCAGGCATTTTATCTGAAAATGCTATGGAAGTCTTTGATAGGGTTATGAACATAAACCTACGCTCTGCTGTATACCTGACGCATCTAGCTGCACCACATATCATCAAAACCAAAGGAAACATTGTTAATATTTCTTCCACAACTTCATCATTTGTGTTATTCAAAGATTCTTTTGCGTATAATACGTCAAAGGCAGCTATGGACCACTTCACCAGATCGGTTGCGGCTGAACTTGCTTCAAGTGGTGTTCGTGTCAACTCCGTAAACCCTGGTCCCGTCAAGACAAAAGGTATAGAAAATGCGAGTAGAACGAAACCTGAAAATGACGCTGTATTGGCTTGGCTGAAGAATGTGACAGCGTTGAAACGAATTTCTGACCCGAAAGAAATTACTGATGTGATTTTGTTTTTGGCAAGTGAGAAAGCTAAAGGCATTACAGGGTCAATATTTGTAAGTGATAATGGAGCTCTAATAAATGCTGATTGAGACAGGATTTGATCATAAACCATATTCTATATCGTAGTATACGTTATTTTCTTTGACATGGCAAACAAAATGAGCTGAAGTCCTACATTACGTAGTTAATAATCACAAAAATGTTATGAGTTAGCGAGTAACTAAATAATCTTCTAAAATTAGACGCGTAATTGACATTACCAAAGTCGTTAGAACGTCGTAACAGCTCTTGATATGATAAGATAATTTGATAGTATTATAAAACCACTCTTCCTGTCTCCATCTATACTGTAACTGATAATGTTATATTTTTATTTATAAAAAATATCTGTTTAACATTGAGTAACAAAAAGAACATTACTTGCTTTGTACTTGTTGAACATATTCTAACTTCAACTGCTAAATTTATAATTGAATAGTATGTACCGTAATTCCCTAAGGTCAGACGAAGTAACTGTTGCACATTTACATTGTTGAAGACGTTTCTACGTCTCCGGCATTAGGGAATTGTTTACTGCCATTTATCTTCAGTTCGGCCCCGTAAGAGGAAGCTGTCACAATGCCCCGGTCTTCAATAAAATTGCATTTTCAACGCATATTTTATTTTTAATTTAGAGTTCTACAATACTATGCTGTGATAGCCTAAAAAAAATCTGCGTAAGTATGTATTCTTTTTGGAAACCAAAATATTTCACCAAAATATTTTTTTTATTTCTATTTAAAAGTTAGTAGTAAATTACTACAAACGAATGTTTTCTTTTGAGAAACAACGGTAAGTGGGTTTTCTGTTCCTTTACTTCGTTGTGAAGGTAGAGAATGTCCTATATAAAGTTTGTGCCTAGGGCCTAACTTGCTAACATTACCCGGTATTTCCACTATTCCCATTTTAACTTAGTTACATATCACTTAGTTATACAAGTCAGAATAGGACTTTCTAACTGATAGTTATACAAGTCAGAATAGGACTCTCTAACTGATATGGTTCATGGAATATTATAATGTCGTGATATTATTATATGTAGTGGCATTACTATTCTGAGAAGAAGATAGTTGTGTATAGTTTAGAATAATAGGAACTTACATTAATATTCATGTTATGTCAATAGCCAGTAGTATTCCAGGTTGTGAGATTTTAGAGCAGCAGATTTTACACCTGCAACAAAAAAAATATCTTGTAACCATGACGAATATTTTTTTTTCTTTCCTCTTTATTCTTTTTTCTTTCTTTATTTCTTTTAGCCTTTTTACATGTATAAAATGAGCGGGTTGATTACGTCGTGAATCGATTTTCGTGATCTTTGATGTTTTGGATTGGTCCCGCCGAATATCAGAATTACTATAGAAACATGGGAAAAAGTCAACAGAGATGTCAACTCACTTTAGTGGTTATGTTTATTACATGTTGCCTAGTATTTTATGAGTTCCTGTCTTGGCTACAACATTTTCTCAAAATAATAATGACTGTAATTCTGTAACCGCAGGTTGGGCATCATGATTACGTTATGTTGGTCACGTTTCCGTTGCTGATCATTTTTCCTTTGCATAATAATAATAGGGGTGACCGCAATCTCGAAATCAATTCAGAATTACCCTTCTCCGTGCATCTTCGTTCTTTAGCTATTAATAAAGTAGAGATGATTGCATTAAGTGTTTTGTTATGTAATACATACAAAGGCGTGTGGTCATTTTTTCGAACTAGTTGGGAACAATTATTATCAACTTTTATAATGTTTTTTGAATAAGACTGAAACTTGAGAGACGCCTTTGTCTAGATAGAGAACGCAATAGGCTGATTAAATTGAATTAGGTTGAGTAAAAACACAGTGCTGCTATGTAACGCTAGCTCTGTGGGTCAATCGAAAAGACATGGTTTTGCAGCGCCATTATAATGTTTCACGATCGTTATTTTTATTTCTTATTTACGTAGAATTTTTAATATCTTATTAAATTGTAAAGAAATATTAAAAAAGATAAGGTAAACATAATGATCTCACTACATATGTATACATTTACTTTATTTCAAGAAAAAGGCGTAAGGCAACTGAATGCCAGTTCCTGATTAACCTCATATAACTATCATGATAGCACCTACTTAACCCTTGGGATTCGGCATTACCGTGCGTGACTTATAAAAATGTGCGTAATTCTGTAGGCGCGGTAACAAATGAAGCTTTCGCACCCTGATCGTGATTAGCAACTCACTTCTGATAATGATGTTTGGTAATTACAACTTCACATGATGTGTTACATTCGGGAGTCGTGCTTATTTATTTTATGATTAATTATGTGAGTTTATTTATTCGATGCTATTTATATTGCTAGGTGTTTTGACTGGTTGTCCGAACTGCAATGTCTTAACGTCTGACTTAACTTCAAAATGTCAACGTATGACATTCGGGACTGATGGATTAATGTGCATTTCAAAGCATGGAGGGGTTTTAGCATATCTACAAATGGTCACTCGTCTACGGAATAATCGCGGTCAAATATTTCGGCTGTTTAAAAACTAATGACCAAATTTTATATATTTATGTTTTTAATGTACAAATAGGTATGCACATCTAGATCCACAGCTTTTTATGCAATATAAGTAGGTATTTTCTATAGTCGTATCAAAGTAACTTAAAAGGAATCGAGGCCAAACACGGGACACTAAAGATCTCTTCATTACCTTTACATTACAACATAATTCGAACCTTCAACTGGAACGAAAAATTTCCCTATGACGTCACCATTTATAAATTACCAAATATAGGCCATGGAAATGGGTTACCGTAACACGAGATTATAATAGGGAAGTAGGCAAATAAAGACATTATTATTCTCGTTGGCAACCCTGACAAACTTTGTTTATATCACTAAAAGTAGGTAAGTTTCTTGGTGTCAGGATGCGAATTGTGTAAAACTTCATTCAGACGAGCTAGAGATAGGGATGATTTTTGTTGTTACTTAGAAACGATAATTGTAGTTGATATAATGCTAGTAAAAAAGTTTAATTTAATTCTCGTTAGTAAGTTAACAAAAAAAAAAAACATCACATGGCAGAAAAAAAACAAAACATATGCAATAAATAAATAAATGCGGACAACATCACATACATTGTTCTGAACCCAAAGTAAGTTGATAAAGCACTTGTTTTATGGAATTCAGACACAACGAAGGTACCACAAACACCCAGACCCGAGACAATGTAGAAATGTGATTTTCTACATTGACCCGTCCGGGGATCGAACCCGGGACCTCAAAGCTAGCGACACCTTGAAACCGGTGCGAACGCCACTCGACCACGGAGGTCGTCAAATATTCTTCTACTTTTCCTTATTTAGAACATTTCAGGATAATATGGCGTTTCATATAAATTGCAACATTTCCCTTAACGAGGAGCTTAACATTAGCTGTTGCTTATTATAAAGTTCTTGTTTTCTTGATGTTATTTTTCAGAGTAACTTAGAAAATAGTTTTTAATGTACGATTTATAGGGCTGGTCCCTTTCTAAGTGGTTGACAGAGATACAATAGTACTTTTAATTTTGTAAAGTAACAGAATGTTTACTTTACAATATAGTCATACATTAAGCTATAACTTTAGTCTTACATATGTTAAAACGTAAATGATGTCGCAAGTTGCAAATAACTAGTGAAAGAAGGCTCCGTTGTTGTACAGGTTGAGCTCATAATAATAATAAAAATTTTAAAACTTTCTCCTGTATACTACCAAAAAAGAAAGCATAGATAAATAAACTGCCTAGTATAGAAGTATAGATAGATAACCCACCATTCGACCAATGTGTTATTTGGGTTTTTCTATGAAATTCTCGCTAGCAGGTCGGAGTTTGGATTTGTGCCCGGTTAGTGGCAATAGGCTTGCCCCCTATTACATGGGACCTAAACATACCGGCGAACTGTGGATGTACATTGGTACACCCCTGCCTAACCCTTCGGGGATACAAGCGTGATGGTATGTTATGTTAGAATAGATAGTGTAACTGAAACACTAGTCACAAAATAAATCCAAGTATGATATCATAATATAATATATTATGCAATATTATATTTAAGAAAGCCTCGTGGCTTTCTTAAATATACGAGCACAAGAACCAGCATTTAGCAGTAAACAGTAACAGTGCCATAAAGTTGTCGTGCAAAATATTATTTTTGTACTTACGTTCACACAAGTCGTTTTAAAGTAAATAGGTACATTGTTCCAGTGGCAGACGAAACTTGCGCTACTCCCTGTACATGCATATTATTACGCTTAACGCCATAAGCGAATGAGATGATATTAATAAGATGCAAATACGTAACAAGTTAAGGTGTCGGTTTGATAACACGAAAAGTTTTCACTTTAAAAACTGTTCTCAGTTGTGTACTTAAGTGATTTGGTTTTAATAAGTAAAGAGCTTACATGTATTCCAAGACATCTCACACACGGTTATCTGATCCCAAGCTAAGCAGAGCTTGTGTTATGGTAACCAGACAACTGATAAACATACTTATATATTTCTAAATACACACATAATATTATAGATAAATAACACTCAGACTCTGAACGAATGTTCGTGCTCATCACACAAACATTTGTTCAGGGTGGGAATCGAACCCACGACCTCCGGTATAGCAATCAGGGTCTCTAACCACTAGACCAACAGGCCCTTCAGACATGTACAAAGACTATTTAAAAACGTGATTTACATTATCTTTTTTGGTCTGTGGCAACACTGTTGACAAGACGTCAACAAAACTTCTCCCAATTAATTAATTTAATTTTAATTGTAAATTGTGTATTGTGTATATTTAAATGTCTATTTTATACGCAGTAATTATTAATATTTAGTGGGCCAGTGTTATATAGTCGTATTTTGTACTTTAAATCTGTTTTATACTTGTGAAAAGTTTGGCTGTCAAACTAAGTTAAATTTTAACGAACATTGTAAAGTGCATTGTCATCAGAATCTGGTGTGTAAGTGTTTATTACTACCTTTTATCACATTTTTATCATCACAGTGATTATTTTCAACAAATTTACTATAACACTTACACTCAATTATTGCATATTCTCACACAACATTCAGTATAACACCTGTCTGTTTTGTCACTTGTCTATTTTGCTTTTGAAATGGATAGAGTGATGACCAGAAGGGGTGCTGCACGCTTGGAGGAATCTAAACTCCAATTAACATTGTTGGAATTAAAGAAATATAAAGATTTGTGTGACAGTTTGCAAAAAGAACAAGATGACAATGAGAAGGAAGTGCTACAAATATTAAATAATAACAGTAAGCTCAAAGTTGAGATGGCAGAGTTGCATCGACAACTACTTAACACCTCTGAGGAACGGGATAAGCTTAAACTGTTAGTAGACAAGTTTGATCAGTGCAGCGATGAGTTTGATTTAACCCTCAAGCACAACGCTGAACTCAAGTGCAGATTAAGTGAAGCCCAAGAAACCATTCTCAAGATGGACGGTGCGGACCAGAAAATTCAGACGGAGTATACACATGCTCTGTTTGACAGGCTGGTTGGTACCGCTCCCTCTGCCACCTCAGCTCTGGGTAATACTAACCAGATAGAGACAATTGATTTAACATGTGATAAATCTCTCACATCAAATACTCAAACACAAGAAATACATTGTAGTAAAAATAAATTAAAGAAATATATTAAAACCAAAAGAATCATTAAGAAGTGTCAAAAACTTATAAAGAACAATAAAAATAGTTTTAGTAACAACTTAAAAACACTCAATAAATGTAAACTTTTAAAATCAAATTATGAAAATATTAAAACAAAATATGAGTCTGATACACAACACTTACAGTCAGAGATACTCCGTTTACAGGATTCCTTAAACATAATTAGCAATAAATATAATACTTCACAAAAGGAAATAGGAGAACATATACTGGCACTGAGTGGCTTGGTAGATCTATGTAATGAAAATGAGAGGATGTATCATTCCTTAGTTAATAGTCAAACAACCGACTGTATAGTGGATGAGCCAGGCCGTTCATTGACAGATATTTCTCTGGAGTCTTTACAACCTGGGACTCAATCTGTGGAGTTGTGTAACAGGCTCACAAGTACTTCCTTCGCCACACAAGTTGACCAACAAGCAACAAATAAAATTAAAAACAATAAAATAATTATGTTCAGTGATGAAATTGGTCAAAACATGTGTCATAAACTATACCAACATTTAGGTTCTCAGGTCATTAACTGTTGTATGCCTGCAGCTACCTACAGCCAGATATTGGATAAGGTAATTAGTGGTAAATATTGCCCATCTACAACTATTATTATTTTAATTGGGAGAAGAGGTAACGTTAGTTTGAATATGCTCAAAGACTACTTTGAAAGTCTTATAACATTAAATGTCAAGAAAGTTGTTTTATTTGCTTTTCCTTATGGTAAAGGTTTGTCACAGACTGAAAATAACCACAGAAATAAATGTAATATGAAACTTCATACTATGTCACAATATAATAGCACATTTGAATTTATTGACACTAATGTAATCATTAGTAATAATTATTTTATGACAAAAGATAACTATTATCTTTCTAATTATTATAAGGGACTGATAGCAAGTGCGCTATCATATTGTATTTTAACTACAGCCAAGTGCTTGGCTAAACACACTGCTCCTATTGAGCAGCTTGATAATAGTTGCTTTTCTGAACAAACCTTGGAATTTGTTCCAAGTAATTTAAATTAGATATTAAGACAATAGAGTCTAACTCTGGCGATAATTGTAAATTAGACTTATTATGCACTGACCCATCAAACACTTTAAATATAATTAAAACCACCAATAATAAGCACATTTTTAATATTGTACATCAGAATGTTCAGGGTTTGATGGGTAAAGAATTAGAGTTGGAGTTATTCATGAACTGTAATAGTATTGATATCTTATGTATTACTGAACATTGGTTAAAGGACCACCAGTTCATGTTCAGCTTCAACAACCATCAGGTAGCCAGCTCGTTCAGCAGAGTTAATTTAATACGTGGGGGCTCCTTAATTATTGTTCGGAATAATCTTAAATTTAAAGAACGTACAGACATAGTGAGCCTGTCTGTTGAGCGAGTTGCTGAGATAGCATGTATTGAGCTTGAGCAGTTCATTGTATTGAGTGTATACAGGCCCCCATGTGCATCATATGAGACATTTGAGAAACTTATGGAAGATGCATTATTTAAAATCTCTAATTCTAATAAAACAGTTGCTGTCTGTGGAGACTTTAACATTAATTTATTAGAAAATAATTCTGTTGTTAACAGATTTATAACTTTATTTAAGTCTTATAATTTGTACAAAACATTTCTTGAACCGACTAGGATAACTGCCACTAGTGCTACTTGTATTGATAATATTTTTACAAACTTGAAGCCAACTTATAATTCTATTATTAATGTGTTAAATTCAGATCACTGTGGCCAACTGGTTGCATATCCTAAAAAGTTTGTTAAAATGCAACGCAAAATTATAAGTTTTGTTCCTGTAACTAAATGTCGTTTAGAACTCTTTGAAAATAATTTAAATGCAAAATTGCCCGGTTTGTCCTATCACAGTAACCCTGATCAAGCTTACTCCTTATTGTTCAATTTAATTAATTCAGAGTTTAAGAGTGTTTTTACTTCAAGATCACTCTCTGTCAGCGATCGCTTTACTTTTAGTGATTGGGCAACACCAGGTATTTTTAAAAGCAGACTTAGATTGTATGAATTATATGATGAAAAAAAATACAATCATAGTAATGTTTTTATGAATTATGTTAAAACTATTCTAAGACTTTTAAGAGAGCTTGTACCCTTGCGAAATCGTTATTCATTAAAAATAAGATAAAGTCATCTGGAGACAAAGTTAAAACTACCTGGAACATCATTAATTCAGAAACCGGACGAACTAAAATTACTAATCGCGATTTTCACCTTAAAATTAATGATGTTGAAATTAGGTCGGACATGGAGGTGGCAACTGAGTTTGAATCCTTTTTCACCAACATTCCAATTTTAACAACCAGAACTCTGTTGTCGTCTCCCACCTCCGCACAAACAATACTTAAAGATTGTGTTGCGGAATGTTGCGCGGGATTTGAATTTACCATTGTTAGCGAAAAAGACATTTTAGAATCATTCAAGAATATAGAAATAAAAAAAACTGCTGACCTTTGGGGTATTTCTGTACATATTATATCTTCAGTAATAAAAACAATCGCCCCATTCCTTGCAGTGGTGTTCAACTCTTGTGTCGCATCCGGTGTATTTCCAGACTTGATGAAATTAAGTAAAGTGATTCCACTCTTTAAATCAGGTAGTACAACTGATCCAACCAACTATCGCCCTATCTCAATTTTGCCCACCTTGAGCAAAATTTTTGAGAAATTAATTTTAAAACAATTGTTGAGGCATTTCAATAGATACCACTTGTTGCATTTAAAACAATTTGGTTTCACAAAGGGTCGGTCTACTACAGACGCAGGGGTGGAATTGCTCAAAAATATATATGAGGCTTGGGAGAATTCGCAAGATGCCCTGGGCATTTTCTGCGACTTGTCCAAAGCTTTTGATTGTGTGTGTCATGATACACTTATTAAGAAATTGCACCACTATGGTATTAGAAATAAGTCTCTTAGTCTCTTAAGTTCTTACTTAGATAACAGAATACAGAGAGTGGATGTAAATGGAAAAAGATCTAAAGGATCTGTGGTAACGATGGGCGTTCCGCAGGGTTCAATTTTAGGGCCATTTTTATTCCTTATTTATATCAACGATTTACCTTTTCATGTAAGAGAAAACCATAAGATTCTGCTATTTGCAGATGATACTTCTCTTGTTTTTAAAATAAAACGCCGACTAGAAAATTTTGACGACGTCAATCATGCGCTCGATAAGGTTGTACATTGGTTTAATGTTAATAACGTGCTATTAAACCCATCAAAAACTAAATTGATTAAATTTTCAACACCCAATGTCAGGCAACTAAGTACCAATGTACAACTTAATGGAATAGAGTTGGACCCTGTCGAATCAACTGTTTTTCTTGGCATTACTGTTGATGCCAAACTACAGTGGGGCCCTCATATTAACAAATTATCCGGAAGGCTAAGTTCAGCCGCTTATGCTGTGAAAAAAATCAGACAGATAACTGATGTGGATACAGCCAGAATTGTTTATTTTAGTTATTTTCATAGTCTTATGACGTACGGTATTCTCCTTTGGGGAAGCTGTTCCGACATTAATTCAATTTTTGTGTTACAAAAAAGGGCTATTCGCGCTATATATAATCTAGGTCCAAGAGTTTCTCTCCGAGAGAAATTCAAAGAGATTAACATTCTGACTGTAACCTCACAGTATATATTTGAAAATTTAATGTATGTTCATAAAAACGAATCCAATTTTATAAAAATGTCTGATGTTCATAGTCTAAATACCAGGAACAAGCATAATTTAAGTGTTCATGCTACTCGGCTCCATAGAGTAAGCAACTCGTTTATGGGTCAATGTATACGCTTTTACAATAAACTTCCCATTGATATTCGTAAGCTACCTATCAAAAAATTCAAGACCTTTATAAAAACCAAATTATCCAAAAAAGGATATTACAAAATATCCGACTACGTAAATGATAAAAACGCTTGGGATTGAGCTGCTCGCTTATACATCTATCGCTTGTGTTTATTTATATATATTTGTACATTTATTGTCTTGACATGATTTGTGCTTATTGCATATACATTTTCATTTTTTACATCTTGACATGTTTTGTGCTTATTGCATATACATTTTTTTCTCATCTTGACATGTTTTGTGCTTATTGCATATTCATTTACATTTTGACATGTTCTGTGCTTTTGCATATAATATTTTTTACATCAATTTGACATGCCAATTCAGTAACGGTTATGTTTTTTTTTATGTTTTTAGTCTATCTTGTATTTATTGTGAGTGTAAACATTATGCAGGTATATTCATTAATCATTTTGTTTTATTTAATTCTTATAGATCATATTCTATTCTATTGTATTTTAGGCTGGCGATCTGAGTGAGTTGTTGCCCCACATATTTTTATGGTGCCACTGGCGGTTTGTTGTGTACCGGGTTGTGCAGCTCCCTCAAAAATGGTTGAGCTGCATGAGCTATTCGGGGCATGCTTGCCGTCTGCTGGCACAGGCTTGCTCAGATCGATCTGGTTCTTTCCTCTAAAGACCAGTCCAGTAAATACTCTGCATTTGTTTACACAAAATTACTATTGTATTATCAGGACTAAAAGAGACTGTGACCCCCGAGTTTGTTTCGACATTTCTTCTCAGGGTAGTCAGTTAGGAAATGTCGACCTCATCTAGATTAAGAAGACGTGTGAAAGTGATTGAATGTAGTCCTATTTGCAAAATAAAGAATTTGAATTTGAATTTTGAATTTGACATTCTGTATTTTTCATGTTTTTTTTTCTACTTGTTATCGTGATAAAATTTACGCAAACTGTATTGGCATGCAATATTTAAAAAAAAAAATATATATTTGCATCTGTTTTCTTCGAATTTATCGCAGACCAACTATGAGTTTCATGCATGAAAAGATATATCACTGTAGTCGTATGATACTCTGAATGCGTCTTAAAATGCTTTTTCAAGCGATATTCCCAGCAAGGTTGAAATTGACACATTTAGAACAATTTTCTCATGAAGTTATACTTGGAATATGTTAGAAGTCACATCGTTTTGTCTAAGCCGAGCTTAAGTTTCGTCTTACTGGCTTTAGATTGTCTTTTGTTTCGGTGCATTTTAAATGAATCGTAAGTAATCTGGAAACCTACGCGTGTAGGTAGCATGTTGATTGAATAAACAACAGTTAATCTTGCTTAGCTAATATGTAATGAAAAAATCTGACGAGTCCCTATTATTATCAGTCAAAGCCTGCGCTCAGGCTAACAGCAAAGGTCTCCACCAAAAAAAAATCCCTATTATTTTATAGACATTGTCCTATTTTTTCAGGCCAAATTAAGTATGATCGTTCGATCGACGACCTCCGTGGTCGAGTGGCGTACGCACCGGTTTTCAAGGTGTCGCTAGCTCTGAGGTCCCGGGTTCGATCCCCGGACGGGTCAATGTAGAAAGTTAGTTTTCTACATTGTCTCGGGTCTGGGTGTTTGTGGTACCTTCGTTGTTTCTGAATTCCATAACACAAGTGCTTAATAGCTACTTAGTTTGGGTTCAGAACAATGTATGTGATGTCGTCCATATTTATTATTATTTATTTATCGTTCTCAAGTTTGAATAACTATCTTTATTAGCTTAGTCTGTCGCGATCTACTTCTGAATATTGACCTCCCCACAAAGTTAATAATTATTATTTTGATACCATAAATCTTACAACCTACTTGCCTGTAAAACTACCTTTTCAACGGAAAAAAAAAGTAATTCGACAAAGAAAGATAAATGAAAGATTAAATTAAAAATCATGTCTTTTATAGGAATTTACTTCATTTATACACGTATTTTAAAAATACCCCATGCAACGCTGAAACGTGAATTGAGATACAAAAAATTTGAAATCCTCTTTAGAAAGCGATAATAAGACATTTTGTTTTTATGACGTCATAAAATTAACAGGACGGGATGAAACTTGGACCGCCATAAAATACGTATTTCTGCTTTATTTCCTATTGCCCTGACGTTGTTTGTTTTTATATAGTTATTCGCATCATTGGGTGGAAATTAAAGAGCTATTTGAATATATCTCTTTTTGAACAATAACGTAACATATTTTATAGATATTGCTATTCGAGACTGTACGACAATAAAATATGTAGATGATAAACTTATAAAAACCATGAACCTACATAGCAAAAGAAATCCCATTAGGAAAATGATGACAATCTAAAATGCATGTAGTAACAGGTAGTTTATCTGCTAGAAATTTGGCTTACAAATCCTAAGTCCAAGTACACGTGTAAAAAGAAATATCATAATTAGATTTTTCATTAATCGTGTTTATATGAATAGAATGTCATCATTGAAACGTTATCTATAGCGCTATTAATAATGCTAAACGCTTGTAAAATACAACTGTTCACAAAACTATATCGATGAAATCCGAAGGGATCGCTTACTAAATCAACCCTTCTACATAATACATTAAACCCATTTGGATATCATAAAATATGGATGGTACACTATTTACAAGCACTAAGTATTACTTAAGCATCGTTAAATAAATTTAAGGGAGCCAAATCAAAGGTCACTTAGACCCTTTTATTGTGGAATAACAAATAGCTGAACGTAAATACGTAGACAGGGATTATTCATTTACTTTTACATCGATAAATAAAGCTAATTAAATGTAAGCACGTAGAAGCAATTTATTTTTGGTGTTTAATTTCTGTTTAGGAAAGAACCTTTAAAAGGCAGTTGTTTTTTTATTTACACGGAGACAGTATGCTTAGCCATTCTATCTTGAAAACTCTACTAACTTAATTTAAGAATTAATACAACTTAACAAATAACTTCAATCTATCTTTATAAAGAAACTTTAAGCTTTAATTTTAGTATTGCTGAACTTCCTTTTAATTTATTTAAGAAGAATAATAGCTTAGAAGTGATACAATCAAAGACAAGTAAAGGCAATGAATACAAAGGGTCTTCATTAGATGAACGTTGATATAAAACAATATATAAAACACAAATAAACCGTATAGCTAAGGCACAATTTTATGTTTCTCATAGCATATCCGTTGATGTATTTACTACTTTGCTTATTCACATATAAGATTGACAGTCCATTTGCATAACTGTAACTAAACAGCTATCAAGAATTAAAATAATAAAGACGTCTAAATCACTAGTAAACTTATTGTTATCAAATAACAGCAAGCTTATATTTTTATTCAATTTTTAAATTTGTGCCACACCCCGTATTTCTGCAATCTGTTCTTCAAACGAAGAGGTTTTATTGTTAAGTCTTACTTTCCTCGCTTCGTTTCAAACGGTATTTTGAAAAGAGTTTGCGGTCACAAATTTTCACTTAAGCGAGAGCTTTGAGTGACCGGTAAAAAGAAGCCTTTTTTGCTTATTTACGGTAGCTTAGGTTTAACAGAAAAGTAAACATTAAAGGGATAAAACCGGTTTTTATTTTTATTGTATTGCTCCGAGCATATTTTTTGTTAAAATGAATTTTCAGTTTTCATTAATCTTTCCATGAGTTTCGTTATAATTGAGTTTAAAACATAAGACCAAATGTAAATTAAAAGGAATATTATACTTTGAGTTTAATATAAAGCAGTGTTAAGTTCAAAAAATCTTAAACGTAAGATAAATAACGAAACAAAATGTCAGAAAGAAAATTCTTTTTCAAAAGTGTTATAATTCTGGCAACTAGTACAATATCCTTACTTTCTGCAAATACCTATTGAATTATCTATATGACATAATACAAATCACAAATCAGATAAACGTATAGGAAAATACAATACAGAAAATAACGAAATCAATGAGCAATACTTACAGCAAACAACGTTTAATTAGATTAGATATTAATAAGCAATACTCCATCGAGACAGCTTCCACATATTTATTAGAAAATAGAACTATTGTGTTAATATATATTATGTATATTATTATTATTGCGACACATGGTGCCATATTCTACGGAATCAAATCTCTTGTTTGTTTTGTAAATATGGTACGATTGTCGCTTCAGGCAAATCTGTAGGTACGGGAAATACATACAATGAATAGTTCTTAATAGAATTAATAAAATATATTTTCGGAGTCGACGACATAGTTAAAGTCTCAGGTCCAGCCTGGATGAGGCTAGTATAGGATCGTAGAATATGGCACGAAAAAGGGGAGCCCTATGCCCAGCAGTGGGAAGACTAGAGCTGTGATGATGATGATGTCTTGAGGCAGTCCCGCACAGAAAAATAATTACTTTTTTTGAGCGGCGAAGCTAATTTAAACCACAAATTGTTAGTTTCTAAGTTGTGATATGATGGCAAATTTAATATATTTTATCCTTAAAAGTAACATTCATATAATAATATTCTTTTACAAAAATTAATGGGGCCTTGAAACACAGACAAATACTAGCAAGCCTGTCTGCCAAGAAATTTTAGAACAACACAGAAAAACAATTACAGCATCTTTAAAATACTGTCGCCAAAACAAGTGAAGGTCAAAATTCTAAATGGTTTTTTCAACAAACTTAAAAAATACTTAAGAAAAGTTAG
This sequence comes from Autographa gamma, assembly GCA_905146925.1. NCBI lineage: Eukaryota > Metazoa > Arthropoda > Insecta > Lepidoptera > Noctuidae > Autographa > Autographa gamma. Next base: position 2,879,796 of record LR989858.1, read on the forward strand.
GGTAGCTCTAAATCTAAGGATTCTTTGAAGACTCGACAGGCGATCATTAAAAAATTTTCTTTCTGTTTACCCAATTGAAATAAAACTAATTTTAAAATAGACTATGCCTTTTATGAAGAGTTTAATTTGTACCCATACGTTGGGAAATTTCTAATTTTCGAATCTTTAAAGGTACATTATACATAGACTAATTTTAATCATTGACATAGAAATATATGGTACCTAGTTATCAATTTTATGATAATTATAAAACAAAAAATGAATATGACCATGTTACATGTGATCTTAAAGTTTTAGAGTCCAGTTCATCTCTTTGAGGTGCCGTCTGTATACGGAACCCTGTGACCTCATTGTTCCTTGCGATGACGTCACAAGTAGGTCGGCGTGAGAACAGACGCGCCACTGTCATGGCTACCGTGCAGTTAATCCGTTTCAACTGTTATGAGGGAAAGTGCTTTTTGAAAACGTTTTGAAAGATTTGATAAATAATTTGTTTTATGCTTTGTTGGAATTGCCGCGTTTTTAGTATGAGTTCCTTGAGCTAGACACTATCTAATTGTAAGAAACTAAAATAAGTACAACAATAAACATTAAAAGTTTTGATTGAAAGAAAAGTTTGATTAAATGATGGGATTAAAATGGAAAATGCCAGGATTTGAACTTTTGTGGTCACAAGCAAATATAGCACGATAGACAGTTAACAAAAGTTTCACTTAAAGTACTTGGTCGGAGGAAGCAGACCACCTTTATCAGTGTTTTATTTTCGAAATTAAAACCAATACTTACGCTTTTTCTTAAAACCAATATAGAAAAAGCTTTAAAAGAGAAAGAAAGCGCTTTAATAATTTCTCATGGGAAATCAAGAAATTATAGTCAAGTTTAAACAAAAAATGCGACCGTTTTCAATCGCTTTAAGTTGCACAAATTGTTTGTTTCTATAAAAGATTCTTGAACTTACCGTCTAGTCATCGTAATATCAAAAAGACGTAAAATGCAAATAAGGAACGATACAAACAAACATAAAACTATTTTTATATTTCAAGAAAACATTTGCAGTTTGAAGATGGAACGAAATTTTACAGCTCAGTAAGGCGCAGGCCAGACAGAAGGGACGTAAGACGCAGACGGGGCTCGGACATTTGTCTCTTTCATACAAATTGTATAGAAGCATTGCGCCCGCGCCCCGTCCCTTCTGTATGTTTTGCGTCGCGATGCTTCTATACATTTTGTATGAAAGGGACGCGGTAGAGACAAATGGCCGCGCCCCGTCTGCGTCTTACGTCTCTTCTGTCTGGCTTGTGCCTAAACCACATGTTAATATAATTTTGTGTTTGTAGTTAAAAATAAATAAATCATTATTTTATTTTTATTCATTTAAATACTATGTACAAAACAGGCAAAAAACTGACATCTCTGATTGGTTATTTTGCAAACAGTAGCACAGCGCCAATTAAAATGTTGTTTTAAAGCCTGAATTTTTATTTCGTTTTGCTATTAGTTGTAGGTCAATCCGAAAATACTAGGCAACTATAAATCTGTAATGATAATAAATCACAAACTAAGCACAGTTCGTCTCCCGAGGCTTAAGCGTTTGATTTATATAATTACATCTGTAATATAGTTTAGGTTATTTCATAAATGTACGGACCTAAGATAGCTATAAATTACTGTATTAGTGAATTATTACAGAAAACTCATTTTGGTCCCTTATGTATCGTACATAGAAGGTTAGACCAGCACTGAGGCGTGTAGTATCGTAATGTTTTTTTATTATATTTTTTGTCAGAGCCCTATTTTAACATGATTTTTCTAGATTTACCCGTAACTATAGAAAAAAATTATAAATAATTTTCTGTTTAGTTTCCGGTTTTCAATTAGGCTGTCTATTTTGCAAAAACGAACCTTTTAGTGGTGGTTGATTGTTGAAAAGTGAATTTGATTTTTTTAAACTATTCTTATTTTTACATAGAAAATATTGTCATATAAGACGTAATTGTATAAGCAGTCTTTAGTAACCGTCTATAAATAGATAAAAATCTTTATATCTTGACATTTAAACCTCAAGGTCAAACAAGAGCGTTTTCGTACAACCGTTCTATCGGAAAATTTAAGTAGTTTCCTAGACTAACTCAAGATGATTCCAACAAACCTTTGTTCGGCAAATGTTACTTTATTCATCCGCGATTCTAGGAAATGTATATAAAAAGTATGACTCGTCTGTTATAAAAAGCTTTCAGCATTTTAGTTTCAGTAAGGGAAAGAAATAAGTCAAATAGTGTGGTTAGATTTTTCGTGTTTTATTTGTAAATAAATCTCGAAACATGACGGATGTACGAACTCAACTGTTTTATATTGAGTACGTTTGCGAATTTAAAAACTTCGGGTATTTTTTCAAGCTTTTTTTTATTTTGTACAATTTTAAGTTTCACTAGTAACAATTTTGGCTACTCCATGTTATGCAGTGAAGTGCTAGGATTTTGTTTTCATTTTTGTGGAGTTAAAAGTGCCTATTAGCGGAGGCAGTACTTGCCAACATTTTGGCACGTGTTTAAATGTGAATTTTTAATAAGAAGTTTTTAGTTTTACACTAAAATGTATTTTATGTAGTTTTGTAGTTATTTTAAACGTTTTAAATAAAGAAATACCATGATTTGCTTTGCATTTAGAATAATAATAATTAAAAATATTTTAGATAATGGTCAGTTTACAGTTTCAGTTTTTTATTTTAGGTTCCATTTTAATTATCTCTATTTCATTTTCATAAGCTATATACTAAAGTCATCCAATCATAGAGTTTGAGGTTATAACCGCAATGTGAACAAACTGGATGACCCACTTCAAGTTAGCAAAGGAAGACGTCGAAAAGGATGAAATCGAAAAAAAAATTACAAGATATCCAAAAATAGGTTTGAAAATATGATACTTCTATATTTGGATAAGTATTTTTATCTTATTGGTTTCTTAGGTTTACGCGAATGTTAGACATTGAAATAAAACTACTTTTTACGGATTTTTTAGCGGTTTGTATTTAGATTTTAGATCCCGACGTTTGGACACCTTTGCAGGTGTCGAACGCCATCTCAGTCTGCCCGTGACCATGATACCTGCAAAGGTGTCGAAACGTCGGGACCTAAAATCTAAATACAAACCGCGAAAAAATCCGTAAAAAGTAGTTTTATTTCAATATTTTTATCTTATTTAGTTACCCATACAAAAAGGTGTTAATTAGATAGAAAAGCAGGCATGTCAAAATACGTTACCCTATATATACGCTACACTAAAATAAAGCATTATATAAAGCTTAGTAAATGAAAATTTTGAATTTTTAATGAATCTATTCTTGTTTTTCTTACTTTATATAAGAATAGTGGTAACCTTTGACTGTCGTTATGCCAACAAAGACCTTTGTACAATGACGCTACAACTTTTAACCTGAATTAAATATTAATCCTCAAAGATTTACTTAAAATAAAGGTTGCTCTATTTATAGCAATGCCGCCTACATTAAAACAACCCGATTATCTATGAGAATGTCTAAAACCATAATTTACGACATTTATTATTTTTGACAACTCTTACGTAGATAGTAATAATTAATGTTCTTTCTTTGACATTTACCCGTTTCTAAGCTAAGGGTAAACATAACGTATTTATAATTACTTAGATTTCAGGTATTTCTATTGTAGTTAATTCGGTAAATATTAGGATTTCGGTTCGTCGAATTCATAAAAATATAATATTTACCTAATTGAGTATTTGGCCAGTATACGAATGTTTGTAATTCTATTAATCATCAATTAATTTGTGAAATTATTAATAATCATTTACCTCATTTGTACGTATGTACTGTGCTAAAATAAAATATAATTATCTGGTATTATGATTTTATAACGTTTTTTTTTGTGTTATTTTGTGTAGATTTCTTTCAAATTCAGAAAATATTATGAACATTTTACGTAATCAAAAATTGCATACTTTGGAATGACACTTAAACATACAAATTATTCATATTAAACCTCAGATTTGAAAACCAAAAAAACCAAAAAAAAAAAATATTATTTTACTTTCAACAAAATCAAAATATTTTTATTTCTCATAAACCAAAAAAAGGCGCTTAAGAAACGTTACGTTAAAAACTACTGACTCTAGTTGCTCGGTTCCAAAGTGTCATTCCTATAGAGAAGAGCCGGCAAGAAACTCAATAGGTTACTCTTTTAAAAAAAAGGTTAACAACGATGTTATGATTACATTAATTTTAAAATATGCGAAAACAACGTAAACAGCAGAATGTTTAGATTAATGTAAACTAAGACATCCAGAATGGAAGAAAAAATAAAGTCGAACATTCAACTCAATTTACATTGCTGTCACATTTACAAAGGACGAACATAATATAAGAAAAGAAAAATCTCACGAAATTAAAGAAAAAATAAAAACACACTTTACATACAATCAATATGTAGTCCTAATCGAATCCCTAACAGGAATGTCAAGGCATGTCAAGAGCCTTCTGAGAATAGAGGCTATGGGGCAGCTAACTGTAGTAAATAAGGTAAAACATTATTAGCAGACCGCCAGGGAGGCCACATATGCAGATGATACTAATTCCTGCGTACTTATCCTCTACGTAGTACCTAACCGTATAATACGCCTTCTTTATTAGTTTTGACTTAATGCACGTTTTGAACTTTTTATTAGGCAATGAACTTTTTATTAGGCAAATACAAAACCGACCTGTTATTCCAAAACAATTGAACACTCAATTTGAATTTCAAAAAAAGAAACAAAATCCAACGAGTATTCGACATCTATCATTTGCTGCCGGAACTAGTCACGACTGTCCGCTATGATTTATATTGAGATAAAGTTTTGTACGAGCCAGTACGAATGTTCGTAAGCCCTTTGGTCACTTTTGTTGATGAATGTACCGATGAGTTCTAAACTATTTTGCGATATGATTTATGGAAAAATATTGTTTGTTGTGTTGGAGATTTTATTTAACATTTTTTTTCAGTATTTTATTTATAAGTCTTTAGTTTTATTGCACGGTAGTAGAAATTATAATATGCAACCAGTCACAAAATACATTTTATTGCGATAAATTTCTATTCATAAAACTATATTTCTATATCATAGTGTTGTTAAGATCAACGGCTTTTCATGATCTAAAGGATTCCTTAAGATCCTTTGATTATACGTCATGACCTTTCCTGTATCTTAAAAACGGCTTACGAGATATTAAATTTTGTGGAAAAATATAATTTTATTTTATTATTCCTTTCAATTTGGTAATATCTGAAATTATAAAACTATTTCTAGCACAAATACACAAATAAAAGATTAAATAAAATGGGTAGATAAATTTTGGGTCCAACCTATTTTATTACTTTTTGTCTTCTAAGTAACTCTAAATAAAGTTAACTTCTAAATAAACGAAAATAAGACAAAATGTTATCATTTGCTTTTAATCGTTCATCATAAAATTTTAACATTCATTGTTTTGAAATTAGCTCATAAACCTATTCTACACATGGACGTATGTTTTATTTCACATTCATTCTACGCCATATCACGTGCCTAATGCAATAATAGAGTGCCCTATTTATATGCCTCAAGCGAGCCTTTTTAAAATGGTACTATACTAAATTTAATAACGTATGAACTTCAGCTGCATACTGAACTAAAAATGCGTTAATTTACTCTTCTAAATTGAATAGTTTCGTATAACGTGAAAATGATTGGTTTTAGTATCGTCACGGCGCTTGTGTTGTAATCTCGCATAATTTATTGTTTCAGATTTTCCCTGTTCTAATTTCTAGATATTTTAGGAGACTAAAGTTTCCACTTTGCGATTCATCTTTCTGTCATTTACAGCATAATTATCTTCGTTATTTATGAAGGCGACGGAAATTTTGATGAATGTGTACTAGTTACTTTTTCACGTTTAATGTTGATGTGTTGTGATAAAATTTTGACCGCTAACTAAATTTTTCATTGGGTATAATCCAGTGTACCTGTATTCTCTTTCGTAGTGAATGTACATTTTATTTAAGTACTAAAGCTTTCGTAGTTTACGAGTTTAGTGTTTTGGGGCATAAAATAAAGCTTAACGTTACCTTTGCTACGTAATTTCATGTGATAAATGTCTTTAATATTCTTTATCATTGTTTTTATACCAAACTTATTTAATGGAGTGAAGTATTCATAAATATTTTGTGCTCTCATGTTGGTAAATTAATTTCATCTGCTGCTTTTGAAACACCTATTCTATTTTTATATCACTGTTCCAATCTCATGTATCCCATAACAAACAATGCTTATTTGCACACCCCGGAACAACATAAGACCATAAACAAACAACCCTTTCTGAAGAAAACATATCAAAAGCAAACACCAAACGCCACGAAAATACCAGTTTTATAAGCATCACTCAAAAGCGATTCAATATAAAGTTTTATCATTAAAACATTGAGCTTACACTCAGCGCCGGTTTGTGTAAATGTCGGAATTTTTAGTATTAAACTTGGCGGAGATGCCAACGATTAGTTTTCCGTCACGTACCCGCGATGACGGCCTAACAGAAAGTTATAATGAAGCTGAGAAGTCCCAGCTGACGATTTAATCCTACCGGCGATCAGTCATCGGGGTTTTTAGGGTTAGGTTCTACTGAGAGCGGGATTTTTAGATATTTTTGTGCACTATAAATGTTGGAAGTCTGCAATCTTTGAACTGAGACGTAGTTATAAGAATGTTCTAAAGCTTTTTTGGCTTCAGCCGGAGTTCAGACGTGTGATGAGTCACACTGTTTTAAGGATGGGTGATACTTTTAGCGGGTTTAATTTTTCATTTAAACAACAGGACCGCTTTAAGCTTTTTAACCACTGTGTCATAACACTTTGGCGACCAAGGTGTTATTGGGTTTTTCTATGAAATTCTCAGTAGCAGGTCGGAGTTTGGATTTGTGTCCGGTTAGTGGCAATAGGCTTGCCCCCTATTACATGGGACCTAAACATATCGGCGAACTGTGGGTGTACATTGGTACACTTTTGCCTAACCCTTCGGTATGTTATGTCATGTCATAACACTTACTGGGGGTTTACATGATTTTATGATATTTGTCTGTACTAAAAAGGATTTAAGAACTTATCGAATTTAAACTTACAAGTAATGTAACGTGCTAATATTAGCGTTAATCATAAAATAATGTTTAGAGATAATGATCTTATACCTATTTACGTACCTACATATTTGAACGTACCTACCTCAGATCCATGCATAACTAAACTTACACTTTAGAATGTATTTTGAGCAACACCTAATGTGTTAAATGAAGCGTGAAATGCACTTGACTGTATAAATTATTCCGAAAATAAATAACTCACGTGTGCATACATAATTGATAAGTCTTAATTTACTCTGCTTGAATAAAAAAAGCTGAATTAATAATTCATAAGAATTGGTAACGTGTTCCCACAAGTCGCGGTTGCTGAGTGGCTGGGTTCTATTTTTATTATACTTTCATGGATGGCTATCCGAAATATATAATAGACGTATGAAATTACGAATTTATATAAAGCATTTTCATTTTCACCATTCTTTGACCATTTTCAAATTCAGTCTCCTACGACCCTTAAAGAGCCCGATGGGTAGTTGTGTTCGAGTGTCATACACTGACCTTTCTTAGTCGTTAGGTTAGAAGAATTCTAACAAATGGTCTCACTGAACGATACGGTTACTTGTTACAGCAAAATGTGTTGTGCTTTCAGTAGCTTCATGTGGAATTCGGTACTCAGTTGAATTTGCAATTTGCAGGTAAACCTAAAAGCCGTCCGAATGAATATATAAAGCACTTTTATAGCCTGCAAAAACTTTTCTTAACATTATAGTAAGTCGATAATAAATCTTCTAAGAGAAAAGTGCATGTGCATGCAAATGGTTTTCTTCCGTGTCTAACACAAGTGTGATAAACGAGTGCATAATAATAGCCGCCCCTATGGCGCACCCATATTATCTAGCCTAAATTGCTTACTCGTGAATATTTTCACTAAGCTATCTAAAGTGCATGTAAATAGCACAAATTATTAAGTATACTAGACTAGTATTTACGAATTTTAGTACACATACATATATTCTTTTATAAAGTCCAAAATATACGCGTCTTATAAAAAAATATCTATCTTCTAAAAACGTAATTAAAATTATTTAAGAAACTATGTGTTTTGCTCTCGAATTATACTCATTGCTCTATAATTGTGAAAACAGTTCCACTGTGAGCTGCATCCTATGACTTCTTTAGTCTTACGATTTAATAATTTTGCTTTGAAATAAATATAAAAAAAAGTTTAGTTATTTTTAGCCAAATGTCAGTTAAATCTTTCTGACGTCATTTGAAAGTTGATGGAGTAATTAATTTTCCGCTGACTACAGAACCCGACCGAAATAGGAAGCTTCATTTTTTCTCGGTGACACCGCGGGATACTTTATTTTACTTGTTTAAGGATTTAAATCTCTCCGCTTACCTAAAACTTTTAACAGGGATAAGTTATTTTCAGGTTATTTAAACTTCTTTGTTTTTCTTGTAAAAAATCGTAAACTCATTTGGAAGGTAAATGGGCGACGTTTAGGTATTTTTACTAAAATACTTTCGATAAAATGATAAACTGCACTTTAAATAGGTGTAGTATAAGAATTTGTCAAAATAAAACCGAATAAGTCTTAGGGTTGACCTTCACAGTAACCTTAACTTTGATCAAATAAAACATTACCAAATAAATATGAAAATAACAGAAATATTACTTAAATAATAAATATGAGACAATAAGTTCAGAAAAGGTTTATAAAATAACATAGAGACAAAACTTCTGTTCGACCCAGCCCGAGTGTACTACGGCGTAGACAGCTCGTAGCGTCAGTTGATAGTCGGACGCTACGGAGTACGCCCGCTACGGCCGTTGACGAAAGTGCTATGGGAGAGTGCTACGAGAGTGTAGCTTTAGAACTTTGAACTAAGTACTAAAGTGCTTGTGATAGTAACTGAAGTAATAATTCAGAGTGAGAATATAATAATATACTCTATTACAATAAATAATTTATTAAATTATTATTATTTAGTGTAAATGTGAATAACATAGAAATTATATTGAATACCATGAGAAAACTTTTGATAGAAGAAAGCAAAATATAGGTAAGTTACTAGAAAGTTTAAAAAAGTAATGATATTGCATTGATATTTAAAAAAGCAATGATATTGAACAATGATATAATTCATCGACTTTTTGTTTAAATAAATGGATAATATAATTATTATACAATACAGCACAAAAAAATCCTACATGTTTATTAATACTAAATGAATACTGGCAGATGTAATTTTTTTATTCTATTTCTATAAATAACGATTATTTCGAGCAAAATATTTTTTTTGCAAGAATGAAATTGTAAAATTATTTTTATTAAGTTTTACGATTTTTTTGTGTTAGCAGTTAACGTTAAAGTTGATATATAGTATATAGTATAAGAGTGGAACGAAATAATTTCACCTCATAAAACAACTTTTCCTTTTTACCTTTTACATATAATTTTTAGCTATCAAAGTATATAACGTAATAGGTACATGACATGAAAAAAATAACATTGAAAGAAATTACAGGAATATGTTCATACTCAAATCAAATACATCAAAAAACACTTCGTATTCCTAAAATAACTTCATACCTAGAAATAAATTGAGATTGATCAAACGTATTTCAGATTAGCATTCCACACGTTATTTCAATTTCATTTAAGTTGTGACTTTTATAAACCTAGAAACTTGAACTTCTTGAATTCTTGAATAATTGATTGAGATTGAATTCAAGCAATTTTAGAATGTAAAGCATTTTATGCCTCTTAATAAAAAAAAATTGTTCTCGGTAAAATTATTTAGACACTTCATTCTTTGATAATTATTGGAAAAATGTTACGTTTATAATAGCTTGAACAAGTAATCAAGTCAGCAAAGTTGAAAAACGTATATAACACTGCAATTTTGAAACCAATCGAATTATTTAAAAACGTTCTTTATTTCTCTAAAAAACTCCAATTGAAAGAAAAGAAACAAAACACAACCAACGAATAGCTGGCACACAATTTACTTATTTACTCGTAAATGGAGAATTTAGAAAAACGTAATTAAAAAATCTTTTGTACGAATTTGTTTAGAGTAATTGGATTCCGGCAACTCAATCCCTTAGGTACTCGGCAACAAAGTTGTAATTGGAACCGAATTTCAAATAGACTGAATAGACAAGAACGTAATTTCGACGGGTCCTACGTATACTGGTACAAGTGCAAAAACACAACTGTTCAGGAGAGCGGTTCAAAGGTTCTAAAGCTTGTAATTTTGTCATAAATCAATAGAAATACTTGAAATTTTGAGATGTTATATTAGAATCTCTAAGAAACAAGATTGCATTATTGTTTCTTAATTTTTTTTTATACTTTGGAAAATAGTGTCACTTGCATTGATGTAGCTTGTTTTATTTATTATGGTAAAACCTGTAAACTGATACAAGTGGCCACTTATACCAGTATACAATGTACTTGCTTATTCTTGTAGTAAGAGAAAATTTAAAAATTTTACTGTTTTAATATGCTATTTACAATCTACTGATTAATATGAGGTTATAATATTAACAATAACATCTTCTTTTATCGACTTTTAAACACTTACACCAGTTTACTCAGTACTGGAAAACTACTTGCAACAGTTTTCTGCATTGTTATTTGTTATTAAACTTAAATATTTAAAGGGTGAGGCAGGAAATGAAATAAAAATACAAAATTGAAGTCTTTTCCAGACCTACCTATGCTTAATAGGTGTTGTTAATCGGACGTTAATATTATTATGGCACTCATATTACTATACTCTATGCGGCACTCTTAATGAAAAAAAAAATCGATGGACTTGCCATTTTAAAAATAATAAAACTAAAAAATTTAATCTTCTTAATTAGGAACTTTCGGTAATTATATATACCTAGCAAGGCACCGACTCCATAAAATTATAAAGTTGTATTGCAGGTTAATACTAGTTTAGGTTTGGCTTATTAATATAGTTAGGTAGGTTATAGTATTATTTTTAACTTTTTAGTGCTATTATCGATTTTTAAAGTAAGTTTATTCTTTGCACAAAGTTTTTTATTGGTTTATTTTTAGTGATATATTTTAAATCTTAGATAATAATAATAATATGGCCTTCACCCATTCATCATTCTCATGATAATTTCCATCAAACCAAATGCAGTGCCACGCATCTCACAAACAACGAATTCCGGCTACATTCACGAGGCCATCGTAGCTTCATCATCAGATCTGATGGTAGAATGGTTCTTTTTGAAAGCAAATGCTTCACTTGCTGTAGAAAAAACCAAATTTGCTGTACGCTTTCCTATAACATTATATAACGCTATAACATTTGAAGAGTTCCCTCGATTTCACCAAGATTCCATCATCAGATCCCGACTTGGTGACTATGGGACCATTTGGGAAGTATACCCTTTCCAACAAAGAAAAAAAATATTTCAAATCGGTTTCGAAAGCAAAGGAGATATGCGCGAACATAAAAAATCCGAATTGAAAACCTCCTCCTTTTTTTTAAAGTTCCCCCATGGAATTATTTTCCAGTTTTCAAAAAAGGGAAGCAAAACTTAAAATCAAAAACGAAAGATTGAGTTACTTTGTTTTATATATGATCAAACAATACAAAATATATCATCATACTATTTAAAATGTCAATTAATATTTATTTTCGTAATTTCCTGGAGTGTTTATTTTACTATTTTTTTTTTCTAATAAATCTAGCATTACTTGACCTCTTGAGCGCTTCATTGTTGTGACATGTTACCACTACTAAATCAAGACAAACCAAATCTGAATAGTTTTTTAATAAATGAATATGTAACCTAAAACGCATCGCAGTTATACCAGTGTTGTAACGTGCTCCCGACAACGAGTCGCGTCGCACGCGACTACCTACACTGGTGCAAGTGACTTATATCAGTGTAGATGGTCGTGTGGCAGAAAATCATGTCACTTATATTAGTTTACAAGTTTGTATCTTTGAAATTACTTGATAATTTAATATAATTTTTACAGGATGTAAAGTTAAGGTAATTTTAAGGCTTTTGGTGCAAAAAAACGTATTTCGCTGTTTTGCGGGTTACACCAGTATACGTAGGACCCGTCGATTTGACTCCTACTTTTAATATGTTTTAAACTTGAAATGCTTCGTCATCGAATTAACCCTTTCATGTCGACCTTTCTAATTGAAGTGAGAATTCTTTTTTGGAAGAAGAAAATCCTTTTTTTGTACAGACTTGGAAATTAGAGTGTGCTTTATTTAGGTAATGTATTTTGAGTCATTTGTTCATACTGTTAATAATAACAGCTTCTTGGCTTTGGTGACGTTGTCTAGATTATAAAATAAAAAATACCATGATGGTCAATATAATACATTGTACGAAAATTATTTAAGACGATAATTTAAATCCTTATTATTAAAAAATAGGTTGTAACATACAATACAGAAAATTAGACTCCTTTCAAGGAAAATATTTTCTAAGTAAACTGAACCAGGCAAGCTGAGATTTCACTGGCAATTGGACTACTACATAAATTATGTGGCCGCCGATAAAAATGCCAGTCTCAGTTTATTAGGCATCTATAAAGTAAACGCTGTCACTCACTTACTCGGGTACAAATTGGATCTGTAAATATCGAGAATCGTTACTCTCGGTTTATTCTTTTCATGGTTCAATGGTCATTTTGCAGTTGGCTTTTTAGGGTTGACTGTAAGTAGGCAGTGTTTTGTTTCATATTATATTAACTGTTCAATTATAATGTAGTATTTCATAATGTGTTCGTAATAATCCACGTATTATATGCTATAAAACAGTTTGATATATTAATATAAAGTTATGTATATTAATCTTCAGATAGCTATAAAATAATTGTTTGGTCGCTACTAGATTATTATCTATTATTTTTATTAAAATATTTGACGATTACAGTAAACGATGATATTAGTGTTGTTTTAAGTTACGTGTATCGTCACTAAAATCTATTAATATTCGGGGTATGTTATGGTGTTAAGTACTTTTGTTATTAGGAATCTCAATAAGTAAATAAGAATGAGACATTGTAGAGGTCGTTTTACTTTTTTATTTCGTTGTACTGGAAATTGATTTAGTTTTAGTAAAAATTGAGAACGTCCTTAATTTAAGAGGTTCTGCTAATGAAAGAATCGTAATTAAAACTTTCTGTCTGGCTTTTATTTTAAGGCTTAATGACGTTAAGAGTAATTAAGTACTTGTTTATTAGCTTTTCTTTAAATAACTTCTAGAGCAAGACTGATATTTAAAATACTAATTTATCGTATCTGTTGTGTCGTATTTCAGCACTTTACTTATTGTCATATCTTATTGTCTTTCTTAAGATTTAAATTAATTTATGTTATAAAATAATTTTATGTTGCTGGAAATACAGAAGAATATCATCTGTATTTGCAACAGTATTATCATTAAGAAGGAACATGATTTTAATTAGTTGCGTTCTATGAAGAACAAAATATTGCATTTATGAGTTATAATTCTTCTACCTCTAATTGTAAATATGTCTCAAGGGCGAAAATAAATATTTATTTTTTCTATTATTAATTAAAGTTTTAATTCTGTGTACACAACAGTCACACATAACTAAATATATAGTCTGAGGTGCTATGTTTCAGTGTACATATACATAATATTATGTAAAAAAACGTAGAATTACAAGTTTTTTTATAACATACATTACGATCTACATTTGCTGACACAGATATTTTTTATATTGTGAACGGTTGCGGGCGTGATAACAATTAATGTAAAAATACGTGTATCTAACAAAAAATAACTTTAAACCTATTGAAACTAACAGTAATTTTGTTTTCAATTGAACTCTACCAAACCGAGAGAATAATCTGTTTTAGGAGGAAATTGCTAGAAAAAATGGAGTTAGCGGGGAAATCACTGCAGGACTCGGAACATTGCTGCCAGTTACAGGGAACTAATAAAAAACTAAAGCTTTCGGTTTTATCCCAAGCTTTACAATGCTAAAATTTTTAGTTATCTTCTAAAACTTTTTGGCTAAAGCCAAAAGCTAAAACTTTTTGGCTACAGCCAAAAAGTTTTCAAAAAAGCTAAGCAAAAGGCAAAAAGCCAAACTATAGTAGCTATAGTTATAAATAACTATAGCTACTATAGTTTTAAAACAATATGTTATTTTATCAATCATATTATTCTTTATTGTGGAACACGGGTAGGTACAAAATGCAGACGTTATGTAGTATAAGCATAAGCTATATCCTGTCTTCTAGGCATACAATAATTTAGTACGTATAATATGTACTAAATATTATTTAAATATCAATAATACTGAAATGAACAAAAACTAAATCTAAAATGTCAAAGTAATTAGAATAAAAAGATAAAATGGAATGATTACACTATGTCATAATTACACGTTAATTCGTTAGTTATCTTGTATCCAATAATTCAATCTTTTTACTTCTGTAAGTTGTGTTCAATTGTGAAACGCATAAATTGACACAATATAATTTTTATAGAAATTAAATCCCTAGTATTCCTCTGAAATAACTAAATACTATCTAGGTTCATTTACCATTCAAAATTGTAGTGGTAATATGATAAATAATTATATTGAATAATCGTTGTAATGATCTGGTACCTTTCAGACGACATATATATGTATTATTTGTAAAATATTATTATGCCCAATTTAACACGAACAAAAAATAATATTTATAATGACTAAGTATTTTTCAAAAAAGATTTTTTATATTTTATTGTCAATTCCCAAATAGCCGAGGTCCGTGCTCGAATAGGGATAAAAGAGAAATATAATAAATTGGATCATCTGCCGCATATTTGGTACAGATGTGTCACGCTGGACATTCGGGTCGAGTTTTGATACAAAAATCTGTTACATGTGTAGAGTCGGTGTAACTTTCAGTAGCTATTTTCTGTATTTTTTTATTGAACAACGAACTGGTTATTCTTTTGTATAGTATCGATTGTTATATTTAAAGTTAAATCATCATATACTTTATTAGACTTTGTAGAAAAGTTTTTATTCAATCTCCTCATAATTTTTAGTCGATTAGAATACAGTCAACCGACTGTATTCTTTAGATATCGGGTATTTTTACAGTGTTTAAGGATAGTCTCATTAAACATTAAAGATTTCTAATGATTAAGAGTGTATTACATTACAACCCAAATTATTAAGTTGACTATTTTAAGAGGTTTAATCGTATCTACTAACATAAAAAAAAAAACTTTCACAAAACCATACTTGCCCAAAACAATAATTTTGTAAAATATCTAATATTAAACACTAATACGATACAACTTACATAATGTCATGTCATTTCAACACAAGTATCTTTCCGGGCCGTTGCCCTCTAAACCCGGATAACCGTGTGACGTCACAAACGCCCCTTCTATAGAAGGTTAAATTATTGGCGCTCAAAATTGGTGGGCCGAGCCCTGGCAGTGACATATGGAGGGACAAAACGGGGTTAGTAATGTGTCCGGCCTAATAATTATAGTAAAATACATAGTTTAGTGAATGGAGGACAAAATTGTCGCTAAATACCCGTTTTGTGAATAGAAAAGATGGAAATATGATGATATTATATACATTTACGGAACAATTGTTGTTTTAGTAGACAATGCAATAATGTATATTTGTAATTAAAATACATTAGACATTCTGAAGCTTACACTCTAATGTTTAACAATTTAGTTTTGCTTCTGTGGTAAATATTAATATTAAACATTAATTGAAAATTTATGTAAACTACTTAATTAAACTTCGTTAAAATTATATTTTAAACTAACCTCTAACACATGCTTATTAAAAACTTATAAACCAAACGAACCGTGTAAGAGATTTTCTCATTTATATTAAAATTCGGTATTAGACTGTTACTACGTTAAATCTCAGAACAATCTAAAACAAAAGACGATCTCACAAAACGGTATTCAATAAAAGGGTTAATGGTTTTCTCGAACCCAAACAAAAGCATATTGTGTGAAAATCGAGCTCGGAGTGTAGGCGAGCCCTCAGCTTAGCTGACCGAGTTATCATACTTCGTCATATAGTATCAATGTGTCAAATATGTAGGTCGCCTTTGATACCCAATACACTGTCTTAAACCACCAAAATGTTTGAAGATAAAAATGATCGTCACTTGTTCTCGTCTGAGTAAAAGGATTGTTTCAATTCTTGCGCTTTATTTTACTTTGTACTTGTAAGAAGTTTTCAGTACGTAGCTTCTAATTAATGTTCTTTACTAATTAATGTTTAAATTTGTTAAAATTATTGTTTTACTAAAGAAAGCTGTGTACAAAATTCGTGAGAACAAATTCCTTTGTTTTCTCAGAGAAATTTTACAACGATCAAAACGTTAAAATCATTAACAATTCAAATGTCATTGCTTTTCCCAATAATAATTATGGAATACAAATTGAAACCGTAAAACACTGAACAAATAGAAAATACACAATTCAATATCCTATCAAAGCAAAATTTGATTAATTATTCGGTGACAAGCCAAATTTTCGCGCGAATGGATTTCAAAGGTTGCCCGTACTAGCCCGTATTTGGTTTTGTTTTGTAACAAATGATGGGAAAATGTGGGGATTCTAGGCTAACGTTTAGCGGCTGTGCCCAATTAGCTCCTGATGCTGCCAATGTTTTTGCTCTCGGGTTTTGTTTGTGTTTAATTAAACTGACAATTATGAATTGTGATTTGAATATTGGATAGTGTGGTTTTAGATTTGATATCTAATACTAAAGTGTTATTGTGATGAATACATTTTGAATAAAGCTTTGTATTGTAATAAATGAAGAATACTTTTGTAGAAGTAGCAAATATACCCGATGAACTATAAATGAATACTTTGATATGTAAATGAAACTAAAAGAAGGAAAAAATCTGAAAAATTACCACATTTAATACTTTAGCTTGAAATCAAGACTCACAGTCTTACTTAAGAGAAAATAACTGAATAACTCATAACTGTTATCACAACAAACCAACACACAAGAAAGGGTTTCCACCAACAATTACACCATAAAAGCAATATTAACTCAGCAATAAGAACTACTTGGCCCCCACTTATTAGCTTCATATTTCTTCCACGCATTACTCGGGACGCAAAAATTATTCGCGTCGTTATGCTCGCGATATTTCTTTTACAAAAAATGGGTAAGTGTAAGTACGAGCATCGATCGTGGCTCCTTGGGATTGAGGAAATTAGTCCTTAGACGCGTTAGAATAAACAATAAACGCCTGGGGTAGAATGGTATGGAATATTCTTTAATACAATTCAAGAAAATTGATTAAAAAGATGAGGAATAGTGTAATCACACAGTGGCAGTGTCGTCGCTACGGTACTCTATATTCATAAACTAAGACTGTATAAGAAATGATCATTAGCGTTAATTAAGTCCCGACAGTAATCAATATTGGTTATAATAAAGGTGAATATTTTGCTTTTAAATTATACACTGCCAATAAGGCAGGTGCTTGTCCATTTATTATAAAGTAATCTTGAACCTTTGAACGTTTGAATATTTGTTTGCACTGACCACAAGCTTTGAAAGTAAAGGGTCTATGATTTACTTATGATACTAAAGTTATTGGTAACGAAAGTATAAACGTAAAGTTATTCTAAGTAGTCATTAAGCAGCTTACGCAGCATTAAGCAGCAAAAAAAAATATGAAAGTTTTTTTTTATTATTATAACTTATGTTTAAATAGCTATAATAAACTAATTATTGTTAAACTAATATGTAATTGCAGAACAAAAAGCAGCATACCTACTGTTAGGTAAAAATCGACGTTCTAAAACAATCTCCTTTTAAAAATAAGAATTCTTTGAAATGTTTTATTCAAGAATACAATCAGAGCACGCAAAAACGATTCTCCTATCGACATTTATATCAACCGCAGGACCTATCTTTATCTTACCTTGACAAATAAAAACCCATTTTTACCAAAAAGTTTCGAACAAAGTCTCATTTTTAGCATTTCGATAAGTACTTTTGAAACATTAGTTGGATATCATCAATAAGTTTGCAAACGTTCAAAATAAATCAATTGAGTCCATTTAAGAGTCTACAATACTTTCCAACTAAAATATATTTCTTTAGCGTACATTACCTCAGAACTTTGAACTTATTCTTTCAAGTTTTAAGTGCTAAAAGAAACATATATTATTGCTTTTATTCCTTCGAATCGCAGGAAATATTTTGAAACTTTCATTATTCTGGATTGAAACAATAAGCTCTTAAAGAAGTTTTGTGGTTTAAATATTTTTTATGAGGTTGACTTTTATCTTTATTTACCTCACTTTCGACTTGGGTTGTCCATTCTGAGAACAAAGGTACTACGAACCGAAGAGGTTCCATTGCAAATAAAATTCAAGCTGTTTTGTTAACAAAAAGTTTAAGTTGATTTACTTTTAATTAATCTCTGAAATATTTTATTTAAAGTCTTGGTAATGCTTATCAAGTTATTTTGAAGATACGTCATGATGTGTTATGTTAAGTTGTGATCATGTATAAATTGAGATCAAATTTAATTTACACCAGTCGATAATTTAATTAATAATACCTCGATTAATAATCATAATTATTGTTTAATCTCTCGAAAACTGAATAGGTAAATTTTACTGGAAGGTGAATATTTAAAATGTGATACGTGAATCACTACAATATACGTGTTACAGCTATTTTATTTAACAGAGGTATACAATCCGAGACTTAGCCGGGAAATTAAAATTACAATTTTTACACATAAAAGTTGATAATTTTAAAATTATTAACTTTTATTTTCGTAAAAAAAATATCTATTACGGGATTATTCCCCAAAACTATAAGATTGTTTTAATAATACACAGATTTTTTTGTCGCCTGTATAAGTAATTTACTAGAAAATAAAAGCATACAGAAGTATGATTGCAAATCAAATGAAGATAAACATTATTCGTTTTTAATTTATTCCTTTACATAGGTTTCATTCTATCCAATTCAAAAAAATATCAAACACAATAGATACCATAGATTTTTCTTATCTCATTCATCTAAGTAATTTTGGAACCTAAATATAGTTTTCTAAAGCCTTCTAAAGAAGCCACTGATTTAAAATTAATTGTCTCGTATGAAAATAAAGTCAAAGCATCATAAAATATAGAGGCCTTATTGGGTCTAATTAATTAAACTATTGAGAACTCAAAGATCACGTAAAGCTTAATACAGCGAGAATAAAGGACCACAAATAAACTAAAACCATAATTGTTAGTTTTAATAGAATATCAATAGTTCAATAGCATATGAACTGTAATTAAAATTTAAGTCTACTGTTTACTGTGCAGTAAGTTTTAATTAAAAGTTACACAACATAGGATCGGTATTTAGAATAAATATATATTTTTATCTACTTATTTAATTTTAGTAATTACAGATCTTTTTATTGATTAAGACCTTTTGGGTGTTTGTGGTACACAAGTGGAACACAAGTGCTTTAGCTACTTACTTTGGGTTCAGAGCAATGTTTGTTATGTTTTCCGCATTTTTTTTTTTTTACCTTTTTGATTCGACAAAGATCAAATTTCTCTAAACATAACTTATCTTAAACCAACTCAAAAATACCTAAACTTGCTAATTCAATTACCTAATGTAAATATTTAATTACTAAACCCAAAATCTAAGGCTTCCTAATAAACTTAAAATTTGAAATTCCGAAGCCCCCTATCTGATCACTTTTGATTACTGATCAATTAACAATTTAAATGAGAATTGGATATCTGATTTAATTTGTAAATCTGATCTGCTTGTGAATGAAGTAAGCCATTCATTACATTCAATCCCTAACGAGCTCATTAGGTTACTTGGCTTTAAGGGGAAGCTAAGTTTTACATTTGTGTGCGTAAATTAATTATCTTTCGTGATTTTTATTAAAGGAATTTGAAGGTTGGTATTGGACGGGTATTTATAGGGTTGGATAATGTTTTGTAATTAAGCTTACGTTTATAATTACGTAAGCACGAGCAAGCGTGGTGATCAATGCTCGTGCCTTCCCTGTATGGGAAGAGGCCTGTGCCCAGCAGTGGGACGTTTATAGGCTGGATTATTATTATTATTATTATAATTACGCTGGTAGAGCAATGTGTTTTTATTTAAATTTGTATAATATTTTCAAGATGACATTGTTAGTAGGCAGATAGATATCGCGAATGATAGAAAGATTTTGAAGACGAAAGTAATAAACGGATAACCCATTTATACTATTTACTTTGCATTTTTTTTTTGGCAGTGAAACTTAACAAAAAACTCTTGCACAACCTAATCAGTTCAAAAAGCAAAATGTTCTACACTAAATTCTAAAGTAAATACATATGACCTAGCTTTTACCTAAGACCTAAGATAAGAATCTGTGTGAAATGGACTGGGCGCAGGTAGGCTTGTGTGAAAAATTCGAGGACCGCATAATATGCCCATTTGCCGGGACTGATAAGTATTCTTAGGTAAAAAACCTCTATTTGCTAGACCACTCTGGGTTAAATAGCACTCGTAGATATTTACTTAGTAACATACTGAGTTGGGATAGTCTTTTTTTTACTAAAAATATTTTCAGGTTTTATAGTAATTAATTAGATGTTTGAAGCAAAGTAGCGGAAGTCATTTATAATAAACAAAAATTAAATATGTTCTCTATTATTTTTTAAGCGAGTTTTATCATCTAGTTAAAACGATCAACAACTCTGACTATAGCAAAGTAAAAATAATACATTAAATAATAATTTAAATAAGAGTCGACTTGAATAAAATTATATAGAACCTACTTTGATACCATAGATAACTAGTATATTTTTTGAAATCGATCCTCAATCGATCTCGTAGTAAACATGAACAATAAAAAATATAGCGTGGAATTCAGAAAATCCTACTTTTAGCCCAAAAATAAATAAGGTTCAAACCCCGTAAAATACCAGTTACAGTTCCATTACCGATAAATCAATTACAACTATTTTTCTGTCCACCTACAATCCAATTTGCCAATAAGCCAAGCGTTTCCAATTGGCAAGGTTTGCCAATGAGCCTCAAAGGTTTCGTTTGAATGACGGCAATATTGCCTAATCCGATGCCGCAATCTCTTTCAACCTCCGACAATGGGTACTGGGTACTGTGCCACTATATCAATGAGTATGACTCACTCTGTAAAGAATTAATGATTTCATTACTGGAGTACAGAATGTCGTTGATTGGAATTACTTTTATGGAAAGGTTTATGACGCTGTTGGATAAGTTTTGATGATAGCTTATTTACTTGAACGAGCTAGATATAATTATATAGAATCTGTAGATACTTTTGTAAAACTGAAGCGAAGACTTGTACAAGATGTAGCGTTGAAATAGTTCACAGACGTAAAAAAATAATCCTACTCTATCGTATAGTTTGACCTATATTGCATACACGTATGTATATTTTTTGTAGCCTACGTAAGACCGACTAAGACCCCACTGCTGTTCAAAGGCCTCCCCTTTCTTCGTCCAAACCTCTCTGTTTTAGCGATTTTGAACTGACTGGTCATCACACCACCTTCGCCGCGGACGACCTTGACGGCGTAGTCGTTCCGGCGTCCAGTGGGTGACGATCTTTGCCCATCGGTCAGGCTACATGCGCGCGAACTGGTCAGCCCACTCCCACTTAAGCCTGGCTGTTTTTTCTCCGTCATCTGTTACTTGTAAACAACTCACTCATTCAACATTTAATAATAAATACGTAATTAGTTCTGTGTATTCTGAAAAACGTCCCAAAATAAGATAATTCATTTGAAAACCCAACCTCCACAGCACTACAATTATAATTATAAACCAAACCTAAAATATTTTCTAAGTAAATTTTAATCCGTAGTATCTAATCCAGAAGTTTCCAACTACAACACTTATCCGAAAGTTTTCGAGCTAAAACTTTAAAAACAACGCTACAGTCTGAATCACTAGAAACCCTATATAAGGCTTTAGAGGAAACAGGATGAGCCTATTAAGGATAGAAGGATCGCAGTAATTTCACGGATCAAGTAACATATCTTTTGATCGTAAAGAAACAATTAATAAAAGATTTTACAAAGAAAACAGTTCAGTGGAAACGAAAATTGATAGAAGGACCTTTTTGCAAAGAAGAAGCTTCAATAACATTATTTATAGGACGACCTCCGTGGTCGATACGCACCGGTTTTCAAGGTGTCGCTAGCTCTGAGATCTCAGGTTCGATCCCTGGAAGTATTTAAAGTTAAAGTCATTACAAAGTAGAATGTCACTTTTCTACTCACTTTTCTAGTCACTGTCTAGGTGTTTGTGGTACCTTCGTTGTTTCTGAATTCCATAACACAAGTGCTTAATATCTACTTACTTTGGGTTCAGAGTAATGTATGTGATGTTGTCCGCATTCATTATTTATTTATTTGCTTGATAAATTGTTGAAGCTACTCATATCGCAAAATTCTTGACATCAAAGCTGCTTTATTTTTTCCACCCAAATATTAGTTTTGAGACTAAAAAATCACTGTACTATTTACTACGATTTCATTCATTGGTAAAATTTAGCTCATGAAGTATTGATGTTCAGTGTTAAAATAGTCACATACTAAAATAGAAGACAAATGGTATATATAACTACGTGTATTAAATCCATAACTTAAAGCAATAGGAAAAATTCATATCTACCACAGTCTCCTTCATATTTTTAAAATCACCAATAGTCAAACTATTCGAATTTGCGAGTGCAGCAGCTGTGATTGGTCGAACCGCAGGAGCCGTCGATATGTTCCAATTATAAAACTGATCCGGGACAAGGTTGTCATTTATTTCCCGATAGTATTTTGTTTCAGTGTTTGTATAGCAAATAGAATGTTGGGACGGAGTGCAGCAATTGAAAATAAATAAAAATCACACAAAAAAGGTGAGAACAATAAGCTTGTTGGCTTTTTTTTATTAGAAACCACCATTGCAATATGTATTTTAACTTGAATGGAGAACCACGCGCGATACAATATATGTTTTATTGAACCTATACAGTACACCCTCAAAAATAAGTTTTCTATAAAAAAAACAATATGGTTGGACTCTATTGTTCTTGGACTGATTATTCATTTCCGTCCTGTAAACTCCAGAATGATTGCAAGATATGTTCTATGCAGGTCTAGTCATAAACTTGTAGTTATAGCCCAAATACTTCAGCCTATTCTATCAGGGTATAAGCAATTCCAGATAATCGTTAAGCACTCATTTCGCTTTTATCGTAGGGGCGTAATACAAATTGGTAAGGTTGGGACGCTTTCTCATGTTGTAGAAATGTAGTTACGATTTTACTAGAAATCAATCGCACGCTCGGGTCAGAAGGCAATTGAGGTGACATGTTGTTGTTTGGCAATCCATATTTCACTACATTCACTATAAGCGTTTTTTTAATGTTAGTTGAAGTCGGTTTATAACATAACATACCATCACGCCTGTGAAGGCGCAAAGGGTTAGGCAGAGGTGTACCGATGTACACCCACAGTTCGCCGGTATGTTTAGGTCCCATGTAATAGGAGGCGAGCCTTTTGCCACTAACTGGGCACAAATCTGAATTCCGAACTGCTACTGAGAATTTCATAGAAAACCCCAATAACACCTTGGTCGACTTGGGAATCGAACCCAAGACCTCAAGCGTAGCAGTAGCGCTTAGCACTAGACCAACGAGGCTGTCGCTTCATAACATCTAAGCGATAGTTGATGTGAATAAAAACTATATCGCTGTTTAAATAAAATTATCATGATTACTTTATTAATATTGCCATAACCGTTTAATGTTTAAGTATAAAATTTAATCTTTAAAGTACCGTATAAATACTCTCAATTTTCGCAATCACCCACCATAACATCGGCAACACGCAATAAAGCCAAATCTTCGTATTAACGTCGCTACAAACGATCATAACCGGTTTAAACCGGTATAAAGTCGCGAGTCAAAGTGATCATCAATGTGAACGCGGGTTTATGCGGTCTGCAATCGTGATTGCCGCGATTTGTATCACGCTGATGACCGACTGGCTGTTGGATGAGGGGTTATTGAGGCCAAATGGACGGAATTGCTGTAAGGAGGTTGTGTATTTAAAAATTCTTGATTTGTACACATTTGTAGGTAACTTCTTCAAGTAGAAAAAAAAAGCACGGTTTTATAGGTAAATGGGTGTTTCTGTAATATGCTTTTTTTTCTGATAGAGGATTAAGATCAATACAGTATGAAAGTCAATAGCCTGATCTTAGTAAGGTTGTTCAACAAATTGTTTAGGTAAAAAGTAAAGTAAGAATGCGACTTACACATATTTGGGTATTATCTTTCTCATACGTCAAATCTACATAAGAATCCAATCCCTAAATATTCAAGCGTTTTCTGCAAATCTGAAAAGGCGTAGGCTTCTCACCATAACTCAATTTTAACTTTATCATATTCACACGAACTTGGAATAAATCTCATACATACGCTAACCCGGAAACACCACTAAGCCATTGAACGAGCTCAATACATATTTAAAACACAGCTTATTTAATATTTAGTGCTAACTTGGCTATTCTCCCAAGAAAAGGAAATTAGTGTCATGTACAAGGCTCACTGCCAAATGTCTTGCCAAATTCTAGGTTTCAAGTAAAAATGCTAAAGAGACCTAAATGGAAATCCAGATACGAAAAAGGATAACGAAAAAGGAATGTTTGATCTAGTAACAAGAATTGTTTCGGGAACGAATCTGAGGTTTTGGGTTTCAACCTTTGGTCCGAAAATGGTTAGGCAAACACCTAGATCTCAGTTAGACGTTATCAGTAGAATAAATCTAGTATTGGGGATCTTTACCTGAATATTGTCGTCTATCTTTGTCGATCTATTTGTTAGCTTGGCTGATTGACGAGCCTCTAATGTTACAAATGGGAGGATAAATGTTCTGTTTGGATTCACATTTGAGAATAGAACTAGAATGATTGTTTTGTTCTTTTTTTTTGCGTTTTCTTTCCAGTTGTTGACTAATAGTATTGGAACCCTTGGTTTTCAAACCTTTGGTAGGTTTTGGAAATGGTTTTACAATTTGGTATCCATATTTTGACTTAAGTTTTGATGCAAGGGTCGCACGTTGCGTCCTACACCAAAGGCCGACCCAATTTCCAAGGCAACAATGACATACCGTCAGGTCTCTTACCATCGCAACGCACCAAACCATTAAGGTTCCAAAACAGCTGGTTGGGGGTTTGGTTGGGGGTTTTCTGTTTATAATCACAGATAAAGAATCTGGATTACCACATAAATATACAGGCTGTGTAATTTTTAGAGAACAGCCCATGACCTGGTGATGAAGATTTCGAAAATTGTACATGTGTTAATGTTCACGTGTGTTCTGGAATTAATATTTCAATGGGATATTTTCTTTGCAACAAGATACAAAACAGGAAGATGATTACGCATTTACGAGTGCTTACTGTGCTTCGTATATCAACTTTTTCCTTGTTTGTGTTTATTTAATGGTGGAGAAAACGTGAGGTGTCAGTCTGTTTATTGCTTGTTTGTGACATTACATCACCCGAACTGTAGTATTACGTAATCATATACACTTTTAGTACCCCTTTTGATGTTTCTATTATACTTTCTGTATTAGTATGTATGTATGTATTAGTATGTATGTATATATGCTACACTACTATGTTTTAGTATAGTATGTCAGAGTCAAGGTAAAACGTGTGGTTTACGAATAAACGCAAATACACAAATGGATAATCTGTACTGGCTTGATAAGTGCTTCTCATATTAAAACCTTTAATGGTTCCACAACAATTTTCGTAAAGCACTAAAACAAACAATATTCCAAGAAAATCTGGGAATAAATTGTACAAACTATATGGCATTGAATTTTATTTTCTCACAATCTGGGCCAGTCGTCTTTTTCCACTTCAGTGGGCCGTGTTGATATTCAACCTTAACCTATCAACGCTCGAGATTTCTTTGGTAAAGATTCAATATGATAAAAGTATTCGAGGAATCGTTATTTCAAGTTTTAAATGTTCACTTTAATTATGTACTTAGCAATTAAGATACAATCGCTTTAATACTGACTATTGTATTTAAAACCAAAGAAAATGTAATTTGCATTTAAATATAATAACCTCCTTTGTTACTACAAGTTTCAGTGACACGTTCTCATTTCCTTTTTAAAACATTGTACAGTTTCATTCTAAAACTAAAAGCTGTGCATGTCTACTTATGCAGTACAGTAAGCAACACGAAGATGAATTTCCGTCACACAAGTCGCATATTCAAAGAGCTCATCTTGTGTTGTACGCTGTACAATGCTTAAGCTGACGGAATGTTGGCTGTCGCCGTATGATAATGTTACTTTCACACGTTCTCATGTAAATTTTATTACTGGCTTTTCCGTTCCTTTTTCAAATTGAGAAATTCTCGTTTATTTGCCTCGTTTATTACGTGTGGCGTGTTTTAACGGCTGTAATGAATATTTTGGATGACAATTTTAAAGTTAAATGTTTTTCATTTTTTTCTGGATTCGCTTTATGAAATTTTTGTAGATCGGATATAATCTGAGTCGGTAATTTTCGTTTGTTGAGTTATTATGTTGGTGGAAACGATAAGATAAAAGAGCTATTACATGTTGAGTGGCTAACTCTTTGTAGGTCTAGATAACCAACTGATTTTCCATAAAGATAATTTGATACAATAACTTTACTATATGAAGGATAGAAACAAGACACAAAATTGTACAAAAAATCTCAACACCTCAATAACTCTAGCAAAGTTTTTAAGTTCTTTATACTTCCGCAGCACTTCCGCACTACGCCAAAACGATCTAAGACTTACCAGAAACCTATTTACCTTAAAATGCAGATGCTATTTCAATTTTGCGACTGGCAATCCAGCGGTTATAGATGGGCTGCCTCATAAAACACTGGAAGGACGCCAGAATGCTGTTTGG
This sequence comes from Autographa gamma, assembly GCA_905146925.1. Lineage (NCBI taxonomy): Eukaryota > Metazoa > Arthropoda > Insecta > Lepidoptera > Noctuidae > Autographa > Autographa gamma. The sequence goes on from LR989858.1 coordinate 2,906,918, forward strand.
ACGTCCTGCATCGAAGCAATATTTATTCGCCTTCGTTCGCGATCAAACAAGATATTTGAAAATCCAAGGACCGAAGAAGAAATTTACGATACCTGGTGCACTACAAAAATGCTACTGGTTGCCATAAATTATGTTCTAGTTCAAAATAGGAATTTGGTCATCCTAAAAGATTTCGCATTTTGTGCCAAAACTAGGAAAGAGTAAATAATTTTCTTTTGTTCGAAGCTTATGAATCCTTTACTTAAAATATGTCTGTTGATTGGATACACAGATTACGTTTACCATCAAAACCATAATTATAATTCGAAGTAACTTTGTGTACTAAAACTGGGAAATTGATATTGTCAGCTGATGGATCCGTATCTAATGATAACCAAAGTTTAATTATAATTTCAATACCACCTGAGACTCACGGATTACTAAACTTAGTCAAAGTTTGAACATTATTATCATTAAATTTATCAATGGATTGGATGCTGCTTAAAATTTAAATTGAAAAATGGTTGTTGACTTATGGAGATCGATGAAATGTATTTTATCTTCGTTTATTTTTTCTTTTAAAATTAGCCAACATCTATTTATTTCGGTAAAATAGAACCTCAACATTTAATTTTAATAGCTGCAAGTACCCATTAAAATTTCGTTTTTGAGATAAAAAAAAATCTCAATTTTTCATATTAAATAAATAAAAAACTTATTAATCTCCGAAGGTAGATATTTCAGATTATCAAAGTCGAGTGATAGACTTTCTAATATATGGTTCTTCGTCTAGATACCACCGCAGAAAGCAGCTGCGGCCGTAAATTTAATATTATGGGCACTCTGTCTACATTGATCGCTGGACTCCGGAGAATAGATACAATGTTTAGCCAAGATGCTGACTAATATGAGCTGAGTATAGTTACGAGTAGCTCTAGTAAATTTCAAGAAAGCCTTTCAAAATTACCTACTTGTGATTGATTCCGAAAGTTGGATGAAAATCAATCGACCAGAAAATAAAACGAGGATATTATTATTTATTTTTAAGTAGATATTTCGTAGGAAAGGCTTTGCATACAATTAATTCATCAGAATTAAGACAATCAACAGCAATCCTGAAAAGAAGGTGTATTTCCTAAAAACAAAATTCCACCGTACATATCGAGTAACCTATCTACTACAAGACACGTTCAGCAAGACAGAACATTTCAATCGAGTTTTCAATTTGAAAAATAAATCTAAAACAATCACTACACATTGTCCAGACACACGAAAAGAATAGTGGCTCAACACGTTCTAACTCAATAGAATAGTTGGAACAATCATTGAAGCAAACAGTCTGCGCCCGACTGCTCCCAAGGACTTCCACTGAGGGCCTATTCTCCTATCCTGTTTGTTCGTTTGAAAGGAATCGCAATTATCGACGGCGTTGACGTAAGCTCTTTTATAGTACGCCTATTATGGAGCCGAAATATATAGATACTTTTTGCTATTAGGTTGATGGCTGGTAGAAAGTTGGTGTGAGTGGGAAATTGAAGTTTTACTTTTGATCTTCTAAATATCACTCGAATTGTAAACAATTGATGTTTTACTAAATGTTGTGACAATAGTTGAAGTAAAAATGATTCGTTTTTTAATGTTCTGATATTTTACGAGATTGTTATCGTAAAATGTTGATTACCACTTCATTTCGTACATACGTTGTGGAACACCTGCATACAATTGATAATTAATTGATATTTAATAAAAATAAAAATATATTTCTTAGACCTACGATCGTTTTTAAACCGCGCAATATTTGTTGTCTAAGAAAACCTAAAATACTACACTTACATTCAAAAATCTCCACTAACCTAAAACCACGAAATCAAAGTTACAAAAAATATGCAATGTCATACTACCAGAAAAAATATTGAGAAGGGTTTTATAAATGGATGCCATTATCCTCGGCCCAGCTCCTTTCCATTACACCTTCGTAATATGTAGAAGTGACGCCTTCTACTCACGAATGCGGAAGAAAACGTAAAGATGATTCATCACATTATTTCAAATACTATTTTAGTTTTTTTTTGGCTACCTGGATTCAGAACAAATTGATCATGTTTTCCAATTTTCCTGTGTTTTTTACAAGGTTCTATTTCATTTGCAACTATGCTCTCTCAGTTAATGTTAAGTTTTCTTCAATACTGAATAGTGATTAACTATCATTAAACCTAATTATTCCACTTTTACGAACAAAATTTATCACGTCTATTCGTTGAATATTTTTGAACCCTGATCTGTAAAGAAAAACATAATAAGATTTTACTTTGGTAAGCATTCGATTCAAAGTATGTAAGTAGGGTATTATTTGCAAGTTTTTTTTTTTAAACTTTCTAATTATTCATTCTATTTACATCTTAAATGATACATTATCTACTGTCCTAAATATAAACCCCATTCATAAAATTATAATTATACTACTGAAGATTATATTATAATCGCATTATGCCCCTAATGACTAATTACGGGTCAAAGCCCAGCGGCTTAATTTCTGTTCACGTTTGAAGCCGGTTTTGGAAATATTTATATAGAGGTGGTTTGGGCTATTAGTGCGTTATAATTAGGACGTGTTTTGATATTAATTACAGATATGTGTTTGGGTTTGATTCATAGTATTTGGTATTTAAATCAGAAACAGTTTATGCAGCAAAACGTAAGGCAACAGGGAAAAATGTGTGTTATAATTTTGTTGGTACTTTATAGTTGTGTGTTTCACATTATAAGGGGCGATTTTTCGTTGAAATATTGAGTGCATTTAATCGTAGAGATACATATATATTACTGTTTTGAAAATGAGTCCCAACTAAATGCATGACCCAAAATCAATAAACCAACGAACGACGTAACGCTAACATGGCTTATGCAATCACTAAACTAAATTTACATTCATAACAGCAAAGCTTAATCGAAGCCAAATAAATCGTTCACTAAATTTACACCTACAATTCCAACCCTCTCTAGTTAATGGAAATCAGTCGAATATTTAATTAAACATCGCATCGTCGAATCAAATCGCACTTGTTTAATATCTGCCAAACGCATACAACGAATTAGGCTAACAGCAAAATACATCAGGGGCCCGATGCTGCCATATTAAGTCAGTGAGTGGCAGGTTAATGACCGTTCCAGTGAAAATAATAACTTTCAAACTATCGCGCTGCATGTTCCAGTGAAGTTCCAGTTCCAGCGTATGCAGATAAGAACAGTGACTGGCAATCCTACACTTACAACAGTAGCAAGTAGGTGTACATTAAGCATATACATCATTAAGCTAAAATTATCTGAATACGAAAATAAGGCACAATAACAAGTACACTGGAACGATTATTAACCTCTCGGTGACTTAAAATAGCGGCATCAGGCCCCAGTCTGCTAGCGACCACGCCTGGTGTAACCCGGTCGAAACGTCAAGCCCAAAAAGCTATTTATGCATGTACGCGCTTATTCCCGTGAATTATATTACTATGAACATGCAGCGCGTTAGTTTAAAAGTTAATATAGCAAAATAGGTACATGTTTTAAACACTATTTTGTTGACAACTCATCAACAGTTATATCTAAAGCAGATTTTAATTACTCGTCCCGAATACATGTTTTATAATTAATATTTATTTAATTAATTGCATGGAGGCTACGATTAATCATGATGATACTTAGGCCTACAGTTAAGGAATACGTAATGAAATAATAAGACTGATAAGCTTCGTAATGAAGATGGAAACTTGGGAGTTTAATTATTATCTCGGTTCACTTAAATTTATTTGATACTGTAATTATAATTTAAATTACGTTTTTTTTTAACACCAGTTATCGATAATATTTTTGGATTTTTTCAAGTCTGATCACATAGATTTACCAATTGTTATTTAGTTGCAAAAAATAGTGGTAATAATAGCACTATCAGTGTACCATTAGTAACAATGAAGATGGCAATTGAACTTATTGTTTTAAAATAAAGGCTATCTCAATATCAGGTTGTGACTACAGTTGTGTTTAGTCTACTATGCCTATGTATAATGTTAGTCTTTACTGAGATTCGGCAACCGTAAGCCTTGTTTGAAAATTCGTGTAGTATTTTCCGTAACGCATTTTTATCTTAATCAATCTCTAAAGCAAAATAACCTCATAAACTTCTACATCTTCATTATAAGACAATTAAAAGTAGTACGTTTTGCGCAATTATTTTTTTATTCAAGTCGTTTCCCCCAAGCTTGGTAATGACTCAAATTAAAATATGGTTTGCGGGGCACGTGAGGTTACCCTAAAATATTCATCCTTACTTTTGTTTTGTTGTAATTACGCAAAATTTTGAGTTCCGTATCACCTTTGCTGGGCTTCCCAACTTAATTATTTTTTGCCATCAGCATCCCTAGCAAAAAGATTTAAATAGTAATTAAGGAAAATATCTCCGTAATAAAGAACAGTTTTTCTACGGATTCAAAGAACAGAAAGATTTTATTTACCAAACAACTTTTTGTTTTTGAGTATTCCTCAATTTTGGAAAAGGATTCACAGAGATTATAATTAGGCATTCATTGAATTTAGGTATTTTATGTGGTAAGTAACAAATACTGAATATTACGCATGTTGTTTTCCAATATATGGTACGAAATAATAAAATGATTACCAATAAATAAATACACAAAAAAACTTTAACTACCATTTCCGATTTACCTGTAAAGAAACTTCGCAAACTTTAAATTAAATTACATATTTATTAAACAGTATTCAAGATAACTCTGTGGTAACTGTATAAATTGGGATCAAAACTAAATATTTAATACCGGGGTCCGACCACAGGACCCCTTTCTATGGCCATCAAACCTCTAATAATTAAAACATAACTAACACGGACCTTTGGGTTTTATGTTTGGACACAGTAATAAGGTGAATATTTTAGGTTAGGCTGATCTTTATTGTACTCATTTTGTATAGACTTTTAGTTAGTTTTCGTTTAAGTTTTAAAGAATTTAAACGATAGCTCCTAACCAAACAATATTTTTACTTTTAAGAGAAATCGTGTTATATATGAATTTTTTTTTGTGTTAAATACAACAGCACCAAGTTTTACCAAGGTAGTGTTCTAGGTCTCTTAATAACATAACCTCTGAAGTATCAAACGAGTAAGTATACTTTGCTTTCGCTTACTCAAAATGAAATTGAATACTTTATGGGTGGTAATAAAAAATTCAAGCATAAAATTTTAATAGTGATTTATAAAGATTAATACTATAAAAGTAGGTTGTTCAACGAAAATTACGTCCTTATTTTCTAGCCAGCAATTTTAAGGCTATAAAACTTGTCATCTTATTTCACGCCAGCGAAGATTCTGAAACAATAATTTATCATTACCGAACATTCTGTGAAGTTTTGAGAGTATGTGGAAGTCTAGAGCTTTAACTTCTAGATTTATGATGTTAAGAAGTTATGAAAAAATGAGGTAGACCGTGTAATCACTAAAGTTGAAGCGTTAATAACAATGATATAGTTGTTTCACTCCCACTGCAGGACTAAGAAATATTTCTTTCTCTTTCTGTAGATATGTAGCGGTGGTAGTTTTTGTATCACCAATTAAACTTTAAAATAATTTAGTCCAGTCAAAATAGACTAATCAATTTGCATAAATTCGCATAGAGCTAAAAATTGGGCTAGGTCTCAAGTAAACCATTATAAAAGAAATAGCAGAAGTATCAACTAATCCGTCTTGTAAAAAAAAATACAAGCTTTTGTACAATTTGCAAACTTACAAGGTTTTTATGCCTATTTTGACTGGAATAAATGTTGTTTTATTTCAGTAAAGAATAGACGTAACTAAAATTAATAATGTATGACCACAAAGTTCTCATGCTGGATGAATCACAAATACGTGAATTCAAGAAAATATATGAAAATAAATATTATCCTTGTACTGTAGGTATATGTTAATTTTACTGCTTGTCGTATTTCATGTAATTTTGTTTTATTACCTACTTTATATCACCAAGGATCTAGTTATATTTGTACGGAATACTAATATTTTTTAATCATCTGTTATTATCGTAAACAGGTTATTTTTATGACAATTTTCCATCAAACTGTAATAGGATATTTTTCAATAACGGTGACATATTTTTGATTAAATTCAAAATACCCTTTTCAAAGTTTAATGGAACTATTTCAAAGATATTTATTTAGAATCTGTTCAAAGAGTTTTTCAAATTAAGCCTTTTGATGTCATCCGTCCTTTGATATTTATTCAGTCTTTTATATTTATGACTCAATATTTTTTACTTATTAAATTTTATTTAAAAATTTTACACTTTGAAAAAGTAAGTTGTGTAGTCAATAGAACGCAGCTTTCTTTAAATACTTTTTTTATCTCGTTGTAGTATTTTTATACGTTTTGTAGTGTTCTACTAACTGTAGTGCTAATCATGACTTAGTTGAAATTGGTACATTAAGTACCTAGTTCCTTTCTTCACTCCTGTATTTGGGACACCATTAGTTTCTGCAAAAACGCTTTTCCGATGCACATGTAAACATCCCAACATAACCTAGCAAATTCATAGAATGACTTCAAATTGCAATGAAACTCGGGTAAAAACTACAACTTGCAAAATATACCTTACTACCTTTTGATAAGGTAATAAAAATGTGTGTGTGTTGATTGTATGTTGTTCAAGTTTTAAAACATTAATAACATTTGAATAAAAAGTCAAACCATTTTTATTGTAACCAAACGTGTTCTTAAAAAGTGTACCACGTGAGCTCGACAAATGGATGTGCGATTAACGCTTATGCGACAAAACTGTACTGCGACTCACCGTAGTTCGAATGCACGCTAGTGCGACACACTGTAGATCGACATCTCGCTAGTGCGATATGAAGAAATAGAACATAAACATATAGAACCGACATAGGCCCAGACATCCATTGCTTGGTTAGGTTCAACTTTGTGACAGAGATCAATAGGTTAGGTTAGGTTAGATATTGTGACCTTGCAATGGAGCGAGCGAAGCGAGCGACGGCCTTTGATTATTTAATATCTACTTATTTAATATATGTAATTCAAAATTTATCTCAGCAAACTACTGTAATACTGCATCAACGTACTACACTACCCTTGCTAGGTGTCAAACTACTGCAATACTGCACCAACGTACTGCACTACCGTAGTGTCGCACTACCGTAATGTCGAACTACTGTCGCGCAATCGTTTGTCGCACTAGCGAGATGTCGATCTTCAGTGTGTCGCACTAGCGTGCATTCGAACTACGGTGAGTCGCAGTACAGTTTTGTCGCATAAGCGTTAATCGCACATCCATTTGTCGAGCTCACGTAGTACACTCGTTCTTAAAAACAATTCAATCTCTCGCTTGTTAGCCATATACGAAAACGCCAAAAAGGATAGGTACTTTAAAATTAAAACAACGTTTTATAAAGTGAAGGTTAAAATAATTTAGGTTTAAATTATTTAACCATTTGGCGAGTTGCGGTCTATGACAGGTTAATTTCAGAATTTCTCTTTTAGATTAAGAGTAGAGATAGTAATTTTAGTACATTTTTATGACTTTGGTCCTCACGCGAATGTGGTATTATGTTTTATAGAATAGGCACGTGAGTTTTTTAGGTGAACCTGTGTTTTTATGATAGTGGTTACATTAATTACAGTAACTGTAACATATCACGTGAAAATCGTATGTTTTCTAGTATTTGGTACAATTTGGATATAGGTTGAGTACCTATAACAATGCATAAAAAATATACGCCTAAAATGGATTTTCTTAAATACATACAATATACTGAGAACTATGTTTTCAGACATTTATTTATTAATACACAATTAAATCTAATATAAGAACAAACTCTAACTATACTAAAATTAAAACTTACATAAATAAAAACTAAATGGCGTCAAAGAACTCATCGTCATCCTTGTCAATGGCGGGGAACGTGCCCAGAAGGCATTAAGTTTTCCTAAAACCTGAGTAATGAAGTAAATCCTACGGTAATAGTTAATTGAATTCTGATTGAATTTAGGTATGGTTCTGTTTGTAAAGTAACCACATGTAATAATACAGAAACAAGGCTCATAATTATCCAATGTCTAATTAAATTAATTAGGTTATGTCTATGATTTAATTTGGTTTCCCTTTAAAATCCCGGCAGCAGTTTTTTTCATTGCCCGGTAGAGTTGATTGAAAATGTTTGATAAGTAACATAGGTCAATTAAAAACGAATTCGAAGATTCCTGTAGTACACAACATTTAACAACATTAAAATAGTAAATGTTAGAAATTTATTCGAAATTCAATTGTCGACTTTTTTTAATTTTGAATATTTTTTTCAGTCTGACCTCAGTCAGTGTGCGATATTCTAAGTTATAAAATAATGAATTTCACGCCAACTAACGATACAGGATGCCTGAATAATCAACATGAGTAGACCAAACACCATTTATCTTGTCTACAGCCAAAAGATTAATGTGTGTAAAAAAATATTGGCCGCTATAAAACGATGTACAAAATGGCGGGAGGCTGCGAAAATCTTTTTAAATTAGGCTTGTTGTGGTCTAGATGAAATATTAGTGTCTAGTAGGAAATTAAAATTTACGAATTTGTTCAATAATCTATACATATAATAAAATTGTAGAAAAGTGGTGTCTGTACAATGGAAATATAAACAAAAAAAGTAGCAAGGGTTGTTATAATATCGATGCCAAACCTGAAATTATAATTATTTATTTTTTTGTCTGTTTGTCGGTTTGTCTGTTTGTCTGTTTGTCTGTGTGTTTGTGTACGCTAATCTCAGAAACGGCTTTCTCGATTAAGATGCGGTTTTCTCAAGTATATTGCAGTTAGCTTCACTTAACATTTAGTGTTTATTTTATGTCAATCGGTACATAAATAAAAAAGTTATGTCAATTTGAAAAATCATCTTCTATATCTATACATATAATAAAATTGTAGAAAAGTGGTGTCTGTACAATGGAAATATAAACAAAAAAAGTAGCAAGGGTTGTTATAATATCGATGCCAAACCTGAAATTATAATTAATTTTTTTTTGTCTGTTTGTCGGTTTGTCTGTTTGTCTGTTTGTCTGTGTGTTTGTGCACGCTAATCTCAGAAACGGCTTACTCGATTAAGATGCGGTTTTCACAAATATATTGTAGTTAGCTTTACTTAACATTTCGTGTTTATTTCATGTCAATCGGTACATAAATAAAAAAGTTATGTCAATTTGAAAAATCATCTTCTATACAAATAATAAAATTGTAGAAAAGTGGTGTCTGTACAATGGAAATATAAACAAAAAAAGTAGCAAGGGTTGTTATAATATCGATGCCAAACCTGAAATTATAATTAATTTTTTTTTTTGTCTGTTTGTCGGTTTGTCTGTTTGTCTGTTTGTCTGTGTGTTTGTGCACGCTAATCTCAGAAACGGCTTTCTCGATTAAGATGCGGTTTTCTCAAGTATATTGCAGTTAGCTTCACTTAACATTTAGTGTTTATTTCATGTCAATTGGTACATAAATAAAAAAGTTATGTCAATTTGAAAAATCATCTTCTATATCTATACATATAATAAAATTGTAGAAAAGTGGTGTCTGTACAGTGGAAATATAAACAAAAAAAGTAGCAAGGGTTGTTATAATATCGATACCGAACCTGAAATCTATACATATAATAAAATTGTAGAAAAGTGGTGTCTGTACAATGGAAATATAATCAAAAAAAGTAGCAAGGGTTGTTGTAATATCGATGCCGAACCTGAAATTATATTTTTTTTTTTTGTCTGTTTGTCTGTTTGTCTGTGTGTTTGTGCACGCTAATCTCAGAAACGGCTTACTCGATTAAGATGCGAATACGTTGCCGCCGACCGTGTAAGTAACTGTGAAACCATTGAATTACCGGTGGAGATATGTTGAGGGAGCACAATATGCCAAGTAAAATATCGAAATCAACAGTATTAAAGGCATTGCTGAAATCCAGCAATGCAAGTACCGGTAGATTACCGATTTCCATGCCTGATCTAATGTCATCCGTAATTTGAACCAGAGCTGTGGTAGTATGTTCAGGTCTAAAACCTGACTGGAAGGGATTGAGAAGGTTAAATTTAGAAGGAAATGCACTAATCTGCATATGGACTAGACGTTCAAGGACTTTTGAGAGGAAAGGCAAGATAGAAATGATTCGGATTCCTCTCATTCTAAATAATTTCCCATTTAGTTTTAAACGAGTCCAGTTTCCAGTCAGCCTATGTTTTGCGATGACGATTAATAAAGCCCAAGGTCAGACGTTGAAAGTTGTGGGTGTAGATCTAAGTTTCAGCTGTTTCAATCAATCCTAGGAGCCTGTATGCTTTCATCCCCGATGGCCATACGTCAAATATCGTATACAGAGAAGCATCTGTAAAGTAAATTTATAGCTACCCAAGCGAAAGTATATGTATAAAAACCTAATTCTAAATATGCTGTCCGAAAAGTAACTATTCCACGCGGACGAAGTCACGGGCACAGCTAGTAGATTAATAAAATCGAAAAAATTCAATGGTTTAGACACTGGACCAATTTATTTATCAAAATTAATAATAATATAAATAGATAAAGCAATGACTTACATCCCAGAAAAATCTATAAAATCAAACAGTTCCGCAGAAAATGTAGTACATGAAACTTTTTTACATAAGTTCTGAAGGAAATCGGGTACTTCCATTATAAAACTTTTACCGAAACATATCCTTGTAGCTGAGCAGGTAAACAACTCACAAAACAATCACTTAATGGTATCACTCAAGGAACTAAGCAAAACTAACACACAATGTACACCGCATATTAAATTACTGACATCGCCTTTCAACCCTTCCATTTCCACAGTGATATATTACTCCGATTCTAATATCCATTAGCTTAATGACATATTCTTGCGTGTCCTATATTCGTCGTCACACGGAATCGTTCCCTATTTCCTGTCTATTCGATACTATTGAACATTTTACGTCATCATTCTGCCATTAGTTTCAATAGGAATAGTATGTACAATGGTTGGTCATTGTAACTGTGTCTATATGTACCCTTCGTATATGACATCGTACGGCATTGGTGGGAACGAATTATGAATGTATTTACTGCTGTAATAAAGGTGCTGTCAATTTCATAATTATAAACAATTAACGTACGAATTAATGTATCTTTATAAACTTAACATAACATACCATCACGCCTGTATCCCCGAAGGGTTAGGCAGAGGTGTACCAATGTACACCCACAGTTCGCCGATATGTTTAGGTCCCATGTAATAGGGGGCGAGCCTATTGCCACATACGGGGCAAAAATCCATAGTCCGACCTGCTACTGAGAATTTCATAGAAAACCCCAATAGTACCTTGGTCGACCTGGGAATCGTACCCAAAAACTCTAGCGTAGCAGTTCCGTTTAGCACCACTAAGCCAACGAGGCAGTCATGTATCTTTATGAGCGACTTTAATATCTGACTCCATGCAAACTAGCTGGAGACTAAACTCTTCGGATATCGGAGACTTGCCTTACGTGGTGTACGAGCGGGCTTAAATTTATATACTTTTCGCAACCTTTTTTCATAACAACTCGTAGTTAGCCACGTAAACTTTGTTCAAGATTTTAGAGTATACATCAAGTCATATAATCTATGTGGAATTCACAAAGTCCTGTAAAGTCTTTAAAATAACTTATGTCGGTGTTTGTAATTTGCACTGTGCTTTAAGATCGCTTATCCACATCCCGGGTAGATAACAGTTCCTGACCATATATCCCAAACACAATAGCCTCCTTTTATTCCTCGCTTTAATAACAACAGTTACGGCGAAGATAAAATTATTTATGATAGCTATTCACGATTATCTGTTGATGTATTTTCGACTTTATAGTTTATAGATAAAGCTGCTTTTCAATTGAAATATTGGTCGGAATCAATTTGATTATTTAAGGCCGCTGACCGTAGTGTGATGCCTTATTGGAATTTTGCGAGACGTCAGTTACTGGCTTGAATTTCTGCGAAGGTTATATTCAAATTATGTTTTTTTTTTCTTTGAAAATGGAACTTAGTCAAAACCTCATAAAAGCTATAAAGAAGAAAAAAATAATAAGTTGGTCACAATAGATAATATTCTTTTGAGATATTTTGCATAAATAATAAAAAGACAAAAAAAGATTTTTACTTTACTGCTGAAAACATCTTTGTTTTCTTTGTCTTATTTTTCTTTGTCACATTATTCAATAGCCGGTGATGTAAATTAAAATTTACGTCTTTAATTATGACTGTCAAAGTAACTGAGAAAATAGGTTTTATTTTTATAAATACTCTCTATTGTGTTTAGGTTCTTTTTTGTATGATTTTTTTTTCTATGTATTTTATAAAATTCTCTTTGTTCAGTCTTCCTAAAACAGTCATTAATATTAACAATTCAGTAACAAACATTCAAAACCCATTACGGAACAAATAATCACATAATGCAAAAACAAAAATGTACAGATGCAATCAATGTCGATTAACATGCATTTTTAATGGTATGCGAGGCACCGTGCCACTAACAGTAATCAATCGATTTCATTAAGAGTAGACGCAATTGTAGAAGTTTCAATACATTGCCGAGTTTGAAGGGAGTGCCGAAATGGTTTCACTGCAAATCGATCGATGGATCTGGTTGTTGAGCACGTTTTCGCGGTCAGTAACTCCTATATAGTTTGAAATTGTGCCATGCATTACAATCGGACATTTGAACACCGTATTTCGACGGTCATTACATCAGATCGTTTTTTGACTATTTTAAAAATATTTATGTGGTATTAAGTATTAAATGTTACGCAAATATTAATATCACATTTCCTGTAAGAGGAAGTGATTATGAAAATCGAAAATAAATTTGTTTAAAATAATACATCAGTTTGGCTATAAGCTATAAATTTTCGGAAAATTTTAACATTAAAATAAATTCCAATCCGTAAATGTACGGAAATCCACGACTGTTTGGAAATATTTTTTTGTGGCGTTCGTTTCAATTATTTTCAAATGTATAAAATAGTGGTTTGATGGAACTAATACCTTATTTTGATTAAACTTTTTAATTAAATTTACTTACCATCAACATATTTAGAATCATTATTACCTACTGCACGATTTGTCACTTCAATCAGCTAAAAGTTCAGTCAATCAAGAACAGTACTTTCTTTTCTATAACAAAAAACCCGAGAAACAAAATACAAACGATACAAACACATGCCCATTATATATGCCATTTATGTTATATGAATATTTTCCTTACGTCTCAGTCTTTAGGCCACATTTTCATCATATTTGGCTCCGAGCCACAAACCAGCCTCAACAAATAAATGTTAATACCTCTTTAACTTCACTCTTGACAAATTGATTCACAACGAAACGGATTAACTTAATTTATTCAATTCAAGCTCTTGACAAAAATTTGGTATTATTCGTTTTGTTACGCTGATGTGTAAAGTTCGAAATAATAAATGGAAATATGATTTTCATTTTGATAACGATGGTACATATTTATTTTCTTCTAACGGATACCTATCTTATAATATAGGTAACTAGATAATAGTAAATAGTAAATAGTACATAGATAATATAGATAATATAATATAGGTAACTCTTATTTTAATGATTGGGAGGTACAGTAGCATTTTCAACGTGTTCCCCGTGTATTTTATTAATTTAAAAACATACAAATGACTAAATACCTAATAAAATAAAAATTACGTATCTTAATATTCAATCAATACAAAATGGTGCTAGAATCGGCTTTTATAATACTCTCAAAAAAATCAGTTCAAAAAATCAAAACCATAATACATGAATCTGGCTCCAAGAATCTCGAAATCTATACATATAATAAAATTGTAGAAAAGTGGTGTCTGTACAATGGAAATATAAACAAAAAAAGTAGCAAGGGTTGTTATAATATCGATGCCGAACCCGAAATTATAATTAGTATTATTTTTGTCTGTTTGTCTGTTTGTCTGTTTGTCTGTTTGTCTGTGTGTCTGTGTGTTTGTGCACGCTAATCTCAGAAACGGCTTACTCGATTAAGATGCGGTTTTCACGAGTATATTGTTGTAAGCTTCACTTAACATTTAGTGTTTATTTCATGTCAATCGGTACATAAATAAAAAAGTTATGTCAATTTGAAAAATCATCTATCTATACATATAATAAAATTGTAGAAAAGTGGTGTCTGTACAATGGAAATATAAACAAAAAAAGTAGCAAGGGTTGTTATAATATCGATGCCGAACCCGAAATTATAATTAGTATTATTTTTGTCTGTTTGTCTGTTTGTCTGTGTGTTTGTGCACGCTAATCTCAGAAACGGCTTACTCGATTAAGATGCGGTTTTCACGAGTATATTGTTGTAAGCTTCACTTAACATTTAGTGTTTATTTCATGTCAATCGGTACATAAATAAAAAAGTTATGTCAATTTGAAAAATCATCTATACATATAATAAAATTGTAGAAAAGTGGTGTCTGTACAATGGAAATATAAACAAAAAAAGTAGCAAGGGTTGTTATAATATCGATGCCGAACCCGAAATTATAATTATTATTATTTTTGTCTGTTTGTCTGTTTGTCTGTTTGTCTGTGTGTTTGTGCACGCTAATCTCAGAAACGGCTTACTCGATTAAGATGCGGTTTTCACGAGTATATTGTTGTAAGCTTCACTTAACATTTAGTGTTTATTTCATGTCAATCGGTACATAAATAAAAAAGTTATGTCAATTTGAAAAATCATCTATCTATACATATAATAAAATTGTAGAAAAGTGGTGTCTGTACAATCGAAATATAAACAAAAAAAGTAGCAAGGGTTGTTATAATATCGATGCCGAACCCGAAATTATAATTAGTATTATTTTTGTCTGTTTGTCTGTTTGTCTGTGTGTTTGTGCACGCTAATCTCAGAAACGGCTTACTCGATTAAGATGCGGTTTTCACGAGTATATTGTTGTAAGCTTCACTTAACATTTAGTGTTTATTTCATGTCAATCGGTACATAAATAAAAAAGTTATGTCTATTTGAAAAATCATCTATCTATACATATAATAAAATTGTAGAAAAGTGGTGTCTGTACAATGGAAATATAAACAAAAAAAGTAGCAAGGGTTGTTATAATATCGATGCCGAACCCGAAATTATAATTATTATTATTTTTGTCTGTTTGTCTGTTTGTCTGTTTGTCTGTGTGTTTGTGCACGCTAATCTCAGAAACGGCTTACTCGATTAAGATGCGGTTTTCACGAGTATATTGTTGTAAGCTTCACTTAACATTTAGTGTTTATTTCATGTCAATCGGTACATAAATAAAAAAGTTATGTCAATTTGAAAAATCATCTATCTATACATATAATAAAATTGTAGAAAAGTGGTGTCTGTACAATGGAAATATAAACAAAAAAAGTAGCAAGGGTTGTTATAATATCGATGCCGAACCCGAAATTATAATTAGTATTATTTTTGTCTGTTTGTCTGTTTGTCTGTTTGTCTGTGTGTTTGTGCACGCTAATCTCAGAAACGGCTTACTCGATTAAGATGCGGTTTTCACGAGTATATTGTTGTAAGCTTCACTTAACATTTAGTGTTTATTTCATGTCAATCGGTACATAAATAAAAAAGTTATGTCAATTTGAAAAATCATCTATCTATACATATAATAAAATTGTAGAAAAGTGGTGTCTGTACAATCGAAATATAAACAAAAAAAGTAGCAAGGGTTGTTATAATATCGATGCCGAACCCGAAATTATAATTAGTATTATTTTTGTCTGTTTGTCTGTTTGTCTGTTTGTCTGTGTGTCTGTGTGTTTGTGCACGCTAATCTCAGAAACGGCTTACTCGATTAAGATGCGGTTTTCACGAGTATATTGTTGTAAGCTTCACTTAACATTTAGTGTTTATTTCATGTCAATCGGTACATAAATAAAAAAGTTATGTCAATTTGAAAAATCATCTATCTATACATATAATAAAATTGTAGAAAAGTGGTGTCTGTACAATGGAAATATAAACAAAAAAAGTAGCAAGGGTTGTTATAATATCGATGCCGAACCCGAAATTATAATTAGTATTATTTTTGTCTGTTTGTCTGTTTGTCTGTTTGTCTGTGTGTTTGTGCACGCTAATCTCAGAAACGGCTTACTCGATTAAGATGCGGTTTTCACGAGTATATTGTTGTAAGCTTCACTTAACATTTAGTGTTTATTTCATGTCAATCGGTACATAAATAAAAAAGTTATGTCAATTTGAAAAATCATCTATACATATAATAAAATTGTAGAAAAGTGGTGTCTGTACAATGGAAATATAAACAAAAAAAGTAGCAAGGGTTGTTATAATATCGATGCCGAACCCGAAATTATAATTATTATTATTTTTGTCTGTTTGTCTGTTTGTCTGTTTGTCTGTGTGTTTGTGCACGCTAATCTCAGAAACGGCTTACTCGATTAAGATGCGGTTTTCACGAGTATATTGTTGTAAGCTTCACTTAACATTTAGTGTTTATTTCATGTCAATCGGTACATAAATAAAAAAGTTATGTGAATTTGAAAAATCATCTATACATACAATAAAATTGTAGAAAAGTGGTGTCTGTACAATGGAAATATAAACAAAAAAAGTAGCAAGGGTTGTTATAATATCGATGCCGAACCCGAAATTATAATTATTATTATTTTTGTCTGTTTGTCTGTTTGTCTGTGTGTTTGTGCACGCTAATCTCAGAAACGGCTTACTCGATTAAGATGCGGTTTTCACGAGTATATTGTTGTAAGCTTCACTTAACATTTAGTGTTTATTTCATGTCAATCGGTACATAAATAAAAAAGTTATGTCAATTTGAAAAATCATCTATACATATTATAAAATTGTAGAAAAGTGGTGTCTGTACAATGGAAATATAAACAAAAAAAGTAGCAAGGGTTGTTATAATATCGATGCCGAACCTGAAATTATAATTATTATTTTTTTAGCTGTTTGTCTGTTTGTCTGTGTGTTTGAGCACGCTAATCTCAGAAACGGCTTACTCGATTAAGATGCGAATACGTTGCCGCCGACCGTGTAAGTAACTGTGAAACCATTGAATTACCGGTGGAGATATTTTGAGGGAGCACAATATGCCAAGTAAAATATCGAAATCAACAGTATTAAAGGCATTGCTGAAATCCAGCAATGCAAGTACCGGTAGATTACCGATTTCCATGCCTGATCTAATGTCATCCGTAATTTGAACCAGAGCTGTGGTAGTGCTATGTTCAGGTCTAAAACCTGACTGGAAGGGATTGAGAAGGTTAAATTTAGCAGGAAATGCACTAATCTGCATATGGACTAGACGTTCAAGGATTTTTGAGAGGAAAGGCAAGATAGAAATGATTCGGATTCCTCTCATTCTAAATAATTTCCCATTTAGTTTTAAACGAGTCCAGTTTCCAGTCAGCCTATGTTTTGCGATGACGATTAATAAAGCCCAAGGTCAGACGTTGAAAGTTGTGGGTGTAGATCTAAGTATCAGCTGTTTCAATCAATCCTAGGAGCCTGTATGCTTTCATCCTCGATGGCCATACGTCAAATATCGTATCGGAGAAGCGTCTGTAAAGTAAATTTATAGCTACCCAAGCGAAAGTATATGTATAAAAACCTAATTCTAAATATGCTGCCCGAAAAGTAACTATTCCACGCGGACGAAGTCGCGGGCACAGCTAGTAGATAATAAACAACACGGTCACGGCTTAGTACTTTGTCGTACACAATCAAAGACAAAGCTTGTATTTGTCAAGTCTAAGGAGTATTTATTAAATGGCTTAAGCTCCGTCAAGTTGAATTAAGTATGAATTAGAGGCCATGACAGGACGACAGTCCATTAGCGCGGGAACGACGGACAAGCCACGTCTTGCTTTCTTTTTGTGTTAAGCAAAAATAAATCTAAATATAATCTTTATTTATATAATTTTGATATAAAAAAATGTAATAACATAAAATAGTGTGATAAAAGGATGAAAAGATAAATATACCTATGTATTGTTTAATTAACGGACTACGAATTAAGTAAATTATTAATTTACTTACTTTTTCATTATGGTTATTGCTTGTTGCAGTAGTTCACACACTTATTATTATTTTACATTAATTCCTTACATGTTGTAACTATATGCGTATAAGCTTAAGATTATGAATTATGTATGGACAAACCTAGCTAGAACCCTAACAATATACCTGGTACGCTGATGCCTATTTAAGAAGTTGCATTCGCTCGGAGTCTTAAAGGAAAGAGTGTGTAAGATGTACCGTACAGTTTAAAAATGCTTCTTAAAAAAACAACATAAATATAAAAAAAAACCCTATGTCAGTATGTGTGCATAGATAATCTAAAGCCAATGGTACTTTAAAAAAATATGTCATTTTCGACATGACTGTCTTTATATACTTAGGGACCGTCGATATGTTCTTGGAATTTCTCGTAGGTTCTAAGTCATAGATCTTAGATATTAAGATTTAAAACTTATATAAATAGTACCGTAATACTCTCGTAGCTTAAAATATACATGCTATTGTTTTACAAACGTTAATATCTTAAAAGGGTTGTGCATAAACGAAGAATTTCTAAAATAAAATAAGAATGGATGAAACATGGGGATCACGTACAACTTTTGATGCAGGAAACGCACGGTTATTATCGTTTTCCGATACCATAATGTATGTGAATAGTTACTGATAAGAATTATTTAAATAAACAGAGAAGAATGCATAATTTTCTTCCATTCATTGAATAACATTGTCATAGTCAGACTTTTTGTAGTATAAAATTATTAAAATTGTGTTGTAAAACTTTTTTGTTTGTGTGGTATATTGTATTGTTGATTTTGATTTTGATTTTGTTCCTATTTATTTAATAAAAAAAGGACTGTTTTTAACAGCACCGGATAAATTTTACATTTAACGTTTGTATTGAAGAGCTGTCAAACATACAAAATTATTCGTCGGATAAAATTATCTGGCTTTGGAAAAACAGGCCTTAAGATTCTTAAATAAGTATCACGGCCAAAATAGCTATGAGAACTTTCGTTCCTAAACTTAAACATCTAATAACAAGATACTGAATTTTGAGTAAAAATACTCGTTCATTACTTAAGACGGTTCTCATTAGTTTTAGCGAAAAATAACTTTGCTTTCCGTTTAACTATTCGTTTTCTGGCTGACGTTCAGAAGTAGAGAAACCAATTAATATGGATCCGTCTGCTTTCCTTAGTTAAGATAAATGCAGATTGCAGGTGCTGCGATTTGTTTGAATCATTTGAATGTATATGGATTGAAGAAATTTTGAGAGGATTGGGAATTGCAACGTTTATAGAACAGAATTTATTATGTCGATGTCTGAAATTATTACTAAAGGTAATTGGTATTTATTTTAGTAAAATGTGAGTAATTCAACTAATAACCGCCGCCACCGCCGACTTTATCTCTCAAAAGTATGACTGAAGATTTTTTATAAAGATTCTATGTTTAAATGGTTTGGTTTTTTATGTTCATTTGATCAATATAAAAAAAAAAAAACAATTTCAATTTCAAAACAGCAAACAAAAGCCTCCCCACACACAGGATTAATTTCATTCAGCGACTCAACTAAATAGTATGTGCGTGTGGGATAAGGATAGCTTTAGATAAGGATATAAAAAGCCCCATAAGGAACCAAAGAAACTGGCAATAAAGTGCATCTAACCGTGACCCATAAAACCCGATATCTACGCAGACATGTATTTGTTCGTAAGTAATTGTTTCGAAGCTGTTACACATAACATAACATATCATCACGCCTGTATCCCCTAAGGGTTAGGCAGAGGTGCACCAATGTACACCCACTGTTCGCCGATATGTTTAGGTCCCATGTAATAGGGGGCGAGCCTATTGCCACTAACCGGGCACAAATCCAAACTCCGAAGCTGTTACACAAACTACAGTAATAACTTCTCCAAAATAATAGCTCGTAGTTCAACAATTTTCAGCGCCTGTAACTTCTAATTCCGGGAGAGTGTATTTTTCGTACAATACATCTGTCGTACAGTCGGCAACAAATGTCGCTAAACACTTTTCTCTGTATTTCTTTAGAAGTGTAAAGTGACTTGTGGTGTTGACCGTACGTTTTGCGTCGTGTAGTTGAACTATGGAACATAAATCTGGTTTGAAAGTTTTGTATTTCTATTTTTGTAGTAGTTTACAGCTATATGCAATGTGAAGAAAATATTGTTTGGCTAAGTGTATGTAAATTTGTACCCGTCACGACGACGATGTTTCTTACAGAAAATATATTTTAGTTATAACATAGAAAACAATTATTATTCTACTCCTTTACGATTTATTATTTTTGAGATTTGATTTATTACAAAACATTTGACAACTATTTGTAATCATAAAGTGACAACTGACACTTGTGATACTATCATAGGTTATACTCGAGTACATATCATCGTCTCCTAAGACAGTTGCTGTCAAAAGGCTGTGTGAGTAATGACGTAAAGGCCTTTTTATATCAGACGTCAAATATTTTGTTTTTGACTTAACGAGGTTTTGACCTACTTGGTAAATATCATTTGTGCTCGCGTTTGTTTGCCTTTGTCCAGTGCTATTGCATTATTAGCTTGTTTTACGTTTGTGATGACAATAATGTGATGTGTTAAGCTTTGTGGATATGCAATTTATTTAATGTGATTTGCGAGAGATTTAATTCATGTTGAATTGGTATTTATAATGTCTATTAGAACTATTATAGTTAACTAGACGTACATGTACGTCATAATACATTTTCGTGACCGGGATTACGTCAAGTGGAAATAACTACGCAAAATAATGATACGTACAACATATATGATAGTTTCAACAACTGTCGTTAAGTTGAAATTTGAAACGACGCCAAAACTCAAGAATCACGCATCCGCAAACTATTTTCACCATCAATAGACTACACTACTTAACAACCTACTGAACCACCTCAAAATGTCCCACAAACAGTCTAACATTATCTCATAAACAATCCAAACACAGCATTATACTAACGAGAACATTTAAATGAACACGATGTTTTGCATCGCCGTACAAATTGGCAAAGTTTTGAGGCTGATGTCACATTTACATATGAACTCGCTTATTTAAAACTGATCTCGGTTCCCGCCTCTAATGTGCATTTCAACAACGTAAACAAACGCAGTGTACGCGATGAGTGCTTCGACATTTGAAAATTTCAAACTAGATGGCATAGAACTTAGTTTGTTTTGATCTCAATTATCATTTTAACTGGTGATTTCATCCCTTATTCTCTAAACCCACAACAACTACACAACAATTTGATCAAAGTCCCGATTAATGAAATTGAATTATCAAGGGTTAAGATCATGGTTACTTTAGGGGAAAGGTATGTTAGTGTGTCTCCTATCTATTGGGTTCGACTTATGTGGATTAGATTTATAGTTCAATTAATCTTTAATTAAATTTAGTGTAACGTTAGCGCTCTTAATGTAAGTAGTTATTGTATAGGTAAGGTGCGTTTTATAAAAATAAGATAAACAGTATAATTTTCGTCCTCTGACCTGTGTTAGTATCTTATATCATACTTGAAACATAATATAATTATTACCAGCCGTAATAAAACACATTTCTGTCACTAAATATAAAAAATAATGAAAAGATTCTTCTCGTTAATTACTTGCATAACGATTTAACTTACTGCTTACTTAGCACTTACTTGTGTTTCAAAGTTCAGTAACGAAAAGTGCAGTGAAATCTCATTTAAAATAAAATTGAGTGCTTGAAATATGAGCAGTTTCACCGTTCAAGCAATATATTCTGTCAAATAAATTGAGTGTATGAGCAATAAACATAGATTAAGAGAAAATGAGAACGAAGCTTTTCCAGTGAGGCCTTTTAATGGAAACCGTGATATTCGTGTTATTTCAACTTTCCCAATACATATAGTACGTATTATAGGTAGGTGGAAATGTACACGTGCAGTATTGAGGCCAAACCTCGAAAAACAGAGATAATGTTTGTACAATCGTAAGCAAATATTATAGGCGTGTGCGGCTGTGATAAGATTTTAGGAAGGCCAATCCAAGGTCCATTTCCGCGATCCCAATTTTGGCCTTGTGACCTTTCCCCAATATAAACCGCATTATTATTTTCTATCGTTTCTGATCATATTTTTCTTATTACTTCTGTCGAGATCGGACAGTAATATACAGCTGATATGAAGGAAAATATAAGTCGACGGATAAAAGACAAGTGGTAGAAAAAAGTATTGGAAAATAAAAGATGATATTAGAAAAATGTAATGTTTGGAGTAACAGATTAAATTAATAATTAAATTATGATTGCTTTTAATATTTTGTTTTAACGATGCGATAAAGTGTTTGCTTTATAATTAATTTCCATGTAGTTACACAAGTATTTAATATAAATTGTTTGTTTTTACCGAGGCCTTGGGGCATTCAAACATGGCCACAATTGTAAGCATACTAAGATTGATTAATGATCGCTGTCTGGGCGGACTACATATAATATTAATTGACCAACATTACAGAATGGATAATTACCCTAGTTGATGCTAGGTACTTAAACTTAAGGTCGATATGGTTAGCAATTAAGGAAACCGAGACACTTCAGCTTTAAATAGTAAAAAAAAAAAAAGTAAAAACTTCAAAAAGAGGTCATTTTCAGTTCAGCTGCATGTTGATACAGCCGTTGTTAATATTTTTCGTTAATTACGCGGTAATTGCAGAACAATTACAAAACAGTCTTAATTTAACAAGCCCAAACTCAAACGAATTTTAGCCAATAACAAAAAAGCATTTAAAATTCTACCTTTGAAAATTGTAATTCAAAACAATTTGTAATAGAACCGCGAGCCGACAATTGAACTCCAATTAATTGATACCGAGGTAACGTTTCACCTGATTGATGGCGAAATAAAACGAAACTAAACACCCATTGATGTACGCCAATTTACAAACAGCTTTACATTTAGGTTCAATAATAATTTATCAAAGGGTCAAGCTCATTGATCTGTAATTGGTGTAAGAGAATGAGTTCAATCCTTTGAGAATATCGAAAAGGTTTTTGAGAAAATTATGATACTATTATTTAAGATAGTTGTGCAAATAAATAAAATGTACTTCTTTAAAAGAAAAGTAATTTAAGTAGATTTTCGATTAAATTTTATTATGTAACAGTAGTACATTCAGTATACAAAACAATCAAGTAACATGAATAAAATGACAAAAGATTATTTGATTCGATTAGAAACAAAGACCCTTTTTAGTACCGGAAAGTATAAAATAAAATACAAGCTACTTATTAAGGCAGTATATAACCAACGACTTAAACTGCTTATTAATACTTGTTTAGATAAGTAATTTAAGTGGGTTACTTAGCGCTCTTGATCGACAAACCGCGATTAGCGTAAACATGGCGGTATAGAGTATAAACTGGCGATAATAGGAGCATTAACCGTGTTTCTATTAAAAACAGCACGCGATATTGTTATTGTATTCTAATTAAAAATACAAGTTAATATGATCTACAATTAGAGACTTACCGTTCGTGTATTAGGAATGCTTCTTATCGCCCTAGAAAGAAAACTAGCTAAATTCTAATGAAAACAAGCTAAATAGCTACATTTCAAATTCTGTTGAAAATTACATGTTAATTAATTCATATCTAGTGCTGAAAGCACATACATCTTGCTAATTGCTGTCTCAGCGTCTTGCTAGAATGTCAAATCAAAAGCGTACGTGTCAAAAGGTGCCAGCAAGCAAAATGTCTTTAGACACCATCCATAATATCTCCATAAATGTTTGCAACGCAGTCTCAGTCTATTATTCGTTGAAATTACATGACTGCGAACTGACTGGAACTGGACTGGAATGTTAAAATTTGCCTATTACGGCCTATGAGATTAAAAGCGCTTAGTCCTACAAAACAAACAATAAAATGGTAACGCTTAGGTGGTAGCTTACGAGATTTTAGATCACACGAAAGCCAAAATCCACGACCTCTCACTTTAATTAAATTGCGGACTCCACCAAAAAATAAAGTCGTGAACTTTTCACTGACTTTAGGTACTACATTCGTCGTATCATGTCAAACAGAATTTTTAATTTTTACCCACTGCTAAGTTCATTAGAACAGCGGCCATGACAGTTATGCCAGTGACGTCATATTCAGTTCATGGGTGAATTTCCCAAATGCCTTATTTTTTTGTCTTCGTTGAAATTTGTATTTGAAAAAAGGAATATAGTTCTGAATTATTTTTTTTAGTATTCAATAGGTAGTTATTGGGTTGTGGCAAAAATATGATTTGCCTAGGACTATTACAAAGGTAGAAATAAAATACATAAACCTCTATTTTTATGCAAATCGGTGCTGTCCCACTACTTTTTTTGCAAACAAAACAGCTTATACACTAATAAAAATAAATAAATTTGGTATATAACTTATTATATTTCATAGAATATTAGTTTTTTTATTAATATATAGCATATTTTATTACATAAGTAACGATTATTATTACTGAGAGGCACAAACGTACTTGTCCTGAAAAATATTCTCATATCGCTGGACAAAAGTAATTCAAGCATAACTTTACATCGACGAGTCGGATATCATCCCCACTCCAATTGTATTTCCCTCGTT
Organism: Autographa gamma; assembly: GCA_905146925.1. Lineage (NCBI taxonomy): Eukaryota > Metazoa > Arthropoda > Insecta > Lepidoptera > Noctuidae > Autographa > Autographa gamma. The sequence goes on from LR989858.1 coordinate 2,931,648, forward strand.
GGTGTGTGCTAGTGGGCAGTCAGGATAGAAGAGGGTTAAATCGCTGCATATGCCACCCAAAACTGTAAGAACGCCATTTCAGTTGCTCCCGGACAATTATTTTATATAATCGGTGGTTGCATTTTTCTAGTGTAATGAGTAGTGTATTTATTGTTGTTTGGTTCTAACAGACGCAGTAAGTGAATTAGTTTCATTGTCTGTTATTGAATTTATCCTAGATATTATGCATTTTTTATAATTTTCTAAAAAGTGTGTATTTTCTCATGTCGCTGTTCTCATATCGCTGTAATCGGTGGTCTTTTTTACCACCGATGTGATAATTTACACCGAAATGATAAGAAAAAAACAATCGGTGGCATATATCTCATATCGGTGTTTTGATTCGTGATCAACGCACCGTTTTGTCACATCGGTGGATTGCTTTATCATATCGGTAGATCATTTTATCATCTCGGTGAGTCGTTATATCATATCGGTAGATCCCGTGTCATTTCGTTAAGTATACAAAGAAACAATGGCACATACAAACATACATACAGACACATAGATATATACCTAGATACAAACATTCGTACATACATACATACAAGGTAAGTTTACCTACATAGTCTGCCAAAATCATTACCACGATACCACTGGGTAGTAGAAGATGTATAAATATGACGGTAATACGTCCATAGGCTTAGATGATGATGGTGAGGTGAGCAATTAAACGCATTAAAAGTTTCTATGGCAAAAAAAAAAATAGTAAGTACGTAATAATAAATAACAAAATAATTAATAGCTAAAAAGAAAACATAATAGTAGCTTAATTTTGTTTAGGAATGCCGAGGCCAAAACTAAAAGATGAGGAGAAAAACAGGTGGAATAGGTTACTGGAAAGAATAAGCAAAGCTTAAATCAAAAGCGATTCTGTGTTGAGAGGAGCATTGAAGAAAACGTTTAGCTAAACTTAGATATGAGATTTTTGTTTTTTTTTCTTCATATTTCATTTTAATAAAGACAATGATAAAAAAATAATTATTATTTTTTTTAATTTAAAGTACCTCTAGAAAACTTAAAAAATAGGTACATAATTTAAAAAAAAAAAAATTATATCTAAGAACTCAGTTCTCTTTGGATGTGATCTACCCTAAGTTTAGATCTTCATTTCTAAGTCACCTTTAAGTATCTACTATTTCCTTTTTGATGTTCAAAGGTGAATAGATTATCATATCGCTGGATATATACATCATTTCGGTGGATACACTTATCATATCGGTGTACAAAAAAAATAATTGGTGCCGGTTTTTCACATCGGTGGAAACCAAAATTCAAACTGAATTTTCTCCTCAGTCTTAAATGATACATTGATGATATTAAATTTGGGGACATTTTGTATCCTAAAGATTACATAAAACCTGAAAAATCTGCAAAAAAATAAAAATTGTAAAAGTTCACCGATATGATAAGAAAAATGGCATTTGTTGAAATTCACCCTCATACGGAATCATTTTAGCGGATGATATTTTTAATGAGACACTTACAGAGTATTACGCGTCGGTTTGGGCACGAATTTTCGAGCTTTTTTGTGGTAACTGGTTGGCTTTATTTGGGAAAAGTCTTTTTGTATTTAAGTACTTACATCGTTTATGTAGGTCTTTTAGCTTCGAAACAAAGAGGGCTTACAGTTAAATACACATACTTTAAAATCAATAATTATTAATATTGATTTAATAGTTTGTGTGATAGTATTGACATCATCATCATCATAAGGCCTCAGACATCTTGACAGATGTTTTAGCGACTACAAAAAAGAATTACACTTTTGTTTAGGTAAGTAAATTTAATAACTTATAACTGGCATAAGCAAAACATCGAAAAACCAAAATAAAACCATATCTTATTCCCATCATGTGCGAATCTCGGAAAATATTACATTTTAATAAAAGCCGACACAAACCGTAATAATCCCCATACAGAACCCCACAAGCTTCATTACATCCATTTACCATAGCATTCTACCGCAAATAAATTCATTCTTCATTCATTCTTCTGCTCATTCACTCGTTCCGTTCAATATCCGTGACGTCGCCCGTCTAAACCGCGCTCTGCAAGTACATTTCTATTATGCGGGTGCAAAACCGACGCGGAGTAATTACACGTGTCGGTGCGTCTAGTTGGCTCCTATTGTGTGTAAGGCTTATTTTGAAAGAGAATGAAAGTATTAATATGAAGGGATATAGAATTTATGTTTACATTGTACATTGAGCACATTATTTGATAGGCAATGAACTGTCAATGGCATCGTATCTACTGAGACACAATAAAGACATTTTTACAGAAATTGCTGTTGCAGTAAAAAAAAAATTACCTTTGATAAATAGGACAAGGATTATGCTACGCAAAAAATTAGAGTTAATTAAAAAAAACATATTTTCAATTAACCCAGAAATTTTTAGAACTTGACTAGTAAAGAAAGTAGCCTCCATTAAATCCAGTACAAGTTGCAGAGAAAACAAAAAGATGCAGTTGTTTAGAGTAAGTTAGTAAAGTTAAGTAAGAAATTAAGTTAAGTAAAAGGTATTTAGCTAGCGGAAACTTGTTCGATAAGCTACTAAAAACTTTTAGAGAATACACTACTTTAAGTAATAGTATTTTCAAGATTGCTTCGTTATTTTGCTGGAAGTAAAAAGTTTAATCTTGAACTCTATAGTATGCAATGTTTATGAAAATAATGCTTAAAACAATAAATAGATTTCCGTATGAAACAACGTTTAACACGATAATGGATAATTGAAAATACGTTTGTATTTACGTCTGTTGAGTTTTTGCACGTGTATTTCCTCCGAAATATTCGTGAAAATAAACACAATATAAAAACATTGAAAAGATTCTTTCGAATCAGTTTTCATAGCGATCTACATTACAAAGATAAAATACGTCACAATTCATACTTGAGCTGGAATTCATACGGCACGTGTCGGAATACCGCTTCAATATTAAATTGTCGTCAGTACCTTTGACTTGTTTATGTTCCCGTAAAGAATGTTGCGAATATATCAGTGTATCGGGAAGTTCGTAAATATTCCAAGCTCGAAAACATGGTGTTGAGACTATTTATCTTTGTTTTCTACTAGCTGTGCCCCGCGGTTTCACCCGCGTGAATGACAATACATACACTATCTTTATAACTTATAGCTTATGTGTTATTCCGATGTATCAGCTACATTATTGTAAAGTGTCATTAAAATCCATTCAGTAGTTTTGCGTAAAAGAGTAACAAACATCCACACATCCATTCTCACAAACTTTCACATTTATAATACTAGTAGGACTTACAATATTATGAGCTCATCGCGAAAAAATTGATTTTTTTAAATAAATATTTTATTTAATATTTTTTCTACTCATTTGAAAGTTATTTCGATTCGATTTCGTTCATGAATGTTTGAAATTAAAACAGTAAATCAAATACGTCAGAACCCATACTGAAGTTGATAACCGCTACGCGCTACGTCGTAGCAATGCTACGAATGTGCTCATTACGTATCCGGACTGACCGCGTAATGTCATGCATCCAGCGTAGCTCGCATATCATTTCTCAAACATGTATTCAAGTTACGCAGCATGAAGTAACTAGCTACGATGTTCTATATTGCATATCGGATGCAAATTATTTTTGTTGATTTGTGATGTGTTTACAAATTTGTCTTATTTATAGAGAGCTCAACTTTTTGTGTATATTAAAAACTCTAACTGCCTCGTTGGCCTAGTGGTTCTAAGCGCGACTGCAACGCTAGAGGTCTTGGGTTCGATTCCCAAGTCGACCGGTTAGTGGCTTGCCCCCTATTACATGGAACTTGAACATACCGGCGAACTGTGGGTATACATTGGTACACCTCTGCCTAACCCTTCGGGGATACAGGCGTGATGCTATGTTTATAATATATCGCTTTTAAAAATATGATGTTTTTAAAAACTCGAAAAATAAATTAGTATATTTTTGAAAGGGTTTAAATATATTTTTTGTTAAGTTTGAAGGGTCATTTCCATTCATTAACCACAAGGCAAAAATAGCCTTAAACATAAAATTATCTAATTAACGCAACGTGGTGATCAAAATTCAATATGACCCACTGAACTGTGAACTGTGGTCTATATTAAATTATGAAACCTACCAAATTAAGTATACGACGATAAATATAGCCTTATTTAAAATTGGGCTAATTAAAATTATGTATGTGGGACGAGAAAAGTGATTGGCAGCGTAATTTTTAACCTTAATAAGTTACTCATTTAACTCATATTTTATTAAACTCGTGATAATTTACTGTATGTTTGACTTACAGCAAAATATTATTATATTGTTTTTTTTTTCGTAAATTTTTCTTTAAAAATACACTATAATGGTACAATATAGTTTGAAATAGACTATAGAAACTAAAAGAAGAACACTCATTTTTTTTTCTATAATATAAATTCATCTAAAAAATAGATATTGGAAAGTATTTTCAAGTATACTTCAGAAAGTCTAGTAATAGTAGTAGTAGTCAAGTATAAGTCAGTATCTCCAATAAAGAAAACATATTGGAACACTGCAATACATTTTAATCCGGTGCAGCGGTGCAGCATGTGCACCAGTTTATCTGCATATTGGACGAATGATGTACGACCTATGAATAATAATCGCTTGCACCAGTCTTGGCTCCAATGCATCTTTGTATTGCATTGTGTTAGCAACAAATTCAGAGTAGGTACGGTTTAACGTTTCTATCTACTACAATACAGCTAAAATAAGTTAATGTATTGGTAGACGTTTTGTTTGCTTGGACACGATTATATCTGGAACTGATGTTCTAGATATTAAACGGGACATAAAATATCGCCAAATTGCACAACAGTCATAACAATGGGTGAATCAATCGCTTAGAATGAGTATGCATACATACATACTAAAAGCTAAGCTAGGTTAAGGTTCTTCAGTCCAAGTGTCACGATTTTTGATCTCATCAGAATGAAATGCAAAGGAGGTATTATAATTAATTGCACTAGTGCAATATCGTCACTTTTTCTCTTTGAGCGATTTGACAATTAACTCTACTGCTAGGAGACACCTAGCCATAGCCAAGTGGCATGTCTAACGTAACATAGCTTAAATAAATATTTATATATAATAAGAAGTATTTTTCAGTGGACCTGTACATGGTTCCGGGAGATGCAGTGCTATTTTCTAGTCTAACCAGTAAGCGTCAAACACAGCGCTGCCAAACATCAAAATCAAAACCACTTCAAAACTTATATATAAACATTTTGATGCCGAGTTTGATGCTAAGTTCTGCGCTAAAGGTTTATAGAATAACATGGCTGAAATACTTACTTCAGTATGTAGGTTCTTCTTTCAGAAAAGCCATACTTATTATATTTTTAATTTATCCCATGCGAGTTATCTTTCTAGCTACTAAAAAGAATTTTCAATCAGTTAGAGATAATGATTTTTAATTTTAACAAATACACATAAAATCATTTAATTTATACAAATAAATTAAATGATTTTTAATTTATTTGTTGTAGTTTTGATGTGTCGGTCTGTCCATGTGTGCGTCTGTTTGTGGCATCGCAGCTTCTGAAGTAGTAAATCGAATAAAACGCGGTTTTTATTTGAAGGCGATTCATTAAAGTCCTTACTATAGTCTACCAAGATCTGTTCGGAATTTTGAAAGTTATCAGCCACTTTTGTAAGCAAAAAGATGCTACATAATATTTGTAAATATGCTTTATATTAAACTCGAGATCTAAAATAGCTTTTTATATGATAGAGACCGCACCTAGTTATAATAAATAACGTCAACTGGATATTTATTTTGATATTCAATCGTAACGTAACTGAATGGATATTGATAAAATTCAATTTGCGACCCGACTCGGTGGAAACCCTAATGCATATTTAAAGGTTAAAGTAAAATGCATTTTAGTATGCTATATTTTTATTTTTACAGTTTTAAGTCTATGTTTTGTTTCTGAATACAGAGAAAATACACGTTTCTAGGGAACAGGAACATTGTTTTTTTTTTTTTAATGTTTCTATACCACTTTTATAACGAGAACGATTTTCTTGTCAGAAGACTTTTTATTTATTTATGTCTCTCATGAAAGTCGAGATATATATGCATAGACTTAGTTTTGTTTTAAAAATTATATTTGAATTAAAAAAATCACTTAGATACTTTTTGAACGTCATTTCATTATTTTTGATTCCTCAAAATTCAAGTTTAAAGAGAGTGTCGGTCAACTTTTGTGCTTATGTTATCCTTTTATTTGATTTCCTATCAACTATTCGTTAACCATGAGAACCAAATACTATACGTAAACCAGGTATACATTGAAATCAACACATTACCCGGCCCTGCAATAGTCAAGTGCCCGCAGAGGTAACACGTCACTTGCAGCTCTGACCACTTCTTGTGGTAATGGCTCTGTTATTGACAACACGTCTTCTCGACTAATAGGGGAACATTTACCAAATTGGTGCGATGCGGTGAGCGTCCATTTGTGGCCGGAGTAGTTTAGGTGGTACTTGTTGAACGAATGTTTGTTCGTTTTGTGATTTGTTCTTTAATTTCTCAGTATTTTTTTTTTGTTGGTTATATTGGGTGTTAGGCTATAATGTTATTATAAAAAACTTTTTCATATTTTTTGAAGACTACTCGCTTGCAGCGTTGTATATCAGATACAAGTCTATTTCTCTAAATGTCGGAAATTTACATCTAGTTGCATAATTAAGATGTTGAAAACAGAAAAACAAATAAGTCAAAGTGTAAATATATTTTTCTCAGAAGTTTTATCTTTAAAAAGTAGTGTACATAACTTACACATTCTTTGATACAAATTACTATAAATCACATAGCAAGAAAATTATTTCTTGAACCATTTAATTCAAACAACAATTCTTAGAATCTGTTATTTCATAAATTGTAGACTCTTTATAAGTGTTGAATAACTATTAATTAACACTTTCAGTATCTTGAGACTCGGCTTTCTCACTTAAACGTTAAAAGACGATACCAGAAATTCATAGTCTATTCTTTGGAAACACTAACATTTTCAAATAAATAAAATGGCTAAATTCTTTTGAGTGCTGTCACGGTCATTGCCATTTTCGTTAGGAGAATTCATAAATTTTGATCGGATTTAATTTTTTGATGCCATATTATTACTTTACAATGCCATTTAATTGCGGTTGTCATATTAATAGTCAATTTCATCAAAGTCAGCCGAGTACTTTTCAAGTTAGTAGGTAACAAATTGACACATATCACATTTATATTCAGTTTAGTATTGTCAGGATATTGCGTATATAAACATAGTCTTTAAACATGTTCTGTGTCACACGATACTCGATATTTCTATGAGATAACCTTGACCTTAAACTTTGTCCTAGTATAGTATAATATTATATTTCCACACACGCGGTGAATCTCGCATGTAACGTGACATAAAAACTGAATACGAAGGCATTTCTTATTTTTTTCTTACTTCTTTGCTACTAGGATTTTCTCCTGTAGTGTCATAGTTATGAAATATGAGATTCATGAAGTCATGTCTCGGAAAAGTTTCACTAGTATAATGGAATCAAGGTTTGGCGTTACGAAGTAATATAGAAAAACCTTATGGAAACTATTTACACGTAGATTGCATATATATTCAAAATGAATCTTTTAAGACAGCCATTGAGGTAACCCGTATACGCTATCGATGGCAAGATAGTTTGAAATTATAATAATAATAATGTAATACACATAAACATAAGAACACAATAAATAAAAATAAACGGTCGTATTGAGAAAATTTCACCTTTGAAGTCTGTTCAAAAGAGTTGACAATCTAATACCGAGATTTTTTTGAAAAACCACTTTGTAAATATGTCACTTGCAGCCTCACCAACAGTCTCGTATCTAGCAGACACCATTAAACAATAAGCTGTTCACCGCTGCCACCATCAATGCACTATGCACTCAGGGTTCAATCTACTGAGAACAGTAACATACTAGTAGGATAGTTATCGACTACCGTTCGCCTTACACAACATTTAGCATTTACACAGTATTCAGATACCGAGCATTGTCTTCACGTCTGGGCGCGAGTGTACTTACTTCGTCTGTTTTATAAGGGTTGATATACGTGCAGGTGCGTGAAAGTACTTTGATGTGAGAAAGTGATTTGCATTTTAGAGCAAATATGTTTACCTGATTTTTTTTTTGAGGACCAGTACATGTAGTTTATATTTAAAATTGTATTCTTTACACAAATTTTAGCGTTCAGATACCGAACATTCTATTGACGTCTGGGCGCGAGTGTACTTGTTTTGTTTGTGTTTTGTAAAGTTATCCACGTGTACGACTTATGGATGTAAAGGTACAAGTTTATAGACAAGTCGTTTGCACTTAAGAGGGAAAAGGTCCAATCTCATTCTCCTTAGGGGTGTTTTGCAGTAGAATTAATTTACATTTTTTTGTGGTTTGCCTTTTGTGCCTTCTCTTTATGGGATTAGGCCTGTGCCCAGTAGGGGGACGCTTAAAGGCTAGAATTAATATTATTATATTTAGTGTTAATCAATAAAAAAAAAATATTATTTGTCGAATCGACTATTCAAGTTAGTTTAATTTATTTATTTTAACGTTTCTGGTACAGCATAAGACAAAAGATTTAATTTCGGTAAAGTACGTACTTCTAGTAAACTTTAAAAACCACATGATAACAGAAAGAAAAAAAACCTAAGAAAATTCATAAGTTTTTCTTACTTTTAAAGCAAAACATCCTGAACATACAGTAACATAATAAAAATACCGCGGTACAAGCTCAGAGCACTCCGCGGGCTGAGAGCCGTCGAGTGTCACCGCCGCGAGGACTAATGACTCACTGTTTGTATACATTTAAGGACTACTTATATTACAATGTGGGGAAAAGGGATGGTTATAGTGGCAGTATGAAGAATTGGCCGAAGTGTGAAAATAAATATTGTTTGCATTTGAATAGAGAGGGAATTAAATTAGCTTTGCCTTTTTTTATTTGTACTTTTTTTGGGTTATCTTTAGAAGGTATAATACAGAATCGATAAATTACAACTATGTCAACAAAATTACGATGTAAGGTAGATAGGTAGTACCTAAATACGCGTAACCTGTTTAATGCTTCTAAAAGTACCTACCTTAGCAATATAAACCATGTTAAATCATTTTTAATATGTAATGTACCTAAATGTTATGAGTCTAAATCTGACGACCCCTATGAATAATTTATATTCCTAAGTTATAAACCGATTCCATGCAACATCTTTTATAAAAAAAAAAAAAAAACGCATAGGAGACACAGACAAAAATAAATCAAAATTAACTTCATTTTCAAATCTAATCTACCTACATTTTCTAAGTGTACCACGTGAGCGCGACAAATGGATGTGCGATTAACGCTTATGCGACAAAACTGTACTGCGACTCACCGTAGTTCGAATGCACGCTAGTGCGACACACTGTAGATCGACATCTCGCTAGTGCGATATGAAGAAATAGAACATAAACATATAGAACCGACATAGGCCCAGACATCCATTGCTTGGTTAGGTTCAACTTTGTGACAGAGATCAATAGGTTAGGTTAGGTTAGATATTGTGACCTTGCAATGGAGCGAGCGAAGCGAGCGACGGCCTTTGATTATTTAATATCTACTTATTTAATATATGTAATTCAAAATTTATCTCAGCAAACTACTGTAATACTGCATCAACGTACTACACTACCCTTGCTAGGTGTCAAACTACTGCAATACTGCACCAACGTACTGCACTACCGTAGTGTCGCACTACCGTAGTGTCGAACTACTGTCGCGCAATCGTTTGTCGCACTAGCGAGATGTCGATCTACAGTGTGTCGCACTAGCGTGCATTCGAACTACGGTGAGTCGCAGTACAGTTTTGTCGCATAAGCGTTAATCGCACATCCATTTGTCGCGCTCACGTAGTACACTCACATTTTCTACCTACACATCTAAAACGTATCTAAAAATAACGAGTTCAGCAAAAACTAATCTCCGTAACTAAAATAACCAGTTTTTATTCTATTTTGAAGAAATCTCATTACTCCGAATCAACAATACGAAGCAAAAAACTATTATCAACGGTAACTAGCTCCGCAAATAAAAATATGACTGCATGTAGAAATTTAATTAGAAAAGTAGAACAAAAGGTTGTTGCGATATCGTTAATATTACTTTAACTTTTAATATAGAATTAGCTTAGTCTTGATTTATGTTTGAACAGGATAATTCTTATAAATCTTTAGCTCTATAATAAAGATAAAGATTTTATTAATTTAAACGCTAATCGTCTAAAATACTGGTTAGATTTGGAATGATCTTTGCTAAATTGATGAGAGAATTTTTGGGGAAGGGGTATATAAAATGTTATATAACGTGTGTTTTGTCACACTTTCACATTATGTTACCTTGTTATTCAACATTGCAATCTAACAGAATGTTGTAACCTAAGATTAAGTGTCCAAATTATCTGGAACATGTTACATCGGAATTTGTATAACATGTTATGTTATATAGTCTGTACGCATCAGAAGAACCGCGGATCACAGCTAGTCGTTAATATTCTTTTATTCTTAATACAGCATTGGATTAGACTAGATTTATCTTTTAACAGGGATAACGTGAAATGTTTAATAAGATTCTTATTTAACGTTAACCGCATGATAAGGCTAATACAGCAATGAGATTTACACTTTATTAATACAGGTAGATTAGAACAGACTTCGGTATAAATTTTAGGGTCATATTGTTCATGGAAAGTTTAAATACTATACTACTGATACTTTGATCGTTATTTACATAACTATCATTTTAACTGTAATATGAGGTAGAATTTCAAAATTGATATTTATAGACCTGCTGCGTAATCTATATATATCTCCGAAGAGCCTATTAGAACACGCGATATTCAGTCATCATCATCTCCCTGAGTTGTTCCCGTTTATTTGGGCTCGACATAATGCGTGTTGAGTTTTCATTAATTTCTTTCTTTCTTCGCCATAGCAAAAATCACTCCTTTCCTTTTCATATCATCTTTCACAAAATCCATCTCTTTTTCAGTCTGCCTCTGCACGCGATATTCAGTCTGTAGTGTAATAGGAGTGAGACAGTTTGACTAATTACTATACAAGAGTATAAAAATAAAATTATTTTTATTAACAATATGTACAGAATGCCTTAAAATATTTACAATACTATAAAAACTAAGCCTACATATTGAATAGGAAAAATTATATACTAAATAAAACTAAGCACTAAAATAAGGTAATAAGTACGTATTGTGTGTTGTTATAATATGTAAGGACGTAGACATAGTTGGTACATCTATCAAATAAGAAAGCGTGCAACATTCAGAGCTCTGAAATAGCGAGCTTGACTAGTTGACAGTAAGACTGAATAGTTGGTTAAGACTGAATATCGCATAGCCTAGTAATAGTTAAAGTAGGTATATTGTTTCTTCACTGCACGTTTCCAAAATGTCAATGAGTATTTACTTTACTTAAAATGCGAACAACATCACATACTTTGCTCTGAACCTAAAGTAAGTAGCTAAAGCACTTGTGTTATAGAATTCAGAGACAACGAAGGTACCACAAACACCCAGACCCAAGGCAATACAGAAAAGTTGGTTTCTATTCCTAAATCATAACTCATTACTGAAATCCGTAACCTGACAATAAATTGAATAGAAATATATTACTTTGCATCCGCAAGCGTCACCGACGTCTGCGCGCGAAGGGCGGATGACAGGCAAGCATCGGACCGATCTTATGAAAGTGTTATTGAAATCTGTAGGAAGCCTCGCAATATTCAGTAAATGGACGGAATCCCAAGAACTCATCTCATATCTATACTGAAGCTGTATTAGAATTTATTATCTTCTTCGATTTGTTTTATTATGAAGTTAAATTCAGAGAGCTGGTTGGTTCATCTGCATCGTTCAATTATTATTATTTTTTTTTGTTACTATTTTTATACCTATCTATATAAACCTACTTAATAAGTGGGTTTTAGTTAGTTTTAGAGATATAAATATTTTGACACAAAAGTACATAAGTAAGATACAATTACTGATTTTTTAAACTAAATTGATATAAAGGCCTATAATTATCAGGTACAGGGAACAAAAAATTACCTTAATTTTTAAGTTACATACTGTCACAAAATCAAACTTTGTCCGACTCATTGCTATTAAAAGTACATTAAAAGTTTCTAACTATGAACCATTAGCTCACAGAAAAATATATTTAATTCGAAAAATCCTTCTCTCTAATAATTTACATTTGTATAATGGTAAATTCCTTTCAATATTTCCCCTTTCATTCCGTGATAGTTCGGTCAATGCGTTTGACCGCCACTTGCCCCCAGTTTTATTCAAGAGCTTTTATCTAGCTTGCGATTTCAACTGGTAAGAAAATAGTGTAGAAGGAAAAGTACTAAGAAATCGAGTAGAAGTGGTTTAGTAGTTATTCTTTGAGTGCCTTATCTGCTATCGTAGCTCGAGTCTTAGCTAAATGAATAACTAAGAATTCCAGAAATTAAAATTTACCTAACTAGTTTGGTACCACAATATTGTAATAGCCTATAACACAAAGCAGGTTAACACAAATTGTTATTTAAATTTGATGTTTTATACAGGTGTTACCGAAAGGTTCCTTATGATTAATGGTGTTAAATAATTGATGCGAAAAATTGAGTATCAATTATTTAACTAACTCATTTAAGGCTGAAATTATGTAAAGTGATTCTTTACTTGAAGTACTCTTTACCCATTTTGGATTGATATAGCCTTATGGTAACACCCTGTATATATGTTACGGTAAATGTGATTAATTGAAAATTATTAATAATTTTACAAAATTATTAATAATAATCACATGTTTTGGTAAATGTTAATAAACAATCGAAATTTATTACTTTTAGTAGTAATTATTAATAATTCTCGACACATATTGGTAAAAGTGATAAAATAAATAAAAACCCAATGTTTTTTGACCAGCAGGTATTTATTTATATTATTCACTCTTATCCTGACATATACACTGACTTAAACATATAAACTTGGTTAATGTTGCTCTAATTTATAAAAATATATGTGATGGGTACATACGTCGTCGCTCGCTTCGCTCGCTCTGTTGCAAGGTCACAATATCTAACCTAACCTAACCTACTGATCTCCGTCACAAAGTCGAACCTAACCAAGCATACTAAATAAACAGCCCCGCAACCCTTGGCCACTTATTACATTTATCACTACTAGGGTTAAATTATTAATAAAAACCGACAAATGTGATTAATTTCTCACTTTTACCTCGACTTTCGGCAATTATTAATAATACTAGATAATTATTAATAATCTTCAATTAATCACTCTTACCGTGACATATACATAACGTATGTAATGCGTTGAAATATTATTACGTGTAAGATTATTTACTACAAACTGTCAACATCTATTTAGTTTCTTTCAAAGCCAATCAACTCAATAAAATCTTTAAGCAAATATGTAATAATTTTCACTCACATACTTATATATTATTATGCTATATGCTATAAGGAATATTTATAAAGATATTGGCACGCTTGCCGGTTTCCGGATATTATGGTTATTTTTCAGCGAGTCCTGAACAGAACTTCTTCGATTTATGAACACAACCAGATCCACTATGTCACCAAAATATTTTTTTTGTTTACTTTTTTTAAGCCGTTGTATTCAGTTCTTAGTTAATGCCAGGTATTCTAAACAAAGAGATAAATGTCTGGCAGTATTAATATCTGCTACACATTATTTTTTCTTCAATGCAAAATTCTTTTTTTTTTTTTAAAAACAGTTAATCAAGAAAACAAAGCTAATGAGGAATTGCGATTAAAAATAAACGGTCGAACCCACTTTTAATTCGCTCAAATCCACTTTTAGTTCATTAATTGTTCTAGCAGTTAAAACAATACACAATTAAATTAAATTCTTTATTGGAAAATGAAGAATAAATTACTGGATATTTATTATTCACTTAGTTCAAGATAAGCAGGCATTGCTACTCGGTACAATTATATTTTTTGGGATCTTGGATTAAATCACTTTGAATATTTAATTTATTCATTCTGTTTTGTAAACCAATAAATTTTACTGGCTTGTCAAATTAATTCAGATGTTACCCTCCTTAATTGTAAAATACATTTTTGTTACTTTAATAATCAGCAAAATATCTTTGTTGAACTTAACAAAAAAGCTACTTTCAAGCAAATAGTAAAACCTATTTTGAGAATAGTTTTAACATTAAGATTTGAGTTCGAAGCTACATTTTAACAAGCATCTATTTCATGTTTCTTTAGTATAAAAGTTGTATCATACGGAAGCAAATATATAACGAATTCAAAAAGAATAAGGAAGACGTATTCCTTATTGTTTAGATATTCCGTCGATGTTCCAAGACCTCCATTGAACTGAAGGTTTGATCATACGTAATGGATGTAACCTCTTTTCGAAACACATAAATCAAAGCAGAACCGACATTATTATTTTGACTTATGTTTAACAACGATCCATCCTGCTATGATATATGTATCTGATATGCTTCCTCAGATGGCACACGCGATTCTCTAAAATATATTTGCCTTTTATACCTGACTGACTCTGATGTATGTTCTCTTTTGTTACAGATTCGTGCACGCATCAAAAAATGAACAAATCACACAAATGGGACTTCCTAGTAAAGATTTCTAGCAGAAGGTAATTTATACATTACATAACTAAAAATAATCGACACTTCTAAGAGCAGTCGATTTATTTTGATCGTGTTATAAAAGCATATTTATTGTTCCAGAAAACTGGAGTATGAGAGAATGAATAACGGAAACGCGCTCGTTTCGCAAAAGAAAAATTACCGACGGATGCTGACAAAATGCTTCGAAAAACTTACGGGGCTCGTAGTCCTTTCAAATAAAACGATTTGAAATGTAGCCAAGTAATACAACTATACTAAAATGGGGCAGACAGCAACACACGTGGACTCAAACTTCACATCAATAAATTATACTGATGAGGTGATAGAGGATGATAGAGATGTTTGCGCCGTCGCAGATGATCCTAAATATCCGAGTACGTTCGGTATAACACTAGCTGTTCCGGAATGGGAGGCGATCTGCACAGCCATAGTACTAACGCTGATCATAATCTCGACGATAGTTGGGAACATCTTGGTAATCCTCAGCGTGTTTACGTACAAACCGCTGCGGATCGTACAAAACTTTTTCATAGTGTCGCTCGCTGTAGCCGACTTAACAGTAGCAATATTGGTGCTGCCGCTCAACGTGGCATACTCCATTCTAGGGCAATGGGTGTTTGGGATATATGTGTGCAAAATGTGGCTTACATGCGACATAATGTGTTGCACTTCGTCCATTTTAAATTTATGTGCAATCGCATTAGACCGGTACTGGGCGATCACGGACCCTATAAATTACGCACAGAAAAGAACTTTAGAAAGAGTGCTTCTCATGATTGGAGTAGTTTGGATACTCTCATTAATAATTAGTTCTCCTCCATTGCTAGGCTGGAATGATTGGCCGGACGTGTTTGAACCAGATACACCGTGTCGTTTGACATCTCAACCAGGCTTCGTCATCTTCTCCTCGTCTGGATCATTTTATATTCCATTAGTTATTATGACCGTAGTTTATTTTGAAATCTATTTGGCGACTAAGAAAAGACTCAGAGATCGCGCCAAGGCCACTAAAATCAGTACTATTTCTAGTGGTCAAAATAAATACTCGAATAAGGACAATGATCACAATGATCAAGACTCCGTCAGCTCGGAAGCGAACCACAACGAGCATCAAGGTGTTACTCGCCTAGTCTCAGATAATGAGAAAAAGAAAAGGACTAGAAAACTCACACCAAAGAAGAAACCAAAACGTCGATACTGGAGCAAAGACGATAAAAGTCATAACAAACTGATAATACCAATCTTATCTAATGAGAATTCAGTTACCGATATGGCTGACAACTTGGAGAATAGAAACACGTCTTCTGAGAGTAACTCGAAGGAGACCCACGAAGATGATCTGATTGAGGTCAACGAAACTGTGCCGGTGAAGACTCATAAGCGGCCGAAGCCTAATCAGCAAAGTGCCGTGTACCAATTCATTGAAGAGAAGCAGCGCATCTCTCTGACTCGGGAACGTCGTGCGGCCCGAACCCTCGGCATCATTATGGGTGTGTTCGTAGTCTGTTGGCTGCCCTTTTTCGTCATTTACCTCGTCATTCCCTTCTGTGCAAGTTGCTGTTTGTCCAATAAGTTCATCAACTTCATAACTTGGCTTGGTTACTGCAATTCTGCTCTCAACCCTCTCATATACACCATATTTAATATGGATTTCAGGAGAGCATTCAAAAAGTTACTTTGTATGAAACCGTGAACGTGCCAAAGACTGTAAAATTAGTTTTATGCTTTTATTGAATGCCGCTGATTTGCTCAAATGTTTTGACTCATTCGTCAGTAGTGATTTAGATATAAATAAGTAAGCTATTTGAAATTAACATATATTACATGAATGATTACGAATCTCAATGTACGTTTCTTATATACAGAAATGATATAATGATATTATATGAATAGTTATCTTTCAAACTATTGTAGAGTAGTGTTATGTATATATTTAAAGGTTGAATAGTGCATAGCACTTTTAGATTTCTATGTGTGTGTAAATAAAAATGTGAGTTAATCGAATTCGGACGAATCATTGATAACCAACGAAAACTTTCAAAATAAATGTAATTTTAATTATGTACATACATATCTTGGTCCGTTTGTATATAAGTATAACAAGTATTTGTAAATTATAGTAATTGTGACGGTTCATACTTAATTATTGTTTAGCAGAGTACACTTAAGCAGTTGTTTAAATCTAGTTTTTTGTTTTAACGATTGTATATCCCTTTAAAATAATTTGAGCCCTTATTTAAAAGGGATATTAGACTTACAACAGGTTGTTTCATTTCTCCTGGATTGTAATAAAATTTGAATTTATTTTCTTGTTTTATTTCTTAAACTAGGTTTTGTAAAGACCAAAAATAACCAATGAACTTTCTTGTCATCAAGATTTACTCCATATAAAGTTTCAACAAAATCTGTTTAGTGGTTAAGCCGTGAAAGTGCAACAGGCAAATAGACAAACAGAGAAACAGAAATACCATGGCAACAAAGTTACCTTAACAGTTATAACATCAAGTATGAATGAATTGTGACAGCGCGTCAAATTAATGGGATCTAAAGTTGAAGTAATAACAATTCCCAAAACTTGGGTAAGTTTACTGACATCAGAACAAAGTTAGTGCTTAAACTCGTTAGATATGACCTAGTTAATGAACTTTCTGGTGCAATTTGTGACGCAGATGAACAGTAAATCTTATTAAGGAGAATGAATAACTTTCATCTTTATAACAGACGATCTCAGTAGTAAAACGAGTTGAATTTTAAATCAGCTTAGAGGTACTATATTATAACTGACATAGTAATAATTTTCTTTTCATTATCTTATAAATTACCAGGTCTGTTTTTTTTTCATTTTGATGGTAAATTAAATATACCTTCTAATTACAACAAGCACACAAATACATTCAAGTTTAGTTTGTTATCTTTTTGTAAATGTTTCATACATTTGGAATACATTATTTTCTTCGAAATATTGTACATATTACATCCGCAGGACATAAATTACTAAAACAAAATACATGCTCGCACTGCGGGGATTGAAAAATGGAAAATAATGAAAGAAAAGGGTTAATACAAAGGGGAGGTTCTTAATCCTACTGGGACCGGCTTTATTGAAATATATAAGCGTCAAAGTAGGTATCAGTGCCAACATTGTCTGGAAAATAATATATTTCTAGCTTCATTGTTTCACAAACGTATTTTTTCGTTCAATTGGTATAGACATATGCCTAAAGAAATAGACATACTATTGCCATAAAATGTGATTTTAAGTGTAATAAATGATCAAGACAGAGCAAGTTTCCTCGTAACAAACGTTTTCCATGCATCTATTGGAGGTTACAAGTTCTAACTCAGGTAAGTATTGCAACTTAAAACTTTGGAATTACATACAACAAATATCAACAATAATGTTACATAGTTCTAGAAAATGTATAAAAGTTTACATTAGCATAACAAGACGTCAAACTGGAATCATTCTTTTATAGGCAATGATATTCTAATAAACAGATATGTTATAAGCGTGCAATCGTGAAGACTCGAAAACGTTCTAATTAGGACGTATTGCCTTTCAACAACAACACTATTTGTCTCTTTTTTTTATGGGTTTTATCGCGCTATCTCTTTCGCTAGCTGCCGCGCTGCGCGGAACACTTTTTTCGATTGTTTTGTATGTGTATAACATATCTGTTTATTAGAATATCATTGTTTATAGGTGTTCAAATAAGTTTGACGCTTCAAACTCAAGTCATATTTTTCCAATTAATTACTCGAGACAAATTGCCTTATAAGCACTTTTTCTTAAATCACTAATAAATCGTATTTTAAAATGTATGGCATGTTTTCACTTCAACCCTGTAAATGTATCCCAAGTGGGCCGCCCCACTTTATTTATTCAGAGGGTATTCGAATAAGTTTCTCTTTAAGGTATAAATGTATGGTAATCACACAAATGACGCGAAGTGTCAGTATTATGGTTTAAAAAATTACGTTTCGATTTGATAGTTTGAAAATAAGTAGGCTAGTATGCTATAATACTTTTTTAGTACCATTAGATAGCATCTAGAGAGGTAGGTAAGTAAGAAATAACAGCTCCTTATATATAAGAGGAATAAAGAATTATTTTTCACTGACTTTATTATACTTTTGTCATTAAAATAATCGTATAACAGCAATAGCAGAAAAAAGAAAAGAGCCTGTCTAAATGTGCGCCTAGCAACTTTATCGTAAATCTTTCTTCGTTTTATTAATATTAATACATCAAATATATAATAAAGAAATACTAAAACAAATTACTTGTTACGAAAAGCAAGTCCTATTTCTTTCTCGCTGTCAAAACAAAACACAGTCTGGATCTGTTGATGAAAGACAAAGAAACGTCTACGTCACTTTTATTCTGAAAGCCATTCACCAGTTTATTTAATCTTAGAGTAACATCTTAAAACAAATAGTACCTTTTTGCCATTCTAATGACAGCAATTCGACTAATGGCATATTTGCCGCAGGCACTGAAGCGGAGACACATTTTGTCTTTCTTAAAATAAACTCTAAAGGGCGAAAAGGTACAAAACATGGATCATGTACCTCTAAGACAGACACCCAGTTTCTTTTGATCTGACAAGAATACAAATAGACGCATTAATGGGAAAACGAATGCTTAATAAAACTAAAAACACTTTGATCCTAAGTACGTGTTTTATTCCAAGTGGCTTAAAGTCTAGAAGTTTTATTGAAGTAAAATAACTTGTAACAGTCTTTAAATGATACTTTATAATGTTGAAATAAGATATTTCTATTCACATTTTGACAAAAAAATATCAAGCGAGTTTAGAACGTATCATAGGTACCAACAATAAGTACATTCAGTTCAAACTTCTCGGTCAACTACAAGAGAAGAATTCTTGCAGTTCATATGAAGTCAATCCTACATGTTTGGAGAAAATCAGACGCTTCCACATACTCCGAAGCAAGGAAGTTTATGAACGCTGCTAACAAGGAACGTATAGGTACGAGTAAGAATACCACATTGTCCGAAACGAAAAACAGGAACAAATGGTTTAAAGATTCCATGTATCGTCCGAAAGGTGAGTAGCAATATTAACCTAAATCGAATAAGTCAAGGTATTTTGACAATAATTTATAATTTAAGGTTTCTGTTGAGGGAAACATATGCCTCCTTCCGAGATTACAGGTGCTATAATGTGTTATACCTAAGACTGTTTTTTGTACAAGCTTTCGTTCCTGATCAAGTAATGTTTTCATTTTTTTTTATTATTCCACATTATTTCTAATATTTCAGAACTGAAATAAGATATAGAGGAAGTAAGCACAACAAACACTCATTTCCCATTTTCTGGAAACCAAAATGGCGGCATCGGTATTCAATGTCGTGATTCAATACTCTCGAGGGAATAAAAAGTTATGGGACCAACAAATACATACAGGAGAACATTTTACGCGTTCCACCGAAGTTACTTCGAACTAGTGTTGATAAGGAAGTTTACTCTATACATATGCATCACACGTACACAAATACGTGGAGTGCAATCAACGTGTGAATTCATAGTGGCATGGTGTGCTACGTGGTTTCCATATGTACCAGCCTCTTTTCAGCCAGGTATCACTTGAACGTTGTATTCAAGAATTTAAATTACATTTTATACAGTTTGTTCTTGAGACGTTGCTCTTTACAAAGTTTTGAAACTAAGCATAAGCATGATTTTGAATTTGGAAGAGAGAAGTTCATTTGTTTTTCAAATATCGGAGAGTCTTTAAAAATAATAATTAGGTTCATTTTGCAATAATGCTTCAATAAAATAAAAAGACATAAAACATTAAACGTCTTATGAAATTGCTTTCAATAAAAAAGGAATAAAGGAAAGCGTTTAACAAGTCAATAAACATTTTAAATACGCAATTTAGCCGTATTTTACAGAGCTCATACTGATGTTTGTGTAATACTTGAAAATTGTAAAGCGACTGTGTAACAATGTTTGCTCGAATTAAATTCATACAATAGACATATTTACATCATAGAATATAAAAGCATTTTTGAAGACTATTTAAGTATGTATTAACTTCATGTTTTCAAAAAGTGTTTTTTATTTTTGAGAGAGACGGAGAGCCGTTTCGCTGCGTTGAATGCAAGAGGCGGAATGGATAGGTGGATGAAGTGTGTCATATGACGGATGTAGAGAAAAAAATAAAATAAAGAGAGAGATGGTTTGGCTATCTTGAGAGAATGAATGAAGAAGATTGAAAAAAAAAGTGTATAAAGCGAGTGTGAATGAGAGAAGGCCAGGTCAAGAGTACCATAAACCGAACAGCATGTATGACGGGAATAATGAAAGTGGACAAAACGAAATAAGTGTGCAAGGATCGTAGCAAGTGGAAAGAAGTGGTCTCTGCCTACCCCTACAACGGAAAGAGGCGTGATTATATGTATGTATGTATGTATGTTTTTTATTTTTTATGTAATTTTCATTTTAATCCAGTTACAGTTCAGTTATTTACCTTTTCTAAACTTGACTTTCACTATAGAATATAGATAAGTTATTTAGGCAAGTAAAAGGTATGCATAATCATCACATTGAACCGAATCAAAAATCAAATAACATGACTTTATTACACACAGACCCATAAGAAAAACATGACACAGCAGCTTCCAATACCACCAGCCTAATAGCTCCGAAGTTTGTCGATCAAAATCTCTTGTCTCTCTCTAATACCCCTTGAGTGACCGAAACAAAAAAGGCATTTTGTTTTTTTTCGAGAAAGTAAATCTATTACAGAAAAGGTAAGCTCGTTATGTACCTCTTATAAAGCAACATTTTGCTTTATGTTGCCGACATCTGTCAAAATTATTTACGATTTTCGTAACTGTGGCGTTTATACGCTTTTTATTAAATTTCACCCTTCCTCTTTATGATACTAAACGTTCCGGTTTTTTTGTACCTTTGAAGTTATGTTTTCTAGGTGAATTGCCTACTGTAAATAAATTAATTGGGGTACTTTTATGTATTTTTAGTCGCGTCGTAGGCCTGTCCGAGTGCGAACATCTTTTTGTCGCTCCCAGTAAACAACTAGTGTTTCTCAAACTTCTATTCTCATTACCTCAAAATGGAAATTCAAAAATGTGGTTCCTGTGGTGACAATGTCTCAGAGGGTGTACAGTGTACAGCCTGCTGTCAATTCCTGCACTTTCAGTGTAGCGGCGTAACTGAAGCTGGATACCGTAAGCTGGGTGATAGGAAGCTCACATGGCGTTGCTTCAAGTGTAAGCAGTCTAATACGCCACAACCACCTAGTTCACCGAGACCTGATAATGAATCAGCTATCCTGCTTGAAATTCGTGCTTTAAGTGCAAAGATGGCACCACTGGATAACCTAAAGGATGAATTCTTGGCCCTTAGAAGTGAATTCGCAGAGTTGAAATCGTCGTTTAACAATCAATTCACTGTAATGATTGACGACCTTAACAATAAAATTAACGGCATGGAATCTCGAATTGCACAGGCGGAGAAGGTTCAAGAACAAGTGGATTCAATGAGGGTGAGACTGGAAAAATTGGAAGAAGACTCCGACAATAAGGATCAATGGTCGCGTATGAGTAACGTGGAAGTAAAAGGTATAGAACAAACCAAAAACGAAAATTTATTTGATATTATGCAAAGGATCGGTACTAAAATCAATTATCCAATAAACAAAAGCCAAATTAATTTTGTGACCAGGGTTCCAACAAAGGAACCAGAAAGTATCAAGCCCATCATAGTCTGTTTCTCAAACCGGTACATAAAAGAGGACTTCATTGCAGCGGCAAGATACGAGTTTAAGACCACTCCTCTAACAGCCGATCAGCTACAATTTAAGGGGAAGCATAAAATTTATATAAATGATCATTTGACAACTAAAAACAAGAATCTTCTGTCTAAAACCAAAAAGGCGGCGAGTGAAGCAAATTTCCGTTACGTGTGGGTGAAGCATGCAAAAATACATATACGGAAAACGGACACATCACCAGTCATGATAGTAAAATCGGAGAAAGATCTTGTAAAAATTGTATAAGACATTTATTACATTCTTCTTGTTTTCTGCTATTATTTCACGTCGTTTTAGGTTTTACATTAACCCGTACAACAACAGTATTGAACATTATATTCTTAAAGTTTGAGCATTGCTGTCCGGTGAGTGAATCGTGTGTTTTCCAACAAATACTGTGTCTCGCGGTTGTGTGTCGTCGCAAATACTTAAGGTATTCGCTACCTGCTATAATCACATCCCAATGTAAATTTAACCATATTTTAGACTTCATAAGGCATACTTTTGAATGTTTTAAATTGATATTTATAATGTTTTGTAACTGTGCACCGCCTTTAGTTTCTATTCATCGGTCATTATATAGTCGCCTTTCAATGGTGAGTTGTTTTGTTCACTGTGTTCTGCCGTGTTTTACTTATTTTGCTAAACATTTAACTTATACCCGCACAAAATGTGTTTATTATAAAATTTTTAGTTGTAAGTGGAGACTGATTATGTGTATGTTTATTTATTTAACGCCATGTTTTGTTGTATGCATTATTTATATTGTTATTGGTAATATTTGCCGTGTCTGGTATTAATATTTATTACCAAAATGTACGCGGACTACGTACGAAGACTAGTACTTTATATCGTAATATTTGTCTTAACGCCTATGATGTTATTGTTTTTACGGAAACGTGGCTTGTGGATGATATTTTTAGTAGTGAACTTTTTGACGATCGATATCTTGTGTGGAGACGTGATCGTGATTACGGCCGTACTGCCCAGAAATGTGGTGGTGGTGTTTTAATTGCGGTTAGAAAGGAACTCACAGTGATTGAAAGACCCGAGTGGCGTTGTTCTGCCGAAGATATTTGGGTAACCATTATCCTAAAAAAGTCTAGGCCCTCAGTAAAATATAACCTACACCTATGTGCCCTTTATTTATGTAAGGAAAACCTTGGCAACTCCTATAACACACAATTAATTAATTTTACTAATAATCTAAACAATCTAATATTAAACAATCCGTTAGATAAATATATTTTACTAGGTGATTTTAACTTCGGTAATTCTGTTGAATGGTCTGATGTATCCTACAATGGTGAATTAAGTCCTTTTAATATAACATGTCAGTCTGTTAAGGACTTTTTTGACGCGGTATGCACTTGTAGTCTAGCCCAGTATAACAGTGTGCGTAATATAAATAATAGAATTTTAGACCTTATCTTTTGTAATGACCATGTAATCGTAAATAAATGCACAAATCCACTTGCGTTACCTATTGACATGCATCATAATCCTTTAACAATCCAAGCCGATTTTGCTGAACATCATAAGCTTTCGGAAAATGTAACAAAAAAATATATTTTTTCCAAAGGTGACTATACTTCTATTATAACTGAGCTTGAAAAAATTAATTGGACCGAATTTCTACATGCTGGCTCATTGGATGATGCAGTCGCATTTTTCTATAAAAAATTGTACGAGCTGAGGGATAAATTTATTCCGTTAAAATGCTTAAAAAGTACTTTATATCCTTCATGGTACAACACGGCTCTAATAAAAATTTTAAAAGAAAAATATAAGTACCATCGTAAATATAAAACTTATCACAACTTATCTGACTATCATTCTTTCACTTTGTTACGGGCTAGAGCCATTGAAGTAGAAAAAAGGTGCTTTAACACGTACATGGATAAAATAGAATCTGCTATAATTAACAATCCGAGGTCATTCTGGTCATACGTAAAAAGCAAAAGAACTGTTAATGCATTCCCTAATGTGATGCATTATCGTGACACGGTCGCTGAAACAGGATGTGAGATAAGTAACTTATTCTCCAACTACTTTCATTCCACTTTCCAAAGCCCAGACCCTATTGTCTTACCTTCTAGAGAAAATGATAATTGCGTAACTAGCATTAGCTCCATTGAAATTAGTCAAGAAGAGGTGTTGAAGTTAATGAAATCCCTGGATTTAACCAAGGCGGGCGGTCCTGATTCTATTCCACCTATTTTTATAGTCAATTGTGCGATTAGCCTAGTAGATCCAGTTTCTATCTTATTTAAGCGATCGGTTTCAGAGGGGACTGTGCCAAGGGTATGGAAATCTGCATTTATCACTCCTGTATTTAAAAAGGGGGATCGGTCAAATGTAGAGGATTATCGCCCTATTTCTAAAATATGTCTTTTTTCTAAACTCTTGGAAAGAATAATATATAAACAAGTATATGAAGCAGTGAGAAGTAATTTCGGTGAAGAACAACATGGTTTCCTTAGAAACCGATCTACAACTTCGAATCTTATACTCTCCCATGAATTTTTATCTGAAGGCATGGACCAGCGTGCGCAAGTGGATGTTATTTATACAGATTATTCCAAATGTTTTGACCGAATAAATCATACTGTGCTACTGGATAAATTATTGTCGACAGGTATTCATGGAGACCTTTACCGGTGGTTTTCGTCATATATTGAGAATCGCACACAGGCGGTAGTACTAAAAGGGTACGTATCTAGCTGGAATTATGTTCCTTCTGGAGTACCTCAAGGCTCAATCTTAGGACCTCTGTTATTTACATTGTTTATCTCTGACTTACATAAGTGTTTCAAACATAGTTACATCCTACTTTATGCAGATGATATGAAGATACATAAACTTGTTAAAAATATATCAGATGCTGAGCAACTTCAAAACGACCTTTCTAGGTTCGAAGAATATTGTGTGCAGAATAAACTCCAGCTAAACGTTGCTAAATGTTTTCAAATCACGTACTCCCGACAAAAAACTATTATTAATTTTGAATATAAAATAAACCAACAAATACTTGACAAAGTCACTACAATTAAGGATCTAGGAGTAAAAATGGACCATAAACTTCTGTTTGATCAACACATCGATTACATTGTTAATCGAGCATCAAAGGCGTTAGGATTTATTATAAGAGTTTCAGCTGATTTTCGTTCCTTAAAAACTATAAAAATTCTATATTGTGCTTTCGTACGTAGTCACTTGGAATACGCGTCACAAGTTTGGAACCCTCAATACGAAATATATAAGTCTCGTATTGAAGCCGTACAAAAGAAATTCCTTAGATACTTAGACTACAAAGCACGGCAGTATTCAGATGATTACAACCACCGTTGTAAAAGATATCACTTTCTACCGTTACACTACAGGCGTGACATTAGTGATATTTCATTTTTCGTTAATATAGCTAATGGGTCGATCGATTGCCCTGAACTATTATCTAAGCTACACTTACGTACTAACCTTCTAGGGCTCAGACGTAGACCACTTATGCAGATTGCTTCTGTTTCAACGAATTACAGAAAAAATACCTTTCTCTTGCGTGCAGCACATGCATTCAATAATATGCCAAAAGACTTAGATGTAGATCTTTTTTGTACAAAAGCTATCGCAGTAAAACGCTTACTAGCAAATAAATTCTTTATAGATGACTCCCGTATATGAGTGTCGAACTTTTATAATAATAAAAAAATAAAAAAAAACTGTATATGTCACTATATAAATATATCTACATACTTATTTATTCCACAAAATTGCCGATGTTTACTTTTTGTTGATACTGTTGTTGTGTATGGTCTGTCTCATTGGAGCAATGTATACAGCAATGTTTACCTTTTATGTAACTTCCGTATTAAGTAGTCATTTATCGGCGGAAGCTTGTTATTAGCAAATTAAGAAATACCTTATGTTATTCAAATTATGATTAGTCTGTAAGCTTTCCTAAGAATAAATAAATAAATAAAATAAATAAATAAAATTCCTGTTGCTTAATTTACTATTGTAAAGTTATTTCAGGTCATAATTTGAAGAAATTACAGCTAAATCATCAACTGTTTAGTGATATATCGATTATTTTCATAAATTAATGAAAAATCACTCATAACCGCCTTGCTTTTCTTTTAATATTCATTTACTGTTTTTATCTAAAATCACATACAAACAGAAAAGGTTTAAATTGACTTTACTTCTTTAAATGCGATTTTTAAAACATTCAACCACAATCGAAACATTTATAAACTTGTACTATTTCCTCTATATCGTGTCTGAAATGTCAACAACACAATACACATTCAAACGATACGAAAAACAACAAAAAAGTCTAAACTCAATAGTTGGTACGGAAACTTAAAAACCAGTGAACATATTCCACAAAGTTGAACGCATCTGGTTTGCGGAACTAGTCAGCTGACTTTGAGCTCAAAGTATTAAACAAGTTGAGGTTACGCTCTGTCATGACGTGTTCTGCTTTATAAACAGGAAATATGTGTTTTACAATTCAATTTTGAACTTTTAACTGACATGGGTTTAATATTTAAATAAGAGCTTGATTTTTATGTAAAAGAGAAGAATGGAATGGCTGTTTGTGTGGACGGGTTGCTTTGCCCAACAATGGGCTAAAATATGAGAGAACTATTAGGGAGCGTCCACGTCTGACGAAAAAGCATTAACGAGCAATTCGCGAGCCGTTTGAGAACCGCTCGCGGCATGCTCGCAAGCGGATCGTGTAATGCTCGTTCGTCAGATATGGACGAGCCCTTACAATTGTTTCCGGTAATTATAGGTTAGTATTGTCTACTTACGTATTACCTACTTACATAGTTTCCAGAGCATTAGACAACAAAAAATCTGAAATAACGGACAATTGCTTATTCATTTACATCCGCAGACCAACTGTACGACTCATCAAACTATTACCAACATTTACATAACAAAGCGTAAGATCAACTTGAATTGCTTTTAAAACCACTGTTGGTAGAACACTGGTTCATTAAGTAAATGCTCACTTCAACTGCAGCTGAGTCCACAAGCTGTGTATTA
This sequence comes from Autographa gamma, assembly GCA_905146925.1. Classification (NCBI taxonomy): domain Eukaryota; kingdom Metazoa; phylum Arthropoda; class Insecta; order Lepidoptera; family Noctuidae; genus Autographa; species Autographa gamma. The sequence continues at coordinate 2,959,301 of LR989858.1, forward strand.
TTTCCGCCTCTCATTAGCCGCCTACAAATAAAACTTGTTCCTCAAGGAAGCCAGTGTCAGCGTAATTTTTCATTTGGACGAGATAATTTTGAGGAAGACTTACGCTGACTGATGTTTGAGGATAAAATTAAAAGAAATGGAATGTACTTTTATGTCATGATTTTCATTTGTTAATTAAATTGTAAATGAGATGAAAATGGTTTTGGAATGGTCTTTCAGGGAACAGCCAAATGCTTGATACCTGTAAAGTACTTAAAGTATAAAAATCATTTTTTTTCTCACTATACCGACAAAATACCATCCCGACATAAAGATGACCCTTGTTAGATGCCAAAATATATTATACAGGGAACAAACACAGAATTCCCTAAAATTCAAATTCAAATTGTTTATTTTGTAAATAGGACTACATCGATCACTTTCACAAGTGTTCTTAATCCAGATGAGGACGACTTAAAAATAAATTGCATTCGTACCTACCTGCTAAAGTCTTTATAATTTGGATTCCTATTTCTCAATCGTTAATTCAAATCAAATAAGCAAGACTCACTCCGGTAACCTAGTGAAGATAAATCAAGCCTAGTCTACTATTTATCAAATGCAACAGAACAATTCAAACAAAATCCAGATTCATTAATCGTGAAGCTACACTGCAGTGTTCATAAACAACTAGGACAAAGGAAATAACTTTAATGTTTCATTTGTTTCTACACAATATTAAATCGTGAGCGGATTAAGTATAATAACTGGATTAAGGCCGCATTATAAAAGGATCTAGACAGGCGTAGACGAGATAACTGAGATAATTAGCTTATATGAATAAGTATTAAATAAAGAAGGTTTACAATATAGATATGTTATATTATAAATAAATATAAATATACAAAACATATTATATAACAAAAAAAAAAAAATTGCCTAGCTCTTTTCAAGAAACCAGTCTTTCCTCGGCCTCCGGGAAACCGGATTCAGCTGAATACAGTATTTTCAAGCAGCGACTGCTTATCTATCCTCGTTTACTGGATTATACTGTTTCCTATAGTAAGACCGGTTTTCAGAATTGACTGAACGACAGTAATAAAAAACCACGCATCTTGATTTGTAGACAACTGGTTTGTGGACTAATATACTTTAACCATGTCCCTGACCTCTAAGTTACATATGGAAATATCCACTGTTAAACTATTGAGTCTACTGGCGGGACAGTTAAGTTGTTAAAATATCCACTTTTTGTTTGATGAGAGGTCCGCAACGATTCCAAAAAAAAGTTTCGTTATATCTAAATCAATAGGAATCTACAATTGAGTTCAAATCAATAAATAAGTAATCAGGATTGTATCCGGTACGATGTACAAAAATAAAGCTTAACTATTCACACTGAATTAGCGAAAATAAACGAGAATTTCACTCCAAAAATATGTGACAGAATGCTTGAATTCAACAGAGCATTTTATCCGATGTAAGCTTTCAAATGACTACCGTTTTTCAAAGGGTTAGCGATTCTAAATAAAAACGTACGCAATTAAGTTTAATGTGTACAAATGGTAGAACATTTAACAGCTTGTGCCGCTATAATACAGCCTATTAAAATAATTCGTATAACTTATATGGTGCTTTGTAATAAACAATTTTCATATTTTTTTGCATAATTTTATGATATAATTTATTTTTTTAAATGTGATTAAAAATTCATTGTCTATTGTGATAATTGTTAAATATACTTAATATTGTATTGAGATGCGGTAGATTACTAAGAAAAATCTTCTTTTTAATGCAATTTAAAATTTGGATCAGATTGTTTCTTGTATATGATTTAGTTAAATACAATCTGCTGTAAAACATATTTTCATAAAAAACACACAATTCATTTCGCTCTCCACAAACAATTAAATTCAACAAAACGATAAAAAAATATACACAACAATTCATTTTTGCTTCATATTACTAAAACCAAAAGTTTCAGAGTAAAAACAAACGAAGTGCGATACGCAGAGCTTTTAAATTGGTTATATGATCACCAAAGGGTTAAATTGGCCGTGGCTAAAATCTGACTGAAAAGTGGAATATGTGGGTCAAGTTGTCAATGGCCCGCAGTTTTAGCTTTTTCTACTATCTGTCGATAGTACGTATTACAAAGTTTTAAAATAGCGAATGATAGTACGAATTAGTCTTAAAATAGATTTCTGTGAATATTTTACTAGAATAGTGGTTTATTTTGTTGATATGATTGCAAGTTATAGTCAAATGATTAATTGTAACTTAATTTGACATGCACACTATAGTATTTTTTTCTATGTTTTAGAAGTATCAAGTGGCACACAAGTCTAGGTCACAGATCAAGTGTCACACCCGCTGAAGTGCCGGTAAAAGGTGATCTAAAAAAAAAAAATAGTAAATACAAAATAACTAAATTCACTGTTAGTAATGCTAAATATGCGAATTATAATTTATTGTACTGATAGTTCTGATACTGATTCCTAAACAAAACTGGACCTTGTATTTTCAGAAACAGTGTTTAGTTGTAGTATACTAGTAGGTATTATTTGGTACAGCTTGAGTCTTTCTCCTTTTATTAACCCCTACAGTATAGTTACCATGCACTCTTAGAAGCTCATGACGCCATTATTTGCTAGTTTTATGGTGAGTATGTTGCAATACAGTTGCAAGGTCCATTTCGTATGCATGAGAATTGTACTCGTATCTTGTACAGTTTAAAGTTCTTACTATACCTACAAGTTTTTAAGCAGAAAAAGAGGAAATTGTTTTCCATATCTATGTCATTGACCTTTAGTGTTTTAGTACGTTTAAAATGGTTCGTATTATGAGCAAGCTATAGGTATTTGTTATTATTATGTCAAAATGATTTTTTTTAGTTTCACCTATTAATTTGAATAGTAGCTATCTTGCTAGCTGCTTAAATAAATTTTGGTTCGCCTAACCGTTCCTTTGATATTTCGTTTATACAATTCATTTCTATGCTTATCTATACTACAATTATGTAGACATTACTGAAATTGATATGATTTTGGGTTTTTATTATAATATAAATTAACAATACCATTCATCATAATACAAATTACCTAATCTCGTTTCATGCAACGAACCGCTTACCATAATCAAATCTACGTCTCACGCAAAAAATCCCCTTCGCTCCATCACACAACATTACAACCCATTCAAATCCGCTATCTCAATTCTTTACCCAAAATAACATCGTAAAAACACGTAAACAGAACGCAGTAAATAGTTGAATCACGAACAAAGTATGAGGGACAAATCCCATAAACTTTCGCAACACAAAACCTCAACAGCGGTAATGGTGGAACGACTGGCATCAATAAGGGTGTCGGCTGGCGAGATAAAAAAGTAAAAAGAAAAGAAACCATTGCATAAACTGTTTGAGGAAAACGCAGCCTGTTCGTGGCTCTAACTCGGATGAAAGCAAAGTTTATCTTTATTCCCCTCGGTCTTGTTATAATTCTCTTGGAACATTTCTATGAGGAGTTAAAAGATTTGTTGGTTTAACAATTTGTTTGGATTTTTTTTAACTTTGTCTCCTTTGAACAATTTGTATTGTGTGTGCGTTCAACACTGTTCAAACTCCTGTTACACATCCACTATAAGAACGAAATAAATGATTCATGACTGACTCATGTTCTGTCGAAATGTTAAACAATCTCATTACAAGATAAAGATAAACAAAAGCAATGAATTTCATATCTGGGCTTCTTAGGTATTAAGGGTATCAAAAACATTAAAAAAAAGGAAGGCTAATTTTGAGCTAATTGAATATTTTTCATGCTTTCAATAAAGCATGATTTAGAGGATTACAAAAAAAATGTTATTCATAAAACTAGTTACCTAGTTATAAGTCTAGAAATACGACGAAGCAAGCAGAATAGTAATAGATCAAAGATACCATTCTCATTTGGACTATCGTAATTGGCCATCGATTCGTAAGCCAGACTTTAATAGGAAATGTTACATTACTGATCCTTCCGTATCTGATGTAGCAAGACATCAATAAAAGTAAAAAAAAATGCCATCGTCTAATTGAGTAAAGATTACTAATTCTTGTATAGGTAGCAAAAATATTGGACATAAAATATCAGACGTAATTGGCCTATAATAATTGGTAGCTAGCATTAGCGTTCTTCACAAAAAAGGGATTACACAAAGAAAACAAAAAAATATTTACAGAACCTTTTATTTAACGAAATAAAAAATAACCTTATCTATAAATTAGTAAGTACACAACAACCTAGGCTTAGCATAATGTTAGTAAGAAAAAAGCAAAACAGTGTATCACATATTAATATGCCCCAAAACATTTCCGGAGTAGGCTAGGAAAACGAAAAAGGAAGTAATTAACCACCATTCTAGACTTAGTGTTTATATATCTACTACTAGAGTGAGTAGATATATTGAACGAACAAGTAAAAATGTGTTAAAGTCAGTTTAAATCAAATCATGATCTTGTTTGATCATGTCAGCTGCTTTTTCTCCAATCATAATTACTGAGCCCATCGGATTGCCTCTAGTAATAGTAGGCATAACACTGGCATCGGCTATACGTAGACCTGTTACTCCTTTTACTAACAATCGGCCGTCAACCACAGTACCCATCGGACAAGTGCTGGTCATGTGACTAAGTCCAGACGATACACATGTGACGTAACAACGCCAGTACTCCCGGCTTCCTATAGGGAACTCATTACAAGCAGGGTCTGCGTCCGACATCACAGCTTTTACCTTAGTGTAATAGGTAGTGTTCATTATGGGGTTATAATCAAGTACGTAGTCAACGAGATCTTCAATGTCCTGCTTGTTTGAGAAGAATCCATTGTAAACCAGAGGAGCATCGGCAGGGTTGTTACTCTTCAATAAAACTTTGCCTCGTGATTTTGGAGCAATATTAAGAATTTCATTAAATGCCTGCAGTCTGTTTACTCCCTGTGCGTACATGGCATCGCAGATATCATCCCTGAACCTAAAAGCGAATGTGCAGTAGAACAACATGATTTCTGCTGATCCTAAATATGTGATCACTTGATAATCTGGATAGTTAGAATGTTTGTCTAATGCAACAAAGCCTGTAAATGAGGAGCCGGGTAACTCATATGGGCTAGGTTGTGGGAAAGGCTCCGTTAATTGATCCAAGTTGTGTATTAAAACAACGCAAATATGTTCTTGCAGATTTTCCCCAACGGGTAAATTAGATAGAACTTCAATGTTTTTGCTCTTTAAATGTTCTTCCGGACCAACGCCCGACAACATGAGCAGTTTGGGTGTGTTGAATGTTCCAGCAGATACAATAACTTCTTTATGAGCTTTCAAGCTAAGAGTTTTGCCATCTTCCGTCACAACTTCTACTCCGACTGCTCTTTTGCTTTCATCAAACAAAATTTTGGTAGCCATTGTGTTCTTCAAGACATGGAGGTTGTGGCGATCTTTCACAGATGAGATGAAGGCGTAGGCGCTGCTCTGACGAGATCTTCCAGAAATAGTTACAGCTTGAGCGGAGTAACCCAAAGGATGGTGTTCGTTAAAGTCCAAGACTATATCGTTTCCTAGTTCTCGGTAAGCATCTAAAAATTTCTCGATTTCTGGCCGATGGTCCCTTGTTATACCCAAATAACCATCAGATCCATAGTACTTCTTATCAGTTGAGCGAAGTAGTTGCTCATCTTCGAGTCGACCACTCTTGAGGAAGTATGGCAAAACATTGTCCCATTTCCATGAGTCATCTTTAGCTACTTCGGCCCACGAATCAAAATCTTTGGGTTGTCCTTTGTGGTAAATCATGTAGTTAAGTGAACTAGTTCCTCCAAGCATTTTGCCTAGAGTGAATTCGTAATACGGTGTTAAGTGACAAACATCTTTGTATCCATCGTACTCTGCTGTGTAGTTCCAGTCGTATTTTGATCTTTTCATCATCAGAGGTAAACCAGGAAGCTGGAATTAAAACAAAAAAAAATCCAATTAAATACTTTTTATGTCAATATTATTGAGATTGTTGGAGCTTACTCATTTGAGTAATGGAAACATACAATTTATCTAAGGGTTATTGGATGAAATAGGTACTTACGTCAGACTCGAAAGGCGGATCGCCACCGGCCTCAATAAGCAGCACATTAACATGCTCAATTTCTGTGAGTCTGTTAGCTATGACACTCCCGGCGCTGCCCGCACCGACCACGATGAAGTCGTAACTGGCGCCATCTGTACCAGAAATGCTTCTTTGAATATTTTTAAACAACAATTTTTAAAGCAAGTTTTTAAAAAAGAATATCTTAGGTAGGTGGAATAAAGTTCAAAACTGTAGCTTACCGTGCACAACAGCTTGATTAGGCCACAAGTAGTGTGTCAGTTGTAACGCTGCCAACACCCTGAGGGCGTTCTGCATCACCTCCACAGACTTGAAAGTCGCAGCGGCATTCATGGCTCTCTGTAAAATAATTAGAAAATGAATAGAATAATAGGTATCTTTAAATAATATTAACTAATAAACTTCGTTGCTGTACTGAAATTGCGTAGCAACTATTAAAAAAATATTCTAGTAAAATTGGTGTCGATTGGATTAGGTAATACACGACCTATATTACCTTTATATTTATTTTTATTCCAATTTGTTTTATTATAATACATCAACTACCTAATGTATGTCACCCGTATAGGTACTAAGTTCACAACCACATAACACTATTTCAATCCACTGCTTTTACTGGCTTCTATTCTAAGATATTTTAATTGCTATTTACACTCGTAGTTACTAAGGAAACATTCACTCAAGTGACACAGTAAAGCAATCGTTATTGCAAAGAAAAAATAAATTGTTAGATGATTCGTGTTAAATTTAAGACGTGCATTTATTATTTACAAAACAAACTGCAAATTAACTTGGTCAGCAATGTAAAGTTGGTAACATCACGTTCAAAACGTAATGTTGAATTAGCATTTTAATACATAACAATATCTAATAGAATTACTGTAACAATAAATTACTAATTTATTCATTTTTTATTATGCATGTGTGTGTACAGTAGGTGTGCCTTATAGTTTTACCTGCACTATAGCACAGTCTGTCAGGGTAGCGTAATCTGTTAGTCCGCAAGATTCGCGCGTAAAAAACAAACTGTCATCTCTGGTATATTTGTTTGTGTCTTCTCAGATTGTCGGCATGTGTCAATGCCGACAATCCAATGGGTATGAAAATATAAAGAATTACATACATACATATAATCACGCCTCTTTCCCTTGTAGGGGTAGGCAGAGACCACTTCTTTCCACTTGCTACGATCCTTGCACACTTGTTTAGTTTTGTCCACTTTCATTATTCCCTTCATACATGCTGTTCGGTTTATGGTACTCTTGACCTGGCCTTCTTTCATTCACACTCGCCTTATACATTTTTTTTTTCAATCGTCATCATTCAATCTCTCAACATAGCCAAACCATCTCAGCATACCTTTCTTTATTTTTTCTCGACATCCATCATCTGACACACTTCATCCACCTATCCATTCCTCCTCTTGCATTCAACGCAGCGAACGGCTCTCCGTGGCCCACTTTTCGCCCCCGCTAGGAACGAGACGTGATGGGTGGCGAACCACATCGCCGCCATTTTGGATAATTATTGTTTTTATGATTATCCTTTGCGTTCCTGCGGGATAGATATATATATATAAAGAATTATTTAAGATTAAATAATTTTAAATTTTCTTTTCTTTATTTTCATAACGTAGTTCATATTGCGGTATTAACGCATATATTAAATTTTAACAATAATGCACAAATAACTTAACATTACATATCATCACGCCTGTATCCCCGAAGGGGTAGGCAGAGGTGTACCAATGTACACGCACAGTTCGCCGATATGTTTAGGTCCCATGTAATAGGGGGCGAGCCTATTGCCACTAACCGGGCACAAATCCAAACTCCGACCTGCTACTGAGAACTTCATAGAAAAACCCAATAACACCTTGGTCGGCTCGGGAATCGAACCCAAGACCCCTAGCGTAGCAGTCGCGCTTAGCACCACTAGGCCAACGAGGCAGCTATGAACAAATACTATAACAATTTAATTTTAAAAAAGGTACCTATGGAATTCCATAGGTACCTCTCTAGTTAGCCGGTCTAGCAGGCAAGAAACTTCTTGCCGGCTCTTCTTCATAGGAAGTACACTTTGGAGCCATGCAACTAGAGTCAGTAGATTTTATCGTAACGGTTAATAAGAAATAAAAACATTTTGATTTAATAAAAAAAAATGGGTTTTTTTGGGCTTACTGTTATTCAATTATTTTTGTTGATGCTACGGAATTGATCATGACCCTTGATTATTCGACCTCGTCTGTAATCGTTTAAACCTTAAGGTCAGATTGTTATGTTATCTATCGCAACATAACATTATTATCAGTTACTCAAAACGGTATTAGATCCGTTCACCCCTAAATTATTTTTAACAGTTGTTAGACACTCGATAAATTTAAAAGTATTTTTTAATCTAACACTAGTCGTATAAGTCTTGTTTTCTTTTGTGGAATTATATATTTTATTTTATTGTTTATTTTCTATGTGCATTCTTCTACTGTGTGTGTGCTGACTAGTTTATTATTATTTTATGGATTTTACCTGAAATAAACGAATTATTATTACAAGCATTTAAATAAGGCTTTACTTATGACTTACAAATGTGGTATAATAGTTATGTTGAAAATGTAATGCATTACTTGCATATATGTAAAGAAACAAATTAAATAAATAATGACAGCAAATTTTGTTACCTATTAAAATTTACTATTAAATACACAAATAGGTATCTAAGTTAAAGCAAAGAGTTATTATAATAAAATAAGAGTAATTTCCTCAAAATTACTTTATTCTTTTTTCACATGCCTTTGTTAATTTTGCAATAGATATATGACTGTATATTATAAATATATTATTATGAACATTAGCGGTGTTTATCCTTGCATTAAATTGTTATAATACTAATTGTTTAATTTTAAAGCGTGCTTACACATATATCATTTAAGTTATTAGTGTCTGGATTTTATCATAATTAAACAATTACAGCATGATTTATAATTTTAAATATTTTCACACTATTTCATTTCTAGCGTCTTGAAACACAAAAAAAAACATTTATAATTAACAAACGTTTAACATTGAAATTACGTGCATATCAAAATGAGATGACTAAGCGAGACATTTGACTGTTTACATTATATTTACTGTTTATTTATTGACGGGCCTGTTGGTCTAGTGGTTAGTGACCCTGACTGCTATACCGGAGGTCGTGGGTTCGATTCCCACTCTGGACAAATGTTTGTGATCACACAAACATTTGTCCAGAGTGGGAATCGTGCTCATCAGAGCACAATCATTTGTTCTGGTCTGGGTGTGATTTATCTACAATATGTATGTATTTAGAAATATATAAGTATGTATATCAGTTGTCTGGTTACCATAACACAAGCTCTCTTAGAGCTTAGCATGGGATCAGAACACCGTGTGTGAATTGTCCAGGAATATTATTATTTGATTACTTTGGTGATTTACAAACTTTTAGTTGAATTACTTCTCACTTTCACAAACAAATGAATAAGAAGCCGACTTGAATAAAAATCTGATTTAAAACAGTTTTTTCGGTATTTAAAATACCATGCGAAGTTTTAATGACACGTGCAAAAATGATGAAAATAGAATAGCAAACGAAATTTCTTAAAACCTATTTGACATAAACAAGAAATTATTTCTAACTCAAATCTTTACCATAAAAAAAAAACAATTATCCTGTTTAGCACTTCACAAAATAATATTAATTCAAGTACGTCACTCCATCACTTTTATCTTCATTTAAGTATAAAAGTATTTAGCTAATGTATACTCACATTTTATTATCGCCACGAATATCCAAAGAATAGCAGTGAACACCACTTGTGATTGTAATAACAACTAACTTGTTCCCCATTTATATATAGTTGCGAGAGTACACAAAAAAATGGTAAACATAATTAATATAAATGATCGTACAAGTAGATATTTTTATTAGATTCATTGTGAGGAGATTAGGGTACATTTTTGAGCTGTGACATACATTTTACATCAAAACATTTGACTAGTATAACTTTTTAACTATAGCGGTGCATGTTTATAGTATTATTATAGAACAGGGATTAGCGCGTACATGCTGAAATACTTTAGGGCTAGACGTTTCGACCGGGTTTCACCGGCCGTGGTCACAATCAGACTCAGCCTCACGCCCGTAGCCATGGGACCTAAAAACAGGTTTTAAGCACTCAAGCTACCAGGGGATGCAAAAAAGGTTGAAAAAGGAAGAAAACTTGGAGAGATGACTTTACATAACAACTTGATAGTAATAATAATGTGTGTTTATGAGATAGAGAGTAAATCTGTGGAACTACGTCTGGTCGTTTTTATTTTTTATAAAATACTCTTATTAATACATTACTAGATACTACTTTTTTGGCCACTCTGTTCCAATAAACCCAAACTTCCTTTAAGCAATGTACTACAATGGTATCACATAATTTTCTCACACGCTTTTATATGCAAAATAAGATAAAAGAAATTTACTGTGTGAAAACTAAAGGATATTCTTATGTAATTTGAAATACAATTATTGTGACTGAATCCTTTAGTTAAACAAGTGAATGTTATAATCTTGAACGAAAATATGAAGGAATAAAAATCCTCTTAAATTATTTTGTCATAAATGGTAAGTTGACACAATTCGTATTTATGCTAAGGAGGAAAATTTTGAAAGTTATGAAATCTTTTATTATATAAAAACAGTCAGACGATCCTGGGAAGGAGTGGTATCCTCATACTGTAGGTAAGTTGCAATCGACTAAATAAGTTTGTAATAAAAATATTTCTTAACACAAGCTTTTAAATCAGACAGTCTTACAGTACTATTGAAGACAAATCGAACAAGCCGATAAAAGATCATCATTCTGGTAGTAGTACCTAAATAGTACTAAGAACGTTTTATAAACAGGAAAAGTAAAATACATAAAATCAATTAAAAATCTTTTTATTTTGAATTCCTAAAAATACACCGTATAAAATACCTGAAAACAAGAAAAATAACCTTACATTCTGGTAAAGAGAAATCAGATTTGAAACTTATGACATCATAAATATTTAAGAAACAAGGAAAAAGGAATCAAATTAAATCATGATCTTTCTTAATCATATCAGCTGCTTTTTCACCAATCATAAATACTGAACCTAAAGGATTGCCCCTGGTAATCGTAGGCATAACACTTGCATCAGCTATACGTAAACCTGTTACCCCTTTCACGAGAAGTCGGCCATCGACCACAGTGCCCATCGGGCAAGTACTGGTCATGTGACTGAGGCCAGACGACACACACATAACGTAACAACGCCAATACTCCCTACTTCCCTGAGGAAAAGCATTACACTCAGGGTCTGCGTCCGACATCACAGCTTTTACACTAGTGTAATAAGTAGTGTTCATTATAGGGTTAAAATCAAGTATGTAGTCAACAAGATTTTCAATATCTTGTTTGTCAGAAAAATACCCATTATATACAAGAGGAGCATCAGCAGGGTTGCTACTCTTCAATAAAACTTTGCCTCTCGATTTTGGAGCAATATTGAGAATTTCATTAAATGCTTGAAGTCTATTTTCTCCCTGTGCGTACATGGCATCGCAGATATCATTTCTGAATCTGAAAACGAATGTGCAGTAAAACATCATATTTTGTGCTGAACCCAAGTATGTAATGACTTGATAATCTGGATAGTTAGAATGTTTGTCTAACAAAACAAATCCAGTGAAGGAGGAACCGGGTAGTTCATATGGACTAGGTTTTGGGAAAGGCTCAGATAACTCATCTAAGTTGTGTAATAAAACGACGCAAACATGGTCCTGCAGATTTTCTCCAACGGGTAAATTGGAAAGTACTTCAATGTTTTTGCTCTTCAAATGTTCTTCTGGGCCAACGCCCGATAGCATGAGCAGCTTTGGTGTATTGATTGTTCCAGCGGATACTATAACTTCTTTATGAGCTTTTAACTTGAGTGTTTTACCATCTTCTGTTAAAACTTCTACTCCAACAGCTCTTTTGCTTTCATCAAACAAAATTTTCGTAGCTATTGTGTTCTTCAAGACATGAAGGTTATGGCGATCTTTCACGGATGAGATGAAAGCAAAAGCGCTGCTCTGACGAGATCTTCCAGAAATAGTAACCACTTGTGCAGAGTAACCTAAAGGATGGTGTTCGTTAAAGTCTAAGACAATGTCGTTTCCTACTTCGCGGAAAGCATCTAAAAATTTCTCAATTTCTGGGCGATGGTCTTTTGTTATTCCTAAATATCCATCGGATCCATAGTACTTTTTATCAGTTGAGTGAAGTAGTTGCTCATCTTCGAGTCGACCACTCTTGAGGAAGTATGGTAAAACATTATCCCATTTCCATGTGTCATCTTTAGTTATTTCAGCCCATGAGTCAAAGTCTTTAGGTTGCCCTTTGTGGTAAATCATGTAGTTGAGTGAGCTTGTTCCTCCAAGCATTTTGCCTTGAGTGAACTCGAAAAATGGCGTTTGATGACACACACTTTTGTAGCCGTCATACTCTGCGGTGTAATTCCAGTCGTACCGTGATCTTTTCATCAAAAGGGGTAAACCGGGAAGCTGAAATTAGAAACACGCTGTTGAATATACAATAGTAAGTTATTTTAGAATGATTTTGTTCTTAATAGTTAATTGTTGATGTTTGCGTTTTTTTTTATGTGAACTATAAGAAAAGACACAAAACATAACATGACGGAAAAAATCTGTCAATGTACTATTTAAAAAAAAAAACAACCTTTTTACAAATAATTTTATGTAGTACTTACGTCCGACTCAAAAGGCGGATCGCCACCGGCCTCAATAAGCAGCACATTGACATGCTCAATTTCTGTGAGTCTATTAGCTATGACACTCCCGGCGCTGCCCGCACCCACCACGATGAAGTCGTAATTAGCACCATCTGCATTATAGGTCTCTTTAAATATTTTTTAGGAGTAATGAATATTCTATATCGGTATGAGTTTTACAAAAGACGACCTTATGTAGATGGAATAAAGTGTTAAATGGCAACTTACCGTGCACAACAGCTTGATGAGGCCATAAGTAGTGTGTCAGTTGTAATGCTGCTATCACCCGTAAGGCGTTCTGCATCACCTCCACAGTCTTGAAAGTTGCAGCTGCATACATGGCTCTCGGAATGTTTTTTTTCCACACAGATGACCGATATGAACGCGAACAACGTCGCGTTTACAGCTAGAAACAAGTAAGTAATTATTATTATAACATTGTAATCACACTTGCAGCTTAATAAGCTGATGCGTGTGTTTCTAGCGATTTGGAGAATATGTCCAGTCTATTTTGGAAACAATTCAACGTGGGTGCCTCCATAACACTTTTAGGTAGTTTGTTCCATTCCATAAGTATATCTATTTTCTTAAGACACAGTGATTTGTGACACATACATAAATGTTTTCAGAGCATCAGAGATTAATATTAGGTAAGATACGTAAGAAAAAAGTTTAAATATCCAAATGAATAATTATAATATGTCATAAGATTATTCAAAGTTATAATATGTACTTTCTTGACTATTCTAAGGTACTTCTGACAAAAGGTAGAGGAAGGAAACGTGAGGGAAACCTGGATTTCAGAAATTGGGAAGTGAATTGACGGCCCATCCGCCAATAGAGACTTCTCTATGTGGAAAGCATTGGGAAGAGCCCTGTGCCTAGCAGTTGGATGTTCATAGGCCGGTTTTATATTTTTTTATGGGTACTGCAAATATTTTAACTGAATTCCCAGGAATGGATCATGACGCCGCAACACATTATCAATAATGATTTACCATTACCTTAATCAAAAGAATTTGAGGGATATCTTACACACTGCACTTCTTAAAAATACAACTAGTACGTACACTATCAAGAAACTTACAGATTATTTTATTGTTTTATTTAATATTTACATTTAATTATCGCCACTTACGTCAAAAAACAGCCTCCTTTTAGAATTACAGCTATGAATGGTAATAAATTGTTATGCACCTATTTATATAAATCTCAATAATAAGTTAAAATAGTAAGGAGGCTAGGGTAAGTTGGAACCTCGAAAATAAACAAACGAATAAAACATTTTTAACCTATTTCAAAAGGAGAAGTTTCTCAATTAGTTTGTATGTTATTGTTTTTTTTGTATCTTTGTTTAGCGAATGCCTTTTTTGAAATCCTTTGAGTATTTGTGATAAATTTGTTATTTAAATACCTCTATATTTCTTGATCTCTTTTTCCATTCATCGTCAATTTAATCACCACTGAAACAACTCTTGAGTAATGGATGAATGTAATCAAACGACATTTCTCCGATATGCTTTAAATGTAACATTTCAATGAATAACTATTTATGTCAAACAGCTATCTGCTTTAGGTAGTTATCTAAACATGTAATTTTATCATAACATATTTAACCGAAGGTGTCGCTAACTCTGCGGTCCAGGATTCGATCCCCGGACTGTTTAATGTAGAAACCAACTTTTCTACACTGCTTCGGGTCTGAGTATTTGTGATACCATCGTGGTTTTTGGACACCAAAGTGCTTCATTCCAAAGCTACTTACTTTGGGTTCAGAGCAATGTATGTAACATGTAATGTTATACGCATTTATTTATTCTTAATTTAGCATGGTTATTAAAAACCCTTACCTCCCTGTTAACCTTTTCAATATTAAAGAAACAATTTTCTCCCACGCTTTGATCTTCCAATAAAATAAATTAGTTTACCGTGTGAAAAATATAATGTAATGACAATAAATTCTAAAATCTATTAGCTATGTCACAGGTTATATGTTGTTTTTTAAATCAAAATATGTTTTATTCATTGTTTCATTGCATACATTTTAAGCTACAATTTGTATGTACGGTAACCCAACTTCTAATAGAAGGTATACTTATTTTTCTTTGAAACCAAAGAACAGAAAAAAAGCGTTTCAAAGAAACTTAGTCGGTAGTAGTAAGTAGTAGAAGTAACTTTAAAACTTGTAATTAAAACGAGTATTTTCAATTGTTCTAAAGAGGTTCCTAAGAAAGAGAACTTAACTTAGACATGAGATCGTAACTCACAAAACACTTATCTTAATTAATTAAGACATCTCTGTCATTGAAGGACTAAGTTTAAGTCTTACTGTGATCCTGTCTAGACTAGCTTTATACTTAGGCTAGATTTAATGAAAAATTTCATTTAATAATTTCTTAAGTTGAACTGCCTCGTTGGCCTAGTGGCGCTAAGCGTGACTGCTACGCTAGAGGTTTTGGGTTCAATTCCCGAGTCGACCAAGGTGTAGTAGCAGGTCGGAGTTTGGATTTGTGCCCTGTTATTGGCAATAGGCTAACCCCTATTACATGGGACCTAAACATATCGGCGAACTGTGGGTGTACATTGGTACGCCTCTGCCTACCCCTTCGGGGATACAGGCGTGATGGTATGTTATGTTATTTTAAGTTAGTACAGTTCATGGGTAACAAAAAGTGGGCTTTAGCTTCAACAGAGAAGTAACCGTCGTTAAGATATCCGACACATTTTTAAGGAAATAATTAAACAAAGAACCGTTTTTCAGCGTTTCATTATTCGAATACCTCATGTTTAGTTTTTTTCCTGGAGTATACTGAATTTCTTGATTATCACTACGTACATGAAAATAATAAAATATCCGTGATCATTTAACACGGACAGAGTTCGTCTCTCACAAAAAAAAAACATGTAGTCTCCAGCTTTTAATGCACTAAATAGTAAAAAAGATTTTATATTTTAAATAAAATTGTTCATTAAATAAAAAAACAGATCAACTAAAGTGCAGGGTATTGCTTCGGCAATTATTTATTTCAAATGTAATAAATAAATCCGTTATTTTATTACCCATTAAAGCTCTTATTTTTGGTTTTGTTTCTTTAGGTAAAAACAAAATTACACTATCGTCAAAAAGAATTGATATCTCTTATGCTCCGAATTGCTGTAGTGGCAAGACGAGTCAAGGAGCACTTAGGAAACTTAGTTGAGTAAGGAATGCAATTAAGGCGAGGTGTATGGTGTATAGGAAGATAGGGCACAATGGAATAAAAAATTCTGCCTTCATCTACACACAAAAATGAATTGCTGTTCGTTGGTACCGCTGAAACTCGAGAACGACTGGACCAATTTGGCTAATTTTGGTATTGAATTATTTGTGGAAGCCCAGGGATGGTTTAAAAGGTAAATAAATATGAAAATGTTGGGAATAATAAAAAAAAAAGGCTTGAGAGAGATAAATGGAGGGAGAGTGGGGAGGCCTTTGCCCAGCATTTGGACATTTCAGACTCTTAATAATAATAATAAAATTTAGGGTTTCATTAATCGATTGAGACAGTACGAAATCTGCCGGGTCAGCTAGTAATAAATAACAAGTAACTGCTGGATGCCAGCTGTTCGAAAGCTTAATCAATTAGTTGGTGGCAGAATATCATAAGAAATATTAAAAAAAATGGCTGTATTAATTTAAAAATTGCCTTTATGTCAGTGTGCCCCATTCTACCCTATTGCACTTTTGTAGGAATAAAAGTTGGATAACTAAGGTAGAAGAGTTGAGGAAAAGTTTTTCGCTGTTCTAATGCGAACTCCTTTCTGTTGCGGTGTATTTTAAGTATTCAAGTTAAGTGAGCCGCAATTAAAGTTGTTTATAAGTTAAGTTTTTTTTTTTCAAAATTTTGTGACCATGTTTTCTACATGTGTTTGAAAATTCTGCTCTTAAATAAATAAAATTAAGGGTCGGCCAGTTTTGGCGAGTTAGCAAGTTTAGTTCTGTTCATTGTAATGTTTTGAGGTTCGATAAGTGCTTCTGTATTGAAAGTTTTTATTGAAAATCAAATTTGAATAGTAAGTAGACTTAGATCTGATTTTAATTATTTTTTATAGAATTATTTTGTAACCTTGGTATAATGACTCAGGAACTAATGTAAAATATTAACATGAATAATATTTAGAAAGACATTTGCTTTACTTGTGTACTTCATTAAGATTTATTTACAAATTACAGGTAAATATTATTTAACATGCAAGAGCAAAACTAACAAACGTCAAGCTTCGCTGAACTGTTGACGTTAATTACATTGTTTTTATTATTAGAATTATGTCAGACCATTCATAAACTAATATGATTTACAGTACCGTATTAACATAATTAAGTTATAAAGACTGCCTCGTTGGCCTAGTGGTGCTAAGCGCGACTGCTACGCTGGAGGACTTGGGTTCGATTCCCGAGTCGACCAAGGTGTTATTGGGTTTTTCTATGAAATTCTCAGTAGCAGGTCGGAGTTTGGATTTGTGCCCGGTTAGTGGCAATAGGCTCGCCCCCTTTTACATGTGGGTGTACATTGGTACACCTCTGCCTACCCCTTCGGGGATACAGGCGTGATGATATGTTATGTATGACTGCACGGATAGCCGAGTGGTGTAGGTCACTACGCTAGTTAATACTTACTAAGCGCGACGTGCTCCGGGTTCGGTCCTCGCCTGTGACAAAAGAAGCACAATTTCCAAAACCTTTGAGGTACATTCCAGACACAATCAATCGAAACACTAAAAAACTACTTTTTGTTGATTGGTTTATTGATTTATATTCTAGTGTTTAGATCTAAACGTTTCGATGGCTTTGTGGGTGTCATGGTCACTTGCAGACTGGTGGTCCGTAAAAAGTAGTTTTACTTCCAATACACGCGTTAATCTCGTAAAAGCATTATAGAATCTAAATTTTTAACTTCTCAAAGTAAACTTAATCAGCTGAATCCTGATCTTCGAAATTGAACCGCGTATCATCGTATAATTTTCGCGATTCCGAGAAATGAAATTCGACGCCAGATTTAAGTTTTGAGCGTCTTCCATTCCCGGTAATATCCAAAAGGGTTGAGAAACTTTTGATCTTTTCTTATTTCTAAGAGTAAGACAATGCTACTTTGTTATTTGCTAAACGGATCAACATGAGCTTTGAATGCATTACTGACTGATTATGGGATTATGTAAGAACATTTTAATTCATTTTTGCTAGTGCACTTCTGGTTGTTTTATTGCACTGTCGCAAAAATATGACAGATTATTTCTTTGTACGATTGTAAAATATTATATTCTTGTTCGATTTAGCTGTCAGCTATGTTTGTGCTAGTACCAAACTTTTCAGTTTCAGTTTTGAATTCAATACACTTAGGATTAGTCGGGGTATTGATAACCCAAAATTAATCTTGATATTTGTTAAAGTTGTTTATCCCTTGTGATTTCATTTGGCTTGAGTAGGTTAGTATTTTTAACGAACTCTACTTTCACGTGAGGTTGATTTTATCAATGATATGGATCTAAACACAAAGTAGAAACAGCAAACACAAAATTGCTTCACTAAACCTTGCGTTGACGTCATAAATCCGTTGACGTGAGCTCTTAAACAAAACCCCTTCCACATTACAATGTTGGCTACAAAATTACCCGAACAAAGCAGGGACACCTAAAACAGGCTGTAAACACAAAAACCCAGTAATAAACCTATTAGTACTTATTGTCTTACTTTTATTACGCCACAGATGGGCCCATTCCCTTTCCTCAGTACTTCAGTTTTGGAAAACCTAATTTTAGAACACAACCAATGTAAATGCAACCCTGTACCTTTAGCTTACGGTTTAGTTTTCAATGATATGTAATTTGGCTTTGTTTGATGGATACTAATCGGGTAATAAGGTTGCACAGTTATTATTAAGTATGTATTATTATAGTACTAATGTCTGGTTATTATTCAAATACTTTGAGAATTATTCAGTTGTCTAGGTTTAGCAATGTTTTTCTTTTCTTTTACTTTAATGTCTTATTTTCGGCCAAGCTGATTCATTTTGTTACTTCTTTTAAGTCCTTTACGTATTTATAACTATATTTTAAAATGTGTATAAAACTAATATTGCTGGCAGTCTACTAATGAAGGTTAAGTGGGTGTCGAAATTGGAATGACTGGAAACAATTTATTACATGGGTAAGTAGCTACTGTTATCCAACAGTTTTTAAAGAAAACACAATGGACGTAAGTCATAGTAGGTGTAAATTTTTATGATAAGTAGGTATATTATATACCAGTCTCTTAGCTATCAAAGACACCTCATAGTAAGCAATTTCGTCGGCTGAGGGCCGGCGCACATAATAATATGGCGGAGCGCAGCGCAGAGTATTTTTTACTCTCAACCTATTATCGACATTGTTCTCATTTCAATAATATCTAAAATCAATTTACCAAACATCGAAGCGACTACATGCGAAAGGTAATGCGATTTTAGATATTATTGCAATGAAAACAAAGTCTATAATAGGCTGAGAGTGAAAAATGCTCTATGTTGCGCTCCGCCATATGTGCGCCGGCCCTAAGGCAATCGAAAGTGCGCCTCCAGCTGCTCGCTCCACCTGTGACCTAGTTCCCACTTCAAGGTCATACACATATCGACTACTATCGTAATAATATTACTAGGCTTATCTTACTAAACTGCCACTAAACTTATATTTTATACTAGCTGATACTCGCGACATAGTCAGCGTGGAAATGTAATAAAAAAGACATGTTTCCTATTGTCTAAATTCATGAAAAATATATCGTGTACTATTTTTACTTTACATCGGTAGATAGTAATATCGAATTATATTTTTTGCATTCGATGGTTGTGTTATCGAATTTGCTTTTTTTTAATAGCTCGAAATATTTCTAAAATCCGACCAAGCTACTACTACTAGACTACATTATTATCAAAATCGACCGAGCTGTTCTGACGATTAGCTAGGAACAAACGGACAGATGAGCAAAAGAAAAACTTACAGAGAACAGACACTCCAATTTAATATTTTTCTATTGAAAACGCTAGCTGCTAAAATAATATTACGCCACAGATAAAATATTTAGCAAGATATTTTAAACTAGTGTACCGATACAGCCGATGGTGCCAAACACGGGATATTGCATTCAATAGTAAAACCTTTTTATTCATTCATAACTCACACTAAATGGAATTTAGAATGCTATTTCGTGTTTAATGGAACGACGAAATTCCGTAGTTCATAAAGAAATATGATGTCGGTTTCGTTAAACTGATTTTTGATCCAACTATTTTGTTTTTTAGTTTAACTCGAGACTGTCAAGACGCCTGTCTTTTTGCGTTGGGTGTTAAACATCAGAAAAACACATACCTATCTACTTACAATCTAAAGTCTTTTATAGTCCGGCCACTGAGCAGATGCGTTGTTTACAGGCCGTGATGAGCACTAAGATGTAACTTTAATGTGGCAAAGAATTTACTGAACATAAATTACTATCACTTATTTGTTGTCCTATGACCGAATAATACCATTCAAAACTATGTCTTTATCCAGGCTTCAATTAATTTATTTCACAATACAAATCAAGAACAACTGACATGTGTCAGAAGAGCTTTCTCTCAGCGGCTGAAATATAACACCATTAGCATCTAATACTTCTGTCCTTATACCTATTAAAATAAACAATTCCAATAACTTAAAATACGACCCCCCAGTTCCATAATTAAATTGTTTAAAACACATTGAAGCAGCCTGAATTCTAAAACAAAATGATAATTGAGTTCGAGTCAATGAATTCGCTGCAGACCTTTATTAATCAGTTTAGAAGCCAGTATCCGGACTTTGTGGGCTCACAATATAATTATAATAATCATTTATTTTAAATAACACTTCAGGAGTTCTATTGTGAAGTTTAAATGATTATTATTGTTATTGTCTGATCGGTCTTTGACATGTTTTGGAAGGTTGGATAGAAAATAATATTGTATTAAATCTTATTAAAGGTTAGCTGATATAAAAATAAAATTCATCATCATCATCATCATCATCATATCAGCCCGGAATCACCCACTGCTGGGTATAGGCCTCCCCTTTTTTCTGCCATTGTTGTGTGCCTAGCCCGTCCCTCATCCAGGTGGTTTCCATTACCTTAGCTATGTCAAAATTATTTATTCTAAATATTTTTAAAAGAAAATTATTTAGAAAAAAAAAAGTTTATGTAATTAAATGTTAAATAAAGCGAAAAAATTATAAATAATTTTTTAGCAATAACACACAGCTACAAAACACTTTACAA
Source organism: Autographa gamma (assembly GCA_905146925.1). NCBI lineage: Eukaryota > Metazoa > Arthropoda > Insecta > Lepidoptera > Noctuidae > Autographa > Autographa gamma. Next base: position 2,980,524 of record LR989858.1, read on the forward strand.
CTTCTTGCATTATTAAATAAACAGGCGCTTGTCATGTTTTCCTCAGCAACTTTACATTAAATAACTTAAAAACCCCAAGACGTTTCATAGTGAACTGCTGCATAACTTGTGCACAAGTAAATAACCATTTTTTAAAATTTTAACTGAAAAAAAATTTTTTTCTTAATTTGCCGTTGAGATATAAAAATCAAACTTTTATAACATTATAATTATTAATATGTGGGCTAACCCCTATTCAGTGGATTGATGACCTGGGGAGGGTCACGGAAAGCACCTGGATGGAAGCACAAGACCGATCATGTAAAATTGTGTATGTGGTGTGGTACCTTTGATGTCTTTCAATTCCATCTCTCAACTCAAGTACTTTACTAGCTACTTCCTTTGGGTTTAGCGCAATGTGTATTTTGCCTTCCACATTTTTTTACTTTTTACGAGTAAAGGTGGTTACAACAGGAAACGTGTGGTTTCTTAGAACCACAAAGTGAGACAGTGTTCGTGTCTGAAAGGAACTAAAAGCACGATAACCATGCAATTTGTCCGTTTATTCAAATCCTTTCACGAAACTCAATTTCCAGCGGTACTTCTTCCTGGAATAATGATACAGCGTGTCATTAATTTTAGCAATGCATGACACGGGCTGTCAGCGCAAACTGTTACTGACGGCATCAGCATCAGCAGCTTGTCGGCAATATGACAGAGATGTCCAGTCGCCGGAGATCACGATCTTATTAATTATAAAAAATGTAAGTGAGTATTTTGTGTTAATGATCTTTAAAATTAAGCCTAGATACATAGATACATCAGATCTAAATATTGTTTAAAATTATATGTGCTATGATTTACCGGATCAATTACGTTTAAAATTTTACATTTAGAAAAGTATATTAAGAGCCTATTGAAAATATACTTTGCAATCAGTAGTTACGCGTATAATTATTATTTTTATTGTATAAATCCGGAGTGACTGAAGTCTCAGTATAGGAGAAGTCCTACTTACATTGAGCCTTCACTAACTGCTACCTAAGTCTGCTCTATAGAAGAAACAATTAAATAAAGCAAGTGTAGATTTCTCAGGCAGGCCTTTACAATTTCCTATATAGGTGCTCACCTTTAGTTTGTCCTAAACGAAACAGGACACGCAGTACCGCAAAACAACGTAGGCCCATACTCAAATCTATAATATCTAATCGTATTTTTATAACATGGATATTCAAATATTCTTTGTCTAGCCGGTTTTATAAGAATTTAGGGGTAAAGTTACAATATACGGCCTTTGATTTAGGTAGATGACCGTAAGATTATCTTTGCGGTTAGTTTAAAATGCAAAATCGAAAATGATATTTATAAATTCTTTGCCTCCGTAAGTAATATACTGGTTAGGCAAACCCACGCAAGACACGTCTTTAAACTCCTTCAATCTTAGTACTTTAAGTTAAATATTCTTTAGAATAATCTTATTCTGAAGATACTATAGAAGATTCTCAAAAGCAGAAACTTCTTTAAGAAAGGAAATTTCCGGTAACCGTCAAATACTGAACGCGGATTCAAGAAAACTTGAATCTTTTGCATACACGTGTCCCACAAAAGATTTGCACGTTTGAAAGTTGAGTCCTAGCTCTTGGGGACAATATCACGAGTAACATCAAAAACACGTTCCTAGGAAGTAGAAACTAACTTAACTGAGATCGAGTTTAAAACTTGACAAAGATAAATTTTCAAATGTTTTTGCCACATAACATGACAGCTTAAAGCTGAAGAACCCACATTTGTGGAAACCAAGCTGTTTTCACACAAAACATTTTATGCGGATTTAGCGGCCATGTAACTTGGTCGAAACGTCAATCCCAAAACCGAATTTATGCATTCCCGCGCTAATTAAATAAAATAAAAGTTATATCATATTACTGTAAACATGCACCGCGATTGTATAAGAGTAAGAATTTTATGTTTAACTGTGATTTTTTGCAAATTGGCGCATTAAATTGTGTTCACATCGTGAAACCTACCCTCAGTGATGTAAGTCTTCAGATATTTTTGAAGATTGCCGGTCGATGTTGGTTCATACTCGTACTATGTCATCTAATTCCCAAACTCTTGGTGCAAATGTAGTTAAAGGCAAGTTATGCATCGATTAGCACCAAACATGGAAATGAAATTAAGTATGTTTGTAGACGATCTTGCAATTTAACCTTACGATGCATTTAATTAATGCTTTGAGCTGAAGAGTTGTTGCCACACCTTGTATTTGTTTCAATTTTATTTATTTTGTTTTTTAACAGGTCCACAAAAACGTAAACGGATCAAACGAAACACTTGTTTTTTTATCATTGCTCGCTAGAAATCAAGATAATTTTAAATTATGTACTAAAAAAATTTACGCATGTCAAAATATTGCGTTGTTTGTTAGTTTACTATATTATGCGTAAATCCGTATCAAGCAAACTACGTCTCACACATTTAATATGTAGGTATATTATTGCAAAAGCTTTTGGCAATATCGTCGGCTTATTACGAAAATACGGAGTGACAACTTCATATTTTTTATATTGCTCTCAACAAGTATTTATCATAGTTCCCAACCGACTCCTGTATATTAAAATATGTGTAGGTGTAGAAAAAAATCTCCTACGTATCATAAGTGAAATCAGCTTGTAATGTTCTACATTCAATAGTAGTAAAAATAGTTTCCGGATGTAATTTCCAAACGTGGAGGTGTTTCATCCGCTCCATTGCTTGAATTTCTTTTTGGCTCGAGTTTAGCTCTTTACATCCTTATTCAAAATGTTCCCTTTCTTCTTATTCACTCTTTTCCACCCCTCATTATACATTAATGAATAAATAAATTTCAACAGGTTTGTCGGCTACATGATCAATGAAAAAAAACAAGGAACATCCAAGCGCTCATAAAAGTGGACAAAAAGTAAGCCTACTTATTTACAAATAATAAATAAAAAAAAATCGTTGATTATTTGAACAGAAGTAGTATTTCACTTCATAAAACAGAAAAGCTTAAATAAATTAAAACACAGTTCTCTACCGCAGATTGGTTTAGGCTGAACAAACTTCAATGATGACAGTTAAAGTCTCGCAAATGATTAATGCGATATTGAACACGCAACCTTGTACTTTGGAAGCCAGTTTGTAAACTTACTTTTATAACTTTAAGGTTTACTAGAAAAAGTTGGTAGTTGATGGTGACAAGATATAGTACGACTTTCTATAAGTTAAATAAAGTCAGGTTCTTAAGTTTTTTTTGGTTGATACATTGATTAAAATAACAGTGTAAATTGTAGGTATGTTATAAGATTAGTATGTACGTTTTCTAATATTATCAGTTATTTTTTTACAACATTTGACATGCAGTTTACAATCGTTGGTAATCAATTATCTGCCTAGTCTTTTTTGCAAGATTTTTCTAGGAGAATTTAGCTGAATACCGCACTTTATATAGACTGTTTGCCTATCTGACGTCCACAACCAAAATTTCTGGGTAACAGCATCCCGTAGTGAGATTCCAACAAAAACTAAATAAATGGTCAAATTGCTAAGAACTCTTGACCGTTGTATCAGAACAGTAAACGAATGTATCAGCTGCTTGACAACATAGAACCTTTTTTAGTATACTGTCCACGCTTAAACGATTTTATGGTTTTCTTTGAACATAAACGTATTTCATGGCGGGCACGTGAAACTAAGGAACATTTATTTACAAATAAAAATAAGCATTCGATATAATTTTACAGAGGTTAACTTTATTTTAATTTATTTGCTACCGTTCGGTAGAATAAAGACTGATTTTCACTGCACTGATTGATTCGCTATGTAGATAAATGCATCAATCAATATAAAATATTTATTTATTTAGAAACTCAGATGTTTAAATCAATTTGACATTCGAAATCAATTTATTTCATAAATTAAAAATATATATAATATAAAATAAGTGTCATTTTATATTTTTAATTTATGAAATAAATTGATTTCGAATGGCCAGTTGGTAACATGTTTTCCTAATTCTATACCTTTTTGTTGAACAGGTATATCGCCAGTTGGTCCCGCAATTGTTTAACTAGTGTGGCACATACAAGTCAATACTTGCTTGAATACAATAATTAGTGTTACATATTTCTTGTGTACACACAAAGACTAGCCAAACTCGTTAAAATATTTTCTTAAGGATTATTTCTAAGTATTCAAATATTATATTTACTCAAATACTATTAACAGTTTTAATGCTGTGTACATATTAGCCATTCACACTTAGAAGAGGAAATTCCAAAATAGGCAATAAGGTATCAATATTTTGTTTTTAATATTTGGTCAGATACATTTTCAAACAAAGATCATCTTTATTTGGTACCTACAAGTACTAGAAGGCACATTAAAAGGGTTAACAGAAACAAATTAAATACAATAATACATTTATTTAAAAATATCAGTCGTCCTTATTTAGTCCATTTTCATTAGGAGTCGCAAGAAATCATCAATATTATAATCTAATTAAATTACATTTACTACTTATCATAATCTAGTTATGTACCTAAACACATTTAATTGTTTTAAACAAATTACATAAAATGATGTTAAAGTTAGAAACTCATCTCATGAACATAAATTATTTAGCCAAAACAAATGAATCAAGGTTTGTTTGCAATAAACCTTGATTCATTAGAAAAGATTTGTCAAAAAAATTATCAGTCAAAATATAATCATTTAAGAATACACACAATTATGTAACTATCTTTAATTCATATTTGTTTTACCCATCGTTTGAAGTAACTTTCTATAGTTTTATTTTAGTTCTGTAATGCATTTGAGTTTAATCGTTATCACCTATTAATTATCATTCAAAAGCACCAGAGCTTACAAAGTACTTGTAATATCGCTTATACATTTATGTGAAAAATTGACTACAATTTAGAAACATGGTATAACCATATCAAAATCAAGGGCTAAAACTAGTATCTAATACCTCGCACTCAAGCCCTTGTAATTATAAGTAACAACATTTTGATCGCGTTCGCAATACATTTAGTCATTACCGCTGTATCGCACGCGTTCCTACTTATAAACACTATTATAATACCTATAATAACTATTATTATGTAATGGTGTGAGCAAATTATCCTTATTACGATAGGATTGGTCATTAATTGAATTTACATTTTATGATTTAATGGCTTTAGATAAAAACTGGATAGGTATTATACTAACAAGACGATTAATGCAATATCTTACATTATATTGGCAATCCTACTTAGTGTTCACTTATTACAAAGTATTGGAGATGCTGAGTGGTCAATAGTAAATATACTTTGTAGATTTATCCCTATCACTAAAATGAGAATCGTTCTAGAAGTTTTTCATAGTTTCTGTCGAGATCGGGAAATTAGACATAGTATGTGGATCGATTACATAGATGTGTGGTCTTGGCAGTTGGTGATCGTCATTATTTTGTTTACTGTATACCAAGCCTTTTTTCTAATACTTTTTGCGTCTTATTTCCGGTACATCTTGAGTGTAACATATAATTCTGTTGATTACATTAGCAAGGTCTTGCACTTATAACAATAGACACTTGATAAGCCGCTTAATTTCAATGTTGATTATGATAATGCTCGGGCTTAATTGTGGTTAATTATAAGGCTTAAGTTCACATAACCCTTTCAATCATCATCCATAACAGAACACAAATAAATTAAATTAAAAGTTTTGGCAATGTGTGACAAATGTATGCAAATTTTTTGCAAAAAAATGTTGTATTGATAAGTCAAAGGGATTTTTCCGTTTTTTATTTAACATAATGTGCCTTCATTTACCCAGTTTTTCTAAACAACAGATGGCCAGAATCAATTAACATAGTTCGTTAATCGTCGAAGTGGTACCGTAGCGTGATAACATCACGTATCATATTATTATGTATCATAGTATGATATAGGTTTAAACACAATTTTAAGATTAATTATTTCTTAGAAACTCTAAATTGCGTAAAGAAATATAAGCTCTAGAAGTAACAAACTTCCTTCATTAAAACTAATTTCAAACGGAAATGTTTTACCTAAGCCTTACTTACCTTACCTCAGTTAGGTAAGTAAACTTCTTATAGTATTTTTTACTGAGAATTTATTCGATTCAAATCGTCGAGTTCCTGTCTACAGTTTGCCTAATTTTCCACCAAAGTGCGGTAACCTCGCAATAACTTTATACACATAAATCGTGACTTGGGTAACGTAACGAACCGCAAAAGCCTCGACTTTGCCTTTTCTGTACCTTCAAAGGGTTGAAAATCGACTAAAAAGCGTATGAAAATATTCTTCGATAATTTATTTAAAATGCAATTTCGAAATTAAACATTTAATTTACATAGTAAAATTCTTTGGTTTACATTAATTAAACTAGCCTTAAAAATTACAAAATCTATCATAATAGTATAGATGGCATTCAAATACAAAAATTGCAAAACGAAAAACACGAGTTTCGAAAATATTTTGGCCACAACGGATCAAAATAACCGGTCGGCAGTCAAATATGTACTTATGCACAAGTGCAACCTCGAAACCTGTTACTTTATTGTATTAACTTGTATAATAAATAAAGCTTCTTAAGCACGAATACAGTTTGAATCAAAATCAAGTAACTGGTCGATACCACAATGGTTATTACTTAAAATAAGTTTTTAACAAATTGATTCAGGATCCAAATCTAATTATATAATCATGAATTACGTGACTTTCCGTTTATTTTTCTCTAAGAGCGATAAATGGTTGGGAAGGTCACACTAAAAACGTATTTTGAATTAGATTTCAACGTGAAATTGTGGTAGCCCTAGTCGACCCGCACAAAACGACCGCGATCCAAATATGTGGCATGTGGACACACCTCGTACATAAATTAAATTTTAACATTCACATGGTAGCTAATGTCATTATCCATTCTCTTTGTTAATACTCAATAATATTTCCACGTTTAATATTTACGACACGGTAAATATCCTTATCACTGATATTAAATCTATACTTAATATAAATGAGAAATATTTATATAAATAATACACTGCTTATGGCACTATCCTTAACATCTTCGAAGTCTTCAGGTTCACTTTTACACTTTTACACGTTCCTTGGTTTTTATCTCACTGGTAACTGATTGATCCTTCCACTGTTGTTTAGTCGTCCGGGAAGTAGAAACCACCACTGGCTGGAGGCGGTGTAGTTTTAGGTGGCTTCGTCACATGTCCAACAATGATTTCTCCAAACCTCGGATCAATAAGGTCTAAAATATCCTCCACTTCATTTTCTGATTCCCTCCGACTTTCGTAGTTGGTTGGTCCTTCGAAAGCGATAGCTGAAGGGTCGTGAGGGTTGGGGATATACAGCCTCCTTGGTGCCGATACCACGAAGTTTATAAGGCACAGAAACACGACCACGAACTTTGTCCGGCACATTGCGACGACCTTGCTTAGCGACGCGAGGTAAACAAATGAGTAACAACTGGTTGTTAGCGTGAGTTTTAACGCAGGCTTTATGTTCTGCAGATGAATGAAACTTACGAGTTATTCTGCAATATATATAGTTGCCCGTTTTGTTACACTATCCTGTTTGCATCTTGTGATTCATGCTCTGGTATTTTGGTTTACGGTCAGGACCTTTTAGGAAATACCTAGCTAGGTATGCATTTAGGAAAAACTGTAAATTAATAATTAATATTGAAAAGGGAAAATTATCCCACTTTACAAACTTGTTTATCGGTTTCACATGGTTTATATTACGAAAATTTTACGCAGGTCGTTTACTCTGAATTTATTGCTTTCTTTAGCTATTTTTAGTTACTTTTTGTTTTCAAATATTTTTTATTTTATTTATTTTAAGTACACTTTTCCTTTTTTATTATCATCTATAATGTAAGCAAGTAGAGTAAATGTAAACTATGGGTGTATACTGGAAAATAACCAAACATTTAATTCCAGTCACTTAAATAATCTTATTCTTCATAAATTAGGTAATTGCATTGCAGAATTAGTTTACCGATCTCAGTGAAGTCCCGCAAACCGGTATTAAGTCTGTACTTAGCGGGCCTCAAGTTAGTAGGTATACTTAACTGCAATAACATGCAATACTTTTATCATCTTCATGACTTATCGATTACAATAAACTGCATAATTGCAGACGATACTGTTACAATAATTGCATCGACTGATTGCGATGAAACAGTTTTTGGTACATCAATAAGTATGTCAAATGACATAAAAAAATGAGATACATTTTTGTATTAATATGTAAGTAATTTTTTATCATGAATGTTAGCTAGTTCATAAAATACACTTTACAAATAGTAGATTATTTTTTTATTGGGTTTTTCTATGAAATTCTCAGTAGCAGGTCGGAGTTTGGATTTGTGCCCGGTTAGTGGCAATAGGCTCGCCCCCTATTACATGGGACCTAAACATATCGGCGAACTGTGGGTGTACATTAGTACACCTCTGCCTACCCCTTCGGGGATACAGGCATGATGATATGTTATGTTATTATTTTTTTATATTTGTGTTTTAGGTTTTCCTTTAGTCCTGTGCTGATACTGTTTCATAATGTTATTTAATAGTTGTCCACGTACGAATAACTTGACGTGTTTAAATATTATGTATGTGCTAATCCATGACTAACAAGTAGATAAATAAAGCTTATGGTGTAAAATTTTTTTAGAGTAAAATAGATTTTTTATTTTCCGGCTTGGTGCGAGTTGGCTCCAGACTGAGGAGGACGGACCAAATTGGGAAAGACCTTTAAAAAAAAAAATACATATCTATTGAACGTTGTTACGTTTTTTTATCTATCTGGTACCAAAGAAACCTGTGACATAAAATCATACAAATGCGGAAAAAAAAATTAGCTAGTCCGTAAGTTTGGTATCGTTAATTTTGTACATGACAACAAATCGTGTGACATATTTGAAAAGGGTTGCTCCATCTAATAGAAGCACATTTTCTATTTCAGACTTCGCTGAGAATTTGACAGTGAAAATAATTTATACAAATACGTTTTCCTTCAGGAAAATAGAAAGTTCAGAGTGTGACACGATTGTAACCACAAATATAAAATTAAATTATTGGTTATAGGTCAATAAATTGTTTGTGTTGTGTGTGTGTATGTGTAAATTTTACCTTTAAATCAATAAAATATAATTTAAAGGTAAATTAAACATGATGTTGTTACGAAGAATAATAATTAGATACTTCAACAGGTCTCTTGGTCTAGCGGATAGTGAACCAGACTGCTAAACCGGGTTCGATTCCATGAAGGACAAAATTAAATCTTTGTGTGTTCAGCATGATCGTTAAAATTTGTGGTGTCTGGGAATGTGAGAATAAGTACCAAAAAAAGTAACATAAAAAAAATATATTACACACAATAATAATATATATATTTTTTTTCGTTCGATTGGCAGTTTGCAAAACATATTATTAAATGTCTTTGAAAAGGGTATGAATATCCAATCAAAAATTACAAACCTTCCTCAACACATTTTCCTTCATTAGGGTTAAGGTTTTAAGAGCCGATTAGTCACATCCAGTGTAGAATTGACTCATAGCTGGCAATACTGGGCCCGTTAGACTAACTAAGCTTTTTACTTGTTTAGTATGACGTGGTCTTTCTCTTACCGTTTGTGCAATATTGCAACATAAAGAAATGCAATGTTGTGCAAAGTTGCAATGTCTTGTAAAATAAATGTTATGTAAGAATGGAATATGTGCTAGGAGGAAAAGAAGGCTTTTGCCCTGAAGTGGTTCAGGCTCAAAATAATGAAAAAAAATATGTTTATAATCTCTTTAAATCTCAAAACACGTGTCATACAAGAATTTTAAAAATTAAATGCAACCAATTTACATTTTTTTACTTAAAAAAAAACGTGGGTGACAGGAAAACTCAAAAAAAAAAAACTCAACCATAAATAAAGTCATCATAAAAACTTAACTAACTTCAATTCAAGTTTACAAAGTTTTTTTTTTTTTGCTTTGTTATTCCTACAGCAATATATTATCTAAACAAAATATGTAACCTACGCATTACATAATATTATAGTTAACCTATCTATAGCATTAGTTCAAAGGCAAAACGTATTTGATTATGTTTGAGGAAAATCGTACGGATTCGTACGTAACCTAATCAATAATGTCAGCATTTTAAGGTCAACAACTTGTTTAAGAATGCAATATAATTTATTCAATCATAAATAAAATAAACAAATTCCATCGAAACGGATTACCGTACACTACATCAAAGCTCTTATGTAATGTTTAAAAGAAATCCTTGCTATATAAATAAATGCGAAAGTTTGTTTCGATGGATGTTTGCTACTCTTTCACGTAAAAACTACTGAATTGATTTTAATGAAACTTTACAATACTGTAGCTTATACATCGGAACAACACTTAGGCTATAAGTAATAAAGATAGTACATGTAATTTTCATTCGACGGGTGAAACCGCGGGGCACAGCTAGTAAAATAAAAAATCAAAGATTTTTCACTTGGTATCAAATTGACGTCATAATAATAGACACCGACGTAAAATAGTAGACGTATATTAATACTTAAAACAATAAAATGCGAAATTCAACCTTACTACCTAGGAATTTAGGAGGGTATAGTGAATGTTAGCTAAAAGATTTCACTTAGCTTCAAATCTGCGTCATCATCTTCGACGTCATTCTATTAATTAATAAAATTAAATTGCGAAATTCGACCTTACTACCTACGTATTAAAGTTGTAGTGGAAATCATCTTTGATAACGTCAGCGTACACAACAGTTTCGTTGAATTGAATCACAAGAAAACGGTTTTTAAGTCCGGCGCGCAGCAGACCGTTTAAATAATAATAATCACACGGCAATGACCTCAGATAGCAGTCGACCTTGAGTGATTAACATTAATGAATCTATCCGAGTTGAATAATAGAACAAATACCTACATTGTTTGTATCAACTAATCGCTTACTAAATAATTAAAGCGTACAGAAATTATTAGTATTAATTTATAAGTAGGTACTGAAATTCTATGAAATTCTCAGTAGCAGGTCGGAGTTTGGATTTGTGCCCGGTTAGTGGCAATAGGCTCGCCCCCTATTACATGGGACCTAAACATATCGGCGAACCGTGGGTGTACATTGGTACACCTCTGCCTACCCCTTCGGGGATATAGGCGTGATGATATGTTATGTTATGTAGGTACTGACATGGTTGTTTTAATTCTTGTTACCACCGTACCATTTTATACATAAAAGTGATAGAAGAATATTTTTTTGGAATTTTCGTATTATTTTTTAATTCATTCCATTTGATTCTGTTCAAAACAAATGAATGTTGATTCTTGCATAAAACAGATAATGTATGCTGTTTCAAAAGCACAAATAACGCGTTGCAACTAAAAATATCGAAATCTAAAAGCTCAACAAAGAGACTACATTATTATTTGCATTTAAAATTCCAGTTGAGATTTCAGGAAATACTTTTGGATAGTTACAATTTATTGGACTAGCCTCTCCACAGTTCTGCGGTTGGAATACTGCCCAATGGTTGAAGTAGTTCTGAACTATTGCAGGTCTAAATCAAACCTATTCAGATTCTAGTATTATTGTGTTAAAGTGTTGAACGATCGCTTGATTACTAACTATTCAGTTACCACTTTGCTTTGAGCAGTCTTTTGTTTGTTAAACAAATCTCTTTCGGAAGATTGAAATTGATAGATTCATACATAACATAACATGTCATCACGCCTGTATCCCCGAAGGGTTAGGCAGAGGTGTACCAATGTACACCCACAGTTCGCCGATATGTTTAGGTCCCATGTAATAGGGGGCGAGCCTATTGCCACTAACTGGGCACAAATCCAAACTCCGACCTGCTACTGAGAATTTCACAGAAAAACCCAATAACACCTTGGTCGACCTGGGAATCGAACCTCTAGCGTAGCAGTCGCGCTTAGCGCCACTAGGCCAACGAGGCAGCCAGTCAATATTATCTACTGTTGCAAACCTAATAGCAAAACGAAGAAGCCCAGCATACAGGAACTATTGCAAATCGTGGTCCATCAACACAAATCACAAACCATTTAAGTTAAGGCTTCCGTATTACAAGGACCATGGTATCAAAATGCAGGTATACCTTAGGGACAACATGACTTAAAATAGATATGACAAAATGACTGTTTGAGTTAGTCAAATGCGGTCGAATTACCTCAACTGCCAACCTACATGATAATTTCGGGTGTAATAATTTGCGTGTCCCTACAATAGTGACAGAAGCCATTATGGGTACCTCGTGGGTGATGGGCGATGGGATTCGTTGGGTTGGAAGGTTGTCCCAATATTAGACCCTTATAATTTAAATTGTTTGAGTTCAATTATGTATGATGGGTTTGTTACAGACATTATCTATTTACTGTATGTTGGTACTGAATATTAAATTTCAGTTTAAGATAGGTATTTGTCATCTCTTCTTCGGTCGGCGCAAGATGTGTTTTTAAGAGGTTTTCGTCTTAATATTAGAAAATTAATTCCATTTGAGATCATTCGATAAATATATATATATATATATTAAGATGTTTCTCTAGGTAAGGATTTATAATTATTATGACCTGAAAATCTGCCTCTCCCACTGGATTTCAAAGCGTAAAGTTCAAACATTACCAGAACCATATTTTTTAAACCGACGAGTAATGTACCATGAGAATTCATTAACATGAGTACGATCAAAAGGTTTATTGCGGATAAAATATAAAAACTATTTTCGTGGAACAGAACAAATCACCACATCTCTATTTGATTCCGTATTGAATGTCCGTGTGTTCATTGAGTATGACAAATATAGTTTTATAAGAAATAATACATAATTATAAATTATTATAGAAAATGAAAATGATTTATTTTCTGAATTGTCTGGTAAGGTATCTGTTAGTCATCGTGTTATTTGTCATAACAATATAATTATTACATTAACGTATGTGCAATGAAATTCCATACATAGTAGAATTTATGTAGGTAACCGTTGTTTTACAATGTCTAATTAGATATAATAAAGCAACGGCATAAATTCGCAATCACGAATTTCTGAAATTCTATATGAATGTATGATGAAAACAAATGTATGGTTTCAGATAACATTTTGTTGATAAAATCATTTCTACATTATTAGATGTTCTTACACTCAGAATTTCTCCCGTTTTAAGCTATTTGAAAGTTTAAAAAGCGTCGCACAGTTTACGAAAAACTTTTTTTGGCCGGGCTTTGAGACAAACCATTTTTTGGATCACCAGGATTTGTGTCTTCACCTTACTGAAGGCTATAGTATATATTTAGAATGTTCCCCGAGCCTAATTTTACTTTGCAGGCAATAGCATAATTAATGACGTCAATTCCTATGACTTTCTATCCTCTTTGGCGAGCAATAAATTACTTCGTCCAATCATTTTGCGGTAAGATGATTCACTTGCACAATATTTGAACATCCACGCAATGCTTATAATCTACCACGTCAATTGAAAGTATGTACGTCAAATGGTGAAGATTTCCTTTATAACTGTAAAGTTTCTTTTATCATTTGAGGAAACTGTGAACAAAAAATTGAGCTTGGGATTTGTGTAATGACTTCAAATACGTCATGAGGATAAAGTCATTGAATAGAGATGAACCGTCATGGGTTCGTGACGGCATAAAATCATTATTATCAACGCACGCAAAAAGTCTCAAAAGCCGTCATCAATAAAATGATCATTTTCTAGCCAACGTCATCAAATTAAGATACAATTATGGTCTGCCTAATGCTACGTTTACACTACGACACACCATAACCATAAGGGTAACTAATGTAAGTATAAATTTAGGTAGATACATAATGTACATAATATTCTCAGTGTACTAGTGTACTACACTGAGTGTCTACTTCATAAATGTCAACATGACTAATCGAGTAGAGGATATTTATTGTGAAACACACAGACACGCTCCAGACTAAGGAAGTGACGTTCCTAGTTGAACTCAGAGTGCAGTAAACAGTTGGGAAATTATATCATATTTGTGTTGCAGTCTTCTTCTTTTTGAGTCACTGGTTAAACTGTTTGGCGCAATACGAACCATACCCAAACGGGTATAGGGTAACGTATATAGGCAGTAGGGTATAGTCGGTGGGCTGAGTTGGTGGGTCGGCAGCTTTGGTGTTCCAAAAAATGGCCAGATTCATCAGCTAGTGGTGCTTCAATGTGCTAGAATACAGACAATTAGGGCTTTTCTCTAATTAAACTATTTTGGTAAGGAACACCACAGTCACAATAAGTTGTTTTGCAATGTCTCTGAGTAAACATTGTGTAATCCACAGTAATGTGGTAATTATTCACTGAAGGAATACCCACATTACGTTTCTCCAAAATGCATACAAATATTGTAAACAAGTAAACACAGAGTGATGGGGAAAACTATTCACACAAAATAACAGCTACGTCACAGGAATACACTTGTTTACTGTTAGTAATATACTAAAGTTCATTCAATTAACAGTCATAGCGATACGCAATACCAATTTCCCAATTACGTTATGGTTGATTTTATCCAAATTGAAATTGTCAACAATGTCTACAAGAGGTATAATATGTAAAAATGTTTCCAATTTTTTATTTATATTTTATGTATCGGCGCTTCGATATTTCTAGTATTAAGAAACTTGAAAAGGAACAGCTGAGATATGACAAACGGATGGACGTTTCTTGGCACTGATACAACTCCGGGCTCTTTTGCTCCGGGCCTTCGGATGAATAGGAATCTTCTGACTCTACATTGAAGCAAGACGTGTTCGGTGGAGTGTCGCTGATCTTAATTCTCCTCGTCCGCATACCCACGATTGCTCGGCGATCGCCTTGAACGATGATAAAACCAAGTGCCGTGATATGAATAGACATATCAGTACTTATTTAAACGTTACCAAATAGGCATGTTTGGAATATTACCACAAAAGAGTATACATTTCCTGTAAATTATTCTACTTCTTTTCTAAGGTAAAAATTTTGAAACACATTAAAATATTACTCGGTAAACACTAAATCAAAATTATTCATTCACGTTCACGTGAACACGACTTATCTACGTCACTTAATACGTCACTGTATTAGCATGTTTTTCTTACCGCAAAACAAATAAACATTTGATTTTGTTTACATGAATACAAGTAACCTTTAGTAAAAGTTATGTCATATAATGATATAACTTGATTTTAAATGTTGTTAGACCAAGGTCAATCAGACTAGGATGACTAGAATTTTCGAGACGGACAATCCTTCTGCTTTTATTGTTACTTTTATTTTGTTTTTCTAGCATGATGCGTTAGTCTGTTATGAGGGGTTGGGTCTCTCATTATGTGTTCGTCTGTTCTAGGCTTACGCGGCCGGTGGTGTGCGGTGCGTGTTCCGCCGGATATGAACCGACCCTTAGTATTATGTATTTTTTTGTAAGCTCTGAACCTCTCTTGGTATTGAACGAACTAATGTGGGCTATTTCCTGAAACTATTAAATATGCACTTGTACTTAAATTTTAAATGAGGAAATAGCCCACATTGGAAATTGGTTAAAGTAATCAGTTTGAATTATCTCATGATTGCAGTTTACAAACACCAACTTTCGTTATTTTGTTCTCACCATAAGTTTCAATAAATCACGAATTCCTCAATAAAAAAAAAACAATAAGAAAAATCATGTTACAACCATTAAACACATGTCATTTCTTATAAGTTGTAAGCGCCTAATCATGATTTATGATACAAGATACCAAAAAACCGGTTTGAACAACCTCTAACCGGTTCAATAAATGATCATTATGTTGCAGAAACATGTTTGAACACATTATTGAGCTAAGAAAGGTTAGAATTTCGCACTGACCCAAAAACAACGGTTTGTTCATCATGGAAAATGTTTTAAATTATATAATCATTATGCAGAAATTTTAAAGTAAATCTCGTTTAATCATGTATATAATCTTTAGACACTATTATAATGCACCTAAAGAGTTAGTTTATACATGTTTATATTATAAATGTACATAAACATTATATTTATACATACATAGGTACATATCATCACGCCTGTATCCCCGAAGGGTTATGCAGAGGTGTACCAATGTACACCCACAGTTCGCCGATATGTTTAGGTCCCATGTAATAGGGCAAGCCTATTGCTACTAACTGGGTACAAATCCCAACTCTGACCTGTTAATTTCATAGAAAAACCCAATATCACCTTGGGAATCGAACCCAAGACCTCTAGCGTGGCAGTCGCGCTTAGCACCACTAGGACAACGAGGCAGTTATTACTTATCGCAATTTCAAAATGCGTTTACATGAATTTTGAAAAAACAATATCTTTATCCATGTGACAATAAAATTCTTAATTTTCCCGTAACAAATACAAATTACAACAATTTCATTATTATTGTTACTTTATACACATTTAATTTAATACCACAACCCACACCAATGATATTGTTAACAGTGTCAGCTCATAATATTAATTTATATTAATTGCAACAATTCTAATATCTAGTAAACATGTCTAAATTAAATTAATATGGGCTTGGATTTCAAGCACCTATTGTGTTTAATTATAATTATCATTGCAACTAATACGAGTATTATTGTGATAGAGAAACAATTGAATAGTTTACGTAGTTGTTAGTATAGATTTAGAGACAACGCGTTTCTATAGTTATAATGTATGTATGTGTAATCTGGTATACAATGCCGCAAATTAATTCTATCCTTGTCGGTAAAATACAACAAATTTTTTGGTACGTTTATTACTCTTCTAAGCGAAACCACGAAACAGATTTTTATAGATTTGACACATAAATCGTTAATTGCACGTATATTGTATTTTTAAAAGTTCATTGTTACCTAGTATGCATACATACTAACAGCAGAGAGAATGAAAAAAATAATCTCATTCAAATATAAGTTGCCGTTGAAGTCCCTTAAATTGGAATATTCTTCAGACATTTTTCATTTAACATAAAAAGGATAGACAAAGAAACAATCTAAGTCCTGAACAAATCCGTATGTAAATGTTCGAACAAATGTTTCCTTATATTAAAGTAAGGGTCTGGTCTGATGTATTCTAGAATTTGGTTGGCTAATTTCCTTAATGCGGTCTGTTAGCAAATGCGGGATATGGGCTCGCTCCGTTTGTTATATCATACATTCCTTTTCTATAGAGGTAAAGACCCGGAGATTCTCAGATTTAAATATTTAACTTGATCTGTGGAATGTGTTTGTTATGTTTTCACGGGCAATATGGGTTAAGGAAATAGACAGTTAATTTCCTTAACACATTAACAGACAAAAGGTACAAATAGGATAGTTCCTTTTATGTAAATTCGTCGATGTTTTTTTATTCTACACTCTTTATTTTATCATTATATAATGAAAAAATATGTATAATTAAATAAATTATTTTTTGAAATTTATTGCTACCCTATGCATGAAAATAAAAGTAAGAAGCCGGTCTTAATCTTATTAAGATGGCGGAAAAACTTCGCCTGATAAAATTTAATCGTCTTTTGCTACTAATAGTGAGCTGTTCCAATATGATAATTAGCTTAATGCCGACGCGAAGTGCAAGTTTCTTTCCGTTCGTACAAAGAGAATTTATAATGCTCTGAAGAAGGTGAAATAAAGAAATGCTTTTCTAGTTGCTGTTTCTTATAGCGAATGCAGAAGAAAAACTTGGTTCTCCTTACAAACGAAAATTAATTACCTCGCGTGTCTATTGTGTTGTCAATTTCAGACAAATGCACTGTTAAACACAATTCTTGATTTTTTAGATAAACTAATTATGTGAAACATTTTCTCGGACTTTAAGTTCTAACATTTATTTGTAGAACTATTACGGCAGTGCCTCGTTTACATATATGACTGACGATATGATGAAGATGTAACCTATAATCTTTATTGGAGTTCAAGCTAACTCTGCACCAAATTTGATCAAAATGGCTTTGTGCCTTTGACGTACAAGCGAAACAGACAGACAAACAGAGTTTCTTGAACTTGCAATATTTGTATGGATTGAATAGGACACATGTCCTCATAACACAGATAATAATATGGTTTAGGCTTTGAATTTATATTTAAAAAAAAAATTGTTTAATGACGTAGTAGCACTTTACCGCATTATCATATTTCTATCTATAATAAGCAAAACGCACGATTAGCGCTCCTTTCTGTCCTGATTTGCACATAGCGTATGCCGTCTGACCCCAGCCCTTAGGGAAATCAGCCTTTGTAGTACCCAGTTATCAGTACAAAGGTGTACATGTGTGTGACCTTGTTACTATACCTGCGGGAATGGTGTGACTTATTCTTAAATTATGTTATACATCGCGCGGTGGATGAAGAGCTCATCTTAATAACATGGAAATAAGCGTTCGATCGATATTGAATAATGCGATACAATCTTACATAATATTATAAACTTTTACTACATTTTTTTTAAATACGATTTCAGGAGTTATCGAATAAGTGCCTTGATTTAAAGGAGTTCCATGTATTTAAATATTTCCAAGAGAACAAAAAGTCCCGATATTTTTTTAAGTATTTTCTTTAAAGTTCAACTTCAGCTCTTATTGATAATGCCTGCATCGTAGGTGGTTCCACAAATGCCAAGCCACAACAGACTAAGAACAAACAGTTGTGGGTAGCTCTAATGTTTTTCTCATGTTATTCGAACCCGCAGCACGTCGAGCAGTGGGAGTTAGCATATTGGCCCATTCACCACTTTACTATTGAAGAAATTTTTCATACTAATTTCATCTATAAATATGATTCACCAACCAATCTCTCAGTTAAAATAGTCTTTTATTGACTCAATCAGTAAAACCTCAGAGTCATACGTCATAACTAAACTCACATTATCTATTAGCAGATATTATTAGCACAATGACGAATGCACGAACCAACAATAAATATCTCCTATTCGTACGAATCAATGAGTAATACTACGGAACTAGCAGCACATTCTGTGGTTTCTATATCCTAATAGTAAATAACTTTATACCGCAAGGTTCTTTCAACGCATAATTATATGTGGTTGTGTATGACTTTTCAACGCGTAAGCGCTTGTACACACTAAGCCACCTTCGCGTCTCATTCAAACCGCTACCACACAAACGTCGTTTGTTTTCAACCGACTTCAAAAAAGGAGGAAGTACTCAATCCAACTAAGTATATATATTTTTTTGTTTGTGTCTTTTTAATTTCGACTTTAATAATCTATTTTTAGTCGAAAGCTAGTGCTTTCCGTGTGGTCCAGGTAATTTGGCCCAGTTTTGACAGAAGAATCTATAAGAAATAGATGTAAGACTTAATTTGAAGTCGATTTTTATAAAATTATTATTTATTTTGTTATTGCATTACCAGCCATCAATGAACATAGCTATCAAATTATTACAAAAAACCGAACAGCTGAATAGTGGTATATAAAAACAAATGACGGCGAATCGGCGGCGGTGGCACGGGGAGGTGTGGCAATGGCATCGTGTGCACGACCATAAATAGTAAATTACTTTTATCACCCACATTAGATTTATGCAATTGAAATGTCAGTCTGGCATTTATGTCCAACTTTTATGCAATAGGAATGTAAAAAGTATTACCGTGTAAAAGTTTTGTTGTAATACATTATGAATGCATTTTCTAAGGATAACGAGTATTATACACGTGTCTAGTCTCTCAGACGTATGTGACACGTGAGGGTTTCTTATTAGCACATGTATTATTCTGTTAGGAACGACTCATGTTTTTTTGATTGGACACCAAGTGGACATTGAACGTTGGACGCTCTAATTTGCTTAGGGATTGTCACTTTGGGAGTCTCTTCACTTGCACTTAAAAGATTAGGGACGTTTGATAATACTGGTACAAATTATTATGAGCAATAAAAATGTATGATATCCTTGAGGTTGTTTTACATGAACTTTAAGAACAAGGAAATAGACCATTATCAACGTCAACCCAAAACCAATTTTGCTGCAGATGAGAGAAGGTTCAAAATCTATTGTAACATTCAGTTATTCAAAAATGTATGTACAATGCACATACCATAGACTTTAGATATACATAGACTGCTACTATCACTAGATTTCCCTTGTACCAAGCTAGAGCACTTTTTTGTCTATATCTAGTACATTCGTTTGCTGATTTAAGTTATTTTTCGCGCAACGACATACTAATATACGAAAGTTTTGTTAGGAAAATACTAGTGTTTTTGATAGATTTATTAAAACGGCGAGCTCCATTTTCTTACAAAATTCAAGACAAAACTAGTTCATACTAGTGCTTACGGTTCAATCCCTGATAGGCTCACTCTATTGTTTCTTATCTATACTCTAAGGCACATACACACTTTTTTAGTTGTAATACCTATTACTTAATAAGTAACTGCAAAAAACGCCTAACTTAAGAATGTTGAATGGTAACTTATAACATTGGATAACTTTCAAGCACATACTTTTTTAAGTTATCAATTAATACTTTTAAAACGTTTTACTCATAAACAAGTCAATCACACTCGTCAATGTTTTTGTCGCTTGAGTACCGATCGCTTTAAATACCGCTTAATGTTTTGCTACTCTATGCACACTAAAAAAAGCAAGCGAAGCGAAATACAATAATATACAGGGTGTTACGAAACCCCTGTCCGATCCGTTAAGGTATCGATATCTAATTACAAAAAAAAAAAAAAAAAATGGAAAAAACAAAAAAAAAAATATATAACCTAAGTCTTTGTGAACCCTATAACATCACCCTTTCGGGTCGGATAGGGGTTTCGTAACACCCTGTAGAACTTATTTACACGACGACAGATAATGAAAAACTAAATGCAGAGTTACTTTTTATTACCAGAATGTTTAGCGGGCTAAATAAATATTTTTTAGTCTGTAATATACACTAACTTATTTTTACGTATGAAAAACGACACAACATGAAGTAGACTAAAAACGTTATTTAAGTAATCCCTGCAACTAACCCAAATGATATGCTGGAATAAAAATGAGCTCACTATAATACAAGGAGGTTTTATATTCTGCTGGTAGCCAGACAAAGTGTTATTGTGATATTCAAGACAATTGTTATACAAGCTTAGGTACAAGAACCGTGTTCCTTGAAAAGCGGGTACTTTTTCTGCAATATTAAAACTGAAAGGATTAAACTAGATTCATCTAAGTTTTGGTACGTCTTACAAGTTTATTTTCGTCTAAGTATTGGTATAAAATCAACGTAACGAAGATGCTGCTTAACTTATATCTATCTATTTCCTATACCTTCTAACTTAACTACATATTTATAAGTATAGGCAGAGTAAAGAAAAAAACAACAGTATAATGAACTAAATAATATATTCGTTATTATTGCTAAGTAAGTTTCTTTTAGTGCCTTTATTTTAGTTTATGGATCCATGTTTTGAACATACATCTAACGAAGTGAGATCAAATAGAATCTTAACTCCACATTTAATAATTTTAGTTATTTCAAAGAATAAACTAACTTAAAAATACCGGTTAACAGACGTGCAATGAATAACTAACCGCTAACAAACTTTGCGGTACTTTTGTTTCAATTAAACTCAAAGAAAATTTACGAGAGCTTCGTGTTATCCACAGGCTCATTAATCAGGGTCCCTAATTATTTGTCTCTAACGAACTTCGAATAGACCAATAGCAAGAATTTATTGTTGGAGCGTAAAACAAATATATTTTTAGTGTGAGGCAATAAACTAGATGAGTTTAATGCCTCACACTAAAAATATCCATGTAAAATAATGTAAATCATTAAATCATCAGTCGTACTGCGAGGGTTGGTTCGAGGTGACCCGGGAAAAAGAAATATGGACAATTGGACAGACTTGGGGCGGCCTTTGCTCCGCAGTGGGACAATATAGACTCATAAAAAAAGATTATTAAAAAACATAGTTTAACAGTTAATTATTAGTTATTTCTGTGAATTTCCTTCCTTAAATAAGAAGGAAAAGGTTTGCCTCAAATACTTTTGAATTTGAATACTTGGTTTATTTAAATCATATATAGAACCACATAAGTTTCTGAGTACGGTACGTACACCTAATACATTCGAATTGACCAGTTCAGATTAATATCGAAACAAACATCTGTACTCTGTCAATCATATCACAATGGTTGGTACTTGGATACCCACTGCAGTCTACATAAAATCTGTTGTTTGCGGTTTGCCAGTTGGCAGGATTTGCCAACTAGCATGTCATGTCTGGCATGAGTCTGTATGTTCAATTTTGAATATGAATTATCGGTACGGAATTTCATGCTTGTACCAAAATTTATTATTAAAGCTTAGCTGGCAATCAAAAGGTTGTTTTCGAATTCTACGAATTGCATGAATAAGCTTTGTTTGTGGTTCAATAAACTACATTATGGGATAGCAATTAAAATAAAAGCCAAGAACTGAGAAAGCCCATGCCGTCGAGTAGAAAACCTCCTTTTTTTGAAGTTAGTGTAAAAGGAATGTGCATTGTCTGCTTCGTAGATATATACTTGAATTTAAAATTAGAAACAAATAGCGTGTTACTGAGATATTGAAGTTTTGGCAAACTACTTCAAGTCTCGTCAGTCAGTCTGATAGCTTTTGTTTCAAAATAAAAAAGTACCTAACATTTTATTACGTTTTCCCACGGGTTCAAACATCATATTAAAATAAGCATTTAATATGCCTTTGAATTAATTATACGTCATCATACTATGTGGTGTAATTTATTCCGGACTTTGCGAAGAGCAAGTCCAGCTTTACGAGTTCTGGGTACATCTACTAATTAGAATTACTCATTTATGAGTGTACTACGTGAGCGCGACAAATGGATGTGCGATTAACGCTTATGCGACAAAACTGTACTGCGACTCACCGTACTTCGAATGCACGCTAGTGCGACACACTGAAGATCGACATCTCGCTAGTGCGACAAACGATTGCGCGACAGTAGTTCGACACTACGGTAGTGCGACACTACGGTAGTGCGACACTACGGTAGTGTAGTACGTTGATGCAGTATTACAGTAGTTTGCTGAGATACATTTTGAATTACATATATATTAAATAAGTAGATATTAAATAATCAAAGGCCGTCGCTCGTTTCGCTCGCTCCATTGCAAGGTCACAATATCTAACCTTTTTTTTTTTTTTTTTTTTTTTTTTTTTTTTTTTTTTCGGGGGGAAATCCTCATGGACTTCCTCCGCCTGGGGAGAGGCGGAGGGGCATGCCGGACTCTTACCGGCTAAAACCCCCCGGTGTCTCCTCCTCGCACGTGCACGTGGGGCCGCGGGAATCCAAATTCTTCCGCAGCCCCACGCTGGTGCTGGCCCGGTTGTCCGGGCCTCCTCTCGTGCACGGGGTAGTGAGGTGTAAGACTACCCCGTGCTCCGCCTCGGAGGCGCGCGCCGACACCCGCGCGCGCCTACGCCTCGGGTCCAGCGGTTAGGGGGCGGGGACTTCCCCAAGTCCCTCGCCCCTGGACCCATTCATGGGGGGCGGAAAAGGGCGTTGTCCGCCCTTCTCCTGCGCCCGGTGCGCCTTCTGCGGCCGGGGAAGAGAGACGAGATCTCCCTCTCCCGTTCCGCAGTCTCCTTCTGCGACATCACGTCCTCGCAGAAGGACACCACCGCGTCCCACGACTCTGCGCTACCGACCATACTCTGCACTACGGCCGGCAGCGACAGATCGCCTCCTACTTCACTTGTGAGGACACGGCGCTGCTCCTCCCAAGCTACACACTCAGCGAGCGTGTGTTGCGCCGTGTCCTCCCCGCAATGGACGCAGTGGTGGCACCGAGCGTCCGGCTCCCTGCCCATGCGACACAGGTACTTGCCGAAGCACCCATGCCCCGACAGCACCTGCGTCACCCTGAACGACAGGGAACCGTGCCTTCTCCCGAGCCAGACGTCGAGTACCGGCCGGATCGCCTCGACGGTAGCGAGGCCGGCGGCAGGGCGCAGAAGCCTTTGCCGCCATTCCGCCACCAGGACCTGACGGAGCTCTCCCCGGCGCAGCTCGATCTGCCGCTGCACCGGCGTCGAGCCCCGCGCCCGCTCTTCCTCGCGCCATCGGTACAATGACGCGAGTACTTTCGCCTCCAGGTCCCAGGGTGGGGATCCGGCCAGGACACAAGCCGCCTCGTAGGAAATCGTGTGGTACCCGCGGGCGACTCTGACGGCCATCGCCCTCTGCGGCTTTCGCAGAATGGCGAGAGTGCTGGCCGTCAGGTCTAGCGCCCAAACGGGAGCCCCGTAAAGGGCTATAGACCGCACGATTCCCACGTACAACCGCCTACAGGCGGCGCTCGGGCCCCCCATGTTGGGAAGCAACGTTGAAAGCGCGCCCGCCGCGCCCATCAGCTTGGGCGCTAGCCGCCGGAAGTGAGGCCCGAATTCCCACCGGCTGTCGAGCACCAATCCCAGGTACTTCATGGTGTACCCGACAGCTATCCGAGCCCCACCGACCACAATGTGTGATCCCGGCGCCGGCGCCCGTCGGGGGCCATGAAACACTATGGCCTCCGACTTGTTTAAGGCCACCTCCAGGCCCAGGCGCCGGATGCGGTTCACCACCTGTGACACCGCAGCCGTGGCTATCAACGTCGCTTCCCTGAGTGAGCTCCCCCGGGCAGTGACAAGCGTGTCGTCCGCATAACACGTCAGGTCTGCACCCGACGGGAGCTCACCTCTCAGCACCCAGTCGTATCCGATGTTCCACAGGAGCGGTCCCAAGACCGATCCCTGCGGAACACCGCACGACATGAAGTGCCGAGCAGCACCGTCACGTCCCCGATAGGTGACGCATCTGTCCTCCAGATAAGCCCCTACTGTACGGCGGAGGTAGGGAGGCACGCGATGGTATTTCAGCGCCTCCCGAATGCAGCTCCAGGGTAGGGTGTTGAATGCGTTGGAGATGTCTAAAGACACCGCCAACACCACCCCACCCCGGGACACCGTCTCCTCCGCCAGGGCCCTCACGCGCATGATTGCGTCTATGGTGGAGCGCCCCCGACGAAAACCGAACTGGTTCTCGTCCAGGTCCGGCCCCTCTCTACACAAGTGGCTGACGAGGCGATCCGCGATAATCCGCTCGAACAGTTTGCCCGCCTCGTCAAGCAGCACTATGGGCCGATACGCGGACGGCGAGTCCGCAGGGCGCCCCTCCTTTCTGAGCAGGACCAGCCTCCCCTCCTTCCATACGCCGGGAAACTGACCCCGCTCGAGACATGCCGTGAAGAGCCCCCTCAGCTGGGGCTCTAGCTCCTTCAGAGCCAAGACGAGAGCTCGGCCAGGAACTCCGTCGGGTCCGGGCGCTGTGTTCTTAGCCCGGAGTCGCGACACGGCCGCTCTCGTCTCCTCTTGCGTCACTTCGGGGACATCGGTGCTCTCCTCTTCCGGAGAGTCTGTGGCTGAGGGCGATGCCATCGGCGGGGGAACATGTCCCACTCGCACAGGGAAGAGGGTCTTCACCACCACCTCCAGCAGCTGGGGCTGCATGGTCTGCGTCAGTGGGGGCGCCCAGGGACGCAACTTGCCCCTTACCCAGCGGTAGGGACGCCCCCACGGGTCCCGATCTAGGGACCCCAGCAGCTCCTCCCTGGCACGCGACTTTGAGTCGCCAATGGCCAGCCACAGAGTCTCCTTGGACGCGCGGTACACCTCATACAGCGCGTCCTCCTCGGCGGTATCCCGTCGACGCCGTCTGCGGTATCGGGTGTACCGGCGGCGGGCCGCAACGCACGCCACGCGCAATTGCGCGATCTCAGCGGTCCACCAGTACACCCGGCGCCTTGCGGACTGTTGGCGGACACGGGGCATGGACGCGTCGCAGATCTGCGTCATCGCCCCGCGAAACCGCAGCGCCACCGCCTCGACGTCGACGGGGCCGTCCGTCGCCGACTCCCAGGTCCAGGACTGGACTAAGGCTGCTTCCTCGAGTAGTTCCCTGTCGATGCGCTTAAGCGCCCAACGCGGGCCGTCGTTGATCGGGGTCGCTGGATGGCGGCCGCCCGTGGTCTGGGCAGAGACGTCGAACCGGATATACCGGTGGTCCGATAGCGTCTCCACCTCCACAGCGACACGCCAGTCGCGGACCCGGCCGGCGACAGAGGGGCTAGCGAACGAAACGTCCACTATCGACCCGCCCCGCTGTCGCACGCACGTAAACTCCGAACCCCGATTCAGGACGACCAGGCCTGTCGCAACCGCCCACTCCTCCAGCACCTCGCCCCGAAGGTCAGTGACCGGAGATCCCCACGCCGATGACTTGGCGTTGAGATCCCCGAGCACAAGAACGGGACGAGGGTGGTAGCGGCCTACGACGGCGCCCAACTCGACAAGGAAACCCTCAAAGTCGGCGAGACTCTTGTTGGGGGAGAAGTACGCCCCCACAATGACGATGCCGCCCGAGACCGCAGCAACCCAGCCACGGCCCCTAGACGGGTCGATCAGAGTCTCGCCAATAATGGCCACCAAACCGTCAGCGCACCCCAGCCAGTTTTCACGGGCGGGGATGAGGTACGGCTCGGCGACCACAGCCACGTCAATCGACCACTCTGCCATGCTCTGGAGTAAAAGATCCTGAGCTCTGGCACAGTGGTTGATGTTGCCCTGGAGGAAATGTTTTTGTGCCATTATTGACACTCCATTCCCTCGGCAACGGTCCTGGGCCGGGAGTCGGCCGCGGAGCTTCTAGCCTGCGGGGGTGGCGAGGTTTCCCCGGCAGGTTTCGAGCCCCCCTTCTTTTTCTTTTTGGCCTTGGCCTTGCCGGCAGGCGCGCCACAGGCCCCTCCGCCCGCCAGGTGTCCCGCTGGCTTCCCTGCAGCCGAACACAGGATACAGTGGGGCGCCGCGGAACACTGGGCCGCCATGTGGCCGGGCTGACCGCAGCGAAAGCATAAATCGCTACGGTCGACCTCGGCGGTGCACTTGGCCCGGACGTGCCCCTTTTCAAGGCACCGGAAGCACCGCAAAGCCCGAGGCTGCAGGAGTTTTACACCCGCTGCAACCCAGCCCACCAGCAATTCGCCGCTGTCGGCGATCCTCTTCGCCGACGCCACAGGGCACCGAACCCAGACCACGCCGAGTCCAGTGGCATCGGCGCGTATTTCGCCGACCCGCACGCTGTCTGGCGGACACTCACCCCTTCGGGCAACGGCCGCCACCACCTCCTCAGAGGTCACCGAATCGTCCAGATCGGTGATCCGCACCATTGCGGTTTTCACCGGCCTGGAGACCCGGACGTCCTCAGGGTTGAGGACTTCCCTCATCTTGGCGGCCAGAGCGTCCGCCTTTTCGGCGCTGCCACTCGCAGCACCAGCCACCTCAAACAGCCGCGCACCCGTGGCAGCCTGCCTGACGGTGACGGACTGAAGACCAAGATCCGATAATCTGATCTTGGCCTTGGCCTCCGCAATGACCGACCGGTACGTCACACCGCGCTCCGCAGCTCCGGGCTGTAGCGTGAGCGTCACAGCCTCGGAGCGCGGGACATGCACGGCATGCACGGCCGGCCCCTTGCGTCCGCCTTTCTCAGTCCGCCCCACAGGCCGCGCAACCGTATTTGCGGTACGGCTGGAGGCGCGTGCCGCGGCCGCGGCCTTCTTGGCGGCTTTGCGGGCCTTCTTACGGCCCACGACTTTCGCCCAGGTCTCACCCTTAGACCCGGCAGTCGTGGGCTCGCTCGTGGGGGCTCCCTCCGCGGGCCTTTTTGCACCCTCCGCGGGCTTCCTCTTCTGAGGCGAGAGTCTCGGCGGCTCCCCAGTCCTCCGTGCGTCGGCCGCTAAGGGCGGACGGAGGGTTTCCGATGGGAGACGCCGAGAAATCGCCTCCAACCGGGCATTCATCATGCTCCCGCACTGGAGCATGCAGATCCGGACAATGCGCTCGACCTCATCGTCGGTACGAGCGATTGCCGGACCCTGTGCGGGAGTAGGGGCCACCACTGGCGCGGCATCGGCGGACGAGCGTCGCTGCTGCTGCTCGCTCAGCGCAGCGACTTGCCGCTGGAGGTCCTCCATGTCACGCCGGAGCCGGCTGTTCTCCCCCTGCAGCTTCGCGACCTCGTCAGAGGCCGTCCTGCTGAGGAGGATGCCAACCGCCTCCCGGATGTCCGCGGCAGCCTCATTTAGGCCGCGGGTGAACGTGCCCTTCAGGCTGCCGGACTTAGTGGCAACCTTCAGGACTAAGTCCACCCCGTCGAGAGCCAGCTGGCTCAAGGCCACCGCCGAAGGCTCTCCCCCCTCCGCCGCCAGAGTAGCACGTCGCTCGCGTGCGCGTCGGGCCATTTCCGACACTTCGTCGGCCGCGACGGCTTTGCGCTGCTCCCTCTTGGCGGCGTTGAGCTCCGCCTTTGAGCTCCCTAGCGAGGCACAGCTGTCGCCGCCATCGCCAGGGTCCTCCGTGGTGACCCCCACGTCACTCTCTGCCTCGCTAGCCGCCGAGGCACTGGCGCGCACAAAACGCCCGCGCCCATCCCTCCGCGGCTGCGAGGCACTCGCTCCTCTCGATGCCGGCCGACCCCTCCTAGAAGTTGGCAACTTGGGGGCCGGCAGGCCTTCCTCGTCTGAGGACCGGCTCACTGGACGCTTCCTTATGGAAGACGTCCCTGCGCATCCGCCGGTAACCAATTTAACACTCGCAGGCCCGGTAACCTGCGAGCGCCGGGCGTCAACCGGGTCGCATGACGCAAAACTGCTTCCAGTAGCCACATCCGCTACAGGGGCCTGGTCGCCTACCCCTGCGCATCCATCGGTAGTCAATTTAACACTCGCAGGCCCGGATACCTGCGAGCGCCGGGCGTCAGCCGGGGCGCATGACAAAGTTACTTCTTTGTCGGACATATTCATATAAAAAATTGGGTACTACTCACATCGCTTCCCCAAGGCGATGCGGCCGCTCTTTTTGGGAGGGTATTTAGGTCTCCCGAGGCCCGCAGATGCCTCCGGTGCAGGATAAACCGCCCGCTGCTCGGTGTCTACAAACTAACACTAAAACTATTTTTTTTTTTTTTTTTTTTTTTTTTTATCCCCTAACCTAAACTAAGCCTACCCACCACCCGGCACCCTGGCTCCAACACCTCGCCACGGGTGCCCTTAAACCGCAGGTTGAGGAGCAACCCGCGGTCTTTCCCACCTCGGTCACCGCGACGTACACGCCGCGGAAACCCGTCTTCCCCACCTCGCTCCCTGGTCGTGCACTCTGCTGCAGCAGAGCGCAGATAGGGAGCCCTCGGGAGCGGCTCCTCCGCTCCGGCAGAAATTAGCTACGGACAACAATCTCCCCCTCTCCACCCCTCGCGAGGAGACTGTTGCCCGCACCCAGGGTGCACCGGCCCGGTACCTGCTCGTCCCCAAGAAACCAAGCGGACAAGCAGCCACCGAGCACACGTGGAGGTTTTCTGCCAGGCACCCCACAATATCTAACCTAACCTAACCTATTGATCTCTGTCACAAAGTCGAACCCAACCAAGCAATGGATGTCTGGGCCTATGTCGGTTCTATACCTATGTTTATGTTCTATTTCGTCAATCGTTTGTCGCACTAGCGAGATGTCGATCTACAGTGTGTCGCACTAGCGTGCATTCGAAGTACGGTGAGTCGCAGTACAGTTTTGTCGCATAAGCGTTAATCGCACATCCATTTGTCGCGCTCACGTGGTACACTTCTCATTTATTAATACTTTTCTGACCAAAACTTCACATCAAAACACCGAATAATGTAAAAATAACGATCAACAATATGTTTGGTATTATGTAGCAATTACCTGCTAATATAAGGAAAATTGGTGTGATTAATTACTGCCTTATAACTTTATTTTTAATATTTTTATTGAGGTCGTTTTCGATCACTTTATAATGATCGGTGGATCAAAACTGGCATTAGGACAGCACGTATTCAATGTTTTTCAATACCTAGGTGTAAAAATGCGACACCAGTAACTGTACTCGCCAAACACTAAAATAAACACAATTTGAACTTACCTCTATAAAAAAAAATACGAGGTAGTAAACATTTAGATTTAATCATATCAGTTTGAATCTGAAGCAATTGATTATGTTTATTTTTTGGCTAGTAATGTTTTATTTATTCATAAAAGGATCATACGTTTTAAAAAATATATATTTTGCTTTAAATTGTTATTTTCTCACATATTAAATTCACTGCAAAATCTATAAACTGTAGTAAATTGTATGGATACCTACCTACCCTAAGATACCCAAGTACATACCCATATACTCCTTTATTTATTTTTAATCTTTAAAATACTTCTTAGGAGTCTCTTTACCTTAAACCCCTAATTAAATCTTTTCATTTATAATCATTAATTGATTTAGACATCAATAAGGAAAAATTTATAATTTATTAATAGCATCTTAAATGATATAATAAGTGCTGCCATTTAACAAACACCTAACTACTTATTTAATTACTTGGAAAAAATGTTTAATACCTATTAGCAATGTAGGTATATTATGTGGGTCATTCATTTCTTATCTAACATAAGATTTTGATAAAAACAATTAAAAACCATTTTGTCAATAATACATTTACATGCATATTTAGGCAACTGTATTTAGATATGAAAAATCTATTTTAAATGTTATATGTGTGTATTACTTTTAAGAGGTCACAGTTTGTCGTGGTATGGACATGTGATGAGGAGGGATGACAGTCACGTAACTAGACAAGTTATGAGTATAAATAGTAGACGGGTATACATGCAGAGGAAGATCAAAAAAGAGAATATGGATGGATTGTGTGAACGATGATACGAGAAAGAAAGGAGTAAATACTGAGATGCTAAGTTGTAGAATGAATGGAAGCTGAATACGCATTGCACCGACCCCAAATAATTGGGAACAGGGAAGGGAGACGATGATGTGTGTATTACTTTTATAACTCTTATTGTGTAAAGTTCAAAACAGTGTAAATAACTATTTATTATGATGTATATAATTGTGGTTAAAGGTATATTATAAAGGTATTACACCTTGAAAACCAATTTTACATTATTCCTAAAATTAAAACTATTTATATACTAACAATACAATTTCCCTATCATTATACACCTAATTGTAACTATTTCAAATATAAAATAATTACAAGGAAAATGTCGAATAAAATAATAATAATAAAATAATGTTAATGTTAAACAATAGCGAAGGTACTTTATTAGATGGTCGTAATAATTATATAATTAATAATTTAATAATAAATATTTGTAGACAGGCAGACTAGCGGTACAGGAAAAATATTTATAGAATAATTTAAAATAGCGTATCACTGGCTACAGGCATCCTAAACCAATACCAAGTATTCTGCATTACCGATATTAACTTTTTCCTTTTTAATATATTTAAACTGTATTAGGACAGTAACAAGCCATTGTTTCTAGTGGCAATATTAGGTCATATAATCAAGTATTGAAAGTTACATATTATGTGACTTGAGATGTTATTTTAAATGCCCAGACTGGTTTTCGGCATTTTCAGTTTCGGTCTAGTTAATTTGAAGTACCACAAAATGTGGAAACCCCAAAATACTTACCGTTCTAAATAACATAACATAACAAATCATCACGCCTGTATCCCCGAAGGGTTAGGCAGATGTGTACCAATGCACACCAACAGTTCGCCGTTATGTTTAGGTCCCATGTAATAGGTTGCGAGCCTATTACCACTAACCGGGCACAACTCAAAACTCCGACCTGTTATTGAAAATTTCATAGATAAATCCAATAACATCTTGGTCGAATTGGGAATCGAACCCAAGGCCTGTAACGTACCAGTCGCGCTTAGCGCCACTAAGCCAACGAGGCAGTTTTTTCTAGCTCGCTTGCTTACCGTTCTAAAGAACGCTATTCTAAACTCCCTATCAGCTATCACTGCTGCACTGTGGTGATTCATCTTTCTAGCAAAGGCACAAGCATTTGCAAATCACCACTGAAACTACATGCAATACTTGGAAACACTGTTAAGTTCCTGAAAGGCGACTTACGAATACACTTAACTGCAAGCTGGCTTAGGCCATTACGTAATGGAAGGCGGAGTCATTACTCAATAATGAACAGCTAACAGTCGGCTGTGGTTCTTGGTTACGGTTCTAAGTACTACAAGTTTTGCTACGTACCACACACTAATGTTAAGCTGTGCAGTTTACTGGAAGAGGTATGCATGCTTATTGCTGTAATAGACCGAGTATTTTATAGTGTAATAAGTAAAATTGAGAATTAAAAACCACAACTTTAGGTTTTTAACATAACATACATAACATATCATCACGCCTGTATCCCCGAAGGGGTAGGCAGAGGTGTACCAATGGACACCCACAGTTCGCCGATATGTTTTTAGGTCCCATGTAATAAGGGGCGAGCCTATTGCCACTAACCGGGCACAAATCCAAACGACCTGCTACTGAGAATTTCATAGAAAAACTCAATAGCACCTTGGTCGACTTGGGAATCGAACCCAAGACCTCTAGCGTAGCAGTCGCGCATAGCGCCACTAGGCCAACGAGGCAGTAGGTTTTTAAACCCTAACCATATTTGATAATATCTTGATCGAATGTGCATTTCGAACATTATTTTAAACGATTTTTACCTTTGAGTGAAAACCCTCTGTCGTTTGTCCAAGCTAGTAAAGAAGTAAAAAGCGATTGGTATAAAGAAACTGATAAAAAATTGTATAATAGTCATTTTCGCATTAAAATTAAAATTTAAAACAGTGCGATAACAAAAATAATCAAGTCAAATAAATAACGCAGAAAATAAACTAGCCCGTTTAATTTGAAGCTTAATTCATTGGTCGGGGCTGCGGTAATGGCGTGGAAATTCAACACACTCGCACTTTGAATAATAACACAAATCATACAACAGCTGATCGTGAACTGTTAGTTAAGTACGCCCTGATTCTGATGCGTCAGCCATCATAAACTACGGCTAACACTTAATTCGTTTTGGAGGGTCGCTAATTTGGTGATGTAAATACGAAATAATTTTGAAAGTTTTTTTTTTTGGGACAACTCACACTCGGTCATCTGATCCCAAACTAAGCAGAGCTTGTACTATGGTAACCAGATAACAACCGATAAACATTTTTCTAAAATTATATATTCATTATTATTATAATTAGATATTATTATTTACTTACCTACTTCATTAAATAGTTACATAATTTGATAATATTTTATATTGTAAAATAAATATTTATCTGTCACAGTCAATTTAATTAGGAAATACCTGATTCTAATTAGGATTTATTTTGCAGTGACTATAGTTACATATTCGCGGATTACACAACACATAATATTTCCTTATAATTACCATTATCTTTTAAATGACATTAACCTTATTATTCGAAGTCTATTTTTATCATTAGTCGTACATGGGAATACCGAATTGTGATTGCGATAATTAAATAACCGTGTTACATTTTCAACGAGAAATAAAATGTAAAGCCTCGAGTTGTAATGTTATCATAATGTTCATGTTTCTAAATAACAGGAAACCTTGCTACATAATGATTTGAAGTATTAATTTAATGTAACAGACTGCAAAATGTGATAACCATGGGTTGATTTTCATGTCCAGTCGCTAAAAAGAGCGGGTGTTAAAGTTTAACGTATCTGTCTGTCTGGCCGTCTGTTTATGTGCGTGGGTGTGTGTCACGAGTAAACCGATTATGATGCGGTTGAGGATGGTTCTTAGCCATAATTTGTGACGATCGGGGTAGTATTTTAAAAAAGCAAAAAAATATTAGAACATTCATCGAGGTTTTCTTAAATTTCCTATGGATGAATAAATGCGGTTTGTAAATGTTTCATTGCTAGGTAAAGGAGTATTCTTATATTATTTGAGAAGGAATACATGTGCGCAGTTGCTCATGGCGGGTTAGCGATTTCATACAGACTTTCCTCACAATGTTTCCCTTCAGAGTAATAAAATATCTATCCTTTTCCCAAGCTATGTTGGAGTCGGCTTTCAGTCTTACCTTCAGCTGAATACTGCTCTTTACATGAAATGACTGTCTATCTGATCGTCGCACTCCTACATATTGTTCAACTGATGTGCGAGCTTATTTGATTGATTTGATTTACCTACTGTAACGACTATTAAACACACACATGATATAAAATACAGTCATAAAAAGGTACCTACTTATTTCAATTCGTGTCTAGAGCCGTGACCACATAAAATAATTCAGTGCAGTATCGTGCAGTTTTTTAATATTTTTTGCGCGATGTTATAAAAAATATTGAATGTAAAATAAAAATATCATAATCAATTAAACAATGCTAAACTCAAATCAATTCAGAAGTAGACTTTTTTAGAGAGAAAACTAAATTGAAACTTCTACTGTAGGATAAAAATAAAGGGATTTAGATACGGTTTTGTTCGAAGTGTGACGTCGATCGGTCAGTTGAGCGGAATGTCACCAATTGTTAGTAGGAATAGTTTTTGTGCACTGCACGTCGAAACCTGAAACCATTTTTCCCGACTGAAATTTCAGTTAGATGCTGTAAACTTCATAGATATACCTAACCTTTACATATTCATCTTTCATTAATTTTCATGTCACTTTTTCTTTGGTTCGTGTTTTAATAATTAAGTTTATGTTCTCATGATATTCGTTTTTGCATTTTGTATGATATAGTACAAATAATGTTATAGAGTTAAAAGGGTGATTTAATTATGTTTAATAGTAATGTCTGTGGGACAATAAATAGTTCACTTTGAAAAATAAATGATAAAGAATACTTCATCTTAATTTATAACATACAAAACAACTTCTTAACTATACAATTACAGTGGTAATTTCGATAAAATCCTTTTTCCAGTTCCGTAACAGCTCACCGATCACATAAGGATGTTGGTTGTCATTATACATGCAATAACGTATCTAAAGTACACACGAGCACAAACTTCACTTCACAAGGTCGGGTACAGTCACGCTCAGTCGCGTGCTTCAGAACACCGTACAAATATTAAGCTAACACGAACACACATTAGGATTATTAAGATTGATATCTGTTTTACAGTTGAATGTTATTTAGAGTACGCAGAGTTGACGGATATTGTGATTTATGATCTGAAAGTTGGATCTGTCGCGGTGGTTGGATTGTTTATTTTGTTTTGTTAATTTTTATTTTATAACACAAATCTATTTGTAGGTTAATTTGTCGGTGTAATTACAAAAATGTTTTTTTTTGCGGTTCCTAATTAAAAGTGCAGACGAATTTTTTGTTCATTGAAAGTGAAAAAGTCAGATTATTCTTTTTTCTAAAACAACTAAACAAGGTACATGTCAGGTCAAAAATCTTTCTACTATTAAAATGTCTACGAAACTTCCAAAATGCTTCATTAACCTTTACTATTTGAACACTATTAAAACACAAAACTATTCTATTCTTAACGAATAGCAATTCCTTTAACAGACTACAGTTTTGCCAAGTCGTTAATTTAGTTGCATTAGTGAAACTAACGGGAAAATAAAACAAAAGGTTGTATTCGAGTCTTGGCGAGACAAAACGTCTTGTTTTGCTATTAAATTAAGTGCACTGTAATTATCTGTCGCTAGTTAATTATTAAGATAGCTAACTGCTACTTTTTAATGATATTTAAACAATGTGTAGAGGCTTTACGTATCTTTATACATTATTCAATAAATTGTTTCTTATATGTTTTGACAACATTAGAATGATATGATCATAGAAAGTTATGTTCTTAAGTTTTGTACTTAATTTAGTAATTTAAAAAAAAACGATGATAATTTGTCAGGAATATACAATATTATATATCATAGCTATAAAAAAATAACAGTAATATATTGCGCTTTATCTAAACGTTTTAATTCTTGTGCTCGCCGCTGCAAGTTTCAGGCAATTAAATAATATAAAAGAATAGATACCTTCACACATTTACAAAATAGAAAAATAAATACTAAAAGGAATCCTATCTCATTATCCTTAGTTTTGCAGTAACTAAGACTTAATTAAACTTTACAGTACTGTTGTCAGGTGTCCGACTATTAATTATACTACCTTAAAATGTAGCTGGAGACAATTAAGACAAAAGAAAGATAAGTTTTTTAAAAGATAATTGCCCTGTTTTACGTCGGTCCGCGTACGAAGAAAAGAAAGAAAAATATAATCAGCAGAAATCTTAAGCCTCGGTAAATTGAAGTTAATTAATGTTCGTTGTAACGTTTTTGTAATTAAACAGGATTTTTTCATGTTATTTAATAACGGCTTATCTGTTATAAAGTGAGATTGATAAAGCATTTGTGACTGGTGGGTTTATCATTTCTTTAGTATGAAATAGTTATAAAAAACTTTGATGATGACTATAATTGAAAATATTTATTTATTAATTTATTGTTCACAAAATCCACAGCTCTTTGAAAAACACATACAACTGATCTTATAAACGAATCTTACAGCCAATTACGGATTTATAATTTAATAACCAGACATTATTACGCAACGGATAAACAAGTATGAGGTTGAGAATATGATAATCATACTATAGCATAGCACCAGCTAAATAAGTATTATAAAAAATTAACAAATCTTTCAATTCATACTCCTTAAATAGATTTACAAAATAAACTAATTATTCGGCAAATTAAAGACCTTATTACTGCCACAGTTGCCTTTCTAGCAATGTAAAAAAATAACACCAGTCGATCACAAAAATGAAAAATTTAATTAATTACACTGTGATAAGTAAACATGATCCTTCATTCTCGTTGTGCAAGAAAACATTCACAAGCAATGGGTTACATAAACAAAGTACCAATTTCCGGCGTCGGATATTTGCAAGCCAGGAAGAACATATTTAATGCAGAATTTAATTCGTTCTTAAAACTCTTAAGTATGGTAATTACGAGACGAACAAAGGCACAAACGAACTGATTAAAATATTATGTTTATTCTTCAAACAGGAACAGTGCAATTCCTGTTAATGTATTTCTTCCTTTGTGAATAACCTACATGCTTATTTACGTTCATAATGCTATCTGAAAGCTGAATGTTGTGTATATACAAAAAGGCGAAAACTACTGGAGCGAATTCATCTCAAGATTTACTATTTTACTACTACAACTAATGTTCCATAACAATAAACATGAACTTTGATAGATCACAGATTATTTATACATGTATTTGGGTCCCTTGTTTATCCGTATGAGGTTACTTAAGTGTAACAGTAGTTGGCTTTCAGATTTCAGATAAGGAAGAAAAAACTCTTTTTTATAAAAACCTTCATTAAAAATGTACCTGAAAACAGTTGTGACGTAACAGCATAACTAATTTACCTTTTAATGTAAATTCTACATTTTGCAGTCTCTTGTTATTATAGTTTAATTTATATGGTAATCTGAGAAGCCAGCTACTTTGCTACGCAACCCGTACATAAATAAAATGAAGAGTTAGCTTATGAGTAAGAAAAACCTGTAATAATTGAAGAGAAAAGATTGTACTAAAGATATAATTACAGGTCTTTTAGATTGCATCTGTTTTCTTAGCTCTACCATTTTTTTAATAACTCTTGCCCCAATGCTGAAATAAAAAAATACCCTGGGATAACTCACATACGGTCATCGGAACCCAAACTAAGCAGAGCTTGTACTATGGTCAGTAGCCAACTGATGAACATAATTAAATATTTCTAAAAACATTCACATTAAAGATAAATAATACCCTGAAAGAGAACAAAATGATCATGCTCATCTCACAAAAGTTTATTCTTGTTGGGAATTGAACCTACAACCACGACATTTAGTTGTTAGTGGTTACTAACCACTAAACCATTAGGCCATGAAAATCAACCATTTGTACACATCTCCTACATTTCGCTAATGTAAAAAGCTTTATAACTTGTGTACCTACTTTGGGCATGTTACCTTAGTTAGTTCTACTTCTACCAAATAAATCTAAATTAGTTGTTGCTCTTGACCTACTAAGTTTAAGTTTTAGGTCCAACAAACCTCTGAGGAGTCATTCAACTTAACTGCAATGTGTACTTCTAAACTTTAATGTACTAAAGCTTCTCATGAATTAGGTAAGGCTTTATTTTGGGGTTTCGCGTAGATAAGTGAAGAACGACTACTATGGACTTTACAAAAAATTAGGAGAAATGGAAATCGTGTTATTGATAGCAGCTTTTGGATGTTGAAAATAAATATGGTTTAAAAAATTCTTCTTTTTTAATTTAAGAGTCTAGCTCTTGTCGGCTCAGTTCCGGCTCATTTCCTCCTATCGAGTGCCAATTTTAAACCTTATTATTACGATAAATAGTTTAAAAACACATTATATTTATAACAACAACTTTTAATAACAGTTAAGGGAAAAGTTATAAGTAAAAAAACATAATAATACAGTACAGTTCACTTCACTCGTACATACTATTTCCGTGACAAGTATTTTTTTAAGAAAACGAAACCTCATATTCTGGAAACTTACATTTGTTATTCATAGCTTACATCTCGATCTCGCACTTAAAATACAAAGGATAGTCGCATTGCCATTTCAGAGCTTATTTAGCGCAATATTCAACGTTTCATACAATGTTAGAGCTCTTGACCCGTAGATAAATGCATAATTAACTATGTTATGAGTAAACATGAAATATGTATTTGTAGGTACAGTTATTTGTAAATACGTTATGAGTATGAATTGACTGCCTCGTTGGCCTAGTGGTGCTAAGCGCAACTGCTACGCTAGAGGTCTTGGGTACGATTTCCGAGTCGACCAAGGTATAAAGCCGGAACCCCACCGCTGCGCAGGCTGTGCACGGATGCGTGGCTCACCTCTGCTGCGTGGGCTCATTAGTTCGGCGGCGTCGGCCTCTGTTTCCACTGCCGCGCACGGACACGGATGTGTCGCCCACACAGCTCATAGCTATGCATGGGGTACAGTCACGAGCAAAAATATGTATACAATAATATGCGAAATCGTTAAACGAAATTAGTGAGATTTTTTGTCGAATCTCTTCTGCAATCTAGCAATCAATGCATACTGACAGATCACACTTGAAAATAAAATTGACAAATATTTTTATTAATAAATAAAAAATATTTGTCTTAATGTCAATATGTTATTTTTATAATATAGACAACAGCGCTTCCGAGTAACAATATAATTTAGCTATTGTGTACTAACATCTATTTTACTTATTTGTATTATAAATAACTTACATAAATTATACTTATCACAACTTAAATGTATGTATATATACTAGGAACATTAATTGTACCTCTCATTTATAGTAGCTTATTCTTATAATAATTTCTTAACAATATTATGTGTGTACATATTTTTGCTCGAGACTGTACATAGTCGTGGGTCGCCGAGAAATGGCCGACCCACGCAGCTGGGATGCGTGGGTCGGCCACGTGGCTGAGCTACGTTCCGCCTATTCGAGTTAGCTACGCGTGTGTTTATGACGTCATTTGCTGCGTAGCATGTCCGTGCGCTGCGGTGGAAACGCTCTCATACATTTTGTACTAAAGCGAAGCTGAACACACGTGCACAGCCTCTCCGTGCGCCGCTGTGGGGTTCCGGCTTTATTGGGTTTTTCTATGAAATTCTCAGTAGCAGGTCGGAGTTTGGATTTGTGCCCGGTTAGTGGCAATAGGCTCGCCCCCTATTACATGGGACCTAAAACATATCGGCGATCTGTGAGTGTACATTGGTACACCTCTGCCTACCCCTTCGGTGATACAGGCGTGATGATATGTTATGTTATGTTCATACAATGTTATAAGCTCTTGACCCGTAGATAAATGCTTAGTTAACTATGTTATGAGCAAATATGAAATATTTATTCGTAGGTACATTCATTCGTAAATATGTTATGAGGAAAACAGAATTGCAATATTAGTGTATCTAAATTGTGGTTATAAATATAATGTCCTAGTTTAAAAAAAAATAATCAAAATAATATTTTGAATAATTGATCTGAGGAAAAACATTTCCAGGAATATTTTTTCGCATTCGTATAGTTATAATTATAATTAAAGAAATTAAGTGTCACGCGGTGTTAATTTACGACTGAAAGTGACCTCGTTTTAATTGCTGCACGAATAAATCATTACTGTTGAATATTTTCATATTTTATTCCTACCTTTTTATCTGATTTTCATGATATCATTTAATTTATTTATTTTTGTAATTAGTTCGTATTTTTTAAATCTATAATATTTATTTTACAAATCGATTAAATTATCAATCTGGAAATGTTTTTACATAGGAAAATATACTATTAATTATATCGAAATTATGTACCACAATACTTAGATTTCCTCGACCAAAATGTGGTAACGAACATCGATGATAGCTTTACTAATTAGCTCCTACCGAAATTTCCGCCCTAATTATGAAATGATTAATTTCTGTAATTAGTTTCATAGAATCACTATTACATGATGTCTGACTGCCTCTTAGGAATAGACTCGCCATTTGGCTTCTCATTTAAGGTCCAGACAAAAGTAATTACAAGATCTAAGAAGTTAAGCGTCGCTTAAAGGGTTATTGACATTTGAGAATAGTTCTGTAAGAGGTAATATTATATTGTATACCTAAGTATTACCAGATGGTTTTGAACATTGATTTTAAATTCGAAATCTTCACAGGATATGATTAACGGTCGACTTTGTCACGCCTTATAAGCTTATCTCATCATTATCAGCCGGAAGACGTCCACTGCTGAACAAAGTACTCCCCCCTGTAACGCCACAATGAACGACAACTCGCCAATTGCATCCACCGGGTGCCCGCAACTTTGACGATATAAGCTTATCTAGCAAGTAATAAATAAAGACACTGTAATAAGTACATTTTTTCTATTACATGGCGAGTTTTCAAACCTTCTTACCACTTTTGCACAAAAATATTTCGAATTTTTAATTAGGTAAACAAATATTAATCAACATTGGAGGAGATCATTCCTCAAACGATGATGATTTAAAGTCTCGGTAATTAATCTCAATGATTACATTTAATGCAATTCCTTTACTCATATGGATTTCAATCAGAGCTCACTTCCTTGAAGTAGATACATACAACTAACATTGCATCCCAAGTGTATTGTAAATCCGAAGAGATAACTCTGTTTGAGCAACCTCTTGAGACTTAATGCAATTCGACTTAACAGCTATGCATGAGAATACAATAACGTTTCACTAATACATTACATACATACTGATGTTGGCACCAATTTGTACCAATGTTGGTACCAATTTACAGGAAGTGACCTCTTTGGTGCAAAATATATTGAGCTCTCCGATTGGACCCGCACAGCAAATTATGTGGGGCATACTTTTATACAACTTTATTGTTTCTTTTACAGTACAATGAATACATACAGTCACAAATCACAAAATATTTACATTTTTAAGTATCAAAATGTTTTATAAAATGTAGCCTGCTTGCAGATCTGATAAAACATCTAAACAGCATACGTAATAATTTCATATAAATAAGGTATCTACTCGACTCTGTTCAAACATTGTATTCGAAATACATCGCAACTACATTTATTGCCTTTAATATAATATCACAAAATCAATTTCCTTTGCGTCTCAACAGTAATTAACCTTTTGATATGATCGGGACTTTAGTTTCGATAACAATGACTTTCTTTGATCACCCGATTGAATCCTGACTTCCTGTTAACTATGTAACTTGATAGTACGAACGGATATTGCGTTATATTTTAGAGTTCGTCTTTAACTACTCCTATTTTAGTCTGAGGAGGATAAAATCATAATAACTTGTTAATAAACTGAAAATAAAGAAACACAATATAAATAAGTGCTTATTTTCCCCTTATTTTCTATACTAATATTATAAAGAGGAAAGATTTGATTGTTTGTTTGAATTGAATAGGCTCCGAAACTACTAGACCGATATGAAAAATTCTTTCACTGTTGGGAAGCTACACTATATGCGGTTAACATAGGCTATATTAAATTTTCAAAAAAGTAGGGTTCCATAGGATATAGGTATTAACGCGGGTGAAACCTCGGGGCACTGCTAGTATGCTATAATTTAATTCATTTTATCTGAAAAAGTACAAAAACACTTTTAAATGTACAATAACATCAACAAATGACGACCTCCGTGGTCGAGTGGTGTACGCATCGGTTTTCAAGTCGTTAGCTCTGAGGTCCCGGGTTCGATCCCCAGACGGGTCAATGTAGCAAGTCTCTTTTCTGCATTGTCTTGGGTCTGGATGTTTGTGTTACCTTCGTTGTTTCTGAATTCCATTACACAAGTGCTTAATAGCTGCTTACTTTGGGTTCAGAGCAATGTTTGTGATGTTGTCCGCATTTATTTATTTATTATTTATTTAACTAATATCAGATTTAATAAAGATCATCTTTAAAAAGTCAAATTACTAAACCACACAAACACAAGCCACAAAACAATCTTATAAAAAACAAAGGAAAACGCCTTCCTAATCATTTAGTTGAAGTTACTTTTTACCAATAATGTATTACGCTTCTATTTTCCTACTTAAGTAATATTTTTGAAAGAAATAAGAATCTCATTCCGACAGCTTAGTCGTAATAACATTTCGTAATTGGAAATCGTACCTACATAGTAAGAAACTTCTTGTTTCTACTTGTATCTGTTGCTGTAAAAGCCCGAAGTACGGTAAAACTAAGATTTACCAGTAAAACCTAACATTTACCAATTCCTAATTGTAAATTATATTAGGTTAAGACCTGTAATAGTGTATGTATGTGTGAAATAAATAAATAAGTAAATGTCCAAAAAGATTCTCAGTTTCGATTCGAACTTTTACCACAATTCACTTGGTAAATCTTAGGCATTAAAGGCACGGTAAATGTTAAGGTTTTGGAAAATCTTAATATTTACCGTAGTTCGGGCTTTTACAGTAACACATATACTCATCATTACCGAAACGTATAGAAATTCTTTCCACGTCCGAAAACGCTTAATTCGTTCAACGAACCCATTCGTTCTAATTAATTAATGTTTGTACACGAAATATTTTGTTTTTATTTAACTAGGTGGCTGGTTACTGTTAAACACACCTTGTAATAAAAATGTTGTACGTGTGCTGAAATTGACAATTTAAAAGATAACATAAGTAGGCTAATATGATCATTAGTCTAGGTAAGTATAATGTATGAATGTATTGTGTACAAAGGGCCGTCATATTTTTGTTAAAAAAAGGATAACTAAAAAATTACCTTGCAGTACCTTTGTACATAATTTTTAAATACAAAATATTCCCTGTTAATGTGTTGTGTGTACATGAATGATTAAATAAATAAATAAAAAAGGATTTGTAAACCTGTCTTATAAACTTAATACAGCAAGTTACAATATGTTTTAATAAACGAAGCTTTCAATTATATTATTGATTAACCTACCAATCGCTCTATGTAAAATACGGTATTCAGCTGAATCCGGTAAGACTGGCAGCCGACCGAACCGAAAAGGCTTGGGAATGATGACTACCAAACAACATGTCAATAGCCTAAAAGTCAAAAAAACCTATTTATTTAGTAACCTATACTTAATATACTTGGGGTTCCTAAAATATTACCTTAGCCGACATAGAATACATGAAACATGTGAGTAGGGTCAAATATATTCCGTTGATTATTACCATTCATTCTAAATGGAACATGTCGAAACTAGTAGCTTTGTTTCATACTACATTATTATAGACATATTATTATGACTATTTAGAACCTAATTTACCTTTTTACTATGTCGTCCAAAATATAAAAGTAAAGCTTGTAAAGATCATAATTACTAAGATTTTTAAGAACAAACAAAGTTTCGTAAATTAAATATTAAATAATTTTGAGAAGATAGATCATGTAAGCTGTCCTCGATTCCATTAATTATACCATTTACATAAACTAATCAACACCCAGATAGACTACGGGCCCATGAACAAAATCGATGGGTCATATGAACCACCAGGTGACGTATATAGGACGATAGAAGAGCATAAAATAATAAGATTCAGCACTATGCCGTCACTTGTGATCAGTCCAACTGGGTGCTGGTGAGCATTCAAAAGTGCAGCTAGAGTAAGTACATTTTGGTCATTTATTTCTGTACGGCATTGTTACCATCGAATAGATCCATGAAAAATAATAAGAAAGCGCGCAGTGCCGTATAAAAATGGTGGTCCAAAAAGTTGGTATTTTAGTTTTACTTTCTGTCAATTTCCAGGGTAAATTTGGTCATTTGATTCTGTACGGCGTCAGTTTCATACTGTTTCAATACAGCTTCTAATCCATTATTCCGCAACGCCGTACAAACGAACAAAAATCTTTGAACAAGGGGAAAAAATCGAGCGTTGCAACCCGCCTTCATTCCGTGGTCCGAGGGGTGATTTGAACACCATCAAATTATTTTTTTTGAAAGTATTTCATGCATAGATAATATTTTTTAGATAATGGATTAGAAGCTGTATTGAAACAGTATGAAACTGACGCCGTACAGAATCAAATGACCAAAGGACAATGGCGAAATAATTGTTGATGTAATTCTTATGCGTCTACAAACGTCATCATTACAGACTTACATGAAATAATTAGTTACGTTTTATCAAGCTTTATTTAAATAGCGTCTAAGTCTATGAAAAAATATTTTAAATTGGAAATACAATTGATTAAATTGTAGTTTGAGTGTTGCCATGACAGAAAGTTAAATCTGAACTAAGTCATTCTAATATAT
The DNA here is from genome assembly GCA_905146925.1 of Autographa gamma. Classification (NCBI taxonomy): domain Eukaryota; kingdom Metazoa; phylum Arthropoda; class Insecta; order Lepidoptera; family Noctuidae; genus Autographa; species Autographa gamma. The sequence goes on from LR989858.1 coordinate 3,025,328, forward strand.
TTCACTAGTAAACTATAAAAGCTGCTTTTTTATAATATATTGAAGTTTTATGAACAAGAATAATCTAAAGACATATTATTTCTTCCCAACATTACCGAAATAAGTATATGAAATCAAAATAATATTACGTAAACTCACGGGTAAACTTCATTCCAGCATGGCAACAACAACGGATACAATCAATGTGACATTTTGAGTTATGACAATTGACGTTGTTTGTGATCTGTCAATTTAAACGTTCGTTACTCCTGTTATTGTTGTATCTATTAATGTTGTTATTTCTATTATTTTCCCATTGATCAGTTGATCTGGACTGCTTATGGACTTTCGACTTATCTTCTGTGACGTGTGCTTTCCAAAGGATTCCGAATACCTACCACTTACGACGACATTTTGCTGCGAACTTCCGATTCTACTTCTTACTTTGGATTTTATTGCGTGTAAAAGATTTGTTTTTCACGATGGGAAGTCGTGTAAAGCCTCTCAGCACCGGCTGGTTTCCTGGATGATATCGTGATTAGGGAGGATGAAAATAGATAATCTATACATATAATAAAATTGTAGAAAAGTGGTGTCTGTACAATGGAAATATAAACATAAAAAGTAGCAAGGGTTGTTATAATATCGATACCGAACCCGAAATTATAATTATTATTATTTTTGTCTGTTTGTCTGTTTGTCTGTGTGTTTGTGCACGCTAATCTCAGAAACGGCTTACTCGATTAAGATGCGGTTTTCACGAGTATATTGTTGTAAGCTTCACTTAACATTTAGTGTTTATTTCATGTCAATCGGTACATAAATAAAAAAGTTATGTCAATTTGAAAAATCATCTATATCTATACATATAATAAAATTGTAGAAAAGTGGTGTCTGTACAATGGAAATATAAACATAAAAAGTAGCAAGGGTTGTTATAATATCGATACCGAACCCGAAATTATAATTATTATTATTTTTGTCTGTTTGTCTGTTTGTCTGTTTGTCTGTTTGTCTGTGTGTTTGTGCACGCTTATCTCAGAAACGGCTTACTCGATTAAGATGCGGTTTTCTTGAATGTATTGTAGTAAGCTTCACTTAACATTTAGTGTTTATTTCATGTCAATCGTTACATAAATAAAAAAGTTATGTCAATTTGAAAAATCATCTATACATATAATAAAATTGTAGAAAAGTGGTGTCTGTACAAAGGAAATATAAACAAAAAAAGTAGCAAGGGTTGTTATAATATCGATGCCGAACCTGAAATTACAATTATTATTTTTTTTGTCTGTTTGTCTGTTTGTCTGTGTGTTTGTGCACGCTAATCTCAGAAACGGCTTACTCGATTAAGATGCGGTTTTCACGAATGTATTGTAGTAAGCTTCACTTAACATTTAGTGTTTATTTCATGTCAATCGGTACATAAATAAAAAAATTATGTCAATTTGAAAAATCATCTATACATATAATAAAATTGTAGAAAAGTGGTGTCTGTACACAGGAAATATAAACAAAAAAAGTAGCAAGGGTTGTTATAATATCGATGCCGAACCTGAAATTATAATTATAATTTTTTTTGTCTGTTTGTCTGTGTGTTTGTGCACGCTAATCTCAGAAACGGCTTACTCGATTAAGATGCGGTTTTCACGAATGTATTGTAGTAAGCTTCACTTAACATTCAAGTGTTTATTTCATGTCAATCGGTACATAAATAAAAAAGTTATGTCAATTTGAAAAATCATCTATACATATAATAAAATTGTAGAAAAGTGGTGTCTGTACACAGGAAATATAAACAAAAAAAGTAGCAAGGGTTGTTATAATATCGATGCCGAACCTGAAATTATAATTATTATTTTTTTGTCTGTTTGTCTGTGTGTTTGTTTGTCTGTGTGTTTGTGCACGCTAATCTCAGAAACGGCTTACTCGATTAAGATGCGGTTTTCACGAATGTATTGTAGTAAGCTTCACTTAACATTTAGTGTTTATTTCATGTCAATCGGTACATAAATAAAAAAGTTATGTCAATTTGAAAAATCATCTATCTATACATATAATAAAATTGTAGAAAAGTGGTGTCTGTACAAAGGAAATATAAACAAAAAAAGTAGCAAGGGTTGTTATAATATCGATGCCGAACCTGAAATTACAATTATTATTTTTTTTGTCTGTTTGTCTGTTTGTCTGTGTGTTTGTGCACGCTAATCTCAGAAACGGCTTACTCGATTAAGATGCGGTTTTCACGGGTATATTGGTGTAAGATTCACTTAACATTTAGTGTTTATTTCATGTCAATCGGTACATAAATAAAAAAGTTATGTCAATTTGAAAAATCATCTATACATATAATAAAATTGTAGAAAAGTGGTGTCTGTACAATGGAAATATAAACAAAAAAAGTAGCAAGGGTTGTTATAATATCGATGCCGAACCTGAAATTATAATTATTATTTTTTTGTCTGTTTGCCTGTGTGTTTGTGCACGCTAATCTCAGAAACGGCTTACTCGATTAAGATACGGTTTTCACAAATTTATTGTAGTAAGCTTCACTTAACATTTAGTGTTTATTTCATGTCAATTGGTACATAAATAAAAAAATTATGTCAATTTGAAATATCGTATACAGAGAAGCATCTGTAAAGTAAATTTATCGCTACCCAAGCGAAAGTATATGTATAAAAACCTAATTCTAAATATGCTGCCCGAAAAGTAACTATTCCACGCGGACGAAGTCGCGGGCACAGCTAGTACATATAATAAAATTGTAGAAAAGTGGTGTCTGTACAATGGAAATATAAACAAAAAAAGTAGCAAGGGTTGTTATAATATCGATGCCGAACCTGAAATTATAATTATTATTATTTTTGTCTGTTTGTCTGTTTGTCGGTTTGTCTGTTTGTCTGTTTGTCTGTGTGTTTGTGCACGCTAATCTCAGAAACGGCTTACTCGATTAAGATGCGGTTTTCACGACTGTATTGTAGTAAGCTTCACTTAACATTTAGTGTTTATTTCATGTCAATCGGTACATAAATAAAAAAGCTTTGTCAATTTGAAAAATCATCTATACATATAATAAAATTGTAGAAAAGTGGTGTCTGTACAATGGAAATATAAACAAAAAAAGTAGCAAGGGTTGTTATAATATCGATGCCGAACCTGAAATTATAATTATTATTTTTTTAGCTGTTTGTCTGTTTGTCTGTGTGTTTGAGCACGCTAATCTCAGAAACGGCTTACTCGATTAAGATGCGAATACGTTGCCGCCGACCGTGTAAGTAACTGTGAAACCATTGAATTACCGGTGGAGATATGTTGAGGGAGCACAATATGCCAAGTAAAATATCGAAATCAACAGTATTAAAGGCATTGCTGAAATCCAGCAATGCAAGTACCGGTAGATTACCGATTTCCATGCCTGATCTAATGTCATCCGTAATTTGAACCAGAGCTGTGGTAGTGCTATGTTCAGGTCTAGAACCTGATTGGAAGGGATTGAGAAGGTTAAATTTAGAAGGAAATGCACTAATCTGCATATGGACTAGACGTTCAAGGACTTTTGAGAGGAAAGGCAAGATAGAAATGATTCGGATTCCTCTCATTCTAAATAATTTCCCATTTAGTTTTAAACGAGTCCAGTTTCCAGTCAGCCTATGTTTTGCGATGACGATTAATAAAGCCCAAGGTCAGACGTTGAAAGTTGTGGGTGTAGATCTAAGTATCAGCTGTTTCAATCAATCCTAGGAGCCTGTATGCTTTCATCCCCGATGGCCATACGTCAAATATCGTATCGGAGAAGCGTCTGTAAAGTAAATTTATAGCTACCCAAGCGAAAGTATATGTATAAAAACCTAATTCTAAATATGCTGCCCGAAAAGTAACTCTTCCACGCGGACGAAGTCGCGGGCACAGCTAGTCAAAAAATATAATTATACATTATAATGTTGTTTAATTTCTTTGACAATCCCCTTTTAGAATTAATGCTGTTTTTTATTTCATTCATGCAGTCGGCAGCTATTTTATAGATGATTTTGTACATTTAATAATATAACAAGAAAGTCTACAAGAAAACATTAACATATTCTGTCAGGATTAAATATTTTAAAAGATACCTTTGATTATTACTCGCTATATTGTCAAAGCGATACCAGGGAAACCTAGTTTAATTATATCTATAGAAATAACTATGAAATAACCGCTCTAAATCTTATAAAACATTAGTGACTATTTCGCGAGGTTTACTTTTTCAACATATTTCCTACGAATTTCTGTTATGAAAATGCAAGGTCGAGCAAAAGTAATTAATTGCTTACAGGAGCCCATTCATTTCACTTATAAATAACTGAATTTCTATTAGTTTGAACGAATCTTAAATAACAAGACACCTAACCTCAAATTCTTTAAAACTTAAATATCTTTTAATCGTGACTTCGTTCATCAGTGAACCTTAAGACAATATTGTTCAGAAATCTAAACTCTATATTTTAAGATTTTTTTTATTAGTAGACGCAACAAAATTATGTCAACAAAAATTTGTATGGGAGTTCGCCATTGTCCTTTACCCTGGAAATTGACAGAAAGTAAAACTAAAATACCAACTTTTTGGACCACCATTTTTATACGGCACTGCGCGCTTTCTTATTATTTTTCATGGATCTATTCGATGGTAACAATGCCGTACAGAAATAAATGACCAAAATGTACTTACTCTCTAGCTGCACTTTTGAATTCTCACCAGCACCCAGTTGGACTGATCACAAGTGACGGCATAGTGCTGAATCTTATTATTTTATGCTCTTCTATCGTCCTATATACGTCACCTGGTGGTTCATATGACCCATTCATTTTGTTCATGGGCCCGTAGTCTAAGACACTATGTCGTGCTAACATAAATATATATTATAAGAAGCAAATTATTAAGAAAATAAATTAATACAGTCGTAAATTAAATGTAATTGTTGTTATCGTTTTAATATTAACTCAATGCTCTCAATATTCATGAATAAAAAATAACACATTGATTGTAATAATTGAAATCGCAATCACCAATTCACAGATTTCATTAAGTCTTCATTTCATTTGCGGAGATATTTAGCGGGTGAGATAAAAGGGACCGGCAGGTGTTCGGTCAAACGTCTTGAGTATTCGAGGGGTTAACGGAACGCCAAGAATCCTCATTTCAACCCCTCAATGTCCGTCCGAGAGCTGTTAGTTGAGATTTTATTACCTTCCCGATTCATTGTCCTTTCATATTGTAATTTATATTAGAACTGTAGCTGACACCGCGTTTGACTTTTGTTTCAATTTGATGAAAGTTTTATTAAATACTTCTTCGTCAAGATGTGCCCAAGAACCCTTGAAATCAAGTCCACTCTAACTTCCTTTGAGTAAGGTATTGATAAAAGTTTTAGGCGTCAGTTCTTAGTATTTTAGTTCTATACAGTTAAGGTCACAACTTAAAAGTTTAATTAGAATAATTCAAGTCCTAAACAGTATTATTTTAAAATTAAGAATATTATTTTTATTACTCTATTATTATTGTTAAGTTTGTGACCTAGATATTTTTTTACGTACACTATTGCTAGGTATTCGTTTTTCCTCGTCGACATCTACTAAGTCTTACCTTGTTTCTGTTTATTTACCTTAATTAATTAGTGTCCTCAAAATCTTTCTCATTACATTACGAGGTCTTCAAAAGGTCTAAAACATTTTTTGCTTTGCCACGAAACTAAATTACTTCATATCTTCCCAACAAAAATGAAACTCAGCGAAATTAAGGGAACAACTCTCAGTAATAACGTTTCAAGTATCATAAATTCAATCTGTATGATTAACCGCTCCTCTTCCAGCCACCAAATAACTTCCCTGTTTCTTATCTTTGAGACGATTGTCCGTGAAACATTATGCATTGCCGGATTTAAGCGATGTTCTCAAAAGTATGTGGTTACAAATGAGTAATGGATACGTGTGAATGGGAATGTTCGGGTTAATTTTGATTGAATGATTTGGATTTAATGCGTGGTACTTGTTAATTGATGGATTACCTGGATATTGTTTTAGGCTTTTTGTTTGAAGCATGAGTAATTTTATGAAACTGTAGTGTTCAATCACTTCAAAGTCATGAAAAATAGTAAGTAGAAAAAGCAGTCTAGGTAGCCTTATCGCCTCCCTACAATGAATAATGGTAATAACTATTCATTAAATCCATAAAATAATACCTAAACCTAAAGTACTAGAAAAAAGCTTGTTTCGGAACTAAACTTCCGACGTTTTACGTATTTACTAGAAGTAAAATCAAGGTCTCAGAAAACACGAACTAAGAATTTGATAAGAAAATTGATATTATTATTTTAATAGTATAACGGGGAGATTGTTATCTTAAGTGAGCTTAGGGTTTAGTGTTTCCGTTCCAAAAGCGTGTAATTTTTTGGAGTTTCGTACCAAATATATACTGTTACCTATCGTATATTTTAGTCTACATTTAAGTGCTATTTCAATTATTACAGCGATTATTATAATACGCAAAGGTTTTGTAAAAAAAATGTTCTACATCCCAATTTATTTTGTTTGAAAAAATGAGGTGCTGTAGATGAGAAGTTACCATCGAAACACTCTCTTTTATGTTCAGTATAAAAAAATATATAGAAAGAATATTTTTTTAAGTAGCCTACTTCAGATCCCATTGCTGGGCAAAGACCTCCCCTTTCTTCTTCTAAACCTCTCCATAGAAAGAATACTAAACAAATATTATTTTATTAAATGAACCTTCAAAAACTGAAAACAAAAATCGTACATAATTACCAAAATCCGAATCTTGTTAACAGCGCAATCCGAGCAACGTTAATACTTCAGACAGACGTAACAGATAAATGAATCCTCCTCGTACACTTAATTCCATTAGCTGATGTTTCAATAAAAACAACGTTGATCCCACTTATTACGCGCTCAGCCCAATTATGTAAGCCTTTTCTGACTTGGCTGGTATTAACAATACATTATAATAATATCATTGCAAAACTTTTAGGCATGTGTACTATTTGTTAAGCGTTAATAATAGTTCTATAAAAGTATGTTCATTTAAAAACAGTTTTTTTATTGTAAAACATTGGTATACAGCTGAATTTAGTGGAAGTTGGCTGGAGCTATTTTTTAAAGTTTATTTTTGGAAATAAATAGTTATTAATATTCCGACCGTTTAACGAAAAACTGAGACCTGCTGAGCTTGTGAATTAGTCAAATTCTCATTTATTTAACAATCAATGAATAACCCGTTTTTTGCTCCATCGCAATCGGGTACATAGGAACTACCTTTATAAAATTGTCCCGTGTTCAATTCGGCCAAAAAATGTTATCTTTCGGGTAACTTACTAAGTAATGTCGGACTGTTAGTTCAGCACTTTTAGGAAGCCTAATGAGTTTCGATAAGATAGTTTAATTAGGGCCATGTTTTTGTACCATGGTAGAAATCGCAATATTATGTACTAAAGATATAACGAAAAATGCTGTTGATTGCTGCATTCATATACAGCCATTAACCCGTTGTATGCCGGAAGCGCGGATCCACGCGAGACACAATTGAATTCTATTGTCTTATTTATTGCGGCATACGAGAGGTTAAATTCTTATCCATCCTTGAATTAAATATTGGGATTAAAAGATAACTCGTTACAATTTTGCCAATGATAAAAGTATTTGTAAAAATGGCGCAATGATATAGAATCTATCTAATGGACAATTAATGTTAGCAGAAAGCACGCTAAACTAGATTTCTAAATTAGAGCCAACACCGAACTAAGACAGATGGCATGTTCGCAGATGATTAGACAAATTGCTAACGATTTGAGGGAATCCAGTTTCATTTAAATAAACGGTTTAATTTTATAGAAGTTTCGTCACTTTAGAATAGGCATGATGAAAGGATGAGAAAATTTAATTTTCTATTTAGTCTTGATAGTATAATATACATCCCTATACGTACTTTCATTTGATCAAATAGTAAAGTAGTAGAAATTACATCAATATTTATTTTACTATTTAAATGACGGACTTTAATAAAAAAAATACATCACATGAGACGAAAAATAACTCTAATACCTCATAATAACTTCATTGGATTTGTTATAAATTCTGTGAGAACCCTAGAGGATAATCAGGGTTTGTAGTAACTAAACTTGATAATGGTCGTGATTACTTAACGGAATCGGTAATGTTATACCAACAAGCCCAAAGCGCTTTCCAAATCATTTGGCGCTGCCTTCGGGCTACGATTAGGGAAATTAATTGTATGAAGCGCGTATTGGCTTGACAGGTTACTCGATTAACTGTATGTAGATAATAATACAAATATACGTGCAATAAATGTTTTATACAGGCTTTAAAATACTAATAATTTTCTTTTTATTATCTTTAATATAATTTTATTATCTTTTCAAATCGATTAGCCAATTTCATACGGTGAAATTACTGACAGACTGAATGTTACACTGATATTTTAAAAGAGGTTTTCATACCTTTACTTATATAACCGTGTAACTAAATTAGAGATGTTTACCTGTTTTATTATAATATTATATACGGTTTTGATATAGCCATTTGGTAAATAATTAAGAATGTATAAATAGACCCGTTAATACTTTTCACCGAAGTAGGTACTGTTCTCGTTGCGTATATTTTTTACTCAGCATACTTATTTCGTCTGAAGTATACGCTAAGAATCTACAAAAAGCGAGTTATATCTCTCGATATAAAGATAGAAATTGATTAATATAAATAAGAGATACGATAGTAAACAAATCTTTTTACCTAGCCATTATACACTAATCAATGTTTAAGAGGCTTCAGGAAAAAACTAACAAGTTTACATTTAATTTGATTTAATTAATCAGAGTTTCTTTTACGAGAAGATTTATTATTTAAATCTATACATTGAATAATTAATTGAAAAATGTTGAACTTATAAATGCCTTATTAATATCAGCTTTAGTTTTCATTATTACGCGTCTAACAAATTACAAGTATTTGCCTAAACCCCTGGCTGATTTCCTAAAAATATGCCAAACAATGTTTTGCCTCAATATAGGTCAAGAGCGTCACGTTATAGTCCAAGAGCTGAACAAAATAAAGGAAGAATAATAAATTCAACATAATTTATTTGAAATCAATAAGGTATATCATTTCTTCAAGAGGTGATAGCCATTTATTGACGTAATGTCTATTGGCGCTGAATCTTTCTATTAGAGGTTATAAGAATTTATGTCTGTTACACGTTGGAACGTAATAAAGGGATAAGCAGAATTGAAAATGGTGGCAATAGGAAGTTGTAATAAATAAAGGGGAGAAAATAAATTGACTTAAATTACACCATTGGATTTACACCATGAAGGAGGTTCTCTAAATTGTGAAATAAATGGAAACTAAAAATGCATTTTAATAATAAAAAATAGTAAGTTTTTTTTTTTTTTAAAAATCATCAATAAATATGAGAGTCTGACTTCTTCTACAGGAACTTAATCAATATTGAACATGAAACTTACATGTCACTCGTAGCCAAACAATTTATCAACTTCCGAATGTAAACCTAGTTTATCACTTTTTATTTATTTATTTAAGCTTTTGAATATAATAAAAACATAAGCGTATCCACAGGTCTGTCTAACTTACAAATAAAAAATACGAGCAAAAACAGATCTCAAGATTGTTTAAAGTACAATCAATGATAAAGGCTTCGTTTTGCCTCAATAACCGGCCCCCATGCAAAGCCACAAGCAAGCTAGTATCACCATAGTCAATCTAGAGGGTAATGTAGGCGCGTTATTAGACCGTATATCCTTGTCTCATATTGCACTATCGAAGCGACTCTGTCACTTGGCCGCACAAGATTGATACATTGATAGATTGAACAGCTTGTTTGAAATTCGATTACTATAATTGACTATCGGTGCAGTATATCTCCGATGTGACTGATATACATACGGGTTGACAGAGAAATTCAGATGAACGTGTAGTCAAATTCAAATTCTTTATTTTGTTAATAGGACTACATACAATCACTTTCACACGTCTTCTTAATCTAGATGAGGTCGACATTTCCTAACTGACTGCCTTGAGAAGAAATGTCGAAACAAACTCGGGGGTCACACTCTCTCTTTAGTCCTGAAATGTTACAGGTATTATGTTTCATTGATAAAAGGCCTTGTTTGTATCGTACCTGTGTGTCCGAATTTCATTTTAGTATTTGATGAGCCAGGCTGTGAACAATCCACTGGTCATTAGGTATGGGACGTGTTGTAAATGTTAGTAACTATACATGATATTTCGGTTTTGATAGTATCTACACCAGGCTACACAAAAGACTTGCGTATAAACAAGCTTAAATAATCCAGCCTATAAAAAACGCCTTTTATTTTACACTTTACATTATAATTTATAAACAAAACTATTCTGAAAGTGATTGAAGTAAAATCATTAAACGATTGATGTCGAACGACCAAATAAGTAAAACCACTTCCAGAGACAAAGTGAATTCACAAAAAGACGTATGTGGCACCCATGGTGGTACCCAATCATTATCAATCGTGATTTATAACCGCCATTACTCTTGGTTCCTACTTTTGACGCTCCATTAAACTAGTGATTTTGATTCTGGATTCCAAATGAAGACTTCATTTCCGGACATGTCCAACAGTGATATATTGAGGATCTATACTTACATATGTTACCTCTTTGGACCGAGCAAACATGTGCTCTGAACTATTAATAAGTCCAGATCTCCCTTCTACCATAAGGGTCAATTTTCAAGACACGCGCATCTAAGAGCATACAAAATTGAATATAGCAAATTCATCCTAAGCCCAACATAATTCGTGCATATTTTTTTCTTTTTTTGAGGACTATGAGGATTCCTATGTTGGGTAAGTATGAATTTCACACATAACGTTTAACATTGATGCCTCGCTGCGTTTTGACTCTTTTCTACTATGAATTGTGCTAAATGCGATTAAAAGGCTACATCAAGAAAATCTGGGTACTAATAACAGTGTGTCTCGTGAAAACTAAGATCTAATAAACGTTATGATCACTATAACAGTCCCAGCTTGTGGTGAAGACCTAGACTTTAAGCTGAAAATCATAATTGTCGTATATTGTCAACATTTTCATTAGAATCGTGAACTAACTATGTAGTACATACGCAACTTTAGTATATAGTTTGGTTTAATTTATTTTTTAGATACTTTATTGAAAGTTATAAAGAATTATTTATCAATTTTAAAGTCTATTTTCTAACACACCTTAAAGTTTCAAAACAAGGAAAACGTGTCTAAAGTGTAAAAGCAGGTGCTTTAGCATATGTTTTTATTTACAGTACATAAATATCCCACCACATAGTATATCAAATTAATATGCAAAATTTAAATTCTTTATTTTGTAAATAGGACTACATACAATCTTTTTCACACGTCTTCTTAATCTAGATGTCTAACACATGTTTTCGCTATCGTATATTTAAACTCAAGTCTCAATTAACTCAGCTGAAAACAGTTTCACAATGACATTGAATTCTAAATAATAAATGCACAAAGTTAATTCATTTCCTGTCCAAACAGTTATCTTCTCTTTCTACTTAGGTACTATTTACATTGTTGCGAATACAAAGTGCTCCTTTAATATACCATCTCTTACATAATGTTTAGTCACAAACGTAACTTTACCATCACCCTTGAGTGCATTACAACTTTACTTAGTTTTAGTGTCAAGAAACGGGGTCAATAAAAACGCAGACCCTGCGTTATAAAAGCATTTTTGGTTTTGTTTCTGTATAGACACAAAACCATTTTTTTTTTCCTACAGAAAATAACCAAACATTTTGGAAGAAAAAAGTTCAGAAATGTATACTTTTTTAAAACTGTAGTACATTCCATCATGTATGTTCAACCATATCATTCTTCTAAACCCATCGCAAAATGTTTAAGTTTGACCAAACTCCATTTACTTCGTTCTTTCGAAATTGTGGTTAATGGTGTGAGTAGGAGGGAAGATAGTGCAGCGATTTATAAACTTAATGTTGCCTTAACCAAGCGAGACAAAACATTTCAAATACCTTAGCTTAGCCACAGACCGCCACAATATTAGCTTCTAGAACATAAGAGTATTAAATTGTAAAATCTGTAGAGTGCGCATATTTAAGTATATTGAACTGTAAGCACTAGTATGAACTAGTTTTATTTTAAATAGAGTGTCAAAAAGCGCGCCGCTTTAATCAAACTATCGCATAGCCTATTATTAACGTAATTATATCGAAAATTGGAAATCACCGACAGTTTCAAATACAAGTCTGTCGCTGCACGGAAAATAACTTAAAGGGAATGACTACTGTTCTACTTTCAGCCTTTACTTACATTCGACACATTGGACTAATAGGGATACGTGCACTCCACACTTTCGTATTTACTCTCTGAGGTCTAGAACAAATCTGGCGCCCATATAAATTCGTAAATTAGATTCTTCCAACCTCTAAAGTTTAAGCAATGCAACCAAAATTATGTTTAGTTGATTTATTTGATAGTTTTACCATGAATATAGAAGACTAAATTCAAATGCTACCAAAGAAAGCTTCTAATTAAGTTGGGATTTATACTATGGTATATAATTTATAGCCCGACATTTAACTCAATAATATCTACAGCAGCAGCCTCTCCTGGCGCTGCTGCTGGAGCTGCGGAGACCCTTAAGCGGCAGAAGTATAATAACATTGTGGGTGATTATATTTTCGAGCCGTTTGGGGTTGAAACGCTCGGGTCATGGGGTCCGAGCGCACGAAATCTTTTCAAAGAACTTTCCAAACGTTTGCTAGAATCTACTCGTGATCAGGGGGCTGGTTTGTTCCTTGCACAGAGAATCGGCATAGCCATTCAACGTGGCAATGCTGCCAGCCTTCTGGGCACGTTCCCCGCCATTGACAAGGATGACGATGAGTTCTTTGACGCCGTTTAGTTTTTATTTATGTAAGTTTTAATTTTAGTATAGTTAGAGTTTGTTCTTATATTAGATTTAATTGTGTATTGAAAAAAGATTTTAACTCAAATAAAAAAAAATAAAAAAAAATATCTACTATAGCAGGCGATATTTGTTAACTGTAACTAAACTTGCCATGTGCTATTTTCAAACACAGTCAGGTTTTTCTTGTACATCATTTTTTGTTATTTTTATACATAACGCATAGCAAAAGGTGCTTTCATTACAAATAAACAATCTCTTTGAAGATCACCACTATTACAATTTTATGAATCTTGATCTATCCAACGCAGTATTTTAAAAATTAGATTAAGGAAGATATTTACGTTATGTTACCCTTAATGTATAGAGTTTTCATGTAAACAGGGAACAAAAATTACACAATTTTCACTCCAATCCTTGTGTGACATTACTTACGGAGTTTGAAACTTGTCTGCCGCCAGATGTCGCTTCTCAAGCTGAACTCTCGAACTTGAACACATTTTGCTCCAAACATAATCCCTCACAGAATTTAATAAACCTACCTACAATTCTAAAGAATTCATCGAACAAATGAAAAAGTTGCCTGAAGCTTTTAGGTCTGCAGAGTTGTTACCGATTATAATAAGTGGTTTCGTAAATGTTATTAGTTTTCAATAGGCTTATAAGTAATGTAAGTCTCAAGTGGGCTTTTAACAATATGTTATAGCAAAAGGTTAATGCTTGGAATTGTATTAATCGAATTTAAGGAGAATTTGAATTGTGAGTCTAGTGAACTATACCATTCTCAAGCATATTTTGAATAGAAACAGTTATTAAATAAATACTTAATCACTGTGTCATACCCACTTGGCCGAATGGTCAGGTGGGAATAAGATTATACTTTGATTTCTAAAAGACACAATCTTCTTTGTTTTCCTTTACTAACGGTAAATCAATATGTTTTTGTCTGTATTATTATTAGAGAACGCGGAAAATATTGGCAAGGCCAGAATTTTCTTTAAAAACAAATATATTTTTATAAAAGAACAGCCCACAAAATTGAAACGAGCTCTGACTAAAAACAAATAAGACCCGATTGGAATTTCTATTACCCTGGACCGAGACTCGCCTTGATGTAAAGACACTGAAATTGAAAATTTATATTATTCTACTTTCCGGTTCCAATGAATAATTTATTATAAAAGTTATTGTTGAACAATTTGTATCAGTATTATTTCAAAATAGTGAAACAAGCAATAATGTAATTGGATTTAATTCGAGTACTGTTAAATAACAAAGAGACATTACAATAATTTACACACCATTTAGATTCAAAACGGAATTGAATTGAATTTAAATAAATTATTTTCTCTGCTAATATAGCATTTTTATATTTTTTTTAGATTTTATTATACTCTGCGATCGTCCTTTAGCTGGCGGGTGAAAATAATAGGTTAGATAATCAGAAAAAATTGAATAGAAAGAAATACTAATTAATCATGTTTTCAATCGATTATTTATAGCCTTTGTGTTGTAATGTATTTTCTATTTATGACCAAAATATTTTTTCCTAAGCAAGTCAGCTCCTCATTGTTTGGTCTTTGATTTTTGCCATTTTTATTCATATTATAATAGCGTTACAGGGTCCTAATCTTGGCGACAGACGGTACCCACGTCACTTGTCAAATTTATGTTTTCGGCCTAGTCGTAATGTATTTTGACGCCATTCTGGCATCCTCACCTGGCACACATAAATTTTTATTACACTGAAATTTGACAGCCAGAAACATTGCTTGAAAATTGCCTACGCTTTGGCTGGAGTCACGAAGCGGTCTCATACAAAAAATCCTGTCAAACCTTGGATATGTCTCTTATGAACGTGTCTTCAGAGTAATATGAGAGAGATCTGTTTTAATATTTCTAGATGTCATAACAACGCTTATTGTGGGGATCTTATTTAGCTGTATTACTTTTTGTTCAGTACTGTACCAAACAATATTACATTGCCTATGAAATATACAACACAATATTGTGCTTAACTTTGGAAAAAGATTGAATATATTAGTCTTTTCTTAATGAAAATATCCAATCCTAGAGGCCAAACTTATGAAATCTTAATATGATTATAGAACAAAGTGCACTTCACACTCCAAACTAAGTTAAGCTCGCGAAAGCATAATAAGCGCTATTATATAAATGACTTTCATAAGGATATGTGAAGATGAGAGATAATGGGAGTTTCCTTAGTGTTTCTAGAATCATCTTGAAGTAATTTTACTCTACAGAAAAGTTTCAGAGTTCTGCCACTGTACATGGTAATTAACGTCGTTGCAAAGTTCTTAGTTCTGACATAATACTTAGTGCATTTACAGACATTATGCGTGCTTATAATTATGCTGACTGTTGTTTCCATGTTTTTCATTTCAAAATCTAATAAACGTGGCTGGTTTGGTGTACAAAAAGTATAACACCTACTCAATAATATGAGATGCTTGTCGATACGCATAATATTCTGAAAAACTCGGTTAATTTTGGACTCATAACAAACAAAAAATAAGCCTAATTTACAACGAACCAATTTGTAAATTCAAAAACATACGAACAAAACAGATGCTAATGATCCTTTATGATGAGACAACAAACAGAATATACCCGCCATACATAAAGCTTCATAAATAAATATTTTTCATGCAGATTGCGGCTTACGCAGAAGAATGATGTAATCAATATTGAAGGACACGTCTTTATCAACATTGGGAAGATGAAACGAGTTTCCTTGGTTCGATTGGGTCTTTGTTTTCAAGTGTATAGGTATTGGATGACGATGAGAAAATAAGTTGGGAGGTAAACAGTGTAGTTGCTGAGTAGTAGGTAAATGTTACTCGTACATTTTGTTTTATTTGTTAAAGATCAATAGAAAAAAGTATTTGTGATCAAACAAAAAAATAAATTGTTAGAATAATTAAGAGATTATATATTATTAATATATTCTTTATTGAACACATATTAATGTAAAATTTTCTCATTCCGTTTATTTTCAGACTGCAGAACTTTTTGTTTTGAAAGCTCTTAAAAATATTTAACGACGTTACATAATGTAGAGTAGTCTTCGCTAAATGTACTTTCCTTGTAATTTGCAATTGCTATCCATTGAATCAGAACTATAAATGGCTGTTTATTTAGTTTAAAATAAAATTGCAATCAATTAGCATATAAACTGTTGGATTCCTACTTTAAAAGTCTCGAGAGGATTTTAACGGTATTTACAGTTCCTTTAGGAAAATACGAAAGTAGAAAGGAGTATATAAGAAGATTTTCGCTTGTAAGACCGGCTGGAATAAAGTTTTAATTTACTAGCAAATAAGAAAGAATAGTTAAATCATCAGATTGTGGTCTGTGCCTGAAATAAAGGAACGGATATATCTTGAAATTTTAACATGAACACGTTAAATTATGCAATGACGCCTTAATCGACATGTTTTTATTTTTGTACGAAAACAAAGATTTAAATCTTAAAAGTAAATAAAAATAAAGAAGATGAAAATAGAAAATCCCTTCGAGTGACCTTTGCGAGTAACCTGAAATTTAACTTTGCCACTATCCCTAGCTAATTCTAAAATAAACCCTAGCAGTTGCACCGCCCACAACCGCACCGCTTTTACTCTTTGCAGCATAATTTCTCACAACGACCCAAAGCGAAATCTTTACTCCAGTCATATTGTAGGATAAACAAAGAAAACAGATTTGTGAGTCAAAGATAATCCGCAAACAATACCAATGACCCTCTTAAGAAAATAGTAGCAATATTATTTTGATCTATTTCCGAACTTTGAACCTCTTGCCACTTCTTTGTACGCTTTCATGCTGAACGTACCTACCGGATTTGTTTTAAACTTTTGCAATTTCGTACGGTTTTGTCTGTTTGCTTCTGTTTTAAAATCTGATTTATACGAAGGCGACTGTTTTGTGGTTCCTTTTTCAATTCAAATTGTTTCAAGACTGAGAGGCGACGGTTTTTAACGAAGGAAATATTCTTTGGTATTTTTAGTTTTTGTTTTAAACGTTTCTTTCTATTGACTGCCTTATTTCTTTTTCGTTCGCTAGAATAGGTATAGGTATTTGAAACACGTTTTTTATCAAATCATTTATGTACACACAACACATTAACAAGGAATATTTCGTATTTAAAAATTATGTACAAAGGTGCTGCTTATTTCTTCAAGAAATTTCTGTCTGAACTTTTTTCTATAATAAGGTACATAATTCGATATATAGTAGATATAATGCCCGCTATTAGAGACTGTAATATGACATTAAACGTCAAGTTAACGAATAAGCATTAGAAGCTACAATTCCAAAACGGACCAAATATCAAAACTTAAATAGTAAAAAATCCAAATAGCATTTTCGCAATATTTCGATTCATTTCGGATCTCAAGTCAGCTGAGCCGCGTTAGGTGTCGTATCACACGATCACACGTCCCAATCTAAAACTTATTTATAGCTCAAATGCACGTGAAATCCAAAGAGAATCCCTTCAGACAAATGTAAATAACAACAACAGTAATAAAGCAAGGATCGCTGAATTTAACGGCAATTTCGGGATAAAATTACAAGAGCTTTGTATGCACATGCTGCTTCAAAGATAACTTAAGCGTTCGGTGAAAGTTTTCGCGATTTATAGCGCTTAACGCTTTGTTTACATCGTGCGTGAAACTAGGGCAACGTGTTTTAAAGTACAAGTCTTTATTTTGCAGATTTTTCAAAATTGAGAATAAATTAGTTTATTTCTTAGTGTCTGATTTGTGGTTGGTGGTTTAAAGAATTATTTCAGGCAGATATAAGCTAAATAAAATGTATGAAAAACCTCCATATTTTATGTTCAATACCTCATTTAATTTAGGTAGGTAATCTATTAATTCTGTTGAAAATATATTCTGGAAATATGTTTATGATTCCACATTGTATGCTTAGCAGTTTTCTATGTCACCTATCAAATTCACAACGAAAACAATTACACACGAACTTCAATTACCTCTAAGTAAATATGTATAGTTTATACAAGTATAGACTAAGGCAAGAGATAGTAGGATGATGCGCTAAACGCCTTCTAAAAGCAATGGCCGGACGTCACAGGAGGGGAAAGAAGGGGAAAGAAGGAAATGAGGCAGGCTTTCCACGACAGTTATCTATAATACCGCGACTAAACAGCGAAAGAGGATTTCCCATTTCTCCAACATTTTAAACGAAATCGTCGAATATTTTGAGCTCTCTCGAACGGTTTGCGGAAAACTCAGTGAAATGACAGAGAAATAAATGGCAAATTGATATGTGACGTTGAGTAACGGATAAACGATGATAACGTTTTCCTTGTACGTTTTGAGAATTGGAAGACAATATAATAATGAGTAAAAGCTTTTGTAAAAGGTATTTTTTGTTGTTACTTATTTTTTTGTTCCAAATGTATTTTCACATCTCTCTGTAGTACATTTATAACGATTATGATAAATGTATTTGTATTTTGAAAACATGTTCATATTTCTGTTATGTATTCAACATAGCATGTGGGAGGTAACTGTTTAATGGGTTGGAGTGTATGGCTTATGTTTTTAATAGAGACTTCAGACTAGTGGTACATACTAAAGTAGTACAACCAGGCCAATTGCATCATCACTACATAATATAAAACAAAGTCGCTTTTCGCTGTCTGTCCCTATGTATGCTTAAATCTTTAAAACTACGCAACGGATTTTGATGCGGTTTTTTTAATAGATAGAGTGATTCAAGAGGAAGCTTTATATTTATAATACATGCATAATATAGTAAAGAAACAAGGATAATCTTAGAGATTTTTGACGTCAGGTCGTAAATCAACACATTTTTTGCGCTTTCCTTGCAAACGCTGGCTGAACTCTACGAGATAGATCAAAATAATCTACTACATTATTGTGCACCTTAAAAAGATCTACAAAAAACTCCGCGATGGTATATGTCTATCTCTTGACGGTAACCCACAATAACCATTTTTTATCCTTTATTTATTACTTATTCACGAAAAGACGATTTTAAGCAATACAGCATTAATCCTTATCCAATTAAGTACCTTAAAAAAATTGTGCATGTAATATAGATCAATATAGCCCTTTACAGCATGTAATTTAAATGAATATTTTCGAAGATATTACAGATTTAAAATGCGGGGACATAGCGGTTGCGGCAGTATCGGCCGGGGGGCCGCGCGGGGGCCGGGGGTCGTGCCTATACCAAAAACTGCTTCTAAGGCTGTGCTTCGCCCTACAGAACTTTATGATTGCGTAGTTATATTTGGTATCAGCGTTGCACCCGAGCAAAGCCGGGGCGGGCCGCTAGTGATCAATGAAAGTGTATTCCTTTTTACAGAACCATTAAAATAACGCAAATCATAATTCAAAAAATACTTTTTCAATAACAAATGTTTAATCCCACAGCTGCTCCAAACATAACTAACTCGTACAATTCACAAAACAGACGTCCATTCAAAAAATAATATGGACAAATGAAACGAAAATTTTCTTAGTGACTAAATACATACAATGCCAGGTATTTACTTCGATTCTCACACGCACCGAGCCGTGAAGATAGATGGCACCCGAAAGACTTTTAATGTAAACGTACGCGAAATAAATTTGCCAAAAAACTCTCGAGGGACATTCTGAGGAAAACAGCTGAATCAGGAAGTAAATGTAGAAGTGATTCAATTTTAAAATCTTTTTGATTACATTAAACCGTATTCAATTGTTTTGGCTTACATTGATTTGATTTGATTTGGCTTATAAAAAACATAAAAAGAAGCTATTGTTATTTGTTTTATTCACAAGCGACTCATTCTATGGATAGTCTTTGTTGCAAAGGAAAAGATTTGTTGAAAACTTGTAAATACTGTATGTAAAGGTTCAATTCAATAAATCTCTACAAACTCAAATACTGTATCATTCTTTTAAAAAATCGTATAGAAATCAATCTTATACCAACATCCGTTCCTAACTAAGGGTCCTTTGATACGGACGAATGCAAATTTTAACAAAAAAAAAACGAAGTTTCGAATTTTTCGAGCACAAAGTATCGCATAATTTCGGGCAAACAAAACGAAACACATGGATTTGTCCTTCTACCCAGCCATCGATTACCATGTTACATTTGGCGTTGAAAGCTGACGGAAGTCGTAAAATATGTTACAATTTATGAATACCAGTTACCAATGATTTATTGATTTCAAATCATTCATATTAATGCCCGTTTGATCGGAGAAATTATGACTTTCAATTACATTTTTGGCATGTTTTGTGTAGCTGTTTATTCTGCTGTAATGAGGGGTTTCGGAATTAAACTAATCTGCTAGGTTCGGTAGTCTGTCATGTGGTTTAGAACCTAGAGGATTTTTTTTATGGTTTTACGAAAAATTATCCAAAACAGTTATTCTTGTCATAACAAACGAAAGGAGAAAAAGTATGTAAGTGTAAATAACGTTTTTCGTAATCTACACAAGCCTAAAAGCTTAGGGGCCATTCACAAAAAATACTCAACCACATAAACCATTCGCGGAAAAAAGGACCAAAACACCAAAAACAAAACAATTCCTGTTTCCCTCTCACATGAGCATCCCACATGAGTAAATCAAACGGTATGACATTAAGGACATGACAAGTGAAACATTTACACACGATAAACGCACTCAGAGTATCTGGAAACGCATAACGTCCGCAACACAAACGAAAATATCGTAAAATACTCGGAATGGCGTTCGGTAGGAAATATTACAGCATCAAGTATCAGTACATTAAATATAATGCTTACACTGCATTCCGCATTAATGTGTTATGTCATTCATGATATCGCGTGTTGGTTTCAAGAAAGTCTTCGAACAACGGAATGAAAATTTACTTTTTTCTCTCTTATAATATTTTCCTTTTATCGTCATTAATTCTGGATGAAGATAACATTATGATGTAGTATTTTTTCGTTATTTAAACACTCAAACGTAACCTTAAGGTTATTTCTAAAATAAATAAAATCATCGCTTTTGACTAATAAGCTACATAAGAAAGAGTTAACTGAACTTTTATGAAAATAAAAAACTATCACAAAAAGACTCCCTCTTAAATGTAAATGTACCTCAAATATTCACAAAGTTTCACGAAAACTATTTCCTTCTATTCTTAATATAAAATAGAATGTCAAAGGTTCAGCATGAAAAACCAATTCGTAATTGAAGTTCGCTCGAAAATATTTCTTTAATTTTTTCACACATAAAAGAATTGATTACTGGCTGTACGCAAATGACTACATCTATTGTAATTTAAATTTCGTTCGATATATAAAAAGAAAAATAAATATTTTATTGACATAAATAATGAATACATTTTTAGTGTAGAAAATGAAAAATCGTAAGGTGACCTTACGATTTAGGTTATAAAGAAATTTGTTCTAAAGGCTTTTGTCTCCATGCATTAATTAAAATTTAGTAATAAGTATAAATTTACTTTTATTCTAAGACACTAATGACAAACGGTGAAAGAAAACAGCGTGAGTAAACCTTGATTCCAAAAGTTGGAGTCTGAAATTGCCAATCTGCAAAGAGCAAGCGTGGTGATCAATGCTCGTGCCTTCTCTATATGGGAAGAGGCCTGTGCCCAGCAGTGGGACATGTGTATGTATATATTTTGTTTGTTATCCTTTCTTATTTATATTTAGCAATAAAAAGGTTTAGTATTTTAAGAACAACAAAATATTGGAACTGCTCTAAAATGCCATAGAATCAAAGCAAACCGCATAATATACTCAAGTTCTAGACAATTTCTGATGTCGAGTTTTGTGAACAAGAAACTTATAAGGTAGATCAAAGGTTACTCTACTCTTCATACGTTCACAAAGGTATACAAGCGACATGACCTTTAAAATAATCTTTAAGAACCTTTCAGAAAACTCAAACGATAAAATCTTAAGTAAAATTTTAACTCTTCCTTATCTGTTAAGTAAACGTGACATAACATATTATCACGCCTGTATCCCCGAAGGGTTAGGCAGAGGTGTACCAATGTAAACCCACAGTTTGCCGATATGTTTAGGTCCCATTTAATAGGAGGCGAGCCTATTGCCACTAACCGGGCACAAATCCAAACTCCGACCTGCCACTGAGAATTTCATAGAAAAACCCAATAACACCTGGTCGACCTGGGAATCGAACCCAAGACCTCTAGCGTAGCAGTCGCGCTTAGCGCCACTAGGCCAACGGGGCAGTCAAGTTAAGTAAAACGAATTTAAATCGGCTTTTTTACAGTCCTATTTTACAAATTTAGCTTTATAATATGACAAATGACGATATAAAAATCTAAAGTAATCTGTCTTTGAAATGCCAGAGAAACGTTAAGGAAAAAATATAAAAGGGAGGAGCGAAATAATGGCTAAGGAATTAAAAACAAATGAAGACCGTTATTTGAAAAACAAAAGAGTCAGTAATCGTTTGTCGTTGTTGGCCGTCTCGGTCCTTTACTGCTTTATTTAGCAACTTCAAAGAAGTTTTTTAGTTAATCTTTACCTATATTTAGAGGGTGTTACCGAAAGAGTATATCTATCCAAAAGGGTTGCAGACTACACAATAGATTCACTTTATAAAATGTCAGCTGTATACCCAATGTTTCGAACTACTTGTCACCTTTTCACTCATAAAGATAAAATAATGAAAATTTTATCATTTTTATACGAAGTCGAATGGAAGGACTTCTAGGAGGCCTTTGCCCAGTAGTGAGACAGAAAAGGCTACTAAAGAAAAAAATACGAAGTTGGTGACTTGACCAAGTCTTGTAACAAAAACACTAGAGTCTTTCTGTGTATTTAATTTAATTTGTTTACATGTTACATTGAAGTATATTTTTTCTTATGTAAGTGAATGTCCATTGTTATTCTTGTAAGGATCAGACACTATTATTGCTGGATTAAAAATAGAGATCCAAGAACCATTTGTGAAAATGCTTCACCCTGAAAGTATAGGTACTTGTACCGCCCCTTTAAAAATGTAAAAGGTTACACTGAGGTCATAGTAAGAAGCTAGGTAGAATGTTAGCTATATGCAGTTCTATAAATAACTTTTATTGTATTCTAGAAAGGAGTTGCACTGTTCCCAAACTAAGTGGAGGTGGCAATTGAATATAAGCTACCCCTTAATACACTCAGCACAGAAGTGCTTTAAGATGGTAAAGTATGTGTTTAAAGTACTATACACATTGTAAGCACTAGCAGAAAAACACTTCTGTCATATAAAGGTATTTGCAAACATAATATGGGATTACCAACAGGTTGACTTTTAAATGCAGACTTTTAAAAAAAAAGTATTTGGACAATTTATCGAAGTGCATTTAATGCGGCATAGAAAAACGTCACCGAATCTGTCATACATAAAATCTTGGAAAATTAGGTCACACTTAACAGCAAACCGCTTTATTTTGACTTAATCCTTCGACAGTACAAATATGAGCTTTGCATCCATTACATAAGAACTAATTTACATTGAGCAGACTTAAATATTCTTCGTTTACGCCATAAAGTACTATACTTATTCTTGTTACCATGGTTCTTTTTTCAAAATGGTTTTAAATCGCAGTCGATTCCCTAATCAACTTGACAACAACTGTCAAGGTGTCCGTAATTCCCCTGTTTCCCACTGGTCTTTTTGTACGCATATTCTGACTTACAGAAATACTTTGGGTAAGTAATTCTGTCTCAATCAATACCCTATACATCCATTTAACCCTCATCATGAGGAACAACAATTAAAAGCGAACCTTATTCAGGCTTTCAGAGCTTTTTATACAATTTGAATTGCTAAACAGACTTCCTAAAGCGATGAAAGGTTGAGTTTTGTAAAAACCTTTCAGATAATATCTTCATTATGTAAGAAATTGCTTTCAAGAAAGACGTATGAATGTAATCAGTGTATCCTTTTGATGAAACTGTGTGATGTATGTTGTTAAATACATGGATATAATGGATGTATCACACGTCGCGATAACAAGTGCTTAAGGGAATGTGTTTTCGCGACGAAGTAAATCAGTAACGCTCTGATGAACAAATATTGGTGTAAAACGGAATTGTATATCTTACGATAATCTTAGGATTACGGATTACTGAGTTTTTGGAGCAACTCCGCGGTGTATGATTTTTTGTATATTGAGGAAACATTGGAAATCTAATTTCCGACAGCCTTAGGCTTTAGACTTTAGGTACCTATTCCGAAGAAATAAAAAGTTTAACAGCCTTTACGTATTACGTTAGTAAAAGATTTCTAGCGACTTGTCGTATAATAATCACATATTTGCATAAAATACCTATATTGTACGCAAATGCATAAATATGTTATTAAATGTAGTTATTTTACCATTTATGCCAATGAAAAACTTAATAGAAAACCAAAATCGAAACCGAATTTCTGCGCGCAGTTTGCCTCTGCAAAACGGAGAACTAAAAAATACAAAACTACAAATGTCACCGTATTTTTACTTTTTATATTTAGTTAGTAGCGTAATATAGGTATTCAGTAAATAAGAAGCAGACGTCGTATTACTATCAGACTCAATATTCCACGCGACTTAGCGTTCTGTTCATTTCATTTTCTATAAAATCTCGTTGATATTGAAAGTAAAATGTATTTACAGTTTTTTCACCTACAGTTGTGTTTATTCGATGTAATTTTTATTTTACCGGATAAAAATAACTCAAATATACAAGTATTTTTATTTTTAACAACACTTTGCATTCGTTGATGAATGTAAAATTTTAATTAAATTCATATTTTGGACGATAGTAGTCTGTTTTAAAAGTGACTTGGTTATGCTGCTTATGTATTGTAAATGCAAAAAGCACTGTAAATATACATAAACTAATAAACACTGTTTTGTAGTAGGAATATTCTTTTGACTTCGACTGTAATACTACCCCTTGTGCACTAACTTTAAAACTATCGCGCTGCATGTTTTCAGTAGTATTATTTAACGGGAATTAGTGCGAGATTTATAGATACCTTTTTGTGCTTGACGATTTGGCTACGGCTGGACTCGCGCTTAGTCCTGTTAAACATAACATAACATCATCATAATGTACACCCACAGTTCACCGATATGTTTAGGTTGCGAGCCTATTGCCACCCCTATCCCGTTAAATTATATAACAATACTTAATGTACTCCAAAATGGCATTTTTTGTAAAACTAAAACAGTATCACAAATGTAACTCAGTCTGAAAAAACAAAACAAAAAAACATTATGCTATATTTATGTAAATATTCTAAAACGTTTACAGCAAAATAAATATTGGCTAGGGTAGGTACTGTCGACGAGTTCAACCATAAAGACAATTTTATGACCTTCGACATCCGAAATGTTTGAGCGAAAATTTGTAATCAAATATTTTGTCCAACGCTGCAGCGTCTTATCGATATATAACCTTGACACGCTAAGTACTATTTTTCAACTATTTTATGTTAATAGATTCTCGATAATGGAAATCGATTGCAAATATTTATAGACGCAAAACTTTTCGCTTCTATTTATAAAATGTTGTACGTTTTTCAGTTTGAAAGACGAAACAAAAAAGGTTTTTCATAATGTTACGCAAATAACTTTAGTTTTATTTTTATTTTGTTTTGATTTGTAGGTACTGTGTTTAGATGGTGTCTCAATGTCAAACGATTGATACATTTTATCAGCTCGCGTCACTTTTGATGCATTTTATCTTGTTTTAGAGATAGGTTTAGTAAAATTACCTTTGAAATAGTTTATACAGTTATAGACCAATATCTAATCCTACTCATGTAAGCTGCAGAATGACCAAACATTATTGAGAGCTTTGTAGTTTGAGTGCACGACCTTTAGGGATGAATGAATTCCTGTTAGCTACCAATAACCTAATCCTTTTACAAAAGCCAGTCACTGTTAAAGTATTGATGAGATTCGAGTCAAACGAGTCGACAGTCGATTAAAAAATCAAGGGAAAAGATTTTATTTGCAATAATATTTATTGCTTGTCGGGTCTCTTTTGAAGGCTTAAAATGTAAGACTCATATCTAACACTATAGAATTGCAGATCAACAGAAAATATAAACGATAACTTTTTTGAATTCGTTTGCAACGAAACTGTCCTTTAAAGAGGCTTAAATCATTCAAGACCTAGTAGTTTGTGTTCTGCAGCACAAATGGAACAAAGGAGGTCTTCAAAGCATATGGTATATACATATATTAAAACAATCACAGCCTGTAACTTCAATATCGACGTAACAACAGAATCAATGGTCCTTGAAACAATATAGGACAGTTTTGACATTTCCTTGTCCGTCCTGCGGTTTGTTAGTTATGGTACCGAAAAAGGCAAGCCAACCTTGAAACCAGTTGAGTAACTTTGTTAATAAGGGTTGTCTCGAATAATAATACCTATATGCTCTATAGATTTTGTTTATATTATTGTCGATAGTGTTTTGTTTGTCTCAAAAGGTAGTACGTAGACTAGACGTCAGTTTAATAGAAACATGACAAGCCACTTATCTACCTTCGCACAAGACCTACTTGGGAAAAGCAAATTGTGGATCACACAAATTTGTTATTGATATAAAACTACTTTTACGGATTTTATCGCGGTTTGTATTTGAATTTTAGTTCCCGACGTTTCGACAACTTTGCAGGTATCATGGTCACGGGCAGACAGAAGGCAGAAGATAGAACGAGCAACAACAACCGCCAAGACGAACACCACCTTAGTCTGCCCGTGACCATGATACCTGCAAAGGTGTCGAAACGTGTCGGGAACTAAAATTAAAAAAAAAAAACCGCGATAAAATCCGTAAAAGTAGTTTTATTTCAATGTATAACATTCGCGTTAACCTCATAACTCAATTTGTTAATCCTACGTTTATTTAAATTATGCGCCATAATTATGGCAAATAAATGTTTTTTCTTTCTTTTCTTCTTTCTTTCAAATTCTCGTCCCATGCGGGGATCGAACCCGCAGCATATCGCGCTCGCTGGTAATTGGCGTGGTGACCTATACCTACCACTCGACTATACGCGCAGTCAGTTCTTGTAGAGTAATTTTAGTTGTGTTTCAACATTATTTGCTAACGACAGACACGCGATTCTCCGTACAAACTTTAAATGGTCGAAGAAATAAAGTTTTAGACCGAAACAATAGATAGTTTCCACAGACTAATATATAAAGAACGAAATACTCGCAGCCAAAGTTTTATTTGTTAGGAGTTCACGCGAAAACTACTTTCGCCTTTGTAATGAAATGTTCGGTATTGAAGTTTATTGATTGTAGTGCTCATATTGCTACGCTGAGGTCTTGGGTTCGATTCCCGAGTCGACCAAAGTGTTATTGAGTTTTTCTATGAAATTCTCAGTAGCAGGTCGGAGTTTAGATTTGTGCCCGGTTAGTGGCAATAGGCTCGCCCCTATTACATGGGACCTAAACATATCGGCGGACTGTGGGTGTACATTGGTACACCTCTGCCTACCCCTTCGGGGATACAGGCGTGATGATATGTTTATATTGTCTCGGAAACGAACCTAGGATTACATAATATTCACAGTAGCAGGTGATTTTTTTTTTAAAGAACTTCAGTGGTAGGTACATAAACTGGAAAAGGTAAATATACATACGTTTTGCATATTAGATAATAAGCCGAGATAGTTCCCGCTGGTAAATATTAAACAAAAAAGGACTGCATACCTCTTCCCCTATAGGTAGTATCGGTACTAGAGTATATTTATCAAGCGTAATTGGAAAAATACTTTCTGATTTCCATATTTGCTTTGTATCAGCCTTTTTTTATGTTTACCATTCATGCCTTTTGAAATTGCATCAATATTCACTTGCTATTTGTGATATTTAAAAATATATTTTATATTGATTATAGTTCATTTCGGAAGACCAAAAGCTTTTTGTTAAAAGCATACATTTACAAAATACGGATAGTAAATGAAAAGACTTTGTAAACCTTTTGTATTATTTCTACAGATACAGTTCTGTTTCTTTATTTTTTAATACATTGTTAGTGTTAAGCCAAATAATAAGGATCCAAAATAATTAATTACAAAACAAAAACCTTTTTCAATGACGTAAACACATTTTTTTTACTAAAACCGCCGCAATTTATAGTATGGATAAAATACCTACCTAATTGTCTATGAAATAAAAACAAACCAGAATTATGCTGAAAATATAATCATAGTTCGGATGTATTTGCGTTTAAAAAATAATCTTTCCGAGACCAACGTACCGAATAAAAACTTAACTTATAAATTCCAACCAAAACTTTACGATGCAAATTAAGTATAAAGATTAGGTTTATTTAGATCCTTTACAAATAAACAGCACATTTTATGAGCAAAGTAGAGTACCCTTTTATTCCGTATCTATTTATAACTACGAGTATTACTAATATGCCAGAGGACTTACAAAGAAAATGTTTCTCTTTGTGGCTGTACAGAGTTTCGACATCTTTGATTTCCAGTTAATGTGTTCAGAGTAATTTGTGTTGGGATATAACAAGAAATAAATTATATTTTATGATATTAGTATTATTTTTGTCTCAAATTTAAAATTAAATAAAGTAAACCATCTGGGATAAAGTTATTTATAAATATATTTTAAATCAGATGGATTCAATATGCTTGTAAGATAAATCTAATAAGCTCAAAGACGATGGCATTAAAAGTTGCAAGTTTAATGAAAGCTTATAACTGAAACTTAATGTGTGTTTAGGATTCATCATTTTTGTTTGTTTAAACAATAAGAAGAAACGCTTGTCATTAATTTACATAACGTTTTTCAGTTTTCTTTACTACATGATTCGAAAACACATTTCATTCAATCTTATTACATAAATATATCATGAATAGTATAGCATTTATCGCGGTCGTTCCATAAAAGCAAATGCCTTCACAATCTCAGTCCTCAGCAATAAATTTCGAACAGTCATCATTCAGTCGTAAACTTATATATGAGGTAATGTTGGTTATCATTTGCATTATACTGCTTTTGAGTATTCAAATAAGGTTAGTTGCCAACTATTGATATGCTACTACAAATCTACCCCAACATTGAAACAGCCTTACCTACATGTTACTAACTGTTAAAAATGAATTTTTTGACAAACTATGTCATACAGTTACCACTGACAATAAAAAAATAAAGTTAATGTTTCTCAAATATTTTTCTTTAAAACAGCTTGTTTCTTTTTACTTATATCTTGAATAATTTTATTTTCAAATTGCATAAAAAACTACCAGAAATACCACCAACGAACCACTACTAACATAAATTAATATCAGAAATCGACTCCTAAAAGTACGTACTCTATAACATTGGTTTCTCTTACAACACATATATCTAAGATTCTTAATACATTGAACAAACTGAAGCTAAGACTTAGTACACAAGCAAGCGACTCACAGCACTCGACACTACACACGTTGTGCTCGCCGTATTTACTCGCACCTTGAGTCGCACAGACTCGTAAGTCAATTAGGCAGTATCTTGTTCATTGTTACAGGTAGGCATTGGAGATTCGCCAAAGGATTCCTATACAAACTTGAAATTTGAGGCAAGAAGCACAAGTTCTGTTTACTTATCAACAATCAAACAAATCTTGTCTATCGGCATTTGCAAAAGCAGCGTATGTCTTTTCTTGGGGTCCAAGCCAAGTTACCATTAATACATTTATATCAAAATTAGTTTAGTGGTTTATTACATACAGACATTTTACTAAATTCTTATCTCGTTAATGACGGGCTCGTTATTTATACAGGTAGCTTTCTGAGTAACTTTTTGAACGTATTTTCGCCGTTTCTTCGCCTACGAAGGTGAAAAAATGATTTTCTTTCATCGTTGTACTACGATCCTATAAACAAGTAAGAAACCTGCATTCACACTGGCAGATTTCCAGAAATGCAATACGTAGAAAATGGACTTGTAAACTACACCTATCATTGAGCGAGGCTTTCTATCACGGCATACTAATGAAACTGGTCTGAGTTTCCTAGAATTTTACAGAAAACGTTTACTTGTAGAATTTATTTGGTCTTAAATGTTTTGTAGTTTCAGCTTAAATTGTGGCTTTCTAGCAAATTAAACGGAAGAGCTTCTAAATAACGCACATCTTTTTATAAAAAAAAAAAATGAATACACGAAGATACAAAAGCGAATAGTAATTTCAAGAATTATTGTATTAGCAAGCCCTTTTGTGCCCTTTAATTTCATCTAATCTCCAAATCCTATAGTCTTTAAACTTTTACGTCTTACATTCAGTTCCAGTTATTTCAAACAAATAAATATCTTATGCGGATAAATCCTTTACCCAAGCCTTCACATTAGTAGGGAAACTACAGAGCAGGGGATTTAGAAATACGCTCGTAAAATCTCAAGTATTATGGAGGGTCAAATATCCACTGGGAAGAGATGACAGGCTTTGTAAAGGAAAACGAACAAAAGGCTATTTGTTTACGTCTTTTAGTTTTAGTTAACCATTATTTTTCAAAGCATTGTACAACATCAAAGCTAAACGCAAAATGGTTGGAAAATCGTTGGCGTTTAAAATTGTTTTGGTTTTTGAAGTATTGTGAATTTTAAACCTTCCTCAATTTTAAATTCACTGCACTATCCACTATCACTATATAAAAAAAACCACCTCATTCCCTCCTCCATTTCAAAAATAATATAATAAGTAAAATATACTTTTAAAATGTGTTGATCTTTTATAGTATTAGACACAACTACACATTCCTACACTACCATAAATAACAATCTTGACTACTTTTAACGATACTAACTTAAACCAACATCAAAAGGTTTTATAATAATAACAACCATAAACATTTAAAGACATACATCTGATACGTAAATCTTACATAATAATAAATTAAAAATGAAAACTAAACAGTATGTTTCCTTTCTAAGTCCAGTACAAAACCTTTCAATCATGTTACATCGACTTTTACAGTAAAAACTCTTTGTTCTTCTGCGCCTTTTATGTCGTCATGATAAATAGCATCGACACTTCCTTGTTACAGTATCACAAGTTATTGTGTGGAATCAATGAAGTTTTATCGAGCCTTCGTGAATGGAAAAAGAAAAAAAGAATATTTCATCAAAAGATAACTATTTGACTGTCGCGTAATGGTACCAGATGGGTTTGTTTTGCAAGAAATGTAATCATCCAAATTGTGTGTAAGGAGTTTGTGGAACTTTGAGTAATTTATGTATTATAAACTTTAGGTTTCTACTTGAAATTATAAATAATTTATAATACATATTAGATAGGCTAAGTGGTTTAAATGGTGTGCTCTAGGATGCAGGTTCCATTTTAACGTGCAATTTAGTTCTCATCCAATAGTTGGCAATTAAGATTTTGCCCACCTAGAATTTTCCAGGAATTTTAAAGGATGAAATCATAAAGAAATCTGCATAACTTGCTTATCTGTACTAACCACGCGGTGATCAATATTTCATCAATCCTCATTAAGCTTTCAATGTACTCCGTTAATTGCATCTTAATATAATCTTCTGTGGAAGCTTTGGTATAATCAACATACAAGTTACCAAGTCGCGACAAACACGGAAGCGAGGAAGTGAAATTAATTTGAATTTGATACGTCGACAGTATCTTTAACTTCATAGCTTAAGTTTATAAGCGACGTCAACGCTTAGAGTTCGCGAATATAAATCGTTTTATTACCATAAATTTGTAGCTTTACTAAATATTGTAGTTTTAGCAAACGACACATTAAGTTCCACTTAAGTGATGTTTAATCATCTTTTTATGAATATTTTATAGTGTTTGCTAATGTTTTTCTAATGACACTATGGCATAGTAGATGAAATAGAAAAATAAAACCTTTGATAATATAATGAGACTTTTTATAGCAATTTTTTATACAACCGCGAAGCGTGCACTACATGTAACACGTGATATGATGTATCTGAACTTTAAATAAAGCCATGACTCTAGCCTGTATCAACGATTTCCTTTTAGTTTATATTCAAAATATTCTGAATTAAAGAAAGCATTCTATTCACTATATTCAATCAAATATACTCACGTATATTTAAACTGAGAATGCTTTATTTAATTAAAAATACATAAGTATTGCCTATTTCTGTTGCAAATGTTTAGCTCTTGAATATACAAATTCGTTATTATTATACAGCATTTGAGTTGTATCCCTTTTTCTTCACCTTTTCAATGAGTAAATAAACATCAAATATAAATGTCTACCAAAACAAGGCCTTACTCACGTGAAATGTGAGAATACAAACAAACCTTATTTTAAATTCATGCAACTGTTTACGAAAGTAACTTAATTAAAATGTAAGGGAATGTCTACTTAGATTGATTCATTGCTGCCACGTTTCCTCACAAGTTTAATTAAGGAAAAACACGTACGTGATGGAAAATGTACTTTTATTTCTAAGGTTTGAATACTGTTTCGCTGCAACGAGGAGTGAAATGTTCTGTAGTATATCTCTCATTTTTTTAATTGTTTTGGTGGAGATCTTTGCAGTTAGCCTGAGCGCAGGCTCTGACTGCTTCACCGGAATTTTGGCGTGGACCTCAAGGCCTTCAGCCTGTCTTTCAATATACATAATTAAAGAAACTTATGTTCCAGTATTGTAAGCAAGATATTAGTATCATTTTTCATGGCAATTCTCCTTTATAAGGTGATTAAGACATTTATTATTTATCAAATGTGTAGTATAGAAACTATGGGATTAGTTTGCTGCAAATTACAACAAATAATGCTCTCCAGCGTGATAATAATATGGTACACTCATTTGTCTCTAAAACAAAGTTACTCAATAGATCTGATGTTAAGCAGATCAATTTCATCACACTTTTTCTTATGATTTTTTAAAAGTGATACTGATTATGAATATTTTTAAATGTAACAAATCTTATAAATTATCTTTAATTTTTTGCAATCTTAATTGCTTTTAGAATCTCAATACACAATGCAGTTGAACGCAAAGTATAGAAAATTGTGTGTCTTATTATTTTAGTCGTTGGTCCCTAGTCGTAATAATAAAAGATAACTGTGTACAGATATAACCTTAAACGATCGGGTGTATTGCTTTGGACGTCATATTATTAAAGGGTCGAGGTCCGGATAATGATAATAGTTTGTGAAATTAATAAACTATGTGATAATTTACTTTATGCTTGGAAACATTTAAGCGACGTTATGTATGTAAAACTGTATACAATTGATAACTGGTATGTTTATCTGCCCAATAAGATTGATTACCTTTCCAAGTTAACATGACATATATAGTAATTAATTGAACACAATGTAAAAAATCGAATTAAAACTATTTTATGCACTATGTCGCGTTTTATTTTAGATTTTAGGTCCTGCCATTTCGACACCCTTGCAAGTATGAAATAAATTGATAATTATACCTGCAAACGTAGTATTTTTTTATTGAAATAAAAAAATGCATTTATTATAAAACAAAATTACCAGATCGATTTTAATGAAATTCATAAAAGTCCTCCTTTTTTTTAAATCGGGTGACAACATACTTGTTGCACAAATTTCTCTTATACTTTACATACTTCAGATTTCTTACAAAGTAACAACTCAATTAACCCATTTACCCCGAATACAGTGTACAAATGCAGTTATTAAACCTGTCACTCTAGTCATATTAACACTTGCAACATATGCTGAGCTTAACAATGTCCCACTAAATAACTACGATCATTATTCATTCGTTATTCACATTCAACTGAATGTCCTTCTATGTTAGTATTTATTTGAAGTTAAGGGATGCTAAATGTTTAATTGTGTTAACATTGACACGATGGTCGCCTTTCGTTATTTTGTATACACTATTAATAATGCTGTGTTTAGTAAGAAGATGATTTTACATTGTCTAGTCTGTAACAATATTTTCCATACCTGTTATTCTAGAGTGCCTAAAAACTTATTTTTAGAGACCAATAGGCCAAAAAACCTAATGTATAAATGGGTAAATTAGTAAACATTCTCCTAACTCCCAAATTTAGCATTTATAAATAGACGTAGTTCAATTTTAGCCCGCTAACCTCTATCACAATACAATCGTAACCGTCACTTAGTTAGCTCTTTAATCTTACATAATTGGCGAAGAGCCTGATGATAGGTAATCTCTCTGTCAGTGACAATGTGCCAGAGTGTTATAGTTACACGTAAGTAGCGATAAAGTCTTTGTCACTAACATGAAAGCTGTAATTAACTAATTACAACGCTACTGGGATCTGATGAGGGTAGAACCAATCAATCGAAGCTGTGACTGTGATGGGGACATCGGAAATTGATAGTTATCACGTTTATTAAAGGCTTATTTTGCATTAACTCACTTACTTTTTTATATTGATTAGTAAACGTGCGATGGGATGGAAAGAACTAGGTACTGCTAGGTATATAAAGTTTTAAATGGAACTTGAGCTTGCAGATATTTGCTATGTTATGCGAATTCGCAGTAATGTGTAGGAGTCCTAAGTAAGGATGGAAAAATATAACAAGTTATTCTTACGTCAAGCAAGCAACTAGTGTCGATGTTAAATGGTTTGCTACAAGTCAAAGTTAGATAAAGATATACTTTATTTGTGTGTTGGTTTATGATCTGTTAGCTCAACTAATTGTGTCTAGTGTTAAATGCATGAAAGATATGATTTGTTTCGTAACCAATCTATTGGTAAATATCTACTAGATTACTGCACATACTAAGCAACAAAGACGGTACCCAAAATTAGTTTGGATATTCGAAATTTTTGGTATTACAAACTACCAAAGCAAACATATCATCTCCGTCTAATTTTAGCTTCTAAAAAGTCTTGAAAATACATACAGTGGCCAATAGTCTCTGGGGATTCGTGAAATGAGTTTGCATTCGGAATTAATTCACTACCTGCGGTGGAACTAGTTGACCGCATAACCTCAAACCGTTTCCGTTTGTCCGGGAACTGAATGAAAATTCAATTACCACTTGCTTTTTAATATCATCCGTACGTTTTGGTTAATCAAATTTACAGGATCGCTTCCCGTGTAGATTGATGACTGCGAAATCGATTACGTTATTTAATAAAGTTTTAACAATTACTCTATAGAGATGTTTTTGTTGATGACCTAATTTATAAAACGTGTTTTATGTTCATAAATAGAATTTTCCTAGAATTGTTATTTCCATGTAATATTCAAAATTGAGAAAAAAAAATAGACCTTATCGTAAATAAATAATTATTCATACCTACTCAGTAATAATAAAATTAACGAATAATATCTTGGTTCTGACTCGATAAACAATTCCATTATTTTTTACACAACTATGTAAAAACACGTGTAAAAATAAAAATATCGTGATTTAAAATTTTGAATTTGTCTAAACATAAAGGAAGCACACCATATGACTCCGTATTTGGTTGTTCATTAAGTATTTATGCAAATAAATGTTCCCTTTACATAATTTTGGGAAGAATCGGATGGATGCTTGTGGTTAAAAATATTATCATAACGTTTGGCTTGGCGTAAAAACGAAATTTGCATGTTTTTCTTTGCAAAAAAGTGTACCGTGAGTAAGGGTAGGAATAATTAAGCATTTTTTAAATGCGAGTTATTTTATGGAATGTTTTTTGTCAGAAAGTGTACTTCTTTACATTAGGAACATTAGATTTATTTAGGTCACACCAGCATTTTGATTAAGTCAAGTGGATAAACCTATTCATCTTTCATTGTTTTCGCTCCTATAAGTCTATAAAAGCATCGTGTATCAAGCCCCAGGCAACCATATAACATACATCAACAAAACTTTGCATGCATAGAGAAATATAATAAGTAGGGTAAGTAAGTAGTAGTTTGCATGGATCTATTTCTGTCTAAACTAGACACGAATAAATAAATTTAAAGTTAGAAGTGATTTAGGAACTCTTTTCCAAGCTAAATACGTATTTTTCAGTACCATTATCTCCATATTTTACGAATAACTATTAAACACTATTAAAATCACGGCTATCAAGCTACCAACGTTTGTTATCTCAATAAAAATGCATGTCATAACATCTGTATAGTTTTAGTACACATTAATGTAACTTTGAGTACTTGATAAGGGCACGATATGAGGAAACTGCTCAGCTTTCGAGAAAACAAGGATTTACGACAGTTTACGGTACAAGGATATTCCAACTAACCCTTTTTTCCCCTCAATAGAGTTTTATGATCATGGCTAAGATATGTTTTATTCGAGTTCTGTAGTTTAATTGAATTTTATTGAACTGTTTTTGGGTTTATCAGCCTTATTTTGGTTCTATTTTAATTTATATATTGTTTTGTTTATCGGCGGTGTACAAGAGAGTATGTAAATGACACACATCGATTGTTAAGTAAATACATAAGTATGTCTCGAACAAGACACAGCTATCGTAATGGAAGTCTCTTGTAGTGTATTGAGTGGCAGCTGGCTTCCCAGCCGTCTTGACGTATCAGACAAGTCTGATTAGCTATCAGACGATTGCCAAACGAGTTATCTGTGTTAAAGACAATTTGGGAATATGTAACACTCAATCGTTATCAGTAATGGTGGAAATGTAAGGAATATGGATTTGTATTAAAATGAGAGACATGACGTACCTTTATTAAGCAATATGTGTAGTAATCAATACCTCGAACCACCAATTAGGTAAATACTTTCGTGCCCACTAATTAAAATAATCTCTCTCCGGTCTAGCCATGTAAAAAGATTTAGAAACGAACATTAATATTTTATTTTCGTATGATAACTGAATAGATACTTTGGATAAGCGAAAGGGACTTATAAAAATACTATTTGACTCTGAACTTTACGTGCTGAGAACGCTTTACGCTTACGAATAAAACCGACTTAGGTCCACTATAAATCACAATTCTAAATGTAGATAGTAAAATGACACCCAATATCCAGAACGACCTTCCACACGTCGAGCAACACGGTGAAAGGTCTCTCAGACGCGTGTGAAGCATCAAAATGACCAAAAATACCCACAACACAAGACCTATCTTCCAATACCTAAGAGCAATTTATTGTGAGGCAATACATCTTCGGTGCTTACGACGGCCGAAAGGTTCGCAGAAAGGGTGAAATTCTTAGAGACCCGACCATTTTATCTTTGCCGTCCACATCTGCGTATGCCGCTTGATTTGCAAACGACAAGTCCAGGTAAACAATTTTTCCAACCGCATTTATAAAGTTGTCCGTCAATACGTTGAAGAATGCGACTCGTTCGGTCAATGTTGTCATGTTGAATATTTTTCTGTACATTTTGTTGTTCGAGTAAAATATTTGATAGTACATGGATCGCGAATGTTTCAGTTAAAAGTAGATTCTTTTGTACACAGAGGGTAGCAGATAAATCCCTCAGATTTACTGTTATTTAATGGTATTTTTAACGTAAAAGTTATTCATTTAAAAAGTAGACCCTTTGAAATTAAAAGAGTGCGATTCTCCGCTTGAAAAGGTTCTTTGGACAAATCGAGTCCTGACTATTTGGCCATATAATTTGGGATTGTCGCCTTGAAATCAACACGGAACTTTGAAACTAAAACGTTTAGTATGACGAGTACATATCGCTTACCATAGGTTTAAATTTAAGAAAAATATTCGTTACTTGTCATTCCATCCATTCACACTAGAAGTTTCCCTAATGAAATGACAATTACGAATACAATTAAGTTTTTAAATTTTGAATTAATTGTTCTATTTTATAATTTCAGTGAAAACAGAAAAATACAACATAGAGGTAAAAAGCATAACCTCCTTTTTTGGTTTCGCTGCTCTTAAACTCTACAGTTGCCTAGCTCTATAAAATCGCGGTTGAACGGTACACGTTAGTTGTTTGTTGTATAATTTGGACTGTCACCCGCCCAGTCTAACACAAACAGCCTTTAATATCACACGTCAGCGTCATGGCTTCGCGTCGCCAGTACGCTGTCACTCTGTGTTTCGCTTGCGAAGTATACAATAGCATGGTATTTGTTGGCATAGCATACTACATAGATTTTATATAAATAATCTTTTTTAGCGGATAGGTTCAAATGTTATCTGTATAATATAAGAAGTATGAGTTTGACCCGTAAGTATGTATAAGTTATTGGTCCGTTTTGGTACTTTTTTGGCTTCTCCGCAGCCGGGGAAAAACTAAGGAATTTATTTTAAATTCTACCAATATTCTTCACGTTCAAAATAATTATGTCAAGTTTTTAAAATACTGTCACTTTGAATTTCTTAGTAATTGAACGGTAGAACGCTCGTCAGTCGCATTTGCGATTACGGAAAGAAAAAGTGACTTGATTGAAATGGAATGAAAACACCAGTAATATTTCCAATCTATCAAAGTAGCGTCCCGGAATGTTATAGCAAAGTCAATAACCAAAGAAACCAGATCAGAAAGAATGGAATCGGTAACTGTACAAACATTTGTTTTTAATCATTTGTTCGAAGCGTATTTTTATTATACTACAGATTAAAAGTGGACCAGTGAAGCCAACGGAATGTAAAACGTGATGTTTAAAAACCAAAC
This sequence comes from Autographa gamma, assembly GCA_905146925.1. Lineage (NCBI taxonomy): Eukaryota > Metazoa > Arthropoda > Insecta > Lepidoptera > Noctuidae > Autographa > Autographa gamma. The sequence continues at coordinate 3,063,891 of LR989858.1, forward strand.
GTAATGGAATACTTTTGATACATTTGTATATTTTTGTACTCGCCGAATAACAATTTGTACACGTGCTTATTTCATTTTTGCCGATTGTTCATTTGGAAAACAAATGAGCATTGATCAATACGCATGTTCATTGAGAATTGGCAGATTACCTACAGTGGTTTCCTACTTTAGTAATTTATATTGCAAATATACCTAAATAAATAAATTCTTGGCCCAAAGGAACAAAAAGTTTGAACGTTTATCTACATTACGAGTTCTTACATAATCGGTAGTTAGTTTTAACTCGAGTCAAGTACAAGCAAGGCGAAAGACTAGTTGCATTAAAAAGGTTTAACAAATAATTTCGAATAATAAGTTTTCAATAAAATATCATCTTAGAACACCTGATGCTTGACCCTGTGATCTTATCTGATATGTGACTATCTTATATGGATAGTCTTCTGCGATTTAAATCGTAACTAAGCACGGCAATGAGATTATTTTGAAATAAACGAATGCAGCATACAACAAGTACAACATGAATAACACTCACAATTTAAAACAAAACTTGTCCTTCATTCAACACGGCGTCATAAACTTAAGTTCCATTTTCTTTGCCTCGACAGACTTAATATTAAAACAAATTCTCAGCTGCTATTTCTTTGAACAACTTTACGCAAAGATGAGTGAGCCCTTTGACCCACCACTATACAAATCATAACATAAAAAAACCTAAGAGACCAAACTAAGTGGCCATGTTTAACAACCTTATAAAATATAAAATAAAAATTAGGTTTATGAAGTACCAAAAATGCTGTAGAAAACAACTCGTTTCGTGAGTCTATTTAATATAATAAGATACCTTACAAAGTTAGAATACTTCAGCCGGTATGAAATAAACTCAATTGTTTTCAAATTCGGTGCCTCTTGGATTACTTTTAGGACTGAAATATGAAATTACGGCAATGAAATGTTTTTAATCGGTTCCTTGCAAAATATTTTAAATCCTTTTGTTATGGGTCTCAAAAAGTATATTTCTTTGATGGAAGCTTAGACTAATTACTAAAGCAGATGGAAGTGAAAAAAACATGGTTATAAAGACCTACTCGTAAATTAGTTCTTATTTAGTAATAAATAAATAACTATGACAATTCTATAAAAAGGTAAAGTTAGTAGTTTAAGGTCTTTCTTGATTTGGTATTGGAGTTTAGATCTGTCCTACTTCCTTTTCCAATATTGAAACAATTTAAAAGATGTACTATATGCGACCTATGCTTTCTAGGCTAAATATAGCGCTTTTATAGAACAGTTTAGAAACAAATTTTAAAATTATATGGTAAAATAAGTACCCACCAACAATAACTAAGTTACACACATGTGATACCAAGCACTGCAAAAGCCTTAATTAAACAACGGGTAATAAATTCTATTCCGAAAATCTTTGCAATTATATGAGTGGCAATCCCACTAGTCGTGGAAAGGTTCGGCCTAACAACGTTGTGTTATCCAATACCATTTTGAAAAAGTCGGCGTTCATTACGTGTCACTGACTGACTTTCGGATGTTCTTTGACGTACAAAGCAAACAGCAATTCGTTTAGGCAGTTTCTGATAGTCGCTATAGGCTAGTATTACATGTTGTCTCAAATTCCAGCGGCAAAAAATGAATCTGGATATTGGGATTGAGTTGTAAATAAATTGTGGATGTTCGGAAAACTATGACCGAAGTATCCGGTTTTAACCAGTTTGATTTGCATTGGAAGAATATGGCCCTTGCAATTACCGAATACAATTGGAGAATCACAATTTTTGCTGTTAGAAGTTTCCCGACTGGTTGAAAATTAATATACAAATTAAATTATTTTCTTACTTTCTAATTGTTTTTTTTTGGAGTCAGATTTTTATTAGTAACTTTTTATTTTTGATATAATAATTTTTGATTTGAGAAAATATTTATAATATTAAAACATCCTATCATATAAGGTGGTAAAATCTATAATTTTAGTTCCTTAATTGGATGAAAACACGAAAGAGGCAAAATTTTCTGGAGAAAAAACAAAATCCATGAAATAATAAAAGAAAAATAGTAAAGCATTTTAAAATCATCAATCGTTTTAGTGATTTTCGATGCAATTATTTTAAAACGTTTACATTTACTTATGAAAGAATCGTTTTTTATTAAGAATGGCATTGTATCTAAGATTCCTAAGAATAAAACCTCCGTAATAAAAAAATAAACAAAAATCTATGTTTATATTCTATAGTTTCTCTTTAGTTCTCTTTGCAAAGATCTGTCATTGGCTCCAGTTTTTTTTTCAATTATCCGCAATGACATCTAATTTAAATAATTTTGTGTCTGGTATTTCTAGGCTTTTTAAATGTAACAAACAGCACCCTATTATCAAGGTACAGAAATCCAAATGATTATTTACCTCATTCCGGAAGTGAATTTCGCAGTTTCGCAGTTGTTTGAAAACCTGGTAGAGAAGAAAGTGGAGAGGCAAGATGAAAAGCAAATTCTGGAGACCATCTGGAAATCCAAACTGCGCCACCCGGTGCTGAAGCAGCCGATGTCGAGCCGAAGTAGCTTCTGGGAACTGTACAGACGACAATAATGGTAAGGGGTCCTTTATTGTAAACCTTACTACAAATGGTAATTTACCCAAACTGATGCCACATAATAACAATAAGCTCAACACGCCACAAATGCAATCCATGACATATATGTAGTATATGTTTAGGACAAAGAAATCAGATAGAATAGAAGATCATTATTTTCTAGTATTTGAAATTATCTCAGTATTTTTCTAGAAGGAAATATAAAAATCATGTGACACAACATTTAGAATTTCAAAACATAATGCTTATGACACACGTTTTAGGGGAAGAAAGGGAAAAGGAAGGTTCGACGAGGATAAAGAAACCAGCTCGAGTGACGTCACGACGCCCTGTTACCACGTAGACGAGTCGAACGAGGAGTACAACTCTACCTCTAAAGACGAAGACACCCAGGAGTACACACAACTCCTCGAAGCTCATTATATTATATCAGAAATATAAATATGCCAAAAATTTAGATGAGAAAATATGGCGACAATATAAACATGTTTATTGGTTGTACAAAAAAAATGGTGGTAAAATCCGGTTTTATTTTTACTTTGTATCGCAATGAGGCGCTTATGTGATAAATAAAACTCTTTTCTATCTTTATTCCATTATTCAGTCAATATTATAAGCAAACACTAAAACTAAGGTGTTTTTTTGCAGTTACTATGGCAGTCAAATACAGGATAATTGGGACAGTCTGATATTTCTAATTCTGGTTTATCTTTTCAATAGCATCCGAAGGCGTAGCCAAGAATTTCTTTGGCAGGATACATTAGTAGTTCATAAAATTATTAAAAACCAAACAAAGTTTTATGCCTAGTAAGACCAATTTTAAGTGATTTCTCACTTATTACAATCCAAAAATCATCTAATTTTGCTTCATCCAAAAAGGCTTAGAGGAAAAATACATTTAGCTCTTCGAATTGAGGTTTGAAGTTCCAATCGAATTTTGCAAAATACACAACAGCCAAAGACCTCAAGAGACCTATTCGACCTCAGAACAATTACGAATATGCCTCATAATATATCATTTCCTCACACTGCCTTTTCTCAAGGTTATTTTTTTAAGAATATAACAATTATTTATCAACCATCTGTCATTTAATTACGCCAGTCGCCACTTTGTTTTTGAGTCGGTCACAATGACATCTAATGTATGTTTTTCGTATTTTTTATTTATAATCCTGTTACAGTGTACTAACAGCACCTTACTATCAAGGTACCGAAATCCGTATGAATATTTATCCCCTGCGGAAAGCAAAATTATACAGCAGTTGCCTCAAAATGTGTTTGATAACCTACTAGACGAGAGGCCGGATCTGAAACGAGTTCTAGAGCCCATCCGGAGATCTAAACTGCGGCACCCGGTGCTGGAGCACAAGGCGAGGCCGAGCTTCAGGGAGCTGTACCCGGATGACTACAAGAGTGGTGACGGATACGACGATGAGGAATCCAGCTCGAGTGACGTCACGACCCGCCGTTTCCAAGTCACGACATCGACCGAGCAGTACAACACTACCGCTGAAGAGGAAGTCACCGGGAGTGCAAACAACTCCAAAAAGCTATTACCCTTTCTGTCTGGGCCTCTGGCTAATAAAACGCGAAAGTTTTGGTTTATACCACCTAAATGGTATGGTGGTGATGATTTTACGGGACCGTATAAAGCTTCATGTTATTTTTGTAACATGTATGCAAGAGAAATACCCGTGAACCCGTCTTGTTACAGAGCTTTCAATTCAGAAGTGTTCGGTCACGCCAGTGACCGAACACTGACGAGGTATTTCCGGATCATGTGCTACTATAACATAGAAACAGCACACAGGAAAAGAGAATATACATGGTATGGATACAAATACCAATATGACAAGGGGTTGAAGAGAGAGTATTATGGTCATTATATCGGAGGATGCTTTAAGAGATTTTTGGACGTCGGTGAGATTTACACCTCGCGAGGGTGTCGGGCTTATTGGCCAAACAATGAGCGTTCCTTCGCGAACCACAGATTCCGCCGTATGGAGGTGTTGATGTACGGGAAGCCCGAAGGTTGCATCTCCAGCCCACACGCGTCGCTCATGCCCTTCGCCCGCGGCATCTCACTGTTCACGCGCTACCACGTGTGTGTTTGCGAAAATAGATACTGTAACTCTGCAGTCCTCAAAAATATTTCTATCCGATCTACAGTCGTTTTATTTTTATTTGTATTTTTATTATGATAGTTATACATCTTCTTTACTTTAAGTTTCATAGAATTTATATTCCTTTTTTTTTAGATTTGTTGTAATCCGTATTTTATTTTAATTTTATGGTTTAAACAAATGTTTTTTAAAGGTTTGATAAGACACGTTTTTCATATAACTTTTTGTCTACAAACGTTAGTTATTATCAATGTTTGTTCTCTTTTTTTAAGATATTTTTATAGTACAAAATAAAATACTACATCCTAACGGTTTTTTGTTTTAATTTTGGACGTTCTAGTAATTAAAATGAAACTACTTTTTACGGAATCTAATATTATACGTAACGAGCTTCGCCGGCAAGGACGTAATATAAGGCGGTTGTGTTTTGTATTGCTACTTGTAGCTAGACCGGATACTTCTTGTTCTTCAAGAAGCATTCGATCTAGCTAGTGTTGTTTAAGCGTCGGGGTAGGAGAGGGTGGGTGGGTCTGGGGTGTTAGATATCACGGAAGGTAGGTATCGCGCGGCCGCTACGATTAACAGGTTACGGTGGGTTTCTGAGAAGTTGAAGAATCAGATCGCGGCACATGAACTGCTTGATTGTTGGCAGCCTTAAGTCACAGTGGTTACGAACGTAACCTGGAGCGCCTGTGGCCGTACACATGAAGCGGTTTTGGAGAGTTTGCATTTATTTGAGTCGATAATTGGGTACGTGAGAGAATACGACGCTGCTGTTAGGCTAAGGCCTCACTACAGTTAAACCGCCGCGGATTTTAACTGCCTGATTTTGTGACTAAAGGAAACTAATGGAAGCGGCCGCACAAACGGTTTTTATCCGCGACTTATTTTAAAACTGTAGTATGTGAGTCTGGGGCGGTTTTAAGGTTAAACGGTTTACCGCTTGCGGAAACGAACCGTAGTGCGGCCTTAGCCCAAGTAAAGATAGGTCTCAGGTACGCAGTGTAAATTCTCTTCTTAAAAGTAAGAGAGAGTTTACTGCGCTTGTTCAACATACAATGAAGACGGCCGAGAGCGAAGGCAGCTCGCGCGCGTGCCTCTTTAATATGAGCTATGAAGGTAAGCTTCCGATCAAGGATTACATCTAGGTATTTGGCTTGCTGCTCCCTAGGTGTAGGCTTGCTGAAGAGAGCGGGCGGCTGCCGCTTCTTGGTAAAAAAGGCACTCATGTACTAAATGAAAGTGCCTTTTTATATTTATTCCATAATTCAGTCAATGTTATGCGCAAAAACTAAAACTTTTTTTTTTGCAGTTACTATGGCAGTCAAATCTAAGAGTCAAATACAGGATAATTGGGACAGTCTGATTTTTGTATTTCTGGTTTAGTTTTTCACTAGCATCCGCAGTCGTAGCCAAGAATTTCTTTGGCAGCATAGTATAGTAGTAAATAAAATAAAAAAAAAAAACAAACAAATTTTTATGCCTAGTAAGACTAATTTTAAGTGATTTCTCACTTATAACAATCCAAAAATCAGCTGACCTTTGCTTCATCCAGAAAGGCTTCGAGGAAAAACCAAATTATTTAGTTCTTGACGCACATAAGTTTATTAATACACAATTAAAACTAATATAAGAACAAACTCTGATTATACTAAAATTAAAACTTACATAAATAAAAACTAAACAGCGTCAAAGAACTCATCGTCATCCTTGTCAATGGCGGGGAACGTGCCCAGAAGGCTGGCTGCATTGCCCCGTTGAATGGCTATGCCGATTCTCTGTGCAAGGAACAAACCAGCCCTCTGATCACGAGTAGATTCTACCAAACGTTTGGAAAGTTCTTTGAAAAGATTTCGTGCGCTCGGACCCCATGACCCGAGCGTTTCAACCCCAAACGGCTCGAAAATATAATCACCCACAATGTTATTATACTTCCGCCGCTTAAGGGTCTCCGCAGCTCCAGCAGCAGCGCCAGGAGAGGCTGCTGAACTTAGAACGTGAGACGGCGCAAGGGTGTCGACGCACGTTGCGTCCCACACCAAAGGCCGACCCAATTTCCAAGGCAGCAATGACATACCGTCAGGTCTCTTGCCATCGCCGCGCACCAAACCATTGGGTTCCAAAACAGCTGGTACACCGGCGGTGACAAGAGCACGACGAATTATGTCATTCAAATTTGAGTGGCGAGATATACGCTCTGCGCTCCTGCTGCAGGACAGGCCATGGTGACCGAGGTTGTCAACTGTCTCACCGCATTGACAACGATGACATGCGACACAGGGTATACCTAAACGTAAACTCATGGCGAGCCGAAAAGTATTATTATCCAAAATGGTACCAAGAGTGGATGATGGAAGTGCCTGTAACCAGAGGCCCGATTCCCATTCTCCCACAGCCAGGAGATGCGCACGCTCTGCAGTGTTGATTGACGTATTGATCAATTCTTTCCGTATCAAACTGCAAAGCGGCTCGTCCCACTGCCTCTGAGAAGAACGTTGCTCGGGTAGATCTGTGCCCGGGCAGCACATTTCCCAACTATTTACTGCCTCAGTCATGCACAGAATCTGAAAATCAACCAGAGAAGGCCCTAAGATTTGCCTGGTCAACTTTTCAGTGCTGTGGACAGACGACAAAAATGCTGGTAAGCCTAAACTGGAAACTTTACGTACACCTAGCCCACCAAATCGGATCGGCAGCGTGGCTTGGGTCCAGGCTCGGTCATCCAACGTTACGTTGAAAATGGACGTTAACGTGGACCGAATAATTTTATCGACTTTTTCCAAAAGCGGTAAATGTTTCCATAATCGTGAAGAACGAAGAAAATATGTAAATTTTGGACCAAAGCAACAAAAACGAATGAAGTTCCAATCGAATTTTGCAAAATATACAACAACCAACTACGTTTTAAATTTACATGATATCTTGTTCGTAGCTGGTGTTGTATTGACGACTCCAGAACAATAATGTCTCAAGAATGAGGCCTCATATACAGTGTCTCAAAAGAAAGTTTCTATTTGTTTAGCTAATTGCAAGAACGCAAGGAATCCGAGGGGCGCGGGGAGTATGTCAATTGGTCGCCCGAATCCTGGGAATTCAGTCCTACTTATTAGTTTGCTATGTGATGAAGCGTTTCTCGGCGGTAGACCACTAGTTGTGCGTGCGAGAGTTTTATAAAACAGTGATTCGGCGTGATTCGGCGACTCCCCGCGCCCCTTGTATTCGTTGCGTTCACGCAATAATCTAAACAAATAGAAACTTTCTTTTGAGACAAACTGTATATAATTTCTTCAGAATGACATTTCCCACGGTTTTTTTAAGAATAAAACAAACAATTTAACAAACATCTGTCATTTCATTACGCCACTTTGTTTTGACTCGGTCGCAATGACATCTAATGTATGTTTTTTGTGTTTTGTATTTATAGTCCTCTTACAATGTACCAACAACACCTTACTATCAAGGTACCGGAATCCATATGAATATTTATCCCCTTCGGAAAGCAAAATTATACAGCAGTTGCCTCAAAACGTGTTTGATAACCTATTAGACGAGAGGCCGGATCTGAAACGAGTTCTAGAGCCCATCCGGAGATCTAAACTGCGGCACCCGGTGCTGGAGCACAAGGCGAGGCCAAGCTTCAGGGAGCTGTACCCGGATGACTACAAGAGTGGTGACGGATACTACGATGAGGAAACCAGCTCGAGTGACGTCACGACCCGCCGTTTCCAAGTCACGACATCGACCGAGCAGTACAACACTACCGCTGAAGAGGAAGTCACCGGGAGTGCAAACAACTCCAAAAAGCTATTACCCTTTCTGTCTGGGCCTCTGGCTAATAAAACGCGGAAGTTTTGGTTTATACCACCTAAATGGTATGGTGGTGATGATTTTACGGGACCGTATAAAGCTTCATGTTATTTTTGTAACATGTATGCAAGAGAAATACCCACGAACCCAGCTTGTTACAGAGCTTTCAATTCAGAAGATTGGCGTGACCGAACACTGGCGAGGTACTTCCGGATCATGTGCTACTATAACATAGAAACAGCACACAGGAAAAGAGAATATACATGGTATGGATACAAATACCAATATGACAAGGGATTGAAGAGAGAGTATTATGGTCATTATATCGGAGGATGCTTTAAGAGATTTTTAGACATCGGTGAGGTTTACACCTCGCGAGGGTGTCGGGCTTATTGGCCAAACTTTGAGCAAACCTTCGCGAACCACAGATTCCGCCGTATGGAGGTGTTGATGTACGGGAAGCCCGAAGGTTGCATCTCCAGCCCACACGCGTCGCTCATGCCCTTCGCCCGCGGCATCTCACTGTTCACGCGCTACCACGTGTGTGTTTGCGAAAATAGATACTGTAACTCTGCAGTCCTCAAAAATATTTCTATCCGATCTACAGTCGTTTTACTTTTATTTGTATTTTTTTATGATAGTTACACATCTTCTTTACTTTAAGTTTCTTATAATTTATATTCCTTTTTCTATATTTGTTATATAATACTTGTTCTATTTCAATTTTATGGTTTAAACGTACGTTTTTTAACGGTTTGGTACGACATTTAATTTATACATTTTTTGTAGACTTATTGTAATTATTTATCTATTTGTTTAAGATATTCTTTATTATACAATAATGTACTACATACTGACAGTTTTTGTTTTAATTTAGGACATTCTAGTAATTGAAATGAAACTACTTTTTACAGATTTTGTCGCAATTTATTTTAGGTATCGAAACGTCGAAACCTGCAATCTAAAAAGCGAAAATTAGTGAACCTGTTGGTCTCTCTAACCAGTATATTTTGTGATCCGTTAATATACAGAATGAATCGAATACTGTTTGGTAATCCGAAAACCCCCATTTATGTTTTTGATAGTTTAGGATAGGAGTCTTAACTTTTTGGGACAATTCTTTGGGGGACATCGTAGGTATAAAATTATAAAACATACTACTTATGTTTTATCAATCTCTGCGCTATACGGAAAAAATATTCTGTCATGCTACTTTTATTAGCCGTGGCCGTGAAATCTCAGACAGCAAAGATTTCGCAAAAATGGTGCTGCCATCTATATATATTTTGTGTTCCGTAATTTATATTTTGTAAAAAACGTCGGTGAGGTTTACACCTCACGAGGGTATAACTGGGCTGGCCACATCTGCCGCATGTCAAACTACCAATGGGCCAAACGAACGACTCAATGGGTCCCTCTAAATGGCAAGAGACATCGCGGTAGACCCAGACGGAGATGATCGGACGAACTGGAGTAGTTTGATAAGGACTGAGATGGAGAAAGGGTAGAGAGGCCTTTGCCTGCAGTGGGAAAGAAACGGCTAATTACAAAAAAGTTTTTTGAGGTTTAAAGAATATCAAGCGTAAACACTCTTATTCAAAATTATAATAATAAAATATTTAAAATAAGATAATTACATTAATTTATTTGTGGTTATACGGTTTTCACGAAAGGACATTCAGGAGAAAGGTTTTGTGTGTATAATTCGTTAATTAGTTTTGTGCAAAATGTTTGCGTTTTTTCAAATCAACAATGTGGTTGAACGAGAAGTATATCGGTGTGTAATTTATAAAAGTTCTGTGGAATTGTGCCCCACAGGGTCTATAAGTGTTCCTTCACACTAGTTTTAAAGCGACTTGTGAAATAACAATTAAATTTACATAATTACTGTATTCTTGTTATAATTGTGTTTCTACAGATTGATGGTATGTTTGATGATTTATTTTTATTTTTTAACATTGTTAGCAAAATAATAATTTAATTGTGCAATAATGATTGTTATTCCTTGTGCCCTATATAGTAATATTATGATGTAAAAATTCTTGCCACAGCACAGAAATGTACCTACTATAAAACGGACACTACACTGAAATTATTGACGACGTCAGCAATATAAATGCCGGAGATATTTTTAGGTGCAATTTCATGTCAGGTATTTTTATTTTATAAGAAATTGTACTGTAAGGAAGATATCGGGCTAATGGATAGAGTGCATTAGTCGTTGTCCCAATAAACACTTGAACGAAACTGCTATTGAAAGCATAGAAAGACAAGAAATTGAACCGAAGGTACATTTTATAGTACAGTTTTCTTTGTTTTGATCTTCCCTATTTACTTATTCCAACATTGTATTTATTGAGCATTTAAAGAAAAAAAAAATTGTGTGCTATTACTTCGATTATTTATTTTTTTACATCGTGGCACACAACAATACGCAATAATATCCATATCGGTGTGCACCCGTGATGTGCACAGTTGCACACGAGATTTAAATACACAGTTATGTTTGTTTAGTCATTATTACATAGCAATGTTTCACTATTTTGTAAACTGTACATTATCGTTTATTATTGCCGTTTTCGTCAGTCACAAGAAATGGTAAAAGTTAAGTGTTTCGGTTTATCTAACTAAGCAAGTATTTAAACACCTAAGACACAACTTGTAAGAATTGTTGAACAGTATTCCAACAAAGCTGATTAGGTCATTGACCTGCTTGTGAAAAAGAAGAAAGTTAGGATTGCAAACTTTTCTCGTTAGTAGACTTATTGTATGGGAAGCTGAATTAGGTGATGAATTCAATTGAACTTTACTAAGGAATTCCTTGAATATATATTAAATGGTATAAATTAAATTTTAACCAACTAGTATAAACATACTAAAATAGATGTATATTTAAACATAGGCAAAACATATATAAGTTGCGACCTAGTCTAACGAACGATACTTTACTAATTGGACAAGAGCGATTAAAATTCTAACGAAATTGCAGTGCCATCGACAATTCTTAAAGAATAGTCGTAGAAGTAGTAGGTGTAAAGTTCAGTAAAGATGCTCTACATCCAAACCTTTAATAATCATATGCTTAACGCTAGCAATTTACAAAGCACCGTAAATTTCCACCTAAAATTGAGAACTAGATCGGTAGCATACACGCCAGTTAAAGCTGAAATCAAAACAATGGTGTAGTGTATTGTTTGTTAGAACAATGCTTCTCTCGCTACGTTAACGCGTCTCGCTTATATCCTTTTAAGGGTAAGCAGAGCTCCAGCTTAAAACCCAAACTTCATACGGATGTATATTCCCGTAATATTATTTAGACTGTTTTGCTATTGTTAGTTCTATTGATGCAACTGAATTCGTATTTATGGCGGTCGGTGAAGATCAAGTGGGTTGAAATTTGTAAATGTGAAGCATTTAACATAATAGTAAACAATCTGCTCTGTATTTTGTTGACTTATATTGGTTTCAAAGCTAAATATTTTGAATTTGATATCGTAATTGTTATATGACTGTCCAAAAAAAAGGAGTGTTATGTTTAAATATAAAATCTCATCATAGGGAAAAGCTAAAGCTAAGCTGATTAATGTTTAGTCAACGTCATTCAGCTTTATTTTATGTAGGCACCTTTTCAATACGCGTTTTTGTAATACATACGTAAATAAATAAATGGTAGACTCTCACGGCCTTAAGTATGCCCCTAGAGTAATCAACTAAAGAGGTCAGATACCAATCGCTTACTAAAATGAGAGGAGACAGGAATAACTATTAAGTTATGATTAGCGCAATATCCCTGCCACTGATAGATTAATAATTTAAATTCTAAAGAAATCATTCAAGAATAATCAACGTATAAAATACGATTTATTTTATTCTACTTATTACTACTTAGCTATTGGTGTCTGTGAAATAGGCATTACTTAGTAAAAACGAACTCAAGTTTTGACTTATGTGCCTCAGCAAATAACTAAAAAATTACATGAAAATCGATTATTTACGTTCGGCGTAAAAACTCATATTCATCTATTCGTCTTTTCTCATGAAACTCTGTATTCCAAATCTTTCATATTGCGATTAGAAGATAATACCTGCAACTCAAACAAACAGTCATTCATATCACAATGAAACTCGCACTAACGTACGAGTATATGATTTCAAATCAACGATCACTGAGTGTTTTGATAGATCTATCGCGGTGTCAAGCGAATTGGTTACAATGGTCGGGCCCGATGATGGATCGATCTCAATACGAAATGGTATGACCGCTTCTCAGATATAGGTCAAGCTCCGTCTGACACTAACGAGAGCTAACGGACAGAATCACTTGATTTTCCTCAGGAAATTCGTTTTAAAGGAGAATTTTTTACTTGTGTCGAATTCGAAAAATCTTCAATTAAGTTTTTGTGTGGGTACTTAATTGAATTATTTTCAATCATTTAAGTTTGTTATAATGGGAAAAAGTGCATTCATTAATATTAGATGCCTCATCATCCCTTAATTTTCCCGATTTCATAAATCGATGGAATAATACCGTCCAATCAGCAACTACACAATATTAATGATTCGTGTTCAACTACCTAACACGTAGACAACCCCTTTAGATAGAAGAAAAAGAAAGAAAAAAAAAGGATATCCTAGAGGAATCAACATATCGTTTCCTACGAACTATGTAAATGATCTTGGAACATTGACCCAGTAGGTTTATACTTCAAGGTCTCGCTAGCAAAATGTCCGGATCCAATTTGTCTTACAATAAGTTCTGTAGATCGATCGCTCGGATGCTAGTCACTGGGTGATAGCAATTTGCGGTCGCCTCGAGGGTCTATTATGAATCCATAATAAGGCACCATCGATCTTCGAATTACAATTGAAGAAAGCGCCCTTTTAGCTACGTCGGAGTGAGCTTGTGTGTGTTTAGTTATTCAAGGTTGATAATTGAGAGGCTGGAAAACAAAAAATGGGGTCGTTTACCATATCTCGTCACACTACAATATTTGTTTGTTGTTGTTTTCTGATCCTAATAATTAATTCTGTTAAGTATATAAAGTATCTAAATCACACACGTCAATTTCGTAAAGTAGTAATAGCATAACTAAACTAAGTAGTTTATTTGAAAGGAATATAAAAACCTCAAAATTATTTACCCTGGAATCCATTAGCGCTGTACCTAACCACACATTGTTATAAAATTTCAACGTACGGTTCTGGATCTATTAATGTCTGGGGCATACAAATATTGGTTCTGAGCTCACAACCCTTAGTTTCCTAAAACTTCGCACCGCTTCACTTAATTACTTCTCTCTGCAGCTCAGAATAACAAAGACATACGTGTATAAAGACCTTTATCGTTTATCGACTGGATTCGATCATCTCACATTATTTTGTTTTAAATGTTACCTACAGCTAGGTTCTGCTGTAATGATATTATGTGACTCATTTAACAAACTCATGAAACTCTCATTTGCACGAATACGCACATTAAATGCAGTAACTTTTGTGGTATTTTGAAGTGTTAGTGCTGTTTATATTAATTAAATAAATAATACAAACATCAGTTAGGTCAGATTGTTGTATTAAAATTCTAACTCTAATATAACATTAGAATAATATATAAAAAAAAAACTAGCAATTAATAATTCTGTTCAGTCAAAAAAGTATCGCTAGTTCATAATTAGGCAATGATCGGTTCACATACGATAATACTACGCTCGTGATTGGTCAATCAAAATGGCGGCATTAACGTCTTGATGCGTGAAATAGATATCGATTGGCATCCAGCGTAATGGCCTATCATCACATAACGATCCATCATTTATGTGGTATTCTAAATAATGCATACATAACTGTTCTCAGTGGTCGAGTGACGGATACTAGTTTTTGAAGGTTGCCTGTTCTGAGGTCCCTGGTTCGATCCACATACGCGTGAATGCAGAATACCACTTTTTTAATTATCTCGGATCTTGGTGTCTGTAGTCTTTCGCTGTCTTAAATTTCATAACACAAGTGTGTTAGCTACTTAGGGTACAGAGCAATATATGTGACGTCGTCCACATTGATCCACTATCGATCAATGAACTGTTATCCAGCTTTATGACAACTCCGCAACACTAGCAAGATTGACCAATAAATACAAATACACATAATTTCTTTAAGGTCATGAATAAAAAAAACTAGGTGCTTATTTAGCTTAACGAAAAGCGACCGCACATCTAAAGCTCTTCCGCGATGACGTACAGACAATAAGGTGGCTCAGAGAGGCTTTCACACATTTCCATCGCTACAAGCACGCCCGCATCGTCGCTAGACACGTATTCATTCTACAGAGCTTCTCTCGTAAGCCTAACTAGCAAACATTTTAGCTGCCAACGCTTTACTCTGTTTGTATAGATAAATCCTTTGGCTGTTATGTTCGCGTGCATAGGTCCACGAATATACACGGGTAAAGGTAACAAGCTCAGTTCTAGAAAATGTTTACGTTCTATGTGTTTGATTTGAATGTTTTGAGCGCGATGACTTGGGGTGCGTTTCTGAGAATGACAGTGTTCACATAAATTGAAGCCTTAAGTTAGGATCTTCTCTATCTACGTATCTATGTGATGTGGCATAGTAGTTCCTAAACGAGTGGGCCGATATGATGAGTTTTTGATGTTTGTATTGATCGTTTTATTTTCTATCTATAATTTATCTGCTAAGTTCTTGCGATGCGGCGCCAGATCGCACCCTATCGCGTAGTACCTTGGACCTTTGTGTGACAACCCTAAGGTAAATAAAAAAAAAACAACATCATGATATTCCCATATACTCATCATTCTTCATATAACCCAAGAATACAAAATAGCAATAACAAAGTTTTGGCAGCAACACGTCATAATTATTACAGGTTTCGCGAAGCCCAGTCTATAACGTTTGTTATGAAATTTCAAGTGCACTCGCTTTGTATACAACTTTTTCAATAACAGCACGGTGGAAACACTTTTGGGCGAAACGGGCTGGGACACAAATATAGATATTATACAAAAAAAAAATCGACTTAAATACGTTTTAATGGTATACCTACTACTTTGTGACTTACTTGTCGCAATAAGTAATTTTTATCTGTTTTCGCACAAAATTGTTTTACATAAATTAGATTTAATTAATGCGTTTGTGACCTAAACAGAAATAAGCAGTACCTTTGTGCATCATCTGTAATAATCTAATATCTTCTTTCTGTAATCTATTGTGTGTGTACATAAATTATTAAATAAATAAATAAAACAATTCTTTGCTTTTCCTTAATGTTCTCATTATTGACCCATACGGTCAATATTCAATTAATAATTATTTATTTTAACTAACTTGTAATTACTTTGCGATAGTTTAGTATAGAGGTAATGCGATTAGCTGGACATTAATTAATTTGAATACAAACTATGTTCTTAACCTAAGCATCAATCAAGACGCTTCAACAGCTAATCATGTGTCTTTCAATGATTAATTTACCGTTGAGTACTATTGTGCATTCATCGGATGAATTATATATGATAATAGTCCACTGCGCTTAATTAAGCTTATACCCTGACGTAAATGATAATCATCGATTAGAAGTAGATTGTCTTAGGATAGTCTATGTTATTTGACCGAGTTATTTTGCCTAATATAAATAGAGGTTGTTTAAAGCAACAAAATGCTTAAATTGTATTATTTCCATAATAATTATTTAAAGAGACTAAAGATATCGTGTGCCACTGTTGAGTTATTAACCAGTAAGTTTTTATTTACAATTTTCCTCCAATTTCTACACAATTTATTCCTGGATTCTCTAAGTAGTAATACCCATTATCAATATACCAGGGCTTTGATTCAGTTATTTAAGAGTTGCCTGCATTGACTTGCTGACTTGCTGACTTATTGACTTGCTATATCTGGTCATTTTTACGATCATTCTCTTCGAGAGTAATTCAATGAGACTTTATTGATGGCTTATCTGAATACGAATATGAGGCAGAATGACAAGTAAAGTGACCGACTACTGGCATGCATGTAAAATAGCTGAATTGAGGCCCAGTGTTGACATTACGAAGAAACAGACGAACAATTCAGTTATGCAATATTACATACCGATACTTAAATACCTGACATACTCATTCTTTAGTCGATATGATCCGCATAATACGGCTTCCATTTGGCGCGGTGAACGCAATTCCTTCTCTTATTGCATTTTTGACGCAGCGATGCTAAGTGATCTCGTTATCCCATGTTGAATGTAGGATGGAGCTGTTTGGGTCGGGTTTAAGAATATAAATTAGAAAGAAAGAAAAATATATTTATATATGTTGGAGCTTAGTTATTTTACAAGAAATGTATATTAATTATCAGTTAAAAGCTACAGTTTTCTACTTGTCCATATTTTTTGGAAGAGATTCATGCGGATACCCTAAGAGCAGCTTTGAATGCTTCCCTGGACTTTGAACTTCTATATATGTATAGCTCTTGTTTGTTTAATTGCTAAAATGTATAGAAGTGACTAGTCACGAGGATTATCGAAATGAAATGACTAAATTAATTAATTTTTATCATAATTAATGTTTGTACAAACGTCATTTGTTTATGAAGCTGTACAGATATTGTGAACAGAGTTATTTTTTTTTTCGTTTTAAAGGATAACTACCTGTGAATACGTTTGATTATTTACATGAGTTAAAAAAGGCTATTTTTATTTTGTTATTTTTCTCAAATGAATGAAGATCTACTAACTACCAACAATTAGACAACTTTATGATGTTAACAGTTTTGTTGTTACTTACTGGACTTCTGTGCCTGTACTGTATCCTAATAAAACAGGTCCGTAGCTATTGTGGAAGAGAGACAGCGCTACGCACGGATAATGCGTCGTCTCGCTTCCACGAATCAGTCCTGCTTTAGAAGGTTATAGTACCTAAGCTAGTCCTCAGAACAGTAATCAAATCTAGAATTAATAACAGACTAGCAAATGAACGCTTAGTCGCAAAGCTGGTAGGGTAACATTTTCTAGGAACAATTAACATCAATAGATAAATTCATTTTACTGAGAAATCTTCTCAGTAACTAAGAGTCTCGTAAATGGTTTTCATTTAATAAAACAATTACATTTCAAAATGAAACCAATTTTATTATTTTCACTTTTATTAAATTAAATTGTTAGGAATAACATAAATGTCCATTTACAAATTAAACAATCACATTACAATGGAAAACTCGTAAGTAATACGTTATTTACTTTGAATTTAATAATGGTTGAGTTTGCCGTTGCTTATCATTATTTAACTCCACCTAAACATAATCATAATAATACATACATATAATCACGCCTTTTTCCCTTATAGGGGTAGGCAGAGACCACTTCTTTCCACTAGCTACGATCCGTACACACCTGTTTCGCTTTGTCCACTTTCATTATTCCCTTCATACATGCTGTTCGGTTTATGGTACTCTTGACCTGGCATGTTTTCATTCACACTCGCCTTATACACCTTATTCGTCAATCGTTCTTCATTCTTTCTCTCGACATAGCCAAACCTCCTCAGCATACCTTTCTTAATTTTTGTCTCAACATCCATCATCTGACATACTTCATCCACCTTTCCTTGCATTCCTCCTCTTACATTCAACGTAGCGAAGCGGCTCCCCGTGGGCCACTTTTCGCCCCCGCGAGAAACGAGACGTGATGGGTGGCGAACCACATCGCCGCCATTTTGGATAATTAAATTATTTTTATGAATATCCATTGCGTTCCTGCGGGATAAGGAATTGGGAAAGGATACGTTGGAAAGGATATAAGGTAGGATGGGTTATAGGATGCTACCATCACGGAGGTACAATGAATGTGACGGCAACAGCTAGGGCAGTCCGGGGTCGCGTACCCGTGGTGGATCTAGCCAACTGTCGGACAGATAACTGGTAGATCCACCCCCTGAACACTAGTACACAATCATAATAATAATTAGACTATAAACGTCCCACTGCTGGGCACAGGCCTCTTCCCATATAGAGAAGGCAGGAGCATTGATCACCACGCTTACTCAATTGCGGATTGTCGATTTAAAAATCCCAATTTTAGAATCCAGGTTTCCTCATGATGTTTTCCTACACCGTTAGTCATTTACCTAAACATATGTAAATCCCTAATTAATACAGAGTATAGTATATATATAATATAGTATATATATAATAGTATAGTATATATATATAGTATAGTATGTAAGAGTATAGTATATTTATATATATGTAATATAGTATATATACAGAATACAGAGTAATGGATTACTCTGTACTCTGTTGGAACAGACAAACTATCCAAATATAGTTTTGTTGGACTTTTTGTATGTCATAAAATGTACCTTGTGCCTTATTAAATAAATAATAATAATAATAAATAATAATATGTTTCCAACACGTAAAGGCTACGAAAAGCCCAAACATTTAAAATAAACAACTAACAACTTACACAGACAAACTGACAAACTGTAGACAGTCCAATTAACACAAACTTAAACAAGAGGAATAACTCTTGATTTCACATTAAACTTGTCCAAAATTTAAGTTAATTTATTAAGAAAGCCTTGAGTAAAAGCGTTTGTTGTTGAGTGATAGGTATAACTGTTTGCAGTTTAAATGGTTGAACATTTAATTTTAAGCAAAATAGAGTTTTACCTACTGACGCAAAAAGACGGGTGTCATGTTGTGTAATTAAGAATGGATTGATTTTGATACGTGTTTTTCTTGTTTGAAAGCGGACATTGTCGAGATGGTTCTTATAAATTTGACAAGCAGTTTGCAAATTTTAAAACATTGCAAACTGTTTACTGGATTGTTAGCTTACAGTTATAAGAAGAATTTGAAACAGATTTTCTCTTTCTTTCGAGGTTATTTCTTTACTAAGCTGACCCTGAATTCAATCTAATGGGACAAGATTTACCCAAAAAGACAAAGCAATACGCAACACATACTGCTCAATCTTTAGTCTCCCTTATTAACTAAATATCTTTTTTTAGGTATAATTATCAAATAAATAAACGCCTAAAAGTGAAAGAAAAGAAAACATCGCTGTTTAAGCAGTGATTTGCGATTCTCCATTAAGAAATCCCATCCTTTATTACGGCCTATAACTCTCGGAATAATATATAGCCGCACTAAACGTAAATACAGCATACTAATTACTCTTTTAATTAACCGACTGCAAGAGAAGGAGGTTCGCAATTTGAAGATATTATTTTTTCTTCGATACGCTACATCTCCCGCAATTGTTATTTGATCGATAGGGTAGATCCTTAATTTTTTTTTTATATGATTAAGTACTTTCTTTCACGTTTATGTAGAATAAATTAATTATTTCATTTCAAGGATCACAACTGGAAAAGAAACAGTAAAAAAAATATTATTTATTAGCCTATGTTATAAATAAATAGTAAAACAGTAGCGTCAAAAACAAAATAGCTCGTATATACTTGTTTGCCTATCCGAATTTATTGGAAATAATAAATTAGGAAAGGTACCCTAGGCACATTGTCTGAATAGTAACAAGCCAACTTTCTTTTAGGAGTAAAAGATAAACATCGGCAATCATTTATCAACTGGACAACAAAAGCAATACAAGTTTCTTTGTAACTATAATGTTAATCAATAACAGAAAGAAACATTGAACTTTTGTGTCTGCTTGCTTATTTACATTAAAATAGTCTTCTTATTTAAAACTAATGTAAACAGAAAAACTAGAAAGAAAGAAGAAAAAAGTTTATTTGACACAGACACAGAAACACAAAAACAACAATAAAAAAATAAATAAAACCTAACTCAAAATACATAGATACGATAGATTTGTTTACTAGATTCTTTGTCTTAAATTTCTTACTTTTATTACCAACAAATAAATTCATCATTACATTTTTATTGTATAATTTTTCATTCAACATAACCTTCCATTAATTACACACAAGCGTAATTAGATTATCATTTTCTTTAATTATCAGGAGAAAAAACGTCTTCAAAGTCAACATTTACAAAAACAATTGCAATACCAAACTGCTATCCTATCAAATCGCAACTTTTTTAGGCAGCAAACTAATTACGGACGTAAGCTTCAAAATAAATGTTCTGTTGATCTTACCGATCGTCCAAGATTTATCGCTAACTTTCAGGAGTCAACTGAACTAAATTTGGTGATAGGAACTCTTAGCTCAAACAGAACTTCAGTATTCCAAACTCTATGGCAAGAAAGTTTGACGTACCTGAAGTTGTGGAGACAGCCAAACTATTTAAGATGGAAAGTTTTTGAACGAATTAAACTTTTAACGAACGGCGAAACACTTTGAAGGGAACGTTATAAATGAGAAACTAACTGCTCGTTGTCTGTCAGACGTTTGTCGGAAACTACTTACAAATATTATAGTGCTAGTTTTTACATGGCCGATGTTTTGTATGGCAGGAAGTTTGTAACATTATATCTACAAAAGATGTATACGGTTCAGTAGAAACACTTTATCAAATGTCAAAATAAATAGCATCGAATGGAAAATAAATTATGTTGAATAGCATTTTTATACTCGCAACTTAGATTCTAACTTAATGGAAAAGTGAATCGTGGTGATACTCATTACACATTTTCTCAAAAACAGTTTTCAAAATCTTAAAAAAAAAACATATATAAAAGAGACACATATCATCACGCCTGAATCCCCGAAGGGGTAGGCAGAGCTGTAGTAGTGTAGGCGAGCCTATTGCCACTAACAGGGCACTAATCCAAACTCCGACCTGTTACTGAGAATTAAATAGAAAAACTCAATAACACCTTGGTTGACTCGGGAATCGAACCCAAGATCCCTAGCGTAGCAGTCGCGCTTAGCACCACAAGGCCAACGAGACTGTCAAATAAAAGAGACCAGAAAAAAAATATCTAAATCACTACCTAAAATATTTATATATCTCAAAAATATTTCCGTTGCTAAGTCAAGCTCATGAATGACCATCCTAATCACTTCGGAAAGTGCTGGCTGTTTATTTACTTTCACTTTTGAGATAGGAAAAACTTCGGCATGCTCACTCAAGACCTTAATCAGTTCGGACCGGCCTGTATTGTACAGTAGGAAATTAAGAACGTGGGAAGCTTACAGTAGTCTGAGGGACGTTTGTTTGTTCACAGCCAGCGTTGTTACAGAAACTTGTATAACGTACCACTATCTTGATTTAGTACAAAGCACACAGTAATTGGATAACTAAAATTAAACTGACTTTACGATATTTGATTTATTAGGGACTTGTATTATTGTGGTTTTCTACAATAATTCACGACCCGAACTAAAAGCTAACTTAAAAGAAAAACATCTATACCTACATTATGCATTGAATTACTGAAAAGTATCTATTTATAAGTAAGAAATGTCTTAAATCAATGTTGTTATTATTATTCTTGCTCGTGATTTACAAAAATATTACAGCAAAAGTGCGTAAAATTTAAAGCTTTCAGAACTAACACGTGCCTAATTACGAATACGAAACATGAAATTACAATATACCTTTTGATTCTGCACTCAACTTAGCGTTTACGCAAATATAGATGTACCAAAATAGTCCAACCCAGAATTCGTAGGCAGGCTTCGATAACGGTTATTAAAGGCTATTTGTTTCAAACACGGGAGTGTTATAAGTTGGTATTATTTATTCACTAACTTGGCTAGACTACTTTAGGAGTCAGCCTTAGTGGACAAGGGAGTAAACAAACATAATGGTTAATTAAGTCTTGTCCTGTCTGGGCGCTAGTGTTAAATGTGCATTTGCAAAAAAGAACAACCATAACCTGTTTTGATTTTTATAAATAAGATTTTAAATTAGCTTTAATTAATTTGAGTTAAGCCCTACATTGCAAACTGCAAAAAAATATTTTATTTTAAACTTACGCCTTACTAAACACACTATACATAATAATATAATACTGCACTTGTGTAAACACAAGAGAGATTATGTTTATACGAAATTGCAGCTAATTGCAGGTATCATACAAATCGGATTTGGTGAGAGCATGAATTATGAAATGCTTCGCGGTAACGTCCGGTGCACCAGGTATTTAGTGAGCTTCAGTTTCATCCTCTGGCTAATCTCCAATATTCTGGTTTCAGAACCGAAATAATTTATAACAGGATTTCAACATCAGAATGCAGTGCTGAAGCATAATTATGAGAAAAAATATATTTAGAACAGCATTCGTATAAAATTAGGAGACTTATATTTAAGCATTTATAGGTTGTAAGCAGTAAGCATACTAAAATCTAGTCTTAGGGGAAAAACATGTTATTTCTAAGGTAAGATAGTTCACACAAGACCCTAATAACGTATTTAACGAACCTACATAACATAACATAACATATCATCACGCCTGTATCCTCGAAGGGATAGGCAGAGGCGTACCAATGTACGCCCACGGTTCGCCGATATGTTTAGGTCCCATGTAATAGGGGGCGAGCCTATTGCCACTTACCGGGCACAAATCCAAACTCCGACCTGCTACTGAGAATTTCATAGAAAAACCCAATAACAGCATAACGAACCTTTAGTTTAAATTAACGCTATCGACGACAACATGCATTTTATAATACATGTTTGTTTATACATATTTACTGTACCTACTGATACAAGATGTTTAATATCGTTATACGCATGGATAAACTTCAAGTTACTAGTACCTAGTACTAGGTAGTGAATAAATAAGCAAACCCTTTATCTAAACTCACAATAGTTTCGTATGAAATTCCATTATGCTCAACTAAATTAAATTTAAATCTAGCCTATTTACTTAACTTTAACATAATTAATTTGGTCCCTTATTTCACTGTTCTATAGTAGTGATTTTTTCTTTATAAAGCCGAACAAAAAATGTTTTTTTCAATTCATAAAATACTTTTTCTTTTCGCATAATTTCGTTCTATTTACTTTTGTAGTTTTATTCTGAGAAGCAAAATATTGTTTTTTAATCTTAGGTCTAGTCCAATTTTGTTATCATTACATAAAATAAAATTGTACACGAAATAAAATCTTACGAAACAGTTTTTGTATAAGTGCTTTTTGTAAGCAACTATCTCGTATTTATTTAAAGAAATATTAAAATAGAAACTTAAATATTCGTTTAGTTATATACTAAACGAATATTTAAGTTTGTGTGAGACAATAACATGTTATACAATGACGTCATTCCTAACTTCGTAAGACTCAAATTGAAATTAAATTATCTTATACTCAAGGTAAATCTTATTACCCAGTGATATAATTTCAAACAATAAGAAACAACCTAGACCTTTAACTTCAGAAGAGCTATCCATAAAATATGAACCCTAATAGGCTCCTAAATTAGATTTACCTTCTACAAACTTATACTAATTATTAAAGGCATTAGCGTAATAATAATTATTTCGCTAATTCCTTAGTTATTGACACCGCATTAAGCTGTAAGAGTTTAATACTGGTCGAAAAGGTGACGGTATTAAAATACGGACGGAAAAACCTGAAGTTACCTTTGCCCAGCAGTGGGACAGTAACAGGGTAATTTAAAAAAACAATTCTTCTATTATCTATTATGTTTCTGAATTGATCTGTGAGGCTATTAATTATGATTATATATTCCCATGAGCTTTAATCTTCTATCTGTACCTTGACGTACTCATATTGTGTGAAATATGTGATGTTTAAAAAACAATATAATTTTTTTTTAATAGCCTCCAAATCTGTCTATCCATTGCGATTTCTGGCCACGTGCGACCCGCATAACTGACTAGATCATCACACCATCATATCTATTAGGTGTAGAAAATATTCTAACATGTAACTTTTCTTCACATAGATTCGATCGTAAGTTACATTAGATCACTGAAAAAGTTTGTTTCTTTTTGCTGAAAAAATAAGCTTTAAACATCAAGAGAAGCCACGGGAGCACCTTGTAAAGAATAAATAAAGGGTTTCACTTAAAATATTTTCCTCGAAAACAATTTAAATTGTATTTCTGTTTTCCTTAAAGGGTCATTCGATCCACTTTAAAATCCCTAGGGTAATAAATAAAAGGTGAAAAGTATCGCGACTTCTAAATCTCGAGTTACAGATTAAAATTTAAAAGTTCTTGAGAAACCTACTTAAAACAATTATCTACCTTGATAGTAGACCTTTGGAAAATAAGATTATTTTAAATAAATGAAGGTAAAATATTTTATGTCGGCGATATTTGCATTCTTCCTTGTTTCTTAGTACCTATTGATCTCTAGATAAATCATTCATACCGAACTATCTGAAATAGTGACGAGATTTTCAGTATCAGGTGTGAAGTAATGTTATTTTTATGAGTCTAAACTTTTAATCCAAAAAATACTAATTTTTACTTTACGAAAAATTTAATCTCTTAGGTACCTGACACCACAGGTTAGGTTCCTGAACTTCTACTAACGTCTTGTTTGCTATTAGAAACAATAAAAACAATGAAATATTGTCTTAGAATTCTATATTGCCCCGTTATATCGCTATTCGGTTGAGTATGTTAGTTCAAGCCTTATATAAGTTGTAGTAAGGCATAAGTATTATAATATAAGCGTAGTACTTTCATTACACCGCTTAGTGCTTTACCTTGTACAACTTTGTTTGTGTAAAAGCTTTTTCTTGCTAATTACAAGTTTCATCACAACATTAGTAATAATTTATTACCTTGACCAGTTTTTATGTTACATGGAGGGTTGTATAGTGTCTGTATAATAAGAATTTATTTAGTGGTGCAAACTAAACAATTTAAGTAACTTCCAGTTTTCAAAGTAGTGCCTTTTGCTAACTATTTTATCAAATAGTAGCCTTGTTTCATTTTATATGGGACTTAAATCACAAAATCTCGAAACGTCTCTAAGATGCTAGATCTTCAACGGAACGAATAATTGTAATTAAATACAAGAAGAGAATTTATTATTAATTTAATTATATTATATATCTACCTATACAGGAATTGATTAAAAGGTACTGGAAAAGTAATGATATTTTTTAACAATAATAAATAAACCATCGATCGCTTCTTAAGTGATTGGTGTCGTATGGCTCGAAAACTAAAACGAATCTGTTTAGTTTACCACTGGTGGGCAAAGATCTCCCACGTCAGACTCCAGACTTTTCTGATTCCTTTTTTTTCTCTGTTTCGTTTTGTTACACCTGTGTTCCTAAATTATGCGTCATAGCCATCATGAATAAATGTTTTTTTCTTTCATTCTTTTCTTTCTATTCGAGCTACATGACACCAGTCGCTTAAGAAGCGATTGATCGCTGAAGAAGCTATTACACTTTCATTTTCCACATCCAATAAAGATTAGGCTTCCTACAACTTGATTAATATTCCCCCAATAATCACAGAATTCCGACTTACAGCGTGTTAAAATGTAAATCACAGTTAACAGTAATTCCGCACCCAATTACCGCGGATCATTGCCTGAACTTTCCATTAAGACTTAGATAAGCCAGTGTCTAGATCTAGAGGAACTCCATCTTACTGAAGTTAGACACTGATTTCCTGGCTCGGGCAGCTTAAACTCGGCCAAACAATTGATTGCAGCTAGATAACGTTATTTGCTGAGAATTTAACTAGTTTTTGTGACGGTGACTGCAATTTTTTGTTTTAAACATTACACCTATACTGACTGACAATTTGAAAGGATTTGTCTATTTGGCTTTAGATATATATGTTTCTTTCTTTTTTCATGAAAAATAAAATATTTATTTACTATTTTTTTCAATGTCTATCTTTAGTAAGCGTCGAAATGTTTTTGCGTGACGATTTTACTTTATAATGTAATTTGTATCATAAATAATACATTTTTAGTCACAAGAACTAACTAATCAATACAATAACCTTAAAGTAACGAAAAATACCTATCCACAAAATATTTGTGAATTTAGAGTAATAAGTAGGTCCTAAATTTGTTTTATTTGTCATTTCACAAAGTTTCTAAGACTCTCGTCTGCCAAGTAGAGATTTACTCAATGACTAGAAGTTATTGTGATTCAATAAAATTAAATTAGTCTGAGCCCTAGATAGTTTTATTTACTGCCTCAAACTTTTAATGAACTAAACTCCAAAATTATTGTAATACTATTTTTCGTAAATTAAGTTAGCTCAAAACATATAAACCCAAAAAATAACATAAATTTAAAATTGTTTATTTAGCTGGTTTAAAACATAATTAAAAAATATTACCCGTGTCGTCAATTGCCTATTTTCCCATGCAAATTTTATAACAAACCCGTAAAGGTAAATTGTATTTTACTTTTTGTATGCATAATATGATTAGCATAATTTTATCCTACATTTTCACCAAATTTTAACACGAATCTTTTCAATATTATGCATTATTAAATATATGGCATAGTATGGCAAATAATCATTTATATTTGGGATGACGACATGAAATTATAAAATTGGACAAAAGGCTTCCAAATTATTTCATACATTTTATACATTCACATTAAGGTAGACCATACTTACAAATAGGGTTTATTTGAACAACTGTTCTTAAAATATCCATTATATAAAAATACTTTCTGGACTATGCAGATACATAGGTCATCTGGTAATTATCACAAAATTTACAACACCATATCACACAATACCTAGATTAATCTTTTTAAATCTTTCCTCAGAAAGATTTCCGACTAGCAAAAAACACAGAGCTACAGTAACACTATTATTTTACTATAGAAAATTTAAATTGAATTCACAACCAATACCTACTGGCAAAGTAAAGCAAGTAAAGTGCAAATGAAGGTTCTTTCACTTCCAAATGCCAGTAAAATTAATTATTTAGGTATTCGTTGTCGAAGCAAATTGCCGCCGAACGCCTCCTTTCATTGACTCTTAATAAAATCTGATATGGACACCGTTCTATTTTGAACTCTATTCCTTTATAATAAGAAACATCGGGATAGTCATTGTTTAATTATTCACAAACTTAAGTTTTGGTGATAAGGGATTATAAAGGACGGCTTATGTGACACGATCCGTAAATTTGATGTCCTGGAAAATTGGGATCTATCTATCACTCTAGGGTTTGAGCGTGGTGGACAGTTGTGAGTGGGATTTAGTATGCTATTGTCATAACATTAACATTTACTGCTAATGATTCTGGTGTATAACCTAGGGTCCAACTTAATGGCGCTGTTGGTTACGTCAACCTTCTTGGTTAGATGGAAACTGTTTATTAAAGGACTAGCTGAAGTACTAAACAATGATTGCTTTAAGAAGGAATGCGTACGTAATCTGACGTTGGTTGAATTTGTGTCATTATACTGAAAAAAGTCATTTTAAGTAGCAATGTTCTACTGGTAGTTTCGGTAATTGGCATAAGAATTAAGTTACCATAAATGATGAGGATAAATATGGCAATTATCTCAATAAGGGATATTATATCGCATTTAACAAGTCTTCTTGCCAAGAACAATATGATCCTCTCCTATTACCTTAAAATAATAAGACTTCAAATGCTCGGATCAGCTCCACAATGAACTAGGAGGCTGAATTAATTCGAAGATTATTTCTGAAGTAAATTATTTCCGGGTAATGAAAACAAGGAGTGTTCGCTAAAACTTTGGAGACGCTTGATTATGTTAAGGTCAAACCAAAGGGTATGAATTAGACAAAATCAAGACAATCGTATAACGGTCATTTCATATTGTGTTTTAATTCTTTTTATACGCTTGTATATTTGATTAAAAAAAACAGCAATGCGTTGGCTTAGTTTAAATGTTTACTGCAGTTTTATTTACAGATTCAGTGAAAGTCCGGTGAAGCAGTCCAAGCCTGCGCTCAGGCTATTGGCTAACTGTAAAGATCTCTACAAAAAAAAAAAGATTCAATGATATCGAGTTTTCCTCATAGTTTTAGTATATTATTCTATTAATATTTATTAATACACAATTAAATCTAATATAAGAACAAACTATAACTATACTAAAATTAAAACTTACATAAATAAAAACTAAATGGCGTCAAAGAACTCATCGTCATCCTTGTCACTGGCGGGGAACGTGCCCAGGAGGCTGGCAGCATTGCCACGTTGAATGGCTATGCCGATTTTCTGTGCAAGGAACAAACCACCCTCTGATCACGAGTAGAATCTACTCGTGATCAGAGGGTAGTTTTAGTATATTAGGTTCGATACAATTTTCAATTATTTCCAAAAAAGCATAATATTTCTCCGACCTCAAAACACAAACGTTATACAGCCTATAAATACTCAAAGGTCTGAAAACAATCTGTAGTTATTGTCGGACAATTTAACGCTAACCGAGAAACCTACGTAAGTTTCTTAATAAAGTACTACGTTTTCCTTATTTAGCAAATTACTTTCCAGCGAATTTTTTTTATAAATAATTCTATTTATTTTTATTTACGAATACTTAGAAATAGAGTATTATTTAACTAATTGTCTCGTCTCATGTCTCGTGTGGGTTATTTTTTTTTAATTAATCCCTTACTAGCCCCTTAGAACGTAAAGGGGGCATAATGGAATGGAATGGTCTAGATATTTAATTAGGATGTTAAAAGCCTAATATAATGTTTGATAACACATAAATATAACAAGTAACCGACTTCTATGAAATGGGACAACCTCTAAGACTGTATGTATTTTAAAAGTAATTTCCAATATCCATCTATAGAGATATTGCGTCATAATCATCATCACCATCATCAGCCTATAGCTATCCACTGCTGGACATAG
This sequence comes from Autographa gamma, assembly GCA_905146925.1. Lineage (NCBI taxonomy): Eukaryota > Metazoa > Arthropoda > Insecta > Lepidoptera > Noctuidae > Autographa > Autographa gamma. Next base: position 3,093,156 of record LR989858.1, read on the forward strand.
GCCTCTCCAATTGCACGCCACTGAGTTCTATCCTCTAGACATCGCGTAACAAGCATAAAAAACTTACCGGGTTTTTATGAAATCAGTTTAAAATTATTGTGTTAGTAAACTCACAAAGAAATCTAATCTAGGGCAACGTTAAACACCTAAAACTTAGTTCAACCTTCTCAGTTCAAATTGCGAGAATTTTTATTTAGTTCTAGTGCAAGCATCCCTTTGTTTGTCCAAAGTATTTGAAACCGGGGCAAAGTGTTCCGACACTTCCAACACATTCAATTACTCTCAGACACTGCTATCTGATCAAGTTTCAAAGCTGCACCGATAAGATTGAGACCGTGTGCTGCATTTAAAGAACTTTTGTTCAATTATGTCAATGATTAATTATTATAAAAGGTTTTGTGCACGAGTAGTTGAGACTGTTTTAAATCAAGAGCTGATAATGTTTTGGATGAGATAAGAGATTGTTATGAAGAAAATTATGAACCAAAATTGTAATTGTACTTCACCTAAGTTAAGTTGTATAAAGTAATTGTTAACTGACTTCAAAAAAGGAGGAGGTTCTCATGCGACCTTACTTTTTATGTTTGTAAAATCATAACTTACGAGTGGGTTAAACAATTTTGATGATTATTTTTTATTTGAAAGCTGGTCCAATTTCAATTTGGTCCACTTTTATCAGATGGGACTGGGATTTTAAAGAATTTTTTTTTTAATATACTGTTAAATTAAAAATAACTTCAAAACAACAATATAAAAAATATATTTAACAACAGACTGCAAATAAAACGTTTTAGATCAGAAAACATAACCATATAACTGATCTAATAAAATTAGCTCGAAAAAGAAGATTAAATTATTTTTCTTTTTCCTAACAGTAAATATTAGTTTTTCAAAAAGGTTCGTGAAATAATTAATGTTTGCCTCAAACGTAGACGGTCAAAGTATTTAGGGTTGTCAAAAACTTATAAATATTGAAATAATTATTTGTGTTTTATGTCAGTACAAAACAATAAAGATTAGTGAAGTAATAAATAGTATTAATATCATTGTTAAGTATATATTTTTTTTTTCATTAATTTACAAAATATAGGTTTTGTAAACAAAAAAAAATCGATGTTGAAAATCACAGATTGGAAATCAGAAGTAAAATTGACAAGAAGTTGATCTATCTCTATCTAGATATTCTTAGTTTTGTATATACCCATTTCGCATTACTAATACTAACCAACCCTAGTTTCAAGCCTGTTGCTTTCTATATTATCGGAAGAGGCCTATCATGTTTATGTATCCGATAATATTATAATTTCAAATCGTATCAAAGTTTTTCTATCAAATAGATTTTACCGGGAACTGTTTTTATGAAAACAAGCAAAATTTCAAGTGTTTTGATCCTTAATAAAATAATATTTGGAGTGTTTACGTAACTATGTTAATTCTTACTCTTGAAAACGATATAGAATTTTCATCTAGTAAACTAATAAATAAAAAAAAATGTCGTGGTGGCCTACCGGTTCAATGAACGGATTTGTATGCACGAATCTACAGGTTCGAACCCGGGCAAGTACCAATGTAACTTTTCAAATTTATATGTACTTTCTTAATTATTCTTAGACACTTCTGACAAACGGTGAAGGAAAACATCGTGAGGAAACCTGGATTCCAAAATTTGGGATCTGAAATCACCAATCCGCAGTGAGCAAGCGTGGTGATCAATGTTCGTGCCTTCTCTATATGAGAAGAGGCCTGTGCCCAGCAGTGGGACGTTAATACGTAATAAATTACTTTTATGATAACTATTTTTATAATTATATAATTATTTATAATTATTATACTCTTTAATTCATACACGTTTATTGCAATGAATGTAATTTGTTATCCACATTGAATTAGCAAGCCTATTTACATAAACCAAGTGGCGTATGCAAAGTTATGTTTTAACAATTCAACTAATGGCAGCAATTTTGTCCGATACCCTTATCCGGACCTTATCCCAATATTATGCTAAAATATTCAAAACAAGGGGAAATAAAATTTGGTGCCGAAATTCCAGACATTTTTTTAAAAGTTCGTATCCAACTTACTGGATTTTGTCATGAGTTCTTTTAATAAAATGTAGATTATGAATAAGCCTATATTTTTCGGAAAAAAGTTATATTAAATAGATTTCAGATAAGACAAAACACTATACAGCTATCACCTTAATACACGCTGAAATAAGACTACAAAAAAATATTAATTAACATCTTCATGTTGTGATTTTTGTGATTGGTTGTAGTCTTTTAGTCTACCAATTACAGTCACGTTCATTTGATTTTTCATCATTGACGGGCCTGTTGGTCTAGTGGTTAGAGACCCTGACTGCTATACCGGAGGTCGTGGGTTCGATTCCCACTCTGGACAAATGTTTGTGTGATGAGCACGATCATTTGTTCTGGTCTGGGTGTGATTTATCTATAATATGTATGAATTTAGAAATATATAAGTATGTATATCAGTTGTCTGGTTACCATAACACAAGCTCTCTTAGAGCTTAGCATGGGATCAGATTACCGTGTGTGAATTGTCCAGGAATATTATTATTATTTTTTCTTTTACATTTGTTTGTCTCCTCTTTAAGAGGGTAAGTACACTTACATGCGGGCGTGAACCAAGCGTGTAAGCTAAAATATTATAATTATATACTGTAAGTAGAAGATAGTGTCGATGATGTTAAAAACTTTCGGGTGATGCGGCAGGTGTTGAGTATGGTTGCTTTTTGAAGCATGTGGAGTATATATGAAGGCATGTGTAATGTGTCTAGACTCTGTAGCAATGACTTCGGTATGACTCCAGTGGATGACAATACTATTGGAACAATATGCACAATTTGTGCATCCCACTGTGTTTTCATTTCGATCGCTAAGTCCTGATATTTACTGAGCTTTTCAGAGATTGTCGCTTGAACATTGTGTGAGTTGGGAATAGCTACATCAATGAGATAAACGATCTTATTAATTTTGTCATGAACGGTAATATCGGGCCTATTGTAGTGAATTGTTTTATCTGTTATGATGGTTCTATCCCAATATATTTTGTGATTCCGGTTTTCTATTACAGTTTGAGGTTTATATTTATAATAGGGTTGCATTTCTGTAATGAGTTTATAAGTGTGTGCTAAGTGTTGGTGTATAATCGCCGCGACTTGGTCGTGCCGGTGTTTATAATCTGACTGTGCTAGAGATTTACAGGCCCCTGTGATGTGTTGGATCGTTTCAGATGCAACGTTACAGTGTCTACATAGGTCGGTTGGTAGGTTTGGGTCTTTTATTATGTATTTTCTATAATTACGCGTGGCTATAATTTGGTCCTGTATCGCAAGCATGAACCCTTCAGTCTCTGGAAACAACTCGCCACGTTTAAGCCATTCGTTCGATTTATCTTTATCGACGTGTGGCTGGCTTAGACAGGCTCGATGTCTTCCATGTAGCGCTTTTGTGGTCCATGCTGTGAGTTGGTGTTGTATTGTATTAAAGAGTTCATTTTCTTGGCTATTTCTATCATGTAAATTAAGAGGGGTCAGATTTTTATCTGTTTCAACTATATGATAATGAAGTGAGGATTCGGCTATTTTATTATGAAAGTACGTTCTGAGTGAGAGTATCTGTTTGTTGTGCAAGTTATTTATGTCTATAAGGCCTCTTCCTCCTTCCTGTCGCGGTAGTGTTAGCCTCTGTATGCATGATTTGGGATGGTGTTTTCGGTGCTTGGTTAGCTGTGTGTTTATTGTGCGCTGTAAGTTCATGATGTCTGTTTTTGACCAGCGTATTATGCCAAAAGAGTAAGTTAAAATGGGTATTGCAAAAGTATTAATGGCTTTTATTATGTTTTTTGAATTTAAATGTGTATTTAGAATTAATTTTAGTCGGTAAATAAACTTTTGGCGAAGCTCTTGTTTGGTCATTTTTTGCTGAATCTGCCTGGATTGTTTAAATCCTAGGTACTTATATAAACTATGTGCGTCCATCGGCTCAATGCACTCACCATTTACCAGGGTATACCGATTTTCTTCAAACCTCCCCTTTGTAATTGACAAAATATTGCATTTGTCAACACCAAACTGCATGTGGATGTCTTTAGAAAACTGCTCTGTTATTTCTGCTAGTTGGAATAAAGAACTTTTAGTATTAGCAAAAAGCTTTATGTCATCCATATACATTAGGTGGGACAAGTTGTATACTCTATTATTATTAGTCAAATTAAATCCTGCACCGGATTTGTTTAACTGTTCGGATAGAGGGTTTAGTGCCAGGCAAAACCACAACGGGCTTAAAGAATCGCCTTGGAAGATTCCACGTTGAATTCGGATCGGATCAGTAGTCAAGGACTGCGATGAAGCTTGATTTAATTTTAAAATCGTTTGCCAATGGCCCATGGAAGACTGTAGAAAATTTATTAGAGTTGGATGGATTTTATATAAACTTAAGATATGTAACAGCCAACTATGCGGCACTGAATCATAAGCTTTTTGATAATCTATAAACATGGTATGGATATCTCTTTTGCCTTTAACTGCACTGTTCATAGTAACCGCGTCTATCGTTAATTGTTCCTTGCAGCCTTGACTACTCTTCCTACACCCTTTTTGTTCTTCGGATAAAATGTTATATTTAAGTAGATGTTTGTGGACTATTTTACTAATACAGGCTGTGAGAATTTTATAGAGTGTTTGGAGACAAGTTATTGGTCGGTATTTAGCTGGATTTATAGGATCATTAATATCTTTGGGTATCATGTATGTGACTCCCTGTGTAATGTATGGCGGTAGTAAATGTGGATTTTTAATAAAAGAGTTTAAGTGGCTATAAATGAAGGGGTGTAAATAAGTAAATTTCTTATACCAGTAATTATGAATATTATCTGTGCCTGGTGATTTCCAATTGTGTGTATGTTTAATGACCTCAGCAAAAGTGTCAAGGGGAATGTGTTCAAAATCCATTTCTGGAATTTGTGTTGGTGTCTCGTTAATCCATTCAGCCTCAATGTTATGGTGTACGGGATTTTCCCACAAATTAGCCCAAAACCCCCGAAAATTATTAATGTCCGGGATCTCTGTGTTTGGACAGCTAGACGTATTTTTACTATTGGCCAAATTTCTATAGAATGTCTTCTCATTATTACTAAATTTAATATTTTGTGTTTTTCTAGCTGTGCATTTAACGTACCTTTTTAATCTACTTGCTGCAGCGCTTAATTTCTGCTTTAATGTATCTAGAAAATGTTCCATTTGTGTATTAGTGTCTTCGTGTTGTGCATGTATCTGATGTGTTTGCTGTATATTTCTAACTGTTTCTAGAATTCTTCGACTTCTATTACCTTTAATAAATTCTTTTAATCTACCAATATTAACTCTTAGACTGCCTATTTTCTTTTCTAATCTAATTTGCCACTTAGGTGCCCGGCGTGGCTGTATTCTGTGTTCAGTCTGTATGTCTTGGGATATTTTAGTTCCATTGCATTTAGCTGCCGCCCAAGCTGCACAATAAACGATGTTTTGCATATCTTTGAAGGTGCTATCGCTATTTACGTGCTTGGGAAGAATAACTCTATTTATGTAATTAACAATGACACTAAACTTTCGAGATGTTTTCTGTTTCGTAATATATGGTCTCCTTGTTATGTCAGTGTCACTAAAGTATTGACAAGCAAGTTCGAACGTGCTTTCGATCTCTGGATTAGGTGGTAAATCTAGGTTATAACAAGGAGGTGACTGTGCTGCTTGATCAGTTATATCATTAATGTCTTGTGTGTGTGTAAATGTAAGAGCTTCACGTTCAGTATGTATTTGGGTGATATTATATTCTAAATTATGACTTTCATATAGGATACTACTCGTTTCTATATTTATATTGTTTTCAAGTTGTGTATTTGTATTCCCTAATTCTCTAGATATTTCTTGTTTTATTTCTTCTATTCTATCGTTTTTTATATAGTTATTATTTATAATCGCTCGTCTTTGATCAGCTACTCTCTGTTCTGTTAGGTGAGACATACTGGGATACATATTTATAAGCTCTTCATGTAGACTTTTTCGATAGGCAGTTTTATTTGTTTCTAAGTTTGTAATTCTAAAATAAATTCTAATTATGGCTTCATTTAGTTCCATGGTCCATTTCATGCGTTGTCCAGGTTGAGTGTCAGGTACAAGTTGAGTGTGTGTAGAGTGTAAATGTGTTTGAGTGACAAAGTTTTGTAGCTCTGCCCTGACTTCCGAGTAAATCTGATCTATAACGTTTTGTGGCAATAATTTCTTATGTATTATAGCTCTACGCTGATCCCCAATTCTTTGTCGACTAACTTGACACTCTGGATACTTTTGTATAAATTGTGTATGAAGTGAAGGAAGATATGCATTCATATCTGTTTCCATATTTGTTAGCTGAAGATAAGTACGTAGAATAAATTTATTCATTTCAATACTCCATTTTCTACGTACTGTAACACTGCTAGTGGTGGGCACAGGTTCATTGACAAGATTTGTCACCTGTGCAACATCCTCTAGCGGTTCCCTATTAATTGAATATGATGATGGTGATGATATAGGCGATGATGAAGGACTGGATAAAGGGTCACAATAGGACCGTTGAGGTGATGAAATTGATGAAAAAAGTGATTTAGGTGAAGATGGATGAGAAACTAATGTAGTTTCATCATCTAACACTGGCGTAATTGCCAGTAGAGTTTTTGTTTTAGATCTTGTTATCATATTGTTCCCACGAGAAGCTAGGGACATAAAAGGTCAACCACGGCAGTGCCCTGCATTCACCGTGGCAAGAGTAAATTAAACTGGAGGTCCTCCGGTATCCAGAGTTCACATACTAACGACTAAGCTCACCCCTAGCCATGCAGCCCTCAGTGTATGCTGTCCCACTTTGGCTTGGTTTGTTGGGACCGTTTGTCAGGAAGGTTGTTACCAGATGTTTTTGGTAACTATTCTGTCTATTAAACCAGTACCTCTATCAAAGGGTGTGTAGTCCAGATGGTTGGGACTATAAGAGTTCTGCTTCCCTAAGCCCCCCCACCACGTCAAGGTGGCCCCACGGGGGGGTTATTATTATTATTATTATTTGCCAACAGATTCAATCAACCTTTCAGAAACCAGCTAATAATCACACATACGATCTCTCAACCTCAAAGAGTTTCATCACTGTTCGTTGCAGCAAAGACTTTTTAGCACAGATCTCAGACAGAACATAAAATGATGTACCTGTGACCATAGGAAACTTGATTCACTGAACCAGAGAAGTTACTTTATTCCCTTGGAAATATGGTTCTACAGTCCACACGGGTATATAAACTAAAATGGTAAAGAAACTTTAGATCTAACTGCGTTATCGAAGAAACTTATATAGAACTAGCTCTTTGCGTAAGTAGAAACCGTAGTACTTTTCTAAGTTTTCAATTTCTAGTAATGGAAGCTTAGTTTTAAGGTTGGAAGATAAATAGGTCAAAAGGAAGTACTTTCAATATTCGTGTTCATACATTAATGAATCCACAGATCTAAGTCTCTTTTAATGAATCGAACGCTTTTGAGTAGTTTTCCGTTTTCGAGATTAGCAATGACGAGACCTTTTTTACATGTTTGAGAGAATTTAAAATACCTATTTCTAATTTTCAGCATTATGGAACCCGATAACTCAAGACCGGGAGAATTGGAAGAAAGAAAGGGAGGCCTTTGCCCTGCTGTGGGACGATAATGGCTGAAAATAAATAATAAATTACTAGACTACATAATAATATATAGATACACATACAAACTACACTACATATGTACATTAAATATAAATTACTATTATAGAACAGCAAAAATCATATAAAATATCATAAAAACCATTAAGAAGATTCTCTTTGGAACACCTACATTAAAGATCATTTCGGAGCCAAAATCACAAAAAAAAGCTCCATCAAAATCAGCAGCACTTTATTAAACGGTGACACACATCATACGCTACTAAATAGAAACATAAATAAAAAATCAAATAGAGTAGTCAGTTGAATAATAGTCGCGTTGAATGGCGAGAGACGAATGCGATACGCTATTCGAATAGTGTCCCAGTTTCACTTAGACGTAGATGCATCCCATTGTTAATTCAGAACAGAAAGCGTCATGGTAATTACGTCATCTTGTTCATTTTCTATGAAACAATACGTAATTTTACACGTTTATGTAAGAGTCTCGTAGATAAATATTTGTTAGTTGGGTAATACGTTTATAACGCCTTAATATAAATGTCTAGAATTGTATTTCTTTAAGATTATTAACTGCATTTTTTTATTGTATTGACTCAGTGAGTCTCAATTCGGTTGTATTTTTTTTATTTTTATTTTTTTTTATGTTCGTTACTTGATTTCTCAAAGACGCCTGGACCGATTTCAAAATTTTTTTATTTGAATGGGTATGCTTGCCATTTGGTCCCATCGTTATCAGGTCAGGACCTGATGGTGGAAACCTTGAGAAATCGAGGGCATCTCTTGAAAATTGTAGGCAAGCATGGGTTAAAAACTTGAGATTTATGTGTATATCTGATGAGACTACAATACTATGGAGGTTTAGAGCAGATCTGATGATGGAGACGACAGAGGATCGAGGGAACTCCTCAACGGCACATCTTAACTTCCTCGTGTTTGGGCTTATTTTTGTATATATGTTAAAATATAGTAAAGATTGTTTTTTCGGTTTCAGCTTAGTTCGCCGTCATAGCCAAAATAAATATGGAAAGTTCTCAAAATAATCTATTATGGTATACTTCTAATCGCATGTAAGGAATCAACTGAATTGAAAAATACTTATCTGCAACTGAACGCCAACTACTAAAATCAATAAACCAATTAGTTACTAAAAAGCTTCGCATTGCAAATGGCGACATTCTAATGACGATACTCCTTTGATATGTAGAATAGAAGATTAATTTGTCCGTTTGAAAAGTGAATGCATTAGTGCAATGAGTGTAATTAATTAACGATAAAGTTATTTTTTCAAAACGTTGAATATTTGTAATGCGTATAAGTGGCCAGTATTTATTAAAAAAATGGAAACAGGTAATGGAATTACACAGTTCATTTTAAATGTAAATAAAAGTGACCGTAAAGCAAAAAAAGCTTTTAGCTTTATTTAAAAGTAAATAATTAGGGAAAGTGGATTAATAAGGGGCTTTGAAAGAAGTCGGAGTAAGATCTCTTTGGCCTTCAAAGTGCAAAGGCTCAGCTTCCTTATGAATACATCAGTATTAAGTCGGATTACAAAGTAAAAGAGTTGGTTTTTGTCAGAATATAGGCTTTTAATTTTAGAAAAAATATGGGTTCCGCAAAAACATGAAAAGCCCATGAAATTAAAACACGTGGGCAGTCACAATTTTTATGACATCGAGAGCTATGCACGTGCAGTCTGAAACAGTTACTTATTTGAGAATATAACATGTGAAATATATACCAGATTTGCAAAACTATAATAAATCTACAACCGTTTCCTAATACACCCGTTCCTAATACAATGATTCAACAAACCTCTTAATACGAAATAATAATAATATGTGTTTACTTAGTGGCCTATTAATTCGATGAGCGAACAATAAATAAAAGCCAGAAGCGACAATTCATTTCCCTGTTCGACACCTATTGCCGCAAAGTATGGCAAACACGCAACAGCTTAGATTTATGCGCCTTTTAGTGAATATATGAAGGAGTGCGATGAATATTTCATGTTCAGTCCATTACGTTATTAATTTATTGTCACTCTGATGATTCAATGTATCGCGAAGTTCTTAGTAACGATACATTTTTCCTGCTGTGAACATTTTTAACCCGCGACGCAAATAGAGTGGAGTTGTTGTACGTTTGTATACCGTCTGGTAGGATATGGTTAAATGTATGCTACTACATACTATGCGATTTTTTAACCTATATACGCAAACGAATAAATGACTTGACTTTATTTGGTTTGATTTTTGACTTGGTCGTGCCAGTCTGTGTTTGTGTCAGCTTGCATATACTCGTATGTGACAAAAGAGTAATTTTGATGCAGTTTTGTCATTTGAAGTTTCGTTGATGCGATTGATTTGTGATAGTTCTTTTGGTTCTTTTATTACGCTCAGATTGTTTTTATTTCTAACATATTGAAATATAGCTTTTATCCTATATTCACTATTTCTATAGTGTATTCCCATAGAAAATTGGTTCACTTAATTGCAGTCTTTGTTTGGCAGGACTTATGATGTTTTGAAGTTCTTTTGTAATTTAAATAAGGATTTAAATTAATATTTGCATACTAGGATTGAGAATCAGAAGATTTAATTGGTAGAAAATGGAACGGCCGTTTGTTTTGACGCTTGGCTTGAAACCGGAAATACGTTTTACTATTATTCTGTACATTATATTCAGAATTCTGACGAAGTTCAAAGTATGCGTGGACGGCCAGTTACGTTCTTAAATAACAGGTAGGTTGGTATCTATAGAATAATAATAATCCAGCTTATAAACGTCCCTCTGCTGAGCATATACTTCTTCCCATATAGAGAAGGCACGAGTATTGATCACCACGCTTGCTCTCTGCGGATAGGCGATTTCAGAGAAATTATTAAATTATGAGTTGGAATTTAAATTAAACATTCTTTTTCTTTAATAAACTTAATAAATATCCCTGTTTCCCTATTTAATTTACAACTGCATTTCACTATTAGTAAAGAGTAATACTCGTAGTAGGTTGCCTCTGTAATTTTAAAAACAAATCGCTTTTGTTTTTCTCATGCTCGAAGCATATGTTATATTATCTACCACAAATAAGTTTTGTTAATATTCTTCACATCTTAGCTTTACGCTTTTTAGAATAAATTCCATCAACAGTATTTTAGATTAATATTAGAAAAATACATATCTATATATCGGCGTAAACGACAAATCCTTATATAAATATATTAACGGAACAGCACTGCACTGTGCCGAAAACAAAATATTTAATAAGATCGTAGTCCAACAAGAGGCTTACGTGAGCTTTTGAAAAGGGTGCTTGTTTTAACATTCATGTATTTATGAGTATCATAGCATTTTATAACATATTGAAAGACCTATTTCACGCTAGATATATTATATCCAAATAGTCAATAACTCTGGAGCATTTAACATTGCAGCGATGTAATCATGTTAAATATTTGAAGAAAATCACAATGCCTTTTCTGTAATTAAAGATTACAACTTGAATCCTACACATTATGTGGTATCTGGTTGGTTGCGCCCAGATTTGCTCGGAATCTGCAGAACATAGTAACATGCTTTTAGAAATTTGGACTCTATTTCCTGCTACAATAGTTCAAATTCCTTTGAGGATTGTGGAATGTGCTCCTATGCTCCATTTGGTGTAAATCATAAAGGTTGGATAAATTCAACGAATGTTACATATTCATACCTTAGGTAATCGGTATAAAAGAAAGTGAAAGTTTTGATTTATTTTTCCCTGACGTTTTACATAATTATGCTAATACTATTGAATAAGCTAGCATTTACCTCCAACGCCAGACTGCTTTTAGAACCTTGATTTTTGAGACAGGCACTTTGCCCAAGTCCGATTTTTAAGCTTAATTCAAAACATGCATTTGTACACTAAATAAGGAGCTAGACAGGCGGTCTTTTCGGCTTTTTGTTTTTCTTTTCCTTTTACAGATACAGAAATTGATTAATTTATTTAATTCTAGCGTCTTGGCTAAAGCTGGCGTCGGCAAAGATTATTCAGGAATTATTTTAAAGGACAATAAAAAAACCTGCATTAGGCATTGAGGTCTATTCTTGCCAGTATCGGAAGCACTCCCAGGAACATTTATCATCTATATTGCGTTATGATAATAAACTGAACAAAGAGTTTTTTTATAGCCATTCTAATGTCGGAGCTCATAAAACATTTTACCTTTACGGAGTTTTGGTATTACCCTGTTTTTATATTGTGGGTCCCGTTTGTTCGCAGTTCGCAATTATTTGCGATGTACTCGTCTAAACGACTTCCTCACGAAACTACTAGGTAAGCATTATTATTTGATTTACGAAAAACGATATCAAGCTAAATTTACCGAAGCGGTAAATGGATGTGAAAAATATTTTACGGGGATATTACAGCGATATTAGGTGCGCGGTAAGTAGGTATATACTTGGTGCTATATAACATCAGAATATTATACTGAGTGTGTAGTATACAGCTCTATATAATATATTCAATTCTGTGAAGGCAAGAAAGTTCTAAACACTACAATGTAAGAACGTATCAATCGAAACTTGATTGTCTCCCTGGTTGCAATTTTCTCATACAATATTGACCTGAATATATCTCAAGTTGGATTTGTACGGGGATATTACAGCGATATTAGGTACGCGGTATGTACTTCATACGATATAACTACATAATAATAATCAGCTCTATATAACATACAAAATTTTAAAAGTTATAATTCCACCTACTGCGTAAGAGCATATTAATAAAAAAAGAAACAATCAACTATGCAGACTAATTGTGTGGTTTATATTCTTCTCATTCGAAATTGACCTAAATATATCTCGAGTTGGATTTAGCATGTCCTCGCACTGGTTTATCTACAGTTCTAAGTAAGCCTAGATTTGCATACAGTAGGATTAAAATTTACATTTCCCGTCACCTCTATGTTCCACGGCTCGACTTAACACGAAACCTTGTAACTCAGGCCAGGATAAACAAGTAAAGACCTTAAAAGCAATAACTTTTTGGTATTTAACTAAATTATAAGTTTTTATTAATACACAATTAAATCTAATATAAGAACAAACTCTAACTATACTAAAATTAAAACTTACATAAATAAAAACTAACAAGCGTCAAAGAACTCATCGTCATCCTTGTCAATGGCGGGGAACGTGCCCAGAAGGTTGGCTGCATTGCCACGTTGAATGGCTATGCCGATTCTCTGTGCAAGGAACAAACCAGCCCTCTGATCACGAGTAGATTCTACCAAACGTTTGGAAAGTTCTTTGAAAAGATTTCGTGCGCTCGGACCCCATGACCCGAGCGTTTCAACCCCAAACGGCTCGAAAATATAATCACCCACAATGTTATTATACTTCCGCCGCTTAAGGGTCTCCGCAGCTCCAGCAGCAGCGCCAGGAGAGGCTGCTGAACTTAGAACGTGGGACGGCGCAAGGGTGTCGACGCACGTTGCGTCCCACACCAAAGGCCGACCCAATTTCCAAGGTAGCAATGACATACCGTCAGGTCTCTTGCCATCGTCGCGCACCAAACCATTGGGTTCCAAAACAGCTGGTACTCCGGCGGTGACAAGAGCACGACGAATTATGTCATTCAAATTTGAGTGGCGAGATATACGCCCTGCGCTCTTGCTGCAGGACAGGCCATGGTGACCGAGGTTGTCGACTGTCTCACCGCATTGACATTGTCTTTTTGGTATAGAATCATGATTAAAATGATTAAACTCCAAGAGGTTGAAAACTAAAAAAGTTTTATTTAGTTCATAATTTTTCTTTTTTATTGGGTAGGCTTAGTTTTTATATCATTGTAAATATTTTAAGCTTAATTTCTGATATAAATAATTGCAAAAATAAATACATTTAGTCTTAGTTTAGTTACAATTATTACTTTCAGTCATCGTCCCACTGCAGGACAAAAGCCTCCCTTTCCTTCTTCTAATTATAACTATAAAACATATTATTCAGTTTCAATTTAATACCTGTATCATTATACAGGGTGTCCGGTAAATAGTCCGACAAACTGTGGTGGCTGATACCTTAGGTCAGGCCCTATCAAATGAACGCAACATATGTTCCCCGAAAAGTTACAGGTTTCGAGTTACAATCGATTTTCGAAAATTTTAGAATTTTCTACCTTGCATCAGACTTTTCCATTTTTCTTGCTGATACATAGCTTTCGTAATACTTTTTGTGCATCAAATTATTCTTGAATAGTTACTCTATCGTTTGATGACTCTCATATTTATCTAAATGAAGAATATATTGGCGATAACGCCATTTGTTTTACAATTTTCACTTTCGGTTTTTCTTAGTGCTCAACTTTGAACTGCAGTGGTGAAAAATAAATGTATGTAGGATTTTTGTACAACAATCTTAAAAACTTGCTTGAATATTGGTGATTTTGGGAAGGTACAATACATGCATATTTTCTTTACAAAATTTGAGAAAATAAGCTGCTGAAGTACACGCGGGCCTATTTTTTTGAAATATTACTAATGTAAATCTGAGTAAAAATGCGACGTAACTTAACGCGGATCGTTATGGTCCAGTGAAATAAGTTATTTTTTTCTAGCGCTTATCTAGTGACACAAAATAGTTGTGGTCAATTTCAATTTGGAAAATAATTAAAAAAAAAATGCTCGTTTATATTTTACAATGATACGGAACCCGTTAAGTGCAGATGAATTGGGCGTCCAAAACCAGCTATTTCAGTGTTGTTGCATGAAAAATAAGGTGTAATACAATCGATTTATCTAGTAAGAAAATACTGAAGGTTAAGGTAACTTTACACTAAAACATGTTTTAATCTGGCATAGAGAGTTAATGGCGAGAATAAAATACCTCGTTTAATTGTACAATGACGATCAGCGTTAAGTTACGTATCATTTTACTCAGATTTACATTAGTAATATTTCAAAAAATAGGCCCGCGTGTACTTCAGCAGCTTATTTTCTCAAATTTTGTAAAGAAAATATGCAAGTATTGTACCTTCCCAAAATCACCAATATTCAAGCAAGTTTTTAAGATTGTTGTACAAAAATCCTACATACATTTATTTTTCACCACTGCAGTTCAAAGTTGAGCACTAAGAAAAACCGAAAGTGAAAATTGTAAAACAAATGGCGTTATCGCCAATATATTCTTCATTTAGATAAATATGAGAGTCATCAAACGATAGAGTAACTATTCAAGAATAATTTGATGCACAAAAAGTATTACGAAAGCTATGTATCAGCAAGAAAAATGGAAAAGTCTGATGCAAAGTAGAAAATTCTAAAATTTTCGAAAATCGATTGTTACTCGAAACCTGTAACTTTTCGGGGAACATATGTTGCGTTCATTTGATAGGGCCTGACCTAAGGTATCAGCCACCACAGTTTGTCGCACTATTTACCGGACACCCTGTATAATAAGTGAGTAAGTGTAAGACAGCAAGTGTTTACCTATCCGTAAAGATTCTACTATAAACTACTGTTACTATAATATCTACATACCTAGTATAGATTAAAGAGCTATTGGTCTTGTCACCCCTAACATAGAAGTCAAATCACGTACTCACTCTCTCAATATTCTAAGAACAGTAAGTCTATTTACCTCGGAAGAATGTTTCACCCTTTGTCACACTTCAGTCAGAAATCTAGGCCTACTATCTAAATGTGCCATTTAGTAAATGACTGGTGGGACCTAGAAATCTCTCGCATTTATCTCGTTTAAAAACCTTCGTTCTGCCAACCCTATCTTAAATAAAGGTAATAGAGATACGGACTTTAAAATACTTTAGATCTCATTTGTTTTTTGACTATTATAGGTCTCGTAGTAAGTAGCTTTTATGTTTGTAAGGAGGTAAAGTTATTTTAGGGGATTATATCAAAAGTGCGCTTATATTTTTAACAGCCTTGCAAAAGTTACGATACTGATACCTATGCTAAAGGTCCATGTTACAGGACTACTAATGCTTTATTAGCTTATTAATTATTCAATTCATTTTCGTAATTTGATCACAAGTTCCAGGATCCATTTTAAAATCATTTCACAGCTCTGAGTGCTCTTTTTATTATTATAAACTTATTGCCATGTTATCAAAACCTCGAAATTTAGAATTTATTAGGGTCAGACGATAAATAAAATCCCTTATCCAACATAATAAAATAAGGGAAATAACAAATTTTCCGTTTGCAGAATCGAATTAAAGGACACATAAATAAACCTTTTCACTTCTAAATTCAACTTAATTGCAAAATGCTCAAAACCTTTTTAGAGTTCAGTCGGTTTTAATAAGGGCTTAATTGACATATTCCTTTAATTATTGTACTGTATAACACTCTTACATAAAAAAGCAACGATATTTAAATAAATATCTGTTTATAAAAAATATATATTTAACTTATTAGTTTTTTATTCAGCCCAGCACATAATACCATTTAACGTTAATGTGTAACTTAACATCAAGCCTTGTCTTAACTAACTTTGAAACTACCTAAATAGTTTGGAAACTTAGATCTTATTCATAAGAAGCTAGGTTACCTAAGTTCGCGCATAATGGCCCATGTTTTAGTACCAGTGACCCAGAACTTTTTCTTCTTAGCGGCTCTTTATCCTAAACCCAAATAAAATACCCATTTACACTTCCTTTTGTTGGTAATACACGATGTAATTGAGCTTCAGGTAACTTTCTCCTAACTTTGTTCTTTAAGACGGAAACGAAAAAGTTTAAACACGAAACGAGGTTGTTACAGCTAGAAAAAGATCTACTGGCTGAAAGAAAAAGGTTCGGAGAGCTTTACTGACAAGGAACAAAAACCTAACGAAATCTCTATATAAATCTCGCCTGGAAGTACAAAGAGGAACTTTATTTCTACATTTAACGTGGGAAAATTATCAAAGTACTAATCTTTAACAAGGTAACATTTAATTCAACATTGAAAAAGAAAAAGGAACTTATTTTACGAATACCAAATTCAATTTTTAAAATATTTAAAAAGAAAACTTTAACCTAATTAAAACACGAACCGTTGTACCATTTCATTTACTTTTCTAGCTCACAACAAACCACATACGACCTACAAACATTACTACACTCTTAACACGTTGTCTTAAGGTTCAAAATCCAAGTGAAGAGTTTTTACAGTGAATAATGTATGAAAGGAGATTGGTCGCACGCAGACAATTCTCGGATTATCGCTTGACAAGTTGACACAAGTGACGCTGTTGAAAGCGAACCCTCGCTATGTAGCCGTCTTTTAGGTTTGGATCTAGACCTGAATGAAATTACAATCAGGGCCTGACTATGTTCGTGGGACATGTGGCTTCTCGCCGGGATTTGATGCCGCAAGAAATGTGATTCGCGTACTTAATGCAGGGAAATCTAGGTGAGTTTGTGACTTTATTTGATCGAGTGGCTTTCGTGGTAGTGGTTTGTGAGTTTACGGTACATAGTAATTACAATGTATTATTTTTCTTACATAAAAGAGTGCAGTTATTTTTAAATTTAATTTGTACTAAATTAATTCAAAAGTAACGTTACGAGTAGTAAGTGACTCAAAGTATCTAAAGTAAGAATAAATAAATTTTAATTATTTGTAAATGGTCGTACTCGTACCTAACGCAAAGCCAGCAAACACAACTATGAAATATTACATCAAAAAAGGTTCTCATTTCTGTAAGAGAAAATTTTAATAACAAATCATTATCATCACGAGGTTAAAATCTCATTTTCCCAAGAAAGGTATCATGTTCCATCAATGCAAATTTCCTACAAAGAATTCTCGAGGTGTAGTATTTTACGGCGTTCAGATAATGAGGTCTTCCATCAAGCGCATTCTTTTTTAAGAAAAACAAGTGATTATTTTGAAACATGACCCTCGGGTGGCGTGAAAAATCTTTGTCTAAGTGAAACTCGAAATAGATTTCGTGGAACAAGTAATTGAAGGCTAAAAATAAATGTACTTATATCACCTAGCTCGTGGAAGCGTAGGTGGTAAATTGAACTAAGTACATGAAAATTCTAATTAAATTCATGAACAGAAATATGGCAATCAAAAGTTTTCGTTATCCGTCGCTTTTCTTTACTTTTAAGTAGAAAATATATATATATATATTAATGCACGATTTTCACCTGCATTCATAATCTAAAACAATATTTAATCAGTTACAGTAACTCAACAGTTTGCATAACTACGTTCTATTTTTCCACAAGTGATCGGCAGCTCTAGCGAATAAATGGCTTCACTCAACAAGGTAATCTTATTATCACGCTTCACGACAATAGTTAAGTGATCTCAGATTATTGGAATTACTACGTATACGTCATAAACGTAATAATATTAGAAGGTAGAACAGTCCTTGATGAGCAGATGTGGATTACTATCGCTAATTGTTAATTTTGACATAAGGTGATTTTGGGAACCATAATAATTATCAAAAACAATGTTACAAGTAACATATTAAATATACAATTAATATTTGTCTAGAAGATCTAATGGGATTCCGTGTGGAGAAATAATGTTAATTTAATTAATATTTTAATTAAATTAACAATATTACAGATTTAGCTTGGACTCAACATTAAATCTTAGAAAATAAATATATGTATAGAATTCCCTTCTGATTGGATAAGTTTTTAGACCGCAGATTATGCCGCCGTCCTTTAAAAACTTATCTTTGTAACATTATTATTTATTTTTTTAACAGTGTATTCATCACTCCAATGGCATAAGCAATATTTAATTACCATTGTGGTCTGCGAATGTCTAGTAAAAATATGCAACTTATCGATAAAAACTACTGAGATTATCACAGCTCTATGTGCGCATACAAAGATATTATATACTAGCTGTGCCCGCGACTTCGTCCGCGTGGAATAGTTACTTTTCGGGCAGCATATTTAGAATTAGGTTTTTATACATATACTTTCGCTTGGGTAGCTATAAATTTACTTTACAGACGCTTCTCCGATACGATATTTGACGTATGGCCATCGAGGATGAAAGCATACAGGCTCCTAGGATTGATTGAAACAGCTGATACTTAGATCTACACCCACAACTTTCAACGTCTGACCTTGGGCTTTATTAATCGTCATCGCAAAACATAGGCTGACTGGAAACTGGACTCGTTTAAAACTAAATGGGAAATTATTTAGAATGAGAGGAATCCGAATCATTTCTATCTTGCCTTTCCTCTCAAAAATCCTTGAACGTCTAGTCCATATGCAGATTAGTGCATTTCCTGCTAAATTTAACCTTCTCAATCCCTTCCAGTCAGGTTTTAGACCTGAACATAGCACTACCACAGCTCTGGTTCAAATTACGGATGACATTAGATCAGGCATGGAAATCGGTAATCTACCGGTACTTGCATTGCTGGATTTCAGCAATGCCTTTAATACTGTTGATTTCGATATTTTACTCGGCATATTGTGCTCCCTCAAAATATCTCCAGCGGTAATTCAATGGTTTCACAGTTACTTACACGGTCGGCGGCAACGTATTCGCATCTTAATCGAGTAAGCCGTTTCTGAGATTAGCGTGCTCAAACACACAGACAAACAGACAAACAGCTAAAAAAATAATAATTATAATTTCAGGTTCGGCATCGATATTATAACAACCCTTGCTACTTTTTTTGTTTATATTTCCATTGTACAGACACCACTTTTCTACAATTTTATAATATGTATAGATGATTTTTCAAATTGACATAACTTTTTTATTTATGTACCGATTGACATGAAATAAACACTAAATGTTAAGTGAAGCTTACAACAATATACTCGTGAAAACCGCATCTTAATCGAGTAAGCCGTTTCTGAGATTAGCGTGCACAAACACACAGACAAACAGACAAACAGACAAACAGACAAAAATAATAATAATTATAATTTCGGGTTCGGCATCGATATTATAACAACCCTTGCTACTTTTTTTGTTTATATTTCCATTGTACAGACACCACTTTTCTACAATTTTATTATATGTATAGATGATTTTTCAAATTGACATAACTTTTTTATTTATGTACCGATTGACATGAAATAAACACTAAATGTTAAGTGAAGCTTACTACAATATACTCGTGAAAACCGCATCTTAATCGAGTAAGCCGTTTCTGAGATTAGCGTGCACAAACACACAGACAAACAGACAAACAGACAAACAGACAAAAATAATACTAATTATAATTTCGGGTTCGGCATCGATATTATAACAACCCTTGCTACTTTTTTTGTTTATATTTCCATTGTACAGACACCACTTTTCTACAATTTTATTATATGTATAGATGATTTTTCAAATTGACATAACTTTTTTATTTATGTACCGATTGACATGAAATAAACACTAAATGTTAAGTGAAGCTTACAAAAATATACTCGTGAAAACCGCATCTTAATCGAGTAAGCCGTTTCTGAGATTAGCGTGCACAAACACACAGACAAACAGACAAACAGACAAACAGACAAAAATAATACTAATTATAATTTCGGGTTCGGCATCGATATTATAACAACCCTTGCTACTTTTTTTGTTTATATTTCCATTGTACAGACACCACTTTTCTACAATTTTATTATATGTATAGATGATTTTTCAAATTGACATAACTTTTTTATTTATGTACCGATTGACATGAAATAAACACTAAATGTTAAGTGAAGCTTACAACAATATACTCGTGAAAACCGCATCTTAATCGAGTAAGCCGTTTCTGAGATTAGCGTGCACAAACACACAGACAAACAGACAAACAGACAAACAGACAAAAATAATACTAATTATAATTTCGGGTTCGGCATCGATATTATAACAACCCTTGCTACTTTTTTTGTTTATATTTCCATTGTACAGACACCACTTTTCTACAATTTTATTATATGTATAGATGATTTTTCAAATGGACATAACTTTTTTATTTATGTACCGATTGACATGAAATAAACACTAAATGTTAAGTGAAGCTTACAACAATATACTCGTGAAAACCGCATCTTAATCGAGTAAGCCGTTTCTGAGATTAGCGTGCACAAACACACAGACAAACAGACAAACAGACAAACAGACAAAAATAATAATAATTATAATTTCGGGTTCGGCAACGATATTATAACAACCCTTGCTACTTTTTTTGTTTATATTTCCATTGTACAGACACCACTTTTCTACAATTTTATTATATGTATAGATAGATGATTTTTCAAATTGACATAACTTTTTTATTTATGTACCGATTGACATGAAATAAACACTAAATGTTAAGTGAAGCTTACAACAATATACTCGTGAAAACCGCATCTTAATCGAGTAAGCCGTTTCTGAGATTAGCGTGCACAAACACACAGACAAACAGACAAACAGACAAACAGACAAAAATAATAATAATTATAATTTCGGGTTCGGCATCGATATTATAACAACCCTTGCTACTTTTTTTGTTTATATTTCCATTGTACAGACACCACTTTTCTACAATTTTATTATATGTATAGATGATTTTTCAAATTGACATAACTTTTTTATTTATGTACCGATTGACATGAAATAAACACTAAATGTTAAGTGAAGCTTACAACAATATACTCGTGAAAACCGCATCTTAATCGAGTAAGCCGTTTCTGAGATTAGCGTGCACAAACACACAGACAAACAGACAAACAGACAAACAGACAAAAATAATAATAATTATAATTTCGGGTTCGGCATCGATATTATAACAACCCTTGCTACTTTTTTTGTTTATATTTCCATTGTACAGACACCACTTTTCTACAATTTTATTATATGTATAGATTAATTAATTAATCCAGCCTATAAACGTCCCACTGCTGGGCACAGGCCACTTCCCATATAGAGAAGGCACGAAGCATTGATCACCACGCTTGCTCACTGCGGATTGGCGATTTCAGATTCACATTTTGGGATCCAGGTTTTCTCACGATGTTTTCCTTCAACGTTAGTCAGAAGTGTCTTAGAATAATTAAGAAAGTACATATAACTTTGAAAAGTTACATTGGTACTAACCCGGGTTTGAACCTGCAACCTCGTGCATACAAATCCGTTCATTGAACCGCTAGGCCACCACGATATATTAATTAAACACAAAATATGTGATCCATTATATCTTAAAAGAACGGCCAGGTCTTAACGTATCTCGACTTATAAAACCTACTTAATTAAAGTCTTCCAAAAATCCAAGACATAGGAACATTATCCTAAGCTTAGACCTGACACAGTTCTAAGTATGCCAATTAACCCTTTAATCCTAGTTTATGAGTATACACTATGAGGATGAGAGAATACAAATTTACTTTAGAATTATCCGGCCTGGTGTAAATTGATTAGACTTAATTGAATTGGAGTTCTCAAGCCATATGTTTCGAGCAAACAATTATGTGGTATTTAGATGAAAAACTTTCTTAATTATATTATTATAAATAGCCTTCTATTTTTAATTCCTGGGGATTTTTAAGCATGGGGTTAGAGCTCTTTTTTAACAGCTTTACTTTACGTAAGATCTATGAGATATTATAAACTGAAGACAAATAAATCTACGGTACCTAATAAAAAAAGACGCAATATTAAGTATCTAAATACATAAAGTCTGCCTCGTTGGCCTAGTGGTGCTAAGCGCGACTGCTAGAGGTCTTGGGTTCGATTACCGAGTCGACCAAGGTGTTATTGGGTTTTTCTATGAAATTCTCAGTAGCAGGTCGGAGTTTGGATTTGTGCCCGGTTAGTGGCAATAGGCTCGCCCGCTATTACATGGGATCTGAACATATCGGCGAACTGTGGGTGTACATTGGTACACCTCTGCCTGCCCCTTCGGGGATACAGGCGTGAAGATATGTATGTAAATACATGAAGTCCTGAAGATAGTTAAGTAGAAGCCATTTGATATTCCGCACAGCTATTCTGATCCAAGGGTCGGGATACTTTCCTTCTCAATATAGGCTCTTCGTACATAAACTATATCAATTTTGTAAACACGACGACAACATTCTACTAAACTACCCTTAACTACTTTTTATAAATTCTCTAATGAAATAGGGGAGCGTTTGACCTGATTTTAGATGGCTAATTTGGGTAAGGCTGGTTATAAGATATTAATATAGTTTGCAGGTACCAGTTTATCCCACCTGATGTTAATTAAGTTAGTGAATAATATTAGACACGAGAAGAAGATACCGAGATAAAATACTGAAAATATTATTTTGTCCGTAAGACAGCTTTGGAAGCAATTGCGTCAAAAAACAATACGACAAATCTAAAAGTGATGGAATTTGATTACATATTTTCAAATTCAAAACGAAGCCATAACACGACCCATTAATTTACTCATCTACCAACCCAACGGTATATTGTTATTAAATTTTCATTAAACAACTCGGTAACATGGCAACATAGCCTGTGGAATTCACCTGACTTTTATTGCCCCATCCCTGTTTTATTTAGACCCATTCTTTTGCTGTCACCCGTTTTGTAAAGGATACCGACGATATTTTATCTCGTCCTGTAGAAAAAATTCTGTAAACGAATAAAAATGCTGCTAAATTTGTATTCACTTTCTGAATTGTTTTATTATAGCAGAGTTTCAGTTTTCGTAAGAAAGTTTGTTTATAGATACACTGCAACATATTTAGTACATAAAAAAGATTTTAAAGAGAATGAAGCCGACAAATATATTCAACTGATTGTGTAATTTGTAAAATACATATTAATATACTAATCTATATATTTATGTAAATAAAGATCAATTCTCACACGTATGGTGGAGCATTAATTAAGAGCTTGACTGATTCAGCATTTCTTCATATTTGTAATTGTAAGCACAAGGTTTTTATGCGCCAATGTCCCAGGAAAATAACAAAAATTTATAGGCCAACGACTATCAGATTAATGAGTGATAAATAAATAAACTATTTTTTTGTAAGCTCGCATGTAATCACATTTCCCTAAACAAATTTGACCGAGAGTGCATCTAACAAATCCATTTATTCGGTAATTTTAAAACCACCAACGCTATTATGTATCACAAAGACTTGTATTCAAATTGCACACGCAATGTACAGAGTAAAATAACTCGCGTCGTTTATTGCGACATAGAGAGTGCACAACTGCACTATAGTAACGTATCATTTGTATACTATGTGGCTAACATTGTTTTATTTGATCCCAAATGGTTTGAAAGCACGACGCTGTTTTTATTTGAAACCATTTCCATGTTAACAGTCAAATATTTTTTGATTGCAAACATTGTAGCTGATTTAGTTTCGCGGAATTCACGTAGTGGTAAAATAAATAGTTTGTTATTTTCATGCCATATAAAGGTGTGATTTTACTATACCTATAACTTGAACTTAGTGCGACCAATTCGTTACTCGTTCAAACCGTTACTCAATCAATTGTTAGCTCTACCGTCTTGCAGATGGCAAGTGATAGCACCCAGAAGTGTATATTTTTTGATCATTTTAAAGTACGTTACTGCAAGTAACTCTAACAAACTAAAACGACTGAAAAGATCCAGATGTTATTGATAGAAGTGGAAATTCCGAGCATCTGAATAAGAACTTAACCCTCGATTCCATAACAGCGTAAGTTCGAAGACAGTCTATAACTCCCATCAATAAATCACGCATCCATTCGGATCACTAACTCAACTGCTCACTCACACGTATTCACCCTATCTCGGGTCAGTTTACACTTGCCTTGATAAATTAAACGATTTATGTGAACATCTCCGTTTCAGTTCTTCTAAATGATGAGCAATTACTTGTACGCT
This sequence comes from Autographa gamma, assembly GCA_905146925.1. Taxonomy (NCBI): domain Eukaryota; kingdom Metazoa; phylum Arthropoda; class Insecta; order Lepidoptera; family Noctuidae; genus Autographa; species Autographa gamma. Next base: position 3,117,681 of record LR989858.1, read on the forward strand.
ACGCAATGGATATGACTCACTGATTCAAAGTCGTAAATCAGTCAACATTTGACGTGCTCCGTGACGCGTGATAATGAAGATTGTGAGTATGGATTTCATTACTTACGTGAAGTGAGGCCGCAGTAAGCCCCATCACAATTATATTTATGCCTACTAGCTTTTTACCGCGTTTTCGTCTGCGTAGCAACGTAATGATTTTCCAGATTTATCTCTACAAATAAATATTGAGATGATATTGGACTCGCATGACACCTGTTTCTTCATGAAAATTTGTTTATTTGTAACAGAGTAACAAACTAATTTACGACTTGAAAATTAATTGTGCAACTACCACACCAGATTCCTTCAATTTTAGATAGTACTGTAAGGGTGCGTCCACATCTGGCGAAGGAGCTAATGCTCATTCTACGCTGTTACAGTACGGTGCAAACTTAATGGCAGCTCTGAACACGAGGCGAGTCGCTGCGCAGTAACAAACTTATGCGCCAGCGGTGGTGCGGGGCGTCGTACTGCGCAGCGTGTAGCTAACCTCAGAGCCGCCATTAACTTTGAATCCAACTATACGCTTGCGAGCATGGCGCGAGCGGAGCACGTTTGCGAACGGCGTTATTGACACTAGTGCGTTCATGGCATGCTCGCGAGCTGCTCGTGTAATGCTCGTTCTTCAGATGTGGAAGCACCCTAAAACCATTAAAATATCGTTACTCCGATCAATCACCAATACAGTTAAGTTGCATAGGTTAGTATTGGTTCTAGTTCTAGCTGAGGATAAACTTTTCCCGCCGCAGTCTGACTGCGAGCTAGTTGAATACTCGTTAGCTCGTTAATACGTCGTTTCGAAGGATGACTTACTGTGATTAGACTGAGCTAGAAAGCTAGCAGCTAGTCTGGATGATAATATATGCAAAGCATGCAAGTATCGATATCTCTCGCTTTAGGTATTATTGGATAAGATTGAATTTAAACTATCCCCCTGCATGTTTATTATTATGTAACGGAAATAATAATATAATAATAATATTCCGGGACATCTCACACACGGTTGTCTGATCCCAAGCTAAGCAGAGCTTGTGTTATGGTAACAGGAAATTAGCGCGAAACATGCATACCTTTTTAGGTTTGACGTTCAGACCGTTACACAGGCTGTGGAAAACTTTAGCTATTAATAACCAAGCCACTAATATTCTTTTAAATATTCTCATTTTGCGTTCAAAAAGCTGAAGACCTACGATTTCAAAAATAGAGGATTGATTTCACATCGAATAATTAAAAAAGTTACTAAGTAGTTTTAATCTAGTTTCAATTAAAAGTTACAAAAGAAATTGAGGTGAAGAATCTCATAAATTTTCTCGATTTAAAACTTTTTTTGAACAACTAACTTTTAAATATTTCTTACCTTTTTTAAAGTATAGTCTAGACACACAAATCATATCTGTTATACGTGCTAAACAGGTAATAAATAAATGGCACAGCAATATAATAATTCAATGCCAGAAATTTCTGCTACATTTTTGTGCGGAGAAATAATAGCGAAGTACGAAGAATTTCAAAGATTGCTTAGTAACTTATATAATTCCTTATAAAATCTGCGAAATCATGACTTACGTAATACAAGATAAATATACAGTTAGCATTCCTTTTAAGACATTTCCTTTCTCTACAAGATTTGAAGTGTGATTTTGGTGTGCAAAAATTAAAAGTATAAGTTATACTGTCGTATGATATTATGCATGAGTACGATTTAAAGTAAATATTTATTGAGTCAGTGATATTAAATTACAAGTTATAGCTTGAATAAGAATAATAAAGGTGAATATTTGTTATAAAATAATTATTATTAAAAATCCACCAATATTGCAGAAAATAGTCATTTAAAGAAAAATATTACGCGTAACCGTTACAGTTTTCCTTTTTTTTTTTTTTTGTAATATTAGTCCATAAACGGCTACCGCAAAATCCCAGAAACGTTTTAAAGAATATTTAAAACTCAACGGCTTTATCCTTACCTTTTTAAGTCAAACAAAAATCTTTATTGCTACTTGATATTTTTATTCGTTTGTTCAACGAAACCTTTTCGAGAATTTCCAGAGACTTGTATGATTTTACTTTTTGAGGAAACTTTTGTATAGAGCGAGTTCATGAAGCTTATTGCAGGAATTTAGATAGGATTAATATAAACTAGGATTTTCATTCGTCTCGCTTCGTACTATATGTATTCTTAATCTGCATAGTGTTTACGTAAAATGAGTAAATAAAGAGTTCTTTATATAAAACAAGTCGTAGCACAATTTTCCAACTACTAAAAGATAATGCAGATAATCTATACGTGGATTTTCTCGGCTGTCTTTTACTATAATATTCACATATAAACCTTCCTTTTAAATAACACTATCTATCGCAGCATTAAAATATGTTGCGTAGTATAAAAGATCTAGCTAACAAACAGTGTGAGCAACTTTGCTTTACACAAAGTAAAGTTAATCACCAATTTTCATAAATCTTCAAACTGAAATGTTATAAAAAACAGTATTCTGTAAACGACTTCGTTTTAGACTATGTAAAGCCGATTTTTTTTTTAATCTTCGGAATATGGGTTATAAAAACTTCAACCAGACACCATGGCTTCCCAATACATCGTTATCAGTTCACAGGTGGCTTCATACGAGTTCGATGAAGTGAGATCAGCCAGAGCTAGCATTCTCGCATCACTGATCGCGTTGACATCTAAACTGATGAGAATACTTGATGTATTGCATTTTTGTCGGGGAATTGTATCACCTATTCTGTTTTAAATTGAAAGCTGTATTTTGAACGTCATAGCCTGTAAAACATAGAATGGAAAATTATGTTCGCAATTATCTTATCTATTTGTATTAAAACAATTTTTTTTTTAGTCTGTTCTACCTTTATTTTTCAGAGAACACCTGTACCCAGAAAGCTAAGGTGGAGGCATTTCAAGGAACATAGAAAGTTCTTAAACACAGTTGAAAACTTACCCTTGCGAGGCGAAAGTATAGACATAATTCTTAAAACTTGAATAAATACTACGAAAAACATAAGTTTCATGAATATAATGATAACATCATAGCTACGTAACGCTCAAGTGCACCGTATACTGCACTGTGTACCTAAGTGTATATAGTTAGGTTTCTGAAAATGAAATGAAACTTCTTACCAAACTCTCACAATTTCTATCGAACCAATTTTCCGCACGTTCTTCTATTGTAGTCGGTACATTTTCTGGAGGGTAGCCAAGTGACGGCCACAACTTAACTTGATATCCGGGCTGGGTAAAGATCCTGACGTGTTAAAACGTTCACCCATTCAACACACTCGGCAATCAAGCGGTACCATTAGACATACCTAGTTCTTGCCAAACCAGGTAGTTAAAGTTTTTTTTGCTTATTTACTTATTTGCCAACCTGCCAGTACCGATAAATATATTTATTGTTTATTGCAAAAATGATTTTTGGAAAAAAAATAACAAATCATTTAACAACTAATAAAATTCTGTAGCCTTTGTTTACATCCTGAAAATTTTTGATGTCATCATGAAATAAGTCAATGTCGTCTGCACGGCTTATGTCTCTTAATATTGATTTTACAATTTTGTACAACCCTGATCCTCGTGCAGCAATAACATTTATTAAAAAAAAATAGAAATAATTTTTATAGACATTCGTGCTACATCAAAAATGGCATATAAAATTCAAAGCGAATGAATCAAAAATAAAAGCAACACGCAATAAAAACACGTATTTTTTAAACCATTCAAAATAACAGTCTGCCTAAACCCGTGTTCGAAATACTTCGCTATTCTCTCCCTCCACTTTTTATAACTACGTTTCCTACCTAGTATAATTTTCGAATAAAATACATTTTTGCTGGGCACAATCGCGGACGCCGGGTGCGCTTTAAGCATTGAAATGTTCTAAATAAAAAATATTTCTTAAGTTTCATGTGCTGTGTTAAAATAAATGTGGAAATAACATTTTGTTGCCAACAACTGGCTTTAAAGGGTACTTTGTTAATGTATTCATATCCAGATAAAATGTTTTAAATAGAAGATTGTTTGTGGATTCCCTTTTTTTCTGAAATAAAACGTTCATTTAGCAATACAAAAATTAGCCGCAGATAATAATAAAAAGGTTCACCAACTACTCCATGAAAGATTTTCTGCATACACGATATAGAAACACTGAGTACGAGAAGTAGTATTTACTATGTTTTATATACTTATACAGAACGACCAATATTTAGGTTTATTAGCTAATTGGTCTTTCAATAAAATCTTCTACAGTTTTATTTTACAAAAAGTCTTTAAAAATAAACCAAACCACACTTCCAAAATATGAAACAATATTATTTTAAACAATAAAATCAAAAATATAAATTCATATACACTAAAACATGAAATTTGTAATCCACCCACGCTGTACCAACAAAATTTACAGAATATACAAAACGCAGAGCTAATCCTGGATTAACAAAAAACTTTAGTACCTATTAGCGCCGAGTTAGTGCCAAACTAAAAACAAAATAAACCCTATTCGGCGAAACTCATGAACTGAACGTGCCTGAGTTAGGTGGCTTGTACTATGCTTATGTTGGTTAATCCCTAGGTTGTGAATTAAATAGGGATACGTCATTATCTAGTAGGGAAAGTATTGAAAGTAAACTTTATAATCTGCATGAAGTCTAAATACGAAAGGCTAATTCTCTTTTTTTTCTTTCGTTCTCATTTTCATACTTGCTAGTGTAATGTCACTTAGGACTTAAGGTTAGTTTCATCATCATCAATTTAAGAGCCATGCGCTTGTCGGTGCAGCTTTTACCATTTATATCTATCCTGTGCTAATTCCTGAACTTCTTTGTACGTCATGACCTCCACCTTCTCTTTTATTTGTGTAATATAACTGTATCTTGGCCGCCCCCTTCCTCTCCTCCTTTCAATCAATCCACCTCATCAAGACAATTGCTAAAAGATAAAGAGATCAGGAGAGGAAAAATGATTGGGCGTCATGACAATTACATAAATAATAAAATAGAAGGGAAGATTGAAGGAATGTTAGTTTAGATGCTACAAAAATAAAGTTTTATGTAGATGGAAGTCCTGAGTTAAGAGGTCAGAAGGAAAACATGAGGAGCAAATAAAGCGCTCGGAGTGAATAGCTAGAAGCGAAATTTAAGTTCTCTTTTAGAGAACACCTATCTACATTCTACCCAGTACCTGATATCGGTATTAATGCACTATGGCATTGTTTAAATTTCATACTGATCCAAAAATACTGCGAGAATATTGTAGTAAAAGCATACTAAAGTATTTTCACGAACGGGAAATACTTTTCCCCGTCAGCAGGATGCTTTGTGTCCCACTCTCTCACCTATTGGGCTCCAACACAACATTTTTACGGTAACTGCTTTATGTTTATTGTCACGATAAACTTTAAGGCCCGAAGTGCACGTATAGTGGGAAAGTTTCGGACGATACTTATACATTTACGAGACTATGTGTTTATGGCATCTTTTCGGTACAAGTATCTAACGTATGTTGTACAAAGTGGGTGTAATTTATCTATCATATGTATGTATTTAGAAATATATAAGTATGTTTATCAGTTGTCTGGTTACCATAACACAAGCTCTGCTTAGCTTGGGATCAGACAACCGTGTGTGAGATGTCCCGGAATATTATTATTATAAAAGTGGTGTTAGGTTTAATATTGCTTATATGTTAGTCTAGGTAGGAAACGCAGTTAAAAAAAATTGAGGGAGAAAATAGCGATGTATTTCGAACACGGGTTTAGGCAGACTGTTATTTTGAATGGTTTAAAAAACGTGTTGTTAGTTGGGTGTTGCTTTTAGTGTACATAGGTAATTTGTAATATGGCTGGAATTATATTGTTTGTTACCGGATTAACACTCATTAGCACACAAAAATATTTTAATTAGTTTTTATAAGCCGCTTAATCTTTTCGAGTTATGACTATTTATTATACGCGTATTAAACTGTAAAACCGGCACCAAATTGTGTGTATGTATGTCAATAGCTTATAAATATTTATTCATGAAGTAATTTTAATATAATTATTATTAATTACACTAATATTTATTAACGCTTTACAAACAGGAAGAAAAATTTTAGACTTGGGTGAGTTGTTCCAGCGTCTACAAGCTTATGTCGGGCCCGCCGCTAAGCGGGCAGTCGCCGGGGGCGTTATGGTGTTAAGACTTCGGTTGGACGCGTAACGCCGCCACTAAGGCGAAGGATGGCACCAGGTGTTTTGCCGGAGTAGTCGGAGCCTTTTTCAAGGCTCTGGAAGCCCGGACTCTTGCATCCTCAACCCCCTGGGGATGCAAGGCTGGCTCATAAATCAGTTTCACCTGACAAAAAAAAAAGCGTCTACAAGCTTGCTTAGTATCGCGAGACATACTTATAAGCAATACAAAAAAATACTAATATCTATATCAACAAACATGTAGAATAGTAAAGTTAATAAGGCGTCTGTAAGTATCGTAGGGAAGGAAAATCAGGGGTCTGTGAATATGCCTGAGGGAAATAAACGCAACTTTGTTATTTGTATCTCTGAAAATAATATATTTGATATCAACTGAATTTCTTATAGGTATTGGTCCTAAGCTATAATATCATTACTAATTAGTCATTTATAAAAAAAAATGAGCAAAAGGTGTCTAGATACACCATTCATCCATTACCATAATTATTATCTTCCCTTATAGAAAATAAGCATTGATCATCACCCTCACAGAGACTAAGATCGCGATAAAAAAAAAAATTGGTTCTACCAAAGTGCAAGACTGTGAAAATAAATGTAACTTTAAAAATGTTTAGCTTTTAAATCCTATATATTTGGCTTCGAACCTGCACACTTTCATCGGGTGTAGCAACCAAATGAGCTACCGTTTAATATGAAAAGCATCGAGTAATTAAAATAATAGCAAATGAGTCGTTAACCATACCCATCCTAACCTAAACTTACAAGCTGATGTTTGCAAGGCAACGGAGTGGGTTTATTACTTAACTGGCTATTACTGGCCGAGAATTGCTTCCTTACTATTGTTTCTCGATCTTGTAACCATTATTAATTTAATTCATATTTTTTTTCATAGGACAAGAAGGTTTTGTTTTAAGTCCCTCTAAATTTGAGGTTGGAAGGTTGGAAATGGAGGGTGATTAACTATTTACTTAAAATAAAGATTTTTCGAAGTTGTATATAGTTTCTTAATTGTTCCAAGGCACTTCTGCCAAACGGTGAAGGAAAACATCGTGAGGAATCTTGGATTCCGAAATTGGGATCTTAAATCGCCAATCCGCAATTGAGCAAGCGTGGTGATCAAAGCTCGTGCCTTCTCATTTGAAGAGAGGTCTGTGCCTAGCAGTGGGACGTTTATAGGCTGGAATAATTTTAATTATTATTATTGACGGCTTATTTGACAACTGTAAAATAACAACGTATGACAAAACAGATCTATATTCTATTTTTTCCCTAAAAGGACGAGGTTTTCAATTCAACTCAATGAATTTTTGTATGTTTTTGTATGGACTTAGTTACTTAAGTTTCTGAATTAGACTCCATCTTTCCGTATATGTTGACATGTAGGTCGAGCTCACTACTCGTCCTGATTACACGTCCGTTCAAAGACTTCCTGGCAGTTGCCTTAAATAACTGACCTACGCTACTGTGACCTTTTTCCTTATCATCGTGTTTCTAACGATGGTTTCAAATGGGGTTTGTTAAAAGGTTAGGTAGAAACGCGACTTTACGTGACTTCAAAAGAACATGTTCCCAAAAAAAAATACGTGTATAATAAATTAAGATAATAGTATTCAGACGATAAACACAGAGCACAATTTTTGAAGGTCACTATCATCACACAACGTTCAAAAAAGGAAAAAATATTTGTGTGGGATGCTTCGATTTATAGTAGTGAATATACCTATTGTTCATTTCCATTTCCCGATAAGCCTTTGAACAAGCCACGATGCCATCAAAGAGTCACCTTAAATCAGTAAGTTTCGAAACACGGCTAGCAGAATGTATTTTCAATAGTTTGAAAGCACACAGTATATGTTTAGTTCAATCGGTCTGTGAGCGTAAGCCGCTTTACACATTGAAGCCCGAAGGCGTTTCTAAGAGAACGTTAAGCCTTTGTTCCTGGTTGTTCCACAAATACATTTGTGACACTAGCTTAAGGAAAACGTCAGCTGAACTAGTATGACAAAAGATTTAACATCGGGATAACACAATACGAGTTTTGTATAGAGAGAAAACGTATAATCGAAAATGAAATAAAGAAAACACTTTATCGTTTTTGCTATTTGCGTCATTCTGCGACCAGTTAACCAAATAAACTAAAACTAAACTAGATTCAAATCTAAGAGCTATTTCTATTTAATTCAGGATCAACAATTAAGAACCAATTTCATAGGTATGTATGCACTATGGACTATGGACTACAATTCAACTTACTCTTCTTACTATTCATGCGCTTACTCTATCTAAAAAGAAAGCGCCGTATTGATATACTACAGCATGTTTGCTTTTACAAATCATTTAAATTCACTCGAAATAAACTCGATTCAAATTCGTGCAAAAACGAAACGTAAACACACTGTAAGGGATTGTCTTGCAAGATGCTAACCGACTTGTGTGGCAATTACGACGATCCATTAATGATGTTATTGTTGATTGAGTTTACTTACCATCGTACCAACTTTATACGTGTCGTGTTTTACTTAACACTTCAACCAGAGAGCTGCCCATTGTGGTAGAGATTTTATTTGCATTTTTGTTACACATTAATACATTTTTATAAATGTTTCTAGAATCTTCAATTAATTCTCGACAAGGTTTTAATAAAAGGTTCAATGTGTTAACGCCCTGTTTGAATACGTAATGAAATACTTAAAACATTACATAATATAATTTTCACTTAACTTTTTCCCCAGTGTAAAAGTCACAGCCACAAAGACATTTCATTTCTCACTTTATTAACTTTAATGCTAATCTCAAATGACTTCATAAAATTTCCAACGTCTCAAATATATGAAAATTAAGCATCGTATTAGAGACTTTATTTCGAAACGTTAATACTCCTAAGGGGCTCGTTTTCGAGTATTTCGTGACGTCATTATGCCGTGCCCTGCACAGTTAACACAAAACAGTTCGTTCCGAGTGACCTATTTTGATGGCCCGACATCAATTGCGACAATATTTTGTGTGGAAGTGCAGAATCTTGTAGACTCACCAGCGGTTCTCCGTTCGATTGCACTTACTGAAGATTTATTGGCCACACCTCAGATGGAATTTACGGGCAACACTGAACGCTGGCCATATAAAATGCGAAATAAACGTATTTTTACATTACTGGAAGCAAATGTGAAAATATGTGGAAAACAAAAATAAAGCTCGATTTTATAAAGATTGGCAATTTTGTGTGTTAATGGATTCTTGTTTGGGTATTAATAATAATATCCCGGGCATCTCACACACGGTTGATTCCAAGCTAAGCAGAGCCTGTGTTATAGTAACCAGGCCCTCTAGCCAAGTAACATTTCTACAAGCGTTAACGATGATAGAAATCGCTTAACTGACATTAAAAGTATGGAAGTGACAAGTCCAGGTCACGTGACTTGTCGAAATGAAATGTCATTTCCATACATTTAATGTCAGTTAAGCGATTTCTATCATCGTTAACGCTTGTAGAAATGTTACTTGGCTAGAGGGCCTGACAACTGATAAACATTCTTATATATATTTCTAAATACATACATATTATAGATAAATCACACCTAGACACCGAATAAATGATCATGCTCATCACACAACAAGCAACACCGTACTTGGGTATTTCCTTAAGATACGTTCAGCAAAAGAATTACTTATAATAAACGATTGAATAAAATAGAACATTCAACAGATAATCCAATCGAGTTCCAACAAAAAACGAACTTCACCATATGACGTCACTTGCCACGTTATCACAAGTAACAGCAACCGCTAATACTCGAAGTAAAATCCAAGGAGTTTGAAATGTAATTTTCACACTTGAGTGGTGACCCCGCAGTATATCGGACGTGCGTTCTGTTTCACACTTCAATGGCTTTGAGACACTTTGAGACGCCGACGACTGAAATCGTCGCAAAGTGCTCGACTATTTTCGTGTGACGTCAGAAGGTACCTTTTTATTTATCGTGCGCATTGACGTACTATATACATAGACTGCTACTATCGCTAGTTTCCCCTCGTGCCAAGCGAGAGCAGTTTTTAGTCTGAACCTAGTACATTTCGTTTTTCATTTAAGTTAATTTTCGCGCAAAGAGAAACTTATAAACGAAAATATCGATGGTTTTGACATTATTATAATAATATGTGGTGGATAATATGTGTAGTAGTTTAGATAGATTTTTAAAACGGCAAGCTCCATCTTCATAAATAACTCACGACAAAACGATTTCACACTAGTGCTTACGTTCAAACTCTGATAGGCTCACTCTTGTTCCTTATGTATACTCTAAGATCGTGCGGCTTATATGGCTTGATGTGGCTGGCGCAATTCCCAGTTCAGAATCCAGTTTATAATTCGCGGAAATTTAAATTGGATTAAACAACTACTAAAATACCTCTTTAGAGAGTTAAAAAATACTACGAATTATATTAAAAACACGGTCTGTTATTTAAATTAGTACATTTAATGCATTTTTGTTGAGGAATTAGGTGGTTTATGAATGCATTTAATATTACGATGTTATTTAAAAATAGTTTGAAATCTTTTAACCCAACTTTAGTTAGTCTATATATTCAAAGGTCGGCTTGATGAAATGAAAAACCTGTTCTATAAATATTACCCTCAAAGACTCACTGAAAGAAGTTATAAATAAGCAAAAACATTCATTACATTCTGCCCAACATAAAACTTCTTAGCTGCATATGTAATAAAACTTTAATGAGGTTTTAATCAAGACCACAAACTCCTTGCTTGTAACCTAATAAATGTAGGTTATCTAAAAATCTTTCTAGAATCTTCATAACACATCGATCATAAAAAAACGATTGACACAAATACTTCTTTACAGATTTAAGTCAAGAAGAGGTTTGTAAATAATATAATGATAGAATATGATTAAGTATCTAATCTGGGACCTTCGACGTCTGCCGCCTTGGCTTGGGGCACAGATAAATCTGTTTCAATCTGGTCTAGCTCGGATGATTGATTGGATTGCCTAGACTTGCCTTACAGCTGATAAGGAAACTTGATAGAATTATATCACGGCTATATTCCTTAAGGAATAGTTGGAATTCTTGTTGTTTTGTACCTGTATATAAGACCGTCTATTGCATCTTTTACATTACAACATCTTTACATAGGTTAAATGAAGTCACTTCCGCTGTCTGTTCACTTGGAAACGTTATAGCGGTTATTAGTTCAATATAGGACGACAATCATTTTTTTACTCGCAAATTATAACCGCCGCTTGCATCTTTTATATTTACTGTATCTAACTGAGTAAATATCAGTAAGCAAAATGAAGATCTTTTAAACTACTGAACAGATTTTAATGCAACTTTCAGTAGTAGATTAAGTGATTCAAGAGGAACGTTTATATGTACATAATACATGTATATATTCTAATATACGGCACTGTGCAAAGCAGGGATGGTCGCTAGTAATTATAATAATTTTAAACATGCGTTTGACGCTGACAAGTATGTTCCAGGACTCTAGCTTACCTACTAAATGTTTTAAGTATGTGTTAATTTTGCAGGATAATATTATGGGAATCAAGTTAGGTATACCATTGTGTAAGCTAATGTCTTTTTATGCAGTTAATGAAGACTAAACTAGACCTAGTATGTTGTGAAGGCTCAAGAGGTCTGAAATAGTTTCGCCACCCTTAGTTAATTGAATACCCGTTCTGTAATATTTTTATTCACTCTAATCCCTTAATAAAACTTAAAATAAGTATGCCTACTTTGCTTAAAAATGTTTTGACCTCATGATATAAATACATTGGAAAACATTCTCGGCCAAATATAAAATTCATAATTAGGAGGACGAAAGGTGAAAACAAAATTTTATTTTAATTAAATTTTCAACTGTTCAAAATATGGATAAAATTGTTATGACACTTAGTTTGTTTTGACCCTTCAAACGAGCGAAAATAGAAACAAAGTCAAACAAAATATTTAAATGGATTTCATTGTTCTTTTAATATGTTTATATTCTCGAGTGAATAGAATCCATTATTTTAGGTAAAAGGTTGGAATACAAAAGTTACATTATTAAATACGGGATTAGTTAAAAATATAACCTTTTTTGTTTTACTTTCAGGTCTTCGAACATAGTCGTAAATGGTCACATGACCCGTTAAAGTATTAAAATATTTATTTTATTACAAGAATTAAGGAAAATAAATAAAAAAATATTATAACTTTCAATGAATACATTTCAAAACCACAATAAAAAACTAAATTTCTTTAAAGAAAATTTAACCTAGATTTTTAGAATGGTTAGAAGGTAATTTGTTTAATCCGTCATTAATCTAGGGATGAATATGCGGTCGTCCAGTTATGGTAAGTGATTAGGGTCGGCAAAGCATTTACTGCTTTTTACAACACAAACATTGCCTCGTAAATGAGATATTTCCATGTGTGTAATATAAGACACACTGAGATAATAATTAAGATAAATAGCTATAATTAACATCGTCATGATTATAATTATTTACGCAAAATTAATACTTAGATCAAACACAGTCATTTGTTAATAAACCTCACTGACATACTTTCATGTGTTTGTCTGATTAGGTTTGCATATAAACCTTTTTTCAGGATTTACACTTAAACTAGTAACACATAGCTATCCATCATAAATATTCATACACAGTTCTTTAATAATTAAGAGTCGTGAAGGTCAGTGATCATAAAATTCACTACTATTTTTCTCATTATATCGATACCAAATCCGTAATGTATGGCGAGCTTTATAACCACATACAACCAATAGCCACGCTCGTATACCAACATATAAAGCCATCAAAAAACCCATACAACATATTCTTATGCTAATGTTTTACTCGTGTTGTGGTGTGTTTGGGATGCGATATTCGTTTGTTATCGACAGGTGGATATAAAGTATACCATTCAATGTCTAGGACAACGTTGTAGGTTGTAACTGTAACGACCTATTTACGCAACATTCGAACGTTCGATTGTCTGTAACACGGATCGTATACGGCGCCATACGGCCCTCCGATAATAGCGTTGTTTTCGCCTTCGGAAATGCGACCGGTGGCAAAGGAAATTTGACATGGGTACGGGAATTCAAATGTCGTATGTCAACATCGATATTACGGTCTTCATTATTTCGTCAGCAGTAACGACAACCTTACCGGGCTTAGACACCTAATCGATTATGTTAATGATAACTTAAGGCACAATAGTTACAATACAATCTTCGATAGGAGGAAATGGAAGGAGCTGCACCGACAAGAGCTAGGCTCTTAAATTAAAGAAGAAGAAGAACTTAAATCACAATAGTTATGTGAACGTGTATAAGTATATACAGGGTGTTACAAAACCCCTGTCCGACCCGTTAAGGGGTTGTCAGGTATCGTTACTGATTACATTAATGTCGAAAATAAATGGAAAAAAATAAAATTATAACCAAAAATATTTTTTTTTCTCCAAGTGGATATTGAAAGTGACGGCATCGTCACCGGTTCTGACAAATGATCATACAAAAGGCCCCCATTAACACCGACGAAAATGGTTGTGTAGTTTTTTATTTATCTTAAAATTTAGGGATTTTGGTGGCTACTTCACAGTTAATTATTATTGTTATTATCATGAATATTCCTTTCGTGTCGGACAGGGGTTACGTAACACCCTGTATATTTTAACTCAACTCAAAAATCGTAACTCGCTGTGACAAGTAAAATAAAAAAAAGGTTCTCCTTGTTGTAATTGGCTTTATTGTACAGAAACTTGATAAGCTTTCTATTCAATACAAGCCTAATGACAGTTAGAATACATTATAGAAGTAATAGATTTCGTCTGAAGATTTATCATTGCAGTAACAGAACTAATTCTCTAGTCACACATAACGACTCTTTAGACGGAGGAGCCACCATCTGTCTGTGTCGAGGACTGCACAGAATAAATTGCACTGGCCATGATTCATTAAGGGATGGCTGGCTTTCAGAACTCCTTTACAAAAGTGGACATTAAGCGGTCGTCGGACACGGTTGCCATCTGTATTATGTTGGACTAAAAACCTTTACTGCTAAACTTTTATATATACCTTTGTATGATTTAGTACATTTTGTTTTGAAAATAAACATACTGGCGACAGGATTTAAATGAGAACTTACTATGTAAAATGGAGGGCATAAGTCTCTTTACTATTATCCCAAATGGGGTAGGCAGAAGTGTGCAATTTCCCTTCAACATCTCGTTGAATTTAAGTCTCACGTAAATTTAATGTTATAAGACAGGCCTACTGCGTTTTATGTCACGAATTAGTCATGGGCGTAAGTTACTTGAAGAAGGATGTAAATGTAAGCCTTGCAAATGGCGATGTCTACTACAAGGTTAAATTTAAGGCAGAACGCATATCAATTCATAAAAAATAAATATTTTACGAAAAATACACTTTGCTTGTTGTCGTTCTCGTTGAAACAATTAGACAATCTGCAAATGTTACGCAAACAATATACAGATGATTTCTGAAATAGGTTTACAAGATAGCTCAGAATTCTAAACATTTGTAGACATTTCCAGACCTCTTTAATATCCCAAGAACGCAGGCCCTCGTTAAGGCTGACCCTTTGGGTCAAATTGCCAGTTAGATAAAAGCGAATGGCGCATATTTCACTATCAATCCGTATTGGACCTTTTATGAACAACTTATGTCCTCGGATTCTGATAAAGATTGAGTAGAAATCTATTTTTGATGTCTACATTCTATGCAAACTATTTTCGAGGAATTATGTGAGACTGCAGATAGTAAAGTTCCTGAAACGAAAAGGAACGCTGCGTTAGATAAATGGTATGCGTGGTATTTAGAAAGGCTTGTGTAATATACAAAGGACTATGTTTATACACGGAGAAAATTTGAGTAAACAAGACTCTGTTATTCACACTTTGTGTTTTAGATAAAATGTTACCGGAGTTTATATTGAAGTTGTTTTTGTTTATTAGCAGCTAACAACAGCACATACGAGTAATGAATCTAAGACAGCAGAGAGATAAAAATAGATATTTGTGTCTCTCTTCGATTAGTATAAATCCGTAGGTACTTTGTAAAAAAGACATTTAATGACGGAAGCATTTCCGAAATCTTTGATCATCTTCACGATTAATTGCTAATCAGAGATAAATTAAATGAAGCTTGACCCGAATCTTTCTTTGAAGGTAACAACATTTTTGACTTCTGAAGATTCAATTTATGTTGAACTAATCAAATAGAAACGCTCAGTTTAAAAAATTAATGTTAAACTTAAAGATAAATTCTTCTCAATTAGAGTGTTTAAACACTCATTCAATAGTCCGGTGAAGCAGTCAAAGCTCAGGCTAACTGCAAAGATCTCTACCAAAAAAAACACTAATTCAATCCGTTTAGGTTTGTGTTTTTTTTTAGCCAGTTTTTAAATATCCTTACTTAAATACGAGTATAACTACTAGGTTCTACAAATACACTTCCCCGGAAATTATATTTCAAACCGCGGTAATATCCCGACCAGTAAATAGCATCAACAATGCCCTTTTCGTGGCTTTTAAGTACTCTCGGGACTAAGTAGTAGAGTGGTAGAGAAGTTAGTAAGTAGGGCATAGTTTACATGAGGAGTCTGCAATCACAAAGGCCGGTCGGGGGTTAATGACACACTTAGCCAAGTTCGCCGCACCGAGTAATGTTCGAAGCTTCGGAACTTCTGCTGTTCAATGCACTTCCAATTCATTAATTTCAAGATATCGGAACGTTAACTACTATATTGTGTTTCGCTTTAGGTAAATCTAGTAGGTATTTTGCGGTATTTTGCGAGTTGAGAAGGTTTTTGATGCTTTGCTTTTATAACATAACATATCATCACGCCTGTATCCCATAAGAGGTAGGCAGAGGTGTACCAATGTTTACCCACAGTTAGCTGATATGTTTAGGTCCCATGTAATAGGGGGCGAGCCTATTGCCACTAACCGGGCACAAATCCAAACTCCGACCTGCTACTGAGAATTTCATAGAAAACCCCAATAACACCTTGATCGACTCGGGAATCGAACCCAAGACCTCCAGCGTAGCAGTCGCGCTTAGCACCACTAGGCCAACGAGGCAGTACGCTGCTTTTATATAGTTGAATAAACATGTTACTACATGAAGATATTGTTCTTGAAATTTTCCTAAGCATAAGCAAAATTCTCTCTTCCTCGCGGTATTATGGAAAGTCATCTACATTAAAAAACACATTGTTTTTAAATTTGATCGTGTAGGTCACGTCCTTACAGTAAAGCTTGCCATAACAAGGGCCACATAACATTACTCCAAGTGTTCTGTAATCGTAAAGGGGCGATAAAACTCCCATAGCGAGCGATAAGACCGTATAATACCAAATGATGCAGTTGAGATGAGCTTTTTGATTGCTGCCACAAAGAATGAGGGCTTGTAAGCTCAAAGAGGTCTGAGTAATTTTCTTTAGATGTTGAACATACAAAATTATCTTATTCGTGAGTTTTGTGGTATAGCTTCATATGGCATCAACCATTTAAAGTTTTAAGACGGTCTTCGCATCATTACTGCCTTTTTTTTGCATTTTTTTTTCACTTTACCTAATCAAAAGCTTTTCGGATGATAACCAAAAAAAGCATTAGCTGAACTTACCTATTTCAAACGATCTTCTCGTTATCTACAAATAAACCGCTTCAAGCAGATAAAAGTGATAAATAGATTATTTATCGCTTGCTAATAGACCCTTGTTATTCAAGCTATTAGCGATATCCATGCTAGAACGGAAACCTAATAATTTTATATATCAATATCGTAGGAAATGGATGGCTCGTACGCGGCGCCGTCTTATGACCGGCGATATTACGGGAAATCTCCGGCAGGTAGTGCGATATAATGGATCGCTGAAGTACCTACATACATCACTCGCGGTAGATCGCTGAACGTTCTGATAAAATGATATAACTTATACGATTTGGTTACAGTAAAACGTTTTATGAGATACTTGACTTTGTAAAACAGACATTTTCTGTTTATTTTATTGTGATATTATGTTTATCCGTAGAAAATGGCACGAGAATAAAAGGGCCTATGCCCAGCAGTGGGAGGACAAGGGCCGTGGATGATAAAGATGATGCTGACTATGTTCATCTAGTTTTTGACAATTTGTGCGGGATAGCCTAATTATAGCAAATGATAATGTTATAATTTGGAAAAAGAAAACTATGAATTTTCCGAAATCTAAACTACATAGTTCGCGCCGAGCTGACGTCACAACTCATATGACTTTCTAGTTTAAAATTTCCCTGCGTTGCGAGACACCGTCCGTATGACATGTGCAACCGATTTAACGAGCTCACGGAAGTAGGGATCTCCCTAGAGCATCGCATTCATAGTATGACGGCTTAGGCTGCTCTGTTACAAATAGTGTTGAAATGTTGTAATGATTGAAATGACACCCTAGAATACGTTCATAATCATGGAATGAATGTTTCAAGATTTACAGCAGCATTGAGAGGATAACTGTTTAAAAGCATATTCTGCAATTGATTTCGAAACCTTGCCGAAATTCAAAAACATGAATATTACGATTTGTATATTAAATATTTTTACAAATCATTATTAGTAAACACATTCCTACTAAAACACTACATGTTACCTATATTATTGAATACATTACTTGCTCCACTGATAAATTTTACAACTCGAACCAGTCCATGAAACATTTCTTTCACACTCAATTGTTACACAATAATACAAAGTCAGTCGTCCCACACTCACGATTGTCGATTGAACAGAACACAATCTAAAAAGCAATTTCCTTCCCGATTTAGTTGCTTAAAACGAATCTGAAGGACTTTGCAATCTGAAGCCAACAGTCGATATTTGATTCAACATTCTAATTTAAATGGCATCTCTGTAGTAATATACAACGTATAGAGACATGTAGCATGTGATGACGTATGATAGTATGAGTGCAAAGTCGGTAAACACTGCAGGAACAGGGTTCGTCGCGTAACCGAGGATGACAATCATTCTTGCTGCGGTAAACATTCTGAATAAACTTATTCCGATGTCTTCTTGTGGGTTTGTCGTCACATAGAGGGCTCCGACCAACCAGAACGGCGCCAAATTCTTCAGTTCAGACAAATAGGCTCTTCGCACGATGTCAGGGTTTGGGAAAATGCCTTTCCTCACCCATGTCATAGCCGCTACCGGACTTAATGCTAATAACTTGATTACCAGTAACGCCGAGTGGACCATGTATGTTTGGATAAGGGGATAATCTAAGTTTATTGTGAGCGTCATAAGAACTGATTTTAATTACTTTTAATTTATTCACTGTACTCGTACTACTTACTAGTAATTTTGACATCGAATGTCAAGTTAAGTTATTTTTTTAACTACTAATATAAACTAGAAACTAGTCATTTGGATAAAAACCTTTAAACAAGTATTTTTAATGCATCACTCAATCTAGTTTAAATAAATATTCTAATACCACTAATGCAAATAGTAAATGGTAACTAAATTTATTCGATGTTAGATAAATTACATTAACACCGAATAAGCTGATAGGCAATACGGTCCGATAGGTATTGAATTCAATCAAAATAATTAATTGCTATTTGGCAATAGGCTACATGTTTTTACATTTATTTAATGAAATCGCCAATCCGCAGAGAGCAAGCGTGGTGATCAAATCGTGCGTTTACAGGTTGGGTTATTTTTAAATAAGTGCACTATGCTATTTGCATGCTTGTACTCTTAAAGTATGTAGGTGACCTTTATGTTTAAACCTTGTAAATGCCACAACGTTATTCAAGGGACCATCGAAGAAAGATTCTAAGAATCAATCTTTAGAAAATTCCTTTTAGAAACCATCTTGAACTTTGCATTCAATCTGAGGAGGCTGGTCGTTGGCGTATAGCTCGCTTTTCCACCCTGTTACCACTGCATACATTATTAGACATTATTACAAGGAAAAGCTTATTTAAAGAAGGCATCATCCTGTATAAAAGTTTTCTCGCTATTGCCACTTACATAAAGCGAGTCTTAGTAGTAACGAACTTACAGAAAACACATAAAATCATCACATCTTGAACTACAAAACTACTAACATTCTGACATAAAATCATAACAAAGTACCTACACTATATAAGGTACTTATTTTGGAGGTAAAATAAACAAACCATAATTATAAAGCATATTTATCTCACGCCTCGTTCCTAGTAAATTTAGAAGCCGACCCCAAAACAATTTCGGTAAAGGCAATGATATTCTAATAAACAGATATGTTATAAGCGTGCAATCGTGAAGACTTGAAAACGTCCTAATTGGGACGTATTGCCATTAACAACAACACTATTTGTCTCTTTTTTTCTTATGGGTTTTATCGCGCTATCTCTTTCGCTAGCTGCCGCGCTGCGCGGAACACTTTTTTCGATTGTTTTGTATGTGTATAACATATCTGTTTATTAAAATATCATTGGGTAAAGGCTAGTCCAAATAGGAACTTACAATGTACAAGCAGCTGTGTGTACACAACAATTATGTCATAGTCCTAAGTTCCAAACTTAATTTATTGTGGTATCGTGTCCGTTACCTCATCAAGCGTAATTATCGCAACTCAAATACAAGCAGGTGTGTGAGCCCTAAACTGTGTGGTTACAGTGTATTTATCAAGTTTTCCATTGTTTTGTGTTACACACATAATGCTTACAAACCTACACTAAAGTTTTCAAATACCTATAAGTTTAATATATACAAAATGGAAAAGAAAACAGTAACTAGGTCATGGCTCAGTACCCTCTTAAATTGTTTAAACAAGTTGAATGATAAACAAAAGCTCGCAAAAACTCATTAACTATGTAAAACCTTACGATTCGCTATTCACGAGAACTTTTTTCTTAATGAATAAATAGCACAAGACGTCACGAAAGTACAAAATTCGTAGAGTAAATTAGTCTAACCAATTTCCTTATTATTCTTCTGGTTACAAACAAACTTTCTCTAATTAACAATATGAGAGCATAATAAACGAAAAAGACGTGTTCCTGTACAAATTGTCTCCTTTGCGAAAATTGCAGTTGCTTATCTCCTTAAAATTACTTAAGAAGAGAGGAGAACAGTTATAAAAATTACTGAACAAGAATTTTAAAGCGCTTGACGGTTTAAGAGTCACAAAAATTAAGCTTACAACTAAACTAAATCAAAGTAACCGTTAAATTCTTAAGGAAAACCATTCGAAAAAGATTCTGAACATTTACTTAGTTAGTCTTAGCAATATGATAAGTAGGTCTTACTAGTACTTATGAATAATTCAAAAATTCACTCTCGTTACTTACAACTTTTACCCTCCAATAAGTTTTTAAAAGGAAAGTCAACAAGTGAACATTATGAATGGTTTCTAAACTAAGAGTGAACTCATCCATCGGGAAATCTCGAAACTTTGAGGTTTGGCGAGTGGTTCCGAGGCCACTGAGCAAACTGACCCTGAACTAGTACTATCTATACATATAATAAAATTGTAGAAAAGTGGTGTCTGTACAATGGAAATATAAACAAAAAAAGTAGCAAGGGTTGTTACAATATCGATGCCGAACCTGAAATTATTATTATTATTATTTTTGTCTGTTTGTCTGTTTGTCTGTGTGTTTGTGCACGCTAATCTCAGAAACGGCTTACTCGATTAAGATGCGGTTTTCACGAGTATATTGTTGTAAGCTTCACTTAACATTTAATGTTTATTTCATGTCAATCGGTACAAAAATAAAAAAGTTATGTCAATTTGAAAAATCATCTATCTATCTATCTATACATATAATAAAATTGTAGAAAAGTGGTGTCTGTACAATGGAAATATAAACAAAAAAAGTAGCAAGGGTTGTTATAATATCGATGCCGAACCTGAAATTATAATTATTATTATTTTTGTCTGTTTGTCTGTTTGTCTGTGTGTTTATGCACGCTAATCTCAGAAACGGCTTACTCGATTAAGATGCGGTTTTCACGAGTATATTGTTGTAAGCTTCACTTAACATTTAGTGTTTATTTCATGTCAATCGGTACATAGATAAAAAAGTTATGTCAATTTGAAAAATCATCTATACATATAATAAAATTGTAGAAAAGTGGTGTCTGTACAATGGAAATATAAACAAAAAAAGTAGCAAGGGTTGTTACAATATCGATGCCGAACCTGAAATTATTATTATTATTATTTTTGTCTGTTTGTCTGTTTGTCTGTGTGTTTGTGCACGCTAATCTCAGAAACGGCTTACTCGATTAAGATGCGGTTTTCACGAGTATATTGTTGTAAGCTTCACTTAACATTTAGTGTTTATTTCATGTCAATCGGTACATAGATAAAAAAGTTATGTCAATTTGAAAAATCATCTATACATATAATAAAATTGTAGAAAAGTGGTGTCTGTACAATGGAAATATAAACAAAAAAAGTAGCAAGGGTGTTTATAATATCGATGCCGAACCCGAAATTATAATTATTATTATTTTTGTCTGTTTGTCTGTTTGTCTGTGTGTTTGAGCACGCTAATCTCAGAAACGGCTTACTCGATTAAGATGCGAATACGTTGCCGCCGACCGTGTAAGTAACTGTGAAACCATTGAATTACCGGTGGAGATATGTTGAGGGAGCACAATATGCCAAGTAAAATATCGAAATCAACAGTATTAAAGGCATTGCTGAAATCCAGCAATGCAAGTACCGGTAGATTACCGATTTCCATGCCTGATCTAATGTCATCCGTAATTTGAACCAGAGCTGTGGTAGTGCTATGTTCAGGTCTAAAACCTGACTGGAAGGGATTGAGAAGGTTAAATTTAGGAGGAAATGCACTAATCTGCATATGGACTAGACGTTCAATGACTTTTGAGAGGAAAGGCAAGATAGAAATGATTCGGATTCCTCTCATTCTAAATAATTTCCCATTTAGTTTTAAACGAGTCCAGTTTCCAGTCAGCCTATGTTTTGCGATGACGATTAATAAAGCCCAAGGTCAGACGTTGAAAGTTGTGGGTGTAGATCTAAGTATCAGCTGTTTCAATCAATCCTAGGAGCCTGTATGCTTTCATCCCCGATGGCCATACGTCAAATATCGTATCGGAGAAGCGTCTGTAAAGTAAATTTATAGCTACCCAAGCGAAAGTATATGTATAAAAACCTAATTCTAAATATGCTGCCCGAAAAGTAACTATTCCACGCGGACGAAGTCGCGGGCACAGCTAGTATATCAATAAAATTAATTACACAAGATTTTCGTCAAGTATAAATAACAAATAATTTTAAGCAAACATACTCCTGATGTATGAAACTCTTTAAATTAAAACGAAATATTAAAGTCACGTCACATAAGTTTAGTAATATCAAATTGTACACATCCCTTCAGGAATACAGGGTGATGGTATATATTATGAAAGTTATAAATAATTCAATAAGTTATTTAGAATAAATTTACATAGAAACTCTGCCTTCTCAACTTAGTTATAAACTCATATCTCATCAGACTCCCATCCATAGTTATATGAATACTTGCCTGTAGTTTAGGCCTTATTAGATCTATATTTGAACGTTTTAGATATTAATTAGTTTGATTAACTTTCGATCAATACGTAAGTTATAAGAAAACTTTAACTTGTTTCTGACATATCAATGAGTTACTTACTATTTTGAATATTATCTCCTTATTTATGGGCTGATCTTGTTTATCACTATTTAGCCGATGTTTTCTCACTGCTGGGCCCAATTTTCTGGGCCTGATGGGTTCCTAATTATTCATAATCCATACAGGTATTCAAAATGCACATTCACTTCATATGAAAGACGTAATTCAATGTGAAACAAGTAATAAATGTAAATCTATATGAACTTGAACAAGCACGATTCTATGAAAAACTCCGTAAATCTTTATATTCAATTTTCTAACAAAAGTGTAGCAATAAAACCTGAGGTACAAAAATAAGAAACAACGTCACAGATGATAAAGTTTTACATTATATTGACAAAAATATACATGATTTTTGTTCCCTTTATAGCCCCATAAATCGTACAACACATTGTTCATATGAATTTCAAATGCACAACCATTTCTGTTGAACAATTCCGGTGTTTTTATATAGCGGATCTGTAAGTGTATACAACATATGAGCCCATAAAACTTGTTATTGCAAACGACACGAAGAATGCGAGCTCCGTTGCCATTTTCGGCAGTTTTTGCACATATCCTAAGGCAGCTATAAATCGGGCCGCTACGTAAACACGAAGGAGGGATATCGCCGTAGTTTCGTCAGGGGAGGTCGTCATGTACAGCGCTGCGACCAGCCAGAAAGGAGTTAAGTTCTTCAGATCACTGATATTTGCACGTTGCACCTTTTCAGGGTGGCACACGATCGCTGCCATAGGAGCTAACGCAAGCAGTTTCAGCGCTAGCAACGCAGAGTACAGAAAGTAACTCTGCATCAAGAGAGAGCACGGCGTGGCGCAAGCCATTTTGTGTATATTTCTTCAATTTATCATTTAAACTTTAATTTTTTGGGATTTTTAACTTTTTATACAATTTTATTATTAAACTTTGATTGATGTATGTCAATGTATATTGACAGAATATTTAGACAGATGAATAAAAAGGCTGTATACCTTTCTGAAATTGGTGACATGGGATTCAGATTAGATGCATCATAAAAAGACGGTAAATTAATAAACAACGTGGCGCGGCCCTTAAAAATGCTCAGTGATGAAGATCCCAATTACGAAGTTCTATTAATATCTCCAATCCTGATTGCCGATTGTATAAGGAAATGTGGGTTCCGTATGTGCCCAAATGTCAGATGATAGGGTCAGTACACAATAGACCGCCCTGATGGGCTCTAATTAAATTATCGACGGCGACTAATTGGATCACTCACTCGTAATTGGAGTTTTTGTTATTATTATGTATGGGGACAGATTGGCTTATTATATTTTTTATAATCAGGACTTCAAACATTAATTTTAATAATTAATAATCTCGTTCGATACGCTTACTCAATGTTAAATTAAATAAATTATTAGTCTTCGAAAAAAAAATATTTGGAATTATTTATAATCTATAGAACAGGCACTAGAGGGAGCACTTTCTAATAGGTACTTAAAATACATTTAATTACAAGTAACGACTTGCAACTCTGTTAAATCAGCAGCAACATGTAACGTTGGATGGTTTTCCCTAAAACCTAGCTCAAGTACACTTAAATTTCTTTTACTTTAAGAGCACTGCTATAAAGCTCATAAGCGCACTAGTGTTCAGGTTGAGTATTATTGCAAGCATATGTTCGTATGAGCACCTATGGGAGTGAGCAGACAACTTAGTGCAAGCTCCGTCGACCTCACGCGTTTGGTTCCATACTCCTTTCCCGTCACGTCTTCAATAAAATTACCTTTCCAAACTTACACGTCAACATGAGTGTGATAAACATAGCCGTTATGTTTATTTTGTATGTCACGCATACGTCACGCGATGAGGACGTAATCAATGGAGGGTTAAACAGCGGGATACGAGATTACTGTACAAAAAGAATCTGGAGATTACAGAAGAACGGTAATAAATTGATTCGTGATTTCAGGGTTTAGTTATTTATTTTACCTTTAGAACACACCCCTTCTATTTATATAACAAAGTTCCCCGCCGCGATTGTCTGCCTCCCTGACTAGATTTTCATATGGTTCTCACCGACAGATTGAATTATTCAAGAGGAAGGTTTGTGTATAATTATAGCCTTGTCTATCCGTCCGAAATCGGTTTTAGACGCTCGTGATCAATTTAACTAGAAATTTTTAGAATTATTTATGAGGTAGTTTCGTTGAAGTTTTCAAGTTGAAGTAACTGCATATATGCGTCTTCGTCCCGTGAATCGTATACGAAATGAACTAATTTAACTTCTTAAATCCCGTGTTACTTCGCTTCCAACTATAAACTTACTTTTCGCGTACCTGTACATAGTGATTCCCAAGAAACCTGCTCTGAGTAATATGTTTGTACCAAGAAACACGTATTTACTTCCAAATTTCTTATTAATAAAACAAGTATGAAACTTACCGTTTTATTAAATTTGAGATTTACGCTTTGCCTTTCATTCGACATTCTAAATCAAAAATGCGTAATAAATTATATATAAAAAAAAAAACATAATTTTAGGAATAGCTGATTCGATATTATAATCTCCTTCACTTTATTTTTTTATATACCAAATGCTGAATTTGTTTGTAACTTCGTATGCAAGAAGTGGCAAATATAATTAGTTTTAAAACAAGCAGCGTTTGAGTTAAGTTATCAAGTGCCGTGAAACTTTAATAAATCTATACATATAATAAAATTGTAGAAAAGTGGTGTCTGTACAATGGAAATGTAAACAAAAAAAGTAGCAAGGGTTGTTATTATATCGATGCCGAACCTGAAATTATAATTATTATTTTTTTTTTCTGTTTGTCTGTTTGTCTGTGTGTTTGTGCACGCTAATCTCAGAAACGGCTTACTCGATTAAGATGCAGTTTTCACGAATGTATTGGAGTAAGCTTCACTTAACATTTAGTGTTTATTTCATGTCAATCGGTACATAAATAAAAAAGTTATGTCAATTTGAAAAATCATCTATTATAGATTGTAGAAAAGTGGTGTCTGTACAATGGAAATATAAACAAAAAAAGTAGCAAGGGTTGTTATAGTATCGATGCCGAACCTGAAATTATAATTATTATTTTTTTTGTCTGTTTGTCTGTTTGTCTGTTTGTCTGTGTGTTTGTGCACGCTAATCTCAGAAACGGCTTACTCGATTAAGATGCGGTTTTCACAAATATATTGTAGTTAGCTTCACTTAACATTTAATGTTTATTTCATGTCAATCGGTACATAAATATAAAAGTTATGTCAATTTGAAAAATCATCTATCTATACATATAATAAAATTGTAGAAAAGTGGTGTCTGTACAATGGAAATATAAACAAAAAAAGTAGCAAGGGTTGTTATAGTATCCATGCCGAACCTGAAATTATAATTATTATTTTTTTTGTCTGTTTGTCTGTTTGTCTGTGTGTTTGTGCACGCTAATCTCAGAAACGGCTTACTCGATTAAGATGCGGTTTTCACAAATATATTGTAGTTAGCTTCACTTAACATTTAATGTTTATTTCATGTCAATCGGTACATAAATAAAAAAGTTATGTCAATTTGAAAAATCATCTATCTATACATATAATAAAATTGTAGAAAAGTGGTGTCTGTACAATGGAAATATAAACAAAAAAAGTAGCAAGGGTTGTTATAGTATCGATGCCGAACCTGAAATTATAATTATTATTTTTTTTGTCTGTTTGTCTGTTTGTCGGTTTGTCTGTTTGTCTGTGTGTTTGTGCACGCTAATCTCAGAAACGGCTTACTCGATTAAGATGCGGTTTTCACAAATATATTGTAGTTAGCTTCACTTAACATTTAATGTTTATTTCATGTCAATCGGTACATAAATAAAAAAGTTATGTCAATTTGAAAAATCATCTATTATACATATAATAAAATTGTAGAAAAGTGGTGTCTGTACAAAGGAAATATAAACAAAAAAAGTAGCAAGGGTTGTTATAATATCGATGCCGAACCTGAAATTATATTTTTTTTGTCTGTTTGTCTGTGTGTTTGTACACGCTAATCTCAGAAACGGCTTACTCGATTAAGATGCAGTTTTCACGAATGTATTGGAGTAAGCTTCACTTAACATTTAGTGTTTATTTCATGTCAATCGGTACATAAATAAAAAAGTTATGTCAATTTGAAAAATCATCTTCTATACATTTAATAAAATTGTAGAAAAGTGGTGTCTGTACAATGGAAATATAAACAAAAAAAGTAGCAAGGGTTGTTATAATATCGATGCGGAACCTGAAATTATAATTATATTTTTTTTTGTCTGTTTGTCTGTTTGTCTGTGTGTTTGTGCACGCTAATCTCAGAAACGGCTTTCTCGATTAAGATGCGATTTTCAAGAATGTATTGTAGTAAGCTTCACTTAACATTAAGTGTTTATTTCATGTCAATCGGTACATAAATAAAAAAGTTATGTCAATTTGAAAAATCATCTTCTATACATATAATAAAATTGTAGAAAAGTGGTGTCTGTACAATGGAAATGTAAACAAAAAAAGTAGCAAGGGTTGTTATTATATCGATGCCGAACCTGAAATTATAATTATTATTTTTTTTTTCTGTTTGTCTGTTTGTCTGTGTGTTTGTGCACGCTAATCTCAGAAACGGCTTACTCGATTAAGATGCGATTTTCACGAATGTATTGTAGTAAGCTTCACTTAACATTTAGTGTTTATTTCATGTCAATCGGTACATAAATAAAAAAGTTATGTCAATTTGAAAAATCATCTATCTATACATATAATAAAATTGTAGAAAAGTGGTGTCTGTACAATGGAAATATAAACAAAAAAAGTAGCAAGGGTTGTTATAGTATCGATGCCGAACCTGAAATTATAATTATTATTTTTTTTGTCTGTTTGTCTGTTTGTCTGTTTGTCTGTGTGTTTGTGCACGCTAATCTCAGAAACGGCTTACTCGATTAAGATGCGGTTTTCACAAATATATTGTAGTTAGCTTCACTTAACATTTAATGTTTATTTCATGTCAATCGGTACATAAATAAAAAAGTTATGTCAATTTGAAAAATCATCTATCTATACATATAATAAAATTGTAGAAAAGTGGTGTCTGTACAATGGAAATATAAACAAAAAAAGTAGCAAGGGTTGTTATAGTATCGATGCCAAACCTGAAATTATAATTATTATTTTTTTTGTCTGTTTGTCGGTTTGTCTGTTTGTCTGTGTGTTTGTGCACGCTAATCTCAGAAACGGCTTACTCGATTAAGATGCGGTTTCCACAAATTTATTGTAGTTAGCTTCACTTAACATTTAGTGTTTATTTCATGTCAATCGGTACATAAATAAAAAAGTTATGTCAATTTGAAAAATCATCTATTATAGATTGTAGAAAAGTGGTGTCTGTACAATGGAAATATAAACAAAAAAAGTAGCAAGGGTTGTTATAGTATCGATGCCGAACCTGAAATTATAATTATTATTTTTTTTGTCTGTTTGTCTGTTTGTCTGTTTGTCTGTGTGTTTGTGCACGCTAATCTCAGAAACGGCTTACTCGATTAAGATGCGGTTTTCACAAATATATTGTAGTTAGCTTCACTTAACATTTAATGTTTATTTCATGTCAATCGGTACATAAATAAAAAAGTTATGTCAATTTGAAAAATCATCTATCTATACATATAATAAAATTGTAGAAAAGTGGTGTCTGTACAATGGAAATATAAACAAAAAAAGTAGCAAGGGTTGTTATAGTATCGATGCCAAACCTGAAATTATAATTATTATTATTTTTGTCTGTTTGTCGGTTTGTCTGTTTGTCTGTGTGTTTGTGCACGCTAATCTCAGAAACGGCTTACTCGATTAAGATGCGGTTTCCACAAATTTATTGTAGTTAGCTTCACTTAACATTTAGTGTTTATTTCATGTCAATCGGTACATAAATAAAAAAGTTATGTCAATTTGAAAAATCATCTATTATACATATAATAAAATTGTAGAAAAGTGGTGTCTGTACAATGGAAATATAAACAAAAAAAGTAGCAAGGGTTGTTATAATATCGATGCCGAACCTGAAATTATAATTATTTTTTTTTTGTCTGTTGGTCTGTGTGTTTGTGCACGCTAATCTCAGAAACGGCTTACTCGATTAAGATACGGTTTTCACGAATTTATTGTAGTAAGCTTCACTTAACATTTAGTGTTTATTTCATGTCAATTGGTACATAAATAAAAAAGTTATGTCAATTTGAAATATCGTATACAGAGAAGCATCTGTAAAGTTTTTTTTTTTTTTTGGTAGAGATCTTTGCAGTTAGCCTGAGCGCAGGCTTTGACTGCTTCACCGGACTAATCTGTAAAGTAAATTTATCGCTACCCAAGCGAAAGTATATGTATAAAAACCTTATTCTAAATATGCTGCCCGAAAAGTAACTATTCCACGCGGACGAAGTCGCGGGCACAGCTAGTTTTAGAAATATGAAGTTTAAATTAAACCACCTTAGCAAAGTAAGGTTCTGCAGAACTTAGAAGTTATACCAATTTAATGTAAAGACTGCGGTTTAACGCTTGATATCTTGTAATGATTAGGACAAATGTGTGGGTAATGTTTACTTGAAAATAGTTGAGGTATAACGTCCTACAAATATACTTACAGGAATTTTTGAACCATAAATTACTTAAGTGTTTTACATACTTTGAATTCAAGTAACCTTGGTTTTATGAGGTATGTTTCTATATAAATAAAATATTTCCAGCTTAGTATAAATGGCATTTAATTTTATAACATTCGACCTACCCTTGCGAATTCCTGTCTCTTAACTTCAAAAACATTTTACTAAAAGCATTATCCTGTAATAGTGTTCATTTATTTCTAGTTCTAACAGCAGTTTACAGACAAATCACACACGAAAACCCTCATTAATATTCTACAAAACGTATTATACTTTCAGTTTAACCCCTAAACGTTTACCATCCCATTTTCATACTTGTTTCGCTTTTAACTATGACTTACAAGGTTAGTGCGATCCATTATTCCTTAAGTTCAGCGTAACGTGAAAGTTTTTAATTAAAGAATCTGAATATCATGGCGGGACTTAGAAACAGTTTTAAATTCCATTCATCTCGTTTCTATTAAAACTTGAACGTTTTAAGTGGCCAGTCACAGGAAGTTAAGTCCCTTCATCTTTCGTGACGTAACCTTCTTTAACGCGTTTTATATGTTGGAATAAAAAGCACTAGTTGATTGAAGTCTAAATTGAGATGATCGTGGTAGTTTGCATTGCTTTCCCGCCTGGTCTCCAGCATAAGGGTAGAGTGAAGCAATCCGGTGATCTTAGCCGGTAAGAGTCCGGCGCACCCCTCCGCCTTCCCCAGTGTGGAGGAAGTCCATTTGAATTACCCCGGGGTAAAAAAGTAAGTCTAACTTCAGATCAAAAATTAAAAACAGTGCAGCTGTTCTTTTCTTATGAATGTTGGAACTAAACTGACTTTATAATGTATTTGGCAAATTGATAGATATCCTTTTGACCGTTATTTCAGGGGTTAAAACCTAGTCACAAAATCTTTATGACAGCGACCATACAGTTTTGGAAAGTTCGTTATCCGTTTGTATCGATGCCATTGAGTGGTTGTTTGCTCGCCTGAAAAGCAGAATTCGTCAAAACCTCGTGTTGACAGGATTGACGAGACTTCCGTAACGCAATCTACTTTGACCGAGGTGCGGACGTTTTGAAACCATGCGAACGTTATATTTACGCAGCTATATATTGGTTGTGTTTGGGCTTCGCTATGATGCATTCAAGTTATATTTTACGAACTAAACTATCTGTACTTGGTTTGGTAGTCAAGATTACAAAACAATTTGGGTAACTGTCTTTGCTTCACACAGAAATAAAATGCTTAGATCATGTCAGACTGTTCACAAATCGTTCCGTCACTTAGATTCACTTTCCAAATCCCTACTTCCGTAATAATTTCTTATCTATACCCGTCAGCCTTAAACAAGTGCCACAAAAAACAAAAAGCATAAACCTAAAGAAGATTCGCACAAATCTGCTCAAACCGCGAACCAAAAGTGGCGTATTAGAGAGGATTAAAGAAACTCCGACATTAATCTTATGGGTACTACATACGTGAGCGAACTTAAGCCGGGAAGGGCTTTACAATGTTTGTAGTGGCTCTCCGGAACTTCCTTGTTTTTGTCCCTTGTATAAACTCTTATAAAAAAATGAAGACTCCTTTATGTAAAAGCGTTGAAGGAAGGTTTTCGTTTGATCATACAGTTGTGTTAACGGATTGTTGTTCTTTGACAGAGGACTTTTTCAAACGTACGATGCCTAATAGACGAAATGCAATGTGTTTATTAAGTTTTCAGTTCACTTTGTTCAACAAAGCGCAGAGGTATCAGGTCGTCTTGTTAAGAATCTGAGATAAGTATACAAAAGCTTACCGATATCAATACATCATCAAACCGGTAGAATCTAAAGTGAATGAATAACTGACGAATTTTTGATGTCAAAATCATACAGCAATGAATCTCCATAAAAATACATGTAGTAATCATATACTTACAGATGAAATCAAACTCATGAATATCTAACGAATTGTATGAACTCACATTCAATGATACTGAGGTTTATCTAAGAAGCACTTCTTCAGAAAATATATTTCGGTATAGATCTCAGTTTGAGGTTACGTTATGGCTTACTGAGTATGACTTTTGTATTTTGCATGCTAGTAAACAGTTTTGCTTTTATAGATAGTGTATTGAAAGTAGTAAATGATATGAAATCGAGTTTTGGTAAGTATTACTAACTTAGGTACATCTACTCAAACGCAAGCACTGGAAAGACCTAAATAAATATTCTTCAATCGTTTCAAGTTGTAGTGGTAATCGCGCAAAAGGTTTAAATATTGCTTACATAGACAGTTATTATTACAAAACCTTATATACCATTTCATAGTATATTAAACTTCGTCCAATAAGACACGTCTTTGTAACTGACTGACATGAAAAAGTGGCGCCAAAAGAAATTGGATATCAAAGGACGCTTTTTAGATACCTATATGCTTGTTTTCATGGACCAAATAATAACGTAAACACCGATGTCTAGACTGATCGATCATAGACAATTCAAGCTCATTTCTCTTTTATTCCCGTCACGGGCCGGTACATCAACAGGGATTTACATGAAATATTTACGTCACATCGTCACAGGCCGACCTTAAATTTTAATAATATAAGTCAGTTGGCCTACAACGAAGACTGTTGAGCTTTGGCCTAGAATGAAAATCGTTTTACCTCAATATTGAGGCCACATTGTATAAGGATTTTAGGCACCGTTCAGCGCTGATTTGTAGTTAAATGAAAATTTATAGCAGGCTGGGAGTAAGGTCGTCATTCGTCCTTATTTACCCGGACTCGGTGCGTCTGGTGCTCGATTTTGTTTTACTTAGCATTGTATTTCCGGGTTTGTAGTATATCTTATTGTTACTATAAATCTAGGTATTTAGTTTAATACCTATAAGCACAAGAATCAGAGAAGCTTAGGCAAAGTACCTACTTTGACTAAGCGTGTCTCTTACTTGAAAATAAAATGAATAATAATTTTATATTAAAAAAATATTTTACGTTAAGCTATGTTCCAAAAATAACTTTTAAGATAGGTTCTGTCATTTAATCAAATAACGAGGCCATAAAAATGATTACTTTTTGTTATGACAATAGAAAAGTACCAAGGTAGGTACATCAACTACAAAATATTGAAATATTTAATTCACATCGTTCAATCTATGTTTTCAAATGAAATTTTTTTATTTTTATTATAAAAGGTAGCAACAGCAAAAACAAATTTATTATCTAATAGTATACAGAACAAATATTCTAACACCATGCAGAAATAAAATTTCGTTTCTTTTAATGTCGAACCCGTGTCACACACACGCCTGTATTCCCAAAGGGTTAGACAAAGATGTATAAAAATTGCATTAAATAACATAGAAGCTTTGTTTTACGAAGCAAACATATTACTTTTAGCCGTCTGCAAGAGAAAATTTACAAAACTAAATTTGTGATGCTCAAAAATTACAACGAAAAATTACGCTCTGAATCCTACGAGCTAAGGTCGCAACATTCCTAAAATAGTGATGTCAACTCAACATCTCTATACAAGACTAGGAAATATTCATACGAGCACCCAGCTCTTAGAGTATACATAAGAAAATATAGAGTTTGCCGATCAGAGCTTGAACCGTGAGCACTACTGTGAACGAGTTTTGTCGTGAATTATGTATGAAGATGGAGCTTGCCGTTTTAAAAAATCTATCTGAATCACTAATATTATCCTAACAATGTCAAAACAATCGATATTTTCGTATATAAGTTTCTAGTTGCGCAAAAATTAACTTAAATGAAAAACGAAATGTACTAGGTTCAGACTAAAAACTGCTCTCGCTTGGCACAAGGGGAGAGTAGCGATAGTAGCAGTCTATGTATATAGTACGTCAATTACCCAGCTTCATACTCCGCAAATAAGTTTACCAAGATCCAAGACATTCTTAAGACGACGCCAACATGATTTTTCATACATTCTTCGCATAATTCAGTGAGATAAGACACAAGAAAATTACAAAGTTTAAAACAATTTAATTAATCTTTTTACGCTGCGTATTATAAATTCTAGCGTAAATTCCCTACGGATGAAACCGCATAATTGCATGCAGCTAAGCTTAACACAAAAACCTCATTAACTTGGCTTCCTGTGCATTAAACTTTACACGAGATTACAATCAACAAATACATGCTACTTATCTCACATACTTACACGGTTTGATTTTTATTTGTTTGCTTGTTCGACAGTATAACATTTTGTACCGTAGTATATAAAATAACTTAAACTTCTCAGTTGTTTGACGTACACCGGTAGAACACCACTTGAAGCCAGCGGTTTCTTACTTTTAAAGTAGAAAAAGAATAATGTATCATATTATGTCACAAATCAGTGTACAGTACTTAAGATAAGTAAAACTGTTGCTGACATGAAAGTGAGACGTCACTAAGCACAATGTAATGCGCCGTCTCCTTCCACAATAGTACTACCTTAAGCCTTCGTAGTAGAGTCACAGGAAAGGAAACAACAAGAAACTTCAAATAAATTAAATATGCTAAGAATTTAACTCATGACGTTAATTAAATTACCTACGTTCCTCATTCTCGTCTCGAGCTCAAATAACAAAGGTAACTTTAAAAACTTACTCCCATTCCAGCGACACTGTAATTAGTCTAGGGTTTGTAATTATTCTTGAAGGTGTATAAACTTCCTTGTTTAATTGTAATGGCGTCTATTAAGCTTTGAAGAAGTCTTACCACATTTGAAACTTTGTTTTAGAAATAATTATTCTTGTGTTCTAGGTAATTTTCTTTTATTTATGTAAGCCATCATATGACTTCCCAGATTTTTTTTATTTACGTTCTTTATAATAAATCTATTCTTTTACCACAATTATGCAAATAATTAAAACCTGTAGTGATGAATGCGAGACTTTTAAAAGTTCAAAAAAAGTCTGAACTAAATTAAAGACGTTATGTTTATTTAGTTCTGATTTTTTTGTATTCGTTTTTTGGAAAAAGCACTTGTATATCGATAAATTAAGCAACAAACTTTGTGTTATTTCAAGTAGTTAGTACCTAATAGGTATTGTTGAACACCTTTGAAGTAAACCTAAAGGTCGGCATTTAAAGCAATAATTCAACTAACCGACTTTATCGTTAAAGTTCTGAAAAACTCTAATTTTTCAATGATTTTTATTGAATGGATTCGATGCAATTTATTAAGCTATTATAACTGCAGGCGCTGTAACCGAGAAAACTTTTATTACAAGTGAAATTAACTTGAAGTCATACTGGGCATTATTTATTGTTTGCAATTTGGACTAACTACTATTAGTAGAGAAAAATATTAGAGCTTAATGCCAATACTTATTTACCAACTTTTTATAGAAAGCTCTTTAATAAAACGAACATGTTTTCAAAGCTTTGGAACAACACTCGGTACTAGTATAGAAACAAGTTTTGCTTGTTTCAAAATGCCTGTTTATTTCAAATGAGCAAAAGGTACAAAAAATACAAATTATTTACCTATACTTTAGAATGTGATATGAGAATACCTTCATCGCACACATTCAAATCACCTACATCTGAATTGCCCGATGTAAAGTGATTGAGTATCTTTGAGATTAACTTTGCATGTAATAAACAAAATATCGTGTAAAGCAGTTGAAATCCTCACTCGTGATAAACATGAGTAGAACAGCAAACTTGTGAATCAGTCGCTTTTCTCGCCGAGTGCTCCAACTAAGTTTTCCTTCGAGTTAAAGCGACACCCTCGATGTAGTTTACTAGGAAGAGCAAACGCCGAGTCATATATCTGGAATTTTGTTCAACAGATTTTTGTTTGAATGTTTTCAGAATTTTCAGTAAATGTATGTTTCTGCCTGCTTTTCGTAAGCAATACTGTAAGTATGGAATACAGTAATATAAAGTAGTTAGTAACTTAGTCAAAGTCAAAGTCAAAAGTTTTATTGTATACTAAGTGTACATTAGATGTTATAAAAAATATGTAGGACCTTAATGCCACATGAAGTGACGTAAAAACCCATAGATATTTCAATGGATTATACAATCATAATATTACCTATTACCTATTTTTTTTAAGGTAAAAACAGGTGGCATTATTAATAACATTAGTTCTGCCATATTTTGCCAGTAGGCATGCAAATTATTCCTACAAATCCAATAAAAATGAATTACCTTATTTATTTATGACACATGAGTCACAAACCAAACCACACCATCATAAAGTAGCTAGATTGTTCACTTATTTAGTTCAACTTGCCATCTTACGTTTAGTTAAGTTAAAAGCCGGAAGTGAAGTGAGTATTCAACATGCAGACCGATTTCTTATAAAGCCTTTATGGAATTGGACAAAAGAAATTGCTTTAGGATCTGCTCTTACAAGATTCAGAGTGATAGCAGGTAGGTCAAGATGCTAAGTGAAGAATGCACTTAAAAAGGATATCTGCTTTTCCTGAATAGAAATGTTAATTAATTTATGTTATTTATAACTCTAGATGCTCACAGCTGTAAATAAGTGCTCACTTTGATTGGATTAGTTTTTCTCCTGAAGTATTCTATTTCCGTACCCAACGAGTTTCTTGTACAGAATTACATTTAAGCTTTACATATTTCATCCGTATCTCGCTTTATATTATCAAGAGGAAACTAGAACTATAATTTAGAAAGCACTCAATGAAAAATATACTTTATGGCGAACGATCTAAGACTTCATTTGCAGTAAAACGTGTTTCGTATGTCTAACTAACCCGTAACTTCTCGGTTATAAAGTTTTTGAGTGTACGTACACGAAATGGAAAGTTTGTCAATGTTGTCAAGACAATCTTCTGATCTCGTTTGCGAAACCAGAAATTTTATGTATTTTGTGTGGAGTTTATATACGCGATCCAGTTTAACATGTTTTGTGATATAAATAAACTTTTGAGTAGGAAAGGAGTTTTATATCATTGCTTTCAGACCGAATCTAAAAACGATCAAAACTTAAGCTTCATCTACCATCTTTTAACAACAAAATACGTCTTATTCCCAGTGGAAGAGCTTGACTTAATTACAGGTAGTAATTATTCTCAAGTTTTAAGTTATGAATAAATTATAACGGATCATCTACACTCTGTTGCAACAAGACATTTTATTTTATCATAGAATATGGCGAATCCACACTATAATATAAAGTTGACGATATCTGTACAAATATTTTGTCATTTATAACGAAACATCCAAATATCCGAACGAATAGCACTTAAAAAATATTTCACAAAACTCAAAAGCTTTTAAATAAATGGCGTTGAGATTATTTGGTATAATAACGTCGCAGCTATATTTAACGTCATGCGTGACGTGTCCCGCTGCAAGTCCTGGTTTATGCATGGCGCACACTCGACCGTTTTATGTTCTGAACTGGGGCCAATGTTGTTATAATTTCACGTATGTGAGAGACAATGGGAGCCGAGCAAACAATGGCCACCTAGAGGATGACGACATCTCAAGCAGCTTTTTAATCATTCCTTGCGGGGTTAGAAAAACCAAGAAAAAAGTTTCAGCTACACAAAATGTTACCGTTATTTTATGCTTAGTAAAATTACGTCACATATTTTTTAAACATTTATATATATTATTAAACGGTACGTTAGCTCAGAACCAATGAGTGATTCAATAAAATTGTAACAGATTGCTACGACAGCTACGCAATCGTAGCAGTTTTCTACGGATCTGAGATACCTGGCTTTATTACTTGAACTTTGCTTCTTTGAGTACTGTATTTTTGTAGATATTCACTGTAAAGTGAACTCGTTTTATATAAATATTTTGTACTGCATGTGAGGTGTAGTAGTCGATATGCAGGTTTGTTGTCTTAAGTACATAAAATAAACGCCTTAATAATCAGACTCACTAGTTATGTTTTCGTTTTCTGCGAATTCAATGGTCCGAAATTATCAGTTTGCCTTATATGTTTTTTTTTCAATACTTTGCCGCTTGTATTCTCGTTACTATTTAATTAGTTACCTACTAGACTCAGAATTAAATACTGTGTACTTAAAAATGCTCTTAACTCCTGTGCACTTCATTTATGCAAATAAAAGCCGCTTTAAATTCCGAAACCCGTTCAATTCGTTAGCATACAAAGGCAATTATTTCTTACATCCATTGAATGTAGCTATAAATAAAGCTCTTGTTCCCGTAAACATCAAACATCGCATAGCAACAAGTAACCATGTAAGTATAAAGGAACGCGAACAATAAAACTGACCCGCGCCCTTAATAGAATGCGTTGAGCTGGAAATATGTTAATGTATCGCTACCTTAGAGTATACATAGGCAAATATAGAGTGCAAGCGTCGTAACTACCCAATATAACATCTATAAGATATTATTTGACGACCTTCGTGGTCGAGTGGCGTACGCACCGGTTTCAAGTTGTCGCCAGCTCTTAGGTCCCGGGTTCGATCCCCAGACGGGTCAATGTAGAAACCAACTTTTCTACACTGTCCCGGGTCTGGGTGTTTGTGGTACCTTCGTAGTTTCTGAATCCTATAACACAAGTGCTTAAGCTACTTACTTTGGGTTCAGAGCAATGTGTGTGATGTTGTCCGCATTTATTTATTAATTTATTATTGCTGTAAGTACGAGTACGTGTAAGTAGTTTATGTAATGTTCCGTGCGATGACGAACGATTATGCGAAAATATCGATGGTTCCTATATTATTAGAGTAAGTATCTATTGTTTGGCTTTGTATTATATTATTATTAAAACGGCGCGCTAAGTTTTGACACTTACTTTACGATGACTCTTGTTCATAAAGGTCCTCACAGTTCATACTCTGTTAAGAACACTCTACAATTTACTTATTCATACTCTAAGATCGCCACATTCCTCCATCCACGCGCACTCCTTCCCTCGTTCACCATACATTATTCATACGTGCTATTTAATTTCAGCGCACACAATAATAATTACAACACGGTATATGGGCACATTTTTTCACGCATCCTTCTGGATTTTTGTATTTATGTGATCATTTTAGGCTCTTTTGTTATTGAATTTCAAGCTTTTGTTATTGAAATTAAAGCTTTCCGGTTGTTTAAATAGAAATATGGAAAAATTGTTTATAAAAGTCATGTTACTTTAGCAATCGGAAAACACAAATATACAAAACAATTTTACAAAAATACCTGAAAAATCTTTTCCAATGTGGAAATTCTTCGACAGACTAATGAGGCAGTCTCTATGTTTACACTACTGTTTGTATAATAAAGGAGGCGAGCCAATTGAAAAGCAAAACAAACCGCTTTAAAAGACAAGACGAACATTGAATTCCTAAAAACTAACATTTGTTTTTGTGTGAATTCAATTTCAATTCGCCTGGTAGCGTTGAATAAAACAAGAGCGAGCGAGAGCCAACAGTTTGGATGCAACGTACCTTCTGTATGTTCTGCTTATTTACATTTTATTTATAGACTTGGATTGCTGGAGTCACGGTAATAGTGTCCATCTGAAACCGAATTATGAAATCATGTATTAGGTCTCTCTGTTTATAATGACTAGGTACTATATTTCGTGATTATGCGGTCGAAAATGCAATCACGCATTGACATGCCGAAGAGAGAGTACTAGAAGTTTATGATAGCTAGCTATAAAAGTAAATGTTCCTGAGCTACATTTAAATTCAACAAAGTACCTACCTTTTTCAATAGTGAAAGCCAAGATCACGAATAACCTTAAAATAAAGTTTTGATTAAGAAACTAGTCTTACAGACAGTACAGGATTACGAACATTATACTGATGTATGTGCAATCCAAGTAAAGTGCCGACAAATAAATAAATTTTACGTACCATTTACACGAAGGAGTAGAAGCCATTCTGGGGAAGCTGGGTATTTCCCAGATGAACCAACTCCTTTACGAGATGAATGTAACTGCAGTCTAAATCTATGTTCTACCTCTTGTTTGACCTCTGCACTGGGCAAGCAATACTCATCAGATTGGACATCCCGTCCAAAATAATAAACATAACAAAACATATCATCACGCCTGTATCCCCGAAGGGTTAAGCAGAGGTGTACCAATGTACACTACACCCACAGTTAGCGCATTTTTTAAGGCCCCATGTAATAGGGGGCGAGCTTATTGCCACTTACCGGGCACAAATCCAAACTCCTGCTACTGAGAATTTCATAGAAAACCCAATAACACGTTGGTCGACTTGGGAATCGAACCCAAGACCTCTAGCGTAGCAGTCGCGCTTAGCACCACTAGGCCAAAGAGGCAGTCAAAATAATGAATTGCGTAAAAGCAAATTCTGTAAACGATGATACGACACAGATTAATGCTGAAAGATTATTCATGATTAATTCAATTGAAACAATACAACGTTCTCTTTGGAACGGAAAATTCCTGTCGGTCGTGATTTTCGTGAATGACATAAATCAGAATAATTAATTCGCCATCTTTTGTTTCTTATTGCTGCGAATTTACACAAAATTATTTCGGCCCTTTTTCGATAAATATTACAATGATATTGGCAAACTTCACCAAAACTTGAACCTAAAAAAGATTTGTAAAGGAGAGCCTTTAAATACCATTTAACTGGAAGTCAAGTGTATTTCACCTTACATAAATAAAACTCATCGTCATGCTTGTCAATGGCGGGAAACGTGCCCAGAAGGCTGGCAGCATTGCCAAGGTGAATGGCTATGCCGATTCTCTGTGCAAGGAACAAACCAGCCCTCTGAGTATTTTGACGCCTGTAAGTTTTTAGTAATGTAAGTTTTAATTTTAGTATAGTTAGAGTTTGTTCTTATATTAGATTTACATATTTCACCTACAGACATTTACACTATTTACAAGCTAACCAACAACACTCAATTTCTATAATTTTATAGATACTGCAAAGTGGTGATTTTATAGTATTGTGTGTAAAATAACTTTAGCTCAAGATAAACTGGGTAAAGCATAAAATATGTGGATATCCAACTCTTTTTAAAGATCTCACATCAACATTTACTGAGTGAAAAATGTACCCTATCCATAACATCGCATCTCTTCCTATGGCTACCATAAAAAGGAACCCAGAAATTATACGCATGAAATAGCTAGACACATTTGTTAACTACGAACACACATAACATAGTACTTCCATCACTCTTCCTGCCAAACACAAACAGATAACAAGTAAACCTAAACATTCTTTATGACCTATAGATAAATGATGTCCCATTACAAGACCTCTAGATCTGTTAATATACTACAAAAATAATACTATGATTTACAAGCTCAAGCTTACGCAACCTGTTTCAGTATTGAACTTAAAATCAAATTATCTTAAAAATACTTTGTATTTTGTTTTAAAATTTACCGTTAAATCTACCCTATAATAGATGGCAGCATTTATTCCGTAACTAAAACCTATTTTTAACCGACTTCTAAAAAAGGAGAAGGTTCTCAATTCAGAGTTTTGTATTTTTAATGCTTTATTACCTACTTAAGTAACAATTTTTCTGTGAAACGTATGTATTAATTACTAAATCACAACTTGCTGGAAAACGTTACAAAAATGTTTATATAAGCATTGTACTTCTTCTTCGTAGAATACTGATAAAATACGGGTTCTTATTTTTTTGTCAATGTCTGTCTAGATTTGGATACTGTCGTATTTTTTTTTTGTATGTGGCTGATATAAGTCGACTAGAATCATGCAAAAAGTTGCAGTTATTCACCTGGGTGATATCATCCATGCGATCGGAGTGGAATATACCATAGATTTACATGAAAACAATAGAGTCATCAGTATCGCCTTAACGCCTGAATGACCCTTTTCACCTTTGATTTTTATTATTGTTCACAACTTTTCCAATTACTTTTTTAAGGCGATTCATTCTTTTACGGCTTATGTCAAATTATCTGCAAGCACGATCCCTTTGTAAATCAGTCCTTTTGTATTCACTCACTAAATAAGACTGTTTTTATTTATTATGTAATTGTTTGGCTCAAAGCTTTTGAAGTTATTTTACAATCTTACCAAGATAATAAATAAATAACGCTGTTATCTCTTTCTCATGAAATGGCTTTCTTGTTACTATTAATATTTTCTGCTGGAACAAAGAGAAATGCTAATTTATATTATTTCAGCAATGATTGCGAAAGGTCAAAGATTTTAGATAATGAAAAGAGGTGGACACTGTTTATTTGTGACAAAATACTTCGCCCGAATTAATTTAATTTCTGAACTAACATAGTTCGACCGTAACTATTGTTTATCCAATTAATTTATTTTAAAGTGGCGTAAACTACGCGCATAGACTAAAAAAAATGTTTTTATATCAAATTAAAAATTACCTTTCATTTCGCCTAAATTTTTCTAGTTTATTTCCATATGCAGTATCAATTAAATAAAGCATTGGGAAGTATCACGGTAACCACAAATACTCTTGTAAATGAATTAATTGCACGCTAAATTGCTCCCAAATTTAAGTTAAAGGGCGGAAATTATGAAACTTGATAATGTGAAAAGTAAGGGGAACTTCAGATTTATTGGTTTGACAAATGACGATATTAACGGAATCTGGACTATTTGGTTAATTAGCAGACCCACTGGAGTAATGAATCAGATTCATTGGCTACCTATAACATAATAATAATATAACAGAGTGGTTACTTGGCTATTTTCGTTTCCTTTAATTGGTGCAAATTGACCAAAGCTTGAATTAATTAAAAAAAAATAGAACCACTTTTTCAATCAATTATCACTTTTACAAGTAATTCAGATTATCGTAAGAAATTAACAATAATATATACACTTATCGCACTTATCCATGTTCTTTTAACTTGCCAAGAGTCATAAGTACAAATACACCGGTATGGTGTCAACTTCTACTATTTATGTTTTAGGTACACGAATGTACTGGTAAACATAATATATAAATTGTACCAGTACCCGTAATACATTTTGTTTTATGAAAGTCTTAACCCAGCTATAAAAAAAAAACTAACGAATATTCTTCATTCAAAACTAGACTTTGTCATGACATTCATGTATAAATTAACCTACCATAAAGAAAAAATATTGCAATAAATAAAAATCCCAGGTCAGCACAGCATGGTACGTCACCATAAAATTTACAGCATACCATTATAAACTTTATGTTCACCGAATAGAGTCTATTAACTCTTGGTAGCGTAGTGGTTGCGTAGGATATTTTTTCACAAATTCTTTTTTCTCGTCTATCGAATCTCACAGCTTTCGGCTGTCCGGAATTGAAAATGTTGAAGTGAGTAAAAATATAGTGGCGAGTTCGATCGGCTAGTTTTTTGTTTTATGCAAATGGTCCGAAAGTGGATATAGCGTGTCACTTTCAACGTTATTGGATTTTGTTGAGTGTCATCGAACGATCATTGATGCAGTTATTTATTGCATTATTGTGGTAAATAAGAGCAAGTTACGTAACTGATTGACATGCAGAAAAACAGTTTATAAAATAAATAAAATACATAAATAATTAACTTGATGTGTTTACATTGTTTTTTTTTTTTTTTTACGTTTGCCTTTATTAGCGTAGTCTTATTTACAGGCAATTAACAAATTTATTGTGCAGTATAAATATGAATGTGAAATTAAGAATCCCCAATAAATACTACAATTTATAAAGGCTACGTGACATGAGTTTCTGTGAGAACAATAGATGCAGGCGATATATTAACAAAGCACAGAGCTAATCCCTAACTAAGATTTATTATCTTTTAAATGAAGTGCAACAGACACTCAGATTAGTCCGTACATATATTGCTTACTTTTGTAATCTAACACTAGCTTAAGTGCTTTAAATCTATCTAGATCTAATGCTTAATCACTGAGCTGCCTAATTAAATGTATATCGCTGATTTATTTTAATACGTCTAATAAATTAGGTACGATAAGATTAGCTCTATATTATAAAAAAAAAACATTATATACTATGTAAAGAAAGAACAAACTATCTTAATTTAACTTTTACGTCGAAAAAACTCTCTCTCTAGAACATATGCTCTAATGAGAAATAATTTAATGAAATAAAATTTATTTCCCCAACACAGAAGAAATAACTATACATTAAATAAATAATAATAATAAATAAATAAATGCGGACAAAATCACATACATTGCTCTGAACCCAAAGTAAGTAGCTATAAATTGAGCACTTGTGTAATGGAATTCAGAAATAACGAAGGTACCACAAACACCCAGACCCGAGACAATGTAGAAAAGTGAGTTTCTACATTAACCCGTACGGGATTCGAACCCGGGACCTCCACCAACCGGGACCGCCACTCGACCACGAAGGTCGTAAAACAAACAAACACCAACATGAAAAGTTTAGTTTGAGTATATGCCAAATTCCACATGATTTTTTACAAATTAAATA
This sequence comes from Autographa gamma, assembly GCA_905146925.1. Taxonomy (NCBI): domain Eukaryota; kingdom Metazoa; phylum Arthropoda; class Insecta; order Lepidoptera; family Noctuidae; genus Autographa; species Autographa gamma. The sequence goes on from LR989858.1 coordinate 3,161,601, forward strand.
TGTCTGCAGCTTCCAACATGGCCCAAGTTGCATCTAAATTACATTACGTAGGAAATTCGTATTTGAAACGTTGCAATCTCATGTGACGTCATAAGGAAATAAGCTGTGTTACCTCATTTCCCACGCCACCGGTGTCTGCATATAGACTCCTCGTAATTTCTTAGCAATTTCGGCAACTCCTGGTATGGAAATTTTGTTTATTACATAATATTAAGAGCCAAATTGAAACGACAAGTTTTTGATGTCAAGAGTACCTCGTATCATTTCTCAACTAATTTAAGTCGTCGTAAGTCAACTAATTTAAGACGACCTCCGTGGTCGAGTGGTGCACGCACCGGTTTTCTAGGTGTCGCTAGCTCTGAGGTCCCGAGTTCGATCCCCGGACGGGTCAATGTAGAAACTCACTTTTCTACATTGTCTCGGGTCTGGGTGTTTGTGGTACCTTCGTTATTTCTGAATTCCATTACACAAGTGCATAATAGCTACTTACTTTGGGTTCAGAGCAATGTATGTGATGTTGTCTATTATTTATTAAGTAATCTTGTCTATTTTTTAGCCAGCCTCGTTGGCCTAGTAGTGCTAAGCGCGCCTGCTACGCTAGTGGTCTTGGGTTCGATTCCCGAGTCGACCAAGGTGTTATTGGGTTTTTCTATGAAATTCTCAGTAGCAGGTCGGAGTTTGGATTTGTGCCCGGATAGTGGCAATAGGCTCGCCCCCTATTACATGGGACCTAAAAACATATTTATCGGCGAACTGTGGGTTGTACATTGGTACACCTCTGCCTACCCCTTCGGGGATACAGGCGTGATGATATGTTTTTTTGTCTATTTTTTAAGGCACCTACTCTACGAAACGGTTTATTTTCTTAAACCTATTAACCCCTGATATTTATTAATTTTACACAACAGCTGTTCACAAATAGGATAACGATTAACTAACTTCTTAACTAAAAGTAGATTTAGCAAAGTTTTCTAGAAGTTCACGAGATAAATTCGCTTACACTTTCATAGCGCTTAACTTCTGTTCCAATAAGAAAAGTCTCAGCTCTGCAACAGTTCACATGGAAGAAGATGTTAAGTCTATTCATGTAGATCGAAGTTGAATAAAATTATTCACGTTTAAGGTAGAAAGAAAAACTGTTTTGTAACTTTTTTCTAATCTGTTTGGCTGTCTTTCCAGATGCCGCTGAGTAGGAGTTTTGTCTATATTTTACCAAAAACTTATTCGATATTAAAATTCATAAATAGATTTCCTTCGTGTTATTGGAACAACACGGGTAATTGAAAAACAAAGGTTAACCTCAAATTGAAAATCGTAATTATTCTAAAAACAGAAGAAACGCGTGTCACAGTCCCACGCACTTTTATAAACAATAAATTGTAGAAGCCATAATCGAGTTTGAAATTGCAAATTATCATTCAATATCGTACTGGAGCTAACTTTTGAAATGCAAAGTGAGTTAGCCTGAAGTTGTTAAGAGCCGAACTTTGGCTTTCCCCTTAATATTGTTTGATAGATATTATTAATTTAATTACTGCTAGTACTCACCAGAATAGCTATGCTTGTCAACGATAAATCGTCCCTAATGGCGGCCATCTATCATCTTTCTGCCTCGATGGGAACATACTTAAGACCCGAATTAATAAGATCAACGCAGGGTTTGCTGAAAAATAAAAGGTATTGATGTAAGTCATTAAGTCAGAGTTTTATTAGGTAACAAAAAAAATATAACTAGTTTTATAAACTATTTTTTGAACGATGTTGAAATGACACAAGCTGAAAAGTAACTAGGGTCATTGTTGCGTCCCTGTACCCACTATAGGTTCAAAAACAAACACAAACAAAAAGCAAGAGCCCAAAGCGTTCAAAGCTACTATTTACTTATCTACTACATATTACCTGGGTGAATTTCGACAAATGCCATTTTTCTTATCATATCGGTGAACTTTTACAATTTTTATTTTTTCGTAGATTTTTTACGTTTTATGTAATCTATAGGATACAAAATGTCCCCAAATTTAATATCATCAACGTATCATTTAAGACTGAGGAGAAAATTCAGTTTGAATTTTGGTTTCCACCGATGTGAAAAACCGGCACCGATTATTTTTTTTGTACACCGATATGATAAGTGTATCCACCGAAATGATGAACCTATCCAGCGATATGATAATCTATTCACCTTTGAACATCGAAAAGGAAATAGTTAGTAGGTACTTAAAGGTGACTTATAAATGAAGATCTGAACTTAGGGTAGATCACATCCGAAGAGAACTGAGTTTTTAGATATAAAATAAAAATGTATTTCTGAAATGATGTACCTATCTTTTACGTTTTCTAGAGGTACTTAAAATTTAAAAAATAATGATTATTTTTATTATCATTGTCTTTATTAAATGAAATATGAAAAATAAAAACAAAAATCTCATATCTAAGTTTAGCTAAACGTTTTCTTAAATGCTCCTCTCTTAACACAGAATCGCTTTTGATTTAAGATTTGCTTATTCTTTCCAGCAACCTATTCCACCTGATTTCTCCTCAGCTTTTAGTTTTGGCCTCGGCATTCTTAAACAAAATTAAGCTACTATTATGTTTTCTTTTTAGCTATTAATTATTTTGTTTTTTATTATTACGTACATACTATTTTTTTAACTATTTTTTTTTTCCATAGAAACTTTTAATGCGTTCAATTGCTCCACCTCACCATCATCATCTCAGCCTATAGACGTATTACCGAATACAGACCTCCCTTAATGATACATTTATTTATACATCTTCTACTACCCAGTGGTATCGTGGTAATGATTTTGGCAGTCTATGTAGGTAAACTTACCTTGTATGTATGTATGTACGAATGTTCGTATGTAGGTATATATGTATGTATCTGTATGTATTGTTTCTTTGTATACTTAACGAAATGACACGGGATCTACCGATATGATATAACGACTCACCGAGATGATAAAATGTTCTACCGATATGATAAAGCAATCCACCGATGTGACAAAACTGTGCGTTGATCACGAATCAAAACACCGATATGAGATATATGCCACCGATTGATTTTTTGTTATCATTTCGGTGTAAATTATCACATCGGTGGTAAAAAAGACCACCGATTACAGCGATATGAGAACAGCGACATGAGAAAATACACACTTTTTAGAAAATTATAAAAAATGCATAATATCTAGGATAAATTCAATAACAGACAATGAAGCTAATTCACTTACTACCTCTGTTAGAACCAAACAACAATAAAAAAGCTACTCCTTACACTAGAAAAATGCAACCACCGATTATATAAAATAATTGTCCGGGAGTAACTGAAATGGCGTTCTTACAGTTTTGGTGGGCATATGCAGAGATTTAACCCACTTCTATCCTGACTGCCCACTAGCACACACCAACGAGGGAAATACAATTGGGGTGGGGATGCTGTCCGACTCGTCGATGTAAAGTTATGTTTGAATTAGTTTTGTCCAGCGATATGAGAATATTTTTCAGGACAAGTACGTTTGTGCCTCTCAGTAATAATAATCGTTAATTATGTAATAAAATACGCTACATATTAATAAATAAACTAATATTCTATGAAATAGAATAAGTTATATACCTAATTTATTTATTTTTATTAGTGTATAAGCTGTTTTGTTCGCAAAAAAAGTAGTGGGACAGCACCGATTTGCAAAAAAATAGAGGTTTATGTATTTTATTCCTACCTTTGTGATAGTCATAGGCAAATCATATTTTTGCCACAACCCAATAACTACCAATTGAATACTAAAAAAAATAATTCAGAACTATATTCCTTTTTTTAAATACTAATTTCAACAAAGACAAAAAAATAAGGCATTTGGGAAATTCACCCACCTACTTACTATCCCTACCTTTTACATACATATGAATAACACGCATTCTAAACGACTTCAAAAAACAATAATGTGCATTACGAGCTCCATATGATCCTCCATTTGCAGGTAAATGCTTCTCGCGGAACGTGATGGAATTTCGATAACCGATGCCGGCCGCAGGCAGAGACGTTCCGATGCAAAAATTGACGTTCCACACGAGTCGGATCTCTCAGATATTATACAACATCAAGGCAGTAATGTGGAGAAATAAGGGTGACTTAAACATCCATTAGTGTAGTATTATTCAGGGGAAGGAGGACGGAAGTGAAGCACAAATAGTTTTGATAAGAAAAGCAATCTTGCTGGAAAATCAAGTTGTAAAGTAACTTTTTTAATAACTGCTGTTATTACCAATTTATTTTTACAGAAATTTAGTTTGAATTCATTCTAAATAATTGTATCTATTTAACAACACTTTATATACATGTTGTAATGAAACTTACTAAAAACACTTAAATATAAATAAAATGCGGACGTGACAAAGTACTAATAAACATAGAGATTTTTTTGCTACAATAATTGTAGAAATATTTACACATCAGCGATGTCCATTTTAATTGGTTTCGCACTTATATACATGCCTTGAAAATTTTGTGTCAGTTAAATGCATTACGATGCAAACGATTCATAAACTCAGCTGACTTCTAGCTTTAAACATACCATACTTGTTAAATCAATTGACTTACTAGGACGAACTATTCACTAGTGGTTAATCGAGGTTTTAATTAATTGAGATTCAATATATTGGCGGTCAAAGTTTCGCCACATTTGAATGCCTCGCGATCAAATTACTTAGCATAAGACCCTGTAACTTCAAACCACTGAGGACGTGGTGCTTTTAAACTACGTTTTATATATGTAAAATACTTGCTTGACTATTCGAAAATATGATTATGTAAGTAAGTGTTACGTAACCAAATGCTCTCTGCAACGTATTTCTGAGAAGATAAGCAGCCTGTTCTACGTTTATAGCCAAAAGCAACAAAACAAACCACACTTGCAAAACAACTTCACCATAACCCTATTTACAAGGTGTAAAAAGTATATTACCGAAGTAGAAAACAGCCAAGTAAAATGGTCGGAGTTTTTACCTTCATTAATTAAGTTCGCGAACAAAAAGAGGTAATTAACAGGACTTCCGTAAGAATTATCTAAAAGATTTTGCGATTCCCGAAATCTGGGTAAAAACTGGGCAGTGTACAGCATGGAATCTTTTAAAACCAGATATTCAGTTTAAGAAACTTGAAATGTCTTCGTTATGTTAAACGAGTTAAACAATTATTAAGTCTAGCTGATCTCATTATAAATTCTTGAGTTTAATCTTATTTAGCTCAGTGTTCTAGTTCTTTGTAAGAATTAAATAATGGTCTAATTGCTGAAACAGAAAATATTACCAAGCTTTGCCAAATTAACTAGTTTAGTGGCAAATTCCTCACATAGCAACCCACCAAATAATAATAATTTTATGCAGCGAGCCGTAGCCTACCAGACACAAACGAAAAAATCGACTTTGTTGGTTTTTAAAACAATTTAATAATATCTTGTTTCTCCTAGCTAAAGGATCTTTGATAAACTCAGTTTACTCACTTATCGAGTTAACTTGTAACAGTACAAGTTTATACGAAGTTATGATATTTTTCTAACTTCTTCAAGCTTCAAGGAAAGATTTCCTTTGAGACAAGAAAAGTGTTATCTTCAGACAATCTTAAATTAATTTTGATGTTGTAGAAAATATTATAACACAGATCACAAAGTGAGTTCCTCTGAAATGCATAGAAGCAAACATTTTTAATTTTAAATTTAATTCCGATGTAAGTTAAAACTCAAGAGCACATTTTTTTATCAAAATAAGTATTTTATTAAAACAAAACGCAACTAATACTTATCTGCTCGCATAAATTAACTAACAAAAATATACAAATAGTTATTAATATTATAAATATCTGCATTATTCTTCGAACATTAATATGTCGTCCTCACCTAGGTATATATCACACAGTTATTTTTTTCTTTTGGGATAAGGACACGTGATGGTGATTAGACTTTCTCGGAAGTACCGTAAATATCATTTATCAAGAAAAGTCCTTTTTCGGAAACCGTTAAGATATGAGTATCAATAACTTTCCCGTTAATAACGCTTTAAATTCTTTGTTGATTTCTTACTAACTAGATTAAACCCAGAGACACGTTTTTACCTGAAAAATATTATTTTAAGAACTAAATCCTTTCGCCGTTATTTTTAAATAACCAGTGCTTATAAGAAGATAACTATAAAATGAGATTTGAATAAAAATAGGGTTGAAAACAATATGTTGTCACAACTGTCCAACAGCAAGAATTCTAATCAGTGAAGTACGCAGCGTCGCGAAATATGACACCAATCACTGCGAGTATGCTTTTTAATTTATCAATTCACCGCACTATCAATCATACGTATGCTCTAATGAGAAGGTCAGCGTATATTACTGCAATAAATAACAACCAGATGTATTACGAACATTATTGTTTAAATGTGGACGAAAGCCTCTACAAATTGGGTTCCTAATAGACGAAGGCCGCGTGGAAGACCCAGGTGGAGATGGAGGGATGAACTGGACGCATACGGGAAGGAGTGGCAACAATTAGCACACAATAGAGACTTGTGGAAGGAGGAAAGGGAGGCCTTTGCCCTGCAGTGGGACATTTCAGGCTTTAAATAATAATAATTGTTTAAATATATCAGTGACGTAAAGAAGGGACTGTGGAAAGGGACCCAAAAAACGGATGTTTCCTCAAAACTTTTTAATATGTGATAATTAAGAGTAGATGATGGTTTAATTTATGATGTTTATTTTAGGATTTTACCTAGTCACGTTGATAATATTAAAAATCGTAGATTTACATATGAAAGGAGTAATATCGGAGGAGGAGGTAGTTCAGATTTCTACTCGTATTCTTTACCCCTTGAGAATTGAGCAACACTTCAGGTTATATGATCAAAGACAGAAAATTGGAAGCTTCGAGTTAGAACTTTAAACCCACATGTTTTAAATTGAGCACGTAGTTTTCAGTAGGAGTGTCTCACCTGTCATGATTTAGAGAAAATCTTTGTGTTGTAAGTCATCGATCGTGGTATGTAAAAACTGACTGTAAATTACAAATGGTCATGTTACAATGTTCCATTTTAGGTTTGAATCACCTTATTAAAAGGACTTTAAACTCAATTTATTAAGTTATTAAATGAATTACTGATGTTACTAAGACACCTATGCAATGTATTTTCAGATTTCAGTTTTGCGTAAAGTAAAGAAATAAATATCGGGTACAAAAAAATAGACAAATTATTATTTGAGTCAGTCGGTGAGTCGCTCAGAGCCGCTTGGCAGGTTCTTTTTTTATTTGAGTACACTTTACCTAAATCTCACTTAAACATTCAATATAAATTCCATCAGGCACTCGTTGGTATCTCAAAAAGATGAACATGTATTGAGAAGGTAGGTACTTTCTTCTGTACTAGCAAAGTCGAACTCTAAATATCATCCACTTAAAATAAAAACCAAAAACACATTACGTCATTTCACTAAACCCTAGATTTTATATTTCATAAATACGAAGTGAATTTCCACAAAAAGCTCAGCAATTGAATAGTAGAGATCGTACGAGGATTTTGGTCGGCTTTACGGTCAGATACAAATAATGTTGAGCGTCAGATTCACGCGGACCGGACTGAACGAACGACTGATATTATATTCATGAGAGGAGCGAGATTCTTTCACTGACCATATACATTTAAATCTGCCTTAATAATGAAAGAAACATAAATGCGTTAGCCGACCTTTTTATAAATAGCAAAAGGCCTTTCTGTTTCCTCGATATCGATCTACTCGTTCTGAATATTAATGGGACTTTCACAGTGCATGGGATATCACAGATGAAATTGACACGGGGTATTAATTGTGATATAAAGATGAAAGAAGAATTGAAGTGACAAGAATAAATCCTTTACATTGTTGATAGAAACTTTGCATATTAATATGAGTCTTATTTTGAAACAAACCACCCTGTATAAGTTTCAATTTCAATGTAAATGTAAGCTATGAAAGTTTATACTTATCAATACCTAACATTTGCGTACCCGCTACTCTAGTACCTATATATGAAGACCCTTTGCTTCTTTACGAACACAGTAAAGGGTCAGTACTTAACATAAACCCTAACCCCAACTTAGAACAGCTTTCATAGACTTTATCTATTGTACCGGTAAAAGGTCTTTCGGTAAATATTGTATGAATATTTAGCTACTTTTATAAACTGAAATATTCCACAGCATTCTCAAAAAGGAACATAGTAATCTAGTAAAATAAATGCTTTAAATAGTTTTAAGGCATTTGGTATTTGAAACTAGGTGTGGGGTATAAACAAGCTCGCATTTTGTGCACTATTTAAGCCCTCTAATTAGAAGCTAACTGCAGCCACATATTTGGTATGTTATTGTAGTTAGTTAGTTGTTTTGAAAAACAAGTCCTTGCTTACTGACTTCTAATTACTTCTGCTTTAGTTATATAATTTAAGTACTTCTAGTTTAAAATGATCATGTTGACTTAACATTTTTAATTATCGTCCGGTTCACAATAAAAAATATATTAAACAAATATTTTTCAGATGGGGGAGGCATTTGCTCAGCAGTGGAAACCCAAAAAGTTACATAAAAAAACTCTCCTTTCGTACAAAGATTTACAATGTTTACAATTTACGTTTACGCACTTCGCATTTGTCATACATTGTATGCAAGAGCGTGACGACATTAGCACTCGATCTTGAACTCTTTAAATTAGTTATTAAAAAAAAAACTGTCAATGTTTCTAACCATTTTCTATTCGATGGGTTTTTCATATTGGTCAATATCCACACAATGCGGATATTTTCGAGCTATATCTGAACGTTCACATTTTCCCTGATATTCTGAAAGGTAACGTGCTGCTGTTGCCCCCAGCTGTCAGAAACAATAAGTTAAACACAGGTAATAATAACATGACCCTTTTGAAGACCGACACGTAATATTTAACGTCAATGCAGACAGGCCACAGAAACGATGACGTGACGGTACAGACGTGGTCAGAAATAAGTAATAAATTGTTTTTAACGTCTTAGGGGTAAATGGGGACTAGGTAATAAATAACATTGGTAAGAATAATGTAACAATTTTGATTGGCAGACGCCTAATCCCCTTTAAATTTAAACTACATAACATCTTACTTCCTTTTTTCAGACATCTTCCGCGTGAAGGAATTTAATCCTTGTATACAGATAAGTTTTATAAAAATTTAAAGCACATACACAAAAAGCACCCAAACTTGAAACAACCAGCTGTAGATCACACAAATACTTGTCCGACGCGGGAATTAAACCAGCAGCACGTTGCGTACAGTGGTCATTTGCGTGGTGAAATACACCACTTGGCGATCCATGCAGTCAATTGTTTATCGTGCATTCAAAGAACGAGTGAACAAAAAGAATAAAGGCTATATGAAGTATACGGTATAAATTCGTTTAAGTAATTCAATAAAACGAGTGAACTACAATAACCCGGTAGACTTCGATCCATTAATAATAGCAGTGCAATTACGTTCAAGAGTGCGGTCAGTAGTGAGCTAAGTAGTTGCCGTCTCATAGCTCATTCATCATAATTATGATGGCATTTACTACTTTAAGCACTATTTCACTACCGAAACAAACGTTTATTGCAACGATCACTTTTGAGGTGGGAATGACAATAGGGATGTTGTTTTTAACGAAAATAATTACAAACATATTCTATTATTAGGTAACCAAAAACTTATTTGAAATATTGCATGACTACATTTGCTATTGACACCACAACTGTCGAACCCCTGAACTTTGATTCGCTTTATCTTCCTAGTTTTTATTTACGAAATAGTTAGTAAAATAGTAAAGTAGTAAGGTTCTACTAATCTAACTCACGATATTTTATACCCGTTTATATATCAACTTTAATATTTTACAGATCTTCAATTCGCGGTCCCGTCGCTCAGGCATAAGAAAATAAATTTGACCTACATACTTGCGAAAGCCGAAATGTGTCCCGTCATTCAACACCTAGCATTTTATATATTCAATCTGACTTCTGAAGCTTCGTTTGAAGAGGCGATGTGCCTTGACACAGAAAAGTTTGCTCGTTTCCTTTTTAAACGGGACTTTGCTCATCCACTCAGCTTTTATTTCAATTTATTTGTTTTGTTTCCGTTTGAATTTTCTAAACAATCCGAATCGTGAACGGTTGAAATTATCGATAGAAGATCAATGGATGGTTTTGGTCATATACTGACGAATTTTCGATAAATTCTGTTAAAAGCATAAGAAAATACACCAAGATACCACAAAATATACAAATAAAAAGCAACAATTTAGAGTGGATGTAGTCCATCATACTCCGATCGTAGAGCAATCGTAAATTACTGTCAGCATAAAATGCAAGTTATGATACTCCAAATAAATAAAATGAGAATCGTCAGATACAACCGCAATCATTTTCAAACTTAAAAAATCTCTGAACTTAACAAGTCCATCGAAACTTTTGTCTAAGTGAAAATCTTTTACATTCAACGCATCGTTATCCTGGAGGACAGGACCGTTGTTTTTCTATTAAACCTAGCCCTTTCCATTATAACTCGTGTAACTAAGTTTCTCAACGAGCGCCTTGGGCCCTTCCTAAAAGTAGGGCTGGCAACTTTAAGACAAGTCCATTTTAGAAGCGGATTGGTCACGTCATAGTTGGGTATATAACCCCCCATGAGACTTAATGTAAACCTGCTCAACTGATTAACCAAGCGTTTTGATACTGTTATGGTTCAATTACATAGCTTTGAGCCAATTAAATATTCATATTTGCAAATGACGTTGACTTGTGCTTGAGACTACAAACGAATTGATTGGCAGCATGTGCTAATTGGAGAACATAATAATTGAATTCATGTGTATAATTATGACGAAATCAAATTATATTATATCAATAGTCAATTATATTTTATTACACATCATTATCGGTTTGCTGATATACACAAAGAGATTGATTAAATATAAATAAATTGAAAGGTTTCCAATTGTACTTTCTATCAATAGTAAGCTCAAGATCTATTTAGAGCTCAATTCAAAAGACCTCCTTTTTTAAATCAAACGTTTATTCAGACTCAAAGTTGAGCTTTTATAAAATCTCACAATAGTTATGCCGTTTTCTCTAACTGAGCTCAAGTAGTTTGCTGGCGTTTCGACCCCTTTGAGCTTTGCTTATTAACGTTAATGTAAGGCACGGTAAAGGCGCTATCGTTCTAATGGTTCTATACAGGCACACAATAAATAACGAGAATGACGCAAGTAGTAAATAATTTCCGTGTCAGAGAAAGCTGAAAGGGGAGAATAGAAGGCAAATAATAGCTAACTAGGTTTGGTTGTAGTGCAATGGTCACACAAAATCTCTTTGATATGTCCTCCAAAAAGCTTAGTTAACACGATTCATAGTTTCGTGGAAAACCCATCGAAATATCAATTCTGTTTCAGTCAATATTGGTTAACTTCAAAAGCAAACTAAAACTATTTTTTTAATTATCCCGCAACAATGACCTTAAAATTTTATATGGTGGTATAAAATGACAAAGGACGTCAATGAAAATCAAATTTCTACGACCGTCGAATTAATTAATGGAAGCCCCAGGCTCTGAAGCTTAGCCTTTGATAGATGTAGCGGGGCTGGTGATAATGCAATAGAGCTTACCTACCAGTTCACGCTAGAAATTTGAGAGCGCGAATAATGAGACAGGTTTAAATTTGAATGAAACTATGCATAGTAAATAGCTACTGTGAATTGTGATAAATACATTGCAGCGCCTGGTTCAAACAACTAAACGAAAGAACCAAGGAGTTAGAGAACGTAAATGGATATGAATAAATTGTTCATCAGCATATACAATCAGCTGATAATACCTAAACACCTAGGCAAAAAAAAAGTGAGTGTGAAAATAAAATAAACACAACGTTATATTATCACCCAATGTTAATTTTACTATAAATTAACACTCAGCTTGCTTTTATATCGAATTAATTTAACACGGTACTCAAAGGTAAATTAAATATTGCTGTATTAATATTTAATTGGTAATTTACATGCAAACATATTCCACATCCCATTTACAGGTATTTTATAAGCATCGAGAGATAATAAGCAATTATTCATCAATTTATTCATTTAAATTGTGATTATGTAAACATTATTAAGTACTAGAGTAAATCATTACAATCAAAGTCCCTTTTAATACTAATACTTGTTTAAAAAAACCTTGAAAACTGATTTGTGTACTAAGCAAACACCTCGCTTAGTGAAGCCATAGAAAGGACCCCACAAACGCTTTTGTTGTCGAGTAGACTACACAAGCGAGGTCAGTCCTAATCACTACTTTATATAAATAAATAATATAAATTGTATTGATCAACAAAATGGTCTCGAACTCTACAAATTGCCTGGCAATGGTCGCGTAATAGGATGATAGCTGCGATTTATACATAGGAATAGAACGTTACTGTTTGTTAGTTCCAGATTATTATAGAATAGAAAAAAAAACTCTCGCTATCTTAAACAAATCACATTGGAACATTTAAATTACAACTTCAAAATCTCATGCTACTGAAAGAAAAGCCCTGTTAACGGTGCTAATCAGATACCTATTTACAACTAAGTAGTATTTACTTAAATACCAGTGGGTATTAGCGTATTCTAAAAGAAGATAGTAAAATGAACGTCATTAATATTACAGTAAGTACAATCAATAAAGCGTGTTTCCAGTTACAAACGCCGTGGAACCGGAACTCACAATAAGAGCCGTTCGTACACAAGGCAACGCATGTGTCTAATACCTGACAACTTTAGACATGCGCGAGCCTGCCAAGCTTGTTGAGTTTGTATGGAGATAGTCGCTTTGATGCTAAAATCGGCGTGTATCAAGAACATGCGTTGCGCCGTGTACGAACGGCCTAAGTCAGTAGGAAAAGGGCACTTCTTACATACAAGCTCGTGAATTTCAATGTGTAATTCACTTAGCGTCGACGCAACACCACGACTTTATTTAGTTATACTGATTAAATTTATTTCTCCTTCTCTTTTTTTACTTGAAACCGCCATTTTCCTTAGCCAAGCTTTTTAATCTGAATTACTCGAACATGAATAACAATTTGGAAAAACCCGGGATAAAAACAAACAGGCTCGGAATAAAATAAAATTGTGTTAGCTGAACCATAAGTCGTTATTACCCTATGATCGTAATATAAGTGTCTTATTTTGGATGAGCCGCAATTTGTTTCACAAAGAATTATTTAGGCATTTTAACTAGCTGTGGACTCTGCGCCCTAAACACGTTAAAATTTTAATTAAAGATACACCTTTGCCACCTTTTTTGTAAAGAAGCTAAGTCCAACCGAGTCTACAACCAGTTCTTTACTACAGTAGTCACCAAGGCCTCACAATCACTAAACAGAAAAAAAATGTACAGCAAAAAATATATGCTTATGCAATGATATTTGTGCTTATGTCTAACTAACCTACTCAAATTCAGCTAACAAACAAACTCAAACCTACTTAAGAACTAACTTGCATACATAAAATAGAAATAAATAAAAATATGTACCAATAAAAAAGGAATCTTGAAAGCCCGAACCACAAATAGTAAAATAGATAGAGACTACAAAACCTACTTATTACATAAATATCTTTATTGAAATAGATATTTATGTAATAAGTAGGTTTTGTAGTAGTACCTAATAAGTATAGATCAGTTAGTGCTTATCTTTTATTGTTTCTAGGTTGAGAATCGTTTCAAAACTGCGTCGCGTCGCTAGCTACAATATAAAATATTTAAATAGGTACCTAACTACTCCTTGATGCACTTAATTAAGGAAAAAAAGCTTGTTTTGCTTGTTTCGCTTAAGCTGATTTTCTTTTTATACTTTATAGTTTTCCTAGCCGACCTGTGTAAAAGTTAGAACTGAATATTTTTTTATACATGCCTAGGTACTTTAAAAAAATAATTCTGTACCTACTTTGAAACTAAGTTGAAAACTAAACCATTAAATTTGTTTACAATCAATGTGACTAAAAATAAATAATTAACTATAAAATGATTTAGGATGTTTTGAAACCTTTAAATAATATCTATCGTTATTTAAAAAAGCTGTTAATAACAGAACGACAGCCCTTATTATAATCATCTTTAATTTAAACGATTTAAAAAATTAATAAAATTTTAGGAACAAAATATTTTCAAGTAGGACTATCTTTCTTACACAAAAATATAAATATATACATTACTTCTTCATATCATTCTATGGCTTACATCGTGGCATAGATATATTTTACTGCACACATATAAATATACTAATCTCTATGCACATAAATAAAAAATCCCAATTATAGTAGGTAGCTCAAATATTACATTTACCAATAGACTATTTACAAGCATTTAAAATGAAAGTTATTAGTTTAGTTAGTACTTTAGAATCGAACGGAAAATCGACTACCTTCTTTTAGTTTGTAGTCTGTGGTACATCACTGGTTTTTATTGTGAATGCAAGATCGTTTTTTCTCTTGTCGGCAATCAGTCGAAGCGTAGTAATAGAATTTTTCGATAAATATTGTAATTGACTGATATTTAGCGATATTCAAAGATGAAGGGAGTAATATTTGTTTGTTTGTTGTCGCTGTCCGTGAGCTTCAGCTTGCCAAGTTCATCACAAGGTAAGATAATTGGCTAACGTTTTGATTTATCAATGTGTTTCATAAGAATTTTCTCACGATAAGATGCGTAGTTCTGACGTTGTGTTTGTTGAATAATGAGCGTGTGGCATTTTTCTATATGTAAATTTCAATCGATATTTGGTTTTATGCCCAGAATTGAGTTTCACGCAGTGCTTTCAAGGTCAAGGAAGCATTTTAGTTCCTGTACCAGTTGAACACTGTTATTTCTTTATGACGCGGCATTAACGCTTAATGCTGCATATTTAATAATTCATTAACTGTACACAGCTGTATACCAAGTAATCGATTTCAAACTATTTATAAAACTCGAAGCTTTCGTCCATTATTAGCAGCAAGTGTTTAATCGACTTGAAAACGTCATTGCACAACTATTTGTTAATATATTGACAAATAATATTATCATTATGAGACTAGTTTTAACGCCCCACCCTTGATGAGAATATTCCATTTTTTTCTTGTATTGATTGTCTTCCTTGTGTTAGGTAATATTTCGTGGAATAATCATTGATCTAGACAAGTAAATATAGTAAATTTTCCTTCCTATTATTATAGGAAGGAAAATTTACTTTTTTATTACTTAAAATAATCGGTAATTTTCGTAGTTAGCCAATGTTTGAAGTATACAAAGTAATTCCTTAGAATTAAAACTAGATAACAACTAATATATAAGGTTATTGTAAGTTCTCACTACAATGTTCACATTTATAACAAATGTAAACAACTTGAATTAAACAAACAAACTTGTTGATATATGTATAAAAACAAACAGTATGAACGAGCATTGTTAAAGCCAGATAAAGCTGGAACAGATGTTGTTTTTATCATACACTTTATACAATTTTTAATAACCTGTATTAACATTTTATTTTAATATAACCACTTCTTCAACTGATCACCACCCTTATCACAAATCTTTGACTTTTCCTTGTAAATATACAGTATAGCATAAACATTATTTTGTCGCAGTTTGGCAACTATCTTATAAGCTGCCTTGTATAACTAATCTTGCACTGAGATTTCCAAGTCAATTACTCTTTTAATAAAAATACTTACTTGAAACTGATACCTACATTTAATTCTCAGAAAGACATTTAATTCTCAGTAATGTAAGTCATATTAAAATTCTCTCAAGTAATACAAGTATTGAGAAATGGTAAAGCAATGTAATCAGTAAACCTCATTGAAATAAAACATTACTCTGTAATTTAGTTAACAATTGATCATTAATTAATGAACATAAATGTTTTATTGCAATTTAATTGGATGTATTGTTTATTATTTTTTTGTGGTTATCCTTATTGAACATGAATGAAATACAGAATTAACCAGAACAATATGCATTTTAACTATATGCATTTATTATTTATTAATAGGAAAAACTCATAGACAACGTTTTTATGGTAATAATAATTCCAGCCTATAAACGTCCTACAGCTGGGCGCAGGCCTCTTCCCATATAGAGAAGGCATGAGGCATGGAGGCATGCTTTATTTTAATGTATTTCTATTTAGTACTGATTTAAACAGAAACAGTTACAAGGTATATGTTTGTATTTACATGTTTTACTGAGAAGGCTACAAATATTGTTTTGGGGAATTCCCCATAAACCTATCTTGGCAGAATACTAACACATCAATTGATTTATACTCTCTGTTTAGTCTCTTGTTATTTCTAACACAAGGTACATATTTCTGGCAGGTAGATGTTTAAGAACATCTTAAAGTTCAACATTCCAGCATTGAGAGATAAAATGCATAATCATAAGAAAAACCTGTTTTAGTAAGCTACTCTGCTATCATTTATTAATTGAGTTATTTATGTTGATTTTTAAAACCAAACTATAAATAGAATGCATATGAATAAGACTAAATATATAATTATGATGCAAACTTTTATCATAATAATATAATCATTTACATATAACATGGGTATGATAGAAAATGTTACAAAGTTTATTCTGTAAGCCTATTTTTTTCTAAAAAGTAATACTTTATGTCGCATGATTAATTTCTAACTATGATATTCTTTGGTCCTCTCGTGATCCTCGCTAAAAAACCCGGAAGAGTCTAGACTATTAACAATTCTAGACAGATAATGCTTTCCGCGTAACTCTTGGTCCGGAAAAAAATAACCGCCGCCATTAACGACCCGCTAAGAAGAATTCTTGACAGACGGTAGTAAATATATTAACGAGTTCTGTATAGAACGACTCCCCCCTCTCGTCTCCTCCGATCTGTGTGGGTGTTGACGCAGTAGTCAGAAGCCATGCGCTGAGCCGCCGTGACAATCAGCCGGTCTTAGGATAACATAATAAATATCTACTCTTAGGCAAGCGCGTCACTATCAAAGTACCTATTAAACTTGCGGATATTATTACCTTGTATTTTTTTGTGAATTCTTGATTAGTTTAGATACATAAAATTATTATAATGAGTAACTTTATCTAACTGAAGGCTAAATCTATCGAGAATTTGAAAACTGGTTTTATCTTGATATCATGATACCTAATATGTATAGTGCAGATCCATTATCGATAAAAAATTATACAGGAACATTAAGATATTTGAAAAATAAAATTATGTAAAATTTAATGTCGAACGTATTGTATTTTTCCAAACACCTAAACCTGTTATGTGTTAACCTTTTAATTAACCATATTAATAAAGCACTGACCGCATTTGGGTTGAGGCGACCAGACACAAGTGTCTAGACTACTTTACAAAATATCAGCTAGTCTTTATTTCAGTACAATTATTATAATTTGCAACAGTTCGTTTATAAAAGAAAATCGAGTCAATAATTAGGACAATGAATACGAATTGAACTCGATGACCTTAAAAAGTTAGCGAACTATAAGTGAATTACTCACATTCTATACGCTAAGTATGTAAAGGTAAAAACAAAAGATTACTGGACTCTTCGTAAGTTAGTTTCGCAGATTTGCACAATGGCACTCTTTCCGTTGTTTACAAACGTAACACAGATTTAGCCGCATTGTGCTCTTTGAGTATTCCTAATAACTATTGGTCCGATTAACGCAAATGTATGTCAAAAACTGACATCTAATTACAATAAGTATTGCTTATTTTTTTGAAGGAAACAAAATTCCCATTTGCAATTCGAACAATACTCGGAAATACTACGGTTTCCGTACAAAAACTAGAGCATTTATTATTCAAACATATTAATCGGTGCTCCAGTTTCACACGATTGACTAATAATATTACATTCAAAATATTATAATTTACTTTCGCATGCTCGCATGTGTTATTACAGTTAGAACGATCAAGGTGAAAGTACAGTGGCACTGTACGCACCAACTAAATGTAAAGCACGCTATATTTTTTTATTCTCCTAGTCGAATGATGTAATCTCGTCTGTTATGGAGTAGTTTCTGATCAATGTTTAATAGCGTTCCGATATGAGATATCTAATTTATATTTATTGAAGTAAAAAGGAAAAAAAATCCTTCCTTATATTTATGTACTTGGCGATAGGTATGTTTAGGCGTAACTTTTGGTTTAACTTCTTTTATAGGTATAATGAAATTATTTTAGATTTTAATTTGTTTCTGTTGCATTTTCAGAGGCAGCCCCGATTGCCCCTACAGTAGATCTGCCAGCCGCTGCCGACACAGCGAAAGCTGCGCCAGTACAACCTGGTCAGGCTCCAACAGCGGTAGTGCAAACACCAGCAGCCAATGAAACCAAAGTAAATACGCCTACAGCAACGACACCAAATACTACGGCTACAGCCAACGGCTCGCAAGCCGCACCAGCGATTAACGAAACATCTACCCCAAAAAATGAAACCAAACCAACTGAGAAAGACAACAAGACAGATACCAAACCTGACAAAGATGCACCAAAACCTGTTGACGATAAGACAGCAGCGCCACAAAACAAGACGGAAGCCGTGACAGTGCCACCCGCCCCTGCCGCGACCAACGGTACTAACGCAGACAAGAAGAGTGAAACTACTACACCTAAGGGTGAAATTGTCAGCCCTACTGTAGCACCGATTGAAGCCAAATCTAGAGCGTGAGTATTACACCTATTCTTTATTTTCGACAAAAAATATTCCCCAAATTTGACCCATAAAAGTTGACATCTATTCGCGTGCAAGACCGCGAGTGAGCTATTGGCAGTTTTTTTTCTACTTTGCCTGTTTCATCAGAATTGTAGTATACCACTGCGCGCCTGCTTCGATCGAACTCAATTTGTACACTTCCATATATTACGTAGCCGGCCTTAAGCGTCAATTCTCGAAAGTCCACCGTTTGAAACACGAACACTGTGTAGGGAAATGGCACACACGCTTTACTATTCCGCGTCTATTAGTAATTCATGTACCTACATTTCATGTATCGATTACTGCAAACCACTAAACAATCTTATAGGACATTGACTTGTGGAAGTGCATTCATGATTCTAAAACCAGTATTCGAAATGTATAACATAATAACAATTATGTAAAGCTTAGCTTAACTTGACTTAACCTTTGATTAGAATAGAAAGACTGAAACAAAATACAGATAAATCTTAATGTGCAAGTCCTAATTAGTTCTGTTTGATAATAACTGTGCTTTATACTCAAGATATTTTTAAAGTATTATCTGTAATCAAAAAGGAAAGATGAGTCTCACTCGTATCATATGCGACGTTATTTTGCAGGAAGTTAAAGATAATTTAAACAAAGGTTATCTATAAGCAGTATGATTGCCATTCTTGTTCGTAAATGCTTAAACTGTTCATTATCTACAACATTTACATAAAGGAGATGAAAATAAAACCACACTATGTCGATTACGTCATTATACAAAATACCGCATGTTTCGGTAAATTATCTGGTTTTTTATGGTTCTTTGTTTTGGTTAAACTTAGAATTTTCCATATTTATCATCATGTGTGTAATTTGGAGTATAAACAAACATACAGCGATGTCGCTACAATCATTTAGCTTCGCCACTATTAGTAATTTTCATCTTAAATTATTTTCAATTTCATTTACTAAATATAATTTCTGCAAGTAAATACACAAGTATGAAGGCGGGACTACAAAATAGCGCGTTTATTAATTATACAGATTTTTAATATAGACGACGATGGCAAGACGCAACGCAACGTGTTTTCTTCTTTTCGTTTCCACAAAGACTACAGTATTGCTTTAAGAGTAGGCACTGGTCATAAAAGCTTAATGCATCAAGTCAATCCGCTATTTATCGCCCTTGCAGATGAAACTTATCTAAACGACCGTCAACTTAGCATTAATTATCCGAGAGACATGTCTTTTCGAGGCCACTGACCATGTCGATGTTTTCTGGTATTATTAGGTAACTTATTTACATAACGGAACACGAACTTTTTATCTCATCTTTGGTAGCGTTTCTAACTTACTCTTTTAAGTACTTTTTGCATAGGCAAATGCTAAGCGTAAAATTTTGATTCTATTCTATTTTATAATCACCCTATTTATGTCCATTATTGGGCGATCTGGAACGTCTATATTTCGCATCCGTCATAATACACGTACTTTACTAGTCATCTCTTATGTCGAATCCCTTTACATTTTAAGTTTATCCTGCAGACCGCGAAGTATTAGTAGTAAGAAGGTTAACCGTTGATAATTTTACTTACTGTAAATGTTTATTTGCGCAGGTTCGATGGACCGAGCTTCATCGGCGGGATCA
Source organism: Autographa gamma (assembly GCA_905146925.1). Lineage (NCBI taxonomy): Eukaryota > Metazoa > Arthropoda > Insecta > Lepidoptera > Noctuidae > Autographa > Autographa gamma. Next base: position 3,182,002 of record LR989858.1, read on the forward strand.
TCCTGACCTTGGGTCTCCTGGCCATCGGCTTCATGGGATTCAAGTATTACAAGAACCAAACTGAAAGGAACTACCACACTCTCTAAATATATGTTTACTTCACTATATTCTAAGTGCACCAACTTACGTATAAGAATTATTTTATAAAGGGGAATTTATATTATTTTACATTTTCAAATATTGAGTGCACTTTAGTAAATACAGGAATATTATATATACTTGTAAATTCTCAACATCTCAAATATTTTAATAACGTAACTTAGCTTATCCTAATTTTTAATTAGGTGGTTGGTCGTTAGTTCATAATTTACGACTCGAATTATAAATTTGTTCTCTTTAGTGTTAAGATTTTGTTACTTCTAGTAGATTGTTCGGCATTTATTTTTCTATTTTGCATACTTTACTTTTAGTGGGTATAACGTTAGCATCTATAATTTTAAAGACCAAGTTTTATACCAGAGTTTTATTACTGATAACATTCGTAATAGAATATATTAAAAAATGTGATTTGTAAATTTGGCGTCTATTGAAAATGTTTATAACTGAATTTTTGAGATTCTAAAGTATTATTGAACTTGAATCCGTCACAGGTGATTATCGTGCATTCATCGTCGTGTGCAATTTAGTTGTAGTGTTTGTTCTTTTTCTTGTAAACTGTGCCATGTTTCGGATTTCAATGTGGAACACTGCATTTGGCAAAATTTATATACCTACAGCTTCGTACACACTATATTTCAAAGAGATAGCTATTAAGTATATTTATTAATGTTAAGTGTTATTGTAAGGAAACGCAATGTGATGATGAAAATAAGGGTCTAAAGTAGTACCTTTAGTGGTTTGGCATAATTAAGTTTACAGAATCTCGTGCTATACTCGACTCAATAAAATCTCGTTTCACATCTCCTATAATAACTTGCCAGAGAATCTCCTAATTTGATGTATCTCAAAACTTTTTTGTGCCAAATCATTACCAATTCTGTATATTTTGTTTTTAATTTGTGATTTTAACACGCTATTCGTAAACTGGGAAAAGTTGATTCCATCCTAAAGTGCTCTTAAATCTGAACTATTTATGGATAGTATTTCAAATTGTTTAAAAAACTGTCAATCTTACTACTGCTACTTACTCATGTCTGTCAATGGTTATGTTTAAATAAAGGTATACATAATTATAACATATATTATTTTATTTACACACACACAATCTACAAAATAATCACATCAAGATTAATTTTAATAAATAGATTCTCAAGTTCTTTCAGATGTCATCTACTTTATTTACACTTTTTCTTTTTTAAGTTCAGATTTTCAACACTTTTATTTTATGCACAGTTGAAAGTAATTATTAATACATATATAAGATTAGGCAGGGACACTTTATTCAAACGTAGACAAGTGGGTTCTTAAAGAAGTTCTCTTTACAAGAAGTATATGGGAAACCTAGCCATTAGCGTTACCAGTTAATACCAACAGATTAAATACTTAGTTGAGATCGTTACTCTGGTGATCAATCGGTAAAGATTAGAAGTCATTTTATAAAATTATTTTTATATTATGCTGTTATTATAATTGTATAAAATATAAAGCTTTAACAAGCCTATAAAAATACATTGGCTAAAAAAATAGAATTAGTCAAAATTAATCTGGTAGGCAAATATTAGTTCACAATACCTACTTACGAAAATTATTACTATTCGTATCATTTTCCATTTAAAATAAGCGTAAGCTAATGGAAATACAACAGTAACAAAATGTAAATAAAATATCTCAATTAAATATAATGAATAACTCAAAAGTATATTCTTAAATACTGTAAAATTATTTTAAATTATATTAACGCTTATACATGACCAGTCAGTGTCACAATGCAAAGTGTTATAAAATGCACAAAATAAAGCCACTAATTAAAAATGTCGTGCTATCTACTAAATATTCTCGTATAACTATCAAGTAATTGTCAATAGTCAGACTTTCATGTTTTTAAACATCATTCGTTTTCACAAAAGAGTTCTTTATTACTTTACTACAATAAATACTGGCTAACTACTGGGCGCAGCGTATATATATATATGAACTTTAATTTACAAGATTACCATCGACTCTAAAAGAAGAAATATACTTATTCACATAAATTTATAAACCCTTTGGCAAAAGGTTAGTTCCTATGGACATCCATTTTTTTATTATATACTTACTTAAAACACCTATGACACCGAAGTACTGAAGGTCTATTTGTTTAAAACGTGTTTGGAAATCGCTATAATCCATTTTAATATGAAGAACCGCTTTTCACTCCTTATTACGTACAAATAACATATATTCGGACAACAGTCAAATACCTGAAGGATATGTTGGTACTACAATAACACATCCTATCAGTTTCCCTTATACTATTTATATTCTAATGATATTAACTTAGGAGTCGAGTCTTTATCTAGAGGTTGAGGTTTGTATGTCTCACCTCTGGTGTATTAAGTAAGCTCTTTTAATTCATTGTTCTTATTTTTGAACTTTTAATGTTGCTTATTTTAGAATTTAATTTCAAGATTTTTTTTATATATTTTTTTTAAAGAATATATTCCTTCTCATTAGGTATAAAACACTTTTTAAGTTTGCTACCACAATGAATAAATCAGCTAAGTATTGTTGTATAGGTTAAGTATTTCTTAGGGGACTTGATAACTGACAATTATTAAATTCAAAAATTGTCAAGCCTTATATGAAACCTTGTTCACCCGTTATTTATTCTCATATTATGTATGTACTCGCATTTACAATATGCATGTTTGTGCATTATTTGTCATTCAACAATAATCATTTAAGCCGATAAGCTCGAGAATACATTATAAATCGCTTTACTGATCACAGGCCCAACATTAGAACTTAGCTCACTATATTTAAGATAGGTCAAAAGAGACTGGCCCTCGTTCACATCGCATTTCAAGTAAGCCTTAATAAGTGCTCGCGGGGTCGGATATTTACGTGTAATTGCCAGCGCCTTCTCGACGGACACGCCTTTCAGTTGAAGAAGTAACTTTATAAATGTCTCCGTTACAGTCAACGCTTTGTTCTTAGCTGAAGATTTGTTGAAGTAGTCAAAAGTCATCAAATAATCACCACTGAGCTCCTTATTACAACCTCGTAGGTGCTTCTCCTAAAAATATAAAGGTTTTAATAATTCATGATACACTTAAATACTACTGTTATGGTTTATAGTCTATAATAATTACCTTAAAGCGAATAATCAGTCTTTTAGTCATCATAGCCAAAAATCTAACTGAATTAGTCAAGGAATCAGTTGTGTGAACTTTAAATCCATCTTGGACTCTAGTATTAGCTAAGGCTTGCTTCAAATGCTGTAGAGGCAATCCCACATTCCTGTTGCTCCCATAATTTTCTACCAAATAAATAACATTTTTAAGCCCACATTTTCGCAGTCTAAATTTTTGTTCATGGAATCTACCATCTTTAATACTAGCACCGAGATCGTCCATTCGTTTCCTTTCCACAACAAAAGGTAATACAAGCTCTTGCTCTACATTTTCTTTGTGTCTAGCTACCCAAGTGAAATCTCCCACCTTTAAACTTCGGAACTCATGTTTCATATCTGGATATTTATTGAATTGGGCAACAGTCGGGTCATTTTTCTTCTTAAGCCTGTCAACAATGAACTTTCATTAATGTAAATAAAATAAATAAATGCTTAAATACTTTCGCATTGCATGAACACACAGTAACTCGCTGGTTAGTAAATTTAATTGGGCAAATACATTTTTACCATATTAAAGCAAATTATCTAATGAAAACTGTAAACAACATCTGTTGTGATAATTTGAAATGATACATACCCTCCAGTTTCACATTTATCAATTAATAATATTATATCAAATGTACCAGGCGCCATGTCAATAAAAACATTCCCTATATTTGGTGATTGTGATGTAGAAGGTTCATTGTCATTAACATCCATTAAATTAACATTATCTCTTTCATATTCATTATCTATACCAACAGGTGTAATTACTGGCTCATTATTAAAAATTATATCATTTACAGTTTCTTTACTTTTAGCTTCTTCATAGAGCTCATTAGCAAGCTCTATACCATCCTTAGTCAAGGAGAATTCAGCCTTTTTCCTCCCTTTCCTTTTTACTAAACCTTTCATTACTAGTCTAGTCATATTGGACCAAGCGGTGTAGTGAGAGTCAGGCTTAGGTTTTACAAATGATTCCTCTGAATATTTTTGAGCTCTTTCTATCAATTGTTCTTTGGATAATACCGGTTCATCTAAGTTTTCTATAGTAACCTCCCTCAGAGCTAACAATATTGCATATCCCCCAGATCTAAATGCTGGCTTATATTTTCTCAAAGATGACTTTTTTGCACCACTTCCGTTGGGTAAAGGGCTTCTCTGTTTGTCTGAATCATTACCCGATTGATCACCCACCACAGATATTCTGTCTAATTCTTGTGTACCTCTATTTATCGGTGGTGAAGAGGGAATAGGGCTTAGACGAACACTTACATCATGTCTCAAAAGGTTTTCCTCACTTAGAGGTACATGCGTTGGACTTGAGTTGTTGCTCCGTGGAATATATTTGTTGAATGGTATTGAGGAAGAAGATGAAGATACTGTCATAGGGGAGTCTGGTCGGTCATTTTGTTCCTCTACCCTCAACTCCCGTAATGGGTCAGAGTTACTTGCTAAATTGGCATTGTAAGCTTCTATACATTGATCCAAAATATTACACAGCTTCTTTCCAAAGCCTTTTAATATAATGCACTCCGCTCCTGAATGCAACTGCACTGGATACTTAGAAAGAGAGTCCAATGCCAGTTCCAGCATTGGTGTAAGCCTACTATTTTCATTTCTAGCATTCTCAAGTAGTTGTAATAACCAAGTTTGTATTAAAAGATTTGGTTGAGCATGTTTAAGAGTTACCTTCTTTTCTATTATTTTAGCCATATTTTCTGTGCCCAAACACTATGATCCTAATATTAATTTAAAATTTATGGCATAATGAGATCTTGGAATCCACTAAAATGTAACACTTTATAACATATCTCCACAGCGAAATTGTATTATTAACTGTTAAAAATCCAAGACCAATTATTTGATTTTAAAATAATTTTTGATTTAATGTCATAATATATAAACCAAACATATTCAGATAATACAAATATAAACAACTTTAGAAATCAATAGATTTTTGTTCAGATTCAAGGCAGATTCAAATTCGTCCGTCAATGTCACTTGTCGATCAATCAATCAATCGACTAGAGATGGTCGAAAATGTCGAAATGGAAGAAACTATTTCATGGTTTTATAAAATTAATAATAAAAAGTAATCAGTACAATATTGGTCGAAAACTTGTTGATCAATTGTTTACAGCCGTATCTTTCACTTATATATGTACTAAACTGATAAACATATGTTGAATAGACCTTTTATAAAATTAAAACACTAATTTTAGTCGATTGTAAACAGTATATTTGGCAATTTTAAACTTCTCTGACCATTGTTAGTCTGTGCAAAAAATGTCAAGGTGGCAACATTTGTCTATAGCCAGTTTGTATTTGACTCTGTGGTTTGCAGCATAGGTTTGCAGTTTGCTGAGTTTGCTTGCTTGTCGAAGTGCGATTTTGTTTAAGTTTAAAATGTGGATTTAATTATTGTGATGTAGTGAATTGTGCATTAAAACCAGCAAAATGTCGCTCGAAATACCATTGATGAGCACCGATGAGGTAATTGCTTACTTAATATGAAAAATTTAGATTTTTTTATTCGAGTGTCAGTGGCGTAATCAAATTTTTATTTTTGTGAATTTAGGTGATTGAGCTGGATCCAGAGCAATTACCTTCTGGTGATGAAGTGCTTAGCATATTACAACAGGAAAGATCGCAGCTTAATGTCTGGATTAACGTTGGTGTAAGTAAACTAAAACTTAACCTCACATTTTTGTTTATGTCACTTATATGTAGCGAATGGCCCATAAAAACGTAATTCATTTAATCAATATGTAATGAGCTATTAATAATTGGACTAAAAGGCATAAATCTTACGATGCAATCCATATAAATGTAAGGTGTGTAATAAATAAATAATTATATACATTCATATTCAAATAAGGCATCAATATCAATACTATCGTAAGGCATTTTTATGTCATTTTTTTAGTGTTTGTTTGTTTATTACAATATTCTTCTATAGAATGTATGGAACAGCGTGGTAATATTTCTGCTGTATACTATATTATAATTATATTTATATGTAGATTAAAAAATATGTACATATAAAATCCACTTTCTAAATACACATAGTAATACATTGCTAACTTGTCAGTTTCTGAATGTTTGGTATTAGAATTAAATGTTATTGCAGATAGCTTAGTGTAACCACTTAAACACAAGAGTTAATTACGAAAGCAAAATAATACCCTGAAGCAATACTTATGTTGTTTATACATCTTATATTATTTATGCAAACCTTTAATGTTCTATTATACAAAATTACTTAGTGGTGTGTGTTTAAAAAAATGCCTTTGATTTTATTCATATTTAATTAGAAAATTGTTTATTGTAACTTAATGATATTGGTTTCTCCGTTTTTATTGTTAACCAATTTCGGTAATCCTCTTAAATTATCATAATAAGCAAGAGTTGGAGTAACTGGTCTTACATACAGTAGCAAAAGACTAGGGATATGATAATTTGAATTAATAGTGTCCTATTAATTTATATTATATTTTGCCTCACTACTGTAACATACTTTTTCTTTTACCTCCATTTTATTCTGGACTATTATGCAGGGTTTAAGCTAACCATTTTCAATTTTCAAGATATACATAACAATATTTTTAACAACATTCCCAGTCCTAATACAAAAATGTAATCAAATTCATTAAACTTCTATGTGTTGTTTGCTATGCTATATTAATAAGTCTTGCACTAAAAAATTTGACTTCGCTTTCAAAGTATACATTTGGCACTATTTATTAATTCTGCTCACCAACAAACAGTACAATTATCTAAGAAAATTAGCATTATAGTTTGTGTAATGTTTATGTTTGCCTAGTTTATTTTCTCATTAAACTGTTTAGCCCCTTTTTATCTTGTTACAAATCAAATCAAATTATTTTGTAGGTATATGATACTGAACAAATATTTTACATTACTTTTTATTCCAGCTTGCATACTACAAACAAAAGAAGATTGATGACTTCCTCAAGATATTGGAGGCGTCCCGTACGGACGCCAACATCGACTATCGGGACTTTGAGAGAGACCAAATGCGCGCCCTCGATATGTTGGCCGCATATTACGTGCAGGAGGCCAATAAAGAAAAATCTAAAGACAAGAAAAAAGAATTGTTCACTAAAGCAACTCTCTTGTACACTATGGCGGATAAAATCATCATGTATGATCAAGTAAGCACTGAATTAAATACCTAAATGCATCAAGCATAAAAAATGCATAAAACTAATTTAAACATTTTCTTTCTAGAACCATCTCCTTGGCCGAGCATACTTCTGTCTTCTTGAGGGTGATAAAATGGAGCAAGCTGATGCCCAGTTCAATTTTGTGCTCAACCAGTCACCAAACAATGTGCCCTCCTTGCTTGGAAAAGCCTGCATTGCCTTCAACAGAAAGGATTACAGAGGAGCTTTAGCTTTTTACAAGAAAGCTCTTAGGACTAACCCGGATAGCCCAGCGGCTTTACGATTGGGAATGGGACATTGTTTTATGAAGCTGAACAATCAGGAGAAGGCTAGGTGAGACCTATTCACATTCATTTAAAACATAACATATCATCACGCCTGTATCCCCGAGGGGTTAGGCAGAGGTGCACCAATGTACACCCACAGTTTGCTGATATGTTTAGGTCCCATGTAATAGGGGGCGAGCCTATTGCCACTAACGGGGCACAAATCGAAACTCCGACCTGCTACTGAGAATTTCATAGAAAAACCCAATATCACCTTGGTCGACTTGGAAATCGAACCCAGAACCTCTAGCGTAGCAGGCGCGCTTAGCACCAGTAGGCCAACAAGGCAGTCATACATTTACATCGCGATATTTTTTGAAACGCCAACTGACGCGGCTTTTTCGAGACAACGGTATTATGATGACGTATTCAGCCCGTTTTTCGTAATAGTCACTAAACAAAACTCTTTTAGTTAAAGTAACTTAATACATGTTTGGGTTATTTTCGTACTGCTACTTATTGAAATACATAAATTCAATTCAAACAATAAATTAATTATTTATTTCAGGATGGCATTTGAGAGAGCTTTACAGCTAGACCCACAGTGTGTCGGCGCCCTCGTAGGCCTCTCTATTCTGAAGCTGAATCTGCAGGAGAATGAGTCTAACAAAATGGCTGTGATTATGTTGTCAAAGGCATATGCTATAGACCCCAAGAACCCTATGGTTTTGAACCACTTGGCTAATCATTTCTTCTTTAAAAAAGTGAGTGATATTGTGATATTATTGTCTTTTCAATATTATGTTGGTATATCATTTATTTATTTTTTACATATTTAATTACAATGGTTGTCACCAATAACAGTAACTAAATTACTTGTTCTTTTAACATGATTAAATAGATTTTGTGGTAATATGTAGTATTGTAGGTATCAGTCATTTAAAAAACACAGAAACTCACAATTTTGGATCTATAATACAATTCCTTGTCTTTTTCCACGCTTGGGTAACTGTTTTAACCAGCGTAATGTCAGTTTTTTCTCTGCCTACTATTTGCCGAGACTTCTAAACACTAACCGTCTCAACTATATTACCAGGACTACAGCAAAGTCCAGCACCTAGCGCTGCACGCGTTCCACAACACGGAGAACGAGGCGATGCGCGCGGAGAGCTGCCACCACCTGGCGCGCGCCTTCCACGCGCAGGGCGACTGCGACCAGGCCTTCCAGTACTACTACCAGGCCACGCAGTTCGCGCCGCCCAACTTCGTACTGCCGCACTATGGCCTCGGACAGATGTATATCTATAGAGGGGATACCGAGAATGTGAGTACATTGTTATGCTTTGTTATTGACCTGACGCACCCTAATGATATAGGTTTTCTTTTGAATGAAAAATTTTATCAATAAGATAATGCAATTTTTAAGTTGGTCATTAACCAACTTAAAAATTGCTTTATGTATTTGTAGAAAAAAAAAAACAAACAAGAAACACTATTGTATTCCGGTTTTATGTATGACGCTGCAAAAATATACATTTCGTGTTTTCAAACATTATAAATCGAACCTTTTCAGCCTCCAATTAATAATTTCTGTGTCATTTGTAGGCGGCCCAATGCTTCGAAAAAGTATTAAAAGTTCAACCCGGCAACTACGAAACGATGAAGATATTAGGATCTCTTTACGCCAACTCACCGTCACAATCCAAAAGAGACATCGCTCGCCAACATTTGAAGAAAGTCACGGAACAGTTCCCAGATGACGTCGAAGCTTGGATCGAGTTGGCTCAAATATTGGAACAAAATGATCTGCAGGTAAGCGAAAATAGACTTTATATCTTACATGTGAAGTTACATTTTTGTTGTGAACCAACTTCTTCATATGCTATTATTCATTTCTATTTACGTTTTTAGGGCTCCCTAAATGCATACAGCACAGCAATGAAGATTCTCAAGGAAAAAGTCAATGCAGACATTCCAGCGGAAATCTTAAACAATGTTGCTGCCTTACATTATCGACTTGGAAACCTTAATGAAGCTAAGAATTACTTGGAGGAGGCACTGGAAAGGTAGGCAATTAGTCTTGTACCAAAAAAGTTTTTAAAAAGTGTTATCTAAAATAAACTGTTTCGATTATGTCATCACCTAAAAATGCCAATTACAATCGTCAGTCCCACTTTTTTGTACCACATTTACGACGTACTGCCGGGCAAAGAACTTTCTACTCTAAAATATAGAAATTACAGTTTAAAATTATTTACCAACTTTCATTAACTTTTCCTTAACTTTCTAGAGAGAAAGCAGACGCTGAAACCTTGGACGCTCAATATTACAATTCTATAGCCGTCACCACCATGTATAACTTAGCGCGACTGAACGAGGCACTCTGTATGTACAACAAGGCTGAGAAACTGTACAAGGACATATTGAAGGAGCATCCTAATTATATCGACTGTTATTTAAGGTAAGAGACAACAATATCTTTTTATATGCTCTTTTAAAATATTTTTGGTGTTGTTTGGTAGGAAACTCAACTTGTATGTATATTTTGTTGATATAAAGTATGTTTCCCTTATTTATTTTTTTCTGTAAGTCTTGATTACTTTTCTGCAATCTTCCTAACTTGAAATTTGAGTGCTCTAAATAGAGATGGGTTGTTAATAAGATTTCAGATTCTAACTTGAACTGAATTCTTAAGTAACTGTTCTTATCCCAAAATCTTTATACTTTTGCTCAGGAGGTTAAAAACTAAGGGCTCAGCTAGTCTCTTTATATAAACAAACATTAGTAATCGACCCAAATTACAGGTTAGGTTGCATGGCCAGAGATAAGGGTCAGATCTACGAAGCGTCAGATTGGTTCAAGGAGGCTTTGAAAGTGAACACGGAGCATCCCGACACGTGGTCGTTGCTAGGCAACCTGCATTTAGCGCAGCAAGAGTGGGGGCCCGGACAGAAGAAATTTGAGAGGATATTACAGAACTCTTCCACGTCAAACGATGCGTATTCTCTGATCGCGCTTGGTAAGTGCTTCAACAATATATGTTGCAATTTTCGTGTCCATATGATTCTACTTTATCATTTTAAGGCCTAGTTTTTTTGCACTGAACATTATAACGTAATACATAACCTCATTAAAAATTCGCTTTCTGTCGAATATTCCTTGTAAAGCAATCTATTCTGCAGTTACTGCGCTAATAAAGTTCAAAAAATGTTGGTGTCTTTTCTTCATCAAATATTTTTTATATATTTAAGACGAAAAATATAAGTCTAAAGACTAGTAACTTTCTTTCACAAAACTCATCTAATCCTTTTGTTATCAGGTAATGTGTGGCTCCAAACTCTACACCAGCCGTGTCGCGAGAAAGACAGAGAGAAGCGTCATCAAGAACGAGCTCTAGCCATGTACAAACAAGTGCTGAAGAACGATCCTAAGAACATATGGGCAGCTAACGGCATTGGTTGTGTACTGGCACATAAGGTACGTTCCCTTTTATTGTATAGGTTACATGAATGGATACGCAAATTTGCAGAATTATAAAGTATCTTGCAAAATTAAAGCGATAGCCATTGACTAAATAATGCTGTCTAATTAGCAATTCCACAGCAATAATTGTGCATATTTTGCTGTTCTTTTGCGTTATTATTTGCGTCGTGATTATCAGATATGTTATACAGCCGCCAGACGACGAAAAATTTAGCCAAACGTTTCCATTCGTACATTTCCAAGCAGTAAAGTAATGTGGGTGTTTATTGTGCATGCCAGGCTATTTTGATATCCTTTGTATTGTAATTAATGTCTAAATCTATTTCTTCTAGGGTTGTGTCAACGAAGCTCGCGATATATTTGCACAAGTTCGTGAAGCGACGGCCGACTTCCCCGATGTGTGGATGAATATTGCGCACATCTATGTCGAACAGAAACAGTACATCAATGCTATACAAATGGTGAGTGTTTATCGTGTAGAGTTGGATGATCGAAATGGATTTATATGAGGTGAATAATAAGATAAATATTTTGGAGATCATAGTATAAAGTACAATACACATAAAGTATAATAACATAGTCTCAGTTTTATCGTGTCAAAAAACATGCTTCTTTTTAGAATGTCTACTTACTAGTATCTCATTTTGTTAAGGGATAAGTCAAGTTTGAGTACGTGGTAGGTACGTAGGTATTTTCAAGTCTAGAATGAGTATGGCTTTGAATCTAATATTTTTTGTCATTTTCAACTGTGTCAATGTATCAACCACTTCCCTGTCCTGTGAGTCACATGTGAACATTCTTATAGTTTAACTATTGTGTCTACTGGCGGGACAGTTCCCTCCAACCTTCCCATGGCCCCACCGACGCTAGCGTCATATGGGCCGAATCATGAGACGGCTGCGGACTTTTAGCACTCTTGGCTTTTCACTGTTTGTCCGCAGGCGATTCTTGACTCTACAAATTCTTCTTATACTGTCTCAGCACTCTCCCCATTCTGGGGTTGCTTTGCTCCTTCTCTACAGACAACCACTGGAACACCTTCTTCGCCTCCCGCCCTGGACCCATCCTCGCACTCGAGCCCGCTCCTTATCTTGTGCCACTCGTGTGCGAACCGACTCAGCCGCCGAAAGTTAACCTCGGACGCAACGAGGTCGCTGTAGTAAACCGGTCCCTCTTCATCGCGTTCGATCCCATCCATCATCTTTTTCCTCTGTTCCTCGTAGATCGGACAAGACCACAGAACGTGGTCCAAACTTTCGTCGTCTTCGCCGCAGTAACACTCGCTCGTCTCTTGCAGCTTCATCTCATGCAGTCTCTTTCTAAAGCATCCATGCCCCGTCAGGATCTGTGAAACTTGGTAGTCCGGTTCGACCCAAGTAGCCTTGAGCCTAGCCGCCACGCTAGGGAAGTATCGATGGAGCTCCCGGCCCTTAGACTCGGCGGACTACTGGCGGGACAGTTAAGATGTTAAATAGTGACTTACATGTATGTTGCAGTACGAGAACTGCGTCCGCAAGTTCCGCATGCACCACGACGTGGAGTGGCTGACGTGGGTGGCGCGAGCCGCCACACTGGCGGGGCGCGCGGGGCTGGCGCGGGCGTCGCTGCTGCGCGCGCGGCGCGTGGCCCCGCACGAGCCGGCGCTGGCCTACAACACCATGCTCACGCTGCGCCGCCGCGCCGCGCTCGTGCTCAAGGACGAGCGGTCCGACCTCCGCGCCGTGCTGCGCGCCGTGCACGAGCTGCACGTCGCGCACAAGCACTTCGCGCGCCTCGCCCCGCAACACCACGAGGCCAGGACCTGCGCCGACCTGCTCTCGCAAGCGCAGTGGCATGTGGCCAGAGCGAGACGACAACACGACGAGGAGCTCACGCTTAGGGATCGCCAGAGAGAGCAGAGAGAGGCTTTCAGGAAGCAACAGGTTTGTAGTACTTGTGTATTATAGGAAAAAAATGTTTATTCCACCACATTTGAATTATCGAAATGCTTAAAATGTATCTCTATACCATGATTTACTCTTTTTTAAACTAAACAATATTTTAAACTGAAAAAATGTGTGTAATGACAATGATGATGGCATGTAATTCATCAATAACTGGACTAAGGCACTCAACGCCCAAAAAACTTAAAACTATTCTTAAGCTAACCACATAATCATAACAGGAAGACGAACGCAAACGTCGCGAGGAAGAACAACAGAAAAGCTCAGTGGAGATGTCACAGAAGCGACAGGAATACAAGGAGAAGACGAAGAACGCGCTACTGTTCGCCGACATGCCGGTGGAGAACAAGTCGAAGGGCGGGCGCGGGCGCAGGCGTGACGAGTATGTGTCCGACTCGCCCGGCAGTGGCAGCGACGCGCCGAGAGAAGAGGGGTGAGTTACTAATGTACTTGTGTAGTAGGAAATAAGTGTATAATAGATGTACAAAGGTGCTTATTTCTCAAGAAATCTGTCAGCATACACTCGAAAGGAGTGCGTCTTGGCAGTCAAAAGTGTAATGTACTGGAACTAATTTGATATAGACCTACGATAGTAAGCCCGTAAATTGCACTGTGATAATAATACGTGATTGTTAGCACTGTCTGTCATAAGGTGGGTAGTTCCGCAAGTAATTTACAAATGGATTGTCTTCAGCAGTTCGAAATGACCAAATACCCTTTTTATAAGGTTGTAGATTGTAACTGGCTTAGAATATGGATGCTATAAATGTTTTACCTCTGATGTACAGTCTTACTCCAAGTTTCAAAACTTTTTGTCTTTTAATTCTATAAATAAGCAATAAGTTATACTTTTTAATTGCAGTGGCGAGGCCAAGCAGCGTAAACGCAAGCGCGAGCAAGGCGAGTCGCGTAAAGGCAAGTCGCGTAAGAACCGGCGCGAGAACCGCGGCTCCGGCAGCGACAGCGACCCGCCCAAGAAGCGGGGCAGGAAGAAGGTACGTTATGTCATGACTTACATTATTGTGCTAGTAGATGAGGTCTGGGTACATACTTGGTGTAGTGTTTCGTAATGACTCAATAGTTACTATAAAAATCACCTTTTTGGAACTGCAATAAGTTGTAAGAGAGAAATACATTTGGGGTAGTCCAGCATATAGTCTTTTTAAAAATATTCGTATGGTTCTCTTTCATTAACCTGATCGATGGAATCTAATATAAAAGATTTTTATTTAATTACCACAACCACCGTCAAAGAACGACACGTATATATCGACATGTTCTCTAATCTCAATACTATATTTCTTTAACAGGGCGAGAAAGGCATCGGCAAGCGCGAAAAGGCGCGAGCAGCTAAAGCGGCCGACGAGAAGCTCAGCGCTAAACAGCGCGCGAAGATTGTCTCTAAGGAAACGATATCGACGTCGGAGTCAGAGTCGGATAACTCGCGCAAGTCGCGCAGTAGAAGTCGCAGTGGGAGTGGCAGCCGTAGTGGCGGGAGTCGGAGCCCGCCCGCTAACAAGGGACGGAAGAGGATTATGTCGGCGTCGGATAGTGATAGGTAAGCATTTTGTAGTCTTTTGGTCTGTGATTCGATCGAGACTCACGTGCAATGCACGCAAACTGAAACTCGCTATCGAGGCAACTAACACGAATTCAACCTTACGGCAATTATTTTAAAGTTACCTGTACCAAAATGTGATATACATCCTACTAATATTATAGATGTGAAAGTTTGTGAGAATGGATGTGTGGATGTCTGTTACTCTTTCACGCAAAAACAACTAAATGGATTTTGATGAAACTTTACCATAATGTAGGTGATACATCGGAATAACACATAAGCTATAATTTATAACGATAGTGTATGTATTGTCATTCACGCGGGTGAAACCGCGGGGCACAGCTAGTATATCACATTTGTATTATTATTATGTGGTGTATGTAGTACACATCTTGTAAAATTATGTTTTGTGAAAAGTGGTGAAATAAATATGAACATAATTTTTCTTACGGCATATAATATGCATCAGTAGATAAGATTATTTAAGACATTAAAATTTTTTGTTATATTTCAGGTCAAGATCGCGGTCCAAGTCGAAATCTCGCAGTCGTTCGCGGTCAGGCTCCAAGCGTCGTTCGAGATCCAAAAGCAAATCACGATCGAAGAGCCGCTCCAAATCTAAGAGCCGATCGAGGTATGATTATTTACTTATAAAAAAATATATTTAACATAGCAAGAACATGTTCTGTTCTAATCTGAATAAGTTAGGGCAGAGTTATACACAGCAGTGGTTGGTTTAACGCTGATATAAATTATACAAAATACTGTCTCTACTTTTACTATATGAATAATAATGTACATACATTATTATTCAAATAACGACCGTCGATAATCTATGTATATCCTCTTACTAAAAATATTATTTCAGGTCTAAAAGTCGGTCAAGATCTAAGAGCCGCTCCAAGAGTCGTTCGCGGTCAAAGAGCCGCTCTAAGAGTCGATCCCGGTCCAAGAGTCGCTCAAAGAGCCGTTCCCGATCTAAAAGTGTCTCCAGGTCAAGATCTAGGTAAACTTTATTTATATAACATTACCTGAATTCATAAAATGCACTAATAACACTTAGGAAAATCTATTAATATTGTGTTAATTTTTTTCTACAGGTCGAAGAGCAGATCCCGTTCAAAATCAAAGAGCGTATCGCGGTCGAGGTCACGCTCAAGGTCTAAGAGCGGATCGCGGAGCAGATCCGGATCCCGCGCGTCGAGGTCTCGGTCTAGATCCGGGTCTAGATCCAGATCCGGCTCAAGAAACTCAAGACCGGACACACCAGTCTCTAGAAAGTCCGTATCCGCAAGTGAAGACGAAGCTTAGGCTAAGTTGTGAATATAAGTACTTTAATTTTACGTTACTTTTTATTACCTTCAAGGTAAGAGAATTTTCAGTTTGCAATGTTCATAAGTATTTACAAAATGTTTACTTTAGTTACTTTAAGTTCATTGACAGGACATAGAGCCGGGATATCTTACTTTTTATTTGAATAGCAGAAATATAGACACTGGTTGTATTTTATTGACCAATGCAGAAACAGATTTAGACTAGATTTATGAATTAAATTTGCTATTCTCAGCATTCCATACTAAAAATAAGCAACGGAAATGCTTTAAAATTACCCGCCCTAAGTCCAATCAGAAAAATTAACGTTCGCTGAACCTTGAGTATAGAAGAATTAAAGTAGATAGTTTAATTAATGTTAACGGATGTCGCAATATCCACGAGTGATGTAAACTTAAAATGTCATGTATGATATTATTACAATAGGAAATATATTTTACCTCTATATCTCTCTTCCAAACCATATCTTCCTAAATTTAACAAAATGTTTTGTAAGGACTCTTACTGACTGTAGTTTCCTTTACTCCCTTATTTATCTGTACCCATGAAAACTTTGTATTGTGTTCTGACATTTTATTCAGCGATGTATAGTATAAAATAAAACAGAAAACCACAAAATATGTTTCTTTTCAATTTAACGAACCTTTTCTAGATCATCAGATAAAAAGTGACTTACCATTGGAAACCTCCGGCCAGGACTAATAGCTGAATAATAAAAATAATAGACTTTTTTTATCAAAACATTGTATATTTAAGTCCCAATTAAGAGTACATGAGTTAAATTATTCGCGTTACATTCAAGGAAATTAATGTTTATACACAGAGTTATGGTGTTCAGCGTAACTAACTTGCAACAATTTAATAAATAGCTTAAATACTTTACATTTAACATAACACAACCATCATATTGAAATAACTATACATGTTAAACTCTTATGAAACAATATAATTATTACACAGTTCAAGTTATATAAGTCAATCCTGAGGAAATGACAAGGTTTTATTAAAATTTATTCCTTAGCTATCGGTTAGTTGCGGTTTGATTTGGTCATATTTATTTAGGGATTCAGAACTTTAATACTAACTGCACTGCTATATCCTGCCCCCTTAACAGTTACATTTCTATAATTATTTAGAGATTCAGCATTATGATACTAAATGCAATGTAATGTCCTGTCTCATAAAAAGTGACATTTCTACAAGCCTTACACCGGTATTCATGAACGTTACTGTGAGTTCTCATAGTGCGCGCGGACGCACAGGGACACAAAATCCTAATCATAAACAATACTTGAGGGACGAACGACACTATGCGCTCATTATAATCAACGCACAGATAAAGTAGCTCGCTAGCTACTTTACGCAACGCATAGTGCGACAAATCAACACATGACAAACTGGTATCGAGTATAAGGTTATGTTTGTAGTGATTTGTGATACGCTTATTTGCACATAATATAGTAGAGAAACGCAGATAATCTTAAAGGTTTTTAAAGTTCGTAATTAAACTCATTTTTTGAGCTTACATTGCAAACGCTGGCTGAACCCTACGAGTTAGATAGAAAAATGTACTACAGTATTGTGAATGTAATATAGATCAATATTGCCCTTTCCAGCATGTAATTTAAATGAATATTTTCGAAGAAATTACAGATTTAAAATGCAGGGACATAGTCGGTTGCGGGTACCGGCCGGGGGGCGCGTGCCTATGCCAAATAGTGCGTCGAAGGCCGCGCTTTGCCCTATAGCACTTTATGGCTTTATGACTTTATGGCACTATATTTAGTATCAGCATTACACCCGTGCAAAGCCCGGGCGGGTCGCTAGTCGCTAGTATAAAATGAAACAAATTTATTTCAATTTTGAAGATTTTATTAATAGTTCCATTTCCAATTTATTTTTTTCTAATTGAAAACCATGAAGTTGTTTTTCAAAATCAATTAAATTTTCTTCCCGTTGTATCAGGGCCTCCTCACACATAACTTTATTCTTGCTTCTGTCACACTACAAATTTTCTTAAGACCTGAAAGATAAAGTGCATAATTATAAACAAGAGTGCTGCGTTATTGATTATTTGCATCTGAGTTTAATACCTGCCCACACCTCTGAAATTGACAAAATATTCAGTTACCTGTGCTAGCAGTGGATATTTCCTTTCTTTTTTTGGTTGAGAGGGAACATTCTTGTCTACTTCTAGATTTTATGATCTCCCAACATCTTCTTAGTTGAATGTTATTCCTAGGCGTCACATAGGACTGTGCATTATAGGCCATTGTCAGCGCATCCCAGGTCTTCTTCTTCAACTTGATGTTTTGAGCTTGTGTATGCTTATCCTCAATAATAGGCGGGTCTCGCACTAAAGCTATAATTTGTTCTCTTTCCGAAGAAGTAAATGGTGACTTCTTTGAGCTGAAAGAAAACAATACGTGTTATTATTTTCACAACTGTGACTATGGAACAAACATAAACATGCAATAATATATAAGTACTTACCATGTTTTGGGTAATTTCGTAGTCATTATAGACAAAAGTTGTTGAAAATAATGTAAAACTTTAAAAATATTTTTATTTTGAAAAATCGCGGTTGACGTTTAATCTGTCAGTCAACCCGAGTGAAGTCGCGTCGCAACGTTAGCCAATCACAGCGCCGCATTCACTGCTATGAGTCCGCACAGCAAAGGGTCCAATAAGTATTGTTTATGAAATGAATGGCCTGCCATGACGAACGCAGTGAGAAATGCCTTACTTAGCATAGTGTTGCTGCCATACTTATGTAAGTAACGTTCATGAATACCGGTGTTAGCTCTCTTCGAGTCGCTCAAATGTAGTGTGTAGTAGGCACGTGACTAATTGAAAATAATGGTAACTCCTAAACATTTGAGCAATTGTTAAAATCGTCAACGCTTATAAAAATGTCACTTTTCAGGGGCAAGATGCAATTGTTTTCATTCACTTTGCTCTCAGAATTCAAATATTAACTTGAGAAGTGATAGTCAATTCCAAGACAATCCCAATTAATGATAGTTTTCTAATGGACTAAATTTCGCTATTAAAATTTTAATACTTAATTTTAATAATTGAGCGTCATAACGTTGCTAGAATCTGAGACAAAATAATATCAACAATGAAATATATTTAGCTAAAAGTACATAATATCGGAACGGAGTAGGCATGTTTAACAATTCAGTTATGGAAATAGCATTTGATAAATCATCATAAATGGTACGTACTTATTCATAACTGCAATGTGATATATTTTTTAACGGTTTATATTTTAATCATTTAATTATGCATTTTATTAATTTATCAAAAGATTTACCGATTTACAAATGCGGTAATTTTTTGCTATATTAAAAGGTTCTAAAACTTACAAAATCTCGATACAATTTCTCTCAATTTATAGAAACTACATTTTAAAATTTTATACAAACATTGCTATTTTTAATACTGATAATAAAAATTTGAGTCAAAATTCGATTATGTGGCAGTTTTCGTTTTTTTACCGAGATTAGTCAGTTATTGCTAGGTAGTAAAATGGAGCATTCATAATAAATTACTAAACTATTTTACTTTAATGTGCGCTAATATAATTTACTAAACTAATTATTAATGACTAGTATTCTAGATAGTCAGTGTTACTATAACTATTATTTAGTGAGATTAAACACGATTTGAATGATTACATATTTAGGTGGGTATTTAGACTTTCTAGTCTTCCAGTCCAATGTTTTAGTTCTAAAATTACATTTAACATTTTACACGAGTAAACTATGAGACTAGACACTTCCTGAAAAAAAACCTGCTGAAAATATTTTAGGACTGTAGTACAAAAGGCCGCCCATGCAGGGACTACTCGAACTGTCGACCGCTCTTGTTCGTCACTCGTGCGCCCTCGGTATCATCACACTACTTCACAGTCGGTGTATGTGTATCTACAGGGTGTTACGTAACCCCTGTCCGATCCGTTAAGGGGTTGTTAGATATTGATAACTGATTACAAAAAAATTATTTCAAATTAAGGGAATTTTGGGGCAAAAAATGGTCATTTCAAAATCCATTATTATTGTTCTTATCATGAATTTTCCAAATTTGATATTTTATTTGGGCATGTGATTGTGAACCTTATATCACCCTTTCGGGTCGGACAGGGGTTACTTAACACCCTGTATAGAAGTATCTAGTATATCACGCAGTCGACCGATTTAGGCAGTCCGTGTATGGTTGGCCTTTGAATCCCAATATCCAATACATTGAATAAAGCGTATCCACCATGTTTCATAGCTATAATGACGAGCATTTATACTACGAATGGCTATAATTAACATCACACGCCTTTTAGTTCTATAGGAAGGCGATAAAATGACTAGACGATAATAACAAATATACGAGTATAACAAAGGTGCCGTCCATTTATCACGTTTCGGTTCAGCGATTCTCTAATCCTTTCTCTCCCCTTTTAAGTGACCCTCCCTCCACAAAATCACGTGTATTTTTTACGAAGTATGTAGGTTTTCTTTCAAGACTTTTCGTTAGAATAAGTATTAGCGAAACTTTTTTTGGCTGCAGTAGCCATTAAGGTTGCTGATTATTGCTTACTGTCACAAGTAATAATAAGGGAAACAAACAATTTATACAACCTATAAAATATTGGATTTTAACGACAAAATATTTATATACACGTAATATCCCAGTAAATCACCTTACCCTAATGATATTGAATCCTTTCTTTCAAGCCTTGCGTGATTAATGGACGACCCCAAACCAAATACTGATTGTAAGTTTGTTACGGCTATCCTTTTGGGATAATTTTTACAGGTTGACAAATCAAAAGGCGACGCCAGGTAAATAAGTAGAGCACAGAATATTTCAGATGCTTGACTACAAAACATCATAAAAATGCTTATCTTTGGTCGAAAGTAATAATGAAAATATATGTATCTGTGACTGTGTAATGTGTATGCTTTATTTATAATCTTTATATGGCTGAAAAGTGTAAAAGGCGGACTATTCTTAATCTAATGGGAATGACTTTAGCCAAACTATAACATGGATTCTTAGGACGATATAGAGCTTACAAAACGATTATATAATACTTAAATATTAAATACAAACAGCATGTAACAAATTAATATTTATCTCAATTTCATTACTATTAGGAAATTCTGAAGGAATATTGTTAATAAAAACTTTAAAATAATTTCATAAATATTTTTTAGATGACTATTATAACATGCAGTCCCTAAATTGAACTAATTTTAACTGGAGACCGCATTCAACTTTCATTTCTAATTTTATAAATATAATTTAGCATCCCATACATAGTATTCACTATTACATAAAAAACAATAGTAAGAATTTAAGTGTAGCTAAAAATATAGACTTTCACTGTTCACAGTGGCTAAATAAAAGAGCCTTCAAAAAGATTCGAGTATTAATCTTTGCAGCCCCCAGCCTTAAGTTCTACTTTTCTAACATTAGAAACTAACATTAACAAACCTCTTTCGCGATTTGCGCGCCATTTGTCTGCGCGAACGTAACGACGCCATTTTGTATTGTCTGCGGACCGCCGAGGAACGATGTGAATGTTGTGTCTCTGCTCATTGGGGGCTCCAGACCTTCGATCGGTATGCAGTCCAATGTAGGTACTGTGTATTCCCTGTAAATACAATAAGGTTTTAAACTTATTGACTAACTGAATTTTGTTAATTTTCTCTCGGTTCCTGAAAGTCTGGCATTCAGTATCAAGTCAATGGTATGTAGGTACTGTTAGTATATGTAAGTGATTTAAAACATTGGCTTATGGTATTTTATCAAATTATGAAATTATCAACAAAATCATCGGACATTTGACCCATAATTATCTAATCTCAAACTAGGCAGAGCCTGTATGGCAACCAGACAACAGCTAAACATACTTACATATGTCTAAATTCTTTCATATTAAGGATATACGAAATACATATAGCATAAATACCACAAGACAGTTATCTTACATAGAAACATTGTCTTGCGACTGCACGGAGTCGTTGACGAGCTGCGGCAGTCGGTCAGGCTGCGGCGGCGGCTGGCGCGTGAGGCGGGCGCTGAACAGGAACACGCCCACCATTGCCAGCATGTACGATAGGAAGTATAGCGCGTGGAACTGCAAGGAAAAGAATTTGCTAGAAAATTGTACTGTAGTATCAATTTTTATAGACTAAGCATTGCTTAGCGACACTGTGTTGAGGGAATTATGTATCAAGATGTAATAAACTGTTTATTGAAGGATACATGCTTTTTACAGTTGCTTGAGATGGGCATAAATAATGCTGTAGTTTTGTTAGCGAGCTTATAGTTTTTTGGGCTACTAACTGATATCTAAAACAGTAGGTATCCATTTTGAATCTTTTAGTCATTAGAAACAAATTTTTATATTTAAATCTGTATTCAATTTCAAGAAACAACAGTTATACTAACCTTAAACTGAAATATAAACATCCCAGCGATGAGCGTATAATAATCCGAGGACAGGAATGACAAATGCAATATAATGGCTCCCGCATCTCTTAGCATAAAGCATTGCAGAATCTGGAATATTGTCTGTACAGCACAGAAGCTGCCCAACTGTATAATAGTGTCCAATTCATACCAGTTGAATTCCATCAGTTCATTAAACTCTAGGAAAAAGGTCTGAGTACATGATACTATGCTGCCGATCAGACCAAGGAATGCGAGGTAGTCGGAGCAGGGTTGTGTTTGGAGCATGTATTCTTGCATGACTGTCACCATGGCATACAGGAGCGAGCCTGCGAGGCAGAGCATGTCGCCAACTAATTGGTTTTTACCTGGAATAACCACAGAGTAATTATTATAATACATCACAAATATGGGTGCCTTAATCGTCTTTTCTAGATTTGACATAACTAAAATCAGTTGTCTCTATTTCATAAAATACTTACATTATTACTTATTTAAAATGTTAAATATATTGCATATGGTTTGTATTTGTAACAGTATAGGGCTTCCAATTATACTCCCTATGTAAGATTGAATAACCTTTTACACAACACAAGAAGTAATACCACACACCATCAGTAGGAGCTCCCTCAACATCAGCCCACACAACGCACACCACCGCCATCAGGCCCATGGTAGCGCCAGCCACATGTACCACTCCCAGCCTCTGGCCACTCCAAGCTCCTCCAACCAGTGCGGCCCCCACACCACTGCAGGCTAGCAGCTGTCAGCTCAGTACTGATGTGAACCGCTGGGATAGAACCAGCAGCCAGCCAGCAGTCACATCCAGGGAGCATGCTAATAGGAGCACCCACCATTTTCTAGAATTAAATGACCATGTAGTTTGAATACATCTTGCAAAATTGTTTCATAGAGGAGGAAATTGTGTAATTTTTACTATAAATTAAACATTACTCTTCTTTTGGTTTAGTCATTCATAACTAAGTTACTTATGCTTCTGTATTCATATAGGAATCCAATAATACAAAATTAAACTATAATAAGGCTCCACTGAACCAAAACTTGTAGCAATTGAGGAATCTAACATTAATTTTAATAAATAAATCTTTTGAAATTAGACTAGGTACACCTATTACGATCATAAATTTAGTTCCAAAATCAATTCATTTCTTAACAACATCAATATATGGAAATATGTAAGAGTACAATAATATATACTTACTTGGATAGGTTTTTCAGACCACTACAGAGCAGGGATGGAGTAAATAATATGAAGAGCGCTAGGTAGGGGACCACCAGTTGCCCAGTAGTGGGAAACTGCCAGGTCGCGCTTTGTAACAACGTCGTCAATATACATTTACCACTCAGCAGTATTGATAACACTTGACCCAGAACTATACTTCGCCACACCCTCCTGAATTAGAAAACAACACAGTAATTAATACATTGATTGTTTATAAAACAAGTAATAAAACTAATCAATTTGAAGGTACTAGCCATCGCCCGAGTTCCGAAAAGTAGGATTCAATTTTATCACTAAAAGTAGGGTTTTCCATCGTTCACATAAATGCACACCAGATATTTAGCTAGAAATTGTGATGTTCTGGATAAAATCCTCGAGGATAATCAAGGTTTTGTAATAAAGAGCCATAATCTTTACTATACAGCCTGAACGGCAAAACAAAATCTGACATGAAAATTTTTCGTTCAACAACATGTGTGAACAATGTAATTAAATGAAAATCTTTTTTATGATTTATTTACATTAGTAATAGAAGTATAACTTAGTTCAATCCAGTTATCCTATAATCATTTTATGAAAAAAACCACGAATATCATTTTATCGTCGTCCAACAGAATAATTTATTTATTTAAGTAGGTTGCCCTCTGAAATAGTTTCCTATGTCCACTGTGGTTCTGTTTGTCTGTCATCTGCTGCTGTCTTGTCATTTGTGAGTCTGTGGAGAGCCGCGTTGTTATTTTGTAAATATTGAGTTCTGTTTGATTAGGAATTAATTTCTCTTCATTACTTCCATATATAAACCACACGGTTTCTATTATTTTCTTGAGATCATGGGAGACGGTATGTTGAAATAGTAATAACATTCGAATCCTCGATAACCGGCATCAAGCTTGTTTTAATTCGACATTTTTATCACTTTACAGAGGATGTTATTCGCAGAAGACTATTAATAGACGGTGATGGAACAGGAGATGACAGAAGACTTAACGTGCTGTTGAAAACATTGATAAAATGGTCAACTAGCACTGATGAAAAAGCTGAAGAGAGGTTAGAATGTTTGTTATTAAATGCCAAACACTATCATCTGTTTGTTTCATTCATGCAATAATAACTTACGCTTTTCTATCTTTATTTTACAGTAAGGCAACCCATGATCGTATGCTAGCTCAACTAGCACAATGCGAATTCGCAGTAACGAAGTCTCAATTGGCCTCTGAAATGATGTCTGCAGAATTAAAAAGTTACGAGGCCATGTCGAAGGTACTTGAAAAATCTATTGAAGTTGCCAAAAACAACATAGAAAAAAGTAAAGCAGATTTTGTTCAGGCAAAGACAGTTCGTAAGAATCGCATAGAGTATGATGTGCTGGCAAAGGTAATTAGTGAACAGCCAGATAGAAAGGAAACATTGGAACGTCTTAGTACATTGAAAACTGATCTATCAAGCTTGGAGGCTATAAAACAGCAGTTGGAAAGTCGTTTGGCTTTGAGAAAGAAACAGTTTCATGTGTTGGTTACTTCTATTCACCAATTACAAGCTTTGTTGGATGAGCCTGATGACACTGAATCGGTATCTGATGATATAGATATGAAAGATATTTTAAATGAATCGTAAATTAGTATTAATTTAATTTTAAGATGTTTAAGGAAAAATAGTTTCATTTGTGGACCTAATAAACTTATGTTCTAATTGACATTCTTATTAATGTAACTAGGTGAGTTTGTTGTAGGGTTAAACATTAATAAATTATATAAATCAATCTACAGAATTTAAACAGAAAAAAAAAACAGTTGAATTTAGTTTATATTTACTGATATTTTTTAACAGAATTCTCATTTTATTTATGTTGTGTACACTTTCAATTTAAAATGTAAAGACAAAGGGTCAAAATTGTGATTACAAAGACACTTACTAAAACTGTAAATTTTTTCCAAGAATTAAAACAATATTTTCTAGCAAGTGTAAATTGTTAATTCAGTACCTACCCATTAATGTTTTAGTAACCTCTACCCTTTAGTGCCTTGGCATAGACAAACATAGTTGCCCATGTTTATACAACAGGTAAATATTTTGTTTTACTACATTACAGTTTGAATGACATAATTACTGGCATGGGTAGCTGGGGGAATAAGTAAGGTCACTATGGGTCACAGTAGCTATTAGTTTTAAATGTCTGCTTGTTATGACTCATAATACCTACATGAGTTAGGTACAAATTCACTCTAAATGAATTCCTACAAATAGTGAGAATTAGATTGCTCTCAATATCTCAGCATTGCTAAGTCAGATTTCCAATATTTACTAAATGTTGAAGGATGAACTATTTTTTTTTATTTACTATTTTATGCTCATACAATAGTTTTAAAAAGGCAACATAAATAATTATTGTATTCTTTTTTCCTCTATATCTTCAATAGTCACATGAAGTAGCATGTATATTTAGCATCTTAATAGATGCATGCAGTAAAGCACATAATATTATTATTAGGACGACTATATAGATACATACATATTTTCATGAAATAATAATATTATACAATACATAAGCAAGTAGAACCCGACCTTGTCGTCATGAAACATTAATTTAGTGCGAGTGATGTGGCGTATACCTAATGAATTCTAATTTTGAAGTGCTTTGTAACTCTCGAGAGCGATAGCCAAGGCAGAGATAAAGCTAACCCGCATCGCCAAGTGCGCGGTTACTTTGATCCTAACCTAACTAAGTGAAAGTGCGGTACATGCCGGGATGATATTAGTGCAGGCAAGGAATGTAAGAACAGTGTTCGTACATCACAGAACAGCTTCCGTAGTGTTCGTGGAACAATACGGAAGCTGTTATGCGCACTGCGCAGTGTTACGGGTTCGATCCCCGAATGGAACAAATCTTTGTGACAAATGTGTTGCAATAAAATGAAATTTAAAACAAAGACGAATAGTTTTGCTGGGCGGGAAACGTTTTATAAAAAAAAACTAAGACATATATAAAAAATTAATAAACAACGTGAACTGAATCTTCATTAGATATGTAGGTCTCTATGTACCTGTAGGTATGTAATTCATTGGATTATTCTGAGTCGCGGTATTTTTTTATTCCCATATCACTCCTAAACCTCTATGAATCAAATCTGATTCTCCAAGGCACAAGAAAAATTCAAACACCGCTCCTAACGAACTACAACATATAATTCAACTAATCATAAATATTTAAAAACTTTGACCCAACTCATTTGTAGCTTCAACAAAGTTGGGTTCGCTCGAAATATAAACTTATGAAGGATACGTTCATTTTCTCAACTTAAATAAGAGATATGGACAAGACCCACGCGATTACGTATTAAACATTTTTATCGTGTTGCGTGGCCTATCTAAAATTCAGTTATTCCCTAATGTATCTATCGTGATGTACTGACGAAAAGTCAATAAAACTCTATTAATTAATAATCCACCTGCGGAACGTACAGTCGACGAAGAAGTGGTTTTAATTTTTTGCAAACATAAATAATAATTTGAGAACGTAATATTACCTACGTAGGCCCTACTATTTTCCTCTACAATATAATAATTGATTTACCTAAGTAATGCTTAGGTACGAAAGAAAAAAAAGTTGAATTATTATTGTTGATTTCAAAATAAACTATGAACCAAATGAAAAATTGGTAGTACAAAGTCTACGTTAAAAGTTTATAATATGTAGTATTGGAACCTATTTATTTTTCATTTATGTTACATTGTTGGCAGACACTGTACTTAGGTACTTAACGCTAAAACAACGTACAACAATCTCTTGAATACATTAGCAGCCAACAAAAACACATGGCATGTTTGACATCGCGACAGTACGTTGTCAAAAACTAAAGTTTAACGCGCAAGTCCACGTCGAGACTTACATAAAGGCTAGAGTCGGCACTTCGTTTGAGCGGCACAGTCGGGCGCACGCGGTCACAGTCCACCGCCTGCCGAACTAAACACGTTTCGTGAAAGAAAATGCCGTCCTGGTGGGACTACTTACATTTCAATCGACAGTACCAAAACAAAAGAAACCTAGAGGAGGGTCTCTTCCAAATCGCTTCACAAACCTGCAATATTTTGGTAAAAGTTAATAACACGAACAATATAAATTTAACGAGAAATAATAGGAGTGATGAGTACGGGTGTGCTGGTCCTCCTAAAGGCAAGAGCTCCATGCAGATCTGCGTGCCCAAGTTCAGGAAGAACTCCATCACGTCAGGCTGCAACCCAGGACTGTCGGTAAGTACCTATACTTTATCCTAAAAACTTTTTAACGACAACTTTTGTACTTAACTTAAACCAAAAATATATATAATTACCGAATAAATTGGTGTCTACATTGTTGGCGCTAGGCTAAAAGTAAAAAGTTCTGCGCTTTTAACTTTTTAACAAACGCGCGTAAAGTGGGTCAACTTCCAACTAAAGAGCTCGCATCAATAATATTGTAAACACATGCATTTTTGCTCTATAAAAATAAAACGCGACGTCACAACTTGCATAAATAGAGTAGATTAATAGTGGGCAATTAATATTTAAATATAGTGAAGTTGTAACGGGGGGCCCGGTCAGTCGCCCGGCCGTGCGGCCATATCGATACTTTTTGAACCAATAACCAACGTCCTTGTCTTCAGTGTAAAAGATGCATAGGCGCGCAGGGCATGTGCAGCCCAGCTTTGTTGTTCTCTAGTCATAAAGCACATTCATTAACAGTTATAATATATCGGTTATATTGGTGACATCGCGTTGTGAATTGTGTTGGCGTTTGCAACATACGCAAGCTGATTCCTTTTGAGGTGGGCGCTAGTTTAGTGTCGTTTATGTGTTTATATTGTTTTTTTTTTATCGTGTCGTGGCGATGCGACCGTTGCTACTATATCGATTTTATGTGAAGGAAGACATCGGTCGCAGCAGACGCCATCGGGGCCCGGCGTTCAACCTTGTTCCAATTACATTTAAACTGAGGTTTCGTTTAATATATTAATTTCGATTTAATTTATATGCACTCAACTTAATGTATAAAAATAAACTCGTATGCAATTTGTTATGCCTGTTATACCTGGCTTAGCTTTTAAATATAATTAATGGCAACATAAATAATGTTACCCACAATTAAGTTAGTTTAAAGAATAAATAGCCTACCTGATTTATTTTTTAGTCATTTATTACTGTTATCTTAGTCTGGATCAGCGACCTGACCGTACTATAAATATTTTCAACTTATAAATAATCTAAAGTTAACATAGCAGGTGCACTGTTTTCAGTAAATAAACGTACAATTATCTTGTAGGTTACCTATAAGAGTAGAGTAATAATATATTTTCTACTCAGTTATTTTTTATTTCTTTCATTTATTTTTAAAGGTGAAGAAATAATATAAATTATTTAATTTAGAAAATAATTAAATTATAGATGAAATTAAATTAATCATTCCTATTGCAGGAAGATAAATGATAAGCCGCGATACATCAAATTTTAATATTGATTTAAATTTTAGTTTAATTTGCTCTTGTCCTAGAATGATAAAACCACAAATTTCTTTATGAACTACTGCTACACAACTATATCTAACTGTGCAATCATTGATAGATTTTTCAAGAATATAACATTGATTTAAAAACTGGATAAAGTAAGGCGTAGTCTTGTGAAGTCGTGACAAAACTGTCTCGTTAGAAGCTACGATCTACGGAGTTTGAGACAAGCTACGTGGTTTCGTAGCATCGCGTAGTAATCCGCTACGTGCTCGTAGCTGTGTTCATAAAATTAGAAGTAGGTAGTCATTTTGTTCTTGGTGTATTATCACGCATTTTTCAAACGGATCTACGATATGTTTCCCTTCAAAAATATAGAAATGATTTATATTGCAGGTACAGATTTTGTTCATTAGGCACAAATAATTACTTCTCACATTTATTACTAGTATACGAATAATGAGATCTCTAGGGGTGGTGAATCTTTGGTGAATAAAACAATATCTTTTGATAGAAAACCAACAATGTACAATATGCCTCTATCTATCTCAACCCTACACATAAATCATAAAGCTCACCCATAACTTTATTTTAAAAAATGCTTCTAGTATATACATTGTATAGGCACGCTAGTACAGGCTGTGTTGCAGGTTAAAATTACCTATAATCACGCCGCGTAAACATTGATTCCACGAACGAGATTGGAAGCAATTATAGCCAGTTTTTTTGCTAGAATTAGTGGCTAGTTTTTAATAGAACTTTTAATGGCAGTGGTGCCTATAATTAATATGTGGGTAATAAATACCTGCAAACATAGTAGCGAACCAATAATAGATGCATAAACCATGTTTCATTTCAGACGGATATAATTTTAACTACTTTTCGTGAAAACAATTTCAACAAAAATATTTTTTTCATTGAAATAACAATGAAAAAAATATATTTGTTAATGAAATGCAATAGACGACTTACTCGTAAATTCGCATACTTAGCGATTGTGCGAAATGTGCCTTTAAAATTATCAAGACTTAGTCTTATTTTAAAAGAGCTACTTTTTTACTTTACATAAAATAACTCTCCTTTCGGCGGGTAAAAAATTATAATAGACAACAACTAAATTAAGTTTTATTCGAACACTACAAACAAGTAGCGATGACTTTTAAAATTATATTCCAAACTTGTTGATCGCC
Source organism: Autographa gamma (assembly GCA_905146925.1). Taxonomy (NCBI): domain Eukaryota; kingdom Metazoa; phylum Arthropoda; class Insecta; order Lepidoptera; family Noctuidae; genus Autographa; species Autographa gamma. Next base: position 3,212,393 of record LR989858.1, read on the forward strand.
TCAGCTCGTAAATGTCCAATTTTAAATTCGTAAATTCGTATTCGTAAATTCCACGGTCAAATACATCGGTATATCGATAACTCGAGTTAGGTAGCTTTTGATCGATTAATGCTAGGTAGGTACCTAAATGTATTATAGGTCGGAGTTAAACAGAAAACCCGCTAGCTTTAGCCAAGAGAAAACGGGACTGGGGTGCTTTTAGTCGGTGAAGATCCAACAAATAGCACTCTTTGCACTATCAGCTTGTCAGCGAAAAGGGAACCTACATGCACTATAAATATTTTCCTGTTGGTTTAGTACTAAGCGATACTGACTGCTAAACCGGAGGTCGTGGATTCGATTCCGAACCGAACCAATTGTTGTGTGATGAGCACGATCATTTCTTCTTTGTCTAAGTGTAATTTAGCTATAACATGTATCAGTTGTCTGCTTACCGTAGAACAGGCCCTGCTAGAATGGTCTCAGATGGCCGTAGTAAAGAGATATAAAAAAAAATATAGGTATGTTCAAAGAATTTAATATTACTAAAACTCCGATAGCAGTTCCAGTGAAGGGCAATTGACATGTTAATGTCGCGTGCCACCATCAACACATTTGCATAACACTTTGTCTTTCATGCATGTTGGTACACCTATACACTGATGTACGATGGTCCACACGTCTAGCTTAAAACATGGTACAAATAACAACCTTGCTGCCTTCAAATAAAGACGCTTTTGATGTCAAAGTTTAGACGTTGTGCGGTCTATTGTACACATTATTCATGTATTTTAATAAAACATGAGTGCTTACGAAAGTAATTTTAGGGGCCTGTGATTTTTTCAAGTTTAACAACAAATTTTTGATAAATTATTACACCTTTTCACGAAATATTAAGTTTTACAGTCGCACAGAACATTATAAGTTATATTTATATACGATTTCGTTACTCAAAAAATTTATTTGTTTTATAAGGTTCTTGACTTGGTTAGGTACTTGAAGTTTCTATGGAAATTAGAAGAAATTTCGTTCCGAAAATAAACTAAACGGTACTTAGCCTTCCATATTTTACACTTCAACAAATAAACAAACGACAATCAGCTATTTTTAGTCAGCGGTTAATGATGTATTATTTGGCTTCGAGCTTGTTGCATATGTTTGGTAGTTTTGTAAACTCATACATTACCTACACAAATACTAGACAGTTGTTCAAATAATAAAGTAAAGTAAATCTTTTAGATTAAATCAGTTTTTCAATGTCAGCTTTCTATAAATAGTTTTATAGACACAGGTATTGACGACAAATTTTATTCGAATTTCTCATGCTATTATATAGAGACGATTGATTGTAAATTTTTATTTTTATTTTAAATTTAAATTAATTTAAGTTTATAATCATTACTAAAATAGTCTATAGCCTGCGTTTTGCACGCAAGTTCGACATTTCCTTATAGACGTGTTGTAAAATGATTTTATGAACGTAATAATTTCGTTTGATTTATGTAAACAATAAATTCCATTATTAACGTAAAGTATTACTGTTTCCATTCGATACATTTAAAAATATTTTGGGAAGCACCATAAGTGCAAAAATTTGAATCAAAATATTGAGAGTGGCAGGTATTTTCTTCATCAATAGAACAAAGCTATAGTGATACTTAAACTGCAATCAATCAATCAGCCAATCATAGTCCACTGCTGGACATAGGCCTCTCCCAATTTGCGCCACACCACCCGGTATACTTAAACTTAACCTAATAAAATATGGCTTTATTTGATGATGTGAAATTTGAAAAAGTCGTGGTGGCCTAGCGGTTCAATGAACGGATTTGTATGCACGAGGTTGCAGGTTCGAACCCGGGCAAGTACCAATGTAACTTTTCAAAGTTATGTGTAATTTCTTAATTATTCTAAGACACTTCTGCCTAACGGTGAAGGAAAACATCGTGAGGAAACCTGGATTCCGAAATTTGGGATCTGAAATCGCCAATCCGCAGAGAGCAAGCGTGGTGATCAATGCTCGTGCCTTCTCTATATGGGAAGAGGCCTGTGCGCAGCAGTGGGACGTTTATAGGCTGGATTATATATTTATTTGACCATTGAATCTCGTAAAAACGTTTCTATTTCACCTTCACGTTTCAAGTCTGAATAAGTTAGCTAGTATAAAGACTACATAGACGTAGTTTAGCACTCGCTCCATACCTTTACTGTTTAAATATTAAAGTGAATTTTAAAATACTGAGCGGTAAAGTAAGCTTTATGAAACAGACAAACGTTTAACATGAGTAAGAAGCAAAGCCTTTTAAGTTATTTATAAAGAGGACTTCAAACTCGAGATCTCTCATTATTTGCTGATCCTTTGGATGGAAAAATGCCGAAAGAAATTGATTAATGTATTCGAAGTGTGTCTGTCTACCAAATATCAATGAATCGTTATATGATTTTAAAAATTTTGGTTTTATTTAATGTTATTAGATCGCGAGCACTTTATTTACAAATGATTGAACAACGAACCAGGAAATCCCAGCCAATTGACAGTAACTCTTAAAACTAACAATTAATTGTTGGTGAAATACTGTTTCTTGCATGAAATTATTAATCAAAATTTTACATATAAATCCTGGACTTATGTAAACTCTTGCTTCAAAAATAAAAATGTTATAATTATAACACAGTTGTTACAAAACCTGTGATTTTAATATACCTCATTTAATATCGTAATCTATCAGACACACCTCAACGTTGCATGTTGCTTTGCATGCATAATTGTATTTCCCTCGTACAGCAAATTGCAGGGACCGTAAGCTTGTTTACCTATGCGTCACGTGTCCACGTTATTACGGAATTCATGAACATTCAATTGGCCATTTACAGGAACATTATCTTCTTGTGACACGTGTCTGCGATTACGACTAAGAAAAGCTCTCGAAGTTTAAAGTAACTACATACATAATACATTTTTAGTTAATCAATTAAATTATGTAAGAGTTTTCTTCCAACTGTGTTCCTAGAGTGAAGTTTGGGTACAAATCAGAAGTTTGGTCTTGTTAAAAATCATTTAAACTTTTTGGAAATTTTCCACAACATGATTATTTTTGGGTATATTTTTGTTGGAAAGTTTAAGGACTAAGTTCATTTCTTTGTTTTAAAAACATAAGATTTTTCTTTTCTTTCATATCCCTTCACATTCCTGACCCAAAAACAACAATATTTTCTATGCCTGTCTCAACGAATTCCACAAAGGCAGTTAAGGCTTTTCTTCTTTAAAAACTATTTATTTTAGCATTCTTTCTTAACACAAACAATCGATAAATGTGTTTAGGTCTTGAACTGTCAGTTTAATCTAGTCACGAGCATAAACAATGCATGTTGCAGTACCTACAAGCCATCAATCGATTCATCTCAACCCTGGCCTACTTACCCTAAACTGTTCTAAATTTCTTTTAAGTGAGCGTCTTGCCGATACGATACGAGCTCGTACGAAAATAGAATGCATTATGCAGAATATACAATACAGACCGCACGTATCGGCCTTCTGGGAAAACGATAAAGGCTCTAGATACACGTTTCGGTACCTTGATTAGGTTTTAAAATGATACGTAAGCTTTTCTTTGGCCTTAAATAAATTTAAGTTTCTAGGTGGGGCGAATTTATGTGGTATTGAGTGGATTGCGTTAATTCTTCTATAAACTATTTGCACTAACATTAATTCAAATCGAATACAAGACGAATCTCTTGTCGCAAGATCAAATTCTCTCTGTGCATTCCGCCAGACTTGCAGGTCAGCACTACAATATCTGATTATTTATTTTTGGCAATTAATAGAACACAGCATAATCTCTTCTACTCATCATAATGTATTGTAAATGGATCAAGGCTAATAATAGTGATTTCTATTGGCAACGAAGACATTTTCAAAGAGACAGCCTGGATAATTATGATTACAAACCGAAAACGTTCACTAAAATATTAACATAATATTATTTAAGGTCATTGTCAAGCACTTTAAATCGATTAAAGCAATTAGGTCCGGAATCGAATAAACTAAAACGTCGTATAAATTGTTATAGCTAATGAATATTAATTGTATTATCCCTTGCGTGTAGTTTCTAAGCAATATCTAACTATTAACCCAGTATGTAAATTGCTTTTCCTAATACCTACTTTGTAAATTGTCTTGTGAAGCAAGATTATAATGTCAGCATTTTAAACTAACGTTAATATTTGAAAGATACATCTACATAATCACAGATAATTTGGTACAGAAGAACCAAAAAATATATATTAAAAACATCATATCTTATTTCTGTTTCACTGTTTGATTATAGAAAATGACTAGTTTCAAAATTTAAAAAAGAAAAAAAAAACTATACATTTTCCAAAAGGCAATATTATTTTTCCATTTACAATATTCATTAAATTAATTTTAGCCAATTGAATTCTTACGAAAATACGAAGAATTATGTGCCCGCAAGTAGAATACATAAAGACTTTTTTCACCCTCATGCTTTTTTTTCTGAAATAAGCTTACAATATGAACAAAAGCGTATTTTTATTTCTGCTGACGTCACATTGTTGTTATGTTACTTTTAAAACAATGTTCATAATGAGGGCTTGTAGTAAGCAGCGTTATGCTCCGATAGCAGTTTCTTTAAGCTTCGTAAACATTTTGCTCTTACTTAGTTCGTTAAGCTTTTGTTAATATTTGTATAAGAATAATGCTTGTATGTTTCTCTTTTGTATTAAAACTTTTTATAATATGAACTTCATGCAACCCGTAGAGAATCAAAGAGATATCATCATAAATGTTTCACTGTAATAAGAACTTTGTAGGTCGATAGTTTAGAAATCACTTTATTGAACACCGCAAGAATATCAGCATTAGGCAGTAATATGTAAATAGTATGCAAATGTATGTGACACTAAATATCATAATAAACGTTTTTGGTGTTAAATAATTGATAGAAAAGAGGATATCGATTATTGAAATAACTCATTTTGAGCAGAAATTATGTAAACTGGCTCTATATCAGATGTCCTCTCCTTTGGATAGATGTACCCTTTCGGTAACACTCTGTATACCTTCAACACTTGGTCATTATGAGATTACACAAGCATGTGTACACCTACTTAAATATGTACTTATAGGTCAAAGCTCCATAAGTACGACGAGTTAAAGGTTTCGAGCGCTCACCTTTATTTCTTTTTTGGCATAGTTGCATGTTGGTCACACGTAACTTTTCTTTAAGTTCATTTGGAACATAAGTCGCTTATCTCATAGTTATTATGGTAATACCTTAAAGTTTTCTTTCAGTTCATTTACTACATAAGTTACTTATTTCTTTACATAGTCAGGGTGGCAATGTTTCTGGTGGAGCTGCGCTGAGACTGCTTAGCGATCCCGCAGCTCCAGCAAAGGCGAGAAGGGGACCGGGGTGTTTTTGGTGGGTGCAAGTCCGACATATCCCCACGTCGTGCCCTTGAACGTGTCTGTGACGATCGAAGCCATGAGGCTCTCACCCCGAAAAAAAATTAAAAAATGAGTGGCAATGATTATGCGCATTGTAGCTGTATCACTTTTTAATGTTATATCAATGTGTTATATGCTTACTTTTTTAGCATTACCGACACAGATTGTTTTAAATTTTTTAGTTCAAAGTAATGTAAAAAGGGGAAGATAGATTTCATAATTAGGGTTCCAATCCTTAATTAAATATTAAAGTTAACTAAATTCTTATTGTTGGCCAGCTTACGAATTTTGTAGCAACTTCAATGTGAAGTTACAAAAGCTTGTTACCCCTATTTTTATAAGTATTCGATACCCTTGAGTAGCATCAGAATTGCAATTGACTAAACGTTTTCATTGAAACGGTTTGAATTAACAATAAAAAATGGGTGACGTGTTCGGTTTAAAAAGCTGACTATAAAGTAATTAACCAGGATGACGTCGCGTATTAAATGCAAGTGGGTGTTAGTAAGTTTACGTAAGTAGCTGGTAAATGTGGCTTTGTTACGAGTATGGTATCGTTATAACAAAGAGAATAAAAATAACGAAGCACTGATTGAATTGAAGCTCAATAGGAACTTTTCAATAAGAAAGGTCAATCATGTTTTGAGCAAATTATGTAACTACTAACTGTTTTTTTTTTATATTTACTAAAAGTGTAGGTTCTTCTTGCTTATTTTACTTAATTACAAACAAGATTGTATGAAACTGAAATAATGTAAGTATATGGTACGTTTAATACAGTTCGTTCAATAAAAAATAGGTTACTCATAAGCCTTTTTTTGGTTCGGCTATAGCAAGGTCGTTCGCTGGAACCTAGTATTTTTCTACTTAATATAAAATAACATGCTGATAATATCTTATTTAACTTGATAACCTTCAGTTCTTAACAACGTTTAATTACATTGTATAGTGTATGTTTAATATTACATTTACATGAAAAAAAGGAAATTACTTACTGGTCTCGAGTTTTACATGCGACAGTCAAAGATTTACCATCACTATATCGTATATTCTGATAAACTTTACATTGTATTGATTATGGTTAAATAGTAGCAACAACGGTTATGTCACACTTGCAAGTAGCCCTCAATTGTAGGCAACAACGGTCATACTAAATTCAAATATGAAGGTCCTTTGGTACTAAGAAGGCATCGACATTTTTGACAAATCCACATAAAATTTCAAATATACGATGCAAATTAAAAGCAAACTTTAATTTCAAGGCTGCTATCCAATTTCCTCAAAATTTATGACTCATCAAAACTATAGATCGGTACATTAGGTACCTACTATGCATTTGCATGATTAGAAATTTTACGATTTGTCCGTGAAACGTAGAGTCGTTACTGTCAGATATAAAGCTTCCATTTTGATTTCAATAATGCAAGAGTTTATTTAGCGTATCGGAGTTATGGATAGCTGCTGCGCTGATAGTTTGACACTTGTGAAAATCAACAGACACCACTATCTCTGTTGATGAAACTGATAATTCAACTCAATATAACTTATGGCCGCTTAGAGCGTTAAACAAATTTAATGCTCTTAGTATGGTCGGTTCCTATGTTCAATATTGTTCAAACAAAAAAGGATTCGTTTCGCTTTTCGACGGTAGATTTTTTAAGCAATACAAAGAAAATTATACAGTCCCTAACGGTCCGTAAGCAAAACGAATCGTTTCTTGAAACTAAGCATTCGACACTTTCAATACATTATATGAACAAGCGTAGATACCTGTTTCGAATTCGCTTAGGTAATATACAGAATCACAACTATATACTTGGTATAGTATTGAAGCTCAACAGCAAATGTCAAGGTCACCATAGCGTCCCTTAGACCTACGCAGCGCAACCGGGCATAAACTATATTACGAATCAGAAAGTTAATCACTTGCGTGACATATGAAATGGTCCGAAAAAATAAAATAGAACTTTCTAGCTTAAAAAATACAGTTTTAATTTGAATGTACATGACTAATTCAACTATTTGGTGCGACGATAAATGTCTTTTCGTTTAATTAATGCAAAATAATACTAAGTCTAAATAAGTTACCTTTTTCCGTATCTCCATTATCAGCTCATGGAAATAACTAGAAGAATGGTAGACGAATTCGAAATAAAATACGTTTGTAATTTTTTTCTTCATGTAAGCTTGTCTATTCGATCTGACCTTTATCTAATTCATATATTGAAGAGAATCCTCAGGAACAAATGAAAAAAAGAAGGTAACGTTCAATAATTGTATCCCCTTTCTATATTACATTACCGTTAGAGTCTAACGTTATTTTAAAAGGTTGAATCCTTTCGCTTATCTAGAATTTAATTTACTTTCTAGGAATTGTGTAATGTCCAGTAAATTAAATTGTGTTTTATAGGTACGTGGTAGGGTCTGAAGATAATCCCTTTATATGTATCTTATTGCTTGACATTTAGAACTAAGAACTCATTACATTGAAGGTCTCTGTTAAAGTATAATTATCGAGGAAGTGCTGTTGCTTGTTCTAGTTACCATTAAACGAGAGGACCCTATTAAAACTTGCGAATGAGAGTAGAAGTTCTTTCATATAGTTCAGGTCAATGCATGAATTTAAGGACAGGTTTCGATGTCCCGTAAATAAATTATTATGTTTATTATGTATTCTCATTTCAAGATAATAAAGTAATCTAATTTGTTTTAAAAGTTTGTTGTGTGTAAATTGAAAAAGTGTATGAACAGTATTGTACAGTGTCCATGATTGTTTGCAGATATTCTTCAAAACTAATTGAAATAAAAGCTAACACATAAAAAATTGTCATACCCTTAATCCAGGTTTATAGAGCCACAGCTTCTCTCGTCACACTAAACCAACTTGGAGAGTTTAACGTGCTTCCAAAAGCGTGGGACGGATGAGAAGCTTAAAACACGTAACTTTGTTCCCCGTGACGTGTTCGCCGATGCAATCATACCCACGTACTAATATTTTATGAACTAATTGAAACGTGACTAATTTAATGCCGAACAAATCAATTAATACTTGCCACACAATGTTACATCTTTGATTATAACACTGATTGGTTCGTTGATTACTTTTGATAATTTGATTTGGATTTTTGAATTTAGGAATATCCGTTTTTTATCGATAACTCGAGGTGATTGGAATCTTTATTTATCTGATTTAACTGTAACATTTTTTTTAATAATATCAATGAAATAATAATTGCAGACAACAACACATACATTGCTCTGAACCCAAAGTCAGTTGCTAAAGCACTTGTGTTACGGAATTCAGAAACTACGAAGGTACCGCAAACACCCAGACGCGAGGCAATGTAGAAAAGTACCTTTACCCGTCCGGGGATCGAACCTGGGAAATCAGAGCTAGCGACACTCAGTCTAACTCTCGATGGTCAGCTTTCATCACATTCTATCCAAATCAAATGTTGTTTATTCTTGACCCGTCCAACACGAATTACTCGCTTTTATGTGATGTAACTCTAACTCGTAAACGTAGAAGTCGCTGGTACTAAAAGTATCGTGATTCGTGTGACACAAAATTTTACTGCTCGCGTTATGTCAGTGGGTCGTCCTAAATTGACGTCGTACTAGATTATGCCGACGTTAGGTAACTTAGATAGTCCTAAACGTGGAGTTGTGTTTATTGTACGGATCTGTACGTGTTAACTTGACGAGTTCCGTGGTCGAGTGGCGCACGCCCTGGCTTCAAGGTGTTGCAGCAATCTGAGTTCCCGGGTTCGATCCCCGGATGGTCAATGTAAAAACCAACTTTTTTACATTGCCTCGAGTCTGGGTAGTTGTGCTACCTTCGGTGTTTCTGAATTCCATAACACAGGTGCTTCAGTTTCTTACTTTGGGTTCAGCACAATGTATGTGAAGTTGTCCGCATTTATTTTACTGTTTGAATGAAGTAGGTTGGTAATGTACTTCATATATTTAGGCCTAAAATCAGTCAACAAACTTAAAATAACTTGAGTAAATAGTTTGTTTGAGGTTTCACAAATAAACAAACAATTATCTAAATGCTTACTATGTGTGTGACAGGCAAAGTTCGGAAATTATTATTATGTTTTCCTTGTAAATACGAGTTAAATATAGAGAGTTGACATTGAAAATTTAATGCTTGTTCTTTAGAAGTTTTGAACTTGTAACATGACTGTCTTGACCATTAAAACAGTCGACGAAACACTTTTATTATACTTTTACACCATATGGCTAAGGTTATGTCGTCTTTTCATATATTTATTCGCCAAGATATAACTGGCTGAGAATGACATTAAAAAAATCATTTTCTTAATAAATTTAATATGAGAACAAACACAACTATACTAAAATTAAATCTTATATAAATAAATAAAACTAACACGCGTCAAAAAAGTCATTGTCATCCTTTCAATGGCGGGAAACGTGCCCAGAAGGCTGGCAGCATTGCCACGTTGAATTGCTATGCCGATTCTCTGGGCAAGGAACAAACCAGCTCTCTGATCACGAGTAGAGTCTACCAAACGCTTTGAGAGTTCTTAACTATTTTCACCAGTACATTACACTTATCTTACTATCTCCATAAGAATCTTATTTCTATTTATCGTAGAAGTAAAGCTAACACATGTAATGAAAGATAAAGCGGCAATGATTAATGGCACAAACGATTGAAGGACGAGTTAATAACCAGTTGTATTGAAAACCCATCTGTTAAATTTAAGGTCAAATACTCATTTATTTACCTAATGGCGATATAGCGTGAACATTAAGTGATTTAATAGTACCTGTTTGACTTGTATGTCTATTTTTCTCTCACCTATTTCCGGGAAGGGGGAAGTTACCATTCTGATAATTTCATGCATTTACCAAAGTGGTACGTGCTATAATAAGTCGTTGTGTATTTTGGCTGGTGAAATGCTATTAAAAAAGTATCTAACACATGAATATTTTCTATTTTCGGTTCAAATCACATTAAATTGAATCCAATTTTTATTTGGTTATGCTAATATGTATATTGGTCACTGCTCAGATTTTTAATCAAAAAATTCCTTTTCATTAAGTTTAATTTGTCTAATTCCCAACTTAATTTAGTTCCTTTGACCATCTGAGTATGGATTTATTAAGATACTGTTTTATTTTAATCTCAAACCAACCAAAGCAAGACTTAAAACAAGCGAGTCAGAAAGGACAATGCACGTTTAATATACATAGTAAGCAGAGGTTCAAACACTATTGAGTTAAGCAACGACCATTGGAATTGCAAATATATGAGACGAACACCTGCGCTGTGTATTGAGAAGTAAATTTTAATGGTTTTTCGTCTAGCCGAAGGGAATATCAGGCTAGTCTTTTAGATTTGACTTCGCCTTTGACATTAAGAGTCAATTGAACCCTTCTAGAAATTACAATGCGAAGCTATTTCGTTTACCAGGACACTTATCTTTTGTATGTATGAGGCTACATCGAGTATACTTTAAAGTTCATCGCTTTATTTGCTTTTGAAATGTATATTTAAACGTTTATGAGGCTTTTTGTATAGATTTTTCAGCCCTTACAGCCCATTACCATTAAAAGTTATATTTTTGCTTAATAACGAGTTTTGTTATATGAGCACCTTTTATTTTTGCTTTTGTTACCTTACCAACAAGACTAATATTAAAGTTGGTAATTCTTGTATTTAATTAGTCTTTGTGTGACTGAATAATGTTACCTAAGTAAAATAACATGAATTACATCTTAACACGTGTGAGAACATACTGTTAATTTAATACTCTTGTTTATGTAGCGTTTCACAATAAAGCCGGTCTTCTTATATAATATTCTTCTTATATAATATTTAACAGAAGGTGCTCGTGATACCTCTTAATAATTTACTAAGCTGTATGTTCATGATCATGATTAATGTCGCTTTTTACGTCCTATTTTTGTTTATGTGAAATTTTGAACAAAAAAAAAGTTTTAAAATATCATGCTAACCTTTTTGCAGCTAAAGCATACTTCAACTGCAACTGCTTGAGAAACTATCATCATGTTCTTCATTCATTCATTCTTATTTCGAAATTCATACTATAGTCACGAGTTCAAAAACAAAACACAACCGAGATAGAATCGATTGTGAAAAATCATCGACCAATAAACGTTGTCCATTTAGTAGTGGGGCTACATAACCTGTGGCTTTATTCTATAGCCAAGCGGTTTATATAGCCTGCTAACACGCTACACTGTTGACAATTTATCAACGGGACGATTGAATCGTGTACTAAACCACGATCGAATATAATTTACGTTGAAATGTAAAACAGTTACAATGTTTCTCAAGGTTTTTGAGTCCTTGAATTGTGTTATTGTTATCTATTTCATCTATTTGTCATATTGACCTCAATAAAGTGGTGACGACAGAATACCAAAAATATAAATAATTAGAAAAATTAAACATAGCTAAGTCTTATCATAAGTTGTTAACATGCTTTTTGTTAAGCTTTTAATAAACTACCCGACACGTAATTTTCTCTTTTGCTAGGAAACGAAAACAAGTACCGTCCTTCTATTTTTTACGAGCTTCGATGACTTGTTATGAAATCTTTTTTTTAAATGCATATGTACTGTTAACTTGATTAATATAAGCGGCGATCTGAGATACAAAGACACAAAACACATATAGATTTATGCGTTAGAAACAGTTATTACTGAGCTTTTATTTTGCACAAAAACGTTATTTCTAGTGCAATTTTAAGTAAACGATGCTATTATGAACTCGATTTATTTACAGCAAAATTTCTTTTCAAGTTGATTATAATAAGTACACGACTAAAATAAAGTTTGTAAAAGTAAAAAATCAGTTTTTTTTATTTACTCTTAAAGCAATAACACCATATAATAAACATGTAATCTTTTCTATCAATTAATTTATTAATCACCAGTTGATGACTCCAACATATTATACCGAATTTTATCTATTTCTAATATACTCGTAGGTCGTAGCGAACCACAGAATATTGGCATTATAAATTCGTGTACGTTCTTATAAAGTAGGTCGCAGTTATGAGTCTAAAACTCTTTAACTTTAAAATTATTTACTCATAAAAAACGCAGTATATTCGAGTCTAATTACATAAAATCACATGCCATTTGTGGGGTAACGAGTCGCGTGTAGACCCATTTTATATATTTACTGCTTTCAAATTAAAAGAATTACCATCATTTATTAGAATTTCGTTTGATTTTACATCGACTTTCCAAACATAAGGGTATAAAATCACGCTATTCAGCGATTACCTAGACCGTTAATAGTGCTACAAAAATTCCAAACGATTTCAGTTATGTACCGTAGCAGCTGTGCTACGGAGCTACGGCGTAGCGTGGCTACGTAATAAAGGTATAGAAGTATTTATATCGTTATTTTTTTATTTTTCTTGCACCATTGTGCATGCAATGTTACATAAGTTCAGTGTGAATGTTTATACTTTACTAACATTGTTTACATTACCATATGTGACACGCCTGTCAGGTGTTGTGATAATGAATGTACAGTCGGCAACAAAATTCTTTTGTCATTTTTTACTTTACATGACTTATGTGATTGTGTCAGGACATTTTTGTGAAATGTTTGAATGTAACACTGTTTTAAGAGGCATTCCCTTTATAGGGAAACAAGCATAAAAAGTAAGAATCAACAAAAATTATGGAAAATTTTGTAGAGTTTTGCTACATCATTTATACTTACACTGTAAAAGGTTTCAATCATTATCTTTTCCCTTTGAAACCATTATACTATTTAATAACCAGATCATTAAAATTTAACGAAATGATTCCTCTAAATTTTCTAAGAAAACGCAAAAGATCCTTTGTTGAATATTTAATTAGATCCGTCTCAGCTTAAACTCCTTTTCATTTTGATATAACATGGATTACATTGGAAGGTTATAAGGCTTTATATGATCCTTCGCAGAAACCTTTTGGAACAAAGCAACTTAATACATAAAGGCAAAGATCAACTAATATTTTGGGTTTAGCTTCATGCGTTGTTCAAGGCTTAACATGCTCAACGTTTCTTTGAAAATATTATTGACTTCTCAAAGTATTATTAAAGGTTCAAGAGTTACTAAATAGTTTTTTCTCAAAGGTTTATTCTGAGAGTAATCAAGACTACGGTTTATTTCGTCGAAACTTGGGAACTTAAACTTTGTGTCGCGGGGGTATTCACAAACATTTGATTCACATACTCAAAGAATATACAGAATTAGAACAAACTCTTATAGATCTCAAAAATATTTGTCGCATGTAGGAACCTATAGCATGTCGTAGAGTGGGAGTTAGTTTTTTGATAATTTTCGGCTATCAGAGCAGTCAAACTTTTGATTAACATATAATCATCACTCCTGTATCCCCGAAGGGTTAGGCAGAGGTGTACGAATGTACACCCACAGTTCGCCGATATGTTTAGGTCCCATGTAATAGGGGGCGAGCCTATTGCCACTAACCGGGCACAAATCCAAACTCCGACCTGCTACTGAGAATTTTATAGAAAAACCAAATAACACCTTGGTTGACTTGGGAATCGAACCCACCTCTAGCGTAGCAGTCGCGCTTAGCACCACTAGGCCAACGAGGGAGTTTTTGATTAACGAGTAACTTTATTTTATTAAAGGAATGTTAATCTTAGCAAGCATAATAAAGTTATACTTGTCGACGCCTTATTTATCGCCTGAGCCTATGAAACATAATACACGTAAATTGGACATAAATGCATGCCGTCATCGTTACGTAGGAACCTAACATATAATACACCATTAAATAATTTATGTTAGAAATAATAAAAGTACGAAGGATGCTTTATCTCGTGGAAGTCGTTTACTGTGATCGTAAGCGTCGAGTTAGCGTTACAATCAGGCTATAAACTGACTGACACCGACCAATGGGAGCGTTTGAATTCTATCAAGAATTACACTAAGCATATACATAAAGGAGCAAATATGTAATTTTTCGTTTATAATACAATAATAATTGTAGAACACAGCAGTCGACGTTTTATTTATGGAGTCTGGCTATTAAGAAGACGTCAACCACCGATCCTGCACATATTTTGGTCCATAAAAACCGGTATTTAGTAGTAGAGTATATAATAAAATAGTATTATTGCGATAATCTGTATCTCTAAGAAACGATTACTCACCTAAACATTATGATTTCAGCGGTCAGTTAATAAATAAACGAAATATTCTTGTTATGCAATATATAACACTTAAATACTAGCCTTCTAGGCCGAAAGGGTTTAGACAAAGGCCATTTTCTTATGAGAAGTAAGCCTAAATGACTAAGAAAGGAGAGTAGAGAACTTATAATTGGTATTAACGCACAAGTTTTTTATGATATTTTATAAACTAAGAATAATTTTTAATACAAGAAGGAGATTATCTTTACGCTCGGGTTTTGTGGTACACCTGTGTGTTAGTCCATTACTTAATAACTTTATGAACCACTAGCTGTGCCCGCGACTTCGTCCGCGTGGAATAGTTACTTTTCGGGCAGCATATTTAGAATTAGGTTTTTATACATATACTTTCGCTTGGGTAGCTATAAATTTACTTTACAGACGCTTCTCCGATACGATATTTGACGTATGGCCATCGGGGATGAAAGCATACAGGCTCCTAGGATTGATTGAAGCTGATACTTAGATCTACACCCACAACTTTCAACGTCTGACCTTGGGCTTTATTAATCGTCATCGCAAAACATAGGCTGACTGGAAACTGGACTCGTTTAAAACTAAATGGGAAATTATTTAGAATGAGAGGAATCCGAATCATTTCTATCTTGCCTTTCCTCTCAAAAGTCCTTGAACGTCTAGTCCATATGCAGATTAGTGCATTTCCTCCTAAATTTAACCTTCTCAATCCCTTCCAGTCAGGTTTTAGACCTGAACATAGCACTACCACAGCTCTGGTTCAAATTACGGATGACATTAGATCAGGCATGGAAATCGGTAATCTACCGGTACTTGCATTGCCGGATTTCAGCAATGCCTTTAATACTGTTGATTTCGATATTTTACTTGGCATATTGTGCTCCCTCAACATATCTCCAGCGGTAATTCAATGGTTTCACAGTAACTTACACGGTCGGCGGCAACGTATTCGCATCTTAATCGAGTAAGCCGTTTCTGAGATTAGCGTGCTCAAACACACAGACAAACAGACAAACAGCTAAAAAAAAAATAATTATAATTTCAGGTTCGGCATCGATATTATAACAACCCTTGCTACTTTTTTTGTTTATATTTCCATTGTACAGACACCACTTTTCTACAATTTTATTACATGTATAGATGATTTTTCAAATTGACATAACTTTTTTATTTATGTACCGATTGACATGAAATAAACACTAAATGTTAAGTGAAGCTTACAACAATATACTCGTGAAAACCGCATCTTAATCGAGTCAGCCGTTTCTGAGATTAGCGTGCACAAACACACAGACAAACAGACAAAAATAATAATAATTATAATTTCG
The DNA here is from genome assembly GCA_905146925.1 of Autographa gamma. Lineage (NCBI taxonomy): Eukaryota > Metazoa > Arthropoda > Insecta > Lepidoptera > Noctuidae > Autographa > Autographa gamma. Next base: position 3,228,369 of record LR989858.1, read on the forward strand.
GCTTCAGCATCGATATTATAACAACCCTTGCTACTTTTTTTGTTTATAGTTCCATTGTACAGACACCACTTTTCTACAATTTTATTATATGTATAGATAGATGATTTTTCAAATTGACATAACTTTTTTATTTATGTACCGATTGACATGAAATAAACACTAAATGTTAAGTGAAGCTTACAACAATATACTCGTGAAAACCGCATCTTAATTGAGTAAGCCGTTTCTGAGATTAGCGTGCACAAACACACAGACAAACAGACAAACAGACAAAAATAATAATAATTATAATTTCAGGTTCGGCATCGATATTATATCAACCCTTGCTACTTTTTTTGTTTATATTTCCATTGTACAGACACCACTTTTCTACAATTTTATTACATGTATAGATATAGATAGATGATTTTTCAAATTGACATAACTTTTTTATTTATGTACCGATTGACATGAAATAAACACTAAATGTTAAGTGAAGCTTACTACAATACATTCGTGTAAACCGCATCTTAATCGAGTAAGCCGTTTCTGAGATTAGCGTGCACAAACACACAGACAAACAGACAAACAGACAAAAAAAATAATAATTATAATTTCAGGTTCGGCATCGATATTATAACCACCCTTGCTACTTTTTTTGTTTATATTTCCATTGTACAGACACCACTTTTCTACAATTTTATTATATGTATAGATGATTTTTCAAATTGACATAACTTTTTTATTTATGTACCGATTGACATGAAATAAACACTAAATGTTAAGTGAAGCTTACAACAATATACTCGTGAAAACCGCATCTTAATCGAGTAAGCCGTTTCTGAGATTAGCGTGCACAAACACACAGACAAACAGACAAACAGACAAAAATAATAATAATTATAATTTCGGGTTCGGCATCGATATTATAACAACCCTTGCTACTTTTTTTGTTTATATTTCCATTGTACAGACACCACTTTTCTACAATTTTATTATATGTATAGATGATTTTTCAAATTGACATAACTTTTTTATTTATGTACCGATTGACATGAAATAAACACTAAATGTTAAGTGAAGCTTACAACAATATACTCGTGAAAACCGCATCTTAATCGAGTAAGCCGTTTCTGAGATTAGCGTGCACAAACACACAGACAAACAGACAAACAGACAAACAGACAAACAGACAAAAATAATAATAATTATAATTTCGGGTTCGGCATCGATATTATAACAACCCTTGCTACTTTTTTTGTTTATATTTCCATTGTACAGACACCACTTTTCTACAATTTTATTATATGTATAGATGATTTTTCAAATTGACATTACTTTTTTATTTATGTACCGATTGACATGAAATAAACACTAAATGTTAAGTGAAGCTTACTGCAATACATTCGTGAAAACCGCATCTTAATCGAGTAAGCCGTTTCTGAGATTAGCGTGCACAAACACACAGACAAACAGACAAACAGACAAAAAAAATAATAATTATAATTTCAGGTTCGGCATCGATATTATAACCACCCTTGCTACTTTTTTTGTTTATATTTCCATTGTACAGACACCACTTTTCTACAATTTTATTATATGTATAGATGATTTTTCAAATTGACATAACTTTTTTATTTATGTACCGATTGACATGAAATAAACACTAAATGTTAAGTGAAGCTTACAACAATATACTCGTGAAAACCGCATCTTAATCGAGTAAGCCGTTTCTGAGATTAGCGTGCACAAACACACAGACAAACAGACAAACAGACAAAAATAATAATAATTATAATTTCGGGTTCGGCATCGATATTATAACAACCCTTGCTACTTTTTTTGTTTATATTTCCATTGTACAGACACCACTTTTCTACAATTTTATTATATGTATAGATGATTTTTCAAATTGACATAACTTTTTTATTTATGTACCGATTGACATGAAATAAACACTAAATGTTAAGTGAAGCTTACAACAATATACTCGTGAAAACCGCATCTTAATCGAGTAAGCCGTTTCTGAGATTAGCGTGCACAAACACACAGACAAACAGACAAACAGACAAACAGACAAACAGACAAACAGACAAACAGACAAAAATAATAATAATTATAATTTCAGGTTCGGCATCGATATTATATCAACCCTTGCTACTTTTTTTGTTTATATTTCCATTGTACAGACACCACTTTTCTACAATTTTATTATATGTATAGATGATTTTTCAAATTGACATAACTTTTTTATTTATGTACCGATTGACATGAAATAAACACTAAATGTTAAGTGAAGCTTACAACAATATACTCGTGAAAACCGCATCTTAATCGAGTAAGCCGTTTCTGAGATTAGCGTGCACAAACACACAGACAAACAGACAAACAGACAAACAGACAAACAGACAAACAGACAAACAGACAAAAATAATAATAATTATAATTTCGGGTTCGGCATCGATATTATAACAACCCTTGCTACTTTTTTTGTTTATATTTCCATTGTACAGACACCACTTTTCTACAATTTTATTATATGTATAGATGATTTTTCAAATTGACATTACTTTTTTATTTATGTACCGATTGACATGAAATAAACACTAAATGTTAAGTGAAGCTTACTACAATACATTCGTGAAAACCGCATCTTAATCGAGTAAGCCGTTTCTGAGATTAGCGTGCACAAACACACAGACAAACAGACAAACAGACAAAAAAAATAATAATTATAATTTCAGGTTCGGCATCGATATTATAACCACCCTTGCTACTTTTTTTGTTTATATTTCCATTGTACAGACACCACTTTTCTACAATTTTATTATATGTATAGATGATTTTTTCAAATTGACATAACTTTTTTATTTATGTACCGATTGACATGAAATAAACACTAAATGTTAAGTGAAGCTTACAACAATATACTCGTGAAAACCGCATCTTAATCGAGTAAGCCGTTTCTGAGATTAGCGTGCACAAACAAACAGACAAACAGACAAACAGACAAACAGACAAAAATAATAATAATTATAATTTCGGGTTCGGCATCGATATTATAACAACCCTTGCTACTTTTTTTGTTTATATTTCCATTGTACAGACACCACTTTTCTACAATTTTATTATATGTATAGATGATTTTTCAAATTGACATAACTTTTTTATTTATGTACCGATTGACATGAAATAAACACTAAATGTTAAGTGAAGCTTACAACAATATACTCGTGAAAACCGCATCTTAATCGAGTAAGCCGTTTCTGAGATTAGCGTGCACAAACACACAGACAAACAGACAAACAGACAAACAGACAAACAGACAAACAGACAAAAATAATAATAATTATAATTTCGGGTTCGGCATCGATATTATAACAACCCTTGCTACTTTTTTTGTTTATATTTCCATTGTACAGACACCACTTTTCTACAATTTTATTATATGTATAGATGATTTTTCAAATTGACATTACTTTTTTATTTATGTACCGATTGACATGAAATAAACACTAAATGTTAAGTGAAGCTTACTACAATACATTCGTGAAAACCGCATCTTAATCGAGTAAGCCGTTTCTGAGATTAGCGTGCACAAACACACAGACAAACAGACAAACAGACAAAAAAAACAATAATTATAATTTCAGGTTCGGCATCGATATTATAACAACCCTTGCTACTTTTTTTGTTTATATTTCCATTGTACAGACACCACTTTTCTACAATTTTATTATATGTATAGATGATTTTTCAAATTGACATAACTTTTTTATTTATGTACCGATTGACATGAAATAAACACTAAATGTTAAGTGAAGCTTACAACAATATACTCGTGAAAACCGCATCTTAATCGAGTAAGCCGTTTCTGAGATTAGCGTGCACAACACACACAGACAAACAGACAAACAGACAAACAGACAAAAATAATAATAATTATAATTTCGGGTTCGGCATCGATATTATAACAACCCTTGCTACTTTTTTTGTTTATATTTCCATTGTACAGACACCACTTTTCTACAATTTTATTATATGTATAGATGATTTTTCAAATTGACATTACTTTTTTATTTATGTACCGATTGACATGAAATAAACACTAAATGTTAAGTGAAGCTTACTACAATACATTCGTGAAAACCGCATCTTAATCGAGTAAGCCGTTTCTGAGATTAGCGTGCACAAACACACAGACAAACAGACAAAAAAAACAATAATTATAATTTCAGGTTCGGCATCGATATTATAACAACCCTTGCTACTTTTTTTGTTTATATTTCCATTGTACAGACACCACTTTTCTACAATTTTATTATATGTATAGATGATTTTTCAAATTGACATAACTTTTTTATTTATGTACCGATTGACATGAAATAAACACTAAATGTTAAGTGAAGCTTACAACAATATACTCGTGAAAACCGCATCTTAATCGAGTAAGCCGTTTCTGAGATTAGCGTGCACAAACACACAGACAAACAGACAAACAGACAAACAGACAAACAGACAAACAGACAAACAGACAAAAATAATAATAATTATAATTTCGGGTTCGGCATCGATATTATAACAACCCTTGCTACTTTTTTTGTTTATATTTCCATTGTACAGACACCACTTTTCTACAATTTTATTATATGTATAGATGATTTTTCAAATTGACATAACTTTTTTATTTATGTACCGATTGACATGAAATAAACACTAAATGTTAAGTGAAGCTTACAACAATATACTCGTGAAAACCGCATCTTAATCGAGTAAGCCGTTTCTGAGATTAGCGTGCACAAACACACAGACAAACAGACAAACAGACAAACAGACAAAAATAATAATAATTATAATTTCGGGTTCGGCATCGATATTATAACAACCCTTGCTACTTTTTTTGTTTATATTTCCATTGTACAGACACCACTTTTCTACAATTTTATTATATGTATAGATGATTTTTCAAATTGACATTACTTTTTTATTTATGTACCGATTGACATGAAATAAACACTAAATGTTAAGTGAAGCTTACTACAATACATTCGTGAAAACCGCATCTTAATCGAGTAAGCCGTTTCTGAGATTAGCGTGCACAAACACACAGACAAACAGACAAACAGACAAAAAAAATAATAATTATAATTTCAGGTTCGGCATCGATATTATAACCACCCTTGCTACTTTTTTTGTTTATATTTCCATTGTACAGACACCACTTTTCTACAATTTTATTATATGTATAGATGATTTTTCAAATTGACATAACTTTTTTATTTATGTACCGATTGACATGAAATAAACACTAAATGTTAAGTGAAGCTTACAACAATATACTCGTGAAAACCGCATCTTAATCGAGTAAGCCGTTTCTGAGATTAGCGTGCACAAACACACAGACAAACAGACAAACAGACAAAAATAATAATAATTATAATTTCGGGTTCGGCATCGATATTATAACAACCCTTGCTACTTTTTTTGTTTATATTTCCATTGTACAGACACCACTTTTCTACAATTTTATTATATGTATAGATGATTTTTCAAATTGACATAACTTTTTTATTTATGTACCGATTGACATGAAATAAACACTAAATGTTAAGTGAAGCTTACTACAATACATTCGTGAAAACCGCATCTTAATCGAGTAAGCCGTTTCTGAGATTAGCGTGCACAAACACACAGACAAACAGACAAACAGACAAAAAAAACAATAATTATAATTTCAGGTTCGGCATCGATATTATAACAACCCTTGCTACTTTTTTTGTTTATATTTCCATTGTACAGACACCACTTTTCTACAATTTTATTATATGTATAGATGATTTTTCAAATTGACATAACTTTTTTATTTATGTACCGATTGACATGAAATAAACACTAAATGTTAAGTGAAGCTTACAACAATATACTCGTGAAAACCGCATCTTAACCGAGTAAGCCGTTTCTGAGATTAGCGTGCACAACACACACAGACAAACAGACAAACAGACAAACAGACAAAAATAATAATAATTATAATTTCGGGTTCGGCATCGATATTATAACAACCCTTGCTACTTTTTTTGTTTATATTTCCATTGTACAGACACCACTTTTCTACAGTTTTATTATATGTATAGATTTCGACAATTCCCTCATAATTTACGTTGCTGTACTTAGACTTTCTGTTATTTTCAGGTTTATCCAGTGTTTCAAAGTAATCTTTAGAAAATTTATAGATTTACAGTTCATCATCATCTCCCTGCCCTGTTCCCAATTATTTGGGGTCGGCGCAATGCGTATTCAGCTTCCATTCATCTCTACAACTTGTCATCTCAGTATTTACTCCTTTCTTTCTCATTTATTTCACACAATCCATCCATTTTTTTTTCAGTTATTGTATTATAAGTACAGAAAAAACTTATATGCATAAAACAATTTACTCTATAGTCTAGCTATTCCAAAGTAGCTACGAAAAAAAATCAACATAAAGATATAAATCCAAATAACAAGGACCTTAATCAGTGTTAATGCTTCAACATAAAAATTGACTGCACACCAAAAAACAAAGTTAGTAAAACCTCTTTCCATATATCATTATGAACTGCGTCTGATCTATCTTCATTGCTCATGATACTTCGGTCAATATCCTCGATCAAGATCAAACTGGGTCAAAGTATAAACAAGTCATGGAACCGACGTGTCTGAACTGTGGTCTCAACATTATACGTTCACGAAATGCGAATAACAAAGTCGTTCGAGATAATGACACATACAGCTTTGGTATATTTATTAACAGATTTTTCTATTTTTCGTATGTGTGGGCTTGATATCGTGTAAAGTATGGAAAAGTCGCAATTAGCAAAGAGCCTAAAGAGATAGACGATAGCGAAGCGGATATTATAAGTTTAACCTTCAAACATTCTGAACCCGTCCTTAAATTGCATGCTCTATACAGTAATGATATTAAATTAAACCGTCTACTAAAGTTTAAATAAGTGAGCAAATAAACACATAACCCTCTTTTTAGGCTTCGCCGCAGTTGCGTAAAAAATATGCTAAAATATTCTCACTTTTTTTTATCTTTTTCGTTCCGTTGGCTAGTTTTGGATTCCAATTGAAGCCAACCAAGCAATATCAGTCATAAAGCGAGCTGACTATTGCCCACTTCAACATCTTCAGAGAACGTCCCGGGGGAAATTACATCATACATCTTCCATCTCTTTCCCCCGGCACCTCGCTTGCAGAAAGATAACACGTGCCGCATCGTGATGCAAGTGAGGGCATGCTGAAAGTTCAACACAAATTCTGTTTTGATTCACTACTTTCAGTAAACATTAACATGTCACGGACGCGTTGCATAAACCTTGAAGTGTGGAACATAATATTTAAACAACAAACAACTTCTACTTCAATTTAGTTAAAAGACACATGTTTTGCTACTATGTTGTTTCACCATCTATTTATTTAATAAGTACACTTCGTTTCGAGATCACGTTGTTAGTTTTCGCACTATATTTAAGGGTCGTTGACTTTATATTGTTTCGACAAACAAAGTTCGGATAACTAATGTTGTGTAGTCTCTGTAACATTAACATTGCTTGATACGACCTTCTGTCTCAAGCTATCGTTATTTATGGAGTTTCATTGTTTTATATGCGATGTTTTTCGATACGATTTGCTAGTCTGACGATTCAGTTGTACTTACCTTGTTATGGGTTCAATGACCTAATTCAATACGCAAAGCATAAGGAACAACCGTTTAATGTTTTAAGTAACTATGTTTTATGAAATGTTCACAAAAAGTTTACAAAACATCAACAACGTATACTTATTTCGTCATAGTTAATAAACGGTTTGACGCCTTTAAGCTACAGCTATTAAGAGTCAATGGCATTTCGAAAATTGTGATAAATGGCAATCGATTAGTGCATAACTTCGACGTCAACATACGTCACTAGTAAAGCCCTAATAACACAAACTTTCTTTGAAAAATCCAAGTATATAATGGTGTTACTCAACAAGTTAATAAGCAGGTACCTACTTACAAACTTAGGCATGTCAATCAACCTAAACAATAGAAGTTTCCAAAAGTCATCAACAAAATGAGCAGTTGTCTGAAAATTTGTGGTTTCTAAAACAAGAAACGCATTCTTACACTAAAAATAAACTAACTTATTTTTAGATTGAGTTTAAGGGGAAATTCAGTGCATGTTCTTACATTACAAACCGTGTTAATATGTTAAATAAATAAATAATTACCCGCCTACCAAGTATTGGCGCTTCCAGAAGCAAGATGGGTCAACGACATAGAAAAAGTTTCAAGTAGAGTCTAAATGAGACTGGTACAGGACCGTAGAGAATGGCAGGACAAAGAGAGGCGTATGCCCAGCAGTAGGAGGAGAAGAAAGGGCTGAGGATGATGATAAATGTAGAAAAAATTGAATCATTCACTGAACTTATTGCATAAAGACAGATATTAATTGTTAAAGGAAAACAATAAAGTGATGACATATAGTGGATGAAACATCTAGTTAGTACATGAATGTAATAAATTCTCCGATAGCCATTATATTTCACTTTATCGCTATTTTACAGGCGGTGTATAACTCGGAGATAGCTTTCATAATAAGGTTTTATTAATGTTTATACTGCTCGCTGATAAATAATTTATGATTTCAGTTATATAACAAAAATTAACCAAGCTATGTACCTATATCTATATTGTACCTATATTGTATATACTAGCGACCCGTCCCGGCTTCGCACGGGTGCAATGCAGATCACGTTCGTAGATTTACCATAGCAGCGCCATCTACTGATTACTTACTCAACCCAGTCGAAAGGTATCGACATCTGTTAGAATCATTTGGAGTTAACAGATAATTGTGACTGTCAAATAATAACAGACAAATAATTAGCAATAAATTAAAATTGCGACTATAATTTGAGATTTAAACTATCCTATCTCTCAAGTTGGATTGAACTGCACATGGTGTGCGAATTTTATTATAATCGGTTAAGTGGTTTAGGAGTCCATTGAGGACAAATATTGTGACACGAGATTTTTATATAATAAGATATAAAACAAAATTGACAGTCAATAAGTTCCTTACTTTCGATTATAGGTATCAACATGTGCTGTAATAAATATAATGTAGATAACATTATAATTAGATATGTATCTTACATACTAACAGAAGAGTTTTTTTTTTATAATACAGAGCATCAATTGGCTGCCTTCAGGCAGTTATAGGTATAACATTGTTTCAGGTACATAGGAATGTACCTATTCAGTACCTATGAATATTCCTTGCATAATATTGTACACCATTAAAAACAAAAACAACTGCACAATAGTGCTTTTATCGCAAACAACAATCGCTAACAGACAACCTATGGACGGGCAAGAAAATGTAAGGGAAATATAAAAGGGGTAGTAGCGAACGAAAAGATAAAGCATGAATAATGAATGAAACGAATGAATTCGTTTCTTTTTAAACATTTAAAAGAGCTTTAATTACAACAGGCTTTTAAGGAAGCTTTACTTTCAAGCTTTTGTAACTTAACAATAGATGTTACGTAACAAGCTATCTGCTATATCTATATTATCCATACTAATATAACAAACCTGAAGAAGTTTGTTGCAAAAATCTTTTCTTTTTGAAACCCCAATTCCAGAGGAAGTTTAAAGGTTATCATCAAGTTACTTGATTCAGGAGAAAGGCAAGGTGAGTGAAGCCGCTAGGCATAACTAGTTTTTTAAAATGTGTAATGTATTTATTTCGATTTTTTTTATTTCAAAGTTTAACTATTGGTTAAAGAAATTCGGCGATTTGCGCTATAAGCAAAGTCAACGACCTTTGAATATACTTTCAAATAGTGTGAACAGAACGCAAGATGTTACCGTGGGAGTTTTCGACTTTTGATCACCACTTGTTTGTATTACTCGTAGTAATTTATAAATTAACTGAAAAGTTAAAAATAGGGAATTATTTAGTGGTCAATGACACTGGAACAAACCTAGTTGTAATTAACTCGCTTAAAAATGTATGTAACAGGTACCTACCTATAAATTGCCTTTATTTTTTTCGGGAATGCAACGTGTTCTGATTCTTTTTTAGAAATTAGGCCTAAATAGTTCGGACATGACTAATATTGTAGCCACGTCTCTCCTACCTTGGCATTTCCATAGGTACCTGCCTTGTCCAATGTACCTCCATTTTGCCCATCAATTTACAAAGCGAATATTTTCGACATTTGTACCACAAGCCGAGGTCACAGCTCATTATCAGCCGAATTACGTAGCCGTCGGCTCGAATATTTGCCTAATTTTGTTATTACACACGTTGTCATGGCAACAAGAATAACAATATAGAAAGTGAGCTCATGTATATTCAGTAACCAATTTGCGAAGCACTTTGGTGTTCTAGACCCTAAAATTGGTTTAGTTTGACAACTTGTCTCTAAAGCCATTAAACTACCAAGAGTGATCGACTTGGCGAATGGACGAGTTGACTTAAATTATTTTAACGTTGTGTCCTCAAGGTAGAAAGCTCCATTATATAAGAATTTTCTCCGCCTAATTAATGGAGATTAGTACTTTAACAGTCTCGTCTGTTACCTACCTACTTACTTAAAATATTTAACAAATAAGACGAAAAACGCTTTCAGTCACCCTTATTCACGTTAAAAGAAACTTTATGATGGAAACCCAAAAGAAGGTTTTCATATTTTATACAAAGTACTGTCATTGTTATTTATTATTCTCCAGCGAAAGTCCGCACGTTCCAAATAAATTTTCGTTATGTATAGTAGTGAATATTTTATACTCGAGGTCTTGTGGACAATGATGCTAGATCTTTCTTGAAGATCCCATTATTGTGCGAATACGGTCAGTAGTCTACAGATCAGCAACTCTATGTCAAAGAAATAAGGTTCATTTTCGTTATTCACTTTTCCAACTCCCCAGAGTGCACCAAGTTTCGACAAACGTTTCCTTTGAGGCTGTACAAATACGGTATCTCTTGGACTCTTAAAATTTTATATCTACGAAATGGCGAAAGATATTATTCGTAAAGTTTTTATTTTATATTGGACAAGAGATTTTTTATTAAGTGCGGTCTTCTGCTTTTGTAAAATTTTATGTGTTTAGCTTACTCAAACTGAAAAGCTGAATAAGCCACTGATTTTACGAAATTATTTATATTTATATTTTTTTGACGTGGTCCTTAAATACGTTATGTTTTCAATAGCTTGCTTAATTTCATAAATATTTAGTATCTACTACAACCTTTTTACTTTACACTTTTTGCTCCAAAAGCAGGGTATTTAAACGTTAAACTTATGTAACTACTTAACTTGAATATACTCGTTAAACGTTGTATTTACGTTTGTTAATGTATAATTGTATTGAAGAAAAACTTGGGTAATGGCTTAAGCAACGCACACACTTGACACGCTCATTGTCTGTAAAAAAAAAAGGCTAAATATTATAGGGTAAATCAAAACCTCTAGGTACGTCAAATTTGGTTTACAAAATCTCTCTTGCTTTTAAAGTATTTGAATTAAATTTAAGTATTAAAAGAGCTGTGCTTACAAAAGAAACGAAACTAAAGGATTTCCAATGAGTAAGGTTTCAAATGAAGAGTATGTACTTACCTACGTCCAGTAATAAAGTAACAAACCGGTCAATGACGTGTATGGTAGTGTACATTTGTACTGTGTGATGAAACACTTTCCAAATTAGATAAGACTTTTTATTAAACCAATTTACATACACAAACGTCAGTACACCTGTGTCCAATGGTACAATCTTACACGCAGGGCCTGTAACGCCAAAACGCTACGGAAGTAATTTAAATTTGAAATAAGCTGTGCCTTTGTAAGTGTAGGCCTAAAAAAGGGACGTTAAATACCTTATTTTTGTACCTCAGAGGCATAAAACAAAAGCAGGTTGTATGTTTACATCAATAAAAATTACATAGGCTTTGTACGTTACATTATTACAAGCAAGCATATTTGTTCCTGATTTATTTTCTGTTAACAACTTAGAATGTTATTTTCGCACAAAACGACAATCATACTTAAATAATAGATATAATATAACATTAAGGTTCTTAAACAGTTTATAATATCGTGACTGTACTTATTGTTTACATTTAGGTATCTAAGTAAACTCGTAAGTATTTGTTTAAAGTAATTTATTGCTTCCACAAAGGATTGTTTTGTGGATTCCCCAAAGGTCAATAGATTAAAACATTGGAACAAAGACTGTAAATCGATAGACAGTAAGGAGTGAAATGTTTATCTACTAACTTGCTCGCCACACGCAAAGTTGATGACCTTTTGCTTAACCCATTATTTTGTTTTTTCGTTGTATCATTAAGCTAGTTCCATGGAAACTCGTTCCTTACTTAATACACTTCATTCTTAGAACCGTGTTTAAACTAGCGCCAGTGTTATAACGTAACTTGATTAGAGGAATTTCTAATCTGATATTAATATTTCGGTGTTTTTTTGTTACCGTGAAGGGGTAAGTGATTATTTTTTCAGTTGGACTTACTTAGAGCTTTGGTTTTATTATAAGCATTTATTTGTAAGTAAAATTTCTAACCAAACCAGCAATCTGCAATATGAAAACAATTCCTACCTGCCTTTCACTGAAACCTATAGAAATATGGAGATCGAAAGGATAGATTGATTAAAGTGTCATAACTTCATATGTCAGACAGAGTTATGACTCAATCTAACTCCAATTTTATTGAGTATATAGAAGTAGGTACCGTAAATTAAACAAAGATAACTGATAACACCATAAATTTCCATAACCTTGATAATATTATCATGTTTAATTTCTATAGTTGTTACGCCATGAATATTAAGGCAGTCGAGACATAGACCTACATTCACAAAGTTCATGGACTCGGTAACGTAGGTATTTGAGGACAATACTATTGCGTAGAGACAAAACGTTTGTCCAAAATGTTTGTTAGGCTTCGGCAATAACACCCACCTGTGGGACGATATTAAAGTATCTATTATGTAGTTTGTACTGTCTGGTATATTTACGAAGATTTTTGAAAGTAACGATATTTATAAACTTTATCTTTGTCTTCTGACTGAAAGGGATCCGTTTATTGACAATATATCTATTTAAGTAGATATACTACGTATAAAATCGTGGATATTTCCACGATTTTTAGTGGTAAAACAGCAACAGTACTCAATGCTGTCTTAAATTAAAATTTTTGATTCAATAAAGGAAATGCACCTTTCCTTCACCGATTAAAAAAAGTTATATCAGTCTTATTTTTTGTATGTTACGACAATAGGGTTCTCTTATGTATGTTCTAAGGGTATGTCTAGATCAGCTGCATTAAACGAGCGGCTCGCGAGTAGTTCGCGAGCCGCTCGTATAATCCTCATTCGTCAGATCTGGACGCACCCTTAGGTTAAAGGAAATCAAGAAAACAAAAAAAAAACTCGGGTATTTATTTCGTTCCTATTAAGAAGAATAATATGGATTGTTTAGGTCCAACGGTTACGACATTCCGGTCACGTTTATACTTGGCAGGAATTTGTTTATGGCACATTTATAAAATTAATTAGAACAGCGGTTGTTATAAGTTAATAATATAACATTTAAGTTTCAGAAATCGTGTAGATCAATAACATAAATTCGTAGCCGAACTAAGCTGGCCACAATGCGGCATTAGAATGACGTTTAATGCAGCAATTTTCGTTAAATTTAGAGCTCTTGCTTTAAATTTTTGGCTAGGATTATAATTTTGTATGGTATCTAAAGTAAAAAGGTCAATCTGATGTCGTGAATAGAGTGAATAGAAAGACAAGCAATCTCAAGAGGTCTTATGTGACGGATAATTAGCATATTTTTACGATAATCTTTATTCCTAAGCTACAGTACAGTTTTTGAGTTAAAATAAGATTTCTTACCTGTATATAACAGTGATTGAACAAATGGACTGCCGCGCCAGAGGTGTGGCTGGTCCGTCATGTCACGTTATTTCGACACTCATTACAGGGGTCAAAAACATTTTGTTAATGTTTTACGGAGTAACCTAAAGTAGTGAAAAACAAAACGCTGTAAAATACTTTAAGGTATTATTATACAGATGATTAAACTAGATTTTAGACTCGAAAGTTTTTTTTCAGTACTTGAAACTTCCACATATTCTTCTAAATGACTTTTCACATCCTGCTGAGCTTCAATATCCTGAAAAATAAAGAATTAATTTAGTATAACATTTTGAATTTTCTATAGAATCATAAGAAAGTAATGTGCACTATAAGTAGTGTTAGTGTGCACTATAAGTAGTTAATATTATGGTGCAGTCGTCAGTAAGAATGCTACAATATAAGTACTATATCTCTATAAAAGTGATAAAGGAACAATGAGACAGATAGATATAAAATGTAACACTCCCGTATAAAGTGGTTACGTGAAAAGATAGAGTTCACTCGACATTTCACGTCTCGTCCAGTACAAGTCTAGCGGGAGCCCGATTAGAGTGGTCCGAACCAATTTTCTATTACATTGCCCACCAGTAACAAGCGCCAGCATACTCTAATAGATTAACATCTATAAAATGCATGAAGTTACTCCCTATGTGAAGTTTTTCAATTGTTCCCTTTAATGTAAAGAGGTTGCATTATTTTGTAAAATAAAAAACAGCTCTCTCTACAGCTGCTCTCCCATTTTAGTATATGTATTTCGTTTATTAAAGACACTTTTAAAGGTATTTTACTGATTCTGAAAAAAATATTGCTACACACAAAACACCTGTATGTTTTAGTGGAAATAGATCGCTATGTGGCGAATATAAAACGTTTAATCAATGCGTAATTGACTCTACCTAGTCAACAATAATAGGGCGAAGCTAACCAATGCACCTATAAATGTCTTCACTTGTCCATATTTAGAACGATTGAATCAACATTACTGATATCGTTACAAAACCTGACACCATTATAGATATTTCTAGGAATACCGATACCACCAACCGTTGCATGCCTTCTGTTATGTCAGCTGTTTATAACTCTACAACTCTATTTTAATGTTCTGTTTTCGTGCAAACACCGCGCTGGCAAAAAGTTAGAACTTGTAAATTGTAGTTAGCAACCAATTTTCATAATGAAACAAAGCACGGACGATAAAAAATACCGTGTCTAAATATAGTTATGTACTACAGCAGACTGCGGAATATAAATTGTATGTGTGGAACTGATGATAATAGGTCTGTCCGTACCTACCACCTACTCCAAATACCTAGCTAATGATAACAGATAAATATTAGGTACTTAGGACATTCATGTATCAATTATATTGCCTACTGCAATATGGCCTACTCCATTGCGGTTAAATAAACAAATGGCAAAAGGTTCATCGTCCTCGGTCGCCCGAAAAATACGTTTCACGCGGTTTGCCTACTATGGCACGTCGAATGTGTATTTGTGTAATTTATGCTTTTGGGGTAGCGTGTATGCTAGTTTTTGTGATCTTTTGATCTTTGTTCGAATATTATCATTAAAAAAATCTATTATTTACAGATACTGATGTTTATTTTAAGTCATGTAACAAAGTATTACATAATAAGCTTGAAAATATTGTTCTGATATTTGGACCGTTTGTGTCCGTTTATAATTACCTACCACATAGGAAAACACATTGTTTTTGCGATCATAACAGGGAATGTAATTTGTCAATAATGGCTTTGTAAACCACCTTCTATCGCACTTTGTTCTACTGTTCAAACAAGCGTTCGATTTGACACTAGAAAATTATGTTGTGCAAAACATAGATTAAAATAATTACATATGTGCACAATCGATAAAAGCAATTACCTTTATTATTTCTGAAATGGGCTATGAAATCACACTCACACATAATCTATTCAATAGATACCTGTGCCGCCAAAAGCTTTCAATCTTATTACAACCTCGTACAACTATACTATTAACAAATTTATTGCCGATGTAGTACCTACCCATTGGGGCTAGGTAAAAGCTTTGTTATTTTCTTGCAATTTAGTTCGGTCGTGCCGGGCTTAATGTCGCGTATAATGTGTATTTTCTGTTATATCACGGTCAAAATATTTTGTCACAGTATAATTTAGTGAGTTGGCGTGGTCACACGACACAACGGTGTAAATATTTCAATATTCAATAAATTTTTCTTCACTGAAACCATCAAACATTAATATTAATGTCCACTGTCGTATCTATGTTATGTGAGGTGTCAGTGTATAGTTACAAGAAAGTGCGGGATCATTTTACGGCTGGAGGTAAATACCTTATTTTTATAAAACACTTCACTCAGAACTCCGTTAAAAACAAACAAATACATAATAATGTTACTTCAACATAGGTTCTAATTAAACGATACACAATTTAAACTTAAAACTGTTTTACACAACAATTATGCTTTATCTAGTATCGTCGTAATAACAATGTTTCAAACAGTTCTGCCCTGAATAGTTTAACGGCTTATACTAACCTAGTATTTAAAATGCACATGCACAATGCGGTGGTTGCCGACGTCATCTACTTTGCAGTAATATTTTTGCTACTAATGCGCCTGCACGGTTTGTAAAGGAACGCCAGGATACACAAAAATGCAGTTTATTACGTGTTGTATTCGTGATTGTGTTTTAAATAGATGCCTCTGTGAACTTTTTAGTTTCATAATTAATTTAAACTCTTTGATTACTTAGTGAAGTTATAATAATTATGGTTAGTATCAGTGCAGTGTTTTCAGATAATAAAGATGGTGCAAATTTTAATACGGATCGTCTGTATCTTTTTTAAATATTCGCGCTTTTTATCGATTTTTTTTATGCGTGTAATGGTTACAGCGAGACTAACCAACCAGTGTTTTGTTTAATTGTCAACAATGTCAAAATAGGTTCGGTGTCGAGTGTCAAAGAAATGTAACAAAAACAAATGTTCTTTGTATAATAAATATACTTCTTTTGTTTTGTACCAATTAAATTTAGATAATAGTAATCTTACGTAAATGCACAAGTAACAATGGGGTACTTGATTTCTTTTGTTAAATACTTGTTGGAGTATTTTAAGGTTAGTTCGGTTATTCCTAGTAACAGTAAGCAATTTTTCTGTTTATTACAACGAAATACGACTATCCTCGTGTATAATTACAGTGTAACGTGTACTCCGTGTTTATAAAAGTCATTTTCGGGCGAGTTATTACTTGAACTAGACGTCTGTTTCGTAAGTTTTTATGTTTACTGTTTTTGTTTACGTTAACAATATTTGTTTCAGACGGTCCTAGAATCTGGGAGTGTGGGGAACGCGTCGTCGTCTGATGAGGAACTGGAGCAGTGGGAGCAGATATTCATGATGCGCGACGAAAATGGAAATAGTTATAATGATAAGTAAGATATTTTATTCTTATACCCTAACCATATCAAAATTCTAGTCAGACAGTATTGTTATTGTTGTTAAAGTGTAAAGTAGAAAAAAAAATAGGAATTTGAAAATGGAACAACATGTGATGTGATTTTGTTTAAAAACATTTGAAGAATTATTTTCTTATATTTTAATTTTACAGTTTTCAGATTGTGTGTCATAATTAGTGTATATTTTTATTCTCTGACTAGAATATATAGTAATATGTTACTATCAATGAAAGGCAAGTTATTAAATAAAGAATAACAACTATGATACCTGTATTTAAGGGTTATTATATTCTCTCAAACTTCATTTTTACATGACCAAGAATAGAATTTGTTACCGATTCCACCAAACCCACAGAAATAGTATATTTTGTAAACAGTTTATGGTATAGTTAATTCATATGTTATTTACTGATTAATGTACTTCTTCTTCTTCTTTTCCGGTTCGCTCTTGACAGAGCGGTGGTGGTCAAGACTAAGTAGTCTGGTTGCGGCCAGCCGTAATTCGCTTCACGATGCACTAGATTAAATGTACTAGATTAGCTAAAAATGTATATTTATTTAATATATTTTTTGTTTGTACAGGAGAAAGAAACGCAGCATCTGGTGTCGTCCCTCTTGCATCCCAGTCTCCATAGTAATAGTCCTTATAGTTTTAGTAGTATTGGTCCCGTTGCTTGACCAACCTAATATAGTTCAGATGAATGCTACCAGTGCTCCCATTTCTTTACATTGCTCAGATGAGTGTAGGTAAGTACATATTTTACTCATTTTTAATAATTAAAATGGCAATAGGCTCGCCCCCTATTACATGGGACCAAAACATATTGGCGAACTGTGGGTGTACATTGGTGCACCTCTGCCTACCCCTTTGGGGATACAGGCTCGATGATATGTTATGTAAAATGGTAATATTTTTTATTATTATTCTAAAATGTGTCAATGCTGACAAAGGTCAAACTGATATTCTTAAGAATTAATGATATAATCTCCCATGTTGTCGCACAACTCAGATCAGGCCCATGCCTAACAGCAGACTGCAGTAAGCTATATTAATATATCAATCAAATAATATTTCATTTTCCTTACTAATTAAATATGTAAAATTAAATAAACCTAGATTTATTGAATAAGGTGGTATATTTTCCTGATTTTACTAGCTATATTTATGTACTTTAGTTCTGTGTGATAATACATATGTATGAAGGGAGCTAACACGGCCACTTAAGAAAAGTGGCTTTCACTTTAGCACTTATTTTATACCTATATATGCTAGTAAACACCAATAATTTATTCCACTTAAAGTAATACAGTCTTTATAGTTCAAGTTCAACCTTATGGTCTGCTGTTAGAGTTGAATTTCCTGTAACATCTTTTGTTATTACTCATTTTCTAGTTCAAAGTCACTCAATCCTAATTACAGGTTCTGCTATAATAATAGAGTGGTCGAGAGTGACTGTTAAATATTGTGATTAATGACTCCTTTGTATTTTTCAGGTTATCATTAGTTGAAAGTATACCTGAGGGTCATATGTACCCTCCGAACGTGACGCATTTACCTACGAAAAATGTGTGGTTAGATTTGATAGATGAAGCTCAAACACAAATAGAAATAGCGTCGTTTTATTGGTCTCTTAGATATAATGAAGAATATCCTTATAATTCCTCTATAGAGGTTTGTATTATCTTTTGTTTTATTATTTTGAACCTTATGTATTACGACTAAAGTTCATTTTACTATGACTCATTCTGAGGACATCATAATATTATTATGTATTGTCAACAGAATTAGTTTATTTAAATAATAGAATTCAAGCTGCTATTGCAGCATGCATAATACATATTTTAAACAATGACTACCATCAATTGAATTTATTTTTTTTGATGCCATGTTAATAAGTTGTTTATTTCAAAACATTTTAATAACAAGTTTCGTTTTTCAGGGCGAGCAAGTGTTCCAAGCTCTATATGCTGCCGGGTCAAAAAGAAATATAGATTTAAAAATTGCTCAAAACTGGCCCAACAAACAATTTCCTAATGTAGATACAGAATATTTAGTTAAGAAAAAAGCTGCACAAGTAAGTTCTACAGTATTATTGATAATTAAAACAGATCTTTGTTAATATTGAATGCTTTTTACATAATTATTATACTATTCTTTTAGGTACGAAGTTTAAACTTTTCAAAGTTACTTGGGAACGGCATACTGCATACGAAATTCTGGATTATAGATAGAAAACACTTTTATATAGGCAGTGCCAATATGGACTGGAGGGCGCTTACGCAGGTTAGTCAATACTTAATACCTAATTAATTATTCACCCATTTATAGTCAGGTGTTCAGGGGGTGGATCTACCAGTTATCTGTCCGAATGCTGGCTAGATCCACTACGGGTACGCGACCCCGGACTGCCCTAGCTGTTGCCGTCACATTCATTGTACCTCCGTGATGGTAGCATCCTATAACCCATCCTACCTTATATCCTTTCCAACGTATCCTTTCCCAATTCCTTATCCCGCAGGAACGCAATGGATATTCATAAAAATAATTTAATTATCCAAAATGGCGGCGATGTGGTTCGCCACCCATCACGTCTCGTTTCTCGCGGGGGCGAAAAGTGGGCCACGGAGAGCCGCTTCACTACGTTGAATGTAAGAGGAGGAATGCAAGGTAAGGTGGATGAAGTATGTCAGATGATGGATGTTGAGACAAAAATTAAGAAAGGTATGCTGAGGAGGTTTGGCTATGTCGAGAGAAAGAATGAAGAACGATTGACGAATAAAGTGTATAAGGCGAGTGTGAATGAAAACATGCCAGGTCAAGAGTACCATAAACCGAACAGCATGTATGAAGGGAATAATGAAAGTGGACAAAGCGAAACAGGTGTGTAAGGATCGTAGCTAGTGGAAAGAAGTGGTCTCTGCCTACCCCTACAAGGGAAAGAGGCGTGATTATATGTATGTATGTATGTATTTATAGTCGTTAAAAATCACTGATTAAAGTTTTGTTAGAAATGATTTTTGAGTAGAAATAACACACATTATAGAGCTTCATTTATCATAGGTTAAACCTATAACTAGTCTGTAACGACTTAAAATATACAGATATAATAGATGTATTCCTATTTGTAATGCATTATTTTTCTCAGGTGAAAGAGTTGGGTATAGTCGCTTTAAACTGCTCCTGTCTCGCATCCGACCTGGGAAAAGTCTTCGATGTAAGTATTCTTGTAGTTATGGGATCTTAAGCACTTAACATTTTTCATATATGACGTACTGTGGATACAATCATAATAACTTGGCATTTAATCGTGCCCTTAAAGGAGGTTTTAAGTGCTCGTTGCCTTTGTTCTTACTTTAAGTGCACTTTATAAGGAAGTATTTTAAAAGGAGTACAAATATGTTTTTCTACTTACGACTTAGTTTTCACACACAAATATAATTTGGGACACTAAAATACTATGGAGTATAAATAAGCTTTTAAAACTTATAGGTACCTATTTACAAAAAAAAAAACTTAACTATTCTGATTTCCAGTTCACGAAACAATAAGTTTTTAATTACGTGTAGTTTACTGAACTTAATGCTTCACTGAACCAAAAAAGCTACATCAATTTATTACAAAAATTATTCTAATTAACATCATTAAAACATGTTGGTTATTTTCGTCTTTGAAATATAATATTTTCAGCTTTACCAACTGCGGCACATTCATCCGCAAGACGGGTATAGCTTTTAATTAGCGACGAGACTTGCCAACTTAACGTGTTAATATTTCACAGCTAAATATTGTTTACGGTTGAAATGTTCTGTATTTTTCGCATATTAACCAGGACCGACTTTAGAATTTAAGACTTAGAAGATAAGATTCAAAATTAAATGGGTCATCTTTGGAGACTGATGTCGACTGTGCATTTAAAATTTCACGCAAATTTAAAATAACAGATATTATAATCCTAGTCTAATATACATGCACTGTCTTTAACTTTGATCACAGAACACTTACTAAAACAAGAAGTTGTGTAATGTTTATAAGTGTTTAGAAAAGTTTATTTCCCATACTTGGTACCCCCCCTTAATATTGTATTATTTGTTATAGATACAATAACTTCATATAGCTAAAGAAAACATAAGATTCGCACCTACCTATACGTAACCATACCTATGCATAATTAAAAATACTTCAGTAAGACCCTTCTTTCACTCTATCGTACAAAAAACTTTTATTTACATTCTTAATGATTTGAATACGGAAACAAACAAATGAAAGTTGTCGTTATATTTCTCTATGGTTGTCGTCACTGGCCGTGAAAGGTATAAGCAATTACATTTGTAGCATTTGTAACCTAGAACAACAATCTGTCAAGAGCGAGGACAGACCTTGATGCCGCCGTATATTTAGTGCTCCTAATGCATGCCATGTAATTTAATATGGATATGGATCGCTGCCTCGAACAGCAAGACTGAGATCGATATCCATGAATGAAAGGTTAATTGGAAATTGATGTGTGGCAATAAATTTGTTTTTTATAAGTTACGGTGTCACCCGTGTCAGCCTCTCCTTGGTACGTGAATTAGGTCTGTTGTTAGAGGAACTCAAGGATACGTTTTATATTTCGCTAATTTGTCCTTGATGGCGATGGTACCGAAATTTTCTGAAAGTTATTACAGGTTTTGTTCAAAACTTTGTCTACCTAAGTCATCAAGTTTTCACGCAGATTGACGTTGTAGGAGACGCAAAGATCATCTGTATTCTAGTTTTTAATTTGCATGATGTAAAGTTCATTCAATCTGTTAATTTATGTAATAGTTCTCTAAAACCAGCCTTAGACTGTCAGTCTACAAAGGGACATTATCGAATACAAAGTAACAATCACGTAATTGTCAAAGTTTCCTGATAGCGACTGGTACGGGGTTACACGACGCCCAGTTAACTTTATAAGCTTATTATGACGACCTTAAATAATTTACGCAAGACTTAAAGTTTACTATCACACAAAGCCACGAGTTGAGATGTTAATTTGTTGTGCTTTGTACGTAGTTTAAATATTGTGCTTTACTTACTCCAATAAAGTCAGCAAGTTATTTTTTTTTCGAGGTGTGAGACGTTGGGTCCTGATACAAAACCAGTGTGTATTTGCGGACATAATTATAATAATGTACCATGACTATTTAAAAATCGCGCTAGTCTCTGATCATGTAATGCTATTTACATGATTTTACTATAATAACCGTTAGTCCTGCGCCTGATCTCTTCTCGGCTGGTAGTTGTCCTATAGGATAGTGAGAGTGTGTTCAAAAACCCTTATTTTTACACAGGTGTACTGGAGCCTGGGCACACCAGACGCGGTGGTCCCCGACAGCTGGCCCGAGGAGCTCAGCACGGATATCAATATGGAACACCCCATTAACATATCCGACGCGCAACACAGCTACGGTGCCTTCATTACTGTGAGTAGCTACTACAGTTATTTTATGTAGAAAGTAAGGACGATTCATTCCGGTGTTTAAAGTGTTCGTTGACTGAAACCATGCATGACAGGAAAAAAAATGAATGTAATAGTTACTTACGATTTAATTGAATTAGAGTAAATAAGTGTAAGAATTAAGAAGCCTAGCTTTCCACAAAAACTTTTAAAATGCGAAAATAGTAAAATCAATCAAATCAAAAGCCCTCATGTAGAAAGCATGTGAAAAAAAAGTCCATGTAGGTAGGGTTTTTTTAAATAATCTTCATCTATATTCTTCATCATTTTTTGAAACAGCTGAAGTGTTACATTTCAGTATACTTCAAAATGTACAAAAGATTTATTTTTTGTTAGTAAAATTCTCATCTGTCTATTTATGACGAACAATAAAACAAGACCAATAAAATCTTTTTCTTCAATATCAAGTGAAGAAACATAGATTGACAGTTGAACAGACGTTTAGTATTTTCGGGCATTTTCAATTTTGTCGAAGCCATCGTACCTATTATTTACGATTCGTCGGTCACAAAGAAGAATACTTGACATTCTATCAGTATTGACGTGAATTAACGAACCAATTTTACTAGTGCCACTTACTTTGTTCTTTTATTTGTATTGCTCGAATACTTGCTAATAAATGTTGTCGAAAGAGCTACAATCATGGAAGTTGTAGAGCAATAACAAGTTGCGGAACTTTTTTAATTATGTTTCCTTTCGTGTTTCATGCAATTATTTTAGGGAGAAAAAAAATGGGGACATTTCGGCATTTCGTAAATGTGTTCAATTCAACATTCTCTTTTCCTTCTAAATAACCCTGTTAACTGCTCAAAAAATCATTTAATTGACAAAAATTAAACAATAATTACTTTTACTTTACATTCATAAGCATATTTGAAACTCAGAACTTAGAATGTCATATGGCTAATAAAGCTGTATGTTAAAAAAGCCCGTAACGTTTTATCTGTCGTTAAAGCTAGACAGAATGGCGTTGGAACGTTTTAAATTGGCAATATCGCGAGTGCTGTGGCCATTCCATTTAAGGCTTTTATAGCAGCCATCCGGTAACCTTGATGGTTAGCTGTAAACGTATAGTGTTGGATAGCACTATTTCCTCTGACAATCAGGTCAGGACAGAGGTTTCGTTAAATGGAGTTTGAAAATCTTTTTACTGTTTTATTTTCCGTATGTTCATACGTTTTTGTTCGGGACTCCAAGTACCCTTTCCTCAGTTTTTGCTCTGAGATTGCTGCTCAGCTTGTAATTAGTTTTTACTACTTTATGTGAAACTAACTATTCAACTAACTAGCAATATTAGCAACAATAACGAATTCTATCACATTTTTGTGTTATGGTTTTTGCCGATCTTTATATGCTTTTGGATTTTTTATTGATTCCTTCCAGGATTTTAACACAAACTCCATTACATGTTACTCTTTTCGACGTATAGTATGTTCTACTAGAAAAAAAAAATATTTTCTTCATTCCTCAATCTGTTATCATAGTCAAACACATGCCCCATAATTCCATTCTCTTGTAAACGTTCGCTATTTATCTCTTTAGCGGAAAACATTTAAAAGTGTTTTAGTGGGTTTCCTCTAGTATTCAGGCCAAGCAGACTAAATGGCTCGCTTAATGGATGTTTTGTTTGTGCTTGACCCAGCGTTCGCCAAATCACAACTCCACTTAATGCCAGTAGCATTGTTAATTTTTTTCACCTCTATTCTTAAAAGTGAAAAAGTTGTTGTGAAAAGTGACAAAATAATTATGAAGATATTCCGATCTAGGAGCGTTCATAGTAAAAAAGCGATTGCCTTGTTTGGTCATATTTAGCGGTTGATAGCACCTTTTTGCACCGAAAACATCGCTGACTCAGCAGACTACCCGGAAAGCGGGGTGGCTTTATACCTAGGTACATAGTCTACCGTTTCCAGGTCGTGTCAGACTAAGGCATAACTGTTTGGTTTTTACCTGACCTAGATTTTGGCATTTGACTACGCCATTAACATTACATAATGGGCCATTTCAGGTAAATTCGGAATAAATGTTTTCAGTTCATACTTTATGACCATATGCTAACCTTCAAGATACGTTTTGTCAATGCCAAAATAAATAAAGGTATAGGCGGAAACGGCTCGAGTTGACAAATAAATAAAATAAAATGCAATGCCCCAGAAAAGTTATTTTCACAATATTTATTTTACATATACAGATAAATATGTTTCAATCAATATTTTCATTCACCTAATTGGCAATTCATTAGAATGTGCCATGCGGTACGGACTAATCGTCCACTTAGCAACCATCATTATAAATGCTAGTTATAACTATTTATGTATAATCTACCTACATAATGTATATTATTTCTTACATTATGAGTTTTTCTTGACCAACAATAATTTCCAAATATAATGATATACTTTTGCAAAAATGGATGTCATGAATTTCAAGTAATAGTTAATGATGCATAAATGGATAATTCTGAAATATCTACACATATTTTTGAACCATGATAAGAATTCAGGCCAAATTGACCATCTCCCCTTCTAATGACATCACGAACAGCTCAGGTAATTTATTCCTATATTTCTCTTTAAAACAAAATAACCAATTTATAAAAGTAGTTCACTACTTCGAACAATCTTTAATGATAGTCCGGATATCACCATGAAGTTTTGTAACGATTACAAATTATACTGACCGTAATTAAAGATGAGTGAAGGACGGATTCGAGGCCAACTGTATTTACGTGGTCAGTGTTCAGGACCAAGCAATAATGATAGACTGACCAAATTTATAGTCTGTTAAATTCAATATATCTACAAAGGTAAAGGTTTATTGGCTGTACAAGCAACAGGGAAATTTTTACGAGTAGTTTTTTTATTCGTTTTGTGAATAACTAGATTATTGAGCGTCAGTAGTGAGTGTTATAGGAATTTATTTTAGGATTGAAGTAGATTGTAAACATCGACCATTCATTGGCATCATTTAGCCTTCCTATTCCTCAGAAGGAATTTTGCTTGCTCAACATTCCGTTCTTTTTTTCATTTACTTCAAAGTATGAACATATGAGATAATCGATCGTGACAAAAATAATATAAGCAAACATTATAATTGGAATTATGATTATGGGCGTAATGAGCAACATGTGTTCATTACAGAATATTTATCACATAATTTATATGTATTTTTCCCATTTATAACTATTCCATCGCCTTGAATCAACATGAGTTGGAGCCCATACAAAAAAAAATGTCATCGAAATTAACACTGGGTAAAATAACATTGTGTATTGGAACCGTTCTCTCAGTAGCCTGTGTCGTGCTACTTTGGACGACCTGGTTCCTTATACCCCGTTGGCGAACCCTGAATAACTACATCAGTGCAAGTGCAATTACTACAGGTACTCTGCATTTGATCGCTTCTATATATTTCGTCTTTGATTTTAATGAGTACTACAACACTGTAAACACATTTGATTTGGTCTCTGTGTTTCTGTTTGATGCAACAATATGTTGGTCGCTGGCAGCAAGTATACTCGCGTACCTCAAACTAGTTCTACTACATAACAGTGACTTACACGATGAAAAATTAGGCGTTACGGTTTTTGTGTTTTGTCTCTCTGCCATCGTCAATACTTTATGCTTTATTATAGTTAAAAACAATTACGAGTTAGACTTATTAGACGCCATGCTCTTCTCATTCTGCCCTATGGCTTTAATCGTAAATATAATGATATTTTTGTTTATTAGAGTGATTGTGTCAGTGATGTCTTGTTGTAAGAAGCGTATGTCTAACAGAAACATAGGGCATGTGATGGCGTTAGTGGGAGTAGCTATATTGTGTGATGTAGGGACTATCATGTATTTGTTTTTGTGGGCGTTTTTTGATGACGACATAATGGAAACTTGGTTTAACTTGAGGCTTGTTCCTCAGGCGGCATGTGTTTTGCTGAATGCATCATCACGCGCACACTGGAAGCTTTATTACAGGAGGCGTAGTCGAATGTGTGCTGTTGTTTAACTTGGTTAACGTGTAGTTTTTGCTATGAATATTTGTTTAGTGGAAAGCTACATAATTTAGAATTACCTACAAGTTTATCAGTTTTTCTTTATATCAGACGTAGGCTGAAATGCAAAATAACACACTGTATGGAACAATAAAATTGCAGTGATATCTTACATTGTTTTTTTTATTCCAAAATTCCCGCCATGCTGTCAATCACTACTTATTTTTCTTCATAATATCTCACGCGCTATCAATTCATTTTTTGTTTCGGCTTTTCTGTTCTCTTGATCCATCCGCATTCAAATAATCACTCTTTTTTTTACATGCATTTCATTCCTCCTCATTACATGCCCATATCATGTGAAGGGGTTTCTGTTACTGGAGCGGTTCCAAACTTCCTCCAATATGTTAATTCCTGACTAGATACATTCGAAATTATTACTTACGGCATAATATCCATCTATAAAATTCTTATAACTTAAATTTTAATGCAATCACATTATAAGTCAACGAAGTGAAATATGAACTGTAGTTAACGTTCGGTGTTGGTGCCCGAGAACTGGCTAGGTCAAGGCCACTCGTACTTTATGACCTCACCTTTACGGGTATTCTCATGGAAGTCGTTTGCATTCTTACAGTATAACTTAGACCATACTCCTGACCTTTCACACTTGAACGCTGTGGAACACCTAATGTATCGAATTTCCATATCACATAAACTAAACCAAAGGCGAATTTCATATTGCCCTTCTTTAAAAAAAGTTTAAAGAACTCTGCCTCACTAATTAATATTAGTTAAAATTGTTACTGCCTGGGTCCAAAGTAACTTTCAAAAGCTAGTATCCGCTAGGGCGTAAAATAATGAAAAATATAACCTTATCATAGCTTGTGTCGCCATTTATGCAAAAGTTTGATTAAATGAGATAGTTGAGCGCGGACAAACAAAACTAATCATTATAATTGAAATTACGATAGCAAATTTAATGAGATCATTACCAAAAATTTATCACATATACCTACTATTACATTTTTAAGTATTCCATCACATTGGATCAACATAAGCTAGAGGTCACACTACAACAATGTCATCGAATTTCACATTAGATGAAACAACATTGTGTATTGGAATCGTTCTCTCCGTTATCTGTGTCGTGCTACTTTGGACGACCTGGCTCCTTATACCCCGTTGGCGAACCTTAAATAACTACATCAGTGCAAGTGCAATTACTACAGGTACTCTGCATTTGATCGCTTCAACATTTTTCGTGTTTGATTTTAATGAATACCATAACATATTTATATGGATTTGTGGGATTGTGTTTCAAGTAACAATATGTTGGTCACTGGCAGCAAGCATACTCGCATACCTCAAACTAGTTCTACTACATAACAGTGACTTAAACGACGAAAAATTAAAAATTACGATTTTTGTATATGGTCTGACTGTCGTCATCAAAACTATATGCGCCGTTTTAGTTAAAAGTATTTACGATTTAGGCTTTGATGACGCAATGATGTTCTCATTATACCCTATGGCTTTAATCATAAATATAATGATATTTTTGTTTATTAGAGTGATTGTGTCAGTGATGTCTTGTTGTAAGAAGCGGATGTCTAACAGAAACATAGGGCATGTGATGGCGTTAGTGGGAGTTGCAACGTTGTGTGATGTGGGTACTATCATGTATTTGTTTTTGATGCTGTTCTTACAAGAAGATATCTTGAAACCTTGGTTTCACTTAAGGATTATACCTCAGGCGGCATGCGTTTTGCTGAACACTTCATCACGCTCACACGTGAAGTGGTATTACAGGAGGCGTAGCCGAATGAGTGCTGTTGTTTAATATAAAGTTTAAACTATTGTTTTCACAAGTGCAATGAATATTTTAATTTTGTCGAAAATTAATTCCATAAGTTTCTTCTTCTTTCTGCCCTTTTCCCAATTTGCATTGGGTGGGCGCTGCTTGCTTTTTTCTTTCTATTCAACTCTGTTATCCACCTTGCAGTCATTAACTGACTTTTCCTTTATATCACAGATGCAATCGAATCACTATTTTACAATTATTTTTTAAAATTTTAATGAAATCACATTAAAGTCGACGAAGTTAAATATGAACTATAGTCAACGTTAGGTGTTGGTGCCCAAGGACTGTCTAGGTCAAGGCCACTCGTACTTTATGACCTCACCTTTACGGGTATTCTCATGGAAGTCGTTTGCATTCTTACAGTATAACTTTGACCATACTCCTGACCTTTCACACTTGAACGCCGAGAGACAATTAATGTTTCGAATTCGCATACGAACATTCAGAATTGTCTCCATAATAGGGTTATTGTGGAGAAAATTCTTGTATAGTTTGTACTCCAGCAGAAAAAAATATTGTTATTGCTTTTTTGTCTACTTTTGCAGTAATATACGTTAAATAACGAAAAATGAAACTGCCTCGTGCCTTGTTCAACACAAGGCACGAGGCAGTTTCATTTTTCGTTTCACTTTCACCGTACACAATAGTTGGATCAAATGGGATCTATGACCGTGATTTAATTATAGTAGTAAATAAAATAAATTGGAATTATAGTCACTAGTTTAATTAGCAACATGAGTTCATTAGTTATCATAGTCTCACGAACATTATAACTATTCCCTCACTTTGGATCAATTTGAGCTTACGCTCGCACTAGAAAAATGACATTATATTTAACATTAGACAAAATAACATTGTGTATTGGAATCATTCTACCAGTAGCCTGTGTCGTGCTTCTTTGGACGACCTGGCTCCTTATACCCCGTTGGCGAACCCTGAATAACTACATCAGTGCAAGTGCGATTACTACAGGTACTCTGCATTTGATCGCTTCAACATTTTTCGTGTTTGATTTTAATGAATACCATAACATATTTATATGGATTTCCGGGATTCTGTTTCAAGCAACAATATGTTGGTCGCTGGCAGCAAGTATACTCGCGTACCTCAAACTAGTTTTACTACATAACAGTGACTTACACGACGAAAAATTAAGCGTCACGATTTTTGTATATGGTCTGACTGCCGTCATCAAAACTATATGCATCGTTATAGTTAGTAGCATTTACGATTTAGACTTGAAAGACATCGTGTTTCTCTCATTCTGCCCTATGGCTTTAATCATACTTAAAATGATATTTTTGTTTATTAGAGTGATTGTGTCAGTGATGTCTTGTTGTAAGAAGCGTATTTCTAACAGAAACATAGGACATGTGATGGCGTTAGTGGGAGTAGCTATATTGTGTGATGTAGGTACTATCATGTATTTGTTTTTGTGTGTGTTTTTTCATGACGACATGATGGAAACTTGGTTTAACTTGAGGCTTGTTCCTCAGGCGGCATGTGTTTTGCTGAATGCATCATCACGCGCACACTTGATGTGGTATTACCGAAGGCGTAGCCGAATGAGCGCTAATGTATAATTGTAAGATATAATTAAAGTATTACTTTCGCAAGGGCAATTAATAAGTGTTTTTAATTATTACAAAAATAAGTTATTTTTAAAAATATCTAATGTTATTGAGTTGAGTTAAAGCTATACGATTCTTTAATTATGTTTCTTTATTTTTTTATTGTAGGTACTTTTTTGGTTTGTATACGAAAACTAGAACCAATACCAATAAAGAATTTAATATTAACTTTGATTTGTTTGATTTTTCTAAAAAACCTATCCGTAACTCTATCTCACATTACTAAGAGCGCAAAAGGGGCAGTTGTTAAATTTTAAATAAGTCAATTATAAAAATGTAGAGATTCATCCGTGCAACAGTGTAGGTTTTACAAATTACCAGGGAAGTTTACAAGCAGCCCTAAACAGAGCAATGCGATAACCTGGTACGTGGTGCGTGCTGTATAATTAGTGTGACGGCTTAACGGCGCGTGTGTATAATAGGGCTGCCAATGGTCGATTTTTATCGCGGTAGGCGTGTCTCACCGTGTCGTTTAGCACTATAAAGTCGATCGATCGAATTGTTAGTATAGGCAACCCTAAAAAGTTGTCTAGTAATTTATGTACGATTTTTATAGCAATTCGGTAATAGGTCATTATTTGGATTGAGACTTTTGTACACGAAAATATGTTATTTATAAGCGAGAATTCGAGAGATGTTTGCATTATCCTTGAGAGCAGAAGAAGCTTAATTAAAACGGCCCAGTCGCAAAATGACCACTTCTCAAAATGAATACAGGTAGCAAAATGTCCCTTTCGCAAAATGTACCTTTCTCAAATTGTCCCTTTCGCAAAATGTCCCCTTCCTCAAACAGGCATTAATTACTTTCATCAGTCAAAAAACTGGTCAAGAGCCAGCAGGTGTACAACACAGAGGAGTACTATACTAATGTTCTGCCAATGAATAAGCAATAAAACTACATTTCAAGATTAGTTCGTACATTACATTATTTAAACTTTAACCACCCCTTAATATCAATATTAAATCACAGATCCTAGAAAATAATTTATATGCGAACTATGCGTGGTTGTTTTATTTATATACCCTGAATAATAAATAGATTTGTCTGAATGTTTTAATGGACTTGTCGAGCCTTTAATGATGGTGGGATATATTCCAATGATAATTTGGCTCAAAATATAGGTAATTAGACAAGCTTTTGCAGGGGTTCTGCCCGCATGAGTATTCTTGCGATTCAAATATTCCATACCACCTTTTAATATCGATTCAGTTTTTAACCGTGAAAATGTAACAGATGGACAGAGCTTTATTTTTCTAACTCACCGTCTACGATAAAGATACTTAAACTACTTATTCTATACTCTCATCATTTTGAAAGCGGACATATATCTGCTCCTATTTCCACCTTCACTTGTAACTATGTCTATAAACATGTATTTTATACTAATATATTTTTACAGAGCTCACCACCACCGCTAAGTCCGACTGGGCGCACGCACGACGACGCCGCCATCGTCTCGATCATAGACTCAGCTGAGGAGTTCGTCTACATATCAGTTATGGACTACGAGCCTATGTGTACTTTCACGCACAAGCTATTGTGAGTTACTTTAATAGATTTATTAGACAGATCATCTTTAAAAATATCGTTTCAACTGATACGACTGGAATCGAAAGTTGAAAAGATAGGATAGCGCTTAAAAATATCGATTTTATTGTCACGTGTTTTTTACGTATTGTATGATCAACGAATAAAACGTCTTCACCTGCATAAAGTAATTTTAATTTTTGAGTTTTCTACTTTAGGTATTTTCGGTTTTTCATTCCTACTTATCATCTCATTTGCTTCTAGGTTCTGGCCTAACATAGACGACGCGATACGTAAAGCGGCGCTCGAGAACAATGTGAAGGTGAAGCTGCTGATCAGCTGGTGGAAACACTCGTCGCCTGCCGAAGACCACTTCTTAAGGTCACTCACAGACCTGTCGCAGGCTTACCCGAAGGTTGACTTGCAAGTGGTCAGTATTATGCTCATGCTATATCTATTGTTGTCCTTCTCAAAACAGTGTTTCGCAAAGGCAAGGAGTAAAGATATGAGTTTGATTTTTTTTCAAATGCTCTTGTAAAATTTTGAGTTGGCTTTAAAACCTTAAATTGTTTAAATCCTCCACATTTTCTTCATTTAGGTTTTTTGTCTGTTTTAATTTGATACTATGTGACAGTCATATTTGTATTATTAATGAATCGTCCGCCAATCCACAGAAACGCTTCGTAGTTCCCTCAACGCCAGAACAAGACAAGATTCCATACGCGCGCGTCAACCACAACAAATATATGGTGACCGACCGTACTGCATACATCGGTACATCGAACTGGTCCGGAGACTATTTCACTACCACAGCCGGGGTCGCCTTCGTGTTCCAAGACCTAAATACCGAAGCAATCTTCCAGAACGTCACCCGAGATATAAGAAAAGATCTGCAAGAAGTGTTTGAGAGAGACTGGAACTCTCCGTACGCGGTGCCCCTCAGACGGTTATAGCGATAGTGAGATGTGTGATGTCGAAGTTACTTCCTTTTTATTGAGTGTTCTTACATATAAGTCCAGTATTTTTAAAACTTTGGTTAAACGATTTTGGGGTTTACTGGGGCCGTATCATATTCAGATTAGTACCAGTTACAAATGGGGATGAAATAATACGTAACGGCTGTTTTACTCAATCAATCTTAATGATGGTACTAAGGCTCTATAATACGGCCCAGTCTGCGTTGACTCTATTGTTTGTGTATACGATTGTGTTACGTTAAATTAATAAATAAAAAGATAATATTGTATTTTGATCAAATTTAAATACGGGTTTCCAAATTTAGGGTTAAGGCTCCAAGAACAAAGTAAGAAAATGTAATGATTTTTGCTATATTGTGATAAACAATATGCTCTCCATCTAAGATAAACTTAAGCTTAAGACTATTAGTCTCTTTTCATTTTCTTGATGGGCCTGAAACAAAACCTGTTCTCTTTCATCTCGTAACTAAAAATGTTACTTTTCTTCTACATCTACAAAGATTAAATTACCCAAGAAGTTATGTACCTTAGGTAATTTATCAATAAAAAGATTATAACGAAACAATTTTTTTCAAATAAAGGTAAACTAAAAGTAAATCTTAATTCATACTTATCTATTGGAATATAATTTGCTAATGTATAAACATAAATCTAACGAAAGAAAATCAAGTATTAATAAATTTTAAACAATTTGGATAATTGTGTGACTGTGCCTTCTAGTTCGAGTGTCGTTTGAAGAATGAATGAATTCTTCGAGTATATGTGGAAGTAGATTTTTATATCTTTTTAGATTTATAAATATATAACTTTAACGAAATGTATCTCAATGTTATATACATAGTTATATGAAAGCTGTCTTTATAAACATTGTTAGTGTAAACGTAAAGCCCGATCATGTTCATATTTATTTTTGTAAACGTTGAACCAATAAGTGGTTATAAAAGAGAGCTGTCCTATCCAACTCTTTATTTTAAATAAATTAATCTCACTTTTTATATCATATCCCAGTAGTCTTGTTGTTATTTGTTGGTAACAAATTTTATAAATTTGCTTGATGAAGCCGGCCAACTTGCCGGCTCTGCGACAGCTCTCTTCTAATAACGACTGAAGTAAAATAATATGAGTAATAATGTATTGTTGGTAGACCGCATGTCAATGATAAAATAATTACGAATATATACCTTACTGCCTTGGCATAAGGGCGCAATCTAAATCACTGTCAACAGTGTTATTATTGATGTGCGTGAATTCATTACCTCGGAAAGCCTATACAAATAGCATCTTCCCGATTTCGCTGAAATGTCCCTTCTTTAAAATCCAAATTGTAGCAACAGGGGCTTAAACAAATGTTAATTATGTGAACTAAGGTATTGCGACATTTCCATTAATTCTATTGTTGTTAACCTTTAAAAATGTGGCTTGGCCTCTGTTCTTAAATTTTATCTTTGTCTAAATTCACTGGTTTGAACAATTTTTTAGGATATGCAATGTAAGATTTTCGGCGTGTTTCAGATTAAAGTTATCGCCAAATATTAAACATTATTATTATTATTGTTACGTAAGAATGTACTCGTGTACAATGAAGCGTAATTCAGTAGGTAACGTAGATTGCAATAGATCTCTTATACATATCAATTCTATGTAGTTCTATGGAGTTACCTGTAATAAAATCTATTAAAAATGTATATTATTATAGATTTTCAGTGCAGTAATACACGGGATTAAATACATTTTCTTTAAATTAATTGTATTTTGGGCTATGTGGAATCTGAATTTAATACTGACCATACTCGTTATAGAAAGCTGAATATGTTTGTTTATTATCCTCCATGACTTTCATTTATAATGAATTTTAAGACTGGTAGCAAGTGTACTTAATAATTTGGTAATTAGGACCAGTTTTGATTCATTTAACTAGAATGGTTCCTTGTATTACTGCATCAAGTAATTAGTGTAAAGCATGAAGCAATAGTATATTTTATCAAATGGACAATACGCGTGACACAAGCTGCTGAACGATGGAGTTATTAATAAAAAAGTACTTAATTAATCTACAGTGTTTATTTTTCACCTTGGTCCTTTTTGTTTCAATAAAACTTGTCACACTTTCAAATCTAGAAACATGACTAAAAAATACAATATAGGGCGCAAAATTAAAATTATCTTCTCCAGTACTGGGTTTAACTGAAATAAAACACTCGTGTATAATAAAGATTTTAATACTAATCATATTGTATTTCTCATATATTCTTAACACCGCTCTATCATCAAACATCGAAAAGCATCAAAGTAACAAAAAGCGATGCCGAAAACAATTTATAAAAGACAAAGAATTTTGTGAACATTAACATCGTCGAATCAGTACAAAAATAATTAGTATTAATGCAAAATGTTGTACAATTAATTTGTCTTAGCCTAACACGAAATTAATGTCAACAAGTTCACAAGCAATTAAAGTAAAATAACATCTGGGTTATCTAATTTAGTAATATGTCCAAAATTTATTTGGAATTAAATAAACTAAATAAAGTCTAAATCTATAGTCCTGCTAAGTTTTACAAAAAAGGTCACATACAAAAACCAATTATCTTTTTAAGTTTTGAAATAATGAAGTGGACTGATCATACATTTATTAACGACATGTACTTGTCATTGGGTGACTCAACTTAGTACTTATTATTACTAATGTATGAATAAAACTATAAAATTTATCAAGAAACAAAAATAATATTATGTCATTGTATTAAGGTAAATTGACACTCAATATTTAATTGAAGACATTTAGTGTCTTCTGACAACTGTACCTGCAGAAAATGTCCCTACTTGCATACTTTCGCCACAGATGAGCGATCAGTTTCATTGGTATACAAAGTAAAATGAATTTCGATGTAACTTCTTCTTTCATGTCGCAGATCAGAACCAGTCCACCTTTCCCGCTTTAGGGAATTTTATTTGAACCAATCCGAAAGCTTCGGCAGTCGTAACATTTTGAATTGACCAATAAGGTCTAGGCGTGAGTGGCACTGTCTTCGACGAAGTCTCTTGCTTCTTCCTGTGTGACGCACTCGACGTGCGAGACTTTGTTCCGGAACTTGACGCCGTAGAACTTGTGCGCGTGCTCCAGCAGCTCCGGCCGGAACGTCGTCGTGATGAACTGGGCAGAGGTCGAGAGCTCGTGGATCATGTTGGCTATCGCTTTACGATGCTGTGCGTCTAATGCCTGGAAATTATTGTGATAATAGTTAGTACGGGGGAAAGCTGTGGATAATAATGACTTGTTCAAAGACACAGATTTAAAACATTGAAAGTAAAGGCTTATACATGAAAAGAACAACCGTTAATTTCCGGACTCAGTATTTTTTTCAAGATGTTTTTATTTTAAATAAACGAAATTAGAACTTGTCTAGGTGATCAACCAGTATGCCCATACTAATACAGTGTAACAACAAAAAATCACAAAACGTCCACAACATTACTGAAATAACATTATTAGAACTGGCAATACAAGATAAAGTCCTCACCTGATCGATTTCGTCAAACAAGTAGAAGGGTGCGGGGTCGCACTTCTGTATGGCGAAGATGAGTGCTAGAGCGACGAGCGACTTCTGCCCGCCGGACAGCTGGTTCATCTCTCGCATATCGCCCTCGCCGCCCGTGAACGACACCTTGATACCGACGCCGGTGAACGGATCCGCTTTCGAACGCTGTAATGTAAACGAGTTAAATGTGATAGGTAAAGTAATGTATTGGTGAGGAGTTGGTATATGGGCCTGATATTTACTACACGCGCAATGGAACCAATAATTAGGTTAAATGCGGAAAATTTCAGTTAAAGTAAACTAATGTACGTACTACGTAAGGTTGGAATACACTATTTTGTTCGTAGATAACAGTTAACTAATATTCATATGACGTTAAAAAATTAGCGTTTTTGGCTTTTTGTTCTTTAATTCTATAATTATTTTTGGTCTGGTTGGTGGCCATGTAATTATGTGTGAAATAACTAATAAAAAAATAGGGAAATATTGAACTTAGATTTTTAATGTCCAATATCATCGCCTAAGGTGCATGCAAGAATCTAAATTTCAAACTCCCAACAAAATTTGTAGCACTAATGTTAGTTTGCATACATAATTAATTTAACACGCCTGGAAAAAAAAAATAAACATTGTGCAATAAATGTATTATTTCACGTTCGCGTAAACTGTGTTTTCATAAAGCGCAGCAATGCTTTACATAAAAAACTACAAAAGCAAATAATTCAATTGTACGTAACAAGCTACAAAGGGATACTAATGCTTTTCATTGGCTTCGGTTATTTAATGGCCAATATTACATTCATTTCAGTACAATTACAAGCAGCACAACATAAATACAACAAAACAGACATACTTTAATTACAATAATGTTTTTTTTTTAGTTTTTTTATTAAGTGCTTCTTCAGAAAATTTTGCAGTCCCAATAATTTGTTGATCCGATAAGTTTTAATAGGTTGTAAGCATAAAGTTATAAAAACTGAAGTGTAATATTTTACAGAGAAATCAAAACAAAAAAAAAATATACTATAAATTTTCTGTCATTAAATTTTATTCTGGCAATTTTGAGATAGTGTTTCCATCAAAGCGTCTAAACTATGAACTCACTTCGGTCGAGGCTTCTTGTCCATCTTCCGGCGCGACCCTCATGAGAAGACTGCCTCTGCCTTGAGGAACGAGTTTCTTGAAGACCTCCGTGAAATACTTGCACACTTGCTTGAATGTGAACTGTATGGCTTCCAACTTTCTGTGTTCCAATGTCTCGATCAGCTCACGAATCTTTTCTCCTCTGTGGAATAGAAAATATACTCATTTATAGACCATGAATGGTTTGTACTAACTTTTAAACTATCGCAGTGCATGTTTACAGATTGATTGAGACTAGGTTACCCCGGCCGTGGTCGCAACCACGGCCGGGGTAACCTAGTCGAAACGTCAAGTCCAAAAAGTCATTTAAGCATGACGCGCTAATATGCCGTTGAACTATATTACTGTATGTGTTTTAAGATTATGTAGGAGATAAAGTTCATTCTACTAGTAGAATAAAGGATAATAATATGATTTGCTTTGTTAGTGACTCCTAAGAATACGTGCCCTATCAGCTTTTTAGTTTGAAGAATATTTATTATTTTACTATTCTACTCATAGGCACGTTTGCTTAAGAAAATGGTCGTCATAATGTGTTAATGCCTAATTATCGCTAAAGAGTGATTCATTTTAAAGGAAAAAAACGTAAGGAGCTGATTATTCCTAAATAAAAACAATAGAGTGGTTTCGTCGATTTTCGCCTGATTTACTTTTGCAAAACATATCCATGTTTCAGGTAGCCGTATCGAATACCTAATGGAACTATTAAATTATACGAAATCATTTTAATTTACCTTTTTCGTAAAGGTATATAAATATTGAACAATAGGTAGCATTTGTCAATATTTACTAAACACACTAATTCCAATAGTTAATTAACACTGATGGCATGTACCAAAAATCTAAATAAAAGTGTGTCAAGATTATTGGTCATTAACAATGGGGTGAAGTTTAAGAACATGGGTTTAACGATAAATTTTATATATATATGGGAGTACAAATTGTTTCATTT
This sequence comes from Autographa gamma, assembly GCA_905146925.1. Classification (NCBI taxonomy): domain Eukaryota; kingdom Metazoa; phylum Arthropoda; class Insecta; order Lepidoptera; family Noctuidae; genus Autographa; species Autographa gamma. The sequence continues at coordinate 3,266,885 of LR989858.1, forward strand.
GCAGACGTGGTGCACTCGGCGCGACATATTAAAATGAATATTTTTATACTGTTGTCGCTATTCGTTTTAGTTCGAGCATTAAATTCGTCCATTCGAGACCGGGGTTTATGGGACGTGTTGTCAGAAGTGCTCAACATAGCACACAGCGAGTACGTGCCTGAAGATGCAGTTTTGAATATAAGTCAATTGGCGAGAAAGTATAACTACCCATTTGAAGAACACCAAGTGCATACGATTGACGGCTACATCATAAATTTTCATAGAATACCGAACAGGAATGCCCCAGTTGTGTTTCTGATGCATGGTATTTTAGAGAGCTCCGACACTTGGGTGTTACTCGGGCCGGGGAAAGCTCTCGCCTACGTGCTGGCGGACCAGGGGTACGACGTGTGGATGGGCAACGCCAGAGGCAACAAACATGCCAACAAACACGTCTCGCTCGACCCCTCTATGATTCGATATTGGGAGTTCTCATGGGAAGAGATCGGTGTAAACGATTTACCAGCCATGATCTCTTACATCTTAGAAGTGACTGGACAACACGCTCTATACTATGTGGGCCATTCGCAGGGAACGACGAGTGGCTACGTGATGTGTTCAATGTTGCCTCAATATAATAATTACATCAAAATGATGTTTTCGCTGGCGCCCGAGGCTTGGATGGGAAACGTTAAAAGTCCATTAGTGAGAATGTTTTCGCCCGCATACAATGTTTTAGGATATTTGTTGAAGGATTATAACGTTCATGCTTCTGGGTTAAATGTGTTTAATAAAATAAGTTCTTTAGTGTGTAGTATGTTACCAGGGAGATGTGACAACATGGTGTTCGCGTTATCGGGGTTTGAAACTAAAGTCAACGAATCTTTTCTTGCAGTTGTATTTGGGCACATGCCCACCGGGGCGTCAATGTTCCAATTCGTGCATTACGGCCAGCTAGTGGAATCAAAGCGCTTCTGTCGTTACGATTTTGGCACAACAAAGAATTTCGAAGTATATAAACACAGTATTCCACCAGATTACGATTTAAGTAAGATTACAACGCCGATAGTTTTATTTCATAGTGTTAAGGACTGGTTATCGGATCCCCGTGACGTAAACATATTGAAGCACCATCTTCCGCACGTGTACTCTGAGACCAACCTCAGTGACTTCACTCATATAGACTATGTTTATGCTGACGATGCGAAGGATGTTATTTATAGTCAGATTATCCACCATATTAATAATTTCGAATCGAATACTTATTTAGATGTGAAACATCAGCATCACGAGTCGGCGGAAGTAACTACTTCTGACCCTATTGACTTTACTGAACCTAGTGATTATTTGGAACCTGATGAGACTAATGATGAATAAGTTTGGTGTTATATTATAAATCGTATCATAAATCTATTAATAAACGTTTTTTTCACCGTGTTGTAGTTTTATATTACAGCTCTGTTTTCTCACTAGTTTGTTAGTGTACCTGTGCACATACAATTTTTTTTACGGTTAATGTAATCTTAAGTTTGTGATCGACGAGCGAGGCCATAGTTCACAGTAAAGGTGCGATAAAATAAGTGTATATAATATTAAAGAAGAAACAATATTCAACAAATAATATACCTAAGACAATGATAGCATTATTTCCAAGATAATAATATGTAACCTCCATCGATACTGATGATTAAAACCTGATCGCGCTGTTAGTCAAAATGTTGACAAGTTTCACTTTAGTCAAACATTTATATAGACGAGAGAATAGTCACATAAATAAGTGCTAGCTATAATTTAACAATGTCCTAATTTTACGTCTTTGAGTCCCTAAAAACACCACCAAATCGGCAAAATTTTAATAGAAAACGCCTTAAAAAACCAACTAAGGAATAAAACCGTAAAATATAAGTAAAATATGTATATACTACTCTGTGTAAAAAGTATCGGGAATATGTCAATAAAAAGACCCGTGTTAAAGAGGTCGTTCTAATTTTTTTACTGCATGTTGGTAGCACTGAACTCATTTAGCGAGCAAAGTTTGAGCGGGATCTGTCATTTAATTTGTTTTAAACTACACTTTTTGTTGGTCATAGTTTTGAGTTCTCGGCGATTTTTACAATGGAAAATATTGTTGAACAAAGAGTGTGCCTTAAATTTTGTGTTTTGAATGATATTTCATGTGGTGAATCACTAAAAAGGTTTCGAAATACCTACGGCGAATCGTGTATATCGAAAACAAGGGCTTATGAATGGTATAAGGCTTTTAAAGAAGGCCGAGAAGTAGTAGTAGACTTGCCTCGTTCTGGTAGACCTTCAACCGCTACGACCAAAGAAAACATCGACAGAATCAAGATGCTAGTGCTCGAAAATCGACGCATGAGCCTGAGAGAGTTGGCTAGTGAGGTGAACATATCTTTTAAGTCCGTCCACAACATTCTTATAGACATTTTAGGCATGAAACGGTCGACTAGTTCCAAAAGAGCTCAATTTTGTTCAAAAAAGCATGTCGCTGAAGACTTGATTTCCCGAGCTTCTGCGGATGCGACCTTTATGAAACGTATAATAACTGGCGACGAGACATGGGTTTATGAGTACGACATGCAAACAAGCCAACAGTCTTCAGAATGGCGTCTCGAAAACGAGCCGAAACACAAAAAACCGCGGCAAAGTCGCTCCAAAATCAAGGTGATGCTCACAGTTTTTTTTTACTACCTTGGTGTGGTTCACTCCGAATTCCTTCCAGAGGGAGAAACAGTGAATAAAGAATATTATTTAAGCGTCATGAAGCGTTTGCGTGAGAGTATCCGCCAAAAACGTCCAGATTTGTGGCAACACAACTCATGGATGCTGCACCATGATAATGCACCGTCACACACCGCCATTATAGTGAAAGAGTTTTTAGCGAAAAATTCAACAAAAGTTCCCGACCAAGCACCGTATTCACCTGATATGGCTCCGTCTGACTTTTTTTAAATTCCCAAGTTAAATTACCACTTCGAGGAAAACGTTTTGAGTCGATAGAAGAAAAAAAAGAAAATTCGCTGAATGAGCTAAAGGCCATACCGCAAATATCCTATGAAAAATGTATGGAAGACTGGGTGAAGCGTTGGAGATGTTGTATTGCAAGCGAAGGGGCCTACTTTGAAGGTGACAAAATAAATTTAGATGAATAATTTGTATTTTTTGTTTTATTGACAAATTCCCGATATTTAGTACACAGAATGTATATTCACCCAATATCGAGTTCTTCCTTCCTTTTATACAACTTTTCTTTTTGCTCCGAGAAGCTTATGAACTGGTCCAAAGCCTTCTTGTTCACGTGGTTGTACTTCTTAAGATGTTGGTTCGCTTTCTCGAGCTCTTTGAATAACTGGGAATTACAAAAAAATATTAATATGTAGTGTATTAGTTTTTATTTCTGTTAGTTTTAATTTTAGTATAGTTAGTTTGTTCTTATATAAGATTTAATTATATGTAGACAAAGCTCTGAGAATAGCACCGGTGACCTATGTGCATTTCAGTCTGCTGATGATTTTTTATGTATAAATCATGAAAATAGGAAACAAGCTGCCTTTTACCGGTACCATGAGCATACTACCGGGTCAGAGTAATTACAAAGGATAATAATTCTCTTTTGATTAATTTGACCACACATAATCGCGGGATTAAATAAAAAAGCTAGTTATATTTCTTAACGTTACAAAGCTAGAAGCTTAGATTCTTAATATACAGGGTGACGTTTTTAAGTATTTTTTGTGTGTACTATTTACCTGTTTGAGGGACAATTTCTGATACTTCGCGTGTAGTTCCGGCGCATTGGGTAATGTGCCCAACGCGGCTATTTTGTCCAGAGATTCCTGTATCTTCTCTTGCAGTAACACCTCTTTGGACGCCATCTTTTCTAAGCCCTTCGCGTCCTCTTCCATTTTGTCTTGAGCCTCTTTCTCCTATTAAATGATGGTAAAATATTTATAGATTATACTATAACTTTCCTTACGATACAATGTTGAACCGATAAGGTTGAGCACGAGCGTTAGCTATGTTTAGCTGTATGTATTACATTCGTTTACTAACTTTAGTTATTATCGAAAATATCGATGGTTCCTATATTTTTTGAGTAATAATTGGTTTTGAGATAGTTTTTTTAAACCGCGCACAGTTTTGGTACTAGTTATGTTAAGACGAAAGTAGTTCAAACGCTCACTGTTCATACACTGATATAGTGCGATTCAAACTTCTTGGCGGCTGTGAAGTGCACTCCACGCTGCGCAGTACCTCGCCCCGCACCGCCGCTGGTGCATGAATTTGTTACTGCGCGGCGACTCACCTCGTGTTCAGAGCCGCCATTAAGTTTGAAGTGGGATATACACACTCTATAGCTTACCTAAGTAAGGTCTTACCTTATTCCTCCACTTGTCGAGTTCAAGTTTCAAGGCCTTCTCGTTCTTAACTGCAGCTTGCACCTTCCTCTCTACTTCCTCGAGCTCCTTGTTGATCTGTTTGATACGTTTCTCGGTGGCGCTGAGGTCGGCCTTGCTGTTCGCGAGCCGACGCTTGCGGTCTTCCACTGATATCTCTTGGAGAGCTTGCACTAACTCATCTTTACGTCTGTCGGTAGGAAATTAATGCTTTAAATTGAGTTGATTAATAAGCATAAGTTCATTGAAGGAGTTTTTACAACTGTGATGAATTGACTTAAATGGGCATTTTTTAGACTAGGGAGAACGCGTTTTAACTGGAACATAATCCTATACATATTGGTATCTAATACAACTCACCTAATCAAGTTGTTAGTGAGCAGGTTCTCGAGTTTGTTCTTAGTAGCTTCGAGGTTCATCCTAGCACTGAAGGCTTCCTTGTTCTCTTGCGTCAGCCGGCGGATGGCGTCGTTCAGCTCGTCCACCTTACCTTGGTCGGCGGTCGATAGTTGCTCCATTAACTCCTATTGGGTGGAAAATGGGTTTATATCGTTAATAAAGGTCCAAAGGTAACTCAAACCTATGTCTCTATAGGTTTCAAAAAAAAATGCAATTTGCTTTAAAAAAAAGTTTTAGTAATAAATACATACTACCACAGTACAAAATTTGATGAAATGTTGTATCAATACGGAAATATCTATGCTTTCAACGTTTGATGTGTATTATTTTCGGCAGTATTTCGGTCACCAGTGACCAAAGGGAAATAATATATTCTACCGTTTGCTGCTCTGCCTTTAACGTGATATTATTTCCAGGACATATAAAATCACGTTACGAGCGAATAGCATGAATTTAAGACACATTTGCTACACAAAGATCTGGCAGTGACTGGATGCAATAGGCGGGAGATCGTGAGCTGTGGCGTTCCTTGGGGGAGGCCTGTGTCAGCAGTGGACTGCAACAGGCTAATATGATGATGATGATACAAAGATCAAAAACTTGTACAAACTACACCTAATTACAGCAAACATTATTAACAAAACATCTTACCTGATGCAACTCAGACTCCAGCCCCTCTTTAGTGGCCTGCATAGCTTCCAAGCTGGAGCGACACTGCGCCAGAGAACGTTCCTTAGGACCGCGGAACCGCTCTATTGAACCTAATTCTTCCTTCATAAGGCGAATGTCGGCTTTCACTTTGTCGAATATGTCCCTAGAATAAGATATCATTAGTGATACAATATAAAAAAAAAAAAACTCTACTCTCTAAGGGCGTAACAACATAGATCAGTAGATTTGAACCTGAACATAAATATTTTAGTCAACTTTTATTTTAACTAGGTACATATTAGAAGATACCTAACAATAACTTCTTTACTCTTTTAGATATTTCTAAAGCCTTTGGTAAGGTTGAGCAGCATTCACCATATACTAGACATACAAAATCTACATTGAATTGATAGACGTGCACATATCTACTTTCCATCAATATAATCTGATACCATTATATCAATTTGTTTTAATATTTTACACAGCAGTTAATAATTACATACGATTTTAATAGTAAGGTGTCTTTCAAGGCACAATTTTGGGCCCTCTAGAATCTAATACATTCGGGTATAAAGTAAACTGAAGAAAATAAATAAGATACTTACTTAGCCTTCCCCTGTTTAGTCTCAGTCCTCTGCATCTCCGACACAATAGAGTTGATACTCGTCTCAGTTTTGTTCAGCTCTTGTCTTAACGTGCTCAACTCTAGTTCTAATGTAGTTATCTGTTCCATGAGCTCTGAGCGAGTCTTCTGCATTTCTAGGCGGGAACGCGATTGGTTGAAGTAACCACCGGTTAGAGAACCTTTTGATGATACCTGTTGGATTTAGGGGTGGTTAATGTACTGATACCTAATTTCTAGCATATCTAAGTGCTTAATTTCTTGTAAGCATGAATATATTACGTAGACTTAACATAAAATAAAAACAATAGATCTTCTTAGAATTATGAAAAGTAAGCAAATCTGGTAACAATTTTGTGGAAACTATATTAATTAATCATAATTAATTTTCAGACTAATTGATAATTTTTTTTCTGAGCCATTTCGGTCCTACTACAGGGTATAGGCATCTCTATATTTAATATGCAAATTATTGTGTTACTGAAGTGAAAAAATCAAATGGTTTGTTATTTATTCTTTTAGAACAAAACTTATACTCAACTATCAAAAACGTTACACACATAAATAAAATCCATCTTTACCTGATCTCCCTCCAAAGTGACACAATCCAGATGAAACTGTTTTCCTAACTCTGTGGCACACTCCAAGTTCCTGCAGATGAGCGTCTTGCCGAATATGTACTTCATGGCTTTCGCGTACTTCGCGTCGTACTTCAGTTTCTGTACCATAGCTATGGCATTCTAGGGTGAAAATAATAAGAAATCACTATAAGTATACTTTTGTTGGTTTGTAGGTTAAACTTAACTTTATTGACAAGTTCTCAACACACTTAGACTGGTACTTATATGAGGTATAATTGGTCGTTGAATTAATTATTTTTCTACATCAGATGTGTGTTAATATGTTTGATTTTACTACTAAAAGCCTTTTTGTAAAATATTAAGCTTATGTCTCTGAAACACTTCACAGATTCATACTAAACTTACACATATATTTAGTTACTGTAAAGACTAATTTAAAAACTTATTAAATGCATTATTTGATCATAATCTTCAGTTGGATAATTTTATCTGATTACTAGTTCAACATCACATACATTGCTCTGAACCCAAGGTAAGTAGCTAAAGCCACACTACCACAAACACCCAAACCACCGAAACCGGTGCGAACGCCACTCGAAACTAAATCTAAACCCTTCTACATTACAATTCATTTTCGAATAGCAATAAACTTACATTATCAGTAGGGTACACCATATCCCGGACTTGCAGACGGTTGAGGGGCATGAAGGTGACCTCGCCCGGGAGACTCTGTCGGTTCATCTCCTTGAGGATCTTGGTGCCTACCGTGTCTGACTCTACTATGTGGTGGAACAATCTGTTTCCTGCTGTCACCTGTAGTAAGTAAATAAGTAAATTGTTGATATATTTATTTGGAGTATTATGTACTTTGCTCTCAATAAAGACGATTAGAAGGTAGGGAGGGAGGCCTTTGCCCAGCAGTGGGACAACATAGGCTGAAAGTAATAATTATTATTATTATACATACTAAATGGACGAAGGATATTTCATAAGTTACATGGTGAATATAAAATTAAACAAAAAGGATTGTAGTACATTCATTTCTTGTGAATTGTGTGATATATTAACAGTTGCACGAAAAGCATACATGTCATTAAAATTTTTACAATATCACAAATGATGTCAAAAACATAATAAATTAATGTATGTACTTCAAACCACATCAACTATTTAGTTAGAATAGAACACAATTAAATGATTTATATATTTACTTGATTTTATGAATGTCTAGAATATACAAACATAAGAACAATAAATGTGTAAGGTAATTACCTCAACAGCAGTATAAATAGTTTTGTCACAGGTAAAGTTCTCGATCACAGGTCCGTAGTACTGTGTTGCTATTTTGGCCCACTCTCCTCCCCTTTCTTGGAATGTTTCTAGTACCTTGCGTACACTGTCTCTCCCGTTCAAGATGGGCTGCAAGGTAATTTAGTTGTTATTAACATGATTTAAGATTTACATTGCATTGGACTTTAGCCCTTAAACACATGTGTATTACAAAGAAAATTAGACCTTAGTTACAAGGTATTGAGGACTGTTTTTTCTATTAGATATTATTGATATTACCTTGCCAGCCATAGAACGCAGTGCCTGATCAGCCTTTGCCAAATCTTCTTTCAAAGAAGACAAGTTCTGTGTGAGAGATGTTTCTTTGCGCCAGAGTTCGCTGAAAACATCAGATACAATTAAATTATTTAAATCGCTAGCTTTAGCTTGCGTAAATACCAAGTAAAATATTCAGATTATATAACCTATTGTGTTTTTAGTTATTTTAAGATTCCCACATTAAGGAATTTAATCTTGGTGTAAACAACACAAAAGACAGACAGACTTGGAACTAGCATTTGTAGATCACAAAAATGCTTAGTGTAGTGGGATCGAACACACAGCACGTCGCGCAAGTTGGTATTTAGCTTGGTGATATAAACCACTTGGCTAACCGAGCAGGTAACTCCCTATTTCAAAATGGTGATCACTTACTTCCTGGCGCTCTGTTCCTGGTCCTTCCTCTTCTTGCACTCGTAGTACTGCTTGTTGTGCTCGTCGATGGCCACGCGTTGTCTCTCCATCTCCTTCGTAGTCTCTTCTATTCTCTTCTCGAGCTCCGTCAACTTGCTCGCGTCGCGGCGAAGGTCATCGCGGAGTTTGGTCTCGTGGTCCTTCTTGTCTTTTATTTGTTTGTTTAGGGACCTAGGACAAAAAACATACTTAGAAATAGAAAACTTAATCATTCTAGCATAATATACAAATCTATATTCTACAGTAGATAGTAATCTTACATGCAAATATTGTCACTTACTTACACTATTTCATAATATTAGATTAGATGACAAACTGAAGAATAAATGAAAAACTTGATTTCTGTTACTCTAGGCTCCCAAACACAACTGAAATGCGATGCGACACAGCATAGGAACTTCTAATTAAATAAATTTCTTATTGACCCGCAAGCTCGCAGATAATTGACATGCGATAGAAATTCGCAGTAATTTGTCGCTTTAAATACATGGCAAATAAATAAAGAATATACTGATACATACTTAAGTTCCTTCTCGATCCACCTATCCCTGTCCTGCTTGGAGGTGAACTGTGTCCCCCTCCCCTGCTTGGCGTAGAGTTCCTGCCGCTTCTGCTGGTTGAGCGCTAAGGCTCGCGTGCACTCCTCCTCGCGAGCCTTCATCTCCTCGTACTTCGGTTTGAGCTCTTCAAGCTCGCGCTCTTTCTCGGCTATTTGTTGCCGGAGACGCTCGAGTTCCGCTTCCGCTCTTTCCTTTAGATAAAAATAGTTTATTCATAATAGGTGATATTTGGTAAATAAAAATCGTCGATATGTTTTCGCATTTTTTTAATATTTAACCATGTTTATAATACAGGGTGAATATCAAGTCGTTGTTTTCCCGAAGCGAAATGAGTTTGTATCGGTCATACAATCGATTAATATATGTAAAAAAAATTAGACTCAATAAATGGCGGATTAACAATTGTTATAAACAAAACTCGAAAGTGACTTGAATCAGTAGTAATACATCGCGCTATACCTACGCGGGCGGGCGCGCGGTTACCCCGAACGCCGCGCGGTCGTTGCACTTCGCGTGTAAATCAGCTGATCGCTACTCGTGATTTAATAAAACACAAAACCAATAAGTAATTCAAATTTTCGCTTCAAACTTTTACGGGCTTAGGATCGCCATAAATACTTAAAAAATCAAAATAGGTATCTTTAAAAAAAGTCGGAATTTGATAATTAAGTATTTAAGGCGTAGGTATTTAAAAATGGAATCGACTTATTTACAATGATTATGATTACCTAACCTACTTTTAAATGTTTATTTACAAAGTACGAGTACTTACACTTAACGGTAGCGGAGTAATTCGAAATGTAAACCACTACGTTCAATGCACAAACGAGCACGTTTTAACTGATTGTCTTTCAGTTTCATTAAAGTGTCTCTGTCACGTCTCACGATATTAAAAGCGTCCAGTATCGCACTTATCAAAGAGTCGCGTGTTTGGTGTTCCTCACGATACACCAAGTTCTTGAGCTCAGACTCTACCACAAATAAAAGTCCAAGGGAGTCAAGGCCGGGCTCCTCGGTGGCCAAGGGTGTGGCCCGCCACGAAAAAAAAATGATAAGGATGCAGTCCTTCTGTGTTGAGCACTTTCATCGCACATTCATCACTTGACGTCATCGACGTTCGCGCACAGAACACTAACTAAGCCGTAGGCACAGAGCGCAACATTTGGCGGCATTCTATTGTGTTTCGGCGCTTGCCGCGTGCATGCAAGCTAATTTATACCGTATCACCATGACCGAGAGCTTATTTTGCTCTGAACATTTATTATTGATTCTTTCTTTGTAAGTTTGCCGACAACACGTGGCGGCGGCGTGTGCGTTTCGTGTTACCTACAGGTGCCTACGTTATCTCTAGTGAGTGAACTACTATTGATTATCGCTCTTTCGAGTTTATGAATACTTTTTTAATGATGTGAAAAAAAAAAACATTATGTTTTTTAAGTTAAACTTTGTATTTCGATAGTACTACTGATGGGTAATCGTCCTGCCGCGGGAAAACAACGATTCAATTTTCACGGTGTATAAAGGTCAGGTTTAATAGACCTAATAATGTAATTATTTTACACAAAATTGTGACGTCATTGTACATTTTAAATAACCGTAGAATCAGTTAAAAAATCGAGGCAAATGTTTTATTACTTTGAAATTATAATTTATTAATATAATTTATTAATAAATTATAATTAGTATATACCTTAGACTTGTTGTCTCCGTCTACATCATCAGACAAGTCCTTGATGCCCAGCTCCAGCTTGGTCTTCTCCCGCAGCAGTTGTTGCTGTTCAGTAGACAGGATGTCTTTCTCTTCGCGAGCGGCCGCCACGTCTTTACGAGCTTCCTTGAGTTTTCTATATTGGAAAAGGATAAGTTATATTAGTTACTTTGAAATTTTCGGCTATTGATATCAGTTACACTTGTAAGCGTGTTAGAATTAGCACTTATTATGAAACAAGTTGGTTGATACTTTTAGTAGACAGTTAACTAAAGCTCTTTTTATAAATATTTTTCAACCTGTGTTTTCCCCCAGACTAAAATCAGGTCAGCTCAAAGAGGTAGTTTACGAACATAAATAATTAACTATATTTATTAAAGAAAGAACAGTATATATTTACCTGTTGGCTTCCCTAACGTGTTCCTGTGCTTCTCTCACCATATCAGCATAGTGTTGCTGCTCCTTGCCACTGTTAGATCTCATTTTCTCCAACTACGAAAAGATAACAAATTATTAGAGTCATATTTTTCTTAAATAAGTTATATTGATTTTAAATAGGTATCAAAATATAGTTCAATGTTAATGTGACTGTTTTCAATATACATGACTAGGAGTTACAACTAATTTAAACTAGACAGTAATTTTATCCAAACCTCCAAAAAAAATTATATTGCCTTGGTCATCAGTCAGGTCATGAGTTAATTTTAAAGTCTTTTACCTTTTTTTAAAGATGTATGGAAGTAAAAATACTAGCTAATCAAATAGCTATTTATAGATAGCAATAAACTTATTGACTGTTATCTCTCACCTCCTCCAGCTTCCTCTTGTTCTCCCTGTGCTCGGTGTCGTGGATGATGAACTCCAACACGCGCCGCGCTCGGTCCCACTTCTGATACTCTTTTAGTTCCTCCTTCTCTTCCTCCAAAGTCTTGAGGCGCTCCTCAATTGTTTGCAGGAATTCGTTGATTTTCTCAACCTATATAAAAACCAACTTTGTTAGCATTTTCATAGGCGATGGTCAGTACAGCATAATACTATTACAGTGCAGAACAATGCTAGGTAATTAAGTTAAGTTAAAAAGTTAACGAATTTGGAGGACACAAAACATTACTAAACATAACATACATAACATATCATCACGCCTGTATCCCCGAAGGGGTAGGCAAAGGTGTACCAATGTACACCCACAGTTCGCCGATATGTTTAAGTCCCATGTAATAGGGGGCTAGTGCCACTTACCGGGCACAAATCCAAACTCCGACCTGCTGCTGAGAATTTCATAGACAAACCCAATAACATCTTGGTTGACTTGAGAATTGAACCCAAGACCTCTAGCATAGCAGTCGCGCTTAGCGCCAGTAGGCCAACGAGGCATTTTAACATTACTGTTGTAAATAATTGCAATTACTAGGAGACAGAAACATCATAGAACAGAATAATTTACTATTAAAAATGATTGTGGGGTTTTATAAAACAATTTTGGTTTCTTCAGTGACAATTTGGCATTAAGATACTCAGAAAAATAAATAACAAATGATTTACCTTTCCAACAGTCTCTTTTAAAATAGTAACAGACTCTTCTCTGCGCTCATCATACACTCTGGTTCCAGCCACTTCTCTTAGTAGCTTCAATCTGTGTGAGTCTGGCGCAATTGCCATTTGATTGATCTACAAAAGATTGATAAACTCGGTTAAATTCAATAATCATGTCATTTTAATGAACATTCATAAATAAGAAATTAAAAAAAAATGCACTAATGAAATTTTAGAGCTGTAAATAGTATAGCTATTATCTGAATGGACATTCAATAACGCATAGTATATATTTATATTTGCTGTGTTAGTGAGCAAAACTATCCATATAATGGTTAACATAATATATATTAGTGGATAATTTATGGAACCCAAAAAAATATATCCATAATATATAATATTTGTATAATACTTACTTTTCCTTGCTTCACGATATAGTAAGGATTGGAGTTAGACAGACCGGCACTCTCAAGAAGATTGAGTACCTCCGAGCGAGGCACCACTTTCTTGTTGAGGAAGAACTGGTCTTTCTTGGATCCAATGACACGGCGGAGGAAGATTTCATCTTTCTCAATCTTAAACATAACAACCACAATATAATTTCAGAATATTTTAGAGTGACTGAGAGATCTGAGAAAAAGTCTACGAGGATAACATTGTACATATGAACTAAAGAAAATACCAGACACTTAAAATAAAAATTAAAGTTTTTATCATAGGTAAATACTGTTTTTAAGATATAATGGTGTACTTACAGGTATTCTGTTGTCAGAGTTGTCAAAAATAATCTCGACGAAGGCAGATATGACCCTCGGTCCTGTACCTTCGTGTAACAGAGCAAGACGCTGCTCAGGTCTAAGATGGGAGAACTCATCGCTCAATACAAATTGTATGGCTGGAAATAAAAAAGTTGATATAATGTCTACATAATTATTTATATAATTTAAACATGGTATTAGAAATAAAACTGTGAAATTTGGAGGGCAAAGCTGAAGAGAAGCACTCATCCCAAATATTATAAAGTTACTTTTACAAAGTTTGTTCTTACCGTGAAAAAAGTTACTTTTCCCCGAACCGTTACGTCCGACCACGACATTATGTCGTTTGTCGAACGGTTCCACAACAATTTGTTCGCGATAACTCTTAAAACCCTGGATTATCACCTGTAAACAGAAACACTCACATAGCGTCATTTGTTAAAGACGGCATAGTGCACGCGGAAGGCTGAAATTAATAAATTGGGCAGAAAGGACCCATTTAATACTCGCGCTTTTACCTGTTTAATATGCATTTTAGTTGTTCGTTTATCCAATAACTTTAATTATTGTTTACAGTAGTGAAACGTTGACCGCCATTTCGAAATGCCAAAATTGACGTTTCCAACTTTCCACAGATAAAACGAATACAGTTACTTCTGTAGCGTTCGGATTCACACATAACTTTTAATACCTATATTATGTAAAAATCATTCAATCTCCTTGATTGAATGATTTTTACATGGATGTAAGAATTTTGAATTTTAATATAATGCGAAATATAAAAATTAATTAGAAACAAATAATGGAAGCAAAGAGGCATTTATTTTTCACTTACGGAACGTAACCGTACTGGAATGGAGGGCGCTGCTGAGCTTAATAGCAGTTAAGATATAAACACTGTTGCGCAATATAATGAAACTGTAAAATCTTTGTTTTGACAAAATTATGTTAAAACGATATATTTTCAGATTTGGTATGTATAATCATTCGATGGAATTATTCTAATGTTATCATAATTTTAGTTCCAGATTTAGGTCACGACGATTGTTTCTTGGCACAGGCCACCTGAGTTTTACCGATCATTACATTTTCGGTTCGAACAGGGATTAACAGTAGACTGTTAGATATCATCTCACTAACTAGTGGAAAATAACATTCTTTTACACTAATTCTAATTACGATTTAAGCTACTAGGTATTAGGTACCTACAAAATAACAATAACTGTAATAAACATTAATGAAAACTTAGAAAAAAAAACTACAGCTATGTAATTATTTACTCAATATCGAAGCGGAATGTGCTTACGTCTCTAGAGATCCATATTCATTAAATGCAGAATTCTTATAAAGCTTTTATTTACATTGACTTTACGTGATCCGATTGCGGAAACACCAGTTAATATAATCAAGTTTTATGTATTCTCAGCGATATAGCATAAAAAATCTGTCATGAAATTCCTTTCGGAGTATAAATTATCCTAGATATAATTTTATTAAATGTGAAGGTTTTTTTTTAAACTTCGTCTGATTTGAAAATTACAGGACAATAAAATAATGGAAATGCTACCGGACATAATTAATCATTTTTATGCCGATAAGTACACGGGAATGAAGCACACAATCCGCAAGGTCCCGCTAGCGAATAATAAAATAACAGAAAAACGAAAAGTCCGGTTAGACTAACAAAAGCAAGCTATCATTAGATGAAATTCAATCATTTAAGTAGGTTGACTAATGTACCTGGCTAGTAATTATTATAGTATATAGAGATAGTATCCCTGTTTTTGGCCCCGATAAAAAAAGCGAATCAAGCGTTAGTAATAATCAGTGTGTAATTTTGTTATATATATTACAAAAATTGGTGTAACTCCATACCTACCTATTAAATTTTAATTATGTACGACTAGAGCAGGTTAAATTACGAACCTACAAAAAAAAGGTATTTCAGTAGCAATAGCATATCCTTATAGTGGTTTCTAAAACTTTACATTATACTTACATAGGTAGTTCGCCCAGACTCAAGGTAGCTAATATTTAAATGGAAACTCTTGCTCTGAAATTCTAATACATTTAAAATATTTTATTCAAGAACTTTTTGTTTACGACATCTAGATTCAAAGCTGTGTTTCTTGAAGTTCATAAAATCGAAGACTGTTAAACATTGAAAGAAGTTTACAAAAATTACTTGCAAAATTTATGCCTAGCTAGCTACCTTAAAAAGTATAAAAACCTGTCTTGACTACCGAAAGAAAAGCCATTCTGTGGATGTTTCTTATACAGAACCTTCCTCACTAAAGTTTTTCGCGTCTGACCGGTTTTCTGAAGTCGTCTTAGTAATATATTGAGCCTTCTGTATACGTAAATGTTTATCTATGTATAGTAGTTGTACATTAGATCCTATATTTTTATTAGTACCGTCTCGACGTTTGATATCGGCGTATATGTTTCGGCTAAAGCAAGTTTCATGAATCGTATATCAGTCGGTTAAATTAATTATATTATTGTTAGTGAATTGTTTACATAAATATGACGGCACATAATATGAGCAGCTCAGTTCCTAAAGATGAAAAAATTGACGTATTTACAAAACTTCAGCGATTTGGAGTATTTCAGACGATACAGTATTTATATATTTGTTTAACGCTTATGATGGTTTCAATGACCCATGTGAACTATGTTTTTGTGGCTGAACATATAGATTACAGGTAAGATGAAATATATATTTACATTTAATTATTATTTTCTATTCAATTATCTTTGATTATCCTACTGCAATGGGGCTTCTTTCTTTTCCACTTACATCAATCCTGTGTTAGGATGGTCCAGTGTCCTGATCCTGTGTTTTTCGGTAAAAATCTAGACGTGAAAAAATTAAGGATAGTATTTTATAATTATCTTTTATTTTTTATTTTAAAAGTTTTACTGCCTTTACCGTCAATAAATTATTAGAAATTATTTATTTGGTCTTTATGGTGATATTTTAAAATTAATTGTTTGTTTCTGGAGAAGAAGGTTTTTTTCTAAGCTTTGTTATCGTCTTCAGAAAGAAGTTTCTAAATATTTTTGTGCGTTTATTTCGTGATATAACCGGTAGTAAAATGGTGGATCGATTTGAGGAAATAGTTTTCTGATTGATAGGGTACCTCAGAAGTCCCATATTATTTATTTTTTTCTTTTTCATATTCATGAGTAGGTCTACTATTTTTTTTTATGCCCAGAAACCTTATGTGTTTTACCGATTATGTTCACGCTTTTTGCGAGAGCCGGAAGTCTTCGTAATTTGATTAAAAAAAGGACCTTGCGAAGAGTAACATTAAACAAGGATATTCATAAGAACACATTATCTACCTATATCTTTGTACAAATCATCTCTTTCATCTAATATATTATCTTATTTAGGAATTGCATTAATTGCTATACCTACCTATGTACTACTGAATTGCAGTAGTTAGTTATTACAAATATTTTTATTTAAATAAATTCTCAGATACAAAGCATGTCAATGCCTTATAATGAGTCTCTTTAGAGTAAACATTCGAAGAACATTCTAATAATAATCTAATTGATCTGGATCTCGGTTGAATGTTCCACTGTTCGCATCAATTGAACTCATTGTGCGAATTAATTGTCTCCTTGCCATCGTGAACTTCCAGCGATTTCGACGATTAACCAAATTAATTTCTGTCTAAACAGATGTCGTGTCCCTGAATGTGAGAATGGAAGCCAGAACCTCACAACACCATCCTGGTGGCCAATTGATGTCGACTCCAAGTGTTATAAACCAATGCTAAAAGACAGAACTCATATATATTCAAATGACACCTGTACTAACGCTTCGTTTACTGGCGTTATAGAAGAATGCCAGGACTGGATTTATGAGAACAATGATTCTATTGTTGCTGAGGTAAGATTGCAATTCAGAGCAGGGACTGAACCAGAACTCATTTTAGTCTGCCATGTCGAAAGAGTTAACTCCATAGGAACATACATTATTATCATTAGATGATCAAAAGTTTATGTGGTTTGGAGTCCTAAGGTCCCAGCCGCGTGAACAACTATTGCCCTAAAATATCCCCTTAGGGCTTATTTAGATATGTTCAATCATTTAAAACGAAGATAATACCAAGTGAAAAATCAGACACCTTTCAAAAACCTAGTGTCCAAAAATTGTGGTCAAATAATAAAGTTCCCTTCTCCCATTTGCCTTCCAATAAATATCGAGCAGCTTTCTGTTCTACGTTCACGCATTCTTTTTGTTACATATCTTTAAAATCACAGGATATGACACTATCTAGTTATCGGTCAAACGTCTAATGTCCTCTACTAGACCTAGGTTTGTCGTTACTCCTTAAATAACAGACGTGACTTTAGTTGGTACCTAGTTATAGATAAGAAAGGTTATGAAGTCGAGTCACCTAAAATTTGGGGTAATTAACCCATTCGGGCGAATTGGTGTAATTCCTAAATACATGGATCTTACTGCAATTTATCATACAATAAATAAATAAATGTTTGCATTGAAATTATTGTAAACAGGTGCTAATTACAAGAGCTTTAATAGGATTATTTCTCAGTTTGTTTTGGTAATTCCTTTGTTTGGAAAACTGTAACCTTAGTTGCATATTTGCCAATCGCATAATATTGAATCTATTTAAATAAGTTAATATATTGATGTTTTTATTTTTGGTCGGTGTCACATTACTTCTGAAATAACCTTTCGTTTTGAAAAACCCAATAGCTATATCAAGAAATAAAATATATTTACTAAAATTACAGAAGGGTAGACGACTGGAGATAATGAAAGTGATTTATTTCGACTTCCGGGGCCCCTAATCTTTTTAACTTTTAAAATCATTAAACGTTAAGACCTTACTCGAGGAACACTTATTTCTGTTATATTTTTCTGAAATGGGTAACCAAATTTTTTTGTATCACTAGATCATATGTTTCACTTAACAGTAAACAAAACAAGATTCCAAAAGTAACGGTTGCGTCATGCAGTAGAAGCTAATGAGACTTGAAGGAAATTTTTCAATACCTGTCAATATGTTTTAGCACCTAGATAATTTTGGCTTCTCAAGTCTCTTGGAACTAGAACCGGAACTAGCATAATTATGATGTATTTATATAAACAGAAGAGAAATACTACTTAGCTAGTCCCCAAATCTACGAAACATAGGTTTAAACTACTCAACATATTAGCGAAGCTCATTATCTACAGCTAACTAAAGATGTAGTTGTTCAGTTGTGTCTAGATGATCTCTAATGACTTGTTTATGTGTACAGTTAGACTAATGAATATACTTAGTTGCATTAAATTCACCATTAATATGTATTAAGGTAAAACTAAACAACTAATTTAGAATTAAAGACTATTTTACGATACCTAGCTACATAGCTACCATGTTTTCTTTTCAGCTGAACCTTGCATGTAAACCATTGAAAATAAATTTTGTGGGCGGCATCCACAATACAGGGATGATATTTTCTATGATGTTCGCTGGCTGGTTAGCTGACAAGTATGTACTAACAATCAATTTTCTTCTATCTGCTGGTTGGTCAAGTTTTCAGCAAAATCTAAATTTTCTGCACCATTATCTTATTAAATGAGACTGCTGAAAAAAAAACAAAAAAACATATATGTATTTTACAGTTACACTTACATTACAGTTTTATTTACTTCGTCTTATCTAGTTGTAACTGCGCTAATTCGATTTGAATATTTCTTTGCACGAAATAAAATAACTCATTCAAAAAAAGACAATTTCAACTTCGCGTTATCACTAACTGGTTGTCTATCGCTATGCAAAAGTATAACATTCTACTGTTTTGGCAATCGAAAGTAAATTATTTGTCCATCTAGTCCGTTTACTGCATATAATTCGATTATAACTGGATTCAGATTCAATGTGGATGTTTGGTAAATATTCTTTCTCTTTATCTTCTAGAATAGGAAGAAAACCAACGCTAGTTATTTGTGCCGTTGGGGCCAGTGTTGGAATATTCAAACTGTTGGTCACAGAGTACTATTCGTATATAGTGCTTGAATTCCTTGAAGCAGTCATGGGAGCAGGTCTTTACACGGTTGGAGTAGTATTATGTAAGATATACATGACATGTCAGTAAAGGTTTTGAGATACTTAAAGAATTGCTGATTGATTAGTAAAATTATTGTTCTTTTTTAGTGATTGAAGTTGGAGGGAACTCCAAACGAGTGTTGACGGGCGTCATCTTCTCATATGCAGTCTACGTAGGTGAAATAGTCTTTGCTTTCTTAGCCATGTCCCTAAAATACTGGAAATGGTTGGTGCTAGTAGTTTACGCGCCTATGATACTCTTCGTGCTGTACATATTTCTACTGAAAGAGAGTACGAGATGGCAGATGCTTCGTGGTCATATGGAGAAAGCAAGGAAGACACTGATGACGATCGCGAGAGTTAATAAGCTAGATGTAGATGAAACGGAAATCACAGGGGTCAGCGATGATGACTTGCGGCTAATGTTTGACGTGGTCGAAGAGAAAGAGAAAGAAGATATCAAGGTCATTCTAGCGTCAAAGGAGATGATGACTCGGTTGACCGTGACCTCATTCTGCCTCTTCACATCCAGTTTCCTTTACTATGGCGCACTAGTTCACTGTGTGCTTCTACCAGGAGATAAATACGTCAATTTCATATTGTCAGCCCTAACGTCTTTCCCAGGAGAGATGATTGCTTACTACACGTTTAATAAGTTTGGGAGGAAGATAACCATGCAATGCGGCTACTTTCTGTCTGCCACATTTCTTATTGCTCAGAATTATAGTCCCGCGTGTAAGTATCACTATATTATTTCGTTTATGATTGGTAAAAAGAGTTCTCGAACTGCCTCGTTGGCCTAGTGGTGCTAAGCGCGCCTGCTACGCTAGAGGTCTTGGGTTCGATTCCCAAGTCGACCAAGGTGTTATTGGGTTTTTCTATGAAATTCTCAGTAGAAGGTCGGAGTTTGGATATGTGCCCGGTTAGTGGCAATAGGCTCGCCCCCTATTACATGGGACCTAAACATATCGGCGAACTGTCGTAATGAATGAAAAACATGTGTGTAGACAAGCCAAAAAAGAGTTGATTAAAACAATGTGTAGCTGATCTACAAATGGGAATAACATACCTACTTACGATATTTTTCTCTTTCAGCGGTAATTTGGTTGAAAATAATGTTTTTCCTGTTGAGTAAACTTGGGATGGTAATCTGCTTCACCGGCATTTACACGTACAGCATGGAATTGTTCCCCACCAGTGTAAGGGGCACGTTATTTGGCGTTGGTAACACTGCGGCGAGAATTGGCGGTATGCTGGCGCCTTTAACACCATTATTGGTAAGGTTTATGAACACAAGCTTATAATTTCATGAAATACTGTACCTACATATTGCGCTTACATTATTTCAAGTTATATTTGGTGAATGTACCTAATTTAATGCACCAATCTGAATGAAATAAAAAAACAGTCACTTAAATCGTAACAGATGTCTTTCAAACATTAACATAATGTATTCGAATAGATTAAAGCAATTAATCTTTTATTTATATGATATAAGTAGATCACAAGTTTTTTCTTAATTCCTCGTATTTTACAACGTAACGTAGTTAACCGGTCTATAAAACAAGAATCTTCACACACAAACCTTAAATACGTAATAATAGAAGCAAAACTGGAATTTGTTTTATTAGTTGTATTTTATTATTCGGATATTTATTATTGTTATTTTTCTGTTTCAATAGTTGTGCAATAGCAAACGTCAGCGTATCTATTGATGTCGATTTACATGGTAATGGCATATGACTAAAACTTGTTTTCTCACGGTAATAAATTAATCATTCAGAATTTCTTAGTAACGTTATATTATTATAATTTCGATAACTGTTGATTTCATTCATAAATATACTAACAGTAGTAGTTATGTTAACCATGCAACTTTTTAAAGAAAGACATTTTACATTTCAGATCACAGAATTTCCGGCACTTCCGTCGATGCTGTTTTGTCTGACTGCCATCATTTCGGCGTTCTTGTTACTTTTTACACCTGAAACGAAAACATTACCAATGTTCGATACAATAGCCCAAGTTGAATCATATAAAATATCACAACAAAAGAACGACGACGTAAATATCGATGACTCAATATTTTCAACCAAATTATAGGTAATGTTTTTGACTTTGGTATTTTAGTGAAGATCAAAAACACAAGATCCTGGAACAAAAGCTTTCTGAAACTATGCTGTTGGAAAAAAATATACGCCTAAAATAGTTATAGACTAACTAGTACCCTGAAAAGTATTATGTAATTTAATAATTAAATTGTTACTGAAACGTTGAAGAACTTTTTATTTTAAATTCGAACACCAATGGAACCTGAATAAAAATGATCTATCCTTGGAAAAATAAGTCCAAAAGTCAATGAAGATGCCATACGCTGTAGGTAATTTTGCGACAACAATACTTAAGTAGAGCCTGGGCGCTGTTGAATTTAATTACCACATATTTTATATTCCCAAAAATGTTGCGTCGTTATGGTGCGACAGTAACATTTAGATATTTATAAAATTATGGTCATCTAATGCCATCAATAACGTCATAATAATGTCTTCTAATGCCATTTTTATAGTTCTTTTATAAAATTATTTCAATGTTAGTTCCATTTTACGCCAAACTGTTCTCTTTCCAAACAGACTCATCATGATTATTAAAAAATATCGATCGATGTATCCGAGCTAGAAGCCATTTTAAAATCTTTTATTTAATCTGCCAACATTTCGGGTTACATTTTTTATCTATGTCGCGTCAATTTTACAAATGTCAAATTGTCAATGTGTAATGTGTATTGCACGGGGGTGAAACTCTCATACAACGAAGAATTCGCAAAAGTGGTGCTGCCATCTATATTTCGTATTCCATAATTTGGATTTAGTATAAGTTTTCTGTGGTTTTAAGACTGTCAAGTATAAACAATCTTTTTCAAAATTATTTTAATAAAATAATTAAAATAAGATAATTACATGGATTTATATACGGTTTTCACCAAAGGACATTCAGTAGAAAGGTTTTGTGTACATAATTCTTTAATTAGTTTTGTGAAAAATGTGTTTGTTTATAAAAATCTAAAAAGTGGTTGAACGAGAATTATTGGGTGTATAATTATTAAAAAATACGTGTGAATCGTCCCCCAGAGGGTCTATAAGTGTTCCTTTATACTAGCTATAAAGCGACTTGTGAAATAACAATACAATTTACATAATTATGACGGGCCTGTTGGTCTAGTGGTTAGGGACCCTGCCGTCTATACCGGAGGTCGTGGCTTCGATTCCCACTCAGGCCAATGTTTGTGTGATGAGCCTGATCATTTGTTCTGGTCTGGGTGTAATTTATCTGTAATTTGTATGTATTTAGAAATATATAAGTACGTTTATCGGTTGTCTGATTCCCATAACAAAAGCTCTGCTTAGGTTTGGATCAGACAACCGTGTGTGAGAGATGTCACGGAATATTATTATTATAATTCTAGTAAATTATAGTTTTTATACGTATTGATGTTGCTTTGTTATTATATTAGTTCATATACATGTTATGTTATGTTTGATGAACATTGTTAGCAAACAAATAATTGTGCAGCAATTATTTTTAATCCTGGCGCCCTATATGGTTCATCATGTTGTTCCTATGTTCGGATATTGCTATATGTTAGTTAATAAAAATGTTATGTTTGATAATTTATAACATTGTTAGCAAACGAATATTTGTGCCTCAATGATTGTTATTCCTTGCGCCTTATATTATGGTTCATCATTTGTTCCTTACTACGTACTGATCCACGTACGTCGTACTGATATTGCTTTATGTTGGTTCATAAAAAAATATGTTTGATGATTTATAATTAAGGTTTTATAACATTTTTAGCAAACGAATAATTGTGCAATAATAATTGTTACTACTTGTATGGTTTATATTTTTCTTTCGTACTGATGTTGCTTTATGTTATTATATTAGTTCATAAAGATGTTATTTATGATTGATTCTTAATTTATGTTTAAAACATTGTAAGCATAACTAAATTTTCCTATTATAATTAAGTTGTACATCCTAGCTTTAAGAATTGTAAAAAATAATTTAATAAACTTTACAGTATTATAATGAATTATTGGGTTTTATTTAATACACATAGAAAAGAATATACGGTAGTTTATAATAGCAACCACCAGAGGCCGCTACTGTATCATCACTCACACAAAGATTGCGTATGTGTGTGTGCTGTGTACGTTGGTTTCGGAATAAAGACACCAGAGTTCGCTCGCTTGCTAGGGCGACACGTTTAAGCCGCGAGAGGTCTCTCTTTACCCTACTTATTATATTTCTCTATGGTGTATTGTGTTGTGGATTGGCATTGGATTGGTAATAATTTAACCTTAAAATTGTCGCTATAATAGTTTACCATTGCAATTCTTCTCAATTTTGGTAAAACATAACGTAAATAAACATTAAGTTTTCTTTGAAGTAATTGAGACAGCGCTAATATGGAAGGGTTTGAGATAAGAACGTCGAACAGCAAAAAGGTAAGCAACGTTTGACTATATTATTATGTTTTTAAATGTTGCGGTTTTTATATGTATATATTACATTACAGGGTAAAGGACTGTTTGCAACGAAGAAGTACGATCAAGGTGACGTAATTTTGGAAGAGGATCCTTTAGTTTCCTGTCAGTTTTCTTGGAATGCCGCATATAGATACTTGGCCTGCGACCATTGCATGAGGTACAGATTTTCATTTATTTGCCGGGTAGTAGATTGTGTTCTGTGTTTTAAATAGTTTTAATAACGTTCATCTTGTATTTCAGACCACTAGAAACTCCAGAACGTAATGTAAGGCGTCTATCTTGTAAGCCCGATATTATTCTTCCATACTCGGACTGTTATGAAGCAAATTTAGAGAGCATGTCTATTTGTGATCACTGCGGCACTGAGTACTGCTCTGAAGTGTGTAAACAGAGGGCTTATGCGACCTACCACAGGTTGCTATGCCATGATCCAAGTGATGCCCAACATCCTATTGTGGTGCTTACTGAAGCATGGAAGTAAGTAAACATAAGTTATTTGTGCCTTCCCACTTTTTTGAATAGGATTCTGATTGAATATAATTATAATTGTTTGGCTAGTATTCATGACAAACCTTAATTAGATACACCTTGATTTTGATAATTCAATTTTTAACTATAAAATACATTTACAAATTGAAGCATTATATTTAAGTTTTTTTTCTACAAGTACAGCTTATGTGCTATACAGTTGCACACTGGATTCTGTACATACTAAAATACCAAATAACAAGCAACTGTTTCAAAAGAGAATGTATTTAAAAATATGTTTTTAATTTTCCAGACAAATGCATTACCCGCCCGAAACAACAAGTATAATGCTACTTGTCAGAATACTGGCCTACATCACCCAGAGTCCGGATCCTTCCGCCGCTGCAGCCAAAGTGAAGCAGTTCTGTCACCGCACAGTCAATGAAGACGCCGAGTTGGTACACAAGCTACTTGGTGAACAGTTCACAGATCAACTGAGTACTTTGCGGGAGTTGACTATCAATGTTATTAATGGAGAACATATTCAGCAGGTAAATAATTCACAAAAAAAAGAACAGAAATGTATTACATACTGCATTATAGCTATATTATGTCTGAACTCTTATAAACTTCTGGTATCAAATCAACAAGTGCAAAGTAAAATTAGCTATATATAAAACAATTACACTAAAGTTAACCTTTATTACTTTTTAAATGTTGAAGTACAATTTAATTTTTATTATTTTAATAATAATTTATTACATTTGCTCTATTTTTTTTGGGTTACTTGTAACTATTAGTTAACATTAAGTCACTTATTTTTAAAACAATTGTGATGTATGTAACAGATATTTATTTTAGTTTAATCTTTCAGAAGGTCATTTTAAGTAAATACAAACAATTTTAATTATTCATTAACCCTTTATACTAAATAAATACTTATTCTTATCATTACAGTTCCTAACTCCTGAAGGATTCTGCACATTGATGGCTTTAGTGGGCACTAATGGGCAAGGCATTGGCACAAGTCCTTTGGCTATGTGGGTGAATGCTGTACAGGAGCTCACCATGTCTGACGATGAGAGACAACAGTTGGACTTGTTTATTGATAAACTGTACCAGTATGTTGAAGAAGGTATGTTATATTATAATGATATATAATGATAAAGAACTAGTATAAACAACAAGCTAGAACATTCCCTTTATGGAGGTGGAAAGTAGAAAAGGAAACAATACAAGTAATAGTTGATTTTTGTTTAGAGTCAGTTTTGGTCATTGGTGACCTATGAGCTATTATATTATCACTCAACTTTTCTATTGAAATGCCAGAAATGATAATGATAGATATGTGTTTTCTTTATTGACATACATTCACTTTACATACATCAGAAATAAAACAAGAAAACTGAAAAGTGTAGTGTAGTAGGGATAAGGGAGAGATGCATCTTTAATCCCTGCCCTGTTACATGTTCATGCATTAATTCAAATAATTTTGTTTTACAGAATCCGGAACTTTCCTAAACACAGAAGGGTCAGGGCTCTTCCAGTTGCAGAGTGCATGCAACCACAGTTGTGCGCCTAATGCTGAGTCAACATTCCCTTATGGCAACCATCGAGTGCAGCTGAAGGCTTTGAAACCAATCATGCCAGGAGAGGAGATATGCATCAGCTATTTAGATGAGTGCGCTCTGCAGAGGTCGCGGCATTCGAGGCAAAAGGTAGGTTTTGATTATTGACAAATACAACTAACAAAAATCCAAATTTTAATGTTGTAATGGCGTTGTTTCTAATTTATGTAATATTTTTTTAGTTTCAAATTTAGAAATATTGTATTTCTTTATGTAGGATTATAAAAACCATTAATAAATTGAAGTCAATTTACTTTGACAACATAACTTGTTCTAACTTATGTTGTCAAAATAAATTTAAATGCAAGGAATGCCTTCCATATAAAAATTATTGAAAGAAATAATTCCTAAAAACATGTAGGTTCCTTAGGTTTACTCCAATGTTAGACATTGAAATAAAACTCCTTTTTACGTTTATGTCGTGGTATATTTTTATTAACTACTAGCTGAGCCTCGCGTACCTAGTATCTAGCTCGTACCTAGGTCCCGTTAGAGATGTCTATATACATAGTTATTCTGTTATTCGGCGCGGAAACAAATCTAACTGTAATCTGTTCTTGAATGCAGATATTGAAGACCGAAATCAATAAAACAAAAAAAAAATCTTAAATTGACAGGAACTAGCCCAAAACTACCTATTCGTGTGCTGGTGCGAGCGCTGCAGCCTGCAGTCGTCGCAGCCGGACTGCACGAGCGAGGAGGACATGAGCGACGAGGAGCTGGACGCGGACGACTGATGCTCCAACCTGCTGGCGCTCTGCCTGCTCGGCTTGTGATGCTGCGATCTGCTGCACGCGGGCCAATGCCTTACTGACATTCTTATGTGTAGTGCGTGGTAGTGTGGATTGGTGATGAATATCGTGTGCGGTTCGGTTTGTGCTGGTGTACAATATTATACTGTGGTTCGGCCGCTGAAAGAAAGATGAAATTTTTCTGTGTAGTGGTTTGTGTGTTATGTTTTGTGAGGCTGTACATAATGAATATATTGCACACTTTGGTCTACCGCTGAGAGAATGCTTTCCTGACAGGTTGTGATCAACAGAAATGTATGACTTTACTAAGAGGCAAATAATTTACGAAACAGCACTCATTTGGCCTATAGACAAATAATATCATTATGACAAGTTACAATAAATAATACAATGCATTCTCTCAGAGGCCGGATAATAATACTAGTTGGTGTACATAATAATTTAATGTATTGATTGAGGCTTGTGTAATTGAGTTCCAATGACATAATACAGTTACATTTTAAATTATAGCACCTTATCAATCTCGTATACGATTAAAAACTTCGCTAGTGAAAGAATCAGCTTTTTGCTTGTACATACGTCGAACAGAGGAATAGTCTTTAAATAAAATTACAGCAAAATGCATCTTATGACCCTTTTTATTGGGTTTATTTTAATAATTTAAAATAAACCCAGTAAACTTGCTCTGACTTCAGGCATTAGCTTAAAGCTACTTTATTTATAATTTGCTGTACAGAAAAATAGTCCTTCATCCTTTGCCGTCAGGTCTTAAATCAGATTGTATCGAAAATGGTGTTTATTCTTTTTATGGACTATATTTTAGTTTCTTTATTAAATAGCTGATACCTTGCTACCAGAGGTATATGTGAAGCGTTAATCATTGTTGTATAGCCTTAAGTGACTAGTATAGAAAGATCTATAAATAATAATTATACACGGTTGTGTATATAATGTGTACATTATTACACATGTTTATAATACACAACGAAAGAGAGAAGGTTGTAGTGTGAGTTTGTTCTTACATAAGTAACAATAAGTAAAAACATTAAGATATGTTTCATTGTTTAAAAAATGCTAGCTTAAGCTCTAAAAATGATCTGTGCTATTATAGTCCTACTTCCAGAAAGCTAGAAAAACTGCATTTGTGTTACTAAGCATTAAAACATATGATAGATGAGACCTCTTTCATCTAAGCAACTTGACAATTTGTTCATGACTTGCTCCATTTTGTATTTATGCTTGCTTGAGTTTAATATAGGTTTAAGTTTTGCTCAACATTGCTGCTACTTTCATGTGACCATTTATAGAGTTCGACACCAATATTGTAAATAAGAATATGATACTAAGCATTTAAATACATCATTGTATTAATAAATGTTTAACAAATAAAGGCCCTAATTTTTGTGTAGTAAATGTTTTTAGATGTTAACTAGAATCTAAATGTTATATCCTTAGCATTTACTCTACATGAATGTTATAAAATAATTTACAAAATAGTTTTACAAAAGTGTTTCGGTGTACAGAAATGAAAAAAGGATAAGTTGAAAAAAATCTGGCTCTAATGATAGGAATATTATATTTGTGTAAGAAATAAGAATGAGGTGCGGATAAGAAAAGGGTAATTAAAAAGATTGTCGAATACTGGTTTCGTCTAGAAAGTATCGAAGTTTTTGTGAAATATTCGTGTATTGTGACGTCATTTAGTAGGTAAACTCAATACGGCCTATTTTAAACTCTATGTCTTTGTCTTAAGTCTAAATGTTCTATATCTATTGTGTCTAAGCGTAGTGTAGAGAATTTATGTAGCTGGAATGATAGCCCAATGTTAAAATGGCCTAAACTTATTTAGTAAATTGGTATGATGAGTTACAAAACGCGGGCGTTTTGAACTGATTTATGACAGACTAATTATGTGCCAACTTAGATGCATATTAAAAAGTTATGTAAGAGACAGATTGACATCATCTAACTAAAGATATCAACAATTTTCATTGTACTTACTGTGTTATCGAGTTGTTAAAAAGTTTAGGGCTTTTTACTGATTGTGGTAGAAATTGGTCCAAAAGGAGTATTGGAATAAAGAGATCGAATTTTAGTGACGTAGCCTCATAGTTTCGGCCTAACATAAAATTAGAGTATTTTTAAAGATGAACTAAATAAGCACGGGTCGCTCTGGTCATGAAACAGTAAAATCGAAAGTTTAGAGGATAATCAGCATCCAATCATTTAAAAGATAATCAGCTGTTAGTTTTATGAATGTGTACATTGAAAAGTTAGTTATATATGTAAAAGCTGTCAATTATGACAGCTGTATAATTGACGTGTCTGTGTATTATATCGATGTCAAATTATTGCAACGAGGCACAATTTTGATAGGCATACAAATAGTTATTACTATATGTATTAACACTATATCAAGTGAATAAATGTTAAATATCCCGGATATGTTAATTTTTGACAAAAAACTTGACAAAAGACTTGGCCCAGCTGTTGGTCAACTAAAGGCATTGTATAAAAAACTGTTTTTAAAACATATATTTAAATAAATTGAGTTTCCAAATTCTGGCACATATAATGTATTCCGAAAAATAGATGTAAAATATTGTAGGACTATGTTGTGCCAAATAGATTAGAAGTTTAAATTAAGAAAGAAAGGCATGCTTTTACTATTAACTTACTGTGTTTAACTAGAATATATTGTTTTTTAACTATGGCTCTGCAAGATCAATATGATATTCAAAATTGTTTTCCAACTCACAGAATATATGAATGTTTCTTCTAAATGAAGAATGTTATTTGGCTTGTTTTTATTAAATAAATTATTTGTCCATTATTATATTTTTTATTTTTTTTTCTAACTCAATAATCCTTAATGCTCTAGATCTTATAAATATCTTGGTGTCATGTTTTTAAAATCAGTTTTAAGGAACACTAAGTTTGGTACATGGTCCACAAAGACGCTAATTTGTTTATACGCAAACTAAATAAGAATGAGACCATCGCTATATTCCTATAACATGCATCGGGAGAATAGAACGGCAGAAAAATAACGTGTCAAACAAGTGTTCGTCTACAACACCATTGTGTTTTTAGTGCATACGTTTGTGCGTATCGGCCACTATGTATGAAATTTTAGTCGGAACTAAATTTGATAGCTCTTCTCTTCGTCTGTTCTTTTCTACTGAATTATGTGCAAGTGAATAGGATACCGATAGCCGAAAATAATTTTAGTGGGTGTTTAACAGAATTGGGGCCACTGTTAGAGATACAACAACAAAACAAAATTTCGGATATCAGAAAATACAATTTTGATATAAACAACTTGAAGTTATTTAAAGTCTTGTTTAATTTACCAGTTGGGAAGTGTTTAATTATCCGGTGGGTCGGTGAGGTCACTCGAAGTGAAGTGAGCACAGCTAATTGTTATTGAGAGGTACAGGCTACACAGTTCGTTTGTTGCGGGAAATTTGTAAATCGTCTGAATTATTTCTACTAGTTCGAGAGTTGTTTTAAATGAATCGGTAATTGGAATTAATTAAGCTATAAATAATAACAGTTTTGGGTTTGAATATTGTGTTCTTCTTTTGTTTATTTGTTGGAAATTGCGTGGTTAAAATAGAATGAGAGTAATTATTATTTTGAGTGAGATAATATTTGAGATTGTTCACGTTTCTAGCAATGACAAAGCTTATCCTCCTTGAACTTGAAGGTTTTATGCTTCAGGTACAAAATGCTTCGATTTTCAAAAGGTATTTTTTAATAGAGATGCGATATATTTCACAGTAGTTTTTTTTTGATTTGGCAGTTTGCACATCGTCGTTAATTTCCACTCATAAATAAAATGAATTCAAATGTAGCACGAATTAAGTTCCACTGTTCGTTAGATACATTATTTTTTTCCTCAACTTTGACCCCAGACAATTACGCGTAAGGCCAAAACATACCGACTGCTCCTCGATCTTGAATATTAAAATGGCGATACATAAAAAAACAGCGCAGTACAGAAGACAAAGTCTTCCCGAGAGAGCATAGTGCAGCCTAAGCCCGGCTTTGTGCAAACATTCATTCGTGCCCACCCTACTTCAAACGACGTCTATCCTTAAAAGGGAGGAGAAAATTATCTCGTGAATAAATTATATTTTCCCCCTTTATGAAGACAGTTGAAGTGCATTTTCGTTCATGTTTTTTTTTCTCGTCTGACTTAGATCAAAGACATTGCAGGAATTCCGGCCATGAGCCCGTGACCCCGCAAAAATAAAATGAATAAAGAATTTAATGTGACTTGATGTTTTGGGATAATAACGTTAAAGTGCTATAGAATGTTTCCCGAGCGAATTGTTTGTTTTTCTAATTCTATTTGCTCGTTGAAAGCGACCTTTGGTCTTGTTTAAAATGCGGAGGTGTTTGAAGGGGAATATAGTTTTGTTTTGTATGACAGGAAATGCCTTATGTTTTACGATATTTGTCGTACCTACACATCACCTCTTTTTGCATGTCCGCAATAAAATTGAAAAATACAGGTGGTTCACACGGTGCCACTTTCATGTTCACCTGTTCGTCCAATCAATATTTCAAGATAGCCAAGTGAGTTAGCGATGAACCTATACATAAAAAGAAACGAAGATCTTGGTATAAATAAATACGTCTGTTCGTGTGATATAGGTCCGACATTTCTGAGTAACATCACGTTGCTTTGTTTCATGTAATGAAATCATTAAATGTACCATATGAACCAACAATCGATTACCTTTTGCACTAGTTCGTTTAAATTTTCGAAGCCAGTGTTCCGTTTGATTCAATTTATAACAGGACAGCCGTTGCTAACCGACCGAGCGAAATTCCTGTAGCCAGGGCAACTGTGCACGGTCCCCACTCTTTGATTTACGTCAGTCCCTTTGCCCTCGCAAAACTGAATACGATTATACTGCAAAAAGGACTAATCGTTAATGTGGTTCTCAAAAGCGGTTGCGGGACGACATCGCTTCACTAGAATGTGCTAATAACGATGGGCAGATATGGAACGCTGTAAAGGAGGGCTAGATTTAAATTAAAATCATCCCTTTACTTTGAAGAATTGGTCGGGAGGGTATTTAAATTGTGATCCGTTCCGAATATTGGTGTTTTCGTGAGTGGGTTGCGTATAATTGGCGAATTTTATACTCAGATGCCTTTTGTCGTCGGTTATTGAGTAACTCGAGCGTCCCTTCGTGGA
The DNA here is from genome assembly GCA_905146925.1 of Autographa gamma. NCBI lineage: Eukaryota > Metazoa > Arthropoda > Insecta > Lepidoptera > Noctuidae > Autographa > Autographa gamma. The sequence goes on from LR989858.1 coordinate 3,298,800, forward strand.
ATTGCTTTGAGAAATGAAAAATTTGGTGATAATGTGGTTTGGTAATTTTGTTCGTGGTATTGTGTTTCGTGGGTTGTCCTCCTTTGATGAAATTGAATTGAGTTGCTATGGTAGAAATGTATTGATATTTGTTTGCTATAGATATTTATACTCTCTTTGGTCTAAAAGCGTAAGCACAATTTTGTTAAATAGGTTTCAGTCTGCTCTGCTTCAGGCCTTTTTATTTAGATCTAATTTTAGACGAACTATGAGATTTTATCCATGATACTGTTATTTGCTACAAGTAAATCATATTTAATTTGGTTTATACAGAGTAGGTACCTATGTTACCAAAACATCATCGCAAATCTATTCTTAGTACATTATGTTTGATTACAAAGCATTTACAATTGTAACACAATTACTAAAATAGACTTGCCAGTAAAGGCCCATTCACACAAGGGTTCTCCAAACAGTGGATCGATCGTATTCAGGCTCGGTGGCTCACCTTCAGCTTTGTGTTTACATCGGATAATAGATCCTAAAGGAGATTACACCAATTTGTATTAGTGTTAGGACTTGTTCGATCGATGCATCTACTGACTACAGTAGTCTAGGCTGTTCAATTGTTTTAAGTGCTTTTGTTTTAGTACTGATTAGTATTGACTAGTTACAGCGGTAATAAGTCAAACAACTGCCAGACAACTGGATCGATAAAATGAAGACTGGTTATCACAAATGCTTTCGAAGTTATAGTACACTTTCAACTGTTATATTTATGGTCTTTTATCTAGTATGGCAAGACGAAAATTACCGATTAATTATGATGCAGATTCCAAAGTAAATAACACAATTATGTAATTTAAAATCTTCAGAAAAGACCGAAAAGATGAAATAGGAAGGAAACTCTTCAAACGGTCCGTTCAAAATTTCTGTTTGTTTTAAATCAGGAAATTTTACCTCAGAACTAATTAAACAAACAAAAACCGGTGCCCAGTAATTGTAGCACCACATAAGTAGATGAAGAAACTTCACGGAGTTGAAAGCTAGTAAATTGAAAACCACAGCGGGCCCGCATAGCTCGCCGCATCGCTTTGAGGGGATAAAAACACGAACGAAATGAAAATAGGTTAAATGCGCCCTCGGGGGCCAGAGGTCCAGATATAGGTTTTTGTATCAACAACCAAAGGCTCGCTCCCTTATAAAAATTTAGCAACGCATTCAATTGAAACTATTTGGTCAGTCACGTATCAATTGTTCCATTTTTTACGTGATTGCGAGAATGTATTTACCTTTTTCTTGCTAAAGGTTAATAATATTAACTTTTTGTAGCAGGATTGCATGCTTAGTGCTTGGTTAGCTCCGATAGTCGAGACTATTGAAAATAATGTTTTGTTTGTTTTCGTTTAAAAGTTTTCTTTTAGATATTTCAGTATTCAATTCAGCACTTTCAGATATTAAAAAGCTTAGATATTCATCTACAAAAATGTAAAGAGAAACTTTATACCTTTTACATTTGTACCTAATACCGTGCTACTCATAGCCACGTTTAGCAGATTTTACTAAAAGCTTCACAAAAAATAAAATACAGAAAATGATCGCAATTTAACAGAAGTCACAGACGGCGTTCTCGATGTTTGTTAAGTCGCAAAGAGCAGCCAGAGGCCTTTGACGAACATAAAGGAAATGTAAGAAATCGCATGAATGGCCAAACTAATAAACAACTCGACGATCTTATTGAGAGCGGAAAACGTATGTAGATGGCTATATTATAAAGAATATGACGCAATACTTACTATGATTTTGTTTTGTTCGTAATATCTCGATACTGTATAGAGTTATAGAAAATGCTTGGAGGTCCTTTGATTCGCTAGCACAAAGATTTTGTTCCAAATTATTAGATTGTTACAAAGTACTTTACGTAATGATTTAGTAAAGTTTTTTAAAAACGCTAACGCTGCAAAATGTGAATGCTTTACTTTCCATTGAATAGTTCTAAAATCCAAAGGTTTTAAATCAATTTTAAATAATGCTTGATAAATCTGGATATCAATACGTCTGTTAATAATCCAACAAAATCAGAATCCTCAACGAGGTAAGTAATAACCCTGTATCCCAACGTCTATTTTAGTCAATCAATCAATCAATCAATCAATCTTTATTTGTGAACACAGGTACAAATAGGTCTTATACAAAAATACATATAATCGAGCTCTGAGTTCTACCAAAGAAATTGGTGTACAAATAATAATGGTTATTTAAAAATGCCGTATTCAATTTATATAAACCAAAGAAATACCTATTCAATTAATTACATAAGCATAAATTATTCTACTATTATATTATTATTATACAATGTGTTACATTTTATATATAACTAAGTTATGTTTTATCATTTAAAAATTCGTCTATGGAGTAATACGTCTTATCTAATAAAAACACATACAATTTACCCCTGAACTTGCGGGTATTATCTTCATTCCTTATGCATTTAGGTAATTTATTATAAATCTTTGGAGCCATTACAAAGATACTGTTTTTGTATAGAGTTGTATTAGATCCTACTATTTGCATCCGGTCACAGCGGCGCTGACTAGTTACTCGAGCAAATTTATCTGGATTATTTTTTACAAACATACATGTTTCAAAGATGTACAACGATGGCATTGTTAAGATTTTTGAGCTTTTAAAAAATGGTTTGCAACTGTCTGTTGTCTGTAAATTATATATAGCTCTAATGCACCTTTTTTGGCACTTAAATACTGTATCTTTACGAGTAGCATTGCCCCAAAATATAATCCCATATCTCAATGTTGAGGCCACCAAGCCATGATACGCTGTTAAGACTGTTGCTCGATTGGCCGTTTTACTTAACATGTGCAGGGCATAGGAATACTGGCTTAACTTACTACATACCTTGTCTACATGAGAATTCCATTTTAAAGTGTTTTCTATGTTTAGTCCAAGAAATTTTGTTACTTTTGTTTCATTAATAAATTTATCTTTGTATTTAATATTTATGTCTAAGTTGTTTACTCTTTGTTGAAATTTCATTAATACTGTTTTATCAAGATTTATGACTAAATTATTACTTTGCAGCCAACTAATAATTGATACTAATGTGGAATTAATCTCAGTCTCTAATGTGCTTAAATTATCACTATTAAAAAGTAAGGTACTGTCATCTGCGAACATTGTCATAGGATATGGGGATGCACTAGGAAAGTCGTTTATGTATATAATAAATAGGGCCGGCCCAAGTACACTACCTTGAGGTACTCCATAATTTACAGTTCTATAGCTAGATTGATATTTTGTTTCGGTTTTATTATATATTCTACTAATTGTCGTTATTTGCTGTCTGTCACAAATATATGATTCTATTAAATCTGATATATTTCCTCTTACTCCGTATGCGTTAAGTTTATCTATCAATATTTTATGGTCTACGCGGTCAAAAGCTTTTGACATGTCCATATAAACCACCAGAGCCGGTAGTCTCTTATCTAGTCTATCGCTAACCATATGTAAGAAATCATAGATAGCCATGTCAATGGATCTATTTTTCCTAAATCCCTTTTGGCTATCAACAAACAAGCTATTTTTTTCAAAGTATGAAGTAAGTTGATAGTATATTGCTTTTTCTATAATTTTTGAAAAAATAGGTATCAACGCTATGGGTCTGTAACATGACATATCTTCCCTATTGTCTTTCTTGAAGAGAGGTTTTATAATTGTTATTTTTAATTCTTCAGGAAAGTAGCCATGATATATACACATATTTATAAGATGACTTAACACAGGGGCAATTATTGTGGAGACTTTTTTGACAATGCTTGTAGTTATATCATCATAGCCAGTGCTAGACGTATTCTTAAGGGACATAATAATTTGGTAAATGTCTTGCGGTATTGTCGGCGACATAAACATTGAATTAGTTCTACTGTTTATATTGTTATTATTTTTATTTATGTCTAAATTAGTAACTGCTTTTACTTGGTCTACAAAGTAATTGTTAAATGCTTGTGTTATTTCAAGAGGTTTAGTTAAAGTTTTATCACCCGCTTTTATTTTCATTATGGATTCATCTGGTAAATTGTATTTTTTCTTATTTTTGTTTATTATCTTCCATGTGGCTTTACATAGATTTTGAGCTGAGTCTATGAAACGGTTATTATGGGCTTTTTGTGTGAGATTTACAATTTTCTTCAGCCGATTTGATAGAATTTTAAAGCTTGTTTTATTTTGCTTATTTGGTAATGACCGGTATTTCCACAACAATTCTCTTTTTCTTTTACTGCAAGTCTTAATGCCACGACTAATCCATTTTGCTTTTTCTTTAGTCGATACACGTATTTTTATATTTGGAAAACATAAATCATATAGTAGCTTGAAAAGGTCATAGAATAATGTGAATGCCTTAGCGGGATCCGTTTCCTCGTATACATCTGCAAAAGTGATAGCTTTAATGTTGTCTATGAATTTTTTAACATTTTCTTTTGAGTAATCTCGTTTAGTTGTGTACCAGTAATTTAATAGGCATGTTCGTTTAACTGGACATCGCAGGAGTTGCGCCGTATGATCGGATATCGCTAGCTCCAAGACTTCTCCTTTTGACCCTCGTACATTATGAATGATGTTATCTATGCAAGTGCCACTGCCTAATCTTGTGGGTTCTTTTATTTCAAATTTGAGATTGTAGCCCGATATAAGATATTTAAATTGCTCTAAGCATGCCGTCTTTTTTAAAAGATCAATGTTGAAATCACCGCACAAAATTAATCTTTTGTTACTGTGTAGTGAAACTGACTTCATAAGGAAATCTAGGTTGTTAAAAAATATCTCAAGTTTACTTTTTATATCTCTACTATGTGGGCTCCTATAGATACACATTACAACAATATTGTGGTCAGTGAGTTCAACTGCACAACATTCGATTACATGGGGAACACAATATTTTTCTATAGATTCCAAAGCTTTATACTTAATACCGTTACGTATCATTATACATGTACCACCATGTCGGGATTTCCGAGTGAAATGTGTAGCAAGTGTAAAATTAGGGATTTGCAACAATTCAACATCAGATAATATCATATTGTGCTCTGAGAAACATAGGACATCGATTTGTTTTCCTGAATCAAATAGTTCATGAAGTGCGACAGTAAACATATGAGATTTGTTCAAAAGACCATTTATATTTTGATGTAGGATATTTATAATTATGTTTATATACGAAAAAAGTTTTCATGGTTACCAAATTGCTCATCTGAAGAGGATACATATTGGGTTGAAGACATTAGCTCTGTTACGGTCAATAATAAGTTTTGAAAGATATTTCGTATACCGATGTCATTAATTTTTCTATTTAATTTAGAGAACATTGTGTAGTCATAAAATAGATTTAGATTAGAGTCAAACGCAGTAGCATAATTATATGTTTGTAGGTCGAGGTGTAGTAAATTATTAAATGTCTCTATACGCCAATTAAACATTGTTGAGTAATTACTTAGCTTAAAAGTAGGGGCACATAAAATTATATTCGTATTATTTACAGTCATTAATGAATCTCGTAGTTTTAGAATGATATTAACATAATTTCCAGTATGTAAGAAGTCTGCTTCGCCAATCAAAATAACACAATAGTCATTAAAAGAATAATCAGTTAGCTTTTTGTGCAAGTTGTCTATAAGTTGAAGTATACCACAATTCGGCGTGACGTAATGACATATTTGAAACTTTTTAAATACGTCTTGGGCTGTAGACAAGACTTTGTTTTGATTGTTAGCACTAATGATGCACAGTTTTCTTTTAATAGCTATCGAAGAGTTGTCATCAGTTTTCTCATTCTTTGTTGATATATTGTCAAGTTCTGCCGTTGTCGAAGTACCAATCGTGTCTTGTTTTTCCGAAAATTTCTGTGTTTTCTTTGTTTTTTTCTGTGTCTTTTTCTGAGAATTTGGGCAGGGAGTAGATGTAAGTGAGTATTTAGGAGTTCCCATTTCACGCGTAGCCTTATCCAATACATCATTTTTTATTGTTAATTCATTTACTGTATTTTTAAGCTGAGTATTTTCTATTTTTAAATTCGTTATTTCTTGTTGCGCCGAATTAAGTTGTGAAGTAAGTTTTTCTATCTGGTTATGCAATTGTTGTATTTGTATATTGTTTTCGTTAATTGTTTTTTTCCGCAAGCTGGTAGTGCTGCCATCTAACTTCGAAAGTTGTTCTTGTGTTTGTAATTGGTGCTCTTGTTCATTACTGTCGTCATCCGATAATTCTGGCATGCTATTGTTATGAGCGCCATCTATCGTTAGACTACTTGAACTATGTTCATCATCGCTTGACTTAATATTGTTCACAGATTTATTTTTACGAAATGTAATGTTTTCGAAGAAATTCATAGTTAAATTTGTAATTTATAATTCCAAGTATTTTTTGTTTGATGTATTTGATGAGGTTCGAACTCGCGCACACTCGTCAAGCCTGACGTTGCGAAAAAAAAGCGATACGTGAAACCACTAGACCAGCAAGTCTATTACTAACTATATGAAATTGGTAAATAGTATTTGATGGATATTTTTTGAACGTCGGTAGACGGTTATTTTTCAACTTTTTGAATGTTTGTTTTGCAAATGTTGGTTTTACAAAATTGTCTTTTTTACACTGTTTAAATCTAGAATATTTGGTCGAAAACACTGTCACATCATCCAAGTACACTTAAATGAGTCTTATTCCTAGTTTGTTCACCACAATAACACAATTTTGTCTCATTGTTTGTTTACAGTGAGTTGTTTGTTAAAATCGTTCCAAACTTTTTGTTTATATGACAAAATTCTTAGATAACGTTGTCACTTGCTTATCATTAATTGTTCTCACTAATTCACCAACTTTATCACTTATTAACTATTTTAAGATATTTTTAAACAATTATTTCTACGGAGCTTATACTGTGACGGGCACTAGCGCCACCTACGCCTTCCAAATAAAGTAAAGTAAATACAGCGCTAAACTCAAAACAAAGTCCTGCAAATCCTTTTAAATCCGTGTCTGCCTATCATCTGTCCAAACAATCTGCTTAGAACCGACACACGAATGCTTCAGTTGATACGTCAAGAAAACTTAGGGTATTGCTTAATTAGGGAGGCTTGGCGGGTCTTGCTAAATAACGCCGATTCCGAGCACCGTTTGTAAGGCTTAAGAGTTGGCTCCAGTAATCCCTCCCCTACCCACGTATCGTACTGAACCGATGTTAAATAGAAAATTACTCTTATTAGCCGACTTCAAAGCTTCGTTGTAGGAATGCGACGAAATAGTTGACATTTTCCGTATTTCAATTACAGGTTTCGAAGTTTAATAGTTCGTGTTACAGATAGGTGAAATGGTGTAATTTGGAATTATTTAGAGAGAGTTTGTTTCAGAAGAGAAGTTATATAAGTAGCTAGCTTAAGCTGAAACGTAGAGTTAGTGCGAACTAACTAACAAAGTCAAATGGCAAGTCTCAATGGTCTTTGAAATATGAATACATTTTTATAGAAAACTAAATAAAGAGTTTTAGTGTCTAAGTCAAAGAAAAATCTACAGGCTGTGACTCATATCTATTTCTCAACTTAAATCGTAAGTCGGGGTCAGTTGATACATGCTTGAATATAACCTGTAAACATTATTATAAAAACAAGGAACTATTCAAAGGACAAACACGAATAGCTATTTATGGGTCATAATCCCAAGGATTTGGCGGGTTAAGTCCGTCCAGCTATCGGTAGTCGTCATCAATCTTGCTCAGACCCGCATAATCACAGAAAACGTAACCGTGGATTATATGGCGACCTCAATTTTTAAGCGATGCCATATGTCTTATACTAGGCTATATTCGTTCGGGTAAGGACGGGACGCCGCTATTAATCACAATCCTTCCTCCGTCTTATAAATTAGAATATTTGTTTTTCTGATCGGGGTTTTCTTGTTGGATTGTAAGCAGTTTTTCAGAGCTTTGTTTTGGTTCGTGTGTTAGCTTTTTTTTCGCAAAAAATGGTATTTGTGCCTGATTTGAAGAAAAAATATAGATATAAATTATAGTATGGTTTTGAAATACTGTTGTTACTGGGAATGCTGATTTTGTAGAATTTTCTAACTAAAGCAGGAACAATTATGTTCCTGATTAATTCCTACTGTGCGTGAAGTTTTTAAGAAATAACTAATTAATTGTAATTTTGATACTATATATCTGACCTTAAACATCGTACTTACTCAGATATACTGAGGCCGAAAATATAACGACCGCAAAAAACTGTAACAAAACTATTATCAAATCAAACAACTCAAATATTTTCCACGAAAATTGGCTGCTTAGGGCAAGTTAAGGGTGAAAGGACGTTATCTCAGTTACGGAATGTGCTAATAACGAGATCGAAAAACCCTGTCAAGATAAAGTCAGAGCTTCAGAGGGTGAATTTTAATTAAATGCGTCTACGGACATTAATGAGATGAAAGTGAAGTTGCCCTTTAATCGTGATTTGTTTGTCCTAACGGCAGAGGGATCCAACGGCTATGAGATCAGATAAATACGTAGACTTTGTAACTTCTTAGGTTACCTTATCGCAGGAAGTTTGTTTACATGCTTTCAAATAAGCGACCTAATTAGTTCGTATTTAAATTGAAATACTTTTGAATATCAGGTCTTGTGAACCCTAAGACGAAACTTTATTTCGCTTGAATTGAAATTCGACACGTATTTACAGATAAGTTCTGTTATTTCGAACGGGTATATTGTATACGAAGAGATATACCTACCTAAGTACGTAGGTATATGTGAGTATGTATAGTATACTATAGCGAGAGGAATATATCATGAAGGAATAGTGAAAAGAGATAAAAATGAACGACGTCACACGATTGCGATTGGCAACCTTGTTCTGTTCGGCCTTGTTCTGCAAACTATGCCGGGTTCGGCTCCAAATCAATCTACCGGATACCAGTATTATGATTAAAAATACCAGCCTTTAACAGTTCCAATGAAAACTAAAATTAAACGAAAAGTAATACAAACTATTCTCCTACTTCGTTCATCTCACAGATATGTATTTGAAATATATCCATAGTTTTCAATATATAAAATTTCTGCACAAGATTCCGTAGTGGATCATGAAGTTTGATAAGATATTAGAATGTTCGAGAACGCCACTGGGATTGGTCTTCCTAATAACGATATACTGAACGGTTTTCGTTTGCTCCAGTATTAAGTTTTGTTGACTTTGGTGACCGTACTTAGGTTTTGAGAAAGCCATCTAGCTTATGATTACATTATACTTAGGTTAACATTTATGAAATTTATCCCACGATAAGTGCCTTTATACATAGTAATGTGTTTGCTTTTTGTCTCTTAAAAGACACTGTCTTGAAACAATATAATATAGCTAAAAGTAATAGTCAATTTTTGCATGAATACGGTTTGAATATATTCAAGTTCAAGGTTATCAGTTCAGTAAATCTGGCCCTTAGTATTTTCAGTCCCGACAGAACAGCTATCTTAGCGAGGGTAAATAAGTCTAGGGTCATATAAGGAGACTTTAACACAACACCTGACTGCGAGATTAGTATACAATATGCAAGAAGCGGGTTTAAGTGGTAACGCGCGGACCCTATCAAAATTTCACAACCTCGACCCGGAAAAAGCGAAAAAAGGTTTTGACAAAACAGTGTCGTTCCTACTCCCGTGCCTTAAAAGGATTCCGTACTTTCGATCTCAGTGGGACAATAAACCTATTTCTTTTTGTTTTATCTTTCACTTCACTAGTGCGTCTGAAGAATGATGTTCGGGTCCAAGCTTCAGATCTTATTATTTGTTTTGTGATATACGAGCGCATTTCTGTTTGACCGGATCGTGTGTCAAATGTTACTGGACGTGCTACACTGAATATGTAATGTGGGAGCCGCGTCAATATTCTGTTGCCTATTGCGTACTTCGCATAATATCAACATATATATAGCATGTACTCTGGAATATAAAAGAGTTACATGTAGCTATAGCATGTTTTCTTTTTCTAATACCAGAAGCTCTTGAAAGGATTTTTGCACGTAAAGGAAATTAGTCCCAAAGAAAATGTTGTATAGCCTCGAAGAAAAAAATATGACTACTTAAATTCACAAATAGTACGAGAGAATTCCTCAAATTCCCAGCGCAGTATGCTACTTAACTGCGTCAACGTTCAAAAGGCCTGCAACGTTCAGTTAAAACAATCCCTCTCCATGTTACATTAGAAACAAAGACATGTTCACTTAAAAGGGGAGGTTTGTTTGCAAGTCGTTCACCTTCTGTCTTTTGCGATCGATTTGTGACACAGTTAGCAAACCGACGGTGGCACCTATTCACCCATCCATCATACGTTTAACAAGACTATGTAACATTGTACGCCGTTTTGATTGACGTGCTCACGTAATATTGTTTTCTTTTTAGTTCTGATTGAGCTTTACGTATACTTTAAGGTGATATTGTTCTTGTTGGGAATGTATCTAAAATGGTACGGCAATTCAAATAATTATGCCCTTCGTGTCGATGTCAAAATAATAGCTACAAACAAAAATGTGTAAAAATGTTAACTTTATTTTTTATTTTATTTGCTTATCAATTGCTTTTGTGACATTTATTGTTTTTTTTTTATGTTCGAATAGAAGATAGACCCTTGAGAATAGTAGGTAATAATTGCATATTCCATAAAAATCTAAAGCGTTTATTACACTACGCCCATTTTAAAGTGTTCCACCATCTAACAGGCAATAAAAACTCTACCTAATACTGAAATGAAATTATTAGCATATCAATACCGTATCCTTTCGCATAAAAGAGAATGACCTCATAAATCCATTTTTTTTATTTGAACCCCTGCAAATGACCCTTGTGTTACCCTCTAGGACACTGCAGCATTTTTTACCAAGCCCCCGCTGCATATTTAAACACACCGTTTTGTACAACAAATTGGATTCTTCAATTTGCATTCTTTATTGCTTACAAATAGGTAGGAAGAATGGATGATGGCTGACGAGATTGTGCCGGCTGGTACAAAGAGCACAAAGGTTGAGTGAAAATGTTTCTTGCAATGACGTCACGAGTGCCTTAGAGAAAAATGCTAGGTGAATTTATTGAGAAATAGATTTGTTAACGGCTGTATTAAGTGTAGTGCAATTTCTCAGATAACTATTCCTGAAAAGATTTATAAAGATCCATGTAAGTTTTTTACCGAAAAATTTTACGAGATCTTATAACAGCAGACTTTTGCCGCTCAGAATTTTGACAGGATAATCTAAAAAAGGCGAACAAAGGAGGCTTTAAAACCTAAAAAAATGAGCACCAACCCTAAGACAGCTCAGTTTTTTCCACCTTCGTGTTAGTTCTTAAATATTTCAACATAATAATATCTGGAACGTACGCGGGAGGTGACACCGATCCGACTTAAAATTCATAGCTTAGTGAGGACGCGCCCTGTATACATATGTATCGGGGGGCACGGCAGTGCCCCCGCCAAGTCGAGCGCGAAGCAAGCACTGCCGTACCATCCTTTACTGGAACCATTTCGCCGCATTTTTAGGCCCCTATTTGAGAACCTTTGGATAAGACTAGAACGTAGAAATTTTTGGTATCGATTTAGCTGTAATTATATACTTTAAATCTAAAATTTCAGGTCTGTAGGTCATTTAGTTACAAAGTTAAGCGAAACCAAAGTTTCGCATTAACGACACTCACTCATGATCATCAAAATAGAACTAGTACTTCCCATTAACTCAGAGAGCTGAAATTTGGTACAGAGTTAGGGATTAATGGCCACATAAAGGGAAAACTATAAAAACTAGGATAATCGAAGATCTGGAGTAGCTGGTGACCCTCATTAGAAAGCACACACACGAGCCCAAGCAAACTATTAGAGATCGACATACCGCCTTTACAAAAAATATTTAACTTGGTGGAGCCCAAAAATCTAAGGTCTGACGTATCTGATGAAGAACCCTCAGCTGGTTTCAGCTGTATTAGAGATATGGTAATGCCCCCTTATACTATTCGTACTTAAAACAATCGACTGTCATTGCAAAAATCCAGAGTAGTCGGTCACATCTCCTAATTAAGTCTAGCCTTTAGTGTCCCGCTTCTAGGCGAATGCCTCTCCTTCTGCTTTTAATAGGAACGGTGGGGGACTTTTCTCCATACAAACGCTCTCGTCTATTTTTCGCTGGTTTCTGAACTTAGTATGAATATTTTTATAATGAAATAATGATGATAATGATGATTTCCAGTGTGTGCAGGAAGTAATGTAAATGTATGTCAATTTATTTTCATTTTTTAAGAAAGCTCTTTTTACAAAATCTTTATGATTTACCTGGATCAAGGCAACAAAAACTACAGCTGCCTTATTATGAAGAGTTAAGAGTTAGTAGTCACTAACAAATTGTGTTATGAAATGATCATTGGGCATTGAGTAAAAACAATAAGTAATAATAATCACAAGTAAATATACCATGCCTAGCGGTTCAATGAACGGATTTGTATGCACAAGGTTGCAGGTTCGAACCCAGGCAAGTACCAATGTGGCTTTTTCAAAGTTATATGTACTTTCTTAATTATTCTAAGACACTTCTGACAAACGGTGAAGGAAAACATCGTGAGGAAACCTGGATTCCAAAATTGGTATCTGAAATCGCCAATCCGCAGAGAGCAAGCGTGGTGATCAATGCTCATGCTTTCTCTATATGGGAAGAGGCCTGTGCCCAGCAGTGGGACGTTTATAGTCTGGATTATTATAAGGAAGTACTATAGAAGATGCCACAGATATAATATAATATTTTTACGCCATAATTCACTCATTGTCTGCAAAGGGCATCAAACTTACGTAAAGAAAAATAGTAAACAAAAACACATTATAATCATTATTTATGCGTGTTGTGAAAAAATGCACGACAAAAATGTAAACCATTCAAAATATTTGTATGTAAAAAGCAACATAATTTTAGAAAATATTTAATTAAAAAAGATAAGTTACAAAAACACAAAAAGGGTATCTCGCCTTAGATTTGAACTGGCAGCAAGAATATTAATTCCCAATCGTACTTCAACCAAGCTGTTTACTACTACGGCTTGTGTTTCAAAAAGTTCATCATATGGCTCCCTTTTACCGTCATGGTTACCCCTTGTTTATACGTCAATAATAAATTCCAATTTACGAGTGCAGATGATAAAATGATTTTGGTAATTATGTAGACAACTATACGAAACGAGCGCGCTTTGAAATTATTTTTATCACACACTGTCAAATTACGCTCAGATTCACGAACCTTGCGGTAGAACGATAGCACTACTTTCTTCAATAACCGAATTTTCTAAAGTCTTTCCGTCAGCGTTCCCTCTTAATACGCATATAAATAAAATTAAAGGAAAGCTCTGGATAAGACTAGACTGGCTTTTATACTTATACTTACAACTTTACAAGAAGATATAGTAGAAAGATTAACTTTATTCTACTCGAACATAACACAAATTAAACAAACAAATTACACTAAAATATTAATTTCGCTCAAGATTTGTATCATGCATTGGACTAAGAGTGGTGGTAATACCCGCACACATCGCTAGATTAGCAAGTTGTTATTATAACAATTCGAAGATTTGAATAGGTTAGGAAGTTTATGATTAGTGACGGATTATAATATTAATAAAGTGTGGCGTACTCCTTCCACAAACCTTCTTCCTAAAATATTTATTTTTAATTATTGTCATGGTGACGAAAAATAACACATCTGTCAGATATCGGTTTTTACCTAAAGAAATATAATACGGGTTTTTATATCGTGTAAGAATTATAAAGAGAATTATGACTAAAATGTATTAAAAAGTTGTGAATGTATAAATATCGAGGCATTATCCTCGATATTTGTATATCATTTAATGTCATTATTATAAAGTTAAAATATTAGTTATGATAAAATAAGTGGTTGCATTGTGAGACAACCCGTTTTCCCGCCAACGCTAGCTGTGATTCGGCGCGTCATCGCTAGTTACGGAGAGTTGAAAATAAATATTGAAAATCGGCTTTCCTAAATAAAACTTATAGTATTACTTAAATATTAAGTAATATTGCTAGAAAAGAAAGAATTGTAATAGAAAAATATACACACATATATATACATAAAAATTACTCCTAAAAAGAAAAAAAGTTGTCAAATAAGAAAATCGAATAAAATAATAATAATATTCCGAGACATCTCACACACGGTTGTCTGATCCCGAGCTTGTGTTATGGTAACCAGACAACTGATAAACATACTTATATATTTCTAAATACATACATATTATAGATAAATTACACCCAGACACCGAAAATATGATCGTGCTCATCACACAAACATTTGTCTCGGGTGGGAATCGAACCCACGACCTCCGGTATAGCAGTCAGGGTCTCTAACCACTAGACCAACTGTAACAGGCCCGGCATATAAATCAATATACGTTTCTACAAAAAGAAGTGAAATCCCATCAAAAACATTCTGTAAAAAAGCTAGCCAAGTCTCGATGGAGCTGCTTGTTTATCTCTAAAAAGTAATGAAATCTAGACAAAGTCGTACCAAGTCTAAGGTTCCTTACTGCGATTTCTTTATTATTCTAGTTAATGTTGTGTGACTTGGCCGTTGAAGGGAACACAAGGGTACAAAACCAGGTGCTTCATGACACCATTGCACCTATCTATCGCCAGGACCACCACCCATTGACGATGGAAAATTACCATTTTGAAAACGTTTATTCAATAACCAGTCAATTGTAGGCTTAAGCTGCGTATATCAATAATACTTATGTATAGGAGCCATATACAAAACTGAATAAAAAAAAATCCAAAGTAGACGGACTTCTAAGATGATCATTGAGCGAAGTTCGTCTGTACGTCTATATTATGTTAGATCAGTGCTCGATGAGACGCTCCAAAAAAAAGAGAGCAGAAGTCAGCATTGTCAATACTGAATGCATATGTTGCATAATCAACAACAGCCTTAAATGAGGTACTAGTTTCCAATTACCAATACCAGTATGGGCTATAATCTGGCTTAAAAAACATAGGTATTATCAATGTGTAAACAATCCTAACTTGTACACACTAACGTATGAAGAATGTTCAACGGCCAAGTCACACAACATTAACTAGAATAATAAAGAAATCGCAGTAAGGAACCTTAGACTTGGTACGACTTTGTCTAGATTTCATTACTTTTTAGAGATAAACAAGCAGCTCCATCGAGACTTGGCTAGCTTTTTTACAGAATGTTTTTGATGGGATATTTATATCCATATGTATTACATAATATAGACTCAGGTATCGAAATATTATTCGTGCATGACTTTTGACATGTGCACGTAAGGGTTGCAGTGACCCAGATTTTGGCTTTGGCATGCCACGTTAGTTTATACTTTGCTTATGTTGGTTTATATTAGGTAGTTTAAATACGACATGCATAGTTTTTATGACAATTTAGAAAAGTATTTTAACTTGGTATAAATTACTTCAGAAAACTTTAATTAAAAGTGAAATTGAAAAAATGATAGCCTGTTTAATCGCTAAAACTATTATTTATGTGCAAAATAAAACAAGAAAACCTTTTCGCATTCTCTCATTCTGTGGTAAGCGAATAGAGCCATACAAAAATAATAAACGCTTCATACCCAGTATCAGATATAAAACGAACAATATTCAATTAAACTCATAAATAAAATAATATTTACCTGAAAGAATAATCTGTGAAATATATTTTTGGTGCAGTGATGTTTGTGAAAAATAGCGAAGCGCAAGCTGGCTGTCTGATTGCATTATTTTTATTGTGACGTAATTCATACAGTTTTATGTGACCTGCTGTTGTCATTTGGAAAAAAAGCTTAAAATTTTTGCGTAATAAAATCTGCGATTTCGTGTTCTTGAAGTTTGTAACAGAAACGTAAGTCCTTAAATCGAAATAATTAAATTTAATACATGAACAGGGTACAAAGTGGTTTTACTCCATACAATCTTTACCATTTTGCAAATATTGCAATCATCAGACAATATTTACCAAAATTCAGGTAATTATCGAAATTTTCCATGAAGCCTGCCGATATTTATGTAATTTATATTAATGTAAATTAGCCTCGAAGTGTCCTCGGATCAATAACCTTTAATCCAATTAAGTATTCTGGTGTATTGTCCCTTATTTTCAATTTGAATTAAGTGTAATTGACACGAACGCTGGCGTGACGATGTTTGTCACAATTCACTGATAGCCAGGCCCTTCGCCAGATAAGTAAGCGTTCCGACAAATTGTAATTTAATTCTAATTTTGTTTGAGTAAAGAAATTACGGAAAATAACATTTTGACGATGTAACAATAATTTGTATATTGTTTTAGATTGGTTTATAGAAATTAAATATTAAAATTCAGTAACTTACGAGTACCTCCTCTATTTTCAGTGACTTTATACCAATATGGTAATTAACGGTCGATGTGATATTTAAGTAGAAAAATAGCTTTTTAGAATGTAATTTAGAATGTAAATGTAAATGATGATCATATCGTATGTATGTAATTATATTCATACAAAGCTTGTTTGAAAGAATTCACTGTATGTGACAAGCCCGCAGGTACTTTGAACAGATTTGGATATTGTTATTCAGTGAGCAAATTCATACGTAAACAAATTGGGTTTTACTATATTATCATGTATAAAGGTTGGTATATACCTGACAAAAAGCTGGTTGGAATCCAAGATTAATGTAATCTTCATACCTTCAAACAATCAACATAGAGAGTTCCATATCGTCAACAAACCATTCCACATTATTCGACACGAAACGTACTATAAAGTGACCAGAGAACATTACTTTTTCATTCTCACCTCGACTTACAAATTCCGGGCACCGCAGACCGCGGCCCCGCAGAGTCGCTACTATTTTTGAAACACAACCACGGCCCTAATTTCGGAGACACCGCGGCCGCCGCAAATCGTAAAGTCGGCTAAGTTAGTGCAACACAACCTCGTGCCTACGTCACACACCCATACCTAACCCTCCACATGAAACGGGAGTTTTCGCCCGGAATTGTGTTGTAGATTGTTTTAATCTCGCCTCGCAGTCGCGATACGATTTTTTTTTCGTTTGCACTTTTTAGGTTAACTATATTCTAAACTGGGGACATACGTTTGTGCATTTTATGCTGTGGTCACTGGAAAGTTATTTTTGTTTAAGCGGCATTAAGCGCGGCGCTGTGGACATTACTTCTCATTGCTGTACACTGGCGAAACTTGTGTTTATTAGAACGATTTACATGTAAAATTCTCGGTTATCCTGGGTAATTTGTACTAAAACGAGACGAGTGTACTATCTCACTCCGAAGTACAATGTAGTTAGCACATAAATTCTTATAAAAATTATGTTTTTTTTTTTATAATTTGATAGATGTAGTGCATAGATTGCCTTTAAATAATATAATAGATATGTATGAATATTTTTAACACCTGCACCTTTGATATAAACTTCAAATTGAATCAAACTTCGCACTTTCATATTGAAGCTTCGTAAATATCAAGGAACGTTCAACAACCGACACTAATAATTTTGGCTGAAGTTGAAATTCCGGTAGTTGCATGTTAAAGTAAACATTTGGAATGGGCTAGTGGCCACGGGAGCGTGTGACCGTGCATAACTGGGATGGTTTTACGAGGTGGCACTGTACTGGGCCGATTCAGCTATTTTAGAGTTGCTTGAATTGACCGAATGACATGCCTCACTCGGTAATTTTTACGGTATTTGGCTTTGATAATTCTGCTTACTGATATTACGATCATTAATTGGTCATTACGATCATTCTCTTCGAGAGTTCAATGAGATTTTATTGTAGGATCTGAATGTGAAAATTAGGCACAATGACGTACAATGACCGATCACTGACATGCATTTAAAATAGCTGGATAGAGGTCCTGTGGTACTGTCGACTGGCAAAATATCGCATGCCTAACAACCTTGAGAAGCTATGACGCCGGAGCAAATTGTTGCGTAAAATGTACCACCGTAATTTATGACCGGCTTTATAGTATCGTAATACACGTGTGATATAAAGTTTAATAACCACCGGTGTACCGAGTTCTGATATATTGGTCTGCCGGCTTTGCTTCATTTGCACATTGATACAAGTTGTAGCTTTTTTGTTTGGCATAAAATGTTTTTAGTGTGCATACGCGAAAAAAGTGCTCACTATGCGTAAAAAAAAAAAATTAACTTTATGTAGTATTTAACCTTACATTTAAAAATTTTGTATTTAGAAAAATTCTAATGAATATTTCTATTAAATAAATTTTTATTAAGTGTTTATGCGTTTAAGCTTTAAGTGTTTATGCTCGGTTATATGAATTTAAATTGAAGATTAAGCCGTCAAGAAACACTATGAAGGCAAGGTATAACGATTGATTTTTTAAACTTACTCGGAAATGAAACTTGATGTACGGGAAAGCAGTTAAAACTTTGCACCGGTGCAGTTCGTGACCAATTTGTTAGTCGGCACTTATTTCCTAGCTTGCTATTCTCATTAAAATAGAGCAGACGTCTACGGCGTAACTATAAAAAGTTACCTATTGTTACTTTGTACAATATTACTGCAATGTCTTACAATAACTATAATTCGTGAAGGACACAAAATAAATAGTGACTTCAATGGATTTTGCGCGACGGAACTTTATCATTTTGCGAGGGAGAACGAGTAATATGTAGCCCCCCAATTAATTTTAGAAAAGAAAAGAAAACTAACAGATTTAGATTTATTGTACATAAAGTGTCATAGTACATAAAATGAATGATTATTGAATCCGTCTGACGCATATGAAAAATTACGTCGTTTTTCACCATTACTAAAAAAAATACATATGTATATAGAACAGATTGCTATTAAACAAAAAAAAAAAACTTAATTACAAACGCCGTTCAAAAAAGCTAACCAAATTTTTCAAGTACTAGGCACGCATAAATCCGCTTCAGTATTAAAGTGACTTCGGTTATTAGGGAAAAACATGAAGGTTTAAAAAATACACTGGGGTACGCAATATGGTTGGCACGGCGTTCTCGTTACGAGTCGGGGCGGCCATAACTTAGCCAAGTTTATGGGTAAGGTTCGCCGCCCGTCTAAATATTTAGGAAATAATTACATAAGTACCCACAGTGTACATACCGTGTACCGTATGAACGAAATATTGAAGCGGAGCTCCAATAACAGTGAATTTCTGAGTCTATTTTGGCGTACGGGAATTAAGTCTGAGTCGTTTGTAGTCTGTTCTTTAGTTTCAGCAATCCGTGCCTTCTGTGTGTGCGTGAATTATTGAAGAGGTTTAATCGTGTTTGTATTTGCCTTTTTGTGAGTGTTTTGGATATGTTCATACTGATTTTCAGTACCGATTTTGCACATAAACATAAACATATCATCACGCCTGTATCCCCGAAGGGGTAGGCAGAGGTGTACCAATGTACACCCACAGTTCGCCGAATATATACCGTTTTTGAGTATGTTAAAAACAACTGATCTTATAATGCTAAAAGTTGTAAGATTAAAAACAGTCCAGCGAAATATTTTTCAAATTTATTTTTTGTACAAGGATGTCGTGAGTTTTAATTTTAAAATGTTCAAAATTAAACAGTTTGGTCAGCTCGGGCGCTGATTGAGTGCTACTAATCGCTCACCTCTCACCAGTTGCTCGCTAAACGAAACGCTTAACTTTCAACGTCATCGATTAACTTCGCCCGCTATGAACGAATAAAATGAACTGAAATCCTTTCCAAACTATTTAAGTTCATGACTAGAGGCTAAAGACTTTTCAACTTTAATTAAATGTCTTTAAAAAGTGTTTGAATTTTTAACACGATTCATTGACAGCGACAGAGGTTAATTAGCGCGTTTTGTTAAATATCGAATATCTGAAACCGATTATGTTTTATTTGATTTAAAACAGTTACTTAGTCTTAGGAATATTTTAATTTTATTAAATACTATGGTGTTGCATTTCTATTATAATATAGTATAACTATAGGCGTACAGTATCATAAGGGGTATATACCTATCACAGAAGGCAGTTTGTATTACATAGGCGTAGGTACACACATTGCGTTATTTTAAATTAGATTGAATAATAAAACATTATAAAAAGCTAAATTGTTTTAGACAACCGTTTTGTCCTAATTGTTACGACTTTAAGAGCGTAACATTACATCCAGTTTCCTTGTAAAATAATGTTATAGGTATTTTAATGTTACAAAGACATGTATTAGTTTTATTTGTGTTTTGTGTAACGGAATACTAACAACAGTGAAACGTAAAAGTAATATATTTATATGAGATTGTTGCCCGCAATTGTGAGCAATAAGTTTTCGGCTTTAGAGTAAGCGGAACGGATTTTTATTGTACGGATTTTAATTTCCGTGTTTATAAAATAGAATTAGCTGAATTTCGACTCTTGGTGTCTTTTTTATTTTTTTAACTCACCAGTTTTATTTCGATTTAAATGTGTATACTGACTATTTGCACAGGTATAGTAAGATATAATTAGTGAATAATTATTATGAAAAAAGGTACATTAGAACGTAGTTTAATATAACGACAATAGGAAGACGGTACGTCGATTGAAAAAATATAGAACACGATAGGCCCACAGAACACGATAGGCCCATTTATTTATTTTACCACTCGACCATTATTTTGAAATCGATTTACTGAAACTTTATTTTCAAAACATAATGAAATATTATTTATGGGATCCATAATTAATTTTCTTATAACCTAAGACCAAAAAACAGTTTCAAATATCTCTCGCTCTACCTTCCTTATCAACCCGCTAGTTCGATGGCCCCATGATTTAACACGAGGACACAGGTTGACACGTCCCAGCACTAAACACCGACATGTGTCTGCCGCTGTACCATTTTGGACACGGTTCAAGCTTTATTTCCGTTACTATGTATGATTCAAAATACAACAAGAATTTTTAAATTGAATCCTCAATGTATTTTATTTGATTCTTTGTCTGGGTTATGAATTCCAGATGGGTGTTGTTTTTGATTAAAGAGTGAAACGTATTGTGTTATTTGCATTCGATATGTAAGTTTTAAGAGTTTGAGCTGCATGCAAAATTAATACATGAATTTAAAAAAAAAAACAAAATGAATAAAGAATATTTACGGTTTTCATAAATGGTAGTGACGAAGAGTGAGTGTCCTTTAATTTTCAAGTATTCTTTCCTACTTTGTTTTGGGTTAGTTCAGTTATAAAACCACTGCTCTCGCCTATTTGCAACAGCATCAGACTTGGAGAGGTGTTGCCTTTTAATCGTTAACAGATCTATGAATATTTCATTTTAACTTCCAAAACAGTCATATACAAATTCATCCTGCATATTATCTACTCCACTGCCAATTCCGCTACCCCCTGTATATAAATATCACGTGTAAGGTGTCGGAGGCTGTTAATAGTCGCAACAAGACACCGCCGCGCCCCGTGTCTCCGTCTGTTGCCGCTCCACAAACAGTTATTACAATTAGGGAACAACAGTATTACGCTAATGTAATTACTTGTACGATTTCATTAGCAAGTTGTGCTCGTCCGTACACGTTTGAATCACGTTTGAATAATAATTTGTGGTATACAAATTAATTTAGTGTTAGTTGGTTGCGTTTACCTGTCATTTTAATAATTTGACCACAATTTACAATCCATTTGTTTTTATAAATTGTTTATTTAGCGTGAAAAGGTCCTTGATTTGTTATCTTTCTATTTTGATTACAAAATAAAAAAACACCATGACCATCAACACGACCATATTTACGACGACGATATGTATAATATAACTCCACTTGTATCAAATAAGAGTTACTGGCTAACTAAACTTATATAAATTGCAAAGCATTGTTTGAAAAGAAAATATCCCGAAAATATAAGCTTAATTTAAAACCAGATCACAATACATGGCCGCCGCATTCATTGATTCAAAAACCAAACCAAAACAAAACCGGTAATGAAAACAAAACACATCGTCCTATCCGCATTGTCTGTTAAATTTTTAACATTCACTCGTTTGTTGTTCCCAAAAGATTTAGTTGGCGAGCACAGGCTTCGCCACTGTAAATAGAGGCTTGTTGTACAAACGCCCTAACTCCCAGGTTAAGTTCGGGACGTGATGGGGCAACATCGAACTATCGCAGGTCTCAATTTTATCACAAATTCTGAGTAGAGTTAGTATCTCTCGGGAGAGGAACGATACTGAATTATTTGTTTTTATCTACTGGTGTTAATATTGTTTGGCGACCCGTTAGTTGGTAAATTGTTCAAAGTAATTGTTTCGTTTGTTTTTCTCTTCGAGGAATTTGTTCTGAAACCTGTTTCTTTACTTTATTATGTTTTTCATTCATTTGTTCTAAAGGTTTTTGTTCTATAGTTTTTTACATTTCCTTAACCTTTCCCTGTTATATTAATAGCTTCTTAACAGACTTCATAGGGTCGACGTTCTCAATCCGATTGTATGATTTTTGTTATGTTTATTGCAAGATTTCTGTGTGAATGTTCTTTTATTATTGATAGCACTTATTTTGTACATTTATGTGGTCATGAGCGTATTTATTCGTGAAGATGAACCTAAAGCAGAATATATAACATCTTGTTTTTGTATCTAGGACCTTTTTTGAGAAAACATTTCTGGGCCTTTTTTCTATTTGTTCTTTAGATGATAGTGCCTATCACCCGCCGCCCTAAGTTCATTTATTCTGCCTTCCTAGTCCCACTTACTCTAAGTAAATTCAGTTACGTGACCTTAATTAAGAAAAAAAGGACAGCATCCTTACGCAGGTAGTTCTTTATTTTGAGGTCAAACGTATAAGATTCATGATTCTAATCAAAGTGTAATTAAAGGAAAAGGAAACCACTGAATGCTGTTAGGTTTATGTAACTGTTAATTAAATTGCTTACGCGATAACAACCTTTATTTATGGGGTGAAAAGGTTATAATTGCTTGCAGGATTTTTTTGAATTGCTATAGCAATTTTTTCCGATAATAGCCGGTTTATTTCAGTTCTTGATTGTGTTATACTCTTAATTTAACTAAGTTAGTTTGCGTTTTGGTAAAGAATAGGTAGAAAAACTTTATGTTTTTAAGACTTTTAAGCCTAACAAGGTACGAATTACGTTAAGAATTGTAACTTAAACAATTGAATTTAATTTACAGTTTGAAACTTACAAGTTTGGTAAGTAAAGTCTGGTTCCATTTGGAAAAGTAATTCGTTGAACTTTGTTTCTTGAGCACAATTCTTTAAAGATATAGGCGGGCATTTGGCGAAATGTGCGATAAGGCGGCACTATTATTTTATTAACACAGTCCGCATTCACTTAGCTTTAGTCGAGTGAAAAGAAATTTCATCTATTTACTTTGGCCGGTCCCAGCTATTGGGTCCAGGCCGCTTTCATTCGTACTCTCCCACGTTAAGTGGACATACTTAAGTGCTGTTTGGTCAGGAGGGATTTACCTTTGCTCTTTTCCCTTCAACCTTATCCCACTCAATCAGGAGCGAGGCTTAACTCTTAAAACGTTTTTGCTTCGTAATTTTTCGTCGCTTATTTTTCCCTTTATTGTTGTATCTGTGACGGTTCTGAAATGAGAGGAAATCGTTATATGGGTCGCGTAAAGTATAAATACATTGTTGCTATGGTGATCCGAAACAAACGATATGAGTAGAACTTTGATCTGCAAGCCACTTCTCTTCTTTGACAATCAGGTAAATCGTAAATATTGCTATGTTATGAGAGTATGTTTCCTTTGAGAGACATAAAATTATATTTCTTAAGTCTTTTCTTTTTATTGTTATATCCGAAAACATACTACACAATATTGAAGAAAATTTCTTTCAACTGGGAGTATTTTTGAAGCCATCAAATTAAGTCCGAAGAATCGTCGCGTATATTTCATGGTTTTGAAAGGGTTGACCCCTTCCAAAGCCCGAGTGTTCCAACCGCAGCAATTTTGTTATTTGTCGTTTGTATTCAGGTACAGCACGTAGCGTGGACATGGGACTTCACTTTGCTCCTTTATTTTTTCCTCATAGTTCTCGTGCGAACGTTTCCACTGCGACTGTTTTTGTAAAGGAAACTTTGCGATGGATCCCCATACAGCCAGTTAGCTTACGTTATTTAGAATGGCTGCAAAATGTGTCACGCAGTCGTCGGGGGTTTGTGATGGCTTTTGAATTTGAATTCGAAGCATGCGAAGTGTTAGTGTAATACGGTAAATAGAAAATGGTGGCGTTTGCATTTCGTTTTTGATTCTTTAACAATTTTTTCTTCTTTTGTAGTGTTGCGTTACGATTCTATGTTATTTTATTTCTTCTCACTGCAATAATTTGAGTGCCTTTATCGTGCTATTTAGGCACTAAAAATGCTATCACTAAAACTCAACTTCCATAGGACTCTAAAATTAAACTCCGACATTGAATTAACCTCTTATACCTACAAATGTAAACTTGTTCAACAATCAGGTCATCAAACGCTTTGCTAAGATGCTCAAGCAAACACTGGGGACCACTTGCCGTAAACCCGATATGTTTGTTAGCTCATGAAAAACATACTAACCCATTTTCCTTGAATGTCTTGCAGCGTAGGAACCAGACCAGCTGACATGTTGGTTTTTGGGTCACTACGGATCCACAGTCTTAAATGGATTCCGTTTGGTGGCTTAAATACACATTGTGTTTATTGAGAAACAGTTCTGATTAAAGAAGTCTTGAAAATTTAGTTGGGATTTGAATTCTAACCTGGCTAAATCTATTGCTATGTACTGAACTACCTGCTAGCAAATATATGTTGTTTTTGGAGTTAGAGTTATTTTCATACATCACGAAACTATCTATTATGACAAACAGCATCATCTACCTCTTAAAGTCGGCAACAGAATTACTTTATCTAACAAAGAGCTCCTAGTTCAGCTTTATTTCAAAATGTTTCGTATAAAGATTGGTAAGACACGATAGAAGTAAATAATACGTAGAATAGAAAAGAACCTACTTGATTCACATCAGAAAGCTTCTGAAATTATTTCTGCTGGATCTTGTAGTTTTCTTGAGCATTTATTTATACATATTTTATCTGGGCATGTGTGTTTAGGGTAGGAATTTCAAGAAATCGATACAGGAACCTTTCACGGCGGTGCTTCCTCACATTTAGTATTCGGCTCGCGATCCGAGTGTGTTTCGCTCTCCTCCGTCGAAAAGGTACTCTATAATTTTATTTTCCGACCAAAATGTAGTTACCGAAGTAACTGATACTTTTTTAGAGATATTTCCCATGTTGTTTATGTCGCTATGTAGGGGGACTGTTTTGGTCGAATGTATTGATATCAAAGTGTTCCAACCAATAAATGTCGTATGAGAATTCGACATGTTGTTAATTTGTAATGACGTTTTTTTCGTTAAGGCTACAAATACACATTTATGTTAATTTTCTACTACATTTTTATTTTTTTACGTATGTTTGACGGTTTGTGATCCACATAGAGTTAAATTCAACTTCCTTTACTCCTATTGCAGACACAGAACCTTATTTGTCTTTCAATAGTAAGTAAAAATAGAGTAACCTCATTACGCTACTCTGTTTACAAATATTCGTCAAACTTCCGTATTTCTGTTTCTGTTCGATTTTTCCAAAA
The DNA here is from genome assembly GCA_905146925.1 of Autographa gamma. NCBI lineage: Eukaryota > Metazoa > Arthropoda > Insecta > Lepidoptera > Noctuidae > Autographa > Autographa gamma. The sequence continues at coordinate 3,324,499 of LR989858.1, forward strand.
TACGCAAAAACTACGCAACATTTGACATTACCGTGAGTCACATGTTCCGGGTAACGGCGACCCTATCCATATCCGTCACGTCACTAACAAACGATCCTCAAACGATAAGAACTTCTTGTCACGTGCCATGACTTTCACTCGACTTTGTTTACCAAATGTTTGTTGCCAATGTTTGACTTGACTCGTTTGATTTTTGACGTTGTATATTGAAGTTTTTCGTAGCGAATGAATGCTCTTTGAGTAGTTTGGAAGTTATTTTTTGTTATTTTTTTGAAAGTTAATAATAAAAACAAATTGTAAGTTACAAGTTTTGGAAATTTCTAAACCGAAAATATTTTGAATTGTAAACTTTGGCAAATATATTTGGGTAAAATTGAATGTGGGCAAATAGTCCACGACCTTGTGTGACATTTGTCTTTTGCAAAATACAGATTTCGAATCTCCGCCTAAGATGTGTAAAAAATCAATGAACTACTTGATTGCTGTCGCCAACGCGCTTGCATATTTGTTTGATGTAACTTTGAGTATGGTCGTGCGCAAAATAGTGTTCAATCAATTTTTGCTACGCATCAATGCTAGACCTGGCTAAATGTTGCTTTTTCTGTAATTTACCTACATAGTACAATAAAGATAATAATACTCATATAGACCTCAATCCGTTAATTTGTATACCACTCAATAATTCACAAGGATAGCTTTGCTGTAATGGTTTCAATTCAGTAATCTGCTTAATGTGGTTTCCATCAAATTAATTTTTAAATTATGTGAAATGGTTTTGCCAATTATTGAGATGTAAATTATTATACTTAATTGTATCAAATTGTGGGGATACATATTTACTTATGTAATAGAGGATTTTCAAGTTTATGTACTTGAAAATCTTCTGTCTATGGAGTGTAAATGTTTGGCTAGTAAAAAGGTTCAAAAAACTAATTTCTATAATGTCTATACATTATTTTTCATGCGTCAACTTCATGGAGAGACACGGCCACTCCCTAGAATATTACTATTTTACAGCAGAATGAGGTTTCTTTTAAAACAATGAAGCTAGACGGTGAACAGACTTTATGTACACAGTCTACTTCAAACGACACGTTTCTTTGATCTACAGATACCAGTTTAAAGTGAATAAATCTTTAAAAGCAACTTAAATGTAAAAAGCTAGTTTATTTTACGTGGCTACGAATAAACTTTACTGAAAATACGACGGTAACATTCGACCATGAAACGTCAAATATTAGGATTAAAAGCTAGAAAATCGACGGTTCTTCGTTATAAGGGAAGTATTTTTCGAAGATTACGTATAATTTAGTTTATCAGATCAACTGCTAATCTAGTATTCAAGGTTCATGGTGAAGGAACGTTGTGTGGTATGATAACATCAGAATTCGGTTTGTCAGTCTATGAATATAATTTGTGAGATTTATATAACGGCTCCAAGGCCCTGACATCCAGTAGCGGAAATTTATTCAATGCTACCAACTGATCCCTATATAAAATCGAATATAACGAAGACTTTCTTTATCCATTGTTGCGTATATTATTGGCGACCCGGATTTATGATTGTTAGGTTTTCGGTCTGCTTTTATGTCACACCTTTGTTTGATTTAACAGGGTTTATTGAACTTCCAATGTTGGTACGGGATTTTAGAATAATGATTCAGGTCCATTCTTTATTTACATAATATCTAACTGCATAATATATCGCATCTGTATTTAATCTACATTTTGAAATACTGTTTTTTCCTTGTATTACATACCGCTCAAAATACATGTAATGAAGGCTACTTAATACAATTTTCGACTTTACTTTATTTCTTTCTCTGTCGCACTTATCAAATAAGAATTGCAATATACAAAAGGTTCCCGAAATACCTTAATAAACACACTGCATTTTACGAGCAGTCATTGAGAGGATCTCAGTCTTACCCTACATCAATATTGCCGAGACCTTTACCCCATGGAAGAAGCTACTCCGGGATACAATGGCACAGATAAATCCCTACTATTATGGTTTCATCAATCCAATAATGGGAGTCGTATATGCCGATGGGCTAGCACTAAATACGGGGTAGGTATCGTTCGCAATGAAATTTACTAGGGGAGGAAGACGCATAGCTGTGGCCGGTTAATTTATGGCATGTTTTTTGTACGTCCGCCTAATGGCATTAAATGGGTCTTTGAACTGCCCGACATTACGCAGTCTATTCTGATTTTGATTATAAATAAGTTTCTCTTATGGCTATCATTTGCAACACAGCTTCGAATCTATATTTGTATTGTACCCAATGGAAATATGACAGAACGTGGTCAGTCTTCATTTAAATTATATTCAATGTGATGGTGTTCTATACAACCGCATGCAAACGTGAAATCCTAACACCAACTCATCTTGAATTGAGAGTTGTATTCGCCAACTGGTAATGGCGATCATACTAATATTATTAACAATCAAATCATATAATAATATGTATGTAGTAACTATGTTCTTTTTTAGCTGACATTATTTTAAAGTTACATGGGTATAGTTAGTTGTTAAAAGTAAATGAAGTGAGGGGGCTTCGAGGCCAGAGGAATTGCATCTGTATATGATTAGAAGGTAAGACAAAAATATAAAAATAATGAAAGCAGACATAAAATTTAAATTTTGCACCCGACGAGTAATTGAATATTCAGTATAAACGCCATATTGACTTTTATGTGTCAAAAGCTAAGAAAAATACTTTATTTTCCAATCTAGTCACGCAGTCTTTTTAATCGACATAAAAACGGCCAAGTGCGAAATGTATTAGCGCAAAAAGGGTTCCGTACTATCGTATAAGTGGCGGGAGCGGCGACTGAAATAAACACTTCGTGCATTTTTTTACTCTGGCTATTACATTTCATGTATCTCATGTCCGTTGACGGACGAACAGCGAAGGCTTAGTAATAGGGTCCTGTGGCTGATGAAACCCTAAAAAGGAAACTTTTTTATTATTTTTATTCGAGTGGCTCTTAATTAGCCTTTTCACCCTTCGACACGGTAGACCTCGTTCGGGGTTAATTATTAGCTCTGAAGCTAAAGGGAGAAGTAGAGTAAATAAGATTTTTTGATGCTTGATATTGCTAAAAATTTTATGTATATATTAATTTTATAACAATCAAGTAAAATAGAATCCTTTTTTTTTAGGTGTACTTAATAAAAATCTTAATCAATATCGTAACTTTTTCTGTACGTGGCTTTAAATTATTTTAATTTTCATTGTACCAATACGAGCCTATTTTACAATCCAAAACACAAATTACTTAAACGGACGAGTTAAAGTTATTCGTTAAGTGGCTATTGGCACAGTCTCCCCTAACTCAGCAAAAAGGTCACTGTCCTAAACTGGTCACTGAGTCTTTTAATTAGCTCTACCCTTTGACAAGCTGTCATTTTGCACTTGACAGTTGAGGCTGACCAAAGAGTAAGTTTGGGATCATTGGATAAAGTTGGCAGAATACACATGCCCATGACTTTGCAGTCGAGAGAATCCCCTTTTAATTGAATACTTCTTGAAGCGATTTTACAAAGTCACTCAACTTTAATATTACCTTTGTTCAATTTTACGATCAATTTCATTGTTTTATGAAAACAAAAGAATAATTTCAAAGCGCACGGTTTAGAATAACATCTGTTGTTACAAAAACTATTCGGAGTACGACATTTATTGTGAAAATCAATGGAGTGTGAGTGGCCCGAGTTTCGAATGATTTCTATTGATACACGGTCCGTTGAACTTTAGGAAAGTTTTGACAGTTCAGTATTTTCTTGTAGCTTTCTATGAATGATGGAAACATAATCATTTTAAACTATAATTTTCGTGAAGATAAACGTCAGAAGTTTTGACATGTTTGTGATAGTTATGTGAATTCTCTTTATGTTAGTTTCTGAAGTAGTGTTATTAACTGATTTTAGTTTTGGGTTAACGACCTTTGCCTACCTAATTATCTGATAACTATTCATCTTATACTTCTATATGGTGTCTTTTTGTTATTTTCTTTCTGGTTAAATGAAATACATCCTCCACAGTAATTTGTGAATAACGGATTCCAATTAATATGTCTGTGTGCTACGCTTTTGACCGTCCAGAATTTCGACGATTGCGTGTCGACTAATCAACGTAGCTTTGAACCCAATCGATTTGGACGATAATTATAGTATTTATAATACGTACCATTAATACAAGGTTATTAAGCGGTTGTTTGTCTTTTAAGGGTTAATGTACTCTTCTATGGTGGTTTAGTTTAAGCTGGTTGATTGGTTACGGGTTAACGTACGTAATGAACTTTTGTTATTGTTATGTATTATCATGATTTACTAAAACAATGTATTGAATGTTATGTCGAGGTCGACGTTATCTTATGTAATATCAAAACAATTGAAGCTTGATTTTACACACGTTGAGTTATGATAAACCTATGAATTTATTGATATATGTAACATTGTTTTAGAATTTCCATTCAGATTTTTAGACACACGCACCTACTATTTAAAAAGATTTATGTACTCGGGGAACACGAAACCGATACCCGAATTGGAACAATAAATAACGGAATTCTAAATTTGGAAAAATCTGCCACATTTCTATACCTGAAAAACGTTCGTATGCAATAAATGTGACATTATGGTAAGATGTGAAGGCGTGTCTTTGTTGGGACGCATGTGATGTGCATGCAATATTGCACCTGAGCCCATATTCGGGGGCTAACGTACGTAGGTAAAAGGGCTCGTATCATAGGTAGCCATGAATTTGGTGTACTGTGATTTTAAATGGGAAAGCATTTTAAATGAAATAAGTCTCGTAATTATAGTAACCTAAATATGCTGGATTTACAACAAAGGGTCTGATTTTCGAAACAAAACTTTTGAGGTCGCGAAATATTGTCGTTTATTTCTCACCGTCCTTATTTACTTCAATCAAAGACATGCCATAAAAAGAAATAACAAAAATATCACTTTTTCGTACTAATACGACGTATGTGACCAATCCCGGCTCGGCATCCAATCTAACGTCCGTCCGAGAGCACACCTGTCCTATCTCATATTGATGGTTACCCTATCTCATGACATATCCCCTACATTTGTATGTAATGCGTTCACGTTATTGATGTATGAAACACATTTCAAAGGGACCTTGTTAAATTTATTTGTATTATAATATAAGGGTTGGCATGTTCTGATATGATTATTGGAATTGTGTTTTTTCGTTGAAGGGGTTTGGTATTTTTGTACGACAGGTGTGATGTTTTGTACTTGTCGCCTGAAGTAAGCTTTTAAGGTTTCACTGTTTCTGTTTGTTTGCCTTGTTAACTTGTTACTTGGGGATATCTTTCTTCCTGAAAAATAAAAGAAACAAAAGGCTGGGCAGCTAAAGGACGCTATCAAGTATCAGAAACGTATGCACTTTAAATCTAGTGCCCAAAATGTGTGCATAAATAAATAGTCTTTAATTTATTATTATAAAATATCTATTATTAAAACAGTTTTACCAAACACATCAGGAAGCAAGTGGGTCAAGCCCAAAGTTGTTCTGGCACTTGTAAATTAATTATTCGGCATCGTTGTAACTAAGGTAGGTTCGGAGATGGGACGACTTGAATTATTAAACAAGGCTGCCCAGGGGAAATCACAAGTCCGAACTGTATAGACAACGCTTATGGCATGGAAATAAATACAATATGTCAATGGGTAGCAGTTTGCAGGTGAGGTGTCAATGCCCTTTAATGTGAGGGACCAGAAGTTGTCAGGTCGAATTTAACGTCTTTGAAGTCACAATGGATTTATGTTGTTTGGTTGACCGAGTATTCGTGGTATTACTTCCTAGTAGTAAAATCAAATAACGTTAGTTTGATAATACGTAACTAATGTGTACATTTATTTTACAGGAAATCAAAGAGAAAACAACACAGAATGATCCTCAAGAAACTTTACTTAAGATGCTACTACTAAAGGTATGTATTTTTTACGCTTATTTCACCAAACTACTATTAAATACAATAAACTACATACTATTAGATATTATACACTAAACTGCTTTTAAATGCTAGTATTGTTATATGTGGTGGCTTAAAAATTGCTGTATCATTTAGTTCACAGAGTGCACACAAATAAGAAAAGCATATTTATTTTACTGCTATAAACAATTGACAGTCTACATATTAAAATAAAAAAATTGGCTGTCTAATAAAAAACTTCAATATTTAAAAAAATAAGGTACCTTTGGTGTTCCTCTGTGTTCCTTGATTAACCAAATGGAAACGAGAAGAGGGGTGGGTCGGAGTACATTTCATTTAAATTGATGACTTCATCGGTTTAACCCCAATAAGTAGGAGATTAGGGACCGCACGAAATTTGCTCAACAAACCAGAGTGAATTGCTTTTCTTTGATTTTCCCCGAAAATAGTGATTCTGAAACGGGACTGATATTTGACTCATATAATTAGTAAATTATAATTATCTTAGCCCTAACCAGAGAAAAATGGAAGGAGGGTAGAGAGGCCTTTGCCCTGCAGTGGGAAAGAAATGGCTAGGAAAAAAAAATGTATAAGTGTGGTTTTCGTGGTCCATTTAAGTCAATATATCTTTCTAAATCAGTACCTCATAGTACTGACCTGCTTGGAATGGTCATCCATTAAAACAAGATAAAAAAGTTTGGATAAATTTGAGGGTGGCGAAGCAATAGCACAATTCACAAAAAAAAACCATAACATCAAACTTCAAAGGTTCAATTCCAAAAAGTGCATCAATATTCTTTTCCAATAAAAGACTGCAACCAAACAAAATGTGCGAACAAAATAAGGGTCAGTCCTCTCATACCCTACATCCAGGGTATAAAGCAAGTCGGTAATTAATCAGCGAAGTGCGTTTACAAGGGTTGATCTTTTTTACATGAAGGGGAGGTGATTGAAAGGGCTAAAACTCATTAGTACGGCGGACGTATTCTGTGATATAACGAGATTATTTTGTGATACTGTTACTGATATTCTGATACTAGAGATTTTTGTGCGAGGAAGTGATTTTGGTATTCTGTATTCAGTTTTCTTTTCTTGGTAAATGAATTTTGAAGTTGATATCTGAAAATTTTCATTGGCCTAAATATCTATAACAGCATCTGATTAAAATCTGCTTGAATTATTGTTTTATTGTACTCTTTATTTAGTAGATTTGTGTTTGCCATTTCCAACTAAATATGGATGATGCACGTACTATGTGTGCATTTCTTACCCTTATAGATCTCTTGCCTCAAAATGGTCATCAATAATTACTAAAGGTAAAAAATAAAAACCAATACATTTAGAAATAGGGCAATGATAATAGGAAAAGGTCTATATTTTCGTCATAAAACAGAATTACGTATGGGTTTAATTCGGGTGTAAGGAGTGCGGTGAACCGGTATGCTTTATTATTATACCCTTAGTTATTGCCCGAGACCTTTCTGCACTCGGTGTAATAAAACACTGGCGCCATACGTTCACCATAACGATGAAGAGGTGAGCTTGGGTTTTGAAGAAGCTGTACGTAAAAATGAGAAGTACCTTGTGGATATGAGAAAGTTTCAAAAATATATCTAATACTACCGAAATGGTTATCGACAAGAAAAGGAAAAAAACTGTTTTTAAATTGAACTTCATAAAATTCTATGTAAGTCTATTATTATTTCAGTTTATGCGGTCACTGCACTAAAGACCTATTTTTTTGTTTATTACTTTATGTTGTTTTCTTTGTGACGTTATACACTCACACAGTGATTTGTGTTGTAATAAGTTGAAAAATAAATCGTAAATACAATATTTACCTTACAAACTCCAACTACTATTTTCAAAGTAAACTCATATTTCCCAGAAAACTAGCCTAACCAATAGATCGTGTTGAAGAATTTAGAAGGCTTAGGCAAGTTACAGTACTTTCGATTTAGCATCGAGGTAGCATCGGAATAGCAGAATAAGTTTTGTCGGTACGTTAAGTCGGACGCAATGGACCGGACGAAGCATTATTAGCGGTTAGGGTTGTAGGAAAAACGAACTGATCCCGTATTTAAGCATTCCTGCACTCGTATTTTGTAAATGTGGATATGTGTTGGAAAAGAATTTAGCTTTGGAGAAAACGTTGACCCTTATATTTCTTGACGTTTTAGACTTTTTAATCTGTTTTTAAGTGTTGAGGGTATGCAAAATGTATGTTGTCTAAAAAAACTGCATGAAAACAATAGGTATCATTGCAGATACTTGAGATTAACCTAGAATTTTTATAAAGTTATGCTTTAAGTAGTCTAAATTCAGAAGATCGTTGGATCAATTTTCAACTGTGATTTAATAAAAGTTTGGTTAAATCAGAATATATTCTGGTTTCATACATACAAAAAAAAAAAGAATTTAAGACGTACCTATTTTATTTTCTTTAGTTCCCTTAAATTCAGGACGCTACTAAGTGTCCAATGCAGACAACTTTTGGTAATCTCCACAAATCTAACTAGATATTATCATCTACACTGCCTAATTTATATCACACCGTAATCTCAAGTCCACATGACGAGCAGTTGCTACAGCAATATCTCCACGGATCGTTTACTGTAGTGGTCCATAGGGGGAGCCTTGTTTATAAATGGGTATTTATGATGATAAATTATACCAGCTTACGGAGTGTGAAAAACACTGACTAGCATAAAAACACACGCTGAGATATTATTTTCGTTTTACTTTCCTGTTTCATATACCTACCGTTTGTAACTGTAGTTATTCTATTATGTTTTGCTGTGAAGACAGATTGTTGCAGTATGTTTATAGTATATGTTTGAGTTGTGGGATGTTTTTATTTCTTAAATATTTATTTAAAAGAATAAAATTATATAATACTCGCGAGTAATTTATTGTTTATAGAAATATTGTAGTTTGTTTTGGATCTATAACTATAAATTGAGTATATTGTTAGAACAATCATTCTCAATTTATTTAGCAAAGGAAATTATAAGTTATGGTTTCAATTTGAAAGTGCTATCAAAAGAGGTACTTTATTCAGACTGACCTCATCCTCCTTAGCATTTCTTAAGGGTAACCTAACCTAAAAGTAAACTGTAGCACCACTGCACTTGAATTTATTTATGTTTGAAAGTTCTAACTTTTAGATTTAGATCAAAAATGTATGAAAGCTTGAGTACACCCTTAAGAGGTAAATAAATAACACATTTTCCACATATATTTTCTTCTACCTACTATCAAAATATGATAACGTCGAGCTAGTAAAAGTATGTCAGGCCAAGTTAGTGGGATCTCAGCAAGAAGTATAACTATTCGTTAGCAGCTCGCCTAAGAGCATCGGTAACTCCATTCAGCTGGCGTTTAGCGTGCATCAACATAAACACGAGCTGTTTAACAACTAAGAGCCTCCTGAATTATTTTACGTTATATAATGCTGCTTTTTAATGGAAATTAAACTTTAAGTTTATGGTGTTAAGATTTATTTTCGAAGGAAATTAAAAATTGTCTCAACATGTATTTTATTTTTCCTTATAATACTGTAGTTTCTTTTCGATCAATTTAAATTAATATGCATGTGACGTCAGAAACATGCACACACGTATGAGTAAAATAAATTAGTGTCATTTTAAAAATCCTGTTGTTCACAGATCATAAGAAAGTGTGCAGTATCTTTTAATATGTTTCAATTGACATTTATTTCCCACAAAATTTGACCTATATTACGAAAAAATCACAATCACAATTACAACATATATTAGACAACACGTAACACGTGCGTCATACAAACAAGTATTTACGCGACGTATTCCCAGCAACGGAAATAATATAAATATTTTCGTATATGAAATTTCATATGAAAAATTCGTCACGAATCTCTGGCTTGCAGCGGACGAATGCATTCACTGTTCTTCCCTTGTGAATACAAATAGCCTCCTCCCGAAGGAAATAGGCGCAGGGGGGCGCATATATTATGTGAACAACTTTAATATCTTAAAATGCGCGCCATATTTTCGTGGAAAAAATAAAAACACACATTTTGGGCGTCGTGTTTAGAGTTTTTGGGAGGTCTTGAAGTGACAGCAGTTGTTTTTGTCTCAGTGTTATTTGCTTTTTCTGCATGAAAAATTTGGCTGTGAAATAGTTTTAGTCTGATGTTATGTAATACTCAAAAAGCTATGGCATCATTACATTTCGCGAGGAGAAGCATTTGTAGTATTTTAAAACAAAGATTATAAAGTAATAAATATGAGCACCATTGCACTCGTCTTTTCTCCTTCATTGTTATTACACATGTTCTTCCCCAAAAACTTATGTAAAGCAAAGTATTCCATCTTAAAAATTACAACTAAAAATCCAAATATCCGAATTTAAATTTCCTTAAACTTTGTTTAAAAGAATCCACCATCTTGTCACACAAAAACATCGCGACAGTTGGGCGTCATCCCCATTTTTAGGGAAGCTTGATTTATATTTTATTTAAGAAACTAGAGTCCAATAAAACTGCGTTTAAACAGTATTTAAGAACAACTCTCATTGAATTCCACTTGAAAGTTTGTTCCATTCGAAACGTAATTAAGTATTGTTGTTGTTCCTTTCATTAAACGATTTATCTTGAATTGAGGACTTTTTAGTGTAAAGTACTTTGAGTATGAACATATTATATAGACCGGGGACGTAGGTGGTCTTAAAAGTATTGAATATGGAGCATAATTATCTGCGTGATAAAGCAAGATCAAAGAGGCATATTTTATGTTAAAATAATGTTAAAATGTTAAACGATATAAGTTTGACACTTTAAAAAGTTCCATGCATCGTAATTTTAATGATATCCTCTATACGAACATATGTGTTAATATAAGTCGTTGCTCCAGCTACAAAGGTTTTTAAGTATTAAGCTTACTTCCTCATTAAAATGAATTAACGTTATTAAATTACCCAGTAGTGACTTCACAAAGTGGCGTTCCTGCAATTTTTACTTAAATTACATATATTACTTTACTATTAAAATAATTATTATATTCAACCTTCATTATAACGAAATATTTTCGTCAGTTATTCTTTGCCGAAATAGTGATCCTCGAATTTGTGCTGCCAATAGCCTTACTCCCATTTAGACATTAACTTATTCATACTCTAAGCTTGTTCTATTCTGAAGGCGACTTGAGTGAGTTAGTTGTATAATTGCGTCTGTTGTTCCTCGTTACGACTCTGTTACGCTTAATCTAAACTCAGAACTTTGTCTCGTAAACGGCCTCTTACATACAATAGATAAGACCTCTATACACTTCGAGTTATCTTCAGGCTATTTTGAAGCACGAACTTCATAAAGTATCATACAGACTCGTGGATGTGTGGGAAGTACACTTACCTTGATACTCGACACGCTTAAAATAAATGTGGAAAGCAATAACGTATTATTTTTAATGCTACGAGCTTGCTACGGTGGAGCTACGATCGTTCTACGATAACGCTACGGGATTTTAATAATAACTCCAGCTGTCAATGATTTTCGTTAAATTTTTATATACAGATTTTTTGTTGAAATAATTAGTATACATACACAAGCATTTATCTAATAATGAACCAACTTGCTAGTTAAGTACTAGTAGGCTCAGCCTGAAAGTATTTTTGCTCTATTTAATTATCACTCATTCATCCCACAAGTACCAAGGCGGCATAAACTCTAACAGCTACTCAAAATCTTCTGCAGCAAACAATAAAAAGGTACTCAACTGGAACCGCGTAACTTGTGCAAACATACTCTTATTACTGAACTGGAGTCTTATTTACGGAACTCGTTACATCTAAGTGCTCATGAAAATTCCCACAGCCAGTCCACGGATGGTATTAGCTAAAAAATAAACGATATGTTAGATAAGATATCTTGTTATTGCTTTTGGCACTTGAAGGTTGTTTGCGCCCTCTGTGATTGGTGCGGCGCGTGATGTAAACAATCTGAGACTTACCTTTGTTTTTTTATTGCCCTAAAATATCTAGAAGGTAATTACAAAATGTGTTTAATATGCTTCATTTTATCGTGTTTCGTAAGCTTCATGTAATCTTAGTCCCAATAAATAAAAATTTAGAAGTAACATGAATTGCGTGAAAACATATTATTTGCAAAATGAAAAAATATGCACAGAGCATATACCTATTTTTTAGACGTCGGTGAAAACAAAAATGTATTTTAAAACAATGTGTTTTAATATCGCGTAATTCTGCAGACTTGTTACTCGCTAAGCCTCGAACATAATTCGGGATATCTGTAAACCCAGGTTATCTAAATACGAACCCGAGGATCCTTTAACGCCTTATATACGATAATGACGTCGGAATAAAAGGAAGCAAAATGCTCGTAATTTCTATAATATTACGTAAACCCGCAGGTGAGTCCATTAAGAATATAAAATGAAGGCAGGACGAATGCGAAAAACTTCTGGAATGGTACTTGGCGGTTCAGAGATGAGAGCTGTCTTATTACCTTTCTTTGGACTTTCTCTTGGAACTTTTATGATGTTATTTTGTTCCCCTTTTAATGGATTTACTGCCTTATAAAGAATTGTAGGCACAATAAGTATGTAACAAAATGTCGCCTTGCGCGAACAACAAAAGGTAATGGCTAAGAATTTATATTTGACTTTTCTTTGTGGAATTTATTTTGGCACGTAACTGGCTTTAGGGTTTCCTTCAGATAAAAGTTAGTGAGGTAAGGTGAGGCTTCTGTTTTCCTTTCACTCTGTTGAATTCGCCTTTGTGACTACTATTTAAATGTAGTTGAAAACGTCAACGTGAGTTATGTTTTGGTTGGAAAACTGTTTTTGTAAACGTTTTCTCATTTTTATATTTTGCACGACATTACTTCATATTATACGTAGTATAGAATATGTATTATATTTTACACGAGACGTATCCAGTATCAGCCTATAGGCAGTTTCCCAAACATTTACGACGGAACATCTACCACAGTACATAATATCAAAGTATCTTGAAACAAAGCTGTCAAAGTTATTTGCCTACAGTTTACGCGGTTTTGGGTGAAATGTAATTTGAATTAGGCTGCGCGCACACGGGCTTTGTCAAGCAGTCGGTATCGCTGCGAGTGCATACTGAACTATAAAGTTCTATGGTCGCTTGCATTCGGGCTGCTTAAAATCATTCGACTGCTTTGACTGGTCGACAAAACAAAAAACAAATGCGCGGGATTTGCGCGCGACGTACGAGACCGATTGCCAGCCCGCGCATTCTATTTACGTTGCTTACTAACTGCTCGAGCAGTTCGTGTATTAGCAGCTTTAGTGTTAGTGACGCGAAACCCTTGAGGGCGGTTGAAATACGATCAATTAGACAGCAATGCGAAGTGATGTCTCGACGCATTCGCTCCAGGGAAATTAGGTTATACTCACCGATCCCGCTGGTTATGACTTGTTCCAACATAATATGTTCCTTAAGATAGTTGAAGATGAAACTTGCTATTTCCTGTTTGTGTTTATGATGATTTTGATAGAGCCCTATTCAATATTTGTATATCTAAACTAAACAAACTGTGTGCGTTTTTATTTGTAATTGCAGCTTATTAAAAGTTACTGAAAATTGAATAAGTTTTATAGCTAAATATCGCAGTAAGGTTATATTTAAATCCATGTTGTATTTCTAATTATGAAAATCATATTACGTAATTTCCATTTAAACAAGAAACAAATCTCATAAATAATTCCCTGACGTTTATGAATTTCTATAAACTAGAAAATATGCAACGAACAATTTATAACAAGTTACTTGAACAATAATCAAGTATTTTACTAGAAACTAGGTCACGATATACCATTAGAAACTTTAATAGCACTTAGAGGTGGTATGCAAATTATGAGAAGAGATTAAAAAAGCAACAAAGACAGTAAAGAACAATCTTAAGAGTAAGTTTAATTAGAAAAAAGTCTTTGGAAATGTCTTAGTCTTTGTGCCTGATTAAAGGAGGATATGAAATTGCAAACAGCTGAATAGTAAAGTAGTCATAAGGAAAAACAATGTGCTAATGGATTAATCTACAGAGGAAACGAAAAAGATAAAATTCTGTTCTCATTTACAACGAATTATTTAAAGTCTCAATGCAATAAAATAATTTTGCTAGTTTAAATAGTAGCTTGCGTCTTCTCTGATATGAATTGTAGACGCATTAGCATAATAATTTTTTTTTTTTTGTAATGAGCACATTTAGATACACTAACAGTAGGTACATGGTATTATTTGCCTGGTTATGGAAACAAAAATTAGACTCAACATAAAAGAAGAGGTACGCCTAAAGTGAAAGATTCTAGAGTGTAACCATTTAAGACACCGAATGCAGAATGACAAACTGGAATCAAGTTAATCAGTTATTCAAACTGAGCAGTTTCATCGCTGATTTGATTCTTGATCAATAAAAGGCACAATAGCATACCTGCGTGCAAACAAATGACAACTCTAAACTACCAACAAATTCAACTAAACACAGCAACTGTCACGCTGTCACAGATAAAAACCGCTGTCAGCTGACACTACATCCCTACATGCTCATATGTATGTATGTATGTAGACATGCATGATTCCCTAACGTCGGTTTAATTTGTATAGCAAGCTGCATCGGACGGGATATTGCGGTCGCACGTACGAGTCCGACGGGCGGTGACGGGGCGATGTGGCTTGTATGTCGCTCTAACTGATTATAGTTTTAGAAGATATTCCACTGTTTAATATGGTGTGCTGGTTTCATGATCTGTCGTAATGTTCTGAAATTCCAGTGCAGTACAGTGGAGTTCGGCGTTATAATTATCCTGAAAAATGTTTTGGATTTTGACATTTTGGCGCTGTATTTCTATGTTGTTAAGACTTATAGAATATGTACAGAAAATAATTACTAGTTTGTTAGAGAATGTTAATATGCATTTCCATAGTAAATACTAAGAAAATAGCGCTGTTAAAGTGATTATAAAATTTGGATGTTAGAAAATATTATCTTTTGATATTCTTGAGAAGTGACATCTTAATATTTCATTGTGTATGAATTTGACCAAAACTGTAATAATATCTTTGGTTTCTGTCGTCGTCAAAGTAGACAAGCTAGTGTATTGAGTTAATAGAATTTCTTTGACTTTCAATGAAATAAACTTCTAAGCATTCTGTATGAAGTCTTTACGCATGTTCTGACACTAAGATTCAATGTAATAATCAATTTGAAACATCGCTAGACTGTAAAATTTATTCTATAACCTCTTTTATATTTTGTTCTCGACTTAATAAGTTTTTAGAGGTCTAATATGTGTCATAGTAAGCGTGTAAAATCGTTATTTTCTATTCTAAAAGTTATTGAGTTCATTGAGGTATTTTAATTGGCATTATGAACGAGACTTTTTTATTTAATTTTAAGATTACCTTTGTAGTACTTATGTGTTTCTATAATTAGTAGGTATAACATATTGTCTAGATATACTTCTGATTATGAGAAAAACGAAACTAGAAATGATTTACTTCAAGAGTGTCTTTTTCATGCTTGAACATTAAAGAAGATGCTTTATGTTAGCAATACACATTTACTTACAAAAACTAAATAAAAAAATAATCAGCTCCCAAAGGCGTTGATAAAAATCTTGACTATTTTAACATAATCAGTAGATACGACAGTAGATATACAGTGAGATACCTATCTATGTGAAACCTCTCTGCGGTTACAGCTGCAAGCGAGACGTGGTCTAAGACGGACACTGTTCGGCAACTCTCTTGTGTAACGTGAGACTACCTGAACTGTACTGGACTGTACTATAGGTAAACTATGTAAAAAGTTGACACTTCGTTTATTTTTTTATGTTTGATGAATAGCGGACACTGCATTAAGTGTAAGCTTCACGTGAATATTCTAAAATTGTTGTAAAGAATAATGTCTTTGTTTAGTTACACGTCCGTGGCATTTTTATCTCAGAATTTTACCTACTATTTGCTTTTGTTTAGGTCGAATAATTCTTCAAGAGTTAGGTGTTTTCATTAGAACGGAAATAAACCTAGTGGTATCTATAAATGCTTACCTTTAAGTTCCAATAAGATTCCAAACCAAATTAAAGGAAAGTACCTCCATTAATATCTGTAAATTAGCCTCAAGGTGTACCAATATATCGTCGTAAAACTTAAAGCACGTTCCTTGCTTAATTACCAGCACTAGCAGTTGTTACTGATAACATGGAACTTTATGAAACCCGTTAATATTGCTTATTTGCTACTTAGTTTATTGGATGCCTCTGGGAAATTATATTTACAATGTAACGTTTGATATTAGTAGCGTGGGCGGTTTGTAATGTTCTATATTAAATTGTTAAGGTATAGTTGTTGATGCTTAAATATTGAAGTGATATTGCTCATACCTAAAATGTGAGCTATCAACTTTATTATAACACTATTTATTATTAGATGTATTGTTGGATTGTTTTTTTCAGTACATTTTGTAACATTTTTTGATCAAATACTAGGAAATTTTCGAATGACATTATTTACTTTAAAAACATAAATTTAGGCGATTTTCAAACATACAGGTGAAGCATTTTCCGTTCTTTTTAAGAAAAATAAAAAGGTCTCGAGTGTAACTTCTTGTTGTAGAAAAGATCTATAGAAGTGCTTTCATCCGAGAAATTGCAGTTTAGTTTGTGTAAGATAAGCACATTCATGACATGGCATTATTAAGTCCAAAATACCTTAACTTATACTAAATCAGCTCAACGTAAATGCAGTAATTTTACGAAACTGTTCTTGTGGTTATGAACAGTAATAAATCAGAATGACAAAGATGTCTAAATACCAATATAGTATAATACTAGCTGTGCCCGCGACTTCGTCCGCGTGGAATAGTTACTTTTCGGGCAGCATATTTAGAATAAGGTTTTTATACATATACTTTCGCTTGGGTAGCGATAAATTTACTTTACAGATGCTTCTCTGTATACGATATTTCAAATTGACATAACTTTTTTATTTATGTACCGATTGACATGAAATAAACACTAAATGTTAAGTGAAGCTTACTACATTACATTCGTGAAAACTGCATCTTAATCGAGTAAGCCGTTTCTGAGATTAGCGTGCACAAACACACAGACAAACAGACAAACAGACAAAAAAAATAATAATTATAATTTCAGGTTCGGCATCGATATAATAACAACCCTTGCTACTTTTTTTGTTTATATTTAATTTGTACAGACACCACTTTTCTACAATTTTATTATATGTATAGAAGATGATTTTTCAAATTGACATTACTTTTTTATTTATGTACCGATTGACATGAAATACACACTAAATGTTAAGTGAAGCTTACTACAATACATTCGTGAAAACCGCATCTTAATCGAGTAAGCCGTTTCTGAGATTAGCGTGCACAAACACACAGACAAACAGACAAACAGACAAAAAAAATAATAATTATAATTTCAGGTTCGGCATCGATATAATAACAACCCTTGCTACTTTTTTTGTTTATATTTCCTTTGTACAGACACCACTTTTCTACAATTTTATTATATGTATAGATGATTTTTCAAATTGACATAACTTTTTTATTTATGTACCGATTGACATGAAATAAACACTAAATGTTAAGTGAAGCTTACTACAATACATTCGTGAAAACCGCATCTTAATCGAGTAAGCCGTTTCTGAGATTAGCGTGCACAAACACACAGACAAACAGACAAACAGACAAACAGACACACAGACAAAAAAAATAATAATTATAATTTCAGGTTCAACATCGACATAATAACAACCCTTGCTACTTTTTTTGTTTATATTTCCTTTGTACAGACACCACTTTTCTACAATTTTATTATATGTACTAGCTGTGCCCGCGACTTCGTCCGCGTGGAATAGTTACTTTTCGGGCAGCATATTTAGAATTAGGTTTTAATACATATACTTTCGCTTGGGTAGCTATAAATTTACTTTACAGACGCTTCTCCGATACGATATTTGACGTATGGCCATCGGGGATGAAAGCATACAGGCTCCTAGGATTGATTGAAACAGCTGATACTTAGATCTACACCCACAACTTTCAACGTCTGACCTTGGGCTTTATTAATCGTCTTCGCAAAACATAGGCTGACTGGAAACTGGACTCGTTTAAAACTAAATGGGAAATCATTTAGAATGAGAGGAATTCGAATCATTTCTATCTTGCCTTTCCTCTCAAAAGTCCTTGAACGTCTAGTCCATATGCAGATTAGTGCATTTCCTCCTAAATTTAACCTTCTCAATCCCTTCCAGTCCGGTTTTAGACCTGAACATAGCACTACCACAGCTCTGGTTCAAATTACGGATGACATTAGATCAGGCATGGAAATCGGTAATCTACCGGTACTTGCATTGCTGGATTTCAGCAATGCCTTTAATACTGTTGATTTCGATATTTTACTTGGCATATTGTGCTCCCTCAACATATCTCCACCGGTAATTCAATGGTTTCACAGTTACTTACACGGTCGGCGGCAACGTATTCGCATCTTAATCGAGTAAGCCGTTTCTGAGATTAGCGTGCACAAACACACAGACAAACAGACAAACAGACAAACAGACAAAAATAATAATAATTATAATTTCGGGTTCGGCATCGATATTATAACAACCCTTGCTACTTTTTTTGTTTATATTTCCATTGTACAGACACCACTTTTCTACAATTTTATTATATGTATAGATGATTTTTCAAATTGACTTATCTTTTTTATTTATGTACCGATTGACATGAAATAAACACTAAATGTTAAGTGAAGCTTACAACAATATACTCGTGACAACCGCATCTTAATCGAGTAAGCCGTTTCTGAGATTAGCGTGCACAAACACACAGACAAACAGACAAACAGACAAAAATAATAATTATTATAATTTCGGGTTCGGCATCGATATTATAACAACCCTTGCTACTTTTTTTGTTTATATTTCCATTGTACAGACACCATTTTTCTACAATTTTATTATATGTATAGATGATTTTTCAAATTGACATAACTTTTTTATTTATGTACCGATTGACATGAAATAAACACTAAATGTTAAGTGAAGCTTACAACAATATACTCGTGAAAACCGCATCTTAATCGAGTAAGCCGTTTCTGAGGTTAGCGTGCACAAACACACAGACAAACAGACAAACAGACAAAAATAATAATAATTATAATTTCAGGTTCGGCATCGATATCATAACAACCCTTGCTACTTTTTTTGTTTATATTTCCATTGTACAGACACCACTTTTCTACAATTTTATTATATGTATAGATGATTTTTCAAATTGACATTACTTTTTTATTTATGTACCGATTGACATGAAATAAACACTAAATGTTAAGCGAAGCTTACAACAATATACTCGTGAAAACCGCATCTTAATCGAGTAAGCCGTTTCTGAGGTTAGCGTGCACAAACACACAGACAAACAGACAAACAGACAAAAATAATAATAATTATAATTTCAGGTTCGGCATCGATATCATAACAACCCTTGCTACTTTTTTTGTTTATATTTCCATTGTACAGACACCACTTTTCTACAATTTTATTATATGTATAGATAGATGATTTTTCAAATTGACATTACTTTTTTATTTATGTACCGATTGACATGAAATAAACACTAAATGTTAAGCGAAGCTAACAACAATATACTCGTGAAAACCGCATCTTAATCGAGTAAGCCGTTTCTGAGGTTAGCGTGCACAAACACACAGACAAACAGACAAACAGACAAACAGACAAACAGACAAACAGACAAACAGACAAACAGACAAAAATAATAATAATTATAATTTCGGGTTCGGCGTCGATATTATAACAACCCTTGCTACTTTTTGTGTTTATATTTCCATTGTACAGACACCACTTTTCTACAATTTTATTATATGTATAGATGATTTTTCAAATTGACATAACTTTTTTATTTATGTACCGATTGACATGAAATAAACACTAAATGTTAAGTGAAGCTTACAACAATATACTCGTGAAAACCGCATCTTAATCGAGTAAGCCGTTTCTGAGATTAGCGTGCACAAACACACAGACAAACAGACAAACAGACAAAAATAATAATTATTATAATTTCGGGTTCGGCATCGATATTATAACAACCCTTGCTACTTTTTTTGTTTATATTTCCATTGTACAGACACCACTTTTCTACAATTTTATTAGATGTATAGATGATTTTTCAAATTGACATAACTTTTTTATTTATGTACCGATTGACATGAAATAAACATTAAATGTTAAGTGAAGCTTACAACAATATACTCGTGAAAACCGCATCTTAATCGAGTAAGCCGTTTCCGAGGTTAGCGTGCACAAACACACAGACAAACAGACAAACAGACAAACAGACAAACAGACAAAAATAATAATAATTATAATTTCAGGTTCGGCATCGATATTATAACAACCCTTGCTACTTTTTTTGTTTATATTTAAATTGTACAGACACCACTTTTCTACAATTTTATTATATGTATAGATAGATGATTTTTCAAATTGACATAACTTTTTTATTTATGTACCGATTGACATGAAATAAACACTAAATGTTAAGTGGAGCTTACAACAATATATTCGTGAAAACCGCATCTTAATCGAGTAAGCCGTTTCCGAGGTTAGCGTGCACAAACACACAGACAAACAGACAAACAGACAAACAGACAAAAATAATAATAATTATAATTTCAGGTTCGGCATCGATATTATAACAACCCTTGCTACTTTTTTTGTTTATATTTAAATTGTACAGACACCACTTTTCTACAATTTGATTATATGTATAGATAGATGATTTTTCAAATTGACATAACTTTTTTATTTATGTACCGATTGACATGAAATAAACACTAAATGTTAAGTGGAGCTTACAACAATATATTCGTGAAAACCGCATCTTAATCGAGTAAGCCGTTTCTGAGATTAGCGTGCACAAACACACAGACAAACAGACAAACAGACAAACAGACAAAAATAACAATAATTATAATTTCAGGTTCGGCATCGATATTATAACAACCCTTGCTACTTTTTTTGTTTATATTTCCATTGTACAGACACCACTTTTCTACAATTTTATTATATGTATAGATGATTTTTCAAATTGACATAACTTTTTTATTTATGTACCGATTGACATGAAATAAACACTAAATGTTAAGTGAAGCTTACTACAATACATTCGTGAAAACCGCATCTTAATCGAGTAAGCCGTTTCTGAGATTAGCGTGCACAAACACACAGACAAACAGACAAACAGACAAACAGACAAACAGACAAACAGACAAAAAAAACAATAATTATAATTTCAGGTTCGGCATCGATATCATAACAACCCTTGCTACTTTTTTTGTTTATATTTCCATTGTACAGACACCACTTTTCTACAATTTTATTATATGTATAGATAGATGATTTTTCAAATTGACATTACTTTTTTATTTATGTACCGATTGACATGAAATAAACACTAAATGTTAAGCGAAGCTAACAACAATATACTCGTGAAAACCGCATCTTAATCGAGTAAGCCGTTTCTGAGGTTAGCGTGCACAAACACACAGACAAACAGACAAACAGACAAACAGACAAACAGACAAACAGACAAACAGACAAACAGACAAACAGACAAACAGACAAAAATAATAATAATTATAATTTCGGGTTCGGCGTCGATATTATAACAACCCTTGCTACTTTTTGTGTTTATATTTCCATTGTACAGACACCACTTTTCTACAATTTTATTATATGTATAGATGATTTTTCAAATTGACATAACTTTTTTATTTATGTACCGATTGACATGAAATAAACACTAAATGTTAAGTGAAGCTTACTACAATACATTCGTGAAAACTGCATCTTAATCGAGTAAGCCGTTTCTGAGATTAGCGTGCACAAACACACAGACAAACAGACAAACAGACAAACAGACAAAAAAATAATAATTATAATTTCAGGTTCGGCATCGATATAATAACAACCCTTGCTACTTTTTTTGTTTATATTTCCTTTGTACAGACACCACTTTTCTACAATTTTATTATATGTATAGATGATTTTTCAAATTGACATAACTTTTTTATTTATGTACCGATTGACATGAAATAAACACTAAATGTTAAGTGAAGCTTACTACAATACATTCGTGAAAACCGCATCTTAATCGAGTAAGCCGTTTCTGAGATTAGCGTGCACAAACACACAGACAAACAGACAAACAGACAAACAGACAAACAGACAAACAGACAAACAGACAAACCGACAAACAGACAAAAAAATAATAATTATAATTTCAGGTTCGGCATCGATATTCTAACAACCCTTGCTACTTTTTTCGTTTATATTTCCATTGTACAGACACCACTTTTCTACAATTTTATTATATGTATAGATAGCTGTGCCCGCGACTTCGTCCGCGTGGAATAGTTACTTTTCGGGCAGCATATTTAGAATAAGGTTTTTATACATATACTTTCGCTTGGGTAGCGATAAATTTACTTTACAGATGCTTCTCTGTATACGATATTTCAAATTGACATAACTTTTTTATTTATGTACCGATTGACATGAAATAAACACTAAATGTTAAGTGAAGCTTACTACAATACATTCGTGAAAACCGCATCTTAATCGAGTAAGCCGTTTCTGAGATTAGCGTGCACAAACACACAGACAAACAGACAAACAGACAAACAGACAAACAGACAAACAGACACACAGACAAAAAAAATAATAATTATAATTTCAGGTTCAACATCGACATAATAACAACCCTTGCTACTTTTTTTGTTTATATTTCCTTTGTACAGACACCACTTTTCTACAATTTTATTATATGTATAGATGATTTTTCAAATTGACATAACTTTTTTATTTATGTACTGATTGACATGAAATAAACACTAAATGTTAAGTGAAGCTTACTACAATACATTCGTGGAAACCGCATCTTAATCGAGTAAGCCGTTTCTGAGATTAGCGTGCACAAACACACAGACAAACAGACAAACAGACAAACAGACAAACCGACAAACAGACAAAAAAAATAATAATTATAATTTCAGGTTGGGCATCGATATTCTAACAACCCTTGCTACTTTTTTCGTTTATATTTCCATTGTACAGACACCACTTTTCTACAATTTTATTATATGTATAGATAGTATTCAAGTAAAGCAAATGACACGACACAAAACTAATTTTGTAGCACTACAAAAAATCTATTCAAATCTTATATCTTTTAAGTAAGGCAATACAATACACCCCTACTCAATAGTTTTTAACAAACAAATCATTTTTAATATTTCACTTCATAACAATAACTTCTCAGACAGAGAATTCTCTAGTATTTCTGTCAAACCTTCAAATGGAACTATATTTCTTCGTCTTACAGTAAGTCACGACAACACAGCAGCGGGTGGACTTAGAAGTCACGTCCCAAGTGTTTTCTATTTTATTCTTTTAAAGCTGAACAAATCTTTCATCATTTTCTATTCTGTAATTTTTTTAAAGAATTTTTATTGCTGGGTCACATTAAATGTCAATGTACCTACGTATTAATTGCTGTAGAATGTAAAGACTATATTTATTGGAATAAATAAGTTAAGTATAGGTTACAAAGCAGTTAGCATCGACTATCATTTAATAATTTCTTCCTGCAATTAACAACCATTATGTATGAATATCAGCATGTTGTATAACGTAAGTATCTGGCAAATGACGTCAAAAGGCAGTCCCATACTTATTAATACATTTATGTACAATAACTAGCGGCCCGCCCCGGCTTTGCTCGGGTGCAACACTGATACCAAATATAACACAATCATAAAGTTCTGTAGGGCGAAGCACAGCCTTAGAAGCATTTTTTGGTACAGGCACGCGCCCCCCGGCCTTCCTCTTGAATCACTCTATCTATTAAAAAAAACCGCATGAAAATCCGTTGCGTAGTTTTAAAGATTTAAGCATACATAGGGACAGACAGCGGAAAGCGACTTTGTTTTATACTATGTAGTGATAGTGATAATATAAACAATTTTAAGAAAAAAAACCGCTTCAAAATAAGTATGCCAAAACTGGACCAAAATGGGACCACATGACACCAGCTTTCAAATACAAAAAGAATCATCATAATCGGTTATCCCTCTTTAAAATTATGTGGTAATAAGAAAAACAGTCGAATAGAGCACATCCTCCTTTTTGAAGTATAGAGTATTTAAGAAGCATTAAGTATAGTAGCTCTTTTTTTTGAAGTTTGAAGTATATAGAAAAAATAAATATTTAACTTAAATAAACAGTATTTCAACTTAAATACACTAGTACAGTAAAAACTTCACGAGGCCGCGGCGGCTGCATATTCCACGGTCGACGTAACACCAGCCTGCCGTAAACTTCGCACAACTAACGACTCCACGAATTTCCCTCTGTGCTACTAATTACTCGTAAAAATAAACAAACACGATTAAGCCTTTTCTGAACGCAAAAAACTCGAAATTCAATTTGTTTTGTTTTTGTTTCGTCTGGAAATTAGATTGTTTGAAGCGTCGTCGGTTATTTATAAGCTCTATATTTCTTTATCCAAAATAGCACTTAAATTAACACTGAAGAATGTAATGAACTTATATAAGGTATGTTTTTAGAATTAAACAAGTAATTGAATACAATACATACAATTATCTGCTTAGCAAAATTTACTAATCCCCTATATTTTTACGCGACCATAGACTAATTATAGTCCGGCCGCTAGGAGAATGCGATCCGGACAGGTGGTGGTCAATAGGAAGATATAACTTTAATGTTTTGAAGAATTTAGTAAAAACCAATTAATAAAATAAATAAGTCCTTTTAACAAATAATATTATTCAAAACTTTATCGTCATGCTAGGTAACAATGAATTATACAGCACGGTTTTTTATTACCACACAAAAATCAAGAACAACTGACATCTGTCAGGAAAGCATTCTTTCAGCGGACGGACCATACTCTTTTGTAGCGCATAAGAGATGACAAGAAGTTAGTGTTGGGTAATTCAGTAAGTTTTCGTTGAACAGTCACAATCCCTTGTGTTTGCTTTAATTTGACCTAGTTAGGAATAGTGTAAGTCTGTTTGTTATTAAGTGAAGCCTCGTGACTGGTGCAATGTGACACTTTCTTAATATGATGGCTGTGCCATTCGCCGGATCTCTATTTCCAGTGTTTGTCTTATATGGTGACAAATGTTTACTCTGAGTCTTGGTGTTAGAGTATTGTTTAATTAAAATACAAGCACCATGTTAAGGTGGTTTTAATTATGCAGAGTAAGGGTTGACTTCTATTGCGAATACTCAAATTCAAGCAGTATTATTACTATTCTAGTAGCATGTATCGGGGGGCACGGCAGTGCCCCCGCCAAGTCGAGCGCGAAGCAAGCACTGCCGTACCATCCTTTACTGGAACCATTTCGCCGCATTTTTAGGCCCCTATTTGAGAACCTTTGGATAAGACTAGAACGTAGAAATTTTTGGTATCGATTTAGCTGTAATTATATACTTTAAATCTAAAATTTCAGGTCTGTAGGTCATTTAGTTACAAAGTTAAGCGAAACCAAAGTTTCGCATTAACGACACTCACTCATGATCATCAAAATAGAACTAGTACTTCCCATTAACTCAGAGAGCTGAAATTTGGTACAGAGTTAGGGATTAATGGCCACATAAAGGGAAAACTATAAAAACTAGGATAATCGAAGATCTGGAGTAGCTGGTGACCCTCATTAGAAAGCACACACACGAGCCCAAGCAAACTATTAGAGATCGACATACCGCCTTTACAAAAAATATTTAACTTGGTGGAGCCCAAAAATCTAAGGTCTGACGTATCTGATGAAGAACCCTCAGCTGGTTTCAGCTGTATTAGAGATATGGTAATGCCCCCTTATACTATTCGTACTTAAAACAATCGACTGTCATTGCAAAAATCCAGAGTAGTCGGTCACATCTCCTAATTAAGTCTAGCCTTTAGTGTCCCGCTTCTAGGCGAATGCCTCTCCTTCTGCTTTTAATAGGAACGGTGGGGGACTTTTCTCCATACAAACGCTCTCGTCTATTTTTCGCTGGTTTCTGAACTTAGTATGAATATTTTTATAATGAAATAATGATGATAATGATGATTTCCAGTGTGTGCAGGAAGTAATGTAAATGTATGTCAATTTATTTTCATTTTTTAAGAAAGCTCTTTTTACAAAATCTTTATGATTTACCTGGATCAAGGCAACAAAAACTACAGCTGCCTTATTATGAAGAGTTAAGAGTTAGTAGTCACTAACAAATTGTGTTATGAAATGATCATTGGGCATTGAGTAAAAACAATAAGTAATAATAATCACAAGTAAATATACCATGCCTAGCGGTTCAATGAACGGATTTGTATGCACAAGGTTGCAGGTTCGAACCCAGGCAAGTACCAATGTGGCTTTTTCAAAGTTATATGTACTTTCTTAATTATTCTAAGACACTTCTGACAAACGGTGAAGGAAAACATCGTGAGGAAACCTGGATTCCAAAATTGGTATCTGAAATCGCCAATCCGCAGAGAGCAAGCGTGGTGATCAATGCTCATGCTTTCTCTATATGGGAAGAGGCCTGTGCCCAGCAGTGGGACGTTTATAGTCTGGATTATTATAAGGAAGTACTATAGAAGATGCCACAGATATAATATAATATTTTTACGCCATAATTCACTCATTGTCTGCAAAGGGCATCAAACTTACGTAAAGAAAAATAGTAAACAAAAACACATTATAATCATTATTTATGCGTGTTGTGAAAAAATGCACGACAAAAATGTAAACCATTCAAAATATTTGTATGTAAAAAGCAACATAATTTTAGAAAATATTTAATTAAAAAAGATAAGTTACAAAAACACAAAAAGGGTATCTCGCCTTAGATTTGAACTGGCAGCAAGAATATTAATTCCCAATCGTACTTCAACCAAGCTGTTTACTACTACGGCTTGTGTTTCAAAAAGTTCATCATATGGCTCCCTTTTACCGTCATGGTTACCCCTTGTTTATACGTCAATAATAAATTCCAATTTACGAGTGCAGATGATAAAATGATTTTGGTAATTATGTAGACAACTATACGAAACGAGCGCGCTTTGAAATTATTTTTATCACACACTGTCAAATTACGCTCAGATTCACGAACCTTGCGGTAGAACGATAGCACTACTTTCTTCAATAACCGAATTTTCTAAAGTCTTTCCGTCAGCGTTCCCTCTTAATACGCATATAAATAAAATTAAAGGAAAGCTCTGGATAAGACTAGACTGGCTTTTATACTTATACTTACAACTTTACAAGAAGATATAGTAGAAAGATTAACTTTATTCTACTCGAACATAACACAAATTAAACAAACAAATTACACTAAAATATTAATTTCGCTCAAGATTTGTATCATGCATTGGACTAAGAGTGGTGGTAATACCCGCACACATCGCTAGATTAGCAAGTTGTTATTATAACAATTCGAAGATTTGAATAGGTTAGGAAGTTTATGATTAGTGACGGATTATAATATTAATAAAGTGTGGCGTACTCCTTCCACAAACCTTCTTCCTAAAATATTTATTTTTAATTATTGTCATGGTGACGAAAAATAACACATCTGTCAGATATCGGTTTTTACCTAAAGAAATATAATACGGGTTTTTATATCGTGTAAGAATTATAAAGAGAATTATGACTAAAATGTATTAAAAAGTTGTGAATGTATAAATATCGAGGCATTATCCTCGATATTTGTATATCATTTAATGTCATTATTATAAAGTTAAAATATTAGTTATGATAAAATAAGTGGTTGCATTGTGAGACAACCCGTTTTCCCGCCAACGCTAGCTGTGATTCGGCGCGTCATCGCTAGTTACGGAGAGTTGAAAATAAATATTGAAAATCGGCTTTCCTAAATAAAACTTATAGTATTACTTAAATATTAAGTAATATTGCTAGAAAAGAAAGAATTGTAATAGAAAAATATACACACATATATATACATAAAAATTACTCCTAAAAAGAAAAAAAGTTGTCAAATAAGAAAATCGAATAAAATAATAATAATATTCCGAGACATCTCACACACGGTTGTCTGATCCCGAGCTTGTGTTATGGTAACCAGACAACTGATAAACATACTTATATATTTCTAAATACATACATATTATAGATAAATTACACCCAGACACCGAAAATATGATCGTGCTCATCACACAAACATTTGTCTCGGGTGGGAATCGAACCCACGACCTCCGGTATAGCAGTCAGGGTCTCTAACCACTAGACCAACTGTAACAGGCCCGGCATATAAATCAATATACGTTTCTACAAAAAGAAGTGAAATCCCATCAAAAACATTCTGTAAAAAAGCTAGCCAAGTCTCGATGGAGCTGCTTGTTTATCTCTAAAAAGTAATGAAATCTAGACAAAGTCGTACCAAGTCTAAGGTTCCTTACTGCGATTTCTTTATTATTCTAGTTAATGTTGTGTGACTTGGCCGTTGAAGGGAACACAAGGGTACAAAACCAGGTGCTTCATGACACCATTGCACCTATCTATCGCCAGGACCACCACCCATTGACGATGGAAAATTACCATTTTGAAAACGTTTATTCAATAACCAGTCAATTGTAGGCTTAAGCTGCGTATATCAATAATACTTATGTATAGGAGCCATATACAAAACTGAATAAAAAAAAATCCAAAGTAGACGGACTTCTAAGATGATCATTGAGCGAAGTTCGTCTGTACGTCTATATTATGTTAGATCAGTGCTCGATGAGACGCTCCAAAAAAAAGAGAGCAGAAGTCAGCATTGTCAATACTGAATGCATATGTTGCATAATCAACAACAGCCTTAAATGAGGTACTAGTTTCCAATTACCAATACCAGTATGGGCTATAATCTGGCTTAAAAAACATAGGTATTATCAATGTGTAAACAATCCTAACTTGTACACACTAACGTATGAAGAATGTTCAACGGCCAAGTCACACAACATTAACTAGAATAATAAAGAAATCGCAGTAAGGAACCTTAGACTTGGTACGACTTTGTCTAGATTTCATTACTTTTTAGAGATAAACAAGCAGCTCCATCGAGACTTGGCTAGCTTTTTTACAGAATGTTTTTGATGGGATTACTTTGGTCATAAATAAACCAATTGACATTTGCCATTATTTGCAAAACGTTAGTTCAATGAACATAATAATTTTATCGTTAAAAGGAACTGCTTTTCCGTAAGCATTTTTCCGTTAACCTCATTTCAGTGTTATATTTCATTTGTTTTTCATCCCATGAATTTGATTACACCCATTCATCTTAGCTAGAGATGAGGCAACTTGTTACTTACCAACCCGGCTAAGTTACGTAATAAAACTGCCTCTGTTTAATGGCATGGCTTAAAGATCGCAATAAACTGCATACGCGCAATAAACTCAAACTTATGTGGCTACATAGTTACTTGTTTCCTTTACTATAAAACCTTTTTGGTGCGTGAGATAGTATGTTTTATTTTGTATCGGTTGTAATCATCGTATGATATACAACCTCTTTTGTGATGTTGTATCGGTTGGTAATACTCATGGGTCATAAAACAGCACCCCATCGGTTACCTGTATTGGTTAGTTGAGTGAAAGATTGTTGCACTAATTTATGTATTTATTTACACTGTTTACCCTGAATTTTGGTTCAGTAGTTTCCTTATCATTACCTAAGAATAAAAGTTCACCAGTAAGGTCTTAAAAATGGTCTAAAGATCGGTAAAGTGAACCCTGAATAAATCAATTTCTGTATCACATTTAGGAATATATAAACAGTCAATATTGTAACGTTCTTTACCGGGATTTGATTATTTTTCCCCAAAAAAAATTATAGTTATTAGTGAATCGAGTACAGTAACCAAACGACCAATACGATCACAACATAAAATAAATAAGTTAGTAAAACTAAAATGATTTAACTTTAAACATATAGACGACCAATAATTAAAGTTACAACTTTTCTAATACTTTAATAAATTATATGCCTTGTATTTTACGTTTCTCTATTATACTAGGTCAGTAATAAAATTATAGACATTACAATTGTCGTTTTTATATTGTTTTGATAAAAAAATATTTATTTTATCAATGAAAAATAAAAATATTTCGGGTAGGAATTTCATTACATATTAGTGTTTCTTTGAAATACCCGATTCCAAATATAGAACCACTTATAGACACTATAATAATTGTTATCTGACTCGCAATAGGAAAAGTTCTTCCACAGTTTGGCAACAAGCCAATGGGAAATGTAAACGAAAATAATACAAATATTATTAGCCTCGAAATACGAAAACAAGTGCAAATAGAACTATATATTAAGGAAGGTTAAGTATACCTATAATAATATTGTTCTTATAAAAGTTAGAAAAATTGGTAGTAGAAATACCCTTGATTGTTAAATAATATGGGGCAATCTGTTAATGTCAGCAAGAAGAGCAAAAATCAAACCCAAAATATTTTCATTTCAACGATATCAAGTAGGCGTTTTTAACTCTTTTAAAAAGTTTAATGACTGACTCTAGTTGCAGGTTCCAAAATGTCATTCCAATGCAGGAGAATCGGTAAGAAACGCCTAGATATAGTAATCAAAATACTATTTAGCTCTTACCGTATCTGTAGGAATCTTAAAAATGAGATCAATATTCATGTGCCTATACCATCAGAAGAGCTCTTTACCAAACAAACTTACCTTTATTTCCAAAGGTACATAATTGATGTAATCGTCTCTACACAATCCACACGGTTTTTGCGTGCAAAGTAATTGTTAGAACGTTTTAATTAGACCTTGTTCCAACAGCGGGAGGTTGGCTAAGGCCGCAATATAACCAGCAATTAGATGTCCGGCTCACCACTTATGAAAAATTGAAATTTTTACAACCCGTGTTAACATTTGTTTGTTGTAAATTTTTAGGCTTTTTATAAGAACGTTTCACGTTGGCTGTGTGATTGTGATGTAACAAGCCATTGTCGATCATTTTACACGAATTATATTGGACATTCGATACACATATAAATCATCATTTTATGTTGTGCTAATGCTATATTCAGGCAACATAAATATCAATAAGAGTTAGCATTTTTCTTCTACTATGCAACTTTTTTCTAGCCTTTTCTGAACCTCTGCAAAGGCCGCTTATAAAATGCATTTTTCTTTTACATAAACCAAGTGCCTATGGTTGAACGCTATATTAAATTTAAATTAAAAAATATTCCCCCAACACAATCATTTTACCCGTATCGTTATTCTTCAAAAAGTTACATTCTCCTTTCATTTAAACGACCATTAATAAACAAAAGAGGTCTGACATAGAACGCCTCCGTTAACTTTCAAAAGACATTTCCATGGTAATCCTCGCTCGTGACGTCATCTCATTAGATGACGTCCGACGGCCGGGGCACCAAATTAAATAAGGCATCTGTTTATTTAACTTACGTGTACATATAAACAGTCTTAAGGTTTGGAACACACATTCGGTAGCAAATATAAGAATTAGTTCTATCGGGTGAAAATTTGAAAGCAATTAGCTGTCTTTGCAGATTGGTATTTTTTGTCTTTGAAGGTTCCATTGAATATATAATGGAGAAAAAAAAAATTGTTGTGAATTTTTTTTACTTGTTCTAATTTATTTTCTTTTAAATAGTAAGAGGTAACTATAGGTAGAGGTAAATAAAGTAGCATGAAAGTAAATGATGTAAAGCGGGAGGTAGTTAGGGAAAGCTAGAAAACTAAGTATTTCTAAAGCTGGAGGGTCGGGAGAAACTATGTGTGTTATTAACATGAAGTATCTGGTTTTGTAGAGCGAGCATGTTAACCTCAGTAGAGCATGCAAATTATATACTGAAAGTGGTATATACGTTGTGAAAATAGAAATGTTTTACCGACTTCAAGTACCGACCTCCAGTAGCAAACAGGAAAGCAATTGATAAATAAAAAACATTTTTGTTATTCGTAGGTTGCACCTTACAGTTGATCCGATATTTTTTTATTAAGTTTCACTTTGATCAGTCAGATCAGTATTAGTTTTATAAATTCAGTCAGGTTCTCGACTAGCTGCAGCACCAATATCAATGACACAAATAATTTATCGCTAAATATACCAAAACACGAAGCTTAAAATCAAGTAAACCATTATTCTGGGAGAGAACAATATTGACTTGAACGTAATACCTCTTCGTGTTGCTACGGTTATAAGCCCCAGTATTAGGTCGACGAGACCGCTTCCAAACCGCTACGAAAATAACCGATCGACGGTAAAATTACGTGTGCTTTAGGCCTTAGATCGTTAGTGTCGGAACTAACAAGTGGAAACGTGTCAAGCCTTGAAATAGGTCAAGATGCCACGTCCTCACTAATTTAGTAACAGTATAACAACGCCTTTAGGCTACGTACTACGACGTAGCACATCACCTTCGTAGCACGAGCTACGAAAATAAGACTTGAGTGTTTACGTAATTCATGTTGTATGTGATTATTATAGCAGCACTCTGCACTTGGCTTCTAATTGCATGATGCCATATAATGTTAAGTGAAACTGTAAAAAATACGTGCCTTAGGTTTTATAAATATTTTTTGTGAATTTGTAACGAATGTTCTCTTAAAATATCGACATTGATACGGGCCACGTAATGTATTCTAATTGCTATCAAATTATCTCTATAAATAGCGCAAATAATCTCAAGCATTCAAATAATTTATAAGCAGTTTCAGCATATAAAATTAGCCTTTGATTACAATTGTATTTCCTATACAACTATTTGTATTTGGTATAATAGACTGGCCTACACTTTGGTATAACAAATTCTCGAGTCACTTCGGGTATGAGAATAAATGTATTTCTTGGCTCGTTGTATACAACATAACGAGTGACGCCGGCGGTGATGTCCCCAGTTAGGCGGGACGCGTGTGCCTAACTAGATTCCCGGCTAATAATATTCTGTTTAAGCACGTTGTAAATGGAAGACGTTCGAGCTCTGACCCCTTTTCTGGTTCGAGGTGAGGCTTGAGATTATCTTAGAAATGTTGATACAAGATGTAGGAAATTTTAAGATTTTCACTGCAGATTTTTTTGAAAATTATGACCTGAAATCGCAGATGAACAAACGTGGTGATCAATGTCGTGCCTTCTCTATAAGTGAAGAGGCCTGTGCCCAGCATTGGGATGTTTATAGGTTGTTATTATTAAATGTTGATGCAAGATATGGGAAATTTTAAGATTTTATCTGAAGTTTTTTTTAAAATTCTGTTTTATTGCGGAAACCTGGATTCCAAAATTGGGATATGAAATCGCCAATTCTGAATGAGCAAGCGTGGTGATCAATGCTTGTGCCTTCTCTATAGGTTAAGAGGTCTATGCCCAGCAGTGGGACGTTTATAGGCGGGTATTGTTCATATTAAGCTCTATACCATCAGGGCGCGGTAAACACTCAAAATCAAAGAAAAAAATAAAATAAAAAGCCTCATGTTGTCCCTAATTGCGGCAAACCAAAATGCTAGAAAGATGAGCCTGACCTTTTTTAATTCAGAGTCCATTTATATTTTTTTTATAACTTTTATTAATAAAGTAATTGCATAAAATCTGTCACACTAAGTTCTCTATTCTGATGAATATAACATCAGGAAATGTGTGCCGACCACACAGCTTGGTTAAAGTTACCTCATGTACTCATACTAATTGTGTGTTGTCTACAAACATCGGTCGTCTAATATTGAACCACCCTGAGACTGCGACGAAATTTTGAACTAAATTATATTCTAAGCTCACCGTCTGTAGAATATATCAAGGTACTCGTATCTTCATGGAACATGTTCGAATGCTTGGTTTTCGCCCATATCTGAAAAAATAAAATGTATGGTTCTCAAAATGCAGAATTTTGTGGAGGATTCAAATTGTCTTTTTGCTTAATATTAAGTATTTATTTACAATTCAATACCTAAAGAACCAATCAATTCATTTTGCAGACAGGTTTTTTTTTAATTTTTATACAGCATCTTCTATAAACCACTTTTTATTTTTCTTTGCTCTCTATTTTATTCTGTCTCCTCACAAACTAAAGAAAAATTTTACTTTTCAGCCGTCACGTAGCCCTATAGAGCTGTAAAGTTCCAACTGACTTTACTTCGAGGTGGAATAAAGAGAGTGCATATTTACGCATTAGCTTACACCAGTTGAGCTCGTTGCGACAGTCGCCGTTTTAATTCCTTTGACTTTATATAATGAATAAGTGCTTCCTCGCTCAGCAATGTCTCTAGTTGCTTTCATTTATTAACAGAGTAGATGGAATGATCTTGCCCTGTACATAAGTTTCATTAGCCCTCGTTTTAACTTAACTAAATATTCATAATATTTAGATCAATTTTTATTATGTACAAGACTTTATAGAAAAATAGGCATAAATAGAGCTAATTGGCATGTAAAGATTTTTTGTATTTTTTTACATCATTTCTTTTTTTTGTGTTATTTTGATTGAGAAATATTTCAACGTTTTAAAACTCAAATTGACAGTCTGGATACTACCAAAATATGTTTTTAAAATAAGTTTATTTATATCCTTATTTCTGTATTTGCCATGTCCAGCCTGAAGCGTTGTTCTCTATTAATAGCGTACGCAAAGCCTTTGTTACATGAACTATACCATCGTGGGTGTAAGACAGTACATCTATACCAATCCCTGCGGGGTATATCGGGATCAAACTCAAACATAAGAAATAATTATATCAACAAGTTTCAAGGATCTCCCATCGAGCCCTATAAACTCACAAGTATTAATTTCGCTTAATTTGCTATCGAAATGAAGCCCTTTCTATTGGTTTTCGATTACTAATAATCGGAATAGTTTGGAACAATCTGAGACCTCGGTCAATCGATCCTTTAGGAAGTTTGGTTCATCGAATTATTCTGTTATTGTCGATAGGTCGATAGTTTCATGAAATCAAATTAAGCGGCAATTTGTATTTCTAAACTATTTTGGATACAGTTAATATCAATTATAGTATATTATATACTGTTATAAAGTTACTTTGAAAACTATTTTACCTAAATTGAAATTTGCTATATGGTATGTAAAGACTAAAATTATCAAAAAAACTTAACCCATTCAAAAAAAAAATATGGACTGTCTAGATATTTTTATCGAACATATTTTTGATACTGATATACTAAAATGTGAGTTATAATATTTAAAATAACCAAACGTTTATCTTACACCTCTTGTATGACCAAAATAAGAGTGTTAGAAAAACTAATTAAAACGTACTCGCAGCTTTTTACGCTTACTTCCTACACACAGCTTGGATCGCAATACATCAGAGTGAGCCAGCAATGAATTGATTTGAACCAACATTACATCAACTGTGAACTGGACAGCCATGTTGAATTTATTTCCAGTGTCGTGAGTGTTTTGTGTCGCTCCAGACAGAAATATTGTATGTATGCTGTGTTATGTTACACTGGTGTTGGTTTTGCAGTAAATATACGATTGTAGTGAAAGCCAAAACAGGCAAAATCAATTTTTTTCCCTGAAACAATTCATTTAAAAATCAATTTTTATATGAAATTGTTTCTGAACTGTTTTCACACATCCAGGTTTTTAGGTACATATTTTTTTTTAATTTATTGTAGAATCTATTCATAAAATAAATAAATCTAATGCCTAAGTTTTTCTTTTTAACTCATTAAATTATTGAATTACTCGTAAAACAACATTTTAAGAAACGTCACAACTTTCAATATTCTCATACTACATAAGCACATTCAACGCACAACATTATTTTCTATTCAGACTCGATCGCTTCACATCCCAATATTACGAAAACTAATAACAGGCATAACAGGTATATTAATAAAGTTTGATAGCAAGTACCTACTTACCTAAGTTACTGACGCGTACCGTTCTTTGTTCAAAGGCCATATTATTATGTCATAGACGAGTTTGAGTGCTAAATTCATATTTTATGTTGGTCGTAAAAATATTAATTGAAGTGCAAAAGTATTTTTCAATGCATTACGCAGTGTGCCGATTCGTCGAATTATGGATTGTGATGTTTTATTTCATAGAAAAGTTTTATTATGTAGTTGAATAATATTTCCTCTTCTTCTTCTTGCGGTGCCTCTCCACTACTGCAGGTTGGCCGTCAACTCCGCATATCTCTCCTTGTTCCTCGCCTCGAATAATATTTAGGTATTGAGATATGACATTTAATTTATGGGCATAATGCAGATAGACAGTCGAATGACAGTATTTATTAGTATTTGGTTTTGTTATGAACAGATAAAATATTATCTATAATTTTTGACATACCTGCTTTTATATTTATCACCTCTCAAACAAACCAACATTTTCAGCACGTTGATACCAAACTAATCTAGGTAACTAAGTAACACAGACTTTACGACAAAACAAAAGCACATCGCTTTAATTAAGTAAGCACCGTCTCAACCAATTCCGTCTCATACAAGTTTAATTAAAATAATGCGTCGCGCTCACACTTTGCTTGCGTTATTATATCGTCGGCGAATGAATTCCCTGTAATGACTTTTGTGTGATTTTATGTATCGCGTTTTATGTGTTTAGTTGTGTATTAAGGAAGTATTTCTTTAGAGTACATACTTTCACTATATGTTAGCTTGGATGGTAAATTTGAGTATGTATCATTGTGGTGAAGAGATTAGTCAGTCTAGATTCTGCGTTACCGGATCTAGCTGCTACCAGACGCGCCGCGGGGAGGCTCTCTTCTTGCGTCCTAATGGTAAATGATGGTAAATAAAAATATTGAATAGTAATAAAAGTGTAAAATTGATTTGTGTTTGTGAAATATTGTTATTTAAGTCTTCTATTTCAATGAATCGATGATCGAATGATAGATTTAAGCAATGTATGCTATAACTGACCATTTTCTTGAATAGACTTTTTTCTGAGATTATACGACCAATTTCGGATGAAAACTTTGTAGGGTGTCAACGCAAGTTCAAGGCCTGTCATTTGTAAATACTAATTTGAAAGCACAGGACGGCCTTCATCAGAATTATTCATCTTGCAGCGTGGGTATGTGGGTAATCCGAGTAGGGTTATTTGAATTAAAAGCGTTATCTTGGAGACTTTAACAAGTTTACTTGAAATATAACTAGAATCACATAACAATAATCACTAAGGCTCTGATTAACACTCAATCACACAAAAGTACTTAGATTTAAACAATAGATAGCGATTCGTCGGAAAACGTGGTGCGCCAGCGACCGCTCTATCATCTTCTATATCAAGATGGCCGCCTCGCTACCATCGACTCGACGCTCCGCTAGAGTGACAGAGACAAGCTGCCACTCTTGATATTGAACCTCTTTGTGTGCGCCGACACGGCCATTCTGACATACGACCGTCCTCGGGCGTTATTGTTTTCCTGGAACATACAATGCTTAATCACCAAGACATCCGCTCGTCCATCCTGACAAGCTACCCATTTATGACATTATGGACTTCTATCTTTACCCCCCACATCTGAATGAAACACACTGTTGCACTGGGCGGACTACTGACCAGGCATCCCTTCGACTAACCACCAACTCGCATGGTGCGATAGACCGGACGACCTGTCAGCGTCCTTTCCACCAGTCACACACAGTTGTTGCAATCAACTGGTTGGAACGTCGACCCACACAGCCCGTTCCCATACCAATCTGATGCCACCCAACTCATACTGAAGAACTCGCAGTCTGACCGTGGGCGTCGACCCGGTTCTGGCCAGCCCAAGCGATCAACTACGCTACATACCCCATGTTAAAACGTGATCTGATCAGAGGCATCGACCCAGTTAAGGCCAGCCCCATTTTTCAAACACACTACTATCAACTACTTAAAACAAAAGAAAGTGGATCACCGGATGATGTAGTCGAGGTGCTCCTTGATGAACGATGATGAGCTCACGGCGAATCCCGTCGTAACATCTTAAGACCTTTCCATCAGTGGAATTTGTTCGATGATGTCCCAAAAGCGCATAGCCGCCTTACTCGCGGTGTCTTTTACAATACTCTTTCAGTGCTTTTGTAAGTGCCATTAGTAGATCGACGCCATCAAGATACTTCTTTTCCACTATTATTTCGTTCACTGGGGCGTGGATGTCAATCAATCGGGATAAAAGCGACTCCTTATTTGACAATAGTTTCATTGTTGGGTCGCTTTTTTTTTTGGTTTTCTATCTTTGGCTTTACCATCGTTCGATCCCACTTCTGATGAAAGCACAGGACGGCCTTCATCAGAATTATTCATCTTGCAGCGTGGGTATGTGGGTAATCCGAGTAGGGTTATTTGAATTAAAAGCGTTATCTTGGAGACTTTAACAAGTTTACTTGAAATATAACTAGAATCACATAACAATAATCACTAAGGCTCTGATTAACACTCAATCACACAAAAGTACTTAGATTTAAACAATAGATAGCGATTCGTCGGAAAACGTGGTGCGCCAGCGACCGCTCTATCATCTTCTATATCAAGATGGCCGCCTCGCTACCATCGACTCGACGCTCCGCTAGAGTGACAGAGACAAGCTGCCACTCTTGATATTGAACCTCTTTGTGTGCGCCGACAAATTTATATAAAAAAAAAACTTATTGATAAACATTTTTTAGCAAAACAAAGCGACGAATATAGAACCATTGTTAGCAACATTATAAGTTTTCATAAAGGTCAAACACAGAAACAAAATATCAGTTACACTGAAGGTATCAAATAATTAAAGTTAATTTTAATGAGGTGGGTAAAGATAGCGTAAAGGCTTACCACACCAATTAAGGCCGTTCACACGTCAAAGGATATTTACGTGAAGGAATAATCTGTTTATTCCGTCACCCCAGGAAAGTTTAATTATAGGTTTGGAATCAATATTTGTATAAATTTGTATAGTCTATACGGCTTGATTAACGATAGGTAAAGGGTGAATTAGGGTGTGATGTTTTGAGACATAATACTCTAGTTTAGTATTTTCTGTGTTATCAAATTACTTAATTTGGTCAAGGGCTTGGTTTCATTTTTGGTACATAATTACTTACAACTTGATGATTAAATTGTTTTGCAATTAATGACTAGGTTTATGTGGCAGCTTGATTGGGTTCATTGTGAGTAAGTGTTCGGTATTCGGACGCAAATAACCTGTTTGGGTCAATCTTTGACGTTAACAACAAAGCAGTTTATTTTTTTCGTACTACTCGGCGTCATTGTTTCGAAGTTATAAGGTAAATATAACCTTTTCGGAACACAATCATCCAAAATGTAATAAATAGAACATCAATAAACGTAAACAACGATCACAACAGCGAGCATCCTAAACTTCCTGTCTATTGTCATGACGTAAAGCGTTATATTTCTTCTTTATGTACACAAACAGGCATTATTAATAGACGAGGAAGCACGTTACTGTCAAGTATAATGGGTAAACAAAACTTCGACATCATATATTCACCCATGCTCACTAACATACGAAACCTTATTTCATACCCTTCCGAAATTATTATCATAACAAAAACATGTTACAAATTGACTTCCACTTGCGAACCCAGCGTTCAAATTTCCACAAATTACGAAACTACACTTTTCGCACCCAACGACAAAATGCAAACACGAAACAGTGTTTAGGACAAACTTTCAGATCTGGTTTTCACCTAAACGCAAACAGAGGGAGAACCAACGACCAGACTAAGTAGACCCCCATATTTTTGTGCGATTTCTTTTATTTTGTCTGTGTTGTGAGCTTGGCGGGGTCTAAGCAAACTGGTGGCGGAAGTACAAACTTTATAATTGGCTATAACCCTCCGATACGTAGCCCTTCCTGCAGGAGCCGGAGTAATTAACTACTCGATTGTATTCGCCACGCTGGCGACAATAACTGAGACCGACTTGACAAAGATTTGAAGGATTGGATAGTCATTGTCAGGTCTCGTAAATCTGTTTGTTGTAATTGTTTTATGTATGTGAGAAACTTGGCCGAGAAAAAATAGATTTAACCAAAGCCCTTAGAGAAGCCCAATAATAAAAATAAAAAATACGTGTTATTTATTTTGTTTACTTTTATTGAGTAGGATTCTGTCAATTTTTGCTTGAAATTCACCAAAGTTCACAAAAGCTCTAAATAACATTATTTCTACTTATAAACCAATTATTTTGCTACTATCCACAACTGCTGCATCTAAGTAAAGGATTGTCGTCAACCCTGCGAGTGTCCGTGAGGCGTGCGCGCGTCACTTCGTGTTTGCGGCTATTCGTGCAATGTTCTGGATAATTATTAATTTGTTAGTTAAGCATGAATTAAACTATTATTTATCTACAAAATAATGCAGTTCGTCGTCCAATGAGCCTTAAAAATGCTCTGTAGCGCTATCATAACCTGACAAAAAGACATTAGTGACTTATACAAGTAAACAAAAACATTTCGTATAAACCGCGATTTATTAAAGCTAAGTTTTTGTCTATCTTTTAGTGACGACTTTTTTATTTTATTTGAATCCTCGTCTCATAATTAATAAAACCCCACTCAACAATCACAATTGTAAACACTCGACAAGAAAGGGCGCTGCGTGTTTTATGCTAATAACAAACCCACGTGTTAAGTCTGATTCGGTTTTTGCCATCAAAACGGAAACCGCGTCTAAACAACGGTCGTCTTGCCTCAAATCTAGTTATTCAAACGCTGTAACTTGGTAACGTAACAATTCGCGTTACGTTACAATAGCGTGACCTAAACAGATTAAGGCTGGTTTCCTCCTTGTTTTCCGAGTAGTCTGCGCTAATTTAAAACCTGAATCTCAAAGGCGAGACAGTTTGACGTGGACGTAGCGTGTTTGTCCTAACCTACAGTATTAAAGATCTGCAGTTTTAATGGAAATGTCATAAGTAGATATTGCCTGCAGCCGTACTGTACGTTTAAAATGAAGTATGCTCGAATAGATTTTGAATTATGTAGAGATTTTTTGTGGTGCTTTTGACGGATTTAAACTAAAATATATTTGCTTTAAAAATTTCATAATATTTTGTTCGTATTTGATTTGAAATATGTGACATTGTATAAAAAATAATAATCAAGTAATTTGTATTTTATTTTTATGTTGCTATATTATATTTCCTGGTAATCTGATCCTAACCAGGTCAGCGATCAATTCATTAAGCAATTAATCTAATGATCCAATTTCCGAGGTATTAACACGCTGTACTAAACCACTACAGATTCCTGAATAGGTATTGCGACTAACATAATTATCTGCTCGAATTCAACATTTATATATCTAATTACTCAGAATACAGGTTGGACGGTTCAGTACATGAGCAGTTATTTGCGTTGTTGCCATCGATTATATAAACAACATAACTAGTTCAACTTTGGCACGTTTGCAAGCTCAATGGAATATAAAATGTAAAATATAAATACTGTGAAACTTCAAAAGGTAATTGAAAAAACGAACTAAAAAAAAAAGATTAATTTTATTGAATCCAAGGTACTAAAATAAAACAAAAAAAAAATATTATTTTATTTCTAGCCATTAACTCGTAACAGGATTTAAATAATGTTTTATTTATGCAGGTATATGACTCAGTTTGTAGTATTTGACAATCAACAGCCCACTTTTTGTTTTTCCTAATCTCATAACGTCGAAACGTTACAGACTAGTGAGTCAGAACACATAACATTTGGGACAAAGCTGCAGAACAATACGACACGCATGAATCAGTCATTGTGCGGCTCAACCCATATCATTAATAGCGGTTGCTGGACACTGGACACTCGACACCAGTGTCCACACAAACGAAACTAGTGTCTATATGTACTCTAGCAACTCTAGACAGTCCGTGACCGACCTTAAATTTCCTTACACGAAGCCTTTGCAGTTGACAGTCGGGGGGTAACGGAGGGGGAAGGGAGGGGGGGGGGTTGTGTTCCGTTCGCAAATATCGTGCTCCTAAATTAAAGTTTTGGCCTCCACTGTTTTAACTTGTTAGCAAGAACGCCTTGTTTTATAAGTCAAGTCGGCTTGTGTACTGAAGTCGGATCTATTTTTACCTTATTATCGGATCAGCTTGAGGCTTATTGGTGTTATTGTTTTGTCCAATTTTAATGGCGTGTAATAAAAAAGATACATGATTTCGCCTTTATGTAATTAAGAATACGTTTCCTTTATTAAATCGTACAGCTTTTCTTTTTCCTTCCTCATTATTTATACTATTGTTTCGTATACAAAGAATTGAAATTGGGAAAGATTTCTGATCGATTGATTTTCACTCTTATATGTGTATCGGAAAATAGAGGTGTCTTAAAACTAGGGTTTTTGTTTTTACTGGATTTCAATGTACTAATATGTTTATATACTTTAATGTACTTAGTTCCATTCGCCTTCTTTTTATATGAATAAGTTTTGAACAAAATATTCTATTTTAATGAGCATGTAAACTCGACTGACGCCAAAAGTATACTTGCCTCGCTTCAGTACAATTTCGTGCATATCCTCACACAATGTGTTACAAGTTAGAACAATTAATTACTGCACACACAAACAGAGCCACTATGCAATTCTACAAATGCACACAACTACTAAAATAGTCATTACAATTAGCTTCCTAATGCTACTGTTTCACATCTTTGTTGTTTACCAGAAAACTACTTGTGACTTAATTCTATGTGGCATTTGTGTGCTTTAGATGTTCGTTGTGTAGTTAAAAATTGAGACAAGAACTTTTTGAGAAAATAGTGTGAGAGTTTTTCTGGTTACTGTCTGTTCAAAGTAAAAAAACAAGGCAGATCAAAATTTATGGAAAATAAAATATCCTTCCAAACATTCATAAAAAGTCTAAAAATAATCTGATTTGTAATTAAAAGTAATATATATTTTTTGAATATCGTCAAAGACGAGTAAACAGGTAGCTAGCTTTGCGACGCTCATCAGTCGAAATAGCTTAAACATAGTAATTAAATTGAAATAAATTAAAAGTAAAATACTTTAATTAAAATGTGAATCTAGTTCAAGTACAAAACGTGGCTAAATTAGAACATATTTTTGTAAATTATTCCACCAAAGTATACGTAAGTGCTTCGTATGAGCAACAGCGATGGAGTTTGTTTTGTTATATTCCTTGGAATATAACTGAAGCTTGGAATATTACAACATAGTGCAGTTAATTAAGGCTCACAGTAAAGCCGGCGGGCCCGGGGCGAAATGGGAAATAGGTAATTATGAAGTTGCGTACTGGCTTGCAGCTTGCCACTACCGTATTGCGCAAGTGACG
This sequence comes from Autographa gamma, assembly GCA_905146925.1. Lineage (NCBI taxonomy): Eukaryota > Metazoa > Arthropoda > Insecta > Lepidoptera > Noctuidae > Autographa > Autographa gamma. The sequence continues at coordinate 3,367,890 of LR989858.1, forward strand.
AGCTCAAGCGATTCTTGAACGCGTCATGTGTGTTTGTTTGTCGTATATTGGTATAAACAAGCCCATTGGTAAAATTAAACGAATATAAACCTTGTGTGTTTACAGATTAGGCTGTGTTCGGAATATTACCTCATTTGGTAATTACTACTCATCTCATACTTACTTTATTTATATTATTAACACAGTATTTTAGCACGCCATATTAATTACTTTTTGTTATGTAAAGTTGTTGCTAGTTATAATTTAAGTTTCGAATTAGAAATAGATTCAAAGGTAAACTTTCGTCTATTTTTATTATGTTTTAAATCAGTGATATTCTTAAGGTGATAAGAGATGGTATTGTATAATAATATAATGTCATGATTTAAGTGTAAATCAAGTTGATGAATATGTATCGCTTGTATCTCAGTACTTAAGACCACCATAAAATCTCTAGTACTGCGGTGTTACATGAAATTAAAATATGGGTCTAGTTCATTTCAGTTTGTATTTTTTAACGATTCTGTAATGAGTTCTAACGTAAAGATAATATTATCATAGTTCCCGATTAAACTGAGCTTTCGGGGATTCATTCGATGTTTTTCTTTCGTTTTATCTTAATGTTCCATCAAAGTTTGTACGGTCTGAAAAGGATTAAATGCTCTGGGATTATTAGAGTTAGAATCGATTTTCGAATTCGTGTTAGTCCGTGTAGACTTAAGAGATGAGTAAGTATGGTAAGTATTTAATAATATTCGACGATTAGACTTCACAAATTTGATCTATATTTAATTTAATTTTTCTCGCTTAGTAATTCTAACTAGAGCATCTCTACTATTAGCAAGTGACTAACAACATTCTGACGAAACAGATTATAATAAAAAAATCTGTGTATATTTAGAGACATACTGGTTCCTCGTTATTTGACTTCTTTGCTTTTTGGTTAGAGGTTGCTTTAAAAATCTATGTTATCATAAAAACACATTTTTATAATACTTTCAAAGCTTATTCGAAGAACTATTATACTTTCCACGACAAGTTGTTATTTGAAAAATGAGTTTTAGTTTGCCTTTCAAATGGATATCTTATTTTTGCTTGCAACTTGGGATAGCAATACCACACATTATTTTGATTATTCTCAAAACTTAATTATATAAAGCTTCATAACAGTATATTTGTATTGACGATAGACGCCAAATAAAACGGCACGAACCATATTTACTCTCATAATATTAAATTTCAATTCGTGAACCGTTAGCTCGAAATCCGTGTATATTTGGAACTAATTATTAAGTATGGGGTACAGATATATTAGTTTGCAATGCGTGCGAACTGGCAGTGCAACCATGAACAGGGTTAATTGCGAGAGCTGCCGCATAAAGCGATCGCTTCGGGCCAAATGCGGAAATAACTAATTATAAACTTACGTTCTAATGCGTAACTACTTAGAAATATCGGTTGCTTTGAAGCGAATTTACATTAATAATTCTTCTATGAAGGTACTAACATAATTCTCAAAGTACAGCATTAAAAGAACTAGACTGCCTTTTTAGATTTACATTCAGAATTTTAGACGATGCGATAATATCGTGCTTGGTGCGGTACATTGCAGGGCAGCGCAGCTATAGTACTAAAAGTGATTGATCATCGACGGCAATGTATGGCGATATTTCTTACATCGTCCAAATAAGCTTTTATTTAAGACTCTCCTATCTACAATTCTTTTAACCTGAGCTTTGATAAGTTTTTATTAGACATTCTGTTAGTAATTTTAAAATAATTTATTACAATTGAATTTCTTGTTCCGTAATTAATTGTACCCTGTTTTTTTTCTTGTTTTATATTATTTTACTGCAGTTCTACTTTTATTCTTGTTTATTGAGCTCGTGTAATCGTTACTGGTGATATTTTAATTATGTAGATTTATCAGTTTGCTACTTCAACTCATACTCTTATAACGTGTGTTCATTTTACCAAAAGTAAGTTAGAATTTTAGTTGGTACTAAATTAACGCATGGAGAAGTTTTATCAAGTAAATAACAGTCCTCCCAAATTCACAATCTCCGGGAAAAGCGACGCTCACATAAGTAATTCAGAAGCAATCGAGACACAAATTCACTATTAACAATTAATTCACTAACTAATCCAATCCTTATTCCGTTGGGAATAAAATCAATGTGTGTCTCAAAGGCAGCCACAAGACGTGCCTTTGACGGCAAGGCAGTGTAAATGTCACTCTATATGGTAATCACTGCAAAGGCTTTCTTGAGACGAGTAGAGGGAATATTTTTATAGTTTAATGAAAGATAGATAGAGTGGGTGGTAACAAACAACGTTGGAAATAACGCCTTGTTTAATTATATTTATGTTATACTAGCTGTGCCCCGCGGTTTCACCCGCGTGAATATATGTATAGGTCCCGTTCACGGTGCCTTTATATTATTGGGGGCGGAGATGAATCTAACAAATCACTATCAAATTACAATAGTCAGGATTACTTAATATGGTTATTAAATATACTAAAATTTACTAATTTTACTCACAATTTCATAAACCTACTCTTGACAATAACAAATACAACAAAAAAAGAATTAGTTAAATCCGTCCAGGCGTTATTGAGTTATGCGCTTACCAACACATCTAGCGATTCATTTTTATATGTAAGATAAGCTTTAGAGTGTTATTTAGTTACAAATATATCGCAATCAATTTGAGCTACTTTAAGTTGTATTTAAACGTATATTTCCCAGGGTCCTTTGCTAAAAATAAGCCTAGTTGCTCAATGAACTGAGAGTCGTTTGTTGATATTAAATTTGATATTACAAAAGTACAAAATAAATATCATATGACATCAAAGGGTGACCCTTTGACTTGAATATCAGTGTACCAACAGTTTTATTAATATTTTTGTAATAATATGTTCGGTGTTAAAACCTATTAAATAAAGGAGTCTACGATAAATGATAACTGGACAAACGTTGACCCACAACAAAATTGGTACCTACTTAAAGTCTTATAAATAACATTACAAGTTTCCCCAAATTATATAAAGCCAGAACAAAAAAAAAACGAAAGAACACTAGTCTGAAGGATAACCAGTGAACATGTTTTCAATTAAACCGTCTAGAAACATAACTTTAGGAGAAACGAGTAGAGAATTCATTTCGCTAGTAGATTCTTTTCGGCGTACCCGGCAAAGCGTAAAATTGGGATACAAACATGTTCATGTCTCCTTTGTTCCCAAAGGGATTATGTCTTAAAACCGTTCCCTTTACTTCCCCTTTAAGATTCTTTCGCGTCTTTGATTTTGTTGGAAAGTTGTTGGTGAGCTGTCATCAATATTTGAAACTATCGAGCGCCGATTGTTTGTGAGTTTGCTATTGTTTCATAGTTTGACCAACAAAGGAATTGTCATTTATTGTTTGTACTTGCTGTATATTCACTCTTTTGCTTTTAACAGTTTATAATATTGTGCTATAATATGTCTCCACAAAAATCCTATCTCATAATATGGTCTGAGTCTGTATTGATATCAACATTAAGTTACAATAAAGCCTTTTATTACTAACTTTAGATTTTATGTAAGCATTGGAACAAGTCGAAATAACATAAACCGATCATAACACCGAAATAAAACGTTCACCAAATAAATAGAACCAACATATTCAATATAACTGTATGTGGCGTTATATTAAAACTCCTAAGATTTAATAAAAATGGAAAAGCAGCCATAACAATACTCATTCTCTTTTAATAATGACAACACAAAGTCTTGGAAGATGTTCAAGTTGGTCCCGGCTGTAGCAGAATGACCGCTGCACTGCACCCCGACTTACCGCAACAATAAAATTAAGAACTAAACAAACGAAAATAAACCTTAACGTGTTGATCATAAGTGTGTTATAGAATGAAGTTGTAAGTTGGTTATGTGTAATCCAAATGAAACGTTGACACTGAGCCCCAAGCGCCCGACGGGAAGAAAATTGTGAGATCAAATTAGGTCCCGGTTTAAAGTCCTCACAATAATAAGAATAGCTCGAAAATGAAATGTACGAGAGTTTTTTTTAATCGTATATACTTGAAAAATGGGGAATTTAATTTGAGCTTCATTTCGGGTATACGGTTCGTGATGATATTTAAGAACCCAATGTAGTAGGTACAGTTTTATGTTTTAGCGACACGTGACAATAATTTTATTCGTTTAGAAACTGGACGATATACATTATAGATACATCATAAATATGTGTGTAGTATTTGTTAAGCCTTTCCTTTTATTAAAATATAGCAGTATTTCAAATAACATTGCAGAGGGTAAGATATCGGATATGATTATAACAGATATTGTATGCAAATAACATGCGGTATTCTACGTATTTGATCCATTTAATAGCTGTTTCGTTTGTAAATATCAGTTCACCCATATACTGTACCTACTAATACATAGAACGGCAAATTATATTTCAAAAATAAATCATGATTGCACTGTCTCAAAATCCAATTTTCTACGTCAAAAAGAAAATAACAAAAGATATAAAAAGAGCAAACAATATTTTGCTAATCATAAGAAAAAAAGATACTGAAAAAACGGAGGACTACTTAAAGCGTGAAGTCTAACTGATAGATTGAGTTCCGAGGGTAGTATGAACAAAATCCATTAGGCGATTCCCGTAGGAGCCAACCGGCAAAGCGGCGTTCCGTTTCGGAAATTACATTAAAAAGCAATACTTCCCCGCCGATAACTAAAGATACGGGAAAAAGATGCTAAAGAAATTTACTTAGCTTTCACTACCGGTTTTTGCATAAATTTCTCCCGATATTATTTTATTAACGTAGGAAAAATAAATTCTTTATACAGACTTTTATTGAGAGCATATAAATATCATACATTTTTCTCTTTTTTTGCCCGGCAGTGTTTCTGATACTGGGAAATAAAATGGCCAGTGCAGTGTGTGAAATTCAGGCCGCTGACACATGTATTTACATGGACCACTTTCAGTCAGAGGCTTATTTCGTTTACCCTCGGAGAGAAAATAAAACCTTGCACTTTACTACTTGTACCATATATACTTACCTATGTAAGTAAGAGGAAATTTTCGCTTGCTATTGACGACTTGACTAGAAAGGGACTAGCCAGTTGCCTTTCCGGGTTAAGGGTCGGGTTTTCATTTTCAGTAGTACAGGCTAGTTCAGCAGTAGCCAAATATATGTATATATTTGTTATCTATATAATATATATTTGTTAGCAACTGGACCTGCAAATATGTTGGGAGGTTTTAAAAATATCTCAACACGTAGACGATGCAGGGGCAATGAGTTCCTTTAATAAAAAATTGCAAATTTATGAAGAAAACAAGTTTCTAGTTTTACATAATACTTGAAAAGGTGCTTCCGCGTAGTAGGTATTAATGTTCAACAAACATAATACGAAGCCTTACATCAGAAGTGTTTGTTTGTATACCGCGCACAATACAGAAGAAATCCTACCCCATCGTTACGGCATACAAGAAAATTTATTCTGTTTCATCCTCAGACGTCATGTTACAACAAACGCCCGACTTTAACGCGTTGACGTAACAAAACAAAGGCTGAAGGAGATAAAGGTCACGGATAAACTTATTGTTACAAGGATTGTCCCTTTGTAATCGAATGTGACGTGAAAGTGGCGCAATATGACACCAACAACGTTGTAAGAAACTTCTTTGTAGTTTTTGGAGGCGTATGCTGTAAGTAAAAGCGGTGTTTATAAGGCCCTTTCAAATGTTTATTCAGAACTTATAAATAAAGATGTTTGTAGGACATAAAGAGCTGAAAGTTTGCGGACTGAGTTGTTTTTGTACAGCTTCAGTCACTATGTTTGTAGGACCGAGAAAATGTGACTAAGTTTTACCTATGTTTTCTTTTTCTTCAACAATTGAGTGTGGTCATATTAAATTATGAGAATAACGATACGTAACATAATTAAACAGTTTAATGAGTTTTATTTAACTTATTAAAATTTACATAACATTCAATAATTTAATAATTATTTAAGTGTAATTCAGGTACATTATTTCTTCCCAATTAACAGACCGAAGTATACATTACAGAACAGACACGCTACTATTAAGAAAAGCCTGGATTTTTGATAGCGACTTTTAGAAGCTTTTAATATATTTTCATACGGGCCGTACTCGAGGCTTACTGAAGAGACCCTTATGCTAATCCAAGATGTATATCACTTCTGGTTCAAGTTCTATACGAACTGATCAGCGATTACGTTTTTCTTTGTATTAAGCCTTGTTTTATGTAAGAGTTTTTGTAGTAACTAAATGCTTGTGGATTGTTGGCTTAAAATGATACATAATGTAAAAAAACACTATAGGTATAATTGTGTGTAATATTAAGTTGTATTTAAACATTTTACAAATAATGCTGTTTATATTGGGATGTCTCGACGTTACCATAGTATACTGTACTTGCTTAATTAATGGTTTTAAACACTTATAAATTAGGTTTTTTTTGTACAAACTATTTTTTTTTAAGAATTAAACGCTTATTTACTTTAAAGTAAATAAAAAAATACAACTGTAACTTCCTAATCGTAGTCATGTTTACAAGGGAGATTAAAAAGCCAACATAATTTCAAAACAAACGTAAATTATTAAAATCATTATTGCAGGGACATTTTACCGCACTCTCCCCTCTTTAAAATTACATTTTAAACCGTGCTTAAGAGAACTCCTTGCATCCGTATTAGTCTTATAAAAATAATCCTGAATACATTAAAGTAGTATTTAATTTCTTTTTCTCTAGCCTGGCTACGATCGTTTGTGTAGACTGTAGACACAAGCGTGTGCGCCCGCGCGTAAAATTAAGAAACAAAGCGGGAATCCTCTTTACGGAACAAGGATTGGGACCGGCATTAGTGGCTGAGCAATTGATATTAACGCGGAGGAAAATTAAACAAGTACAATGCATAGTACCTTACTAGGCATTACTTGAAATGAATAGAAACCAAAGAAATTAAAAAATCAGGTCATATAAAGAAGAGCGATGTCATGTACCTATGTATACGTAGTCTTATTGTAATCATAATTTAGTATCTTTTTTTTCTGTATCAAACCCTATCTTTAATTTGCTAGTAGGTACATAATCTTTTAGTAAATTTCTTTTCTAGTAAATCACTCGCCGTTTTCAAAACTGGGCAAGTAAAGTTTATAGGTTTAATAAGTATAGGTAGGTATTACAAATAAATTTTAGGTATTACCTTTGTATTTTTGTTCCGTGGGAATTACAAATAAACCTGAATAGATTACGTTTAAATACAGATACGCTACAAAGACAACCAAGTTAAATATTCGTCGGGGCGCTAAAGACTTGAGAAGATAATCGGGCGAGCCTCAGCAGACGGTAAGCAATTTAGTCCGGATTAAACCTGATTCCTTGCAATACTCGCCCCAAACCGAATAATGCAGTTGGATTTATTTGTACTGTGAAGTTAGAGCGTCTAATTCGAATAACGCCTATTGAGGGATGTAGACTAGAGACAAATGGTTACTCCGCGACGTATTTCGAGTGGGGAATTAAATTGCATTGTTGAACGTCGCAATACAAGTTGGTGTTTAATTTTCGTTCGGAATTGAAATGCAAACCTGTTTGAGTTTAACACAAGGATAGGTTTGAAGTAATCGTTACCGGATTTCGTGTAGCCGTGCGTTAAATGTTGGCTTTTATTATACGTAATTTAATTACTCTTATTATCTAACTGACAAGCATGTAAGACTTAATTAGGGATGCGTAGTTTCATATTACATAATAGCAGTGGCGGTAATTCTTGTACGCTCGTTAAGGTACGCCATTGTTCAAAAAGTTAATATAGAAGTGGATAATATGTACAAGTAAGATCCACTTTCAAGAATTTCATGATAGTAAGATCATGCAATACAGTAAAGCAAAATACCATGTATGGAATATCATATTCATATAGTATTTGTGTCGTATTTTTTTTTAAATATACCTCTGAATTTTATTCCAATAAATATTAAAAGTGTTTTTTTTTTGCTACCGGTATGACGAAAATCCATACAGTGCAAAATCCATATTATTAAATGTCTGACATACAATTAGCGGGGTTGCCAGTGTTAAAATGTCACGTCATTATCCACGGCAAGAATGACATGTCGCTGCTGGACCTTTTAAAAATGGAACGCGAAATTCAACTAACGAATTGAATTTGGAAAATTTTTGAAAGTCGTTAAAATGTTAACAGTTTTTAATATTCGATTTTATCCTTTTTACAAACATGTAACTTGCTTTTTATTTAAATAAAATTGTCACATGAAAACGTTGACTAATTATAAAATATGTCTTCCTATTTTTTCACTCCTACTCTTTAAATTCAATTAACGTTCATAAACTTTTCAAAACATTTTGTAAACTCATTAAAAAACTAAAGAAAATGTGTAAGTGTTTAATTGAGTGGTTCCAAAAAAACTTAATTTGTAAAGAAGAAAATACTTTTTTTATTGAAACCTGAAAATTCTATTTTTGATATAACTCTTTATAAACTCAGAATTGTATTACTTTGTAACTGTAAGAATATTTAAGGAAGTAAATTATATTTAGATACAAAAGGTCACGAAAACATAGGAAAATTCCGGTTGATGTTGACGTCATTAAATATTGTTTTTGAAAACACCATATCTAAATATACCGGTAATCTTTCGGATACTAGGTATCTCTATTTTAGTAACACAATATTATTAATATATTTCCGGTTTCATCTGCCTTTCTGCGGTAGGATGGTAAACAGCATTTATTTCAAGATTAAGTTACAATATATATAAATTTCTTAGATACACAAGTCTAAAGAATACAATAACACGCCTGGTTTATTAATTTCGAACCAGATAGACGGATAAACAAAGAAAAATTTGATTCCCCATACAAACCTACTCGATGGGTATCTGAAAAAGGCCCATGCTCCATGATTTTAAATAGTTTAGGAAAATCAGTCTATTATGATTAACTTTTTGGTTAATTCTTCGGTGTACCCTGTTTATTGATTGTGTAACGAAATTTATGCTATACGTCATTACATTATAGTGTAGTCTGAAATGAGCTTTATTCATTTAAAACTCCTACTGAACTCTAAATCCTTGAGCTAAGTACTACAAAGAAATTAAAGAGAATCCTTTTTGTTCTTCAAACAGATTTATACGACTTCGGTGCTATGCCGCGATGGTCACAAAGCGAACTGTTCCGAACGAATAAAGAAATACAAGAAACCAAGCTTTATTCTCGTACTGGAATATTGTATGGAATGAAGTATTATGAAAGGCGGCAAGTTTTCTTCTTTTACATTATGTTCAATTTTATTCAGTCTTACCTAATTATAATAAGCGTCACTTGTTCTACTTTAATAGCTTAACTGTCCTACCAGTAGACACAATAGTGAAACAATGGAAATGTTCATATGTGACTCACGGGACAGGGAAATGGTTAAACAAAACTTGAATTTTAATTTGTCATTGTGCCCACAAATACGTCTTTTGTCAAAACTTATGCAATTATTTTCTTAGCATTTTTTGTTTTTGTAACTCTATTAAACTTCTAAAAAAGTTTATCCAGCTATTAGTGCTTTCTTTCCTATGCATCAGTTGTACCTAAAACCAAATTCATCACATTCGGTCCCACTGTCAACCAAAACTAAACAGCAAAGGTGCGGAATTCAAGCACCCTCGTTTCGTATATTTTTCGAGTGCAGCATTTCTGTATATAAATCTGTGTATCCACATTCCCGTAGATACCTGGTTTGTTACCGTATAAATTTAACGAGGTTGACCCCTGTCATGAGGCTGCGTATGTCACCGACTAGGACGGTCCTACCTCATTTCACCGCGATATATTGCGGCGAAATGGTGAAATTCCAACCGATCTTTTTGTGTTTCTCTGTCATATTAGCGGTTGTTTTTGTTAGGTTCTTTAATGTTGACAGTTCTAAGGGTTTCGATGTTAATTATTTTTTGGATTTGTTGGAACAATTTCTATGATATATTTTTTTGTTTTTGTCTCAACATCCGAGCTGTCGGTGTAGTTTATTTCATTTATCGTCACCCTAATTAGGCATTATGTACATTGGCCATGCCTTAATGTAAAATATAAAAATATATGCATCAAATTATAAAATAAAAAACAAGTCTTTACTTACAATCCGAATGTAATTTGTAATAGTTAATTTAAATAGATCCCGCATTTAAAAGACTTTTCCTACAAGAAATGCTATTGGCTATAACAATTAAGGCAGCGAACGGCGAAGCAAGTCACAACATGTTCCATTCAGCACACGTACGAATGCTCGGGACAACTATGCATTTAATGAAAATAATCCTATAGTACTAATGACATCCCTTTACGTGACGGATTCCTGTAATTTAATGCCATGTGAATTCTAAAGAAATATGCTGTTATGTTATTGAGAAGTGTTAAGTCTCACGTTCACATTTTCATCCTAAGACATTTTTTACATTTTGTATGATGTTCTTTAAAGAGTTTTCCTTCTTTACTTATTATACCGGTACTTCTACACACAACAAGTTTAGGTACTAATTAATGACAATCACATTTTATGATTGCTTGAAAATTATCGTTCGGTATTTATCGAAATATAAACCGATGTAATAAGCTCGAAAAACGTTTAAAAGCATCGTTGCTGGTATTTCTAAGAATAAAATAAATGGAAAATTTCCCTCCAATTTGTAACAAAAAACTAAATTTAGTATTTGATTTCTCAGATTCGAAGAATTCGGAAAATACCCAATATTCATGTCGAAAAAACGCGTTGTCGAGAAAATAAAGTGTTGAATTTCTACTGAAATGTGTTCGGTAGAATTTTCTTTGAAGATTTCTTTTTGCTGTCACTTTCCAAAAGTTTTCTTGGAAAATCTAGATGACGTGGTCAAAACCCTATAATTATACCACAAATCGGGATTTCTTGGAAATTGCCAAACTGGGAATGCTTTATTTAGAGCCAAATGTACCGTTTAAAAAGCTTACCAAGTAGACGGTATATAAATAATTCGCGAACAGTATGCCATGAACTTTATAAATGTATACCAATCAAAGAAAACATAACCTATTTATAATCCACAAATATATTTACATACTAAACTTTATTGACACATTTAACGTAATGTGGGTTCAGAAAAACGTTTTACGCTTCACATAGCGCGCGTAGATTTTAGAATTGCTGCAAAATTGTCTAGAGTGTTATCATATCGCGGAACTTCCATTACTGTAAAAAGCCTTCTTCGGGCTGTCGCTCGCTTGATTAGACATCGTTTTCCACGCCTTAGCGTAACGTAAATATGTTTTAAAATGAATGCGATCACGAATATTGCCTACGAGTACCTCCGGTGAGCTTATTGTCGTTAAGTAAATTAATGTTCATAATCATACATCGTTATTTTGTTTTTATTTTACAAATCTTAAACATAACAATAAACATACATCTGTATGCTATGCGTGTAGGGAGGTATCAAAATTTATACATCTTCTAAAATATTTTGGGTGACATTGATATTTTAATACATTATCAACTACTATTGATATGAACCAACATTTATTTTGGTTACCTACATACTATGTTATTATGTCGACTTAAAACAAGGAACTCCATTCGACAAACAAATACGGTCACAACACAAACATGTACACAAACCTTACAAGAATTAAGTAATTAATTTCACATCCAGCGATTACGTCACACTTATCTTATTTATACGGCAAATGTCTTCTAATTAAACCGCGTAAGACTAAGTAAAAAGTTGCAATTATGCAAGCCAGTGCCTCAGAACAGATAACTGGCAATTTAGTCGAGATTAAGTCGTAATGTTTACTGGACTACCGCCGCGGTTTGTAGGGCGACCAACACGTTCTAAGAGTCAGGATAATATATATTTTTTCCCATTTTTTAAAAGTACTCAATTCGACTGTGCTTTTTGTTTTATGTTCCCAAAGAACTTTTAACTAGGTGAACCGATTTTGATGATATTTTTTTTTTGAAAGCTCGTGCTTCCCGTGTGGTCCCATTTATGGTCTCATATTTTGATCCAGTTTTGGCAGCGGAATCAGTACGAAATAAATTTAAAACTTATTTTGAAGTCGATTTTGTTATGTTAGAATTGTTTGTACTTGTCTTATTTATACTTGCCCAAGTTTCGGAATTGAATAAAGCGAATGAAATAGTAGTTAGTCTGATTAATAGTCAAAATCCTAGAATTCTTACCCATTTTAGAAATGATTATTTGTTAAACAAAAGTTCATGAGTTATGATTCTGACTTGTAATTAAGTTTCGCAATTAAGATTTCTCGGCAATATTGTAATTATTTTGTATGAAATATAAATCAGATATCTGAGTACAATTTCAATTTGTTTAATTTAATGTTTTTGGCTACCCTTACGTCATGTTACCATGTATGGTTTAGCCTATTTCTTAAGTGCCTAATAATAATAATTATCCTAAACTATAATGTTGACGTCCCTAAAATAATTGGATTTATAAGGACAATTTGCGTGTACCATTAACGATATTAATTATTTATCCTTCCGCAATCCCAAGACATGGTCACATTGATTTACAATCTAACTTCCAATTTACTGTATAATCCACAGGACGAGTTTATCATTTACGACCACCGGTGTGCACTATTCGTGGCCGACTATTTATTATTCTTTGGATAACTTTGTATGGTCTTCTTCTACAAACTCTTAAGTCTGGCTAGACCACTATCCATTCTTTCCTGTTATCTGTTGGACTTCTCGCTTGCTCTAATTTGGTATTTAACCTGATGTCTCTGATACTGTTGTTTATTTATGAAATAGATTGAGCGTAATTCAGAAAAATGACTTCTGAAATCTCACATTAATTTCTATCAAGAAAAGAATTTTGTGTGACAAAAATAACCTCGCAATAAACATTCATCAACACTTCGTCCCCTGCATCTAAAGGATCAGGTATATTGTAAGATATAGTCCCATTCGTTTGTAAAACCCACTGCATGCACAAAGGCAGCCAATTTTCTACTGATCCCCCAAAAATGATCGCCTATGAAACCAAAAGCAGTCCCTGCGGAACCCTAAAAAATCGAATTCGAAGCCTCAGTGTGCGCAGTGCATACACTTTACGTTTAGAGGAGCAACACACTGAAGACAATCGCTGCGATTTTGAACATTGCGGCAACGTCAGTTTGACAAATAAAATTTTAAATTTGAAAAGTTTCCGTTGCATTTGACTGAAGCTGTGTCGTAAAATTTTAACGATCAATCTCAATTGGATATTGGAAAACTTCATTAAGTAGTCAATATGTTTTCAATAAAACCATTGTAACATTTCGTTCTATGAAACTAGCAACATTTTTCTACTGCAATCTGTACGTATACGAATTTTACCGTCGACTGCATAACTAATTTTGGGACCGTCGAATTCTTGTTAAACGTCTGCATACAAAAAACGAATTCCATTGCAGTCGGCGACTGGTCGATAGGAGTCGCCGGGAAGTCAGCGTCGTGTGTAAACACTCTTACTATGGTCTACAACGTCCATATAAGGCGACAAACGGACGACACGGCGGGTTCTCGACGCGACAAAGTGAGAAAAATATGGTTGTTCAATATTTATAGGATTTTTATTTCCGTCGTTTAGCCTCAGATACACGTCGACAGACGGAGCTAGGGGACAATGTTTAAAGAGTAAATGTGACTAGATGTGCTAAGACTACGAGTTGATGTTGTAGGGCTTTTAACGTTGTACATAGTATTCCAGTCTTACTATGAGATATTGTTACCCCATAAAATGGGTTGTGAATTTCTTAAGCAGTCACTTCCAGTAAAAAACGGTATTCGACTGCATCCAAAAGGCTAGGCAGATGATGATAACGATAGAAGTATTTTTGTTAGCATAAAGCAATGATGTTTCTATTTATTATTATTCAAAATATTAGACCGCTCAGTATAAATTCGGCGCATTCCATTAACTGTTTCACAGAATCCGCTAATTCATACTCTGCGACTATAACAGAGTCTGAATTTATCAGATTTTAGCCCAGTTAATCGAAAAGCAGAATTAGAAATTTCTAATATAACCCAATGAGAAAATAATTAGGTAAATCACAATGAAGAAGAGTACCCAAAATAAGAGATTATGTAGGGAAACGTGAAAGTAGACGAAGCGAAAACGTGGAAAACGTGATCTTTGCCTACCCCTAAGGGAAAGAGGCGTGATTATATGTATGTATGTATGTATCACGATGAAATAACAAGACCCATATGTTTAATTAAGTAAAAAAATAAAAATCATTTTTTAGTTGAAGTATTGCAGTTTTTTGCAACAACGAATCTATTCTCTTCCAGCATTTCGATGTCTTGTCTGTAGTTTTTCTTGGGTGTTGCATTCATTTGGGCGGGCTTAGGCGGATACATAATGCATGCGACCACGGGGGGTCATCAGTATTCCGCGACTGTAGTTGCTCTGACGATGTCCGAACTCGTCTGTTACCGATGTTTGATTTAAGTTTAAATTACTTTAGCTTTTATTGCCTTTGTATGGATTTTGTTTCGTTTCGTTTATATTCTGGTTTATTGTGTGGGAATTGAATTTGATTATAATTTTGACCATTTAAGGGCCAAATATGTGGTTTAGGTTGCGATGGATAAGTACCGATCGCCAAAAAAATAAGTTCTGATAGGATCTTAAGCATTTTGATGGAATTCAGGTATACTTACCGTGTAATTGCAAAATGAAATGCTGTAAGTAATAAAGTTTTTTTTTTTCATCAAAATTTACCATTTACTGGCATTTGCGTACCTATTATAAAAGCATAATATACAGGTATGTGTATAACAACAAGGAATTATGACTTGCAAAATACATTCATATTCAGCACTAAGTTAAATCACAGTTACACAGTGCGCCATTAAACCATAAAGAAAAAAACCATTTCCATTTTTTCCATACTGCGGCAATATTAAACAAGGGCTTAATTAATTAATGCAGATTACGTTGTCCATTTTGGGGGGAAGTGCCGTATGTCACCGTGATAAGTTAATTCTGGCTGACGAATAGGAGTATTTTATTTGTAGGAAAGTTGTTTGCTGAGGTGGGTAGAGTCGGCAAACTGGCACTGTTAATGTGTGCGTGTCTCGCTGCAGATATTTTACACTTAATAAATTAACATTCATGGCTTTGTAGGGCACTGGGCTTGTATTTAATACGATTTTTGCACCTGATAAACTGGTGCTTGGTTTTTTTCCACTTAGGCAATGTTTTTAATTAAAAGGGTTGTTGTGGTTACAAATAATAAGTGTACTAGAAAACGGCTGAGGGTTAAATATTATAAAGATCTGTCATTGACTCATACGGGAACATTACAGTACTATGTTCTTTCTTTTCTGATTTAGATTTACCCTTCAGGAAAACAGTTAAAACAAATATAAAAATGTATACTGTAGGTACTAAAGCAAACTTAAAAACAGATACAAAATCAATCACGATTTAAGTTTATAAAAACGCAATCTAAACATCTTCTAGTCTAGACATAAAAATATCTAAACAACGACTCTCACAAAAAACAAAAACGAAAACATTTCGTTCAAGAAAACGGTTCATACAAAAGCAGAATACAATTGGAAACTCTAAAACAAATACAAGTTCAATACATTAATAAAAACAAAGCTCGATTTAAAGACGTCAGCTTCATAAACTATCAAACGAATCGTTTCGTTCAAGAAACAATATCCGATAGTAGAGTATCGTCAGCTGGTTATTTTCACTTACGGAATAAGTTCTAAAACTTGTGTCGTAGCAATGGAGTACGAAATGTAAAATCTGTAGAGTGCGGTATCGCAAAAAACCCTGTGGCCTACGTGCATTATATCCTAAATAATATAATAGTATATTATCTTATAGTTACGCTCGGCACTATTGCAAGCAACTGTTTTACTGCACGTCGTACATTCGTTTGTGGATTTAAGTTATTTGCAACGACACACGTTTTCGCTAAAATATCGATGATGCCGATATTATTAGGGTATTATAATGCTTTGAGATAATTCTATTTGAACAGCGTGCTCTGTCTTGATACCATTGGGACGACAAAACTAGTTCATACCCGTGTTAGTTCATACCCTGATATATGCACTCTATAGTTTTGACCTATTCTCTAAGGTCGTATCCAACACTGAGTTCTATTCTTAGTGGACCCGTAAAAAGAGCTTGCAAATCCTTGTAGCTCGCTAGTGTTGGCGAAATAGTCGGGCGGAGTGTGTGATAGCTTAGACGAAACTTCCCCTTTTAAAGTGACGTATTATGGTAGCGCGCGGAATTTAAAGGCGAGTTTTAAAATGGATTTTTACTAAATGTTTTGTCGATTAGGTGTTTGTTCATTTAGATGTTACTAACAGTTACACGGGGCTTCACCCTCGAGGGGGTTGGATATCCTATCCTAATGTAACTTATGTCCTTGTTTTGGCATCCAAGCATATACTGCAGCAACTGTGATCATTAAAATCAGCGGTTTAGCCGTAAAAACGTAATACAAAAAACAGAAAAACATCATCACTGAAATTGATGAAATTGTTTTCATTTATCATTATTAAATGCAAATGAAATTTAATTTTACAGAATGTTAATAACATATATACAAGTCAAAAAAAGTAATAATGTATACTTGTATAATATCATTGTGTAGGTATTTTCTTCGTAAAACACTCTACCACTTGACCGTAGTGAACCCAACAAATCACAAAGAAAAACTAATTTAAATGAAACATAAAAGCTATCAGTGATAAAAAATTCAAGCCAGCTTTGAGAATACACTCCCTGGCCCCGGAGGAGTCCACTTTCATACCGTTCGCTATTTACTGCCTTCGTCTTGCAAATCAATATTGCATGTCGCAGATGCATCGATCCTTGAAAATGTTTATTCTTAACAAAATTGTTGGCGAATAGTCCACTGTTGGTAGAGAGTTTGTTTATTAAAAAAGTTTTGGTGAGTTTTATGAAGTTAAATAGCTAGGGAGTCAATGCAGATTTATTTTAAATTTTGCAAGATCGAAATTGGAAAATCTTTTAAAATAAAACTGTATTTGGACGTAAAGAGTACTAAGTTATTCGGTAGGCAGATACATATCGACACGATATTGTTCGATCGCAAACTTTTGATATTTTTTAAAAAATATCAAGGTAAATTATCCCTATCAATACCAACATAGAAGCAGAAAGATAATAACATTATGGGAATAGACTACATAATATGAACATGTAATATCTATCTAAATCTATACATACTAGTACAATAGTAATAATAGTAAACGTTTATTGTGACGAGGAGTCGTAAGCATGCAAGCAAGCAAGCGTTTTGAGAGAGGAATGAGTCGCTCGCTTTTAATATTGATGTGCTCAACTTGTAATCAATTGAGGATATGGCTAATTGTTTGAAATAGTTTCTTTTTTACGATGTTCTCAAGACTCATCCTTAGTTCTTGTTTCTATCACAACATACAGACTTTCAGTGGCCTGTGACAATATCTATCAAAAACCAAAATCCAAACTCGACAGTTGAAATTCACACATTATAATACCAACCAAACTACCGTGACTAAAAACAATTAGCAAGTGGAATCACGAATAGAAACTAAACATCAAGAGTTGTGTGTTGTGTAAAACTTTGAGGAGTAAATTAGATTTCGTCTGAGTGTAACGAAAACCATTGCTGGCCTCAGCACTTATCGAGATGCGCTTAGTATACGTTTCCACTGCCAAAAAGAATCCTGGTTGACTTTAGCTTCTTAAATAAAAACAAATACAACTGTATAGTAGGTTCCCATACCTTGTTTATGCTTATGATGAAATACTTGGTCTTAAAGTTTTTGTTTTCTGTTGTTCTAATGTAATATAATGTTGGATACACGTCAGACTATTTTTTTGCGTCATTGAAATTGATCAAGCTTTTGATGCCTTTAATCAGTAGGTATACCCCAATCAAGTTAACGTTTGAATACTATATATTTTTTGTTGCTGTCGCATTCTTTACTTTAAATTTTTATCTTAATATATCGAGGTCGTCCGCGGACAAGGTGGTGTGATGATATAGTTAGTTATGCAGGACGAACTTGGTCAGACATCGCAAAAAAAAAACAGGTTTGGAGGACGGAGGGTGAGCGGTTGCTCAGCAGTGAGATCTGAAGTAGGCTACCAAAAAAAAAACTATCTAATTTGTATCTTAAAATTTAATTTCACGGAAAGTCGTGTCTTAACAAATACTGGAAACAGTTCCAACGAAATGGAACGGATTCCGATATAAGAACGATAAGAGCTGCATCGTGGAATTCATATAAACGTTGCATTACATACACTGCCGTACATTGATACTCCCGGTTTATACGGAGCAAGTAAACCGGGATTATACTGTCCAGTCTCGCTGTTATCTATACGTACGAGTGTTCGAGGGAATTCGTGGTCGGACTTGTAATTGTTTATTGGGTTTAAGGCTGCATTATTGAAAATTGTTTTCGTATTTTGTTAGGAAGCTGGGCTACCTTAATTCTGAGTAGGTACATATGGTATTTTTGTAACAAATTTTCATCTAGAAAATATGAATGATTTAGTATTACAAAATCCACTGTTTTTCATCGCCCCTATCGTACCTACTTATCAAAATATGTTATGATCATTAGCAACGAATTTAAGGAAATGGAAAACACGGATATCTTTTTAAATAATTCCTTCCAAACAACAAAAATACTTCCAATACAATACCCCATTGTGAACTAAATGAAACTGAAGAAAATTTCAAAGTGGCGAAGACGACAGAAATAGTCCACGAGACTAATTATCGAGGCTTTCAAGAATGGCACTGATGTCTCGGCGAGTTGAAATTCCAATTTGTCATAGAACGTATTACGTTGGCCGGGGGCAACAAAAGCTGGTTTGTCTTGCAAGAGCGGTGCGGGCGTACTTCGTTGTTCGCCTTTGTGCTGATACAATTAAATGGTTCGAAATATTGTATTTAAAAGATGAGTAAATAATTGAATTATTTAGACGAAGTATTATATAAAGAGTTTTCACATAGAAATTAAAAAAGATCATAAGACACACATTAAATGCTTATGACAAAAATATTTAGATATGATTGAAATCATTAGAAGTTTATCACTTTGAAATACTGTGTACTCAAATCTTAATAAAAAAATATATTTTTCTGTGGTAAAAGGGAAGAAAAACTCACAAACTACTCAAAAAAAAGCAGGCGTCTAAGATTTTGTAAATATATTTACAATAGTAGTATGATAGTACAATAGTATAGTACCTGCATAATATTAGAAAGACCGAAAATATAAAGAATTTATGGAAAAAAAAACATACGACTTTATTTGCAATTTCATATAACACTCGGATTTTCCGAACAATTTCTTAAGTAATCTTCCATATTTCCTAGAACAATCTAACAATGTATTTGTCAACACATTTCTTAGACTACGTCCGTTCCACTGGCTTCATTCGTTCTTAACAGTTGCTTTCATTGTTGAAGCTTCATCTGCAGGAGGATGCTGGCACGATACAAATTGTACCCTTTCTGTTCTCTAATAGGATTTGGATTTTATATTGTGTTAGGCGTAATTGTAACTTGCTTGTCTCAGCTGTGTACCTTCGGAAATAGAATTCTATTTGTTGTTAATGTTTCAGTTACAAGTTTATTCGTGATCAAATTGTGTTAGACGTTCCGAAGTTCTTACTTAAAGTCCTGTATTTGTTTTGGATCGTATTATGCCACTATTTTGTTATAAATTGAGCTCATACGGAAATCGCATCGCAGAAGGAAAATATACTTTTTGTATTTTTTATTGTCACTGCAACTGTAATTAATGAGTCGTACTGTATCCCTTTGTCTGGTCGTTAATTAGTGCCCACAATGAAATATGATTAAACTCACATCCAAACAACAACAGAACCTCTCATTTTGTGTATGCAAAATAATTACCGACGCAATAATCGCGCAAATTTTGCTCTCAGCTCAATGAACGTGGAAACGATCAACTTATTATTTTTTGAATCAGCACAATAGCGCGTGTAATCGTATGATTATTTGCTACTTTAACCTTTATTGAGTTGCAATAAGGTCGTTTATTGTGGAAATTTCGATACACAATATCACAGGTTACAATACAACCATAAGCTCCAATAAAGCTTTTGTTTGTTAGGTTGTGCACCCTTTCTCATATTGTTCCACACGAGTGGTTCATGTGTTTGCTCAATCTAATTGCTACTCAGTCATTGTGGGTATCCATCTGTATGAAATCATATTGCAAATGGAATACCCTTTTGCATTTGTTGGCTCTGCGGCTGCTGATACGGTAGTATTAAATTTTGTAATAGCCGCTGCGTGCGGGACGTGAATGCGGGTTTGAGCCTTCGTTTTGTCGCGAGTGAATCCACGTCCAGAACGGACCACGGAGTTACAAAACTATTGGACAGTTTGTCTTGAAGGTTGCCCCTATAAATCGTGTAGAAGTTTTTGGATATATGTAATACGTAAAAGAAGTGAAAGTTATATAGTTTACGAAGTCAAGTATCTGACCTTTTTAATTGTTCTTAAGAAAATCTCTTGGTTGGGAAATACGTATTAAAAAGTCAGATATAATAAAGCACCACGCTTATACACACACATACTAAAAAAGATGTCTTAACATTATACTAAAGAAAACCTATCAAACGTATACTTGTAGCATAAAAACTTTGTTGCAAAGAATAAGTATCAAGGATGACATTAAGAGAACATCTCGGATAAGATTTAACGCGGCATAAAAGTAAAGTTTAAAATAAGACATGAATTCCTATTCAAAGAAGCTCCGATGTTTAAATGAACAAGAGCATGGCAAAGGGAATGAAATTAAAAATCTGATAGTGTTTAGCTTAAAAACTGTTAGATATCATTAAAATTTCTGTGAATACTACGTTCTTTGGATACTTACATATTCTTGTTGTCTTAACGAGATTTGCCAAAACTTTTCTTGTTTAAAATTTATTAATTTGTTTATAGGTGATCAGCGATGTATTAAAATGATGTACTCGGCAAAGAATTGAAAGCTATCGAACGACTGTCAGTTAAACCTTCATTTGTTTGTCCATCTCTCGGCGATTTGGTCAAATCACACGCATATACGCTTCCAGCTTCCTGACGATTAAACATTGCATATTTATAGGCTATCAACAGCCATATCCTGGCATACACCATTACAGAACCCTACCAGGGAGAAGTCAACCCGTCTTTGAACAAACACGGATTCCCCTCATATTTGATCACTTTAATTGGTTCGCCTCTTCCCGTACTCAGTAAATGAATAAGGAATGATACCGCGGAGTTAGAATAGTGAGCAAATGGAGTAATAATGTGTCGGCAAATAGCTCGGTCGACATCTGCACGCTGCGTAGAACGATGTGGGAGACAATTGAATACACCGCACGGAGTGGCGATGTGAACGTCGTATAGACGTAATAAGAAACGTGTTCATTCGTCTGAACGTAAAATACTACTTACATGAACAATCTTTTATTTTGACTTTTTCGTTGCCTATTTTCTGTATTCAGTTTTTCTTTTTAAGATATTCAGTTTTCTGTTAAAGCTTTGAGATAATAATGAAGCCATTTATTTAGATCTGAAACTGAAAAACAATATTGTTAAGCTTTTACTTATTGTAGTCTTTGACGTTTTGTTTATTTGTTCTGTGTCTGGGTGTAACTTGTCCAAAATTTGCAGGTTAGAAATATATGTTTATCAGTTTTTTGGTTACCAAAGTAAAGGCTTTGCTTAGTAAGGGATGTGTTGGCCGTCCGTTAGTTTTCTCAAGATATTATTAATATTTTCATCAGTTTTTTTTTTGCCAAGTAAATCAATTCTAAACTTTATCGGACCACTCTGTTCCACATCAATCCTGGTAACTAGATTTTTTTTTTTTACGAAATTTACTTTTATCTCTAAAATTGGAGTGGTTCAAAATTAATATCTGCGATATATCATAGCTTATATTAACCCTTCTTTTGTTTAATAATCCGTGTATACGCAAACAGTGCGTGTATAAATGCACAAGTAATTATGTGAGTTGTTAGCAATGTCAACATAATTCAATTACTTTGAATATGTTCCGACTTGAAAATTATTATTATGTTTGCTGTGAAGTATTTGGACGTAAAAGGGTTGCTTTGTATGTGTTGAGTACAATGACAGTGTCTTGTCACTTGGAACTCGTAAATGTTTGGGATTGTGTAAACTTTGTATCTATTATGACATTTTGAGATGGGTTTCTTAAGGGCGTTGCCATGGTAACCATTTTGTTATACGTAGATTAAAACGGATTACTAGTTGTAGTATTGGTGCATATTTTCCTCATAGATAGATTTAGAGAGACAGTCATTTCCTTTCATACCTTATAATATTTTTATCAGTAGATTATTACGCATTCATTACTTTATTATCAGCCGATGATTCGACTCAAATTTAATCTGGGTTCTTATCTGAGTTTTTTTTACCATCACCACCAATTTGTTAGATAACAACGACATATCAATGTTTAGGATGCGATCAAAATTCCGAATGAATGTATCGCGTTGAAATTATAAAATTATACAAACTAATGATTAATAATTAATGATGCTGATCGATGAAATACCTTCCGTTTAGTCTATTTATTCGGCGTAGATTTTTCATGATATAAACATACTAGAGTGTATTTTGGCCAGAACAATTATTACATTGGATATTTTTTTTTAATTGGGTCAGTGCATTTTTTAACAGTAGGTATGTGTGTTATAGTTTCGTTGGATATGTTGTTTTATAATGATTTTAATGAACAATAGCGGCCTATAATCCATTAATATTAATTCATTCTAGTGTTGATCTAAGTTGTTAGACTCGTTAAGAAGATCGATTTGTGTAAACCAGCTTACAAGGAACATGATGAGTGCCTTGCGGATGAAAAACTCTGTCGTTGATACGGATGCCGATTTTTGGATAGATGCATGAACTAAGTTAACGAAATCCAAGTCAAACTTATCGCTTATCCCAATTATCTGTAGCTCTGTTATTATATTATAAATCGGGTTTTCGAAACGTTCGGCTTACAGAGTCAATGGCCCGATGCTAGGCATTCTATACTCAAGCACTTAATCTTAGAGATTTGCTACTGGTGCCTACGAAGGAAATTTACTAGGATGTTAGTTTCATGTTCCCGTGTTAATTGAACTAAGATTAATGTTTATGTATGTATTGGTGAACATGCGAATTAGGAACAAGAATAATTTATATAGTCGATGTATTACTCTGTTAGTAAACAAGGAGTAAATGTGTTTTGGAAACACCAAGATTTATTTACTATTTACTTTAAAATTCAGAGAAACCAATTTGTGCGTTGGGATCTCATTTTGCAAACAAAATATTGTAAAATCAATATATAAATCTGTATTAAAACCAGAGAGCCGGAAATAAATACCTAAACAAATGATTGTTCAGTTATTTATTAGTAGTTTTCAAGTAGTTTCAGTCAAATCAATAGGGAAAATTACATATGGATACGTTAATCTCGGCCATAAGTTAATAAGCTTAAGTTACGGATGAACAATCTTGTGACATCACACTGTATCTATAACACAAACTTTGTTTAAGCTCTCAAAGCACGTCTTCATATCACAACCCTAAAATTATCACGTTATTATCCTTGTCGTATGTTCGGACTCAAGTATCCCGAGAATAAGTTTGCAAGTCTCCTTCAATCCGAGATTAAACTGGCTCGAGAGCTCGAGTGCTCGAGTGAGTCAGTCTTAAGTTGGGCTGGCCGTGTGCCTTATAGTCGGGTGGCCATTATGGCTTCGTCGCCAGGATCATGTAAGGTTGGAGATAGTTCGTGCGTTCTAACCCGAAGCTTAAAGTTGTCCGCTACTAAATTCTTCGATGGAAGGTGCGGGATTATTTGCTTGACGTTTTACGGGTTAATTGCTAGGTTGTGTGTTTGTTTGGTGTTAGTTACATGTTGCTTGGTTTGTTTAGCACAACATGCTTTCCGATTTATATAAGTAAAATAAAAATTATGTGTATATCTTCTGCGTTCCTCTTCAGTAACTTCATTTAGCCGAAATAAGACACGATCTAAATCTACTTTCAAAGGTGCGTAAAGAAGATTTTTGGTATTTTTTTTTGCCCTAAACAGCTGAAAGATGTTTAACCATATTCAACCTTCAAACTTAGTGCATAAGTCATAGACGTGTAAGAACTACACATTAGCTACATCCACAGTTTGACACAAATAAATTAACCCTAAAAAAGACACACTCAGTGTAAATTTTAATTAAACACAAATAGAACAAATATTAAAAAAATAAACAGTCTCGAAGAAATTAATAGAGCAATTTAAATAATTTTATTAGGGCTATCCAAACACAAAGGCTTGGTGCAGCGACAACTGCAGGACGACGCATGGGCCCTCTTTGTATGCTAATAACCTGTGTTTCAGCACAATAGGGTTGCCTCCTAAATAATATATGGCCTTTAAACTTTATGTCCCCGATTGTCTTTGTAAACGTCTTTATTAATTGTTTCCGTTTTTTGTTTAGGGAGTTTTCCTTGTTTTTATTAGTTTGCAAGTAGATATTTAGGTTTAAATTTTGTTTGTTTTGAAAAATTGTGGTATACATTTAATTTATTTCTATATACATATTTTATTTTAACTGTAAAAATTGAAAACTGAATGACTACTGGTACTACATAATAAATAAAACTACTGAACTATCTTCTTATTTAATAAAATAATTAATGTAAATATTAAATAATTTTCTTTTCATTATTTTATTAACCTAACAAATATCACAGTCACTCTCGTACATTTTCATAAGGTACTCACCGACTACCTAAATCTAAAAAGTAATAAGTGAAGAGATACATCTAATAGACACGTGTATACTAAAGTATGTATAAAAACTGTGCAAACAACAAACTAAATAAAACAGTGACACACAAATTCTAACTGCCAAAAGTTTTAATAAATATTAATTAGTCAAACAAAATATTCGCAGCCCTAGATATTGTATCTCTTTTGTGCTGACATTTAGAATTGTTACACTACGAATACTCTTTATTTTTTATTTATTTACAAACATGGATAATATAATAGTACGGAGTGCAGCTTTCATATTTATAACGTTTACCTTCTACTTGTATTGTGGACCACTTACAGCTGTTATAAAACTTGATTCACCGTATTTTTGTATGACGACAATTCTTTAATAAATAATATTATTATGAGGTATTTATGTGATTGACGTTAATTCATACTATTTTAATAAATAAGAATTAAAATAGCATGCATTATTTTTTTGTAGTCTTATAGTCTGAGGAAAAAGTAGCATAACTTCAAAAATAGCAATAAAAATTCGCGTAAACCTAAGAATTTTAACCAATTAAGAATAAACAATTATTTTTACCTTTCTATACAATAATATACATTTTGAATGGAATACATTTTCAACCGAAAATACTTTTTTAAAGTTTGGAACCGATATTAACCTCAATCATTCGATCAGAAATGGTAACAGTTACTAGAATAACAGGAACATAATCAATAGATATAACGTTATATCGAGTATTAGTTATCTGTTTTGAATAGAATATTATGTAGATGTAACTAATACTCTCAGAATATAGATCACGTATTTACGTATTCAGTTCTCGAACGCTGTATTTATGGCTTCAAGTAATGTTAGGCTGGAAACACACGGACTGCTTGGAGAAGTATCGGCTATTTCAAGTTGCTTATGCATGGTAAACTATTTACTTCTATGTTACGAAGAGCGGGACCTCCTACCGCAGAATACATACTTATAAGGATATGTAAGTTTAATTTAGATAATGTTTTCAACCCTTTTTATTTTACTTTATGAGCGTCCGCGCAGGGTCTCACAACAGTTGGACTCCTTTGAGCGGTCGACAAAACAAAAAGCAATCGTTCGGGAGGAGCACGTAACGCGCAGAGCAGTCAACTGCTTGAGCAGTTCGTGTACAAGCGTCTTTAGCTATATTAGTATGAAATAACGATTGACTGAGTATTATCAAGCTTAAGTAATACTTTATTCATAGGCATTTTATAGCTAAAGCCTCCATTAGACTTACAAAATATGGAAAAGTATCTTGCTAAGGGTTACTAATTTTTTTTCTTGTTTTTGACAGAATTTGATCAGCTGACCTTTATTTTATTTTCCCATCGTTTTTTTCTTTAAATTACTACTTACTCAGGTTATATACCTTACATAGCCACTATTTAAAATTCAGTTTCATTTCCTTATTTCACAGAACCACTGTCAACTGACCCCTACAAACAGTTTACAAGGGGAAACCGCTAATTTGCGGTAAGCCTGATTGTCAGATGTTTGAGCTTTTAATTGTCAGAGAATTGTCTTACAAATTGTAAGACGACCGACTAAAAGATGTTTTTTACATAATAGGTATACTCCTATTATGTGTAGGAAAATATACATTTTCGTATAAAAATGTTTGTTTACTGTCGGAATAGATTATTGTCCAAAATATTAATAAAAGTGCACTGAAAATTCTACAGATCTAAGCTAAAACCTATAGAAATAAATACCGATCTCATAAACATGGCACTAATTTGAAACATCTATTTTAAATGAAATCTTTATTTACTAAAAAAGAAAAAAAAACTTTCCAAGTTGATCATAAATATAAATGTGGAAATACAAGTGATCTATTAAAAATATCCCACGATGCTGTAATGAAAATCAATTCATCTCACCATAAACTAGTTAACTGATTAATTTTGTACGTCTTAGTGAATAATGTGGCTGTACTAGATATCATTAAGGCTAGACACGTAGCTAATCAAATTAATCATGCGGTTTGATAGCGTTATATGTGATTTAAGGGGTCATATCGAACGATACGTGAGCTGAGTTCTCGATCACAATTAGAACGCCTTTGAAAACATCCTTCATATATACGAGACCATTACGTTTAATACTGAACTTTATCGAACAAAAACACAATTCCTGCAATTTCAAATTTCATTTCAACCGGCAAACGCTACAAAATCGACATGAACTGTATATTCCAAACAGAAAACGAACTTAAAATGTGAACTTCCCTTCAAATCTTCGCCAATTTGACGCAAGATTGATTCAATTGAGTTCCGCCATTTCCATTCTGTATGCAACCGGATAATACTTCAAGTTTCTGTTCGATGTTTCTACCATCGTAACGTGGCCTCTGGTGTTTTTACTTTACAAACAAACGTTACATCCGATAACTTGTGTATAGTAATTGATAGATATCTAATTTAGTTGGTTGCTTTCTTGTCTCTTGACATTTGAGAATCGCCCAAAGCGGACCCCTTTTTAGGGCGTGAAATTGAATCTTGTTGCGGGTGAAGGGTGCACAGAAAACTTAAATATTTAAGGGGGGAATTACCATCTAGAGAGGCAGCCGACGATTCAGAGGTAAGGTATTAATTTTACGAGCCCCATTGTAACCGTAGACGGGGATGTATGAACTCGTTAAGTTCTCACAGTCGTTTGTAGACAGGATTCGGCTTTATGGCCGAGAAGGGTGTTTAAGAGTTGACTTTCACTGTGCAGTTTGAATTAATTAAAATTAGCGAAATTTCGTGGGTGATACACATTTCCCTTGTGTGCGACACAGCTGATGAGATTGCGTGGTCGCTCGCATAAAGTTTAAATCAGATTGTGTGTGAGTGGCGGAAAAAGTTTTTCATAAGCCGTATATTAACTTTAAGCTGTGAATGCAACTCTGCAAACTGTGATGAGCACGCAATAAAGTGATTAGTTAATTAAGACATTGTAGAAAGCGCAGTGTTTATTTCCGTCCATTGTTTGCTACTGTATAGCAAATGACTAACGATATAATAAAATATTATTGTTACGTGTCAGAAAAAATACACCTATTAGTGTAAGATTATAATATTTATTACGATGCTATGTACCATAGTAATTATACTAAAATAAAAAAATAAAAACATATTTAAATACTGTAATTTTTTGCAAAACCTTAAAATTTACTGATGCCTGTGCTCCCGTCAATACTGCGGTATCCCCCCTCCCAATTGATAAAACACAATTAATATCACCTTTCGAACTCAAAAATAGACAGCAACTCGTTACCTTAGCACAGCATCGGTACCTTTGTCTCGTCTAAAAATGTGACCGACTCGATTGCAAGGGGGACCGCATAGCCCCCTGTATCCCCAGGGAAGTCAATTTCATTAATACTGTGGTTCCTACCCTTTAGGGGGGCCTGCATTTTTAAACATATTAACTGTAATTGAATACCTGCTCTCTCTGCAATGAATTAAGATTAAGGTGTCTAAGTTCCGGTTTTTTGTTGTTCTCTGGAGGTTTTTAATGAGTATATAAAGGATTTTATACTTTTATACTTTGTGTTAGACAGTTATTTTTTTGTAGGAAATTGTTCTATAGCTTAAATATGACCTCATTGTTTAAAATATTCGGGATAGGTACAGCGTGACACACTTAGTCAACGCTCGAAAAATATTATACTATCTAAAAAATAATTTCTGTAATCAATAGTTATCAGTAATAATGTAGATATTCCGATAAGCCAGTCTATGTGCGAAACTATTTGTTTATCAAAAGATAATCCAAATATTGGAATAATAAAATAAGTTCGATGTCGCGTTAAGCTAACTGGTGTTCGTAGTTACATATATATTTCATACTGCATTATATTTCCACATGAATTCTTTTCAATGGAATTTGTTGAAAAAATAGTTGTAATTATTATCTACAAAATATTTACCTACTTCACTTTTTATGGGAAATGAAGGCAAATTTCTAAACACGTCGCGAATAAATAGTCTACATGCTATTAAGTCAATAAAAACGCATAATTTTAGAATTAAGTACCATAATATACCCAGGAAGTAATTAAGTCAAAATTTATAAGCCGACATTATTTTAAAAGGAATAAAAGTATAACTAGAATAAATTAGGGGAGGCATTTCATTTGGTACCTTTTTATCCTCAATAAGGCTGCATGTACATATTTCTTCTTAGAAAAGTTAATAACTTTCTTCTGTTTATTATTCTTGGCGGGGCACTTTCTGCCACAAAAATATGTTTTTCGCATAAAGAAAATATGGAGGCTTAAAGAGTTCGAGTTTTTTGTGATGTAATCTTAAGAGATTACCTTGAAATACTTTCGAAGGGGAGAGGGCGAAAAAGAAAATTGTTTTACAGTTGTTTTTATTTCCCAAAGTTTATTAACAAACAAATGTTTTAAGAGCTTGTTTCGTGTTTCATACAATTTTTAAACTTCGTTATTGAGTCAGATTATTAAGATAGTTCAACATAAATCTTCTATAATATCTTATCGTGTGCTTAGATTAGTTAAGACTATCACATTAAAAAATCATGTCGCGATATCGTCGCACAACCACATTGGCCTGAATACTTTAGTCTATTTACACAAGCGGTGCTCAGTAGACGTCATGGCTACCAAGCATTTTGTGTTTATCACCGCGTGCTTTCTATTAGGTCTTACTCAAGTTAATGGTTTAGAAGTGGTAAATGGAAAAATTAAAGTGACCGTTGGCACTACCTCGGGATGTTCTGATACAGTACTTTTTTTCCTGAATCAATTGGTTGAAGCTTACGATAAGTACCATGAATTCCTGGAATTGGATTTCGTACCCTGGGGAAGAACAGTGTGGCATGAAAATGGGACCATTACTTGTCAGTTTTATGAGCGAGACTGCTGGGCAAACCGCCTGCATAGATGCGCTTTGAATATGCTGAAGGATAACCAAGACGCTCAGATGCATTACATGACCTGCGAATTTACGAGTCCCCGAGGCCCGGCGTTTTTGGAAACTTCTTACCAGTGCGCTCAATCCGTTGGCTTGAATTTGATTGAAGTTGACCACTGCGTGAACAACCCTGGTGATGATTTGGACCGCACCGCTCAGCTTGCATCTATAGTGCCGATGGGCAGCATTAACTTTGTTCCCTACATTGTGTTCAACGATGTTATTGATCTCAGCCTTCACAACCAAGCGAGGACCAGGCTTGTGAGCTTGATTTGCTTCGCTTTAGCCGCGGACCCCAACACTGGAGTATCTGGTTGCCAGATTTAATAACGAGTTCTCAAGTGTTAGCATAATAACAAAGTCAAAGTCCCCAATCGACGATTTGAGAAGTTTTATCTTAGTTGGCCTCTGCTGGTGCCACTTTTGTACTAAATGTCCAACTTTTGCCCGCGTTTTAATCGACAAACTTGTGCAATTGGACAATCGCCGAGCGAGATATGGTTAATAGCTGTGTAATTTTTGACGATAAGCTGGTAATGGTAGTGTTCCGTTTCATTTCTCAATAGGCGCTATTATTGTGTTATCTTTACAATAATTGTTAGTCACGTGTTTTGTTATTGATTAAAATAAAGGTATTTTATAGTTATCTTGTTATTTAATTCTTGTGATGTGGCATTAACATGCTAAATTACGTTTATATTAACGATTATCTTTACGTTTTATACCTATTTACCAAATCATTTATTTTGACATCATTGATACATGAAAACACGTTTAAAAATTGCCATATTTCAGTCGCCAAAACAATTGAATAAATTATTGAAAAATTATCATTGGCAATAAACTTTAACTAGTTACAATAACGTCATTTCCGAATCAAATAATAATTAGCATTTAAATTATTATATAGCTTTAATAATTGTAGGAAAATTGTCGACGGCAACAATTGGTAATTTAGTGTTGATTCTGCCATTTTATAGTATAATATACCATTTTGTTTGTTGTAAATGGTTTGCAAACGATCGCACTAACTGCTTGTCGATGCATTGTGCAGTGGGACATTATACCGGTGTCCATGGTTTTCGCACTCTATTTGGGACTTTCTATTTGGCAACGTGATGTCATTAATAAGTTTCTTATTATTGCACAATGTGAACATAACATAACAGAAAAGAAAACAGTTGTAACAAGTTTACTATATGCAAGCTTAGTCTGTTGTAATATCTGCAAGATCCATCAAAATCGGTTCACTGGTTTTGAAGTGAATAAGTACCAAACAGATTATTAAACCATTATACTGTTTAGGGAACTTCGTCAAGTGGTACAAATCGGCTTGTGATAACAATGCATAGCTGCAATGTAAACTGACGTTCGCTTATTTTTTGAGCACCTTTATTCTCTAGGCAATAAGGGCTATATTTATAATTGTTGCTACTGTTATAACATTGACCGCACCAAGGTCGTAATAACACAGACAAATAATTTATTGTTATTCTAATGACTATAAGCAATGTAAAAACACTTGTTGAAACAGTTTATAAATAAAAGTAAATCACATTCGTACTACTAGTGTATGTTATTTATACAGACTGTTTTGTATAGAGGTCAAAATGTACAATACCATGAATAGACTACATATTACAACATATGTTTTTCTGTCTTAAACAGGGTGTTACGTTACCCCTGTCCGATCCGTTAAGGGGTTGTTAGGTATCGATAAATGATTGCAAAAATGTGAAAAAGAAAAAATATTGTATAACCAAAACTTTTTTATTCTCAAAATTTGTTATAGAGAGTTGGCATCGTCCTGTATATGACATATAAAGTAAAAAAATATAGCTGTACAGAAAAAATCTGATTATATCAGGAAGAATAAATAAACAATAGTTTTAGAAGTTATACTTCGATGTTAAATCCATAATAAACGGAAAGCTAGTATGTATTTAATACCACAATGTCGACGTATGTAATCTTAATTAATCCGTTTTGGCTTAAGGCTTACATACGCAAGCATTGATAAATCGTAATAGCTGATTACAGAACGTTACCGACGATTAGACGTGATAATGTACTTTCTGAAAATGTTCATGACACATTAAAATCTAATGGCGTTATGAATAAAAATCTCAACTGCGATTAGCGATAGCTTAGCAGATTCCATATTCAATTTTTCTATGAAGAATTTAAAATTCGAATCTGTTAATCCGTTGTTAAGTTCCATAGCGACTTTTATTAATAAGGCCATAAATGTATAAAAAATGTCGGGTTAAATACACCGTAGAAATGGTGGATCGATTTTAATGATCTTTGATTTGTTGGATTTGTCTTCATCCCGAATAGTATAATTACTATAAAAATGCAGCAAAAGAACTCGTAAAAAAAGTTTGTCTTAGAAAAATGTTTTCTAATTAAGCAGGTGAAACGATGGGGCATAGTACTTGTTTTGCGGTAGATTAAACAGATATATAAATAAATTACCCTTGTTCAAAAAAGCACACTCATCATTAATATCTCTAACTACCAAATAACGCATAAGTACATATGCTCTTAATGAAGCGCAAAACTCCCTTTAAGTCATAAAATAGGGTGACCAATTAAACCGCAATAATTCTATACAAATAAATCACGAATTAAATAGCGGCTCAATGGTATGAAACTCCTTGCCACCCTACCACATTATCCATGCCGGCCTCATGGGCCAATAATGCTGCACCATTAAGCGATTGAAAAATGTCATACACCACTTTACAGCGCCGATGCGCTACATTAACTTCGGTTTGGAAAGGGCGCATATTGTATGAAAACCGCTGCCTTGTGATGGAAATGCTTGAGGATTACGCCTTTAAATTTTACTCAGGTGGCTGAAGTATAATAGACTCAGCTGTTTTGTTGGTGCGGATTTTATTGTGATTTTTATTGTTTGTAATGTTGTTTGGAAAGAAAAATGTATTGGAGTTTTTTTTCTTTATAATAGAAATCAACGGTTGAAAATATTTAATATGATTTTAGATTTACGTAAGGAATTATAAATGATTTGAAATAACCCATTCTTCAAGATTAAATGCAAAATTAATTTGTTTCATGAATAAAAGGAAAACCTTACCACAAAAAAGGAAATAAAATAACAAATAAACTAACTAAATTATTTGAGTAATTTTTTAATTTTCGTCGCATTTATATTAAATATTATTATTATCCTCAGGCAAACATTATTACGTGATTCATTAGCCGCGTACAAGGTTGCTGTTTCTGAACACGCGATATCCGACGTATATTACAATATAAGGGTATTAGGGTGTGCATTACACAGATCGGTAACAGAGGACTATATACGATATTTAGCCTATTTAGTCTATAGGCTATTGTAGTCACATTTATGGGTGACAAGGATACAAGATTGACTTCTGGAAATAGGCCAGGATAGCGATTTAAAATGGAGTTAAAGAAAATTACTTTTTACGAATTATTACACTCCTTTTTATATCAGATTTCAGTTCCCGACAATTAAATTCGAAAAAAGTATTTTTATTATTTCTAACATTTGAGTGAATCTTAGCTAACATTATAGCATGTGTAGGTAGCTGACAAATGAGAGGAAAAATACACACCTACATACCAAATTAAAATGTGATAAGGTCAGGAGAATATTTGGGACCTACTTACTACAAATTAGCGAATAAAATACGGCCTACGTAAGACGACGTTGTAAGGGAGCGTCCACATCTGACAAACGAGCATAATGCTCGAAATAATGCATTACACGAGCAGCTTGCGAGCCGTTCGCGAGATGTTCTTTAGCCCGATGAAGATCGTTCGTCAGATTTGGCCGCACCCGGGATTATTGCCCTTTCCTGTAAATTAACATGGGTAGATAAACTGATAATCCAAAATTACCGCAAAATTGTCGATCATGACGATCAATCGTTCCATGAACTTGTCCTTCCATTTCCCTACGATCAAATTCCGTTTTATGTTCTTCTTTCCTGGTATAAATACGAGTAATACGGGTTAATAATGTACTGCGAAAAGGAATCTAATTTGAATTTATTTAGTAACTTTGAGTGCCATTCTGTAGAATTGCGTCAAGTCCTCAGTTTACGGAAATATTCTTGAGTTATGAATTGTGTTAGCTAGTAGAATCATGAAGTAGTCCGAATTAATTATTTGTTAGACTATAGGTAATTAATATTATTGTTATTCTATGGAAATGTTTTTCAATCTTATTATTTACACACAAAAAAACTATGCAAATCATAAATTACGAAATAAGAGAGGAAATGATGAAGTAAAGACCTCCCCAAGTCGAGAAGAGGCATATTCTATGTAAACATAGACTAACGTATCTTAAATCTTACTTCCAAAGTGATTTTACGACAAAATACTGCACCCAAACACTATACAGGAAGGTAAGCACGTGTATCACCGTATTATGCAGATCGGCTCGAGCTCTAACGGTTATTGACTTGTCCATGCATTTACCTATGGTTATTGGTGCTGTAACCGCTTATGTTATTGCTAAACGTTTACGAACCCTGCGAGGGCTGCGACATTCATCGTTTTCAGCTTTTAGAGGGAATTTGTTTGACTTTTTTGTTGGTTTACTATTGGATAATGTTACTTGTAAGTGACGTTAGAATTTAGTAACCAAAAGTTATTCTTATGTTCGCGCAATTTGATACCGAGTTTCGTAATTTTCGTCGATAATTATGAATTTTACAATACTCTAATTTTCTTGTGTAATAATGTGAGTTATTGTACACAGAAGTAATAGAATGAGAAGGTTCCAATACTTGTGTAAAAACTCCCGAAACACCAACAACACATTCGAACTCCTGCCCCACTTTTCAGTCCTGTCACTATAGCAATAAAGCAGTCGAAATTCGGGAAAGAAAATACATTTTTATTAACATTCCCGCGAAGGTTCGGACTACACGTTATACGACAAGGACAGATGATTTCCTCAAACCATAAAAGAGGAATAGCAATACACTCAAGATGTAACAAACGAGTTTTGCCGTGGAAGTAGGCAGCTGAATAATTGAAGAAGTATGGTCCCCGGGCGTGTCGGATCGTCTAGCCGGCCGATCAATACGCCCCGAAATGCTACCTGTATACTAAGGCTGTCTACATGTCTTCGACTTGCGCCTGATAGAACTGTCTTCATAGTTTGATTGGTGATGTCATCAATATTTGGTTCGAAATCAGTATGTCTAGTCTAGAATAGATTAAGGCCGTGGCAACAGCAGTTTGTTTCTGTTATTAATTCTGGAAATGAGTTCTTCGTCATATTTTTAAATTTATAGTGTGAGATGAGTTTGAAGGTGTCATAAGAAGTAATGTATAATATAAATTTCTCACTTTTGGGTACATCTCTTTTTTTTCCAGGCCAGTTATTTGTTAATCGTTTCTTTGCAAATGACCTAAAAATTCACATTTGAGTGCAATTCTGTAGTCCGTAAATTACTAATTAGGTTTTAGATGGAACTTTTTTAGATTTTATTAAAACTTAATTATTGCTTTGCTCCACGTGGACATGTGAACTATCTACTGATTGAGCTTACTAATATTTTATGAGGATACTCTAAAATAAGACCAAATTAGTTACAGGTAAATAAAAGATGAGCGTAGAATTGGAACGCCACGTGGTTTGTTCGTGTGAAAACTCATAACATGCTAATTAAAGACTCGTAAAAGATTAATAAATAAAAGAAAAATGAAATTATTTTTGACATAATTTTACAGATTTCAGCTGGCATGTTTAAAGATGATTCTATCAAATGGATCTAAACTTTTTTTTAATAATTTATTTACCACTATCAAACGTCATTTTTAATCCAATAATTACGAGCAGATATGATGGATAATTGAAAAATATTAGCCTCTAAAATTCTCACCCTAGTCTTGAAGACAGAATGTCTAATTAAATTTCCGTTTCTGGGCAATAAACCGCTCACCACGTGGCATTTTATTACTACATTTTGGGACTTGATCACAATTTATTGCTATCTGTGAATTATCAAATACCTCACAATTTTTTATTAGCGTTATGAAAATTTTAAATGATGAAGGATTCTATTACCTTTTATCGCTGTACAAGGTTTTATTTGCAAGCGTTTTCTATGGAATTATTTTATTTATAATGGTTGAAACTTTTCTGTCATAACAAGATTTTTTCTCAATGCTTCAGTATATAAAGTTATGACCATGTTTGCCCTTATCAATGTTTCGAAAAATTTCTTTGACATTGAGACCAAAAAGAAACTTTCCGAAAGTCACCGCCAAAATCGATAAATTAAATTAATATTCCAATTAGATTCGAGTAGCACGTCGAAAACATTTTCATTTACGAAGTCTTCTCAAGCAAACGATGAAAAAACTTGATACTAAAAAGTACAAAGTTCTAAAAGATAAAACTTGTTCGAATAATCAATACTGACAGTCCGCAAAACTAAATTTCAACTTGGTTATAGACTCTTATCGGAGAAACTTCGGGGCTCTGTCATGTTTTGCAATTAAAAAGGTCTGACATCGGCCTCTGCTTCCATTTCGATACTACATATTTATCAAAGTTTTATTTTGTTTTATTTATTTTGTGTTCTGCTAACTAGACTGCTGGGGTTTGATGAAAACACTTGAAGAACTGTGTAAAAAAAAAAAATATGGCATACTGTGGTAATAAAATGTAAGGCATACATTTGCTTAGAGGACTACAGATGTTATGCCAAGTAATCCAGCGAGTAAAGTTTTGTCTTCCAACCTATCTGATCGGATCTAACAGATCTGTGTCAAGCAAGTTTTGTATTTGAGAAAATTGTTACAGATCAGGATAATTTTCTTGGATATTAAGAAGCTTTAACCAATAATGGCGTGTTGCGGTCCAGGAATCTAAAAAGACGTATTTCGTTCCGTATAAGATTTCTTTTTCGATTGTCTATTATTTTACCTGATAGAAAAAAAGATGGTCTATAAAAACGAATCTTTACCGTTGGATAAAGTTCCTGCCTATATTAATAAATTGTATGTCCTTAAATTCTGATTTATATTGTTACAGCAAAGTATTTGCAGGCTGGCTTTCTTATTTGTAGGCATTTGATTACAGATAAGACTAATATAGTAATAACATATTTTGTCCTCAATCAGCAATATCCTGAAACGACAGTCATTCCATGTTTATTACACTTATTGAGGGACCATCAAATATATGGCCCGGGCATAGAACTGTAAGGTTGCCTGCTTGTATGAATGTAGGTACAGTAACTGCGCTATAGTTCCCAATAAACAATATCTTCCGAACGAGTGGACTTTGGCCTAACTAATTTATTTACCAATTATCGTAAAATTCGAGACTCAATATTAAATGTTAGTGTTATGTAGGTGGTCAAACTAAAGCTTAGGTAAAATATTTTATTTTGTTAGTTAGTGAATTTAAGTAAGGTCGTTAAGACCTTATATATTTTCAGCATAAATACTTAGTCGAGCTTAGTTATTTAGAACCTTAAACATTTTCATCAAAAACACTTAGTAGTTGGAAGCTTGCATCAGCATTATTTGGTTATTAGCCAATACTGCTAAAAGCTACTAAATAACATAGCCGGATTTGATTCTTAGAATTTGATTTTTGACCATATGCATACAGTAACTAGGATAATCATGATTTTAATGAAAATTACTATGAAATTAATTATGCGCAAATCTCGTTAAACATTTAACAAGATAGTTTAAACGAAACCGACACCTAATATAATCCAACAAATTTAAAAGTAAGTTGGTGTGCCGACAGCTAATATAATTATGGGCAGCGTCGTCACACGTGTCAATCGAACGTCCTAATTAATCGGCAAACTTGGTGTTTTGAGCACCGTATCAAAATAATTCAAGATTCGTACGGAACGGGGGTACGTTTAGAGCGCGATTTTGCCTCAATTTTCCGTGCCAATAGGCCCCTTGGCGCTCCGGTGCGGCGGGATCTACTGCCAATAAACAATATCTTCCAGTCGAACGAACCTTGAACGAGGTATTGGTAATTAGGGCTTTGGAAACCGATCAAAAGGGAGCCTTTGATGCGAAACTGAAAAGGTGACAACGACGCGAGTCAACCGACCGTGCCGTATCGATGAAGATGTTTTTGTTATGAAGATATTTTGATTTAATGAGATTTCAACATTCTTTTACGCTGGATACTTTTACCGCAGACGCGATTTACTCAACACCTTTTTGTAGATAAAGCAAGCGGTTTTGACATTGTTTTCTTTTTATTATTCATGAACTGGCAGGAAGGACTAACAACACTAGCTTTTTCTTTCATATTGTATTTATCTTCTAAACTTATTCTTATTCTTATCTTGTTTATAACGCTTGCGAAAACCAGCCTCAAGATCATCATATTTTTTTATGTCAAGTAAGTTTGTATCATTTTGTATGTAAATACGTTTAGTGTTCGTGCAACATGATCAAACAGTATTACTGTGCTCCTTTACGGACCTCGTGCTGTCTCGTCAAAGGACCGTCGGTACTGATTTAGCCTGCCATGTTTCACCGTCCACGTCGAGTAACCCCCTCGCTTTGTCCAGACTTTCAAGATTGCACAGCCCTTAGTGTTTGCATATTGCTTAATTTATGGGAATTTCGTCTTTAATCCAATATACTTGAGAGGAAGAGGGAACAATAATTTGATTTCATATTGTTTAAAATTTACTGTTATGCAATAGGATTGAAAGGCACACTTCCAAAGTATCCTATTACTATCCAATTACTTGAAAGAGTCTGTTTTATAGTTTGATAAACAAATGTACATGTATTCTGCCTTTGGCTTATATGGTCATATGGACATTATATGACATCTGGAACATCTAGTTACCAATCCAAATTTCCATTACGCTTCTAATACTTTATGCAAACAGTATGCAAACGTGACGACACTTCGTAATAGTGTTGTGAAAAATACGGATGCGAATACCGGTAGCGGGTCACGGGATCGATTTCAATAAGCGATAATGTCTGCATGACCGGCCAGCCATCCTTCAGCGGAGGCATTTGCGGATGCCACTGATCAAAGCGGTATTGCCTGATCTATACGGATTTCGGTTCTGTACTTGTTGCGGATTTGATTCTATTGCCCCGTATATATGACCCGATTCTGTTTAATGTGTGAGGGATCTGCATTTGGTTACGAATTGATATTGGGGACGGATTTTCGGGGACAAATAAACTGCTTATAAGCGGATTATGCCGGTTTTGGAATTTCAGTTGTAGTTAGTTATGGGAATTAAATCTGTTTGTATATAATGTTTGTTTGTGTATTTGTTTAGTCGTCGCTGACTTAAAACATACTCTATTGAACTGGATAATAATATTGGATTTATTATTTACATCACAATGATTGCGTTTTTAGGTATATCGAACTATAATTTTTTGATAGTTTTTTACAATATTTAAAAACTGACGTCGATCACGTTATAAGGAATTGGTGTCCAGCGACTCAGGAAACAGTCTGGAGTCTAATGTGGGAAACATTTGCCCAGCAGTGGACACAAAGGAAGTTATATATAAAAAAAAAACTATTATATTTTTTAAAGAAATAAAAGAGACTTTCAGAGAAATCGTGATTATTGAATATTATTATCAAGCAATGATCCGGTTTAAGCAATTCGTTTTGGATATGAACTCGACGCAGATATTTAAAATACAGATAGCAAGAACTGTTCCTGTGAAATTCATGTTTTAAAAACGCATCAATGACATATTAAAAAAAATCTCGGAACATCGTATTTTTAAGTGGACACTTTGGAAAATATTTTGCTTCACTGCAAAGGGAAAATATTCTTCTCATAGACGTTTTATTTTGTTTGTACACTGTGAACTTTATTACAATGTTTTCCATCAGTCCATCATAGGCGTTCTCTTTCTTTATAGGTTCCAAAAAGCCGTGACTCCTCACAATGGATATTTTGGTTGTACCTGAATCTGTTCTGATCTCTTCACACTTCTTGATTTCTCCGAACCTTCTCCAACAAAATTAAGACTTTAAAACCTAATTTAACAGGAAAGTGTTACTTTGTAATACTCACTTTGTTTTATTACTGGAATTCTATATCTACATCGGACTTATCCCCCGAACATCGAATTCCACGAAAATGTGTTCTGAAGTGGAACCAATAAAAATCCACTTTGGATTTACAACTAGGTTTCCAGATCTATACTAGAGTTACAAAGTTGGACTAAAGCTATAAAGTTAGCCGGCTTAATACTGGGAAATCGTATAAAAGTAATGTACCAATGACGATGGATGGAAGATCGTGAATAAATACTTGTATGTTCGGATTCTCACGAAAGGAATAGAGCTGTATTCTTGCAGAGTAACATATGATAGTCTGAAAAAGTTTACTCTATATTTTCTAACAAAGGCCAAAGTTGTACGTCCTTAAACCATACATGGTTGTACTAAAGAATTTACCTAAAATTTAAACTAAATCTGTGTCAGTAATTCGGTAGGATCTTAATGCGACAGTATTATATGTGACAATAGCTAGAATGCATCTAACTTTTGAGCATAAAAGGCACTCGTTACAAGAAATACATATTTTACACTTTTGACAGATGCGTCCCCCTTTAGATTTATTATACTGGGGATATGAAGCATCGCATTCCCTAGGAAACGTGGATTTTTCGTTGTTTTCCACATACGAAGATAATATTAAAATGCTTTTCTCATGTTCCGTCATACGGAAAGCGGTCTTGAAAGTATAAATCAAATCGTTTTCGTTTGAGTACGTATAAAGGTTTTGGGTATGCTTGAGCGAACTTGTTCAGGTCTGAACCTTGCTTATGGCTTCCCTGATATGCGGAAACTATGAATGTTGTACACATTCGAATAAAGGATCAATTTTTGTTTTAACATTTATTTTTTGGTTTATTTATGTTTGGAGGTAAATTTTAAGACACCTTTTGTATGGGATGTATTACATAATCGGCCACTGTCCTTTTTATTGATACTGAGACTTTTAATATCAATTAACAGTTTTTTGTTTGACTGAAGAAATCTTATGACTTAGTGTAAGAGCAAATTATTATGTGGTATTTCGATTGCCAGGATTAAAAACATGAATTTCGATTTTCTTTAGTTCAGCTAAGTATTTTACAATTTGTGTTATTTCATAAATAACTTTAATGTTAGGAAATACCCACAGCCAAAGCATTTTAATATTCAAAATTCCTCTGAAATCTAGGTTTAGACAAAGCATAAATAATTAAACAGTCTTTAGAAACCGCCATTAGGTATTTAAACAGCGTGGGCGTCAGACATGAACGATTGGCTATTCATTATTAAAATACATCGTATATTTTAAAGGCAGCGTTCCGTTCAACTTTGCTCATCTCTGCATAGTTTCCTTATGAAAAGTATTTATTATCCATGACTAAAGTTCTTTTCCGCCGCCTCTCAGAACTCTATCGACCGTTAAAGATGTATCTTTCAAACTTTCCCATGCGATTTTCTTGGAGCTTCAAGATTTTATATTTTATGTTTTGTAGCAGTCAAGGTAGAAATCTCGTTATTGAGTTCATTATGTTTATAAATATTATGGACCTCAGTAAGCTTTGTTTAGCATTGCTTTATATTGCCTGGAATAAATGATTATTATTATTTATTATTATCATAAAAATATGTATATACGAAATAACAATTACGCTCGCTGGGTAATAAATAAAGAAGATTATTAAATAACAGTCAGCAATAATATTTATGATAACTTTTATTGTTGTTCTTGTAAGTGCAAATCGATTATGAAATTGTATGTAGTTACCAATTTGAAAAATACTGTAACAAAGACACATACTCACGTAATTATTTGATTAATTACGTCTAAGTCTATTTTTCATCAACATAATATTATTATATCAAGTAATTATGAGGACGTAGTTATTTATGCCAAAGCCTGTTAAAGGTTCTGTTAAAGCTTTAAAAACAATTGTATCTGGCCTTTCTCCTCAGTAGATACTAAATAAAGCTTAAGTCTAACCATCTTTCTCGCAAGATATTAGGTATACCCTATTACAGAGCAGACAGAAACAACCGCTTGTAAATCGTGGAAGCCTACAACTTTATTAAGTGGGATAGGAGCGTTACCGGCCGAAGGTAATGAAAGAAAAATAAAGTTGGACTTAAATATTGCTGGTGGCTGTTTTATTAAGACATGCTTACCGGGTTAGAGATTGGTCTAGAATAAAGAAGAACATTTAGGAAAAAAGAAAATGGAAATAAGTCGGTACACATAATTGCATTTTGTTCATCGTGTTTTCTTATTGGTACCTTGCATGTATAACAACATAAAGTATTGTACATATTTCACGTAAACTAAAGTTACTCGTCTCCAGTGTCATATAATAAACCTGATAGAGAAAAATGCCGTTAGACTCGATTTAATTTCCTATTCGTTTATCTAATGTAAAATTTCTCAAAGTTAATAAAAATACATAAAATAGGTACTTTGTCCGTCGGGACCTGAAAATGTCTGCGATCTCTAATAAGAAAAGTTTGTCCGTACCACGTCAGTAATTTAAGAGAGTCCATTGAAAGTTAGTTGCAAAATTAAATTTTTGTTGCGAACCTACGGTGGTATAGGCTAGGCTAGTTTTGGGCTTCGGATATGAAGCTTTCCCTTCTTCGGCCATTTTGTTTTTATGCCAGCGCTAGTTTCGCTTTAATTAAGGAAACGGTTTTAATGAAGTTCTGCTTGATGTTCCGTTTTTAATAGAATTCGGCTTCGCTGTATTTTTGGTGCATCAAAGAGAAGTCTTGTTTTAAAAAATGACCGCAGGATTAGTAATTTATTTCAGTTCGGAGAATCAGAGAATATCTAAAAAACCATGTACGAATCGCAGGAACGTAACATTGTACAAATAATTAACGAGAATATAACGTACATCAGGAATAATTCAAAATGCTATAAAATATTAATTCGATCTCATTCCCTACATTATGACAACAAACAATCGATCCCATTTCATTACCCTCAGCATGCAACAAAAATATACTTTTTATTTCCTAAGGGAGAGCATAATGCTTTCAAAATAATGAATACAACAAAAAAACACGGAGGGTTTTCTCTCAAACCCGACAATAGATACAAGAACATATATAAAATGTATGCACATAATTTAAGGTAGAATTGCTAACCCCTGTCACCTGGGTGACCTCTATGAATTATACAGGGCAATTTGTTCCTAGATAAGTTATCAACCAGTAACGGAATATGGATCGTTGGGTTATGCGTA
The DNA here is from genome assembly GCA_905146925.1 of Autographa gamma. Taxonomy (NCBI): domain Eukaryota; kingdom Metazoa; phylum Arthropoda; class Insecta; order Lepidoptera; family Noctuidae; genus Autographa; species Autographa gamma. The sequence continues at coordinate 3,411,019 of LR989858.1, forward strand.
TTGTCTATAAAATTGGTTCGGTTGCCAATTTGCCGATAGAAGCCGAATCGCGATACATAAATATTACAAGTTATTATTGTGTTTGGATGTTATTTCGTTGAATTTATAACTTACCTACAGTCTGTAACTATGTAGCGAACTCTGTTCATTAAATGTTCCTCTTTCGTACTGATTTGATTTGACTGCTTCGTGTATTTTTTGCGTCATATTCGAAAATCGAAGGAAGAACAAATTCTTTTGTTTTTTTAATAGTACCAAAAATGGCCAGTTTTATTTTTCGGATACCTAGATATTGGTTTTATTTTTCTTTTATAGTGTCAACTTCGCATTCCACATTCAAATCTGAATTGAATTCCTCAAACGTAATAAAGAGAGAATGCGCGGAGTATGTAAAAGAGTGGCCAATATCATTATACGGAATGGCCGGTTTGAATGTCCAAAAGATGAAAGCTTTATTCGATAGTAAAAGGTTAACGCTATTATATCGATAGTTGAAAATCGAATGGGGTCGTTGCGATCGTCTTTAATTTTATTGGGGCGGTATTGACGTTTTGGTGCTCGAATTTATATATGTTTAAAAATATTTTTATTGTTTTTAAAAAGTTATCAAAAAATCGAATTTACTCAATGATTTTGGCTTTAATTTTATATTATTTTTACTAATTTATGTTAATAAAAAGTACATAACGAGTGTTTAAAGGTTATATTATAACATAGGTATATTTATGCAGTACACCCTGAAAATTTTCATACCATTTCTAAACAATACCCCAATAAAATTTAAACAAAATTTATATAAAAAACGGGGAACATGTCGCAGGGGGCGACAGCTGGTCCTGAATGATGAAAAGCTTAAGGCGATTACAAGAGTTCCAGCCAGTTCAAGTTTAATATAAAAATAAGAAGATAATGCCATTTTAAGTGTGTGTTATTTTGTTACGGCTGTCGGAAGTTTGGTCGGAAGGGACGTAAGATATTGAAAATTTATCTGCGTGTATTCGAATTTTAGTTTTTTTTTGTGTTTTTACACTTCGACACATAAATGTTTTTAATTTAATAAACTTTTTTAAAATATATGAATGAGCATAAAAATGTATTCACTGCATTTTGTGACATTAAGTATAATAAAGATAATAATTATGTGGTTTTTAGTTTTGTCGATATCTTGTTTAAAATTTACTAAAATTTTTATATTATGTAATTACAGTTTTGAAATTCGTGTACTGCAAAGTTTTTCCACTGATGTCCTTTGTTTGTAAAAAAATGCCAGTGAATATTTGCGTATATGTTCGGATATGTCTATACAATATAAAATGTACTTACCGTGTCGTTCAAAGGGGAAGTAACATAGGCAGGGGGGAAAAGAAAATGCCTTAAGTAAATGTTAATATTTGCTTAAGCTCTATTGTATAATGGTGACAGAAAAACGCATGTGCCAAACGCAAACTTTGCACTTTGCTTTAAAGATATTTATGTTTTATTTTTAAAAGTGTTTTTACGAAGGCTTTAAATTTAAGTGCTCCTGTAAATAGATTATAAAAAGTTTTATGTTCTTTTTAAATTTACATTTAAAACTTTTAACAAAAACATTCAATTTTTTATAAGCATTCTTTCAATGTTTATTTGCGGTTTATTTTTCTAACATTTCCATAAAAACCTTAAACATTGTTAAACGAAACGACGAAACTTTTAATACCATATTTAAAAATCACTTCTTCCTTACTTAATCTTTATTTTATTTTAATATTTGTAATTAATTTGTAATTAACTGGAACATTGAGCATCCGTTGAATTCAAGTACAATCAGCAAAAACTGACGTCTAAAATATGTTACTTACATATTACGTCCACTTTAAAATCTCAAAAAATGTATCATTCCTGCAAATTTCAAACGTATTCTAGAATACTCAACATACCGCATTAATAGGCTATTATTTCTTTGTTTTATGTCCAGGCTGACCTAGATCGTTGAGTTATGTTAACAAGTCTCCTTACTTAGCTACAGAACCTTGGTTTGTCAGTTAACGACTTGAAATTTGTTAAGTGTCTTACTGTGTTTTTATATTAGTCTTCCTTGCTTTGTGCTATATTTGCCTGAAGAATGTATTTTTAACAAGCTAATTATTTAGAGTATTGCATGGCATCTATTGTTATTATTGGTAATTTGTTATACTGAATACAGACAGAAAGTAATAGGAACTAAAGGTGTATTACTGGTTATGATTTTCTGCAAATGTATGTACGTCTTTCTGTAAATGTACACAGCAACACATTTTGGGATATTTGGTAATTTGATATTATTTTTGCGCAATGTCACTTCGTTTCTTTCTTCAAAATAAATTATTATTAATTTATATTATATTTAAATGTATAGTATATTTAAATGCTTGAATGGTAAATAAATAGTGTACAGTTCAATAACCTTTAACCGCGTGATGTGTCGCAGTATTTAATTACTTTTCTTTGTTCTTATTTTGAGGTTTAATTTTATTTATAGTTAGTCTGGTGATCGTTATTATTATTTCTTGATATCGTATTTAATATCTATGCAAATCCTTGTGATTTATATTTGGTAACAAGTTTAATATTTTTTATTTTATTGTATTCAATTTTAATCTAAAATAAAAAGTATTTATTAAAAATCAAAATGAAACCTTTCTAGAAGAAATCACACTCATACATAAAGCCGGAGGGATACCATATTACGGGTACTTGTTATAATTTGTAATGATTTAAAAGGGTGAGGGCTCGTCTGAAGGGTTACAAATTTAATTTTCCATAAACAAATAGAATATTATCTTGAAAATTATATACGTAGGTATATTTTTATACTTAAGGAAGCAAAAAGATCATTTATTTTTTAAAAATCATATTTATAATTTCATATCTTTTTATTATTCAATAGCGTAAAAATATCTTAATTATATCTATATTTTAAAAAGAATATAAACCTACATTTTAAGAGTTATCAGCTTTGGTCCGAACTCAATCCATAATCGCAAACCTTGTGTTCTAGTCAATGTAACGAGTCTACGTAACAAGAGGTCATTGCCCTACTCATTGACGTATATTGTATTATGAATGGTTAACATAAACAGCAACAATGTTGTCACAGGTGTGAATGCTACACAAACAGTATACAAACAGAATGTAAGAGTAGTTGCATTCGTTGTTCACATTCCAGAGTTTTCCATATCGCGTCGGTTTATCGCGATCGCTCGCCCCCCGCTGGCTCGATGATCCGTCTTCGAGGGAGCTGGTTGTTTGCAGACGGGCGGTTCAAACGCTCAAAACATTATTTTTAGTTTTGAAGTGGGGATGAAATCATTATCATAATTCACTGTCCTTATTATCCCACAGCTGGTATACAGATTTGATCTTAAACGTTTTGAATCATCGACCCATTTTGCTCTCGAAATTTCCATTCTTATTCTGTCCTTCCTTAGCCATTTGGTTAGTAGATAAACAAAGATACATTCTGTATATGTCTTCCTCCAATATAGTAACGTGGTATGTAGTAGAATAGTAGCGTACGATTAGTATTGCAATAACAGAAACAATTTATAAAAATTACGATCATGCCACATTCAAACGCGTATTGAATCACGAAACATACAAAACAAAAGGAATTGTTTCAAAATTGTTTGCTTTTGCATGACGCATTCCAAACGCCGCGTTTCAACCGCTCGTCTAACGCCACACTTGTCGCGCGCACCAATAATCCATCTTCGTGAAAACACGCGCAAGCGACGCGTGATTCCACCAACAAGGGTGCAGCAGGGCCGTGAAATATTTACTTTTTTCTCTCCTTTCCCTTCGACGAGCAAGTTTGGTGTCAAACTTGGGGCGACAAATGGCGGCAATGGTCGGAGAATGTGCGGTGCTTTGTTAACGGATAAACATTTCAAGGCGTGTAGTTGTACATGTTTGTAGTTTTTCGTCTTCGTTTTTTCATGTCATTTTGGGAAAGGGTCTGTTAGTTGTGTTGTGGCAGCTGAATTTAGTAATCGTAAGTTGTAACGTAAATGTTGAACCTTTTACTGGTAATCATAATTTTTCTTCATCATGTTTCTTATTACTATTGACATCAATGTTGTGATAGTACAAATACCTACCTTTGAAATGAGCTAGTTATTGCATGGAACATCTACCACACTTCTTTGCCATCACATGATTTAGATACTCGACAAAAAAATTGTTAAAACTAGTCATTTCATTTTATTAAAATTAAGCTACGATAGCCAGTCTACAACACAACAGCATTTTAAATTAAAATACATCTATATTATATTTTTCTAACGCCGCACGCCAGCACGACCGGCTCAGTCCGGATGCGATGGGGAGGCTCGCACTCGAAGTGTGAACCATCCCCTAGTCTACCCCTCGGCCGGTACCACGGATATTTACACATTATCTATAAATAACGAATGCACGAAACAATATGAATTGCTGATTTTGAACGTGATGTGTAATAAATTTGCAGGTTTTTATGTGTGATTGAATTGAACCAACTACTTTCGAAGTTAACAATAGTACTTACGTCATTGTTCCGAATTTCAATAAGGTTGTGCTTCGGATGATTCATATTTTAATCCGAAGTACAACCTTCTTTGCAGTAAGCAGTGCAATTATGTATGGATATTGAATATTTCCTGTTAATCCTTCTCTTTGCAAATTAAATCACTATTTTTCATTTTCTTTAAAGAATGTTTCATACAAATTCCGCACCCCAACTTAAAAGCAACTTAAATTTAAATACGCATTAGACGACTTCCTCTATAAAAAGCTTTGTCATTGCTGAATATTGTGATGTGTGTAACGAAGGTGAAAAACAGCAAGATCTATGGTAGGGGAGTGTGTAAGTGAGACGTCAGGGGTCGATTGAAATTGATTTTCCGCCATCAGTCATAACTTGTGTGAGTACAATAGGGACTTTTGTGACTTTCCCTTCTATATTAAACAATAGAGGCTGAATAAACCTGAATAGAACTGAATATTCGTATGTCTAGATATTTTTGGGAATAGCGGAAACAGGTTATCAATGTGGAAAAAAGAAAAACTATTTTTTTTGCCGTTGTCATCGAACGATTTTTATTTATTGGTGCACTGTTGTGAACAATATGCACGTAGAAAATAAAAACCTTTTTTCCGATTTTTGATTGTCGAGTCTATATTTTTTCCAATACGCTTTTTTAGATAGAAACTTTAAGTGTTGTATTAAAAGTTTTTTTGCATATTTATTTTAGTTTTACTTCGAGAATATATATGTAACTTTGCATTTTTTTTTTAATAAATAGGGAACATCACATACATTGTTCTGAGCCCAAAGAAAGTTGCTAGAGCACTTGTGTTATACAATTCAGATACAACGAAGGTACCACAAACACCCAGACCCGAGACAATGTAGAAATGTGATTTTCTACATTGACCCGTCCGGGGTCCGAACCCGGGACCTCAGAGCTAGCGACACCTTGAAACCGGTGCGTAAGCCACTCGACCAAGGAAGGTCGTCAGATATATGTATGTAGTATAACACTAGTGTTCACGAAAAACATTGCTTATAACTGAAGTAACCATTACAGTTTATTTTCCAATTTTCCTAATTGCCTCGCATAATACAAGGAAGTCCTTCTTAACAAATTATTCACGAGCTTCAAGGAGGTTCGTAGCATAGCGGATAGCTCATTTACTCATAAAAATGTCAAAGGATAAGTAATGATGGGAAGTGGGGTGCAACCGTGCAAGCCTTTCTTATATGGCACGCTTGAGGACAATCCCCTTATATAGGGTGTAACTTCTTGAATGAAGGTACTATACATAGATAAAGCTTATTTAGCGCATGTTTATTTTATTATTGTCCTTTTCTTTTTTTGTTGTAATCAAGATTGGTACAAAAATATTTTATTGTTATTTTTGGACTTTTTGTGTTATTTTTGTTATTTTAAGAATGTAATAGAGAAGTCACATGACATGTAGTGGGTGAATAAAAAATAGGATATTATTAAAACAATAACGACATAATATAAGGTAATTTTTTTCCGAATTGGTTGCGAAAAAGTACCTAACTTATAAAAATCATTACTTTGAGTAAATTTAACTACCGTTATTTAAAACAGCTCCATCAACAACATATCCTTCGACTAACCTAAGACGAAACTTCTCAATCCCCGCTATTTCCGCCGAAGTTTACAATATCATCAGTACCAAGTTAGGCTGCACTTACATCGCACGAACTCGCTAATGGCTGAACACACAAAGTAATAGGCTATCCAATTGATTTATGATTTCAAAACATGCACTGCAAGCGCTGATTCGCCAATCAGTTTTGATTACGATGCGTGCTTTGAATTTGTGTTATTTGTGAATAAGAATTGACTGTTAATGACGAGGATTTATGTGGATTTGTGAAATGTGAACGAAATAATGACTTAATACTGTACATTTGTTATTTATTATTAATTAGGTGTTTAAATAAGGGTGTTAGGCAATTTCTTTTATTGCCTTGGAGTTGTCGGTTGATATTTTTATGTTCCACCTCTGTTCGATAAGGTATCGAAGCACTTCAATAAAGCTTATAAAATGTAAATCTAAAAAAGTTTTTATATGTAAAAGGATTTAAAACAAAAATATGAAGGAAAAATTACGCGACGAAAAAGTTTGAAAAACAAAGCCGTGTTACTAACCAATTTATGTTCATTCAGCAGTTTCACAAAAACACAGCTATAATATGATTTGATTTTCGACACAGTATATTGCTTTACATTTAAATAATTCTAAACCTTAATTACGAATATACTTGCTTCCAAAATTAAATACCTACAGCTAGAACAGAATGAACAAAAGAACAGCTTTTTAAATATCCAGTTAAATATCGCATCACGCATGTGTATACAATTGGTATACAATACAATAATCAAAAACACTATGATATTATAGGTTGTAAGGAAAACGTCACTTCTTATTTTTACCTAGGCGGAGAGACATGTCATACATTAAAAAAGAGACAAACAAACATATCCTTTTTTTACTAGCTATTTCTGTCCCACTGCAGGGAGGCATCTGAGCACTCCTTAAATTTTTCTCTGGTTAGGGCCGTGGTCTTCAACAGCTTATCAAAGAAGCATCTCCATCTGGACTAATTGGGTCGTACGATTATCCATCTACAAAAATATACATAATGATTATTTATTTTAACTTTATTTATCATTTATTCACCGCAGTCGGCTTATGGCACAGTCGCCCGCGCGCAGTGGTTTGAACTAATAGCTGGGTATGCAAAGTGGACGCAGTCTCATTGATTTACGATTGAAACGCACGATTACCCACGTTGCGTTTACTGGAACGTACATTAATGACATTCCAGGAATTATGTTGGATGTCTTTAAATGTATAACATAATTATTCTTTAGTAAATTGAAATGTAAGAGCTCTAAAGAAAGGAATGAATTTGGTGGCTTGTATTCATTCAATTTCATGTGATTATGAACAATTTATAAACAAGCGATGCCACTTTATAAACACATCGTACATATTTTATTCGTAATTCATATTTTGCATTCACATTTATGTGTGGATGGACTCAAATAAAAACTCATTTAACCTAAACGTTTGCGGCTCATGATGTGGAACGCAAAAAAGTAAATAAATTGAACTACGCAAATATTTTGGTGTAAAAGCTTTCTGTAATAAAAAACCTAATAACAGTATTTCGATTCCAAAAACTAATAACTGGCCTATTTTCCATTAATAATCCAGTCAAGCCTTTTCAAGTGAAATGCTATTGTTGATAGTTTTAAGCCGTGTTCAGTAGACTGGAAATTCTGTCAGCCTTCGTCTATTCTTTAACAAGAATGTCTCATTATTTCTAGTTTTCCTTGGGTTTAATCTCGTAGGAAATGTCAAGGCTCTTTTAAGGTCGCGACAAAGCTGAAGTTCCTCGCTTTGTGTGTAATTTAATCAGAGTATTCATGTTGAAAGGGGTTCCGTCGTAACTGTTTGTAATTTTTCTTTGTTACTTGACCTTGTACTTAAATTCAATGTTCTGGAGGACCGCTGTTAACAAAAGATTATATCATGTCTACAGTTTACGTTGTATGTTTTACATGGTAGACGCTGTCTAGTTTTTGTGATTTCACCGACTTGACGGGGCCGTTTTAGTTTGGCCTTATATTATGTAACTATTTTGCTGTTAGACTATGTTACTAGAAGGACAAGTAAGACGGAGTTCTGATCTGTATATTACAAAATCTCACATACAAATCAAGATTATCATAACACCTATCATGTAGTGTTATTAATCTGATCCGTGCTGAATCCTATGTATATGCATAGTAAGAAATGTACCGTATATTTCTACACGTAAGCTAATGCAGCCAACCTAAAGGCTAATTCATGTTTTTAATTCTCGACCAGGAATGCAATAGACTAGACAGCGCTCTGATCATTAATCCTGCCTTCATCAATGTAACATTGCGCTCACCCTTCAGTAAATACCTGATGCTGTCCACATGTACAATAGCCCCACAATTATCCAAAGTGAAGTATTATATACAAAGTGAAGTAGAAAATCCAATTAGTAGTTCTCACTTGGTTTTCAATAGCGTGCTCGATGCAATACTGTATCGAGACACCGACAGAAGCTTTACAACGCGCGTTAAATCTCTACCGACTATAAAACTGTTATAAATCGATTCCGCCAGGTTAAAGAATTAAATGGATCGTAAAAATTAATAGGTCTCTGTCGCACGACGAATCGTCTGGGCACACGAGGAATGGCACTTTCCCACTTTATGAATTACTTGGGGACTTTATGACGGCTTTGTCAGACTCGGCGTTTTTTTGGCGTCACGTGTTGCCGACGGATCCGAAATTGGATTTTTTAGATAGAGAATGGGAGAAGTATTGCGGGGGCCGAGTGGGCGGAAAGTGTTAAACTATTGTTGTTTGTTTTGCGTTTTTTGTTGCAATTACTGTGATAGCAGTTTCGGGGATCGTGTTCTTGTGGATGCCTTTTTGTTGGGTTCCATGTTGACGCTGAATGACGTGAGTTTAATTTGAGTTGAGTGTCGCAAAACCTAAAATAATCTCAAAAGACTCGATTTCTAACACATTTCCGCGTCGTCGGTTTAAATGTATGTATAAATATGCCTTTTTATGCAGCTTTGCATTAGCTAAGACTCTTCCTAAGGATTTCCTCTAGTACTACTCTTTACGCCAAGGTGCTCCGTGTTCGTCTCCCTAAGTATATTATAAAGCCCCGTCATTCATCCCACACTTCCTCCTGCATGCAGGTTATATATTAGTAACGTGGCCCACTGCACCAGGTTCAAATAAATAAAAGGAAAACACATCACCGCCGACCTTTGTAGTGTGCACTCAACCGACCGCCCGTTGAGCCGAGCACGCCTCGCAGAGCAACTACTGAAATGGCGAATGAAATGTTTTAATATGCACAACGCGGGAAATTTCAAATAGCTATTTACGCTATATATTCCTCCGAGTGAACAGTCTTTGTGGTTTTTTTCAACCATGTTCTATACGTTCTCATTTAAATGTTTCTTTAAATGAAAGGCGTTTTGCGTTTGCGGCCTGCTTTCAGGTTACCCTATCCGTCGGTGCCAATCCAATTTGCTTTAATTAGTAAACAGTGGGTTGCGGTTAAAACAAAAGTACCTAGGTACAAATCAAAATACATACTCTTTTGAATATATGCCTACCAGATGAGCAAAATGAAGTAAAAGCTTAAGTACTTTTTCTACTTAAGTTTTATTGTAGTTTAATGACGATGTAACTTACTTAATTACACACATCCTTTTGTGGGACATAATGACTCGACAGTTGTTCCCTATAAAACAGGGATCAATCTCCATACTAAGAAAATGGTTTTAATTAAAATTTCTCTTACTGAATACTGGTGCCTGAGTTAATTTATTTCTTTAAACACTTTATGCCTTCCGTTGATTGGTTCGTCTCATAGTTGCGGAGATGAATGCAAATGCTATACATACCGCAAGAAGTTATGGACTTGGTTAATAGAAAACATTTTTACTGCAAATTATGAAGTTGGTTAGTTTTAATTAGCTAAATATTAAATCAAATGAATTGTCTTAGAGCAGATAAAAAATCTTTCTATTATAGAGACAAAATACCTATGCCAATCTTCATATGGTCAAATCACTTGACCAGGGAAAATGCTTAAATAAATGGGCTTACACATTGGTTTCTTAGGTTTACGCGAATGTTAGACTTTGAAATAAAACTACTTTTTATGGTTTTTTTCGCGGTTTATATTAAGGCTTACACAGTAAATAAATAGGCTATTCGCTAATCAACCCGATCATATCTTGACGGGTTTGACGATTATCTTTCTCTTTCTTTTCGATGGTAAGAACCATCAGCAAGATAATCGTCAAACCCATCAATAAAAACGCCAGACCGTTACCTTACCATACAGTCGTTCATTTGAAGTCGGATCTGACAACACATCAACAGCTAGACTAGACCACACACGTCACCGATATCACTCGCAGAAATCTTCGCTCTATAACAAGAAAGTGACGTTGTATCAGTATGTATGTAACCTTAATACCGAAAATGGTGGCCACGAACGGAGGCGTGTTCGTACAGGGGCATGGTGAGGTGCCGCCGGCAGTCCCATAAACTAAGCGCGACATGAGCGCGATTTGTGCGCAGCGAATGGCCAAGCAGTCACGATGGCTGAGATCAAGCTTGGTGTATACAGAAAGCGGTGAGATAAGGTATAGCGTGGGGAAGGCAATCTTAGAGGAACTACGCACGAGGAATTAAGGTTTATATTGAGTAACTAGCTGTGCCCGCGACTTCGTCCGCGTGGAATAGTTACTTTTCGGGCAGCATATTTAGAATTAGGTTTTTATACATATTCAAATCAAATCAAATCAAATCAAATCAAATCATTTATTCGTTTGCGAACATGGGTACAGAGAAGTTCTTATATATTAATAGTGCACATTAGCCACATTCTACCACAAAAGGTATGCAAACTTAACAATATACAAAATGACTACAACTAACGCTTTACGCTTAACTTTATATAATACTCTTATCTTCTAAATATTCTCTAATACTATAGTAAGCTTTCTTTAATAACAGTTTCTTAATACAATTTTTGAATACATAAATATTGGAAATGTCTTTAATAGATCTGGGTAGATTATTATAAATACGTGGAGCCATACATAAAATACTTTTATTCAGTAACGCTGTCTTGTTACCCGGTAAATTCAAGTTACAATTTAATCTTGCGCTGTTTAATTTCTTAAAGTAGCACATGTTTTTCTTAACGAATAATACAACTTCTAATATATATATACATGGTAAAGTAAGAATGTTTAATTTTATAAATAATGGTTTACAACTCTCCGTATGCTTAATATTGGTTATTGCACGTATACATTTCTTTTGTGCCTTAAAGGCAGATTCCTTATCAGTGGAGTTACCCCAAAAAATAACACAGTACCTTAGAAGGGGAGCAACATATCCATGATAGGCTGTAATTAAAGTTGAGCTACTGACTGTTTGTCTAAGTATGTACAGAGCATAGGAGTATTTATTCAGTTTAGAACATAACGATTCCACATGTTGTTTGAAGTTTAGAGTATTATCAATATTTACACCTAGAAATTTAGTTCCCTCTACTTCTTGGATCTTATTATTATTGTAATTAATATTCATGTTAGTTATTTTATTAACTTTACTTCTAAATGTTATTATATTTGTTTTGCTAAGATTAATATTTAAATTATTTATTTGTAACCAGTTTATAATATTGCTAAGGGTCAAGTTTATTTCTGATTCCATATGCAATCTATTGTCACCTGTAAAGAGTACTGTACTATCGTCAGCAAATAAAACGGTGTTGTAGTTTGTTATCTTGGGAAGATCATTTATATATATGATGAATAGAAGTGGACCCAGTACACTCCCTTGTGGAACACCAGAGCTAACGATTCTACATGCTGAAGAGTAGAGAGTAAGTTTTTTTACAGAAGGACATATTCTAGAGACCTGGGTGATTTGAGTTCTATTGTCTAAGTAAGATTTAATTAGTTCGTAAATATTTCCTCTTATCCCATAGGCGTATAACTTATCCAGCAAAATTTTATGATTAACGTAATCGAAAGCCTTTGTAAGGTCCATGAATAGTGCACAAGATTGCTTACCCTTATCCATTTGGGTTAATATTGTATGGAGAAAATTGTATATAGCTATGTCTATTGATTTGTTCTTTCGGAACCCAACTTGCTCATTGCAAAAAAGATTATTTGATTCAAAATAATTATAAATACTGTCATGTATCACTTTTTCGAATATCTTTGATATAATTGGTACAAGAGCTATTGGACGATAGCAACTCATATCATTTCTGTCGTTCTTCTTAAATAAAGGTTTTATTAAAGTTAATTTTAGTTTGTTGGGGAAAACTCCGTTTAAAATACTTAAATTTATTACATGACTAAGAATATGTGATACTTTTATAGATACAAGTTTAAGAATTCTTGTTGATATATAATCATAACCGGTGCTGTTAGTGTTTTTTAAATTTCTAATTATTCTATTAATATCTTCAGGTACAGTAGGATGTACAAAAATTGAATTTGTTTTAGATGGGATGCAACATTTTGTGTAATTTGATACGGAACTCGTAGTTTGGTCGATAAAGAAATTATTAAAATGATTCGCAATTTCTTCAGGATCACTTATCGTATTGCCATTGAAAATAATTTGTTTTATTTGATCCTTTGGTATGTTGAGTTTATTGGCATTGATTATCTTCCATGTCGCTTGCGATTTATTATTTGCAGACTTAATGTAATCATCATTACGTGACTTTTGCGTGAGTTTAATAACGCGATTTAATCGTGACGATAAAGATTTGTAATTTGTCTTATTTAATTCAGTGGGTGTTTTTCTATATTCCCATAGTAGCTGTCGCTTACGTTTACAACATACTTTAAGACCCTTTGTTATCCATTGCGGACGCGACCTAGCCGATATTTTCTTGGTTATCGTAGGGAAGCAAAGATTATAAAACAAGCAAAATAAGTCATAAAACTCATCAAATGCTAGGTTAGGATCAGTACTCTCAAATACACTTGTAAATTTAAGGGAGTGTATACAGTCTTTAAATTTCTGTATGTTTTCTTTAGAGTAGTCTCGATTTTCTACATTCCAAGATTTAAGCAAGAATCTTGTTTGGACTGGGCAGGTGACTAACTGAGCTGTGTGGTCTGATAATGCGAGCTCAGTTACTTTTGCTGTACATCCTTTGATGTTATAGATTACATTATCAATACACGTTTTACTAGACAGCCGCGTGGGTTCATTAATACCTAATTTTAAATTATAGCTATCTAGAATATGTCTAAATGTAATTGCTTCAAATGTTTTTGTAAGTATATTAATGTTGAAGTCACCGCATAAAATTACTTTCTTTTTTTTGTAACAAAATCGACTTAAAATTGAATTTATAATTGTGAAGAACTTATTTATATCTTCTGAATTCGATCTCGGGGGTCTATAAATGCAAATTATAAAAATGTTATGTTCTATTAGCTCAATACCAGAACACTCTATGATGTTTTCTATCGAACATTTAGTAATATCAGGTATTGCAGCATACTGGAGCGATCTTTTAACGATAATACAAGACCCACCGCGTCGGCTTTTTCTACAGAAACAGGAAGCCAGTTTATAATCACGAATGTTTAACATATCTATGTCGTTCAAAATCATGTTGTGTTCTGTAATACACAATACGTCTATAGATGTTTTCTCATTATCAAGAGTCAATGTGAGAAGATCTGATTTGGACATCAGACCGTTTATATTTTGGTGTAAAATTGTAAGATGATTACATGCGAAAAAGCTGATTTTGATTAGAATTTAAGTTCTCAACTTGTAGAGTATTGGTCTGAGGACAATTTTGATTAATTAAAGAGTTTCGTTTACTATTGTGACTATTAAGTTTTTTAAAGTAGTAGGGAATTGTCCCTGGTTTAGATTCATTCGTTTTAATTTTGTTTTCTTCGTATTTAATCATCGTAACTTTATAGTTTTCGTAACATACGTCTAAGTAGTATATGTATTTTTGTAATTTCGTGAATATATTATATATTGCTAAATTATTAACTTTACCTGTATATTTAGTGAACATAGCATATGTATATTTTAGGTTTTTATTACTGTCAAATGTGAACGTATACTCATATCTTTGATTACTTAAATGTAAAAGACGGTTAAAAGCTTCTATTCTCTTGTTAAATAAAAAGACGTTGTTATTCAGTTTAAAGTTAGGACAACATAAAATGATATTGGTATGTGTTATTTTTTCAAGTATACTCTTAATGTTGTTAACCAATTTTTCATAGTTATTAGAGACATGAAAGTCTTTTCATCAATCGGTCAATTCTTTCGCTTGGGTAGCGATAAATTTACTTTACAGATGCTTCTCTGTATACGATATTTCAAATTGACATAACTTTTTTATTTATGTACCAATTGACATGAAATAAACACTTAATGTTAAGTGAAGCTTACTACAATACATTCGTGAAAACCGCATTTTAATCGAATAAGCCGTTTCTGAGATTAGCGTGCACAAACACACAGACAAACAGACAAAAAAAATAATTATAATTTCAGGTTCGGCATCGATATTATAACAACCCTTGCTACTTTTTTTGTTTATATTTCCATTGTACAGACACCACTTTTCTACAATTTTATTATATGTATAGAAGATGATTTTTCAAATTGACATAACTTTTTTATTTATGTACCGATTGACATGAAATAAACACTAAATGTTAAGTGAAGCTTACTACAATACATTCGTGAAAACCGCATCTTAATCGAGTAAGCCGTTTCTGAGATTAGCGTGCACAAACACACAGACAAACAGACAAACAGACAAAAAAAAATAATTATAATTTCAGGTTCGGCATCGATATTATAACAACCCTTGCAACTTTTTTTGTTTATATTTCTTTTGTACAGACACCACTTTTCTACAATTTTATTATATGTATAGATGGAGTTCATTATGCTGAGAAGAAGAAGTGTCGATTACGTGTCACTTACGATAGATTGATTGTGGTATTTTGAATTTTCAGTTTAAATACAGACATACTATAATAATATAGACTCTTTCATCTCTGCCAGAAATGTATTTAGTGTATAACATATAACTATTTTCTAATTTATCTATTTGAAAATAGAGCACAAAATAATTTAGCGGGTTTGACATTTAACTTTTTAATCTAAAACTGTTGAGATTTATATCTACAACACAAATAAAACTTTGAAGACACCCACGGGTAAATAAAGGCTAAAAAAGTTTGATGAATGCAAAAATATACAAATGTGTAGGAGGAAAAGGTAATGACTTAACACGTGCATAGGAATGGACTGGTTATATAAAAATATTTTGAACTTTGAAGTATAAGTCGACATCTTTTCGCTTGGCTATCGCATCGCTTACACTGGAATCTTATCATGAATATGTGTCCTTACATGGTTTCTGATCTCCATATGGTGTACTGTTTGATAATGTTACAACCTGAGGTGGCTATGAAACGGTATATTGGCATTAAGCGATGTGTTTATCATAAATAGCAAAATATTCTATCAAAACGTTTTAAACCTTAAATACGAACTCGCTCGTTTTATGTTTTTGAACTTGGATGTCACACACTATATTCGGCCTCAACTCTTCACAAGTCAATGTTATAATTCGACGGGCCTGTTGGTCTAGTGGTTAGTGACCCTGACTGCTATACCGGAGGTCGTGGGTTCGATTCCCACTCTGGACAAATGTTTGTGTGATGAGCAAGATCATTTGTTCTGGTCTGGGTGTAATTTATCTATAATATGTATGTATTTAGAAGTATATAAGTATGTTTATCAGTTATCTAGTTACCATAACACAAGCTCTGTTTAGCTTGGGATCACACAACCGTGTGTGAGATGTCCCGGAATATTATTATTATAATAAAGACGACCACCTTGGTCGAAGTCTTTTAGCTACTTACTTTGGGTTCAGAGCAATGCTTGTGATTTTTTTTGACCACATTCAGTTATTTTTGTAAAACCTAAATTAATAAGCACGCATGACATGAAAAGGTTAACAATATTGCTTGTTTTTCCAATCCACAACCTTGTGGTTTAGAACCTCCGCCGTAAGTAATATTAATAGTTATGTGCCAGTCTTTTCGTTTTGACATTTTATTAGAAGGACGATATACCGTACCTTTGTCTGAAATAAATAATTTTCTTTTTACGTTTCTTGTTGCTGTCCCAAGGGGCAGCCTTGCAAGCAACTGTCACATTTGCCACTAGCGGGCCACTGAATCAGACAAACTTTTTTTTTTGTATATCCTATTTGTTTAGATTTTTATTCCTCGAAGGATGGATTGTCACTCATTCCTTGAATAATAAAAGAGAAATGTTAATGAATGTTATACTGTTTATGTAGTAACTCGTTTACGACATTATTTATGCTTAATCACATAGTTTAAAAAGTCGACATTTCTTACTTAAATATGTATGAAAAGAATTTCTTAATTAGTGAAATTTATTTTTGACGATCTCCGTGGTCGGGTTGCGTACGCCAGTTTTCTAGGTGTCGATAGCTCTGAGGTCCCGGGTTCGATCCCCAGACGGGACAATGTAGAAAGTCGGTTTTCTTCATTGTCTCGGGTCTGGGTGTTTGTGGTACCTTCGTTGTTTCTGAATTCCATAACACAAGTGCTTAATAGCTACTTACTTTGGGTTCAGAGCAATGTATGTGATGTTTTCCGCATTTATTGTTTATTATTATTTATTTAAAATACTTCCGACTTTGAGCGATGGAAACTGCAACATCAAACCTTTTAGAGAAAAAAACTGTGCTTCTTCTCATTCCATTTGATACTAGGCAAGCAACCATTCATAAAACCTTGTCCTCCATTAGAATGAATCCAGCGCATAATAGGCAGGTAATTCTACTAATCAATGTTGCTATTTCCGGACGGAGGTGCTTTAATTGTATACCATTATTGACGTTTCGCTGTTATTATAAGGGCAGTGGCCATAATAACCCTGATATGCGTTTGCAATGACGAGAATAAATTATTGTTTACTGATCTAGTCAGGAAATATGATGATTAGATTGATTTGTATCTATTTGTTCTTCCGGTCTTAAAACTAAAAGCGCCTGGTTATTTACCACAATTTAAAAAATATCTATGTGAATTTGTAGATACATAATAAATACACGAAACGCCTTATAAGTAGTTGATGTTGGTGGCATTACCCCATTTCAGGGAGTAAAATTTGATGTACAGAGTAAGCCTAAGAAAAAACAAAGTTCATATTGAGTAAATTCCCACTAAAATAACATTTTCTCTGGAATAACTCGTTTATTTTTAAATGGATGACGTCAAGAGAATACCAAAAAAAATAACTCCTAGAACTAATTTGGAGTTCGCTTTATAATTCACAACAAAACCGAAACCTTCCAATACTGTCACTTAAAAATTCTCCGTGAACCTTGATTTGGGTCGTAATCAGCATTCAACAGTGACACCTTGTGGTTTAATTCCTGATCCAGGCTCTCTAAATAATTCCTTCGTTTATGTTTAAAGACGGGCTTACGGTGGTAAAAAAGTAGAATCAGCCGAGCGTCGTTGGATGAGCCGCGTTTGAATAATTTACACCTAAAGACATCGAAATTGTCATTCATCTGTCACTCTTAATTCCCCTTAAATTTTCAATCTTATTTCCTTCGCAACAAGACTTAGATCAGGTTTTGTTGTAGCTTGTTCGGAAGCAGATTTATCTTGGTATTGTTATATCTTGGAATCTCCGACTGTCACAGAGCGTCTTCTTTATTCGTATCCACATTTCGATGTCAGTTTTTGTTGCTTCTGTGTTATGCCGTTCCGATTTAAGAGCTTTTTAATACGTGTCTTATTAGCTCCGTCTGGTTTAAGTTAAAGGAATCTTCTAGTTAAGTTGCTCTGTATTGATTTACAATTCGTTTTATGGTATGTTATGTAGTATAAGGAGATACTTAGAATTTTACGTTAGATTTTTTTTTTGAGCTCCGTTAATATGTTTGAACTTATAATATGAGTTCGGACATAAATATTAAAATAATTTATATATCTATGACAAAGATACTAAAACTCAACTGGGTCAATTTTATTTATTTATTTAATCATTTATGTACACACAACACATTAACAAGGAATATTTCAAAGAATATTTCAATTTATTTTTGATATTTTATCCTGCTTACAATAAATGTAAATGTTCAAACATTGGCAAAAGCACGAAACTACTTTAACCACACGTGGCTTCATACACAAATCAGTCACTAACACCACTAAAAAACACGGCGCCCAGCCAACCAATTTTCCTAACGACATTCCACTTACGATATCAATATAAAAATCTGGCATATAACCCGTCCAGTTTAACACGTAATTACCGAAGCAAATGCACTGATGCGGGTGTAAAATTTCATTAGTGTCATACTTGACACCGTCCGTCAATCTGTCTTATGATTGATGACATGTTGGAACTTGTTTTGCTCTAAATGCCTGTTTGTTAAACATTGAATTGGATTTTTTCGCTTGATTATATCTGAGTTGAGCTCATTATGTTTTGATTGGGTAAGTTTTTTGTTTGGCTTGTTTTGATGGGATTATATTGAATATGATCGTATTTATTATAGTTTGATGCATCCTAGTCCATCATTATCGGTTTTTGTTGGTTTGTCTATTTAGTTCATGGCTTCGACAAATTCGATTAGATATGCTTTTCCTAGAAATTCTGCCGCAAAGAAATTAATGTGTTGATATTGATGCGGGAATACTGATCGACTTTTTGTTTAAATAATGTTATGTTTCTTTTACCATTTAGTATAGGTGCATCATAATATTTTTCGTATTTAAATAGACTTGCTTATACAATATATTTAAATACATAGTCAAATATTTTTATGTATTCAAATTCAGATAATTTTATTTGCTTAGCTGTAGCTAGATTCTGAACTATAGGTATTTAAATTTTATTTAGATATAACTTCATAATTGTGACTAACTGATTTTTTCTCCGTATCCATTAATTATGATCGTAACTAAAGTAAAAAGGGTGAATAGTCGTATGGCCTATTCCTTCTCTTACACACTACCACACTACCACTTGTCATACAGTACAATGTCCTCCATAAATTGCAAACGACCTCAAATGGGCAATACATCATATCAGATTATCTCTCCCTTCTTATCCTCACCTATGACCTTAAATATTATCTTAAGAAGTGGAAATCCCTTAAATTATCTTTGTACAGTTGAATTTGCATATAAATGGGTCGTTACTTGAGTTGCTTAGTCTCTCCTAATGGCTGTTTGTATTATATACAGCAGCGCTCGTAATCTGAATTAAACGAATGATAATAGGATACATAATAATGTGGTGAAGTTTGTATTAATATTAATATGTATTGTGGTTAATACTTTTATCCTTTTGTTTACGAATTTGGTGTTAATTTTTAGTATTATGAACTGGGCATTACTCGCTTATAATGTTTGCCATATGCATTATGTTTGACTTCGTAGTGTTATAAGCTGTACTGTGGCGAATGTGAATTTGCGTTACTATCAGTTTGTTTTCTATCAACAATATTTAATCAAGGTTATTATTAAAATTATATCGCTTTACATTTTGCTTTCCTTGGTGTACGCGAATGTTAGACATTGAAGACATCAAGACCAGTGAGCTCATATTGCGTAGGTCGAACGAGCAACATCTACTGTCAAGACGAACGTCATCTCAGTCTGCCTGTGACCATGATACCTGCAAAGGTTTCGAAACGTCGGGACCTAAAATCTAAATGTAAACCGCGAAAAAATCCGTAAAAAGTAGTTTTATTGCGATGCTGTACGATTTTATTAGAGAGCTGCAAATTGTTCGGTATAAAATATTGCTATCGCAAACATACTAAAGGACTCACCTATGTATACAAAGTTCAGCTCTGAATTCCTTTTTTTCTCTCGTCTCGAAAAACTACTGCAATGGGTAAATATTTCCCTGTTTCGTCTAGCGGTCCTCACACGGAAATTTGTTCGCTCAATCTTGTTTGATGCACTCGCATTGCGCTTACCCATTGAAAAAGAACGAACAACTTAGTTCGTTTTTCATTTCGAAAAATACCATTTCTAAAGTTGTTCCCGTAATTTGCATGCTTCAAAACTTGCGAAATTTCATAATAGTCGAAATTCTGGTGTGCTTTTTGGTTGGTTCTGTATGCTTTTAATATAGTGTAAATATGTAGAAAATTTGTCAGTTCAGCTATTTTTTGAGTTTTAAAAATAAAAGGATTTTAACCGAAACCATTCACTTGAATTGAAAATTATTAAATGAAAATAGACTTTTGACTTAGTAATTAATTATAACTAGACTTTATTTTCGTGTTAATAATAATTATCCTCCATATAGATTAAAACTCCATTTTTTTCCTGATCATGAAAAACATCAAATAACTAAAAAAAAATCTGCTGTAATTTTTTCTTCCAAATTAACATAAACATATCATCACGCCTGTATCCCCGAAGGGGTAGGCAGAGGTGCACCAATGTACACCCACAGTTCGCCGATATTTTTAGGTCCCATGTAATATGGGGCGAGCCTATTGCCACTTCCAAATTACAGCAGATTTTTAAATACTGTGTATGCCAAGGAACCCTAAAAACAATCCCCTGTTGGCGTCTCACATTTTCAGGCATCAAATGTGCAGCACACACATCCATCTTGCTTTTCTGCGAGATTTGAACCGAACTTGAGTGTTTCAACAAGTCTCTTTATAAATCACGTATTTAACGACTGTACTGAACGTAGAAAGAAATAATTGTAAATAGGTTTACCTTTTTACTTACTAACCTTTTTACTGGATACATGAACAATCTGGTTCAGATCATATTATAAGTGCAATAATTATTTCATCTAAAAGGTTATAAGAATACTTTACACATTTATGTAAATTTTTACATTAAAGAATAAAAAGTTTTATTTCTTACATTATTTTTAATTGCACATTCTATGCGAATTCAAAATATAAGATTTAAAAATAAAATAAAATATTACATAATGTTGCACCTTCTTATTTAGCTACCTGACAATAAGTAATCAAATATACATTGTTCCATACACGGTCATTTAAGTATCTAAAATTCTAGTGCAACCGGTAATTTACCTTAAAATTTTACAATATTTGCCATAGTGTTTGCAAAACGATCGCTGGCTCAGTCTGCTGCAATACTAACTAAAAATGCATGAGTGCGTTGTTTTGCAGCCCCCTGGGATTGGAATATTTAAACAGTGCAGGCTCGTTTTGTACTATAATTTATTTGTTCCGGATCAAATCAGTGTGTGGTTCACATTATGTGTGTACTTTGTTAGGTTAGGTACTGATGGGAGAGTTATGTGGACTCGTTGTTTGCAGTTGTGTAATATGGTGTTTATTTCATTTCAATACGTGTTTTGGAATTTGAAAAATGATTGTTCATACAAATTAATAGGTATCTACGAGTACCTGCAGTAAAACATAGAACTTTCGTGAACACATCTACATAATATGCTTAATGTAACAATCATCTCGAGGACTTATAAAATCGTGATCAATGTCCATCTCACTTAAAGACCACTTGACTACCGAACTAGATAGTAAACAGTTTAATAGAGTTCATCAATAATTTTCTATACGAAAATCTTTATGAGGCGATCAATCAATCCGTTCCCTGAAAGATATGTTATTGAAGCATTCTGTGCGATGTATAACTCGAGCCGATCTATCAAATAATCCATGGAACACGAGTTATGCGAATCTCATTATCTCCAGAGTCGGTGATCGATATGCCTTCCTAAAAAGATACAAAGTTGTCCCAAATTTTGATATGAAACATTGTTCCGTATTCCATCACCGATTGGGCGCCTAAAATGTGCGACGTGCAATTATTTTGGAAAACTTGTTCAGTGGCATCTTAATACTAATAACGATGTATATAAATATATCGAAAATAACATAAATAAAAAAATCACGGTATGAGATAAATTAAAATGAACTGGGACATTTATTTATCTAAACATTGAAACATAGGCTCTAAGTTTAAAAGAAAACTTTTTTATTCGTAAAATTGTTACGTAGGTATTTAATTTTCAGAATATAATTTATATTCAGACATTGCAATTCCAAAAAATATTTTTTTAATTCCATGTAAATTTTCATCAAAAAGCGCATTCTTAGCGGCGCAGCCACGTCATTCTGCGTCCATCAATAACGACACGACTCTCATATTGGACGGAAAATTCAATAAAATTCCGTCGGTCGATTCAATAGTTCGTGTGACCAAAACTTTGCTTCACTCGTTGCAGCCAGACTTAGCATGCCTGTAACACATGTTCATAATGCAACTAAGGATTTATGCACTCTACATAGTTTTCATGAGTTTCGCTGGGAACATTTTGTTTTATCTATTTTTGATGTTGCAATGCTTTTGTTATGCAGACGATTTATATTCGTAATTTTTGAAAACATTCTCTCTTTAGTAATTGAATTGTAAGTTATATAAACATAAATGATTTGTTAATTATTTAATTGCTTGATTCAGAAAAAAAGTGTTGTACTTTCCTGGTGAGGCTCTGGTTTGATATCTTTAGTCTAAAAAAAAATACCAATCATACGCTTTATAAGACCAAATCATAGATAAAGAAAAGGGTTAATCTAAAATGTCATAAACCGAAACCGCAATCGTAAGTTGTTCCACCAAATAAATGGCTAGGAATAAGGAACTTACACTCAACTAGTTTCCTAAAGTTGAAGAATATAAAATCACTTAATTTCAGGATAGAAAATTTATTGACTCTGAGCAACTATATAAATCAGCACTTATTCATAATGCCTCCTCCAATATATAAAATTTATACGAGTTTAAAAGAAATTTTCACGGCGTAGTAAAAATTCAATCGGGCGTACAAACCATAATTCAATACCGCGAACTTTAAGAGTCACTCCAACATCACAAAGAAATCTTGGGGCTAAAAATTCTGGGAACCCTTCAAAGGAATGCAGCCCAAGTCGACCGAGGGGTACATCTTACAAATAAGAGGGGGGTCTCCGTATTGTGCAGAACCTTCAAAACCAGACATCCTAATCGACCCTTTTGAAATTTCCAACTAACGGGAAACTCGTATTTCCATAACAATAAAAATGTGATCCGAACATCTAGAAATGCCTGCGCGATATTCACGGATCATAAAATCGCACTCGCTCTTTGAATACAACACGACTGATTTAATTTGACCCCTGTAATCTCGCTGCCGGTGCCTTGCCGGCATCAATTAGGGCAAGGGAAGAAGTCTCATAATATTTTGGTTTTCATATCCGAAAGTGGTCGTTGTCGCTTATGTTTGGACGATGCTATTTTATGGGATCGGCAGCTGTATTTAATTTAGTGGAATCGTGTTTGTAGTTGCAGCTAAATCTATTTTAAATTCCTTGTTTCATGCTTCCTTTTTTCAAACAATGTCGGGGTTGGATTTGAAAGTCGGGGGAGTTAATCTAGTACATTTATTTGTAACGCAGCCAAAAGGCTAAATTGGAACTGAAGCACAAACTACTTGGCATAGATAAAACAGTGAAGCTCAAGTACAAGATTAGTGGTTTAAATTCAGTTGGAAACATTAAAGAACTAGCTAGACTTGAAAAGTGTTAATGCGATTATGTTGAGATTCGCTTTTAATTTATAGTCCCACTTTCCTGTTTACCAGCTTTAGTTGTATTTTAAAACTGTGTAAAGCTATGTGCTATATTATTCTTGGAAGCGGACAAACGCATTTTCAATGTACACATGGTATAGGTTTATATTAATAAAGTTAATAGACTAATTTTTAAAATTCTATTCGCAATATTTTAATCAAGTTCGGTACCGGTCATTTGCTTAAAGAAAACAAAGGGTGTGAGAAGGGAAACAAATGAATGTATCATAATAACAGTATTGTGTAGCTTCAGCAAAATATTCGTACGGTTTCCAGGTTTATTTCGACTCTTGGGAGCCATACGCTATGACTATCGAGCCATCAGGGACCAATTAGTTTCCTAGTTATGAACTTTTCATCTGTCAGATTTACACACGCCCGGAATTGGGAATTGCTGTGTTCAAATATTTACGACATTTAAAACTACCTGAGTCGCAGGGTCGGTGACCTTTGATATGGCTTATTTATTCGTGCGAACTTTTTCATTTTGGGTTGGACTAATAATTTGTATCACTGAAATTAATGCCAAACCATGAAAGACTGTCTTTGAGCACTCATAATATTTCGACATATCTAAGCATTAGATCTGTCTTATGTTTAAGCTTTGTGCAAAATCTTATTACAAAATATAAAGGATTCTACCCTAGTGATATAGTATGTTCATATATATTCAAGACATACCTTTACTATGAAATGGAGCTCGACTTTGAAACCTGACTCGGTGCAATGTTGCTCATCACGATTAACGAAAACGATAAAATGAAAAACAATTCCAAAATAATACAATACTTTTAAGTCAGTACAAACGACTGACATGAAAACGTCGTTCCAACGCAATTTAAAACGATTAGAAAAATTGTTACAAGCCAACACGTAGAATAAAGTAATCCGGTGCGCAACTGGGTCAGTATGGCATGAGATCCCCTGTCAAATTAACGCATCCCTCTGTCTCCGTGTGACAAACGACATGGGCATAATAAAAACTTGCTCATGAATGCTGCGAGTTGAAAATAAAGCTATATTCGCTGACATTTACAGGGCTACAGGGAGAGAATGAAAATTATAAGAGGAAATTAAAAATGATTTACACGGAAACGAAGCGTACGTTCCCGAATTGCAGGAGTTGTTAAGTAATTATCATTTATGTGTTTTACTGGCAGGAGTGCTTTGCTGATATTAATTGGAAATTATGACATAAATAAGTGACACGTCGTGTTATTTGTTGCCCATTTATTACAAAGTCTTCAGAATTAGGCAGTTAGCATATGATATAAAGTTGAGAGAAATTATAAAACTCAATGTAACAAAAGAATTTGGCTTCAACTTTTGAGAAAAGAACCATAAACAACAGTATTACTTGTAATCTTCTACAATGCAGTTCACAAGCACGTAGCTCCACTAAAAATCTTACAAGAAAACTAAAAATGTTACCAATTTTGCCCGAGAGCAATTTGAGCTAAACCTCTTAGCAAAATAAACATTATTAATCTCAGCTCCCTTATAAGTTGGGCAGTCCACTACATCAAACTTAAGAGCATTAAATGTAAAAAGACCACACTAGTTTTCATTTCTGGCTTCTTGCCAAGAACTACCAGACTGATTTCTGAGACCAGAGCACCATAAGACCAATGGGGTAAATTCGATTCCGCCGTAATAAAATTGGTAGTATAGGCGAAGTTCGGCCTATCGATTTTAGTAATGACACTTTTACAACTTTTCACGAACGGCAAAGTTCGGTTTTGTAATCAGGGATGTTTTGATGGTAACTATTTTGTTGCTGTATTTTTGAGCCATTTTATTTTTAATGTTCTGTTAGCGTAGTTTGTACAGCCAAATAGTTTAAAAGTTATAATAAAGGCTGCCAGAAGAAACTCTGACAATGCATTTCGATTCCGTTTACCTAATGTTCATAAAAAAACTACATAATTCTTATTCAATATTCATATTATTATATCTCATTCATACTGAACATTCAACTTTTAAACTTTTATTTGCAAAGCCTTCATACATTTAACAGTTAGGTACATTTCGTATAAACACTTGATTTCCATAAGTGCTACGAAATTTTGTATTCAGTTTCCATCGCTTCGTACCGGAGAATTTAAAAATATTCTGTAAGCTTTATTTAGTTCACGCAAGGAATAAAAAATACCCTCAGTTATGTAATATTTCGTCCGTTGTATAATGTAACATGCTCTTTTTATAATAAGTAACTACATCTCCAGGAGTCTACTTGATTAGTACCCGTTCTAAAAATAAATATTGAACGAATTATTACTACGCAGTTGGTGTAATGTAATTTGAAATTGAATATAACTCTGATGAAAGTAAGACTAACTCAATAAGCTACTTGATATTCTTCAGGTTAGGTAAGCCAAATTTATAATTTGATTGTTATTCTATGTAGAAGCTACCTAAGAACCTGAGACTCCTTTGAACCTTTTTGAATACAAAAACGCCTGACCCTCGAAATTGTAAAGTTAAGAGTAGTTTTTGTACGTACTGAAAAAATACCGCAGCCCAACCTTATGTAATCTTTACAAAACCCTGAAGTGAGATGCTCTAGTTTCCAAGAATATAATAAAGGTAGCAGTCCTAAAAGATAAAGGCATTAAAAAAGGAAGGTGGAAAAGGTCACACAAGTAGGTTAAAAGATCCGATTTAAATACAGAAGAGTATCATTGCCCTCATTATACGAAACGAATGTAAGATATCGTCTTAAGAAATCGTGATTCAAAAGGAGCAACAAAAAATAATGTCGTTCTAAATTGAATCATTTGTAATATTCATTCTTACTCTTCCTTCTACGTTTTACAGAATTTGTGTCAGTGATGCTGTCAGAATGGAACCAAAATGATCAACTGTCTCATTATACGGACCGTATAGAAGAAATGTATATGTATATTTTATATTTAACACAACTGCCAGCTGGTTTTGTAAGATCAGTTATTGTCCATTGAAAAATAAAAAATAATAAAATACAGTTCTTTCTATGCAGTAGTTCTAGGTAGACAGAATTTTAAAGGATAGATATTCAATCTAATCTAAGATAAGAAGAAACTCTAGCTATACTAAAATTAAAACTTACATAAATAAAAACTAACTGGCGTCAAAGAACTCATCGTCATCCTTGTCAATGGCGGGAAACGTGCCCAGAAGGCTGACAGCATTGCCACGTTGAATGGCTATGCCGATTCTCGGTGCAAGGAACAAACCAGCCCTCTGATCACGAGTAGATTCTACCAAACGTTTGGATAGATATTTAATTTTGTTATGGTCCTTAGAACTCGACTTCTAACTACATCTGACACAAGGGTAATTACAACCGACTGAAACATTTTCAGTATTTTGTAATTCAACCAGCTTGTAGAACTCTTCAAGAAAAATAAAACTCACAAATCTGACTTTGTTCTCTTGACTTAGGAAGAAATAAAATTATCGTTTCATAGTAAAACGGGGTCGGACATGTTACTGTACTCGCTGGTATGCGGGTTACAGTTGACCTCCCCCTTTTGTGGAGGGAAGGTTCCGAGCAACGTCACGCGCGATTCCGAGGCGCACAAATCACGCGAGACGTGCACGCGACCAGACCTTACCACGAACATTTGAAAAATCAATTAAACACGTTTTATTCAAATTGTGTAATATACATTGACGGTTAAACATGAGAAGTTGTATGTTAAGGGAAAGGTTAGCCAGCAATGGATTGTAAAGTTGATGAGTTTTGAAAATGAATTCGTTTACGCGTAAAGGTCAGGCACAAAGCCTAGAGCGATATGTCAATAGCTCTGTTTATTTTCCAGTAAACGCCTCCTTTTCAAATAAAAAAATACCGTTGAAATAATAACTTAGCTGTCGCGAACACAATAGATAGCACGCCACATTCTTTGTCAGGGAGACAGCACGAAGCCCTATGCAAATGTAACTTGTACGTTTTTAACTTTTTGTACTAACTCGTTTATAGCACTTTACTTGTTAATTGTATTTTTGAATTTTAATGGCTACATTAGTTTTGGTGGTTGATTTTTAGTACTTGCGTGACTGTTATAGATTAATGGATAAGGCTATTTTGAACTCTTGTTATTAATTGTTTCGTGTAATCTGAATAGACCTAGATTTTGGCTTTGAAGTAAGAAATATGGTAGGCAATTGTCATCAGATTATGCGTCAGTATGGGGAGTTAGGTTAATTATTATACCTTTGTTTCATGGTCACGATTTAAGATGCTAATCGTTTTAGTAAATATTTAATTCGTGTCAGAATAAAAGTAAAAACTGTAAGTTCATCACAGATTTGCACACCATGCAAAACCTAACCTTATTTGTATAAAAAAAAACCACAATATTTCTAGGTGTACTTTCGCTGCAGCCTGTATAAAAAATGACCAAGATATTAAAATCATAATATATGACGTCTGAACTTTAATAAATTTCTATTGTCCACGTGCGAGGGAAGCGTGCCCAGACCACGCCCATCGGGGAAATATGGAACGACGTACTAAGTTAATTCATTAAAAAATAACTATTCCATTTACTTGCGCACTAAATTATTTGATCGTCAACTGATTTTATGTCTTCCGATATTTTAATTGAATAATTATTTAATTTAATCATGGAACGGAACATATAGGTAATACGTAATTGAAATAAAAGAAAATCTAGAAGTATCTATAGTAGCCCTGTTTTTTACTCTTCTCAATGGCTGTTTTTATTTTTTATTTTTATAGAACTTTCGAAACCTAAAATGACTTATTATTTAATTTAAGTTTGGAACGAAATATATTATGGCTATTGCTACTACTGTTAAATGGCAAACAAAGCAATATCTAGAATTGCGTTTTTGCAGCCTAGTTCTTAATTTTCCTAATAGGCAATGATTTCGATAGATAACGCAATGTTATTTATTTTAACGGTCCTATGATCTATAATCATACGTATGGTCTAAGAAAAAATATTCTTGCAAATATATCGTTAGCTAAGTAATAAATTCAAAATATGTAAGTTCATTCATCTTTTTTCCACTCCTATACCATACCATACTATACCTTACAGTGCATACTAATGTTTCAGCAGAAATATTACACAAAAACTTGAAAACATTAAACAAGTACAGTTGCAGTGTTTTTTCTGTACATAATAACGGAGTAGGGTAACGCATTCCGCCCACTGTCACACCGAGGGCTGGTGGCAATTTAAAACAATAAGCACGCTTTCATTTCTAAGCGATACTTTATGCTTAGGTGACACGCAACTCTACTTACTTGGCTAGCCGGTATTAGGTATGGCTTTTGGTCAGTATGAACAAGTATAGGTTTTAAATTAGTCTTAAATAAATCCGTTTTTGCCTCTCTCTCTTGCTTTTAGGGTGTTCAGAATTCTCGCCTCGATTTTTTTTTTGTAATCGATTTGCTTATCTGAAAATAAGGTATATCGGCGGTTTCGTTCTACGACATTATTGGATCTATAAACATTTGGGCCTCGTCATTTTTGAATAGCATTATTTTTGCTTGTGAAGAAAGTAATTGCAATCGTGTTAGCTAAAAGCAATAATACTACAGTATTATGCGCTTGGGAGACTGATGTTTACTTTTTATTCAGAGTTCCGATTATATTTCAGGATTGTTTTTTATGATGCCGCGGAAGATTAATTGTTATAATTTTTCACTTGTTTAACCACCAACTTGTAAAGTCGTCATGGCAACGCTCTGTTAATAAGACTATAAACTTCAACAAAGTAGTACATAGTTACCATCACGGAAGTTTTACGCGTTCCTCGTAAACGTAGGGCTATCACCCAAACTTTGGAGGGCTTTAAAGATTAAAGCCATTAAATTTTTATGAAGACCCCTGTCAGTGAGGCGGCAATACTTACGATAAGGAACCCTGACTCAGTACTTTACTTATACTTTCTAAGATACTCTATCTACACGAACTTCCGAAACTGAAATTTGTTAAAGGAAAGTGTTATTTATTATCTAAGTGATAAGGTTTACGGGGTCGCGCACCTTTGTGAACCCTGTAATGTTACTGTAAACAGAATTGCTGTTACGTAAAGTGAATTCTATAGCCTGGTTGTTTTAGGTTTACATGTATTGGTGTTTGTGTGAAGTGAATGGTGTTTCGCGGTAAAAGTCAAATACAGTAGGATTGGTTGTTGTTTTTTATGACACCTGCTGATGACAGAAATGTAGGCCTTCTTTAATATTTTGTAACACACCTCTTAGCAACATAGAATTGGAATACCGTACAGTGTAAAAAGAAGAAAATGAAACAACACAAAAAAAAAACATGTATTTAGTTGTACATATTATTATATTATGTATATGTGAAATACATAATGTATGTATTTCAAGTTCTATATAATTATTCTTATATTGCAATGTTATGAGATTTATAATATTCGGAATATAAAATGCAGAATAAAACATTTTCAAGTAACAACAAAATTCCAAGACGTGCACCTTAAATAACAAGAGAAAACACAGTTGTTAGCGACTGTACAGCAGTCTGAATGCTCCCCGGATTATATTTTCATGACACTCAAATATACTTTTCAACAGAATTGTACTCTGAAACAGCTACACAAAATAAAATTAATGCGTTTGTGTAGAACTCAGTGCAAATGACTATCTGCAATTGCTTTAAAATTCGTGCTAGTATTCACAAAGCTTTGGATTCGAGACAAGTTTGAAATACAAAGGATGTCAGTAAAAGAATTATTCTTCTATTTTGGTGGGAGCTCGTTACTGAGACCTGATTATGCGGGCACCGACGGTATGGTATTCCGTATTAAACATCTTTTGTAAGTAGTTTCCAGACATGGGTCAGGCTTTTAGTATGTCACTCGATTAAGGTAACATTTTATACGTGAGGATGATATCAAGCGTATTATTTTGTTGTTTTTTGTGACACTTCTTTTATAAAAGAGATAAATTATAAAAGTTACCCATTTTTGAGGAGGGATCACAGTTTTAAGGTGAAAATATAGACATACTTAGAACAAGGGTTTCTTTTTTTCAAGTGTACCTATAGTTTAGTTATGATAATATTGTAAATATTTCAATTTAAATATATAGATCCAAAAACGTAAGAAATAACAAGAATTCTAATAAACTCTAACCTACAAAAAATAATATTCTTTTATTAATTTCTAATTTTCAAACATTTCGTACGTTTCACATTATCCTTCTCAGCTATATAAAATTTAATATTCCGATCGTAGTAAAACTTTTAAAAGTATTTCATCAGCTAATGCAAGTTCAAAGTAGCTTGAGCGATATCGGGGATGCTCCTATAAATATATCAGTATTCAGTTTAAGGCATAAAACATAAAACAGAAGATCTTTGGAAATATTATAAAGACACTTATCTATGTCGATGTCTGAAATACAGATATTTTATATCTAGTTCAGACACAGATGTTCAATATCTGAATATAGATTTAAGTGTATTTATAATGTATCAACTCATCCTTTAATGTCTGTATGGTTTTGAACAATAAATTATTATTATTATTATCTATATAGATCTCACTTTAATCCATTAAAAAGAGCCTTAAAAAACAAAAACTTTTTAAATTAAAAATTGTATTACTATAACTTATAAACTATCGCGCAGCATGTTTATAGGAATTTAATTCATGGGAATAAGCGCGTACATGCATGAACACCTATTTTTAAATTTAAGAATGGTTCTATTGTCTGATGTTATTTTATTATTTCATTTTGTGCATTCATAATAAAACGAATGTTGCGTTTATTATTACTCATCTTAATGTAACATTTGCCTATTCTTATCACAGATTTTAGAAACCATTTACGGTATAGCCTAATTAACACCTCCAAAGCCGATTAATAGCCCCGTAGTTTTCAATTAACGTAAAAACTTTAAAAAATAATGTGCGGACAATTTCCATCAACTAAATTTTAATCAGACCACAATAGCCTAAACCACAAAACATAACCTAAATCTAATTTGAACTGTTTATTCGCTAAATTCTCTATTTCCCCGCTCAAATTTCATAGTTCGCAGTCACTAATAGTTGAATAATGAATTAGCTGCAATAGGTTTAGCGTTTAGTGTGTTGATCCTTGTTTTTCGATGGAAATACTGTTGCTATGTTCTTTCCACTAAATTTACTACTTGAAAACTGTTTTGTCACTATTTCTAATACAAATTGCTCTATCATTTCATTCATTTAATCAACCTGTCTTCATCCCTTGTATGTCAAATAAGGTCCAAAAGCTTAAGCCTTTGAAATATACTTATTGTCACATGATTCTCCAAAAGTCTCAGTCTTCTTCTTCTCGAATCAATGATTTATATACTCTGTTTGACTAGAAAGTGGCAACAGTCTCAGTCATATCTTTTGTTATAAGGTTGCAAAAGTTGATAAGGTCCTCCAGCAAACATAATAATTTACTCGGAAATTATATGAAACTGTTTCAGCCCACAAAAACACACGGTGTTCTCTCTTACATAATGATTGACATACACAGTAAGTCACGCGGGCTATGCATATACAGGGTGTCCGGTAAATAGTACGACAAACTGTGGTGGCTGATACCTTAGTTCAGGCCCTATCAAATGAACGCAACATATGTTCCCCGAAAAGTTACAGGTTTCGAGTTACAATCGATTTTCGAAAATTTTAGAATTTTCTACCTAGCATCAGACTTTTCCATTTTGCTTGCTGATTAATAGTTTTCGTAATACTTTTCGTACATCAAATTAATCTTGAATAGTTACTCTACGCTTTAATAAGTCTCATATTCATCTAAAAGAAGAATATATTGGCGAAAACGCCTTCCGTTTAACAATTTTCACTTTCCGTTTTTCTTAGTGCTCAACTTTGAACTGTAGTGGTGAAAAATAAATGTATGAAGGATTTTTGTACAACCATCTTAAAAACTTGCTTGAATATTGGTGATTTTGGGAAGGTAAAATACTTGCGTATTTTCATAACAAAATTTGTCAAACCAAGCTGCTGAAGTACACACGGGCCTATTTTTTGAAATATTACTAATGTAAATCTGAGGAAAAATTAGACGTAACTTAACGCGAATCGTCATGGTCCAGTGAAGTAATGTATTTTCGTTTTGCCATAAACTCTTCATGCCAGATTAAAACATGTTTTAGTGTAAAGTTACCTTTACCTTCAGTACTTTCTTACTAGATAAATCGATTATACAACACCTTATTTTTCATGCAACAACAATGAAATAGCTTGTTTTTGACGCCCAATTCATCTGCACTAAAAGGGTCCCGTATCATTTCAAAAAAATAACCGAGTTTTTTTTTTTTTTCATATTTTCCAAATTGAAATTTTCCACAATTATTTCGTGTAATTAGTTAATCGCTAGAAGAAAATACCTTATTTCACTGGACCATGACGATCAGCGTTAAGTTACGTCTAATTTTTCCTCAGGTATACATTAGTAATATTTCAAAAAATAGGTCCGTGTGTACTTCAGCAGCTTGGTTTGTCAAATTTTGTTATGAAAATACGCAAGTATTTTACCTTCCCAAAATCACCAATATTCAAGCAAGTTTTTAAGATGGTTGTACAAAAATCCTTCATACATTTATTTTTCACCACTACAGTTCAAAGTTGAGTACTAAGAAAAACGGAAAGTGAAAATTGTTAAACGGAAGGCGTTTTCGCCAATATATTCTTCTTTTAGATGAATATGAGACTTATTAAAGCGTAGAGTAACTATTCAAGATTAATTTGATGTACGAAAAGTATTACGAAAACTATTAATCAGCAAGCAAAATGGAAAAGTCTGATGCAAGACAGAAAATTCTAAAATTTTCGAAAATCGATTGTAACTCGAAACCTGTAATTTTTCGGGGAACATATGTTGTGTTCATTTGATAGGGCCTGAACTAAGGTATCAGCCACCACAGTTTGTCGTGCTATTTACCGGACACCCTGTATACCAACAAAATGACATATCCATCCCGATCTAGCATAAAGTCAGTATTTATGAGCGCAGTATAGAAACTAGGTCGCATTTTCAATCGGGTCGCTTTCAAACTCGCATCGGATATGTTTTCATTTTGTCTATCGGATCGTGTACTGTTGCTTCATCAATTACTTTGATGATATCGTGTTGCCCAATCGCTGGATAGGCAGCGAGCTAAAATTTATCGCATTTAGTAAATCTATGTTGATTAAAATT
Source organism: Autographa gamma (assembly GCA_905146925.1). NCBI lineage: Eukaryota > Metazoa > Arthropoda > Insecta > Lepidoptera > Noctuidae > Autographa > Autographa gamma. The sequence goes on from LR989858.1 coordinate 3,445,040, forward strand.
GAAATATAGTATCGAATTTGTTTTAAATAAATTGTTTTAAAATGCCTGTGTAGTATTTTTTAGATTCAGTGAATAATGTTCAACTCTACGCTCATACTAACTACCTATTGTCAGACTTTATTAAACATAAAACATTTTTAGAACTGTGTCCCGCGAGGTAAACAGATTATATTAAGAAAAACACAAAAGGTTTCTAAGTTATAAGCTATGTAATATGTAAGGCAAATTTTCAGGTGTAAACACCATCAAAAATATTCAAGCTACCAACATCACACTGATAGTAAAACACATCACGAACTTTACGATCACATCTTAACCCCAACGATTTATACGGAGCACATTTGATCGGCACCTACCATTAATATGCAAGGCCACGATTCTCATCAGTGTAAATCGGCCTTATCGATAAGTTTAATAAGCGCGCGGTAGGCGACGTCAAAGAGCCTGCGACGGGAATAGCCGCTGATGTATGCCTGCCTTAATCAATGGACAGATAACGTCACTTCGGGATTGAAAAATTCTGGTTCTTACGACGGTAAATGGTGTGTAGGTATAATGTACTTAAATACTGTAAGCGGTGTTTGAAGGTAGTTTGCTAAGATTTAGCGCGAAGGAGTTTAATGTGATTACGGTTTTTAATGATGTCTTTCGCTTAATAATGCAATATTGAGCGGCACGGTGGCACGAAATTGAATGCATATTGGTTTCGTACATGATTATAACTTATAATACTTATTAAATACATCATGTATCTTTAACTGCAATTTACATATTTTAAGTTATAAAATGGTACTTATACTCAAAATGTACTTTATTTTGTGGCAACTCTTTGCTAATTACATGTTAAAGAATAACGTTAAGGGTAAAAAGGTAAAAGAAAAAAAACAAAAAACATTGGGACGAGTAGTGAAAATCTGGAAGAAACTTAAATTACACATAAGGCAGCACTATATCGAGCGATCCAAAATACAAAGTTATATTTAATTTCTTTATCAGTAAACAAGAATATTATATGCACAACAAGCGGACACAAAAATGCAGACTTAATTAAGGGCAATTTATTCATTTAGTGTGTGCTAAAGGCCAAGATACAAGGAGTTATGGTCTTATAAGCGGTTTACAGATCTTCGGCGATAGCCGTGATTTATAATATAAGGAGCGCGGCTATTGACTGATATAATTACGTTATTGGTTGAAAAATAAAAGTAAAAAGGCTTGGGTTTATCCTTTGTTCCTTTTTTTTTTGGGTTTTGCGTTCCGGTCTTTAAAGCCCGGTGGGTTAAAAAACTATGACTGCGTTATTTACATTTTACATTCTGTCATTTATTGTGTTATCATTCAAAAACCTTAAATTCTTATTTTCAGGTCGTCTCTCAGTCACCAAGAAGAAGAAAATTACGCCTTTCGCCAAATATGCAATTGGATGTGGTAATTCATCAAGTGTCGACTCCAAAGAAGTTCTTTTACGGAAGAGGAACAGAAGAAATAAGGATGAAAAAGTTATATTGCGGAAGACAAAATATAAGAGCCTGTTCTTGCTAGGATAAGAAAATCGTTTATCCTGATGCCTTTGCTAAACAGCATTAATTTGTAGCATATAACAAGTGCGTCCTACCTGTTATGACTTACGGTGCCGAAACGTGGACATTAACGGTTGGACTAGTAAACAAATTTAAAGTCGCACAGCGGGCTATGGAGCGAGCTATGCTCGGAGTCTCTTTAAAGGATAAAATTCGTAATGAGGTCATCCGACAAAGAATCAAGGTAACCGACATAGCTCGTAGAATTAGCTCGCTGAAGTGGCAATGGGCTGGCCATGTCTGTCGAAGGACCGATAGCCGTTGGAGCAGACGAGTCCTAGAATGGAGACCGCGGCTCGGCAACCGTAAGGTAGGACGCCCGCCCGCCAGGTGGACTGATGACCTGAGAAAGGTCGCTGGAGCATTGATCAAGCATTGATCTTAATCATCATGTAACGTGGTGGAGATTCAAAGGCTTGAAGCAGAAATCTTTGCATGCGGCTCCGAAAAGGTAGCGAAAACATTCGTAAACATAAACATAAAAAGAAAAAATGGGACTGTGAAGGTGCCAATAATCTGCTCAATAAGTAACTCAGTATCTTGTGTCTTTATCTCGAAAAGGAAAATTGACGATAATTAACATAAAATACTTAAAATTACACTCAATTATAAAGTCCCAAAAAAATCACTGTTTCTCGCATCCGTACACAAACTCGAGCCATCTTAATTGCTTTAAATAACTTCCCTCCGTTTATCGATCTCAAACATTTTGATATTGATGTTTTAATTAAAACGTTCATGTTCGAATCGGTCCTGTTCTTTTTGGAGCAACTTGTACGGAACCAACAGTGTATGAGGATATTTTGTAAGATAGTTTGGAACTTAATAAATGCTTCTGATAAATTAAGCTTTTTTTTTTGTAAACAGGAAACTGTACTAACATCATTAGGTACATTTTGATAACATTATTTATGTAAAGAACAATGGCAGAATTTGGTCTGGACTTTTTTTGGCGTCCATAGATTTCATAAATATCAATCAAATTTAATTAATTTTCTACGATTTTTCAATTATTCACTTCTTCTTGTAAAAGCCGGAGTTATTTTTATGTTTTTAAAAGCTCATAAAATGATGTTCGAATTAGGTTACCTACATTCGACATTTTACCATTAAAATAGTGGTGTGACGCTGTATAATTAAACGAATGATCGATATAATCGACCGATCGATCGACCCGTGTAGAGTTCGTTTTGTTTTTAACATAATATTAGAATTATCTATTCTTTTGTCTTTAATCAATGATATGATTGAAGAAATGCTCCTACTTTTAAATCCAATTAATAATGGATCAAAATATCAGAGGATCGTTTCAGTGTCGTATCGATTCTCAAGAAAAACGAATCCAAAAGTGCAGCACTACTTTTATTTTGGACAGTGAATGTTATCTGTGGTTGTCTGTCAAGTGAAGACGCTACAGAACTACCCTCCATTATATTTTTCTATGCCACAAAATCCTTCCGCGTTTACTATGTCGGTTGTGTTTTATGTTTATATTTGGCTTTCTATTTATTTTTACCCTACCTGGACTGTTTATGGACTGATTGATACTGCCTTGTGTGACTAGTGCGTGCCCTTAGGACTACGATATTGCTTTTGCGATTGTGCCTATATAGTGAATTGGATTTTTGTTGTAAACCCATAACAATAACTATGAAAGATTACGATAGAGATCATCGTCGCACGCGCATTTTATGTGTTATGATGATAATGAGATGAAGAATGAAATAAATAATTATGTTAAACAAAATATGTTTTTTATTTGCCCTAACATAGTTCTATTGTTTACGCGGCTAGTGCATTTTTTTAATACGCGCTCAGCTTTCTTAAACATACAATAATTGAGTACTATAGTAATATTATAGAACGGGGATTAGCGCGTACATGCGTAAATACCTTAAGGGCTTGACGTTTCGTTCTATAATATGCAGCGCGATAGTTTAAAAGTTTAAATTGAGTACTACTCTACACCGAGTGTTAGAATTTATTTAGGTATTTCCCATTTATCCGTAAATACTCTTATTCTCACTTAGACCACACCACATTATCATTTCTTAAGGACATAATTTCGATCTGCGTTATGTTTTATAGATATAGCTAATTGACATTAACGTTAATTCATAACCTAAATAATAAAATTCTAACACCGAAATCTTTTTTTTCCGGCTTTCCCAAATGAAAATAGTCTCATTTATAGATTCTAGAGCGAACGCCAAATCTTTTAACATATTTTTCATTAAGGGACGCTTCAATTTGATCCCAGACAATTCTTAGTATGGAGACCTGCCATTGTCCTTTTAAATGAGTCATTATTAACCTAGGTACCACTGTTTTTTTAAACCCAGATATTACACGATATTATCAAAAGTGTATCCTCGTGATCTTTTGAAGTTTAATATAGTATGAAAACTCTTTATTTACATTATATTAAAGCTGAAAGCATAATGCAATAACACTGAGTAACAGGCTGTAACTATTTCGTTTTGCTTATGCAGCACAGCGACAGCCTGCTTCAAGCCAGCTCTAATGAATTCTACGAGAAGATTAATAGTACCCATGTTTTTCAGTCCGCACAGAATCAAACAAACAAAAAAAACTTTCGAAATTTTGGTATGCCGAGAAAAAATCTGTGTGACTCTCTACTACCTCATAACATGCATGTTTACTCATTTTCGAGTTATTTATTAAGAGATAAACTAATTTAAAATTTACAAAAGTTAAGAACTAACGGCCTATACTTTTCTCTAGTCTTTTTTAGACTTTGTTTATGGTCAAAAATGTCTATTATTGCAGATATGCATGCTATAATATGTACTCTCTAAACATCATATATAGAGTAAGTGCGAAAATGTGTGTCTATACATTTTATGTGCTCATGTTTCCAAAGCTTAAGGAAAGTCGTTGAAGCGAGAGGTCTTAATTAGACATCATATCCAGAGACTGTCGCAGATGGTACTGGACATTCCGCGCAAACGTCTAGGTGACGTACTAGCTGTATCAAATGTCACGTTCAAACATAGCAGTTGTTTTTAAAGTCGGTTTTTTTACATAATTGCAATCAGTGAAAACAGAAACATTGAAAATAAAACCAAACTGTTAGGAGGATTTTGTTAAAGATAATATAAAACAATGTTGAGTTCAAATGACATTTCTTAAGAATTAATGAAAAGAATTAGAAGCAAAAAAAGGAGTGGCAAGAAATAGCAATAGAAATCTAAGGCAAGAAGGAAGGGAGGCCTTTGCCATGCAATAGGATGGGTTCAGGCTATAAATAAATAAAAAATTGCACATTAAAATTGCTTTGGAGTCTGCAGCGTTTAATCGCTGCATTAATAGAACCTAGTGCGTAATATTCATGGCAGTTTTGTAGCAATGTTTAAAGTTCTCAAGTAACACAGTAGGACTTGGTTTGAATAGTTGGACCTATGCCCTCGACTGAGTGTTCACTACGCTTTGGATTGTCCTTCATTGTTCCAACTATTTCATACTAGAGTAATTGGCGCGTTTAGTTTTCTATGTACTGGAAACTGTAAGAGAAACTGCACTGACAAGTGTTTTAGGCTTCGGACCTTTGTGTTTTAGACATGCCGTTTTGTGTGGGCGGATTTGTTTTATTTTGTACATAATTGTGAATCGTAAACGTTAGCATTCGTTCTTAGAAAGGATAATGTTTTTATCAATATAAATTTTTTTAAAGAACTTTCCAAACGTTTGGTACAATCTACTCGTGATCAGAGGGCTGGTTTGTTCCCTGCACAGAGAATCGACATAGCCATTCAACGTGGCAATGCTGCCAGCCTTCTGGGCACGTTTCCCGCCATTGACAAATATGACGATAAGTTCTTTGACGCCTGTTAGTTTTAATTATGTAAGTTTTAATTTTAGTATAGTTAGAGTTTGTTCCTATATTAGATTTGATTTATCAATATTAGTTTCGTAAGTTCATAATCAGTCCCAAACTCTTTGCTTACAGCAAAAGATGTCATTTTTCTTGTCTCTCGTAAAAATTGTGCCATTTTAAAACTACCAGTTCAACATATTACAAAATTTCCAAGCAATTGTTGCATTTCCGTTCTAATTTCTATACTTCCGTGCGATGTCTGAGCAGTGCTGTAAATTTTTCACCTCTGCACACAATATCAAAGAGACGCGAAGCAATCTCGGTGAGTAGTCTTACGATGGGCATTCCCGAGCGAATACAGTTGCAAAGTCAAAGCGCCGATTGCAATCTTTCTCGACAATTTTTCAATATCATCAAATTGAGGAACAACGGGGCGGAAAAGTGCATTATAAGTAAGTATCCAATGATCCAAGTTTGTTTCAGATTTTTTTACTGAAGGAATTAGTATAAGAATCCAACTTACGGTATAAATTGAATTAGTATAAGAAACCAAGTTACGTTATAAATTCTGATTGAACAAATCTGAAACCATTGTTTTTTTTTACGATTTGGATAGTACGTGAAAACAAAGTTAGGTGTTTTCCTAAATTTTATTGCTTCAATTACGTTCTTGTCCCTGCATCCCTTAACATTCTTTCTACAATTTACAGCCAACAAAACAAGCGTTTGTCCGAACATTTTATCCAACAATTTGTCTACGTGAACCCAACACATAAATAAGCGGACGGGTTATTGGAAACGTACAACGCAACCCAAGGGGCACCATACGCGATGGCGACAGAGACCATTCCCCATTTAATATTCCAACATTTCAGTGGGACAACTCCGCGAAGGGGACGCCTGAAAAATTTAATAAGAGTTCAAGAAATGCTTACTTTTTATTGGACAGTCAACTGCGACGGTAAGTTTTATAGCTCGACGTGTCGATACTTCTTGTTAAATAATGAAAGTATTGGAGATGGCGAGAAATTGTGCGGAAGAAATACGGTCTACTGCAATAGACTGAAGGTAGTTATAGAGTTATCATTTGATATTCTGTATTACCAATAGGAAAACATTTTTACTTTAGTTTTCAATAAACACTATACATATGACTTAACACCTTCATAATATTATGTTGACCGTTCGTCAGTCATAAAGGTTATGAGTTGTTTAGTTAATGTTATTCCTGCTGATGACAGTTTATACAAAGTAATTTAAGCACAGTACAGACAACGAAATCAGTTGTTCATTTGTTTTTATAGCATTATCTGTTCTAATTTTGTTCTCAATGTATAAGTTTTCCTTCCACGCAATAGATGGCGTTGTTTGATGTAAATTTTTACCTAAGTATAAACGGTTTTACGAACTATATTATTCATCCTACCCTCACAAGTAAATTATAGAACTAGTCTTTGATTTTATCAAAACCTAAGCACAAGGTTAGTTATAGGTCGGTAGTCGTTCGCACATTGCCGGAAAATGTTTGCGATATTTTCACAAAACTAAAACGCGTTATAAGTTCTTAAATAAAGTTAGTTACAAATAAATAAGTTATGTGAGTGATAGGTGTATATTATTATGTTTTTTGCAATAGTAGTTGATCAGTGTTTTTTCGAGTGCCATGTGGATTTCAGTGTTATGTAGTGATTTTTAAGTCTAATTAGCTAGTAACGCAGTAGTAATTAGTTTATTAAATCTATTCCCTGTTCCTATAGATTCAGTGACGCGAATATATTCAGTGATTTGGTAGGGATTGTGATACTTTACACAGACTATCAGTTTATTTACTGTCTTAAAACTGTTTGTAGTGTTTTCTAAAGTCAGCTGTAAAAGCAGTATTCATCTCGTGGAAGGGTAAGTTTTTAAACATTTATAGTAAGAATACATTTTATTATAGAATAAATATTGATGTGTTTTGGTGATCATTGCTCGAGTCTTCTCTATAAGGCTGAGCCCTGTGCCCAGCTGTGGGACTTGAAAGCTGGTATTATTATTGTACATAAGGTTTTTGTTCTCTTTTCTTTAATCCTACCATTATTTACGATACAGATTATAGGACTACTTCGTACGTCTAATATTTATTTCTTGTTAGTCCTTTAAACACAAACTGTGACGCGACGTACGTATTAGTCGATTCTGATATCGTTTAACTGTACCTACCTATATTATACCTACCTGTATAAATATAACCATGTGGTTTTATAGGTAACGATTGCAGCGGATATTATAAGATATAAAGATACATGTCCTTACACGAACTCATCAAATAAAACAAACATAAAAAGGGTTTCCTCTAAGACCTAGCTATCAGTTATATTAAAATAATATCCGCTGCATTTCACTATTTATTATCCTAGGCGTCAGATGGAGGCTTGATATGAGGGGTTTAATTAAAACAAGCCAGACGGCGTTCTTATAAATTTTAATACAGAGGACGGCACTGCAAAGAAATTGCGTTTGATAATAAACTATTCAAAATAACGGGTTTTATATTGTATTTTTAGACTTGGTGTATGATTGGAATTTTAAAAAATGTGTAGTCGCAATGTAATTTCCTTTTTTTCAATATCGACAAATAGCATTAAAGTTTTAAAACGAGAAAAACACACGCGTTTTTGTCGTCATTATTTTCTTAAATAATACTAAAATTCTATTTTCAATATCACAGTTTTAGGTACAATAGATTGTCAATTGTTTTATGATAATTTTACTGAAATGATATTCTAATTGAAAGCCATTTTAACCATTTCAGATTTCAAATAACACAACATAACAATATGATATTTCACAACTATTTGTTATAAGAAATGCCGTTTGAATGTATTATTTCCCACCTAAAAACTTAACCACCGCATTTTGCTAAAACATTTTTCCTTTTACGTCAACAAGAGACCAACAAGGCTTTACATTATAATTGAATCAATATCATAAAATTAACTTACGAAAGCCAAAGAGTTTAGGGAATCAGGGTAAAGAAAATTAATGTATTAGCGAAAATCATTCCCGATAATTTAATTACTTCGAAGATAATTACCCAAGTTTCGTTTGATCAAAGAAAATTATAGCGAACCAATTAAGATATCGATTGGTAAGATAACCTCATAGTGCTCGAAATTTGAGTGAAGCCTTGAAGCCTTGATTATATTTGTCTTGTGAGGTATGACTTGTAAACTTCTTGTTTAATAACTCATGTTAATACAGGTTGTTGTTTTTTGATATACGAGTAGGTACATTTTTGAAGTTGTGTTACTGTGGACGGATTATAACAATTTCATTTTGGGAGATATTTTGATGTATCAGATAACAACAATGTTTTAGTATCAAGATATCTAACTGTTGTGTTTATTTAAGTGATGAAAATAAAACTCACACATGTAGTAAGCACCTGTAAAAATATACCTAGGTAGTTTTAAATAAATTACGTAGGTATTTTTTTTAAATTAAAGTTTTTAAAATTTTAAAGTGTGTCATCTCAGAGCAGGAAATAATCAACACATCAAGGCGAGTAGGTACACTGACGCACCATGTATAGTGTATCTGTAAATATTGATTACTAAACCAAAACTGCCTCAGAACTAAATAATACACATTAATTTGATTACCTAAAACTTCGGGAACCCTATAATAGGTGAGTAACGGTGTTTGTATGAAATTTACCTACAACGTGTGTAGGTTACGGAATGGATGCTTGTTTACCGTTATGCAATACTATATACCTTACACAATAATAAAAACCTCTTTACGTTACGATGCCGTTACTATAACTGTTGTGAAAAAGAGGTAAGGTTCTCAAAGGTAACCGAAAGGATTTCCAAAAATTTATATAAAATACACTTTAATAAACTAAATATTACACATATCTAAATACAAATACTTTACGGTCGGGTTACGTAGTAGGTGCAAAAATCGAAAATCAAGTGGAGGCATTTAAGTTTCTTTCAAAATTAAAAAATAGAATCTTAATTTTTATTATAGTCCTCTTTGAGAACGGAGTGCGTTTCCTGTGATCTTAAAACTGAAAAAAGAAACAATTTTCAGTATTGCTACGTTGGCAATACTGTGTCGTGTTGCCACTTACCTAACAAGAAAACAGCTCTAACTCGTAGACACCATGGTTTATACGCGGTCACCATAATAAATTCCCGTGAAGGTAGCCAGGACTCTGTACCTTACGTGCATGGGTCGTATGTAGCCATGGGGTGACCCCCTTCGGCATTTCTACTTACATCCGTCCCATAAATCTATTGTTAATCACCTTTCATTAATTTCGTTTACGTGACCACCAAATAGGAATACTTGTGTTTAGTTTTGCTGTCATCGAAATTTATACAATGTGTTATAGATTGTTTTTTTACCTTAATTTTTATAACCCTTTTTATATAAATCTTACGAAGCATTTATATAATTGCAATAAATTGAAACAGATTAATGTCAAATCAAAGTGTCAGAGAGACTACTAACGATGTTCTGCGTGTGAAAATGGCGTTTAGCTAGTTGTCTATTAATCTTGTCTATTAGTTGACTAAAATATTGATAGCTTTTTTATGACGGTTAGTTATATCAACTAAAAGAAACAGAAAAGAAACACTTAAGGTAAATGCAAAATATCAAGTACATTCATCAAAGTAACATCAACCATCTTTAAGAATGAAGATAAAAACAAAAGTGACTCACGACATAAACAATTAATCTGAAATGAACCTCCAACAAAGATCAACTGTGAATAGTAAACAGTAATTGATGTAGAAGCATGCAAAAGGTTGGAGTAATGCGAACCATATAAATTGCGATACGCAAAGGGCGGGGCGCCTCGTCATTCAACGTCTAGTCTTTTTGCCCTTTAATTAACTTTTTGCATACGCATTTAGAAGATACGGGTAAAAATAAATTAACACTAGCTTGACATGAGCATTTGTTGAACGCAAGTTTGATACCGTGGGTGTTTTGCATACAATACCACAGACGGTTGGTCTCATTTGTCGATTTCTTTTGTTTTAAGATGTCAAATGAGTCGGCAAAGAATCTCAAACACACTTACAATCTAGAACATACGACTTCTATAATGGCGGGCCTTCTGGTCTGGTGGTTAGTGACCCTGACTGCTATACCGGAGGTCGTGGGTTCGATTCCCACTCAGGACAAATGTTTATATGATGAGCACGATCATTTGTTTTGTGTCTGGGTGTAATTTATCTATAATATGTGTGTATTTATAAATATATAAGTATGTTTATCAGTTGTCTGGTTACTAGCTCGGCTTAGCTTGAGATCAGATAACCGTGTGTGAGATGTCCCGAAATGTTATTATTATATAATAGATTTTAAAACAAAATCGTATCTGAGTATTTGAATTACAAAGGAGCGAAGCCTAATTAAATCTAAGTCAAAAGATTTATCCATATTGAATACGTCAATGTAAAGCCATTGGAAAGATTGCATAATGTGGAATTAACCTTATCTCTGCTTCCCGCTAGTACGCTATCCCTTTTAATTAATGGAAACCTTTTAATCACCCACAAAGGGCGTTGCACAACCCTATTACTGATACTCTTTAAAAGTATAAATGAGTCTGACTGACTAACTAGGTAACGTAAAAAAAGTTATATTAACGTTGGAAACTTAAATAGATTATTCAATTGAAATTGGCTAAAAACTACAGTAGACCGTCTGGGAACTTACATTACTCGCAACGTATTCGGCGGGGGAATAGCAACAGAAAGTTTGTTCAGCCAATGGAACCAATTTCCTGAATTTGTGACATCGTATGCGAGGCTAGTTCCGAATTAATATACTCGATACATTGTGCCCTATTATGTGATCATACTGTCTGGGAATGTTTACTTGCTTTTATTTGTTTGCTTTCTTGGATATTCTTGCGATATGTGGAAATAGAAAATCGGTTAAAAACCACCCTTCTTTTGGGCTTCTGCTTAGATTTAGAAATTATGTTTTTTTTTTTTTGTGTATACTCCAACTAAAAAAGCCGTCACGTAAACTAGGCGTCAATTGACTTTTTAAACTTTTAAAAACTTTATTACTCAGGACTGGTCAACTTTTTTCTTGGTTGTTTATTATTTATTATGAATTAAACGTAAAATATTTACAATAATGTAAAAACTAAAAAAACAAGTCAACTATTCTCAAGATAGTCACTATAGCCCAGTCAAGCAGACATCTCTCATTCAAAAAGGAGCCAGCATTGCTTGATATAACATATTTATAGAACCGCTCGCGGCACAGGCGCGTGATAAGTTCAATAGAACCCTCACAACCCTTACCTACCTACCTTTGAGCTAATCCAGAATACATTCTACTTTTGTACCAAATTTCACGTTACATGATTGAGTCGGAAAAATCTCAATGTATTTCCATATTCATTTTTTGTTGGCAGTAGCAACAATAGCAATATCTTCCTTACTGATTTCCCATCTCGAATTATGAAAACTGTTGCATTGAGACTAGTAACTTGCATAGAAGTGGCAGTTCATATGTTTTGTGTGTATTCTTTATATATTTACCTAATTATTATCGTATCATAACAAGAGGGTAAAAATTTACAGGCATTATGACACTCATAAAAAATCAGTACGGCAATTAGGAAATGTTACTCATCCTCTTCCCAAATGCAACCGCTGCTAAACTTTTATGTGATGCATTCATTTTACTTATCCGTAAGCCCCTCAAGTCATAGCAGCTACCTACCTAATAGTGTGGGCGAGACAGGTAGCAAAATGTTTTATATATACTTGTGTAGAGGAATATATTTTGAGCCCTGCTTATGAGGACCTTAATAACCCTCTCCCCTCCATTGACTTTTACCAGTGGCGGGTGATAAGCACCCTCACGTGAGGTGAGCTCTGATTTTCTGTTGCAAACAACGCGGGAGGAAAACTTTCATTACCGAATATTACTGGCCGTTGTTGCTTGCGTTTCTGTAGGTAGGTACTGTTTGTTTACTGCAGATTTTTTTCTTTTTGAGGGATTGTGAAACTCTGTAGAATTGGGAGTGATTTAATTTAAGTATTAATAAAGTGTTTCTTCTTTATGTAATTGATATTCAGTATCAAAAGTGAGCCGTTTATTTCAAACATAAAATATTTCTCTAAAATTTTGATTGAGATAACAATTTCATTTTACATATTTTAGTCTGTGTATCTAATAAGCTGATATTCATTTAGATACTTAAAGACCATTCAGCACTTTTGTTGAATACTACATGTTAGATACTCATAGTTGTTAGTTGAACAAATTAGAAATGCTTGGCCAATAATTCAATATCTGTAGAAACAAGCAATGTTAATGAATCCTATTACACAATACATTTCCACTCCATTCACTTCCTTACACAATCAGATCAAATATCAGTTACAAGGTAAAAATCATAATAAAAACCATATCGGATGCTTCATTCAAATCGGGCGTCATCAGTGAAATGTACACCAATATTAATTACACAGCCAAAATCTAGATAAGGTTTAAAAGGCGCGATCGTAAAACTGGCCACAAACGTAGATACTCCATCAAAGTCATAAATTATGGTCGTTTAATGGTCCATTGAGTCATTGCTGTGATTCATTGGGAATGAAGGTGTTTACGCAAGTTTGAGATTTACGGACGCTCTGGGATAGTTATTGGTTTCAGTTGGATTCTCTACATATTTATAATTAAATGAAAATGTAATTGTTCTACCAATGATCACAAACGATCGATATGTTACGCCCACGATAATTTATTCTTTATTAAGGATAGTGAAAGGGCTTTTTAGTATCGTAGAAAAATTTTGTGATACTTATCTCAAAGGATTGTCTATGGCATCGATTTTTTTTTGAGTACTAATCGACTTGTCTAATATAATCGCGCCAGATTTTATATTGAGCTCATTTCTATTTTGGAAATCTAGTAAATCTAAGAGCGAGTTAATAATTCGACAGCAGTACCATATTAAATGAGTAGAAACGTTACCAAAGCAACATTTTTCCCATCATGATAAAGCTAAAACACGTTTAACTCCGTCCCTTCGAGCTTTACTCCAGCCGTGTGTGGTGTTCGTCTGATAACTGTCTTATCATCGCATTGTTAAGTTTACACTTCACTGATTTTCAATAAAGACGGTGGTTAAGAATAACCCGAGATACGAAAAACTAAAACACCAAAAAGTGTTTTATATCCAACACCTAAGGTTGAATTTTGCATACGGCTCTGTGTACTGCAAGTCCTGTGGTGGACCATGGCGAATGCCAAATAAATTCGGAAACGGAATGCTCCCAAGTTCATAATAAATTTACCAATATATCAACGACCGCACAGAATTTAAAATTTACGACACCGTCGCATGAAATCTCATAAATTTTATTGAAGGCTATTTTTCTCAGATACAAGTAAGTTACTTCGGCAAAGTTATGTCCCATAGTGACTAATGTAGTAGGTAAACCACTTTATATGCATCATTTTGCGGTTGCAATAAATAAATCTCGTTTTATAGAGAGCCAAGCTTTTAAGGATTATGTTGATGTGAAGGTTTTAATTGGTTTTCTAGGGAAGTTTTAAAACTGTGACATTTTTATCCCTATCAAAATTTATGGGGAGGAAAATTTGATTTCGGAGAATTCAGGACGTCACTCAGATGTTTCATCGTTTGCTAAAGATAATTTAATTAAAACAGAAAGAACTCGTAATTCTGCCCTCTTTTTATAATCATCAGGATCAATTGGTTACCAAGGGGAAAAATAAAATGGATACAAATAGCTAAGTAAAGATATGATAAGAATTCATGGAAAATAGCTTCGAGTTAATGGGGTAAGCACATAAAAAAAAATGAATATTGACGTAATACTGCTAGTTGACGTATGACGAGAATAACAATCGCAAATTACAGTACAATTTTGATTGAAATATTTTGCTAACTATATTAATTAACTGTATGAAATTCTAAATAGCAAGTATCTAGGCCATGTTAACTGACTGCATTAGTGCAGGATCTAACCCCTATCGTAGAATGAAATGTCATAGCTGCACTCGCCGCACCAATCGGCTCGGCGAAATATGCTTCCGGTACCGAAGCTATCTGGACGCCCAACTTGCATCAGTGTGAACCTGCACATTTATGCAAGCCTGTTTTGGAACCATGATTGTTCAAATGAAGGAAATGGTTCTATAGATGGAGTCCTTTGAAATAGAGCTGAAATTTAGGTACTTGAACTTGTTAATTTTCATTTAAATAATTTCAGTTAGTGTACATGTTCTGGTATATTTGAATCATTTTAAGGATATTGTGGATTTTTTTTTTCGGAGAATTATTTATTATTTAAAATCGAAATATATTATTATGACGTGACAATTAATTCATATAAACCACAGACACGGATTCCGTAACGATTTATCACTAGCAATAGAATGATAATCGATTTCATTAACGCTTTCATTCGCAGGGGTCGAACAAACAGCGGGGCGCGCTCACAATGGTCAGTTTTTCGAGCAAAACGGAACGGAATTTGTATCAAAACCTAGATTATGTAAAAGCAGGAATAGAAAACATCCTGTTATTGCTAATATACATAACAAAAATTAACCTTTTTTCGTAAGAACATAAACATCCTTAAATATTATTAACATAAAATTAGGGTATTTATCATTCCGAATATGATTTCGCAGATTAACGAATTCTATTGGTACGTACTGTTTCCACGTAATTCTCGGTTAGAGAGTAAAAATAGGTTTTAAGTAAAAACACGTGTAAGGATATGGAAATCTTCCAAATATTATTAAAGCTTATTATGTTTAATTTACCCTAAACCTAAGCATCATATTTATGCATGGATTATGGAGTACCATTTATTTGAAATTAATGGTTAATATTTGTAAAGTGAAAGGTTAACGATTAAATCAATTAAAAACATTTAGAAATTATAGCATAAAAATTCCCAAAGATCTTAGTATTTTCAATTTATCCGAAGATTGACGCATTACTTAAATCCTTTTACAACTTCAATGATTTAAAGCACGTGCATTAACTTGACCAAAATCTCTCGACCAAGAACTAATTTTGAAAACTGCTTGGGCTGACCAAGTTATTAAAATAGACAAATACTTGTTTCAGACTATCCATCTTTACATAATCCAAGCACAGAACAGTCGGGTTTTCGGCCAGGTTTCCGGTAATGAACGGGGCAGGGAAGTAATGGTGAGGGCGATTTCGGTAGCTGCCGCAGTTAGCGGTCAGCGCCCGTCCGAGCGATGCACTGAAAAACCATTTAATTGTAGCATCGTAGATAGGGATATCGTTGGGAACGACATTTATTGTTCGTGATTTAATAGTTGCTATCGATTTGGGATGACATTTTCGAGCTGTGGCATATTTTGGATAATTTAATTAAGTTAATGTAGGGCCATATGAACCGATGCACATTTTTTAATATTATAGACTTTTTACAGTATTGTGAATTTAATACACACATATTTGATTAATCTATTTTCTACAATTTTAATAATAACACACTAGGCAATAAACAGGGTTTAAAATAGAATCAATCATGTTTTTCTGTCCTCTTACATCTTTTTGACACTTGTACAATGTGAACCCTATGAAATATCTGAAAGTTGACATTCCAATTTGGAAGATTGAAAAAGTATCCTACGAAAGGCATAGAAATGTTCCTATTATATAAAACGAAAGCTTTAGTCAAAAGATGTCAGTGAGTTATGAGAATCTATGTCTGAGGTCGAAGATTTGACATACGATATGAATATCAATCTAAGGAGGTTTGCAGGCACCACAAAATTCAAGTAGCAAAATCACTCACCGATACAAATATGCAAAGATGGAAATATGTCAATTTAATTTAAGTATTTATTAGCTACTCGGGAACATGTTAAATACTAAAAGAATATGATATTAAGACTGTCTAAATAACTTCCTTGTCCTGAAATTGTATAATGCAATGGACATAATCAAAATCTAATTTACAATTCAGTATGTAAAAAAAAACGCCTCCAGAAATATTTCTTAAAAAAAGAATTCCATCGTATCCCATCACCAAATGATCTAGATTGATTGTATCCAACCATTGTATTGTATCGGTACATTACTGCAATCACTTCAATACAGGATCGTTTGTGGCTCACCTAAGATCGAACCAGAACGAACAACTCAATCAACCAGTTCCTATATCCCGAACGATCCGGAAAATGGATTTTTGTCACCCTTTTTCTGACTGATCTTTCACAGCTTCGTACAATTTGGCAACCATCTTTGATTGGAGTGCGTAAACGGATATCCGGCCGAGGTTATCGTTTTCGACGTCTATTGAATGAATCCCTTTATCGTATTTCAGGTGGGCTTTGATCTTCCGATTTATTTACGTTGTCTGTTTGAGATGTTGAATGAAGATTATATTATGTGGGAGGTATGGATTATTCATCTAGAATTGTGTAGTTAAATACAAGAATAAAGATTCTAGATACTCAGAAATTTTTTCGAATAATTTTAATTCATAGTCCGTTGTTATTATGAAGCCTTTTTGTAGCCAACCAAAACGTGGTACTCATACTTGAATTAAATGTTCTTGAGAAAAATAACAATACTTTCATGACTTTGTTCCCAAAGTGTGTTTAGAAAACGTTTTCCTTTTTATTACATAATTCTAAAAACAGTATTGTTAACTGTTCATGAAAAATGAGCCATTCTTGAACGTGTTGGCACTTGAACCATTATTCTGCTGTTGCCGTGCTTAAACAATTATAAGGTTAATTTGTGAAGAATTACTATGAAACAAACAATTTTATTATTAAGTCGATGACTTTTTATTGTTACAGTGTTGTAGTTTTATACGTACCTCGGTGTAAACGAATCCTTTCAAGCATTGAGTTGTACCCAACAACAAAATTATAACCACAACGTATTGTCACAATAATTTGATTCTAACAATCCACAACCGTATTTACAGCTCATGTATATTCCGAGAACAGTATAAAACTTGTAACGAAGCCACGCTAATAGTTTTAAAACATAGTTGTTCAGTTTGTTCACGGTAGCCCATAATGAATAGTTCGGCGACTGTCAATTTGTTTAATTGCACCGCGGAAAGTTGCGGTGCCTTGATTTTATTGTTTAACAGCTTTAGTTGCGAATTCATTGTTCTTCTACATTTTAATGTATCTGTTCAGGCTTTTGTTTATTATTCAGTCTTTATTAGTAATTTGATGTTTTATGAATTGAAACGATCAAAAGGGCGAAAGGAATTTCGCAGTCTTCTGAGAATTTGTTCTTGTTAATTGTAAACTAGTAATTATCTTATTGTTTCAAACTACATACAACACTTATATTTTGACTATATACATAATATTAAACAAAAGTGTACTTAACTAAATAAGCATAATTTTAATGACAGATACAATAAATATCTTCTGGGTCTGTCCTCCTTAGTTTACGATTTTACAATAAACAAGCCGAAATGAACAAAAATGTTGATTCAGATTGGTACTATAACTAGTGATTTTGTTAAAATCCTCGTCCTAAAAAACATATTTTCAATATTACTCTTTCAAAGGGTAGGTAATTGTTTCCTCCCTCAAAAATTGCTCGAAAAAGTCACATTTTTTATATCGCAAACACCAATTGGCAGGGTACTCCCAGGACTGTTATTTTATTTGATGCCATTATAACCTACAAAATAGAATAAGATAAAATTATATATTAAAATTTGTTAGTGATGTGTATCAAATCAAAAACTATTAAATAGGGTATGATTTCCATTTGTGCTATTAACTTCAGCAACATTTTAAATACAGGCAGTATTTAAAATATTATCAAGTTAAAGTATTGCCATTGACAAGGATGACGATGAGTTCTTTGACGCCATTTAGTTTTTATTTATGTAAGTTTTAATTTTAGTATAGTTAGAGTTTGTTCTTATATTAGATTTAATTGTATATTAATAAATATCAGTAAAAAAAAAAGTTAAAGTTCATGTTGATATTGTAATTTTTTTGCTCTAAAAAAAATATTAATTTCAGCTTATTTCAAGTCTTAATAATAATCACATTTTATCATTTTAACTTTAGTTTTTGGTACAATTACAATAAAATTGTAATTAATTGAATTTCACACTCAAAATTCCAACAAAGCAAAATTAACAAAGTATTGAATTTAATGACATTAGCGGGAACCCTTCACCCCGTCATGGTGCACCGGGGTGCGTCAGGCAAGTGACGTGTATGGCACTGATTGGTTATTGTGAAATAATAGCAGCTCCATAAAACTGCGCCATAAGGACAGTCCACGACCTACGACCGGACAATACCATGCAATCACTTACCTATTTCATTCCTCCGACAAATTGGGAAGATTTTTGCAACGTGCTCGTTAAAAATAATGAGATCGGTTTTCGGCGATAAATAATGGGTTTTGTGGTTTCTTTTTTGCCAGTATAGTTGGACGCTTTGTTCCTATTGTGGATTGTTTGCTGTATACTAAATTGAGCGTAAATATAGGATTTTTATGTAGTGCCGACTTTATTCGAGTAAATTGGAATCGGAATTGAGGTCGACAAATATTGTCTAGGATTAATGAATGAACGGTTGTTTATGTTATAAATATTGTAATGACGTCATAAACTTTTTGACGAATATACACATAACTAGAGGATTATAAATTCTTACCAAACTTTTGTTTTAATCTCTGGTGTAATTGGGCACTTGACTTACCATTGTTCTTCGTCTTATGGAAAGCGTTAGTTGAAATCTAAGCCCATGAATCAAGTGTACCCAGAATAATAATGCCCACTGACAAATGACATTCCTGTTGAAGACAGCTGATTGTAACTGATTGAAATCAAACTGATTTATCGTTGACCACATCTTGAATAGTCTGTCTTGATTGCGCTCAAAAGCATATCTGTAATCACGGTTTTTACTTTTTTCTTTCATATTTCGAAGAGTTTTCCTCAATTTCAGTAACAATAAAACTTATTATGTTCAACAAGGCAGATCACTTAGCTTACTTAGTAAATTGTATGTTCCCAAAATGAATAAAGGGAAAAGCAACAGCTATTTTCACACCCATTGGTATCGATTGAAGTCGACATGAAACGCCAATAAATCACAGCAAGGAGTCGTAACAAATAAACGGTAGGGATTTTCAAATAATTTGCCGATGTCTTAGACCAATTTACGATCACGCGATGCAATTTCGTAGCTAGAAGTTGGCTTGCATGTCGCTTTGTTGCCCTTTCCGAGGGTAGGGAAGACCCCGAGACATTTAACGGTCAAATACCAAGTATTATTACTATTGAAGGAATAGGAGCCATTTTTTCCTGTTTTGATTTTGTTGTGAACTTAGGGGGGGATTTATGAGTTATCGTCTAATCCGTGATAGGTTGTTCCTTGTGTTGTGTATTGTGTTTTGTTTTTCTTGAATTTTTAAGTAGAATACAATATACAGGAATCGTAGAATAACGTTCGCTATAAATAGATCGGGAATTGATTACAATTTTCGATTAGGATTCTGTTCAATACAAATATTTGTTGCTGAAGATATTTGAAGAAAGATCGGTATCACGGCATGGATAACATGAGTATGTACAAAATAGTGCCAGGGTGTTAAAGAAATATAATAATAGGGGCTTACAAAATATTATAGTGTTGAGATAAGTAGGTACCTTATACATTCGCAATGGACATAGATGTTTACCCAATGCCATCAGCAAACATTCATAAGCATAACCGTAACTGAATTCTAGCAAGAATAACCTAGCTCATTTTTTCTATTCCTGTATCTACAGTGCAAAAATTAGGAGTTTAACCATTGCAACTGATTATATTTGGCATGCTTGTTTATTTCCCCTTTTCTACACAGGGCTGTTAAGTTCCGAATCGAATCGCCAAATTGTTTACTTGTTGAAACTCGATCGTTACTCGTATAAACTGTATTACAGAAGGGCGAGCTTAATAATAAGCGACGATTATAAAGGGGATCGATAGAAACATAGGGGATACTATTTGGCAGAGAAAAATTACGATTTATAGTTATTTTCTGGTATAAATATGAGCTAAATACCAGTCACATTCACACTAACCCAGGGTCTTAAAATGATTTGAGTTCAATCTTTAGAAAAAAACTTAATTGTAAGTAATTTTACTAATATCTGTTATTGTTAAAGTTCAGCTGCCCTCCGCTATGACAAAGTCATATCCTATGAGACTAAGATTTAGTAAAAAATCTCCGACGTGACATGAAATTGTTCCTTATGTTAATTTTACGGGTTTGTGTGTGTGCAATATTAGACCGTATGTTTCCCCCACACTTGATATTCAGTTTGCAATATCTTTGTTTAAACTTGAGACAGCCTCCGGATTAGGTTAGATTAATTTTGATGGACTGTACAGAATTGTTTAGTTGACAGGCGGCTTCAAGGGCGAAATTATTTCATAATTTTCCAGATATAATTTTGAATTGTTTTAATTAAAGTTTTGAATTAATAACGGGGGTGAAGGAAAAGCGTTTCGTTGACGAGGGATTTGGAAGATGGATGGCCATTAGTGAATTATCCTAAAACATTTTAATCATTTAATTTTCAATATTTCTATTTATAGTCAGATATTTCTGGCGAATATCTAAGATAAGTTCAAAAAGTGCCATCTTGTGTTGACTAGCGGAAACGTTTAAAGTTTTACACTTTAGCAATAGATGGCGCTAGGTGTAGCATGCGCGTGCGCAACTATGTAGATGTGATATTGTACTTACTCTACAGAATTAAAAAAATACAGAATTAATTTGTTATTAGTTTTACATTCATTACTTTTAGTGTTGTGTTTTAGTAGATAGATGTTATATTTGAACTTTTTTTTTCTAGAAAACACTCCATGAAATTGTTGCCTCAGCATTAACTAAGCCTCATTTCTTTTTAAATATGGCAGAATATAGAAAAAACTAGGCATAATATTTAATTAATTGTTATTGTCCCTGAATATAATTACTTATTTTTTTATATTTACGTATTACATCTTTTGATAAAGTAATTTAATTCATAAAAGTGCCTAGTAGTGTCCGACCGAAAGGTAAGCAAACTACGAAATATAAAACACTTCACATTTCATAAACCTTTTATTGGCAAGCTTAATTAATTAAAGTTATACCTTATTTCGCTACTTTATTTTAACCGCGCTAATAACTTCACGGTTGACAAAACGTATACAATTACTCACGACCATACATTCGAGGTATCACAAAATAAATTTGACATTCATAAACGGATTCCGCTCCGTTTTTAAAATCCAGTCGTCGTGTTTGTTTTTTCCGTTAATTTTCGAGTTCCGCCGTGTGTAATTGGATCCGACCCGTGTGGGTCTCCGTGAAATCACTAATCCGACTAATTCTGACAGCCATATGTCACTGTTTAACGACTACGCCAGCGTCTTCGATATGACTTGTTAGGTGCAGTGCACTGTCAAGGCCAGAATAAATTGAGATATTTTTGGTCGAAAAGCTGTTTTCGGATTATAGGAATTTACTTACATAATCTGTTATTTATGTAATTGTTGGTGGTGATGTGTTTTTAGTAGGTAATGAATATATTTATTTGGAAATAGCTTTAGTCTGTGGCTCGTTTAAGAAAGATAGAAAGAGCTATTTTCAACTTTAAAATTAGAATATGGATGTTAATTTAAGTGTGCTTGACATAAAGATAAGACAAACGTACTACGAACATTGTTTTGTGCTAAAAAATATAATAACTCTACAATACAACAAAGCAAAGAAATGGATATGCTTTACATTACAAAACACGTCATCGTGTAAAAAGCTAATAAAAATATGAAGGCATGATTCAGTGTGTGTTTGTTGCCGTCTTTATGCTTATCCGAAATTTAAATACTCTTCCCGGCTTCCCCGAAACAAAGAAAAAGGTATTTTAGATTAATATCTGTAGCTTTGAATGACAGCCGTAAAAATGCTAATGTGATGCGGCTTAAATATTTTACATTTGATGTTATTACGCGATATAATTATAATCCGTAATCAGGTAGTTCGCATACATTTCTTAAACTGATCTTTTATCGTTTATCTTTTACCAAACTATTATATTTAACAACGGCTTTTCACGAATTTAATTCAGCCTCAAGTTCTTAAATTAATTTTGCCACAGATTTTGATTTTAAATTCAATAAGTAGTTGTAGAACTCGATTTGGTTAGTTAAACTAGTTAGTAAGTTGATTTATATTCTCCCCCCTTTTTATTCTTTACATAATTTTCTGTAATTTATATTTGTAAGGATTATATCTTGCAAAAATGTTCCATAAATTCAACCTCAATGTCCCAAAAATGTCACGGTTTGCCGCCTTAGCTTTAAACTTTTAACATGTGTCAGAGTCGGTAGCATATTTCAAAACTGCACTAAAAGCGAGTGATATATCGAAGAGACAGATGTAGCATTGCCACGGATTATCTTAAATAGGACCACCTGTTTTAAGATACGAGACACTACAAGCCCTTTTAGGAACGGAAACATTCATTTTAATATGGAAGGGATTCTTTGCGATTTATGACACGAGTCGCGCGGATTTTGGTGTGCTGTCCAAAATTGTTGTTTTTTGTTTGATTGATCGACTTTTCTGTTGTCATCCGTGAGGTGTTTTATGTCTCACTTATAATGTAGTCTGCATTTTGCGGTTGAAACCATTTAATGGGAATTCGATAAGAGAAAATTTAACATAAGTTGTTAACAATTCAGGCCTATATTTTTTTGAAAGGAAAGCTCTTGGCATTAATTTCATGGCTTACGTAAGTGTCACATATACACGCGTTTCTTGTCAGATAGTTACTTTATTGTTAAGTTTAAGTTTAAGCTTCTGAGCTTCAGCTTTTGTGCATTTCTACCATAACCAAGAACCAAAGCACTCTATTAATATTTCTTCTTAAAAATGATGTACATTAAAAGGTAAGTTCTAAACCTTCAAGTAAATTGAGCTAGATATTTGCTACTTGGAATTCAAGGCAAGATTCATACTAGAAACATTTATCAAACATAATCCCGACCATATAGATCCTTAGGCATAAAGGCCCTTCATAATTAAGTACCCACTAAAAAACTTAAAAATCATAAAAACCGTAAACGTTATTATCACTGAGCTCCCCTTCAAAAGTTAAAACACGTCATAAGCTGCATCCTCATTTTTGTCATTATCGTCTATCATGGTTAAGGTTGTAATGAAGCTACTTCCATTATAACGGGAGGAAACAAGGGGAGATTAGATAAAGTTCGTGTGCACCCGTTGTGGTAATCTCGTTAGTTGTAAGTTTTTATTGCATATGAAATGGGTGGGATCTGGTCATGATATTTTTGGACTGGTCCTAGACGATTTCAGTCACAAAATAAGGAGTTTTGTGATTGATAGATAATAAAAAGAATAACTATTTGATTATTTCAAAGTAGTCATCTATTTGATGCCTAAGATCAAACGACCCAAACATAGCCAGGGAAAAGTTTAGCGCTTTCAAATAATAGTTTATCAATTTATTTATTTTTCTTTTAGTTACCATTATGAAGTTTTGTTGGATATGGAAATGTAATTTAGCTATTTTGAAACTGTTTGTATTACTAGGGAATCGTATAATTATGATTTTTAACAAAAGTCTTTTTTCAGGTTCGCGGTTTCCTGGAAAAAGCAGCTACTGGTAAGTCATACAATATTGTAGATCCAATTCAGATCGATTATAGTTTTAAGCACTGTCTTATGTAGGGTACTCATTATGGTTTTTAATTAATTTTTGTTCCTATCTTTCTGTTGCTTATCACCTATGTCTCGCTCTTTGAAGAACCCAACCGACCTCATATTTTTAGCCAAGAATATGTTGTTAATTTTCACACGACTTTTTGTATGATTCCCCGGGGCGGGCGCTATGATTGAATACAACCCGTGAGTCGCGGATGTCGGCGTTTCAAATGAAAGTATTTTTGTGTAAAAAGTACACTATCTGTGTTTTAGCGGTATAAAAACACCTTTTAAGAGTACTTAGCGGTGATGATGGTGGTTCAGGATAAATCGTTTTTTTTGTTTGTTTTCACGCAACCCCATTTTAATATGATGAAGAGGCTAGTACTAAAAAATAAAACCGAAATACGTTAGGGTCTCGAGGAATAAGATATTATTTTATCTAGTGAAGGGAATTATGTTGCAATAAAAGTACCAAAGTTTAGTTCTTATGCTGGTAAAATAGGCTACACAAAGAACACCTAAAAAATAGGTTTCCATTTAACAAAGCTGGAAAGCTATTCAAAAACTCTATCCAGTATTCATATCGAAGCTTTGATTTAGTACTAATTAACCCTCCCACTGCAGCGTTCTTTTTTGCTACACGAGAGTCCATTGTTTAAAGGCAGAGGATGCTATAAAAACGTTGCTTCATGTCCCACTTAAAAGCGGCACTTGAAACCTATTATACTTTTAACTAAGCACTCGTCGACCGGCGGGCCCAAGCCCAAATAAATTGTAAGCCGGTACATGTTAGGCGTATTTTTTCGCCCTTTCCTTGCCTACCTTTTATCGGAATTAATTAATTGTAAACAAATTAGCGAGCCAGTTTTGTTTGTACTTTGTGAAGGGTAAACGTGGAAATCGCCCAATGGGATTTATCGTAATGCGAAAAAGATAACATTGCCGGATTACGTTTTATACTGAGCATTCTAGAATTGTCGTTGCCAAAAGAGTTTATTTTGTTGTTTAATTTAAGTATACGAGAGCAAACGTAACTGAAGTCTGGATTTAGGAGATTACTGTGAGATTAATTTAAGCGAATCCTGTATTGTTTGGCAACTCTGTAACGTACGAGATTTGTTATCCGATCGGGCGCAAAGCTTAATGTAGTATTTATTTAAGCATTCTTTTAGCAAAATTCAATTGAAATTCAGCAAAAGACATTTAAAACCTTTCGCGCTTACACTGTAAATATATTGACTGTAGTAATTATGTTTTTTAGTAACAAAAAAAGTATCTTACAAATAAGGTTAATAGCATTGTATACTAAAAGGCCTGGCGCAGGCTGTGCAAACTAAACGTGTCGTCGGTATCAGTTTTAATTTAAAATCGGCATTCGCCGCCAACTGGACGCATAACTCAATCAACATCAATCCGAATCGGATTCGACATGGATTTAACAAGTAACGTCACTGTTCGTACTCGTTCGCTGTTTGCGTATACTCCCGTAACGTAACGTAATTCGGAAAGCGAGTCGTGTGGTCCGGCCTTGCCCGAACAAGCTTGTCACTGCAATGAATGTGCCCCACAAATCACCGGTTCGGTTGTTGGGGAATTTTTTGTCGTTTCGTTCATTTCGCAGTGAAATTGAGTTTGGTCTACGGACGAAAATTTTTCGGCCTGGACGTCGTAAAAAGTGTTTGTAAACAAAAATATTCGACGCGATTTATCAAGCAGAGGAAGATGAGATTCCGGTTTTCGGGCTCGTGTCCGAAGCCATGTGTTTTAGAGGGTTATGACAAAAAATAGGCGACTCGGAATGACGGACGTACTCGACTCGACGAGTCGGACATCGTTCTACTTTTAAATTAAGTAAGCATCCGAACAGGAAATGTCGTAATGTTTTTTTAGGAAGATGTTTCACTAAATCTAAGCATATTTTAATAGTGGACTGCATCATTGTAAGCTTTACAAGTATACAAAAACTTAGCTATACAACCTGGGTTTAATGATCGTAAATAGCTGGTACTTAAAATTTTAATGCATTAATGTTTTCTTTGAAATATGAAACGCATGACCTGGATGTAGACAATAACAGCCTGTTTAAATATTTTAAGAAGATATAAATCAAATTTTAAATCCCATTATTGAAAGGCAGAGAAGTAGGTACTTAAAGGAAGCATGAATAATCCTTATTAGTATAAAATTTTGAGGAATGCATAAGTCAACGACTGGTTAAACCACTCATCAATTACAGAAACATATCATATTAACGTTTCAGATCCTCAAAAGTGCTCCTTCAAAGGGCGAACCTTATAAAAATGAATTTATTACACGTGGTCAGTAATTTTAACTGACATGTTATTATATTTCAAAAGTTTTTAGTCGTAAATCTTTACGCGTTTGATTTTTATGAGACGCCTGATACATTTTTGTGTCTCAAAAACGTAATAAGTTAAAACAGTCGTAACTTTTCAAATAACTGTGCTGCATCAATTTCGAATATTAAGTTTGAGAGCATTCCACTTATTGGTTTCTAAAGTTTTTGATACGAACTTATTTTTTACGTTTTGATGGATCTCGTTGAATTTTTTAGTAGGGAACGTGTCTTAACTTTTGTTGAATGATTTAAATTATATTATAATATGAAGGACCTATTATTTCATATTTTGCCAAAAGCTCGTCGTACTTATTTTTCAGACTGCAATAGGTTTTTTCAAGTAACATTTTACACACACATACACTGCAATATTATGTAGCAATTGATAATTACCTACTCGATAATAGCTTGCTTAACCTTATTTTTTTTCCATTCTATAATAAATAAGTTGGCTATAACTTTCCCCATGATGACGTCATCAACCACAAAGTTCATTAACAAAAATTGCAACCGAAATAAACAAAGAATTCTAATTTCAAAAAGTTCAAAGCTCAGGTCAGAATATCGAACAATAAATCATGGCGCGTAAAACCTCGTAATTAAAGGAGAACTAATTTACAATAACCTCATTTGTATCCTTAAATGGTCAAAACTAAAACTTGATTGATTGCACTTTCCAAGAAGAATAGGCAATTCGTTTAAAAAATATGCAAAAATTCTGCATTCCAATTTCAACTTGTACTTTTTTCTTTAATTATTATGGCTGTATTTCATTGTTGTTTTATACACCAGCCAGTTTCATGACTCGACTCACAAATTAAAGGAAAGAATTTAAATATAAGCTACTAAATGGTTTGCGATAAGTTTTTAAAATAATTTTATAGTGGTTTATTCTAAAAATGGGAAGTTTTGACTTAGATAGGATAGGATATTAAAATTTCTTAACATCGAATGAAATAAATATAACTCAAATAAGTTAGTAAATGACTGACCTACACATATTTAGAAGGTCCTGTATTTTAATAAAAAACAAAAAACCTATTTTTACTTAATAACTACTAATAACGGCTACATAATGGCTAGTAAGCAATCAACACTGTTATTTTAATAGCGTAAGCTTAAAACAAATTGAAATGATTTTCAAAGCTACAAACTATAGTCACATTTTATTACAATATTATGATGTCTGGGCGATCCTGAACTCAATTAAATAGCAATTCATTCACAGTATTCGGACGGCGGCACGCTGCGGCGGCGTTCTGTCAAACAATATGTTTGCCAACAAATTAGCGAGCCCACAAACTCTGATCGCATCTGAGTCAATTTAGGTAGTCCTTATTGAATTACAGACCGACACGTTACCGCGGCCGGTTTTCGTGTAACCACCTTCAAGGACACCACACTCAAAATCAAACCATAACTTCAACACTATACGGTTGATTTTTCAATAATGTTATAAGGGTCATTAAACCTAAATCGTTATGCAGAATTCAACTTTATGTCTATAGCAATAAGGTTTGGTTTTGAGTGTATCGTGAAGGTGTAATAGTGCAAAGGGCACGGTACATGTAAGAGCAAAAGGGCGATGAGTGATGTGACGTACGTAGCCTCTGACTCCACGGCATCGTGCGATCGACTGTACCGGCGCGCTCCGATGATAGTTATTCATAGTCCTGTTAAAAATATTTTTTCTAATTATCATTAATCAGTTTGTAATGAGATTTATATTGAAGTCATACGTTTTTGTCTTTTACGGTTGGTTTAAATGAGGAATGGAAGCGTTCATATCCATTATGGAGATAATTGGTAATTTCCCATGTTTATTACAGAGTTATTTTTTTAGTACTTTGTAAAGTACAGTGCACTGCTGTCGCTTACAGTACTTTAGACTTGTTTTTGCAAATAAAACTCTACTCTCTTGTTATCTCTTTCCAACAAAATATTTAGACTTTATTTTGTTTGACCGACAAAAGCGACATATTTGCAATTTACTAAACCCGCAATAAATTTAGCTTCTTTTTATAAAAAGGAAAATTGATGAATACATTTTGCTCACTTAAATATACAAATCAACTATAATGATTAATTTTGAACATAAGTAGAGCACGAGACTATAAAACTTTTCCTTCGTAGTAACATACCTTAATTATTATAATAAATATAAGGGTACGTCGTAGTCTGCCCTATAGATAGAGTATCGGTGCATCAAACGTGAGACGCGGGTGAGATGCGCCACTATTGTTTACTAGCTCGCGAATATTGTGGCACTCACGCGCGAACACATTGTTTCACGCGGTACGATTTCACTTTGTATTTTAATTTTTATCAAAAAATAAATTATAATATATTTTTCATGCGTTTTAAAAGATGTTAATATTTTTTGAAATATATACATGAGCTGGTTTTTGAGTACGATTGGTACATTTTCTGAATTGAATAATAAACTCTCGCAATCCGGCAACAGGTCGGCTTGAAACACTTGTCTATTCAATAAAAGTTAAATATTAATTTCACCTACGTTTCTATTGCAGCAATAATCTTCTTAAGATTTTTTATTTGTAAACCGTTAAAATATTTTAATAGTTATGACGGATGATCAGCAACAATGGACTAACGCATCCATTTGCGAGGATATTATACGTTCGTGTAACAAGGTTGAAGCGTTGATTATAATGACGTGCTAGGTTTATTAAAGACCTAATGGTGGTATTAATATGTGGTAAATAATATTCACTTACCAATTCCTTAGAACATATTATTTAAAATTAATTGATATTTTGTTGTTGTTTTTTTTGTTATTAAGTTTTTTATTTTTCAACCTTACTTTGCTTTCGGCTTTCAGTTACCCCCATACAACTGTATCTTCCACATATACCTTTTACAAATGAAAATATTGTTTTGGACTTACATTGTTGAAAGTCCTATAATTTACCCAAAAATAAGCTTAAACAGTCATTTAAAAATGCATCTTAAACAGTCGAACGTGCATCCAACAATTCGGGCCCACTTTCAGCTCGATCGTGAATTTCACTTAACTATTATGACAAGCGAATATCGCATAACCTTACATTGTTGGTGATGTAAATTATGAGGGGTTAAGTGATAATAAGGTCTATTATCCCTTGCACAACTTAACGGGCATCGTGACGGGCAAAGCGTTAGGATAGATCAATCTATAGTATAAAGATATTTATAAAAGTTGCTTCGGCCTAAGCTTGAAAGGCATTTTTTATAAAATCCTGAGACAGACAACTCGTACACGATCATCTGTTCCCAAACTAGGTAGATCCTGAACTATGAAAACCAGACAACTTATAAACATGCTTATATATTTCTAAATGCAGATCTACAGTTATGGATAAAGTTTATTTATTTATTTATTTAAAATTACATTTAGACAAATGATTTCGCTTGACTCAAAGCAAAGATTTCCCCTGGGTGTTAATCGAACATACGACCTCTGGTTCAGCAGTTAGTATCACTAACCTCTAGACCAATAGTTACAAAAACCGTCATCTCACTGTTTTAGTAAAAAACAATATCTGGAACAAAAACTTAACATTCAAGGTACTGATTAATTTCGTGTTCACTATCTTATAAAATTATTCAAAGTTGCCTAAAACTGCAAATACCATGTTTGTGAATAAAAAAACCTTTTAATTTTGTCAATCATCAATTTAAAATACCATTCCCAATTTTAAAATAATAGTCTCTGATTTTGTTTAAATCACACACCTTAATAAATTTATTACCATTTAATTGCCACGTCTTTGGTAAATTGATATATTGAGCATCCAATTTTGTACCCGTCACATCCTAAATCATACCTTTATTGTTCTATTTCATATTTTACAATGAATAATAGTGATATTTGTTACCTATCAAATATTAATTGCCGACAAAGCTATTAAAAAAGGTTTTAATCTTGTTTGAATCAAAAATGTGAAATAATATAAATTAAACTTAACTATTTATTCGTAGAAAACAATTCAGTGGAATTGGTCGTAAGTTTTAATTTATGCTAATAAGTAGTAGACGATACGCCTACGACAAACTGTCTAATTTGTTGATGGGTTCTGGCAGACGGGCGTTTGAAACGCGCACGTGGTCTGAAAATGTGTGTTTGCTTAAGCCTACAAAAATGCACAAACTAAATGTAAACTGTGGTAAATAAGAAATATCAACAGAAAACAAAACAACAGAAAAAATTACAACAAAGATCGTTAACATAAGTACGAGTAAGTATAATTCAACATAATGTATTTGATAAGAGAAACCATAATTAGTTTATCAACTTTTATATAGGTATTATGTATATTATAATCAAGAAATACGGTAAGTCGTACATAAAATTTTAAAACACTGGGGTCAAAAAAAAATAATATAAAAGTTTTTATTTATATTTCTTGTAAACCAAAAAAAGGCGCTTAAGAAACGTTACGTTAAATACAAATGACTCTAGTTGCTCGGTTCCAAAGTGTCCTTCCTATAGAGAAGAGCCGGTAAGAAACTCCATAGGTTACTCTTTAAAAAAAAAGTTGTTACATTTACAAAACGTAAAAAAAAGGGTTAATTAAATTGATCTTTATAATACATTCTCAGCCTCCCGTCTGCAACGGTCCTCACTATCTCAAATAACTGACCAAGACATTAACCAATGGAGGCTTATTATTTTTTTAGTTCAATCGTATGCAATGATATCACAAGAACAAATTAAGACATTTTTGTCATATTTAACGGGTTGTGTTGGTCTTTAAATCACCGTATTATTGGATTTTTAATACATTTATAATTTTTGATACTTAATAGATTTTGAAAAGCTTTATTTTTTATTTAGATTTGTTCGCTATATCGTATATTAACACCTACCTGTTACCTATTAAGGATTTTTGTATAATACTATATTTATTAAGCCTTAATAATATTTTCTGTACTTTTAAACTGCTCTCATAAACCATAGGTTTAACTCATTCAGGACGGAAAAATTATGTCTTATTTATAAAAATAATTTTATATTTTTCTATAAATATACTTGTTTAATATTTTACGGAAATTTAAAAAATCTTGTTATTTACATACAAAATCCCCACTTCTTTGGTTTAAACACAAACTCAGCACAACCAAATCAATCAAACTAATCCTAGCTGAGCGATTACATTCGTCCAAATACCGTTGACATTATAAATCCTTAAAGTGCTGATACACAAAAATCTTAACGATGACAGAGGGAGCCTCCCCTACTACAAATTTAATTTAACTAGAGCTTTCGTTGCATGTTTCTTACACAAAACACAAATATCCCTTAAAATTGTATTAATATTTCCCCGTTTCTCCATGGGTCCAAGTATAGTGCCTAGCGGTACAAACACGGAATGTTTGCTAAGCGTGTCCTGGAATAGTAATATGCTATGGACTTAATCCTATGCATTTAGGTACTTAGTTACAAGAACTAAAGAAGGAAGGACGTAAGTAGTATTAGTAAGAAATTAGACTTGAGATTTTGCAATTGCTGAAGCAGAACAAATACCAAATTAGTTCGAAATAAGCTGACATAATCATATTTTCCGTCAACATTTTCGGCCTAACGGTAGTTATGAATTTCCGAACAGTAATTCTAAGTTTGTTAGTGTTGATCTCAGTGGTAATCCAATCAGAAACTCGTCAGGGGCGCGTTGAGTCGTGAACGAGCATTTCAAGTCGAGATAAAGGTCCGGACACATCGGTCCACGTGGCGGGCGCGTGCCTCACCAGTATGCTACCAAATGGCTGCAAAAACAGCTCGTCCCCTTGATTTCAGAGCACGTCACACAGTTTGGATTGGTTTCCTGATTGGCGGTAAATGCTTTTTGTGTAACTTGATTTTGAAAGCAGTCATGTTGGATGTATCAATTTATTGTTTCTGATATTTTTTAAGTAGTATATACTTAGCATTAATGTATTTCTGTGGAACATTACTGAATAATTTTAATTGTCTTGGGTGTACAAATCGAAGAGTTGGATAGTAATACCTACTTCTGAGAATATTGCAGGCATTGTTCCGTATTTAGATTTTAAGACTTTTTCTTTCTTACTCTTAATAGCCAGAACACTTACCCATTACGAACCCTCATAAAACTTACACAGTAACAAAAAAAGTACACCCTAAACGCGTGCCCAAAAATGGAGCTAAAAATAAAACCCTCCATTATCTAGTTAATGCGCTAACAATGTTCGTCGAAATGTACATCGTTGTGCATTTGTATGAGTGGAACTGTCCAATCAAGGCTCTTCAGGTTCCGAGCCTGATATTGTCCTGTAGGGTACTCGAGCTGTGGTTTTACTTTTTTCGAGTGCAGGTGAAAATTGCTCGCCAGTCGCCGCTGTGGCCGTATTCATTTGCGGATTTCAGGCATGTGGACGCGCGGCTTTGCCATTAATTGGATCATGAGGAGTTTCTACTTAATTTTGTTTCTGTATATTTTCAGTTTTATACTACAAGCATTTAGAGTATTTAGTTTATTTTTATACTGTATTTTTTAAGTTTTTCAAATTGTTTCTGTTTAATGTTGTTATTATACTTTTTTGACGTCGGCCAGGAGTCAGGTCTAAAAGGTCTGGAATGAAATGAGGAAACGCTCCTTAGCATAGTAGTGAGACTCTAGATAAGTTATGTAACAAGAAAAAAAAATTATGCACATGTGGTTTTTAGTCATGTTATTTAAGTATCTAGGTATTATAGCTAGCTAATTTTTTTATTAAAATAAATCTGTTTGTATTTAGATGTTTTTAAAGTTATTAATTCAATTGGCTGTTTATTTTTTCGTTTATACAACGTATAGTATCCCCAATTCAACGTATCCGTTTAGCGGCTGCTCTACTGTAAAATATACCCATGTTTGCTACAGAAATACGCAAAAACGGGTTTAAATTTTAACAAAATTTCCACGCGAAAACGTGCGAATATGAGTTGCAAACTGCCACTAATGAAAACCGCAATTACACCGGCATGCGTCAAGAGGATGAGCTCCCGGACTGGCAATAAACGTTTAATTAAAAATAAAAAACGTTGGAGTCCAGTTTCACAGATAGTTTCTCATTAAACTTGGTTTGGAACAGTCTCCTGTTTCAAAGGACTCGGCCAAGTCGCTCGCGTTGGTGTGAATTAGGCTAAAGTTATACCTTGGCGGTGTCATATCATACCGTTTGATCATTTTGAGAATGTCTTCAAGGCGTTCTTCGGTGACATTCTCAGGATTATATTTAAGTGGGAGATAAAAGGTTTTCGGTTCTATATTTGTGGAGCATTTTGGTGATGTTTATTTTAATTTGAATACTTATTAGCTTGACTGTTGGTTTCAATTACAATGCGACTACAACCATTTAAGCCCTTGTATTTACAATATTATGTTTCTATCAATTGTTCAATTTCGTCTAATTACTAAATTTTGGAAATATTGTATTTCGTATGTTTTTTTTAGAATGTGTTTATTTTTCTATCGTGTTTTCAAGAAAAAACTGATGAATTAAACAGAATAATAATCATATTTAAAGCTTATGGCTGTTTCTTATCAATTGCCTTTTAAACAAGTTTCGTTAAAACGATTTCAAGAACTAGGTAAAATTATATTCGATCTCTTATTAAGTTAGCACACTTATTTTTCTGACAAGTAATCTGAGTGGCCTTAAAATAGCCCTTGATATATTAAGAATCACAAAAGAATTTACGTAGGCCGTTACAAATAGGTGGGCACTAAAAATATCCTATATATAAACACTACAATCTTACAAACGTCATATTTTGGTCTACCAACAAAATGTTTGTTCAAGAATACATTAAAGTGTATCATTAACAGAATGAGGTGTAATTCCTAATTTACATTACAATTACGTACGTTATAACAAAACAGTTTTCAAAGATAAAACGGTCTGATTGTTACCAAATTACTTCTAAAACGTCCCTCACAGACAACTGAATCAATCACCGAAAGATTACGATCTTCACCCATTTGTTCTCGTAACTGCTACCTATTTGATGTCATTGAGGATTGGTTACCAAAGAGTTAAAGAGGAAAAACTATAGAGTGTAAGTATCGGTAAAAACTCATCCTGTCAAGCATTCTTTTGGCTGTATGTGGTACATTTGACGATACAACGACAGTATTTAGTGCAATATCATGTTGTCGATGGTTCCGACATCATTAGGGTAATATTAAGTTTCGAGATAGTTATATTAAAATAGCGCGGTCTGTTTTGATACTATTTTGTTTACGAATATATGGCACACCTCTGCCTACCCCTTCGGGGATACAGGTGTGATGATATGTTATTTTATGTTGATTACGAAACTAGTTCATACTAACCTGCTCGGTTCACACTTTGATATACGCACTCTGTTATTTTATTATCGATGCTCTAATCTTGGTTCTGTCCATATACTGCCTTTGAAAGGGTTAACTAATGGAATCTATAGAGAAAGAAATTAGCCTGCTTTGTTATGTCATGGTCGTTCTGATAATGCTGTTACGCATTATTTGTGTCTACTGATGGTGGAAATAGTGACCGTTGATTTGAATCATTTAGTAGAAGAATACCTAAAGGAGACAGATTCGCTTTCATACAACTTTGGGCCAGAATGTAAAAAGATGAAATTGGTGTGAATTGATAGCTACTATATTAACAAACAATCACTGAAAATATGGTAGATTTTGGCAATCTGAGAGCTGAGATAAAAGAGATTAAGTTTAAGTAAAAAACTATACTTAACTGCCTTAGAGTATAGGTAAGAAACTATAGAGTGAATTTATCATGGTTTGTTAAGTCCGCTTAGCAGTCAAGGTTTATGATGGTTTTGTTTTTGTTTTTTATAATTTAGACAGGATTTTTAATATTTCTGTAGAGTGGGAAGGAGATGATGTACAAAAATGAAAATCGAATTTTATTAGTATTTTTATTCATCTTCTATTATTACAAGAACGTCATCTAAGAATTGTGCAGGTGGTACTATGTTATCTAGTAGAGGTACCTAGCCTAACTAAAGTACCATATTATTGACATCACATGGGCGCAGCAGCCCACAGTCCGTTTGCCTACGATGCAGTTATAATAATATTTTAATATTGCTTCCCTACGACCGACGTATATACGAAAATATCCATGGATTTGACATTGTTAGGATAATATTAGTGTTTTAGATAGATTTATTAAAACGGCGCGTTCCATCTTTATAAAAAAATCACGACAAAACTAGTTCATACTAGTGCTTACGATTCATACCCAGATAGGCTTACTCTTTAGTTTCTTGTATAATATATACTCTAAGGTAGATAATTCGACACTCGTTTAGTGTCAAATGTCGATCGATGTCAATGTCATGCATGTCCAGTCAGAGTTAGCACAGATTAAAGAATACAATAATCGATTAGTAAATGTGAATCGATTTATCTTAATTATGTAAAACTTAATCTCTTTATACTCTAATTCTAATGGATTTAATTATTTTAATTAATTGTATCATCTAGTGAAAGCATTTTCGTAAATAGTATGAACTCTGTTGATGATGACATTAAAATGTCATCATCAACAGAGTATTTACTTAGACTATTTACTTCGTAACCCAAACTTAATTATTGGATATTTCATTTTCCAGATTGTAAATTGAGTTGATTTTTCACACTTTGAAATAGAAAAATATAACCTTTTTTTTCAGCCATGTCTTAACTTATTACAATTTGGCCCAGAAATCCCCGTCTCCTTTAATGTGGCTGATATTTTTTGGAGAAATAATTATGCTACTGTGTAATGTAGAAATATTTCATTACAAGCTGGGTTTTGTTTTAATATTTTTTTTATGCTTGCCGCATTTTTCCAACTATAAAATAATTAATAATAATAATA
The DNA here is from genome assembly GCA_905146925.1 of Autographa gamma. NCBI lineage: Eukaryota > Metazoa > Arthropoda > Insecta > Lepidoptera > Noctuidae > Autographa > Autographa gamma. The sequence goes on from LR989858.1 coordinate 3,481,441, forward strand.
TAAAATAATAATTATAATAGTATCTAAAGTCATCACCAATATTAACGTTATATACTTAAAAATAATTTTAACATGTTATCCCGCCAATAGTTATACTATTAAGATTTTCTTATGTGACTCATAGGACAGAGATATGGTTTTTGTTGAATCCAGAAAACATAAAATCTGATTTGTAACAATTGTTTCAATATACGTTCGTATGAATGAAGGGTACAATATGGACAACATAATGCGGCCCATCTTTATTAGGATCGTGCGCGCGCACACTAAACCGCGAAATTTGTAACCCTCGAATCTCTATTTTTAAAGTTCCGCTTTGGGGTTCGACACACACCGAAATAATACGAAGTTTTATGTTCGGCCATAATCACATCCTTTCGAGTAAAATGTCTCAATTAGGTACGGGAGGATGTGTGGACACGGTTGAATTTAACGACTTTTGAATACGACGCATTTGATGCTCGCAATCGGCGATGAGAGCATTATCGCTTTGTTCGTTTGTGGCCAATGTGTGATCAAATGTTTGGGGTGATGAAAGGTGTTGGCCAAACGTTTCTGGTCTTGTTAATGTGTTTTAAAAATGAAAAATGAACCTTTTATGAATTAAACAGCGAATTCGAACAAATTCTTAGTTCTTTTGTTTTATGTAAAGGACTGTTTTCTACCCAAAACATTGTAAGGTAATGCCCTCAGTTGTTGTGTAACAAAACGTAAACAAAAAGGTCCAATAATAGTACATTCGTACACAGTTCATTTACCCTTGTAATGTTCTGTAACAATGAAGTTATTTCGCCCCCGCATTGATCTGTATCAAATCTCTATCGACACCTACGTGCACCGTCGATCTAATGAATGTATAATGAAAGCAGATATGAATATAAATAACTTAAAATGAATATTGTCATAGAAAGATGCTGTGTTTGATTGTACATTGGTATTTGTAATTTCGATCGGTGAAGTTGATCGACCTTTTAGGGTATTCATGAATCCGAAGTTAAATTATATTATTCATAATGTAAGTATTATTAGAGTAATGGAACGGGTCTCGGGAGCCGACGAAACTTATTCAACTCCCAACGCGTTAAGTTAGTAATTTATATACCTAGTAAATAGTTGGTATAAGAACTGAAACTTATGAATATGTATGTAATGAATACTTTAGCTTTCCATATTGATTTTGGAAGCGGAAAAATATTGGATGGCTTAATAAACTTTCACTGTTTCTAACAGAACTGCTTTGAATTAATTATGTGTTTAATTACTTCGAATACACATTGAAAATAATTTATTGAGAGTCTTTGATTAGTGTAATGTATGTTATTTAGCATTAGAATTCATAAAAATGAATTGGTTTGCCAGTAAGTGGCTGTTTAGAGGCTTTGTGGAAAATATCATCATACTTTTTATTACAGGAGGTTCAACGAAGGTATAGTTAATATATGAAATAATAGCAGTTTTATGCGAAAGTTGGCAATATTTTCTCTAAATTGAGAACTTTGTACACAATCAAACTTCGTCGTTTTGTATATTCGATGGACTCTATGGTAAAATAGTAAAAGTAGCGACGAGTCAGACCAAAAACACATTCATAGTGCGTTCGATAGCGCTATGATTGATTTGATTTTTTGATTTTTGATTCAGCGCGATTTGTCTAGTTACCGTAAGACAGACAAGTTAACCTATACCTACTAAATTCCGTGGCGCTTCAATAGTCCTCACCTTAGCTGTCAAATTGACCATAAAGCTATGTATTTCTTCTACTAATTCCTATCTTTGTTGTGTCAGTGTATCATGTTCAACATCAGACTTTTACGATCCCGTATAAATAATGTCCAATGTTGCCAACATATCGGACGTTTCCGGGTGTTTTCTATTTTCAAATTTATTATTGGCAGTCGCGTAGAATAGAATAGAATATATTTTTTGAACGATATTTGAATAACAATCGAATGAATTTACGAATAAAAGGAATTGTGCAACGGGCGGTCTTTTTAACAGCTTTATTGTAGCCTTGTTTTTAATTTCAAACGATATGTCTGTATTTGTCTATTTCATCATAGTAATATAATCCATGAAAAATATATTTTTGTACTAAATATTCTGAATTTCGACATGTACAAAAATGTTAAACAATCCCAAATTCGCTTGATAGGTAAACAAGCTACCAGTTTGTACTTAATTTAATACAGTTTGTAACACAGACATATTAAGCGAATCCAAATCAAGAGTTAAAACGCAACTTTGACACGAACTTCTATTTGACGGGCCTGTTGGTCTAGTGGTTAGTGACCCTGACTGCTATACCGGAGGCCGCGGGTTCGATTCCCACCAAGAACAAATGTTTGTGTGATGAGCACGATCATTTGTCCTATGTCTGGGTGTAATTTATCTATAATATGTATGTATTTAGAAATATGTAAGTATGTTTATTAGTTGTCTGGTTACCATAACACAAGCTCTGCTTAGCTTGGGATCAGACCGTGTGTGAGAAGTCCCGGAAAATTATTACATTATTATTATTTTTGTAATTTCATCCACATAACGTCCGTCACAATAAATAAGACATTCAAGTACACGATTCTCTAACAAATGGAGATTAAGGTTATTAAAAATACATTGCAACAAATCTTATTCATTCGAAATCGTTGTAATAAATTTGTGAATAAATAAAAGGCGAGAGCTTTTGTCTCCGCCCTCCTACGTGGGGTCAAAATAAAGGGCCTAATGAGCCCGCTCATGGCTCCAGTAAGTTATTCGTGTTACTTATTTAGTACTCTCATTACACTTGAAACATTTCTCCGGATTGAGACCCATCTGTTTATGCTTTTAATTTTATTGCGCAAATGATTTGTTCGTATGAGGCGAAGGTATTAATAGACAGCTTTAGCACCTTTTTGTGTGTTTGCACGTTTATGGGAAGGTTTTAGTTCTTGGATTCTTTATTGGAACCGTTTTTTAAGTTGTATATGTATAAGTTTGGTACAGAATTGTCAGCACGGTAGAAGGCAATTGTTCACTTTACTTATTTATTTATTTATTTAATCATTTATGTACACAAAACACAGGTATATGACTTTAATTAAAGTAATATTAATTTAGTTTTATCGTGAAGGTAGGTACCATAAATTAGTTTTGATTTATGTTCTTAATTACAAAGTAGAATGTTAGAAGATAGTATTGCTTAAAACATTTACAGACCATGAATTTTATTTTTCTTAGGTTGCCTTTTAGAGGCTCATATTTTTTTTAATGATTATTGAATTATTAATTATTCGAGGGCGAATGTAATGTAGAATGGTTACGAAAAACTCATTACAAAAAACAATATTTGCCGGAGCGGAAACCTTAACAAATAAGCAGATATCATCGCTTTCCATTTAAATAAATAAACCTACTCGCAGTAATGCTGGCTGAAAACAAAGCGAAAGAAAAACCCGCCCGCGTTTTCCGCACGAAGTAACCGTGTAGTGCAAGGGGGAGTAAGTTTTAACACGAGACGACCTACAACTCTAGTGCTCTGGCGACTCATTAGGGACCCCGCTCCGCGAGCTAGGGGCCTGAGGGGCCTCAGCCCAAGCAAAAGGGGTTCTTCAGCCGTCGAGAGCCATCCGTGTGCGCGTGTAACTACTACGTCACTATACGACACAGAATAACAGTTTTCCCTCACTGAAATTAATCCACTGGATCATTCGTACAATTTTACTTTATATATATTTTATTCTGTGCCATGCAGAATGGAGATGTGAGTGTATTTTGCAATAATAGTACCTGTCCCCACAGCAGTTAGGTTGCGAGTTTCTTGCAATAAGAACATTGTGTGGCTACAATTCTCTGCTCACATATTTCAGACTTTGCAGTCTCTGTTAATTTGAAATTGTCTTAATTTGTTTTGTCTGAGAGGCACATTTGTTTCTTGGCCTCTAGGGTGTTTGTATTTACTACGGAACGTGGCCTCTTCTGTCTTGACATGAAGTTTAAGTTATGTTTTAATTAAAATTAATACAGTGCCTTAACTTTGCTCTACATTTAAATTCGAATATATAATTCTATTTGTTCTAGTTATTTGTGAAACCAAAACATTTATATGTAATGGCTGAAATCTTGTACTTTGTGTGGGTATTAAGTAAACTCTAGGACTTCTCTTATTAACCGACTTAGCGCAAGTGGCAACGGAATAATGACGGATCTCATTTATACCATCCGCCATTAAAACAGCAGCTACATTATATTTGCTTGATGAGTGAGGATTAGAGTGACGTCATTTTTCACACAAAATGTGATAGTAATAAAAATGGTCTAGACCAACTTTATGATGGTACATTCTTTTAAACAAATAAACTTACATTCAAAAATGTTCGTCCTCTAAATGTGTCTTTTTAATATACTATTATACCAACAGCAATCGTAAAAAGGATTTTTAAAGAGAACGTCATGAGTTTAGTGTCTAGTCATAAAACAAAACCTAGCTATTATTAAAAGTAAAGCACTACTTGAATGGAACTAAATTAAAAATGAGGACAATCAGGGAGTTAGGACCCTTGTATTAACTCTAAATTATTTTGTGATCTTCATGTTTGTGACTGCGACCTTTGTATATTATTCTAGTAACAAATGAAGACATTTTAGTAAGAATGTTGCCCTATCCACACTGTATCTGTATTAAATGTGGTATTACTAAGGAAATTGGTCGATTTTCAACGTCGATGTTAAAACCACAATTCCAGCCATTATTACATACGCTATAAATAATATTAAGCACACGAATAAAATACCCTTGAACCGCAAATAACAGTACCGACGCAGATTTACTTGATCGACCCCATAAAGTTTTATTTACTTAAGCCATTTCTATACGCTCTCGTTAGCTCGCTTCTTGTATTTTAACTGAGGCTTTGGCGCTCCAACTCTAATATATTGTAGGACATTGTCACATAAATTGTCACTTAAAATGCCCACAAGTTTCTAAGTCGGAATGCTCGTAAAGAAATGTGTAAGAGGACCTTTGTGGTATAATGTAGACAATCTAGTCCGAGTAGGAAGTGTTACCAATCGGGTTGTGCATTGTTTATGCATTGACTGTCTATAAACGGCTTATGTTCCTTGAGAATCGAGACATTAAGATGGGTAAAGTCTTTATGAAAGTATTCCGTGAAGTTTGAATGTGGTTGGGTGTGTTGTAAATATTTTCTGTTCGTATTGAATCGTTTGGACCTAATTTAAGTTAGTGTTTGTTTGACTCATGATTATGAATAGTTTTCGTGTTTATCAGTACATACGGCATTAAAGTAAATTACGCTAAAAGTTCTTAATGCTTTAAAATAAATAAACAATAGTTGTCTCACTGGACCAACTGGCAGTTGTAATAAAAAATGTAAGTTTTCTATGTCGGTAAAATCAGCACAAATCTTTGTCAGCATGATAACCAAGCACTTAACGGATTCCATTGATTAATCGATTCCACCTAAACCCTAACTAAACCCTTAAGCTAAATAAAGACGTTAAGTCATTTCACCCTACGATAATACATGCGATGCAGACAACATTGATCGAGTACTCGATACATCGAGTAAATATTCAGTTTCGGCACCCCTTCGGCTTCCCTAAAGGCCATCTATCGTTAAAGGCTAAATAAACCTCAGACAAATCTACACTCGGTCCGAAGCCCATCACTCTTAATAATGAAGGATCGTGATGTAGATTGATAAGGAAACCCGAGGGTCTTGATGTAGACCTTCATTTTATAGATGAGCGCAGTAGAAATGATTTGGGACCAGGAAGGGCTTATTGGTAGGTGTAATGACGGACCAGTTTAAAAGAAATGGCGGAACGGTGGAAGCGATGCATATGTAAAGATTGTAAAGAGGAACATGTCTTTTCTTAAATGTATGAACAATATGAACATCATAACAAAACGGGTAAAACTGAGGAGAGTGAGAGAGCGTGGAACTGGCTGTCACCAGCGAAAAGGCTTTGAAAGTTATGAGGAAATGTGACTCCTGCTAATGTATGGTGGCCTAGTACTATAAATCTGTAAACTACAAAATCTGTCAAAATTAAGTATGAAATCAAAATTTCAAATTTAAATAAGTAAGTTAGTGTATTAACCGTGTGATCATTAATCTTTTACTATGCAAACTAAAACGGTGACCTTGACAACTGACACGTTCCTTAAGAAACCAAATGAAGATACTAATGAAATAGAGGTGTTACACGCATTCGTACGGAAGTAGGACAAGAAAGAATTAATGAAATGGAAGGTTGTAATAGGAAGCCTTACAAAGGTGACGACGACAAAAGATATCAGATTACCAACAAACATTTGTATGAAATGTCTTGGAAGCAAACTCAGTTGTTTTAAGGAAGAAACTATTCCAAAAACAAATTGTTGTTCATATTCTACGAGGAACTTAACTTTATTAGTAGTAACGTAACTTTATTAATACCTACTTTCAAAATGTTGGCCAACATATTTGAACATTGGCGTACGTAGGCCCACAAAAATACATCGAACTGGGCACCTTATTAAGAACAAAACTAGAATTTATCAACTACTGTAGTTACAATTTTATCGACGTTAAAATTTGTTTTAGGTTTTCAATATTCGCATTCCTATGGTAAAGCCAAAGGTTCCAAATATTTGTTTCCTCGTGTGTTTAAAAAAATTAGAGCTATTTCTAAAATATTTTTACTGTATTTTCTGTAAGTATTTATTACTTAAAAGAATAACAATTTTATGCTTTGAAATAAAATAACTAGTTACGGATTTTATCGCGGTTTATATTTAGTTTTTAGTTCCCGACCTTTCAACATGTTTGCAGGTATCTTGGTCACGGGCAGACTGATCGTAAAAAGTAGTTTTATTTCAATGTCTAACATTCGCGTAAACCTAAAGAAGCAATTTCATGCCTTGGAAGGACCAAAGTGTCGGCTGCGCTCTCAATGGCAGTTACGTTAGTGTAACTAACCAGCCCATATGACATAGTTTACAGTTTTTCTTTTCATACAAAATTGACCAATGTATTTTTACTATAAAAAGTTAAAATTTTTAAGCTGTGGTTTATATAAAATTGTTCTGCGAAATGCAATAAATGGCTTGAGTGACTACATGAAATTCATATTTCGAAAATTTTGTTCGGGGTAAAAAACTTTCAGTCTTTTTTCCCGTTAACATAAAACACATAAAATCATCGCACCAACAACTACCCAGCCGGAAATTGCTTTAAAAATATTCAATATTGCGTACAAGCTTCCACATCGTTTGATTATACAGACCGCCAGTAATCAACGCTTAACATTTTCAAGAAAACCGAAAATAAGTCCCCGATCGATACTTCCACCGCACAATAATGTGGCACTAAAGACACTTTAATTGAAAATGTTCTAAAGGATACAAAAATACTTATATCGTTAGGGGCACGTGTCTCTACTCAGTAGAAAAAACAGGAAAAGGTGGTCGTTAAAATTTCTGCATGGGTCAACGCGAAGGTTAGGTATACGAGGGGACGAATTCGAGGGATCCATGGACATCATTATCGTGCAGTGTAACCGTTATTTATAATATTGTACTTCTGAATACATAGACAGGATAGAAAAGACAACTTCAAAAATTTTGCATTCAGTATTTCCGACGGTAGGTCACAAGAGCAAAAACTTGTAATTGGTGTTTTGTTTTGTAGACACATAATTTAAGAAAACCGTGATGTTAGTAATTTAGATTTATTCTTCTCTACCGAAATAATAATAATGTAAAATAACAGTATTAAAAACGAATCACGCAATCACTAAGTTGGCGATGACGTTATGTCAAAGTGTTACCATGGATAAAGTAACATTATGTTTAAAACAAAATGAATTATTAATTCTCAGAATATTATCGAAAAATACAAAACTGATTGAAAATACAAAACCCAATCATTATCCTTGAAACCGACCATAACGGCCGTCGGAAAATAATAAACAATGTCGAAAAACAATATTAATAGAAGCAAGGAAACCATTACTTATGACGCGATTTACTAAACGATCGTACGTTAAAAACTGTGATCAAGCAAATGGTCCAAATCGTTCATCGATTTGGCCGGAAAGCGGTTATTTCGTTGCCCATTTCTTCATGGACGGGAAAAAATACTCATTTGGGACATCTACCAGGTATATGGAGCGAAAATACTATCATTATACCAAAAGGCTTTTGTGAACTGTCCAAAATATATGTAAATTCTGTTTAATTATTTTTATTACAGAATATTGGGGTCTTTGGGAAAAGTCCTTTATTGCTGTTAGGGTCTGCTTGGACGAAGGAGTTTATCTTTGATTTTTTTCCCTCGTATTACCTACTGGTATGATGGAACAAAGGCAATTTATAATATTTCTTTTTTGTCTAGCCTGTGTCCAGGGTATGTTGGGGTCACTTCTAGTCTTACCAGATTCGAGTTTACATAAACTAAGTATTTTACTTGATTTTTACAATCTTATTGATTTGGTACCTGTTTAGTATCATCATCCTATTTACAATCCGTAAAGTATGTATTAAGCAAAGTCCTTTTAAAACTTACCTGATTGATATTTAATAGGCGACCGTTTGGCGTCGTGCGGACACCTTGGTCTCCACGATATTTTGATCTAATAAAAAATTAAAAGCATTTCGAAACATCATAATGGTAACAACGGCATAATTGCTTAATGGCAACCCTAAATTGTGATGCCATATTATATATTCATGAGATGAACATCGCCGATCTTCACATGCGATCGAGCGTTTGCACCGAGCCCCGAAATTACCTATCCCATTATGTCATCAAGCATTTTATGAATCTAAATTCTTTATGATACGAATTAAGTATCTTTTTATAATGATTCGTTGCTTACCCTCACGATTAAACGTAATAAGCGTTTAACAATCTTTACAACTGGGTTCGAAGTTTGTTAGTCATACATTATTAAGTTAAGGTCAAACATAGGAGGTCGCTTCCATGAATGATCTGCACCTAAGCGCGTTTTGATTGCCGTAATCATGAACGAGGATGTTTTTAACCAAATAATTTTAACTTATTATCTTAATTCGCAATATTTTCACGGAATTGATATGAATCAGTGTGCTCGGTAATGCTAATGAGAACCATTTACTTGGGCAAATTTTTATAATTAGGGACCGGAATTTTTTTGAGTCACAAAGGATAAAAACATAATTGTTTGAAGTCACAGCGACAGGAACTTGCTAATTTATTAGGCATTGTTCTGACTACTGATTGATTTAGTACGAAGACTTTTTCAAACCAAAAACAGGTCTGTAATTTATTGTTAAATGATAATTTGAAAAGTTATTTTTAAAATAAACCTACATAAAGACAGTTTGACCTATTATCAACTAATTCTCGTTTCAAGTTGAACTATGACTAGTTTATAGATTGTTCTATGAAACTTTGCAATATTCATTACTTACAATGAGAACTCAAATAAATGTAAACTTAAAACAAAAAACAGAAAATATGTTTCTAAATAAAATGTAACATTATTTATTAAACGCAAACATTTATACCAAAATACATAAACAATTGAATATTCAATTCATCGTTATCGTTAAACAATATCACTCCCAATTAAAAAGCAATTTCGGAAAACAGTCACACGATAGGGTTCAGTATACATATAAAATTGTTTCTAAACATAACGGCGAAACAAAAGATAGTAATTTAAAAGCCAAACGTTTGGGAACCCATCAGAATCGACAGCACGATCGTTGGCCCGTAAAATTAAATGCTAATACAAATTATTATATTCAAAGTAGAATGTTCCTAACAACATTATAATAAGACCTTTGAAAATGAGATCGCTCGTAGCGATGACTAATTTGTGTAATTCGTGAATAGATCTCAATATTTTTTGCTCGTTGTACCCAATTTTGTTTATCAAACTCGTATCGTGTGTAATTTAGAATTGTACCGTCAGTAAATAAACCGCCTTTTTGATGTTTTGTTTTAATTATGAAGGTATTGAAAGCTGCTTGATAATCACGCCGTGAAAATATTAATAATTATCGTGGGTGCCTTTTGTTTATTTTGAATGGTGCTGATATCTTGTTATACATGGCTAATTGTTTGAAGCTTAACATAATACAACTTTGGGTTTTTTGTTGCTGATTAATTACACAAAAGGTAAGATACTGAGATCCGCAGTTTTTCCTCAAATGTTTTGATATAATTTATTTTAACTGGTAAATATTCATATTTTAAACGAATAACATTAATATGTTATTTGTTTAAAATATGAATATTTCACGCTATGACGTAAAGTGTAACAGAGTCTTCAACCTGCCTACCCCTATAAAAAAATACAGGCTTTCAAACCAACATCAGTCAATGTTTAATTCAAACTCAAACAGACTGAAAACTATTTAAATACACTGGTTTGGAGAAGAGAACTTTGTGCTGGCTTTATTAAGAGCTAAGTAGCATGAAATATATATGGGTTTCAAAAGTCTAAGTCTAGTCAACGTGTTTATTGGAGTGGGTAAAAGTTTTAATGAATACCCCAGTCCTACCATTGTAAGCGACAGACGTATTCAATGAAAGTTTTCAACTAATTATACTTAGTACATAAGAGAAGAGTTAAGAACTTATTATCTTAAATGAATATTTTTAATTACCTAATTAGTTTAGCTGACAATTTTAGTGTCTAACTGAAACACTAAAGACTTTCTCCTACAAGTAAAAGCGATAAAAAAGACAAGAGCTCAATTAAAAGAAATATGAGGTTTGCTTAGTTACCAAGAACTGAGACTGTAAAAATCATAATTATTCAAACAATTTTTATAGCCGTAAATTTCTGCCGATAAAAACAAATTTTTGACACATAGATCAAACATGCATCACATCACATAGGCGCGTGTCCATGAAAAAATATTAAAAGTTCACAACAAAAATAATTCAAAAGACATAATCCGTTAATCAAAGCATCGACTTTACTTTATGTTTACATAGTCAACCTGCTTCTTCACAACTCAAGTAACAGTCCACATCACTAGATACTCCACTAAAAGCTATGTTCGTACATGAAGAACACTGAGCTCCATGCTCCACAAAGCCGACAATGGTAAAGTAATACTTGTTAGCTCATTGCCTATAAGTGCAATAGAAATCCATTTTGCTCAGTTAGCTTTGTATCAGCACTTTCAATTTAATAACGGTACTGTAGTGTACAACATTTTGAAATAAAATCATTTATATAAATAACGTTTATGACGACACTTTTTTTGAGAATTGCCTGGACATTTTCAGGCGGCTCTCAACGTATTTTTCACTGGCACAAGGCAATCCTTGTGGTCTTTGATGGTAGAACACTTTTTATCAATAACAATATTATTTTATCCATATTACCAAATAATACTCAAATACTTTATTGCATTCCATAATGTGTACATATAGTATTGTATTGTTCCATCTATATTTTTTGTCCGTATGCTATTCTTACCAGTTACAAAGCAATACTCCGTGTAAAAATCTCGTGATAGGCCATCTTATTATAAACAAGCTCATTTCACACAAGTAACGGATTACAGATCCTTCTTCACGAAACTGATGATATCACATCAGTGGTTAAGAAGCTCAATATTTACATATCCATGGAATAGCATAAGGTATATGCTTACCAATATGCGGCCGGAGTCTGTCATAACATTCAGCAATCCAATATCGAAGATACACAGGCCGAAGTGGAGTAGGCTTACCTTGGAACGATTTCTGACGCAATGCAAGATGCTTGGAATACTTTTGTACGTATATTTGGTCTGAAAAGGTTTATTGGGTGGTGGTGTTCATAATTATGATAAATTTAAGATACATTTTGAAGATTATACAAGCAGGAAAAAAAAAACAGAAAATTTTGTATGTCAATCATTCTATTTCCATAGCATTTACAGATCTACTGCTAGCAATAGGCTTTGACCAAGTTTCGCGATAGCTCCGACTTAGGCTGGAAATTATATTCCAAGCTTTAGCCACCTCTTCAACTAAAACCAGGGTCCATAAACAAGTGAAGGTAGACATTAAAGAAATGATTTACACCACCAGTCCGAGCCTATAACTTAACAGCCACTAATCAGGAGATGACACAGTAAAAGTAAAAAAAAAAGTTCCAACATAAATATTCGAACAGGGCTCCTTTCAGATGACGTCGTCCGAGCATAAATATTCTGTGACTTGAATGAAAGTGGAGAGGCTGAAGTGTATGTAGCTGTTTGACCCGACAATATTTTCGCACTTGTATAAAATAAGTATGCATATTTGATAACGTGATTTTCGAGTAGGTTTATAGGTAGGCAATGAGTAGGTTTATAGGAAGGGCAGTAGATTTATGCAACAAAACTATTTGAGGGAGACGGATATGGGTGTAATGTGTAATAATAATGAGTATTCAAGTATTGCAATTAGAAGGATAGTATGTTAGAATCAGATTAGTGATGATGAATTTCTAAGAATATTGCAAAGGATTTAGAAAAATGTCATATCATCTGTTTGAGTTAAACTACGAGCTACATACCACACCGCCACCCGTAGCATTTAAAAGCCGAAGCCTTAAGTGCTAACCACCGATTATCCAGATTATATGACCATTGTAAATCATCTAATACTTAGCCCTTTCCTCTGCACCTCGATATGGGCCCGTGTGAACTATGAACTATAAAATTGAAGTATTGCCTTTATCACACAAAAGGGCTCCGTATCTCGTTATGTAGGTCCAACAATGGAGATTTTGTCGTAAAAATTGCAAATAAGCCGGTTTTTATTATGGATGGTCCGCAGTAATGAGATGGACGGACGGAATTTATTGTAGTAAAAATGAGTAATATCAAATTTCTATATTACTTTTTTTTTGAGCTCCGAAGGGAAAAATGAAAGGAGATATTTTGGTATAGTGCGAGGATTGGGGTGTAAAAATAACATTTCTATCAACGCTTGTTGGCGTCACTTAGTGAATTTATGAGATACAAGTACATACACGCAACAAAAGTCTACGCATAGCCGCAGTATATTAATCGTCACATTAGTATTTTCTTGGTTAAATGACATAAGGTTCACAAAACATAAGGCCTTGGTCAAAATACATAAAGCTAATCTATATATTTCTTTAAAAATAGCCATACAGATATTTATAAGGCTAGTCAAAGTCTGATTTATATAACGGGATCGATTCTAACAACAAAAGTTCTAACTAATACCTAATACTACTAACGTACCGAAACAAATATTTATCTGGGCAATGTCTCCCGATATATTTATTCCACCCGCATAAAACTTTTAGCAGATAAATTGACACTCTATTTACTCACTCTCTTTAGACACTCTATTTAGGTAAGTTAACGATACATGTTACTTACCTTTTATATGAATCGTGAAACTAAATAAATGGAATCATTTTGTATGTAGTATTAATCTGATATCAAAATTTTTAAAGTTTTTATGCGTAAAGCGATAATATTACTCGTAATAAGGTACGGTTCGCATCAGCGTCGTGATTAATTGATAGCACACTTTCTTTAGACACTATACTTTGACTGAAAAAAGCTTAGCTGAATAATAATAATATGTAGATCCTGAGACAACTCACTCACTGTCATCTGATCCCAAACTATGCAGAATTTGTTCCTGGAATTCAGGCAACTGAGAAACATACTACAGGCTACAAGAAATAAATTCTTATATTATACATAAATTGCACAGAGACAAAAAGTAACAACAAGAATATTAGTTAAATTACTCGTTACTTTAAAAATATCATTCTTGATACTATTGTGAAGACTTTTCAAGTGTTTCTGAATATTTCAAGTAACTTCGGCTTGTGGACAACCAGCCCTTAGCTAGCAGTCTAGACGCTAGTGTCTAGTGTCAGATGCCAATAAGGACACTTATGATGGAACAAGTGTTACGCTTCATAGAAGTGTGTTTGCAAAGAAAATGTAGAGAACGAAAACTTAAATTCACAAACTTGTTTGAATTACGTTTTGTGTTATATTCACTTTCAGTGCTTTGAGAAAGGGTTTCAAGTGCTCTTATTTAGGTAACTACTGTATATTGTTAAGCCTATTTTATTGTAGGACAATTTGTAGTGGTTTATAAAGAAACAGATTTCAAATTGGTTTATTTATCAGTTTTTTGCTATACTTTTTTTCTGCATTTGTATATAAAATATATTTTTGGACGTTGAAATTAAGGTACCCCAAACTTAAGTATAAAGACTGTCGGTAAAATTATAAATAAAGTCTTGAGAGTGCCTAGAAATTAGATATATAAAATAGTAAAAAAAAGCAAATAAGACTGTTAATTAATAAAAGAAAATAACAATGGATAATTACAGTATTTAGTCCCTACGTCTTGAACTGATCACAAAAACTCAAGAAATCCTTAAACCGAAACAGCGTAAAATACTCCTCGAACATTTATTTCCATCCGACTCAACTCACCGCAGTTTTTAAATCATAAACCGCATCTTTATATTGTTCAGCCAATAACTTCAAGTAACCAATTACCCGCAATGCGCAGTCCATCATTCAATGGCAGTTCATTTGATGTCACGTACTTCAAAACTCTGTATTTACTACCTTGTGGGCAGAATATACTTTTTGTTTAACTGTTAGCTGCTACGTAGAAAGAGTTCAGTAAGATAATAAATATTATTGTGTTAGTTTTTGTATGTTCTATGAAGATTAGATATATTTTTATATTAGGACAACTTGCACACGGTTATCAGATCCCAAGCTAAGCAGAGCTTGTGTTATGGTAACCAGATAACAGATAAACATACTTCTATATTTATAAATACATACATGTTATTTGTAAATTACTCCCCGACACAGAACAAATGATCGTGCTCATCACACAAAGATTTTGCCTGGCTGGGAATCGAACCCACGACCTTCGGTATAGCAGTCAGGGTCACTAGCCACTAGCCCAACAGATCCGTCAATAATCAATTGCATATTTTTGTAACAATAACTTTATATTATGGAAAGTCGTAGTAGACTATTCATGTTGACTTGGCTTTGCATATCTATACAATTATACATGCTTCACGGATTGTCATGTCATATACAACGAACCTACTCATAAGTACATTTAAGATGATTTGCAATTAAATTATACTGATCCAAAAGAGCCTATAATTTCTTTTTTAATGTAGGTAGTTCCCATAGATTACACCTAACTTAATATTGACAAGATGTCCCATTCAAAAAGATAACGCCTACTGTCGCCCTCCAGCATTGACATTGTAAAGAGGTAGTATATCACAAACACTTAACATCACAAAAGCTGAAAGAACTGTCCATACATCCATCATCTTCGAAAAAGGAACGATAATACGTTTTTAAATCACACATTTAAAAGCAATCGGACAGTTATTGTTGAAAATATTCGGATTAAATCCCACTGATATGATATCGTATTATAAAATACCCGAATGTATGATGTTTTCGACATACTTGCATGATATCAAAATGTTTTATTCAAACGATTTAGAAAATTTTGTTGTACCGGCCATTTTTTTGTTGGAGAATATTAAAAATATGGATGCTGTATCAATAATCTTCTATGAGCCAATTTTCTTGTGATATTATCGAAATATATTCGGATATATAGTATGATTAGCAGTATAATGAGACGGTAATTTATCGTGATAATAGTTCCAATTTTGGTTGATATTCTCACGAATGTCAAATCAATCTGCGTCACATTAGCGGTAAAGAGATATGATTTGGTTGTCAGTTGCAATTTATGATCTGTTACACCCATTTAATGCTAGGAGTATAGAGTAGATGTACAACGATATTTAGTTTCTACTTCTTATTTTATTAGTATGCAAGTACCTACCTACTTTGATATCTAGATATCGTCACTGAAACAAGGGTGAACTTGTGGTATCCATAACTCTTTCAATCAATCAGCCAATCATAGTCCACTGCTGGACATAGGCCTCTCCCAATTTGCGCTACAACACCCGGTCCTCCGCCTTCCGCACCCAGTCCCCTCCAGCGACCTTTTTCAGGTCATCAGTCCACCTGGCGGGCGGGCGTCCTACCTTACGGTTGCCGAGCCGCGGTCTCCATTCTAGGACTCGTCTGCTCCAACGGCTATCGGTCCTTCGACAGACATGGCCAGCCCATTGCCACTTCAGCGAGCTAATTCTACGAGCTATGTCGGTTACCTTGGTTCTTTGTCGGATGACCTCATTACGAATTTTATCCTTCAAATAGACTCCGAGCATAGCTCGCTCCATAGCCCGCTGTGCGACTTTAAATTTGTGGACTAGTCCAACCGTTAATGTCCACGTTTCGGCACCGTAAGTCATAACAGGTCCAGGTCCATAACTCTTTGACCGTATCCAAAGCAAAAAACACATGTATTGCTGAATTATTTCATATAATAAATTGACTGCTTTTTTGTAGTTGCCAGACACATATCTAAGTTACATTTTGTGACAAAACTTGTAAGCATGTATAGTCACATAAAAAATCTTTCTCCAAAAATAAATTATTATCCCTCAGAATGTACCAATCCTTTTCTTAAACATATTACGCATAGCAACAACTTGAAACGCTCAAAGCTTTTATACTGACACAAAAAGCCTTTCACATCGCTAATTCTTTGTCAGACGCGATGAAAAAATTACATGAATTACAGTACAAATGTAATATTTCATAAGTAGTTAAATGGGCTACATTTAACGTCAAGTTTTGCAGTCACATACAATTACTATGACGCTGGCTAGACAATAATTGAATTGGATTATACACTGTTTTGACATAAGTTGAGGGGAATGGAGAAGCTTGCAGTGCCATTGTGAATTAATTGTTATATTTTAAGTTATGGCACTAGCTCGTAAGCCCTTTAAAGAAAGAGATCTCATAAGTTTTTTATTATTATGGTACACTGTTTTTCAGTAAATATATCATATTCAACATATTTTTTGCTGTCTGTAAATCTTGAAATTTATTTGCTAGTTTATAAGAATCAGATTCCGTATACGAACTTATCTACAAAAATTTAGAAGTTAGCGAAAAACTCATCGTATTTTTCAATTATTGACCATTTAAAAACTTGAATTAATAATTACATATTTAAAATAAGACTTAATTTTAAAACCTTTTAAAAATAAATTGCTAAGAAAGAGTAGAAGAATTCTTCGAGCATAATTATCACTTTTAATATTCCGTAGACGTTAAAAGCATTAGCTACTCTTATTAAATGAGCGGTGAGTCCAAGGGAACTAACCTACATTTTACAATTGTTGCGTGCCAGAATCACCAATTAAATTCTACTTTAGAACGTTTATTCAAACGACTATCTACTTCATTAATGTACAATTAATTGCTTTTTATACTTCTCACATGATATTTTGTTACGTTTGAATTTATTGTGTGTTATGTGTAATGAGAGAATGATTGGTTTAATTTGCTCTAAGTACGGACCTGTCTTTTTAGCTCTAACATTCTAAAATGCGAGCGCCTACCTCGTGCTAAATTAATCAAATTATATACTTAGCGATATTTTTAAGGAGTTATTAGTATTAATCAACAAAGAATTGAATCGTTGGCCTAGTGTTACTAAGCGCGACTGCTACGCTTAAGGTCTGGGGTTCGATTCCCAAGTCGACCAAGGTGTTATTGGGTTTTTCTATGAAATCTTCAGTAGCAGGTCGGAGTTTGGATTTGTGCCCGGTTAGTGGCAATAGGCTAGATTGTTATGTTATGTTGATATGTTTAGGCCCTATTACATGGGACCTAAACATATCGGTGAACTGTGGGTGTACATCGGTACACCTTTTTCTAAACCTTCGGGGATATGTTATTAGTATTAACTCATACTTTTTATTTTACAAACTTCTTGGGTTACAACATTAATATGCCTATTTACGCATCTATCCTTTGATAGAAAGCTAGTTTAATACCTACACTTAAGAAATGATTACCTGCCTCACTAAGCTGACTTGATAGATCAGAACCATTTTACGAGAATAACTTAATCTCAACTGTATTTACATAATCCTTAAGCCCAGCTTACTGTACGCAATATCTTAAAGTAATTTACATCTTTAAAATAAAATCTATTAAATAATAAATTATCTAAGATTCAATATTAAGTAATGCCTATTTTTGTCGGCCCTGGGAATTTTATCTATGAATTGAGATTTCTCTTCAAAAATCTTAATTTTTTTAGCCAATTTTATGCGAGTAATACCTTTCCATTATTCTTTTGATAACTATGAGTTTGATTGTTCAAATACAAAAACAAAATCCAGTATGAATTTAGGTTAAATGGTAATTTCGCAGATTTACAAAAAGTAACGAAATATACTATTTCCTTCCTAACCTTTAATTCATAAGAATAGGCGCGTACATGCATAAATACCTTTTTTGAGGCTTGACTTTTCGACTGGGTTACACCGGGGCCGTGGTCGCAAGCAAAAGGTATGTATGCATATACGCGCTTTGTCCCTTGAATTAAATTATTATAAACAGGCAGCGCGATTGACTAAAAGTTAAAAAAAAAACAGAAAACAAAAAATTGAAAATACAATGTACACACAACCACAACAATAAAACAATAGCGCAATGTTCTATACTGTAGTCATAAACAATGCGCACAAGCGGATACATTCGTTGAAACAAACTATAACCCTAAATCTCTGGGCCGCTATAGATAAACCGGATTGCAACTAAAAGTTTTCTATTGAAAACTGCAAGCCGGGCGCTGCGTACGACAACCACTAATTAAGAACTACGATGGAACTGTGACCGGGTCGCCTACTATGTACCTAGTTTTATTTAATTTACGTGGTACTTTGTTAGAAAAGTGTAAGGCTTTTGAATATTTTTAATGAATATAGTGTAGTATAGAATTTTTTTTTATCGTGACAATATTTTGTTTAGAATTAATAGGTACATGATTAATTGATGATTTACATTTTTTTTCTGTTTATGATTTTCAGACTGAGTCAGAGTGAGTAAAGTTTGATTTGAGGGTCAATTTAATTTTGAGTTTATAACTTACCACGAAATATTATTAAAACCTTTTAAAAAAATGTAACTGTATTTAAATATAAACACTTTCGTGAATCTTCAAAAGCAAGCAATAACTGCTCGTTTAGGACGTAAATAAAATATCAACCGCTTAAAACCCTAACCCCTTAATTTACCACCATCAAAAAAAGTCTCGCACAAAACACAAGAAAAAACCTAAAACCTCTTTCTATATGGTCTGCAATTAGAGTTTTATTACACTAAGGACGACGTGGGATATTTGGCTGCAGACTTCGTTATGAGAACCTAAGCAATGCCTGGAGTTTATTTCTCATTAAAAATAACGGGCACTCAACCAGCGGCGTTTAGGTTTACTTCATACACTTTGTGTCTACCGAACTTTAATTTCTTGGGGCTTCAAGATTTTAAGACTCATGACTGAGTCCTGACTGTTTGGTTGAGTCTCGCTTATTAGTAGCACCGAGTCGGCGTACTTTTTAGTACCTATGTTGTTCATTTCCGTAGGTAGGCTTGTATATTGCTTTACGTAAGACTTGTTTGTTCAACATTCCTACTTATTTTTTAATTTTAGTACTGTTCTTTATAATAATAAATATTGGACGCTAAGTATTACCTTATTATTAAACAGAACAGTCTGGAGTCAGACGAGGGAGACCTTTGCTCGGCAGTGGGAAACTGAGATAGGTTACACAAAAGAAGTATTACTTATCTTTGGTAGAATAGAGTCTTTGATATATATGGCTTTTCCATAATTATGATCCAAAGTGAATTTCCTCAAGTTTAAAACAGTGTTTCTGTCCCACCACTGGGCAAAGCCCTCACTCAAGCTTTTCCATTGGTCTTTGTCTCATGCTACCTCGAAACAGCCTTTTTGCATTATCGCATCCATTTTATGGCTAAATGTAATATATCCGTGGTTCTTTATAACCGTTCACATAATGTGAACTAATTAAATAAATAATTTTAATATCATTTAATTCATATCATATCATAAATAGTTTTCTATCACATGATTTTCGACGACATTTTCTCAAATCCATTATAACAATATAGAATGCTGTGTCATAGAACTCATTTTTCACATTACATCGTCGGAACGAGTAATGTATGCAAAGTGCGAACAATTTCACGCTGCATCGATCTTCGGGCTATAATCTATCGGCGACTATCAATTCCAAGCAATAATAGGTCTAGGCAAGTTGTAATGACTTATACTTCAGCAGTTGGTAAGGAAAAGTTGAATTTATTTTTAACTTCGATTGATAGTTGTTGGAGCGATTAACGTTTATTTTTTATTCGTTTTGCGAATATTATGGAAAAATATTGTCTTCATATACCTTTCATCCTCTACAACTTATATGTATATATTTTGATGATTGCATTTTCACTTTATCGGACGTATATTTCACGACTGTCTCGTTGGCCTAGTGGTGCTAAGTGCGACTGCTACGCTAGAGGTCTTGGGTTCGATTCCCAAGTCGACCAATTTGTTATTGGGTTTTACTATGAAATTCTCAGTAGCAGGTCGGAGTTTGGATTTGTGCCCGGTTAGTGGCAATAAGCTCGCCCCCCATTACATGGGACCTAAACATATCGGCGAACTGTGGGTGTACATTGGTACACCTCTGCCTAACACTTCGGGATACAGGCGTGATGATATGATATGTTATGTTTATGTTACAGTACAGAGGTGGTCTTGAAGTATTGTTTGACAAAGTTTTAATTAAGTAGATGATTTAAGTACCTTTCTCAAACAACTGCTATATTATATGAAAATTTAATTGATGGTTAGATAAACGTAGCATTGAGGTTCTATTGACATCGGTTGGCCCAAGACCCATTTGGTTAATGGATTGTAATGGGCCGCAGACAATTGACTTTGCAATTTGTCTATTATTAAGTAGGTACTATCAATTTATTTATTAACAAACCGTAGTTAAATCGTACATCAAAAAGCTTGATTCTAAATAGTCTAATAGTAGAGCATCGATACTGTTGGTAAATGTAAATATAGGAGGCAATATGAATGCATTATTTATTTTGAAGCATCAAAACAACATTTCTTATTGCACAAAGAAGTAGGGTCCTAATTACAGGAAAAGTGATCTATATATTGGTGCATAACCCATTATCAACAGGTACATCAATCAAGTATCCATAAATCTTAGACAAGTTTTCATTTCGAAAGGGAAAGATTTTACAATTACACGAAACGTCAATACCATAAGCTAGCAGCGCAATTTCACACAAAAGCTATCACGAATCAGCTTACCAAAGAGAATGCGAGTATATTGTCAAGTACACAAGTAACTAAACGTGGCATAGGAAGCAAAACAAAGGAAAACCACCGTCCGAACTCCAGACAGTGGCAAGGTGAACGATTCAACACGCCGTCTGCCACCGCAGGTCACCAGGCCCGTTCGAGAACTTTCTATTGCACTCAGCAAATAAGTCGGGGACACTAATTAGTACATTTGGAACTCAAGAGAACCCGACAAAAGGGCCAAGTTTGCGATTGCGACACTATAACGAGCCATGCTTTGTGTTCTATCCTATTCTATTTTGTACAGAAATTCTGTGGCCTTTTGTTGGTAATGTTTAAACTTTTATTAATTTGTACGCTACAAAAGTTTCTCTAATTAGAACCGATAAAAGTTAGTCACAGTTCTGTTCTTTGTTACGTTTCATTTGTAATATTTTTCTTTTGATTTTCATAAAAGTCGTAAGGAAGCAAAGTTGTATAGTTTGGTATTAGAAATTCTTTTAATTAAAATACTTTTAATTAGATGTCGCTTTTAAATATCAGTTAAATTGAAATGAATTTTAAACTTCATTTTAGCTTCCATGTTCAAACATTCCGAAAATACTCACGTCCAAATTGAAAGAATTCGAAAAAAACAAAAGAAGACTCAATTTCACACCTGGTTTGTTCCCTCTGCGCCCAAAGTTTCCTGTAGGAACTAGGAACGTGTTTCCAGGGACGGTGTCGGGTGTCGGCTAATTAGTGCATGCGTTGACGCGGAATGAGTGGTGATGGAACGAATGCAAAGGTGCGGACTGAAACGCTGCCGTCACAGACTGGATGCCAGCCATGCCAGGCATTTTAGAAAAACAAAACTGTTGAAATAACGCTGGGTAGAGGGTATTATGCATGACTGCAATGCATTTTTAATAGATGTGAAGGACAGACAGGCTTATGTATTCATTTTGATGTATTCGTTTCGGTGTTTCTTGTAACTGTATTTACAGCAGATGCAAAAAATGTACGTGAACAAAAACCAGTAACATTTTAAAACTATATTTACAAAATCTTGCATTTTTATATTTATAAACTTCTTCCCAGATCCGATTATGTTGACTTAATTGCGGGATCGGATTCAGAACCCAATTTGAATATAAACAAAATTTAATAACACTAAGTCGGTTAATACACGTGCGCTCTGAAACTAACGACGCATCATTAACAAGGGACCCCCACGGAATAAAGATACGCGAATCACTCTCAAAATGTCACTAAAGCGTGATAATTTGCAAACTCAGACCACATGTTTTGTTCGCATCGAATAATAATATATTTTTGCCCACTTCTATTGTCGCTACATCGACCCGGACACAGTCTAAAAATTTACCTTCAACGATTTGTGTTTTTCAGCAGTACGTCAAAAGTTTTGTATGGAATTTAATTTACTAGGGTGGCATTAAGAGGGTTGAACACTCTATGAATTAGGGTAAAGGGTCAATAGTAGGCCAGATAAAGATGGGCTGCAACAAATTGTGTGCTCTTCGGCCTTTGTTATCGGTCCCTCTGTACTTAATTGTACTTTTGTCCGTTGTTAGGGTCCGTCCCGTGATTGGCCAACTTCCACTGGATTTGACCCGTACTAAAATAATGTACAAGCGAAATGGTACTTAATTGATTTCCTTTCAATTTAAATGCTATTGATGAGAATGATGTTTGGTATTAGGATTAGATTTCCATGGTTCATCTAACGAAAAAATTAATTGTGATTTAAAAACATTTACAACACTTAATAAAGGCGGTATGAAAAAAAAATGCCTTTGTGATATGGCTCAAAATTTATAGTAAACAAAACTGAATTAAAATTTTCGTCTAGCATTTTTTTTTTCAAATACACTCGGTATCGTAAAACCGCTATATAATGCCATTGGACTAATAATTTAATTCGTGAATAAAAAACATATGGTAGACCAGCTGCAATACTTTGCGTGCACAACAACCACCAATTAAATTAATAACTATCGTATTTTTAGTAACATGCCTGATTGTCACTTGTTTCTCTACCTTGCATTGGGTAACTCGGCACGGCATGTGTATAGTGTAGTAAAATGGTTCTAACACATGTTTCTTTATTATAACAGTCGGTCATAATTCACTTTAACGTTGACAGTTTTCAGATTCATCGTTCTTTCGAAAATAGCAATCTTCGTTTGTCTTAAAACTATTAATTTATTGTGTGCCAGTAAATCAATATTTTAATTTTAAAAGACATAAAAATAATATGTTTAACACCCAACTAATACGTTTAGCACGTAATTAACTGTAGTCTGTTTTAAACTGGTTTTTGCATAAGCTACGGTTCTGTATTTACATAAGCGTCCACATGAATTAGAACTAAGCTTACAATGTAATAGCTTTTAATTAACATCCACAAAAGGTGGGATACAATTATTTTGCACACTGTTCAAGTATTTGTCATTAGATAGGAAATGATATGAACTCATCTGCTCTCACAAGTGTTTGCGATTCCAATTAAAAAACAAAAATTTTTGATGCCTTATTTTAGTTCTTAGTTTTATTTAGTTTATAATTTTTCTTATTTATTGTGTAGGCTTAGTTATTTTTTTATTGTAAATATTTTAAGTTTAATTTCTAAAAGAACAAAAATATCCATTTCGAATGAAGATTATTTAATGAGTATAGCAATATATTTTATTGTTGTCGTAAACAAAAGATAAACATAGTTATATACATCCTCGTACATACACACTGCTGATTAGTATGTGTGGCTCATGGCCCAAATTGGCGTTTACAGTTACAAAAAAATATATTCCGTGATTTAAGTACAGCTACTATTAATGTTGAACTTTGAAGTCTTGTTGTCTAACCACCCAAGCTTTACATGCTGAAATTCATTTCGTATTTACGAGTTAATAAACAAAAGGCCGCATCAAATTCTGGTAAGAGGCTTAATAATTTACTCATTGTTAACTCCGCTTCCAGTTACTTCAAAGAGTTCTTAAAGTCCATACTGAAAATAAAATCATGTGTATTCAACGTATAAGGCATCCATTTATTTTGTACTGAAGAACCCTTTTGTTCGTTTTATCGCATTAATATCTCAATCGCTCTTGTCATTACCGCAGTGACCACTTCTGAGTGCTATCAGCATATCATTCTGCTCTACACAGCACTTCGTGGCTAACGGACAATCGCATTATCCCGCGCCTCAAAAACCGGGCTTTCACCGCGAATCGCCATCCTAAACAAACAATAGCAAGAAGGGGGCACAGCTTTTAAACGATCTCTAGCGGCTCAGCTGACAGATTAGCTCACCCTATTAACAAAATTACACATGCTGCGAAAAAAACATATGCAACCCTCTATTCCAAAGCAATAAGATTGAATTTTGAATGGCTGGTGGAATTTGGTAACGAGATGATGTTGTATGCAGATGGGTTTGTCAGATAGGTGGTTATAGAATTTTTGAGGCGACAGAGGGGTGTGATTTGGCCACGTGCTAATGTGAGCTATGGGCTTGATGCTTTTATTTTTGTAACTGTCTGATGTTACTTTGATTGGAATCCGTGCCCAGGGGACCGTGCACTAAATTTAAAAGCATTTTGCCATAAATGTAAGTTTGAGCCCAAAAATTACTCAGTTAATCAACTAAATTAGTTTTTCGTTAAAATATGTCTCAGTAAGAATTTTATAGTTGATTGATGGGTCTAAATATAGAGATCGCAAGTTAAGTAGACTAAGCACTTCGCTACATTGAGCTAGAATATTCTTAAGAAAAATAATGATGGATTGAATAAAACCATCAACAAAGTTCCTTCACATAATTTGTAAGTCATACAACGAAAATGCTTAAAAGGAAAATATTACATTTTAATATTTTAAATCCGATAGAACATTCGCACGGACGAAAACGTTACTCGTTTAGTTGGCAAGATCCTCGTGGGACACATAGCACATGCGTCTCGTTATAATTAGCGAACAATGTTTGGCTTTAGCAAATCCCTTTGGGGCGTAAATTAAGAGATTCAGCTCAACGGACGGCTTACGGATACATTTGCGTTAAAGCTCATATGAGGACGTAAACATACAGGTTATTTGTATGAATCTGTCCCGTATTTGCATGCCCCTACTCGGATTAAGTCCGAAAATTATTTATTCTTATATTTGACGTGTTTTGAATAAATTCGTGTTTTGATTGGTAAAGTCAACGATCTTGTTTTGTTTTGATAATCCCTTGTAGATTTAAATAAGGTTTATGGTTGAGAATTTATGTTTAATAATGTCGCCAATCCGGAGTGAGCAAGTGTGGTGATCAATGCTCGTGCCTTCTTTATATGGGAAGAGACCTGAGTGAGCAGTGGGACGTTTATAGACAGGATTATTATTATTAATGTCGCATTTTAGGAGCCAAGAACTCTGTTCGAAACTATTTTTGATCGTTGCTTTCGTTTTGAGATTGGGATGGGATATCTAAATTAAATTAATGTACCTGTACTCGTACGAGGTACATAAAATTCAAATTTATTCAGACTTTGATAATTCCGTATTTTAATGAACTTAAACATTTTCATTTTAAGTAAATTATAAATTGCTTGTCATAAAGATATCAGAGTGCATTATAATATAAGTACAAAAATTTACCAATATTTAAGTACGAGCGCGCAATAAATTAAAATGTAGGTCAAAGTATTACCGAGCCTGTCATAAATTTTCCGCAGCTTGCAATTTACTTGCATCAACGTTATGTCGCTCTACGTATGATCAACTTTTCATTTTTAATACCTATTTTACTAATTTTTAAACATAACATAACATAACATATCATCACGCCTGTATCCCCGAAGGGTTAGGCAGAGGTGTACCAATGCACACCCACAGTTCGCCGATATGTTTAGGTCCCATGTAATAGGGGGCGAGCCTATTGCCACTAACCGGGCACAAATCCAAACTCCGACCTGCTACTGAGAATTTCATAGAAAAACCCAATAGCACCTTGGTCGACTCGGGAATCGAACCCAAGACCTCTAGCGTAGCAGGCGCGCTTAGCACCACTAGGCCAACGAGGCAGGTATTTGGTTGAGTGGTTAAAATCCTTAAATAATATTGACTCTATAATAATATTATTATGGGAAAAAGAGACAACAACACATTGGACACTATGTTCAGTAGCATTTTGTGGCATGTGTTTAATAAACTTATCAAGTAATCAGATAATACCTTAATAAATCACATCTTAAGTCAACCTAAATCATAATAAATTAGAGCCTAAAACGTATAAAATCTCATACCCTCTAATGTTTGCTTTACCCAGGCTTCCTCTAGATATATGAACATTCACATTTCGTCTGTCAACGTTTACACACGTAATCTTGTTTGAATATCATCTCTGTTGGCCGCTGTTATTTGCATATTTCTATTATTGTCGCAGAGGTCTATACGACCCTCGTTTACTCTAAAATCAACACGTGGCGGACCGCCAGAT
The DNA here is from genome assembly GCA_905146925.1 of Autographa gamma. Taxonomy (NCBI): domain Eukaryota; kingdom Metazoa; phylum Arthropoda; class Insecta; order Lepidoptera; family Noctuidae; genus Autographa; species Autographa gamma. The sequence continues at coordinate 3,508,213 of LR989858.1, forward strand.
AGGTCATTGTGGAATTGTATAATGATATTGTTGCAATGCGATGTGCCGTGAATTCGCTCCGGATTATACCCCACTTTTTTGGGTCGAAGTTAGATTTGTTTATTATTTCTATGTTTGTGGTTTATGGAATGATTGTGCGGGGAATGCGGATTGTTTTCACCATAATTTTGTGAAAGTTGTTGTTTCAATAATAGATTTCTAAGGTTGTCACATGATAAAATTGTTTAAAAAATAATAACACTGTAGGAAACAATCAGGTAAAAAAATCTAAGCACCATGAAACAGATTTTTTATGCTAACAGGTAATTAACAAAAAAAAATCTAACAAGGATGTCCCATCGCAAGTGACGGCTGACGCTGTCGAACTTTTTAATTAATGAGAACTTTTTCCAAATCTTTGCGGTGTGAACTAATAGAGGACAAGAAGACATATTCATTAACATATTCTGGATTCCTATGAGTCCATTAGTCGGATATTTTAATTGTTTGTTGGTCTCGGCTGAGACTCCGCAGCTGTTGTGTCCCTACCGCGACGCTATTTAAAGACAAATTGCTTTTAAGTTGCCTCACTGTTTCCCTAATACTCTAAATTTAAAATTTATTGGAAAAGTTTAGTTTCTAATGTTGGTATATTTTCGAATCAATCTCAAATGTATTTGTTTTGTTGTAGATAAGTTTTATTAGTGATAAAGTAGACTTGTTTTGACCTTAATGTTTGTACATGTATTAATAGATGTAATTTCATGCTTATTAAGGATTGAAAGGAAGACGTTGGGTTTTGCTTGTCATCCTGCACGTGTAGTAGGAATTAATTGAAGAGCATTCCAAACGAATTTAAGTAGTTTAGCGCTCAGAAACATATTGTTACTTAAAGTATTTTTAGTAATGTTTTGTAATACTTTTAAAATCAAATTATTATTCGGGGACATTAAGGAATAATCTTATTCATAATTTACGAGATAAAAACAAACAATCTCTAAACAACAGTCACACTCTTAATATCAAGCATCAAAGCCATAACTCACATTATCTAATCAAACGTTCCCCAGAATAATTTCACAGCGATTGTCTACACCCCGTATTTCAAAACCCCATATATCATATTCAAATGATAATTCAATACAACTCTGATTTCTGACCCCGAGCTTTGCCGCGATAAAAACACATAACGTAAACCGAATAAGCATAAAATTGCTCGAAGGGGCTTATTTAACGCTAAATAATTTATGCTCCCATAGATTATATTCTATGAGCCAGATTAACAACTAGAGGATCTAATATAATATAAAATTTATGTGAGATTATTTATCTCTAGCGAGAAGTCGCGTGCCTGATACCGAATTATAGATAATTCTAGCCCAACTTGATTATAAAACATTAGACTCGCCAAAATAAAATTAAAGGCTCTAAATTGTCACAACCCTATTCCATAATTAAATTTAGTGGGTTTCGTAATGAGAAATAAATTGAATTTATAATGCCGCGGTTTTTCAATAATCCTAAATGGATAATGCAAAACTGTTTACGTTTTTATTAAATTAGTTTGGCCCTGTTGCGATTTGAATAGGCAATTTCAATGGTTTTAATAACATAGGGTGAAATATATCGAAATAATTATTTTTATTTAGTAATCCGTTGCGTCGCTTTAATTATTTTGCACGAATATTATTTGATTATTTAATATAAAACGAGATTCTTTTTATTCTTAAAATATGATATGTTAAATTTGAAAATTTAACTACGATGTAAAATGGTCATAGAACGTGACTTAGTATATTTTGTAAAACTTTTATCACGCATGAGTGTCCCATTGTGACGCATAAAAAAAACCACTCGATAAGTCATTTACCATTGCAAAATAAAACAGGAACATTTCACTTACAAAAACCCATTATCAGAAACACAAAAATATTCCACCTATTTGCGGACATAAACAAATAATAAAGTGGGACGGAGCTCCTGTCAGGAATATTTAGTTACAGCAAACACTCAAGCCATCAGTTTAACTCTCAAATTACAGTTAAGTGACCACCGAAGTATACAATATGTTAAGAAAACCGAATCCAACCCAAAAGGGTGATATAGGTTTCAGAATCACATTATTAGTTTTAATATATTTAGCCTAAATTATGCCACTGTTGGGCAAAGTCATCCCTCCATTATTTCCAGCGGCCCCGGTCTTGTGATTCTTCTTGCAATTACTAAGGAAGGCGTCTAGCTCATCTTACTATCCCCTTCGCGGTCAGAAACATGACCATATAAAATATGGAACTCGAAATATTCATGGTAGTAACAGTAAAAATGATTATATGAATTAATTTATAAAATTATCACGGACTTCTTTTGGCGGCATTTTGTTAGATACGTTGTCCGAAAATAACTGTGCCGACGCTCACTCCCTTTTGCGAAATATTATTTATATTTTATTGGTATTTTTTAAGTAAATCATGTTTCTTTTACATTAATACGAGGCCTGCCTTTTAAGTTTTGTCGTTTGAAGAAAAAAACACAACTATAACCTAATAGCACTTTTTATTGTTTTTCAAAGTATTCACCACGTAGCTTAATACACTTTTCCATTCGCTCAAACCAGTTATCATAACATTTATTCCACTCTAAAGTGGGGGTGTTCAAAATGGCTGACTTGTAAGCGTCGACTGCTTCTTCACCGGACTGGTACCTTTGACCACGAAGAATTCTCTTAATTTTAGGAAATGTAAAGAAATCGTTAGGGCTTAGGTCAGGACTTTATGGAGGATGGTCAAGAATTTCTACTTTTTCCTGCTTCAAATACTCAATCGTCTGACGAGCGGTGTGTGAGCTGGCGTTGTCATGGTGCAGGGTGATGCGTCGCTTTGAGTTAGATTTTCGAAGTTCGGCGATGACTTGTGGTAAACAAACTGTGGTATACCACTCTGCAGTAACCGTTCTACGATCCTCAAGTGCTATAGTCGCAATATGGCCGGTTTTTCCAACGAACGTGGCCACCATCTTCTTTGAAGTGCTTCGAGAACGCACAACTTTAGTCGGCTTTGGCTCGTCTTGAAAGACCCAGATTGTAGATTGTTGTTTGGAATCAGGTTCGTAGGCATAGATCCAAGATTCGTCACCACTGATGATGTCATAGACGTGATTTGACTCTCCTCGGTTGAACCTCTGCAGAGTTTTCTTACACCATCTGACGCGGGCCGCCTTGTGATCGTCGGAAAGCAGATGCGGTATCCAACGGCAAACTAGCTTTCTCACACCAAGCGCTTCATGCAAGATCTTCTGAATGGTTGTCCCTGAGATGCCTAATAGAGCCTCTATCTCTCGATATGTCACATGGCGATCTTCGAGAATTAGTTGTCTCACAGCAATGATGTTATCTTCAGTGAAGGCGGATTTTGGGCGTCCTTCGCGAGATTTGTCTCTGACACTAGTATGTCCACGCTGGAATTCTAAATACCAACGTTCGACAGTCCGCAGACATGGGGCTTCATTACTAAACACAGATATTAGCTCTTCAAAACACTGAAGTCGTGTCAGGCCTCTTCTAAAGTTGTAGAAAATTATTGCACGAACATTTTCCTTAGAAAGGTTCATTTTTCAACGCAACCTGACAGATTCCAATCGACGCTGTGACTAAACAATAGCATTAATCCTAATACATTCAACTCTTTTGAGATTCAAAATTTAAACACAATCGAATATAGAACATTCCAAATTCAAAATTGCCGCGAAATATGGAAACGACAGAACTTAAAAGGCATGCCTAGTAGAATCCAATATCGGATACCTGACGATACATTCACGGATCAGACAGGGTTTTCTTAACACCCTGTAGAGTATTAAATTGTTTTCTCTGCACTCTTCATGAGAAATAATAGCTTAATGGTGGAAGAGATAACGAAGACAGGACAACGAGTACATGACAACGTTGTTAAGTTAAAGGTAATTAAGTGTGTGTTAACAAGGATATGAGATAAGGCGGTAATTGTAATGACCTTTCTAGATCACGTATACACGACTTTATATAATTAAAATACAATAGTTAGGTATACCATAATAAGATATAAACATCCTGTAAAATTATTAGATCTAAAAAAATGTATGTGTACCAAACTGCATAAATTTACATTTAATGAAAAAGATTTTAAAACGCTAAATTTAAGATACATTGATTTTTAGTAAAAAAAGCATTTTAAATCTTAAAAAAGAAATAAATCATTATATAAAAGAAAGTCATAAAAATTTTACATCTTATTTTAAAATAGAAATCGAAACAAAAAGTTTGTTGACGAACAAATAATTACATGTTTAAATAAAATAAATCAATAAAATACTTTAACAAATTCTAACGACGCAAATTGTCAAACAAAACTCCGTAAATAAATGACGAATTCTAATAGGAGTTAGGGAATGTTTGAATCGAGTTGGCTCGAGAATAATGATTGGTTCTTCACCCTACCGTCTCAAAGAAAATGGGTTAACGATTAGAGTGACTCTAATTAATGCTGAGGAACCAAACTGTTGCCGTTCTTAATCACTATCACTACATAGTATAAAACAAAGTCGCTTCCCGCTGTCTGTCCCTATGTATGCTTAAATCTTTAAAACTACGGAACGGATTTTGATGCGGTTTTTTTTAATAGATAGAGTGATTCAAGAGGAAGGTTTATATGTATAATACATGCATAATATAGTAGAGGAATATGGATAATCTTAGAGATTTCAAATGTAAGGTCGTAAATTAACCCATTTTTTGAGCTTTCATTGCAAACGCTGGCTGAACCCTATGAGATAGATCAAAATAATGTACTACAGTATTGTGCACCTTAAAAAGATCTACAAAAAAGTCCGCGATGGCATATGTCTATCTCTTGAGGATAACCCACAATAACCATTTTTATCGTTTATTTATTACTTATTTACGAAAAAGCGATTTTAAGCAATACAGTATTAATCCTTATCCAATTAAGTACCTTTAATAAATTGTGCATGCAATATAGACCAATATTGCCCTTTACAGCATGTAATTTAAATGAATATTTTCGAAGATATTACAAATTTAAAATGTAGGGACATGGCGGTAGCGGCGATACCGGCCGGAGGGCCGCGCGGGGGCCGGGGGTCGTGCCTGTACCAAATAGTGCGTCCAAGGCTGTGCTTCGCCCTACAGAACTTTATGATTGTGTAGTTATATTTGCTATCAGCGTTGCACCCGAGCAAAGCCGGGGCGGGCCGCTAGTAGAGCTATAAATAAAGATGAAGTAATAGTTCACACTATTCATGATAGATAAATTTTACGCGGCGCTACTAGAGAAAATTTTGGTTGAATGATTCTCGTTGATTTTTGTCTTGTTAATGTGTAATTTTATTTATTTCTAAGAAGATGTTCTTATCTCTTTAGAATTGCTAAGAATAACTTAAAATGGCTAAATAACTTATAAATCTTGATGAAAACATTGCTTGGTTAAAAAGCGAGTTAAAGATCTTCAAAATACAAAACCAAAAGAACTAAAATCAGCTTAAATTTTCTAGTAAAAAAAAAGTTATTTATTTTTGTGAAGCGTCTACTGTTAGAAACGCAATCATAAAACGCAATTGAACACAATTTTGGTTTTAAAAAATGATATTTATTTAAAATAATCATTTTCAAATCGTGTTCATTACATTCCACGAAAATTGCGATTAATTAATTCTGTTTTAGAATTTTGCTGAGAGCGCTTTGCGTGATTTGCTGTTTCAGTGAAATAAATTATTAATAAATAAAAACCATTAAAACAATGCGTACATCTGATTTAAATAATTATTATTCTAAATATATGTATATATATGTCACCGGAAAATAACAAGAACCGTAAGTTTATAATTTTCCTAGGAAATTTATAAACTTCCGAAGGATTCTAAACGAGAGATAAAATGTATTATTTTACGCTCACATTTTCGTCAAATGATAAACTTACGTAAGTCGAGCGTAAAATAATAAGTAAGCAATAACCAAAAGCCATTGGTTGAATAAGTCACGTGTTCCTTCTCACTATCAACATACTCGGCATTAGCACTGTCAACATCGACCAATTAGGAAGCAGTGTGTTATTTTACGTTTTTTAAAGAAGCGTAAAATTAAAAGCATTTCTGTGATTGGTCGAACCGTTTAGAATCTTACGTATGGATATCCGTTAGTTTATAAATTTACGACGAGACCTACGTAAGTTTATCATTTGGCGAAAATATGAGCGTAAAATAATACATTTTATCTCTCGTTTAGAATCCTTCGGAAGTTTATAAATTTCCTAGGAAAATTATAAACTTACGGTTCTTGTTATTTTCCGGTGACATATACATCTGTATACATGTATATAGGATATTATGTTGGCTCGCTTGAAGTTTTATTCAGAAACCATTGCCTGTGTTCACATACACTTGTGATAAAAATCGCTATATAAACTAGGGTATTTCTCTATATATTTTTCCAGAAATTTTAAAAACAGTCAAAATTATTGTATGAATACATAATAAAACATAATGAACCAGAAAACTGTCATCATTTATCATGATTAAAGTTAATCGCTTATCCATAAATCATTTATTTTTACAATATTTATCAATACTGACAGATGAAAGTGACAAAATTTATACCACTTTTGGTACCAGTTATAGTAATATATAACCCTTTCTAATTAACTCTAATGAAAACTAATTTTATCGTTTCGACGATCAAGGAGTGCGATCCGTGAGATATCGTTTTGATGAGCATTTGTTTCAATTGAGGCTATTAAGGAATAAACCTGCATATATTTTTGGGCTATTATTGGTCACTTAGCTATATAGTATAATGTATGGTATAGTTTAACAAACTAAAATGGATAATATTAGCTATTAAAATCAGCTTGCCCATTATTGAAATTTCTTTACATAGAACGTGAAATCTGATGACAGCTTATAATAAAGAAAGAAATCAAGATTATTTTTATCAAATAAGTTGAATAAGTTGTTGACTTTAACTTCCGAGATTCGAGTTTTTTTATAAGTAAAAACATTTTAGGGAAAATAAACTAAATTAACAGCCATTGCTGTTCTTCCAAATAAAATCAATTTCACATAAATTTTAATTCAATGCCATAATACAGCACATACTAAACAAAAGACAATAATAAAAACTAATAGCATCTCCCCACGATTAAGCCAACCATCATGAAAATTATTTTTTTCCAAATAGGATGAACAAGTAGGTTCGTCGGATTACGCACTTATCGAGACCCAAACTTACAAATTTTAATATTGCAGCTTTTTTTATTATTACTAACAATTTGGGAAATATAATCTAAATAAACAGCCATCGATAAATAAAATAATATAGATAAAAATAAAATTAATTTCACATAAATTTTAATTCACTGCCATAATGCAGCACATACTAAACAGATACGCCGAAACGGCAAACATAAATAAAAACTAATAGTATCTCCCCACGATCTGTCAGATAACAGATAAACATAGCTGATCAACAATATTCATTATTAGTCGTCCCGTACAATTGGCTCGTTAACTCTACTCGACTATACCTAATTGCTGCAAATGGCCGCCAGTTAGACGACAATAGAAGACGCTTAGTATCGCCAATGCGAATGCACTTGTTGTATCTGGGGCATCGTTATTTGCAATTGCAGTTGTCGGCTTGAATTGTCGTTGCTATGCTAAATGCAATTTGTTATTAATGTGCTGTGTAACGTCGTGAATTCTTTCTTTCGTTTTGAATGAGACTAGTGGCAATTTAGTGTCATTTGTTATTGCTGTAATCTGATGTGAATATCATATAAGTTTTGAAATGGAGATGTATGCATCTAAAGTATTTTGTAGATTTGTGATATTGATTGAATGATTAGTGATTTTGTGATAGCTAGTTAAAAAGCAACGTTTGACACGTTGTAAATACTATTGTTACGTTTTTTTCTTTGAAGAGATCTATGCAGTTAGCCTGAACGCAGGCTTTGACTACTTCACCGGACTTTATGCAGTTGACTAACTAATTGGAAACTCACTAACACAATATAAATAATAATATTGTCAAATCTTCCTATAGCACACAAAAAGAAAACAGAACGAAAACGTTTTGTGCTAATGCTTTGAAGAAATTACTTTTAATATAAACCTATCTTAGTAATGTAATTAAAATGCTATATTATGTTGCATAGACTGACCTATACTTGATAAGCTCAATTGATACAATAGATTGCAATTGCACTGATACGAATCTTATTGAACTGTTACCTCAACTAATTGGTAGGGGTTAACCAAATTGTATCTACTACCTAGTATATGAAATAACTGTAGCTATGAAACGACTGTAGCTATATGATACTTAGGTATTAAACTAAATGTTAAACCAGAGAGATCTTAAATACGATTTTTCTGAGTAAAAACATATTTTTCGCGCTCCAAAATGTGGTGGTCACAAGTAAAGACTTTTCTGTAAATAGAAGTAAAACATTCCTAGCAGGAATTTCCGATAATATATGTATAAAGAACTGTCTTATTGTATGCCTTTAAAATGTCTTATGAAATAAAACACTAAACCACAATACGAGACTACCAACTTCTTGTTTAAAAAGGAAATACAAATTACCATTTCCGAAGCATTATTCAGTATTTGTGTCGAATGTTTAAACTCTCAAATTATAATTAATAACTTTTCCTATCTATTAAGTTAAGTCGAAAACGCTTGAAACATTTTACTTCAAAATATTGTGGAGCCTTTAAGATTAAAGGAAAGTACCACTCAAGTTGCGAACAGCAATTAACTTGACAACATCAATATTAAACGCAAATTAATATAAATACATAGTTCTAGAAGATTAATTACAGAATTAGAAACATCGGGACTGTTAAAATGTTTGACGGGGATCTAAATTAGTTTATATGGAGTATTTAGGGCATTTTAGTATTGTTATAAGTATTGATTTAGGGAAAATACAGACAAACAAACTCTATTCTAAGAAAGATTCCCAGAAAGCTTTATTGATATCTGCCATGTTCCAGGTTCTATTTAATCATAATAGACATAATATTACAAAATAGTTTTCTACGTTTCAAGTCGCATTTCAGAGGTTTCGGGCTATTGTAAAATAAGGCCTCTTACTTGGTGACAGAAATTGATGAGGTTTATTTCGAAGAATAATTTTAAATTTACGATGAAAGTCTCAAAATTATCTTTGTTGTGTTTTTAAAATTCATCAAAACTTTGAATATTAAAACACAATTAAGCAGCTGTCTACACCGAATTACGTCCGCGATGACAATACAAACTCAAAACTCAAAAAAGTATGAAAAGACATCAATATTCAAAAAAAAGACAAAACAAACAGCTAATATCAGATGCCAATCTCGAACCACGTATTACGCGTCATTACCAACGTTCAGATAAATATAGCTTTTCTAAAAAACATCGAAATTATCTTACGTCTCGAAGCAATGAGGTAACTTAATCCCATCTTATTACTGGGTCCGAGACCCGTTGCAAACAATCCAAGAGACATTTTTTCAATTACAACCCGCCACCGCGAATGCAATCAGATTTTCATTTATTTACCCGTAACTTGCAATTTTGATGTTTTGTTTTGTTTCTCAATAACTTCTTATGCCTCCGTTTAACGTGTAGCGGTTGCGTGGCTTAATTCTTTTGTTATAGTTTCTTGCATTATTTACCTTTAGCAGTGTATCTGTGTTACACATATTTATTATCTAATTTTTAAATAAGTCAGTTACATTTGGGATTTCCTGCCTAGATGCATTTTTTTTTTTCATATTTTAAATTTTACCATCCTTCTTACTTACTTTTAAGATGATAGCTGTTATCTTAAAATATTATTCTTGAAATTAGTTAGTTACATTTTCAAATTTATATGTACCTACATGCAATGTGAAATGTATGTACGGTGTACAGTGCCGGTGTATATAAATAAATACCAAACAAAGTATTTTTGATAATTTGATCATCTCAGATACAAATATCTATCATTATATACTAGTACATAACAGTGCATTAAAATTAATTCATTTTGGATAATAATACTTTTCGGCTCGCCATGAGTTTACGTTATACCCTGTGTCGCATGTCATCGTTGTCAATGCGGTGAGACAGTCGACAACCTCGGTCACCATGGCCTGTCCTGCAGCAGGAGCGCAGGGCGTAAATCTCGCCACTCAAATTTGAATGACATAATTCGTCGTGCTCTTGTCACCGCCGGTGTACCAGCTGTTTTGGAACCCAATGGTTTGGTGCGCGGCGATGGCAAGAGACCTGACGGTATGTCATTGCTGCCTTGGAAATTGGGTCGGCCTTTGGTGTGGGACGCAACGTGCGTCGACACCCTTGCGCCGTCCCACGTTCTAAGTTCAGCAGCCTCTCCTGGCGCTGCTGCTGGAGCTGCGGAGACCCTTAAGCGGCGGAAGTATAATAACATTGTGGGTGATTATATTTTCGAGCCGTTTGGGGTTGAAACGCTCGGGTCATGGGGTCCGAGCGCACGAAATCTTTTCAAAGAACTTTCCAAACGTTTGGTAGAATCTACTCGTGATCAGAGGGCTGGTTTGTTCCTTGCACAGAGAATCGGCATAGCCATTCAACGTGGCAATGCAGCCAGCCTTCTGGGCACGTTCCCCGCCATTGACAAGGATGACGAAATTTTAGTATAGTTAGAGTTTGTTCTTATATTAGATTTAATTGTGTATTAAAAATAAACGAATATATATTACCACTGAGGTAAAAAATCATAATTAAATTCTAGCGCCAAAGCGATAATTTATAACGAAACATTATCAATGCAGTCGTATCAAAATTCAAATTATTTCAAATGCCCGCGTAGGTTTGATTGCACTAAAATATGATTAATAAACACATAACTAGGATAATTAATACCAAACATTTGATTAGTTTGTTCCAACATTATTATTGATAATTCATAGAGTCACACGTCATTGCGAAATTGATTATCAAATGAAGTGCAATTTATTAATATTGATTTATTAACTAAATGAACACTTAATTAAAATTTATTGAGCTTAAATATTAGTCAAATATGTTAGTGCATACAGTTTTAGAATAGATAAATAAGTGAATTAATTTCGGTATGATTTATTATTTTATGGGCAAACGTAATTCTGGACTTAACCACTTCAATCTGTCTTTTGTATTAGGTTAGTATTTGTGAATAGCAATATTTAATATTCGTATAAACATTTTTAGGTTTATATTTTTAATAACTTACCAGGAGGATGCAAATATATTATTACAGGATGAAAATATGTCATATTTTGTACGAAGTTGTTTACTTTTGAAACACATGTATTGTGTCTGTAACTACTACCCGAATAATAAACCTATATTTATGTAATAAAATTATAGTTTTTGGGTGAAATCTAAATTATATAAGTATAATTTTGTTACCCAAAAACTGAATCTTGTAGTTCATATCAATGATCCCACTAGCAATTTTAAAATACATGAGAAATGCATTAATTAATTAATTATAATAGATATTATAAGAACTAAAAAAAACTAGAATACATTTGAACATTGCTCTAAACAATACCACAAATCAATAAACGAAAACGTCATACTTAGTCATCACACACACACACTGTAAACCAGTAAAAAATTAGTCACACATTTTCACACTTTCATACATCCAAAGATAACCAACTAAATCAAACGTTAAAACCGAAACAACAGTACGTAATCCGAGATTAATCGACTATTTATCATCAGGCGACACTAGCTGCAGGCGTACAAAATTAGCCTGTTTATGTATTGTGATAAAGGAGACATTTGTTTGTCTGTTTATTTCTAAGAAATGTATTGTGTTTTGTTTTTGAGGTAGTCTTACAAATACATGTCATGTGAAAGTATGTGACAATATTTGCAACTCTTTTGTGCAAAAACTACTGGACTTATTTTGATAAAACTGTACAGTAAATAAATAGGTGGGTCAATAGTTCGTTTACCTGTAAGAATAAATAAAATATCACGATTAATTCATATAGTTATTTTGCATCCTTCTGGCTGGATTTTTTAAATATAGCAGTTGAACGAAAATTTTGCAGGCAATGCAATTTTTTATTACTTTTTTAGTATTAGAAATATCTTCTAACAAAACCCTTTCTGATACCAACCAAACCCATATAACAGTACTAGTCCCTATCAACCGAGAGCCTAATGATTTATATTCTACCGTAGTGTAAGTAACTCAGCCGGTATCGTGTCTTGTAACTATTCATAATTACCGATACCGACTTCTTACCGCTCCCATGCAAGTGCACCGGGACTTAATTTATTGTACAATGTTTCAGCGTTTTCCTGTAACCTGTACTTAAGAATTATGTCGCATGGTTTTAATAAAAACTTAAATTTAAGAACGTTTTTCGTCGAATTTTGCGGTTATTTTGCAAGAAATTGTTCAATTTATTTAACATTCCAGTCCACTGTTAGACGAAGGTTCCAGTCATTAATCAATTTATCAGAAACTACTAACAATGTCTGTCAAAGTTAAGGTACTTAATTGGTATTGTCTGTCCTAATTTTTCTACGTCCCAAATTTTGTCTAGGCTGTCTGGAACTAATTATTGCTGTTATAATTAAGTAAGTCTAGAAACTTTGGAGGATGTTACCGTCTATCTTAAAAAAATACATTATTATAAACTATTTTGTCTGCTTTCAAGTAGAATACCAAGGGATCTAATATAAGTTTCCTTGAAATGTCAGGTAAAAATATATCACCGTATCCAAATTCATGTCCCAGCAATATGAACTACGAGCGAACAGTGTCATTATAATGGCCCAGTGTGTCTAATTCGATACATTTGGCACCGGTTTTAAACACTGTGTCTCGCCGTGTTTGCTACGGGAAACATGCAATGAACCGAGCACTCCATGTTTTACGATAACTTGTAATTAATGTCGTTGCATAGTGCTTTATTGTCCCGAAGTTTGTCGGCTAGCGAACATCGTTATAAATTATGAGCCGACTTCGTCGCGTGTGAGCTTATTCACATAAATTATTGAGAAAAATGTGTCAGCATTTATGTTATTAAATCCTTCGGTGTACAGTTCAAAGATGCGAGCTAGAAGAATAAATCTTTGAGACAAGTTGGAGTGTTTGCGAACATGATTTATTAATAATTGTAGTGTAAAATGACGACGTAGAATGAACTATGAATGTTCTTCTAATGGGATGCTTTGGTGGCGAATATAACTTTCAAGATAATTTGTATTTAATTTGTAGGAGCGAAGTCATTTGTATGAATGTTTCAGACCGTGATTAAGAGCTGAAATATTCTTCGTGATTATGAATAAATATAAATACTTCACGTTATATGAATTGAAGATTTTGGCCGATCGATAAATCATGAATTATTTTAGTATGACACAAACTTTTGTTTGTAAATAACAAGGTCGATTTTTGACTTACTCAAACTTTAATAGAAGTAAATATTATACCAATCTATATTCGATGTATTATGAAATTCTATATTGGAAATAGATAAACACAAATAATGTTTGTTCTAGCAAAACAAATAGAATTAGCCAGTTCATTCAGCCATTTAATTCAATTAGCTCTCGCGAACTCAAAATATAAATCAAATACGTAATAATTGCATTATTAATTCGTTATTTCTAACACATAATATTAGGACTAATGAGGTTATAAGTAAACAAACAATTAACAATAAAATTATTTAACTAATATTCATCCCGTAGTAACTGTACCAGTACCTACAAAGGCAAAGACAGAACGATCATTGTTCACTACGTTTGTTCAAAGCATATAACCGATTACTTGGTCACGATTTATTCATTACTATAGTTAATTTTACATGTAAGTAACTTTGAATAAGTGTCAATGTTAAGAGTCGTATTGGTCGTAAATATCATTAAAATGAATTCAGTATTTCTAAAGATTTTTTCTACTTGGTGACATATACTATGAAAAATGTTATAAAAAGCACGTTACACATTCTCATCAAACCACACAACGCAATTTAGTTCTCAGCTATCACCAAATTAGAAACATTACACTGTCCTCAAAACAAGTGATATCACTATTAAAGCCATGTTTTTAACCGTTCTCATACACGTGTTATTTGAAATTGGGCCACGGTACAGCTGCCAAACAGATGGCACTTATTATAGCAAAATATTAACCGCTAACGCCAAGCATTGCCGTATGAATGCCTGGAAACCACCCAAATGTAGTGTTTGGAAACATTGCGGAACAAAACTAGGCGCCATTTTGTTTTTATTTGAAATTGTGTTCCATTTTTGCGTTTTATTGTTTTTTTAGCACCTAAGGTGGGCTTAGTGATATTAAACTTTTATTCTATTTTCTATTCTAACTTTCATCGAGTTGTGTTTGTGGTGGAGAAAACAAAGGGTCTTCGAATAAATATGTTTACTTTTTTGTAATATGGTAATACTGTAACTTATTAAGAAAATAAAACCAAGTGGCTCACAGAAGTCTTTTTATGCCTATCTATATCTAAAATATTTTAAGAATTCTTTGCGAGCAAATAAAAAATATTAACATAAAAATAGCAAAAACAACGTCTAATGCCTCACATAAAATTGGGCTTAAGACAATATTTTATAACTAGAATAACACACAAAGAACGATTGTCTATTCGTCCTCCGGCCTTTGACTTCTTAAGTGTATTTTTTTCTACGAAATAACATTAATACAAATATTATGAGTCCTATTAACTATTTCTTATCTAGATCTAAAATGTTTAGACGGGTTCATCGATATTTTTATTACTATAATCTTTCTTAAACAGAAAAATCAAAATGTCAATTAAGTGTAAAATATTGATTTAATTTTTATTTATCACCACTTTACCGCGTGTTTATAACAAAACTTTTTTTAGAAATTCAGTAGTAGATACTAGATACATACTTAATGGCATTTTTTATTGTTATTTTAATTAGATATTAGCGTATACCTAAATGAAACAGTTTTTGAAAACATTAACTACTTTTAGCCTTTGGATACGCCTGTGAGGCTATTAGTTATTGCGACCAAAATAACTCGCTTTTATTTTAGGTCTCAAATCGATTTTTTTTTAAATTTTAAATAAATTTCGTAATTTTAGCCCTTAAAACTAGACAACGGGCCAACATTCTCATATATTGCTCGAGTCAAAAATCTAAATGTTTTTATTTCTTATAAATCAAGAAAAAAGGCGCTCAAGAAACGTTACGTTAAATCTACTGACTTTAGTTGCTCGGTTCCAAAGTGAAAAAGAGTAAAAATATGCATAGAATTAATTCTATGCATATTTTTACTCTTTACTTAAGTAACACCTACTTACTTACTACCACGTGCCACCATTGACGACCTCCGTGGTCGAGTGGCGTACGCACCGGTTTTCAAGGTGTCGCTAGCTCTGAGGTCCCGGGTTCGATCCCCGGACGGGTCAATGTAGAAAGTCACTTTTCTACATTGTCTTGGGTCTGGGTGTTTGTGGTACCTTCGTTGTTTCTGAATTCCATAACACAAGTGCATAATAGCTACTTACTTTGGGTTCAAAGCAATGTACGTGATGTTGTCCGCATTTTTTCCAGGTGTTCAATGTTATTACAATTAGTAACTCAAAAAACCTTTTATTACACACGAAGTGAACCACACAAGTTTTACCTACAATGTAGAGTTTACAGACAGCTAAAACTAGTCTCATATAATTGCCAATTTATATACATTGAATGAACAATAAATTAGAAGAATCAACGCATTTGTACAACCTACGCGAGCCTTCGCGATATACTAATGATAGTAATATCAGCTTTGTATGGAACGCTAAGTAGGAAAAAACACGTATTAATGATTTGTAAATTGACCATTTTATTAAATCGTAGCTGATTTAATAAAATTTATTATGTTTATGTTAATTTTTCTGAGGATTTTATTTGGTTTGAGAAAATTTGCTTTATTCATATCAAAGTTGCGTGCTGCTTTTGTTTTACAATCTTAGATATAAGTGTAAGGCAACAAACTAAAAACAACTTTATGTGAATGGCAGTTAGGTTGAATTTCGCGCTGTATTTTCCGCTATACGTGAGATAAACAAAAGTGTGTTTTTTTTCCTTTAAGTTAACTAAAAAGATTATTTATTTTTTTATTATTTAAAATTAATTATTTTCATTGCGCCATTTCTTACGCAATCACAAAGAAAATAACGTAAAAAGTAATCTTTAATGAACTGAATTTCATGTGTCAACGAACATCTTTAAGAAAATTATAGTACCGTAACACCCTGTATAAGTTATGAGTCAACTGTGGGAAACGGGTTAGTAAAACTGTCGTAGGTGGAATGGCTTCGTTCGGAATTCTGCTCGATTCCAATAAAATTAGATGAGTATACACGATACGATGACATAAATTAATGCTAAGAATTTGTAAAACGAAAAAGTATTTCTTCGTTTACTTTTTAATTTTCAAATTAGAATGTTTAAAACGGATATGAGTGCGTGTACTCCGCTCTACCGGTAAAGACAGAGTAAACAACCAATACCCTAAACAGTTATTAATATATAATAGCTTAAAAATACCAGGATCATGACAGCATTCAAACTAAAAGAAATCAGCATCAGAATCGGTCCTTTCTTTTAGGAGCTACGATGCCACAGATAGACATACGGACACGTCCAAAATTATAACACCCATAATACAATATCCAGTCTGGTTAGGTAACGTTTACTTTGCTAATAACACACAATTTATTACCGTCAAGTCTTATTAGCACATACGCCTAAGTCCTTAGCGTTAATATTATGTTAAGAGGATTAATCATTATTTATGAGACTAATGCGTTTTTTTCTTACAATCATGTCATAATTTGGTTCGAGTCGAAAAAATATATCTATTAACTTTTTTATTGGTCTAGCTATAAGATTTGTAACACTAGGTTTTTACTAAGTAATTATGAGGTGCTCATTTTTCACTTTAATAGACTTGATAAGTCGACAACCCAATTTTAAGTTGACCAAAGTTTCGGAAGATTTAAATAATAACCTCACTAATCCAGTCCACTTTGGACGAATATTCAAAGTGAGAACTCAATTTGACGTTAACTCACTCAATTCAGTATAAAATATACGACTCTTATCATCATATTACATAGGATTAACATAAATAGTATTAGTTTGGGGAACACACTGTCAGAATTTTAAGATATCAGAATAAGATTGTCAATTAGTTTTCACTAACAAACACGAATCAGAAAATGACCTGCATATTGATGTTAAATCCCTTCAAAGAGGTCGGTTGGCATAATAGTATCTACGATATTATAAATTGTACCTAATAATTTTTTACTGTAACTTAGGTTTAGGAAATCATCCTCTCCTATGTTCTAAAGTTAATTGAGCTAATAAAAACATAACTTGCTCAAATATTAAAACAATTATCCTCAGGAAAACTATTAAACCTTTTGATAAAAACGATCTCATTGTGAATTCCATAAGACTAGTAACTTTATCATTCCATATCAAATAAATCTGCTAGGGGTGGTGCACGGTGGAAATTTTAATGATTCCACACCGTCCAATGCGACTGAGAATTAAAAAGAATGGCTAGGAAACGGTCCCCGCTTTGCTTTTTAATTTTCCGTTCGCCGCCGGCAGCCGAGCTTTTACAGTTTGAGGTTGATTCAATCTTGCGGCGACATGGACTCTTATTACAAATTAAACTAACATCGATTTGAATTATACTTTATATCTGCTATCTCTTTTCTTACTTACTTTTTAACTTAGAAATATTGGTAATATTGGTAGATGGCGCTGACACAAAAAGTACCACCTTTGTGATTTTTGAAGTGAAGATTAAGGCTGATAATTAAATTAAAATGACAATGGCGGTTTCTATTTTGCTGTTTGTATTCGCTTTATTAGGTAAGAGGATATGCTCATATTTATCACTCATTTCTATAATATGAAGATGTAAAAAACATCTCCTGTTTAAAACACACTTGACTTAACATAATATGTCCAACTTTCAAAGTCAGTGCCCAAATCAAAACAAATGAAAGCTGAACGTTTAAACGTAATGAGAACATACCACGTCTGGAGTGACAGTCGAGTGGACAATGTTTACCACTAGAAGCTGAAACAATCTGGAATCTTCAAAGATTCCGCTCCCAAAGTTGGAGTCTACATGTAAAGGGAACCCCAAACTGGGACGAATGTTCAACTGTAATGAGATTCCTTCGATGCTATCTCGCTTGACAACGAATCCCCAATTTGTGGTCAGTCAATCTTCTCGAGAAGATTTTGCGGAATTCAATTTGCTAAGACAAAAGTAATGTCTTCCTTTAAAGCAGTGAGCTTTATTGCTGCGTATAGAATTTCGGACTTAATGAATATGCTCTACATAAATTGGACAACCCAAACTAGTTTATTTTGGATTGGAGATAGGTTTGTTTGATTATTATGCGAGTAAATATTGAAACACAATCAATGTACTTTAGGCCTACAACCCAAATAATTCTAGAGCTTTTTTAGTAATTATTAGCTATTAATACATATTTAAGTGAATGTATTCAGTAAGGCAAGGTGTAAGCAACTAACCAATGAAATATATCTCCTATTAACTAGTCTTCAAATGACATTATTCTTCGCAGATTTAATTTGAATTCTTAATTAATGTAAGTGAACTTAAGCGTAAAAGGTAAATAAACTCTCATTAAAATAAATAGGTAAAGTGTTCGTTTTAATGTTGAGCCATTTAAAATGTTCATTATGCTTGTACGTACTATTAAACCTGTTTATTAAGCCACATGGAAAAGACTGTAGCAACATATTAATAATAATATTCCGGGACATCTCACACACGGTTATCTGACCCCAGCTTAGCAGAGCTTGTGTTATGGTAACCAGACAACTGATAAACATACTTATATATTTCTAAATACATACATATTATAGATAAATTACACCCAGGCGCAGAACAAAAGATCGTGCTCATTACACAAACATTTGTCCTGGGTGGGAATCGAACCCACGACCTCCGCTATAGCAGTCAGGGTCACTAACCACTAGACCAACAGGCCCGTCAATATTCTTTTAATGTCGTGAAATGGACTAATTACAACCGTCTTCACAAAGATTCATGATAAAATTACTTTTTATTTACATTGAAACTACCAAATTGTGTTAATATAAATAAAGGTATATTGAAATGATTGTACTGTAAACGCACTTACATAACTAACAACCCAACGGATTTAAAAAGCACTTATGTTTTTTAACAAAAGTGCCGCAAACATCTCCGCAGATAATTCCTTGGTCTAAACAAACGAAACTGCTTTAAAAGCTTTTAAAAAACAAATTTAAATTCACAACGCATTTACAGAAATAGCCCCCGGCCAACGTTAAAAATTTACACCCACCTAATTTTATAGTCCCCGAGTAACTTCTTAGATACTTTCACGTACTTTAATCGCTTCTATCGGCCACACTTTGCTTCGGAGGTGTTGACGTATACTAATGTCCAATTAATATGCCGTTTTATTCGAAACCTCTTTAATTTATTGTGTACCAGGTCGGAATATATTCTCATTAACTTGACACTCACAGCCTATTATAAACTGACCGATCATTAGATGCCGCTGATAAATGCCGATAGTGATAGCACCGAAACGAAATAGAGATATTTCGTCTATAAATTGTGAAGCTACCGTTGTGATATGGCAACTTTTGTTCCTTTTATTTTTCGGTTGGCAAGTTCCTTATCAGATGTTTGAATGCAGTAAAGTTGTAACGTTTTAAGTGGGAGTGCGGGGGAATTAGTGGCGGTTCCTTTTTAATTGCAGGTCTTTTAGTATTAATGGATGGTGTGAAACAAAATGTTAATGGGTCATTAACGACTGTCGTCCTGTGTGACCGTGAGCCGACCGAGACAATGGGCTTTTAATTTTACCCTTAACAAAATCGTTCTGTTTTTAACGCACGGCCGACTGTTTAAAACATTTCACCTTGCTAGTCAATAAAATATTATATTTATTTAAAATCGAAATAAACCTAGTATCTTAAAGCTGTATGTGGTCCAGTAAAGTCTTGAACATTTTATTTTAATGTTTAATGATGAGGTTGTAGGGGAATAAAGTAATCGATTTTTACGATCGAAGGACCCACGGGCCGTTGCGTGCGTGTCCATTCTGTACGGGCATCCGCGGGGAGCGACTAGAAAAGTCTTGGAACAACGAGAAAAGGACCAATAAACAGAGCAAGAACAGTTTAATTCTTGAATTATTGACGTTATAAAAAACAACTCGGCCGTAATGTATTCAAACTGTGACCGGGAGATGTTTGGAACGCTATCGAATCGATGTTTATGTTAATACGATGCCCCGACTCCTTATATTGAGATGTTATGTTTGTTTATGTTGTGTTTCTTCGACGTTTGCCCATTTAAAGACTTAATTATTATGATGTTTTAATTATATCGTTATTTTCTTAATTTAGTATAATTAAAAGTCATCTTTTATCTCCAAGAGGCTTTATTGAAATAGGGTTTTGTTTAATTTTGTCGTTTTATTTAATGTAACGATGAGACAACATTTTGATATTAAGATTCAAGAATAAAGTTAGAAAGCGGTATGTAGTGTTATTTTTCGGTTTTAATTATATCTTCATACTATAAGAAATATTTTTGTGGATTAACATTCAAAATTTCTAATGCAAAAACAATGACTCAAACCTGAGTTCAAGCTCATTCACAGAACTGAACAGTAGGCGAACATCCAATTCACATATTATCAGAAATAACATAATCGCTGAAATGACAATGACATTTCCATCAATCTTCTGTCATTCCAAAAAGGACAATACAGACAAATGAAACGACCGTCACGCATCAATTTATGGGTCATTAGGACCCTTCAACCCACCCAGGTAACGTAAATGTGCCAAAAACGTCTCAATGTTCTAACAATAAAAGTTGCTACTGTTTTCGACAATAGTGTAACAGACTGGCACGCTTCCAAATTTCAAAGGCGGTGCATTTAATGTAGCAAGTCTAGTAGCAATTGTTTCACGCAGTGGGGCCTCATTCTGAGAAGACTATAAAAAGACAAAAGACAGTTGTATCTGTATTCTGTATACAATAACATGACAGTGACGCAAATTGAGTGAGTGAGAATTTGTACGCTTATTTTAAGTTGAATGTGTTCTATTTTAAAGTGTATTGTTCTATTTAAGTTTATTGTTTCTGAATCTAAATGTTTACAGTGAATTTTTACGGATTATTTACAATTGTTTTTACTAGAACTTTGTTTCGGGGACGTCTGCTTTTTTGGTAAAAAGACATAGGTTTAGAAGGGATTTTTGGTATTAAGTGTCTATGTGACACTAAGTACATAGATTAAGTAAAGACATTTTCGGTCTCAAAATTTATATGCCAGAATATATGCCCTTACAAAGGGATTTTGAAGTATATTGCCCTGCAGTGGGACAGTTCAGGCTTTACATAATAAATACTAATCATTCAAACATATAAAATAACAGAAAAAAATGTCAACGAGTTAAAAAAAAAGTACCTTCATGATAAAACCCAAAATTTCTAACGTCAAATGTAAATTATAATCCTATGTCAAACAAATTAAGGCGATTAGTATAAGACGCATCAGTAAAGGCTGTCCTCAGCCTATGACGTCACATGTCACAGTAATACGATTAATAAGAACTCCGAGAATTCCAATTTCAAATGCCTGTATTTTTTGTTCAGCGGAATTCAAAGTTGCCCTAGGTAACAATGGTGCCGTAGATTTAATCGATAAAAAAGTTTCGGACCACACGGTGTAACCGATTACGATTTAAATTCAATTTGAACAAGTGGGAATGTCGGAGTTTCGGTGTTTAGTGTTGTGAAGTTGTCGAGTATTGAGGAACATGTGTAGCCTTTATTACGTCACTTCGAACTGCAATGTAGCATACGACGTTTGAGCGAAGAATTAGGGTTCTGTGAAATGGCAAGATATTTGAAGTTACATTTCTAAGAGATTCACAAATATTAATTATTACTGAGATTGTGACATTATCGTCTGAATTATAATTAACTATTTCAACTATTCAGTTTTAGGTACTATGTATGAAAAAAATATAAAAAATACGTTAAATACGATGACATTATTATTTCATCTTATATTTTTTTTTTTAATAAAGTAAAGTAACAATATTGCGCAGTAAATAAATAAATACATGGTGCATTTTAATAATATCTACCTGTCATATTACTTGATGTGGGTTATTTTTTATAAGAATATGGTATCAAATAACTCCCTCGCTTTATAGCAATAAGCCTGTTTTTTATTTCCACCTCACACCTACAACATCAACACAAAACTGTCAAGATACTCCAAAATTCTGATAAAATTACTAAAATAATCCACAATTTATTTCCTACACTACCCATCACTGGTATATTAACAATATTTAATACGCTAACCGTTCTAGATAAATCTGTACATCCATTTCGTTCGGAGCTTGCCACAATTTACGGACGCAATACTACGGTGGCTGAGTGCTTGTGATTAAACAATAAATCGTAGAAGGGAGCCGGGCCTTAAGAATATTCCGCCATATTAGCTTTAGGCAATGTAGCTGTAATATATCGCACTGTGCAATGCTTCATATTATGAAGTGCTAGTTTGGGGGAAGAATGAGATACTTTTAGTGAATATTTCAGATTTTATTATCAAAGTAGAGGTAAAGTATGTAGATGAAGACATTATGATGTGTAAATAAATAAAAGATTATTGAGTTGCTATAAAAATACTACAAAACATGATCAATACCAAAATTAAAACTAAAATTTTCAATTAAAATTACCTTGCATAAAATATTTCGCTTTGTTTTACAGAATAAACAAAATAAGACAACTAAGCAAAGTTTGCAACAGTGACAGAAAAGATCAAGCGTATCATTAGGATGAATAAGAAAATAATTGCCAACGATGTTGCTCAAGAAAAGGGAAATAAAAGCGAAAAAATTACCCCAACCTTTTTAAACAATGAAGAATTGATGAAGGTTAAAAATAATCCTTACGGAAACGGCGCAGAAATTCTGTTTAACTTATATAAATATATGAAAGATAATGAAAAAAATTAAACGCAGCTCAGGCCTAAAATTGTGACGGACAACCGAGTAAAAACATAATAACAACAACAAAAAGGCATTAAATGTAACTCCTTTGAACTAACAATAGTCGAAATAGGCCACAGTGCGAGAATACCGCCCGCTGATCAAAATTCTTTAAGAGCAATATGTTCAGATTTTGAAAAACTCAAAGCGATTCATAATTAATTAATGTTCGCGATGCGTATCGGACGTTCGGGCCAAATGGGACGGATGCCCACATTCCATTGTCGTGTAACTTACGCACATCGTTCATCAAGTTGACAACCGTTAATCCAGTTTCCGGGATATTACTAGTGGTTCGATTGTCGCTCGCGGGTACATCTAACTTTCCATTTTGCCACATCATAGGTAAAACTGTGATAAATGTTTAGCTTATGTTCGATTTATTTTGAAAACGGCAGGCTAGTATACAATCTCTTAGAATATACTAAGATTTCAATTTCTCCTTTCGAATTTGAAGTTCCTTCCAGCTAAAGATTTAAAATTAATTTCAGTCTATCAAGTAATTGCTTCCATGAAATAATTATCATTATATACTGCGAGCCTTACATAAAATAAATAAGCTCACAAACGACACGACTTCGCGTCGCTAAAAACTGTTTCGAGAACCGTTAGTAGTAACCAGCTAAAACGTCCCGCCCCTCTACCCCCGAATCTCGATGACAAATCGTTGCGTAAATGATAGTGTTCGTTCGCTCGTACGGCCGTCGAGAGCAGTGTTTTTGTTGTTTGATATATGTCTGCGCTTTGTTGCATCCATGTTCTATTGTCCGGGGTTAGGTTGCACAGTTTTTGTGACGCTCCATTGCGCTGTCAGGTTACCGTTGTCACCGGACCATTTTAAAAGTTTACCCCTCTTTACACAGATTAGTTCTACAATTGCCAATTTTATAGAACATTTGCCGGCTTCACTCAAAGCTTGCAAATGTTGTCATTAATATTGCAATGCTCAAGTTAATCGGCTGCTTCTCATTGTCTACAATGGGAACCGCCAGTTCGCCTCAATGTTCTTTCATGACAAGATTTGCATGCTCAATGAATTCAACACTTTGCACGTTTTCATGTGTGTGTAATTTTCGTGCTTGAGCACAATTTATGATATGTCAGGTAATAGCTTTTTTACGACTGAAACTATAAAACGTGCTCAACGTCTTACTTTTTAGATCAGAAATATTGCTCTGCCAATCATGTTATTATCTTTATAACGTAGTCCTGATCAGCTGTTTTTTTTAATTTATTTATTGATCCAATTAGCCGCTATGAAACTCAATTACTGTTTTCACCTCGTCATTTACAAACACAATTATGTTTTCACTTACGGAGTACTTTCGATCAGTCCGACGGCTACTAACTACGAAATTAAACCCTTTTACACAACAATCAGATAAACAGCACCTGGACTAAGATTAAACTGTCGGGTGGGGCCGGCATGTGGATGTCCGATGACATAGACTAAATTATAATAATTAATCATTATTTTATTCTGGACCCTTCGAACAACAGGCGTAATGACGAGTGCCTGCGGGTGGGTTTTTCTATTACCATACGTTTCCTGTCTTTCGTTGAAAGTTCATCTATTAATCAATAAACCACAATAAGAGGGTAACATGTTTTATGATGCGGCGAAGAAAGGATTGTTTTAGGTTTTTTTTGTGATTCCTTTGTTGGATCAAAAGAGAAACCCGGATTGTTTCCGAAACACATGTGCTTTTGAATTGAATTGTTATTGGAAATTTATGATTTATCATTAAGTATACTTAACTATAACTATACGTAACAAAAAAAGAAATGAATGGATCAAAAATAAGATTCTATCAAGCTTTGAAGACTGCAGTGTTATATTTTTGTAACGTAAAGAGTAACTACGGCGTGTAGTACGTCTTTTCATCTAGTCTTTATATTCTATCTATTCCCATTATTTAAAACGAAATTTGACAGGGAGACAATAAAAACTACATAGAAAATAAGTTTCCTCAAAAACATTTTTTAAACCTATTCGTCGACGCAACGACACTATCTAAACTACGGACGTAAAAAATTAAAAAAAGGAACCCTTAAGGGCGTTGTTCGTATTTCAATTACCGGCCAACATATTCACAGGATCGTGTTTTGCTTTCATTCATTTCATCCGAAATAATCTCTACCACAAACAACGTTTGTACAGTCGACTTGTCAAATATAATGCTCCTTTTGTACACCCAAAAATCGATTATGGCCTTTTTGTTGTCAAAATTGAGGTTTGAAATTCTCGAGTTTCTATAGTTACGATGGTTATCTCGCCAGGTGCTATACTAAACGTATTTTAATTGAGTATAACGGAAGATTATCTTGCCCAACTTTGCAGTGGGCACCTTTAAGGTGTTATTTTTAGGATTATTTTTATTGTTATACTCAGTCTGAGAATACGTCTTAGGACTGAGTAAATAAACTTGGAATGTTAGCAAACATGTCCAAAAAATGAATGATCAGTTAGGAAAAAATAAACAGTTTTTTATCATTTGTAATATTTTTAAGCCCATCTCACAAAATATATTTTGATATCAATTCATAGAAGGTTTATGTGTAATATTCAGAAAATATTATTATGCGTTTTGATTACAATGTCAGAAACAAGATAATGTTTTCTATAATTAAATGTCATCTCCGAATATTTTGTTTCATGACATTGCTTTTCATTTGAATACTTTCTAGAACTCAATTGGAGTATTCGTGGTAAGATTAATCAAATATGCCATTATGATACAAAATTAATTTGCCTTAATCGAAATCTGGTTCATCGGAATATTATTTTTACGTTATATTCTCGAGCGCAGTTAATGACAAGTAAACAATGAAAAGAGCAAAATAATCAACTATCCTCAAAAAAATGGTTGAATACAATTAATTATAATATTGTTATTACGTAGGCATGGAGTAAAATTCATACCAACATTTATGTATGCCGCCTTATTGCATGAAACCACTATGCAATAAGGCGGCGTTAGAGTTAAATTGCTCAGATAACCAGTCAACTGCACACAGTTAATCATAAAGCATATTTTGACTGTCCTTAATTAAATAATTCGGGCCTATTAGGGTACAAAAACTTGTACAAGCGTGCAGACATGGCGTTAAATTAATTATCAGTGGAAGCGAAGCAAACGATACCTCGGCCCGTGGCCGGCCGTGCGTCGATGTTATGCAGATAAGAGGAGCGAGTGATATGTCATGAGCTGAATCTACTAATTAAAGGAAATGATGGAATTCCTGCGTGTGGAAAGAACTTTCCGTTTGTTGCCATAGGAAATACAAGGTGTCATCGAAAGGTTTGAGGACCTACATCTAGTATAGAATCAGTTTACAACATTTCAGACTCAGTCTGAACTGAGTCCTGATCATTGCAGTTTGGATAGTCGGGCACTGTATATAGCTTTTTTTGTGTAGATGTAAGTACTGTTAAGTACTTGTGTAAATGATTATTTTTAATACACATCTGACAAGCTGTTCTAGATGTAGGATTTTACTTTTACCCTATTTTTATGTAGCTCATACCTGATACTTAAAAAGGGACTATTATTGTAAAACATTCTACAACAATAACCAGTATTTGCGGATATATATAATTAATTGTTCTAAATATAACAGTATTTTGTTGTAACTATACAAGATAACTGTGAATGAAGACTGTTACTATTATTTGAGACAAAGAGTCCTTTCTATTTGGAGAACGCGTGCTGTGTACAGTGTAAATGAAAGTTAAAAGAAATGTAACTGTACTTTGTGCGCTTGGACTTTTTCTATAATTTCTTTCAAAATATTAAAATCTTGAGAATTGTATTCTCTACATAACATGAAACTAAATGACATACAAATCTCAATATTTTAATTAAAATTTGACATTAACTGCTAAACCTGTTTACCATTATATCTCAGTTTATCATTTTTTTTGTATTTTTTTTAATCCTGAATTCTGAAAACAACTATTATTTACGGTATATTCCACTTTGTTCACCTGGGTGATATCACCCAGGTGATACCCAACTACCTAGTGAATATACCTAATTTTCTGCTTTAAAACATAACACGTGCGCAAAATGCATCTTTCAACAAAAAACATAACTTGTAACATCTTTAACGTAATCCACTTGCAACCACAATAGTCGCAGTCAACTCGCTCCGTCCATCAATAAATCATTGGCCATATAAAGCTGGTTGCAGACATACCGGGCCGACGACACGGCCGGTCACCAGCCGACAAAGCAGCACCAATTTGCAGATTAGCTGATGCGTAAATTGTTGCATTAGCCATACGCTGTGTTCAGCGTACAACAGTGAAGGACCGACCAATTATGGCAGTAATTCGATACCGCGCGCCAACGTAATCCGATGTTATGTACGCACCTTTATGTTGTTTGTAATGTTAATGTACCGTGAATTTGTATATTGTGCGGGTTTTGTTTTTAGTTGTCGGAGGAACATGGGAGTTTATTATAAAAATAATAAGGCAAAAGGTGTGCGAATATCGTTGTATACATACGTTGATATTTTACTTCCTCAGATAATAGATCAATCATTAATTATATGTTTGCA
The DNA here is from genome assembly GCA_905146925.1 of Autographa gamma. Taxonomy (NCBI): domain Eukaryota; kingdom Metazoa; phylum Arthropoda; class Insecta; order Lepidoptera; family Noctuidae; genus Autographa; species Autographa gamma. Next base: position 3,535,952 of record LR989858.1, read on the forward strand.
TGTATTGAAGACATTATAAAATATTATCCTTAAGTTATGGATGACATCAAATGATTATCTTTACAGGTTTCATAGTCTATGTGTTATATTTCTTTTATATTGAAGGCCTACAGATGTATCAAAAAAGCATAGGTTTAAATCTCTTCTACTTTGCTTTAATCTAGTGCGTAAGCAAGGCACGCATAAATGTTTATTAACAGAACATAGAGAATAGGAAAAGATAAAACCTTGACATTTGGATACATTCACTATCAGCAATGAAATAAACTATGCAGGCATAAGTTCGAACAAAACTAAGAAATACGAAAAACTGATACCGTCAAAAAATTTAATAAACATCCACGCCATTTACAACTTTGTCTCTGAGGGTTTAAGAACCATTTTCTCGTGAAGAAATAAATTTATCCTTGTATTAAAAATGGTGATCCGTTTCACTTTATGTAAATACACGATCTAATATTATGTTCTTTTGCAAACAAGAAAACGTTTCTTTATTTGCTGAACAAATCTTGATGTCGATATTAAAGAAATAAAAGCATAAGTTGTTTGCTTGCAGAGTAAATAATAAAAATGGAAAGGCTAACCGTTGTTTTTGATCGATATGTTATTAGAGTTTATAACGAGTCAGAATGTACCATATATCTAATAAATAAAAATAGTTCCATCTCAATTCGACTAAGTACAATTCATTTTTAAAGATGAAGCTGTACTTGGTAGTCCGGTGAAGCAGTCAAAGCCTACGCTCAGCCTAACTGCAAAGATCTCTACCAAAAAAAAAAAAAGAGCTGTACTTGGAATTGGACAGATATTGCCATCTCTTTTACTCATTCCAACTTTGTTTACATTACTTAAAACTACATAACACGACTCCTCGCATTATACATTTAGCAAAATAGTATATTTGTGTCTAGACTAATAAAATAAAATATTGTTTAATAGACAAATAAATTATCTATATTTGACTAGCAGCCCGCCCCGGCTTTGCTCGGGTGCAACGCTGATACCAAATATAACTAAACAATCATAAAGTTCTGCAGGGCGAAGCACAGCCTTGGACGCACTATTTGGTATAGGCACGACCCTCGGCCCCCGCGCGGCCCTCCGGCCGGTATCGCCAAACCGCTATGTACCTACATTTTAAATTTGCAATATCTTCGAAAAAATTCATTTAAATTACATGCTGTAAAGGGCAATATTGACCTATATTGCATGCACAATTTGTTAAAGGTACTTAATTGGATAAGGATTAATACGGTATTGCTTAAAATCGCTTTTTCGTAAATAAGTAATAAATGACGATAAAAATGGTTATTGTGGGTTATCCTCAAGAGATAGACATATGCCATCGCGGACTTTTTTGTAGATCTTTTTAAGGTGCACAATACTGTAGTACATTATTTTGATCTATCTCATAGGGTTCAGCCAGCGTTTGCAATGAAAGCGCAAAAAATGGGTTCATTTACGACCTTACATTAGTAATCTCTAAGATTATCGGTATTCCTCTACTATATTATGCATGTATTATACATATAAACCTTCCTCTTGAATCACTCTATCTATTAAAAAAAACCGCATCAAAATCCGTTGCGCAATTTTACAGATCTAAGCATACATAGGGACAGACAGCGGGAAGCGACTTTGTTTTATACTATGTAGTGATTTGACAATTAATTTTACTAAGTGCAGTCAATAAGTCAGGGAAGACCGAAAGCATGTTGAGTTGACGACATAGCCAAGTAAATGGGAACCACCTGGATGAGGAACGCACGAGATGGAAAATAATGGTAGAAAAAAGGGGAGGCCTATACCCAGCAGTGGGTGAATCCAAGATAGAATAGAATATTTATTTATTTGTAAGAATTACAATGAGAGTTACATAAAATAACCTCCATAATATTCTGCTGTTTCCAGCGTTAAATATTGTACTGTCTACAACGAAATAAGAAATTGTTACATTGTAAACAGCGTTTTAATTACAATAAAAAAAAAATAGATTACATGTCAATATCTGATATGACGATGATGATGAAGTACAATCTAACAAAAAGCAAAACAAACTAAAGGCTATACTATCCACTATCGAGAACTTTGAAAAGGCAAACAATTAAAGAAGTCTATAAAGAAAAATACTATACAAACTATACTTAAAAATTGGACATCAATAGTATTAAAAGAAACGTTGCTATTCCCACGTTGCAACACAAGAGGTTTATAACATCACTAAATAAAATTTACTGGCCACAAATAAGGTGAATGTTTATGAGTGAAGGGATACATGTCTTGATTGAACGTTTTGTTGCCTATTAAATTGCTATTGCATTTAATTATGTTAGTATCAAATAACAAATATCAGACACGTTATATAAAGTAGAAAAAAATAATTTTGAGTTTCTATTAAGTGTAACAAAAATCGTCGCAAGTATGATCATTAGCTATCAGAAAAAAAATGAAAAATTTACACATTAAACGAGTATCAAATATCACAAATATGTATCAAGGAGAAGCACCATAATATTCCCGTACTAATAAATCGGTTTAGAAATGCAGTTTATTTATCTGAAAATCTGCAACCGAACCATTAAAAACCCTTTTCAATATAACCCTATTGCAGAGGTAAGCGTTCGCGTATTATTTTAATATGAAGCAATGGTACCGGCATTTCACGATTCATCAATATCGCTTGCTTGATATTTTATAGATCAAAGGATTTCTATTTCTATTTGAATCCCGACTTCTCTTTGACTAACCCGGACTAAGACCAGCCACCGTAATTCCTCAGTAATTTCCTCTAGACTCTAATCTCGCCTATTGGTTTGCTCGGAAAATTCACGCCCTAATAAATAAGTACTCTTTTAGTTCCTGACTCTAATTTAATGAGGTTAAATTGTTTAAAAATGATTTAAATGAATACCCATTACACGGTTACAGAACAGATAAAAGTAAGCAACGATCTGTAAACTACTTTACGAAGACCCAAAAAATACGAATTAGCAAAAACTGAACATTTCAATTCCAAAACTAGAGCATTAACTTAATAGCGAAGACAACGATTAAGGGAAATTGTTGATTATTTTAAGCGGGACAAAGTCAAATATTGAAAAGCTTATTTGGACAGCGATAAATAAGTTTTGGGTATAAATCACAAGCTTGAAGGATAAAAACGAAAGTGTGCGTTCGGGTAGAAAATTTATTTCTTTCTTCCACATTTCACTGGCTCTTGTAAAAGTTTTAATTATTTGCCGGATGCGGTTCGACGCCGCTTCGTTTGGGATCAATGTACTGTTGACTTTTTCATTTTGATGCTTCATAGCAGATACAAATTAAGTGTGCTTTTTGTTCTTAGGCAGTAATTGTTTTGAGAGTCTTTTGTTTTGATTTTTGGGACCAAAATGAAACGTACAAAAGCGTCTACCATCATACCCTTTTAACTGTCATCAACATTCATCGTAGGAAATATAAACACACAGTCAATATTAATAATTTATTTCAGATTATACGATGCGTGGTGATCAATGCTCGTGCTTCTCTATATGGGAAGAGGCCTGTGCCCAGCAGTAGGACGTTTATAGGCTGGATTATTATTATATAGATTATACATTAGCATGCAAAAATAATGTGCCAGAAATAAATGAATTAGAAAAAAATAAACATTTATTTTAATTGGTTAGCAAGTGTCAATCTAGAGGAAAAGTCAATAATGTTATTCTTATATTAACATTGGATAATATTCTATACGAAACTAATATATTAGAGAAAAGGACGAGAAATCTAGCAAAATGTTGATCCAGTCTGGAAAGCACGTAGAGGTTAGTCTAGACAAGAAACAGACAAATAAATTGAATTCAAACAAATTATATTGTTTGTGTTGGCTTTATTTAGTCCTAGGATCAAATAATAAAGATGGGTAACTTGTGGCAACCTTGAATGTAATTGAAATGAAATAGTTATTCAGGTTGGAGTAAGTATTTTCTTTTATTTGAAAAGCGGAGATTTGGATATTGTTTAAAGTTCAATGAACAATATAAACTAATGAAACAATTTCGTTATGAAAGCTAAAGTTTATTTTATTAGTTACGCAATAATATGAACACGAGAGACGTTTCCTTTACATTTTTTTTTATTAAACACAAAACAAACTTATATAATGGAAACTGTTTTCAAACTGATATTTTTTTAAGTTGATATGATATAATATTTTTTTACAGTGTGTTAAACATTTAAAATAAATAGTAAATGGCGCTGATTCCAACACACGCAAACTAAATTAAAATTACACCATCGCTATCTTTTTCTAACATACAGCGAAAAAAAAGGACGGCAATAGGACACAACTAACTTAGAAGTGTCAAAACAGTTTACGTCCATTAGATCACTATATTTTTAGTGCACACCTTTTTGTGTGACAGTTAATTTGTATGAGAATTTTAGTCGGAGCAAAATTTGACAGCTCTAATTTTTTCTGTCCTTTTCTAATTATGTACAAGTGAAAAAGATAGCGATGTCGTAATTTAAGTTTAGTGTGTGTTTAACAGAATCGGTGCCAGTGTTTTGCCCGTGCGTTAATTGTCTTTGAGAAAGTGTTATTCCTTATTGTATTGGTGTTTAGGAATATAATAAGTATTTATGAAAGTTTTTTTAAATTTACTTTAACAAAATTAAATTAAAAAATAAAATAAATTTGCATACAAAGAAACTTGATATTTCTTCCATCAAAGGGAACTAACTGCCTATACACCCAAAACGATCTCCCATGACTATTATCCGTTGCGTTTTCTTTTCAACCATAAAAACAATTGACATAACGACGGGTCCTACGTAGACTGGTACAAGTGCAAAAACACAACTGTTCAGGAGAGCGGTTCAAAGGTTCTAAAGCTTGTAATTTTGTCATAAATCAGTAGAAATACTTGAAATTTTGAGATGTTATATTTGAATCTCTAAGAAACAAGATTGCATTATTGTTTCTTAATATTTTTTTATACTTTGGAAAATAGTGTCACTTGCATTGATGTAGCTTGTTTTATTTATTGTGGTAAAACCTGTAAACTGATACAAGTGGCCACTTATACCAGTATACAATGTACTTGCTTATTCTTGTAGTAAGAGAAAATTTAAGAATTTTACTGTTTTAATATGCTATTTCCAATCTACTGATTAATATGAGGTTATAATATTAACAATAACATCTTCTTTATCGACTTTTAAACACTTACACCAGTTTACTCAGTACTGGAAAACTACTTGCAACAGTTTTCTGTATTGTTATTTGTTATTAAACTTAAATATTTAAAGGGTGAGGCAGGAAATGAAATAAAAATACAAAATAGAAGTCTTTTCCAGACCTACCTATGCTTAATAGGTGTTGTTAATCGGACGTTAATATTATTATGGCACTCATATTACTATCCTCTATGCGGCACTCTTAATGAAAAATAAAATCGATGGACTTGCCATCTTAAAAATAATAAAACTAAAAAATTTAATCTTCTTAATTAGGAACTTTCGGTAATTATATATACCTAGCAAGGCACCGACTCCATAAAGTTATAAAGTTGTATTGTAGGTTAATACTAGTTTAGGTTTGGCTTATTAATATAGTTAGGTAGGTTATAGTATTATTTTTAACTTTTTAGTGCTATTATCGATTTTTAAAGTAAGTTTATTCTTTGCACAAAGTTTTTTATTGGTTTATTTTTAGTGATATATTTTAAATCTTAGATATTAATAATAATATGGCCTCCACCCATTCATCATTCTCATGATAATTTCCATCAAACCAAATGCAGTGCCACGCATCTCACAAACAACGAATTCCGGCTACATTCACGAGGCCATCGTAGCTTCATCATCAGATCTGATGGTAGAATGGTTCTTTTGAACGCAAATGCTTCACTTGCTGTAGAAAAAACCAAATTTGCTGTACGCTTTCCTATAACATTATATAACGCTATAACATTTGAAGAGTTCCCTCGATTTCACCAAGATTCCATCATCAGATCCCGACTTGGTGACTATGGGACCATTTGGGAAGTATACCCTTTCCAACAAAGAAAAAAAATATGTCAAATCGGTTTGGAAAGCAAAGGAGATATGCGCGAACATAAAAAATCCGAATTGAAAACCTCCTCCTTTTTTTTAAAGTTCCCCCATGGAATTATTTTCCAGTTTTCAAAAAAGGGAAGCAAAACTTAAAATTAAAAACGAAAGATTGAGTTACTTTGTTTTATATATGATCAAACAATACAAAATATATCATCATACTATTTAAAATGTCAATTAATATTTATTTTCGTAATTTCGTGTTTATTTTACTATTTTTTTTTTCTAATAAATCTATCATTACTTGACCTCTTGAGCGCTTCATTGTTGTGACATGTTACCACTACTAAATCAAGACAAACCAAATCTGAATAGTTTTTTAATAAATGAATAAGTAACCTATAACGCATCGCAGTTATACCAGTGTTGTAACGTGCTCCCGACCACGAGTCGCGTCGCACGCGACTACCTACACTGGTGCAAGTGACTTATACCAGTGTAGATGGTCGTGTGGCAGAAAATCATGTCACTTATATTAGTTTACAAGTTTGTATCTTTGAAATTACTTGATAATTTAATATAATTTTTACAGGATATAAAGTTAAGGTAATTTTAAGGCTATTGGTGCAAAAAAACGTATTTCGCTGTTTTGCGGGTTACACCAGTATACGTAGGACCCGTCGATAAGACATTGGGTCTCCAAATTCAAATGCAAATTCATTCCAAAAATTCTGGGCAAAGTAATGCTCCAGCACTGAAATTCCTTTAAGAAGTAACACTAAAGCATTTTCGTTAAGATTAAGTATTTGATAGTGTGACAAAATCTGCTAGAATGTATTTTGTTCCGGCCGCACCAGATTTAAATGTAAATGTTAGAAACAATTTGTTCGAACATTAACAATCTTATCTGCTTACATTGCGACATTATTTTATACAAAGTGCAGTTTCGGATTAGATGTGGAAGGTTGATTTCTGGTTTGAAGATAAACGTAATACCTAAGCTTGCATTCTTAGCCGGTGATTTGATCGAACTATTGTCAAAATTTACATTTTAATATTATTTTCAATTTTGTTCACGAATAAGATAAGGCTTCGGATAAGTACTATTAAAGTATTAGGTTTCTAACATAAAGTTGTTTATTTTTGTACATTTGTTACATTTGCAAAACATTGTTCCATAGTCAGAATAGTTCTAATTCAAACCATAATATATTTAATTAAAATAAAAATTTCATTTTCAACTCAGGCTGTATAAAAATAAATTCAGAATAACGTGTTTGCAAATAAAGGCAAGCTTTTATAAAAGCAGTGTGCTACAATTTTAAACACATTCACTTAACTCTGAGTAAATGAAAATTCACCGCGACGTTTATTACGTCATCCAATCTTCCCACCTGTACTTTAAGAGGCACCTAAATTAAAACTATAAAACTGAATTTTGGACGTCCTCCAGTTTATATCTCATGCCGTCACACTGAATTGTGTCGTGGAAGGAAATAAAATTAGGCCCTGTTTGCAAGCTTGCCCCAGTTTTCGAGTATTTTATTATATTTTATTATGTTTTCAAAACATATTAGTTAAGTTCTATCTGTATTAAATTGTGTCTCTTAAAAATATAACGTTTAACTTACTATTTTAGTTAGTTAAACGTTTTATCGTAGAAAAACACGCAGTTAGAATTATCATATTTTTACATAACATATCATCACGCATGTATCCCTGAAGGGTTAGGCAGAGGTGTAACAATGTACACCCACAGTTCGCCGATATGTTTAGGTTCCATGTAATAGGGGGCGAGCCTATTGCCACAAACCGGGCACAAATCCAAACTCCAACCTCCTACTCAGAATTTCATAGAAAAACCCAATAACACCTTGGTCGACTTGGGAATCGAACCCAAGACCTCTAGTGTAGCAGTCGCGCTTAGCACCATTAGGCCAACGAGGCAATATTTTTCCTACCTATATAATAGAAGTATTTTTAGCATTGCTTACTACGTGAAAGACAAAGGAAGACACACAAAAACAGCCTTCACAATAATGTGTTTACTACAAAGACTATAAAATGTTACACAATCATAATAATATCTAGTTCTGAGTACATTGCCATAAATCCAATAGTATCTAGTCTAGAAATAAAAGTAAAAGAAAATGTGATATGTTCACTTCCCTCCGGGTTTATTAAGACTTCGCTCCAGTAATCTAGATCTAGGTGTTCTATGTCAGCTTGTATGAATAAGTAAAAATAGAATGTTCTGTGCTAAAAAAAGTTAATGTTGGTTATCTTTTTGTTTTGTGAATTTCGCTTAATTTCTTTTTTTGTTTAATATAAATCGTCATTCTTTCTGCACCACACACATTATACACATATTATACATACACAAATATAATCACGCCTCTTTCCCGTAGGGGTGGGCAGAGACTACTAAAAGTGAAGGGATGCATTAACCTATCACTGGGTCAATATGAGAAAACAAATAATTAGAAAAAATATCAACATATTTCAAACCCAAAATGACTGAGAGTAGGGTACGAAAAAAGAGTTGATGCCCTGACTCTTTCATTCCTAGGTATTATGCTAGTTCCAAGAATTCTAGAATACAAAAACCCACTGCACTAAGACAATCCAGATCAATACTATATCTAGTAACGAATAAGAAACAGTCTGAGATTATAGATAAGCGTGTAGCGGTCATTACAGGCCAGACGTCTCCATTGCCGTCTGTATCGCGTAGGCATTGCCCATCATGTGATAACGGCGGTCTTAGGCTGCATTTATATTGCGTATTGGGTTCGGCGCCTTTTGTTATTTTATTGGGTGTCTGAGTTTTCATTGATTATTCAGATAGTCTAGGATTTTTGTTTGGCATCTTTTCTGACTGCAAACTGCTCTTAAAGTATGTGTTAAAAAAATCATAGCTATATTGTATTTTTTTTTCTACAAAATGTTTTTGAATTGTATTTTCAAAGTCGTTTTAAGTAACAGTTGTTGGAGATTTTTTTTCGAGGGAAAAGTATTTTTTTTTTGGATTAAAGAAGTGTTTTTAAGCATAATTACTTTAAACTTTGTTACCATCGTACAATTATGTAGCCATGCATACGAAAGGACGGCGAGACATCAAATGAACTAGAAAGACTGAAAATATAAAGAAACAAATTTTCTGTTATCATTTTACACTTAGCCTTATATTGCACTTTATAAGACAACGGTGCGTTGCAAAGAAAGTATAAAATAATATTATCGGTTTGGTCAATGTCATTCTGTTTTTTATTTCGACTTTGAAGCAGATAGTCGTTATTACAGCTATAACTTTCAAGAAAGTGCTGAACTAAAGATTTCTTTTATATTCTAGTTGAAATGTTACGAGTAGTTCTTACCATAAGAAGTTTTAAAATTTACATTTTATAAGAGGAAACAAAATGTCAATACTTATGCCTCGAAATTCGCTTTTGATACGTTAATTAGTGTTTCGAAAAATCCTGCCCTCATGACAAAATACCCATTAGGTCACATTTTTGTTAAAAAAATTGATACTGCTAACTTCAACAAATAAATCAAAATCCAACCTTCACCTCCCAAACATTGGCCACCGGTCATACCAATCATAACAAAGCTATCAAATAACTTTATAAGAAACAAACATAAGCCCAGAAGTCGCGGCGTGTTTGTCCAATATAATGGGGCCAATGTTTGCACTGCGTGATTGATGTTGGCCCCGGGTTAATGGATCGATATCCGTCTAAGTTATCCTTAGGTTGTGTGTTCTTCACCCTATCGGTGAGCGTATGTGCTAACGAGGGCTAGTTATTGGTGATTGATTGTTGAGGACTTAAGAAGATGTCGTTTTATAGATTATTTTCTTGAGTATCTTCATTGTTGGGAAGTTCTAGAATGTAGACTAATGTCTTCATCGGAACAACGAATACTAATGTGTTAAGTGAAAATTGATTTTTGTTCATTAATTTGTTATTAGTTTTTAAATTACCTACTTTTTACGTTAGGTTAACGTGAGATGGCTGCTATGTGATAGATTACGGCTGCGTTGTTGAGGTCAAGTAAATTAAATTTGACTTTAATATAAAACTAACGATACTACGACATTTGTATTTAAAGAAAATTAAAAGTGTATTTGACATATTATTATAAGTTAAATAATAGTTCCATTAATAGAATAACAATAATTTTAATATATCCTTGCAAATATATTAAAACTAAATTATATTAGCTATCAAATAACTTTCAGCTACTATAAATAAAAAATAACAAAATTTAAATGTTCAATAAATTCCTTTCAATATCGTTGAAATGTTCGATCAAAGTAAATGAACATCAACATTTTAAACTTCGTTGATTCAGCACTGATTTGTTTCTTTATGAAATTGCTTTTACACTGACTCGAAGAGAACTCGATACAATATTCAATACTCAACTTGAATCATTAAAATTTGCTAACTCATTTAATTGGGCGAAATGATTTATATTTTAATGTTAGCTTTTAATTTAAAATTAAATGATAACAACGAATTTAAAGTTGTTTAAGTTACTTTTATCCTTTTTTACGTACGTTGTACATAGGTTGGTAGTTCAGTGGTAGAAGCCATTTTTGTCTGATAGATGTTGCTCATACGACACTTCTAAATAGTGTAGGTTAAAAAATAGTCAAATCATTTGATTATTACTGACTATTAGGAATCATTGACCCTTTACATTTATTAGAATTTTAAGGTTGACACTGCTTACACATAAGCTCGCGAGACACAGTAATGTGGTTATAAAAACTCAGTCATTTTTGGGCAGAAATAGTTTACCTCTGTCACATTCTTTTGAAGAATACACTTGTAATAATATGACATTATTAGTCCACCTCACCACCACAAGCAAAAAGTTTCAGCCAATAACAACTCCCAAACACATGCTAACATCAGACCTCGTTTATACAAAATATATAGCGACACTGTTTTTATTTTCACAGTTGTCAAAATAAAATGCATTTTACAGAGAATGAGGGTACCTAACAAGGTCCACTGTCAATCAAAGAAGGCCTCGTTATTTTTATTTCGAGGTTTATACCATATTTTGAATTCAAGTTTTTATTCAAAGGATGCGAATGTATGATTTTTTACATCAGTTTTGCATATCAAATAAAATATGGGAAGATATTTGTGTTGTGTACGACTTGTACCTAAATATTTTTCTTTATTTTTGAGGCAGTTTATTGAATTTTTGTGTCGCAAGGAATAGTCGTTTAGCGTTATTTTATTGCTTGCCTTTGTTGTTATTTTTGTCACATACGTGTTAATGGATGATAATACATGTTAATGTATTATATTTAACAGTAATGTATTTATGTTGTCATAAAGAAAACTTACGTTTTTCCACCTAACTTACGTGCTTTGACTTTTAAGACTAAGTCACATACTGCCGCTCTTAGAGACTGTTAAGGGTTATTTTATCCCTTAAGCTTCCTTATTATCAATTTTGGGTTACCCAGAGACTTGCCATAATTAGTTTATTTTCATCGATTTATAGAATTATTAAGGATCGATTTGAGCAACTCTTAGAAGTGTGTAAAAAGTTTACTTCGATGGTTAATCAATTAATCAGACATTTCTCGAGTAACTATTAATTTTTTTGGGTACAATAGTTAGTAATCTAAGTTGATAAACAAAAGATTTATGAATAAAATTCAAGGTTTGCCGTTGTTTGATCGTGACCTTAAATAAAAGGAACCCTAAATAAATGTTCTGAATTCGCTAAAATACCGTGGGCAGGCGCAGTAATCAATTCTCTGTCCTTATCTTTGAGAAAAGGCCTGCGCCATTCTTCGTGACACTATAATTTTGTAAGCTTGTAGATAGCAATGTATGCATATGGAATGGTGAGGAATAAAACTACATTATTACTTTTGGGTTTTGTTTTAGGTTAGTACTAAATATTGATACTAAAAATGACGTCTGTAAAGAATTCAGTAAATCAGGGCCTAGTTGTAAAATATCATAGACTAAACACATTTATATGGCCGAGTAGGTACCTTTTTTTAAATTATTGATTGAGTAAACTTAACTCAAGACCAAAATTAACCAAGACTAACAAAATTCTCAAAAAAGAAGAATTTTGGTTTATTCTCGGTAGTGAATAAACCTAAAATCCTGCATTATGGATCCTATTAGTTATAAAAGTACAACCCTCTAATGCTAACTAAGCTTTCATCAGAAAATAACATCATAATACTTATAACTTGCGCTCCACCACAACCATCTATTAGCTACATCTTCTCAGCTGAACATGGAAATCAAGCAACTTATTTAGCAACTTTACCATAGAATAATAAAGGGTTGTGCAATAAATAACAATATTATGTTAATACAAGTTTATATTCAGCTTTAACGAGATTCGAACGAGCGATCCAACTTCAACTACTCGTTATGTTGGAATCAAAATATTTATTATGAATTAATTTACATAAGTAGTAGGAAATATGCATGTTTGAGGTATACTAACTCCTTGGTGTTTGTTCTTGCCGATGTTTAATGGCGTTATTATTATAGTTTATGGTTGTTCACGCTTGTTGTAAAGTAAAATAATATTAAGACTTAATTAGGGTTAAATTATTTTTTTTTGGAAGTGTAATAATTATTTCATTTTTATTGCTTATTTTGATGTTTATTTTAGTTATTTTATTCCAAATACAGAATTTTAATTATTAATTAGTTTTTTGAAAGTCTTTTTATTTCGTTTAAAAGTTTGAACTAGTGTGGTGTGGTGTTTTTTAAGATACTCATCAAAAAATGTTTTGATTTTAAATCCACCTCTTAAAATATAAATATGCTGAGGTAGGTTATTAACGCTAGGGTAGACTCGTGTTGCTCCGCAAAGAAGGACGGCCCGTGGATGCTCCATCCGCGTATCGGCCCATTGTTTTGCTTGACGATGTGGGCAAGTTCTTTGAGCGAATTATTGCTGCGCGCATCGTCAAGCATTTATCGAGGATAGGGCCCGATCTTTCTGATAGCCAATTTGGATTCCGAGAGGGTCGCTCGACAATTGACGCGATTCAGCGCGTCAAAACTCTCTCCGACCAGGCAGTATCGGGAGGTGGGGTTTTGCTAGCGGTATCGTTGGATATTGCCAACGCTTTTAACACTTTGCCTTGGAGTGTCATCATGGAGGCTCTACGATACCACGAAGCACCAGCGTATCTTCAAAGAATAATCGGAGCCTACTTGGAAGACAGAGCGGTGATCTACGAAAGTCGCAGCGGGTTTGCGACACGGCAAATGTCTTGCGGAGTCCCACAGGGGTCAGTACTGGGTCCGCTCCTGTGGAACATTGGCTATGACTGGGTCCTCCGAGGTGCCACCCTCCCGGGCGTCAGTATTGTCTGCTATGCCGATGACACGCTGGTACTCTCCCGGGGGTGTTCGTTCCGTGAAGCGGCCCGTTTAGCCACGGCAGGAGTGGCGCAGGTCGTCGGCCGAATAAAAATGCTGGGCCTGGACGTGGCGCTAGAAAAATCCGAGGCCCTTGCCTTTCACGGGCCCCGAAAAGCGCCACCAGCTGAGTCCCACATCATTGTAAGTGGGGTTCGCATAGAGGTGGGGTCCACAATGCGTCATTTAGGGCTGTTACTCGACAGCAGATGGACCTTTGACTCCCACTTCGAAAAATTGGGGCCCCGAGTTGTGAAAGCGGCGATCGCGCTCAGTCGCCTGCTGCCTAATGTGGGAGGTCCGGAGACAAGCTGCCGCCGACTCTTCTTGGGGGTGGTTCGCTCCATGATGCTGTATGGGGCTCCCGTGTGGGCGGAGAAACTGACACGGCGAGGTTTAGCTCTTTTGTGCCGCCCGCAGAGGGCTATGGCAGTCCGGGTCATTCGCGGCTACCGTACAATATCCTGTGTGGCCGCGTGCCTTCTAGCAGGTACACTTCCCTGGGACCTGGATGCCAGAGTCCTCGCGAGTGCATATGAGTGGCGAAAGGAGTTACTCAGTTGCGGCGAAAGGCCTCCACCTCGAGCTGTAGAGGTATTGTTAAGGGAGCTCCGTTTTGCCTTCTTGGAGGTATGGGCAGAGCGTTTAATTGTGCCTGGAGCAGGCCTCAGGACTGTGGAGGCGGTTCGTCCCGTCCTCGAAGACTGGGTCAGCAGACGCCACGGAGCACTCTCCTTCCGGACGGCACAGGTGCTGTCGGGACACGGATGTTTTGGCAGTTACCTGTTTCGTATAGCGCGGAGGGAACCCAGCCCCCGGTGCCACCACTGCAGCGATATCGAGGACACGGCCCAGCATACACTCGAGCACTGTCCAGCTTGGGCGGTACAGCGCCGGTTCCTCGCTGCGGTAATAGGTGATAATCTCTCGCTACCGGCCGTAGTAGCTTCGATGCTTAGGAGCGAGGAAGCTTGGAGCGCCGTTACCGTCTTTTGTGACGAGGTAATGGCGCTCAAAGAGGGCGCGGAAAGGGAGCGAGAGATTATATCTAACCTCCCGATCCGCGCTAGGCGCACAAGGGCTAGAAGAAGGGCTGACAATGCCCTCCTTCAGCCACCATAAATGGCTTACGGCGGCAGACGTGGGGACGTCTGTTGCTTTAAATTAAAGGCCAAAGATGGCGCGCGCGGTGCTTCCGCGCGCCTTCTCATCAGTGTAAAGGGGAAGTTATCCCCCACTGTCTCATCGTAGTAGCTCCGGGAAGGAGCCTCCCTGCTGGAGATCGCGGTAGTTTGCACTGCTTTCCCGCCTGGTCTCCAGCAGAAGGGAAGGGTGAAGCACTCCGGTGGTTTTAGCCGGTAAGAGTCCGGCATACCCCTCCGCCTTCCCCAGGGTGGAGGAAGTCCATGAGGATTTCCCCGGGTAAAAAAAAAAAAAAAAAAAAAAAAAAAAAAAAAAAAAAAAAAAGGTTATTAACGCTAATGCCGCGTGATATAAAGAAAAATCTAGTATTTAATTTCTACCGATCTACTTGTGAGGATAATTGAAAAAAATATTTAGTACCGTAGTTCTATCAAAATTTCGAATACCGTTACCACCCAACCCTTTAAAAGCACAAGCATGACGCTTAACATATGTAGATTCTTGACACAGATTTCAAAACTCATATCAAACATTAAAGTCACACATAAACGTTTGTTTCCTTCTCATCGGTAGCTTTGTTCCTCTCCTTAATACATTGTAATGTTTTGCCAAACCCACATTGAGCTGTCAAACTTTCGTCAGATAAGCGTACACCGTGTAATTATTTCTTTGAATGTACCATTTAAGTATGTAGAAAGTATAAAATTACATGGTTTGAATTCAACGTAGATGGAAGCTTTAAAACGATTTTTCACACGATAACTACATTTTTTAATGGCTTTATTGTTTTGGATAGAAAAGGTTTGGTTTGAGCGTTGGTGAAGTCATTATAATTTTAATAGGAGAGAATTGTTTTAATATGACTCATAGAGTACTGTTTCTGTTTGTGCTATTCAGATATTAGTGAATGGCTTTTCTGGAAAGACAATGGCTTGGTCTATAACAAAGGTAAGACCAAGACTTAAGATAATCGAAGATAAATAAAAACTGCTTTTATTGATTATACGTGTGAGTCGTTGAGGTAAGAATATGGACTCACTTCTATCGTATGTTTTTAGTACTTATATCAAACTTTTAAAAGCTAATTTAAAGGTGAACAATTAATTACAATTTACGCAAATATGCTTTAATGTAAATAAATCAAATTAAGTGTAGGCATAACATTTGATTAGAATAAAGGAATATAAATAAAAGTATAGGACGTGAAAGATAATTTTTGCCTATATTTATTTCTATAAATATTATTTATAAGAAAATATAATCGTATACTTTGTTATGTCAACGTTTCAAACAGTGGTAGTAGAGCAGTTTGTTTTCGCGTGCAGTGCAGGATGCGGGTTCAATCCAATACAATAGGAATATTTATGTAGCCATCTATTTTATTTATTTTCTTTAAGTGATTTGCCTTTGTGCGCCTCAGAAACAAATTTGTCAAAGTGTTCTCAAAGACCACCAGTTTACACTAGGTAACTACATAATTCAGGATTTATTTATGATCAATCTTGCTATAGGAAAAATAAGCTTTATAGATTTCTACACTTTTTTCTCATAACGATGACCTTTATTTAGCATTTTATTTTAACTCTGTTTGTCGTCTGTAACTTTTTGGTCATACCCTATTTAATTTCTCAGTAATTTCTCGAGCAACATTTCTGTTAATCACTATTCCTAAAAAGGTAATAAACCCTTAATATGAAACCATCAAAGTCCAACCTGTTATAAGAGCAAATATTGACGGAACGATAGCAAGTCCAAACCTCCACTAAATGAGATGAAGAGACGAAGCTTTTATTTGTTCATTGTCATGTTTTTTAGGGTTCCGTATCGCAAAAGGAATAAAACGGAACCCTTATAGTATCACTTCACTGTCCATCCGTCCGTCAGTCAAGGCTGGTTTTCAGAAACGCATAGAGATATTAAACTAAAATTTATATCTAATACTCAAGTTTACTGTCCCTTGGAGCTGCGAAAAAATAAAACTTTTATGTTAAAGCAATCAAAATAATTAATAAAAATAATATAATATTCCGGGACATCTCACACACGGTTATCTGATCCCAAGCTTAGCAGAGCTTGTGTTATGGTAACCAGACAACAAAGATACAGACAAATAGATACCTCCAGGTTTGTACGGAACCCTCGATCGCGTACTCGTACTTGGCCGGTTTTTATTTTATTTGTTGATTGTCAACTGTTCTGTGACTTTCACTACCTGGAACTAAGGAAGATGGTAATAAATTATGAAGTGTGGACAGGGCGACGTTCATACGATTATTTTAAGACTGTGCCACACAACGAGTAGTGGCGAATGATATAAATGTTGTTTTGTTTTGGGCTTGATGTGGTGTGAACTGATGTTATGACAGCGAAAGGATCTTTTATTTATATTTTTATATCATAGAAAATTTATTGCACGTAATATATTGTTTTACAGTTATTGTATTGTTTAATTATAGAAATATTTACACTAAAAGTATTTTTCGTTGTTGAGTTTATTACGATGCAATAAAATGGCAAAATTAAAAAGTAACAATCATTTTACTATCAATTCTGCATTAGGATTTATAACACACATTGTGAACAAAACACTGCACATTTTTTTTTCATGCCATTTAAATTACATTGCCTTAAATTGTTTTCTTCGTCAATTGAGTGTTCTGTTGATAATGCTATAATAAGTAGCTTCAAAATCTTCTTAACTTTAAGTGTAGCATTACCCTAAGTGTTATCATTTGCTGTAAACCACACCTGTTAATGTTATGTATGCTCTGTCATTATGAATGGAATGCTTTGACGATGGATATGCTAATGTAATACGATGGCAGGTCAATAATATTAATGCAGCGGCACGTTTTGCATATAATTACTTCAATAAAATGCATTATTAGTGGATATAGAATGTACACACAAAGAATATTTTATGTCCTCATTTTTATCGAATAAATAATATACGCTCTAATTTTCCAGTCAGGAATGACGTCGAGAAAAATTGGAGCTTTTTGGTATATGAATAAAAGTGGGCTTTTTTATCGTTATTGAGTTGAAACAAATACATGCTAAACAATAATATAAATAATAATAAAATACTGGTTCCATTGCAGAAAGTACATAAGAAGTATTGCAAATCTTTATTCGTCAACCGCCTTCTTTTCATAAAGAAACGTGTCAACCGAAGGATTTTTAAACAAATTCATCGCCAAAAGTACGTAAAATTTCAATTTGTATTTTTAAGTCAAACGTGTCCGGGGATGATCTGAAATGGAATCGACGTATTTCCCAGTAAATCCCGGACTCAGCTGTAAAATCTCGAACGAGGGTGAATTTATAACGCAATGAACAAAAGCCGCGAAAGCATAAATCACGAATTTAATGAACAGTTTTATTTGTTTAATAGTACGACGTCTTTCTTGCTAACTCCAGTATTTATTTAATGACGTTGTTATAACAAAAACATTGTTCGGCGACAAAATTTTCTGGTAGTTTGCTCTTAATTACTATAATATCATTCTCGCTTTTGCTTGGGAGCTATTATTTTCCCTCACGGTTTGTTGAACACCTTAAATGGGTACATTATTTCACCATCTAATTTTCATTTGTGCGAAATTTCATTTGGTCGGTTGTGATATCGTGCGTAGCTACCTTCCTTGCCACATATTAGCCGTTTTCGAGTGTTCAAAGCCAGTTGCGAGTGAAATGACACGGTTTACTTACTAATTAATGCTTGTGTCGAACGAAAGGAAAACTTGAACGTTACCTTTAATTAGAATTATATTTGCGTTGCGTTTGTTTTGTTTAATTAGATGCTTTGATATTTGTTTTGAAAATGTTTTGCGTAGAAACTAGGTATGGTTTGTTGGGTAAGAGAGACCTAATTAACAAATGCTTCGGTTTTTATTTAATTAAAACAATCCCTGTTGAGGACAAAGAAGAAACGACCCGAAAATTATTTTAAGCTTGATGGTGGGTAGCTGAAGCTGTCAAAAAGGTACTTTTAAATGTTTTTATAATAACATCAATTAATGAATCTGGCAAAAATACTATACCATGTACGTAAGAACTCGAACAGTTCACACTAAAAAGTCCTGATCAGGGTTGCCAAACCTCCTATGCTAAACATATTGCAAATTCGTGCCAACCCTTGCCACACACCTTTGCATCTGACATTACAAATCTATATTTAGCCTAACCAACGGAAGACATTTAATTTAATATAACAGATGTCCTCATCTCAAGAGGACACGCTCCGCAGCGAATCCTTTGAGTTTGTCACGGGCAAACTCAAAAGAACCATCAACAAAGGATTGTTATTCCAAGTGTGTTCAAAGTTATATAAACAAGTTTGACAATTGAGCGTAAAGCTTCGAAGACTATGCTTTGAAATCTTATCAGTGAAAATAAAACGGGATCCCAAAAATAATATGCAATGAAAGGATATATTTGAACAAAGGATCCCACTTTTTTTAATTCTCGCTAATACTTTTGGAGTAAATATGGATTTATGAAACATTAATCCGCAGGTAGATCAGTGTTTGAAGTGTAAATAAAACTCTAAAATATTACTTTAATATTAAAGAGATGTCTTTAAATGCCTACACTTTATTTACTTAAGATCTATATAGTATATGCCAAGCGGCAACAATCTTCCAGAAAAATTTTCATTAAAACTTTTGCTTTAAGTGTTTTTTTTACTTATAATAATTGTATATTTTACTCATAATAAAAGAACTATTTAGGTATCAACCAACGTACCTTTTAGGTTCTTAATTAAAGCATAAAAGCGCACTTCGATTTTGCACACTTGGGACAACAACAAAAACTATTTGGCAATTGAATTCAAAAGCACCCAAATATTTGGCAGCAGCATTTTGCCATCGAAAAACATTTACTTAGCTTAGTGACCTAAAATACTGAAATCGATACACATACTCTAACAGTTATTTCATGGTTCACAAAACGATAAACAAATATACTTTATTTATAGCCCACTACAGTATAAAGTCGAATAAAATACTCTCAAAATATGCGCCGTTCTGGTAACACATTCAGTACCTCGATGTTTGCTTCGTTTTGCGTTCAGAAAACAAATGGTTGAGGTAGATAATTGAAATCCGAACTAGGGCAGGCTTCCCGCTTGCCGTCCGTGGAATACCGATGGAGTCCTCTTTAAAACTATTTTCTATCTCTCCACATACCCCCTTTTGCGGGCTAGTGACCGACAAGCCTGTGGTACTGCGCCCAACTATGTACAAGTCCCATGACCCACTTGCAGACTAAACGAGGCAAAATTATTAAAGGAATTTTAATAAAAACACGCCGCGTTGTTTACGACTAGGTACGAGTATGTTTTAGGTTACAATGTGCTTCGTGAGTCGATTATGGAAATGTGCCGAGGGTAGAGTGACGTCATGGGGAAGAAAAATACGGTTTTGTTGTGCTTACGGATGTTTCTATGTGGTGAGTACGACTATCTAGAGATATAAAACAACATTTATCGTTGTGTTATTTATTCGCAACTTAAGTCGTGTTTATATTATACAATTGTAACAGGGCCTTGCGATAGTACTTGTTGGGCGTCGATTCATAGCACATATGAATTGATATTTTGGAATTGATAACTTGTTATCGACTATGTTTCTTTATATGTCAAAGATGTACAATGACTTTATACATCTTTAAACTGAAAATAACTGAATCTTTACTAAAATCATAATTTGGTTACCATGTTAATTAAATACAGAAGTACCTACAAAGAAACCATAGACAGTTATAAACGTCCAACAATAACCCATCCGGTTCAAACTCGTCTTCAAAAGTCAATAACTCACATTGGAGTCGTAACCTCACATTACATCACACAAGTTTCGTAAAGAATCATCCTGAGTGACAATTTAATGAAGTGTTGGGCCTTTGTGTAATTAAAATGAACGTCATTAAACTCGAACCTACAACTAATGAATGGATGCGTGATAAATCAGATGGGAATTTCGTAAGCGAAAATGAAGATATTGAAGTAGGTAGTACTCAAATTGAGTTTGAGCGTAAGGTAACGGTAGCTTTTGTGTTACAAGCACGTAATTGTTATTGACATCATACAGAAGCGCAACTTAAGTAATATTTAATAAAAGTATCTTGCGAGAGGAATTGTGTAATGGTTGCGTGGTGTGATTTCTAACGCATGGTGATATTAAACACTATGGCTTGTAATTAAATAGTTAGTGTGAGTTTTGAGCATGTTTAGTTACATGCGTAGTTTGCGTACGTACCTGTATATACAAATATAGTAAGACGTGTGAAACTTGAAACAGAGATAATGATATAAAAAACCAAAATAATTTCTTTAATAAAAATAACTCATGATCAGAGGGCTGGTTTGTTCCTTGCACAGAGAATCGGCATTGCCATTCAACGTGGCAATGCTGCCAGCCTTCTTTCTGCCAGGCATGTTTCCCGCTATTGACAAGGATGACGATGAGTTTTTTGACGCCTGTTAGTTTTTTTATTAATGTAAGTTTTAATTTTAGTATAGTTAGAGTTTGTTCTTAAATTAGAAAAAAAGTGTATTTAAAATAATTATTTAGACATCATACTTGTCGAGTGGTAAAACAATGAAATGCGTAGTTACGCAAATATTGACGAAAACCGTTGACATTTCTATCAAAGGCACAAATGATCATCAATAAACAAGAACGTTTACTCAAATTCCAAACTGAATGCATAACTAAAACTGAAATTCATGTTATGATTTCAACGTATCTCAAACGTGAAATTAATGCCGCCAACACAGGGGCTCTTTGTTGATACGGCAATTACAAACAGATAGGCGTAACGTTTAGTCAGATTGTTCATTCTGAAATACCCATTATCTTAGCGTAATCAATCAGGTTCAACAAGAATTTTCAATGGCATTGTGGTGTAATCGTTGAATTACATTCGTCCTTCAGCGTCTTCGCCACAATTATTTGATTAATTTGGGGTATTTGTCATTCTGTAGTTTGTGTATTTTGGGCGGGTCTCATTTGTTTATGGAGAAAATTTATGTGGTTTTGAAATTAGAAATGTTTGCGGTTGGTTTTTCTTAGTTTTGAATATTTTTTGGCTAAGGTACACATTTTTTAGTTAAATCCGTAGATGAAAGAAGGGAGCAAATTAATTTTAAAACTAACAAAACACCCTTACGTAATACTCTTGCATGTACAGTTAAAATGTACATTAAAAAAGGCTATTACTACACCAGGGATTAGAATCCTCGGAACGGCACACTTAAATTATAAGTTACCACTTACCTCATCTATCCTATTTTAGTCATCTCCATTAATTCAACCACAGACTCTGTAATCTCATGTACGAATGATATAATTGAAGGAGGCACGTAATTCGCATATAATCAAACACCCATGAAGGTAATTATTTCGACATAACGCGATGATATCATAGAGACATCGTTAGCGGTTACATTGTACGTTTAAATGCGGATTAAGATCCTCTTGATTGATTATAGCATAATGTGAAATTGTATCTTTAGTTAATGTTACTAAAAGGTCAGGATGTTTTGCGGATTGATTACAAGTAATGTGGTCATTAAGCACATTGTTTATAGCACCTGAATTGGATGAGCAATAAAATGTGATGTCGAGCTTGTCGATACTTTATGGGGCTGATGTTGAGTCGATTGATGTGAAATGAGCGTAGGCAGGTACATTTTAATAGGCATCATACGTAGTTGAGACGCTTACAAACAAGCCAAAGGTCTCAGTGAGGCAATAAATTATGAAGGTATCGAACTTAAAGCTAACGATGAAAATCTGTGACTGTATACATTAAATAGTAAATAAAGTTTAATGGAATTAAAAGACGGAACAAATGTGCGTGAAGACAACCTACTGCTACTAACAATTGTATCTTCCATTTAAGACTTTCATAGCTCATAAAAGGCACAAAGATTCATGCTAAGTAACACGACGAGACCCATTACAATAAAGAACGACTGTCAACAGGCTGTACATGCAGTCATGAAACGCACTCAAAGAATGTCAATCAGTCTAAAACTATTGTCAAAAACGAAGACAATAAAACTAAGAATAAGACAAAAGTAAACATTTTGCGTGATATTTATGGTACAAAAAAACATAACAAAGGTACAGAGGTACTTAAAAGAATTTATGTCATGGTTCTAAGACTGTTTTATTACGACTACCGTATTTATGTCAATAGGGAGTCAACAATGAGTCATAACGTTTCCATGTGTTTTATGGGCATTTGGAAGCATTTTTTGCTTTTATGTGCTTCGAAGATATTGCTACTGGTTACATCGAAGACAATGGAATGGATATCCGTTCGGATGACTTTTTTGTGTTTGGTGATGTCGAGTTTGATGAGCAATATAATCTTTATATTGTAAGAAATACCTAATATAAACATACTGTTAAAAATAACTAAAGAACAAATATATCTTTAATGGGTAGCATTTAATATCATTTAGAAAGTTCCAAATTATTATAATTGGTACCTAAGTATAATTAAGCACCATGACAATAATTTATAGCCATACCAATTTACCTATAGGAAAGGAAAATGAAGTAATTAGATGGCTACCATTAATTGTGGCGACGCTTGCCGAGTAACCGTTCAACTTACGGTACTAGACAAATATTTTTATGACCGACAGATATTTGTTCTTAGAGGCATTTGCATCTAAGATTGCTGATCGTAAATTCACCCACAAGTCACGACGTAGTAGAAATAGTGCCGCCCTCGCTATTTAAATCTTACAAAACGTTTAAGAAGAAATAGTACATTTCGAAATTATCCGATTTAGGGTCGAATAAACAATACGTTAATAAAGACGCCGTGGGTGTGATACTCTAATTGATGAAACAAGTGAAGTGAAGGAGTGGGTGTTAATAGCCATTATCATTGTATGACAAATGTCACATAAAATTGCTTTGTTTCGACAGCTCTCCCACGATAATTCTTCTGACGGCGTCTGCGGGGATGTGCTTACAGATGAAATAGAACACGATCGCTGTTAGGGGTCTATTAGAAGAAAAATAAGTAACACATTTGGGTGACGTTTCATGTTTTTACCTAAAGTACAAATCGTTATTTTGTGATTATATCTTCTATGGAAAGTTTTACCAAACAGTTTATATTAGAAACAGTATGATAGGATTCTTAACCTTTGCTGAAAAACTTACATACAGTGATAAAATAATGCCTTTTTTTTCTACATTTTATCTAATGCAGGCTACTTGCAGGCCCATAAAACTTATACACTACTACTATTCAATTCTTTTTTTGAGTCACTATAATCCAGTAACAAGACAAATGTCGAATAGTTCAACAACACTATCCTTATTATTCTCAGTATCGACATCAAACTTATCGATATTTACGACGAATCGATATGAGTCGGCACTTGAAGTTCCCATTAGGTTTCAGCAAACAGCTGTCGATATTGCATCACGTTATCACTAGTTAAGTGGCATTTCCTATCTGCATTGGAATGAATCATCCCATAATTTAGTTTTAATAGTATGACGTCGCATCGTGTGGGAATTGGAACGGCGGTGTTCTTGGCGTGGGGAGTTTGTCACCTATGCTCTGTTTAATTAGTGTCAGTGTTGACCGAACGAATAGTTTCGTGAGATAATTCTTATGCTATTGTTTTGGTTCAGAATTAAGGTTTCACCTAGTGTTTGTAGAAAATTCGTCACATTCGTATTGTCCTGTTTTTTCTTATTTATGCGTGACAGATTTTTTTTACTCATTTAAAAATCAACTGAATGTGGTGAAACCGTTCATTGACGTAAAATTTTGGGTCACTCGCACACGGAAGCTGAATGCTTGGTCGCTTCGTGTACGGGACGCTTTAAATTGTATTAAGTAATTTTATTATCAGGAAAGTTTAAAAAAAAGGAGTACTGTTGTTATTTGTTAGCACATTAAAACATTTTAACTATTATATGTAGGTCTACTTACTTGTGTATGCCACTTGTGTATGTGTTAAATGTTTGTTAATTTCAAAGTTCAATAGCCAACAGGTATTATAACACAATAATTCTCCAATACGAAATTTCGTCATAATTGTATTGTTTCTGCACGAAAACAATTATTAATGTCTATTTTACCGTTTGTTATGAATTTATATTGTATTTACTATTGAATTATTTATTGCGCATGTATTTTATTACATCGTTCATTTTCAATTGACTAGAAATTACGTCCTTTATTGAAAACTTCATGTGGTTACGGGCTTTAATTAAGTCGAATGCGTCACTATTTATTGTATTATTTGAAATTTAAATATTTATGGACTAAATAAACCTACGACCTACCTAAGTTTTGGTAGATTATAGAATTTTTCGTGATTACAAATATGTACCTTATGTTCACACTGTTTGGGTGTATATTTAAATATTGGTCTACATACTTTAGGTAAATAGTACTAATAGATTGTGTGCTACATTAAAAAAATATTTGATAAAATCGGCTTAATAATTAATAGCTCTGTTTTATTTGCAATCTTTATTGAGATCTTTTTGTTAGGTCATAAATTAGGCATGATTTATGACGAACATAAAATGCTGGTTTCAGTCTATAAAATATGATATCAGTTGCTTTATTGACATGATCTATGAGAGTATTTTGATCACACTTTAATTCCCGAATTTATTGTTTTAGTAATACTGATATTTGAGATTGCAGTCTTTACTTTTTATTTATTAAAAAATTGTTTGCTTATCCTACTTTAAATTATTACTTATTATATACAAAAAGGTCAAAGTTTGGATGGGGAACAATGGATACTTTTTATTTCGGCAATTCTACAGAAACGGCAGTACGGGAAAAACTTACCAAATTATAATAATAATAATATTCCCGGACATCTTCACACACGGTTGTCTGATCCCAAGCTAAGCAGAGCTTGTGTTATGGTAACCAGACAACTGATAAAATTACTTATATATTTCTAAATAAATACATATTATAGATAAATTACACCCAGACACCGAACAAATGATCGTGCTCATCACACAAACATTTGTGCCGGGTGGGAATCGAACCCACGACCTCCGGTATAGCAGTCATGGTCTCTCACCACTAGACCAACAGGCCCGTCAAAGTCTTTATGTAGAGTTTTAACATTTCAGAACAGTTGGAAAATCCAATCTAAACCCTGTTCCATAATTACTAAAAAGGTATTTTGCATTTATAATATTGCAATTTTAGTGTGGAATTTAATATCTCCTAGTGCTGTTTTTACTACATTAACATTGGGATCATAGGTCACAAGTTCGATATTATTTCATGTTTTAAACATTATATGTTTTTAATTATGTTTCTTTATGTAAATATTTAAGTATTGCTTACGACAGTTTATTAAACGTTCTTCGATATGTAAACATTCAATTGTGTCTATTACCAGTCTAGCTACAAAACATAAGATCTTTTTTAAACAACTATATAAGCATAGGTAATATAATTATTTATACACGTACTCAAAGTTAATATCAAAAGCTTCCTCATTAATTATTATCATAAAAATAAACCGCTCATGAAATGCCTTTCATCACTTAGTCCGACAATCTTGTATCTTTCAGAAAGAAAACCCATTTTTTAAGACTCCTCTTTCCTAAAACCTCCTCCGTGCGTCAACACACGCAAGATCAACGTAAGTAGAACATTAGTCACGGTAATCTAGAAACAAAGTACAATTGCGATGCCATGTATCAGAGGCCCAATTTTCTTAGCCAATAAAAGTTAATGGGAATAAATAGGCTAATAATGGTATCAAATAAATTGCTACCGCACTTGAGTAACTGCATGTTTCAATTGACCTTGACATACTTACCTTGGGTTTGACTGAAGGTGCAGTTGATAAGATTGATGTAACAGAGTTAGGATAACCTTTAAACATAACATACCATCACGCCTGTATCCCCGAAGGGTTAGGCAGAGGTGTACCAATGTACACCCACCATTTGCCGGAATCTTTAAAGAATACTGAGACTATATAGAAGCCCTATGTTTTGATGTAGAGATCTGACAGTTCAGCAAACATCTAGGTTATGAGAAATAAATATTTTCAGGTTTATTTATTTTTATTTTACTTTCTTGAGAGCTCGTCATACGACTATAGTTTACGTCTATTTCAATAGAGTTAAAGAGGTTATGTTTGCAAATCATGTTTGTGATAAAAAATTAATGTAATATTCATTATTTAAGGTCAGGTTATAATACTGTCAGTGTATTTTTTCGGCCAGATGCGTTATGCTTAAATACGTAATTTATTTTATTAAATAATTAAAATAGTGTATTCTTTGACGTCGCTTTTAATTTACCTCAAATTTGTGTTTGAATATAACATTTTATTTTAATTGACTTCGCTTTTTGTATGTGATTTAAAAAGCAGCAATTTTTAAATGTATCACAACAAAACACCCACCTTTCTCTTTGATCTAGATCAGCGAAAACTTTTTAAAATTTTATCCGAAATATATTTTGAAAACAGAAAAGTATAATTAATCGGATTATGCGTAACTTCCCTTTGAGGTTATGCAAGAAAAAATGTGATTTTAAAATTCTGTGGGCGAGTTCCTACGATTATGATATAGACCGGGTATTCTGGTCACGTTTACCCAGCTTTGTCAGATTTGGCTGCAGGTAGCTTTGCCTCTAAGTAGATTTTTTTTAATAATTTCTAAGTGACTTTATATGCCTACTGCTAGGAGCGTTTCTTTTAAATTGTTTTATAAAACAATAATAATAATTTAAATTGTTCTGGAATAAAATTACTACTTAATAATATAATATAACAATCCAGCCTATAAACGTCCTACTGCTGGGCAAAAGCGTCTTTCAAAGTACATATAACATTGAAAAAGCCACATTTGTGATTGCCTGGGTTCGAACCAGCAACCTTGTGCATACAAATCCGTTCATTGAACCTCTAGGCCAACACGACTCTAAATTACTACTTGTGTAATAGAAAATATTAAACATTTCAGTGTACTTACACTAAGAATCTTTAAATTCAAGTAAATAATATTACATACCAATATCTATTAAAATTATTACACCCACATTTAAAAAATCTCACCTTTTTACATATTTAATATTTAGTGGCGTTTTGTTCAAAGTTTTGTTACTAGTACTCAGGTCTTAATTATCTCTTTTTCAACTCAATTGACTCCACAACGTATTAGCAGGAAGTGTGAAAGTGTATGTCGTAACTCAGTTTGTGCGAGTTTTGTTAAAGCCTGGGATTAGCAGCGACTATTAAACAAAAGTTGTTAAGTTAAGATGTGTGGTTAGTGTATAACATAACATACCATCATGCCTGTATCCCTGAAGGGTTAGGCAGTGGTGTACCAATGTACCATGTCCCATGTAATAACTTTAGATTTAAAAAACTTTTTAGTAATGCAGTGTGTATAATTGAATATTGAGATTGATTAATAGGTACATATTTGTATAAGATAAGTCTGTCTAACAGTAAGTGACAGAATGGTTCAGTGGCTATGAAATGGTATTTTATGTTAGAGTTGTGAGTTCGACGGCTTGTTTGGTTTGAACATGTGTTAAGTGTGTTTTATCACTTTAACAAAAAAAAAATTGTATCACGATGTAAAGTAAAACTTAAATTTCTTATACTTGCTTTTAAACATAAATCTGAGAGTTGGAAACTTTTTTTACTATTTCATAAGGTTTATAGTTATGAGATTTTATGACGACTTTATAAAAGTTGTGTTATAATAAGTTTTGGTAATTTAGAATATGCTTTACGCAAGTAATAAGTTACTTTTACTACCTAGTAGTTCAAATAATTGTTTTTTATCAAAAAACATATTATGAGTACTTCTTATGTTTCTGTACTCTACCATAGTTTGTACATTCGTGGTAAGGAGAGGGAAATAAAAAATAATTTATAGCAAAATTATCACAATGGCTTTATTAAAATACATAAATAGTATACTCGTGACTTATATGGACATTTATTTACAATCTATATACAAATTCACATAATAATTTCTACAGCAGTCTTATAGGATGTATTTACACCAACATTATGAAACGCCCTTTGTAACGGCGAGAAATTACAAAAATAGATTAAAATCTTAATTATTTGGTAAAGCGCGCGTTTCGGTTAATACAAATATTCACATGAAGCTTTGACTAAATGATTTTACATGAGTTTTGATAGAAGCGTAGACTAAACAAGATAGGCTTGTCCTGAAGACTGAGTGTCGATAAGTGGCGGCGGCGGGGGCCAGTGCCTGAACTCTCGTCTCCGGTTCGGATTGTTTGCACCTAGTTCTAGAGAAGAGTAGTCGGAGTCTATGGAGGAGTATATATGATCTGAGGGCGGCCGGCCGTCCGGCCCGTACGGCCCCGTCTGCACGTGCGGCGCCCGGTGCTCTACAAACTCCGGCGTCGCACTCACGCCGTCCGCGGACCCTCTTATTTTCTCCGTAAAGGAAAACGACCTCATCGTCCCGTTTTGCATACCACTTCTCATCGTATAAGAATTGATATTGTTCCTATATGTAGACGATTTAGATTTATATTTCTGATCCGGCATCGCATATCGCAACTTCTCCCAAAATTTGTTTTGACCCCACCGTATCCTTGAACTCGTTTTTAAATATGGCCTTAAGTCGGGATCGCATTCGGCCTCGGGCAATACTGAGCTTTCTTCTATTATTACTAAGGTATAAATTCGCGGTTTTAAGATTTCATACAATGCCTGGCGAAATTCGAAACGCGACCATTCCGTTTCTATGAAGTTCCTTGTAAGGACTATTATAATGCGTTTAGACGCCTCCGCCGCCTCAGGAAGTGGTAACGTGCACTGCATATAAGCGACATTATGTTGCGGTATATCTCTATAGTGTAAACAAAGGTGATACGACGGGCTTCCATTTTCCAATTCAGCAGCCAACGTTTGAATAACAAAATCATCATCCTTTGGGCTGTAGCAAACATAAGCATCGTATAATTTATCAGTGTCGTCGTACGCTCCAGTGAATGGGAACAATCTTATACCGCAGCTTGTATAAAGCCATATGCGAATCGTGTCTCTGAATAAGAAAATCACAAGGATGACTAGCATAATCAACATGAATCCAGAGAGCGTAGTCACCATCATGGGCATGTAATTTGAGACCAACATATTATCTATAACAGAATCTCCGGCGTAATAGTCGCTACATATTGTGCCATTCAAATTGAGCTCTTTCTTTTGTGTCGATTTTGGGTCAGTGTTCCAACACCACACATCGGTAATATCAACAATTTTACCGACGTTATCTGATATATACGATGTAAACTTCTGTAAATATCTACATTTGCACGACCACATGTTGTTCCCTAATGTGAGAGCATTCAAGTTTCTGTTAACATTCAAACTCCAGACGTTAAAATCTACTAATCTATTGCCATCTATTCTTAATATTTTCAATGAATTCAAAGTTAGAAACGTCGAGTTTGCTATATGGCTGATAAAATTGTCTTGTAAGTAAAGCTCGTTAAGCTGCGTCAGATGTTCAAACTCGTAGCCGTTTAAATGCTTTAGTTTATTGTTACCGAGATGCAGCGTAATGAGGGAGGATAAACCAGCGAACGTTCTATTCTGTATGTTTTCAACTTGGCTCGCATTAACATAAAGAGATCTCATATTTTTGCGACCGATAAATGCATAATTTTGTAGTTCTTTGAAATCGTTGCCGTCTAAGTATACCTCTGTAGCGTCCATCGGTATTTTTTCTGGTATTTCAATTGCACGTTGGCTAGAACAATCGACAACGTTTTTGTTCCAAGTTGGATCATGATAACAGGAACAATTATTCGGGCACGTCATTTGGCAATCGCAGGCTACGTAATCGCAACAGCGGCAGAGAGTGAAACAATGTGTTTCGTACGTACACAAGAAGTCAGTTGACTGTAAGTTGCTTAATGGCACATGTGTTACGCCTCTAGTATGTGTCATTTTGCACAACACGTTTTCTAGATCCATTATTCTTGGATGCTGTCTCATCGCAGTCATATTGTTTATCAAAGGCAGCCATTCCATAGAGCAATCACAGTTAAACGGATTTCCTCCGATGTAGAACTCAGGCAACGACTTGTTCAAGGGGACCGGGGACAACCGGAGGCTGTTGATATCTAAATGAGATATCTCATTTGCGTAAATATCAACTCGAGTGAGATTACGTTTCTCTATAAACGTGTTCACTTCAATACTGTTTATGTGGTTATTGTTTATGAACAGTAACTCCACGCTGTTGGGAATTGCCATCGGCGATATTTCCACAATACGGTTATGGCTCACGTCTAATGTTTTTATGTGAATTTCGTCTTGTAGTTTATAATAATTTCCTAAGTGTTCAATAAAGTTGTTGTGCACGTCGAGCCATTTTAAATTAATCGGTATAAAAGCGTAATCAAACCACACTAAATGATTATCCGATAGATTGAGCCACAGTAAACTGAGCAAGGTCGAAAATACACCGTTGATATCTGATACAAAATTGCCGTCTAATCGGATCGCTTCTAATTGTTTGTTATTAACAAACGTGCCTCTTTCCACGGCTTGAACTTTATTTTTAGCCAAATTCAGAACTTGTAAGCTTGGCAAATCAAAAAACATACCGACTGTTAGGTTTCCGATTTGATTGTCGATTAATCTTAAACCGGTTAATTGGTCTAAGTTTTTGAAGGAACCATTTTTGATATCTAAAATTTGATTCTCACCGAGGTCTAAAGTTTTTAATAACGACAACTCCCAAATTGCAGACGGGACTTCCGATAACTGGTTGGAACTTAAATCTAATTCTTTTAAGTCGGAACAGTTTTTAAACGCCTTCAGATCTATATTTACCAATAAGTTATTGTTTAAGTTTAACTTACTAAGTACAAACAATCCGTTAAATAGGAACTCGTCTATCGTGTGTAAGCGATTCTCAGCTAAAATTAAAGTATGCAAATTATACAAAGGAAGGAAAGTATTCTCTTCAATATAGCCTATAGAGTTATTTCTTAAATCTAATATTTGCAGAAAGAACAAATCCTTAAATGTCTTGCTGTCTATTCTCGTCAACGCGTTATTAGATAAATTCAGAATTACTAAACGAATAAGGCCAACAAATGTTCCACCGTCAATGTGAGCGCTCGAGAGCTGATTATTCGATAAATCTAAGACAAGCAACTGTTCTAATCGGTGGAACACGCCTTTGGCTACTTCAAATAACAAGTTATTATTCAAATATACCTCTCGCAACTCCTTCGTGCTGGCGAACGTACCCTCTGGTATAAACTGAAGGTTATTATAGGAAATATTTAATATTCGTAACGAAATAAGTCCATTAAATGTTTCACCTGAAATGTCTGTGATATTATTGTGTTGGAGTCTTAACTCCTGAAGCCGTTTTAATCCTGTAATTTCCGATTCGTCGGAGAGAGATTTGAGTTCATTGTGGCTTAAATCTAGGCTTCGCAGGCCCGAACCACAGCTTTTCCCAAAGCCGAGACGATCCACACTTTTGATCCTGTTGTGAGTAACATTTAGCACTTGCAAATTGTCCAGCGGGCAAAAAACATCCTGCGGTATCGCCTTCAGATTATTTTCACCTAAGTCGAGTGTTTGCAGTTCTCGCAAACCGTTGAAAGTTCCAAGTGAGAGTTCCAAGTTTTTATTCGGGCTCCAATCGTAGTTTTTAGATCTAATCGACAACTTTTTCAGTTCGCGCAAACCTTCGAACGCGTTGCCGGGTATTCTTAGTAGTTTGCAGTTCTCTAGTGTTAGTTCAGCAAGCGTTGAAAATCTTTGGAAATAGTTTGCTTCGAGATAACTTTCGAACAGAAGTAGTTGGTTGCATTCTACTGAGAGTCGTTTTGTGTTCTCAGAATGTGCAGATGTTAAACTGGATCCTTCGGCGTCTAAAGTCCGCACCTGGCACAACGTGTCTTCATCACCCTTTGGGCGACTGCAGTTATCCACACCTCTTGGAGCATAAGCCGCATTAACACCCAAAGTCACTAACAAAAGAGTCAGCAATTGAAACATTTTCTACACACATTTGTCTATTCGATTAAATAAAAATGGTAACTGGAAACGTTTACTTAGTTTGAGTCAATAATATTCTCGAGACTTCATTAATGTGTCACTTCACAGGTTAATGTTTACATCGCGACGCACGTACGTTCGTTGTTGGAGGCGACGCCGACGCGTGCCGTCCTCATCGTGGTTCGTGTGCGACTAACGAAGCTATCGGTCCGTCAGTTTGGTGAGAGTGGTGGCGTTCATGCCGCCCCTCTGTGCGCCTCGCCTCCCGCACCCTCGCCGCCCCCACATAGTTACACGTTCCCTCGCATGGCGCCACTTACGCGCCCGACAGCTCTCGCACAATTATGTAATGTTTTCTTAATCGAGCCACCGCATCGGGTTAAAAAAAGGAAACCTGCGCACCGTCTAAGAAATTATGGTAATTGATGCGTAGTCGTGTCTGCCTTTGAATGATAGAAGAGATATTTATTATTGTATGAAATACATAGTCTGATAGTACAAACATGATTTCATTGTATATTTTTTGTAAAAGCCTAACTCGTGTATTAATAAGACTTAAAAAGTTAAGGCAATGACTTGATTTGGTCATAAAAACTAAATGTTTTCAACAAGTGGGGAAGAATGACAAAGTTTTGTAAACAGAAGTAGAAGAAAACATCAAAGTGACGATCGGATACAAAGTGCAGGTTACGTTACCACGGACACCCTTAATTCTTTCCGTTGTCACTTATTGAATTCCCAACTCGCATACTTTGGTGAAGATACCCAATAAAGCTTGTTTGGCGTCGCGTGCCCCTATACATATTTTTGTCTAAAGAAACGCACAGAATTTTCAAATAGTGAAGGGCGACCGTTTTCGGGCAACAAATTCCAGTATCTCGTACGGGCTGGAAGAGGTGCGAAGTTGGTAGGAGTTGATAATTTGATTTCCTTGTTCGACACGTAAAGTCGTTTACGGGTCTAACTGGAAGTTAGTTACGAACAGAATACGGCCCGAGTTTGGAGGCAGGCGCCGGGAATAAAGATACCAAAGTTGTTTGTTCTCGATATATTAGCTTTGATACTATTATGAAGTTACAAGTTCCTGCGTGAGAATGTTAAATCTTGGGGTAGTTTAATGAGCAAACTTTGAGGAATGAAACTTTTAGACAAATTGACAGAAACTATGCTATTAATCCATTATTAAAACATTGATATTACAAAGTTTTAAGTATATTAGGGTAAAACTACAAGATATTTTATCTAGGTCGTGGTGACACGTCAGCTACGGGCAAAAACTCTGTGACGTTAAGAGGAAAGTTTTCGAGCTTAAGTGATAAAACACGTTGAAGACATCCTAAAAACACTCGGAGTACTACGATATCCTTATTATTAATGTCTAGCGCCGGCGTATCCTGTATCAAAAGTTCTCCCTGTCGAGAGTTCTTAGCGCTAGCTTGATAAATGACTTCACCCACTTTTGTGAAAGTTGTTCGTGTATTATTTTTTTCTCTGTATCTGGAGGCTGCGTCACAGCCTGTTGTAAGACGTGCCATGACTGCCGATGACGTTTCACTAACGCGACCCGCCGTATCATCTCGTCCTATTATTTAGATTCGTGTCGTTTTTAAAAGTTTTCTTTTGTTTTCGTTCGCCGAATATTTTTAGTTCTCTTTGAGGATTTGTTTAGAGTTCCATCAATTTGATTGTTGTTTCAACAACTTGTTTTAGATCCAAAATAATATTTATATTTGTTTTTGTTTGAGGAAAATCACCTTTCAACAGTTTAAGTACATAATATTGTTTTTTTTTTACTGAATAATACAAACTTAGTTCTGACCTATGTCTTACACCTGTAGTACATTAGCTGAAACATGCAAACAGTTCATTCAAAATCTGGTTGTAATATGCAAAACAATAACTCTAGAGAGTCTCTTAATGCGATCAATTAAATAAGACTAAACAGCTTCAGTACGCTATCTTCATCTCAAAACTCACAATAGCAAAATAATCGTTTAGGATTTTATCCGTACCATTAAGAATAACGACTTTGCCTTGCATAATTCAGAGGCAAGGAAGTGTAATTAAAATGCACATTATTCGAAGCTGAACGCTAAGTTGGTTCTATTGTTATCTCGCATCGTGTAGCGAAAATATGTTGGGAAATCTTGTTATTGGTTGGTCTTATCAATGCGGATGTTGGTATCGACGCTTCTTAAGGCGGGTATCACACGGTATGCGGGTACAGGGTGATAAGGTGAGCGGGAAAGCGATTTGGGAATCGGAATTTTTGGCATCTAATACAAAAAGATTATACATTTTTTTTAATAATGGAAATAAAAGTAACATTGTATTTAGTGAATCTACTCAACTTTATATCCTTTTTTACTTGTCATTTATAATATAAACGCTTTACTACTTATTGTATTAAAAACAGTACTTGGTTCTTCTAAGTTGTATTAATATTTGTCATACATAAAAAATGTTATGTATTGTAGGTAGCAATATAAGCGTTCGCATACTTACAACAAAATAATTATTGATAAATTACAAAAATATATATTACTTAAAATTACGTGATTAAGCTAATCGCCAAAGATATTAAATAGCTCAGCCGCTTTTCTCGACACTATGCACCTAACCTTACGCGCGTGGTGTTATGTCTAAAGTAGAACTTACAAAGGAGTATTGGGGATTATTTAATAAGGCTTATTTAATTAAAGGATGTACTTAAGTATGCTCTGCGTGCTTGTTCTTGATCTTCACATTGCTTTAAGCTCCTCTTACTTGGGGTAATACCTATAGTGTGTAGAATATTAGCTGATGTTATTTTTGTGATAATGTTTTCATTGTACTACGTAGTACCTTTAGAATCAGAGGCATCGTATTCTAGAAATTCTAATTTATTTATTTTTTTATAATTTTTTCTTTCGTGTCCATCATCATCATAATTGACCAGTCAAAAACAAAGATTAATTATTAAATGGAACAATTTGGTTGGATTCGGTTACCTCGAATAAAGTGCTACCTATTCTCTAATGTCACCATGTCGCTTAAAACAGAGCATCTATTTTCATATTTCCTAATAGAATGACCAAACAACACAGCCTCATCTATTATTCTACGACCTATATTTACGACTAAATACAGATATTCAAATTAATTCTATTTTATTGTGTGATCGCGTCACTATTGATAGGGATTCGCATTCAAATCCTATTTGAATGCCAGTCGATTGGGTATTCGATTGTCTTTTGTTTTTCGTTATTAACCTAATGATATAATATGTTTGTAAACAAAAGAATGGCGTGAATCAGGTCATCGCACTTTGGAAAACGCAGTGAGAATTGGTCGTAGTGTGACGGCCGAGTCAAGAAGTAAGGGCAGAAATAATAATAATTCTTCAGTTTCTCCTTTCTTCAGTCAAATTTTTGAGCAAAGTAGTTTCTCATCACGTCGACGCAAATTAACATCACTCTTGGATTGAAAACCATGTCACTGGTGTCAGATCTATTCTCTAAAGTCTCATTTACCCACAAAAACGAAAATACATTATAGAAAAAACTACATTAAAACCTTATCTCTCTGAATATCCCCATCAACTCAGTATCTAGCTCCTCAATCTGTAAGGTCAATACCCGTGAAGAAGCATGCCTGGAGCAATCTAACTTGTACCAAACACAATCCGAAGTTAAATAGTATTGGTAGCCTGTATGGAGTTGCGTGCCTCTATCCGTACCGAGATCTGGTCTAATCGCCACCTGAGGCCTATTGCCGATGCAATCCCATTCGGCAGCGACAACGGACGATAGCGTTCTATTCAAATCGACCGACTTACGTAGTCAGTTTATTACATGATACGTGTTTGTGAAGATCTGCTTTGATATATTTTAATGCTTTGCTTCTGAATTTTGTATTGGTTTGAATCTTGTGGGAAAGTATTATGATCTTATTAGTACAATTTTAAAAATCTTATTGACTAAATTGCAGTCCAATACATTTTTTAGTAAAAATACTAATATATATATTTATATTTCTAGCATAAAAAATAATAGCAAAAATACATGATAAAGGTATAGGTATATTGGCACACTAAATACTTTCGATGGTAGCTTAAGTAATTTAAAAAAATAATTTGATTTTTCTGTGAATTCTTATGTGTGAAATAATAACAATTATATTTATAAATATAATTCGCCACTCTAAGTATTTTAATCAAATTTTATTTGTTTCCAACATTGATTTTATTGGTCTTGAACAAACCAATTGCAGTCTGGTCGAAAGTGGTTGCAAAAGGGCAGAATTTATAAGATCTAAAAAATACTTTTAGCAGAAAAGAAAAAATAATGTTTTCACATTTATGGATAAGATTTTATCTCTTTTAAGTTTTTAGGTGAAGTAGTCGCCAAGGAGGTCTTTACAAATTTATTATTCAAGAACCTTTGAAAATCTCTCCGTTTCTTTTTATATTTTGTTTTTGTGGATTAAAACCGCAATTTTACTTTTTATCTTTCTTTTATTTAGTAACAAAGTGGTTATCTTTTTATAAGCACTAACGGAGGTATTTTAAGACTTAAAATATATTTTTCTTCATAAATATTAGGCTTTACAAGTGGTATAAAACGAATAAAAACATAAAAATAGATTTAATGTTTTTATATATTTTATGATAGTGACACAACATTGTTTTAGTAAATATAAACTTATACCTGAGGTCTATTAATTTAAATACTTTAATAAAAAAGAAATCCAAACCGACCTGTTAAAAAGAGAAACAAATCAAAGACCAAAATCATAAGATTCCTTTTCAGATTTGGTTCAAGATAATCTAAAAAAGAATTGACGATCAAAATTATAAAACAAGTTCAACTTCAAATAAAAAAAAAAAAAAATTGATAAATACACCGTATATTATTTAAAGCAACACAATCACACATTGGATTGCCTTTCGTCAGTAAAACAGAAAAAGCAGTGAAATTTAGAACGAAAATCTATACGAAAGAAGATAGCTCAGATAACGATAAAATATGTTCTATTGTTAATAGGTTTCAGACTTGACACAGTTACTGGGATTTTTGTGAACTAAAAAACTTTTATTTTTTGTGTACCATGTTTACATTGCCTGAATAATGTTACATTATGTTTCTAAAATGGTGGTTAGTACTTACAATGTAATGTTTTTTTTTTTAATATTTTTTTTATTGTTTCGTCTGACAAAAAAAATTAATATGTAATTGCCGTCGAACTATTTTTTTTTTCTTTTTGAATTTCTCATTGAATATTGTCCACAATACATTTTATATAAGTCAGTTTATTTCCTTATCTAAAAAAAATAACTACACCAAGAAAACTGACTACTATCTTCTGAAAGATATACCTCCGAAACATGTATTTTAAAATCCCCAGGCTCATACAAAATAAGTAACAAATCATGTGCAGATAAAAAGTCGAGATACAATCGAAAACACCTAGTACCCCGCATTGTTAAAACTAAGCTCCAAAGCCTTACATGAGGAAATTAAAGGCGCTAGCGTATTGTAATTGAGTTCTCGCGAAGGATATTAGTTGAAGATTGCTCGTCAACGGGAGTTCTCGCTTCAATCACTTCGAATAGTTCCAATAGTTCCAATCCGGGGCGTTGATTAAACAGAATCGGTTCAGTAGGACACACGATGTATGTACCTGTAGTTCGTGTCAAGTTCGGCTAAGTTCGGCAAAGTACGGATGCTGTAATTATGTTTTAAGGATTTAATCTAGCGTTCTATTTTGTATTGGTGCTGTACAGTTTAAGATATAGCTTAACAATTCTTTATACGTTATTAACTATTATTATATTACCTTAAAAACATAACGAAAATAAGTAAATTAGAAAGTTCAATTGATTTTATTTAAATAAAGATTGACTTAAATGTATTTTCGTTTTATGTTTTATTTAGCTACATATTTTATTTTTAGTTAGATATTCTAAAAACAATTGTTAATTATTGAATTGTTAATTATAATAATTAGACATTATCATGTAAAAAAATGAAATGCATGTCTTCTTATTCGATATAAGATAAACAAATAAAATTAAACTCCCAAGTTTCACGTACAAAGTTTTAAAAACATTAAGACGTGATTCGATCCCTAATATTTGTTTTGATCGTATTTAACTGATTCGCGATGAAACATCATTAAAACTTGGGGTAAGTCAATACATACATATTTGATACAGCCGCGAGACGCGACGTATTCGTATTCGTTTTATTTATCCTGGGAATTCATTTCCTTATTAAGATCATATTATATTGAGCTTAAAATGTTGCTTTCGTCTAGTACAATATTCTCCATATATATTTTTTATATACGAAGGAAAAGATAACTATAGTACTTGGTACTATGTCGTATTAAATACTAATTAAATAAAATAAAATTTAATTTATGATAATATTAATATAATATTCCGGGGCATCTCACACACGGTAATTTGATTCCAATCTATTTGCTTGAGCTTGTGTAATGGTAACCAGAGAACTGATAAACATACTTATATATTTCTAAATACAGACATATTATAGATAAATTACACCCAGACCAGAACAAAATGATCGTGCTCATCACACAAACATTTGTCCTGAGTGGGGATCGAACCCACGACCTCCGCATCATTACCTTTGGTTATCAGAGTTATTGAGACCTCTTTTTTGGCAACTTTTGCTATGAATAGGTATATACATTTTAGAAGTAAAAAAATATGCCTTTTCGTTTAGAATTTTGTTTACAGTAGAACCGTAAGGAAGTAAACAGGAAAATGGAAAGCAAATGATGATACAATTGCAGATGAAAGTAAAGCAATCAAGGTAAGTGCCTATTTAAGTCATTGGACAAACCTTTTTTATTGTTCTTTTCGTAATGTTTACTTAAGAACGTCGTTTGATGCTTTAGCTTGGATAACGGAAATTACAATTTCTCCGTAAACTGGTGTACTATTTATTTGTGACATTTTTTTCTAAATAATAACTTATCTAGATGTGATTAATATAAACATAAAAACAAAAAAAAGGTATTATCACTTGCCTATGTTCCATAAAAGTAAATAGGAAATTTTTATAATGTTTATTGTGAGAGAAATTTCAAGTTATATTAAAAATAAATGTTACCAGGATTTCTTATTTTATAATATTTAAGTATTTTGAAATATGTTAATCGTGAGAAAAAAAACAATTAACTAATATTAAAAATAAAACAAATATTTATCTAAGTTTAGAATATGCAGCGGCATTCTAGCGACCCGAGCGGGTTGATTCAAGTTCGCCGTAAACAAACCTTGTATCAGATAGATATTATTTGCTGACATTTTCACCGATACCCTATGTTTGAGTTGTCACCGCAGCAGCGTAGTGTTTGTACTTAATTATGGTAATGGACTGCAACGTAAACAGGTCTAGGGACGGTCTACCCAGACCCTGTGTTTGAGTTTCGGCGTTTGTCGAATGCAACGTTTCGTGTTGTGCATTGAAACCCAGTTGTTGAATGTCGACTGAAGAGATTTACGTTTGCTAACTAAGTTGGGTGTTTGCGTAAATCTAAAGTGAATTGCTGGCGTTTTATCTGATTAAAGTGTCGCGACGTTAATTCTGAGTGTCAAAATTAAAATTAGGTGACCTGTTGCCAATGTAATGAGATTTGAGATATAATTTCAATTTTTATAATTGTCTAATGGCTGTTACAACAAGAAATCAAAACTTTTTTTTTCAATAAACCACAATATTTTTATATGAAATAAATAGGTTTGAAATAATGGTGACAGAAAACTTCGTGAGGAAACCTGGATTCTAAAATCGAGCAAGTGTGGTGATCAATGCTCATACCTTCACAATATGGGAAGAAGCCTATGCCCTGCAGGGGGACGTTTATTAGCTGGTATTGTTATTATTATATTATAATCAACAGGATCACGCATCTAACATAACATTGACGATGTCATCCCCAATTATGGCTGTTAATTGAATTTTAACAATTTAAACGATAACATAAAATGTTCTAATTTCAAATGTACACAACAAATGAAAATCCCTAAAACAAAAAGCGAACGTTCACAAATGTTCCCAAAGTCCTATGAAATCACATAACAAAGGTATACCAGGCTTAATTAACAACTTAGTCCGGTTTACAGTAGGATCAAAAACTCAAATTGTGCGAAGAACTGGATACAGAGATAATAGCCAATCGTGCGTAGATTATACCAGTAATTCACAAAACGGTCCGCAGTACCAGAGATACCAGGAATTAAGGGCAACTTGTAAATTCGTGGGTATGTGGAGGGTTAATCCCAATTTTGGGGGATTTAAGTTTATTTGTCGCACGCTAATAGACCTAGTTAGCTGTCGCCCTAAGTTGTGCAAATGAGTTTGGTGTAATGTCTGTTGTGGTATCTCCCGGTTAGATGTTACTAGTTAGGTTAGTAGTTTATACGAATTTGGGGGTTCTTGACATTCATATATGTATATGGAATCTATATTCATAAGCACAGCATCACTTAAGATTTTGCCTACTTTTTTGGTATGTTTGTAATTGTCAGAAAAATGTTTTATAGACGTTAAATCTGCAGTAAAAATCGATAGTCAAAATGTAGGCGAGCAGAGCCACGGGCAAAAGCTACTTTAAAAGAAAGATCATCGTCATTAAATTTGTTTACTGAATTAGAAAATGTAGTAAAACATAAACGCATTCTAAACAGTTAATTTGTGTAAAGAGTAAATAAACAGACAATTTAAACATTCCCACATCATAAATACTGCAACAAATAATAATAGAATAGAATAACAAAGTTACATTTGCGTTTGTGAAATCAATACGTATGTCATTAGGGGATACAATACAGTGAACAGTAATGTATGGAAATGCAAAGTTAATTTGGTTATCGTGATAAATCGATTGGCCAATAATGTTGTATATGATTACATGAAGCCAGAGTGTTGACCATTGTTTTAGCTAAGTAATTTGGTTTGGACATTGTTCCATGATTGTTGTGTTATGTGTAATTTTGTTAGAGAATTTGATTTTGATAAAAAATAAGCTCAAATACCTATGAATTTGGGTTCTGCTTAACAGATTACGACTGAAGACTTTTAAATTTTTCTTTTAACTTAATTTCACACACAGCTGTCACACTCTTATTAGGCACACACCTATATCTATTTTTATAATAAGGTTAATAAAATAGAAGTATTTATTTATATTGCGTAGGCACTATTGTAACCAAAAATATGGAACCAAAAAGCTCAACTCTATAGACCACCAAGATCAAAACCTAAAAAAAAAACATTCCTAAAAAATAATTGATACCTACCAATACATAAAATCTTTCAAAAATCAAATAAAATAAAAAAAAAACGTTATGGTAAACGGTTTTTTCATATAGTACGGAACAACTGGTTGATTTATATTATTAACGTTTTATAAACGCTATTGCGCCCAGTTTGCGTACATATTCACTATTCATACGCTCACAGTACGTAATAGAAAAACTTTGGAGACTTGCTTGTTTATGTTATAGTTACAGCTATTTTTCATGTTGCTTGCTTTATGGATTATTCGTATATATTTTTACGCTATTTTAGTCGAGGCAGCCGTGATTTAGTTTTAGTTCAAAAATTTTATATAAATATTTCGAGCCTAAGGCGAATTCCATTGCTTGCTTTAGACCTTCTTTGGAAATTTATTTGTTATTACAAGTTAGCGTTAGCTTTAGCGTTAGTTTACCTTTAATTTATTCTTATATTTCGATAAAAAATGATAATAATTTATTAGACATGATCTAATTCATTTAGGGGACGTAGTTGTTTATTTGTTGAAAAAAAATAACAATCAGAAGTCCCTATGAATTTCTATAGCCACGTTTCCAGAGCGATGACGTTACGCGATGACCGGCTGCCTGTGACGATGAAATATTGATCGGAAACTAAACAAATCTACACGACCATGCCTCTAACTGTACCGTTACTCTTATTTTATCTCACAACTTTTTTTACAGCAAAAAATCAACATCTATTTTATAGACGGAGAAAAAAGACAACGATTTTACGTCCAGTTACATGAGAAAATCAACTAACGATCCCCAAAAAATATATGACAGATTAACGAAATGTCATTTTGACTTCGGAGGCTTAGTCGCTACCATACTTGGACGTATGAAGTATACGGACCCACATTGTAAAAAATAACAATAAAAATGCATTCGCATTGTTTCGATTCGTTTACAAACAAAGATTCGTGAAAACAAGGCTCACCCAAAAAACCAGAATCGATAACCGTGTCATAATATATCTCAGTTACCGTGGCTCTTCGTAAAGTGTGAAATATACTGTTGTTCAATATTTATAGGATTTTTATTTGTGTTATTTATTCACAAGGCACGTTTGTCGTTGAGACAAAAGGCGAGTGTGCCTCCGTATCTTATTTTTCGTTAGTATCTGCATTCGTTTTGGTCGTGTTAGGGCGTATAAATAATGCATTATCACGCGTTGGGTCTTGCTATGGGCCCGGTCACCGCGAATAAAATTATTTGTTGAAGCTTAGCACTTAAAAAACAAAACAATTCGTTGGACGTAGTGTACAATTATTTTATTGAGCTTTAAAAATAAATTGCTTTGTTGCAAGATTTTCCGCATGATAGTTGGGTGGTGTTTTTTCTTGTATTAAAATTGCGTAGAACATATTGAAGTTCTTGTATGTATAGACTTAATAAGCATTAAGTCGTGATTTTTGTATGTTAAATTGTTTTATTCATCAGTAACTTTTTAACTTTTCTACAATTACGAACTGTTTTTCACACTTAACAATTAACACTAACAATTTATATCCTAATTCACTCTTATTAAATGAACCTTACACATCAAATACCTTTATTATGCAAACACAACATTATTTGTACCAGCTAAGTCCACACCATTTGCAAACCATTTAATGGCAGCGGATTTACAATCCTTTAATCATTCAACGAGCCGATTGTGACGGTGGCTGAACATTGCTTTCTACGCAAACAATTTGTTTACACACTGATCTAGATGTATTC
This sequence comes from Autographa gamma, assembly GCA_905146925.1. NCBI lineage: Eukaryota > Metazoa > Arthropoda > Insecta > Lepidoptera > Noctuidae > Autographa > Autographa gamma. Next base: position 3,579,666 of record LR989858.1, read on the forward strand.
GTGGGACATTACATTATTATACAATCTAAAGTAAATCAACGCGAGGTTACATAGTGTTTAGTACCGGGACATTGTATTTGAAGAATTAGTAACTCACTTCAAATATGTACAATAATATAAAAACTTAGCTAAACGTACACTAGAGATAAGAAAAATATTAACTAAATAAAACCTGAAAACTAAAATAAGGCAGACTGGGAGTTTGCCCAAACAGCTGGCAGCATTGCCACGGTGTATGTTGTTTAGCATACTTTGAATGTAAGTTATAGAAATGACTGAAATAATTGTCATAAATCATAAACGTAAAATCTCTAAACATTATTTAATTGTTTTAAATATGACTTTTAAGTATTTTATACGATCTTTTTTAGTTGCATATTAATTGTTACGAGGCGAATGCATGCTCATTTACATTTATGTGATAAAAAGACAATTTCTTCAAATTAAATACAAATATTTATTAATTACTAACAAAATCATAAACAACATTTCTGAAGTGTTAATAATATTATATACTAATATCAATTGTTAAAAATACATTTTTGAAAAGAAAAATTACATCAGTTCTAAGTGCGACATCCTGTAGGCCTATCAACTATAAAACTGTATATAGTTCAGGAAATACCACAAAGCCCTATAAAGCTATTGTAAAAATACAGTTTGTGCACGATCCAGGCTTTTCTAATGGCGTCGCATCGTGAAGACACGTTACCTTGTTATTTCTGTCCTTTGATATGCTTTTGTTTCCATCACGTATCGATGTTTGATATAAGAGTATAACAATAGAACGTTTGCAAACCTTTATATAAATTATCACAGTTTATAAGCACTTAGTTTAATTTATGATGGAGTGAAACAATATTATTATCATCGATATTTTTTATTCATTATTTAGTGTACGTTTTTACAGATTTTTTTCGATTCTAAACTTACTATAATTACAATTGAAGGGTAGTCAAGTCGACTTAAGTATCGATACAATAAAAAGTTTTTCAGTTTCAAAAAGTTTTCTTTAAAAAAAGTTTATGTATTTTAATTTAGAAACCCTTTAACGCAGTCAACTATATAATATAAGTACAACCTTCAAGCTAAACAGAAACTTTAAGTAAACAAACTGAAGTACTTACAAGCCAGTATTTACAAAATAAGCCAATACCGGGTGTCTTGTTTTAATTAGAATGCAAATTTAATAGCCTAGAGGAATTTACATGTCAATGGTTGCCTAAATAACGTAATCTGGAGTACAAAGGAGCCTGCTACCCTGGTACAGGCAGCTTACGTACTTCGGCATATTGATCAACAGTTTATGAACCACCTAGCGCCTATGAATACCAATAAGTGTTATGAGTATTGCCAACCTTGAATAAATTTCGCCGACTTTCCTCAGCTACTTGTACGCCTCTAATAAGTTTGATTGATTGCGTGTCCCTGAATACGATTCACGGGAACGATTTGACTTTTATGATTCAATTTTATGACGTTAAACAAAATAGGTTGGCTTTGTACGTAATTCAGACTTGAATTGAATTTTAATGTTTCGTGTGATCGTTTGCATGGAGGTATAAATATTTTAATACAATTATTGCTGAGAATGTATTTATGTGTTTACACGTTCTATTAATGGTATGTAATAAAAATTGAGATCGTTATTATTTTATTAATAATTAAGAAACTGGTTTACATACGTTGTTCATTAGGATACTGATTATTTATTAGCCACTTTTTCTATTTATCAGATAAGTTCCTGTATGTGCGCTAGTCGATCTAAAAAAAAACATAAAAACGTGCAATATTTTTTTTCTGTCATTTTTTTTTTTGGTTCGTGGTTTGACTACATCTACGCCAACAGTGAGGGCACAATGATACTTACTTTCTTTAGTACAGTTAAACTATGTTTTGCTCTAGTTATTCTTTAATTAGAAATAGTATTTGAGAATCCTTTCCTTCGGGATATTAAATATTTTATGAAAACTTTTTACGAAATTTTCGTTTTAAGTATAAAAGCACTACCAGATCTTCAGTACTATAAATAGTGAAGCAAAACTTTTTACTGAACATAAAAATTAAAACAATGCAACTACTCTTAATAAATTTCACGTTTACGAGAAGCTATATAAATAAAGACATGCGAACGCCATTAGTGTTATTACACTTTTATAGCAGCTTAAAGCAGGTGTATCAAATGCAGGGATAACTGTGGCGACGGGAAATCTCATTACGGTGGCGGTGCAAGGTATGGGGGAAGCGACGGCGAATGATCTGATCGCGACGGTGAATATTGGTAAAAAAAACGTCAGTCGTCTGAAGTAAGATCAAGCGAAGAAGATGCTCTTCGTCATTTTAGTGTTTGTTGATCACTCAAAATTAGAAACAGGACAGAAGCAGCAACATTTAAAACAGCTAAAAAGCTAAAGTATTAGGTCTTAGAATATCCTAATGCTGGTATGCAGGTATTTCCTTGCATCGCCATTTTTCTGAGTTGCTTTTCGCATCCTTTTTCCATCCTTTTTCCAAATCTTTTTTAAAATATTTTGAATACTGATAACGTATTTCATTGCTTCAGGAAGCAAGGGTGAGGAATATTTAGACTGAAAATAGATATTGTTTATTGGTTTTCCAATAAGAAAGAAATGGCGAAAGTTTTGAATCAATCAACGCCGAATCGTGATTTTGAATTTTAATCCATTACAGGTTAATATCTATTCAATGCTAACTTCTACGTCTCAAATACAAAACCGCTTAATTCCAATTCCTTACAACATCAGATAAGCTGGTGTCTGCGAGTGTCAGGAATTAGTTTTGTGAGTGATACTTGATTATATAGGAGGAAATGATTCAGTGAAAATTAAGTACAATTAAGGTTCGCCACCAACAAACTCGTGGCAGATAAAATTATATAGCGCGATGTTACGTCTTGATTACATCATTACGTCTTTGATGAGCTGCAGATTTGATATTTTGTGTTATTTCGTTTTTTTTCTTTTGTTGTTTGAATAATTGATGCGAAATAATCCTTACTAATATTATAAATGTGAAATTTTGTGAGAATGGATGTGTGGATGTTTGTTACTCTTTCACGCAAAAACTACTGAATGTATTTTAATGAAACTTTACAATCGTGTAGCTTAAACATCGGAATAACACATAGGCTATAATTTATAAACATAGTGTATGAATCGTCATTCACGCGGGTGAAACCGCGGGTCACAGCTAGTTATTCATATGGAAGTGTTGGGTAGTTTTGGTTTTGTTTGTCGGCGACTTTTCACTTTAAAAGGCTTTGTTGTGTAGTAATATTGTAGTGTGGGTTTAATTGCAGTTTAGGACACGTGGATTGGTGGATTCAATATTATTGCATTAATTTTTGGTTTTAATATCGTACCTCATGTATTTATGAGTTATGATGATGAAAGTATATTAAGAAAAAATATCTTTAAGCATTCTTCGAACTTAGCTTTCCTAGTGTCTGGATATTTTTTCTTTTATAAGGCTACAAATAGAACTGAAGTACACAAATATTGGAGAATATCGAATTTATGAAAGCATCTTGTGATACTCGAGTCCGATAAGTTGGTATAAAGAGCTCTTCAACTACGTCAAACACGATCTAGATTTATTCGTTCTGAGAATAGAATGTAGGTACTGCTATAGAATATAATCTTATAACCCATTTAGAAATACCTAACCATAAAAAGAGCTAAGTACGTTTTTTTCTGGCCCCATTAATCTACTTGGCTACAAAGGACTCATCGAAGTCTAGAAACAGATTTAAAAGTTTTTCACAAAAAAAAAAAAATTACGAGTACAAATTGTAATTTTGTGCTTTTAAATGAGAGATTAATTTTCATAATAATTAGAACAACCTTTAAATAATTTTTAAAATTAAATGCAAAAAAAAACATTTCTTAATATCGAGAGGCATATAGTGGGACGTTTATAGGCTGAATAATTATTATTTATCAACGTACTTAGTTACTAAAAACTTTTACAGATATTTCCTACCATTCTGCTCATACACAAAACACCACTTACATAAACTCCATGTTATACGCTAAACAATCTTCTCAGTCTTGTAATTCGGCTATCAAGCTATCATGTTCCCAACGTTGTCCAGTATTCATCAATCACTGGGGAGGCTTTACTCGCTCTAAGTTTTTATGTATTTTGGACACAGCGGGAAACTTAGCTTACCTAATGGATAAAAGGGAAACTGTTTTTGTAGATCGATTACGTTGTAGATTTTTTTTGGTGAGCTTTTAGCGTTTTATTGGAAAGTAGTTGTCAATTCATTTTCTCTTTTTTTTATTTCTATTGGAGTTATTTATGTATAAATACCGTTTTAAAATACTTAGCATGTGGAATAGTTAATTTCATGAATCCTGAATATTAGGGATTTCTAAAACTTTAAATTTAGGACGCAGTTCTAACCAACGTTATAACCACCTCATTAAATATATTTTGGATATTCGGTCGCTAAAATATTTGATAACGTTGTAGTGAGTCAGCTTATTAAAGCTTCAATGCTAGTAATTTTCAAAAATCCTATAGAATTCGCCAGCCGTTTCATCAAATTCAATTTAAATGAAACAACAAAGAAAGGTCATCACTGCAACTAACCCACTTCCAAAACAAAAAAAAAAACAAACTCTTAATTTCCTGAATCCAGTATTACTCCGCTTCTAAGCTTTCTCTACTCGACAACGTTCGTACACCGATTCGATTAAAGACAACGATCGCGTTTCCTATTAGGTTCGGTTGCAGCGGCTCGTGACGTCACGCGCTTTCGCTACCAACCTTTTTTGCAATATTCTTTCCCCACTCGAATGCTATTGCCGTAATTGGAGTACTGAACATAGTACGCTGAAGTTTTATGAGTTTGAAGAGCGGAATTGCCTACATTCGCTTCCGGTTATTGAATGCACATTTTGAATTGATTGCGGTTATGTTTTGGGAGTTATTCGAGCTGAAAGCATTTAGTAAAATGTGTGAGTAATATTATGGTATTTTTATGCATTTTGAAGTAGATTTTCATGTTTTTATCGTTGAGGAATGTAACCCAGTTTTTATACAAACATGAAAAACACGCTAGTGAGTCATTGACCTACAGTTTTAACATAGACTTTTTTTACTTTAAAAGTTCCATGTTTTTTTTTTATTTTCAACGAACCACAATTTGTATGTGGCTGATTGAAGAGATTCAGCATTTTATTTTTATTATTCATTGCTTCCTACAAAGAAACGCACGTGCCATATACAAGGTCACAATCAGCAATGGATCGCACAGAAGTCTAAAATTATTATTACAAACCTTTAATTTCATTTATGGTAAGAGTCCTTAAACACCAAAAACAATTACCTCGTGCGCGTAAACCACTAACAAACAAAATAACAGAGAAAATTAAAATAAAATACATCTACGAGACTCAGCCGCGGAGAAATGTGAACAAAAAGAGACCTCATATTATACGTCCCCATATCGTGTTATTACAACTGAGAGCTCATCCCTATGCTTCTGATGTAGAACGCGGTATGTGCCTTTAAATTTAATGCTAGTAAAATTTTTGAAGTGGTTTTTAAAAATTATTGTTTGTAGTTTTAGTAGGTAGATGTTATTGTTTAGTAAAATAGTAGTACAGTAGTTAATTTTACTACTAAACATTTACATTTTGCTTAAGTTGAAAACATTTTACTATTTTTTTTTTCTTAACCTATACTGTCCCATTGCTAGGCACTCCTACTTTACTATTACTGCTAAAAAATAAAAGTTGCATCTTTTTTTATATCCCTCAAACTTATGCTTATAACTCAGGTTTAACTTAGGTACTAAACATTGAATGAAATATAAAATCTAAATGATTACTGATACAAACGACGATAACTCTCGAAAACTTTTGTCTTATTTTCGGAAATAAAATTACTATTTAAAAATATATAAAGCAGTGATGGCTATATTTAAACCAATCAACAGATTTTACGATCTCGCCGGTCGTTTTTATAAAATTATTTAATGAAGTTTTTACTTTCGAACGTTGAACACGTCGATTTTGTCCATCATTATTTTTTGCCACTACCATTAAAATTCACGTCGTTAAAATTTTTAACAAATTAACGCCATTAAAACTTTTTACTTTGGAAAAATCTTGTCTTCGTTTATGAGAGAGTAAAATTGAAATGGCCTTAGGACTTTGTTTAATGTTATTTTTATCTCTGTTTAACTTGATGTTATTTTTCTTTAGACTGAGTTTTTTGCTAGTTATTTACAATGCCAAATTAATTAGTGTCATAAAAAAGTTTCCTAAGGCATATAAAAGTTCAAACTATGACATTAATTATTATGTAGCCATATCAAAACATATAATAGAATATGTTTTTCCCTAACATAAATATAACTTATACTTTAACACCGAACAAATAATATCCTATTCCTTATTCGGATAGGAAAATCTAACTGTAGACAGCTTACCGTCATACGAGCGAATTTAAAACAAAAGAATGTCAACTTCTGTAACAATCATCCCTACATTAAAAAGTTACATTGTAAACAAATCTGACCTATTTATCTCACAGGTAAACAAGTGACTATCGTGACGATACCAGATTCGCAATCCCTTCAAAGTTAAACGGTTTCAAGTGTACCTTGACACAGAAATGTTTGATGAAAACTCTTGCAGAGCTCTTGTAGTGTCACCATGCGTGTCTACTTATATGTAATATACATAATACATATATGTAAGAGTAGAAAATGTGTGAGTATGAGTGTAAGAGTAAATTGTTTCGGAAAATTTTACGATTTTTTTATTTGACTTCTAACTAAGCTGGTGGTGATTAAAAACATTAAAATGTTGAATGTTAACTAAACCGCTACATTAACATAGGTTCCTTAAATAACTAAAAGTAAATTTGCATTTTGAGCTGGTACAAATTTAGTAAATCAAATACCAGAATATAACTAAGTTAAACAAAAAAAAAAAACAACATACTCCACCTTTACTTTTAATACTCTATTTAATCCGATTCCATCCATTTCCCTTACATGGAAACACAGTAATTCTACAAATAGTAAACTCCAGTCTATTCGATATCAATTAGCCCCGACTCAATTAAACTGCACGTACTTCGTTCTTAACGTCACAAGCTCTCGAGACGTGGGGCTTACCTCGCGCCAGCCAAGGTTTATCCAAGACAGTAATGAATATTAATCCGGAACCATCCTAACAGTGTGTGCCATTGAATTATCTATCGGATACCTTCGATTCTAGTGTAAGATGTCGAAGGAGTTTTGCTTTTAAATTGTCTGGGATGTTGATTGAATTGCGTGTTTTCTGTCTAGTGATTATCGCCGTATAAGAGTCGGTGATATTTTTGTTTGGCTGTAGGTAGATCAAGCAAAATTTTCGTACATTTAAGAGCTTATTCTGAATATGTATAATATGTGATTATAATAATCGCTGATATAATGCGAAAGTGATGTGGCGATGAATTTACGACACGATATTTTATTTTACTTATTTGAACTAATAACGATAAATTTCATTCAAAACTACATTATGTATTACATATTAGTAAATAGCTATATAAATGTAAGTAAACACTGAAAGGATATATGTATCTTAAAAAAGTGAAGAGTAAATCTAAAATAGAGTCAGTTTTCAAAATATTATCTCAAAATAAGTTTACTAGTTAAATTATTTAATTTAACTATTGAAATTCTCGTATCATTTTTTTATATGACATCAAAAATCATAACAAAGATCCAGCCAAAGTTTTACAGTTTGGTTGAATATAGCGATTAAAAAATACTCTGTTACTCCACACATTCTTACATCGTAGTCACCTGACGAGTACGCGACATAGCCGTCGATTTGTCTGAAGCCAGCTCCCTAGAGCTGCAGCGTAATGAATATTAACATCCACCAGCTTGCGTACTGAATGCTGTTGACTATTTGAAGTTATGTCTGTTGATAGCTTCAACGAAAGATCGCTGCGTTCGCGGATTTGTCGGACGACTGGTTGGTCGACTAGTTTGGTTGTAGTGAAGAAGTTAGGGAGTACAGGCTGCTAGAAATTTTAATGTAGTCTACTGAATTGAAGTCGGTAATTATTTGTTTTTAAGAAAAGAGTTTATTTTTTGGAAATTGTGTAAAACAGAAAACTTAATCACATACATTTTCATTTTCGTTTTCATTTGTGTAAGAAAAAAAAATTAAAGAGAACTTATTAGATGAAAAGTGTTCTAAGCAGACATAATATTTCGTTTAACAAACATTTCTTGAAAATTTCAACCCATTTTACGAAATTACTTTTTCCATCTAGCCTAAACTACATTACCGACAAAAAACATAAAAAAATCTCGCGAGACAAATTCTAAAAACAATTTTATTTAATCCCGTACCACTTTTTCGATAGTCACGTTAAAAACTTAACACGATTAACGAGTGAAGCTCGTGTTTGCATCCCCTGCAGCTGCCGTCGCATTAAAAGAAAATTAACGGAATTTGATGCACGGATTATGCAAATCAAAGCATATCCGTCGACGTTCTTTGTTATCACGTACACAAAATGAGTTTTGATGGTAATGTTGGAGACAATTTGTATTTCTTGCGCTAGTTTTGTCTGTGCGTTAATTAATTTTAGAGCGAGCTTTGGGCTTTGCGGATTTGCGTAGGTTTGTTTTTAGTGTAGACGTACGTATGTCTTAGAATTCTATTAGGGTATTATAATAATAGAGTGAAATGTAGTTACGGATCATTGCAGCTCTAAGTTTTACTTTAATCTTGGAGAAGTCTGTCACAGAGCAAAGCTGAAAGATTGACTGTAGATTTGTTTTTATTTTTGGTAATTGTTTCAGTCACAAACAGAGGGGCGTTTGATGCCCATTCCAAGCAATTATAAATAAAAACAAAATAATATACAAGATTCCCTGAAAACCAATTCAGTCCCCTCAAAATTATGGTATCGTAAAACAATGATTGAAAACCTCGGTATCGGTCTTATATTTCCATTAACATGGGGGAGTGAGTAGTCATGCAACTGTTATCAACGAAGGTATCTATAGCTTGATTTGATAATAATAACTTGCAGACGGAAAATGTGGAAATCAGGGGGCGAATCGGTATGGGGCGTGAAAATGTTTATACACTTTCATAATTTTGAGGGGATGATATCAGATACAGTACAAAGAGGGGTCGGACGAGGAAAGGGCTTTCAACAAAATACTTAATACGGAAAATAGGAGGTGGAAAACCTGGTTATATCTAGCCGATGCTGTTATTCCCGTTGATGTTATGAGGATTTGTTTGGAGTATTGCATTACCATATTCTAGGGGTATTTGTTCGCTTCATGTTTTTTTCGTTCGCTTATTGTGTCTTGCATTTCGTATTTTAAGTGTATATTGGGGAGCTTTTATGCTTTGAGTAAGTATTGCGCTGTGTAATCTGTGTGGTTTTGAAAATAAAAGATTTTCTTTTGCAGAGTTGCATAAATGTGATATGAATTCATTTCAACTTAGTAAACCACTGACCTTGGGCAACAATACACGCTAATAATATATTTTTTTTATTTACTGAAATTTACATTATCACTTTTATTTGGATACATAAATAACTATAACTATACCTTTTTGTTCTTGCACCAACAAAGTTAATGTAAACAAAACCTTATCTCGAATGATTACCGAATTCTTTTTTTTTAATTAAAAGGCCGTTGAACGAAATTGGATCGGCTCGCTTTGTTCTAAGGCTTTAAGGGTATTTATTCTTCTATTTTTTGCACAAATTATTCAAGCTTATTGAACATTGGACGTCAGAGAGGGCGATCTATCACAAGGATAGACGGAATACGAAACCTTGTAAAGAAAACTCGACCCAAATAAGTGGGTCACAAATCCTTTAGAAGTTAGACCTTTAAAAATTGGTTTTATTCGTTCGTATGTTTTTGGATTACGTAAGGTTAACTTATGAGCTGGAAGGAAATGTAAAGGGAAATTGTTAGGAATGTGAAAAGAGAAATTTGGAAAGATTTCGGTTTAAGTTTTACTGAGGAAAATATTGTTTTTCGTAGCGATACGAATTGAAATGGTATTTATTTATTGATGGAATGTAGTTGCTATCTTTTTCACATAACTAAAGTTTGTTCAAATGTGTTTAAATAAATTTAATTTTACATGAACTTAGATTAACGTCACACAATTTTTTGGGAATTGAAAGAAAAACTGAAATGTTTTTTTAGCAGTTACAATAAAACAGCCCTATTTCTTGGGTGAGAATGCAAAAATAATCTTTTAAAACGAACCGCGTTAAACTTAAAATTCTTTGCTTTTTACTATGTGGGGTAGGAACTGTAAAAAGAGTATGAAATGTCAGTTTTTATGGGGATGCACGGCATATTTTAATCTGACTGAGGCACTGCAAAGAAATGTGTTCCGGAAATTATATTTTTCACTTTAAATAAAAGCTTTATTTTGTTTTACACTGCTGTTGTGAAATATGTTAACGTTTTAATTCTTTGCGACGCGAGAAATGTATTTAATGAAAAAACTTTTAATATTTCTTAAATATTTAACTTTTATGCATTAGATCTATTTAAAATTAACTGTGAAAAATATGACATGCTGATTTAGTCAAATAAGTTTATCAACTGTACAATATCTTGACTTTTTTCTTCTTCTTTGAGAAGTTTTTTTTACAAATTATATAAAATAATATTTCGATCTTGTATACCCATCCTTACAACGACCGATACTAGCTACACATATATCCGAAATCCATAAAAACCTTACCACCGTTCACGACTTTGAGACTAAGAATCAATCTCCATTACGGCGTAGTGGTGTCATTTTGGAAAGCAATCCGCGGACATAGAAGATTACCTTATACGGTGAAGTGGGTATCAGAGATCCGCAGGCTCCGACCCTTGGAATATCCAGGGGACTTTTATTGCTACTGTAAAACATTGAACGACCGCCCAAGTAAGGATTTGGTAACAGGTAAATGGTTTTGCAGCATTAGCTGTTGTTCGGGATAGGTCTAATAGATAATGAAATAAGTAGGCGACTTGCTCGTATTAAATTTACTTAGACATAAAATACAGATATTGGAACTGAAATATTAGGTTAAGTGTAGGCCGCGCCGCGCCGCGATGCGGTATCCGTGAGCAAGTGTTGAGACGCGCGGCCGCTGGCCGGTGGCCCGAGCACGGTCCCCCTCCTCTTGCGTTGCATTCATGTGATCACGCAGTTTAGGCGTGATCATCCTCCGGGACGTTGAAAGCCTGGCGAAGTCAGCCTTTCAAGATTCTTGCTTAGGTAACAGGCAGAGCCTGTTCACGGCCCTCCTTATCACCCCTTTTGAAGTGGTCACGTCGGCAACCCTGCCGACGCCATCTGTTCCTCGGTAAAGGCGGCTTACCCGCCCAAGGCGCCACTGTAATGGCGCTAGGTTATCTTCCTTTATTATGACGACGTCCCCGCAGGCGAGCTCCTGCCGAGTCGTCCGCCACTTGGTACGCTGCTGCAGCTCAGCTATGTACTCCCTGCTCCATCTCTCCCAGAAGTGTTGGCGAATTTTCTCGATGAGCTCGTATCTATTGGGTCTGTTGGCATGGATAGGCGCTGTCGGAATCGACATGAGCGGTCTCCCGATGAGAAAGTGGCCTGGGGTCAGAGGAGAAGGATCAGTACAGTCCGACGAGAGAGGAGATAGCGGGCGTGAATTCAGGATCGACTCAATCTGTGCAAACAACGTCGCCAGCTCCTCAAACGTCAAGGCAGCATTGCCAGCTACACGTTTTAAATGATGTTTGGCAGATTTAATACCAGCCTCGAATATTCCACCGAAGTGGGGGGAATAGGCGGGGCTGAAAACAAATTTGATTCCTTCACTATTGGAAAATTCAAAGACTGATCGACGGCTGGATTTTAGTACCTTACCTAATTCATTGCTAGTTCCTACAAAATTTCTCCCATTATCACAATAAATTTCACAGGGTTTACCTCTACGCGAAACGAATCTTTTAAGACATAGAATAAAAGCTTGAGTACTAAGATCGCTCACAAGTTCTAAATGAACTGCCTTTGTACTAAGGCAGACAAACAAACACAAATAACATTTAGTGGTACGGCTACCCCGACCCTTTCGACTAGCAATCATAAACGGCCCGGCAAAGTCAACCCCAACCGAATGAAAGGGAAAGGTAGGTTTGGTTCGAGCTTCAGGTAAGTGTCCCATGATTGGTTGTACAGTAACTGCTCGTAAACGAACACATGTGACGCATCTCTGAACTACATTTCGCGCTAGGCGCCTACCTCCTATCAGCCAGTATTTATCTCGGATTGATGCTAGGGTTAACTGGGGTCCTGCGTGAAATAATCTTAAGTGTTCATGATTCATTATAAGTTTAGAAAAATAATGTTTGGCATCTAATATTATCTGATGTTTTTTATCAAAACTGTAGTTTGAGTTATTTAATCGTCCACCTACTCTAACAATATCATCTGAGTCAATAAATGGATTTAAATCTAATAATTTACTTTTCTTGGGTAAAACTTTTCCTTGTTTAAGAATCTGTATATCCTCAAAAAATGAATGTAATTGACAAAACTTAACTAATATTATTTGAGAACTATTTAATTCAGATAAATCTAACGAGCCTGATAACTTTTGTTTAGTCTTGTTACAATTATTTGCAAATCGTAATACATAGGCAAAAATTCTAATTAACTTTGAGAAATTTGAATATCTATTGAAATTAATGAATAAGTCATTAGCGCTCACGCAACCAGTTAAAGATAAACTATGTAGTTTTAACTCAGGTAATGCTTGTGATTTGCGTGATTGTTGCGGCCATTTACACTCGCTATTCTGGAGGAAAGTAGGACCATCCCACCACAGATGCGACAGGGCTAAATTCTGAGGGTCGACTCCCCGCGATGCGAGGTCAGCTGGGTTCATGCTGGTTGGTACATGTCTCCACTGAAAACCAACGGTCAACTCATTAATTTCATTCACTCTGTTACATACAAACGTTTTTAAATTTTTAGTATCAGTTTTCAACCACCCTAAAACAACCGTTGAATCGGTCCATATAGTTTTGTTATTAAATTGAAAACGAAAAGAATTTATTACCCTTGAACATAAACGAGCCCCCAATAAGGCGCCTAGTAATTCTTTTCTTGGTATCGTGGTACAAGCTAGAGGACAAACCCTGGCCTTTCCACATAAAAGTCTAACAGTAACCTGGTTTCGATCGTCTACTGAACGTGAATATATGCATGCAGAATATGCAACTTGAGAGGCGTCAACAAAACAGTGCAATTCTGTAAACACTGGTACCTCACAAAAAACATTTCTTTTAATTTTTATATTCGATATTAAATGCAAATTATTAATGAATTTTAACCAAAAACCTTTTAATTTATCTGGCAGAGGATCCTCCCAACTTAACTTTTCGATCCATAATTGCTGCAAAAATATTTTTGCTTTTATAACAACCGGACAAATAAGACCAAGCGGATCAAATATCTTACATGTTGTTGAAATTACTGACCTTTTTGTATGTTGTGAAGCTAGCTCAATATTGGCAGAAAACTGAATCATGTCATTTGTAGGACAATAACTCAACCCTAATACACTAGACTCCTTAGTCAGATCTACCAGATCACTAATTGTTTCCTCACTAGTGAACGCATTTGAACAATTCGTACGTATTTTTCTTAATGGAAAATATGCAGACTGCAATATATTATTAATATTTTTATAAATGTATAACAATTCACTTTCCGTTTCTGCTCCTGTATTTAAGTCGTCAATATAAAAATCATTTTTGATAATATTCGAAATTATTTTATCATCGCATTCATTTGCTAATTGTAAGAGACATCTCGTACTTAAGAAAGGAGCAGATGCTGTGCCGTAAGTGAGGGTATTAAGTTGTAATGTTTTTATTTCACTGCTACCAGGCGTATCTAGGTCCCTCCACAAAATCAACTGGAGATGACGTTGAGAGGGATGTAATAAAATTTGACGATACATTTTCTCAATGTCTCCTAATAATACAAACCTATGTCCACGAAATCTTAATAAAATTGATATTAAATCGCTTTGAATAACTGGCCCTACAGCCTGAATATCATTTAGGGATTTACCCGAAGAAGTTTTAGCGGAGGCGTCGAATACTACTCTTAACTTGGTTGTCTCACTGTTATTTCGCATGACGCAATGATGTGGTAGGTAATTTCCATAGCTTGGACGCTCAACTTCGGTTAAATGACCTAAGTTTTCATATTCATTTATAAAATTACTATAAGATTTCCTAATTAGAGGATATTTACTAAGCTTATTTGTTAAACTCTGAAGACGTTTTTTTGCAAAATAAAAGGATTCTCCTAAACTACTTTCAGTTTCTTTTAGTGGCATTTTTACACAAAAACGTCCGTTCTCTAAACGCGTTGTGTTCTCTAAAAAATGATGTTCACAAAAATTTTCTTCTAAAGACAAGGTTTTTAAATCAGAAGGTAGTTCCTCAACCTGCCAGAACTTCTTAATAGTTGTGTCTAAATCGACAAGGCTGAAATTACAATGGACCTTCGATCTAGATTTATTAAGACTAACCGGGCCAGCGATCAGCCACCCCAGCTTAGACTCTTGTAAGATAGGCATATTAAGACCTAATTTTATTTGATTTGTACCTATTATATTCCAGAATATGTCAGCACCTAAGAGAATATCAATAGAAGAGGGCTGAAAAAATTTGGGATCTGCCAACTTAATATTTTCCGGTATACCTAATTGATTATAATCAATTTCAAAACCTGATAATGTACCCGTAATTGTAGGCAATATTAAACACTTAATCTGTGTGTTAAATGAAGTTAAACATGATTTTAACTTCACTTTACAACTACCACTAATATCGCATTTAATATTACTAAGTCCACAAACACTGAGATCTTTACTAAACTCACTTGGTAACTTTAATTTATTACATATACTTTCTGTTAAGAAAGAAGACTGGCTGCCGGTGTCTAATAATGCCCGAGCAATAACACTGGTATTATTTATTTCATTAATGAGTTCGACCTGAGCGGTACACAATAGCGTATGAGTCATCATAACGGCTGATAAGGCGACGGGACCGACCGTGCCAGATGTGCTCAATGAAGCTTCGTCTATTGATTGTTTATGCAATAAAGTATTATGTTTGCCTTTACAAATTTTACATGAACCTTTCAATCTACATTGCAAACTACTATGTCCGTTACGTAAACATATAGGACAAAGTTTCAATTTAGTAACTTCACGCAACCGGCTATCAACGTCAAATTCTTTAAATTTCAAACATTCGTGAACTAAATGATTTCTGTTACATATTACACAAAGTTGATTACGCTTAGAATTATTGTCCGATGAAGTGAATAACGTTCTAACAGTTTTATTATGAAAATTTGGCCGTTGGTCATTTTTATCACACTTATTGTAATGTGTATTTTCTAAAACATCTGCTCGGTTACGAATAAACGAATAAAATGCATCCAAAGTAGGTAGTTGCGTTAAATTGTTTTTATACTCCTCCCACTTTCTATTCGTAATAGAATCTAACCTTGCCGAGACGATAAATATTAAAAGTACATCCCATTGTTCAGTGGGGAGCCCTAACGACTGTAAAGATTTTAAATTTTTTGATATGTGGTCGATCAAAAATCGTAGTGCCTTAAAAGATTCCCTTGTCAAAGGCTCGATACTCAATAAAGATTTAAGGTGATTATTGATTAAAACATTTTTATTGTTATATCTATCACATAATATTTGCCACGCGTTATCGTAATTGTTAGCGGTAAACTCAATTGACCTAATTACGACGGATGCACTACCTTCTAAACTAGACCTTAAATAATGAAATTTGTTTATGAGTGGTATTGAATCATTTTTATTTATAAGCGCGTCGAAAGTGTCTCTGAATTCAAGCCACTTTAAATACTTCCCATCAAATTTTGACAAATTTATTGTTGGTAATTTAATTGAGTTAAAGGGATGTGAACATGAACTCGTTACACTTTCGTTCGCAATATTATTTGTACAACTAGATGCTTCGATTAATTCCTGCGCTGTAGATATAAGTGAAAAAAAATGAGATTCCAATGATTCTCGCTCAGTTAATTGTTCGTCCGTGTTCGGCGAGATTAATTCTATGTCTGATTGAATAATATTAAATTCTGAAAATAATTCTTGAAACTTATCCACTCGCATTGACAAATCTTTAACTTGAATAGTTGTAATTTTACTGGAACCTACTTGATTTAAAACATTTAAATGATCTTTAAATTTAGTCAATCTACCTTTTATAATACTACGCCTTTTTAACAAATCTTTAAGAGTATCTTTTCCTTCCATGGTAGATTGTTACAAAGTCGACTAAATAAAGAAAGAAAAAATTAAATAATTGAAGAATTTATCGAAGCAATGAATTAAGTAGTAATAATGCAAAGATCCAACCTGTATGAAATGTAGGTAATGATAGGCACTTCAAATCCAACCGTCGAGATCCGTCGCTTGGACAGCCAAGAAGCTGATGAGTTATTTCTTCTGACGACGACTCTCGTAACAATTGATTCTCACTGAAATAGTCGGCAAATACGTGTGATATTTTTTTTTTTTTTTTACTTGGCGGTATATTAGAGCGAAATTCGTAGGAGGATTTGTTTTAAATTTGGAGAAATATAACGGCAATTTAAATTATTAATTGCGTCTAGGGTTATATTATAGCGATATAGAAAATACACCTTGCAATTAAAGCAAGCAAATAGTTTGTTTGCAAGTGCAATTAGAATAAATAAGTTTAGCATAGAAATGATAAACAAGGAATGCTGTTAAAGCAAGCGCTTTCAATCCACATAGGCCGAAGCGCAAACGGAAGGAAGATAATACGCTGTAGCAGCAAGATACTATCTTAACGCCTCGGAGCGGCAGCTACTTGCACAGATCAAATAGGAAAGACAGGAATTATAGAAAGGAAAAAAAGGCAGTACTTCCCTCGGGATCCCCCAGATGTCCGCCGGTGCTCTTCAACAACCTCCACGCAACCAGAGGCGAAGTCAGCATACGCGCCCAATTAATCCTTTGTTCCGTCTAACCGTTTGAAATCAAATCCGGGTAACGGCTTTTGATTATACTCGAACTTTCCGAAGATTGGTTTTACTTTTACACGGTCGCCATATGTTCGGGATAGGTCTAATAGATAATGAAATAAGTAGGCGACTTGCTCGTATTAAATTTACTTAGACATAAAATACAGATATTGGAACTGAAATATTAGGTTAAGTGTAGGCCGCGCCGCGCCGCGATGCGGTATCCGTGAGCAAGTGTTGAGACGCGCGGCCGCTGGCCGGTGGCCCGAGCACGGTCCCCCTCCTCTTGCGTTGCATTCATGTGATCACGCGGTTTAGGCGTGATCAGCTGTAGTACAAAGTTTAGGTCTGTTTAAATGAATTTGATATGAACAAGTATTAGTAAACAGTTTCAATTTAAAATGGGCTATATTAATAATAAAAATCTTCATCCCTGTCTCGCATTGCTAGGATAAGCTTCTATTTCTCGTGCTACTTTCTACGGTCTTATACTAGTGTCATCCAGAATCGACCCGATTTAATTGCCTATCTCATGTTCAACCGACTCTATACCAGGACTACTCTTCACTACTTTCGTATACATATAACCTTTTGGTAACACCCTTCACATACCTATGCTTTACACTACACTATAAAAAAGACTTGTATAGTTTACTACAGTCCTAGTACCCGCATCTTTACATTCGATACACCGGCATCCTTTCTAACTTAAGGTCAAAAGCGAATGACGATCGGGTTCGGACATCTAATAAGGGAATTGCTGGAAACAATTTTTCCAATCTCTTTGTGCGGCCAGCGGAGGCTCGACGATAAATTTTATGACAAATTGAAACCCTTCGACTGTGTGAGATTACGATTTTGTTTAAGTTATGAGCGGATGGAGGTTAATGTTAAAGCGTTCGGTAATTGACTATTTTCGTAATACGTTATGTAGGATTTTTGAAGAAATGTATTTTATAATGTTATATTTCAATTGAAAAGTAAACTTGGAGATGACTTTAAAAGAAACATAAATCAATTTAAAAGAATAATTAATAAATTAACTTTGTTCAAACATAAACCACACACATTAGGTAGGTACAGTCTAGGTACAGTCGTTAGCAAATATACTGTTTTCATATTTTGTTAAAAATAAGTTAACCGCTTATGACTTACGCCAAGACGCTTTTGGCAACCGTGCGTTTCTAAAACGTGTTTTTCAAGCGTTAAACGAAATAATACATTTTATTTATCTAATGCTTGAACAATTCTATTGGAAAAGTTTATATTCGTTGGGTTCTGATAATATTTACAGAATAAATGTTGCTAGTTATCCAGACTTATTTTGGGGATACAGAATTTAAATCAACAAATAACAAAAATATCTAAATAAAAATATCATATAGATATATACAGTCTTTTTATAAATAATTTTGTTTGAGCCTGTTTTTTATTATACTTTCATGATAAATCATAATTTCATCGCATGAGATCTTAAACTCTTTTACATTTTCTGCAAATAATTAATTTTATTGAAATTAAATGTTAAAGCCAAGACAAATTCCACAAGATTTTCTTACGTAACTTTAAGAACAATGTAGTTTATAAAAAAAAACATATTTAAATTGTTCACTGAATTCAAAATAACGTATAAATTAAACCTAATTCTAGTCACAAATATTTTCCCAAGAACGTCTAATATTAAACTTAATATTCTATGAATCCACATAAAATTCAGTTAATTGAAATCTAGAATTAGACTTTAAATAACACATAACTTGAATTTCGATACTGCCTTCAAGACTCAACAAACTTTAGTCACTTTGAACGACTTCAATTAAGATTAGAAGGTTAAAACCATCGACGTACTATATGCATAGACTGCTACTATCGCTAGGTTCCCCTTGTGCCAAGCGAGAGCAGTTTTTAGTCTGATCCTAGTACATTTCGTTTTTCATTTAAGTTAATTTTTGCGCAACGAGAAACTTATATAAGAAAATATCGATGGTTTTGACATTGTTAGTGTTTTAGATAGTTTTTTTTTAAAGCGGCAAGCTCCATCTTCATACATAATTTACGACAACACTTGTTCACACTAGTGCTTACGGTTTAAGCTCTGATAGGCTCACTCTATAGTTTCATATGCATACTCTAAGGTTAAAACATTGTCCTTAGTGTTAAGTTTAGTGTTAAGATAATGTTACCTAGTAAATTGATATGTTGTGCTAATTAGTTTACGCTTTAATTTGGTTTTTAGTTTATCAAGAATAAACTTGTACATAAAGTGTAAATAGTTTGTTTACAAGGCAGCTTTTACTAAGAATTACACAAATAATATGTACGTATATTTTAGGCTAAAGTAAACAACTTTATTTTTTTATTAATACTTAGACAACACGCTCACGCAATAACAAACATATCTAATACACGACTCATAAGTGCTTTAAGAAAACAGTAAGATATAAACATAAATTAATTATTCAAACCCAATAAAGCCAAACTTAACTTTGTTAAATATTAAAAGAAACACAAGTGAAAAAATATTTACAGCACGATTTTATAAAAATAAACTTGCAAAAAGTAATAAAGCTGACTTCTGACGGTAACTGATTCCAATTACCTATAACTTTGTGAACAGATAAAAAATTCCACGATATTATATTCACGGATAAAAACGTAGCTTCAGCAACACTGTTGAATTTTAATGTAAAAATAATCAATTTTTATTAAGTAAGGAAATATGAACATTGGCAATTTCGGAAACAAAAACACGAAACTCCATTAGTACACCGACGCGTCAAGGAGAAAAAAGAATTAGCATAAATGAAATACATTAGAGTGAGACCAACAGGGAATAAGAAAATAAGAGAGATATTTCAATTTAGGAGGCATGAGTGCACCAAATAATGTAGTAGGGTGCAATTTTACAAAAGAATTTACATGTTTACATAAATACTTGTGAATTAGATTGAAATTAGCATATTTCGATTTGAAACTTTATAAAAATCTGTAGTTTTTTTTTCTTGAGGTCATTTTGTCTCCTATAATTTATGAAATTACTATCTAATTTTTAAATACATTGTGTCAAATCAGAAGTTACTTAGAATTTTTTACACAAAAAACTTACAACTCCATTTTCGTATATCAAAATTCCGTCTGTACAAACACGCTAGGGTAAACAGAAGCCGACACTCGCATGTTTACGCATGCCATAAGAATATGATGCGAGAAAAAGCTCGCTGCACTCAAGTAACAGTTTTCTTTGCGCCTTCCACGCCTCGGACGCTCTCAATGCAAATTTTATTTATTCATGTAAATTAATATCTATTCTCCGGGACACCCAGTGAGGCGAGAAATTGAGTACGTGCAAAAATAATGCAGGCCAGCTCCCTCTCGGCTTATGCAAACGTCGCCGCGTCGATGGTTACCAATTAGATTGTGTTGTGTCGCTCTGTTTGTAGTGTATTGAGTGACACTATTTTTATTCAGGAAAATTTATTCCATCAAATTTACTTCAGGAGAATCTGTAACAGCTGT
This sequence comes from Autographa gamma, assembly GCA_905146925.1. NCBI lineage: Eukaryota > Metazoa > Arthropoda > Insecta > Lepidoptera > Noctuidae > Autographa > Autographa gamma. The sequence continues at coordinate 3,600,302 of LR989858.1, forward strand.
ACTTTTCACCAGTTTGCGGAAATCATGATTGCTGTGTTTACACTTGTCGTTTCGATAAGTCTCTCACAAAGAAATCGTTTGTTGTAGTGGTGACATTGGTCAACGGTCAGTTAATACGACAGTAGCAAAGCTAACAGTCTAAAGTGCTTGCGGACGTTAAGTAGTATCATCGCTCGGGGATACTCTTTACCTAAAGAAGTAAAAGCCCTCCAAGACAAGAGTTTGACCTTTTCGTCACTTATAAATAACATTTAAGTACTGTAAAGGTATTTATTTCCAACACGTAACACATTACTCATCCTTCAAAAATAATCGCAGACACTGACATGATAAACGTCACTATAACAACTCCAAACAACTTAACGGTGAATAAAACTGAACTACTCCACATACCGACCAAATAACATTACGATATGATAAACTCATAGCTCGATGACTTGAGAAGTTTTTCCACGGACCATTTACCGTGAAAGGGAATATGAAAAGGGTTGGGAATTAATTGTGATGTCACTTGTCAGACGCTTCGGTAAGCATCTTGGGAGCTCCACGCATTTGGGATACGTCTCCTTCCAGTTCCATTACTGTTGGAAGTTTTTTGTTGAATGCGAAAATACTTTTTGGGTACTAATGTAGTTACACAACACACTTGGTAGTTTTCATTTTTCTCTAGACTTTCAGCTGGCTCCTCGGAATACGTGATGTTATAAAATAATAGAAAAATGTTTTTTGGGAAACCTGCTCTGAATTGGGTCTTGAAATTCAAGAAAGGTACTTAGAAGAATAAAGCTGCAAACAATTGGATCTAAGCACAGCGGCAGTTGTCATAAGAAACAACGACCGATCGAAAATGCAGACAATTGTGCAAACTGAAGAAATAACAGTTTCTTGAAAGAGCATCTTAGCAGTCTTCTGGATATAATTGCCAAATGCAACTAAGCCACACGCTGTATATCTTTAATGACTTCTAAGTCCCCTTACTAACAATTTATTGATCGACGTAATTTTCGTTTTCGGTTTCATAGCAAGCGATATTATGACAAATCTAATTTGCTTCCTCTATTGAACACCAACCTCCCTAATCAACCCCAAACCGCGGATCAACTGCATTAGGGAACAAATACTGCAGACAGCCTAATAGCCCTCCAACACCTAACTGATAATTTGATACACGCTATGACACCATAACTTCAAGCGAAACTGAACCTTAACCCCCTGAAATAAAGCAGCAGGTATACTATATAAATAAGAGCAGACGAAATGGGGGGTACTAATGGAAGTGTGAAATACGATAGCATTGAGCGAATACATTATTCAAATTTAGTAACAAGGTTTTATTTTGTTTTTCATTTTTGGCTGGGCGGCAAGAATGTTTCAAAGGGCAGTGGAAGCTCTGTTTCATGATCCGTTTAAAATGGGCAAAGCGAAAAATGCTTTGTTATTTCCAAAACTTATTAGATTTTTGAAAGGATAGTGATGTGATCTAACTATGCATTCTTACGTTACAAAAGCACGTTTTGTATCGACTACGTATCTTAGGGTAACAAGTTATAAAAGAATTACATTGTATAATGTCTGTTCAATCAAAATCAAAAATCAAAATCAAAAATCATTTATTTAACTTAGGCTACAAAGTAGCACTTATTAAACGTCAATATATTTTTTTTACAAAAGACAGCACCCCAGGGGTCGATTCATATCCGGCGGAAAAGGCAGCGCGCAACATCGGCCGCGCAACGCCAGAACGAGCAAACACACAACAAAACATCCAACCTCTCACACCTGACGCACCAACGCGTCAGGTCAGTGTGAAAGGCCGAATGCTCCATCATGCGCCCGCCCGCCCCAGCGCCACGCGACCGACGACACGCTACCACCGCCAGATATGAACCGACCCCAAAACGCCCACCCTTCACCGCTTCCTAAGTGCTCTGGCTGAGGAGAAGAAACGGCGCAACAAACTCCCCAATGTTGCTATATGTGATAAACGAAGGAAGTTTTATTAGTCTTAATGTAATTGGTTTTACTCACATAACAAAAACATCAACACATCCTGCATTAGTTAATTACTTAAGACATAAAACAGTTTATATTGTAGAGCTACAATGGTATACAATTTATAAAAATAAGTAGAGTAAATAGAAAACAATGTATTTTTATTTAATTGTATATTTTTATTAGATTAATAAATTGAATTTAATTAAACTGAATATTTAAGTGCAATGAAAATGAATGAAAATACGAACTTTTTTAGTTTCATTTATGTGAGCCTAGCCACCTACCAACCTTTTTGACAATTTTCTTAGATGAAGTACAGAGGTCAACAATGACAATACAACTTCCTAGTTGGCATTTGTTTTACAAGATGAGTATTATTTGATCGCCCTTCATTCTCCGTAATGTCGGAATACCCATCCCGTGTCATTTTCAATGTTTGATGCCAGTACATGTTGCTTCCGTAATACAATTTTTTCTCACGTCAAGAATGTATGTTTGTTTGGGAGAAACAAAAGTATCTGATCCCTTTGTTTGGTAACAAACAGCGTTCCCGCGGATCTACTTTGTAAATAGTTTCTCGTCATCTTTGCAATTTCTTTGTCATTTTAACTGTTTTAGTACATTCTAACTGAACATTGCATGTAGTTGTATAAACATTTTGCTTCTATTGTGCAGTAGGGACAGTCAGCACCAAAAATCTATGAACTAAAACGACTTTTTTATCAACAATCTATTGGTTTCTTAGATTGTTAGACATTGAAATAAAAATTAAATTATTATTTTAGGTCCCGACGATTCGATACCTTTGGAAGTATCATGGTCACGGGCAGACTGCCTGTCAAAATGAACCGCGACAAGATCCGTAAAAAAGTAGTTTTTATTTAAATAACATTGTCTATCCAAAACATTTTTGCCTTTAAGGGATATTGTTGCCAAAGTAAACAAACATTAAGGTTTTTAAACAAGGCAAACATGTTTAAGGCAACAACGCTTAACTTGTAACACGAATAACTACATTTGCAATTCGGTCGCCATATTTATTCCATTTTCTAGCTTATCCCCAAAGGAATTATCTCATTAATGGGAACAACACGTGTGTGCATTGCCGAATGTGTGAGTAACTTGGCAAAATAAATGCTATTGCAATTTCGACCTTGTGTGTACGTGATAAAGTTCTTAGGTCGATAATTAAGTAGTTTTGAAGCAAGCGTCATGTTAGTTGTGGTGTACTAATAACTTAATACATACGGTCACGCAATGTTGAGAACATTTACACTGATTATAATTATGTGTCAATGTAAGAGTTCACTATCTACCGATTAAGGTTACTTAAGAGGTCTAAATTGATCTTAAATATAAACAATTATATAACTTGGATTTCTTTGTAATGGATGATCAGGCAAAGGGCAAAAAAATACGTTTGAGAGTAGTCGAAGATCAAAAAGGAGGCTCTAACCCAATAGTCAATAATACAGGCTCAAAATCAAGAATCAAACTGATGTAGTTCATTTGTAATTTCTTTAGGGATAAAATACATAAACAGTATTTTTATTTTGCCTAATAAAAAATATACTTGTAAGTTTTGAGTCCTTGGTAGCAGTGTGTTCTATAATATAATTTAGTTTGTCATACACGAACTTATTCCCCTCAGTAAACATGCACCGGTAAGTGTTAATGGTATGTCATTATAAGTGTTTATTTAGCGATGTCGAATGTGGATATTGTATTGTATTGTTTGTCCAAACTGTGGCCTGCAAAATACAGTAACCTTTATGTTTTTGTGTAAATTATGGTAACAAACTCGAAAAGTAGAGCTTTAAATATTTTTTTAGCTCTGTTTTTCGCTAAAATTACTATACAAACTACAGAAATTAAAAATGTATTGTGTCGTTTACTGACAATGTAAATTTTATTCTGCTTCATACTCTAATCCAAACAAAATTTGAATTTTGTTATGCATAAGCGAAATAATGGCTGTATGATTTGTTTTGATTTTATTTGTTCTAAGCAGATTAATAACATAGTATCCAAAACAAATCGAATAAAAATGATCGTACTCAATCATTATACCAAAAATGCACCATCACCATGACTTACAATAAAAAACAATTCCCCGATAAACATTCCGCAAATTGTATTCAAAACACTGCAAACAAAAATATTCAATTTTATCACGCAACAAAATCGTTTAGGAACAATAGTATATTTCGCAACCGTTTCTTATAGGTAACATCGTGCAATATCAATGCGGTGCAACCACGAACCCGATTAGATGCTTCGATAAACAAACATTTTGCGCTAAGTTTCACACGCGCACCACTGTGCTTACCTCATTGTTTCTTATGCTAACTTACACCCTTTGTAATGCTTTGTTGCATAATTCAAGGGTCTTTTATTGGTACCTTAATATGTGGTAATAGTGAAATTGGTAGTGATGTGTATCTGTTTTGAATTAGTATCGTTTGTGAGGTAATGTGTTTTTGTGGCACGTGCTTTTTCTGTGGGAGTCGTTCGTAACGGCTTGAGAACTTGCAAGGAGGTTGCGTAATGAGATAGTGACAGATACTTTGAACATTGTTTTATATTACTTAGGTCTGGTAGTTATTATGGCAGTAAAATTATATATTTTAAAAGGTTGTTAAGGGAAAGTTAGATAATTATTTATGTTTCGTAGCTAATTCGCTTTCTTGTAGCGTAGCATTCTATAATTTGGTAAATGATTGACTAAGCAGTAATAAAATATCTATTATGTTATTTAATTTAACCCTTAATTTATTATTTAGTATCTACTTAATACCAACGTTTTATAAGCTAGTAAAAACGTCTGCTCTGTTACTAAAAAAACAAATTTTCGCAAAATAAAAACGAAGGTAAGTTAAAGAAAATCTTTTTGCACAGCGTAAATAAAAAGGAAATTAAACACCTTACCGCTACAATCTCAATTAAAACAATATTGTACGCAACATTTTTTTCAAGCACCTAATTTATCAAGACGGTAAGCGTCCATAAACCCGATTTAAACTCGCAAACTCATTTGAACATTTTCGCGCCAGCGAGCAGTAGTCTGCGAAAGGAGCCATTCGCTTGCTCGTGACAGTAACATCAAAAATAATGTCAATAACAGTTACGTACTCCGTCGTTTACTTTCCCTCTCTGTCTTACTCATCACAATAAACTCAGCATTAAGACGCATTAAGTGACATTAGTTTCCGTTTCTGTAAAATTTCACTTGTTTGTTATGCTACGTTCACACTGCTAAGCGACGGTATACGTGTGAACACACGAGATTTGAGACGTGGGATTAATAACGAACACACTGTCGCAATGTAAATAAACAAAAGTCATGAAAAATCAAGATCCAACAATTCCAGCACTTAATTGTATATCTACTTAAAATTGGGCGCTATAGGAAAACATGAAAAATACAAAAAAAATATTCATTTAAATAGTTAATAGGTAAGGCATTAAAATAATAAAAAGAGTTCTGCCACACTAAAGATTCCGTTTTCATAACCTCACAACTAACTACAATTGATTAGTGTAGTTCAATGTTTCGACTAAGGCGCAGGACAGACAGAAGATACGTAAGACGCAGACGGGGCGCGGTCATTTGTCTCTACCGCGTCCCTTTGACGTCAATTGCTGCGTAGCATGTCCGTGCGCTGCAGTGGAAACGCTTTCATACATTTTGTACTAAAGCGAAGCTGAACACACGTGCACAGCCTCTCCGTGCGCCGCTGTGGGTTTCCGGCTTAAGTCTAAGATGGGCTATGTTATTTGCATTCTAAACTAGCAATAAGTTTTACTATGTATACATAGCTTTACAGAATCACGTGAAGTATACCAACGTAATTTATTGCATCGTTTGTCGTTTCACATTCAACCTCCATAATTCAAAGTTTTATTTTTTATTTTCTAGTCTAATTTGTTTCCTTTTGCATGATGTTTTTTGCCGGCTCTACTAAGTCTTGGGCATAATATATGAAAGGGTGCAATCAGTTATACCCAAGACAGTTTTCTTGAATGGGGATTTTATTGTGCAGTTGTTAATATTACTGGTCGTTTTATGTGCATAGAATAGAGTATATTATAAGCAAATATATATTTGAGTTAAAGCAAGGTTACATTTTTTATTTCCTATAGTCACATTTGTTGGGCCCATAAAAAGTAGGCCTGCATTGATTCTGGATTAATTATTTGCAAATGGTTTTTCAGGTAATTAAATAAAGAAATTTATAAAATATGATTTACAAAAAATAACAGAACGATAAATGCATACTTTTATTTATGTAATTATTATGATTTTACTTTACTAAATACATTATATAACTTTTAAAAGATACATTTCAGATGCACAATACAACATAAAAGAGATTTTGTTAGTCATTGTTAGCATAAAAGAGAGCTCTACTAATAATAAAAATTCTATAAAAAGCTTAAAAATTTCAACATTCCGATGATCCGACGAAACGTTTACGACTCCTGTTATATATGATTTCGCTCGTTAATACAAACGTGATTCTTTTAAATCGCACTAATTGTACGATATAAATCATTCGAAAGGTTTTTTTACATTTAATTTTAATGTATTTTAGTGAAGTTTCGTAACACTTGATTTGTGGGGACGTTGACAGTGTTAGATGTGAAATTTTGATGATTTTAACTTTTCTCTTATTTAACTCTCTGATGTTATTAGGGCTAACTTGAAGGAGTGGCTTGAAAAGCTTTTTTCAACAAAATATGGTCCTATTTATTCGGGCTCTTGCAAAAATAGGTACACAAAGAAAAGTAATACAACATTCACACTTAATATGTTTGTCCTATGAACTTGCATATTAAAATATGTAGCTAAAAAAATGCAATAAAATAAAATACACAAAAGCCGACTAACAGTCAAATTTCTCTATTAAAATATTTCTTAACACACAACAATAACGTATCTCTTAACAAAAACACAACAAAACCTGCTCCATGCGGCCATGTTACAAAATATTCGCAGCGCATTCAAATAATAACTTGACGCAATCATTTCAATTTAGTTACTCAGTATGAATGTTAAAATGTTGCACAAAAATGTGATGGAACATTTTCCGAATGAGTTGTTCAGAGCATGGATTATTAAAGTGATGTATGTGGCAAATCACGAATGGAATTTTTCATAGAACATATTTTAAATCGGATTTTTTTTAGTAAATATATTAGGCCTATAAAAAAACTGTCGAAAAGAGAAGACTTTATTAACAGTTATTCTTGTTTAAATAACCATAATATTATCACAAGAATCTTAATACCTTTCTATCTGCTACCGGTTGTCTTAATTTGATATTAACTTCGACAATATCTGCCTACACTTCACGTATCTGGCCCAAAATAAAAGTTTATTAAGACATAAACTTCCAAACAATCCAAGAATTATTCAAATTCGAAGTGGTTCCGCCTATTACTCTAAAAATATATCCCTCAAAACTTTTATGTCAACGAAATCGATTTTCAAATTCCCACCACTCGTATATCCGTGCGACATAAAAATGAAATCGTAACTTAAAATAAAACAAGAGAAGTCTCTTTGTCGGTCATTTCCGAATCATTAGGGCTGTGCGTAAGAATCGGCTTCTTAAAGTCCCGCTTGATAAAGCACGCCACATGGGACGTTTTACGATGCGCCTGTAAAAGTATATGTCGTCTTAAATGAGACATAAACACAGGGACGTGTAAACGAATGTCGCACATTTATTTTATTAGCGTCATTAATTCCTACGCTTTCGTCGCGGCCGAACTGTCCGTTAGCGCAACATTGACACTCTACGTCTCTCGTTTTGATTGCGACCAAATTTTGTGTCAAGTAAATAATAATAGTCTTATAAATTCGTGGCTTATTGCCTATACGCAGTTCATTTACATCGCTCATAATGATGCGAACACATTAGTGTTTGTTAGTGTCGCATTTCACTTCAAATTAAAACTTTGACAATAAACTTTACTAAAGAAAAACTTTGCGTAACTTTTTATCAAATTTTCCTTTTCAACTACGTATTATTTTTATGCTCAAAACTTTATCACGAAAGTTCTCCTAAATTAATTGGTCTCGTTGAGCTACTTAGTTCTTTCTCATAAAAAACACATTTAAATGTTACTTGACTAAACTACCTACTTCTAAACTAAATGTATATGTGTTTCTCTTTCTTTCAGTGCAGACTAAACTTGGCAGTTTTCAAGTGTCCTTTAAGACACCAAGTAGCGAAATCCGCAAAATCGCGTTACATTTGTGTCCGTATTCTGATGACTAAGAATTTAGAAAACTTATGTTCAAAAATATATTAATATGTACGGCTGAAATTTGTATCGATAAAAATCTAATTAAATAAGTCAAAGGTAAGGGAAATAAGGGTAAGCAATAAAAATTAAATAATATTTGCAGACAATATAAAGTTCATAAAATAAGGTCAGTGTTTTGTTATAACTAATTTTACTTTGACTATTAAACTAGTTTACTACTAAATAAACGTCGCTTACTTTTAGGATTTTTTGTTACTCTTCTAAAACCGAGCTTAAACTTCTTAAAATTTACACATTCGGACATACATATCATCACGCCTGTATCCCCGAAGGGGTTAGGCAGAGGCCGATATTTTTAGGTCCCATGTAATAGGGGTCGAGCCTATTAACACTAACCGGGCACAAATCCAAACTCCGACCTGCTACTGAGCATTTCATAGAAAAACCCAATAACACCTTGGTAGACTCGGGAATCGAACCCAAGACCTCTAGCGTAGCAGGCGCGCTTAGCACCACTAGGCCAACGAGGCATTTTCGCAGACATTCGGACAGCGATATTAAAACGTTATTGCAACAATTCTGCAATGTTACAGAATACGGCCACCAGATCACTTATCTGTCTGTGAGTGAATCGAAACTACGTCAACAAACGCTGATAATGCATCCAGCTCGAGCCACACTACAACTATTTTATTCCCTTTTGTTTTGTGTGACTGTAAAGGAGTTGTGTTTAGTATTTGTTTATGAGACTAGTCTACAATACCAATGCTGTTATGAAATTGGTAGGAGAGCAGACTATGATGTTCAGTTATCTGTTTAACGATAGATGAGTATTAAATTCATTTTTTTTTTTCAAATATGTTTGTACTCTAATAGACGCTGTCTCGAAGTCTGGAAAGCCTACTTTATGATGAAAAATACCTGTAGGATTGATTTAATTAAACATTCGTGAAATTTGAATAAGTTAAAAATTAGGTAGGTAGGAACTTATTAATTACCGTAGACAATTCAAAACCATGCAAATATTGTGCTACACAATATTTAATTATAATCAAACATTACCAAAACGACTTAGAACAACTTATCAAATACTTTATGTTTATAATACTACTGTGGTACATAAAAAGCATAAAACTAAGTACAATCGCGTGCTAAGTAACTGGTCTGCACCGTGTTCGATTCGACGCTCGTGAGTTCCACAATGGCGTAGGGCTTAAAACACAAAATATTTACAAACACCACTACAAACATTGATACGTGACCAAACGCTTTTTAAATTATTCATCACTCACGCTCACACGTATATAAGTTAAATTTTATACGGTAAAGTACTGGCCGGTTAGCAAGCATATTAACTTTATTGATATTGCCGATATTAACGATAAAATGTAACCGATAATGAGATCCTCGATATTTGCGTATAGAACTAATATGGATACATGATAGGCTTATTAATCCTTTTGTAGCTTAATGTAAATAAGGGTACAAAGCGCTTTGAAGATAAAAGTGAAAATCATTGAGTATCGGTATTTGCGTCCATCAATAAAATTATTTCATAACTAATACGTCCATTATTATACGCCTTTCAGATATTTCAACCCCTCTAGTAATCCCCATAAAACATCCTGCTTATAAATCACCTGACGATGCATTTCTTTACACTTTTCTTCCTGCAAACTTAATCCAAAAACAACTCACACACAAAATCTTTTCGAAAATAAAAAGTCACCGTTGCTTTAACGTAACGTACGGTAATAATGTCAAAAATATGACGTACGATATATCAGTACGGCACCCCACTATATTAACCCGTATAACGCTTGCATCGGCTAAGCCTGGCTTATTTTTCAACGTCATTAGCGCCGTCAGAATGTGAAAGGATAACGCATTATTTGCCGTAACGTGATAATATGCGTCACAACGTATGATGGAAACCACCGTCGCGTTCAGAGGGTTAATTCTGAAAGGAAAACTCAGCTATAATGTTGTAATTTTCTATTCGTCAAGATAGAATTGTAGAATAATAATACGACTTAGTATTTAGGAAATAATAATTAAATTTGCTTATTTTCTTTTTATTACTTGGAATAAGGAAAATTTTAGCACTATAAAACTTGAAACATGAATTTACCTACATAAAAAGTTCTTTTTTAATTATGCCTATAAAATATTAGACATAGCAAACAGTTTGTCCATTATAACAATAACTAAACTAAACTGGGGTTTTTTTAAATTTTATACCTACAAAATAAGTATTTTTTACCTATAAAATTGATTTCATAATGTAATTCCATATCAAATAATCATCTATTTTCGACATAGCTTTAACAACATAACATAGCGCCTATCTAACCACATTCCTCTAACAGAATATATTGACCGTAGTTTGCATATTTTCATACATAGTTTTCATGTAATTACTCGGTCGAACGGACAGTTTGACGCGAAAATTGTTCTTTTAATAACTGTCTCTAGAGAACGGCTTTTCAATTTACATTTATTCTAAGAGCGATTAAATGGTCTGTTTTTTAAAATCGTTTTAAGAAACTCATTTATTAATGCTTTTACTTTATTTTTTTTTTGTTTACATTAATTTCTTCGTTATCACTGCTTCTTTAACTTTAGCAAATTATCATTATTATTATTATTATTAAGAGCCTGCAATGTCCCACTGCTGGGCAAAGGCCTCCCCGCTCTCCCTCCATTTATCTCTCTCAAGAGCCACGATTGACCAGTTTGGTAAAAACGAATGTAGGTCATCCCGCCATCTTCGCCTGGGTCTGCCTCGCTGACGCTTTATGTGTGTTGGGAACCATTCGGTGGTAATTTTAGCCCATTGTTGTATTAGCATACGACAAACATGTCCAGCCCATTTCCACTTCAACGTAGCAGCTTTTTGTGTGACATCGGTAATTTTAGTTTTGGAACGGATTATGGTGTTTCTTATTTTATCTGTTAATTTAATATTGAGGATACTCCGTTCCATATTTCTTTGGCAAACCGCGAGTGCGGACCTCTGTTGAGCAGTCAATGACCATGTCTGAGCACCATATGTGAGGACAGGGAGAATGCAAACGTCCATGAGTCTCTTTTTAAGGGATAAGGCAAGTTCACCCTTCATAAGGTCTTTCATAGACCAATAGCTCTTCCAGGCATTTTCAGTGCGTCTTGCCACTTCTTTATCTTGTCTTGCCTGGAACGAGACTATTTGGCCCAGGTAGAGATACTCATCAACGTATGCAACCTCCGCCCCCTCTAGTGTGATTTTGTGGTGTATACTGTTTGTCATCACCTTAGTCTTTGACATGTTCATTCGAAGTCCGACCTTGAGGCTTGCCTTGCTTAGGTCTTCAAGCATTTGTGTCAACTCTGCAGCTGAGGATGAAAAGAGCACGACGTCGTCAGCAAATCGAAGGTTGGACAAGATCTTTTGGCCAACGACAATGCCCTTTTTCGCCCAACTTACTACCAGTGTCCGGAAAAACTCTTCAAGAATGGCTGTAAAAAGTTTTGGAGACAGCGGATCTCCCTGTTTAACGCCTTTGTCTATGCGGAATGATGGTCCCGTTATAGAATTGATTTTAATTGCCGCTGTACTGTTCCTGTAAATGTTTTGTAAAATTTGAATGTAGGTGTTATCTATTTCTTGGGTTTTTAAAGCTTTAAAGATCGATCTGTGGTTGAAGCTATCAAAAGCCTTGCTGTAGTCAACGAATGCCATGTAAATTGGGAGCCGATATTCCGAATGTTTCTCTATCAGTTGATTGATGGAATGAAGATGGTCGGTAGTGGAAAGACCCCGGCGGAAACCTGCTTGTTCAGGTGGTTGGTGTTTTTCGAGATACCCGGAAATACGGTTCTCGATGCATTTAATAAATGCCTTATACAAATGTGATACTAAGCTGATAGGGCGGTAATTCCCAATATCTGTTTTGTCACCCTTTTTATGAAGAAGAATGATGTCTGAATGGCAAAACCTCTGTGGTAGGATTCCAGTTTCTAGGATATTGTTAAATAGGTTAGTGACAAGTGAAAGAAGGAAGCAAATTATCATCCATAAAAAAATCCTGTCAAAAAAAATACTCGTCCTTGAACTGGTTAACTAACTGTTCGATTCCAACTGTGACGGTTAACCTAGATATTTGGTAATTTATGGTAACACTGTACTGATTTTTCATTAAGTAGACGCGATGCACTTTCCCTGTAATAACACTGTCTAGTATTTAAGATACTTCATATTAATTTAGCTCATAATTTCCCACTAAAAACTTGATCAAACAATTTCATTTCTCCATAACATTACAGCCAAAAATTACAAACGTTTTAGGGTGACTTACAGTCGCGTGTTTCTACCACAATAACACTAACTAAAGTAGATATAACATTTATAACACCGCCATTTCTGCATGCCCCAATAATGACGTCTGGTCATGCAAGTGCAATATTTGTTAGGTGACAAAATTTATTGGTTTCAGTTCAACAACCAAAAATATATTTTTGGAGTTTTACGTCATTTTTTACGGGGTTTGTAAAGGTTGTTGTCACGCAAATCTTGATAGTGGCTTTTCTTTGTTTTGATTGGTATGCGAATTTGTAATGTGTCACAGTATCAACAGACTAAGTTGTTGCAATTAAGGAAATAAAAAAGTAAATTCATTATAAGGAATGGTACCCACTCTTGATACATAAGTTAATCAAGTAAGTACATACATTGATACCTCCATATAAATCGAAATGACAATGTAGGACATGGAATATGTTATTTCGTTCATACTTACGTTACTCTCACCATCTAAAATTATTTATACAATAATAAAGAATACTCAATTAAACAGTCCAAAATTTACCACAGTGAGTTAAACAATTACAAACAATAGCCAGGTAAACAATAATCTGTGAAGCCAAAAATACAGTCAGCAAAATACCACTAATTAAGGTCACTTAAAGGTTAAAAAAGTTAAAATTTATCATCTGTAAACACCGCATTTAGCAGTTAAGTCCTGTTTACTTCCCTTTGACCGCGCGGCCGTTATTCTTCTTCAACCTAATCTGGATTACAAAAAACATGTCTTGACGCTTATAAAGCTGAACAAACGAGCGGTTCAAACGTTGAATTTTTGAGATTTATTGATTGCAGTTATGTTTGTGGACTAAGGAATGAAAATAGGTAACTTAGTAAAATTTATTTAAATCTTATTTATTAAATTCACTCCTTAATAAAATCTGTTATGTATATAAATAAATTTCAAGAATTTTTAAACTTTATTTTTTTTAGGAACGACAAGAATTTGAATTAAATTATTTATGAAAATACTGACTGGAATTTTCAATTTATCGTTCTCTCAAATATTACCCATAATTCCCAAATTGTGGTTAGGGGTTAATAAATAACCCACTAAATAATATGCATTAAATGTGCAGCTTGTAGATCTAACCTACGCTACGCTCCTGCGGAAAAGTACCCGTTCATTTAACAACTACAATAGACTGGGAAACGCTAAGCTTCGAATATAACAGGTAATGACCATTTGAAAATGTCATCACCGTTAAGTTAATTGTTGGCTTAAGCTTTGTAAAGAATGCTTTTACGTTCTCACGTACTGAATTAACGTAATCAGATCTGCTCTAAAGGGTGTGATCGACAGGCGAGCAACACGCTCAAGGAAAAGCTCGCGACGGCGTTTTGATTCGCGGTTTGTCGTACCTGATAGACAGGCAAGCACCTGAAAATGTTTACTGTTGCAAATACATACCTACACGTATCGACTGTATATTTCCACGTTAGTAGATTAAGCACACTGTTCACCGATAAGTTAAGATTGTAATAGGCACGCATTATCATAGTATTTATGCCATATTGTACCCAAAATAAATCAGATGTTGTAATACCTTGTCTCGTTATTTTCATTGCCATAACCATCTGGCAAAAATACCTAACGGAATAATTCAAACATGCGTGAGGTTTGAGCCTGGCTCGCCACAAAACAAAATCGCGATCTTGATATGATCCACGAGCGAGTTTTACCGGCGAGCAAACAAATCTGCTGTGAAGCTCGCTCAGCAATCACACCCTTGAAGAATAATAATATAACAGTTATCGCTTGTAACGTTTTATGATTTGATGGTTGCAAATTCATGGAGAATGGTTGGATGTATTTAAAATAATAGGGGATTGTCAATATCGAATTAACGTGATTGCTTTTATGATTAAAATTCGCGGCAAGTTTAGTGTAGTAAATGGGTTTACAATATAAATATCTTGCGGTTGTTGTATTGTCTGTTAATTTTACATTTTCTGTATTGCGGTTTTGTTCATTACGTTTACATACACCTTTTGCTTAAGTCTGCCACTAGTTGGCAAAAAAAAATAATTTATTAAAGCCATAAACTATCTCTTTTCAAATATCAATCGTATCTATCAATGAATTTAGTATCAATGTAACAAACTGCCATTATCAAAGTACAGCTTTTCATAATGATGATACTGGCCAAAAACAGAATATATTAGCTGAATAAAACCTTCTTGGACTAAAAACGTCCGTCTGCAACTCCTAGTTAAAAGTAGTAGTAGAAAACCACGCTACACTCGCCCGTATTTCCTCGCATTTTAGGTCACAACCGTTCTGAATATGTAGAAAATGCGAGTAAATAAATAACTGCGTTAAATACATTCATTAACATGCGAAGCTCGTTAAAAATACCCTAGAAATATAAAAAATAAAAATATGATTGCAGTGAAACACGATGGCAAGAAATTCCTTTGTATTTGAATGTTTCTTTTTCTTCAATTTCTCAATTGTTTTTCTTGGTGGTTCTGACGTCAAACGTTATTTAATTTAGTTTTCTTTAATGTTTCGTTTTCAGTTAAGTGAATATTTTATTATTTGTTTGCTTTGTGATATGATGCAATGTATTTTTAATTTCTAGATGAGTGTTTTATCTACACTGGTTTAAGACAGACGCTTAATTTTATCTTTATTTTTGGCTTTGTTTTTAACCATCTTGTTAGTAATTTATTTAATAAACAAAATTGACGTGTTGTGGAAAAGTATCACCTAAATATCAGGTAAATCGTAGTTTGATGTACAACCAAATAAACACTACGAGGGATATCTAATTTAACAAAAAAAACACAAGATTAAAATACGGTTTTATTCGTACTGTTAGTAATTTGTACCTCATCTTTTGACTTCATTATACCGTTTTAAAATACCCCACCAATTCAAGCCCTGTACAAATTTACTTTCACTAAAAGGTTAATATTATAAATGAAGTAAAAATTCATAGTCGTTTATAATACAAGAGATAGGTATTATATAAACGAATTATCGTTATTCCAAAGAGGGCGATGGAAAGAAGGCTCTATAATGGTATTGCAGGGGTGCGTCAAGTGACTGTCTCGATGCCATCCATTATAACTGAGTCCCTATTCTGAAGATGAGATCTCGAACTAAAAACCACTCGTCTGTTTATCGCAGCTTTGTTATTAAAAAAAATAAGAAAAGAATGAACCAAACAGTGAAATTAAAATGAAAAAATAAATAACTTATTTAAACTCATGCGGAAGGAATACTTCAAGGAAAAACCGCAATAGAAAATAAAATATCCCCAAAAATTCTTACCACCAAAACAAAAATAACAGTAAAAGTTAGAACACAACAACAATTCAGTTCAAATAAAGAACGCATCTCTAGAACGCTATATCTGGCCGAAAATAAATTTGAATTATAAAAAAGAAATATTGCGACCGCTCGAAAAAGTTTGGCGTAACTAAAATCGTAAAGTTCAGAATAGGAACCCAAAGACGTTGCGTACACATTGCCAAGAGCTGCATTCATTAACTAATGTATAGACTTTCAAAATATTTGCACATAAATTTTGCTTACGGGAAGGAAATATTCGGGTGGAGATGTCGAGAGTATAACGAATGGTTTTTCTCTGTTCATTATTTTTAAAATACATTTTTTGTTTCGTGTTGCGGCTTGTTCTAATTAAAGTGATTATTTTTATGAGTTGTGGGCGCATTTTGTGATAAACAAAAGACAAATTTTAATATTACAGCTAGTTTAAGTTTTGCAAGTAATTTATCTAATAGTTTTTTTAACGCATGTTGTGTAAAATAATTTGTTTATTTTTCGGTATATAGGCCAGGAAAGTTTGTCAAAAATCAAACCGATACGCCCAAAAGTATTCCATTTTTAGAAGGAACAACGAATTTCGCACGTTAAGCATAATTTTTATCACAATCTTTTAATTCCTCATGAATTGAGTTAAATGGGTTCGTCACTGGCACAAAGACAAGCTTTGACCGCGGTTTTAACTCTGATAAAGTCATTTGGAGTGCACATTTTAAAACTACATTAATAACCTGCTAGAGGGAGTCGGGGTACAATCTCCAACTCAAAAGTTTTGTACGCGGATCATTAAAGACTAGATGTGGCTTGTAATTGTATTAAATTAATTAAGAAAATGAAAGTAATTAAACTATGCTATCATGTAATTTTCTTTCTGTTATAGGTGTACCCGACATCCATAGTAAAAATGTAATGTAATTATGTTTTACCAAAGTCTTATTAGTGCCCTAGACAAAAAAAAAACAAATCGTGGAAATATTAATGGATTGCAATTTATTTAACATTAATCAACTTATACAGCTTTATGCCACATTATACAAGTTATAAAATGAAAGAAATGAAAGCTAGTTATAACAACAAAAACTCGGTCAGTTGGAAGAGCAAAAAACATTTATTTACATTTCAGCAATTTAAATGTCAATTCATGTAAAATTCAGACAAACTTGAAAGAACCCATTTCTAGAATTAACATTGAAAGTTTGTTTTATAAAGCCTATTGTTTCACTCTACATCCGTGTTTAAGCAACTGCTAGACAGTGCAAGTCTAATATCTCAGGGCGGCGAGACAGCGCGGTGCAATCACGGCGCGTCCTAACGTGTCAGCTGACTCGCTTTGTTGCCTGACGTTTTCTTGTTAACAGCACTTCGCCTACGCCTAGCACTGCGCCTTCCAGTTACGCTTTACCATCTGTGTTTTGTAATTGGTACATTTTTGTTAAGTGAACAATAACGGGGTGAGTTGTTGTGGTATTGTGTGGATAGTTCTGGATGATTAGTTTTTTTTGTTCAGAAGTTAGTGGGACCATTTGTATGTTAGCGAGATGAGTTATATTGTATGCGTTTTGATGTAAATAATTATGACTAATATAACTTTGTCAATCCCATTTTTATGTTTAAAAGGGTTAAGTACTACTTATATAATTATATAGGGTAACTGGCATAATGTAAGGCATTCTTTTAGCCAATGTTATATCCCACAGTTGAGCAAAGGCCTGTCTCTCCTTTCTTCTTCTAAATTTCTTTATGAAAATCGAGAACTTATTCTGACCTAAATGACAAATTTAAATACATTTTATTTAGGTATATAAATAACCCCAGACAAGTAAATAACCTTCCCATTAAGAAACACCTTCTAGTTTACAACCATTATTTTCTATTATAAAACCCCACCTCGCCTAATATGTTGTGATATCGTAATACGTTTCCCGTCACTCACGTCAATTAAAATGACGTTAAAACGTACACAATGACGAAACATCACAACAAAATACCTTCACTAACGGAATTTCGTGCTTCATATAAAGTAGATTTAATTATCGTATATCAAGTTCTTTTGTCGATACATGTCAACGTCTAAAGCTTATTCATGTAAGAAACGTCTCAAGATTTCAGACGGTATCGTAATTATATGTAAATATAGAAAAGTACTATATTTCTGTCAAAATGTTCACTTATTTGACGTTACTTTTATGTATAATAAAATACTATGAGAATTTTGTATGGACCCTTCGGAATTGAAAGAACCGCTCTAAATAAATTCCAAATACGCAAACACGTTGAAAACTCAACTCAGCGAAATATTCTAATAGAGAAACATTTCAATTCACCATAAAAAGCTTTATCTTTTCTCACTCGAATAACCCGTAAATGCGGATGCGGTCGGTGGTACGAGCCGCACGCTGGTTGAATGAATGCCGGTGGCGGGCAGTCAGGCCGGTGGCATTGTCCGTCACTCCGCGCGAATACGAACGCCGCGGTCTCGGACGTCGTCTGAGGCGCCGCGCCGACGTCCGCAGACGTTATTTAGGGCTTCATTGTGCCATTGGCCATTCAGACCGACAGTCGCGATTTGACTGTTGATAAGAGCGGATTGTTTCGACTGATGGACTGTCACATTATCTCTTTAAAAAGCTTATTCAAATAACGAGGGAAAACAATTTACGATCAGATTAAACGTTTACGAGACATCGTTTAGCGTCGTTGAGTATATTTAGTGTCTAATTAGGCGGCAAAACACATCAACAGTGAATTGATTTTACAGGCCGATTCATCAATCATTTCAACTTATTGATTGATGATTGCGCGTCCTATTGACGGAAAGTAATTATAAAAATACATGAACAACGTATCTTCGCATGAAGGCCCGTAGGTTTGATGTTCGTTTTATCGAGACCTGTGGCAATGTATTAATGATTTATTTCGTCCGTATAATGTTAGTTCAATTTTAAGAGAGTGAGGGGTCAATCGCAACTGGTGATGTAATACGTCAAAGTCAAATTATTTTATTATCAAGTGTACAATCGCATATTGACGATCTGACCGTCTGTACCATTTCGCGATGACAGGTTATTTATTTTAAACGAAATATGCGATTTAATTTCGGCTAAGGTTAAATTGAAAAGGGGTCAACACTAATGAGTTGTTATTTAACGTCCTGTTTTGTAAACACTAAGAGTGTTTTTGTTAGTTATATTACGGGTTATTACGACAGTGTTATTGCACGGATAAGTGTTATCGGGGTTAAGAAATAGGGTGCACCTTGTTTTAATTGCTGCCGGGTAGACGTAAGGCCTTTGTCCTAGCGTGTTGTGTAGCGTGCTACTAAGACGCGATATTGACGAACTTTGTAGACGTTACAGGCAATTTATGTGAACTGTCTGGGTGTGTTTGAACTTAAAGCTAACCAACATGTACTACCTACCTATATGTCTTGTGTTTAAAGACTATGCAAAAATGCAGTTAAGTAAAATAAAATATAAATACTCACGCTATCTGTCGACCAATTTAAACAATTTATATGGGTCCTAGATAATATCAAAATGAATACTAAATAAAGTGTAAATAATTTAAGTAAATTGAGGAAGAGGTCTTGTTATTAATCATTGGAGCTGTGAATCATGATACGCAAAAAGAAAAATATATGAACAAGGAAAACATACATTAATAATAATATTATTACTGTATGTTTATATTACATGATAATAAAAACGCTTCGCTGTTATACGTAACACGCTTTCCGCTTGTACAAGTACCTTAGCCCAGCCATAGGGTTGGTACGACCGGTTAAACCTAGGTGTAGCCAAACCGCTTCTTACAAGGAATATTGATATTATATCACTATAAATTTTAAATTGAAATAGATCGCGCCTTTCTCTATGTATGGGCTAATGTTAAACACTGCCGGGTAGAATTACTTGTTGAACTAGCTTAGGTTACCCATTTTGTAATACTGGCCGGTTTCATTACATCGATTCGATCGATAGAAAATTCATATTTTTAGAATGATAAGAAAAATTGTTAATTAAAATTCGAACGCGGTCTATTATAAAGTCATGGTAAGATTATGACATTTCGATCAAAAATAAAATTAATTTTTGATTTAATTTATAAGTTATAGGTATTTACTGCAAAAAATATCGTTAGTATATATATATCTATTATAGTTGCTTTTTATTTTTGTAAATAGTCTTGATGACTTTATTTTATTTGCACTTACACTGAAGAAGTATGACAAACTGTAAAAAACTTTAAATGGAAAAAAAAATGCTACCCTAGAATTTTATGCAAATGGTTCTGCACTAGAAAGAGACATTTTCGTTATAATAATGTCTAAGTAACAAACTGAGAACGTAAAAAACTTTCAAACAACGTCTCTTTATTTTTACGATAGTTTTAGTAAGTATGACTAAAATATTATTAGTTAGCTGTACCTACAATTTACGAAGAAACTTAACTCTTTATATACTCTTTTACTACAAGTCCCTAAAATCTTTAAAAAAATGTCTTTGATTTTCTTTTTCAAATCAAAGTATCGTCGATAATTTACTAGAATTTGTTAACTTTGCAGACTTACGAAGTTACTTTTTATAAGATTTTTAATTGACAGCGAAATTTAAGTTGGGCTCAATTTAAAAGAGTGTCAGATGTCTTAAGGGTGTCTATGTCTAAGCACGTGCAATTGAAGTTCTGAATATATTTTTAATTCTAATATATTTAACATCACTTAGGTAGTTGTTTTTTTAAATTTTATTTTTTATATTTTAAAGATTCTTTAGGTTTTTACTTCATATACATTTGTTTTAATAAGAGCTTTACAACCGATAAATTGATCATCGTTTGATTTACTAGTGTGTCTATGAAAAAGGCTCTAGAACATGAAAGAAACTGATAATAACCACTACACCACACTTGAACCATAAAGTCCTTGTAATAATTAATGTAAACTACTTTAATTACACAATACAGAAACCCAAACCGATATCTACACTAATACGTAACAGATAATCCAATATCTGTTATTTCCATATCTGTTCCTATCATACAATGTCTAATCTAGTATAACGTGGCCGGTTCTGTTATCCTAATACGTGCTCCCTATTTATTACGTAACGAAACGGCTTACTCCTTATAAAAGGTTGTTTTGATAACAACCAGTGGAACTATAGACTCGTATTCGACTGCTCGGTTTACGGTAGGGCCGCGAAATCTACGTTTCATTTTTTTAAATTCTATAGCTTTTACCTAACACATTCATGTGATAATTCTACAAAAATATTAGAATATGATTAAATGACAGGCATAATAAGGGACTTATTTATAGCGATGGTCAGTTTAACAGATTTTTCACATTTACACCATTCTATCATCACTTTTGCCGCCATTTTATATAGTACATTTAAAAAAAATATTATTACTAAAATTTTGGTAATCTGTAATGACGTATTAGGTACAGTCTGTTGCAAGTATCGTTTTTCCATTAAATTATTTAAGATGAAGTAGTAGTAGAAGAAGTAGTAGTTGTATTCGAAAATATCTGCCACGGCTTGATGAAACAGATTAATTATTCTTAACTATTTTTTTAGAATAAGTGACACATATTAATTAAACGGTACTAACGGTCAACACACGAGTATACAAAACATACTAGTTTACACACTAAAACCATAAGAACAAAATATTCTACATTCACCTGCTAACTAGCAACTAAACAAAATCGCTAGTTTTGTTACCCCACACGACACCGGTCACCGCCCCAGCCGTGTTCAATTAAACCAGTGGCGAGATACCCACCGTCACGTACCGAGTACCGACGATTGTATCTTGTCACATCTGTACTGTATGACCTCAAACAGTTTTAATTAGTACACATTTCCGACCCCCTTCATGTTGCCTAGCTATTAGGGAGCCAATGACAACGATCGATTCGTGATGGATTTGTTTGGTGATCGTTTTTTGTTTTAGCAGAGATTTTGTACCCTAGTTTATGTAGCATCATTAACTATAAAAAGGACTATGTTTCAATAGGCCATACTGCCCCACAGCTGGGCATAACTCTCTCTTCGCTTTTTCCACTTGTCCCTGTGACTAGCGACATGTATTGTAATTGCCTAATGAAGGTAAAGAGGTTATTGATACTCAATGATAATTTATTAATTATGCATAAAAAGTAAAGAAAAGTTTCGATTTTGATTAAAATTAACATACTCGAAGTTTTAAAACCCAAAAGCCTTGCTAGTATGAATTTTGTAAAGTTAAAATTATATATAATAATCCAGCCTATAAACATCCAACTGTTGGGCACAGGCCTCTTCCCGTATAGAGAAGGCACGAGCATTGATCACCACGCTTGCTCTCTGCGGATTGGCAATTTCAGATCCCAAATTTCGGAATCCAGGTTTCCTCACGATGTTTTTCCTTCACCGTTTGTCAGAAGTGTCTTAACTAAGTAGAATAATTAAGAAAAATAAAATAATTTTCATTTTAGTTAATTATGTATTTGAATAACGTTGTTATTAAAAAGACACTTAAATTCTATAATTTATTTCTTTGTCATTATAAGTATGTGTTGCAATCTAGTTTCAGGTAACTAATGATCTTTGTGTAATTAACCCTTTTCTATGTTAATTGCAGTATTACTCAAGTCACAAGAAAACAAAAGAAGTTAGATTCCATTAAAAGATCTGTTGTATGTTCTCTCTGTGTGTCTTTAAGTTTTAATTACCACACGTGGCCTAATTAGCAGTTTCCGTTGACTAAAGAGAGGTTTTTAATTAATTACTATTACGTTAAAAAAAAAACCTTTGAAAAATGTGTGCTTAGTGTTAAGTAAGTTAGTATACTTTTGTAAAAGAAATATTAAAAATACTTATTTACTCTTACTAAAGAAAAAATACCTTATACTACAATAAGCAAAACGCAATCACAGTATCATAATAATATTTTGAGTAAAAAAAAATCTACTCAAGTTTTTAAAGTTTTAACAGTCAGAAAACTAATTTTATAATTCATTTGATAATTCAAAAACAAAAAACTTGTCATGCTTTCTTATCAATAGATCTACAGACATTGAACAAAAAAAAATGTATTAATTTTATCACAATCCAATTTCTAACTTATTCTATTTTACAGTGTAAATAAAGATTTCATAAATAGAGCTCAGCAAATAACAAACAAAACAACGAGCCTTTATGATGATTCAAGTTTAGATAGCATAGTATTTGTATTGAAGTCAATAACAGCCTTATTAACTAAACTAAAATAATACTGTTTGTTTAAATAAAACAGATTGCTAGCAATCAGCAATTTAAAACTTAATAATCACTATCACATCGGATTTTGAGTTTATCGAATTCCATCTAATAAAATACTGAGTAATTCGAAAATTGCTTTTCTAAAATAGACGATGGGAATCTATTATTATCGAATGGATAGCTTATTAACTTGAACAATGCTGATTGGTCTCGTTATTGGCTAGTTTGCAAGCAAATTGCGTATTTAATTTTATATTACGTCTTCGTTCGGTTTAAGGAGCCCATAATTATACCTATTGAATTGTATGTCGAATAAAAAAACGTTTACTATAAAAAGTTAAATACTGGTTTCTATTAATGACAAAAAAGAACACACAATATAATAATATATATTTTAAATGTCACTGAAAAAAAGAAATTAAAGGAGCATTTACTTGCTAATGTATAAACGTCATCGCCTCGTAAAAGATGCGTAAACAGTGCATAATCATTACACTCTTAAGAACTTAATTACAACGAGGCTTAATAAAACTAGTCGAGCGCACTCGCTTGCACGACTCGTTTCATTACTCTTCAGATGTAAAGAAAGCACAAACAACATTTGAATTTAAAATATATTATTAAGATGGTTGTCGGTTTTTTGTTTATTTCAATTTGTATATATTTACCATACAAGTACCTACTAAGGATAAACAATTTACATAAACTAGTGAATTGCTTAAAAAATGTAATAAAAACTGTTACTTATTTAATGTTACAAAGTGTTACAGATATCGTAACAAAGGTACTACGATATTGATACCTATCTCTAAAACGACGTCCGTAAAATCACATAAACATATAAATATTTTATTTCCAAATATGGCTTAAAAATATCTTATAAACTTTAAAATTTGTATTGCCTTTCTCAAAGGAATTTAAAAACACAAATTTTACCATTTATATTAAACTCTTTCGGACTAAATTCTTTCACAACTTTTTATATACCATGTTTTTATTTTGTCGCAAAACACTTCGCATATTGTTTATTCCCCGCGGCGCGTTATGAGCTAAACATGTAACATCGTTCATAGTACTTATAAACTATACTTAGAGCTCTTACATTCTAAGTTCTTAAAGTAATATCATTTGCCCTTAGGTTTTTTTCGTCTATAATGTTACTCCTTGGGGTAAAAAAAAACCTTTTAAGAAGTTTTGAGATTGGTTAAGCAATTGTATTTGAAAGTAGTTAAAAGTAATGTTACCTTTATATACGTAATTCAAGTTTGTCATACAAAATAATCCCTAAAAATTGTAGGTACCTACAGTAACTTTTTTGTCATGATATTTCTTTGTAGAATTTAATACTCGCTATGAATTTCAGTTCCACGAGATTTCATCCTGAAATGTTCTCATCATCAAAAATAAGTACGAAATCATCGTAAATATACCTTACTCAACCATAGGTACAGAACCGCATCAATCCCACAATCTTTTATTTCGATACATTTTATGGCTAAGATCACTCCTAGATTAGGTCATCAAATAAAATACGTACCTACATAAGGAAAACTGATATGGGAAAACTAAATAAAACATACAAATGCGTCGTTAAAGGGCTCATAAAATACAACCGCGCTTTTGTAAGCGTCCCACGTCACACAATATTTTGGAGACGAGGCTTTTTATAGTTCATCGGGCCGTAATAGAGGAATATACTTGCAATGGTATTTACCTCTAATTTAGATATTTTTTCAGACCACTGGCTATAAATATCCTCTTTTACGGGGTTTGCCTTCCAAAATCTTTGCTGCTTTTGTCAAGATAGAAGTTGTTTGAAAGTGCTGGTGTCTCAAAAATGTTTATTTATTTATTTATTACTTCATGGACTATTTAGTACATAGGCGGACTGAAGCTAGAAGACAGTCTTTATCAGTCAACCTTGAATTTATGATTGCTGTAATACCTTTGACACTTCGATTTACTTCGTTAACCTTAGCCACAAAAATCATAACATTTGTAAATTAGAAAAAAAAAATTCAAAACCGCAAAAAATATTCAGAATATCTAATTTCAACCCTTTATAGCTTTCCCTACTTGCTAGTTCAGTGTTTACTATGAACACAAGCATCTACTGGCATTATATTAGAGGCATACCATGACGACGGTGGTACGCGAGTGATATATGGCAAGGGGGCAATAACCCCTCGCAACTTATGGGAAAACTTTTATGAAACATGTTGTGACAGATCTATCTATACCATGTACAGTAAAACTGTTAGGCTTCTATGTAGTTTAGTTACCGATATCTTTTTAGTTCCAATGTTGTTACTACAGCAGGATTTTTATTGTTGATATAATGAGTTGAAATTGCGCTACACGGCAAGTAAGTTTTAGGTCAGCCATAGGACTATCTAGATTTACCAAAAATTTACAGGTAATAAAACTGCTAACACGTAAATATAAATCAGTAACTTTATTTTTATTGCAAGAAATTCTTAACCTTTAATCGAATAACATAATTACTTACCAGTTCATTGCCATTGTAAATGTTACATTAACATTTAAAGAACTCGGCAATCAAAACGGATTGTGATCATGAAAACAATATTTCAACAATATCACGAAGTAGTAAAACGGAGTCATTAAACCATAGTAGAGCATTTTACCAGCCATATCAGTTCCAGCTCGCATGCTTCTGCCAGACAACATCCATCATCCTAACATACAGTGTGACGTCAGAATTACAAATTCAAATATTATTTCAAGCGAAAACTTTCACAAATCCACTTTGCATGAAAGCGTTCTTTATGACACGCCACGCCACCCCGCAAGGGTGGAACACCCTTAGTTTTCAATATAAACATAGATGTAGGCATCTTATTATTTGCTGTTACAACTGAAATTGCTTTTTGTTGTATTTTCTTTACTTGATAGACATTACATGATGATTTTCAGATGGAGTACTAAGTATCTTTAAATATGATTTATCACTTTACTATTTATTTACGTTTTACTATTTTGTTTAAATTAAATGTTGTCTGATTATTGTAAATGTAAAATAGAAATAAGGACCATTTAAAATTAAGGTTGCTTTTTGGTTATTTTGTAGAAATCAGACAAAGTACGTAACAATACAACTTTCAGAAATTATTTTGCTTAAACAAAATATAATTATAAACATTAAAGGTTTCGCGGAATTCAAAGGACTACCTTTCTCCTTAACTTTTAAAAGATTCACTTCTTTTCAGGCGTACTCTTTTTGTTGTTAGCAAAGAGGCTTGCTTTTTTCTATGAAACCAAACGCTAAAAGGCTTTTGTAGACTTGTTGTGGGATCGATAATCATCCAGCGATTTTGTCGGTGACCTAAATTTTGGCTTTCATTGTTCTTTTAAATTTCCATTCTTAAGCACAATCGGTCAGTTGGCTCACAAGCAAGCCCATTGTGGTCACATAAAAAAACTGCCTTACAATCGTTTAAAAGCTAAACGCAAATCTGAATACTTAGTCGAGGTTTTATTTAAAATATGTACTTTCAGGTGTATGGTATATCATTCATGTGTTAAGGTATGCTGGAAGATGATTTAAGGCAGAAAACTGTCCTAAATAAACTTGTTTCATTTTGTTAATTTGTCTTCATTAATACAATGATTTTGTTCATTTAAGCACGTTCTTGGACTAAAATAATCTCTTACGATAAGATCCATGAATATCGCAGTTAAAAAAATCTCTGACTCCACAGTGAAAATACTCACAAAAACCGCTGAAAGTCTTGAACAGTCTGTTTAAATTCCGTCAAAACATAGTTTTAAACACAAACCCAATCTCCGCCCAGACGATGCTTGGAGCGAAACAAGCCAAGAAATAAAGGCCTGAACGTAGAACCTTTGACTGCAGTTTCTTTTGCCGCGTCTACAGGCTTCCTTTTAAGTCCAATGGTCTCGCGAGTTGATTGTTCGTAGTCTTTTACGTTTTATGTAGTAGATGAATTTATTTTATATCACTAACTTTGTGTGAAATTTGTTTGAGAACTGTTTGTTGTATCTTTATATTCGACTATAGTGTTTAAGAGTCATTTCAGTAATGTATATATTAATAGCATATGGGATCCTCAGTAAGTTTCTAATAACTTCGAAAATATTACCGTCAGTTAATTTTAGTTAACATCAGTTGAGTCTAGCAATGCTGCGGTTGATATAAAATTGGATAAAAGTTTGCCATATACTATAGTTGTAGGCAAATGTTCAACCCAATTACTTGGTCGCAAAAATCACTCTAGAATTCTAGTTTAAAAGTTCACGAATTCCAAAATAATGACCTGAGATACTATCTCAATGGGATCGCGAAAAAACCAATAAACAAATAAATAGGTGGTCACGTGAGAACCAATCGAAAGTTCGAGGTGCAAACGGTGGGGCGTCGGGTGTCAACTTTAATTGGTGCTGTATTTCAAGCCAAGCAACAGTTCGTGCCGGTGCATCCCGGTTGGGGTGCGGCCCACTGCTAGCGTAAAAGAAAATAAAAAGACTAGATTTTATGTTAATAACTTAAATTTATGTGTATTTTCTAAGTTCCTGGTTTAATATTTGCCATCGAGTTAACACTACTGTAAACGGATTCTGTAGCACAAAATATTTAGGTTTTCGTTCCTGATGTTGCGAGACGTTAGCAGGTGTCATGGTCACGGGTAGATTAAAAAGAGGCATGTTCCGTTTTATTACCTACTACGATATTGCTGTATTTTTATTCAGGTGATACTTGCGAAGAAAATGGAATTTAATATTAAATTTTGGTAGAAACCTAAAAAAAACTAGAATGAAAAAGATATCTAAAGTACAACGATTTGAGAAGACTGAATTGCGTAACACATAGCATACAGGGAACGTTAGATAAGACGGCAAGATTATAGCACAGCACTGAGCATTTACTAGATTGTTTTAGACTTTCTGGGAACGTACTGTCGCATGTATCTGGCTTTCAACTAATAAGATCGTAATCGTACCGTTCTTATTGAATCTAACAGAAATACCTTATTTTGCGTAATTGTTGTTTATTAGTTAACGGTAATAAAATATGCTACTTCTTCAGTCGTTAAAAAGGCGAAAAACATATCATACAAAAAATCTCAGCTGGCAACCGAAAAGCGATAAAAGACATTCTAAAATTATGTTGTACAATTACTGTTCATATATTTTTTATAAATTTTTATGTAGTTAAAAAAGGGTAACAATAGGTACTACAATAAATGAAGCTGTAAACAAGAATAAAACAATAAGTTAGTTATACACTTACGTCTTTTTGTGCAATTAAAGTATCAGCCCCGCTAGCAGTGGGACCATACTTCATGAATTTTTAACGTGCGATATCGAGGGTTCTATTGTACGTTTTTTGAGTTTCACTCGAAAGTGCGTCTAATTGGACGGCCGAGAACTGAAGAGGAAGGATTTCCATTTTTCTTTTGATTCCTTTTTATCAAAACAATGCCACAAATATAGGGAGCGTGAAACTTTATTGTTGAGGTTTTTACTGCAGTTGTAGCAATTTAATTTGATTGTAGTTATTGGTGTTTTATTGACTAAAATTTTACGAATATTGTTTAATTCGGTATTTTGAATGTTGATGAATTTGATCTGATTAATTGAAATAGTTTTTCACCAAAATTAAATTCGCCTTAATTTGACCTTCACCAAACGACACTGGAATATTGTTGAAAGATATTAAAAAGCTTTGCTTTCTCATATAACAAGTACATCCTGAACTTATTATTGTATACTCAAAATCATGAAAGCCAGAATCACAAGACATAAAAAACACCACAAGCAAAGTCTGATATTTTACAAACAAGACTTTCTGACACATATTCTTAAATTGAAAAATCATTCCTAAACGCCCCTTTAATTTTTTCCAGGGTAAACATTGTGTACGCAACATTATGCCAATATTTATTTTGATAAGACGAATCAATATTCCCACCATCGCAAGCTCGGTAACCTTTTTCACAGCTAAAGCTTAAGCCTGCAAACATGCTCACTGATCTCTTTGTGTTTTATCCTTTGATATAAAGCAAGGAATTTTGCACTCTATAATACATGTTGCAGGTTTCAATTTGTCTTGATTTTAATCTGACGGAAAAGTCGAATATTCTTAAGCTAATATAAAATAAGCCCGCGAACACAGAGTTATCGGATCCACGATTTTTTGGACGCGTTTCGAACGAAAATTAAGGGAGCATTACGACATTCACTGACCTGCCAGTTTAATCAAACTTTCGATGCCTTTTTATATAATAAAGTGCGAAGGGCTTTATATAGTTGGCTCATTCTTTTGGGCATTGCCTCACGTTATCGAGAAATTAAAGTTTATTGACTATTCTTCTTTTGATTTATTACAACTAAAGTGGTTATTATTAAGGAACCATTACAGTATTCAAACTGTTTTTGATGGAAGATTAGCCTTCTGTACACATTCTCTTTATTGTAAGCTGTATTTACGTTTACAAAAATTCGTTGAGTATTTAAATGTGGCCGAGAACAGAATGGAAAATATTTGGGGCAGCTAATGACGAAGATAGCTTTGTGGTCAAAGGTGAACATTTGGATATTTTTAAAGAAAACTAAAAATTTTACTGCATCTGGTTTTGTAATACTGTGTGGGCTTTTTTCTAATTCTTAGATTCAAAAACTCCTCTACGAAAATATAGCTTCGATAAATCTCTGCACTTATCAGTTCAATGTCTCTTCCTTTCTTCTGTTCTCCAATTTCACAAACTGTCTTGTTATATCAGATCTTTTACTAGCTTCCAGAATAATTCTAAACAGCGGTGGTCCCGCACAGTTACGTCACCCATGATATAGCGTGTTTGTGGTTACTTCCGGAAATTATTGACATTTAACAGCTCGGTAGACCGCTAACTACACAAACGGATACGGCCGATACGTTTGCCACCTGGAGACGCGAACTATATGCAGTTATGAGTGGAGTTTGAGATGAGCTTGTTAATTTGTTCCATCACAGATAGCCAGGAAGAAGATGCACCGATGAATTGTAGTATATAGAAAGCATATGGATTTTTGCTGTGTTTTGGTTCTTGAATGAGCTATATTGTAATAAATTGATAACTAAACTATGGACAGACAAACAACAAAATAGTAAAATCTGGCTTTGATAGACTGACACCTTTTCCCAGAAATTGACCAATAAGTAAGTTATTTATAGAAAAGGTTGAAACTGACCAAAACAAATGAAAAGTTTTCAGATAATATCACGACAGCTAAACGGAAATAGAACAATAGAAATACACGTCCCCAATAAATTTCAATTTGAAATCTAGTCATAAAAGACTGGTAACGTTGTAAGCTGTTAGGTTGTTACCAAATAAGGCGCAAAGTATGGAGGTTCAATCGTAAATACTACGTTTAACTGACTTTAGTGGAGAAGCGTGAGACTGACGTTAGCGAAGGCGTGAGGATTTTTTAATGTTGCAACTCTAAGTTTGTGAAATGGCAATACTGTTTTGAGGTTTATGGATTTGTCCCTTTATGTTTTTGTTAAATATTTAGGTACTTGTAAAGTTTTATTTTCTTCATAGTAGTAATGCCCCGTAATAGTTATAAAAATACTGAATTTAATTCAAAGTATTTGGTAGCAAATTTATAATATTCTTTAACAAAACACATAAGATAACATACCACCTTGATCGACTTGGGAATCGAAACCAAGGCTTCTAGCGTAGCAGTTGCGCTTTAAACCACTAGGCCAACGAGACAGTCCTGCAATTTTCAGTAAAATATTATTTCTTATTTATAAGTAAATCAAACGACTATCCTAAAAAGTCCATCATCAACCAAACCAAAAGAGTTTCAATTCCATGTGACTTCAAGCAATAACTTAAATGGATGCAAATGGCCAACCTGTCAAGATACTGGCAACTCGTGCGCAAATTCACGTGTTAAAAACAATACGAACTCTTTCGATCATTACGTACAAGTTAATCTGTAGAGCACGCTCTCCCTGGGGGTTGATTCGTCGAAATTTACGAGTAGTTCTGCGCATGCGCCGTTTGTGCACCAAATTTATTGCGCCGTCTTTAACATTAAAGTGATTTTATTGTTTATACTCCTATAGTGCTTTATTGGTTTCTTGTAATAGATTCACGCTTCCTTTTATGGGAATACCATTCTGTTACTAGATTTTATTATTATGTTCCTTAAAGGTACTAACACCATATAAATCCCTAAATGTGCCTGAGACGTAGTTAAAATTCATCGTTTCTCTCAGGATGGAAATAATGAGCCACTGGTAACAGATCCCATCTCTACTTTCTATCTCATATTGACAATTCAATTTGTCATAGTTGCACGTTTAATACCTCAATGGTCTATTACATAACGCCTATTCCATTCTTATATAATGCCAACAAAATATCTATCATTGATAATAATCGGTTAGGCATCAACTCCACACAATGAACGAATGAAATGGATTTTTAAATCAGAAATTTATCATCGTCCCCCTATTACATTGTCAGATGGTAGAAAGCACGACGATAACCATAATTGAAGCGCGTCCAAAAGGTATCGATTACTCGAAAACATTTGATAAAAAATACAGTAATTTATCGAGTTTATGATCGAGTAATCACGGGCTTTCGTTCGCAACTTTCCACGAGATAATTAGGTTTTTTACAAGGCATCGATGACATAAGGAATGGTAGTCATTCTTAGAGTATACATAAGAAACTAAAGTGACAATGTTAGATGTAATTTTTTGATACAGACATTAAATGATGATTAAAATAATAAATTGATGTTTTCTTGTGTTCGTGACAAAATTTATTTATTTACTTTACAAAGTTATCTAAAAATCAAAATCAAAGAGTGAGCCTATCAGAGTTTGAACCATAAGCACTAGTGTGAACTAGTTTTGTCATGAATTATGTATGAAGATAGAGATTGCCGTTTTAATAAATCTATCTAAAACACTAATATAATATTAGTGTTTTAGATAGACTAACCTAACCTAACAATGTTAAAACCATCGATATTTTCATATATAAGTGCTCTCGCTTGGCACAAGGGGAAACTAGCGATTGTAGTGGTCTATGTATATGCTAAGTCTATGCAGTCATTACGCTAGTTGTCTAAGTAACTACCTAGGAAGTTATGTTAGCAATTTTCATCGTGATGTGATATTTTGCGATTGAGATTATGATGTTATATCATCTATTGGAATGATAAGTACTGATGAATATGGATGATAAGTGAGATGTATCTTCATACGATCTTTCAAATGAATTATGTTTGAGTGTTCTCTGGAAGCCTCTTCTCAATTACTCTCGACCTTTAACAGATTTCTGAAAAAAAAAAATAAAAAACCGTACGATATATAAATTTATTTTTAGAATAATAAAGCGAATACGTTAGGTATTCAATGAAGAGTTTCAGTGAAATGTATGGCCATAAGACTGATACCAAACAAATAGGCTTGGATAATACGGAAAAAGTTACAAAAAATAAAATAGACCTAAGTACCATAATAATAGCTTCTATTTAAGTATCTCAATCTAAAAAACATCTTTAAAGCTCAACCAGGAAAAATTGTCATACTAATACTACAACATTTTCTCGCAGTAACGTTTACCTACAAAGTATTGTAAAACAATTGCTCCACTACAAGTATGAATTTGATAAACAATTGTGTTACTATTACCAAATACTAGAATTATTATTTCGACAGATGTTCCATTGTTTCTATTACAATTTCGTAACATTCTGTATCTAGTATTGTAACATTAGATTACAAGTTGTCTCATATTATCATTGCGGTTGAAATGTGTATTGTCAAGGACTGTTAAAGGTGCTTATTAAGCTTCTAGGTCAGTTTAGAAATTATTATGTTCGGCTGCAGTTTAGATGTCTAATGAGGGTTTTTAGTTGTCGACTTGTAATTTAACAGTTTCGAATGCATATGTAATGAGCTTGTGGATGTTATGTTTTAATTTTGGTCTAGGCTTAGCCATAGTCTTTAGTGGGTTAATAGTTCTTCTGCTGTACGCTATATTACATAATTTTGATTAATTCTTAGAACTAACTCTCGGTTATCGTTTGTATTATTCAATTTAACTACACTTATGTTCCTTTAAGTATCTACACTATGTAATACCTCATTTATCAACATTCTTTTCATCTTTAAAATATTATTATAGTGTCTATAATAGACATGATTTCCAATTCATCTAGTCTGTCACCTTACTTGTTTTTAACAAACATTATCTACACCATGTAATGCCTCTTGCACCAACATGCTTTTTATCATTCAAATATTATTTAAGAGTCTGTAATGATTATCATTTCCAATTCATCTGGTCTGACACCTTACTGGTTCTGAACAGTAATTGTTGAGTAATTTGTAATGTTTACACATGTATGTTTAGTCCATTATAAAACAACTATAAAAGTACCATTTATTGTAGGTTCCATCAAATTACACACAACTCTTGTCAGCTGTAATGTATAAAGATCAAAACGGTGCATGGCAGGTTGTTACCTCATAACCTAAGGGCATTGTCTATTTATGTCAATTTGTTTTTATTAATATACCTTTAACAGGTGACAGCACATGTTTTATTCAAGGTTATATTTTGCTTCTTAAACTGACATGTACTACAACACAATATTGTTCCCTAGTTTTTGTAAATCTCCTGTTAAGAGTTCATAAAACTTTATAAAATATCGTGAGATTTAAGATTAACTACTTTTTTATATGCGAATGAGTCCGTGATTTATACTTATTTCACTAATCTGTTTGGTGTTTAATATTGACGTACGTGTTAAAATGATAAATGAGTACCAACATACCTTAACCAAAATCGACTCACGTATTTTTAACCAACATTCAATTTCAATGAATTATTAAAGTTCGTTAAGAAACGGCCGAAAAACAATTACCAAAACTAATTAGTCGAGAAAATATTAAAATTTGTACCCGTTTTAAAAGTGACAAATAAATAGACCTCGTTATTTGGGGAGAACGACACAGAATATAAGTTACGTCAACGAGTTTTTATGATTGTTCCGTCAGGTGTTTCCGGTCATCTGTGCGTAAATGACATGAGCTTAAATATGGTGTTACTTTAGAATTGAGTCGTGCATTAATAGTGTCTATGAGTCACTCATTAATGTTTTTTTAATATATTGTAAAGAATTGTTATATTGCATGTTCATTTTAAGGATGTGAGGGAAAGTAAATAAAATTATGCCAGGATAGTGTAACGTGAGGATTTTTTAAAAAGGTTTGAAAAGGTGCGTAATTTTCAGATTAATGATTTTTTGAGATTGACTGATCTAAAATCATTTATCTTTTTAAAAAAGTTGGTAAGAATCACTGTAATGGTGAACAATAAAAGGATCATACAAATTAACTTAATAACAATTATCCATGCCAATAGTAATAGTCACACATAGTTCCATACTAATAGTAACGTCAACAAACAAATTCAAGTAAGAAGCATAACCCCTATCTCCTTGCAACATCTACATTGCGTCGAACTGAGCGTCTATCGTTGACTGTTGATTTAACAATAGCAATTACTTCGCATGCAGGCCCGAGGCAGACGACTATTCTTTAACATGACAGACGCCGGAGAGATTAATTACAGCCATTTATTAAATGAGGGGAAGTATCCCTAAATTAGTCTTGAAACTTTGTCTCCTATGTTTTGTTCTCCTTTCAATCTCTTCTCTGATTTTCTCTAATGTGTCTCTTGTTTTTAAATCAACTGTTAATACCTTCACATAGAGTTTGATCTATGTGTTGTAAAAGAAATCCCACCAAAAACATTCAATGTAAAAAAAGCCAAGTCTCTCTATGCAATTCTTCCATCGTAAAAAGTTTTGAGATCGCATAGGAGCCAAGCCCTGTTTAATTTTATTTGTAATAATAAATAAATATTTTGTGACTATATCAATAGTTTTGTTTGCAGTACAATAATAGCGACTTGGCCATGAGCACAAGTTAAATGTAGTTTGCTCTTTGTAATTACGTGCAAATATCGTTAAAATGATTTTGTACCTAATTGGAATTTGAGATCACTATGCACTTAACATGCGCCATAGTGCATGTGCAGTTCACTGATCTTGTATGATACAGACTGTCGGTTAAGGTGTCCTGATATTATTTATTATTTACTTTCAACTGCTCCAAATATGCCGTTTTAAATTTGTACCTTATTGTGCTCATGGCCAAGTCACTATTATTGCAATGCAAACAAAACTATTGATATAGTCACAAAATATTTATTTATTATTACAAATAAAATTAAACAGGGCTTGGCTCCTATGCGATCTCAAAACTTTTTACGATGGAAGAATTGCATAGAGAGACTTGGCTTTTTTTTACATTGAATGTTTTTGGTGGGATCTCATAAATTTTTGGTAGGTCTCTTTCTTTTATTTTTAGGTGTTTTAATTATTACTTGTGCTTCAGCTGCTGCTTTGCTTCGAGCCCATTCCCTGTCTCTTACTCTGTTGCCCGTATTGTGATGTTTCGTAATTTTTAAGGCACAAAAGTCTGGGCGGTAAATATTTCTGAGTCGATTATATTCATCTATTGCTGTCTCCTGAACTTTGATGATTTTAAAATCGATATTTACTAAATATAATCCACCCAGACTTGTCACTCCTGAAAGAGCCACGTATTCTTGACCATAGGTGAAAACGGAGGAAGCTATGTCCTTCATCGCGTGGTTTAGACTTAGCCCCTGGCTTTTATGGGTGGTTATAGCATAAGCGATGCATATAGGAAATTGTTGACTATGCGGCGCCGTGTCTCATCTTAATGCTATACAAAGTTCATATCTTTTTTTATGTATATGCGTTGTTTAGTAGCATTTATTTGACGCTAGCATTGGAAAACGTAATAAATGTTTATTTAATTGAATCTCAGTACCTTCATCTGCATATTTGTACTTTTACAAACATAGAAAAATAATAAGTGGGGTAGATTTATCCGTCAAATAAATAGCCGGTTATTCGTAAATATTGTATAATAGTCCTCCGTATTTACTTATGTTACATTACGTGTTATTTATATCGAGTTGAGCATTTACATTCCTCAAGTGGTTTTGTTGTGTGATATCGGACTTTTGTTTTGTTGTTAAGTGTGAGAATTGACTCTAGTTTTAACGAGAAATGTCTACACTACTGGCGTTTTAATAAACCTGTGTATTAGGATTAGTTAAAATACATTGTGATTTTAGCATAACCACCAAAATGGGATGGCACTTCGATTCGACAACCCCATTCACTTGGGCCACCAAGATGAGATTTTTACTAACATGAAAATGTCTGTAAAAGGTGGGAGCCATTAGCATTTACCACAATATCAACTCAAATAGTAAACGAATATCTATTTAAAAGTTGATAAACCTTGAAGAATTTAACTTTTATAACCTCAAATTCAGCAACCTAAAATAAAGATTTCTCTTGAACCAGGGTGAATAAATGGATATCGTTTACATAACACTTATTCTATTGAGCATGTCAACGAAGTCAAAATCATTGGGCTGTCGAAAATAATTGTAAGTTCATCGTATATAAATAGTTCATTCCACAGATTCGGCATACTGAGGGAACCTAACAACCTATTAGTTTCAGTAGATGAAAGTTTTTTAAAAGGATTTTTTTCTTACCGGCGCGGCGGTAGCTGTAAGAGATCCCCAAATACTACGCTGCAACGAAACCATAGCGCGATTTAGACCAGGTACACAGCCATATATCAAGCAAGCATAGAATATTTATAGCATTGCATTATGTGGATGACAGATTGTAGCTTTATTCATTTCATTTTAACTTAGCTTTGTTTATTAATATGTAAATTCAATATATTATTACAATTTATTGGAACGAAAATTCTTATCGCGCGTTGAGAAAGGGGGCTAGACGAAAAAAAAAATCTTTTTACGGAAAGTTGTAACGATACTTTTTTATAATGACGTCATTAGTGAACAGTCTTATGATTAAGACTTTCGATAGATATCCTAACTTCTCAGATGGCGGTGTTGACACACGACGAGTTTGATAAGCCGCGGGTCTTGCGTTCAAATCCTAGTGATAATTAGATTCTATTTTTTTGCGTTTACAACTTATCATAGTTAATTTTTTTTATTTAATAATAAATTAAATTAAATTAAATTATATTAATTAAATTAAATTCATTAAATTAAATTATGTTAATTAAATTCATTCAAATTATTTCGTAAATTAAAAGGAACTTCGTTCCATCCGAGTGTCTCTTGACATCTCTTAAGTATTTTTAATAATATAAATCGATTTGTTTTACTTTTGTACATAAACGAAGAACAAAGTTAACAATGCAGTCAAAATTCATCAGTCAGAAGTACCTTAGATTTTTGATGATCGGTCAGTCAGTGAGTGACAAAATTTATTGGTGTAACTTTGATCGCTCATAACTCTGAAACTATTGGTTCAAATGTCATGTAATTTTGAGGCTAAGTTTTTTTTAATACTCACTCTAGGTCATCGAAAACCTAAACCCCTAGCTTTGTCCGTATCGATGACACAGAGGGGGGGGGGGGGGAATAGCCGCGAAAGGCTTCGAGAAAAGTATGGTACGGCCGTGCCCGTTTTGCTCGAGACGGCACCGTTGTGCCCCTAGATACATTATTACAATTCATTGGAATGAAGTTCCATATCGCGCGTTGAGAAGGGGGCTACACGGAAGAAATTCTTACGAAAAGTAGTAACGACACTTTTTAATGACGTCATTAGTCAACAGTCTTATGATTAAGACTTTCGATTAATATCTTAACTTCTCAGATGGCGGTGTTGACACATGACGAGATTGCCAAGGAGTGGGTCTTGCGTTCAAATCCTTACGATAAGCAGTTGTCTTTTTGCGTTTTCAACTTATCATAATATATTTAATTTTATAAATTGTGTAATATTTTTTTTATTTAATAATCAACGAAATTAAATTAAAGTAACTTCGTTCCATCCGGGTGTCCCTTGACACCTCTCAAGTTTTTTAATAATATAAATCCATTTGTTTTACTTTTTGTACATAAACGAAGAACAAAGTTAACAATGCAGTCAAAATTCATACACCATGTTCTTGTAAAACCGCAAACGTAAATTTGTTTCCTAATATTTACTAAGGTATATAATTTCTTACCGTTTTTATAATTTTCCTGTTACTTGTAGCTAAAAACCTATCTTGGTGCCAAATTTGAAGGTTCTAAGTTTGCTAGAAGTACCTTAGACTTTTGATGATCGGTCAGTCAGTGAGTGACAAAATGGTGTAACTTTGATCGCTCATAACTCTAAAACTATTGGTTCAAATGTCATGTAATTTTGAGGCTAAGCTTGTTTTAATGCTTTCTCTAGATCATCGAAAACCTAAACCCCTAGCTTTTCCCGTTTCGATGATACAGGGGGGGTGAAATGGCCGCGAAACGCTTCGAGAAAAGTATGGTACGGCTGTGCCCGTTTTTTTTTTTTGCTCGAGACTTGGCAGGGGCACTGCCGTGCCCCCAGATACTAATCGATACTCTTTTGTCGTCATTGAAGCAAATTCCAAGAAGAGTCGTCATTATAATTGAATATTTAAATGTAACCTTTGTACGGTAATGTCATGTGGTAGTATAATTTTCTTTTTAACGTTTACGTTATTTTCTTTTTTAGTGTAATAACCACAGTTATATTATTTTTTTGTGTTTACTCGTAATTAAAATGTATTAAATATTATAGACAAATAAAAGCCAGGATAAATATGTTTTTAGTTTAATTTTAATCATTTTTAGAAGTTTGTCTTTCAATATGATTCTGAAATAGTGCTTCCAAAGCCAAAGTCTCTACTACTATGCTTAACTGCAAGGTGTCCAATGTTGAATGCATCAGTAACTATAGTTTTATTACAAACATTCATAGCTAACGGATATCAGTCATTATTTGGTGTATGCTGTTTTAGTAGCAATTTATTTGTAGTTAACACCACCTGGCTTATTACGGCTCAAAAGTAATCTATAAATTGCTTATCATCCGGTGACGGTTCCTGTCGTTCAATACAAGTTTTTAAATTATAAACAATGTCTACCTAAAGATAAAAAAATATTTTATGAAATAAAAAAAAACAATTCTATTTAATTTTGTTACTAAACACTTAACATTGTTTTCAATCAAATCCATTGCATCCATTTTACATTTTTAAACAAACAAACTCTAGCTTGTTACACGCAATAAAAACATGAACAAATATTTGCGCGCCCTAAATAAATATCAACTTAATCTAATTCACACACACATATAAACTATTGGAGAACGAACATTGTGTTGGTGTGTTAAATACAAATATCTTTTTAAAAACAATACATCACTAGAGTAGCCATAACCGCCGCAATATTTTAAAATATTATAACAATTTACTGCGAGTATGAAAAATTCCTCGAATGGGTGTGGAATATAAATTTCTCTGTGACCCATAACGGGGGGGTGTGTTGGCTCATAATTCCTTTTTCATTGAGACAAATATTCATATAAACGTAATATTAGAAGTGCGTGCATGCCTCGCATATGAGAAGAACTGACTTAGTGATAATATTGAATTAAATTATGGAGATGTGGCATGAGATGAATGACTTTATTTATTTCTTAAGTGGAATGAAAATGATCATATGAATAAGATTATTGTTATGATATTAGATTTAATCTCGTGAATCGAGTATGTTGAGTAAGGAATTGCTAATAATTATATTTTATCACTATCTACAGCATATATTAAAAACAGCCCTTATAGTCTTAGAATCTAATACAATTTTTTGTAGAACTCAATTCTGTATATCTAGGCACAACCAACTTTAATCTGCTGCATTTTAATTTTTCATGATGATTACAAGCAAATGGAATACGGATAGAATAACAGTAATCTTAATCATCACAAATTTTACTAAAACTTACTATTTTCGTGGAATGCCTCAAGGCATTTTTAGTTCTTACCGAAGCTTTTGACTCTTTTAACATCAGTAGCAATTACATGCAAATGCAAAATGAGCTAAAAATGTATTCAAAAATAGCAGAGATAATCACTACACATCATAATCATAACACAAAACTAATTGTTAAAGCTTAAATCCAATGGTAATATAATGAAATTGATGGAAATGATACTTTAATGCTATGTTCATTTCGCGTTACTCGATTCGCGGGACGACTCGACGCCTCCCATGGAAACGTGACGTGTATGAATTAAGGAGCCGCCGTGAATAAAATACCATTGATGTAGATATTTTGGAAAAGGTATAAGGGGAAATTCGTCTTATTTTCTCAAGTAAATAAAATTATTTCCCAATTTTTAGACACAAACATAAAAAACGCAATGCTAGAAATATTTCCCGTATTCCATGCTATTAATTTCCAAATTACTGGGCAGCTAAGGTCATTCATTAGTTATAATACATACAATTCAGGCTGTGACGCTGACATGTACCAGCCTCAAATTTTCAAGAGAAATCTTAGCGTTTAGTCAAGGCGCTTTAATCAGATCCTCAATCCAACAAAATCCTACCGTATCAAGAGAGATAAGTACGATTTCAAAATTTCATTTCGGTTTTATATCGAACATAAAGATAAATCTTCAGTCAGTATTTACAGCCTACGAACGTGCCGCTTCTAGATTTAATACGCCTTCAAACATACGCCCCGTATATTGCGGGAGGTGTATTCTCATTTTGGAGTCATTACACGAAATAGTATCACCGTATAAAGTCCCAAGGGGGGAGGGAGTGACTTTGTGGCTGCTGTTTGTTTATACACTCCCATATATATTTTGGTTAATTAAGTTTTTGTGCGGTCGCGGATTAGTGAGTTCGTAGGGGAGTGGAATTGGCAAGACTAATCGTGATGTAGTGCTGAAATGTGGACCCGCAAAATTTTACCCGGAAAATGAGCTGGGTTTTTTTTTCAGACGTATATTATGACATGTTCCCTTACTAAGTAATTTACTTACCATACTTGTAGGGAAACATGTAGTTTCTTACCTTGTTAAAAGACCTGAATTTAAAAAGGCTTTTAAATACTAAACCGAAACGTGAAACTGATGAAAACAATACCTATAAAAGCTCTTCAGTAAATAACTACATTGTAAAGCGCGTTATTAACAAAATTTGTTATAAATATATGAAGTTAAATATTATACGTGTCGTGTAGCAACCTCATGTTTCAAGAACTAATCATTTGCTCACGTTACCACAATGAGTATACAAATAGGCAAAAATTTCCCATTTACTTACCGTAGTACGCAATTACCGAGTTTCCCGTAAGAGATTGAACATCAAAGAAGCCTTAATTAAGCCTTAGAAGGGCCATAAATAGCATCCAAAGTAACACTGAAATATTTACTTAGTCCTGTTAACGTTTTAATTGAGTCTAACGAAATTTCTTATGGTCGCTTTGAACTCAGATCTGGTGATAAGCGTTGTACGCACAAATGCTAATAAATTGTTGATTGGTGAATAAAATATCTGTTCGTTTGTGGTCTTAAGATATGTAAGTAACAAATAATGTCACACAAATTTTGGCACATAGGTATTGGATACAAATGGCCTTTGCTTTGTGGGCCCGTACAGTGTCTTATTATTTTCATTCATTTAGTAACACTATCTCAATTTTAACTGATTTCACGGTTAAATATTACTTAGACATTATTTTACTAGTCCAAACTAAACATTCACTGCAGCTTCGAAGCCTAATGCTTGATTACCAAGTTGGTCTTAGTAGGCTATAATTTTATTTATATGCTGTACTAGGTAAATACTACTTACGTAGCATAAAAGATTTTCCATAGTAGCAAACAAAATCTTTTGTTTTGAGGTAAAGCTAGTTTTACAGTAAAAGTTACATTTAATGGTTTTTTTTTTTAAGTAACAAATTAATTCCAGCAAAAAATATTTAAATGTTTAATTTACAGCTGAATGATGAATGATGAACCCGTCGTATACGACCTTAAACCAGGAAGGCATTATTTTTTTTGTTTTACTTTCTTAGAACGACAAACACATTATTAATGAGAGGAACAACCTTTATCAATCGTATTTGCTGTTTGTAAGTTTTCGTTTCATTATAGGCCGTTGACCTTTGTAACACGATTCGAATTAAATAATGCCTTGTTATTGGTCTAAGAAGCAACATTCTGGTACAAAAGGTTTTTTAAGTAGTCAATTGAATTTGGAGTTAGGAGAGGTACTCTGTTCGTTTTTTTTTCTGTTCATCTGTTGAGCATTTTCATTGGCTCTTTTTTTAAGTTAGCACGTTCGTATTACATTTTTTATACGTCGAATGTGTTGACATGTTGTGATAGGATACTGGTAAACTTCGAATCACTACCTAAGTACTTTTAGTTTTTTCTTATCTTATGTGAACACTCAGAAAATATATCACAAAGTCAAGTACCGTAACTTGAGTACGTACCTTTTATTACTGCCTATATTCAAAGGTTT
This sequence comes from Autographa gamma, assembly GCA_905146925.1. Lineage (NCBI taxonomy): Eukaryota > Metazoa > Arthropoda > Insecta > Lepidoptera > Noctuidae > Autographa > Autographa gamma. The sequence goes on from LR989858.1 coordinate 3,642,944, forward strand.
CATAAGAAAGTTATTGAACCGCAAATGTCTGAGAATGTCGGTATCAGCTTTATTTGATCGAATACTGAACAAATCAGCGCGGATATGACTGAACTCGAATATTGAAGTCCCTCAAAGTCACCCATTCAAGCGAAAGATTCTTTTAGTGAAGTTGCCACTTTTATAACTAGAAGATATGGCATATAAGAATCTTTCTGTATCTAACTGCCCGAGGCATTCGGAATTTTATTAAAACTTCTCCCCTTGAGATAACTTCTGTTTGATAGAAGCCAGAAGGAGGAGGCTGGGGACAAACGCCCCACCTCCACAGCCCGACAATTAATGCCACCATTTACGAAATTTTATTTCATTTGCGAATGCGAACTCCCGTTATTTGATTATTAATAAAATGAGTTTTATTTTGTTGCCCATTTGCATAATTGTTTCATTTTCGCTTTTCGTCTGCCGAATTCGACGAAGTCCGTACGCCAGAAATCTTTTAAAAAGAAATTAAACTCGAGTTTGCTGAGGCCTCGGAGATTTTTAGTGTTTTCTGACAGAAATTTAATTTCTCGAAGTTGTCTTAAAATTATGATGCTCCTCATTTTGGTAAATTAGTCTTTCTTAATGTTTTTATCAAAAGGTCGTGACCCTAAATAGGGGTTAGAAAATCCTAATTGGTTATTTAATACTGTTGAAGACTGAAAGGTCAGTGGGTTACTAATGTTAGAAAGTCTCACTATTATGAAAAACGAAAATTATTAGTATTTTGCTGAATAAAATTTATGGTATCAAAGTTATCTACGAATGAAAATATATATATATATCTATGTAGTTGATGCCTGAACTAGATTTTTTATTTACGATTGTTATCAAAACAGAGTCCAACTAATTAACAGGTCCTTTTAATATATAGTTCGAGACACTTCATAAATGTAATTTATAAGATTTAAAACTGTAATTAAATCTTCATTCAAAATTATGAAACAACTAGAAATTCCACTAAACCAAAACGTAGTTAAAATTAAGACATTTGTCTAAAGTTTCTTGACTACATTACAAGGAGATAGTAAATCTTAAATAAATTACGAGTTCTCAGTAAAATATTACTTCGCGGCTTTCAACCTAAATGTAAGGAACAATGTTGTTTCTATCTTTGCCCAATAAGTATTGGAATGTTGTACTATAATTTGAATTGAACAAATGCGCCAGACATTGCTGTGTCTTATGTAACTCTCACTTCTATTGGGTAAGATCAATTTCGGTAAGATATTATACGCTATTATATTTTATTGTAATCAGTACGAGTTGTCAAGTGATTGCAATTTGACAAGTGGTTCGGTGTATTGAAGTTTTGTATCAAAGGCTTACCTAGGTGTAATAATATAAAGCGAAATCACTTATTGCTCCTTACGTGTTTCTAAATTGAAATTAAATCGAAAATAATTTACGGAAAATGTAAATTTTTGACCGTCGAAAAATTTTATGCATTTATTATGCGCAGATTTTTATTGACATGCTATGTCCTCTTGGACCAAACGTTTTAAGTCTAGTTTTTATTTATTCTATAATTAGCACCACAAATTGTAATTTAAAACTTAAACGAGTCCTAAAATGTAAACTAACAAAAATTATGCTCAAATATAAGCGCCTGACAATATTCCATTTCGCAAACCGACGTCGACCTAAAATTGTCTAGATAAAGACTTAGGACTTACGCCCACAGGGAATATCTTACAATAAATATTAATATAGAGTGTTATTTAATATTCTGTTTAGAAACAAGTTAGAAGCCAAACACTTTGGTATGTATTTTATTTCGTACTTAACTGCCAAGGTTCAAGATTTGTGAGCTCGTGTAAGTTTTTGTTCATTGGCCCGATTTGTTGAAAAGATATGTGTGACGCGTATTTATTATTTAATCTATTTAGATTGATCTACATTAATTAGGTACATGTAAGGGAGCTACATCTGAACGGCTAGCAAACGGCTCGCGAACAACTCGTGTAATGCTTGTTCGTCGGATGTGGACGTACCCTTGTGTATAGTTATTTGTATTTTTTTTTTATGTAGCCTTTGTTCATCAAAGAGATATTTAATTAAGTCTGATGAAATGAACGTATTTAAGCTTTTCTTAATGAGGTACACTAAAAAAACTTAAAAAAAATATACCTTTTGCGTGGTTCAAAAACAAATGTGCTTTTCACAGTTGTCTAGTTATTAAAATAATCATGTATCGTAATTTATGGGATAGGTAAGTTGGTAATGTATAACCTCATTAAAGTTCATTTTCAGTTATCTCAAATAAAAATAGCCTTTCAAACAAAAGTCATATTTTATTAAAATAAGTACTAACCGATAATAAGTCAGTTTGTACCGGTTTTATAACAGCTGCTTTATCTTAAAATTAGAAGGGGACAGGACATTTTGCAACTGCTCCACCTGAGACGATGGTGAATAATGCAGGTATGGTCACAATACAGGGAACTACGAAGGTCCAACAAAATGAGTTTCTTTTGACCGACTTCAAAAAAGGTTATTTTATTATACGTAATTGACACGGAATAAGGTTGTATGGCGGGAATTGATGGAGGCCATTGCCTAGCAGTGTGTCAATATAGGCTAAGAAAAATACTACACTTCTCATCAAAAAAATCGAAACACCTCGCAGTTTATGATTTGACAAGGATTATCAGAAAAATGTGCATATTTAGGAATAAATATAAAATGTTATTTAATAGTGAGTAGTATGAGGTTTTTAAATCCTAATGTTAATGTTCTAAATTCAAATTAAGTCTTCATAGGTTTCGTATTTTGTATAATGAGTAATTTTTACCCTGTATGGAATTTGAAGGAAATGGGTAAAACAACACGCGTAAATGAAAAAAAAATGTAAGAAACGTTTATTTAATAACTTGTATTCCCTCCGCGAGCTCTTATTACTGCTTCCATACGGTTCTTCATCGATCGGATGAGAGTCACGATCACATGTTGTGGTATATTATCCCATTCCTCTTGGATTGCATTTTGCAGCTGGCTAAGTGTTTCTGGGGCTGGATCTCTTGCTCGAATTCGTCTCTTTAATTCATCCCATAGATGTTCAATGGGATTCATGTCCGGGCTTCTTGCTGGCCATACCATAATGGAGATACCGACTTCGGTAAGATAATCTCGTACGACGCCCGCGGTGTGAGCTCTAGCATTGTCGTGCATGAATATGAAGTCGTTGCCAATAAAATGTGCATAGGGCATCACATGAGGTTCAAGACACTGTTCGATGTACCGATGAGAGTTTAGTGCAGGCAGCCGTGGCCCAGATACAAAGGCAAGTTCTGTCTTACCGTCGGCGCTGATTCCTCCCCAAACCGTCAACGAACCGCCACCATAGCTGATCTTTTCTTCAATGCAGCATTGTGCTAAGCGTTCTCCATCTCTTCTGTAGACTTGTTCCTTCCGTCGTTACCATACAGCATAATTTTACACTCATCAGAAAACAGTACTTTGCTCCACTGAAGGTATGACCAAGTTAGGTGCTCGCGTGCAAAGTTAAGGCGCGCTCTTCGATGGTCTGCAGTTAATTTCAGCCCATTCGCTGGCTTATGCGGTGCCAATCCGCGTTCCTTCAACCTTCTTCTTATTGTAGAGTCACTTACAGCTACTCTTAGTACAACGCGAAGCTGCTGCTGCAGTTGAAAAGCGTTAAGGCGTCGATTTCGTAAAGAAGTTGTTAGAATAAATCGATCATCTCGCTCAGCAGTGACCCGATTCCTGCCAGATCCTGAACGGCGCGTGAACGGACCAGTCTCCCGATAGCGTTTGTAGACTCTATGAACAGATGATAAGCTTAGATGCAATCTTGCAGCCACAACACGCTGACTAAGTCCAGAATCAAGCAATGCCACCACTTGGGCGGCTTCTGCGGGCGAAGTATCTATATGTTTTAGAAAAAAAAGTTTTTTCAGACGTCCCAGAGTCACAGTAAATGAAATAAGAAACAAAAAGTTTAAAGACAAGCGCTAATTTTTAGTTTTTAAACGAGAAACGTACTCCAACCCTAAATACACATTTGTCTCAAAACAGTGATTAATTTCATTTATAGGATAAACAAATGAAATTCTAATTTCGAATTATGATTTTTTTCTTCTTACTGTATGACCAAACTGCCAGCTACACAATAATGTTTTTTTTTTCATGGAATTAATTCTCTTTTGTAAAAAAATAGGACAAAAACAATAAAAACGAAAGTGTTTCGATTTTTTTGATGAGAAGTGTATTTACGCGATAGCTGACAATGTTATATCGATTTCAATTATTTTTATTCCATCGATATAGTTTACCACAGATTTGAACCTTTATAAATTTAATTGACCCGGTATAAATTAATGTTACAAGTGATTACTTGAGTAACTGAATTTTATATCTGAAAATGGTATTGTTCATAACTGTGGAATATAACAATTTTCTTGGAAAAATTAAAATTTTCCTTTTATATTTATATAAAAAAAATATGTTTTTGCGGTAATACCTTTTTAACGACATTAAATTATTTAAACTAGATTTTCTGACCTTATTTCATTCGTGTCGCTACTTAGTCGTCTTAGTGCACGGTGCAAAACGTTATGCAAAACTTAGGATCATAATTTTGGAGCGTAGCTAAAGTTGTCTTGTAAATAGAGTGTTGTGCTCTGTACATCAACTGTAAAACTGTTAGTGACATTGTTAATAAATCATATGGCATTCTAAATGGAACACTAGGAAAAAAGCTTAGTTTCATCGCTTTCAATCGATATTTATAATTACAATGCTTGGCTTTTGAGATAACCTTGAGTCTTTTCATAAGAGTGTCCTTGGGATAGTAAAAAAAAAATGTTAAAATAGAAAAGTAATTATAAGCTACTTTTATGATAAGAAATTAAAAGTACTATTTTTAAATTTCAGGTAATTCAACTCTTCGTGACACCGAGTGATCAGCGACCAACTACATGTTGGTAAGTGAAACCTTTATAATTATCAAGTATAGATTTACATAAGGTACTTATTTTAATAATATTCTTTCGGTAAATAGGTTTATAAATACATCATTATTTTTTCGTACTTCTACCACCTACTAAGGATTAATTTAACAGACAATATTAACTACTTTACATATTCTATATTAAAGATTTCTTAAAATGAAACTACTTTGTCTTACAATCAAAACTAAGTCCAAATCATTCTAATTACAAACCTTTTTTTTTCTCCTAATTTAAAAGGTAAAACTCAAATTCCAAACCGGCCAGTACTCGACCATGACCCAACTTTAAAAACATGAAACCAGCCGCACTAAATATCGATTCTTATAAGCGTATACATCATGTTGTGACAATCAATTACTCACTGCGAAGCGGCGTTACGGCCTGCATTAGTATCAATCAACGTCGTATTAATTAGATCTGATACACCCACATGCCGATATTGTTATCTGTGTGTCACTAGAGACGGTTTCACTTAGTGTTTGGAACGCTTTTCGGTTTGACAGAGGTTACCATTCATGTTCATCATGCCAGCATAGTACTGAGAGAACGAATTTCGTTTTTAAGTCATGCTGTATACATTTTTTAGTCTTTATGTCATTTGTTTTTGTTTCTTTTTGAAACAATACAAGTGAGTAACCCTCACATATGCGTAAGAGTAAAATGTCCATTCAAATATCTAGTGTGCCTTCACTCTATATGATCCATATTACCTCGGTTAAAATCGTTAATTAAGTAGGAATGTCAATCCTCGTTATCAGATTAACAAAAAATAACGATTGATTGATTCCAGCCCGCAAATGACCATAATAATAAATAAGTACAAAAAAATACCCAATCAACGTTCATAAAATACATTTGCATTGCATTGTTCTCTTCTTCTCAATGCATTATATGAGAGTTCTTAATTACCAAGCTCGGGTAATCAATCGGGTTCATAAAGCCCCCTTAATATTTCGCTCAAACGACCAAAAATAACAAACAACAATGTGAAATTCAATAACAGGTCCTTTCAACCGTGTCTTGTATGTGCTTTTGTGCGAAAGCAACTGTGGACGTGCCGGTTATTTTAAATTTAGAACTGCAGTCGTATATTCTGGAAACTGTTATATTTTTTAAAAGAATATGTGGTTTTGTTTTAATGTTATTAAACCTTTTTAGAGGTGAAGTTAGCTAGCTTTACTACTGATTCAAAGAATAAGTAGTTACGTAATCCTTATCAGGTAATATGTTTTTAACAATTAGAATTATTAATATCGGTTTCTCAGATAAAGTATATAAAAATAAAAAGTATTACTTAATCTTCGGTAGATTTTAGAAACCGAATTCTAAAATAAGTTAAATAAAAGTCCAAATTTTAAATTATAAGAGAAAGGAACCAATATTAAGTTTTCAATGTCTCAAAATACATCTGTACGAAAAATCAGCTTACTCAATCACTGAGCCGTCTGTTTCTCCAAAGGTACGCAATTTTTATGACTCGGAGAACAATGGCAGTGTTTTGAAGAATTAACCCGTGGATTAATTAACATATCCACAGACCGTGTCTAATTACCGGCCCTTTTTAATTAAAACTTTAAACCTCTACGCTTTATTAGCTCCCGGGCCACTGAAGGGTTGCGATGCCTATTTTAGACCCCGACCGTTTAAGCTAGAATTGGATTTGGCTTGTTGGAATTGTGAACTGAAAATGAACGTTAATGTTTCAAAATGGAACTTGTGTTTCCAATATTCTGCTGGGTACTCAAATATTTGGTGTTTCGTTACTAGGTAACAAGGAATTAATAAGAAACTGTATTAAGAATATATTTAGGTCTCAGCTTTAAGCGATGAATGTCAGGTGAATGCAGCAAAAATACCATATAACTAAATACTTACGATGCAAATATTAGAAAAAAATTGGTGATTTTTCTCTAGATGTATTTTAAGAAATTCTTCAGCAACAGTCAAAGTAGTAGACGTGTCCTATACATTCCAATAAACTCTTACATAAACAAAAGAAGTCGCCTAGAAAACGAGCCATAAATTATTAAGTAAAACTCACACACACCAGCAAAAATATATTTAAAATAGTTGGAGAAGACAATGAATAATAAATAATAGTAAAAGAAAAACCAGTAAACGCCAAGTAATTTTCACCTATTTCTACGACAAGGTTGCAGATAGCCAACTTTCTTGTTTATAACCATAACAGAACAGCTGATTTATGTCGCTTTCTCAAATGAATAGGTAAACAAACGGAGCATTTAGTTTCTACTCATAATAACACACTGGCCGATACATTTGCCGTCCAATGTAAGCCTCGGGAACAGAATAGCTGTAATTACGAACTATGTATTTTCTAAAGCTTTACACTGATAATTATTGTGGTATTTCTGAACTACATTTCGAATGAATGTCATAGATTTAATTGGCTTGACCTCTTTAAAAATGTTGTTTTTATGTTCTTTAGTCAGCATTTCCGAAAAAAGAAATTTTAATTTCGTAGTTTGAATCACGCACTTTTGTGAAGAGATTAGTTAGAATAGACCCTTGGTTAAAGGATTTAGCTAAAAGGAACTCTTGTTAAGAACCTACTTAGTCATCTAATCAACAGCCCTTGTCCTCCCACTGCTAGGATTCCTTATCTAGTGCCATGTTGGTGTCCTGTGCTAGCCTTATCCAGACTCGACCCGAGACTCTGTCTATGTCGTCGAGCCATCTTGCTCCCGGACGACCGAGGACCTACTTACTACTTAATTAAAAAGAAACTCACATACATGAATCCTGAAAACATAATACTCTTTTTTGGGCAGTCGTGTAAAAAATTAACACCAATAGAAATTCCCCAAACTCAAACATTATTAGTCATCTGCACACTTCAAATTAACAGCATAAGTTCACAAGCGCACAAAATACAAACATACCGTATTCCATACAATTTGAAGTAAACTCGAAGCCTCTAGTTATTCAGATCTTGTCTATACTTACATAGATAGTTAGTCGGATAGCGAGCCTGGCGATTACCTCAATTACCTCCCGTTGTGATAATAACATCAATGAGAGTGGCCTCTTGCCCAGCAGTGGGTCAATAATAGCCTGCATCCGAGACTGATGTTGCCTGTGAATTAGTGTTAGTCATAGCTTGTTTATTTTAGAACTTTTGTACGTATCTTTATACACTTTTAATCATCCTAAAATGCTGTAACTTATGTGAAGTGTTAATAACAAAGAATATTCTGTCTGCATATTTATGTTTTATGGGTTTTCCATGCTTGATTTATTTTGTATAAATCTCTAGATTTTGGGTGCTTAATACGAATAAAAACCTAAAAATGCGAAAATAGTACGTTTTAAAAAATAGTACCGAGATATTTAAGATCAAGATGTATTAATATATTTACCATAGAAAATAGGACACTTGTCTTAGTATATTGAAAGCTCTATTTCACCATCGTCCACAATGTGGGTTGCTGGCATTTGACGTATCTCTCATGCATACAGATTTATTCATGACATTTACTTTACCATAAACAAGACTTAGACTTGCAATTAAAGACAGCTTACATTTATAATCAGATTTGAAAACTAGGTCTTAAAACTTTATTTTAAACAAGAATAAAAGTTTGGCCGTTGACACCAGTCAGTATGTGAAATAAAAATAACAATTATGTCTCTTTTATTTCATAAAATATATTAAGGCCGGTAAGATTTAACTGCCTATTACTCATAAAAAATAAATGTCATAAAGATCTGTCAGATAACAACTTGATTCCGGATTTAAACAGGATTAACGTGACATACTTGATTTTCGTAATAAAACCACATAACATCAAAAAATTCTTGCTAATTTAAATTAGTCATTCATTAAAACTTTTTAGTGACCGCGGGTTTTTATTTTGTTACATATTAGTCATTTATGTAAGTCAACCTTATTTAATTAGTCACAGAATTTATAGCTACAGACCTCTTTGCTAAGAAACCTGTTTGTGTGGAGGCGTGAAGGCGTGATAGATGACGTCACGCGATATTTCACCAATGGCGTACCTTCTCATTTTCATATTAGCACAATAAAGTCAACATAATTAAATTAAGTTTCTAATACTTGTGTCAATCTTTGACAATAAACTTGAAGATAAATTTATTTTGGTACAGCTTTTTATCTGGAATATTTAGGTACCTACTTTAATTTATTTTATATAAGGCTTCGTTAAATATATGAACAATTTTCTAATTGCATAAAAAAAACATGTAGGTGCTGCAGGGGCAACGATCTTTAGAAACTAGCTAGTATAATTTAATATAGTTTCCAACCTTGCATAAATAATTGTAATATAATTTTATATACCAGACAACACCTGTCAGCTTGACCTAACTCAAATTGTCACAAGAATAAGTTTCTAGTTAAATCGAAATTTAAATTTGACATTTTACTGACAGGTCTAGTAGAATTTCCAAATTCAAAAATTTAATAGCCAAATTCATTACTAAAAAAAAATTGACGTGCATTTTTTGATACAATTAAAATAAGTAAGCTATACATAGAGTTCTTAAGACATTAAGAACAAACAAACGAACGATAAAAAGGCAAATACAGTGCGATGTAGAAGACATTAGGTAGTCGATAGAAAGATATCGTCGTATCGGATATCAGATGTTAAGCGTGGTGGGACAGGCAAGCAGCATTCCGCCTTGCCTCCTTAATGATGCCGATTTATATGGAGCTGATAAAATGGTGTGACAACAATCAAATAAGTATGTCACTGGATGAGAACAGATAGTTGTATATTGGTGTGCCCGAATACATGTTTGTAAAACATTTTTAATAATATTTGAGTACGTTACGTTTTCCATAGAATTTGAGGTTATTTAATTCTAAAGTGTGAATTTTAGGTAATTTTTAGACGTTTTATATAAATAAAAAACTAGAGGGAATCAATTCTACAATCAAATCTTGTTTTGGTTTCAAAACGAGTAAGTACCAAATATTACATTTTGAAAAAAGGTTATTCTCTTACATTTAAAGATCTGAACGTAAAATTACAAAATTCTTGAAAGATTCTACAAATTTTAAGAGTTCGGTAATAACAACTCTAGACATTTATCGAATATCTCTAAAGTACTAGTTATTATACGTACAATTGGAGCGCCAAAGCAGTTTGCTAGCTATTAAACACGAATGCGATGCAATGGCACAGTCTTGCCGGTAGCTATAAGGTGACCAAATGCCGTGCTTTATAAATATTGTTCGTACCTTACGTAACTTTAACGTTTTGAAAGTAAATTACATTATCTTCTAGTTTAGATTTTATGATACCAATATTGTTTTATGGTTTGAAAATAATTTCAAATTTGTATAAGCCATTTTGAAATAATTCTACGAGTGGTCTAAACTTACAGTGACGATAACTTAGTTCTGACCTGTAATGGCCTGCCAAATACTGATTATGATACGCAACAATAAAAAAAAAACAATAGTTTTCTTAAATGCAATTCACTCACTATGTAACCGTACTATTTCATTCATTTTAAACCATTCCATTAGTTTCAGTAAGTTTTTGAGAAAGTAAAATCTTCGAATGTAAGAAACAACACACAATAAGGTACCAGGATCGCATAAACTCGCAGCGGTGAGCCTTGATTAAGACGCGAACTCCATTCAATACCGATGTCATGTTACCGGTAACGTAGTGTGTGAAACCGACGTTACTAAGGCAGAATTTACTAGCTGATAATATAATAAGACAGTGCATTGGCAGGTAATTAATTCTTGAAAGGAATATAATACATGCATACCTTAAGGTGCTCTAAGGAACTTTGCGGAATACTTCAAGACTTTGTTTAGAAGTATTGGTATCTGGTATAGCCTTTGCTGAGCTTTTACAAGAACTTTCGTCCTGGTGTACAGTTTTTGTAGTAGTTGTTTGATTCTGAGTATAATTTGTTTGACTGTAGAGTTACTACAATTTCTTGTTAATAAAATTCTTGTAAACGAAATTTTGGAGCCTTTGCTTTAGGGCACAATAGTACAGCTAAAATACCCTTAGTAAGAACAGGACTCAAATGTTCAAAGAATAACTTAAATTTATATAAAAAAGTTCCAGTCTTTAGCTTTACTGTTTATGAGAACATCGAATTTCTTGCAAAACGTCAATGTGGTTGACATTCTAAACCGAAATGCATATTAATTTATTTCACTGCATACTTCTCCTTAAACTCCTGCTACCTTAGTATCCAGTCTACCATTTATTACCCAACACCTACAGATAAAATCTAAAACTAGCTAAAATAAAACATAAAATATAATTTCTGTAAGATGCACATTGTCTATTGTATTTCAATGCTGCGAGCCAATGAATTCCAATATATTACGATATTGCCTGCAACTAATGCTTTTGGATAGAACAGGCATCTAACACATTAGAATTATTTCATAGAAAATGAATATGGTAGCTTTGTATGTAATTTCTAGATACATTCAGCATCAATATAGCACGTCATTGTAATCTTTGGCAGATATGTCAAATTAAGCCTTTACGTCCTAATTCAATTCGTTTTCTTCCCTGGTATTTTGTACCAGAAATAGGTAAATACCGTAATTTGTGTGGCGATTGTATCAAAACTTCATGTCTAGTTTGACTTATAGATAATATCGTGTAAGTATGAGTAGTATTTCTTGTATTCAATACATAATAAACTTTTTTTTGTTTATGAGGTAAATGCTAATGCCTCCTACGCAGTGCTAGGGCACGGCGTAGAAGTATTCGACTTTCCCTAGCTGAAAATACCTGAGTCACTTTCTTCTGCTTAGGCCGGAATCGCGGGCTCCGATCGTCAGCGGATTAATTTTTAGAGCTGGATTTATATTTTTTCTCAAGAACACCGAATGTAAATAAATGAAAATTATAATTTAATGTTATCTAATTAAACTAAAGACAATTAGTTGATAGTCCTTTCCGTAGCTCTTTTAGAACAAGTACAAATGAACTTACTACTACCTTTCTACCGCGATATATGTAACAAGCTAACTCCATGAAATAATATTCTTTTAATTGAAAATTTATAGTGCCTAAACTTTGCAGACAATACAATAAAAATCGGATTATTCACCTTGTGACCTCTCAAGTGTACTCATAAACAAACTCTAGAGCAATATGTAAATAGAACTCCCCACGAAACTTGTGTGCTAATAAATTTCTATTCAATTAACTTGTACAAGCGGGTATTATATTATAAGTATTGGTTTCACTAACGCAGCCCTATATTATTATTATAGTCAGACTGTAACTTAGGCGAGTATCAATTTATTAGAGACACTTATTGCGTACGTAAAGCCACACTTTATTATATTATGTTCTCATGTTTCATGATTTCTTGGCAAATTAAGTGATAATTCAATTATACGTATTTATGTTTACGGCTTTTCCTTGGCTAACACAGCAAAAATAATTATATTAATCGTCATATACATTCTCTGAATTTACAAAAAATAAGTTATAAAAAGATTGAGGTACTAATATACAAATAGTAAGTATAATAATAGTATTATAATCTTATTCACAATAATATAAAAGTATACGTAGAAAAAAGGTAATAGATAAAACCAGTAATAAAGAGCGACGTATATTCAGACCTATAGAGAAAAAAGCGAACGATTTAGCTATGTTAATATTCAAAATTAAATTATAAATAGGCCGTTTACGAAAGATATACAAAAAGTTTAAACCGTAGTCACAGCAGATGTTTCTTGAATAGTTGAGTCACGAAAACAAGAGACCACCCCTATTATAACAATAAAAACAAGAAACCTTTCACATCAATTTTATTAAACTCACATAATTTAATATAATATAATAATATTCCGGGACATTTCACACACGGTTATCTGATCCCAAGCTAAGCAGAGCTTGTGTTATGGTAACCATGAAAACTGATAAAAATCCGTATATATTTCTAAATACATACATCGTCATCATCATCATCATCATCATCATCATCATATCAGCCCGGAATCACCCACTACTGGATATAGGCCTCCCCTTTTTTCTGCCATTGTTGCCTGTCTTGCGCGTCCCTCATCCAGGTGGTTCCCATTACCTTAGCTATGTCATCAACCCAACGTGCTCTCGGTCGTCCCTGACTTCTTCGCCCTGTCCTTGGCCACCATTCAGTCAGAACCTTACTCCATCGGCTGTCAGTACGTCTAGCTAGGTGTCCTGCCCAACTCCATATAGATAAATTACATACATATTATATATAGTTACATACATATTATAGATAAATTACACCCAGACCAGAACAAAATTAAATGATCGTGCTCATCACACAAACATTTGTCCTGAGTGGGAATCGAACCCACGACCTCCGGTATAGCAGTCAGGGTCACTAACCGCTTGACCAACAGGCCCATCATAACAATTACTATAGGTATAACTATTTGCAATTATAAGTTCAAGATTTTAAGATACAGATACAAAAAAAACATTGTCAAAGCAATAAAGTATTGAACATCTAAATTTACATAAACACACACAAAACTTTCTAACATTATCAAACTACATAAAATAGTTGACAAGAAGCCGATGCATTATCTATTTACCAGATAAAGAAGCAAATAAGCTTGTATTACAAATCCCTTAACGACAAATAACACGGTATCACGAAAAGGTCTGTTTACATGTTTTACTAGTCACTTGCACTATCCACTGACCGCTAGCCAGGTAGGTGTCAATATTATATTTGTACGGTAGGCGTGTAAACAAGGCATGTTATCTTTGGTAATGGTTTTTTCGCTTGCCGTGACGGAAATTAGAAGCTCGTGTTTGGTCAGTTCGGTCTTGACTGTCGGTAGAGGCTGATGCTCACTTGTTTTATAGCTATGTAGAAATATTACTTTATTTAATTTATATTATTTTTGATTTAGATGCTCAATAATTGTTCTATCATTGGTACGCTATACATGTACAAAATGAATTTTGTTGTAATTATTTTGATTCAATTAATGTATGTAAGTTTCTATGTATGGCGGTTAATGCTCTTAAATATTAGGTAAAAACAAATTTTGGATGTAATAGTCTAGACTATTACATCCAAAATTGTTTTTTTTATAATTCTATAATAGAAGGTGCTGGAAATAGAAAAATCGTCCCTTTTGCCATTAGACATGTTTAAACGTAAACTTATTTCGTAAGTCGTCAAAAGTACAACTAATAGGAAAATTTGTGTAAGTAGGTTTCTCTACCCTTATGGTTGAAACGGAAATAAAATAAACGTCTTATGTCCTTGATTAAAACATAACTTAAAAATATCCCGGAATAAAAGCGTTTCAGGATAAAATGTGACGTCATTACATTATGAAAACAGTTTAACACTTGGAAATAACTTAAGCATACACTTAAAAGTATTTTAAGAGCCAAACTATAGTGCTTTGTGTTTAAGTTGTGAGAAACTTGCTTTATTAAGTCAGTCTTCAATACTTAGACTCAAAGCAGACATCCGTGGTATAAAGTGTTTGCTTTACTTGTTTATTTTACATTAAATCATTTGCGAGAACAATAACAATTTGTGGGGAACTGTGTTATAAACGTCGATAGCATAATGCAAAACTTAAGTTTTTTTTATCTGGAACTAGTTAATATTAAGCAAAGGGTAGCTCGATCCTACTTATAGCTTTCAATTGAATGATACATGAAGAAAACAAAATATCCATAATTATCAATTTACCTCAAACAAAATAAATGAGTATAATCAAAAACCTCATACTGTACCTATAGCCGTTCTCAATAAACTGTCGTAGTTATTTTGTTGCAAGTAATAATTATTAAACTTTTTCTCTTTAAATGGGATGTTTCATAACACTACATAATTGTCACAGCCCTTACGAGCATGTACAAATATGATGGTACACTCGCCCGACGGAACTATACCATAAAATTAAAACCCCGAAAAAAAATAACAGCTTCAAATTATATAGCATTATGAGCTTCCATCATACATTACTAGTACGAAGTTTAAGACCGCGAGTGACACAGTCAATTCGTTGCGTAAACTGGAGCTTTGCCTAAGGCGGCATTCATTAGTTGGCCAATTACGTTCTTCAAAATGTCGGATGATTACAGAGAGTCTACGCCGGAGGCTGGACGTTCAACAGATGCCATTCGCTCTTTGTTTCAGCGGTCCTCTCTTGAAACGGAAATTTTGACAGGCTTTTGAAATACGAGCCCGAAACGGGGACACTGGGGACAGATGGTGTTTCCCTAAATAGAACCTCAATTTTCGGCAAGACGTACTATGTTGCTTTGTCTGCAGTAGTGAAGTTCTTTAAAAGAAACAACATCTTAAATTGTTGTTGCCTTATTGTGTTGCAAAAGCTCATCATTATTTTTAATTTTGTAAGAGATCTTGCCAAACAATTAATATAAACATGACTTACGAATACAATTGTATTTTTTTGTTATTGCACCGCAATATTAATTATCTATCTGTCAATATATTTCTGCAATGAATCGCATTGCGTAACCCAAGAAGTCGCCTTTCAGCCGTTCTTTCAAAAGAACACATCAGACGTAATTAAAACACGTACCAATTAATAATACAAGACATTATTCTGACAAGTCCAAAAGTAAATTATGAATCGAATGTTTACGAACATCATTGACCCAAAAAGAATTCCCATTGAAAGGTAACAAATAATAAGAAACGTTAATTAATTTTATAGATCCGAATTTTGACGTACCTTTGTACCTTTGTACCGTGACGTAATTCAATGCCATTGAGACAACGAGGTTGCATTTGAAACTATAGAGTGAGCCTATCAAAGTTTAAACCGTAAGCACTAGTGTGAACAAGTGTTGTCGTGAATTATGTATGAAGATGGAGCTTGCTGTTTTAAAAAATCTATCTAAAACACTAATATTATCCTAAAAATGTCAAAACCATCGATATTTTCTTATATAAGTTTCTCGTTGCGCGAAAATTAACTTAAATGAAAAACAAAATGTACTAGGATCAGACTAAAAACTGCTCTCGCTTGGCACAAGGGGAACCTAGCGATAGTAGCAGTCTATGCATATCATACGTCGATGCATTGAGATGATATTACTTTTGTTCAACCGAAGTTATTGCAAAGAAAGTGATAATTTTGTCATTTCTAATGATCCGAATGAAATTATATGTAATAGGTACTTCTAATAATAGCTAACCTATTACGTAAAGAAAGTAAAAGTTTTATGCGCCATTGTGCACGTACATTTAGTTTAATATACTACTGGGTCATTAAATATTGTTATGTTATTACTTTTGAAATATAACGGGAGTTAAACGAAAGCCTTTCTGCATTCTCGACTTTATTGGCAGTTTGTTGAGCACTTTCAATTGTTTATTTATAAAGACCTGCTGTGGGCTGAAGGAAAGCTTCGCCCTAGATGCCCATTTAGCGCCACCGCAGAACTCTTAAACGAGGTTAACCAAAGAACCATCGATCTGGCGTGTTTATTGCTGGACACAAAAAGAAAAAGATGTAAGTGGGAAAAATAAATAGTAAATTAGGACAATGCTATTTTAATAAAACTACTTTCTGTCGTGTTTACCTTTTCATCTGCTAATAAACCATTATGATTGCTATTTTTAAACGAAACAAAAATATATAATATCACGACCTTTATAAAGTATTTTTTTGCTTTTACTCCTATTAAAATAAAAATTACACTCTTCAAACGTAGGAACTAGTATCATCTTTCTCTCCTCAAACTGTCGTTAGCTGTTTTTTAGTATTACAATATAATGCTTATGAATTAGGTATTAATCGAGAAAGGTTTATGCCCAGCAGTGGACTGCTAAAGGCTGATGATCATGAATTGACTAAAACAAGAACATAGACCATAAGTTTACAATCATAATCCTAGTATTGAAAAAGAAAGATTCGTCCTGTCTACAAAAATAACATTTCAAAATATGAATGTATCATCAAAATTTTATATCCTTCCTCGGAGTCATAAGTTTCTTGGTAACATTAAGACCACAAGTGTCTCGTTAATCTTTAGGATTAAATTAATCATCGCGAAAGTAACATCACCAACAAAATGGACCTTTGTCACTCCGTCCAAATTATGAATCAGCGTAAATTCATTAAAAAACTGAGTCAGGATTGTAAAATTTGCAGTAAATTTCTTCAAAATGTCCCATTTTAGACATTTTCTCACAGTTTTGTTGGTCTCAATTTTGTGAGATGTAGTGGTCACATGGATATTTTCCGTCGTTATTACATGCCGCTGCGTTACAAAGCTTAAGACATTTGTGAGGACATAAAGGCACTACCAAATGGTTGTGGACAGCTTTAAAGTTTGGCCCAAGTTATTAGTTGAAGCGTTTTTCGGAAACGCCATTAAATACTGTACATTTTATTTAAATTTTCTTCATTACAAATTTACAAATAATAATACTTTAAAAGAATGAGAGGAAATTATCATCTATCGCTTTCGTAATTACAGGACTAAATTTATTCATTAAGAGTCAGCATCTAAACACAATTTATATTCATTTGGTGGACCAAGTTTTCCTGGCCTATTCCTTATTATTTTACAACTGATATAGATACCTATATCACTTCAATATTTTAAAAATAACGGCTTAATTTACTGATTATTCTCAAGAAATATTTAAATTACTTGATCAATTACGTAAAACCTACGGCAAAATTGTAGATCGAAATGAAAAATAATCCGCTCCACGCTTACATCTTGCTCCTAGATACAAGTGGCAATAAAGAGGTGGACAGCCTGCAGCTATTGTTAATCTCGGCCACGGAACAGGTTCGAAGAGAACTAAAAACACTGGAGATAAGAACGCCATGTGAATGTTTTTTGATTGCAGCCGTTAACTTTGTTTATGTGGTCACTCTTTAAAAGTTTTGTCTCAACGTTACGTTTTATTGTTGACACTGCTATATTTTTGTTTGGCTTAGGAATATTTTTAGTTTGAAGATGTTTTTAATGGTATTTTTACGTTTCTAACGCTCTATTTTTTTGACTGACGCATCCCGTTACAAACGTTCAATCTTAGTAGCTCCTTATGTGTGAATAATTTAATCTAAATACATATAGTACAAATTAGAGCACCGTATCTCTTTACTTTATCTGCATCGATACAAAAACAAAAGTTGTAAAAAATATTTGAAAAACCGACTCCACCTTTCTCATTAAATATAAAATTATCATGTTTAAACTAGACTACTATCTTTCAGAATTTACTTTATGTTATAATGAGAGAAATACCGTCTGTACCTAACTCACATAAATAACAGTCTACCAACACATAGTTCTAATTAATGAGCTCCTATTACAAGTCCAAGAAAATGTCCTTCAAACTTACAATGTTAACAAACCGTCTGTTAGGTACGAAGCAGACTTATTTGCTTACAATTCATAACTCAGGCTGCCTGACAAATTCATATAACCTCGTTTAAACTTAAAGCAAGCCCAAGTTGGCTTAAGCAATCAATGAAAAGTTCCACGTAATGGGCATCCAAGTTAAGAACGATTTGCATAACATTTGCTTTTATTAGTTTTCTTAGTTCTTGTTTTGATTCTCTCTCTACAGTTTTAATTATTAAATTATCAGTGCTTTGTAAATGTTAGTGGATAGTCTGTTCATTTTCTTTGCGCTATTCGTTATCGGAATTTCATTACAAATTATAAACAGCTTAGGGAAATCGGGTTAGTATCACCATATTACAATATAAAAATAGGGTTCAAACTCCTAGTGACTACATTGAGAATTATATCGTGTGAGGCAAATGAGACATCAAAAATAATTTATTCTAATCCTTAACAAAAAAACTGAATCTACTTAAGCGTATTAGGTACAATATTTTAATCCGGTTGACACGGTTACCTTCGGAACAACATTTCAATACGTCACACTATTTATGCAAATGTGTTATACTAATAAAATGTCAACCGTAACGTAAGATCTACTTATAATGTCTTTGAACTGTGTCATGTCGTAACTACTCTAAAAAATTGTCCCGAAGCTAATCACGATTGGCGCAATACAAAGGATCTGATATCGGAATTAGATCACAGCTGATAATCTGCGTTAATTAATGATAGACTTCTTATTTTGATTGACAAGGATATCAATTATCATTGGTTTGTTAATATAGATGAAGGCAAAAAGATTTGTAAGCGATCTGATTTTTCTTAACTTACATTCTTGGTATGTCTTTTATCAAGAAGGTTATCAAAAAGTATGTAGAACACTTTATGCCGCGTAAGCAAGAATTGTACGACAAACGAGACAAATTACTAAGTCAATAATTTTAATCCTTATTGAAGACAGGTAGTTGGTAGGAATAAATCCATAAAACAAGATCTCAAATACGTTAGAGATTATTGAATAAAATCTAAAACGGACGCTCAAAGTGAAATCCTGAAAGCTTTTGATCCACTAGTTACGGAAAGCCATCTTCAATGAATAAATAATTTGGGAGTCAAAGTACCGAAATTTAACGCAATTCAAATTTTGCAATAACAAAAGGGTATTTATAGTATAACTTGTTGCTTCCTTTCATATTATATTTAATGTTTAGCGTTGCCGGAGGTCTCTAATCAGCTTCCGAATCTTAAGGAGTTAGATCGAGTTAGAAGTTTGTCATAATCGTTCCTCTGGGTTTGAATATAGATCGATTCAAACTATTCATTTTCCTTTCTGTTGTATTTGCATTTATTCTAAACGTGATCAATGTTACTTATGACTTTAACACTGAAATAAAAAGTACATTTCAAAGTAATACTACCGGGGAATGCATGTGAAGTATTACGGAATATTCTCCACATAACAGTGTTATTTTCACTCTCTATTGTAACGGCACTCCTTGCACACGATATTGCTCTTTCATTAATTATAACTTTTAATTAATCACATCAAATAATACCTCAGTTGGGACCGGCTGGTAATAAATGAGCTTTTTATTTGATCATTGCTTCATTTCATAACGCGTATTTATTTATTACGTTTCTTTTGACGAACGTTAATTGAATAATCTCATTTGTACGTTTAATGTGATCGACGTTTATAAAATTAAGCTTGTACTGCTGTTGGTCAATTTTTAATGAAGCGTGATCTGGGATATTATTTGTTATTAAATCTGTATTATCCAATTTTTGTTTCGTTTTTTTTTTTTTTTTGGTAGATATCTTTGCTGTTAGCCTGAGCGCAGGCTTTGACTGCTTCACCGGACTTTAATTTTTGTTTCGCTGTTCGGTTTCCGCGTTGGGACTTTGGGGATATCTCTACTATATATTTTATAATTTTGAGAGCCGATCTGTATATAAGTATTTATTTACCTTATTTATAAATATATTTTTTATTATTTCGATGAAAGGAATATATTATTATCCTTCTCTCATCCTTTCAGGAGATGTAATGTAATTGAATCGTAAACTGAGTATTTTTTTCTCACAATAAGTAATCCTACTTCGGTATTTATTTTAATAATGTACACACATTAACGGAGCATAATATTTAACACGAACGCCCTAGTTACCGCATACCATACGATATGATTACGTTTTTATATTCATAATTAATGTAATGGATTCCTGTGCTATAACCTAGGCTTAGAAAATTATGGCGTTTTTTTTTAATATTAATTTTCTTTTTTCCTTAAACATAAAAGTTTTTTTTTGTATTGCGTAGCTTCTGGTTTCTGTCAGAGTGTTCAATGCTATGAGTAGTCAAATCTAATACTAATAGATGTTACAGTTTGACCGAAAAAAGGCGATCTCAAGATGACGACTTGAAAGGTGACTTACGTATTTTTTGTTGCTTAGCCTTTCAGAACTCTTACATACTAGAATTATAGACGTAAATATATAAATTAAGATTTACTTAGCCCCGCCCACTATCTCCAGTTATTATCTCGTAAGTACGTCCTTTGTCTGACAGTCGTGTTGTCCTGCAATTTATGGATTAGTCCCTTTGTTAGCTGTCTGTAATGTATTGACGTCCGATGGAAGATAGAACGTGGCCGGAATGGATGGCCATCTGGTGTAGGTATGTCCAGTCAATGACAATTAATACTTTGGCTGTGTTTGTTTGTTTCAAGAATTTGTTTTAGAACTGTCTATTTGTAACTTTGATAGAGGAAAAGATACATGGCTAGGCTATTAGCCATGCCATTAGTTTTGTACATGGTGTATATACGAGTCTATTTTCCAATAGACTCGTATATACACCATGTACAAAACTTGAGAAATCTTAAAACCGAATATCTAAGATAAAAGTTTTTAGGTTAAACTTAGAATTTTAGAGCTGTCAAAGTTTCACAGCTTTTTTACCATTTATATCGTTTTGATTAGTTTCTTGTTCTCTTCGCATTAGACTTTGCTTCATGCAATGATGAGATTCTTGGTAGTAACTAATGTTTTGTTTACATTTGAGCAAGCTCTTTCAACCAGGATTTAAACTTAGAAATGCAGCTACAAAATCAATTTAATTTCAATTCACTGTATCAAAATCAGCGATTCACCGTTAGCGTGTGATCATTTCAAGAATGTTCATAGTCCGTACGTCCCACACAGTCGGGATTTACAAAGCATCTGATATTTTCAAAACTAAAATGTCTTCCGCTTGCGAGCCCTCGATTTATAGCATTGTAAGGCACGACTCGAATAAGAGCTTGTACGACAGTTATCGCGTAGCAATGCTTCGAACTGTGCTTAAGCATTGTTAGCTTAACCTACTCAGATTTATGTGGTGTAGCCTTTAAATACTTGTATTACAATTTACAATACAGAAATGCTTTTGAATAGATTGAATTTTCGAATATTATTGCTCGCATTGTTAGGGCTCGATTTTGCTTGCTTGAATTGGAAATCGACATTGCTTGTTGGAAAACTCTTTCATAGTTGTGATAATGTACTTTGAATTTTTTTATCATATTTTATCATTATGACGTTGATATAAATGCAGATAAATGGGTAAATAAAATATTTGGTTAAGTTAACATCTTAACTGTCGAGCCAGTAGACACAATAATTGAACAATGGAAATGTTCATATGTCACTCACGGGACAGGGAAATGGTTAAATATAGTGAAAAGTCAGTCAGACTACAGTCGTATTAGAGAGTCAATTCTAAATTCCCTAGGTAAGTCATCACCAAAATACGTGGTACCAATAAAACAAGTAATAAAACTGACTCATATAGCGAAATATGAATCACGTATCCTTCATAACTAGACCATCAACTTTTTGCCATAACCTAAGCAATAATCATGATGTTATGACGGTTCTCGGAAATAATGTAACCACAAATAATTTTGACTAATATTTAGATGTGTTACCGAGATAGACTCGGAAATACCTCGTAGAAACACTTATATTAATTACCCTTAATGCGAGCAAATTGCATCCGTTTGGTACTTAGAGTAAGCTGTGTACAGGATAAGAGTTTGTATGATTTACGAAATGGTTTATCAATATTATTTTAGTTTAATATTATAAACTCCAAGCGATGGCCGGCCCAGGAAGAGGTGGCGGGATGACTAAGTCGCGTCGGGGTTGATTTGAGGTGACGCGGTATAAGGTTGAATGGAAGGACTTGAGGGAGGCTTTTGCCCAGCAGTGGGACAGTATAGGCTAGTAAAAAAAGCCATAAAAAGATCATTTGCTTAATGACAAAGATATATTTATTAAACTACATATTGGCCATGGGTGGTTTTTATATGACACATTTAGGTATTTATTTTTTAATCAATGCTTGGTTTACGAATAAAACAAATGAAAGTAGTACTATTTGTTTACTCTTAAAAATTGACTCAAAGATATAAATTGACACTAATAGTTTGTTTTGGTGTTTGATAATTTATGGTTTGATTTACATACATTTACCGGTCTGGTTTATAAAACGCCTAACAGAATAGGTCACTGTGTTACAAATGACTTATGTATCTACAGCTCATTCAATGTATGTGAAGCTTATACTTTAAGTCAGTTCTATGATTATTTAATATCTATGTGGGAGTTAAAACTAATTGTATTATAATTGTTAAAAAAAATACATTTTCTGTATTCCAAAAGTTAACAGAAAGATAATTATATTTACATTGTAAAGTAATATCCACATTTCTATAATCCAAGTATCCTAGAACACAAAATAAAGACGAACAACAATTTGATGTTTAATTGTTTTCATTTTATTTTCACACAGTTGGTGGGCAAAGTAAAGATCCATAATTATAAGGTGCGTCTACAAAATATGTTATTATTTCGTCATCTACGATAGGAAGGCAAGACTATTATGTCAGTGCGTTTCATTTTTAAGGTCGGCGCTATTGCGACTGTCTTTGAAATGTAATTACAATATCTGTGACAGGTTTGCTTCGCCTAGAGGTGAAATTTAATAGTATATGATTTAAATTTAAGGTCTGCTGTCACTGTACTGTGACACATTGCGTTGGAATTTTATACTTGAAACGAGTTGTGGAGTAAGTGAACCCTATAAGGTGGTAAGTGTCGGTTCTAAGTAATTGTTTTTGATATCGGATACTCGTATTTTAATAAGGTATGTGTGACAGGTTATTGTGATGTGCGATATTGTGTTCGATTGCTTACTGATAGGATATCCGTTTACATTGTGTGTGGTCCAAGATAATTAATATTCGCGTCTGCTTTACATTGTTGTACCATCATTTTGTCGTAGCACTTCTGACAGATGTTCTGTTTATCATGAGCATATTTTTATGCTTTATAATATTTGCATAAGAGAAATTATTTCCTAAATGATAATACTTATACCAAGTAAATAAGCTAAATAGTAGATATTTATTACTGAGAACTGCACAAAATATATAATTCTTAATTCTTTATTGTACACAAATGGATTACATTGATTAATGATTAACATACATTTATTAATTAAATTAGATGTACAGAGGCGTGCTTAACTCAAAATTTAGTTTTCTTCCAGCAAACCTTTGAGTCATAGTGAGATTTTTATTGAGTGGTGAGGAAGATACAAGTGTACAACTTTCAAATTTATAATATATTTATAATATTTATTTATCGCATACTGATGTCACAGTGGCTTAAATCGACTGCGACAACAGTCCTAAAAAGGGGTCCTTCGAACAAATTTTCACATTCCAACAACCTAGATATCATTATGTAGGCACAATATTAGACTCTAACATTCGAGTATAATCCTTCTTCAAAGTAAATCTAAATAACTCGTATTTGTCCTCTAAAAGCCTCGTAAAGTCAAGACTAGTTGAGACGACTTTAAGTTTGAGTAACGGTCAAACTTTGTAGTGTTGATATCCCCCATTAATTGTATTGCGGTAGTCTGATTGCTGTTCGTTTGTTCTAAATAATATCTACACCTGTGTAGCTTTCTCA
Source organism: Autographa gamma (assembly GCA_905146925.1). Lineage (NCBI taxonomy): Eukaryota > Metazoa > Arthropoda > Insecta > Lepidoptera > Noctuidae > Autographa > Autographa gamma. Next base: position 3,667,311 of record LR989858.1, read on the forward strand.
GTTTAATGTACTTGGTAACTGATTACGTCACAAACTCAATAGGTGTAGGTTTAAGTTGTTGAAGTAGGTATTTGATTTTCATAAAAAATGAACACTTATTTTTTGTATATTATGTAGTTAAGTCAAGTTATTCAGTTATTTATTAATCATTAAAATAACGTTTTTTATTTATTCATTTAATCAGTCATGTACACACAACACATTAACAGGGAATATTTCGTATTTAAAAATTATGTACAAAGGTACTGTTTTTGTGTAATTCAGACGTTTTTTTTTTTCATTCTCTTCAGAAGCTTAAATGGTATGTTCTAACAATAACTACGTATTCAAGAATAATTACAGATTCATGTCATATTAAGATTTTCTACGAAATTATTAATTACAGGCTTTTACGTCTATTTCAGTCTATTCGTAGTGGAAAATTTTGGAGCTAGGCACCGTTTACAGAAATTATAAACAGAACCTAAATTTAATACAGTCTAATATACCCAAGATTTGCCTTAAAGCCCTAATAAGAAATTATATTAATTTACTCAGTCTACCAATCCTATCGCAATATGATTTTCTCGTATAAAATATCCACGGAAGCTCTATCTACGTAATAGAATTTCACAGCAATAATTTTGCACGTAAACATTTTTCTGGGTACGCTACTTACTTTACTCGCATTTAAAACACGCGAGCTATCAGTTTATCTTTCCGCGAAAGTTGTTATAGTTAATGAAGAAAAACAAGTTTCTAGTGTACCGACCCGCCGTTAGCTGTACTGGCACAATATTCAAAGTAAAACCTTGTATGGTCTTATAAACAATTTGGATCACATAAATTGTGCTGTTCGCATAAATACGTTTTGTTTATTGTTGTTCTCTATTCCTGAGGTATGATTAACGGAGGTTCGAAGGTCTAATAAAACATTTTTAGAGTCATTTTTCAATCCTCAATTCTTTATTGCATTCCACAAAGTAGGCTTAGGTGGTAAACATTTAATAGGACACAATCATGGACCCTTTTGGGCACAGCAAAAGTAAGGTATGTGGAGAGGGCTTATCATTTAAGGTATCTTATAATCTTACTTTTTCTAAAACAAAGACATTTTACTACCGTTAACATAAACTGCTAACTACTAACATAAATATAATTTTTCAAGTTTTAAAGGTTTATCATTTTACTGTCTTACAACGTAATGACGGATAAAAACTATCAGACATAACTATTAATTTAGTGTGCAAAAAATTGTCAGGCAAAAATAGGACAAACTAATTTAGCAATCCTTAAACTAATTAGGCCATCAAAACCATTCAATTAAGCGCACAAAAATAAATACTAAACAAACTTAATTGGACCCAAACTTACATAACAACAATGGAATTCGTTGTGCAACGCAATCTTGATAACTGAGAACAAATAGACCGAGTGAGATACGAGAGAACCCAAGCCAAAGATTATATCTACCCTCAAGTAGCCGACTAGTAATTAGGAACAAAATTCAACATCTTTATCTTGGCGATCGAATGCAAACCTTGGATATTATAGGCTCATTAAAATTATATCGGTATTGTGAAAGCAAGGTCGTTCATTTGGTCTTAGATGTCGGCTATGTGACTTTTGTTTGGTGAAGGTTCTGCTTAGCTACTAATGCTCTGGATTACATTGTAGACATTGTCTTGAATATCATTAAAACACGTTGAATAAGAAATAAGTGTCTGCATGACCGTATCATAAAGGATGGTATTGGTACGCACATCTGGCCTATCTATCCGTTTAAGGAACATCCTAGCCGCTTGCTATGAGAGCAAAGCAGGACTGTTTCCAGTGTGGAAGCGGGATGACGCGCTATACAACGTGTAACGGTGTCTCACTTTCACGACAGAAATAGTCCTGCTTACAGTACCTACAGGCATTTACTATGTTGGTAACTATTTAGAAGGTAGCTTGATTACAAGATTACCATGGTTACCATATAAACTCAATTGTACCTTCAGTTCTATGAATACCGAAGCAGTAAAAAAGGAGGATCATCTTTGCAGATCTAGCTGGCAAGACAAATGCGAGACATAGCTTGTACCGGTAACCAGCCCAGTTCTCAGGCTTTGTCACCAGCGCCTTTGTGACATCATGGAGCAGAAGAAGGACTTCCACAATAGTTGCCATGGTAACCATGTAAACAACCAGCCTCGACTCCAGAATTGTACCAATACCTACATTAAAAGTTCTATGAGGTAATTTACTTCTAAACAGGTTCATCTTCCTAGTACTGGCTGGCAAGACAAATGCGAGACATAGCTTGTACCGGTAACCACCCCAGTTCTCAGGCTTTGTCGCCAGCGCGTTTGTGACATCATGGAGTAGAAGAAGGACTTCCACAATAGTTACCATGGTAACCATATAAACAACCAGGCTCAACGCCGCAATTAAACCAATACATTAATAAAAGTCCTGTAAGAAAATTAGCTTATAAACAGGTTCATCTTCATAGTACTGGCTGGCAAGACAAATGTGCGACATAGCTTGTACCGGTAACCGCCCCAGTTCTCAGGCTTTGTCGCCAGCGCCTTTGTGACTTGACTCTATCTGGATCATGGAGCTACCGCCACTTACGCGTAAGTTAGAAGTACTCTGCATTGTTGGAACTCGTTTTGAGGCGGATGTGAGGATTATTGTTGTGTAATGTACTTGAACTAGAAGTAAGTTTCAACCTTACCAACCTCATCTGTGCCACTTTGCTATTGTTTATTGAAAAAATACAGTTGTTTTAACCTTAAAACAACTTTTTCAATAAACAATAACTTAGATACAGCACTTAAATACAGTACTGTCAGTATGATATAATTTGCATACGACAACAATAAACTTATATTTTTAAATTTAAGTACGAATAATTTATTTTTGTGATTATTTTTCCTTTCTAGTGTGCAACACTTACGTAGGTTTAACTACTCGTAATTATAACAATACAAAAAAATATATTACTAAACCTTCGTCATTCCTAGCATCAAAATTCAAAGATTGATATTTACCTAAAGAACAGACAAACATAGGTGGACCATAAAATAAATCTACATTTTGCCCATAATCTATTTTCATCCTGTGCAGCATAATCCTTTGTTAAGTTTGAATCCTAGGCCTATACAAAATTATTAATAACCTAGATGTCATTAAACTAGCTTTATGTCAGCTGTAGCAATTGTCTTACAGAATGCCTTTAGAAACAACGACACTAATTGCGTTTGTCTGTAACGTATTAATAATCTAGTTTGGTGTAGGCAGCACTGGGTTTTGTTCTAAGCTATGAATAATTAACAAATATTTCATAACAGTTAGGCATCTAAATATACCTGTTATGTTAAATTAAACAAGGAGCTAATTAAATTCAAATATTTGATCCAGTTGCAACAGATTTGCATTGAGACCAACCAGTTTATAACAATTAAATTATACAATTATTCAGCAAAATATTTATTTAACATACATACATTACGTAATCACGCCTCTTCCCCTTTTAGGGAGGACAGAGACCAGTTCGTCTACTTGCTATCCTTACGTTACATGCTCTTCTTTTTAGGGTATTTTGGACCTGGTATTTTTTCATTAATAAGATAATAAGGCTAATAATAATAAATTCATTTACGTCGCCTTATACATTTTTTCGTCAATCATTCTTTATTTTTTACCTCGACACGGCTAAACCATTATTTTCAGCATACCTTTCTTAATTTTTGTCACTACATCCGTCATCTGACATACTTCATTTTCCAGTTTATTAAATTGCTTATATTATTTCTAAGACATAAATTTCATCTCATCTAATCTAAAATTCCTACAACCAAGATCAGAGCTCTCTTCAGAACTACAAAAAGTTAGCAGCTATTTTCTCATAACACAGACAGAGCAGAATTTCCTACATATTTATAACGTTAGTATGAATTACCGTAATCTCATCCAGTTTCACCATATCAGTCAGTTTCCGCTCGTCAAGTCGCGACGTTCGGTTTCTCCGAAGACACCATTTTGTATAAGGAGCGAGGATATTGCCTTTTACTGAGCACTTTTAGATTTTTTTGTTCTACATACGTAATTTTTGTTCTGGTATAGGTGTAGGAATTAGTTGTTGGGTTTAGTTTATAATTACGATACGGTAGAGTCAAGAGCACCATATTTATTTAAATTTGTAACAGCTATTAAAATGTGTGATCTATTTACATTTATATCACTCTCAATTCTTTTTTATTCATATGGAATAAAATTGTTAACTGTATATTACTTACAAATCGGAATTTCAAAAACGTCAAATAATTTTTAGTTTATTCCCATTTCAAAACGAAAATATTTAATATTAAATTCTTGTTAACCTATTAGATAGGTAGATAAATAATCTCATATACAGAATACGAGGACAAACCGTTCAATTTAGTTACGTTCAAGCAAACCTATCCATATACCATAACTTACCTACAGAATCTGAATACAAGTCAATCTACATATTTAGGTTAAAACGTAAAGCAACGCAAAAAGCATTATGAAATGAAACTGATTTAATACAGCAACTATGACAACTACATACATCAACCACAATATACCTAAAAAGGGAAGCAAACTAAATGGCTATGTAGTGCAGTAGGTACTAGAATGCTTGCTTCTAGATAAGCTCGGTTGATTGATTGATTGATAGTGACAGTACGCATCACTATAGCGGGACTAATTTGAATACAATGCATAAACGTTGTAGGTAACATCCAATGTGCGATGGAGTTTGACTTAATCCTAGATTCGCGAATGAAGTATTGTACGATTCTATTAGTGTGAATAAATAAGGTGTTTATTTAGATGTATGAAAAATATAAGATTAATTTATTAAAAAAAAAAAGCTCCAGAAAAAAAAAATACTCGCATCCCTAATGCCTAATGAGACACAAATTTTTACCAAATTTTCATCACCTATGTCAGTAACATAATGTACATGGACACTCAGTTTATTGAGTAAGCTGGTATTATTAACCTTTTCCACTTTTTATAACTAAGAAAAGCAATTTAAAGTACTTACTTATCAAATCACTATCAAATAAAATAAAATTCTTTTTCTGTGACATAATGTGTGTAATCTCCAACCAATTTCTGCAATAGGTCTACTCTATTCAACTTCAAACTGCTACCATTGCTATACAAAGAAAGTCTAAACGTGAATAATTCGGAATCCTTGAATATTATTATATTCCCACTCAGCCAGGTACAGGGTACTCGAGGCGTTAAATTTATAAAATCTTTAACGGCAATATTGGAATTCGCGGTTCGATTTATGCGAAGCTTGCATGACGGGAATCGTAATGAAGTGCGCGTTAAAATGCACATTTTTCAATAATTCCATTATGAGGGCGCGAAGTGGTCGGAAATCATTGATTTATTGATACCAAACACCTTTGGAATATTATTTTCTTGATTGGTGTTCTTTGTTGCCGGCCATGTTAATTTGTTGAGTTGTCAAAATAATACGTGCGGCGACTGGAGGGTTAAAATATGTATGAGAAAATAATTAATGTGTCAGACGTAGAATCTCAAGTCGTAGGTCGTGGTGTTTTGTTGTTTCGATTGTAAATTAAGAAAATTACACGTTTCTGTGAATCAACGCTCATCAAACGCAAGCATTCACACACAACCGTATATTAACGTGTGGAAACAATAAAAACTGTCGAAACATCTAACAAAGACATTATTTCACAGAATTAAACACAATCTCATAACGAAACACGAATAAGTCAAGAACTTGCATATTTAAATGCACCTACATTACACACCGGTTCACAAATGTGTGGCAACGCTGCAATCTAGTGCAATTAAAACTTTACTAGAGTTTGTATATGAGTGCACCTTTCGCCCAAAATTTGTAAAGTTGGCCGAGTTTGGCCAAGTTTGTTTGGCGTTTATCACAATGGAGCGTAGAAGTTCGCCGCCCGGGGACGTCGTCGAAGCGACTCAATATTGTTTGGAACTCCAAGAAATATTGTGTCTAGGTATTACTTGTAAGCAACGATCGACTTTATGGGCCGTTGGAGGAAAATTAAAAAATCCATCCGAACTATCTAGAATTTTATTAGAAAACTTTTCGTAAGGAAAATAATGTCTTTAAGCAAAATTTAGCTTTTTTTACACGCACCTTTTTTGTGTGTTTCGGAAACTGAAAATCCATGAATACAGTTATGCTTTAAATTACGAACAAACAAATAAATAAATAATAATAAATAAATAAATGCGGACAACATCACATACATTGCTCTGAACCCAAAGTAAGTAGCTATTAAGCACTTGTGTTCTGGAATTCAGAGACAACGAAGGTACCACAAACACCCAGACCCGAAACAATGTAGAAAAGTGACTTAAGATAAATAAGATAAGAAAGTGAATAAAGATGTTGAAAAACTTTTCGTACAGAACTCACAATAACTGTCATACAGCATCCGTTACATAATAATATCAGAATGACAATAAATAATAATAGACTGCATTTACAGCCAACCGTCGTTAGCCGAGTTACTAAGCAAATTAATTGGGACTCGAACTACCAAAGTCCTTTTCACGAAGTTAATACACTAACAATAAACTACTCAAGTACTATACACTACATTTGGTAAACTTATTCAAGCTAAGACAAGAAAGCTTCAATATTGCTTTTAAACTTTATAAAATATTATCTTCATATATTGTCTTGCACCGCGTGCGTCCCTACTTTGGGAATTTATATCAGCTGGCGTATAGTGAATTATAAGAACAAGTATCTGTTATTACATGTCGTAAATATTCATGGTGCTGGCATGCATATTGTTGATGTTGTATACTTTTAGTTTTAGTACAAAACAGTTTTGTTACAGAGCCTCGATTCAGCTACTTCAAATGCATGTCAGTGGTCGATCAGTGTACTTGTCATTTTGATAATTTTCGTATTCAGCATTGAACTCCTAGATACAAACATTCGTTTAGTTTGGGGAACGCAGTTTAAATGGTGTTTCCTGTCAGTAATAACTTTATATTTGTAAAATAGTTATAAGACAACTCTGCAACCCTTTTTGGAACAATAAAACTTATTCTTAATTAATGACGATGCCAAAAAAATGTTGTCGTGATGACCAATTATTAATGATCGTAATTACAGTTAACAGAATGCCAACTTTGGGGTCGGTTCATGTCTGGCGGGGGTGGCGGTGCGTATTGTCGGTCGCACGGCGCTGGGGCGGGCTTGCGCGTGGTGGAGGGTTCGTCCTGAACTGATGCGTGGGTGCGTCTTGTGTGAGAGGTCGGATGTTTTATCGTTTGCTCGTTCGTTCTGGCGTTGCGCGGCTGGTATTGCGCGCTGCGTCTTCCACCGGATATGAACCGACCCCTGGGGTGCTGTCCTTTTTTCTATTTTTGACGTTTAATAAGTGCTACTTTGTAGCCTAAGTTAAATAAATGATTTTGAATTTTAAGAATTTTGAATTTTAACTATCGTAAAAATGACCAAATAAAGCAGGTCATGCGGTCAATTCAAGCAACTCTTAAACAGCAGAAGCCCCTGACGAACAAATAGGATGTTACTAACTTTGTCGCGTGTTTTTTTGTTTTCCATCCGGTTTCCCTTAGGGAATCTCTAGTGACTAATATAAAGTAAATAGCATAGCGCTGTAATTTTAGCATTTAAATAATTACTGTGATTGCAAACATTGTTATTAAAGTATTCCGTAGGGATGTTTAATTATTTGCAGTCATTGTTACTCGCAACAAAAGTTATATTATAAATTATATTATTTTAGTTAAAATAATATTTTACAACGGTAAAGGAAAACATCGTGAGGAAAATTGGATTCCAAAATTGGGATCTAAAATCGCCAATCCGCAATTGATCCAGCGTAGTGATCAATGCTCGTGCCTTCTCTATATGGGAAGAGGCCTATGGCCAGCGAGAGCTTGTGAGCAGTGAGACGATTATAGGCTGGAATTATTATTATTATTATATTATACTACAAAATGCGGCATCAATTTGAAATCCCGCCAAAAAAATAAGTGGAATCCAGATATTATAATATACTGAATCTTCTTTTACATCTGGTACAGATGATAACTATTCATGAGAACTCAACTATACGAAGTATGTTCTTCAAATAATACACGAACAGATACGTGCAATCGCAGAACCCGAAGCTAAGGATACAAACAGTCTAACCGAACTTCTCTGAAACTATAATCTTAGTTCCAAACTTGTCTGACGTCCAATCAAATACTATGTACTGTAGAGTTAGACTAACGGCCGAAATGAATTACATATCCAAGGATCCATCTGTGGTATTATTTATTAATCACTGACGCAAAAAGAGGGCTGTTTACGTGTTTGTCTGCTTGTGTTTGTGGCATCGAACCTCCTAAACGAATCGACCGATTATAGTGCACTTTTGTAGAAGACTGACGTGATCGATATTGTACAAGTTTTGAAGATCTTTGTAACATTTGGAAAGTTTTTAGCAATTTTCAAATATTGTTTTCTAATATTGTTTTTATTTATAACATTATAGAACTTACAAGCCCGTTTAATGTCAAAACCTTATCTCTAGTCGACAAAACAGAGATGAATATTTTATAAAGTGACGTTTCGCAATACTTCTATCGCGGATAACGATAAACCTTTGATCAGATCTGTAGGTTTTAACCAATTCCTTGAAAACGTTAAGATATTTTGATAAAGTCATCGAACAACGCAGCGCGTGAATATCTAACATCTATTGAGTATTGTTGAGACTACTTGAGACTGTATGTAAAATGGCATAAGAATTGTCGTAACAAATCGTGCGTTGAAGGCTGGTACTAGAAAAATTGGTGTCAAAAGAATATACTTAGGTAACGATTGTCGTAATATGTTTCATTCTCTCTTACTTCAATTGATACGCCGTAAAATTGTAAAAAAATAATAATAAATAAATTCTACAAGAGCTGAAGCTTGCTATTTTTTTGTAGTTTTTCTGTTAGGTGTTTTTTTTACTAAATGTGGGTTTATAAAAAAGGATAATATTTTCACGGTTTTTAAAAGTCTATAAAATATACAAAGTAATCTCGGAGAGTTATATTTTAAAGCATTTTTCACCGCTAAAAACTACTATCGAAAAAGGAAATATACATTTTTCTAGCGAACGTATTTCTATTTTAGATTTAATCGGTTTAAAAAAAATCTAACTATGCTCGCCGTATGAAATAAAGTTAGATTTTTTCTAGGTCAATCTGGATTTATTAGTTTGGAATTGCCAACTAGCAGCGAGTGATACGCGCTTGCTCTTTCTGCACTGTTTTAAATACTTTTTTAATAGCAGTATTATTTATACTGTTATATAGGAATTTTTGAATAAACTTTATTTTGTATTGACTTTTAAATTGTTATGTTTACTTTTTCCTTTGTATATTTTGTGCTATAACATATTGGGTATGTAGATAATTTAACACATGCACTGTATCACTTTATACTGTAATACCTAAAAAAACGGGATATTTTTTTATTTATGTTTATAATATTATTATGATCATCATCCTCAGCCCTGTATAACCCACTAATGATTATGCCACTCCTACTTGGTCTCTTGTCAGTAGCATTCATCCTGCTTCTCTTATGTTTGTGTCTTTTGTAAAACAATGGGTTATACCACTACACCAGTGTACTTAAACCTGTCAACCCAGCGAATGTGCTCACAAATGCCATTGGTGTCAAACAAGACGTGACAAATAAAATGCCGAATGCTTGTACGGTCACCTCTCACTTTTAAATATAAGGTATTGCGTACAACTATGCACTTAAGATAATGCCAGATTTGTCAGAAAATTATATACTTGGTGACAAAATGTCAGTCATATCCAAAACGGTTGAAACGCAGTAATAAAAACAGTATCAGAACTATGTTACACATTTAAACACCATTCTTCTGCGGAAATAAAAAGTACCTCTTCATGTTTATAGAAAACGCATAACCTTTCTTTTTGATGAACCAAACTACGGTTAATAATTATGTATCAAGTGCAAAATACTCGATCTAAAAATCCGCCTTTAATGCTACGGTGTGATAAGGACTTTATTCGTATCATAGTATTCGAGTAACCTTAAACACAAGTTACTCACGCAGTAGTGTAGATATAAAGATAGTATACCACAATATTTTCTTAACAAATTGATCAGTTTTACTGCTAAGGTGCAACTTAATCCATTGCGAAACCAAACGTGATTGCTTTTTGTAACATCAAGATAATTTGTCTCCGGTTTGACAGCGCTAATCTATGTACCGATAGTGTATTGATTAAATTGTACAGCGAATAATAATAGTGTAGTTATAAATTAATAGACTTGTGAACTTACATGAAAGAGGTTTATGTTACATTGGGTTAAGATTTATAGGTCGGTTTGAAGTACTTAGTGGAGATACAAGAATTTACAATATTAAATTTATACCTTCAAAATTACAGAAATATATAACATATATATATATATATATATAACATATATATATATATACATATATATATATATATAACATATATCATCACGCCTGTATCCCTAAAGGGGTAGGCAGAGGCGTACCAATGTACACCCACAGTTCGCCGATATGTTTAGGTCCCATGTAATAGGGGGCGAGCCTATTGCCATTAACCGGGCACAAATCCAAACTCCGACCTGCTACTGTGAATTTCATAGAAAAACCCAATAACACCTTGGTCGACTCGGGAATCGAACCCAAGACCTCTAGCTTAGCAGGCGCGCTTAGCACCACTAGGCCAACGAGGCAGTTATTATAATTACAGAAATATTAAAATTATACCTTCTATGTTGTGTTTCGACGACCTCCGTGGTCGAGTGGCGTACGCACCGGTTTCAAGGTGTCGCTAGCTCTGAGGTCCCGGGTTCGATCCCCGGACAGGTCAGGTAGAAACCAACTTTTCTACATTGCCTCGGGTATGGGTGTTTGTGGTACCTTCGTTGTTTCTGAATTCCATAACACAAGTGCTTTAGCTACTTACTTTGGGTTCAAAGCAAGTTATGTAATGTCGTCCGCATTTATTTTTTATTTATGCAGGTATATAGCACTGGAACATAAAAGCAAATATTTTAAAAGATAGCTTTCTTCCAGATATTATTGAATTGAATGCAGATAATACTATATTTTTTTTAATGATTTTATGAAACTAATTATGCCGTATAACATAATTACAAATTATAAACATTCCAATTGATAACCTACAGTCAGTTCCTAAATAATAAATGAAAACTTAAAAACATTCCAACAATACTTGATTAATTCACATTAAAATTCTCAATATAACAACAACAGTACAAAATCACGCGCCATTTAAAACCTAAAACGTGAAATATATTGCGAACGAATGTCCCATGTTGATTCAAACTAAATGTACACCGTAATTCGTTCTATTCAGTTTTTAAATTTATTCACAATTACATTGCGAACAACAACACGATGAAAGAGTTTACGATGGAGTTAGTAAAGTGGAAACTGAATTAACACACATTTTTAAAAGGACGAGCATTTTTCTTTCTATGATACAGGATTCTAGTATGGAACTCAAAAAGACCGGTATTTTTGGTACGTTTATAGAGAACCATTTAGCACGCAACATGAAAAAATATATTAAAAAACTATTTTTTATTAATAATTTCAAATAATATTAAAAAACTACAAACTAGTTTCTTTTTAAAGGTCAAAATAAATAGACACTCTAAATTCACCCACTCTGTTATTTTCATCCTACGCAATACAAATTATTAGGAAAACAACCTTCCAAATAACAATTTTGTATATCATATTACCCTAAGTTAATTGGTGTATCTATATTAAAAAAAGGAAATTGAGATCATACAGAATTAACCAACTAAAACTTTCGTATTTACCATTCCAAACATTTGTTACTCAGGGATCGATAGGTAAGCTACCGTATTGGCAGAAGTCGTCAACATTTTCCACAAACTTATCTCCATTCGCAGGTCGAAATCATTTAATACTAGTGATTTACGAATATACTGGGAGCAGGTGTGAAGGATGGATTCGGTGTGAGCCGACAATTTAGCCAGTCACCACATTCAGAGGGCATAACTCACAAAATGCATTTACGGGTCGTCTCGGCCCGGGCTCTGCTACTATTTAATTTAAATGTTATGTGTGGTTTCTGACTGAATATATTAGTGTAACTACTGTTTTAAAATTTTGTATAAAATGGTAAAGCTGAATAAACATATGAAAAAAAAATGTATATGTCCTATTCTATAAAACCTTTGAGTATAAATAGTACCTAATAGCTCTGTATTGGAGAAATAAAAATTTTAAGTTTGTAAAAAAGTAATAGTAAAGAGTTAGATAAAACATATTTTACAACATGTTTTCTGATTAAAAATTGCTTAACTACAAGCTATTCTTTTGTGCACGTCCTGATATTTTTTGCATCAGCCAAAACAAATTTCATTCTAATACACTGTAATATGCAATTTTTATTATTATTTTTAAGCGACAAAACACCGAGTAGCAGTCGAGTTCCATTAGTAGTGAAATTGGGCAAAATTTATTGGAAAAGATTTGTGGGCAACGCCGATGCTGCAATTTGATTATCGGAAAATATATTTTATGACGTCCACGGCACTTTGTTGGGTTTAATGGTGGTTTTCGATCGTTTCTTTTTTATTCTACGTGTCGACTGGCCAGATATTGATTTGTTTGGCTGAAAATTCGTAAATTGTCTGCTACCACAAATAATTATAAGGATATATCATATATATGCAAAAACAACACTTAAAAGACTACATAATCCTTTATTATTATTTTTAAATGAAAACTTTGCTATGCATTTAATAATTGTCTTTTTAGGTTTTAGCTCAATGAGGTAGTTTTTAATACATTATAATAAATTAACGTTATATTAATTAAAGGTTAACCACCGCAATACGGATCAAGTTAAAACAAAAGTGATACTGATTGATAACGCCTACAAAATATAAATACATCAGAACACACTAACGATCATATTACAAGCATTTCTATACCAAAACAAGTTTACACCCGCAGCCGTTAAAAACAAAAATGATAGAACACAGTTGTTAATCACCAAAAACAGAAAACTATTCCTTCGAACACTAAACAACAAATTACCACACAATATTCAACCTTGTGTCCATGCAATAGAGGTGACAATTGCATTTGGAATCAGTATTCATTTTTGTTGAATGCAAGCAGATGTGTACAACCTGTTAATTACGAACAACTTTTGAAATAGGTACTAGTTTTGCAATAATTGCTGTACAGGGCGCGCGACAGAAGCCAGTAAAAAGTGCTGCAAAAAAAATGTTGTTCGTCTCAATATAGAACTTGTTGATTGTATCGGTAAATAAGCTCAGAGGCGACATATCTTTGTGGTAGTTGTGATGGACTCAGTTAATAGGAATTGATAACATGCATTGATAAAATAATATAACAATCGGATGATTGTACGAATGAAATACCGGAAAAACCGCTGGCAAATACGATGGTTTATCCAAAATTTTCTCATGTGATGCAAATCTATATTGTTTTAGATAATATCATAATGCACCACATGTCATCTTTATTTTATTTCTCTAATAATAAATACAGCTAAACTCAAGTATTGTGCCTTCAAACAATGATACAAAATTTTGTATCGTAATTGTTTACTGATAACATAATTCAATGAGTATTTTATTAAATTATATAAAATTATTACGTGGACATGTAGAGCAAACAATTTTTAAATAGATAGGTTCAATCGCTTGTCAAACATCAATCGACCTATCTACTCTTTGCCCACATTACATTGAAGGCGGCAAGACTCATCGTCCGTCAGCTGCCATCAAGGACAGTAAACACATCGAAACAATGTAACCAACAATTACGAACCAACAAAAATATCTAGACACCTGAGTTATGATGAAAAACAGCCAATTAAGCCTCTTTACAGAACCTCCAAGGGTCTCGCAAAACTAGTTGTGTTTTATAGCAATTATTATTACAGTCCCATATAAAACTAGCGGGCTGTGACGTCACCTTGTTAAATTACGCATGTCCCTGCCAATAAAAGACTTGCCCATATTTTTAGTGACATTTTATTAGTCTCTGTCGTTCTGCAATAAACAAAAGACAGTAGAAACCTTTTATAATTACTGAACGACGTTTAAACGTACAGTATTATTCGTCGGTGTATAGCACGTACGTGGTTTTAGATGCAAAATTTTCTTCAAGAGATAAGTAAAAAATTTATTGTTATTATTTTCTGCCATTTTCGTCCTTCTGCAGGGCAAAGGCCTCTTTTTCCTTCTTCCAATTCTCCCGGTCTTGAGCTATTTTTGTCCATCATGTTGAATAGGAGTCAAACAAAAAAGTATTTAAATATTATAGTTTATTTTGCAGTAGGTACAACTGACATGAAATATTTAATTACATAGAGTTAAATTTATCGTCTGTTTCGTGAAACAATAGCCCATTTACCGATCATGGCTCCCTTAAGACTACTAAAGAGAATTGTGTTGAAATAATCACCTAGAACACAAATAAATGACTTCAACGTTATGTGGATAAACTACAAAAGTTCACTATAAGTATGGGACCGTTTAACCTCTTTGCAACTTTTCATAATCAGTGGAAGCAATGAGTTTACTTTCTTCTTGATCGGCTTAGTGCATCTATAGGTATTAATAACTTTGGTCGCAACCCCTAATCGTCAATAATAACTTTTAAACTATCGCGCTGCATGTTTATATTAATATTATAGAACGGACACACCGGCACACCGGCTGTGGTCGCAAGCAGACTCTGCTTGCGACCACGGCCGGTGTAACCTAGTCGAAACGTCAAGCCCCTAAAGGTATTTATGCATGTTCGCGCTAATCCCCGTTCTATAACCCTAATCGTCAAGATAATAATGGTTAACTTTAAGGAGGTCTTCTCTTTTGCTTACTTTGATTGAGATATAACCTCGTTTAAAGGTGATGTGTTTGTTCCAAAATATTATCTTTCAAACCATCGTAAATTCGCAACAAGTTGATAACCCATTCAAATTCCATCAACTACTCCACCTTGATTAAAATACGGGTTGGAAACCACTCTTGACTCACGCCAAGAATGTCACCTATTAATAAATTAAGCAGGTCCAGTAAAGCGCATGCTTTAAATCTAATTAAAACTTCGCAAAAAATGTAGTTAACAGATGCAAGTATAGAGAAATCTGCCTGGACTACCACCTGCCGTTGATCAAAATGGTAAGACGGCATTACAGTGTCACCTATTAAAATAGTAACATTGAAAGGTTTTTTATTAGGCCAGGTACTACTAGACGTTTAACGCGGTTTAAAGAGCTTTATATCCGACGGGACGACGACGTAACGTGACGATGTTATCGCGTTGTATAATAATTTTTAGAAACGATAATATTTTATATTTGTATTTTTTTTATTTGTGAATATATTTTATATTTGTAATCTTAAAATAAAATATGCGGCAGGCTATTTATAGAACTTATTTTGAATTTGCTACTGCTACTTGGCAACTTCACCTAGAATTTTGATTGTTGTTACTACAAACATTCATTACGTTTACTTACCTAATAACTAATAAAATGCCACTTTAGCAACAAAGTTGCTCTAACAAACAAACAGGCCATGCAATTTACAAGGGTCCAGTCATAAAAACTTTTAAAAGCATCCACAAAAGACGGTAATATATCTGACGCATTAATTATGGGATTCATTGTATAATCTCAGGGATTACTCTAAGGGCTCTGCCTCCACTAACCAAACTGCCAAACGAGATGATTAAGGCAATGTCCCTTAATGTGAGGGAGAAAAGTGTATGTCTTTTAGCTGACAGTATGACGTATCAGACTAATTTAAATGTCACTCAAAGGGTTTTATGGAATAAGAACTTTTTAACCCCTTTAGTTGAAGGTAGACTCTTGCAGTTGAGCTGTAGGTAAAGTCGCATTAAATTCGGAAATTCGATATAGCAACATGTGGCATATATATATTTTTTTTATTTAAATGCCTTGTAATTTATTTTAAACTTTGAACTGAAATTGTTGACCTACATGAACGCTATTAAAATAAAACTGCAAGGAAACCACTAATATGAATTAAAACTTCATTTATGTATATGAGTTTGTTTATATTTCCAGTGTATAAGCAAATAAATAACTAAACCTGTTAGCTTCAAATACCATGACTATAATATTCACCCCTTATTTCAAAATTAAAAGTTTCTAAATACAAAAAATATAAATATAATTATTTACGTCACAAACGCTGTCAGCCACTCGTCACCTGTAAAAGACTAAGCTCCCTTCAACGTCACTAATCGTTGACGGGTTATTCGAATACCAGCTAAACTAGTTACAACTAGTTATCACTGAAACAGGTGTCGCGTTAAAAATAGATCATAAATATATAGAACATAATTGCTATTCTAGGAGCGAGCTTTAATTTCCTTTGGAGTAAATTAATCTGCAAGCTGCCATGTATCATTACGATGTTAATGTCCTGTCTTAAATATCAATGTGTCGATAAAGAAAAACTGAATTTGTGAAAAGGTTTTATTATAGTCACATTAAAGTTATCATTAAGTCTTTTAGTTGTATTGGGTTTTGTTTTTGAGACATAATAGTTTATTATTCAAAAGGGTTTATTTTTTAGTAGAACTTGTACAAATCGGCTTCGCAATAAATTAATCCGTAAGGAATGGTCATCTTATTATCACCTAAGAAGTATTATGATGACATTATGCATAATTTAGCTACGCTTGTCTCTATGTCGGATTATCATATTATTATCGTTCTTTAATATTGTGAAACAAAAAACATTATTTTTTATCTAGTTTTCAACTATAGGGTACCTGAACCAGCAAATTAACAATGTGGCATCAACTTTTACTTGGCTCATATTCTATTAGCTAGCCAGGAGAAGCTAGCCATGCTTTGTCAAACACCACTAGGTAAACAAACTCACTAATATAGTTCCCAAACAAGCAAAGTTCGATACATCGTTATTAGGTGTTCTCGCCGCAAGTTAAACATATTTTATTCAATAGAATAAACAGCAACATTTCCGTAGTGCTTGTGCCACAATCCGATATTTAGGTTACAGCCAAACCGAGTCTATTGTGCAAAGTGAAATGTTACCGTTTACTGTGTGGGGTAAAGGATAAGGGAAGTGCGAAAGGAGCTTATGATATTACTGAAGTACAGAAACTCGGATACACTCGATTCTATGTTGAATAATTATAAACATTAAATGTAATTTTTATTATATTATTTTGATAGTGTGCTGGTGTGACGCATTACAAACTTACTATCGCTTTTAGTGATGTTTGTATTTAAATTTGAAAAGTGTAAAAAAATGGAACCTTGATTTTATAAAAACGTTAATTTAAAATGATATTTAAGTTATCATCAATTAACTTGTTTAATTATTTAACAGATTAAAAAAAACACATACTAACCTACTAAATTACCTATCATCTAGCATCCACCCTGAATACATGGGATATTTTTTTATAAATCACCAACATTTTCTGACCTACTAAGTCATATAATTAAATATTAAAATAATTCACAACTCTATCGTAAAGTAGAGTAGCACCCAAATTCTTACAATACTGACAACTTCCTTCAAACTTTTCTTGTTAACCACAGACTTGACCATACCCCACCTCACCACAACTCCCCTGAGTCCGACCTTCCCAAACCTCTTCATCTCCTACCTCAAGCCGTAGCCAGCGATGTTTTATTCAGACGCGCGACTCGTTAGCGTGCAGCATTGTGGTCGCTAAACAAACCGACAGGGCGGCCAGTCCCTCAATGCATGCTTGATTTTTCAACAATAATGTAATTCTGGCGGAGTGATGGTGCCAAGTTTTGACGAGTTGTCAGTTTGGTACGGCTCTATGTTGAGGCCTGTGGAACGTGAAGATATTTTTAACAATTTTTCAAGTTGTTTTTGATTATTTGCAATTTATGGAAAAAAAACTGAAAGCAATAAAGGGAAACTTAAACATTTACCTGGCAGTAATAAAGCTTAGAAATTACAAGCAAAAGAAACAGATAAGTGAAATATCATCTGAATTAATAAATCTAGCTTAAGTTATTTTATTTAGCAGTGTCTGTTTAAAGTCAAAGACCTTTTCTAATAGCAAAGGAAGGAAGTAATAAACTAAATTGTTGTTGCAATTCTAATTTCTCAATCGAATGTGATGTCTTAATCAATGCATAACAGGTCCTCTAGCGGTAGATATAAATGAAGTCTTTATATTTTTAATAGATACTAATAATATTTTTATTGGTATACAATATTTTGCAATGTCAAAAGCTTTCTTTGTCTGTAAGTTCCGCTAGATTAACGGAATTAAAAGTTGCAAATAAGAACGTCTATTAAAACAAATCGATACGTTTGTTGTAGGTACTATCTGAAATGATGAATGTTAATCATATTATAGTACATAATTATTAGAACGAAACATATTTTTTTTTATCTAATAACCCCTTTTTTGTATTAAATACATACATATAATCACGCCTCTTTCCCTTGTAGGGGTAGGCAGAGACCACTTCCTTCCACTTGCTACGATCCTTGCACACTCGTTTAAATGTAAGTAAAAAATAAACACATCAAAACAGTCAACAAGGACAAACTTAACAAAGCAACATTGTAATTGATCAAAGCTACATTCCCATTCAGTCATCGGATGTCATATATCTACACAATCTTTAATAACACACATAAAATTGCAACTACATTCAAACTTCCTGTCACCTATTAATCTGTCATTTACAAAGTCACAGCCCTACACAATTATATATTTAATGACATCAGGGGCCTGATTCCACTATTTTTAAGTCAGTGGGTGGTAGGCTAATGAAAGTTCCAGTGTACTAGTTATCGTCCCCAATTTTCGTCTTCAGATAAGCCTACAATGAACAGTCAGTGACAACAGTGGCAAGTAGGTGTACATTTTTCGTCTTTAAACTAAAATCATCTGTATACGAAAATTAGGTCCACACTGGAAGGTTCATTAACCTGCCACCCACTGACTTTAAAACAGCGGAATTGGGTCCCAGAAATACTGCCTAGAAACACCTGATAATCAGACTTGAAATAACACATTCCCCGTATACCATTCTATTTTGTTTCATAATTGGTTTGAACCCCACAAATCATTTGCACGCGGCTATTTTTCTAATGCCTAATTCGCCCAACCCTTTAGTACAACGGAAGTTTTAATTGCATAGTTTTGTATTTATGCACAAATTTGTAGCACTGATATGACAAGTACAGTCGTGGGGGAAATGTTTCGTTGTGAATTGTGTTTTTAATTTAAGTTCAAATCATTTCAACATATTTTATCCATGTTATTAATTTAAACGGTATTAATAAAAGAAGTCTCTTTGTGCTTTAAGTTGGTGTTCTACATGCATAAAAAAATGCATAATTTTCTGCAAGTACCTAAAAATAAATCTATTTTAAAAGCATACCAATATTTCATTAGATGTTATATTAATTTTAAATTCTAAGTGAGTGATATTGCTAATAATTGTGAATCGATACTGACAAAATGCTTAGTACATTAAGATACCTCGCGCACCGTTTCTTAACAACCACTTAAAGTAAAAACTAGCAATAACTCTCTAAACAATCTCAAAGATCTTGCACGTACGTCCTACATGAAAATATTTAATAACCAATCATAATGAAGGTAAAGCAATTCCATCAAAAGGAATTACCGCACATTCTCCGGTTATTATTTCATGTGGAATATCTTCCGGACAGGTGGGTAGCCCTGAAAGTTAATGATGTAAACCTTTCCTTTGAACAATATCTACGTATCAAAACATGTTAGCTGAACCGCTGTTGAAATTGTATATCTAATCATTTATATTACTTTCATAAAATCTTTTTTTTATGCTAGGTAAAATGTGTTTATTTTACCAATTTGAGTTTTGGCAAGTGATTTCTGATGATATTAAACGTTTTTCTATGTAGATGAGTCAACTCCCAAAAGCTTGCTCACGTATTGCTCTTTTTTTTCTAGTTAGTTTTATGTACCTTAATTTGTTTTATGTAACTTACAATTATATGAAAACTATTTTTTGTCACAATTTATTGCATAAAATTTACAAATATTTTGACAAAACACAAAAGTGACGTATAATGTAATAGCGAATTCAAAACCACTTGAGTAACCAGCAGTACTTGCCCACAGTTGGGTGATTCAAGAAAATGTCCGTCTAATTACAGGCTAGCTACCATTATAGAGGTAATTTGCTTATTCCGGTTTGTATGGCAGTTCGAGGTTCGACATCTGTGCAATAACAGCTATTAAAGAGCCACAGAATACAGTCGTAATACGTTGTCCAAGTAATTGTTATGAAATCTGGACGTTTGCTGGACAATGTCTCGATAAATATGGAGCTTGATAATGATGCAGTGTTTAAGCAGATGGCGCATTGCTTCGTGATATCTGCAGCTGTCTGTTGTCCTGGTACTTGTGGCTTGATTTCTTAGGAATTTCATACCAAATAATTCCAGCTTTTTTTTATCTTAACCTAGCTACGAGGCGGTTCCACCCCGAACTGTGATACAAAAAAAAATTTCTATAGGATTGTAGGATAAAATTCCGAATCGTCCTTGAGACTTCAGAACAAAACCTTCACTTGATTGTTTGTAATTTATAACAAATCACATAGAATATTATCTATTTAGTTGTCCAAAAATAAATATAGACATTAAAAATATTGTATGACATAAAAATAACAATTTCATCAACGAACTTCAAAAATACAAGTCATTTCTAAAACCTCAACTCATGATTCTCAGTCAAAAGCTATAAATAATTCAAGTCTATTCGATTTCAATCAAATCACAATACATAATTAAATTGCATTATGCATCAGCTTAAATATTGAATAACTTCACTTCTATAAATGTCTGTTAATAATGAATATGCCAATCGGTTACATTGGACATCTATTTGATTTAATATTACAACACGACTGCGTTTAGAAATTTATTGTAATTATATCTGTATAGTTATTACATCGGCCTTGTCAAGGTATAAAACGGTAGCCCCGAACACAATACGTTAATAATACGCTTGCAAGATATTATTGTAAATAGAATGAGACACACTGCTGTTGTGTTTGGAGAATAAATATGTAAGACTAATTATTTTTAGGGTAGTATATAATATTGATCTACTATTTCCAAATATATAAGATCAATTCAAAAATGCGAACAGGACCTAAATGCTCCAAGAAGTGCTAGAGTTTCATATATCTAAACCAAAACAAAACAAGTTCTTTCACAGCTGAAACTAAGCCTTCGCTATTATATGGTATCAATGCAAATACAACGACAATATTTAATAATGAAAGATACAACTTCATTTGAAAACTTGTACTATGAATCAAAATGCTCTGAAATCCGCCGAGAATTTATCACAAAATATATTTGTAATGTAATATTCCAGTGGAAAAAAGACTATTATTTACTTGATGGCTAATATAATTCCCCGTATTTCACGCCAAAGCGATAGAAAGATAGATGAATGTACGTTCTATTCACGTACGGCATTTCAATATTATCGCGAACCTTGTCAGGTGAACAAAGGCTCGAAAGCTAAGAGATGAAGTGGCGTCGTTAGTCGGAAAAACTTATCTAATACACTTCATCCTTATGCACTTCTAATAGGGACTATTTTGCTTTGAATTTAGTCTAGACAATTGTGTCAAGGATGCGTAGTGGGCAATCTTCTGACAATGGTTAGCCTTGGTAATTGATTAGTAATCTTAGCATTCTATTTGATTGAGAATTGGTAATTAATTAATGCAACATTTTTTGTTTCATTATTATCCTATAGTTAATAGTGGTCTACAAAGCGACCCCTATTGTCCGTATATTTGAAAGCCCAAATGTTCTTAGACTTGAATATTCATCAAACTTATCAGTGTTTTACACTTTATTAAACTCAAATTTGTTTAAAAATATTCGCCGAAAGCTCAATATAATTGCATAGGTAGTAATCACCCTTACAAGCGGTGCGTTTCACTGAAGACCCCCCTTTAAATGTAGGTACCTTGCGTTTTGGTCGATAGAACCTTCACAATACTTTTGAAACCCCTAGTAATATGCGTAAAGGATTTCCCCTCACACAAAAATGCATCGTTATGAAGCAAAGCACTTCACAAGAATGTATGAAAAATCTGACAAGAGGGGATGAAGTAGCACGTTTTAATAGACGTCTTAATCCATTGGTCTCTGTTTATCTCTTTGCAAATAAAGCGTTATTATAAATAAATTATTATATTAACAATAATATTATTCATATTTAAGTTTTAATTTAGTAGTATTCGATAAATACTAAGTTTTAATCGATCGCCACACAAACTATTTTCAAAAAGAATTTGATGTGTGTGACTTTTATGTACAAAAATACAAATTCTATCTGTCTTAAATGTACCATAACAGCTACCAATAAGGGCAGCTGCAGTGTATTAATACGAACGCATTGAAAGTGGGTGTATTACTGCCGGCTTGTAGTTATTACGTAGTCCAATTTACACGTAGGCTGTTTTGTGTCAATGTTTAATGAATTGTTTAATCGTGGCTCGAGAGCGTAAAGTGGTATGCAACAATGCAGAGCAGGTTTTTGAAAAAATATTGTGAAGAAAATTTGTTTACTAAGCAAGCATTGATTCGAGTTGGATATCTTGTGAAATTTGCTATAAAATTGAATAGATGAGTTCAAATGGAAGATTAGTTATGTCACAATAAGTTTCTGCCAGAAGAAAACATTCTGTATTTAACAATTAAATCATATTACAATCAAAATATTGTGCACTAATAATGTGGTTGTTTTATAACATCAAAATAACTAAATCTTAGTGTATACCTGTAATTATGTACAAACTAAAGTTCATATTGTCGTAAAATATGTTTGTAAAATATAATAACACGACTCAATATAATATTACAAACCAACGGTCAGTACAAAATAAGGCAAAGCAAACTACTAAAACTATGGCCACAAAAGTCAAATACTCTATGACGCAATAAAACCCAACTTTATGGTCCCGTCATATTAAAAGGCGTTTTATTATTTTTTAATTAGAACATTTGGCTTTATATTTTTAATTAAGCATTGTGACTGTTAAGGTTTATTACCCACTAACTACGCTTTCGAGCGGAGTAATGTTCGAGTGTTGAATGAATATTGTGCTTAAGGGGATTACCCCGCTCAAATTCCAAAAACACTGTAACTTTAAAGATGATTGTAGATGAATCCTCTCGTGCGTTTTCCACATGAAAAATATATGGTATACTTTAGGTTGTCACAAATACATCGTATTGTTTAAAATATTGATAAACTTTCCCAAATTTGGAAGAAAAAATATTTAAATGGTGCCTTTTTCAACGTAAACTGTAAATTTTCTCTGTAACGGCTGAATAGTTTGGCGTGAATTTTATACCATAAAATAGGTAGTGACGTATTTTACAATATGTATTGTTTTTTTATTCTTATTTCTTCTCACATTTCTTAATAATGAATAAAAACCCGAATCCTAGCCAGTACCCCGCTAGAGCACCCCCGCTACGGCCTGTGACGCGTACTCGGGACGCGCTACATCAGTGTCTCGATGACTCTTGTGACGGGTGGACCATACGCGCGTTATTTTTTCCAAATAAAAACTAAAACAACTCGTTTTGAATGATTTTTGAATGAAATCATATTGTAAATAGTATAAATATAAATATTTCGTAATAAAACAACAGTAATTACGTTTGTAAATATATAAAAAGTAGTTTGTAATTTCGTTTAGTTTTTTGAACCTATCATAGAGCAAGCCTAACTATACCTAAATATAAGAATAAATGTAAGGTGAAGCGTGGCCGAGCTGTACCTACCATAAATAGTACATTATTTTCTAGTGATTTTATTTTTATGGTTTTTGAGTCAATTGAGCATTTCACATCTAAATTCTCAATAACAGTACCGATTTTACGTGATAGTTGATGATTATTTTATTGTGGAGTTATTTTAAAATTGTCATAAAAAATATATAATATAAGTCGTTATACTCGATAAGTTCAACGACCTCGCTGAAGCTGTCGGCTGGTACCTATTTTGTACCTAGTTGTGTGCGTGCGCGCACTGCCTCATTTATGTGTTTCTATATTGTTACCTAGGTATCTAGGTTTCTAAAATTCTTTCATGGTGGATAGAAAAAAAATATGTAAAAATATGATCTTCTTTATATTTCGAAACTATTAACGATTCTGAACCGAAAAGTGTGTTTACAAACAAACCCTAGCAAAATAAAAATAAGGGTACCTGGTAGATATTTTAATATCGAAAATTAAAATACCTACGGGTAAAAATTCAGTGTTCAAAAGAACGAAAAATTAAATATTGAAGAAACATAATATATGACCGCCAATGTAAGTTATAATATTGATTTATTTTGTTTACTTACGAAAGTAAACGAGCAACATCAACCCTCAAGACGAACTCCACCTCAGTATGCCTGCGACCATGATACCTACTTGCAAAGGTGTCAAAACGCCCGGACCCAAAATCTCAATACAAACCGCGATAAAATTCGAAAAAGTAGTTTTATTTCAACGAAAATTATAATTCTTATATTAAAAACCGCTTCGTAATAAGTCTTATATTTATTTCTTATTATTTCAAGTGGTGTGGGAAGCACCAGCTTTCGAATAAAAAAACAATTATCAAAATCGGTTCAGCCAGACGAAAGTTGTAGTTGTAATTTGTAATGCGATGGACACGCGCTCTTGTGTGCGTAACTACAGGCAGGGTTAGCAAGCTTGCTAAAATAAGACTTGGTAAAATAAAATATAAACTTATAAATGTTACAAAATGTATATTTTTATTTATTTATTTTGTACATATAACGTTAATTATATTCAACAGTATTCCAAGTCAAATCTAAACAATTTTAATTTTTAACCGACTTCAAAAAAATAGGTAAGTACCTACTCAATGAGATTGCTTTTTTTTAAAGGTCGTTATCACGGAACCTTCGACTGGGTCAACCGATTTTAATGATTCCTTAGCCTATAAGAAAACCATATTTAAGATTTATATTCGGTTCTTTTTTGTAATCGGTTATTATGGTCATTCGATATTTATGTTTTCAATGTTTTGAAAATTGACATTTTAAACGTAGGTATTTTAACTTTCGATTGACAAATATGTACCCAAATAAACATCAATGATTATTTACCTGAAGTATAATATAATAATATAACATAGTAAAGTACCATATACATATAAATATTTGTAAGTACAGTAGTGACCCTAGCTACACTAAATATCGCGCGCCAAAACGGCGCGGCAGGGCTTCAACGCGCGCAAAGGAGGCGCGCGCGCTTCGCTTGCATTGGCAACGGAGGCTCGCGCGACTCGATGTTTTGTGCGCCGACCGTCCCTTTGTTCGTTTCGCAAGTATGACGGAGCCTAAAATTCATGTTTGTATGATTATAGGTATAAAAGTATCTAAATATTTCTTGATATTATCGATGGTTAAATATGTATACGTTTTAAAAATAATATTTTTAGTTATTTATTAAATAGTTTGGAGATTTCTAATATTATTTTGTTAAAAAACCACCTAAACAAAAATAATCATCAAGATCGGTGATGTTTCTTCATTGACTCCATTAATTAATTATTTTTATAAAATTGATTATGTACTAGCACCCGTGCTTTTAAAGATAAATGTTGAAAGCTAGGTCCTCCTAACTATTCCCGTTACTGAGAACCAATAAGCACTTACCTGGTCATCATCAGACCTTCAGCTTGTATAATTTGTTAGAATGAAAGCTAAGTCAGCAGGCTAAGTGCATCGTGTAGTTCTTATTATATAAACATTTTGATTTTGATGTAGGCAGATCCTCGTACAAGACAAAAAAAACTAGAGGAATAACATTAGATCTCTCAGAGAGCGAATAAAATAGGCAAAAATGATGAAAACTTTGCGACACATCTGCGACACTGCTTAATCTGCACTTTGTTTTATTGTAGTATGATCGTTGGTCGGTAGGTGGCGCTAGAATAAAAAATACTAGTACAAAGCTCAAATCTTCAAGGTCATTGGGCGAGGTAATACCCTTAACCCCTTAGAAATAATATTTTTATGTTATTTATTCAATTACAACGGTCAATTTAGAAAGTTTTTGATAACTTTTAATATTTAAATTAGCTTGTAAATTAATTTGCTTATTAAAATTCTGTTGTGTATTTAATTTAGTCAGCGGGACAATGTTGTTTTAATATTTTGTTTTTAGTGGTGTTTAATGGTTGGAATCGGTTAAACAGTGACGGTTGTCGTAGCATTCAATTACATAGATAGTAAAATAGTGAAACACAGCCTATATTAATATTTGATAGTGTTTATTTACATATGGCTATGGTTTGTCTGTTTGTTTTGGGTACCGCTGTTTTTATTAATCATACGAAGTCTACTAAAAGAACCGTTCTCAGGTATCTTAAATACGACATGAAAGCAAGCGTAGTTATTATTTCCACTTTCCTAATGTCTGTTTATGTATAAATGAAAACATTTTGGCCTACAGAACAGTAGTTACTATACCTAATCGCTGCATGGCAATAAAATTCATTATTCCAACCATTATTTTTTCTATTGTCAGTAACAATATAGTCTCCATTAGGCAACAAAAAGGCATCTACAAAACGACTACATTAGTTCAACAAACACAGAATTCCACCACACATTTACTTGCGCCCTAATCCCCAAAATCCCACTTATTCCCGCTTAATAAAGTTGTTAAAAACCCCTCAACACGTCCACACAATGAATAAATTTGGTACAACGCACAATAAACACGGAACATTAATATACATGATGCGCGATATTTTACACTGGCAGATTAAACTGATACTGTGTATGGGCCCTTTGGGAGGCGTTTAACTAACTTAGGACGCCAAAGAATTGGAAGAAATAGTTTCGGAGATGCGTCACTTTATTCATGTCAAGCGATCGTGTTTTTTTTACACTGCCAGATTTACACGGCTTGAAGCCAATTACATAAATCACATTCAAAAATACACATTAATCTAACTAGAACATAAAAAAATCTTATATATAACAATAACATATTATAGCAGCCTATTACAGGAACTTTTATTCTTAGCTGATTGATATAAGATAGCAGTAATAAAGTACGAATGCCAATTATGAACTGCATTTTATTTATCATAGTGATGTGCAAATTAGAACAAACAGTTTAAAATGAAATAATTACTATAAATTAACGCTGTATATCATAGTAAAATAAGTGTTCATATAATATAATAATAGGGTACCTTTGTGATAGAAAACAAAAACCTCGTGTTACATCATTATATTCCTATTTACTTTTATGTGCTTCCAAGAATTATTGTCTTATGAACAAAGTGACATGTCTATACTTTAATCTTTGCCCCATCATTGCAACATCCTGTTATTTGCTAGAAAAAGGATATAAAACTGTCTTAAAAAAGTAGTGAATAGTCTGTAACGAAGACAATATGTTACGTACAGTTAGCGACTTGTAAATTATGTATCCTCCAGTGGGTCGTTCAGGAAACTTTTACTACAAAAATGTATGCAAGAAAAAATGCGTGCTCTTTTTTATTTAGGTTTTATTTACTCGTTAGTACTTGTACTAGTCAGGTAAAGCGTAAGAAATCTAGTTGAAATAAGAACCTGTATGCCACATGAGAAAATCTTGAAAATCGTTAGTAAATAAACGACCACTACAAAACATAAGGCGGAGTAATACAAAATACGGAAAGAACAGTTAAGAAAACTTACAAATTGTGTTGTGTACCAAAGATGGTCTTCAAATGCCGTCTATTTATAAAGCTTTTATTGTATTTACCCACGGGTACCTAACACAAATTTCTGTCTATATGATTCATTGGCTTAAAGTCCCACTCAAAAATAAATGCTGATTTAAGCGTTATTCCTCTACCAAATGAAGCCTGTACCATTATCCACGTTTCCTTCCACGGACATAGTTTTAATGCGGAACAGAATTTCCAACGTGTTTGTTTCATACATGGCATTTTGTTGTTGTAGGACCACGACCAGGATAACATGACCTCCCCCTCCCCCCGTTAGCTATACACAATGTAGGAGAAAGTGGTACTTCAACAAGCCAGAGGGGTCTAGGAAAATTGGTTGCTTTATACGTGAGAGCATGCTTCATTTGTTCCTTCCTTGAGGCACTAGCACCCGTACCATTGTTTATGAAAACGGCCAATTATGTCTTTACAGCACTTTCTTTATATTTTATGGTTTTTGTACTGACTATGCCAGGTTCTACTATAACTCATTAAAGTCTTACTTACCGTCCACTTTTAATGTTTTATTATGTACGAGTATTATCATATTTCGTTACATAGTTTTGCATCACATCAACAAGACTGTTAACATTTGCATTCACTGATACAAGTATACGTTTTAGGACTCAAAAAATAACTAACAGAAAACTTTCTAAAAATTGTACCAATTGTTTTCTACCGCCTAGTGTGGACCAAATTAAACCTAATTCCAGAAACAGCACGGCAATTGCTTTAACATTATTCCAGCACTTATTACTATTCATCGTATAAAGACTAGCTTCAAGAAATGACCAGTCATTTACAAGCCCTGTTATTATCCACTAAATTTTATGTCGCATAAAAATTCATAAGTTGGCTACACCTGTCGCGGCCGGTGTCGGATTCATGGCAACATTGTCTCAATGAAAATGTATTGCGTGGAAGCGGCGATGATGTACTACATTATTGTGATGTTCTCTGTTCAAATTATGAGTCTACTCGTTTTCTTGGTTGCTCTTTTTTTGAAACTTTGCAGTATTTTTTTTTTCTTTTCGTTTATTTTGTGTCAGTGAGTAGGTGATGGCTGGAAAGTGTATGTAACTACAAATTTCATCTAATTTAAATTATTCACTAATGCATAGTTTACTTTGTTGAGAGGATTATGCTATTGAGTTAGAAGTTCAAAAACTTTTAAGAAACCTTGAAAGTTAACGAAGTAAAAACTTAAATAAATAAGCAAACGAAAAAAAGAAGAAAAAAGACATGGCAATAAAACTTCCACAGTACAACAGACTGAGCGCCGAATACCATACAAACCTTTTAATAAACGACATCCCATACAATTTGTACATTCAACAGGAATTATTAAATATCATTTACGCGGCGTATCTGGGTCTGTATAGCCGCGGACGCCGCGAGGGAAAAAGTGATTTTTCTAAATGCGTGCTTGCTACAAACCTTGCGGGGACAATTTACGCGGCCCGACCGTCCAATGTGATTGTTAACCATAGTTACAAAGATTACAAGTTATCTCTCATACGCACGAACGATAACCAATGAATATCGGGTTGGCCCTGTCTCAGTATTTTTACGACTTATTATTATGTAACCCGTTTACACTTGCCAGGAATTATCAGTAATAAATAACAGTTAATTTTCGTCCAATCAAATGTTATCCGAAACTGATTCGGTGCGTAAAAAATGATGTTAAAAAACGAAGATAGTAAACATGATTGGAGCTGTTTTGTTCTTATTTAAAATAGTTTGAACAGCGGAATAGATCGTTGACCCTTTTATTAGCGGCTTATCTTCGACTGATGACTAAATCAAGTAATTCTCGAACATGGCCATAAACCTTTAATTGGCAACACAAAAAACCATTCGCGAACGAAAACAATAAAAATCGAAAAGTCATAAACGAAAATTGTTCTCTTTTCGATTTTTGAAATGTAGTAAATGGTTCGTTGTTCGATTTTTTTTGTTTTCCGGTTACGATGCGATGGAACGTAACCAAATACGCGAGCAAATAGTACAAAAACGCCGTGAAATCACTAATCCGAGCTAATTTTGAACGCTATACGTCATATGAATAACGACTACAGAGCGTTAACTTGGAATCTTAATACAAATCGTTCAAAGCTCCTGCATAAGCATTTAATATTGAGGACCGTCGCCGCTTTTTTAAGGTAAAATACACTATTGCTATGATTGTTTTTTATAAAACTAAATACATGTTTAGTCGTCGAATAAATATTTTTTTGATCAGTGATCGTTTTGAAATCTATTTAGTTGATTAATTTGAATAAAGCTTAGAATAATTAAATTATATAGATACCTAAGTAAAGTTGTAAAATAAATTTTTTGATAAGTAAAATTTGCACAGCATAGAATACATAATATATAAATATATTATTATGTTGGCTATGAAGTTAAAAAATAATACCTTAATCATATTCTTTTAATATCCTGGCCACTATAGAGCACCATCGAAGGATATCGTAAATTACTTCACGTCATGTGAGTGAAACGCTGACAAATGACATGTGTTTGGTCCAAACGTTTTATTTTTAGAACGTCCCACACAGGGTCGTAATCAGAAACCGTAGAGGGACTCAAACAAACGGATTCCGCGCTAAGGGGCCTTTGCCGACCATTTTTTGGAGCAGAATAATATAAAGAACTACCTCAATTTATTTATAACTCAACAACTTTTGCTCTTTCGCCTACTGATTTAACACAGTTTTTCAGTGATTATTTATTGACGCACTTGCAATTATAAAACCGCACCAAAAAACATAAATTAACGCAAAATTAAATGTTCGAAACTGTTAATTTCCCAATAACCAGCAATTAAAAGAACGAGTGTTTATTTTGAAAACTGTAAAATTAATTGATGTGTCAACTTTTTACGTTGTATGACTCAATTAACACTGACACTTCAGATCATATTTCGTCTCTTAAAGGTCAACCACTCTCAGATTTATTTCTTAAATGTAACTGAATAATTTATGTTTGCGAAAGTTAACGTCAAAAGAAATTATTTTATTCCAGCCCAATTGCTCAAAGAAAGTGCGTAAGGTCATTTTAAAAGTGGAACAGTTCATAATATTTTTAATATCCATATAAATGTAGGTTATATTCTTAAGAAACTTGCCGACAAAAATTCTTGTGACATTAAATAAATTAAATTCCACATGTGTGCCTTCTTTTAAATTTAGAACGAAAAAAAAAGTAACACCTATGAGAAAGAATGTAAAGTATTCAAATAGAGAAAATTACTGCAGGATTACGTAACCCAAATTTAATTCGACCAGGGGCCCAAGTCTGCTATTTACACTCGGTTCAATGTCTTCATAGTGGCGTGCCAGCAGAGTCATTTTCGGAAAATAGGTATTCTACTAAACATCAAAACGTCAAAATTGCGCATTACAATTTGTACCAAATGTATGAACTATTGGTCACAGTCGTTGAACATTGAACCGAATCGTTCCAATGCGCAATTTTGACGTTTTGACGTTTAGTAGAATACCAATTTTCCGAAAATGGCTCTGCTGGCACGTCACTATGAAGACATTGAACCGAGTGTAAATAGCAGACTTGGGCCCCAGTATTATTTACTCATAAAGTGAGTTAAGCGTATAATAATCGTAATAGGTCTAATAAAGACATAATTTTTCTATAAGAACATTACATTTTTTGCTAGCTAATGAATAGCCATTTAAGTTAGATCTCTGGTGCAGATAAAATCTGTAATGATCGTTTGATGGTTAAGTGTCTTGTTATAATGGATAATGTAAGGCGTATAGTTAGTAGCTGAAGGCTATATCCCATGACTGTGCTGTGAACGTCAGGAAACTATGATTAGTTTTATACTTCGATATTCTAAAGCTACTTACCTAACTTCTGTTATTAAAACAACAATATTCTAGAAACTTTTAATGTTTATGCGTTAATCTGGTTAAGAATCTTGGGAGTAAAATACGTTCTCTTTTACAAAACTAGAAGCATATTCAATATAGGTAGTAAGTATGTTGTAAATTATGTGAAATTTGTTACAAGTTCTTTACTAGGAAACTCTTTTGTATTTCTTTTTGTCATACTTTGAAGATTGAAGTTATTTGACAACTTTTTATACATCATTTATCAAAAAATTGTACCTTAATTAAAGAGTTTAAACCTGATTGTTTTTATTCTTATGATTATCAAATGATAATGGCGACTATTCTGATGCAGGTACATTCGCCACTTTTAGTGTTAATCATGCCGATACATAAAATACTCTTTGGTCGATGCATTTGCAAAAGCGCTAACAGTGCACGTCAATTGGCGATACTTTAAGACGACACTTTTACTCACATAAACGGCTTAAATTTGCAATTTAAATTGACAGCACCAATAAATACATCGAAAAACAATTCCCTCAACCAAATTTGAACCTAAAGCGACTTGAAATAAGAGTGATTTTGCATTAAACGTGGTTGACGATAATTCTCAAAGTTTTCAACACAAAATTATGAAGCACCCGATTAGCATAACTGAAATACTAAAGCTATGTGTAACTAATTTTAATAATGATTATATTTTATGAATATACTCACTTTATAAGAGATTCTGGCTTTAATCGTTTTATAACAACATCTTTTAAGCATACGTCGTCATGATTTGTTCATACCCTTAGGCGGGACATGACAAAAATGTCGTCGGTATAAAATCATTCATAACCCTTATTGCACTGGAAATAAAGTTTAAATTTAGCTTTTCGTGTTTAAGAAAACGAAGTGTATGTTTCGTAATTTTTCACAAAATGGCGTTCTCGGAACGATTACACTGAATTACAGAAGCTCTAGAGTCTACTTGTATATGCACGGTAGTCGAGTCTTCATTATTTAGGGTTCCGCAATTGTAATTCTCAAACCCTTCCTAAAACTGTAGTTTGGAAAAAAAATATTAAAGTAAAAGTGAAGCAAAAAAATATTGTCTAATTTGTTTGAAATGAATCTATAATTTTAACAGAAACTTATCTTTAAATAAAATTTAATTTATAATAACTCTATATCATTTTCTAAACGTATTTTTAACAATAACTTACATTTTTAATTCTCTAAAACAAACATTATAAAGTAACTAAATACAAAGATAACCCTAAACATACAGATATCATAATTACCCGGCAATCACAAACTTGTGAACATGTCAACCAAACATTTTATATGTAAATTTCATGCATTTAATTCTAAACACGTCTCATTTAAAACCTCATAACATTGTGTACAATTTTAATTACAAATTCTTGATATTTTTATTTAAACAATTCATATAAACATACGGAACCCACGCAAATACCTTCAAAGATAAAATTTGTTCGTTTTTTGAGCTCGTTACTTCTGTCCTACGTTTCTTAAAAGGCTTAATAAATAATTAATTAGACGACGATTTACAAAACTCTTTTGCTATTAAACGCTAAAATGTTGAAGTAATGTGATTTTTGTTCCAGTTTTAAAAATATGTGTTTTTATTTTATTAATCGTGATACAAGAAAATATGTTGTATATATTAAGTTTTATTTAAAATTGTGTTTTATTAACTCAAAAATTGGTAAAACGAACTTTAGTCTGTTTAATGCTACATCATTTATTAATTATTAACATTATATACCAAATAATTAAAAAAACTTTTATAAATTCACTTTTCTTTTGAACGCTTTCGTTGACGCTATAATTGTAGAGTGAATTTAACTTAAAACAAAAACTAAAGACATTAATGACTCATAAAAAAATTAAGGAACTTTATTTTTTCTAATAAGTTTTTTTTTAATTTGGTATTTATATTTAAGGTTCCATTACATTTAAAATGAGAACGCATCAAAGGGTTTCGTGTCGGACCCATGTCTCGCGGCCGCCAAAGAAGTCGCTCCTTAAAGTTTAAACCCGTGAGCGACAGCCAAATCAGCAATATTAATTTACCTTATCCTACGCTGTGAATGTTTGTACGTTTTTGTGTTTATTACCTCTTTACACGAAAACGGCTCAAAAGATTTCGATGAAATTTTACAATTATGTAGTTCGTAGCCTGGATTACCTGCTAGTATGCTTTATATACCAGTTTTTTTATGATTTTATTTAATGGAATGATTCGGTGTTTTATGCAATCCACACCGACAAAGTCACTGGAAAAAGTTATTGTGCATATTTTAATATTTCTTTCTAAAGACCAATTACACATCTAATCGGAATGAGTCATTCGCAAACACGTGATCTTGAATGAAATACAACTTCATTTTAAATTAACTTTATATTTTAGATTAATAGAAATCAAATACTGTATTTACCTAGATTGACCGTGTCCAATCGTAAAACTGTTTGTAATTTTAGAGATTTGATCGTTTAATGAACTCTGTATGAAGTTTTAAATCAAATGACAGACCACGTGCCGGCTCGTATTTGAACTAGTTTTTTCATCTGTTTTTACTTACAAATTAGAAGTCATTTCTTGAATGTTTCTTGATTAATAATTGCATGGTATGAATGCAATAAACTTTCTTTATACTCACTTTTACTTAAGACGAACTTGGATAGGTAGTTGTAAAATCAATATAATAAAATATTGATTTCTATTTTATTGGATACCAATGGTTTTACCCGTGGCCCTGAACTTTAACAATACAATATTGATTTTTATTTCAATAGGATTTTTTAAGGCTATTTAAATTTCCTTTAGGTAACGTATCTCATATTTATTTGTTACATAGAATGCATAGTACAAGCACACTTTCGAAATAGGTATGTACTTAGTATGCATGTACCTAAGTAGGTAAAACATATGCAGGTATAAGTGAACCTCGTTATAAAAACGTCACTTCACCATCCTTAGGAACATTGTCTAACTGACCATAGCACGGGAACAACTATGACCCTCTTCCATCGCTTCACGCCGACATAAAGGCAAGGTCACACTGGGTCTCTATGACTGATGTTGACGCGAGTCGCCTTTGACTCCGAGTCGCTCAAACGTCGATCTAGCTCGAGGCACGGCCGTATCTATAGTGCGGAAGTTTTTGAGTTAATTTTTAAATTCGATATTCTTAGAAGACTTTTCTATTAGGAAAACAAAGAAATGTTAAATAAAAAAGGATCTTTGTATTTTCATTTTTCAAGTTTCTAAAATTAGTTTTTCAAAAATTAGAGAAATAATGATTTATTGAAGAAAATACCTATGGGTAAAGGTTATTTCACATTTTACACAAGGATTTCCCGTTATTAGACCTGATTGCAATGTCTTATAAAAACAGACACTGAACATGACTATTTCTTACAATATCTGACACCCCATTTTTAACGAAATTACATAAATCTGTTCCTTTCGTAATAAGTAGGTACAAATAAACATTTTAAATTAAAACAGCCCCAAACAACAGCCAAATAAATTCTCAACGGCAAGCCGCAAACGCTTTGTAATTCCATCACCCAGGAGACAGCGAAAAACGTCACACGCCAACAGCGTGCGGCGAAGCAAAAATAAAATATGAACAGATAAATGCTGGACTATAAATCCCGCACACATCACTACGGTCGACGCGCCGCTGGCCATAATGATTCATTAAGTGCCTCACCGGGATTACCTTTTTGTAATTGAGCGATGATGCGAGAGCCGTATCACTGCTTCTCTTTTACTCGAGGAGGCTTAAATGCTGTGGTACAGCGTTTTGTTATTTTTGTATGGGATGTTTAGTATGTGAGTGTGTAACAACTACTTTGAGTATTTGTATATACGATATTTGAAGAAATAAATATATATGTTCCAGATGCCAGTAATTAAGAAATTTTCTAACTGTTAAAAACTAATGACTTAAAGAGAGTAAATGCTTCTCATTCGATCAAATACAATTGGTTTAAAATGGTGCAATTTTTACAGATAACAAGCTCTTAAATTTGAACTCGCTAACCACCACTGACTTGCACCATAAACCTGTAAATATTAAACGTCTATCGCACCGTACATTGACCATGACTGCCCATGACTCCAACATACGGACATAAGCAAAATGTTACACAACTCTATTGACGGCACACGTTACGTTTTTGTTCACTGTTTAGTTTATCAATTATATAAAATCTGTGGTCAATTAATAGTTTTTATGACGTTTCTTTTGTGATGCCATGATCCGCCGAAGCTATTTAACGAATACCTACCTGTTTTTATTTTAAATGTGATTATGTCGAAATATAACCAGCCTGTAGCTATTTTACTAAAGAGCATTGAACTCCTTTCATACATAGCATTTAACAATAATTATCATATATATTTATAATTATTATATTAGTTATTTCAGAACTGAATTTTAAAGTATTTGGAAACATGTATTTATTCGCGATGAAGCAGGTATTTGCGATTAAAATTAATTATTTTTATTACTTATGGACCATAATCAAACATGTACAAAGTCAATATTTTTATACTGATAGCTTGCTTTTAATTAAAAGGTTAATATTTCGACTATTTAACTACTTTTGCAGCGATTGTGCTTATTAGGTACCTTTTTATTTATTTATAAAGTAAGTAAGACGATAAATACTGTTAGAGAAATTGACAACTATGAATATCGCAAAACGCATAGACTAAACATATAAATAGACTGCTACTATCGCTTGTTTCCCCTTGTGCCAAGCGAGAGCAGTTTTTAGTCTGTGTCTAGTACATTCGTTAACTGATTTCTGTAAATTTTTGCGCAACGAGAAACTTATATACGAAAATATCGATGGTTTTGACATTGTTAGGATAATATTAGTGTTTCAGATAGATTTTTTAAAACGGAAAGCTCCTTCTTCATACATAGTTCACGACAAAACTAGTTTACACTAGTGCTTACGTTCAAACTCTGATAGGCTCACTCTAGCTTCATAAGTATACTCTAAGGCAAAACGTAAGAGTCGTCTGTCAATTCCTGTCATCATTTAATTAAGTGAATTTAGTCGCCGTGACAAACCCCCGCAGATCCTTCGATTGCTCTTATAGGAAAGCATTTATGGATTATCTATGCAAGATTTACATTATTTGAATAAAGCCTAATTATACCTTTAAGGTTCAGTAAAGCTTGACCAGGTACCAATGTGGGTGGATGTAAATACTTCCTTATATACTACGTAGGAGTTCACTTCGAGATATTATTTATGGAATAAACAGAATTTGTTATTTTTACTCAATCGCCAGTCTTTGTAGATTTGCTTAATAATTTGTGGGACTATAAAGGTCAAACTTTTATAAATAGTCGCTGACTTAACCTTTTGCGATAACGGTGTGCGCAACTTACCTGCGCGCCGGCGACGGCACCAGTGCTACCAACACTCCGCAAAGAAACATACACATAAACATTGACATAAACGTTCCAGGTGCAGAAATAATAAATAACAACTTTTTGAACATTACATATTTTTTGTACGCCAGTCGCAAACACTTGTCAGATAATATATTATATCCGCTACATCTTTATAACTGGTCAACATGAATCGCACCCCTCCTAAATCTCTGAAGACCCCCGGACCAGGAATATCTCAACCTGTTCCTGACATTGCTTCGGGTTCCAGATACGGGGAATCTTATGTGAATGTCGGCAAGAGGGGCCAGCGGCCACATATCGACCATTCACCCAGCAAACCGTCTTGCGCATGTTGGGAATGGAAGAGTGAGCTCATGCAGCTACTGACTACATGGCGGACTGAATATGAGCAGAAGCTGTCCTTGTGGAAAGCTGGACATGACGAAATGCTGTCCGCACTGGTTAAGGAAGTGACTGAAATTAAAAATCAATGTGCGGCCATTCATAAAGCTACCAGTGGCCTTGAAGTAAAGTCAGCTAGTCAAAAAACGAGTGCGAAAGGCAAGAATCAGGAAAAGAGTCATAATGGAATGCAACTCTTAAGTATGGTTCCGTCTACGTCCCAGCTATCCAACGTTCCACCACCAAACCTCGATGCTAGAAAGGTAGGGGATCCCACAGCTATTGTGCTAAAAAGGGGCAAGTCTATGAAAAGAGATATTGCTGAGACGAATCCGCGAAATATAAACCCTCCCAGTAAACTGGATGCGTCAGATACCTGTCAAGCTCCCATCAACAGTGTCTCCTTGCCACTGCCTACTGCTGCAGCGGACGTGACACTGAGCGATACAGACAAGGACGGACAATCGAAAGACGGTTGGACTGAAGTTCGACACAGGCGCTCCCATCGTTCACTCAGTAATGTTCTACGTGGGACAGCAGCTCCTGGTACTACAAATTTAGAGGCTTCAGAAAGATGGAGATACCTGCACCTTTTCTACGTCAAGCAGGGTACACCGGAAGGCCAGGTACGAGATCACCTAACTACTATTTGTGGAACTGATGTTTGTACGGTGGATA
Source organism: Autographa gamma (assembly GCA_905146925.1). Lineage (NCBI taxonomy): Eukaryota > Metazoa > Arthropoda > Insecta > Lepidoptera > Noctuidae > Autographa > Autographa gamma. The sequence goes on from LR989858.1 coordinate 3,705,606, forward strand.
TGCTCAAACCCCGAGGCAAATATGCTTCTTTCAAGGTGGGTGTGCCCTCAAAGCTGGCTGAACTAGTTATGGCACCTCAAAGCTGGGCTGAGGATATATGCGTCAAACCTTGGCGCCACAATTTTCGTGGCCAAAGCAACGACCCCCAATAACCACCATACCATTATTGCTTTGCCCAGCTCTACGGATCGCAACAACTACCTGCGGATACTGTACCAAAATGTGCGTGGGCTAAAAACCAAGTTACCAACGTGGCGATCTAGCTTGTTGCTTTCCGAGCACGACCTGATAGCCGTAACTGAGTCAAATCTCGATAGTTCTGTAGAGGACTCCGAAACTTCAATAGGAGATTGGCGCATTCTACGCAGAGATAGAGTTACTCCGGGCGGCGGAGTGTTGCTGGCTGCACGCCCTGGCATTACCATGAACAGACAGCGTGATCTTGAGACTGCATGTGGTGAAGACTTATGGGCAACGATTATAATTTGCTTTTTTATCTTTTTATAAGTAAGTTTAGTAGAACTACGAATATTTCGCATATAAATATTTATTACTTTTTCCCCGCAATAGCAGATTGTTTTCTTGTACGGAATTACGGTTAAACCTTTAGATAACAAGATTAGAAGAGGACAAATCACTATCACTACATAGTATAAAACAAAGTCGCTTCCCGCTGTCTGTCCCTATGTATGCTTAAATCTTTAAAACTACTCAACGGATTTTGATGCGGTTTTTTTTAATAGATAGTGTGATTCAAGAGGAAGGTTTATATGTATAATACATGCATAATAACGTAGAGAAACACGGATAATCTTAGAGATTTCTAAAGGAAGGTTGTAAATGAACACTTTTTTTGCGCTTTCATTGCGAACGCTGGCTAAACCCTACGAGATAGATCAAAATAATGTACTACAGTATTGTGCTCCTTAAAAAGATCTACAAAAAAGTCCGCGATGGTATATGTCTATCTCTTGAGGATAACCCACAATAACCATTTTTATCGTTTATTTATTACTTATTTACGAAAAAGCGATTTTAAGCAATACAGTATTAATCCTTATCCAACTAAGTACCTTTAATAAATTGTGCATGTAATATAGATCAATATTGCCCTTTACAGCATGTAATTAAAAATAATATTTTCGAAGATATTACAAATTTAAAATGCAGGGACATAGCGGTTGCGGCGGTACCGGCCCGGCGGGCCGCGCGGGGGCCGGGGGTCGTGTGTCTCTATACCAAATACTGAGTCCAAGGCTGTGCTTCACCCTACAGAACTTTATGATTATGTAGTTATATTTGGTATCAGCGTTGCACCCGAGCAAAGCCGGGGCGGGCCGCTAGTATTTAATAAACAGTTGTTTTTGATGGATTGCTGAAAATATGCCTAAATGGTGTTATGGGTCAACTTGACGCTATTTATCCACCTTAAAAATTTAAGACCTAGATTTGTGCAGAAAACAAGATGGGTTTGGAACTTTGGACACTAACGCTTTTGCACCTATAGCGCAGTGTTTTTATTTAATTTATTGTTTGTGTACATTTTGATTTTTATGTATTTTATTTATTGAAGTGTTTTTCGGACTCGATAAAAAATCGAGTATTCATTTCGTCTGTATAACTACGACATTTAAGATATACTTTTTTGTATTAACCACCCTAGCAACAAAGCTTCACCTTGAGCAGACTTTTACCCCTTTCCTAAGAGAATGTACAAACAAACTTCTTACAAAAAGCACTCTGTTCTCACAAGTTTTATTATACCTAAGTGTGGAAGTAATAATTTTCGTTTAACACAATCCCCGTACGAAATAAATCCATTAAATTCCACGCAGCATAAATTGAATTATCAAACATTTGATATGAACACCGTAATGCTTTTTATTTGTTAATGTTCCTATCAGTACGAAAGACGTTTTGATAAACTTCGATATACGGTATGTTTTGTAACCGAGAACAAAATTTAAGCGAATACCTATATAAGTACCTGCTCTATATTACATTTATATGGTTTTATGTTTTTGAGAGTGCTTTTGTTGTCGACGGGACCTACTGTTGGGTAACCACTAGGGGCTATCCCGCAGTCTGTCCGTCGGGGACGATCTCCCTAGTATTTGGTACGTGCGCTGCTTTACGCTGGTACACACGTACCCCACGCACCCCTCGATGCGTACTATATGTAGAGGTTCAGATGTTGCTAGGGTACACCCCCACGTCTCTAACTAGCTTCTTAGAAACAATGAAACACAGATTTTTCTTGATCTTGAGAGATTTCGGGTCTTGCCTTTTCTTCATACGTGTGTTCACTACCGATATGGAGCTGCGACTGACTTACGACGGAAAATGACGCTGTTTATATACAGCGCCACTTTACCGCCGCGTGCGCCATTCTAATTTGAATCTAATTCGATTCTATTTTTACTTGGCCCGACCCTTTTCTCGTCCTTTTATTTTCCAAATATATTATATATGGTTTACAATGTGGTTTTTAATTATGCAATAAGACCCCTATTATACATTTAACACAATTAAAACACCCTTCCTTGTGTATTTATTAAAATATCGCCCCAGAAATGCCAAATTTGAAGCTTTGTGTTTGTTTACTTTCTAAATATGTCGATATCTTCCAAACCCGTGGTCCGATCGTCAAGATTTAAACGGATTTGGCATTTCTGGGCGATTTCCTATATGGTAGTCACCATGATAACATTTTTCCCTCATAATTGGAAAACTTGATTTTCAACTTACGTAATTTTCGTCGAAATTTTATAAGTTTGTATTATCTACGCGTTTGCGCTTCCTTATTCATTATCTACTATTACTAGGTTTAACTTACATTATAAAACTCTAAATATAAAATAAAATAACACATAAACAATTGAAATTTAGAAAATTAGTTAACAATTATTGCTAAAAGTGGGCGGCCCAGCGGGGTACCCCACACTGCGTTAGCACCTTATATCTTAGTTTGGTTCGGCGTTTAGCGCGATACCTTACCCTAAATAAATCTTTATTAAAAAAATTTGTAAACCTATTGCTTAAACTATTCTAATGTTGTTTATTTACATTTCTGTCGCCGACAGCTTTTCTTAATCCAAATAGATAAGCTGATGTGGCTTTTAGTTTTGTTTAAAGTATGTAAGATTCTGAGTGTCTATAAAAAAACACCTAAAAATATTGGGTATATTTTTAATTCCTAAGTTTTGAAGCATTGCACCAACATCCAGCAATTTTTTTTTAATCTAGCCTTATCAATATAAAACAAGGTAAAACAACTGAATTTGCAAATACACGGTGAGTCAGTAGCATGACACATTACACGATACAGTAAAATAATTGTACACGAAACATGCATCGCAAATCGAATATCAATAACATGCTCGACATTTTATCGAGTCCGAATACAATATCAGTAAATAAAGTACATAATGTTGAAAATTAAAACACCGGTATGGTTGTCTTAAGTATCTCAATACTAATAAAAACCCAATTGACTCCCACGACATTGAGATTATATCGTCCGACAAAACTTAGCAAAAAAACAAAAAAGCAACAACTTCATTAACCGCAAAACGATGAAAAAAGGTTTGTAATGCGCCTTAAGCAAAGAATCGTTTCATTTTTCATATGTGGTGCGTAAAATGTATTAAGAAAAAATAACACCAAAAATCGCGCTTGTTTTTGCATGGCATTATATCGATGTCTTCTGCTAAAAGTATAATAATAAGATAACAAGTATATTGAGCAAAACCACGTAATGCAGTGAGAATCATAAACGCAGTCGTAAAAAATAATATTTAAAAGTCCCCGTTTCTCGTTGCCATACGCCATACTAATTGAGATGTTGCAAATGAACACAAAATAAAATTCTTGAGGATTCTCATTTACTAATTACGAGATTGCAATCAAACCGCTTTTAGTTTGAAAATTAAATATACCAAAAGTTTATTTACTTTTAAATTAGCATATATTTTTTGTTTAACATTAAATTTTGAGAATTATTTTGTTTTGATGTACCAAAATGTAGCACTGGCTGTTTATAAAATAAACAATTGCTTTATTATTTTATAAATTCACTCATTCTCATTTTTAAAATAGTAATTTATTTTATAATTATGAATGAAAACTATATTTTGTTTTTATTCTGTGAATTCTAAATATAAATATTATTGAGTAAAACATTGGCTATTGGCGCGCGGCGTGGCACTAAAGAATTTGTCACGCTGCGTTATGCTGCGTTATGATCGTCTTGTGTAAACTTTCTTATTTTTATTAATTGGTTAGGTACTTAAGAGTTTTATTTTAAATGTTTGTCCAGTATTTAAATACTTTAATGTTGTCAGGAAGAAGTTGTTATATTTTGTCGTACGAGTATTATTAAAGATATTCTATTTTCAATTAGGTAGCCTTTTTTATACATAATAATTGATTTTAAAAACGTGTGAAATTCCAGCGCTTTGACTGTCTCTGAAACGAGAAAAATAATGTTTAATCGCATTATTTATGACATGACATATTATTCCATTTTATTATTATACTTTTATAACAGTAATAAATAACTTAATATCGTATTAATACTAAGTACGTACAAAACAGCGAATCGATCAGCTTTTACAAGCATATAAGCTTGTTACATCAAATAACCAGGATTTTATAGGCGGTAAAATTTAATCACGTCTATTCATAATAGGATACTCCATACCCCAACCTTTCTTTGATTTTATCGGTATCAATATTAAAATAAAATGTATCGTAAATTTTATTGTCCGAACAATTTCAATAGAATTGAAGGTAACACATATTTTTTTAGTGAAACGTGTTTAGTAAGTTTTCTGAGGATTAGCTGATTACTCGAACAAAGATGGTCAAACCACTGTCCGTTGCATTCTAACATTTACCAAATTATATGTACCACTAACTTCACACAATCACCGATGACTTAACCTCTAAGTTAACACCATAAGGTTGAAAATTGCGTGGCAATTGTTTGACAGCCGCACACAATAATTTGTGTCCACAAGTATTATAAAATTATACGACCCCGGTGTTTGAAAACATACGTCCGAATCGTAATAATATCTTTGTATGGACGTCCTGTTGCGGCTCACCCATATAATTTTAACGGCCTTATTAGCTTTAGCTTTCAAAACACGTAAACAGGAGTTAAATGGTTTATGGGTGACGTTAAATGTTTTTGCAATAATACCTCCGGTTTTAGAACAAGATTTTATGTTTTGTAGGGACATGTCAATTTGTGCTGCTAATTGAGATTTTTGTATGAACGTAATATTCTATTTCTACGGTATTTTATCCAAATACTTTGGTATGAAAAATCATGGCACCACAACGTTACATAAGAATCACATCTTTTCTTAAAGCTTAAAGTAATTCTACTTATCATAACTTTACACACAAATTTAGACACGCTGAAAACAAACCGACATACAAAATAGCATAAAAAATTGTAGTATGGATGTATTTTATCAATATGTTTAGTTTAATTACTTTTTATAGAATTTGAATTTGTCACTAGGTACGCGAAAGGACTCGCGGGTTAAGCTAGACAAGCTAGTACAATACATTTGCGTAAACATTAACGCTAATGACACTAGAGAAATTTAATTGCGGCGGTACACAAAAATATACAATTAAATAAATATTGTAATTTTTTTCGTATAATAAACAGTCACTCAATTATTAAATAATTAATGAACGAATGTATAATTAATTAACAAATAAAATTAAAGGTAAAACGAAAACAAACGTGCGTGAAGCTTTCTGCTTAATTATCATGATTTAATATGAATATTAATCTTATACGCAACTCAAATACAATTGATATCGATATATTATGACGACCTCCGTGGTCGAGTGGCGTACGCACCGGTTTCAAGGTGTCGCTAGCTCTGAGGTCCCGGGTTCGATTCCCGGTCGGGGCAATGTAGAAATCAACTTTTCTACATTGCCTCGGGTCTGGGTGTTTGTGGTACCCTCGTTGTTTCTGAATTCCATAACACAAGTGCTTAATAGCTACTTACTTTGGGTTCAGAGCAATGTATGTGATGTTGTCCGCATTTATAATTATAATTAATTTATAATTATATTAATTTTAATTACATACATACATACATATCATCACGCCTGTATCCCCGAAAGGTTAGGCAGAGGTGTACCAATGTACACCCACAGTTCGCCGATATGTTTAGGTCCCATGTAATAGGGGGCGAGCCTATTGCCACTAACCCGGCACAAATCCAAACTCCGACCTGCTACTGAGAATTACATAGAAAAACCCAATAACATCTTGGTCGACCTGGGAATCGAACCCAAGACCTCTAGCGTAGCAGTCGCGGTTAGCGCCACTAGGCCATCGAGGCAGTCCAATTTTAATTAAACTTAATATAACGTGACACTACTTAATTAATTGCTAAGTGTAATCCATATAAAAGGATTATTTAGTAATCCACTCATTTCCGTATATGCTGATTAAAACCAAAATGAATTCGGTCATGATCGGGTTGAATGAAACAGATTACTTTTGCGATTTATTCACCACTGTTAGTGTTAAATGCGAATATTTATTTGTTTCCGTTGTTTTTTGGTAATTTTTATGTTACTGTAATCTTAAGTAATTACCTATATTATATAAATTATTGCGTACCTGCTTAAAGATCTTTTTATGTGATCTCTATGAGTCTATTAGGTGTTCAGACGTTCAAATTTATGTAATACTTAAACAGCATTGATCAAAAACCATCACTACGGCGCAGACCAGACAGAAGAGACGCAAGACGCAGACGGGGCGCGGACATTTGTCTCTACCGCGTCCCTTTCATACAAAATGTATAGAAGCGTCGCGACGCAAAACATACAGAAGCAGAAACATACACGGGGCGCGGGCGCGACGCTTCTATACATTTTGTATGAAAATTTAATATGTCTGCGCCCCGTCTGCGTCTTACGTCTCTTTTGTCTGGCCTGCGTCTTATGATGTAGGTATATGTACGTCTTAAAATATTTTCCATACGATTCAAGCCTGTCAAGAGCTTTGAAATAAAGGTATTATCTGAACATAAAATGTTTTCATCAAACTATGAAATGGTAAATTCGTAATGCCATTATTTACAACATTATTTAATTTGTTAGACAATCTAAAATATAGATATTGAAAAGAATTTGTCTGTTTAATCCCTGGCGCCTAATCCCTTTATTTCGCGGACAATTAAACACCAGATTTATAGCAAATCGAAAAATGTCTCTAGAGGCGATCGTTGCCGATGGTAATATGCAGTAACTATTGATTTGCCATTTTAGTTTTTTGTTACTGAAAATAATCTAAGAGATAAAAACTAAAGAGAAATTGTAAGCTGTATTAGTGTACACTTTAAACGAGCCTTTAGGAAAGTAATTAGTTTTTTTTTAAAGGTAAATGAACTCTTAGGATCAAATACAGTTAATTATTCATTTTAAAATTTTAAATATAGTTTCTTAATTAGTTTGATATGGTCATCGATCATGGTAGATTTAAAAAAAGCTTACAATAAAGCGGCAAAACACCTAGTAATCTGGGTTCTTCTTTGCTTTATTGACTAGCTTGTCTTCGTAGGGTCAAACTTAGTTTTCATAGCTATTTTATTGATAGAATGAATCAATTAAAAATAATATAAAATACAAGTTTCCAACCTCATTACACTCGAATAATATGCAATACATCAAGCATGCATCAAGAAAAACGAACTTTGCGAGTGAAAAAAAAATAAAAATGATAAATGAACCTCGATGTTAATATCCTGCAAGATTAATGCTTTAACAGATTTTAAATGTAAAACAGTGCTTCATCATTATATTACAAACCGGTTATTTTAAAACAATTATAATAAAGTTAAAGAATCATTTAATTAATTTAAATTGTGGGTATCGAATTCTCAATCACACAAATAAGGCTTTCCGTGTTATAATTGAATTAACAATCGTTGAATATTAAATTTTAAAACAGAAAATAGTTTTGCATCTTCATCATTGCGTCATCACGTCATTTCCTTGCTTGTATTAAAACCTATTCCAATCCCAAAATCATAACATCACAAAACAAAAAACGATCGCATTACAACTTTCACTTATACAAAATAAAAACGGTCCGGGCATATTCCCAGGGGACGATCAAATGGATACTTACTCCGGTATTGTTAAAGCCCGTTTTATACTGACTGACAGCATCAATTAGAACTTGACGTTGCGGCGTTAAGTTACAAAGAACCGATACATCGTAGAAGCTTGCCAGTAATGGACCATCAATATTAAAGGGATATTTTTAATAACGTCGAGGGAGAATTAGTTGAGCACCTGAGTATCGTGTGATGTCGTGGTGTCATGTTTAAGAGACGTAAACGATGGCTTAATGAAACTCTTTTAATGATGTTGCAATTAAGTTGCCATGTGGTATTAAAAGTCTAAGTTGATTAGAAATTAAAGGCCTAAATCTTTAATTATTCGCGTGTGTAATCAACTACACTTAAATATGTTTAGCTTGGTGAAATGTTTACTGAGAAAGTTCGAGTATATTGAAACTATGCAATTAAATTACCTAATACAGATTGAAGGAAGATCATTTCCTTATAGTGATTGGTTTCAAGAATCAAACTCATTTAGTTTACGACATATCAACTAAGGCACTTACTTCCCAGATGAAGAGTCATTGTAAACATCAATCTAGAAATCAAATTACAAGATGATTAAACACTAACATGCATCTACTCCAAATTCAACTCAATCCTAACATCAAAGTAATAAACATCCAAATAGAATCAGTAGATGAATAATACGAGCTCTAAGCGAAAGACATAAACACTGCTATTATGTGGTCTCACCCGTTCGACAGACGAATAACGGATTGTTGGCTATAAAACACTGATTTAATACTAACAGCTGATTCACTGTAAACAAGTTAAAAACCAAGAATAGGGTCATCACTTTATTTATATGACATTCTTGAATGAAATACTTTTTACTGCGAGCGAGAAAGAATCATGGCTGGAAACTTAAGAACGGGTATCGAGTGACATGTAATGCTTTCATTGTCATCTGTTTAAAAAAAGACTATGTAATACTACCGTTTTATTTTCGACTACTTTCGTATGAGATTTAGAAGGGGCAATTAGTTTTTTTAACTTCCTATCTTAGCCTTCTTTCAATGATAATACCGATAGTTTTTTTGTAGTAGTTTTAGTGTTTATTTTCAAAGCTACGAGAACATGGGAAAAGTTACCAATTGAGTCCGACTTTCTATGACGTGATACCACTTTTCGGTGTCTATCACCCTAAAAACCTATTCCACAAAGTGTTACAAAATTGAAGACACAATAATAAACAGGACAAGAAAAGTATAACCTATTTCAATTACCAAACAATCAAAATGCCGAAAATTTCCCAACATGCAATCACAATCCTAATTAGGTGACGCATTCACGAAAACAAAAGCCGCGCGTTTCAACCTCGAAATAAATCAGAAATGGTGTGTCGCGTGCTATGTGTCGTCACGCAATGGAAGTAAAAAAATATATTCCTTACGATAGAATTCTCGTAAAATATGTAGGTGCTTACAGCTGCAGAGGTGAGCGGGTAACCGCGGTCGTCCAAACATTGCACGCTAAATTTGTTTGGTGCAGACGAGCGGTTTTTTTCTGTAATATTTTTCTAGTTTTTTTTTATGAACAAAATATATTTATATGTAATTTTGAGTCTCACTCAAAATTACATATAAGTGGCGTGAACTACTGTAGAAGTACAGATTAAAGGTATATGGTGTATTATAATTTAAAATATTCTTAACCGTAACTACCTGAATCTGAACTATTTCTAGTCTTAATACTCAAAAGGCTGGAAATCCAGAGCAAAATAACAAGACGATTTTGTATTACGTAGACTATCCGATATACACTCACTTATCTTAACATGATCAAATAACATAACTTACTACAATTTAGATGACTTCTAGACATATCAAAACAAAAGCAAGTGTCAAAACAAAATCAATTTTCACGTTTATTGCAATATAGTGTTCAATATTAAGATCTGGAATAAAATACCTTGTCAGTTTATACCAGTTTCGTACCTACGCATTCACATAAAATGAAACAACAACGGTTGCCTTTGAAACAGTTATATCGATTATTTTATTGTTTGTTTTTAAATTGAACTGATCTTCTAGCGATTGAATAGACTTTTGCCTTTGTTTTGGACATTTTTAACTCGACTAACTTTATAGTAAGTTATTTATTAATGATTATATTTATAATGGTGATTCAATTAGTGACAATCTAAGGTAATAAATAAATACTAGATGAAAATGGAAAATATATCATAAAAATAAACCAAATTCAAAAAATCATATTGGTAATTCTTAGCTTTTAAGAATATTGTCTTATCTAGCAAAGTGAGATAGCATAAATCCATACAAAGACTTCCGATTTCGAAACACAAAAACAAAGCATAAATAATACTCAACCGCAGAATTAAGACCAATCAAGCAGTTAACCAAATATTGACTCATAAACTACAGACAGCCTGGCTATTGGTTTTAAATGCGTTATAATGCAACACATAATGACAGGTTGCTACGGAACCCACGCGAATGCGTTTATACGTAGGAAGTGTTATTTAGTGATTCCCATTTCACTTGACTTAACGTGTGATTTACGGAAGAAAAACACTGTAATTTAGAGGTGAAATAATTATCTTGAATGTAAATGAAGAGTAAATATTGGAACTTTGTAATGTTATAACGATACAAAAACAATCTTAGAACCGTTAAGTGATACAATTGAAACTGATAGCTTATTTTAGATTCTTTAACAAACTATTTCAAAGTTTCTACCACAGTTTTATTTAGGCTTTTAAAACTTTACATTGCAGATTAAAATAGAACTTAGAGGAAAAAGTAGTTAGAGAAATTTTAGGAAAAAACGTGCATTGAAGCGTTTATTTCTCCGTCGTTTACACGCTGCGTTCGGAACGCCCGTTCATCCGCCCCATGACCGCAAGTGGGCCAAACTCTAGAACAGATTAAAACTTGTGATGAATCGCTATTTTCGTTTCCCCGCACTCAAACTTCTGGATACGAGGAATTTACTTTATGTGTGAAAATGTAAATACGTTGAGAACTTCGACGCTTCCCAAGGAAATCGCGTTCGTCGAGTGTTGACAGAGACTTGTCGGCTTTTCGTACTGGATTATTTGAAGGATTTACTTAATGCTATGTGTTTGCTTGTGTAAAGGATTAACGAACGCTGTTTGCGTTAGTGATTACTACACACGATGCGATCCATCGATGTTTTTGCAGCCTAATGGGAGTTTAGTTCGGTGGTAGCCTTTGGGATGATTAATGAACTGTGGCGGACGGCTAAATTGAATGTATAAATGTCAGGTCGCTTGTTAAAGGTCAGAGTTTGTAATCTTACGAACATTGATACTTTAATGAAGCTTGATGATTTAACGGAAGTTTGCAAAAAGTTAAGCTTCGCATAACTGCGCGAACGATATGCCTGCCTCATCGATGCTAATGGGTATTTTAACTATCAAAAAACTAAATTGTTTATGATTTAACGGTACAAAAAGTGTTTAGAAAAAGACGATATCTATTACAACAGACACAATAACTTTTGTTCAATACAAGAAAATAAAGCCAAACACTTTTATGAATACTAAACCATACTTTTAGGGTTATTTTAACGTATTTAAATCAGACATTTATTTCTGATTTAAATAATAACCTCAGTTGAATAATACTTCGAAACAATCATATCAGTACAAGCTATCATAGCTACATTCTCGGCCCAACTTCACAAGGAAATCCTTCCAATAAAACTTAACTCATTTATCTACTCGCATACAATTCTAGCCCATTATGCCTCGTTACAACTCATCCGTTGATACTCAAATTGACAGAAATAAACGGCGAACTATTTTGCTTACAATACCACATTCTTAGTGAGGGCGTACTGGCGGACATTAAAATAGTACAAAGGCACAATAACATGTAATTGCAAATGATGCAGTGTCTCATATAGATACAACATGTTCGTTGCACTACCATTTATGTCGACCCACGCTCGAGCAATCCTCGCTAGAGGGGGCACGCATTCGAAGATTTTTGATGCTTTATATTTTAACAATGCACGACAAGGAATAATGATTTATAATTGGGTTTGAATCTATCTAGATAGATTACAATGGACTGAAAACTATAAAATGTATTAATTTAATTATTTCATAACATGCAGTGTTTTTTTTGTCAAACAAAAACATCGTCGATTAGAAAATTCTATAATTGACGATCAAATTCTATGTTTACACATAGTTTTATAATGTATTTCTTTACATATTTTACACAGTCACACGATTCTATCATCACCGAAAAAAAAAGCGTATTTAAATCAGTCACAGTTTAAGTCTACAGTGTACGCCCAATCTTACCCACGTTCGTGTATTACTGTAATCTCAATTCATATTTTCGTTTGTTTATAAGTTTTGAGGCGGGCATTTATCGAGTTACCATTTTTTATTGTGTGCTGCGCCGTACATTTTTTCAATATCTTTATTTTACTGCTGAGCTTGTGGTTTTATTGTTTCACTGAAGTATATTGTGCTGATAAGAGTTTAGTGTACGGGTTTTTTGTGAGGTATGTTAGTAATAAAATGTTATGGTGTAGCATTTGTATGTAGAATAATGCAAAAGATCTAAGTTGACGTGAATGTTATTTGTGATTAATTATATTAGTAAGAATCATCTTAAAATGAGGTTTGGAAGATACCATGAACTTAGAAAGTCAAAAATAGCATAATTGATTTTGCAACCTAATCTCCTCGCCCATTGTAAACTTTTTATTTATTTTCTAGACTATCCGGAATGTGTTTAGTTTTTTATTCGATATCGTAATCGATAATATAATAAAACCAGACTGAAAACGTCCCACTGCTGGGCACAGGCCTCTTCCCATACAGAAAAGGCACGAGCATAAACCACCACGCTTGCTCATATGCGGATTGGCGATTGCGGATCCCAAATTTTGGAATCCAGGTTTCCTCACGATGTTTTCCTTCACCGTTTGACAGAAGTGTCTAAGATTAATTAAGAAAGTAGCTTGAAAAGTTACATAGGTACTTGTCCGGGTTCGAACCTGCAACCTCGTGCAAACAAATCCGTTCATTGAACCACGATATTATTTTATTTAATATCAAGCTTGAGATTTGTAGAGTCCCACTAAACTTGAGTCTGTCTGTGTCAAGCCTTTAGGAACAAGGCTAGGATATATTGCACAATGTTATGTTAAAGAGGATTAGTTGATGTTCTCTTAGTTTTGAATTAATTTTGCGAGCACTGCATCTCGTAGTATCTACATTGTTTCAGAGCTTAGATAGAGCTCCGATACTTTACTGAAGTATTACGATACAAATATTGTTTAGAACATAATGTATTTCTTCAGTATTGTATTGATAAATAATTGTAATTATTTGTGTCCTTTAAGGCACAGTGTTCCAATAGTAAAATATTTAACTTTTGCTCGATTATTTTCAATCGTAGATACCTTTAGCCTTTAGTGAATGTTATTCCTATATATTTGATACACAATTAAAAGTATACCTTTAAAATTATATCAAAATATTCATCTCCAAAGAATTGGGAAAACTTTAATATTTCTAGTACTTATCTAAATGCTCCTGCTATTTAAAGTTACACAGAGATTAGGTAAGCGTGTGGTTACCTAATACGAAATTGTTCTAAAACCGCTGATAAAGTTACTAGAATTACGATGGTTTTCGAATATTTAATGTTTCGAAACACAATACTTTGCTTACAAAAAAGTATCACATAAAATTTTATTTTTATTATCTAACTCTAACAGTGAAAGGAAATAAAGTGTGAAATCCCACACATTAATAAGTTCAGAATATAATACGTCCATTATTTTCTATTGTATTACATAGCGTCAAAATTTCATATTTTATTACCTTTATTTTTACATATTTAGTTACTTTAAAAACACGTTAAGTAAACGGAAATGTACTCAAAGTGCCTATTATTACATTTCATCATTAATATATTATACTGAAAGCTATAAAGATAAATGTTTAGAAACTCCAAATTTTTGATAAGAATTTTATGACTGTTTTATATAAAGAAGATAAATCTGTATTATACTAATCAGCCGCTAATAGGAACGTAAAATATAAAAAGGCATTTAAATTTGATTTCATAAAGGAATATTGATAAATCCGTGAGACTGTATTAATAAAACATTCAATTAAAAAACTATAAAATGTTTCGAGAATGTTCGATTCTTATCCTTTATCTAATATAGATGCTAAACTGTTTAATGGTGATTTAAATAAAGATTAGTTTTAATGTGTCTTACTGATTCCATTTGAATTTTAAATACCTACACAATTTCCAGATAGTCGTTCTGCTTTTGTTTTTAAGATCAGCCGACTACTTAATACTTCACAGTTCAGTTCATAAAGGTCAATTTGGCAAACATCTACGTGTATTTTCTGTGCCTCAGTAATATGCGGCTTGAGGCCTAAGGGCACATGAGAACTAGAATGTACGCCCAAAACGATCTTTAAGGATACATACGAAATTGACCCTAATTACAATAAAACAAGACCTCCCAAGAACATGAAGTTTACAATACAAACAAAGGTCAGAATAGTAAAGCCATGCATGGTGAACATTGTATTCAATAAAATACCTGTCCCCTCTAATACTTCAGTTACCAAATAAATAGTAGCGATTGTTATAACCGAAGGCTTTCCCATGGTCGTACCAGTTAAGGCTTGCCCACACACATTGGGTTAAATACCTTATTTATAGCGCACTTGTGCTGACCTTTAATGGGCTGAGCTCGAAGAGAAAATGCGTAAGTTAGAAATCGACAGAAATGTGAACATGAGGGGAAAATATTAGAGCTTTTGTGGGAACAATGTTGGTTTGAACATGTTTTAGGCATCAAATGAGGTCGAATAAAGTACCTAGTCTTTTATTTTTCTTTGTGAAAAAATGTAAGAAAAGTTTTTAGTAAAATGTCGTCGTTTGACATCATGATTGATGATGTATATCATGAAGGTTTTATTGACTTTAATATAGAAAGGGTAACATAGCAATAAACTTAACTAATGTCAAAAAATAGAAGGCAAATAAATTAAAATATATTTTATATTGGTACAGCAATGCAAATAAATTGTACGCGCTTGATATTTATATTAATTTTCAATAGTTCCCGAGTTGGTCGTTTCTCTCAGCGCGAGTCTATTTCTAAATAAGGCCAGTCCCGAACATTGTATCGGTCGCGGTGCAAGGTTCGATATTTTGTTTGCCCTGACCATTCGTGTAACGGAAACTAGCGCCATATTGCAATCCACGGAAGTTGTTCTCTATGTCGTGTACAGTATAAATATTTGTGTAAACGGGAACATTTATTGTAAACATTTAGAAAATTAAAGAAAGAATGCTGTTATAAATACTTCCTTGATTTATGAAAATAAACTTATAGGCAGCGTATTTTTAACTGTGTTCCGATTTTATTTAGCTAACGAACTACGATTGAATTCGCTCTCGCGGTCAGTCATATGACTATCTTTGTAATTTTAATTTATTATTTGAACTCAAACGTATCAAGCTACTATTAAGCATATAGCTTTATAATTGGTTATCTCGAACTCTATAGCAATAAAATTAAATATATATATTCAAATTGAATTAAACAACAGACTGCCTACCCAACAACAATATAAACACAAAAATGTCAATGAGTCATAGAACTATTTTTATATTCAATATTTGAGAAAAAGCATCAAAGAATCCGTGTCGTCCCACTCACTAAGTAGGCAACAAAACTATTCGTGAGACAGTTGCGTATGATACTAACGTTTTACGACTCACCCAAAACGAACTGTTACCTGCTATTTAAAAGTAATAAAACTGCTTTTTAAAGCACTCACACTCTAAATATTGGGTGCGTGAAAATATGTTCTTTTAATAGCCAAATTTCTCCCGGAACACCGGTCCAAACGTATGCAGCACATTAATTTGGGCCTTTAGATTTCCGTCTAAATTGCTTTATAAGAAGCAAAGCGTTTGATCTGTGTAATTTGAAAATAAACGAGGAACCAGTTTGTTGTCTTCCAAATCAAATGACAGTTAAAATATTTCTCTTTGGATGAGTGTAATTAGTGTCAGTGGTCGATTTAGATAGTGTATAAGGAAAAGATCAAATTTATTTATTATTTAGGTAGTCTACTACAAATATATTAATAAATAGCTAGTTTTACGTTTTTTACGTACTCCATTAAATATTTACAAGCTCGAATATTTCTTATTGCACTTTTTTGTTTCGTATTGATTTTACGTACCAAAATATTACATCGTTTTTAACTTATGCATATTATAGACTCTAGATAATCGCTATGTAACTAATATCAAAGCTCCAGAGTAATCAAAGTAGCTTTTATCGTCGTCCGACCGCAGACAGTAAACAATATAACGAAACAAAGGAATTCCTTAATCAAATCGACGTAAAAGATCAAAAACTATAGATAGCAGGAACGCAGGCCGTATTCATGATACGAGTAGTACACCTACTCATCGTGATGCAGCAATACCGATGCATTTAATTGTTCTGTGATAGCACACTAATGCACCTGTCAAGAAAACAAAGGCAACTCTAGATAAGACCAAAATTGAAGCACGATCCGTTTTTGTTGGCGGTCGGACGTCTCAAATGTAAATGTTTATACTTTCTCGTTTGTAAGTTCGATTCACATCGCCGCTGATATGAGACATGCCAGTCATTTGTCATCTAACCAATGAGATATTTGAAGTATTTTGTTTTTTTACGTGACGCAGTCGTTAGAGTTTGGTAATGTAACTGAGTATTGGTACCTACCGTGAACGATATACTTATACACTCTCTCAATGCCAAATACTTTAGAGATATCAGTAAAATATTATCTTTATGACGCTGTATTCAAACCAGTTTTTTTTTACGATGGAAAGCTTTGTTTTTATTATCAAGAGCACCAAAATATGAGTTTAATATTTTAGACATAACAACGTTCATTGTATTTTATATCAGTAAATATTTATGTTACAAATCTTTGAAAATAAATCAAAATTGTTTTGACTATCAGCGGCATTACACCACGTACGGACAATTTGTATCAGAAAACAGTAACAAAATATTAACAGCGCGTGCACATATAAAATATGCGTTCAATGCGTATCAGATATTGCAGTGTATAATATTATTAATAGCACCAATGCAGATAGGGTTTACGCTTAACGATTGGAAGCCCTGTACGTTTTACCGGGAGCTCGTAACGAAGTGGGACTTGTTCCTTACAATGCTATCTACCGAGACTGAAAACCAGTTATGATCCATTATCAGATCCTATGCCCGGGGTGGCATTAAAATGTCGGCTCGGCCCTGCTTTGTTTATTAAATTATGTCCACCGTCGCTATAAATATCGCTTGAGACGCGTTCATTTAGTGAAATACCGATCCGACCAACGATACTGCATGAGTTATGTCGCGTCCTTAAGAATAACGTATTAAAGCCGCATAAACAAGGTTGACTAAAGAAAAATGAATAGTAATCTAGATTGCTGCGAAGGTCACTAGTGTAAACTTTGTATTGTAACTATCATATATAAACCAAAGTTGTTAACATTAAAATTCAAGGTCTCACAATTCCAGGATACAGATAAAATCTACGAGTACTTAGAAAAAAAAATGAAGACACTTCACAGACTTTTTCGCTAAAATTTAGAATGTTAAATTGTCGACCTCGACATTTCAAAAAGATTAAGTACTAACAATATCCCAACGTTGCGATTCCCTTAGATTATGATCAGCGAGCATTAAAAGTAATTGAATCAAAAACAAACGAAAGTGGCGGTCGAAGAGAGAGAAATAAAGCCGGCAAAAAAGGGAAGAGTCGAGATGTAATGACGTAGATAACTTCAACCAATTACCGGGAACGCAGAAGTGCTGCATCTGCGGGATAAAAATGGACTCCCAGTTTGCAAATATGCAAAGATTATTTTTTTCCAAATATAGTAGGGAAGTTTAAGGAAGAAAGTTCCTTATTACAGCTACCTACGTAGTAACTTACTGATGTATTTTCCCATAACATTTTTTGTTAAAACAATTTTAGAACCAACAATAATTTTCCTTTTACATAATATATCAAAATGTTAAAACTACGTAATTGATTTGAAATCTTAACTATTAAATCATGCTTTATGAGGCGATGTGCCGATGCAACCAAAACAGGCTCAGTGCAAAACGACAGGACACGACGATTTTATCTTAGTAGAAGCTAAACCATTATTTCTATTGCTTCCACGGACTATCGCAACAATTACTCTTAGTGCTTATACGATGTGATTTAAGGTACAGGCTTTGCAGTTAACAAAATAGGCACTTTAGTATTATGAGGTACGTATACAAACTATTTGGTTCATTTATTTTTTCAATACCTTCCTTGTTACCTACAGAGAGTACAGTACGTCTTTGATCTTGCTTCGTAATATAAGAGATAGTATCTCGTCTGTCTCGAAAATATTGAAGGTCATCGAAATTGTTTGGTATAACGAACCATTACATAACTTACATAACATTTTTCGCATCATTGTATCAGGAACCTTATCGATCGGAATCTGATTCTTGATTGTCTAACGATTGATGTAAACATGGATAATTATCAAATACTTAATTTATGACAGACATAAATAAATCAACCTGGTTTGATTCGAGAATAGACTTTATGTGGAAGTTTTATACATGTTAGATATTTTTACAAAATTATGGACATCAGCTCTTTTGAATGCCGATATTTCAGAATAAAAATTACTATATCGATCGATCAGCACTATAGAAGTCACGATTTCTCTCTCCATCAGAGGTTCGCACGGACCAAAGTAGGATCCTTTATGATCTTGACATTTGTTACAAATTGTTTCAAAGCCTGTGATTGAATTTGAATGGCGCCCTTCGCAAGCCCCGATATCGTGTCATTAGGTAACTCTTTCATACCATCCGTCTGATCTTGAACTTTGTTCCGAATTGGTAACGGCATCAAATGGCATTTGAAGATTCTAAAACAAATTGCTTATTAAATTGGAATAAAAAGCTCATAATCTTTTCTAAAAGTATTCGGCTATAAAATAATCAGCTTTATGACTTTTGCTGCCATAAGTTACATTTAATGAATGTTCAAACGGTTTGCAAAGTAATAAAATAACTATATTCGAACAATACATGCCAAAGAAATGAAAGGAGGATATGTTATATTTTTTATCAACAAACAAAAGGATGCCGCACCGAACAAAGAACAAATGGTTTTATTAACAACTAAACGACAATAAAAACAAATGAAATGGTACCAGCAATTAATTGACACGCGTGTAGGCATACAATCGCATAATTAAGATCACCAAGCGTGGGTGACGTGATTCGCCGTACATACTGCCCCGAACATCGTGCACAAATCGATGGAATTAATTTTTAATTTCGTCACAGTGCAGTTACGTTCCCTACATTACAAGCCCAAAATCAGCCGTACGACAAAAAGCTTAATACAGAACTGAATACCGAGATTCATCGTTTGGAAATTCTCATCGTGTAGGTGGCTTGAATTATGAATGCAGATAACCAAGAGTGGGGTTGCATTAATTAAATAATTATGACATATTGTGCGACCATTTCAATGGAAGGGTGCGACTGATAAGGAATTGGTATGGAAACACTCATTACTAATTCTGAACACCTGTTTAGTGAGTTATGATTTGATATCTATAGAGTTTTGAATTATTAATTGTTCCATTGATATCATAAATTTGAAGGGGTAAAGTTTGGGTATTATCCATTAAATTCATAGACAGGTTTAAATCATACAAGATAAACATGATAGAGTTAATTGTTTATATATTACGAAAAATACCTCGCCTATCTTCTTTATTAGTGTAGGTCTGAATATTTTATTTTGTCGTTGTTTTTTATTTAGTCATTCCTCTCAAGAGTGCCACAATCGGTTTTAAAGATGATATTTTTTTTGCTATTTTAGCATTATACGTTATCCTGTAGCTTCTAGCTCTTAATTAATTTACAAACAAATTAGTATTAATGTTCTTTTCACGCCAAAATTGAATGCAGATCTCATATTAATGAGGAGGCAAATGTTCATCTGTGGACGTCTGCCGGATAACAGAATAAATTACGCGTTTTATATTCAAATTCGTAAAATTAAAATTATTTTATATTACTTTTCTATTAAAATTAATGTTGTTGAAGTTTCTGCAGATATCGTGTTACGCACATTATTTTGAAGGTTATTATTGAAATGTCAAACGTACGTTCTTATCTTAACGATGGTACAATAAATTCGCGGTGGCGAATTTTGAAATGTTAAGACCAGTGTAGGCTGTTTGTTATTTTTAAGAGCGTAGAATAAGAGGTATTCGTGGTTATTCGTATAGCCTAACTAGATGGCGTTGGTGGGAAGCTATTTAAAATCTACAACGCGATATAAATGGTAAAAAACTAAATGTTTTGCAAAATGTTTCAATTTATTCCGCGAGTGAGGTTTTTGGTTTAGTTCACCGAAATGATGAGGAATTTATGTTACGGTATTAATATTGTGTTATAATCTTTTAAAATGTGTTTGAACATTATTTTCTATAGTCTGTTATTGGAAACAAACCATTAGTCGATTTATAAAATAAATACCTAAATAATATAAGTTCCGTGTATTCACACGTTGATGATGTTTTTGATATTTTTCGCATTAGGGCGTCCCAACAACCTTATTTGCATTTTAATTATGGGCCGGTCAAAGAATCAATTTGACGTTAAAAACCGTTACGGAGTTTGTTCAAATTTTATAATGACTTTATTATTGGACTGGATTTACTAATGCCTTATCTTATGTTGTAATAAATTGAGATTTAGTTTTTATTAATGGCCAGCTTTATGTGTTTGTATTCTGATTGGTTGTTGGTGGTTTTAGAAAATTATCGTTTTCTTTTAGTATATTATTTTGGGTTCCAGTAGTTATCAAATCCTGACAATGTAAATTGTGTTTTGTTAATTGATATTTTTTGTGATTTTTTGAGACCAAGCAGCAAAATTTTCTTCACCATCATTAGTAGTAAAAAGTAACCAAATAATCAAACCACTACCCAAAACAATTACAAATAAAAAATGATGATGAATATAGTGGACCACAATAATCAAAACAAAGCTAAAATATTATAAACAAAAACTTTAAAAGCCTCATTATAATGTAGCACGCGTTGATTACGTCCCTGCCTTTGACTGATCACTTCCTCTACCGACTACTACAAACTTATATTTGCGGTCCAATCATTCTAAATTGACCCTTACATCTATAAAAAAAAGGTCTCACTCATATTATTATGGATAATTAAATTTAATAGTGTTGGGTGCAACACAACTCGCTGACACTGTTTTATGTGAAGTCTACGTACGGTGGTCCGTTTGACATTGGAATTAATATTCTATTTGGAAAGTCAACCTTAGTACATGAAAATAAAGGTGCTTTTAATGCTTTAGGTATGCGGTTGACTGTACGTTGCATGGACGCATAGTGGTGTTAAAAATGTAGAACAATATTGCTAGAAAGGTAATTAAACTTCAACTAGGCACAGCCTTTTTCTTGCACTTTTTTAATATTATATTGTTTTCGTGTATCAAACGTTTTACCAGCTATGTTTTTATCGCTCATATTGCTTGGTTATAATTGTTATAAAATTTAACATAGAACATTATATCTAAATAATTATTTGTAGTTATTTATGGATAAAACAAATTAATTTTAATTGCAAACCTTTTTGGTCAAATGACCGGATTAACATAAAGCACTTACGTAACTATAAACGCGAAGCACATAAGTCATTTATTCTGATTCATAAAGCACAATGATAATTGAAAAACAAATGAAGTTGACAATTTTGGGTCATTTATTATTGGCGCAGCGAAAACTGTGGAGTAGCGAGACATATATTAATTGCGTTGCGCGATGTGGTCGCAATTGTGGTTGCGATTGTGGTCATATGAATTTTTATGGGAAAAATATGTGTTTATGCGTGACAGCAAAATCTTTTTGTTTATTTATTTTTAGCATTCATTTAGAGTACTATGTGGGGCACATATAAACAGAATTGAGTTGAGATTGATAATGTTTTAAGAAAGAAAAACAAATATTTTCGGAGAAATCGGAGTTATCAATAGTACCTATTAATTTATTAATTAGTACCTTATGCATAACATAAACATAGGTAACATAACATATCATCACGCCTGTATCCCCGAAGGGTTAGGCAGAGGTGTACCAATGTACACCCACAGTTCGCCGATATGTTTAGGTCCCATGTAATAGGGGGCCTTATACTACCAAAATAAATACCTAAATAATCTCTCTGGCCTGACTAGCATATTAATAATAATATGCTAGTCAGAGTCTCTAAATTTACACAATCAAATCTATAGATTAACTCAAAATTGTGCCTGGGGTACCTATTAAATAACAATAAACTTTATAATGAGCACTCTTAAAGTTTCATCCTTCAGATCTATCTTTTTATAATAATTAATATATTTCATTTTAAGTACTTACCCATTAAAAGTTTTAACTATGTTGAACATCAAAATTACTTTAATTGAAACTAAGCTTTTGAAACTGAGGTTAACAAATCCTCTTTTCTCATTAATAGTCTTTTGTTTATTATTCAATTAGAAAGTACTTATAACGTGACTGTTTTTATATTATGTTATGTATTTATTCAGTCAGTGTGTGACTACAGCGCGTGGCAATATAAAAACTAGTATTAATTCTTCGAATAAGTTTCCATGCAACCATAATTCTTATTAATGTTCTCTCGTTGAGTTATAGCCTGCGATTTATAGCTTAGACTGGAAAATATTAAAATACCTATACAAAAGGCGATTAGAAAATAAAACAAAATATTGAGACTGATGATTAATATCAAGAGATATTTGATGCAAACAAAACAAGATCAGAGATCGTTTGAGACAAAAAGGCGAAAATATTTAAAACTTCATTACGGACGCATAAATCACACGAACCAAAAAGTTCGTATACGTTCGAAAACCTTAAATGATTTACAGCACACAGATAGTATACACCGGAGCCTTTGCCGATAGCATATCGGTCTAAAAAAAACTAAAAAATATCCCTTTGTTCTTTGTCGCCCTACTCATATGCAAATGTGGTCTGCCCCAGACTGATTTAGGGTCTGCATTACTGATTCACGAAAACGTTGAAAAGTGCATACTTTTTGGATTGAAACTGCTAAATGATTTATATTGAGGTGATAGGACGGTTGTTTTTAATGTTTCCTGTAGTGTCGTGGTGTGAGCTGTCTTGTTTTTTGCTTATCTTATTTGAAGTGTTTTATCTGTTATGCAGCAGCTTTATGCATTTGTGGTACTTTTGAAATTTCCCTTTATGGTTAGCTACTTTTTCGTAAGTAAATTTGTTTACTTAGGAATTCAGATTATCTATGAGTATAGATTTTTATTTAGTTGGTTTAAGACTTTTTAGATTTGACATTATAATTTAGGTAATATATAAAACATTTAAGATTTTTGTCCACTATTTCTGGCTTAGCTCTACATGGACCTACTAAGGTTAGTAAACAAACCTTAAAAATACAAGAGATTTGAAAAGAGGTGTAAAAGTCATTATTTTTGAAAGACATACGCTTAACGCATCAAACCATTCCTTTTTCGTACCTCTCAACATTCACACTTTAAAAGTCGTGTATCAAACAAGTCACCATATTTAACGCTGACTCTGACTTATGGCGTTTGATATCGCGCAACTAATCGCTCGCCACTTTCCTTGCCCCGTGACACCTCAGATCATATTGTTCCTCTTTATCGGCTCCAATCGGCAAATTTCGTGTCGATTCGGCCGCTGATTTACAACTTACCTTCTATAGCCTCACGTAATGACAGTACCTGCAAGATATTGTCATTGTTATGTAAAGTTACGAGTTGTTCTGGCATTTGTAACAATAGTTGATAGTTAGATCGGCAAACTGTTTCACATTTCCATAAGTGAAGCTGTCTACGAGTTGTGGTTTATATGATGTGGTTGTACTTTATGTTGCGCAATTGTTTGCGTTATTGTGACGCGGGTTATTTACTCTCTGAAAGCCTCGAGACACTGTATTATATTACTAAAAATAGTTTCACTCATTAATTTTCAAACTCTGGCGTTCCTTAAATTGAGAACAGAATAAATTGAATATTTGACAAAAATCTTTGAAGCATGTAAAATATCTACTTCAAACAATGAGAAAAAATATATCTGAAATGAATTCAGAAAGAAAAGTCATAACGATAACGCGATCTAGACAAATTGATGAAGTCAAAGAAAAAATGCGAAATGTATCAAAGACACAAACCCAATAAGTGTATCGCCCGCCTTCAAGAGATATTTGTTCATCTATCTAGTTGAAGCCAACATCATTACATCAACGACCTATAAAGTTGGTGTACACTATGAAATATGATCAGAAGAGACATTCTGCCAAGCTACACATTTTCGAAAGCAAAATAAACGATTTTCAATACAGACATCATTAATTCTATCCTAGTTCCAACATGCTAACATTAAACTTACACTGACATCAATCGATTATACACTTTATGTGTTTGTAATAAGAGTCAGGTGATGTAATTGGGTTTGGACGTTGTGTAGAACAAATGGTCCTGTTCTGTTCACTTTTCATGCGTTTATTACATCTTGGCACGGTATGAGAGCACAATTGATTCCGTTTTATCATGTTACTAAGTACTCTTGAGGTGTGTGCATAGAGAAATGTAGAGAAAGAAATCGGGTGTAAGTTTAGTATCCTTAATGTCCTTATTAACATAAACTTTAGTACCAGACTCAGTGTCGTTGTCATATTATGTTTGAATCCATGTAAACTTGTGTATCGAACTTTATCCTTAGATTATAGACAGCCGATAGTCATATTTTTGCTGGGAAAAAAAAACAAAGTACATACGAGGATTTGCAAAAAGCGAATACGGATTCAGATCCCAAGCGGAATTTCAACAGAACGTCGGAACGAAAAGGAAAATATTGTCGATGACCTACTTTTTGTATGCAACAAACGGTGGCTGAGCTGGTTCTGGATTGCTATATGATAGTGCAGCCTCAGATTTATAATCCGTTGAATATCTAAAACAAACAAAACACTGTGATCTCTGCTCAAAGGACTATAAATCAAATTGTAAGTACCTTACAATTTGATTTATAGTCCTTTAGCCGCCACATACATGCAAGTTTGAGCGATAAAAGATGAATCACACTGAGATTAATATTGTTTTCCCAAGTGCATTCTTATCTCGGAACATTATGTTGGCAAATGGTTGCAAGCTTCTTGAGACAGATGTACTGCGCTGTTGTTGAATTTTAAAATCATCCATTTCTGTAGTAATACGTCATGCGATTGTGGATTGATGATAAATCAGCTTGCTTGTTATATTTGTCTGGAACTGGATAGATGGTAAACTTATCTAAGAGCTTATGTTAGACTGTGGAGGTTGATACAGTTTTATCAAATGCGTATGAAATATTATTTCACTATAACAACAATGTTACATACTTCTTATTCTCTTCGTACGATCTCAGTGTTATTCAAGCCCATTATCAGTTTTAGAATAATCCATCAATTAATTACGACGATTTCCCCAGAAATTAAGAACAGGTTTAGAAATATGAATAAATACTTATCTTTTCATCTATACATATAATAAAATTGTAGAAAAGTGGTGTCTGTACAATGGAAATAAAAACAAAAAAGTAGCAAGGGTTGTTATAATATCGATGCCGAACCTGAAATGATAATTATTATTATTTTTGTCTGTTTGTCTGTTTGTCTGTGTGTTTGTGCACGCTTATCTCAGAAACGGCTTACTCGATTAAGATGCGGTTTTCACGAGTATATTGTAGTAAGCTTCACTTAACATTTAGTGTTTATTTCATGTCAATCGGTACATAAATAAATCCATAGAAATACGTAGAAATATCGTATATAGAGAAGCATCTGTAAAGTAAATTTATAGCTACCCAAGCGAAAGTATATGTATAAAAACCTAATTCTAAATATGCTGCCCGAAAAGTAACTATTGCACGCGGACGAAGTCGCGGGCACTGCTATACATATAATAAAATTGTAGAAAAGTGGTGTCTGCACAATGGAAATATAAACAAAAAAAGTAGCAAGGGTTGTTATAATATCGATGCCGAACCTGAAATTATAATTATTATTTTTTTTGTCTGTTTGTCTGTGTGTTTGTGCACGCTAATCTCAGAATCGGCTTACTCGATTAAGATGCGAATACGTTGCCGCCGACCGTGTAAGTAACTGTGAAACCATTGAATTACCGGTGGAGATATGTTGAGGGAGCACAATATGCCAAGCAAAATATCGAAATCAACAGTATTAAAGGCATTGCTGAAATCCAGCAATGCAAGTACCGGTAGAATACCGATTTCCATGCCTGATCTAATGTCATCCGTAATATCAACCAGAGCTGTGGTAGTGCTATGTTCAGGTCTAAAACCTGACTGGAAGGGATTGAGAAGGTTAAATTTAGAAGGAAATGCACTAATCTGCACATGGACTAGACGTTCAAGGACTTTTGAGAGGAAAGGCAAGATAGAAATAATTCGGATTCCTCTCATTCTAAATAATTTCCCATTTAGTTTTAAACGAGTCCAGTTTCCAGTCAGCCTATGTTTTGCGATGACGATTAATAAAGCCCAAGGTCAGACGTTGAAAGTTGTGGGTGTAGATCTAAGTATAAGCTGTTTTCATTCAATCGTAGGAGCCGGTCTTTGATTATATAATGTCTAGATGGAGCGTGGCCCTACATTCATACCAAAGAAAACTAGGACGCCATTTGGGTATGTGTGCGTGCAGGCGTCGTTTTACACTATACGTCAATGTCTCTGTGTGCGTAAATAGTGATACCAGCTATTACAAATTCTCCCATAAATCACATTAAATAAAGACGAATTAATTATAATAAAATATTTACTTATTTTAGTTATATGTTTTTACTTATGTGGTATTATTCAGTTTAAGTGTATTTTAATAATAATAAAAAATATTTTTATTAATATTTAAAGTAAATTCACTTTTTAAATCAATAAAAACAAGAAATTTTGAGTTGTGTGTTTGAATCGAGTATTAAATCAACTAATTTAGTATTTGGTACAATATTAAAACATAATGAGGTATAGGTACTTTAACATTGAGTTATTTTTTTTTTACTTTATATTTATTTGAAAAAGTACATCAGCACTATTTTATAAACGTTACGATAAACCAACAAAATTACCCACAAAAATGGGGAGAATGAAAAACAGAAACTGGCAACACTGATAAAATATGGCGTGATTTTAATAATCATAAAAATAAAATTAATTATAAAGTTTCTTTAAATAGTGTGTAGTAGTTTTAGTGATAGGTGATGTGTGTTGGTATTTTTTAGCCTTCCTTTTTAATTCCAGCACACTTTAGAAGCACATACTATCACTTTATCGCTGTTATGTGGTTATTCCTTAGAGCGCGTAAAACGTAGTGTCACGAAAGCGGCACGATCTGTACTGGTGGCGGGAAAGTACTTAACAACCACTTTTGGTTGTTATTTTTTGACACGTCTGCGCGCACTTGACAGTCCATCTAGACATTATATAATCAAAGGAGCCGGTATGCTTTCATCCCCGATGGCCATACGTCAAATATCGTATACAGAGAAGCATCTGTAAAGTAAATTTATAGCTACCCAAGCGAAAGTATATGTATAAAAACCTAATTCTAAATATGCTGCCCGAAAAGTAACTGTTCCACGCGGACGAAGTCGCGGGCACAGCTAGTTTTAAATAATACACATTCTCAATGAATAATAAATCCAATTACATAATCGCATAACTCCAAACGAGGTCTTATTTCAGGTCAAATCCGTTCCACAGTTAGAAATATAACGTTGGCATTTCCCCACAACTATTTCTGCCGCCAAATACGGAGTTCATAAGGTTTACTTATTATTCAGTCGTTATGTCAATTGTCGAGGCGAGCACGCATTTATTAGCATAAGGCGGCCGCAAGTTCACCGAGACTGACAGTAATAACAAATTAGGGTAACTACGCCAAACGTTGTCCAAACCGCTATTGTATTCTTGTTTCCGCAGCATCTAATTGTGTTTTTGTTTGGTGTTTTGCGGCCAAATGGCGATTTGATATTAAGATTCTTGAAGTTTGCTTCTCGCTTTTGGAAAGAGTTAAATAATCGAGTTTTTATTATATATATATATATATATATTTTATACATATTTTCACTATTTTTTTTTTAATGATCAAGGTCGGATGAAAATTTGGTTATTTATTGTATAAAATATTGAATAAGAACTTTTGACCTCTTACTATAAACATTGTATATAAACACTTTAACTTCACCACACAAAATAGTCATAGCTTGTTTTCTGTTTCAAATCACAAGTTCACGCCATGTGTTTAATTTTTCTATTAAATAACAGACTAAAATATTTTTATTTGTCGAAAAGATTAAATTCCCAAATCCAGCATAATTCGTAAGCAGATAAATAATCAAGGCATAAAAGCTACGATCACGCTCTCAATATTGGCAATCTGTGCTAAACCGCTCTTGTCATGTCGCCCATATGCCAGCACGTTAACAATAGAATTAGTCGTCATTCAAAGTACCGAGTCAAATTCACAACATATCTGGATAACGTAGCAAGTGCACTCGTCTGCCAGGGGTGACACTTTGAGCCCTTCCGATACTGACATTATGTGACAACACGGAGCTAGGGGCGTTCGGTTACACAATGGACGATCATCGCTGCCTTCACCCTATTGATGTTCGCATACACTTTTAGTAGAGCTTTGAATATGAAATCGAGTAATTTTATGAACATGTGGTTACAATTTTTGGTATAATAAATCTTTCAAATAATAGAACACTAATTAAATAAATCATTCAAGCTGTATAAAATATAATTTTATTCGAATTGTGTTAAGGGAGGAAATCTAAAATGTCGAGCCTTTATTTCGTTTCCTCATCGGAAGAAAATAAATTCACCCACAAGGCGCGTCTCGAGATATTCAATGAAGAGATTTTATGAAAGAAAAAACTCATTTGCATCTCAAAAGCGATGCGAGTTAATGGGACCATTTTGAATTCGAAGCACGTCATTCCCTATGTGTGCCTATTCGTCTCAACCCTTATGCTTTAAAGTAAGGACAGTACAAGATCTAATTGGCTAACGTATCGATTTTCAATATCACGTTTGAATGTATTATTAGGTCAAGAGATCTCGATCGTAACTTGAAATCGATGTTTCATCCCTCTTGCTTGTCAAGTACTTCCGTAAGTTGTAGTTAAAAACTTATTTAGACAAGTGTTTTTTTTTCTGAATTTAGAAGAAGTGTTATAATTTCTATGAAAATCTGGTACAATCGAAACAAAACACTACTACTTCATTACCTTAATCGTCACTTGTGCGGATACCGATCGTTAGGTCCTACTTAAACAAAGTGTTATTCCATTTTATGTTAGCAAATTCTCAGTAACAACCCATGAAATAATATTGTGCGTGGTAATGGCAGTGGCTATAGGCTCGCTTTTATTACATCTGAACTAATAATCAGTTCGCCGTGGGTGTACAACTATACTTACTTCCTAGGATCACTGACCCTAAGCCGTCGTACCTACCAGGCTACTTGTTCAGGAATCAAAAATTTTTTGCTGTTTAGTCTTTTTGCAACATTTTTGATGTCAGTTGCCAATCCCTACAGATGTAGCTGTCTTACAGCTCTATACTGTGATATGTACATATGACGGACTCTTTTATAAAGCTTTGGGAAGTAAGTTACAAGTGTATGTGTTCAAGTTTTGTCCAAAAAGCTGCAATTAACTGTTTATTACTACACTGCAATCCGCGAAGAGGTTCTAGTGTGAGACACCCATTAACAAACTGACTCAGCAACTGTTCCTTAACCTTGGTCGATCTCCCTATATCTTACTTAACTGCAACTCCCCAATATAATTCCTTACAGGAAATATAAGCATGTCATTATAAATTAAACGAAACATAACGACATAAAGGAGGTTATAATTAAAATTACAAAACACTGTCAGAGGGAGGCGTGTGCCCTCAAACAACGATTGCGTGTTTCATTAAGCGTCGTGCGACCAAACACATGTCGAAGGAAAATTAGCGACAGCGAATGACGAACTCACAAAATTGAGCAAATTAAGAGACACCTAACAACCCTTCAACATTTATTGATGTCTTTTTAATTACACCTCTAAACGATTCGGTTTGACTGATTTACTCCGAACTCAACGGTTTTTAACGTTTCGATTTTTAAATGTTTAAAGGAATTTTTGAGTTCCATTTTATGACGCTGGTTGTTATCAGTAGATAAAAAAATAACAGGTAAGATGTGATCTGAATGTCAAACTTTTGAGAAGGTATGTCAAAACTTGTTAGTTAACAAAACGAGACCCCGTTGTTTATCTCAGAAGGAATCCTTTTCTAAGATGCACTTAAGTATGTTCCAGTTATTCAAGTTACAGCAACTTACTAGATTTTGCTCAAAATGTATTCTGCTTCAAGTGGGAAACAGATTAGTTTATCTAGTTAAAAGCTTCTTAGTTTCATTTGTAACAAAAGTCTCATATGCAATTAAACATCAAGTAGGTACTTTAATTCAAACTCATCTTTACAGTCACTTCAAAGAATTTAAAAGTGTGCCAATAAAAGCCAAAGCAATTAACTTAAAAGTCTATTTCTTTTTAAAGCTTTAAAATGACCGATGCGTGTAAAGGAGCTGACTATTTAAGTAACATTCTTAAGCATTAAACTTATAGACTACGGGCCCATGAACAAAATCGATGGGTCATATGAACCACCAGGTGACGTATATAGGACCATAGAAGAGCATAAAATAATAAGATTCAGCACTATGCCGTCACTTGTGATCAGTCCAACTGGGTGCTGGTGAGCATTCAAAAGTGCAGCTAGAGTAAGTACATTTTGGTCATTTATTTCTGTACGGCATTGTTACCATCGAATAGATCCATGAAAAATAATAAGAAAGCGCGCAGTGCCGTATAAAAATGGTGGTCCAAAAAGTTGGTATTTTAGTTTTACTTTCTGACAATTTCCAGGGTAAATTTGGTCATTTGATTCTGTACGGCGTCAGTTTCATACTGTTTCAATACAGCTTCTAATCCATTATTCCGCAACGCCGTACAAACGAACAAAAATCTTTGAACAAGGGGAAAAAATCGAGCGTTGCAACCCGCCTTCATTCCGTGGTCCGAGGGGTGATTTGAACACCATCAAATTATTTATTTTGAAAGTATTTCATGCATAGATAATATTTTTTAGATAATGGATTAGAAGCTGTATTGAAACAGTATGAAACTGACGCCGTACAGAATCAAATGACCAAATTTACCCTGGAAATTGACAGTAAGTAAAACTAAAATACCAACTTTTTGGACCACCATTTTTATACGGCACTGCGCGCTTTCTTATTATTTTTCATGGATCTATTCGATGGTAACAATGCCGTACAGAAATAAATGACCAAAATGTACTTACTCTAGCTGCACTTTTGAATGCTCACCAGCACCCAGTTGGACTGATCACAAGTGACGGCATAGTGCTGAATCTTATTATTTTATGCTCTTCTATCGTCCTATATACGTCACCTGGTGGTTCATATGACCCATTCATTTTGTTCATGGGCCCGTAGTCTATTAAAGAATGAATAGGGTTCACAAAAACAGGGCTGAATTATGCATGTGCCAAGTTTCGCCGAATGAATAAAGTAACCGTAAAACTACTCTGTAATTACGTAACATCGTCTGCCGATACGATCGGAGGCTATATCGATTCTGGATCGATACATCGACCGTGCGATCGAGATTCGATTCGAACGAGCGCGACCAATTTTATTCACGAAACATTTAGCTTTAGATAAAATCTCACGGCGCGCTCCATAATGGCCTTAGCTGATTTTAAAACAATAAAATGCAAAGCCTTTAGAATGAGTGCGATTGTTAGTGTGAATCAGATAAGTAGAATAGATATTGAATGTTATGGGATATTGTTTGGGAGCACGGTTTATTTTAAAATTATACGTTAGCCGTGTTATCTGGTAACGAGAATAGACTACTTCGGTTCGAAATGTGTTTCACGATAAATATCGCAGCCTTCAACTGACACTTTTAAACGCAGTTCCGTTACGTTTGAATTATTCAAACTATGTAACGAGCGATTAACCTCTCTGACATAATTTCTTCGCAATCAGCACAGAATTCGCGGAACTGCAAGATAACTACGTGAGTTAACAATCTTAATCGCCCCGTCAAAAATCTGAGGCGAGTTCCAATTATTAAAAAATCGTTGCCGATAAAATCGAGTTAATGAAGAACGGTACTCGATATCTCGATCGGCGGTGGGCACTAACTCTGAAATTGATTTCATTCCATCGCCGCGAGTCGATCAAAATCTCTGATATGATTTGAGGAAGCATTACGATTTTCAGATCCTTTGAAGCTTTCATAATACAGTCTGATCATTATTCTTAGGTACTTACTTCATCATTAAGTTAGTAGCGTTGAAAATCGCATTAGATGGCTTCGCTTACCGAATGAGAATCTGCATAGATGCCAGTGCAGTTTAAGCGTTCCCGTTGGAAACTTTTTGTGGAGAACTGGAACTGTGCCAAATAAATGTAGAGACATAATTCCCGTTACAGCCATACTTAAGACCATTATCGTTCTTCATGAATTACGTGATAGTTAAACAATTAAAACTAGACCTAAATGATTTCTCATTAAGGTAGGAAACTGTTTGTGATTTCTTAGTTTTGACAATTTCGAAGTTCTTAGGATATTGTAGTCTAGGTAATTTAAGAATGCATAGCTTTCGAGAGAACAATCTTTTTCTCAAGCCCGTATGCTACAACAGTTGAATAATTTACAGGAATTCAGACATTATTGAAACTGGTTCAGATTATATCTGACTTCATTTCTCAGAGCGCTGGCTTTGTGTTGAATATTTACACGGTCGTTGGACGATTTGTCATTGTTTTTTTTTTAATGTCTCAAAGCAGTTTTCTCAAATATTTATTTAAAAATATTTTGTAGTAAATGCTTACCTTGACAAGCATGTCTTTGCTCGTTTGTTTCACATCCAAAAATCTATTAAAATGTAGCAAGGTCAACATATATACGTTTAATATTATATTTATCGCGCAATATCTACAAATCCAAAAAAAAATGTTACATACATCAAAAATGCACTAATGTTTGTTGCAAGTATATTGATTTTCCAATCACACATTCAATTGGATCACCCCCGACAGTTGGTATGTCAATAATAATTCAGAGTAACAGTATACTGTTGAATAAAATGATTAACCTACACTCGGGAGTTGAATACACTTCGTATACAGAGTGCGTTTTTATCACGCAATACTTACATTTATCAAATACATCAATGTATTATGCAATATGACGGGTAAGTTGTTATTTTTGTGTAGGTTAGTAATTAGTTACATTATTGGGTGGGATATGGAATTTAGGATATTTCATGTTTGTGTAAACAGTGACCTTTGTAAACAATTAACGAAGGTATTAATAGTTTATTTTTGTTACAAAATTAATACAGTCATTCATTTTTTTTCCTTCAGAACACATAATTAGTCAAAGCAATATTTCAAGTTAATAGTAATAAATATCACGGCTACCAGAAATATGTACTGCTCAAAGCAATTAGTCATTATTTATTTAAATAAAAACAACCTACAATTTCACAAGAATGTCTGACATTTGCCTAAAATCGCTAATTGAAGCGACCTTAACGCGACATTTGATTTGAATACAAAATATCAAGAAACAATGAAACACCCTGTATTGTTCAATGTAAATGTCAACATTGAACTTGAATGTGTCGCGAACATTTTGGGAATATGACATAAATTATATGAACCCTCATTGGATGAACGGAATGGAATAAATACCATATGTACGTCGGCTCAAGTTACGTTGCTGCCGCGAACTAATTCTCCATCCTTGATGGTCCAAGAAATAAGCGCTGCAGTTAGATAAACAGGATAAATAACATCTTTAGGCTATTTATAAATATTTAGGTCGTTGATTGATTGCATAAACCTAATACAGTACATAAATATAAATGTTGTCATTAAATACGTGCTAGATTGACACGCATACTTACCTATCAACTGACATCTCCCTGACGCTAAATATTTAATTAATGTCGTTTTCATAAAGCATAGGATGTTAGTAGTGATTAATTTTAATGGACACCTAACTTATAATAAGGTAATAAAAAAAAATAACATGCGAAAGAAAAATGGTTTCGATTCGTAAAGGATTTTTTTTTCTGCCACACTACGTTTTATAACTTGGGCCAAACGCTAACTGTCAGCTATTGGTGCTGTCACCCCAGCGATTGTCATAGCTGGAATCGCTATGACATCTCATTGTGGCTGTAATTACGACGTATTGTACATTTTATGTTCACATATTGTTCATTTGGCGTGATCTCTTGTATTGTTTGAGCACTTGCTTGGTACTTGTTTGGTACTTGTTTTTTTTTCTCGTAATTTGGCTTTTGTTTTGTCTGCCTTTGTTAGACGTGATACAATTATGAGCGGGATAGGAAGACATGTGTTTATTTGTCGTAGATTTTATTAAACTATTGAAATATAATGTGATGCAGTTATTGGAAGTTCAGTTTAATTTAGATAAAATTAATTTAGTGTTAGGTACGGCGCGACGCTTTATTAAATTTAAAATGATTTTGTTCCGGTGTAGAAGCGTTAAAATATATTCACGTCCATAAGTTTTTGGCTTTTTCCCATGCCCTTAATATTAATTATGGCATGAAATCGAAAATTGAAACGAAAATCTGCTAATTGTTCCAAGGATATGGAACACATTAAAATAAAATTCACAGTACCTTTAATTGATTGAAAAACTCCATTGAGGAAGTAGTCGTTAACAATTGGTCCAAAACACGCAGATACCTAATCAAATCTCCTAAAACCGGATTCGAAGTACTATAGAGTAAGCAAAAACATGCATCGGAACCATTTTTAATTGGCTCACGAACAAACAACACGGGCAACAAAGCGTTAGTATCAGTTTTTTGTGTAGATAGTATTAAATTGTATACTATATCAAATTGCCGTTGAAAATCTATTAAGGGAATCAAGGCTATTTTTTTCATAGGCCCAATCAAGATTGTTGCGGTCAATTATATGGATTTTTAGTAAGCAAATGTTTCGAAACCGGTTCTCAATTAGAAGTGAATTAAATGTTGATAACATAGTAATTGTTTTATTGATGGCTAATTATGAATAACGAACATTTGTAATGTTTGAACGGTATTTAGGGGAATTTATGTAGAAGAAACTTTAGAATGGTACAAATGATTTACCCTTTGTTGGTCTGTACCTAACTTTATTTCGCTTGAATATAAGTATCTGTGCATTAAGTAGTTGAAAAAAAAAAAAACAATACTTTCATGTAAAAATTAGAGGCTTTTAATTTCACTCGCCTAACTAAAGAGTAGTTAGGCGGACCGTGCAGAGTACTTTTTCAGTTCATAGATTTACTTACATTAAATACGCAATATACCCACACTTAGACCATTTAGAAAAAAAAATATAAAGCAATTCCATTCCAATCGATCAAACAAATCATACTCTACATCACGTATCGTAAAATAGTATCGACAGAGACAAACGAACGCGTGAATCGCGACACAATTATATTAATCAGGCCACATTTGTCAACTGCACGTCGATGGACTGTGGCTGATCGGAATGTATCGGTACAGCGAACGGATTATCAACTGATGTAGGGATAAAAAATGTTGTTTATATTGTTAAGTATGTCTCAATGATTTGATTGTTTATTGGTTGATGAGTGACGGAGATGTGCTTGACGTAATGTTTCAGGTGTATAAAGAGAATTTAGTTTCCGACTGCAAGATAAAGGTCCCCCTCCCCTTTTTCCACTTATCTCTATCTATTGTTACCTTTTTTTTTATTTACTTGGGGAAATCCTCATGGACTTTCTCCGCCCTGGGGAAGGCGGAGGGGTACGCCAGACTCTTACCGGCTAAAACCACCGGAGTGCTTCACCCTTCCCTTATGCTGGAGACCAGGCGGGAAAGCAGTGCAAACTACCGCGTTCTCCAGCAGGGAGGCTCATCTATTGTTACCTAGACCAAGTTTCGCGCAAAAGAGTCAAGTTCGTCCCGCCATCGCCTTCTTAGGTCTGTTGCGAGTTTTCTTTTCGACTTATTTTTAAATTTTAATAAATGGTAAGTCACCGCAAAAAACGTTTTGACCTTTCTCCGAGTTCAAGCTAACTCCATGCTTTTTATTAAATTCAGTTGGTTAGTTTGAGTATGATAATGTATCAGACAGACATTCCGTCAGCCTGTCGTATCTTCCATACTTTTTAACATTAAGTAAAGGAGTAAAAATTGTTCCTTTTTAATTGAAATGTTATAGATTCAGAAATAGCACATTTGACCTGAAAATACATGTTACGTCGCCATTTAAACAATAACAACAGCTACACAAGTGAAAATTACCGATACAATATTTCATGCAGAATTGCCTAGAACGATATAATTTACCTGCTTTTGCTATTGCTTAATTGGAAAACTGAATGTGAATTTACGTTGTTCAAAAACATATACAAAACACAGGTTTCTGTGTAATAAAACATTAAAATACCATACGCTACGGCTTGAGCTAAACTAAGTCTTTAATTCACACCACGAGCAACCCTAAATCATAACAATGTAATGTGGAATATTTTTACCACTTCATATGTATTCAAGAATTTAAAACCAAAATATGAAATTCGAATGTTTTTATTTAAAGAAAAATAAGCTTATTACCATAAACTTTTCACTCAAACCAAAACACATGCATTGAAATTCCAAATTCAACTTTCGAGAAAACAAAGTAATTATTATTCCAGTAATTCGGATGAAACAAAATTAACATCGACAAAGCGATCGAACTATGTACAACGTTATGCATAAATCCTTTTGTGTGAACCGTCAGCTGCGCTCACTCGCTCGCAGCCATTTAACGAAATGTAAGTGTAAGTGCGTTCGGGTATTAATTTGCAAAACAAATGAGGATTGTGCACACCACAAATAAAACAACGTTGCCAGAAAATCGTTCGGCTTGTTTATGTCTCCCTAAAATCACAAAGGTAATTTGATAGTTTTGGTTATAGGGCCATGTGGCTATCCCCGTTGGCGTTTGGTGATTCGTGTTGTGTTTATAAACAGTGTATCAATATTCACGTTTTTTTTGTGAAATATGAAGTCATAATAGCTCTTTGATACGTGTATCTACTGAAGTTATTACTTTTCAGTTTAAGTTTTAAATATAGTGTCATCACTTCACGTCAAATGCTTTACATAGGTACTAACAAATTACTGTACCTTTATCCTTAGTTTGACTTTTATTGTGAAGCTCTCTTATTGATACCCTATTTTCCTACAATTTTTTTACTTTATTTATTCCTACAAATTTTTGTACCAGCTATTACAAATCACTCATAGTAAACAACACGGCGGTGGTCGATCCATCGCAAGTAAAATTTATAGCGCATACAAAATTGAAGCACTAAAAGTAATCTTATGCATTGCTATGAACAAATTTAATTAACATGAATATCTCATGAATATAGGTAGTAAAAATTATAATGAACTTTATATAGAACTTGATGTTTGGCATATAAATGTAGACATTAATTTTATTGGTAACTACGATTATTTTTCGTAATCGGAATGAATATGACAATCAAGTATTCAATAAAATGTAATTGAATACATGGTGTGGGTTGAATATCGTGTAACAAATGATGGAGATGCGAAAGTTTTTGATATTTGTTCAAAAAGGCGGTATGACCGCTGAGGTTTGCGTGGAATTTGAATAGAAGTGGAATATGGCCGCATTTGAGACAGATGTCACGGCGCGTGCTTCTGAGGTCGCGTGTCTTCAGAATTTGTGATTTGAGAGCATAGTCGCAGTACCTACGAGTACTTAGAAATAAAATCATTTTTTCTTTTTATTATAATAATATATCAGACATTAGTCAACGATTTGTATAATTACTAGCTTTGCCGGATACTTTAGGGGTTTTTCTCTTTTTATAGTATCTAATAATATATCTAATATATAAGACAATATTTTTTATTTGTTCTAGCCTAATAATGAGCAATGATCATATTTTATTTTTGTTGCACTTTCAAAATATAATATACGTTATAACTATACCTTAACATAGCCAAAGTTAATTCCTGGGAACTAGAACAAAAGGCATGTACATGTTTTTTTACATACTAACATCTAATTCTCTAATTATAATATCTGCATATTATAATTATAATATGTCATGTTCAATTCATCAAAATGACTCAACAAGCTTAGCACTTATGTTGTCAAACATTCAAACATGTCCTCTATGTTTAACACAAAAATCTAAGGCGGAAGCAATGTTTACGAAAATAATGTTGTTTAAGCCTATCGAAAGGGTATTGGTCAAATTCTCAATATTTAAAACACAACCATAATAGTTACAAATACATCACAAAAAGATATTTTTATTCACTTTTACTAAGGATTGTATTCACCGAAAGGCTTATCCCAATAAGCCTCTTTACATATCCTCGCCCACATATACGTAACCAAATAAAGTAATATCAAAGAAAAGTCGCCGCTTTGAACAGTACCCGCCGGTTTCCATCACGATTCACGTGATACGTAATTTTATTACATTTCTTCGTAAGTGACTTCGACTTGATGTTTATTGGTCTGGATATTAATTTCTAAAGTATTACTTGACATATTTCGTGTCGAGAGAATTTTGTTATTAAGTTTATTAAATGGGATCAAGTCAATTAAATCAATGAATTTTGGAAGTTCAAGGTTCACCCACGTAACGAATGAGATTTACGTAACACTTTATTTGCCAAACATGGTGTAAGTATACTAGATACTAGTTGTAGTATTTATGATAGCATTGACCTCACCAAAAATATCATTATTATTAACATGAAATATAATGTTTCTTCATTCTTCTAAGATATCTCGGCAAAGATAAGCAAGATTTTCCATTTTTTCATTAGGAATCTATGTATGTCGAAATGAATAATATTTTCCACTGCAATGTCAAACAAAATCATCGTAAAATTTCACATTCTCATGTTCAAAGCGAGCATTACTTTCTACGTATTGCAATATTCAGTCTTCAGTATTTTCGGATACATCGTACACAATGGAATCCTGCTCTTTTATGTTCAGAACATATAGTTGTGGGACAGTAATATCCTTATCTAGAAACTTTTTGGATGTCAGGAAATTGATTCTGTTTGCTGACATTTTCCTATGAAACCCTTTCCATCGGTTGGCTGATCTCACTAAAGTTCGTATTATCACGTCCTCTTTTCACGCAACCGCCATGTCTTATCGACCATTATGGGGGAGGAACCTAGGGTTATGTTTACACGTAGTTGTGTTTCTGAAATACGCTGATATGGTACGAGCTAGGGTGAATAGAAATGGCGCAAATGTTTCAGTAAGAATGTAATAATGTTCTTTATATGGATCTTGTCAGTTTACTTTGCATAATGAAGTCAATCGTCGTATGTTGGAGATAGTGTATTTCCTTAAATTTCTATCTCAAAAAGACGAGAATACTGATAATACAATAGTTTTACTATCCGACTTCAAGCATAGATTATATAACATTATGCATATTTTCCATATCAAATCAGACTCAAGTATTTGTTCTAAACTTGTTATGCTCGAATAAGCAAGCGAAGATCCAGATATATATTTTGAACAAAAGCATCAAATCAACCGCAATTAATCGAACACGGGCATTATATAAGCCAGAAGCCGTACAGCCAACCAGCAGCAATCAGAACACTCATTACGAACTAATCTAGACAGACACTTATCACTTAATTAATCTCTACAACTTCAAATAAGCAATCAATATCCCAAATCCTGCACTATTCACGTACACGCCAAACTTGAATGCTTCGGAGTTAGGTCATTAATCTCGTAAGCACTGATGTGCTAATTTATGATAGATAATTGACTAATGAGTTTGTACTGACACCATAGTTTGTACTGCCGGGTTTATATATAGGAAACGAAATGATAAATTATGATATTTCCTTTCTGATCATATTTTGGGGAAAGATGTCGGTTTTTGGATAACAGATGGGACTGATGTCTTGATTCTCTAAAACACAGATCATTTCTAGCAATAACTTATTGGGTCGAACTAAATGATACTGACTTCTAAGATCTACAAGATGATTGATCTAAGTATTGCATCAACTAACTTAAACTTTTCCATTCGCCCCTCAATAGGTTAAATTGGTATGCTATTAAGCCACCCATTCAATTTAAGCGTTGCAAATCAGCCTCCCTTGTTTGTGCTCTAAAATTAAATAAAGATTGGATCTGATAAATACATGATTGAATGGATACTTCGAAGGTTTCTAAATTCATTTAAAAAATCCAAAAACGTTTTTCATTGTTTTTCTGTACTCAAATCTAACGAGTACAATAATTTGAACTTTGCATCCTAAATATCAAAATGAACCAAAGATATTTCGTATGCGGCATTTCTGTCAACTTTATCAACGAAAATCTAGAACAAAAGCTTGTTTTAAAATGTCTCAATAATATATCACTGCAGACAATCATAAATATATGTAGTA
Organism: Autographa gamma; assembly: GCA_905146925.1. Classification (NCBI taxonomy): domain Eukaryota; kingdom Metazoa; phylum Arthropoda; class Insecta; order Lepidoptera; family Noctuidae; genus Autographa; species Autographa gamma. The sequence continues at coordinate 3,746,565 of LR989858.1, forward strand.
CTTTCCAAATATGTCTCCAATACAGGTGTGCCGAACTCTCCACGGTCCAGTAAATAGGTCAGCCACTATATCTTGTGACCGGTCGGTCAAACGGAACACTAAGTCAAGATGTGGTTCGCATTGTCATACGTTGTGCAGAACTATAATATTTATTGTAGCTGCTGTTATAACAATACATAAAGGTAGTTTTTAGTTCAGATTTTGGACACGGGAATTTGAGCTCTTTTAAAGTCTGAGTGATGGTCTATTTTAGAATATTATGGTCTGTAGAACGTTTGAACCTGATGGATGTTCATTTGTTTTTTCATCGTTGCGCACAGCATGGTTCTTTGTTTTTGCAGTGAGAGTCGTATGTAGGTAACCAGTTTCATACTATGTAGCGTTTAGACACCTAACTTACACGCCAATATTCACAATCGAACGTCACAAACCAATAAATAACGTACAATTACGTCAAACATCCCAGTCTATTGCTGCATGCGCTTGATTTCCCACGACGAGTCCTGTTGTAGTCTCAATGAAATATGCATGCGTGACATATACGCCGTGAAATAGCGTTAGACCATGCTCCACCGCGGATTCTCCGCCCCTTGCTGTTTTCAAGAGGACTCGTGTCCATTATAACAAGCTGTAAGAAAAAAAGCGTTGTAAAATAGCGTCACGCAGTAATTCATACACGATTTTTACATTGATATGAATGTTTAGCGATTTGGAATAGGGTGCTGTTTTTGTTGAACTTGTGCCGATAAATGGTTTATTTTGGCGTTGAGAATGGTAATTATGGGAACTTTATGATTTTGGACGTTGAGTGTTTTGTTTCGTTTCAATATAGAACTCTTATATTTTTATTGTATTTGAAGAGTTCATGATATTACATAGAATTCGGAAGTGTTATAACGTAATCTATAATATATAATCTAAAACCGTTTATTGAAAGATTACTATAAAAGTAAATTCATTAGGTTTCTAGTCCAAACAAATGTCCAACTTCACCTGACATTTATTACCTTAAGAAAAGTAAGTCATTAATAAATTCAAATTCCAAGAGCCACACGGGAGCTTTTGAAGTTAATAAATTGGATTTGTTACATTCATTGATTTGTCATTAGCCGTCAGTCATTGGAATTGCGCAGTCAGCTTTACATTGTCGATAAAGTTCTGATATAATTTTTTGATATCGCCAAAGGGGCGCTTTGACACCGCTGAGGCGTTTTCGATAAATTCGTATCAAAATCCAATATCGCCTTTATGAGTTGAGTCTAGAAAATTCTTTCTAGAGATCATTGCGATTGAAAATGCTCTTATGCTAATACTCATTCGCCGTTCCTTGGAAGCTAGATAAGAAATAATGTAATCCAGATTATTGAATCTGTAATATTCTTCCCCAATTCTAGTAAAACTGTCACTGTTTAGGTATGTAGATAAAGAACTAAATTTAGAAGTACAAAAAAGGTTAGACCTGACGCTTTTAAAGTGAAATATTTTCTTTGTTCTCGTTTCAAGCTAGTATAAAAGTATTTTTATTAAAAAAAATGTTTTTAGTTACTTAGAACTTGTGTGGTTTATTTACATTGAATGAGACTACAAAAGAAACTGTGAGTCAAATTTAATTTTTCGTAAATGTTTGAAATACTATTTTTGGAATAATTTTAGATAGAGTTAAAAAACACGCAAACCTTCAAATTATATTGAATTTCTTTTAGGCTTTAAGTAACGAAGCCATTTTCAACTAAGCCAAGACACGTATACAAAAATAAACATGACTTAACAAACATTGGACTTAATTTAATTGAAACTGTCTGCCCGTGACCATGACACCTGCAAAAGTGTCGAAACCTTGGGACCTAAAATCAAGTAAACCGCGACAACATTTGCGACACTTGCGTACATCTGAGAAACTAATAATAACATAGTTAAGTTTATCATCATCTGAACAAATCCTCACAAACTAAAACAAGCTTCACTCAAAACCCATAAAACTCCACCACATAAAAAAACACTTTGATCGCGAGTAAAATAAATTATGTAGCGAGTAAACGCAGCATATCTGTAGTGCTATAAACAAAGCAAACTAGCGGAGGTGCGGTAATGAAATGCAAATATGCTTGCATACCGCGGAAACACTTCTCGTGCCTAGTGTAAATACAGGTGACTTCTTGATAAACTTAGCTTAGATGAGGTATTTCTAGCTATGAGATTTTGGGAAACTAGTGCAAACTGGTGCGAGTGTTTTGGGTTTTGGGAAGTGGGTGAGATGAATTTGAAAATGTTTTAATTGGTTCAACATAACATAACATCACGCCTGTATCCCCGAAGGCCCAAACCCACAGTTCGATATGTTTAGGCCCCATGTAATAGGGGGCGAGCCTATTGCCACTAACTGGGCACAAATCCAAACTCCGACCTGCAACTGAGAATTTCATAGAAAAACCCATTAACACCTTGGTCGACTCGGGAATCGAACCCAAGACCTCCAGCGTAGCAGTCGCGCTTAGCGCTCCTAGGCCAACGAGGCAGTCAACCCTCAAAATAATGTGTGAGTTTATGGTTTGTTTTTTTTTTTTAATCTTAATGTTTTTTTTTCGATTTAGGTTTCCGTTACTTTTCAAATTTAGAAAAGTAAAGGACAATTGCTATATGACTTACTCGTCTTCGAACGTCTAAATTCAAGTTTTGGTATAGCAGACGAAAATATTTTCGAAGATGCCATTCGGTTTTAGTGATGAATATTAGTCAGTAAAGCAAATTTCCATTCTAACCCAGTGTATGTGTGGTCTATTTCCTAGTTGTATTATTCAAAGTCGAAGACAGATACTTTTCTGTTCGCATAAATTACCTTTCATTATGTAAGTGAATGTTTTATGTACAGGATGTCGTGATGAAGGCATACTCCTCAAACTAGTCGGGTTATTTTTTACAATGACGTTTCTAATGTTTTAGTGTGCGAATGCTTCGTTAGCTTTGGATGTTTTTTTCAGCTGTTTCACTTTATTCACTTTAAATTGAATGTGTAGGATGTATGGATATTTTTTGTGGATAGCGGGTAAGTTTCTGGTAACATTAAGCTGAGGAAATAGAAAAGAGTGAACATTTATTCATCCTTTATGGTTTGTAATGTGGAATCGTGTAATTTCAAAATAAGTGCACCTGTTTTACATTCTTGAATCAAAAATGTAATCCAGACATCATAACTTGTAACTAAGTGCTGGTTTTTACCGGCGATTTAATTGATAAAGACTCAAGAAAAAATCAAATGGAAACAGCTGTAACAATTAATTACACTATATCTCACTACAAAGTAAAAATGCGGCTCGATAAACACGGTTGTACCCTGATTGTAATTTAATACTCCCTTAACAGAATCACAACCAAACACTCGCTGTAAGCGACTGTACCTCTCTAAAGTATCACAGATGTGAGATTGTTAACTTTACTAAGAAATCCTCCGGTTTCCTTCAAGCTCGTTATTTCCAACGCTCGGGAACCGCGAGAGCATTTTAACGTCAAACAAAGTGCGCCCGCGCACCTCGGCTGGCCACTTTACGCGGGCATTTGTTTTTACTGTGCTGTTCCGCCGGTACATTTTTGTTCTGCACGTCAATATTTTTTTCTTAACGGCCGCCGTTCGAAATGTACTTTAATTGTTACTGCAAGAAAACATAGTTGACTACAAAAGCTGAGCGTTTTAAAATGGATGCTACATTTCGTTTGAGAAGTATTTAACTTTCTGCTTGCGTGGGATTTATGCCGTCATTATCAAAGCGAGTACCTATATAACAAAAACCCTAAGTTAAAACTAAATTTGAAAGAGGTTTCCAGCTAACAGTCACATTTATAAACTCTGGTAATGTAAAATGATAATGTAAGGACATCCTGAATGTTTCTAACATAACCTACCGCAGAAATGTAACTTATATTTCTATTTCGTTTTGCCGATGCTATCTCCCATGTTTCAACTTGTTACATTGTATCCGAGATAGGCTGACGGAATCCGCCACACCGATGCGTTAGATAGCGCTAGATATTTTGACGTGTGAAGATTGAAAAAAATAGACGTGAGTAGGTTACCGATAGCATCAACGGGTTAATTAGTAAGATGTTATTAAAATAATAGTACGGCAAGCAAAAACTTTGGAGTAATTAAAGGTATGGTGTTGATTAAGTTATTTCGGAGCTGTAATACAATTGATGTTTTTTTTGTTTGAGATTTTCGCAGTAACTTTGAATAGGCGATTAGACGGTGCTCTTAATTAAGACTAAATACCTAATAATGACTTTATCTAGATCGAAACATGTAGTTTAATTAACATAAACTTTGTTTTTGTTGAGATATTTCGAAGAACATTGAAACATTAGAAGGTAATTTGTTTTCTTATTTACATCTTAATGTTACTTTTAAATAGCTTTTTTTTTTATAAAGCATGTACTTAAAGACATGTCAAAATCCAGTTGTTTATCAAAATAAATTGCAGACAGTAGCATCGTAGACAAAGCAATTTGAATTTCAATATAAGAGCTTAGATTAAATCAATGTCTCGTGAGAGATATTCTGAATTACTCTTTAAATAACAAATAATAACTTTGTTCAATTAATCTAAAATTTCTCAAAACACTTCATTACATTTGGAAAATTATTGAAAAGTACACTAGGGATTCATATTGAACAAACAATTTGTGTAAATAAAGTCTAATTCTAGATCCAAAGATCAAAAATCCAAACTTTGAAGTCTGTTTCAATAACCCAAAGCAATATCCAAGTCAACACTAAACAATAAATAAACACAAATATCGAGTCTGATAAACCTGCGATATTAAAGCTTACATCATTAACCCGTGTAAGCCGAGAGTGTTGCCTTAAATTCATAAATTACAAGCACACACCCTGTACCAAGTATGTTCTCATAAACATCAGAGCCCCGCAATATTAATTTGCAACTTGTTGATGATCAGACGGTGGTACGTTTATCGTCCGTCACGGCGCCCCCCGCACATTAATCACGTGACCTCACCTCTTCGCAAAGAACAGTTGGTGGTAGACCAGACGTTGGGTAATTACATAAATCAGAGAAGGAAGGTTTGATTGTGAAGGAAATTTTGGCTGGATATGGGAAATTTATGGGAGTGCCTTAAATGGTGTAGAACTATACAGGACTGCAATGAGACTGCGTTTTTCAAGAGGACAGATTTTTTATTAGAATTGTTTCATAGAAAATATTATCTAAAGCATTTTAAATTGAAGGCTGGCTACTTAAATAAGCGTCAAGCATATTTGTGTGGTAAGCAGAATAATGATAAATTTACTTTCAAGATCTATAAAGTGAACAAGTATGAGATCTACAAAAGCGATTTAAACCATTTAAAGCACATATGAATATAGGACTTCATAACCCGCACTTTCAAGCGCTAAGATATAAGCTAGATTATGGTCATCAATCTTGTACTGACAAGTAATTTTCAAAGTCACATCTGACCTGTTTGATCTTTGTTCAAACGACATCGCACTACCCTAAGGTGAGACGCGACGGCTTATTAGGGGAGCCTAGAACTTTAGGGTCGACTTCACCGCGCACGGGAGACAAGGGAATATGTTTGTGTACGTCCATCCCCCGTACCACATTACCAAACACGACACTACCTGGTAATAATTTTACACCTATCTTACTCTAACCCCAAACACCAGACAAGGACGATATGCTCTCGGATTACCGGCATATGTTTACTATTTCAAAGGGGATCACCATGAAACTGCCTGAGGCTCATGGGAAATATAAGTTGGCTCCATAAGCAAGGGCGAATTGTCAATCAGTACTTAAAATCGAAAGGGCTGTATCGGACGTTTTCAATTTGTTTAATGTCTATGTTACCTGGGGCAGAGTAAGCCGGAATCAGCATAAAGCTTGGCAATCACATGATTAGAATTGGACCACATGTATTTCAATTTAAAGTTACTGTAAAGTACTTTTCGATATTAAAATATTATTATTTAATGTTCGAAACTCAAGGGGAAAAAGATAAATGAGCATCTCTACTTTGCAATACAAGCTCAAACAGCTAAGGATGTTTTTACAAAGTAACTGTTCCAAAAAGCATCTAATATCAATGTCTAAGAATCCTTCGATCAACAAACACATCTAGCATTAGCCTACAATGATTAATGATGGCACAAATCTTAACATACCATATTATCTACGTTTATTCCCCCGAGACGATACGCCACAGGTTAGGTATACACGCACCATTAGATCCGTACTCAGACGTATTAATACCGGATCATTATTATTAATATATCAGCGATGAGAGATAATTTTGCCGCGGTAGAAGCTAAGTTAATAAATCTACTGTGTTCCGCAATGCTGGCTTGCAATATGTCTTGATATCTGACTAAATTGTTTCTGGTTCAGTTATGTTCGGACTCTCTTTTATTTTGCTCCGACTGATAAACAACGGTGTAATATTTATCGATATTATAAATCTCATCTTTTGCTGTCAGTTAATATTACAAACCTACTTGTATATGCAACCCACGTGCATCTTTTGAAAAAGAAGTATCGTCTCATCCAATAAAGAATCAAAATACAATTTAAGCTTATACATGCTGTTCAATAACTAATATATATTTTTTACTATTAACTATTCATTTACAAATCTACTCTCTACTTGACTATCAAATAAAAATAGAAACATAAAATTAGCATAATTTTCGAATCATTCAAAAGAAAATCAAAATAACAAATTAATAAATTCAAAACGTTCTGAATTAGCGCTAAACCAAATTTGTATGAAGTAAATCGCTTAAGTGTTCAATTATGCATAATTATATAAGTCATTAGAGGGTTGTTTCTTTATATTGTGTAACTTGTTTACGGAAAAAACTATGTGAATGGCTTGTTAGCGTTTTGCAGTTGGTCTCAAGAGTACGGGCGTGAGGCTAAATCGTTAAGACTGTGTTTACACTAAGTAAGTGGAGCGATTTTAGCAGCACATTGTAAAGTTTTAAACGTTAAACGTTTTTGTACGAAATTTTTATATTAGTTATAAGGTTTAGATGCTACTTAAAAATGATAATTATGTCCGTTTCTCAGAAAATTTATTTAATAAATTCAAGAAATTTAAATCCCGTGCTTTGCTTATATTACTACTTGAATTGCCTGCGATATTTAATTATAGTATATTTGTTTTTTGGAAATCGACATTGTATCTTAACCATTATTATTAGAAGTACCAAAAACAACGTAAAAAACCAAGGCTAACAGCATAAAAAATAAAGAACTTAACACCAAAAATTAAACGGATCATTAAAAATTTACCGCCATCACAAAAATATAACGGTCAGGCAATAAAACATAAAAGAGTTTTGTATTATATTTCTATGATTCAACCCTAAAAGGTCATAATTTTCGATCGTTGAGTCAAAGGGGAGTTTAGGGCGTGACTTGCAATTGGCAGCATGCAATAAGACATATTTTTCGTAATGCCAAATAGGTGTGGGAGCAGTAACGATGTGCCAATTCATTCGTTCGGAACTTTTTGTTATGTTAGTTAAACGCTTTGTTTGAGTCCCTTTCAAAATGGTTTGTGTTTGTAACCAGCTATTTAGTTGCCACAATTTATTTTATCAATTTACGCATAATATATGAATATCTATACATATAATAAAATTGTAGAAAAGTGGTGTCTGTACAATGGAAATATAAACAAAAAAAGTAGCAAGGGTTGTTATAATATCGATGCCGAACCTGAAATTATAATTATTATTATTTTTATCTGTTTGTCGGTTTGTCTGTTTGTCTGTTTGTCTGTTTGTCTGTGTGTTTGTGCACGCTAATCTCAGAAACGGCTTACTCGATTAAGATGCGGTTTTCACGAGTATATTGTTGTAAGCTTCACTTAACATTTAGTGTTTATTTCATGTCAATCAGTACATAAATAAAAAAGTTATGTCAATTTGAAAAATCATCTATACATATAATAAAATTGTAGAAAAGTGGTGTCTGTACAATGGAAATATAAACAAAAAAAGTAGCAAGGGTTGTTATAATATCGATGCTGAACCTGAAATTATAATTATTATTATTTTTGTCTGTTTGTCGGTTTGTCTGTTTGTCTGTTTGTCTGTGTGTTTGTGCACGCTAATCTCAGAAACGGCTTACTCGATTAAGATGCGGTTTTCACGGGTATATTGTTGTAAGCTTCACTTAACATTTAGTGTTTATTTCATGTCAATCGGTACATAAATAAAAAAGTTATGTCAATTTGAAAAATCATCTATACATATAATAAAATTGTAGAAAAGTGGTGTCTGTACAATGGAAATATAAACAAAAAAAGTAGCAAGGGTTGTTATAATATCGATGCCGAACCCGAAATCATAATTATTATTATTTTTGTCTGTTTGTCTGTTTGTCTGTGTGTTTGTACACGCTAATCTCAGAAACGGCTTACTCGATAAAGATGCGGTTTTCACGAGTATATTGTTGTAAGCTTCACTTAACATTTAGTGTTTATTTCATGTCAATCGGTACATAAATAAAAAGTTATGTCAATTTGAAAAATCATCTATACATATAATAAAATTGTAGAAAAGTGGTGTCTGTACAATGGAAATATAAACAAAAAAAGTAGCAAGGGTTGTTATAATATCGATGCTGAACCTGAAATTATAATTATTATTATTTTTGTCTGTTTGTCGGTTTGTCTGTTTGTCTGTTTGTCTGTGTGTTTGTGCACGCTAATCTCAGAAACGGCTTACTCGATTAAGATGCGGTTTTCACGAGTATATTGTTGTAAGCTTCACTTAACATTTAGTGTTTATTTCATGTCAATCGGTACATAAATAAAAAAGTTATGTCAATTTGAAAAATCATCTATACATATAATAAAATTGTAGAAAAGTGGTGTCTGTACAATGGAAATATAAACAAAAAAAGTAGCAAGGGTTGTTATAATATCGATGCTGAACCTGAAATTATAATTATTATTATTTTTGTCTGTTTGTCGGTTTGTCTGTTTGTCTGTTTGTCTGTGTGTTTGTGCACGCTAATCTCAGAAACGGCTTACTCGATTAAGATGCGGTTTTCACGAGTATATTGTTGTAAGCTTCACTTAACATTTAGTGTTTATTTCATGTCAATCGGTACATAAATAAAAAAGTTATGTCAATTTGAAAAATCATCTATACATATAATAAAATTGTAGAAAAGTGGTGTCTGTACAATGGAAATATAAACAAAAAAAGTAGCAAGGGTTGTTATAATATCGATGCCGAACCCGAAATCATAATTATTATTATTTTTGTCTGTTTGTCTGTTTGTCTGTGTGTTTGTACACGCTAATCTTAGAAACGGCTTACTCGATTAAGATGCGGTTTTCACGAGTATATTGTTGTGAGCTTCACTTAACATTTAGTGTTTATTTCATGTCAATCGGTACATAAATAAAAAAGTTATGTCAATTTGAAAAATCATCTATACATATAATAAAATTGTAGAAAAGTGGTGTCTGTACAATGGAAATATAAACAAAAAAAGTAGCAAGGGTTGTTATAATATCGATGCCGAACCTGAAATTAAAATTATTATTATTTTTGTCTGTTTGTCGGTTTGTCTGTTTGTCTGTTTGTCTGTGTGTTTGTGCACGCTAATCTCAGAAACGGCTGACTCGATTAAGATGCGGTTTTCACGGGTATATTGTTGTAAGCTTCACTTAACATTGAGTGTTTATTTCATGTCAATCGGTACATAAATAAAAAAGTTATGTCAATTTGAAAAATCATCTATACATATAATAAAATTGTAGAAAAGTGGTGTCTGTACAATGGAAATATAAACAAAAAAAGTAGCAAGGGTTGTTATAATATCGATGCCGAACCCGAAATCATAATTATTATTATTTTTGTCTGTTTGTCTGTTTGTCTGTGTGTTTGTACACGCTAATCTCAGAAACGGCTTACTCGATAAAGATGCGGTTTTCACGAGTATATTGTTGTAAGCTTCACTTAACATTTAGTGTTTATTTCATGTCAATCGGTACATAAATAAAAAGTTATGTCAATTTGAAAAATCATCTATACATATAATAAAATTGTAGAAAAGTGGTGTCTGTACAATGGAAATATAAACAAAAAAAGTAGCAAGGGTTGTTATAATATCGATGCCGAACCCGAAATCATAATTATTATTATTTTTGTCTGTTTGTCTGTTTGTCTGTGTGTTTGTACACGCTAATCTTAGAAACGGCTTACTCGATTAAGATGCGGTTTTCACGAGTATATTGTTGTGAGCTTCACTTAACATTTAGTGTTTATTTCATGTCAATCGGTACATAAATAAAAAAGTTATGTCAATTTGAAAAATCATCTATACATATAATAAAATTGTAGAAAAGTGGTGTCTGTACAATGGAAATATAAACAAAAAAAGTAGCAAGGGTTGTTATAATATCGATGCCGAACCTGAAATTAAAATTATTATTATTTTTGTCTGTTTGTCGGTTTGTCTGTTTGTCTGTTTGTCTGTGTGTTTGTGCACGCTAATCTCAGAAACGGCTGACTCGATTAAGATGCGGTTTTCACGGGTATATTGTTGTAAGCTTCACTTAACATTGAGTGTTTATTTCATGTCAATCGGTACATAAATAAAAAAGTTATGTCAATTTGAAAAATCATCTATACATATAATAAAATTGTAGAAAAGTGGTGTCTGTACAATGGAAATATAAACAAAAAAAGTAGCAAGGGTTGTTATAATATCGATGCCGAACCCGAAATCATAATTATTATTATTTTTGTCTGTTTGTCTGTTTGTCTGTGTGTTTGTACACGCTAATCTCAGAAACGGCTTACTCGATAAAGATGCGGTTTTCACGAGTATATTGTTGTAAGCTTCACTTAACATTTAGTGTTTATTTCATGTCAATCGGTACATAAATAAAAAGTTATGTCAATTTGAAAAATTATCTATACATATAATAAAATTGTAGAAAAGTGGTGTCTGTACAATGGAAATATAAACAAAAAAAGTAGCAAGGGTTGTTATAATATCGATGCCGAACCTGAAATTATAATTATTATTATTTTTGTCTGTTTGTCGGTTTGTCTGTTTGTCTGTTTGTCTGTGTGTTTGTGCACGCTAATCTCAGAAACGGCTTACTCGATTAAGATGCGGTTTTCACGGGTATATTGTTGTAAGCTTCACTTAACATTGAGTGTTTATTTCATGTCAATCTATACATATAATAAAATTGTAGAAAAGTGTTGTCTGTACAATGGAAATATAAACAAAAAAGGTAGCAAGGGTTGTTATAATATCGATGCCGAACCCGAAATTATAATTATTATTATTTTTGTCTGTTTGTCTGTTTGTCTGTTTGTCTGTGTGTTTGTGCACGCTAATCTCAGAAACGGCTTACTCAATTAAGATGCGGTTTTCACGAGTATATTGTTGTAAGCTTCACTTAACATTTAGTGTTTATTTCATGTCAATCGGTACATAAATAAAAAAGTTATGTCAATTTGAAAAATCATCTATACATATAATAAAATTGTAGAAAAGTGGTGTCTGTACAATGGAAATATAAACAAAAAAAGTAGCAAGGGTTGTTATAATATCGATGCTGAACCCGAAATTATAATTATTATTATTTTTGTCTGTTTGTCTGTTTGTCTGTTTGTCTGTGTGTTTGTGCACGCTAATCTCAGAAACGGCTTACTCGATTAAGATGCGGTTTTCACGAGTATATTGTTGTAAGCTTCACTTAACATTAAGTGTTTATTTCATGTCAATCGGTACATAAATAAAAAAGTTATGTCAATTTGAAAAATCATCTATACATATAATAAAATTGTAGAAAAGTGGTGTCTGTACAATGGAAATATAAACAAAAAAAGTAGCAAGGGTTGTTATAATATCGATACCGAACCCGAAATTATAATTATAATTATTTTTGTCTGTTTGTCTGTTTGTCTGTGTGTTTGTGCACGCTAATCTCAGAAACGGCTTACTCGATTAAGATGCGGTTTTCACAAATATAGTGTAGTTAGCTTCACTTAACATTGAGTGTTTATTTCACGTCAATCGGTACATAAATAAAAAAGTTATGTCAATTTGAAAAATCATCTATCTATACATATAATAAAATTGTAGAAAAGTGGTGTCTGTACAATGGAAATATAAACAAAAAAAGTAGCAAGGGTTGTTATAATATCGATGCCGAACCTGAAATTATAATTATTGTTTTTTTTGTCTGTTTGTCTGTTTGTCTGTTTGTCTGTTTGTCTGTGTGTTTGTGCACGCTAATCTCAGAAACGGCTTACTCGATTAAGATACGGTTTTCACGAATTTATTGTAGTAAGCTTCACTTAACATTTAGTGTTTATTTCATGGCAATCGGTACATAAATAAAAAAGTTATGTCAATTTGAAATATCATCTATCCATACATATAATAAAATTGTAGAAAAGTGGTGTCTGTACAATGGAAATATAAACAAAAAAAGTAGCAAGGGTTGTTATAATATCGATGCCGAACCTGAAATTATAATTATTATTTTTTTTGTCTGTTTGTCTGTGTGTATGTGCACGCTAATCTCAGAAACGGCTTACTCGATTAAGATGCGGTTTTCACGAGTATATTGTAGTAAGCTGCACTTAACATTTAGCGTTTGTTTCATGTCAATCGGTACATAAATAAAAAAGTTATGTCAATTTGAAAAATCATCTTCTATACATATAATAAAATTGTAGAAAAGTGGTGTCTGTACAATGGAAATATAAACAAAAAAAGTATGGAATGAAATGTATGGAAAGGTCTATGTTGGGGTACTCATTAAGGGATATACGACATAAGACCAAGGTGACTGATATTGTCCAAAACTGTAGCAAGCTGAAGTGGCAGTGGGCTGGCCATAACTGTCGCAGAACCGACGAGAGGTGGAGCAGGAAGGTTCTCGAATGGAGACCACGCTTAGGCAAACGTAGTGTAGGACGCTCCCCGGCTAGATGGACCGATGACCTGAAGAAGGCAGCTGGCAGTGACTGGATGCAAAGGGCAGGAGATCGTGACCGTTCCTTGGGGGAGGCCTATGCCCAGCAGTGGACTGCAACAGGTTGATATGATGACGTACACGCCTTGCGCCTGCGCGTCCATCTCCCGAGCCATTTCCCAACTTTGTTGGGGTCGGCTGCCAGTCTTACCGGATTCAGCTGAATTCCGTATTTTACAGGGAGCGACTGAATATCTGACCTTCATAACCCATTTTACTGGGCAACACAGTAATTACATAGACTACCTTCCAAGTAAATGTATATAAAAGGAAACAAAACAAGTATGTAAACAATACTAGACATAAAAACAACTAAAATTATGCTTAAGTCTACAAATTTTCACAGAAGATTGCGTGACATACACACCGATACAGACATAGACATAATAATATGACATAAAACATAAAACAGAAAGAAAAACAAGGACGAAACAAAAAATTATCTTAAATGGAGGGTAAATAATGTGCCTTAACAGCTTTTTTAAATTTACGTTAGCTCTGCTCACTACATATAGCTACAGGCAATGCATTCCACAAACGTCCTGCTTGAACAGCAAAAAGCTGGTCTAAGAATTTTGTGGAGTGCATTGGGACTTTCAACTCTAGGCTCTCAGATGACCTCAGGGACCGGGAGCGTGAGTCCCTCAGAAACTCAAAACGATTTTTTTAAATAAGAAGGTGATGAAGGAAGAAACAGAACGTGTAGAGAAGAGAAAGGATATGAGTATTCCGGCGAAGCCGGATGGGTAACCACTCAAGCTTAGTGCGGTATTCTGAGACGTGGTCATAGTTGCGCAGACCAAATATGAACCGAATACAAAAATTTTGGAGACGCTCAAGCTTATCAATTAAGTCTTCGTCGATGTCGAGATAGCTGGCATCAGCATAATCAAGGATGGGATGAAGAAGGGATTGTGCTAACGCAATTTTGGTGGTAGTGGGGAGAAAATTGCGTAGTCTCCTTAGGGATCCAGCCGATGCGTAAAGTTTCCGACAAGTTTCTTGGACCTGGGCAGACCAGGAAAAGTTCCTGTCGATCACGATGTTCAAGTTTCTGACGTTATCACTAAAAGGAATAAAACTGTTGTTGAAAGAAACTTGAGGAAGCAATGTCCAGACAATCTTTGCGATCGTCCTTGAGCTGCCAACTACAATAACCTGTGTCTTAATGGGATTTACTGTAAGGCCGTATCTCATGCTCCACTGAGAAATGCGGCACAGGTCCTGGTTCACAATGTCGATTGCTTCAGGTAGTTTTGCAAGAGGCGCTTGAATGTATATTTGAAGATCATCTGCATACAAGTGGTAGGAAGAAAGAAGTTCATTAGATATTGAATTAATAAAAATAGCGAAGAGTAAATGAGAAAGAACGCCACCTTGAGGGACGCCGGCACTAATATTACTCCAATCGAAAAATGAATTATCGAAGCGAATACGTTGCCGCCGACCGTGTAAGTAACTGTGAAACCATTGAATTACCGGTGGAGATATGTTGAGGGAGCACAATATGCTAAGCAAAATATAGAAATCAACAGTATTAAAGGCATTGCTGAAATCCAGCAATGCAAGTACCGTTAGATTACCGATTTCCATGCCTGATCTAATGTCATCCGTAATATCAACCAGAGCTGTGGTAGTGCTATGTTCAGGTCTAAAACCTGACTGGAAGGGATTGAGAAGGTTAAATTTAGAAAGAAATGCACTAATCTGCATATGGACTAGACGTTCAAGGACTTTTGAGAGGAAAGGCAAGATAGAAATAATTCGGATTCCTCTCATTCTAAATAATTTCCCATTTAGTTTTAAACGAGTCCAGTTTCCAGTCAGCCTATGTTTTGCGATGACGATTAATAAAGCCCAAGGTCAGACGTTGAAAGTTGTGGGTGTAGATATAAGTATCAGCTGTTTCAATCAATCCTAGGAGCCTGTATGCTTTCATCCCCGATGGCCATACGTCAAATATCGTATACAGAGAAGCATCTGTAAAGTAAATTTAAAGCTACCCAAGCGAAAGTATATGTATAAAAACCTAATTCTAAATATGCTGCCCGAAAAGTAACTATTCCACGCGGACGAAGTCGCGGGCACAGCTAGTCGGTACATAAATAGAAAAGTTATGTCAATTTGAAAAATCATCTATACATATAATAAAATTGTAGAAAAGTGGTGTCTGTACAATGGAAATATAAACAAAAAAAGTAGCAAGGGTTGTTATAATATCGATGCCGAACCCGAAATCATAATTATTATTATTTTTGTCTGTTTGTCTGTTTGTCTGTGTGTTTGTACACGCTAATCTCAGAAACGGCTTACTCGATTAAGATGCGGTTTTCACGAGTATATTGTTGTAAGCTTCACTTAACATTTAGTGTTTATTTCATGTCAATCGGTACATAAATAAAAAAGCTTTGTCAATTTGAAAAATCATCTATACATATAATAAAATTGTAGAAAAGTGGTGTCTGTACAATGGAAATATAAACAAAAAAAGTAGCAAGGGTTGTTATAATATCGATGCCGAACCTGAAATTATAATTATTATTTTTTTAGCTGTTTGTCTGTTTGTCTGTGTGTTTGAGCACGCTAATCTCAGAAACGGCTTACTCGATTAAGATGCGAATACGTTGCCGCCGACCGTGTAAGTAACTGTGAAACCATTGAATTACCGGTGGAGATATGTTGAGGGAGCACAATATGCCAAGTAAAATATCGAAATCAACAGTATTAAAGGCATTGCTGAAATCCAGCAATGCAAGTACCGGTAGATTACCGATTTCCATGCCTGATCTAATGTCATCCGTAATTTGAACCAGAGCTGTGGTAGTGCTTTGTTCAGGTCTAAAACCTGACTGGAAGGGATTGAGAAGGTTAAATTTAGGAGGAAATGCACTAATCTGCATATGGACTAGACGTTCAAGGACTTTTGAGAGGAAAGGCAAGATAGAAATGATTCGGATTCCTCTCATTCTAAATAATTTCCCATTTAGTTTTAAACGAGTCCAGTTTCCAGTCAGCCTATGTTTTGCGATGACGATTAATAAAGCCCAAGGTCAGACGTTGAAAGTTGTGGGTGTAGATCTAAGTATCAGCTGTTTCAATCAATCCTAGGAGCCTGTATGCTTTCATCCCCGATGGCCATACGTCAAATATCGTATCGGAGAAGCGTCTGTAAAGTAAATTTATAGCTACCCAAGCGAAAGTATATGTATAAAAACCTAATTCTAAATATGCTGCCCGAAAAGTAACTATTCCACGCGGACGAAGTCGCGGGCACAGCTAGTAATATAATATACAATTAGAATATTTATCATTTAGTGCTATTATATTTCTGCTCTTTTATAGTTTAATTTTAATTGTCTGTCAATGAAAGGATTTAAGGTTCGCGCAACTAAATTCATTAACGTTTTGGTAGTGTCTAAAAGGTCCTACATTAAATATAAACAACTTTAGTTAGATTTCATGTGCATCTCTCCAGAAATACTAAGCTTTCCAGTGGCAAGGTAACATGGGTATTCCTGACAATCTATCTTGCTACTATGTAATCCTTGTTAAATAGATTCAAGACATAGACGAGAAATTCAAGTAGCTTGAAGCACATTAACTTGAAGAAATAGTAAGTATCTTATGACCACCAACAACAAACAAGGTGAACTAAGCGGTCACCAACCCGCCAAGCCCAAGTTAAAACGTGATAATTCCCACATACCTCATGAAAGGAAGCATATTAAGCCATAAACATTAACAAGTATTTAAGTACGTAAAGCTTAACCTCCAAAAGAAAATCCGGTGCTTATTCAATACATAAATTTAGTTCTTACAGTCATTTGTATGGTAAGCGTATGTACCAGGCATTTTTACGAGAGTCAACTGTTTAGAAGAAGGAAGTTTGTGTTTCAACTTTCGAGATTCTATAGTTGCCTATAAGCTGAAATATCATTTCGATAACAGCAATTAATCGTAGATTCACACGGTTATTATGTCTTAATATGGGTGTTTATTTCTTTCTTTTATAAAAAAGTACTCTAAGGAGAAAGTGTGGCTGAAGCTAACGACTCTTTGTTTGCTAAAACAAGCAAGTTTTATTCCAACATGGCGTCCAAAACTATAAAACAGCAAGCAATATATAAAAATTCTTCTATAAATATTTGTGTAAAAGGTTTTATATAATTGACCCTTTCTGTGTTATACCATTAATATACTTCATTAATTTAAAGCGTAAAAATTTAAATATGGTAAACTATCACATAATTTTTGATGTTTATTGTAAATTTTGTATAAACAAGCAACTGTGACGTCCAACGTATTAATCCCAGTCGTTTGTTTATAATGAACTTGACTGATTGAATGTTATGGTTGTCATAACGACACCAGTGTATAATGAACTTCCATACATTAAAGTTGTAGGTTGTATGTCTTAGAATTATTGAGTTAGTGGAGGTCGTTGGTTGTTGGCTAGAAATTTGTGTTGATTATTACACTCGGCCAATTTGTATGAAGTGTAACGGGATATTTCACAACTACACATAACTGTCAGTGGTCTTTAAATTTGGCTTGAGTTTCGCTACAGGGGCTTGTCTTTAAACGGGGTTCATTAGACTGTTGGTATTTAATATTTTTGTATTGATGTCAGTGTAAGAATGTTGGTAATCACATTACGATTTATTAGTATTTAATAATAACGACTTTTTATATTGCTTTCAAATCAGTATTTGTTATTTTACGAGTAGTTTTAAACTAACTTTTTTTTGTAAGAAAAAGTTTTTAGTCCGTTACTAAGTCAATCAACTAAAAATATCCTTTAATAACACTTAATGCACTTGCTTTAAAGGTCACAGATCCATGAACGAATTATTTCACCATTAACCAAAAAGCATTTTTTGTGTAGGACGTTGACCTACGCAAAAATTTTTGTTAAGACAGATTTGAAAGATATGATGTGCAAAATGTGTTGTGACAGGCAAGAAATAATAATATTATGTACCAAATTGAAAAAATACTTGAGTCAGTAACTATTTTGACTCGTTACTTTTATAAATTTAGAACTTATGGACTATGTATGTACCTCTAATTATGCATCTAATTAAAAAGCTCATCGGTATAAATAAGCACAGCTAGGAAAACAGAACATAAAAGGAAGGAACCACAGTTAAATTGCATTTCAGTTGTTATTTATCTATTAAATAATAACTTCTTGCTTAATCGACCAAAATACACACAAAAACACCACCTGCAGGACTTTTTACCTCCACGTTAATAATTTTAATATTAAAACAATATTTATTATGAATAAATCTTACTGTCACTAATGTACTAATACCGGCCGAAAGTACCAGGGGTACATAAATTGGGCAGCTGCTGTAAGCGCAAGTAAAACAAACGAACGCTGCAGGTGTCGCTGGCGCGATGTCAAATCGGTCACACTCGGCGTCGACGTTGAGTGAATCGACTACTTTATTAGGGTTCCTTGTTTATAAATATCAGTTGTTTATTTTGTTACGGATTTTGAGCTTAGAAGAAGATATAAATTAATTTATTATTTAGTGCTGTTGCGTATTTAATTGGGTTTTTTATTTGCTTGCGCGTCAATTTGGGTTTGACTACATCCTGTAAAAGAGGTATGGTCAAATTTCGTAAGTAATTTTTATCGATCGTACAATATTTAGGCAAATCTTAAAAAAATACGAGTTATCTATAGTATTATGATTGTGAAATAAATTACCTCCGTATGTTAAAAGGATTTTTTTTTATTTTAACATTAATCGGGTATCATAACCGTTAAATACTTTTCAAAAAGAACCATTTTTTTATATTCGCAAATAAGTCTAAATTTACTAAACATTTAATTAATTTACTTTAATTTTAAATATACCGAACCTCTCCCAATTAGACATCACGCTGTACAACGTATAATATTTCTTCTCCACGCGCCGCCACCTGCCGGGCGCCCATTAAGACCGGAACCGAATCCACGACTATCACTTCAAATAAATATAATTTTATTTTGATTGCTCTCTCTAATGTACACTACGCTTGTAAAGTTTCTTAAGTCAACAGTATTGGAGGGGTTTATGCACGTGTTTTATTTTGTGTCGCTTCCTTCTGAATACCTGGTATAGCACTTGATAATTTATAGTGAAAAGTTATTGAAGAGTTGGTAACAGTAGCTTATAATATATTTGTAGCTTTATCTTGTTATATATATATATTGTTAGCTTGTAACCTCCTTGCAGTGCGAGGATTTTTTGAACACGAAGGAACTGGCAAGCAATGATAACTGAAACAAAATAAATGTTTAAAAATAAGTTATATTAAATAAAATATTATTTCTTAAAACTAACTTTCCAAGGTGTAGTAGAAGTTGTCAGTGCAAGAACTTGGTGCTTGTTTGTAAACTTAGTCCAAGAACACAAAACAGCATTAGATATAAAATAATTCATTATTATAAAGTCGACCTCAACAACAATTTGTTTAGTTTAGCAGACACGATAATGCACAAATAATGACAGGCCACAAACACCATTATCTGTGAGAAAAATTAAAAAACAATATTTCCATTCGTACACTTCTTAATTTAAAACGTGTTAATGTATTTCGATGTCAAGGGCGTTAGCTGGCTGAATGCAGATATATATTTAAAGAAATAAAAACACTACATATTGGTAAAGTTTGCATAAAAATTGCTGTCTGTGTGGTCGCTAAAGAGAATGACAAACAAAATTACCTACTTTTGGTTTTTTTTATTAAAAGTATGGTTCTACCGAAAAAAAGTCATTACTTTTTTTGCTGAACTTGCTAAAGTATATGCATTTAATACCTAAAATAAATATGTAGGTACAACATTTTAAATAGCTTTTTACTCACCGCGTAGCAGCTGGTGATAGGAGACATTGCTACAAGCGTGAATTATAACAGAAATATGTTAAAATTACAAAATTCTCTTTTAGATAAGTCATGTGACCAAGACTTGTCAATTTCATACATTTGATTTAGATTACCGTTAACGATTTAAAAAGCCTCTTGTTCACAAAATTTTCTCATGAATAAAGTAAACACAAAACAGTAACATTTACCAACCACGTAAATTACAATTAAGTTATTTCACCAGGATTAAAAATATCACAGTATACAGTAACATAAATATTTAAGCCTGCTTCCTCCATCTTGTAATCTACAGCAACGCAACCCGATTCCTTTTCGTTATTACTTAAAGTAATTCTGTTAATTAATTTAATTTCGAGTGCTTGATACACTATCTGTTCACGGGTGTCGAGTGACATTACTGGGGAAGGATTATGAGATGGAGAGCTTGATAATACAACATGCTTTTAATAATTGGGGTAAGTAGTAACGAAGGAACGACTTAATAAATTTTGAGATATTTTGGAACATTTTTATTTCTTTAATAATTTGAGGCAATTCTTCATTGTTTTTTATGCATACCTCTGATAACGTATGTTCATAGCTGATTTTATATATAATAATATAGATGCTCATTCATAAATTTATTCTTGAAAACCTAAACTGTAGGAGCGCACTTAGGTTTCGTACCCACTTTTCAAATATTTTACGACATTTTCCCTTACAGCCTGCGTAATGAGTGGATGATGTATTAATATTCGTTAAAACTTTACTTATAATATTGCAAATATTATACACTGATATATAAGACCACCTATCAATAGACGTAATTATGATATTCATTCAACTTACTAGTTCTTTCAGACCTAAATGAATCCTAATTGCAATATACAGACTTAAACCTTGTCTTAATTGCATTTCGTTTCCACAAGCAACCCAACCGAAGCAAAACTTTTTTCCACATGTTTTTTAAGGCTATATCTTATCATTGCTTCTCAGTCCGCGATTCAACGTTAATTAATATAATTAAGAGCTAGTTAATTCAGAGATTACTCTTAAATAAATTGTACGTGGGATTGTAAAACAGGATAAAAATTAGGTGGATGTTTTTAAGCCGACTTCAAAATGAGGAGATTCTCAATTGGAAGGTATATTTATGTTTTATAGAAACTAAATATCATCATATATATTAAATTCTAGCCTATAAAGGCCCTTCCTATATACTTCTGGGCATAGGCCTCTTCCTATATAAAGAAGGCAAGAGCATTGATCACCACGCTTGCTCTTGGCATATTGGCGATTTTAGATCCCAAATTTTTTAATCCAGGTTTGCTCACAATGTTTTCCTTCACCGTTTGTCAGAAGTGTCTTAGAATAATTAAGAAACTACATAATAATATAATTTTGAAGAAGTCACATTAGTACTTTTGCCTGGGTTCGAACCTACAACCTTGTGCATACAAATCTGTTCATTGAACCGCTAGGCCATATTATTATAGTAAGACGTCAAGAATAAGGAAGGATGTTATGGAGATTGCAGTGCGAAATGACTGTAGTTCTGAGAAAAAAGAAGGAAATAGTCTCACAAGAAGTTAATCGCTAAGAATTATAGTTCAGCGGGCACATGTGGGATAACTGTTTGTAGTACTTTTCTTTTTATTATTTTTGCTGATCTCTTCTAAACCTTATACTATGAATATAAAAATCAATAGCAAAAAAAATTAGGATTATGCAACATGAATAAAATTTTAGATGTTCCCCATCTAACTCCAGATTGTCTGTCCTTAACCACTTGCCAATACCTTAAACAGTAAAAAAAAATTATTTTAAAAGTTAAAAATCCCTCTACTAGCCAAACCACAACAAACGGAATCCAAATCTAATAAAGCAACAAATTACAAGCAAATTATTCTCAGCCTGTCTAAACTTATTATACGATAATAAAATTAATTCGAAACGTTAATTCTAAACCGCTGCAACCGCATACTGTCAGTTCTAACACCCAACCAACGAGGTTGCATTTGAAACTATAGAGTGAGCCTATCAGAGTTTAAACCGTAAGAACTAGTGTGAACAAGTGTTGTCGTGAATTATGTATGAAGATGGAGCTTGCTGTTTTAAAATATCTATCTAAAACACTAATATTATTCTAACAATGTCAAAACCATCGATATTTTCTTATATAAGTTTCTCGTTGCGCGAAAATTAACTTAAATGAAAAACGAAATGTACTAGGATCAGACTAAAAACTGCTCTCGCTTGGCACAAGGGGAACCTAGCGATAGTAGCAGTCTATGCATATCATACGTCGATGCACCCAACCTTCAAATGATGACGGGAAATTTTATACGTGCGAAGCGATTTACGCGGTCTTTTACACCTAGATTGCAGACTAGTAATTACAGACTGTAGTTCTTTCACTGCGGCTTTATCTTGACAATTTACCTCATATATCTTTCGTAGTACAGTTTATGCTAATAGCTGTACCTGCCTTTTCTTTAGTAGTAGCTTGATATTTAAATATGATGACAGGTGAGTAGATAAGTGTTGTTTGTCTCTATAGTCGCACAAATTTTCATTTGAATGAAGTAGGTACATGAAAAATTGTGCGATTTCTTGTGGGTTGAAGTATGTAATTGCATATTTTTATAACTTTCCTGCTACTTGTTTGTATGAAAGGCATCGTCGACATTTTCAAGATAATCGAAATTCAAACATAACTCAAATATTTTGGTTTTTTTTTTACGAAGTTAATTATAACACACATAACTAAGAATAAATGTTCTGAAACATTTCTGGTTGCATATTGACTGATCTAAACACATAATACGTACATGACAAACATAATATTAATGTATTCTATGACAACCTTTTGTATGTAAATATAAAAGATATTGTATTGTATTTTTGTAAACTAACCTTCATATTAAGTCGGACGCTTTCTAAGCGACCTATTATGATTGCGGACATAAATGGACAATATAATGAGACATTATGACATTAAATCGCGTTTATATTTAAATCCTTTCTCCTTTGAAATTGGGTTTATTTATAACAAAACAAATCACTGTCTAATGCTTGCCATTGTGTTATATCATAATTTTTTTGTAGATTCACTGTGATTGTTATGCACACAAAACAGCTGAACATTACTAGTACCTATAGTCTATACCACTCTTGTATCTACACTAGTTTATACTGTGCCTCCACCTATTATTTTTTTTATGTCACACCGGACACTAGGAGTATAACGTAATACAGAAAATTTTCAATGAGTAAATAATTTTAAGTTCATAATCTCTTTCAGCAAGTTATCACTCACTAGATTTGTAAATTTTAACATGTATATTTTAGTAATTTTATCTCACCCAACATTCCACATAAAATCAAACACAAATCACCTATCCATATTAATTTCCTCACACGAGACACAAGAACTTTCACCTCCACTGCAAATATCAGATGTCCGTCACTTAACAAGCCAAAATCCACTCACGACACACTCTCACCAGCGCCATTATCTTATTTCGTGAGATTACTACTACACAGCGGCCTATAATTTGACAAATAGAGAATGAGATGCATTAGTGCGCATTTCCTACGTAATGGGGTACTATGGACCCTCGGTGTATAATTTAGCGGTGCGGTCGCGAAGATGGGTTGGTCGCGCGGCCGCGGAACGATAATGTTATTTGATAAAAAGTCTGATGAATCATTATTTAACTTTTATATTTGTATAGTCATTTAATTTCGTGTGTTTTGTGGTTCTTTTGTTTTTGGTTGGGATTTGTCGGGTCAAATGCGGCTACTGTTTTGTATTGGTACATTCAAACTTCTTCCTTACTCAAAGCTACTAGTATTTTATCTACTCATACTAAAATCAGTAAAGATAGGTTCATTATGAATTAGTAATTGTGCTAAAGAGAAGTAATAACGTATTTTGTTTATGTACTTTTCTTTTAATTGATACCCGTTACAAAACGACTGCTATCTCAAACTGAATTTCAGCGGCTTACTTTTTATTAGTTCTCATCCGTACACGTATTTTTCGAGCAATACGACTACAAAAATGCAGTAGCGTTTACCAAGTTTCATTGAATAATACAGACAAGAATAATAAAATGGTCATTGGTAGTAAAAGTCTTAAAAGATCTTTAGACACCCAACAAAGTATACTCAAACAAAATGACGTGCGACAATTCCTTCAAACTTAGTACTTATTCACTCCTCATGCATCAACTGTCGTAAACGCTTCATTCTCTAATAAAACGCAATTTGTGAGACACACCGAACTTAAAACTACAAGATCGGTTTTTACTGCATCGTAAACATCAGAAACTTCATTTTATAGGACCTTTGATATGACTTTATATCCCTTCTTATTAGATATGGATTATTATAAAACTATTTAACATCCTAGCCGTAAATTTGTAATGATTGATTGTAAAGTAATAACGACTTTATCCGATATTGTTGGGGTTATTATATTTTGTTAGCCTTTATAGGGATAGTAAAAGATGTTAACAAACTATAAATCAGAAAGAATGGGCGGCGTTATAGCTTTGATAGTACCGTGTAAAATATTTTCATTATGAGTTAAATCAGAAAACACATGAACTTTACAATTTACAGGTATGCTGATATGGTATGGTAAATATTTTATGCTTCTATTTGTGTGGTCTTAAACAATAATAAACAAAAATAATTATTAAAATATAATGTTTCATACTATGAATAAAAAAAGGGCACGTTACCTTAAAATTAACTTAATTTGTATGTAAGTACAAACAATCCTAGTGCGAAGACATGTTCTAAGAAACAATTTAACGTTAAAAGACACATATGTTATATTTACCATTAATTATATTCAGTGTCTACCTAGCCTTGTTATTATAACATTTACAACGCATTTAACAAAATGCCTTTTTTCACAAAACGAGTTGATACTCGTAGTTAATGCCCACTTTATGCCCAACTGTTATTCGATCAGGGCATAAAAATATGAAATGTCAGTTGGTTATAATAGTGCCCCTGAGGCCTGCAACTGTGAACTACTTACGAAGAATTGGAACTCAACCTTAAGGCTCAATTTTGAGTGATTTCAATATTCAGTCACCTTATTTTTTGGTAGCCTGAAGCGGATTTTTTAACACTGGTAATTATTTAATATGTGCCGATCGTATGTCATATCTACTTCGTTTTTTACACTTTTTTATTTAGGTACAATCATGATTTTTTAATTATAACATTTTATGAGATATATATTTATGTAAAGTGTGCGATGCATGTGCATGCGATCGTGTAAATATTTTTATATAAGGTTGAACTTTGATTTACATATAGCATGGTAATTTTTAGTAAGTGGTTTTTAAAATATAATATTATGTAGTATTATACATTTGGACTGACTGCGCTGGCAAATAGGACCAAAAAATCGAGGAGTTCTTCAAAATAATGTTTAGTTGACGATTACTAGAATTCATATACATACATTATTACTGGCACAAAATCCAAATCCGAAAACTAGTAATCGAACAAAAATTCAAATAGAATTCAATATCAAATTTCGAACATAAAATCAGTTGATTCCGCGATCTCGATCCGCGATACCGTTAAAGGATTACCTTGAGTGACGGGGCTCGTAACACCCAATTAAACTAGCGATAAGTTGGACGTCGGACGCATTGGACGTTGTACGCGTACTGGACGCATGAATCACGCCCTATCGCGTGCTGTACGTATGTGACGTATAAAGTACGGACATGCGAGTAACGTTTGTGTATCTTCCTACCATGCAATAGTAGCTTGTTTTGCAATATTGTTTTATTGGTGTAGGTTTGTTTTTGACTTACTGGTCTGGTAAAGACACCAAAAAAATATATTTTCATAATTATAGTGTTAATCACCAAGGTGCTCTTTTCTCACTCCATGTCTTAATTTCTTAGTAAAGAACTAAGTAGTATTTTTTTGTTTTTTTTTTTTGTTTTAATAAATGCGGACAACATCACATACATGGCTCTGAACCCAAAGTAAGTAGCTATGAAGCACTTGTGTTATGGAATTCAGAAACAACGAAGGGACCACAAACACCCAGACCCGAGACAATTTGGAAAAGTGACTTTCTGCATTGACCCGTCCTGGGATCGAACCCGGGACCTCAGAGCTAGCGACACCTTGAAAACCAGTGACTACGCCACTCGACCACGGGGGTCGTCAAAGAAGACTAGATATGTATTAAGGTAATCGTCACTTAAGCTTTTGTGTGAGCCTCGGTAACTTGCTTTGTAATAATATAAATACCAAAAGTGGCAAATATATTTTAATTAGACACAAAAAGGGTGATAAATATATCTGATCATAAAACACAGTACAATGTATTCTTCGGTGCTAAAAGCCAGATTTCAATGCGTCATCGCCTTTGTCACGGTCATTAACGAGTGCATCGCACTTTAAATTGCTTTAATTTTGTCAACACATAAAATGTTATCTACCTACCCGTATGTTGAAACCGCTTACTGAGCCCATTTGGCTGATCGCTACATTTATTAGCTTTATTCATTAAGAAACTTGCTTTTTTTGCCAAAATCTAGTTTTTTGCGAAATAAATTCATGGGCCATCAATTTTGAAATAGTATCGAAAATATGTACACACTGTTTTGGGTGAGCTTTTTTTTTTTAAAGTATTGGAATATTGTGTAGCAACATGGTTAAAAATAAATTACATTTTATGTGTCCCTACCTTATCTACTTTTTGATCTGCGTTGTGTACAGGGTATTAAAGATAGTAAGTCAAAAACCTAAGAACATCTGATAAAGAAACTCAATACCACTTTCTACATTTACGACCATAAGACCTGTCTAAATTGCAAATAGTAACTTCATGTAATCTATCCAACATCCGGGAGCAAATACGATTTGAAACCGGCACCTGCATTTCCCGATACTATGATGACTAAGCCGACAATACCTTCAAACTTAATATTAAATAATAAACAAGTGAATACTGGATTTGTCACAACATTATTTACTTCAAGCGATATGCCAACAACAATCCTCTATAATCTACTCGGACTAGTAAATTCACGTTCACGATAAATTCACTCCAATTTCTATTTAGTAAACACAATATCAATAATTTTGGCCGTACAGATCGCAATCTGGCACCTCTGCAAACACTATTACCGAGCTGTCGCCATATCTCAATATAATTTTCCAATAAACTATGCAAATGCACGAAAACAGGTAAACATACTGTCACTAGAATATTTAGTCAGGTAAAATTTAATGTACTTACTTTGTATCGTCATTTGTTCGAAGATGATTTATATTTATTTTCGACGACCTCCGTGGTCGAGTGGCGTACGCACCGGTTTTCAAGGTGTCGCTAGCTCTTAGGTCCCGGGTTCGATCCCCGGACGGGTCAATGTAGAAACTCACTTTTCTACATTGTCTCGGGTCTGGGTGTTTATGGTACCTTCGTTGTTTCTGAATTTCATAA
This sequence comes from Autographa gamma, assembly GCA_905146925.1. NCBI lineage: Eukaryota > Metazoa > Arthropoda > Insecta > Lepidoptera > Noctuidae > Autographa > Autographa gamma. Next base: position 3,773,959 of record LR989858.1, read on the forward strand.
CACAAGTGCTTAATAGCTACTTACTTTGGGTTCAGAGCAATGTATGTGATATTGTACGCATTTATTTATTTATACATTTTCTATTGACATAAGACAGGAGTGAAACATTGCCGGTTAGGCAAACGATTAGCAAAAACGTGACTTTCTCAATTGATCTACGTCTATACTCTTTTTTACACATATAATAAAACACAGTACCCTGCCGCATTTGTCTGTTTCTCTGAGCGCGACTAACTCAAGAACTTCAAAAAGGATTTTCATAATTAAAATTTGTACACGAATGGATAAAGGCATTGCCGCAGAAGGATTTATTTTGTTTACTTGCGAAATCTGGGACGGTACTTGTAGAAAGACATTTGCCTAACAGTATGTATACCTATTTCATCATCATATAGACAAAATCTATTTCCTCCTAAACTCAAAACGTACCTGTCTATTTATTAACATTCTAAGATTGTATTGCGCGACTACATTGAAGGTGATTCACTCTTATGGTCGGCCTACTTTACGATTATCTCTGCAGTCAAATGTGAGCGGATAATGTCATTCCTAACATATTAGTTGGAACTCAAATAGATTACCGATTACGGAAAATTAATATTCTGCAAGTTTGTTAATTTAAGGCTTATTTTCTTATACATATAATATGAGTACCCATACTTTGAATACACTGAGTAAATATTGCATGTGGTATTTGACTAATCCGATAAAATTGCGATTACTAAATATAATTATTCTGTAAATTACTATAAAGCATTAAAGTCTTTCAGTATATTTATTCAGTCAGGATTCTACTTCTAAATTTAATCCAATCAGTCGGAATGATTAACAACACAACTCAACTTTAGCTTATGCCTTCGATAGTATTATAAAAACATACTTCATAAGTAAACAAAAAAATCTCAAATCCACATTAGAATGAATATGACTTCTCTCCAAATATTTCCATTTTAAATCCGCAACGTGAAAGTAATTTCCTTTACTTTAACTTGCGGATACAGTTGGCTTTAGATACTTTCATTAACAATAAGCTAATTTGTCCCTGCCTTGTTTCGTTCTAATGTCATTGCTTTGTACACTCAAAAAGCGCAGTTTCAAATTAAAATTAGTAAGGAAAACTAGTTTCCTTTTATTGTTGACCTATTTTAGAATACTCATTTCTACTTTTGAATGCGAGTGTGCATTTTTTTAGAAACAATGTTTCATTCATTTCAAAATACGGCTTTGATGTATTTTTGGATTCGTTCTAGGTTTAATTATTCTCGTTAATCTTTTCATTGCAAATATGTTTGTCTATTTGAGAAATTTTGAAATTATGTTTACTTTGATGTCAACGATCTCCAAAAGAAAATAAAAATTGCTGCGAAACTATTAAACGAAAAAAATGCTATAAAATAAAAGTGCTGTACGAGAGACAAAAAACTGAAGGATAAATAATTGCTCAGCTTTATGAAAATATTGGTAAAATAAAAATCTCGGGCTAAATGGCCAACCGAAGCATGCACGTGACAATAAATATTGTATGAAATTCTGTAAAAAAGGCTGAAATTACTTTCACTTTTAAACTCATAGTTTTTTTTTACTAACAGATCATCATCACGCCTGTATCTCCGAAGAGGTAGGCAGAGGTGTTGCAATGTACACCCACAGTTCGCCGATAATAATAAGTCCCATGTAATAGGGGGCGAGCCTATTGCCACTTACCGGGCACAAATCCAACCTCCGACCTGCTACGGAGCATTTCATAGAAACCCCCAATAACACCTTGGTCGACTCGGGAATCGAACCCAAGACCTCCAGCGTAGCAGTCGCACTTAGCTCCACTAGGCCAACGAGGCAGGCTTTTTTTACTAAAGGATCAATAAATAAATATTGTAGTTATACAATTTGCAAGAGATATACAACTTGCCAGGTACAATAACTTTGTACATGTTCCTTTCTAATTGAATTTTTATTTTTTACTTATTTACAATATAGAATTAAAAAATAATATGTAAAGGATTTTATCACGAAATATGCTAGTAATAAAAAATAACTGGCACTTTTTGACCAAACGGTATTTCCAATTTTTTTTTAATCCCTCGCAGTATAATTAGTTGCGAACAGTTTTTTGTCATTAATCCAATTAATTAGGCAGCTGTCTATACATTGATCACAAGCAAACGCACATTGAGCACAATTTTGACAGTTCTCCAAAACGTCACGAGATTGTATCAAGTGTTCTGCGGTTATTTGAGTGAGAAGTAATTTGGAAATGGCACTATGCACTTGATGATAACGGATTAAAGAAAGATGGATATGCCAAAGAAATTTATTTTGTACAGAAAATAAATTTGTTGCACTTATTTTTTAATCAGCTTTGTTTGAAATATTTTTGTTTGAAATGGTTTGCAAAGTAAACAAAATCGTTTATACAAGCTTAAAAATCTTTCTATTTTTTTTTATTAACATATTTTTAGCTTTCAATACAGTTTGTCACAAAACTCATTTTTGTATGCAGAATATTATTTACTTTCAATATTGTAAGGGCGCTAGTTTTATCCAACTTAAACGAATCTATGAACTAAATGGGTTGTAAGAATTATTTTAATGATATTCAAGTTCCGTTGCGGTCGCTGATTCAGAAATATCATCGCTCATATTAGGCCACTTGTCATTTCGATTAGAATTTTTTACTAGTGGCCAATTCTGACCACGAATATGATACTTCAGTGTCACTAGAGCAACATTGTAACGCCTTTCAAAACTGGGAATTTGTTATTCGATACTCTGAAATAAGATATTGACATTTATGTTCTCTGAATAAGAAACAGTATAAAACATTGTTTGTGGGTAACGGATAAAATGGCTGTTCTTATTTGGCTATTAATTTTAATATAGAGCGTATAAAGTAGTGTGAAGCATTGTTGCTGCGTAAATAAAATTTTGTCAAATTTCTTTCAAATTCGAGACTTCATTTCAATGTTCGCATTAATTTAGGACTCTTTCAAACGCTACTGAAGACTGCACCTTAATACTATTGAAAATTCTTCACTAAAGTTGTGATAAAATTAATTCACAGATAAGTCTTGTAAGTTTATTTTTCCCCTAAATACTAAGTTTTCCTTCCGTTTTCGTAAACTCCGTAGATTTTAGTGTAATTTGATTTCATGGGAAACTACAGCTTCGAGTATGTTCATGACCCATTTCCACATAATTTAGCGTAGATCACAGGAACATCTCAGCAACTACAACAACAGCTATTAGATATCACTCACGAGTTCTCTACATCATTTCGTAGGCAGACAGTCCCGTTACATCTGTATTAAGTTTAATCGGATTACTAAGCGGTAAGCGGAGTTGACTGGAATCAATTCATTTGTAGTTGCGCAAGACATCAGCTGTGACTTGGACATCGTAGTACCTTGGATTTCTAGTTGAATAACATTTATAAGCCGCTTTTCATTCGTCTTGTTATTTGTAACGCTTAGTATGATTTTGTCGGTTGAAAGTTTTATGGGCGGCCACTTTGTTGTTGGTTTTAGATTGAATCTGGCTTGTTTGGAAATGGATGTGGCGTCTATACTAAAGTACTTTTTTTTTTGGTAGAGATCTTTGCTGTTAGCCTGAGCGCAGGCTTTGACTGCTTCACCAGACTTTTGGCGAGGACCTTAAGGCCTCCAGCCAGAGCAATAGGAAAAAACTAACTACGTCAGCAACGTCCACTAAGGGCACCCCCTGCGGGGTTCGGACCTCTACTTAGTGCGTTGCTAACAATCTTAATAAAGCAAAACAACAAGGGATGGCTGGATCTAAATTTTTATTATTTAGGGACATATTTTTATTGCTAGTTTGGCCGGCTCGGGCCAGCTTGGTCTAGGGACGGGAGGATAACATTTACGTTACTATATTAAAGTATATCTCACCTAAACAAAGGAGGGTTTATGGTTATTTCACTACATTTTACTCAATCAAAAAAATATAATTTGTAATGTATGTCCTATAATAACTAATTTAGTTTAACAAGAAAACAACTCAAGCTTATGTAAGTTTTCTTAACAGCTTACGATTTTCAAAAATCGGACAGCATTAAAAAATAGATAAACGTTAAAAAAAACGTTAAACTAAACGGCGTCAAAGAACTCATCGTCATCCTTGTCAATGGCGGAGAACATGCCCAGAAGGCTGGCAGCATTGCCACGTTATTACCTATATCTTTTTATTTGGGAGATTTTAATACTATATTATTATATAAGTACCTACTTTCGTTAAGAATAATAAACCTTTTCCCTATTTAAGTGAATCGTAAAAGTTCCATATTAGCAATCGCTAATCCTCCTTCTAAATCTTAGCTATCAAATTATTTATGAGACGTATAAAAAATATGTACACATATTATTACGATATATACTTAATTTAATCTCATATTTATTAGGTACTTCGTCTTTTGCTTTTGAAAACGGATTAAAAATAGTCGATTATTTTTCCGTTTTCTCTGCCCTAAAATATGCGTGCAGAAAATAACTGTAAATGGTATTTTATGCTTTACAATATTTTTAATAGATGCCTTTGCCTACTTAGGTATTTCTATGATCTAAAGAACAATTTGTAGGTTGTGTGTTTAATTAAAAATATGTCGCAGATAACATGTTTTGTGAGAATATTTAAATTTTTAGCTTAAGTAAACTTACTTGAATTGTCTTAGAAGATTATGTACTTAGACTTTCTTGGATAAATTTACTCAATAAAAGCTAACGATACAGTTTCACAAAACTTGTGACATTTAAGGCCATAGATGTTAAAGTAAGTTGTTTTGTCTTCCACTAATTTTCTGGTAAGAAATTGCCCACTAAATAACTGTAGTCAGTTCTCTAGAAAATTTATAGACCATTTCTTTGGCTGTGCAATTAAGAAGAAGATAGATTAAATAAATTAGTTGTGGGTTAGCCTAATCTTGACAAAAATAAACTATGAAAGCCTACTTTTAAAATTAAGTAGATTTTTTGTTGTGTTACGATGCTAAATTGGGATTTCTTTTCTAACAAAAAAATAACCTCATTACTTAATTTTATCTAATATACAAAAGTATTTCTAAATTACATTTCCAAAAGTCATTTACTGAGAATACCCTAGGAAATGTTTTTATGCCCTGTACTCTTATCAATGAACTATTTAAAAGGAAGTCATTGCCTACTTAATACATGAAATCCAATAACAAACAAAAAAGAGTCTGGTTTCTAAGACTGAAAAAAGTGTCAAAATATGTTCCAATGTGAAAAGGCCTACCCGTCCTAATTAAAGATACTAGCAATCAAACATTCATTACATTACATAGAACCAAAAAGTGTAGTTGACGAATAGTATAATTAATACTAATTATCATACCGGTGTGTTTCAACGCGTTTGTTAATTTACCTAACGCGCCCCACGAAAGGCACCAAAACCACTATGAAATTGAATACGTACAACTGCTACCCATTTTGGGCGACGGACTCGTTTAAGGATGGTTTTCACTGAGCGAGCGATCAAATTGTAAGTAACATAGATGAACGAAGTACAAAAAGCACAAGCTTTAAATTTCATGTGGTAAAAAAAAATCAGTGTCAAACGTTCAACTATAATTGACCTCTCTACGATTCGTTTTCCTAATATATTAAACAGACTTGGATAAAAATTAAACAAAGAGCTAAGTAAATAAGTAGGCCTATACAAGCTAAATGAGTCGGCAAAAATGAGTGATATGCGCTTACAGTATGTCAAAAAAATTACATGGTATTTTTCACCACAAATCCTTCAGTAATTAGGCCACCTCTACAGTTATTATTTACACCCTTATTAAAAGTCACTTTTATGTGCAGTTCAATTTCAGATTTCAATACGCATTTGACAGACATTGTAAATGAGTTCTCCGTCTCGTCCTACATTTCACTGCAGTGAAACCAATCTCTAACTCTAAACACAAACGAGCCACCCGAATCACACGGCTGTCTACTCCTATTAACTATACTAATACATTTATCTGTCGACCGAATACTTGACAAGATTTCACAGTCTACTGAACAACTTTTAATCAAAGTAACCTTAAAACATTAGAGAAAATTATAATTCGAATTAATGGAATACTAATTTGTGGGAAACTTGTTGAACTGCGATTGGATCCTTTTGTGGTATTTACTTATTGTTCAATAATTTATCCCAACTTTGAACTTAGGTCGTAATCAGTATTGCAAACTTAATATTTCTTAAATAATATTGGCGCAATCGTTAGGTTTCACAAATGAGTCGAATGTTGTAACTTGTTACTTAAAAGAACATCATCAGTTTTTTCCCTAATTGGATAAATAAGATACCTGTTTCGTCATCATACAGATTCTTAAAATCAGATCGTTTACAATGTACCACGGACACACACGATGTTCTTAACGATTTTCAGCAGTGGCAATCACAACTGTTTTGACGGTTGTCATACGTGCCGTACTCGTTACCCGATTGGTGCTCCTGCTGCAACTGTCATGACGTCACAACCGCTAACGGACGAACCGCCGCCCCACTAACTAATATTCGTTTTTCTCACCATCTTGCACGCGCGCGCGCTCCGCGATCTATCTCAAGAAAAACCCTTTAAACGCGTCAACTCGATCGATATTCTGCTAGGAATCCCTATTCCGAGCAGTTCGTGATCTTCAGCAACAACTGTGGTGAAATCAGAACGCAGGCGGGTCATCGGCAGCAGACATAGCAGACCAAGGTACGTGCACGTGTTTTAGTTTGTTACTGCTGCACTTCCTGAACATCGTTTGTGTCCTCGTCCAGCCTCTCGGGCTGTCCCAAGTGTGTGGTTACTCATCGTTTTTATCGCGACTGCACAATACCTAAAAGTTAAAAAAGATTTTTGAGATTTATGCCAATGTTACACATTGTAATAAAACTACTTTTACGGATTTTATCGCGGTTTGTATTTTGATTTTAGTTCCCGACGTTTCGACACCTTTGCAGGTATCATGATCACGGGGTGACAGTCTGCTTCTAAATTAGTTTTAGTTCAAAGTTAATAAAGATGTTGACATTTGAAGAGAGGAACTTCACAAAATCCGTTACATATTTTACCATACAGGCAGCCTTTTATTTTGAATTGCTTAATTAGGATTATCATTAAATCGAAACAACAATAAAATCGAAAAGTAGACATCAAAATATCATCCCATCATTTTGTTGTTCGATGCCTCCATCTTACAAAATGAAACATCAGTAATGCTACTAAAATTGTTATCAGCACTAAAACGTTTATACATCATAAACTCTTCAAGCATAAAACCAATTGTGTATAAAACAGAAGACGATACATGAATTTTCTCGTCGATAAAAGGACCTACAATTTGTTAAAGGTCCATAACAGAGTAATGCGGAGTACGCACTTGGCCGGAAAGCTTTTGTCTGTCCCCTTAGAATAAGGCTGTGGACACACGACTGACATGGTTTGTGTGACGTAATTTATGTATTCCTTGTTAAGGATTCTTGGTGTATTGTGTTGATAATTCAATAGTTATATTAACGTATTTCTTAACTAGCTTATTACTGTCTCTATCAACACTTAAATATGCTCATTTTGAACATTCAATATTCATATTGAAATAATAATATTAACCCCAAATAATAAAACACAACTTTAAGACCTTCTCAAATGTGTTTCTATCGCTCTTTACACCTAAAAATGAGAAGGACAACACGAGCCTTCCCGGCACAGATTTTACGTTTTAGTATTCTTCCCAAGCTTACAATTAAGCCCAACAAATTAATCCATTTTGTCACTAAAATTGCTTTCATAAACAGCAATCAAACACTACACTGCAATCGAACCACAGTGGCATAAAAATTAATAATTCACAATTCCCTTTCGCCGTGTCAATGTTTCCCTTACATTAAGGACTTGGCTATCCTTTAATTACTAGGCTCGTGTATATTTAGCTCGGGTAGCTCGTGATAGCTAAATTAAAGCCTCAGAAACGACGGCTTAATTGCAAGCCGACGTGACTGAAGACTTTAACTGCGGATCTTGTCATACGTAAAAAGATTCTAATTCTTTATAGTGAGCGTTTAATTAGTGTAGTTTGATGATTTAGTTGGTTTGAATGTAAATGTGCGGTTTATGGTTGTTATTTTATTTCAGTACATAACTTTTAGAATTTACTTTATGATTTTTGAAATATGGTTTTATATTTTAGGATGATTAGGCTGTCTCATTAAGTATGAACCAGGTTTCTCTTTAGGCATTTCAGCACATATATAATTCTTCACCATACCAAATCGTAAGAAGACAGGCAATTTGCCTCTACTTAAATTATCTCCTACCTTGAACTCTGCTGTCAATCCTATCCTATTCTAAAGTCTTCTTAATGACTTGGAAAATTGCAGTCTAAATTACGAAGCTTATTTAAATATTCACCAATTTCCTTCCACACATTTGACCAAACATAAACAAATCTCAAATACATTAACCCAGTAACTATGATAGGGAATAATTCAATTCGAATTTAATTAAGGTACCGTCTCGCTTTCACGACACACATGTAAGGATCGCAAAGCCGACGTTCACGATTCGTTTTATCGGGCTGGACGCATCGATGCACTCATTCAGTCAGTGTTTAATGTTCAACCGGTAATACTACACCAGTACATTGCTAATACGACGGCAAGATTGTGTCTTAAGGTTAGGTTTCGTTGTAGCGACAAATGTTTACGAATTTTGATTACAATTTCCGAAATTTTCAAAAAGACTTAAAAAAGATTACAAGAATAAATACATATTATAATATTATTTTGGTGTAGGAATAGGAAAGCGTTTTCTATTGGTGGTTTCTGTAGTTTAACTCAATTCTTTTATTCATTCTAGCTCCACATTCGATATAAATGTAGTTTCAGGTTTGAACCTCAGTAAATTTTCACCAACTCTGTTTTCATCAAAGAGAAAGCGAGTGGTGAACTTTTGATCTACCCGATTGCCAAATACTCAAGCTCAAATCAAGTGTCCACCCATCTGCTGAAATTGGAAAAACAAAAACAACCGCCACAGAGGAACGCTGTACTATTGCACACACATGTGAGCACACTCTAAATCGCAGATAGAAAGATTCGTGACTGTAGAATCACAAACGGTAGCCGAAGTCGGAAATCAAATCCAATTTACTTCATTTGCTCGCCAGTAAAGTTCACATCTAACTCTTGAATTGAAAGGATTACGTTGTAAAATGAAGTTCCCAGTCAGCCCGTTCCGTACACGATCCAATGATAGATTTGTACACGTTTGCCGGTTTAACGTTTGATTTACTGGTAATCTTGATGCGAAGCTAATGCAAAGGAATCGAGTGATTTAAACTCTTTGTAGGTTGTTGATAAAGTTATGGCAATATTTGAAAAAGTTTTAGAATCCAATCGGTTCTATTCGTAGATTTTTAAAAGTATTTTCTCATAGATACCTGTAGGTACTCATGCTTTACCTAGTCGATTATAATTATTAATATAAAATAGTTTTTGTTGAACCGTGGAAAGCAAAAAAAAAAAAGGTAAAGCAGGTACTATCTTCTCGACTAAATGGGCAACAGGTGTGATTTTTATAATAATACGCAACAAAAAATAAGTTTATAAAAAAAAAAGTCTGAAAACTACACCGATAAAGGAAAAATGAATTTCGCATCAATACAAAATAATAAAATCCCAAATTGACTCAATGAACAGGGGAAAAAGCGAAGCTGCATTTTTATCATCAATTTAAATAAAATTAATGAGAATTGATTTAATCTTTAAAAAAGTTTATTTCGGCGAATTCGTTCACTTGCAACAAATTAAATGCAATTATGATGTTCGTTTTTTTATAAATAATATTATCTATCAATATTAATATTTTATATAATTATTAATATTACAAACATTTTTGTATTAGTGAAATACCTGTATAATTGTATTAATTGTCATAAAAATCACATTCTTTTTTTTTTCCTTTTAGCTTTTATGTATGTGTTAGGTATACGTTGAACAGGCATTTATAAAATTTCTCTAATGAGGACGACCTTTATCTTAATCTATCTCAAAAAGTAAAACATATAAATTTAGAACAAAAAGAAATACAATTTCTCTCTAAAATACAAACAGTAACATCATAAATTTTAAAAAGTAACCACTATCATTCTCTGCTATGTTTTGCTGACCTTTAAGTTAAAATGTCAAAGAAAAATTGCAGTAGGTAGTATTAAAGCTTAGAGCCAACCGCAGGCCATTTCATTAAGAAACGAAGGACACTTGCTATCCTTTTGATTAAATCTCTTAGCTGTTACACGCTCCGTCTTAGCAACGTGTAAGAAACAGGTCATCTATCTTTGCAGGCGACCCAATGAGAGAAATTAATTTATCTTTTAATACTCTTTTAACGTTGTATAATTTGTGTGATCTGTATAATAAAATATTCATTTGAAATAGGGATAACATTTTTTTTATGTAATATGGTTTTTGAATCTTTTGTCAAAATCGTGTGATTAATAAATAAATAGGTTTATAGGCGGGCTTTTTTTTAAGCACACAATATTCAGTACACATTTTTTTCTACCAATTTTTATCGTTACTTATCGGGTTTTATTCACTCAAATAAATAAAAAGTTCTGCAATGAAATGGCAGTAAAATGCCTTCCAGTACCTAAACACAAAACGAAAATATTGCTGAACGCAGTTCTACTCAGATTGCTCCATCACACAAACTCGCATCTAAGGAAGGAAGCTTAGTGAGCCAGATGAAAAGTAAACACAAGTTTGATTTACATAGATTGAAACAGTAGTCTCGTTGAATAGAAAACTTTTATTGGAATTGAAAGCATCATACCACTTATCGTTCCCGCAGGGAGACGAGTTTTCTTTCGCTGTATATTCAGTTTCAGATGGAGTACTTTATCCGATTGAGTTCAAAAAGACTGGTAGTAACGTTGCTCCTCTTTGTCAAACTAAAATGTTCTGTCATACAGATTTTGTTTTTCGATACACGTTTAGCTCTGTTTATCTGAGAATGCCAGTATGTCAAAGGACCTTTTCTTTTAAAGAGAGTTTTGTTCTAACAAGGTTTCCTAGTTCTGATCACGTTTAAAGGTTGGTTCATAAAATATAACTACAATTAAAAAAAACAAGCATTGAATACAATGACTTATTGTCAGTTTTGTTATGTGGTTCGTCAGCAAAATAGCCAACTTGTATTTCATTTACAAAATTTTGCAAACTAAGCTAAAGTTATAAAACCACGGGCCTAAATCCACAAAACGAAAAAGGCATGATTTCATTTATTATTTGTTTTATGAATACCTCAGTCTTTATTTTGACCGATGCATCTAAACTACGCCTCAAACAACTGAAAACAATTTTACAAAAAAACCTATAAGTAATGCTCGGCAAGAGAGAAATAAAAATAATATTTTGCATTAAAAAGTTTGCAGGCTACAGCAAGTCTTTCCTAGTCTCAAGTGGAGCATAATCTCGATGGCTGGACTAACTTTTTTTATATTTCCTCAGCGACTTATTTTAAAAATAAAACGTTAAGAGCATTTTGAGTTTGGAACTAAGATTTCTCTTATAGATTAGTTATTCCAGGTATTGCATTCCAATGTTAATTTTAAGTATTTAGTTTAGTCTTAATACATACATACATATAATCACGCTTCTTTCTCATAGGGGTAGGCAGAGACCACTTCTTTCCAATTGCTACAATCCTTGCGCACTTTTTTCACTTCGTCCACTTTCATTATTCCCGTACTTCTACTACTTTCCTCTCATGTATTACTAGAATATTTAGATTAGTTTTTATTATTTTGTTATTATTTATTGGGCAAAAGTGTAACAATTTTTACTGGTTATTTAATTGATCGGGGTAGGTAGTCAAACGCAATAATATATGAAAAAAAAAACAACACGAAATATTACTATATTGGTTTCCAGAATGGTCATCATGTTATGCAACAAAAACCTGAAACCATAAACTGTTGTGTTTATCGTTTTAAATGATGTCGCAATTAATCCTATCGACATATTTTTCTTTAACATTGCATTCTTTTCAAAATTCTTCGGGTCGTTAAATGATAGGAATTATTTGGGTTAGCAAGATATTTTTCACTCAGGAATGCCAAACATCGGTTCGTAATAAAAGATCCATCGTATTTTTTGCATAAATAACCTGATAAAATACTTTTAATTGCTTTGAATGTTTATATCATTATTCTTGTTTCTAATAATATAGGTTGGTCATCTATTATGTCTGTCCTCTTTTTCGTATTCTAAAGAAGCATTTGATAATTATAAACCTTTAAAGTTCTAAGAAGTCAATAATAATCAGTTTCATGGTTACATATTTGATATTTTTTCTCATACAGCGTCAAGTTAATTACAGAGACCATTGATATGTTTAGTTGCAAATGACATGCCTAATTACGTGTCTGATTCGCAACAAAGTATAGTGGAACAGAATACGAAAAGAAGCAATTTTTGTGACTTGTTATAAAAACAAATAATACGTAATTATGTGAATCCAGTGGTCAGATTCACGGTTCGTTGAGCACGGACGGTTTCTAATGAAGTTATAATGCCTCTGTAATATGTTTGCTAAATATGTTTTGTGGAAAATTGCTTTGCGGCTTTCTCCAATATATTACCGTGAGTATCTTTAACAGTTAGACGTTGAGGCGGATGTTTTGAGTAATACCAGTACTATTGAGAAACATACTGCTATGTTTCTCAGTAGAAATCTCTATTTACTTCATTGCCTTTTCGATTAATAAAGCTATGTTTGAGTTATTAAAAGTAGACAGAAAATGACAAAAATCGAGTAATGAACTGAAAGTTTAACAGTCTTAACTGTTGATTTTTGAGTTTTACGCGAAAAGTATATATTGAAATAAAACTATTTTTTAAAGACATTGAAATAAAACATCATCATGCCCGTGACCGTCGGGACCTAAACTATAAATGTAAACCACGAAAATCTGCAAAAGTAGTTTTATTTCAGTTTGACTTACACGACTGAAATGACTACCAGCAGGCACATGACAATTTATGAATCTGAAACCTCAGAGCAACAAAATAAATAAAACGAAAACAGATTTAGCGTTGTAAAATTAGATACGATTTTAAATAAAACAGCATTTATAATGTAAACAAAACGATCACCATCAGTAACATCGAACTCAAATAGAACATTCCTTATACGGAGCAAGCGATTTCAATAAAACTAAATTATTGTAAACATAAGGACAAATTGTGAGCACATGATCATGAGTTCAAAGTAACCCATTAAAGGCATTATTAAATAAGCCGACGGATTCATTTTTAAATTTGTTGACGCTCGAGTCACGTTTCAAGGATTTCGGGAACTGCTTTAAAAACGCTATTAGGTTGATCGTTAAACTTTGAATGAGTGACATCTTTAACTATACCAAATATAATCTACTCTCCAAAAGTAGCTCACTAACCCTTTTTGCGACGGAATAGGGCTCAAATTGCAAGTAGATTAAGATTTTTGGGTGTAAATAGAAAAGTTGTATTTATAAGTTGTCGACTACGCTGTCATAGTATACTTTTTGGGTCATCACTCGTATTTGATGCGTTTTAAGAAACGTGAAGGATTAATTTTAGTTTTAATAGGAATTCAGATGCTTTTGAAGGCGAAACTACAAAGTTCAGGAACGGTTAAACCCGATTTATAGGACTTTTATAGTGAAGATGTGATGACACTTAATTAATTGTTGCTGAAAACGTTTCAAGTTTCTTAGAAAGCCTTGACTTTTAAAGCTGTGTTGTTGCTTTGCGCGGAATCTATACTGAAATCTGAAATCTCCTGCGAGAGGCTGGTAATGTTAATGCCTATTCTTTATGAAAAAGTACCTTGGCCCAGCTGCGAATTGTAGTTCCATTTTACTACTATATTGTGTACTATTTTGAGTAAATATTAAATTATTTAACTTTCGATTCTACTTAAATGAACTTACAAACTCAGTACTCAATTTATAATATGTATGTAGTATTTTTTCCTCAATATAAAATGACGACTAAAATTAAATCAAACTTTTGTTTACTTTTCATTCTTCAAGGATTATCTACTTTGTTTCTCAACCTTTTATTTATTGGAATAGCGTGTAAAAGATTAAGCTATAAAGTTGGCATCGTAGCGGCGCGAAGCTGAGCACTGCGGGACGCGAACGGACAAGCATAACACATTTTACAACTATTAGAGAAGGCATACACATTACACATGCCTTAGTTTATCGGTAGATACAGTCGTGCACACCACGATACCATATAACCAAGAATTTTAAACGATAATCTTTGGTATAAAGTTGATTTTTGAACAATAGTACTTATAGAAATAAAAGTAGTCGGTAAAACTTTATTTTTACAGTTGAGTACCTGTGCGCGATTGTACCTGTGCAATTATTTACAATAATCCTCTGTCATGTTTAAATGTAATTGATTACTACGATTTAAAGATAAAGTTCGTCATGTTTGGTTTTTTGGCATTTAATTTAGTTTTTTAAGGAGCTTAGCGTCATACTTTTGTAGCTAAGATTTAGTTGAGAATTACAAACACGCATTAAACTTATCGACTTAAAATATGCAATACATATCGCAGTATGAGTCAATGTATGAAAATTAAAATTTCAAAGTAAAAACTTTATAACGAATGTTTTAAGAAAGTACAGAAGCTTATAAAAGCACTCGACATAAGCTAGGGCTTTCACGAAACATAATTTAAAATAAAACTTGTAAGATTTTCAACAGCACTGAATCTTACTTTGTGTTATAATAAAACCTAAGTCGGTATCTTCAGTCGTACTTTAGGGATTAGTTGGTTATAAGCAGTAAACTTATACGACATGACTATCCACTACATACTTACGTAAACGCGAGCCAACGAGCTAAGTTAACGACTTTATCTTTTCGTATAATGCCTACTTAAGCACACATTTGAAGTCGCTGCATATTTAACGATATTGAATTTATGACTCGAAGGAATCGGCGGGCGACTAAAAATTATAAAGATTCCACAATTTATGGCCTTCTACCGACTGACCGAGGAGTAATCCGCTTAGCGTCGAACAACTTATTAAGTGTGGGACTAAATACTGATATATTTTTCTCGTTTGCTTCGTTTATCGTTACCGGCTCGGTAAGGACATGAGGCTGTGTCAATATGAAATGTATTCTCGGATCAGAGCTTAAAGCATGATTTAGATAACATGAGATATTTTAATATCGTTTGAGTTGCATTACATTGCTGGGCCGCAGGGCTATGATGATACAACTGATTGAGTATGGACAGAAATGTACTGCAACTTGCACGATATTTATCGCAGCGTCAATAAGCTTTAAGTCGTAAAATTGTGAAGGTCTCTTTGAGATTCTTACCATGGGAGGTTTTTAGGGAACATAATGGGTAATGCTTTCAAAACACCTTTGATAGTTTATAGGTGTTATTTTTAAAGAATTCATTTGGTTTAAAAAAAAACTGTTTATTCGGCCATAGTTCTATTTCCTTGTATCTTGTATGTATGGTATTAAATGTTGTGTAAATAGTCTTATTTTTACATACAATCTTAGACTAATTGTTCAAGCCAAGAAGTTCAGTGTGATCTGAACGCTAAAGTTATATTAAATTAGGAACAAAGCGTGCAATATTGACATCACAGTTATAAACGACTGTACAAAAAAAAACAATTTATTGTTAGACTATGTAAGATAATTATTACGTTTAAAATAAATTTATGCTGATTTTTTTGGACTCCCATATCATAGTTGGCCGAAAACAAATTGCAGAAAAAGAATTATGTTTACAAAAGCAACAAAAAAATATGTATAAATTAATAGTAATTTTTATCGACAATCTATTGCTTTCATTTATAGGTATATCCAAAGTCATAGTTGTACAAAACAAGGATTTTAAACCCGAGCGCTGCAATAACGTTAAGTTCTTCAATAAGTATTAAGTGCCTCTCAGCATTAGTAGTTAGCCATGAATACATAAAACGGTTTCTAGTTAGCTGCATTTACTTTAACGACTTTGCATCAAACTTTTATTTTTGTGATGAACTCAATTCATGGCAGTTTTATGCATTCGAATAATTACTTGATTGGAAAAGGGTTTATTGTCTGTTGCTGAGATTTTTATGTCTTAATAACACTTATTTATATAAGTGTACAAAACAATGACAGTAAAAGAACATAAACGCTCAGATTAACATCAACGCAAATACAATTCGTATTCGTATCTTAGGACAAAATGACAAATTATAAATATAATTTAGGAAGTAACCTTTAAGTATCTCGCCGAAAAATCTGACTGCTCATCGTTAGGAGATTAATATCTCCGTTCGATGATCGTATAAACAAATGATACAAACGAGTGGTCAACGACCCGAGCTGTCAGATAGCCGTTCTTGTACTATCTAAAGCCCAACAATAGGAATCTATCCGTTGAATAATAACTCATTGTCTTACTTTTTGTTAAACTAATCACTTTATTGTTCCACTCTTATAATCAATTATTCGATTAAGTTTCATATAAATGACGCCATCATTCCTATCATATATCCGATGTAATTCATTAGCTTCGTGTGATGGAGGTATGTAAATTTATAATCATATCATCGGCCCAGCTTTGTTTTTTACGAATTATTTTGTAGTCTAACTCGGTATGTCATTAATAAAGTGATGATCCTATTGGCGCGCATTTCAGTCTTGGAATTTCTCTCGATCATCGTAACTTGTCTGATACAATAAATGCTAACATCCTAACGGTTGTGTTCGATCGGTGAGTGATCGATCGTTTCGTTCGATTCTTTTAATTGACTCAACTATTGCCAGTTGTTTGTGGCTTCGTCTAGGGAACCGTCAAACCGAATTTTCGGTTTGGACTACCCACGTTGTTAATGCGTTTACAATCTTTACGCTCATTAACCGCCAATCTTAAGATGATTAAGTCGTAACATGTTTTATAAAATTTAGTCGTGTGCACCAATTAAAATTTATTTTCTATAAAGACTCTCACGCCTCGCATATAGATATGCATCTTTACGATAAGAAAAGAAATGTGTGCGTGTTTCATAATTGCTTTTAATACTATTTGGGATGGTACGAAAGATCTCCGAAGTGATAAAGCCCGTGCATAAATTTCCCCATTATGTATTTTGTTGAAGTTTTGGAATGATTGATGACGGCTAAATCTCTTGTATAAACATAATAAATATTGCTTAACTTTCAATAACCGATAATTTTAAATTCGACGTGACGTAGGCGTGCTTGAATATAAATATGAATGATATAAAATTTTATTCACTCTTACCAACGGGCTTTGAATGGCCACATTCTTCCAAGGCGACTTAGCAAATTTATTTTTGTTTCCCCTAAAGCAACTTTTAGCTTTGAAGGTGACAAAATAAAACCAAGAATTATTGTACAGAATTTGGACACCGACGAAACAGAGTAAGGGTGTAAGGTTAAAAAAAAGTGTCAATTTGATCCGGCAGTACGGTCACGTACGTTCCACCGCGACGGGATCGGAAGTCGATTCTATGTAACTAAACCAATCAGGCGTCCATTGTCTCAGATAATACCATGTATCGGCTTGCCTACATGCTTGTTACGTCGTGTTCGTATTAACAATTCGTTTCGCCTGTAATGCGGAGCTTAGGGTCTTTAAAAACTGTTTTATTGTCTTTTAGTTTGTGTATTTTTGTTTGGTTAAGATGGTTATGAGCAAGCGTGGTGATGCGCGTGCCTTCTCTATATGGGAAGAGGCCTGTGCCCGGTAGTGGGACGTTTATAGGCTGGTATTAGCATTATTTAAGGTAGTTAGTCTTTGTTAAAAGAGTTTAAGAATTTGAAGACTGCTGTGTTTCATTACTGTATTTGTTATGTTTATCACACTATTGCGTCATTATTTTCGTTTTAAAATATAAGTGTTCCAAATGTCAAATTAATAATTGTTTTATGGAATGATTTCAATGTTATTCTAATGTCAGTTTACTTTTTGCACACACTCTAAATAAACGTATCGCACTTCTTGTTTCAGCGGTGAATTTCTAGTATGAAATCTTTATTATGTAAAGTGTCTTTTGTATCTAAATTTCATATAAAAGATTAAGCTTGATTAGTCTAGTCAAGAGTCATAGAACAATTAATTTAGTTACAATTTAGATTCAATTCTATTGTTTTATCTGTAGTTTAACCTGTATGTAATAAAACCGGCGCCACTGTTGACGTTAGATATTTTGCACGTTCGTAAAATATTTGTTATTGTTTGATTCAAATGGCCAATTACTATGGGTATGCGATACGATGTAAAAACATTTTATGGTTATTTGTTACTTTTATTTATGATGTTCATATGAAACGACAATAACTATTATTATGCCTTTGCAATTTACATAACCGACTCTACTTAAGTTGACGGTAGATTTAAATTGGCAATAATCTATCTGTATTTTTTATTTGTAAGGTAATCCTGTTTACGAATTAAGTGTAAGTAAAAAAAATATATAATTTAATTTGTAATACTGAGGAAACACAGTTATTTATCAATCTTCAATATCTTCCTATATCATCAAACAAAAATATTTTTTCACTTTACTTTTATCTACAATTTTTTTTTTTATTTTAAGTCTAATCTAATTCTTTCAAGATTTCTTTAAATAAACCTTTAAATCTCGGATATAAACCTTAAATCTTCTTAACCTTGAGTGTTTACTTAACGAAATTAAGGCGCTGTGTATAGTAAAAATGGGCTTTTTCAAACAGTTTTTTAGCAAACTGTATAAATGTCAGAGCAGCTAAAAAAATATATGTTAATCTTCATCATTTTTGTGAGATAACCTTTATTTCCAAAACACGATTTCATTAATTTTTCTCGATAAAAAAAATTCGTAAACATACCTCTAAAATGGATTTTCAAAAAAGTTTTCCGGTATTACTGATGAACCAATGTTGATAAATTTTTCAACAGAAACGTAATAACTAATAATGAAGATAACCTTTATTTTAGTTTTTCAATTAAGGTAGTATTTTGCCAAATATTCAGATATTTAATGAAAAATAACACATTCCTGACAAACTAAATATGGCGTTTTGTTCGCTTCTCTTTCATTCCTACGCGGACAGACAGTGTGCGCTGAGGCGCGGTGCTAGACGGACCTGTGTCACTTTTTTTCTGATTGACAGATCTAAAATACATGACAAATCGAAAATAATTTAATGAAATCTGTCAAACAATGACACATAATGGAATTTGTAAAGTAATTACTTCCTGCTTTTTGCACATCTAATCTCTTTTCTATTGATCCTCTATAGAAGCGTAATTTGAAAATTTATGATAAAGCTATATTGGTCTAGCGGTCGCGTGCTTATAAAAATTTGCGATGTTATAGCTGAACGCAGGTTCGAACCTAGCAATAAAGATTTATTATTTTGCTTTCATTTTTTTTCAATGATGTATTTTTTTTTACTTTTTGTGTAATTTTTTAATAAATTGTTCAATTTTAATAATAAAATTATTGATTTCTAATAAGATGCATATTTTTTCATTTTAATTCATGACAACTTTTTCATGACTTATACATGGTGTACAATATTGAAGTAACTAGTAATACCAAAAGATGTAATTGAACGCCATAACGTTTGTAATAATTACAATAATGAAGTAAACTGCTGTTTTTTAATTAATGTAAGATATTTGTGAGGAGTCATTTATATAATGAAAAATATTTCGGATCTGACAAATTCAGTATATGTATGGCGTCTTGTGGAAAGACGACGAAAAGTGTGCGCGCAGACAGAGCAAAGATATTTTTTTTTGGTAGAGATCTTTACCGTTAGCCTGAGCGTAAACTTTGACTGCTTCACCGGACTTTTGGCAAGGACCTTAAGGCCTCCGGCCAGAGTAATAGTAAAAAACTAATTACGTCAGCAACGTCCACTAAATGCACCCCCTGCGGGGTTCGGGCCTCGACTTAGTGCGTTGCTAACAATCTTAATAAAGCAAAACAACAAGGGATGGCTGGATCTTAGTTTTTATAATTTAGGGACATATTTTTATTGCTAGTTTGGAAGGCTCGGGCCAGCTTGGTCGGTAGACCAAGCTGGCCCGATACAGGGTACAGGCTGGCTGTACCTATACAGGAGGATAACATTTACGTTACTATTATTAATAATACGCGACGGGCCTCACCGGCGAGGACGTATATTAATACGGCTGCTAGCTAAATCGAATGCTCCTTGGAGAAGCGTTTTTTTATCGTCGAGGTAGGAGAGAGTAGGTCTGGGGCGTTTAGTCTTAGATATTACGGCAGGTACGTATCGCGCGGCCGCTACGATTAGCGGGTTACGGTGGGTTTCGGAGGAGTTATAAAACGATTTTGATTGTTGGCAGCTTTAAGTCACAGTGCAACTGCAAGTTACGGACGTAACCGGGAGCGCCTGTGGCTCTACGCATGAAACGGTTTTGGAGACTGCATTCGTTTGAGTCGATAATCGGGTACGTGAGAGAATACGATGCTGCCGTAAGTCATGATAGGTGTCACGCACGCAGTGTAGATTCTCTTCTTATAAGTAAAGTAAGAGTAAGAGTTTACTGCGCTTGCTCAACATACAATTAAGTCGGCCGAGAGCGAAGGCGGCTCGCGCGCGTGCTGCTTTAATATGGGCTATGAAGGTAAGCTTCTGATCAAGGATTACACCCAGGTATTTGGCTTGCTGCTCCGAAGGAATAGGCTTGCCGAAGAGGGTGATATGTGGCGGGGTAGCGGGAGGCTGCCATTCCTTGCTGAAGACCACGGCTGCGCTCTTGGTAGGGTTGACTTCGATTCTCCATTACCTGAACCACTTCCCGAGGTTCGTGACCGCGGTCTGGAGAGTTCGACCTATCGCTAAGGGGCTGGTGCCTGAATAATAGATGGCCGTATCGTCGGCGTACATTTGGGGTTTGCCACCGCGAGGAAGGTCGCTAACGTTAGTGTGAAGAGAAGTGGAGAGAGTACGGAGACCTGAGGGACTGCGGCGCGGATCGGGTGAGGGTCAACGCGATAGCGAAACTATCGATTCAACAAAAAGTTTCGGAAGATGAGCACGAGACGATCTGGCACCTCGAGTTGGTAAAGCTTGAAGATCAAGCCATTGTGCCAGACCTTGTCGAAAGCCTTTGCTATATCGAAGAAGAGCACGCCAGTGAGCCTTCCACGCTGAAAACCAGCGCTTATTTGCTCGACTATGCGGTGGACTTGTTGGACGCATGAGTGTTGGGTTCTGAAACTGAACTGCTCGTCTGGTATGAGACTCCTGGACTCGGCACAATCCATAAGACGGGAATAAATTATTCGCTCGTATACCTTGAGTAAGCTAATGGGGCGATAACTAGTGGGCTCAGACTTCGGTTAACCGGGCTTGTGGATGAAGATGACTATCGCCTTGTCGATTGTCGTTCAAGAGGAGTACGCCGTAGGTTCTCGGCGTGAAAGCACGTCACTTTTTTATTTGAAATGTCATTTACAATTTCAAATTCTAACAACTGTCAAAATCCTCATTCAACTATGAGAGGGATAGCTGCCGAACTTTCTGTATCTAACGAGTCTATCAGTACCATTTTAACTAATCATTTGGGGACGCCACATGTTACCGGTCGGCTAGTCCCAAAAGACCTGAATTTACTCCAACAACTCAATCGCATGAGAGTCGCTGAGGACATGCTAGAACGAGTCAATTCCGACCCGCCCGACTGTTGACATTATGACAGGACCCTCTCCCACGACTCTCTCCAAACTCCCTTCCCCTGACATCTTTGGAAAGGGGCTCGGCTTTGTTGCTTCCGCTTAGGGGGATAATGCCCTGTTAGGAGTGTACTTCTCTTCTAATCGCACACCGTTGTAATTCGAGCGATTTCTGGCTGCCCTCTCAGGGGTCTTGTTGCATTTAGCGCAGAAGCATGTGGTCGTTCTCGGTAATTTTAATGCAAAGTCACTGGCGTGTTGTAATCCATCGAACGAAGCACAAGGTCATGCTTTGGAGGCGTGGGTGGTTTCACCTACCTCTCCCTCCTTAATAGAGGGACGACGCATATGTGCAGGTGGCTGCACGGAGGGTCTGTGGTTGATTTAACCTTCACCACCCCAGCACTTGCCGCCACCGTTGCGTATAGGCAGGTCGAGCTCGTGGAGAACCTATACGATCACCGATACATACGGATAGGATTCTCCTCTCAGCTAGCACAGGGTATGCAAGGGTGCTCACCGTTCTCGAGGTGGTCCATTACCTACTTAGACCTCCAGCTAGGAAGAACCGCCTTCCTAGCTGGAGGTCCAAGTACTGCACTGCTTTTCTGCAGAGCTGACCGATCTACGACGTGCCTGCTCGGCCGCTAGAATAAGCTATGAGTCTTCGTCGACGTCGCCAGAACCAGGATTTTTAGGGTTCAACCCGGTTCCACCTGCAATAGCAAGAGGCGAAGAAACCGCTGACAGTCGCCATTTGAGAGGGAGAGGGAGGCGATGTTGGAGGGTCTCAACGCCAATCCCTGGGTCAGACCTTACAAAATGTTGCGCAACAATCTGCACCTCATTAGTCCTCCACTGACGGAGACCCTTCAGACTGATCTCATTGGTTCAGGCGTTTTTCCCGAGAGCCGTGGACGTTACCCTGCCCATGTTGAATTCAACCTACGGGATGAGCTCATCGGAGGACATTTCCTAGCTGTCCCCGGAAGAGTTTGGGGACGCGGTGTGCTGTCTAAGTGCAAGAGGACGGCCCCCAAATGCTTGCCACACGCCTTCTAAAAGCAGCTAATGAGCCCCAATATATATCCTGCCCAGGCCCCAACGGCGCATTGGGAAGGCTAATTTTACGAAATGGAAGACACGGCATAGCACACATTCGAGGTGTGCACTGCCTTTGAATCTAAGCGCCGTGTCCTACGTGGAGTTCTTGGCCCGGACCTTTCGCTCGTGGGTGTGGTCAACGCCATGCTCCAGACGACTCGTCTGCCTTAGTGTCTTATTTCTGCAAGCTCGTTATTTCTCAGAAAGAGACCTTGGAGCGCGAGCGGGAGGCTGACCCTTTCGTTCCATTGCTCCGCCGATGGCCGATGGTGGGAAGTGCGTGGACGACAATCCCTGTAGCCAGACCTGCCCTGGGGAGGACGCAGAGGGCGGGGACGGGGGTCCCTCAGCCTTCATTGCACGTATCTACTTGGGCGGGGGCGGTGTAGTGGCATGTACTGCCCCCATTGTCCTCTCTCCTACATGTCCAGCACTAAGGCAAATGATGGCACCAGGTGTTTTGCCAGATTAGACAGAGCCTTTTTCAGGGCTCTCTGTCGGACTCTTGCATCCTCACCCCCTTGGACTTGCAAGGCTCTCTCATAAATGAGTTTCACATGAATAATACAAAAAAAACAAAAGAGGTTTATCAATTTACCCTTTCGTACACAAAAAAAAACCTATTAATATACAAGTTTTACAGGTGAGTGTTTGGACTATCTGCAGCAAAAAAAAAAAAATTTTCGTTACTATTCGAAACACGCTGTATGTCCAGACTCAACCATCAACCGTAGTGTACGTTTTTTTTTTATATTTTACTTTTGATACTGAAGAAAAATATAGATTGTCATAAAACATATTGTTCAGGTTTTCAATTATTATATATTTTTTTTCAGAAATTCAGAATTGGTATTTGAAAAAATATTCTAAAAATAAATTAACAACATTAAATGCTTGTTTTAAAAGTAAAAACACGATAATATGCAGTAGGTGCATAATACTTTAAAAATAATAATCCAAAAATTTATGATTTTATCGGGATTCGAACCTACTGTTCGCCGCGAGAGCGCAGCTCAAAAGTAAACATAGTCATGCAGGGCTAAACTTACATCTGAATCAATTGGCGAAATAAAGCTTCAATATTATAACACCGTTACGCATCGGACGAATTCGGAAAAAACGAGTAGCAGGGTCGGCACTACTCCGTCCCGCACCTGCCCGCTTCACCCCTTCAATAACATCAATGCTGGCTATACACAGCGCCTTAATACATACCCACTTCATCGAAGATTTCTCATAAATCTATTTTTACATTATTTTCATTGAAATTATATAATGTTTACGTAATCTTTTTTTATATCGATAACAACCAAAGATAAACAACCTACTTAAAAGATGTTTTGTACGATCCCACTTATTCGTAAAAGTAATGGTTGTAGGCTCAGTTTAAACGTATAAATAATCATAACAATCCTGGAATGAGAAGGCACATAAGAATCCTGTCGCACAGAAAAATGAAGTTAAAAAAGGGTGATGGTTTTTTTCCATATAAACTCAAAAAAACCTACGACCTGTAGCAAGAGCAACCTGCATGAAACACCAATGACTCTAACTGCTATACCGGAGGTTTCGGGTTCGATTCCCATCCAGAACAAATGTTTGTGTGATGAGCACAACCATTTGTTCTGTGTGCATAATATATTGTATATACTTAGAAATATATAAGTATGTTTATCAGTTGTCTGGTTAGGACAACAATAGCCCAGGACCGCGAGAATTGGAAGAAGGAAAGTGAGGCTTATACCCTGCAATGGGAAGATAATGTGATGATGATGTCATCATCACAATATCATCACGCTTACTTATTTACTGGTTTGAAAATTCAAATACCAATTTACAATCTAGATTTTCTCTAGATGTTTTCCTTTACCGTTACTCTTCAGTTTACCTAACATAAACGAGCTGAAGATTTTAGTACCGGAATTGTGGTTAAAACGCTTTATTGATACTTAACATGATCATAGGTAACTTTATCCTCAGAGAATGCTGCTAATATTATAAGATGCCATTTATCATTGTTGTTTATGTATATCAATTAAAGTTCTTCAAACAATATTTAAGGATATAAAGTTATTGTGATCAAAAGCATAGCTTCAATGAAACTTTTGGTGCGCAGCCCCTTTTATTGCCTCCCAAAGGATAACCCTTTTCCGACCTCCATCATTCTTAACGCTAATAACATTTTGAGGTCAAATGCAATATATTTAACTTAAGAGTTCATTATGAATATCTTCATTTGTTTGGTTTTAGGATTGTTATATAGAAGATACATTATACAGCCATAAGTCTAAAGGCACTTTTACTGTTTTTTTTTTTATTTAAATATTAAATTTTTAAGCTTCAATTTCTCAGTTATTTTGCAGTGTATTAGTCTTTTTATGAAGTAACTTACTTGTGACCATTATTTTAGACAAGATTCTTTAAAAAGTATTTCAGAAATCGAGGATAAATCATCTAAAAATACAGCTCAAATATAAATAGAACATCTATTAGTCCTTATTACTCCTTTATATAACGCCTTCAAACGCCCACGTAGAGTCAAAACCATTAAATCCTAGTATTGGTACAATTTCTGAAGTTTATCCACCCACACGGAATTACATTATGGTGCTGATAGACTGAACATTAATTTGTAATGAGCATTCTAGGGAACTCGTCATGCACAAAACAAAAAAAGCTTTAGAGCAAGCAATCTAGAGAGCGTCCTGAAAAGCATTTTAGGGAATCGACTTCGAAAATCGGGAGTCGAAATTCATTAATTATTATTTACATATCTAGAGGATTTTACGAGCCGAGCATTTGTTCAATAGATGTTCGCGAAGAATTTTTATTTTTTTTGTCGAATATTTATCAAAGCTTTCACTATGAAGATCGTAAAAATGATCGTAGCGATGTTTGACTCTGCTCATTTTCTACGTCAAAAAAAAAATCAGTAAATACTTATGTCCTGTTACAAGTGACTGTTGCGATAAAGTCTATCAACACCTTTATAATATAGGTGGTAGCGATTGTCTAGTGCTTAATATCAGACTACTTCTGTATTGATTTTCAATTTCCTCCATAATTTAGGCTTTCGAATTATTACTGTCAATTTCACTAAATGTAATGGAAGTTATGATAGAAGGAATTTATATTTGAGTACATAATATTAATTTATCGGTACTTAGATGTTAACCCAATCTGCCAAGTTATAAAATACCTAGTCTAATTCTATACTGTATGGACTTTTTTGTTAAAAAACAATTTGTTCCTGTTTCACTCCGTCTCATTTTTTAATTAAGGCTGTAAACGTTCATTTAGTAAATTGTAGATCGTCTCGCTTTTCTTTATTACAATTGTATCTACAATTTCCTTCGATGCACATCACAACAACATTGACAATCACCTGACAATGGAAACGTTAGTGGGCGTGAGATATAAACATATTTATTTCCGACAACTTCAAACAGATAAAACTAAATAATTGATTATCATCTTATTTCAGTGTCCTTTTGTATTTCACAGCGTAAAACATATCTCACAGGCCATTTATCTATTCAGTGCTAGTTTAGTACTAAAACTATCGGCTATATCCGAGTGAATATAATAAACAAATCGATAAATTAACCCACACAATACTAGAGTTTACAATCGATAAGCGCTCAACGTAATTTTATGATCCGGTTCACAAATTACAGGCGACAGTTAGGGTTATATCAACGTTTAACGGCTATCGCGAAATGTAGTGGAAATTTCATTTTGTTTGACAGTATTAGAGTGACTTCAGATAGTTTGTCTGTCAGATACGCAGTCACTCTATTAATTTAACTTTAATCCGGTTTAACTTTAACTTTAAGCCTTAACACAGCTTGGTAATAGACAAAATAAAAAAAGTTAGAGTGACACTAGATGATCAGTATCGTTTTGTATCCGATTGTAATCGATCGTGTAGCTACTACTAGTTTGCATACTGCAATAAAGTTTACTGTTTACAGTCATATTTCCAGTAAGATTGTGAGAGAAA
Source organism: Autographa gamma (assembly GCA_905146925.1). NCBI lineage: Eukaryota > Metazoa > Arthropoda > Insecta > Lepidoptera > Noctuidae > Autographa > Autographa gamma. Next base: position 3,800,818 of record LR989858.1, read on the forward strand.
ATATCTAGTACTTTCTGTATGTGTCATGAATGTTATGTGTCAAAACATAGGGAAAGGTGAGCGAAGTCTTTTAAAAACAATTGAACGCTGTAAACTCAAACCGCTACGTGTATTTGGTCTGTAAGCTCTCTAACATTTGTGATGTTAGTTTTATGGATATGCTTTCAGAGAGAAGTGTATGCGATTGTTGTCTGTTGGCCTAGCATCCTGCACTTGTATTGTTAGGTATATTCTGGCTATTTATAGAAGAGGCTTGGGTTTTAGAGCTAGTAGTAGTAAGTTGATTTGTTACAGAATAACCTGACAAAAAAAACAACCAGGTTAATATATGTTTTCGGGATATGTAATATCATAAAGACACGTGTATTTTAACAAAGCTTGGTTATTTTAATAAAAAAACAATTCTTGTATGCCACTAAAGAACTTTCCGATTTTATCAAAGAATCTGTTTTTTTTAATTAGTACTTATTAATTTTGCTTTGAAATCAGTCACAGAATACCTGCAAATAACGATACCAAACACAGCGCGAAGCCTGAACAATTTTTTTCGAATCACGGCAAAAATAGTCCGTAAAAGTTTAAAACTACGCCGTAACTCGGATTTAGCGTCCAGAGGCCGCCTAGCCGCCCGGCCGCAGTGAAAATATCAATAAACAACTACGGACCGACAAATAGTGCGATTTTCCTTGCAGAGTTTACGTAAGTGTCGACCCAAACCTGCCCAGCTTGCATACTATGTGAGCCTCTTTATAATTCACGATGTTATCGTACGTCAACTGTTTCTTTGCAGCAAATTTGAAGGGCTTTCTATTGGCCAGTTTACCTTTTAATTTATGAAGCCAGTGTGGTGTCCAAAAAAATCTCTAAGGTATAAAGAAGCCTTAGGTAAAGACCTAACATAATGTAGTTTTTTTTGCGATTATAGTGCAACATTGTTGCTAGATTAAGAGACCTAAAGGCTTCTTAAAAACTTGTTTTTTAAGATTTTTCTTTTCGTCTTTTTCCTTAGATCTGAAAAAGAAAATGCGTTTTAGTTCTGTATACCTAATTAAACAAAAAGCAATTCTCATTGTTTTGTAATGTATTTTTTAATCACATTACTTATATTTCCACTGTCTACGCATACAGCAAGTACATTATTAACAGCACCACATTCCAACCTATTTTTATCGTATCTATAAATAATCTTTCCGTATCAAGCACACGGTAGGCGTCAAATGAGTGGTGCCTCATCGTCACCTATTCGTCTGCTCATCAAGCGATGTGTGAAGTGTGACACCCTGTATGCTCCGGCCATGTTGTGACACCCTGTATAACGTCTACTGTTACACAGCTATTTGTATGTTGTAAATGAGATGGATTTGTTGGAATTTTATTGGTGCATGTACCTAATGGTTGTGTTGATTCGTTTTAGGAACTAATTGGTTGATGTTTATACAAATGGATAAATGTTTCGGTGAAATTCACGAGGTGTTATTGTGGTATAAATGAAATTTGGTTATATTGTTGGGTTTTCGCATTTATTTTATACATATGTGTACTTTTCAGTTACTACCTAATGCTCGTAATTTGTTTGTTACACTGTTAATATTACCAGAACAGATGAAAAAAAAAATGTTTTCGTAACATAAAACTAAAGTAATATTTGTGATAGAATTAAGCCTGTTCTTCTAATACTCCTGTTAATATTGCCTCACAATCGTCTCAGTCGCCTAGTATAAAAGTCTTTTGAGCTCTCCCATTGAGTGTAGCTACATATTGGCTAATATCGAGTAGCGGGCCGCGCGGCGCCTCCCGTCTAAATTTGTACCATTCCGAAATACGCTTATACCGACACATTATCCCGTTTTATGACCTATAAAAGTCAGGCGAAACGTACTACATTTGTGGCGCAGCCCTTATTTTCAGAACCTAATATACCGTTTTCTTTATTGGCCCCCTGTCCTTATATTTTATAGCACGCATGCATAGATTTTTTTGGTGATTTGTGTATTTTACCGTCGAGCAATAAAAGCGATGTTTGTACGGCTTTTATTATGAACGCGTGACGATTTTTCTAATATGGAACTTTAGTTATAATTCATAAAAGATTTAGTGTCGCTAAAATGTGATCGAAAGCGGCTGGTAAGTTTATTCCATTCGTAATGTCTCAAAATTTATGGTCGATAAAGTATTTTTAATGCTGCGATCAAGGATTTGAGCAAACGATTCTGTTTGAGAATATTACGTATTCAAAAATTATATGTGGAGCTGAATGTCCTTTCTTTGCAACAAATAAATGAGAATTAAAGACAATTCTATAAACACTATTAATTCCGTGAAATTGAACACCAATTATTAAATGTTGAAATCCCACACGAAAGCCCTATTTAAACTTTAGTATTTACGAAAATCTAATAGCTTTGTCACCTGTATAGAATGGTATAGAAACAAAACAAGAACATAATACAGACGTCCACAAAGTTATCCAATAACAAAGTGTTAGAGACTTGTTACTTGAATCTTCATAACTCATCTCCGTGTCCAAATTAAACATGTTTCTCAGAACACCGGATTTCTATGTAATATAAAACAGAATTATTCACCTGTAATAAATCACATCGGTTAAATAGCGCCATCTGTTTGCTTTCCTGCGCACTTTGTAATTTAATTATCAGTTTTTGCGATGAATTCTCGTTAAGCAAAAATCCTGTTAAGTAGAAGGGAAGCTGTAGAGTTTTTGTTTTGTTTTAGCTACTGGTTTATTTTAGTTTTTTGTTGTTGTGCATTTTTGTGTTGTGAATAATTGTAAACAGGTGCATTGTTTAAACTGTAATGCGGTTAAAAATCAAAACAAGACAAAAAAACGTGAATTTTACTAGTTTTATAAACTTTGTACCAGAAAACAACCTAGTTTCGTTTCGTGAACAAAGTATATATCTAGGCTTATCGAGGTATATTTCTACACTAAATGTATCTAAACTGTACCTAAGATAGTACCCATACTATCTTAGGATATCCAGATTAGATATTCAAAATTATTTTAACACGTACCTTTTTTGTATAAAAGTAATTATTTTAAAAATATATTTCTTGCCCAAACTCTTGGCTTGGAAATATTATTTACTTTACCAATTTGCGACAAAATCCAAATTCCACGCATTTCCTTTTTTACCATAATCCGCAAATGAAGCGTAAACAAAAAATCAGCTTCGCGTCAATCTTAACCCTTCAATGGTCAGGCACCGTGGGAATGCAAAAAGCTTAACCCTAAACGATCTGGAGAGCCCAGCCGTTCCATTCACGAATTTCCTGCACGCAATGAAACCGCAAAAGCGCACTACATCCATGTGTATGCTGTGGGACATTTTGTACCCATAGTATAACTTGAGGGTATTCCAAACAACAGGTTCGAATTTCATAATATTTGGTAAAGAAATCTTGCGTGGTAGTGATTTAATAATACGCAATATTTGTTCCTTTGAACTGCGTTATAATATATTATCAGAATTGGGACTTTCAAAAATCTGATAAATCACTGTTATCAATTTTATTTAAAACAGTTATTTTTATTATATACATAGACAGCGGTTACTATTTTCGAAAAAAATATATTTAAATTTTGTTATAACTTTTAATTTAAACTTTACATTTTTAAAACAAAGTGTTTATTTCAAAATTAGAAGTGTCATCTGTTTAAACACCCCACAACAAATTCCATTAGAAGATGCACCCCATGGATAAGAAATCAAAATAAAAAAAAACTTTGTTTTTAATCTTTTCTTGTTATTCAGAATTGCTAATGAGTACGATGTCTTAGGGGTTGAGATAGTCTGTTTTTTTTTGGTATTTATCTTTTTGACGTTAAAATGTTTATTGTTCAAAAAGTTTAACGTAAAGAATCTGCAGATGAGTGGTTTTTTCACATGAAACATAAATAAATCAGAATAATGTAATGAATAAGGTTTTGGCTTTATTACAAAGTAATTAAAAATTTAAGTCACACCATTTAATAATCATTTTACATGAATGAATATTCACAAATAATATTATTATAATTCAAATAACGTATAATGAATAATAAAAAAGCAGCAACAATACCATTGTTATTTGATAATGATTCCGAGAAATTATTTACAGTGGTAACGTTTTGTCAATGTTTAATTGAAAAACAAACATAATTTGGTTTTACCTGGAAATTAAACGAAAACCAAGATATTATTCTGTTATCGATGAAAACATAATAATTTGGATTTAAACTGTTTTTTTGTGTCCAAAAATTTTATGAAACGATAACATTTTCAGACGGTTGTTATAATTAATCCTAGTATTAAATTCTCTTTATAACAATAATAAATAGAACCAAAAATGTTGCTGATAAAATACAACAAATACCATTTAGAGATTGTTGTTTTCCCATTTAAATGCAAAACACTTTTTCATTAGCACGTAGGTAGAGAAAACCTCCCCTAAATGAATTAAGAAGAGCCTACCCTTAAGGGACGTATGAAATTAACGACACAGATTTACCATCTTAAAACAAAGTAATATTTATTTTTTGTACTCGGTACAAATAATTTGGGAGGAATTATTGTTTTGAGAAATCGCAGAAGTTTTCCCCAAAGAAGTAAGGAACACGAAATTTGTGGTTTATTTGTAAGGAAGGAAATGTCTGCAAATAATAATACAGTGATGAAGCTTTGTTTGTATGTTTAATATTATTGTAATCGAAAGTGGTGTCTGAAAATAAATTTCATTTAAACGTCCAAGTTATGTCTTGAGTACAATTTCTTTAAAGGGCTTTGGTACTTGTATTGAAATATTAGATTTTTATTTCTCTTGAATGATGTTTCATAATTAAATTGAAAAGCAAGACAGTATGGATTTCAAAGCTATAATTTCATTCATAACCCTACCTTAGAACTTACAACCATTTCTTTAAAACATACCAGTCCGTTCAAAAGTATTCGGACCACCACAGCTCCCGTTAATAAAAAATAAATGCCATCCATTCATCAGACTAAACAAGAACATTAATACAATTTAAATTTAAAATCTGGACGTCTGAGTAGAATACGTTGTAGTTAATTTGCAAAGGGCGGGAAAAAATCGCGCGGTTTCAACGAGGTTTAATTTGTTCCCATTAATAATGATGATGAGGACTTATAGCTTAAGTCTACTCATTTCTATTTTAATACACGAACAGTGGTTGCTAGGTTACCTTAAAATTACTTTACGTACCTTCCATGTAACGTATATTTTTAACCGACTTCATCCGCAGAATCTCAATAATTTGTCTACATATTTTTTTTAATGTTTATTTGTCTTCATGTACGAAAAAAAGACAACTTTTATTTAACTATAGATATTAATACCTCAGAGGTGACCAAAGTGAGACGAGTGTGTAAATGTTCACTAAAGTCGGTTACTTCTCTACATGTATGTGTACTACGACAATATTTTTATAATTCGTCTTTTAGAGTAGCTTTTTAAAGATACAATAATTAATGAAACTAAAAAATCCAATAATGTTTTAAAAATAAACAACTACCTCATCTTTTTTGTTACCAAACCTAAAACCACAGTTCGCAAAACAAATTAATTAGCGGCGCGACCCAAAAAATATACGGATAAAAACGTCAGCCGATTAGTTATTCAGCGGCTGAAATACAACTCAGCCTTATCTATGAGTCCCATAATAAAGTTTAAGCACACCACAGTGCTCCATTCTTTGGAAATTGATAGACATAGAGTTATCATTTGACAGTGTGCGTGCGGTATTATTTTGTCACGCAATACTTTGGCTTTGCCGTGCCCAGGTCGGCAAAGATTATGTATGTGGGAGAGTGTACTGTTCTTTGTAGAAGCAATGTGTGTGTACATTTCTCGAGTAGGTACTTAATTTTGTTTACCCAATCGCATAAAAATATAAAAAGTTTTTATTTCGCATACTTCACTATTTTATAAATACGACTGATTGTTTCTATTTACCTTGTAGTATTATCAGTTTACCTTATCTGACTACAGTGACACTTATAAGTTGAAATGTCAGGTAATTTGTAAAGCCTCAAGGGACTAAATGTTAGGCAGCAAGTTGCAAATTAGATGCACGATTCGGTTACGTTAAATGTTGTATTGCATTAAAATGTTAATGTCTGCTTACTTAACGCTACTAAACGTTATCTTTAAACCCTGTTTGATCTTGGAAGTACAATAAGGATTAAAATATTTCGTCCTATTTTTTGCACAAAATGTCGTCTATCGAAATTATACTGCAAAAAAACAAGTGCAATAATATTATGGAGGTCAAAATAATGTGTGGACAGACAGGTGCACTGAATACCCTAACTCTCATTGTCTGAACGGCAATCCGATATGACTGGAGAGGGATCACTTCGCAATACAACCTTGGTTACCTGTTTTAATCCGTTAGACAAAAAGCACAATGCTTCCGATCCTACTACATTTTAAAGACGTGAAAATTTTGACTGAATTTTTGTCACTCAAACACTTAAAAGTTTAGGTGCTACCTTTTTTAAGATGATTTAGCAAGAATACTTTTTATTCCGTGAATTCGACGAAATTGAAAACAAAAGCGAGTGAAACCGCAGGGTACAGTCAGTAGAATATAAAACGAAGTTTAAACAATTTTAATAGACAACATTACGTCTAAAACAAACCGTAAACAACAGAAATAGCGGTAACAGTACCTTTCACCCTCCACCTCTATTTTAAATTCTACTCTATGACATAAAACCGTAGCATTTTACGCCCTATTCGTCAACATGTCGTATGTAATAAAACTCGTTGTTGCCGTCAACGGGGCAAGGACCCTACTTTTAATGCTTTTTTTTACTCACACCCCTTTTTAGTATCAAAAGCTTAAGATCTTATCGTATTCCAGTTAGAGAGTTTTCAAAACTGGTATTTATGATGTTCTTATCACGTGCGCATCCATTTTTTTAATCTTTGAGTACAATCGACTAATGTGCGTGATGATATTTCAGAATTTCTGTTTTGATGATAAATTCTTATTTTCGTATCTTAAGTTTTAATGGCAGCCTTGACCATGACTTTGAAATTTGGAAATTGCGACGTCATATTTTTTATCGTCTGAATATGTCTTTGAGTTGTCGTAAATTACATTAGAAATTGAAACCATTTATTTACGAAGAAATATTAAATAGAGGCACAGCATAAAAAAAAACCTTTATTATATTTTTGAATATGAAATTCTGAATTGATTTTTAAAGGCCCAATTAACGACCAACATACTATACTACTTGATAAACAGAAAGAAAAAAAATTGTCCCGTTGGAAATTAGTGAGCATTATAGCGTAATTAATTTAAAAAGATACTTATATATTAGTCATGGTTCAGCCTTGTATGGAATGGCAGCTCCATAATTTACTACGAACAACCTTCACATGACGACCTACTTTAAATAAGTGTCAGCTTTGCTTTTACTGGTCTAGTTGTCGAGTTAGAACCTTTGTCGTATTATTATACATTCTAGTAAGACACAATTATACCATTGCAATTTCCCTATAAGATTTCGATTTAGAATTTTGGAGTTTTGTAGTAAAAATTTACTAAAATAGTACTCACGAAAATACATGCTTTATGGTATAAAATTTACATAATAAAACAAAAATAATTGTTTATATTTTTATTGGATCTGCTATTGTACAGTCGCCATCAGATATATCGTAGCGGACAACGTGACCAAATACTTCTGAACAATTTAAAATGTCAATAAGTTCTATTCGCTACACGTTACTATTAATATCTGAACATTTATTACCTCGTTAATATCTGAGCAGATGCTTGTCAATAATTTCTATACAAACTACAAACCAAAAATATCTGAACACTCAAAACGTCAAGTCAGTCAGTCAAACGCTGAGCTCACCTAGTTCGTTATTGCGTGATATAAAGGAGGAATCAAATAAATATAAGTATTTTGTGTAATCTCCTTCTGCATTCAATACGTCTTGTAACCTTTTCCGTATGGAACCAACAACGTTTTACAAACACGTTGTGAGTGTTCAGATTTTTTGGTTTGTAGTTTGTATAGAAATTATTGACAAGCATCTGCTCAGATATTAACGACGTAATAAATGTTCAGATATTAATGGTAACTTGTAGCGAATAGAATTTATTGACATTTTAAATTGTTCAGAATTATTTGGTCACCTTGTCCGCTACGATATATCTGATGGCGACTGTACGTATACCTAATTAAACGATGTGTAATGCATTTAAAAAAGTTCATGCTTCAGTATCATTAAAAAGCAAGGCAAAGGTCACTAATATTGCAGTAGTCAAGTTCCATTTAATATGACGTTACCAAAGACAAACCAAAACAAAATAGCAATAACAGTGAAGTGGGCGCCGCCAATTACTATATTTTACGTAATTAAGAATTCAAACTGTCACCACGACGAGTCACGCTAGATGGCGTGCTCATAAGTCACCAATTAGGTTGGGTTTCTTAAAAAAATAGAAGTGGCCTTCCCGGCCGATCGTAAATAAATTTTGATTCAAAATGTTAAGTATCAAATTTCTTTATTACCATATTTTTATTTGTCAGGTCATTGTATTCTATTGGACTATGTAGATGTGCTTTTTTTGTTTCTGTTTGTGACAATATATTATGATTTAGGTGTTTAAAACTTTTGATGATAACTTCATCTAGAGATTGTATTTTATTAAAAAAAACAAACTAAAGGCCCGTATAAGTAACTTTTCTGAAACAATAAAGAGTACGAAATACAATTGGGTAATACATTTTGGAATACACTAATTCAACCCATGGTTTTAGGTGGAAGACGAAAAAATATTTTTCAAACAATACAAAAGGGAGTCCTATAAGATACAACAAAAAACAATCGGAAAGCGATTGAACCCTGTTGACCGATTTTCGACCAATAAATAAAACATTTAACAGGAGACTCGACTACGGACTAAAAAAACATACAAGCCCATCATTTGAAATTCAAAGTCAACAATTCGAACAAGCACATTGAGTAGATTACGTAAACATACGTGCTTTCTAGTTCACATAACAAACAAAATTGCTACACAAAATTGATAAAAGTCAAGTCAGACATAATTTGCGAAGTAAAAGTCTATACGACGAAAAACATTTTTATTTTGCCGAAATAACGACACGAATATAAAATTACTGTAATACGAAAACAAAACGCAAGCGTCGCGTGTACATACGTTCAATAAATACTTCGCAAAAATACAATAATTGTTTTCCCATACAGAACATAGGTATTCCAATAAACATTTTACACATCGCGTGTCACCCAAAAGTATCACATTAATTCGGCTTCCTGTGCGTACATTTGCAATGGTATTCCGATGCCAATAGCATGTAAAACAGAAACAGGAAACACAAATATCTAAACATAAACGTTAGGCGACAGAGTGGCCATATTATTTTTTACCCACGCACTCGTCGGGAGATTTCGAGCCGTTTCCTTTTAACGCATTCTAAAAAGACCTCTATATAGGCGCAAATAAAAACACGAGTAACCCTTTAGAACGGTGCTCCCGTTGTTTCTATTATCATTGCTTGCTTTTTCGAGGGGCTCCAAGTTTTTTTCCCGTTTGAAAAAAATAAGCAAGCTCCGGATATGGAGGCCCGTTCCCCATCTGTTTTATTAAAACTGCGATATTGATCTCGATCGCCGTTTCGGCGTCAGAGTTGAGGCGTTTTAATTGAATGATTCGATTCGAATCAATGCAACCGCGATTGTCGAATGTTTGACTTTGTTCAATTTATAGTCGTTATAAGTTATGTGTTAACGCCTCCCGTGCCGGTGTGATGATTGGGTTCGCTTATCACTACATCGACTTTTGATCTGCATGCATCTTTTATCTTATTGGAATCTGTTTATTAACGATCTCCGCAAAATGCAATTACTGTTTTTATTTCTGAAATTGATTGGACGCCATTGGACTACTTTTATGACAGAATTTATAAGCTTTTAAAAACAGCAAACAATAAATGGTCTCCATTAAAATTATTTTTTGGTCTCAAGTAAGACATGAACAAAGATACCATTATATGCTTTTAAATATTTACAATAATTAAAGACATTCGGCTATATTTGGGAGTAGTTTTTTACATTGTTTGACAGTAAAAAGCAACCCATAGGAATGTCAGAGGGCTTTTAGCTTTGATTGTCAGTCATAAAAATTGGGTAGCAGAGAAAAAATGTGGAGACAAGGTTCATTGTCCTGGATCAGGCCATATAAAAAGTTAAAATATTAAAAAGTATCGATGTGACTTTTCTGTCTTGACATCACTTCAATCGAGACAAAAACAAAAGGTACACTGAACTTTTTTACTAGCAAAAAATGTCGCTGAAGTATGTGTTTAATAAATAAAAAGGCAGGGATAAAAATGAAGCTTATTTACAGCGAATTCAATCAATTACGCCGCCCATGCTTGGCTACCGAAATATATGGGTACTTGACTTTCGAAGATGAGTTCGGACTGAGCAAAAAATTTCGCCGTCGTTGTCGTCCGGTAAAAACTTCGACAAACCCAATGGTCCAGCAAAAACTGTAGATGCCCAACGACAGGAATCTGACACAAAAAAATTGGTACCTTTAATTGGACACGGTATTCCGCAACCTTACCATTTACCGGTAATTTTATACTATTGGTATTTCGTTCGGAGAGTAAATAGACGTTTCAAATTGTCCACCAATTACTATGTGAAGTAGGTTGAGTTTCTTTGTAAAGGTTAAATGACAACAAAGGGAATGTTTATTTGAGTATTTAACTAGAATTAAGGAGACATTCAGAAAACCGACACATAATCGTTGAACACTTAAGCAACTTGTTGTGAAGAAAATATCAACTAAACGAAACATTCAATGAGTCTAAATTATATTCTAAGTGAATATATATTGATGTTACCCAATGTAACATACATTTACACACACTCAAGTTTACGTATCCATAAATAAATTTCCACACAAAAGAATAAATAAAATATAACCGCATTGTATTTATTCCCTTCATTTCATCCTGACAGATTTGTAATCGAAAGAAATTGAGGAAAAAGAAGCATTAAATCGCTTTTTCGTACATCAAGAACACCACTAATGAAATCGTGTAGCTATACCAAACAAGCGGCGATCGCATCAAAAAGCGCTTACTTCGCTGACGTTTTTACCTCTAATTGTAAGTTATTTGACTCGAGGGAGTCGGCAACTAATAGCTCCTATTTACAATGTTAGATTAGAATTACGTTTGTCTGTAATGCATTGTAAGAAGTTAGACGTTTCATTTTAATGAGCATCAGATTAAACGATTGAGAGAGATGTTAGTTTCTTATAAATAATTTAAATTACTCGACCGATCATGAATCTCACTTATCTCAGTTAGCATTCTTATTACGAGTATTCTCTCTAGACAGATTTATTTATTAACCATTTAACGAAATACTTGGGTACTAGATGGGTAGAACTTTAGGTTAGAAAGTTCTGTACTAAGCTCTGTCACAGAAAGACGTTTAAAACATATAACAGTGTTGAAAAATTATCTTAAAACACAAATTAGTTCTTAGCAGTCTCAAATGCAAAGTGAAAGATAATTTCTCAGCTGTTCTAGATATGCCTGTCCTAGAACTACACCGCAACTGAATTGTCACGTAAACGACACCTGACCACAGATATAACTGCACTGACTTCTAACTGGAGCACGTTTGTTTTTGCATAAGTGCACCGTAAAAATAGGGTACGTCTTTGTGCAAAGACCCCGCTAACTGGGTCGACGACAAAACGAAGCTTGTGGTTATTAGGCCGAACAAAGCCAGCTTGTTAAGAATTGCACTGTGACAATGCGTTCCTAGCTTCGAAGTAATATCAAGTTTGCAAAAAAATCTGAAATGAGACTTCTGTGTCCAAATATTAATTCTTTATAATTTCTGTGTCTTATATTTTCTTTAACCGGTAGGACATATTTTGAGTCAGTAAATCCCTTAATGACATCGTTCTGAAGTCTTCTTCAGTGGCCTAGACATAAAAAATAAAGCTTAAATATAAGCAGAAAAAGTTGTATGTGTTAGTACTAGTTGATAAATGTGTATGTGAATCGTCTTCAACGACCATTGCCAACTGAACCATATCTACGCATCTTGGCTCAAAGACACCGGATATTTTGAGACTCCCGTTATCTGTTTTTGAAGGTTCACGCTTGACTGGCCCTTTGGCAATGGTAAAACTTTTTGTTTGACTCGCTATTTTTCTTAGTCCCGTGACGGAAATCTAAACAAAGAGACGGGAAATAAAAGAAAGCTAAATTGAATGTCTGGGCTTGTTACAAAACTTGGGTAATTTAATACGGTTTATTCCTTAACTATACTACTTTACATTCTTCTAAGTTCAGTTTAGGAAATATTTAAGACTTAATCACAGCTAAAGACTTTTAACTCGTCCTTTACACAACTTAACCTATTAGACAGAAGTTTTAATTGCTAGTAATGACTCGTTATTAGATTGTGAAGACTCGATACAACAAAACGTTTCTATAAGTAGCTCTGTGTTATTTCAAGCTAAATATAAAAGATGTACAACACTGAATTCCTTTGTCTGAGACTCAATGAACCAAACATAATATTTACAAAAGCAGGGGCCAATTTCAGGAAATAGTGGTGAATTGAAAATATACGATACGATACTGTGGGCAAAGACTAAAATATATAATTGTCAAAGAAGATCATTATTAGAAATAAGTTATTGTTTGACATACATATTTTTATTTATAAATACTACACATATTTTGATGGTTTATTTAAACCGAATAATCATTGATTGTTTTGCAACAGTTTAGTTGTTCTTGTCTGAATACCAACAACGCACATTTCAAACCCCAACTTAAGAATGTCAATTCAAATTTATGCAGTAGACACTCGACATCATTAAAGGTAATTCACACATTGCTGCAATAGTAACTCAAAGAATCCGTGAACTTTCAAAGTTCAGTCAAACCGTGTGTCCTTTCGAATGTAGTCTTTGCCGGCAAGGTCGCGCGACGCGTGCGCCCAATCGACCGTTCCCGGCAATGATGCTGCAGCCCTGATATAACGCGTTACGCCGCCCGATTTACCACCACGGACTATTTGCCTCCCACCGACATTCGACCCCTGATGTATGTTCCTACTCACTTTTGTTTTAGCTTTCACACAATGTTGAGTGTGCGCCATCGATATGAGTTTCATGGTAGGATTGCCACGAGATGTACGGCAGAAATAAATATTGTTCTCGCTTCCAATGGACGTGGTAACGTAATGTTCCGTAAATATTAGGTGTGTTAATTCAACTGTTTGTTTCGCTTACCATTTTGAGCATTTATTATTACGTCGTAGAACAGTGATTAATTTATTAAAACAACGTTAAATATAATTTTAACTGTCAAACTGCATGACCATGGTTCACGTCTACGTAATTTACAACCAAATTCTGAAACCGGTATCACTGATTTATGCTTCTTTGTTACGAAGTATAAAGCATAAATAATCACCAAATATCTCAAAAATTTGATCTAACTTTACGAGGCTTGCGATTATATCCAGTTAATAAAGAGGTGCCAAGTTTGAATAAAAAATACTGCTTTAAATGACACAGTTTATTGTTAAACATATTTGTATTGTTTAAGGAACAGTAGGGGGCGATGCGATAACTTGAAAATTAATATTCTGTCATCGAATGCGATTTCGGGCCGGGTATTTTATTATATCGATACGATTTGATCAAAACACTCAACGAATGATTTGGAGTGTTCGGAAAACAATTTATCTGCAAGTTTGAGGGCGTATTTGTTTTGGAGTCGAGATATCGCTTTGGATTGTTCGGGGGATAAAACTTTTTCACGTGCAACATTTTTTTGTTTACACAAATTTTGTATTAAGTTACAGTGTTATGATGAACAAATATTAAATCGATATTTCTTGATTGTAATCGATTCTTGGCATTAAAACAAGTTTTGTTGATTTTAAGTTTGCATTATGGAAAGCGTTATTAAACGTGTTGATGAAAGAGGAGAAGACGCAATACATTCGATTTGTCATGAGTATTTTAAACTTGCTTTGCCAGACTTCTAGCATCGCACGGATGTCTATTAAACCATTTCTCAAATATGCGTGTTAGTTTAACCGCGTCAATTTCAGTGAACATTTCATAGTGAGATACATTTAGGTCATAATAGTAGCTTATTTATAGTGCGATCAATATCCGTATTGCGTGGACCACGAGGCCACTTTTGTTCATAATTGTTTACCACTACTTAGGGTAAGCGTTTAACATAATGTTCTGTATTTAGCTGATAGTGGTATTTTAATCAATTTGCTTTGAATTTAGTAGGATATATAAGTAGACTAGCACGGTAATATTAACCATAGTGACTGAATAGTTTATCAGTGAAGGTAAAAAAGGCTTAGGCTTTTAAATAATTAGATCTACTCCCAAGTAACCAAATTGGGTGTGTTTATGGGATTATGTACCGATGTTTGATTTATGTAACGAGGACGCTAACTTTTAATGTTACTTACTACGAGTATAATAAAAAGGATATCCTGGTTTTTTTAAGTAAACTACTTTTGATTAAAAAAATATTGGACGAAATTAAATGCTATATCCATAAGAAGTTTTCATCCCAAATAAACCCGTCGGTATATTTGGGATCTATCTAATATCGGTCAAAATATTTATTATGTATTATTTAACACGATATAAGTTAATTATTCACTCTCCATTAGTGACGTACTGATTTATGTTGCTTTGCGGTTCTGGGTCGATTTATTTCTATACCAGTGCCGGCTAATTGATATCGACTATTCTTGGAAAACTTTCTTATTTATAGAATAGGTAAATTCAAGTCTTGGCCTAGAAAACTTTGAAACTGCCTACCTAGATTACCGTTGATAGTCAAAGGCTTTTGAATGTTGTTAATTAATAGAGACTTGACCTAGTGAGACGTTTGTTTCCATGAAGAAAATTGGACAAAAATCATATACGACAAGTCAATTGTGACGCAACTTACTAGATTTTCTTCAAAAAATTTTCAGATTTAATATCTAATTTCACATTTAACGGAAATCAAACCAATTGGAAAAAATGGGTATCCATTTCTTCCCTGGGAACCAAAACATATTTGTATCACACAAACTTCAGTAAACCATTAAAGCTAATCCATGGAAGTTTCGTTTTCATCCGTCACTGAGCAAGTAGTTCAGTAAGTGGTATAGCCACAAATTATGACGATACCGTTTCTGACCACAAATAGCAGAAATGTGGGTTTTGTGAGTTAAACTGGCAATAAGAAGATAACTGCTTGGGAACCGATGACTTATTTAGGGGACTGACTGTGAGAGAAATTCAATATGGCCGTGGCACTGACGATCATATTCATAATTTATGTACCATGATGAAATATAACAATAATAGGTTGTCTCCAATTGCCAATCAATAGATTCTGACCACTTATTGATATTATGTATTGGTAGATAAAAATTCGAAAACCCCAAAATATTTTTCAATGGCAAAAAACCCTTTATGGCAATTCAGACCTATCGAAAAACAAACGGGTGAAAAACATGTCTGTTGTATCGGTTTTCTCTGAGTCAAGTTTCTCAAGCATCATTCAAATAGTCCCAAGAAGGTAGAAACGTCTTTCAATGGCCATGACAGTTCATTCTTACAAACAAAAATACATATACACCATTATTTTTACCGTTTGAAACAGGTCAGTTGTAATGGTATCCTCCAAAAATGGAGACGTAAATATCTTTAGGATGTAACAAAATTCCAGTTGGTTTCCTGCAATCATTTGCATGTGGAATATCCGGTAATATATTTCGCTGCGATTGTTTCAATAATTTTTATAAAATATTTACATCTTATATATAAAAATGAATCGCTAAATGTGTTGGTAAGCGCATAACTCAATAACGCCTGGACCGATTTCGCTAATTCTTTTTTTGTTGTGTTTGTTATTTTCAGGAGAAGGTTCTTACGAAAGAAAAAAAATTGTAAAATTTGCGGACTTTTTTTTTCAAGTAATTCTGACCCATGTTACTATAGTGATTTGTGGGAATTATCTCCGTCCTCTATAATATAAAGACACCGGGAACGGGACCTATGAATTCACGCGGGTGAAACCGCGGGGCACAGCTAGTTTTATATAATTTTATAGGAAACATTAACATCGAACTGGTTTTTGGCGATTAATTTCTTAAGGTTAATTAAATTCTCATTATAGATTACGATCTTCGAATACTTATCATAAATGCCTATTAAATACCACTTATCTTATTCTTGACTGGGTCAATTATTTTGATTAATTTCCTGCAATTATTTTTTTTCTTATACACATTGAAATTGTTAAAATACAAATTTAAATTTTGCTTAAAATCACAGCCATTCACAATATTCTTAAGGGGTAATGACAAAAAAGTGTAGGTAGCTCTCATTAATATTCCCTAAGCTACTCTATTGGATTCCTAACCTAATGAAGGAACATTAAACCACGCGATATTATCTTCGCGATTAAACATCCCTTCTTCATTCAAAACATTACCTCCATTTAAATGTCCCATCTTATCTCCGAACTATCCCACAAAACTCACCCTAAAATTAATATTCACGTCATGGAGATCCCTTAGCTCATAAACCTTGTTTGAAGCATTAATAAAACAAACAATCACACGAGATGAACTGATAAATCCGAAAACGCCTGTACGATGCGATTTTGTTTCTTTTTCTTTTTAATTTCGCGGTACGAGTTCAAAATTCATTTTTGGAGCGTCAGCTGCAACCTTTAAAACAAATGCATCGAGATAAGGCACTTTTAATGCTAGCTTTCCCCGTAGTCTGAATATATAAAAACGATCGTGAGAAAACTTTGCTTTTTCATAAACAAATGTAATCCAATACCGGTATGCAGTTGCTAATTAATTCCGATCGAATCGGTGTAGTTAATTCCCTAATTTTAATACCCATTTCGTGCTGTTAAGTATGTATTTTACTGTCACTTTATAGCGGAGTATTTAGTGCAGCGGTGTATGAACTTAAAGATCTTTATGTGCCATATTTAAATTAATCGTTACATTTCCTGTACTTATGTCATTATCTTTTTATTTATTATCTTGATTGCAATTATCAATTTGCAGTTCAGCTTTTTCTGTTCCTTTCACTAAATACAATGGAACTCTTAACTTTCTTTGTGTTTCAATATAATTAATACTGTCCCTATTAATTCAGTATAATCATTGTTCCCGAGTAAATAGTTAAAGTTTATTAAGGAAAGTAGTTGACTGGCGACCGTTCAGAGTTCATGGCTAACCAGCTATCAAAGGGCACTATCGCATTCCTGCCCCGATATTATCAAATAAGCGACACAGAAACATACAATTATTGTTTTGTAAAGTAGTGGACTAATTTCGTATTATTTGGACACACCTCGAATGTTGAAAATACATGCAGTTTGATTTTAAAGAAGTTTTGGTCAATATTTGAATTAAAAATAGTTTCCAAAAAAAGAAACCTATTTTTTACCGACAACCTTCGTGGTCGAGTGGCGTACGCACCGGTTTTCAAGGTGTCGCTAGCTCTGAGGTCCCGGGTTCGATCCCCGGACGGGTCGATGCAGGAACTCACTTTTATATATTGTCTCGGATCTGGGTGTTTGTGGTACCTTCGTAATTCCATAACACAAGGGCTTAATAGCTACTTACTTTGGGTTCAGAGCAATGTATGTAAACTGTCCGCATTTATTTATTTACTTATGTGATACATCTTTATTGGGCTTCAGAACAAAAAGCCTATAATAATAAGTGTCTGGAAGAAAACACAAATACTTAAACTGGGTATTTACTATTGTCTTAATTGGTGCTGTGAGTTAAGTAGTCTATGTCATCAAGGCGGTGAGTCTGAACTTACGTCTTAATGACTGTTTCCTTTTTAAACACTGTACATGCTACATGAAGAATATAAACGTAGAAATTAGAGAGAGTTCAATCCAAGTCATTTAAGTAGATAGCTATTATGTTTGGTACCCTCAGTAGGTTGAAGTCATAATTTCGCACCTTAGGTTTCCCCAGAAAACATTGTAAATTAAAATTATTTGCAACATTTTCACTAAAAACCAATGTATTCATGTCGATTTTTTTCTTCCCAGTTACTTCTAAACAATCTTACTAAAGCATTTACCACACAATTTTGCACACAATACTAAACAGTAAACGGTATAACATATGTAACATTTTGTATATAGGTAGTGTCTAAAACAACAATTAATACCACCAATTAAATCCATCAAATCAATAAAACTCCAAATCCACTTATCACTTCATCTGTGTTAATATTCAAATAAGACCAATGTCCTTATTTAGGAAGTAGAAGAAACCTAACAAAAGTGGACCTTGCTATTTTATGGCTATGTCAGAGCCTTTAATTATTGTGCTGTGGTATCAGGCTGGCGATCAGAGAGGGCAAGACGCCTACTTCCTCCGTCGTAAGCTTACCGTATGTATTTCAATACGGAATTTGTAATGTATATTTTGTAGCGTTGATTCTTTTTTTTTGTGATATTTAGCTGGTGAGTAGTTGGGTGTGTGTGAATTTGATTAAAGTAAACTTGAAAGACAAAGTTTTGCTATATGGGAAAGTTCTTTTTTTTTCAAAATTACCTTAATATTAATTTAAATTAGCTTAGGTATTGGATATCCTTAAATACCTTCTAAATTACACTTGTCAAAATTCTACTAAACAGAAATATGCTACTGGCATGTATAAATGTTGTTAAATATCATACCCATGTTATGCCGAATGTGCATGAATTAAAGCACATTCAGTATGTAAAATGACTAAACGTATATTATTAATATTTGCTAAACATTATATTGTTTAAATATTTGGTAAGCCATTTACCGAAATTAATATGAACATTACTTGCTAAAACAAAACACATAATTTTAATTTAATATGCAAGGGCGGCAATATATTCAACATTATCAGTAGCAGCCAAAAGCTCGTGAAAGTTATTACAAAGACCTTTCGCTATCTCGATGTTGAGAGGTTAATATTCTATTGTTTCCACCATATATGGATACGTGTAAATCATTCGAACAATTTTTAGATTCAAATCTGTGTAATATACTCATCGATTTAAATGGCGCTTTGGTCTAGCGGCCGGTACCATTAATGTCTAATATCTAGCATCGTGGAATCGAATATAAACTTTTTAGTTGTCTTTTGTTTTAGTTCGAACTGACAACTGACTGCCTTTTCTAGAATCTTCTTTGTTTGAATAGTGTATTTATTGAAGGTATTACACCAGGAAAATAAGACAAAAACATTGGGGACTTATATCATTTTTAATTAAAAATACCAGTAAAAATATTTAGTTACCATCTGCTTACTAATTAATCCAGCTTTGTGTCAACACAGCGGAGCACATATTCAGCATTTTTATCACACCTTAGCTCTACCTAATTAAAATGTTTTACACAAAGCACTTTTTATAGGACCTACATCGTTTTTTACACAAACTGGACTTCACACATGTTTTAAGCTTTTTATCACGGTCGCTACAAGATTTATACGCTTCTTTATAAATTACGAAATCTCTGCTCGAATCGTTTTATATCTAAACAATAGGATCTCGGTTCTTTGATATTCGGGAAGGTACTCAACTCGTTTTATTAACGTAGCGAGATCTAATTTGTTATTAAATGAGGCATTATGCTTGTATTCTTAGACAGAGGGTGGGTTCGGAATCCAATGAATTTTAACTTCTGTCATTGGAACCGTTTAAATGTTTAAAAGGGGATCGTAATGCTTCCGTTGCATTCTAATACGGTATTTTATGTGACTCACAAATTTTTAAGGCACTTTTTTATTTTGTTATGGCATATACCGTTAATAAAAAATGGACAGGATATCGAAAAAACCCGACGGTGGCAATAGTTGTCAACGACTTAAAACAGTCGTGTTTAACAAATTCGATTGATTATGTATTCATAATTATGTATTCCGACACAGCTACCAAATGTGTAGGTAGACTGTTCTAAAGTTGTGGATAGATTGTGATCTGAGTATCGATGCATACTAACTCTCAAAAAATATGGTTGCTTGGATTGGTAATCAAATATATAAGGTTAAATGCTCTTGAAGTTCTATCTTTAAGAGCATCTAGCCTTATTTGTTATATTTCATTAGTAAATTAACGATAGATTTAAATCAAATACTTTTATTACCTGCACGAAATATTATTATAATGGTCGTTGTGACTCTACATTATTTTTTTTTTATAAATGCGGACAATATCACATACATTGCTCTGAACCCAATATAAGTAGCTATAAGGCACTTGTGTTATGGAATTTAGAAACAACGATGGTACCACAAACACCCAGAGACGAGACAATGTAGAAAAGTAACTCTTACATTGACCCGTCCGGGGATCGAACCCGGGACCTCAGAGCTAGCGACACCTTGAAAACCGGTGCGTACGCCACTCGACCACGGAAGTCGTCAAAGTATTACACTTGCAAGTTTTTTATTGTCATTTCGTCAGTAAAACATTAAAGCAAAATATCTAAGTTTAAAAACAATCAAACTCCATTCTCCAATATTTTGGACATAGACTATTTTCTACAAATACCGTTAGACGTAATACGGGATCATTTATCTGGATAACCTTCGTATGAAAGTGTACCGTATCAATATTGTGCCCACAAAAACGTTACACCTATTCAACGTAAACCAATTATGTACAGATGTCGAGGAAGGTAAAATAGTCAATAAGATATGCTCTTTTAACATGTTACACATATAAGTTTTACCTTAATAATTTTACTTATAATTGATAAATGTAATAATGACTATTACATAAATTATAAGAAGAGTTACTAGACGGAAAAAAAATATTTTGTGTTTAAACGACAACCTAAAACTTCTCATTGTCACATGGAAAGTAATATAAAGTAATCATGTCACCATTATATAAAGGAAAACAAAAGTATTTTCAAATAATTTTGATTTTACTAGAATAAAAAAACGTTTATAAATTTACTAGTGACCATTCCTATACCTGTCAAAATTATTTCAATTCCTATAGGCACAAAAGTCGGAGTCTTCACCTGGTTGTTCTTAGGTCTCTGGTCGCCACACAAACGTTATCGCGACCGCATCGCAGGGAGATTAAGTCTGTGGTAGGAGGCGAATGCAACGTCATGCCCCTGTGTGTTTGGTCCAAGTGACAAGACATAGAGACATGGGGAAACCGTGCTAAGAACGTTTAAGATGTAAGTTGTTTGGAAGAAGTTTCGTCTTGAAACTATGTTCAAAACCTGAAAATGAAAACATTTCTCTATTTATTCTGTTAGACAGAAACAGAACAAAATTAAGGCTGGTAATAATGATATTTAATTGCCTTTCATTTGATTTATTATCCAATACTCATGTTGGTCGGATAAAAATCACAACATGAGATACGAGAAGTAGTGATAACGATATTTCTTGATACTAATTTAATTTATTTTTGCACATTTTTGTTTATCATCGAGAAGTAAATCATTTCTCAATTTACAGCGTATTGTCACCTTACACTCACCTTTAAAATCGCTTTTCGTTTACAACTTATACAAATTTTGTAAGATGCTCTAAGCCTCAGGGAATGGACAAAATAAAAATGAACAGTCTCCTTGTTGGCTTATCGGAATAGATTACTTTTTCCAAATGTCCTTTAGGGGGAGCAGGTTCGACCACCGGGGATTTTTTTATAAATCGTTAAAATCTAAGACCGATTTGTCAAGGCTTTTTGGCTTCAGTATTATTTTTGGGGACCACTTTCAAGTAAATAAATATCGGAACTTCAACTTACGTAACTCCGTTTGTTTGCTCAAAACGACGTAATTTTTCAATGTGTTTTCCCTCATTTTTTCGTTATTCGAGCATGTCTGAGGTTGCGTGTGGGCGAGTTAAAATATAATAACTACCATTTTACAAATACTTGGGCCTCGTTGGCCGTTGCCTACCGCATACAGTGAGTCTCATATTTTCAAGTACCGGGTTAACATTTCTGAGATTATTTTTAATACCAATCGTGTTCGTCCATTGTTTTCTTTATGACATATTTACTTTTCGTCTACAGCTTATTTTGGTTGTCACGTATTGTTTTAAGACTACAACATTGTCGCACTGCGTTTCGTTCCATAAACAGTTCAGCTTTCATTAGCAAAAAGTTCCAACAAGTTTTTAAAAATAACAGCTTACGTGTAAATTGCGTTTTTTAAATTTAAAAAATAATACTGAAAAATCTCATTTCTAAAATCGAATTAATATCATTATTTCCACCTGGACTCCACACACCTTTAAAATTAATCATTATTTGTATCACATATCAGCAAAAAAATAACAAAAGAACATCCTTAATTGTACAGCGAAATTTTTTTGTCATATCGTATGTTGATAGAAATATGATAGCTTCATTTGTTCTCCTTCATAATGTTTTACTCATTATAATTCGCTACGGGACGCCAACCAGGGTTTGTCTATTATATCTAACAATAGTCCCACTAAATTGTTTTAATAGAGCTACAGAAACTGAGAGTCATTATGTATTGTTATAAGTAAAACCTATCATCCTCATATGTTATAAAGTAACGCAGATATTATTTTAATTATCTTTATTAAGTATGTGTCCTATTTCTTAAACAAAAGAAGTGTTTTTCTCTCTACAACCAACAACATAAACGTACATTACAAATATAACATACCTATTTTATTTGACGCTCTCATTATTGTACGAAAAAGTAAACTAAAATGTTAAATTTTTGGTTTTATTATTTAAATTAAACATCATTTTGTGCCAGTGCAATATTTGGCCTTTAGCCGGGGCCTTTGTTCTCAATCACGTAGCCAGTCACGTTAGTTTACGCTTAATATTATTATTAATTAATTATTTACAGAAATTTCGCAGTCTTGATAACCTGTTGACATACTATTACTATCTGTTTATAGATAATTGAGCACGTAGCTTGCGCTTTTACTTGCTGCAATTTCAATAAAGACAAAGAAAATAAATCAATTAAAACGGTTTTGTTTGCAATAATTGTTTCACCTGTAGACAAGTCAAGCGTTTATGAAAAGTGTATTTCATTTAATTATTACGAAAGATTTTTCCTTGACTCTAAGTAGTTGGTAACTTAAAGGTAGAAAATTAATATTCAAATTAAGACTGATTAAAACGCACCTATATACTTAGGTCCATTTCATAATCCTACTAAAAATTTAATACACATTTTGTGTCCAACTATGAATGAGTTACAAATAAAACAAAGTCAAAAACACGATCACTTGAATAAGTCGAAACCATCCAAAACCGAATTTGAATTCCAAAACCGGCGGAAATCTCAAGAAAAATATATTATGTGACATAAATTTGAGGATACTGAATCAAATAACCTATATCAACAACCCGTAGCGTCAGAGTTGAACATCGAAATCACTTAGCGGAGTAACCAAGCGGTTTCATTTGTGATTTAAATGATGTTTGTGAATGTGCACCGCACTGCGTCATGCCACACAGATGTAGGAATAGACTGGTATTTAGATAAGGAGTAGAGGTTTTGAAGATTGTTAAGTAGTCTGACATTTTAGGTTATGTTTTGGACCTTTTTCTCTTTAAGTAAGTAAATTATACCTACTCAATGTAAAGACTGTCGTAGTAGGGTGATGAGGTTCATGACATTAAAACTATTTGCAAGCTGCTAGTTATGCTGATTGTCAACAATGCTAGGACCTTTTGTATATTATGTCTATCACGTTTACCAGAAGATATTTAAGGCTTTATTAGATTTTAGATAGTCATTTTTGGTAGCCTATTTGTTACCGCACTGCTGGATAATTTGCCACCTATCGTCCAATAAATCCGTTCTATCTTTTACGATACCAAAATTACCAAATAGAAGTTTTAGAATATTGAGTCTAATATTCTAGAAACGTAATTAATTCTAATCCAACTACGATATGGGCTATTGAACTTAGTTCCACAGCAAAATTGCAGGACCTTTAAGCAAAGAAACATTGACGACCTGAATTATATCGGCCACTAAGTCTAAAGAGCTAAATGTCACGGTTCTAATCCCCATGTCAGGCTAGTCACGTGAAATTAACCCAACATTCAGGCTATATCGAAGACCTAATTGTCATAAGGCTTGCTAGCTAACTGCACTAAAGGTTGTGGTGTCGATTAGTAACCAAAAAATATTAGTTAGTTTAAGAGTTAGTGAAAGTTATATTTCTTTAAAAAATAAACTGAAAAATGAGACTGTAGAAGACTTTAGATTTCAAGATAAGCACTGGGTCTATATTTGTGTGGTTTAGGTGAACACATAATAATATGATATATTTTATGGATGCGATAATCACAGGACCGAAGAGAATGTCAAGCAAAGGTAGATGCCCAGCAGTCGTATAACAAAGGGATGACAAAAAAATCCTCTTTAAGTAAAAAGAGGTAATTTTTTTTGTCAAAATTCATGTACAATTTCCACCTACCTCCAAAGCATTTTAATACACTCCAAAACCATTACGCTCCTTAAAACGTCTAAGTCTAAAGTAAACAACTGCCAGTCCTAATAGTACACATGTATCAACAGTATTACAAGGAGGTGGTAGACTTAGTACAGCTTACTGGGTCCCTTTACTCGAAACCAGTGGACGGCGAAATTACCTCAGGACAGGTAATCCGCTTTCTTTGATAGATCCGTCAGACAGAAATATTGGAAGACAGTGTGTAGTGTGAAATTGAAGTTAATGTTTAGGTGTTCACGTTTGTGGATAGTTTTGCGAGCAATTACAAATTGAGTAAGCAAGGGACACACAAGAACTTCTAATAGAAATTAAAAGGTTTTTTGTTTCAAAAAGGTACGCTTTTGTGACGAGTTTTATTCGCATACATTGTTCTATTAGAAACGTAGGTAAACTGTGATAACATAATATCAAATTTATTTTCAAAATTACATGAAAAAGCAAATTTACTGTAACAATAAAAAAAAAAAACAATTATTTACCCAAAGTTAATTGATCTTCTTTTGTCATCAGAAGACAACTTAAGCATCAAGATGTCCTTTCAATTTATAAAACCATACAATATAAAAGTCAATAGCAAAAAGCCGAACCCCACTCATTATACATCACAATATTATTCAAGCTTCATAATTTGAGAAGAAATTACAGTATTTACCCAGTTCTTGTGTCGCGGATGCTCACGGGTGGCGGTAATCACAGTCAGGTGATTCCTGCTCATTTGCTTTGAATAAAAAATATGTCATCAGCATGTTCGGTGTACGATTAATTATTCTTTAAAGCTTGTCAGCTGTCATATGTGATATGACATTGAAGACAATGTAAATAGTTGTTGATGTGTGGAAAAAGTGGCCGGTGTAAGACAAAATACAAATGAATAATTTTGTGAAGGGTAAATAATCTTTATATGTACTTTTTATTGATATATTAAAATCATCATTATGTTGACTTGAATAATGTTCTGCTTCAATAACTAGTGTCCTAGTCATTTCTGAATAATCCTGAGATACGTATATCAATTTTTCGAGAGATATCTAATTCTAAAAAAAAATATCAAAATATTGTTTTTTTAATAATGGGTATTATAATCGGCCTGTCTAGTTCACTAACATTATTTTTAAAATAACGTAACCATTAAAATCCAACGACAATAAAAAAATAATATACCAACCATTACCTATACAAACTTCACATTAAAACAACCGAATATCAGTATTAGCATAAAACATGTGTAAAAATGACGAAATATTTCCGGCTACTATGGGACTGTCGTATTATATTAAAAAAACAAGGCATTACACACTGTGCTACACCGACTGCAGGTGAGTTCGCCCACGTCATGTGTTCCGGTTACATTGCAGAGTATTGAGAGAATGGAGTGTTCGTTTTGTTGGAAATTACTTGAGAATAACGAAGACTAGTGATTTTTGTAATTATTTGTTAAGTTTTAGTATTAGTATTTTTAGTGTAAGACATTTTGTTATTAATTCACCTGAACCGGTTTTCTAGTTAAAATTTATAAAGTGAACTTAGTAAACAATATTATTTAATTCAAGTACACACCGTTAAGCGAGAAATGGCTCTTATGGGTATTTTTCAGTTTAAACTAAATAAGCGCATATTATAAAAGTTCTACTTTCATTCATCGCATCTTAACTGTATATTTAGAAACATTCATATATTTTGACACTTTTTCTTTTCTAAATGCGCCCCATTTGCTGATAGCAGCTAGTTCTATGAACACTCTATTTGCTTACTACTCGGTGGCAACTCCGTACCTGTTTACGGCTTCCCTGCTGATCTTACAACTTCATCTTGCCGTTTGTCCATCGCATATTTATTTATTACTACGGAACAAGAATTTATGTACGCATAATATTATAAAAGAAAAAGCATAAAGAATTTAGAAAATATATACGTCAGTATCACATTTTTAAGTCACTGTTTTATGGCGGAATGATGAATAAGTGCCTACTTTGAATTAATATGATGAAATATGAAAATATAAAGCTTAAAATTAATGAATAGAATACACCTGTCATAGTCATAGTTAAATACAATAAAGATGTTTTTTTTAAACATAATGTTATCAATTAAGTCTAGGGTTTCAAAATTTTGTAAATATGTATCTATAACTATAAGACTGAGGCTTAATATTTGACAAAAAAATTACACTATTATTATGATAAAAAAAATGCTGTTTCTCCCAAAATTCATCAAGTTTTCTTCAAAACTAATAAATATATTTAAATACGTAACACCAACCCATTACAATCCTTAACAGAATAATCTCGAAATAACTTCTCTTAAGCCAGAAACTATTAGTTTAAATTAAAGCAAAGGAAATTACAATTAAAGTATTTCCACCGTTACTCCTAAGGATTAGCTAATTAAATCGATGGTGCAAACAGTAATAACGCCTACGTAAATTAGGAGGGAATTAAAGCGAACAAAATTGGAATAGCGACGTGGAAAACGGTTACACTTGTGAGGACACGGCTAAAGGAATTTCAATGGAATTAGAACTGTGTCTAATGTTTTAGTTTGTATTATGTACGGGAATTATTGGGAGAGAATTTCGCTTGTTGATTTTTGTGAACGAACATATCCAGTGCCGTTTGTTTTGTATGCTTTATTTTTGATTTATTTTATTATTAAGCAATTTTAATGGTTGACAACAAAGAATTTTCTGTCTATCTATCTATATCTTATAGTTCAAAGAAGTTTTAAACAGAATATTTACACTTATCATAAGGCGAAGTCTACCTTTATCTATACAGTGTACAACTTTACACTTTGTATATAAAATCTGCCACTGCGTCTGTCTGTTTGTCTATGTGTGTGAACGCAATAAATTCAAATTCTACTAAACATAACATATCATATCATCACGCCTGTATCCCCGAAGGGTTAGGCAGAGGTGTACCAATGTACACCCACAGTTCGCCGATATGTATAGGTCCCATGTAATATGGGGCGAGCCTATTGCCACTAACCGGGCACAAATCCAAACTCCGACTGAGAAGCTACTGAGAATTTCATAAAAAAAAAACCCAATTACTCCTTGGTCGACCTGGGAATCGAACCCAAGACCTCTAGCCTAGCAGTCGCGCTTAGCATCACTAGGCCAATGAGGCAGTTTTAAAAAATCTACTGAACAGATTTTTGTATAGTTTTCACCAAAAATAATTTAAGATGAAGGTCTGCGTGTATAATTCAGCACTTTTTTGCATATGTGTGCGAAGACGGGGCGGATCAACTAGCAATTCACACTCCGCCATTTTTCATTTTCAACATTTTGAAACACATAAGATATCTTCAATATTTGAATTACCTTACGCTTTGTAGCAATAAATGTTTCTTTATATTTACCATGTAAAGTAATATTGATCAAATTCATTACATTTCCAATAACGTATTTTCCAAAGAAAATGTACCTATTTGTTTGATGCTTATTGCGCAAGTCAAAAGGTCAAATTCGTTAACGTCGATCGGTTTTATCAAATGTTTAATATTTATCACTATCATCTTCAACAAAAGATTTACAAAATTAATCTTTTAGTTTCATTAATTTTAACAAGCATTTGAATACTGTCTTTCTCACACTTCTCATTCTAAATGATATTATTTTATTTGATAACAAATTGCGTAATTCTATTATACATTTATCATAGTATTTCTCTAAGTTTTTACATACTTAAAATCAAGTATAATAAAAAAAAAACTTACGTATCTAATCAGAATCTCAATTATTTAGCATGTAAGCTTGTCATTGATCGCTTGAAATGCAAATACGATAAAAAAGTGCCAAAAAATATGTAAACATATTATTTGTCAATATTGTACGAATGCGTAGTATATTATGTTCACACAAAACTTTTAATAGCATGCATATTTACGTAACGGTGAATACTCTTGTAACTATTAATTTACGTCTCAATAAGATTATTTATATCGAGATTAATCACGAAGAGATCAATGGAAGGTCGTTCCAAAATACTATCTCTACGAATATAAATAAAAGATAGGATTATTTACGAACTGGCATGTCAACGCCTTCGCTGTAAACCTACTAATTAAAGTGTGCTCAATTATTAATTATGGCCACGATTCGTTCTATCAATAGCAGTTGAATATTCAATGCCGATCGTAAACGTTATAAAATTCACAAAGTATATATTGACTTTTTTAATTACTGGCCATAAATCTTTCGTTTAATTTTATATTTATTCTTTTTAAAACAGTTGAAAGTTTAATGACTTATGAAAAGACTGCCAAATTCACGCTCTTTTGTTTTTCGAACTAGCTCCAATGCTACTCGCGTCAATTCTCTCCCATATAAATCCATATCAAATATCTGTTTTCACAACACGCCTTTTTATTCACACCAGTTTAAATTTTTTTATGAAAAAATCATAGCCGGTAATGTTTTCTTGTTAATTAAGGGCCAAACATGCCTCCTTTACAGAACATTGCTTCTTAATCACGAATAGATAGTGTAAGTGACATTCTTTATTTCAGTTGACAGCTACAAATCTTGGAGAACCCTCCCATCATGTCTGCCATGTGTCGGCCACTCGCATGTTACGCAGTCACACGTACAATTATTTGTTTTGTTATAATACGGTGGAAGTTAAAAGATTATAGCGGATTAATTAGTTAAACGTAATTAACACAAACCTAATTCAAACAATTTTAGGATATCATGGAACAATTGAAGTAATCAAACGTTCTTTTTTAAGCAATTTCTATTTTTTTATGACAAGTAAAATGTATTGATTGAATCATTAAAAGCTAACGCCACGCAAATCGTAAAAAAACGCCAGTACTGAAATATTTTTCTATACCTCTCTTTTTATATACAAACATTTTACCAACATATCCAAACATGAGAGTGGAGTATGTAGAGTATTTAAGTTAACTTCTCGTCTTCAAGTTTACCAAAGTCTTTGTTTTTTTATGTAACCCAAACACAACTTTCTTTTCAAAATAACAACAACATACAACAAGAAGACGATGCTTCATCGTCAGCACCTAACAATCTCCACCAACAATGCCACCTTCCACGTCTTGCGCCGTAATCTATGTCGTCCACCTATAAATAGGTCCAATCGATGAGACAATACCATCCAATCCTCTCAAAACAATAGCTTTGTAAAGGTTTGTAAGCAAAGGGCCTAGTCTAGACATCTTGTTTGTTACTACATTGTCTTTAGAAATCTCGATACTCATTTATTTTGCATTTCAAAATGATTTGCATAATTAATTCTTACTTTTGCGTAGTGTTTTGTTTCGAAGCTGTTCGAATTTCTTTTGTTTCCTTTGATCATTCAGTTCTTTATTTAATGAAGTTTTAGATTACATACTTATACGATGGTTTTGTTCAAAAATATGCCATTAAAATTGTAAGACAAAATGTTTAAATAATTTTATGTACTTAATTTTGAAACAAAATAAGCATCGACACAATATAATTGTCTTAAGACAGAAACAATAGCGTCTTAGACCTTTGACTCTTTCTTTTGTTGAACTTCAAAGATGATTATAATTTTAAACGATTTTATAAAAAAAGCTTAAAGCATTATGAATTTTCGTTTTGAGTCGTACTAAAATAGGGTTGTCAAACCCCTGTCATGTCATAACGTCTAAGTTTTTCTAGCTACTGTCACCCTTCGTGTGTCTTTGATCTTTTAATGCTTATTTCACATGGGAATGTTATGAATAATAAAAGTGAAGACAAATTTTAATTACGTGTTACTGTACCAGACGGCTGCTTTATTGATAAAACTTATGTTGAACCACAAAGTCTAGCAAATATAATATTTTTTAGAAACAAATTAAATAATGGGCAAAAGGTTTTGTATTTTATTTAAATAGCCACACAATTTGTGATTCTTAAATTATTATTTTTAAAAGCGACCTCATAATATTAAACTTTCTACAATACTAAAATTACGATTACTTTTTTTTCCGAATAAAAAACGACGTATAAAGCGCGAACATTTAAAAGATTTCAATTATCTTACAAATTGACTCAGTTCAAGCAGTGACATATACTCAACGATGTATCTTGAATAATTGAAGGGAGTCGCAAAGGGGAACTAAAATACGACTTTGAATGAAGCTCGAAAAGTAAGACCAGTCGTTGACTAGATTTAGTTGAATTCGAATTGAAAGTTATGTAAATTTTGAAGCTTTCATGACACAATTACAAGGAATACTAAACATTTCTGTGTTTGAAAAACGTCAGTTTAATATCTACTAAAGATTTCAGATACTATTAATTCATCGGACTATGACATAAATATCATTTGCAGAATGTTTTTTTATCTCTTGCTCCATATCTCCTTTTTTGCTCATCGTTTAATATAGTTTGTTTCTAATGTCATCTTAAAAAAAAGTTATTATCATCATATTTACTGAACGTAACTCGTTCAGTATATAAAATCTACCACATCCGACTTAATGAATGAAAGCAGCAGGCAAGGTCTTTAAGTTGAAGAGCATTCTCTCTCATGTGATTTTGAAATTTATAGCACGCTTAGCAACGGACTCGTAAAAGCTGACGACGACAATAATGTTGAAATGGCTACGCTTCTTGAAGTGTGCGAAGAAAGAGAAGGTATATGTACGACTAAAAACTTAAAGGAAAGATCGACTACTGGAGAAAAGTTGTTGGTCTGATTGGTCACGAGTCATATCAATCAAGGAACCGATCAATCTCATCACCATCAAATTACATCATAAGTGCGTATTTATCTTCAAACGACCATAAAAAAGCATAGTAAGACAGAACATGGCAAATTTGAATAAATCGTCGGTAATGTTTTCCACGTCAAATTCCAACTTTAACACTCTAATTCAGTACAATATTGTAGTAGTCTCAGCTAAATCTTTCAAAGTCACAGTTAGTGCGAGTAAACTTCACAATTTCACGACTTCAGCAAACTTTTGACTACGCTAAATAAATTTCTGGTGACTTGGGTCGAACTGTCAAAGTGGCAAAGAAATAAATTGCGATTTCTCATTTGGAATGGAACGAATTTAGTTTGTAATATCAAGTATTGCTAAGCAAATGATTTCGGTTTAATCGCATGATGAATTGATTAATGTTGAGATCAAAGGTTTGGAGCACTAAGTAAATTTTATTAAGTTGAACCGTGTCTGGCAAGGTACCTATGTCAATATCGTCTAAAGTAATTTTGATACTTGTAAGTACTATTTATTGCAAAAAGGTATCAAGGCTTCCGAGGATTTATGAAAAATATTTTAATAAAGCACATTTAATTTTCATATAATAATATGTAATTCAATAGAAAATAAGGCCCCTAAATTGGTGCCGTTAAACTTAACCTCCCACCAATTGTGAAACAGTAGGTTAAACAAAACAAAGAAGTGTTATGAGATACCAATTCCAACAATCTGATACCATACATACATTTAGCACGCAATCCAATTCCCATCAACCATTGTTTACAATCTCCACTGTCCATAAAATGATATCAATAAGCATGATGCACACAAAAGGCGGGACCGACGGTGTTCTGATTGATTCAGGTGCACTTACATAAGTATGTAGGAGGAATAATTTGTAACTTGTGTGCTCCTGGGATAAGGGACGCGTTGGGCTTAACGTGGACCTTACTGAATCGATTTCTTTATTGTTTTCATTACATTTTTGTTATGTATCTATTAAAATTTATAGCTTGATGAAACGTAGCTGACTGTGTTTTTTTGAAGTTTTTAAAGTAATTTTACAAATACTAGTAAGGTTTTTGGATTCCATCATTTTCTGCTATGTACCCTTCCATTTTCCCTTAGACAAAAAAATCATAACCAATATAAATTATATTCAAAGATTTGTTTAGTACTCTTTCATTAGACACAACATCCGTGTTTTTATTTACAGAAACATCCAAATGTTCCATAACATTAAATTTTCGTTACGCTCTATCAGAGCACTGTGACCACTGATCACTCAACTAAAGGATCGCCACACTCAGCTAGCCTATCAAGATTAACAGGCATACAGCACACCAACTCCAATTCAGTATTATGCCATGTCATCTCTTGAGCCTCCGCTAGACAGGTTTACATTATTCAAATGCATTCGTTTCTATCTCTACCAACAATTTGGTGACCCCCGAATTTCGACTCCATGACTTCTGATCCCATAGGAATAAGGGTTAAATTCTCTTGCATTTTAGTTTTTATTCCATCACTTTCGTCTGTTTGGTTATGACCAGTGTTGGTAACAAAGCTAAGCTATGTTGAAACACAAAGCATTAGCAAGACAGTAATGCAACACTTATGGTAATATCTATCACATTTTTACACCATTGATTTGAATATGTGTATTTTTGAGTGAAGTTTTATCTTTAAGTAAGAGCTGAAGCAAATAATGTTGAAATAAAAAAGTAAATTATGAACCAAAATAACATTAAGATATTCAATTTTGATGGTATTTTAGGAAACCGAAATGTAGGGCATGTGGCAATCGAATATGCTAATGGAGCTCTTACAGAAATGGCTTCATAAAAAGGATCTAATCAAAATTCATTAAACGGCTCAATCAATACTTTTTATGAAACGAATCCAATGATATCATTGGTATACCTTAATTAACCACTTTATATAAAATCGGCATTTGAATTAATGAAACACTTAAATACTTTGGATAAAATTTAATACACAGACATAAACTAGATAAGCTGAGCTTAAAGATAACATTTAGCTTCCAGTTTGAACGGTCGATAGGAAGATAGCTAAGCAACAAAATCCTGACCGGTTTCTAATAATATCTATCCGGAGCTTAAAAGCTTTAGACTTAATTATCCGATTGGTTTTGGGCTGACTTAGCTTCGTTTCCATACTACGTTGATTTTGATCACGCGAAATTACGAACAGATATAAAAACTAATTTGAATGGCTCGTAACGGTTGATGGTGCATGGCCTAGTATTACTAAATGAACTGTTTCTTTTTAAATACGACCAATTTCTTGTAAGATCATCATAGTTATCATAAGATTTTTTCGATATCCATTTGGACCCATTTTCTAAACCTATAAAAAATATAGCGGTACTGGTAATTCTGCCTGGTATAATTTTAATTAAAGCTGCAGTTATTTTTACACACGGAGAATTGATTAAATATAAATAGCAAACAGTTTCATTGTATAAAATAAATAGGTAGTTCAAGTCCCTTATTGGAAATAGTTTAATCTAAGCGAATTGCACATTCAAACTAACTACATAAAAGAAATGGATTCCTAATTGCATCTATTAGAAGCGCATAATTGTAGCTTTAATCCGCCAAAATGGATTACACTAATGAAGACCAATTATTCGGGCCTTCGAATGCATACAAAACGTTAGTTCGCTTTGCATTGTTGGATAATTGTATAATACAATATAGCTTCGCAAGCACAGGAATAATTAGGATGATTATAAATACAAATAAGATTTTGAAACTAGTTGTATTGGTCCTTTTTTCCCTAATGCCTCTTATGGCAGATGTTTGTCAAATACTGTATCTAGTGATTTAATTTAATTTTTAATTTAGCACACAAAACCGAGACATTAGCACATAATATAAAAGGCATAGTTCGATAAAATACTTAACATGTGTCAAAATCCATAGAGCCAAGTTTGGGCAAATACGCACCGAGTAAAGCGTAAGTGAATATTTTTTCACCGAAAGAAAAAACAAAGATATCGGTCAACATAAACCGCAAATACTGCGAACAAAGCGGCGGTACCTTTAAAAAAATATTAAATTCATATTGGAAACACGAGATTCGATAAACCGATGACGGAACCGCCACCACAGAATACTAATCGAGAGATTTGCAAGCGACCGCAAGCTAACACGGTAGACGGATCGCATACACACGAGCTACTGACGGTTCTGTAGAACTAACTTGTCATCAAGTTATGATAGCCTGGTACTTTTATGGTGATGTGTCATGAAGAACATGGAATAAATAAAGGAGGTTGATTGATGCATGATTTATTTTATTTCCAGTTTATCATAACAGCCTTTAGATATTTTTATAATTCTGAACGGTAAGTACAAAGTGTACTTCTTTTATTCGTGGTGTGTAGTTATGTACAAGTAGAAGACGCCTCAAATCCAGAATCAAAGAAGATGGCGAATTGCCTCGATGGTGGATAGGATATTAAACGAATTATTTAAATTTCTGGAACTTTTCCTAGAAATCTTTTAGAGATAAAAGCAAAAGTTTTCTTCATTAACATTTTTTGAAATAAACGTCTGACACTCAATACTCTCCATGAAGACTTCCAAGAACTTCTAAGTATAAAGTGTATCTTTTGAAAAAGAACTTGGAGTTAATTCTCATTTAGCTTCGAGTCACGTAGCCCGTGTTACAATTCCCGCCGTTTCATCACGATCTCAAGTTTCATGAGTTTGTATCCTACACCTTACAAATCTTTCTTACTTTTCACAGATGGTGTGAAGTATGTCGGCACGTCTGGGGGAATGTAAGCTGACTGTGAGTACTTACCCTGAAATACTTTTTTGATACTTGTTGAAATAATCCTCGACTAAACTAACAAAACTGGTGCGAACGAAAGTCCTGGGGTTGACTCATAAAATATTTCCATTGGCCTTGCCCTGTTTTCGTAATAATTTTATCTATATGTCGACTAGTTTTTTTTTTAGAACATTCAGGTTTTTTACTTTTATATTATTATGAGGTCATGAAAGCTAATGGGTGCTAAGCTTCTGCTGTCAAGTACTTACACTTTTAATCTCAAACATATTATATGCACATCGACTAAATCTGCCACCATGACAGTTTAATTACATATTAGGTGAATTGGTGGCAGTGTTTTGTTAATTTTCATTGCAGTGTCTATCAGAAAAAAACATAATTTAAGTGTGAATACGAAATCATTAAAAATATTAAAAAAAGCACTATAAATAGTTCGCCGTAAGATTTATTTGAACTAAGTATGACATTTCAATAATGCATAACCTGTTCATTTGCTCGCGACAAACTGACCTAATTCAATTGACGCGAACAAAATGTGTTAGGATACATATTACATGAATATGAGACACGCAATGGCTATTGATTAAATACGAGTATTATCCACTTTAATATACTTAGCTTACACGTGTCTATCAAACTATTTGTGTACCGATACGAAATTCTGACTGCATAATGAATTACCTTAGAAACGACTTTATGAGACAGTCTTGACTACAATGTAGATATTTTTTGATTTCATATTGACTGTTCTAGGCTAAGGTAATAACTTGAACTTACTCATAACTTGCATAATTATATTTAATTGAAAACTAACTTTCTGTGACGTTTTTTAAAAGTGAGTTGCATGAGACAACATTATTCTGTAATCGATTTGGTTTTATTACTTCTATTTGTGGAGGCTTGTAATTAGCAATATGGATATGTAAAATGATTACCATATGTAATGTTATTAGTCTGTAAGCCTTCAAAAAACCACAAAAAAGAGGTCTCTCCCGTTAACTTGATGGAGGTCAATAGTATACAATAAATTTAGTATGAGTACATAAAAAATTCACGAATTAATTAGCAAATAAAGTGAAAACTCACTAAGAAATTAACCGGCTCATGATTTTATTAACAAGTTGATTATGACTAGTTGACATTAATATGAGTTCCTTAAATAAAGTCTTGATACAAAAGGATCTTTCTGCTTGCCCATTTAATACCACCCGTGGTTTCTCGTGAAGAGGCGTCAAGCTTATCTCCCAATCTCCGTCTCGGTCTGCCGCGGAGCTAATGCTTGACGGTAGTGGTACGGACGCATCCCGTATAACACATAAACAAGCACCCGCATAGAAAGATAAAAGTATTTTTATGTGTGGATACGTGACCTTGGATCCTTTAACCTAAAATAATAATAATAAATTTGGACAACATCATTATTGTACCCTTCTCTGAACTTAAAGTAGCTAAAGAACTTAATTTTTTCAATCAGAGACAATGGACATGCCGCAATTAGTACCCCATACACTCAAGAAAATGTAGAAAAATGTTTTTTTTTTTATTGAGCAGTCCGGGGATCCAACGTAGGGACCTAGACAGAGCTAGTGATTCAAGAAAACCGGTGTTTGTCACTTAGTCTTGACCATAGAGGTCTTCAAAATTCGCGCATATAATTTTATCAGGGTTTCAGAATTTTTAGGAACATCAAAGAACCCTAAAGATAAACCTAAACTGTAAAGCCAACAAAATTCTTTTATCGCTATAAACAAACCGCAAAAATACACAGCCGGTCGGCTTTCACTGAAATATTGTAACAAAGACTTTTCAATTCGTTCAAATATTTTTTCGCGAGCAAAAAGTGTAGTGGACATACCATCGTACATTTTAGTTTTTGTTAAACGTTTGTGGTGTAACGAAAGTTATTTTTATGTGTTTTCTTTTGACGTAACACTTAATTACTTACATTAACACTACTCTTATTTTTATGTAACTAGTATTAGTACCTTTCTAGCACTAGTAGAATAAACATTAATGAATTTTATACATATAATCACGCCTGTTTCCCGTAGGGGTAGGCAGAGACCACTTCTTTCCACTTGCTACGATCCTTACATACTTCTTTCGGTTCATCCACTGTCATTATTCCCTTCATAGATTACATGCTCTTCGGTTTCGAGTACTTTTGACCTGGCCTTTTTTCAAGACGTCTCCGATTTGGTCTCCGTCGTCCGCCTAGGTCTACCCCTTCCAACACTTTCATTCACACTCGCCTTATACACTTTTTTCGTTAATCGTTCATAAACATTCCTCTATATATTGGTGGAAACCATACAAAAATCTGTTCGGCATTGTTTGAGTTCATTTGGACAGACTGACGTGGTGAAGGAGTGAGTTTGTTTGATAAAATTTTGTGTAAAAGATTTACCTTTTAATCGAACTGTGGATTGAATGGATTCTTAATATTATCATTCACATTCTCAGTGTAACATGATAATTACAATCAATAACCACGCATTTCTCAGACATGTAACGCGTAAATTTCAAATAAAAACATCTCAGATCTTATTGAGACTTACTTGTGAATACTCTCATTTATTCACAGCGTGAGCGCTAACCTTTATGTAATTAACGAAGAAATCGATACTGTACCGATCACTACTTTTCTTAAGAAATAATGTATTTAGCTTATACATAAAGAAGTTATTTTATGCTATTAGATGATACGCGGTTTTAGGTAATGTATTCATTAATTTACAAATATTTTGAATAAACTTATATGAATAGATTATAAAGTAAGTTTTCGTATTTATGTTAAGAATTATTGAAAAACCAAAGTTACGCAAGGGGACAAACATTTTTGTGATACAATAATTAAAATCTTAGAACCCACAATCGTAACCATTACAGAATACGGGAGACGATCAGATAAGTGCATAACAATAGAACAACGACATAAAGACATCATATCATTCTACGACAATAAATTCCAAAAAGGGCGGTTATCGCACAAAGGAATGAGGTTTTCTAACAAAATTTGAGTTTTTTTAATAAAATTTGAAGACCCACATCCCTTGAGCACAATGCATGGGAACAAGAGGAGTGATCAAAACACAGAAGAGTCGCGTTACATAATTTATAGGTAGTTTTTACTGGTGCAAAAGGTAGTACTGTGTTTGAAATGTTGGGACAATTTTATCGTCATTTGCCAATGATACGATTGAATGGTAAAGGAAATGTTGACAACTAAATAAGAAGCGGAAACCGCATTATTCTGTTTTTGTATTAGGTATAAATGGTATTATTTTTTAGCTTAATCTAATATCGATTTTTAACAGCAGTATTAAATATTAATATCACATAAATTAATGTACGCTTTAGAGGAAGTCACTTTAGCGTTTTTTTTTTCTTGTATATTCTCTTTTCATTAATCTTCATTTTTAAACTACTCTATTTATTTTTTGAAATCTATGCACAGTTTGTTTTCTCAAGCCTAAACGATCACGCGATATTTATTTTGACAGCTGACCATTTCACCGAAAACATAATATAGCAATCAGGAGTCATTTTTTTCGACACGAACCCGGTCATAGATTTTGATGACATAAAAAAAAGCCATTCCCTGCCACAGATACAGTCGTAGATACTAAAATATTGTGACGGCGCGGCGGCGTCCTGCTGCGATGTATTTGCCAAAATGTGGGTGCCTTATCAAGATGTGGCTTCAAACTGCAGATGTTATTGTTGACTATTGCACATGCAGTCTCCTTCATTGACTTGTCCTTTATAAAACCAATAGTATGTACTCAATCATGTTTATTGTTGGGCTTTGTCATTATTGTCCTATTGTATTGTAAGCCACTAAATTTTTATTTTATTGATTCAGTGTGGTTTAAATGCTTTTGAATCACCTCACAGAGGCATCTATTTTTTTAAAGTAGCCTATTGCAATGTATCAAACATAATAACAAGCGCCGTCAAATAAAAATATTGTTTTAAGTTATTGCACACATCGAAACGTTTGAGTAACTCAGAAACGTAAAATGTATTGAAGCTAAACCCACTTTACCTAACTTATCATAAAATCATATCAATAGCATGCACTTCATAATTTAAAGATACACACATTAAAAAAGATTAAAAAGCGTTGATTCAGCGAACGAACGTGTAAGAATTTCTGCCTAGAGCCTCCGTGGTGTCGAGATAAAAAACATTATTTATTACTGTTGTCCCTCTGCACGCGATCTAGACAAATTAAACGAGTAACTTGATCAGACGACACGTCACAAATAAGTTTGGTGTAGCATGCATTATGTTCTAAGAACTGAATTAATACTGTGATATAGCTCGTGATGCAACACGATATGTCCAAGATAACATGCCTCTGATTAATTAACAAACCCGACTTCAATCAGAAACAGAATCCTCGACGATTACGTAACCTATTAAAATTCCTTAAACGTAAATTTTTGATTGACTTGTTAAATAATTTTACGTTTTTGCTAACAATCTGTCAGACATCAATCTCAATAGATATCAATAGAAAAATCACTTTATATGCATAAAACCGGTTGTTAATGTATTTACTTTATTTGTATTTTCTTACATTAGCCAATTAGGAGGGTAATTAATGCTGTATAGTTTTACCATTATTTTTGCCGCTACTATTTTCGGCTGGGCTCGTAGCGCAGCGTCACTCAAAGTGGCCACAATCGCTCTTGAAGCCCCCACTTACAACACTTGAGCGTCAAGCAAAAACTGAATACAAGGCTCGAGCATACTTCAGTGACGAGAAAAAAGCACCAGGTGCCTACCCAAAGCTCGCATTGTTCCAGTGAACGAGAAAGATTAATAAATCTTTAGAGAGTTGAGTATCTGCGGCCGATCTCGCGGGATGCGAGCTCGGGCCAGGACGCGTTATTGCAAGCCTATTCAGATGCCACAGTTGAGGCCAAACAGCCCCTTTGTCATGACAAAGGTGTCGCGTAAAGAAAAAGGGTCCCTATCGACGATCTGCCTTATCAGATCCAGTTCCCTTCCGAGAGGTCTCAATAGGATAGTCTGAGTTTTGAATGCCGCGGATCTAATTCCCCTGGCCACAATAACGTACACAAATTCCAATTTAGTTGGACACAGAATGCAGGCGGATTAAAAGAGTTCGAAGGATGTTATCAAACTTCGACTTGATAGGACCTCGCATTGTGTTTTAATAACGTTTCGTGATCCGCCGTTGTTATTTTTAATGTTTGCGCCATTAACGTTATTTTTGGGGTTTCATAATAAAATAACATAGAACTGCTGGTTACCAGCCTTAACGATTTTACATTTAACATTAGAATGTAAAATTTTCGTGGCCACACCACCACCATATTTTTAAAGAGGTTGTTTATTTATTGTGCTTTAAACTTACCGTGTTTTATAACGCATGTCAAAGCTAATTGGTTCAGACAACTTTGATTTCAATTAAATTTGAATAAAGGTACCATAAATATTTTGAGTAGGTTAATGTAAATTAGCATCATTCACGTCATGATTGTGTGAAATGGGCGCAAAAAGCACGTCTATAAGACTCATGCTTTACAAATGATTTTCAATTGATCATTCACACATTAAAATTGGTGGATTAGCCGAAAATGAAGTGACGTTTGGTGTGATTGATGCTTGTCCTCCAACCCCACATAGCGTACGCTTATTAAGCTCGCCTCGGTCTTTGGCTTTCTAAAAATCGACAGTAAACACAATAGCTACAATTGCTCCTATCAAATGGAATATTAAGTTCGCTTGTCATTTTAACTATCATCTCCAACATCGTCACAAAGTACCGAAAATTTTTCACCGGAATTTGTACCTTAAAGTTTTATGACTAGAGTGCTTTTTAGGTTATTTTTTGTGCAGTTATCTAGGAAGCGTTGCTAAGAAAAGAGGTTATTGTCAGTCTCGTTTTATGGGTTATGATTTATGACCAATGACTCCCAACGGGTTTTAGTCTCGTGATAATCTTATTCAAACTCGCCTCTTGTGAGGTTCACAATGCTACCTAAATTAGCTATAGCCGTATCATAAGCTATTTTGATGTTTAAGAGGTGCGTTCGATTTAGTGAACCGTGTGTGGTATGCATACACAAACAAGGTATGTTTTGTCAATTCATGTATACGGTTAAACTTTTTTGAATCACGACGCGACGTTCGTTTCCACACAATAAACAATGACATCGGCTCGCGCTTTGGAACGGATTAATGATTATTTAATGAAGTATACTCTGAGTAAATTAGAATGTTTAACGAAGATCGATTTTAAAATATTTTGAGTATTTTGCTTGTTTGTTTTGTCATAAGATTTTTATTTTTAGCATGAGTTTTTCTGAACCTCGAAGCTTTACGCAGTCGTAACAATAATTATGGCAATTGTTTTTTTTTTTTATATTTTACATTTTTTGCAATTCAATGTAATAAAATCTTTAAAACCAAATTTTATACATTTAATTTTACAAAGTTTTCCCGTCTCTCTATTAAACAAACAAGTAAACTACTGTTCTCGAGTAATCCCTGTGATTTTCAAAACCACGGCAACACAGCCACGTGCCTTCATTGCAGTTAAAAAAATGCAGAAGTAGACAAGTAATGATGGATTGGCAGATTATTGCCGACGGGTCTCATCAATCTTACTCCCCCTGTGACTGTACAACTTGTAGGACTTTAGTCATACACTTGATGGTTTTTATACATGGACACTTATATCAGAAGATGTATGATAGCTTTTATCAATATTATGTACCGTTTTTGTAATATGGTACTTAGAAGACGCAAGATTACCTGGCGAATGTAAAGGATGAGTTCACAAGATTAGATATGCAAGGGCAAAATAAAACGTGTTTTTAAAAGGGTGTGTACCTGCGAAATATTAAAGTAGTATGATTAATTCATGTTAAATAAACTTCCTATCAAAACACGACCCTAAAAATAATAATTCAAATAAAAAAATATAATGCACGTACACTATGAATTTAATTATTACAAGATACCAATACGCAACCCCATAATATTCCTGAGAACGACCGCACAACAGACCTTTTTTGCCTACTACCAATCTGTCATAAGACCTGTCCCTTAAGGTAGAAAAAAAAGTAAAGAGTTCCCATTATTCAACCCTTCTATTGTGAAGGTAAGTACAGATTAGTTTCAAGGGAAGGGATACAATCTAAATGATGTTCCACCGCGCCGTACCATTCTTCATATAAGATTTTTATTGATAAGAATATAGGAGTCATCTATAAAAGTAGCTGGCTTGTTTGTTGATAATGCTGCGTGCCATTGGGATGGGTAATGCTTGGTCTAAGTAGCTAAACGGTTTGTCACATCTGTCCATTATAATTTGTAAAGAGAGCGATGAATTTTGTAAGTTACGGAAGCTCGTAGTACATGGAGTTTGCATACAAAACTAGTTTAGTATTTCTTGAGAAAAATCACATAGAAATGGTATAATATTAATTGCTCCATTCATGTTACAATAGTTTTCTTCATCAATCCTCAACGTATTTTACCTATTAATAAGTTAATTCTTTAACCACTCCACTTCACTTAAAATAGAAAAAGATAATTTGGTTTACTCAAACATATTAATTCACGAGCACACCAGACACAGCTCAATCACCTCTAAAACAAATAATAAAAATAAAATGTGTTTATAATAAATAGATGGGTCTATAAAATCCTTGCTGCGTTTTAATTGCCATTAGCGGATGCACTAATATACCGTAAACTTTTTATGTTTACATAGAGCGATGTGGTTAATTAAGTGGCCGGTTAAAAAGAAGTCAAAACATTGTCCTTTTTGGACCCAGCAGTGCGGATCGAGACCGTAAAAATGGTGATGTCGTTACTTAATTAATTTTATAGAGTTTTATTTATAAGTGTTGAGTTGTTGATGATTAGTTTTATTGGTTATAAGAGACGTATTTTTTATTAATTATAAGATTATTTTGAATCAATGTTATCTTTGATCCCAAAAAACCACAGACGTCCACGTGGCAGAGCCAGACGCAGGTGGCGAAACGAGCTGGATTCCTATATAAATGACTGGTCAACGTATGGTCAATAGAGAAGAATGGAAGGAAGGGAGGGAGGCCTTTGCCCAGCAGTGGAAAAGCATGGGCTGTAAATAAATAATAATTTAATCTTTGTTATGGTTTCCAAGATGACCCTTTTTTCTAGAACCTTCTTCTACCAACCCGTTTACCAATCTCTGTTATTGATAGAACAAATTGTGGGATACCACACATTGTAAACGAATGGTAATAGTCGGTTATCATTACTTACCATATAACAATGTCAATTTCGTAATTATCTATCAATTACCAAAATAATACCTATGTAATAATCCAATTAATCCTATTGGATTACTTACTGAGTTAGAATTAAGTTTCCAATCCGTCCTTGGTATGAATAAAATATTGAATTTCAAACGGATTGTTAGTCATATTGACATAATTGTATTTTACGAAAATTGTTCTGATTAAAGGATTTTTAAGGACATACATGATCGATGGGATTGATATGAGTCATACGACTTGAAAGAGTACAAGTTTCTTTGGTTATATTTTTGAGGATGACAGGAAATCCGAAAGTCCAAATATTATTTTAGTAAGACAAAATAAAATGTATATAGTTACATTTTTATTAAATACCTTGGAAGTATTATTATAAGTAATCCTGATTATACAGATAAAGTTAATAATCTTTAATTACCTGTGCATTCTAGGCCTTACCATGTTTTAATTATATTCTACCTGTTTTGCAAACCTCATCAAAATCCATTTTACAGTTAAGACGTTATTTAAGTTCATATCCAGCAAACCTAACTTTCACATTTACATTAGAACGCGACCGCAACAAATGCGTTCCAAAAGCGTCACACTAAAACACGTTAAAACAAATTTAACGTCAGAATCCAAAGAACATTAACATCGCTATAACAACGATAGTAACAACTCCAGCCGAGAACAAGCTTAGTGTTCCACGAATTAATTTAGAAATTGTTCTCGGCAAAATTTAATTTAGCTTACTTCAAACGCAGGAACCACTGTTTCAAAACATATCCGGCCTGCTTGCAAGCAAACTAAAAATAAATTAATTTGAATGGATCCGTCCAAATTAGTAGTTTGGTCAACTTCGGTCTGTATGAAGGCCAAATCAAATATAGATGAGGTTATAGTTTTGTTTGTAATGAAACTCTGTTTCCGGTCAAAAACTTTGCTGTTGCTGTAATTGAGTTATAAAATACTAATGATAGGGTTAATTCATTCATTATGTACGGTTCGAACTGTAATTTGTTTGGTAAATTGAGAATAATTTTGGTTGGTTACTGTTAGTTTTGGTGTAATTAATTTGCGATCT
The DNA here is from genome assembly GCA_905146925.1 of Autographa gamma. Taxonomy (NCBI): domain Eukaryota; kingdom Metazoa; phylum Arthropoda; class Insecta; order Lepidoptera; family Noctuidae; genus Autographa; species Autographa gamma. The sequence goes on from LR989858.1 coordinate 3,845,306, forward strand.
CATTTTCGGTTCAACTCAATTATTTTGACATTTTATCAAATTTTGTTCTTGATTAAACAATACATTATTTAAAAGTCACTATTCTTTAACTATCGTTTAGCCTATGTTTCACATTTCCTATCGTTAGTGCAGATTTTAATGAGAGAATCATAAATCCAATACAAAGTACTAAAATATTCAATATTCATACCACACGCAAGCTAAAGAAACAATATATGGTGAAGACGTGGGAAAAGATGTCTTCGACTCCACATTTATTTGGTTTTACAAGCCGTTGATGTACGCAAACGTGACATTGAATACCATACATTCGTCTCTTAGAGACACTCGATAGTGTAGAATACTTATTCCTTGGAAATAACTGTACACTTCACAATTCCATAGTAACTGTAAATCTGATATTTTGAATTCAATAGAAATTTTCATCTGAATACATGGATCATATACTGCGACTGTCGTGATGTAGTTTGGTAGTCTAACACCTAGAATAATGATGTATACGTATACTTATACAAAATACATCTGGATACATTGAAATACCTAAACGTAAAGAAACAAAATCAGGTTTTTTTAATTCTACTAAATTTTACATGATTCAGTGCTTTAGGTATATTTAAATGCATGCTGCGTTCAAAACGCCTTCAACTAAGCACTTGCGCACCGTGTTAATTCATGCGTATAATTTACTTAAGTTAATGCATTTGTTCTTCTTGACAAAAGACATGACAAGCTCATTAAAATTGTACATACATGACAAACATGAAAATATGAATGGAAAAAAGTATTTTCAGGCACAGTTTTAATAATATTGCCTGTACTGTGAGCTCTTAAATTAGGATCGTTGCAATTGTGGAAGCGAGATGGCACATTATACTGCGCGTAGTAATGTCTCGCTTCGACAAGGATAACAATCCTACTTTAAGAGCTCATAGTAAGGGGGCTGGTCTTAATTTTTTTCCAAAATATATTATGTTATTTTTTGTAAAACATAATCTTTGGTCACTAATATGCTTTCGAAATTACTTCGTCGAAAAAAGAGAAAATTACTACTGAATGCAGCCTGCCTTATGTTTATAACCCATCCTTCTAAACACATACAAAGTTCTGAACAAAACTTACAACATTATGATATTCCCTAGTTAAATCGTTTATGAAATAGGTACGTAAAGGGAAGGAACCATATCCGGCGACCACACAAGACCACCCTAACGACCTAACAATCTGTCTTTAATGAGTAATTAGGACTTTGAAATCGGATAGTTCTGTTAAAGGACATAAAACCATCTGGTCCTTTTCAGCAGTTACGAGTGACTGAGTTTTATATTGCGAATATTCATAAAATTATCTCTTATCCTGACTTCAAAGTTAGTTCGTGCACAATTGAAGATTCCCACTAATTCATAAACATGAATGGATAGATGCAGGTTTATCATTCTCCTACACAAAATCTAGCACATAGATTTAAATGGTTTTAGGCTTAAAAATCTCATAACATGGACTAAGGTGTTTTTCTCCCAATATGTACAAAGAAAATGGAACGTTACATCAGCACTAGTTGCCTGTAAAATAAATTTGCAAAAATTAATTATAAAAAAATCAGTGCAAAATTTCATTACATACCTACAATCAAAACAGTAGCCGCATACAAAGCTACCATCTATCTTATCTAAATAAAATTCCGCAAACAGAAAACCGACGAAAAAGAGCAATATCCAATACCCTAAAAGACAAACATTTTAATGCGTAATACAACAGCTTAAATGAAAACAGGCCGACCAGTTTGTCGAAGCAAATTGAGCGTAGGAGTGAACTTAGTGTGTACTGACTAAGTTGACTATCTTGACTAACATAACTATACTTATCTGCTACCGGTCCATCTACTTAGTAGTTATTATTGTCCGCCATTTTGTATAGGACTGTTTTTGTAGTATTTTTTGATGGTTTGAATAATGATTATTGGTAAATTTTGGTATCGGTAGTTTGAGGTTGGGTTCGCAAAGTATCAATTTTATTGTCGTTATGTGGGTCGGGCTTGTTAAATCTTAATCAGAATTATATGCATGCTATTGAGGTTAATGTACGCTTTTGGAGCGTCAAAAACAATATAGTTGTATTAACTAAATTACCTAAATCAATTACATTTATTAGTGCATTGTCTTGTATACGAAAATATCAAAAACCTAACACAAAATATATTTTTGAAAAATAAAGATATAATATATCTATGACAGGCTCGACACAAAATTCCCTAATTAGTTAGAAGTTTTATTTGAATTGTCATTAGACACACTTACACTTATAATTAAAACATCCCAACCTTGATAGTGAAACAAATTGAGCCGTGAGAGCGATGCGGTATTTATTGAACTACTCAACGTTCCAAGACTATCGCTCTTTCTACAAAGATAACTATGAAAAGAGTATTGTCTTATTTTCTTTTGATACTGTAGTATATAAGTACATTTATTATCTTGACACAAAAACACATGAGTGAGACTTATACAGAATCTTGTGTTCTATTTTTAGGATCTTTTTTACGTAATGGAAAAAGTCTTGTTAATGTCTAGCTGAATATAACTGTATTTTCTCAAATATTTTTATCTCAAGAGTCTTATACTGAAATTATTGTTAAATAATGTTGTGTTCGCTATTAATAGTACGGTAAAAAGGTATCTGACAGCATTGACGTAAACCATCTGGTGAAATAATGAGGTCGAGTGCCTAACGAGAAATTACAATTATGTCTGCTTAATTCGATATTTCACAACCTTTCTAAAACAAACAATATTTTAATGTGTAGAAAATTTATACATTTTCTTATAGCGCAACCGTTAGAAGGTAATGAGCGTGTTATATATTTTTATTAATATTTTCCACGCCTTATTCGTGCCATATTTCCAATTAACGCTTGCTTCCAATTAGAGAAAAAGCGAGTTTCTTTTCAACATATTTGCTACAATATCAACTTGTGAAGCGAACTGTACTGTGCCAACAACATTTCATCTCAAGTTTCTAGTACGGACCGAGATGGGCTTGAGATATTGACTTTTTATTTATTGACATTTTCTAATGTGGCTTCGCGGCCATTCATCATGGCGACTTCGATACCACCGCTTCTGATAACACACCTCATTGTTTGCTGTACGCATAATGGATTATTGATAAAACACGTGGGTGTCCCTAATCTCAAGTCTGAGGGAAATCTACTCAGACGTCGATTCAACCAAAATATATTAAGGTAATGCTTTCCGTAATGAATGATCGTGGTCAGATATTAAGTGGACACGATTTATCGTCGTTTCGTCTTAATGTAGAAATTTCGATAGCGTGCCTGCTCAGTTAAATGTTGTAACAGTAATCTAACGCATAAGAACGTGTATGAACACATTAGTCAATGTAGCGATAGAGGTTTCTCCGAGATTAGCCACCGATGTTTAGGGCCGATCTGTAATTTCGTTTTAGTGAAGAATTATAAAGTTCAAAGTTTATAATTTATCTTCAAAAAAGTTAGATATGGTGTTTTTAAAATGCGTGTAATATAAATAATGAATAATCGCACGTAATCATTTTGTCGGTTTCGACGCAAACTTGGTTCATGGGTATTAATTCATACATGTATCGCTAATGCTGTTTGTGGTAAGATGTATCGAGTGTTTTTGTGGGAATTACTTATAGGATTGTAAATCCATTGACCTTATCAGTTAAGTCTTTTAAAAATTCAAACGATTAAAATCATTGTACTATAATTTTATCTATCTATCTAAAATACCTTACATAGTTTAAAATGTTTTTAGATGCAAAATTTACGAGATCTACAAATACATAATTTCCATTACCAAACGCTCGCTACCAACTTCAAAGAACCCTAAAACTCAAATATAGAATCGTTATAATGAAAATTAAATATAAACTGAAAACCAATCACAGTCGATTAAACAAAAATGTTCTGCAACACAAATGAAGCTGAACGGGAGCCAATATTGCGGAGTTGTATCTGGGGGTAAAGTTTTAAGTGAAGTCAGTTCAACTCGTCGTGGATTTCCCTGGAGCAATTATAGAAACAATAAACCTAAAATTGGTGCAGCGTCCTGAAACAGGCCGTGGTCACCGATCCCGACTTTCCACCAATTACGCGACTTCCCTACAACGACCCACTTCGCAGAGTGGGAATTCATTAAGAACCATTCAAGTTATCACAATGTGACTATTAGAGCCCTATTCAATTTTTAATTAATCACTAGGAGCGACGCTGCGGGGAGGAAGCACCAGCTCTGGAAAAAGAAAAAAGTAACGTTCGAGAGCAACTATGTTCAATAGTGGTTTCCCCGAACGAACACTTTGATGTTTCCCTTTTATTGCTAGAATTGCAGAGTATTTATGTCTCATTTTATAGAAATTTATGTGCGAGCCGCGACGTAGCAAAGCTTGTTACGTAAATAAAGGAGCCAAATGTCAAAGCGGCTGTTAGAAATAATAAACGCGTGACCGAACGCTTTGCATATAATGAAAGGAAGAACTCAGAATCGAATATGAAATAATCATATTTTGAATGTCGGTCCGACTTAATAGTGTAAATGATGTTTTATTAATGACCTTAAATATCGATAGACAACTAATAAACATGACAATTACCACGTTACATGAAGAAGTGAAGTAACTCATACCTACGAATGATCGGAAACTGAACATTCAAAAGCATATATTCATTTGTTTTTATTGGAACAAAACACTCTTGAAATTCAAGTTAACTAAGAAACAAGTGAAGCAGCGGAAAGACAAATGCTGAATAAAGTTTTCAATTTTATTGTACGAGGTAACAATTTCAATCTAAAATTGGGAGCTCCAGATGTTCATGAGCAAATAACTTACACTGACTAAAATGAACCCTAAATCTCCGCCGGCTGGATGGTTCCGCGCCAAGAATTGAATTTGCCTCGCATTCCCACACATGTATTAAGACGCCTATGGTGTGTTTTAAATTTAAAGTTCCCGGGTGTAGGTGACTTAAGTTAGGTCGACTTGGTGGAATTAATTTAAGTAATGAGTAGTTCGGATCGTAATTATTGTGGCTGTGGTTATGTTTGTTTATTTACTCTTTAGTTTGCTCTAAGCTAAGTTTGAAAAGCTGTGTCAAAACTATATGTTTCATAATTATTACGCGTAGAAAAATATTGGTGTTGAACATAACTACTTTAACAGTGGTGATTCATAATAGTATAGAGTAAGGGTAATCCTTAGAAAAAAAAAAACAATAAATATACCTCTCAAATTACATTTTGTCAGCTGTATGACTTAACTAAAACCTTCTAACTCGTTAGCCTAAATCCAGTCATTACTAAAGCTACAACGCGTCAACGTAAAATGTTTCAAAACCAAGAACATAATTCATAACAATCTTTATGAAAAGAAAACCATCCAAAAATTATTCGAATGGCAACTGACTCATATAGACGTCGTCTAGAATCTCGCTTGAATTAAGTACTCTTGCCTATTCAGTAGAGTGGATGTTAATTAAGCCTCTGAAAGCATTAGTAAAAAGCCCGAGTCTTTTGAATGAGCTCGGTTGCAGTATGAAGTTAAGCCGTGTGTTTAAAATTGATGAAGCACGTTTATCATTGAAACTTTAGTCTTCCTTAAGCTGCGGTGTTAAGTTATATACGGTTTTGTTTTGATACTGACGGAATTTTGTATTAAAGCTAGCTTGAATTATTTTATATAAGATTTTCTATGTAGCGTATATTTCTGATGTATTAGGGTATATGGAAAATGGTTTGAGGTGATGGCAGTGGGAATGTGACAAATATGTATTTTGCTGCAATATATGGTGTGACTGCAAGTCAACAATAACACAAGTTTGAGTAAAACCTAAGCTAGAGTGGATATTTTTGACACACTAACACAAGTTACTAAGTACAAAATTCTAACAATTTATTTTTAGAAAATAATAGTACCTATTTATAAACTTTCAGTTATAATAACTACGAGCAATCATATTCGAAATTGAACATCAGATAAAGCGACATGAATTATTCAAATCAAACTCCGAAATTCCATAATAATTAATTTCATTGTTTTCACAAATCAAATTGAACGTAACGAATTTTCGGGATCGGAAAGATCATCCGAAACTTCCATAAGACAAATGAACGATACTTATTTAACTTTAAATTTCGAACTAAAAGGAAAGTTTCCGATCGAGGGTTCAATTATGATCCTAAAATAACATTTCATTTCGGATACAGATAAATTGGTTTCACTTGTCCTTACCGTAACTCGTTCATTAGCGTTTAAATAAATTCATTAATAAGCCTCGCTAGAGACAGCCAGTCAACGCACAGATCTATAAATCAAATAGTGAGGGAGTGTCAGAGACAAAAGGACGACAGTGTGACGCTATGACGAGACATACTGTTGTTTAGTTTGGAGAACTAAAACAACATTGTTAAAATTTATTTTGAACTAGATTATGTAACTTCTAAAACGACAAGCTCTGGAGTGTGTGTTTTTATAGTGATTCTTGCAGTTGCCATTTATCAGACAAGTATCGCGGTTGTCATTGCAGTTGGACTAACTTTAATGCCTGATACTTGTCTTTATGTTCTTAAATCTTCTTTGTACGCAACTAGCATTGCATCTATGTAATTTATCAAATTGCTAGTAGTTATAAGTGGCTTGTTCTTGCCCATCTTCGAAGTACCTACACAACTAATGAAGTCATCAACGCCCAAATTGATCGTCTACCATTCCACCGGTGTAGCCCACTCTACTCCATTTCCAAACACGGTTCCCACAAAGATCTTTCTACACATTCGATGTGGCACGCACATTAATCTAGGTAACGGACTTATAACAACGCGAAGCAACGCCCCCATGTACCATGTCTATTGTTGCATCTTATAATGTGAGCTTGACAACTTTATAACTCACGGCGATCGGTTATTTATGCGCTAGAACTGTTTGTGTGGTGACGTAATCTAAGAATGTTTTTGTTTCTTCGAGCTAATTGATGGCTGAATTGGGTGACGTACTGTATCTTTAGTGTTAGTCGTTTGGGTAATTAATGTGTTTTTTCTGTCCTCGTTGTAGGCAACAAAGCTTTCGTCTTTCTTCTGATATCCCTGGAGTTATTTCCATTATAAAGAAGTTGATACTATTAAAAGGATAGCTACACAAATCACGTCTACGGACTCAGTTCTTTATTCTTCCAAACCAACTGTTTCTTCGTCCGATACCAAGACACTAAAATGTACAATAATAATAATAATGATGTTTTCAGATTGCAAGAACATTGAAGCGAAGTTACAGTTATTTAGTTTACGTTTTTCTACTAAAAAGGTAAACGCACTAGTACGGTTGGCCACTTATAACACATACCTAGGCCTGCCCGTTACACTTCAACGGGACGATTCACATATTTTGTCGACCTGATTGCTGTAGTAACTATGGATTTCCTGTGATTTTTTAGCCTTTAAGTTTATAGTTTATTTTTATACAGGTAAGGACTTAATACTGCCTTGCTAGTCCTTACTTTGTTGCTTTGTGACTAGGCTTTTCCCAACTTCCAAATAATAAATAAGAATAAGTCAGTTTATACTTATTAAGAACATCGTCAAGTAGTACCTACTTTTGTAAAGTTGGTATATTTTGTTATGTTCATTTGGATTGAGATAACACAATCCGCTAGTTTTCAGAAATAAATAATTGTAACACAATCATAAGACAAATAATCATGTCTTTTATAAGCAGCATTCCAGATTAAAACAGAAAATCTTTGATCCCGGAAGCTAAAAAGTCTACGCTTGAATAGCGCTATAAACACCTAGAAACATTGCTACACTTACGTTTACCGTAACAACAGGTATTACATTTATTACAACCATTGCTAAAACATTTGCTCGTATAATACAGAAAATGCATTAAATGTACATTAAATATCCCACTTACTAGAAATTTAAAATTTCTTATACAACCAATAAACGCCTCAATTCCATTAAGAATAGAGTACAATTTGTTTTACAGCTGGTAATAAGCTTGTTATGATATTGTTTCATTTTTACAAGTTACTTAACATTGGTAATGTGGCTGTTTTGAGATGGCGCAATATTATTGTTTTTATATGATATTTATTACAATTTCGCGTGCTAACTTAATTGCTTTGCTTTTATAGTACATATAACTTTTAATATGAAACAAATGATTTAAACACATTCATTTGCTTTTTTAGCTTCAAGGTACCCCATAACCTGCCGTTTATAATTATTGCTTTTTATACGAAACAAATGAGTGAAGCACATTCATTTGTTTTTTAAGGTTCAATGTATTACATAACCTACTTAAGAACATCCTTCACGTTAGATTACACACTGAAAAAAATCGTATCATATCTCGCTCCCAACTTCCTTTGACACCGCATTACGTACACACACATACAAAGGCGGAGAAAATCACCTTTAACCCTAAACTGATTCCGCAGCAAAGGTCGTTAAGGAAGGCAATGTACCGAGCCGTCTTCCGACCGATTTATCTGTGTTAGCGTTACAGCTATGCCATCTATCGCACGTTAAAAATGACAGCTTCATGTTTTTTTCCACGACACATTGAATATCACGCTCGTTTACATATTTTTCAATTTAACTTGATCGAAGACTGTGCTTATAAATAAAGCTTTGCAGTGATTTGTGGCTGCATTGGGTGTGGGCTCAGGTTTAGACTCATGGATCCGGTCAAATGCCTTACAGTAAGCTATCTTTTGAATGATATTTCATACGCAAATTCAAGTAATGACGACAAAAACTTGTAAGCATGTTTAAATAGGTACAAAATTATATTCACCTCATAGTTTTCTAGTCAGAATCTGGGCGTTTGCTTTAGGAAATACATCTTAACTAAACTAAACTTTCGTAATGTCGCAATCCTTAAATAAAAAATAATTCCAATAATTATAGTTACAATCCACTGAATTGCAATCACCAGTAAAAACTAAAGCACGAAACTAATCAACAAATCGATAAACCCACACCGGATTACCAAATGACATAAATAAAAACAAACGAACAGTCATTGCCGACACAGACAGACAGAGTTTTTGTCCCCTTCAAACAGAAATTATCGGCTTCAACAAACTGAATGCAATAACAGAGCTCACAGCACCATATCTAACTCAATCTCGTCACGATCCTAACAAGGAAACCCTTAAAGTTCCAACAAAACACTTTTATATCGAGTGACTTGACGTTTCACAACGATATTAGTTATGATATCTTTATGTAACTCTTTTCACCTTACGATAAATCTGGCCAAACAGAGTCAATACTATGGCCGACTATCGCCTTTTGTTGGCGGAACGTGATGTAGAAAGTGAGTTTAAAGATTGAAAATCTATCTTTATGTGGATCTTTAAATTCGATGTGCACAAAGAAAGCAATTTTAAACGAAACCTGATAGACGAAACCGAAAGTCGATGATGCAGCAATTGGCGAACGTTAGTACTATCAGTAGCTTGATATAAATTACTGACAGAAGCGAAACGAAAGGCACGCGAACTTTAAATATTATTTGAGAAAGTAGAAAAGATACGGGTTATTGGTGTCTTACAAATTATTCTATAGAAGCAAGTTATCGAACAATTCAATTTATCAAGTAAAGACGTGTTCATGCGTTATAATAACATCATTGAATTTGATCATTTTAAAAGAAGCCTTGTCAGTTTTTCCATTGTAAATAAAATATTAGATGAGAATTATTGTACTTGTAGTATGTGAAGGTACGTCCTTTGAATGATCTTTATTGTAAAATAGTTCATCGTTGTATCGTTTTCTTAAGGCAATGTCACTAAATTCTTAAATACATCGGAATCTCACGAAACTTGAGTAACTTTTTACTTTTATTTTTAATTTTGTATTGAATAGGCTCATTCTTTTCAATATTTTAGCGGTATTCACGCCTTAATTGTATCACACCGAAATTTCTGGGGCGTTACTGATTTAAAATCATGTTATTTTTTACGGTGCTTTGAGTGGCTCACATTGTTTGGGCTTCTGAAGTACTACAGCTTTTCAATTGTAATAGTCTTATAAAATCCGTTAGATTTTGATTTTTTGTGACAAAGATAATTTATAAAGTGACATTATTCATCTTGATCATTTAGTAGTATAAATTCTACATTTATTTCTATCCCATTTACCTCGGAGACAACAAGATACATGACATACACTTGCACAAGAACATTTCAAACATTTTGTGTATTTTAATACTTACACGATTTACGTGGACGGCGTTCGCAAAGACCCTATTGGTGGCAGCCAGAGGTCTTCTTGCGCCTCTATGATTTATAATGTGAACTCAAAAGAGGTTCCGCCATTCCGTTTAATATCTTTGATTTACGATAGAAACTACGCGCATAAGTGCCAGTTCCCCGATGATATGTGGCGCGCCTGTTACGATTCACTCCTTTTTTTGTTTCGAGAATAATGACATAGTATAGTCGTTTTAATAACCGGCCTCGGAGTCTCAACGGCCAGTGCCCAAGGCGCGAATTTTACAACGATTTATTTTAGAATGCATTTTTATTTAGCGACGTGTTCGAAAACACTAATGTTGTTGGCGGTAAAAACAGCAATTATGTGTTAACTTTAATTGTCGGATGCTTTAAATATGTGAACGTGAAATATATTCGGTTCGCTGATTTTTTACCTGTTCATTCATTGGAGCAGTTTGAACAGAAAAATAAAAAAGTGAATCGAGTAAAATAGAAACGTTAAGGGTAACATTTCCGAGCACAGGTGTTTCTTTCTAGTTTACATGATACATGAACATCGCCGTGACTTGCAGACGTTGCTTGTGTTTCAAGGGGATAACGCAATAACTCATCTCGCTACAAGATTGTCCGTAGAAAGTCACCAAGTTATTTCAAAGACAAATAGTTTTGATGTCACGATGAGAGGGAACCATCGATTGAAGAGCTTGCCATGTGCGCGCATGTTTGTAATCTCCTCCAAAGACAAACATAAGAAAAACATGGTTATTATTCTACACTGCACGTTCAGGGGTCCTTGAATTGCATTTTATGCCAAAATCAACCTTATTCCTTCTCTATACAGGAGGTCTAGTAAAGTTTTGAAAATAACTTATCTTGGTTTGACGCTAAAGGGCTTTCTAACATGACTGTAAGAATTTATAGCGCAACGTTGTATTTTTCCTAAGTTATCATACAGAAAATAAGGGACAAAATTGCTTGCAGAAGTGAATTATGAATTCATTTAAACACTTATCGGGTACATTGAGAAGTCTCTTCGCCATATTTATTTTAGGAGCAAAAAATATTTCCTTGTCAACTGCAAGAAATTGTCAATCGACAATCGACAATTTGTAACGGGTTGAATAAGTTGTTTACATAAGCACTGTGTGCAAAAATCTTTCGCTAGATTGAATAAGTTTAAAAAGTAAACGACACAAAAGCTAGTGTTTATTCAGAAGTGGCGGGGTGCATCTAAAAATACAACGATTGTGAGAATGACAAACTTGATTCACAGATCTAAATTTCAAAGCACCCTTATTACAAAGAAATAGAGTCTAAAATTACACTTAAAATTAAGTTGACTAGTAAAAGCGAGATTGTAGAGTCACGTAATCCTTTTTGTCATTTCGTGATGTCTGTCAAAGTTGCCAATTGTTTACGGCTCTTTTTGGAATAAAGACACCGTAAATGAAAATCTTTTGTACTTCCTTTTGTCAAAGATAAACATCGTAAATTTTTCGACTGTCATACTTTTGTTCGTTCTAATGCCACACAAATAGTTAAGACTATTGTTTAAAGACAATGTAGGTGGATATAATGAGGAAATATTTTGGACGGATATGGATAAGGTTATGTTAAATGATTTAAGGAAATTGAGGGTCCATAAATTTTCAATGGACAGACAATAATGCAATTCTCTGCACTGTCAAGTGATTAATAATAACAATGCAAATAACTTACTAAACTTTTTCCTGTAATAATTGCGACGTAAATTATTTTAGTTAAAAAGGAGTTCCTAAGGGTAAAAATACCCGTTTAGTAAATGTAATACTTAAGTATGATAAATGTTCATAATCCAAGCAACCAACGCTTTATAAACATCAAAGTTAGCTTAAAAAACTGAATAAATTAGCTGTTTATATTCTCTAGTAAGTTATGACCATTGACGTACTATATACATAGACTGACTAGTATCGCTAGGTTCTCCTTGTGCCAAGCGAGAGCAGTTTTTAGTCTGAACCTAGTACATTTAGTTTTTAATATAAGTTAATTTTCGCGCAACGAGAAACTTATATTAGAAAATATCGATGGTTTTGACATTGTTAGGATAGTATTAGTGTTTTAGATAGATTTTTCAAACGGCAAGCTCCGTCTTCATACATAATTCACGACAACGCTTGTTCACACTAGTGCTTACGGTTTTTAATTCTGATAGGCTCACTCTATAGTTTCATATGTATACTCTAAAGTTATGACAGATAATTACGGAAAATGAATTACTATCGCACTTAAAGGTGATGAATGGGCCATCTATCAGGAAATTATTGAAGAATGTTAAGCTTTAACACCTATTTCTAACAAAAAATAGTATAATGAAGAAAACAGGAATATTACTACAAAACGGTGGATTATGACAGATCATCTCTAAATATTGATGTTTCTAAGTTTCACAGTGTTCTAAGATCAGCACTGGTATTTCAATTTTTAAGATTAGGTTTCTTTATTTTAAATTATAGACCATGTATAATGAAATGACAAAAGTCTTATCTAAAACTTAAATAACTATGATGTATTTATTATTGTCAAAGAAGTATATAAATTTTAAGTAAAACATCGTGTATATTTATAGTGTCGAGTAGTATGGTAAAAATAAAAACTATACAAAACCAATCAATATATCTTGTTATCAAAAGATTACGGGCACACAATGGGAATAAATAAATCATGTAGTGGGCAAAGGGATCATTTGAAGTTTTCCATCCGCAAACTTTTTTAGGAAAACGTATAGCAAACAATCAAAGGGCAAGTAAACCTTTTTACTCGCACATTTCGTTTTATACGCTTTTAGGGGCAATATAAAAAGTAGAACATGGTCCATGTAATCAATAAAACCTTTGGGACATTTTGAGGAGAAATAAGGAAAAGGTATTGCGGTATACTAAGAAAACTTTGTTATTAATACACGTTGAACTTCAAAGTAATTCTCGTTCCGTTCGATAAATAGTATATGAAGCACCTAAATAAATAAAGGACACTAAATTACATATTCATACGAGCATAGCTTAAGATTGTTTAATTGACTTGCAAGTACAACAGTTGCCGATTTTTTTCTACCTACATTGCTTTTTTTAATTTCTACTACAGTACCTACAACAAACATGTAAATACGACTCGTATGTCATACTTTTTACACAGTCACTTGCAACCAACTAACCAAAAGCTATTACATTAGTCTCCTCAAAAGGAATGAGAGCAACTAATCAAGTCCGGTCTATCCAAAAAAAAGAATAACAACTTTCAATTTAAGCAGACATTGTATCTATTAAAATGTATCAATGACCAAAATGTTTTTCTTACCGAGGATAGCATAAATAAGGGTCTGAGAAAAAAATGTACACATTTACATTCACCGTCTCTCTTCGATACCAGCCTGGGGCACTCTAGACGGTAGGAATGAGTAATGACTGTAATCCGCTTGTGGTAAGCTTTAAGCGAAGGGTTAAGGCTCCTGCAAGCTATAACTTTTATATTTATTACGGCTAACTCGCGTCGACCCAGCAAATCCGCCAACTGAATGGAAAATAAAAGTCCGGTGATCCAATGTAGGATTTGGATCCAGTTATGAGGTTTTCGGAAGGGTCTTTTTGGGTCATACGGAGTATTGAGCGCCTTAATTAGATAGCTAACTTGTCAATTACACATTCAAACAAGTTTATAATCCTTGTTTATTTACAGTACTTTAAAATAACAATTTTATTGAAGATGTTAGTACCCAACATTGCTGACAGGCTTAAATAAGAAATTTAATATAAACGTGAATACTTAACGAGGAAAGTTCGGAGTGAGGAGTTACAAAATTAGGATGCCTAGTTAGAAAACCACGCGGACCAAACTTTGCTTATAAATTATTATACACACTAACCCATATCCGTTGCTAAGAAACTACGCACGCTAGTTTAAATACAGAAGCCGTACCATGTACAAATCCATCATAATACCTTTATCAGAATGAGATAGTGCTATCTGTTTGTATAGCTCTATCCCTGTCATTAAAATTATCTTGGAATTCAGGTGTCATAATACGGGAGTTGTATAAACAAGTGAGTTTGAACTATTTTGTTTCGCAATTGTTAGTGTTACGATTTCAACTTATTCTTGAGTAGTGGGCTTTTGGGATTTGATATCATACTTTGAACTATAAACATTATACGCTATAATCCAATAGTACTGTCCGTTTACGTAAAACTTTCTATACAAACTTATATTGGATCATTTAAACAAATATTATATATACCTATTATCCTAAGTAGTAGTCTCTTGAGTACCTTTAAATTCCAACTTGTAGCTATTTTGAACTATAAAAGATTTCTAAGTAAGATCAAGTGTTATTAAATTTTCTCGAGAAACTATCAGTAGTCTCGGGGTTTGAAACTGAGCCCGTTAATTTTGAAACTTCACACAAGTTGCACAATAACTGTCGAGAAGTAAATAGATTAAATGGGAATCTATAAATACGATGTTAGACATTAAATTGATGATCAATTATAATGTAATGGTTTGAAATACCGTTTTCTAGTGACGACACTAATGGGGCCTTAGGGCTTTATCTTGCAAGCATCTCAGAAGTGTTGCTTATTTTCTCCAAAGTATCTTATTACCATCAATTGTTTAAGAAAAACGCATGTTGTCAAAATATAGATTTTAACAAATAAAAACAGAAGCACAATTATAGAGAATGTTTTTTAAAGTTAAACTTAATTAGAGTTTTTATTGACACGAACAACTGAACACAATATATTTAAAGGTATCAAAACCAGAGCTATTCAAATCCCAGTTTATCCGTGAACGAAACGAGTTAATTCCAAATCAGTTCGTCGTACGCATATTTAAAAACCATCAAATATAAACAAGAATCTAAATCAAGGCGACAAGTAAAACAAGTCCGCTACAAACACTCGCATTCTTGGTAACCAAAGCTTCGAAGCACATACCAACCATTTGTTTGAAAACTAAGTGATTAATAAAGCTTATACCAATAGAGTTAATTTTATTTCAGTGTGTGACTATAAATAAATGACTGCTACAAACATTTGTCATCTTGAAAGATTGCTATCTGATTCAGTAGCTGAACAGTTCGCTGTGCCAGATGGCAAAAGTTCGCTTCAAGACTTTTTACTACAATCTTCAAAACTTCGCACGTTTGAACATTTCAAACGGAGACACGAGTTATTCGTTGAAATTACTCACAAGTACGTTAGATATGATGAGGAATTTCAATTGTATTAAATTCACAAGACACTTCTTAAGAAATGGAAATTTCGTCATAAAACTCATGATTTAGCTAATTACTTCTCAGTTTTATGGATTTTCTTGTCATGTTAATGATGAAATAGTAATTTGTCATTATTTATGCAATATGCTTACACATGATGACAATATATTGATGTCTCTTGCACAAAGTCTGCTTTCGACGTAAAATACCTTTCATTTCAAAGTAAGTGTAATAAGACTGTTATTATTTGAAACAATACAATACCGTGTACTAAATACTTATTTCTTATTTTTACTAGTTGCAGGAACTCCAACATAATAAAATGAAACAAAAACATAACGGAATGATATCGATAACATACTCAATACCCATGCTGAATTCAAATATCAGATAAAAACTATTTTAAACAAAAACGTTACCTAGTCATTAGAATGAAGAATCAGTAGTTAATAATAAAACAGTTTCAGTTAGTTTTATTATAGCTTCATGGCTCGCGTCTGGTATATCGATTAACTTAAATATTTAAAGGCTGTTTTGGTAAACGACGGTCGTTGTAGGTGGCAGGTTATTAGGCTAACGCCTTTCATTTTGCCGTTTTAAGCTCCTAAAACTAAACGTGTAAGCAATTTTCATGTGCTTGAGTTCCATAGAATTCGTTAGAGTAAGTTCCCGTAGCTGTAATACTTTACAATTTTGCATCATTTCCTCAAGTCGTAATTTCTTTTATGCACTGGTGGTCCTCAGAAATGCATGTTCGGAAATATGTCTCATGTTTTGAACTTTATGTTCGTCGGAATGGTTAAACATCTATTCAATATGTATATACCACCTTACATGGCGACGTGCACTTTATGAATATCATAATATTTAGAAATAAAGGCAAGCACCAAGCGGCCATAAAGCTGTCTTATTTTGTATTCGACTGTCTTATCAAAACCTATTAAACTTACATAGATATAAGGTTTTATCAATCGAAATTGGGTTGATTATCAAAACAATCGTATCCTACAGTATAGTTTTAAACGATAAGACGTGACACTATACCAACATTTATATTTAAACAATGCGGATACAACCAATTGAAGCCCTCCCTAAATCACGGCCCCCGATGACATCTATAAATTCTCATTCTAATTATTTTAGAACGATATGCTGACAAATAAAATAACACCGCTCCAAGCGTCCGGAAATTGGACTGTTTTAACTTTATTAAGCCCGAAATTAGGGCACCGATACAAACCACTTCATTACAAATTTAAAATTCCTGAACAGTTAATTATTAAAATGAAATATACTTAAACAAATAACGTTTAGAAAATAAATTAAAATAGAATAATAGCATTGTTATCCCGTGTCAACCCAATGAAGAAATTATATTTTGTATTAGAATTTTAATGGAAAAAAGTAAATACTAAAGACGAAAAAGTTGGAGCAGAATTAATCCGTGAGCGTTACGACTCAAAACGTTTAATTTGTACACCATTGTAACCGAGCGAGGAGACCGGCGAAATTAATTACCGTTTGCTTATTTTTTAATTAAAATTAGATTTTATGAAACGACCGCCTACGTAATCCGTAATATTTCATAAAAGATGGAAATTCTAGTGGCGCCATATTGTGATAAAGGGCATCCATTCCAAAGATATTTTGCATCTTCTAGTGGCTATATTTCAAGGATAATTTGACCCACTTTCTTTGATTACTTGTTTCCTTATTTGATTTCACCAAGTTCCAACCTTAATTCGGTTAAAATAAATTCCACTTCATTGTTAATAATACTGGAAATAAATAACCTTTACCCAATTTCACTTCGTAGACCTTCATCATCAAAAGAATCATATTTAAATCGAACCTAATCAAAATGAATATCTCAATCGAATGAATCGAGTTTTTTTTCTTCGGGCAATTTGTAAACATTGGACTGATCTTTGAGGCCGTCAGAGTTCAAATTCAAAACACGCCAACGCATCGGGAACCCAATCACTTAGTAGATCATATCGATTCTCTCGTAGCGACTAAATTAACATATTTTCCTTTATCGACGAATATGGAGGTCCGACCCGCGCTTATCAAGGATGTTTTAACCCAAAATATACAACAGGGGTGAGTATCTCGCCATGTCTCGGTTCGTACAAATGCGTCTACGCCCACGAGAGAAAAGATTACGGCATGTTTGAGAATAAATCTTGTGAGACAGTTACGTACATTTTGTGGCTAGCTACAAATAAATGTCGTTGTCGGCGCTCCCCCAGTCTGGTATCGGCCAACCACACCCCGAAGAACCGCGACTCGTCTAGTTCAGAGCGATTTATAAAATTCTGACTGACTTCGACCCGGTCATAAAACGCAATGCGATAACTTTGAACGTAAATTCAAATATCACAGTTTTATGTAATATAGTTTTAATTTCAAACTCAATTCATAGAACTCCAGTTTTAACTAGCACTTTATCGCCCGTCCACTGTACGACCTTTTCACGGCTTTTTGATTTATGTGTCTGTCGTTCGATGAAGATTACTTATCTTTACACACGAATAAAGCTTATTTATCAAGGATATGGACGTCTAACGAAAACAAATCAATATTTTATTACCATGACTGATGTTAATGTGATTAATAATTACTGGGCTGTAAACATGCTTTTATTCTATTTCTGTTTTATTTACAAGGTTCTTAATTTATTGTGGGTGTGACTAACTATAGAGAATTTAACAGAATTACCAAATGCCCAATAAGTTTCTAAAATAAATAATAGGTACAAAAGCGTCAATGTAAATAAATCTTGTTCCCAACAAACCGTATCAAAGTTCCCTAGGGGACACTTACCTATAAACTAAGTCACCACAATCGAAATTATTACATCGACCATCCTTCACCCGCAGACTTTGGAATTAAATTATCATTGAATAGTTACTATAACAATAATTTGGTTGTGGCCAATGCAATTACAGTTCGGTTTTACCACCCCCAAATCTCATTGGCGATGATTGCATCAATTGTATGGAATGCGGGTGGCGACGGCTTGTTGATCTCGATATAAATTGTGATAAAATTATGAAAATGTCATATTTATGAGGGTGATGTGATAATTCTCGCACCATCTGTGATTGTACTAAACTATTTTTTTGGACCAGTGGCTGCTTAATTATCGTGATATATTATTTTTGTATAAATAGCCATTGTGCTTTGAATAAATCAAGTGCAAGCGAACTATGTCTAACCGCATTTTTATATTTCTCATATTGAGAAAATAATTAAAAATATTCTTTATGTGTTGAATGTAATTTAACGTATAATGTCATCGGAAACACAAGTGAAGGCAGAAAATACACATTATTCGAAATTGAACAAACGTTAGTGAAAATCCGAAGCAATATTTTAGAGAAGGAATTGCCCTATTGATATTCGTTGTACAGAAATTTCGATAAACTAAAAGTTAGCGTATGTTACATATGACAGTAGCATGCCATCCAAACATAAGGTCGGTGATATGAGGTCCAAATTGTGCGTATGTCAATGGTAACGTTTCGTGACAATGTGCCTTTGTATTCAGGGCACGATAGTCTTAACCTATCATGTTACCTTGGTTTCCCATATTTTCAAAACTATGTAGAAAATATTTTTAATCGACCAAAAATACTCCAATAATAAATAATAAGATTTTTTTATGCTTATTTCATTGTTAAAGTTTATTCCAAAGTACAAATTCAAACAATGTTCGTTGAAACCCTAAATGCGACTAAAATCAGATAAGCCTAATATGTTCCACTCTAGTATAACATATACACGACCACAACGGCCCGCAAGACCGGAGCAGTAAAAAACAGGTAATTGGAAAATAATTGAAATATTTCCATGTCCTAATGGATTAACGTTAAAATGTCTCATCGGCTTATCAAATGATGGGGGTCGTATTCTCGAAATGAAATGTCCTTTTCTTAATGCACGTTTTTAGGAAGAAACTGTCCATCTCTTTCTCATAAAAACAAATGTGATAGAAAAAGATAGGCAATAATTTGGAGCAAACATAATGTAGGGTTGGACGCGGCAGGATTCGTGTCAACTTGCAGGTAGATCAATAAAATAGCTGTTTCATTAACTTTATGTCGAATGGCACTTATAAAGACATTAAATAGCCTGACTCGGGGGAATCCATTTGGCCTTTAACGTTCCCGGACCATTTTTTTCTGGACGCTTCCATTTTGTTTACGTTATCTTTTACACATCTAACACTAGAAAACTTGTACTAAATTACTTTAGATCATTCGATATCCTCCCGGAATTTTCAACGTTTAAAACGAACACAGAATAAAAACATGCAAGATACAAGACTATTTATTTGTCCGAAACATGGAATACGTAAAATATTTCTATAGTCCTTTCAATAGCAGGAAAGAGGAAAGGTAATGACATAACTAATGGTTACACTTAATTATCACCGAGAACCAGCATCGTGTAGGCAATTCAAAGCGTTATCAGAGAATAACTGAGTCTAGATTAGATACAAAGAGAATGTAGTGCTCCGAATACATTCTCTAATGAGACGGTACTACGATATAAAGCTCCGTTAAGTAATGGGACCGAGTCGCGGTACAATAAATATGATCAAACAAAACGTGCAATAGAGGAAGCAGTACGTTGCATAGATAAACGGCTTGGCGCGCACTCATAAACATAGGAAACCAGCAGTCGTTTTCGAAGCACGAAATTGACTCGAGTGTTCGCGTGTTCGAACCACGTTACCTTAGTAATTGGCATGCCGCCGTAACGCTACTCTGTCACTACTGAGGCCGTGGCCGGAGGACGGTGGAAGCGGAGCAGTGAAATGGCCATGTTCATTGTCAGATTAGATACGATTGAAGCTCTATTGATGAGTACGTGTGTTAACCAGATGTGAGGATTAATCAGCGCTAACAATACAACACTAGATGGCTTGGGTTCTATCCTATTCGACCTATTGGGAGGTTTTAGTTTGTAGCTTAAGATGATAAACTCTTCTTCTTGACTTCAGATTTACGTTAATTAATTTAGTAATCTTCCAAGTTTATTAAATCGTGACGAAGTGAAAATTTGGGTTTGAGAACCGAAAATGAAAATCCGTCGATCCGCTTTTATCATGACATTGGCCTTGTCGGTTATTTTGAGGCCCTAAGCGGAGCCTTGAACCATTGTCTTTGTTTTCAGACAATAAACCCGCTTTGTTAGTGAAGAGGAATCATCTTGCAGAGTCGAGAGTCGAAGCCGACATTTTCTAGAATGATGAATGGTTTAGACGTCGAGTGTACTCGTGTGTTAAAAGTCTTTTGTTTTCAAGTGTTTAAGTTTATAAAGGAGGTCAGAGGTTGCCAATGACAGAATTACTTTTCGTTCGTTCTTTTGAGTTGCAAAACATTTTTAAGTAGTTTATCTTAGACGTTACTTTGTAAAAGGTGTATTTTGTTACAAAGTTTCCTTATAAAGGCATAATAAAATTTTACGATACCTCATAAAATTATTTACTCAGTCCAAGCTATTTTAGTTATACTTTAATTAATTCGATTAGGAATCAATCGAAGCTTTAAAATCGCAAATTAAAATTATGTGACAAAATCATTTCTCAGGAAACCACTTTAGAATATTAACATAATTTATGTAATTACCGATGAAGTCAAGGTTACTCTTTAAATGGCTTCTGTGAAATCAATATTTTAGTCTAAAATTATTTCTCCAAGATTAATTACTTAGAAATTAAATATAGGTTTATAGATATAATTAAAGAATATATACAAATAACAGTATCTTCAACAGACTTCTCAAAGCGAGGAGGTTCTCAATTTGACGGTACCTGATATCTTCAGTTATTTTATACATTAGATCGATTTCAAAAATTTATTTTCTACTGTTTTCTCTCAGTTTTCTCCAAAAAAAATATATTACAATTGGTTTAATAGCTAATCGTATTTATAAGTTGATATAGATTTTTTGAATTAATGACATAACTTACATAATATACCATCACGCCTATTTCCCCGAAGGGTTAGGCAGATGTACACCCACAGTTCGCCGCTATGTTTAGGTCCCAAGTAATAGGGGGCGAGCATATTGCCACTAACTGGGCAAAGCCAAACTCCGACCTGCTACTGAGAAAATTTCATAGAAAACCCACACTTTGGTCAACTTGGAAATCGAACCCAAGACCTCTTGCGTAGCAGTCGCGCTTTGAAACCACTGGGCCTACGAGGCAGTTTTAGGCGAATTAATGTTTAATCAAGTATTTAAATTGAGTGTTGTCGTTATTGATTAATACACTTTAACGTTATTAAATAGTTACAATGTTTACAAGACCTTGAACTCGATTGTACTAGATCTAATGGAGATTAGTATAAGTGCTACAAAATACAGGTACTCAGTCTTGATCTGATAATATTATAATAATAATACATCAACGCACCAAATAAAATTTGTTAATAATTAATACTTACGTATAACCTTACAATATTGAAACAAGAACGTTGTACTAAAATAAATATTGCAAGATTTATGATTGTGTATAAAGCAAAAATCTGCAACAAGAGCTTATAACAGATAGGAAATAAAATAAAAATAGAACATCATACAACCGCGTAAGCTAAGAATAAATCAACCCACCATTTAACGTGGGAGTTAAGATACGTCCTATAGATTAAATCACGTACGTATAAACTGATAATATTAAATTTCTAATTTCTCAAGCTAAAAAGTCAGTTAGCTGGTGTTTAGTGTTATATCAGAAACCTAATATATGAAGATGGGGGAACGATTGGGCCTTTATTAATGAACGATAATATTCTGCAAAGAGAAAAGGGAAGCAAGAATAAAACTTGGTAAAAATATATTTGAAACAAAAGACAACCAAAAACAAAAGACTAACGTTATCCTCCGTGATACTAATGTCCAATGTCGAAATACAAAATTAGTTATCTAATCTCATCCAAAACAAATCAAAATTGTATTAAATCCTAATTATTCACCGGCCGTATTGCCGCAGCGAAATGATTTACCAAAAAAGTACAAAAACAAATTTATGTCTCTTCGGGGACGGTCGGCGGTGTCCATTACACGATATCCTTCTTGATTTATTAACGTTGAGATCTCAACGCAAATAAGTATATAATGCTGTGAGGTCCAGTAATGAAATGTGGGTTTTGTTTTTGAACCTGTATAGCCTTCTGCCGATAAAACAAATACTTATCGAATTATTGATTTAGAGTCGAACATATAATTAAAAGAGGCAAACGTGTGGGATGTGTTTGACTAACAAATTATAAGTTTAACATATCACTAAGAAATTATTTAAATTTAAGACGTTATAACATATTTTTTTACAGAATAAGAAAAATACGATGACAAATCTAACAACATATTATTATGGAAAAATTTGTTACCATTTTTTGATGGTCCGCTTCAAGCAAAAAAGCCTCTGAAATCACATGACACAGTTCTATTAATTCCATACCTTCAAAGGCAAAGGGCAATCAAGCAACATATGTTACCGACGCAAGCTAATTCGTATAATTTACTTAGCACCCAATCCCCAAATAATAATGGTACTCATTTGAGATATAGTGAGGTTGGGGTTTAATTCACCATATGTTTTACGCTTCTGTTTCACCTACTAATACGACTTTGATAAATAGGTCGCGACATTATTGGCCACCTAATAACGAGGTTTTACTATTTTAACTCGAAAGCAACTCGAAAGCTTCGTTCCTGTCAGCTCGTACAACTTTCAACTCCATTCTTTCTTGTTAATAAACTTTGTTGATAAAAATAATTTTTTATACAAAAAATTATTCATTGACAAAGGTCAAAGGCTATTTTTAAACAATGAACCCATTTACCTGTAAGAGTAAACAACAAGCTTTTCATAGAAAACATGATATTTATTGACCTGTAATTTCTTATTTTTTACGTTTGTTTTTTTTTGGGCAAATTAGACTTGAAGCATATATTAAGAGCTTAACAACTTACTCGTAACTCTCCCGCCACTAGACACTATAGTTGAACAATAGAAATGTTCATTTATGACTCATTGGACAGCGAAGTTGTTAAAATACACCAAATATTACTAAGTATCTGGGGTATGATATTTTACAAAGGAAAATATAGATAAGGTTATATTATATTGGATTATTTTGAAAGGTTAAAGCGAGTAAACAGTGAGTTTCTTCTCAAGTACGTGCACTGATAGTAGGGGACTTCTTATAATGTGGTTATTCACGCCTGTAGCATATGCTTAATGTTGGAGTTTCAATTGATTGACACCGCGTCTGGTTTCTAAGTCTTAAGTACCGACATATGTTTGTTTATTACTCTATGAGTAATACATTAAGTCTCATAAAATTTAATAAGCACTTGTGGATCTGTAAAGGCATACATTGTATTCGTGATTGTGTTTTGTTGCGAAATTAATTGGAATGCTCATAATTTTGTGATGTAGGTAATCATATTTGAAAGTACTAGGTTCTTATAAGAAAAAGAAGAATAAAATAAAAACTACTGTCAGAACCACAAAATTTAAATTTTTATGACTTTTATATATCAAAACAGTCGTGGTGGCCTAGCGGTTCAATGAACGGATTCGTATGCACGTGGTTGCAGGTTCGAACCCCGGCAGGTAACAATGTAACTTTTCAAAAGTTATATGTACTTTCTTAATTATTCTTAGATACTTCTGACAAAACGGTGAAGGAAAACATCGTGAGGAAACCTGGATTCCAAAATTTGTGACCTGAAATCGCCAACCCGCAGAGAACAAGCGTGGTGATCAATGCTCGTGCCTTCTCTATATGGGAAGAGACCTGTTTAAAGGCTGGATTATTTATTTTATAATTTTATTCATCGAGAAATTCATAGAATAGACTGGCGGAAACCATGACTACAACGATTGAAAACTGCAACTCTTAATGTAGTTTCTTCGTTTCACATAGATGCAGTTAACGGTATCGTCATAAACCTACATGATATATATTTCTGCAAGTTCTCCAAACAATAAACGCCCTTTTAAGGATATCATAAAAATATATCAGTCTAAGATTCTATTGCAATGAATTCCTGTTACTTGGTAAGTGCTGTGTACCGATAGTTCACACTCTATTCAACAGGTGTCGTTAGAACAGCTATTCTGAGAATTAACGGGTAAGTTTCCTATCGAAGTTTTTCTTTATATTACTACTCAATGAGAAACGTTTTTTTTTGCGACTGCAAACTTCCAAATGAAGTAAAATAAACTCCATTTGTCATAGTTGGAAAAAAAATGACCGTCTCGAGGAAATTATTTTTTTGAAATTACGGTCAATCTGGGTAACTTAAGCTTTCAGTACAACTTTGACTCACCACTTCCAATTCCGATTAATATTTTTTTTTCTGGCTCTGTACAAAACTTTACGCATAGAAATATTTTTTATTAGATACATAAAGGGCTTCGTTAAAACCCATCTAATGTCATTATTTGATAAATGTTAAAAATCAATAGATATAAAATAAAAACGGCGGGCTGTGCGCAACATCTTTTTAAAAGTGCTCAAAAAACTTTGTTGCTTTGGGATTCTTAGACGCTGAATAAAGGTGAGTTTTAGTTCAGACAATAAATTAAAGTTTAAAAACTTAAATACAATTAAAATTTTCGCAATATTTTTATGAATATTGTTAATATTAGCAAAATTGTGCATCGGGTCCTTTAGGACTATCAAATCCGGGTAACTTTGACTCGGGTCAAAGTTACACTGATAGTTTGAACTAACTCCACCAACGTACTGGGGAAACTTAAATATATATTTTTTAAAGGTAAACTTACATTAACATGGCGCGAAAAAAGTAGGTAAAAAAAATTTCTATACATTACATCATTATTATACATTTCGATGGTAAATTTCTATACTTTACATTATGTAAGTAAGTATATGGTTAGAATCATTTGTTGTGTACACGTACAGGTATTACCAATACATGCGCCATTCGTTGTGATTTATGGCAATTTTCTTTGACGACCCGTAATAGGCGCTTGACGCGCGGCTTCTGAGTTCCTTTGACGTTTACGGCCTGATATGACATTGATGTTTTAACCGTAATCATCTTATGCAATGCTATTTATAGACATGTTGGTTACAGCTTCTAGTCTTACAAGAACATAAGCTACAAAGACCATGTGGAAATAATGATGTGCAAATTCAATGTGTTTGAATTATAACAAACGGTTTAACCACGTATGTATAACCTTTTTAAACAATGACCGTGTACTTCAAAGCCCACGATCAATATCGGAATCAAAACAACAAAGTGTGCATCAAAAACGTCAAACAAAATCACTCATACACACTAATCTAATCACACAGTCGGCTTCCGTGGCACATTCTCACAGCCACACTGCATTGCATTAGGTAAAAGTCGAATACAATAGGTAAGTCACTGCACTGTGGGTGGTCGAACGTTGCACCTCACACAATGGCCCACTCATCTTATCATAACTAAGGTCTTTATCCCGGACGTAATGACTATGAACACAGTGCTAATTTTACTTCATAACACACTGTTGTTCCACTTATCGTAAAAGAAGTTTGCTAAAATAAGCCATCCTTGTTACCTATAAAAATAACGATGCGGATGTTATTTGCTTATCGCAACTCTTCAGTCGATGTACGTAATGCAAAATTTTCAGCATTTCAGCACGATCCGGTATGGTCTAGTGGCTAGGATACCTGGCTCTCACCCAGGAGGCTCGGGTTCGATTCCCGGTACCGGAAGACACGTTCACTCTTTTTGCTATACGTTTTCCTATGAATACTCAGTTTCGATGCTAGTTACGATAGAAACACGTATTTTATACGCATGAAGAAAGCTTATTAACTAACTAGGCGTCATACTACCGGTATCGCTCATCTTTCTAAGCGGTAAGCAAGAAAAATATTAACAAGAACCAGTGATTACTGAGATAAAAAGTGAGAATTAAAAAAAAGATTTTTGCTACCTTCTTGGGAATTATTTTTCTTTGTTTACACCTATTGTTGTAAGCGTTGCGTATACATCGGTAAGGAAGAGATTAAAATGCATGGACTTTCTTTATCCGATCTCCCATCTAATCTGGGGCTTAACGAGACGTGCTAAAATATTATCGTTGTAGGAAGTATTAGGCTTGCTGCCTTATCCTTTGTCCTGGCTCTCATTAACACGTTCCACAAACCCGGCAGACAAGGCTCGAAAGGCGTTTAATTTTATCTTCCCTTTTGGCGCCACATTGATTCTGGAAATTCTTTAACATCAGCCATGAATTTGGTTAGACACCTGAATGCATTATACAAACGCATTCAATTTCCTGCTAATATTCAAATTTGATATCGTGTCGAATATTTCGCATCTCTAAAACGATTGTTTTAAACCTATTTCTTTTTTAGAAACTTTTCTCGGAACATTGATTCCTAAAAGCACAAAATTTGCATGAGAAATTTATTGGTTCCCGATTAGTGAAGGAATTTTTCGCTCCTATGTCAGAATATAATTTAAATCTGTCCCTATGGAGACATAATTTAGTAGGGATT
Organism: Autographa gamma; assembly: GCA_905146925.1. Classification (NCBI taxonomy): domain Eukaryota; kingdom Metazoa; phylum Arthropoda; class Insecta; order Lepidoptera; family Noctuidae; genus Autographa; species Autographa gamma. The sequence goes on from LR989858.1 coordinate 3,872,367, forward strand.
CTAAGAATGCTCATTCGAATGATTTAGAGATATTAAAAATGTTAATACACAGTAGAGTCCCAAATCCTTGATTAGTCATTTAATAGGTTTCCGATTGTTAATCTTTATCCGAACAAAATATGTTTCTAAACTTTTATTATTGTTGTTATTTATTGCTTTGGTTCCTCGAACTTATCTGAATGTTTCATCATGTTATTATTCATCATTAGATTCATTTGTTTTATTAATACTTACTCTTTTACGTTGACTCATTTGAGTTATGTTGTTATGCGTTACTTTAATGACGATGCTACTACCGTTTATAAATTAATGTCCATGTTTGGTTATAAGTACCTACTTTCGATTTTAAGTCAAAGATTTTACAGCTAAAATGATGACCGGCGACATTGTAAATAAAAATTACTTAAATATCTAGTTTAATATTATTAATTTAGTTGTTTTAATCTAAACCTAGATACTTATGTATTAAATTATAATTATCGCTACATTTAGTTACATCATCATCGTCATCATCATTAGCCTATCATATTAATTCTTAATACATTTACTTTATTTAAAATATCCACAATGAATAACTAAAACGCAGGCTATGTTGAATGTTGAGACCAGATTGCGCTAGCTGGCGTCAGTATGTAAATCTTTATCATTTACTGCACGCATTTCCTCTCCCAGACCTGTTTCATTATAACCGAGATCTTTTGCCGCATCTGATGTTTACATTATGGCTTACCATCATACCGGTTGACTTGATCCACCTATTTCTGCTACATACCAATCAAAATTATCAAGTAATCTACATATTCGTATTGCTTACTTACTATGCACGTAATTGAAGTGACGTGATATGCCATTAGTGAGCTTTATGCAAATTCGTTTGAGTGTTTGTCGAATACCATATACTAATAGGAATGCAGACATGCAAATAATCTCATCACATTATATTACTTCTTTGGAGTAAGATCCGGTATTTTAAAAAGCTTTTGAATATTCGAACGTGCTTTTTATGTCAACGATGATTCATTAGGTAACCTAGCGTGAACAAGCATTATCTATGTCTTTTGTGTTTAGTAAAATATCTTCACGTTACAAAATCTTTCTGTTCAACTATTTAACTAATGTGCGAGAAAAATCATGGTTCAATGTCTTGTCGTGCGCGCCACGCGATCTATTCATCACTCCAATCCTTATTTTTTGGAAACAACAAAAGCTTTGACGCTAAACACTTCCATTATTTCTTCCTAAATAGACAAAGCAACTTTGTTCGAGACAAAAGGAACTAATAAAAGGTTGTCGCCATTAATTTATACACTTCTGACATTTGTAACGGTGCATCTTTTGTCGTGTATTGTAACAACTTAACCCCGTGGAGGCGAAAAATTAGCGCGCTGCGTGTGTGCTGTCGGTGAACACTAAACAGTATTGTACAAAAGAGTGCTCTTTTTCATTTAGTCGTTTCGCTTTCGGTATGATTTTGTGTTTTTTTTACGAATCGAATTCGAATTAGTAACGGAGCAGTGTCACCTGAGCCGAAAGACGGGACCTCACATCGAACAAAGACGCGTATTTTGGTCGCTCAAACGACCATTCACTACTTATAATAAAATATTGTGCGTTCGCTTTGGACCCCACGGGAATATGTGAGACCCACCGATGTTGCTTTTTATGTTCATACCTCACATTATAATTGTGAGATATGATGTTTTTGTAATTATTTACGACCTTAGTATATCGAGGACATAAAACACGGCCGTGTAGATAATGTTCATAACCCATTTCTATGATCTACGAGCTTCACATAAAATTGAACACAGTAATACATGAAAGTACTTTCGAATATTAATAAAGTTGTTGAAATGATATAAAGCAATTCGAAATGTTCCAATTATAGATCCTACTACCGGGGCCTAGATATCTCAAAGACTTAACAAGTTCTTGCAGTTTATGAGGTGCTAGGCGGTGTTCCATATGACCTCCGGCTTGGCGCACTCGTAACCATCCAAGACGACCTGAATGAGCTCTTCACACGAACGGTGCAAACTAAATCTTTTACACTCACAATTCACTTGCCAAACCCGAATAATAAAAGAAGAAACCATTGAAAAATATTGGATCATGTTCAACGCCAGCACATAAAGTAAGCCGAGAATAATCTCGAGCGCCCCCGCGTAATGGATCCTACAGTTTACGACGTGCTAAACTCTCCCCGGTATGGATGAAGTAATGTTCATAACACTGAACTGTGTCAAGAATGAGTTTCCGAGTTCTTGACACGTTGGCGCTCGTAGCCCGGATTTAGCTACCTGACTTTCAGATAATATGTTGTCACTGTATCAGACTAACACAGTTAAGAGCTGCCACAAATGACATTCACGCATTTGCAGTTAAAAGTATATTAAATTTAATTCACCCCTTCTGGCCAAAAAGTAAAAGGGAAAAATCATTGTGATTCGTTGTTGCTTGATTTTTACATCCCGCTGGGTGTCGTTGTCGGGAGGCGTCTGTACAAGACACACACAGTGTTAGCACAAAGCGAAGGAAACGCTTAACGCACACATTCTGGAGATCAAAGAACGCGCAATCTGTGTGAAAAAAATAACGTTTTGGTCCCAAAAGGGCGGACCCGTTTACGCGACCCAATTCACGCGAGCGGTTCGGACGGCGAAGAAATTGAATTGAAACCAGCTCGAACAACAAATTCAAACGCGTATCGAATTGTTTTACGTTTGACGAATTCACATTTAGGAAATTTTAAATTCGTTACAATAGGCTATAATGATGCAGGTCTGTTTCTTTGACAATATCAGAATGTCTGAGCGCACTAAGAATTCGCGGTATGCTCTTTAACGGCAGAATCTTACTTTTTAAATATGTGTCTGATATCGATCGTGTGGCGATAGCTCGAATAATGTGGGCCGGGTTTTTTAAACTTGTGATGCCAAATTCCCTCCACGCTGTCGCCAGTAACGATGTTCACATTCCTAAATTAATTCAACAGCATTCGTTAATTTGTTTTGTTTTGCAGTGTCTCAAGGTATTAGTGTAACTTTACCAATACGATCTTGATCTGAAGATTTACCTTCACTTTTCTAAAACATTAATCATAAATCATAAAGAGAAAATTACCTTCCGAGGTTCATTCTCGTACATTTTCTTACGATGTTATCAAGCTTCTTGCAACTTCCATTTGTTAGTGTCTTGTTTAGAAGAACACATCTGCTAAACTTTATTAGCTTACCTTTTGACAAAGGCCAAGTTGATGGAGGCGCGTATCAAATCGCGCGATTCAACGCGCTCCTTAACGCAGCTGGTTTGGGCGAAACGAATTTCCACTATTTATTGTTCAAATCTTTCTTATGCGTTATTTATGAAAATCTATAGGCATTTTGCCACGGTACCCGCTGGCGGAGCTTTGAGAAAAGTGTGTCACCTTGCCTACATTAGTTACGCGTTCCCGTGGTGTGCATCGTTTTCTATCATAATTTTTAATTGTAGCTCTGTCGGGTTTCCGTGATTGATCGGGGACTTCTACTAGTAGTAGGTAATGTTACACACGTGTTTTGTAACTAATTTGTTCTGCATGAAACCTTCTGTTACATCTGCTTATATTTCTTGGTAACTTCGAAAAGAGAATTTTATTTTAAATATGATTGTACCTACGCGGTAGATTATTATTTTAATCACTTTGCAGGATTAGTATTTGTAACTGTTATGTTTCTTTTCAAGTTTTATACAAATAAACCGTCAAAAGTAAGATAATTAACTTATCTCGAGGGACTTACGTGCGAGTTGAAAACAAAGGAAAATTGTTATAAGTTTTAACAACTTGTATGTACCATAGAACCCGGGACTTAATAAATGAAGCAATTTCTTGCTACATACACTTGCATTAGCATCGAGTGAAAGCCGTGGAGGTACGTGGAAACGATCTGCCAAGTTCTCATCGGCTACCTTATTACGTCGTGGCGGCTGCCGCTTCGCCCGTTACATCGACCGCGCACATCCCAGGCCGAAGTTTTTTGCCGCACGGTAGCTGCACCGATTTGATTGCTCCAGTTTTTTCTCTCCTTTTCAAATAAACCGAAGTAATTGTTTGTTTTAAGTCCCGTAGATTGCGTCCGCTGTACGGATTTGTTACAGACATTTTCGGTGTTTTAGAAATAGAGACTTCAAAACGGTTGACCGAATCCAATGTTCCGACGTAATCTTTTCTGGTACATTTAGAGTATTTACTCGTTTTCTACATCATTTCGTTAAAGCTTACAAGAGCGGCGTTTCGATTTTAATAGTGAAATTAATTCTAAATTACCGAGCGACGTCTGCTTTTTGCTCCAGAGCAGGTAACAGGAAACGGGTTGTCTGACGTTAATCCCACAGCAGGCGCGTGTGTGCGTGTCATGTTGTGTAATCAGAGCTTTGAATGCGTGCGTGTAGTGTGGACGTCGCCTGGTTTTTATGCAGTTGAGAATCGAATGCCGCGGGGCTATCAAGTATCGTTCGACTAATCACATTATCGCCCATCTCACTTTAGCTAGTTGCGAAGCTTGAGAGAGAAGATCTGCAATCTTGAAGCGGCCGTCGTCTACGATATCACGATATGTTAACCCCGCAGTAGGTTGTTCAGACCGCACTCGTTCATCAGATCGCTGCAATGTTCAGAATGAATCTTTATGATTTAGATCCCTGGAGGCGCGCGACTAGGAGTTTCTCAGGCTACTGGCAACTGGTTTGTTTCCGACATTACTAAATAAGGCGTTCATATTTGCACCTCATATTTTGCTGCAGACGAGTTATGAGAGGACGTTATACGTTTCATGTTGATTTAGATTATGTAAACCTGTTTGTATCTATAAGGAATTATCGTACATGAAATTCAATGCGTAGAGAAAATAATATTTATTTATGATAGCAATTTTACGTTATTACATTTTCATTGACAAAGCGCAAACATGTTATAATAAACGTTTGAAATCTGATTACATAGGTATTAATCAACGTTTATTCCGTTCATTTGGCAAACAATATGATCCCTCAATAATCCTCAAAAAGCGCAGGTGATTTAGTAAGCCTTATATCGCTTTCCACATCAATGACATAGCTAATCCTGTGTGAAGGCGGTTCGTCTTGACTGAAGGCTGTCAGGGGAAGATTATGGGAAGACCAGGGGAGAGTAATCCCTGCTGCTCTTTTACTGTCCTTCTCTGTTATCAGTGACAACTTTCTTTGATAACTCTAATTCTTGTTCAATTATAATCGTATTTGTTTTGAAACATTGGAGAGGAAGACCAACTAGATTCAATAGGTATATACATACCTATAGGCTAAGCTTTGAACAGATTATAATGCTCTTCGTAGGTCAGTTGTGATCTATCATAATATGAAAACTAAAAAGCAAAAGCTACAAATACAAACTAGATAATTGTCCCATAATTAAGTAAATATACCTTTCTTGTCCTAAAAGCTATTCCCAATAATTAGATTAGTCAAACTTAATTATCGTTATAAAAATAAATTCTTTAGAAAAAACCCGAAATTTGTTTGCTCTATAATTAAAATAATGGCCCTAATTTCGGCCACTTCCAATAAGTTCCCCATTTACCTGCGTTGACTGATTTGCTGAAGACTTGATTCCCAAGACCGAATGTTTTTTGTTACAAGCCAGTTTGTTATCCCAGCTTTGTTTTCTTAACGATTAAGAACAGTTTAGTGTTTGCAAGAGAAACATGTAGATAAGGGTTGTAGTGGCCCGACAAATTAATTTGCTTTTTTTGTCACATTCAAAAACATGTGCTGGGTTTTCGGTGACAGGGAATGTGACAAAAAAGATGTGTTGACCCTAACGTGGTTATCAAATTTTTGGTTTCCCAGCGGTCCAAGCGTCAATATCGGATCAAAATAGTTTTTACTTGGAACCGCTGTGCAGAACATTTTTTCACCAGATGGATCAATGTTGCTTTTTTTTGCAGATTATTATTAGGAAATTAGGATTAAATACGTACTTAAAGCTTTATAATTAAAAATGTAATACGAAATTAGTGCAATGATTTGTAGGAAGTTTATTGGCAGAATATATAATATACATCTGTGTTGTTGTTAACATGAATATAGGTGTGTAAGCTTTGTTTTAGTAAAACATGAAATGTTATCAACCCCAACATGTACCCATTTCGCCCAATATAATTTGAAACTCGCGTGAAATGTCAAGCAGGTGTATTTAGCGGGAACAAAAACAGTTTCATTATTTGACAAATACATGTTAGTTGTTAAGGGAACCTATTATTTGTCTGTGAAAAATGGTAATAAATCTGCTGCGAACCATCGAGGATCCTTAGTTTATTGTTATGCTAAATCCAACCAACATTTGTTTAAGCCCAAAGGATTTCAATACAGATGTGTAATGTTTTGTTATACAACAAATATTGAGCCGGATTATCATTATTAAAATGATAAATTATTTTAATATCAACCCCTTATTTGTGTGAACTGTTCCTGTACTATGAGCTACTAAAGCAGGATTGTTGCTATCGTGGGAGCGAGACGCTGCTATACACAGTGTAGTGCGCCATCTCTCTTTCACAATGGAATCGGTCGTAGTAAGCGCGCGGTTTAACAAAGGTGGGACTTGGTAAAAACAGTTTATTAATCGTGTTAACAATATTGTGGCTGACATAATGTTTATTGCGGTTCGGTTTCAGTTAAATAGTGTGAGAAATATAATGAATACATTTTAAATATCGGGTTTCTTTTTATTCTAGTATGTTACTAAAATTTTTTCTCTTTGGAATTGGATCTGGAAATGGAAACCTATCTGATATTTATTTTTGCTAGTTAACAATTTGTCGTTTTTCGGTTACCTATCGATTTAGTTGACAATCATAAAAACGAAAATAAGATAACTTTGAATAGCGTGGGTTAGTATTTGGATTGGATATTAGTATCAACATAATACACGAGTCATCTAAAAAACAGCTTTTCATTAGACACAAACACACCGACACAAACTGAATATTAGTACGTACTCTATTATTATATAACCCTACAATATTCCCCAAATATCCACATAACCACAAAAAGGTTCCAATATTAATCCGACGATCGTCGAACAAATTCCTGGCATGTCCTCCCAAAAACTTACGGTAACGACATAATGACAGCAAAGCAACCTCAGAGGATAAGACACTACAGAGTGCACATATCAGCGTATGAACAATGAGCAATTGTATGAACTCGTTTCGTCGCAAAAATTTATCACGACAAAGCGTCCTGTTTTAGTAAAACTATCTGAAAACCTAATAATATAGGAACTATCGATAATTTGGCATAAATGTCTGTAGTTGCACGGAAAACAAGCTACATCAGTGAATGAATGTACCACATGGAACCAAAGATTGGCCTACGCACGGTACAATGGGCTTTTAGCGATAGCGCACTCTATAGTTTTAACTTTCCTCTATGGAAGGAACGTATAAAACGCGTCTCTATCCGAAATAGTCCTGGATTAATGTCGATTTAATTAAACCTGTATAATTTAGACCCACGAAGTTTTAGTGGTTGGAGGCGGTAACTAACCTATTTTTTTCGGTCAGTGCACAGTTGGGAATGAACTTAAAAATTATACGTAGTCGGAATTTTGTTTGGTAAAAGTTTGAAATAGTTAGTGAAACTAAAATAGACCTAGTTATCTACCTGTAGGTAGATGGGAGATAGTTTGATGATAGTTGAGAAAATAATGTTTAACTTAAATATAAAAAAATACATAACTATATGAAAGGCATTGTGACTTATATGGTAAACTATCAACTATATTGTATTAATTAGATATCTTGGAACATAAAGATATAATATTATGTCTATTATGCCTAACTACTTTAAAAAACAAAGTATCATAAGAAGGAGATATAGTATACTTTCATGTAGGTCTTAGTTACAATTCTTAACAGAAAAAAAAAACCGACATACCACATCCAAACATCCCACCCTCAGTCAACATCCTCAATAATCGAAGGTTGCGTGGGCAACCCCAAAGAAAGGTCCGTATTGTAGGCGGTCCGACTTTATCAAATTACAACCTATGCTGTTTCGCCGACAAAGGTTCAAAGAATAGCCCACCTTTTGAGCTCAGCAATTTGAGTGATGTAAGTTCGATAGTTTTAATTTGGAAATGCGTGACTGCGTGTTTACGTTTATTGCTTCGAATGATTGTAATTTGTTTGTACTGCCTACGGATTTAGAATGCAGATAGAATGTTCTGAATTTTTGTTTTGGTGCATCGTTTTGAGTTACATGTGAATGAATTTCAATAATGTTATATTTTTGTTTTGAACGTATAAAATCACTTTGGTAACACTATTAATGTTTTTTTTGGCTTTTTGTTATTTATTACTTCAGTTCTAAATATCAAGACATAGACAATCATTAGTAACATACTAATATCACTCACGTGCCCAAATTTTTTGAACTGGCTCTCTAGCAAAAAAACATAAAAAGTCTGCAAAACTGATCCTTTAAAATCTAAAAAAAAGGAAAAAACGAAAAAGATGAAAATTTGTTGAAACCAATCTACTTAATATGCTTTTAATAGCTGGAGCCCGCTCGTAAAATACACCAAACACATGTTATTAGAGTTCATTTCCGTTGCAAATACCTTTTTCTACCTAAATAACTTTGGCAAATACTTTTTATGTCTAGCGGCCCAAACCTAATAAGCACAATTTCACGAAGACCTCACAAAATTTAATATAAACTACTCAAAAACTATTAATAAACACACAAAAAACGTTCACACCCTATTAGCCTGTTATTAGAGAATAAATAATCTCTAAATTCCTTATTAAAACAGAAAACTACAACAAAAAGTCCTCTATACCTGTGGTACTCGGGTATCCGTATTTACAGATCGCAAAAACAAAAGCCATTTCTATGACATTACAATAAGGTTCAAAATTCTATAAATAATATTTTTGTGTGGTAATTCATTCTTGATATTCATGTTAGTTGTTTACCTATGTTTCATCCTGTGAAGAGTTATTATTAGGTTCATACACACTGCAATGCAATTACAAAGCGATTTTGTATTAAGCAATTCGTACGAAATTGGCTACAGGGAAATGTCAACTGTTCCAAGCGATCAGCATTGCGGAGAAACAACCTAATTACTTACAATTAAACCTTCGAGCAAAATGTTCAAATACTTTCGTGATTAGTATTACGAAAAACACTCAACCCTCGTAAATACAAAAGTAAATAAAATCAATTACAAACAAATAATTGTGTCGTTACTTCAAATTACTTGTTTGGAACTTTAGACAGCTAAAATTCCAAAAGAATGTATACTATAGTTAAACATAAACACATAATGTAGTATAACTGTGAGATAATAAGCGTATAAGCATAATAAATGCTTTTATTTCTAGTAGAATAACAACAAAGGTGAGATAATAAAGCGCATTAATGAGGCCGTCAGTTTTTATAATACTATTATAAAACACATTCTTAATTAAATAAACACTCGAAAATCATAAAAGCAACACTTTTTAATTCGAAAATTATAGTTTAGCTTTCGCTTGGTCGTGGGCTCTCGTGTTTATAGATTTTACAGTTGTGTGCTCATCACACATACCGGAATAGCAGTGATAATGCACAAAACATACACTGCATTTTCTGATGCACTCAACGAATGAATGCACTAGGAACTGAATAGCAGACCGCCACCTACTTAGTATTAGTTTGATGTCCCTATTGATTATGAAGCATCTATGGACCTTTATTAGAAATTTATTGAGCTTTAAAACTTTATCGGCTGTGATCGGACTTTCAGATTTCGATGAATAGAGGCGGCGTTATTTGATCGTTTACTGTTGGATGATACTTTGGTTTAGATTTCTTAGATTGTTGTGGTCACGTTTACGTAAGTGTTGCGAAAGTTATTATTTTGATGACAATCTTAAGCGAGGTATCTATAACTCTTTTAATAATACCAAAGAATAGATAATACTTTATTAAACATTATTTGAATGTCAAATATTAGGTCAAGCTTACAACTGATAAAAAAAAATCAAATTGGAAAACATCTTGAAGCATACTTCTTCTGGTTATTGGATGTGAATTATGCCGTGATTTCCTCTGCGTGAGAGACTGACACTTGATAATTCTCCCATCTGTCAGAAACCAGATTTTTGTCGGTCCATTTACCGTATGTCATAACATGCTACTGTTTGTACCTGACACTGGATACTGGTCACTTGAAAAATAACAAAAATTGCCCTTAATTATAGATGTTTCAGTTTTCACACATCATAAAATCATAAAAGATTTATCAAAAAAAAATCTTTACTTTACTGACCAACAGCTTTGGTCATGAACTTATAGACTTAATGAAAATAAAATAAGTTTATTATATCATGTATTTAGATTATAAATGTGCCTAGTTAAATGTAAGGTACACGCAAACTACAAGTTGATAATAACTTGCACCTGCGGTTTACACGCGAGATTTGGGCCAAATATAACGCCTTAGTGGTCATTCTGCTACATAAATGTAGACAGCGAAATTTAAAAGAGAATGTTAGAAGTAAATGAAACTAAATAAACTGAAATAAGTACAAACATTGTTGAAATAAATTCTGGAACTGATTAGAACAGTATGTTTCCTTGTAACACATTTTTTGTTACTCAAAACTGTGGGGGAGCAACACACATTCACGGAGACACAAACATAATTCTAACGACGAAAACATTAATTTATCTTCATACAGTAACTGTAATTCAACGACTTTGCAACGGTCAAACTTGACAAACAATTTTCATATCAAACAATCTAAGGATTAAACGAGATAGCGTCAAACAAATATAAATATTCACACGACAACCGTGACGGGCGCTCATGTTTTTATTAGAACAATTCCATTCACCTCTGTTGAACATCATTAAAGGAAGTTTACCCAAAGCGTTCTAATTTTTTGTCCAACAAAACAACAGCAAGTTTCATTATGTTTTATCTGACAGCCCACATGATACGGTTTTAATTAAACACCGCTCGGACTCATGAATTATCATGAGGTTAATAGTCACCAATGAGCTTCGAGTAATTATGTAGATGAAGCTCTTGCGTACGCGCAGTGGTGGGGATGTGCGCAGCCGGCCTGCGCGGTGAGTTGCCAAAGATTATGATATAAAAAGTAACGTGCCCATACAGTTATTAAGACAAGGAAAGAACGGTTAACTAAACTCCTTTGCAAACTGTAAAGTGTTTTATGAATAGTTCGTTGTCTAAAATAAATATTTGTGTATTCGATATTTTCTATTCATTGAATATCCTTTATAGCGAGACCTATAAACCGAAGTAATAGCAAACACAAAAATAAAAATCACTATATCAACAGATATTACACATTTTTTGTCACGATACATCATCTTGCCATATTTAAATGATCACCCATCTACATTCGCATTTACGACGCGCGCCCGCGCAGGAGGGCGGATCAAAATCATCGTTTTGCGCACATCAATCATTCGTCGCCGCGCCATCGAGTTATTGACCAGCCTTCTATTTTTACAGAAAATAATACCACATTAACGTCACAACTACTATCTCAAAAACAAAAGACGATTGATTTTCCAAGTAGTCAAGGACTTTTTTGTGGCATACTGTGATTTTATTCCTTAAAGTTGTTGAATAATCTTCTCAAATTTATAATCTGTGGCGTGGCTGCGCAGGAGGGCGGGCCCAACTCGACGCTTGCGCATCGCTCGCGTGCCGCCGCTCGCGCCACCCAAGCGCGGCTACCGAGCGTAATCTCACGTCTGACGTCATCAAACAATATTTAGGCATTCTATCTTTCTTTCGATAATCTCCAACTAATGAGATCAATCTCGTGTAATTAAATAATCAGTTTAAAAAGAGGTCGAGTTTAGTTTTAGACGTAGCTTTATCTTATAATGTCTTGGCAGTCTGGGTCTGATACGCTTAATGACTTATTCGTAAAGAAATTGCCTATCACAGATATGCTGAGGCAGGGTAATCTGTTACTTCAGTAATACGTTTTATTTAACTTAACGTTTGAGATATCGAATGATTGAAAATCTACTTACCATACTAGTTTCTTATAATTTCATTTCTGTGCTATATTATCTATATATTAAATTAAAGCTCTTTTTATTTTTAATTAATTAACACAATTCTATGAGTGTCAATCTAACCATACTTTTCAGTAAAGTGTGTGCTAGCTGTGAACACACTCCCACTGGTTATAAAAAGACGAAAATACAAGTAAAAACTAAGTATTTATTTGATCCATGAAAAACCTTCTGTCAGCTAACTACGTCCGTCTCTCATTGGTCAGTAAGTCCGATTACAAAATTGCTGACTGGTCCTTTATTTCGTACCAGTATGAGCTTACGCAACCAAGGTCGGAGATAATTGTATTTAACTTACTAGTCTCATCTTTACTGTCTACAAAATAACAAAATGGTAACTACTAAAGAAATACTAGAACCACTTTTTACCTTTATTCAGAGTTATAATTTTACTCTGAATAAAGGTAAAAAGTGGTTCTAGTATTTTCAATCTTACCTAACATTCCGTTTTTCTCATAAAATGTTATTCAATAGTCGAAATATTTCACAAAATGAATATAAAAACTTACTTTGACTTTCAGATAGCATATTTCATTTTTTAGTCTATATCAGGTAAAGTAGTTGTCACGCTTATGCAACTGTTGGACTAACTAAATAGCCTAAGAAAAATAAAATAATTTTTTAGTCTATATCAGGTAAAGTAGTTGTCACGCTTATGCAACTGTTGGACTAACTAAATAGCCTAAGAAAAATAAAATAATTATTAACACTGCTTTACGGTACCTTTTCTATAGTTACTTACATAAGATTTTTTGTCCTATACATAACTTATAACGGTATTTTTCGTATGTGTCCCATAATATTATGTTATTTAAAACTAGTGACAGTTGTAACATACTTTTTACAAACATGTTCTATTCGAGTACATACTTTTAAATGTCATAATAATATGTAGCTACGGTTTATTTTGTAAACTTCAAATAAATGTAAAAGACAGACAACTTTTTCAACTTCGTTTGTAAAAAAGCAACTATTTACGAAGTTTTTTGTGGCTGCTACTGCAAGATTTAAGTATTTTCAGGCATATAATTACAAATACCGTTTATTGACTGGATGCTACTGAATTGTATTTGGCATTCAGCCAACGGTTATTTAAGATAAGATAAGTCAATAATTTACCAGAAAATTCTTCATACACAATAAATTCGCCAGTTTTAAAAGATGGATAGATGGGTGATTTAACAGATATCTGGCAGAACATACCTAGCATATAACAGCAATAATAACTTCTGATAACATTTTTTATACTGGTAAGTATATAGTGACATGAATTACACGAGATATCCGCGACGTTGCAAGTGAAGAAATAACTTAAACTGTTTTGTTTCGACTAAGTTATTTGCTCAACACTCGCGTCTACGTTAGCTCTACGTCACTACAAATAATTACCTCCAAGTTTATTGTACGGGATCTGATAACAAAGGAACCCCAAGCCGAACGTACGGGACCACCTACAACTGACGCAGGTGCCCGATGAAGGCATTACACTGAATCGCCCATTATGATTAAACGGAATTGGCCGTAGTCTATGTTTGCAATCTACTGAAGTAGGCTTAGGGTTGTCACGGGTATGAAACCGTAATATTGTAGATTAAGTGTCCATAGCTAGGGTTTAATATCAGTTTCTTAAACGAAGTTTTAGGTCTAAGGGGTTATTAATTTTGATCTAATTTTAAGACCTTTTTATCTCCGTAATTACTTTATGAAGACTTAATTTGCACTTACTACAGCTACTTACCTTAGGAACTTATAGAGATGCAAAAAAAAAGTTCTGTTTGAAAGCCCAAATGTCCTGATTAGTTCAAATCAAGCTTTGACCCCAATATAAATATTTAATAACCCCCAAAAAATTGAGTGTAACCAAGTTGTACACTAAGAGTAATTTATTAATATTGCAAAATTTGCAGACACAATTAGAATGCGTCTGAAATCACAGTGCCCAGTGTCAACCCTGTAAGAGCCCCTAGGGTTATTGATTAGTAGTTACTGTACTTAAATGATCACTTTACCGAGATAAAGTCCAAGTTATAATTATAATGTAAACGTGCTTTGAAGTTTGAGCGATAAGAATTGTAGGAGGTGACTGGATTAGATCGCCTGTAACTTTATTGAAGACTGGAAAGGCTAAGATAGGACCTTCACTCGATAAGTGAGACATTCGTTTTTATAACAGTAATCTATTAAAAGTAGTTCTTATTTAAATTAACATAAGGTGGTATTTCCCAGTAATGTGTAATTAAAATTGTATTACATACGTTTTTTTATAATTTATCTTTGATATGTATTTATTATGAATATTAGTTTAGTGTTGTTGTTTAGCATTACAACTTTAATAATAAATACAAAAATAATAAGTGATTATTTATAAGTAATTTAATTGCATAAAAATCTCCGCGAAAAATAACGATTTACTTTTTGATTTTCTTGTAAAATCAAAAAGTAAATCGTTATCGGCAATTTGGAACCTATAAACTAATAGATGGCTGAAACTTCAGACTGTACCTATGTATAAATGGCAACATACATAAAGTATACCATTGAAAGTTACCATAGCAACGAAAATAATAGTTTGAACAATATTTTTCAACTACAACCAAGCATGATGATATATTAAAAGTATTGATTTCAACTTACCTACAATCCGTGTGAGGTATTCATACTGCAAGCAATTAAATGGAACCAGAAATACGATACTGGAGTATCATTGCCCAATGCGAAAGAATGCAAATGTATTGACAATTAACATACTTCATAAAGTATTGTTTTCATGACTAAATAAGGATTTGACCACCCGCATAGACCGACAATAGATTTTGTTCTCATCTAAATAAATTGGGTCAATAAAGCTCTCAGCAGTGAATGAATCATAGAATGTGTCAGCAGAGTCTTATTTGGAAGTCACTGCACTAAAACGCTTAGACAAAAATTCAATAATTCTTTCAAACTGTAAAAATATGGACAAAATGGATATATGTTTTTTTTTATACTACAATAATTGGTCAGTGAGGTTCTAACGATGCGTAAGTCAGTTTCTGACGTTTCATTTTGATGCCATTGGATGAAAAATGCGTGTTTTAATATAAAACCTATTTTATATATTTAGTAAGTTGATTTTAAATAATTTTTCTTAATAATATTCTTAAAAATAAAATAACAAATACAATTACTAGTTTTTACGCAGCAATTTTGGTCTCCTGTAAAAATGCACGTTTTTGACTTACGCACTGTTAGAAATTCACTGACCAATTAGTATGACAAGTCGATAAACAAAAAAGGTTTGATCTTATAGGGTTATGAAAAACTGAATCAAATAGGGTGAAATAAAAGAATTTACCCAGAACTTAAAATGAATTTAATACATCGTCATTTAAATAAGAAAAATAAATTTCCAGTAAAACATTTCATTTAAGTTATCGGAATTAAAGATTTGATTACGATTTACACGTAATAAATTGCGAGAATTCCTTTATTATTCACGTTTATCGTATATTTTTTCCGCGAAAATCGCTTGGTTTATTAAATAATGCATCTGAAAACCGAGATTCAATTAAATGTAGGTTTTCCAGCTCTTATGTCTACCGAACTATTTCTATGGGTTACTACATATTTCTTTTCGTAAAATGTTCTGGATTTGTTGTCAAAAATTTAAATACTATTGTCGAGGTCTACTCTTCATTGGTACGTCCTTATAAATAAAGTCTGCTGTAACGGGAAATATATAGGTATATCAAAAATGTTACTGTATCGACAAAAACTTAAAAAACCATAACATATCATCACGCCTGTCCCCGAAGGGTTAGGCAGAGGTGTACCAATGTACACCCACAGTTCGCCGATATGTTTAGGTCCCATGTAATAGGGGGCGAGCCTATTGCCTCTAATCGGGCACAAATCTAAACTCCGACCTGCTACTGAGAATTTCATAGAAAAACCCAATAACACCTTGGTCGACTTGGGAATCGTACCCAAGACCTCTAGCGTAGCAGTCGCGCTTAGCACCACTAGGCCAACGAGGCAGTTCTTCAAAACTTTAAAATAATAAAAATATGTACAAACGAAGTTTACACATAAATGTTATCCCATTAAACTACATGTCTCGTGAGGTGATATAGTCGTACATGCAACCCGACAATAGCAAAGACAATAGACATTCGATTACGTACAATAAAATAAATTGCTATTGGATACAGCGTTGAAACGGACCAATATGCTTGTAACAACTAAATTGGTTTGTAAAGTAGCCATTTCATTTTCACGTTTTACCCACTGTTTGTTTGTTATGAAAGGTGTAATAGCTGGTTTGAATAAGGAATGTAGTGTTTAAGCAGCTTTTTAGATGGAGTTTCAGACTAGAACAATTTAGTTGATAGGTTGACGTGCTGGTACGAAAGTAGGATACTCTATACTAGAATATAATACGGTTTATTATGGGCAGTTTATGACGGCCAGTTATTTATTGTTTGTTTAATATTGTTTTCAACACTTACTTGCGAAATAACGACATAGGTAGGACCGTACAAGTAAAATGAAGTAACACAAAACAGGAGATAGTAAAACGATTTAAACAAAATAATGCTAAATCAATATTGCTTATAAAAACATGTAAATTAATTAAATCATAAGGTCAGCATTTATTTCCATGTACTGAATTTGTAGAAAAGATACGTTTTGTCATATTCCAATACAGATTGTTGAAGCACTCCTACGTTTTTAGTTTTTCCTCCACAAAATAGTAAACGTTTGCAGTCAGTTTCGCATTTCCTTTTTAGCCTTTCGCAGTTACAAAAGCTGGTTAAACTATTGTTCTAAATCCACTCGGTCACCGAGAAATAACCATAAAACATAACATTTCCCATATGAACGGGATCTAAGCGGATATGGGGACCCGTTATTTGGAATGGACTTGTATGTAAAACGTTTGCGCAAATTGCATAGGTCCACAACTCGACTTCATAACGGCTTGTCGGCAATGAGTGCGACAATCCGGAAGACCTGCTTTGTAGTATAAAGTGTAACAGTAAGTACTATAATCAGGGTTAGATACAGTTTGTTGCTGAGCAGATAAAGTAAGTAGGCAGTACTAGGTACCAAAGTATGTACCCACTAGTATTATTGTAACGACTCTATAATTAAGGTGCCCTGTTATTTAGGTAATTACTCATATGCATACTTACGTAATGTGTCTTAAATACCTTAAAAGAAAGGAGCAATTAATGTACTTGTATTTTGGAGTCAGAAGCAAACGTAGATAGGACAAAAAATTTACCCAGAAACGATGTAGAAAAGTGGTATTTTACTTTGTTTAGTACGTGGATCGCTCCATGTACTTCACAGCTGGCGACACCTTGAAAACTGGTAACTATGCCAGTCCATCACAGAGCTCGTCAAAAATAAAGCAATTTATAAAACTGTGATAAAATACTTACACTTATCTCACACTGGACTACCCATCAAAGTCTTCACGTATTAACGTCCTATATAAAAACTCTAGCTATTTTGCATAAAGATTAAAGATAGTTTAAGCCAACGAGGTTGCATTTGAAACTATAGAGTGAGCCTATCAGAGTTTAAACCGTAAGCACTAGTGTGAACAAGTGTTGTCGTTAATTATGTACGAAGATGGAGCTTGCCGTTTCAAAAAATCTATCTAAAACACTAATATTATCCTAACAATATCAAAACCATCGATATTTTCTTATATAAGTTTCTCGTTGCGCGAAAATTAACTTAAATGAAAAACGAAATGTACTAGGATCAGACTAAAAACTGCTCTCGCTTGGCACAAGGGGAACCTAGCGATAGTAGCAGTCTATGCATATCATACGTCGATGGTTTAAGCGCATGATTACTGACAGTTCGCTATCTTATTCCGAGCAAGTCGTTGCAACCAGTTCCTTTATAGATGACTAATGCTACCTGCACGGGGTATTAAAAGCCCTTCACATATAATATTCTGAAGTGCACGCATTTGATAACGTGTCCGTTATACTTATTAAATAGGAGTTATTTTAATATAAATTGTAGCAGATTTGCAGTTAGACGTTTTTGTAAAATTATTTAATGGATACAATATTCGTCACGCTTTTAAATCTTTTAATGCTATATACTTTCTGCCATATATCTATTTTGGGGTCCATTTATGTGATATTATAGGTGTGCACTGTGCAAGGTATAGGTATGCTTTTTTAAGCAAGAATCATGTTTCTACAAAAATTATTGGCATAAACCTTAGAGTTCGTTACTCTATCTAACTCTTAGTGCTAACAAGGAAAGTTATTACTACATGTTACAATGTTACATTCAACAACCAAAATGTTGTTTACCCCTAACATCCAAACTGAAGTCATTCCCGAACAACAAAACTTTCGCTATAACGTTTTAGTAGCTACACGTCTCTATGCCTTATTCGTCTACCTATCGTTAACAGTAAAATTTAAATATTTTATTCTCAGTCAATTTGCCATTTATTTTTTTATTGAATCAGAAAAATGTTTAGAAACAGCTCCTAACAGCTTGGTACCAGCCAGGGATAAGTAGCATTTAGTCGACATTAAACCAAGTTCTCTCCTTTTATGTAGATTCAATACGCACTTACTGGTTTTTGCAGTTTTATAAATGTTCTACTGGTAACCGGAATGTAGGTAAGATTGGATGCGGTGGTTAATAGATTTTAAATAGGTATCTTAGTGGGTAGAAATACTAATAATTATGGCCAATGATTTTTATGCCTTAATGTAGTAATTAACTTCAAATGAACGTTTAATTTTAGCAAAGTAAATAAGTAGTTATAAAATAAATAAAAAACATGAATTGCGATAACTGTACATTGGAATTAATATTTAAAAAACGAATAGCACTAAAACATTTTTGTGATATATCATTGCCAGTAAACACAAAAACTATAAAATATTTATATCATTTTAATCGTCCATCAATTTAGATGTTTACACACGTTAAGTGTTCACATTTGAATAAAATACTTTTGTGCAGTAATTTCAAAGAACCATTTGCTTTTTGAAACTATCCGTTATATTTTACCGATTTGAATAAGGTTTTTTTTATTGATTATTATCGAATGTTGTGTTATCCAGTCAAATTGGTTGTATAGGTCATAAACAGTTACTCCGTGTAAAATATGGAATATAGCTAAATCCGTTAGGACTGAAAGCCACACCCAAACTAGCTTGGAACAGGCTAGATAGAAGAAAATTAAGTATTTTTTTTTTCTTTTATCATAATTATTATTTACTGAAAAAGTGACAGGTATTAGGTGAAACACCTTAACATCTTCTTAAATCCATGATTCAATTTACACGAAGTCTATTCCTAAAAGACATTCGTAATGCCATAAACCAACTGCGATTCGTAAGCAATCGTGTTACCGATGCTAGCCGACGTTAAACGACTGTTTGGCAGTAAACCTGAGCTTTCACGTATCTGCGACACTTTGACAACCAACCTCAAAGGTTGGCTAGTGAATGTAAATCAAATTTAGAATCTTTTTTTTTTGCATTTAAATTAAAACATTAAGGACCTTATTAATAAAAATCTTGATGTAGATTAGCAACGGATTTGCAGATTCTAATTTCAATTTTTCTGTAGAGAATTTGAATTTAGAATCTATTAATCCGTGGCTAATCTATATCGACATTTTTATTAATAAGGGTGTATGTTTCTATTACTTTTTTTTCTACGTCTGACAGTTTTTGTTTGCGGCCTGTGACTTTTGTGACTACTAGTTAAAAATGTGATGATTTTATGCAGTTTTAATTTGGAATTAATCTTAATTCTATATCAAATTAAATGTTTGAGTGCTGTTTACTTACTGCTTTTTTTACAGTAGGTTAATGCTCTCGCAAAAAGCACACCTGTTTTGTAGAGTTTAAGTAAGTAAACCTTCTGAATGTAACATTACGTAATAAATTACCACAATAATCTACAGTTCAGTTTGATTTGTAGATAATTATAAGTTAATTATGTGTTTACGGTTTACATAATTTTATAATTGCGAATATTTCGAGTAGTATTTTGCGGTTTTGTACAATTGGACGACTGATCTATTAATAAATAGCAGAGAGCTCATATTATAAAAATATGCTCTTTATATCACATCAAAATCTATGTAATAACTGATTAAATATGTACCATTATATAAAAAAACTCGAACAATTAAAAAAAAAAATATACAAGTACGAAAAAAAAAATGCCACAATATAAAACCTTGAAATAGTAAAACTAAACTTGCTTGTCCAATATCTAAGCCTTAAAGCCTGAACTCATTATTTAACAAACGACATATTAACCACTCATACTGCATACATACTGCAGTTCTATAGATTAATATCCACAAGATAATTTAAGCAGTGTCGGTGTACACGTGAGCTCCAGCTCTCGTTGTACAATGGTCCCTTCATCTGAACAGAAGCCGACAGCGGCATTGTAGGCCGGGAGCGGGGATTCAATATTTACTCTCTTAATATTAAATTGACGGTTATCGGAAACGGTGTCGGGAAATAATACGTTTTATATTCGTAGATTTGAAGCGAGCTACCATTTATTATGCTTTTTAGAAAATATTATTATGTAATCAATTAATTTTGTAGACAATTGTCGTTTAGTAGAATTACTAGTAATCTATATACCTTATTTAAAGATTCTTTTTTTGCATAATTATACTGCAACTTAACGATTTGCAGCAAGAAGTCAATAATGACACACTTATTACATTAGTTTGTCATAAATATAAGTCCCAATGTTGGTCTTCAATTACAAAACAAGTTCAAACATCATTCACATAACATTCTCAACAAAGCCCGACTGCGCGTCTACCACACAGACCAATTACAAAATTCCTTCTGTCCACACACAGATTAACAAATTTCAAAATCCTATCTCCCGTATTGTACCTTCATAAGCGTCTTGTTTATTCGTAATTAACGACGCATGTTCGTATAAGAACATTGTTTTAATGTTCCACCCTCAAACGGGCTCGATAAATAATCACCGCTTGTGTGGCAAGATTCTGACGTCACTTGTAATACGAGAAGCTACGAGAAATGGACAATTGATTATTGTTGAGATGCAGATAAGCTATTGTAATCTTCGTACTGACGCACGCTTGCAGGGTATTTAGGAAACAATGTTGCTTTTAGTGTTTAATACGTTAAGCGAAATTTTATATGCAATACTGTAGTAACGTTACACTAAACTAGATACTAGGTAGAACCAATAAACAAAGTATATCAAAAACTTTGTAAGTATTTTAAGCAAATAGTTGTAAAATGGTCCGTTCGTATACTAAAAATTAAACTCAACTAAATCGTACTAAACTCATCAAACTTTATAAAGCTAATTCTAAACTTTTTCTTTTGACACTAGAAATTGACACTAGAAAGGATAGTTTAAGATGGTATAACTCAGCTAGTTAGTACTTACTCTAAAATGGACTGAGAAAGTACACTAATTGCAGTACTTACCGGGTATTAAACTCACCCTGAGTGTTGTAGGAAGCTATCCTGTTAACCTTCAGGCTACCACGACGCGGAATATTACCTCATAAAAACATTTTGTGTACTCTTTACATAGGTAATACGTAACTCGTATTCGCTTCGAGACTCAAAAATTTCATCTAAATACCAGCATTTAAAATTAAAATTTATCTTCAAAGACAACCTACTCTTTCTAGATATTACCTTATACCTGTGTATCTTTTCCTTCTTATTATCCTAAATTTTAATTTCTTCTTATGCCTAGTTGTATTCTTATGGGTAAAAGACTGTCGTGGTGGCCTAATGCTCGTGCCTTCTCTATATGGGAAGTGTATCTCTGTGCCCAGCTGTGGGACGTTTATAGGCTGAATTATTATTATTATTTTATGGCTAGTTGATTTCTGATTCCTACATAGAGCATCAAGCTTCAACATCTAGTGTTGCTGATGATTAGTACGGTAAAATGATTCCATACACATTCTGCATAAACACTAGGTTACAACTTAACACTAGTAATTGATAAAACTGTTAGATGAACCCACCAACAATTGCCACAACCTACTTCAAAACTAAGATAGCGAAATTCCGAATCGATACGTACTAGAATAATTCGTTCGCAACATGGAATTTCCCTTCTCAATAATTCCTAACATTATAAAACCGTAAGTAGGCACAGACCTTGAGTATAATGAACCAGTATAAGAACGGGAATGTCTAGCGTGTAGTGTGGCAGAACACGGTAATTCCTTGTCATTATTGTATTATTTATAACCGGAGCAACTCAGGCGCAGTAGAAAGGCGAAGCATGCTATAGTGCATAGATTACCGATGCAGATGCGCGATAGCTCTGAATTATGTTCATTAACATTCTACCTTGTTATAGTAAATTGTTTGTTTAGAATTAAGTTGTAAAGAATATTAACGGGTTAAGATATTATCGTGCGCGTAAATAGTCTACTGTATTCGTTGGCTTTTGTATATTGTATTTTATTCTCTTCGATACAACAGAATTAACGAGCTTTATTTGCTCTAACCCGCCAACTTTTCTAAATTAATTAGGATCATTAGGTAAATTTTCCGTTTTATCTACTGTTTAAACTGGCTATTGGAAACCACATATCGCCTTTGAAGCTTTGAACGTTTTTATCAATAAATTCTCTGTGTCATTGCTACATTTTTTGCATAGTACTGCTGTAAGAAAGCCTGCAATATTGCTTTTTTCTGCTCCTAACTTTTGGTCGATTTTGATTAACTTAATTTTTATTTGTATCTTCACATTACAACGTAGCGATGCTACAAGCTCCTTGATCTATGGCCGCGTCCGTAACGCCGGCGGCGGCTTAACCTGTTCCCAAGTAAGAGCAGTCATACGTCATTGGACAGCCTCAAAAATTATTCCTGCATTACATAATAAATCATAGTAAACCGGTAATTAAGTCAGTCATAACCAGAACCTCCAAATAAAAAGAGTTCTATAATTTTTTCACATTAAATAACCATTTCGGTGGTACCGCTCGGCCTAAACGATCATCGATAAAGTTTTTTTAACTTCGTTTCCTGTGCGTACAATATAAATGAATAAGAATTAAATCTTGTAACAATATTAAACGGCTTTTGATAGCGACAGTACAAAGTTTGTGCGTGATTCAATTTGTATTAGCTACAGGCGTTACGTATTGTGTTCGCACTTATTGTATTTAAAATTTTCGTACACATGTATTGTTCTCTGGGTCATAGTATGTTTATTTATTTAATGCCTAATTTGTAGTTCATACTGCATTTAGTATGTTTACATACACACAACACCAATTCTCAGAACTGGACAAAGTGCGTTCACGTTTTTGGCAGCAAACCCATCAGAGTACAGCAAACTTAAAAAAGCAAGCACTTCACATTACCAACCCAATTACTCCACACATCACACTTTAAGACCAACAAATCATCTCAATCCGGCACAGATCAGTAAAGCCAGCAAAAAAGCCAGCCCTCGATAAATCATCGCTAATCGGCTGCAATACAGAAGCTTTCTAGTCTTCGATCCGAACGCCCACAACAGCGTAACTTATTACACACCTCCAGAACCGTTTCAATGGTAATTTGCGTTAATAACTTTAAAAACTCATTAGGTGTGTTTTAAGAAATCCGTTGTGATTACTTGATGATTTTCACGCTGGATTCGACGGATGTGAAGAGGTGAAGTTGTGTAAGTAATGATAAGTAGTACAATGTTGCTTGGTCATTTGAATTGTCGTTTTGACATTTCATTTTAAATAAAATAATTGTATCTTTTTGTAGTTTTTCTATTTCACTTTTGGTTTATCGATATAATAATCTTGTTATCAAATTACGGAGAATTTTGGTGTTCAAAGGAAATTATAATAATTTTAAACTTTTCTTAAGACCAAACTGTTTTTTTTTTTCATTGCCTGCGTATTCCAAAGGGTATATAATTTTATAAAATCAATTGTCGACATGTTTCATTAAAGATGCAACCTGTGTCAATTTACGTCATCTCGTTACGTCAACTGATAAACTAATACTATCAAAACCTCTTTGAGTTCCTAAATAGATTTACGTCTTTTATAATACAGTCTCCACGAGTCGACTAATGAACTCTTTAATCACGATCAAGTTGGTTTACTGCTCTTTGCATACATAATGTCAAAGTTGAATAGAGTCATTCCCATTGAGCACGTTTTATCTGTGTTACGGTTATTATAGAAAGTGTGACATAAAATTTTATTAGACCGAGTATCAGTGATAACAAATTTCAAACTATCCTAAGTATTACACAATTCGTAATTGGTTTTGGACGTTTAAATTTGATAAAAATCCATTTGAAAGCCGTTTATTAGTGTTTATGGTAAATATTGTAAATTGAATATAACCATTTAGATGAAAGTGTTGGTCATATTAGGTGAAGAAATTGTGTAAATAAAGTTTTGAATACACTTTTATGGTTAATAACATATTTTGTTTAAATAACTCATTAAAATTATATTAAGGTAGATGATTATTATAAACAACATAGGAAACATTTTTTGAAGTAAATCTTTTCCCCAAACAACCTATTATTTGTTCAATGACGCATAAAATTCTATGGAAGACAAAGAAACTCAAACGAAAATAAATCACGAAAATAAAAAACAATCTGCACCAATAAAAGCACAAGCCTCGGAGCATCTGTTTACTCCAATCCGATACATTTACACTGTTAAGAAAAAAATATCGTAAAACGTAAAAAGCGGAGTGGGACCTTTCGAAGTAGGCAAGTTCCAAGGCTGATGGTTAAGGCTCCTGAATAAATTAGTTTTTGGAACGGCCAGAGCCAATAAAAGTTTTAAACAAAAGAATCATAAAACGAACAGCCAAACTTCGGTAGCAGCAACAGGAGTATTGAAATGATTTACGATGAAAGTGGGACACAATTGGCTCAAACTTTTCAAATAAACTAGCAATGAATAGGCGTAAACATGTGTTCGTTGGTGACGCTTTCCCGCACTTGTGTTAGTTTAATGAGGGATGTTAACTACTGACAAGGATGCTTCGACATGTTTATTTGTGTCATCTTCTACTACCTACTTTTGTTGATTGAAATTTTGTTTTGTTATAATAATATTTTTTAATATGTAAGCCTATTTATTTGCTGACTGAATTTTATTAATTTGATTTTTAAAAGCATCAGCGTTATTTAGCATATTTAAAGTTATGTTAGAGTTTTAAGCCAATATTATAAACCTCATAAATATAAGAAAACATTTATTCGAATTGTTTTTCCAACACTTTTTATTTACGAGTTAAGCCGCTCTTGCGCTAAATTGCCCAATTCCTCTTGGCTTTTAATTTACTATTTCAGATTATTTGTAAATACCATGAATTTCTAAGTGTTGAAGCTCACATCGAAGCTATATAAAGCAACGTATAAATAATGTAACACCTAATTCTACTCGCATCAATGCGCCAGACACGACGCTTTTTTTCGGTAGCAACCCTATCAAACAATAGGCGAATTAAATTTTATGATGGTACATCGATGGCTACTGAATACTTTGTAGGGTTGCCAGTTTCGTATAAACACAGGACGTCACGATGTACTGGTATGCTACTGTTCCGAGGACATTGTTGTGCATGTGGCTTTAAAGTCAGCGGAGATTTGAATTAAGAATAAAAAAACAAATGACAAATGCTTCAAATATTAACTGTCTGTGCGTGTGTACATTTTCAAAATCAACTCTATTTTTGTTACATAACATAACATTATCATCACGCCTGTATCCCCGAAGGATTAGGCAGAGGTGTACCAATGTACACCCACCGGTTCGCCGATATGTTTAGGTCCCATGTAATAGGGGGCGAGCATTTGCCACTCTATTTTTGTTAAAAAGATTATTTTCTTATACCGTCGCCATTAGGTGAATAAAAAAAATATTGGTTAGGTTTACGCGAATGTTAGACATTGAAATAAGTCCGATAAAATCCGTAAAACGTGGTTTTATTTACATAGTTTAAGTTACCAATATCTTTTTACTAGCGGATTAGTTCTTTTAATCCGGATAATCTATGCTTTAAACACTTTGTGCTGTATTGTTGTTTGTTTACTTCTGTTTACAAGGCAATGTTGCATTACTATTTTATTGTATAGAAAGAACAATGGGTGTTGGTTATTCAAACGCATTCTTCACGACTGAGGTTGCATTGATTAGACTTCATTATACATAATATTAATAATGGAAACATAATAGGATGTCACGTTTGATTGAAAATAAACAAATAAATCTAATGTTTACGTGTATATTAAGTTGTAATTATTCTATTGTGTAAGTTTTAATAATCAAGTCAAGTAAATCGGATTTACCGATATAATTTTATAAAACTAGAATGTACCTACTGAATTTTATCCATGTGTTATATTTCCGTTAATTCTTTAACGAAATTCTCTTTCTATGAATTTTAAGTTCCCTTTAAAAACTGGATTATCAAACGGAACATGATCCCCATGAAGAAAACAGAAATAAATGAAAAAGGAACGCGAATATTTAAAAATCATTTTTCGAATAAAAAACAAAATGTACAGTGAAAAATGCACTTATGACGTCATGGCTTGCTTAAACCGCTGTTTTCAAAGCCGCTGTCTCTAAACCATGAACATCGGTTCTGGTCTGTCGGTTCTGCATGTGTAATGCCGACAGTGGTAAAAAAACCGATTAAACAACCCCTACTGGCTTTTTTGTCGCATAATCTGAGGCGCTATCTTTTGACTTCGGAGAATTAAATACCGCTATGTAATTATACACACTTGGTGTTGTTATGAGATGTAATGACGCCAAGCGTAAAAGCTGTGTTGGTCTTGAATCGTCTTAAAATATGAGTTTTAAGTTTGATAAATCAGTATCAAATAGGGTCAAAAACATCCAACTAAGATGGTAAACAACATTAAAAAGAATTGTTTACCATTTCTTTTTGAATTATGCAATTTAAGGAACCCGCTCAACTTCAAATGAAGTTCGTGTTTACAATATTATAATAAGACCTTTGTCAGCATCGTCAAAACAAAAGCGTAACGGCCGGGCATCCAAAATATCGTAAAGCTTTTGTCGCTCAGCTCCTCATTATAAAACAGAAGCTGAAATTACCATTGTTCCGCTGTCAAAACTCGCTGAATGGGAAAAAATGTTATGTGTAACAATGTCGCAATAAACTTAGAAACGCATTTTACAACATCCCAAATATTTCTGCGCCGGTAGCTCTACGACTTTTGTCTTTAGATACGACGGGCCAACGTTTATGGCCCATTTCGCCTTATTCTTTCACGGCGCGAGCTATTTTATTTTTTTGTCGTATCTCTTAAATAAGACATAATGTTCTTAGAAACGGGACATTAGAATGGACCCGGCGAGGCTTTCTCTTTTTGTGAGGGACACGTACGGACGATTTTATGGTCAATTGTTTTACTTAGACGTCGACGTGGCAAAAAGGCTGGTTGATCCGATGTTAAAGTTGATTTAGACTCATGTGCCTCGTGTGCCGAACGTATTGGAAACGAAACGTGTTTCACGCTCCGATGAATCTTTTGTATCGATAATGTGACGAGTGGTAATCACTTTATTCGATACTATAAAAGGTGTATTAAAATCACGCTTCAAAACACTCCGAGCTGCATCGTTTTCGTTGTTTTTTTGTCCGTGACTAAGTGTGTCATGTGTTAAAAGATTTTTCAAAGTGGAATGTATGGTTTATTATTATAGTTCATTTGGTTAACTGCTTGAATAATAACCGGTTTTACTCCTATGAACGACAATTTAAAATTTGACAAACTTTTGGTAGATTTTTGTAAATAGGTTTATTTATATCATATTAAATTATTAATACATTGCTCAAACACATGGGCCTTACACCTTACACATTTGCCATGGGTCATACCACAATAACCTAAACAAACGATAAACTACACACAATCATGATCTAAGATCTGATCTGATCGTAAGACTAAAGCCAATATGTTATCGCACGACAGTCTTCTTAACACCAAAACATCATCCATTGGAAATCCTTAAAAGGAGTCATCAAAAAAACTAGCAGTATTACCCGTTCGATGCGTACTTGGTGACGTACAGTTATATCGAACCCAATCGCAGGTAGGAACAAAAACAAACACGGTCAGAAACGTCCTTTACTTTCTTTTCGACAAGATTTTATTAGTTTACTATGTTTTGCAAAGGGCTGAAAAGGCTGTGACTAATATTACTGTAAATAAGATGAACTAGCTGGCATGCCTGCATTGGCCATTGGATGTGACAATGATTATTTCCATGTAACAGACTCAAGCAAAATTAATTCCAAATCGCTAAGATCGATACGCTTGAGAGCTTTTTACACTTTTCCCTAGATCTTGTAACACTTGAATTAAATAAAAAGAGGTATGTATTAAAAAACAGCTTCGGCTTATATTTTTCTAACATACGAGTATAAACACTACTTTGATAGCTACAAAGTACTACTATCAAAGACTACAATGTTCATTTACGTTAAATAATTATTTGATTAAAAGCAACTGAGCCGAAGATAAAATGAAAGTAATTCACAATGGATTCAATTATTTGCGTATTACAAATAAATTGCAAAATACGCAATTATGTTTCCAGATTAAGGTGAAACAATCAGTTTAAGAAACGATTAGACTCGGGTTTTATTTAAGAGACTTTTTTCGTTAAAATAGAACATTGCGCAGTAAAAAGGAAGTAGCAAAAATGTGTGTAGCTATGTTTGGTACTGAAAGTATATAAATATGATGATATTTAATGATATTTAGATAGGATTTGATTTATTTTGTAGGTATGTTAAATCTCATCCTAACATTCATTCGGTTATGTGTCGTTTTAAGAATGATCTATCCATTAATATACTGATTTCCAAGTCTTGAAAGTATTATTCCAATCTTGGATTGCGCAACATAGCGGCATCGTAAAGAATGGTCATTTGATCATTTCCTACTCGCTGAATACCCAATATTTAAATGAATGCGTGACATCAGTTTAGTCACAGCTCCGCCAAAAAAAGCCCAAGAAACTATGGAAAGTCTAGTAATGAGCACCATTTATTGAATAGAGTGAAAGTCACATTACACAAATTTTCCTACTAGAGCATAACAGAGTTACTAACATTTATAACGTATGGTTTTAAATTTCGGAAACCGCAAAGTGAAAGTTTGATCATGATAAAAATTGTGAATGGTATTTTTACGACAGGTGCAAATGATGTGTGAATGATACTAGAGCGATGAACGAATGAATGGTGTTGAGAACTTTTATGTGAATGGCGATTGAAATAATTCGCACGCGTGTCGTCACGTTGTTTTATGGTTTACAATGATTTTAAAAGAACGCTGAATATTTTGTTTTGAATTGAAATGCGATTCATGAGAGGAAATTGAGAATGTATGCTCGTTTTTTTTTTTATTGGGGATAGTTTAATAGCGCCTATTTTCCTGCAAATAAAGTACAATTTCTGTTCATATTTTTCAAATTATATGTTCATAGTTTTCTCTTTTATCAATTGTCACCTACAAGTTGTAGTAGACGAGACCAACACTCATGCGGATAAAGTTTAAAACTAAAACTAAGAAGTACATAATTATCATCTATCGTAATTATTCTATATAAAGAGGACTTTTTTCCTAGAGAGTAAATTTTTCACTATCTACCTACGTAATCATTTTCTAGTATCTGTGCCCGATTTTTTCTACTGTACTTGGCACAACCCTAGTTATTCACGGTAAGCGTTACAATTTTAGATTAAAAGCATCAGCTTAATATTTGTTACACTTGGTTGTGCACAAATAATAAAAAATGTAACAATTTTAAATGGAGAATGTCTATAAAAAGTGGTTTTAACGACGGAGGAAATGATCTGAAGTTTGCTCGTAAAAAGCTGTAAGTGCCAGGTAAAAGGACAGTTGACGAAATTCAGCACTGAAGTGATGACTTTACTTACGTTTTTATGTGATGAGCTGAGGAATTATTTAGCCTAATGACTTTTTAAGTAAGTCAGAATAACGGACCTAGATAATAAGGTGGTAAGTTTTATCCTCACATAACACAATGTGTAGTTAAATTGCAACTAGAACTCTTTAGAGTAAATAGAAGTGGTGGGAATTTAACAATAATTCAAAGTATGTCAGTTTTATTTATTTATATATGTTTTAATTATAGTATTCGTAAGTGTTTGTTTTTATATTAGATTTAAGTATTGAATAAATAAATTACAATATGACCGACACAGTGTTACTGAGCGCAATAATTTCGGAAAGAAAAAAATTTATTCGAATCGAGTGTGTGCTGAATCGATAAATGTAAGTGTATGTTTTTGACTGATTAAACTTTTAATATTAATGAAAGTGTATGACAAACTTCCATCAATCCATCAATTTTACAATATATTAGTTGTTAGTTAATAGATATTCAAAATAGCTTCCACTTATAAAATACAATATTTCATCCTTTTTTAATTTACAATACGCGTGGAAAAAAAAATACTATGTATTTGAGTACATAACAAAATTTTATCGGACTCTACTGGTCAAACATTAGTTTTGTTAATTTATAGCAAACGGTTGGAATTGCACTGTCATAGCGAATATTAATGACTCGCTGAATCGACCTATATTCACGTTTATACTAGATTTCTAACCATAACCACTCACCCACAAGGTAGGTAGAAGATAAAAAAAAAACTTATGAAAATGCTGACTTTAAGCTTAACTTTAAGCTTTTCATATCAGTGTTTGGGAATTAAGTACACAAAAGTAAAGATGATCAAACCTTATCAATAACTTAATAAAGTTATATTCATCTTATACTTAATATATACTTTTTCCGAAATTACTTTATTCTGCAGCCAACTTGCTATTTAGCATCAAACCAAAGCTTTCGTATTTCTGTTTTCGCATGGGCAACATCGTGGATGAACGCAAATTGTGACCGATAACAGATAAATGCATAAAGTAAATAATAAACATTCCTAATTTACCTTAAAACCCGTTACCAAAGTTTCCTTGACAATAACAAGAATCTGTACAAACAATACCTAACTTACCGAATACCGGTAAGTAATCGTTCACATTCCATTCAAAATTAACAAGAAATTTATATCGGAATGTGAACAATCATTAAATTACTTAGAAACGAGCGAATTGAAATTCGTATTGATAATAACATCAATTCCAATTCAAGTATATTTCACTTCGAGATTTATTTGCCAACTAATATTGTTTTAATGAACGCCTATCTCTTTGCAATTTTGCACGGCAATCAATGGTAAGTAATTGGCTTGTTTTAATTGTTGCCACAAGGACTGTAAAGGTGTTTTGTTTTGCTTTAAACTTGTATAAAGTCGAGATCGGAGAGGCTTACTATTCGTGCTTGCAACTTCGTTTGTTTTTTTTGTAAGTAAGAAGGTCCGTTTCTAGTATTGTGTACCTATATAAGTTCTTATTATTAGAACTAAGTTCATGTTTGACAAAATAATAACTACATTTTGTACCTATGACATTTTGTAATCATATTTTTTTCTTTCAAATTCAACTGAGAAGACACAACATAATTAGATATGTGTTTTATCAATTTTTGTTTTACGCATTACACATAACTTGTAAAATCATAAAGAAAGATTACTATATTTAAAATTGCGCCACATTAGCCGAGTTCATATTTATAATTTATAATACGCTTTAAGTCGAACATGTTCGATTTTTAAAACTTCTGTAACACTCACAACATGCAAGTTCAAAATTAAATTTTATGGTCTTACACATAAAGTTGAAATTGAATTGTATTCTTACATGTTCTTTTAAAGCCATGTGTCCAGCCGGGCATAAACAATATCTGCCTAATGGCCAGTAGAAGTCTGTATTTTATAACACTGCCATTTGCAAAGTAACTTTAAACACGAGAGATAAAATATTATTTGTTCATAAATTTTTATTGTAACTACTGATACAGACTTTCGATCATGCAGAAATGGCTGCATATTTCATGTTCAAAGTGTTATTTAATGGCTTCGGTTCTTTTGAATTAGAGTTCTTAATATTTTTAATAAATCATTTAGTATTTTGCCGTTAGAATTGAAGAATGTATTTATTTTTACAAACAATGACCATCAATAGGAATTTCTTTTTTATTTTTCGTATGTTCGAGATCGATAGCCTTACTTTAAGTTTGCGGCCAGTACCATTTAAATTAAATTAAGAATATTTTACAAATGAACCTAATATTAAATTAAATCAAACAATAGTTCGTCCTCGTAATTAGTAAATTGAATTTAGAAATGATTTAAAATCAAAAAGTTTACGTAAATTAAATAGTTTTAATAAGTCAGGACCTTTTCAACAAGATTAGTTGGGCATACATTAAAAACATAGTTATTTTAATCCAGTTCTATCTAGATTTTAATTACAAAAAGTGTCGTTGAGGGGTCGTAATTGAATCGCGGTTTTGAGCTCGCTTTCAGTTTAAAACCTAGTTTAAATATTCCAACAGCATTAAGTTCGCTTTATGAACGCCGTTAGATGAAAAATATGTCAGTTTCTTGCTAAAGGATTAAAAAAAACCGCCTTAATCGACGGGTTTTGTGTTTACACCTCTTCCTTGAAAGTTTTGATACTTAAATATAAAATTAAATAGGAAGCTGATTTAAAAACCAATTCAAAAGACTTGTCATACACTAATACATATTCTGAGAGATAGCATATATTAGTCGTGTATCCGGAACATCGGAAATACATGTTTTATTGATCCTGACCATGAGTCATCGATCCTTATCACTACATTTCCTACAATCCATTCAACTCATAAAAACACCGGAGATTTACAACGTTTCCACAAGGAACTGGCGATCAAACAGCTTAAAACAATTGAAGCGCGCCATAAAATTCTAATATTTCTAATTTAAAGTCTGAACAGATACAGTATGAGCTAATATGGTATTAAACATTCAAACCGAGGAGTTTGTTTAAGCCGACTGACAGCGGTGACTGTGGTCACGATCCGCGACGGATGTGGCGTCCGGTGCTGGCTTATAAAAAAATATTATTACTTATGTTCGGTGATATATGATTTTATATGGCCAGTTAGGATAAATAATTGTGATGGATTTTAGAGGGTTGTAATTGGACGTAGGTGTTGCGTTTCAATGTAGAATTTACGACCAAAATTGAAATTTTCTGACAGGTAAATAATTGCCCTATATTTTTTTTAGGACAAAGTCCATAATTTACTAGTTCATAGTCCACACATACCACTTTTATGCACTTTCGTAGGTAAGGTTGATTAAACTCAAATTTACGAGTTTTTCTTGTTCGAACTAGACGCACACGACAACGACCAAATATTGTGGTGCATTTCTTAAGAGGATTATATTCAGTAGTTCACATAGCCTGACTTATTTAATAGACCTATCCTCCAACAAAAATATTTAAAATAAGACCGTAATAAAAATTAAATGTAAAACAAAATCTCAAAACCGAATTCAGAAACCCGAGCGTTAATTAGGACAATTTGTTAATCCAAACATTCCTCTGTCATTAAGAACATCGGCTCAATGAGAGATAATTGGCATAATCAAGAGTGTCGACTTCTCAGCTGTGCTCTGAACAACTTAAGTATATCGTTCAAGATGTATAATAAAACCTCGAGAGGCTAATCTCTTTGCATGTCAGTTGGAATGTGCTTAACATTTCGACGGACTGTTTTATTCATATAGCTATATACCATTTAAGCTTCGGGTCATAAATATGGCAATTAACAGGGTTCCTTGTGATATTGTAATACCATCCTAAAAATGTCCCACTGCTGGGCACAAGCCTCTTCTCATGTATAGATCATTCTTAAAGAATATTCTCAAAATGTTTCACGTTTAGACGAGGTTTCTTTTGTTAGAATAATCTCAAAAGCTGATTGACATGTATGGAAAAGAGTAGCTAGGCTTCTATTAGGTACCCTCGAATTCCTTTTTTTAACTATCAGTGTACAAAGAAATCTAATTATCATTAATTGTGATATTATTATTTACGAAATGATGACGACACAGGCAACAGTTTAATAACATTGCGTGCTATTATTATGCAGTGCACACCGCAATCATAATCCGTTTGTTAAGTATGGTGCTTGTAAAGGCAACGGCCTTAGTTCGCTAACAGTTGTTCGATCGTAAATAGCTATATAATAGCCGATCAAAAGCTCCGTCATCAGATTTGTTAAAATACATTACTGTCAAATACAAATATTGGGATAATTTAAAAAATAGGTGGAGTTTTAATTTTCAAACTAGGTATTCGCTATAATTCCCGATAAGTAATTTTGAGAAGTGATATATCTTTGATTCTATTACCAACTAGCTGTGCTCCGTGTCAACTGTGTGACATTTTCGGGCAATTATTGATTTTTTTCTCAAAAAAAAAATATAAGTAGCGAAATCGGTTCTGCTGCAAGTAGCAACGCATTTAAGAGATGCATTTTTATATTCTAGATTTGGTTATCATAAGAAAGGTACTATTATTTGTTAACAGGTACGGATGTCATATT
Source organism: Autographa gamma (assembly GCA_905146925.1). Lineage (NCBI taxonomy): Eukaryota > Metazoa > Arthropoda > Insecta > Lepidoptera > Noctuidae > Autographa > Autographa gamma. Next base: position 3,907,063 of record LR989858.1, read on the forward strand.
TATTGACTGTTTAAACACACGCATAATAAAATCTGCATAAACAAAAACAACACAACCTTTGTCAAAATTTTCAAGTCATTTCTATAGTACAATTAGTACGAAACGATTAGTCAGTAGTAATGAACACCTTTCTTGTACGTTATTCTGTGATACGAGAGTTCACTGGCTGTATGCCAGACTGAATTACCGATTAAGTGGATAATGTTATCTATAGCACCATACTTGTCTCGTATGAGTAAACACGATGATTTTGTTTGTGTAGTTAAGGTCTAGTCGTATTTGTAAGGTTAATTTTGTGTTTGCAAAAACTGTTTGTACTGTAAATTATAATTAATTGATACATGAAAAGATAGAAAAAAGAAACAAAAAAAAAACTTTTTTTTTAAATACTCTAAAAGTAGCTACTATTAAAATAGCAACATGTAAATTTCATCGAAAAAAAAAAATGCAGTATTTTTTACTTCGACTTGTGGCTACTATTTTAACAGAGATTTTAAAAAGAAACCTAAAAATCACTTAAAAGGAAACGTAAATATCAAGGACAGTTAACATAATTTTCTAATCACCTTAACAATATTCATCCAGGATGTTTGCCACTCCTTCCTCCAATTAGTTCCTTGCATTGATATTCATTGCACACACATATCAATCAACAAACCACGTGAGTACAGTTTCCTGAACACATCATGACATCAGCTGTTACGCTCAAATTCTGAGAAACGTATGAAAACACGAATCTTCGGAATGGTAAAAGCTAACTGGCCATATGCCAAAGTGAATTTCCGATTATGGTAAATAATGAACCACTGACAATAAAATACTTCAGTTTGCCTCCCTTTGTTAGTATGTTATTTGGTTGTGTTGTGTGCCAAGATTGTTTTTGGAGCCATTTGATTCAATTTTCATAGCTTACTGTGTTGGTTAGAATGAAAATTGATTTTGATTCGAAAAAGTTAGGTTTTTGTTGTAAGTTGGTTGATGTTACTGGTAAGTGTTATTGTGTGTAGTTGTAATATCATAAGTCAATGAACTGTAGTATAATCGTAAAATATTTTTTGGTAACGTTATTTTAGTATCTACATATTTGTGGATATGCCCCACCGCTGGACAAATAAGCTTTGGGCTAATCGTTTTGAAAAGCGTTATTAATTTGAGTTAGAGTTATAAATAGTTTAAGACATTATGATTTCTGATATTTGAGCGAATGTGAGGTATTGAAAAAACATTGACATTAAAATATTTCGTTTACAGTTTTCTTGACTATGAAATATTTCAAATTATTAAAAGTATCAGTTATTGGAAAATAAGTACAACATAAGTCAACTTTGACGTCCGTATTATTAATGAGTCATACTGTTTTAGATTAACAATTATAATTATATGGGTACTTCAAACAACTGACATTGAATACCTGAAGCAAAGAGGTTGCATTTGAAACTATAGAGTGAGCCTATCAGAGTTTCAACCGTAAGCACTAGTGTGAACAAGTGTTGCCGTGAATTATGTATGAAGATGGAGCTTGCCGTTTTAAAAAGTCTATCTAAAACACTAATATTATCCTAACAATGTCAAAACCATCGATATTTTCTTATATAAGTTTCTCGTTGCGCGAAAATTAACTTAAATGAAAAACGAAATGTACTAGGATCAGACTAAAAACTGCTCTCGCTTGGCACAAGGGGAACCTAGCGATAGTAGCAGTCTATGCATATCATACGTCGATAACCTGAAGACATGTTAACAGTATAGGAATTATTAAATACTTTTTAGTTCAAAAACAGTCGAAACTGTTACTGTAATCCAAGCCACGGGCTAGTTTTGCTTATCATCGAAGTACCAAATACTTACAATCAGAACCTATGTATAGCTATAGTTGTATACTTCCTGCATATACTTATGTATACAACATCTCTGCATTGCAGAACCTAACCATGTTATTAATTCCACTCATTGAGTTCTCAAAGGAATAAGGCAACTGAAATCCTCATGTTCGATTTCTAACCCTCACCCTATGTAAACAAAGTCGAAATTAGCCTGGCGTTTTATTATTGATCAAACAAAATTAAGAATGATACAGTATACTTTCTATCCACAGCTTCTTTCGGTCAGTAATAAAAAAATAACAGCTGTTTATGTTCTAAAACTAATCTTGTATTCTAAGTACTGTTATTATGAAAACTTTATTGAGTTATTATGTTTTTAAAATGTTGAATTCAAAACTAAATGTTCCGATCTCATTGCATTTGCGTGTAAAGCTTTTGCTAAATGTTTGTACAGTCATGTGTTTTTGTGAATTTGTGTTTTTAGGACTTATATATTTGATTGTTATTGAAACTCAAAAGTTTTACTGACTATGTATTTTAAATACAACTGTGTTCATTGACGTTTGAGTCTGCCAATACATATATTATTGATAATGTAGTAGTCAGTGGTAAACGAACGTGTTTTATTGCTGCACTCATCGGATTTTCATAAATATGTAAATTGTGTTTACATTTGCAATATCATGATTGGTATGTTTGAGCTTTTAGTTAAATTAAAATTACTGTGACTCCATTATTTGTTAATTCGCTTAATGAACTTCTGATACGATTGTGAATTTTTTGTTATTCGTTTGTAAGTAATAGGTGGAATCTTATTTAGGAGGCTTTAGTCTCATAATTATCTGAGTGTGGGTGTGTGTTTAACTAAGTTAATCGTGTATTATGTATTAATAGAGAATGTGTAAATATGTTGTGTCCATAGAATGCATAAAGGTGTTGAAAATAAAATCAGAAATTATAAATCTTCATCACTTTAATTTTATTTGTATAAATAACCATATTACGATAATAATATAGAATGATCACTTGTTTTTGCTATTTACAATCATATACTACAGCAGTCTTTAAAATTTTAATATCTATACACATGATAACGAACAGGCAATAATAGTTCACTTACATACATTTGGTATAGCACTTACTATCTAATAATTACAATATTTACAGCGCGCTAGTAACATCTACATATTTACAATTGTGACTGGAAGGTGGGCTAGTTGCCCGTCTAGACTAGGTATGCCTGCACGGCGTTGCCCGTGTCCACGAGCGGCGGCGGCGGCGGCCACTGGCGCATGTCGCGCCGTCTGCCGGGAGCCATGCCGTGCTCCAGCGACGAGTAGTCAGAGTCTATCGACGAGTAGATGTGATCTGAGATCGGCCGCCCGTCTGGCCCGTACGCCACCGCCTGCGTCTGCCTCACTGCCGACGGCGACTGGCGCACTTCACTACTGTACTCCGGCGGGGCGCTAGCACCTTGACCTCCTCCCAACACAGGTGATCGCTCAGGAAAAGGCAATGTGCGGGTCCCACCGTTAGGCACCGACGAATCTAACGTATATGTATTCAGACTCTTTCTATAGTTGTGACTCCGAGCCTTATGATTTGGCTCAAAATCTGGCATCATATACTTTAGGCGCTTCCAAAACCTTTTCTCACCCCATCGTAGACGCGACCCTGTTTTTAGATAGGGCCGCAAATCGGGGTCGCACATTGCATCCGCGACTACTGAGTATTCTTCTATTAGTACTAGTTTATAAATACACCCTTTCAACGCATCGTGCAACCCTTGTCGGAATTCGTATCGAGACCATTCCGTCTGCATGAAATTTCTCGTTAGAACGATGATTATTCGTTTCGAAGCTTCCGCAGTCTCGACGACAGGCGGCGCGCATTGCATGTACTGAGCGCCATGGTGTGGAATGTCTCTATAATGGAGGCAGAGACGGTATGATGGATTCCCGTTTTCTAGTTCATTTGCTAGCGACTGCACTACAGATTCTTCATCTTTCGGACTGTAGCAAACATAGGCGTCGTATAACTTTTGACTTTCTTCGAATGCCCCCGAGAAAGAAAACACTCTTATGCCACAGTTTGTATACAGCCACACTCTCAGTGAGTCTCTAAAAAGAAATAGTACGACGAGGGCCAATAAAATTAACATAAAGCCGGTGAGCGTCGAGACCATCATGGGAACATAGTTGGACACAAGCATGTTTCCGATGACTGAATTATCAGCATAATAATCGCTGCAGGCTGTACCGTTTAAATTGAGCTCTTTTTTCTGTGGCGGCTTCGCGTCGCCGTTCCAACACCATACGTCGGTAATGTCGATGATTTTTTGTGCGTTCTCAGCCAAATATGCAGTTAACTCTTGTAAGTAGCGACATTTGCAAGACCACAGGTTGTTGCCGAGTGACAAAGCTTTCAAATTGGGATTATTGTTAAAACTCCACACACCAAAATCGACAAGTCTGTTGCCGTCAAGGCGTAAAACTTCTAAAGATTTTAAAGAAAGGAATGATATGTTAGCGATATGGCTTATGAGATTATTTTGTAGGAACAATTCTTTCAAACTGCTTAATTGAAGAAATTCATAACCTTTCAGTTCCTTAAGCTTATTGTTGCCCAAGTGTAATATTTGTAGAGCATTTAAGCCGGCAAAAGTTCGGTTTTGTATGTTGTCCACGTTGCTGTTGTTCACGTACAAAGATCTCATTTTCTGTCGACCAATGAAAGCGTGGTCTTGTAGTTCCTTTATATTGTTGCCATCTAAAAATACTTCGGTTGCATCCATAGGAATTTTGTGCGGTATTTCTATTGAAGCTTGTCCGGAACAGTCCACAACGTTCGTGTTCCACAATGGGTCGTGGTAACAAGTGCAGTTTTGAGGGCAAGTCATTTCACAGTCACACGCATCGTAGTCACAGCAATGACAGATGGCAAAACAATGAGTCTCATACTTACAAAGAAAGTCTGTAGTTTTTAAGTTAGTTAAGGGCACATGAGTTCCACTTCGAGTGTTCGTCATTTTACACAAAACATTTTCTAAGTCCATCACACGCGGATATTGTCTCATTGCGGTCATATTGTTTATGATCGGTAACCACTCCATAGTACAGTCACATTGAAACGGGTTACCGCCGATATAAAACTCAGGTAAACTTTTATTTCCCGGCACTGTTGCTAAACGTAAACTATTTAGTTCTAAATGCACTATTTCATTAGCATACATGTCCACACGCGTCAAATTCTTTTTATCAAAAAACGTATTCACTTGGATACTATTTAAATAGTTATTATTAATAAACAACAGTTCTACACTATTAGGAATTGCTATAGACGATATTTCAGCTATACGATTATGGCTAACGTCCAATGTCTTTATACGGATTTCATCTTGCAACTTGTAGTAGTTACCTAAGTGTTCAATGAAATTGCCGTGAATGTCTAACCACTTTAAATTGCTGGGCACAAACGCGTAATCGAACCACACTAGATGATTTTCCGACAAGTTAAGCCACAAAAGGCTCGCGAGCGTTGAGAAGACACCGTTGATGTCAGACAGGAAATTCCCGTCGAGTCGTATGGCTTCCAGTTGCATATTTCTGCTAAATGTCCCTCTCTCGATTGACTGGATTTTGTTCTTAGCGATGTTGAGCACTTGTAAGCTCGGTAAGTCCCAAAACATTCCGACGGAAAGATTCCCAATTTGATTGTCAATCAGCCTCAGTCCCGTTAATTGATTTAGGTTTTTGAAGGAACCATTTTTGAAGTCGGATATTTGATTCTCTCCAAGGTCAAGTGTTTTAAGGAAAGAGAGTTCCCATAATGCGTCGGGAACCTCTAAAAGTTGATTGGAGCTCAGATCCAACTCTTTCAAGTCAGAGCAATTTTTAAATGCTTTTCGATCTATATTCACAAGCAAATTATTATTGAGAGTCAATTTGCTGAGAACAAATAAACCGTTGAATAAGTTTTCATCTATTGTATGAAGTCGATTCTCGGCTAGATTGAGCGTATGTAGATTATACAGAGGTAGGAAAGCATTATCTTCGATGTAACCAATTGAATTGTTCTTCAGATTCAATATTTGAAGAAAGAATAAGTCTTTAAATGTTTTCCCGTCGATTCTCGTCAGGGCGTTATTTGATAAGTTCAATACTATTAAGCGTATTAATCCCAAAAATGTGCCGTCGTCAATGTGACTACTTGTAAGTTGATTGCTTGAAAGATCTAATACAATCAGCTGTTCCAAGCGGTGAAAAATTCCTCGAGCCAATTCGAAAAGAGTATTATCATTTAAGTATATCTCTCTTAATTCTCTAGCGTTAGCAAAAAGGCCTTCGGGCAGTGTATGTAAATGGTTATGTGATATGTTCAACACTCTCATAGACACAAGTCCGTTGAAAGCTTCACTTGATATGTCCGAGATATTGTTATGTTGCAAATATAAATGTTGCAAACTTCTTAACTTCAACAATTCTGAGTCTTCTGGCAGCGACTTGATTTCATTATAGCTTAAATCTAAGCTGTGCAAGCCCGATCCGCAGCCTTGTCCAAAACCAAGTTGTCCAACTGTTCTTATTCTGTTATGTGTCAAATTTAATGTGTTCAAATTTTCTAACGAGCAGAACACGCCGGAAGGAACAAATTTTATGTTATTCTGAGCGAGATCTAACGACTGTAGTTCCGACAAGCCGTTGAACGCGTTCAGAGATAATTCTAAATTCTTAGTAGGGCTCCACTCAAAATTCTTTGAACGTATCTTCAGCTTCTTTAACTTTTTAAGTTCATGGAACGTGTTGTCTGGTACTTTAAGTAACTTGCAGTTGCTTATTGACAAATCAGCGAGAGCAGAAACCGGGCTAAAGTAATGTGCCCTTAGAGAGCTTTCGAATAGAAGTAAATGGTTGCACTCGATAGCCAGCCGGCTGGTGTCCGAAGTCACTGAGATTATACTGCTGCCGTCAGCATCAAGAGTCCGAATCCTGCAGAGCACTCCACTGTCCGAGCCCCGGTCTGAGACCCGAACGCATTTGTCCGAGCCATAGGGCAGCACCGCCGAGCCGACGTGCACCAGCGCACAAAGTACAGCCGTAATTGTGTACATTATCACAGATTTTTCATTTCACCACAAAACGTCTCATAAACACACCCCGTGGGTCGATATCACCATTTCCGAAACAAAGTACGTGGTACACTTAAGCGCTGAAGAAAAACTTCCTAGCATTTCACTGCACTGTAGTCCTTAATGTAGGTGATAGTTGTAGTCCTTAATAATTTTACTTGATTATATTTTTCACTCATGAATAGTTGTTTATCGTTTGAGATCAGTTTGTGTATTAAATATTTATTGCGTGAAGTATAAACCGGCGCGTGATGTAGCACGACCTTCCCGCGGCGCGGTTGCGTTGCGACTGTCAACCGGAGCGCTTGACTCGTGGAAGTAGCAGTGGGGCGCGCAACTTAGTTCCCCCCGGACCCTGCGCCCCGCATAAGCTCTTTACTGGTTTAGTAAGAGCACGTAGCGCTATCTAGTAGCGAGTAGCGACACTAAAGTTTCGTAGCGATGACATAAAGTATTCTATTTGCACAATATTAATCGCGTTGAAGTTCAAGGCTTTCTAACAATTTTTGCAGAAGTCAACATAAAATCGTTTAACATATTTTTAGGTATACTTTTTACTTTTTATACAACAGTAAAAAATGCTTTTGAATTTATGTATTATCGTTCTGGATTATTTCTAGTGAATGCTGGAGCGTGGTTACAAAAAGGAACTCACGGATACCGTGTATATTATAAATACACGGTTAGTGTGGATAGTACGGATATTGTGTTTAAAATTTACATATAACTTTATAACACATGTCTTAGAAAAAAAAAAACATTATTTATGTCCAACTAATAGTAGATATTAATAAACAATAATATAATGTAAATCTGCAAACATGAAATTACATTTCTAATTATGTTATCTGATTGCAATGATGGTAGAGTAATGAATCTTATTAAACGTATTCCTTGTGCTTAATAATAACGTCCACTTTTTTAATAAAAGTTTCTTGACATTAAGTTGAGTAGGTAGTATAATATGAGTATAGTTTACCTAAATACATTATTTAGGTAGATTATAAATGTTATTAGACTGCCTCGTTGGCCTAGTGGTGCTAAGCGCGCCTGCTACGCTAGAGGTCTTGGGTTCGATTCCCGAGTCGACCAAGGTGTTATTGGGATTTTCTATGAAATTCTCAGTAGCAGGTCGGAGTCGCAGTCGGTCGGGGCTCGCCCCCTATTACATGGGACCTAAACATATCGGCGAACTGTGGGTTGTACATTGGTACGCCTCTGCCTACCCCTTCGGGGATACAGGCGTGATGATATGTTATAAATGTTATGTGCTTTATGTAAAAGCGCCTCAAGGAGTTGAAAGTATTCAATTGTTATTTCCATTAAAAATCTTTAAGGTAGCTTTTGATCATTAAAGATAATTAATTAGAAATAGGAATACACAATAGTGTTGTATATAGTTTACATTCAATTAACATTACGAGCATTTTTAGCTGCCTAGCTGTAAGGACTAATTTAATAATAATTTCTAAAATAATATTAATAGGGTTTCAATTTAAAAATTATTCCGACTCTTCACTTCTTCACTTTATTAATATTTAAAATAAGGAACTTAGTACAAGCTTTCCTCCTTTATCACTCAAACGAGTCAGCTGATAAAAAAGGGTCGCCGTGGCTGAGGCGAATACAAAGCTTTCTATTGTTAGGACAAATACCTGGCAACTTGTTATTTCTGCATTACAATATTTAGCCTTCGTTAGAATATATTTTTGCGCAAATTTATTTAAAGTAGATCGTTTGTGTGAGTATTTTGTAGCGTTACTAGGTATTTTTTTATTTGACCTAACTTAATAGTTTGATGGTACCTATACTTATTTATAAAACTCAAGAAATAATTAAATGTGTGACAGAATAATATTCGGTGTTTCGAATACATTCGGAAAAAAAATATAAACCCTTATCAAATCGCCATAACGCCTCTATTTACCAACAGATGGCGCTACGCTCAGAGATAAGCAACAATAAATCAGAAAAACACCCAATCTACGTACATTTAATAGACTTTAGAATTCTCGTACGCAAATTCATCGGTGTAAATCACGTCTGCTAGCTCATAAAAGCCATTATGAAAGCATTCTCGAATTTTTACCGACACTCGGTAACAAAATTTGAAAATTCGCAAATGTTTTATTGTGTCCTAATGTTTTTATCGCTGTTGCGGCAATGTCTGAATGTACCGAGGGAGAAAAATGGAAAAGTCTTGTTGTACGAGAGTATATCGTATGTATTCTGGTAAATAATTTGCGCTTTTATAGGTTTGTTTGCTAATGTATTTTTATTATGTGTGTGTTCAATTGGTGCTTATCATGTCAATATAGCTGACAGGGGAAGCATAATATTTAAATATTCTGTCATATTTTCAGAGTATTTCAAATAAAATTTGGTGTAATTTGAAATATTTTGCTAAAATTTGATTGAAATAATAGATACAATAAAAATAATAATTCCAAACTGCACTAACTCTAGGAACCTACTACATGTACGAGTATTTCTTAGAATGTATTATAGTAGAAAGTTTCCTAGTACGTAATTTAGATACTTAAATAAAACTTCCAAAAAATATTAATGACATACTTAACACAGAAATTATAAAAGTAACAAACTCACTAATTCTTAATCGTTAACTACTATTAAGAGAGCAATAAAATTAATCCCTATTCCTTGTGTCATACTGTGACGTAGAAATTATACGTAATAACAGACGCCATTAACAAAAATGGAACATTATATGACCACACTCCATGGGCGGTCTCCACCACAAACCGACCACAAGTGAATTCCTACTCAAATACTTTGAAAATTTAACCACATATAAAATTGTATAAGTTACTTTGTTTCTGTTGTTCCATATGTTTAAGGTAAAAGTTGAATCGGCAAAAAGGGAAATATTTACATTAGCAAGATTGTGGTTTTGAGGGAGAGATCAAAGACTCTACAATACTGAACATCGTGCATCGTTGGCATACTTGATTAGACTTTAAGTGAATTTTATTATACATATTTTTTCGTTGTTTTTGTAATGAGATGATTTAAAATAGAATATTACATGTTACCATTGTATAATGTTTATGAGTACGGAAAAACGTACCGAGAAATCCCAAAAAAGAAATTATGACAGCAATCCATGCAAAAATTGTAGGGATTATATGCTTACACTGTCTTAATATGATGTTTTTAAGCTAATTTTCGATGTAAAGCATTATCATTTACTAAAAAATCTGATTTTCTGATATATGTCTTAGGCAAAGTATTAACCTTCAGAAGAGCATTCAACTACTCCGATCCGTATAATTAATGTCCATGGTAATAAACACATTTATAATCAGGACTTATCCCTAACCAATCGTAACTCAGCCTTTTTGCTTCATCAGTAATTAAGGATCTTTTTAATGCGACTTCGGTTACTCACAAACTTTTTAGCGACACCACAAATAAGGTCCGTTTAAAATCCTTCTACGGAATCCTGGTATTTCTACTTGAAAATTCAATTAATTAAACAACGTTACATGGCTACCTCCAAATTAATTCAATCTTCTTGTACAAAACAGTGAAGGTATAATGGAGCCACATTAACAAAACTATAACGTTTCGCAGACCACATTATGGAGGCAGTCTTCCAGTCTCTATTAGACCTCAAAATGCGGGTCTTGTTTGAGTGCAACCTCAAACGAATTGCCAGGGAAGTTTATCAAAGAGTTTTGCTCAACTTTTGTGGATGTTTAATGCAATTATTGTAAAAGTCAATATAATCGCTCATTTATAGAAATGTACCATCAAACTGTATCTAATGTCATTATGACATTGGATGGGAGTTGACAGAAGTTGGTTGCTAAGGTAGGTACGTTTTTTTATTTGCATGTGTTAGAAAAAAACACTACATTATCAGTAGTAAAGAGTTATGCAACAGGTCTCCAGTTCTCACGGTTCGACCTTTTTATTCAATTTCTAACAATTCTAACAATTCCTAATTTTCCTAAAACACTATCTTAAGCTTAATTTAGCTTTTGTGCTTTAACACCCTCATTGTTATTCATAACCGCGTATTGTAATATTTATCATTATCACCCAACTGATAATGGTGAATTTAACCCTCCATTAATGACATCCGGCGTTACGCCACTTCGCCACTACGCCACTTCAGGTAGACAGCTTATCTAACCCCGTATTAGCACTTCTTCTTACTCTATTGTTTTGAGAATATTTTGAGAAAATATTTGCAATTTTGAGGTGAGTCATCCCTTGGGAACTTGGGAACGTTTTAATCCTTTATTCATTATCTTAGTTTTATGGGTGTTACGTAGTGTGAAAGTGAGGATTTAGAATTTGGGGTATTGTGGTAATAGGTTTCTAACAATTTTTGTTATCTAGTTTAGTTATAATTTGTGATAACGATTTTAATCCTTTGAACATTAATGTATCACCATAATAATATATATTTAGCGCCATTTTTAATGAAGAAAAAATATGCGAGAAGACATGTATCTTCTATTTATATTTGTGTTCCTTAATTTATTTTTAGGAAATTAAAAATACACGGAAGCCTTGAAATGTATTTATAATTATTATAATATTTATTCACCTTCATGTTTTCAACTTACTAATTGGCTACAAAATGAACAATAACAATTTCTTTTCTTAGCCACGGGCTACTTATAAAAATCTTTCCATTTTCCTTGTCTGTATTTTTATTGGACGCATTTTATTTAACATATTTTACAATTTATGTATCTGTCTGCTCACATTTTCTATAGCTAGTAATCATTACGCAACAAAGTGTAAATCAAAATAAAAAAAAAACCGTTTGTTATAAAAAGTGCTTTTCACTTTTAAGCATACCGGTTTTTAAAAAACATTTTTGTTAAAAAATTAAACGCGGAATAAACTTTAATAATTCTAAGAATTAAAATAGTATTCAGACTTTCCACGAACAACTAGATTCAAAATATTTAATCAAGTCCAACTACTACCTTTAAAATCTTGGTAAAGTCTGGATACGAAATACGAACTACAAGCTCATACCAAGTTAAGAAATAAAATAAAACTTTAATCAACCTATTTCATGGAACCTAGATATACAGTAAGCCACACACCAGTGAACTACTCTGTAATTTAAAATCATCCTTATGTACAAACAGTAGAGTTGATTTTCGCGATTAGTTTGCTACTGCTATCAAATAGACGGGAGGTACCTACGTATGTCCCTTACCCATATGCATTTTGCACAGACTGGCACTAAGGAAGGAGGTTTGACAAACATAAAAAAATTAACAACTAGACTTGGGTCAAACATTAGGTCAATTCACAAATGTTAGTCTCCAGGGATCGAGTCTACAGTTCGTCGCTCAGTGTTGGTATTGGCGTAGTGACTTATACCACTCTACTACGAGTATCCATGCATTCATAGTACACCCATAGTGTACACATATGTAAGGCGCTTGCCAGAGAGAAGAGACGTAAGAAACGTCGCGCCCGCGCCCCGTCTCTTCTGTATGTTTTGCGTCGCGTCGCTTCAAAACATTTTGTATGAAAGGGACGCGGTAGAGACAAATGTCCGCGCCCCGTCTGCGTCTTACGTCTCTTCTGTCTGGCCTGCGCCTTATGTTGGTACCTATGTATATAGATTCATATAACATTCCTAGTCGTATTGTACCGCCACTCGGTACTTGGGACACGCTGTAATGTGTTGACATCATTATACGACCGCAATAAGAGCCACAATGATAAGATCCGTGTTCGAATACATTCGGAGGGTTAAGTGAGGGTGGTCTAGTACCTTCGTTTGTTAGTTGCCTTACATGTTTTTGGGTTATAATAAATATGTGTAATGTTACATTAAAGGAAAGATTGGAAGTGCTTTCGAGATTAATGAGATGTCAATGATGATAAAAGTAGAATAAGAATAGTATAGCAAGGCTGAGCTCTACCTACGGAAAATAAAATCTTATTTATAAATCGGCCGTTAAATTTTATAGTTACAGTAACATTTATACTTAGTTTTGCCATTGCGTGAAAGGCGTTTTAAAAACGGAAAATTCCAGAATGCTTTTTTAAGTTTAATTAGAAGTAATCTTTATTATTCACCAAAAAAAAACACGACTGATAAATAATTCTTCTACAAAGCCTCTTACATTTTTGTACCTCAAAATTTGATATTTTTCACAATTTCTACTGAATATGAGTAAGATAAATAACCAAGCATAAAATTCAACCCCTATAACAGCTTATATAAAGTGCAACGCTTCAATCCCTTAAGTTTCCGGTAAACATCTTACGATATTCTCACAATGTATTTACTAAGTTGCCAAGAAATTTATAGACCTCTATTCCAAGGAATTATACCAACATTTTGCTATTAACGACTTTACCAAGCGCCGGATAAAATGTAATTTTATGTTCCTCGCTAGTGTTATGGCTGTTGACTGTGTTATTGGATAGATATATCTGAGTGGATTGTATTGTAGATAGTTATGATAAGGGATAGGCTTTTAAATAAATAAATAAATAAATGCGGACAACATCACATACATTGCTCTGAACCCAAAGTAAGTAGCTATTAAGCACTTGTGTTATGGAATTCAGAAACAACGAAGGTTCCACAAACACCCAGACCCGAGACAATGTAGAATAGTGAGTTTCTACATTGACCCGTCCGGGGATCGAACCCGGGACCTCAGAGCTAGCGACACCTTGCAAACCGGTGCGTACGCCACTCGACCGTGGAGGTCGTCAAATATAGGCTTAATGGTATAAAATGGTTTGGGACAAAGGATGAGGGGTTTTTGAATAAACCTGGTGCTGTAGTTTTATATCTGGATGGCCAGTACTCACAGAAAAGTGTTGGTATAAATAAATCGGTACGAATACAATACGATACAATTTCTATGCACGAGTATGTCTATGTAAAGATGGTTAAAAACATTCATTTCATATTTTTAACCCACATTTACTACGAGATTTTTCGAGGTTTTTTTTATCTAAAGATTCTAAATTAGAAATCATCCCACATAAATTTCATTGAGGTTGTTTCTCTCTTACATATTTATGTGAAATTAGAAATCAATTATACGTGGTCATCAATAAATATATTTTTTATTAACCCTTATTTATTAACTGTTTTTTTGTGATACTCCTTAAAGTCTCTTTCAATCTATGCCCAATATTATTTTTCTCGATTCGTTAAGCAATATAAACTAAATCGATTGATCTGTAATGCAGAATATTATATCAAATTCGTAAACTTCCTTCAGATCTCGATTACTTTGATGATCCTTATGTATACGAAATGGAAAATATTTTCTTAGGACCATTTAGAGCAAATAAGAAGAGTATTAAACGTTCAAAGATGTAATTATTCATCACCTTAAAATTGTTAGTTTTACCTTTAGAGAAATATCTAACATTTTTTTTATAGTTTTCCTTGTGCTCTACAATTTATAATACCAGTACCAATTACAATGTATTCTAATAAAAGGATCTCATCTAATTAAAAAAATCGTGCGAAATATTTTTATAAATTAGAACATACATGATCGGGGTTAATAAATTGTTAAAGTTTAAAGTTATTCTGTAGGTATGTAAGTACTGAATTTAAAACTAGATTATGAAAAATTATTTACCAAATTTCATATTTTTAATAAACTATTTCGCTTTTGAACATAGTTCAAAAGTAAAGTTTTAGGTTACACATTAATTTAGTTCGTTTCCATTTTATACATTTTGGGAGCAAGTTAGGCGGCGTGTTATCAAGATTTTTAAGCGAGATATAAGCTACCGCTTTTAATTAATATAAACCAGGGTACAATCTAGGGTCCATCTTCGGGACCCATCTGAGTAAAATACAAATAGTTAACCCCATTTTGCTGAAAACTTCGTATACAAAACTTTTTTGATAATTATATCCAGTGTACCTATTATTATTTCTATGACTATTAGGTTCTACGAATCGTCTTACCATTCTAGTTTTACAAGAGTTTAATAAATGGTGTACGCAGAATGAAGAAAAGACATACAAGATTTTTTTAATCACAGGACAAAACTAGAAACCTTTTGCGTCTTATAAGAATTAAAAAAAAATTGCTAAACTTTACCATACCCTACGCATTACATCAACAAAAAGATTAAAAAGAACAAACAATGTATTATGCATTAAATTTAGCCACTGATAACCGCAGATTTGAATCAATTTTACTACCTAAATGGCCTTAGATCTAGAACCTTAATCACCTAATTTTTCTTCAAAGATAACGTCAGCTTACGTAACCTAGTGTTACAACATTAATCCGTCAGTCTTACCAAGGAAATTATTCACCGTTTCATTTCGCTTTTGTATTCATGAAAAACATTATCGTAGCACAAACAGGGTCTTGAAGAAAATTGTCGGAGCTAACTTTTATATATAAAATTAATCGTGTCCTAAAGCCAAGCTCTCAACCGTATTATATAGTATGAATAGCTTCCCTGATTCTTTGGCCTCATCGTATATATCTAAGGATGAAAGCAAAGAACTTTAGCCCGTCCACTTACCTCGTCTCGTAATATCTCGGTGCTATTTAATGAGATCGGAACCTTTTTCGGATATTTCTTTCTTCTGCCTAATTTGGGCCAACTTGTGAAGAAAGATTTAGGTTAGCTCCGGACTAATTGACTGTTGACGATAATTGTCGAGTAAAGCAATCGTAAATTTTGTTAATTAAAGCAATCGGGACTGTAGCCGCTTTTTTCTTAATGAAGAAAGTGGCTACAATATACATAAGTAGTATAAATGTTTTCTATGCATTTACTAGTGGATCCTTTACTTATGTAATTTCTTCTCTAGCTACTATGGCAGTACACTGGTACTCGAAATAGAAGAAAACTTGTACAAACTAACCTTATTACAAGAATAAATTGCATGCATTCACAGTTTTGTTCTCGTTGTAATCGAATTAGACCAAGTAATACCCTGTTTGTACGCAGCCTGTTTATTTAAATTAAAAGTGACGACTTCCCCTTTTAAAAACTTTAATTAATCAAGATTAATAGCTAGCATTTTAACACTAGTGCCTTAAGGAATAACAATTAAGTCGGCAGTCGGGCGCAATCGGGTCCTTACTTTTTACGTTAAGGGCGAAACATGTAGAGGAAAACAAAGAAACTCGATTTAGAACCCTTCAGGGGTCGTGGGGAGCGTATTAAATTTGCATTAGACGAAATTGAAATACGCCCTCCGATGACTCGTTACGAGGGAAGACTAATAATGTCGTCAATTCACATCGGGAAGATCTTCAAAGTCACGCCGTGACTATTTGATTAATTGAATCATTTTTTGCCTTTTCCCCTTTTAAGATGGTTGGGAAATTTGTCAATACGCTGCATTGTAACCTGAAGTATCCATTGTATAGAATGGGTCATTAAGCCTTCTTTTGAAAAGATCCTTCCTTATCCTATATACTAAATTAAACATAATTTAAGTAACCATCAAGACGCTTGGTTTATATGCAATGCTTTGAGATTTTTGAAGCCATATCTTGCACTCTTGCATAAACCAAGTAGAAATCATTAAAATTCCTTCAAACATACTTGCACAATCAACCTTAGTACTGCATTCTATCTTATAGTAAAAAATACTTAAATGTGGTCACCAGCTATGATCGCAGTCACGTTTCATCGCTAACCCAAATCCCTATCGGTCACCCATCACATTCAACTTGCATTACATTACATTGACATAAAAAGACCCTAATTGATATTTTATGACTCAGGTTAACGAATTTCAGAACATTTGAGGTATAATTTAGGTCTTAGACTTAGCAAATAAGTGGCAATTAATGTATAGGTTGAATGATTGCTAGGTTTTGGAGTTCAATGTCCGCTTTATACCACTTGTAAGAAATAATTCGGTCGTGGATAGGATGACCTGCGTGATTTCGAGTTCCATAGACTTTTATTAAATAAAATATTATGTAAAAAAGAATAGTAAACAAAGACGCTTCCGCTAAGAGGAAGAATATTTAGAAACTTGTTGGAGTATTCTAAGAAAATAACGTACGAAAAGCGTAATAAGTATATAGGTCAGTGGTTTGGCTTGGTAATTTCATTTTGTGTATTTAGTTCTAGCAAAGGCCAAGATATTTGACATGTCATGTAAAAGATAACAATACGGCCGTTTTAATAATTTTTCAGATGATTCTTTTTCTGACAATTATAAGAGCCTGTAGTTTCCCCACTGCTAAAAACTGAAAACGCCTCTTTTCTTTTGAATACTTTTTTGTGATATGAGATATTTTGGCAGCTTGGCTAAAGCTTTTCCCAGGTCTTGCCATTTTTCTTGTCTAGCCTCAACTCCAACCAGCCCTCACAATCCAGGTCATAACACACAACGTCACAATTTCGTCCGTAACGTACACAACATGGTATTGTCACGCACATTGACGTCACGTTCGCGACACGTCCAGTAACTGTAATCACGTCGACACGCCACGTAACGTGCGTACTGTTGATCGTTGCTGTGTAAACAAAAAGTTTTGTTTTTCGTTTGTTGTGTTTGTTGCGGTAATCTTTGGGAGGTTATTATTTTTGTGTCATTTGGAACTGAAAGTAATATGTTCGCCTTGAAGTTGTTACTTCCCCAATACGTATGTATATCTTTCAGTGCCAATTAATTACTGATATTCTGTTTTCTTGATACGAGGCTAAGAATCGAATCGATCGATTCAGTTTATGTTTCCAAAATCACATTGAGTACCTTTTACTAATATACAATAATTTTAAAACAGTTTCTAATTAAAATTTATTATTATAATGTGCTACCAATCATAATAAAGAACAATGACAATAAAAACACAAACCTTTCAATACCTTACACAAAATTAGCTATAAAAAAACATCTTTATCGTTCATTAATACCGCCGTAAGCAAAATAAATCGCCCTCGCGTTGATGCCCCGCTAATGAACATTTATATTTTTATACGCACCAAAAAAGCTCGCTTGAAAGACAGAAGTGAGTGACACGCGACGCTGTAGGTAAGGTGAAGGGCGTCCCTTAATGACATTCTCAGCATAATTCCCTGTATATAGGGCTGACAGAGTTTAGTTCAATGCTACTCTTAAATTCAGCTTGGTTCTGAGCTATGAGTCAAAATGTGATACGTTAAGTGTCATCGGAAGAATGGTCTGAAATAAAGCTACCAGTCAAGAAAATACTATTTATATTGCAATATAAAATGTTTTGCTTATCGTGCTCTTTATAGGGTCGAATAACAATTTGCAAAATTTGGTCTGCAAAGAAGAACTATATTAATTCTATAATCAAGGAATAATATTGTGCGCATGGAAACTTTTCATGGGGTTTAATTTTAATATAGGAAGTAAAAATGTATGCATGATAGTAAAACTTTATTTTTCGTCCAGTATTTGGTTACAACCCTAGCTAGATAACTCTAAATGGCGATAGTACTGAGTATCCTGTTATATGATTAATGTTTCCGTCTTTTCAACACTGTGGAAAGTACGAATCAATTTGTAGATTAATATTATAAATATTCATAACTCAAATAGTTTTCAACCTTAATTAAAGAGTAGAAAGGTTCCAATTCGATTAATTAGCTTTTCAATTTTATATACTTGTAAAACAGTTGGTACGTAAACAGAGAAAATGCATACTTAATTGATGAAGTGTTTCAATTGGGAGAGCAGTCTGCGACGAAAACCAAAGTTCCAATTCCCCTTTGTTGACATAAAAAGACAATAGTCATCGTTACAAAGTAGATATTACGAAGCATAATTAGTTCCCACTCTGTTCAATATTAATGAGGAACATTGGAGGGCGTTCAAACAATCGATTAATCATTAAGTTTCTAAAAATATCGCTCAAAGTTATGTAATTACGAATTAGACCTTATTAGTGCTGTATATTTAAAAAGTATGAAATAGCTTATTAATTTAATTATATATATAGATATTGAAACCAGTGTGTCTATTGGTAAATTTAAGTAATGCTTTTTTTGTGGATTCTATACTTCGTCTTTATTTTTAATAGTGAATAAATCGCTTGTTCGAAATTCAAAACTTAATTTATAATTTTTGACTTTTCTGTGCCAGTGTATGATTGGTATAAGCTCAAGTTAGTTAATCCTTAACACAAAAAGTATAAATAAGATAGGTAAAATTATTTGTATCTAAATAATTTATACATGTTTATAAGCTATGGAACAATAATTCCATTATTTAAAATATTATTCTTTACAAAAAGGTTGAAAATAAAAAGCTGATTCATTATTTGTTATTTTTTGCCATTTCTTTGTCATTGTATTCGCTGTACATTTTAAGTGTCTATGTTACGGATTTCTATTTGTTAAAGCATTTTTTGTTGAACGAACTATACAACTATTATTATGTGTTCGCTCCATTCGTTACGCACGAAATACATGAAAATACACTTTTGTTCACAACATTACTTGTGAAACAAATTGTAGGCACGTGCTGAGTTTAAAACATTTAAATTATAGTAGCTAGGCAGGTTGTAAAGAATAGAAGAGTTTCGATTGAGAATAATGAATTTATTAAAGTAAACATCGCAGGCATATACTGAAAAAAATGTATATCATTTTAGCATAAAATATTGCTGCTGCAAATCATGTTAAAAAAATGAATTTTACAAGTCAATTGAAAAACAATTTTCTCAGAGACTTTGTGAAAAAATCCCTTTACTATGAGCTCTTACAACAGGACTAATGCCAATGTGTAAACGAGATGCCGCTCTGCACTTTGCATAGTGGTTTCTCGCTTCCACAACATCAACAAATCACGCAGGAATCGATCGGTACATCATATCAAAATAAAAACATAGCTTTGAACAAAGAAATAGTAACTACACAATATCAGAAACTATTCAACCAGTTACAAATTTGTCAACTTTATAAAACCTTCTAGCAAACACACAAGAGCTGATTGTTCTATTTATATTTCACATAATTTAATGTAGGTACCAAAGTAACTTTATTACATACTACTGTAAGACTCCATTCCCGTTTAAATCGTTTTGATTTGTTTGTTCCTATGCGAATGAACATAAAGTTTACGATCGACCTTAAACCACCCAATTAGGAACACTGCGGATGGAATGTTATAATTATGAACACTTTTAAAGGACTCTTCCGCCGATAGTTTGTTTACAACCATATAACTTTATTAGCTTTAAATGTCTGTGAGCGTAATTACTGGTTAAGATGAGCATACACTGGTTGTTATAATAACTCACTGGTGAAAAAAAAAGGATTTTAAATACTAGAGTATTTAAAATCCTTTTTTTTTAATTACTAATTAAACTTATGATCATTTAGGAACTGAAACAAGATTTTTGTTACGCAATGTTTAACTCGGACTACCTCGTTGGCCTAGTGGCGCTAAGCGCGACTGCTACGCTAGAGATCTTGGGTTCGATTCCCGAGTCGACCAAGGTGTTATTGGGTTTTTCTATGAAATTCTCAGTAGCAGGTTGGAGTTTGGAATTGTGCCCGGTTAGTGGCAATAGGCTCGCCCCCTATTACATGGGACTTAAACATATCGGCGAACTGTGGGTGTACATTGGTACACCTCTGCCTACTCCTTCGGGGATACAGACGTGATGATATGTTTATGTGATGTATAAATGTTTAATTCTTTGTCAAAGTAGCATGTTTTATTATAAATTGATAATATTTTGTTTAAGTAACGATGATTTGTAATATTGTGTCATTAGTTTATAATGCACTTAAGTATTTTGGTATATTTAACAATATTAAACAGGCATGAAGTGGGTAATGTGAGAAAAAAAAATTACCCGTCAGTTGTTTGCTTTCGCACACTGGGGTAAAAGTTATAGGGGAGTGATTAAGCAATTTTTTCAAGGTTATATTTACAATTATGAATACTGAGATATAAACGTTAATTATATCATTATGAAAACACCTTACCGACGGCTTATTACATTTTTCGGCAGCATTACTGAAAAATCAGCTAACTCTAAATCTCTGAGAGGGCTTTTGACTTGAATTTTTTTGATGTTGCATATTATTATTTATTTGATTTACATGATTACAAACCAACTACATTAACCGCATTATATAAAATGAGCACAAAAATAAACTATAAAACATAAATTTATAATTATTTACATAAAAATGTTAAATCGAATAAATCGTATTCCATTTTAATTTGTGTACTTATTTTATTTTGTGTATTTACAATTATGCACTCAAATTAATACAATAACAACAGCATGTCACTGCATGTCCTCGTTGAGTTCCTACCCTGCGAAAATTGGAGCAGCATACCAAATACCTCCCTGCGCAAATGGTAATGGCATACTAAATTGTACCCGTATTAAAACTAACATTTCCAAGTTCAATATAAGTGTAAGTGTGAGTGTGAGTGCTTCTTAAAACTGATGTAATAGTACAGTTGCATCAATAAAACATCATAAACATCGGGGAACCAGTTTAGAAAGCGTTTTGTAAACAAACTGCTGCATGTCATGCTCTTATTACAACTAAATTATAATATTTTATATGTTTATTTATAATAATAGTAGTTTCGTCGCTGTATTGTGATATATTTTAATTGCCATTACTAATAATTCAGGCGTTTAGTATATGCTAAATTTAATTTTTCGCTTCATAATAAGTACTTACTTATTTAACCCTTTAGTAACCAAATTCAATAGAACAATATACCCTTACTTCATCCATACTAAACAATATAATTTGGCATGACCCCGACAAAGATTTCATATGAAAATCAATTTAATTAGGATTTTTTTGCAGCTATTTTCATACTTAAGTGATAATAAGATAAACATGAAAAACCACTTTTATGAGGATAATATTCTAATCAATCCAGTCGACTGGCTATCATCTATCAAATTTCCATAAAAAATAGAAATCACCATTTAATGTTCCATCTAGATCCAGACGCAAAAAAAAACAGAACATAAAATTACGTGGAAATATTCAGCTGTAAAAAGAAAATAGAACATTGAATTCAATGTTGAAGAATTTTATAGTTGCCGCAGAGACATTCTGCTCTAGGTGAAAGAAAACTAAAATTTACAACTATGAGAGTCGATAAAGTCGATTGTATGAATCCCTAGAGTGGTACCGAGCTCGATTCGTACGCCACTTACTGAAATGAATGTTGCATTGAGCCAACAGCTGAAATTAGAATGAATCGATGGCTTCCACAGTCTTTTGTGTCGTTGGAAACTCATTTAATTTTAGTGCGTTTATATTTCAAAATGTTTTCATTGTGATTAATTAAGGTAATATGTAATTATTATTTTTTTAAGAATCTTTTTTGATTCTTTTTTTTTTAATCCAAGATCTCAAACTGTGTCAAAATGTATATCACCATTCTAGATGGTGTTAGAAATATGCTGATGCAAATATTTTAAAATTTATTAATGTAAAATTATAGAGAATAAGCGTAAGTAGAAAACCTATTTATTATTTTTTTACTAACAAAGAAATTAATTATACCTACTTAACCATCCACAAGAGAATCCAGAGTACCAGGCAATCAGAAATAACGAGGATACATAAGATTCATTGAACATTACCCTCACGTTCTCAGGTAAAACAAAAACATAACGCTTTGAATATTGCGGCACGATGATCTAATTTCATGGCACATGGTCCATTCACGCTCGATTACGGAGAGGCAAATTGGACCATCTATTGCTCTCTAAGAAGTCTCGTGTGTAAATGAGAATGTTATCTTACATGTAATATCTGGCCCTAAAAGTTGTGTTAAGGGTTTGTTTGGTACCTTTATTGGGTTTAGTATGCACTGAATTTTAATGCGGGGTTATAATGAGTGTAAGTTTTCATTGTTACATAATTTACGCTTTGATATATCTTCATTTTATATAGAATACTTTAAGCTAGCTAAAACATTATGTTTGCCTGCAACTATTTATTTATTGACAATTTATTTTTAGCCACAAAAGCTAAAAATAATTTCTACTTGAATCATACTAAGTATTGAATCCATCAACCAATTTCAAGTTGGGTAAAATTCAGAGCAATAGATTTTGATTTGAAAACATCAGACAAGTAAGCTCAACTACCGAAGATACGTTATTAATATCATACATTGGAAACTGTTACGAATGTACCGACTGCAATATATAAAGATCAATCTGTATATTTCTATGAAATGGTGAATTCCTAATTTAATGCACAAAAATTGTGATAATGGCAGTCATAATATAATGAAATGACGATTCAAATATAAGCATATTTTTTTCATGTCATCGGTAAAAACGTGAAAGCTTTTTATTTGACCTTCGAATGTAATCCCTCTAGTTTTATGCACGCCCAGATAATGGCCCGCATAATAATCATACTTTTGAATCTGACTTGTTAATTTATGTCGAACACAAATATCTGTAATGGCACCCTAATAACAGGATTCAATACTTTGAATTGTGTAACTTACAAAGAATTGGGCCAACTCTATGCAAAGCAAAAAGGTTGGTTCATAAAGTTTTCTATATTACTCATGTACGTCCTTCAGACTATAAGGGACGAACTGGCCAGGTCGCATACAATTTAAATAAAGAACAACTCGTATAAGCTTCGAACTTTATATTTTATTTCGCGCGTATCGTAAGCCAGTCGTATTAAGATGTCGTTTCATCAATAATTCAGATTCCTAAACCTCAATTAAGACAGACAGCTTCAATCTTAATAAACATTTATTTTCTACGACTTGCTTCATTCGTTGTAAGAATTAGCAATAAATATTAGACACCAATTCTGATCGAAAGCTTCATTAAAATTCAAGACCTCATCAACTAATAATAGGGGTTACATTCAAATAGTTACGAAAACTCCAATTAATGAGTAAATAAAATACATTTCATTTTAATGTGCTTTATTTGATTCACAAAGTAAACACAATGAATTGGCCAAATATTTCCGACCGTGACTGACCAATGAATATGAGGGTAGCGCATCTAACATAATTGATTAAATGTTTCCCACAAAAATTCTCCTCAAAATAAGTGAACAAAAACTATTTTATTAAATTCCGTGACCCCACATAAATAAGGTGGGGCAATCACGTTTCGCATCGCAGCAAGAGTAAAACAACTGGCCCAATTAAAATTGACACAGACAGCTCCCAGAAGGTGTCGCCGTTCGCATCACTCGCACGCGATCTCAGCAACGACGCCTGCTAATCGATACCATTAATTTTATTCTGTCGGATGTTGTTTGCTCAGAAAATATTTGCCAGTATTTTAATGAACTGAAATCGCTGAGAACATTCACCGCGTTACTACCAGATCAAAACACGTAGCTGTAGCCGTTCTGTTTGCTTTCCTGATACAATTTTTAAACAGCTAATTTGAATATACTATTTACATCCCTAATTAGACTTGAAATGTATTTAGAAAATGCTTTACAAACAAATTGGCCGTAATAACATTTTAAATGTAAATTCTAAAAGGGGTAGATAAGTTTTGTGTGGGGTGCGTAATTAAAAGAGACGCGTCGTGCGACAGTCGTGAGGTGCATGGTGTCTTATCGGTTGGGTTTTAATTTGAGGCTGGCATGAGACACGCGAGCCGATCACGCGACAGAACGCATCGACCGGCCAGGTACAACACCAGGCGCGCTTTTTAAAATTATTCTTTTATATCATTATCGAATTCTTCGACAGCCAGCTTTATGTGCGTTGTATCGATTTAAAAATAATTATTCTCGATATTCTTCGACAATCCCGGCCATTGACACTTCCAAGTTCAAAAAAAGCATGTAACGACTGAGTAAGCATAGTTTATCAATCAAGCTAAAGAACACACAGGGAACCCTTTTGTTTTTTTTTTAGAGACGGGACAAAGCAAACTTAGGAAATGAGATTTCACGTAACAGTTTTTTGGAACAAAGTGCTAGTTGCGTGTCGGATTGTAAATAATTAGCTCATTCAGCCGCACCTAATGCGTCGCCGCCATTGTTTGTTTGGTCGAAAGAACTAAAAAAATAACGTCTTCCTCTTTAAAGATGTGCGACAGTTGTTCGATAAAAGTAAGTTATTTGTTACTTCCGAAATCTGGTAAAATATGAAAGCATGGTGAAGATTTTTTGATATCACTTTGAAGTTAAGTTCGTTTAGTTGGAATTTCTTTCCACTTCAGGTTTATTTTTATTAAATTAACATCGGAATTTCATTATGTCGACGATCGAATATTGAATTTTAAGCCTACAGTCGACTCCAATACCTCCAGTAGTAAATATCCTTCCCTAGCCAAATAATTCATCTTAATTAAGTTAAACTTCGTCAAAACACATCAGCGAATTGATATAAGAGAATTACATGGAAACTCACAATAACTAAGCTAAACTAATAAGACTCCATTAGTTGTCTTCAAAGTTGATCTTAATTCACTGTTATTGCCGAGAATTTAGTGTAGTTCGCACAATTTATAGGATCGGGGACTTGAATGTTTCTAATTCCGTCATTAATTGGAAATCTGTAGTAAGGATGATAGGTGGGCAAAGTTTGGTAATGTTAAGATATCGTTATCGGTTTTGGTTACTTTGACTTACAATAAGTAAGAAACTAAAAGAAAGAAAAAACTGTAAAAAATTAAGGATATTCTACATTTTTGTGATTTGTTGAGTTGTCATTTTTGAGTTTTTGGAAGCTTAATACAGTTTCTCACAACCAAAAATTTAATCAAATCCCCCCAATATCATATTGTACGGCACATATTTGTCACGACGTATTGTTTATTAATACACAGTCACGAACGTCTAGGGCGGGGTTATTAGTTTACAAGTGTATCAGACGTCCCCTTTGTTTATTATTTACTCGATTCTCGTGGGAGCACAATATTACTTCCCAACTCTTTCGGAAGTTTGCCTTTATTATTGACATCTGGCATCTGCTACAGGAAACATCGCTACGTTTCACAAACTTCGCGATTCGACTTAATTCGCTTTGTCATTGATATCGTTCATCGATTGCTGAGAATTTAATTTCATGTTTGTTTAGGATAGCGTTTATTTGGTCGGCATTTGTTTCCATAGAACTCCAAGTTTACAAACAATTTTATATCATAATCCTTTAAAATAAAGTTTATATTAGCTTGTGCTTAATTCTGCTGGCATGCCAAACGGTTGCATGCTGAAACTGCAAATTATTTTAAATTATAGAGCAAGTATTAGCAGAACATAAAATCGCGTTATAATTTTCGCACTGAAATCTAGCTACGTTCAATACAATGTAATGCGATACGAACGCTGAATACAAATCAGAGACAACAACTACACTAGACTTATCCAATCGCAAATTACATCAATATTCATTGCATAGTATCTACTCATCTTTTATAGGCATGTATTCATGAAATTGTAATGTTATTTCCGTCGGCCTAGGCATTGGTGTCATGAAAACTGATTTAAGCATTGCTATTGGAAGAATATCAATAAAAACATATAAAAATGATTGTTTTAAACAAAAATAAATTAAGTTTTGTATTCACAATATTCAACTCATATTGCAACCTCATAATTCAGTTGGAGATTTAAAAGTTTTATAACTACTTAACTGAACTTTGGACTAAAGCTAATATAAAACCAGGCTTAAGAACTAACATAAATAAGCAAAAGCTTTAGACTCGCAAAATTTTGATCATCAGCCGAATTTTTAAGACTATAACCTACTATAATTTATTACATACAAGACTAAGAATTAACCGATTTTAATGATACTCACTGATCTGAAGTACATCAAGAGAAACAATATTTTTTAAAGTTATAAATTATTATTTAAATCCTAGTACCAAATACAATTTTTGTTAATTAAATGCGCTCTCTTTTTTATTTAGATAATAATCTAAATCTGGAAGGCATTGAAACCGCAAGGCGCATCTAGTCTATAATAAACAGTATATAGCGCAAAATAAAAGACAATCTACCTTTATGTGGTGCTGCAATCGTAACAGTATTTCACATTATCATGATATATGTCACTTTAGCAGCGTCCAACGTCGGACCTCATTATGATCAGACACTAAGGGTTATGTCACATTGTAACTATACAAGAAAAGCTCAAGAAAATCTTGATTTTGTGTCTCGAACTCAATGCAAGGGTCTGATTAAGAAAAGTTTCTAATTTTCAATATTCGTATTTACAACAAAGTTCAAAAATTTAAATTAATGTTTTAAAAACAGACGCTGTTTGCGATATTATACGTATGTGAAGATTGACTACAACTACTAAAATGTACATATGTATGTTTAAACATACTTTATATTCATTTTTTTACAGGAGCTAAAGTGTAGTTTTCCATCCCACAATAAAATAAGTTACTAATTATTAATAAAGAGTTTGATAAAATTCTAAATATTTCATTTCATAGAATCATTTTGATAAAAACATTTCCACTCGCCAAAACACCAATTTACACACAAAAATAGGCCTGAAACTTCAAACATAACACCGTTCACATCATTAACTTAAACAGTTTCATTATGTTCCATTCTGGTTGAGCCTTTACAGCAGTTTGTCCACTAATCTCGACCATATTGGCTTGTTAGCACCTCACATTGAATAGCTGACGTTATTGGTGTTTATGGAAACCTTTATAAGGGATAAACACCATTGTTTACGATGCTACATTGACAGTTTGCGCAAGTATACTGAAATTGTACATTATAGTTATTATAGTTATATAGTTTTGTTTGTAACAGTAGCTTAGCTCTGTAGTTTCATGAATGTCTAATATTTACATGAACGCTATACTGTTAATTTGTATGAACATTGTACTTTACTTAATAAATTCATCGTATCATTAAGAATGAACTCTATATAGTATACTCTCTGATACTACAGTGTTTGTTTAAGTAACATTTATTTATTTCTTTATAAAAATCTTACCTAAACCTATCATTACAGATCTGCGATCCAATGCGATAGATTGGCCTTACAAACTAAATCTTAATCTACACCTTATAAAATACGTTAAATACTATATTCTTAATCTAAAGAAATAACTTGTTACATATAGTGCTACTTTTGCGAATTCACTCAAGTTGCACCACAATACATCAATCCTCTCGTGAAAGTCATTGACCACACATACGTGTGGCTCTAGTGAGAATAACATACATAATAATATCTTACCAACAAATACTAACGATGTTGGTGTCACTAGGTTTTAAGTCATAGTGAGAAGTAAATATATTGCGAAAATAAATCTTTATTGTTATTATTGTTATATAAAATTGTAAAATCAAAATAAAAGTATTACTTTTACAGTCAGAGCTTTAAGACACTTCCTTGACCGCTTCAGCAAGGGGTAGATAAAGACCCACCACAATCAAATCACCCTAAATTTTTATCCAACTCAGCTATAACTGCCAATAAAACCCACCCACCAAAACCAAGCCTTCTAACTATTAACACAACATCATAAAACTAAATTTACATTAACCTATCTTGGACCCTAAACCCTTAGAATATAATTAAATCCTTTTTACGGTTGCAATAAAATGTTATGGGGAACTAACCACGATTTCCGTTATCATGTGTCGCAGGTTGGTTCATAATTAATTAAGGGATTTAGTACAGGTGTAATCTGTGTAAGCAGATGCGGGGGTGTGTACATATAGGTATATGTACCTATATATAAGAGAAGGTAAACTTAGCGGGTGAAGCAAGTATTTTGGATGACATAATTTGTGTTTATTGTCTATTAATTGTGCTATTACGGGTTAAGTGTCGATAAAATTATAGTGTTAACGGATGTGTTGTAATATTAATTTGGTATGAAGAGTTATTGTGAACTGGTTTTAATATAATTATAATTTGGTAGTAAAGACACAACGAACCACCCCAAGTAGCATTCTCTGTATAATTTTAAAATAACAGAAAAATAAATCTTGTTCATTTAATTTTTAATAAACACATAATTTTGAAAATGCCTAATAAAACATCATTCCAGTCCTACTTATCTAATACCAAGAATAAACATTTAATACCGTATATTTTTGTTCCTAATTTTTTAATGGTTTTTGCACATTAGATTTGTTACAAGAAATTTAATTCATACATTTCGTTTAATTGTGTTCATTGATAACAATATCATTATATTAGAATAACATTAGGCAAAATGTTAAGCATATCCATGAGATAAAATTAGCTTCATAATGTCGGCATAGGGGTGCACCCTTTGTACAAATCCCTTCGTATACAACCCAAACTTCACGGGTTTACTCGAAAAGCTTTAAATATTAAATAATAATTCGTCCCTAATCCATGAAAAAGGTGCAAATAAATCCGAATAATTTACGACATTGCCTATTAATTTTAAAATGGGCAACCAAAAATGTTTTATGGCATATTTCAAAATTAAATTCATATTTTCAAAGTTATATTCGTATTTTTTTTTCTGAATTCGAAAAAACTACAAAACTTAAGCCTAGCTGCCAGTATCTTTGTTTTAAGAAAAAGTAACAAAAATAAACTGAAACCTCATTGCAGGATCATGATCCGTCATGACTTAATCAACCCTTTTTAATTGACGCTCCCGTGTCCTTGGCTGCTACCTTTTTTATAAACTAGGACCACCAGAGTTCTTCCTTTAGATAAAAAAAGCGTGAACGGCAAGGGTTATCCCATCCGGCATTGCAGGTGTATAAAATATCTAACACCAGGTGTTAGAAAAGACTTTTTAAGTGAATAGATTTGTTTTATTTTGACAGTTGCATATCGATTGAGTTCTTTATCTTCACGCCCTTTTGAGCCGCAACCGAAAACTATTATCAGTTCAAATTACGAATGCTACCAATAGACCAAAGATTTTTTCACTTATTTCTCATCTCATCAGATTATTAAGGGTGTTCTGTGTCACCCTTATGTTATCATGAACAAATCTTAAGAATTATATCTGAGAATACTTTTCCTAGAAATAGAAATGGGAACACGAACTAATCAATCGCGACTATACCCAATGACCAGGAAAATATTAATACTAATTGGCGTTATAATTACCTCTACAAAATCAGCATAGAAACAAGTGAAAACTCATCCAAAATTTGATCCTACTTTATAATTATCTTGTAACACAGCCTTACATAACACCACCTTAGCCTGCGTTAGTTAAACGTGGAACTTTAATTAAACAGTTAATTCGTGATGTTAATGCTTGTACATGGCCCGACCTTTGTCGTCTCATATCATGCTTCAATGCCCAGTAATGTTAAGTCTTATGCTTCCAATATGTGTTTACAAGTGTTCCGTAAAACGCCCAGGGGGTAGGAATCGTGGATTATGAAAGACGAGCTAAGATCCCGCTAAGGCTGGTAAAGTTGTTTGACTACTTAATTATTAACGCTCAGCTTTCGTCGCTTTTAGAAGCCAGTTCTATTTCCTTACACGACCGATATAAATCGTATCAGAAGCTTTTACTTCATACAATTAGAGGCAGTGTTTTAGTGGCAATGTTAAACTGACAGTCAAATTATAAATTATTGCTTTATAATGGGTTAATCCCACAAAATCTTCTAGAAATGCGATATTTGGTAATACTAACCAACACAATTTTCCGTCCAATTTGAAAATTTTATCACCGATCGTAATTTTTGGTGTATCGTGTGAGGTACATTCCATTTTCAGCAATGCAGTATTCTGCTTGTAAACCACAAAACAGGAGTACATCTCACTGACGGGCAACGTTGAAACGAAATTCGTGCAACTCAATAAGAAATGTGGTATTTGAGCTACTGCAGCAGAATTATGGTATTCTCAATTTCCGTGAAACTTTCCTAGCTGTAAATAACTTGGATTAAAACGTTTCCGATGCAAAAACTAATTGATGTAGAAAGGTTCATCGTTGCAACGAAAGCAATTGCTTACGGCGCACACTGTAATAGCTGGTAACCGCACCACGCGCTGTGAACCTGTTCTTTGACACTTGAAGTGTTCGCGAAATTTACCTGACAGTAGGGATGCGACGATATCGATAAAACCAAACCTTTTCACTTAAAAAATATCGAGCTAATTCTTTATCTACAGCATGAATTTAAACACTATCTTGACATAAAAAGGAAGAAAACAGGATGTTTTGAGACCTTCTGTAAAACTAAGTCTCATATCGTTTCATTAGCAAGATAAGAACGAATGCAATTACAAACAGTGATTATGCCACGTTTTACTTAAATATCTTTCCATCAGAGATCACGCAACGCGGTAACACGAACACTTCAGCCTTATCTAACTAAATTGCGAACACTGATAATGACATATGTTATTACAAATCTTATCCTGAATCCTTCTTAATTTTACCTTTTCGTACCACATAGGCTTATGTGCTCTGAATTTTAAAGTAACGTTGTTAGTGGTTTCGATATACACCCAAAATTAATTAGAATTATATCAGTTTTTTTCCTCTACCAGTGATAAGACGAATTTTTCATACAGCACCTATGCCATAATCCTACATCTATTTTATATATTCATGTTTTAACAATTCCAGATATATATTTACTAGGAGATGATTATCGTCTACTAATAGTGCATATCGTATAATTGACATGCAAAAAGATAGCATAATCCAAGCCCATCCCTTCACAACCAGATTGACGCGTTGTTTCAACCTTTGCCAGCCAAGACGTAATTACTTCGCGAGCAGTTTGTCAGCCAATTAAACACCTTTGCTTTATTAAGAAGCCGCACCGTACTCCGGTAAATAGCGAATCAAAAGGCTTCCATGCAATTCTGAATACTTTAAAGGATGTTCTGCGTGACGACGGCTGTGGTTTTTGTACCTGATTTGGACTTTTGAAAATAGATTGTAGTGTTTCGAATGTTTCTTAAATGTCTTGGTGGCTCTGGTTCTTAAATCGTGTATTTATTGGGTAGTCAATTGTTTTAAATCAATCAGAATCTGTATTAAGTATCAATGACTCGCTTTAGGATATTCAAATTCACATATACACAACTTTTCAATTCAATATATTATAATAATATGGATAATATATGCAGAAATTTCGGCATGATTTTTATTTCGTTTATGTACTCATAAGTATTATTAAAATTTGTAGCCGTATGGAGTTTTTAAACATGACGAATTTATGCGATATATCTTCACACAGTCACAAAACAAAGGAAGATAAATAAATCATTTTCATAAATCCAACGAAATTACACACCACGGTTAGTTTTTTAAAAATTCCAAAACATCTCGGCACTGTAAATCAAAACATAAACGAGAAAGAACATAAGATCATCCGAGGATCATCGTAAATACTCCTTTGTTTATGCTGACCACAATAAAAGTATTAATGTTAGGTACTGAGGCTAATGAAAGCGAATGGGTAAAGCTACAGCTATATCTCACATGACTATACTCGGTTTAATAGCGAAACAATGTATAACAAAAGTCATAAAGATGGTTGTTAAAGGCATCCCACTCAGATTTTTTTCGTCATTCACTGATATGAAGACATTGCCCATACAATTCATAGTTGTTGAAATAAAGGACTCTGGAAATGAAAAGGATTATTGTTTTAGTTTTATCTTAATCTAACGATATAAGGCTGGTGTGGGATGGAGCAGAACAAGAAAGGTGTGGAGACGGCATTTGATTGCTCAATATTGTCGACTCGTGAGAATGTGTCCATAAATGAGTGCGTGTCATGGAAATTTATTATAACAATCTGTTATTATCTGCCATTGATTTAATATTTATCCCACTGATCTTGCTAATAAATAAATTATCTAGTGATTTTTGTGACGATGAAATAATAAAAACAAATTATATTTTGGGCAATCCACCAATCGTTTGGTAGAATCGAAAATATACAAAGAAAAAGTTGCTCTCACTATATTTTTGTTTATACACATAAAGAACTTCATCAGCCAAATTAACCAACAAAAAAAATCGATAAGATCATCCCTCTCCATTGTACCCCCTATCCGCTTCATAGTCGTCACAAGACAGCGACATTTCGTGGTCTCAATCATTAATTATACGAAGCTCTTTGTCCCTCAGGCACTCAGTCCATTGTGACAATATTCGGGTCGCGCCTTTCAAACGGGCTCACAATGAGCACTACATAGACGGATCATCGTTGCTATGGGAACGCTTGCAGGTAACACTCAATAAGATTACATTAATTTCTGGCTTGTTGTTCTTTTTATGAATTGTTGGTTGTTTGATTTTGTTTTCTTTTAATAAATTACGTCATTATTATTGCCTATACTAAACTAGTACTTTTGCTTTTAGAATAAAAACTCTAAAATTAATTTCATTTGTTTATATTTTGGCGAGTGCGGGTTTTTTTTTCTTGATTCCGATAAACGATCCCAGTCAAGGAATGGCTGAAATTGTTCTGTTAAGTCATTTTTTGACATATGGAATCATCTTTTCACAAAATTGGGAATCACAGGATTGCCACACTCCTGATAAGAAGAAATCAATCCTTACTCCTTACTCAGATATTAGGTATTTGCTATATTTTTTGCTAAAATGTTGGTTGCAATTACCAACACACGCAGTATTTCGTACGACATTTAATGGGTGCAATACCTGGAATCGTTGTGTACCGTCTGTGTTTACGATGTCGACTAGACATACGCTAGACATTGCACAGGAGGTGTTAATACTATCGATTTTCTAAAAGTCAGTAAACGAATGATGCTTTCATAAAAAAACATTGTTCACTTTTTGGGGATAAAAAATATAGTAAAGAAAAATTGAACAAGAAATTTCAGTGATTGCTAGAAATACTCACATTCAGATCCCACAAACATTTATACTGCCAAGTCAATTCTTTAGTTATCAAGTAAATAATTATCATTTTTTATTTAAATTGTAATTTTCATGATGAAATATTTTACATTATACGTTTAGAATTCCACTAGCCAATTACCTACTATAATAGCATTTCATATTTATGTATGACACAAGTCCTAATGCCTACACACTTAAAAACAAAACACAAACTGAAACTTACCACAACTTTCATCCATATAACTCGTTATAATTGGAATTGCAACGTCATCATTCAGTTATCAATTATATTGATTCCAATAAATTAAAGCAAACACGCGATAGTCTGGGCTGCGTAAACTAATCAACAGGAACGTGTCAATGGACGTCACAGTCGTACTGTTTGTTCCCGTTATAATGCTGCGTTTATCCCGCTAGATTATTGTATGGAAAATTTATTAAAATATGAAATTATTTTTTGACCATAGAAAATATTACAAGTAAACCAAGATATAGCTTGTAAAGTGCGTATTTTATCAATGAAGTCCCAAAAATAGATGTCTTCGCAACATAAATAAATAGTAAAATATGTTTTTTTTTTCATAAATGGATCAGTAGTTTGAATGCCAGATAGTTAATTAAGTACCTATAAACATTTTTTTTTTTTATGACACACGATATTTATATTATTTCAAATGTAATTTTATTATTTCATAAAAACATAGATTTCGATATGTATTTTTATATACTTCGATGCTCTATTTACTGCAGAGCTTGCTCGTAAATTATTAGGGACCAAATATTGTAAATCAAAATAAGGCACTAATTTAATTTATACCGTAAATATTTGTTATTCACATTATCTAAACGTACATTTCAATACACAATTGCTATCATAAGCGAGCATTATTAGCGAACAACCATCTTGTTTAAGACCCCTAGTTTATAGATAAAGTTTGGTGTATAGGGGTCAAGATAAAATGGTCGTTTAGATACTCGAAGCACGTATGACAATTAATTCGAGTTGCGACTGGCCGGTTCATTAGAGAGTACAATTGCTGTGTGCCATTCAGTAAGTTAATTAATTGACAGTATACATCACCTATAGTCATAATGTTGTGGATCAATACGGAATACTGACATTGTCTGGTATGCTGTGGTCGAGTTTAGATGGGTTACTTGCTAATAGCTTGGTGATCGTAAATTGTAATGCAATAAAACGCAAACTGCTCTTGCGAATAGTAGATATTTAATTTGACTGTGTATGTGAATAGAACTTAGTGTCTTAAAAATTATATTAGTAACTAACTTCTACTAACTTTGACCTACACAAGGATAATGCTATGTTTAACCGACCTATAAAAGGAAGATTTTTTGTTACACTGTATTTTTTTTGGTGTATCATAAAGTTTATGTCAAGGTATACTTATTTAATATTATTATCAAAGATATTTTATTTGTGTAAATTTAGCACTTATGCTTTGATTCGGAACTTACCTAAGTATGAAATCCTTACCACAATTAAAAAGCTTTTCACCAGTTTTCCCCAACCCTCACGCCACCCACACATTCATAAATTTCAGCATCTAAATTCAGGTCAACCCATAACGTAAGGCGCTATAAAGTGAATTTAATTAGCAACGTAATAAAACCTCTAAAACAAATACGTTTATGAACGCTTCCGTT
This sequence comes from Autographa gamma, assembly GCA_905146925.1. Taxonomy (NCBI): domain Eukaryota; kingdom Metazoa; phylum Arthropoda; class Insecta; order Lepidoptera; family Noctuidae; genus Autographa; species Autographa gamma. Next base: position 3,942,438 of record LR989858.1, read on the forward strand.
TCAATTGTTCCTTATAGCTTAAAGGCTATAATTTAGGTTTATTGTCTGAATGTTAATATGAATATAAAAGAAAATTTATGTCAAGAATTCACATAACAATTTTAAGTTTTCACCAAAGTCGTAAAGGGGTAGTTTTATTATGCACTTTTATTAGTAACTAGTAAAGTATTGGAATGGCGCCTTGGATAATAAACTATAGCAACATACGCGTATAATGGGTGACGTCACGGTATTTACATAAAGGGTTAAATTATAGCGAAATATTTACCATCGCCATTTATGTAATCTATAAGAAAAGGAAAATTACATCTTTAATAAAATCAAAATATGTTTTTTTTATTTATTTTATATTTTTAGTCAAAAAATTTTATATATTTCACGCAGGGCCCAAGAAAAATATTTTGTTTATAAGTATTATTAAATGAAGGTAAACAAGCTTCTTATAACTCTACGGATTCAAAACGCTCTCGAATTCTTTATTAAAAATACAACTACAACATATTTGGAGAATTATGGTATCGGTATATCTACTTTTCTTACTTAAAATTTCTGCCATCTTAATATTGACCACTAGCATATTATACGTCCTTAAAAGTTCAAGCCCCTAGAGACACACTATGTAAGGCAATATTTCATGTTTCAGCCATGAAAAATCAAAACAAAGTACGGCCAATATTTTATAGCGGACATTAAACTTTAATACAGTTAATGACTATTAACCTAATTATTAATAATGTTTATATCCCGACGTCATTTGGTCACGCAACTTCAATCTATGTTATCAACATTGTAAGCTTTTATTATGTAAACATAGTTAAAAATATACAAGAAAATTATTATACAGTCTATGAGTGTACACATCAAAGAACCTATTTCTTTTATAGTAAAGTCGTATAAGTAAACTTTTATAAGTGTTTTTTCACCAACAACAAAAGCATACCTATTATAAATAGTCTTATTTTATGTAATATTTTGCTGAAAGGTTTTCTGTTGTTTGTAAGTGTTACATGCGTAATATACGTAAGTTCATTCATATTTTTAACGTTACTTTGTAATGATTACGAGTGCCTCTTACTCAATTGAATACAGAGAAACAGTGACCGTGTCTTTTTTGTTTACGGAGTGAAAACGTAATGCTGTAACATACGCTGTAGGATACGATATATTGGTTTTGCACTATGGTCCCTTCTTTGCTTGGCAGGATTGGTTGTGTATGGTCGACTACTACGATGCGATGATGGGTTACAGTCAAACCCCGTGTTCAGCGCACGACAACCAGTGCCGGCTGAGGCAGCAAAGTAAAAAAAAAACTTTACTATTTCTCGTTTAGCTATTTGTTTTCTTTCAAGAATTAGGTTTAATATTTTACATAATTATATGTCACAGATTAAATATAAAATAGTTTAGTAAGTTTTCGTTACTTTAAGAATATAAATATGTACTATATTATTATTTGTATCTTCTACTTCTAATAATAACTACTAATCTACGTCCAGAGAAAAAAAGGAATTCTCGGAACTTATTTATAACGAAATTAGTTATTACGAAACAAATAAAACAAATTCTAGACTTTACTCATAAAATAAACTTTGATCATACTTGTTTTGTTTTATTTATATAGCAAACATTGTTATAATTAAACAAGTATACAACCAATTTCTGGCCAAGTTGTGTTACATTTTATACATTATCATAAATAATAACATTTACATAATTATGTTTACATTTAATACACACTATTTACCAAGGATCCTACGCCTTGTATTGTCATAACGTAAGTTAAATTATATCACAGAACACTTAATGGAATTATACGAAACTGATTTCATGCATTTTTTCATTCTTTTAGATGTCACTTTTTCCTAGAGAGTGGTTGGTTTTAGACAAACGGATTTAAGACGTACAAGAAACGTTCTTTTCCAAAAAAAAAACAGAAATTCTCATCTATCAGTCCAACTAAAATTATCCAATATCAGATAGGAATCACATTCTTAGGAAGCTATTTGCATATCTCTCTTTCGTTAACAACGATAACTCTTTAAACTAGTTACTTGATCACTACTTCCAATGATCCTCATAAACTCCTTGATCAAAATCTTTATGTTCATTGCAAAACTTAAGTAAATATGCAAGTTTAATGAAACTTCGCAATATTGTCACCATAAGTCCACTACATCAACCCTGTTTAATTGATTTATACACGCTTTTAATGAACGCAACGCTGGTCCGTTAAGTCCACTCAAAGATCGGGCAGTGACCTACAAATCAATCATCGTTAGGGTTACTTGAGTATTAGTACTTACTTAATGTACAAGGAATAATTTCAAAAATTAAGTTGCTAATATGTTATTGTTTTTTTGTTCGTGAAACGATGCGGGGCTATTTTTTATAAAGATTTTAGACAACCACATAATTTCAGTTTTTTTTTTGTATGTTTGTAAATAGCATTGGCAAAGATTATACACAATTGCAAAAAGCATCACTATTTTCACCACCTGATCAAACCAAAGAACAAAGAACAGGACCATTCCTTTATACTCCCAAATGTCATCACTTCCTTGAAATAATCCTTAATACCCAAAATCGAACAGCCGATTGAGCAAAGACCAAACAATGTTGACAATAACTAAACAATTCGTGCGAAATTGTTTTCGGCAGATTAAAGGACGTTCTATAATGCCTTTGACAATAGGCTTGACGGGTCTGTTTATATTGGTTTATATAAATACACTGTCAACCGCACGATACAATTCAACGTCTCTTTTAAACCAAAAATTGTATTTTTGGATACAATAACGGCCTAAACATGCAAGAAAACGTCATATTTAAAAGAACCAGTCATTATTTGCTTTATCTTTTTCTGAGTGTTTTCTTCGTAGGTATGATTTTTTTTTCATCAGACAGAAATAAGTTTATTTATTCATATTTTCACTCTATGAATGTAAGATATTATTATGTCAAAAAAGAAATGTCACAGTCTGGATGAGACTGGCACAGGACCAAAGGAAATGGCCCGACAAAAGAGCCTATACCCAGCAATGGGAGGACAAGGGCTGTGATGGTGGTGATAAGGTCATAGTTCTGTTTTTTGTCATACTCTCTAGTTGTCCCTTAACTTCGAAGACTTTAATACTTAACGCTAAATTAATTACCCAAAAATAATCTTACTAACATCATGTAATTCTACATCTTTAGATCCACTACATCCATCAATCTCAACCACAGGTCCACAATGGACAATTAAGAAGGCAAACGCACTAATCTTTCATTGTATCAAACGCATTTAGATAATCAAGGTCTGCGGGACAAAGAAAACTGGTATGTAATGACATCGTGACGTAACCTTAAAGAATTTTATAACGCTCACTAAGTTTTGGGTCATTATCGTGATTTTGATCAGTGATGCGTCAAAGGGCAGCCACACACGACGCTTACGTCCTTGTTACCAATTAATCTAAGCATCTATGTGGATGTAATGTTATTGTGTTTATGCGTCGTTCCGAGAATAAACTCAAAAACCTACTTGAAATATGTGAGAATTTGGTCACGCTATGGAAATGAAGATAATTGAAAATGAATTATCATCAAGGATCCTTGTGAATGGATAAAATTCACAGCATTATGCAAGCAATTGTTATTCAAAAAACGTCTCCTAAGTAGCTTCGTAACCTTTAAATAAACTCGAACCAAATCTAGAATGGAAACAAACTTATTTTATGTCCTTTACATTCGGCACATTGTCCATCTCTCTTATCTAATGACATATTGCACGGTATTATCTCCCAAGTGTACTTAGTTACGAAATAGTATGTAACTGTTACCACGTTGGCGTACTTAACCTCAGATGACACAGCCGTGATAAGATCACTACAAAAATGTAGCAGACAATTGAGGACAGCCGCCCGTGCCCGCAAAAATATAATAACCAGTCAAAACACGTGTCTCCGACAAACACCAAAGAGATCGCTGATAACTTGATAACTTACTTGAAAAAACATTTTTCTACCTCAAATGTGTTTATCGGCTTTCGATCTGGAATCTGTAAGGCACACATTGTAAGTCCTTGCGACTCTTATCGTCGGATTAATCGAAGTATGAAAAGCTTTGGGTCCCGACCGCAGTTTACAACTCGGCCCTTGAAAACCAACAGATGTTTGCGTAATGAATTTATTTTTAGTTCGCAAAAGATTCCTTTGACATATTTCTACAAATCGGTTCGGCTACCTGCCCTGATAGAAGTTTTAGATGTCGCCGAAGATAGGAAATGTATGTTCTACCTAGTGCACAATGGATTTAAGGAGTTTCAGATAGTATCTGATGCTAAAAGCGTTAAGGATTTGCGGTGTAGAGGTGGTAACTCCAAATGTTTCCAACATATATTATTACGATGCTCCCACGAAACAACGCTTGGTTTAGGACATAAATGGCGTGCAAAAGACACTTTTATCAAATCGTAAAACTGTGGAGGCTGAATAAGATAACAGCATAAACACCTAGACGTGCGCACGCAACCCCCTAAACAATTCCTAAGATAGTAAACTGGACAAATTATCAAGATAGTCGTCCGTCGTGAAACCCGGACGTATTAATGTAAACCCTTTCAATGACATTTTTTCACAATAATCGTCTACTTTACTTATTTAGTAAGAAATTCTTAGTGAAAATAATGTGGTCCCTAAAAGTTTGTTTTTGAGATTTAGCAGGTAAACTGGAGTGGTTATTCACTCATATTCAAAGTTGCGTTATTTTTTTATTAAAATTACGTCATGTAGTTTATATTTGAAATTCCTTTTAAATTTGGAGCAGATTAAAACTTCAAAATTGAATTCCATAAAGCGTACTTATGAACGAAGTTTCATAAAACTGTATAGAAGTTAAAAAGTTGAGCATCAAATCAACCCAGTCATAACAAATATTTTTTATCTGTGTAACGTGTATTCTATCGCACCTTTTGTTTCTCCATGCAATATATTGATAAAACCGAATTGAAATCCAAATATTCGTACAATGTCGTGTAAAATGGGCGTGTTTTATTTATAGTCTGTTGTGATCATTGCACAATTGTATGAAAAAAAATGTTTTTGTAAAACCCCTGACGGGGAAATAATGGGCCTTTATTGTAGGGGTATTTTTTTAGGCGTTTGGCAAAGCGGTGGTCGAATAGAATTGACTGTGTGGTATGCCTAGATTAAAATTGTACATTTTGAAATAGCTTAGTTAGCTGTTCAACAAATAGGTGTGTTATACTTACATGCTTTAATTCTTACTTTTCAAACAGGATTGGCTAATCTTATCAAAAAAGTGTTTAAGAACATTTATTTGAGAACAAAATCTACAATACATAAGGAAAAAAAATAAAAACAAGGAATTCCTCAATCCAACCTTGGTCCACTTGTATTGTGACTAATTTACTATTGCGTTTTTTTAATAACATGCAATTTCTTACTGTAAAAAAAGCTTAACGCAAGCCGACCATGTATAGACATACAAAACCCAATTTACAGAACAATTATATAGCTCACGTATTTACATTGCTCGAAACTTTCTAAGAAAATTGTCGCATACTACGAGACTCCAATAATCGCCTCGTCCGGGTTCTATGGTATTAATAGAGTGGGCCCTTACTTCGATAATAATGGCTATTTGCCATGCTATTGTCGACGTGGTTTGTGAATGGAAGGCGGAGGTAGGCGCGTCATTATTCTGTCAGCCCAATGTGCTGGTTCATAGTGATTGGCGTTGACTTTGTATCGATAGTTCTGGTAATATGTGGAATCGGTAATGTTTGGGAAGTGGAATTCAGGCATTGAATTCCGGTGAACGTTTTAGAATCGCGTATTTCACGTATTTAATGTAGTTTAGAATAATAGAATATTTTATGTAAAATAGTGTAAATATTTGCGAAAGTCGTTGCTCGCAATTCGCGGAAAATTCTAATAAAACATCATTTTCATCAATTTACATGGAGACGGGTAGGTAATACACGACTGCTAATAATTTGATTATGTCAAATCACAATTTGTATTGGCTTTACTTTGATAATTACTCACATTTATTACTACTGCAGTTGCACCATCCGGAGTATCGTTTAGGTTTAACATTACTTTTGACTTGAGAACATTTAAATAAGATCTGCTTAGTCTTCATTTTATGATAAAATTCTGATACACAACAACTAACAAAATTTTATTTTAAGCGATTGAAGCATTTTTAATTCTATCGATACATTGCACCATCCCTAAAGTGCAACATTATAGTTCCCACATTTTTTGCGCAAGCCCACAAGGATTACCAAACAATGCGCGTAGACGCGGGCCACACATCATAACGCAACGAGCGAACTTTTTGCTCCACGTTTAATGGGATTCCGAACTTTATTGTAAAATCTTATAGAAATATTATTGTACGTTTAACTTTATACACCCGGTGAAATTATATAAAAATACATTTGAAAGGACTTGCTTCTTTTGCTCGATTTGATGTTTGGGTAGTCACTTGACCGTTACTTTAATTTATTGTGTAAACATTAAGTGTGTATCGTTGCAGATTTTATAAGCTAGTACCGGTTAACAGGATTAAATGATTCAAAGTTACCTTTAATTAAATAGTTCTTATTAACAGGAGGCACCTAGACCTATTGCCATTCAAACGTCGCGAGATCTGTATTTGCACGTTTATTCTGCTTTCCTTAAACATTAGTTAGTAACTGAGAGTTCTTACCGATTTAAGATTATTTTCCTTAATATTAAGAAATTATGAAATAAGTAACACAAACGAGCAGTATTGTATTTATATATGGAGTCATTTATGTGTTTAAATTTTTCAGCCAAAAATTGTTAGAAACGAAGTGAAACATTCCAACCACACAATAAAAAGTAGCCTCAGTAAAATTTACCAAAATTATACGAGATTGCATTAAGCCTTCTCAATTTGCTTCATACAATATCAAGTTCATCTGCAAACACAACATGAGCGCTACCAGCGCCTTACACTCTGCACCAAATTTTATTGATTGGCAGTAGTTTCGTTTCGGCAACAATGTGCCACAAAGTAGGCTTTCGCGCTCACAGCTTCCGCGTTTATTTCATAGATGGCGCTGTAACGGATACGTGACGTATTCTGTTTTTATTACATGAATTAAGGTTTTAAAGTATTTAATTTTATGCAAAATGGTCGGCTTTTAACGGTACTTAATTTTTATTGTTGTTTTAAACTGTAGCATTATTAAAGATAATGTGTTTTTTTATATAGACGTTTATTTATATGCTCATAGAATAATTTACACTTAGGAATTTAATTTCATTAAAATTTAATAAATAACCTTTAAGGAAACAAAGGAGTTTAATTGCCTTGCACTGTGACAAGGGTAAAAAAAACAGATAAATATCTAATTAAATTCCAAAATAAACCCATATAATGCAACATCATATAAATTGTTTTTGACTTTTAAATGCCATACGAAACAATATTAAACCGTTCGTAGAAGATAATCATAAAGCTCACAGCGCAAATGGAGCACATTAATGTGGGAATAACGAAAGTCATGGAGACAAATTATATTTACAAAATAGAGTTGCATATAACATTATTTCAAAAACATATCTTATGATGTCTTCATAGAGCCTACTGTAGATAATAACATAACAGATTCATATCTTTTAAATAATTTTAAGTCCTTCAAGACAAGGTTACTGTTTACATAAACTGCTTTACAACTACCTTAGTAAGACCTCTATTTGTTAATTAACATTCACGCATGCTTGCGCCTGTCTTTTTTCCATTGTTCTGTGTCATTTGATAAATTATGGTCAAAACCTTTTCCCTGTCCTGCATGGTCTCATCAAACATCTCAAATGATAAAAGAAAGGAATTGTGCAAAATTAAATGACAGGCCTGTTGGCCTAGTGGTTAGTGGCCCTGACTGCGATACTGGAGGTCGTGGGTTTGATTCCTACTCAGGTCAAATCGTTGTGTGATGAACACGGTCATTTGTTCTGTGTCTGAGTGTATTTTATCTATAATATTTATGTATTTAGAAATATATAAGTATGTTTATTAGTTGTCTGGTTATCATAACACAAGCTCTCTTAGAGCTTAGCTTGGGATCAGATTACTGTGTGTGAAATGTTCCGGAATATTATTATTATTAATTTAATCTTAGGACGTTTCCATTCAATTCAGTACTCCAGAGCATCTTTGCAGCCAACTTACCGCGGAATCCTGCAGCGTAAAGGCGGGATTATTTGACGCCTCGTTGGCTACGATGGCTAAGCAATCAAGTGAGATTATGACTTGGTATATGATGGGTACGTTAGAATATTGCCTTTAGAACGATTCGTGTAAGTAGATCGGATGGCGATTAGTCTTTAACGTTTTCCGTTTAAAGTGTATGGTGTTAAAGATGATGGAAGTTTATTGGCGAAGTTTGAAAAAACTTTTATTATTTATTTTTATTTTTATTAAAACGTTAGAAAACGATGAGATAAAACAAACTTATGTTTGGTACTTAATAGGTACGTGACAATTTTGTGGCATAAAGTATGTATATAGAAAATTTTGTTTCTAGCATACATTAACAATGAAATCGCAAAAATAAACAGAGGTTAGGAAAAATAACGGGGAAGGCTTTGCTCTGCAGTGGAATCTAAGGCAAAAAAATGCATATAATAAGGTCACGCAAATAAAAATATCGATATCACTCTCACGCAATCACACATCCCTGAATTTATAACTTCCATTCCGTACCTAAAACAGATAAAATCTTTAATCATACCAACGAACGTGCCAGGGATTAACCCACCTTAATTTAATTAAAACCTTTGCATAAAGATAAAAGTTTGCTCAAAAAGATACTGCTACTGTTCTATCTTTCGAAAAGATCCTTCCTGAATCAGATAAAAGAACCATTTCCTAACTTCGCTTTGACCACAGAAAATGGACGTGCCTTCCAAAATTTGTATACATTTAACGTTAGATGAAAGTTTGGTAAATTTTACTTTATATTCAATCAAGTCGGTGTCTACTAACGATAAGGAAATCCTTAAATTAGGTTTGCTTTTGATTTCGCAAGTAAGCTCCTGTTTAAAAATTATCATTTTTTTTTGTTGTACCAAAAATATTTTTTTGATGGACATGAAGGTAATTGCTTTTTTCATCTTTTTTTTCTTCAGATTATTCATGAAAAAAATTTAAAAGAGTGATCTGAATATAGTACAATTATTTGATTAAATTAGTAGACCCAGTCAAAAAACATTTTAGCTCACTCTCACTCTTTTAGCTCCAAAATTAGGTAACAATAATCAATTACATATAAATTTTTGTTTAAATGACCAGTTTTGAATATGCTAGACAGATAGGATTATCACTCTCAAAAAAGGACGTAACACTAAACGTACCAACTTAAATCTTACTTTTTATAACTCTCATTAGATTTTCTGACTTACCCTACGGTTATAAATTCTAAGACGTTTGCTATATGGACCAAACGGTTCTTTTGTTTTTGCATCAACCGCAACAATGAACTCCTAACTAGACCGGTTCTTTCATTGTAGGTATGTGACGTCACATTTAGAGGTCAAAGACCCCTAACTTTTCGTACCATATTTACTTTGAAGTTAATACACATTGAGCTCTTGAAGGTGTAGTTGCATTCTAGTGATATAATGTTGTGTTTTGTTTTTCTTTTGGTGATTTCGTGTTGTGTCTTGGGTACAAGTACGTATGCATGTTTTCGTATACTCACACATTAATTAATATTTATAACATTAAATTTATTTTGAATTTAATGTTAAATTCAAAACAAACATGTTTCATGATTGTCCTTTACGTCAATTTAAGTGTTTTGCATAAATTAAAATTTAAAAAATGATTAAGATTATTTCTCATAGTAAACAAACTCTTCGTTTCTTTAATAACTCATCTTCTTAATTAATAGTTTTGAATTTACATAAAAGAAAAGGGCGTTATATAATGGCAAACATAGCTATAAAAAAAGAAGCGTTAACATGCTTCAAATTTCAGGTATACCCAATCCATATACCGCGGATACTGAAGAAAATGTTGCAAGAGATTCTAAAACTTTTGGTCCAAAAAACAATGGAAAGTCGCTTCGATTTAGTAGAAGTTTGGATCTCGAAGAAGGCCTCACAGACATTGATATAGAAACTCCAGATTTAAGGTTTTCTATGAAAAATTGTGAATTGTCTGGAATTAAGAACTGCACTGCTAATAATACTGTGTAAGTGATATATTGGTCTCGTTCACTCTTTTGTCCCTTTAATAATAGGATCTTGATAAACCAAAAAGAGCATTAGAAATATGTATGTAAATATTCTATAAATAGTATTTAGTTTTTTTCTCCATTGACTTTATCGGTGGTCAATGGTCGGTTGTTTATTTTAGATACTTTAGTTTGAAGAGCATGTATGAAGGGAATTATGACAGTGGATGAAGCGAAACAAGTATGTAAGGATCGTAGCAAGTGGAAAGAAGTGGTCTCTGCCTACCCCTACGGGAAACAGGCGTGATTATATGTATGTATGTATGTATGTACTTTAGTTTGATTAATTATATTCTGATCTGTAGATCATAGGTGTACCTAATATATGATAATTATTATATTTCAGATACAATTTAGAAGAGTCGTATTTTGATCAATATTATTGGTGCCCAAATCTGTCCATTAAATCTGAATACGAAGTAAATGGACTCATAGGAAAATTGACAGTGAAGGGTTCCGGAAATAGTTTCATTTCTTACTGTAAGTATGTTCTAAAATAGAAATAATATTCATCAACTATAAACGTCCCACAGCTGGGCACAGGACTCTTCCCATATAGAGAAGGCACGAGCATTAATCACCACGCTTGCTCATTTCGTATTTGGCGTTTTTCTTTATAACGTAAATATCTGTAGGTACGCGATTTAGAGCTTTCTTTGTAGCCTAAATATCTGTACTAATATTTTGAAGAGTTTTTGTAGAAAAAATAAATTTGCTTTTCATAAGTTTAATTCGCAAGGAAGGTTGTAAGCTATTTAACATCACGTTATTTGCCTACAATTACAAGTACGGGTTGTCAGAATTATAATAATGTACAACATAATTGCTTGAATCTAAAAATATCTAATATTAATTTAATCTCATTGAGTTTTTATAGTTTTAAACAAAACGTAGGTTGCTTCGCGTTAACATCGCGCTAACATTTTTTTTTTGTCGATCTTCTCAATACAATTTTAATAATCGTATTACAAGTTTATGTATTTTTACCTGTTCTTAAAATAAACTTAGCTCTGTTTGTTTCTTTTTGAATAAATAAACAACATAGTTAATAAGTTATCTTCATCATCAGATAATTACGATATAGTGTTGCGATGTTACTTCAAAAAGAACATCGCATTTTTGAATCATCAACACGCAGTCACCGATTTTTCCTTGAAACTCAAACCTGAAGGAGTAATGCTGACTTTTACGGGAATTAATTTCAGTAATAACGATAAAGGTGAGAAATCTTGATCTTTAATAACGATATAAAGTACGAAAAAACAATAATCCTAACCTCTAAAGTAGTTTGAGTTAATGAACAACAGCCTTGTTAGGCTTTTTATTTGTTTGTTGGTAAAAATATATGAGCCTTGCCGCTAATTAAAATTACAAGCTGTAATACAGTACATATATCCTTACAAGAAACTATATAAACAGAAAACAGTAAATAGAAGAAAAAAATGTATTTAATACCTATTTATTTAACAGGTACTGATGACGAAGAAAATTTGAAGAATTTAGAAGAAACGATAAGAGAACCACTAATGCGACATCTTGTAACACCGTACGTGCAGGGTCTGCAACTGTATCCAGTATTCGCGGGAATATTCAATAACAAAACTATTGCACATGACATTCTTAAAGATATTTCAATTGATTAACCATATCTAGCCAAGTCTATAATTATTTTGGATTGAACTAGCTAAAAATATAGAAAGACGACAATCTCATAAAGACGTTGCATTTAACCTTATTTTAAGGTCACAACATAGTACGAGTCACAATAAAACAATGGCCAAGCCTTTGTTTTTTTTCTAAAGAAGAAGTCATTGATTTCAAGCGTGGTCTTCAATCAACAAACCTATGTATAAAATTAAACATACTTATCGTCGATATAAGCATGGTCCACGATCGACATACCTATCTACTTGATTTTGATTTTTGACTACTATAAAAATTAAGATATCCGCTCATATCAACGTAAGCCAGATATTCTAATTATATCACACACTAACATTATTGACATTGACTTTTATTTTACAAATGAGGTAAATTTAAAAATAATTGTTTATTTATTTTGATTATTCAAAGAACAATCTATGCGAGTGCGTCTAACTTTAGTAGTCAAAGCTTAAGACTTGCAAGTCAGACACATAAACACAAGCCTTTTATTGATTTGTCTACCAAGGTTACAATTATAAAAAAGAAATCTAGTATTTCTATTTTATTCTTCGAAACTTTTTATGATGTTTTAAATTATAAGTTTGATCATTAAGGATTTATCTTACTCAAAATGTTTTTATGTTACCTTACATGCCAATCAGAAAAAAACCTTTCAAAAAGTAATTAACTGTTCATAAAGTATTTTTTGTTTTGATCCTTGTTCATTAAGTTACCCACATTACATTGGCAATTATATACCTTCCGTATTGTTATCAGGAATTCTCTTCAAAAAAAAAATTACCGAAGAAAAATAAATACGAGATTGTTCAAAATGACAACAATTCCCTACCCAATAACTTAAAAAAATACACAATATAAATAGCAAGATTTTTATTATTATTAACTTTTTTAATTTACATCTACAACCCTTTTTGTAAAATTATTAAATTACAAAAAAATAATAGCTATTAGCTAAAAATATTGTTAACATATTAAGATTTTAATTCGGATTAGCAAATCATTCCTTTTTTTTGTGTTTGCCTAAAACTAATGGAGATAAGAATCTAAATATTTGAGTCCATTTTTACTTATGTAATTTTTTTGATGACATTGCTTCAAAAAGTCTTAGTCATCGTTGATACTATTGGCATAGTTAATAGTCTTCTTCAAGAGCTTTGAAGTTGCCGTGACTTTTGGCATTTAACATCGACTGATTCAATAGAAAAAATGTAAATAGCACAAAAACTTATAAATAAACAGAAGCAAGAGTTCTGCAGTTGAACAACAAAACCATAACGTATTTTACTGGTTTATTTTGGCAAGTGTCACAAAATCTAAAAAATATTTTAAGTGATAATAAATAGAAATACAATATTATCACTTAAAATATACATCACTACTAATATTTTAAATTGTAAATATGATATTGGTTTCTTAGGTTTACGCGAATGTAGACATTGAAATAAAACTACTTTTTACGGATTTTTTCGCGGTTTGTATTTAGATTTTAGGTCCCGACGTTTCGACACCTTTGTAGGTATCATGGTCACGGGCAGACTGCCCGTGTAATTGTAAATATGATGTCACACTAATATGGCTTTTTTGTATAATGAGTTAATTTGAACTCTGAAAGTACATAATTAACTTTTAAATAACATAGCGGCCAGACTCACAGAAAAAACTTTATTTACAGACAAAATTGAATTTTAATAACAATCATACGGTGGAAGACATTTTTTCTCATACAGAATACAATTCACTTAAGATGAGAATTACAAATTATCATTAAATACAAAAAGCAGGTATTAGAATAAACCAATAGATTCGCAACACTGATGTGGGTAACCAGAAAACAAAACTCCATAATTGTTGTTTTAGGGAATTCATAGCATATCGTTTCTTGAAAGCAAGCCAGTGGCATTACAAATTATAGGTCCGAGTAACGGATATTTTCAGTTTTAAGTTATTAAATAGTAATGTTGCAAGTATGTAGGGATTGTAGCAAGTGGAAAGAAGTGGTATCTGTCTACTCCTACGGGAAAGAGGTGTGATTTTATGTATTTAAGTATACTAAACTATATGTACACAAGAAATAAAAAAACAAAGGAGACCTATAAAAGAAGTAAAGGTTTATTTATGCTTCTTAAAAATATAATCGTAGTGTTTTTCGAGCAAAAGAAGTAGTGTTTAAGAAAGTCGGTGCTCATGAGAATAATAGTTGTTGAACGTAAGTTTAATAACGATAATAAGAAACCTAAAAAATATATTAAGCGAATGACAGTAGCTCAGGGGCCCAAGTCTACTATTGACAATTGTTTGAATCGTCTGAGTGGGTGGCGTTAGTAGGTCCATTTTAGGATAATTAGCATTCTACTAAATGTCGGAACGTCAAAATTGGCCGTCCCAATGGCCAATTTTGACTTTAAAATTACGTTTTACGTACGTTATTATCCTAAAATGGGCCTACTAACGCCACCCACTCAGACGATTCAAACAATTGTCAATAGCAGACTTGGGCCCCTGGAGGTTCACTGTTTTTTACTTTTTAATCTCTTTCCAAAATTCAATCGGTCACTAAAAAAAATGTCCAACGTAAATAAATGCCTAAGTGTCAATCATTGGTCAATTGGTCATAACAACTTCTTACTATCATAGTACTACAAAATACATACAAAGTGTTTTTTTGACTACATGTTAACAAATATAACCTTAACGTCTAGACAGGATATCAAAGATTTTTTGTCTACTCTACATCTTTTGCAAATGTGTTAATCGATAGTATTTATATTTATAATAACATATTCAATAGCATCCACTTCAGTTTTTGTTAGTTAATATTTTAGTATATATAGGCTTCGAATAGGTTCAGAGTTATATTTCGCAATCAACCGTGAATACAGAAACAGAAATGTTCTCTACTAAAGTGTTTGTTTTCGCAGTTATCTGCTTCGCCGCTGTTAGAAGTAAGTATTTGGTTTTCTTTGATTTATTACTTCAATTTACAGATATATGAAATTATTTTTTAAGATCGACTTTAATTTGTTCTCTTTTTTATTAACATATACAAAAATAGCAGTAAAGTTACTTTACAAATGATATTGGGAATTTGAAATTCGTATAACCTACGGTTACCTTTTATCATTGAAAAAAATGAATTCTAAATTCTAAACATTGGCCAGTAAACTAAAGAAAGTACTGGAAACTATTATTTCAAAACATGATTCCCTTTCTTAATCAATTTGTAGGTGAAATCAGCAATGGTAACTTTATACATAATTGGAACAAGAGACACAGTGTCCGAAAAAAGACGTTGTTATTTACTAAATAGGTAAAAAATAATTAATTTCATTTTATTTAATTTACTTTATTTTTTTATCGCAGGTGAAAGAAAACTATGTGACTTCAACGACGAGAAGTGCCTAACGGAGGGATCTAACCGGTCCTTCGAGAAGTTCATAGCTGGTATCCCCGGCGTGCCTCCCTCAGACCCCCTCGCCGTGGACCTGATCGAGGGCTCCTCTCCAGCCATGAAGTACAAGATAACTGATGCTGCTCTCTCCGGAATGAAGAAGTGCAAAGTTGACAATGTTGGGTAAGCTATCCTACTCATTTACATAGATAAGTAGGGTAATTCAAAAATATGGTTAATCAAGTTAACTTTTGCTTGCAGTAGTGGAAAATGGAAACCCTTTTCCCATTTCTCAAGACATTTTTTTCCTTCATTATTTTATCGGGTCAGATCGAAAGCAACTAGGATGGTGTAAAACAACAATTTTGCAATTTTTTGAATAACTATAAAATTTAAGTTTTGTAAATCTTTTCAAAATTCCAGAATTTCTCTGCAAGATGACAAATACAAGTACCAAGTTAGGTGCCCCCATCTTGTCATTGAGATGAACACTGAGGTAAGCGGCGCCATCGGTGAAGGAAAGGGAACCTGCAAAGTTGTTATCGGTAAGCATCCTTTACCAATTATTTTACATTAGAAAAATATTCTGGGAATACAAGAACAATGTAAATTAGCCTGAAATAACACTTTGGAGGGATCGAATAAGACCGTCAAAAATAAAAACGCCTAATAAAGTAAATATAAACCAATTTTTGGTCACAATAAATCCTCATAAATTTTCGTTACTTAAGAGAAAAAAGAGACTCAATTAAGTCGCTTTTTTTCTACTTACAATTTTTTTAGTTCCAGAAAAGCTAGCAAAGCGGTACTTACCGTAATAAAAAAGCACCTTTATTATATGAATATTTAGCTAACTAAACAATGACTTTCAGAAAACTACCTGCTGAAATACCGCGGCGACTACGCTAAGACTCAGGACGCTAATGGCAAACTTCACATGAACTTGAAGACTCACGACTTGGAGGAGGACCCCGTTGGCAAGGTCAACATTGAGTGCAAGAACGGTAAGTTTATTTACTTATCAAAATATTTAAACATGACCAACACCAGCAATGCTGGAGTTCAGAGCTATTCGATAGTGTTGTTAATAATTTACACATTACAATATGTTCTATTAATTCATTCCTTCAACAGTACCGTTAATCAATCAATACATATAAAGGAGCCGAGTTCAATGTTTATAAAGGACTACTTCTGAGGTACTACCCTGTCGATGGCAAAACGATTTGTTTAAACGATCCAAAATTGCATCCAATTTCGGGTATCAAACATTGACAACCTCCTCGTTTAGAAAGGGGCGAAAAAAAATCTAATCACTTTATGTATATTTTTACGTTTTTTTTCAGCTGGTTCCTCCCACGAACTTCCTAGCGACAAATGGCAGACAGTAGGCAACGAGATCCTTAAGGCCACCTTCGACAGTTTCAAGACCAAATACATCAGCAACGTGAACGCTTACCTCACAGTCGTCCCTGTTGAAGATATGTTCTACCAGGAATAAGGTTTTAATGCTTTTTGAATAAAACACATTTTCTTGCAATACATTTGATGATTTTATTCCAATACCAGTAATATTACAATCATAAATCCCTGCTTGCACCTTTTTTTTCTTCACAGATAAATATTAAGATAGTGTCCCGCTAAAACAAATTATTCTGAATAAGTATGATATTGACTACTCCACTCTGGAGAGTTTGAAATAATTAGGACGAAGTTAATGCACCAAATACTGAGTGTATATAAAAATTTTCTTACTTTTTGAAATTGAAAATTATTATTAAAAAAATAAGAAGTATCTGACGCTTCCACCAAGACACGAGACAAGTTTAATATAAAAACAAAACAACAAGACAATATAGACATTTTTATGTACTCTTCATTTTTATGACTTACTAGCTGTGCCCGCGACTTCGTCCGCGTGGAATAGTTACTTTTCTGGCAGCATATTTAGAATTAGGTTTTTATACATATACTTTCGCTTGGGTAGCTATAAATTTACTTTACAGACGCTTCTCCGATACGATATTTGACGTATGGCCATCGGGGATGAAAGCATAAAGGCTCCTAGGATTGATTGAAACAGCTGAGACTTAGATCTACACCCACAACTTTCAACGTCTGACCTTGGGCTTTATTAATCGTCATCGCAAAACATAGGCTGACTGGAAACTGGACTCGTTTAAAACTAAATGGGAAATTATTTAGAATGAGAGGAATCCGAATCATTTCTATCTTGCCTTTCCTCTCAAAAGTCCTTGAACGTCTAGTCCATATGCAGATTAGTGCATTTCCTCCTAAATTTAACCTTCTCATTCCCTTCCAGTCAGGTTTTAGACCTGAACATAGCACTACCACAGCTCTGGTTCAAATTACGGATGACATTAGATCAGGCATGGAAATCGGTAATCTACCGGTACTTGCATTGCTGGATTTCAGCAATGCCTTTAATACTGTTGATTTCGATATTTTACTTGGCATATTGTGCTCCCTCAACATATCTCCACCGGTAATTCAATGGTTTCACAGTTACTTACACGGTCGGCGGCAACGTATTCGCATCTTAATCGAGTAAGCCGTTTCTGAGATTGGCGTGCTCAAACACACAGACAAACAGACAAACAGCTAAAAAAATAATAATTATAATTTCAGGTTCGGCATCGATATTATAACAACCCTTGCTACTTTTTTTGTTTATATTTCCATTGTACAGACACCACTTTTCTACAATTTTATTATATGTATAGATGATTTTTCAAATTGACATAACTTTTTTATTTATGTACCGATTGACATGAAATAAACACTAAATGTTAAGTGAAGCTTACAACAATATACTCGTGAAAACCGCATCTTAATCGAGTAAGCCGTTTCTGAGATTAGCGTGCACAAACACACAGACAAACAGACAAACAGACAAACAGACAAAATTAATAATAATTATAATTTCAGGTTCGGCATCGATATTATAACAACCCTTGCTACTTTTTTTGTTTATATTTCCTTTGTACAGACACCACTTTTCTACAATTTTATTATATGTAAAGATAGATGATTTTTCAAATTGACATAACTTTTTTATTTATGTACCGATTGACATGAAATAAACACTAAATGTTAAGTGAAGCTTACAAAAATATACTCGTGAAAACCGCATCTTAATCGAGTAAGCCGTTTCTGAGATTAGCGTGCACAAACACACAGACAAACAGACAAACAGACAAAAATAATAATAATTATAATTGGGTTCGGCATCGATATTATAACAACCCTTGCTACTTTTTTTGTTTATATTTCCATTGTACAGACACCACTTTTCTACAATTTTATTATATGAATAGAAGATAGATGATTTTTCAAATTGACATAACTTTTTTATTTATGTACCGATTGACATGAAATAAACACTAAATGTTAAGTGAAGCTTACAACAATATACTCGTGAAAACCGCATCTTAATCGAGTAAGCCGTTTCTGAGATTAGCGTGCACAAACACACAGACAAACAGACAAACAGACAAAAATAATAATAATTATAATTTCAGGTTCGGCATCGATATTATAATAACCCTTGCTACTTTTTTTGTTTATATTTCCATTGTACAGACACCACTTTTCTACAATTTTATTATATGTATAGATGATTTTTCAAATTGACATAACTTTTTTATTTATGTACCGATTGACATGAAATAAACACTAAATGTTAAGTGAAGCTTACAACAATATACTCTTGAAAACCGCATCTTAATCGAGTAAGCCGTTTCTGAGATTAGCGTGCACAAACACACAGACAAACAGACAAACAGACAAACAGACAAAAAAAATAATAATTATAATTTCAGGTTTGGCATCGATATTCTAACAACCCTTGCTACTTTTTTTGTTTATATTTCCTTTGTACAGACACCACTTTTCTACAATTTTATTATATGTAATAATGGATAGATGATTTTTCAAATTGACATAACTTTTTTATTTATGTACCGATTGACATGAAATAAACACTAAATGTTAAGTGAAGCTTACAAAAATATACTCGTGAAAACCGCATCTTAATCGAGTAAGCCGTTTCTGAGATTAGCGTGCACAAACACATAGACAAACAGACAAACAGACAAAAATAATAATAATTATAATTGGGTTCGGCATCGATATTATAACAACCCTTGCTACTTTTTTTGTTTATATTTCCATTGTACAGACACCACTTTTCTACAATTTTATTATATGTATAGATAGATGATTTTTCAAATTGACATAACTTTTTTATTTATGTACCGATTGACATGAAATAAACACTAAATGTTAAGTGAAGCTAACTACAATACATTCGTGAAAACCGCATCTTAATCGAGTAAGCCGTTTCTGAGATTAGCGTGCACAAACACACAGACAAACAGACAAAAAAATAATAATTATAATTTCAGGTTCGGCATCGATATTATAATAACCCTTGCTACTTTTTTTGTTTATATTTCCATTGTACAGACACCACTTTTCTACAATTTTATTATATGTATAGATGATTTTTCAAATTGACATAACTTTTTAATTAATGTACCGATTGACATGAGATAAACACTAAATGTTAAGTGAAGCTTACAACAATATACTCTTGAAAACCGCATCTTAATCGAGTAAGCCGTTTCTGAGATTAGCGTGCACAAACACACAGACAAACAGACAAACAGACAAAAAAAATAATAATTATAATTTCAGGTTCGGCATCGATATTCTAACAACCCTTGCTACTTTTTTTGTTTATATTTCCTTTGTACAGACACCACTTTTCTACAATTTTATTATTTGTATGGATAGATGATTTTTCAAATTGACATAAATTTTTTATTTATGTACCGATTGACATGAAATAAACACTAAATGTTAAGTGAAGCTTACAACAATATACTCGTGAAAACCGCATCTTAATCGAGTAAGCCATTTCTGAGATTAGCGTGCACAAACACACAGACAAACAGACAAAAATAATAATAATTATAATTTCGGGTTCGGCATCGATATTATAACAACCCTTGCTACTTTTTTTGCTTATATTTCCATTGTACAGACACCACTTTTCTACAATTTTATTATATGTATAGATGATTTTTCAAATTGACATAACTTTTTTATTAATGTACCGATTGACATGAAATAAACACTAAATGTTAAGTGAAGCTTACAACAATATACTCGTGAAAACCGCATCTTAATCGAGTAAGCCGTTTCTGAGATTAGCGTGCACAAACACACAGACAAACAGACAAACAGACAAACAGACAAAAAAAATAATAAGTATAATTTCAGGTTCGGCATCGATATTCTAACAACCCTTGCTACTTTTTTTGTTTATATTTCCTTTGTACAGACACCACTTTTCTACAATTTTATTATATGTATAG
The DNA here is from genome assembly GCA_905146925.1 of Autographa gamma. NCBI lineage: Eukaryota > Metazoa > Arthropoda > Insecta > Lepidoptera > Noctuidae > Autographa > Autographa gamma. The sequence goes on from LR989858.1 coordinate 3,963,172, forward strand.
ATAGATGATTTTTCAAATTGACATAACTTTTTTATTTATGTACCGATTGACATGAAATAAACACTAAATGTTAAGTGAAGCTTACTACAATACATTCGTGAAAACCGCATCTTAATCGCATAAGCCGTTTCTGAGATTAGCGTGCACAAACACACAGACAAACAGACAAACAGACAAACAGACAAAAAAAATAATAATTATAATTTCAGGTTCGGCATCGATATAATAACAACCCTTACTACTTTTTTTGTTTATATTTCCATTGTACAGACACCACTTTTCTACAATTTTATTATATGTATAGATAGATGATTTTTCAAATCGACATAACTTTTTTATTTATGTACCGATTGACATGAAATAAACACTAAATGTTAAGTGAAGCTTACAACAATATACTCTTGAAAACCGCATCTTAATCGAGTAAGCCGTTTCTGAGATTAGCGTGCACAAACACACAGACAAACAGACAAACAGACAAACAGACAAAAAAAATAATAATTATAATTTCAGGTTCGGCATCGATATTCTAACAACCCTTGCTACTTTTTTTGTTTATATTTCCTTTGTACAGACACCACTTTTCTACAATTTTATTATATGTATGGATAGATGATTTTTCAAATTGACATAACTTTTTTATTTATGTACCGATTGACATGAAATAAACACTAAATGTTAAGTGAAGCTTACAACAATATACTCGTGAAAACCGCATCTTAATCGAGTAAGCCGTTTCTGAGATTAGCGTGCACAAACACACAGACAAACAGACAAACAGACAAAAAAAATAATAATTATAATTTCAGGTTCGGCATCGATATTATAACAACCCTTGCTACTTTTTTTGCTTATATTTCCATTGTACAGACACCACTTTTCTACAATTTTATTATATGTATAGATAGATGATTTTTCAAATCGACATAACTTTTTTATTTATGTACCGATTGACATGAAATAAACACTAAATGTTAAGTGAAGCTTACAACAATATACTCGTGAAAACCGCATCTTAATCGAGTAAGCCGTTTCTGAGATTAGCGTGCACAAACACACAGACAAACAGACAAACAGACAAAAATAATAATAATTATAATTTCAGGTTCGGCATCGATATTATAATAACCCTTGCTACTTTTTTTGTTTATATTTCCATTGTACAGACACCACTTTTCTACAATTTTATTATATGTATAGATGATTTTTCAAATTGACATAACTTTTTTATTTATGTACCGATTGACATGAAATAAACACTAAATGTTAAGTGAAGCTTACAACAATATACTCTTGAAAACCGCATCTTAATCGAGTAAGCCGTTTCTGAGATTAGCGTGCACAAACACACAGACAAACAGACAAACAGACAAACAGACAAAAAAAATAATAATTATAATTTCAGGTTCGGCATCGATATTCTAACAACCCTTGCTACTTTTTTTGTTTATATTTCCTTTGTACAGACACCACTTTTCTACAATTTTATTATATGTAATGGATAGATGATTTTTCAAATTGACATAACTTTTTTATTTATGTACCGATTGACATGAAATAAACACTAAATGTTAAGTGAAGCTCACAACAATATACTCGTGAAAACCGCATCTTAATCGAGTAAGCCGTTTCTGAGATTAGCGTGCACAAACACACAGACAAACAGACAAACAGACAAACAGACAAAATTAATAATAATTATAATTTCAGGTTCGGCATCGATATTATAACAACCCTTGCTACTTTTTTTGTTTATATTTCCTTTGTACAGACACCACTTTTCTACAATTTTATTATATGTAAAGATAGATGATTTTTCAAATTGACATAACTTTTTTATTTATGTACCGATTGACATGAAATAAACACTAAATGTTAAGTGAAGCTTACAAAAATATACTCGTGAAAACCGCATCTTAATCGAGTAAGCCGTTTCTGAGATTAGCGTGCACAAACACATAGACAAACAGACAAACAGACAAAAATAATAATAATTATAATTGGGTTCGGCATCGATATTATAACAACCCTTGCTACTTTTTTTGTTTATATTTCCATTGTACAGACACCACTTTTCTACAATTTTATTATATGTATAGATAGATGATTTTTCAAATTGACATAACTTTTTTATTTATGTACCGATTGACATGAAATAAACACTAAATGTTAAGTGAAGCTTACTACAATACATTCGTGAAAACCGCATCTTAATCGAGTAAGCCGTTTCTGAGATTAGCGTGCACAAACACACAGACAAACAGACAAAAAAATAATAATTATAATTTCAGGTTCGGCATCGATATTCTAACAACCCTTGCTACTTTTTTTGTTTATATTTCCTTTGTACAGACACCACTTTTCTACAATTTTATTATATGTATGGATAGATGATTTTTCAAATTGACATAACTTTTTAATTTATGTACCGATTGACATGAGATAAACACTAAATGTTAAGTGAAGCTTACAACAATATACTCGTGAAAACCGCATCTTAATCGACTAAGCCATTTCTGAGATTAGCGTGCACAAACACACAGACAAACAGACAAAAATAATAATAATTATAATTTCGGGTTCGGCATCGATATTATAACAACCCTTGCTACTTTTTTTGCTTATATTTCCATTGTACAGACACCACTTTTCTACAATTTGATTATATGTATAGATGATTTTTCAAATTGACATAACTTTTTTATTTATGTACCGATTGACATGAAATAAACACTAAATGTTAAGTGAAGCTTACAACAATATACTCTTGAAAACCGCATCTTAATCGAGTAAGCCGTTTCTGAGATTAGCGTGCACAAACACACAGACAAACAGACAAACAGACAAACAGACAAAAAAAATAATAATTATAATTTCAGGTTCGGCATCGATATTCTAACAACCCTTGCTACTTTTTTTGTTTATATTTCCTTTGTACAGACACCACTTTTCTACAATTTTTTATATGTATGTATAGATGATTTTTCAAATTGACATAACTTTTTAATTTATGTACCGATTGACATGAGATAAACACTAAATGTTAAGTGAAGCTTACAACAATATACTCTTGAAAACCGCATCTTAATCGAGTAAGCCGTTTCTGAGATTAGCGTGCACAAACACACAGACAAACAGACAAACAGACAAAAAAAATAAGAATTATAATTTCAGGTTCGGCATCGATATTCTAACAACCCTTGCTACTTTTTTTGTTTATATTTCCTTTGTACAGACACCACTTTTCTACAATTTTATTATATGTATGGATAGATGATTTTTCAAATTGACATAAATTTTTTATTTATGTACCGATTGACATGAAATAAACACTAAATGTTAAGTGAAGCTTACAACAATATACTCGTGAAAACCGCATCTTAATCGACTAAGCCATTTCTGAGATTAGCGTGCACAAACACACAGACAAACAGACAAAAATAATAATAATTATAATTTCGGGTTCGGCATCGATATTATAACAACCCTTGCTACTTTTTTTGCTTATATTTCCATTGTACAGACACCACTTTTCTACAATTTTATTATATGTATAGATGATTTTTCAAATTGACATAACTTTTTTATTAATGTACCGATTGACATGAAATAAACACTAAATGTTAAGTGAAGCTTACAACAATATACTCGTGAAAACCGCATCTTAATCGAGTAAGCCGTTTCTGAGATTAGCGTGCACAAACACACAGACAAACAGACAAACAGACAAACAGACAAAAAAAATAATAAGTATGTAGGATCAGGAGTGCCGAGAGGTATATCGTCAGGGTTTGGAGTACCCATTTTATTGGGATAAACAAGACTATATAATCAATGAAAGTTTTATTACACAATTAAATAAACACACAATACAAAACAATATAGATTAAAAACATAGATCAGGTAAAATAGGCGAACAGACTTTTTAAAGGTCACAGTTCGTACAGTGGCCAAGCCACCCTTACAAAGTGTATCAGTGAAATACAGCTATGTAAAAATATACAGCAGCGCTGTACCAGTAAACCGACAGTTTTGTCGGGAGCAGGAGAGCTCTTAATCAAGTCGAATCCGAAGACCGACTGACTAGCTAACGAATGCACGCTCTTTTATAAGGCGATGCCCCCACTTTGCAATCCCTCCACGACAACTCTGTCCGATAACGCACGGAAGTACGTCACGTGTTTACTCGATACAAAATGTGCAAAATCTAACAAGATTCACATTACATTACATTGAAACATAAAGTAATCAAATAATACAAGATTAATTGTCTGATTGTCGCAAATAAACAATGGCAAATTCACAAAGTAAATCATTAAAGCAACATATTATCATCAATTGTTTTGAACAAAAATATCGGTCACACTTATCGAAATAAGTTGCCAAAAATCATGTAGTAGGACTTAATAAATTACGTTTTGATTTATTAGACAGTAATTGGTACTTAAAATCACTTAAATCAACAATAAGAAAATTAACGCATAACAAAAGGTATCTACCCACAATTGTAATTGACAACCAACTCCGACACGGCCAGAACTGACGTTCTACACGACCTCGTGTGTTTCTGAAAAAGAAAATCTCTTGTGAATATCGATCGGCCTTTCTGACAAACAAAAGCCTTAACAAGGAGTATGTTGAAAAGAAAAATCCTGAATTAGTCAATTAAAATGATTATCAACAGCAGTTGCATCGCAACCATAAAAAAAAATCATCATGCTGTTACCGACAATACATAGCTCAACGAAAGTAGAGACATAGTCTCCAAGCCGAAATCACACCATGGGATTCGACAAGTAATTTGGAGTCGAATAGACAACCCGCATAGGCGTCAAAATAGACAACCCGCATAGGCGTCAACATAGACAACCCGCATAGGCGTCAACATAGACAACCCGCATAAGCGTCAAGTTCAACCTCCAAATCCAGGAGTCAACATAGACATCCGATTAAACATCTAGTTAAACAAGAGTCATCATAGACATCTTGTCAATACAGCTATAGTATGTCAGCAGCAGATGAATCATCATCAGTGTCAGTATTGACATCATCACTAACATTAACTGGACATTCAGGCATTTTTCGTACACGATCATGGGCATATTTGTAAATTCTATTGGTATTTAAAGCTTTTAACAAATATCTATCACCATCCAATAGTTCCAAAATTCTATAAGGACCTTTAAATTTAGGATCTAATTTAGTTTGGTTTCGTTCCTCATTAGCAATAAGTACTAAGTCTCCAACTTGAAACTTTTTCAAAATAGCTTTAGTCTTATCAAAACGAACTTTATCATATTCGGCATTTTTAGTTATACCCAGGGCAGCTTGTTCTCTTACACGGGACAGATTTACTTCTGCCTCGTCACTATCAACAGTCATCAACCCCAAAGGTCTAGCAACTCGACCAATCAATAACTCTAAAGGACTAGATTTGGTTACCCGATTAATTGTGCAATTTAGAGCAATTTGAACGTCTTCAATGGCATCTTGCCATGAGCGCTCACTGGTCTCAACGGCGGTGAGCATACTTTTTAATGTTTTCATTATACGTTCAACTTGCCCATTAGCCCTACATGCACCGGTAGCTATTAAATGCAAAGCAATATTATGGGAATCACAAAATTCTTTAAAGTTTTTGCTAGCAAAACAACGTCCTTGGTCAGCTATAACTCGAGATGGTGATCCAAATAATGATACACTAGACTTAAGGGCTTTAATGCAATTTGATGCGTCAATCTGGGTTGTATGGTACAGTAAAACATACTTTGTAAATGAATCAATTATAACAATTATGTATTCCTTGAGATCACTCTTTCCACTAAGTTTTCCTGTAACATCTATGTGCACTGTATGCCAAGGTATACTGACTTTAGGTATGGGGTGTAATTCTGCTTGAATTTTACCTGAGTTAGATTTTGAGATCTTACACGTGATACAGTTATCTACGAATTTTCTAACATATTTAGCCATTTTATCAAACCAGTAATGTTCATAGACCTTTTCAAGTGTTTTATCCCAGCCTAAATGCATGATTGCTTCATGGATGTGGTTTATAACAGACCATCTAAAAGCTCTTGGGACAATAGGTAAACAACGAGTTTGTCCATTGCGTTGTATTTTACGGTACAAGGTTCCTGATCGTAATTCATAACTTTGGGCAATATCAGGGGGTAGAGAGTTACTTTTCAGATTGGAAATGATTGCTAAAATCTCAGAATCACGCTGTTGTTCAGCTAAAAGCCAACTATCAGACAGAGTTGTAATATCAACACGTTTCTGTTCTATTTTATCGATTGTTTGTGGAAGGGGGTTTCTAGAAAGAAAGTCTACATGGTTCATATATCTGCCTGCTCTATACACAATGTCAAAATCATAAGCCTGTAGAAAAGCCCACCATCTATGTACTCGGGGAGTTAAATCAGCCTTACTGCGAGACGCTTTAAGGGAATTACAGTCAGTTACGACAGTAAATTTATGTCCTTGCAGATAATAGTGAAAATGCTTAACTGCGTTAACAACGGCCAAAGTTTCCAATTCATAAGAATGATATTTACTTTCAGTTGCAGTCGTTCTTTTACTATAGTATTCTACAACATGCATTTCTTTATCAACTTTTTGAAAGAGAATGGCACCGTAACCATCAGCACTAGCGTCAGTATGTAATTCGATGGGATATTCAGGGTTATAAATCATTAAAACGGGCTCATTTGTAAGAATTGAAATAACTCTTTGCCTAATTTTCTCATGCTCATCGGTCCACTTAAAACTCTGTTTACTAGTAGTTAAGATGAACAAAGGTTTCATAATCTGTGAAAAGTTCTTTACAAATTTTCTAAAATATAATGCAAGACCAATAAACTGTCTTATTGGTGAATTGTTTTGGGACACTTTAAATTAATCAAAGCTTCTATTTTTCGAGGATTTGGGCGAAGTTCCCCAGAAGTGATTTCGTACCCAAGATATTCTACTCTCCGCTTTAGAAAAGAACATTTGCTCAGATTCAACGAAAACCCTGCTCTAGTCAATGATTCAAGGACTTCTTCTAGTCTATGTAAACCTTCACAGGGGTCTCTACTGGGCACCATGATGTCATCGATGTAAATAATCACATAAGAATAGACTAACTTGCCTAATGCATTAGTTACAGCACGCTGGAAAACACTAGGAGCATTACGTAAACCGAATGGCATAGCCAAATATTCAAATTGGCCATCCGGTGTTACAAAGGCAGTGGCTTCAATACTATCAGGATGAATAGGTATCTGATGAAACCCAGAAGTACAGTCAAGGCAAGTGTAAAAGTTAGCACCGCATAACCTTGCAATTTGATCAGCAATAAGGGGCAATGGAAACCTATCTGCAATGGTATTACTATTGAGCTCACGGTAGTCTATGCACATTCGATCAGATCCGTCGCGTTTTTTTATCAATAAAATAGGACTTGCAAATGGAGAGCAACTAGGTCTAACTATTTGAGCGTCAATTAGATCATTAATTTTGGAACGAACAATCTGCCTTTCTTCAGGAGTAAGTCTGTACGGTCGGCGATGGACCGTCTTATGTGGGTCAATAAGGCGTATTTTAAGTTCACCCGATGTGACTCGAGTACGTGGTAGTCCTTTTGCAAAAGCATGAGAATATTTTTTAAGAAGATTAATCAACTGTGGTTTAAATTCGGATGGAATATCTGTGTCAATATCATGAAAACTCGAAGTATCAGGAATAGAGCATTGATCAACAAACTTAATTTTTGTAATAGTAAGACTTGTTTCGGTCATGTTAACCGCGAAACCTAATTTTAATATTTCACGCCCTATCATGATATCATGGCTTATATAGGCATCCGGTATCACATGAAACAGTATCTCTAAATGGTAACCATCTATTTCTACTTCACTCAGAATTTGTTCGGTACATATTATGTTAGAATTTCCTATTCCCATTACATTGACCATACAAGAAATACGTTTGCCAGACAACTTTTTGGAACATGATTCAGTAATAAGAGAACATTCAGCCCCAGAGTCATAACAAAATGTAAGCGACTCACCAGATTGCTGTAGAACACCAGTGATAGGTCGTACATCACAAGCTTCAACTCGCTTCACGGATGGTTGGCTGCTCGAAGGCCGACTCCCGGTCGCCTTTGGGCAGCGAGGAGCGACGTGTCCCGTCTCCCCACAGCGGTAGCAGACTATCTTCTTTGGTGTCGCCTTATGTGACGAACTGGCTGGTCCAGAATGTTTGTTAGTTTTCTCGGCCTTCTTGCGACAGTTTGTAGATTTATGCCCTACTATACCACAAAAGTGACAAACTACTGTGCCTGGTTTGAACTTCTTAGGTTGAGAAGAATCTTGCTGGTCAAAGGAAATCTGAGATTTTCTCTTAAGATGGGACAAGACACTCAGTTCTTGATGAAGTTTATGCCTAGTATGTACTTCGGTAGTAAATGCTATACGTTGAGCACGGGAATCAAATTTGGAGACATGGGCCAGTACAGTAGATACAGCTATGTGTTCGACACTAAGGCTATTCCATTTAGAGGTCAGTGAAGTGATCTGTCGACTAGCATATGCGGCTAAAGATTCTCCTTCTTTTGGTTGACTATTATGAAGGTTAATGAGGGTAGCGGCAACAGTATCCGAAACGGCATAACGAGAGAGGAAGAGACTCTTAAAGTCTGTCCAGGTCATACCTGCGTATGATACTTGGGAAAGCCAAACATTAGCACTGCCCTTCAAGGCTTTAGTGAGAGCAATAATAAGAGGGCCACCTTGAAGAGGCGTTTCCGATAGGCAAATATCAACGGTTGTACTCCAAGATTGAGCATTGGAATCGGGTAGGTCTGGGTCAAAAGTGGGCAAAGGAATTACAGCTGTAGAAGAAGCTGATTGAGTCTTAATCGATTCGATTAACTGAGTCATATTATGATTCTGAAGATCAAACATTGCTCGCCATGGAACACCAACACCTTCCGACTCCTGGGCTAAACCTAATCCCACTTCTGATGTAGGATCAGGAGTGCCGAGAGGTATATCGTCAGGGTTTGGAGTACCCATTTTATTGGGATAAACAAGACTATATAATCAATGAAAGTTTTATTACACAATTAAATAAACACACAATACAAAACAATATAGATTAAAAACATAGATCAGGTAAAATAGGCGAACAGACTTTTTAAAGGTCACAGTTCGTACAGTGGCCAAGCCACCCTTACAAAGTGTATCAGTGAAATACAGCTATGTAAAAATATACAGCAGCGCTGTACCAGTAAACCGACAGTTTTGTCGGGAGCAGGAGAGCTCTTAATCAAGTCGAATCCGAAGACCGACTGACTAGCTAACGAATGCACGCTCTTTTATAAGGCGATGCCCCCACTTTGCAATCCCTCCACGACAACTCTGTCCGATAACGCACGGAAGTACGTCACGTGTTTACTCGATACAAAATGTGCAAAATCTAACAAGATTCACATTACATTACATTGAAACATAAAGTAATCAAATAATACAAGATTAATTGTCTGATTGTCGCAAATAAACAATGGCAAATTCACAAAGTAAATCATTAAAGCAACATATTATCATCAATTGTTTTGAACAAAAATATCGGTCACACTTATCGAAATAAGTTGCCAAAAATCATGTAGTAGGACTTAATAAATTACGTTTTGATTTATTAGACAGTAATTGGTACTTAAAATCACTTAAATCAACAATAAGAAAATTAACGCATAACAAAAGGTATCTACCCACAATTGTAATTGACAACCAACTCCGACAAGTATAATTTCAGGTTCGGCATCGATATTCTAACAACCCTTGCTACTTTTTTTGTTTATATTTCCTTTGTACAGACACCACTTTTCTACAATTTTATTATATGTATAGATAGATGATTTTTCAAATTGACATAACTTTTTTATTTATGTACCGATTGACATGAAATAAACACTAAATGTTAAGTGAAGCTTACTACAATACATTCGTGAAAACCGCATCTTAATCGCATAAGCCGTTTCTGAGATTAGCGTGCACAAACACACAGACAAACAGACAAACAGACAAACAGACAAAAAAAATAATAATTATAATTTCAGGTTCGGCATCGATATTATAACAACCCTTACTACTTTTTTTGTTTATATTTCCATTGTACAGACACCACTTTTCTACAATTTTATTATATGTATAGATAGATAGATGATTTTTCAAATCGACATAACTTTTTTATTTATGTACCGATTGACATGAAATAAACACTAAATGTTAAGTGAAGCTTACAACAATATACTCTTGAAAACCGCATCTTAATCGAGTAAGCCGTTTCTGAGATTAGCGTGCACAAACACACAGACAAACAGACAAACAGACAAACAGACAAAAAAAATAATAATTATAATTTCAGGTTCGGCATCGATATTCTAACAACCCTTGCTACTTTTTTTGTTTATATTTCCTTTGTACAGACACCACTTTTCTACAATTTTATTATATGTATGGATAGATGATTTTTCAAATTGACATAACTTTTTTATTTATGTACCGATTGACATGAAATAAACACTAAATGTTAAGTGAAGCTTACAACAATATACTCGTGAAAACCGCATCTTAATCGAGTAAGCCGTTTCTGAGATTAGCGTGCACAAACACACAGACAAACAGACAAACAGACAAACAGACAAAAAAAATAATAATTATAATTTCAGGTTCGGCATCGATATTATAACAACCCTTGCTACTTTTTTTGCTTATATTTCCATTGTACAGACACCACTTTTCTACAATTTTATTATATGTATAGATAGATGATTTTTCAAATCGACATAACTTTTTTATTTATGTACCGATTGACATGAAATAAACACTAAATGTTAAGTGAAGCTTACAACAATATACTCGTGAAAACCGCATCTTAATCGAGTAAGCCGTTTCTGAGATTAGCGTGCACAAACACACAGACAAACAGACAAACAGACAAACAGACAAAAAAAATAATAAGTATAATTTCAGGTTCGGCATCGATATTCTAACAACCCTTGCTACTTTTTTTGTTTATATTTCCTTTGTACAGACACCACTTTTCTACAATTTTATTATATGTATAGATAGATGATTTTTCAAATTGACATAACTTTTTTATTTATGTACCGATTGACATGAAATAAACACTAAATGTTAAGTGAAGCTTACTACAATACATTCGTGAAAACCGCATCTTAATCGCATAAGCCGTTTCTGAGATTAGCGTGCACAAACACACAGACAAACAGACAAACAGACAAACAGACAAAAAAAATAATAATTATAATTTCAGGTTCGGCATCGATATTATAACAACCCTTGCTACTTTTTTTGCTTATATTTCCATTGTACAGACACCACTTTTCTACAATTTTATTATATGTATAGATAGATGATTTTTCAAATTGACATAACTTTTTTATTTATGTACCGATTGACATGAAATAAACACTAAATGTTAAGTGAAGCTTACTACAATACATTCGTGAAAACCGCATCTTAATCGCATAAGCCGTTTCTGAGATTAGCGTGCACAAACACACAGACAAACAGACAAACAGACAAACAGACAAAAAAAATAATAATTATAATTTCAGGTTCGGCATCGATATTATAACAACCCTTACTACTTTTTTTGTTTATATTTCCATTGTACAGACACCACTTTTCTACAATTTTATTATATGTATAGATAGATAGATGATTTTTCAAATCGACATAACTTTTTTATTTATGTACCGATTGACATGAAATAAACACTAAATGTTAAGTGAAGCTTACAACAATATACTCTTGAAAACCGCATCTTAATCGAGTAAGCCGTTTCTGAGATTAGCGTGCACAAACACACAGACAAACAGACAAACAGACAAACAGACAAAAAAAATAATAATTATAATTTCAGGTTCGGCATCGATATTCTAACAACCCTTGCTACTTTTTTTGTTTATATTTCCTTTGTACAGACACCACTTTTCTACAATTTTATTATATGTATGGATAGATGATTTTTCAAATTGACATAACTTTTTTATTTATGTACCGATTGACATGAAATAAACACTAAATGTTAAGTGAAGCTTACAACAATATACTCGTGAAAACCGCATCTTAATCGAGTAAGCCGTTTCTGAGATTAGCGTGCACAAACACACAGACAAACAGACAAACAGACAAACAGACAAAAAAAATAATAATTATAATTTCAGGTTCGGCATCGATATTATAACAACCCTTGCTACTTTTTTTGCTTATATTTCCATTGTACAGACACCACTTTTCTACAATTTTATTATATGTATAGATAGATGATTTTTCAAATCGACATAACTTTTTTATTTATGTACCGATTGACATGAAATAAACACTAAATGTTAAGTGAAGCTTACAACAATATACTCGTGAAAACCGCATCTTAATCGAGTAAGCCGTTTCTGAGATTAGCGTGCACAAACACACAGACAAACAGACAAACAGACAAACAGACAAAAAAAATAATAAGTATAATTTCAGGTTCGGCATCGATATTCTAACAACCCTTGCTACTTTTTTTGTTTATATTTCCTTTGTACAGACACCACTTTTCTACAATTTTATTATATGTATAGATAGATGATTTTTCAAATTGACATAACTTTTTTATTTATGTACCGATTGACATGAAATAAACACTAAATGTTAAGTGAAGCTTACTACAATACATTCGTGAAAACCGCATCTTAATCGCATAAGCCGTTTCTGAGATTAGCGTGCACAAACACACAGACAAACAGACAAACAGACAAACAGACAAAAAAAATAATAATTATAATTTCAGGTTCGGCATCGATATTATAACAACCCTTGCTACTTTTTTTGCTTATATTTCCATTGTACAGACACCACTTTTCTACAATTTTATTATATGTATAGATAGATGATTTTTCAAATCGACATAACTTTTTTATTTATGTACCGATTGACATGAAATAAACACTAAATGTTAAGTGAAGCTTACAACAATATACTCGTGAAAACCGCATCTTAATCGATTAAGCCGTTTCTGAGATTAGCGTGCACAAACACACAGACAAACAGACAAACAGACAAAAATAATAATAATTATAATTTCAGGTTCGGCATCGATATTATAATAACCCTTGCTACTTTTTTTGTTTATATTTCCATTGTACAGACACCACTTTTCTACAATTTTATTATATGTATAGATGATTTTTCAAATTGACATAACTTTTTTATTTATGTACCGATTGACATGAAATAAACACTAAATGTTAAGTGAAGCTTACAACAATATACTCTTGAAAACCGCATCTTAATCGAGTAAGCCGTTTCTGAGATTAGCGTGCACAAACACACAGACAAACAGACAAACAGACAAACAGACAAAAAAAATAATAATTATAATTTCAGGTTCGGCATCGATATTCTAACAACCCTTGCTACTTTTTTTGTTTATATTTCCTTTGTACAGACACCACTTTTCTACAATTTTATTATATGTAATGGATAGATGATTTTTCAAATTGACATAACTTTTTTATTTATGTACCGATTGACATGAAATAAACACTAAATGTTAAGTGAAGCTCACAACAATATACTCGTGAAAACCGCATCTTAATCGAGTAAGCCGTTTCTGAGATTAGCGTGCACAAACACACAGACAAACAGACAAACAGACAAACAGACAAAATTAATAATAATTATAATTTCAGGTTCGGCATCGATATTATAACAACCCTTGCTACTTTTTTTGTTTATATTTCCTTTGTACAGACACCACTTTTCTACAATTTTATTATATGTAAAGATAGATGATTTTTCAAATTGACATAACTTTTTTATTTATGTACCGATTGACATGAAATAAACACTAAATGTTAAGTGAAGCTTACAAAAATATACTCGTGAAAACCGCATCTTAATCGAGTAAGCCGTTTCTGAGATTAGCGTGCACAAACACATAGACAAACAGACAAACAGACAAAAATAATAATAATTATAATTGGGTTCGGCATCGATATTATAACAACCCTTGCTACTTTTTTTGTTTATATTTCCATTGTACAGACACCACTTTTCTACAATTTTATTATATGTATAGATAGATGATTTTTCAAATTGACATAACTTTTTTATTTATGTACCGATTGACATGAAATAAACACTAAATGTTAAGTGAAGCTTACTACAATACATTCGTGAAAACCGCATCTTAATCGAGTAAGCCGTTTCTGAGATTAGCGTGCACAAACACACAGACAAACAGACAAAAAAATAATAATTATAATTTCAGGTTCGGCATCGATATTCTAACAACCCTTGCTACTTTTTTTGTTTATATTTCCTTTGTACAGACACCACTTTTCTACAATTTTATTATATGTATGGATAGATGATTTTTCAAATTGACATAACTTTTTAATTTATGTACCGATTGACATGAGATAAACACTAAATGTTAAGTGAAGCTTACAACAATATACTCGTGAAAACCGCATCTTAATCGACTAAGCCATTTCTGAGATTAGCGTGCACAAACACACAGACAAACAGACAAAAATAATAATAATTATAATTTCGGGTTCGGCATCGATATTATAACAACCCTTGCTACTTTTTTTGCTTATATTTCCATTGTACAGACACCACTTTTCTACAATTTTATTATATGTATAGATGATTTTTCAAATTGACATAACTTTTTTATTTATGTACCGATTGACATGAAATAAACACTAAATGTTAAGTGAAGCTTACAACAATATACTCTTGAAAACCGCATCTTAATCGAGTAAGCCGTTTCTGAGATTAGCGTGCACAAACACACAGACAAACAGACAAACAGACAAACAGACAAAAAAAATAATAATTATAATTTCAGGTTCGGCATCGATATTCTAACAACCCTTGCTACTTTTTTTGTTTATATTTCCTTTGTACAGACACCACTTTTCTACAATTTTATTATATGTATGTATAGATGATTTTTCAAATTGACATAACTTTTTAATTTATGTACCGATTGACATGAGATAAACACTAAATGTTAAGTGAAGCTTACAACAATATACTCTTGAAAACCGCATCTTAATCGAGTAAGCCGTTTCTGAGATTAGCGTGCACAAACACACAGACAAACAGACAAACAGACAAAAAAAATAATAATTATAATTTCAGGTTCGGCATCGATATTCTAACAACCCTTGCTACTTTTTTTGTTTATATTTCCTTTGTACAGACACCACTTTTCTACAATTTTATTATATGTATGGATAGATGATTTTTCAAATTGACATAAATTTTTTATTTATGTACCGATTGACATGAAATAAACACTAAATGTTAAGTGAAGCTTACAACAATATACTCGTGAAAACCGCATCTTAATCGACTAAGCCATTTCTGAGATTAGCGTGCACAAACACACAGACAAACAGACAAAAATAATAATAATTATAATTTCGGGTTCGGCATCGATATTATAACAACCCTTGCTACTTTTTTTGCTTATATTTCCATTGTACAGACACCACTTTTCTACAATTTTATTATATGTATAGATGATTTTTCAAATTGACATAACTTTTTTATTAATGTACCGATTGACATGAAATAAACACTAAATGTTAAGTGAAGCTTACAACAATATACTCGTGAAAACCGCATCTTAATCGAGTAAGCCGTTTCTGAGATTAGCGTGCACAAACACACAGACAAACAGACAAACAGACAAACAGACAAAAAAAATAATAAGTATAATTTCAGGTTCGGCATCGATATTCTAACAACCCTTGCTACTTTTTTTGTTTATATTTCCTTTGTACAGACACCACTTTTCTACAATTTTATTATATGTATAGATAGATGATTTTTCAAATTGACATAACTATTTTATTTATGTACCGATTGACATGAAATAAACACTAAATGTTAAGTGAAGCTTACTACAATACATTCGTGAAAACCGCATCTTAATCGCATAAGCCGTTTCTGAGATTAGCGTGCACAAACACACAGACAAACAGACAAACAGACAAAAAAAATAATAATTATAATTTCAGGTTCGGCATCGATATTATAACAACCCTTACTACTTTTTTTGTTTATATTTCCATTGTACAGACACCACTTTTCTACAATTTTATTATATGTATAGATAGATAGATGATTTTTCAAATCGACATAACTTTTTTATTTATGTACCGATTGACATGAAATAAACACTAAATGTTAAGTGAAGCTTACAACAATATACTCTTGAAAACCGCATCTTAATCGAGTAAGCCGTTTCTGAGATTAGCGTGCACAAACACACAGACAAACAGACAAACAGACAAACAGACAAAAAAAATAATAATTATAATTTCAGGTTCGGCATCGATATTCTAACAACCCTTGCTACTTTTTTTGTTTATATTTCCTTTGTACAGACACCACTTTTCTACAATTTTATTATATGTATGGATAGATGATTTTTCAAATTGACATAACTTTTTTATTTATGTACCGATTGACATGAAATAAACACTAAATGTTAAGTGAAGCTTACAACAATATACTCGTGAAAACCGCATCTTAATCGAGTAAGCCGTTTCTGAGATTAGCGTGCACAAACACACAGACAAACAGACAAACAGACAAACAGACAAAAAAAATAATAATTATAATTTCAGGTTCGGCATCGATATTATAACAACCCTTGCTACTTTTTTTGCTTATATTTCCATTGTACAGACACCACTTTTCTACAATTTTATTATATGTATAGATAGATGATTTTTCAAATCGACATAACTTTTTTATTTATGTACCGATTGACATGAAATAAACACTAAATGTTAAGTGAAGCTCACAACAATATACTCGTGAAAACCGCATCTTAATCGAGTAAGCCGTTTCTGAGATTAGCGTGCACAAACACACAGACAAACAGACAAACAGACAAAATTAATAATAATTATAATTTCAGGTTCGGCATCGATATTATAACAACCCTTGCTACTTTTTTTGTTTATATTTCCATTGTACAGACACCACTTTTCTACAATTTTATTATATGTAAAGATAGATGATTTTTCAAATTGACATAACTTTTTTATTTATGTACCGATTGACATGAAATAAACACTAAATGTTAAGTGAAGCTTACAAAAATATACTCGTGAAAACCGCATCTTAATCGAGTAAGCCGTTTCTGAGATTAGCGTGCACAAACACATAGACAAACAGACAAACAGACAAAAATAATAATAATTATAATTGGGTTCGGCATCGATATTATAACAACCCTTGCTACTTTTTTTGTTTATATTTCCATTGTACAGACACCACTTTTCTACAATTTTATTATATGTATAGATAGATGATTTTTCAAATTGACATAACTTTTTTATTTATGTACCGATTGACATGAAATAAACACTAAATGTTAAGTGAAGCTTACTACAATACATTCGTGAAAACCGCATCTTAATCGAGTAAGCCGTTTCTGAGATTAGCGTGCACAAACACACAGACAAACAGACAAAAAAATAATAATTATAATTTCAGGTTCGGCATCGATATTATAATAACCCTTGCTACTTTTTTTGTTTATATTTCCATTGTACAGACACCACTTTTCTACAATTTTATTATATGTATAGATGATTTTTCAAATTGACATAACTTTTTAATTTATGTACCGATTGACATGAGATAAACACTAAATGTTAAGTGAAGCTTACAACAATATACTCTTGAAAACCGCATCTTAATCGAGTAAGCCGTTTCTGAGATTAGCGTGCACAAACACACAGACAAACAGACAAACAGACAAAAAAAATAATAATTATAATTTCAGGTTCGGCATCGATATTCTAACAACCCTTGCTACTTTTTTTGTTTATATTTCCTTTGTACAGACACCACTTTTCTACAATTTTATTATATGTATGGATAGATGATTTTTCAAATTGACATAAATTTTTTATTTATGTACCGATTGACATGAAATAAACACTAAATGTTAAGTGAAGCTTACAACAATATACTCGTGAAAACCGCATCTTAATCGAGTAAGCCATTTCTGAGATTAGCGTGCACAAACACACAGACAAACAGACAAAAATAATAATAATTATAATTTCGGGTTCGGCATCGATATTATAACAACCCTTGCTACTTTTTTTGCTTATATTTCCATTGTACAGACACCACTTTTCTACAATTTTATTATATGTATAGATGATTTATCAAATTGACATAACTTTTTTATTAATGTACCGATTGACATGAAATAAACACTAAATGTTAAGTGAAGCTTACAACAATATACTCGTGAAAACCGCATCTTAATCGAGTAAGCCGTTTCTGAGATTAGCGTGCACAAACACACAGACAAACAGACAAACAGACAAACAGACAAAAAAAATAATAAGTATAATTTCAGGTTCGGCATCGATATTCTAACAACCCTTGCTACTTTTTTTGTTTATATTTCCTTTGTACAGACACCACTTTTCTACAATTTTATTATATGTATAGATAGATGATTTTTCAAATTGACATAACTTTTTTATTTATGTACCGATTGACATGAAATAAACACTAAATGTTAAGTGAAGCTTACTACAATACATTCGTGAAAACCGCATCTTAATCGCATAAGCCGTTTCTGAGATTAGCGTGCACAAACACACAGACAAACAGACAAACAGACAAACAGACAAAAAAAATAATAATTATAATTTCAGGTTCGGCATCGATATTATAACAACCCTTACTACTTTTTTTGTTTATATTTCCATTGTACAGACACCACTTTTCTACAATTTTATTATATGTATAGATAGATGATTTTTCAAATCGACATAACTTTTTTATTTATGTACCGATTGACATGAAATAAACACTAAATGTTAAGTGAAGCTTACAACAATATACTCTTGAAAACCGCATCTTAATCGAGTAAGCCGTTTCTGAGATTAGCGTGCACAAACACACAGACAAACAGACAAACAGACAAAAAAAATAATAATTATAATTTCAGGTTCGGCATCGATATTATAATAACCCTTGCTACTTTTTTTGTTTATATTTCCATTGTACAGACACCACTTTTCTACAATTTTATTATATGTATAGATGATTTTTCAAATTGACATAACTTTTTAATTTATGTACCGATTGACATGAGATAAACACTAAATGTTAAGTGAAGCTTACAACAATATACTCTTGAAAACCGCATCTTAATCGAGTAAGCCGTTTCTGAGATTAGCGTGCACAAACACACAGACAAACAGACAAACAGACAAAAAAAATAATAATTATAATTTCAGGTTCGGCATCGATATTCTAACAACCCTTGCTACTTTTTTTGTTTATATTTCCTTTGTACAGACACCACTTTTCTACAATTTTATTATATGTATGGATAGATGATTTTTCAAATTGACATAAATTTTTTATTTATGTACCGATTGACATGAAATAAACACTAAATGTTAAGTGAAGCTTACAACAATATACTCGTGAAAACCGCATCTTAATCGAGTAAGCCATTTCTGAGATTAGCGTGCACAAACACACAGACAAACAGACAAAAATAATAATAATTATAATTTCGGGTTCGGCATCGATATTATAACAACCCTTGCTACTTTTTTTGCTAATATTTCCATTGTACAGACACCACTTTTCTACAATTTTATTATATGTATAGATGATTTTTCAAATTGACATAACTTTTTTATTAATGTACCGATTGACATGAAATAAACACTAAATGTTAAGTGAAGCTTACAACAATATACTCGTGAAAACCGCATCTTAATCGAGTAAGCCGTTTCTGAGATTAGCGTGCACAAACACACAGACAAACAGACAAACAGACAAACAGACAAAAAAAATAATAAGTATAATTTCAGGTTCGGCATCGATATTCTAACAACCCTTGCTACTTTTTTTGTTTATATTTCCTTTGTACAGACACCACTTTTCTACAATTTTATTATATGTATAGATAGATGATTTTTCAAATTGACATAACTTTTTTATTTATGTACCGATTGACATGAAATAAACACTAAATGTTAAGTGAAGCTTACTACAATACATTCGTGAAAACCGCATCTTAATCGCATAAGCCGTTTCTGAGATTAGCGTGCACAAACACACAGACAAACAGACAAACAGACAAACAGACAAAAAAAATAATAATTATAATTTCAGGTTCGGCATCGATATTATAACAACCCTTACTACTTTTTTTGTTTATATTTCCATTGTACAGACACCACTTTTCTACAATTTTATTATATGTATAGATAGATGATTTTTCAAATCGACATAACTTTTTTATTTATGTACCGATTGACATGAAATAAACACTAAATGTTAAGTGAAGCTTACAACAATATACTCTTGAAAACCGCATCTTAATCGAGTAAGCCGTTTCTGAGATTAGCGTGCACAAACACACAGACAAACAGACAAACAGACAAACAGACAAAAAAAATAATAATTATAATTTCAGGTTCGGCATCGATATTCTAACAACCCTTGCTACTTTTTTTGTTTATATTTCCTTTGTACAGACACCACTTTTCTACAATTTTATTATATGTATGGATAGATGATTTTTCAAATTGACATAACTTTTTTATTTATGTACCGATTGACATGAAATAAACACTAAATGTTAAGTGAAGCTTACAACAATATACTCGTGAAAACCGCATCTTAATCGAGTAAGCCGTTTCTGAGATTAGCGTGCACAAACACACAGACAAACAGACAAACAGACAAACAGACAAAAAAAATAATAATTATAATTTCAGGTTCGGCATCGATATTATAACAACCCTTGCTACTTTTTTTGCTTATATTTCCATTGTACAGACACCACTTTTCTACAATTTTATTATATGTATAGATAGATGATTTTTCAAATCGACATAACTTTTTTATTTATGTACCGATTGACATGAAATAAACACTAAATGTTAAGTGAAGCTTACAACAATATACTCGTGAAAACCGCATCTTAATCGAGTAAGCCGTTTCTGAGATTAGCGTGCACAAACACACAGACAAACAGACAAACAGACAAAAAAAATAATAATTATAATTTCAGGTTCGGCATCGATATTCTAACAACCCTTGCTACTTTTTTTGTTTATATTTCCTTTGTACAGACACCACTTTTCTACAATTTTATTATATGTATGGATGACTGGTACTAGTTTCAGCAGTGTAGATAAAAATTAAATGATGGCTGATTTAATTATTATAATTAGGTGCCTAGGTTAAAATATGCATCCGTAAAGATTTTAATCATCTGTTAGTTACGTGTTTCTTTAAATTAATTAAGAAATAAATTTAATTTTAATGTATTCTAATAACAGCTTTACACCTTCACATACCTAAAAAAAACAAACAGTAACAAACGAGAAGTTGAATTACGGGTGGTTTCGTATACAATTTTTTAAAACAAAATCAAGTTTCAATGGAGATCCTTTTGCCATTACTTTCAACATGATCTTTAAAGTGACGCCAAGCTAAACGAGTAAACTAATATTCTTTACTGTTTGTAATAATACTGCAATGACAGGAAAACCAATCAATCGAGATTTTTTACCACTAAATAAGACCTTTTTAAAACGGTAGTGACTTGCACATAAGTAGCCTGCCGATGCAACACGGTTTGAGATATGCGACTAAATCAAATTACTCTTACGTAGATTTACAATTTACTTGCATCCTATTATTATCATTTGTATTTTGTTTTGTGCTCTTATCACTACAATAATAATTTCAGTACGGCAATTACAAAATTTATCGCTTTATCAGTAACATGCTTCGTTGATTCCTAAGTCCTGCATAGGTACCTAAATGTCCAATGAGTTGTTTATTCAAAGGCATGAATCTTAAGATGCATTTATATGATGAATTACGACATTGTCTCTTTGATACCTCTAAAGAAATATGAGTATTACATCGTTGAGTTAAGGATGAAATTACCATGTTAATTTTTAGATTGTTGATTGAATGCACTTCGACTCTGCTGCAGAATCAAAAGTCCCCTAGGTGACACGCCAATTTAAATATAATAAATTAAATTTATCAAAAAGGTTCTTGTAATTTTTTATTTTCTTCTATTTTACACAGGCCTTATAAAAAAATATATTTTATTTTGTATTAAATATTCATAAATAATCGTGGGATGAGAAAACAGCAAAAACGAATGCGTCATTATTTATTTAAATACAATAGATTTACATTTACACCACATAGAAATATCAAATATAAAAGGTTTTAGAAGAAACCTGTATCATGCGCAGCTTTAATTTACTTGTCTCATTTATAGTCCTACATCCGTTAAAACATGTTGTCACAAAGTATTATTTTACTAGTTTTGTGCTCTCAAATTGTGTCCGGTAAGTTTGATAAAAATAGTTTGTATTTCAATTTTTTTTAAGCAAATTTTTGTTTGAATCGCATAAAACTTTCGATTAAATCAAGTGTTCTAACAAATTTGTTTTATGCCTTGAAAAATAAAGTAATCTGGAGATAAGTAATTAGTTAATCAAATTATTTTTAATTTTCAGGTACCAGAAAGGAATTATGTGATCCAACAGACTACGATTGCATAACAAAAGCTGTGCAAGAGCACGTTTATGCTCAATTCGTGGCGGGATCCCCAGGGGTAGAACCCTTGGACCCATTGCGATTGGATACAATAAATGCTGATCTGCCTAACTTGAAGTATACTCTCAAAAATCCCACACTACTTGGTATGAAGGATTGCCATTTTCTGAAGATAAAGTAAGTGAATTTATACAAGTCCATATTAAAAAAAAAATAGTTTACCAAATAATTTATTGTAACGTTGAATTGAGCCACCTCGAGTTTCATTACCGTAATTTTCGCAATATGTTTATTATTTTTGCCTAATTTTAATGAGAAAAGTAGAAGAAAGAACAATGTAGTTATAATACGTAATTAGTTATGATTTGGTATCAACCTGACTGACCTTACTTTTGATTGGCCAAACCCAAACCCTCAAGACAAAATATAGTGTTATTTATAACCATTATTTTGTGTTTCCAGACTCACGGTAGATGAAGCTATGTTCAGCTATGAACTGCTTTGTCCGAAACTAAGCATACAATCAAAATATGAAGCTAAGGGTGAAATAGACACAACTACTGTCGAAGGAAAGGGCTCCTGTAAAATTGCTTATGGTATGTAAAAAATCTTCTTATTAAACCATTTATGTAAACCTTCTATGCGAGTGACAAACAGTGATGGATATTGATTTTCAATTGTGTTTAGAAGTAGAATGTTCATTTACGAAGTCACTAAGAGGACTAAAGCAAAAGTTTGAGATGTTCTTCATAAACGATGTATTTGTATTTATAGGATATTGTTTCAAATCAAAGACGAACTTTATATTCCAATAAATAAATAAACTGATAAATGAAAGTTTAGATTACAAAACGATTTATGCAGCATCGCAATATTGAAACTAACCTATAGTTTTTAACTTTTCAGAAAACTACGGTATTCATATCATCGGAAAGTATGAGAAAATAAAGAGTGAAGATGACAAATTACATTTCCACATAATGGATCACAGTTTTGATTTAAATCTTAAATCGGATGCAACGACTGAATACGATAATCTTGTCATCGGCGATTTAACCAAAGGTACTTTCCCACTTATTTCTTAAGATTTCCATTTTAGTGTACGTAACTAACTATAAGTGCATCATTATTATATCGACGACCTCCGTGGTCGAGTGGCGTGCACACCTGTTTTCAAGGTGTCAGTAGGTCTGACGTCCCGGGTTCAATCCCTGGACGGGACAATGTAGAAACCAACTTTTCTACATAGTCTTGGGTCTGGGTGTTTGTGGTATCTTCGTTGTTTCTTAATCCCAAAACACAAGTGCTTTATATACTTACTTTGAGCAGAGCATTACTCAGAGCAATGCATGTGATGTGGCCTTTATCATTACAATCAAGGTGAATTCCAAAGTCAGTTTTTATAAATTTACCTTTGTCATTCTGGCACACTCAAAAATAACGTTGCCAACTGACATTTCAATAATTATTAATTAACACGTTCACTGCGTTAGTCAAATTTGATGACTTTCAGTCGGTGCGGCATGGGGTCGATTATATCCGAAGCACGAATAGTTTCTGGTGCGTTGGTGGGTCAAAAAGACCCGTTCGACTTCCCTTTGTTTAGGAGGACTTATCTTTATGGGTATAATGATTAAAGCATTTTCCTTTTTAGCAATATATTGATAAATAAACACTCAATAAAAGGCTGAAATCGTAGGTAGATTCACTGAATGGTTTGTTTGTGAATAAAGGAATTGTCTGTCGGATCTTAAGGACCCGTTATCCGCACTGGTTAATAAAAGTGTCGATACTTTTTTAGTGTAGTGGATGATAAAAAAACGACATCGATATCGATAAAATGTATAATATATTTTCCAGATCTGTTGATTAAGGTGGAAGCGTCAGGGTAGCCCGCGAAATTCTAATTTTCTTACCTTTTTTTTGCAATTTTCAGGTCAGTGTTGGGTTGAATGTTGATAAAAATATGATTCGATATATTCGATTCGATTCGTTATTGCGACCGCAACATCGTTTACTATATTTTTCGTTGGCTTTTCACTCTCACATGACTCAAACAACATTTTCCTGGATCGCTTCATGTTCCACTCACTTTCTCTTCTCAGTTGCATAAAAACTCATCGAAACACAGGGACCTCACTAGCTCAACTAGCATGTAATCTAGTGCTGCTATCGGGTCATCGGGCATCGGGTCGTTTAGAACCGATAAACGCACTAGACGTAAAAATTTTTGCTTCAGTCGGCATCGGGTCGTAAGAACCCGATGCGATTTTTTCGAACCTATATTATCTATTTAACGAGGCAATTACAAAACACTAACTGTCTCATTCATATTCATAGGGAGACCAAATATATCTGTCCCGCACCAGCGGCTAGCACAGTAATTTTTACCCCGCACCGGAGGAAAGATGAGCATCGGATACAATCAACCCGATACCGCACCGAACGTGTTAACAACCGAAAAGATTTGAATTAAAGAAATTTACAAACACGTAGAAAGTCACGAATTTTACCTTTTTTAAATATTGTATAAATATACAGGTTACGCTCCAATAATTCTCAAAATCTTACAACTTAACATTCACAATCACTCACAATCTTAACATTATTTTATTTTCAGCCGTTGCAATTTCAAAGAAATTGGAAGAATCTACGCGGGATACAGTAATGAAGACATTTTTAGACAAATTTATAAAGAACCTTAAGGACTTCCATAAAGCGATACCGCTCACAGATTTGCATTTTAGACTGGTAGCGAACTGATTTCCACTACAATTTACATTTAATGTACCTGTACCTATCTAGTAACGATTAAAAAAATCATAAACATTGTAATAAAAAAAAATTATGCATGCATATTATGTTCTCTATTTCATTAATAATCATCATCCCTATATTTATCTACGAAGCACCTTAGCCTTTCCAAACAGTATTGGTATTAGTTTCAAGTATTGCCGAGGTTGTCGCAATTTTATTGTTTGTAAAGCCCTAAGTAAACATTCGAATAACATGCGCAAGGAATACCTAGAATTATAGCAACGATTGTTGATCACACAATTTTGCATTTTTATTAAGTTAAGTAAAAACCAGCACATCACGCAATTACGCAGAAATAATTGTCATGATGCAGATCTGTAAACAAACTATACAATTTTCGATATCAAAAATCAATAAAGATTTCCATGAACAGCCATTTTCTGCCGTTAAAAACGTTCGTATGTTGACATCTACCCAGAGAAATGACATTTCTACAAGCGTTAACAACTTAACTGTCCCGACAGTAGACACAATAATTATAGTTAAATGGGAATGTTCATATGTGATGAATCAATCAAATGGATGGAAGTGACATGTCCAAGTCACATTGCTTATTGAAAAGAAATGTCATTTCTATACGTTTGATGTCATTTAAGGGATTTAATTGAAAAAGATTGCAATAATATCACTTATTTACGGGAGTCGAGTCTAATGGCTATTTGAGACCTGCGACAACGGTTATGCAATCGTGACCTTCGAGTTTAAAACTCCTACACGTTTGCAATCTGCAAAGACTTCTAACAGTGCATAAAATAATTATACTTGTATTTATAGTGCAGATAGAATCAAAGTGTGACTGAAATAGCTATTATTAAACCTTTATTTTAGAAATATTATAATTATTTGTGTGCGAATAAAGATACGATCTTGTCTTTGTCGCTGTTTTGGGTTCCGTATCAAAGAAATCCTAAATGACTAACTATAGGTACTGTTTAAAAATTTTGATTGTTATTTTCCGTTACCCTTTGATTTGAATACAAATAAAATAGGGACCATTATT
Organism: Autographa gamma; assembly: GCA_905146925.1. Lineage (NCBI taxonomy): Eukaryota > Metazoa > Arthropoda > Insecta > Lepidoptera > Noctuidae > Autographa > Autographa gamma. Next base: position 3,989,659 of record LR989858.1, read on the forward strand.
TTGTTTTTGTTGGTGGAGAAACTTTTCATGAAATAAAATCAAACGGTTATACTTGTTTCAAGCTATAGTGCCTAGTTTAATTGGTATTACATGCATTTTTTATAAAGAAATTGCCAAATTTTAGAAAACAAGATCTTTATAGCCAATTTTATTAAAAAACAATACATATTACACTAACGAAGTGCTTCAGCAAAAATTCTCTAATGACCTATTTGTCATTTATAATTAAAACTTTTATGAAAGGATGGAGTACCGATGCGGACTTGGCTGCCTATTTTTTGTCCTGCACTGTTCGTGGATTTTCTGTCTACAAATTAAATGTTTTCTGGTATTAATTAAATGCAGAAAAGCTTTATATTATTGTACACTATACTTACATTGGTGCATTCATAACTTTGCTTCCACAAAAATATGTTGTTATTGAGCATTATTTTACTTCTTACTTGCGATCGAAATGTTATTGGTAAGTTTCAATAATATTATTTTGTTATCTTTAGTCTTGCTTAATACTTGAATAAATTCCAAAAGTATTTTACTAAAACTAATTTAAAAATCTCTTAATATAATAGTTACTTAAGTAAATTTCTTTGATAGTTGCCACCCTATTATTAAGGCATTTAAAAGAATCTATTAGCAATAATCAGACGTATTAAGCATTAATGAAGTTTATTCATTTATCAGGATCTACAAGAGTGCAGTGCGATAATGCTGACGACGAGTGCATAACAGAAACTATTAAAGACCATGTATACGCGCAGTTCATAGCGGGGTCCCCCGGGGTAGAATCCTCGGACCCATTGCGATTAGATGCAATAAATGCAGATCTGACTAACTTAAAGTTTAGCCTCAAAAATCCTACACTATTTGGTATGAAGGAATGCAATTTTGTGCAACTTAAGTAAGTAGCACTCCTGTAAGCAAAAAGTTTTATATTACTATAGTAACTTGAAGTTCAAGTACTTTAAATAACCTCCTAGTTCTCTTTCGTCATGTTGATTTAGTTTTTTTAAACTTAACACTCTGGCAATAAAAATAAAACTTCTTTCAGGCTCACAGTAGAAAAAGGTTTGTTCAGTTATAAGCTGCTGTGTCCCAAACTAAACCTACAATCGGAATATGAAGTTAAGGGTGGCATAGAGGGAACTGCAGTCGAAGGGAAAGGATCATGTAAAATTAATTATGGTAGTTATTTTTGTCTTTCGTACCAATCATTCTTTTTTTAATCACTTGCAAAATTATTTATCATTTTTCAACCAGCTGCCACATATTTGAGTCGCTTTCAGACAATCATCATCATCTCCCGAGAATTTTCCCACCTATGTTGGTTTCGGCTACTAGATAACATTGAACATAAAAAAGTTGTTGCGAGATAAACATTTGAATTTACTTAATTTTAAATTCCTTTACATATTCAGATAACTACAGTATTCGTATCTTTGGGAAATCGGAGAGGGTAAAATATGAAGATGGCACATTACACGTGAATATCTTAGAACATAATTATGATTTGACTCTTATGTCAGTAGCAACAACTGATTACGAAAATCTCGTTATTGGCGATAACAATAAAGGTAATAAGCATGTCTTTGGTATGAATTGCTTTTGCAGTCTCTCTTTTATAATTAAGATCAAACGTGTTGGTTTTAAGCCAAAGTCATTACACAATGCATGAAACGTAATGTATTTTCTTTTATTTTCAGTTGATACATATTCCAAGAAACTAGAAGAAACAACGCGGGAAATTGTTATGAAGTCCTTTATAGAAAAACTGGTGCGGAACCTGAAGGATTTCCATAAAGCAAAGCCTTTTACAGAATTACATTTTAGACTGACGAAGTGATGTTTACAATAAACTAATTCTAATGTATCATGTTTTCTTCTCTATTATATCTACTTACCTCAATACAACATGTATTTAACATTTTATTTATTACTTTCAATTAATTTAGGTAAAGATAGTTTGAGTTGGAAGGCTGTGCATTGAAACAGAAACTGACCGCAAATACTTTATACAATGGGTTATTATTAACTCACATAAAATACAAACAACATACATACTTACATATTTTTAAATACTATAGGTAAATTACACGCCGACACAGAAAAAATGATCATGTTCATGACACAAAGAATTGACCTGATAAAGAATCGAAACCACTAGACCAATTGACAGCCAGAATGCACCTATTATTGCAATAATAAGAATTTAAAAACAGTTGTTCAGAAAAATACCAGAAAGTTTTTAAAAACATGCGGAGGAATATTCACAAAATTTTAAAGATTTTTATTTTATTTTTAGTCAGTTTTTGTGTTATTTATGTTACTTTTATGTAAATCAATTGATTAGCAAAACAAAATCATTTGGCTAGCGAAAATCTTTAATTTTTTAACGAGAATAAAAAATTCGTTGGGATAGGTTGTTTTTTCTGGCCGATAGTTCTTTTGTTTAATGTCGATGACCATTCAACTTAAAGCCACTCCCAGCGTCAGCAATTTAGACATGGGTAAATAGAGTCAGTTACTTCCCTTAGGGTCTGTTCATATATCTAACAGAACATGCGTCTCTTTTAACTGGTTGTATAACGCCAGAATAGACAAATATGTTGTAAATATTTTAACCGTTAACACTCAATGGATGATGCGTTAGTGCGTCAAGTGTGAATTTTTTGTTTCATATTTTAACAGCTGGCGTTACGCGACCGATAATACGCGTGCATTTTCCGTAAGATATGAACCGACCCTTGAACTTACACTCATCACTCATCATTAAATCAGTCATTGCATTAAATCAAAATCAAAATCAAAATCATTTATTGGAACAAAAAACAAGATGAGTTACATTAATTGTGCGTTAACAGCTACATTAGTTTAGAAAAACTGTGTCGCAACTGTTAGCGCCCTCCTCCAGGACGGGGACAGCAGCGTTCCACATTTTAAAAATTATATAAACTAAACTTATTACTACGTATACAGAAAGTTATAAAATAATGAGATCATAATAGAATTATTAAAAAAAAATATGTGTGATGTGTTTATGAGTGTGTGCGTGTGTGTGTAGAGTGTATTGTGTGAGTGTGGTGTATGTGTAATGTGATGTTTGTGTCAGAGTGGGTGTGTGTATCTATGTGTATTTAAGTAAACGGATAAATATTTAAATATAAAATTAAACTTTTACAAGATTTTCGATGTCCTCATAATTTTGTGTACTGAGCCATTCAATTATGGCCGTTCTACACTCATGAACAGTTAAGGGATAAATATTAAGTTTTTTGTTGATTCTATTGTACAAGATACAGCTTATAAATAGGTACTGTCGTCTTACTGTCACGATATTTGTAAAGTCTAAATTACATACTCTAGCCGATCTGCGGTTCTGCCTACAAAGGTTTGGGTCGAAAACAAGTTCAGAGTGTTTTCGTAAAATTGTATTAATAATAAAGGTTTGTCTGACTGTAGGGACTTCGCAAAGAGTATAGAGTTTATCTGTAGGAAAAAGAATTGGTTTGTGCATCATGACCTTTAAAACTGCTCTTTGTGCTCTTTCCAGACGAAGCATAATAGTCTTGCCGGAATTGCCCCATGCAGTTATACAATAACTAAGAATTGAGTGAGCTAGAGCATAATAGACAGTCTTTAATATAGGTACATCAGCTGAAGATCTCAATTTCTTAAATACATAAATTAATTTTCTAATACGAGAGATCAGAGACCCGATTTGTTCCTGAAATGACATTGCACTGTCTACAATTACTCCAAGATATTTGATACTACTAGTACGAGCAATAGTGTTGCATGTACAGAGCGTACTATTTATTGGACAACATGTATGAGCGGTAAGAGTAAAACCTAAACTGGGCTGTGAAGCAGGTCTAATAGCGAACGGAATAAATTTAGTTTTTTCTATGTTGAGTGTGAGAAGGTTATTAGAGAGCCAGGTCATGATTGTTTGTAAAGCTGCCTCAGCACGAATACGTGTTTCAAGCCAGTCTTTACCATGAACAAGTAGTACTGTGTCATCTGCATAAACTATGGTTTTGGTATTGGCTAAGTTTAATCGACACAAATCATTTATATAAATAAGAAAGAGGGTAGGTCCGAGGACGCTACCCTGTGGGACGCCGTAGCTAATAAATTCTTCTTTACTCAAAGAGTTTCCAACCTTAACTGTTTGAGAGCGACCATTAAGATAACTCGCAAACAAATCTAGTGTTAGCCCACGTATGCCAATACTTTGGAGTTTGATGAGCAAGAGTGGAATGGAAACAGTGTCAAAAGCTTTAGAAAGATCTAGAAACACACCGACAGTTCTAAGCTTATTGTTCAAGTTACCTGCAACAGTACTAGTTAACTCAAGAACAGCGTCTTCTGTACTTTTACCTGCTCTAAAACCGAACTGATTGTCAGCCAAAATGTCTTTGGATGTTATATAATTAACGAGCCTATAATTCAAAACCTTTTCTAATATTTTGGACAGAATTGTTAAAACAGAAATTGGCCTATAATTACTGACACTGTGTCTGTCTCCACTCTTGTATATGGGGTGAACAAGAGCTCGTTTAAAAACTGTGGGAAAGACTCCTGTGGACAACACAAGGTTGAAGACATGGCAAATAACTGGGACAAGAATGTGTCTGGCGGCCCTTATCAAAGTAGCCGATATTCCATCCCAGCCAACTGCACTATTAAGTTTAAGTTGTAAAATAATTCTCTCAAGTTCATCATCATCAACATCAAACAATGCCATTGAGTCTGAGACTGGGTTTAGTGTCCCGAAGTTGGGCGTAGTCTGAGGGCTATTCTGTGGAATGAATTTGGAAGCTAGTGATTTACCTACATTTGCAAAATAAGAGTTAACAGTGTCAAGCGAATTAGACGGATCAGAATTAAGGGACAGTAGCTCAGTTGAAGAAGATTTTTTATTTGGAATGCTAGTAACAGCCTTGATAAGGTTCCACGTGGCCTTTGGGTTTTTCCTATGTTTTTGGAATTCCGTTCGTTCATATAAATATAAATTTCTTGTATCGCGTGTATGTTAGGCTAAGAATATAATTATTAGGGTCGCGTTTTGTATTACGGTACAACTTGTCACGGTTTCGGATGCACTTTAAAAGCCCAGGTGTTATCCACGGTTTAATTATTCTTTTCCTACTTGGTACGACAGATGTACTGGAATTATTATTGACTACGCTACATAATATATTGACTAATTTAGAAGCTGCTTCATTAGCGTCGTCGTTACAATCAAGAACTGTTGTAAAGTCCGTTTTTTCAAGCTCAGCTATGCAAGCATTTACATCAGTACGCCGTGATATATTGGCGGTTCTTGGGGTATTAAGTTGATAATTGCAAATTAAAATAACTGGGGCGTGATCAGTAATAAAAGAGTCTACAACTATTGTTATAGCCGGCTTGTGTGATTTAATAATTGAGTGATCTATACAGCTATTATTACGAGTAAGAAAGGTATGGCCGGGCAACATTCCATGTGAAGCAAGTGTATTTAAATAAAGGTCTGAATTTATGTCGTTACCGTTTGGTGAAATGTTTATATTAATATCTCCAAGTATAATTATAGTTTTAAACGTTTTTAGCTTATTTAAAGTTATATCTAGACTACCAATAAAATTATTAATATTTCGATGTGAGGGTGAACGATATATTGCAAGTAGTGCTACATCTGATTCGAATTTAACAATAATGCAATTTGCATCACTAAAGATCGGTTTTTCAATAATATAACGAGTTTGAAGTCTAATGTAAACAACCACACCGTCATTTTGATTGATGTATGCTGATTTAACACGTTCGTTGCATTACGAGATCTATCAGATCTCTTGCAGGACTTTTGTATTGTGCGTTGAAGATAATCGTGTTGTTTCACTCCTTGCGGGAGGATCTAACGTGTAAAGTTCTTTAGGTATGAGTAGGACAAATATACATATTTGCTTCCTACTTAAAGCTGAATTCAAGGACATTAAAAAAGAAATTAGAGATGGATTAGGTCCCTAACGCACAGTACTGTAATTATTTTCATTCCTTGCGTTAGGAGATATGTCGGTACTCGGGGAATCGTACGCCTCGTAGACGCAAGAGAAGGAAGGTAGGCGGCGCGGGCGCTGCGTGACTCGTTTTAGTGTTGTCCTAGCATCGCTCATTCACATCACTCTCTGGTAAGTTTCTGGTAGCCTAAATTTCAGTTATTAAAACAAAAACGTTGTTATAGTAAACTTACAAGAGATCTGTGACATCCAGCTTTTATTTAATACCTCCGTATATTTTTTTAAAGCAACAACAGCCTTAGTACAAAAATATACATAAGACATTCGAATAACGAAACTAATAAAATTGGATTCCATCGCATTTACTTCACTGACATAGTTGCATGCTGTTTATTTATACAAAGCATTTTATTACAGAATTACCAGAAGGAAGATGTACTGATCATGTTTTCCAACGTGGCGATAATGACAATAGTGTGGGTTGTTACGAAAAATTACGACGCACATTAAACAGCACTGACGCTTCTAAAAAAACTAAACGTTTTGTTACCATTTGCGCGCAATGCAAGCAATCAATGTGCTTACCATGTTTTAATGAAAAACACTTTGCATACTTAATAAAACTTTTTCAATCGACAACTGAGATATTATTTTGTTCCCATCACTACTTACTACACAAATTGAACTATCTTCGGTTGCGGTACGAGATACAATCGATATCATATTTTTTTTTTGGTATTTGTAGTTTATTCAAATGTCATAACTGCGTGCGAACCTATCAAAATATAAAGCAATAGGCTATCTTTCACCCACAAAAACTTCAAAATATATTTGATTGTTTTTTTGGAAGATATAAATTATTTTCAAAACTGTATCTTTAGGAGACTGATTAGGTCTCAAACGCACCAAAAGGTAGGTTAGTTACGAGATCTTTTAGGTCTCCAAAGCAACAGCTGAAAGTTCTTTGAAAGTGATGGCGCAGGGAACGTGTTAAATGATTCAAAGTCAGGTATTGTTGGGAGAAAAGGACATTTGCTCAACCAACACTCCGACAGTATTATGACATCAAATTGTATTTTGATTCTATTTAGCAAAATAATGAGATTTTCAAAATTACATGTATTACCTAGGCTTCTTATATTTAAGTGTAAGCATTTCAAACTGTTGCCAACATTGTTGACATGTATTCTACACTCCTCAGGGGGGCAGAAATAAGAGTTAGAAACAGAGATATTGTCAATATCGTCTGTGATGTAAGTTCTTCCGTTATCCATTTTCTGTTAATTGAGTCAACTTTTTGAACTTAGTTAAATGATAAATGTATAAAATTTCTCTTAAAGATAGGGACTTCGTGCGACAGAAAAGTTGGTTTAAAGCCAAACATAAAACAACAAGGGGCACTATGAAACTAAGTTCAAGATATAATATTTTGTCCGTTATATTGTGTAAATAATTGTATTTTTTTGTATGAATGTGTGTATGTGTACAAGTAAAATATGTTGAGTATGTATGTGCATAACTAAAATATGTTGTGTGTGTATGTGTGTTAGTAAAATATGTTTTGTGTGTATTTAGTATAATTAAATTTGTAACTGCCTCGTTGGCCTAGTGGTGCAAAGCGCGACTGCTACGCTAGAGGTCTTGGGTTCGATTCCCGAGTCGACCAAGGTGTTATTGGGTTTTTCAATGAAATTCTCAGTAGCAGGTCGGAGTTTGGATTTGTGCCCGGTTAGTGGCAATAGGCTCGCCCCCTATTACATGGGACCTAAACATATCGGCGAACTGTGGGTGTACATTGGTACACCTCTGCCTACCCCTTCGGGGATACAGGCGTGATAATATGTTATGTTATGTTATGTGTAAATTTGTAAGGTAAAAGTAAACAAAGATGACCATCACTTGAAAAAACAAAATGTAAAAATCAAATAAAACAATGTAACAATAACAACAAGGAGCCAAAACATAAGGAACATTGAACCGAGTTACAAAAAAGAGGCTAAAAAGATAGACTAGTCATTCTGTCTTATTTGTTCTAGGGATATCCAACTCGTCCTTAATTAAAATATGACGGGCACCGTCTTTTTCACGTAGGAAAATTTTACCTTTAGTCACCCAACAATAGCGATAATTATTGCTACTGGCAAAGTCTTTAGCCAGGAAGAGAAGCCTTTTCATTTTCGGCGATAGATTTTCCGATACAAATATAGGTTTAGGTGGTCCACCAATGTGCAAATGTTCTGTGGACAGTTTGTATCCAACTTTGTTGTATTCCTTGAACAAATGTATAAATTTTTCTTTTTGTAGATTGCTAACAAAATCCACGATTATAGTTCTATTACTGGAATCAGTTGGTCCAATCCTATAGATGTCCTTAACTTCGGGAGTGCTTACGGGTACATTTATCAGTGATCCAACCTTCATAACAGTATTTATTAAACATTCCTTAGTTTCAGTTTTGTTTACAGGTATATTTCTTATCTCAACACAAGTCGATCGCGCACCCTGCTCAAGTTTCTCTAACTTATTTTCCAGTGTTTTCAAATAGATCAGATTGTTCTTCCGTTCAGTTTCTAGACGTATCTCCAGCTGGTCAATCTGAGTTTTTAGGTTATCATAATAGTCGGAGAGAGAGGTAACACTGGACTGAATTTGTGTATTCTGCAATTTAATTTCTTTGACGGATTCGTAGATTTTTTCAATTTTATTGTTTTGTTGATCTTTGAATTCAAGGAACATGGCTTTAATCTCGGACATAAAATTTGAAAGCACAATATCCTTTTCGTTCCTGGATTCAGAGCGTTTACGTTTGCTACGCTGTGTTATGTTAGCAAAGTCGTAGTCAGTGCCTGTTGACTGCTCCGGATTTAGCATCATAATATTGGGCGCAGAAGTACTCGGGTGTAATGGACTTCTTGACATCGATGGTGATGGCGCAGTAACTCTTTTATTTGAATGAGTAGGTGTAGGTGGTGGGGATCTGTTTATCGGCATTTTTCTATTTTAATATTGCTTTGATAATTTAAACTTATTGTATGTGATCAGTTTTTTTTCCTTTTCTCAATAATAGAAAATGAAGCGAAAAGAAAAATGATCCAAAAAGATAATTTCTTCTCCTCGATCCGAACGCAAGACTTCTATTATTACACTAACCGCGTCTAGAAGCGTTCGGCCACGGGGTCACTTGAAATGTTCGTCAAAAATGTAGTTCGTATCCCAAACGAATGAGCAGGTGTAAACAGTGTTTGACCTTCTCCACTGTGTTTGAAAGTCACGGGTCACCGGGCACAACACAACTTTTATAAGCGTCTAATTTCAAAATGACCGTTGTTATTATTTGTTTCACTCACTTTTTCGACTATAACTTTTATTTTAGTAATTTATTTTACACTGTTTTTTACCAGTTCGTTAATCACTTAGATTCGGATAGTTATTGAAAAGTAGGGGTTATTTAGAGGCATAAAAACTATTTTTAGGAATAAAAGATACGGACGGTTATAGAAATACGTGCGCTCGCGACGGCGTCCGGGCGGGGGGGGGGAAGTGTAAATAATGTGGTTTGTTCTCAAACTGATTTCACGGATAGCTGAAATGTGATAAATTACATAATATCAATAAACAGTATACGTCACCACCACTATTAATGAAGGTAAATATCAAAAAATCCACCTTAGGAACTGGTCTGAAATAAAAAAGTTGTCGATAGTAGATAGTCGGCTCCTCAACGCTACTACTTGACTGAGTAACTGCTTTGCAAAGAATCCCATTTATCCTAAGTCACCACTACCTAACTGCATTAAAAACTTCGGCTAAAAATATAACAAAACAATAAGAACACCTATTTTATTATTTAAAAATGTCAAAACATTAATATATTATGTAAATGACGAAAAAAAACAACTAATTCTCACATTTAAATGTTTTATAGGTGATAGAAATACCCATTTAAAATAAAGAATGAACTTACCTAGTGAACTTACGTCAATCGTTTTATTATTTCTTTGTTTATTTTTAACAATATCTACAATGTTATTTAACGCTCGGTTTGTTTTGTTGGTTTTAAAACATTTGATAAAATATGACTAATAGAATTAACTCAGCATTGGTGAAATTTCAACCTTTTGTCATAATATGCATAGGGAGTTTAATTTATCTAAACTTATGGTACAGACTTATCTATAGATATTTTTATATAGTAAATACGAACTAAATACTTTTTCATCAAATAATATTTATTAATTTATATTTTCATTATTTTAATTGTCATTTTTTTATTTATTTAATTGTGGACCCTTTTTTCTCGTTTCACTATATCATGCCCGCACAACATACTTGTGCATCAGTTTTTCTCTATTTATTGGAGTTTCGGCCATTAATATATTGTGTCTATAACGTGATTGATGCAAGAAAAATATCGTTTCTCGCCCTTAAATAAGTAAAAATAACGAACGTAGCTGAAAGAAGTCGAAACACATTTAACTTGACTTATAAAATTATTTCCGTCTGTTTAGTAGTGAAATTTACTTACACAACTTAATAATTATTATGTCAAAAGGAGCTTTATATTTTTTATAGGATTCTTTTTAAAGAAATTCATCACTTCCTCAGTCGTATTTTTTTTTAATCTATCCACAAATTCTTAATATATCGCTTAACAAACAAAACATACGGATGAATTGAGATCTTTTCTATGTTTTTAAAATAAAAAGACTTCATGATATACGTTTTATGCTTTTGACATAATAATTATGTAGTTTTGTAAAAGATCATAATAATATTTAACCCACGATAATCTGTTTTTTGTCTGTATTTTGTCCAGACATGATCTACTTAATAAATTTAAAGATAGCGTAATTATAATGTTTTGGAGAAAATTATTAAGAGATGTTTTGAAGATAAAAGTGATATTATTTTAATTAATTACATTTATTATTATTTAAGTTTTCATTATTATTTTATATAATATTTTTATTTATTTAGTTTTACATTGCGAATATAATTATGGCCCTTAAAGGTCCAATAGGCTTTTCTCAAACATACATAGTTAATTATTATTATTGCATTCACATTACATTAAAAAAAATCTTTTTTTTTTGTATTTTACTAGCTGCAAAGCTAGTAAAATAAAAGTAATCGTCATGGACTAAAATCATTAGCTTTCTAACCAAAATTTTTTTTTTATCGTTTTCGTATATAATTTTTCTTAATAGTAAATTCGTATACAATTGACTCCCCCCACCTTTCCATTTCTATTCAGTGATGTCACCCGACAGTTTTGGTTGGAAGTATTAATATAATATTGCTTTCTTAGGTTTATACGAATGTAATCTAGACATTGAGTTAAAACTTTTTCATCACGATTTATGCGCGACAATGCTCATCCCGCAATCTTCATCGGGGTATCCCAATATATCCCTTGCCATTTACAAAGACCTATAAGGTGGTTAGATTTATACGTTAGCCTCCTGAAATGCAGTACCTAAAAGAGCAGCAAAAAAAAAATAGTGATGAAACTTGGTCTTTTTTTTTGGGTTTATAAGATATAAAGATATTTTGATTTAGATTTTTCTGTTCAGAGGTCACACTTCTCTCAAATCACTGATGTCAAACAATAAGTGGTAAGTGGAACGTACTATTAATTATTTACCCACGATAATTAGTATATAAGTACTAAAAATATTATGACTGACCAGTTACAACACAAAACTTCAACGATGACGTTCCCTTTGTATTTTGTCGTACTACTGGTTTTTGTACAAAACGTAGTTGGTAAGTACTTAGATAAAATATTATTTTATTGTTAAGAATTTAAAGCTCATTTGCAAAATATATTTAATTAAGTAAAAAAGGTAAAATTAAAAGTATTTAATAAAAAAGTCAACAATTGAAATCTAGTCAGGTAGATTTATAAATATTAGTCCTGTCTTTTTTTCTTATTTTACGTAACCATAAACGACAATGTTTTGTAATTACGTATAACGTCACAATTTAGGGATTTTGTGCAACAGCATGATATCATTGGCACCACTCCTTAATTTTAATTCGTTTTAAATATTTGCTGAAGTTTTTTAAGTTTTAAAAATACAAAGATGTGTCTCACATTTTCATTATCTAACAGACGAATAAGTCAATTCTGAATTTATACACCCTTAGTCATCCACCCCAATCTCTTTGATCTTGAATTTTTATTAGGTTATGTAATCTATTACTTTAATAAATAATTAACTAGTTTGAAAAACAATTCTTATCCTTTCTAGGACTAAGAAAACAACCATGTGAGTTCAGAGACGACGTCTGCTTAACCCAAGCAGTGAAGCAGCATGTCTTCGCAATGTTTGTGGCTGGCCTACCTGGTGTCGAACCTACGGAACCACTGCATTTAAACACGACTGTGATTAACCTACCCAAAACATTGTACAAATTAAATAGTCCTGTACTTTCTGGGTTTAGGAACTGTGAATTTAAAAGATTGAAGTAAGTAAAAATTAATGTTTTTTTTTTTATTTAAATGCAAATAAATATTTCTTGCTCCTCAATGTGAGTTAAATTTGTGACCTAAAATATGTTACCTAAAATGAGGGTCCTAAAGGCTCCTAAAAACCAAGGACACAGTAGAATTCCTAATAGTTTTAAGACATAATTACCTTTTTTTATATATTCCGCATTTGCATTGCCCATAAGTGAGAAGTCTTTAAATGATGTGTTTAAAATTTCAGGCTTGATCCAGTCGAAAGTAACTTTATTAAGGAGATCCTCTGCCCGGCCCTTACTCTGAAATCAGTCTATGAAGTAACAAGTGAAGATGGCTCGGTTCCTAATGAAAAATACCAATGTGAAACTGTATACCGTAAGTTAAAGATATTTTTTTGTGGATCACCCTTTGCATACTGATGGAAATTATATTTTGCAATATGTATGTCAATAACTCAATAACTGTGAACGTAAAGCTTCCAATAAACAAATTAGTTTTTTGGAAGCTAGGGCTCAGTCAAAGATTTTATCATTTTTATGCTCGTCGTTTTGACAAAAATGTAAAGGTGAGCACTACGTACACTGTTGGAATAAGATTGAAGTTATGAGTATTACTATTTCCAGACAATTATTTCCTTGGCTTCCATGGACTGTTTGGCAAGAAGTTAGATAACTTCGGAATCCCGTATATCCATATAACAAGCTACACTGTTCACCCGGACCTACAAGGAGAAGTTACTTATAAATGCAAAAATTCTGCTGAAACCAAGGAAAACAGTGAGTGTTCTTCATATAAACTTCTTTGTCATTACAAATTTCATGTAGAACGCCATTGAAAAAAAAAACTTATTTTTTTGTTTCTCATAAACAAATAAAAGGGCGCTTAAGAAACGTTACGTTAAATCTACTGACGCTAGTTACTCGGTTCCAAAGATTCCTTCCTATGGAGAGGAGCCGGCGAGAAACTCCATTAAGTCTTTTATTTTTTAGATTTTGTTTTAATCTCTCTTTACATTTCAGATGACAGTTATTACAAAAAATTGGAAGAGTTATCTCGGCCCATGGTGATAGAGAAGTTTTTACACGAATATATGGAACACTTGAGGAATTTCCTCGATGTGGTACCCCTTGAAGATTTGCATTTCAGATATGTTGTATGATGGTAATTAGTATGATATTTATTACTTGTTTGTCATCCAAACTAACTACTTGACATTATAAATCCAAAAGCAACTCTGTCTTTTTTTTCATGGCTAAAATACCGTCATGCCAATGTCTTGTTTTTTTTTTGTAACTAAATTTTATAATAAATAAATTGTGTAATATTTCTTCCTCAAAATAACTACGTTATCGATTTTGTTTATAAATTTCCACGCACTAATTGAGTCTTCATAAATTGGTTTTTATCATTTTAACAAGGGATAGCGATGGAATCAATCGGTAGTAAACCAATAAATATTATTTTGCATTTCTGGGACCATTTAAGCCAATTTTTATTTCATGTGCATTAGAAACAGTCCTGGTGATGATCCTGTGCCAATTGCGTATGATGACAGTCATTTTTAAACCGCTAGAATTATTATCTTGAATCAAAAATACAACAGGGTATTAATTCCGTCAAAAAGAGGTATTTGACAAATAATTATAACTAAAGGAAAATTTATGACCAAGTTTTTTATTATTTTGGGATAAAGAGAAACCGGTACAGATACGACAGAATTAGGTCGATGACATTCCGGTTTATGGAGATCTGCGATGTCTTTTGGAACAGATTATTACAGATAAAAAGATATTACTCCTACTTTTGACAAAATAAATGAAATGTTTTTTTAATCAAACATAATAAGTAAAATGGGTTTGAGTTTGTTGCCAAATACCATCTTTATCAGTCTTACTCACATGACTGCTACTAAGACATTGTATTGTAGCAGTCACTGACTGGTATTGTGACTGTGCTTTAAATAACATTTTTATTTATTTATTATAAAACATACACACACTATAAGTACAGAGTAATCCAATACAATAGTGGTTTCCCTAGCAGGCAATATATTGTTTGAAAGCATAAGTGATCTAACGTGTCGACAATTTACAGCTCTTTTACATATTGTATGTTTATATATTATTATATTTAAATCCACTTATGTAATTATTATAAAATAATCCTACCAATAAACTTTAAGATTTATGTGTGAATTTAAATATTAATCTAAAGCCAGTTTTTTTAAACTTCGGATTTATGACACTTTCTTCAATATTTTAAAACTTTCTTTGAATAACAGCTTAACCTAAAAGTGGCATACAAAAATATACGTTGTTATTTTTGGAACACGTTTCTCGAATGGTCCAAAAGCATATATACCTTCGACTGCGAAAGTGAAATGCATTTTATCCTGAGAAAGTAAGCAGAAAGTACTGTTAGCAATGTCCCGACGACTCATAATATTATTTTGTGCAATCATTTTAATAAATTCAGAACAATGTAAGTAAAAACGTTATGGTATTAAAATTATACTGCTTTTTAAACTAGCATGTATGCACTAATCCCCGTTCTGTAATACTACTATGACTAATACTGATTTACATAATATTTGCTATTCTATTTCCATATTTGGTACTAGTACCTCCCGATTTTATTTATGATTTTATGAGCTTATACATAATTTTTATTATTTAACTTTTTATGAATCATTTTAGATCCAGACATAACACCATGCAGGCAAGATGACAGAATATGTCTGACAAGAAATTCGAACTCGTTATACAAGATGTCAGTGGCAGGAGACCCGAGCTTAAACATTGAGAACTTAGACCCGATGTATCAGAAGAGAATAGATGGGAACCTTGGCATTATTAATTACACATTCTACAATAGCACCATCACAGGATTCAGTGAATGTGATGTCGTTAATTCCAAGTAAGTGAATTTGAAGTGAAAAAGAGTGGTTGGTTGGTTTATAGTTCAAAACACTGGCAAGCATTCCGGGAGTTGGTAAACATGAGAAAAAAACAAGCTATTATAAAAATATTAAATTTTGTAACTGTCAAATTAACATATTACAACAATTAACAAACAAATTAAAATACACATAAAATAAATCTAATACAATTTATTGAGAAAATAATATCTCTTGTAGACTAAAATTACAGTTTTTTTTTGTAATTATTTGTATCTTCCAAACTCGTAATCTTACTTGTTACATTCCAGACTCAATTTACAGAAATCATCTTTAAGCTTCGATCTATTTTGCCCAACATTTAAGATATATGGAAAGTACAATGTTACTGGATTTCTAATAGCGGTACCACTTGAGGGAAATGGAGACTACAATGTTTTATGTAGTAAGTATACATAATAATCTATTTCCAAAACATGCCCATTGATATTGTAATTTTAATATTCAATAATTTCTAATGAGATTCTTCTTTTAGATATATAAAAGATAGATTTTAATGGTGTTTTTTTTACTATTAATTTTAAATATAATCTTTCATTTTTTTACAGAGGACTACGATGTTCATATTGATACTGAATTTAAAATTAACCAAAATAAAGATGGCGTTAAATACTTGAAGTTCAAGAGTTACAGGGTAGACGGGGAGTTACAAGGGAAAATGGTAACAGATCTCACTAACTTGTTCAACGGACAACACAAAGAATTAGGTAAGGTCATATTTTACGACTGCCAGGAATTTAATGGGGATAGCCTAAATGCAAAAACGAGGAATAATGAAAAAATACAAGTTCGTATAGTTGACCATGTACCGGAATAATGTCTGCCGTAATTTGAACTACTCCTAGACTATCATTTGTTTTTTATGTTCATACTTTCAAATTGACGTCCCATTTTTGTCACGTGTTTTTTTTTCATTTCTTCTCCTCTCGTTTGACGTCTATAATCTGTTGCAAGTGTTCAATCTTCGACTGTAGCATTTCTTCCCTTACATGTACCTTACTGAAACAAAGCCTTATGATACGGGTCAACAGTTTTCAGGAACTGGGCCAAGGCGAAGACCCTTGGCCTACCTAATAATATACATAGTTTAGGGGCAATGAATAAGATAAAGGGTGGCCTGTGGTTACACGGCTCATTAAATACAATTTGAACATAACATGTAACACAAAACGATTTTTTTCCTATAAAATTGTGCGTATGTAACTTGCGTCGATATAATAATAATATGTCCGATTAACGCATTCATACATTACATTTATCACGAATAAACTAATCCGCTAGATTCACTAATAAAGTAGCAAATCTCCTTTAAATATTTGTGAAAGAATACAATTATCAATGAGTCTTAAAATCGGTAGTAAACACATATTTTTTTATCAATTATTTTTCTATGAGCTTACTTAAAATCAAGTCCTGCTGAAAGCTTTGAATACAGTTGAGAAGGAAGGCATATTAATTCAAAGCTCGCAATTTCTTCTCCGTTACCTTGGATTCCAAAAGTTTTTCGATAAATCTTACGCAGGCTCACTGTCTCCGCATACATAAATAATTCTTTTGCTTAATGGACCTCAGAAATGTTTATGACTGAACTTTTCCTACTATTTTTATCTAGTTCAATTGATCAAAAAAGAAGTTATCGAAATTTCCTATTTTTGTCATGAGTTTTTTGATCCTTTATTCACACTCTTCTCTGAATTCGATGAGATTGAAGAGGCTAGTAGTTTAAGAATATACACAAAATATATTTTTTCGTTAATTTCCTTCGTTAATTATTTTTTCCCAAAATGTGCTTTAGCTGTATATTTTCTTTTACAGCTGCAACAGTACTTCGTTTCATGAACGACAATTGGAAGCCAGTATCAAAGATTCTCCAAGGACCTGTCTTCAAAGCCAACGTTAGGAAACTGATCAAGAACTTCAACAAATATTTGAAGCGAATACCGGTTCATCGGCTCGTAGTTCAGTAATTTTATAGACGCTTTATTTATTAATATTTATTGACTGTTAATTTATTTTTAGAAATTATAATTTAGTAAATTATTTTAGCGTATTTTATTTACTTTCTTTTTATTCCTTGAAGCCATTATGGAACGAATAAGAATCAATAGAACGCGTTTAAAATAGACATACTTTTAATCAAATTCTAGTTTAAGAAGGTTTCGTCGCGGATATTATCGAAATCATGAATTAAGCCACGGGATTCCCTGGAAGTAACTCGACCCCCAATTCAACCGGCTATGAGCAAAATTTCACGAAAACGGTGACATATGAAACTCACAATATTGTCATCATGTTGTTATAAAGCGGTGACGCTAATTCTTAACTTTTGTATATTCGAACTACATGATAACGTCATGTTTATGTCTATTGAACGACGGGGAAAAACATGATCAAGAGTTACGGGTCAATGACATTAACATTTTTGGGAGATAGTATGACTTTAAGCAAAACCATTAACTTAAACGTCACAGTTTTTCTTTATCAAAACCGATATTTTGACCTTACGGTAAAACGAATACTCTATTACACTTACAACAAACAAATTCTGCCATTCGTTCTTGCTCGTCTTCCTCAAATGTGATAAACATAGTATATATATATGTAAAAACCTGATTCAGGGAGATTTCAGATTCATAGTGTATGTAAATGGTTATAAAAATACAGTCACCGTTAACATATTTACGAACACGTAATCTAAAGATTACTGTATAAAAACCTTTATCAAAAGCACTCACTATGATAATCTACGGAACACTTCATTGAACAGACGGCATTTTCTTGAGTATTTTAACGGCGTTTTTTTTAAAGACGTTTCATGTGGTTAAGAGTACTATATATAATGATTTGGAAGCAGTAAGTCTATGTATTCGATCCTGAATAAGAAGTAAGGAAATATACAATTTTCAACAATGCTCCAGATAGCATTAATATTCGCAAGTGTTATTTTTGGAGTATGGAGTGCAGAACAATGTAAGTTTCTTTTCTATCATTTATAATATCAAAATTAAATAAAATTCAAGTTAGCTTTATTTGACCATTCATATCATTTAAACAAGCGGGTTTGAGACCTCATCATGTCGTAAGGTAGGTACGTTAGGTGATAAAAGTTGAGGATAACGACTTTTTAGTTTTTACTCACGTATAGAATTTTTATAAAAGCACCAACAAACAGATCAACAATAAGTTGTAATATATTATTAATTTTGCTACAAACAATTTAGATCCAGATATAACACAATGCAAGCAAAACGACGCAGTATGTCTGACAAGAAATACAAATAAATTATACAAGATGGCTGTGGCTGGAGACCCAAACCTAAACATTGATAATTTGGACCCGATAAAATATAGAAAACTGGTCGCAAACCTTCCTCGCGTCAAATATACGATATTTAATAGCACTTCTACAGGATTAACTGGATGTGACGTAGTTAAAACAAAGTAAGGATGATTAAGACAAGTATATTTATGTACCTGCTCTTATAGTTGTTTGTTTTGAGGATGAGCGTTTGAAACTTACAAGACTTACTAAAACAGATTATGATGGACGAAAAACTGTTAAAAATCAAAGCAACAAGAGAAGTTCATTTTTGAAAAAAAAAAAAAAAATGGAGTAATGTAATCGATTACGTTCCTTCAATATTGTTCTCATGCCTAAATAATTCTGTTACAGTCTAAATTTAAAGAAATCCACATTGCAGTTGAACTTGGTTTGTCCAACATTGTTCTTGTATGGATTTTACGAAATGAGTGGAGTCCTTATTACTCTACCAATTGAAGGAACCGGAAACTTCATAGCTATATGCAGTAAGTTTGCTTTACAATAACATTTAATTTATCAAATAAAAATGAGATTTTTTCGTACTGAAGAGCACCTAGACTTGGAACAAATATTTATAGTTAAACAAATGTTTGTAACACATTATTTAATACCAATCAGCTGTACTTACATTTATTTTCAGTTGATTATCGTATTCAGATTGATGCAAAAATTAATGTTGTTCAAAACAAGAATGGTGAAAAATTTATGTCATTAAAGGATTATGAGATAGAAGCAGATTTACAAAGAAATATGGTTACTGATCTTTTGAGCTTTGACTATGGAAAACGGGATTTTGGTAAGAAAACATTTTTTTTACTTAAATCTTTATAGAAATTCAAGTAGACCTAAGGTGCATAATGTGAGTTAGTCCTGGAAAACTGATGCATGCCCATTTAATTGCTTGCCAGGTAATCAGCAAAGAAAATTTATTTGTATGTCGTTCATACTCACATATTTTTTTTTTATTTCCTCAATTTTTTTTAGTCAAGATAAAGATAAACGATGTATTTAACATACATATTTTTTACAGTGAAAGTAATACGTGCCTTTATAAACGAGAACTGGAAGCCGATATCAAAGGAACTTCAGGGACCTGTCATAAATGCCACATTTAAAAAAGTCATCAAGAATATGAACAAATATTTGAAGACAATACCGCTACATCAACTGATACTTCAATAATGCTAAAATTCCTTAGACTTTAATTAATTGGTCTTGCTTTAAGTACACAATATCACGCTTAAACGCCTTAAACATATACTCCGGTTTCTGGTACCATAAAGTTATTTAGCTCAAATACACGGTTCTATGTCAACGAAATTAAAAAATACAACCATTTATGTAGTTTTTTCTATAAATTTTTCAGCAACTCAAAACCTATACATGCCGTTTAAAACTTTTGTAAGTAACCCAGCGATACCAGCACGACAAGGACGGGAATTGGGTGTTTTTAGTCATTGCAAGTTCATATTCATCATATGCTGTGCTCTAGGCGTAGATTATGTCATTTGCGGGACAACCGTACAAAAAGTTTCTGCCCGTCAACCCAAATTTTTTATCATGATAGGTCTAAAGTCACAAAGAACGAAACGCATCTAAAAGTTTAGATAAAATAAGAATGTGTTTTGCGTTTATTATAGTGTCCAACATCGGTAAAAACTAGCACGTGTGCGGCTTTTTCCATCGCCCAATCTTACGGGGAAGAACATAATCAATATACGATATTCAACGGTTATAGGTTGATGACACTAACGTTTTTGGAGATAGGATGACTTTAAGCAAAACTATTTACAAGAACGGATGATAACATTGAGTTTAGTGGAGTAAGGATCTAGACAGGGTTTATTTTATATAATACTGTAAACCTTCCTTTACTCATATTAAAACTAAATTTATATTTCTGAAATATTTATAAAATCCCGACTAAGGGATATTTCTGATCGAGTTAATCTTGTTCGTACATTCACAAAAATCTAACTTCGAGATTTTTGTCTAATGTTTATTGTACGGAACACTTAATTTTACAGGCAGCATGCTTTTGATTATTTGTTTGACACATTTCATTTGGTTAAGAGAAGCACATATATAATGCTTACAAAATGGTAAGTATATCTGTATTCCATCCTGAATAGGTAGGATGGAAGTACTTACTTAAAATTATTAACAATGCCCCAGAGAATATTATTAGCATGTGCAATTTTTGGAGTATCGAGTGCAGGACAATGTAAGTTTCTTTTCCATCATTTTAATAAAATTATATAAAAACAGGAGTTTTGTTTCTACTCTTTTGGATAATTTAAGCCGTCCACTTACACTGGACCACGAGCCCCTCAATCAACGTTGAGATGAACGACTTTAGATAAATCTTTTATTCTCTACTCATACTGACATTTAGTAGTAATAATTCATTTTAGATCCAGATATACCACCATGCAATCAAGACGACATAGTATGTCTGACTGGAAATTCAAACACATTATACAAGATGTCTGTGGCAGGAAACCCGAGCTTAAACATTGAGAATTTGGACCCGATAAACTATGGAAAACTAATTGGAAACCTTCCGAGTATCAAGTATATGTTATACTTGAGTAAAGGCTCGGGATTAAGTGAATGTAAAGTAGTTGAAACTAGGTAAGCATGATAACTAGATAGGTATGATAAATTAACTGTGACTGTGTGTGTGTAACTTAACGAATTGTGAATCTCCTCTGTTTGAAAATGGCGCTGATTCCAACACACGCAAACTAAATTAAAATTACACCATCGCTATCTTTTTCTAACATACAGCGAAAAAAAGGACGGCAATAGGACACAACTAACTTAGACGCAATGATATTATAATAAACAGATATGTTGTTAGCGCGCAATCGTGAAGACTCGAAAACGTCCTAATGGAGACGTATTGCCTTTACTGGCCTTTAGTCTGCGTCACGCATCTCGACGAGTGACACACTCGAACGAAATTTACATAAAAACTTTTAAATGTCATTGTGTGTATCCAGAAACTGTATCATTTATGATAACGAAGTAAATAAAATACAAGGAATCTCATACCACATGTAAATACGCAATATACTTCGATTTAATAATATTTTTTATTTATTTTCCTAATATTCTGATAATTGGAGGTTAGAAAAAAGAAAGAGACGGTAAATACATTTTTTGTCGTGAGGACGACAAGGACGCGTGATCGCACACATATAGAATAAAAGTACAGATGCGACTATTAGGCATTAAAGTCATCATTACCCCAGAGTTCTGTTTTCCTTTTTTCTAATGTTGGATTATTTAATCATTTGTTTTTTTTAATAGTCGATATACTTAATTATAAATTAAACATGTCATGTGTGGGTAAAGAAAATATGAATAGCTTACCCTTATTACCTTAATATATCGCAAAAAATGTTAAAATAAAACTATTTCTATTTCCACTTTGTCGCTTTAACATTGTGATTTATTTCTCACCTACCTACCTTTAGTAGTGTTGCTTAGTTGTTATAGGCACAAACCGTTGATACAAATTTAGTAGACGCGGTTTGTACCTTCTGTCTCGTTAAATTTGTTAGTCTATGACGTTTGTTTAGATTGAAGCGTAATTGACAACACTAATTGTCTCTTTTTTTCTTATGGGTTTTATCGCGCTATCTCTTTTGTATCATTTTGACATGTGAGCTGCCGCTGCTGCGCGGAACACTTTTTTCGGTTGTTTTGTATGGGTGTAACATATCTGTCTATTATAATATCATTGCTTAGACGTGTCAAAACAGTTTACGTCCACTAGATCACTATATTTTTAGTGCACACCTTTTTGTGTGACAGTTAATTTGTATGAGAATTTTAGTCGGAGCAAAATTTGACAGCTCTAATTTTTTCTGTCCTTTTCTAATTATGTACAAGTGAAAAAGATAGCGATGTCGTAATTTAAGTTTAGTGTGTGTTTAACAGAATCGGTGCCATTGTTTGGAAATGATAAAATTTTTATAAGACGACCGTTAAGGTCTTTCAAGGAAGGCATTTTATCAATGTAAATTCTCATGTATAACTATTAACTTGCAGTCTCAATTTAAAGGAGTCCACATTCAAATTAGACCTGTTCTGTCCAACATTTGACTTGTATGGATGTTACAAAGTTAATGGACATCTTATTACATTACCAGTAGAAGGAAATGGATACTTCATTGTTATTGGCAGTAAGTTTGATTAACAACACTAATATTTAATTAATCAAAATATTTAGTTATTAGTTTTAATGATACCGCAAGGCTAAAAAGAAGTGTCTCTTTATTTTGATAAAAATAACCAAAAGATGAACACAATAAAATATTTGGCAACACACGAATATTTATACCATGTGGGAAAATCTTATAAAACCTAAATGACGCGCATTTGCGCAGTGACAGTTGATATGATGATACGTTCATCAATAAATTGTTTAATGTAGACAAGAAAATGAGCTAAATAAATACAAAAATTACTTTTCAGGGGACTATCGTATTCACATTGATGCTAAAATTAAAGTTAATCAAAACCAAGATGGCGAGAAATATATGTCTTTAGAGAGTTTTGAAGTAGACGGACATTTAGAGGGAACTATGAATACTGATGCTATCAGCTTGGACTATGGAAAACGAGATGTAGGTAAGAAAACGTTACCTTATTACTAAAATGTTTGTTTCTTGGTAATTCCAGTAGATCCATGCTGAGTTGAATAGTTCTGTACATACGCATTGAATAGCTGGTCAACATTGAAATAAATTAAAAAAAAAACCCACTTTCATAATTTGTGGCACTCAGTAAATAAAAGATCGTTTTTAAAAAAAGTTTTACTTATTTTTTTTGTAATTATTCTGTAATTGAAAGACATTTTTTTTTTATTTTACAGTGAAAATGATGCGTGACTTTATAAACAATAACTACAAGGCTGTAGTAAAGGAACTTCAAGGACCTGTCTTGGAAGAAAATGTAAGAAGATTAATCAAGAACATTAACAAATATTTGAAGACAATACCGCTTCATCAACTGATAGTTCAGTAACATTAAAACCTCAGAATGTGAAGAAGAAGTTTTTTTTTTTTAAATATTGCCGAAGAAACATAATCAATAAATGACATAAAAATCTTCTCGATTGAAACTCAGTTGCACAGTTCTTTAAAAACACTTCACACACGTATTTCCAACTAATTATAAATAATATCGTCACAAAATTATAATAATTATAAGCCATTATGTATTCTACCACACTACTATCAGCATTTGTACTAATGGCACCTCAATCAAAATAAAATACATTTAAATAGATCTAAAGGTTTTTTTCCACTAGTAAATAATCAGCAAATAATGTTTGACTGTATCTAGGATTATTCTAAACCCGTTACCAAGTTTAGCAGGGAAAGCCACCACTTAGGCTTAAAACTAAAATAAACCACGCAGAAGCAAGAGCAACCAATTTAATTTAGATGTTAAGCTGGAAAGTAGTTTTTAGCTGATTATAGTGGTTTAATAATTTAAGACCATTTTAGGGGTGGTGAGGGAAATCCTCTTGAATGCCCTCTTTGGAAGCCCTCTTTTATGTGATTGTCATTTCTCCTCATAAAATATCCATACTATGTCAACCTTATATTTTCGTCTTAAAGTCACCTTCTCGTATTACCTAAAAGGTGACTTTAGGACGAAAATATTTTACCTATAATCACACCTCACCTGAGCTAAGACCTTTCCATACAGAGAAGGATCGAGATTTTATCACCAGGCTTGCTCATTGTGGATTGGCTATTTTAATTTTCCTGATGAGCACTGGCCAGCTTGCAACTGCTCTACGGAATAACAATAAGAATTGTTACAGTGACTTAAATACCAAATCTTACAACTTCTCACTCAAAAAA
This sequence comes from Autographa gamma, assembly GCA_905146925.1. Classification (NCBI taxonomy): domain Eukaryota; kingdom Metazoa; phylum Arthropoda; class Insecta; order Lepidoptera; family Noctuidae; genus Autographa; species Autographa gamma. The sequence goes on from LR989858.1 coordinate 4,014,290, forward strand.
CTGATTTTTTACTTAGGTTTTTTATGGGGCTTCCTCAAAAATATAATAACTAGTCACAGAGTTATTACAAACGGCCACGGTGCGTCTGTAGATTGTCGGAAAAGATAGTGGCATCTCACAAGTAGGTAGGTATGTTATAATTTGGCATATTCATGCAAACCAGTTGTTACTATGAGTTTTAGGGATAAACTGTAAATCTTAATCCTGACCAGTACCAGCCAAATACACAAAATTTTATAGCTGGCTTTTTTCGAGCCCTATTGGGACTCTGGACTTTTTACTAGAAGCAACTGTTATTTGTCCTCCAGAACCCAATTTACTGGGTAACACAGTATCCCATAAAAAGACTGGAAAATTCACTAATAAAAGAAACCGATTTTAAAATAGGATTTTGGCTGAATACTGCGTATTCACTACAACGTGTGTCCTCTTATTTTACTGCGTTTTTGTTTTTTTCCTGCGTAGATATTTTACTTAACACACTGGTTCGAATAAAAAATACTACTTCTATTTTAATTTAGTTACAAAAAAAAACAAATTAAGATACATTAAAAATTTTGAAAACACATTTTATAAATAAAATTAGATTAGACATTAATTAGTTGCTGTTAATTGCCAAACATAATTAAATTACCCATTTAGTTAATATTATAAGGTGTTGATTATATTACTGTAACGACATACATTTTTAGTAATCTGGTTTTTGCATTATGTGGATAATAATATTAAAATCCTTAATTGATAGTGCATCTTTCTTGATAGAACTGTCAAGAAATCCCTATAGCATGCTTCTGCATCTACCTTCCTTTTACCATTAACCCTGACCCTGAGACCTAAGGGTCAGTTTTTTTATACGATGTTTGGGAATCTGCATGATGAAAACTGATTTATATTCTTTGGCCAAGGCAAAAAAATAGAACGAAATATAGATGAATGAATTCGTTCGGTCTTTAATGAGAAGATCAAAATTTCTGAAAGACGACCCATACATCTCATTTGAAAAGGAAACTAATCAATAATAAAGTCTTAAAAGTCTAGTAATACCAACTAAACGGTAAAGGCAATATTAATCTTTTCGCAAAGGTAAATTATATTGACTCGGTAAAACAAATGAAAAACGCTCAATTTTGACGGGAACTTACACGTGCCGCTGCTGCACTGCTGCATTGAAGCCCTTGAAATTTCGAGGAACGATCCGATACTGAGAAGAGAAGTAGATTAATTAATATTCTAAAGAAATTAAGTAAATTCTTGGAAAGTATTCAGATATACGCTCAATAAAACATGTGTTTGTATTAAAATTGTTGTTCAAATTCCACTGTATTTTTTAATTATGGTTACTGACTTACCCGTCATTTGTGGGCCAATCCCGAAATATCTAATTTATCATGGCATAAGTAGTTTATTTTCAAAATTAAGATAAGATAAAAGATGTTTTTAAAAACAGATCCCAACAATTATTTTGAAATCATCAAATCTTGAATTTGGTTACAAAAATGGATTTTTTAATTAATATATACGGAATCAAGGAAGTTCTAGTAGTTTTTTTAATGGTTCGTATTGTTGCTACTTGCTACATATAAACATGGTCAAGTTCTTGTAATCCCACATTCGTAGACGAAGTATTATTGTTGGCGGAGGTTACATCTGTGGTAGCCATGTTTTCCCTATTATTATTATTTTTATGTGCTATTACCAATGTTTTATCAGGCCCAGGTAAGTCAGATATACATTTAATTTGTTAGGCTTCAATATTTTGAAAAAGTAAATTTATAAAACATCATTTTAAAATTGAGCGTAATATATTTTATCTAATACCGACAGAGGAACAAAGCAACTCCTCGTTTGGTATTCGATCAAAACAATCCTAATTTTTTTATTTAACCATAACAAAACCCTCTCTAGATAGTTATCAGATTGTAACCTTAAATCACCCAAAAATATTATGTGATCACAAATAGTTGTGTTGTTGCTCTGTAAGTTTGTAATTAAAATATTTTAATATCCTTAATGACACTATGTATTTTCCGAATAGTTTCTGAATTTATCCCTTGATCCAATTAAGAGAATAATTGTTGTTTATTTTACCTTTTATTGTTTTTTATTTCAGCTATAAGTTTGAACCAATGCAAGTCCGGTGATGACGCCTGTGTTACTGCTGCTGCGAAGCTTGCTTTTCCTCTCGTATTGGAAGCCAATGGAGACATCGGGGCTGAAGATCTGGATCCCATGTTTCTACCGGAAATTGAAGGAAACCTGTCCATCCTGAAATTTAAACTGTTCAACACAACAATCGTTGGATTCAAATCCTGTTCTGTGGATTCCGCAAAGTAAGGTTTTTTGAAAACTATCTTATGGTTCGTCGTAAGCAGTTAGTTCACAAGGAATTACGAAATATAAACCTTATCATCATCATCAGTCGGAAGACGTCCACTGCTGAACAAAGGCCTCCCCTCTAGAACGCCACAATGAACGACAACTCGCCAATTGCAACCACAAACCTTATCGCTTTGAAATAAAATCACTATTAATGAGAAGTTCTATAAATAAACATTCTGGTCCTCGTTTGCAAGATTTTATGTATAATTAAAGACATGAAGTCGGAATGGTCCAGATACCTGTAGTCTACGTGACAGACCAAACCAAATTTATTTTTATGGAATCTTTATTACATAAAATAAAAAAATGGGTTATAATCATCTGAAAAAAAATCTATGGAGGAGCAATATAGTAAAGCATGGGAGCACCCTTTAACGTAACTCTATTTTGCTTTGTACATAAATCGAGCAATCGTTTTGCCCCTTCAATAAATAGAACATGTTTATACCTATGTTGCTAAAATAATATTTGCTATATCATATTATAGGCGTTAAACGAAACCATTTTACGCTAAACATATATCTTGAACTCTTTGATAAGGCTTTAGACTATGTGTACACTGTATAAAGAAGAAGACACATTATGTTTTAATAACCTGTTTTGTTCAAAAGTCTTGATAAAAGAGGAATTACTTTTAACACTATAGTGTTTTCTTATTTTTACAGGTACAATGATGAACAATTAACGGCTCAGGTAGTACTGCTATGCCCTAAATTCACGATGCATGGTTGGTACGACATCGACGGTCGTCTCATCGTGCTTCCAGTCAAGGGAACTGGAGACTACAGTTTGGAATCACGTAAGTTTATTATATTTTTTTAATTTATTACTAAAAACAGAAAAATTATAAGTTATTATATTGTATACAATTTTTGATTTGACTGCACGGATAGCCGAGTGGTGTAGGTAATAAAGCAAATTACTACTATGTGCGACGTGGTAGGTGCGGGTTTGATTCCCGTTTTTAATGACCATTTAAGTAATCCATAAATTCTAGCTTAGAGTTTGGGTGTTATATTTGTACAAATTATTTATTTATTTATTTAATAAGGTAAGTTTACCAACAGCTTCTGTGAACAGTAATGCTTGTGTATATTAATAACTATGTATAAGACTCACACAGTTGCCAATAATTTGATTTTTTGTAAAACCCCGGCGATTAGTTATTCTGAACTGAAGATTATTCCTGTTTAAGGTTTTAATTTATCAAAATTATTTTTAATTCTTACATGGACTATGCGTAATTACAAGTGAACATTATTTAGATTAATAGTAGGAATGCCAATTATATTATAATACAAATTACGAGAATTTAAAACTTGTTTGTTTTAATGTGTCCAGTTTTTGAGATTGTACTTTGACTGTCATCATATTTATGAAACGAAGCCTTAAACGCTTTTTAATGTCGAATAAAAACAAACGAATCGTATTTTAAAAAAGTGGTTTCAAGTGTCATGCCATTTCGTGCCTGTCTGTTAGATTTTCAAGAACGACTTATAATATTCAGTTTCCTAATTAGTTAATTTTTAAACACTAATAAGTTACATCAGTAAAACCTTTTTTTAATACTTTGTTAGGCTAATTTATTCTAATTTAATATATTAATATTTAATGAGTCATTTTTTTAAATAAACAGTATTAATTCTTTATTTATTAAAAATATACTTTCTTTGTTAACCAAAATATTTTAATATGTTACAGAGGACTACAAATTAAAAGTTGATATGGAATTAAAAACGATTGAAAAAGATGGAAAGACTTATAGAAACGTGAAGAACTTCAAAGTCGACGCAGAAGCACTGACAGGCGTTACATACGATTTCAGGAACCTATTCAATGGACAAAAAGATTTAGGTAATTTATCTCCATGTCTTTTTTATTCCTGTCACCTTCTGCCAACGCTCATTGGCGGATTATGACAGATACAACTGATGCAACACAAGCAAGTCTATTGTGGTCAACCGGTTACAATTAATTGTCGAAGAAATTTAAAGGGGAAGAATTATTAGTTTTTTATTTATGTTGTAAGTAGGTTCCGTAGGTTTTTAAAGAACCTTTAGGTAGGCATTTAGAATAATGCAGATTTGTTTTAAATGCATACGCCTTTGTGACCTTGCTAATGTAGGTTAACCGGCGTTGACCGGTTATTTACTATTATTTCTTATTCCATAATTGATGTTAGTAGGTACCTACCCGTTTTTATGGGAGTGGCTTAGACTTTGTTTAGAAAATTTCTTGCATCTTTCCTTAATTGTAAATGTAGGTATAAATACTTTTTATTTCCTGTAGCTGTATTTTGATAAACACAGCACATAATTATTAAACGCAACATTAATTACCGAAGATTTTGTAGAACATGTTACAACACACTCATTGTCTAATAATGGCGAAACTCCTTCTTTAGAAGTCGGTTAAAATTTACTGACTATCGTAACAAAAAGAAAATCAATTTAAGAGTTGAATACATAACCATAGTAAGTGTGAGTCATATTAATTATCTATATCAATTTCAGCTGACGCCGTTCTGAAGTTCGCCAATGAGAACTGGAAGGAGGTAGCCCATGAGGTACAGGAACCTGTCTTCATGGCGAACCTGAAGAGAGTCATCAAGAACGCTAACAAATACCTGAAAACCATAGCCATTGATGAGTATGTTGTGCAGTAAATAATACATCGGTGATAGAGTTACCAAAGGCTTGAACAATGAATTTTTTGAATTTCGTTTGTTTTCTAATAAATAAGGCTGTAAGAATTATTAAATGAAAAAATTAAATGTTGTATATTTTTAACAGTTTCTTGATTTTATTGTTCTTTAAATCCCTTTTGAAGCAGAATTAAGAAGATATGCTATAAAAAAGATAATTTCTAAGATGTATTGAGTTAATAATCTTGGCACACACTTTAAAGTAAAAAAAGAAGTTTCAAATACAGCAGATGATTGATTTTTTCAAACCATATAAATAAAATTGTGTAATATGGCTTTTAATAAAATAGCTCCCTAATATAACATGATATTGTATATCAGTATACAAAATTTCATATCAGTAGGATCAGAAAGCGCTTCGAATTTAACTTGCAAGTTTTGACCTACATATACTCGTACGTATATATTTCAGCATTTAAATAAAAGTTTGTAAAAAGGACCATAATAAATGGGCATTTACTTGCATTTAGCTAGAGAGGTATGATTCATACCGATTTCACGAGACACATCGACAAAAACAAAAAATATATACCTAATAATAAAGTGATTAAAAAAATATTTTATTAAGGAAGTTATCATCAGCATTTCATAACAATTACTGTAAGTACATTAATTACTGTTAAAAGAGCTATAATTAATGTCAAACATTTTTTTTTTATGAAGATCGTTTAACAATGCTCTCTGCTTAGTGAAAATGTAATCGTAATATTATTTATATTTATGGATAATCCAATAGTAACATAAACGGATATGTATGGAAAACAATTATTTACACGCCACTTTATAATTACATGAAGTTTTTTTAACAATCCTCAGCTCCTAAAAATAAAATATGGGTAACTATAATTACTCTTATTAAATAATTATAATTATGTGTCTCTTATAACAACCTTTGCTGCCAATCATAGTTAAAAAAGGCAGAAGAGCAAACCATCATTTTTAGTAGTCCGTAATAACATTATAGAATCGTCAAAATTATTTCAAGTTTTCATTCGTACTAAAACATTACAAGAGTCTGCCTTAGATTCTTGGTCTTCTGAAGGTGACCAAGACTTGGACTGCAAAATCCAGGAGGATGGGGGAAGATGTGCTTTGAGGACTTGAAGAACTGGCTGGAAGGGATGCGACAGGTAATTGACAAAGAGAAGAGGAAAGTGGCATTAACAAAAGGAGACTTATGCCCAGCAGTGGGTTATAAAGGGCTGAACATGAATATCGACTTACTATGTACGATAGATATTGTTTCTACCTTTCCTATGAATGGTTAGATTAAAGGTGCAGAGACTAGGATTATTAAAAATAATGCTAGTTTCAGTGACAAATGAAATGTATTACTATGTTATGAAGATACAAAACACCATTATAGAACGGGGATTAGCGTGTATATACCTAAAGGTATTTATGCATGTAATGCTAATGACCGTTTTATAATATTACTATTAACATGCACCGCGATAGTTTAAAAGTTATTACAAAACACCATGTCAATTACTCAATCAAAATAATATGATAACATTACAACTTCAGGACCTTGTACGGAACACATAGGTATTATTTATACTTTTTGGTATATGCCGGTTATTTATAACATTTAAAAAAGACGCTAATAATATCATAGTTAGACAAAAAACAGCATGGTTTACTAAGAAAAATAAGTACGTACAAAAGGTTACATCAATGTCTTGTACAAGAATTTTGGGTGGAGTAGGTACAGTCGCAGCCATAAATATTTTGGCCCTGTTGGTCTAGTGGTTAATGGCCCTGACTGCTTTACCGGTGGGAGTGGGTTCGATTCCCACCAAAGACACATCTTTGTGTGATAAGCACGATCATTTATTTTGTTCTGTGTCTGTGTTCAATTCATCTACAATATGTTTGTATTTAGAAATATATAAGTTTGTTTATCAGTTGTCTGGTTACCATAGCACAAGATCTACTTAGCTTAGGATCAGATAATTGGGTGTGAGTTGTCCCGAAATATTAGTATCTAGTATTATTTGTGTAAAGCAAAGTTTTTTGGTCGCATAAACTGGGTTTGCAAATAAATGTTTTGGCTTCTCACATAAGAGTAATATTTTTTCAAAGTGTATGACAAGTGCATGTCCAATAAAGGTATTTTGCCTTTTTTTACTTTTTATTAACTTTTGGCGACTAGAGTAATATATCATAATATACACATTCCTTGGTTTAGTCCGTAACTAACAAAACACGTTAAGCCGGTAGTTATTAGATTCCTATCTTTTTTAAACAGTGTTAAAAACGTAGACTTGTGCCAAAACTATGTTATTATTTTTATTATGTCCAGTAAATGTCAAAAGTTTCTGCTTTTATTACTTAATTACGTAGTTGTCTAGACAAAAATAAAAAAGTAATAGACTTAATTCTTAAAATTATAATTAATTAATTTTAGTGAAAAATTGTTGACATAGTTTGTAAGTTAAATTTTTTGGTAGGTGGATTATTTTTTTAACTTCATGAAGAAATTAAAATTCTCGTTCATCTCATTTTGATTCCCACTAAGTACATATAAATATATTATAAATGACACGAAAATAATAATTTTAAAGATTTAAAATAAAAACAACAAGTTTTTCTCCATTTAGTAGCATATCTTTTCTTTTCTTGCTGGCTTTTCCTGGTATAAATGCGAACTAAAATAAACAGGAATAATTAAAATTATATTTTTAAATTACATAAACTTCGTCAAAAATATTTTATTTATTTACAAAATGAGGAAGGATTCCTGGCTAATTTGGTCACGCAAGACAGTTTTTAGTTTTTTGTGAGTTCGAAACACCACCTCCACCAAAAGTTGTAGTTAGTTATATAAAAAACGAAACGAACAGTTTTTTTTCTTCCTCCATGTAAGTTTTTATAGTAACCTACGTAGATATATAAATGTGATCGTTCCTTGATAGAGGGAAATAAAAGTAGCGTCTTTTGCGTGCAGTCGTGTTTCACTGCATCAATGAAAATGTGCGTTCAGTATTTAATTGTTGTGTGTCTAGCTTTAACTCTCACGGAGGCTACACCAGGTAAAGTGTAAATTAAGTTTTTCTTTTAACTAAAAAATAATAATTTGATGATTAAAAAAAATAGGTTATTATTAATTCCTTTGATTAACCGGCGAAATACAAACAATGTTAAAAATCAGTTCGACCTCGTGTACACAATCAGTTTTTAAACTAACATTTTTATGTTTATTCATTTGTACGTTATATTTTTCTTTCTAAACAAAATAATGACAATGATTTTATTTTCTAAAATTCCATAAGTATTTGTATATACAAGTAGTTACAAGTAAATAAAATCCCTGAACATTATAAATTAAGTCAAGCAGGACCTAAACATTATTCAGATCGCAATACCTAATAAACTCTTTCTTATCATCCATCATCATCATTCACAGCACTTGTCCTTCCACTGCCGGGAATAGGCCTCCCCTTTTTCGTGCCACTTTCTACGGTCCTGTGCCAGCCTCATCCAGACTCGACTAGACTACTTTAATTATGACGTGGACCCATCTTGCTCATCTCTTTCTTAAAATTTATAATACAAATCAAAACTACTGCATTTTATAACTTACGAGTTACGTACGCACCAGTTTTCAAGGTGTCGCTTTGAGGTCCCGGGTTCGAATCCAGACAGATAAATGAAGAAAATTGCTATTCACTTGTCTCGAATAAAGGCGTTTGTAATTACACTTGCATTGTCTCTGTTTTATGCAGTCAGAGAAACACATTGTGACTGAAAAGGGAAAATCCTATTAGTCACACCTGGTTCTTAGGTTATTCTCATATATAGCAAAAACCTTTTCCTAATAAAGTTTCAATTTTCAGCATCATTCATAACAAAATGTAAGTGGGATGACTCGAAATGTATTAAAGAAGTAACTCAGAAGGTGATCCCACTGTTCGCTGATGGTATTCCCGAGCTGAATGTAGATCCCTTGGATCCTGTGCTTATAAAGCATATTGACGCCAGCACCTCAAACCTGAAGCTTATCGTCACTGATGCTAAAATCACTGGTCTAAAGGGATGTGAAGCGAAGAAAGTGCAGTAAGTAATTTTGTTTGTACTCTAAGACTTCTGATAAACATACCAAGACCCTTCAATGCCACGGAAAAGCACGTAAATCCGTTGCTCCTGACTGTAATACGTTGATCTTTTGCAATTTTAAAGTTAAAGTAATATTCTTACTATGAGATATAGTGTTACTCAGTTATCGGTTGTAAAACCGATAACTGAGTAACACTGACACACAACGACTGGCTATCTAACCTTTACAGGTTAGATAGCCAGTCGTTGTGTGTAAAATACGGTTTTCAGAATTTTGAATTCGGTAAGACTGGTATCTGATGCTTACATATGGGACAAAGCAAGGCAAACTTCGGTAACTTTTGTCAGTTAAACTTTTAGCCTAACATCGAGAAATTGATATAGTACAATCTTTCTTAAAGAAAACGAGGAGAAGCTAGCTTCTTTTACAAAAAAAAATTGACAATGATGTTTTGCGATGAATATGATTTTATGCTTAAAGGTTAAACGAAATTTAAGTTACCATAATTCAATTTTAAAACAGTGATCGTTTCGCAGAACTAAATGTTGACAAATATTTATTAACTAGCATATTCCAAAGTTCAACTAGGTATTTTTTGTAGCCATTCTTATAATAAATTCTTAACCTTAAACTTGAACCTCTGAACATAGTTATTAGAATCAAGTTTCCTAAACCATCCTGTGCGTAATGGACCCACAAAAAAGTATGGTAACGTGTTTTTTTCAAGAAGTAATGACGTCACTAAATAATTTAAAACCTTTTTTCTATTGTAAAATTTGCGAGCTCATAGCCAGAAACGACATTATAAACGATAATAATAACAAAACATTACGCAAATTGTGTTTTAAGTCATAAATGTCCGTAATAGACTTAAATGACCATAATAGGTACATAATACTAAAACGAACTTTACAATATACTTAAATATATAATTAACAATTATTCACACAAGTATCTCATATGACTAACATATTCTTAGTACGGAAACAAAACAAAAACTTTATAACAAAAACAAAAAAAAAACATAATTTAATTAAGAATGCCTATTATTCTAGTTGGACAGTAATTTATATTTACCCGTAGTCCAATTAACCTGTCAGTGCCGGCGCGTATTGTTAAAAAAAACGAGAGATACCATAAAATCTTGTAAAACAGAATACATAGAAATGGATACAAAATATATATGCTGATAAATTATGATATTATTATCTATCGATGATATTATATGAAGTAGATTTTCTCCTAATACTGGACAAAAATTCATGAAAAAGAGAGACCTTTTCCACGACTCTCTCTCGTCCTCTACAAGGGTGGGTTCCTTGTGGGTGCCTTGTAGAGGACAATAAGGGCTATTATTAATAAAATTTAATGTTATAGAAAATTACAATAACTCAATAAACACTATTTAATGTATGGTCTTTCTTCGGAAACCGAATATTGTTACTGGTATCGTAGTATCTTTATATTTGAGTGTGTATTCAAGTATAACTTGCTGTTGCCCGCAACTTCGTCCGCATGTTTGTCGGATATCGACAAAATTAGCAAATGTCCTTTCTTAGGACGAGAGCTATCTAATTTTACTTAAATCGGATCAGTAAATAAGGCTAGATTGCGTAAAACACAGACAGAAGACGGATGACTAGACAGAGTCACTTCCCATTTTTAATGTTAGTACAAGGATGTAAAACAGTGTCGATGTAGTTACACGTGTTCGAGTTACAACAAGAGACCAAAACTCATTTTTTTTTAAATTTGAATAAAAAATCAAAATCTATTAAAAAAATCTTCAAGGCACATGACTAGAAAACCAGTTTGAAAATAGCACCTAATGATATTTTAATTATGATCATCTAAGGAAAATATGCTATCATTATGTAAATGCTCTTCGACCATATAATTGTATGACATGTATTACTGTCAATTGCCAGGACCTAGCTATCATTAAAGATAATTTAACAAGTTCTAAGGAGGTGTTATTTTCCTCGTATCGTTTGCGTGACATTGATTCCTATTACATGAACATTAAGGAAATCAGACGGTTTTTTACACAAATTACTTTTACACAATGAAGTTTGCAGACGCCAGGATTAAAAAGAAATGTCATGTTTTTTATCCTTGTCGCGGTACAGAGGTCTAAAGTAAGAAATTAATATGCATAGTCTTTATAATTATGTGCCGTCTTAGCCTTAGTCAGAGCCACGGGGTTGCTTACGCAATCTCTGCGCGGCGCTAGCAGGGTAGTCCGTCCCTGTTGAGCCTACCCATGACCACCTACAAAGGTGTCGGAACGCCGGAACTAAAATCTAAATACAGGGTGTTAAGAAACCCCTGTCCTACCCGAAGGGGTCATATAGGGTTCACAAACACAAGCCTAAATAAAATATCAATATATACTTTTTTTTCCATTTTGTTTCACATTTTGTAATTAGATATCGAACCTAACAAAAACGTGGAAAAATAAAAAATATAACCTCAGTTTTTTTTTTTCAAAACAAAACTCCTCCAAAATACCGACGAAATTGGTGTTATAGTTTTTATTTTAATGCCTAATGTTTGCATAAACCTCAGAAAGCAATAATTTATTATTTGTAATCTACTATATAATTAAGCAAAATACCTGATGAATAAGCCTTCGACATATTAAATACTGTACGCGTAGGTACTATTAATGTAAAGTATTATCAATTATCTTTTATATGATAATTACTGTCTTACATTTAATTTATCTCGAGTCGTTCAAGGTATATTAGACACTTATTTACTAACTTTAAAATTACGCATTTACGTAAACAAATTGTTATTGTTTACGCTTTCAATGTCTGTTTTGCATATCGCCGGTCATTTGTTAGTAATTCTATAGGCTGTATAGACCACCGGATTACTCTCAGTTCCGATGTTATTCAACAAGCAAACAGCTGATGTTATCATCTATTGTATTACTAATAAACTTGTTTACATTTTATTTTATATACCTCACTAAAATCTGGTCAAACTATAAACATAATAATATTTCTAAACAACTTAAAGTATTCTAGTGTTGGTAATAACGCCATCTAGTCGAGCTTCACGGAACTATCTTAAGAGAATAACTTGAATAAGTTCTGTTTGTGTTTCGTTTGTTTTCGTCGTTATATGGCTATAGATCAACAGGTGTTTGTTTATTTGTCCAAGCTAGCATTTTTCTGTCCAAAAGTACAAAATACTTTTTTATTCTATATAACCTAACCCTTGTACACCAGAACCTAATTAACAAAGGATGCTAATTTTTTTAAATTGAATCAAGAAAAAATTAACTTTGAAGGTTCCATGTAAAATTAATTTAGTTCTGATCGATAACGTAAATTTTATAAACATTAGGTAACTTAATTGACCGAGTTATTAATCTTCAAAAGTAGCGTATTTCACAACATAAAAATAAACAACAAAATATTTCGGGCGTTATCAAAAACATCTGTGATTTTCTATAATTTATGGAGGCAAAAAACCGGTCTAGTCAAAGTTGCTAGCCTTGTTTTACGTCGAGAGTCCAGAATAGTCTAATTTAAAATTTTCTTACGTAGACTTATTTAATAGAAACAGGTTCTTGGTTACTTGGGAGTAAAGGTTGATTGAGAAATTCAAGGCAACTCAGTGCTGACCTAATACTGCCCTCGTGTATCGTCAGAGCCTCGATTCAGCTATGTTAAATGCATGTCAGTGGTCGCTCAGTGTACTTTTCATTGTGCACAATTTTCGTATTCAGATAAGCCTTCAAAACTCTGGAGAGTATGATCGTAATGACAGTTAGCAGAATGCCAGTTATCGTAAAAATGACTAAATGAAGCAGGTCATTCAGTTAATTACGCCCGTACACGAGTTGTTTGAGTATTCAGTGGTCAAAGTACACGAATTGACCCGAGTGAGTTGTCAACGGCCCTTCGTGCGTCACTTGCTCTTCAATTCTCTAGCTTTTTGAAAGCAGTCCGTTTTGTTGTAGCATATACACATAATTTGAATAAAATGTTTTGGACTTTTTTGATTTCTACGTCATCGACGATAGATACTGACTCAATAAAATCTGTCTAGCCTTAAAATTAGTATGCTAAAAGGTATTGAGGTACGCTTCCGGTTCTCTTCTCTACACCGTATTTTTATATAACTGCTTCCCATCTAACCTACATTGGCACTACAGTACTGTTTATTTAAGTGTTACATATTAAAACTTCATTAGACTAGGAATTGTAATTCCAGTTTCATTTTCTGTCTCTAATTTGGGATCCCGGGTTGCATGGCGTGTATGTTTCACACATACAAACGTTCCTCGGCACAAATTTCACATCTAACTCTAATTGTAATAATTTCTTTATTTTAGGAGGGACATCGAGAAAGCGAAGCTGTTTGTCAAAGTTCAGTGCACGTGCGATTTAGAAGGCAAATATGACATGAAGGGACAGCTCTTTGTTCTGCCGATTGAAGGTAACGGAGACGTTCGTGCTAAAATCCGTAAGTACCAATACAATTCACACTCTTATTTATTGTTCAGTTCCTTTTGCTATGAGTGCTTAAAGCAGGACTTTTTCCGTCGTATTAGCGGGTTGCTGCTACATCCAGTGTGGAGCGCCAACTCGATTTTGCAAAGGCGAAAGTCGTGCTTTCAGACGGTCTTGGTACAGATAACGTAAAACGTTCATTTTTCAAAGAATTAATTTAGGATATATAACCCAGCACGCGGTTTTTCTAATGACAATAAAAAGAAAATAATTCAGATATTAGTAAACAAACACTTAATTTTACCAACATTTCGATTGAACGAATACGTATCCTTCATTCCAAGCAGATTATTGTTATGCTTTTCTATAGTCTAGGCTAACTTTATAATTAAAATAATTACAGGTTAACATAACACCTAGAAGTAAACTACTGATTCTAGAATTTCTCGGATATAAAACCTGTTTTAAATTACTCAGATACAAATCTGCGTATTATTAACGTAATTATCAAGAACATAATAGATAGAGTATAAAGGAAAATGAGTAGTTTCGTGTAACTAATCATAATAAAACACGTTTTATGAACCATTAAAATAAAATAAATAAAAATCAATCGTTAAAATTAAAAGGTTAGCTGCATTATATTTTAGCTTGACATTGTTAAATTGCATCTTTAAAAAACTAAAAACAAATAAGTTAATCTAGTTTGGATATAATACTGGCTTTTTATATGCATTAAGGTTTGGCTTCTTTTTCATTTTTGTTTTTCACCAAAAAGAGATGTCGTATCGTATCTCCTAAACGAATGGACCGATTGTCATTCATTTCTTTGTTTGAAAGCTGATGTGATCGAGATTCTTAAAATTATTGACAAACCATTAAATAAATTGAAAATTAAAAGCAATTTTTATTAGTTCTTATAAATATTTTATTCACAAAAATCAAATCAAAAAACCTTAATAAAGTGGATTAATGTTTTATGAATTCAATATAATCTTCTAAATAAATAATACAATTCTCTTCAGTCATACATCCAGGAAGTAAAAAAATAAGATTAATTAAAATGCCGTTCTTTACCTTCCTTTAACATCAACGAAAATAAACTTCCGGTACATGATTATCGTTTAAATGTCAAACGGATATGTTTTTTTGTATTAAATTAGTAGTTACATAGTAAGTTTAGTATAATTAATTTGCAAATTCACTGTAAAAGGTTTAATTACACTCATTTAAAATTACATGTACTTAATGTAGATTTGTCTTAACTTCAAGTAAACTTATCAAATAGATATCTCAAAAAAATAATAAGTTCAAATGGTTGGAAAATTCGCAAACCGTCTACTCAGTTGAAAGTCTAAGATGTAAATGCAACGAAATATTTGGGTATGATTGTAAACAGTAATTTTATGCATAACGGCTGTATTGATGTGTACATTAAATTCAGAGCTTACCTAAAAACTAAACGTTTTGAAAAATTAACAGTTAAATTTCCAGTCAGAATCGTAGACGTTATTTTCTTTGTTTATTATTTATTTATTTTTATTTTATTTATGTGATTTTTAATTCCAGGTAAAGTTGTAATAAGCGTTGAGGCTGACATGAGTGACAAGATCAAGGATGGCAAGAAGTACTGGACTGTCAAATCATGGAAACACTCATATGAACTGAAAGACACATCTGATGTCAAATTCGAAAACCTGTTCCCCGATAACGAATTCCTGCGTACGTATTATTATACTACTTTTGTATACTAAGTCAGGCTTTAGAAGAGGGAAAACAAAACCTATTTAGAGATTGTGAGACGCAAAAAAAATAATACTTAGAGTCAAATGGAGACGAAAACATGACTGAGGAAGTGAAAGAAACATTTGATAATTTTAACCATGTCTCGTATTACATAGCAATGAAGACTGGGAACACTTACCATTTCTGGATAAGACCCTATGTCCAGCAGTAGGTCGAATAAAATAAGCTAAGTTACTTATGAATCGTAACCCATTTGATCAATTCATTGACATCCTATTGATGGTATTAAAGTGTCTCTACGACATTAATATCGTGCCCAAATTCATTATCATCATCAGCCCAAATCATGTCCACAGCTAGACAAATCCCTCCCCATTTAAATGACCAAATTAATGATGGACCATTATGTTCAATTACAGGTACAACAACCGACGAGCTGATCTCCAAGAACGGAAACGATGTTGTCACAGAAATAGGACAGCCCGTCATCAAAGCTGTGGTCGCCAAAGTTGTTGCCAACATCCAACATTTCTTCGCAGCTGTACCCGAAGAAGACCTTGCTCTGTTATAAGAAACAAGATTTGTTGGTGACATGTGAATTGTTAACTTTTATAAAAAGAAATGGCTGATATTCGTTTTTTATTTGTTCCTTTATTCTGCTGTTTTATTGTCTTTAGATTAGATCTTTTTACATTATTTCTGGGCATTTGACGAAGCACCTCCGATTTTACAAGCATTTAATAAGGTTTTTTTTTTATGATGTTGTGCGTGTAAAGTCTTGCAACTCAATTTTGAAGCAGATATTTAATGCTGAATAGGCTGAAATTTTATTTACACGTTTAATTTTTTGACAATACAATATTATGGCACTTTCTAACTGATCTGATGATGGACCCTGAAGGTGGCCAATGAGACTTAGCTAAACGACATAATCCCATCGTGTTTGGGCTTGTTTAATTTGTCATCACAGATTGGCTGTGATGAGCTTGGCTGATTCAAAAGCTTTCGTTAAAATTCAGTTTGAAACTTATTCAATTTTGGCTACATTGAAACGTCTTATGTACTTGGCTTTACATCTAAGTAGTTTAACCGGTTAGAATCAAAATGTCCATGGATTATTTTTCTTACCTGTACCAATAAGTAAAAAAAACTGTACAAAAACAGGTACACAACAACATATATTAGGTATCTAGACAAAAAACCAGAACCTACTACTTTACATTTAGATCAAAATACATTTCTCAAAATATGGGCTGGCTAGCCTTTTTATATATTGAATTTTCGTCTCATTACTAATTTGATTAATTAAAATCTGTCGAAAACTGTAGAAAATTCTTGTACTTAATGTAAGGAATAGTTATTATCACCAATCATAACTCAAAGGAGTTAATTATGACCGTAATTATTAATTCCTAAGGATCGCTATGTGTACATTTAAAAGTAAACACAAGAAATACTGCATCGTCAGCATTATTTCACCTTTAAATAATGCATAAAAAAGTTATGAATATGTTTTTATTAAAAGTCTACATGCAATTAGTCAATGTAGTTTTTACCACAAATATTATTGTTTTTGCATCATATTCAATTTGAATAATATTATATAAATATTAAAGACAAGGTTATTAAAATATAGACCGTACGTCGTTATGCATAAGTATCATGATGCCTTGAAATAATTTAAATGTTCTAGGAATCGTTTGAACAGATCGAGATGTAATTAAAAATAAAAGAAGCGAGCATTTTATGATATAAAGATGATTGGATTATTGATCAGCTCAGTTGTGTTTGGATATCCGCGTAGTAAACAAATCATTAACAATGGTGCCAAAAATATTTATAATTGCTTGTGCATTAATACATTTTTGTAGTGGAGCATCTGGTAAGTTTTATATTATATTTCAAATATTTACATATTTTTCAGCTGATATGCAATTTATTTTAGAAGTTCTAGTTAGATTTTATTTAAATTATTGTTAGGTATATCTAATGTGGAATAATTGGTTTCATAAAAAACAACTTTTATGGCAATAATAATAAAATCTTTGACATCAATCATTAAAACGTGTACGTTAATTGAATCGCAAACACAAAAGGATAGATATTGTAGACTAGGTATCTAGATGTTTTACACGACTTATTTTCATATCTAAACTTTATTACCTTTATGTTGAATCGCAATATTATTTATTACCTTTTTATTCGGTCTGATTGCACCAAATAAACAAAATTGTTTTGCTATTGTTGTGTTTAGGAGTAATTATTTTGAATTCTTTTGTGTATATGATTATCTATTTTCACTTAAATAAAATACCATAAACAATGCAAATAATATAATTCAATTAATGCAACAAAAACAAAGCAATGCATAAGGACAAACCGACATATGAACTATTCTGCTACGGTTATAGCAGAATAGTTCATATTACTAGTGATTACCTACCTCCACAAAGTACGTGAACTATTCAGGATTCAATTAAATACAAATAAAGGCAATATAATAAAATGTAAATAAAGGCATTAATGTTTTTATTTTTTAATTATACATACATACATACATACATATAATCACGGCTGTTTCCCGTAGGGGTAGGCAGAGACTTTTCCACTTGCTACGATCCTTACATACTTGTTGCGCTTCATCCGCTGTCATTATTCCCTTCATATATTATGCTCTTTGGTATCGGGTACTCTTGACCTGGCCTTTTTCAAGACGTCTCCGATTTGGTCTCGAAACGTCCGCCTAGGTCTACCCCTTCCTTTCACACTCGCCTTATACATTTTTTTCGTCAATCGTTCTTCATTTAATTATAATAAATTTTATTACGTTTCAGCACCATTCATCACGCCATGCAAATCGACTGACGCTGAATGTGCGAAAGCAAATGCAATCGTAGCCATCCCGAAATTTGCTGATGGTATCCCAGACCTTGGAGTAGAGACCCTGGATCCCGTGTTCTTCAAACACGTCGACTCCAGCTCGCCTAACTTGAAGTTCATACTTAATGACATCACCGTGACTGGCTTGAAATCTTGCAAGCCTACTAAGATACAGTGAGTTTTTTTGCATACTTCCGTATTGTGTCAGATGAATCAATGAGTCTATGAGTAGTATTAATAAATATTTACCTTTATGATTAAATAATTTAATCACATTATTTTAATATTTACTAACTTAACTTTAATAACTCTTAACAAAAAAGAAAAAAAAAATGCATTCAAATGCAATCAAGTCTTCCACATTGCTAACACGATATTTTACTGTATTGTTTGATTTTGTTATTGGGTTTTTCTATGAAATTCTCAGTAGCAGGTCGGAGTTTGGATTTGTGCCCGGTAAGTGGCAATAGGCTCGCCCCCGATTACATGGGACGTAAACATAATAATATCGGCGAACTGTGGGTGTACATTGGTACACCTCTGCCTACCCCTTCGGGGATACAGGCGCGATGAAATATTATGTTATGTTTATTTATTTTCCATTTTATAAACAATTTTAATGAAACTTCGTGGCTACCAACCTACCCTTAAATCGCAAAAAAGTAACATATGGGCTGTTCTTTGCCTCGATAACCGTCATCTTTGCGTGCGAAGTTGTAAGAAAGAGCTAGAATAATATAACCTTGCCTAGGTTAAGTTTTAAAAATAATAACTAAACTATCTAAATTTTATAATTTCATAATTACAGGCGGGATGTGGCCAACTCTAAGATCTACCTGCAAATGGGTTGCGTCGTGAACCTGGATGGTGACTACGAACTGTCGGGAAAAGTGCTCGTTCTCACTATCGAAGGAAAGGGAAAGATTCACGTCTACCTCAGTAAGTAAATTAACTATTATGTCGTTTCTTCTCAAGTAAGATACCAGATATTTTTTTTTGCAGTAATAATAAGTATACATAGCTATTACTTTTTACATTAGGTATAAATTGTAGCTATCATATGAAATAGTCCACAAATAATAAATATATTATACGCAAACATTAAATTCAAATAAGGATTTCTCGAAGGGATAGCGCTGATCGAATCGCACTTATGGAAAGTAGTAGTCTAAGAAACGTGACTTATCGATAATTGATTGCAAAGAAATGTGAAAAACCCACTTCAGTTAAAAAACTACTGGATCAATATTGATGAAATTTATATGGAACTACCTCTCAAGTTCAGGACAATTTTTTTTTTTTAAATCGAACCATAATTTAAAGTAATGCGTAAAAAAAAAACCATAAAAATACAGCCAAACTGAGAACTTTTCAAAGTCGGTGAGGAGAAATAATGAACTTTAAGCGCTTGTTTTCATCAAACAGGTGCGCTACAGAAAGTGAAAGAAGCAGGGCTTTTTCACTTACATTGTTTAGTGAAAAGTACAGATGACCATACGCTTACTAATTTAATATAAGCAATAAATGTACTCTCAAATTATAGTGGTTTTAAGACCACTCACATATTTATAGTCTTTAGAAAAACACTCATTTATTGTAACATATTCTTTTCATTTTTCAGGAAAACTCTTGATCGATGTTGATTTGGATGTGATTGAAAAAGTCAAGGACGGCGAAAAATACCTGCGCATCAAGAAATTCAAACACACTTATGACCTGAAGGAAAAATCTGATGTTGTTTTTGAGGGTCTTTTCGCGGGTAACGCAGTACTAAGTAAGTGTCAATCGAAATTTTCTTAAAGAGTGTTTAAAGTTAGAAAATTT
This sequence comes from Autographa gamma, assembly GCA_905146925.1. Classification (NCBI taxonomy): domain Eukaryota; kingdom Metazoa; phylum Arthropoda; class Insecta; order Lepidoptera; family Noctuidae; genus Autographa; species Autographa gamma. Next base: position 4,034,352 of record LR989858.1, read on the forward strand.
AACTGGTTTTATTAGCCTAATACAAACTTAATTAAATAGACATAGCAAAATCACTAGACAAATTTTACCAAACAAAACCTAAAATATGGCATCGAAAAATGTTTATTATGTTTCTCATGATATTTTATTCTAAAAGTTACTAGTTGCCATATGAAAGGCCAAATTTGTTTAAAGTCTAATAACTAAATTAAGTTCTAATAAAGTTACAATCTTTTGTTTTTGCTGACTAGAACAGCATAGGTTTATTTTTATGCCCCTGTTGGTTTAGTAGTTAGTAACCCTGAATGCTACACCGGAGGTCGTGGGTTCGATTCCCACACAGGACAAATCTTTGTGTGATGATAATTTGTTCTGTGTCTGGTTGTAATTTATCTTTACTATGTATGTATTTTGAAATAATTGTCTGGTTACCATAACACAAGCTCTGCCTAGCTTGGGTACTTAGATTACCGTGTGTGAGTTGTCCCGGAATATTATTTTGAACACATATTTTTTAATGATTAAGGTTTCGGGGAAGCATTTAGCTTTCTAAAGGCTAACCATACTACTATATTATATACTACCCTTATTCGATTAGATCACGATACCTGTAATTTTTTTAAACCGAAAATAAAACATTTATTATTTTATCTTTCAGGCCAAGCAGCTGACGAGCTTATCAAAAACAACGGAAACGATGTCGTCAAGGAAATCGGAGGCCCTATGTTCCAAGCCACATTGACTAAGATCATTGAGAACATTAACAACTTCTTCGGCAAAGTGCCCATCTCACAACTCAGTCTTGATTGAAATGTTAACAAAAATGGCTGATGATTAAAATTATGTTGGAAAAAGCAATCAAAATTGTTGATTGAAAATAAATGGTACAAAGTTTTATTTATTTAAAAACTTATTATGTTATACGAGTTGGTATTATTTCTATCCTATTTTTGTAGGTTGTAAAAAACGAAAGTCAACAAAAATGTACAGGAATATTTAGATAAAGATACATTATTTGAACAATAAACATAGAATATAATGTTATACACTGGAAAAGATTAATTATACTACAAAAATATTTCACTCAATTTCTTCCTTAAAAACAAAAGAAACCCCCAAAAAATATTGCTTTCTTTTGTTTATTCAAAATCAAACATTGTTTCTTTTGTTGTTGTAAAAAAAAAAACAAATATCGTTTTCTTTTCAGTCAGACACAAACTGACATACCATCTAATCTAGTTTGCAGTCAATGAGGAAAACCTGCCAGCTTATAATATAATTATGATAATACCTTTTGCGAAATCAAGGCCTTTTATTAATAGCTATCAATAATAAAGATGAGCATCAAACCTACGTCACAATAATTGACCATTTAATTTATGATTGCATGTCTGTAGTTCTGACGTATCTATTTTTTTTTCATTCTTTAGCAATTTTCATGTCGTAGATCATTCATTGATTACCTTGGTGACAGTCAAGAACAAATAGGTATAAGAAAAAAAAAATTATATGTATATTTAGGTATCCTTTTTATTATAAGAGTTCTAATCCAATTAAGTATAAAATAAAAATTGCTATAATTTTAATGGCAGGTAACTAACGAAAAGAGTAAAGGTTAAATGTGATACTAAAAAGTAGATATGTGCAGCCATCAAAATCTATACATATAATAAAATTGTAGAAAAGTGGTGTCTGTACAATGGAAATATAAACAAAAAAAGTAGCAAGGGTTGTTATAATATCTATGCCGAACCTGAAATTATAATTATTTTTATTTTTGTCTGTTTATCTGTTTGTCTGTTTGTCTGTTTGTCTGTGTGTTTGTGCACGCTAATCTCAGAAACGGCTTACTCGATTAAGATGCGGTTTTCACGAATGTATTGTAGTAAGCTTCACTTAACATTTAGTGTTTATTTCATGTCAATCGGTACATAAATAAAAAAGTTATAACAATTTGAAAAATCATCTATCTATACATATAATAAAATTGTAGAAAAGTGGTGTCTGTACAATGGAAATATAAACAAAAAAAGTAGCAAGGATTGTTATAATATCTATGCCGAACCTGAAATTATAATTATTTTTATTTTTGTCTGTTCGTCTGTTTGTCTGTGTGTTTGTGCACGCTAATCTCAGAAACGGCTTACTCGATTAAGATGCGGTTTTCACAAATATATTGTTGTAAGCTTCACTTAACATTTAGTGTTTATTTCATGTCAATCGGTACATAAATAAAAAAGTTATGTCTATTTGAAAAATCATCTATCTATACAAATAATAAAATTGTAGAAAAGTGGTGTCTGTACAATGGAAATATAAACAAAAAAAGTAGCAAGGGTTGTTATAATATCGATGCCGAACCCGAAATTATAATTATTATTATTTTTGTCTGTTTGTCTGTGTGTTTGTGCACGCTAATCTCAGAAACGGCTTACTCGATTAAGATGCGGTTTTCACGAGTATATTGTTGTAAGCTTCACTTAACATTTAGTGTTTATTTCATGTCAATCGGTACATAAATAAAAAAGTTATGTCAATTTGAAAAATCATCTATACATATAATAAAATTGTAGAAAAGTGGTGTCTGTACAATGGAAATATAAACAAAAAAAGTAGCAAGGGTTGTTATAATATCTATGCCGAACCTGAAATTATAATTATTATTATTTTTGTCTGTTTGTCTGTTTGTCTGTGTGTTTGTGCACGCTAATCTCAGAAACGGCTTACTCGATTAAGATGCGGTTTTCACGAGTATATTGTAGTAAGCTTCACTTAACATTTAGTGTTTATTTCATGTCAATCGGTACATAAATAAAAAAGTTATGTCAATTTGAAAAATCATCTATACATATAATAAAATTGTAGAAAAGTGGTGTCTGTACAATGGAAATATAAACAAAAAAAGTAGCAAGGGTTGTTATAATATCGATGCCGAACCCGAAATTATAATTATTATTATTTTTGTCTGTTTGTCTGTTTGTCTGTGTGTTTGTGCACGCTAATCTCAGAAACGGCTTACTCGATTAAGATGCGGTTTTCACGAGTATATTGTTGTAAGCTTCACTTAACATTTAGTGTTTATTTCATGTCAATCGGTACATAAATAAAAAAGTTATAACAATTTGAAAAATCATCTATCTATACATATAATAAAATTGTAGAAAAGTGGTGTCTGTACAATGGAAATATAAACAAAAAAAGTAGCAAGGGTTGTTATAATATCTATGCCGAACCTGAAATTATAATTATTTTTATTTTTGTCTGTTTGTCTGTTTGTCTGTTTGTCTGTTTGTCTGTTTGTCTGTGTGTTTGTGCACGCTAATCTCAGAAACGGCTTACTCGATTAAGATGCGGTTTTTACGAATGTATTGTTGTAAGCTTCACTTAACATTTAGTGTTTATTTCATGTCAATCGGTACATAAATAAAAAAGTTATGTCAATTTGAAAAATCATCTATACATATAATAAAATTGTAGAAAAGTGGTGTCTTTACAATGGAAATATAAACAAAAAAAGTAGCAAGGGTTGTTATAATATCTATGCCGAACCTGAAATTATAATTATTTTTATTTTTGTCTGTTTGTCTGTGTGTTTGTGCACGCTAATCTCAGAAACGGCTTACTCGATTAAGATGCGGTTTTCACGAGTATATTGTTGTAAGCTTCACTTAACATTTAGTGTTTATTTCATGTCAATCGGTACATAAATAAAAAAGTTATGTCAATTTGAAAAATCATCTATCTATACATATAATAAAATTGTAGAAAAGTGGTGTCTGTACAATGGAAATATAAACAAAAAAAGTAGCAAGGGTTGTTATAATATCTATGCCGAACCTGAAATTATAATTATTTTTATTTTTGTATGTTTGTCTGTTTGTCTGTTTGTCTGTGTGTTTGTGCACGCTAATCTCAGAAACGGCTTACTCGATTAAGATGCGGTTTTCACGAATATATTGTTGTAAGCTTCACTTAACATTTAGTGTTTATTTCATGTCAATCGGTACATAAATAAAAAAGTTATGTCAATTTGAAAAATCATCTATCTATACATATAATAAAATTGTAGAAAAGTGGTGTCTGTACAATGGAAATATAAACAAAAAAAGTAGCAAGGGTTGTTATAATATCGATGCCGAACCCGAAATTATAATTATTATTATTTTTGTCTGTTTGTCTGTTTGTCTGTTTGTCTGTGTGTTTGTGCACGCTAATCTCAGAAACGGCTTACTCGATTAAGATGCGGTTTTCACGAGTATATTGTTGTAAGCTTCACTTAACATTTAGTGTTTATTTCATGTCAATCGGTACATAAATAAAAAAGTTATGTCAATTTGAAAAATCTATACATATAATAAAATTGTAGAAAAGTGATGTCTGTACAATGTAAATATAAACAAAAAAAGTATGGAATGAAATGTATGGAAAGGTCTATGTTGGGGTACTCATTAAGGGATATACGACAAAAGACCAAGGTGACTGATATTGTCCAAAACTGTAGCAAGCTGAAGTGGCAGTGGGCTGGCCATAACTGTCGTAGAACTGACGAGAGGTGGAGCAGGAAGGTTCTCGAATGGAGACCACGCTTAGGCAAACGTAGTGTAGGACGCCCCCCGGCTAGATGGACCGATGACCTGAAGAAGGCAGCTGGCAGTGACTGGATGCAAAGGGCGGGAGATCGTGACCGTTCCTTGGGGGAGGCCTATGTCCAGCAGTGGACTGCAACAGGTTGATATGATGACGTACACGCCTTGCGCCTGCGCGTCCATCTCCCGAGCCATTTCCCAACTATGTTGGGGTCGGCTACCAGTCTTACCGGATTCAGCTGAATTCCGTATTTTACAGGGGGCGACTGAATATCTGACCTTCATAACCCATTTTACTGGGTAACACAGTAATTACATAGACTACCTTCCAAGTAAATGTATATAAAAGGAAACAAAACAAGAATGTAAACAATACTAGACATAAAAACAACTAAAATTATGCTTAAGTTTACAAATTTTCACAGAACATTGCGTGACATACATACCGATACAGACATAGACATAATAATATGACATAAAACATAAAACAGAAAGAAAAACAAGAACGAAATAAAAAATGATCTTAAATGGAGGGTAAATAATGTGCCTTAACAGCTTTTTTAAATTTACGTTAGCTCTGCTCACGACGTATAGCTACAGGCAATGCATTCCAGAAACGTGCTGCTTGAACAGCAAAAAGCTGGTCAAAGAATTTTGTGGAGTGCATTGGGACTTTCAACTCTAGGCTCTCAGATGAACTCAGGGACCGGGAGTGTGAGTCCCTCAGAAACTCAAAACGATTTTTTTAAATAAGAAGGTGTTGAAGGTAGAAACAGAACGTGTAGAGAAGAGAAAGGATATGAGTATTCCGGCGAAACCGGATGGGTAACCACTCAAGCTTAGTGCGGTATTCTGAGACGTGGTCATACTTGCGCAGACCAAATATGAACCGAATACAAAAATTTTGGAGACGCTCAAGCTTATCAAGTAAGTCTTCGTCGATGTCGAGATAGCTGGCATCAGCATAATCAAGGATGGGATGAAGAAGGGATTGTGCTAACGCAATTTTGGTGGTAGTGGGGAGAAAATTGCGTAGTCTCCTTAGGGATCCAGCCGATGCGTAAAGTTTCCGACAAGTTTCTTGGAAATGGGCAGACCAGGAAAAGTTCCTGTCGATCACGATGTTCAAGTTTCTGACGTTATCACTAAAAGGAATAAAGCTGTTGTTGAAAGAAACTTGAGGAAGCAATGTCCAGACAATCTTTGCGATCGTCCTTGAGCTGCCAACTACAATAACCTGTGTCTTAATGGGATTTACTGTAAGGCCGTATCTCATGCTCCACTGAGAAATGCGGCACAGGTCCTGGTTCATAATGTCGATTGCTTCAGGTAGTTTTGCAAGAGGCGCTTGAATGTATATTTAAAGACCATCTGCATACAAGTGGTAGGAAGAAAGAAGTTCATTAGATATTGAATTAATAAAAATAGCGAAGAGTAAATGAGAAAGAACGCCACCTTGAGGGACGCCGGCACTAATATTACTCCAATCGGAAAATGAATTATCGAAGCGAATACTTTGCCGCCCACCGTGTAAGTAACTGTGAAACCATTGAATTACCGGTGGAGATATGTTGAGGGAGCACAATATGCCAAGCAAAATATCGAAATCAACAGTATTAAAGGCATTGCTGAAATCCAGCAATGCAAGTACCGTTAGATTACCGATTTCCATGCCTGATCTAATGTCATCCGTAATTTGAACCAGAGCTGTGGTAGTGCTATGTTCAGGTCTAAAACCTGACTGGAAGGGATTGAGAAGGTTAAATTTAGGAATAAATGCACTAATCTGCATATGGACTAGACGTTCAAGGACTTTTGAGAGGAAAGGCAAGATAGAAATTATTCGGATTCCTCTCATTCCAAATAATTTCCCATTTAGTTTTAAACGAGTCCGGTTTCCAGTCAGCCTATGTTTTGCGATGACGATTAATAAAGCCCAAGGTCAGACGTTGAAAGTTGTGGGTGTAGATATAAGTATCAGCTGTTTCAATCAATCCTAGGAGCCTGTATGCTTTCATCCCCGATGGTCATACGTCAAATATCGTATACAGAGAAGCATCTGTAAAGTAAATTTATAGCTACCCAAGCGAAAGTATATGTATAAAAACCTAATCTATACATATAATAAAATTGTAGAAAAGTGGTGTCTGTACAATGGAAATATAAACAAAAAAAGCAGCAAGGGTTGTTATAATATCGATGCCGAACCCGAAATTATAATTATTATTATTTTTGTCTGTTTGTCTGTTTGTCTGTTTGTCTGTGTGTTTGTGCACGCTAATCTCAGAAACGGCTTACTCGATTAAGATGCGGTTTTCACGAGTATATTGTTGTAAGCTTCACTTAACATTTAGTGTTTATTTCATGTCAATCGGTACATAAATAAAAAAGTTATGTCAATTTGAATAGTCATCTTCTATACATATAATAAAATTGTAGAAAAGTGGTGTCTGTACAATGGAAATATAAACAAAAAAAGTAGCAAGGGTTGTTATAATATCGATGCCGAACCCGAAATTATAATTATTATTATGTTTGTCTGTTTGTCTGTTTGTCTGTGTGTTTGTGCACGCTAATCTCAGAAACGGCTTACTCGATTAAGATGCGGTTTTCACGAGTATATTGTTGTTAGCTTCACTTAACATTTAGTGTTTATTTCATGTCAATCGGTACATAAATAAAAAAGTTATGTCAATTTGAAACATCATCTATACATATAATAAAATTGTAGAAAAGTGGTGTCTGTACAATGGAAATATAAACAAAAAAAGCAGCAAGGGTTGTTATAATATCGATGCCGAACCCGAAATTATAATTATTATTATTTTTGTCTGTTTGTCTGTTTGTCTGTGTGTTTGTGCACGCTAATCTCAGAAACGGCTTACTCGATTAAGATGCGGTTTTCACGAGTATATTGTTGTAAGCTTCACTTAACATTTAGTGTTTATTTCATGTCAATCGGTACATAAATAAAAAAGTTATGTCAATTTGAAAAATCATCTATCTATACATATAATAAAATTGTAGAAAAGTGGTGTCTGTACAATGGAAATATAAACAAAAAAAGTAGCAAGGGTTGTTATTATATCGATGTCGAACCTGAAATTATAATTTTTTTTTTTGTCTGTTTGTCTGTTTGTCTGTGTGTTTGTGCACGCTAATCTCAGAAACGGCTTACTCGATTAAGATGCGGTTTTCACGAGTATATTGTTGTAAGCTTCACTTAAAATTTAGTGTTTATTTCATGTCAATCGGTACATAAATAAAAAAGTTATGTCAATTTGAAAAATCATCTATACATATAATAAAATTGTAGAAAAGTGGTGTCTGTACAATGGAAATATAAACAAAAAAAGTAGCAAGGGTTGTTATAATATCGATGCCGAACCCGAAATTATAATTATTATTATTTTTGTCTGTTTGTCTGTTTGTCTGTGTGTTTGTGCACGCTAATCTCAGAAACGGCTTACTCGATTAAGATGCGGTTTTCACGAATGTATTGTAGTAAGCTTCACTTAACATTTAGTGTTTATTTCATGTCAATCGGTACATAAATAAAAAAGTTATGTCAATTTGAAACATCATCTATACATATAATAAAATTGTAGAAAAGTGGTGTCTGTACAATGGAAATATAAACAAAAAAAGCAGCAAGGGTTGTTATAATATCGATGCCGAACCCGAAATTATAATTATTATTATTTTTGTCTGTTTGTCTGTTTGTCTGTTTGTCTGTGTGTTTGTGCACGCTAATCTCAGAAACGGCTTACTCGATTAAGATGCGGTTTTCACGAGTATATTGTTGTAAGCTTCACTTAACATTTAGTGTTTATTTCATGTCAATCGGTACATAAATAAAAAAGTTATGTCAATTTGAATAGTCATCTTCTATACATATAATAAAATTGTAGAAAAGTGGTGTCTGTACAATGGAAATATAAACAAAAAAAGTAGCAAGGGTTGTTATAATATCGATGCCGAACCCGAAATTATAATTATTATTATTTTTGTCTGTTTGTCTGTTTGTCTGTGTGTTTGTGCACGCTAATCTCAGAAACGGCTTACTCGATTAAGATGCGGTTTTGCACGAGTATATTGTTGTAAGCTTCACTTAACATTTAGTGTTTATTTCATGTCAATCGGTACATAAATAAAAAAGTTATGTCTATTTGAAAAATCATCTATACATATAATAAAATTATATGTATAGATGTATAAAAACCTAATTCTAAATATGCTGCCCGAAAAGTAACTATTCCACGCGGACGAAGTCGCGGGCACAGCTAGTTCTAAATATGATGCCCGAAAAGTAACTATTCCACGCGGACGAAGTCGCGGGCACAGCTAGTACATTAATAAATACACTTACTATTCTCAAAAACAAACATAGGCACCTTATGCAATTATCACATTAAATTTATTAGCATAGATGTGTTTATATTTTGTTAGCTGTGATATCAACTCAAACAAAAAACCTAGACTAGTGTTTAATATATAAATAATGTAACTTAAGTACGCTACAAAAATAGTGCGTATATATGTAATTCATCAGATGGGCTAATCTTTAATACCAGCTAATACCAGCAGCAAAAGACCACTGTAGCTTAGTTTGCAAAGCGAATAGACCCTGCATTAATCGCGGGTTCGAAGCCTGCCTGAGCTGCAAACTTTTTATTACTAAATTAAATACTATACTAAATTAACTAAATTTAAATACTAAGAGGCTGTTATAAGATTTTATTAAAGGCCATGGAACGTTACACGAATAGAATACTTTCCACTGGCCTAGAGCATACGTAAGACCAATAACTTCAGCCATCATTAACTGAAAAGAAAAATAATTTGAAGTTCTATTTGTTGTTACATTGTGGATATTCATAATTTTAGGTTAGATGACTTAATTAAAGAACAATTCATCGCAATATTCCTTCACTAAAGTTCCTCCACTTTATTTACTATTCATTTATTAATTCGCCTGCCCCTATCTAAAAGGCATCTGTAAATATTTTAAAGTTATCTAAATAAGATGTTAGTATATTGTCCGATTTTCATTGAGGTTACATGTAAAGAAATAAGTATCATAATAAAAATAAATGCGGACAACATCACAAACCTACATTGCTCTGAACCCAAAGTAAGTAGCTAAAGCACTTGTGTTAAATAATTCAAAAACAACGAAGGTACCACATACACTCAGACTCATACCGGAGGCCATATAGAAAAGATGCTACATTGATCCGTCCGGGGATCGAACCAGGGACCTCAGAGATAGCGACTACTTGAAAACCGGTGCGTTCGCCCCTCGACCATGGAGGTCGTCTTATAAAATATATATGAAACAAATGTTACTATAATCTAAAAGAACTGAAAGCCGACAGCAACAAAGCTGGTAGAGAACTAGGCAGAAGGGATTAGCAATGTTCATTTTCTATTGATTATTTATAAAAAAATGTAGGCCTAATAGTTTTTAACAAAACAATTTCTACATAAAATATGCGCACATCGCAGACAACACAGCAAGTGACTCACACCTCATAAAAATATCTCAAGTACCTATCACACAAAAATCACAATATTTTCACACATTTGCTCACCTACAAAATTACCGTTACGGTAATAAATGTAATGTTGACTCTTACCGAATAATGTAAAATCCTTATTAACGTCAACGTGATAAATGGTTAAGACATTATCTAATTGTACAAGAAGATATTTATCCTTTTTTTGGGTCCTGACCGTCTTTTGTTTTATATTTTTACCTATTGAGTGAATTTTTGAATCTAAAACATGTTCCATGCACCCGAGTTCACTTATATTTTTTTATCTTTTTGTATTTTTTTCTTAAAAATGAATAACATAGAATTTGAGACTTTTGTGACCAATTTAAAAAAAAGGAGGTTCTTAGTTTGACCTGTATGTATGAATGTATGTATGTTATCAGCGATGATTGTGAATTTAAAGTATCTCGTTCCTTGTTCAAAATTACATTATTCGTTTAACATTACATGCAAATGTAATCACGACAAAAAATAGCAAGTTTAAATTAATATTGGCAGGTCTATAGCCTCAATTACAACGGTAACACTTTTTTTCCATGGCAACTTGTATTAATGTGGCAATCAAAATATTTCCATTATCTTAATAGGCACTTGTTTTTGCATAGAAGGCAATATACAAGTTTTTTTGACATAAACTTTTACGACTAAAGGTTTTGAGCCTCAAGGCTTAAAATTAAAAGGCTTGCATGAAAAGCCTGACACGTGGATCAAAAATGGCGAACATCTAGTTTAGTTTGGATGCACCGTATACCAAAAATAAAAACATTCCCATACGAGAATCGAAATCACAAATATGTTTATTACAAAATAGACAAAAATATATTAAAATATGATAAAAGGTTTGAATGGTATTTTATTTCTTTAACCATATTTATTGAGATTTCTTGAGTTATTAGCGGTGGTCAGATTTAAGCCTTATCCTATAAGGATTGGTTTATGTCAAAGCTTAGTAGTTTTATTCAGACTAGGTCTAAATCAGTTAAACCATAAACTCTAATCTCTGAAATCCCTTCATCTTTGTCGATAAAAAGAGAGGATAGATAAAAAAGTAGTTGAAAATACAGTATAGAAAAAAAATATACACGAAGAGATGACAAACCTACATCAACACCTACTTAAAAAAGTACAGTACAATAATAATGCTATTTATGATCGCTCGTAAAAAATTAGGGGCGATGTCAATGTACTGAAGACCTTTGTTATTTATTATAATCAATTTATATCAGAGGCTTAAAACGTGGTTCCATCATGAAACAAACTAGTTTGTCTACACTGCTCATCTATATATAGATATGTTTATTATCCTATATATGTATGTGGATCTTTGGTGGTTCATATAATACGTGAAATACCTCGGAAGAATACAGTCGTGTTCAAGAAAATATTTTATTTTGCAAATATGAATTCGCAAATTGCATTCTTAGTTTTCGCATTAACCATAGTGTATTCAAACGCCGCATTTGGTACGTATATTTGTGGCAATTTTAAACCTAATTTAAAAAAAAAACATGGTGATGGATATTTTTTTTAAATTTTATAAAACAACCTCAATATGTTTTTGTACAGCTTTTACGAATAAGAACTTTTTGAAATTTCGCAACTTTTTTTGGAGCTTTGAATTCACCAAAAATTAAATAACTCAGAATATCCTAACCACATAAACATTTTGATCTAAATCAAAAATACTAAAGTAATCAAATACTCTTCTAGCGCCATTCATCAAAAAATGCAAATCGGACGACTCAAAATGCCTCAAGGAGACAACACAAAACACAATCCCGATCCTTGCTGCCGGCATCCCTGAGCTCGGAGTACAGAAACTGGATCCCTTCTTCATGAAGACCCTGGATGCCAGCACTCCTGGACTCACCCTGAAACTCTGGGACATCACTGGAACTGGCCTTAAGGACTGCATTGCCAAGAAAGTACAGTAAGTACCTTATTTTTACCTGCTTAATATGTGCTAAAGTCTGGTAAAGCAGTTGAAACCTGCGGTAATGGTTATTGTGGAAGAATTATTTTAAAAATCTTTCTTATCATGTCTAATAAAATCTCGACGGATAATTAAGGCCCTTTTATTAAAATTTCAGACAGACAATTCAAGCCCATCTAATATACTTCTAGGAATAATATGAAATATTTATTTTCTATGAAAATGTTAATAAGTGCTAACGTTGACCAAGATGAACCTGCCTCACCCTTTCTTGAAGTATTTAAACTCATCGAGTCTGTCATTTATCAGCGTCTATCACATACATTACAACTTTCAGAAGTATTTGATGGGGCTAGTTGTCAGATATTACTTCATTTAGGCATGAGCTTTTACAAAAATAAATAACGTGGTGTTAAGATTGCAAAACCTCAAAGTATCTTGACTTTTGGGACGTTATAACAAAACTACTAAAACATGATGTTTTTATTCACAGGCGTGATGCCAGCAAGTCGAAACTGGTCGTGAAGCTTCAGTGCAGTGTTGACTTCCACGGAAAGTACGAGATGAACGGCCGCCTTCTGGTCCTCCCCATTGAAGGAAAGGGAGACGCTCACGTTGTACTCAGTAAGTGCCCAATTGTTTAGCTACTTAGTCATATAGTTAATCAGTTGATAGTGTACCGTGTTCTTTCAAAATCATCATCAAATACATCCTTAGAGTGATAAAAGACAATATTCTAGAGTTGTTATATTAACGAAAAAAAATTACGTAATTAATTTTCCTCCTAATCGGACAAAACTAAAATTTAGACAAAAATTACGACTTATAACTTAAAGGAACTTTATATTATAATTAAATATTATTTCAATACTTGGTACTATAAAAACGGCCTCATCGTTTTCTTGCAAATCTATTTCGATAAGCTTTTAACATAATCACATACCATCAACGCAGATATAAATATTATGATCTGCATCATCTAAACCGGTTAAAACTAAGGAAACGATAAAACATCGTGACGTTTGAAGAATAATAACGATTTCCAATAAAGACGAATTCGTTTCGTCGACTATTATGCTAATCTAACAAATTACGATTATTATTCGCAATATAAACAAACAAGACATTCGTATAATCTTTTTCATATTTGACGCACATTCCATCTGTATATAAATCCATATTCTCTAGTCTTACCTTTTCATCCATATTTTTTGCAATAAGTTTGATGTTAAAATCAAGTTCGAGTAAAATTAAGGGGAGCTCCCTAATTTAGTAAATTTTTGTGTACACAGATCTTAAATCAAAATGAAAAACTACCATACCTACAATTGGTTTGACTGATAGATGGATTTTTGTATTGAAACGTCGCAAATCCTTTTAGTATTTAAGCTAAATGCTCAGGTTCTTACTTTTCATCTCCACCTTTATTCTAATGCCTGAAAATTTCTAATGTATTTTTTTATGTTTATAGGGAAGGTTGTATTGACCGCTGACGTTGACATGGGAGACAAGATCGGTAAGGACGGAGAGAAACACTGGAAAGTAAAGAGCTACAAGCACACATACGACCTTAAGGACAAGTCTACCATCGAATTAGAAAACCTGTTCAATGGAAACGAAGTTCTTGGTAAGTACAGAACTGAAAAAAGTATTGATACTATCACAAATCTTCACTTCGCACAGAAAAATACTAATCGTTCTTATGTAAAAAAACAATAAGGAAATGTTTCCTTATTAGTATTCCATTGGTATTTTTTGTTCTGTTTCTCGATTAAATTCGGTATTATCTTAATCAGTCAATCTATCTCGCGACTTAAGCTGAACAACATTTTCTGCATTCATTGTATTTAACATGAACGAAGAACTCTTCTGTTCCACTGTAGTTCTCAGAATACTTCTCACCATCACATTGTTTCAAGTTCCATTTCCAAAAAACATTGAACTACCCAAATCTAATCTTCATTGGTTTTACAGGCCGTGCTGCCCGTGACCTGATCTCATCAAGCAGTAACGAAATAGTCAAGGAGGTCGGACCCCCAATCGTCAAGGCCATCGTCGCCAAAATCGTAGAAAACGTCGACAACTTCTTCCAAAGTGTTCCTGCCAGCGAATTGTCCCTCGACTAAACCATTACTTTAAATAGATAATAAAAAGCAATATTTGTGATAAAAATATTATGAAACAAGTCTGTTCATTGGATTAGTATAATTTATTATTCCTGCCACTTTTTTTGGACTAAGAATATTTTGTAGTTGTATCAGCAAGGTAATATTTGTAAACAATTACAATTTCTAAAATATATTTTATTTCTTAATTTGGTTTTTTTAATTCCGTGCAAAACATGCCGTAACACATAATTAACAATCGATGCCTGAAAAACAAACGAATAGCTGCTTAAAGATCAGTACACTTAAAGCAGCTGAAATAGTCCAAAGGAAAAATGCAAAAAAAAAACACACACCCAGTACAATGTTATGATAAGCAGTCCCATGGATGTATAATAAATCAAACTTTCAAAATCACAAACATATCATTTTAACAGCTTTAAATAAATAGCTATCTGATCATCAAGCTGTCATCAGTCCTAAACACTGCGTTGGTAACATAATAAACCATTAAAGTACAATTATTTTGAAACTTCACACGCGAGCAAAGAATATAAAAACGTCAACAGATCACTGGATGTCTGGATGCAAAGAACATATGGAGGCAATGAATGTCATCGGTTTATTTACAGAAGGGAATGCTGTTAAATCCGTTTGGGTAACAATAAGAGAATTTGGGTTTTTGTCGTTATACTAATCGGTGGTAGCCCGATACTTTGAATATTTGTCTAGGAACTTAGTTTGAGTTCCAATGAGATATGAAGTGATTCAAGCTTAGGTTTCTAAACTTTTTTTAAATCATTCGATTAGATTATTTTTAGAAGAACTGGCTGAATATTATTATTCATATTGCATAAAAAAACGCATCATATGAGTATGTGAATTTAAAAATTATACTTACCTACTATGAATAGTAACATAATGAAGTATAAAATGGGCATGAAATAAAAAAATATCGTGATTGGTTTTTTTATGAACAATCGAAAAAGTTTTTAGATATTCATATTATTATATCAGATAGCAAATTGTTTATTTGGCTACAATTTAAAATTATTACTGTAGAACAACGGAAGCATAAACAATATAAAGCTTAAGTATAAAATCATGTACTACAGTTGTAGAAAACTAAATACACCATAGCGTGTGAAATTAGAATCATTCGTTGCGATATTGTAATTGTATTCATAAAAAAATCTAGACTTGCTACTTATAAATACTTTTCTTATTTCCATTAGGGTGAAAAACCTTTATTGTGTATGTATTATTTGCACGATATTAACGACGTGACTTTGAAAACTGCCATATTTATTCAACTAGCTGTTATGCTCAGCTGTCGTGCAATTTATTCGATGCTCATATTTCGTTCTTAAGCATTCGTGAATAATTCTCAAAGTTTTACCAAACATAGTATACAAAATCGTAACAAAGACTCTCAAACTGTTAATAATAATAAATGAATGGATAAATCTGTGATTAAAAAGACACAAATTTAAGTCATTCAATGATTTAAATATACAAATCGATGTAGTTATCGCAAAATCTAAACATTAATTTAAAACTAATGGATGAAATCAATTTACAAAGGTATTTCCGAATTTATAATTATGAATTTAAAATTCAAAACAGTTGCAGCTTCCTTAGTGAGTTAATTTGTAAGATATTTCAGCATAAAAATAGATCACTTAATATATCTATAACCATCATTCTGTTTGCATAAGGCAGCAATATTTTTGATACATTTCTGTCCCACTGCAGGGCAAAGGCCTCTCTCCCCTCCTTCCTTTCTTCCCTTCCTTCCTTGGTTAAGGCCGTGGTGATCCACTCCTTGTCAAAGGACAGTTCATCCCGCCATCTCCGTCTGGGCCTACGGCGATGCCTTTTGCCATTTAGAGGGACCCATTGGATTGTTCGTTTGGCCCATTGGTCGTCTGACATACGGCAGATGTTTCCAACCCAGTAAAATTTCTGCGTGGCCAGTTAAATTTTTCACAACGTCAGCGATCATACTTTCTTTTTTTTCTTATGCTTTTTGCTCTAGCTACTTAGCTGGTGTATACTTCACTTTAGGAGTACATAGAAGTATGAATTTACTAAACATTTTGCGTTTACTAGATAAAAAAATCCTATGCTAAAATAGACGCACGCTTTTACGAGCATTGATTTTATTATTACATGAATAATAATCTTAGGTACAAAAAACTGGTTTGACTAAAGACCAATTAGACATTTACTAACTCGTATCCTACAACTATTAATAGAGTTAATGGAAAATTGTAATTTATAGTTATTATTATTCCTGCATTGATCTTATCGACATGTAATTTATTATAGCAACGACAAAAAAACTGTTTTTATGAAGGATAAATATCGATCCATGGTTTTATTTAAATATCCGAATTAAATGGTTTATAATTTATTGTATCTGCAACTTGATTTGTAATCCCAATTTATGGATCGTGGGTTCATGTTATTTTAGAGCCTCCTAGAAAGTTCTACGACAACTAATTTGACATTTAATAAGAGTAATCGTGAAAACTTACTTATTAAATCTTTTAACTCCATTTATAATCAAAAGATTTTAAGTTCGAAACTTTCCTTGCAATCAATAAATAGTTACAAATGTTTTTTTTTTTTTATAATGTGAAAGTATCATTCCCAACAATAATAATTTAATCAAAAGAAGGCTCTAATACTGGCTCTGAATTTTCAGCTACGCCGATTACCGACAAAGTTTTAATCCTATGCATAAAAAAGAACAAAAATCAACTTTAAATAAACACATAACTTATAATGTTTAGACTAAACATAATAAAACTAAAACCTAATGACTAAAAGACACAAAACGGATGACAGCAAAAAATTAAAGATTCTGTGCTAATAATATAATAAAATTAACATATTATTGTTTATTAGATTTCGCTGTTGTTTCAATCGTCACTCACTATAATTCAGTTAGATACTAATTTTGATGCAGACTTTGTTTTTGTCTTTAGATGATTGCACATACTATAAGTGGTTGATGTTAATTGTATGCATTTTGAAGGATAACATTGTTTTGATGTGTATTCACGGTAATAGGAAGTTAATATATTGGTTTCTTATGTTTACGCGAATGTTCGACATTGAAGTAACACGAGGTTTTACAGATTTTGTGGCGAGACCATGATACCTGGAAAGGTGTCGAAACATCGGGACCTAAAATCCAAAAATAAACCGCGACAAAATCCGTAAAAACTAGGCAGTTTGTATATTAGAAAAAGCAAAAGAATCTTTAAGTAAATTGAATTCCAAAATTATAATCACAATTATCACCCAAAGATGGTATAATTTTACCAATTTTTGCTTAGCTGTTTTACAACACGAAAGCACTTACTATACAAAAAAGATTTAAATTTTCATCTATTGCAAGTATAATGTAATGCTAAACTAATCATTTTCCTGTTCAGTTATTTAAACAAATGTAACTCAGTAGAATGGCAGTATATTTTCTTCCCATTTATCGTTTTCCGTTGTAAGGGAATGGGATAGGAAAAGGTACAAGTTATGAGGGTCAACTAAGGGAAATTCTTTGGCGTTTGCTGAAGATTTGTGATCAGTAAAGACCAATGAGGAAATCGAATTTAATATATCTAGGTATAACAAGGAAGAATGGATCAGAACTTGAGCCTTTGTGCTTGGTTGCAAATATTTGTAATCTGTTAATATACTGTGGATATTTTGCAAAATTTTAACCAAAAGTAAATAAAAATAAACTAACCAAAATTATTTGATGGTCTGGAATAAAACATCATATTCAAAAGTATAAGGTCTTTAGGTATATATGAGTTGCTCACAAAAATTTTAGTTTATAAATAGCCTGACACACACACAAAAATTATCATCGACATGACGATAATTTTTATGTGTGTGTCAGGCTATTACTTACATAGTTATAAAACTATTTTGCCTCCATTCATATCTACTACTCGTCATCTCAGCATTCGCTCCTTTATTTTTCAAATGTTCCCTTACACAATCCATTCATCTTTTCTTCGGTCTTCCAGTACTTGTATAACCAATTGCAGTCATTCTCATAACATGATTTATTATGTAATTTTCATCCTTCCGTATAAAAAGGAATAAATAATTCTAATTAGAAATATTGGTTTAAAATAATCCTGGTATAGTAAAATTCCATAATAATAATTGAATAGGTAGACATAATTAACTAGACGCTCTTAATTTTTATCGTTCATTAATGAATATTTTATGTTGTGTTGACAAGACAACCGACTTCTAATCGTTAGTAACCAGTTCGTTTTAATTGTCAGAAGTTCAACAAAAAATATGGCGGTCTAAAATAAAATCACAGAAACTAGTATAACCAGTACATTTTTTAAATAATATCTGTTCAGCCATGTCAACAACAAAATTTTAGGGTTCCATGTGACAATTATATAATCCAAACATGAATAGACCTAATTAAAACTAAAAAAAATACTGACGATACCTGACAAGCGAATAGTAATTACACGTTGACAAAAATATTATAATACGACATAAACTAAACTATTTTTTTCCCAATCATATGCTGTCCCACTACTGGGCAAACGGCTCCCCTAAGTCCTTCCGTTCAACCTTAACCCGCTGCTAAAGAAAACTAATAACTTAAAAAAAAAACATGAACATACATACACGTAAAAAGATATTACAAAAATGACCACTACGGAACTTTGCTTCTCGGCAGATATTTTACATCCTTGCGTCAGGAAACATTAATTATTTAATTTAATTTGCACGTATGCAAATCAATGAGAACCAAACAGACTATACAAGTGCTCTTTTTATTTTAAACTACGGAATCCCTGCTGTTTCGCTCGCGATCTGGTGTATATTTATACTTTCTTGTGTTATAAATAGCTTAACACATGACCTTGCTTTAAGTATCTAAAAGATGTATCATACTATCTTAATGTTTTTAGATTATGTTTTCTTTTTATTATGGCTTTCGCCGCGATGATTCCTGTGTGGATGTCAGTAAGCGTGGATAAAAAATGATATCTATTTTGACCCTTCGTGTAGTTTAAGCTAAGTTAGGTGAAAAGAAAGACAAAACTACAAATGCATTATTATACATAAATTACGTATTAAAACGACCTTGATCTTCGTTTATTTTCTAGACTTAAATAAGGATAAACAGCAAAAACATTTTACTAATAAAATAGACATTCATTTATTAGCTGTCAGTTTTCCTACACTAGGTATATCGGTCATCTTAGTATACCTATAGTAATATAAACCTGTAGTTTTTCTATCATATCGTCTGGCAAATTGAGTAAATTAGGTAAAAAAATATCGTTTAAAATAAAACAAGGACTACTTCGTTAACTTTTATTATTTTTGCAAACTTGTATTAAGTTATGTCACTAAATTAATTAATTTTACTTTTATCTTAATTCTAAACCATTATTTGATTTACTATATAATATTTCAACGAATAAAATAGATAAGAAATAAAATGTAACCGCCATTCTGTTCGGATTTTATAACTTGAAACTGCTTTTAAAATTTCTCGTTTGGCCTGTGGGTAGAACTGTTTGTGGTACATGACCCTGGTTAGGTATAATGTACTGTCTTTGAGAATCCTTGTTGCCTAGTCGACACAGATTTCAATATATACTTCGCTTTTTATTTATCCTTTGGCATTATTGATGCTTACATTAATTTATTACGGATACCACTGTCAAAACCTGACCAAAACAGTTCTGTGGTAACAAACATAAAAAAATACAGTCGAATTGAGAACCTCCTCCTTCTTGAAGTCGGTTAAAAATCAACATCATTTTTTTTGTAATAAATAAATAAATAAATAAATAAATGCGGACAACATCACATACATTGCTCTGAATCCAAAGTAAGTAGCTATTAAGCACTTGTGTTATGGAATTCAGAAACAACGAAGGTACCACAAACACCCAGACCCGAGACAATGTAATATTTTTAATCTTCCTTGTTAACATTCGTTTTAGTCCACATTTACAAGTTAACTAATCTCATCACAGTAATCCAATTAGACTAAGTATTTCAAAGTTGTAGATGTATTGTAACAACAAACATGAGAAATATTTTTCAACGTGCTTTTGGCAAAATTCGTTAAAACAGTATCAAAATAAATCATACTTACCGTGTCGCATAACTGTAAACATACTTAATGTATGTAAAAAAGAAATATAAATGCTAATAAAACCCTTTCGCGGACATTTTAAAGTAAAAATAATGTAAAATTATTCACGAGTGTAAAGTTGAGAGCGAGTTTTGTGAAATTAAACATGTTATAGACGTTTTAAAACCAGTAGCAAGTTTTGTTGTCAAGTCAAGGAGTTTGTCTGACCAACACCCTTGAATACCCATTGGGCTATCATTCGATAACCTTTTAGACAAGTCTTAGGATGTCAAAACGGAGATTACTTATTATTCATTATCCCTGATGTTTTTATTTTTATTTATTTGAGGTAACAAACAGAGGTACAACGACAATATAATATTGATATAAAAACTTAGATTAGTAACGCTTGTTGTACAACCAACACCGTTATCCACTGAACACTTAACTTATAAACTAATGCTATGTAAGTTTTCACAGGAAAAAGTTAATGTAAATCTAGACATTCAGGTTACATAGATTACACGTAGACAAAAAAAGAAAGACATCATGTAAAACACAAAAAAACATTTACGAATCTAGGAGACAATCAAGTACACATTTCCTAAAGGTGTTTGTAGTTAAATTGAATATATCAATGTTTTCAAATCTATGATTGTAAGAATCCACAAGTTGGCGCAGAGGAGCGCGAGAACCAGCATTAGAGTGACAAACATGGCTTGTATTTGTGGTTAGTAAACGATAAGGTCGCGTCCTCCTGCGCATTACAGTTCTCGGAACAAGGTAACAAAGTTTATTACATAATATAGAGCAGTCATATTTATTATGCAGAAGACCATGAAGAAACATTGCTCCGAGAAACAGGCGTCTGGATGCTAAGGAAAGCAGGCTATAGTTCTCTAGTAATACAAATGTTGGTGATACAATGTGTAAGTTATGCTTGTCAAAGTCGTTGTATGTCTCGGCTTTATAATTACTCTTTCTTATAATGTAAGATTTCTGAGATACGTTTAATGTTTTAGGAAGATTAAAAATATTACATGAAAAAATTACCTATTTTGATTTTTAACCGGCTTCAAAAAAGGAGGAGCTACTCAATTCGACTGTATTTTTTTATGTTTGTTACCACAGAACTGTTTTTGTCCAGTTTTGACAGTGGGATCCATAATAAATTAATGTAAGCATCAATAATGCCAAAGGATAAATAAAAAGTGAAGAATATATTGAAATCTGTGTCGACTCTGAAACAAGGATTCTAAAAGACAGTATATATACCCAACGAGGATCATGTACCACAAACACTTTTACCCACAGGAAAACGAGAAATTATAAAAGCAGTTACATTTTATGTACTAACATTTTATGAGGCACCAAAATTCTTGTACACACTCAACATTTTACAAATATTTTTTATGACTAAATACCTTCTATCACATTAGGTACATTTGTGTTATAACAATTTTGCCAATCAGCCGACTTGATCAATATAATAGAATAAATAATATAATATAATAATAATAATCCATTTATTTCAGGCATCAAGGCCCATAGAAACATATACAATACTATACTACAATACAACTTAAAAATACTATAAATATATGTAACATAATTATCTAATACTAATGAACACGAAGTGTCGGCGTCGTGTTTCGCTGACTGGTGTCACGTAGCTGGCCACGAAACCGGCGATACATGACTCCTTTCGGCCAAAACTCTTCTTTGAGGAACTTCTCGAGATGATGTGTCGGAACGCGCACCACGAACGACTTGAAGTTCGTTTTGTGACGCGGCTCCAACAGCTCGACCCTCAAAGTCCAGTTGGTTCTCACGCGCATGTATTCCACGACCTCCTCAACCTTCGTGGAGTGATGCAGTCTGGACACGTACAGCAGCGTTGTCGGTACGGCTGGACGCAGCAACATGTTGGGTCCCGCCAACGCAGTACCGCACTGGTTCCGACACGGAGGTTTCTTCTTCTTCCTCTTCTCCACCTTGGTGAAACCATCGCTGTCGCCCGTGTCCTTCTCTGGACCCTGCCTTTTCAGAACCTGTTTTGCTTTTGACAGGCTCCGTTTACCCCCTTTAGCTTTGGCCGCTAGTTTAACCTGCGAGTTTTGTGGCTCAACAGGCTTTTTAGCGGCGGCTACAATTGCTGAGTAGGCTCGTTTGGGGGTCATCGAACCTACACACGTCGTCGTCTCTACCGGTGTCGAGGCAGGGACGGCCGCGGCACACGTTGCAACGTGTGCATTCTCGGCAGCTGGTGACGCATTCGAGCCGGCCGACTCGAAACTGCAGACGGAGGCGTTTTGTGCCCCGCGACGCGTGTTCACATTCGCGTCGCTAGGTGACCTATTTGCAGAAATTGCATTGCGCAATAACACTACCTCTGCCCGTAGATCACTGATGCTGTTGTTGGACACCTCCAGCTGATGCTGCATCTCGACCTGGCTTTGCTTAAGGAGTGTTATGTCCTTCAGCAGCCTGGTGACATCTACGTGGTCGAATGTGACGGGAGGCAGCTTGTGCAGATCCTTCGCCACGAATTCAGGCACGTCGTCCGGGTCGGTCTCCTTCAACAACGTAACGATGTCTTGGAGGCTCTTCTCTGTGCCATCCCTTCGACGAGACGGCATCTGGCTGAGTTTGCCAAGCGTCGTGAATAGCAGCAACTTGGCACTGCAAATCTCGTCCTCCTTGAACGATGACTTGCAGATCTGCAAGATGCTGACCTCGTCCATGTAGTCAATGGCATGTTTGATAAATGCCAGAACTTCGTTGGCTATGAGCGTTTGCGTACTCATAGCGGAAACCGTGCAGCAGCTTAAGCCGCGCGATACGCGAATATAATATTCAGACGTAGCAGTGCACACGCGACCGTACTCGTAAAACAAGCAGGACTTTAATATCCTGCTCGTTTTATTGTGACGAATAAATTGAATGAGCTTTTAAAACATATGACTCTTAATACCTACCTAGGCATCTCTTATCTACTTCCTGAATAGCTTATGATAACGCCACTATGCGTTAGTTGTCTCAACTGACACTACTCTCTGATTCGACCTTCATCAAAGTCGATCATTAATTTACTGGCATATTCAAGGTATATTCCACTTTGTTCACCTGGGTGACATCACCTCGGTGAATTATGTCTAAGGTGAAATTAGAAGACACAAAAATCTACTTTGTTTACCTGGGTGAAATCATCCAGGGGGCCAAGTCTGCTATTTACAATGGCTCCAATCGTCTGAGTGGGTGGCGTTAGTAAGTCCATTTTAGGATAATTACGTAGGTAAAACATCATTTTAACGTCAAAGTTGGCCATTGGGGCGGGCAATGTTGACGTTTTGGTGTTTAGTAGAATGCCAATTATCCTAAAATAGACTTACTAACGCCACCCACTCAGACGATTGGAGCCATTGTAAATAGCAGACTCGGCCCCCAGGTGAACAAAGTGAAGTAAACCATTTATTCAAGACAATTTACATAGGGTTTTACCATTTACTAAAGGAAATTAGCCATTCTATTATAAACAGACAGTCACACGCAGATACATACCTAAGTAAGTCTGATATTTGGTTAGCAATCCTAAGAAATTTCTGTAGATTAGGCTTCCAGCTCAAATGAATACCGAAGGTTATGTAAACGTCGTCAGATGAATATTCATAATAAATGATGTGGCTTTGTTTCTTGGTTTACTTGATATTCATAAGTGGGGAATCAAAATCTTGTTAGCTATAGAACAAAGCGGTGTAATGTTAATGTTAGTTGTTTGATTAATTTATGTAATTGATGAAGGAAATGTGACATAAGGAATACTTTAGCTATTACAGTCACTTAACTTAAAGTGAAGTATAATTTGTTTCATAATCTAGGTATTATTAAAATGCAGTGTCTCGAACATTGCTTTTCATATCTTACTAAATGAGTTTCCTAGGTCTGTAGGTATGGTAAGTAAGTTATATATGAGTGTATTTCATTTTTTTTTGTACCGTTTCTAAAATGAAACAAAAATGAATAGTGTAACCAAACCGAAACCCGTAACAAAAAAAAATACAAAGTGGAATCATTAGGGTCACTTCACAATATAAAAACAATGTCATAGTATTTTTTTTTTTATTTTTTTTTATTAGCTTACTTTTGATCCTACTGCTGGGCAAAAGCCTCCCCTGTCTTCTTCCAAACCTCTCTGTTTTTGGCGATTTCTGTCCACGTGCGCCCCGCGTAACTGACTATTTATTTTTTTAATTAAAGAAAATGTTTTTACAAGAATGATATTTGAACAATTTATTACTATACTTTTTAAAAAGATTCTACGTATAATATATGAGAACACTCTATGTCGTTTCAATCAAGTTACTTGCATAGTCCCGAATAATCTTATAAATGTTCTGGCAGCAATGTATGTAAAAAAAACTATTTTATCCCACAAAACAATACGTCACACTTTGAATAAGGCACAAACCCGCCCATGAAAAATAAAGCCCTATTAATCGCTACATATTTTTGCAACGAAAAAAACTTAGTCCGAAACTCTCACATACATTATCATAATGTAACATGAACCCCCAAATGAGGAAGAAAACCGAATTAACCAGGGCGTTACTAACTACCAATCAATAACATACTGATTTATTTCGTGGGGTGTTGATATCAATGAAAAAATCTCTACTACGTTTAGGGTGTGGTCCTTTTGCAAGCGATTAACCGTGCGATTAACAAACACGACACAAAGGGACAGAAAAACTATTAGGAATAAGACTGTTATGTAAAGCTTTTATGTTGATAGAAATACACAGTAGAACTAAAACTGTTGTATTTACTTCCTTAAATTCTAACTTGACATTCCAGTTCAATCAAATTGCACGAAATAAACAGCAGCGGTCAAATAACAATACAATCAAAAGCGCACTAATGTCGAAAGGTAAAATATTTAATTTGTAATATTATCTAAAAGGACATCAACCTACATTTTTATTGCTCATGACATTAGCAAAGTCAAGGAAAAACGAGAAAAAGTAATATTCAAATTATTCTAACATCTGTTTGTTTTGTCACGAAGTAAATTAAATAACCGACGGATAAAATAAAAGAACAAGAGAACCAAAATGAAGGACTAAAGTAGATTAATAATATTTTTTTACAAACCTCTTTTACCCACAGGCTTGCTGCGTCATTATCTCGTGTTTCAGCGTACTGCCGACCGCTGTCATACGCACCATACCCTAACCCAGTATCGTGTAAACAGCAAACATTTTACCGCTATCGCAGAGGGGCGGTTGACACGTGCCGAAACCATTCGCGTGACGTATCGAGATGTGCTCTTGTAAAACGACTAACGAATGAGTTGAGGTTTTGTTCGCTTCGAAGGGGAAATGGCTTTACGAGCCACTGGTATCCATATTTTCTGTCTTGGAATATAGGGTGTGTGAATTCGAATTTTTTGTGTTATCCGATATTTATGGTATTGATATTGAGAGTTGGCATGTAGTTTCCTGTTATTTTATAATTTGATTTGTCTTCTTCCCAATTCTTCTATATTTCTGTATCTTACAAACTGCCAAAATACAATTTATTTTATCCTATAACTTTTTAGGATTTAAAAAACAAAAAAAAAACATCGAACTTGTGCACTTTATGCTGTGTTTCAAGAATGTCTTTTTTGAACGACTCTTTACCTAAGCCTAGTGATAAAAGGTTTATTCAATAATTAAGTTAGTAAACCCTGTTAGAGGAACACATTTTTTCAAACAGGTTTTATTATAACTTACTCCCTCCCGCAAACCATTTTCTTCTTTAACGTGTAGTTTCATAAATCTAAATATGTTTGATTCATTCATCATAATATTCCTAGAGAATAGACAAAGCGAGTAACGCCATCTACAAACAACCACGCACATCACAAACTCTCTCACGTACCGGAAGAGGTCGCTACATAATTGAATACATAATAACAATAACACGTTCCACAATAAACTAGTTTTAATACTGGCCATTTCCGAACCCCAATGCGATCTATAATTAAAATATTTAAAAACCGAATCGACCTTTTTTATTTCTTTTAAGCATCCACTCACAGCTTAGCATGACTGGCCACATTTTTTGCTCCCTTTAATGTAATTTAAGAGGGTTCGAATTCGGCAACCTAATTCGATGATAGATAAAGCTAATTGTAACTAAGTGACGGGGAAAAATACGGGATCCACTTGGCTTGTTGAGACTACATTAAGCTCTTAAACAATGTACTTAGTCAAGAATCGAGTGGATTAAAATTTATGATTTATTTTTCAGTGGATTGGAGGAAAAAGGATTTGCTTTTTGGTTTTCTGTTGAGATAAGAAAAAGAGGCAAAAAATATTTTTTTAGTGAATATTGATGGTCAATATTGACATCGTCAATTGGAACCTAACATTTTGTGGGCTATATTATTAGGCTTTTTAGTAAAAAGAACAAAAACTGCAATATTTAGAATATTTTTTTTGTGATAAAAATAACTACTAATACAAAACAAAACATAAATAGTCACCAGTAGGAACCTATTATTAAATTCTATTGTTGCCACAAACGTATAATAACAAGGTTAAACTCCACTTCCGTTTTGCATACGCGTGTCTCTAATTAACATTATTTAAACTTTAATTTGCTTTTAATTAAATATTTCTTTTCACAACGAACAATATTTGAGGTGAACACGAACATTTAAATACAAAGTTACATTTGCATTGACAATACACCGTATGCTGAGAGACATAAGGTTGAAATTCGTATAGTTACAGATATGGTTATTTTGTCGGGTTGTGATTAGTGGTTGTCACACTTTACAGTTGACGTGCATTGACGGGGGCTTTGAAAACAGCAATCAACTCAAAATTGGTTAGAAAAAAAATGAGCTAAAAATATTAAATTCATTAAATAGCATAGATAACTTTTTTCATTTATTTATTGTGTTTTATTTTGCTTTACCTTAAATATTACGTTGTTCTCATAAGATACCTTTCAAAGATGTACAATACATAAATAAATATCATAATTATGTTTTGTAAATAGTCTTGTTTTCTTTGACAATTTGACTTATGTACGGCAATTTAATAGCCTCGCAATGCAACAATATTCAAACTTATAAGTTAAATTTTAATATTGTTAGGAATAATTTTCAGTGAAACGCTACTGGTTTCATGGAATACGTCCATTACAATAACAAACGGCGACAGTTTGAACAAGCTGTATTTTAAATAAATTAAAGAAATTGTATTTTTATGTTACTTTTGACGCTAAAAATAATAATTAGGTATGATTAAAAGTTCATATTTTAAATCTAAACATTTCTAGAACCTACTTACAAACTTAATTTTATATTAAAGCAATTTTGAATATAAATATTTTTTTTTTGTTTTTAATATTTAGCAAATCCGTTCAAACATGACAAGCTGGCTAGCTAGGTAATAAAAAATAACCATATCTTGCGAAGAGAGAAGTAACATAATATTTCTATAGAAAAACGCAAATTATTTACATATTATAAGGGATACCTTTATCTAAAAACTAAACGCATTTGAGTACCATATCAGAGTTGAGGACACGGATAATAGAAAATATTTATACTCACACTTATAATACTTCATAAGTCACCGTAATCTATAAACTTGACATTGATTGAAAACAATTTGTTAAGGCTCGTTCACAAAGACTCAACTTTAAATATAACACAACACATAAAAAACTGAACTTAATTAATTATATTTTTCTGCTCTTTAATATAAATGCACCGTGATATCTCCACTAACAAGTGCACATTAAAATTCCTTATTTAATGTTTTATGAATAATTTATTTGTTGAATTCACGCACACATTAACTCCTTTCAACCCTAAGTATTACCTTCGACATGCATTTGATGACACATTACTAACGTTTGTTCAAATATTTGTAGAAGAAATAAACACAGTAAAGTCTTACAAAATTGTGTCCAATGTTGGTTCCAACACGTGACGTATACATTGGTAGCTCGTTTAATCGCAGAGAGTCATGGGGCCAACATTCCCCTCTCAATAATTCATTGCCACCGCAAATCACGATAAGTAAACAGTGACAGGTCGCGTGCTGTTAGCGATGAGTAATACTATGAACGGTAATATGTACTTCCAATGCATAGTTGTAGAGAACAATACAAATAATTATAGGGAAAATCCAGGGTTTATTTAAGTTAAAAGCCTTTGCTATAATTCAAAACATGCCAGCTAGCAAATATCACGATATAATTGCGTATTGTCACCAATAAATATCTTAAATTAAGAAGAGATGTAGATGAAGAATCGTACCGATTTTAATATTGACAAAAAAAAACTAGAAATACACTCCCATTATTCTCATTTTGTACTGATTTTTTTTCTGTAAAGCTTCGGTCATATTTGTTTTTTCTGCTGTTAAAATCCTGGGTATTATATCCAGCTATAATCTTGTAGTCTTCGTCCAACCCAACAGAACAAAGGCCAACCGAACTAAAAGAAACTAAAAACCAAATCTGTAATCTAAACACAGCCTTACCAATTGAACTTGACCTTTGACACCGGCCACCGCAGCGCCTCCGTACGCCATACATCACCAAAACATATCGAAGATCTCCGGCCAATGACCACGTAAGCTTTCACTGATTACTATGCATTGTTTATATTAGGTTTAGAAGAACTGTTTATTTGTGAATGTATTATTATTATTTGTTATGGTAATGCAAATTTGTTGTAGGAGTACAATGTAGTAGCCACGTTGTTAGGGTGATTGATTTACTAAAATATTTTTTAACACTTTCACTTTCAAATGCCAAAACAATCTTTAGCAGCTTACGTAAAAATAAATTTGTTGTAAATTTCTCGTTTGTATGTTCATTATTCTGTAATTAGTTTTTTTTATTGTACCTAATACTTAAATGATAAATAGTAGGTATTAATGATATATTTGTCGGTTATCTAAATTAATGAAATAGACTTGTGAAATCACTGATCTGTTTTTATTCAGTTGCATCAAACTTATCATTTTCTTGGCAGAAAATACCACAATTCCCTGTTTACTGGTGTGTTAGACTAGATGCGAAAAAAATATCATGAGAGCCAATTACGAGGACATCAACTCGACGAAAACTCATTAACAGCGAAAACAGAACTAGTAAAGTTGTTAAGTGTAGGCTGCAGCTGTTTGTAAAACAAACTTATTTATATTAAATATAAATACTAAAGTTTTTAGAAAAGGCATTAGATTAGGATATCATGCCGAGCTTTTGGAATTGCGAACTTAACTTATCTTTAACTTATAAAATTTTTGGTGGTTTACCAGACTTGCGGAATTGTAGTTGTAGAGGTCAAATAAACAGAAATTTAATGTAAAATAAATAATAACGTTCACCAGAAGCTAGTGAGTCTGGAAGACGTATCGTAAATAGCTTTAGAAAAAGGTATTAAGGTTAGCAGAAATTTTAATTTTATATTAAACAAATTGAAGCTTTAATAGGCCGTATGCTAAATCAAATACATGGCTCATTATATTAGCAACTTAGCTTTAGTTAAGCTAACTTAGCAATGATAAAAACTCATTTAACGATGTCACTTTTGATTGAGCACCAATAAAGAGTAACGTCACGACAGCTCATTCTAAAGATAAGACGATCAAAGGTATTTAATCGGCTGTCAGTGGTAGAAAGTCACGGTAAAAAATTATATCCCAGTAAAAGTAAGCTAAACAATCTAAGGTGGTATTAAGTGATATCTATCATTGACAGTAAGTATTTAAAGAGTTTTAAGTAGAAGTCAAGTAGTGTGAGAATAAAAAAGGAATAAATTCAAAAAATTATAAAATGGATTTAAAAAAAAGTGTTAGTTAGTCAATTCAACATTGATTTTGACATTTTTTTCCAAATTTTATTAGGTCAGATTTCTTAAAATACATATTATATGTAACAGTAAAGCTCTCAGAAATAAACTTACTACTTGAGATGGAAGGAAAAAAATAATATTTATTGGCACACGCCACGAATGTTGGCTGTAGCCTTATTATGAATGCTCATAATTAATATAAATATGTCATCATCTACTGACTGACGAAATCACATTTACATTCAACAAACTAATTCACTTTTGTTCAAAATCGATTGCTTGATCAATCTTATATATTTTTCGAACTTTCACTCCCTTTTTTCGAAGCTAGCTGACAAGTCCATGTTTACTCGTACGTCATGTACATGTGTATAACAATAACCTACTTAAAAGCAGCCATCGAACAACCATTAGCTTGGTTATCTCGCAACGTCCCCGGAAGGACGCATCGTTATAAACGTACGCAACGTGGAGTCAAGAAAGGCGAGAATAGCTGAGGAGGCGTTGATATGACCAGAATAACCATAAGAAAAATTTAAGGTAAGAATATTGAATTTAAATTTTCAAGATAATAATTTCAGCATAATATTTTCTAGTAAGTAACGTTCGATTATCTTTCGTAATACATTTTTCTTTAATAGTAAAACAGAAATACCGTACACAATGATCCAAAAAGTGTTCAGAATTTTGCAGCATTTTTCAGACCGAAGTATTTTTTTACTCCTAATTTCTGAAATCACAATGGTTAAAAGAGGATGAAGTATTATATAAAAAAGTATTTTTGTCCTCCAAATTGCTTATATTTATAATAACTTTTAAACTATCGCGCTGCATGTTTATATTAATATTATAGAACGGGGATTAGCGCGAACATGCATAAATACCTTTAGGGCTTGACGTTTCGACCAGGTTACACCGGCCGTAAGTCTGCTTGCGACCACGGCCGGTTTAACCTGGTCGAAACGTCAAGCCCTAAAGGTATTTATGCATGTTCGCGCTAATCCCCGTTCTATAATGCTTATATTTATGGTTAACAGAGGATATTCATAACAGTTAACCACACAAATTGACAAGGATAGTCCCGGCATATACTGCTGTATTTAAAGCCTTATTTCTATCACCTACAATGAATAAACAGAACTATAAATAAACACCACATCTACATTTCTTAGATCCATGCCACGCACATTGATCGTCTTCGGCATGAATAATGTGTTTTGACAGGAGTCATTACCGTCTAATCATTAGCTTTTATGTCCCATATCTTTGGGAAGTACGCGATCGCAGAAATATTTATCGTATTGATTATGTGGTGGAGTTGCGACTTTGTTTCAGGAAGAGTAAGAAATGTAAGCGACTTTAGTAGTTTAAAGAATTAAGTAATATTGTGACTCTTGTTCCCTATTCCCAATATATCTAAGCACTTCTTCTTTACAATATATTTGATGCCTGTCAAGTATTATACCTTGTGCGCTGTAGCTTGGTGCGGGTGACATTTGTCAGTATGACGTTGAAATCTATCAGTATCACATGGCTAAGGATGTAACGTTATACAAGTCATTTTTATCGATGACGTGTTTCACAGCAAAAATCACATTTCCTTTTTCATTATTATAAAAATAATTGTAACATAAAATTTAATTGTATCTATTAACCTACTAAAAAATATATTTTTGAATATAAAATTTATCATAAATATTATGTCTGATTGGGATCGTGATATTCATATTGATGATTTTATGGAATCATCGTTAATAATATCAGTTACAGATTCAGATGATGAATTAAGTCACAATTCAGATGTTTCTGACTCTGATATGAGTTAAGACGAATAAAATGTACTTTTTTATTAGTTACAAAAATATCGATATATCCATCGTAGCAGTAAATCCCATCACTAAAGAAGTGTTTGGCGTTACGTTATACGCATAACACTTTGCTTATTTTTTCCTCCAATATAATTTTATTTATAAACTAGAACATTCTGGGTGGTTTAATATAATTAAGAACCGTGATTAATGATTTAATATGTTACAAATATGGTGCACCTGAAATACTAAGGTCATAATTGTAAATCGCGGCAACCTTCAAGAGTGAAACGAAACATGACTGACAACTGTCACCCGCACCATGCTACAGCGCACAAACTGTAATAAATTTATTTTGCTCCCAAATTCAACTGGTAATTTAAGAGCGTTCTGTTGCCGCTTTATTTTGTGGTTTACGGTTTAAGAAAAATAATTTAAAAGGCGACAAAAACGATTTTTTTTACAGAATTCATAATAGTTCATCAAACTAGAAGAATAACCTACTAAAAGTTTATAAATTTGTAAGTATCTAACATACATAACCCACGAAACCTCACAATACCGTACTAGTTATATCACTATTTACTCGCCAAATCCATTCTACAACTCAAACCTATTTGAACAGAGTTAAATCCCCGCTATAGGCTCTTCAGAACAATAGGAGCTTACACTCAAACTAATCTAAGTACCATTTATTGTTTTAGATCGACAATGTCTGATCCACATGTCTACTAGCTTGGATTGCTCTATAGCGATTTAATTGGCGCAATTCCCATACAACCCTGTACTGTTAAGCCGAGATACAAATCAAATTACGGTATAGAAATCAACATTAATTGTTCAATGATTGTACTGCTCAATGAGTTGTGTATTGAAACTGTACATGTGATTGTAACCTTTATTTTGAAATTGATAAGTTCCATTTTTGTGTGCGAAGGACTTGTGTTTTGTATCTGAGTTGAAGATTGTATGCGCTTCATCAACGCTTTCAGTTCTCAAGTAATTGAATGAAATAAAAAACTGTCTTGCTTGTGTTTATATCTTCTACATTAAATTATTTTAATGATTATAATATCATGAAAGGACTTTTCTAAGCCTGGACTTATGCGCGTTTAAAGTAACGTTTTTTAACTGAAACTTAACAAAATACAAATGAACAGCTTTTAGTTAATTATTTAATGTGAATAAAATAAAATCGTTTGAAAATAAAAGCACTCCTAACGATACGTATTTTATAAAGTTTTACTACTCCTAATTTTATTTTAAACCACGTTGTATTGAGTCGACTACAATACTAACTAGATTATTTTGAATTCATTGTTAGTAAATCAAATTGCTCGATACTCAAAATAAACTCGATTAAATCCTTAAAACAAATACCGATCAAAATATATGGCCAGGTACCTGCAAAAACATTATTTAAACACAGCATGATAGAAGCTAATCGATTGTAAAAGCCAGTTGGTTAAATGATTCGTCATCGTAAGCGATATGCTTTTGTTTTCATATTTCTGCTTTTGGTATGCAGGTAAAAAATATCTTGTTTAGTAAGTCTTGCACCGCCAAATATTTTTGTACATCGCAAAATTTTTGTCAATATCTTTAGGTAGGTATTGAGTATTTGTAGGATTTAGCTTCTCGGTAAATATTATCAACCATAATTATTATATTTAGTTTGGAACCAATGTCCACATAGTCTATAGGTCAAGCAATAGTCGTAAGTAGACTAACACCTGACAATGCCACCTCATTACGTCACCACCCATATTTTCCGCCAGCTCCTCGAACATCATCATCATCATCATCCGAAAGACGTCCACTGCTGAACAAAGGCCTCCCGACAACGACAATTCGCCAATTGCATCCACCGCTCGCGCTCGCAACTCTTCGAACAAGACAACGATATTCATATCACACAAACTAAACAACAAATGAAGGGCCATTACAAACATGTTTCGTGCAACATGCAATCTGTTATAGGACCGTAAGTGATTGCCGCAAACTTGCAAACTGCTGTGCAACGTGCAACGCCAACACACGTTACGTAACAACTCATTAGTTTTCTATTTGCTTTAAATGTACGTTCGCTTGTGCGGGGTATTGATATATGGGATTATATGGTAGCACGAAACAACTGATGTTTTCAACTTGTTTTTAGAATACAGTAGGGAATAGTTTTTGGACCATTTTTTTTTACTCGCACATGTATTTGTAGAGATATAGTGCAGTATTAATACTATGTCTAAAGAAGTTTATAAAAGAGACAAGTATGTTTTCGGTTCATTAACATCCGATTTAAGCAACTTCTTCGTCCTATCTTAACCAGCCATTAAACCAAGATATCACGGTTTTCATTACCCTTCATTGTTACCTAAGCAGTAAATATTATCTTTCACCACACAATAAAAAACATTTTCAACGAAATATGTATTTACAACCAATAAAAGTATAAAGTACGTGACGTAATAAAAGTCATCGTAAAATTTATTCATTGTGGTCATACCTTTACTATTAAAGATGGCGATATGAGAAATTTCCCTACTCGATTATTAAATTTTCTTCATTTTTAGGGCCGGCAACCTGGCCATTATAAAAACGGAAGCAATGTTATGAGGGTATGCTAAAATTTTGTGAGCCCTGAAACAATTTGGCTATGCCGATATTTTACAGTCGCGAATAAATTACCACGATGTTGTAAATAGTGCTTTTCAGAATTAACTGTTCATAAAAGTTCCTTACAATGTTAGGAGAAATCTATTGAGCGAGAAATTGGAAAACAGGAATGCTGTTAGCTCTGTAGGATGAGCTTACCAAAGTAGCTAGCAAAATAGGTCGACAGGTTTTAGCTAAGCAAACTCTTTACCATATTAAAAAGCTGAGCGATTGACACTTTGTGGAGCATATTCAAGGAATTGACTTTA
Source organism: Autographa gamma (assembly GCA_905146925.1). Lineage (NCBI taxonomy): Eukaryota > Metazoa > Arthropoda > Insecta > Lepidoptera > Noctuidae > Autographa > Autographa gamma. The sequence continues at coordinate 4,069,249 of LR989858.1, forward strand.
AATAAATTACCAAAAAACCAAAACATAAATATTGTTCCCACAAAAGACAAAAACAAAAACCGGATCACAGTCTTAGAAGTAATACAATCCTATATACTATAGACCACGCAACCAGACCCGAACATTCAAAAGCTCCATACAAGTCCCATACAAGCTCTAACAAGTCGGTCTGTCGTCCAATGTCCACCGAACAAAAGCATTCATAGGCATTCGCTATAGATCGTGACGGTACTCAATGCATTGATTTTTCATCGTTTGACCCACTTTTTGCCGCTGTTTGATTAGAATCACTTCATACAATATTGCATCGATGCTCTTTTACCGTGAAATTGCATACGATGCAAAATGTATGCAGGATTCCTATTATTTACGTTTAAGGGATTAAATGTTTGTTGTTAATCGGAAATATGGGTGTGCTTAAGACTTTGTAGTAGCAGCAACATGCATTTTTTTTGTAATCAACTCAGTCTTTCGTATTTCAGTTTTTTTTTATCACAGCTAGTCAAAATATTCTTGTATAAATTTGGCGAATATCATCCGGATTTTTGAGGATTGGACGGGCTATATCATACCAAACTTACAGAAACTGCTTTGATACTCCACACAGCATCTATTAAGCTCTTCTATTCTAGTCCCATATACTACAAAACAAAAGCCAACCACAACCGCAATCCGTAACTAAATTTGAAACACGCAATTATAAATCGTGATCTCCGCTCGGAACTTATTACACATGACTAATGTCCTTTCGCGTCGACCGTCCTTTACTCCACTTATATTTATTTCACCGATACATCACACGCGCTGCAAACGCATTAAAATACTTGTATGGCACAATAATTCATAAAGTGTTCCCAGAAAGGTATATACGGCTTTGGGAGTCTTGGCACAGTATTGACTAATAAATTGAATTAATTACTTGAGCTTGCGGTTTTATTTGGCAAATGATAATTTTGGTAGGATTTGCTGCTAGTGTCTCGTTTTGAATTGCTCTTTGTTGGTATTTGAAACAGGTGCAACTGAAGTTATAGAGATTTACTGTTAGTGGCCGTCTTAATATTATGTGTTCATTATAATGTCCAATGAAAGTGCTTTATTCAAGTTAGTTGGAAATCTGAAAATAAACTGATTTAATTTGTTTACTCTGACACGTATACACGTTTATTGCTTCTCTGTCACCTTTAACATTTACCCATAATAACATCAATAATATTCTTAGTCTTACTTTTCTTATTTGAGAATGCAGTAAGCCAGTAAGCTGGCGAATCATTAGAAACCCTCTCTCAAAGTAACCCTCGCAATAAACCCTGGCGAACCCCACTCGAAATGTCATTCCATGATACTCGTTTATAAATGACAAGGCTAGATAAGACCGCTGGATTTGAGGTGTTCCACAGGGGCCAATAATGGGTCCTCCTTAATCGATACCAAAAACGTTACCACACATAATATAGAGCTGTTTATCTGTTGACAACAAATACTGTTTATTAGTAGGAGTAATTTAGTTTGCTTAAAATTCAGTATCAAATTTGAAGTGATATAAATTGACGTGTACTCTTGATAGTTTTATTAGCACTGCCATAAACTTTAAATCCATTTAGTTAAACACAGCATACTTCAATTAGACTCATTAATCAGGCCACAATAATTAAGAGAGCCATCTACATCACCACATCTCAAGTTACATGACACCAGAATAGAGCATCGTGTTTAAAATGGTGTCACGGCCGCAATCTGCTTTGTGTGCATCGCCCGAGCAATTTCAGCATTTACTGGATGCTTTATGACCGGACCTTGTTGACAAAGGCGCGGATTCTGTTCTACATGAACTAGACTCATACAGGATTGTAGTATATATTTCACTTAAAAAATAGAAAAGAGATAAAGCTGAAAGACACTACACAAAAGCGAGTATAACAAAGCTAACGCTCTGCCTAGTTTTGGATCAGGTGACTCTGTGTGTGTTTTCCCAAGATTTTATTATTACTACTTTCGCAGTCTTTTGATCTCCCTGCAAATTACAAAAGATAGCAATGGCCAATGGCTGTAATTTTAGTTTAGTTGGTGAACACCGGAATCGGCGCCGTTGCTTGGGTACACTTGCTTGGGTACAGCGCCTTAAGTTTGCGAAGCGACCTGCTGTTAATTGAGTATAGGTGTTTATGATGTGTCTACACATTACATGTTCTTATATTGTTTGTTGATGAGCCATCAACGTAGGTTTAAGACTGTTTGCTTAGTGGGTGTACTGTTCGGAATTAGACTGCAATGTTTGATGAGTTTTACTGTTGATGTTGCTGTGTTGATTTAATAAACTCAAAGTAAGCGCAAGAAAAATGCTAAAGTTTTCAACATTCACCCAAAAAAAAAACATGTAGGAACATTATAGAGCCTAAATGGTTTGAAATGACCTAAACGACTTTTTAATGTACAAAATATAGAGAGAAAACGATAGCTCATAACAGTCGATATCTATTTGTGAACTTAGTTTTCATATTTCTCGGTAAATTCATATATTTGCTCCTAAAGTACAAATGAGTCAATTACCAAAGGAAGTTCATTTAATATTACGTCAAAAAGTAAGTACCTACATTTAGTACGTAGCAAAAATAAATGCCTTCAGTCCCAGTAAATCTTCGACGTCATAAATTCAAGTCTGTTTAATAATGTACGAGATGTTCACAGTTTTCTTTGCTAAGTTACGTAGCGACCAGTAGTTTCATTTCAGGGAGGACAAACGCCATATTTCCTCGGAAGTTTAATTCCGTGTCCGCGACCCACCCACCTGCGGACCTTTATTGAGAAAGTAAATCATCTCAGCCTCCTGACCTTTGTGAAAAAATATGCTTAAACTGCTGCAATGCCGGCTTGCTGTTTTATATATTGCAATGTAGGTCAATGTTTTTTTGATGGTCTTTGCGTGAATTTCACATGCAAAAATACTTGATAAGTAATTTGACTAAAAGATTCTTGTGGCAAACTAAATATTATTTTTGTTAATTAGTTTAAAAATCATTGAAATATTTATCTAAGATAAAAAAAAAGTTACTTTTCTTGGAGATAATTAAATGTTTGACAAAATTACTGAGGAAATTTCATGTGAATTATATAATTCTAAAATCCTTACACGCTCGTTACCATGCAGGTCTACATGCTAAAATACATAAACCCATCTCACATACTAAAGTAAAGCCTTAATAACATGAACATCATTAATGAACAATAGCGATCTAAAACCACCCACATGGTAAAGTTACCTCCGACCGACATGTCGCGATGCACGCAACTGAAATACGAGACCTTACTAAGGAGCCTTTGATGGTTGAACGTGATAATAAACTCACGCTACAGCCTAGGTAGTAGAAGTATACCACCTCCTTTGATACTAAGGAGACTAAGGTATATCATTGTACATATTTCCTTATATATGAGGAGTTTAAAATCAGAAGAGAATCGAAACTACACTATAGTACTGGAGCCTTTGATGGTTGAACGTGATAATAAACTTACGTTAGCGTATAAGTCTAGATATTAAAAGTATACCACCTCCTTTGATACTAAGGAGACTGGGGTATATTGTAGCTTTGATATAGATATGCAATATTTTATCATTTTCAGTTCGATCATGCATCATTGTCTGATAGAATACCTAGACTATAATTTTTCAGTGAGAATCAGTTAGAAGAGAATCCAAAGCATTAATTGATGAATTATAAAACAAAATAGACTACTATAAAAAATAATATACTACTACAAATAATGCAATTATTTTATTATTTTAAAACAAATTATTTTTATTTTTTTAAATTTTAACTACATAAAGGTAAAATTACGAAGACAACTTAATCCAATTAAATCAACAAGTTCCTACGTTTCTATGACAAGCAATATCATGAAACAATACAAATATACCAGCGACCCCTTATACCATAACTCACTGAGCAAACAATAAACAATGTAAACATATACCTTCCTGTTTCTAATACATTGTGTGCTACAACTTAAAAATGTTAACGAAAAAAGTGGGGCAGCGGAAAAAGCGAAACAATTCCGCTTTATAGCTTCCGGCCCTCGCATTATGAAAATGAAGTTTTTATGTCTAAAGAGGTACAGCGGATTCTTTAGATTTTACTCGAAATTAACACCAGGAAACGCTTGTGATAACATTCATTAAATGGAAACTACAAGGCTACAAGGCAGGCAGTTTTTAGTATGTCTTTTGTAGAGGCAGAATACCTACTGTGAAAATGTAGGTACTTCATTGCAGGTGCTTAAATGATGAGTATCTGAAAAAAGAAATCCCACGCGACGGAAATGAGATTGGTCAATTTAAAATTATAAAATATTTACCTTCTATCTCAAACTAAAGTTCACTAGAACAAGAAAAAGCTGAAAAACAAGTTACAGCAGCTACATAACCATTCCACAATAAAAATATAATTGCTTACTTTTTCTTCTGAGCAAAACTCGCAAACCTACGTAATTGGGTAAGAAACAAAATGACTGTAATACACCGCCGACATGAATCAGTCATTTAATAGCAGCACCGAACCGTCTTATTCCAGAAATCCTAAACACAATTTAGTTTCACAATTGCAGTGCGGATGCATTAAAATTCTGTGATCAAAAAACTCTCATTACACCTGTATAATGTAAACTATTGCTAAAATGCTCGTTCATAAAAATAGCTTTGTGTTACAGATCATAAATATAGACTAGATGTGGCTTAACTGTCGTTCACTAGATATGACAAAGTTTGTGTATGTAAAAAAGTTTTTCATATCTAGTAAACGATGTAATCCTGGCTGATGAAACAAAAGAGTAACGAGTAACCTTCTTAACACAAATAATTCGATGAACTTTTTACGTTAGACAGAATATTCTCTGTCTACGCTTTGTTGATCACTAAATATTTTTTATTATAGGTTTAGTAGATACATACAATTCCATGGACTCTAATTTGATGTAATCGAATTATTCCAAAACTCAACTACTTTGTATTATTTTCTTTCCAAAAAGACATTAAATTCTTTTTCAATATAAAAATCTTTCATATTAAGTTAACAGAATGGATAAGTGCCAAGTTGCATTATAAAAATAAAACAACATTAAACTGAATGGCATGAATGAAAAACACGTCATACAAATAGTGCAAGAGCCTGTCACCTCTCATTTAACATTACGTAGCAAAATAATTTTCATGTGAAAATACAGAACAGTTTACTTAAACGATGTTAGCGAGTTGAAATAACTCTCCCACACGCCGACGCCTAGGTATTCTCTAATTGCGAGGAGACAAACCGAGGGAAGGTACGAGTAATTGCTGTCGAGGCTCACGCGATGCAGCGTCACATCGTGGAGGGACCTAGGAAATTACGTCACTAGAACTCTTTGGGTAGGCGAGGAGCTGGTGGTCATATTTTACGTCATCGAGTGGGACTGATGGATTGACTGTCAGCGAATAACAGTATTGGGATTAGGTGCTAGTTTTTTAATGTCTTCATTATCATGGTTTCAGTAATTCAGGAATTTTAGTTATATTGACATGATTTTCATAAAAAATAGAATTTATCCCATTTGTAACTAAAACATTATATTTATCTGTGAAATACATATATAGCGCCTGATAAAAATAAATCTGACGAAACTGTAACTAAGAGAATTATATCCACTAATATTTATAGAAGCAATATTTCGCGTAGCGTATTATTGTTTCCAGTGCTAATTTACCTATCCCACTAAGTTAATGGGTTCCTCATCGTATTTTGTTATTGGTGTGTATAAAAAGGGTTTTTGTCTCAAGATAAATTAATATAGTTATATTATATAGGAAAGATTTAGACAGCTCTATTTAGGAATTTTCCTCGTAATATACGTGGTTCAACTGAAATCCTTCAGCACTGTGTCAGGTATATGAAAAGGTAAATATGCCTCTGCTTATCCATTCAAGTAATACAGGTTTAGACAATCCACATATTATATTAAGGAGGCCTGTCTTTTGAGGCTTTTCTGGTATTAACATGTAGGTATGTAGGGCCTCATCCCTGTAAGGTCTAGAGAATTTAATCATGAAAAGACGTGAAATGTACCCACTGAAGGATCGCTTGCCAGTGTCAAGGTGAGGATTATAATATTTTCATAGAAGGGCTTGCCTTGTATGAAAATATTATCATCATTTATTTGGCATACTAATAATGTTACATAAACAACATCTTAAAGAACCTCTCAGGTAATATACTTTATTAATTTTTTTTACTTTAATTAGTTTTGATATTCTAATCTTCCAGCTAATTCGTTCAAGGAAAGGGTATATCCACTCTAAACCCGATATAAAATATTGAGCAGTACAATAGCAATTAGTCACATTGGTATAGGTATAACATCTTTATTTAATCATTTTTCGCAACCTCCGTACTGAAACGTTATGGCATCACATTACTATTCCCGCAAATATCCATATACATTACATTGAACTTGGGGCCAACGTCATTAAAAGATCAATACATTTATCCTCCCTAATTGAGTATATACCGTTTATTTTTCAGTGTACGAGTCCCGTTAGTCGTAGGTCATCACGCAATGTCTCCGGCAGACAAAGCAATAAATATTTATGCTGTCAGACTATGCAACCTCCCGTTACGAGTTTCATAAATCTTGATTTGCATTTCTGCTTTTCAAAGAGTTTTTTTTGCAGTGTAATAATGTTTGATGTCAAACGTTCATATTTTCAGGTGTATTGCGATTTTTGTAACTGTTTATAAAATTACATATTTTCAATAAAGCAGATAGGTACATAAAACTATTTTATTCAAAAAGTCGTTTTAAGCATTGTCGTTTATGAATAATAATAATAATATTCCGGGACAATTCACACACGGTTATGTGAACCCAAGCTAAACAGAGCTTGTGTTATGGTAACCAGATAACTGATAAACATACTTATATACCTATTTCTAAATACATACATATTATAGACTAGCTGTGCCCGCGACTTCGTCCGCGTGGAATAGTTACTTTTCGGGCAGCATATTTAGAATTAGGTTTTTATACGTATACTTTCGCTTGGGTAGCTATAAATTTACTTTACAGATGCTTCTCTGCATACGATTTTTCTATGTATTTCTATGGATTTATTTATGTACCGATTGACATGAAATAAACACTAAATGTTAAGTGAAGCTTACTACAATATATTTGTGAAAACCGCATCTTAATCGAGTAAGCCGTTTCTGAGATTAGCGTGCACAAACACACAAACAAACAGACAAACCGACAAACAGACAAACAGACAAAAAAAAAAATAATTATAATTTCAGGTTCGGCATCGATATTATAACAACTCTTGCTACTTTTTTTGTTTATATTTCCATTGTACAGACACCACTTTTCTACAATTTTATTATATGTATAGATAGATGATGTTTCAAATTGACATAACTTTTTTATTTATGTACCGATTGACATGAAATAAACACTAAATGTTAAGTGAAGCTAACTACAATATACTTGAGAAAAACGCATCTTAATCGAGAAAGCCGTTTCTGAGATTAGCGTGCACAAACACACAGACAAACTGACAAACCGAAAAACAGACAAAAAAATAATAATAATAATTTCAGGTTCGGCATCGATATTATAACAACTCTTGCTACTTTTTTTGTTTATATTTCCATTGTACAGACACCACTTTTCTACAATTTTATTATATGTATAGATAGATGATTTTTCAAATTGACATAACTTTTTTATTTATGTACCGATTGACATGAAATAAACACTAAATGTTAAGTGAAGCTAACTACAATATATTTGTGAAAACCGCATCTTAATCGAGTAAGCCTTTTCTGAGATTAGCGTGCACAAACACACAGACAAACTGACAAACCGAAAAACAGACAAAAAAAAAAATTAAAATTTCAGGTTCGGCATCGATATTATAACAACCCTTGTTACTTTATTTGTTTATATTTCCATTGTACAGACACCACTTTTCTACAATTTTATTATATGTATAGATGATTTTTCAAATTGACATAACTTTTTTATTTATGTACCGATTGACAAGAAATAAACACTAAATGTTAAGTGAAGCTAACTACAATATATTTGTGAAAACCGCATCTTAATCGAGTAAGCCGTTTCTGAGATTAGCGTGCACAAACACACAGACAAACAGACAAACAGACAAACCGACAAACAGACAAAAAAAAAATTAATTATAATTTCAGGTTCGGCATCGATATTATAACAACCCTTGCTACTTTTTTGTTTATATTTCCATTGTACAGACACCACTTTTCTACAATTTTATTATATGTATAGATAGATGATTTTTCAAATTGACATAACTTTTTTATTTATGTACCGATTGACATGAAATAAACACTAAATGTTAAGTGAAGCTAACTACAATATATTTGTGAAAACCGCATCTTAATCGAGTAAGCCGTTTCTGAGATTAGCGTGCACAAACACACAGACAAACAGACAAACAGACAAACCGACAAACAGACAAAAAAATAAATAATTATAATTTCAGGTTCGGCATCGATATTATAACAACCCTTGCTACTTTTTTTGTTTATATTTCCATTGTACAGACACCACTTTTCTACAATTTTATTATATGTATAGATGATTTTTCAAATTGACATAACTTTTTTATTTATGTACCGATTGACATGAAATAAACACTAAATGTTAAGTGAAGCTAACTACAATATACTTGAGAAAAACGCATCTTAATCGAGAAAGCCGTTTCTGAGATTAGCGTGCACAAACACACAGACAAACTGACAAACCGAAAAACAGACAAAAAAAAATATTTAAATTTCAGGTTCGGAATCGATATTATAACAACCCTTGCTACTTTTTTTGTTTATATTTCCATTGTACAGACACCACTTTTCTACAATTTTATTATATGTATAGATAGATGATTTTTCAAATTGACATAACTTTTTTATTTATGTACCGATTGACATGAAATAAACACTAAATGTTAAGTGAAGCTAACTACAATATACTTGAGAAAAACGCATCTTAATCGAGAAAGCCGTTTCTGAGATTAGCGTGCACAAACACACAGACAAACTGACAAACCGAAAAACAGACAAAAAAATAATAATTATAATTTCAGGTTCGGCATCGATATTATAACAACTCTTGCTACTTTTTTTGTTTATATTTCCATTGTACAGACACCACTTTTCTACAATTTTATTATACAGGGTGTCCGGTAAATAATCCGACAAACTGTGGTGGCTGATACCTTAGGTCAGGCCCTATCAAATGAACGCAACATATGTTCACCGAAAAGTTACAGGTTTCGAGTTACAATCGATTTTCGAAAATTTTAGAATTTTCTACCTTGCATCAGACTTTTCCATTTTCCTTGCTGATACATAGCTTTCGTAATACTTTTAGTGCATCAAATCAATCTTGAATAGTTACTCTATCCTTTGATAAGTCTCATATTTGTCTAAAAGAAGAATATATTGGCGATAACGCCATTCGTTTTACAATTTTCACTTTCGGTTTTTCTTAATGCTCAACTTTGAACTGCAGTGGTGAAAAATAAATGTATGTAGGATTTTTGTACAACAATTTTAAAAACTTGCTTGAATATTGGCTATTTTGGGCAGGTACAATACTTGCATATTTTCTTTACAAAATTTTAAAAAATAAGCTGCTGAAGTAGACCCGGGCCTATTTTTTGAAATATTACTAATGTGAATCTGAGTAAAAATGATACATAACTTAACGCTGATCGTCATTGTACAATTAAATGAGGTATTTTCTTCTCGCCATTAACTCTCTACGCCAGATTAAAACATGTTTTAGTGTAAAGTTACCTTAACCTTCAGTATTTTCTTACTAGATAAATCGATTTTATAACACCTTATTTTTCATGCAACAACACTGAAATAGCTAGTTTTAGACGCCCAATTCATCTGCACTTAACGGGTTCCGTATCATTGTAAAAATTTAAACGAGCATTTTTTTTTTAATATTTTCCAAATTGAAAATTACCAGAATTATTTCGTGTCACTAGTTAATCGCTAGAAAAAAAATAACTTATTTCACTGGACCATAACGATCCGCGTTAAGTTACGTCGCATTTTTACTCAGATTAACATTAGTAATATTTCAAAAAATAGGCCCCGGTGTACTTCAGCAGCTTATTTTGTCAAATTTTGTAAAGAAAATATGCAAGTATTGTACCTGCCCAAAATCACCAATATTCAAGCAAGTTTTTAAGATTGTTGTACAAAAATCCTACATACATTTATTTTTCACCACTGCAGTTCAAAGTTGAGCACTAAGAAAAACCGAAAGTGAAAATTGTAAAACAAATGGCGTTATCGCCAATATATTCTTCTTTTAGATAAATATGAGACTTATGAAAGGATAGAGTGACTATTCAAGATTAATTTGATGCACAAAAAGTATTACGAAAGCTATGTATCAGCAAGAAAAATGGAAAAGTCTGATGCAAGGTAGAAAATTCTAAAATTTTCGAAAATCGATTGTAACTCGAAACCTGTAACTTTTCGGCGAACATATGTTGCGTTCATTTGATAGGGCCTGACCTAAGGTATCAGCCACCACAGTTTGTCGGATTATTTACCGGACACCCTGTATGTATAGATAGATGATTTTTCAAATTGACATAACTTTTTTATTTATGTACCGATTGACATGAAATAAACACTAAATGTTAAGTGAAGCTAACTACAATTTACTTGAGAAAAACGCATCTTAATCGAGAAAGCCGTTTCTGAGATTAGCGTGCACAAAAACACAGACAAACTGACAAACCGAAAAACAGACAAAAAAAAAAAATTAAATTTCAGGTTCGGCATCGATATTATAACAACCCTTGCTACTTTATTTGTTTATATTTCCATTGTACAGACACCACTTTTCTACAATTTTATTATATGTATAGATAGATGATTTTTCAAATTGACATAACTTTTTTATTTATGTACCGATTGACATGAAATAAACACTAAATGTTAAGTGAAGCTAACTACAATATATTTGTGAAAACCGCATCTTAATCGAGTAAGCCGTTTCTGAGATTAGCGTGCACAAACACACAGACAAACAGACAAACAGACAAACCGACAAACAGACAAAAAAAAATTAATTATAATTTCAGGTTCGGCATCGATATTATAACAACCCTTGCTACTTTTTTTGTTTATATTTCCATTGTACAGACACCACTTTTCTACAATTTTATTATATGTATAGATAAATTACACCCAGACGCCGTTCAAATGATCGTGCTCATCACACAAACATTTGTCCTGGGTGGGAATCGAACCCATGACCTCCGGTATAGCAGTCAGGGTCACTGACCACTGGACCAACAGGCCCGTCGAATGTGTTATCCGATAGGTATAGGGAAAAACCATGTACTCTTTTCTGCTATAACAAAGCTAGGAATAGCCTTACTATTATAAAAGAGTTCCCTCAACTTCCAGATGTTTCACTCGTAAAGTAAGACAACGGTTTTGTAAGAACATTGTAAAACGTGATTTGACATTTACTTAAGATGTTCCTTTATTGTAAAAACTATTATAATTCCCAGTGGTATTGTTTGTACTGAAAACAACTGAAACTAACATTCTTATTTTTTTTTTCATTAAAAAACAAATGCCATTAATACGAACACATATTTGGGGCCAAAAATATACATTTCAAATCCTGTTTCTCTAATTAATGAGCCACGGAATAATTGTTTACAATCCATTGATTTTATCAGTAATTACATCATAAACTTCACCAATAAACGCTTCAAAAATGTAATAAATAGGAGTTTTTAATAACTTGTTACATCAAAGATTGAGCTTGGATGTCACTATGTTTCCTATTTTATAGTTATTTAATGTCTACTATAAAAACAATGTGACTATCAACAGCACCAATGCTATGCGTAATTAAATTAGATGGTTAATAAAAAAACTCAATTTATTTTATGAATAGTTTTTACGCACAATTAATTTTAAACTTAAGTCATAACACTGGCCTATTAATTTACGGAGATTTTTTGTTCAATGTCGTTACCTTCGTAGTTCCTCACAGTTCGTTTAGTTACGTAGTTCTTTGGTGAGATGAATAAGAATAGTGTTTTGCTAAGCAAAATTTATTGTGTTACCATAGTGATATACAATGCTGTAGTAGAAATGTTAAGTTATGGGATCATACTTTGGGGCAACAGTAGATACTTAGCCATGTTATGGTTCAATGCAATTACAAAACAAAAGATAAGATGGCTAATATGGGCGAAACTACTAGTAATTTAATTATCGAATGGTTTAATAGTAAAAATTACACTTATTTTTTTTAATTTTTATAGTTTACTAGCAGTGCCCCGCGGTTTCACCCGCGTGAATACATAGGTCCCGTTCCCGGTGCCTTTATATTATTGGGGGCGGAGATTAATCCAACAAATCACTATCAAATAACAATAGACAGGATTACTTAACATGGTGCTTAAATATACTAAAATTTTCAAATTTTCCGCTCAATTTTTTTTTTCTTTCATAAAAACCTACTCTTGACAATCTATACATATAATAAAATTGTAGAAAAGTGGTGTCTGTACAATGGAAATATAAACAAAAAAAGTAGCAAGGGTTGTTATAATATCGATGCCGAACCTGAAATTATTATTATTATTATTTTTGTCTGTTTGTCTGTTTGTCTGTTTGTCTGTGTGTTTGTGCACGCTAATCTCAGAAACGGCTTACTCGATTAAGATGCGGTTTTCACGAGTATATTGTTGTAAGCTTCACTTAACATTTAGTGTTTATTTCATGTCAATCGGTACATAAATAAAAAAGTTATGTCAATTTGAAAAATCATCTATCTTCTATCTATACATATAATAAAATTGTAGAAAAGTGGTGTCTGTACAATGGAAATATAAACAAAAAAAGTAGCAAGGGTTGTTATAATATCGATGCCGAACCCGAAATTATAATTATTATTATTTTTGTCTGTTTGTCTGTTTGTCTGTTTGTCTGTGTGTTTGTGCACGCTAATCTCAGAAACGGCTTACTCGATTAAGATGCGGTTTTCACGAGTATATTGTTGTAAGCTTCACTTAACATTTAGTGTTTATTTCATGTCAATCGGTACATAAATAAAAAAGTTATGTCAATTTGAAAAATCATCTATACATATAATAAAATTGTAGAAAAGTGGTGTCTGTACAATGGAAATATAAACAAAAAAAGTAGCAAGGGTTGTTATAATATCGATGCCGAACCTGAAATTATTATTATTATTATTTTTGTCTGTTTGTCTGTTTGTCTGTTTGTCTGTGTGTTTGTGCACGCTAATCTCAGAAACGGCTTACTCGATTAAGATGCGGTTTTCACGAGTATATTGTTGTAAGCTTCCCTTAACATTTAGTGTTTATTTCATGTCAATCGGTACATAAATAAAAAAGTTATGTCAATTTGAAAAATCATCTATACATATAATAAAATTGTAGAAAAGTGGTGTCTGTACAATGGAAATATAAACAAAAAAAGTAGCAAGGGTTGTTATAATATCGATGCCGAACCCGAAATTATAATTATTATTATTTTTGTCTGTTTGTCTGTTTGTCTGTGTGTTTGTGCACGCTAATCTCAGAAACGGCTTACTCGATTAAGATGCGGTTTTCACGAGTATATTGTTGTAAGCTTCACTTAACATTTAGTGTTTATTTCATGTCAATCGGTACATAAATAAAAAAGTTATGTCAATTTGAAAAATCATCTATATACATATAATAAAATTGTAGAAAAGTGGTGTCTGTACAATGGAAATATAAACAAAAAAAGTAGCAAGGGTTGTTATAATATCTATGCCGAACCTGAAATTATAATTATTAATTTTTTTGTCTGTTTGTCTGTTTGTTTGTGTGTTTGTGCACGCTAATCTCAGAAACGGCTTACTCGATTAAGATGCGGTTTTCACGAGTATATTGTTGTAAGCTTCCCTTAACATTTAGTGTTTATTTCATGTCAATCGGTACTTAAATAAAAAAGTTATGTCAATTTGAAAAATCATCTATACATATAATAAAATTGTAGAAAAGTGGTGTCTGTACAATGGAAATATAAACAAAAAAAGTAGCAAGGGTTGTTATAATATCGATGCCGAACCTGAAATTATTATTATTATTATTTTTGTCTGTTTGTCTGTTTGTCTGTTTGTCTGTGTGTTTGTGCACGCTAATCTCAGAAACGGCTTACTCGATTAAGATGCGGTTTTCACGAGTATATTGTTGTAAGCTTCACTTAACATTTAGTGTTTATTTCATGTCAATCGGTACATAAATAAAAAAGTTATGTCAATTTGAAAAATCATCTATACATATAATAAAATTGTAGAAAAGTGGTGTCTGTACAATGGAAATATAAACAAAAAAAGTAGCAAGGGTTGTTATAATATCGATGCCGAACCTGAAATTATTATTATTATTATTTTTGTCTGTTTGTCTGTTTGTCTGTTTGTCTGTGTGTTTGTGCACGCTAATCTCAGAAACGGCTTACTCGATTAAGATGCGGTTTTCACGAGTATATTGTTGTAAGCTTCACTTAACATTTAGTGTTTATTTCATGTCAATCGGTACATAAATAAAAAAGTTATGTCAATTTGAAAAATCATCTATACATATAATAAAATTGTAGAAAAGTGGTGTCTGTACAATGGAAATATAAACAAAAAAAGTAGCAAGGGTTGTTATAATATCGATGCCGAACCCGAAATTATAATTATTATTATTTTTGTCTGTTTGTCTGTTTGTCTGTGTGTTTGTGCACGCTAATCTCAGAAACGGCTTACTCGATTAAGATGCGGTTTTCACGAGTATATTGTTGTAAGCTTCACTTAACATTTAGTGTTTATTTCATGTCAATCGGTACATAAATAAAAAAGTTATGTCAATTTGAAAAATCATCTATATACATATAATAAAATTGTAGAAAAGTGGTGTCTGTACAATGGAAATATAAACAAAAAAAGTAGCAAGGGTTGTTATAATATCTATGCCGAACCTGAAATTATAATTATTAATTTTTTTGTCTGTTTGTCTGTTTGTTTGTGTGTTTGTGCACGCTAATCTCAGAAACGGCTTACTCGATTAAGATGCGGTTTTCACGAGTATATTGTTGTAAGCTTCCCTTAACATTTAGTGTTTATTTCATGTCAATCGGTACTTAAATAAAAAAGTTATGTCAATTTGAAAAATCATCTATACATATAATAAAATTGTAGAAAAGTGGTGTCTGTACAATGGAAATATAAACAAAAAAAGTAGCAAGGGTTGTTATAATATCGATGCCGAACCTGAAATTATAATTATTATTTTTTTTGTCTGTTTGTCTGTTTGTCTGTGTGTTTGTGCACGCTAATCTCAGAAACGGCTTACTCGATTAAGATGCGGTTTTCACGAGTATATTGTTGTAAGCTTCCCTTAACATTTAGTGTTTATTTCATGTCAATCGGTACATAAATAAAAAAGTTATGTCAATTTGAAAAATCATCTATACATATAATAAAATTGTAGAAAAGTGGTGTCTGTACAATGGAAATATAAACAAAAAAAGTAGCAAGGGTTGTTATAATATCGATGCCGAACCTGAAATTATTATTATTATTATTTTTGTCTGTTTGTCTGTTTGTCTGTTTGTCTGTGTGTTTGTGCACGCTAATCTCAGAAACGGCTTACTCGATTAAGATGCGGTTTTCACGAGTATATTGTTGTAAGCTTCACTTAACATTTAGTGTTTATTTCATGTCAATCGGTACATAAATAAAAAAGTTATGTCAATTTGAAAAATCATCTATCTTCTATATACATATAATAAAATTGTAGAAAAGTGGTGTCTGTACAATGGAAATATAAACAAAAAAAGTAGCAAGGGTTGTTATAATATCGATGCCGAACCCGAAATTATAATTATTATTATTTTTGTCTGTTTGTCTGTTTGTCTGTTTGTCTGTGTGTTTGTGCACGCTAATCTCAGAAACGGCTTACTCGATTAAGATGCGGTTTTCACGAGTATATTGTTGTAAGCTTCACTTAACATTTAGTGTTTATTTCATGTCAATCGGTACATAAATAAAAAAGTTATGTCAATTTGAAAAATCATCTATATACATATAATAAAATTGTAGAAAAGTGGTGTCTGTACAATGGAAATATAAACAAAAAAAGTAGCAAGGGTTGTTATAATATCTATGCCGAACCTGAAATTATAATTATTAATTTTTTTGTCTGTTTGTCTGTTTGTTTGTGTGTTTGTGCACGCTAATCTCAGAAACGGCTTACTCGATTAAGATGCGGTTTTCACGAGTATATTGTTGTAAGCTTCACTTAACATTTAGTGTTTATTTCATGTCAATCGGTACATAAATAAAAAAGTTATGTCAATTTGAAAAATCATCTATATACATATAATAAAATTGTAGAAAAGTGGTGTCTGTACAATGGAAATATAAACAAAAAAAGTAGCAAGGGTTGTTATAATATCGATGCCGAACCTGAAATTATAATTATTATTTTTTTTGTCTGTTTGTCTGTTTGTCTGTGTGTTTGTGCACGCTAATCTCAGAAACGGCTTACTCGATTAAGATGCGGTTTTCACGAGTATATTGTTGTAAGCTTCCCTTAACATTTAGTGTTTATTTCATGTCAATCGGTACATAAATAAAAAAGTTATGTCAATTTGAAAAATCATCTATCTATACATATAATAAAATTGTAGAAAAGTGGTGTCTGTACAATGGAAATATAAACAAAAAAAGTAGCAAGGGTTGTTATAATATCGATGCCGAACCTGAAATTATAATTATTATTTTTTTTGTCTGTTTGTCTGTTTGTCTGTGTGTTTGTGCACGCTAATCTCAGAAACGGCTTACTCGATTAAGATGCGGTTTTCACGAGTATATTGTTGTAAGCTTCACTTAACATTTAGTGTTTATTTCATGTCAATCGGTACATAAATAAAAAAGTTATGTCAATTTGAAAAATCATCTATACATATAATAAAATTGTAGAAAAGTGGTGTCTGTACAATGGAAATATAAACAAAAAAAGTAGCAAGGGTTGTTATAATATCGATGCCGAACCCGAAATTATAATTATTATTATTTTTGTCTGTTTGTCTGTTTGTCTGTGTGTTTGTGCACGCTAATCTCAGAAACGGCTTACTCGATTAAGATGCGGTTTTCACGAGTATATTGTTGTAAGCTTCCCTTAACATTTAGTGTTTATTTCATGTCAATCGGTACATAAATAAAAAAGTTATGTCAATTTGAAAAATCATCTATCTATACATATAATAAAATTGTAGAAAAGTGGTGTCTGTACAATGGAAATATAAACAAAAAAAGTAGCAAGGGTTGTTATAATATCGATGCCGAACCTGAAATTATTATTATTATTATTTTTGTTTGTTTGTCTGTTTGTCTGTGTGTTTGTGCACGCTAATCTCAGAAACGGCTTACTCGATTAAGATGCGGTTTTCACGAGTATATTGTTGTAAGCTTCACTTAACATTTAGTGTTTATTTCATGTCAATCGGTACATAAATAAAAAAGTTATGTCAATTTGAAAAATCATCTATTACATATAATAAAATTGTAGAAAAGTGGTGTCTGTACAATGGAAATATAAACAAAAAAAGTAGCAAGGGTTGTTATAATATCGATGCCGAACCTGAAATTATAATTATTATTTTTTTTGTCTGTTTGTCTGTTTGTCTGTTTGTCTGCGTGTTTGTGCACGCTAATCTCAGAAACGGCTTACTCGATTAAGATGCGGTTTCCACGAGTATATTGTTGTAAGCTTCACTTAACATTTAGTGTTTATTTCATGTCAATCGGTACATAAATAAAAAAGTTATGTCAATTTGAAAAATCATCTTCTATACATATAATAAAATTGTAGAAAAGTGGTGTCTGTACAATGGAAATATAAACAAAAAAAGTAGCAAGGGTTGTTATAATATCGATGCCGAACCCGAAATTATAATTATTATTATTTTTGTCTGTTTGTCTGTTTGTCTGTTTGTCTGTGTGTTTGTGCACGCTAATCTCAGAAACGGCTTACTCGATTAAGATGCGGTTTTCACGAGTATATTGTTGTAAGCTTCACTTAACATTTAGTGTTTATTTCATGTCAATCGGTACATAAATAAAAAAGTTATGTCAATTTGAAAAATCATCTATATACATATAATAAAATTGTAGAAAAGTGGTGTCTGTACAATGGAAATATAAACAAAAAAAGTAGCAAGGGTTGTTATAATATCTATGCCGAACCTGAAATTATAATTATTAATTTTTTTGTCTGTTTGTCTGTTTGTTTGTGTGTTTGTGCACGCTAATCTCAGAAACGGCTTACTCGATTAAGATGCGGTTTTCACGAGTATATTGTTGTAAGCTTCACTTAACATTTAGTGTTTATTTCATGTCAATCGGTACATAAATAAAAAAGTTATGTCAATTTGAAAAATCATCTATACATATAATAAAATTGTAGAAAAGTGGTGTCTGTACAATGGAAATATAAACAAAAAAAGTAGCAAGGGTTGTTATAATATCTATGCCGAACCTGAAATTATAATTATTATTTTTTTTGTCTGTTTGTCTGTTTGTTTGTGTGTTTGTGCACGCTAATCTCAGAAACGGCTTACTCGATTAAGATGCGGTTTTCACGAGTATATTGTTGTAAGCTTCACTTAACATTTAGTGTTTATTTCATGTCAATCGGTACATAAATAAAAAAGTTATGTCAATTTGAAAAATCATCTATATACATATAATAAAATTGTAGAAAAGTGGTGTCTGTACAATGGAAATATAAACAAAAAAAGTAGCAAGGGTTGTTATAATATCGATGCCGAACCTGAAATTATAATTATTATTTTTTTTGTCTGTTTGTCTGTTTGTCTGTGTGTTTGTGCACGCTAATCTCAGAAACGGCTTACTCGATTAAGATGCGGTTTTCACGAGTATATTGTTGTAAGCTTCCCTTAACATTTAGTGTTTATTTCATGTCAATCGGTACATAAATAAAAAAGTTATGTCAATTTGAAAAATCATCTATCTATACATATAATAAAATTGTAGAAAAGTGGTGTCTGTACAATGGAAATATAAACAAAAAAAGTAGCAAGGGTTGTTATAATATCGATGCCGAACCTGAAATTATAATTATTATTTTTTTTGTCTGTTTGTCTGTTTGTCTGTGTGTTTGTGCACGCTAATCTCAGAAACGGCTTACTCGATTAAGATGCGGTTTTCACGAGTATATTGTTGTAAGCTTCACTTAACATTTAGTGTTTATTTCATGTCAATCGGTACATAAATAAAAAAGTTATGTCAATTTGAAAAATCATCTATACATATAATAAAATTGTAGAAAAGTGGTGTCTGTACAATGGAAATATAAACAAAAAAAGTAGCAAGGGTTGTTATAATATCGATGCCGAACCCGAAATTATAATTATTATTATTTTTGTCTGTTTGTCTGTTTGTCTGTGTGTTTGTGCACGCTAATCTCAGAAACGGCTTACTCGATTAAGATGCGGTTTTCACGAGTATATTGTTGTAAGCTTCCCTTAACATTTAGTGTTTATTTCATGTCAATCGGTACATAAATAAAAAAGTTATGTCAATTTGAAAAATCATCTATCTATACATATAATAAAATTGTAGAAAAGTGGTGTCTGTACAATGGAAATATAAACAAAAAAAGTAGCAAGGGTTGTTATAATATCGATGCCGAACCTGAAATTATTATTATTATTATTTTTGTTTGTTTGTCTGTTTGTCTGTGTGTTTGTGCACGCTAATCTCAGAAACGGCTTACTCGATTAAGATGCGGTTTTCACGAGTATATTGTTGTAAGCTTCACTTAACATTTAGTGTTTATTTCATGTCAATCGGTACATAAATAAAAAAGTTATGTCAATTTGAAAAATCATCTATTACATATAATAAAATTGTAGAAAAGTGGTGTCTGTACAATGGAAATATAAACAAAAAAAGTAGCAAGGGTTGTTATAATATCGATGCCGAACCTGAAATTATAATTATTATTTTTTTTGTCTGTTTGTCTGTTTGTCTGTTTGTCTGCGTGTTTGTGCACGCTAATCTCAGAAACGGCTTACTCGATTAAGATGCGGTTTCCACGAGTATATTGTTGTAAGCTTCACTTAACATTTAGTGTTTATTTCATGTCAATCGGTACATAAATAAAAAAGTTATGTCAATTTGAAAAATCATCTTCTATACATATAATAAAATTGTAGAAAAGTGGTGTCTGTACAATGGAAATATAAACAAAAAAAGTAGCAAGGGTTGTTATAATATCGATGCCGAACCTGAAATTATAATTATTATTTTTTTTGTCTGTTTGTCTGTGTGTTTGTGTGTTTGTGCACGCTAATCTCAGAAACGGCTTACTCGATTAAGATGCGGTTTTCACGAATACATATTTGTAAGCTTCACTTAACATTTAGTGTTTATTTCATGTCAATCGGTACATAAATAAAAAAGTTATGTCAATTTGAAATATCGTATACAGAGAAGCATCTGTAAAGTAAATTTATTGCTACCCAAGCGAAAGTATATGTATAAAAACTTAATTCTAAATATGCTGCCCGAAAAGTAACTATTCCACGCGGACGAAGTCGCGGGCACAGCTAGTAACAAATACAACAAAAAAAAATTAGCGAAATCGGTCCAGGCGTTATTGAGTTATGCGCTTACCAACATTTAGCGATTCATTTTTATATATATAGATAAATTCAAGAAAGATTAATGTCAATTTTAGGTTTAGGAAACACATAAGATAGATAGCCAATATAGCAGACTTTACATTTTGTAAGATATTTTATTCAGTGATTTAACTACTTAGGTAGTTTTACCTAATTACATCAGATTTTTACAAACTTTATTTATTTATTAAGCCCTAGCTTATAAAGAAGGTTATATTTAAAACCTAACTAACTTTCAGCAAGAAACGCAGTGTTCTTAGCCAGAAGTTATGTTGTGGGATGATAATTAAATTACTTGTACAAAGTAACACGATGAAGACGTTTTTAGTTTATAAGTAAACGAACATTGTTCCATAAACCCACTAGTTACTATAACGGCCACAATAAAACCTACCGATTTTATTACACGTTTATATTACAACCCCATTTTATATTGGCATGACATTTCCTTATACATGTACAAAAATTAACCGGGTAATTCTTTATTCAAACTTGTATACTATTTTAAACTTAGTTCCCTGCCAATTACTCATCATTACAACCTAAGAAGATATAAGGTAGTTCAACAAACAAAAGACGAACTCTAAACTTTAACCGCAACAGTAAAAATACCGAGTGCGTTCTGTATGTCAAAGTTGACTTTACACACCAACTTGTAAACACCGTTACTTTTACTAAGACAAAAACTTTAAGTCTAAAAAAGTCTAGCTGGCGGCTATAAAACATTACGACTTGACTGAAGTCTTGAACTAAAAGATTAGACAATGTAACCAAGAAATGGGAACAGAAATGTAAAATGAATTGGATTTTCTATTCTGTTTGTAAGTCTTTGTGGCTCTAAGGCTAAGGAAGGCTTCGTGTATTTTATCCTTAGTTGTAATAACATGTGGCTTCTGGAGTATGTGAGGTAGATAGGTATTAAATCCAGCTACACAAGGGGATTTTGTTGTCGTCATACACACACAAACTGTGACCTATAGGTATGTTATATAGTTATGTTATAAAGTCGGTTGGATTTAAAAAACAAACTATTTTTTTGTGATTTTTATGGTTGTAGCTATTTTTTTTTTGAGTTCCCAGAAAATCATCTCTTAGGTATACTATATTTGAATATAGGATTCTTGGACAGAAAAAAAAGTTCTCCGTCGAGTCCACAACACCCGATCCCATTTACCTTTTGCATCCAGTTCGACCCAGAATATTCTTCAGGTCACAAAACAAATTCCATAATTTCTGCAAATAAAAAATACTCAACTATTAAATAATAACATGAATTAGTAAAGCACAAAGGCATTTTAAGCTAATCATTAACAGCTTCAGGCAGTTTTGTTTCGTAAATTCACACCAGGATTTCAAATAATTAATTAGTAGATCCATTAGTAAGAAGTGAGATAATCTTTATGGTTTCTTAGAAGGATAAGGCAACCTTAAATCAAGGCTGATATTATCACCTCCACGGTTTGAACCCTAATGCTGGTTTTTAGTCAAAATATCACGTATCCCGAAGATAAGTATGATATACGACGAAGTTTATGTGAATTTTAAATTTAGTAGGGTAGCTAGGTCGGGTGGCTATTTGCCTACTTTGCTTTAAAAGGCTGTCTTGCGAAAATAAAACGGTACATCATAAATTCACTATATACATTTATTTTATATAAACTTTAGATTTCAGTTTTTTTTGTATCTATATCCGATCTATTTCCTTTTTTTCCTAAGCACTACTAGACATTTTGTCCATCTGTTTGGTAATGAATTTACCTAAATTATTAAACAAATTTCGAAAGCAATGAAGTCACACACCGAATAGATATATTCACAAAAAACCGGTAAATCCTAAAATCAAGCAAAAGTAGCACCAGCCAAACTCTCGATAAAGCAGCGCCAACAATAACAAAAAACAATAGAAACACGAATCCACACTTTACAAAAATCGCAGCTTTATATCTGCGGCGATCAAAAAGGTATACAAAAGAAAGGGCAGCATTAGCCTTCAATTAACACTACAGTCCATGGAAAGCCGTTCGTTATCTTTTAAGAAAGATAAGATTTGTTTTGTTACACTCTACCGATTGATAAGACATTCTAAAAAACAGTCGCAGCGTTTTGTCGCGTTTGAATGACGCAGGTGCCAAATGTAAGGTCCCAAAGAATAAGTTTTAATGATCTAAAATTTATTTAATGCCTACTTCAAAATAACCTAAATAATAATGTTTTGGACAAAATTCAAAATAGATTCCTTCATTACATTCAAATATTTGTACGCCTTTTAATAAAATATAAAAAGCCTGATTGAAATGTAATAAAAAACCCATTAAACTACCGAGTATTATTTTTCTGTCTGCGTAGCATCCTGTCCCAGTTTTATATAAAATATTTTGTTTAGACTGAGTATACAATATTTTGAATCACGAATCAAAGCGTGTTCATTTTTATTGTTAAAATTCAATTCTCAGATATATTTTTAAAGTAATTTGCTTCTTCGTCACATCTGTTTACGTACCTACTTAGAATACACTCATTCTGATTTGCGCCTCATCATCATCAACAGCCTCTAGCAGTCTACTGCTGGACATAGGCCTCTCCAATTGCAAGCCCATTAGTTCTATCCTCGGCTTCTCGAATCCAGCTCCTGCTGTCTTGCGCAAGTCGTTACTCAAGCCTGTAGGCACAAAACTCAAAATTTTGACACTAACCTTAGTCTTTGCAAACTTGCAGCCTGTTCAATCATACCGCAGATCCAAACAGTATCAATATCGGTGTCATGGTAAACACCTGCCTCTCCGTTTTATCTTCATTTGTTTTTCGTCGCCCGTCCATTGACGAGCACCTTGCTTGCCGCTCCAATAAATCAATTCTTATGTTTGGTTACGCCTCATTAGGTGAGAAAGGATGTGTTTGATGTTTCAGGTTATGTGATTGACAATGATAGGAAAGAACTTAAGTAATTAGATGGTACTTTAGTGTCAAAACTAGTAATAAAAAGGTTATAGTCAACAATAAATAAGTTTTGTTTAAACATCCGTTTTACATAAAAATACATCGCAAAGTTTCTTAACAAATAAATGACAGGATAGGAGAATGAATTAATATACAAAAAAAAAAATACACAACTTCTCAAAACTACAATATAAATTCAACCCGTACCAAACTAACAAAGGATGTCATAAAATATCATAAAATTCTTAGGAAACATCAAAAATACCGAACACCGTTCCGTCAATTATAATTCACTTAATAAAAGTTACAACGCCATAAAAATTAAATAAAGTTATAAACACATTAATTATTTTGATGAAGAACCACTCATATTGCATAAACATCACGTTTGTGTAAATCACAATACATCAAAGAATGCGTTTTACGTCTGCCATCATTTTTTAACACTTTACAAGACCAAGAATGAATGAACCATGGCTTTAACTTCGGGGCCTTTCGCTTCCGATAAAAAGAAGAGGATTTGCGAGTAATGAAAGCTCTCACTGGCTGGTTTCTGAAGTCTGGGAATTCAATATCAAGATTCTAAGCAGGTGTGTTTTAAGACAAGGCGCCTTTATAAGCATGACACACGACCCTTAAGAATGGGAAACATTTGTTAGTACTCCAAATGTTAAAAATATCTCTTTAGTATTTACCGCGATATTTTTATTATTCTCATCAAAATATTTTTTTGAAAGGCGTCTTGTCACACTAGCTCAAGTTAATTCGTTATTTAGGTAGAATGGCAGTTATTGGTATGACATAAGAAATCAATTATGGCTATTTTAAGTCAAAATGATATTTATTCAAGCTTCCGTCCAATATAGTCCTTGGAACAGAGATTATAACAGACATAGGCCTTAATTTATCCGTCCACGCCTTTGCACAATATTTACATACACTTCAAGTTTACAATCATCATTCATAAAACAGCAAACGCACCAATAACAGAATTGCTATCCAAACACAGGCTCCGTATATCACATGCAGTAGCTTCGTAAAAACCTCCGGTCGGCATGAACGGCGCGCCTCGCGTCTCTCGATGTCGTCTGCCCTTTGTCGGCACTTTTTCCACCCGTGACTGTTTTAGTAATCGGATAGCGATCTGTTTGACTCACCGAGCCTATGATCAGGTAGCGATGAAGTAATAAGAAAAAACAGTAGGACAAAACCGTAATGAAATTTCATAATCGGATATCAAGTCTCCTGGTTTATTGCATGTTTAAGCTTGGTATTAAGTGACTGGTTTTATGAGTTGTTTCTTTAAGTTAAGCGGACAGGTTGAAGTATGGTTAATGAATAAACCGCAAGGCGTACTTTAATTTTTAGATATCATGATTGACGTGGTTGATAAGGTCCTTAGCTTTGATCTGGCTACCTGCTTTGAAAGTACCCGCTCGATATTTTTTATTTTATTTTAAGTATTAATTTTGGCTTCTGTTTCGCACCTGCTGAATTGAGAAACGTTAGAAAGAGACTTATTAATAAAATACATTAACATATTTATTTTACGAATATGTAGCTTCAATAAGCATCTTTGGTTGTAAAGATACAATCTATATTTATTTCCGTTCAAATGTAATTATAATTAGGCATACCTCTTCTTCACATATCATAACAAAAGATAGATCCGATTGAATATAATAAATACAAACCCATTCGTAGAAATACGTCTCAATTAAATTACAAGATCAACATTCGATATCATTAACAGGAAACTCAAAGAAAATGATATCTATTAATAATGTAATACATTTTCATTTGATTGTATATTAAACGTTCCGGAATCGTATTAATTTCGCTTAGAACTTCGGTTCGTTTTCCTTATAGCCATTTAACTTTTAATTTCTTTGAACGTACTACTACTGCCATCTGTTGCGGAGTAGAGTGAAACTAATTCTAACGTCTTGGTTACTCAAAGTGCATTTAGCGTTAATTGGTATTTAAAGCATTGCCTAGATCTAATAAGTATATTACAATCTTTGGATTTTGACTCATGACTCAACCTTATATTCAAATCTCTGCTTTTAATACTAAATAAATATTTTGAATATTCGATTGACTACATTCTCTATATGGGAAGAGGCATGTGCCCAGCAGTGGGACATTTATAGGCTGGTATTGTTATTATTATTTACAGTCTCTATATAAACATCTAATTCCCCAAGGTATCGCAAAAATACACCGAATAATAAAACTGCATATTCCTGAATAAATCCGAGATTAACCAGATTCAATAGGTACCTCAAACAGCGCTAAAGAAGCTAAACTTCCTTTAAATTTTCTCAACGTTTTCATTAGCAAAGATTTCCATCTCATTACTAAGTAAACAAGTCCTTTGTTCTAAACACTCAAATTATATTGTTAAACCTCATTATCACGTGTGTGTTTTATCCCACTCTTTCAAATATAGTCCATATTTGAAGGAGTGGGACAACACTTCATTGTGATGAAGAAAGATCAAACGATTTATAATACCTCAGAGTTTTCAAAGGATACACGTGTAGGCTTATGGAGTGCAAGGAAATGTTGATACTATTTTCTTTTTACAAACTTGTTCTATTTATAAGTGATTTTTTTCCGATTCTTAAAGACGATTCAGAAAAGGAAGGTATATAGTTATTTAGAGATCGAAAGACAGGAAGTAAAGGTACTATTATGCATATGAGTGAGTATGTATAACAATATTATTTCTCTCAATCGATAACGTTAACACTAAAAAAATATATAAAAATAGGAAACGAAACCAGTCCGACCAGACTCATAATATGTCACATAAAAATATATCTCAAACGACCAAAATTAAAATTGTCAGCCGTAAAACATACTTAGCACGCATCAATAATCTTAAATGACATTTATTAATCTTCAAACAAAAATTCTATTCGTTTTTCGACACGCTTTTACCAGTGAAAATAAAGGGAAAGTTTGTATAAACATAAAGGAAGGCGAGGCAAGAAAGTTGGATATTAAAAGGGGCCCGATGCTACTATTTTAAGTCAGTGAGTGACACGTTAACAAACTTTCCACTGTACTTGTTATTATGCCTAATTTTCGTAATAAGATGATTTTAGTTTAATGACAAATGAACACCTACTTGTCACTGTTGTCATTGTAGGATCATAAGTGACCGAGAGCACGTTGGGTTGATGACATAGCTAAGGTAATGGGAACCACCTGGATGAGGGACGCGCAAGACAGACAACAATGGCAGAAAAAAGGGGAGGCCTATTAATAATAATCTTCCACACCGATTTCGGTAACGGCGACCACTTCGACTCTATTGGCGCGCGTGTGCTCTCATGTGGCTGCAGTACCCAATTTTGTGTGTAAAAGTCCGCGCACACTGCGGACATGTCAGAGTACCAGCCACAAAGTTGTAGTTGATAGCTCCGGGTGGTCGGGGAGGCCTATACCCAGCAGTGGGTGATTCCGGGCTGATATGATGATGATGATGATGAAATGACTGTTCTTATCTGAATACGGAAATGAGGCACAATAACAAGTGCACTGGAACGTTTAATCGTTCACTCACTGACTTAAAATAGCGGCATCGGGCCCCTGGTTTTCAATCAATGTGAAAACAGCTGACACATTGAAGGAAATATTTTATTGTTAGATGGATTGGGCGAAAACTCAAACGGTCCCGTCCTTTATAAAGTTGGCCTGTGGGACCGTAGGGCTGCCATGAATTTAGAATAATGAATAAGAATATCTTGTTGAAACCTCGAAGGGATTCAGTGAATTACATTTATATTTGTGGAAAACTCCAAAAAAAAATAGAGATGTAAAAAATAAACAATCAATTATTGAAATTACATCAAATCACAATATTTATATTATTTGAAATATTTATATTGTTCGTGTACAAACAATCAATATTATTACGCATCAGAACCCAGTAACTGGGACCTATATTATTAAAATGGTGGATCCGTCGAAAATTTAATGTAGGACATTGTTTTTAATTATCTGACCTGCCTTAAAATTTTCTCATTTACCCGACTACAAACAATTTGCAAACGGAAGAAAGCACTTAAGATATTGGAAAGTCAAATTCAAGCAAAACTTAAGTCTCTTTGAAATAAAATCATTTCTTATCTACTATCGGCTGCCGACTGCCGAGCTCAACGATTTCTAAACTTAAAAGGCTTGCAAAGACATTACTCATCGCTCAATTGTGCTACACTTGCTCTATTCTCACATTTTATAGTATCTCACTGCAGCGATTTGAATAAACTCGTCGATTTTACATTACCATTGCGAGCATTCATATAGTTAGCGCTCGTAATAAAATGGAAATCGTGATTTTAACAACCCGCAATATGAAAATTACTTGGCAAAAATTCTTTATTTACTTTATAAATATTAATTTGGTAATTCACGTAAATGTGTGATAAATAGAATAATTTAAAAAAAGTTAATGTGTAAATAAAAAACATAATTATGTAAATAGACTAACAAATAAGTATTTTCAAAGTGTAGATGAGTTACATTAATTTAATTTAATGAAATCAATATTTAATTTAATCTCGTCATACATTTAAAATAAAATAAAAAAATCCCTGTTTATTCCAGGGTGTCTCATGAGTAACAGTTACCTATTC
Source organism: Autographa gamma (assembly GCA_905146925.1). Classification (NCBI taxonomy): domain Eukaryota; kingdom Metazoa; phylum Arthropoda; class Insecta; order Lepidoptera; family Noctuidae; genus Autographa; species Autographa gamma. Next base: position 4,097,630 of record LR989858.1, read on the forward strand.
CTATTCTCCATATAAAAATGAAAATGTATTCACTGGAACGTACTTTTTTCTCATATTAAACCAGAATTTCTTAATAAAGAGCTGAGAGGAAATGGAACTTTTGTTCGAGTATTCAACTGATATTTTCAACGCTAAAATGAAATTTTGTTTCGATATTTGTTAGTTAGACAGTTATTTTAATAGATTTTGTTGAGTAATATCACAGTATAGAAAAAATCGTAATTATTTTAATGCCATGTAATGTAGGTAATGTAGTAACCTACAAAACCTTGGCTTTTGTACTTACCTACCAAAACAAATAATCTTGTCAGCAAAATAGAAAAGTTAAATACGTTTTCTGTGAGATACTTTAAATAAATATTTATTAGGGCAGCAATAAAGAGTTTAAAAAAAAACAGTTTCTTTCGAAAATGAATAATCAGTTCTTCGTATGCAGATCGCGTATTGCACACAAATTAAATTGACCATTATGGCTTATTTAAATGCAAAGCTCGAACTAAAAGATAATTAAGCCAAAGAAAGTGCAGTTAAATGTACTAATTAACTGGTCTTTGTTATTTTTCTCGTCTTAAGACTTTTGTATGATACCTACTTAGTAGTTTTGGACTACAAACTTTAGTTTCAGTTTGCTTCGTTGCTGGAGTGGTCGAGTGGTGGCAAGTGCAATTGCCGTACACGAGGTCTCAAATACTAAACCTGGGTATTTTCTGTTTTGAAAAATTCAGCCTTTATTCCCAAGAAATAAGGTTATTTACTGTTACGGATTTGACATTGAATCAATGCAACCTTTTTCTTGTTTATCTATACATATAATAAAATTGTAGAAAAGTGGTGTCTGTACAATGGAAATATAAACAAAAAAAGTAGCAAGGGTTGTTATAATATCGATGCCGAACCTGAAATGATAATTAATTATTTTTTTGTCTGTTTGTCGGTTTGTCTGTTTGTCTGTTTGTCTGTGTGTTTGTGCACGCTAATCTCAGAAACGGCTTACTCGATTAAGATGCGGTTTTCACAAATATATTGTAGTTAGCTTCATTTAACATTTAGTGTTTATGTCATGTCAATCGGTACATAAATAAAAAAGTTATGTCAATTTGAAAAATCATCTATCTATACATATAATAAAATTGTAGAAAAGTGGTGTCTGTACAATGGAAATATAAACAAAAAAAGTAGCAAGGGTTGTTATAATATCGATGCCGAACCTGAAATGATAATTAATTATTTTTTTGTCTGTTTGTCGGTTTGTCTGTTTGTCTGTTTGTCTGTGTGTTTGTGCACGCTAATCTCAGAAACGGCTTACTCGATTAAGATGCGGTTTTCACAAATATATTGTAGTTAGCTTCACTTAACATTTAGTGTTTATTTCATGTCAATCGGTACATAAATAAAAAAGTTATGTCAATTTGAAAAATCATCTATACATATAATAAAATTGTAGAAAAGTGGTGTCTGTACAATGGAAATATAAACAAAAAAAGTAGCAAGGGTTGATATAATATCGATGCCGAAACTGAAATGATAATTAATTATTTTTTTGTCTGTTTGTCTGTTTGTCTGTGTGTTTGTGCACGCTAATCTCAGAAACGGCTTACTCGATTAAGATGCGGTTTTCCCAAATATATTGTTGTTAGCTTCACTTAACATTTAGTTTTTATTTCATGTCAATCGGTACATAAATAAAAAAGTTATGTCAATTTGAAAAATCATCTATACATATAATAAAATTGTAGAAAAGTGGTGTCTGTACAATGGAAATATAAACAAAAAAAGTAGCAAGGGTTGTTATAATATCGATGCCGAACCTGAAATGATAATTAATTATTTTTTTGTCTGTTTGTCGGTTTGTCTGTTTGTCTGTTTGTCTGTGTGTTTGTGCACGCTAATCTCAGAAACGGCTTACTCGATTAAGATGCGGTTTTCACAAATATATTGTAGTTAGCTTCACTTAACATTTAGTGTTTATTTCATGTCAATCGGTACATAAATAAAAAAGTTATGTCAATTTGAAAAATCATCTATATATATACATATAATAAAATTGTAGAAAAGTGGTGTCTGTACAATGGAAATATAAACAAAAAAAGTAGCAAGGGTTGATATAATATCGATGCCGAACCTGAAATGATAATTAATTATTTTTTTGTCTGTTTGTCTGTTTGTCTGTGTGTTTGTGCACGCTAATCTCAGAAACGGCTTACTCAATTAAGATGTTGGTTTCACGAATATATTGTTGTAAGCTTCAAATAACATTTAGTGTTTATTTCATGTCAATCGGTACATAAATAAAAAAGTTATGTCAATTTGAAAAATCATCTATACATATAATAAAATTGTAGAAAAGTGGTGTCTGTACAATGGAAATATAAGCAAAAAAAGTAGCAAGGGTTGTTATAATATCGATGCCGAACCCGAAATTATAATTATTATTATTTTTGTCTGTTTGTCTGTTTGTCTGTGTGTTTGTGCACGCTAATCTCAGAAACGGCTTACTCGATTAAGATGCGGTTTTCACGAGTATATTGTTGTAAGCTTCACTTAACATTTAGTGTTTATTTCATGTCAATCGGTACATAAATAAAAAAGTTATGTCAATTTGAAAAATCATCTATACATATAATAAAATTGTAGAAAAGTGGTGTCTGTACAATGGAAATATAAACAAAAAAAGTAGCAAGGGTTGTTATAATATCGATGCCGAACCTTAAATTATAATTATTATTTTTTTAGCTGTTTGTCTGTTTGTCTGTGTGTTTGAGCACGCTAATCTCAGAAACGGCTTACTCGATTAAGATGCGAATACGTTGCCGCCGACCGTGTAAGTAACTGTGAAACCATTGAATTACCGGTGGAGATATGTTGAGGGAGCACAATATGCCAAGGAAAATATCGAAATCAACAGTATTAAAGGCATTGCTGAAATCCAGCAATGCAAGTACCGGTAGATTACCGATTTCCATGCCTGATCTAATGTCATCCGTAATTTGAACCAGAGCTGTGGTAGTGCTATGTTCAGGTCTAAAACCTGACTGGAAGGGATTGAGAAGGTTAAATTTAGAAGGAAATGCACTAATCTGCATATGGACTAGACGTTCAAGGACTTTTGAGAGGAAAGGCAAGATAGAAATGATTCGGATTCCTCTCATTCTAAATAATTTCCCATTTAGTTTTAAACGAGTCCAGTTTCCAGTCAGCCTATGTTTTGCGATGACGATTAATAAAGCCCAAGGTCAGACGTTGAAAGTTGTGGGTGTAGATCTAAGTATCAGCTGTTTCAATCAATCCTAGGAGCCTGTATGCTTTCATCCCCGATGGCCATACGTCAAATATCGTATACAGAGAAGCGTCTGTTAAGTAAATTTATAGCTACCCAAGCGAAAGTATATGTATAAAAACCTAATTCTAAATATGCTGCCCGAAAAGTAACTATTCCACGCGGACGAAGTCGCGGGCACAGCTAGTTTCTAAATAAAATTGTTGGACGCAACTGGTGATATTAAGTAATATTATATCAAAAGCTTTACAAAATATACATTTACTTTACCCGAGTAATGCCAAGCACATTTTTCTTTATTTCTTAGTAACTACTTATATAATTACATTTCATCAACTTGAAGACAGAAAGAGATACAACGAAAGCATTTTCCCGCAGAAGGTAATTCTTTGTTGTAAAGGTAATAATTAGTTAATTTTCATTACATTTAAATATCTGAAACAAAGAAATAAATTATTAATAAAATCATAGAAAAAGTACATTCAATAAAACAAAACCGAAGTATTCTAATTTCGCTGGAACTGTATAGAATGAGGAAAATAGATTTTCCTTATAGGTAATTAAGGTAAGGTAAGGTAAGGTTACAAGGAAATACCTGTAGGTGTAAGGAAACACGATTCTATTTTACCTATTCGCAGTAATAATGAGAGTCTATTAATAAAAGCGGTTAGATATCTCGCATGATATTTTGATATCATGATAATAATGCGGACAACATCACATACATTGCTCTGAACCTAAAGTAAATAGCTTTTATGCACTTTTTATGGAATTCAGAAACAACGATAACAAACTTTGTAATATTTTTTCTGGAAATAAATTATTATTATTATTTATTATTAACGAAGGTACCACACACATCCAGACCCGAGACAATGTAGAAAAGCCAGTTTCTACATTGTCCCGGGGATCGAACCCGGAACCTCGGAGTCAGCGATACCTTGAAAAACGGTGCGTACGCCACTCGACCACGGAGGTCGTCGATATTTTGTTGTATTACATAGAATATCCCGCAAACATTTATATCAAGATATTTTTATACATACATTGATGATGCCTTGATTGTATCGTATCTAATAGGTGTATGTATGATATTACCGATACTACATATAAAGGTACGATACTATACTACAAATATCGACAAGAATACTTTACCCACGATGTAATCTAAATCGCTATTATAAGTCAAACCGTTTATCTTTACTCATAATTCAGCTATTCTTTGAACATCCGATGTTTTCCGCGATACACCACCTAATAAATTGAAAGGCACTGTATGCACATGACTAGTTTTATTTTATGAACCAGATATGCTCGAACAATGTTCTATTTGCAAGATGGCCGCTGATAGCTGCGTGATAGAACGCTTTCCTGCTCGCGACACAGTACGTATTAATTAACACGGAATATTTATAGGCAACTGTAGAAGTTGTACTTGAAGTTTTCATAGAAGGCAATTGCTTCTGACAAAATTTATATTATTAATACTGATTTGTAAATTGCCAACGTTTTGTAAAAGTCTACCAAAGTATTAAATAAATCATGAAGTAAAAAAAGCAAAGGAATTCTGTCACTCACATGTAATATACAAAATAATAACTATTAATAATCTGTAAAAAGAATACATTCCATTCAAAATTCAAATCACAGCCAATTTTTATGAGTCATGTAAAAAAAAAAACATTAATTTTGTTTTTGTTAAACGTTACTTTAGATAGGTATGAGAAAAAAAAACAAAAATAATTGAACTTGGAATTCTCTTTTTATTCCTAAAAAAAATGATCATCTCCATACATTGAAACCTGCCTTTGGGCTTCTTAATACCGCGTACACAGAGCCAAGGTTATAATATTAAGTTGTTCAACAGACTGCTAATTAATGGCCAGTGGATATTAATATATTGCTCATTAGTATGTACATATTTCGTAATTAAAATATTCTGAACAATAAAAGCAATGACAATGTCAGTGTAAAGTTTAACGAACGGGTAGCTGATAAGCTAAGGACACTTATATCACCGGTTCTTTTAGTCCTTATTAGTTCTTTTATTATATTCTGTTTATAACTATTCTTATTTTGAAACACTAAACAGCTGTTGTCATGGAAATTTATCGATAGAGTCCGACTTATTCCAGTCGTTGGCCTTTCTGAAGTGCGTGTAATAAACAAAATATATTAAAAAAATGAAATAATGTATTCTTACTAAGTATACATACATACTACGCATATTTTCTGAGTTTCAAACAATGTCTAATTTATATGTAGTGACGGGCCTGTTGGTCGAGTGGTTAGTGACGCTGACTGCTATACCGGGTTCGATTCCCACCCAGGACAAATCTTTGTGTGATGATCACGATCAATTGTTCTATGTCTGGTGGTGTATTTAGAAATATATAAGTATGTTTATTAGTTGTCTGGATACCATAATACAAGCTCTGCTTAGCTTGGGATCAGATAACCGTGTGTTAGTGGTCCCGGAAATTTTTACGAACGTTATTAACAAAATAGTTCGTTCTTGTCGTAAGTACTAAGTTAATAAGATTTAGTATAAATATTTAACTTATAAACTTTTAATATTCTGTATACTAAGAAACATTGTACAAGGTTCCCAATTATAGTTTGTTGACAGTCAAAATTTCGTGACAAGGGTCTTCTTAGAAGTACCTACTTTATTAAAATCTCAAAATGTTAACAAACTGTTGCCAAGTTGTCCAGTATATTGATTGCTCTAGTAGAAAATAAGTCAAGCCAAAAATATTTATGAAATATTACGAACTTAATTTCCAAAAATATTTTTACAAATATTGCGAATTTAATTTCACATTAAAATTATGAAGCTAGTTGAAATTATTATGATCAACCTACTGTTGCTGCTATTAAAAATATCTTACAGTATAAAAATCAAAATATTTTTTCAAAAAACTAAATCTAACCTATTTGAAGGAACTTACAAAAGTTGAACCCACTACTGCATATCCAGTAAACAAAAGAATGATAATTTGTAAACAGCATGAACTACTCAATCAACGTATTTACAAAAATTAAAAACAAAAATGGAGTTCGTGACGTCAATCCCCAGCAGTGCAAATGTTTAGTGTGAATAATTGGAACAAACTGAATGGAATTGCGTTGTTTGCCCACTAGATATTCAGGTCAATATGGTATTCAGAGCTTCGGACTATCCAATATTATCATTCTTTGTATTGATCTAAAATATATGTAGTTTATGTTGTATGTGTACAAATATTTGAGAAATAAAATTATATTATTATTATTTATAGCAAATTACTACTTTCATTTTCGTATTTAAATATCGAATGTTTTTTTTCCATTTTATTTTTAAAAGTGGCCAGCTTTTCTTTGCTTTTTACTTAAACGTATCTGATATTCAAATTAAGAATTAAAGAATATGGTGTATTTCAATTTGCTTTTTTTTATATTTAGAAAGTCTAATCTCAGCCTTCCTAAAGTTTTACCTCAATTCCACTTTCCACATAGCATCAAATAGTGCACCAACCTATACTACAGATCCATTCGTATGGTTCGTTGCAGCTTCAGAACCGGCGAAGTTTCTAATCCCACCCGTTGATTCCCACCAACGGACCAACCCTGTAACTCTGTTATACAAAACAAAACGCATTCGATTGCAAATTAGACCTCTCGTTTCACAGCTAATAAATCTGATGAACCCCGACTGTGCTAAGTGGGCGATGATTGAGAATTGCCGCAGAGGGTCAACAAGTTTAGTAAACGTTGGTGAATTTTAGTTTTAATATCCAGTTTAGATAGAATAGTAGCAAATTATGCCAAAAAAAAAAAGAATAATAGGCTCTAAAAAGTTTATGTTAGTTAAAGTAACTTTTGCAGAAAATAACAAAACAAAATGTATATTTTGGACCGTCCTTAGAAATTAAAACGACACAATTTATAAGTTTCAATAATCAATGACTCAAGTTTTTATAGGACTTTGAATTTATTTTTAGATCTCATATTTTACTTAAAGGTGACTAAGAACAAAGAGGTCAAATTCATAAGCACTCATTGTAAAAATAATATAAAGCTATTTTTAAACACAGTTGCGTCCGAAAATATCTGTATCATATTTCAAAAAAATATGAGTTCAATAAACTTAGAACAGACATTTAATTTTTGAACAACACAACTTTGAGAATAAATTACAAACGCTTTTTATTTTTGTTTTACTAATGAGTTTGGTAGAATCTACTCGTGATCAGAGGGCTGGTTTGTTCCTTGCACAAAGAATCGGCATAGCCATTCAACGTGGCAATGCTGCCAGCCTTCTGGGCACGTTCCCCGCCATTGACAAGGATGACGATGAGTTCTTTGACGCCTGTTAGTTTTTATTTATGTAAGTTTTAACTTTGTTAGAGTTTGTTCTTATTATTATATTAAATTTAATTGTGTACAAACGCGTTCATTTTCTTGTTTCGTTTTTGCTATTTACGGTCGACCATAAAATAACAGGAAACTAGGTCTGATCTACATCAAAACAGATGAATAACGTACTCAACTTTGAATACTAGCTCTATCGATCGCAATTGTCTAAACAATCAGATTGTTTCATATGAATCATACTCCATAACCAAGAAAAACAAAAAAGCAATATATCTTTCTTTATCTAGTCCATATTATTAATTTAGGTGAGAAAATATAATATATTCAATTGATAGTATATTAATATTATAGACTCAGAGACAGCAGAGTCTGCTTGCGACCACGGCCGGTGTTACCCGGTCGAAACGTCGAGCCCTAAAGGTATTTATGCATGTTCGCGCTAATCCCCGTTCTAGAATATTAATATAAACATGCAGCGCGATAGTTTAAAAGTTATAGATGCTTGTAACGCCACGCTCACACATACTGCTTGAAGTATTTCGATAGATTTAAGCGGTCCCTGTTCGTTGATCACCGACTTACTAATAGAGCCGTTCGTGTAGGTATGGATTTTCGCGTTATTTGGAAGAGTAACTAAACATACAGGAAGATTCATAAAAAAAATCTTTAGAGTTTTCTGTTGCATGCACGGACAAAGTCAAAGTCAAAAGTATGATTATTTTTAACCAGTTTCATATTTATAAAACTATGACTCAAGACCACAATTATGCATGACCTGTTTATTTATGAAAAAAGAAATAGAACTTTATGCACGTTCATACAGATAACAATCAAGTCAAACTAGTAAAATTATTCCAAGATGTCTAAAGTGCTATAATTATGATTAACTAAAACAAAAAGGTGCCATCTAGATGCCTACAAATTAATTTTTAAAAGTTGTTTACGACAAACTGAAGCAACTCAAGTATTAATTCCTATAATTTCTAAAATACCCCGCTATATAATGCTCGCTTCTCTAAACAATAGATTAAAAATCCTAATACAAATAAGTGAACACAAATGAAAAGCTTCAATACATTACAATTTAAACGTATAAAGGAACGTAACGATTGCAGGTAAAAGCAATAAACAAAACAAACGCTGCTATTACAAATGTGTGCTCGCAAACACACGTTTTATGAGCATATAAATTTGAACGACTTTAATTATTACGAGCTAACAAAAGATTGAATTAGTTCAAGGCGATTTGCATAATACCCGAAACCCGTAGGAATTATGATCCAATTTACTTAACGCAGTCTCCTAATACAATTACATTTGCCATTTCATTAAATTTCGATATTAAATATTTGTTTGTAAATGTTTAGCTATTTCCCATTATAAAACTGAAGACGTTTGCACTCGTTGGACTTGGATGAAACGAACTTAGCTTAGATTTAGGTAACATTAGAATGAAATTTATTTTTTATATCGAACTGGGTAGGTTGTCTACCTCATCTACATTACATTATTTTTAGGTGTTATACAGTGTTTTTACACTGATATGATATATTTAAAACATATGGGTTTTAATACGTTTAAACAGGGAAAATTGTTAGGAAACATTGGATTTTAAAGATTGTATTGCGTTGCGGGGTAATATTAACCCCAAAACGGTGGATGATTACTTTCAAAATGAATGTAACTATACAGAAAGAGTTTGATGTATATGTTACGGTAAATGTGATTAATTAAAGTTTTTAATAATTTTACAAAATTATTAATAATAATCACATGTTTTGGTAAATGTTAATAAACAATCGAAATTTATTACTTTTAGTAGTAATTATTAATTATTCTCGACACATATTGGTAAAAGTGATAAAATAAATAAAAACCCAATGTTTTTTGACCAGTAGGTATTTATTTATATTATTCACTCTTACCCTGACATATACACTGACTTATACATATAAACTTGGTTAATGTTTCTTTAATTTATAAAAATATATGTGATGGGTACATACGTCGTCGCTCGCTTCGCTCGCTCTGTTGCAAGGTCACAATATCTAACCTAACCTAACCTATTGATCTCCGTCACAAAGTCGAACCTAACCAAGCATACTAAATAAACAGCCCCGCAACCCTTGGCCACTTATTACATTTATCACTACTAGGGTTAAATTATTAATAAAAACCGACAAATGTGATTAATTTATCACTTTTACCTCGACTTTCGGTAATTATTAATAATACTAGATAATTATTAATAATTTTCAATTAATCACATTTACCGTAACATATACATCATATGAGGTTATTTTCGGCAATAGCTTTATTCAAGGGGTCAGTAGGATATCCATAAAAGCAACCATCGCTCCAGGCAACGTGGATAATAAGCTTAAAGCTTCAAAGGTTCATATCAAAATCGGTTGAAAAAAATAACAATTGAGATGAACTCATCACTCAATCATTTTCGTAAGCTCTTTACACATATAAATAAAATGTTTTTATATAGATAAAACAGTAACGTGAACTTTGATGGTAGGTATCTGTTTAACACCAAAAATTTAATAAAGTTATCATGATATATTTCAGTTACCAACTGTCGTAAAACAAAGATATTTAACCTCTCAAAGCGATAAGTCATTTGGTTTTATGTGGTAGTTAAAATTAATTACATCACTGTGAATTTCAAGGAGAGTATAGAATATTTCAATTGGGCTGACTTTTACGTGTGAACATCTGTAAATGTGACAATGACAAGCAAAACTTGTTTTTTAATTAATTTGTTAATTAGTTACTTAATGACAGTGATTTGACGTAATAAAATCTAAAAATAGACTCCGACATCTTATTCAAATGTTATAAATTTTCTGGTATGGAAAGCTAAAGGGGAGGGTTCATTTAAAATCGCGAATACGTACAAAATAAACACATTCAAAACCCTTACATTGGATTTAATCAAATCTCCATCTTTCAAAATCCCCGCAAAACAAAACTCCATACTGTGAGTACACTTAAGTATTCAGTGAACGTTCTTAAATCCATTATCTTGTGACAAGCTGATCCGATACCAATAGTACACACAAATTAGATTCGTATTCCGTCGGCGTAATCAAGGCAGACTTGCCTCACATCTGCGTCCAGAACTATGCAAACGATAACCGTTTATTTAAATTTCAACTCTATGTGCACATTATAAGGCACAGAACTGTTTAAATAAATAATTCTACATTGGCGTTAAAAGGATTAGGACTGTGACTGCGTGAAGATGCCCGATAATGTACCACGAGTATAGAATAAAGTAGAAGGGGGATGCAGAGGCGACACTAGTATTATGTCTTGTCTCTAATCAAGCTCAATTCATATTTTTTATTAAACCGTAAACCGTTTGTTACTCAAATATTGCTTACTTGATCATTTTATATAAAAAAAAATCCATTGTAAATCCAATCCATTGTTAATCCAAGTACACTATTAGTCACCAAATATCTGTAAAATAAACTTAACAACTAAACCAAAGCCGAAATATTTACAAAAGCCTAAAATATTGCTATACTATAATCGCTTTAAAAGGTATCTTTCAGAATGTCGTAGGCAACAAACTCAAACATCACATCTACATATACATAATCTATGCCGGACATTAGAAACCAAGTCCGCACTAATCCGACTCATTGGTTCAAATGTAAGTATTAAATGTTTATAAAGGGGTGAGTCCAACCTCTTTGGAGGGCCCTGACAAATGGGTGCGTGGAATTTTGTGACACGTTCAAATAACTATTGTGAGTAATTGAAGCTTTATTCTTTGAGGCACACCCTCCATTTTATATTTTGAATCAAAAACTAGAAACAATTTTAGAAACTCTTTGTTTTTATTTAGGTTTCTTTTTATTGTAAAATTACAATTAAATGTCTAACTAATTATTTTTATTTGATGATAATTTACTTTGAATACCTAACCATTGAGTACATAAATAACATTAAAATTATGAAAATAAAATTTCACATTCCAACAAAGTTAATTGGCACTTAAAAATGACTTAATTATTGTTATTATCTTTATTTATTTGACCGATTGACATTCGTTAATTAGGTTCAGTACTCAAAGTTAATGTAGACAGACCCTACTCTAGATCTTTATTTATTTATCATCCATACCTTTTAATTAGTAGGCTTTTTGGTACAGTCAACCTGTCAGTTTTATTATAATTCTAAATAAACTTTATTTTTTATTTTATTACATTGAAATAACTTCTTAATGATATATTACGTCTTTATTCTCAGAAATATCTGATCCTCGGCAATAAACTTAGGTGTAATATAGCACGTTCCTCAATTTCTGCGTTACTAAAAATTAGACCGTTTTTGGTGAAATTTGTGTAAGTGTGAAGAAACGTTCACAAAGGGAAATCTACGAAAGCTTTCCGAGAATTCGTATATTTAGTTTTACATAGTAATATATGTAGTACCTACATGTAACTAATTAATTGAGACACTGTATTGTTTTAGTATAATTAGAGGAATTAGTTTAATTACCCTAAACGATGAACAACCCTTTCTTTTATTAGAATATATTTGTAATTTTGATTACCCTTTAAAAAATACAAAGAACTTTGAAAAATCCTATTGTTACCTACTAGCCTAGAATAAATTGCAATCTTGTTTATACTAATCAGGTCATTGACCCAAAACTACCTGTTTGAAATACTTCCTATAAAAAATTAACCCTTCCACTAAATATCCTAATAAATATTATTTATATCTGGTATAATCACCCGGACCAGTGGGTCATTTAATTGGATTGGCGCGCCGTTAAGTTAGCGTGAAAAACAAATGATATTTCAATTTCATATCGCAATTGTTCGTGTCATTGACCTACATATTTTATATTACTGGAAAAATCCAGTTTAATATCGATTGCACTATTTATTCTAACTCGTATATGTTTATTATCAGGTATTCCCATATAAGAGGCCTGTGCCCAGCAGAGGGACGTTTATAGGCTGGATTATTATTATTATACCCATATACCTAAATTAATAAGGTCCAAAAAAAACCTTGCGATGAGTCTAAATGTCGGTCAGTGAGTTAATCAAAATAATTATGTGCATTATTAAAGTTGCTCATAATAAAATTAAAAGTTACTTGGCTCTTAAAAGTCAACAACCTTTATATTTAAATTATATTGTATAATTGAGAATTATTCTTAACGAGCGAATATTAAGTAAATACTTATTTTAATTAGAGGCTACTTTACGACATCTACTTATTTATTTGCGTTTGATACAAATTGTGAGAATGACTCTAAAGTCTTTAAAGCATGAACATTTTATATTCTGTTCTATTTTAAGAATAAAGCAATGAATTTTGGTATACTTGGTATCTTCATATTAGTATGTCAATCTATCAAAATTTCTGCCATATTTATCGACTAGTCAGTTCTTCCGTAACAGCATAAGATATTTCCGTAAGCCATTAGAATCATAAGAAAAATAAATAAATAAATGCGGACAACATCACATACATTGCTCTGAACCCAAAGTAAGTAGCTAAAACACTTGTGTTATGGAATTCAGAAACAACGAAGGTACCACAAACACCCAGACCCGGGACAATGTAGAAAAGTTGGTTTCTTCATTGACCCGTCCGGGGATCGAACCCGGGACCTCAGAGCTAGCGATACCTTGAAACCGGTGCGTACGCCACTCGACCACGGAGGTCGTCAAAATATACCAGCAACTAACAAAAATGTAAGACATAATTTAGCAAATGCATTTTTACTCGTATATTCGCCTTTATAAAAAAGTCAGCAGTTGGTTAGTGGCGATATGAATACACATAGGTATGAAAATTACTTACAGATCGTCATCTACTCTTGAAAGAAATATGCGTAAATAGCTTCAAATACTTCATCAAATAATTGTCTATTACGAAAGCTGTGTAACAAACATGGCTGTCGCACTACATACGAATAGCTATGACGACATCGACAGTAAGCTGTATAATACGAGACGGTCTAATCCTTGACGGACTTAATGCGGTATCAATGGCATGACAACTGTATACGACGGTTTACACCACCTAGGTATTGAGGGGTTATATTAAAAAATATAGTTGAAGACTAAAAAATGTAAAGTAAGAAGTAACAAAAGTATATCACAATTAAATAATTTGGTGAGAAATGGTCACGATGCCGCGATGTGATAATACAGTAATAATTTTGTCTTGAATTAAAAACCAAATAACCAAGCTTTTTATCCCTCCCAGGTATAGTGGGTTTACGTGAAAAAAAGTTAAGGATACAAAAATAAACAGTAAAAGAAACAAAAGTATGTCACAATAATGTTGTGAGATAATATGGTCACGGTGTAAAGACATTAATAATTTTATGTCCTGAAATTGAACCTAAATTACTGAAATTACTTCTTTTTCTTTCTTTGGGCTCCTTACCATATTTAACACTACAAAACCTCCTTACCATATTTAAATACAAAAAAAATATCGCGCTGCATGGTTTCAGTACTATAATTCAACGGGAATAAGCGCGTACATGCATAAATTCCTATATTGGGCTTGACGTTATACTCGTATTACTGCACAACAGTCATTTTATAATAACAAAAAGTAACGAAACTGAAACTACATAATTATAAAGAAAACTAATCATAAAACTTTTTTTTATTTTTGCTTGCTTGATTTGGAATAAAACAAACGCTTTTCAAGTTAGTCACACTCCAAAAGCTATCTATTTAGAATATCATCTTAATAGAGGATGACTAAAGATACGCGCTTATTACACGTCAGTTACAATGTAAGAACTAAATGATCATTTCCTTGTCTCATGAAACAAAGGGCCGCGTCATCGAGCGAAGGAAATGAATCATTTAACAGCTTGTAAATTGTCAAATGACTAGTTCGTCTATTTGGAACTTAAAACAACTTACCTCGATACAAAACGGCTGATCCACTTAAAAAAAAATGTAAAGAAATTATGTATGTCTTATGTCACCCATTGTATCAGTTAACGTTGCATTTAACAACATAACATTTGCAAGCCTTCAGGAAATACATGAAAATCAAAAAGTTATGATAACATAATTTAGATTACTAATCTATTTTAATTAAACTATGAAATGCTTTGATACTAGTTATCCTACTTTTAAAATACCCTCAAACAGTCGTCGAGTTGCAAATTCTTGAAAAATAATGCATTCCAAATGTGATTGCATTTTTACTAGCACTTTTATATTTTCAGTGTTTTCATGTAAGTGCCACTAAAAGCTTTTTAGTAAATTAAATTCGATAAAGTTTTACGAAGTTTAGTAAAATGAAATAAATTCACTGTTATTTATGTCATTTACTCCAATTATATTCAAAATGCTATTTTTATAACTAAGATACTGTTTATATATTTATCTTTGACTTAGATTGTAGTTGAAGAAGTTTTGACAGCAATTTTGGAAACTGACAATAACTTTTCAAATATCGTAGTTCATAAGTTTTCAGTGATCGAAACTTTGTCTATGATTGTGCTCATAAAACTGTATCAATACTAAAATTGTAAAGAGCATATCTTTTTGTATAGTCTGAAACCATGAAAATCATTTTTCAAATGAAAATAGCCGCAAAAGAAAATTTAACTTCATAACCAAGAAAATTTCATAACAAACACTATAATTAACCCCCGTTTTATGGTAACACTAATCTTGAATCAGCAATTAAGATTTTTACGAAGTCAAGATCCTCTCCAGATACATTATCAAGGCTGTTCATCTTGAGCAAATAAAACAAAGGGAGCCTAAAACGCTTCTACTTTCAACAAGACATTTTATAACCTCCTTTGATCCGTAACCTTTTCTGACCGCAATAAATGCCTAGCTAAAGAGATAAAAGTGAGTTGCCTTTGTGTAGAAGCTGTAATGAAACATTTTAGCTGCTCTAAGGAAATATTTCATCCAATAGTTGTTTATCTTGAAACTCTTTGGATCCGTGATTCGATGTTTAAATAAATCTCTCTTGTTTTGAACTGTCTGCTTTGTTTGCGAACACGATTGAGGGATGTCTATAGAAAATGAGGTCAAGTTATTTAAGATATATTTTTAAACTGTTCTGATCTGGAACATCAATTTGTTTACATTTCAATTATTTTTTATAAACCTACATTCAAAACTATCAAGTCAAGTCAAGACTTAGGAATATAATTATGTAATTATTAAGTGGGTATTTCTTATTAATTCTACTGAAAAAGCGATATACTTGACATTGTTATAAAACATCTAAGGTAGCTCCGGCTTGATATCAGAATTAATTTAAATATATTACTCGGTCATTACCAAAATATACCTTTAGGATACTCTATATCCCTTACCTAGACGTATATAATTATATAACGCATGTATATCACAGTATAGTGTAGTTGTGGCATATCAAGTGTGGACGCTGCAGACCGCACGCCAATTAGCCCGATATAGTTTACTTCCAAATGAACATTGTACCCAACGTGATGTATTATTCTACCGATTTCCAGGAATAACTGGCAGAGGTTGTGAAACATATTAACGTGCACTATGAGCCCTGGTTTCTGGAAGGTTGATCAACACAAACATTAGGTAATCATCTGCCTAACCTCATGTAGCGTATCCTTAAGTAGTGTTGGTTGGTTGTTAGTCTTTTTGTCAACCAATTAGTCACGTTCACTCTTTTCTTTTTATTGTTTTTTTTTTTATGTGATGTCAATCAAGGTGATCATGACTGTAATTGATCGATTAATTGATCAACTTTAAAAAAAGGAGGAAGTTTTCCCACTTATGATTTGTAAGTATCTGTTGATCCGTACTACTACCGCATCCCCACTATTCGGCGTAAGTATTTTTTATTTAACCTTTCATAATATTTTTGTACATCATATTCATCATATAGCTGAAACGTTAACACACTTTCATGAGCTTAATTAAAATAGATTATATTACACCTTAAAATGATATTTTTTCCAAAAACTGTTTAATGTATCTCTTACTATCCACAAAATTACACAATATTTTTAAAGCTCTTTTTCCACATATTTTCTGCATACAGCTACAACAACATCTTTTAACACAACGACCTTATTACATAGTGCCAACTGTCTGCATCAGCACTTAATATTTGGGCTAAAGTTTAACTCCAGCAGGAAACGTGACGATACATAAATTAATAAGTATTAAAATGAAACGGGTCATTTGTGCATGAGCGTTGAGCTTGCATTCTCGTACTTATGCGTTATAAGCTCTATAATCCCTGTTCAGCCATTTGTCTGTATAATTTCAGTTTTTGTTGATATTTACTATTGTCCTTTGTCTCTTCGGATCAGTCGGATTTTTTGTTGGAGTAAAGAAATTAAATTCATTCGGCCGACTGATTTTGTATTGGAATCAGGTTTAAGTATAACTTGTCACACGCACATTAGAATAACTTAATTTTAAGTCAGAATACACGGCAGAGATATTTTAAACAACATAATATTTCATATCATCATCATCACGCCTGTATCCCCGAAGGGGTAGGCAGAGGCGTACCAATGTACAACTCACAGTTCGCCGATATGTTTTTAGGTCCTATGTAATAGGGGGCGAGCCTATTGCCACTTACCGGGCACAAATCCAAACTCCGACCTGCTACTGAGAATTTCATAGAAAAACCCAATAACACCTTGGTCGACTTGGGAATCGAACCCGAGACCTCTAGCGTAGCAGGCGCGCTTAGCACCACTAGGCCAACGAGGCAGTCTAAGTCAGCATAATATTTCCCTGTACATTTTATGGCAATAATATTCCATTTAATAGAAAGAAAATGTTTTTCATCAATTACAGTGATTCTATAACATTTCCAATTGGCAACCCGCACAACAATGTCCTTACTCCAAAAAATACATAGGTAACTTGATTTAGCACATTAGTCTAAACATTTCCAATAGCAAACCCGCACGTAACGAAATTTAGGACAGCAATCTAACACTAAAACACTAAACATTCACACAACATGAAATCCCACATTAAAAACAAATGAGCATCGAGCATCAAGATATTCCCAGCAAATATCACATGATACAATGTAGCAATGTGGCTGCAATGTTCGACGGAGGTCGTCATACAAATTGGTTTTCGGCGATATGTATTCGCATAGCGTCGGTTATGCATTATAAGCAGCCGACCTGGGGCAGGGACGGGACCGAATTGATCTGATGGTCAAAGGGTTCGTATACTTCGGATTGTATATTTCTTGGCTACTGAATAGATATGGGCTTGGGTCTGTTTTGGGTAGATATTTTAGGGTATGAATTAACCTTGAAGTAGGTACATAACCTTGCAACTACCGTGACCGTGACTTTAAAGGCAAATAAGAGATTGAAAAGCCATATTTTTAATATACCTGTTATTAATTTCTATAAGCTGCTTTTTTTGACACACTCAATTTAGCTTACCTGAAATCTGGGTTAGAAGTAAGTTAGTAATGATTCATTCTCATCCAAAAATAAAAAAGTTTTAATCTAAACATTACCGTCGACACAGTTAAACCACAAAACAGAAATACCTCGCAAAACCAACAAAAATGTAAACCGTAACAAAAGCACGACACATCTCATAACAGACGATTGTCGACCACAAACAACAACCAAAATCATGTGGTCAGCACAAAGTGGCAAGATCCTGTGGTCACCATCAAGCCACTGAACTACATAACACTAGAAGCGAGTTACGAAAATACTGACCAAGTGTGGTAAAAGAAATATATGGAAATACATCAAGTCAAAAAACGAAGAAATTGGTAAAAGAAGTTACTACTTTAATTGCAACTGTCCCACGCGCAAAGGGATCGAGTGATCCACAATTCTTTAAGAAAAAATATATGGAATCAGTCATCTACACAAGGGACAACCAGACTTTTTATGTACCTGTAAGTATGACTTTTTTTCTTATACATTCGAAAAGTACCATTTTCATCCAATTTTTCGCTTCCACTATTCGCAAGCTTATTCTTCCTTTTGGTTTGCTATTCTAGTGTAAAATATTGTTCAATGGTCAACCACACAAAATATTAGACCAAACGTTGCGGTCCGGGATTAAGAGAACGAGGTCAAAAGTGCTTTAGAACGTCCGACAGTTTGCCGCGAATTTCTGGTGGACTTATTTCGGGCAATGGGATTTGTGGAAAGTGGAACGAAATGTTATAATATAAGTTGGAAGAGATTGCTTGCTAATTAAGATTTAAGACGGGACGGCAAATACGGTATTCAGCTGAATTTGGTAAGACAGGAAGCCGATAACAACATAGTTTGGGGAAAAAGGCTAGGCAGGTTGTGATGATGTCAGTGAGTATAGCAAACTACACAATGAGACTAATATATTTTACGGAATATGTGTAGCCTGTGTAAAATGAAACTTGAATGTAAAGTTATTTCGAGGAAATAGAGCAAAAGGGCAACTTTTTTTTTCGGTCATGAGATATTTATTTCGTTATATAAATCATTTTTATTCATCTAATGATTTCATTAGGTAGTTTGACTTAGAACCTAAAAGGTTAATTGTAAAAATAATAATGGAAAGTTATAAAACACTTCAATTAAATTGGCTTCTTCCATCGTTCAGTGAGTAACCGTTAACTACGCTAGTACCTTTTAATCAGAATAGTGTAATTTCAGCCATATTGAATTTCAACTTCAATTACCCTAAGGCGACCTTTTCAATACGATTTGGCAAATTGCTAATTTGGTTTGTAATTTCATAGAAGAAAACCGTGGGTGTTATTTGATTACCGAATGCAAGAAGCCCGTATTGTTTTCATTAATATAATGTTATTCGTTTAACATTCATTTAAACATTATTAACATTTTAAATTGAATAGCATAGGTAATGTCATTACTCATTAATTATTCTAAAAGCCTTTGGGTTTCAATATGTTAAGTCAGAAAATAAAAAATGAAATCTACATATTTTAGCCTTATCACATCAGAGACAAACACTAGTTTTAGTTTTTAGAATTTCCTATAGGTAATTCACTAAGTGCCATGTATTTAAACTTAAAAAAGAGAATTACAAACACAAGAATATTTAAGTCTCAAGCCTACTTTAATGTTTGCACAAATTGTAACTAAAGATTTTTGATGAAACCTCAAATAATCCTTATTTCTTGATGTTCCTCGGCTTATGTGCATTACATTAGCTTTCTTGGAAATTACAAATACATTCTGAGATACGGTATCTCTGTCATATTCCATACCTTTTATTATACAACTAGAGTTGTGCAGGTTTTCTACGTAAACAGCAGAATACTAACAAGCGTACCTTTGTCGGTCTCTGGAAAGTAAAACATTTTTCTATTTCGAATAATATTTAATGTTTTCTTCGTAAAGTTAGAAATATACTTTAAATCCAGAATATTATAGTTTAAACATGGATAGGTCACTTGTTTTTTACTTAAAAATACGTAAGTTTACATGAACTTGCCGTATGACCTAACGACAGTAAGGTTGACAAGTAAAAAAGAAACTTGTTTGCAGAACTATTTTATTTTCAGTTTAATTCACCATGAAAATATAAAAAGAAGTTTGATCACAATTAGAATTAGTCCATATTCATACTCGGATGACTTTCCTTCTTACAGTTCTTAACCCTTATAATCTTGTAGACAAGACAGCATTCATTTGAAACTTATTTAATACTCTTCCTATAATAGTCTTATTGCATATTATTATTATTTTTTACATTATGAGAACTAATTCATTAGTAATATCCGGATGACATACCTTTTTTACCTTTTATTATTTACAGTATTATATACTTTTTGACTGCACTCCTCTACAATATCCCTCAAACAGCCCTATTATAATACCTTGCTAAGAAAGATGTCTTCTACAGAACACACTGATACTGGAGTGAACTGCGACGTCACGATAAAACGCTTAGTCGGCTGCGGTACGTCTGTCGCGAAGTTCAGACTTGCGGGGGATAGACGCGGATTATATCTTACAGGAGATTGGAGGAAGTGGAATAGAGGGTTTTGATAGTGTATTAGTAAATAATACTATTTATGCTATAATATCCTTGTTATTTTCATTAGGTTTTTCAACACTTTCAAGCCACAATCTTAGGAAAAGGGAAAATGCCTTTCAGCGTATATATGCTGAATTGTGATATGTAATTATGTACGAAAACCTTTCCAAAATCTTTCACCTATTGTACTTATGTGCTAGGTAAATAAAAAGGTTGCAAAGAGTGCATTATTTACAAAGTAACACAAAGACAATTTTTTGAAAATCTAGTACTTATAATCTTTCAAACAGACCACCTAACAGACTACCTAAAACAAAAGAAAACCACCCATATATTCTAGTCAAGAATCCAAGATACTTTCTTCAGAAGATTTCAATCTAGATAAATCGCAATAGCTTACAATTTACGGCAAGCGCCAGTCGCCTTCGCAACTGATGTCTCGTTACTGGCGCGGCGCGAATAAAGTTTTCTTTGACGCATCTATTTGCATGTATGATACACCTGATTCCCTTAGATTTTATATTGTGAATACAGGAACCGTTATTCAAAAATGTATTTTTTAAGTCGATAATAATGATGCAATTCTTTTGGAGAAATAATAATACCGGGTTACAACTCTTTCTCAACTGCTTAGCATATCTTTTATGGCAAGAAAAAACCACAAAAATTGTTAAAAATAAATACCGTTTTGAATCATTAATTTTATTCTTTCAGGTAAAAAGGAGGTTTTTTCACGATGTTTTAATTCATTTGTTTGTTACTTACCAAATAAAGAAAGAAATAAAAAACGTTTGTTGGCACACGCCACAAATGCAAACAGTTTAGTACGAAACCAAAAACAAAGAAAAATAACGTATACCTAAACAATTAACGAGTCAAGTCAATGGCGATAATTTTAAGAGTTCATCAAGAATTCAATTATTTTCTACTAGTTATCCACGACTTACTTTTAGAATTATTTCTGAAAGTAAAGACACGAGAATAAAATACTAAGATGTGCTCAAAATATTCCCTCTGAAACCAGTAACACAAGTTCTAATAATAAAGTAAATTGTGGCGAACCTTTCTAAGCCAAAGATAGCTCAGAACACGGAACAAACATTTATATCTGGTCTAACTAAAGGCTTTTCTAGAAAACTGAGCCAATGCGGCTTCTTTATTTATGAAATCTTTAGCTTTGAGGTAACGAAGGTAAGCGGATCGGTAATCAGCTGTTCCTGTAAGCTGCAGATGTAGAAATGATTGAGAAACAATGTTTGAAGCTAAAGTTTAAAATGCATTCTACTTTAACTTATTCACTTTTGTGATGTAAAGTTGAAGATATTTTACCTTTTTTCGTATTTGTTAAGAATTAATATGAATCTTATGGATTGATTCATATTAATTCTTTATCTTTATCTTTTTGGGTTGAAATAGTTATACTTATAAAGTTTTTTTAAAGTCCTGATATGAACAATATGTGCTACCTGGTACAATGCGATGTTCGGTTGTTTTGGATTGGTAAACTTTAAAAATTAAAAAATTAATTGACATTAAGGTAGTACAGAAATCCTACATACCATTTGTGAGAAAACAAAAGCAATAGTAAAAGTAAAAAACAAGGCACATAAAAGTGTAGGAAAGCTTTAATTTAATTCGTTTCGGGATCAGTTAAGAGCAATACATCAGCCTACGGTAGCGAAACACCGTTGATTACACGATGTGAGTGTGATATGCATCTCACTACTGCGGGCTTGACGTAGCTCTTAAAGAGTAAGACTCAGAAAATTTATAAAATTGAAATATAAACATAGGAATATAATTAAACTAATAATTATTACAAAGGCGATAGATTTTTGGCAAGTTAGTATATGTGTATGTTAGTTCTTCACGACTAATTTTGATGAAATTGGTATAGAGGTTAGCTGACACCCTAAATTAACTCATAAACTCTATAACCGATACGCACGGGAGGAGTCGTGGGCAACAGCTAGTTTACAAAAAAATTAAGAAAGAGAACCTAGGGCGTTTTTTTAGTTAATCCATACTGACCAGTATCCGTACTTTAGATGTTTAAATAATGATAGAAAAGTTGACATCCAGGGGTGTATCAATGTATTCAGACAAAGCTTAGGGGCTTTATCAATTCTTGGATTTTTTGTATGAATAAAGTGGATCTTCTGTTTTGTTGTTTTTGTGCTCAAACACAACGTAATGAAGTCATTTTCTCATGTTTCGAGTGGGCGTTGAGCTTATGCTGCGTGATTAGTGGTATGACTGGATTTTTGTTTGACTGCGCAGTACAGATAATATCTTGAAGTCTAGAACCTGAATTTACTGCCCCACAAATCAAAAGATATAAATAAAAAATGTACTGCTAAAATAAATATAATATGACATTTGGAACCCTACAAATACAATAATATTAAGTCATGAATGTATGAAAAGCAAACAAAGAATGGATCATAGGGTATACGAAATATGCAGTGGGTAGATGAAGGTAATAAAACGATGGCAATTACGTGAAGCTAAAGAAGAGATGAATGAAAGAAGGACACAAATTACGCTTACCTTGAATGATTGCGTACACGGCAGACAGAAAAAAGTTTGCTCCAACCAGAGCCGCGCCGAGTATGCTTTAGAGATCCCGCAGCTCAGGCAAAGGCAAGGACGGGACCGGGGAAATTAGTCGATGCAATCTCGACATATCACCACGTCGTGCCCTGACGTAGGTTGAATACAATATCTACCAAAAAAAGAGAAGAGAATACTTGAATGTTTAAAAAGTATCCTTAATAATGAAACTAGCAAATAGTAACAAATCCTTTTAAAGCTAAACTGCCCCCCTAAAATTGTTTCATTCAAAGTCTAATTCCACAAAAAATACACATTTCAGCGAGAATGTTGTCGTTTACTTCAAAGAAAGTATTTCTTTATTGTAAGACCTTTCAAAAAGTTTTAATGTAAGTGACAAGCTGTTACGTAAAAGATAAAAATTCCGAACCTTTATTGTATTATTTAAGCTAGACTGAGTTTGAGATATATTGGGCCTAGATAAAAACTCATAAATCGACGTAAAAACAGAATAAAATTTCGATATATTCAATTTGTTGTGTCTGAGAAAAAACACAATATTTGAAACAAAATGTTTTTCCACTTTATTACATAAAAGGTTACCTACATAGTTTTAAATATGAATTCTAGTCCAATCTTTAGTAATAATATGAATACATATGTACTTATTTATGAACTTGAGCTTAAATAAACATGTTTCATTTGTTTTTTTTATCAAAACCTGCACGACGCACGTGCACCACAAATAATTCAATAATTAATCTAAAAAGTGTACTGAAATTAATCTGTTTAAAATTACACCGTCTTTAAATTCCGTCTAATTAAGCATCGTAAACGGGAAATATAAATACTCTTTTTATATCATCCCTACTAAAATTGCGTTGTTCTATAACAATTTTCGCTAAAGCAATTACGTTTGCAATTAAAAGCGAGGGCTCGAGTTGAGCGTCCGTGGAATGTCGGTCGGTTGGAATTTGTCAGCAACCGGCGACTATTGTGAACCGACCCTAACTGACCTCACCTTAAGTTTCAATTAATGGAACAATTTCATTTGTTCGTTCACACGGTTGTCGGTAGAGATTGGAGCTTACGTTGGTCACTCAATCAGGTGCTGTCTGTCTTTTGCTCATTGTTGATGGTAAACGCTGAAAGGGTTTTCAATTAGAAACAGCAGTTAACATTTTGGTCAAAACAAAGAGAGGTACATCATTCAAAACCAAACCACTTGCAGTACTTTCGAGATTCTCAAAGACAAAATAGATTTTTAAATACCTTGTTAGAGAGAAAAAATAAGTATTCAATAAGTATTTGACCACACCTCGAAGTATGTACAGAACATGAGCTTGTATACTGCTAACACCATCACAGTGCAATATACCTGAAGACAAATAAATTACTGCTTTCTCTTAACTCTCTCGAAGAAATTCATCAAAATTTACGTCATTCCTAAAAGTTTCTCACAATCTTAATAATGGATATTCATGCTTTATGGTGTAAGAAACTTTAGCTACTAAAATATGAAGTTAAACTGTTTTGCTTTGGTTGTTAAGAAATTTTGTTCCATCTGAAGTATTTTTGCCCCTACCATGTTCATTCACAGCACTATTATAGAAATATATAATTATTTTAACTATTCGTTGATTTATTTCACATGAGTTTTAGATTTTTTCGCAGTAGGATAGATTTCTTTCAGACAGTGTATAAGGGCGAGTTTGAGTTTGGCACTCAAACTCGCGCTAATACACTGTCTTTTTTTTGTTTTTTTTTGCTTTCTTATGCAAACTACCATTTATTCATTCTTTCATTTATGTTTATTGAAATACTTTGAGTTAAAAAAAAACATCATTTGTCACGAAAAGTACCTACTAACTTATAGGTCACTCTTTCTATCACGGTCTCTTCGTGTCATTTTCTTAGATTTAAATTGTACTTTTCACTCTTTCCTAACTAAATAAGTACATAAGAAACCTTTTCTACTGAACAAACTCACTTTCTATTTTAAAACGTGGTCATTGGTCAGCAATGAACGCTGATTGGTATTCCCGATAAAAGTAATGAATAGAACATAAAATCTCTTTGTTTGAACCTTCCTAATAAATTCTTGCTTTTCAATAGCCTCAATAAATACAAGCTTTTACCTTACGTTAATTAACCCACAAAAGATTTTTAAAATAAATACCTCTTTAAAGGCCTTTTGTTTCAATAAATAAGATGCCTACATTAGCAAAGCTATTTATTTATTATTAAAATTTATTGTATTCAATATTATATGTAATATTTATAAAACCTTTTTATTAAATTTTTATATTCACTTTATAGGTCTACTCAGTATAATAATAAAACGTATATGGTTTTATTGCCGTAGTAACTGATGCTTCTGTGCGTATATTTTTATACCTACATATATTTAATTACATATTTGGTAACAACAACATATATTTGATCGTAAAATTATCAATGAAAATGTTTAACGACAAAAAACCCACAAATAAATGTGAAAAGCAACTATTTTGTGACAATAAGTTTAAGCTAAACAAGTGAATTTAAAAACTAAATAAAATAAACGCTTACTCTCATACAATAAAACAAAAGAAAGTTGCATTTACGACAATAATTCGAGTTCACGACACATAGTACGAATAAAGTCCTTGCAAGTCACACAATTATCTAGCATCGCCCAAATGTGCAACTATCAAAGACAGTCCGCGTCTGCTCGTGAGAAAATAACTCGACTAGAGGATAGATAAGAAACTATAGAGTGCACGTCAGGGTATGAACCGTGAAAACTTGTATGAACTAGTTTCGTTGGAAAAAAAAATTAACTGATCGCGCCATTTTAATAAAACTATCTCAAAACCTAATAATTTCGGAACTATAGACATTTTCACATAAACCATAGAGGTTTATGTGAAAATGTCTTTTTGTTGCACGAAAAATGACTTAAATCAGTAAATGAATGTACTATGTAATACGTTCAAATATTTTCTTACGCTCTGCACAATGGGGTTTTAGCGATAGTTGCACTCCATAGTTTTAACTTTTATAAACTCTATGAACCCGACAGCACAAATGCCAACGCGGCTTTTAAACAGGCACATCATAAAAGAGCCATTCCTCTCTCTGTGAATTCACTACATTTATTTACAAGAAAAACTAGCAAAGTTGTTTTGCAATGTTCATTTTCAGTTGAACTCTGATTTGCTGGGATAAGGACTTTATTTGCCTCTTAAAGACGTCAGTCGTTTTAAGATGAGTGGTTTCACTCGTTTCTTTCGTAAATAAAATGGTGGTGACAGTTTATACGTTTTTAAGTTGAGCAAAAATGCATTAGCAAAAATACTGCCATTAAGTGTTTAATCTTGTCACATTTCTTCCAAACATAACATTTAAAACCTTTTTAGTATGTTTTTTTTTGAGTTAAGCATAATCATCAGATATTATTGTCTCGAAGACATAGATAGATATTTCAATAACATCAAGAAGTATGACGATCATTTATATTTAACATGACAAGCGCAGAATTAATAATACAAAACAATCTCACAAATGACATAGAACCAGCATCAAGCACAGAAATTACCAACGACAGAGATCAAAACTTGTATCCACACAAGTGTACAATTAATCTGAAGTCAGGTGGTGATTGACTGAAACTTTCCGTCTGTGACTGTCACTGCAGGCTGCATGTAATTAAACGGTGACGCAACTCGCAAAGTCTGATACTAACCCATGAATATTCTATAGCGACTTCCACTGAGTAACTTTAAGCTGATATCAGTGTCACGTACCTATTCATAGGGATGTGTTGCGACTATCGTCATTCATATTTTAACTAGTAGTTGCCAAGTGTTGGAAACTCGTATTACTCTCACGTCGAGATAACTTTAGTAATGTCAAGACGCTGAAATATTACGCTGACTTTAGGATGTGGTTAAGTTAAAGCTATTATTAGTGTAGGGCTTTATTAAGTTTAATTGAGATATACCCGATCTAAAGAGGATTAAGTGGCACTCGTTACGGTCGATGCGCTAATTTTGTAGAAACGCTGAGGGCCTCTTGAGACTTTCTGAAGAATGTTGCTCTACTTTGATATTTTTTGAAGAGAAATTAGACGGTATTTATAAAGCTATTTTTAGTCTGTTTTATGGACAAGTCGCTGGAGACTCTTACCGATTCTTTTTATATGAAATATGTATGAAATTAGCAAACAAAATATTTTTTACACTAAACATGTTGAATGGTCCACGTTTGTCCTCAATAGAGAAAAATGGAACGAAGAGAGGGAAGCCTTTGCCCAGCAGTGAGTAAGTCATGGCCTGTATTTAAAATAATAATAATATTAGATGTTGAAACTTACTGCAAAACATAGCAACAATATATTACCACCAAAACTTAAAACTATACATTTCAATATTATCACGAACATGCAGTACCAAAGGTATATTCAAATTAATTGCATTAGCGTGTCTGTTGATCGAATATCACGTTGTCTCTTGAGAATCGAGACCTAATCGTACTAATGTAGATAGCTTTGTAAACTTAGATGCTAACAATCGTGTTGTATTTTTTTAACAAAGAGAGGTAAATTGAAATATTTTTTGGTCTAATATAGAAAATTTACTGGAAGATAATTTATAAATAGTTTGCTTAATAGTAGCTAAATAGTGTTCTTCTTGTTTTGATATTTGGTTCAATTGATACATAACAAAATCTTGGTGAAGTGTGTTTAGAACTTCGAACGAACAGCAAAATGTTATGTCAGTATCTATTCAGTAACCTGTGACAGTTTTGTAGTTTCTTATTTAAACACATAGTTACTAAATAAAGTGTAGTAGATAAATTAATGTATCAAATTGATGTTTGTAATTTACTGTGCGGCTCACAAACAAAACAGAAACTTGAAATCTGAATGTCCTTGAAAAAAAAAATGTCGAAATTACTACGAAACGACTTAAAATAAAAATTATTTAAACTTGAAACATAAACTCGTCTCATTATAGCTTAGAGATTGTTAAAAAATGCTTGAAAACAGAGAAAAGTTTAGTACATAATTATTTTAAAATCATTTCTTAAAGCTACGATTATCTCATTAAATACTTTTATTCCATCCTTTTATATATCCTTCAGAGATCTCCAACAAAGACGAGTGCCCACTCAGGAACCCTCAGACATTTACCAGACTATATTAAAGTCTGGAAGTAGGTACAGTTAACAAAAGATCTCTTTGATACGCCCCTGCATCTCCCCAAGTTAAACATTAGTGAAAACTTTCCGAATAATTATAATGCGTTGCAGGGGATCGACGTGAGAAGTGTACTCCAGAATAATGACGCTCTACAAACACGGATATTGAAATTATTAAATTTCTAGATGTGACAATGTATGACAAAGAACTTCCTTAAAACTCGGCATCTATTAAGTTCAACAACCCTTGCATTTTAGTCTTTGTGTTTTGGATTGCTAAATTCATATTTATTATTACACAATAAAAGTGTTTTTTTTTAATACTTGTTGTTTATAAAATTTGTATTTAAAATATAGGTATATTTTGTAAACAAACTGATTTTGTAGAGAACGTTCAACACCAATCTTAGTCGGTATTATTCATGAATCTAAGAAAGTTATGACGGCTTAAACAGACCTAAATTATTTATAAGAAAAATTTAATTAGTAGCGGCTGTACCCAAACCCTTAAGTGTCGTAATGAGAACAAAATTATAAGGATTTCATTCCAGCAGGACTTTAAAACATCCTATCAAATTTTTAAAGATACTTTTTATAACTACAGAAGCTATTTATCACTGTTTTTATTTAAATTTTCGTCAAAATTCACTGGCTAGCTATAAATTTTGTACAATAAAATTACTCACTGAATTTACAAAAGATAAAATTAAATTAAAAATATATCGTTAAATTAATTTGATTACAAAAAGTCTGCTGTTTCCATTATTTCAATTTACTTTTCCTTATTTACCAAATCCTCCAACACTTGGTTGTCCACACTAATCTGTGTTTATCGCATTTATTCTAATGCAGAGCGGAACACGTCTAGCATATAGATTTTATTCAACACTCGTGACCGGAATCCTTAGTAAGCGTGAAGAAGACACATTGTATTTAGCTACCCTCGCGAATCGATATGTAGTGGGATATTTTTTGTAGGGATGAGTGTTGTAATTACTTTGGGTATGTTGTAGCGTTAGTTATTTAATGTCGAGGGAGATTGATAGTGATGTTTTCTGATGTTGATGTAGACTATTTTCTTATTACGGACTCCACAGTTATAAAAACTATCTGATATAAAATTGTATAAAAAGAATTTCATGCTACATAATAATATTTATAAGATTGTAGACGGAAATTAGTCTGCAATTTTACAATTTCGCTTAAAATTTCGATATGTCGTTGGATTGGCCGTGATTATTCCTGAAAATCGGTAAATAAGCGCAAACATTTTAGGCGTAAAATGTTTTACAGAAATTATGCAGTATAATCAGTATGTAATTTGAAAAGTATTTCAAATGCAGTTTCAACTTAACTCCTTAGAAGGTGCTATCAGTCTTCTCAGCTAACAATCAACAATGACTGCTTTCGAGAAGCAAAGGTAACGAATATGAATCCTCCTTCAAATCCTATTGTTATGCAATCCTTACTAAGTAAGAGCTGAAAGCTTGAATCTGACGTCACAGATAAATTAAATACAATAAAGAATGAAACTCGCGAGCTACTAATTAAATTACGTCCATGAAAGTCGAAATTCGAACTCGTATGTGCTATTAAATTAAATAAATTAATAAATTCATGAGATAATTTTATATTTTAATTAATCCGTCAGTCATTTGTTTTTGCGTGTTTACATAATGTTATTGAGAATTTATATTTTAATCGAATTTATTTGTGCAATTAATATTTGTGTTAAATTTTAAAATGTTACTTAAATGTGACCAAAAACAATATTTGTTGAAAATTTTAAAATAAAATAAAACTGCTATTGATTGACCTAAATGTAGCCAACCCTTTTAGGTAATTAATTTTAATAGTACCTATGTTTTCTAATACATAACAATAACAGAGACTTTTGCAAAGAAGGAAGAGAGGCCTTTGCCCTGCAGTGGGACAGTTCAGACTTTCAATAATAATAATAATGTTTTCTAATATTATTTAATGGAACCAGGGCTATTTACTAAAAGTAATCTCTACTTATCGAGTTTATTTGCATTCCGTATCTTTTTAGCCGTGCAACATAAGTGCAAATCCCGCGGCGCTTTAACAGCTATAGCACTAAAGATAGGGATTCTTCCTTACCTTACCTTTAAAACTAGCCTAATGGCTTCTCAATAGAGATAACCATTGTTTGTTATGTAAGCGCCAATGAAAATCTTAGATGAAAATAAATGCTAAAGAGCAAGTTAAAATAGTACGATAGTCAAATTCATGAACTATAGATAAGGGAAAATATGAAATTTGTTTTTTTTTCCACGGCCACTGATTACTGACCCGGAAAAAATTAGCTAAACGACATTGATCACACACGCTCAGAAAAAGAGTCAACTCCACTGATATAGATTAAAACTGTCAATTTTTGACGAGAAGGCAATCCACTTTATAGGTTTATTGTAAGATCGACTATTGTCATCATGTCATAAATATGAGAATTTACGCCGAAATATATCTAATAAAATTACAAAGTCCCAACTTAGATTTATACGCCTATATAGATAAAATATGCCATTCTATAAAATTTAAGATAGAAGGTACTTAGGTTTAATGCAAGTTCTAAAGTATATAAAAGTACTTATTGTAAAATTTTACTGATAACACAGATTTATAGGATATTGAACCCTTTTCTGATTATGTTAATAAAATATTTTACACCCCAATAACCTCTTAAAATTTCAACATAAATTGCTATCTTTTTAATCTAGTTGAATTTTATACTTTAGCTTATCGGATACCAACTTTGAGGTTTTAATAACTGTTACTGGATATTAATATGTTAATTTTATATTCCTTTAATTGCTTCGTTGGCCTAGTGGTGCGACTGCTACGCTAGAGGTCTTGGGTTC
Organism: Autographa gamma; assembly: GCA_905146925.1. NCBI lineage: Eukaryota > Metazoa > Arthropoda > Insecta > Lepidoptera > Noctuidae > Autographa > Autographa gamma. The sequence goes on from LR989858.1 coordinate 4,128,895, forward strand.
GATTCCCAAGTCGACCAAGGTGTTATTGGGTTTTTCTATGAAATTCTCAGTAGCAGGTCGGAGTTTGGATTTGTGCCCGGTTAGTGGTAATAGGCTCGCTCCCTATTACATGGGACCTAAACATATCGGCGAACTGTGGGTGTACATTTGTACGCCTCTGCCTAACCCTTCGGGGATACAGGCGTGATGATATGTTATGTTATGTTATGTTTAATTGCTTTGATTTTATGATCTCTTCATACGTTTCTGTTCTGGAAAATATAACATACAATGTAAAAGCTTTACTCAATTAAAACATTCATTGATAACACAATCACGTGCAAAAACGGAAGGAGAAAAACGTCTTTACTACTAAATTAAAAAACGTCTTTACGTTTTACTGCCTACTATATGCAAAAATTTATAAAATGAAATAGCCCTTTCATTTATCACAATACGCATTACAACTTTATCAGTCCAGATATAAGGTCTACTTCTGCATGTCATCTCAAGTCCTCACTTGCTTGAATCGGATTAATCACGACGTGCTTTGCCAGACGCCGCCACCGTCTCGTGTCTGATCGAGCGACGACTGTTTGTCTGGAGTATATCATCTACAGTACAGCTAACATAATCTATCTAAAAGATGCACGAAAAAGGATTAGTGTTTAAAAGTTGAGTACCAACCGTTGCGAATACCATATCAATATAACATAAATAAATAAATGCGGACGACATCACTTATAAAGCACTTGTGTTATGGAATTCAGATACAACGAAGGTGACATGACAAGGCATGTATTAAATGGGAATACTTTTCATAGTTTAATTAGTTTTAAGTTCGTTCTTTTTGTGGAAATTTCTCATGGACCAGACAGAAACGCGACAAAATTGCTTCTATCTCCGGTTAAAACTTAGTCATATTTATGACAGACATGTTAAAGAATAAACAATAGACAGTAAACAAACGACTGTCTACGCTATTTTATCACAAAGTACTGCGTCTATTTAAAAGGAAAATGCAAATAACACAATGACGTAAAAATCTTTTTAAGCAACCACATTGTTCTTTGCGAAGTATCATAACATAGAGTTAGCATATTAATATTAAACCTGACACAGATTATGATAATGCAGACCTGTCTTTAGGTCGTTGGCCTAGTGGTTCTAAGCGCGACTGCTACGCTAGAAGTCTTGGGTTCGATTCCCAAGTCGACCAAGGCGTTATTGGGTATTTCTATAAAATTCTCAGTAGCAGGTCGGAATTTGGATTTGAGACCGGTTAGTGACAAAAGGCTAGCCCTCTATTACATGGGGCTTAAACATACCGGCGAACTGTACATTGGTACACATTTGCCTAACCCTTCGGGGATACAGGCGTGATGGTATGGTATGCTATGTCTTTAGATCCTTGTATCTACAATATCATGGCGTCATAATAGAATAACCAATAGGAATCCGTTATTCACACTTCGCTGTAGAGTCTGCCTAAATAACGAATTCCTATTGGTTATTTTTAAAGTTCGCCGCTCAGCTCATCTCGTCTCCTCTTTGGTGAAGTCCGGCCCTCAAATCCTTGTATCTACCGAGTACCGTATCAGTGTATTGTGGGTATGACAAACACTAACAAAAGGACGTCTATATGCAGAGTAACTTGGTAGCTAAAGCAACTTGCTCGAGTTGAAGACCTCAGGGATTCCTTCCGGACAGATTGGCTCGAGAAAAGAGCGATGGTGGTAAAAGTTTTGACAGTGAATAAAAAGTATGAGTTTCATCACTTTTTAAAACTTGAATGGAGTGTTTTTAAGGAAATGTTTAAGCAAGGTTTTGATGTTTTAAATTTGATTGACAGTTTCTTTAATATGACGATGAAATCGTGGATGGTAATTGGTAAAAAATTTCTTGTTTGTGTACAAATTTCATACCGTAGCTATGAGAGAGATTAATCTAAGATAATCTATACATATAATAAAATTGTAGAAAAGTCGTGTCTGTACAATGGAAATATAAACAAAAAAAGTAGCAAGGGTTGTTATAATATCGATGCCGAACCTGAAATCATAATTATTATTTTTTTTGTCTGTTTGTCTGTTTGTCTGTTTGTCTGTGTGTTTGTGCACGCTAATCTCAGAAACGGCTTACTCGATTAAGATGCGGTTTTCACGAATGTATTGTAGTAAGCTTCACTTAACATTTAGTGTTTATTTCATGTCAATCGGTACATAAATAAAAAAGTGATGTCAATTTGAAAAACCATCTATCTTCTATACATATAATAAAATTGTAGAAAAGTCGTGTCTGTACAATGGAAATATAAACAAAAAAAGTAGCAAGGGTTGTTATAATATCGATGCCGAACCTGAAATTATAATTATTAATTTTTTGTCTGTTTGTCTGTTTGTCTGTGTGTTTGTGCACGCTAATCTCAGAAACGGCTCACTCGATTAAGATGCGGTTTTCACGAATATATTGTAGTTAGCTTCACTTAACATTTAGTGTTTATTCATGTCAATCGGTACATAAATAAAAAAGTTATGTCAATTTGAAAAATCATCTATACATATAATAAAATTGTAGAAAAGTGGTGTCTGTACAATGGAAATATAAACAAAAAAAGTAGCAAGGGTTGTTATAATATCGATGCCGAACCTGAAATTATAATTAATTTTTTTTTTGTCTGTTTGTCGGTTTGTCTGTTTGTCTGTTTGTCTGTGTGTTTGTGCACGCTAATCTCAGAAACGGCTTACTCGATTAAGATGCGGTTGTCACGAATATATTGTAGTTAGCTTCACTTAACATTTAGTGTTTATTTCATGTCAATCGGTACATAAATAAAAAAGTTATGTCAATTTGAAAAATCATCTATACATATAATAAAATTGTAGAAAAGTGGTGCCTGTACAATGGAAATATAAACAAAAAAAGTAGCAAGGGTTGTTATAATATCGATGCCGAACCTGAAATTATAATTAATTTTTTTTTTGTCTGTTTGTCGGTTTGTCTGTTTGTCTGTTTGTCTGTGTGTTTGTGCACGCTAATCTCAGAAACGGCTTACTCGATTAAGATGCGGTTGTCACGAATATATTGTAGTTAGCTTCACTTAACATTTAGTGTTTATTTCATGTCAATCGGTACATAAATAAAAAAGTTATGTCAATTTGAAAAATCATCTATACATATAATAAAATTGTAGAAAAGTGGTGTCTGTACAATGGAAATATAAACAAAAAAAGTAGCAAGGGTTGTTATAATATCGATGCCGAACCTGAAATTATAATTAATTTTTTTTTGTCTGTTTGTCGGTTTGTCTGTTTGTCTGTTTGTCTGTTTGTCTGTTTGTCTGTGTGTTTGTGCACGCTTATCTCAGAAACGGCTTACTCGATTAAGATGCGGTTTTCACGAATATATTGTAGTAAGCTTCACTTGACATTTAGTGTTTATTTCATGTCAATCGGTACATAAATAAATCCATAGAAATACATAGAAAAATCGTATACAGAGAAGCATCTGTAAAGTAAATTTATAGCTACCCAAGCGAAAGTATATGTATTAAAACCTAATTCTAAATATGCTGCCCGAAAAGTAACTATTCCACGCGGACGAAGTCGCGGGCACAGCTAGTCTATACATATAATAAAATTGTAGAAAAGTGGTGTCTGTACAATGGAAATATAAACAAAAAAAGTAGCAAGGGTTGTTATAATATCGATGCCGAACCTGAAATTATAATTAATTTTTTTTTTGTCTGTTTGTCGGTTTGTCTGTTTGTCTGTTTGTCTGTGTGTTTGTGCACGCTAATCTCAGAAACGGCTTACTCGATTAAGATGCGGTTGTCACGAATATATTGTAGTTAGCTTCACTTAACATTTAGTGTTTATTTCATGTCAATCGGTACATAAATAAAAAAGTTATGTCAATTTGAAAAATCATCTATACATATAATAAAATTGTAGAAAAGTGGTGCCTGTACAATGGAAATATAAACAAAAAAAGTAGCAAGGGTTGTTATAATATCGATGCCGAACCTGAAATTATAATTAATTTTTTTTTTGTCTGTTTGTCGGTTTGTCTGTTTGTCTGTTTGTCTGTGTGTTTGTGCACGCTAATCTCAGAAACGGCTTACTCGATTAAGATGCGGTTGTCACGAATATATTGTAGTTAGCTTCACTTAACATTTAGTGTTTATTTCATGTCAATCGGTACATAAATAAAAAAGTTATGTCAATTTGAAAAATCATCTATACATATAATAAAATTGTAGAAAAGTGGTGTCTGTACAATGGAAATATAAACAAAAAAAGTAGCAAGGGTTGTTATAATATCGATGCCGAACCTGAAATTATAATTAATTTTTTTTTGTCTGTTTGTCGGTTTGTCTGTTTGTCTGTTTGTCTGTTTGTCTGTTTGTCTGTGTGTTTGTGCACGCTTATCTCAGAAACGGCTTACTCGATTAAGATGCGGTTTTCACGAATATATTGTAGTAAGCTTCACTTGACATTTAGTGTTTATTTCATGTCAATCGGTACATAAATAAATCCATAGAAATACATAGAAAAATCGTATACAGAGAAGCATCTGTAAAGTAAATTTATAGCTACCCAAGCGAAAGTATATGTATTAAAACCTAATTCTAAATATGCTGCCCGAAAAGTAACTATTCCACGCGGACGAAGTCGCGGGCACAGCTAGTTAATAATAAGTTTGTGTCTTTCCCTATATAGCTGCATCCTATAAGTGTAAGGGGTAAATAGGGTAAGGGAAGACCAATTCGCTAACAAGTATATCAATCTATAAATAGTCAAATGCAATCCACTTTTACAATAACATCCCTAAGTTTGTTTTACTAAAATGCATCGTCAAAGTGCCAGTTCGGTCAAAAGAGCAATTTGTTCGGGCACTACTTTGAAGACAAGATTTGCTGTGTACTGAAAATAAAACGAGCTTCGAGAGTTGCTGAGATTGTCTGCCCGACACAATTTATCCGCAGCACTGAATCGTGGACAGGGAAAGGTGCAAAACATTTTCACTAATAATGGTTAAACAACTTGTTGGATAAAAATTATTTAACGAACTTCTTTGAAACAACAAAGTAGGTATGATCAGATTTAGAAATATCGATACTTTGGTAAAATATTGAGGACTGTTTTTTGGGAATGGATTGTGACATGCATGCAATACGTAGACAGCAGCATAGGCAGAGCAACTGTTTGCACATACCTATACAAACATAGTTACATACAATATTTCCACATGTACAGAATTTAAATGTATTGTGCTTGATGAAGCAAAAACAAACTTAAGATTACTCAGTTATTTTTGAGTGACTGTCTTTCTCCAGATTAGTCTATGTCCTTTGCCTCAGGTAAATGGAGCGTCTCAGGTCATGCGAGCGGTGCGGCGCACGTGGCGTGTCCTGTCCATTTGCATGCTAATACAACAGACCGCCGGAACGAGCCTTCCTGCCGCCGCATTGTATTGTAAACACTGTGTGATTCACGCCACACAACTACAACGCAATTTGATGTGATTAGAATTGGTAAGCAGTTGAAGTAGGTTTGCACTTTCGTTTATCTTAATACCCTAATTTGAGTATGCAAAAGATGAAGGATAGGGTAATGTTACTGCCGACACTCTTATGGCGGCTTACTGACCTAATAGTGATTTACATATGAAACAGGCGCCTAAATATTCAAGGAGCAGAATGCTTGTATAAAGTGCAAGTATATATCTGACTTATTACTTAACCTGATCTATGCTGAAAATGAAAAGCTTAAAAACCGAATAATTCACCAAACTAAAACTCTACATAGAATTTCAACTCCCTGCAAGCTACGCTACAAAACTGGTAAAAATTGTAACAAAAGTGCAAAGCAAATAAGTTTAACATAATCTACACAATGATGTCACTGTTTTATTCGTTAAACCTAAAATCTCTTTTATAGTTGTAGTAACGCAAGCTAGCTTGCGCACTACGTGGCCCAATTTATATAACTTATTCTCTGCACGTAACACCGTTTACCGTCGATTAAATGATACATTACCAATACATTTTCTAACAATGTAGTTGAAACACGAGTTCAATTAATGTTACAACTGTTTTACAGTCAACACATGAAGCAAATACGACCAAAGTTTTCAAATGGAGCTTCGTAACACACTTTCAAAAGGAGAAAATACATGCTTTTTGTATGAGTGTCTTTCAAACTTACTTAATTGTTGAATAATAAGGTGAAAATAGTTAAAATTAACTGTCATTAGTTTATACACAATATTTTATCATCACCATCAGCTTATAGCAGTCCATTGCTAGACCTAGGCCTCTCCAATTGCACACCGCCTATTTCTATCCCTTGGCTTCCTATTTTATACTATGCAGATAATCTGCAAATAAACAACAGAATCACAATGGTTTCTGAAAGCAACACAAATAATGGTATCTACTAGTAACACCAAAATAATATAAATCCTTCTTTATTTGCACCATACATTTCAAAAACTTCTTACTTCACTCCTCAAAGCTAACATCAAAAAAAACAAAGTCTAAACACCTAGCAGAAGCTACAGATCAAAGGTGCACTCGATACGTAAACTTGGTCCGGACTTCCAATGCTTTGAGGAAACCGTTGAATTTTGTATGAAATACCTGATGCGACCGTGCCATCGCCAGATAGATGATATCTCCAGACTTCTTAGTACGATATAAAATATGTACGATGTATTTTTACTTCTCGATTTTATGTTAGCAGTAAATGCCAATTTTGTGGCGTTTCGGTTTGAAACTGATTGCTTCCTTTATCATGTTTGAGAACAAATGGTGGTGGAGTTTTATGGTTGCTATATCCAAATGCAGTGCTAATGCAGATGTTGTACGTTAGAATTGTAATTTTAAAAGAATAACTTAAAGTTAAAGCTAATATGTAAATAGATGTAAGTGTGATGCTAATAGGTGTACTACGAATAAGCTACCCGGAACATGTTTAGCGGTCCCGTACCGCAAGGGTGAGGATAAAACTGGGCCGTTTTTAGTTGGTGCAAGTCCAACATATTCCCATCCCATCGTGGGTTGAAATCATGCGATTTTTTTTTACGGATAAAGTTGAAGTTGGTACAACTACAGGTTGAAATGTGTTCGTCAATATACCAAACAAAATATTAACCAAATACAACAAATTATTATCCTATCATAAGTTATTAACAACATTTAATTGCTACAACAAATAATCCAAAACAAACAATATGGAAAATGCAAATTCGAAAATTAATAGCAAACAATGAAAAATATTATTTGTGCCGGCTCATTCAACCGTACAGACTGCTGCTGTCAAATAAATAGATACTGTCCATGTATTTAACTTCTCTGCAATATTTAATTAAATGCAAATTAATTATTATAAAACATTTTACCATCGAATACTTCGATTTTAAATTAATGGAGGCCTGACAGTGTGCTACCGAATTATGTAATTGATTGTTTTAAATATTGTTTACGTATTTTACGATGATTAATAAATTCATTGGTACGGATCGCATGTAGGTATTTTTACAATTTAGATGTACTTTCAGGTTTACCATACAGCATTTTCAAAATTAAAACAGATACTATGTGTGGAATGGATTATGATAAAGAATATGTACCACGTTATTGTATGTAAACTTCTTCTTCTTAGCGTGTCGATGACAATCAAATTATATAGTGTCGGCCCAAAATTCTGCTACGAGAACTGCATTGTCAGTAGCTTGCATTAAATCGTCCATCGTGCAGGTGTAAGGGCACGAAGGACAAGATAACAAGTGTTTCATAGTCTGGGGAGTAATTCCACATCGACAACTCAGTGTAGATGTATCTATGTATCCCCACCTAGACATATTGTCTTTACTTCTGCCAACCTGTGTCCGAAGTCGGTTTAGAGACTTCCAGGTAAGCCAAGGCAGTCCATGTCCCGGAGGAAGGTCTTCTTGTGGAGAGACAAAAGGATTAGGCAAGGTGGAGCTGTTTTTCCACAGTGATGTTCTAATCTGTGAACTTTCAGGGGGGAGAGGAGGGATGCACTTGATGAAATCTTTACGGCTTTTTAACCTTTGCGGTACAGGGGTGTGGTTATGTAGAGGGTGTCTAGTATCTACTTCCATTTTCGACCTCTCAGTGGAACTAGCGACAGCTCTGCGAACGTCCGGGGGCGCTATTCCTGCTAGAGGATACAACAACTGTACGGGTGTCGGTTTAAGGCAGCCTGTAATGATCCGGCATGTCTCATTTAGTGCTGTATTTACTAAGTTAGCGTTAGCTGAGCGGCTCCATACAGGGCATGCGTATTCTCCCGCTGAGAAAGATAGCGCAAGACCGGTGGTTCTCAGAACGCTTGTCGAAGCTCCCCATTTCGAAGTGACTAGTCGTCGCAGGAGACTATTGCGAGTATGTACCTTTTTCTTAATGTTTTCACAGTTCTTTTTAAAAGTTAATGATCTGTCCAGATAAATTCCAAGATATTTTGGTGAGTCGCAATGTTCAATAAGTTTTCCCTGCCAGGTTATATTTAGCTTTCGGTTGGCTTCTCTATTGCGAAGGTGGAATGCACACGATTGAGTTTTACACGGGTTAGGTTTCAGCAAGTTAGCGATGTAGTAATCTGTTAAGTTACTAAGGGCATGTGTTAAATTAAATTCAACCTCTTCAAACGTGGTAGCTTGGGAGGTGAGTAAACTAATTGCATATTTTGTACTTAATTTTCTTAATTCAGCAGATAACATCACACTACCTCCCATAAGAATTTCAATGTTAATTTAAATTACATTGTCCCATCACGAATGCATATTAAAACCTTTTCGAAAGTTCTCAATTTAGTGTGCCCAACTATAGTGATAAAAATCCGAATAAAGTTCCGAAGCGATTGAAACTGGATGGACGGTGAAACAAAAAACGGTGCTACACAAATATATTTCGAACAGAACCCTGCAATTGTTAAACGGTGGGCAACCACTGTGTCTCGTATTACCTACTGTTGGACAAAATATATAAAATTCAGCGTCATAAAAATATAGAACGGACACTCAAAAATGTATAAACTAGATTTATATGCATCGGGATCATATCAAACTCAGAACGAACTTATATTTATGACATTTAGAATTTTGTTCTTAAGTCTGTTTCATTATTTACAGGCTTCATACAACTTTCACACTGTATTAAAAGAACTTGGTCTTAAGTTAAGTTTAATGAAACCTATCATTTGTATTTCTATTACAGGGCCATAAGCATACATACCCAAACATTGAAAACAAGGATCCGTTAAAAACGATGTGTTTCAGAAAAGTATAACGTATTTTTTTACACGATTTTAAATTATGAACTAGTAAAAGTCACAAGTTTTTCACTCACAATAACATACTTTCCTGACACATCATTATTAACATCTCGCTCACGAAATACGAGAAAAATAATGAAGTATCTTAAAGTAACATTTTGTGAGATTTACGCGAATCACATTTCAACAGCGCTGAATATTCGAAAATGGTTTCGAATTCTCTTTATGGTGTCATTCTTTCTGTCGCTGTGGCGGGGATTGAAAACGAACCGGCTATAAAAAACGTACGTACAGAATTGTACTGTCAATCAAAATAAATGTACCTGTGTGCTTAAAAAAGATTCCCATTCATGTTTGTTTGTATTTTCGGCACACCTGTTTTTCTGAATGGTTCGTCAATTTATTTTAAAACTATATTTACCTTTATGAAGAAAAACTGCCTCGTTGGTCTAGTGGCGCTAAGCGCGACTGCTACGCTGGAGGTCTTGGGTTCGATTCCCGAGTCGACCAAGGTGCTATTGGGTTTTTCTATGAAATTCTCAGTAGCAGGTCGGAGTTTGGATTTGTGCCCGGAAAGTGGCAATAGGCTCGCTCGAACTGTGGGTGTACATTGGTACACCTCTGCCTACCCCTTCGGGGATACAGGCGTGATGATATGTTATGTTATGTTATGTTATGAAGAAATAAAACATTACATATATCTATATCATAGTTTATAAAAAAATAATTAATGAAAAAGTTTTTTTTACATTCATTTTTTTTTATTTTGTACCTAGGGCTACTTACATCAATCACACACATCAGTCTTCTTAATCTAGATGAGGTCGACATTTCCTAACTGACCTAACCTCTAACCCTGAGAAGAAATGTCGAATCAAACTCAGGGGTCATAAATATCAAACCCTCAGTATTGTAATCGGAGTCCACAAATAACGCTCACTACTGCAAACTTCATACAAAGTATTTTCACCACCAACAACTATGTATAGAACAAGTAATTAAAAATCCGTAAAGAATGTAAATTCTCAATACTCAACAGTTAAGTACCTCTTCGATCGAGACAGCTAATGATAGTCCGGGGACAACGTAATAATGACCACTCTTGGCTAAATGAGCCAATCAGTGTAAGTAGATTCACAGTATGGAGGAAATAGCTTTTTTCCCTGTACTAATTTAACAGGGCAAGTACAGGAAATAAATAAAATTAGTATGTTTAAGTGTTTTGAAACACAGCAGTGTATCACGCCAACATCGTATTTTTTGGATTGGAAAAAAATAGCACAGGCTTTTTGTCTATTTAAAATGCCTTTTTGTATGTATACATATATCTCAATACTATATCTAACTTCAAAAATAAAACATCCCTTTTTTTATTCAGATTTCAATAACGGTTTATAATTTCATTGACTGCTTTGTCTAAAACGAATTTAACTCAGAATATGTCTATCCGTTCACTACCTTATTTCCTATTGTTCTCAACTCATTCTCAATTCATTCTAAGCTATAAACATCGGCATAAGAAATCTTCTAATCCATGGTCACTGTAAACGTCTTTTACTAGACATGTCTAAGCCTTCCCTTGCAGTTCTGTAAGCTGTTTCTAAGACGCAACCTTTACTGGCCCACAATTTATAGTGTTGGTTACCCGTTGCTCGGTTGGATATCTCTTATAATCACCACAATGTTAATGCATAATAATTAACTTTATAGAATCTAGTACTAAGATACTCGCCCACAGTCAAGTTGGTGTTTGTACCTAATCTATAGATAGAATTTTAGTAAGAAATCTACAAAGATGACATTTTTGTAAACCTTCATTTACATGACCATCAAAAAACGACTTTTTTTATGTGATTACAAAAAAAAATGTGGCATAAAAGTTTTGAATTATTTTATTCTTAATACTACTGAGATATCTTGGTTTGTTAAAAAGTCTCATCCCTATCATAAAATGTTTACAGGTATTAAAAGTTGATTAAGAAAATATCTAGGTTGCTCATCTAGCCTCTATAAAGTTTAATGTAATCTAGCTTATTAATGACCGTCTGACCTAAATAGAGGTTATATTTTTCCTTAACCTTGTTTATAGTCCTGGGTAACAACACGCTTTTACTTAGATACCTACTATAAAAAGACTGATATAATATCTTCTCAACAAATGTGTTCTGTAAATTAATTCATTACACACTACTATGGCAGTAATTTCAAACTTATACAAATTGGCATCACACACACAGAATATCAAAAACAAAAGCCTAACAACAGATCAAGCAATTCCATTTACATTTTAGAATTCGAAGCAACCGGACCAAGTCATTGTTATCGTTGTACGCAAACTGTACAAGCCATAAATGTCCTAAATACGTACGTCGCGTCGGTACGGCCAATTCCCCGTATGTGCCGGTATGGAAGCGACGGACGACCGTAACGGCCGAATTCGACGTGTATGCAAGACACTTTATGCCTACCCGACCGATGCGTTTCAGGTTTCTAGTGGAAATGACTCTTCTTTGTCTAAATTAGTGTGTACGAGTTAGCGAGGCGAATATGTAGGCTGGACTCGGTCTCGTCTTGTGAACTCGTTTATATTAAGATATTTTTATATCTGTATGATATGCGCTTATTCACTTGCATGAAATTCAAACTTTAAAAGAGTAACCTCTACCTAAACAAAAAGCTTATTCTTAAAAACAATTTAAGTAACAATTCTATTTCGATTGTTAAAATATTTTTAACAAGCGAAGATGTTCTACATTGGTGTTATAAATTAGACTAACCAAAAGTACTTTTACAACAAAAAATGTAATTTAAAACAATCTTTTCGTGTTCTGCAATCGTAAGAAATAGAGTACTCACAAAAGTTAGTGAAGTAATTAATTGTAAAGATAAAGTAAATAACAGGTAGGTACGGTGCCAGAAACCGTGGCAAGCGGCCAAACCTGGCTACAACTAAATAGAATTCCACAAGTTTTACGTACATTTTACGCTACGAACATACTAAGGAGTATACATTATCCTGTTACTACATGTTGCAATGAGCTTGTAGCTAGCCTTTTCTCAAGCTAAGTAGGAGTCAGCTTCCAGACCTACCAGATTTAGCTCAATAGTTCATTTTACATGGCGTGGCGGCCTGACAAAACCTCCTCCTAAGTAAAGTGGCTTGAGGTCTTACGTGAGATTGCATTGGTGGTTAGAATTAAAATGACAGTCTCAACGACTATCGAACAAAGTATGTTTTCTTTAAATATGCAATATCGTATACATCCACTTACTTTAGGTTATTCAGTACTTAGTGCATAACCTTTTTCGACATTGATCCGACCGAGGATTGAACTCGGGACCTGAGTTGGCGACATCTTTAAAACCGGTATGTATGTACACTCAACTACGAAAGGCTCTATATTATTATGTATAGGTATGAGCTCATCTCATTATTACATAGTAGGTATCTATATACTTATATTTACATATAGATATCTAGTTCGTTTTCTTCATTAAGCCTCGTATTCTCGGCCGCTTGCCAAAGTAAGTTATCCCTAATAGACTTTTTTACGCCACATCGGTTACACACGCATTCTTAACGTTTTTGGTGAACAAAACGAAAATGTTATTGTGTTTTTCCGTGAAAGGAAATTATCTGTGGTTCCGACGTTTGGATTAATCAATAGATAAGTTAAATTATAGATAAGTCCATCTTTGTACCATCATACTTTGTGCGAAAGTTTAAATAAATGAAATTAAAATTTTCTTTGAGTATGAAATATCTATTTTATTTTATTTTACAATGACTGTCAAAAATCCGTACAATTACTAACTGCCGTAAAATTAATACAATTCTATATAATTAAAATTGTAAGCGCAAATTAGGCATACGTTTATTTATTTATGGACTTATTTCTCACGACACGTAAATATTTAAAATATTTTATTCTATTTAAAAATATACGCATTAATAATATCATCTCATCACTATAAATACTTAAAATAATGACTTTTTTTTAACAAAAAAGACGAACAGACGACCTCCTTGGAAGAAGATGACATATATTGATCCTCAAATACTTATATTCATTTTTCCACTAAACCTCTAATACTAAAACACTCACTTTTAAGACGTGCTTAATATCTATCGGTCACTACTTGACACCTTAAAGTGACAGCATAAGACTAAAGCCTTAAATTTTAGTATTTAGCTATTAAAGTTTTATTATAAATGCAGGTTAGTCTATTTGTTTACTTAGTCGCCATTAGACAAAAAATGGTCTCAAATTAATTGCTAACACATAATAAAATTATGTTAATGTTAGAAGAAGTAAATAAAATAAAAATATACAATTAATATTTACAACAATAGGTACCTTAACGCAACTCATGTGTAAGAAGTACTTAAATGTCTCTCTTAAGTGTGCAGAGACATGAGACTTAACGAATACCTACTTAAAACTAATTAAATTTCAGTATTGTAGCAAAAAAAAATATTTTGAAAACATATGTAATTCACTTTTCCTCTCCATAACGTTGCTGCCTCAAAATTCCAACACACTTTTGACATTTCACAGAAATTCATTTGAAACTACACTTTTAATATTGACCCCTCTCAAAATTCTCAAAACACTTCTGACATTTCATAGAAATTCATTTGAAACTACAACTCCCTCAATCTAGTCTCGCCAGCCTAAAACAATTCGTTAATTAACTGAGTAATGAGTATTATGTATTTGCTTAATTATGTTATCAAATAATTAGACAAAGGCTGATACTTAATTTAAGGACGGACATTACACTTAATTATGCATTATAAATATAGATTATGGAAATTTCCACGAATAAGACACTTCTATTATTTTAATACAAAGTAAAATAACAACGATAGATCTATGCGTAGATAGTGTTTAGGCAGAATAGCCTAGAAAATGTGTAGGAATTTTCCTTAATTATTTTGGCGGCAACATTTTTTTTTATGCTAGATCTAGAAGGCTAGTTGCTGCTTATGGTAAATACTGAGGAATTATAATCACATATATTTTATGTTTTAAAAATCGATTCTAATATTATAAATACGAAAGTTACTTCATCTGTTTATATTTCTGTTACGTTAAAAACGGCTTAACCACTCAAATAATTTTGATAAAATTGTTAAGGGGTTAACAGAAACACCGAAAGAATAAAATGTACTTTTTGCTGCGACAACCCTCATCGATGCAGACAAAAGCTAGTTATGTATTTTTCTTTTATAATATGCAACTTAGTGAAAAGTAAATCCAAAAAGAAAAATGGTCATAGAAAAATAAGCCCATCATTGATCCATTTAAGGTGACATTTACAAAATATGGGTTACAAAATTACCAGACTGAATGAAAAAGTACCCACTAACACCACAGTACGCATATCTTAACTTGATCCCTTAGATACAAATCCATTTTATCTTTAATCACATAAAAGCATTATTAATACTAATTAAACAATAAGCGCCGAACGTATCAAGGTGAGAATCTCCTGATACAAAAAAATAGGACGCCCTGACGCTGCAATGACCTTGACCACGAATCATATATATATCAAGATATTTCTTCAAACAGTACCAGTTTCATCCCACATACCATAGAAGTAACAACATTTAATTAATTAAAATTAAATAACTTAGTTACAATGTTCAAGTTACAGTGTTTGTTTTTGTGCGTTTACGCAGCTACCGTTTCCATTGCCAGCAAAGGTAAGACATTTCTTCTTAATTTAATAGGGTTTTGATTTTGGTCCCTTTTTAATATACCCATGATTTTTTAATTTTAGTTTGGCAATTTGACATCTTTTAAACAGAAAATGGCCAGTCAACTAGTTCTTCTGTGCCCTGGAAAAGCAAAAATTAGTTCCACCAATTTATTTTCCCTTTTCCCTACGGGGGACTAGGCGGGAACACATTTGCAATCTAAACCTTTTATTCATTTTTTAACCTATCCGGAAATCATTTCCTATACCTTTATTCCATTTTCAGGAATAAAGGTATGATCAATACCATGAACTCTTAAAGCTGGACTACTGCCGTCCGGAAACGAGACGCCCCAAGCCTAATGTAGTGCGCCATCTCGCTTTCGCAATGGCAACAGTCCTGCTTAAAAGCGTAAAGAACGTGCAGTGTTGTTTCCAAGGGATCCCCAGTCGTAATAGAATTTAGGTTGCACAAAGGAAACTTTTGACTATCTCGTGCTATATAAATATACATAGATATATTATTGTACATTAACAACCCTAACTACCTGAGTACACCCTTTAAAATAGTAGACCCACCAATTAGTCTCAGGTTTAGCTATTTGTAGTTCGTTAGAAGTTATTACAGCTCTTCAAAAGTACTAATAAGGTTGTTTACCTATATGTTATAAGATTATATTTCCCACGGTTGATATGCTAAAAAGCTCTTGAATGTCTTTTGTTTTATTTAAAACTGTCTAAACAATGCCGTTTTAGGCTACTTGTTTTCCGATTATCTCCATAATGATTTTTTTTTTTACATGAACAAGAGTAATTTGTTTTTGTTCTTCTGGCTTACGCTATATTTTTGTTTATTTAGACACCCATCTCAAATACTTTTTATTAACTTCTTCGAACAAATTAATTACCTTTTTGCACATTTTCAGTTCCGTTCGTCGACAAATGCAAATGGGACGACAAGGATTGCCTCCTGAAGTCCTCCCAGAAGGCTCTGCCGTTCGTGGCCGCTGGTCTACCCGACATTGGTCTACCGCCCCTGGACCCTGTTCATCTGGATAAGGTGGTCTACAATGAGGGAGGCCTAACGATCACCTTTGAAGACATGACCCTGAAGGGAACCACCAACTGCAAGATGCAGAAAGTAGAGTAAGTGGCTATTTGAAAATATGTTTTGTGAAAACGTAGGCGCAAGGTGTCCGTCGTTTATTTCATTATAAAATCGCTAAGACTAAGGGATTTACATTAATACATACAATTCTTCTATATGGGAAATATAGATACTGGTCATTTTCGCTGAGAAGATATAAGTTTGATAATATACTACATACTTCAAACTAATAAAACTATTTTTTCCGCTACGCCTTGCAATTGGGTTGCCGTGCGATATTCAGGGTATTATAAAAGCTAGCTTGTCTAGTTAGACGGTGAGATAGACTACTAAGTCGAGAATAAATATTTCATAGTAGAACAAATAAGTAAGAAATACTATACAACAGCTATTTATCATCTGATTTCAAGAACATTTCGTAAGTTTCTGTCCCTTCCTACAGAATGATAGTTTAAGAAGTTCAGGATAAGCCTCGAACGACATTTGTTGTTGTTGTTGGGCTGAACTTTACTAATTAACCTTTTGTTAAGATAATAATAATGTAATAGAACTTAACAGTAGGTTGATCAAATTTACATGACATTAATTTTGAAACCATACACAATTTATTGAACGTAATTGGACGAATAAACAAATTACTGTAAGAAATAGCATTGATTTAAGTAACTAATTTAGTTGACAATTTTTATAATTATATTCACTTTTATTTAAAAAGAAATAGCACAATAAATATTCCATTATAACAAAAAGAAAATAGTTCTTTGATATTACAAGTTATTAAGGATAGTAACTAGTCTATGATATAATGATGCTACGAATAATTGTTTATACCTATACTTTATTTCAAGCAATTTCTGTTAAACTGCCTCCTCTACCCTCCTTCTATCTCTCTCTGGTTAAAGATGTGGTGACCCAATACCCAGCGAAGGATAAGCGTGGGTTCAAACAAGTGATGATCTTACTTATGTTTCTTTTACAGACGTAACACAGCCGAATCAGCTTTGTACATTGACGCTGAATGTCCCATCGAAGTAAAGGGCATCTACACAGCAGCAGGCCATGTTTTAATCGTACCCATTGAAGGACACGGACCGTTTACCGTAGCTACAGGTATTTAAACAATTGGTATATGGAATGCCTTTGGAAGGTCACTTTGCGAAAAAGCTCGACCAATGACTTATATAATTACTAATTTATTCGAGAGCATCACAATTTTTTATTTCGCTAAAGTGGAATAACAATATAATATTATTTATTATAAATTACTAAATATTTAAAGTAAAAGAATGATTACTATAAAAAGAATATCAACTGAAATAAAAGAACATTCTCCATTTTTTTTTATTTGCAGCATATTTTTTTGTATTGCTTTTAAATTAAAACTTCTTTTTGCAGAGAATGTCTTCATATCAATTAAGGTTGGTCTGACTTACGTCGATGGTAAAGATGGAGTCCAGCACTGGCAGGTTGGCAGCACTGATTACACCTTCGACTTCAAAGAAAAGGCTCATCTGATCTTTGAGAATCTCTTTAATGGTGACAAGGAAAAATGTAAGTTTCAAATAATATAATCACAATTACAGCTATGTTTGCATGTCACAGATCAAAAAAAAGATGATTACTCTTTGTAAGTAGAGTATTTGTTATAAAGTTTTCCGCTTTCAATTATGTAGGTATGGCATTTCTGATTTTTATACATCATGGTTCATTTTTTTAACCGTACGATGTCATTATTTTCTGTGGTAGATAAAGGTAACAAATCAGGATAAAAACGAAAAAAGAAGACGCCACTTAAGCAGTAAAACCACTGCCAAAAACCTGATTCTTTTTTTTACTTATTTATAACACCAATTGTTTTTTTAGCTGACGCAGTCAACGCGATCTTCGCCGAAAACTGGAAGGACCTAGCACTGACCATCGGCAAACCTATTGTGGATGAAGTAATCAACAAAATCAGAGGCCACCTCAACAAGTTTGCTCTAGAAATACCGGCCAAAGACTTGGAGGTGTAAAAAAATAACTTTCCTTTTTTCTTTTAATACTTTGATTCTTCCAAACACAATCCAAAAACATAATTTTAATAGTATTCCATATCCATTGTTAATAGAAGATTCTTTACACACCTTATTATAATAAATGTATTTTTTTTACATATTTTTTTTATTTTTACCATCTTAATATGTATGGTAGGCATAAAACTTATTACGTGTGACGAAGTATGTAATTTTTTTGTAATTATTGTCAGAACATATAATTGTTTAATTTATATAAATAACAAATTATAACGAAAACATTACTAAGTCTCAAAGGGTACGAAATTATAATATTTTATTACATCTACATTCAAGGCGTCTGGCTTGTAGACAACTAGAGAAACGAAGTCTTGTGTACTCTTGACACTGGACAGTAGGCAAAATGACGGCTCCAAATATCAATATTAAAGTTTAATAACACATTTATAAAAAATACCACACATAAGTAGATCATTGAAGAATATCATGCTACAAAAACATTCACACCATGAAGTCCTCTGTCAACAAAGGTTCAAAAAGTAGTATTTAAAAAAAGAAATACTAATTCGGATATTTCATCATACTAGAGCGCATGTGCAGTAAGCTTTAATTATCTATACAAACATGAACGGCTCAATCAAATTATCGTAAATACTCTACGGTAAAAATATTAATGATGCATTTGATGGCAACACCACCACCTACCGTGTTCACCATAAAATAAATATTACATTTTATTACTGGCTACTTATAGAATTGTTTAATTAATAAGTAGACGTCGATAATTATTAGTACCGATGTTTACATATTAATTGGTTATTTGAAATAAGCAAATAGCTGTAAATATTTTCTACTTTCTAAGGCAATATTTTTTTCTCAAATAGTTACAGATGATATTTACTAAAAACCTTACTGTAGATAAGAAAGCAAGGTATATTATTCTACATGATTATAGCAATTTTTTATTTCGATGATCGAATTAAAATAAATAAGTAAATGAACTTCGTGAAAACTGATTTGGTATTTTGTGAACAGAATTTCACCTACATAGTATGGAATCAGGCTAACTTTCTTCACGTAAGTCCTTCGTAAAGTAATGGATCTACCCTACGTGAAGTAAGGTGCTTTAAATAAGGTAAACACAATACCTTTCTTTTGTACTTCAAGCACCAATGAAACCTGTTTAATTTGCTAAAATCTTTTGCCGAAATCATGTTCTTAAGTTAAAATATACGATACGATAGCTACTTTTACCAAACTTTTTTAATGAGAATTTGTTTTTTAAAGCTGAATAAACAAATCGGTCACTCATTGACATACTATTCGGCTGCACATAATCGACTAATCAATACGTCGAATGACAAGTGCAGGCGCTAATCACTCAAATCACTTCTACCCCGAACTAAATTCAAATCGCACCGTTAATATCCAGGGTTGTCAGCTGAGTGCTCTAATTAGAGCAGTGCCATTGAAGGGTGACGCGGCTACCGGACAAATGACGCTTCGAATAATGGAGTAGGTGTTCACTGGACGAACACTCCTTGAATATTAAGTGACAACCCTGAACAGTTTTGAGGAAGCAATTTGTTTTTTCGCGTGTTGATGTTTTCGTTGTACTAGTTTGTATTCAGATTTGTTTTTGAATTCATTTGGATTTAAGCTTTATTGGAGTGTGGATTACGGAAAGATTTTTAATTGGGATACATTGCCAAATGCAGGATTTTTTGTCTATTCTATCCATGTCTTTGAAGAAAGTTACATTGTGTTATACAATGCAGGATTTGTCAAAGTCATATTGAAAAAAATTGCAAGACAATATTCCAAAGCGGAAGAGGCCAGCGCCAAAAGCCTTTACACAAAAAAAATACACGACCAAATAACAAATAACCTACATCGTCATTTGTTTACTTCATACCCCTAATTGTACCTTATGTCCTAAATCTATAGTAATTAGGTTTAGATTACCAGAAAACATTACCAGACAAAAACCAAGATTGTAAACTTTCACATTAAAGATTAGGGGCAAAGCTAATTTACCTACCTCCGTAGTTATCCATCATATTTAGAAAGTTTTGAAGAGAATAAACTCATAAACAGACAGCTATAAACTAATAATATTTCGAGTTGTTGAAACCGCAGAATATTAACAACTTTTATGTCGGAATGCGTCTCGTAAAATATTTTATTTACCATTTTGTATAAACAATAACGCGCCTGTTAGTTTAATCTTAGATACTATTGTGCGGTGAAACGATATATGTGTTCTTTTAACATAAATAAAGGGTATTAAAGACTTTTAAATGCCACAAATTATGATTGTATGAGAAATAACACACATGATTTTCAGACAACTTTCATACATTACCTATACAGTTCATTTAATTTGTGGTGTGTCGATGTGATCTACGCAAAAGCAGTTCATTGTTCAGTTATTACCATTGGGAAATCGTCACGCGTTAAATGTCGCAAGCACACAAACCTATCTTTGCGCAAAAAAAAAAAACTACATTTATTTTCAGTAAAAGTTCTTACCATCGAACATATCTAACTTAAAACAACAGCATGTCATAGTAATGTCCAAATAACCATGTCATGTGTATTTCTGTACTTTATACGTACCCGTAAATCGATACATCTACCTAAGGTGCATTAGCAGACTATTTACT
Source organism: Autographa gamma (assembly GCA_905146925.1). Taxonomy (NCBI): domain Eukaryota; kingdom Metazoa; phylum Arthropoda; class Insecta; order Lepidoptera; family Noctuidae; genus Autographa; species Autographa gamma. The sequence continues at coordinate 4,149,668 of LR989858.1, forward strand.
AACTTCTAATCTATCTACCTCCTATGTCGCTAAACCCTGCAAAGCTCCAACTGTGAATTCACAGATGCGACGAGCACAGTTTAAGTGAAAAGTTTGACGTTACGCTCGCATCAACTAACTTCTAAAATAAAATGTCCAAGAACAGTTTTTTTCTTAGTCTCTTAGTCTGTACTGCAGTTTGCACTGACAAACTTAACTTGTGTTTTACGTTGAGACTTTTGTTACAAAGATTTATTGGTCTTTTGAAGTTACGGACTGTGATCTCGCTGGGTATTATCTCCTTTCAGTGGCAGTTTTGAATAATCGTATTTGCATTTTATACAGTACTGGGAGTTTATGTTTATTACTTTAAATGGACTTTATGGGTTCAAGATTTAAAAGCTCATTTTGGCAATTGACGTATACTCGTGTGCTTTCTTTAAAGTAATGCATGTGTTCGCTGCTTTTTTAGGCAAACGTGATAAATTTAGTTGATTAGCAGATCCGAAAAATGAATATTTACTTTTTTGGTCTCCAATGTTATCGCTTTGCCCTGCAGTGGGACGATTATGGCTAATATATAATAATAAATGTTATCGCTTGAATCAACCGACACAGCGAAAAGCCTACAGACCTAAAAGTAACTACAGATGATTTATATTCAAACTTTTTGGAAATGTAACACTTTAAAAGCATCAATAACATTTTAAAAACATCGATGCATTAACACTGCTATCATTTGGACATTTTATAAGCACACCCCGTAAAATTTTTAAATATCAAAAATCATTCTAAAATACTACCAAAATTTTCACATAGCATATTTGAGTAACATTAAACACTCAAATATTTCGCAACGAAGTTAACTGTGGCTTTTATAACATTCAGTTAAATGTAAATTACGTTTGTTCGTCCGCCATTTATTTTATAAACTGCACTATGTTGTGGTAATTATTGTGCTATGACATATAATTTTAATTATGTTCTAATTTGCGTTTGTAATGAAATGGGGTTGTTTATTGACTTAACTAAACATTAGAATATAATTGACTCTCTAAATGGCAAAATTCTCTTTAGATTGCAAAAGGCATCGATTGCCTTATTTATTTATTTATTTAATCATTTATGTACACACAACACTGGAATATTTCGTATTTAAAAATTATGTACAAAGGTGCTGCTTATTTCTTCAAGAAATTTCTCGCAGACCCGCGAAAGGAAAATTCGTCAATATTATTTATTTATTTATTCAAATCACACAGGTTCAGGTTTTAAAAGGTTTTCACAATAAAATTATAAATTTCCTCAGATTTTTTTTTCGCCTGTTATAATATCTATTTTCAACGTAAAACCCATGTGACAACGTGGCAAAAACATTTTTTGTTGAGAAATGGTTCTGTACTTTCGTGGATGGTTTCCTATATTCAACTTTGTCGTCCATTTGTTGTTCATCAAATAAAGTAAGACATATTATATTATAATCTGTCATCTGTCATCGAGACGTCAGTTAGTACGGTCACGTAAATTCTGCTCCGAAATAAATATTTCAAAATCCTAGTAAAAGTTTATTCTACAACTGCGTGCTGTGTGGACACTCAAATACTGAACCCTATGGGCTGCCATCTCATAGTTTGCTGTTCGGCTTAAGTGTTTTAAATAGTGTTAAATGTGTAAAACAAAGTATATTGTGGCGGTGATTAAACAAAAGTTGTAGTTTTTGCAAAGTTGACATTATTAAATATTGCAAATCTACCGCCTGCTGTGCAAAATCTGTAGTTTTGTGGCCACTCCTGATTCGATATTTCGTTCGCAATATTAATGTCTCCGTGGCTCTGAGCGTTGACTTCTTGTGCATGAACAAGGCGTCGCGAGTTCGAATCCGACATTTCGCATTTCGTCTTTTTGTCTTTCTTGTGCTGTTTGGGTGATTGATTACGCATTTAAATAATGTCTAACTGCGATACATGTGGATTACCAGTTAAACAAAACGAAAAAATAGCATGTAGTAACTGCGATAAAGTATATCATCACCTATGCGTTAAACTGAGTGCTACTGCGTATAAAAGACTAAGTAAAGCTGCACGTTCTGCGTGGAATTGTCCGAGTTGTTTATCCGAACAAGGGCCTTGTAGAATGACGTCTGATGGCTCTGAAGCAGAGGACGATAAGATCAGTGACATACGACTTATTATACGAGAGGAGATTCGGAATACATTGCGTATTGAAGTCAAGAATATGATAAGCGAGCTTAGATATGAAATGGATGAGTTGAGGAAACAGATTGACGAGCTAAAGTTATCCGGATCCTTTGACATCTCTCAAGTTAACGACTTAAAGGCCGAACTCCAGGGTGTGCAACGTGAGAACAATGAACTTCGTTCTCAGAACTCCACTATGCAAGAGACTATGGCTCAGCTGAAAACACAAATTAACTCCCTGGATCAGAATATGCGCGAGGCGAATTTGGAAATTAACGGGTTGCCTGAAAATAAAAATGAAGTGTTACCTTCCATTGTTACACAATTGGCTAGTGTTGTGTCATATAACCTTAAGGACTCCGATATCATGAAGTGCACTAGAGTGGCTAGTATGAACAATAACAAGTCTCGCCCACGCTCTGTTATAGTGAAGCTGCGTAGTCCAAGATGTCGTGACGAATTTTACTCTGCTGTAACTAGATTCAATAAATCTCACACGGAGGATAAATTGAACACTAGTCTTCTGGGGTATGGTGGTAGCAAGGTGCCAGTTTATGTATCTGAGCACCTTTCTCCGACATATAAATCCTTACATGCTGCTGCACGTCTTAAAGCCAAAGAAAAATCATATAAGTTTGTCTGGGTTCGCTATGGTAAAATTTTTGTATGTAAAAGTGAAAATTCGGGTACTATTCTGATTAAGGATGAGCAGAGCCTAGAAAAAATTGTATAATTAGCATTATTAATTTAGTTTCTAAGAGTCATGTTTTGATATAATTTAGTTTTAATGGATAGTATTTCAATTTTCTATCAAAATGTGAGAGGGATGAAAACGAAGTCTCATGAAATTTTATTGTCAATCTTAAATTCTGATTATGACATTATATGTCTGACAGAGACGTGGTTAGATGACTCGTTCTTGTCTTCTGAATACTTTGATCAGAGATATACTGTAGTACGCCGTGACCGTAGTACACAGTTTAAAGATTTGTACTCAAAAAGTTATGGTGGTGGGTTATTGGTAGCTATTAATAATAAGTATAATTTTGTTAATAAAGTTGAATGGCAAACTTCTATTGAGGATATGTGGCTATGTATTAGTGCTTATGGCGTCTGTATGAATATTTGTGTTGTGTATTTACCGTCTTATATACCTTGCCATACCTTTAACCAATTTCTGGCCAGGGCTGAGGAAATTTGTTTGCGTTATACAGACCGCGCTACTCTGATTCTTGGTGATTTTAATCTTCCCAATTTGAACTGGTTTAAATGTAATCCCTTTCTAGGTATAAGTGACACGAAGTACTTAGCGTTAAGAGACTTTCTAAGCATCACCGGGCTTGTTCAAACGAATAAAATCTGTAATGCAAATGGTAATATCTTAGATCTCGTTCTTGTGGATGAGAACTCCAGTCTCTCTGTTTCTAGTGCACTCCCCATAAGTAAACCTGACGTGCATCATCCGCCACTGGAATTAGCTCTTTCTAAAACTTTAATTTCTAATTTAAATTATAATATTATAAAGTCTAAATATATTTTCCACAAAACAGACTATGAGGCATGTGTTCGTGATCTACATAAAGTTAAGTGGGAGGATTATTGTCACTTGAGTTGTAATGATTATGTTCTGACATTTTACAATATACTGTGGGATATCGTAGAGAAATATACGCCTAAAGGTAAACCTAGAAATAATTGTTATCCAGTTTGGTTCTCAGTCCCGCTGATAAAACTTCTTAAAGAGAAACATAGATACAGGACTCGTTTCAAGCGGTACAGTAACCCTCGGGACTATGATACTTTTGTTTGCCTACGATTGCGAGCTGCAAGAGCTATGGATGGCTGTTTTAGAGATTATATAGAAAGAATAGAGAGTGAATTAAAAACAAATGTAAAAGCTTTTTGGCGCTATACCAAGTCAAACAAAAAATTCAGAGGTGTGCCTGACCAGGTTTTGTGGGGTGATCGTGTTGGTGAGGGTGGTAGTGGTGTAGCTGATATATTTGCAGAATACTTTGCGTCTGTGTATGGTGTTAGCCAACAACATAGTAACTTGTCTCCAGGTTATTCTACGTCCAACTATATTATGTATAATACACGCATTTCTGAAAACGATATTAGGGATAGCATCAAAAAGTTAGATATCAATAAAGGGGCTGGTCCGGATGGATTGCCTCCTATTTTTATACGTCTCTGCATGGATGCACTTATTGTACCACTGCAGATAATTTACAATAAATCCCTTATGGAAGGTACATTCCCCGATTTGTGGAAAATCTCACACGTCATCCCCATTCATAAATCTGGTAGTTTGAATGATGTAACAAACTATAGACCTATCTCTATTATATCACAATTTGCAAAGATGTTTGAGGGTCTTATATATGATGTAGTTTACTCTCACCTCCGACACATAATTAGCTCGAAGCAACATGGTTTCGTGTCTAACCGTTCTACTATGTCTAACTTACTTATTTACACTACTTTCATTGGTAACACATTTGAAGCTAGAGGACAGGTTGATGCTGTATACACAGATTTTTCAAAAGCTTTCGATCGCGTTGATCACTCAATTCTTTCTCTCAAACTAAATCATGCTGGAATACATGGCTCTCTGTTGCGATGGTTTGAGAGTTATTTAATAAATCGTACTCAGATTGTTGCCTTGGCGGGATATGAATCTGTGCCTTTTTCTCCTGGTTCTGGTGTTCCTCAGGGTTCTAAGTTAGGCCCTTTGTTATTTTTAGTCTTCATAAATGATCTTTTAGATTTAATATATTGCAATTGTTTAGCATACGCTGATGACTTAAAAATATACTGCAGAATATCGGACCTGACTGATTGTTTAAAGCTTCAAAGAGATCTTGATGTCCTTCAAAAATGGTGCATCAACAATAGAATGACGCTCAATGTAAAAAAATGCCAAAGTATAACATTTACAAATAGAGTGAATTACATTATATTTAATTATCATATAGATGGATCGGTATTGACCAGAGTATCAGTCATCCGTGATCTTGGTGTGCTCTTTGATACAACTCTTTCCTTTCGTGATCACGTAGATACTATAGTCGCTAAGGCTAAAAGAACGCTTGGTTTTATAATCCGCATGTCGAAACCTTTCCGAAATCATAGCAGCATTATTTTACTCTATAACGCACTAGTGAGAAGCTCCTTGGAGTACTGTGCTACGATTTGGTCTCCCTATTACTCGAATCATATCAATAATGTTGAATCTGTTCAGGCCCGTTTTGTTAGGTATCTTTGTATGAGAAGTGGCATTCGAAAAACTATACCTGATTACAACGATAGGTTAAGACACTTTAAAATTACCAGCTTAAAAGAAAGACGAATCCATTCCGACTTACTTATACTATACAAAATCATTAATGGTTCCATAGATGCACAATTGATTAACTATTTTTACTTTAAGACTAGCCAACGCAGCCAGCGTCATCATCGCATTTTTCAATTGCCAACATCAACTTTAAATACTACATTTAACAGCCCTTTGACGCGTATGGCAAGGTTATATAATGAAAGGTCGAACATGTCGGATCACCCTATTGAAGTTTTCTCTATGAGTTTTGCTTCATACAGATATTCCCTATATAAACAATGCCAAAAATGTACATCGCCATAGCTCAATTTGTTTTGTTTTTGTAGTGCTTACTAGAAACACTCGTACTTAACTGTTTTTTTTAATTAGTCTCTAATATGTATTATGTCAATGTCATGCATACCTGTTATTTGCATGGTTACTGAAATGTCGACTTCAGATGTTATGTTATTTTATTTGTTAGTGACTGTGCTGTTGGTGTGCTTATTTTAAATAAATAAATAAATAAATAAATAAGTGATATATGACATTTCCAAAATTTAAAAAAACACAGTTTTCATGACACGTTTTCGTAAACTTAATCGCCTTTTAAAAAGCAATTCATTTTTACCTGCACCTGCAGTAATGCTCGCAAATTGTCCAACATCGTATAAATAAAACCCTCCGTGGAGTATAATCCTTGAAAATTGCATGCATTTATAATGTATTAATAGGAACAAATTGCTAGCCGTATTATTCATAATAGCTCCTCAATTAACCAATGAACATAACACTAAGCCAGTAACTTATAGACATAGAGTTTAAAAAGTTAAAACTATAGAGTGCAAGTAATGCTAAAAGCTCATTGTGCCGATCGCGACGGTAAGCAAATTTTTAGAATTATGGAGTACATTCATTTACTGATTTATTTTCCGTGCAACGGCAGACGACAGATGTTTATGACGGATGTTTGATGATTCCGATATAATTAGGATAACGTTATTGGGTCTGGAGATAGTTTAATTAAAATGGCGGGCACTACTTTGACTTAAGTTTTGCGACGAAACTAGTTCATACAAGTACACACGGTGCATACCCTGCGCACTCTGTAGTTTTTAATCTATTCTCTTAGGTTATAAATATGTAATAATGTCTTCATTATGCCACGTATTACGTGTCACATAATAGTAACCGTGCTATTTTGCTTATAAATATTGTAATTTGTTCTATTTACTCTTGGGAACAGGCAGTTACAGAAATGTATATATTTAACCTTCAGAAGTTACAAGTTTTGGTCAGCTGAAGATAGTTTTAAATGACAAAGTGGATTTTTCTTTGGTATTTGACTATAGTGGTTCATTTCCATGGGCGGAAGCCACACTCCAAAATTGTGCACTAACTTTGGAAGATAGTTTGACTTTTCTTGTGGATATTTTTAACTTGAGTAGATAGTATTTAAGCTGCGCAACTGTAACATTTAATTTGAGTCCAGTATCACAAATCAGTTAGCAATTAAAGTTTATGTTCCAGCACACTTGTTTTATTATTCAAATAATGAACTGATACAGTCGAGTAACTGTAATTATTTGATACGTAAATATTCATAACAGAAAAACCTAAATTAATTTCCTAGTACTTAAAAAACATATTTATATTTCCAAAGCAAAACTTCCGAGCTTCCAACTTTACGTGTACATTTGTTTACTTTTAAACAAACAACATGAATGTTAATACATTAATTATAATAATTTAAACTTGGCGCCTAGTAACATACGCAAAGCAATGAATATTAACAACGTCCATTACAAAAGATTTCTGAGAACAATTATTAAAGTTAATAAATTATATTACGGTAACACCGTACGGAGAATTTATTATGATGAGATTTATAATATCATGTATTGGAACAATCACACCGTTGATCTGGATAAACGAATAGATTAACAAAATTATTTAATATTTTTTTTACATGTAATTAGGACTTTAGAAAGCAGTAACAAAAGACTATTGACAAAAAAACTGTTAATGGAACTATGTTTAATTATGAAGGACTCATGACAAGTCTCTTAAATTTTTCAATTAAATATAAATCTATGAATTGTAAAAACATAACGCCAGGACCTGTATGAGGCGACGGACAATGCCGTTCGTGTAGCTGAAAATTGGTCTGGAAAAATTTTACTGCCATAATCGACACGCTAAGAAAAATGTGTGAATAAAATTTTCAATCGCAACACAAAGAACTTTATACATCTATTGATTCATAAATAGACTGAATTAATTTAGCTTTGAAGAGATTTATTGAATCTACTCGTGACCAGAGGGCTGGTTTGTTCCTTGCACAGAGAATCGGCATAGCCATTCAACGTGGCAATGCTGCCAGCCTTCTGGGCACGTTCCCCGCCATTGACAAGGATGACGATGATTTCTTTGACGCCGTTTAGTTTTTATTTATGTAAGTTTTAATTTTAGTATAGTTAGAGTGTGTTCTTATATTACATTTACTTGTAACCAAGTAAATAATGAATACGTCTAGCTCTAGCTAAAATAAATAAAATAAAAATAAAATTCATTTATTTCAGGCATTAAACCCATACACAATACATAAAATAAATAGAAAACAATTGGAAAAAGTTGAACGATTAAACAACTTTTTATAATGCATATATTCTATTTTTCTTTTGTTTTAAAGCAGTAAATCAGAGACATTTTAAACTTGTTTACTTTTATATTTTTTGAAAGCTGATTTAAAAATAAAAACCCATTTGTCGTTCAGGGACATGTAATATGCTACCCTAAAGGGTATTTTGCATTTATTGAGTTTCTAAACTTTTCATTTCAAACAAAGATAAAAATAAAGTATATTCTTTTTTATTGTACTTAGTAATATGAAGTTGAAATCGCTTTTTAATATGAAAAAATAATGTAGACAGTACTATGTTTCAAAGGCGCTTGCTTCATAAAATATAATATAAAATCTTCATTGGTCTTAAATTACTTTAGATATTTTTTTACTACTAGGCTAAATCGTAAGGTCCGATAAACAGCAACAATAACACGCAACAAAATAAAAATCATTTGAAATTCATTTCGAACACAATATTTCCTGAATTTTTACTAACAAAATACACAATAGCGAAGAAATGTTAAAATTATGAATCTTTACACAATGAAAAATGTCCCAGAAACTCCGTCCGACTCGAGACTCTTGAGTAATGAAGTAATTGTACTTTAATCCTGTACAAATCTGAGATTTGCGGAAGAAATACAGATTATTTAGGGTTCCTTCTCGCTTTTAACGAAATAACATGAAGCTTACCAAATCAAAATTAAAATAAAACGCTGAAAGCTTCAGACGTCTAGGCGACTGTTTAATAAAGCTTTTTCATATGCAGATTCTCTGCTTTTAGACAAACAAATTAATATTTTTTTGTCTTATTTATCAGTCATTTTTAAATGACATAAAATTTTAGGTTAAAGACAGTACATTGAGTTACTTAGTTATCGAGTACCTTTGACCTTCTCTTCACAAAAGTATTTACCACACAAATCTCCCGAAGTTTACATACCTAGGTAGGTGTGTAAGTGTATGTAGGTACATATAACCATACACAAGTCTACATCGAAACAATTGACAGCCACGTCACTATCACTAAAAACCCATAATGAACGTGTTCATTGCAACGCCAGTGTAAGCAAACACAGTTTGACCTATAACTTGCAAGCAAGCCAGCCGCAATACTGTCATCAATGTGTTACTGAACCGTTGGCAGCTTAGTAATTAAACCGGACGATACTGAGAGACTCGCTCTCGGATGTACGAAGGCTACCGGGAACTACCGGGAAATTAGCTGAGAATTTGTACAAACAGATCGCTGGCTTCAGAATTATAGAACGATGTAGTTTAATTAGTGTTGGGGAGTTCTTGTAGTAAAAGGTTGTTATTTGTAGCGGAGTAGGTCATAGTTGTGGGTGGGTTGGATTTTATGAAAATAATAGTAGAAGAGTTTCTAAACGTAACAGTGAGAAGGATTTTTTTATGAGAGCTTTGTGCAGGCTTTATGTAGTGAAAATGTGCTTCAGTAACTTACCTTATATATGAACAGTAAATAATATAATAGAATCATTTTCGTACATAAATTTTCATTGAACAAAGAAGAGGTATTACATATCAATCATGTGTAGATAGTTAAACCTAAAACTTCAATACTTATATGAAATGTAATAAAGGCAACAGACAAACGCTACGACAATCAGTAAACACAATTACTGCAACATCGTTCAATACAGACTTAAATAAACAAAAGACTGCCACCATCATTATATTGGAAGTCGTAAGTCTTACATGTTACCGACCATTGCCGCAAGCGACAGGACACAAGTAGGCACAAATACTTTGGTAATATCCCCCCTTCAATCTAAATAAGGCCAGGACTCCACCAAAGCTAGAGCAGAGCTTTTTTTTAAACTAATAGTAACTAGTTCTTCAAACTTCGTTGTCTCGCCGGTCCTGAATAACGAATTCCTATTGGTTGTTTTACTAAATTCTTTGCTCTGCTATTTGCGTCTTTGGTTTGGTGGAGTCCGGCCCTAATACACCCCAGTCTACATAATACTCCCCCATACATATGCTAAGCGCAGTCAACGGAAAAAATACGCTTTCCCAAACTTTTGTTTGTTTTTTTACACTTGACTGGAGGAAGGAAGTTATGATATTAGTTCTATACTTGTACGTTCTTCCTCAAATCGATTTGTCTTTAACGATATTGGTAAAGTTTTGATTTATCGTAATCGTCAATCATCTGGACTCCGGTAATTTGTAGGTTTTATTATACGGGCCTTTTGGATAGGTAACATTTGTACAGTGGAATACAAATACTTAATTACGACGAATGCGGGTAAATTACGTAATAAAGTGTTTACCATATAGGCACTCATGGCTGAGGGTACTTCACTTCATTTTAAGCCTCACAATCTCTGAATATTTTTCTGTCGATAATAAGTAAACACGGGTCTCTTTCTATCTCATACACGCTCTAAAAACAAGCTTATTCGTAAACAAAAACAACTAAAAATATTTTTACGTGTTCAAAATTAAGAAAATTCTCCTAATCTTCCCCAGTTGGCTTAAATCCGAAAAAATACTTATTTCCAGCTACACCCTCATATAATCTAGCAGCCCAACAAACGCATCCAAAACATAGTGGATTGGAGTCTGAAAGCCATAAATATTCATTGACTGAACTCAACAGACTGGCGCAAGTGGAAATTGAAGGCATTCCTCGCCGACCGCTCGATACATCCCGCAGACGTATCGACCACTCTAACTGACACCTTACCTGGCTATTGTACATTCATATTCTAGAACAAATCACTGTACCCTAAGCATTCATATTCTAGAACAAATCACTATACCCTAAGCATTCATATTCTAGAACTCAGTATACGTTTATTAATATTTAGTTAAGAGTGGCTTTTGTTTCTGATCTTTAATTCTTTATCTTAAAATGTAACGGAAAAAAATCATTCATATTCTAGACTACATCACTATACATTTATTGATATTTAGATACTTACTTGAAGGAATACAGACTTTATTTTGTTTTTTTTCTGATTTTGAACGTAACGCGATAAATTGACACCTTACCTGGGTATTTATTGTACATTTGTACTCCAGCATTCATATTCTAGAACAAATCACTCTAAGTTTATAAATATTTAGTTGGAGAAATTGTGGTCTAGTTGTCTTTTGTTTGTGATCTCGAAATGTAATACAGTACCTTCTTGAATTTTATTATTACCTCAAAATGTGACGTAAGCGTCGCTTGTTTTCTAATTAAAACATTTTTGAATTGAAGAAACGACTTATTAATTTGATATTTGTCTATAGTTAATATGTAATCAGGTCGGTAACAAACTTTTTTCGGCTCTTATTATTGTTGCTAAATATCAGAACTCTCTATTTTTATTTATTCAACAAAATATTTCACGATACCCCAACCCCAACGTTCCAAAACTCTAATTAAATTACCTACCACAAAATAATTTAAAACAAAACAAACCCGAAATGTTTCCCTAAAGATAAGAAACATTTCGGTAACTTATACAAACCAGCTATTCACCATTAAGCCAAACAAAATTCCCTGATTTTTTATCACGCCGTAAATGTTAACAAAATATTTGGGCTTCTTTGATACCCGACTTTCTTCAGTATTAATCTCTTGGATAGATAAGGAGCATTTCTGTCTTCGCAAGAAACGTTAACGTTTTTCTCGAAACGAAGGAAAAAGTGAAGTATCGATTGCGAAGACATGATTCGACACGCGACTCGAGGGCTCTCGACTCCAAATGGTTTGGGAAACAACTTGAAACAGATTTTTATGTCCCTTTGTGTTTTATGTTTAATATCATAGCTTTTACCTCACAAAAAGATGTTGCCGAATCGATTTCCTTCGCGATATTAATTTAGATGTGCAGACAGATAAGCGCATATTTTCTTCAAACCGTATATTTTTTGAATGAAATGTATTTCCAGCTTATTTAAGGGCATTCTATATTTTCCTGAAAATTACATGCAAGTACTTTTGAACAAAACACAATCTGATCTCTCTACAAAACTGTAAACAAAAAGAAGTTAACAAAATCTTCCAAAATATAGTCTTAAGTTACATTTTTTTATTTGTTATTTGCACAATAAGCAACTCAGATATTTATATCCAAACAAGACAGCATGACGCAAAAACATAAGGAAGCCTGTTATATAACAAAGCTTGTAAGACAAAGCCATACCAAGCATATCATAGTCTATATTATGTATTTAGTATTTATGTATCGAGCTCAATAATCTCATAGTGTAATCAAGCTCAGCAGAACAGCCGCGGGCTTTTCAAGGGTACTTTAGGGGAAGAAAAACCCCGCTTTATAAATTGCCCCGCTATCTAAATCTGAGAGATAAGTGCCTCTGAACTTTCCAATTTCGCTACACATCAATAACAGTGACAGTGTCGGCTACGATAACAAATCAAAAATCCAACTCTTATGGGGGAGAGTGACGAATGGTATACGTGACAGATACAACGATATTTGTTCGCTACCGTAAATGGTTGCCAACGCTTATGTATATCATTTTGAGAATATGAGAAAGACTAGCTTTTGCCCGCGATTTCGTTCGCGTGGAATAGTGAATTTCATAGAAAAACTATCCTATGTCCTTTCTCAAGTTCCAAACTATGTCTGTACCAAATTTCACACAAATTGGTTCAGTAGTTTAGGCGTGAAGCAAAGACAGACAGACACACAGACAGACAGAGTTACTTTCGCATTTATAATATTAGTTTGGATTTACTCGTGGAAGATACAATAACGTTGAGTGAATGCAATTGAGTTTGAGTCGTCTCAAACTGTGAGTTCTGAGTTATTCGATGTAACAGACTTTACATAAAATGGCTTACTGAAACAATGAAGACTAAAGACAATTTTACTTTTAGTAACGCAACCTCGCAAAACATAAATTAGAAACAGAACTTATAATCATGCTCAGGTGTTCAAAAATAAGTTTTTAAAGACCTGAGCATTTCACATTTTACATTTAAACATGTTATAAATAATGTATGGTAAAATAAATCTGAGCTTTACAGAACAATTGTTTGTTACCCATATTTTCATAATTACATTCTATTCTAAAAAAAAAAATAACAAAATCTATTTACTAATAAAAATACTTCGTTACTTTAGACATTTCGAATCCCAAAAAGATCAGTATTTTTAAACTAGTTCTACTTTACGTCTAAGATGCTATCCGATCTAATATAAGCTATGAAATTTCGCAACTTATAGACGGGGAGTAACAAGGTGTCATTATATAAGTGGGGGAAGCGATAATATAATGACATTTACAAGGGAAGCGACAGCTTATCACTCGCTAGCTAATATTGGATTTATTTTATTAGATTTTAGTGTAAGTAGATTAACAAAAGGTCCCTGTGTAGGCCTGTGACATTATAAGTGTAAAGTAATTACGTCCCATGTGCTGTATCAATCTCAGTTAAAAGTCTTTATTACTTTCTATATAAAATGACCTTAACATCATTTTTTATGTATGTAACGATATTTTGATTGTTATGGTCAGGGCGTGAACATATAGCTAAATTATTTTACTTTCATTTAGGCACTACAATCATGCTCTAAAATTTTTCGCAAACAAGGTTTTTGCCATTTCATGTTAAAATTTTATCTAAAACTAACCGTCATGAAATTCGGCTGTTTTAACTATGTCTATCTTATGTTTTAACGAAAAGTCAGAAAAGCCTGAAACATAAAAGATCCCATTTGTTTAACATATTTACAACAAACAACCAATATTAACACGGACGTTATACGCACGTCAGTCTTCACGGGCCGATAGAAGCGAAATGAAATTAATTTAACGCAGTATCTGATCCGTAAACAGGTGTCACCTGACTGACGAGGGTAGCAATACTCAAGTATATACCTATCAGGTTTTAATACAATATGCAAGCCAATTAAATATGGATTACAGAGATCATCGAATTTGTTTATGTACTATCAGGATTCGTCGCAGGTTTTTTACTAAACTGGTCAAGATGTGATTATAAGTATTAAATTATTAACCTCCTTTTGTATAATCGGTAAAGAATAAATTCAGGAAAAGATCAGTATTAAAAAAAAAACATGGTAATACTTAGTCCTCCTCCATAATGAGAAGTGGCCCGTGGAACAATTACGGGCCGACACCATTCATATCATTTTTGAAGACCTATACATAGATACCCCACAAGTCTGGATTAGATGAAAAAATCGTGAAAATCTTAATGCGTTTCACAGAATACATCTTCTTAGCAAGTTTCAACAGTATAGTTCATATAGTTTCGGAAAATAGTGGCTGTGGGATACAGACGGACAGACAGATAGGTAGACAGATATGACGAAACTGTAAGGGTTCAGTTTTTGCAATTTATCGGAACCCTAAAAACGGAGAGTTTTAACTTCAAAATAAACTATCATGTAAATAGACCACGGAAGCTCACTAACATAACCATAGAAACTCAATATATATCTTGATGTTAGATAATAAAGAAAGCCATTAGTCGTAAGTGATGCAAAGTAAATGCTATTCCGACTTGCATTCAGGGCCGGCAATGGAGCGCAACGTATTATATTAATATCATCCTTAAATGCATCGCTGCTCGCAATAAACTGAACACTTGATAGTCTGTGGCTTAATAGAAAATATATTTCGTTTAATTAATCATTTGTAGTAATGGAAAATGTGGTGGGGAAGGTTGTTAATAGTAGGACATCTTGAGAATTATATGATGGACATAGCACGTCTTATTGTTATGTTTAGCGATGTAGGAAATTCGTGAAGAAGTCTTTGTAGTTAATTACCTATTCCTTGAAACTGAAAGCTGCATAGTAGAGGCAGCAAAATGTATATTTGAAAAAAAATGGTAACTACTTGATTAGCACATGTAACTCATCCTAATGGAATAAATAAAATCTTAAAAGATAATTAATTCGATCAGAAAAAATAGATGTATAGAATAGAGAGAAGAGTTTATTAAATTAATATAACATACCTACACAAATAAAAAATGCCATTTTACTAACAAGTTTATTTATGCGTTTCAGATTCACAATCGAATAATCAAATCGAGACACAAAAAACATTTATCGAATACCGCTTACTCATCCGAGACTAACAAAAAAGCATCACTAGATTCGATATTCGAAATATTTGACAATCGCCAGCCGACCGCAAAGTGCTGACTGCTACATTACTCGCGTTACAGCGCTTGAGCACAACGCTCCAGCGGTCACGGTCAACGTTCAGCGCTCTTCATAGATAAATGCACCGATCAATATTATGTGATAGTAAGCTGAGTAAACAGCACATAGAAGTGATTTCAGTTGGTTGGTAAATTGGTATGATACAAAATTGCAGGAAATTTCGTTGAGTAGAACTTTATTT
Source organism: Autographa gamma (assembly GCA_905146925.1). Taxonomy (NCBI): domain Eukaryota; kingdom Metazoa; phylum Arthropoda; class Insecta; order Lepidoptera; family Noctuidae; genus Autographa; species Autographa gamma. The sequence goes on from LR989858.1 coordinate 4,165,155, forward strand.
TGTTTTAGAAATAATTTGAGGTACACCGATATACCGGTGACCTGAAGAAGGCAGCTGACAATGACTGGATGCAAATCATAAAAAAAAACCTCGTTTGGGGAGGCCTATGTCCAGCAGAGGACTGCAACAGGCTGATATGATGATGATGATGACACCGATGTATATGCAACTTATACAAATTACTTCCTTACTCAGAGACGGTTAAGAGATTTCTTATTGAAGTAAGATAAGATATGTCGCAGTTCCAAGCATTTCGCAGTTATTCTAGTTCACACGCATAGCCTAATTTGGATTAAAATTCAATCAACGGACTCTGCCTAGAGCAGTTAACAGATCGACATAGGCCTTTCTCTATAAAAACTAAACGTGTCAAACCACGCAAATACTTTCTAAGTTTAAACGATGACCACTAACATCTGCGTGATATAAACATAGCAATAATATACCGTAATATCTGTGGTTCATGATAAACAGACATTACTATTTCTACCAAAAAAACTATAAACCGCAAAACGCAAATCATTGTTGGAGAAAACCTAGATTTCGTGCTCTTGATCCGTGTGGGGTTCCTTACATCAAAAGAATAACCCTTGAGGATTGCAAAGTTTTTTTCATCCTATTCTAGGTTTTAACTGCTTTACGGGACTTTACTTTCTGATCATTTTGTATTTGTATGTACACATTTTATGTTTAATCCGACTTCTCATATAACATGTCAAAGTTCATATTTCAATTTATGCAGACTTGTAATTGGACACAGAACAGGCACTAGTCATAAGAATAGACCAGACAATTTAGTTCAATTAGTTCTGCGACCCAATTGTGCTAGAATCCTTAATGTGAATTCTGTGATCAACCACATAAATAATGTGTACAGACTAGTCAGTCAGACATTTATTTATAAACATACATACACATACATTTTGCACAACAGCATTTATAACTATTGCCAATTAAGCTAAACAAACCGCGCAATGTACTGCGTAAAGTATCGTAAGCTGACCTGTACACAATAAATATTTTTGCAGTCGAAATACCAAACAAAACAAGCCATGACCAATAGCGACCACTAAAAATATTATTATTCAAAAGCACAAACGACTTTATTCAAATATCCAAAACAAAAGTCGTGAGCACTATCAAATGAACATTTTTATTTTATTTTCACTGCTCTCATTTACAAACAATGCAATCCCGACGGCAAAGATCTCATCAGCGATTATCTCTCGTTGTGTGGACCTTTTTATTTATTTTTTTATTTTATTCCTATCGAGAACAAGGACGGTTGTCGGTTGGCGAAACAAAAGAAGGCATAATGATTGAATTGACGCATTACTCTGTAGACGCAATCGAAAGTAACCTAAACAAACGATGAACGAATGACGTCAATCGACTACTAAAACGTTTTCTTGTAACACCAATAACAGCGTGTATGTGCGAAAATGATCATAAAAATATAAATATAGTCTGTAACAAATCGGATCTCTCAGAATGAATCGACTGTAACTGTAGTGAAAGCATGTTCGATGACAGATAAGAGAAGCCACTGTTTAAAACAAAAGTTAATTTGACGAACGTGATATCAATATAGAATGACTGGAATCATTTCTCACTCGTGACTGCCGAGTGACCGAGTGACACGACTTTAAAATTAATGAGGTAGCTAATGAGATCTGATACTAATAATAGCAACTTGATGATTATTTATGTAATGCCATCGAGTAACTGTACTACTGCAAATGCTTCTTATCATAGAGAAAATAAATGACCATAGATTATCACGATAGCGCAATATGTATTGACGAATTCTGAAGCTATTTTGCAGTTAAGTAAAAATAGATTAGCTTAAACCGAACTGGCTCCGGATTTAAGATATATAAGTTTAAAATAAGTAGTTAAACAGAGGTAAGAATTTTTTGGTAAAAGCTGAAGGAAATGTACACGGCAAAAATACCAATTTAAAGTAAACAAGCGAAGAATAGGAAACTTAATTCTTTCCAGTATGAGATTTCTTTGTCTTAAACTGTGACAATTTCAAGCTGTAATTACAATATTATTTCAAGCAAATGGAGCCACTGGCACATCTAGCTATATCTATTAATATAGTTACGAGCAAGCAAAGCCATTTGGCTCGTCCTAGTACTACAATATACTGTCCCATTTCATGACGTTGCAAGAGCCATTCAATTTTGAACCCTATACCAATGTCGTTAAAGTCACTGGCGTGATAAAGACCCATATCAGGCGCTCGTTATCCTGCAAAATGCCGACTTTTATGACTTTACAACCCTTGAGTTATTTTACATAGGTGATAGGATGTTGAGCTTGTTATTATAGAAGCCAGGGTGGGCAACACAGATGGTCGTGGAATCGTTGTTAACTTGTTTAGAACTTTGAAGACTTTAGTCGTCAAATATTATATACCTTACGTATTATTATACCCAACTTACATGTGAAAAAGAATGAAGAAATACTTATTTAAATAAGTAGAACGTCAATAGTGTTGTTGATATGTGTGATATTCTGTTTTTGACGAGGTCTTGGTGACATAGTTTGTCATTGGTACACAGATACAAATCGATACATTAAAATTGCCTTCTGATATCATTATAATCAATTGTGGCTTTACAAATGATAGTATAAAATATCCCCTATTATATGTATAAAAAAATAATGAACCAACTTTTGGATCAAACATTTGCGGTTAACACCAACACCCAATCGGCCAATCCAATCCAATTAAAACCAACAAAGAACTACCAACTGATCAATTGTGTACAACTTTTTGCTTACTACCAACATCGGAACATTGATAAAGTGCAGTCCAGTTCTCGACACGGTCTTGTAAGGCTCATTCATCACATATAGCGAGGATCCGCGGCCACTTGGTAATAACTTCCTTAATTAATTGTTATTGCCGTCTGGCTATTTATATTGTTATTGAGTTACAACGGATCGACTGGGCCAATTTAATTGCTTGTCCACGAACGTAAATAATCTGGTAAATATGTACTTCAAATGAATTAATAGGATTCATTGTCGTCGTTGTTTTCAATTGATGGTTTTTTTTTATAGAGTTCTTTGCAGTTAGCCTGAGCGCAGGCTTTGACTGCTTCACATGACTTTAAATTGATGGTACTGGATTGTATAACTATCCAGCTTATTAAGGGTAGTAATGGACGCCGAATTGAAATAAAGGATGTTTTTTTTTTTCAAAACGTGTAATCTGACATGACATACCTTAAACATAAATTCAATCATTAGATGCGTGTCTATCTGTCACATTTTCCTGCAAATGTATTCAATAATAGTCCTTAACAACAATGTAAATTATACAGAACAACTCTGATAACGTTTTCAGTTGAATAATCAAGAGCAACATCGTATCTATCAGTCTAAACAGAGCTTCAGGTAAGTCAGTCAGAATTCATAATGACCAAGAAATTCCCAAGACGTTATGGCTTTAACCAAAGGAACCTACAAATTCCGAGGATCAAATAAATAAACTACGGAGACAGGTATGCATAATTAATGTATTATATAACAGTGGTTAGTAAATTGCAGATTAATTCTTAGAATTGTAACAGTTAGTATTCGTTTTAAATGTCTGTTGAATATCAGATCTGTTATCCCACGCGATGGCGTTCCAAAGTATTGCGTTACAAGGAACAGATATGATTGGGAAGTATTTGTATCTAGTAGTTTCGTTACTGTTATTTTTCGTCAGCCTCCTAAGAGACATTAGTTGGACAGTGCTGCCCAACTTTCTGTCACAGAGGTCTTGTACTCAAACAGATTAAAATATAATCGTAATTAAAAAAAACGCTTAATTTTTTTTCTCTATATAGAGATAGATTGAAACAAGAAATTGTTGAAAAAATACGTACTTTGGTATAATTAAGATGTTATAAACTATTTAAAGGAACCTTATCACTGAAGGACCTGTAAATGACAAAAAAATAGGACTATGTCCTATTCCTATGCAGAAAAGGAAATTAATATATGACAAATAACTCTATACATAATAAACAAACTGAATATTCATACATAAATATATATAGTTACACCATCTATGACCAGCTGTGGTCCTGACTGTATGCCAAGTTCGTTGAGTGATTGATTTGTTACCGAAATAACCTATACACATCAAATTTTAATAAAAATAAAAGCTAATCCTTTCATTTTTCTCCTATCTCAAGTTATGTTATCTCTAAAACGTTCCAAATAACTTATATGTTTTCAGCACGATTTTATAGACGTCGTAAATTGAACTGAGTTGACTTGTCTCAAATACGAGTCGTTATATGTCTTGTCTTCTAGGAATATTGATCATACCGTAGTAATGGTCTTAGGCAGTATTCTGGTAATAAATACTTTGTATGATATTGTTCAGGGCTTTCACTATCGGCCTACATAAATTACTTGTTATTGGTGGTGTTTAGACCGCTTCTAAGGAATGTTTTAACGACCATTATTTGGTACGTGGTAAGTATAATGCAGATTGTGCTAAAGAAATAACTATTGCACTGTATATGTGTAGTGCAGCGAAGCCAGTGAACTACGTTGCATTCTTAATCATAGTAACGAAATATAATAAAAAACTCTCAAGCACAATTATTTTATCAATCACTGAACCACTGGTCCGTGGGGTCACTCGGACCCCAGATCCAGATCCCAGGCACACAGATTTAAAGATTTATCCAGACGCCTGATTGACACTTGGCGTGACCCAAAGGCTGGCTTCTGCCTAGGTCAGCACATAAGCATTGCCATTCAACGTGGCAATGCTGCCAGCCTTTTGGGCACACTCCCAGTCGACAGCGACGTGGGTGAGTTTTTGATGCCTTATTTTAGTTCTTAGTTTTATTTAGTATATAATTTATCTTATGTATTGTGTGTTTAATTTCGAAAATAAAATCACTGAAGCCAATTCAGTTTCTGTAAAACACTTTTACAAGTTAACTATTTTATTTGGCTTAAGTCCCCATATCTGCCCGTTTCCAGTTAGTTTCAAGCCGGTAAACGCCCCAATTTGTCCTTAGACATAATACTCTAACCTAAGCTAGGTTAGACTGTAACCGCTCCTATAACAGACCCTAGAAATACTTAGTTTTCTAGGCTAAATCCATTTAGATAGCATCAAAGCCTAGGTCTAACCTAGGTATGCGTACCATAAACTACATTACAAGCAGATGTTTTATGTCTAAAATCGCTGACGATCGTAAATACAATACTGTCTACACGTGACATCTCATTTCACAAGTTTTCGTTGAAATAATCTGTTGCGAGGTTAAAGATGACAGATGTGTGCCGACCCGCTGAAAATAAACACTGGTTTTGTTTGTTCAGCAAATCTGTTATATTGAAGACTAGACTAGAAAACTTTAAAGTTAGAGGTATGTTATGGTTAGTAAAAGTATGGTATGTTAAGGATTTAGGTGCTTTTAATTATGAATTAGAATAAAATAGAGACGTTTTCAGTAAGTTGTAAACTATTATGAAGATTGTTACTTTTAGACCAACAAAGTGTACTAAGATCACCGCTAAATGCAGAACATTTTAGGAGGCACGATACTTAGAATAGGCTTCATATAAGAGAGTCGTCAACGAAAACTATGATAGCCTTATGTGGTCTTATGGGGGTAAACAAAATAAGTAACTTAATAAAAAATATCACTAATGCAATAAAGTACGCTTGTATTAAACTAATTGAATAAGGCAATTGTCGTCAACCGTAACTTACGCTCGAGTACAAATGTACCAATGTAATAAAACCTTTAATAAACTTAGGTATGAATGAACATGTTTTCTTATTTACGACCCAAATACCGTCGTCAAGACCAGAAATAGACAGGAAAACAAAAGACAATCACTGGGTATGATTTTTTCTTGTATTTTTCCAGAATATTTTTTTAGCTGCGACTGCCTCGTTGGCCTAGTGGTGCTAAGCGCGACTGTTACGGTGGAGGTCTTGGGTTCGACTAGCCGTCGACAAAGGTGTTATTGGATTTTTCTATAAAATTCTCAGTAGCAGGTCGGAGTTCGGGTTTGTGCCCGGTAAGTGGCAATAGGCTCGCCCCCTATCACATGGGACCTGAACATATCGGCGAGCTGTGGGTGTGCATTTGTACACCTCTGCCTATCCCTTCGGCGATACAGGCATGATGATATGTTATGTTTATTTTTTTTAGCATTCGAAATTAGCGTTTAAACAACACTAGGTTAAAAATCCTATTCAGCCAATGTACTATTAATCAGATTAACTTTTTTAGTTTCAAATATGGGACTTTATGTTAATTATGTTAAGTACACTCCTGTTAGAAACGATCATTGCAATCTAAATAATTTTCATCTATCTGCTACAAATCCGCATTTCAGCTTTTACATTACTTGTTTACAGACCGACATTACTATAGGTACCCAAACCATTTTCATTAAGCCTATACAACATAAGTGGTACAGTCGCGCACATAAATCTACAAATCCGTATTGTAACACGTCTATATTGCGAGTGTCACGAATGATTGATAGTTTCCGTTTGCCTGTACTCTAAATTGGACTAATGTGTGTTTGGTAACATAAACTGGGACAATACGATTGTATAGTTAAGGTAGATGTTGTATAAGATAGTGTTTGTCTCTGCCTACGTTCATTATTGATATAGCTATTAGGTTGAGAAAATATATGTACAGAAAAGGCAGTTATTCAATTTCGAGAAACATTTTGTCGCATTGAACTATGAAATCTCTGAAGTTCAATATGTAGTAGGTTATATGGATTGACATTAATTATTTTTTTATTGTTGTTTTTCTTTATAAGCAGCGATATATTATAAATACAGACGCTTGATAAAAACCTTAGTATTTGTCGAGCGTCTGTATTTTTAGAAGGGTCTTAAAAAGGCATTTGTCAAATATGCAACAGGAATGAGTTTATCCAAAAATCAAGGGTCAACTTAACAAAACGGTAAATAAAACAATAAATCCACTAAAAGAAATATCACTAGATTTCTTTAGCTAACGGAACGGGTGTAAACCAATGTTACCATAGACAAACTGCCTATTTCCTTTCGCACAATTTCTCTAAGGGCAACATCACATGAACGATATCACGCGCCACTGCGTCCAGTCATGTCGCTGACGTAACCCGAATGGAATTGTTCTTCTTTCGAATTTCGGTAAGCGGGAAAATAATCTCTTGTTTTTTTCTTTATTGACTTACAATGTTGACACATTACATTATTGACTGATATATTGATGGTATAGTAAATTGTATTGTTGGATAAATATTTGGGGAATACTGTTTGACGAAAGTAATCCATATTTTATATTAATAGTATATTATGCCAAAGTAACTTTGTCTCTCAGTCGGTCTCTCTGTCTGCTTTTGCCGCTTTTACGACTTACCTCTGAAATAATTTTAATTAAACTGGGTCCGACAATTTAACGAAGAAGAAATTAAATTGATTACGACAGTTTAAGACATCAGCAACTGTAATATAATCAGATTATTTTCCTCTCAGTAATCAGACCACCTCGCAAGCAAAACAACAAAAAGACAAATACACCTTACCCCTTACTCGACAAGTTACATTGCCGCGAAAACAAAACAAAATATAGCGGAGCAGATATTTATCAGTAAACAAAGGCATGCGTGCATTAATTCCAGTAATTTATAATCAAGTTCGCGGCAACCCGTATCCGATATACAGGTTGGATTTAAGATGCCAAATTCACTTACGTACGTGAGAAAAATGTGAAAGCAAATTACTGTTTGTTTGTTGAATATTCCACATTATTTTCACAAACTTCGTACAGCGGAATGTTCACGGTTCTTTGAGAAATTGTTAAAGAATTAAGGTATTTTACTTTGAGTGTTAAATGTGAAATGTAGTTAACATAAAGTGGTAATATACTAGCTTTTCGCGCAACGTTGCTTGAATAACTGTGTCAGCATATTCTCTGAAATAGAAATAATATATTACATTTCTGTTTGTGTGATAAATTAGAAAATAAACATATAGAAATAATAATGTCTATTAAGTTAATATTGGCGTTTGGGTAGCATTATATTTCAAACCACCTAGCCATATAACCACTACAAAAGCGGCTACACTACAGAATATTTCAGTAATCAATCAATATGTACAAAGTTTGAAGCGAGCAATAATAATAGCCTCCTGTATACCTCGGCCCGGGTTCGCTTATGTCCGGCGGCTTACATATATCAATACCCGCCCACGCATTACACAAACGTTACCGAGTGCACCTTTTGTTTGTGTAAGCACTAAACACACTGAGAAACTAGTTACACTAACTGTTCCGCTTCGTAATTTGAAAGCTAAAGCAACTCCCAAGAACTGTAAGGACATTCATGCAAGTTAAAGTTCTTAAATTGAATTTCTTTTGAATTATGACTTTAGCGAGTTCTTTTTTTATTCGTTTCCGAATGATAATGCCTTTTGTTTTTTTAGTCTGTGCCTCCTTTTCTTGTCTGTGGTGTCATGCCCCTGACAGTAAAATAATAAGTTATTAGGGCACAGGTGTCAGTTTACCGTTTTCGAGAAATACGAAAGGACACTCGGGCATGTCAAGCGGTTGATTGAGTTTATGGCTTGACAATGATTTATTTGACATAATAATATATGAATTTAAGCTGTAGTTATAATTTATATTTCAACCTTCCTTGGTTTCAAAGAACAAATATTTTTGAACTAAGAATTTCTGCTATCGCTTTAAATGAATGTTAATACTAGTTGCTCTAGTGAATACAAAATACGGTCGCTATAATATTTTGCGCTGTAAAACAAATTAATATTACGAAAACAAATTATTCGAACAAACAAAAACAAAGTGTACAACAAACTACAATTACGTAACAAAAACATTAGAAAAACTAAATACTATCACAGAATATTTTCGTTTTTTGTTACAGGCAATCCTACAACATTTTTACGAGTAGCAATAACACGTGAATGAATATTGCGATACATATCAAAATAACAGCCAACAAAAGTATTAAACTCAATTGGGGCGCAAGTTATTCACGAATCATGTTTGTTTGCTGATTTCGTGATCATAAAAATTATATAACCCTATTTTATTACAATGTTTTTATTGTAGCTACAAACAAATATGGCGGACTAATCAGTACGATCTGAAACTTTTTTTAGGGACAATGTTGCGGCACTGGCAATTCTATACAGCCACATATAAGATCACATTTCAATAGCGATTATTTATGACTGGAATGTTCTTAACTTAAATTTTATTATCTTACAGTTGATTTAATATTCATTTAAATGTCTTTGCAAAATGTCTTGTGTCATTGGAGTGATTGGACCTTAGAGTATACATATGAAACTAAATAAAGCCTATCAGGGTTTAAACCGTAAGCACTAGTGTGAACAAGTGTTGTCGTGAATTATGTATGAAGATGGAGCTTGCCGTTTTAAAAAGTCTATCTAAAACCCTAATATTATCCTAACAATGACAAAACCATCGACATTTTCGTATATAAGTTTCTCGTTGCGCGAAAATTAACTTACATGAAAAACGAAATGTACTAGGATCAGACTAAAAACTGCTCTCGCTTGGCACAAGGGGAAACTAGCAATAGTAGCAGTCTATGTATATAGTACGCCAATGGATTGGACCTATATTGTGAATGCTGAGTGTACTACCTATAATAGGCATACAAGTATTGATGTTACTAACTCCTTTAACTTTATACTTAGCATGTGTAATGCTATTGGTATACCTTAATAAATAAACAAATCTAGAACTTCTTTATATTACGTAAAATGTCAGATACGTCTTACGTACGTACGTATCGTAATTTTTTAATTATTTATTTTCTAATTGCCATAAAATTTCTGTTTACTTAACCCCCTTCAAAATTAAAGCTCTACAGATCACAAGACGCCGCTTGCCCAAACTAACTAGAAATCACAAAGAGACTGTATAAGTGAAATGTCTACGTACCGGACGTATAAATTGTATTCGAAATAAACTATCGGCCGTGAGCTTTATGGGGTTAGTCCTTTGTACTCTTTGATCGTCTCAGTGAGTTTGAAATGGTTCAGGTGTCACTGCGAAGTTGTACGGAACTTTGTGTTTTAAACCTATTTCGCTATAAATAGAAGTGTTGCAATAGAACTAAGTTGTATGTTAACCTGTTTTCTGCGCAGGATTAATGGATTTTCTACTTTTATATACATCCTACTTTCTCATATCATTATCCTGCTTTACTAAAATTCGTAATGAATAACTTTGACGTCGTATATTACTCGGTCAAGCAAAAGTTACACAAGATTTTTAGAATGATGGAGACAAGTATTTTATATGTATACAAGATAGCGCTCTATTTACAAATAATTTGTAAATATAAACGATAAATATACTTACAATTTAATACTTACTGCGGCACTAGGCTGACATTTACTGGATCACCAAATGTCACAGGAAACGAACTTTCTATACAGGAATTCCTCAGAGGTTTGGGACAGATCCGGCTGCCTAGATTCCACAATATATCGGCAATACCTATAGGTATCTGACCGCAGAATATTTCCATTATAATATAGAAAAACCCTGCGGAAGTGACACATAAGTCTGCCAAATAGATCCGTTCTAGATCCATAAAAAACTGATTTTTAGCGACTAGTTTTTGGAATAAAAATATTAGTAATGAATGGAAAAGTAAGCTTTTTAATCATTTTAAGGTTAAAATAAGATATGATTAAATATCACTATAATTTGTTATGGACTTTCTAATTATTTGAAGGTATGTTGTATCATTAGAATTTAATGTATTTTCAACTTAGTTTAAAACACACCCTTTTTGATAAACCAAACATGTTTCACTTTAACGGTCGACGCATCTGTCAAAATCAAAATTAGAACTCTTAACGCCAACGTCACAGAATTTACGATTTTAGGCAAACTCAACCCTTCACATGTTTACAACACACCCTTGTTTTATATTCGTCATTATACCAGATGACGTCACAGAGGTGACGGTTGCGTTTTGACATTTTAATGTGCCATTTGCACCGTAGCAGTTTAATGCCAAAGCTTTTGTTGCCAGTGTGCCAGTGTTTGGCGATTTATGTTGCCAGGTTGATAATTTACTAGCTGGTTCCGTACCCACCTGGAATATACATACATACATACATATAATCACGCCTGTTTCCCGTAGGGGTAGGCAGAGACCACTTCTTTCCACTTGCTACGATCCTTACATACTTGTTTCGCTTCATCCACTGTCATAATTCCCTTCATACATGCTCTTCGGTTTAGGGTACTCTTGACCTGGCCTTTTTTCAAGACGTCTCCGATTTGGTATATGCTAGACGAGATGTAAAGCTGGTTTACTAAATAACGTTTAAATATGGTTCGAATATCAATACTTGATAACTATTGTAGTATTCGTACTGACTGGCCATAAACGTTCTCATAAGGAGCTTCGGTCCATGAGCAAATGTATTTTAGGAATGTTTAGGGATTTTCAAAGTGATAGCCTACTAACAATTTCTTTGACATTTACTGGTCAACCTTAAAACAAGCTGACAAAATCTGTAACATCAGCTCATGCTCGGTATGGTGCATGTGAAAATGATTCTAAATATATAAAGATATTCTTTTAGGTCCCTTTTTTGTTTCTACTAGATTCCGCACTAGATCCACAATCTGTGAGTGCGGTATGTATTGCAATAGGTGTATAATTAGCACGGGGTATCGAACGTGTAATGAGCGGAGCGGACGTTAATTGCAGCACTGATTTAAATATATCCGCGTAAGTGCATCGACCGCTTTCGAGATGCGGTTCACACGTTCAATATTAGCTGTTTTGTTTGCGACTGTACTTTATTGGATTACCGTTTGAAATTACTGGGATTCTTTCTTTGACTATTGTGAAAGAAGAATGGATGATAGGAAGCGGGTTGCAAAAAGATTTGTAAGCGCTGTTATGTCTACCGAATGTTCTGGTTGAAGATTTGCGTCTACATCCAGCCATGTAAGCTTAATCAAAATGAATTGAATAGCGGGCACTATGTCGTAACTACTAGTCGAAGATTTAACATAATAAAGATAATTTTAGTTCGTACAGTCCTTAAATATAATTGATAATTTTACCAAATGTTGACAATCATAATGTTATAACCCAGTGGTCTTAATCAAGTACACACCTTTCATTCTTGCTGACTACATAATTAGTTCTACTTAAGAATCTACATAATTTAACAGAACCCTTTCAAATACTAAGCATTATTAAGTTCACTAAATGACAATACAATGCAAATAAATAAACATAAACAGGCTTATTTATCAAGACCTTTACGTAAAGCCAAGTCGTGTCAGCGGCTGCGATCTAACAAAGATTTAGGTACAATCACCGCCAAAAGGAAATATCAATAAACTAAAGTATAGCTATAAAATATATGAAACAGCAATTTATTTCGACCGAGCCGCTATCGTTACTCGCTTCAGTTGACCTCGAACCTTATGAAATATGAACATTGTTCCTATCCCAATGAATCCGCAGAAAGAAACTCCAAAAAGCCACACGCTTTAGAAATAATTGGAAACGTTTATAAACGCTATTATCAAAAAATTACATAACTTAATAATTCTAACCTATAAATTTCAAATGAAAAATATAAAACTACTCAACTTTATGAAATAAAATTTGGAACAGCATAATTTATTCATCCAGGTTGCGACATTAAATTACTGAAATATAAAAAGGAATTAAACACACGAACAATTCGCGTGGCAAGACACGATTAATTACAAGATAAAAATATAACAAGAATAATAATCGTCGATGTAAAAATCGATAAGTTTTTGTCGAGCAAGATGGAAGAAAGCGATGAATTTAAATGAACCAATATCGAGGAGGTTATATAATTAATGAGCGTAAACAAAAACAACAAAAACTAGAGTATGCGAGCCGGGGACGGCTGCTTAATGAGACAGTTTAAACAATTACTCCGGCAACAAAGGTTCGACAATGAACCATTGTTTTTCATACGTCACCTTCCCCCGGAGGATACAATTAACGCTGATTACGGTAATTATGAAAGTAATTTTTTGCCCTCGACGTGATAGGATCGCGGGATCGCCCATGTCGGACCACACACACAAATATTTGATAAAACACCGTCAAAAACATTAAAATGTAATTAATTCGCACTATAATGCTGGGTGGTACACTTACAAAGAACTATTATGTTGAGTGTAAAATTCTTGATTCCTCCTTCGAGGTACAAGCTATGCATTTCTGTTTTATTGCAGTCGTAAAATATTAAGGTGCAATTAACTCGGGTATCGGGAACAAACGCATCGGAGGTCGTGGTTACATACGCTTCGAGAACGGCATTGTTTAGGGAATTTATTTAACTGTCTATAATTAAATCATTACGTTATTATTGGAATTGTGAGGAATACGGCTCGGTCTATGAGTTGGCTAATGGCTCCAAGGGGTAAATTACGACACACGCGTGTATCTACTAGTTTAATACTTTATGTACACACACGAATAGGCTATTAATAATAGAGATATAGAACATAATATTATGCCTCAGTATGTATTTTATATAGAATATTTATAATAAAATATATTTGAAATAAAGTTCAGTGCAACTTTATTTCAAATGAAAATGTATTTTAACAAGGTTTCAAAGTTATGTATTTATTTTTCTAAAATATTATTTTTCTCACCTATTTGCCAATGTAACACAAACTAGCTGTAGGTAACAAAACAATATCTGTAAGCAAAATTATATTTTATCACGTAATAATTACATGTTATTGCAAACTCATTTAAATATAATTGACCTATTAATTCTGAGAATCGGAATGTAAAACAAGTGAACTCGGCACTCCTTCAATAGTTAGAAACAAAAGCTCATTGCTAAACACTTCTAAACAATAAACCCTTAAAAACTGTGTACTAATGACAAAAGATAAATAATGCGAGCGACCTTCGTGGTTCTAACCTTCATCGTAGCCTTTGTGAACCCAGACGGGGCGCGTGGACTACAAAGTACCCTTATACATATTGCGATGTGTATCGGCGAGCGGCTCATACGATACCGAATACATGTAAGATGACAATATCGATAAAATCTCAACGCATGTATGCCCCACGAAAACAAGGGCACAGCCCCTAACTGGTGTCTTGTCGACCGTTTTGTTTGGACTCTGTAATAAAATATTTTATGTGAACGGTAAATATATACCTAGTACCAGCTTGTATTTTATTGGCTTTTAAGGGTTGCTTCGGCATTTCATTACAACGCGTCTAAACACTTTTTTACATGCACTAGTAAACACAGGTTGATATTTCAGACATTGAATTAAACAACATTCTACGTATTAAAATGTCTGTGCAAATTAATTTAAAATCAAATGAATTAATGGCTCACGACTCTACAAAACAAGTCCCGCTTTATATCAAGTTTATTGTATTTAAAACAAATTGCAGTGAACAGTGCGTATAAACAGATTATGCACTAATCCGTTAAACAAACAGAATCAACCTGTATTTATTTGTTGCGCGTTATAATTTTATACCAATACGCGCTTGAAAAATTGTTTCGAAACACGCGACTGCAGTAAAAAGTTATCTAAAAAGCTAATATGCAGTGTATATACAAATAGAATTAGTTATCAAAACAACTATCAATTGATTGACGATTTTCCGATTAAGGAGGTGCATAAATATTACATTTGTTTTGCATACAAGGGCTTCGGAACACGTATTGGGTCTGAAGCTTCGTATTTACGTTCAAATATTGTGAATCAATACACTGCGCTACGCCACAGAGTGGTAAAATTGTTTATTTCCTTTTAACTGTTCAGTCAGTATGTAAATTTGTGTGAGGGATTTTAATTTGCATGTGGCAGTGAAGGCGTGTTGAACCGCTTAGACCGTACAAACATTAATAGCTTTATGCATTGAAGCCATTCAGTTCTATTGATTTACGGACTGGCTTTGAGTGGGCGGTGATATGTGCCCGCTCAGCTATTTTCTCTTAAGCGAGGCATGTTAGCTCTAATTTATTAAGTACCACACCACCCAGAGGCCTAACGCGCATATTACGAGAACCGTTCCACAAATTAATATAATTCTATTGGCGTTTACACCTACGATGGTAACTGTAAGGCACTCTGTTCTGCATTCTTACATTCAAAGGTTTAAGGAAGTATGTAATAACTAATAGCTTTTGAACGCTTCTATGTTGCAGAAATGCGCTTTATAAATCAAGCTTTCAGTCTTTCTTTGGCGTATAATTATTCTTAATTTATTCACTTAAGCATTTATATATGAATCCTCGTATATACATACAACACTCATATATTTGATTTTTCACATATGATTTCGAATTCGTAACAGTATGCTTCAGTTTTAATTATGTTCTGTGATTATGTTTCATGCCAGTCTCATAATGATGACAAAACTTGAAGCCTAAAAAACCGTTCGTCAAGTGTTTTTCAGTCTATATTTAACCTTTTTCACCCCTGTCACCTTTTCTAGGTCAATCCACTTGCAACCTCAGATTTTCAAGAGACATATGTTGGTCGTTTAGATACAAAATTATTTTAAAATATTCCCAAGGCGAGAGAGTAGATGTGAAGCTGTCATTTATCTATTTTCGAACGAAAATATTTCTACTATAGTGTACTGGATTTATGAGAAACAAAGAATATAATATCTCTATCACGAATAAAATAAACCTTTGAATATATATTTAAATATTAAGTACAATGTTCTATACGCCTTATAGATAAATATTTATTAAATTTAAAAAACTTGCAAGTAAATATATGGTTTCTACTTTTCAACTACGTTATCCGTTATTTCTTAGTTTTGTTTTCTAGCAAGTTCTCCATAAAAAAGTATTTCAAAAAATGTTTGTGAGTTTCTGATGTGATCTACTCGCATTGAAAACTTATCGCCAGAATTAAATTATACGCTAACGCAACTCACACATTCTTACACAAAACTAACTATACACAATGTAATCTCTTCAAATAGCATAAACACAGGCACTTACCACTTACCGTCATTGACACATATATTCACAATGGCCAGCATCACTGTCCTCCATCTAGGATGTTTTAATACCGGATGTAATCAGCATAAAAACCTTTGTTTCACAGCCGGACTGCCGCCATACTGTGACTGCAGTAGGGTTCACACATGGGATCATTTTATGTGTAAGGTTTATTGTTTTAATTTTATGGTTGGTAGGTTGATTTTGTGTGTCAGTCAACTTAGATTTTATTTTTTTAACTTTACTACTAAAAAAATTAATTCGCCATTATTCATGACTGATTCATTTTTTTATTAGGACATGCCTGTTCCGGAACTTATATTTAATAGTATTTCTTTCAAAAGAAACTTTATGAAATTAAACCGAAAAATATCTGATTTTATCGTTCTAAATACCCAAAAGAACACCAATTTTTAAACAAAAGATAAGTGTCATTAGAAATTATTTGTGAAAGCTTGCCGGCTCGCATTAAACTTAAATGCTGATCTATCGATCCATCACTCGTTTTAATAAACACAATTTACTTGTAAACAGCACTATCCAGTTGCAATTATGTATAATCTGAATATCGTTTCATTAAGGTGCTGTTTTATCACGCTGTCTATCTAAAGATACCGATACATGCGTCTTGCAGAACGGGTGTAAAACTGGTCTGTATATTAATAGGCTCACGAACATTTTCTCATGCTATTCACTCCTTGACATTTATACAAGAAACACTTACAATGAATATGTGTTAGTCGTTCATTTGTTTTAGTAGTCTTTATTTAATGTAAGTCTTACATAAGTCGTAATTTTAGCCAAAAACTGAAGTTCAAATGTTACGTACAATAGCCCTCAAAACAATGGTATAACATACTGCGAAAGTCGACCTTACGGCTTTCAAAACAAGATCTACCGAAGTCAAAGTGTAACTACTGATGTGTGGCAGACTGTAAGTGCGAACATAAGAATTTAATGCCTCGCATGCAAGTTTCTGACAACATTTTCTTGGAACCGGGAAAGCTCTTATGATGTAAATCTAGTGGAGAGCTTTTCATACACATATTATAAAGCCGACAACATTGTGTGATGAACTTTATGTTAGGGAAACTACACATTGACATCGTAATAGCAAACTGATATATGATAGAATGTAAGTAAGGGTAAGGTACGTCATAATCTTGTATCTCGAATGCGCTTATGGGAAAATAAAAAGTAAATGTAAAAAAAAGGATAAAATATGTTCAATTATTTTTTATTCATCGTATAGGTTTGTCTTTTTACAGACCATTCTGTCTCACTGCTGGGCAAAGGCCTTCCTCCCTTCCTTTCATTTTTCTCTATTGAGAGCAAACGCAAAATACGATAAACATACATACATATAATCACGCCTGTTTCCCGTAGGGGTAGGCAGAGACCACTTCTTTCCACTTGCTACGATCCTTACATACTTGTTTCGCTTCATCCACTGTCATAATTCCCTTCATACATGCTCTTCGGTTTAGGGTACAGTTACATTAAAATTACTTAATATAAAATAAGGTGATAAACACGGGCCTGAAAACCCTAGGCGAACAATGATTTCTGCCACATGCAGCATGCATATTTCATTATTACATATAGTGTCATTCGCACTCACATCACGGTAATACAACAATACTGTTTTTAAATCCTTTGTGAGAGCAACTTTATTGCATAATCGGATCTTTTATTGCTTTACGATAACTCGTGAAATATGTATTTTTAATATTTTTAATGTTATTTTTATCCATTTAGTGCTCGGATTTGTAGTAAATTGTTATTGCATGTGTGGTCCGTTTGTTGGTTTGCTTTCAATAACTTTAGTCATTTACTGCAACAACACAAGTTTTGATTTACATAAGGCTAAACGTATTTTTGTGACACAGAGACGGTCTAGCGCCAAAAATAGAACAAAACATAATAGGTTTAACCGAATAAGGAAAGCAAAGGAAAGGAAGGAAACAAAGAAAACATTGATCTTCATTAAACTTAAACTAAGTCAACATCATAACATGTTCCGATATTAACATCATACAGTTCACTGGCGAACGTAAAAGAAATATGTCATCTGACAACTTAAACTCCCAATGACAAACATCTAGAGTTTGACATTGCTTGCGGAAAAACGAACAGTCTTATGCTCCGTCAATTTTCCGCTAAGTCAGTTTCATACATCTGACGTTCCCTAGAGATAATTGAACGACCACCTGACAACTGTCAGAAAAACAGACAAACAAGTACGGTCTTTTTCCTTCGACAATGATCACTAAATGCTGTGATTTCTTTGCAAATGCATCGACTTTTTTGCCTCTTTTAAAATGCATAGGTTTTCCAATAACATCGATCGTTTCGCTCGTTAATAAATTATCTGTCAGTCAGTCAGCTGTTAAGTCTTGACGTAAAACAATATTCAGTTTGAAGTTTTCGAACATGCTTCAATGTAACCATAAAGCCTTTGTGTCATAACTCTGGAATTTCTGAAACTATAAAGTGGTAATTGAGAAAAATATTGCCTACATTTACTGCTAAAAGTGTCTAAAAGAAAATGTATTCGTTTTAAAAGATAGCCTACAATTTGCGTAACAGTACCGAGTACATAAATTTTGTACTATCTCTGTTTTCACTTGTACCTACACATGTAGCTTCTTCATACATTTTCCTCGCAAAGTAAAAAATTGAGACAAAGAAAAAACTGAAACGCGGCGGGGTTAGAACAAAGTGGGATTTGCTCAAACGTTTCATTACGGCTGCAAAGCCTGTAAAGATGTAGCGTGGCCGAGTTATTTATTCTGTGTGAAATGTCGGTCGGTCGGTTAATTTCTATGCAAATGCCACAGACGGGAGCACGGGTTGTTACGAGCGCGGGTCGGCTGCCCCACTGGCCAGCCCGCTCTATACGGATTCGGAGTTTAGATTATGCACCATCTGGGCTAGCGGGCCATGTCGATACATGTTACATACAAGACACCCGCTCTTGTAAGAGGTTAATTAGTGTCTGCTACGGAAATATGGGTTACTCGACGCTTTAACATAATGCGTGCGTGTTATTAGGCCGTAGATGTTTAATAATGATTTATAATTACAGCGAGCCATCAGTCACGCGTTATCTTGCTTTACGCTTGTTCACTCGGAGTATGTAATTACATTTTCAGAAATTAATGTTCGGTGAAATGACGCGAATTAAACGTGCATACCAAAGTTACACGGGAAAGAGGAGCTTTTACTGATAATTTAACAGATTATTTACCTTTATTTATGGACATTTAGCATAATAAGGCATGATCTGTGATTTGATTGCGTAAACAAACGCGATACCAACGAACAATGCATGCTTGTAAATGTACTTCGAAAAGCTACTTTTCATAAGTAGTTAAACCTTTGATACGTTTCGAACCTATAGAGTATAGAGGTATAGCGATACTTCGTTTAGAATTGTCTTCAAATTATTTAATCTATTCTAGACAACATTGAAACATTTGCAAACCAATTCATTTATTTACCTAAATCCCCTAAAACAACGCTTTCACTATAACAAAATGATCGACAACATTTCCAACTATTATTTTGTTTCACGTAGGTACAAAATTTCAATATCCTTCCATAAAATCACCTCCTATAACAACTTTATACCTAACACAGTCTAGTTATTTTGTTATGATAAGCGTTATAATAACGTTACAGAACTCAACACTGTATAAACTCTAGCATACACGTAGTTATGAATAAATTACGTTACACGATACATTCTCCTCTCTATTGTAACGTAGCTCTAAAAACATGTAACTCAAACTTAGGATACCTTGTACTAGTCTATAATCTAGTTCACTGTTAGCAAATTAACTTTATTACGGCCATGTTTTCTGGGGTAAAGAGAAAATCTTACAACTTTGTTTAATCTTTGTTTAAAAATGATTTTCTGTTAGGGGATACCTATTTATATTGTTCATTTAATACGTGTGAAATTTTGTCGTAGTGAAACAAAGTCTACGTAAAAGTCTAGTGATTATTCGGTATACCTACCGTTTACCTACAGTAAACTAGACTTATTTGTACTTAAACTGTCTAGTGTATAAGATTTTTTTGCTCGAACTTGGCGGACACACTGCCGTGTGTCTAGATTCATTGTATTTTTCGCGTTTTTGCGTACTGCAGGGCTAATTAAGGACCTTAACTGAATATTTTTTTCGTACTATAACATCGCGATTACGGAACTCCTTATTACATTAATCCTATTACCTCAATGAACAGATCTTTTAATAGAAATGTAACCTACATAGGATTTATCGAACAACACTCCTCTTCAGTCCTTATCGATTCATAGTCAACAAACAAGAGCATCTCATTAAGCACGTTATCAACAGGAATGGTATCTTTATTGCTCGCGATACCGACCGAGCATCTACTAGATACTCGATTCTGAATCGATGTAACGCTAGCTTTACGCTTTGACACTTTACACTATAAACTAAAGTGTCCGTGTTTGAGAGATTTTTGACTCACAGACTATGCAGTTCATAGTTCGCAGTTTAAAACTCAAACACAGATGCATGCAATTTCAACATTTTAATTTATTTGTTTGTTTTTATATAAGTGTGTGTAAATAAATTATAAAAATATTTTTATATATATAATTGTAGAACACCACTGTTTAAATTAAACAATGGTGTCTTATTCCAGCGACATATTTAAGCGAACCAGTTTGATTACGCTGAAATGTTGTCACAGAATCGAGTCTTTCTTGATTTGGAGAGTAAATGTGTTTCGCGATAGGTATTTGTTTCACACTTGAACAGAGATTGCATTAGTCCATTTTCACGTGACTTTAGTCCTAGAGATAGACGCGCTGAAGCTAGAGACACGCGATCTGACGTTTTAAGTGATAGAATAAATAATAGAACAGGCGGATATTATAGTGTACTTGTGTGAAAGTAGCCTAAGTCTCGCTACACACAGACCAACATCAGCACAATATTAAGGCGGGGGGCGTTCATCAATTCCCTTTATAGGCACTTTCTTTCGCCATTGTCACTATCAGTGGGTGTCGGGAGTCACGTTAAATTTTACGACACAGACTCATTTGTACCATCGTCAGTCATTTTAGGGAGTTCAATAATCGACCTCATTTCGTCTTCAGGGGTTGTACCACAATCTCTTAAAGTAATACTGTTGCGATTGAGTAAGCGGGACAGCGCTATGGAAGGAGTAGTGCGCCGTCTCGCTTCCACAACCACAAAAATACTCCTTTAAGAGCTCATGGTACAGCCATAGTTCATTTTCTCGAAACACTGAACGAGTTTCGGAGTCTCGGCTCATTTTTATAAGATATTGCGATGCGTTCAGTAGAAATATCAAGTTATGGTAATACGTAAAAGGTTTATGAAGAAGTAAATTATGTAATTTGTCAAACATGCCTGTTGTATTTTTCTTTTGCGAAGATGTGTCAGATAATTTGTCATAGGAATTCGAAAACAAGAGAACATAAAGAAATGTTTCTTTATATCAAATGCGGATTTGAAATTGGTCTACGTACCGTAATGATACACATGCCGAAACGTTATTTAGAAATGATTGGTGTAATCACATTTTAATTAATCAAAATTACAGATGTTATTTCTGCTCTACAAGTGAGTATCATTTATATTTCAAATTGCAATCATTAAATAGTTTAACTTGAGAAACTGCCTAGTTTCATATAAATATCAGAGTTTAAGGAAAATTTTAAACGTTAATGGTGATTTTTTGATGTGTTAATTTTTTTGAACGAAAATTGCAATAAACCATCACTACGAAATTAAAATATTCTTTTACCATAAATTTACTTAAAATTAAACATGACACAGAAAACAAACGACGATCACGAGTTTACTTAAAAAATCAACTTTCATCTGTTTAATTTCGCAAATTACTAAGTGAAACCTCGTTAAAATAATCTCCGCGCGCACGTACTTCATTACTTCATTTATTTCCTACGTTTTATGTATTATCTGCATTATTAAAAACTGTATTCCTCAAGCCTTTTTATCTGTAATCTTGGACAAAACCATAATCAGTAAAGTAGGGCAGAGGGAAGGATTAGGTAAAATTTAAGGACCGGAATGATTTAAGGGCCGGCCGCCACACGGCAGTAGGGCTGGCCGGTACTTAACTAGGTACCCAACGTGTTAAGTACGGAAAACACGGTAGTAAATGAATACCCTAAAGGGTGGTCTTGCACCCCTCGTTTGGTGACATTTCTGCAATCGATAAATGTGGTAGCATCGTGTATCTAATTATCTGAAGGCTGAATCTTCAAACGCAAATTAAACTGCTTTATGTCAATTTCCATTGTATTTTGATCTCATAATAATATGAAACTATCGTAACTAACCTACTATGTAGGTCATTGTAGGTTTTGTGAAAAATCATCATCATTCATATATTTTTTATTGATTTCCATTGTCGCTAACTATAATGTGAATTGATTAAGAGAGCTGTTCAAGAAACTTCACGTTATTAGTGATATTAGTTAACTTTGACCGTCGTCTAATAATTTTGGCAAAACATTTTGGATATTGATGTGATTCATCTATTAATAGAGCTATTGACTCAACCTAATACCGGATGAACAAACGCGAATCGAAAGCTTGACTCATCTAACAATAATATTGTCTTTGTATAACATTTGACCCTCTCTTTAATTAACATATACAGCTATCTTTCCTATCACATAAATGGTTTTTTTACTTAGATACCGCATTTAATGACATACTTATTTTAGATAAAGGTTTCAATTATCATACAAAATCTTTCATTATTTTAATTAGCCCATTACACAGTGAACTTTATTAAAATCATGTATGAATAATACAGCGATTATGTACTTAATTTTTAACATTATTTCTGTTTAATCGACACAATTATAGTCGTCAACGACAAAGCCAAATTTTACCAACATATTAAAAATTAAACTAAATATGAGTTTGTGAAACACGAACATTCTTATAGAAATTTTCAGAGGTCGTAAACAATTTTATTCATATAAAATGTCTAAAATACATTCAGTGTGTTTCGGTATAAAGTATTTAACAAAACCGCAGCCAGCCAGCCCTGCGCCACCCGCAAAGTTTTATCTGACCGGGCACAACGAACGCTAAGTATAATCCTAATTAATTAGCAGACAGAATGTGGCTTAGATATTACACGAACATACACTGGGACACGTATCCTAACAATAAACATGGAATGTAAGCACCTCATGTCTGCTGCGGCCGCATAAATTACATTTGACCTCAAACCTTTTATATAGGACCGTATGTTAAAACAAAAGAGAGTTAATTTAAATATATATAAATGTACGACATAAAAAAGCTAATTGCTTTTTCTGTAGTAACATTTGTTAGGTCAAAAACAATGACATAGATTGCGATTGATATCTAGATCTGCTAGCTCTATAGTGAATGTGATCAATATTCGTTCCGGCTCCAAAACGAGAAAAAGTCGAAAACATGCTGCACGAAAACTGCCAAAAAATACATACGAATTTTCAGCTCCATTGCCTTTCGCTACACATTTTCAAAACGTACTCGTGCAAGGCTCAAATTGCTCTTTTCATTACGCTCACATCTCATTTCGCGAGGCTACTCGAGACGACAACAGTCAACATACATTAAGAATAATTTACATGCAGAAAGAAAAAAACAAGAAAACTTTCTGTGCAAAATTTTTAAAAGAAAACTGAAATGAGGTTGGATCGCAAGTTAAAAAGCGTTCAGTTTCTTTTGAATGTTCGCTTGCATTACTTATGACATAATTGAGGGTCACATCTAGACTTGATGAATGAATGATTGGATCTGCAAGGTTAAGCCGTATTGCCTTCGCTGCTTTTAGTGGGGATAGCATTACAAAGTAATTTAATGATATAATTATATATGTTGAAGAATGGTTCTTACTGCCATAATGATTTTGACGACCTCCGTGGTCGAGTGGCGTACGCACCGGTTTTCAAGGAGCCGCTAGCTCTGAGGTCCCGGGTTCGATCCCCGGACGGGTCAATGTAGAAAATCACTTTTCTACATTGTCTCGGGTCTGGGTGTTTGTGGTACCTTCGTTGTTTCTGAATTCCATAACACAAGTGCTTTACAGCTGCTTACTTTGGGTTCAGAGCAATGTATGTGATGTTGTCCGCATTTATTATTTATTTATTTATTTATTTATAATGATATAATGTTAGAACATAAATTTTAGTCTATGAAAATGAATTACATTTCACTGTTGTTCTCATCATTTCTTGATTTTCGTTCTCCGGTGAAAGACGATCAAAAACGTATAGTACCGCAATATATTTGTAATATAAAACTTCTTCTAAGTAAATAGTAATTACTCACATACTTATTACATAATTATTTCGAACCGCAACCATCTCCAATTCACCTTAACTTAACCTACACATGTTAAAACCAACATTAGCATTCAAAAAGTTTTCTATCCGAAGTAAGTTGATCTTCACTTCTTTCCACTACGAGTAGAATATCATTTGCCGCTGCGCTACCATTCTAAACTACAATCCTACACATAATCAGGTTCGCAGCCAACTTGGAAATGTAAACTGAGTAGTTCTTCCCTACTTCTGAATTTGGATGTTATTTCTGGTTCGTAGTTGCCTTATTCGCACGCTTGCGCAATAGTTGCCTCACAATCTTACGTAGACTTATATCTTTGTACATATAGGTAAGTTGGGTTAGTTCACCATTTAAGTATGACTCAAGAACGGTAGAACATTTGTCTTTTTTATATAAAAGGTGTGAAAATTACATAAAATATCGCCAAATTTCCAAAACAGTTTGTTGGCGACAATAGCGCTGTATAATAACTTTTTTGTTTTTGCGTTCCTCTCCACCCGATCAGCAGTATAACTAAAAAAAAAACATCGGGAACGTGGACTACCTACGCGGGTGAAACCGCAGGGCACAGCTATTATACTCATAGTAGATACTTACACAATAGTAAATATTTAATTGTAACCTTCATGTGACAATCGATTTGTTAGATCACATGACAATCGATTTTAATTGGATTCGTCTGTCAAGGTTGCGTGTTCAATTTTGTTGAATTGTATTTTTTATTTGTGCCTATTTTTAATAGTACTGAAATTAGGTCAATGACCTGCAATTTGTGCAACTTTTAACATTGAGTTGCTGTGTAGGTGTGTGCTATTATGTTATGGCCAAAGTTTGAAAGTGCAATATGCAGTATCAGCATTTCGGCATTGCATGATCATGAATACTACAGTATACTATAGTACTACCTTTAAACTGTAAAACTGTATTGCTATAAATGTTAAATTCAAGATTATTCAAGATATTCGTAGTTGTTGTAAAGAAGACGTGAAAGCTACGTTCATAGTAAAAACATCCTTTTTTCATACTGAAAGAAGAAGCACATTAAAATCGAAATTATTAAATAGGTACCCAGATTCAGGAAAAATAATACCTTCATCAATATTTAGCTTAAAGAACGAACTTTTCATTCATTGACGTCTAACTCAAATGAACCGGGTACGTAAAGCATAAAATTGAAGCAATGTTTTGACCAAACCAATTACATACAAAACTTTTCGTAATCATTTAGAAGACACAAATACATTTACATATTCAATATTTATTTAATGACTAGATATCGGAGTCACATTTGCATTTATTCATGAACGCCATTGATTACCAAAGTGTGAAGCGTAGGTGTAAACCAATAACGTTCGTACTTAATGACGCTTATAATTAAGCCATTTCAGAAAGTAGGGAAAAGGTTTTAACATTCTTAAGTTTTTCTGTGTGTTGTAGGAGAATTGAGAAAATAGTAATACTGTAATGTCTCTAAGCTTTTTTTTGAGTTTTATGGATTATTTCTTTTGAGTTTTGTAGAGTCTTGGCCACTTTGTCCGAATTATATTTCTGCTCTCGTAACGTTAATTTTTCAACACAGTTACATTTGAACGCCTTTTTAAATATGTATATGTTTATAGCATATGGTATGCTATAAAAATATTTAATAATTATAGGTATTCTATTCATATATAACTATTTCAAGCAAAGAAAAGTTCTTCAACATGCGTTGCTGTCCTAATTTATTCTGTTGGTGACTTTGAAATTCATCTTCTGTTGGGTCTACTTTGGTCATTTGTTTAACATCCATTTTTTTGTAATCATATAAATAGTCAACTTACAAAACCACTATTTCTCTTACCTACCAACAACACATACATAATTAAGCTCTCCGTAATGGCCGTATCCATTTTAATGCAGTCTTAAGTCAATCATAACAGTTCTTTGGAGTAAATTGACCGTAAAAGTCTCGCTTACTAAACCATAGAGCACGGTATCTATGGTTGCTGCCTTATTAGAAGTAGAAATGAAGTTGTTGCCAGTGACGCAATAACGATAAATATTAAATATCAAGAAGGTTAAAAGTGTGATTTTGTTTTTATCTTTGATTTATTTACGTGATTAATCGCGTAAGATAGGAGCATCTTTTTTAGATTAAATCATAATTGGCATTGGCACTGAAAACAGAAAATAGTAAAAGGCAGTTTTACATAGGTAAACCCAATTTTAACAGCAACTATTGATGGTTTTGATTAAAGCAACATTCACCAAATTGGTGAACTTAAGTCAGCAAGCCATTTAGGTACCATTTACACAAACTTAATTAAACACTGACAATTATTCAATTATCAACAGACCATTAATAGAAAGGTTATTTTGTACCATTAGGTGGCATTAATGATAGAACAGCCGCTCTTGTGAGCGAACTTAATCACACATCTTGATATTCCACGATTTCTGTAATTTCTAATCGCTAGCTTTCTCCCTATACTTGCAACACAATATCAAAGATACCTTACCGGGGTCAATGAACTTTGTTCCACCCACGCATTGAGCCACACTGTGTCAACATGTACTGCAGTGCCTTTCTCCGTTGAAAAATCCTAAACTAGTCCATGACTCATTTTATAGATCTACTTTACGCAATGACTCATTAGTTCATTACCTTAATAATGATAGCGATACGACCCACTAACTTATAACTACTGTTAATCTATTCTCAACTTTATTCCTATCACCATAAAGATGATAATAATGTATAGATTGACAGGAAGTAGTTCTCTAGGGATGCATGTTCTTTAGCGGGACGTCACGCGATGAATGGCGCCAGTCCTTGTTTTAACCTAATGATAATCAAATGAATTTCGCCGCTACAATTCGTATTGTCCTTATCATTTATTATTGTTGGAACAGAGACAGATATAGTTCGTGTTTACATTTGGCGAGTCCCTTCTTTTATTGATTCTTGTAAACAGTGGGAAACATTTTGTTGGTGATATAGGGACAGGCGTCAAATTCGGCAGAAACATAATATAATAATATGTGTGATTGTAAATCGCGCAAGTTTATTATCATGGATTGTGATATTATAATCTGCGACAGATTGTGATTCAGCACCAATCACATACTTTGAAATTAATGACTGGATTTAATGTAGGACTAGGGTCAGGTTTCAAGATATATAGAAATAGAAGCTCAAAACTCTGATTTACAATATATCGTCAGTATTAATATAAACAAACGGTGTTCACAATCACACGGCGACATATACAACACCTGTAGTTTTATTTTACTGCTGCCAGTACAATAAAACTACAGGTCGGTACATTGGACCAAAAATACGGAGCAGGTTTTCATCAGTAACGAGCGTTTTCCTTAATTAAAACTCAGGTGCGGTCTCGTACAAATATTAGGCTTGCGGTCTAGAAAATCTCCGAACGACTCTTAAAAATTTATTAAATTTATAACAAGAATGAAACGTTTTTTCTTTTTCATGAAAATTAAATTTCAATTAGATTTTTCTTGAAAGTGGACAGATTCGTGTTTCTAATTTGTGTTAATGTCATGTTAAATTAATTTGTATTTTCATAATGACGGAATGTCAAATATAATGTTGGTAAAAACAATTTCTTTCTTTTCTAAAAGTAAAAGTCTAACACTGGTTTTGTCTCTAGGTCATATAAATATTGATTACGACCCTGCGCTAGATCAAGGCCATTTTATAACTATCACTTCTATTCATATTTTCAACACATTTTGAACTTGAAAAATAATATTTAAAAGCACTCAGGTTTGCATTTTATTGCAATCTTAAGCTGGTATGAAAACAGCACTAAAAAAATAACTCAAAGATACAAGATTTTTTTTTTAAAAGTGAAGAGACAATGCAAAATAATAAATTAAGAAAAGAACAGAAGAACAACCAGAGTAACCTTTTAAAATTCATACCTAAAATACGAGTATACTGGCCAGAAATAAAGTGCATCTTAATATAAAAATAAGCTCGGTTATAAAACTTCCGTCGATACAAGTGGGCACGTGGCGTTATGACTGCAGCTGCAAACTCTTTACTTATGCACTTAGCTGTCAGCGCGATTTTAACGACCTACTATCTGATAATATAAACCTGGATATGGCTGGGTGGGAGGTAAAGAGGTTTTATTTCAAGTAAAATCAAGGATAATCATGAGACGAATAATATGTGATTGGATTTTCACGGTACTTATTTTGACAAATTAAGTACAGCCTTCTACGAGATTAATAGACAGACCTAGGTAATGCAGATCATATGCAACTAATGATTTTGAGTATTAATGTATTAAATCAGAGGAGTAAGATGTGAGTGATGTCTAAGACCGATTTCTCAACACGTAAACTTATACAGTAAATAAAATTCACTCACCCATCGTTAAAATAACGACACTTTTCATAACAAACATAAATTTATATTTTTTATCGCTGTCATCAAAATGTTAACTGTTATCGTAACAAACGAACTATCATAATTTAATAGTGTCCGCGCCATTAGCACAGATAATAAATAACATTTCGTGACCGTCTGTCTGGCTGTGCGCCAAAATGCTGTCGCCTAAACATGGGTAAAAATTGCATTTGTTTATGGAGCTATTTGAATATTACAGTTGAGTCGAACGAACGTTTGAACTTCCGTGCCAATCGCCCGTTGAAACCTTAATGCTCTACAAATCTAGACATAAAAGTAACAATCTGCTGTATTACTGAATACAGGGTGTATTCAAAGCCTTCTTCGACGAGTTTTGTTTATCTTATTCGCATCTAAAGCAATAAAAAGAAATAGTTTAATCGAGCGCCCCGACTTTTATTGATGTACTTATCTTGAAGGACGATTTTTTCGGTTCTTTGTTCGTGTGAAATACTTTCAAGAAAATGTCATATAAATGAAGTTTAGTTACTCTATTTCATAGACGTATACATGCATTTTGCACCCTCCTACGAAGCCTTGACCTATTCTATAACTTTATAAAAAACAGGTTATGGATTGATCTTAGCATCAACTCCTTTCAACAGCAACCATATTCCAGTGTTTTTAGGCATAGACGATCGAACAAAAGAGTAATAAAAAGTAAAATACTTTGGAAGTCAATCAAAACGAAAACTAGTCTTAATATAAAACACTCTGTATCTAACACGAATACAAAATTACCGATACGTTGGTGTTTGGTACGTATGGAAAAAAGGCTATAAACACTTAGGTTACTTTCTCGGCCCGAAGGTATCGGCTAGCCGGCACGAGCCTGTGATTTGAGGTAGTACTGGGCTATTTTCGAAGCCCATTTGCTAAAGGCCCCGTGAGAGTAACCTAGCTTAACGCCTTTAGAACATACTGAAGTTCTAAGAATTTTGTTGGACTAACGAGGGGGTAATGTGGGTTATTTTAAGGCTGTATGATTGGTCTCTTAGCTTACGTGTGAAATTGTACCTACAATGATACATTTCTGGTTAAGTGTCTTTGAGTGTATAATTGAAAGTGGCATGCTAACTTCTGTAGAACAAGACTAGTTTGTGAGAACAAAATCTGTTCGTGTATGATAAATCTGTATTTTATTTAATTAATGACATATAGGAGACACTTTTAATAACGGCCCTAGCACTACCACTGCACAAAACTTTGACCTTATTACAGTTATAAGATACGAAAGCTGCTACACGTAAATCTAAGTATCCATACCCTACATATTTTTAAAAACAAATATTCATGGATTTGTTAAAATCACGAAAAACTACTTTCAGCGAAGTCTATCCTTTGCTACGTGGTGTTGGTGGTTGGTACATTATTCTCCCAGGATTAAAACTCTCTAACATAACCTACACATAAAGACCCAGGACTATACTTTCTAACCGATGGCCTAAAAATGTCAAATACTTAATCATTTTCGGCACATTCACGAAGTGTACCACGTGAGCGCGACAAATGGATGTGCGATTAACGCTTATGCGACAAAACTGTACTGCGACTCACCGTAGTTCGAATGCACGCTAGTGCGACACACTGTAGATCGACATCTCGCTAGTGCGATATAAATAAATAGAACATAAACATATAGATAGGCCCAGACATCCATTGCTTGGTAGGTTCAACTTTGTGACAGAGATCAATAGGTTAGGTTAGGTTAGATATTGTGACCTTGCAATGGAGCGAGCGAAGCGAGCGACGGCCTTTGATTATTTAATATCTACTTATTTAATATATGTAATTAAAAATTTATCTCAGCAAACTACTGTAATACTGCATCAACGTACTACACTACCCTTGCTAGGTGTCAAACTACTGCAATACTGCACCAACGTACTGCACTACCGTAGTGTCGCACTACCGTAGTGTCGAACTACTGTCGCGCAATCGTTTGTCGCACTAGCGAGATGTCGATCTTCAGTGTGTCGCACTAGCGTGCATTCGAACTACGGTGAGTCGCAGTACAGTTTTGTCGCATAAGCGTTAATCGCACATCCATTTGTCGCGCTCACGTAGTACACTCCATTCACGTCGTTAAATGGACACAATATTTCATAATCCTACGCAGAATGTATTACAGTTTTATTAAATACTCGGTTTCTAACACGTACTGTAAAATATTTTGAAGCTACTTCTACTAGCTTTAACATTTATGAGTATAAAAGATGTTTACACTAAAATCTATCCATTGGTTTAATGTTAAGCGTTTCAGAGAAGTTAAATGCACTTATCGTTTATAATTTTAATTATTTTCTTAAATCATTTATCAAATATCACTCTTTGTAAATCATGCACTCATGCCATAATCTGACTTACAACAAATAAAATTACATATGTACACATAATATCTAGATACATAATTAGTTACATTATTAGGTATACAAATAGCACGTGCAGAATACAATACGCGTTATTGACCTTATTAACGTTAGCGCCGAGAACCGCAAGTGTCGACGTGCGGCGTCGTATTACAAAAACGAAGACAACCGGCCTTTAATTAGCGGATGACGGTCTGAAACCAACACAATGAAACATGCTGTAAAGCATTTTCACAGTATCCGATACGATATCAGTATCGATATCAAAATAAAAAAAGATATGAATATTACGGATCGGATATCCGATAGCGGATTAGATAATGTGAAAGACAGGTACATGTTTCAAATATTTAACATACCCCCGATATCGTATCCACCGGCTAGATGGACCGATGACCTGAAGAAGGCAGCTGGCAGTGACTGGATGCAAAGGGCGGGAAATCGTGAGCTGTGGCGTTCCTTCGGGAAGGCCTGTGTCCAGCAGTGGACTGCAACAGGCTGATATGACATCGTAATAGTCTGATACCGATATATCGTATCGGATAATGTGAAAACGCTTGAAGTCTTAACGACAATTTATGATCGTCCGCTTAAAGGAAACCTACTCATCCATCTTTGAGAAATACAAAAGTATTTCTGCTGGGTCGTTTGATCGTCAATTGTTTGTTTGAACATGGAACTTATTTTGATATGCTTTCAAGATTATGCTATATATTCTTAGCTATTCAATTGTTTTGTGATTTGATTAATATTGCATTTTTTTTTATTTCTGTTTAATAGTTATTTGTTTTTTCAACGTGATATTATTTTTAAAAATAAGTATTTTACGTTCGTAAATGTAAATTTTACAAATACAAACTTACGTTAATTGTTATCCTAGAAAGATTGCATGGGCATTCTTGCCGAGAACGAAGTCGCAGCGACTGCTGAGAAAATGCATTATAGTTTAGAAAATTTATAACTGGATGATATAGATAAATAAACAATATCTAACACAGTTTGCTGTAAACCGTTCAAAATATTCCACGTAGCCGCACGCAACTGAAAAAAAACAAGAACGTTTGAAGCTCTTGTTACTGTCTCTTCTGCTTACCCAATAAAGAAAAGACCGTGACGTATACAAACGGTGCGAGGCGAGACAAACCGACGTACACCCCACCACACATCAAGAACCACCCCATAAATTAACAGCGTCTTTATTCCAACGTCTTAAGACTGAAATTCGTGTGACTTGCAGCTGTTAGCGTGCGGTCGTACACCCGAACAATTTGTCAATGAGACGCAGTGGCAGTTATACACGAGTTATACGTCTAGCACACAAATTATCGCCTGACTGCAACTTCGACACAAACTAATGGAATTTTTAATAATAGTAAAGTGGAACAGTCAAACATATCGATAGTTAAACGCTTTCTCTACTAATATTTGTTCTCGAGGTGCCAGACCTTATAAGCTATCGCAGCCATTAATATTGGCAATTAAACACACAAAGGACTGTTTAATTTGAACTAGAATTAGTAAACACAGAAGAATCAGGTAATAAAACAAATGAATAAATATCTGCCCAGAAAAGATAAGATTTATTTTAGTGAACAATTTAGCCGCATTGGCGTAACACTAATGGGACCGACTCAATTCATACCTAAGTAGATATCACAACCGGCGTCATTAATCAAATTCGCATTAAAACAAAAACTGCCTCGTTGGCCTAGTGGCGCTAATCGCGACTGCTACGCTAGAGGTCTTGGGTTCGATTCCCGAGTCGACCAGATGTTATTGGGTTTTTCTATGAAATTCTCAGTAGCAGGTCGGAGTTTGGATTTGTGCCCGGTAGTGGCAATAGGCTCGCCCCCTATTACATGGGACTAAAACATATCGGCGAACTGTGGGTGTACATTGATACACCTCTGCCTACCCCTTCGGGGATACAGGCGTGATGATATGTTATGTTATGTTATTAAAACAAAACACTGTGCCTCTTCACTCCTAGTTGGAAAGCGTTGGCTTAGCCTGGGGCACACATACATACTCACACCTACACATATAATTATACATACACACACATAGACAGTCACAAATTAACGCCTCTATCCGTGGTGTTCCTTTTTATCCTCATTCATCCACTTACACGCATGTCTTGGGTTTCAAGTGAATGTTAATGTTCTTCATTATAACGTTAATTTAGTCTGTCATTTTAGCTTTTATATTTTATTTTATTTTTCATTTTGAGTTGTGAATAATTTTCTGTTATACCTCTGTGCTAAAATACTTTTTTTGTGTCTAAGACACCTTGCTTTTTTTATTTCTGTCGTTCTCATTTCAATTTTTTTTTTTTGCCCTGTTTTGGTTGTGCCTTGAAATTTCTTTACTCTCTTCTTTGCCTATATTGATATCTGATTATTAGATAGAAAAGTCAATAACTATCACTTTACTTGAATAAAATATATGTACTGCGGTTTATTAACTCTAGTATAAAAGCTATGAAATTGTGTACTAAAAGTATTTAAAGCTTTGGTTACAAAGAGATTAATCGCAACATAGACAGATTACTGTAACAATAAAGTAGCGATGACAATGCAAAATCATTAATCTTCATTAAATGCGTCATTAAGCGGTCGCAACTGCTTGCATAACTTCACACGACAACGATCATATTACTATTATTTATGTTATTTTGATTAAGCCTTCAAATTCACAATAATTTAAAATTCAAAATAAAATAAAAATAAAAACATAGTAAAAGACATAATTGAGTACGACATTGTCAGTAAAAATTTTTTTGGAACCTACCTTTTAGTACCTCTTCCAAATCTTCTTCTTCTTATCTTCCCTTAACACATCTTACGAAAAGAATTTGGACATCAAATACACCTAGTTAGCTTAAGTTCGAAAATGGATGTGCCCATTAAAGTTTTTCAGTTCGTTTTTACGTACACAATTTAACTGTTAAAATAAACAAAATTCGATTCCACGAAAGGTCTAAGACAGTACTTAGTGTGTTTAGTCTCTAGATCAAGCGGCTTTTCGCCCCAAAGCTTTGCAAATTTTGAACCATTTTCATCACAGTTAAACTTAGAGCTGTGAACGTTAATCCCAAGCGCTGGTTAATTCCCACAGTTTTCCTTAAGTTCTGGCCTTTCCATGAAATATAAATGTAACTTTCATTGAGTATAATTTTTACTAGTACTTCCTAGATAGGTTGTCTATCCGATTTGTATCAGTGTGTCATATAATATATTATGTATGCCAACAATATTAATATCCTAACCTGGAATAAGACTAACTTAAAAATATAGGAATCTCATCTAAATTTCAACGAATTCGTCACTTTTATACAAATCTACAACGGACTAAACGTAGCTCCTTTGCTCCACCACTGGGCCTACTAAAATCATAATTACCCATGAACTCAAAACTACGGTCAAGTCTAATTCGCAACTCGATTTCTCAACTCGATATTATTAGTTACCACAAGCCGCAAGTTACCCGACTACATAATATACGAATAGGGTGTAACCTTCACGCCTCGAGTGGGTTGACCTGTCTTATTAAAGGTCCCTTCCCTAAGATGGTATCTCATCCCATCGTCTTAGGATTATTGCAACCCGGCCTTCTGATTAAGGACGCAGCTTGTCGTAATTTCTATCTTATTCCACTTATTTTTAAGGGTGTCGTAAAGGGTTTTATGTGTTAAATAAAATTCTAATTGAGTTCGGCGCTATTAAATTACATTTTTGAAATTTATTTACTTGTATTTAGAACAAATAATATCGAGCCAAAGCTATAAGTTAATTGACTAACGATGAAGTAATTTTATTGTATTATACCACCACAAATCTACTGAATCTTTTTTTAATTTACGTACCTTTTTAAGCAACAGAAAAACATACCTACGCTTTTATTGTTTTACTTTATTTAAAAACGAATTCTATTCGGCACACGTTTGTATACAATAGACAGAAAGCTTTAATACTTTTCCACTCAAAATATCGTCAATAAAATGGATGACCCTAACAGAAGTACCCAAAAAACGTGGAACAAATGGCCCAGCGAACAACAGATGCCAGTAATTGGGATAAGTGATAGAAAATTACGAACGAACCACTTTCTACGTAGAAGAACATAATTTGTGCTAAAGTATTTTTAACGCCCAAAGTTTTTCATTAAAATTCGGTTAACTTAAATTTTACTTTGCCGCTCGGCAGTTGAAAACATGGCACTTATTTTGTTCTTAATTTATATTTGATAAGATGTTAGTAAACTTGAAAGACAACGAAATACGATTATAATCTACAATCCTTTTGGGAGTAGATACTATTTTTACATACAAAATTCTAACATAGCGATGTCTCTTTAATATCGTTCTAACATATTTTTTAATAGCTTTGTGGTTCAGGTGCTATATAGAATATAATTTGTCTCAAGAACACCAACTGTCAATACGCTGAAGTACTGTCAAAAAAACGAAACAAAAAGAGCGTTCGAAGTTAAAATTTAAAAATGATTATGTCTTTCACGTCAAAGTTCATATTTAGAATTTCAAACGGAGTAAGCAGAGGTGTCGCATCGTAACATTAAATAAAATGTTTAAACAACTCAATGAAAACCAAAAATACTGCGATAAAAGAAAACCAATTTTAAAAAACAATGTAGATATTGTGGTGAGTGGTAGTAGTGGTTTCAGTAAGTCTTTGCCTGACACAAATACATTTTCGCTAGTCAACGAACACGAACGGAGCGCGTTTTAATTAAGGTCAGAAAGAAATTAATAATTGATGACTTCATTCCCTATTTGCGTTTAGTTTACCTACTGAAAAGTGTTGTGCAAGAAATATTGGAACTTCCAGGAAAGAGTTAAAATACGAGCATTAATTAAAAATTGCTGTGATACGCGAAAAAGGCTGAGCATTTCGTAAAATATTTGCAAATTTTGGGGCACAAAATCGCAAGCGCAACACATCGCTTGAATAATCCCCATGATTGCCAAAAATCCTAATTGCGACGCCGTTTATTTGGACAGGAATTTACAATATTCCAAAATTAAGCCTGTTTCTTTGTTCAATGCTCTCTTTACTTTACAGGTGGTAAAATCTAGCTTTTCAATGATAAGAGTGTAATATAATACGTTCTAAATAATGACAGTGAACCTATTAAAACATATCGATTGTACACAACTCGGAATTTCATCGAACAAAAAATATATCGTATTAGTTGCACAGGTGATAAAGGTGGTCGTATTACCACATCGATATACGCTGTATCGAGCTCACGTACGTCGATATCGATTCTCTGAACAGTGTTCTCGTCCACACGAGTCGCGACGATGACTTGTAAGTATTTGGCCACAACACTATTGTGATGCAATTCGACAACATCGACCTCCGGCGAGACGTAATTTGATCTAACATGAGATAACTAATTGGTAACGGCGACGCGTAATAGAATAGAACAAAAAATATGGTAAACATAACCCTTTTATAACACTTTGAGTCATGACATGATGAGGGATAGCTGGCTTTTTTTACTTAATTACTTTGAAGCTATGTAGTGGACAATTTTATTTTTTGTACATCAGGAACATTAACGTAGTACCTACACAAAATATTGTTGGGAAAATTCTCAGCTCGGTAGGCCAAACATTTAATCAGTGCGGTAATCGAATCGGTTTAAAAGATTTTTATTACACACTTCTCACATGAGAAATGAGATTACATTCTGGGACCAATGATTCATGCGAACGAATAACTTTAACACTCCGAGGTATTGAGTAATATAATTTACTGTCGAAGTCTTGACATTCAATTTTCTGACTGATAAATTCTCAGAGCTATGGAGCCGAATGCTAGTTTCGATAACTTGGAAACGAATTCCAACCATTACTTTAAACCTCAGTGTGCAATAAAGAAGTCTCCACAATGGGATCTTAAATCTCTCGCGGGGTCAGACGGGCAACGCTCCCATAGATTCCGCTTAGTCAGTCGGTCTAATTACACGTTACTGAGATCGTACACAGATTATATCAGAGGCAGCTTCACCATTTGTCAAAACACCGTTCCACGCTCACAATACTTAAAGAGTAACAGTATTTTGCATAATGTTTACAAAAGATCGACTAGATGACTCTCAGATGCCCGATACTATATAATCACTGTGGGATAACTGGGTAACCGCTGACAGCGGTAGATAAAATATGGATAAAGATTATAGCAATCATAAGCGTTTTGCGTATCGGTATTTATGAATTATTACTTAACCCACAAAATAATACTACGCCTATACAGTACATGTACCTTGTACGCACCATTTACAAAACAACGAGGTAGAACGCAAAAACCTGCCTTTGATTATGGCCCAGAGTTGGAAGAAATAGCCTCCAATAACGAAGCTTACCTATACTCAATACACTAACGATGACACATGCATAAGAAAATTGTCGTATTATCCAAGCAAATTACAAGTATAGCAGCGGTCTGAGGTCGATTGCACCGTCTAATAGATAGTTCCTTGAAATCAGGATTGCATGGGACGTCTTTGAAGCGATTGTTATTGTTGTTTTGTTATCCATAAAAGTCGCGTGTGCCCACAGATCGATATCCATTCCCGCTTATTTACAGCTAGGTGGTCGACGGATGGTAACAAACAACTCGATCTATTATCCAATTGGATGGCACCCACGCTGAATAATAAATCCGAATTTGTCTCGTCTAATTGGTGTGCTCTTGGAGGCCGGCTGAAGGACCGGCTGCGGGCTGCAGGCAAATTGCACTACTCTCACAGAACGATGGCTCTCAACTGCACTAGAAGCTTGCTGCGTGCCAAATTGGCTAGGACCTTTATTATTAAATTGAACAACATAATGCCTTGTCTAGTGCTCACTAAACTACGTTTCACGAG
The DNA here is from genome assembly GCA_905146925.1 of Autographa gamma. NCBI lineage: Eukaryota > Metazoa > Arthropoda > Insecta > Lepidoptera > Noctuidae > Autographa > Autographa gamma. The sequence continues at coordinate 4,203,282 of LR989858.1, forward strand.
GCGAGCTCAGCCGAGGAAATTGTGATTTTTCAGTTACGCTCATATTCAAACGCACATAAGCGGTCTTTTACGAAAAGGAGGTCAGTCAGTTTAAATTAAATCAAGAATATTTATCACGGATTTTATTCCATGCAAAAGTTCGATTCGGTTTTCCGAACCATTTGCCAAATAAAAATCTAAAACCATATTGGAAACATACGGGCGTAGCTAAAATTCCGTTTGCGTTGTTCGATTCAACGTTATTTTTCTAACCCCACCTGACTCTGATTTTAGGCAATGTATTCAAGTTAAATGTCGAACATGAAAAGCTTTACATCCCGTGACACGATATGTATTCATCACTCTGAATCCGACAGAGCTTTCACGTATAGATGGTTTGTCGGATTTGGCGTCACACAAAACAAACATTTGCCCCGAAATGTTTTGTTGACACTGAGTGAGACTGTTACGTCCAAGTAAAGTATTTTTCCATATATAAGTAAAAATGTCAAAATATTTTAGGGAAATGGAATTTTACTTCTAAGATAAGCTTTAGTCAAAGATAATGCATTAATCAAGTTCTCGCACTGGACAGCTTCAATGTCGTAAAAGGATTCATTAATTATCATAAGATTGGCTCCTAAATTAAATTAAAGTACATAAAACAAATTTGAGACAAGTAAATTATTTTTCCAACATTTTCCGTCACAAACCGTTAATAAACATTGCATGTTTGCTTTGAGAGCAAAAATGAGAGACGGTAAAATTACACTACATAATATATTTGAACCGTGAAATTAATATTAATTAATGTTCAAAAAATTCACACATGAAAACCAGTTAATGGTAAAGTAACCAGATAAAGAAAAGTAAAAATGACAAAAGGAAATGTAACAAAGACGAAACTTCCCGAAACATTCTTAACCAAACATCTTTCATTCCTAATATTGGCAGATGACCAGCTCAAATAATGGACTTCAAAAAGCTGAAATGGTAAATCAAGTTACTTTACAGAAAGCCATTAGATCTCGTGGCTTGGCACGAGCCTTTATGAGATCGAACCAACATAAACGACGGACTACAATGGAGGGGTGAAGATAGAATCTATGGAATCAGGTCGTCAGTGACAAACAACATGAGAACTAGGTGTCTGAAATGTTATTGGAAGCTTTTTATGGTAGTCAGAAGAATGTTTTGGTAGAATTTTCCGTGTCTTATTTATTAAGCAATCAATCAGCTTAGACTCTGTTAGAGGCCTATGACCACTGCTAGACATAAGCTTCTCCGAAGTTCTGCTATAAGCTTTGAGCATAAGCACTTATTTAATTGTTTTTATTTTTATTTCAGCTATTTATCGGCCCAATGCAGAACAAAGGCCTCCCTTCTCTTTTCAACATACGGATAATTTTTCCTAATGAATTTTGATTTTGTCAACATTGGCGTTACGAATGATTCAAATATTTACCTTTCAATTGACTATTCTACTCAACTCTACTAGTATTGACTTCGATATAAGCCCTACCTAGGATATTGCAAACAACGCTGTACCATAAATCCTATAAAAATGGAATACAGTCATTTGGCGCGGACGATATGAAGGGTCCTCGTAAATAAAGGTTAGACCCACAGAGTAAAAAAAAAAAGAAATAATCTGTCGAGTAGTGCGCATCGCTAATAACCGATAGTGCAGAGCGTAAGACAATTTTTGTCTGTACGTCGTAAATTCGTTTACTAATTTTATTTCTTTAAAAAACATAGATGGTTTCGATACTTATAGGTTTTAAGATAGTTTTATTAAAACGGAGCACTCTGTTTTGACACTATTTTTGAGACAAAGCAGTTCATAATAGTTCACAGTTCATACTCCGATGAACACACTCTATAGTTTCTCATCTATCCTCTTAGGTTATGCCGCACCTGTCTGACAGTAAGTGTTCGTATTGAACGTACCCTTTTATCTGTTTACTCCTGACTAAGGAGGTTGGACAATGTTTACTTATTTACGGTGTTTGTTCAAACTCCTTATGAGAATTTATACTAAAATAGTTTTCGCTGTTTTAACTTGCTTTTGTTTTTTTAGGAGTAAGTACTAAAGATTCAGATTACTAAAGAATTCTATTTGTGAAATGTCACTGACAGTCAATTACAGGGAAGAAAAATTGAGTTAACAAATAATACCGACACGAATAACAAAAAGACAAATAAATTAGACACTTTCTTTTACCGATGTATATTGTGTTAGAATTTACACAAGAAAACACGTTTAATCAAATAAGTTAATAAAAAAAACTTTTAGGAATCACACTCAATAACTTACTTGCACAGGTTTAACCTACATAACTATTTATGTCATACAAATAAATCCACTCTCAAAGAGATTTACGGACCAAGTACTCAATACTCATACATTCTAAAACAATGCATAAGCAACAATGTAAATACACTTATAGTCGAGATTGCTAAAGTTTAAACTGTTCCCGTGCCAGTATGCTACCGCAAAATATGACCACAGTGTCAGACCTGTGACGTCACGCGTTCCGGGAATGTGCCACGTCAGGCTTTGACGATTCGCAGTTATGAAACTGCATAGAAATGCAACTAGGATTCCGTTACAGAACAATTGGAATTGCTGAGTACGTACTGCGTATGATGTCTTGATGTGAAGTTTTGGCTTCAATTTGAAATGGCTAAGTATTGTTAGATAAAGATTTGTTGGTCGAATGTTGGTACAGATAACCGGAATCGACTTGTACTTGCAGCTTATCATGGTCCACTGCTGGACTCACAAATTGCTCCAAAACACCAGGGAAGTACCTGGTCTGATCCTTCTGAATCCAGTCCGACTAAGCTACCTTTACCTTTTCCAGTGTTTGACATATGTGTTTTAACGTATTTTAGAAGTAAAAGCTCTGTCATTCCAAATAAATTAAGTTTTAAATAAAGTACAAAATATAATTACTAAATAAGACACATTTCCCACTATTTCCTCTCCTTAGTGACTACGTTGCGCGCAAAATGTGCAGTGTAATTAACATCCTAAAAGGAATTAGTATGCCATGAGATCCTGACGGCTGTCGGCATTCTAAAGTAACTAACGAACTAAATACATTCTACATAACAAGCGCCACTAGCTCCAACGTAATAAAAAGAAAATTATAATAAAGAAATCAAATAAAACAAAAAAGTAAATTACGGACCAACAATTCTATAAAGAAATTGCTTATAAAAACTTTGAGTGAATCTAATTCCAAAGTTCCGAAGTTGCCTAGAAAAGACAATTGAAACAAGGCTATTATTATATTAGAGTGTAAACTTTTTTATTTCAATTAAGAAACACAAATTATATAGTATCCAAGAGACAGAGTCGGGCAATTTGTTCTGAACGCGGCGTCGTACATTTTACTCTGAAGAATTCCCGACGTATGTGGAAGCTTCGAAACAATTGTGTGCCCAGAATTGTTTCTGTCTGTATGTGAACAACATCCTGGGAGGGCTTACACATTCCTTGTTTTTAAATATGTGGGTTATGCCGTTTACATTGTTTGTCAATGATTTTTAATACACGTGTATAATGTATTTGTTTCGTTTGTTTACTGATTTAAGAAATAGTTATGGATCAAGTGAATACAGGAAGTATTGAATAAGTTCTGAATAAGATAGGTTTGTGGTAACGAAAGCTTGATCGTTTCTTATTGTGCTGACTTGGACTGCATGCTTACACTTTTACTTGTACATCTTGCACTTGTAACTTTACGTTATATGACAGAGTTATAAAGAATAGTAGTCAGGTAAAGTACTAAGAAAACTTTATCTATCTCGGCCAAGCTACTAATAGAAACATTTCTAATAGATATTGCACCCCAACTCAGAAGGGAGACCCCACTTACATTTAAGTAGCACTCTATAAAACCATTAATTTGTCCCTCGACATTTGTGTCAAAACCAGGGAATCAGAAGCTGGCGGCAATAGTTATCAATAACATTAACATAAATAATTAACAATGTATTCCGTCGGCCGCAGACGTGGGCGGAGCAGGAAGCAACGCCCAGTGTAACACAAGTACAAGTACCAGGAGATAAGGAGATACAGTAATCCCAGTCTTTGGGATGCTTGGTTTAGATCAATTGATGAACGTGTTCTATATTGCTTACACGGTGAGCTTCGGATAGCAACGTGAGTTTTGTAGCTATGTTTAAACTCGTATGAATAAAAAGCTTCCAAATTCAACGTTTTGGATTTGGAAGCGAATATGAACAAAAAAAGCAAAAATTAAATATGCCAGCCAAATAAAGTAGTCTGGTGAGCTTTCAAACTTTTTACAACGTTTCAGAAAATGTTCTTGCAGAATTCAGACGGCTTCAGCATACAAATGTAGATCCTGCCTAATAAATATTCATCTAAACATATAAAATTAAAAAAAAATACTCTTTTGTAATATTTGTTCCTTATTTTACCACAGCCTTAAAATCGATCGCAATGGACAAAATCAACCTTCTGATTGTTGTTCCTAACATAAGAACACCGTACTACGTTCGGTTGCAACTAACTTGTTAACATTACGCATGATAAATACGCTTCTATTTCTGTTGGAGGTACTAATTCTCTTGTATGGACGTATAGGCACGGACGCTTGACGTATTGATGCTAAAGTTGCACTTTCTAACGAATAACCCACTAATGAGCCTCATCTAGCTTTGCTGGTATTACTGTAAATTGCTAAGCTGTTGGTTTTAAAAGCCTGTATAAGTACTATCGCGATGATTCGGTCATCTACAGGATATTAACGTTTCTTAATTTCCACCATTGCCTCTAAGAGTAAATAGCATTTAAATTACTACATTTTTCATGAGTTTAGTCGGCAGATACTTTTGCCAAAGAGTGGGGCCTGACTTCATGTGTCTATAACCCGTACAATAAGTAGTCTGGTCATTGATTGTAAAACAATTTTTATTCCCGTTCAAGTAAATATATATCAGAAAATCTGCAGTATAAAATGCGGTAGCATTTCTCGATGTTCAAGATTAACGCCAACGGCCATTATACCAGAACAAAACAACAAAATCAGGTTACACAAGATATGTCAGGCTAGCTTTAAGATAAACATAGTGTAATAACACAAACCAGCAATACATGTCACATTAAATCTTACCTTCTATGTAATTTCACTCAAAGGATTCCTACCCGATGTAGCTCGCTTATCAGGATCAAGACATAAGTACATATGCTCACTCCACTTAATCCGTGCAACATTGATACAGTGTTTACTGCATCATAATCTGAACCGATTATCTTCTGTGCTCCAAGCGTTATTGTTCTATTAGATACAGCGAACTAAGATTACAACGATCCCCGATTGTATATGATCCAATAGATTGCTGATCGGCTGTTGTAGATCGGTGTATTGTAGCGTGTTTAGTAAACAAGACGCAGCCTGTAAACAGAGGTTCACAAATAATATTCAGAAAATGTTTACGACTCCCTATTTTGAACTGTCAAAAACATTTTTTTTTCTATCAGTGTTCTAAACTTAAAAGTACTGAACAGCTTCCGATAATGCCAATTCACCAAAGAACAACGGTGCAATTTGAACATTTTAAAATTAGAACTATCATGAAAATGCAAGAGTCATATAAAACCTCCTTAGAATTCATACGTATCATTCAAGAGAACCATTTTAAAAAAGTTACTTACGAAAGCGGTTTTATAACATAAGTATGTATGTGCGTTGACTGTCCTACTTAGAAGTTAAGTTAATATGCAAGTATCGACCAGACGAAGAAATTGGTCATGGTCGTGGTGTTTTAAATAACAACCTGTGATAATAATGCTTTAGTGACAGTGCAGATATTGTAACGCAGTTAATCTATAGTCTTTCAATACCTCCATGTCCCCCTTAGAGTCAACGTTATTTTTTAGAGTTATGGAATGTTATTGATTTGTATTGCAGTTTAACTAAACCAAGGAATTTTTGGACGTAACTCCGCTGTATATAGGAAAAAATAAAGACAAAACATCTAGGTACACGTTTAAGTGTTAGTAAAACATCAAAGGACAAGATTCCTACAACGAATACCAGGATTTATACGGCTCTAACACTACAGTCGTACACAAAACAGCGAAGCTTTATCGCCTGTAATACCAAACAAGACACCGCGGGCGGCCTATTCCATTCATGACCTAATACGAACCCAATCTCACGTCGTTCTGCGACTACTAACTACATCGAACGAATTCATATCACACTGCACATCGATTATGATCCAAGTACTGAGTACAATCGAAGCCAGCGATCGTTGGCACGCTGACGGCTTAACAAAAACTCTTCGCGCGAATAATCATTCACAACGGTCTACGGGTAGCGGCACGTGCCAAAATACTGCTCAACATGACTGTACTTCTTAAACTTACATCTATAGTCCTTAGTACTTGAGAATAAGGTTCAGTTTTGCATGGCAATTATTTTACGGAAGGCAACAATGTATTGTTTGTGTGTTTAGTATTTACGCTTGTATGTATGATTCCTATTTCATTGGATAACGGGCACGTTGTTTGTTCTAGCTGATATTTTTGCGTACGAGTTTCGTTATGGAATAATAACATTTGACAGGTTTATTTGATAAAATAATAAGAATAGACACGAGAAAATCAGAACAAATATATTTTTATAACATAAGCAATGCTTTTAACTATTTCTATTGCGCAACACGATTCAGTCACATCAACAATAAAAACTTTTTAACATAAAAATTAAACCGCCGAAAAAACTGAAAAGCAAAAAATAAGAAACATTTTTTTATTTAATCTTAATAACTAAGTTCTTAAACGAATGTGAGTATACCTAAGTAATTTCGAGTCGGCGCCAAACAGGCAAATTAATTAATTACGATATATAGGTACTTAATTTTTTTAGATATTTAAATGTTTCTCGATGGAGAATTCATTGCATTGTTAAGTCGATTCAAACTCAAACTGACACTCAAAACTTTTATTTGCTTTCCACAAATAAATGGTATTAGTAGGTGGTAAGTAAGGAATATAATTATAGAATATAGTGTTTTTGATTTGGTTGTTTCTTAAAATTTAAGGTAATTTTGTGATCTTTGTTCATTGATAGTTTGGCGCCGCCTCAAAATTATTTAGGTATACTCACATTCGTTTAAGAACTTAGTTATTAAGATTAAATAAAAAAATGTTTCTTATTTTTTGCTTTTCAGTTTTTTCGGCGGTTTAATTTTTTTGTTAAAAAGTTTTTATTTTATATTTTTTTGTGGCTATAGTCTACTAATTGCTACATGCTGAATTTTGCATTATTTTTAAAATAGCTAACTACCTTATTTTAGTATTGAAATCTGTGAGTGAACAATAAATCACCCCTATTTTCCCACCCTTCGGGTTACATTGTATGAGACCAGCTTCTAGGTATTCCCCATCTAATAAAAAAAGAATTATCAAAATCGGACTATTCTGTAATAAGTTACGCGTGGTCATATATTACAATCAGTTAGTGAAAAATCAATGTATCCCTGTTTTTCTACCCTTAGGATTGGAATATTTTTTCCAAATTTATATGGGACCAACTTTGGAGTATACCCTTTCCAGTAAAAAAAGAATTATCAAAATCGGACTATTCTGTAATAAGTTACGCGTGGTCATATATTACAATCAGTTAGTGAAAAATCAATATATCCCTGTTTTTCTACCCTTAGGATTGGAACATTTTTTCCAAATTTATATGGGACTAATTTCGGAGTATACCCTGTCCAATAAAAAAAGAATTATCAAAATCGGACTACTCTGTAAAAAGTTACGCGTGGTAATACATTACGATCAGTGCGAAAACAATCAATTAACCCCTGTTTTCCCACCCTTAGGGTGGGAATTCTTTTTCCAAATTTATATGGGACCAACTTTGGAGTATACCCTTTCCAATAAAAAAAGAATTATCAAAATCGGACTACTCTGTAAAAAGTTACGCGTGGTAATACATTACGATCAGTGCGAAAACAATCAATTAACCCCTGTTTTCCCACCCTTAGGGTGGGAATTCTTTTTCCAAATTTATATGGGACCAACTTTGGAGTATACCCTTTCCAATAAAAAAAGAATTATCAAAATCGGACTACTCTGTAAAAAGTTATGCGTGATCATACATAAAAAAAAAAAATATACGCGTCGAATTGAGAAACTCCTCTGTTTTCGTCGGTTAAAAAATAAATGCTTACTTAGCTACCAATCTGTATTGTTACAGAAATACTCGTAAAATATTATGTATAAAATGGATACCTAATGTAACATACATTGAATATTTTACAATGATTACTTTATTTAAAATGCAGGAATAACAGCAATCTATTTTAAAACGGTACTTCAATAAAACATCTCACAGAGCATGACTCTGTTCCGGTTGTTTCACAAAAATAATACGTTACACATAATGTTTATTAACACGATCGTCTTATGTTTATTACTGTTATGCAACAAAGACAAAAGATTAATCACTTAATGAGACAACATTTCTCCTTTCTTTCACTAATTCTAAGAAGTTTAGAAATCGAACATGTGACTCAATTTGTTCATAAAAAGATTGCTCTACACATAATTTTAAAACAGCAAGCAAGCTCATATAAATTTGATTGTGCTTTGTTTTTCAAGTTAATTTATTTACTTCTGGTAATTTTCCGAGATGATGCGAAGAGATCGGACGAAAATAACTTCATAAGGTTTCCGTTTTACCCATTTTGGTTTGCAGGCCTAAAAATATATTATCCCCTGGACGCCTACACGGAGGTCTCAATAATCCCTTACGATAAAAGATCGTAGGGGAGTTTGGTTATAATTAACACGTTGGGCTAAAAGACTGGTCCCTTGGCTGTCCCCAAATATTGGCACTTATATACAACGTATTCAATTTATTTAGGCTTCCTGTAAGACTAGTTCTTTAGTGTAATACTTCTATTCTTCTGACTGATAATCGATGACAGATAGAGTTTTCCTCTCCCTTTCTTCTGTAGCCAATAAGGTCCATATTTGTTTTTTTTTTTATTTATAAAGTACATCTTTCTGCAAGTAACACAATAAAGTATTGAACAACGAATACTAAATAGTTGCCTAAAACTTTTAGGAATCAGCCCAAATTATGGTCCCTAAAATGTTCCAAATTGTAGCAAAAAAATATTTCGATAAAAGATACCATTCTACTTCTGTAGATTCTATACTATACATACCCACTACACTTACAAAGAGATATATGTCTACAGATTATAACATGTTAGCGTACACTTATCGAATTTGAAATGTTGCCACATTCACTGAGAAAAACGGATGTGACATACGAATGTGAGAGAAATCTCATAAGTGTTTGCACTTTTCATTTTATGTTCCAAACTAAGAAAAAGCCTTTTCAATTCTTTTCTTTGAGCAGCGTAAAGACATTTATAAGATCGCAATTTCTGAGAATTCATTTCACAAAAATATGAGATACCTTCTATAAATAGACCTATGTAAAATTAATTTAGGTCAATATAGGTACTAAAAAAATGTAGAGAACATTTTTAATTTTAATTTTATAAGAGAATTTTTTCATTCATCTTAAAACTCTTCATAATTCGTCAGTTACAAGAAAAGATTTCGAATCGAATACTGCGTGGGTATAGTCAAATCACTTGAATATTAACGATAATTTCCAAGAAACCCCAACCGTAGTTTATATTCCAAAGGAAGAAATGAAAGACGGTTTGTTGGCACGTGTCTAAAACATGTTCCACTCAATATGCGAATTAAAACAATAGCCCAATATGTCACTTACCAAAATACTTGGCCATTTTAGTACTGTTAAATAATCAATCGCAGAAGTGATAAGAATTGATGATTAAAATGTGTCTGAATACAATTGTTGTGAATCATTATTTTGGCAGCCAGGTCATTGAACTTACTTGTATATATGCAATTCAGCTTATGAGACAGGTACATTTTAAACGTGACCTCACTGTAATAAAATGTAATATTTATTTGACAGCGGCTTGTTAAATTATAGTATATTTTAGGCATTTTTAGGTATCACACCTTCGTCACAATGTATTTTAATCAAAACTAATTTTAATTAAGGCAAAACAAACTTCGGATTAGCTAATTACAGTAATCGCAATCGTTAAGGATGTCATTATCGACATCATCACACTTAAATTTAAAAGGATGTCACTTGTTTTGTTGCAACTCAAGTAATATTACAACTAAAATTATCAAACGAGGTAATATAATATCTACAGATTCGTATGAACACTATTATAATCCAGCCTATAAAAGTCCCACTGATGGTCACAGGCCTCTTCTCATATAGAGAAGGCACGAGCATTGATCACCACGTTCGCTCTCTGCGGATTGACGATTTCAGATCTCAAATTTTGGTTTCCTCACGATATTAGCAATATACAAAGTTCCAAATGAATACAACCACTCTGCATCCACTGTATAGTTGCGACTTGTGAATATATTCACCGAGCAATACCGAACAATTCGGCCTGATAAACAATAACCAGCGCTATCGCTAATTCAAATTCATATTGTTTCTCTAGTAATAGCCGCGGTAATAGGTAATAATCCCGAAGCATATCAATTGCATAGCTCATGCATATAAGTTGTTCTTCGATAATTGGATGTTGATGCGGCTCACCTAACAGTAATATGAGATAAAGCTACTTGTTTCATGTAATACAGTTCATTATTGGGTCTAATTGAGCGATATAATCTTGTTAATTACATAATACTAGATATACAGGTTGATTCTGAACAGCAGTGGAACAAAGCTGGATGAAGGAAAAATCTTAATTAAATTTTCTATGTTTTTTGAAGAGGTTAACCGCACTTAGCCTAAGCTTGATTGCTTGACCAGTCTTAAACCGCACACATTTTTTATGCGTGTCTGTCTATGTTTAATGGATTTCCCAATGGCAAGTTAAAAGGCTTTTTTAGTCACAGGTATTTGCCTTAGTAGATTAAGGTATGGTTGGTGGAATTCCCACAGCTCTTTCCAATGGCTAAATAATGTAGGCATTCATAGTTACAGTCACTTATAGAACTCAGTATGTTTATCTAACAAAACCATATTGTTAAATTCAATACTGTGTTCAAATAACCACAGACTACACGACAGGTCTATTTACACATCTTACACATGAATGAATTAATAGAGTTGTCATCATTTGAAAAACGAGCATAAAGGCTTGTCCACAATGGCGGACTTTGTACACGAGAGTAATAATGTGTGTGCAGCCGTGTGTAACGGGAAGGAGTCGTGCAAATCAAAAGAAATGACCAATGACATTTCTTAGTTTCTTTGTTACACAACCAGGCGGTAGTCGGTGCGAAACACGATTATTTATACTGTTACTATTATTTATTTACGAAGGGAACCAGAAAAAAGAAAGAATATGAACAAACATGGGATTTTCATGGTATAAATCCTCTAAAACTGGTACATTTATGTGAAAATTAAGTACCTTACTAAGCGAATACATGTGCCATAAAAATATTATTCATATCCAAGTCCATACCTTCTTTCATCCCCTTTGGTGATCGTAAAAACAAACACACCCCACTGCTTTATTACGCATTACATATGGCTAATAAAAAGCATGCATAGTTTTAGATATGTATCGTGCAAAAGTTCTTATTACAATGAAAATAAAGTTACTTTTCAACTGAACTGTAACACTGACAGGCCGAACACCCGTGGCGCCATCGCTTAAACTAGTTAAGTTAACACAATAAAACGTAACTCTAAATTAGCTTCTCGTTTTACAAGCAATAAATTTAATAGACCCCTGCAAGGGTAAGTCACGCTTAAAATTGTAACTCGGTGACAATTCGTTTATAGACTTTCAAAGTTGAAGTGAGATTAAAAGTTATATCAACATACTTGTTGGTGACGTTTGTAATTAACTTTGGTAGAACTTGTCACTGACGTAAATGTATGAATTAGGCCAGGTTCATTTTAGTTACCTTTGTAGCTTTTGCCCTACAGTGCTATAGTTTCAGGCTGTCTTAACTTGAATGACATAACCCCTAACACTTTCCCAGTTTTCTTTACTGAAAGCGAAAACAATAAAGATAATTTATTCACAACCAAAGTAGTTCCATCTTTACGATCTTTGTTACTCCAAACATTTTATTTGACACGAACGTCAACCAATGAAATAGAATGTTAGCACTGTTGTTTAGCTTTCTGGTTACGCTTCAGTGGTTGACGACGTTTATATAAATGCTAGGAGACATATTTCACGCTTGTGACGTCACCGCACGCGCCGCTCATTACCGATGCTTGGCGCGTAGAATTCGTCTGTCATTCAGACATCTAACGGATTGAAAGCTATAAGTACTTAGCACGCAGCGATAAAAGCCTGTCGTCTTCTGATTGGCGCTTAGATCGTAAAATTGAAATTAAAGCGACTATGTTGATAGTATAGAAAGCCATGTATTAAAACAAACGAACTCTACGAGGTCTACAACTTCTGAGTGGCTTAAATAAAAACGTCTTTTGCCCACGCTATGTTGGGCTCGCTTTTCAGTCACATTGGATTTGACTAAATAACACTTTTTATTTTATTTGTCCTACATGTTACGACCATTTTCCTGGGTTATTTAGAATACTATGGTAAAATATGGTAGTCAGAATAGTAACGACTAAACAATGCTAAAGATTAACTTATGACAGCTGGACCAACCTTCTTTTTGAGACACAGTAGCTTCAATTACTCTTCTTTTAAGATGTCAAGAAGGCTATTAACAACATAACTTTAATGACTAAGAAATTAATGTTCTTTACAGTGGAGACAAAAGCACTCTGGGTCAAGAGCTGACCTTTTTAATTTAGTACATCACACGTGTTCAATGTACACGAGGATATCTCCGAGATCCATCAAACATTTCATTTCATCATAGAAATCCTACAAGACACTGAAAAATGCTTCGTAGAATTTTCGCTAAAGGAACATCCGAAAGAATCAGTAATATGTGTTACTAAGAAACACTTTCAAGCAAAACATATTGACATTCACCTTTTACACACCTCCTTTATAAAAATATTCGCAGAACCTCTCCATTGCTTCCTTTTTCTTTCTCCGAAACTGTTAAGAGCGAAGTGAAATATTTTATCATAAAAATATTCTATTTGCTGACATAATTTTGTCTTGCATAGGGGTCCCTCGTCAAAAATCATCTTAATAATCAACTTTTGCTGTATATTGGCTTATGAATTCCCTGAGGGTTGAGGGATAAACTACACAGGGGGCCACTTTACTATGAGTGGTTCAATTTGTATTGATGAGTGAACTATGAATGAAGATTAAAGTGCGGATTTCCCTTTAGAGTTTCGGAGCGTATATAACGGTATTACTCAATGATGCCACAGTGTCTCTATTATCAACTGATTATGTGAGATGCCAGAAAAAGAAAAAAAAGTATTCTTTTTTCAAATGTCATCATTTTTTATATCATGCGTTTTTTTTTTTCTTTTACCAGCCATATACTTCATAATGGAACGTTCGATATTCAAAAATATACTGACATTTATGACTTCAAAAATCATAAATCGACTAAATAAATGTATACAGCTTACATGGTTTGGTCAAGTATCTACAAAGGCAGGAAACAGATAAATTGCAAAAGCTATGAGCATCGTAATTGATTTTAATTCTTAGAAATCAGCCCGAGGTGATACTAGTTATTGTAACTATTCAATCAAATGTTATAGCTTAAAATTAAATATATCAATAAGGAAAATAATTTTAATCATAGGTTTCTATTAGTTAGTTTTTATTAGCTATTAGAAATGAAGATATTTTATTGTTTATTACTAATTTATTTTCCTGCTATGATCGTAAAACTGATACATTATATTCATTTACTTATATTTCTTGTAGCAATAGAATGTAATACGGCTGAATAAATTTAAAATTCTCTGATGATAACATCATCGAGACAAAAATTTGTTCGCCATGATTCTGTCTGCATTTTACTTCTGTTTCTTTTCCCCATTGTCAATTTATCCAGTCTACAATAGGAACAATATACTAAATCAATTTTTAGATCAAAACACGCATCCCTTCACTGCAAACATTTTCGAAATCTCATTTAACATCGTATGTTCAGACTTCCTGTTCTATCTGGTTGACATTTCCTATTTTATTCCACCATTATCGTATTCCCGACCCAAAGCCATCAAAACAGCTACCTTCCCCGTGTGACAATAACTATCGGAAAGATATTGTTGTTCAAAGGATTTCTAATAACGCTACCCGAAAGTTTCCCTTTATGCTCCCATCGAATGTAGGTATCGTAAGGGACACTATATTGATTCCTATTATTAGTAAGTGTTGGTACTTCGATATCGAGTGCTGATCGTTGGAATTTAGGTATCATGCATAGTAATTCGGAAATTCGTGTAGAACGACCTTCATCTTTATGAGTCAGATTTAAATCTATGTCACTAGATTATTCGCTACATGAGACTAGATTTATGTACATCTCTAGATACTGAGCAGGATTAAAAATAAACATCCAATAATAGAATCTCACGGTACCTACCGAGTAAGCAGAACACAATTTCAATAAAAACAAAGTACTTGAAACTCCGTTCCTCTTCAGACAAAATAGTTCGAGCTCATTCCAGCCAGCGAATACCGTCCGTAATAAAGTGAAGAACTTAAACATCAAGCTCAAAAGAGATCCGCTGATAAAATACCTTGACATAATAATACACTGACGTTTGTTACGTCACAATGTTTTCACAGAGAAAATTGACAATGAGTCGCAGGTTCGCCCATAATGGTGATGTAATTTGGGCAAACGGCCCCAACATCCGGCCCGTTTAATTCAATATAACTACATGTAAATAAAAAAGTATTTATCGTTAATGGACTATAATGGATAGTCACCGTACCGTGAATAGAATTCTAATGTAGAGGATAACGTATACCATAGATTTTAGAGTACCTTTATGTGGGAAAATGCTGTGTCAACACTGCCTCGCCATAACATTATTTTGAGATTGCGAACAGACGGTGCAAGTCAGCTTTTCTGCTGCAAATGGTGAGTTTTATAGATAGTATGCCGTTAATGGCTGAACGGGTGATGTGACTTACCCAATGAGGATAAGGTCGAACAAAACCATGAGGAAATTTAAGGAATGTTCAGGCATGTGATGTGTGAAGTTGGTTTTGAGATGTCGAAAATTGGAAGAATTTCGGTTTCCGCAAACCTTTGCCTGGAAACAGAGCTGCAAGATAGTATGCTATAACCGTCTTATTCGTCGAGTGCTTGCAATCACGGCTGCCAATCGTGAGTTTTCCAGGTCAGCCAAACTATTATTGGGTTTTAGGATCTAGAAATTCGCTGTAACACTTTGTACTTGGGAACTGTGTAAGATAAATGCAATTTTCTTTGTAATATGCTTGGTATTAGGCACAATTTGTATAGTAGGTAATCTTCAATGCATTTTACGTGCATCAAAAGTTTAATTCCAGAAAGCTTATATAGTGAGAGAATGTAGTGCTGACTTAGTGTTTTAATAACTTAACCGATAGCTAATATTGTTAAAAAAACTTTGGAAGTAACATAACATATCATCACGCCTGTATCCCCGAAGGGTTAAGCAGAGGTGTTCCAATGTACACCCACAGTTCGCCGATATGTTTAGGTGCCATGTAATAGTTTTCTGCATAATATAGTTATTCTGAACATCATAAATAAACAGATACATTGCGAAGATCATATATACCATAAATATCATGTTATTACTGCCGACGATTAGCGACACCACCATTCTGAATATCCAGTAAAAACAAAGAGTTAAAAGCTTAAAAGTTGTATAGGCTAAATTGGCAGTTAAGCTTTCACATTTCCGCGACCTTCGACACGGATTCACCCAGTAGTCAAGTGAAATTCCTATTGTAATGTCAACATTTCTATTCCAAAGAATATATTATTTTACTAACTATTAAAAGTTAGAATAAATATAAAGTAGGTCTCTCATGACATTTTCTTGTGAACTAATAAAATCTCAAAAAGTATTTTACCCGAAAAGTATCAGTGCCTGTACTATGAGCTCTTAAAGCAGGACAGTTGCCATTTTGGAAGCGAGACGGTGCATTACACTGCGTGTAGTTGGGTCTCGCTTACACAGCAACAACAAATACAGGCTTTCTAGCAGGTGTGATCTATCATAAATAGATGAGCAGTAAATAAATGTATGTCACTAGGATACCTAAAGGAAACCAGTTTTGGTTACTAAACGACCTAGCCTAACGAGACAATCATGTCAGGTCCAATGACTTACCGTTACACAGCACCAAAAATATTAATAAAAACTTAGCGCTAATAACTGCTACTCCTATGCCACTAATATATGAAATATAAGAATTAAAAACTGATTTAACTAAGATAACTACCAAAAACAAAAGGCAACAGTAAAGAGTAAAGTAAAATATCTGACGAATGACTCCATTAACTTACATGCCCCATGAACATAGCCTAAATATACCTAAGCCTCTTAAATAAGTACTGATTAAAACACAAGAAATCACACATAAGCCTTGACTAGTGCAATAATACCTACTGGATGTTATAGCAAATAGGTTTTAATACGAGAAGGAAATATTCATAGAGGTCCAACAGGTCACACATTACGATAAATCGGTGTCAGCTTAAGTCTTAAGTACGACTTCCTTTACGATACTTAAAGGTTTGTGTGTCAACTACTGTTTGAACATCACACACTAGAAGTTACTTTTACTATTCGTGTTTATTTATTTTCCCTTGCTTGTGCACAGCGTATAATATCAATAGCATTTCATGAACACACAAACTTACCCGTTTCTTTCGTATTGTATCTCAAATTTCTGCTATCCGTCATTATTTTTCCCTTCCAGGTAAATTGACTACTTACGAGTTATTTTTTGTAGTTTTTCAAGTTTGCTCCATAAATAAATATAGATATCTTCACACACCGATTTAGCTCCATAGATAAATCGGTGTCAGCTTAAGTCTCTACGCCTTCCTTTACGATACTTAAAGGTTTGTGTGTCATTATGTCATTATTTTTCCCTTCCAGGTAAATTGACTACTTACGAGTTATTTTATGTAGTTTTTCAAGTTCGCTGTTTACTCTCTTTTGCCCCAACAGCCGATAGGTCCTAAAAAATCAAATGAATCCACACTAAAAATGAATATACGAATTTGAAGAGAAACCTTTTCGTATAAAACATTATCATCATAAAGCTACTATGAGCTGTATTCACGTGGGTAGATAATTTACAACACAAACAAACTTTAATAGAATTTCTAGTGATGTAACTGCGTGTTACATGTCAAATTATATTGAGCTCTATCAAATAATTAACTTAGATTCAATTTACATTGACATATTTATGAAGACTAAATTAGGTCAATTTAGATGATTGTACAGTATGAATTCTGAACAAGTATTTTTAGCTTTACTTGTGTTAATAAAGTGTCAGAATTAAATTGATTGCATTAATTACATAAATCTCACTTGTAACGTCGTGTAGAATTCTCAACCAATAAATAAGGTCAAAATTTTTGTTTTGTTTAATTTTAACTTTAAAAAACTCATAATTCAATCTTAGAATTTAGAGTCCCAAATACGTAGAAGTTATTTTTAGTTTCTTATTAAATTGAATTTGGGAAAAGTGTAAATCTGACTGAAAACAAAAGAAACAAGAGAATAAAACCTGTTTCATTTCCCCAGTGCCGTTGAACAAATATTTACAATAGCAATTTGTCTATTAAAGGGCCCAGCCTAAGCCTTGAATCACAAACCCCGTAAACAAACGCTTTTAGTACAATCACTTCGTAACCTTTTCGTTAAAACAATAGGTCACTGCCAAACAAGGTATCACGGTTCACTAGAGGAAGTGAATAATCAAGAGCTATATTTGTACCTTTATTCTTTATAATCTTGTTCGTGAAATACAAAAGAACGCCCCTTGTTTGAAGGTACTCTACCTAGTACAAGCTTTATATACGGATATTCCTTAACGCTGTTAGGAAATCAAAGATTTTGTTACTTCACTTCAGTCGGCAGAATTATTTGTGGGATCTGAGAACAGTTCTGAATCTGGGCTTTGTATTGAATTGACAGCCCTTTATGCAAACTTTCTCACATTCTTTATGTTAGTCATATTAAGTCAAAGGGCAATAGTTATACACAACCTAACCTAATTAAACTATTCACCTGTGACATTTTTATTCGTTTATCATGCCTTTAAAAACTTCAATTTCATTTAGATAGTGCACCTCACGAAGATACTATTCATTGAATGTTCAAAAAAATAGTCTCGATGCTTCCTAATTCATTTACTTCTTTCGTATTTGATTTCGAGTGAATTAAGAACCTTTTTGGAGGTTTGCACAGTATAAGTCTCGAATGATGTGTTCTATTTACATACACCCACAGAGATCCCGCCTACGTTACCAACGGCTTATACTTGACCCAGCCGAACCTTACACACTTAAATCAAAGATAAGTTTGCAAATCTTCTAATAATAGATAGTGTAACTTTATTGATTGGCTCTCAAGAAGATTTGATGTTGTTATAAATTAGTTTGGAGTAATTGAATTAGTCGAGTTATTTTTGAAGCTTAGTATCAAATTGAGAAGTTATTAATTTTCTCTTATATTGATGATCGAGTAGGTAAGTTTTTTGAATAGAAACATTAATCCAAAACATAAGGCACTGCGTTAAACAGGTAGTAACCGACTTGCCATATAAAGGTACAATCTACAGTTAGTGGACAATCAGGAGGCACTAGTTCCCAACTTGGCCACACATCACTCATCGAGCAAAACTCATTTACACCAAAATAAATATATGTCAGACCTAAGTTACTTTATGTATCTAAAAGAAAAACAACAGCAGGTACTGAAGTAAAGTGCAGAAATCTAGAAATTGTTACAAATAGCGTTTTCTTACGTTTGACTTCTCATTCCACAAAGAACAATGCAACCTCCCCTTTCACCTCGAAGCAATAAATATTACTTACTTGGAAACCTCACGTACACGGCGAACTCCACTCTAGAGAATGTCATTTAAATAATACAAAAACACTTGTGTCTAATATTCTGGTCGTTAAGCAAACGCCCTTCCTGATTACTCTTAATTAATGATTTAAAAACTCGTTTACAGCACATCCAGGCTGGACGATGTATGTGGGTTCAGCCGCAGATATAACGAGAATTAGGCACAAGAGAATTTGGGACCCTTGAATAAAATAACACGGCACTGTGGGATTATATTAGATGGCTGTATATACAAGTCTTGTGTCGGTCTTGTGACTGAGCCCAATTCAATCAGGTAACCTGCGACCCGCGTCATCAGACACTTTGTACCCACCTCACGGTACTTCGCATTTACGATGCCGCGATGTTACATAACTGTGTTATACAGTTGTTTCGAACCGTTGTCGTTGCAAAAAATATAAAATCGATATAGTTTTTGTCGTCGGTGTCTCACCAAGATGTGCTGTTATTTATTGGCCACCAGATTACGCACATTATATAACGCGGTTTTCCTGCTCAACATATTTATCTTCGGCGTTTATTTATTGAGTTCACTTTTTTTGGTGTATAAATTGCATTTGTTTTTTTGGTAATATGTTACTTTTATCGAACGATATTTCAATTGTTATCTAGAATAATAAAGCAAAAAATTATTGATGGGATGAATATAGAGACATTGGTATTATACGGACTTTAACATGTTTAAGCTTAAATACTTGCAACGACAAGGTTTTAAATAAGAGTGTATTCTGGTTAATTTCAAGCATAAAGCACTGGCTTTCATAATAGTAATAACTGTAAACACTTTAAAATCGTGATTGCAACTATTTAACTTTCTTTTTATCTGTCATTTGTGTTTGATAGTTACAGTCATCGTTTATACACGCGCGTTCGCCTTGCGCGCCGCCATACAGAAAATTGAGAAAAACTTTTAATGGAAATGAGCATTTCAAAGCGAATGCAAGCAAGTGGGCTTATTATATAGCTGCCTATTGAAGGCATAGATGGCGGCCATGTTTGCCTCGCATTTTTATTCTGTTTACATGGACCAGCTGCTCCATTTCTGGCCCCGCTCGTAAAAACTGAATTGGAAACAGAATAAAACATGTATTTTTAATGTCAGTACTCGCGCATTTTACAACATCTTCAGATAATGGCAACATTAAGACAACGAAGGAGTACATTAAAATCATCATGCTCGTTTATAAATTTCTTTAATTACATATCTATACAAACATCAGCCAATTGAATTACAACTACACAATAATAATTTACAGTCTTTCCGATTAATACTTAAAACATTTTATTTTAATTAAAAATTATAATAAATACGAAGAAGCAAACCTTTTCAAATGCGAAAATTTGGTATCGTTATTGTACAAAAGTTACACATATGCTATTAAAGATACTCGTAGATTATAAAGTTCTATAAATATTTACAACTCGGACGATTTTCGTCTATACAACAAAACAAGTTCTTTAGCGTTCGCCTAAGGCTAATTCTAAGACCTACAGATCAATATTTAGGAGATCGTTTGGGTTAGTGTTGTCTGAGGTCCTTCATACCAGGTACGTTTGCACAGTGTGCTGGAACACCACGGACTGCGGCTGGTGGTGGCGGCCTTGGAAGTCGGTGGACGAGTAGTCCGAGTCTATCGTGGAGTAGATGTGCTCGGACAGCGGTCGGTCGCACGGCGAGCGCTCCGCTGAGTTAGCCGACTTGCCGCACAACGTCTGGCACGTACTGTTCAACACAGACGCGTCCATGGTATATGTGTTGGAATTCCTTCCATAATTAAGTCTTTTCAATTTCTGTCCATGTCGCTTAGATGACGGCATGGCGTAACGTAACCTTTCCCAGAACCGTTTCTCTTTCCACGTTATCTCCAAACCCGTTTTGAAATATGACTTCAACTCCGGATCTCGTGGGATGAGCCCGACGCTCACTATTATTAATTTATGTGGATTCTTCCGAAGCGCTTTCTGTAAAGCTTGTCGGAACTCTATCTGTGACCACTCGGTCGAGATAAAGTTCTTTGTTAAAACTACTATGATACGCCTCGACGCCTCGGTGGCCTCGACCACCAAGTCGGGGAACTGAGCGTACGTCGCCTCGAACTGCGGAACGTCTCGGTAGTGTAGGCAGAGATGGTATGACGGATAACCGGTCTCTAATTCACGAGCGAGCGATTCTACAACGAACTCCTCGTCTTTAGGGCTATAACAAATATATGCGTCGTAAAGCTTATCGGCATCCTTAAAAGCGCTCGCTAGAGGAGAGAGCTTAATTCCGCAATTCGAATACAACCACATTCTACAAGCGTATCTAAATGTGAATACTAAAGCTAATATTAATAAAATAAGCATGAACCCAGTCAAAGCCGAGGCCAATAATGGCAAGTTGTGAGAGACGAAGAACGCGCTTATCATCGAGGAATCGCTTATTTCGCTGCAAACTGACACATTTAAATTCAATGGCTTCTTTGCTGGGTTCATGTTCTCATTCACACACCATAGGTTTGGAATATCGACAATTTTCTCAACATTTTGTGATACATAAGTTAAAAAACCTTGCAAATATTTACAATCGCAGGACCAGTTGTTACTGCCAATATACAATGTTTGTAACTTTTTGTTATTGTCTAAATGCCACAGACCATACTTCACGAGTCTGTTTCCATCCAGCCGCAAAACTTCTAGAGCTCCCAAAAGAGAAAAAGTTTCATTTGAAATGTACTCAATTAAATTACTTTGAAGATACAGTTCTTTTAAGTTGCTTAGCTTTGAGAACTCGAGACCCCGTAATTGTTTCAGTTTGTTGTTGTCTAAGTGTAGTATTCTTAGATCCCGGAGTCGACTGAACGTATTGTTGTGTATGTTTATAATATTACTTGCGTTCAGATATACTACGACCGCTTTGCTCATTGAATCGAAAACAGACTCATTAAGTTCACTATAAACATTCCCATCTAAATATATATGTGTTGCATCTAAAGGAAAATTGTGAGGAATCGTCTTCAATTGTTTCACAGAACAATCGACAACGCTCGTACTTTTTGATGAATCGTGATAACATGAACAATTAATTGGGCACAGTGTCTTGCAGTTACAGTTATTGAAATCGCAACAATGGCAACCATCCGGACAGTAACTGTCGTATTTACACAAAAAGTCTTTTATGTGAAGAGAACTGACCGGGAGATATTTCACACCGCGTACGTAGGATTCCTTGCAGATTACATTCTCCAAGTCCATCACGCGCGGATATTCTCGACTCGTAATGGAATTGATGAGCAAAAGCCATTTCATTGTGCAATCGCAACGAAAGGGATTACCGCTAATGTAAAACTCGGGCAGCACACGTTCGTCAGACACTCTCGAAACACGCAAACTATTTATGTCCAAACTTTCAATCTCATTGGCATACATATCAACACGAGTTAAATTTCTCTTTTCAAGGAATGTATCTGAATCTATACTCGTAATAAAATTGTTATTTATGAACAAAAGCTCAACACTATTCGGTATAGACATAGGCGACAGAGTTACTAACCGATTATGACTGGCGTCTAATGTTTTGACATGTAACTCATTTTGTATTTTGTAGTAATTTCCAAGAATTTCTATAAAATTGGCATGAATATCGAGCCATTTCAAGCTTCCCGGAACAAACGCGTAGTCAAACCAGACTAAATGATTCTCGGATAAATTAAGCCATAACAGTTTAGTGAGAGCCACAAACACGCCGTTAATGTCAGAAATGAAGTTGCCATCCAATCGCACGGCTTCCAATTGAGTATTCTTTTGAAAGGTTTCCGTTTCGATCGACTGTATTTTATTTTTCGCCAAATTGAGAACTTGCAGGCTCGGCAGGCCCCAGAACATACCCGCGGTAAGGTTTCCAATTTGATTGTCTATTAAACGTAACCCGGTCAGTTGCGATAGGTTTTGGAAAGAGTTGTTTGCTATCTCAATTAATAAATTTTCACCTAAGTCTAGCGATTTCAAGAACGATAATTGCATTATGGCCTCTGGTACTTTTGTCATTTTATTAGAACTTAGATCTAATTCCTTTAAATCCGAACAGTTTTTAAATGCGCTTTCACTGATATAAGATAGTAAGTTATTATTTAAATTTAATTTATTCAATATGAACAATCCATTAAATATTTGGTCTTCAATAGCTTGTAATTTATTCTGACCTAAATTCAGTGTGTGTAGATTAAAAAGCGGTGAAAACGCATTGTCCTCTATGAACCCTACGGAGTTATTGTACAGATTCAAAATTTGTAAAAAAAACAAGTCTTTGAACATGTTGCGTGTGATCCGTGCGACCGCGTTATGCGACAGGTCGAGCACGATTAATCTTATTAGACCACCAAACGTTTCATCTTCTATGTGGTCGCTCCTCAATTTATTCGCCGAAAGATCTAAAACGAGCAATTGTTCCAACCGATTAAATATTCTCTTAGGCAAACTTTCCAGTTCATTATTTTGTATATAAATTTCACGAATTTCCCTAGTGTTATAAAATAATCCTTCTGGTAAATAACTAATAGCATTATCCGAAAGGTTCACAACTTTTAACGACAGTAAGTCACTAAAAACTTCGCCCGGCAACTCATTAATTTTATTATTTTGAAGAAATAACTGCGTCAACCGGCGTAAATGTAAAATTTCGGAGTCAGCTGGCAGCGACATGATGTCGTTATAACTTAAATCTATAGTCTGCAATGTGGACCCGCATTTATGACCGAAACCCAGTTCATCGACAAACTTGATTTTGTTGTGCGTTAAATTAAGTGAAATTATATTTTCCAACGCGCAAAACAGGTCTGATGGTATCTTTCTTATGTTGTTGTACGGCAGGTCTAACGTATGCAGTTCTCTCAGACCGTTGAATGCTCCTAAAGACAGCTCCAATTCTTTGTTGTTGCTCCACACGTTGTTCATAGTGCGAATTTTCAAAGTTTTCAAGCCTCGTAGGCCCTCGAACACGTTGCCGGGAAGTCGCAGCACTTTGCAGTTATCTATGGTTATCTCCGCCAAACCTTGCATTTTTCCGAAGTGGTGGTCCCGCAGCGAGCTCTCAAGCAGCAGCGGGCTGCACCGGATCGCGAGCCGCTCCGCGCCATCCGAGTGCATCGAACCGGCTACATCCCTGTCGGACGACAGCGTCCGTACGTTGCACTCCACCAAACCATTCTCACCGGACACACGGAAACAAACATCTGCATCGTCAGGCGCTTCCGTAAGCGCCGCGCCCATCACTAAACAAAAGAATATCGCGTTAATTATCATTTTAAACGGCACTGTGTCCATATCATTTTCGTCACTTGTCAGAATAGAGTTTTGATGAATGAAAGTTGAGTTCGTAAGTCGCGCACTGTCATGTTCAGCTGTTGGTTACGCGTGTACTGTACGGAAACGTTCCGATAACGACGATTATGAGCGGTGTAGTAAATAGAGCAGTGTGAGTGCGGCGGAGCATGGCAACGCAAGCACGCGATCCCCCCGCGGTGGCGAGGCCGCGACTGCCGCGTACAATGAAATGCCATGAATGCGCGCCGACTTGGATGGAGGGAACAAACCGCACCAGCGATTCTATTGCCGCATAATAAGTAACCCTCGTAGTTTTGACTTTTCTACTAAACGGAAACCGTTACGTGACTTTACTTAGATTAATTTTATCTGTGAATAATAATTTTCAAATCAATTCCATTTAAAAAAGAGAAATTTCAATTTTCAAGATTTAATTAAATTTAGTACTTACATTGTTACTTAATTAGCAATTTACTTAAAATTAAGTTGTTAATATTTTATATTTAAAAATATTGCAAATAAGTATTTTTATTAAATAAGCATTTATCATTCGTCAATGAATATCAATCGATAAGGACTGTTATCCCCAGGGGGGTAAACAGATGTGCATAGTAACTGTACACAGTTCAATGACACCTGGCACAGTTCCAAACACTGGATAACTAATGACAATATCCTGGCAGAAAAATAAATTAAGCTGCAACCTAGAAAACGTTCCCAGGACGGCTTACACACACTGAGCATTAGTGACTTGTAGATATGTCCTCAAAAAGCTTCTTTTTAAAACTTATTTTTCGTAAATCTTAATTTTTTTTTCCAACTTCTAAAAAGAGGTGGTTCTTAAGTCGCCGTAATGTTTTTGGTCTGTTAGTTACCCAATATCTCTAGCAATTGTGGATCGATTACAAAAATTATTTAGGATGAACGCCTCGATGGAGTACCTCAGAGGACCGATATTAATTATCATTGAAGTAGTTGGCTCTTGTTTTTGTGTAATAAATTATACTTAATTATAGTAACTAGGTGCCTTTTAACTAAACTCATATTTCTCTAAGGTTCTTGTGCAAACTAAAGATAGAGGTGCATAAGCCAAATAACGTAGATTCTAAAACTTTAATTACTTACATAAATGTGAACAACTTCAAATAAGTACATTGCTCTGAACCCAAAGTAACTAAAGCAAAGCGAGATACTATAGAAACTTGGTTTCTGCATGGACCATTCAGGGGATCAAAATTCAAACCCTTAGTACAACAGCTAGAAAACCGACACTTACGCCACTCGATCACGGAGCTCTAATACTAGATTTTCTTAATAAGTATTGAAAAAACACAAAATAAATAATATTAGTAAGGTATGTGTATGTATGTCCGCGGCGAAGGTGGTGATCTAGTCAGTTATGCGGGGCGCACGTGGACAGAAATCGCCAGGAACAGAGAGGTTTGGAAGAAGAAAGGGGAGGCCTTTGCCCAGCAGTGGGATCTAAAGTAGGCTATTAAAAAAAAAAGTAGGGTATGTCAATAACAAATCTTGACTTCTTCTTGAGTTTGGTAGGATACTTAGGTAGCCTAACCGCATCCAAGAACAAACAAGCGAGTCTAAAAATAATTTACTTAGCAAACTTGAAAATGATACAACTGCGGACTCAGTACTTGTGGTAGGTACTTGGTACGATTGTCAGGTCAAGTGTCGTTGAGTTTGTTCATTAAGTCATTCTAAGAAGACGGTTATTTTTAAAATATCCGGGAAAAGCCTGAGGTCGCTGACTGTTTTATGTAATTCAATAGGTACTATCGTTAGCGAAATATTCCGTTGAATAACATTACTTAGTCATTTTATTATACTAACTCTCAGAAACGAGCTGATGATTTTTATTTATTACGTGAAAATATTTATATCATAAAATTTTGGTGCCTCGTTGGTCTAGTGGTGCTAAGCGCGCCTGCTACGCCAGAGGTCTTGGGTTCGATTCCCGAGTCGACCAAGGTGTTATTGGGTTTTTCTATGAAATTCTCAGTAGCAGGTCGGAGTTTGGATTTGTGCCCGGTTAGTGGCAACAGGCTCGCCCCTATTAAATGGGACCTAAACATATCGGCGAACTGTGGGTTGTACATTGGTACGCCTCTGCCTACCCCTTCGGGGATACAGGCGTGATGATATGTAAAATTTAAGTAAGAATTATTATTGAAAAATCCCTCTCTATTTCGACATTTGGGAGCTACGAGCTACGATGTCAGCGACTTACACCCTTTTTAAATGCCATAAGTACTACGTATTGTATTACGAAAAACTATGGCTAACTGCTAAGAGCCTTGTGCGATAGCGGTTGCAGGTTCGATTCACGCTTATACCATTTTTTGTCCCCTTAGAAGTTGTTTATTTTATAATAGGTACGTATCTCCCTATTTTTTACGTAGCTTATAATAAACACAATATATTTTTCCATATCATTCACTTTCATATATAATACACATTCTACCACACTTTGCTCTATCTTAAATCTGCACCAGTGCCTCAAGATATCTATTGATCAAAATTATTCATTGAAAGTAATATTATTAGAAGGGGTCAGGTAGCCACTATCACATACCACATTTTGTCGTCGACTATTATAAAGAGTGACACATTTACACAATGTGTCTGGTTTACACCGCCCATTGCAGCTGGCGCCCGGGTGTACGACGAACAAAAAGGAAAAAAACGTATGTATTGTACTTAAGTAATGTTTTTATTAGACGGAGAATTATGAAAATACTTTCTACAGCATTAGGTACTTGTTTATTCACACTGCATCAAAAGAGATTTTACCTTTATGAAGTCACGTCGCCGTATAGCAATCCTTCTGGCAATAAAAAAAGTAGGTACCTTAATTTACAAACAAATACTTAAATCTGAAATCTTATTTGATGACTTTTATATGGGACCACCTCGGAATCATTGAAATCAGTTTACTAAATACTGCTAGCTAATGTACCTATGCGCGAAGTGTCGCGAAAATATTGCGTAAAGAAAATGCAGACTAAGGGCGCTGCTGTGTTTAATAAGAATAGAATATATTGTTGTTAAAACACTGCGTGAGTAGGTATAGTGCGACTGTAACACCTGATATTTGTGTGGAAATTATATTACTAAGTAGCTACATACTGTTTTTAGATGGCATTATAATAATTATTTAATAATTAATTAAATAATTATGATTTGAATGTTAATATATTTGTTAAATTTTCGCCACGGGTGGTTCTCTTTTCTCAGACTACTTATATTTCTTTTTCATTAATACTATTTGAAACAACTAATAGCAATATTCATATCGAGGGGTAACGGGCTATTTGGTTTAAGCGACATTTTTGCAACTTTACAGGAGAGCCATTTAAAGTTTGAAATTTCGAAAAAAAAATCATAACACAAAAACTTCTGCAGCTATTTGAACGGGGTAAACTGCATTAAAATTTAATTAAAAATATCTAGTTGTTGATGCTAATACCAAATAAAGCGGACCTTTAATTACAAAGATAAATGTCGCTTAATACAATCTGCCCTTTTTTAGAGACAGGAAAAACGCTTCAAGTGACTGCATAACTACAATTGGCTACAGGGGAAAACAATTAAGCGACGACGCATTCTATTTACAGAGTAAGCCAAAAAGTATGAAGTAACGAAACCCACAATAATAGAAACAAGCTATTTATCTCAACTACCAATTTCAACTAAAATGACTGACAGGCTAGTTTACTTATGTGATATATAACATTGAAATTGTAACGTTTAATGTCTATGTTTTTTAACATCTAAGACTACTCGTATCAATGGCTGATAAAACAAGCTGATTTTGCTGATTAGGACTGAAAAGTAAATAAATATAATTGATGTTCCTATTGAGACTGTACTATATTAATTATTTCGTATAAACAGTTTAAGCGACGAACCCTGTCGGATTTGGGTGACGGACAAATGGATTAAGTTACATCACACCGTGTGATTAGTGGGAAGTCAAAAAGACTCAAGTTACTTTTTAATAAAAATTAGAAACAGGAAAAACGCTTTAACTCTCATTGACTTATTTATGAGAGACAGGGTGACTGGTTTATGTCTCGGTTATTAATATGATGGCATGGCTCAAGTACATGATTAAAAATAAAATGCAAAATTCACGTCGTTTAATACACTGCCACTTTGGAAACAACACGAAAATAGTATTGTTTCAAACGCCAAAAAAGTGCTCCGATTTTAATGAAACCGGCATCATTCGACGGAGAAAAAATCGCTGATTCCAAATATATATATAACTCAATATCACCCAAAATGTCGCTTAAACCAAATAGCCCGTTACCCCTCGATATACTACTACACTAATTTTATTTTTATTCACAAAAATAACAGCTATGAAAATTGGAATACATTCAGACGTCTATGGAATTTCTTGCGGGATTGGGGCAAGCGGGTGAAACCGCTGGGCCCAGCTAGTTACCAATGAATGAATACTATTAGTGATTACGAATTCACATAGCTGTAACAGAAAGCGCGGAATCCGTGACAAAATTGTAAGGGACTTGATTTTTGACTTACGTGCTAAGTAATGCCTCCTTTCTAACACCTATAATAGAACTTCTAGCAAATTACCACCTCGTTCACCCAAAATATTGCTATAAAAATAAAGAAATTATACATTAATAAGATGAGAATCAAAACCGGAAAAACAATATTTTCAATATTTTTAAAACCCCATTATATAAATCCTCCATTACCCCGTTATCGTTCATAAACGCTGTTTATAGTAATTAATACCACGGTTACTTACTCCTTTGAATGGTGGAAACTGTATAAAAACCGATATACCTACCTTAGATAAGTTGAACTTTATTATTTTTCAGTGCAAGTGGTTCAGGGAGTGGATCTTCCAATTATCTGTCCGACAGCTGGCTAGATCCACCACGGGTGCGCGACCCCGGACTGCCCTAGCTGTTACTGTTACTGGTAGCATTCCTTGAGCCCGTCCTACCTTTTTATCCTTTCCAACATATCCTTTCCCAAATCCTTATCCCGTAAGAACGCAATGGAAAATTATAAAAATAATTTAATTATCCAAAATGGCGGCGATTTGGTTCGCCACCCATCACCTCTCGTTCCTCGCGGGGGCGAAAAGTGGGCCACGGAGAGCCGCCTCGCTGCGTTGAATGCAAGAGGAGGAATGGATGGTAAGGTTGATGAAGTATGTCAGATGATGGATGTTGAGACAATAATAAAAAATGGTATGCTAAGATGGTATGGCTATGTCGAGAGAATGAATAAAAGAACGATTGACAAAAAGTGTATAAGTGTGAATGAAAAAAGGCCACATCAAGAGCATACCGAACAGCATGTATGAAGGGAATAATGAAAGTGGACAAAGCGCAACAAGTGTGTAAGGATCGTAGCAAGTGGAAAGAAGTGGTCTCTGCCTACCCCTACAAGGGAAAGAGGCGTGATTATATGTATATATGTATGTAGGTAAACTTAGCTTATCCATGGAGCGTGGAGAAAATAAAACAACAATTTATTTTTTCTTTTATTCTATTATATAGTCTAGACTTAATTTTATACTATTTACAACGAAAAGTTAGACTATGACAAAACAATTGGATAAGTCACATTTATAGCCATAACCATTGACAATAGTGACAGAATTCTTATTTAATATAGTCAAGATGAACGTGAGAAGAAAACATTACAGCTCATTACTTAGCAAATAACTTCATGAGCAATAAATAAATAAATAGCTATTACAATATACTGAGTTAATACGATCCTCACCATAATGTTCTCTCCCTTAACTTTTCCAATTACTTAGATATTAGGAATAACTGGTATAATTTTGAAGGCTAAAACACCTAAGTAGAATGGAACTATCTCAATATTGGAATAGTTATAACGTCATCAAAACTTGAGTACACATGAACATAAAAACAATAATTCAACACCAAATACATTTTATAAAACTCATAAGATACAAATTTCATGGTCACGATTCCAAAATTAATCACAAATGTTCTAAAACAACAAAACAAATAATATAAATACAAAAATAGAACTAAATCATAAAGCTCTCACAGCAAATCCGTCTAAAGTATTACAATCGCTGGGTAAATGATGTCTAAAACTATATTCATCAAGCATAGCCATTTTATAATAGTATGTTGGTATCACAAATGATTACTTAGAATTACACGAGTCTCTTTACACTATAAACGAGTCGCCATCAGCTGGCAGTGACAATAACTATAATTGGACTAATTTACTGCACTGTTATTGTTTCGGAAATTCAGTCTTACGTATGCTCCGTTCTCAATACAAACTGTAACATGTTGTTTGGTATACGTAAAGACGTAATTGTTCTTTTCTTTACAGTACAGCTTCAATAACATTTTATAATTATTCATAACTTTGGCAAACGCAGTATAAACACAGCATCAATTTGTGTCTTGTTAAAAATGCTTTTATTACGTAAAACTTCCCTATCTAGCGTAGTGTGTATGATAGCCCTGTGTTATGTCATTTTATTGATATGAATATATTTAAAACTTCAAGAACTTTTAAGGTAATATTATTTTACAAAGTTTTAACGGTGTCTACATACTTTTAATCTACAAGTCTGATTCAAAAGTACTGCACAACTACCTAAGATGTTAATAACATTAATAGTGAATAACACTTGTAGGTATGCAAAATATTTCTGCAAAACAACTATTCAACCATAAATCTAATTATTGCAGTTAACTGTAACAGCTATCAAGGCCACGTTTATAGCTACTTGTATACATAATATTATTGCTTAAAAAATATAGAAATCTGTTACACTTATACAGTTCAGCATGAACTTAACATTCAATTCGTATTATTACAGCTAGAAAACATTTAGCGCTACTACTGATAAGGAAGATATCGAGAAACTTGGAAAATGGGGAGCATTCCTTTTCTGTGGTCCAATATCAAAGAGCCCGTTTGTAACTTACACGTCGTAAGGTCAGGCCATGGTGATCAATATGCCACTTATTAAATCGCCTTAGATATCGAAGTATCAAATCCACACAGGACACTTAAAGATAACAACTTGCAACCAACCAAATTATATTACATACAGAATTTGATCGGTCATCTAGCGATCGATACCGCAGATCAATGTCAATGAAGTACAATCGATAGTACGTGATCATTGATCAGGTTGATCGACACCGGCTGACAAACGAAACTAACAGAGCTTCGAGCTCTTACAAATAATATCACACGCAGTCCACATTCTGCTTTATGACACCGCATCATCGACTTTCACTTACGAGTTCACTGTCACTTAGCACCAACGGCGTTTCTTACTCAAGTCATTGTTCTCGCCGGGGTGTGACCAAGTCTATTTGTCGACAGCCTTTATGTGGTCGGGGCGGTCACCCCGCGCGTACCTCTGCCACATCTTGTTGTACAACATTTCTAAGCCGGTGGCGTACGCCTTGCAGTCGAACAGCGGACTGTCTGTGCGTGCCGTCCACACTTTAGCGCGGATACCTTTTAAACTGTAATAGAAAACAACATACATTAGTGAACATTCTTGATCTTTTATATTTCGCTGTTCTTAGTAAAACAAGTATATTATAGCAAACAAGTATAACAACAACTGTCTAATATACAGTATTAGACATTTTCGCCAAAGATTTACAAGTATATAGGAGATTTTATTATGATACTTACTATTCCCTATCAGTTCCTAGTCTTACAGCTATGTCTTGGTATTCTTGTCTCGTTCTCGCAATCAACTCAGGACAACCAAGTGTGTTCAACTGAGATGCTGCCACTCTGTAACAATATTACAAAATGTCGTGAGATCCCATAATTATATTATTAGTAAATATATTCATTTTAAATTAAAAGGTTAACATAACAGTTGTTTTAATCCGTTTATATTGTATTATTTATTTTCTTTGTTTTATGACAACTTATTGCAAGTGACTGTTTAACTCGCGTAATAATAAATTTCGACGACATAGTTAAAGTCTCAGATCGAGTTTGGATGAGGCTGGCACAGAACGTAGAAAATGGCACTAAAAGGGGAGGCCTATGCACAGCGGTTGAAGGACACGGGCTGATGATGATGATTAATAATTTCTGTTTTTGTGGAAAAATCAGGACAATATAAAAATTCTAACCATACATATTGAGATTAAATGAATGAAAAATTAAATGAGAATGCAATATTTTATTCCTTAGTTACCTTGAAGCCAGCGTCTCTCCAGGCAGCGTGACGACCGGCGTGCCCGTCCACAAGATGTCCATGCTGGTCGTGTGTCCATTACACAGTGGCGTGTCGAGACACACATCGGCCAACTGACCGCGACGAACGTGCTCCTCTTTGGCTGCCACGTTCGAGAAGATTATGCGACCGGGCGGAAGACCTGAGAAAATTTATAACTGGATTAGGTTGATCTTAATTGCTTTCTCGATGTTTATGTGCTAGTTATATGATCATAGTTATTGAGATACACAGAAACTATTATTGTTTCCTAATGAAACATAGTCACACATACTGTTCTCCTCTGTATGACAAAAGGCCTTGCCCTAGAGTGAGGGTACTCTTTAAACGGCCATGACCATTCCATAGTATAATCTCTGTATTACTTAAATAACATTTTATAATTTTCAGAATATCTAGAACCAAAGAGTTAACAATGCCAGTATTTCATTATATCTTACCTAATTGCTGAGCTGTCGTCTGCAGATTCGGCTCTCCCACAGCCGGGAACCTCAACAGCCACAGCACACTGTTCGGCACGTGCTTCAGAATATACACCCACATGTGTAACGTCAGCGGGTCTATCTTGTACAGCTGGTTGAAGTTGCAGTACACGACAGCGTCATCGGGGAGACCGTATTGTTGCCGCGTCGTGATCACTATGGACTGGGGTACTTCCTCGCCTGTTGCTGCCTTGTTGTTCGTTTGGGTTGTTGCTAAGCCGTTTTGTAGAATTACGCCGTTTACTGATGTCTGTAATAAGAAGTTTTAAGTTAAAGATATTGTTATAGGGTTCGAGTTTCAAAATTTAAAGAATATCATATTTTTTTCATAGTTCTACAGTGGAATTATTTTTGAAGGTTGAAATAGTGAGTTTAAAAGCATATTACCTGTACTTGTCCTGATGCTATCATGGTCTCAATTGGTGTTGTTGTCGGTAGTTCGGCCACTTTAAGAGAAATTTCCACGGGTCTTGCTGCTCTTACGATTTCTTTAATCTCCTTAATATCTGTGTTTTCTACGAGTGGCGACAGATCAGTAGCATTAATAACCGCCACATTATCCGGAAGATTACCCAAGTTGTTATGAGACTTAACTTTGTCGCTAAGAATAAGTCGCTCTTGTAAATGCGGAAACATTTGTTTGTGATCGCCCACAAAGTATGTGTGCGGCATGTAAGCCAATTTCTCGCTATATTGACTAGCCAATTCCACGGGTGATGTAACTGCGTCCGTCACTAAATAATCCATATAGCTAGCCCCGCTAGTTCCCGGATATCCCAGCCACATGACTTGCACGGGGGCCGGGCGTAACGCGAATATCTCATTCCTCGCCCCTTTAGTGTAACCGTTCATATTGACGAGAATGTGAATTCCGTCAGCATATATTTTATCGGCAGCTTTGCCGTTACATTGCATCTGAGATAAGTCAGTGAAGTGTTCAGCTTCTCTGGCGATTTTAGATCGGAATGTTGTACCATCATCGGGACTAAGAGCGTAGCAAAAGATTTCTACTTTAGTACGATCATGCAGACCAGGCACTGACTGCATTAAATGCGAAGTTGGGTGGTTACCGAAGTCGCTGCTCACATAACCGATACGTAGGCGTCCTTGTAACTCTCGGGGGAAATTAAATGGTAATTTATGTAAAACCTGAACTTTTTCGAGGCACAAGTTAGCATGACGCGCAGCGATGGCTTTTCTGTAGTCATGAGTTAATGGATATAACATGGAATGGTGAGGATGAACTGATGGAAGTCTGTTCTTGTCGAGTTGTTCGGCCACAATGCTTACTAACTTCTTCATGCGCGCCTCATAATCAGTCCAATCGCAAACAATTTGTAAGCAATGTGCCAAATTGCAATACGCATCAGGGAAGTCTGGTTTCAATTTCAGAGCTGTTCTGTACGACTGGATGGCTTCGGGAATATTTCCAGAATCTTTATGAATGCTAGCGAGGTTGCTGTGAGCGTCCGCAAATGCAGGGTTAATCTGTATAGCCCTTGTGTAACACTGCAGAGCACCCGCCACGTCCTGCATCTCTTTAAGCGTGTTACCCATGTTACTGTATGCATCAGCGAAGGTTGGCTGAATTCGTATGGCCTCTTTATAATGCATGAGTGCCTCAGTGAGCTTGCCCTGCTGTTGCAATACAGACGCCAAGTTGCTGTGAGCCGCCGCAAATTCGGGGAACACTTCCAAAGCTTTCAAATACAGACGAGTTGCCTCCTCGATATATCCTTGTTCACGTTTTATGTTTGCCAAATTGTTCAGGGAGTCGGCGTGTGACGGACACAGCCGTAATGCAGTGTTGTAACATTCTTCGGCGTCGACGACTTGTCCTTTCTCTTTTAGGGCATTCGCTAGATTACAGTATGCGTCAGGGAAGTTCGGTTGCAATTCAATAGCTCGCCTATAGGTATCAACTGCCAAGTCAATCAATCCTTGTTCATAGTACACGCACGCCAAATTGCCGTGAACTACAGCATTGTTTGGCGACAAATTCAACGCGCGAAGATACGCTGCCACAGCCCTATTGTGCAAAGAAAATTATAGTTAATTATCTATTGCTACTATTTATTATTAGTTTTGAAAGTTTATGATCGATGGGTATAAGGAAATTATTATTTACAAAATAGACATTTATCTGCAAATACAGAACAGAGTTTATTAATCAAAGTCATAACTCACCGATCAAAAATTCTTGCTTCCTTGAGAACATTTCCCAAATTAATGTAGGCGTCCAAAAAATTGGGATCTAATGCCACGGCCTTTTCAAAGTGATGAATGGCTAACCAGATTTCACTCTGAGCGTTAAACACGCATCCCAAATTACTCCATGCCACAGCAAAGTCTGGCCTCGTTTCAATTGCCTTCAAGTAACAAGCCTACACACACGAAAAAAACACATGTTAACAATTACACAAATATAATGTTTTAATGTAATGATATTCTGAAATGTATGTTACGCCAATGTCAGAGATTACACCATAGCGTCGAGTAACGCTGGGTGATCGACGTGTATTCCAAAAGCGTCAGATCACCTAACATTAATCGCGTTCAAATAAAACCATTACGCAAATAGCGCCCTAGAGAAACGATACTACGCCGATTGCCACACGCATCAGTAGGAAATGCAAACGAAACCCAGTGCAATCCAAGTGCAAAAACACAACAATATCTTGTAAAAGAATAAAATGATGTACCGACATAAGTCATGAAACAATCTACACGAACCACAAGTGAAACGCTTCCACTTCCTAGCCGATGAGAGAAGATGGTCACGACAATGGATAAGTCAAAGAGCACGAGTATATCCGATTTTCCTGTTCTTACTTTATTTCTTGCAAACCTTTTCCACTTTACCTGCAGCAGGCATGGTGTCATCGCGGCGGGATAGCGAGTGTCGTACGAACCATAACCCAGCTAGATACAGCAGCGGTCACACCTACACTTGCCTTACCAGACAATACCTTGTGAAAATATAATAGAAAATTAGTTGATTTTGAGTCAATTTGTTTTACCCGATCGGCTTCTTAAACAAATTTCAATGCAAATCAAATATTTATGATTCGAGGATCATTGTCCAACTCACGCTGTCATCGAGCAGAGTATTGCGACAGGCATAATGTAGATGACGAAATCATATAATACAAATAAACACTACGTCATGTCGCTAAATGAAATAAACACTACTGTCTCCTCTGATCCTCCATTGTAATAGATATCACTACAAGCACAGGATTAACGTATACTAGGTACATTGAAGGTAACAGGATCCAATGCTTTCTCATTGATTGAACATTACGATGCCAATTAGTTTACTCTCCTTAACTGTTCGATGCTCCACGCAACATTGTTTAGCATGCAACACCATTGTTAGTTAACACATACATCAATTGCAAATAAACGTTTCATAAAACTAATGTTGCGTAGAGAATTGACATTAATACGCATAAACGCTGCCACAAAATATTAAGCTACTGTGGTTCCCTCGAAATGATTTGTAAATTTTCAATGTATGTACTTTATTGTGTACTTGATTTGTATTCAATGTGAGACCCACGTGTACAGTATGCTTTAATAAAAAATGTTTGTATAAAACATGCTACGCAAAATGTCCTTCTGCTTCGTGAATGTCAACTGATCAAATTTATCAAACGCAATTTTATTATAAGATAACGATACACTTAAGATATTTAATATTTTGTGACTGTATCATACCGTGCTACAAGATTGGAACCGAAGTTTGAAAAGCAAAACAAACTGTTCGGTTTCCCACCCTGTTTTAAAAAAGTGCTAATGGTTTCAACAAACTGGAATTTTGCCAGTACTGTTTATTTGGAATGTAAGGTAAAATGTATTAATAAAATACCAGATTGTCGTAACCATTAAGAGGAATACTTGGACGCAAGTTGCAAATTATTTGTATGTAGATACGCAAGAGCAGTGTACGCTTACAGAGCCAGAGAGTACGCTAATTTTGTGCAGTACAAAGGAAACTTCCAGAGGATCCTGTTAACTTCGGAGCAAACCAGAAAGTAGCGGAGGAAATTGTATTTACCTTTGCCTCATCCAGACGTCCGAGAGCTTTGAGCAAATTGCCTAAGTCACTCCTGACGCAGTAAAGGTCCTGTGAAACAAAATGTTATTCAGAATGGTACTTATATTTTCTTATATTATGTTCTCTGGTTAGCCAGTCGGTCGTCATTTATAAATATTTAAGAATGCTGTCTAGAATTGTATCGTGGACAGCAATATTTTCCGTACCAAGTTGAAAATCGATAATCATTCCTAATCAAAGTTCACCTTGGTGCAATTATTTAACCTTGCGGTTTTTCATCATTTATGCCTATCCATCATAATTTACCTCTATTTCAGGCGCCATAGAAACTAAAACAAATTAGCATCAACTAAAAGTGCTAAATCATGTGACAAAGTTATATTAAAACTGCAATTTGACCTTCTAGCGATGAACAGACATACAACATGTTATACGGATGTGTTTGATTGGTACCAAGAAAATATAAGCTATAATAAGAACAGTCACCATGATGGATTACTTCAACCGAACGCTCATTATGTGTTATTAACGTTATACAATTGAATTTAATTAGACTGCCACAATTTACATGTTCAGTACAAAAAATCTAACTCATGCTGTCACGTTCGATACCTATTTAAAATTTAAATAATCGAATGTTATCGTAAAATATCGAGAATATTTTTTTGAGTTTCCTCAAAGACATTAAAGTCAATACCGGAAAAACACGAATATTACTAAAATATTTAGTAATAGAAAAACTATTGCTTGACCTGTCTCAGGTCGATGTAGTTTTCCTCTCAACCCATTATCAATATTTTTTTGGGTCGGCGGTTGTAACAATTTGATTGCAAGATTTGGCCAAAGGGTAAACAAAAATAAAATAAAGGGCCTGTTACTATCACAATGCAGGTAAAGATTGCTTCTTTTGACTTGGACGAGCATTAATCAGCATGCTTGCTCAATGCGGGATAAACATTTATGATTTATTAAATTTTCATAACTATGTTTTCCTGTACCGCTAGTCAATGTCGCTATGGAAAAACATATTGCATAATCACTAACCAACTAAAAATAAACTATTTTCTAATACATAAGGTCATCTTTCAAGATTGTAACAAGACAAACATATTAAAAACGAATGATCGTAAAAAAAAATAACATGGAATATTACCGCTCCGTCTGTTTGCTATGACAAAGGTAACAATAGGTTATTACTGAGAACAAGGATATTGATCTATTAATAGGTTGATGCAGACTCTTGGAAGTTTTATCATCTTCCTAAAGCCAAAAAGTTTATTTTAAACCGACATGGCAGTCACCATTTGACGTAAGCTAGGTTTAAGTGTTTAAGTGACACGTTCATTGTTTACTAATTCAGACATATATTTTGTAACACATGGGTGGGAAGAAAATATGCTGGGATGATTTTGTACCTTGCTGTACGTACATAAGGCATGCATTCCGTTGATTATTGCGTTTAAAATATTCGCATACTTTTTTTTGTTCTATGGTTGAGTGTTAACCAAAACTGTATTTATTTATCACATAACTTGTGTTTATCTAGAAAATATAATTGACCAGCGGTCGGCATACAGAAAAAAAGGCGGGACGATGATGAATTCTGTCTATTTTCTAGAAGTAGATTAAAAAATACATAATATATCGTCCAGCCATAAAAGTAACTCTCAAGGAAGAATGAAAGAAGACTTTCTGTGCAAATGCTTGACATTGTTATTGGGTATTAGGAAGTCTTTTGCTAGAAAGAAATGAGACAGCTGGGGTAAATATACCCTTCCCATGAGGTTGGATGATAGATATTATGTATAGCGCTATAGATTTGATAACCTCGACGATATTTTTATTTTTTAAACCTTTATACCTATCATAAAAAATCCGGAGATATAAAAAATGGCGTGTAACAAAGGTTTCACACTTTTGATTTAAATATTAAAATATAGTAAAAAGACCTAGTGGCTTAGCAACTGTTCAGTGCACGTATGCTAGATACTACACTAGTTTTATGAAGGCCAAACGAGCTAAACTTGTTTTATATCATATTAATAAAGCTAATACTCATTATTATGCTTTCATTTTGCTGGGCGGTTTACCAATGGATTTAAATAACGCAACCGTTACCGACAAATGGTGTACTGCTATTTAATTATTGGTCTAAATCGGAAGGAGATTGAGTATTAATAATAAAAAACATGTGTTGATTATTGTTGGGTGTTTACACAACTGTAAACAAAACAGGAAATGTTTGGTAGTTTATCCTAATTATCAAGTCAAGGTTCACCCGTATTTGATAAATTCACACTATGACTTATTTGTGCGAGGTTCGTTGTAAACAATTGATAAAAAACTAATATGTACATTTGGCGGTCTTTTCCAAGACAATCGTACTGCACCGTAGTGCTCCAAATTCTGCTCAATTACATTATTACGTCATTGCGCTAGCGAGTATGATTCGTTACGTCATTTTGGTACTAACTTACTACAGAAAAACGTGCAATGCAAATGAGCAAATCTGAAATAATCGAGAATTATTAAACGCAAATTACTACGGAATAATGTCGTACAGCACGTTCTAAGCCGGGTTTTATAATGAGTACACAATACTTTAATTCGTCTTAGTTTGTTCGCCTGCAAGGCTACAAATGACAAAAATTGTAGATAAAGGTGACTAATCACAAGTTTATGAGTCTTATCGCCATTTAAATTATACAACTTTATGCCATAATGCAAAACAAAAAGATAATTATAGCGAACATAATGTAGTCGGTTCACAAATCAAGCGTTTACCATGCTGTCAATGGCATAGTATTTGTAGATATGAGCAGTCCGAAACATCTTCGGTATTGGAAATAGGTACCATTTTGCAAACTCACAGAAATTAATTTAATATTGTTTGGCCCTATGATTGTATCATTAGTCATCAAGAACGAAAAGACGTAGTTAGAGCACACTAAGTCCTACAAATTACTATCGCGTTTGAAAAAATACGTGTATCACACATATATTTAAAACAATCCCCTAAATACTCAAAAATTAAATTAATTAGTTAATTACTCACCGGATTATACTGTAAGGCGGTGACGTAAGCCTGGACAGCCTGTTCCATGTCCCCGGCGGCCACCAGAGCGGCAGCCAGGTTGATATAGCCATCGATGAAGTCCGGCTTTAGTCTAACTGCGTGCCTATAATTCTCCAATGCCTCTTGCAACTGGCCACGCTCTTTGTACACGTTACCTAAATTGCTGGAGAAATGAATACCATGTTAATGTTTGAATTGTCTTTAATCTTTTAGTATATTGAAAACATTGGCTTATCAAAGGTGTAGATTAAATTTATTATGTAAAGATTTTGACCTTGAACTTCAAAAATTTGGGATTGTTCACAATCAAAAATACATGTAAATAATAATTTATTTTTACTGATGACTAATAAATTGATATCTTTAGAGTGAATCATTTATGAAAAAGTTTGTTTAATCTTACAGCATGTAAATGATTAAACCTTTCTTTTAAATTAAGGCCCAGTATCTTTTGAGAACTTCAAAATGGCCTAATTTTTAATAGGTTGCTGGTGCCAAAAAGCTGTCAACAGCAACAAATTATTTCTCTGAGTACATTTCATTATACAGAAATAGCCTTTGATATAGGTTCAGGCTAAAAATAAGTTAGTCAATGACATTGTATAAACAAAAAAATATTCTAAAGAATTTCTTTTGTTTTTAGTTTAAAATAAACATCAATGTAAATTATGTGTATCAGTTCAGACAGCCAAAAAATATAATGTGTTCTTTGTGTTTTTGGGAGAGTTATTACCACTTAACATTTCCAAAATAATGACATATTATATCAGTGACTGTAAGGTATAAAAATGAATATAGTATTTGTCAAATATGAAATACTAGTAGGTTTCTCAAATGGAAAGCAGTTAATAGCAATGCTAAACATATCAATGTTATGTCTGATGCTTATATTACACTTCCTGTTTGAGCAAGTATTAGTGTTCAATACAAAAAGGTATTGGCTTACCTACTTGCTTAGAAACTGAAGTGTAGTGCATAGAAATGTATGACATATAATATTATGCACATACTACAACTAGTTACATATCCATGTATATTAATTGGTAAAAACATATACTAACATTACAAACTCAGCTATTTTTTTTTAAATGTGTTAAACTACCCATCAGACCAAAAAAGAAACTGTCATAGATAAATCAACATCATATTATTTCCCGAAAGAGAAGCAAGGCAAGTTCGACCACAGGACACAGCTCGTGTAGTTATAAATATATATATTAATGTTGTTTACAATCCAGTTGTGTCATTGAAAATACTACAAGGCCTGGAATTTGAGCTATTTCTTTTGTCTTGAAAGATAATATTGCATTGTTTTAGAATCAAGCTGGAGTTGCCAGTTTATAAACATGACATTCATACTCCAAGGTTAAACAATTATAAAAAGGGATATATAGTATTGTCATAACAAGTACAGCTGTGGTAATGAAAATGGTAATATTTTGACATTCTGCATGGCCATGATAACAGTTAATCCTAGTATCTTAACTATGACAAATCCATTGTTTATTACATGATAACATTAAATTCTGTGCCTTGGTTTAAATAAAAACCATTTGCAGCCAGTGTTATCACTGACATCAGAAGTTTCCATAAAATATGTTTTTATTTTTGTAAATCTTTCCAATGTTTTTTTAATTAATTTTTCAGGATGAATAAATTTCTTACTAAAATTGGGTATTTTGTTTTATGAGAATTATTAGATAAAATAGACAAAGGACATAAGAAAATAAAATATACCTGTAAGCTTCAGCCAGCAGTGGGTTTTGTTTGATCGCCAATGTAGAGAAGTGGGCAGATTTATCCAATCTCCGACATTGAAAGTGGATGGAAGACAGAAGTAGAAGTACACCGGTGTTAGTGCCATCTTGCCGCCACAACTGCATGCAGTGTAACTCGGCACTCTCATAGTCACCAGCCTGATACTCCCGATGAGCCAATTCCAGTAGACCTATGAACATAGCATCATAGTTGAAAAAGATGTTAGATAAATAAATAGTGTTATGTATTGAAAAAGATTTATTTTTATTATGGAGCATATCAGAGGTGTAGTTACTAAATGAGAATACTAGAACAAATACTAGACAATTGCATAAAAATAAAATCTCTCTCAAAAGTTTGGTTTTGTTGCTGTTTTATCATTCATATGAGTGGCACCTATAAATAACATTTTAAGACACATCATTTTTGATCAAGAAGTTGTACATCTCTTTAAGTATACAATTTACTTTTTATGTCTAACGAGGAAGGGTACTATTTACACTGCCACATATTCATACATAACTTTTACACATTAGTAATGTATAAATATAAGAGTGATTCATAGATCCACGTTACTTAACTATTTATAATTATTCCTTCACTAAATTAAAACCGTTACAGATGCATTTCAATCAATATTTAGATAACTATGAAACCGAAAAAGAAATCATAACCTAACAATGAGAATAATCACATGAAAGCTCCAAAACAAAAATAAAATGGAGTAAGTACCAAACGTGGTCGCCTCTTGTGATTATGCAAATAGACGAGCCAGGATGCTACTAGCATTCAGTAATAACACAATGCTACAACAAAGCTAAAAGCTCTAATTGACATTTCCAAGGAAAATTCCCAAGATCACGGAAAGTTTCAGTTACTGTAAAATTCGCAAATTTACAAATGGTACACGTAATACATACCAACTGAAGAAATCTGCTGTATGTCGGACATTTTCAGTATCACCGCATTTGCTGGAACTCCAACACCAACTATTTGCTGAGACTGTGGCTGAGTTGTGACAGATTGTGGCACGGCCACCACATTCGCTTGTGATTGCATTTTGGTTATCATTGTTCAATTCTTCGACTAATCTTCGCACAACACACAATAACAGAAGTCCATAAAAATAGTTGCTTTTATTTTTTATAAGCCATGAGGAACTACGAAAGCACTGTAACGCCACTCACATTTCACAAGCTACGATCCGCAATCCGCGCACACAGGGACACACGACGCGACGGATAACGGAAACAACTTTTTTAACAATGAGTCCTAATAATTTTAATGGAAATTACATTGACTGTACAGTTTGACATTCAATTGTAGTCTTTACGTAATGGAGACAATGTATATTATAGGCTGACAAGTATTAGCGGATCTGCACAACGACGCTGTGCAATTTTATTATTTGTCTATGGTAATTAAGTTGTTCGATACGAATTATTGTGTTAATTCAGTAAATATGAAAAGTAAAAATAATCTTGTAATATAAAATGGTCATTAAGTTATTCGTTTTTATTAAAATACTCCGTTTTCAAGCAGTTTGTTTCAAAGGATTAAATTCAACTGTTTCCGGTGCAAAGATGGCGGTAATTTTAAAATATACGATTATTGTCCACACCATGTCCACACGTCCATACAACAGCCGTTAACCAACAGGTTTGTTGGATTTATTATTCAGTGGATAAAGCTAAATTAGGCATTGCTATTTACTCGTTTTATGAAAGAGTTCGATCAACGTTGTTACAATAATATAAAGCATCAGTCATAAAGTTGGGAGAGATATGGGCCGAGCAAGTCTGTTATTTACTGCAAAGAACTAGATTCTTTTCTCGGTTTAAGTTTTTTCTACACTATATTGCGCATTCAGTTCACACATCATATCTGTCATACATCTCTATAAAACTCATCGATCTTTTGAAAATAAAACAATAGTTTGATTCAATATTTATTTAGAT
This sequence comes from Autographa gamma, assembly GCA_905146925.1. Lineage (NCBI taxonomy): Eukaryota > Metazoa > Arthropoda > Insecta > Lepidoptera > Noctuidae > Autographa > Autographa gamma. The sequence goes on from LR989858.1 coordinate 4,247,265, forward strand.
AACTTGATCAGCTTATATTTTAAATACCTAACTTTACTGGACGGATAATATAAAAATACGTATAAAATACAAATTTGATTAATTATAAAACAGGTTAATATAATTATTGTAAATAAGGTTTATTCTAAATAAGAGAGCAAATAAGCAACTTCAGTCAGATCTTGAGGTACAGATTCGTGGTAGCACAAATATAATTCTCTTGGCTCGGGATCACTAAAAACGCGTCTGAAACATAAAACAAATACTTCTATTAGTATTAGTTTAGTACAGTTAAACCAAATCAAGTACTGAGTGAAGTACCAATTCAGAAACACATTGCTAAAGAGAATTCTACATATTGAGGCACTGCATTTGCGCGATGAATATTGTTAACTTATAATTTTATTGAGACAGGGAAGACCAAATCAATCTAATTGAATAGAGTATTTTGGAAGAAAACCCAAAGCTCACTATTATACAATTTTAAGTGATATTTACCCAACAACCCAAAACAAATAAGGTTCTGTATTCTTTTTGTTTACACCACATTGGCTCAAAATATCGAGTGGTGCCTGAAATAGCATGCCGTGCTCTTTGACAGCCACTAGAATTTTGTTCAGAGGATTAGACGGCGCATGGTTTTTCTTAAATCTGAAAACATACAAAGAAATAAGGTACCAAAGATAAGTGTCTTGCTATTATATAAGCAGAATTTTATTCTTCGTTTATTTAGCTTAATAAAACTGAGGTACCTTATACTATGTTGTAATAATTCATGTATCTGTTTACACGCAGATCTAAATGTTTTGAGAATATACGAGTAGAGTACATTATTGGCCTGCATTTCTATATTCTTTACGGGTGCTATTAACATTCCTTTTTCAGATTCTAGCTGTACGAAATGAAATAAAACGTTTTCTTCTCCTGCTGTTATTCTGAAAACGAGAGTGTGATTATTAACGTTATTTTTTAAGAAGTACAGAAAAAATAGTAAGTATGTGAAAAAGAATTTGTTTTACTAACTTACCGATGTGTTGTGACGTGATTAATTTCATTTAATAAAGACTTCCTTATATCGGACATGTCCACACTGCCGCTAGCTCTACTTCCATCCTGTAAAAATAATACGAGTTTTAAGTATACTAATATTATATTAAGGTTACAAAAAAAAACTACATTCAAGAGTACAAATACGTACAAATAATGAATCAAATAATATTATGTTCATTGAGTGTAGGGGTGGAGAGTAAAAATTGCTGGCTAGGTTATAAAAATGTGATTTTATTAGTCAGGAGCATAAAGGAGTAATACATTATAAATATTCAAGTAAATACTTACCAGTCTTTCCCAATCTGAGTCTGAGCCAGAAGAATCGCGTCTATTCCTTTGTTCTCTATCCGCTCTTCTGCCTTGCACGCGTTCCTCACTCACTTCACTGAAACAATAAACACATTTGTTGGTTTATTGAAACAATATTTTATTTTGTCGTTCAAAGTACGATATATAGTTAAAAGATTGGTTATCGGTTAGCCTGGTATGGGCATGTAATGAGGAGGGATGAAAGACATGTGAACAAGAGTGTGATGCATATGAATGTGGATGGCTGGAGAGGAAGAGGAAGGCCGAAAAAAAAGGTGGTTTGACTGCGTGAGAGATAATATGAATGAAAAAAAAGTGAATCAGATTATGACATCTAGTAGAGGGTATGGAAGGAAAAAACATGGTGCGGTGCCCCCAATTAATTTGTGAAAAGGGCAAGAAGAAAAGAAGGTATCGTTATAAGCTCACGTGAATAACAGTGTATCCAGAATACATACCTATTACTCTTCAAACTGTTAGAATCTTCAGAATAACTGACATCTAGACTAGAATGCCTGTATTTCTGAACAGTGTTATACGAATGCGCGTACAAACTATGATGGCTTCCGTAGTTGGTAAGGGAATTCATATCACTGTTGCTGGAACCAACGTTGATCTGTTCAGAGGAATTGTGACGTCGTTTGTCCGATTGAGATTTTGTTAGTTTCAGTGTCGATGTCTTGAGGATTGAGTCTGGTCTTAGAGCTGTAATGAGAATCATAGGTGGTATGTGTAAATAAGACCGTTACTAACTTAAGAGCTCTTAAATAAATGTCCTGGTTTCCAGCAATATTTAGTTATTTTTTCATTCTAATATGCCAAAGGATTAAGTGCTTTAAATAGCCAAGAAGTAATGACTTAACTTACCTACTGATTGAAAATAAATAAACAGTCAATCTTAAGGGCCATAGTCGGCCTTTAAAACAGATAAATTATACAACATTTTTCAAAAGTTACCTTTAAATTAAATTGATAATTGCACTTACTATTTATATCTCTTATTTTCTTCCCATACTTCGTCAGATATTCAGGCGCGGTCTCGACCTGTGGCTGTGTGTTTGAACAAAACCAAGTTCCCAGATATTTGTGTAGTCCTACATCATATAGTAGTTCTAAACAACTTTCGCATTCTTCTACATAGAATGGTGAGGGTGGTGTTATTCCAACAGCCTGTAAATTTAAAATATACTCGTAAACATATAGGAAACCACTTCTTTTCCGTGTTTAGATTTTTTTAAGTCGTCCAAGTGGGTCCAAGTACAGTAGGAGTACGACAAAAAAAGATAAATGTTATCCTTTTTCTATTCTTTTAGCAGTAGTATATTCTGGGGATTATTAAAATTTTTCTTTAGTTACATTCATATACTCACATCTTCAGTGCATCCACCGGCTTCCATTAGAGTTGATAATATAAAGTGGCCTTTGCCGACAGTTAGGAGAAACCAACGTCCATCCAGCACCCTATAAATATAATATTATTTTCTAATAAATATATTTAAATCAATAGTATTATCCTAGTTAGCGAAAGAAAGTTTAAAGAGTGCATCAATATGTATAGGGTTTAAAATTCTATATTTGGGATTTCAGGTTCCAAAAGGGTTCATGAAATAAGTCGAGTTTATAACTATTTCAAATACAGAAATTATTAGACCTAACAAAAAGTATACCTGTACTCATTTCCTTCATTCTTATTCTGTTTTCTATGTTCATTAATAAACACTTCTTTCCACATAACAAGTTTTTCCAATTCTTTATCAGTACTCAGTTTTAGGACTCCATTCAACCGTAAATACGAGTTTATTTCTTTCAAATCTTCATCTTGCAAATGCGAACTTAGTAAGTGTCCAGAATAATATAAGCAGGCACCAATCACAGTGTACAGTCTTTGAAAATTCTCGACATCATCAGTCTGAAAATATAATAATAACATAATTTAATATAACATGCACTTATTAAGACAGAATTCATAAGTATTTTTGTGCCTTTAGAAGTCCCTCAAGTATCTAAAATATATGTTCATAATGATGTCTGAATTTACCAGCCAAGCAAATTTTTGTTCACATAAGCTATAGCCAAATTCTGTATTTTTCTATTGCAAAAGCTAATATTATACATTAGTAACATTTCTAAATATGTACACAGTAAAAAATAATATTTACCCATTCACGATAATCAGCTGCTTCCAGCTCAGCTATAGCATCATCAACTTGCACTTTAACTTCCAAAGGCAAAGTAACAGAATGTGCAGCCAAAGTATCCTCTAAATACAACCCAATATTCTTAGACCCATCATCTTTAGTCCCTTTATTATTTATTATCAAAGTTACAAAAACTCTTGAAAACAAACTATCCAGTTTATCCACATTATTAGGTTTCGTAAAGCAAGACTTCAAAGAACCATATAAAAATTCTAACAGTCTTACAATATCAGCTATAACCTTTTTGGCTGCGAATAAATCAACCTCCTTATTCGGAAATGCAATTAACAGGAGATCATTGTAATGTGATGTATAAGTTATGTTTATAAGAGTATTGTTATGAAGTACTGTGGAATTTGTAGGTTCGCTAGTACCTAATGATTTCGGAGCTAAATGATTTAAAGTTACGTAAGCTCCTCTGGTGTTGTACAAAAAGTTTTGATTGAAAGGTCTTGGGTAGCAGTACAGCACTCCCTTATCATCATTACTGTTATACTCAATATCATTGCAGCATAAATATAAAACTGAGCACTGTGAGTCTTTTAACAACTGAGTCAAGGAATTTTCTGGAGAATTTTTTAGTTTTAGCAACCTTTCTAAGTCTATATATCCTCCTTCAGTTGGCACTTGGAATGTAAGTCTTGGGCTATTATGATCTTCAATAACTCTTTGCAGAATGTTATTTATGTTATATGAATTTACTTCTACACCATTTATTTTTGACAAATAATAGCCTTTCTTTATTTTCGGTGTGTAAATAGCTTTGGCTTCTGTTAAAAAATCTGTAACTACTAAAGTCTTGCCATCTGCATGTGTCTCTAAACTTAAACCAAAAAGCTTTTCTAGCTGGCAGTTCTTTTCACTGCTGAATATCATATTTCTGCTGACCTAAAATAGAAAATTGAGATATTACCGATTCAGTTTAATCATTTACTAGTTAATTATAGTATCATGTACATTAAAACAGATATTACAAAGGACAGAGAAGTTTGTAACAAGAAAAAATCCTTTAGATAAGTAGTGCACCTCATGCAAGCTAAAAATAAATTATTATAGCTTACCTGAATAATAATAAACTTGTCATCATTGAACATGTTTTTATTAGCTGTTGCAGATATCCCCTCATTTTCTTTTTTGTTTCCATTATCACCATTTTTAGATTTATGTACTTTTAACACTTTAAATATTCTTCCTGTAATGGTAAACATCATAAACAAAAAAATATATATCTTTGATCTGGGTTTTACCAGCAAATATTAATAACTATAATATGCTTAATTTATACCTTTTGTGGACCGTCTTGTTGAAGATCTTTTAAAGTTATTTCTTAGTTTGAATGTTTCACAACTTTCCAATAAAGGTGCTTTAGTTTCTTCGGTAGTCTCATTATTTATTTTTGTTTTTATGTACACCAACTCTCCATCTTCACTTACATCTGAATCCCATTCCGGTACAGAACTGTAACATGTATATATTATGTAAAAAAAAAACAATTGTATTTTATAACAAACATAACTAAGTTTGTTTTTGAAACATTACCTTTCGGAATCTGAATACTTAGAATCGTCCGATGAATTAGTCCAATCATTATCTGAATCGCAAGGACTGTCGTAACTTATTTTACTTTTATATTTATTCATTATTGTAGTTAAATCTTTTACATTGTTTTATGCTGAGTATCAAAAACAAAAAGTTGAACTAAAGCTCGCACAACTTCGTCAACTTGATTTTGACACTTGACTCGCTTGACAAATTGAAAATAAATATCTGTCAAAAAACTGCGTTCTACAGAACGACGATTTGCGTGTTATATTCATCACACATTTATAAATTTTATAATGAAACAGAAGTCTGTTTCACCAAAACAAATGTCTTATATTCTTACAGAAAATACGCTTCCGTGTTTGTAAATATTACTGAAGCAATTAAGAATAAAGCAACATTTACATTTAATCATATTGTTGCTTTACCACCAAAACGAACCATCCTTCTTTTCAAATAAAAATGGCACCAAAATTCAAAAATGGCAAACCTTAATATTTTAATGTTTTTATATTCCTAAACATCTTTACTTACAAAAGAATTTTTATAATTGTGTACAAATACACATTGATGCTGCGTTTAAGTGTTCTGTTTGCTTATTAAAATCTTTACCTAATGGATGACTGTTACGATGAAAATTACAATAATGGACTGGTTGATTCGTCTAGCTACATTATATGTGGTAATAATGTAGTGGAGAGACACAATGTTAAAAAAGCTCCGATTCAGATCAGCAGTCATCCATTGGGGAAGAAGATCCAAGGGAAGAAGAAAGAAGATATGAGTTTTCAAGTTTCTCGTCAGACGTCAGCGGCGCCGAAAAAAGTTGTTCCAGTCCTGAAGAATCAAGCTACTGATGCGAGAAATGTATCGCCAGAGAATAACACTACGGAACCATTCTGTCATGTTAAGATGGTAAGTCAAATGATAAATTTTTCATACTTCCTCTACACGACTCTTAAACCATCAAATTATTGTCTTTTTCTGCGATACGTGGAAAGGACTACCTACATAAAAAAATTATGTAGTTAATGATCTCGCTTCGTAGCCTAAATAATAATCTCAAATGATTGCTTCATTTAACTTTAGTTACAGTAGGTACAAAGATACGAATCTAGTAGTTTGATTTTTAATATTTTTTCCGTTTTAGGATTCCATAATCAAGTTGAAAGATAGCACGAGAAAACTGCTATGTTTATTAGAAGAGATTCAGTCGAAAACCCATTCAAAACAGACTCCGCTTCCTGATACCACCAAGAGCGAAGTCCAAACGAAACCATTGCAGGAAAAAGTATTTATTATTTTTTAATTTATTTTTTATTAATTTGAGTAAAGACAGAAAACAATTATTGGTGAGAACACTATTTTATTATATTTGGCTGAAAAGTACTTACTTAACAATAAGCATTCTTCTTGAGAAGACACGAGAATTAGAAGATTTATACCAACTGACTTAGACTTACCCTCAATTCGTTAAATGTAACCTTAGACTGATGCTAAGCAAAATAAATGCTTAATTAACTTGTTCCCAGATACCTGAAGTATCCGATGTGGTAGCTGCACCAGCTTTGGAAAAGTTGGAAAGTCAAACTAAAACGTTAAATGCAATATACATCGAGGTAACTTAACACAAATAAAAGTATGGAAAAAGGACACACTTTTGGCCAACTTTACTCACACCATTTCTTTTAACAGGATGAAGATGATGATTGTTCAATATTTAAAAGGCTAACTAGAAAATGCAATTGTTTAAATCAAATGGAATATAACGATTTCGTAATACATTTTAACGAAGACACAAAGTACTTTACAAGCACTATAGGAGAAATTATAAAAAACATGCGTATTTTGAAAAGATTCTTGTATATGGGTGGCAGATATACGAAGAATGCATTGATATTTTTAAACGAGGTAAGGTTATAGCGTCACACTCTATTATGTAGGTAAGCATTTGAATTCCATCTGACTTCATCACAAGGGTAGATTCATATTTTTGACTATGTGAAACTAGACGATGTTAGAAAAGGATACATCACTTGAGATCTAAGCCCATTCTAGAACATGGTCTAATCAAAAAGGGGTCCCTCAAGGGTCTATATTCGGACCTTTACCTTTTCGTTTAAACAAAAAGTTTGAATAAAGAAATATATGTTTAAATTCCTCGTTTACAGGGTCTAGGTGACTCAGCATTCGCCGAAAAGGTAGAAATAACTCAAGGATGTGCACATTCTGACATGTGCAACGTTTTCGAGGAACAATCTATAGTGGCCACGTGTATATCGTGGCCCACCAAGTTTGAATGTTTTACGGATACTGAAACTCAGGTTTGTTTTAAATGTCTACAGAGCTTTTCAAATTACAAAATTTTTAAACGGATGCTGTAGCTTATGTCCAATACCATACGCTATAGAAAAAGCGTTTTGCTATCTGCATTAAAATGGTCTACTTTGGTCGGAGACTTTCCATTGTCAACAATGCATATGTAAACAAATATACATTTCAGAATTTGGCAGCAGCATTTTTGAACAAACTAGCCCAACTGGAAGAAGGGCGACGATACTTAAAATTCACATCCAAAATAACCAATGATATTAAAAAGGTTTTAAGAAAAAAAGGATCAAAGCTAGACTTGGACGTACAAGAATCTCTAAATGCCACATTGGATCTAATGCATCCACCGAAGGCACAATTTGTTAATGTCACGTACTACTGCAGGCCAATTGACGAAGGTAAAATTGGGTTTTCTTCCAAGGTCAAAGATACTCAAAATAAAAATGAATCCGCAAATACACTTCAAATAGATAATAATGTCGGAGTAAAGGCTGATGCTATTACAAAGAGAAAAAGGATTGTTCCTACCTATACTGATTAGCATGTTGGATATTTGGCATTTTGGAGATAGATGCAGGTACCATACTAAAATTATTTGATTATAAAGTGTAGAATTTGTACTATGAGTTTGCTGTTTTTAGGTTACGGGAGCGAAACCATAAAAGCTTTATTGCAATACAGAGAGTATATGACATTAGATGAAATTTTTACGCATTTAGACTTGCTACATAAATTGAGTTATGAGGAGAAAGGCAAAACAGATTTAACTACACTCCTTCCTGCTTTACTACTTTTGTTTAAACAGATGCTTAAGGAGTATGATAGCAGTGAAATGAACATAATAGTTACAAATATTTTAAATAATATCGTATCAAAGAACATGTTAAAACAACAGGTTAAAAAGTCGCCTAAAACAATGGTCTATGCTGACATGGCTACTGAGGTACAGTTGCATATAACTTATACTATCTAAATATACATTTTTGTGCTTATAACTCATCCATGCAAGTAACCTTACAGCCAATTAAAACGAGAAATCAAACAATTCAAATGCCACCTAAGAAAATCGCCAAGAAACCAAACACCAAATCAAAAAGTTACTCAGCTGTATCATCAAGTAAATTCAGGCAGGCATCAAGACGCAAAGGTTTGTAATAATGAATTAGTTATTTAAAGACTTATCTAGTTCGGGTAAACTATTTAATTATAAAATTGGTTAAAATTTTTAGTTTCAGAACGGGAAACCCCTTTTACTGAACCTGACAAAAAAGTTGAAAAATAATGAAATTGTTTTATATTTTCATTAAAATTTAAACTACTATTTCTTTACAGATAGAAGTCAAAGTCACGTCATAGTAGTTCCAATTGAAAAAAATAAACAATTGCATAATAAAAAACAACTATATTATCTGTAACATTACTACAGCCCATACAGAAATGTACAAAAACATTGTCTCTTTGATATAAATTATATTATAAAGTATTGTAAACAGTTCAACTGGATTTTATATAACAATATATTTTCTATCATATTAATTGCTTTGTATAATTTAATTTTCCCTCTATCTGAACCTTTACACCATCAAATATACAAACGAAAAAATGCATTAGGAATGATGATTACGTAAGCTTATAAACTTTATTTACTATTAATGTTAAAATAAATAATATATTAAAATCCTTCAAACAATGAGATCTAAAGTAAAAATTAATTACAAAATGTTATCACTCTTCACTTGCAAAGATAACTTTGGAGATTACAAAAAATGAAAACAAAAGTAATTAGTCAAACTGACCATTGTAATGTTGTTCATATCTCAGATTTGATGAGTCATACCCTATTGCTCTTTTATTTGAGGGAACTGGAGCAGTTTGTTTAAACATCATGGCTAATAAAATATAAAAGCCTCCAATGATCTTACTGAAGAAATCTAACAACCCAAGGAACATAGGTGTAGAATTCTTAACAAAAATAGATATTTCCCTTATTAGTGCTAATATAAAGTTACCAAGAAAATTTACAAAAGCAGTGCTCCCAGTAAAGATTGCAATAACAAAAGCAAACAAAAATGTTATAAATTCTTTTACATTACTAATAGATAGAAAACTTTTTAAAGTATCAACAAAATCAGAATATGTTTCATTAAGGGATTGGATACTAGCATTTGATTTCTTCTCATTTTCTGTATGTTTTATTGTTTTCGCAGCTCCCGTTAAAATTGGCTCAATTTCGATAAATGCATCTGATATATGCCTTAAACATTTCAGTGTAACTAAGATTTCATCATCCCTGAATTTTAGACTCTTAATTTGAAACCAAAATGCACCGAATGGCTGATTATCAATCTCTGTCCATAAGCAAAGACCGGGCGTATGGATTCCCAAGGCTTCTGTATCTGTGATGCCGATCCAGGGCTTTGTATTACCACTAGCGGTAATCAATTTTTGTTGGGCTTCTGTCAAGTCTCTTTTCAATTCTACTTCAGCGGCACTTACTAAGATCACATCACGATATCCAATTCGTTTGTCAGCGAGTCGTCTTTCTATATAACGACCTAAGAAAATACGTGACTTCAACATTTCCTTCACATAATTTTTTAATTTTGTCGGCTGCGCGTCCTCCTGGCTGTCGTATAGAGAAGAAGTTAATGATGAATTGAACGATGAATTTGACCGCACGGTACTCATTTTCTAAACTTTAAAGTATTAACAAAATTAAATTTGATAAAAATATAGTATGAAAAACGTCAACAAACAATGGCCTGTTTTGGACTTTGACATAAGGATTCGTTCAAAAACATATTGTTTTGACTTTAAATGGAATCGTTCGGAAACTTTAATCGAAAGTGTTTCTCAATTAAGATTATACCTAGGTACAACAATTAAATTTTACACAGTGTAGCCTAATTAAAGATTTATCTTTTTTTTTCTCATTAAATCACTACGTTTGTTTATCGTTGAACGAGCACCAAGTGCTAAATATTTTATAAACAGCCTACTAATAATATTACCTAAACCAAGTTCATAAGTATTTCTGCATTCGCCCCTAGTCGCTATAGCTTTTTCCACATCCTCTGTTACATGAGTCCAACCTTATGAACCTAAAAACATCAGTTCATCAAGGAAAATACTTTGATTATATAATGTCTAGATGGAGCGTGGCCCTACATTCATACCAAAGAAAACTAGGACGCCATTTGTGTATGTGTGCGTGCAGGCGTCGTTTTACACTATACGTCAATGTCTCTGTGTGCGTAAATAGTGATACCAGCTATTACAAATTCTCCCATAAATCACATTAAATAAAGACGAATTCATTAAAATAAAATATTTACTTATTTTAGTTATATGTTGGTACTTATGTGGTATTATTCAGTTTAAGTGTATTTTAATAATAATAAAAAAATATTTTTATTAAGTATTTACTTTTTAAATCAATAAAAGAAATTTGGAGTTGTGTGTTTGAATCGAGTATTAAATCAACTAAGTTAGTATTTGGTACAATATTAAACATAATGAGGTATAGGTACTTTAACATTGAGTTATTTATTTTTTTACTTTTTATTTATTTTTTTATTTGAAAAAGTACATCAGCGCTATTTTATAAACGTAACGATAAACCAACAAAATTACCCACAAAAATGGGAGAATGAAAAACAGAAACTGGCAACACTGATAAAATATGGCGTAATTTTAATAATCATAAAAATAAAATTAATTATAAAGTTTCTTTAAATAGTGTGTAGTAGTTTTAGTGATAGGTGATGTGTGTTGGTATTTTTTAGCTTTCCTTTTTAATTCCAGCACACTTTAGAAGCACATACTATCATTTTATCGCAGTTATGTGGTTATTTCTTAGAGCGCGTAAAACGTAGTGTCACGAAAGCGGCACGATCTGTACTGGTGGCGGGAAAGTACTTAACAACCACTTTTGGTTGTTATTTTTTGACACGTCTGCGCGCACTTGACAGTCCATCTAGACATTATATAATCAAAGGGAAAATACCGAAACACTTGATGTTATATAGAAGTTTTATTACAGTAATGAAACAGCACGGAGTACAGGGTATAGCTTCGTATCTGCAAATTATTGTTGATGCTAGATGCTAATATATATTATTTTTTAGAGCATGTCATTTTACATGTGATGCGATTTAGGAAAACCAACCTTAGGGGCCGGATAGATATCTAGGTCAATATATCTTGTAGCCTTTGATTATATAATGTCTAGATGGAGCGTCACCCTACATTCATACCAAAGACAACTAGGACGCCATTTGGGTATGTGTGCGTGCAGGCGTCGTTTTACACTATACGTCAACGTCTCTGTGTGCGTAAATAGTGATACCAGCTATTACAAATTCTCCCATAAATCACATTAAATAAAGACGAATTAATTATAATAAAATATTTACTTATTTTAGTTACATGTTGGTATTTATGTGGTATTATTCAGTTTAAGTGTATTATAATAATAATAAAAAAATATTTTTATTAAGTATTTACTTTTTAAATCAATAAAAAAAAGAAATTTGGAGTTGTGTGTTTGAATCGAGTATTAAATCAACTAAGTTAGTATTTGGTACAATATTAAAACATAATGAGGTATAGGTACTTTTACATTGAGTTATTTATTTTTTTACTTTTTATTTATTTTTTTATTTGAAAAAGTACATCAGCGCTATTTTATAAACGTAACGATAAACCAACAAAATTACCCACAAAAATGGGAGAATGAAAAACAGAAACTGGCAACACTGATAAAATATGGCGTGGTTTTAACAATCATAAAAATAAAATTAATTATAAAGTTTATTTAAATAGTGTGTCGTAGTTTTAGTGATAGGTGATGTGTGTTGGTATTTTTTAGCCTTCCTTTTTAATTCCAGCTCACTTTAGAAGCACATACTGTCATTTTATCGCTGTTATGTGGTTATTCCTTAGAGCGCGTAAAACGTAGTGTCACGAAAGCGGCACGATCTGTACTGGTGGCGGAAAAGTGCTTAACAACCACTTTTGGTTGTTATTTTTTGACACGTCTGCGCGCACTTGACAGTCCATCTAGACATTATATAATCAAAGCTTGTAGCTTATGACTGCAAATTAGGCTTCCGTCTCCGAGAAGGTATTTCATCCAATCCTTTTGTTTGTAATTTTAGGTGGATCCGTGGTAAAAAGAAAAAATACTTAAATGTTTTTCACACATACTGCTAGAAAATAAAACAATTGTTAATTTATAAAATTTGTACAGTTTATTGAAATTTATAATAAGGTACTGACAATCATGTACATGAATGCGCTTTTAAATTGAAGATCCACTAAAGTAGATAATGGAACGACAGGTATCATTTTAAACATTGCTTTTTAACAATAGTCAGACCTTTCAATATTGATAACTCAATTACTGTCGTCGAGATATTTTATTTAAGAAGACAAGTATTCTTATGATTTAAAACTCTATAAACTATTAGTTTTGTTTAAATCTCATTGAAAAATCAACAAACAATGAAAATTGTAGTCTGGCCTAAGACCCTTATAATAAGAAAATATGTATTCTTATGTAAGTTGATACATACAGCTATATTTTATACATAACTTAATGTCGGTTGTCAGAATATGATAAAATAACCTGACAGCAAAATTACATTAAACGTTTTATTCAGGAACAATGAATATATTGTTGCTTAAAGAACTTAATATTACTACTTATTAGCATCATAAAACCACAAAGTTTACTCAAGTACAATGGAGAAAAGATAATTCTCCCTTGGCAATAACAAAAAGTTGTCAAGGTTCATAAACTATTATAAAAATAAATACATAACACTAAACATACTTTACCTTACAATATAACGAAGGATCTTTCTATATTCTACTTAGGATTATTGGCATTTACCTAATATTTAAAAACATATAACAAAGACATATTTTAATTTAAATGTCGTCTGTAATCTGTATTTATCAGAAAATACTAACATTTAGCAATGAGAAATAGAATAACACAGATGTATTACTTCTAAAACTTATCTAGTAGGTAAAATAGTGTAATAAAAGTACTGACTAACTGCCTTAACGTCACAGTAAAAGACTAGTTTCACAAAATAGTATGAAAGTAGAGGTAAAAGGAAAACAACGTAACAATAGTTAAAATTATGAGCGGCCAACAATTCAAAATAATATTAATAATGTTTGAAATTAATTTTAAAAAAGAACTAATGATTTATTGCTTTGAAAGAAAGTGGCCAGAGTTTTGACGAATTCTACTTTTATTTCTAAACATCTCAAGAAGTGAGCTTGAATAATGAGGAGCAATGAAACTGTACTTTTTTGTTGAACTTAGAGTAAATCTGCTATTACTACGACCAAATCTGGCCAAGTGACTTCCTGGCAACTATTACAAGTGTAAAATCTTCGTACTCGCGTGTAAGCCGCATACATTTGAGAGGAATGGCCCCTAAATCAATACCGCTTCTTTAAGTACCAAACATCAACTACGACGTGATATATTGTATGAATGTAAAGTTTAAGAACATCAATTTTTGGATAAAACCTATCGTACATCCAAATTTTGTTTCATTTTAAAAAATAGAAACATTGTTCATTTCTAACTACAGTACAGTATATTAAATCTAAACGACAAATAATTCACATTCATAAGCTGTTATAAGTATCAGCTTATTTAGACGATTATTTTTGATTACTAAGACAAAAGTTTATAATATTTCAAATGAATGAAGAATTCAACAAGTAGCTGAGAAAGACTATAACTAATTAGCACTAGAATGTGTAGAATACATTCTACAGGTAAATACTGCCAAATATGTATACTAAACAGTTAAACTACAGAAAAAATGACATATTTCTGGATCGACTACTAACCTTGCAAGTTCGTGAACTTAAAAAATCTCTTTTACCGTTAAGACTACATGAGAGCGTAATTAATTCCAGAAATAGTTATAGCTATAGACTAATGTATTAAGTAATGCATACTTTCCAATGATTGTATTGGGTACTTGTTGCACCCACCAAAAAAGCTGGTGTATTTAACCATCGATAATTTTTAAAGTTTAATCATTTATGTATAAACGACAAAGAAATTTATTATTTACACTATTAATAAGTAATACGAATAGAATATCAATTTATTTACTAATTTAATAAGACGGAGTAAAACCTGCAATATATACGCAAAAGTGCTAAACACCTTTCTCTTATATTAATGTAAACTCATTGCAGTTTACAAATGCTTAGCTCGATAAAAATCACGAATTCTCTAATTAGCAAAAAGGTACCAAAATTGTACTCTTACTCACTCGTAAGGAATAAATACCACGATAAATATTTTCTGCCATATTTTACACATTCACAACCATATTCATAGTAAATATTTATAATTATAAAATTTAAATATTATACTTCGTTGTGAACATAAGATTGCAGAATATTTAGGCCGCGTTCACACCACACGTATTTTCTTAGCGACCATTACGTAGTTTACTTCTTTACAAGTCTCCTAGGAACCGAATGTACACAATAACGGTATACGTTTAGTGTGAAAACGGTCAAAGATAACAAATTACTAACATTAACATAAGACATAAAGAAAACAGTCAATCAGATTCTCAGCACCCTGTGCAATTAGGCCACCATTTTCAAAACAAACGAACTCGCATTTTTGTGATGGCACTTACGAAACGTCATACTAAACTAATATATAATACACAATAGTGTTTCAATTATATTGGAAGTCCAAACTAGGACTTAAAATTAATAAACTTAAACTATTCAATATATCAAACATTCGAGTCGCAATAGTTGCGAAAACTCGCGACCAATTCGCTCACTCTCAGTTCAATAACGATGTTAAAAAATCGTTATTTTTGCATCAAATCCTTGAAACAGGAAGTTGAGAAAGGCTAAACGCCAGCACAGCTATTTATTCCACCTATTTTATCGTGATAATTTATTTTACAATAAGGAATCCATGTACTCTTGCTAGGAATTTATCGAAGTTGTCTTGGAAACGTAGTTTATGTGGCCTCATGCCGTCGAATAGTACTCCATTGGTGAGAACATCAAATGCTTCTTCTAAACGGGGTACGTTCGCGGGATCGTTGGCTGCGAACGCTTCAATGAGTTGTCGCGCCAACCCTTCAAGTAACGCTGGTTTAACGCAAGTCAGTGAGTATATTGCCGCTCCGGCAGCCGGTATGGAATCCGGAGGTATTTCCATCTTAATAATCAACATTAGTAGTAGTTCGGCGAGTGTCAGTAAGGATACTGCGAAGGGATTGTCGTCGCCTAACGTGCGTACTTTGTTGGACAGTCCGACTATGGTGTCGCAGCATAGTGTTGATACGTCACACGACACAGCTGTAAGGCCTACGCGTAGTGCTGTCACCACCATGTTGAAGTCTTCGATAGGTAGTTTTGTAAGCTGAAAGCAAACATATAAGTCGTTAGGCAACAGTAAAAACGTTTTATCTAAAAACATGAACCGGTGCATCAGTTAAAAACTTACAAGTTTAAAAACATACACATTCAAACCATTATGCGGCTATGTATGCAAAGGAACGCACAGCCTATGCTGCAGTTTGTGTCCATTAGCGCGCAGATGTCCTACAGCCACCCACTCACCTGATCCGTGTTATCCAAGTCCCTGAGCATCCTGTACGCGTGCTGTGCTAGTGTCGGCAGTGCCAGCAGCGGCGGCGTGATGAGCGGCAACAGCAGCCGCAGCCCGCGCGCGCACGTGTCGCCCACGCCGCGCTCTGCGCCCGACCGCGCTATGCTGCAGATCACGTCCATTAGCGCGCAGATATCCTACAACATATTACATAGGTAAATAATAAAGAAATCGAGAGAAAGTCACATACATTGCTCTAACCCAAAAAAAGAAGACAATAAACATCCAGACCAGAGGCAATGTAGTTGGTTACTACACTGACCCGTCCGGGGATTGGACCCGGGACCTCAGAGCAAGCGACAACTTAAAACCGGCGCGTGTGCCAATCGATCACGGAAGTCGTTAAATATAGCGATTATTGACGTGTTGGCCAAGCGTAATCGTAAGTCTAAGTATTGAACCTAGAGGAAAGCAAAAGGTGTGTTGTAAGTTTCAGTATCGGCGTGAATGTTTGTAACATCGTAGCTGCCGGAGCTGCGCTTAGAGTGCTTAGCGATCCTGCGGCTCCAGCAAAGGCGAGAATGGGACCGGGGTGTTTTGGATCGGTGCAAGTCCGACTTATCTCCATGTCGTGCTTTTGACGTGGGTCGAACTCATTAGATAAAAAAAGGTTTATTAATTTACCTCATATACTTCTTCTTCAGCGTCTTGCGGAATACTGGAAATTTTCCCTGAATTCCATCGCATGTAGACTTCAAACGTTGTATTGCATACTTCCAGAAACCTGTTATCAAATAAATGTCATTTTAAATCTATGTTTACCTTATTTAAATATGTACTTAATTAATGACTTCCAAAAATTAAATACTGAATTCCAAATATTTTATTAATATAATATCAAATAGGTATGCAAGTAAAATAAACATACTTGTTAACATTCTGTGGCTGTACAGAATGCAGCATCCTTTTAGCGCTTTTGGAGAGTAAATTCAAGCATGGCAACACTACGCCGGGGTAGTTGTGATATCTGTATATTATTGCAGGTATCTTGTCTAATGCGCCAATCAACATCATGAATTGTTCGTC
The DNA here is from genome assembly GCA_905146925.1 of Autographa gamma. Classification (NCBI taxonomy): domain Eukaryota; kingdom Metazoa; phylum Arthropoda; class Insecta; order Lepidoptera; family Noctuidae; genus Autographa; species Autographa gamma. The sequence continues at coordinate 4,264,386 of LR989858.1, forward strand.
CATAGTTCCGACCTGTAAAAAACAATTATTTACTAAGTAATATTTCCTTTTTCTTGTCATCTAAATGTCATCTCCAAATTTAATCAAATATAGTAAACTTTTTAGAAATATGCAGAACTTGACCCGGTGCATTAGAGTTGTGATTTTTTCAAATCTTTGTTGCTTGAGTTTCGAAATTGATGGTAGATAATTTTATCCACTAAACAAAGAAATCTTTAATTGTTACATTAAAATTCTATTTGATAATTATTATACACGGAAGGCAAAAAACGTTCATTTCCTTACTATTTGCCCTTACAAAAGATTCAAGCATCTAAATATATTAAATTGCTATTTACCTCTAATACACCTTCAGTGATACCAACAAAGCAGTCTAGTGTATCTGCGAGCATGTTCCTCACTGGCTCCGTATCGGAGTCCATGTTTATAATGTTCATTAGTTTCTCCTGTAATGCCACTGTACTTGATAGGAGACGATTTCGGACATCACCTATAAAGAAAATATTATGAATATTTAAAGCCCTCATATTCTGTAACATTTTTGGTGAAAGTTTGTAGAAAATATTGCTTTGGTCTTTCTAAGACTTGTTCCAGACTCTGGTTAGAATTTGCTTGTCTGTTATTATTTTTTCATGAGAAATAAATAAGTCAGAAAACTTGATTAGCATTATGGAAAATATCGAAAAAAATCACTAACCTTCGGCGTATGTAGCGGTTATAGCGAAAGCTCTGTGCAGCTCTTTCCTCAAATCTCCCGGTAGATTGCAACCTGATGCTTCCCATTGTAGTAGAGCTAGAAACTCTTCGCAACTTGCCAAAGGATTTTGCCTATAAAGAAAGCAACATATTTACGTCTGGGCATAATATATAAACATACAAATATGTTTATCATATATCAGTTGTTGTACAGGCTCTGCCTTGTTTAATATTTTCGGCGTTAGCAACTGACACATCTGGAGTTCTGGACTGTGAGAGATATCTCAAGATATTACCTTCAAAGTAAAATTAATAAATTGGGGTTAGTTATATCATGTATATCTTAAGAAAGGGTACACCCTGTCTTGGATTACATGAGTATTGATTAGCCGAACAACAGAATAAGTATAAAAAAATAGAATCATTTGGTTCTACGCTGGTGAAAAAATATAATAAATCATCACTCAATCAATTTTTTTTAGGTAGTCTGTTAAGAAATATCGACTGCATATAATATATCTAAAAAAAAGATTAAAAAGTAATCTCACTTGTGCTGCGAATGCGCCAAGGTAGTGAGCAGATGTGTAGCGTGTGTGGCGGCCTTGGGCTGCGAGCCCTGGTGCTGCAGGCAGGCGGCCGCGCGCCCCGCCAGCCGCGACACCACCCACGCCACGCCGCACGACCCGCGACCGAACGCCGCTTCTAGGATCGGCGACATCTAACACAAGAGCGCTATTTTATCCCTGTTTAACTTATAGGCGATTTCATTGAACCAATTCCAGACGTAGGTATTAAAAAAAGAAGTTGAATAATTCCTTTTACAACTTAAATGAAATCGAAATAATTATTGTATATTTAGAAGGCAGTTCATAGCTGGTCCTTATACCACATAACATCTGTATTTTAAACCTACCTGTGATCCACAATAAAGAACATGATTGAATAGCTTTTAGTGGTGTTTAAACTTTAACGTTTCTAGTCCTAGTCGTAGATTTAAAAATCATAGTTAAAAACACAATTTTTTTTACCAATGGCTTTCACAAAATAAGATGAAAAGATAACTACTTAGATACCTTTAATTTCATCATTATATTGAATTTAAATCATAGGTCTCATGAACGTACGATGACGTAAACATGTAATTGTTGCAATATATCTATATAATCAAAAATGGGCAGTATAAGTATACTGTCGATATTCAACAATCTGTGTTCACTTGTAAGCAAGCGTTACTAAAGTTTTAATAAAGCAATCGCGAGCTGCAGTATTTACGATAATTCCTTCATCTTATCGAGTACATAACAATAGTGTAAGGTAATGAGTTCTATTGTTAATGCTTACAATCCGTAACGTATCGTTTGAGAACTTGATAAGAGCTGGTTCACGCAAAGTTCATTTATGCATTGCATTGCAAAGATGCTTTCGTAGGTAATACAATTTGGGATCTAAACACCAGACTGAACTGACTGCAGGAAGAAAACAATTGTTACTTCCAAGCAAAGTTTAACTGTAACATTTCCTTTACATGTATATCATTTGAATTATGAGTGTTTTGGGTTTTAATTTGGACTTAATAACCGTGCAACATCCTTGTATCCGTAAATTTAAAAAAATATTTATGTTTGAGTTTGAACTAAAAATTTAATATACAACACAGTCTGCTGGCAGAAATTTAATTTGAAATAAGCAGTACCTTTTTACCTATTTCTGTTGTACGTTTATTTTTTATACATCAATAATATAGTCATAATACAGTCTAAGTTCTGGACAAATTAAATCATAATTAACATATTATTCACCATACCTCTGAATAAACTGATGGTTGCGGCATCAGGTAGGAGTTCGACCATATCTTGAGTAGCCAGGAGATGGTCGCTGACAGCTCTGGACTGAACACGTTGCCGAGACCAGCTTCCAACGCTGCACATTCCCAAGCACTTATGCGGAGGATCTCTCCTACCAACCTGTTAATAAAATAAACATTGTAATCGTAATTTAATATTAAACGCAATAAAATACATCGATATATTATTATCTAATTAATAATAATTTTAACGTTTCTTTAGCGATTTTATCAGGTACCGCAAGTCGACCGCATCTATTTAGGAAAACAAACCTAATTATCTTTGTAATAAAGGCGCTGTTTATTTTAATTTGTTTTAACGCTTTACTCTCATATTAAAATGAGTGGATTAATTGCTTTTCCTGTTAGTTGAAGAGGTAGGTATTTAATTATATGCATTCGATGAGTGCCATCGGTTTTATAAAATATCGAACTTGCGTCGGTTCTAGCGCATTTGCAGCATGCTCATGGAATACAAATAATAATAAATAAAAGTGATAAAATAACAAATGTTCACCTTCGTACCATACTTTTTCTTATTTTTGTAACAAATTTATCACAAACGTCATCAGAATAAATTTAAGATTATCAGTGATTTTATCAAGAAACATCCGAGTTGCATTCACAGCCATCCCCATTCATACCTTCTTAATTCTTTCAAATGCAAATGGCTACAAAATTTTCCTCAGTTCTACGTCATTATTCTACATGAGAATAGAAAGGCGTAACCTATGTACCTACACATAACAACAGGCCGGAAACATGATAGCTCTTCCTATTGTGTTGTATGCATAGGTGAGACGAGTCTTTGTGTTTGTATACAGATAACTACATAACAATAATGTGCATATGGCTATATTATAATGGAGAACCTATTTACAGATTCAGCTGATTATGTAGGCTGATATAATCACAACCATATTGCGACAATATGTATTAATAGCTTTGTTATACGCAGAATATCATGTCACTATATCATGTGTCCTCTTTTGCATACCACTTAAGGAAAATGGTCTCTTTGGTTACTAAAAAGGTTTGAGGATTTATTGAAACTCTTGTTTACAGTGGGCTGGTGTTTTCAGATTTGTGAAATTGAGAGTGCAGTTTAAATCACAATATTTTTTTCTTATCTAAGTAATCGTACAACAAAGTAACTGTTATTGAAAAATCTCTAATTCGTTACTTTGTCTACCAATTATTATTGTTTTACCTGCAGCAGTTCATAATTGTTAAAATAATGTATGATCATGCTAACAGTGACATAGTGAAATAGTAACCGAAGGATAGTTAAACGATTAAAAAGATGAATTAGAATAAACTTACTTGAGAATAGGATCGACGTTCTCCGTATTAGTGTTCTCACCAACTAAGTATCTTAACGAAGCATCAGTATTGGCGTTCTCCATAAGGCTGAAGTGGATGATCTCTGAGGGAATCATTACTGTTTCTCCCTCCGTACAGTCTATAGCCAGGAAGTGACCTGAACAAAGTTGTTTGAATGATAAAAAATATAATCGACTTTGAATAAAATCCAAAACAGTAAAAACTCTGATTACAAATGTATATAAACAGGCAAACCGTTCATTCTATATTGTAGCATGTTTTAAATCCATGTTGCGTACGGTAGGTATTCGGAATACAGAGAAGTCGATATGTTGGTCAAAATGAAAAAGTCAATTAATTTATGACGACATAAATGAATTTGCTAATAAATAAGCCGTAAAGGATTTTAATTATTTCAAAGAAAAACTAATTATTCTAGAGCATTTTCCGGGAATATCTGACTAGTTCCAGTTTCGCGAAAATGTGCGTAAGTAAAACATTAATCAATTTATTTAGAGGTTAATGTTTTTGACCTATATTTAATTAATTAGTAAATGTTATAATAGCCTATCTTAGCTACATATGTGTAATACAATTTAAAACATCAATGCGTCCGACTTTCCTGTAATAGAATATTCAGAAGATGATCATTGCATAAAAAAGGTTTTGTTCATCTTACCAGTAATCATAAGAATCCAATGCAAATCTTCAAAGAGGTTGACTAACTCTTCTCCTCCACTGGCTGGTAGTTTTCCTACGTGCATCAAATGTAGTTGGTTCTCAAGGCTATAAATATAACAAAGAAAGAAAAGGGTTTAAGGAAAATTACTAAAGAATCCCTTTACATTTGACCCTTTTAAAATCCTCCAATGATTGTTCCTGAACTTTACTACAAAAAAATACTTGATAATGGCGGATGCTAACATGATGATGACAAGCGAGCCAAAGGACTCCCACAAAAACGATGGAAAAGAGAAAAAAAAAAGAATCCCTGCTACCGAAAGATATGCGGCCAGCTATATATACCGCGAGAAGAGGTTTGGAGTATAGTAGCGGTATATTAATTTAAATACTTAAAACTCGAGGAAATAGCAATGAGAGAGTACTGGCTAAGAAAAAATCAATCAATTCAGGTTTCACGTCTATAAAGACCTTATCTAAATCTGCCATTACTGGGTCACACAGTTGTTAGTTATAGAAAGGCTGGTAGTAAATATTTTAATTACCATGAATAATGCACTGAAAGAACCATGAACCTTCCATTAAAAGGGAAATAAAGTTTCTAATCATTAAATGCAACTGACTGTAAATCCGATATAAAATTGAAATAAATTCATTCTTCCAAATACAACCGTAAATATACCTAATATTTGGTATTTTTTTTTAGCATGAAAAAGCAGTTTATTGACTCCTCATAACTTATTGCAAAGGGAGTATTGCTGTTTGCAAAAAAAATAATATTCATCACTAAATTAATTTAAATGCGTAAAGAACATTTATTAATACAAGGGGCACAATTATTACCTATTATTTATGTCAACGTGTATGTATGTATTACAGTCAACTCATTGCTATTCATACCTAATCATCATTCAGGAAGCAATCTTAAGTACCTAAGTACTTACGCGCTCAGCTAGCAACATCCACCTACCATACGCCTGCTAGCTGTTCCGGCCAAATGTACCTGACATATAGACGCACCTCTGGTATTTTTATTGGTCTGTCTGCAGGCCTTAAGGTCCTCGCCAAAAGTCCGTTGAAGCAGACAAAGCCTGCGCTTAGGCTAACTAAATATATCTCTTCCGAAAATAAGAGGAATAAAACCTCTGGTATTACTTACCGTTTACTCCTATCTTGAAGTAACGTAAACAGAACATGGCTACAGTGAGCAGGTGCTTTCCTTGCAATCGCTCCTATTGTCATCAGAACATTGCTGTGCAGCTTGCGTTCGTCCTCTTCCAAGTCATCCTTAATATCCTCCTCAGTGTTTTCTGTGCCTCTAATTATAAAATTAATAATTTTGCATTAAAATATTAGCCAGTACAAACACGTTTTTAGGAAAAACAACTGTACTGCTTACTTATAAGGTTCTGTTTTGCGCTACAGCTTTTCTTTTTGTAACAGCAATATTCTTTAATGGCACAAACTTTATTTACACTTTTATTTTATAATATTACATACCTTGTTCCGTCAGGTGGAGCTAGTCTGCACTGCAGATAAGTGTTAAATATTTCTATACATGGATTCATTAGTGTTTCATTAGAATATCCATCAGTCTCGTGAACTAGGGAACTCCAGCTATGAAGAAACTTGTTCAGGGATTCCCTCAATACTGTGTCATCATTTATCTACAAAAAAGTACAGTGAATTATAATTTCTAACTTAAGACTACATACAAGACTTTGATATCTCGATGTTTGATTGTATAGACCAGAAAAGAGCTGAATCTTGTAAAAAATATCTTACCCTCTCCTCAATCATAGCTCCCCTTATACAATGACAAGTCAGTGTCGTCAATGTTTGAAGGAAAGCCGGTGGTGTCGCAGCGATCATAGTCGGCGCGAAAAATTGTATCAGCCTGCGATAAATATCCGAGAGACCCAGCATCTCCCTTTCAACCGGCTGTACATACGTCATCATATTCAAGAACCCATTCACGTAGTTCTCCAAATACTGCTGTTTCAAATTACTTTTAGATACCAGTACACCGCTAAGACTGGCTAATTGTACCAAACATGTGAGCGATGGACTAATCAATTCTTGATTTGACCTCACATATATATGGATCTCAAAGAACAACGACAATAGTTCAGGCTGCATTATCGTGTCCCGCCATCTTGGACTTAAGCGCAGTTCCGGCGCAGAATCGCTTTCGTAAATAGCCTCAAAAGCACTGAACAACCTTTTACAAAATAGTGGAATCACATGACTCCAGCATAATACTGACTCAACAATTGTCAACAGTTGCTTTGTCAATAAAGCCTGTTCTCCTTCTGGACGATGACCAGATCGAATAATCTGTTCCAATATGCCTACAGTAAACCTAAATATTCTCTTCAAGTCTAATGCTTCAAAAGATTTCTTCAGTCGGAAGTGAACCTCCCATATCAGTCCAACATCAGCAGATTTCACTGTTATAGCAAATTCTTGCATAATCGCTAATATAAGCGAGCAAGCCAACTTTTGCTGGCTTATAGGCGAGCTCAGAATTATCTTTTCCAATTCATCAATTAATAGCTTCCTTTCTCTTCCGCCATCATTTATGCTGCCTCTTTTGATGATTATAGCAATAGTCTGAAAATTTATCAAATACTTAACCAAAACACTAAAAACCAACTTGTGACCAAATAATGGGAAATAAGTTTACATTTGCCAGTAGTACCATGATCATGGTAACTAAGGAAATTTTTTAATTGTTTTTGTTACATTCAACTAGCAGTATAGCAGTATTTTGTCAGCATGACATGCCAAATTAAATTAGGTCAAGTCAAGTACAGGCTGCCTACACAGCAAGGATGAGGTCAACCAGTTAGGGAACACCTAAATACTAACTTAAAACAAAATGTAATAGTTATACCCATGATTTAACAACTGATTTCAATAGTATTTAAGTATATATTATTATATTCATGAGTTCCACAATTTTATTACCTGTAAAAGCTTCTCTCTCAAAAATGCAGGAGCCTCCCTCCTTAACAAATATGCTAGTAAGTACTCTCTTAGAGAATAAATATCATTCGCAGATAATAAGCTCCATTCTCTTATTAAAGCAGCTTTTAATAAACCGGCTGCCTCAAAGAGCACATAATCTGATGATGACTTCTCTAGTATTTCCCTACACAGTTGGTAAGGGTTCTTGGTGCTTCGGAACTCGAGGAATACACTCTCCGCTTGATGCCGCTGCTCAGATGTCACTATGTTTGGTGGAGCCTAGGAAGTAAACATTAAAATTCATACTCATTGTGTACCTACAATATATTACTTCATTTATGAACATGCACTAGAGGATTCAAGAATTTAATTATCAGAGGTACTCAGTAATCAATGTTTGCACTTAGGAAAAATACCATGCTTGAATATATAATGGAATAATAGATAAATAATTATTGAGTGGTATTAAAATAAACTGTGTACTTCAAATAACAACATGACATTGAAACCATATTTATGAGTTAAAAGATTTTATTTGTGAAAATCAATAGCATTTGTTATAGAAATAAACATTAGAAATATTCATTAAAGTAGTGATCATTTAATCCTTTACTACGAAACACATGATCACTATTGTTATTATTTTCAGGGAAAGACAGATTTCCTCACCATCAACATCTGGGCAGCCGCTTCCAACGTTTGTAACGCAGTATTATCCATTGTGTCACTTTATAGTACGTTAATATTACAATATGAAGCAATAAATATATATTGACCACACAGGAAACATACGATAACACGAATTTATTTCATATTTTCGAAAATTTTGGTATTTCAGTGCTGTCACTGTCAAATTTTCAACCATTGCAAACACAAAGACTAAAAAAAACAATGGTAACCACAGATGATAATTCTCCTCAGCATGATTGAATATTGCTTTGCAAGTTCATGGTCGATCGATGTCGTGAATACCTTGTAGCGATAAGAGTGCTTACCCGTTATTACCAAAATTTTAAATATAGTGGCAACCAATCTACGCAAGTACTACTCACTGACAAATCGATGCTTCTCTAACACGTGTAGCAATTCAATATCAAGTATACCCTCAAGTATACTTTCCACTATCCTCTTAGTAATTGCATCTTAAGTACATACTGTACATAAGTACGAGACTCAACACTTATGTTACTTACCTGTAAATGCAAAATTTCCTAGTTTAGAGTAGATTGGAATATCATTGATGAACCTAAATACCTTCAAGTACATAGGAATTCTAGCTACTTATCTGCACATTTGCTCCTAAGGTAGTCGGAATCGAACCTGGACTTAAGAGATTTTTCATACAAAGTAGTGTTAGGTCACTTAAGGGCTATGAAAACGTATGTACATGTAGGTACTCAAATAGAAAGCAACATTTAGTAAGACTCTTAGGTAACTACCTCTTCTGTGATCTCAGAAAATGTTTAATTTACCGGATTAATGAAATTGTAACTTTTTGTTCTTTCCTTGAAATAACCAGAGCAAAGCACACAGGGATACAGATGTAATGGCTATGGGTACCTATGTGATGTGATATGTTCAACATTATATTCGTTGAAGATAAATATGGGGCAAGAGTCAATTTACAATAAACCGCATGATCATTCAATAGCTTAGCCACAAAAACTTTTGTAATTGGAGTCGTCACTAAAAGTAAACACCGGTCGAGAGCGTGTACAATCACGAACAAAAGTTACAGCCGTAAGTCAAATATCAGACAAATGTTTTTGATTAAAAGCTTTCTTCTTTTAAAATAAATTGCAAAGAACGTTCATCAAAATATGCCCTTATATCCTGCAAGAAGATTTTTTACAAGTTTATCGCGTATATCCTGTTATGGCTGCTCCCAAATGAATGAATCGATTTTGATGAAAATTTATCAATACTTTTGTTGTTACTGAGTTATGAGTTGTCCATATATTTTCAGAACCTCCTTGTAACTGAAGAAAACGCGTTTAGCTACTTATTCTATGGGGATAATACTTAATGCTGTTAACTGCGCAGTAACTATAGTCGGCACCTAATTAGCTAGTAGGTAGGATGACTAGAAGATACATGCCTGGATTGCTAAGATAGATGCATAGTTATATAGAGTTAAACTCAAGGTAAGCATGTTTAGAATCAATCAGCGAGTTTCTATTATTAGCATTGCATGATATACCAACCCACATGCATATTGGTTCATTACAGCGTCTCTTTGTTTAATAGCTAACGTTATATGGCCCATTATTGCCATACCATATCAACCATATGCAACGCTTAATTGAAATGTTTATATGCTCATCAAACAAATAAATCTAAACATTTATCCACTGGGTTTTTTCCGCTGCTCTGTCCACGTGGATGTAGGAGCAAGAAGAATACATGCCTTTTTGGAACCCAAGCTTACTCCATGTCTCCATACCAAGTTTTGTGAAAATCGGTTCAGCAATTTAGCCATTAAAGACATACAAACAGTTACTTTCGAATGTATTATATTACTTAGTATGAATAAGGATTATAAGAATAAGATGGTCTAGCAGGGTAAATGCTTCCTTTGTCATCTATTTTTAATTAAGGGCTAATTAGTGTCATTCCTTTTTTTTCCTGAATTATCGCCCAATTTTTCCTTCGTCTATTGGAAACCCAATCTGAGTTATAGCTTTTGTCCAGTCTCTATTCTTCCTATAAAACTATTCGGGTACCTAATGCAATTTGAAATGTTATATCTCGGTAAGATTTTTTTGTTAGCCTTCTTTAGCTTCTATTATCCTACTGCTGGGCTAAGGCCTCCGCTTTCTTCTTACAAACCTCTCTGTTTTAGCGTATTTCGGTGCATGTGAGCCCCGCAAAACTGACTAAAATATATTAAAGATCATCACACCACCTTCGCCGCGGTCGAGCTCGACGTGCGTCGGTATCCTTCCGGCGAGAATATGGTTCAAATTAAACAGAGGAGATATGAAGAACGCAATTTTTTATTCATAGATTTTGGAACAAATCAGGCAGAAAGAAAATAGTCAACATCACTTGTTTTCCATGATGTCCTTCACAGTGGAAACGTGTTTTAATATATTCAGTACATTATTAGAATTATATTAATTTATGCTGATGATGTTGACTGATACCTACCTATATACCACTTAAGTATAAGTGGTTATTTAATTTTCTATAATGGTATCTTATGGAATTTATGTTTATTTATGCTATTTTTCATTCTCAATCATTTGCAATCTCTTTTCTAGTAGATTTTTGTCTAACTTATGCATGCATAAAAATTGCCCATTAAGGAATAATACTGGTATGTCAAGCCTGTACAACCTTAACCATCTGAGATTTTCTTTTTCTGTAATATCTACTTTTTCGATAACTATCCTATTTTTGTATGGCTCTATTTCTTCCATAACTATGTCACATAGACCGCACGGGTCTTTTGTGTAAAATGTTAAAACTGGTAGGCCATCTGTAGTGTGTGTTCTGTAATAGTAAACCATTGGAATAATTAATAAAAAAAAAGTATAAGTATTAAAAATATTTTATTGATTTATTCTATTGAATACAACCATTAACACTTCCATATTGCTGTTTATATACAAGAGATATATGGATATAAAATTACATATTTTCTCAACAATATAATAAAAATCTGTTAACTCTTAGCAAATACACAAAACATTCATTATCAGCAAATAATTCCTAAAAGGCACAGTAATGAAACAAGGTGGTCAGAAATAGAAGAACTTACAATTTTTCAATCATGATTGATGAGGCACCACCACCTCCGTTACAAATTGAAGCTACTCCCTTTTCTCCTTTCTTAAGAGCATGACATAAGTGTACAACAAGTCTGGCACCAGACATACCAATGGGGTGACCAAGACTTACAGCTCCACCATGAACATTGATTTTGCTGTGGTCAATGCCCAACAGTTTCTGGTTAGCAACAGCCACCACACTGAAAGCTTCATTAATCTCCCACAGAGCTACATCATCTTTGTTAACACCAGTTTTTTCTAGCAATTTGGGAATAGCTACTGCTGGTGCAATGGGGAAGTCAATGGGATCACATTCTCCATCAGCATAGCCAACAACTCGGGCCAGGGGTTTAATGTTTAGTCTTTGAGCAGCATCAGCAGTCATAAGAACTAAAGCTGCAGCACCATCATTTAAAGTTGAGGCATTACCAGCAGTTACAGTGCCATTTTCTTTTTGGAATACAGTTGACAATTTGGTGAACTTTTCAAAGTTGACCTTTTTGTACTCTTCATCTTCTGAGAACATAACAGGTGGGGCTCCTCTTCTCTGGGGTACCGGGACTGGTACAATTTCATCAGCAAAAGCTTTAGTTTCATAAGCAGCTGCACTTCTCTTGTAACTAGAGATAGCATAGTCATCTTGTTGCTGCCTTGAGATGTCCAATTTCTTGGCAGTGTTCTCAGCACAGTTGCCCATGTGGAATTTGTTGTAAACATCAGTGAGACCATCAAACACAATACCATCCACTAACTGCATACCACCATATGAGGTTTCACCTCTCTTCAAATAGAAAGGCACATTTGACATAGATTCCATGCCTCCAGCTAACATAATATCATGGGTACCAGTTTGTAGGCCTTGTGTGGCCAACATAACAGCTTTCATGCCTGATGAACATACTTTGTTTACAGTTGTGCAGATTGTGCTTTTAGGAAGACCAGCAAAAATAACAGCTTGGCGAGCCGGAGCTTGTCCCATATTGGCAGAGCAGACATTGCCAAAGTATACCTAGAATAAATAAAAGCAACATTTAACAACTAGTTTATTGTTTATGCTTAGTATTTATTCTAATAATTACTATTATGGAAAAGAAATAGAATAGATAATTAATAAATATGTAAAAGAAATTACAATAAAATAAATTAAAACAATTTTAGTTTATGTTTAGAGTAAGACTATAAAGGATTAAATAAAATAAAATTAGTAAGAAACTAGAGTAATAAGATCCAATAATTGCATATTTTTTTAAGTACCTAATTTTAGTTAATTACTGAGTAGTTATCATAATCAGAGTTTTTGTTATCATTAAGTTGTTGCTATTTTGATAGTTATCAGCAAGTTCTTGTAATCTTGTCACAAAAGACAAATGACAGTAGGGAAATATTTTTTATAAGTTTTAATAATTTAAAGGAATAATATTTTTTTGTCCAATCTATGTCTTATCAGAAAAATATAATTTTTGATTATGCAGTAAATTATTGGTTTCTTTAAATGGTACCTAATAATATAGAGCAAATTTTAACATACTCAAAATATGGTTTACATATAACCTACTTAAAACTTGCTTAATAGCATACAGTTAAATAACTGTAAATCAATGTAAAACATAAGAGAAAGTAGGTAGAATAAATTAACCTCTTTAATTTCCTCCTTAGGAATGCCGGCTCTTTCTATTGCTCCTTTGACGGCGACTGCACCAAGTTCCGAGGCTGAAAGGCTGGCCAGGCTTCCCCTGAAGGAGCCTATGGGAGTCCTCACAGCTGAAGCTATAACCACTTCGTTCAGGGAAACTTTCGTAGAATACGCTGCCATGGCTTTGTAAAGCTGTCGATTAAACAGATAGATCAGTAAACTACCTAAACTATTAGGTAAAACAAAATATTTAACTCGAAACAATAAATTAAAATGAATATTCTTCGCGGAACCTAGCGACTAGGTAGGCAATCGATCTACGACTGACGAAAGATAAATAAACTTTGGATGGAGGATGGCAAACGAACCTTATTTATTGGGCGCATTCTGATGGTAATAATTCTACTTCCTTTAAAAAATAACATGATTTATGCAAAGCCTATTGTAACTAGATATTCACTAAGACCAACAACTGACGAACTGATTGAAAATGATAATACTTATCGCTCGTAATTATAAAAAAAACATTTACATAAACTTATCTATTCGGATTATGCAGTTTAGGAGTTCCAATTTAAATACTTATTTCGATGTCAATAAGGTTGATAATCGTAATTTTAAAGTTTAATAATAATTTGCGAAGAAAGATACTTTGACCCATGGATTGCTCATATCATAGACTGAATATGTAAAAGCTTTTTTTTAAGTTTATATCCCTAGGTGCTTAGACATGAATGGATGCTGCTCAAATAGAGTATTTAGAATATTTTGTAAAAAAGGAGGAATGATAAAATAACTAACTTTAATATTAAATTAAAATATTTTAACTGCTACGTAAATCAGTGTTTGTCGTTATTTAAACTCTAAAACGAACAAGCTCATTGTCACGTTTACTTGACAATGACATTATTTTTACAAACTTACTTCCCTCTTTACATTTTATGTATTTTTGTAGTTTTAATCTCATTTAATACCAATAAAAAGATAGTGGATTTACAGTAGCAGCTACTCCAGAAAATCTGACTAAATCAATACAGCTTGACTTGATTTCATTTCGATAATCACATTCTAGTTTAAATTCGATTGTTTTTGATAAAACAAGTACACAAGCATAATTTTACTGAAATGAAAGTGTATTGATATGAAATATTTGAATATCTGTTACCTATTTATTCTGATTTTAGTTAGTTATAGTAGCATAGCAGGATGACGTTTTTTATTTTAGTCTGTTGAGTTATCTGGGGTAACAGTTGGTCGCACCCCTAGTGCGCACCACCAGTTGTGTATTATCTATGGTTGCGCAGCTACTTGTGATGGGTTTTGCTTGCATTGTACAAGCTGCCCGACAAAATATTGCATTATTTTTATTATTACAATACATCACATAATTTAAATAAGTAATAAATAGTTTTAGTGTGTTAAAAATAAGTAGTGTAGCTTCATTTCGTAAAATAATGATTGTAATCGGGTAGTATTGTTTTCGTAGACAGCTGATGATTAGGTGAAGTGTCTAAAAAAAGTCAGGAAATCAGGTTAGTGTTTAAAACTTATTTAATTGTCATCAAAATAGTGTACTCCGGTATTATATCTATACTTTAGGTGAATGGTTTTGCAAATTACTACATAACAACTATTAATGTGTTTGCATTTGTCTAGCTTGGTGGAAGTCTTGAATAGGTTAGCCAACAGTATTAAATTGAGTTGCTAAGTTCCTTAACTTCTACTTACTACATATACTCATTTTATTTATAATTCAATAACAGTGTCATAGGTTATAAGAAGTAACAGTTTACAGTAATTGTATTTACGTTCCTTGAAGTGACCATGGGTTGTGAAATGTCTGTTCAATTTTCAGCTAAATACCTGAATACTAAAGAAAATTCTTTTATATTTTTATAACATAAAAAAAATATTACTTTATTCACTATGTTGCTATAAGTACAAAGTTTTGTGTAGGCTATATCTTGGGAATTCAACAGGAAGACCCTGTTTATTTATCTACACTTTGCTTATATTTATATTATTTACATGAATGATATAGACTATAAACAAGGTATTAGCTAGGTATTGAACTTCCTACTTTACTCTACTTTTGCTCTAAATTTTTGAAGATTATTTTAAAACTAGGACTAATGCAGTCACTTAGTATACCTGCTTAATGCTGAAGGTTTATAGAAACTGTGTTATAGATATACATCTGAGAAAGTTTATTAAATTATAGGGAAAAAATACACTAGTGTAGTTGTAAGGGGTATGTTTTGCTTATGAACAGCTACCTGAATTTATTCCATACTTTGTGTATGTACCTGCTTTATTTTATATATGCATCTTAGTTTTGAACACTGCTTGTGTGCACCTGAGATTACAGTCATACAATATAACTATTTGTATGCGTTAATTTAAGATAATCTAGAAGAAAAAACACTAATGATGAAAATTTTAATATACACCCTTTTTGTATCATAAGAATAGCTTATACCATAGTTAAAGGTTAATTAATCAAGGTGCATCATTTCGCTTCATGTATATAAACAAATGCATCATTGATGTTCATCAATACTTATTTTTTATGACCATAATTACTTTGTTAATTTGGTTTCTCCAATACAATGTCCATTCATTAATGACATCATGAATTGAATGAGCTGCAGATGAGATCAGATATTATCTATCCTTATCTGTTATTCACTTGTCTTGGGAAATATCTGTTGCTTTATAATTTATTAGTATAGCATGATAAAATTAATCACTGTATTATGAAAGACCTGCAGTTTACATAGCATTTGTGATTTCTCCCCCTTATCTTATTTTCGTAGATAAAGTGATTGTAATAAGTGAAGTTATATTCAGTAACAGATATTTTATCTTTGATATGTTGTTTGTAATTTAACTGTGATTTTCCAAGGTTTTAATTTAATTTGTGATCATCATCATATCAGCCTAGCATTACCCACTGCTGGGTATAGGCACTTATAAACTTATTTTGTGTTTTTATTATTATTATTTAAAGCCTGAACTGTCCCACTGCAGAGCCAAGGCCTCCCTTTCCTCCTTCCACAAGTATTTTGTGATAGTTTTGTTAATTCTGTTTGCAACTAGTAATTTTCTACATTGAAACAATTCAGGCTGGTTTTGTTACTTTGCATGTAAATTATTATAACCTTTGTACTATGCACACAAATTTAAATTGAAACATTGTTAAAGTTTGCAAAATTGTTCTCATTTTTAAGCAATTAGTACTGTGGCCCATATTACTTATACAAGAGTCCTTCTGTGGTTGATTACTTATTAATTTGTTTTTAATTACTGTAATTTACTTAAATAAATTTCACTATCACAAACAAATTGTGCTCTACTTAAATTGCTACTGAAATGTGGGTAAGTGTAAATTTAAAAATGTGTATTGTATCACTTTTGACAATCATTTTATTTTGTGTGAAGTAAGGAAAACATATAGGTAAAATTTAGACCAATCTTAATAATTTTTATCTAAGTTTGCTTAGTGGTAATCCAAAATGATTCATACTTGTGTACTATGTTGCAAACAGTTACTCGACAATCTTGGCATTAGTGTGCTAACATCAACCATATTTGCTGCACTGTTACGTACAATAATTAGGCTTATTAACAAGTAATTCATATGTAAATACGAACAACATTCTGCCTCCACTTGTATAACCATGCACAAGCTGTGGAAAATCATTAGTGCAAAATGTACTGCCTTTTTCTTAATGTACGTATATTCGTCTTTAGTTTAAAAGATAATAATTCGTGAGTCCTTGTTGCAGGGTCAGCAGAGCGAGCGGGCTATGACTTAGGCCATGCAATAAAAATGGAAGTAGTTAACATAGGCGAAGGTCGGTACGAACAAAGCGAAAATGTACCGGGAAGCAGTGTTGACAGTGACGCTTCCAGCAGCTTGTTCGAGAGCAACGACAGCGATCATTACTCAGAAGACTTAGACAAGATATCCGAAGATGGAGACTTAAAAGAAGACTTACAAAAGACAATACCAGAATGTTACAAATCAGACTCAAACTTCTCATCACATACAACAAGCATCACAAACGACGAAGAGTTTCAAGCGACAGCGTTATGTCAGTTTATGGATATATTGAATGATCTAGATGAAGTTTTAGATAAGTCTTTACTAGCATGTCTTGATGATGGTACCAAAAGCTATGATAGCGATGAAGAGGATCTCATTTGTAAGCTTAAGGAATGTATTGGCGATGTCCACGATGAATCAGAACGTTCAGAGGCTCACAGTTCGTTTGACGACAACACTCAAGTCGTCACATGTTCTAACGCTTTACCATCGGCACCACCGGCTGAAGAAATCAACATTACACCAAGTTTCTCCGAAAGGTCAAATCTTACCAGCCTTGGCAGATCAAAAAGTTTTTCGGAATTAACTGAAACTGATCGACAGGCTTTAGTTTCATCATTAGAACGAGCAAGCACGATAAATGACAATTTGCGCAACTCGATGAGGAGATTAGATCCTATTGTTTTGCCTGCGATAACGGCAGAGTCGTCTTGTGAGCCTCTAACGCTGCCAGTGATACTTTTTTTAGAGCATAATATTAATATGCGGCCAACTAGCGCGCCTATACAGTTGCAAGTAACGGCTGCGAATCTCAGTAGTGATGGTGCTTCGGGACCTCTGATTGTTGGGCGGCGTGCTTTACTTATGAACCGTACACTTTCGTTACCCTCACCGGGAGAGAGTGATATCACCACTGGCGACTGGACTGGCCGAAATACAGCCAGGAGTACTGCAAGAAGCACTAGTGCATCAAGTTCGTCCACTGAATCGTTAAATGTTGCTCCAGTCGCCCCAAATACAACGAATGCCACTGAGGAGAGGTAATGCAATAACATTCTTAGCATGTAAATCAGTGTGTTAAAATATTATTCTTCTAAGTGCAACTCGTGCATTAAGCAACCTTCGAGATTTCGTTAATACATTACACGTTACATTCTGAATAATAAGGTCATAGGATGTGATTTAATGATTAACGAAATCATTGTTACTATTTTGTTGAATGATGCATTGATAAGTAAAAGTGTTACAATTTTTTGCAGAAACGAAGAGACTGAAGAACCTCCGTTTGGGGTGTGGCCACACCGTATGAGTGCCATGCTGGCGTGCCTCAGTTGTACCGTGGGAATATTTAATATATCTAGATTTGCCATATTCAGTGTTCATTTTGGAGGTAACTAACAATTTTTTACGTAACTAATTGGATTCACCTAATTTCCTCGTATCTTTACAAAGGATCTTTTTTATTGTTGCAGCAAGCTTCATAATACAGTTTTTTATACTGTCTCTTATAATTGGAATTCCGCTATTCACGTTACATCTGTGTCTGGGGCAAGTGTTGGAGTCGGGGCCAGTGGACATGTGGCGTATATCGCCGATATTCCAAGGCGTCGGCGTGTCGTTGCTCATCATACAAGCCGTGATCGGCATGTACAGTATAATAGGCCTGTCGTGGATATTTGTTTTCTTTCGCGACTCTTTTATAACATCTAATGACAAATACAAATGGGCACTGCCGCATGAATTGAATTTTGAAGGTGAGTCAGCAATTACATGATTAAATAGTTCATTGTTTGAGCACTGTCAACAAATTCAGTGGAATCAATCAACAAATTAAGCAGGAAGTATGAATGAAGGTCGCCGATAATTCAGACAATTACTTTTTCCGTTTGTTTACTACAAGAAATGAGAATCATATTGAAAAAATGTTTAAACATTTCAGATGGCGTTGCGAAGAATGGTACTTATAAAATACAAGAGACTTTACCTCAATATTTTCATGGCGAGGTTTTACAGAGAAATTTGGGGTCCAATAGTAGTTCATATTTCGGCACAATAAAGTTTCAAGTAGCGTTCAATTTAGCTGTAGTATGGATGATAGTGTTCGTCGCATTGAGCAAAGGATTGAGATCTTACGGCAAGGTAAATGTCAGAGCCATTCGATAAAATGCATATTTTATGTCCGTAACGTAGTAATATGTTGTTGTTGTGTTTGCAGGCAGTTTACATGCTGATATTTTTACCGATTTGCGGTACATTGGTGCTGTGTACGAAATTACTTACACTTATACCGTATGACACTGTCATTAACATATTCTCAGAGACTGAATGGAGCGAATTCTTTATAAATAGTAATGTAAGTATATTTTGTTTTGTTATAATGACTAAACATGTTTTAAGTAAGCATTTAAGTATTATTTAAGTCGACTGTCCAGACAGTAAACACGATTTAAACAATGGAAATATTCCTATGTGACTCAATGAGTAGGGCATTGGTCAATGTAGTTCAATGTTGAATGAAACCCAACGCCTGTAGAGTATTGTCGTATGCAAAATATTTTGAATGTTGTCAAATTGTAAGCTGGAATCGATTCTTAGTTGTACAAGAAATAACACTTCTTTAAGGGGTTTAGAACAGTATAAATAAACGATTTGAAAAAATTCAAATTGTGTGTAACTTATCCGATCCTCTTTTATAGGAATTGTTTACTTATTCCATCAGATCACGGATGGTGTAAAGCTAACATTTTAGACTTTTCTAAAAAAAATCTCTCTTTATTGCATTATTTATTTCCTGCATCGAAAAATCTTCTTTTTGTTTCTAGAGCTGGGCAGCCGCTGCCCAAGAGACCTTCCTTACCTGGGGTCTCCTAGGTGCCTGCATAATGCAACTGACATCACATAAGAACGCTAAAAACAAGACTAATACAATGCTGCAGAAGGAAAGTGCGTGTATTGTCGCATTTACCTTCGCCGTGCTGTTACTGGGCTCGTTTTTGGCTAACACCTGCGTTCAAATACTGAAGAATTATGGATTCGCTTATATACCGGGCAGTTTTGGTAAGTTTACTGTTTAGATAGTGTATTATTATTTCTAGCCATTATTGTCTCACTGCCGGGTAATGGTCTCCTTTTTCTTCTTCAAATTCTCCCGGTCCTGGGCTTTTGTTATCCAATATAGGTAGTGTATTCCCTATTTCTTTATGGTCGACGTATTCCGCTTTCATTCTACCTAGTTAGGTACCTACTGCCTTGTTATACAATCTCTTTAAATGGTCGATCATTATTGATATTTTCTTAAATATGTACATTGAACAATATCTATTGAATGTGTCCTTCTTACTTCATAGTTCATGACATGAAAACCTAGAAGCAATTAAAGACAATTGTGGCTAGACTCTTTTTATAATTTTGTCGTTAACAGCAATTTATCTTATTCTGCAGAATGACGCAATAAGTTTTTTTTAAATATGGTTTCTTTAATCATAATTAAATGGCGCCTAGGTACTTTATTAAGTATTATGCTTTAAATCTGTGTGCATCGTAAAATCTCGTTACGTATTAATAATTGTTGCTAAATTATGACATTGTCGAAGGTCTTTGTCAATTTGTAAAATGCACGTACGCTGCACGCGCTGATCCACTGTAGAACATATCTTCAATGTCATATTTAAGCAGTTGCATTACACTCCCACGTTGTCTCCTTTTACTATAATTTAAAAATGTTGATATTTTGAAGTTACAAAGCAATGGTTCGGCGGTTATAATAATATCTAACAGTAAATTTATACCGACTCATTGATGCTGCATGACCAGATATCAAATTGTTAAAAAGGAGGTCACGTCTTCAATACGTCAGTCTTTTCCCAGATTTCACAAAATATGACTAACATGTGACGTCATATGGAGGGCGGAGGCGTATTACTTGGTCATTAAAAATTTATAAATGATGACTTTTCAATGCCAATATATTTTCTTAGTAATAATCAAATTAGTCAGTAATGGAAGATACCGTTGACTAACTTGATATTTTCCACAAATTTGGGAATCACCTGGCCTACATAGAATATTCGTGCAAATCACTAAATATTCCGTTCTGGAAAATATATGCGTGATTGACAGGTTAATTGAGATTTTTACGCTTAAGAATTTGCAATACTTTATTAACTTGTTTACTGAAATACAGAACATTGTTCAGATTTTGCAATTTGCATTTCACGAATTATTTATCAAGCCATATTTACAAAATTCATTAATTTCGTTTTTTGTATGTTACAAAAAATATTATACAAAAATATGAAAATTTAAGCCCTAAGATAATATGTTATTGTCAAAGAATGTTTATATTTTGCGGCGTATAAAATACAGACAACTGAACTTCATATATATACAAAAACATTTCAATATTTCATGTTTTTTTTTGTTACAGAAACATTAAAATCCACCCAATTCCTTTGGCCATTATCTGAACCTATGCCTGGCAATGTAGTTTCCACGCCAGTACGATACATGGGCCACTACGGCAGCTTAGTAGGCGTAACCGTATGGAAAACTGGCACGGCTGCGCGGGCGCTCAGCGGTTGGCAACCACTGCAGTTGGCAACACAGGTCGTGCCCGCCACGCTAGCGGTGTTGCCAGCTAATTTGGTAAGTTTAATTTTGTTAATTGACCTTTGTTGACATTGTTTTGTAAGGATGTGTGAATCATTTGCACATAGTACTCTTGACAATTATAAGAGTATTGTATTTTTTTGTCTCCGATATAAACCGATTTTAACGAAACACAAAATGAAATCTTATTTCGTTTATAAAACGTTATGTCACTGATTATGTAGAAATAATTACATAAGCTCAACTCAATTTCCTATTGATCTAATTCGAGAACATTATATAATCTTTAATTATTCCAAATCTCAAATTGTTTGTAACTTAAGCTTTATGGTCGGTACACACGTCACTGAGATATCAAGTTATTGCATTTGTAAGAATATGACCTTGATGCTGTGGCCTAGAATTCTTTTACGACCGTGTGTACCATACGTAATTGTTTGAATAAGCTTTGTTTTCTAAATGTCGCATTATCTACTCAACTAGAGAAATACCGATGATAAAATTATTATAATGCTGAAATAACAAATTTAAAAAATTGCAACCACAAATCATATTATTTTTGTCAGTTAGCGGTGACCGACGCCTCCTGCAAAGTATAAGCTTGTTTTTCAAATATAATAAGACTTTAAAAAATGATTTTAAATCGACATTACGCGGCATTCAAGTATAATTTAAAACCGTAAAATAACAGCTAACAAAATGAAGTATGTAACCATTGTGTGAAACAATAATACTGTAAAGTTGTTTGTACATACTTTGCGTATTTTACATGCATGTTTAGCCATGCGGGTATTTAATTATGATAGCTGTTAGTTTTTTATCGCGGTTAGTCTACTTGTTGGTTTAGTTTAGCAAATATTTGGCACCATCTGAATGAAACGGATAGGGGTAACCATAACTTATAGGTACTTGATTAAGCGTTCTGTTATTATATTTAGATTCTTAGCCCCATAGTAAACTTTAAATTCTTCCATTAAAAAACCCAATCAATTCTGTACAGACGGAGGTTTAATAAAAAAAAACAGATCGACTAGTTTTTTTGAACAGTATCTTCCTGTATCCGAAATCGATCCTCTTTTTTTTATAAATAACCTCTTTCGTGTCCTATGGCTGGGCAAATGTCTTTGGGTTTTTTTTTAATTTCTTTCGCCTGGAGTCAAATGTGGGAGACCCCATCTGACTCCAGGCGAAAATATAAACTCTTTTTGTTGAAATACATCAACAAACACGTTCATACAAAAAATATCAGCGTATTCATCTCTTTATGTGTAGTTTTTAATATCTGGGCCCTACCAAGAACCAAAACCAATATAAAATGTATCTTTCCAGCTATCACCAGCATGGGCCGTAATATTCTACTTCATACTAATAATGTTCGGCATAGCGCAGCAGCTCGCCATATGGCACTGCGTTATAACCGGCATCATGGCTATCAATGCCGAAGCCCTCAAGGTTTGGGAGACTACCATCACGTTCCTGAGCTGTGTGTTCGGACTTGCCATGGGATTGCTGCTTAGTACTGATGTGAGTGTTGTAGTTATTGAACTTAGTAAATAAGCAAGTGTGGTTCTGCAAAGACTTAGCTGCGGTTTTTAAATGAATCGATCTTTAATTGAAATGCAACAGCTTTAGAGCATACTAAGGAGACGTAAAAAAATAAACTGAAACATTGGCTCTTATTATTTTTCGTGGCATGCATGTACATTGCAGATGATTGTAGGCAGGTATATCAGTAGTAACAATGAATTATGAAAAGCTACTTTCACCAAAAAGTTGCTGTATTACGTTAAAATTTTAATACGGAAGCATATATTTTTAGATATAAGTTTAAATAATTAAACTTATTCAAGCATATATCTTAAGCACAGTTGACATATGAGGGACTTTTTAGTCCCCATTTGCATATATAATAAATATTTTCTTTAAAATCATATCAAGTACTCATTTGCATCCATAATACCTTCAATAATGTTATTTTTGTCTCCCCAGGCTGGCATCCGCATAGTCCACTTCATAGACTACGTATGGGTGGGCTCGTGGTGGCAGATCGTCATACAAGTGTCGCTCGCTTGCGGCGTGTTCGTGGTCCGCGGCCGGCCCTACTCGCCCGACGTTGTGGTCGCTGCCTTATACTCGTCGGCCACCCGAATATCTGCTACCTTAGCCGCGTTACTTAGCTTCACTTGGACCGTTGTTCTGCCGGTTTTGTTATGTGTGAGTATACTTACTATTTACTTTGAATATCGTGTGGCGTGTGGGAGGTTGTACTCGCCCGACGTTACCCTACCTCACCCGGATATCTGCTACCTTAGCCGTGTTACTTAGCTTAGCTTCGTCTTGACATTATATCCTTATATTCCTACTTATGTTATAGGTAGTAGAAGTTTGACTTTATATACCGCGCGTTGGTCTAGGCTTTAAGAGGAGACACCATGGTAGAAGTAATTCAATATTTCATTTATTTTGTTTCAGGCAATATGTGTGATGGACTTCCGAGTGGGCCAACAAAAGCAGATGTACAGTTGGAGAAAACCAGTAGGGTAAGTGATTTTCTCCCAAAGTATAAAGCCTAATTTAAACGATGCGAGGAACGTCGTGCGAATTGCGGTATATTGCAGTACTTCGCGGCTATGGTGTCATAAATGATCGATTATAGACGGCAATTTACTGCAACTCGAATGATACTTCTCGCATCGTCTCAATACAGCTTTAGAAATTCTGTCATCCTCTATGAGTTTATAAGTAAAATAACATAATATATATTTACAATTAAAATAACACAGCATGTATGAAGGGAATAATGAAAGTGGACAAAGCGAATAAAGTGTGCAAGGATCGTAGCAAGTGGAAAGAAGTGGTCTCTGCCTACCCCTACAAGGGAAAAGTCGTGATCATATGTATGTATGTGTGTATGCATTATATACTTTTTGTTATAACAGTTACTGGCCCATATGGACTCGTCAAATGGCGGTGTTTATGCAGCAAGGACCACTGCTGTTAGTGCCTATTGTCGCGTTTATACAAACGTGGCGCTACATGAATAAAGGACCTCCCGATATACTTGATGTAAGTTTATTTTATTTATTATTAGAAAACTATACTTATTTTTATACTTTCTTTTTTCTTGCATAGAATTTCTTGTAATCTATAATTTTTATGCTTATGCATGCATATCAAGGATTACGGGACAAATGATTGTATTGAAGAACTGGTAAGGAAATATGTATTTAGTTTTATTGTTATCTATACCGAGATAACTATTATATACACATCTGCACACATTATATGCACATCTGAGTATTTTGGTAATACACTTCTCATCAAAAAAATCGAAACACCTCGCAGTTTATGATTTGACAAGGATTATCAGAAAAATGTGCATATTTAGGAATAAATATAAAATGTTACTTAATAGTGAGTAGTATGAGGTTTTTAAATCCTAATGTTAATGTTCTAAATTCAAATTAAGTCTTCATAGGTTTCGTATTTTGTATAATGAGTAATTTTTACCCTGTATGGAATTTGAAGGGAAATTACGCGTAAATGAAAAAAAAAGTAAGAAACGTTTATTTAATAACTTGTATTCCCTCCGCGAGCTCTTATTACTGCTTCCATACGGTTCTTCATCGATCGGATGAGAGTCACGATCACATGTTGTGGTATATTATCCCATTCCTCTTGGATTGCATTTTGCAGCTGGCTAAGTGTTTCTGGGGCTGGATCTCTTGCTCGAATTCGTCTCTTTAATTCATCCCATAGATGTTCAATGGGATTCATGTCCGGGCTTCTTGCTGGCCATACCATAATGGAGATACCGACTTCGGTAAGATAATCTCGTACGATGCCCGCGGTGTGAGCTCTAGCATTGTCGTGCATGAATATGAAGTCGTTGCCAATAAAATGTGCATAGGGCATCACATGAGGTTCAAGACACTGTTCGATGTACCGATGAGAGTTTAGTGCAGGCAGCCGTGGCCCAGATACAAAGGCAAGTTCTGTCTTACCGTCGGCGCTGATTCCTCCCCAAACCGTCCACGAACCGCCACCATAGCTGATCTTTTCTTCAATGCAGCATTGTGCAAAGCGTTCTCCATCTCTTCTGTAGACCTTGTTCCTCCCGTCGTTACCATACAGCATAATTTTACACTCATCAGAAAACAGTACTTTGCTCCACTGACGGTATGACCAAGTTAGGTGCTCGCGTGCAAAGTTAAGGCGCGCTCTTCGATGGTCTGCAGTTAATTTCAGCCCATTCGCTGGCTTATGCGGTGCCAATCCGCGTTCCTTCAACCTTCTTCTTATTGTAGAGTCACTTACAGCTACTCTTAGTACAACGCGAAGCTGCTGCTGCAGTTGAAAAGCGTTAAGGCGTCGATTTCGTAAAGAAGTTGTTACAATAAATCGATCATCTCGCTCAGAAGTGATCCGATTCCTGCCAGATCCTGAACGGCGCGTGAACGAACCAGTCTCCCGATAGCGTTTGTAGACTCTATGAACAGATGATAAGCTTAGATGCAATCTTGCAGCCACAACACGCTGACTAAGTCCAGAATCAAGCAATGCCACCACTTGGGCGGCTTCTGCGGGCGAAGTATCCATATGTATTAGAAAAAAAAGTTTTTTCAGACGTCCCAAAGTCACAGTAAATGAAATAAGAAACAAAAAGTTTAAAGACAAGCGCTAATTTTTAGTTTTTAAACGAGAAACGTACTCCAACCCTAAATACACATTTGTCTCAAAACAGTGATTAATTTCATTTATAGGATAAACAAATGAAATTCTAATTTCGAATTTTGATTTTTTTCTTCTTACTGTATGACCAAACTGCCAGCTACACAATAATGTTTTTTTTTAACCGACGAAAACAGAGGAGGTTATCAATTCGACGCGTATATATTTTTTTTTTTTATGTATGATCACACAGAACTTTTTACTGAATATTCCGATTTTGATAATTCTTTTTTTATTGGATAGGGTATACTCCAAAGTTGGTCCCATATAAATTTGGAATAAGAATTCCTACCCTAAGGGTGGGAAAACAGGGGTTAATTGATTGTTCACGCACTGATCGTAATGCATTACCACGCGTAACTTTTTACAGAATAGTTCGATTTTGATAATTCTTTTTTTATTCAGTAGAGTATACCTAGAAGTTGGTCCCATATAAATTTGGAATAAATATTCCAATCCTAAGGGTAGAAAAACAGGGATATATTGATTGTTCACTAACTGATTGTAATATATGAGAACGCGTAACTTATTACAGAATAGTCCGATTTTGATTATTCTTTTTTTATTAGATA
This sequence comes from Autographa gamma, assembly GCA_905146925.1. NCBI lineage: Eukaryota > Metazoa > Arthropoda > Insecta > Lepidoptera > Noctuidae > Autographa > Autographa gamma. Next base: position 4,291,045 of record LR989858.1, read on the forward strand.
CTTAGAAGCTGTTCCCATACAATCTAACCCGAAGGGTGGGAAAATAGGGGTGGTTTATTGTTCACTCACAGATTTGAATACTAAAATAAGGTAGCTATTTTAAAAATAATAAAAAAATCAGCATGTATCAATTAGTATATTATAGCCACAAAAAAATATAAAATAAAAACTTTTTAACAAAAAAATAAAACCGCCGAAAACACTGAAAAGCAAAAAATAAGAAACCTTTTTTTATTTAATCTTAATAACTAAGTTCTTAAACGAATGTGAGTATACCTAAATAATTTTGAGGCGGCGCCAAACTATCGATGAACAAATATCACAAAATTACCTTAAATTTAAAGAAACAACCAAATCAAAAACACGATGTACCTACTATATATTCTTTCCTTCCCACTTACTAATACCATTGTGGAAAGCAAATAAAAGTTTTGAGTGTGAGTTTGAACAGGAATTTGAGTTCGAATCAACTTAACAATGCAATGAAATCTCCAGCGACAAACATTAAAATTTTAAAAAAAAATTAAGTATATATATATATATATATTGTAATTAATTAATTTGCCTGTTTGGCGCCGACTCGAAATTACTTAGGTATACTCACATTCGTTTAAGAACTTAGTTATTAAGATTAAATAAAAAAAGGTTTCTTATTTTTTGCTTTTCAGTGTTTTCGGCGGTTTTATTTTTTTGTTAAAAAGTTTTTTTCATGGAATTAATTCTCTTTTGTAAAAAATTAGGACAAAAACAATAAAAACGAAAGTGTTTCGATTTTTTTGATGAGAAGTGTATATTTAAGACTCATAATATACGATAAGTCTTATTTTTAGTGAATCAAAAGATTTATTGTATTTTTAGATGAAAAAAATATTTAACATTTGCAACTATTTAACCCGTGTTTTTCGAGGTCTCATCTATGAATATAAGATTTGCGAACACCTCTCGTTGGGCCTTTAACTATTCATTGGTGATAATTCTCTGGTAGGTGAATTTATTAACTGCCTCGTTGGCTTAGTGGTGCTAAGCGCGACTGCTACGCTAGAGGTCTTGGGTTCGATTCCCAAGTCGACCAAGGTGTTATTGGGTTTTTCTATGAAATTCTCAGTAGCAGGTCGGAGTTAGGAGTTGTGCCCAGTTAGTGGCAGTAGGCTGGCCCCGTATCACATGGGACCTAAACATACCGGCGAACTGTGGGTGTACATTAGCACACCTCTGCCTAACCCTTCGGGGATACAAGCGTGATGGTATGTTTATGTTATTCTATAATAAATGAATTTATACATAAAATAAAAAAGTGATTTTTAATCTTTCTTTTAGTGGTATAATTCATTGTTTTCTCTTTTAGCGCATACAAAACCTATACCGTCCCCGCATGGGCGTGTCTGCCGAGCCCCTCCCCCCGCGGCCGGCGCCGGCGCCCGCGCCCCCCGACCCGCCGCCCAAGTACACGCCGCCGCCATCATACTCCACCGCCACCGGCGCTCGCCTGCTCAACACTATACGACGGAGCTTTAGGACTCTTAGGAGGTAAGCTACTTGATAAGTTAATACAAATAACGTAAAGAGGTAACATTTGTATAAAAAAACTCATTTCCCGAGCCTTTTTCCAACTATGTTGAATACTGTCTTTTACATGAATGGACTGCCTATCTGACCAGAGTAAAACTAGTTGTTAGAATTGACTTAACAACTGCCAAAGATCTAGTATGACATCCGGGACCTACTATTTAACGAGTTTTCCGGAACACGGAGGGGTCTACCAAACTTTGTTCTAAAAAAACTGACTTGTTTAATATATAATAGATCTTCTACCAAGCTTTTGCTCAAGCTTTCTTGAGATCGCCAGTTCATACGATGGAACTACCTATTTGACCTCCTCCTTATATTTAATTAAACTTGTACTAACAAGTAACCATATCTCCCAAGATTCTGATTGTCATAATTATATCAAGAGATCTTGTTAAGCCAATAGACAGTCATCGTCATAAATTATTTTATAATCTTTGGAGTTAAATGATTGGATGATCCTTTATTTTTTTCTAAACTCTTGAATAATATTACTGAGAATTTGATTGCCTTTATTATTATTTCGCGCAAAAGTTCAATATTTGTATTCCTAATCATATCATATCATTACAGGATCACAACATCACGCGCCGAACAATCACCAGCTGAAGACACAACACAACTACCGATCACAGTGAGCGAGACAGTGGACCGAGACGTTCTTATATCCCTCGAGTCTCAACCTCCAGACTACAGCGGAGTATTCGCTGCCCCCTCCATCACGATCACTGACGAAACAGACTCACGAACAAGTCGACCACGATCGTCGACCTCACGGAACTCGCTATCCCTTACCCGCGACTACCTACGACGCTCATTCGTACGTAAAAGCGATTCCGCCAAAAGCATCCGGTCCAGTTTACGCAGGAGCTTCAAGTACGGCGGTGCCTTGACTAGCAGTCACGAGCATTTGGTTCGCGGTGCGGAGCCAATGTCCAGTACTGTTGCTATGTCAGCTGTTCGCACGTCACACGACGCCCACAGCCGAGCCTCCCTCATATGACTTACATAACCCGCCTTGCAGGCATCACGAATTTTTGTATCGTTCGCCTAACCCCGTTACAATGTATTTTTAAGAAGTAAGAAGCGTAAGCTATGGTTTAACAATAGTATTCCAGTACTTAAATGTACGTAACCTTTACATTACCGACTAAATTGACGTCGGGATTGTTTTCCCGTTTTGAACAGTTGATGTATTTTTATTTGACGTCGACTGCGTCGTTTGTTAATAATTCGTATTTAGATGTTAAGCTTAGATTCGTGTTAGTACTTATTCGAAGGTAACATAATAAGTAGTCATAATGAAGAGGAATCTCAGTTACTCCACTATTTTTTTAAATATTGTTAATCCTTTATTTTGTGTAAGCACAATAATTGAGCCATTAGCTAGATGTATAAGGATACAATAAATAGGTGTACTTATATTGTATACTTAAATTGATAATAACCTCAGAGCTTAGAAAATGTGTTTAACGTTTGGAAAATGTGAAAACAATTGTTAACAGTTATTTTTAAAGAAAAATGTGAAGCGGACAACAATGTGTTCTTGGTTAATTGTTTTGAGCGTGTTTACCTAAATTATGGGAATGAATCTTTGGCGATGAATGTAGTTTAGTGATTTATTAGTTAGTGTGATATCTTGTGAAGAGTGGAACCCTCGCCTAATAATAAAAATGTGTGAAAACCCCATTTTATTATAGAATAAAATGTATATTTAGAAACGATTCATAATATCGATCAATCGATAGGTTGCAATTTTTATATTCCATTTTATGGAAATAAAATTCGTTACGTAAATATTACGAAAATTTAGATTAAATAAATTACATCGGTGCTCGATGATTATTATTGGCAGCACAATAAGGATATCGATTTATAATCGATTTGAATAACGTTAAAGATACAAAGTAACGAAGCCATAAAATAATACAGTGAATGGTGTTGAATGCGTTAAGTACAATGAATTTAGATCAGTAAGCGAACCGGTTGTTCGATTAGCTATAGGTGATATTATCGGCTGCTTTTTAGTTCCTTTCGTGCATTTATGTTTAAACTGGCTATTTCTATTTAAAGTTTTATTTTCCTTTGCGAGTCAGCGAATTTTTTGCAAAGTTACTGTAGCCCTTGTGCCGACCATACTTTTTGAAAATCAAAATCTTGAAATTCTTAATAAACAGTTAAGTGAAATATTCCGTAAAGTTAGATAAATAAGGATTATTTTTATACAGAAAAGTAAAAAAATACAAAAATATACCATGCCTACTTTTATGTCATAAATGTCATAATGTGTTCATGATTATTAAGGTCATATAAATCCTGAAGTAAGAATAGTTGACGGGTTGAATACGTTAAAAATACTCTATTTTTTAGTCAATTGTTTGACTGAGTGGTTGTTATATTTTTAACTACGTATTCAAGTTGTAGTCGGCTAACCTTAGTCATTTCAGAGTTGTGAACAGACGCTATCTAATCAGTATTAATTTGGTTGTAATCTAGACACGAGTAGTGCGTAGCTGACTCAGTGCATTTTTCTCTTCAAAATTTTATTTTATATTTTCTAGTCACACATGCTTCCACCTTTATAAATCTTAGTAAATTTGGTAACATCACATTTTAAAGCATATATTTATTATTTTAGCACGTTTTTATTGCACTTCTATTATAATTTTACTTTTTACTATGATTTTGCTCGTTCTTTTACATTCCACATTGTTGCAATGTTTATGAATTAGATAATAAAACATTTTTACACTACCATGAAGTATTCGTTTTATTTATATGGTTTTAAATAACAAATTTTGTAATATACTACATGCTTTCTAAAACTTTCTTTTTGAGTACTGAATTAATTTTAAGTGTAATATAAAAATTGTTTTTTAACACAATAGGAAAGACAAGAAAAGTAAAGGATTTATTTATATAGAAAACACACGAATGGGAATGTAAATCTTTATTTTCTTATTGTAAAAATTACATACATTATTAAAAACATCTTAACACATACTTAAAGTCATACAAACAGTACAGTTATTTAAACGTTTAGTTTGTCCTTAAAACAAGGAAGCCGAGGTAATGAAATGGTGAAACAAAGTTTAAGGAAAGAAATAAGAATAGAGAGACAATTTGAAATGAAAGGAAACTTCTAGATTTCTAGAATCATAGTTAGAAATAGCCGCAAACGCATTTTACGACCTCAACTTCTCCTGATTTGTCAAAAATCAAATACAAGTAACAAAGTACGATTACCAAAACCGCGAGCATCAAAAGTGTTATTCGTTAAATAGATCAAATACACAAGTTCATTATAAAAATATACCTTTTCCTACATCAATTTAGGAAAGTATTTTCAATTTAAAAGCAAGCAATGCTATATACTTCATGCAAGTTTATGTCAATAGAATCACTAGGATACACAACAATTTATTTTATTAAATAAAGTTAAGTCAATGTACACAAATGGCACAACATACATTGTTGTAATTAAACTAATTGTAAGATCACAAAGTCAGTCAATTAAAATATGTTGTAACTTGTCAAGTTACCTAATTAAAGAGTTGAGGTTTAATAACGATTTAGCTGCTTTGGAATCGGTTGGCTCTTTCTTTTTCGAGGGGTCCAACATGAAACATTTCCATAGTCTGAAAAAGAAATAAAATATTATATTTTTTTTGCCATATCATAATTTCATGATATCATACTACGTATTGGGCAATTTAAGTATTTATGACATAATGCAATAGTACAAAAGGATAAAAGGACAAATTATAATATTTTCTACATACTACAATGCTTATAACTCCACTCACAAGTAAAGTGATACTGGGAAGTGTAATGACTAATCATAAGCTCCTGCTCTCACCGTTCAAATCCTTGATATTCAAAGCTCGTGTATTTTTGGTTTACAGGCTGAAGTTAAGTTATTACTTAGAGCTACCGCAGATACACTACGTTTAGCATCGGCTATCGACGATTTGAATTCGCTATACTGGAATGTGGAGACTGCCTCGTTGGCTAAGCGCGACTGCTACGCTAGAGGTCTTGGGTTCGATTCCCAAGCCGACCAAGGTGTTATTGGGTTTTTCTATGAAATTCTCAGTAGCAGGTCGGAGTTTGGATTTGTGCCCGGTTAGTGGCGATATGCTTGCACCGTATAACATGGGGCCTAAACATACCGGCGAACTGTGGGTGTACATTGGTACACCTCTGCCTAACCCTTCGGGGAAGCAGGCTCGCCATCATCGCAATATTTCGGATAATAAAAGCAGCATATGTCCTTTGGCTCCTATATTCACCGACTGGAATACCGAGTATATAATTATGGTGTTTCGTACCTGAGCGTCTCGTCAGCGCCGGCGGACAGCACGGTAGTCCCGTCCGGCGAGAGCGCGAGGTGCAGCACGCGCGCCATGTGTCCGTTGAGCTCGGCCACGCGCGTCATCACCGGGTACTTCCAGATCACCAGCTGGTTGTTCGCGTAGCCGTGGCCTGAGATCAGCTCCTTGTAGTGGGTGCTCCAAGCGATTGAGCATACCTGTGCATAGAATTATAAAATGATTATATGAAGACAATGTATTATAAATATAGATCAGATATAAATTTTTGGATATGTGACCAGTTTTTTTGTTCGAAACTTCGTAATTCTAATTTTATTTATTGTATCTTGATATGACGTCACGTGAACTGTCTTACTTATCCTATGTCTACAGAGAGAGACTACTTACTCAGAGAAAAATTTAAAGCGACATAGCAGACACAGTCTACGCCTACAGGATCAAGGTTTGATGGTGAAACACATATAATGTTCAATCGGGAATGATAGACACCAAAAAAAATCTTGTTACCATCGACGTATGATATGCATAGACTGCTACTATCGCTAGGTTCCCCTAGGAGCAGTTTTTAGTCTGATCCTAGTACATTTCGTTTATCATTTAAGTTTATTTTCGCGCAACGAGAAACTTATATAAGAAAATATGGATGGTTTTGACATTGTTAGGATAATATTTGTGTTTTAGATAGATTTTTTAAAACGGCAAGCTCCATCTTCATACATAATTCACGACAACACTTGTTCACACTAGTGCTTACGGTTTAAACTCTGATAGGCTCACTCTATAGTTTCAGATGTATACTCTAAGCTTGTTACCCTCCGTCCTTTCTGAATATCTAGCTTCTACCACTAACCTGAGACTTAGTATCAACAGTATTGAGATTAGCTCCAGTCTTGATGTTCCAGATGCGAATAGTTCTGTCGGCCGTACCGCCGCCGCTGGCGAGGATGCCGGCGGACCACGGGCACCACGCTAGCCCCTTTACTGCTGCCAGGTGTTGGCTATATACACGTAATGATGTTTGAATAATATGCAAAGGTACAGGGTAAGAAACGCTATCATAAAAATAGTTTTTCACCTAGACAACAGTAAACGAAACAACTAAAAGGGCTGATCTTTAGCACAGGAGAAATGTGCAGAAACGTGTAAGGATGCCTTTAGTTCTACACTGGAATAGACTAGAGACTAGACTTACGAATTAAAAATAAGCGTAAAGAATGCTAAAATGGAATTGAAATAGTGACAAGAAAAATAACAGTATACAATATTGTGATGTACTTACTTGAATGAATACAGGTACTGTGTTTGCGAATAATGCTGTCCTTGTGCAATAGGCCAGATATTCAGTAAATTGTCGTTGCCGCCCGATGCAAGACATTTACCGTCCGGTGACCATTTTAATCCGCAAATCTGTGAAATATAACAATCCCTCCAATATTATTAACAGTGCCTGTCCCAACATATACGCAGGCGTTGCCGCGGGTAAAAGCGAGTCCGTACCTGCACTATAAACGCTGAACGGATTTAGCTGCTACCAAATAAATATGAAATACTTACCTCCTGTGTATGCGCATGTATGGTGGCCACAGCATGATCCCTCTGTCGCACGTCGTGGTGCACGATGTTACCGTCGCGGGCGCCGCTGCTCACGATATACATGTTCCACGCTAACGAACCCACGCGACCTGTGTGCCCGTCCATTACCTGCGAAAATAATACGGACTATTAATATCTTGAATATCAATATGCTATTATGATTTATTTTAATAATTCATAACAAACTACTTTTTATGTATTATTCTACAAACAATTTTAAACCTCAAATTACCCTACATAGCTTGCCCAAAAGAACGAATATGTATGTAACAAAATTATGTTCACGATACGGCTGTAATTCGCTATCTAAAATAGATTGTTTACTATACAATTCCAATTCCATATAATGAACAACATGCTTTGAAGCCATACATTGTAATCAGACTTTTCAAGTTTTCATACTATACATACCCTCAACCTCTTAATCTTTTCACAGTCCCACAGCTCCACAGTAGCTGACGAGGTACCGACAGCGAGGTGTGACCCTCCGCCCTGCACCCAGCCGACTGAACAGACAGTCTCGGAACCTTCTAGAGTGAGCAGCTGTTCAATCTGGCCGGAGCCCGCGTTCCATAAGTACACTGAATTGCCGAGCGCGACCGCTAGTATGTTAGAGGAACTCCAGTCGACTAGGTTCAAATCTGTAGACAAAGTATAACTTGAGAAATATCACTACAGCTTCACCAGCGAAAGTATTCTCAGTTCCCGTAACATATAACTATTTATTATTTCTGATGTTTTTGTAGTAAATAAAATCTAAAAATTGGTTGATTGTTTAGTGTAACCATATAAGATTAGGATAAACCTAGCTGGCTGTCAGTTGATTTTGCTTTACAGTTATGTTGAAGCCCCTATAGGGTACAATAATTTAAATTCATAAATCATAAGGTGAAGGGTTACAAAATATGGACTTACAGTAATCATCTAAGATGTCAGGAGCATCCAGAATTCTGTCAGGAGCTTGCGGAATATATCTTGTTGTGTTCTTCACTGAAGATGGGACTTTGGCCTGTGAATATCATTTAAATATTATTTAAATTACACATACAGTTGCCTAACATGTCATTAGGCTAATTTACTGAGCTGAATGATACAAAGATAATGCTTGAGTTCCAAAACCATCAAGAATCTGCTGGACTATGAAGCCAAAGATGACTTATGTACAGTAAGTAAGGGTCTGTATGTCATACCATCATCATACCATAGGGAAATGGAGAAGCAATATAATTTTTAAGCTAAGATGATGAAGTTTGCAAAAGCATTGTCCCAGTACTCCAAGCAATGCCAATACTCATTAGAAATATTTACAGAACCACAAGTATGCTTTATATGAACAAATATATACATGGTTATATGGTGGTGTAAACTGTACAAAGACTAGTTAGTAGTTTGGTAAATACGACATATTTCCTGCAATAATGGATAGTTACATTAAAAAAAGAATATTTACAATTCATTAGTAAAGAGCGTAAGGTAAGTAAGAAGCAAGCAGATATACCTGTGAATACACAACTCTTAGTCTGTTCTGATAGCCTTCAGGGGCTGCTGGGGCCTTGCAGGTGTACTGCAGGAGTCGTCCTGGCTCGGTGTCAGCTAGAGCTCTGCCGATAGCCTCTCCAGCCGCTGTCTGTGCTGTAGCTTCCTCAATCTTGTCTTCTTCACGGCTCATCTAATAGCATATGAATAATTATTTATATACAACACAAATTATAAGATGATTTGTATATGCACATGTGCAATGTAGAAGTATTGTATAAACAGGTATAAAGAGCAAATATTTCATTTTTCTTTTCAGTTAGCCTCATGGAGGCTTTTACTGCTTTACCGGACTAAGTTGGCGAGACATTACTAATACGCCTCCAGCCAGAAGCTACAAATTAAGAAGATAGTTGTCGCAACGAAAGCTAAGGGCACCCCCTGCGGGGTTCGAACCTTGACTTTGTTTGTTGCTCACGATCATAACAAATAAAACAGCAAGAGAGGGCTGGATCAATGATTGATTATTTAGGGACTGTTTTGATTCTAGTTTGACCGGCTCGGGCCGGTATTATCTAGGGACGGGGGGGGGGGGCAATGTTAATGTTACTATTATTTACAACAACATGCGACGAGCCTCGCTGGCGAGGACGGACACGATAGTGTCGGGACCATTTGTGTGAAGTGTTGCTAGTCTGTTTGGGACAAATATTTCATTAATTTTAAAGTTAGCTTTTCTTAATTTTACAGCATTTGCATATAAAGTTTATGATAATGTAGTTAAGTCTGTTTCTACCTTAAAGTGTACAAAAGATGTGCTAACTTTTCTGTATACACACTCAGTAGAAAAAATATGACAATTATTATTTAATTATAGTCATATACAGCAATAGCCAAAGTTTTTAATACAATAATTATTGTTAAATTCTTACTGTTGTTAAATATACTTATTTAACTCACCATGTAATGGCATAGGTCATAGTTAGAATTACTCCTAGATGGGATGAATCTGTCAGCTTTGTTGGGAGTCTTTGAAGCTTTGTTCGGAGTCGGCGTAGTCGATCGACCTGCAAGGTATAGACGGATAACTTTTCCTTCATCGATTGCAGTTACATGATGAAGTAACTATTTAGGAAAGAAAGAGGGAAAAAGTAATTTTCTTTAAAGTTACCAATGTTTAGCTTTTATGTAGGTTTCTTCTTATAAAAATGAGTAAACGTGGCAAGTATTCTATGGACTATGGTGGAAGAACAAAGACATGTAAGATAGTAAAGAAAGTTTGTAATATATGTACTTTGTAACAACTTTACCTGGAGATTTGTTCTTAGACGGAGTCTTCTTCCCTTTTTTGTTATCATTTCGAGTCGGTGTCTTGTTGCTCGAGAGCACACTGTTATTACAACTCTGATTTGCAGATATGGACAACTTTTGCATAGACTGGTTGCAAGCACTGAGATTCACGTTCGAATGGTTCTTGAATGAAGCACTTAACGGGTTAATATTCTCGCTATTAGACTTTTTAGCCCAGCGCTGTAGTGGGCCACGCGTTATAGGCCCATCTATTGTAGCTAAACTGTTTATCTCATTCAAGTAGTTAAACTGAGCCATTGTATCACCGAAACAGTAACTGACACGTAAATTACTTAGAAATCAGATAATGTGAATAAAACCGGAGTTTTCTCATTCATAAATGAACGAATAACATTCAATAAAGATAAATCTATTTATTCATCAAAAGAATAAAATCAAAACCAACCGAAATGTCAGCCGATTCCAAAAGTACGTTATTTTGAAATATTTGACTGATTGTTGAAGTTTGAAAAGAAAACCAGAACCAGAATGTTGCCAGTCTTTTTTAATTGCAAAATGCGACCTTTGTGTGGCTGAATAGATTTTGGATTTTCAAAATAGAACGAAATCAACGAAAAACATAAACTTTACCATAAAATCTTATATGTTTTTATATTTATTGAAAACAAAAAAGAAATTAAAGACGGTCGTCATTTTCTTACAACATCGCGGGTCGTCAGGAATAAAGCTCCAAACATACTTATCGGACGCGGCTGACGGACACGGCAGACAGCCGCGACTTATATATAAAATATATAAAATATAAAAAATATTTATTCAGATAACTTAGATCCATGAAATGTTATAAAACTAGTATAAAATAGTAAGCAGGGACTTAGTCCGCTGCACTAACATCCACTGCAGGGGACAATCGTGCCTGGCAGCAATAGCAGTCAGGATGCTGTGGCGACTTCCACGCAACCGACTCATGAACGACGCGGTCTTTTTGCGCCACAAGGCTGCAAAGCCATCTATGTGTGCATCAGCAAACATTGCTGATGCGCTACAGAAACGTGGAAGACGCAACAGCGCCCTGAACGCATTATTAAATTGGACCCGCAGAGCATTGTAAGCCCGTTGCGTGTAGTTATTTACAGTATCTGGATAATGAATATACACTGAACTGTGCACACTATCGGATGTAAGCCGCGGACGTAACCTTGGGCTGACCTTGAGCGTCGGATGTCCGACAGAGACCTGGATGTTTTTGACAGTCAAAAACGTCAGCGCGCAAGAAGGACGAAGAAAGAAGGTGAAACTCTCATACAACGACGATTGCACAAAAGTGGTGCTGCCACCTATATTTCGTATTCTGTAATTTATATTTTGTATAAGTTTCATGAGTAGCTATGTATAACAATAAAATTTACATAATTATAGTACTAATGTTGCTTTGTTATTATATTAGTTCATATGGATGTTCTGTATGATTGATTCTTAATTTATGTTTTATAACATTGTAAGCATAACTAAATTCTCCTATTATTATTAAGTTGTACATACTAGCTTTAAAACTTTTAAAAAATAATTAATAAACTTTACAATATTATAATGAATTATTGGGTTTTATTTAATATACCCAAAGAATATCAAGTTATGGCCCGTTCACACATGGGAGTCCGTTTTACTGATACGTTTTTAACGTTTATAACGTTCAACGGATCCGTTATTGCTGGATGCGATGTGTGAACAGAAAACTCGGAGTATACCGCCGCTATTCCCGGAGAGGCCCGTCGCATATTATAAATAATAGTAACGTAAATGTTATCCTCCCGTCCCTACCCCAAACTAGCCCGAGCCGGCCAAACTAGCAATAAAAATATGTCCCTAAATAATAAAACTTTAGATCCAGCCATCCCTTGTTGTTTTGCTTTATTAAGATTGTTAGCAACGCGCTAGCTCGACGTTCGAACCCCGCAGGGGGACGTGCCCTTAGTGGACATTGCTGACGTAGTTAGATTTTTCCTATTGCTCTGGCTGGAGGCCTTAAGGTCCTCGCCAAAACTCCGGTGAAGCAGTCAAAGCCTGCGCTCAGGCTAACTGCAAAGATCGTTACCAAAAAAAACCGCCTCTTTTCTACAAGGATGGACGCTGTCGTGTTGTAGGTATTAGTACTATCGTCGAAGAAGGAATTTTCGACGTTATTGGCATCATCCACTTATGGCCCAAAGATCAAGAGAGGGTGCTAACAGTTTACTTTTGAGTCAGTGAGCCCACACAGTACGCACACAGTATCTATCCGTTAAAATTCTATGTTTTCATATATTTTTTGCTGTTCCGTCGTATTTATTTTATTTTATCAGTAACAAATCAAAAAAGTATTTATGTAATATTTTTTATATATATGCTCGATCTGGCAGTTTCAGAAAAAAAAAGAGAAATGACTTGAAACGTCCCGGTCGAGGTGTGCACACTATCAGCCGCGGCTGTAAGCCGCGTCCGGCTGCCGCGTCCGATAGTATGTTTGGAACTTTAATCAGGATACATTTTGTGTTGCAAATGTTGCAATAACAAAAATTTGGAATCATTACCAGGTTAGTTCCGTTTTACGCCACGACTATAAAATATTTTAAATAAATAATGTAGGTAGTGTTTATTTATTTGTAGTTATCTTTGATTATATAATGTCTAGATGGAGCGTGGCCCTACATTCATACCAAAGAAAACTAGGACGCCATTTGTGTATGTGTGCGTGCAGGCGTCGTTTTACACTATACGTCAATGTCTCTGTGTGCGTAAATAGTGATACCAGCTATTACAAATTCTCCCATAAATCACATTAAATAAAGACGAATTAATTATAATAAAATATTTACTTATTATAGTTATATGTTGTATTATTCAGTTTAAGTGTATTTTAATAATAATAAAAAATATTTTTATTAAGCATTTACTTTTTAAATCAATAAAAAAAAGAAATTTGGAGTTGTGTGTTTGAATCGAGTATTAAATCAACTAAGTTAGTATTTGGTACAATATTAAAACATAATGAGGTATAGGTACTTTAACATTGTGTTATTTTTTTTTTTACTTTTTTTTTTTTTTATTTGAAGAAGTACATCAGCACTATTTTATAAACGTAACGATAAACCAACAAAATTACCCACAAAAATGGGAGAATGAAAAACAGAAACTGGCAACACTGATAAAATATGGCGTGATTTTAATAATCATAAAAATAAAATTAATTATAAAGTTTCTTTAAATAGTGTGTAGTAGTTTTAGTGATAGGTGATGTGTGTTGGTATTTTTTAGCCTTCCTTTTTAATTCCAGCTCACTTTAGAAGCACATACTGTCATTTTATCGCTGTTATGTGGTTATTCCTTAGAGCGCGTAAAACGTAGTGTCACGAAAGCGGCACGATCTGTACTGGTGGCGGGAAAGTACTTAACAACCACTTTTGGTTGTTATTTTTTGACACGTCTGCGCGCACTTGACAGTCCATCTAGACATTATATAATCAAAGGTAGTTATTGAGACTACGACTCGGTAGGCGGGTTGGGGCATACGCATTGTTTTTTGCCAGTCGGGTTCGGGTCATTAAAAACAGTGTGATGCACTACAATGCTAATTACTGTAATCTTGCCGTCTTTCTTTTTAATATTAATATGTATAGTTCATCCTTAGCCAGTTATAAGTGAACCAGGCTCGCCCGACACAGTTTATTAGGAAATAGGGTGAGATAAGGACAAGGAATGGTTCTGATATTAATTGATTGAAGGACAAATCAGTCAGTAGTATTGTTGTCAGTTGTATTAAAATAAAATAACATATTATCAAAAAATATATTTAAAAATACTTTCCTTATTACAAAAACCAATTATTATAATAAAATATAATTTCGATGTTATCTGAAAAAATAAAGACGGTATAAAATTGCATTAACATTTTGATCAATTATGCTGAGTCTAAAATCATTATATTAAAATTTTATACACTATTTGTAGAATACAAATTGAGCATTATAAACATTAGGGTTCCGTAGCCTAGTATACTAAATGTTGTTTTATTTCAATGGTAAACAGCTAGCTCTTGGCCAAAATAAATAATCAACCAGTAGTTTTTCTTTAGTAGAGAAATAATTTTAACATAAACATCATTATAAAAACCGGTAACCAAAAGGGCCGATAGTTAGTATAATTTCAAGCTAGAAACCTCTAATATAAAAGATACGCTGAGTAAATATGCACCTCAAAAAAACCCGTGTTTAACGAATTCATAATAATAGTTTGTTCATAGTTCATTAGGCGGATCTTAGAAAGAGTATAATTATGATATAAAATCATTATAAGTATTATAAAAGTTACGTATTTATAGCAGACTACGGAACCCAATCCTAACACATTTGGCAGGTATTTTATTAACCTTGTGCCGAGTGATAAAAATAAAGATACAGTAATAATTTTCTAAAATAATAACATAACATTGAATAACCACTACAGCAAAAGGTTAAAGTCTCAAAAACATTCTTTTACGTATGAAGAATATTTAAAATGTATCCGACAACTCTAACAACAATTTCGAATATGTACATGTAAAAACAACGTTTTTGTACAGATTAGGCAGACTTCCTAACAAAAACATGAATTTCAATTTAAAAAATACACACTTACTTGGCTCTCTTATGCTGAGCCCATCAACTTAAGAAGAGAATATAATAGGTATAAAGTAAATTACAAACAGAAAGTTTTATGATATTGTGACATTTTCGTGAAAATACTTATTTTTAATTTTGTGCGCCAGTTACATTAGTCTTCATTATTTGAGCTCTCACTAACAATACCTTAAGGTTCTTTTTACAATAATTTTTTCTTCTCAACGATCTTAAAAACAATTTCATGTCTTTTTGGTCACATGTGTCTTTTGATACACAAAATTATGATTAATTTAGTAGAGTTGTCGGCGAATATAAACTAGAATTATCTATATCTTATTATCAAGCACCATTACAATATTTTAGTTCATAATTAAAAATATACCTATATTTAATGGAGAGATCTATCATGGACTTAAATATAATTACATATTAAAGAATACAATTGCCCTACGCAATGAGAAATAATTGATATGAAACATTATAAAAAACATTTATATTTTCATTGACATTTTAGCACATTCGACAATGGGTGAAACCAATATGTACTTTATAAATTTAATTAAATAAAAAAGGAGTAATATAATTGTCTAACTTCAAAAAAACATTTTTGATTATTCTTTTAATGTTTTAGAACCGAAAAATGGCACATAATTCATACATAAACTATGTTACTCACTTTTTCTTATTTAAGAGATGAACCGAGTTTTTACTGACTACAGAGGTCGTATCGTGTTGTCTTAATGCCATGTTCATTACAGTGATAAATAAAGATGTTTTGTAGATATATAGCACCATCTCTTTTACTCAATCTATTCTGGCAAGAAGACTTCAAAATACACCCCAGTATAAAATTTATGCTGTTTACCAATAATTGATACTTGTTTGTCTTAGAATTGCATTAATTGAATATAATCAGTCATAAGTCGGCACATCTCTATCTAGACTATTTAATATTATTGCATTATTCAGAATACAGATAGAGTAATAGTACCCTAGTATTCGTAATAAAATATTTTAATTAATTATAATTATCATCTAACGAACAAAAACAATAACTGTCGACGCATTTTGATCTGGGTGATAAAATCCAAGGTATTGAAATTTACATTTATGTGAAGTAAAAACAATTGGATTTTCTAAAGAATGGATATCACACCCAAATCAAATAAAGCATACCGAAACTGGTGGGATTAAGATTACAATAATCTCATACTTAGATGTACTACACTAAAGTAACAGTTTGTTCATGATAAATAATGTTGCATGTAACAATATCCATATAAAACTCGATGAAAATGCACTGGACTAGTAGAGAAATGGGATACACAAATAATAATCTTGTTTAGTGTTGTCATTTACGCTACTGAGAGATAACTTGGATTAATCGTTATAGGCACCACTGCACTAGCATTTCTCCAGCGTAAACATCGGTGAGACATACTGTAGTGTAGACCGCGAACGATATCGCCAGAATTTCAACAAAATTTGGTTTGAAAGCAATTTTATGTCAAAGAGTTAAGATCGAATTTCCTATGTCATTTATGTCTACGCTGGATAAAAGTTAGTGTTCATACATTGCTGTTAAAAAATCTTAAGTTATCTAAAGTAAAATGCATTATACAAATTGGAGATCTTGGATACTAGCACCAATATTGTAGCAAAATCGGCACCAAAAATATATGTAGTTCATTGAGTAAAAAATAGAGTATTATGGAGTTTATAATTATAATAATGTGTAAGCTGCAAGAGATTGTTTAAAAATTGATAATTACAATCACGACTCTGCAGTATATGTGTGAAAATGCATTCATCAAACAAAATCTAAAATAAAAGTAAAATACATCCTTATGCACCTAGTACAAGACAAAAAATGTAAAATAAATGCATTGAAGGCAGTGTCTTAAGTGTTGAATAAAATAGTTAATTTAAACCTGGATATGTAAAATATTAGTTTCTTTCTATCATCTTAAACTTGCCATCTCAGAACCCTGGAAAAATCAAGTTCAATCAAGTTACAAAGATAAGATTTAATAACAGTGGACATTTATAATAAACGATCTAACAAAATGTCAATGTCAAAATGACAGCTGTCATTGAGCAAGAGAGCCGACGTAAAATAGCTAACAAATTAAATTATTCACAACATTTTAGTCTTTTAAAGACCTAGACTTGTTCTTACATGGAGTATTTTTGTGTGGTTAATAATCTTAAATAACGTATTTCATATTGACAATATACGGCAGTGATACGGTTTTAGTATGGATATTATTACATGTAGCATACAATATGGCAGTGGCAGAATGCTATGTGGTATTCGACCGCATTACGTTCATGATATGGATATGGCCAGGGTTGTCGACGGTGACGAAACATGAGAACTTATCGTCGTGGCTTAGCCTCTTCGCGTTCATACCTGATAGCTTGATGCAGGCTAGAATCTCCTTCCTTTTAGAACCTTCTTTGCATCTGAAACAATGATCAAGTATTTAAAGTTAGAAGATATGATTGGACTCTATTGATTCTCTATTAAGTCTCATTATGGTTCCGAGAAGAGAAGGCAAAACAAATAGTTTCGTTAATTAACTTCGCGACACTGCAAAGTTCAAGTTATGGTTAGATCTGTTAACTAGACTGGATGGGGTTGTACTTATACTGTATTAGACCCAACCAATGGTAAGACTAGTCGGATATTTCACGCACCATTGTCATGGTAGAATGTGCTTGTACAACAATATTAACATACCACCACTATGTAACCACATTTCTTGTGAATAAATGATTATTATTATTATTATTATCTCAAAAAAGAATGCGCGTGAATAAATGTTTAAGGATAAATAAAAAAAGATTTTGATATGTATACATACGTTTTCCCCTTCCAAATAGCTTTCCAGCATTGGTGTGGCACAAAGTAACTATCGCCGAAGAAAACATTACGACTTGACGAACCACCACTATGTAACCACATTTCTTGTGAATAAATGATTATTATTATTATTATTATCTCAAAAAAGAATGCGCGTGAATAAATGTTTAAGGATAAATAAAAAAAGATTTTGATATGTATACATACGTTTTCCCCTTCCAAATAGCTTTCCAGCATTGGTGTGGCACAAAGTAACTATCGCCGAAGAAAACATTACGACTTGACGAAGTGCTAGAGTTAAAGCTTGTGTTCGGCGTATCACATCTACTTTCTAGAGGACTGCCGATTGGTGTCATCGCATTGTAGCTTCTGAAAAAAGGTTTAATGAATTATACTCCTTGTTGCTATAGCGCTGATGTTGTCAAACACGAACTTATCTTCAATTAGGTTATCCGTATGTTTTTCGCATACCAGTAAAAAATATTACAAAGACGTGAATTTGAGCCGTCAAACTAGGTTTGAAAGGAGATTTTATAACAAAGAGTCAAAGCGTAACTTAGTTCTCATCCGTCAACTTCTTCCTCTTACTTTGTCCGTTAGTAAAAGAGAGGAAAGCTCTAAATTCAGTTTAGTTTGTTCAGCACACAATTAGCAAGAAACAACAAGACAAGCCACGAAAAAACAAAACACAAAAAGAACTCACATCTTCCCAATTTTGAATTTCTTCGCCCTCATAATATGCGTGATATTCCACCAAACGATCTCCGTTGCCATGGTAACCAGCACTAGCGGCGGGTGTTCAGTATCCTGCTCTTCCTCTTGCGTAGGGGAGTATATCGGGTGCGGTGAGGTTGCTAGGAAGGAGTTGCGGCTCGCACGCTCGGGCACGGGCGAGAACGAACACCAGTGGACTTTTGATTTGTGGTGCTTTAGGAGACTGAGTTGGCGGCGTCCTTTTACGTTCCATACCTAGGCAAGACAAGAGAATATCATTTAAAAAAATATGCACCAACATAACTTCCTGTAAACGAACAATATCTCTGATTGAACAATGAACTGAAGGAAGTATAAACCGATTGCAAAAGCGAGTCAACCTGTATTGGCGAATTATTAGACAAAGGCATCTCTTAAGTTGCCTATTGCACCCGACAGGAACACATTTTGTTTCAGTAGATTACATGAAAGTTTATATAATAATAATTATAATTTATCATTAATCGTAGCCCAGAAATATTTAGAGAAAAAAAAATACCAAACTACTTTCTTTTAGTATTTTATTATTAAAGGCAGAAAATAAATATTTACCACAACATTCCCGGAGCAGAGTCCCATGGCTAGAATATGGCCGTCCGCGGTGAGCTCACACGAGACGATGACGTTGTTCAGTCTGTATTCCTGAATAGTTTCCAGTTCCACTTCATCATTCACTTTCAGTTCGAATGTCTGAAAAATATTAATTATTTATATTTCATGAGGTTAATTTAGTGAGGTTATACCTACTAAATTAGTCGTTTTTACATCAATGGGGAGATAGTAGAAGTCCGATACCTAATAGAAGAAAATAAAAAAAGGTTCTGAATTTCGGTAAACATCAATACATAATGCATTATTAATTTTCAAACCACTATTCACAAGATTTTATTTCAGATTTTAACGAAAAGAGAGTAAACAAAAATTTTTGAAATATTACAAAACATTAATAATCAAGGCAAAAAACCACAAAAAACATTAAATAAATAATAAACATACCTGAAAAGCCTTATTATGCTTATCGGTGATCACAAGAATATTGCTTCTGAAAGCCGCAGAGCTGATAATCACATCGACTTGCCGTCCATTTAATATCGTTAGCAGCTTCAAGCTCTTATCCCATAGCTTAATAGTAGCATTAGATTCTACTGTGATAATGCCTAAGTCTGGGACCCAGAAACAATCGACGAGCACGCTGCCTCGGCAAAGACTCTTTGTGTCGCCGTTCGGGAATGCTCGGTCTCTTGAACATATACTCGTTTCGCTGCTTGAGCTTGATAGCCTTTCTAGGTGGCCGTTCTTTTTCTTTACACCTGGAAAGTTTGGGAATAGAGAATAGAGATTTATACAACTATTACATAGACGTTACTTAGAGGAATAACACTATAACTAAGTAAGAACATTAGTTGTTTTTTTGGATTATTTTAAGCAATAATTGAGGAAGTACACTGCATAGTCATATACTTATTTGTTTGATAGTAAACCTGCCTGCATTTTTCCAATAAAAAAATAATGCGGGGATAGAGGTTAAACGAAACTTATAAACTGCGGCAGTTGCGGCAAAGCACTATGCAGGTTTTCATAAAAGGTCAATTCCCATTTATAACCGACTTAAAAAAAAGAGAAGGGTATGTAAATTTTTAGTTTCTTTCTCCGTAAGTAGATATGAATAATAAACAAAACATGAAACCCACCTTGAATATCATTCAATATCTCCTGCGAGCCAAGATTATTGTTCCCTCTCTGCATCATATCTGGCTTCCAGTCACCGGCCGAGGTCAGCCTATACGCCATCAGACAAGTATTCTTACCAGCCACAATGAGCAACTGTGCATTCACAAAGTTCAAGTAATGTACTGGGCTGTACACATCCATTATAGTGATGATCTCTTTAGTACGGAGTGTGTATTTCTTTATAGCACCGGATTTAAGACCGTAAATAATGTATTGATTGCACGGAGAGATTTTGACTCGGGTGATGTATTCGTCTGATTTCTCTGTAATTTCTGTTAGGACTTTTCTTCCGCGCATCACCTGTAACGGAAATGAAGATATATAATACAAAAAAGTGAGAGGGTGTCTGAGTGCCACTGAGTGGAGAGGTATAAAGGTCAGATAAATAAATAATAATCATGTATTATAAGGATTATTCATTTTATTTTGTTGACGATTTTTTTAGTATGTTTTGTTTCAGATTGACCAAAAAGTTTCAGATATAATATTTCTGATAAGTTACTTGTGTACATTTTCGACTACAAAATGGGCAATACATGACTGAAATTAACATAATTTTGTAATCCGACAGCAATAATAAGTCTTATAGTTTTAAAGCTTTTCTGCTTTTATCTACTTTGATAAATGTTTGTATTTATAATTTGAAAATATTAAAACGAGTATGTAAATGTTATTTGATTTACCTGTATATTATTCTTATCATCAACAACCGCCAACAACGGCTGCAGCACACCATCATTATTGTTACATATCCCTTTTAAGTTCAGCGGCTTCAGCGAGTTCCTGTCTAAGCTCATGGTGTTCTTCAACAGGGTCTTAGACACTTCCTTATGGTTGGCAAACGATTGATGCCGCTTTGGCGTGTTGTTCGCGCTTTCTGTACCACTGTTGGGTGTGGGAAGATTTGGACTCTGCGGCGATAGAGGGTTGGCGAAACTTACGTCGAATTTCGTTGTTAGACGGACTTTTCTGAAATAATAATTATTGTTTGAATAATTCGATATTATTATTATTGAATTACGTACAAACTTAGTCCTGAAATAAATCAAAAAATGCCCCATTGTATTTGGGACCACATACAATATAAACAGGTAGGTAACATACGATCAACCACATTATTTGATATTTATTCTATTGAACAATCAAACTGCTTTGTATAAAGCTTGTCCATTTACTCCACATTTTCCATTTAACACCATTAAATATAGAATTTTACTAAAGTTAATACATTGTATAAGCAAACTCACCCGTTCCGTTGAGCCATCTGCGAGATATATGAAGCATCTAAGTACCACACTTTAGCGGAGTCTTCCACACAGCCGGTGCCAGTCAGCAGTACATCCGAACCTGGCTCGAAGTCGTCCCACATTAGCATTTCACTTACCGCCATTGCTACTACATTACTGTGAAGAAATTGTGTATTAGTTACAAGTTAGTTACACTGCGATTACAATTTATATGCCTAATAAGTGAAAAAACAGATTCTAGAAAACAAAACTGTATTGGTTTCCTATAATAATTCAGTTCCCCTTTTTTTAAAGATTTTTGTACAGCGATAGCCAGTCTTACATGAACTTCATTTACACTAACATGAAGAGTTAGCGCAGCATAAAGATAAATTTTGACTAGTTGACGATGTTAGAAGTTAATGTTAGCTTATGTTAATATAACACCAAGTAGCACAAACACTGAAATATCTAAATGGTCTACCAAAAAGTGGACTTATCCTCCGTGGATTTAATCTATCACTGCTATAATTATAGCCACAAACACTAATGATGACCGCGTTTGATTTACAAAAATATTATTCTTTTATATAAAAGGCACTCACCCCCTCCGATTCTCCAGATCAAAAGACCTAGTATACGTCTTCAAATCCACACACACAACTCTACTATCATCGGTAGACACGAACAGTAACGTGCCAGTTTTGTTCACAGCTATCGACAGGAACGAGAGGTTGTCCTTGATATCGTCGCTGGCGATCACTCGCCGGCACCGCCAAGTGTTGGACTTCATAGAGTTGATGTTCACTTTGACTTCATGTTCTAAGATCTCGTTGGCTTTCAGTGTTATGATTTTGTTGCTACCTGTGAAAAAAATATAGTTGTAGTATATCTAAAGCATAAAAAAATGCTTTGATGGCAATTGCACTAGAATATGCTTAAATTGTTAAATGATGCTCATTAGTATTTACAATTTCCATTTGTTCTGCATAGGGAAACAGAGACAGAATCTAATAGACAAGTTTAAATACTCAAATATATTTGTGTTATTTAGCCACTTGTTGGACAGCTGACCAATAAATTAAAAAGCTTTATATATTTCACAACTCTAGTAACTAACTCTAGTAAACTATATTAAAATTATCTTAAAATAAATAAATAAATAATAAATGCGGACAACATCATATACATTGTTCTAAACCCAAAGTAAATAGCTATTAAGCACTTGTGTTATGGAATTCAGAAACAACGAAGGTGCCACAAACACCCAGACCTGAGACAATGTAGAAAAGTGACTTTCTACATTGACCCATCCGGGGATCGAACCCGGGACCTCAGAGCTAGCGACACCTTGAATCACTAAATTGGGTTAAATGTCTATATGAAGCAGAGAAAAACACCAATGGATTATTAATTGAACACAAAACTTACCAGGAACTGTAACCATATCTAATACTATATCAGTCTCTTCGAACGTAATCACTCGTTCTTTTGTCTTCAGGTCAATAACCTCCACACTCCTTGTATTGCCATCCGTCGCTACAAACACATATTTATCATGGTTACAAGGCACACAGCACAACACTTCGCGATCTCTTTCGAAGTCTTGTATAGGTTTGACTATTTTGTTTGTCTTGTGCCGTTGTGGAGTGTAGAAGATGATCTTTTTGTTTGTGTGCATTATTAGGTATTCTTCGTTGTTCGTCCATCTGCAGTTTAGGTAAGCACCGACTAAGGTTTCCGTGTCGGCGTAGTTTTTGTTGCATACTTCTTCTGGTTCTGTAAATAATGAACTGGTTTAGTGAAGATCATACATACTATGAGAGATCATTGGGAAATGCATCTTTTGCCTTGCCCTTTTTGCAAAAAATACATTTTCATAATCATAATCATAATCATAATCATTTATTGTGAAACATAGGTAAATTTTACAAAGGTGTTACATTATATTACATGTCCACTATGTTCTACCATATACATGGTGTACAAATTTAATAACATTATCAAAAAATACAAATGAAGAATTTACAGTAATACAAATTAAAATACTTAAAATTACAATGAAATGTCAATAAATAATTAAGTAAAGAAGAAATTAGTTGTCAATAATGAATTTGAATTAATAGATTAAAATACAGAAATTTACAATAAGTGTCAATATATAATTAAGGAAGTCATGTTACATTACAGTGTCATTTATATTTAAATCATTCATAAATTCTTCATTCTTAATTACTTAGTCGGCATAATAGTATGGCTATTGAGTTTTATTAATATTAAAAACTAAGCACCAAGAAGCAAAGAGTATTTAATTTGTATAGAGAGTATTATCAAAAGGGTACAATAATATCTATCAATACATAAGAGGGGTGAAGAGTGCGTCTGGTTAGTCAAATCGCAATATTTCAGCTCTAAATGAGTTAATTAAATAATGGAGACACAATTTTCACATAATACTGAAGCTATGTAGGTAACATTTAGCAAATGACGTAATAAGATATTCACAATTTTAATAAATAACGAGTTTAATAACGCCTCTATTTCAAAGCAGTAAGGTTCATATTAAACACTCACATGTATGCACCTTATAAACGACAACCAGTATAATAGTGTTTCTTATAAAACATACCTTCTTCAATAACATCCTCAGTATCATCATAGTCGACATCGTCGACGTACCACAGCTTGACGACACCGTCGTACGCGAGCGCGGCGACGATGGGCGGCGACTTGGTGCAGGCCACGCCGAGCCACTTGATGGGCGAGCCCGTGCCGCGCAGCTCTTTGCGGAGCTTGTTCGTCGGGATGTGGAAGAACTGGGATAGGGATAATTATTTTATTAAGGGTCGGTACGTATGTGACGCAAAACAGTGTGCTAACTGATGGTGAGTTAGTACGTCAAGGGTGAAAGCTGGAATGTCTTCCGGTTTTCTGGCGTAACGCGACCAATAAAACGCAACGAATTTTCCCTCAGATATGAACTGTCCCCAAACTGCAGTAATAGCTCATTTTAAGCGGTCCAAAGCATATGCTTTCGTTGCTAGGCTAGCGATAGTTAGGCTACGTCTAGTACAATATTCAAGTATATTTTATAGTTTTTTTTTTTTTTTTTGGTAGAGATCTTTGCAGTTAGCCTGTGCGCAGGCTTTGACTGCTTCACCGGACTTTTGGCGAGGACCTTAAGGCCTCCAGCCAGAGCAATAGGAAAAACTAACTACGTCAGCAACTTCCACTAAGGGCACCCCCTGCGGGGTTCGGACCTCGACTTAGTGCGTTGCTAACAATCTTAATAAAGCAAAACAGCAAGGGATGGCTGGATCTAAGTTTTTATTATTTAGGGACATATTTTTATTGCTAGTTTGGCCGGCTCGGGCCAGCTTGGTCTAGGGACGGGAGGATAACATTTACGTTACTATTATTTATAATACGCGACGGGCCTCGCCGGCGAGGACGTAATATACGGCGGTTGTGTTTTGTATTGCTACTGCTAGCTAAATCGAATGCTTCTTGGAGAAGCGTTGTTTTATCGTCGGGGTAGGAGAGAGTAAGTCTGGGGCGTTTAATCTTAGATATTACGGAAGATACGTATCGCGCGGCCGCTACGATTAGCGGGTTACGGTGGGTTTCGGAGGAGTCGAAAAATCGGATCGCGGCGCGTTTCATGAACTGCTTGATTGTTGGCAGCTTTAAGTCACAGTGCAACTGCAAGTTACGAACGTAACCTGGAGCGCCTGTGGCTCTACGCATGAAACGGTTTTGGAGAGTTTGCATTCGTTTGAGTCGATAATCGGGTACGTGAGAGAATACGACGCTGCCGTAAGTCATGATAGGTCTCACGCACGCAGTGTAAATTCTCTTCTTACAAGTAAGAGAGAGTTTACTGCGCTTGTTCAACATACAATGAAGTCGGCCGAGAGCGAAGGCGGCCCGCGCGCGTGCCGCTTTAATATGAGCTATGAAGGTAAGCTTCCGATCAAGGATCACACCCAGGTATTTGGCTTGCTGTTCCCAAGGGATAGACTTGCCGAAGAGGGTTATAGGTGGAGGGGGAGCGGGAGGCTGCCGTTTCTTGCTAAAGAGAACGGCTGCGCTCTTGGTAGGGTTGACTTCGATTCTCCATTTCGTGAACCACTTCCCGAGGGTCGTGACCGCGGTCTGGAGAGTTCGACCTATTGCTAAGGGGCTGGTGCCTGAATAATAGATGGCCGTATCGTCGGCGTACATAGCTACTTGGGGTTTGCCACCGCGAGGAATGTCGCTAGCGTATAGCGTGAAGAGGAGTGGAGAGAGTACGGAGCCTTGAGGGACTCCGGCCCGGATAGGGTGAGGGGAAGAGAGGGTGCCCTCAACGCGATAGCGAAAGGACCGATTCGACAAAAAGTTTCGGATGATGAGCACGAGACGATCTGGCACCTCGAGTTGGTATAGCTTGAAGATCAAGCCATTGTGCCAGACCTTGTCGAAGGCCTTTGCTATATCGAAGGAGAGCACGCCAGTGAGCCTTCCACGCTGAAAACCAGCGCTTATATGCTCGACTATGCGGTGGACTTGTTGGACGCACGAGTGTTGGGTTCTAAAACCGAACTGCTCGTCTGGTATGAGACTCCTGGACTCGGCGTAGTCCATAAGACGGGAATAAATAATTCGCTCGTATAGCTTCCCAAGAACCTTGAGTAAGCTAATGGGGCGGTAACTAGTGGGCTCAGACTTCGGTTTACCGGGTTTGTGGATGCCGATGACTATCGCCTCTTTCCATTTCTGTGGGAAGAGATTGTTTCCTAATGCTGCATTGAAGATGCCTGTCAAGAGGATTACTAATGCGGGGGGAAAGAGTTTAATCACCTTATTGGTGAGGCCGTCTGAGCCTGGGGCTTTACGTGAATGCAGTTCCTTGATCAGAGACCGTACCTCGTCTACTGTTACCGGCGCGAGTGGGTGTTCCGGATCCTCAGAAGGAGGGAGCGAGGCCTTACGTTCGACTTCCGCGTCAACTCTGGCAAGGTGAGCTTGATCGACCGGAAGGTCG
Source organism: Autographa gamma (assembly GCA_905146925.1). Classification (NCBI taxonomy): domain Eukaryota; kingdom Metazoa; phylum Arthropoda; class Insecta; order Lepidoptera; family Noctuidae; genus Autographa; species Autographa gamma. The sequence goes on from LR989858.1 coordinate 4,317,564, forward strand.
CTAGGCGTACACTGGGCCTCTAAGCTGTCGGCTAGGCATTCCGCTTTCTCGTCGTCTTCAAAGGCAGGGCTCTGATTCGGACGGTTCAGTGGGGGCATAGTAACTTCGGTACATCTACGTAATTTACGTTGGAGATTCCAAAACGCGTGATGGTTGGGCTCTAATTGGTCGAGAAACTTATCCCAGCGTTCGTCACGCAATATCCTTATGCGTTTTCTAAAAGCACGCTGTAGAGAGCGCATGCGGACGCGATTAGAGTCGCAGGGATAAGCGTCGTAGGCGCGTATAGCCGCGTTCTTCTCCGTCAGTAGGGCACGGGCATCGTCCGGAAGGAGCCAACGAGCGTCTTCTGTCAGAGGTACCGACCGTGAACACTCGTTCACCAGGGACTGCACGTGCTCAGTGAGGGAGTCGATCGCGCCTATAGCGTCCATCGCGGATTTTACGTGGTCTGGGATTGAGTCGAGATGCGCGGAGTGGACTGACTTAAGGCGAGTCCCAAGCTTCGTCCAGTTCGTAACTATCTTGGTGGGGATGGGCTGACCAGCGTCTGGGGGACCTACACGCGGACCGAAAGACATGATCACTGGTCGATGGTCAGAATCTAATTCCTGAATAACTTCAATGGACCGAAGCGCTAGGTTAACGTTATTAAGCAAAGCTATATCTAAGATGTCGGGGCGGTGATTTACGTTATCGGGAAAGTGCGTAGGATTCATAGGCGCGATGATGTCAAAGTTTAACTCGGAGCTAAGAAGGTCTAGGTGTCTACCGCGGATGTTACGAGTGTGGCTATTCCACGCTTCGTGTTTTGCATTCAGGTCTCCCGCCAGAAGGACGGAGTCGCCGAGAGCAAGAAGAGCTTGCAGGTCAGGTCGTAAGTCGACCCCCTGAGGTGACGGAGGGATATAAACTGAGACTAAGAACAAAGGTCTATGACCGGTCATGCCTAGCCTACAGACAGAGGCTTCAATGTGCGACAGCGTAGGTGGGTCCATTGGAACACAGTACAGTGACCTTTTGAAGTAAATGAGCGTGCTGCCGCCTGCGGCTCTGGTTCGATCGTTACGGACTAGGTTATAATTCGCGATTCGCGGGTTTCTATGAGACGGTTTAAGAAAGGTCTCCTGTACAAGAAAAACGTCGAGTTGGTGGTCGCGAAGAAAAGTAGCGATTTCATCGCGTTTATTATTGATACTTTGCGCGTTAAAGAAGCCTAATTTAAGGGAACGGGGTTTGAATTTACCAGTGGTTGAAGCCATTAGAACGCGGCGGCTTTGTATGCGGCGAATACGTCGCTGAACTGCTCCCTAATAAAGGGCGCGTGCAAAGGCGAGGGGTTGGCTCTAATCTCCTCAGCCATAAGGCGGATGCGATTAAAGTCAAACGTCTCGTAGACCTCGATGTAATTTTTAACCGACGCAGTGATGTCGGCCGAGAACGTCGGGGCCATAAGGGCCGCGGCCGACGGTGACGCGAACGCGGGTTTCGGTGTAGGCGCGGGTTTGAACGCGGCGAGAGGAATGTGTGGGACAGAGGGTCCATGAAGCGCGGAGGTTGGAATGCTCTCCTTCGGTGGAGAGGAGAGGGCCGGAAACGCGCGGAGATGCGTTTCTCTATTCCAGCAGGCCCCGGTTGGGCGTTGTGGGCTAAGACGCGGCGGAGCGGTCGCGGGATTTTGCGCGGGGGCCGTTGCACGAGCGACAGGCCGTTTCACGACGGTTTTAGGGGCCTTAGGGCAGCCGCGGTAGTTGGCTGGATGACCCTTTTCGCCGCAGAGAACGCAGCAAGGGGGCTCAGCGCACTGGGTGCGGTCCTTGGGCCGGGGACAATCAGGCGTTCCATGCTCACCGAGGCACTTCACGCAACGAGGGCGCGCGAAACAATTACGCTGCGAGTGACCGTATAACTGGCAGCGGTGGCACTGCCCGACAGTGCCGGTTTTTCGTGGCGTTTCAACTTTAATTCCCGAAAGTTGACAAATTGATTTTATATTAAAAATGGATTTGCCTTCAGCCGATCTCTCGGTGACTGCAAGGACCATCTCATATGGTAACTTGCCTCGCGAGCGGTACATCCGGTGTACCTCGAGGGCTGGAATGCCCTGCGAACGGAGGTCCTTGAGCATGTCATCTGAGGACAACTCGACGGGGACGGACTTAATTACCACGCGGAGGACTCGTTCCTCTGGGAGGGTAAAACTGTGATAAGGCAGGGCTCTCTCCTGCAACATGCGGGTGAGCGACCGGAAGTCGGTCGCTGTGGAAACGGTGATTTTGATGCCGTCCTTGACGGAACGGGCACTTGAAAAATTTACGTGGTTCTGCGAGCACCACGTGGATACCTCGGTCCATTTTCCTTTCTCCTGAAGGAAGATTGGAGGAGGGACCGGGCTGCCCTTCTTTGGGGCTGAAGCAATGGGCTGTGAGGGCGTAGGAGCGGCGGGTGAGGCCGGTGAGGAAGAAGAGGGCTGGGAAGTAAATGTTGAAGCCAACATGTCAACGGAAGAGGCGGCGTCAGTTTTGGCGGACTTGGCGGGCACCTGTTGGGATTTTGCCCTTCGGGTGCGTTTTTTGCCCTTACCGACAACTTCGATGAAGCCATCGGTCGAGCAAGACGAATCGGACGCTGTTAGAGCATCACCAGAGTCTTCGAAATTTGCCATCTCGGCATCGATAAGGGACGGGGTAGCAGAGCGGGGGCGGGATGGAGCGGCCGATGAGTCACGCGCAGGTGTGCATCGCGGCGAGGCAGGTACAATGGGACGAGTCGGATTACACGTGATAATGGATGGCGAGACAATGTCCGGCGAGACAATGGCCGGCGAGGCAAAAGACGGCGAGGCAAAAGACGGCGAGGCAAAGGACGGCGAGACAATGGGCGACGAATCAAAGGACGGCGCGACAATGGTCGGAGAGATAAGCGGATTATGATGATGATAAGCCGAGTAGTCCCTGACAGTATCGACTGAAGAGGGACCGCCAAGTTTCGCGAGCTCGGCAGGGTCGGAGTTGCGGATCCAAGCCTGGAAGAGGTCTTGGATCAACCTAGATTTCATTTGCTCCTCGAAAAAACGGAGCCAGAGGGGATTCATTCTCGCGAGGAACAAGAAGGAAAAAACACGACAAAAATAAACTAAACACTAAACATGGGGAATAAAGAGAGGGCGCGCCTAACTACAAAAAACCTAGCTTGATCTAACTCCCCGGGTAGGATCGCCCGGGGGTGTGTGACCCTCCCTGCTGGGTTTAGGCAAGAACTGGCAAATCCGTGTGGCGTAAAAACTTCACAACTTTGCAAACACAATAAATGACACTGCGTTCGAGTTAATCACAAAATAAGACACTAAACGACGTCATTATTGCACTAAACAACACTGTTTTCAAGTTTTTGAAACACTACTAATATCGGAATGACTGGTGAATCGCGGAAGGGACGCTACATAGACGTCCACCTCGCGCGGCGGTCGGTCACAAACTGATATTTTATAGGTACTGCTTATTTGATGTGTGACAAGTTTACTAAATTTTATATCTAAATCTTTAAGCTGGACCAATGTGACTTAAATTGCTGGTTCAAACTTTATATGCACTAATTTCTTACCTTGATCATGCCAGAATTAGTCCCGACAAGCACATAATCGCCAAGGAAACATACTGCCGTGATCTTTTCCTTCACGTCAATTGTTGAGTGTTTGATTTCATCAACGTTATGTTCGTGCCTGGAAATAAGAAAACGAATACTTTAGCTACTAACGTAAAATGTAAAAAATAGGGATGATGAGCTGATGGTACATAGGTTTTGAAATATTTAAAGTAAAAGACTCACAATATTTAAGTCATTGGAATCATTTTCTTAACAATTGAAGAATCAATACCGTAACCTATTATTATTTAATCTATAACTTGTATTTGTATCAAAAACCTGTTAATATAATTTTGTGTTAGTAAATAAATAAATTGCATGTTTACTTGTTTAGAGATAACTATAACATACTTATGTACATAAAATCAGCGCGTGCTAGTTTAAGAACACGGTCTATGATTCGTCATAAATATAAGACAGCAATAAAGTCTATTCAGATCATTGAGCATCTGTTACATTAGATGTCTGCTTCTGATATCTTTCGGGTAATTAGATTGATATCAATAATACCAGACATTCATACTATACTACATTGCTAATAACAAAAAATAAATGTGTATGAGTATGTATAACGCTGGTAGTTTTCTTATAATCTAATGATGTTCACTGCAAATTAAATAGAGTAAATATTCTTTGGCTATAGAAAAGAAACGTACAATAAAATAATTGTTCAAGAATAGTAAATAAGTTAAAAATAACATTATAATGCATAAATGGCCGGAATTTTTTGTTGTCAGTAAAATAGCAATGGGACCAAAAGAACATATAAAAAATACTCACAGAAACTCAAAATACAGCTCATTCTTATTACAATTGTCTTGTGCAAGTTGCGACGCTTTAGAATAGAGTATGCCTTTAGAGTCGTTCTGCAGGATGCTTTGAACGATATCAGTGCAGGGGTACTGGTAGAGGTCTGTTCCGTGCGTGCTTAGGAAACCCCTGATGTTGATCAGCAGGTCCCTTTCTAACTCCTAAGGATAAAGCATGAATAAAGAAATTGTACAAAAAAAAACCGCAGGCATATACCTTTGAAAACTTTGCTAATACGAAGTTTCGCCACATTTTTCAAATTTTAATAAAATAGTAAAATTATGGGTGGTTGATTAAGCAGTTCAGAAGTGTGTATATTAAGTGTTTTACAACTATATGTATATTAAAAAATATAAAAATAACTATAACAAGAAATGTTTAAACATCACGTAATGGTAAGTTTATTTAATTGCTTATGTGTATTAGGACTACATGTTATTAATTTATTGAGCTAGAATAGAAACAAAAAACTACTTACGTTCGTAATAATATTGTTCTCATATTTCTGTAGATCAGACATCACATCAGCCGGCCCCGTCAGCCTAACTTTATTCCCCAAGAATTTCAAATTCAAGAACAGCTTGTTGAACAGACCATACTTATCATTCAGATTCTGTGTGTGCTTAATATGGTAGCCGATGAAGAAAGCAATGTAACCGTCATCAACGATTTCTACAGGTGGGTTAGTATTATAATATTTGTAGCTGTTGAGAAACTCTGCGTGTAACTTGCTGTCATCTTCCCCAGTGCTTCTTAAGTAATCCATTATAAGATCATGTATTTCATACATGTAGTTTCTTTGCTCCCGGTCATAGAACTGAGAAATGAGAGACTTGCTTCTCAGTTCCTTGATGATTGATTCAACTTGCCCCGGTTCTTTGTTCCACAGTTTGCTTAGCACTTTGGCGGACACTTTGACGTTGTCGGGCAAGATTTTGAGTCGTTTGAATAGTGGTAATACGGTCTCGTTTAGTGAGTTACAACATACTTCAATCGTGATCCGAGGATTGTATGTTTGATTTTTCGGGATACTGGAATAAAAAGAAACCGAAAATTTGAAATGTTGACCTCATGAACATTTTTAATTCAGGAACGTCATTACATGGACTAATGTGCAAAGTCCAAACAGTGGGTTTAAGTTTAGGTATGAATAATGCGACGGATATGGAAGCGTCTATTTATAATTTTGGCTCATCCATAGCACATTTTATGTGGCAATTAATCAAGCCAATCAGCCAAATACGGTTTAATAAAAGTATCAGTTAATTTAGAAGAGAGTTTAAGAAATTTATAAAAAAGATAATGATAGTCAGTAGTCGAACGTTCCTTTTATTTTTATTTGTTTCCTTACTGTTTGTTGCGTATCTTTCAGGAAATGATAACTGATAAATACGCAATGGAGTATTGAACATTACTAAGATAGTAAGCGACCATGTAAACGATAGTGCATCTACTATCGTCTCTGCATAATCCGGAGGTCGAAAGGCTGAAAAGGCCTTATGTTATAGTCTGTTAGTAAAACTCGCAAGAAGCAAAGGACCTGGTATAAATTCAAATACTTGTACAAATAAATAAAGACTCACAATAAGAAGTGTTCTTTCTTCTCCAACTTCTTGATATAGTAATTCCATCGTTTCGGATCATGCATCAACCTCTCCTTATTTTCCGCTAACTGGGCGCCAATTAACCCGATGTTAAACGGGCTCCCCTTACAGATCTCGTGGAGTTTCTTCGCCTGCCACGGTAACTGTGACACCTGCATGTCTAATGAAGACGCGAAGATTTCTAAAGACTCCCTTTCCTCTAAACTGTTTTCTATCTGAAAATGGAAAATGGGAGAGATAAATATAAGTGATAATGTATCAGAATACTAAACAGTCGTTTAACGCAGAACCATTTCATTACAACATATTAAGAAAAGTATTTATAATAATGTTAAACTTGAAAATTGTAGTCAAAGCTAACACAATTATTTAATAGCTGATTAGTATGGCGTAATTTTGATTAATTCATATACTAACATGTTGCAACAGCGTTATCTAAGCTTAACATTTTATCGCGAATGTGCTAATATTGCAAAATGTTACTATTTATTATAACTATCCTTACTTTATTATAATTAACTTCTGAAGTACTGATTTTGAACAAAACTATAGTAGCTAACTATTTATAATAATGAAAATTATGTTGTAACTCTTATATGCATAGGAAATTCAAAGGGTCTAGATTTCGTGGCTTGATTTTAGGTCACTTTTATGGTGACAAACCACATAGTGAACAAAATCTTTTACCTTAATGATTTGTGGATGAAAACTAGCAACGACATCTGTATCCCTAGTTGTCACCAAAATCTTGCATCCAATATCGAAGGCACCCAAGCATTTCTTATCGTTCACTTCATCTAGCACCAAAAGGGATTCCTTCAAGGGTTGTTCGGAGAACTGTGCCTTTAATTTGTCGCGAAGGTCATCCATTGTCCATTCATATGTCGATGACGAATGACTGTCGCCATTCGAACCGATACTTGACATAGAAACAGATGAGTTCATGTACGAGTTTTGAGTGTAGATTGAGGAAGCTTTCCTCAATAATCTGAAAGGAAAAAAAGTTCGATAATTCCTTTTTTTTTAAACGAATACGTAGCTTATTAAATTTCGGGGACTGTCCCGATGTATAAATAATGAGAAACATAATCCCATCTTGAAGGTTTTGTCCATCAATTTTTAACTCATTACATTTTTTTAGATCAATTATCACTTAATTAGTCAATACCCAATATTTCAGACAGCGAAATGACTCCATGCTTTAAAATATTAAGAAGCATCATGCACCTAATAGCGGTATACAATACTCACTTGCTTTGTTGAAAAATGATATCATCATCAGTCTTGCAGTTACCAAAGTTGAGCCAAAAGACGACACCGTTGAATGTGTTCGTGACTAAGTCGGGGTTGTCTCGTAGAACGCTGAGGATTACGCAGGTCTTCCCCGACCCTGACATGCCGTGGAGAACGAGGATCTTGTGCCGCGGAAGCAGCTTTAACTTTTCAGCTACATTTTGCTCCTAGAATACATTTTAGATTATTACAAGAGGGTTGGTGTTAAGAGTAGACGAAATAGGAATTACTAGTATCAAAAGATATGTTTAATCGAATATCAAACGGCAAACCCAAAATGAAACAATAATTGCTAATAAGGAAGGATTTTAGATATTCATAAAATGAGTTCTTTAAATCTACTTGTTTAATGTAATATTGTATTCAAAATAATTACGGGGGAAGGCTCCGAAATAAATTAATTGAGCTAAGTAATTTGATGAAGTAAACCATGAACAAAAAACATCTGACAACCAAATACGGCGTCCTCTACCAGACTGAAAGACATTGATTGAATCGTATTAGAAAAACATTATGACGCACAACCATGAGCCAAGATCGAAGCGAATCCTACATAAGATTACGTATGCTAAGTGAGTATCAATGTTGAAAAGTATAATGCTTTACATTGTTCTTTACTAACAACAGATTGGAGGAAATATCTGATATTACATTTAAAAAAATTTGAGAAGATTTTCTTCTCCCAAATACTGAAAAATCTGTTTTCCTTATTTTCAACGAAATGAGTGTAGTCAAGCATACAAAAATAAACTTGTTGAGGAAATAATGTGTTCAATAAAAATAAAAAATTCTGGCTGCAAATACATTGGAATTGTAACATCAAGGAAAGTCCAATGAGTTTGCCATTTCTTTGAAGAAAGTGGTCGCTTTGCCTTGTGCGAATAAATACTCATTACATGAAAAACTTACTATTTTCGCTCTCCTCACGTGATGGTCGGGCAGTCTCGGCACATCGCCCTTGCTGAGACTGTCCTCAAGACTATCATTAGGCATCGGATTATTGTTCTCCACAGTAAACTTCTTCCAAAGCCAATTGTAATCTTTAATCAAGCTGTCTACAAATGTTTCATAAGTCCCGTTGCTACCATTACTAATCGTTTCCAGTAAGAATCGGGTTTGTTCGCTGCGGCTTGTCTGCAAAAAATACAGAACTTGATTGATTGCACTTACATATTGGCTGTTACAACTTCATTCGGGCAGCAACTAAGTGTTATTACATACTACCATACCGCAAAAAGGTTTGCATAGATTCACACACAAGATATTTTTCTTTTCTTTTGCAGTAGAATTTACGATACAGCCATTAAACACGAAAAATAAATAAAAATGGTAAACCTGTCGTCGCAATTACAACATAAACACGTTTCGTTAAGGAAAACTATGACAGCACAATTAAGATTTTTGATTACTCTTATCACATTAGCACTGAGTAAAATTGTTCATTCACATACCAGTTTAAAAATATGTTCGAAATCTTCTGAGGAAATCGCGTGTTTCGTATACAGCTCATCAACGATATAACTCGCGTCTAAATCCTTGATGATGTCCTGCTGGTACCGCTGCAGGAGCATGCGTTTATTGTTGTCCATTTTCCACGTTCACTACTCATCTGAAAACGAACACCAATAAAATATTTACACTGCAAATACCTAAGACACTTACAATTGATATAACAACCTTGAATTTTAATTTGCAATAGAGAAAAATCACTTTAAAATTATGTTTTAAGATGTCGATTTCATCTTAAGTTGTCTACCGAAAACACTAGTGGACCAATGTAAATTAAGTTTCAAACTAAGCATGACCAATAATACGACCTTGCGTATAGATGCCACCTACATAACAAGATAGGTAAACAAGTACTTATATAAAATTCGAGAACATAAGTCTTTGACCGTAGTACACTGTCAAGGCTACGGCAAATTATTCGGCAAAAGATTGGACTTTAGAAAAAAATCGACGATAAATATTTGATTCAGATATATGCAGTTCCAATATTCAATTTTCCTCTCTTACACAAGGGCCTATACACAGGATACATATAACTCTATCTTTAAGAGCTTTTAGAGTTTTTTATCAGCATCTGGTAGACATTTGCATACATATGAATGGGATACTAAACAGTGAATGGCTACTAATATGGACACAATGGCAATCGAATCTGCAGAATTATAATCAAAGGAAGTGTTAGTCAAATAAGGCTGATACTGTAGTGAGAACATAATTTTATTCATATCTTGACTTATTTTTACATGTTTTAGTAATCAGATTCCTTATTAATCGACGACAAAGTGTATGGTGTTCTGCGAAAACTTTTACGCACCTGGCACATTTCTCTATAGCGCCGCCAGACAACCGGAATCAATAATTATGACGAATGAAAAAGATTTATCAATGATATAATTGAAAACTTGAACGGTCGCCAGAATCATTTTTAGCTTTCATAAATAATATTATTATGGTCCCTAGATAACTGTAGTAAGATTTCTGCTAATTGATATCGGAGGCTAGTGGGATCTAAATTCGTTTTTCCTCATACAATATGAAATTATATTTTGTCCCAACTAGGCTAAACATATTGATAGATCCAGAGATACGCGTATTGCTAGCCTGGTGCTAGGACCTAAGAGCATCTGGTACAATTAGAGATCTGGTAGTAATACGCGTATCGTTATCCTACGATAAAACAACTTTGGATGGTAAATTGGTAACAAGCATTAAGTTCTAATAAGTATTTGTAAAAAATATTCGAAGATTTTCGGTGATAGTGTAATAAGTTTTATACAGATAGCAAAAACACCCAGAATGCTAAATCGGGATTAATAAACGTCAAAACTGATACAATAAGATAAAACATGACCTTTACATGTCGTTGACCGATAAAGAAACCTCAAGCGGTAAAAACATAACATGATTAATTACACAACATTAATAAAAATTAAATCAAGATTAGGAATTCTGTCAAAGCATCATTTCGCTTTCTCATATTTGTAGCAACATAAAATTATATATCATAGGTAAGAACCAGTTTTTTACAATTCGTGGTATTGGTAAACAAGATTTTAGTCATAAACGTAACCTAACGGGATAACAGCAAAACTCTTTTATGCGCCGATCATAACTACGCAATTGGGAGTAAATAATTGCTTTGTGGACTCATGATTTTCCCGGAACTGTTTTTTTAAGGTGATGATTAATCGTATGCTCGTCAGCTGTATCTGGTAATACTGGAACCTATCCCAACAAGGTTTTGAAAACTCTAGGATGAGTAAGAGAATGCACGTCATAGATTACATTTTATTAAACGAATGAGTTTGTTTTGTTTCTTTTGCCCAGCCCAGCTACATGCCTCAACGAATAAACTGTAAAACGATTTGAAACAAGAAAGGTAGCTGGTGACATGAAATGGTAATGTAATGAAAGAATAATGTTAAGGCCTCACCACAAGTCATGTTGTGAGGCCTTAACATTATTCTGAACTTAAAGTACGGTGAAACAGTCAAAGCCTGGTCTCAGGCTTACAGCAAAGATCTCTACCAAAAAAAAGAACCCGAACTCTTCCTTATAGTTGTTTACTGTACAAGTTAGTACTCAGTCCTCAAGCTTTGGTGACGACTGTCTGTTATCTGCTTATATTTACTGATAAGGCATATTGTGGTCAAGTGGTTTTTTCTAACGGTAAATAGACCTAGGCTCGTCAGCCTTATGGCTTTCTTCGAGAACGTTCGATAGGACAGTTGAGATAATAAGAATTAAAGCTACCATTGTTTAAAATTGATCTCACAGTCAAACAGTTTGTACTGTTTTGTGGGACATTATTAGTTCTTAAGAATACCATGTACCTTTGTAACTAAATAAATAATAATAATTCATCTGGTCATCCTGTCAACCAAAGTAATGTTCCTAGAAATAATGCTGATTACTGAAACTATGTTTTACAAAAATACTTAAGGCTTGCATCAACCAATGTTATGGGGCTCTGTATGAACTAGGAATCAAAGTAAGACCAAATAACGATTTGATATCTTTCTAGCTTGCTTTTTATTCTCAAAGTAACAAGGCTTATAATTGTAGTTCCTTCTTACCACAAGCATGTGGTCACTGGTCAACACTACTTGCAATTAACATTGACATGAATAACAAACGAAAATATACTTTGGTGCTAAGGTCACCTCATTACCTAGACTAGTAGTCATCGGACAATTAGTGTCATTTGAACGGAAATTGTTCAACTGATAACAAAAGTCCACTTGCCTAAGTAATATCTACTGTATTAGCAAAAATGTGATTCATATTATATGACAAACAGGTAGCAACATGATTTATAAACAAGCATGCTTTTATGCTTTTTAATGTTGTCAATAAATAGAAACACCATAATAATATCCAAAATAACATTTTTTTTCAATTTTGTTTATAATTTCAAACAGTTATGGTAATATGTGTGATTAAATAATTACCAATGGTTAATTAATCACACATATTAATTAATTAATAAAATTATTAGTTGTGGTGGCCTAGCGGTTCAATGAACGGATTTGTGTGCACAAGGTTGCAGGTTTAAACACAGGCAAGTACCAATGTGGCTTTTTCAAAGTCTATTTATTCTAGGACACTTCTGACAAACGGTGAAGGAAAACATTGTGAGGAAACCTGGACTCCAAAATTTGGGATCTGAAATCGCCAATCCGCAGAGAGCAAGCATGGTGATCAATGCTCATGCCTTCTCTATATGGGAAGAGGCCTGTGCCCAGCAGTGGGATATTTATAGGCTGGATTATTAATGATTAATTATTGTTTGTATTGATTAATACACAATAATATGTTTTTAACTTGGGTGAACAAATTATGGAAAAGGTGATTCCCCAATTTAAGAAAAGAGAGTGTCACTAACATAGTGAAATACTAAGTTCTTATGAACTAGATAACAATAACAAAATATTCTGCTCAATACTGTTCTGATTAAGAATCACAGTAAACAAATATTTATTACCTGTTAAATTTGTTTGTAACATGAACTTTATGTTTCACTACAGATAAGCACTATCAAGAATCAATCCGCACAACATTTGTCAAACACTGCTCAAGAAATAATGAAATTGTGATGCAACTTACACCATGTTTTATTAAAACATAATTCATATGGTATATTTTATCATATAAATTGTGTAAAACATTGCAATATGATATCTTTAGCTGACAATGCAAAATTAGATATATGGGAGGTAATTAAAATATGTATATATTCAACACAACAGGCATTGAGAGCTTAATGTTTGTCCAGAGCTACACAGCAATGTGTTGCCTTTAAACAGAAGCAACACTAGGAAAAAGTTTTAGGCAATATACTAAATCCCTGACTCTATGTGGTGTAAAATATTTTAATAATGACACCTTGTTTTGGGGATCTGTGGTCCATATTTAATTGTTATATTATCATTATTTGTGTGGTGTATTAAGAATAGCAGATCAAATCTCCAACAAACTGTTGTGCAGTTTGGTGATATGTTGTTCTTTCAATAATTAAAAAAGTTGGTTCACTACACTATGCTTAGAAGTATGCAAAGGCAACAGTAACAGACTGATGTTTAATTTTTTACATGATGCTGAGTGAAACAGTCTCGGTACATAAATGAATTGCATACATAATGATAATTGTACTAGCAGTAGCCATGTATGTATGTATGTGTGTAATGCAAATAAATTAGAACCTAGAAAAATAATAATTCATAGAATTACTCAAATGTTGCTTGGTTTCATATTTGTGATTTTTATAATAATTTTGGCAAGTCTATTCATATCTGAGCTATTGCCTTATGTTCCTTACTTAAGGAAATAACAACAATGGTGTATTACAAAGGCAAGTTTTCATTGCTATAAGAACAAATATGGCTAGGAAGTTGAAGGCAATTAGGATGTTGCTTACTCATGATAAATATGTATCTGTGTTACTATTCTAGTACACTATAGTTCATAACTCTATGGTAATTGTTTGTTCTTTTATAAGAAGGCTTACTAATATAAGCTTTAAATAGTTTAAGATTTGGAATCTATATTGGACTATACTATGGTGTTATTAAAGAATGCTAATTAAATTAATGTAAATAGAGATATATTTAGTAGTTTTTATCTCTACCAATGAGACATCTTTAGAACTATTTATATCATGGCTAAAGGGGGATCAACTGAGGTGGTCATTTGTAGACTCAGAATAGTCCAATGACAATACAAAGTCAAACTTATTGGTGCGGTATATACAAGTTTGAAAGACAAGCATTTTCAAGAATGGTGAATGATTTAGTTTTTTGTGTCAATTTGAATACAAGGTCATTTTCATTATTCTGTAAGAAGGAGAATAAATTAACTAGCTTAACATGTCTAAATACATTCTGCTGAAAACAATCTAATATAATAACAAACCTAGGGACATTTTTTATATGGTGATCTTATAGGTTTATTTAATGTGTTATCTTAAAGGAGTTGATTTAAAGATTTAATATTAAAAAACTATTTAACATCATATTACTTGCTTGCAGAATATAAAAGCAAGGTGTTTGAAACCTTGGGACGCAGTTTGTTGTGAATAAGTTAGCATTATGCATTTTACATAGCACAAGCTTCATCTTATATGCATATTATAGGAAATAGTAAATGGTTTGCCATCTAAATCAATGAGGATCATTATAATATGCCTGATTTTAAATAATAATAATAATAATATTTCCTGGACAATTCACACACGGTAATCTGATCCCAAGCTAAGCTCTAAGAGAGCTTGTGTTATGGTAATCAGACAACTGATAAACATACTTATATATTTCTAAATACATTCATATTATAGATAAATTACACCCAGACACCGAACAAATGATCATGCTCATCACACAAACATTTGTCCCGGGTGGGAGTCGAACCCACGACCTCCGGTATAGCAGTCAGGGTCTCTAACCACTAGACCAACAGGCCTGTCGAAATAAATAACATCTATTTACACTGGTCTAACAAAGGCTTTGTCAAACCACTTAGGATTGATAAAGTTGACTAGATACTAACAATATATGGTGAGAAAAGGTGTTTGAATATTCAGGAACACATCAATATGATTAAAAGGACGAAATAGATAGGTATATGAAACACAAATCAATATCTGTTGTTTTTACTGAGTGTAATTGTGTTTCTTGCATGAAATGCTATAATGATCATGTAATGAAAGGAATACATGTAACAGAAGGCCCTGTTATATTCAACCAACTGTAGTTTCTACGAAATTAAATGGTTGCTGATGCAAGTCATCATGTAATTGGATAGCAAATAATATTACTTGCAGCAAGTAGTAGAAAAACTTATCAGACTTTAGATATCAATGTTAGAGCGAAATATATATTGTAAATGATGTGCAGACATACTTAGTGATAATGTTCAGTTAGTGTTATGTAAAAATCATAAATTAATCGAAAATTTCAAGTAACACTTGATTTCACGAAACTCGACGCTTAAAAAGTTGGAAGACCATAATAAAGCGACCCATAACTTAACATATTAGTTTTAGTATCATCGCATGGTATCAATAATAACACAAAATGTGTATCTGTACGAAGTCACAAATAGTATTATCAAAATATAGAAAAATAACCGTTCAAAAAGTTTTAAATATGATATTACTTACTCCTCTACTTGTAAGCATGTATCCATATTCCGATCCAGGTTTAATTTCTCATATAAAACGATGATAGAATTATCACTCCACTACCAAAAACTTGTTGAGCACTGGGTTCAAAACAACAAAGCAAACAAAGTGAATGCAACTGACTGCAATGCTCACGATGCACAACGTCAAAATGTTTTAGAGATGCATGTCTAAGTCATAGATCGTTTACACATTTTAAACATGAATGTTATCATGCCCCTTATAAAATGACTGCTTTATGCTCAAGATACTACAAAACGCAGCTTGACAATATTTCTAACTCGTTCATGTTGTCAAACAAAATGATTGTTGATGATTGCCAATACGAAAAAAGATTTTTGATGAAATAAAATGAGACTATTCATTTAATAAACGTTTACTATATGTAGGTACCTATCGTAAACACTTTTTTTACTTCTTTATAAAAATATGTTGATAGCTGGAGTATATAGAATTAGTTTTTTTTAAAGGCATGTTTATAAATGTTTTAAAGATAATCCACGTCCATAACATTAAAAACAAAACTTTTGTACATTGTAATTAATAGTAATTATGTACTATAATTTAATTTCATTTAATATTTTCTTTCTACTTAGGTACCTACTTATTCTGATTTGTTTTGGTTTCGAGTGCTGCCCTCTGTTGCTTAACTTAAATACTACTAACTATCTTGGTTATGCCAAAATACAAAAAGTTCCTGGGGATTCCATTTGTCATAAGCTTTATTTCTTCATTATTTACTTCACAGAGTACATTATTATTACGGACATTACTTCTATCGATTTTGTCTTGGTGCGTGATTATCTTTAGGGCTCCTTCACAAAACTGAGATGCGATGTAATTCGATGCAAAGCGAGGCCAAGCTATTCTTAAAATAGCCACCTTACTTTTTGAACAATAATAGCTAGATATCTCAGCCAGAAAACGGTTGTAGATTCAAATTCGACATTTGTGCCTTGGTAGGTAGGTAAACTGAGCAAAGAAAGTTACGTATAAAATCTTCTTTCTTTTTTGTGAGCCAGACCATCCTGGGCAACTAACCTAGCCACCATCTAAGTTACTTGGCTAATCACAACACTATTGCTTGCCATAGAATTTAAAAAAGGGGGTTTGTTTCCCCCTTAGGATGCGAAGAAGATATAGACAAATATCATTGGTACATATAGATTTAAAATAGGCGACCTTATCAATTTGCCTGTATTTTATTTTTAGCCACCGGTGAATACCAATGGTTTAGAACAATATTTAAGGGATGTAAAATAAGATCTAGATATTAGAGAAATAGACCAAACACGTTCCTAGACCTACCACCAACTTCATAGGTACCACATAAAAAAATTGTTTCAATGTTATTGTCAACCCAAAAAATTTACACGAGCTTTTACTAGATATGTGGCAAAGAAACATTGTTACATTTATCACCCACGTGGATTCAGGTAGAGCAGATGCATACGACAAAAGCTTTCCGCAATATCTGTAAACAAACCATTCTTTTGAGATCGGATCAAGGCCGCTTATGAATGGCATTGCGGGTATAACTTTTAATAAGATTTATTGTAACCGATCTTGTTTTGACAATGACAATAGTGTGATCCTTGGCGGTAAATGGACATCTTTGTGTGGTCTCGACATTATTGTAAGCGAAGTCAAAACTTTTGGCAGCACCTGGTTCATAAAAACTAATAATTAAGAAACGATTTTATGTTTCCTTAGCTTAACTTTCTTTCCAATAATAAAAAACAGAAGGTTTCTTTAGCTGTCTCTTCATTTTTTATTCTTGAATGTGTTTTTTTTATCTTTGATTAATTAAACCTACAATAGTTTGATCCAAGTCTTTTAATGATAATGCGTTACGTTTAACTTTAATTAAATAGGCACCCTATTCCTCAATAATTTTATTAAGGTTTTTTTTTATTGTAAACCTGCAAGTATTTAGGCATGATGGCATCTTATATCCTGTAGGCAGAAACCTACCCAATAATCTTAAACTCCGTGTAAAACAGTATTGTTCCCTTCGTTCGACCACCATCATATTTATCCAAGGAGCTTCATTTTAGACGGGTTTAAAACTGAAAGGTTACTATAACAACTCACAAATGCACCATAGCGATGATAGCGGTGGAACCCATCTGAGTTATGGTAATGCGTCCACAGATACTTCTACAGTCGCCTGCCCGCTCGCCTGCCAGTCTCAACGAACTCGCATTCGGAACGTAGAAACACTTTAATCTTAACGACATATAAACATAAAGATGTCCACTTTCACATCACTAAAAGGCGATTGTTGTTAAATTTAATAGCACATAAAATAAAATAGACTTAGAATCTGACTCATGATAATTATTGACGAATATTTAGTTCTAGATCTCGTTAGCGTTGACGATGGTTTTTTGACATTCATGTTATTATTTATGTAAAGCTCATAAAGGGCTTTAGTCTATAAACGTCATGTTTTTGTCGCATATACTTGACAATCTCGACACAAATAAATTAATTAGATGTATGCTAATGAGCCAATTAAGGTTCATTTCAAGAATGGGAAGTAATTACAGGAATCATCTAATTATGTTTGAATTTATAGTTGACAGCATAATTTCCTCTTTTCATCGTTTTGATAGAAGCAGGTCTTTAACCCTGATTTAAATATAAGTAGAGCTTCCTTCCTTGGAAGGATCTTCAGTGTTAAAGTATGAGATCACAACGAATGGTCGAATTACAGGTCCAAGCTTTGATCTTAGATACTACTTTATTAATCAAATGATGATGATGAATCCTTTTAGTCCTAAACTGGAAGTAGGTATCATTGTGTATAGGAAGAGCTAAGTGTAGTTTGAAAGAGAACTTGTCGGAAATTATTTTTTTCTACTGGCGTGAGAAAAAAGGCCCAATGTAATAAATATGCATGATTTTATGAGGCAACAATATTTAATTTGCATTTATCGTTGAGCGAATGTGCACCGCGATAAGATAATACAAGCATTTGAAATTCTGGATAGACAACATCTCGTTTATTTGAAGACTCTACCGACATTATAGAACCTTTTACCAAAGGGATAAGACCATTAGATAAGTACCAACATGCTTTTCCAACATCTAAAAGAAATCACATTAAACTAATGGATATAAAAATAGTCGATTTCGGAGCAAATGTAACTATCGTATCGAACTTTTGTGTGAGTACTTGTTCACACCGAAATTCGTTCGCGAACAGTCTATTCGCTAACGGTCCTATTTTTACAATACCATTGTTTGAAATGACTAGAGATTTCCGTTCACATTAAGATCTATCTAGGTTTTCATCAGCTTAAAGATACTATGAAATGGACAAGATCTACTGTTTGTCCTATTTTTTATAACAAGTGTTTTGAGCTCTACATTTTGATTTAAATAGTAGTTTGGATGATGTCCAAATATAAATAAAATTTCACTCTTTTATGAAAAAACAAAATAAAAAGGTAAATAGCTACTAATTACATTTTGGATTTACAGACCCATTAGATATTGATGCATTAGTTAATGTTAATTAGAAATAACTTGTTTTTAGTCTTTACGACTACAGGGCTTTATACAAAGGTAACAAACGATAAGACGTTATGGAAATCAGCATTAGCCTTTGAAGGAGATATACAAAGACCTATAAATTGGCTTCATAAACGTTAATGTTGTTGATCTCGGTGTGACAACAATGGTCACGTTGAGGTAAACATCACAGTTCGATAGTCCGCGCACGTCCGTGATTGGTCATTTCAGTATATCTCTGTAAGACGCAAAGCGAATCTCGAATGAATTACACGAATTGTTTATAACGATACACGCCGATTTGGTCGAGATTGTTGATAAAAAGTTTGGAGCGCCTGTGGTGGTTTAAATAGCAAATTCTGAGATTAGCGCTTTGGTAGTCGTTTAAAAATGCAAGAAGCGTGGCCAAGCGCGAGCTTTTGTTTTTTTACGGAAATTTCGTGTTTATCTTGGCAAGATATTCGTTACACTCATAAATTAAACTACAATGACAAACCAATATATAGTTTATGGTTTTTTGTAATAGAAGCTGAATTATGAACCTAACTGAACATTTTCATATATTTAATTATTTACTCAAATATTAATTTTATTCTTTCATTGACAGTATCTAACTCTGTAACATAAGGTAGTGTAACCTGTACCTTAGGTTGTCCGTCGTAGCTATGAACATATTGAAGGCAGTGATGGGTGTTCCAAACTTTATTTATGACACAGCATGCGTTTATTTCATTGCCGTAATTTATCATTACGCATTGACGCCATTGTACACCCGCCATTAACTGGGCTTAAACGATTTAATTTTGGCCTTTCCCTCAAAACATTGATGGCACCTAATCACGGCCCACGGACAAGATAATCCTAAAATTTATAGGCCATAACAACAGACACTGTCGTCAATCGAATTGATATTGTGGTCATACAGATTTATAAACAGTTTGGTGCTAATGAAATTACATTGAATTGCCATAAATTAGATGCGACAATGTTCGAAGCTGGGGTGACCACAATGATGGCTATTTACAACGCGCCGTAATATTTGGGTTAGTTACAAAAGTAAGACCACCCTAAATGTTTGGGTGCGTGTCGTGATTCTACAATAGCGCTGGGAGCTTGCTCCCAGCGCTATTCGACGCTTTCTTGTAACAGTCCAAACATCTTGATGTTTGGACTGTTACAAGAAACGGACGTTATTTATTGGGCCAGTTGGCTCATGACTTTAAGGTCACATTGAATGAAACCATAGAGGAACAAAGTAGTGAGACCTACAATTCTATGTACCTTTACATTTAATGATTTGAAAACAACGTTTCAATTACCACTGGGTGAAGTGTGGGTCTGCGGGTATATTATTACAACTTTGATTATTAAATATCAAATTTTATTTTGAATTCCTCTGCTCCCCCGACGCACCTTGCAACAATGGAAAATAATATACAAATAACGAACGTCTACCGAAGTATAATTAAAGAGTTATGTTATATAACATTGCGGTTATTCTCACGAGATTCCATTTGGTTCATGACGTGTCTAAAATTCTCGAGGACAAAGAGCCGAAGGCCGATAGGGCAGCCAGGAGCGTAGGTAGCTTCGGCCGCGGCCTTCCGTCAATATCGTGGACAGCGGGGCACCATTGTCACTGGACCTATTGTACCCGCTGACGCTGCGAAGCACAGACCAAAAATCATTAATTTTGTATCACAAAGCAAGAACCCACAAATCGAAGGCCTGAAAAAAATTAGGGCCCATTCAGGAGCGGTCACTGACACACGATGGGATGCACACTCGCGTAGCTCCGTGGATATTTCGATTTGAGTTTTAATTATACTATTTTATAAGACGGTGCGGCCGACAAAGATGCCGTGAGGAGTGGTTCTGATATTGAAACTTGTGTGGACTATGGATAATGACTGCATTTCTCATTTTGGAATTTAAAGCAATAGGTCAATCATAGCTTGTGTTATTAGTTATTACTCTTCAAAACAGTCTTTGTTCTCATATTTATTTACAACCGCACGTCGAGTAGTTACTTGTAAGACTAATAAAACACAACGCGTCTTTTGTTAGTGTTGAATGTGAAGCTTGCTACTAAACTCTAGTTTAAACTGTAAATGGATCCGTGTTGGTGCATAGTTACATAAATCACAGGGTTTTTGTGATTAATGTCACCGTTAAACATAAAGATTCATATTTAGTGCAGTGGAGCTTGTACTAAAAGGTTCCGTGACAAACGTAACCGGATTAACCAGACCTATAAAATACAAAAAACCTTTAAAAAATAAAACATTTCAGCTTACTGTTTACAGATCACGTCTATAATTATTTATTAAAATCCCCACATAAATTAAATTTCATGTGAATGTGTAAAATATTTTAGGATTCCGTAAAAAACGGGTGGTGTTTAATCAAAACCCAAAGTATTCGTTGCCATTAATTATTGTATCAGTATATTCACATAATTACAGATAATTATTATAACGCTGTTTTTTTTTGTACTGAATTCAAAACTGTTCATTACCATAAAGCTCTTTAGAGAGCAGCTACACATGCTCATGACTACAAACTCATCCAACCACTGTATAGTCAAACAAGTTTTAAAGTTTCCCTCAGTCTACGGAACCCATTCAAGTAAACACGCACCCGTATATGCTTTGTGGCCTATCACCAAAATATTTAAACAAACCATTCAACTATTAATAACGTGTGGCGTAACAAATACGATTAAAACCGCTATAGAGTCCCAGCCAACACAGATGTTTGGGGGGAAATTAAAAAGCAAGTCAAAAAAAATGTCTCTTTGTGACGGCGAATTTCGCTTTATCCCGTAAACCGGAATCCGCGACCCTCCCAACAAAATAATGCTAATCATAATGGCATTACATTCATTCGTCGGATTTTGTCAAGTATCCTGAGATAGGTTTCGAATTCTTTAACTTTTTTTTTCGTTCTGAGCTTTTCTCATTATAAAACATTAATGTAAACTGTGCCTCCGATTGTGGTGGCTAATCAAAAATACGATTAGCTAATTGTGTAAATGACATTCAATGGGGCTTCTGTTATGAAGTTTATATTGGAAGAAATAAATTATGGTTTTGTTTAGATAGGTATAGATTTTTTAAAGGTGTCCATACACAGTTTTAGTTTTTTTTTCTTGATACGAGTATACCTAAGCCCCTTAGGCTAAGTAAGAAACTACCGTAAAATATTGTATTTTATATAAATAACGCACATTTGGCCACAATATCCCCAAATAAAATAACAATATGACCTTAATGCGGACTTTACAAACCATTAGCACAACTGATACAAAATATTTTGACATTTACTACCACCAAATATGTATGGGTCTATGGGGATTGCGGCCATTAGATCCCTGGAAACACACTAACAAAGTGAATGGCAGACAGCTAGGAAGATCGATTCGATTTATGCGTTTTTTGCAAAATCTCAACAATGGCCCCTATTTATTGACAGATAATAGAATCCAGAAACCGTAGGGAACAGTTGGCGGGAATCGATTCAACTTGTAATGTGGTTAGTTATGGTGATCAAAATCACATGTTGATTTCAACCGCCATCATTAGATTAATGTGGTGTCTTCAAACGAATAAATTATCAGGAAGTACATCAAACACCTGTTTACAAACTCTTTGTAACGCTTTTGTGAGCTTGGTTTTGTAACTGGCTTTTTAAAGCCCACTTACGAAAGAGTTGTCATCGTTATTCTAATATTTATCGTCGCGGAAGAGAGTTATTATAAACAATTTTTCAGAATATCAAAGTTCATAGAATAATGACATAAATTTATCATCAGCGTTGTTCTGTGTCTGATTCATTAGGGATATGGACTACGACAAGCGTCGACGGAATGAGTGTTTTTTCTCGTCACTCATTTCACCGCAGTGTTGTACGGATGTGTGTAATAAAAAGTAGATTTAACATTTTCAGCGGTTTGTCTAAATACTAACCAGAGTACGGAGAGCGATGATTATAGGGGAAGAGGTGTGTTTGTCGCCTGTTTAGTGAAATGTTCGGGGGGTGAGGAAGGTCAACTTATGTTGGTGGGTGCTTAAGAATCGTCTGACGAGTCGGTAGAGCTGTTGTGATTTACAACTTCCTGAACGAGCGGGCGGCACGTTAGCACTGCACTTGATGTGACGACGACACTTACTGCATACATTTAATAAATATTTCACAAAAACATACTTTTTAGACATCAACCACAATTGTTAGATATTTTATTTATGACATGCAGCGGTAAATATTTGAATAGGGTTCTCTTTTCTATTTAAAAGCGATTAAAGATTTATGTTATGGTTTCAGTGACAAAATAAATAGACGATATTAATGTTTTCACATCTGTCTGGCTTAGAAATGTGGTTTATAGATAAACTGTATTTTGGTATTGTAGCTTTACTTTTTAATTATTTATAAAGTAGCCCTTTGTGTTATTGATACTATTACTTATATTGATTTTTTACGCATAGGCTCATGTTACATTATATTTATTTATATTATATGAGAACACTACGAGAAATGGAGTTTGATCACTAGGGAATAAATCCCTAGTCAATACTCTTTAGGGAATTATCTCCATATCCCGCAACAGATTTTGTTTCATCACTGTACGGTTCTTAGTCCAAAAGTGGCTCAATATGGATCAATATTATGATGATAACCAATAAAATATTGTATCACATTGAGTGACAAATCGAGTTATTATTGATCTGATATTGCCACTCCATAAAATCCACGTTATGCCATCGTCACACGTCAGTTCGTTCCGAAGTGCACTCGTTTAGATCAGTTAACTCTTTGCGGTACAATTTTTGTGTTTCACCGCCGAGAATGCCAATAAAGGCCTTTCATGTTCCCGACGCCTTTTGTTTGTTCATCTGAATTGCGTGTTCACTTTTACATTTGATTCTGTGATAACATACCAAAGAGTCCGCATTGAAAATATTTTCGAACTGTAGTGGTATGTGGGTTTTGGTATTTGTAATTAATTTAACCTTCTTATTATTTAGAATAGGTCACAATAACGCATAAAAGTTTTATTCTAATTGTCCTTGATATATATAATAATGGTTATTGGTTGTTGGTTGTATCAATGGTAAATCAATATTACACTAAAGCTACCTGAGTATTAATTCGTACCTTCGCCAATAGATGGCAGCACCTTACTTCGATCGACAGTCAGCTGTTAGTAAATGGTAGAGTTCGAGTTAACTTTTGTTTCTATACAACATAGTCATTCAAGAAATAGTCATAATATGTAAGTATAATAAAATGTTGTTACGTATTCAATAGTTTTTACATGTATTTTTAATGGTTTGAGTTTGATTTACTGAGCCTTAGAAAAGAGAATTTCTTGTTGAATTAAACCAATTAAACTCTACATTTGTGTCTTTTTTTTTCAATATGTTACTTAAAGTATTAGAAAAATAGGTAAATATGTTACTTAACTAATCCTAAGTTTTGTAACAAAAGTTAAATATGTGTTGTTGATTTGAATAAATTAACACTAAATGCAAAATTAATGAGTAGTAAATAGACATCTAAAATATTATGCAACAAAAGAGCAACTAATTACTTCCGTACACTTTAATCCTTTACTCTGTTATCGTTCAATTTTAAAAAGAGGTTTTAAGGTTCACGGTGTGGAACACTTTACTGATGATGTCATCATGAGTAAGTTGTCAAGTGATCTAGATAAGACGGGTTATCGCAAATGCGTCAGAGCCCAGGTACCTCCCGATTTGTAGAACAAAAGGCGATTGTCAGAATTTATTCGGAATTGTATTGCATTATCAGAAATCATGTGAAAATATGCACGTAGTTCTCAGGTCCGGTTACATTGATAAGAAGTGATAATAATTGTTAGTAGTTATCATTTGTTGTTATAATGTCTTATTCTGTTGTATTTAAACTTAGATTGCGTAGTTACATGTTACGTTATCAATTTTAACATCATTTTGATTTATTTGTGTGATTGGAAATATTATGAATTAATATAGGTACATTGGAATACGGCCCCCACGCTATACGAGTATAAATAAATTCTTTAAGTTCGCACGCTTTTCAGTCGGAACTCTATTGAAATTTTATGATTAGACAAAACAAACAAAGTAAAGACCGCCATGTTTATAAAAGCTCGCAAAGCGCGCTTCTGTTCATGCCAATCTTGCGGCGAGCAACTTGTTGCCGTTGTGAACTTTTTAACAAAGCGAGAGGAAGATATCGGGAGTCTCTGTCAGGGGAGGAGCGACCGTGCGCGGGGAGCGTGCCGCCGCCGGCCGGTCGCTCAACTTGCTTTGCGCTACACTCAGTCGCTTCTCACGAGTCTTCGAGAGAGGCGCTTGCTGCACCTCAGCTCGCCCAACTCGCGCCGTTATGTGTCGCACTTCGAAACAAGTTTGACGGGAAATTCGTGAAGTTTTCCGAGCGCGTCCGGACTAACGTAGCGATGTGCGCGATAATATCGAGTCAAACGTTGACAATTTAAATAAAGTGACAGTTTATAGTGAGTTATTCGAGATGTTATCGATGGGATTATTGGCTGTGTGGTATGCCGCATGGAGTTGGATGTACCTGAGTGTCAGCGCTGCATCGCTGACTAGCCGGGTCGCTGAGGCGCCTCAGGAGTGCGAGTGGCAACGAGTGTCGGGAGATGCCAGTGAATCTACTCGAGTCCAGCTGGCGTGTTCCCTACGGACCGCTGCCGGCGCAACAGACCTACTGGCCGGCCTCAGTTCCTCGCAGGCGCAACGCATTACAGTCTTAGATCTACACTGTACAGACGTGCTCTTTTTCGAGAGCTCTTTAGATTTCGGAAGAAGAAAAGAAGAAGGAACACAGCTTCTGTCCCGGTTTCACAATCTTCGGGAACTGAGGATAGAGTCTTGTAAGATTCGATATGTTCCATCTGCAGTGCTATCGCCGCTTAGTGGATTAAGGAGCCTTACTATAAGAACGCACAACACGGATTGGTCTGCAATGTCTATGGAGTTTCACAGAGATTCGTTTCGTGGACTCACTGACTTACGAACTTTGGATTTGGGTGATAACAATATTTGGAACTTACCGCCGGAGATATTCTGTCTTTTGTATAACCTAAAAGAACTTAACATTACACAAAACAGATTACAAGACATATCGAACCTAGGTTTTTCCGACTGGGGCAATGGACCAACAGCACCTGGTAAATCTTGCAACACTGTTTTAGAAACATTAGATATGTCATATAATGAAATACGGTCACTACCTGATAACGGATTGTCAAGTTTACGTGCTCTTCAAAAGCTATTTTTACAAAATAACAGAATATCTGCTGTCGCAGACCGGGCCTTTGTAGGGCTGAGTGATTTGCAAATTCTTAATCTGTCAACAAACGCTCTGACCGCCCTACCGCCTGAGATGTTCCAGTCCTCAAGAGATATCAAACAAATATACTTAAACAATAACTCGCTTAGCGTTCTAGCGCCTGGACTATTGGAAGGATTGGATCAATTACAGATATTAGATCTATCAGTGAATGAATTGACAAGTGAGTGGGTAAATAGAGACACATTTTCCGGCCTTGTCCGTCTGATAGTTTTGAATTTATCCCACAATAGAATAACAAAAATAGACGCATTATTGTTTCAAGATTTGAATAACCTACAGTTTTTAAGTTTGGAGCACAACAATGTAGCGCGTGTTGCCGATGGTGCATTTTCGAATTTAAAGAACTTACATTCGCTTTCTCTGGCCCATAACAACATATTAGAAGTAGATAGCGGACATTTTTCAAACCTATATGTCTTGAATCAATTATTCCTCGATGGTAACAGAATAACAAAAGTTGATTTACGTTCTTTCGAGAATATAACGAAGCTGCATGACTTGGGTCTAAGTGGAAATCAGTTATCAGAGGTACCAGAAGCTATCAAGACTCTAAGATTTTTGACGTCTCTTGACTTGGGCATGAACCGGATAACAAAAGTCACAACTTCGCAATTCGAAGGACTGGATGATTTATACGGCTTGCGACTTGTGGGAAATAAAATTGAAAAAATATCAAAGGATACATTCGCCGCTTTACCTTCGCTACAAATATTAAACTTGGCTTCAAATAACATAGATCAAATAGACGACGGCGCTTTTGCATCAAACCAACAGTTAAAAGCAATCGGATTGGACGGGAACAAACTTGTCGACTTGAAGGGAATATTTACTAACACCCAACCGCTCGTTTGGTTGAACGTGTCTAACAACGAGTTGCTTTGGTTTGATTATAGCCATATTCCAACCAATCTGGAATGGCTCGACATGCACGAAAATAAAATAGAGAAGCTTGAGGACACATATGGCCTTAAAGAATCTTGTTCAGTGAAAATGCTTGATATAAGCTACAATAAATTAAGAAGCATTGATGAGTTCTCATTTCCAAGCAGTATAGAAACAGTTGTTTTGAATAATAACAACATAGATAAAATAAGCCCGGGCACATTTCTACAAAAGTACAACCTGAATAAAGTTATTTTGTATGCAAACAAAATAAGGACACTAGAGCTAGGCGCCTTCGCAATATCAACTGTTTCGGATGACAAAGATTTACCAGAGTTTTACATTAGCGAAAATCCATTTGAGTGTGATTGCACAATGGAATGGCTGCAGACAATTAACCAATTAAGTGACCTCAGGCAGCGCCCGAGAGTAATGGATTTAGAAAGTGTAAGGTGCTCTTTAACCCATTCACGAACCAGATCGGATATGCTTTTGCTTGAAGTAAAGTCTTCAGAATTTCTGTGCGAGTACGAGTCACATTGTTTCGCGGTATGCCATTGTTGTGACTTTGACGCCTGTGATTGTAAGATGACTTGTCCAGATAAATGCTCGTGTTATCATGATCAAACTTGGACCACCACAAACGTGGTCGATTGTTCAAACGCTGGCTACGATCACGTGCCGGACAGAATACCAATGGACGCGACCGAAATATACTTAGATGGAAACGACTTAAAAGAGTTAGGGAATCACGTTTTCATCGGCAAGAAAAAGTTACAAGTCTTGTATCTAAATAATAGCAATATCAACACAATACAAAATAGAACATTTAACGGTATTGAGTCATTGAGGATTCTCCACTTAGAGAACAATAAATTAGAAGTGCTGAGGAATACACAATTCACAAGATTACCAAATTTGAATGAGCTTTATCTTAGCGACAACAAGATAAAAGTTATTGAGAATGATACATTTAATTATTTACCTTCTCTGGAGTTTTTAGCCCTTGACAATAACGGTTACGTTGATTACATGCCATGGAGAGTTATTACAGACAACGATCCCCGTACACGAGTCTCGGTTGATGGGAATAACTGGATTTGCGATTGTAAAGACGTAAACCAGCTGAATCAATGGCTGATCAAAAAGTCTAAAGATACAGAGAGTATGATGTGCTACTTTGCTCACGGCCAAGCAATGAATAAAACTATCGCAACAGTAGCGAAGGAATGTAAAACTGAGACAACTACAGAAGAGACCGGTACCGAAACACTAAAACGATTATTCATCGAATCAAATGATGGAGTCGAAAATTACATTCCATATATCGCAGCGGTACTGATAATAGCAATTATACTACTACTTATGTGTGCTTTGCTCTTCATGTTCCGGGAAGATTTCAAATTATGGATGCATTCGAGATACGGTGTCAGAATATTCAGTTCGACCCCGAAAGATATGAATGACAACAAAAACAAACGGTTCGACGCTTTTTTTGTATACAATCCACGAGACGAAGACTTCGTGACTCGCGCGGTTAGTTCCGAGCTAGAAAATATGGGACACACGTTGTGTTTACAACACAGAGACTTGCCTTTAGTTGAAAGGCGTTCTGGTGATAGTTTAGTGAGTGCCTCAGAAAGTTCTAAAAGACTCGTTATAGTGCTATCGATAACTTTCTTACAACAAGAGTGGTACGCGGCGGAATCGAATGCGGCTATACAAAGTGCAATCAATTCAGTGAACGTTAGGCATAGACGTCAAAAAATAATATTTTTAGTGACGACAGACTTAAGTGCCATAAATATTGACCCGGACTTAAAAGTGTTACTCAAAACGTGTACAGTGATTGTGTGGGGTGAGAGGAACTGTTGGGAAAAACTAAATTTTCGTTTACCGGATGTGGACGTGACTCTACCTAATCGGACGCTTCATAATGCCAATAACTTGAAAAGTGCTAATAGGGAGGCGTTTGGTAGACATGGGAATTTGAGGTATACGGCGCCGCCGACGTCTCATGACCCTTGGTATAAGTATGGGATGAATCCGCCTGGCTTGATGATGTCGAGTCCAATGCACTCGACCAGCGCGAGCGCAGAGGTGTCTGCGCGGAGTACGGAGGACGAAACGTGTTCGGTAGCGAGTAGCGAAGGTCGTCCTGACGACCGCCTGCCGCACCACCACAGTTACGTCTCTATCGACAACCACCAGTGCGAGGAACGTCCCCTCAGGCCCGCCCAACAAATTCCCATGTCAAGCACAACGCACCCCAGAAAGACTTATTTCGTCTAAGGATTAAATGAATGTAAATAAAATTGTAAGATACATATGTAATAATATCTAATTACCTGGCATATTTAAAGGACGCAGTTGTACGTGTAAGCTTATCTTTGTTGGTGCTGTATTATAAAATTATAAATCTGTAGTCAGTCTTTTATGCCAGACTCGAAAAATCTTTTTTTATTGTACTGTAAGTACTATCTTTTGATGTTTATAAAAATCTGAACATATTTGTAGTATCTTTTGTACCTGTTTAAATAGCATTCATTTTCCACTTTTCTTCATGAATAGGTACTGTAGATAAATTAAGTTATGTAAACCCATACATTCCTTTTTTCATACTTGTATAGGTTGTAATGAACGAGTAATACTGTATCTTACTACATTGGTACTTTAAGGTTCCTGATTATATTTTAAGTACTGACATGCTGAGTATTTGTGATAATGTTAGGTACTTATATTGAATTTATCATGTGAAGTGAGAACTGTGTGGAAATATGTATTGTAAATATTAATATATAAGTAAAAGGTATTGCAGAACTGAAATGTACCCTAGTCAATTGTAAATAGCTATATTGTAAGAAGTATACGTATAAGTAAATAATTTTGTGATGTAATGTTTAGCTAGGATATACAATTTTTCGTATTTATTACGCTTCCAAACGCAGAGTATGAATAAAATAATATTTTTATCTACTAAATTGTTTTTTAATGAATTTACATACGAGATGACTCCTAATGACACACACGAGGGCACAGCCCACAATCACACATACACACAAACAAACACGGATAGATAACATGACAGGTGATCGGTTCAAAACTGTGCAAGAGTAATGGTAAAAGTTCAAATAAAGTTCTAGTGCAAACATCTGTCAAAGATGCCAATGAATAGTAAATATAGAAAGTGTTAACTCCATATTGATTATAATGGAAATGGTTACTCCATAAGTTTTAAATAGACAGGTGTAAACACTCACAGATATGTAAAATTGTAGTAGCTGTAAGTTACTGTTTACTTCACTCATAAACATTGACCAACTGATTCAATATAAAATATTTCACTACGAAAAATATCCAAAATGTTAACATTTTTGATGCCAGACGTTAGATATATATTATGTTTGAATTTTAATACATCTCGTAACAAGTCGTAACATTTTCGAGTGCATATCTTAAATCAGGAAAGGTGATAGAATAGGGGCAAACATCAAATACACTTCTCATCAAAAAAATCGAAACACCTCGCAGTTTATGATTTGATAAGGATTATCAGAAAAATGTGTATATTTAGGAATAAATGTAAAATGTCATTTAATTGTGAGTAGTATGAGGTTTTTAAATCCTAATGTTAATGTTCTAAATTCAAATTAAGTCTTCATAGGTTTCGTATTTTGTATAATGAGTAATTTTTACCCTGTATGGAATATGAAGGAAATGGGTAAAACAACACGCGTAAATGAAAAAAATATGTAAGAAACGTTTATTTAATAACTTGTATTCCCTCTGCGAGCTCTTATTACTGCTTCCATACGGTTCTTCATCGATCGGATGAGAGTCACGATCACATGTTGTGGTCAGTGACGGATTAAGACTACTTGATGCCCTAAGCAGTCCACGTCTGTGGTGCCCCTCTATCCGTTTGTCAACTATTAGGTCCTACAGACATTTGGTGCTCGAAAAGGAATACGACGTGTTCTTTTCGAGTTTTCACTTTCTCACCTGGTATCTTTGCCACTTACATGGGTAAAATGGCGCTCAAAAACAGTTTTTTGACAACAATTCCTTTCCAGATTAATTTTACGAGATAAATAGTTATGTAATAAATTAAACTACAAAAATATCCTACAATATACAATATGTATTAAACTTTTTTTTTTTTAATCAATAGTTTTAGCGTATGAGCGCCACAAAGTCCACTTCTACAGGCTTTTGGCCAAATACCTAATTTCCCCACTACTATGAGATGGAGTAAGTTGCGCGTTTTGATTGTGATACTCAAGTAGACCTAATCAGCGGGCAGCAGTCCTCTCACCCAGTCGAGCAACTTCCCATTTTTAACGAATTGTAGAGTCAATAAACCCATAAAACAGGCAACATTTTTAAATTCTCAGAAACAGTTCTGATTTTGATGATTTTCCTTTTATTTGGTTTATATTTTAATACTATTTAAAATCAGAAATATCCGGAAGAGGAAAGAAATTTTTAGTTCCGTAAAATATTTTTTTAACCTATATCAAAAGGGTTATTCGAAAGACATTTGCCATTCGTGGAGAGGTCTTCATGCAACCTGGTTTTTCATGGGTTTAAAAAAATTAAGTCAACGTAATATCGTCCAAATCGGTGCTCCTTCTGACATTTTACTGGTGAAATGCTTCATTGACTCCATTATCTAAAAAATCGAATATTAGACATAAGTAGTTGTATCGATATCTTATTAGATATGAATACTTGTAAGTTCTGAAGAGGCCTTTGGCTAGGTCTATGCCAGCATGTGGCAATCTAAGATATAGTTTGGTAGGCGCGTAAGACTCGAATTGCGTTGCCCTCTGCGATCGGCTCAAAGGAACCAAACCGCGAACCGTCACCCTCTCAGCATACACGGGAGCCCTATAAAGCACTATGCCTTATGAAAACCCGGTGACAGCATGCCCCCGGGCCTCGGTCCTCCCAAGATAGGTAGGAACCGGCTGTTAGCAAATGAGCCCATCGCTAATTTCCTTTTGTACCATAATTTTGGCCGCGCAGCGCGATTTTTATTGTCAAGCTCCAGCTGCTGTCCTTTTCGCCCCCTATAGACATATTATTATGTAGATCGCGTTTAACAAAGGAGACGGATACACTTTCATACAATTTTGGGCCAGAATGTAAAAAGATGAAACTGGTGTGAATTGATAGCTACTATATTAACAAACAATCACTGAAAATATGGCCGATTTTGGCAATCTGAGAGCTGAGATAAAAGAGATTAAGTTTAAGTAAAAAACTATACTTTGCTGCCTTAGAGTATAGGTAAGAAACTAAAGAGTGATTCTATCATGGCTTGTTTAGTTCGCTTAGCAGTCAAGGTTTATGATGGTTTTGTTTTTTTTTTCTTATAATTTAGACAGGATTTTAAATATTTCTGTAGAGTGGGAAGGAGATGATGCACAAAAATGAAAATCGAATTTTATTAGTATTATTATTCATCTTCTATTATTACAAGAACGTCATCTAAGAATTGTGCAGGTGGTACTATATTATCTTGGTACCTAGCCCAACTAAGGTACCATAATTATTGACATCACATGGGCGCAGCAGCCCACCGTCCGTTTGCCTACGATGCAGTTACAATAATATTTTAATATTGCTTCCCTACGACCGACTTATTAACGAAAATATCCAGGGTTTTGACATTGTTAGGTAGGATAATATTAGTGTTTTAGATAGAATGATTAAAACGGCGCGTTCCGTCATTATAAAAAAAATCACGACAAAACTAGTTCATACTAGTGCTTACGATTCATACCCAGATGATAGGCTCACTCTTTAGTTTCTTGTATAATATATACTCTAAGGTAGATAATTTGACACTCGTTTAGTGTCGAATGTCGATCGATGTCAATGTCATGCATGTCCAGTCAGAGTTAGCACAGATTAAAGAATACAATAATCGATTATTAAATGTGAATCTATTTATCTTAATTATGTAATACTTAATCTCTTAATACTCTAATTCTAATGGATTTAATTATTTTAATTAAATAAATCATCTAGTGAAAGCATTTTCGTAAATAGTATGAACTCTGTTGATGATGACATTTTAATGTCATCATCAACAGAGTATTTACTTAGACTATTTACTTCGTAACCCAAACTTAATTATTGGATATTTCATTTTCCATATTGTAAATTGAGTTGATTTTTCACACTTTGAAATAGAAAAATATAGCCTTTTTTTTAAGCCCTGTCTTAACTTATTACAATTTGGCCCAGAAATCCCCGTCTCCTTTAAGTAGAGGCCCACTTAGTTCGTGGACCTAGCCCAGGGGGTAGGTTTTTTTATACACTAATCGCCACTTTTACAGGACACACAATTTATACGAAAAATAAATAAGATATGTACCAAATATTTATTCTTCGTATCAATTGTGTTTGCTGTGCCGCTTGGTTTTGCTCGACTTGACGGGGGCACTGTTGTGCCCCTAGATTGGGCCTACCATCAATTTCTTGAAGCAATTCAGGCCATATTTGAGCCCCAATAACTTCGTTGTGGATAAAGTTTGCCTAAACTTGCATTAACCAAACAGGCATTATTTAAATACGGTATACTTCAAATTTCATTCAATTTGAATCAGCAGTTTAAGAATTTGAACTTGTTAAAGTTAGTTCATTTTGCCAGTGACTCACTTACTGACTGGCCGATCATCAAAACACTAACAACACTAACACAATCATTTTTTCGGTGTAGTTTTAGGTGACGTGAGACGTGATGCCCTAAGGAGGGATTTTCTTTTGCTTCTTCTTCTGGTGCCCCCCCAGACGTGGTGCCCTAGGCAATTGCTTAATTTGTTTAAGGGTTAATCCGGCACTGGTTGTGGTATAGTATCCCATTCCTCTTGGATTGCATTTTGCAGCTGGCTAAGTGTTTCTGGGGCTGGATCTCTTGCTCGAATTCGTCTCTTTAATTCATCCCATAGATGTTCAATGGGATTCATGTCCGGGCTTCTTGCTGGCCATACCATAATGGAGATACCGACTTCGGTAAGATAATCTCGTACGACGCCCGCGGTATGAGCTCTAGCATTGTCGTGCATGAATATGAAGTCGTTGCCAATAAAATGTGCATAGGGCATCACATGAGGTTCAAGACACTGTTCGATGTACCGATGAGAGTTTAGTGCAGGCAGCCGTGGGCCAGACACAAAGGCAAGTTCTGTCTTACCGTCGGCGCTGATTCCTCCCCAAACCGTCCACTAACCGCCACCATAGCTGATCTTTTCTTTAATGCAGCATTGTGCAAAGCGTTCTCCATCTCTTCTGTAGACCTTGTTCCTTCCGTCGTTACCATACAGCATAATTTTACACTCATCAGAAAACAGTACTTTGCTCCACTGAAGGTATGACCAAGTTAGGTGCTCGCGTGCAAAGTTAAGGCGCGCTCTTCGATGGTCTGCAGTTAATTTCGGCCCATTCGCTGGCTTATGCGGTGCCAATCCGCGTTCCTTCAACCTTCTTCTTATTGTAGAGTCACTTACAGCTACTCTTCGTACAACGCGAAGCTGCTGCTGCAGTTGAAAAGCGTTAAGGCGTCGATTTCGTAAAGAAGTTGTTACAATAAATCGATCATCTCGCTCAGAAGTGACCCGATTCCTGCCAGATCCTGAACGGCGCGTGAACGAACCAGTCTCTCGATAGCGTTTGTAGACTCTATGAACAGATGATAAGCTTAGATGCAATCTTGCAGCCACAACACACTGACTAAGTCAGTGTTTTTTATTGACGTAATCAATTTACCGCACCGCTTTGTTCGCCCATCCAGAGTCAAATGTATAAATATTTATTTTATCTAAATTGATCGAGCCGGATAAGATCACGCCCGAGCCCGTACGATTTTAATTTAAAAAGCGACCGCGACAGTGCGCGCGCGCCGATGGCCCGCTGCGAAATTATAAATCATCTGCCGACCGGCCCGATGATGAATAAACAGCATTTTAATTGACTTTTGATTACGACGATGTCTCTTCATTGTTAAGTAGCGGTGTGAGCAAGTGGAGCGATCGATTACGATTTAAGTTCACAACATCACAACGCGTGTCAAGTTCCATTTGACACTGCAACTATAGTGGTCTAAGTGATGTAGTTTTTAATGAATTTTTTTTATAATAATTTAGGGAAATGAAATATAACTGCTCTTAAAAACAAATTAAAAAGAAAATAATCTTGTTTACTAATAGAAGGAAGATGAATTTATAGCGTCTTACCTAAACTGGCCATAAAACCTTGACAGATTTTTAATTATGCTTCAAGTCGTAAAAAGTTTCTTCCTAAATGAGATGTCACTGATTATTTGATTCACACTGATAAAAAAAACAGCAAATATCGTCATCGAATCACTCAAGTAACCTTATATCGTCTATATTTCAAACGTGGAATATCGTTAAGGATTTAAATGATCGTCATCAAGCGGTCCCATGTCTATGCCATACAGGCCATCTATTCCAGCGCCGAGAGTACGACACTGGCCACTCATCACCTTTTTTCTCCGTGCAATACGATATCCGATCGTTTATTGTCCACGGACTATTCTAAACCCGTTCCAAATGGATCTTAGAAATCTCTAACTTAGGTGGGAAATATCTAAACTCGAAGTGACAATTGATTATGTCCCTTGCAGAGACAAAAAGCGGAATCGTTCGATTAGTTATGTCGACGGCGGGCGTAGGCCGGCTGGAAACAATAGATTGGTTCTGGTTTATGATTCTATAAACGTTTATGTCCCTATAAACGACCTTTTAGCTTTTGGTGAAGTTGAGATTGTGATGTTATCAGTGTCCAGACAGGTTTATTACAAAAGTATTAATGGCACTTCTTATGAAAGGCTGGTCATTTTTGGTATTTTGCAAGCACGACATATTTAAATCATCACCGCTATCTGCGGTATTGGAGTGCGGTCGTGGATTGTTCCATTCGTTTCTTTTTCTGTCCTCATCTTATTTTATTCGTGTCTGAGTTCTAGCATTTCAATTGCCATGAACGTAGGTGTGTGAATGAAGATTGTTTCTTATTAAGTACAACTTAAGTGTATTGTATCCTCATTAAATGATACTTCTATAATGGTAATCGTGACCGCCCATAGCTATCCAAAATCGTAAATATCCCGGGCTCTACTAATGAAATGTATAAAGAAATGTTTAAGCTTTTAAGTTTCGCGTAGGACGTTCGAATGTCATAATAAAATAGTTCGGTAATAGCTTTATTTTATAAATACAAATAAAATTCATGACAGCTTAATTATAATATTAATTGAAATTATTGTTATTGATTTATTGGTGATCATACGTTGTGTTCTTTTTTATTAGGGACCCATTATTGACTAATTCAGTTGACACGAAAGAATTGGAAGCTGCTTGCTGCTTTATAAATATTCAACCATAATTATGTAAAATTAATCGTAGACATTAATGTATCTTTAGTTCTTAGATGTTAGTATAGTGTATAAGTCTGAATTAAAAGCCACATGCTACGGTCTTTAATTGTATCTTGAGAACTTACGATCTGGCCTCCGATCCAATCGTCTATCAATCCACCGCACGAGCCTACTGAACCTGACTACTATGTAATCACTATTTTATTAAAAACACGAACAATTAATATCTAACGAGCCAGCTGGTTAAATTAATAACAGTTTTCTATAGATGATTAACAATAAGACTAGCAACCAGTATCGTTGCCCAATGCTCAAGAGTCCGTGTTTGTAATAATTAGGGTTGCAGCTGTTTCCGTCGGTAGGAGGAGTCGCAGGTTTTTTTAATAAATGTTTCGCTGTTATTGGTAAGAACGAAGGAAGGAATTACAAATTTAAATTCGCCAGGGAATAGCCCGTGACAGTGTTGAAACCCGAGAATGTAACGCATATGCTGTTGTTTCAAATTAGATTTCCGTTTTGAAATATACGCACAAAAACAACTTATTTATTCGAGTTAATATTTTTTATTTTATTTATAAATCAGTTTGAATGTATTTTTCTCACGCGAAATGAATAATTAAAATATTATAATGAATAAAACACTATTGGATTGAACCATTAACGACCTTACGAGACAGATAAAAAGTCTAATTTGTTATCGTGCTCATGAAATTGATAAGGCTTGAATTTCCCCATTAAGATTTGGCGAACGTATAAGTTATTTAGTTATTATCATCGTAATTTGCAATCTTTAAAATAAATAGACAATAAAACTAAGGTAAGCGATAATCGCTGATAACATCGCTAAAAAGCTTTGCCACATAAAATTAAAATAAAATTCCAAATGTGTTAATGAAACTGACGTGCGATAGAAGTTTATTTATTTATGTAAAACACTGTTACGTTACTTGGGTGGCTTGCAAGATTTGTGAGAGATAAAAATTTAAATTTAATTATTATCATTGATAGAGGGCAAGCGTGTAACCCCTAATTTCTATTTTTGATATACGTCTGCGTTTGTATCGGAAACATCTGTAGCCTATTAGTCATATGAACTACGGTATTAAGTTTAAGTTTTTACTTTGCCGTAACTTGGAGCCACTTGGAGGTATGCATGATTTCGTGGATAAGGGTAAATAGTCCGGGACAAAGATTTGCGTGGATAATTCCCCGGACGTGCTATAGACGGATGCTTTGAGATAACGTGCATTTATCTAAGTAAACACAGACATAATAAATGCTTCTGGGTTGTACATGAGTCACTATGTTGCAACGTAATTATCTGCCGTACGAGAATCTTCCTGAAGATTATGCAAATAGATTGCTTTGGAACTAAATTCTATAGAATATGGATGGTGTAGGAAATATTAATTTTTCAACGGCACTGTAAGTTTGTTTTAGTATTTTTTATATATTCTAGAACTGGGAGAAGATGTGAACCTTATAATATAATTGATTTTATTCTTAATTTTATAAAAATTTACTTAGAATAGATAGATATCTTTGTAGATATTTTTATTCATTTAAAACCAACATGTTCGTGTGTTACCTAGGTAATTTACATAATGTAAATCTTATGTAATCCTATTATGTAAATACATATAATAATGTTCAGCATAAAAACTAACTTAACATTGTATGCCGATTAAAATCCGCAATGTGGTTAGCAAAAATCTGGCATATGCGAATATTATGGGGTGCGTCACCAAAATAACAAGTGGATGAAATTGAAAACGTTGATTAGAAGGCAGACTGTCACACAATACCCGTTACAATACGCACTTCATTAAAAAACTACCATAAGTGGCAACAGGGTTGGTGTAAAGAGATATAAAAATGTAATTAAAATACTAACGGGCCTGTTGGTCTAGTGGTTAGAGACCCTGACTGCTATACCGGAGGTCGTGGGTTCGATTCCCACCCGGCACAAATGTTTGTGTGACGAGCACGATCATTTGTTCGGTGTCTGGGTGTAATTTATCTATAATATGTATGTATTTAGAAATATATAAGTATGTTTATCAGGTGTCTGGCTACCATAACACAAGCTCTGCTTAGCTTGGGATCAGACAACCGTGTGTGAGATGTCCCGGAATATTATTATTATTATTATTATTACTAATACAACATACTTTTATGTTACTATGCGGTAGGTATAAGCTAATCAAAAATCATAACGAAATTGCTTTTCTTTATTTAACAGCATTCAATTATATTTTCTGTTAATAGTTTTTATTTACGTTGAGCAGTTTTCGCTGGCATTTGCAGTACCAGGTTTTGAGTAGCTTCTGCAACATTAAATATAAGAAGTGTAAAATGATAATAGGTACTAACTTTTTATGTCTTTCTGTTAAATGATTTTATAGTTTTCTATACCTATTCTATCATATGAGCTGAAGAACCATCTCATCGACCATAAAGTTTAAAACTACATCGCATCTAATTCTCTATGATTCCTTTATACTAGATTATCTTAAAAACAGAAGTATAAAAGTACTCGTTCCACATAATGTGACGTCGGCTTGTCCCGAGACTCCCCAGTTCGAGTCTCTCTACATTTTCCCGCCACAATGCTGTACCTACTAGCTTTTTTATTTCGGTCACGGTGCTTGAATTACTTAATTAGCAGAAGCTTATTGGAACTTTGGGGACGTCCTGTCGCTTCCAAATGTGATTAAGTACTACGTCGAATAATTAACTAGAGAAATTATGAACCTGCTGCAAACTAATCTAATTTAATGGATATTTTTTTTGTTCGTTCACAGGTCTGTCATGTGGATGATATGGACGAGCCGCGCAAATGTCAGTGAAATTAAACACACTTGTTTGTTATTGTTAATAAAAAATTCAATTAGCGACAAGTGGTCACAAGTGCGACCTCTATCATTCATTTTATTGTATTTCCGAATGTAGAACCCCAATACATATCCTATTGAAACGGACCCCTATAAATAAAAATGCACATTTGGTGTACGACTGGATACAAAAGATTAAAAAGCGGGATCGCATAAAAAACATCAGTGGTTATCTATTAGTATCTAGTTAGAGTTACGCGTACAGATGTTACTAAAATAATAATCCCTCTTCGTGGCGTTTCGACACGAATGTGGGGAGATCGTGCGTTGAAAAAAATATTATCTTTACCTGAACGGTAAGTTAAAGTTAGTTAACGATAGGTCCCGTTAAACAAACGTCTGCACACGAACAGACGAAGTGTTTTTTTTAAAGATTTGACAGAAGTGTGCTTCTTTTGTTTCCAAATCAACAACTCTTACAAATTGCATTGTTGGACTGATTTTAGAATATAGTTTGGTTTCTGTCCCTTCCTAAAAAGGTAAATAATAAGTTTGATGAAAATAATATAATAAAGATTAGGTATTTTTAGTGCTCATATAAATAGCATAGACAGATAGTTTCGCAATACTTTATAAAGTACCTGCTTTGAATTCACGGAACACAAACGCAGCAGCAGATGGTGTTTATGTTCGAAATTCAATACTCCCCTAGTAGTAGGACGAGCATGAATATAATAACTACATATACAAGTAGTCAAGTTACAATGGAAGAAATACAAAGATAAATATACACGTGGTTTGTTAACAAAACGACAACAACCAGACAGATCAGTCAGTGGCAACAAGTTCGAAATTATTTCCTGTTTCGAGACACACCCATCTGCTATTGCCAACAAATCGCTTAAGAAAATATCGCATTACAGTTTATACACCGAGCGCATTGAATGCGCGGATGTTGAAGCTTTGGGAGATTTCGGGGCGCCTTTTTGTGTTCTTTTCGAGCGCATTACGAGATATTAAATGACTGCGGCTGAGGCCAATTAATGTGGATTTCACAATGGCTTACGATGGGCGTGCAACCCAGTTCCGACCGGAAAGGTTCGATCGCAATTCGCGATACACAATCGAACGAAATACGATGCCGTGTGAGGTAGGAGCCACCTGTATCGGGTTGTACTTTAGTAGTTGGTAATGAAAGCGAACTTGCACGGATTGCACTGGAAGTTATAATTTTACGTTTGACTAAACCTGTTCGCTTGGCCTTGTGCTTTGCAGATACTATTTTGGGGAGCGGACGTCAAGTTCAAAACTCAGCGGGGTTGAATAATTTGTCGCGGCGTGTTTAGGACACAGTAGGAGGTGTCTATCTAATTAGTAAAACAGGTTAAGATTTATAAATTACGTAGGCAGATCTTGGCATTTATGATCTTGACAGTGTTTGCAGCCAGCATGAAGCATGATGTGAAAAATAGGTGAGATTTAAGCAATTAATTCACATGATATATGGATTTTAAAGTTCATCTTTGTACAAAACAAATGTAGCGCTGTTAATAAATAACCAAAACCAGAAATAATACGTGTATGTGTAATAGATTTGAATTTTTAATCAGTTTTGTTTATAGCTCACCAAGAATAACATAACTTGTGGATGCTTAAAAAGTCACATCTTTAAAAAAAAATTGTGAATATATCCCGCAAACATAAATTAAACAATGTTTTGTAGAGTCTCATATTGGCATTAAATATACATACAGTAAATGTCCACAATCTCGTAGTGAGTTTGAAACAGTACGTAGTGTGTACGCTGAAACGCTACAGAGGCCAGTCGGACATTCAGCGAGAGTTTTAATACGAACCTTTCAGTTTCAGCTGACCATTTTGTGTGCGGAGAAAACACGAGAGGGCGTTACGCATCCAACATTACTAACTTTTTTAAACCCAATTATAAAACAAATGTTACACGTCTGTCAAATATTCTTTTAAATTAATATTCAAGTATTGGTTTCTTAGGTTTACGCGAATGTTCGACCTTGAACAAAGACTACTTTTTACGGATTTTTTCGCGGTTTATGTTTAGATTTTAAGTCCCTTTAGTTTTTCGAAGCAAGTATTAAAATCAATTAAGATTTAAGTATTTTATATGGCGTATTTTATAACTGTTTTCGAATAGCATTCATGTCTTATCAAGAGTACAAACTAGCTAACGATACAGTTAACCACGAAAAGGATGGGAAGCACTCTTCATAACAAATGAACTCAATTATTTTAAGGGCTATATATGAAAGTAGTTATTAACTAGACGTAGTGGAAGTCCATTAAGGGCCGAAGAAGGCAATTAGAAATTAATAATTTCAATTAAACAGGATACGAAATCACTTGTGCAGTAATCGCGGCAATATCCCGGTACACAGTAATGTATATGTGGGACGACATTTAATAACGAAGTGATAAATTTTAAATATAGTGGTTCAGTTGCCGCCTGTGGGGGGTTAAGCGAATAATTGTGTGGCCTTCCCCAGTAATGTATCACGTTTTAATAGCTACCCTTAAAAGAACATCTTTTTAATTGCCTAAACTTAATCCAGATGCTAGGAGGTCCGATTAATGATACATTGTTTATGATTGCTGGTTTTGTCTCTACATCTGCGATAGTAGAGTTCGAAAAAAATATTTCAAAGTCGCTGTATGTAACAAG
Organism: Autographa gamma; assembly: GCA_905146925.1. NCBI lineage: Eukaryota > Metazoa > Arthropoda > Insecta > Lepidoptera > Noctuidae > Autographa > Autographa gamma. The sequence goes on from LR989858.1 coordinate 4,359,328, forward strand.
TACTATTATTTGGTTAAGAACTTTTAGATATTTTTAAATGTCCTTGATTAATTTAGAATTTTGTTAATTACATCGTAATTTATTTGAGTTGGCTTTGATATCTAAATGACGTTGTGTTTTAAGAAAATTATCGACCTTAGTATTATTTAATGTTATGAATCAAATAGTTTACAATTACAACTTTATAGCTGCATGTCCGTATTACCCAATAAAATAGTAAGCAGTATACAATTAATAAAATTTAATCGTAAAGTGGAATAAAATTATTACGAAGCTCGCGTAATACTCGTAAACTGTTACCGAATAGGCATAAATAGGCATGGTTGGAATTATACGAGATTTAAAGGTGAAATTCATTAAAATTCACTCCGGGTGATTGAGACGATTTCGACTAGTAATAAACAGGATTTCGTTGTCATGAGACAGAATGATTATGCTTTTAAAATATTTTAGTTCCTTAACATTTAAATTTATATTTTTAATTTGTCCTAAGTCTATAAATATTTGGATATCAAAACGCTCGTAAACGTCATCTCTACCGGTTAGGTGTTACGAAGACATTTCGCATATTAATTTATTGACGTAATCAAAATTATATAGACCATAGAATATACGACGGATATGGAACATTGTTTAATTAGGTATTTGTATCAAATAAATAAGTGGCAATTAATGTCTTGCTTTTCATGATGACTCAACTGATATTTATTTTTAAGTCATCACCACTTGTCCATATTTGTGAAAATACATGATTCTGGTAAGTAATAACTGTTGCTGTTTCAATATCAAAGGAACAAAGCTGTTTTGCTCTATAAAAACGAGCAATATAGTAACAGGAAAGTCGGACTCTACATGTGAAAAAGCAATCTCAATATCATTCCATTAAGACGATTATAATATTTAGCATCATAAATAAACCGGGTCACCCACTAAGATCGTGATAAATAACATGTAAAACGTTTATGGGGATATAAAGAGTTGTATCGAGCAACCGTTTTGTACCGGGGCGCTGCGCCGGCGCATCGTCCAGATAACTCTGGCGCGAACGCGATAAAACGAAGCTTGCGACTTTCGCGCTGCGTTTTGATGGACCGAAACGGGCCGGGTGCGACCGTACGTGCCGGCTGATAACTGCGAATTTCAATATTTTTTTTTTATAGATTCGTTTTTTAGACAAAATACATATATAATAGTTTATGAATGGACATGGAATATAAAGTACTACTAGCCTTTACAAAGTTCAAAAGAAAAATCTACTTTTTAATTGTTTACAACAGTTACTAAGGTTTCGAACACTATTTAATTACACAGTAAATGAATACTGAAGTCCGCTTTGGAACAAAAAAGTATTTTGTAATAAGAGTTACCTTATTACTGAATCAAAAGAACGACATTATTTTTGTATGTAAACTATTTATGAAGTGTTAAACAAGAGGTGTATTTGCTTTTGGCTTATCAGATATGTTTATAAGCAATGCAATCGTTTAATGAATCACGCATTATCTTTATACATAAACATATGTTTTTGCTATCTACATTTTTATAAATTGTTTTATTAAAGATAGCTATGATATTTATACATCTTAGAAATAAATTAGGTAGTTGATAAAGTGTTGTTTAGAAGTTTAACATTCTATGTTCGTAGTATACAGGCCGCACGCGCCCGTTCCCGCGCTCGCGAGCTCAAAGCGCCCGCCATGTTTGCATTTCGATCCGCAAGGAACCTGTGTTTAAGTTGACTTGGGAATTATATCGCAGCGATTAGTGTAATAACTGGTTGGCTCGCGAGGCTTTTTCTTGTATCAGCGCATGCGCTTTCACTTCAACATCCCTTCGAATTGCATCGGTGATTTCGATTGTTCGAATCGAGCGCATTGTTTTCCGCGCCATAAAATTTACCCGTTTATTTTATGATTGCCTTTATTCTGTCTTGTCGGCGCAATTAATTTCCTTTTTAGTTTTATATTTTGAACACCCATGAATCAGGTCTTTAATCGTTAATAATTGAAAATAATAGGTAAAATTTTAATTAGTCGCACGTTTCTCATGCTAGAAGGCCATTTGCACCTGCTCGTATCGATAGTTTCCATTCGATTGGAAAAACGAAATGAGCGATTTCAAATGACTCAAATGATAATGCATCGCAATATCATTAAGTTGGAAGATTGCACGGTGGGTTATTTATGCACGGACACGAACTCTGCGGGCCGGCCAGTGTGCGCCCACCCTTACATAAATCGCTACGCCTGTAACGTGAACGAAATTTAGAGTCGGGAATTGATTGCTGGCTTCACAAACATGGCGTGTTCGTGGTCTTAAGCCCGCGCAGTAATGTAGTAGTGCGTCCAGTATTGTCTCGTAAGGGAATAAATATTGATTGTACCGCAAAGAGGCGCTTGTAATTGCGTGTGCGGCCGAACGGAGCTTTTATAAAACTCGTTGGAAACCGCACGGAATGTAAACCAGAATGCTCCAGGACATTAATGTGTATTTATTGAGAGCGTCGAGTAATGTTTTTATCGGTTGCGTTTAAAGGTCTGAACGTGGCGATTCGCCCGGATATGCGTTAGTATCGATGTCCTTTTGTTATTTAAACGTTACAGATATCGTTATTTTGCTGCGACATTTATATTTTTGTGTGACGATTAAAACTCTATTTCCTCTACGAATGTAGCGAGACTATGCGGTAATACATTAAGTAATAAACATAGACAGCGTAATCTCAATACGAGATCGACAATACATTTAATGAAGATGCTTGATTGTTTATTTTAAACGGATGTTAAGTTGTACTTACCTGCGGATTGATATGTGAGCAATTACGGGGCATAGCAGCTGTAGCAGCCGCTTGTAGTATGACGATTAGTGCCTCAGGGGTATTAAAGCGCAACAAGAGGCAGAGTGCAAGTAAATAAGTTGTTACATTGCCGTAAAACGTATCTTAAGAAACGATTCAATGAAAATAAATTCTAGTTCTCACATTAGCACTGGCATTGAATTTTAAAATTATATTTTAAGCTGTGTTAGTCATTCGAATGCGTTGATAAGTCTGTTTTGTTTTTCCTACAAGTGAGCGCGCGCACGTTTGTGGGAGTGTGTTATTTTCGGATTCATCTGCATGAATACAGCTATGATGACATAATTTAGTAATTAGTTGCATATTTCAGTCGCTGTCTGGCCTTGCAACGCACGGTCATCGACATTTTCGTATTTTGCGATTAGATAACATAATACCAAAGCGTAAATATCAAAACTGATTTCTATCTGTTATAATCCAAAAATTCCAAAAACAGCTGTGTCGTGAACCCTTAAATACGAATGATGGAAATGTTCCACATAATTCGTTTAAAGAAAGTAAATTATTTGCCAACGAACAAACTATCAATTCTTTTCTTTGTACCATTCACATTGAACAAGCAGCTATAAATCCGAGAGTAGTTGACTAACCGCTGGTAACTGCCATCGATTGTTTCAATTTAATTCAATTAAATCAAGTGGCCACATCGGATGATTCCGCTTGTCTTGACTTGCCAGGCCTGCCACTGCTGCAATATTTAGGGCTTAGAGTATGAAGACAACGTATAGCACGCTTCTGTGTGTTCATTCAGACGATGTTTATATGTATGAGTGGTTATAAAACAGACGTGAATAGAATAGTTGGCATTGAGTTTTTACGATTAGCGTAGTAGTAAGCAAATGGTTTTTATTCATTGACATTCAACTGAATGATCGTAATAACTTGGATTACATTTTTAAATATGTAGATGGCCATCAAATATTCATGCGGTTTTCAGTTTTTGCGATAAGATTAAGAACTATTCCAGCTGCTGTATTTATATAAAATTTCTTAGAACAAAAGTCGCATTCTTATCCAAACGAATTCTTTGAAGAATGTCTAATTTATACTCGTTGATTAAAGCTCGTTCACACAAGAAAATGTATTGTAATCATCGGAGATTCGACATGCGATTTTTGGATAATCGTTTCCACGGATTTCGAATCACATTAGTCAATAGGTATCCGATAATTGTCGACGCTAGTTGATGTTACAACAGGTTTGGAAGATGTGATGCCATTGTGTCTGGTATGTATTGTAAAGAGGTACCGACTATTAACAATTATATTGCTTTAGTTATGGGTAGGCTAGATCAAAAAGAAGGAGAAGTCAATATTAGAATGGGAAAAAGTTTTTTAAATTTAGCAGAATAGTACGTACGTATCTAAGGAAAATGCCTTGAGGAAAGCTAAATTGTATTAGACTGTTGAAAACAAATCTAAAGGATGACAACCAATGTCTTCTAATTGATCTGATTGATCCCGAATAAATCCCAGCGAGCTCAAGCCAAGTCACAAATTGAATTAAAATTCATTTAAGATTGTGTACACGTCAATTCGTTTGATATACGTCTTCAGTTCAGTTCGGTCAGATATCTAAATTAATTTGTTTTAAAATGTTGTTTCGCCTCGAGCGTTTAACAAAAAGGTTGGTATTTCTCAATCACTAGTCGCTTAGTGGCTATTAGCAAATTAATACTAAATATTTGATAGGTTAATGTGTAAAGTGGCGATTAGATGAGTCATCTTTGAAATGTATGCTTACTTGACTGAAGCTATGCTGAGGTCAGCTTTTAGTCTCACCAGATTCAGCCGAATTTTAGTTATGCATTTTATCAACTTTGTGCAAAGTAAATGGTGATATCTGTATCTTTTTAAGTCCACCCTTCTGTCGATCTTGGTCCCAAAACCTCATAATACGACTTCTGGCGTGAACCAAAAATTGCGGAATGTCAATTGTTTTGTGCTTTTTCGTTCAGACAACAAAAATCGTGAGACTGTTCTGAAATACGGCGCACGTGTTTTATATTTACCGTTTGGTATTATATTCGTGTCATAAAGAAGTTCACGATCTAGACAACCTTTACACTTTTTTCATCTTCGAATATTGAAAAGATATTTCAATTTTTTTGCAAAGCTTTGTAAAACTTGTGATAATTGTGTCTCATCACTACCTTTTCCTTTCTTACTTAGGCTTAGTGTATTCCTTATCTTTCCATTTATCTTTTTTATGACCCTCATGTCATCTTTCTAAGTCTACTTTCTTTAGCAAGTTTATTACACTGAACTTTAACTATTTTCTCATAACTTCTATAGTGTTGGTATTAATACAATGTGAACCGTGTGTTGTTATGTTAGTTTCAATTTGATTTACATTTTTCATAGATAAGCGTGTCATGCCGAAAGCGTAAGACAATTATGGAACATAAAAACGTGTAGATTTTACGAGGGATCTCTTCGCATTCTTACTAGCATTGTTTGTTTATTCGATGTCCGCATTCCCATCAAGGATTCCTCGCATTAAATGAATCGAACGAAGTTACCGTCCATAAAATGTTTTGTGTTAGTGCGAGCAATCGAAACGTTTTACAATGACTGTTCATTGAGCTTACAACCTACAAGTATGTTAAAAGTTTAAACAAATCGTCGTAAAGTACCAAGACAAGTTGTCGTAATGTCCGTGTACGTAATTGCGCAGGAAGTGATTATTTTGCTATTCAAAGGTGTCTCAGAGAGCAGTTTTAAATCCATTACCCCGTCGATGTCACACGGCAATTTTCCAGTAGCTGCCTCCTTCGAATTTGCCCACACGCAGTCGGGTTACAATAAAACGAGCTAATAACTATCATCTAAAATAGTTGAACAGGCGTCAGTGAAAATTATGATTAATATCTGTTTAGGTAACGGTGTACGGCGCGCGATGCCGTACTGATAGGAATGGCTGTTGTGAGCTGTGACGTTTGGCTTTAAAACGAGCGTTCCTAGTTGTAAACAATGTCAGATAGCGGTTCAGAAGATTCTAAAGTAGTAGTTTATTTTCCTCTTCGTTCGTGGTTAAGACTTGGTTAATAAATAATGTAGTTTTCTTGTAAGAGATGCTTGTCGGATGGTCTCGTATGTTCGTCGTAACCGCGAACCTCGCAGCTCCACCCAGTGTTTCACAAGCTCACTCATTGTCCGTGGCGTGCTGTAATTTCTATTGAATTCGAAAAATTTAAAGGGCGTCAACTAGTTGATGCCCGAACGAGCGGGCGGTTAGCTGTTGATATCCGTAATAGTACTTTCTATCATTCACACGTTCTCGCAATTTCTTTGTTCCGTGAAATTCCAAGTTTTTGTACAGCAATAAAACGGATTTGTAATGGGTTACCGGCGTTCATTGCTGATGGAGTCACGGTTTATCGCGTCTATGATTTGTCCGTTTTAAAGTTATTTGTCCGGACATCTTTTATCAAAGTTATACTACTTTGATTTGAGATTTAGATTTACTTATATGAGCGTTGTTTGTTTATTGAAAACCTATCAGTATTTCGTTGCGTACAAAATACTACTTTACATAGATAAGAGATGAATAGATGTTATCGATTTAAGATTTGAGAGATTTGCGGATATCTTGACAAGATTACCTACCTATCTTGTTTTATGTAGAACATTCACTGGCTTTAATGCCATAAATCTTCAAGATCTAGTTCCGATGTTATCTTAAGATAACTGATTTTCAATGAAATTTCAATGTTTACACATTTAGAGCACATTGGGAGCGTTAATCAAGTGTTTGAAGTACGAATGTTGCTGTTCGATGTTGCACGTTACAAGTTGGACATAACATCGCAGGATCGCGCTAGGAGGCGGCCTGGCGCGCATGGCGTTTCACTGACAGCCCCCTATTTAATAATAGTCCTCGCGTGGAAGATTATCTGTGGTCGCTAGTCGGTGCGTCCGCCCAGAGCTCTAGCTAGCGGCCCTGGTAGCCCTGTCCGCCGTCATTATGCAATTGAAACTTAGTGAATTATTACGCATGATAATAATCTTCATAAATAAATAAATGGAGCGGTCGGCTCAACGGCGGGAGATTATGTTGTGTTGTACTCTCGAGAGAGCCTTCCGTGACGGTGCTATGTACTATGCTGTTGTGTTGTTCGTGTCCCAGCCTACTGTTTATTTCATCGGAGAAAATTTATTAACAGACTAGAAACGCTTTAAGAACCTAATAAATCAGATTCAATCAAAAGTCACTTGGATATATGATATTACTGGCTTTTATTGCAGTCAGTTTTATGAGTTCCAAAAACGAAACAAAAACTTTATTCCTACCTTTCTTTCGCGTGTTAATGATTAGTCTTCATTCTTTCGCAACTTCCCATAGGTTTCAATTACATAACAGCGTAAGTGTTATTGGTCATAGTAATTGTAATGTAACGTAGAACAATAATGAGAATTGAACACGATACATCAGGTGACGGCTTGTCTGATGAGACTTACCGAGGACTGATTGAAGGAACTCCATATTTTAATGTAGGACATTTTCTTTTTTGTAAATATAATGGTGACTCCATTACTATGAGGTTAGATATAACAATAGTAAGGAAGAGGTCCTTACCAACTGATTTGTGTCATTTATCATTTAAACTTACATTTTATCTATTTGTTTATTAACTTGTTTATTGTTATTAACTTAAGAGGCGATAATTCAAGTAGTAGTTTCATAAAAATATTGTTCAGCGAAACAGGTAAAATAATATTTTTAGATTTTATGTCTAATGCAATAAATACTTGGAAAGCTGAAATAAACGTTATTTTTCTCATCATCTCGACTGCTGATTTCATTGCCAATGGCTATAAAACTGAACGTTTTAGCTTCTACGCGGAAATGTCTTCGTAGGCAATGTTTCCAAACAGTACTATTTCTTGGTATCAATTCTACTTTTATAGCGATGCTAGTGTTATCTGACTACTCTCTATGATTAGTTTTGTGGAATTCCGATTAATGTTTCACGACCACACTCATTCGAACTTGTGTCTGAATTAGGTATTTTGTAATTGATCATCGTTTGCCGTATTAAATTAACATTAAGTAACAATATTTTGCTCGCTTTTATCTTAATCATTTTCCTTTGTTGGTTTTTATTTACTATAATAACTTCATGTCTGTCATAATTTTGTTTTTCTTTTGTTTTGACAGATTTGATTTCTTGATAGACGAAAACATTAATAAATACTCCATTTAAAATTAGAGTCGCCAAAAAATGCTATCTAATAACTTACTAACTAGGGGAAGTCCTTGAATACGTTTGTCGAATGCGATATTTACATGTATTATAATCGGATCTGATTAATGCAACGCATGACGATAGCGGCGCGTGCGATCCTGTAGGTCGGTGAGTGTTTACTGGCACACGACTTTTGCGACACTCTGATCTTTAATTCTAATAAAGTATGAATACGATAAAATGCATACGTGTATTGAATTCTGTGGAACTTTCTAACGACGGAAATCTTGTACCGGAATGTTTGGTTTTAGGATATCAATAAATTCAATCTTTAGTATGTACTTCCTATCAAATCAATACAATAGCGGTTAGGTGGCACCGTCAAAAATCTTACCGCTATTAACAAAATCAAAATTATGGAAATTGATAACCACAACAGTACTTCAAACAAGATACGACGATATAAGCTTCCAAGTTACGCGCGTAATCCATTTATGTAAAACAGGTGAGCATTCGACTCCGACCGGATCGGCGACACAGCACTAAACCCTGTCCAACACGCCGCTGATAGCTCATAAACCTAATAATTTACTGCAAATAAATATCCCATATCACGCGCAAGAGACAATAATTTCCGATATCAATTCCTAAAGGGTTTCCCGGGTTTCATCGTCGACCGATCAATTATTCCATATAGTTATGTCTAGAAAGGCAGTGGGAATTGTGGACCGGCACACCGAGGTTGCTCTAATTGAATTTATGCAGGATTGCGACCGCCCTGCGACGAAATGGTTTATTGCTAATTGATCGAATATTGAAACTGGGATATGTTATGTGTTCCGTGATATTGTTGACTATGAAATATGCATGGTTATGTGCGGGTCTCGTGTGTCTTTTACAATGTTTTGATTTCCTGTCGATCGATCACGACCGAGGGAATATAGAGTGGTTGTTATAATGAAAGAAAGTTGTTTATTGAGGATGTTGCAGAGTAGGCTCATGTGGGTTTTGTTTTAAGGGAACAAGATCAGCTCCTAATTAAAAAGGCTTGAACTTAATTGTTGCTTGAAAACTTCAATTCAACTTCAAACTCTCCACTCACTTCAATAACGATAAACTAAAATTTTGGTTTTGGATTCTAAACCCACTACTTTGTTTTGTCGTGTTAGAAGAAAAATGTGTTAAATATTTTTTGCAATATTTGATCGATTACATAGTTTGTTTTATCAGGAGGCTCAGAAAGTGATTACATTATCTAAACTGAAGGACTAGTAATATCGTGTTATCTGTGTTTATGAAAATCTAGATCAGTATTGGTCACTTGTGCTATATAGACTGAAATGAGTGTTTACAGATAGCATTGGAAGCTTGTTATTAAAAATAATAATTATGGAGCGGTACGGTTCTTTGTAAATAAATAGTAATGATTTTTTGCTAAAAAAAAATCGTCACAAAAAAAGTATTTTCTAAGTTATTAAATATGTCTTTTCAGAAGTAATCTTCCTCCTACAGTGGCTAGTAACATTATATTTTATGTATTTTTTTTACTAAATAACATATTAGCATCATATGAAAAGCTGTACCAAAACACGAGTGCACCCGAACGGATACGAGTGAAGCTCGTGCGGATCCTATTTACATTACCGTCTATGCGTGTTCACACATTGCGCCCCGCGGTTGCACCTGTGATTGTCGCATGTGCATGTCCGACTTCGGAGTGTCTCTCTAAGGTTTTGTACTGGGTTGAGCGACTTTATTAGGTACTCGCTTTCTAAGGAACCGTTTTGCTTTAGTATTATAGAACATATTTTTCTTCTGTGGAATGGTTTAGGTCGTATAATGTTTGGTGGTCAATCCATTATGCTCCATACTATATGAGTCAACATTTTTAGAGGGAATGTGAGTTGATGTGGATGTATTCTTATGGGCGTTTATCGAGATTTAAGACTTATTATTTCCTGTACAGACATAATGGTATGATTTAAAAGATAAACTTCTCAAACTGTTATTAAGTATTTTTCATTAAACCTTGTGTTGTTAATAATGTAAAATAATACAATGTTGCTCGTAATTTATTTCCCTTTAATTTCTGCAAGACACGAAACGAAGGCATTATAAAGTTGTACATACATTAGTGTAATTGGTATCGTAATATTACGCCGTGAATATACGATGTGCATAAAAATAAACTTAAATGTCTATATTGTCGTAAGTTTGTAGCCGTGTTTCATACCGAGAACGCTGTGTAATTTTAATACTTGAGTAGCAGACCGTACTATAATTACGATAAAAACAAACAAAGCACACTTTAAATTAATATCCAGTGTATAAAATTGAGTTGCGCGCAATAAACAAAACAAAATCAGGATCAATAAGATCAATGTGGTCGTGCACGGGTTCTTATATAAAAACTTAAAAGTTAATTACTAATCACTATAAAGCAAACATTCAATTTACAAGGCGGGTTAATTGCGTTGGCCCGAAACATGCTTTGTAAAAAGTCAGCTAAAAACCGTATCTCAACTTATTTCTTAATTATAGACCAATTCGTGGCGGCGACGCAGGCTACGTGCCAGCCTGAGTCTTGACGGGCCGTGGCACTTGACCGATATTTCACTCTTATCACGACGTATTTATTTATTTATTTATTTATTTATTATGGCCAGCCAACAATTGTTTACACAGTACATTTTAACAAACATGAGAAATATAAAAGCAGGTGCAACAATTTCTTATAGGCTAGCACCACATGCAAAAGAAAACGGTAACAATTTTACATAAAAATCTGTCACAGGTTTTTTAAAATTGTTAAATATATTAATTGAGTTAAAAAAGATTATATAAAATTAAAATTTGAATGAAAAACAATTTAAATGAAATACAAATGAATTTAAGTAAATGCAATTTGAGTAGATGGTTATTATTATCCATAAATAACACATATTATGTAGTAACAATGGGGTTATCAACAATCACTTGACAAAGTCTACTGGTACTGTCCTGATATATGTCTACCAAATCACTGTAGTGGTTTAAAATCCTACATAACCTAGGAATTGGCGAGTTAGCACCTAATACAGTCCTTCGTAATGGAAGGCAGAATGGTGTTATTGCGGTTCGGGGGTATCTAGATGGGACACGAATTCTGATAAGACTCAACAATTGAGGACAATCTATTTTGTGTCTTAATAATTTGTACAAGAATACAGCATCGATCAAATCTCTACGCGTCGACAGAGTGCGCATCTTGTATTCGTGCAGACGCATCCTATAGGAAGGTAGGCGCTTAGATCTTCCTTCGCAAAATGCTAGGTGCCACAGAAAACGTTTCTGGACTCGCTCCAGCCTGAATGTATGAGTGGCATATTAAAGTTTATTGTCCCATGAACATACAATGTTTGCAGTTAAGCATTAGTAGTCTCGGCAAATGGTATCTCCAATAATTATACTGTTCGGATAAAGGTTATCAGCCTTTTAATGTCATGTGTGTGTTCTTTATCTGCTGAGATCTGCACTAATTTTATTATAAGTTGGATATACGAAGGGATGGTGCATAAAAATATTTTGCATGCATAGCGAGCTGCGATATAGATAACGAATGGCTAATAACTTGTAAGTATAATGATAATTTATAGGCCTATATTAATAACTTAAGTTACCAAATATGGTAAGTAAAAAACTATAGACTTGGTAAGGCGGTCATTTATTAGAAAACTTTTTTTAATAGTTTATGTTTTTTTCAAGGTTTATACATAATCAAAAAAAGTTATGCAAGTTTTAAATAAATTAGGACGAAATTTTTCACAAGAATACCATGCAAAAGCGTTCACACGCTTCTCCTAACAAAAAGTCAACAAGTATTTCCACGAAGGTGGTGTTTAAAGGGAAGCTGAGTCGAGCTAAGCTTACCTAGCTGAAGGTAAAGCCCTATTGTTGCGATAGCCTTGGGTTAGGCGACAAATGGAATGGCTGCTAGTCCTCAGACGGTATTAAGCCCAAGCGCTCTAATTTGAAAAAGCCAGACATATAAATTTCACTCTAATCCTACAATTGTGTGAGAGAGGAAAATTGGACGCAATTTCGTACGCACTCGTTTGCCCTGTAGGTTGCAAATCGTCACTGTTTATTGCATAATGAGCTTAGGGTGACACGAAAAAGGCTATTCCGAATACATTAATGTTCCGCACAGACATTAATAGAAACGGTAGCAATTACCAACCTACATGATTTCCTGTGGAACATCGAGATATGCGCGCTCTATAAATTATAATGATGGGCTGTTTGCAATTTGATACACTTTTACGTTCGCGGTTTAATTTTGAAGGCGAGCGTGTTTTGTTCACTTTCGAAAATATAATAAACAAAGTTGTCGGAATAATGATCATTAGGGTACACGTGTTGATTGTGTTAATAAAAGTTGCCGCCTACGTTTTTTTGCGGACATTCATTAAGGCATCCACAATGCACTATTATCCTGCCGTTCAGAGACGAACAAACGTATAGGATAAAGTCGTACAGGCCGTCGTTTAGAAAATTCCCTTTATAACTAGCTCACTAAACTCTTATTAAGTTGGAGTCGTTTTAATTTTATACGAGAGGCATTGTGCCGTGGCGTGTTTATCCTGGATCTCTGAGGCCATTTGTCGCCGTGAAATCCGTCTGAGTGACAAACAATACGCGATGGGAGACATAATGTTGTGCCCCGGCTCTGCCTCGACACGGACTCTTGTGTTCTCGTCTGCCGACTGCTACGCATTGCTCCTGCGATCCGGTTAGCTGGTTAGCTGAGCCCTAAAAGGTCTCCGGCGAATATAATGGATTGTAATTGTGTTCTCATAAGCGGCGCACCATGTCGCTTGTTCGATTCCGCATGTGACTACGATTGAGTCAGCGATACACGAGTAATGCTGTAATTGACGTTTACTATGTTCTTGCTCATTGTTGTCGGATGATATGTGTCAAGGCTTAAGCTTGGGAACGGAGGCGGCGATCTCAGCTGCGCACCACTATGTTTAGATTAGCCTAACAAAGAAAGAGGGTTATGTTTGTGAGGAGGCCATAAACTGTAATGAGGTTTGAAGTACAAATAATTTGCATGCCTTATTTATTTCTTTATCTATTGAATAATCCTGAATTGTACGTACGTGTGGTCCTTGCATCCTTTAACTTACTGTTTGTGCATTTACTTACAAGGGCCAAAGATCGTAAGAGACGACTTGCCAGTTGCCTTCAAGCGTAACACTGGCCCGTTCTCTTTACTTGACCCTTACCATTTGTTAAGAATAACGTTTGTTGTGTACTCTACGGTGTCTGTGTCCCTTGATCTTTAGTTATTAAGGCTCGCATCCTATTTATAATTAATCGGATTTCTTAAGGATCCTCCAAGCAATCATTAACTATATGGCCGATTATTTTTTTGGAATATTTCCGAACACATTTGTACCATCTCAGCTATTCCGTCACCGGAATAGGAATTCAAAAAACAACAGAACTTGATACATTCACAGTTGGCACCAGACATGCGAGAGTTGCGTGACTCGGATCGATTTACATGCTTTTTTTGACAACTTCTAATACCGGGCTACTGTCTTGTTACGCGTGACGTTTTTTGTAACTAACTAGAGGGAGGCTCGTGATGAAATTCTTGACATTAGAACCAATCTCGTGAATATGATAATTGTAGAAAATTGTAGGGCGTTTCGTTTCTTCCTGTTTGTTGTTGAGTAAACCACTTTGAGGTAGAACGTTGTGGGTAGCTTGAATGTTAAAGTAACGGTTGGTTGCGCGGTAAGCATTATGATGAAAATATTTGATTTAATCCTTAAAAAACTAAACATATTTTTACGTTATGGAATCAGGCGTTACTTTGCGGAAATACATGACATTACATTTTACAAAACATTTTTTTTTGTTTTTTGTCAGCTGCTAAGAGGAATTAAAATTAAATATTTTAATTCCTTTATTTACGTCTATCGCTAGACGTATACATTTATAATAGATTAATGATTTTCCTTTATACCAATACCATATTCAAAAACTGTTTAAAAATAGGGAATAGTGTTCGCTATTTAATCAAGAAACTTTTTATCGTACTTGTGTAACACTACAAGTACGATAAAAGCTTCTTCTGTATAACAAATAGGTTTATATGAAGACATTTAAAACAATTAATGCCGCGTGAGACACCATTCGTATCGTATTTAAAAACCCGTTAGCTATAGGTATGTTAATAAGTAGTTTATCAAGCATTAGTTCTATACAATACGGAACATGTTTCTAAGAATTATAACATGTTGTGTATGGGAAAATTGCGCTACCTTTAATGTTAGAAGAGTAAGTAAATATGTTCTATCTCTTTTAAGTTCTATTAATGTTGACTTAGTGGTCAAATGTTCAGCAATTTTAAATACCTAGTTCAATATCGTTTGAACACCTGGGAGGTGTAGAATGACATTTATTTACTACATATGAGCTCTTCAGTGCGATTATAAAGAGACATATTTATTTCGAACACTATTTTATTACGCTTTTATTGGTTTCACCTGTAATACACTATATAAGAAATCTTGAAAGTTTCTGGTCCCACTTCCTGTTTTCCGATTAAGATAAAATTTTGAATACTTGTTTAGTTAAACGAGATGTTATGATGATGATGATATGATTAACAAAAAGCGCGCTTCTTAGTTATTAGAACTTAGTTTTAGTTTTTAAAAGATAGCTAGAAAAAATACTTTTTGTTAAATGAAATAAATCTAAAAATAAATTCATAGTCGTTACTCTTTTTTAGAGTCCCGTAGCAGCCTTTATCCACTACCAACACATAACATAATCGGCAAATATTAAACTTTCCCCTAACATATTAAAAAGCAGGTCTATGCGTATAATTCAACAGATTCGATCGTCATTTGTTGGTAGTCTGTCCGGGAACTATCTAATTACGTTTCTTGCGTGTAAAGAATATTAATTTCGCTCTACCTGTGGAATTAAACTCCAGTAGAACCCTTTTTCTCGAGAAGAAATGATACATCTCATTATTTTTTGTTATACGTCATTAGTTTCGACCGTTCCCCACTTGTTTTTGAGGGATTGTATTATGCATTAATTTATTTCTTTAGTGTTTTCGAATTAGGTAAGGTCTTTATATGCTAGTTGATTGGCTTTGTGGCTTTCCAAGCTAAATAAGTTACAAATAAAACCTGAAATAGTGCATCGATACAGTTAACAATTGTTTTCTTATCGGTGGAGAATGGAAATTATAATTGTTCATTATCACTTTTTTGTCCATAAATCCGTTCACATGGCCGGAGTGCATTGAAGCGTTAATTGAATTAAATCGATATTATAGTGAAGGCAAAGCAGAACGATTAGGACGAGTGATGGCACGCTGCGATTCGTTACGGCCGAGAATCGTGGGGTCCCGTGGCTTACGTCTACGCGGACCACGCTCGCACTTCCGTCGCCATTCACTAATCGAACTAGTATCGAATATCACCCTCCATTCATCACGAAATCGATCGACGAATCAAACGATCGAGATATCGATTTCACGGACACGTCCGACGTTTGTGTTATCACCGTTAAGTTCAGTTTCGTTGAGCGGATGTATGTTTTTACGCTATTTCTAATATTAGACTTTTGGTGAAGACAAATATTTTTCGGTTCGGTTATATAATTGATTAGTTTATGATTCAAGACGGTCGGCACCAACAATATTATTATATTCACTTATTTGATCAACACAACTTGCCCCGTCTAAATGAATAAAATTGATTGCTTATACAAACTGTGCGCCCAAATACTCAGCCATCACAATAAATAAGGGCTTTAGAATAAAAAAAAAGTATAAGACGTGGACTGTGGATGGACGGCGCGGCGGGTCGGGCGCAGGCCAGCCCGACCTTGGCGCGCTCTGTAAGACAAGTCGATTTTGTTATTTGTTTATACACAACACTACCTGTTCCCGACACCGCCGTACGCCGAGGTGTGGTGCACGTATGCACGCACACAAGGACTGGACGCGCGCCGGCCGCGCTGCCCTCACATCGATGTCGAATCGCTCAGGTATTTTACGGCGATTTCTGTAATGAACATCGATTTATTGTAGCCACGGTATGCCGCTCAAAAACTGACTTTATAGATAAAACACACGAGCGCGATTACAATCAATTTTATTGAAACGAGACACGCAGTGTATAAAAGGAGCGAGTACTCTACTCCAATTAAAAATAAATCCGTAACGGAATTTATATTCGACATCGTTCAATTTAAAACAAATATTTATGGATCCTTAAACTGTTACGGCTCGAGCCATCGCGATACGTCGTTGAGATGTTGTGAAATGTCGTTGATGCAATGTTCGTATGAGATATACGCTATAAAACGTCGTAATAGGAAAATGTAACTAGATCCGACGGGACGGTTTGAAAGACACGGAAGCCGCCTGCATCTAAACGCTATAAAAATATTTCACCGCGGGCATCGGCGCTACCTGATAAGGATACGCAGTCATTTGTAGTAGCCTCGTGATCCAGAGCGCGACTCGAGCCCGAGACTCGGCTCACTACACAATTTATGTGTAAACCACTGTCAGCATTATCTACTTAATGTGTTTTGAGACACGCCGCTTAGATACGAAAGCTCCACGTCTAAAAAGGACGCCGAGGTTTTTCGTTGATCCTTTTATTCGTCAGTCGATCGGCCCATATTGGGATAAAGCCTTCATATATCGATCGATCGATCAACACAAAAACAAACGGAGATGCTGTACAGAAATTTGGTGGGTGACGTGACAATATAATTGACAAAAAAGTACTCTGTAATAAATGGCGTCCAGAGGGGCTTGCCTTTTTTGTCTTCATAAATATTGCCCAATAGGAGTGCTTCGTGACCTCTGTTTAAAATCACTGTTGCGATTACGTCCAGTGATTTAGATGGCCATTACTGGGTCGCCTCCACAGATGGGTGGTTGAATTACTGTCTTCCCGTTTGCTTTGTTGGTTTTGTACCGACGTTAGCTCGCCAGTAATTATGAGATCATGTTTCATAGTTATCTATTGATTCAGAACTGTTCGAAGTCTCAATTATGAATCATCGATTATCGTTCAAATCGAGAGTTATGTGCGACGGTCCTCTATCATCATCGTTTTCCTTGGTCTCGAGAGTTTGTTAACCCCGCATCAGTATGATTGAAACTATAAATTGAGGTTTATTAATGTTTTGTGTACTAACCTTTGCGGTAGACGTTCGTGTTGTTCATTGATTGCTTAATGTTGTGTGTTTTATCGGGCTGTGCCATGTTTGTCGCGGGTCGCAGGTCATCAATGTAACTTACTGCGATGTGGTAAACGAGAGCGGGCTTTACTTATGGCAAGATTAGCTGTACTATAAAATGGATATAATTATCTAAGTCTCAAAATTGTTCTAAGTCGAAATTTAAATCTTTATATCGAAATAAATCGGTAGAAATTTTTATCAAGGGGATAAGGGAAGATAAAGTTAATCTTCTTAACTTCAAAAACAACTCTCAGCATAACATATGCGAAACAAAACCACTTAGAAACATAATAAATATCTAAAATCTAAAACAATAGTTGATGGAATGTGTTGAAGTTTTTATTTCTATAAGAACCTTCAATATCCCCCGGGCAAGTATTCTTATTTCACAAAGTGCAGAGTTGTAGGAGTGCACTGGTACAAGTGTAGTGGGTTCGCGTGACCGGTCCGACACGATGCGCCCGCACCTATCATACGCTCTGTAACGTTCTCACGACATATTTTGACATTTCACTGAACAAATATAGAAGCCATTTTTGATTGGAACGTCAAACATGCGAAGAATGCGAATATATTGCTCCTACACGTTACCTTTTTGACAATAGCACCATACGTGTATTGGATTCAAAGGTCACATACCTAAGAAGATTTTATAGAGATTGAGGTGAATATTTGAATGTTATGGTCCGGTCTGTTGATGTCTCCACATTGTTGCAGATCGATTACCATCATCAATAACAATATATGTACGCAATGCGAGCCGGTCGTAAAATTGAGTAGAGAGCGACCGCATCCGATGTTTATATGCTACCGGAGACCGCGCCGACTATTTCTTTAATCTGATTCCGGATCAGTTAAGTCTTTACTCCAAAAACTCAATCAGTGTCCATGAAATTTACAAGGCAGATAAAATTTAATTTAATGTTTTATCGATAGGTGTACGGCCGTTTGTATAAGGCTGTGTGTGTGTGTCTGTACACAGTAATTATGCGGCGGATCGGCGGCGCGGGCGCAGCGCTGGTGGTCCGGCCCCCCTCTCATGCCGCACCGTGCTATAGAAAAGCTCACTACATCTGGGAACTCACGGCCGGACATTTAGTATGCTATAGTATTAGTATTGGCTTTCGACTCGGAAACTGTGAAGTATTGTTCATTGTTACACGCTAGACTTGTTTCAAGAGTGATTTAATGAAACCTGCATGCATACCTGGTTTAATTTCTACTAAGGTCTCGTTCGATCAGGGAAAGTGTGAGAATCGTTCGGAGGATGTTTCCAGTGTGAGTCAAGAGCGACGTGTACGGTCCACGTCGCCGATGCGCGATCGCCTCTTTGTCTACTTTTATTTGCCTGTCACTCAAAGCGCCTCACTCGGACGTGCTTTAAGCGCATGACAATGTACTTCATTGTCGGAGGCTTTAGCGACCTTTACAACAGTAAATTTCGTTGTCATGCATAAAACCATGTGTTTATATGGAACACTGTAAGCGAGGTTTCAAATAGCTCATTCTTAGTGTATGGAACAATTGACTCTTGGCGTTTGTACGACAAACAATCCCATTGCACCGTTCGATTCAAAACATCTACATGTAATATCTTGTCGTTAAAATATTCTCGTATGTAATATTCTTAACTGCGTAATTCGACAGGGATGAAATTATAAGCAATTAATTTCCATAAATTGATTATTCAATATCGGTTTAATAATTGCTTTCGCAAAAGCCATAACAATTCGTGTGGCTTTATAAATATATTCAGTTCATCAAAGTGAATAACCTTGGTAATAAAAGAGATGTCGTAAAAACTGAAGTGGTGTGTGATTATTGACTTTATGACGTCTGCCTTGATGGCAATTATCAAATAAATACTGACAATCACTTCACGATCCTTTCGGAAGACATTGATTGCCATCCTGGTTGAATTCGTTATAACTGTGTATTTCTGCAACTTGAGATAATACGTATAATTATATACTCATAAAATTTGCGTGTTCACGTAAATATTGTTATTAAATATAACCATGGCTTGGTTTTTCCCTCAGTCAACGGTACCTGTTTGTTTTAGTTATTTAACGGTTAGAACAATTGTGTTTCACAATGTAACTAACTCTTTGGCTCCCGTATGCCTGTCACAAAACTTTAATCCTTTTTGGCTGTAAACATTTATTTGTTTTTAAACATTTACCGACAGTCCGTTAGGCTATTGTTATCTTTTGTCTTAAATTGGCGAAAGCACATTTTTAAAAGGACCGTGCAAAATATTTATTTGCTGCAATAAATAAGCCCTTTACTAGACTAACGGTGCCTGCATTTCGAACGTTTATGGGTTTGCAGATTCTAAACATTTTTATTGTTTTATTTGCAACTCTTTTTGCGAACCCTTCAGTACCGTTGATTTCTAGTTGTTATCGTAGCGGACCGTAATAAAATCGGCGCTTTTGAAAGTTGCGTTGCGCAAAGAAAGTAATAAAGATAGAAAATTTAAAAAAGCAAATATTAGCGAATGGATTTTTATTATGTTTGTGAATCACTGCTTTGTGTTTGCCGACGATGCTGTAGAAAGTACGTAATGTTTATAGCAAGGTTACGACATTGCTTACTTCAAAGATGCGACATCCGTGCAATTTGTCGAAATTGATACTTAGTCAAATATTGCACCAACACGAACTATTGTCTAGAAAACAGAAAATTAGTTTCTATTCGTCTTTAATGGCGGTACTGTCATAATGTGACGAAACTTGAATTTTGAACATGTAAATGACTTCGATTTTTCCTGCCAACATAAATTAAGCCTAACATGACTTAAAACGGAATCCAATCGCTCAATCAACAGAAAACAATAACACTGAACCTTAAAAAATAATATCAAAATATTCAAATTGTCTCTTAACCGCGAGTTGGTATCGCCTGCGATCAGGTATGCGGCGTTTCAGATCCAGTTGATAAAGGCGATGGACCACGACCACGGGAGATTCATTGCGAATTGACAACGCATGGAGCAGGGGTGCTAACGTAACCACGTAACTTACTCGAAGGAAACAAGATGTGAAGATTAGATTGGACTCGCAATGTTTAGAATCCCTGTTTAGAACTGGCTCAGGTGATGTGTGGAGTTCATTGTGACGTAGTATGGTTTAGAAATGTTTCCGTGTTTTGGTGATTTATTCTGTTTGCTTTTTATTTTATTGGAGTTTAGCACTGACAGTAAGATATGTCTCTGTTACAATTATTTAAATGATCTTATCTCATTTAGTAATGATTAATATAGATTAGATATAAATCTAGGAATACATAATAACAGATGTAAAAAATACGCTCCTAAGCAAAACTAAAAAATAAAACTTGGATGAAGTTATTGAATCTTTAATCTTCAGCTGTGTTGTATACTATCTATACTTAAGTTAATTCCTCAGTTAAGAGTGTCTTCTGTCTTATAAAAATAGAAGCTAGCCCACATATTGTGTCTTTCATTTAGACTTACTTTTGAGGTCACATACACAGAAGACGCAACAACGAGGAACGTGGACATTTTTCCAAGTGCGTGACTGTTCCAGAGAACACATATCTAACAGTTAGCTTAACTTGATCCTATTTTAAGTCCCTACGCTTTCAGCGACTGCGGTTCGTAAAAAATAAAGGCCTTAGGCGTATTATCACAAAGATGTTTTCCAAATACTCGTATTACCGACGTTTACTTTTCCTGTTGAAGTTCGACGCTTCATTAAGTTTATTCCAAACCCATGTTTGCGCACGACAATGCTTCTGCATACATCGGATTCCGTATTTTGGGATAAGTGTCTTCGTATTTGCGTAGTTTTATTGATTTTATTATGCCTCGTGGATTTTATGTTAGAAGAATGTATTAATGTCGTGTACAAATAATTCCAACGCGAGTACTCGCCGTCCGCTTCGCATGCATTAGCATCTCATGCTGATACGTTAAGTGTTCCAGGTCGCGGGGTGCAATTACGCAAACAATATAATAGCACGGTGTCAGCCCAGTACTGATGGCCATGCCGGCTTATTTACTGCCACATATCGCTGCGAAGAAAAGAAATGTCAAGACATCCTCTTGTGTTGCGATTATCGTGTCGGAATCGCTTGGAGCTATGCTCGCCGGACCGGGACGCTCATACATAAACCCATAAAATATGCTTCGCTACGGGGAGAAGACAGTAAACAGCCATTATGCTTCATGTATCTTTTGAAGAGCGTCTTAGGTAGCAGTTTCGTCCTGGTGGTAATGGTAAATGTAAGTGAATATCATTTTGAGCACCATACGTCAGATGTTAAGATTAAGTGGACGAGTTTTGTGGGGCCCGAAACCGGATTGAATAAAAGTTTTTTGTGAATCCCTCCAGATTTGAAAATTATTACCATTTTAGTTTATTCAGTGAATGACGCTCGCTGTCTATTGTTTCTCGTAACGTTAGCAAGAAATGAATCATGTCGTGAATGACGTCGCAGAGATGAATGGCATCCAGTCTAGTCACACCAAATTTAGTTATTCTTAAGGCCATCTCCCAAACAGGTTCCAATTTTTATGAAACATTATCATTTCTAAGGAGGCCGACTGTGTAGCCTCTTGTCAAGTGCCTTTTTTCTAAATTTTAGCGTATCACGAAGACAAATCTCACAACGTAGCCCAGAGCCGCTCACACCGGCTTCTTTATCCTTTCCACAAAGGACGTAATAACCATATCAAACAGCGTGTCCCTTTGCTGTGCTGCATACATATTGCCGGGTACGAGCTATGCGACGCCTTTATTCTATATTAAAATAAGTAAAGAAATGCGTTTTGTTTCCGTTTGGTGCGAGGCTTCCATACCTAATGTGGAACCAACCACGGTATCTGAATACCTGACGTGTTCACAAATACTTACGACCGATATTGGTTATGACTTCACCTTTATGTGTTCATAATTGGGACATCTTCGACATGTACCGGTTTACCTTTATTTGTTTCCGTAGAGCTCGCAGAATTCTTTATCAGTATGATAATCTTATCTGAATCAACAATATTTTCCGTATTAGTCTAGTCACATACATGAATATTTTTATCATTTTAGTATCTGCTCGTAAAGTTAATGGGTTTCTATGAAAGGCTCATTATTTTTGTGTTGATAATATTTATATGTGACGTGGGGGCAGGTAGACGTCACAGGGCATGCTCCGGTTCGCTGTGTTTACGTGAGGGGCATGAGAACCATACAGACCGACCCCGCACATAATTTTAGTGGTCTCGTCCTTTGTGCCCGTCGTCATTGTTATTAAAGTAATCACGGTCGCCCTCCATCATACTCCAATCGAAACATTATGGGATATAAACAAAAGAAAGCAAGAGGAATTCAATGAAAAGCCATTATGTCGCCGCGAAGGGCACTCGACGAGCCTGTTGTCTCAATATTTTTCTTGGTGGATGGAGTTGACGCGTCATTCTCTCGCGTTCGTTCAAAAACGCCGCGTGGAATTTTGAAGGGCCCTCGATAATGGCCGATATTTACTGCCTTTAGATAATGTTATTTAAGCGACGGTCGATTGAATTATGGTAAATAAAACATGAATAATTGTCACGTGGCCATATGGACTCTTTGTTTAATGTTCCATTCATTGATGGGTTCTTCGTTTTAACATGAACAATTACTGTAAGTGGATATAAGATAAAATGCAACTTTCGTAAAAAAGAAGTGATTATTATTTAAAATTACCGAAATATTTGGAGATCTTTTCTTCAAGATACATTGAGATTATTGGTGATTTTATTGGGAAAAGCTTATAGGACCGGCATTTGATTGAAGGATTTGGATATGTGACACATTATTGTGACGAAGATACGTGGTCTGACAGAAAGATAATGCGTTTTAGTCGGTACTTTTGAGTTGCTATCCGAATCCTCCTATTGTGTCAGGTTATTTAAACGTCGCTTGATAGAGCTTTAAAGTATCGATCAGGATTTAATTTTAATATGGAAAAAACATGATACACTTTGAGTGAAGGATTGCTCTTGTCCAGATTTTTTATATATGTTTTATTCTATCTTTCCAAACATACGGAAATTATTAGACGTTTTCTAAATATTTTAAACAGTTAATACTTGAGCAAATAGAAGAACATTTGATATGGAATCGATGAAGCGTTAACAATGCGTGAACGTTTAGAATAATCGTACGTTGACAAAATCATACATCGGTCTTTATAACTTTCAAATTCTTATGTAAATTGTAATACTTAAAATATTGTGCATCATTTATCGAACCTTACTTCGAGAATCGATAAGTATTAAAGATGCTGTTTGCTTAAATAATATAAAAATAAAATTTATTTAAGTAAGAAATATATTTTTTTAAACTAAATTGCGTTCTTGATAATCTTGATGAATAATCCAAATTATGTTGTTTTGGCCAATGAATTAGATTAGCGAAATTAAGTTGCATTTATTCAGATAATTTATAATTAAAAGTCAAACACCCTATTAGTCCAAGTCTTAGGTACATAAAAATAATTAACTTTATCAAAATATCTTTAATAGCTATAACTCCTAATTTAGTGGATAAAGTTGATACTTATCTAGATTTTACGGCAGACTATTTTAATCATTCAAAATTATTCTAAATTCCGTCTATAAGGAATAATAGCGCAATAAAATCTTAAGTATATTCACAGACGAAGCTCGGATTTAAATGGAATGGTCATGTTTAGAAACTCATAAGAATATTGTGCTCGACAAAAATGCCAACCGTGCCTCCGCACGGGGAATGCTTTGAGACTACTATACTCGTAAATTGGGAACGTAGCAATTCCAGATTGTATCATTTGTAGGCAATTTAGGCTTTGAACGAATGTTTTATAGCTTTATGTGGAAAGCCGAAACTAAATTAATGGCCTTAAGCGTTTTAAGAAAAAAATATCGTAGTCGAGTCATTAACTACACGAATGGGGAATTCAACGACAAATGTCAAAGCGATATATTCCGATAGATGATAATATATGTGTACACGTGTTTGGTAAGTAATTTACCAGTAGCTAGAGCTACAGTCAATATTTAGATATCTCTCGAACTGTTCCACAGTTAATAGGTTACTGAGTCATCTGTCATTGCGAAAGCTCCCAAAGGGTTTGCGAGTAACAAAGTCTTTGTTGTAGTTTGTGAAAGATCTGCCAGTATTTATGTTATTGTTTACGAGGTTCGCGACAACCCTTTGTTTTGTGACGTAGAACAATGAAGTTTTAACTGGTAAATGTTTATTGCTGCTGGGTTGCGAATTGCTGTCTCGAATGGGTTTGTCACTAGATTCGAAAGTATTGTCAAGTAATAGAGTGGTCCCGTTAGTTTTATGTTATAGAGTGATTTATGATCTAGTTACCGAGATCTGAATATTATGGGATTTTTATTGGTGCCGTTTAACGTGTAAAAAATAGGGCCGTTATGTTTGGTAACATTTATACGAAATGGAAATAGTTTCGTAAAGGTAATCAAATACGTCGTAAAATTTGCCGCTTTGTAATTTGATAATGTGTTAGAAAATTGCAAGATTTATATTATTTGAATAGTAATTTTTTATTTTATTATCTTTTTAATAACATAGATACCTACATTTAATTATGTTGCTGTTTTACATTGAGAATAATTAAGTTAATATTAATTGTGTACATTTGAGTGCTTCTAATTAAAATTAATGAACGTCTGAATTTATGTTATTTATTAAATATAAAGTAATTATATAATTAAGCATTATATTTCAATACTTTTTATCTTTTTTAATATTCTTAGGTGTAGGTGTTAATTTCACGTACTTGCCTCAATACATTTTTAATAGATAAGATAGATTAGACACATTAATTGTTATACAGCATTTATTAGCATGTATTAGTCACAGTTCAAAATATCTATAATCCGAAATCAATATTGAAATCACAAAACAACAATAAAATTTATCAATACCATCCAGTCTTTAATTCACACATTTTTATTTTTAATATTCGTCGATTGTTTTTCGATTCTATATTTGAATTTGACGTGAACAGCTAGTATCGGCAGGATGGCTGTCTAACCGTATCTAAAGCGTTGATCAAAACATGTCAAATAAATATTCGAGGCACTGTTATTTTGTAGACAGATGAAACTATCAAATGTAGATTAAAAGTATAATGCTTAAACAGTATTTTTAAGACGTTTTTGTTCTATAAGAAAAGACGCCAGAAGGCAATTTCATTTAATAGTTGTTTTGTTATATGACTTGAATTGAACTTAGCGGAGTGAATGTAATGTCTTATAAGAAAAAAAAAAACTATTTAACGTATTGGACTGTTTTACTTGAGAAAAGAAATTTGACACCAACGCACTTTTTTCAAACTCACCAATTTTTTCCAAATGTTTTGTTTATAATTTCTAACGTTACCTGTCTGCTTTCAATTCGTATTTTAAAATTAAATCTGCTGTTCACATTTATGACAAATTGAATTAAAACTTTTTGGTCTTTATTTGACATCGTAGCTACTTATCCCATAAAGGATTATAATCGTGAGTCCCTTACTCGTTTAGAAGCACAAAAATAACCAGTTTCTCCAACGATTCCTACAACCTGGGCGGTATGATAAGCGACTGATTTACGTTTTTTCTTTTATTTCTAAATTAGCATCAGAACAAATTGGATTCTTAGTATCACGATCTCCTTTCTTATCGCGGAAGATTGACTATAAGAACGTTACTAAATATCTACTTATTTAAAGTAATAGTTTTGACAGTACCACATAAATTACACCGATGTAAATCCCTCGGAAAAATGTTTACCATTTATAATATTCATTTTATTTATGTAATAGCTTTAGAATCATTGATGTGAATATCTCAAAGCAAATTACTTCTAGTAGCGCGCGTGCCATTCACAGTCACAAATTCCTCGTATAAAATCACTGTACGAAACGTAAATTATGTCAAAGTACACGATTTACATATTCATATAGCCAGGCTTAAGCGAAGTAAGCTTCATTTTTGTTTATTGCGTACTTACAAACCCTAGCATTAGTAGGCAGATACACTCTCAGAAAATCCATTAGTGTACCCATCGCCGTACTGTAATCAAATAACCAGTTCTAGTCTAAAGGAATAAGTAATTCATAAAAACGTCCCCTGAGTTAGGTCTTATATCAATATAATTATATCTTCAGACTTTGCGTTATAGTTTATCTTGAAAGCACTGGAGGCAATGTATCCATTTTCTTATAAAGTTCTTTACAATGTAACCGCAGAATCGCCTTAAGCTACTAAATGCTACTATAGACATAAAATATAATGCTTTTTGTGTCTTTACTAGGCAACGTTTGACGTTTGCTGAATTAATCTTTAATGTTGAAGCAGTAAGGCTTAGAATGGCTTGTTGTCGATCTACAATACTACGTACAATTTGTTAGGGCAAGTTTACACAGGACCCGAAGTGCAACGTCGGGACAAACATGAAGCTTTGTGCTGCTCATGGAAAGGGTAAATATTGACCCTTTACTTCGGGGAAAAATGCGTTTAGACAACAGGCGAGCCGCTGTGTACTGTTTTAGTTATTGGTATTAGGTTTGGGTGCTCTTGAATGCTCGCGGCGATTGTTGCCGCCTATACATCATTGTTTAAATTTCTTTTGGGGCGTTTAGATGCCGACATCGATGCCACAAAAGTGATCGAGCATTAATTATAGGAGCAATAAAAGTTGCTTCATGTTTGTTTTGAACGGTAGTCGTGAAGTTGCCCTTAATGGTTTTGGGGTATCCTCGAAAAGGGTGCATTATCATAGCTCGGTATTTCTTATCGTGGATATAAAACTTGTTTAGCAAGCGACTATGAGGTAATCTGGTGGTCGTGACTTAGATTAAAAAATGTATCTCAAAAATATGGCTATATTCTCAGTTGTGTGAAATGTTTGACAAGCATTAAGATTTAAGATTACCAAATTGTAGACTTTTTTTGCTGTGATAAAGTAGTCTGTACTGCGCCAAATTATTTGTAAGATCTTGAATTTAGATAAAAGCTTTATATTACTGCCAAGTTCGTTCGACGACAATGCATTTTACACCTCAAGTCATGATGGGCTATCAAAGCGCAGTTGACAGTCGCCGACAATTCCCTCAATGTCCCGCTAATCGGCATTTTCCCTCCGTTATGTGGTTTACAATGCACCGGACTATAAACTTGTAAGCCAGCTCATTGTGCTCAGACAAAGGTGAGTATCTTTGGGGGCTGGCTAGATTGTTATGTTCGGCCTTTGCGTATGTATGCTAAATGGTTGGATTGTTTCCGACGGTAAGGTTACCATGCGGTCGCTGATTATGACAGGACAGTTCTAATAATAAAACTTTATTTTTTTTACGTCTATAATTATTTTCAGTTGACCATTCTCTCAAATTACCTATATTCATTGCACTTTTTTCGAAGGGTCTTTAAGTGTGTTTGAAACATGTATGCAAACCAAACAGCATCAGGTTTAATATGTTCAGAATATATTAATTAGTTTTTGTACAGCTAATGGTTCAACTCACGATCTTTGACAGCGGGACTTGACAGTTGCAAACTTAATACGATCTACGATCATTTTGAAAATAATTATGCATGTTAGTATGTACTATTAATAATCAATCATTATTTTACAGATAAAACTTAACATGTGCGGGTGCGTCCACATCTAATGAACGACCATTACACGAGCAGCTTGCGAGGCTTTTGCGAGCCGCTCGTGAGCCGCTCGCGAGCATGCCGCGAACGCACTAATGTCAAAAACGCCGTGATTGGCCGTGAAACAAACGTGCGCGCGCCGCTCACGCCTGTTCGCAAGCTGTTTGTGTAATGCTCGTTCGTCAGAAGTGGACGCACACTTACACTAACTCACTACAACGTTTATGTAAATGTTATTCCCGACAACATTGTTAATCCCACGCTAAACTCAACAGTAGATATCCCGGAATATCCTCAAAGAATTGTTACCCTACAAAAACAAGGAGTGCATCGCGTATCATAAACCCGGTCACCTACACAACATAGCGACAGTGTCCATTCACACTGACATCCTAAAATATTTATCGTCGTATGATATAACATTACGATATGAACCTTTGTGCTGCCTGTTGTAAAATGTACTAATGATATTAGAGTAATGTTGCACCTTAAATTGTTCTAGTGCCTACTGTTTGCGAAGCGGAAGTTAGGTCAATAAATGGTGAAGGTAAAAATTTGTGTATCTATAGTGGATTACAAAGTACAGCTTTTGGAAGGCCGAAAATACATACTAGTAAGCATTTTCTGTAAACACTTCATCACCATATTCTTTTGATCTTGCTAAAAGAGACTGCTCAAAATCATCCAGCAAAGTTTTGATAAATGGTTGCAATAGAGTTTCAGATGGATTAACTATGCGGATTTGCAAATACTTTGTCTTAGCCGATATTTTTTTTAGTAGCCGTAACTCTACCTCCTTAGGTAAAGTAGAATCTAAATCTCATAGCCCCTTGGCTGTGAGATTTTGACACAGCTATTTTCTACAAAAAATAAAAAAGCCAGAAGGTCAAAATAAAGTCGGCAATAAGAATAAGGGCGAGTCTATAACCATTAATCATACACAATACCAAAGCCTACTGTTTCTAATTTCTTAAAGGAAAAAGCTAATAACAATTTACCCGACCCCGTAATCGAACCTTAGACCCCACACTCGCAGTTCCTACGGCTAATGACGTGGTATGTTTTTGTATCAGTATGCAAATTAACCTATCATTTGCCTTGATGAATATAAATATGCAACTGTAGGATATAGAAGGAAAGGGAGGCCTTTGCCCTTCAGTAGGACAATACGGGACAGGCTTATAAAAACAACTTGAATATTGTTAGTCAGAAACTAAAAATATTCAGCATCAAATTAATTGTGCATAAAAGTCACGGCCAGTCCAAACAGGTTATCGTATAACATCGATAGTTTTATGTATATTCACCAATACTGCTAATATTATATAAAAAGATATCTATATGTAAGTGTTACATAATCGTCCTGTCCGTAATTAGGATTTCCGTTACACATGATGACTTAATTACAAACAGTGTCAGTGTCTGAGCTATTAATAAAACAGTTTTTATCGTCTGTTCTCCGTACCATGAATTTTAGAACGCCAAATTCCCAATCTCGTATCAAATTTCATAAGGTGTTGAAGACTTGCTTTAAAAACCAACACATTTTTTACGCTCAATTTATATCATCCATTTGCATACATATATTAAAAACATGTATTCTAAATTAGATTTATATTGCGATTTTAACCGATATGAAATTGATAAGCGTCATAAACTTTTAGAGTTACGCGTTTAGGCGTTATTAAAGGAAACACATAATTAAATATGAGAATGAAGTTGTAAATTTCATTGTATATAAATTTAGTTTTGCGTAAATGTCAGACACTGATCGAGTTGTCCGTAGGTTATTGTAACAATAAATGTAATATGACCATCGTTGCCTATTAAATGGTTTGATACATTTCCATATTTATTAGCTTTAAATATTGTTTGGTTAAATGAGATTTTGTTGGGACGGGCCTGTTGGTCTAGTGGTTAGAGTCCCCGGCTGCTATACCGGAGGTCGTGGGTTCGATTCCCACCCGGGACAAATGTTTGTGTGATGAGCACGATCATTTATTCGGTGTCTGGGTGTAATTTATCTATAATATGTAGTTATTTAGAAATATATACGTATGTTTATCAGTTGTCTGGTTACCATTACACAAGCTCTGCTTAGCTTGGGATCAGACAACCGTGTGTGAGATGTCCGGGAATATTATTATTATTATTAATTATGATATGTCTAACGATTCAGTACTTTGGAATTTTCGTTCAAGTAAATTATTAGTAAACGTTATTACCTAAAAATAAGCAAGGGTGTTGATCAATCTTGTTCCTTCTCTGTCCGAGTAGAAGGTTTTTTCGCTTAATTCAGTTATGGGCGCGTATTGTGTATCATTTATAAATGTAATTCAATATTTTATTTATTTAGCTATCATGTCGGCTATCATAAAAGACACGTTAATTTTAAGATATTTACGCCATTCATAAATTCAACCTTTTTGGACGTTGAAATCTTTTCTTCGAAGAATCTTCTCGTACATAGCTACTATTTCTTTAGTTTGGAATATGTTCACTTTTTTTGATCAATAAATTATGTACAGTTTCTAGTTAAAAATCTGAGATTAGTGTACATCAAATTATAATTAAAGCTGTACATTTTAAAATAAATATTGCAAATTAGTTATCATATTAAAATATTATGACGGGCCTGTAGGTCGAGTTGTTAGTGACCTTGACTGCTATACTGGAGGTCGTGGGTTCGATTCCCACTCTGGACAAATGTTTGTGTGATGAGCACGATCATTTGTTCTGTGTCTGGGTGTAATTTATCTATAATACGAGTATGTATGCATTTAGAAATATATGTTTATCAGTTGTCTGGTTACCATAACACAAGCTCTGCTTAGCTTGGGATCAGATAGCCGTGTGTGAGATATCCCAGGATATTATTATTATTATGTTCAAAAATTACTTAACAGTATTATCTTTATTAAAAGCTTTATTCGTTGAAATAAAACTACTTTTTACGGATTTTTTCGCGGTTTATATTAAGATTTTAAGTCCCGACGTTTCGACACCTTTGCAGGTATCATGGTCACGGGTAGACTGAGGTGGTGTTCGTCTTGACGGTTGTTGTTGCTCGTTCTACCTTCATATTTTTATTAATTATTTGTGTTCCGGCCTACGCAATATGAGCTCACGGTGTCTTGAGGTCTTGCAGTGCTGCTCTTGGGTTTGATTTTGAGTTTGTTAATTATTGGATCCCAAGTAGGTGATATCTTCCAGCCGTCTTCTCTATTGAAATTAGGGTGTTTTTTAATCTCAATAGCCTCGCGAAACATCCTAGGTAGGAATTTTGGTTCTTTAGCGAGAATCTGTGGTTTATCAAATCTAATGTAATGGCTGGAGCCTTCAGCATGATCGGCGACTGCAGACTTCGTTGAGCGGCGGTGTTTCACGTCAGCAATGTGTTCTTTTACGCGGGTCCCTATACTGCGTTTTGTTTGTCCGATGTAAGAGAGTCCACAGTCACAGTCTAGTTTATAAACTCCTGCATCTTGTAGAGGTATGTGACACTTGACGGATTGTAAGGACTGACTAATCTTCTTGGGCGGCTTCAATCAAAACATACTTCAAGCCGCCCAAGAAGATTAGTCAGTCCTTACCATCTGGTAAGGATCATTCCATCAGGATGTTTCGCGAGGCTATTGAGATTAAAAAACACCCTAATTTCAATAGAGAAGACGGCTGGAAGATATCACCTACTTGGGATCCAATAATTAACAAACTCAAAATCAAACCCAAGAGCAGCACTGCAAGACCTCAAGACACCGTGAGCTCATATTGCGTAGGCCGGAACACAAATAATTAATAAAAATATGAAGGTAGAACGAGCAACAACAACCGTCAAGACGAACACCACCTCAGTCTACCCGTGACCATGATACCTGCAAAGGTGTCGAAACGTCGGGACTTAAAATCTTAATATAAACCGCGAAAAAATCCGTAAAAAGTAGTTTTATTTCAATGTCTAACATTCGCGTAAACCTAAGAAAAGCTTTATTCGTGTTTTATTTTATAGTTAATTGCATAACTGTGTTAAGTTATTACCCTAATCTTTACGAGACAAGTTATGAGTGGCAGTAAGGTGAATCGTTTACGTTAACAAATGACTAATGGCAAACTTTATTGGATGGCAACAATGTAGAGCAGTTATGTTAATATGTAAATAAAGTTTTATCTATACATATAATAAAATTGTAGAAAAGTGGTGTCTGTACAATGGAAATATAAACAAAAAAAGTAGCAAGGGTTGTTATAATATCGATGCTGAACCCGAAATTATAATTATTATTATTTTTGTCTGTTTGTCTGTTTGTCTGTGTGTTTGTGCACGCTAATCTCAGAAACGGCTTACTCGATTAAGATGCGGTTTTCACGAGTATATTGTTGTAAGCTTCACTTAACATTTAGTGTTTATTTCATGTCAATCGGTACATAAATAAAAAAGTTATGTCAATTTGAAAAATCATCTATCTATACATATAATAAAATTGTAGAAAAGTGGTGTCTGTACAATGGAAATATAAACAAAAAAAGTAGCAAGGGTTGTTATATTATCGATGCCGAACCCGAAATTATAATAATTATTATTTTTGTCTGTTTGTCTGTTTGTCTGTTTGTCTGTGTGTTTGTGCACGCTAATCTCAGAAACGGCTTACTCGATTAAGATGCGGTTTTCACGAGTATATTGTTGTAAGCTTCACTTAACATTTAGTGTTTATTTCATGTCAATCGGTACATAAATAAAAAAGTTATGTCAATTTGAAAAATCATCTAAACATATAATAAAATTGTAGAAAAGTGGTGTCTGTTCAATGGAAATATAAACAAAAAAAGTAGCAAGGGTTGTTATAATATCGATGCCGAACCTGAAATTATAATTATTATTTTTTTAGCTGTTTGTCTGTTGGTCTGTGTGTTTGAGCACGCTAATCTCGGAAACGGCTTACTCGATTAAGATGCGAATACGTTGCCGCCGACCGTGTAAGTAACTGTGAAACCATTGAATTACCGGTGGAGATATGTTGAGGGAGCACAATATGCCAAGTAAAATATCGAAATCAACAGTATTAAAGGCATTGCTGAAATCCAGCAATGCAAGTACCGGTAGATTACCGATTTCCATGCCTGATCTAATATCATCCGTAATTTGAACCAGAGCTGTGGTAGTGCTATGTTCAGGTCTAAAACCTGACTGGAAGGGATTGAGAAGGTTAAATTTAGGAGGAAATGCACTAATCTGCATATGGACTAGACGTTCAAGGACTTTTGAGAGGAAAGGCAAGATAGAAATGATTCGGATTCCTCTCATTCTAAATAATTTCCCATTTAGTTTTAAACGAGTCCAGTTTCCAGTCAGCCTATGTTTTGCGATGACGATTAATAAAGCCCAAGGTCAGACGTTGAAAGTTGGGGGTGTAGATCTAAGTATCAGCTGTTTCAATCAATCCTAGGAGCCTGTATGCTTTCATCCCCGATGGCCATACGTCAAATATCGTATCGGAGAAGCGTCTGTAAAGTAAATTTATAGCTACCCAAGCGAAAGTATATGTATAAAAACCTAATTCTAAATATGCTGCCCGAAAAGTAACTATTCCACGCGGACGAAGTCGCGGGCACAGCTAGTCATAAATATATATTATGCTAGTTTAAGATAAGCCTTAGTATGTCTATAATAAAATGAAATATTAACTTCTTTTGTTATATTTTGAGTTTTACAGTGATTCAATTTGCTCTATACGCTCTTGTTCCTGGTGATTTTTTATATTTTTTTGTAATCAAATATTGCAGACTTTCTGTAGTTTTCTTTTCAACATAAATGCCTTAAATATAAAGTAAGGTATTATGTAACATTATTTAAAAAATATTTGTTATTTTATGGTATTATTATGTACTGGAAAGTAATGCAATGTAATGGAAATAGCTTTCCTAACTTTAAAGTCTCTTAAGATGAAAGCAAAACTTTGAACAATAGTATTTTAATTAAAACATAAGACACTCGTTTAAAAACGTTCTTATTTTAGTTTAGATAGAAATAAACGATTCTGAACTGCTCGATTCGATCCGTTGAGCAATATGTTAGGGCCGAGCCTCACTTTGAAGATAAATTTACAAATGGCGGCGACGCCGTGTGTTGACAGCGCGCATGCGCTGCGCAGACGCATTGTCGCAGCTGTGCTTGACTTGCTGACTAAATATAATAAGGATTATATCAAACAAATTCACAGAAATTTGGGTTACAGGTTAATACATTGAGCTTGTCTTTGAAAGAACCCCTTTGATTCAGTTTGTTGCTTCTTCTAAGACGTTTTGTGTTTGATGCGTTTGGCTTTGTTTAAAAAACTACAAAAGGATGCTGAAAGTATTTTTGTGTTAATATTTCCGAAAATACTACCCACATATTATAGTTTGTGCTTACTGCCATATTTATTTCTATAATGCAGAACTATGCTGTCTATAGGAAGTCTAAACACTCACAGTTTTAAACGTGTGTTAGTAACAGTATTCGTCGTCGTACTATGGTCTATATTTTCGGGGATAGAACTTCAAACAAAAATGCTTTATGTTTTCATAAAGCATTTTTGGTTGAAGTTTTATGTATGAACTATATGAAAAGTTATACCTGTCGACGCAGTGCTGACTGGATTTTTAAATGAGCCGTCGAGTCTCACCCCCCTTACTTCTCGTTTCTGTCACTGTATTTGGTCCCAAAATATTCAAGACCTATGGATGTCCCTACTCACTTTAACTACTGCATTGTGAATATAATTATCTCATATTCTTCATTATAATATTCAATTATGGTAATGGCTTCCAAGTAGGAATATCAACAGTGCAACATTCACACTATTTACCAATTGACAAAATATAAACTAGATAATAGATGCTATGTAAAGGAAGCGCATGTAGAGGAAACGATATTTTATATTCAAGTTTTTAGATAAAAATACGCATCTATTTATGGTAATAGTTAGAAGTCAGCGAGCCGGTGTGTTACCTGTCAGGTCGCGTCTAAACCGATATTTGTTACGCGAGTGACTCTCGTTTAGTGCTGACACATTGACTATTATTTCCATGAATAAAAAGTGACTTGACCGTTCCCGTTGTCATTCGGGAGCTGGTATAATAAGCAGGAATTTACATTTCATCGGCTCATACGTCGCTCCGTTGTTTCTTGCGTTTTAAATTTTAAATTTATCCTTCTTTACTGCGACGCATCGACTATATTATCTAGAAAATATTTCAAGTTTAATTTTAAAAGTCAAGACGGAAAATAATGGTTGCATAACATTTAAAATTCGTCATTATAACAAGTATAGTGGCCGCGTTCTACGCTCATTAATTACATACTCATTTATGCATGTAGAGTTGAGTTTGAAGACCCACCCGCGCCATCGTCGCTGCCCTTTAATGAATTTTTAACAAAAACTTAATTAAAAATCGTATCTCGCGTGTTCGAAGGAAATGAACTCATTCTTTGGACTCGCTGACTGACGGGGAACTGACGGGCCGTCATTATGGAGAGCGACCATTGTTTCTGGAGCTGCAGTACCCCGCGCTGCAAACAGAAAATTGTAGCCCCCGGCAGATTCAACGTGCAGTCAAAGGTCAACTTGCACTGGCACAGTTGTATGTTTTGGAAATTTTGTAGTCGACGAGGTATGCGGTAAATGTTATTACGCACGTAATTATTAATTATTGGTTCATGTAATGTTAACTTTGGTTCATCGTTAATACACGTTTAATAATACGAAAGAGTTCGGTTTTTATGTTTTATTAAGTGCATTTACTTTTGAAGACAAAGTATGTGTAAAGATAATGTAGTACTGAGAAAATGGATGCAAAATCAAGAATCATTTAATAAGTATAACTACCACAATGGGGCAGAACAATGAGCATCTTCAAAAACCAATACGAAGAAGTAAATAGAAACTCATACAGGTTTGATGGTAATTCAAATATTCTATTGTATTCGAATCATATCGCATACATCGGTACGCAGGGCTTGTAAACATTTTTTCACGTCCACTCTAGGTGTATTGAGGTGGCAAAAAGTGTAAAAAGTCTCGCATGTAGGTATGAAGACGCTGGCTTCAACAAAACCAACACGGGGCGGCCACAAATTGGCGGTTCAGCGAGACGGGCACGTCGTGACCGAACCGCCGCGCCGCCGCGCCGCGGGCGCATCGCAAGCCGCGGTCGCGGTGCGAGCGGAGCGGGCAGCGGGGAACTGATGACCGAAACTATAGTAGTTCAGAAGCGTCAGCATCTGAAAACAAAGAGGAAAACAAGGTGATAATATTATTCAGGTAGTCTAAATTTGTATCACCTACGAGAAAATAAAATAAAATTTTACATTATATATATTATGTTACATTTATCATTCATATTCGAATTTAAGTTTTCCGTATCTTGAGTAACTGAAATTATAACCAGGTTAGTTATGTCTTTTGATACGGTATAAATAGGTTGCAAGAATTAATGTCAAATTATTCAAACGTCATTTGTATACACAAGATTTGCGAAAGCAAACGCAATCTAACAAGTACAGTATCTATTACCGAACGCCAGACTAACAAGCCATATCGAATCCAACAATATAAAATATGCCTCGTTATAACATCGTCCTCATAATTCAAAAAGCACAAAATTATTTATTACGCGGTCATAAATTGTATTAATAGACAGCGCAATAAGCTCGCACCCTTACGAGTCCAGTACGATTATTTGCTCAGTAATGGTAGAAATCCATTAAACAAGCTCCTTTTAGTGATTGAACAAGTACAAAGACTAGAATGCATTTTTGAATTGCATGCAGCCAATTTACAGGCACTAAATTGCATAGCATGGAAATGTAGATTTTTGTATTATTTTTCGTGTTGCGAAATTAATTTGAGAGCTGACTTATATTTAATTTATTAAACTTGATTATTGTGGGAACATTTTCAGATCCCTTCATAGAAAGGGAACGGATTTTAAATAAAAAAAAATATAAATGATATTAATATTGGTAAAAAATATTTTCTCTCCTATTACCCATAAAAAATGAATATCGTTTTCCCATTTCACCCATAGTAACATAAATATTTTTTGGTACAGACTATCCTTCTCAGTAAATAACTCTTTTGTCAACGACGAAGCGTTGAATGTCTTTCATATAAATCTTGCATTATACTGACAATAGCCGTCATACGAGATGGTAGTAATTTTTTAAGTACTGTTTTACTACCCACGCGGTCACGGCTAGGCTTTCTGACCCCTGGCTATAGAATATACCGGCTTTTCAATGTCAACACATTACCTATTAGCCGTGTTTTGTGCCTCCGTTGTTGGCTATTTCCTGACGTTAACTTTGACGCATGTTTTAAGTCACACAGTATTATCAACTTCATACATGAACCTTGTTTCAGGTTTCTGAATCTTACTTCAATCATATTTCACATGTCTCTGTTACATGGGGAAAATCTTTTATAAATAAGTCAAATCTCAGTGAAATAAATGATCAATAAATAGGTAAAACCGAGCCTAAGGTCTTCTGTTCGGTCATTTAAATATGTCCATCTAACACATAATTGTGTACATTTAGATAAAAAAGTCTGGACCTAATGTGGGCTTTGAAATTAAATCTAAGAATTCGCGTAGAAGAAGTTTAGTAGTATATTAATGTCAAGTTTGCTCGCATGTGACTGACCGAAATTAAGCGAACTATTTCAGTGTTAGCTTCTCATTTTAAAAACCTGTTTTGTTTTCGCTTTAA
Organism: Autographa gamma; assembly: GCA_905146925.1. NCBI lineage: Eukaryota > Metazoa > Arthropoda > Insecta > Lepidoptera > Noctuidae > Autographa > Autographa gamma. The sequence continues at coordinate 4,397,048 of LR989858.1, forward strand.
CGCCCATGACTTCCCTGTCTTGTATCATACTAAAATTTATCGTCGATAGAAAATATTATGGGAACTTAGTCACAGTGTCGGCTTTATTTCGCAAGAAACGTCTCGATAATTTAGTGGCCTGTTAGATGTATAAGGCGATAAAATACTCATTTCTTCTTACGGTTTTCTGTCACGCTAGTAGTTAAACAATATTTATGAACAAAAACGCATCTTTTATTGTGTCCAGCTGTAGAAGTGAGGAGGTTTAAAAGATGAGAGATAATTCTTACATTGACTTAAAGTTGATGGTAATTTCTGTCTCAATTGTCATTTATTTTCTTGTCACATTGCATTATCTTCAACAGGTCGGAACAGACTTACTATGGTAAATCTTTCCTTTAAATTGAGAAGGTAACAACTTCCTTATGCGATCTTTGGTTTAAGATATGAAGCAAGAATTACTTACTGATACCATTGACAAATTCTTTCAATAAATAGTCTCATCCATTTTAAAACGGAAGCTAAGGGCCAATCTACAGCAATCTGAGAACCATTTTTTTCTTACTTTCTGAATGGTGTAATATACGGCAAGGTCACTTATGAATGGGACATCCCAGGATTAGGATGTCATGACCTCGATATCTGAATCCAATCGAGCGTGCATAAATATGCGCAGGTTAAGATACTATTAGCATAATTTCCTTATGGTCGTGTGCGGTCAAAAATATGAAATTGACCGTTGTTGTATTTATTGTGAAGATGGATAATATTTTAGACTGTAAAATGTGTGTTAAGATGCAACGGCTTTAAATAATGCGTCTTAGATCCTAAGATCCTTACGATGGAAAAAGAAGTAAATATCAGTTAATTTTTCCGTAAATTGCTGTCCATCACGCGTTCTTAAATCTTATGTGCTAAGCTATCATATTTGCAGAGTTCGTACTTACTGACAAACATAGTAATCAAGTTTGGCAGTCTTTTACATTACAAGGACCGCGTCCACGTCCGGTTGTTACATAAATCGATTCTTCCAAATGGTTATTCACTTCTATAACATTAAAATTAGTTCCACCGCTTTATTCATGTAACCGTTGGTAGCACGCGTGTTTTAAAAGTCATCAGAAGGATGCTACAAAAACACAACGAAACTAGCAAAAACGTTCACATACATTGCGTAAACTGTTCCATTACAGTTTGATTACGAGCACGCAACGAGCAGTGTTTTGTGCAGTAAAAAAACAGACTGCGATCGTCACCGGACTTCATTTACATATAGCGCACATAAATTCTCGTTTGTAAGAACACACTGGCACTTTTATTGTGCAGTCTTCGTTCGGAGCAAAAAACTGACAGTTTTTTTAACGAGATAGACCACCGCTACATGACGACCTCTGATCGCGTCTATACAAATATTAATTCTTCGCATGTTGAAGCAGTGAACTAATCGTTTTTTATTGGTCACGGCGCTTGTACGGTCGTGAGCTTTTTATGTGGGAGGTATTGATTCTATAGGCAATTTGACGTGTATGGATATGCATGGAATAAGTATTACTTGTGTATCTGATTTAATATCGTGTCCACTTTGAAAAGAGCGCAAGTTCCCGAGTGTGGGACTTTTATTTAGATTCCTGATTCGAACCGAAGCTGAATAATACTCAATCGACATACTAAGGACTAAAGTGTGAGATAAATTGCGAGATAAGAATTCTTAATGCGATTTTAACACAGTTATCACTTGTCAGCACTTTGAACAAATTGTTTGGCATCTCAAAAAGAGGATCGCAATCGGACACATGTCCTGTTATCTAAGCTCAATATAAACGTTTGTTGTTTTTGGTATGCTGATAAGAAGCACTTTAGTGATCCTTTTCCTTTCAAGTTTATTTGGGTTTCGCGAAATGATACAAGTAACATAATGGAGCAAATATTGTTCGATACGTACGAGTTTTGGGCTATTGTTTAAATATTTCGAGTATTTGTGTAAACAATATAACCGGCGCACGTTTACATTGGCGAGCTCGTAAACGACAAACGGGCGATGTTCATCGGAAACAGTAAACATTATTTAATTTTATAAATACAGGCTGCGTACGCTGCGGGTCGCGGAATGGCCGTTTCCACAATTCCAGTCTGTAAGAGCACGCTCATATTTTACGTTTGATCATCAAAAACGTTGTAAAATTGATTTACAACAACCTCAGAGTGATTGCAGCGCCAATATATGAACGGGAATGCTAAATTTGTATGAGACATTCAATGAAAGCTCATTCATTTGTTAATTTTGTACGCCGCAGTAATATTTAGTGGCAGTAAATATTATGGCTATAAAGCAGTCCAAAATGCTCTTAATATTTAGCTCCCGTTATTTTGGATGTCGGATTTTTATGTGTTATGATTTAAATTACGATTATAGGAAGTTATGACATACTTTGCTGGAATATTGTTTACAAACATAGCAGTTGTATAACATAATTATGACAAGGAGTGGATGTTAGAGGATTAAATACGTCGTCATTCAAGCCACAACAACTTATTAAGCAGTTATAATAAACTTTTTATCTTTAAAGAAAAAAAAACGTGGTGTATGTGTTGAAACTTAAAGATTTTTCTGCATTTAAAAGAAAAATAAAGATAATATTAAAATCAGAAAACGCAACCTGCTTCGTCTTGTTGAATTTCATTTGTTTTTAACCTATACAGTATGGGAATTTCGGGGCTGTACCAAACTGTACCCACGCTTTAAGAGAAATTCTATTGTTTGGCATCGTTGTTTTAAAGAAGAAATAAAAACATATATTAGAGTAGATTCAAAGTTTAAATAATATTGAAGAGATTCCTCTGGGCCCGCGGGTTCGACCACGGCGGTCTGTCTGGGTACCCTATAATCAAGGAAAGTTTTTTGTCTGGTGTGGGAGCTTGTCGATTGTGATTCTAAAATAAATCAATAACGTGTTTAGTACTTTAGGCAATATGCTTCGAGGAATGATGCATTGAGGGGTCATTTATTATTCTTTGTCATGTGAGTTAGAAAGACGTTACCTTTGGGATTCAAGCAAGCGTCGCTCTTGAACTTTCATTGGTGTTTAAGCTTCGATTGCTACTCGATGCTCATTTGTTTTTGTATTTGAAACTCCAGACAGATATCTACGAGTAGGAAGTCACGTCGTTATTTCATAAATTATTCGATTTTATGTTTTGTAAACAAATTCATGTAGTTTGTTAACAAAGTTTGTATCTAATGTTTTCTTACAATAAACAAAGGTGAAAACCACGTTGTAGTTGTCTGGCAGTCACATCTGTTGTGTGATCGCTTGTTCGAATCAGGAACAGTTTTATGAGGGTATAAATACTCGACGATCTGTCCCCGAGTCCTTCTCTGCGAAAGCTTGCCTTTATTATGTACTGCGCGAATGATATGGGTGCAATAAAACGTCGAGTAAAGAATGAATTAAGACATAAAGTTTGAATGCAAGTTAGAGAGGATCTCGAGACTATTACGATGACAGTTTAGATTCAATTAATGTCTTATTTGTGTGGTAGCTTTATAAGTCCATTTCAGTAACTTTACGGTAGAAAATAAAGTATATACAATTAAATCTAATATAAAAACAAACTAACTATACTAAAATTAAAACTTACATAAATAAAAACTAACAGGCGTCAAAGAACTCATCGTCATCCTTGTCAATGGCGGGGAACGTGCCCAGAAGGCTGGCAGCATTGCCACGTTGAATGGCTATGCCGATTCTCTGTGCAAGGAACAAACCAGCCCTCTGATCACGAGTAGATTCTACCAAACGTTTGGAAAGTTCTTTGGAAACTTTATTTAATTTGTTACATTTCATATTAATAATGAGGCATCGAAAATTTAGAAGTGATTTGCTACATTGACCTATTTCCTAAACTTATTTGGACAAGATAGCAGCTAAACAAAATACTACTTCCTGTATTTTCAAATGTAGAACAAACCGCATGAATTTTCCTAGTTCCGTAAACTGTGAATAAAAATTCCGTCAATTTCCGATCAAATACGATGTGATACGATTTCTCACGACAAACGTTTTGGTTAGTATTTCTGTTCGCTTGAATGGAGCGAGCGAAGTTTAGCGAAAAAGATTTTGTCTCGAAGATTTCAGATTTAAGTGAAACTTGTCGCTTGTCGTCGGTCGCGTGTAGGTGTGTATTGTATTAAGATCCTTACGATGTCTAATATTTTTGTGAAAAAAATTGTGCATGTAAAGCTCAGTTGGCCATTGGAGATTTGTAAGGTTTTGTAGTCGTTAGTGTAGCTCAGATTGTTTAGATTTGTTCTGTATTTTCAAGTTTAATTCTTGAATGGACTTTACAGATATCTTTTAAGCCGTTAATTTATTTCAAACACACTTGTGTTCAGGCCTTTTATTTGTGTCAAAAGTAAAATAAAATAAAATTGTATTGATTTTACTTGAAATGTATTTTGACAAAAATGCCGTAACCGTAGGCGGAAAGCCAAATACAAAGCCGGTTTATACTATAATAGGCAATAAAAAAAACAACTTGCATTCGTGTTGCCAGCTAAAAAGCCCGTTTACATAAGACGAACATCATTCATATGATAATAGTGTATCCATGTAAATTGTACTCATTAGGAGTCTCTCTTTGCTTTTTAATTTCTACAGAAGCACCGACCCGATGTAATTAGTTAATAATGAACGTATTTTATATGGCAATACTTATATGGTTTGATTACTTTGAATTCATTCCAATTTCGAACACTGACACTTGTTCGAAAACACACACGTAGATATTATTTAAAAATATTAAAATTAAATGTAAATGAGTTTGATTTAATTTTTGATTAAAATAATATTTTAGTATTTTGACATTTTCTGTGAGAATTTTTATTAAATGTTTATTCATTTTTGTGTTAGTGATTCAGTTTGTGATGTTAATACATTTTAAATTATACTTATGTCATATTGGGGATTTTAATCAACAATTTATGTACAAATCTAAGTTAATGATTTAATATATTTTCAAACTTATGTTAGTTTTGTCCGCTCGTAAAGCTATTCGGTGTCTACGTAACGTAGTTTACGACCAGGATAACGAGTGTTTTAAAACTTAAATAGTTTTTTAAGTATGTAAAGTCAATTAAAGGGAAAGCCGTTGTTTAATAAAAATAGTTTTTACCGTAAATGTTATCTTATCCTAAACAAGGGTAATTACTATGCACTTAAAGTATGAACTCATGGTTTTATGAATACAGTCATAAAAGTCTTAATGATATTATAGTGTTATTAAACAAACAAGATTCGTCGTGTAATAACCTTATGAATGGGAGCCAAACAAGACAAGCTTTAATTGGCGGTACAGTGATAAAATCCGTTTGTATTGTTACGTTATTACAGGCGGAACCGGGGCAACTTGTATACTATAAAAGCGAAAACCTGTATCGCTACAGTTGAGCTGTTAATCACCGAATATGAATCGCAATAAAGTGATTCACGAAATCAAGAATATTATATAAATATTTGCAGTATCGAGTTCGATGACGGCGGAGTTTATTAGCGATGTTATAAAATAAACGATGTGAATTAAAATTTCGTACCACATCACTAAATTAACATTAATAACAACATTAATAAAGTAAGATTGTCTTGTACCAAACGTTCCCCGTATTAAGGCCCTACAGCGCACAATCATATCGAACGAAATTTGTTTGTGAGGGACGATTAAAATATTTTTTGGTCCTTCATGAAACACAGCCTTTATGCCTGTTGAAACATAATTTTGAATAATGAAACGCGTGTCGTTAATACATCACTCTGTTGGACAATAACACGGGACGCGTACAATGCGAGCGAAATTACATGCGGCTCATATTGACCGGCGCAAATAAATATTTTGAACTGACGTTTGGATTGGATTTTTTTAGCCTTTTTGTTACTAAAGACAAAGGCTATATCCGCCCACGAAGCCGGACGAAGGGCACCAAAAATTATTATGGACCGTGTTCACTTTCCGAGGCATTCCACGACTAATGATTTTGAAAGATACCCTCCCCTTGAATGTAAAACGACTCCGCCCCCCGAATGAATTGAAACACTGGCTGGAGATTTTTTTATTTATATTTATTAATTGTTGTTTTTCGACGACTGGTAGCCGAAAGGGGCAAAAAATCTTATTCTATTTTTGAAATCGTTTTATGGAATGAGAGTTTTAGATGAATTATGGCTTCGGGAACTTTGAGCCTCCCACGAAAATTCGATTATACTGACAAAGACAAGTTTTATCTCTGTAATATATAAAAATAATTATGTAGGAAACTTAATTGCAATTTTATGAAGTAGAAGTTACATCGCTTAATGGTTTTAACGAGCAGGTTCGTGTGATATGTTAATAGAGGCCTTTGAATTGTGTATAGCTTGGCATGTTTTGACATTTTAGTCGCGTTACATCTAAATCTCTGCTAAACTTGTCCGACACCCACACGGTGCATAAATGTATTATGGCAATGTCTGGGGCTAAGTATAATTTATAGGCGTTATATATCAGTGTTATATTAACTAAGTAGTGACAGGATTAGTATTCATGTAAACTAATTTTATTAAGATTTAGTCAGTAGCTGCTACTTTATTGTTCTAGACTGTTATTGTCTGGTTAAACTGGACATTGAATAACGACTTAAATTAATGTCTTAGCAACAAAACAAAAGTTTTAGTCACTATAGCAACGACTATTTGCTCTATTTTTCGATATTATCTACTTGATATTATACAGGGTGTTACAAAACCGCTGTCCGATCCGTTAAGGGGTTGTTAGGTATCGATATCTGATTACAAAAACGTAGAAAATTAATGGAAAAAAATTAATTAGCTATAACCTAAAAATATTTTTTTTCTCCAAATGCATAGTGAGAGTGACGGCATCGGCATCGTCACAGGTTCTGCCAAATGATCATACAAAAGGTCACCATTAACACCGACGAAAATGGTGGTGTAATTTTTGATTTATCTTCAAATTTAGGGAATTTGGCGGCTACTTCAAAGTTCATTATTATTGTTATTATCATGAATATTCCAAATATAATATTTTATTTGGGCATGTGATGGTGAACCCTATATCCCCCTTTCGGGTCAGACAGGGGTTACTTAACACCCTGTATTTCATAATTTTATGTTAATTAAAAAAGTAGCAACGCTAATTTCCGTCGTTAATGAGCACATCTTGACACGTATTTAATGTAGCTTGATTGTCAAGCGCATAATTTATCGGTTATATTTACCATGAAATTATTATTAAATTCTCGTAGTTTTCTATATTATCTTTAAAAGTTAGTTTATTTATTAAAAATAATAAAATATTAAATTGAATTTATTTGCATTTTTTAACCGACTCCAGAAATGGAGGTATTCAATTCGACTTAATTTTTTTAATTCTATAAAATACCTAGTTGGAACAGTCGAGTCAAACATTCGAAAGTGACAACAAAAGAATGTAGAGCAAAACAATTTTACTTCGAATAAGCTCGTGGTATATAGCATTAAAATCTTTACAACTTCGTTACATGAAACATAACTTTTTATATAGCAATAATTAAATAAATTGTACTATTATTTATTACAGTAGCATCGATCGTGACTCCGTGTAATATAGTCACTTCCGCAATGAAATCATTTGTCTCGACGGGCCTGTTGGTCTAGTGGTTAGTGACCCTGACTGCTATACCGGAGGTCGTGGGTTCGATTCCCACTCAGGACAAATGTTTGTGTGATGAGCACGATCATTTGTGCTGGTCTGGGTGTAATTTATCTATAATATGTATGTATTTAGAAATATATAAGTATGTATATCAGTTGTCTGGTCACCATAACACAAGCTCTCTTAGAGCTTAGCTTGGGATCAGATTACCGTGTGTGAATTGTCCAGGAATATTATTATTATTATTTGTGTATAATGTACAAATGTATCATATTATTACGTATTTGTTCTTATTATTAATAGGCTTATTATTAATATGTGAGGCGTTTTCCCACGGGCTGGCTTTCAAAGTAATGATCTAATAATTGTTAGAATGTCGATATTGTAGGTCATGTGTATTACGCACCTTCTATTGTGTCGCGTACCGTACGGTTTGACGATCGAAAATTGCATAGTGAAATATAGCTTTTTTCAATTTAAAAGAAAATGTGATTTAAATTGTTAGAAACTAAATAGTTATCGCCCACTTGCAATGAGTAAGCCTGGTGAACAATGCTCGGTAAGAGGCCTATGCCCAGCTGTGGGACTTTTATAGGCCTGTATTATTATTATAAGGCTCGTCAGTACGTTAAAGAGCCTTGTAATGAGTTAAAAAAGAAAAAAATATATAAAAGAAATGTTTTTTTTTGTGTTATTTAACTTCAATAAATATATACCTATATCAAAATAACACGTTTTAAAACTGTTGTCTTGAATATAAAGGAAATCCTAAATTGCGACGACAGACGTAACATTTTGTCAGGAAGCATTTAACTTTAATTTGGCATCGAAGCGCATTCATTACACGTTAAATATTACGGTATTTTTTGCTTCTGCATGATTTACTCCACTTTTTGTTATAAATAATTAAAGATTTAAAAAATACACAGTAATTTATTGACATCATATTTTAAATAAATAGCACATTACGTGAAACTATGTCGCACTATATAATTTTATTTTAAAAATTCGATTGATTTTCGCACACAAATATCTAACAGAAGAACAACTTCGAGCAATAATTTACCTAATTAAGAACTATTTTCTTCATTTTTAACACAGTTCATTTATATTCAGCAATGAGTTCCAGAAATCATGTTATTTATTGCATTTTACTACTTCCCATTAATCTAGCCAAAGCATCAGTAAACCTTCTGTATATTATTCTAGTGTGTACAGTAAGGTGTGTGTCCATCGATTCGGGCAAAGGTCGTCTCGCATTTGATTTTGACACACAATGACCGAATGAACGAAATTCACGCTTCGATATGAAAGCTGATCGCGGTGTTACACAATCTAATCACAGGGCCCTGTAGTGGTTAAAGAGCTTGAGAACAGAAATATTGAACATGTATACTATTTATTTTGCCTTGCCTTTTATCATAACATACAGTGAATATAAGTTATTTTAACAATGTAGAAAACTAAGCCTTCAATTGTTAAATGACTTTTGACTTGTCATAATTAGGTACTACTAATGCATTTAAACACATTAAATACAATATAAACATAAAATACAAGATTTTGTAAAATTGAATATCGAGACCAATACTTAATCTTTTGTAATTTAGCTAAACCAAAACCATTGCTTTTAAAAGGATTTTTTCGTTCAAATTACAACTGTATCAACCCTTATTGTCCGAACGAAATATTCATACCGTCAAAATTCGGTACAAATTCGGAAGCCGATTTATACAAGAACCAGCAGGAATTTAAATACTGTTATCTCAAAACAGCAAGCTTGCAACTTTATACAATTTCTACGAGTAGCTTTTACTTGAGATTTGGTTCTTTGTTTACATTATTTTTGACTCTAAGAAAACATAAGTATGAAAGTTTAGGTTTTATTTATTGAAATGCAATAAAATCTTAATTAAATTTACTGAAATATGTTTAAATATTGGAACGTTAGTTTAAAATGTAAATAATGTGATCATCGCCATTATTTATTTAAAAAGCATATTTTGGTCATGTGGGAAGAAGCCGGTGCCCAGCAGTGGGATCTTTATAGGCTTGAATTATTATTATTATTATTTTGGTCCATATACAAACTTAAAAATATATTAAAGTCAGCATAAGTTAAACAACAACATCATGTTCTGTTGATACATAAAATCAAATGAATATTAATTCAATTAGCAACACAAAAAGCTTCTGACATCAATACGCATCCTTTCGCATAGACAATCAATCAATATGTTGGACATTGCCATGTATGACAAGGGTATGACAATGTATGAGATATATGAATAATCCGCTTGTTTCCGGAGGTCACAATAATTGGCATCCCATGTTTACATGGTATGTAAAGGTTGTTTTTAGAATATTGTTTGTTGTTTTAAGTGGATTATGATGTAAATAAACGATATTATGATGTCAATAAACTATGAGGTTTACTAAAACTTTTATAAGATAAACTAAATAAAAATATTAAAATTTCACTTTTGTTTGTAAGCTACTAAAATAAGTTAATATCTATATAATGGGGACTGGTTTACTTGCATTTTGCTTAGCTGTAAGCTAGTAGGTTTGTGGTAATAGTTATGAAGATATCATCAAATCAGCCTGTTGCAGTCAACTGTTGGACATAGGTGTCCCCCAAGGAGCGCCACAGCTCACGATCTCCCGCCCTTTGCATCCAGTCACTACTAGCAGTGCCAGCTGCCTTCTTCAAGTCATCGGTCCATTCAGCTGAGGGGCGTCCTACACTAAGTTTGCTTGGTCTCCATTCGAAAACCTTCCTGCTCCTCTTCTCGTCGGTTCTGTGATAGACATGGCCAGCCCATATGAAGATAGACTATACATAGGTACATTATTTATCATACAAAATTCTGATAACTTAGTGGTAAAGAAAGAAAATGTTTTCGTAAAGAGTCAGTTACAAAAAAAAGATTAAAAAAAAAAGTTTCACCCTTTAGCGACACTCGTCTAAAATAACAGGACTATAAATAGTATAGATGTGTAGATAAAGATTCTATACACGTGTGGTCTAACGGATATAGCATACAGATGTTAGATAACCCCAGGGCAAAAAACAACACGCTGTGCATCCGATATTAAGGTATCGTGTACACTTGTGCAACGTTACATTGTATCCAGCGGTTACTAAGAATGTTATAAAAAGCCCCATTGTCAAAGTTACATTGCTAAGTACTCTGATAAGTTACTATCTTTCGTTTGATATTTTGTATGTCATGACAATAAATGTATGTATGTAAGTATGTAAAGTTAAACAACAACAGAGTGGGTCCCACATTATGTTAGACGACATCGCGGTAGACCTAGGAGAAGGTGGAGAGATCAACTAAACTCGTACCGAAATGACCCATCTTAGCTCAAGACAGAAGTGCGTTGAAGGAGAAAACATAAAATTAATTGAGAATAGCATTCTTATTTAGTCTAGTACTTACCTAATGATGTATCATTCTTTTGTACCAGCCAGCTATTTATCTAGTTACAAGGCTCTAGCTTTCAATAAGATAAATTCCATTACACATAAGCATTGCATAAAAGCGTCGATGATGACATCACTAATCACATAACGTTGCAAGTCTGCAGCCTGCACCCGCCATTAAACAATAGTCCTGAATACAAATTGCGATGCTCGTAATTATTTTGATTGGTGCTCACACTTGATATAATTAATCATACGTTTTCGCCCGCACTGTCTGCTTTTATTAATCGCATGTAATCGCAATGGCCACACTGTAAATGTGTTAAAATGATTAATGTACGCCGAATCAAATTCGATTATCTGGAAGTGCTTTATGTGGCGTTGTTTCACAAAATACAATATATCACAAAAACATTTTGAGTGGTCACTCAACTGTATCGTTAATAACGTTGTTCCGTAGATAGTATTTATTAACTTTTGACCGGAACAACCATATCTTAAAATCTTTTGTTATCAATGTATTTCTTTGAGTTTAAGGTGCAGTTATTGACATCTTATCATACATATTCGTAACTTAAATTCCGAGGTTAATACAGTTGTTGCCCTTAGCATGAAATGTTTTTCATCCTGACGCGTTTTGTTTTAAATGGATTACAGTAAGTCACTTCCATTTTATGATCTCATGTAAGAATGTAAGAATACGCTATTCATAAATATACGGCTTACATTCAGTGTCTATTTATCCTATTATAATATGATAGTGAAGAAAGAGTTATGTCAACAAAAGTTAGCAAAAAGTAGAGCTTTTTACTAAACTACTAAAAATCTCTGCAATGTATATTGTAAACTATTATTTGTAAATAAAAATTAAATTAAAGTTTTTATGCAAACAAGTTCCGTCACCATAGACTAACGTGACAAATGTCGGTCACATTCTATATTCAAAAGTCTAAATGGCATTGTCATCTAGAGTGCCAATACATTTTTTATCGCTCTATACTTTTGTTGTCAGTATGTACTTTTTTACGTCCAATAAAAATATAATAAATAGTTTTGTTTGCTATAAGTTAGCCTACTTTTAAGTAGGACCCTACTTTCCGTGCAAGCAGACTTTTTTTATCATTTTATGGTATAGCTTTTACACGAATGTACTACATGCAGTTTACTCGTTGTAAAGTGAAAGGTCTTGGAGATGTGGCTACAATCTAGAAAATAGGTTTAAGTCGCCATATCTCCTATAAGAATAAATAAAAAAATGAACGAAAATCAGTGGCAAAGACCCCTACTTCGATATGAGGTAAAAGATTCTCCCTCAGAACTTTCTAGCATATACAGCGACTATTACATTATGACGCTCTAAAAAGACTGGTTCACCCAAAATACTACCAATAGGTTCAGTTAAAGTAACATTGGATTACCATGACCAGATTTTGCAAACCTCTAGTTCCATGGAACCAATTCTGAATAGCACAATCAATCGTTACCGTTGAGTCATCTGTCAAATCCCCTGTTGTATGGAATACCATTGCTTCAACAAACGATTACTCGTTGACATGCCTTTAGACTTCAGATAGTGTTAATAGTCTGCAGTTTGAGTACTTGTCAGACTTTGGGGCTCTGATAAATCGTGTAGTGGACTAGGTAACCGTGTCATAATTCTATACATCTATTGGCCGAGCTACAAGGCTAGTGTATAGGTTCCTGAGGTATATTGCGAATGCATTGTCGCTTGGTCTCCGATAAATTAAAGGGAGAAACGTCGAGATGATTCTAGCTCGAAAAAAAAGCATTGCTCTGCTCACGAGCACTTTCAAAGTAAGAAAGTAAAAATATGATGGTAGGAACTCTTCATGTATGGCAACAATACTGATTTAAATCATTAAAATAAAGTTATTTTTTCTTGCTGTATTTTGGCATCTTTATTGCTCGGCTTTTACTACTTTTCTTCGTCCTATTTTCCGTTGACTGCTGGAGCTTTTGTCACTCCGACTGAAATATAAAATACAAATGTTTTAATTTCAAATATATAGTTTCATGTTCACTGTTTTTATTTATATATCGTTACATATAACAATAGGTTTATCATTTCCGCAAATAGCTACAATGTTAATTATTTTATTTTGTTTCTAAATACGGCTGTTTTTCCTCAACAGTCGTTATTTGTTATTTAAAACTTTAGGTATATTTTATACGTAAGTACATCGCTATATTCCTTTCATGAAATAATGTAATATGTAGCAGAAATGTATGTAATAGGCACCTAGACCCTACCCATCATACCGCTAGATACCGTCTTGAAAATATGTGTTTCACAGCGATTAGATTAGACTTGACGGAATTTTGTGCTAATAGAATGGATTTTTCCTGTATCATTGTTAATTATTAATGATCGAAAACACATAATTCCAATACTCCAATGTAGAAACTAAAAGAAATCAAGATATAAAAAAATAAGATTCGATATTTCCTATTTGTTCCGACACAGTAATCTTCATCTGTACGAAGTCTCAAGGTCACAGCCTCCGCAAAAAAACATTCTTAAAACGATTATAAATCATTAATCAAGATATCTGACCAATGATAATAGAAAAAACAACTGGCCGTAACAGGCGTACCGCGAAAGCGATAGCCAATCAAAATAAAGATATTATTCTCTTGATTAATTTAAATCTTGTTCTATAAACATTAATAAACATCTTATTTGTATCTAACAACCGGGCAACATAGCAACATAGGTCTACCGGTTATCCGCACATGTAATTTGGACGGAAACGTTGGAAAAAAGTGAGTAATTATATAAGAGTGTAGGGAAATAATAACTGCTCATTATTATCATTTACTGGACGAGGCCGGTGTCCAGCCGACCGACTACTAATGAGCCGACCTATTGGGCATAGAGTAGACATGCCCTTTGGAAACGTATTTTACAAAACATTTTGTTATTACAATCATTTAAATTGTACGTTACAAAATACAGGAATGTTTCTTAGAACACTTGTTTGATTAGTAACTGAAAGAGGATTTTTTTTTGATTGGGGACAGGTGTTGTCTTAAATATCGAGTAAAACGATATAGAAGCATGTTGGATATGCAACATAATAATACTAGCCTTACATTTTTGAGCAAATAAAATATTATTTACTTATTTTTGGAAAGGTGTGTTATTAATACCGAAAGCGGTTTCCACAAACTTCTCAATAAGCTTCTTACAAAAGCAACGGAACTAAAATTCTGGTTTACAAAACTGCCCCTATCGCTCAGTTCATTGCATCCAACATGCAACAGCTAATGCTTCTAATTGTGGCAAATCCGATTCAAGTAGCCAACCGACGCAGAAACTCCTTTTCCGCTCGAGGGAACAAACAAAAACGTGCGCATCCACAAAATTGTAAACGTATTTCTAACGAGCCGACCAAACAACTAATAACGAATAATTCACTCACCAAACATAAGATGTATTTTTTTCTCATAGACAAAATAAAACAACATATGGATGTCGTCATATTTCTTGTGCCTTATTATAATCGGCGTCAGGTAAACACATTGTCTATTGTTGCTTCTTTTTTTATCGGAAATACAAATAGTTTTAAAATTCGATCGCTACCTGCTTTCGAGTGCGGATTGTCGGAATTTCGTTTTTGGAAAAAAATTGATGCTCACCGCAAACATTGTTTTTGTGCTCGTTTGAATTTAAATGCTGTTGTAACAGGGGTAGTGAACCTTTGAATTTAGAAGATATATTTTTAGTATCAGTTATTTATTGATTTTTGAGGTTAACGCGCATGTTAGACATTGAAAAAAAAAACTACTTTACGGATTTTATTTAAGTACATAATTTATTTTATTACTATCATTTTAATATATCACAAATTACTCTGACTGTAGCTTAAATTCCATACCATACCGTTTACCATTGAGTTTTGTTTATAAAACGTTACTGGGTAAGTGACCGCCGAGCCAGTTCTCTCGACATTGACTTTGACTAACCTGTTTATAAACTTCATACTTCCACGATCAAGTAATACAGATAAACATTATTAAGTAATTGACTAGAACCCAATGAAGAGAAGAAGGCCAAAATAAATAAATAATAAGGTCAATAAAACTCCAATCTGTACTTTAATGACAGCAAACGATCTCTAAATTATTCATAGCGGCTTATATTCGTAAATTGTTTTTAATTACAACGGGTTCTCTGATCATTCCAATAAAAAATAGTTCGTGATCCCTGATCCCACGCCACAGGGTATTAGAAAAATAACAAAAGTTAAATGTTGCAGATCTTCGCCGTATGGCGCAACTGTCAATAAAGGAATGTTTTTTGTAATGCATTACACTGCTGGTTTAAAGTCAAAGTTTTGGTAAAATCTTTGGTAAAAACCGCAATGGATGTGGTCTCTTTTTATGGCGGATATAAATCTTGCAAAGGGCGGGTGGTGATGCGACGTCATACTGTGGCGGCGGCACGAATTTATCTTTGTTTATAAGATTGTTAAAAATTAAGACGATTTTTTGCATTGTTAGCTTTTATCGTAATCGACAGTAATTTATTTATTTAATGACGCGACAATCATTTGGGTTCCTTTGTGTCGTGTTTCGCAATTTATATTCAACGATTCTCCTTTTAAATATTCGGATTTACACAAATTCTAAATGACGACATCAGGAATGTAAATGGCCAGAAATACACAACTTATTTAGGTACTTAAAGTATGTTTCAGACAGACTTGTCGAAATGCAAAAATCGTATAATAAACTTTTACAACAAGCATTGTATGAAGACTGAATTAACGTTTGCATGACAGTATGAGATGGAATTTCACGTAATAATTGCAGTGGTACAAGTTAATGGAATAATTATAATTATATGAGAGGCAAAGGGGCCGGCGGCCACCCGCTGTCCACGCCAACTTGCCGATTGTTATACCCAAAAAAGCAATTAAAAAATGAACCAGTAAGAAATTACATTGGATTGTGAAAGAAATAACTTCTCTTTTTTAATTCCTCATTCTGATAAGCCGACTTTTTGTGGCCGCCTTTCTTATGATTTGTAAATGACATTCACACAAAATAGATACAATGTAAACGTGGTGAGAAATTGAAATTGTAGCTTGTGAATGCGATTTGTAACGCAAAAAAATCTATTACGTGCACTGCCAAAAAATACGGTACGATATTAAATTGATAGACTTTTTGGCGTCGAGATTAGATGAGCAATGCCGAAGACGATATGATTGTCAAAAGTTTTTATCGACCGTAAAGTTGGATTTTAGTAATAGGAATTGTGGGTCGACACTGCGAAGAATTACTGTTTACAATTCGATTGGCTGGTGTTACTGTCACAGAAAAAGTAAACGAAGTCTATATAAACTTATTCAGTTGATGATTAATCAATCCCACTTTGTATCCACCATCAAAATAGTGAAAGACCTTTTCATCCTCAAAATGCTCTTAAAGTTTTAATATCCCATGAGAGAGAAATATGAATGTGCAAGGCAACAAATGTATCTCAAAATCCAACTACAACCTCAAATTTTTTATTCAGTAATACACAGCGAAGAATACACAAGTCTACTAATTTGTGAAGTGTATGTCGCAAGCAGTGCTGTCACTACTCACATAGCGCCACTCACTTGGTCTCGGGAACCAAGACTCTTGGCTCCACCGAGGGCACTCGCAACGATGACACTTCATTGAGAGTCTTTGCTCACTACAGAATAACTGTTATGAGTTACACTTTTACGAAGTATGTGATGGGAATAACATTTTCTTTAGCAGGTAGGAACCAATAGTGCGTGATGATAAAAGCTGTACGAGACTTTTAAATGCTCGCTCCTTCTCTGTATACGAAAATTAAGGCCCTTGACCTGCAATGGAACATTTCCAGGCAGTTTTCGTTTTAATTACCTTAATTTGTCGGTACTTTAAAAGACGCAGTGTATAACTTAAACACTTCATCTGAATTTCACTGTGGTCCAATGTCCAAGAAAAAGCGTTTAGCGTTTGTCCTTGCAGGTTCATTAGTATACAATGCATTCAAAGTAACGTTAATAACGTATTAATATCGGTGTCAAAACTATACCCGAAAACAAAATTAAACATGGCTGCTTAGACCTGACAGGAATGTATACATCATAAGCCAGTTAATTTAAAAGTTTAAGAAATTAATACACGTAATTAGTAATCCTAATAGGATACGATGAAAGTACCAATTTCAGATATAATTGGCCGCGAACGCTTCTCTGGGAAGCGTGTGGTTCGTATTGCGAGTGAAATTGAGCTGTCAGCCGTGTGTATATTAACAAATGGGTCCCTATGAATATTAATAAACCATACTATACATTACGTTTGACTAGTTTGCCGCCAGTTGTCGCCCATCTGACTTACGTGATGTATGAGTTCGATTAGATAACTCGCGTTGCTTCGTCTCTCTACTATTTCAAAGTATTTTTTTATAGAAATCTTCGAGATTAACATGTTGTTTGACGACATTTTTTAATTATTTAAAACGTATACTTTTTGTTTTTTTTTTAAATATGTGAGCTGTCAATACTGCTTGTTTATCTCAATAAATCTATTTAATTCTTTGAATTTTTACACTGAATAATTAACGTTTTTCTTTGTAGTAGCGGATGTTTTTACTATTTAAAGTATGTGAAATGTTATATTGATACAATTTACGGACAAACGGACAAGCGGTGTCTTTTATATGTAATAGTTTATTAGGAAAATGGAATCAGTGCTTGCTTCGCATGCGATGATTAATAGTTCGTTATACGCGATGGTTATTATAATAATAAAAACAAATAAACCAGATCATTTATAAGATATTGCAGTTTGATCGTTTGGAAGTACTGTTTGTTGACTTCCGTTGATTAGTTTTTATGATTGCCTCATTTCCTCGAATTCAATAGATCTGAGAATTTGGATTTGTTACGTTCTTGTCAAAAAGTATACCGTAACATTACCGTGGGTTCAGTTCTCAGATGGATGGTGTACTAAAATGTAGTTTCCGTTAGAAATTCTTTGAATTAATTGATTTTGTTGGAATAGTTTTGCTTCTCTGTGGAATAATAAGCCTTAAACTAAGCGGTCTTTTTTGTGGTAGACCAACAACCTATTTCGTCATATTTTTTTTATTAAGTAAGACAGACGAAGTGATTTCAACCTAGCGATGAAATAATTCGCTGAACGTTTCTTCACTTAAGAAGCAACACATGTCATGTCCAAATATTTCTAACTTTACTCAAGTTCCTGAAATAGACGGCTGCGAAAGTTAGACCAAATAAAAAATACATTTGTTCAAGTTAACTTCAATGAAAATAGCCCGAAGTAAAACTGTTAACGGGTTAAGACCTTGTTTAATATTTGCGAGCTGTTGTAACATTGTATTGATGGGGATTAACCTCTAGCCTGCATTGTGCAAAGTGTTATCATAGTTGACTTGTGATAGACAAAACATGAACTTTATTAAATTCTTGTGTGCCACGAAGAATGTAGAGGGTTGAGATGCTTACTTACATTCCGCTCTCTAATATTGTTTGTTTTATTTTTATCTGTGACGTTAGCCTAATACTTTTTTAGAGGTATTCCTTATTTGAATGCTATTTTTGGCTGAGCTTCAGCGAGTTTTTTTTACCGTGCTAGTTTAAATAGGTATGTGAAGTTCCAAGTTTGTAATTGTATTTTCGAAAAAGGAATATGTTTAGTTTCAAGCAACAATTTAATAATGGCCATAAGAAAGTTATCCCTACTAATTTTATTTTATTTCAATGGTGCACTGGGTAAAAATGGTTATAATTATTTATATTGGGATTCTAAAACAGATTTAGTGTGCCGTATGACATTTTCTTTTTTTTTGGTCCCAGAATAGGAACATAAAGATTCCCTAATCACACAGCTAATACTCTGAAACGACTCCTAGGATTAATCTGTCGCCATTTTTTACGGATTCTATTAGTGATTGTATTTTTAACTGTTTATATTTATTTTAACTATTTACAAGAGAAGCTGCCTCCAGATTCATAGTGTGATGAGAAGAGAGAGAAGTTAGAGAATATTTTAATTTTATAATATATTTTTGTCCAAAAACGATACAATTGTTGAAAAATAAAAATCTGAAAACTAAAATTTTCGATATTATGTTCAGTGTATAGACTTTCAACGTGTTAAAATATTTTATAGTTGAAGTACTATAGTTGTATCCTATGTTTATTATGTATCACATAAGATTCATTAGCGACAAGTCAGACACTAACGGCAATATGCTAATTAGCAGGCGACATGACAGCTATTGAACTCTTGTATCATACTAGCTACTGCCCGCTACTTCGCTTTCAATTGTTTTCACACAGTACTATGGACATTTCATCTTCAGTATGCTAGGGATGTTTTGAAGTAAGCGGTTTACAAATGCTATTGTATCTTTAGTAAGCTTTTTGGAACTGCTTTTTAAGTGTCATTGCTTAATCCTTTATTTAAATTTGTTGTCCGTCATTTAAGATTTTTATCATTACCTATTCACACCACTTTAAATCAAATTGATTATAATACTCGTAGACTAAGGAACGTAAATTAATATCATAAGCCTATTTAAATCCGGTTTTGTAATATATAATCAATAATATTGTGAAACAATATTCGCCATTGATACATTGTTTATGGGAATTCTTTGTTTTGTAAGTCCATAGTAATATTAAAAAATGTGAATGAAACTCTGTCTGCATGGGATGTGTGTGTGTTATGCCTTCACTGTTAAACCATTAAGTAGATTTTTATGGAATTTGGTAAGGAGTACCTAACCTCGATACTGAGTAAAGGACCTACTTTTGGTCGCGATAACCGATACATTGGCGGGCGAAGCCACGGGCAGAAGTAGAATGTTCCATGTACTTAAACATAAAAAAGGCGTATTTTTAGAAAAGAACTTAAGTTTCCAGTGACCTACATTCTCCCGTAATAAAGTTGATTTACAACCAAAAATAATAAGGCTTCTTTCTCCAAGATTAGATGTTACATATTCAAATGAGAATTACATTAAAAGAGTATATTGTGTAACAAAATTACATTCTCACTTACATAGTGTAGCCGCGGTAGTTAGTATTCTTATCACGAGTATAAGTAGATTTACATGTACTGAGCACGTGAGCTTATTTTGAATTTTACTCAGATTGCCCTACAGCCTGTATGAGACAAACTTTTGGGAACGTGTCGGATGAAATAATGATTTATGCTCATAAAAAAGTTTGAAGTTTTTTTGGTGATGTATCTTGTTAAGCACGCAAGTAGCAGTACCTAATTGGGTAATGTTTTGGCGGAAGGAAAAGGAAGATTTAGAAAAAAAACTTTTACTCTTTTTTACGTCTGACTAAAGGAATGTTATAAGCCATTTCATAAATAAAGTATATACTTAGTATACACTAATATTATATATTTCGTGTATAGATAAACTTTACCATAACACTGTGCAAAATTAGGTAGGTAAGTAAAAGCAGCAATTTCATCTATTTATGTGATATTTTGGTTAATCCTACTATTACTTTTTATAAAAAAATTAAACGATAGAATACTCTATTAATCCAAATAAATAATTTGTCTAGCTACAAAGAATTTAATAAAAACAAAATCAGCAACGACACTTTGAAAATAGAAGCCAACAATAAACAAAATCAATTGAAACAAATGAATGAAATTGCGGCTTTATTTCGAACACATTGCAAAATATTGCGCTTTCGATTTGAGTGAGACAAACACGTTTGTTACCTTAGTAAATATGTTGTACTGTTTGTTGTTATTCCCTAGTAGGGCTAAGGGCTAAGCAGTTAAGGCTATCTCAATCCTATCGTTGTCTTGTCTATAAATAGAGCCTGTAATAGTGCATTTGTTCTTAGATATAAAACTTGCACTAAAGTTTGTAATTTAACCTATGGGTTTATCGACACGATACTATTTTATGTTTTCCTGTGTATATTGGCGGTTAATCGACTAGATCTACTTTGATATCTAGTCTACATATTCACACATGAGTTTTTTGGTTTCAGCTTGCCCTATATTGATTGAATTTTTATTTGATGAGACCACCGTCTATTTTGTCATCGGCGGAGCTTGCTTTATTCCATTCGAAGAAACATTTGTATTTATATCCAATTAAATGCCTATGATTGATCTTACAACTACGTCTCAGTGATCTTCAGTATCCTTTTATTACTTGGGTCTTGCAGGCGCAGTCCCACCAAAAACACCTAAGGTAAACGAAATCCACGATGCATCATAAAAAAACAAGTCCCTTTTATCAGTTTTATAGCATGAACTTCTACACAATATATTAAAGTGTTTGATGACCATTAAGCTTTTATCTGCCGCTGAAGATAAGTTCATGGCGTGTTTATGTCTCGGAGAGATCGATTGGAGGCCTTTTGCCGCAAGGCTTCTGATAAGATAACTGTATTGATCGAATAATTATGTTTTTACAGTCGCACAGTTAATTTTATTTCGGTTACCGCCACTTATAAACCGAGTTGTTTAAGAATCCCACGTCTTTATAGCTGATGTAAAGTTTTGGGTATTAATGAGACTTAATTGGTGTTTTTAATAGGAATCGAGAAAGATTTTGTATTGAAACTCTAAACATGAAAATCAATATTTATGCTAACTATTAAAACTTTGTGTTACTCAGCTGTTTTTTAAGCTTAAAATTAGACCAATAGATTACTCTAATTAAATTTCTTGTAGGTAACTTTCAAGTATAGCTAATACCAGTATTATTAAAAATGTGGTTTAAGATACTCTCCTATGTATCGTTTTATTAGTTTACTTGTAAAAAATTGAAACACCATTTTAATAAGTGACAATCATCCTGCCACTGTATCATATTTTTGGTAGAAAAAGCAAACAATGTTCTTAACATTATATCCGTTATTAACTATGTCAAGATTATATTGAAATCCACGTTTCTTCTCTGACCGTATTTTACTTGCGCATATTGACTACGTGATTCCCAGCTTCCGATTTGAGAGGGAATCTCTTATTTTTCTTATTTACTAGTGAAAGGCGAAATATGTTGTTTTTTCAATTATACCTCGAGAGATTTTTTTTCGATAAGATCCATGTTCAACAAATCTGTATTTAATAGAAAGTGTATTACAGTGCACCAAACAATAAGTATATAGCTCCTATAAAAATGACCCTTATTGCTTCTTAATATAAGTATTATTCAAGTTAAAGTTACCACTGATATGTGAAATTTTCAAACATTGTTTTATTACATGTATGAACGAAAAGCCCGCTTCATTTAATTAAGGTTTCTAACATTTGTACAGAATTACGCCATTAAAAGTTCTGCAGGTTTCCGTGCTACAGTAAAAAGTACCGTAAATTATAATTAATTAGGTTTCATTTACAGTGCAAACGAAGACTATCTATTTGCGTAGGTAGATGCTTAATGATATGGGTTAATAGGTAGATGATGAGCCGACTAGTTATCGTAACTTGTTTATACCTTTTTAATAAAGTTGACAGTAGTTTCCTAACAGATTACTTATATGGAAAAAGTAGACCGACCGTTGGTACGGAAATAGTGAGTTGGCTTGATCGAACAACACACTGATAGTGATCTTATTAAAAATAACACAACATCCGTGATTTCAGATCAATTTGTAAATTGGGCAACACTAAAGTCGAGCAAACTTAAATCATTTTCTTGACAGGTATTAAAAATGTATCATAAATATAGAACATTGGAAAAGTTACAAGTGACATGAAAATTTTAAGACATGTTTATGTGTCACAAAAGTCGTTAAAGTTGTCCCACGATATTGATTTACAGTCAGCATAAAAGTCAAGTATGCTTAATAAGCATTCTCCATCTTAGTATCAATACTCAATAGTACATCATTATACAGTTAGAGCATGAGTTATTCAATTTTAACAGCTGCATAGTTTACCATATGTGTTAACGCATTGTCGTTAACTACACAAACGGAGTCGGTTAAAAGGTCAACTTAATAAAAGCGACCAACACTATCGCAAACATTTGACATTGGATCGATTGTGTCGATTTTGACAGTAAATCAATTTGGAATGCTTAACAATACCATGCCATCTTCAGAGTTAAAACGTGCACGGAATTAAGTTCTTACAATCTAATACATGAAAAGATAAAGTCCAAAATCGAAGAGATCGATCCTAAAATCGATTTAGGCAACAGCAAAAAATCGTTGGTCGTTCCGAATGTAACAAATATCGATCGTCCAGGAGATAGCCGTAGCAGTTGTTGAATCGATATAGACATGGCGCTTTGATTACTCGATTCAATCGAACTCGTATAAGCACTCGGATCTCTGATGCCGCAAACCATGTTGTGGATTGTGGTAATGTTCGATACCTATCTTTGTCGGCTGGCCTGTCGAATCGGCGATCACTCGAGTATAACACATTACGTATTCATGTTGGGCAATTGATATAACCTGTTGAGGTATGTACCACTTAGCTATATACATCATAAGCTCCATAGCCAGGACTAGATATAACAACACTTATATTATTAATTCTGTTTATTTCTTTTATTCAGAAGGCAAATATCTCTACGCATGCATCGGATAATGGGGAGGGTATCTCGGTGTAATCAGTACCCAGGGCATTTAAAAGGTCTTTAGCTAAAATAAGAACAGCAGTAGTGGGACTGGACTGGCCGGTATTATTAGGCTTAGCAATATTTTTCGCAGAATCAGTTAAAGTATGCAGTATTATTTTGTATTGTCTGTAATGGTAGGTTCTAGAAATCCTGTTCATACAGTTGAAGGAAATAAATAAAATTCGCATCAGTGTATCATTATTTACGTATGTGCGGTAATTTGAACTAGTCAGAGCGACACCCTCTTTGTGAAATATCTAATGCAAAATAACAAAGTATTTCTGAAAGAACATCATAACAAAGTTTTGTCATTAGAAACTATCTTGTTAGTATGAAACGTGTTTGTTATGAAATGCACGTGATGATACAGAATATAATATTTTATTGCGTAACCTCATCACGCCTTGTCCAAGTTGACCCACCTCTGAAATACTTTAATAGACTGAACAATCGCCCCAAATCGAACTCCACCAACAATGCACGTGACTGACTGTCCAAAATTATCCATTGAAATGATCAGTACGATCACTATCGACGCTTTTATATACAACTTGGTACACGCAACGATATAAAACGTTCTATGGATGTGAAATAATAAAAAGCTATCGACAAGGTGTAGACCGATTAGGCGATAGGGTGTAGTAGTATATGGTTGATTGTTTGGACGTTTTGACAGCTGACCACGCTCGTTACCACTGTCGTCGTGAAAGGCATCAGCAATCTAAATGCAAGGCTAATTGAATACAAAGAGGAGATAACTATGGAATGCACTTTATGGGGCCGCGTTGTGTAATGAAAATATAGGCTGAAGTTTAAGCAAGCGCAGTTTATCATATGGCTGTTATCATATTTGCGCCTTCCATTCTTTTGTTTAGAAAGGTTATCTTAAATGCCCACGCTTCTCGCCACACCTACACTGTACTAACTGCTGTCAGGTTTTAAGCCTTTATTACTTTTTGTATATTATGAAATTTCATTAGGCTTACTTTACCTTAATATTTGTAAAAAATTCAGTAAGTATTGACATACGAATTCAATTTGTTTTGTTCGGTCTGTCGGTTTGTTTTTATTATATGTTTAATCAAGGTTGTATTCTTCAAGTAGCTTATATAAAGAAATACATAAATCAATCAACACAAACAAATCACGTTCTCGTATGAAGATCTCGTCCTTAAAGCTAATTCACACGGTACCAGTGACAAAGCGGGCAATGGGATGCCCGAGGCTTGGTACAAGACTCCTGTCTCCTGCAGTTAATGACGTCATTAAATATGAACCGTGTACCGAGCCTTTTTGTAAAGGTCCGTGCACGTAAGCAGGTGCGGGACAGATCATATTCATCTGCCGCCGTGCCGCGCCCCTAGCTGCAAAATCGAACAAATGAACCTTGATGGTATTCCTTTTCTTAGTTTTTTCTTTTGAGGTAATAAACACTAGCGTTTAATAGGTAGGTTACAGTTTTGTTTCATGTATAGCTAGTGAGTTACTAGTAGGTTATAGATGAATCAATGTTAGAAGAAGAATGTTTGATAAAATTGATACTGCTACCTAGAGTTCTTGTAAAACACCAATTTCGTTGGTTTATAAAATATAGTCTCTTCTGCTTCTTGTAGTATTTACTTCAAATTCCGAGGCTAAATTAATTATGATCGTTGCGATTTTATTATGCATACTATATCTAATATGATTTTTCGAAATATACTTAGTGCTTCGGTAAGTATACGAAAGTTTAAATAACATGAATGTTGATAAATCTTATCGAAATTGAATTCAAATTCAAGTGTTTGAAAATGTATACTCAAGAGCTATCCGAAGATAAAAAACTATTCCGTTAAACAAATCATTTAAACAAAACAGTAGCATTCGAAGTCAAAGCAAAAACATTTCAAAGTAAATAAATCTGCAAAAGTGTAACCGCATTCACTATTCACTCAATTGATGTCACTAGCTTGTTTTATGGACAGAATGACATAGCAATTAGGTCCAGCAGCAACCGTTCGTGACCACGCATATGTAATTACTTGTGGGATGCGCAAATAACAGCATTTTTCGCCTTTAATTTTAATCAGTAAGTGGAGTGTTTTCCTTCCTTAATTATGTGGATACTTCTATAATGAGAGCATTCCACTTTCGTGAGCACTCAAGCTTAAAGAGTATCATTGTTTAAGTTCATTGTTTAAGCGGATAAAGAACATGATTTTTAAGCAATTATAACAGACGAATAAGATAGTAATTGTGTTTGACTTTGAAATTTTTGTTTTAGGTAATTTAGCTAGTGTGTGTGTTAAGTTTCATTTTACTGTAGTGAGTGAGAAAATTTTAACGAAAAATATTTGGAATTGAAATATTTGAATTTGAAATTGGAAAGAAACACGGCATGCTTTTAATAAATTGATTATTTTCTCCAAGACAGATTTTTCTTACGAAATCTAACTTTATCATACATAATATAATAACTGTAAACATCAATTTCTGAAAAGAAACACCAACTTGCATGTAAACTTTATCTCTCGAACGTTCGGAAACAAACACTTTACTATTCACGTATGAACTAACGATAAGATACTTTGTAATGAACAATCATTCGTTTTCGGGTTCTTCGTACTGTCTTATCACTTCCTCTTTCGACATGCCCTATTGTGACCAGTATGTCTATTCTGTAAATAAGTTCAGTACCGAGCTTCACCTGAGGACAATAAAGCTCATTTGAAAAGTGAACTCAATTTACCTTGATTTAGAATTCAAATTCGAGAATACGTTATTGACATCTCACCGCGGATTCCGCTGTCGAGACATGAAAATAATGTTACAGAATAGCACTACTGATTAGTTAATGATTCATTCGGTTAGTTACCTAAGTTTGGCCGTTGATTGGGTTCGGTCGATCGAAGCCTAGTATTATCGGGCAGGTATTAAGATTAGAAATGTTGCGGACTTCGGTAACCTAGATAAAGAAGTTTGTCGATAAAATTTGAATGGATTGACATTGCTTTTCTGCAATCTGATGAAATCATGACAAAATCTGAAAAGGTAAGAAATCTCTCCAGTCATTTAAAAAAAGAAATTCTCGCTTTTCGTGTAAAGCTATTATTGCCTTCATGCTATTGTTTGTAATTCTAGCTTTTATGAAACATGTGCTATGTCTAACTAATATTTTGGGAATGCACTGACGTTCATATTATTTTATATAGCATTTTGTTTACGATTTAAGTTAAACTGGTCGGTAGCCATATTGTTGTACTATCCTTCTACAGTTTGGTTTTACTAATAAAGTGTTTGTTACATAGTTGCACAGTTTACCAGTACTTAAAACATGGTATAACAATAAATGGAAGTTAAAAATAGCTTTAAACTGGTTATCGGGGCAACATTAAAAGTCGAGGTTTTAAGTTCAATTTAGTTACATCAAATACTGCGTAGGCGCTACTAATGATTATAGAGTAAACCTTTATTTTGTTTGAAGTATAGCGGTCAATTGGTTTATTGCATTAATAGTCGACATAGTTACAGTGTGTTAAAAAACCCTGGCCGATTCGAAAGAGTGATAGGGTTTACAATCACATGGCCATATAAAATATAAAATTTGGAATATTCATGATAGTAACAATAATAATGAAGTTTAAATTAAAATAATTATTTTTTGCCGCAAAATTCCCTAAATATGAGGTTTAAATAAAAGTAAGACCATTTTGTCGGTAAGAAGCCGTTAGTATGATTTGGCAGCACCTGTGACGACGAAGACACTAGGTTACAATTGGAAAAAAATAGGTTATACACTCGAGAGCAATGAATCCGGGTCACTTAAAGAATGTTAAAAATCTCGGAAACTAAAAATGCTAGGTTAATGCAATAAATTGTATTTAATAGACAATGTAATACTCCTTAAATGAAGGTATTAAAACTTCTTAATTATTGTAAAGTTATATCATAAAAAAATCAAATTTGAAAAAGGGCCACTTTCGAAGATGGAACTACGAAACTACAGCATTTGGTTTTACTTTTGTTTGTAATCTGTCATTTATGTGGGTACATAAACCATGTTGATAGTGCTTGTTTTTTTTTTTTTTTGATGAGATCTGCCGCAGTTAGCCTCATGGAGGCTTTCACTGCTTTACCGGACTAAGTTGGCGAGACATTACTAATACGCCTCCAGCCAGAAGCTACAAATTAACAATAGAGTTGTGGCAACGAAAGCTAAGGGTACCCCCTGCGGGGTTCGAACCTCGACTTAGTTCGTTGCTCACGATCATAACAAATAAAACAGCAAGGTTGATAGTGCTCTATATTCATTATTCAAGCTGAAATTATGTCGCTTACGCCTGAAGAATGCACCAGAATACTTACAATGCTGGAAACCGGCCGGAGTCAGCGCGATACAGCCAGGACTGTCGGTGTGTCGCTGTCAACAGTACAAAGAGTTCTCCGACGTTACGAAGAAACTGGTTCTAACCTACGCAGACCAGGAACGGGCAGAACCAGGTGTACCACAGCACGAGAAGACCGATACTTGGTAAACACCATGCTTCGAAATCGCTTACTCACAGGAACTGAACTCACAAATCAGTTTCGACGCCTCGGAGGAAGTAACCCAAGTGCATGGACAGTAAGACGTCGGCTTGCTGAATCTAACCTAAAACCCCTTAGACCTGCAAACGGCCCTAAACTGGAGCGTGGGCATCGTATTTCAAGACTAAGATATGCCCAGAGCCACGTAAATTGGAGTATTGAAGATTGGTCAAAAGTTATGTTCTCCGACGAATTAAAATTTATGCTCTACAAGCACGATGGAAGACACAGAGTGTATCGAAGACCAGGGGAAAGATTCAAGCAAGCATGCATCGAAGAAAAATTAGCCTACGGTGGTGGGTCTGTACTTGTGTGGGCCGGAATTTCTTCTGAAAGTCGCACAGAGCTGGTGATCATAGAAAACGGCTCTTTAACTAGCGAAAGATATGTAGAAGAAATCCTCAATGATCACGTTGGTCCATTTAGGTGAGGATGCTATATTTATGCATGACAATGCCCGACCTCATACGGGTAGGATTGTGAATGACTACCTTCAAGAGATGAACATTACTCGTATGGAGTGGCCAGCGCGCAGCCCGGATATCAACCCGATCGAGCATGCTTGGGACGAGCTAGGCAGATGCGTAAAACAACGAAACCCTCCCCCAGTCACGCTTCGTGAGCTCAAAATTGCTCTCACAGAGGAATGGGAGAATATTCCCCAAAATCGTATAAGGAACTTGGTGTACAGCATGCCAAACCGCGTAAACGCAGTAATGGAAGCACGAGGAGGCAATACGAAGTATTAAAATTCAAGAAAATCGTAATAAAGTTCAAAAATTTCATGTTTCCTATTTTTGTTTTAAGGAGAGATCAGCAGTTTTTTTCTTTATATAATTTTGTGTTAATAAAATGTATGGTGACTCATATTTTTTTTACTTTCATTTAAGGAGTATTACATTGTCTATTAAATACAATTTATTGCATTAACCTATCATTTTTTGTTTCCGAGATTTTTAACATTCTTTAAGTAACTCGGATTCATTGCTCTCTAGTGTATTTTATTCCAATTATTTTTTACTTTAATGGAATCAGATATCGATACCTAACAATACCTTAACGGATCGGACAGGTTGTTCTTAACTCCCTGTTAGGTACTTTTAAGTGTTATATATCACTAAGACTTTGTCCGTACGTAAAATAAATGGTAGTTTTTTACGTTAAGTCATCCTCGAGATTTACTTCTTGCAGTAGGTATGATTCAATCCGGCACTGTCAATCATTCCCCACATCAATAGCGGCTAATGATTTTGATCAAATTGACGTATTTTTTATCGAACCCAACAAAAAATATAACAATAATTGATGACTTGTTTTTTTTGTTGTTGTTTATTAATTGATATCAAACATTTCTGAAGGTGTGCGTCATGTGATATAAGTAATAAAGATTCAATAACTTGGTTTTGTATGAATGCAAAAAATGCATTCTGTTCGGGATATTTGATGATCGTTCCTTTTGATAATGTAATGAGAAAGACCGTTATTTCGTATTATTTTAAGAAATATATATCTTCTAAAGCTTATTGTTAAGCTGTAAATAGGATACTGTTATTTCAATCTGCAATAATTGTATATAAGCCCAACTTCTGTCAATCCAGCAACGTCATCCTATCTCTATGCTATTTCTTTAATATTTTCTACTCATACATAATTTCAAAATTAATTTCATTCCTGTAAGACTTCAAGATTAATGAAGTTATCTTTTTTGGGTCAACAAATACGGACTTTAAGAACAGAGCCTTTATACATACACAAAATAATATAATTTTAAATAAGTTACCCAGCCATATACGATCTTCATGTTTACCTACTTATTAGCATTTGTTTCTCAGTAAATATACTTTATGATGCTGAGAATATCAAAACAATTGTTCGGTGGATTTCCATACAATCGGTTCAATAATGCAAGCGCTTCTATTAACAAGTTCCGTAATATCGTTTATTGTTTGTTGTGTGTCATGTAGCAGGTTGTATCGTGACCTTTGTGCTTCGTTGTAACGTACACTAATCACTGGAACAAGATGCGTAAGTCTGTTTTATCTTATCTCAATTCGATGATGTATTCGTACAAGCTCGTTTGTCGTGGGAATCTTTATCCGATTATTCACTTTTTGAACGTCTGATGGATCTTTAGCATATCAAGAAATGCCTTCGGGATGTGAGTAAGCTTTGCAGATTTGTAATTCTAATTTTCCGTGACGGTCACTCGACGATATCGCTTTATATTGAAAGGTAAACAAGCTTGTTGTATACTTTACCCTTTTAAGGTGTGATGACTGTGATTTGTATTCGCACATGTAAGTAATAAGTGAGGTAATCATTTGATACACGAACAACACAGTAAATTTATGAATGCAATTCTTAAATTTATTAGGGGTCAGTGCAGTCTTTACATCTCGACAGACATATTGGCTATGTTGGCGGTCAATTTTCGCGTTGCGCCATCTATCTCGCATGCGCTTGCGCTCCAAAGTTCGCTCCAAGTGTTTTAGATAATGACGCCCATCAAAAACACTTGAGCGTATCGCGTCAGTGGAAATTATGATTAATATCGGGCTAGTTAACGGTGCTAGAGAGGGGCACGACTTGTACTAGCTGTGGAGCCCGAAGCCACGGATGTCCGCGGCCTGGTGGGGCGGACGCATCATTTGTTTGCCCACAGACCGGTCCACGTCGCTACTGCTTCAAATTCATAATTTTTCAATGAGCCTTTTTTTCTACTGGCCGCTCCGTCTCGCTGACAACTGAGCTTATGGTTCTCTAGATAAGATCGCTTTGTGCACCATTAGCCAAAGTGATTGACGTTGTTAGTTTGTTGTCAGTAATTTTGTTTGAAATTTAGAGCGGCGAGCGCAGCTTTTTTGTTCGATGTGTGTAAAGAGAGTCGTGTTGACATGAGGCTATTGCGAGATGCCTGATAATGCGATTTTGTAACTATTAAGTTGCATAGATTGAATTGAGGAACATGAGCTTAATAGCATAGTGTAGCTAATGATAATTTAATAGTTTTGTGCTATTTGTTAGATATAACGAGTTTTTCATTGCATAATATAAGTATCCAACAGTATATGAGCTGAACATTTTGCAGATTATGATATTGAATTGCAAGTAAGATGGCAGAAAACTTAATAAGCTTGCTCATTGGTACTTGCAGCTTACTCATGAACAGTAGTTGTAGGAATTATTTAAGTGATAAACTTGCTAAGTTTAGCCTTCGTTACATACTAACTAAAATAAAATTAAACTAAATTAAAATTTTTGTATACGGTTCATATTTGGTCTTCGCAAGTATGACCACGTCTCAGAATGCCGCACTAAGCTTGAGTGGTTACCCATCCGGCTTCGCCGGAATACTCATATCCTTACTCTTCTCTACAACATTCTGTTTCTTCCTTCAACTCCTTCTTATTTGAAAAATCGTTTTGAGTTTCTGAGGGACTCACACTCCCGATCCCTGAGGTCATCTGAGAGCCTAGAATTGAAAGTCCCAATGCACTCCACAAAATTCTTTGACCAGTCTTTTGCTGTTCAAGCAGCACGTTTGTGGAATGCATTGCCTGTAGCTATACGTCGTGAGCAGAGCTTACGTAAATTTAAAAAAGCTGTTAAGGCACATTATTTACTCTCCATTTAAAATCATTTTTGTTTCGTTCTTGCTTTTCTTTCTGTTTTATATGTCATATGTCTATATCAGTATATGTATGTCACGCCATCTTTTGTAAAAATATCCTAATAACCTTAAGAATAATTTTAGTTGTTTTTATGTCCATTATTGTTTACATTTTTGTTTTGTTTTTCTTTCAAACACATTTCTTTGAAAGGTTGCCTGGAAGAGATTGCCAGGTGCAATAAGGCCGCCTTTTGTACATGTTTTTCTTTTATAATTTTTATTGTATTGTATAATTTGCTATGTATAATAAAGAAATAAATAAATAAATAAATAAATAACATAGTACTACTGAACAATAAGCATTTGGTCAGTTTTATTGCTCGTTTTATAAAGCGGTAGACTATTGAGTAATGGGTATCTGATAAGGGCCGTGCATTGTTTGTCTTAAGTTTTGATTTTAATGATTTAAAAATAATTTACTTATTAGGAACACTGTTAAAAAAAGGCATCAAACAAATAACTGGCTATTGTTTTAAGCTAGCCACTCTTTAGCAGGACATTAACATCGCCAGTGCTAAACCCGATCGAAAAAGCTACCGAACCATATCTAGCTTAACAGTAACTAGGTGATAAATAACAAAGCTGTCAGCGGAGCGTTTAACAATGAGTCAAAGTAATTATACGGACGACACCATTGCATAACGGTGAGTGGTTCGTATCTATCGGATTGTGAAACAATGAGACAGCCCGATATCGTGACCAACGAAATGTCGTACAAATTGTAGACAGCGATAGATAATTGACTGTAATATTGGTCTCGGGGTCCTATGCTCGCAAATGTACCGGGGTGATTGGTCATTGGATTTCGACGCTCTTTTGTTTTGGTTTGGTCTGTATTAGCTGGATATAAAGAAAATTGGTAATACTAGGCTTGCTGCGTATAATGTGACATGTGATACCCACAAATTAAACAAAAAACAATAGATTTTAGGGAGCGGTTTTTAAATTAGGTAATACTTTTATTCATGGAGCTGCTTTTGTGGTAAGAAATAAATTAATGATTTAATATTAACATCACAGGCTATCAACATACATTTTCCTATACTTAAATAAGAAAGATGAAATGTTCCTATGAAAAAATCTGACCTATTTTCCTTGGATAATTTTGTACCATCCGATATATGAAGCAGAAGTAATCTCCAATAACGTGAACAACTACAGCATCATCGCAGATTTTTCAGCAAATTGTGTTGATTTTTGTTCCCCAATCGGGGTGCGGCAGTCAAAGTTGTGCTAACTGCAGCCAAGTGATAACACGCCATACTAATCCTGGAGACGACCGCGCTCACAAATCTGTTTGATACAAGAATACAGAACTACTGAAAGTGACTGGATATTGTTAGGGATATTTATTGATTTTCAGTGTACAAAATAGGAAAATATCGTGATATCGGGTGTTTATATTTTATTTTGATTTGAAGCATCTGTTTTTGCAGACCCTAAAAAAATAATAAGCACACCGGCGAAAACTGGTCAATTAAAGGTAAAGCAATAAAAAAAATTTGACCCTAAAACCGGATCCAGACCCTTAAATCGGAAGAACTAGAGTTAAATCTAATGTCTAAGAAATTAGAATTACTAATTTATAAAGATCAGTGTATTAAAAAAGTAAGTATTAAGGTTTATTTGTATGGACAAAGACACTTATGTAGGTGTGTGTTGTTATTTAATGACGTGAAAGCAGCTGGTGAGCTGAGAAATGATTACAATTATGAAGAATAATTAAAAAGAATGCTTATACACAGATAATTGAATTTACACGCAAATTTTACTTTAAGTGCGTGTTGAAACATAATTAAATAATAATAATGATTAGAGAAATTACCGACAAAAACAACGTCATGTGACCGCTAGAAAACAAAATACAATCAAGTAAGGCCTGGCTTAGACGATGCTAGGAATATCGTGCGAGTTGCTGTACACTGCGGCACTTGCACTGTATGTTGTTGTAAGTGATCGATTATAGACGGAAATGTACTGCAACTTGTACGATTTTTCTCGCATAATCTAAACCAGTCAAAACTCTCGCATAATTTACTGTAATAAATAAACATAATAAAGGGTGTATAAACGTAACCCTTTTCCTGTAGCAAAGAGGAATCTTTCCCGTGAGTCACTAAGTACGTGCTACGGCTACTTTCGATGTCTAGACATGTAAATAGAATTTATGTGTCTGGAGTACCTTTGTTATTTCGACTATTCTAAATAAATACACATGTTACCGTACGCAAGTATGAAAATACGTCAATTACGTTGTAAACTTTAGAGTACCAAAAAACTATTCACATTTTATTTTTTGTTGAATTAAAATAAGTACCTATATGGTTTTAGATTGTAGGAAACATAAGATATTTGTGACAAAACCTGGTGGTTTATTAAGTAGACTAGAATTCTTATTAAATTGTTTCATGTGAAATGTGACCGATTTTAAAATGCACTGCATCTAAATGGTGTCTAAACTTTATTTAAGAAAGCTTCAAATCTCTTAAAACTAACCTAAACAAAAATACTTTGGTAATTCTCTATACTGAACTACTTTTCCTCAAGTTCGAAAAAAAATGTCCTCTTTAAAATAAAAAACCGTCGCTTCCAGCAAATAATTTAAAACTACATAATCCATGCTATCATTCACATCGGGGGTTGCATAATCCTTGTCAATGCGTTTGTCATCATTCACGCACGACTTCTGCTTTTGGGGCCAGACTCCACCAAAACGGATACGAGCAAAGAGGAGTGGAGCTGACCTCACAGACAAGTGTCAATAATTCGTTCCTATTGGTTATTTAAATAATTCTTACAAAAAAACTGACTTCAAATTTTGAAGTCAGTTTTTGTTGAAGTTGAAGTCAGTTCATGTTCAAAATAAGTCTTGTATGGTTTTCTTTCGGATCCCACTGTCATTACAGGACCAAATAAAAAAAAAGAATCATCAAAATCAGTCCACCCGGTCGAAAGCTCTGAGGTTCCAAACATGAAAAAAGATACCGGCAAATTGACTCCTTCGTTTTGAAGTCGGTTAAACTTCTCCGCTGTGGTGGAGTCTGGCCTTAACTACGCAATCGACTTTGATTTTAGTTTTGTTCTGTCTGTCCCTAACTCACAGCCTTCTACCTGGTTTGGTATTTACGTAAACAATTTAATGATACGCTTGATTTAAGTCATGATCTTTAGCGTAATATGTTTCTTTTTATTACACGTACCTACTTAGTGAAAGCTAACTGTCTTACCCCGAATGGTGCAACGCAACTTAACTATTATACGGTTTTAAATGTTTATCTCCTTTTACTTTACTCGTAAAAGTTATATAGGTATATATCATGAGACTTAACGTTCAGTATTAAGGACTAAACTATAGAAACATACTTATAATATACTTGTACTTTGGAATTTACTTAACTTTACGGAATTCAGTTATATTATATAACATGACATTAGGCGACTCAAAATGTTTGCAATGAGTAGTTTTTTTTATAAAGTCTGAAATAATTATAAAAATAAACTAAACTCATTAAAATTCGTTGAAAAAGATTTAAACACAGTTAATGAACCGTAATTCTTTCTATACTTTCCTAATTTTGCAAATTACAACTTTCATGTCTACTTACCGCGTATCATTACATTATAAAATAATAATTACTAACTGTTGTTAATTAAACTGTGACTGTGTGAACTGGGTTTTATCTCTCATCGGATGCGAAGTTAAATGAATACGTATTGCGAATGTATTCGTTCCGTTGCCGAAAAGCAGTGGTGCCACCTTCTTGAGTTTATTGCCAAGTGATTAATCATTACTCACAAACAAATTACTCGTACGTAAGCTATCGGAGAATCGTGATCAATTTCAAATAGATAG
The DNA here is from genome assembly GCA_905146925.1 of Autographa gamma. NCBI lineage: Eukaryota > Metazoa > Arthropoda > Insecta > Lepidoptera > Noctuidae > Autographa > Autographa gamma. The sequence goes on from LR989858.1 coordinate 4,432,863, forward strand.
TTCTAATCACAGCAGTAATTAGGACATTATAGATCATTTTTAGTTATTCATCATCAGTTAATGATAGTTTTCTCCTTAGCGAATGTGGGTTTAATTACGCTTTTTATATGGGAACTAACTTTCGGTGTGGTGTGTTTCGTAAATGTAGAATGCGAACGGTTTCAGGGTCTAATTTATACTGCAGATTATCAAACAGCTTTTTTTGTTATGTGTCGTCATAATACGAATAATAAAATAATGCTTGAATAATCGGATGTCAAAAAAACACTAGTATCAAACAAACAAATAGTTACGTAACAAAAAAAATACTAATTCATCAAATTTGGCAGTCAAGGACCGCTGCTTACGACTTTTTAAACACAACGTCCTTTAATAAAATGGATCGCTAATTCATCATTCTTTATGATATGATTGTTCCTAACAAAAAACATCAAAAAGTAAACTAGTTTCCCTCGGGCCGATAATTTGTGAAGCGCGCGACATCAACTTCGGGAAGTTGTTACTTTTTTTGTACTCTAGAAACTGTGTATCGTCGTTCTTTTGTTTATTTTGTTCCTCATATTAAGGACCCTAATTTACCACATGGTGCTCTCGTTCGACATAAAAAATAATATCTACATGATTTGACGTAATTTGTACCGTGTTATGACGAAAGGTTCGTGTGTTTAAGAGTAATTTCTCCTCGAGCTGTTATTAACCAGTAACCATCTTTTTTATTTTTGACAGAAAAAGTTAACGAGTATTAGACATGAAGCACGATGTTACATTTTTGAAGTTAATGAACTAAAAGGGTAAAATACAACTTGAAAAAAATGGGGAGTCTATTCGACGTTCATTATATTGAACATCGCGACTACGTTCTTTATATTGCCTGTTACAACACACAGAAGTTTTATTGAAATAAATATCATATTTATTATAAGCGACATAACATTTTGATGTTCATACAATCACAGAAAGAAATACATTCTGAACTCCGACGGTTATTCTTAGATACGGCAGCATCATTCCGACTACAACATCGGAAAATATAAAATTGTTAATCCGAATTAGGTTTCTAAAATATTTGCTTAAATTTTATTTATATTCAAACAAGAATATAGTTTATTGCTCGCATATGAATATACAGAAATGGTATTCGTATGGTCGGCATTAATAAACGATCGAACACTAATCGATTGTGAATAGGAATTGCCTTAAGATGTGAGACGTAATATTTGGACGGATGGATTAACTGAATATAAATTTAAAAGTTTATGTACTTCTTTTTATAGTTGCTTAGCGAATGTTTGAATATTGATTTGTATTACCTATTTTTCTTCATTAATGGCTACCGAGACGTTATGAATTTAGTTAAAGTTATGACCCTTATTGGTAATAATTTATATCTAGTGGAATGTGTATTGGAGCGGCGCTATGTACGAATATAAACAGCCTATTTTAAATTTCCCAAGTTGACGGCATTCTGGGAAACACGGTAGCTACTTCTGCCTCATTATGAGGAATTAAGATGATAATTAGGCGGTAAGAGAGATCAGATTCCGTTGCGTCTATTTTATACTCTTATTTGATCGTATCAACGTATGGTTTTAATTAATTAAAAGTTATTTTCGTTTATTTGGAAGCAGAAAAGGCTTTTTAAAGTAAAATAAATTGAATTAAGTCGTTACATAGACCGGGTTTTTGTTTCTATTTTAGTTGCTTTAACTGCTGATCTACACCTGACTTCGTTTGCTTTTTAAAGACAGGCAGTCATTAAGTTTGACTGACAAAGTAGCTAAAACTCGAGAGTCGTAAATTTCAGTGTCCACATAAACACACATGTTTACATGCCCTATTGTGGGGTCAAAGGTAATTTATTTCTTAAAGTGACGTTCGAGGCATCATTCAGTCATGCTTAACTAACGTACTGTACTACGAACTTAGCACAGAAGGTCCATACTAGAAAGACGATTTAAAAAAAAAGTCTCTTTTAAATATATACTTACCCTAAGAATGAATTATGATTCCTTTGCAAGCTTCGTTAGTAAAACGAAAACTGCTTACATTTTACGCAAGGAGAGCAAAATCATTTGTTATTGAAGCAAGCAAAGCCACGTCATATGTTACTATCCAACGCAAAACTACTATTCAATTAAAAACTTGACAACCAAAACTATTAGATCGCGTGCTAAACCTTCTGTTAGCTCCTGGCTTACATTTTCATATATTTTCTTGCTTCCATATATTTAGGCACATTGTCACTCGTTCCCCGTCTACACATAAAGTCGATAACTTGTTGCTCTTAAAGCATTTTCTTAAACCATCGAGAGTGTTCTGTCGAGCTTTAGGTAAGATTTAGGTAGCTATTTGTTCGACAACTAATTTGCTCAGTTTATTTGGTTCCGCGGTAACTAAACTGTCTGGCTGACAACGTAAGTAACGTTCTGTAGTATTAAAAAGTAAAAAGTATATTTTAAAATTGGAAGACAATGGTTTGCTTGTTAAAGGAAATGTTAAGTGCTTGACCTAAAATATAATGTTGAAGAACCACTTTGGTTCTACTTTTATACGATAGTGGAAGATTTAAGAGGTTAGTAAGTATACAAATAATTCAACTTATTTAAAACTCTTGTTTAAGAATAAAACTGTTTTGAACTAATATTACATACCTTACCGAGAGAATATGGAATATTAGTCAGTATATGATTTAATATTATATTAAAACGAACAATAGCAGAAAGATGAAAGAACACAAATTAAATTAACGGCTCTTTTATTCAAAATTTGAAGCTTAAGTTCAGAATTAGTCTTCACTATAATTCACTATAGTGCTGAAACAACAGAAAGAATACAACTACATGATCCTCCTTGAAACGTGATATTCTGTTTCAAACTTAAAAAGAATAAAAAAGAAAATTATGTCATAACATCGCAAGCAAAGGCGTTGCATTTCTTTGTTTATTGTTGAATACTCATTATATGTAAATAGTGAAGTCGTGGTGATGGGAGTCTGATAGTGACGAGGCATGTTTCGCAACCACACGGAATGATAATTGTTTGAGCTCGGCTTTACCCGCACCCAGTGTACACCTGCCTATCTTTCTCAGTAAACGTAAACCCATAGAGATTCCCTTGACAGATATAACTAGATTTAATATTTCATAAACGTGATTTTTTGAACGTGCTGCTATGAATTTTTAGTTTTATTGCTTAACTCGGTTTGTGGTTGGGTGTGTTTGCTTGTAAGATTAAAGGTCAGAATGTATAGAGTTCATACTATAGGGTATGTTATATTGTAAATTACCAACCGAAAATAAATACTAAAATTAATTGTTAGCTAATTAATTTAGCGGAATTACACTATGTAAAATGATAGAATATTTGAAGTGTGTAAAACTATAGAAAGGAAAATACCCGAAGTGAATCTAGAAGAGAAATACGTTTTGTAAACCTGTAAAAAGTTGCACTTATAAACCGAATTATTTAGAGTAAGAACTATAATGACGTAAAACAACAATCCTTATCTACATGACATGCATAAATACGAAAAATTTATCAGAAATTAGCATTGCACTTAATGCACTGAAATGTACTAAACGACCGAGATTTGTACCAACAAGTACTAAGTAGTAAGTACAGATGTATGCACTAACAGTACTGCCGACACACATTATACTTAAGATGATTGATACAAGTCATTACTCATATGACATTATTGTCGATTTATCTTTGCAATATGTATCGAATTGATTGTGATGCTATCTGAATGGGTTAATGACGTCACATTAACGTTAAACATTAATCAGTGTTTGTGGTGAATAAAAGGGACTCAGTACCAACTGTCGTCTGTAAGAGATCCTTTATTGATGTATCAGACGTAAATAGACAGCCCTTTTGATCGTGAATATTTCAGTATAGATAAAGGACGATTGGCCAATTGGTGGTGTGGGCTTTTTATTCAAATATGTGCTTATAGTCCAGTAGATTACTCCTAAACATAACCTAACCTACTTCAAAAACTTTTTTTTCTTAGATCCCAGAGCTATGGAAGAATCCAACTGCAATTATGTTCCATATAACGATATATGGCAAAAAATTGGCTATACGAAGTAAATTTTCTCCATGCCAAATATAACCAAGATGGTTCAGCGGATATGCCTTGTAAGCGTAACAAACAGACAAAAAGAAACAATCACTTTCACAAACCTATACACTATTAGGGTAGATATTGACTGAAACTAAACCAGCTATTTATTTTCAAGCATATAAAAAGTGATAGCGATACTAAAGTATTTTAATTATAAATCGTTTATAATAAAGGGGTCAGCCTTTTCACTGTTATTTCCCTGTGTAGCTAGTTATTAAGGCACGCTGCACGATCTAACATCAACGCTAACATTACCGCCTGTTAGATGTACCGTTTTCTATAAACATTTGACGGACGATTTGATAGATAAGGTGATGTGATTTGAATTTGTTTTTCGAAACAATATACAATTTATAAAACAAAATACAGTCTATTCTGTAGCATATTCTTTTTTAATAATTATTCAATTGTTCTATAGTTTGAAATGTACAAACAATTAGAATTACGAATATTCGTCTTATTCCATTCGAATAGACAATGTAATTCTACTGACATAATATGATGCAAGTTTTTTACAACATAGTCGTCAATATAGGTACTAACATCTGTGCATTACTAGGCCTATTAAAACACATTTTGAAACAACCCAGAAGCTTGATCAATTGCCGACTTGAATTTGAGGCCTGCGCCCTAGATTCGAATAGATTTCGACTTTAAAAGGATATTTTCTGCGAACTTGATCTTTACCATTTTTTATAATCTTTACCATAATTATACAACAATAAATGGCAGTTTAATTTAAAAGTTGGCTCCGTTGATAACATATCAGGACTTGGCTAGAATCCGCAGCAGGTGCCTGTTTATCTATATTTGGCTTCTTGTCACAAGTAATTTGGCTGTGCGAGTTGGATGCGATAGTTAGCAATATAATGTTGGCAGTACTTCCTTTATGTCGGCTAATGGCTGGCAAATGTTTTTTTAGGCCTTATTTATGGCTTACAATGTAATGGTCAGTGCTCCAGCTCCTACTGATATAGTTTATTCATAGGTCACGAAAAAGGATGAATTTAGTTGTTGGTTTTTACACTAAAGCAAATACAATTTGGTGTATAAAGTTACTGTCGGGAATGTTAATAAAACAATCGAAAAGAAAATTCTCTATAAGGAATCAAATTCGTGTGTTGTTTAAAAAAACACTGTCTAAGTTGTGGATGTAATATTCGTTAGAACCCAAACTTATTATGTTCTCATTTAATGAAAGTAGATTGTAAGTGTAATAGTAGACTCAATTATATTCGAGTACCAAACAGTGAATCACGTAATAACCATTATTTGCGACAATCCAGCGTCAATTTAATAACTGTTTTAAGTGGAATAAAGCCATAACATCATTAAACAAATGACTGTTTAATTATAACAACAATTATGTAGGTAAGTATATAAATAGCGACGTCATTATTCAGTTGTCGCCCACTCGGTGACGTTGTCGGCCGATAATCTTGCTCTACATGTGCTAATTAAAGGACATTCCCTACACAATGATACCGGCTGTCTGCCGAAGTAACATGGAGGGCACGCCATGCGAGCAAGTCTTTCTTCCCAGTCAATGACTGACTACCAATACTACCACGTTGTAAAGTAAGCTTTTAAAGTCTTTTCAATGCGTATTTTGTTTTGCCGCATTCTTAAACACTCGATTCCTTCGACCGTAAAACATACATTGCGGTTTAAGTACTCACTTCGGTAATGTATTTCAAAATGCGCACGGTAATGGTATTTGCATTTATTGGTAGCGACATATGTTGCGGTTCGGATCTGTTACTCAGAGGCGATTCAGTGATCGTCTCGTGATAATCGCGATCAGGGGCCTGACATTTCTTTTATTTTATCGCAAACGGTCGTAAGATAAAACGGCAATAAATAATCCTGGTAAGACATCGCGGCTACATGCGCGGTTGCGCTTTTCATTTGTATTATACGCGTAATTATGCCCTACACTACATACGGGCTTTATTTATGGCGCTCCTATCGTGCCAATACGAAAGGTAATCGATTGTTAATGACTAGTAAATATTGCGTTAATTTATGTGTTTGCTACACTAACGAAGACGTGTAAATTATACCACGTATCAATAAATAAACAACACATAAATACACTAGTGAACAAAGACATAAATTGCCATCTTTTGTTATGCAAAAAAGGCAAAAAGTCGTTGATAAATAGAGTTATGCAGTTCCTGTTATCTTTCAATCTCAACAAGATAGACATAAATATTCGATATGTGTTCGCACAACATGTTTCTAGAAATCTTTTTGACGGAAAATATCGATAACACAATAACTTTGTATACAAACAAAATAGGACATTATGCGCGACGCATCTCCTCCGTCGCGTCTTATTCCTGTGAATCTGAGAAGGGCTCCGAAAACCGTGGACGTATAAAAAACATTATTTTAGTCACGTATATTTTTATAGCTTATGCCCTCCGAAACTTGATAATTTTGATGATTAAAAAACGTTTTGGCGTATGTTTAGAATATTTAGTGATCGATTTTAGGTACTTGGATAAATTAGGTGCCTTCGAAGAATTTAGCAGAAGTGTGCAATGCCGAACAAATAGTGTGCAGTTTAGATTACCTTATTTTATTCCCTGATTGTAGAAAACATACCTACCTACTTAAACTTTATGAATAGAGTTTCAATACTGCAGTTTTACTTCATTTCTTTGATGTTAACTTTTTATTTACTTCTCAAGAAAAACTAAGCTACTACTTGCCACTTCTAAAAGTTTTGTGCAAAGAAACATTATGGTCGATTTTGGTTACTCTAACTTAAACAAAACATCTTTCCGCAGCCTCCAATCTTATATAAGCTTACATTATCAACCGCAATCCACGTGCCCTTTAAAGTTGGCAGCACCGCTAGTTTAGAGGCCGCGATCTCTCCGCAGCCTCTATTCTCGTCACGTGTTTCCTACAGGATGTGTTACTGATAGGCGCGCGATACACGAATTGAACGAGTTCGAGCCTCCAGACTCCCGAAGCACATCTAACTGTATTTACGCCACCAAATATGCATTATTTTATTTTTATGTCCAATTGGTATGCGGACTATGTCCTACCGTCATCTGTTTCTACGGAACTTTTAAAATGTGGGGGAGACAAAGTGGTTTCGGAAACTTGTGTTTTGAGGGACCTAATATCGTGCTTGGGTCGGAAGTATTGATATTGCGTTTCAGATAGCGCATGTTGCCTTGAAGTTCCGTTCTGCATTCAAATAGTAACGATCGATTTCAGAATGCATGATCGTCTTTTGTTTAGAATAAAATTTCAAAGGTTTTCTTTTGTTTGAAAGCGAAACTGTATCCACTATCTTAAACAGTTTTATCGAACATAACTTTCATTCAAGATATCGAGGGTTTTATTCACTTCGCATAACTCAATCTTTTCTTAGCGACAAGGCTTTGTTTTATTTTCGTTTTAATATCGCTGAAGACGCTGCTTCTGAGAGCTTTTCTGTTCTTTAAAACATTAGATGACTAGCTACTAAGTTCTCTTATTTATTGCTGGGTCTGGCACTAAAGATGTCGAAGAAGACCTAATACGGTTAAGTCCTAACATACTCTGGTTAGCTGAACTTAAAAATGCTTCAGAGTTTGGTAAATCATCTTAGAAAATTGCAAGCAAAAATATCGATGTATCTAAATATCTTTTTATTTAGTAACGTAGGTAGTTCAATAGTCACTTCGTACATCGGCTAAGTAGCTTATAATTTTTTGTTGCTCAATAATTATCATAATTTATTAACACAATTTTAATTGAACGAATCATAATCGCTGTCACGCTACTGCCCAATAACCGCAATGCATAACGAATAGATTTACAGTCAACTGTCAATCTATATAGAGAAATCGAAATTGTCGCTTATAATCTGATCGGCCATCGCCTAATCTACCGGCCCCTTTGACGTTCAATTACAATCTTCTTATTACTACTTGAACAGATCGGATTAAACTAAAAGGCTGTTATGTAGACACGGTATAACGTGATTCCAGTGTCAATGTTGATCGAAGAAAGCTTAAGGATTTGTGTACGAGAAATTATTTAATTGCGTTTGTTATTACTCGCCATAAAAATGTTGACGCTTATTGCTTGACTCAGAAGAATTTTAATTAATATTTTCTGTATGAAAGTACTCAAAAGTTTCACAACCTTCTTCTTAAGTCCACTAATTGAATTTAATCCTTGTAATGCCAATTTCACTAATTAATATTTGCTCAATGTGTTCAAGCTCAAAAATTATACAGAAATCCAAATTCGGAACAAATTGATTAAGAAGTTTAAGAGACTACTCTTAATAAAGGGGCAAACTTTACCTCTTTACTTATCGCAATTTCTTTGTTCAAAAGTTATTAGAAAGATCATTTCCCCGTACAATCTATTTCAAAGATGTTACATAAAATTTCGTTCATCTTTAGTCGTAGTAACCCAATAAGTTTTTTGTTTAGCAAAATTGAATCTAAACCGTTTTGCAATTGGGTCGATAATATGGTAAACGGGTTGAAGATTGTCCGGTCTTAGTTTGCATTCAGTATATTTCTATGTAGCTTAGCCTTTCCTATCTACTATAATATTCTGGCTTTCATTACGTACACGGCTTTTAAATTAATAGAACTATTACTGCTGCATGTTAAGCGATATAGAGTCCGCCTTGATGATGTTAGGGTCATACTAGACTAATATTAAACGCAATAAATATTACGACAAATACTTGATTAATTCAAAATATGTGCGTCACAATAACGAAGGTCTCGTTAACCTTTAAGTTAAGCGGCTTTTGTTGTCAAAATATTTTTCCAGTGGAATATACAGGCTGTGTGTATTGAGCGCAATGCATTGTTATTGCAAAGAGGCTTTGTGAGTTCTCTTGTTGAAGAATAAACGATAAATACAGCTTATTATAATATATTATTCGCAAACGTATTCAATTCTAGATTTCCGGCGATTTAGCATACATTTTTGTATGTAAGTAAGTAGCTGGTGGTGTAAGTTACTAAGTTGGTGAGCCAAGGTTATCAGGATCAAGCCTATCAGGATTACATTACAGATTATAAAATACCCCACACATACGCAATATGTTACTGTGATTTATCACTATAGGATGCTTACATGAAAATTGATATCACAACTCTTTGCTTAAAATCTAATACAACAACAATTTCAAATAAAAAGAAAACTATTGAAATATCCTTTTTCCATATTCAAATTTAAAACAGTGAATTTTCAAAGTCATTTCTTTTGTGTCACTTCATATATTATACTGAATTAAAAAAAAATACTATTTAAATAAAGAACGTTATTTTTCGAATACCCTGTATAAAGTTTTGTACTAGCGGCCAGTAGGAATTCAAGATGCTATCAAGGTACCGGGAGCTTAGAGTTTTACGTGACTTATGGCGTAATAAATAAAATCAACCGTTACTGTGACACCTACATACGTCATCGCAACTATGTAATGATCGCTTTGAACTTTTATACGATCTTTTGTTAGTTGATGATGCTAAATTAGATTTGGTAGATGTGCTTATTAGATAGTGTTTTCGCAAGTGGGTAGAGAAAACATTATTCTTTATTATATTGGCTGTTATATTGGGCGATAATAAACGAGTATAAGGAGATTTTGAGTGTTACGGAGGCGTGGGTCTCGGAAGTTGTTATACCTATATGTTTGTCTTTTTGTGGGTGTTACAAAGGTAATTATGTCTTGCTAAACAGTAAAGAGAGTTATTTTTATAAGTCTTCGTTACAGGAGAATTTAGTAGGTTGTAGTTATTTATCTTTTCACGCGAAAGCAACTGAATAGATAAGGACTGAATTCGGGTTTTTATAGCCTGCATAAAAAGTATTTTTTCTTAATCTTGAATTTTTTAGTTATTTGGATACCTATGGTGGTCTTTGCTTAGAAATAGTTGTCAAAAGCAAGTTTAATATAGACGAAATGTTATCCCTTTTCATAGGCAGACATATTCAGCAGTGTATGTATTTCACAATTCAATGTAACTTTATTACTTCTACATAATACTGGACCAGTCATGTTTAAACGGAATGGTCCGTAGTGTTTTGTTTATTTAAATTCATTGTCGAATTGACTGACCAAGTAAATGTAGGAGGCTTCCTTCGTTTACTAGTGTTGCTTGAAGTCACAGCCGCAATAAAATACTGGGTTTACTGTAACACAATAGTCCAAACATGACAGGTCCTTAGTTCCCCGCCTACGAACTAGGATCGGTTTTCCACAGCCAACATTTATAACTTAAGGGTTTAACCCTATTGGCGCACTGGCTTACGTAGTTGACTTATTGCCACCAATATTTCTTCGTATAAAATCTCGCTTTTTATACAAGTTATTGGAAGTACTGATGGGTATTATTTTAGGTTTTTATTGGTAACATACTTATCAGCAATCTCCACAAACAATATGAAATTAATATTTTTATTTGAGTCAAAGAGTATAAATAAAAGATTATGAATAAAGAATTCTCAATTTCAAGAAATAATTTGACACCATCCGCTTTTCTGTTGATATGATAAATTTACATGAGGCGTTTTAATTCAAAAGCATTTATACCAAAGATGATACTCAAAGAGTAAGCGTGAAACCGAGAAGACAGTCCCATAGTCCCGAACGTTTAAAGTCGACAGATGAGATGTCAGCAGAAAATTGGATTTCGTAAAATAAATATGTCGCATTCACTTTGAATTAACTCATGCTCCCGAAAAATGAATTCTTTCTCCTTTACATAAAGACGAAATTCAATTGCATAGTATCCCCAAGAAGATTTGACGAAAAGTTAATTTTAAGTGCGACTTTTGTGCTCACAAAAGATTTTGTCCACTATGGACGAGTAATGCATTTTTTTGCAAAAAGTTATTTATTCTTCCTTTCGAGGCGCGAGGATTAATTTTGCAACAGCTGAGACTGTAGACATAAGTCTACCTTGTTACATATTTGAATGACACTTTTCAGTTTTTAATTTAAACGTGGCATTGCCAAATTGAGACGAGAGCTCTTAATCCTTTTGTTTCCTTTTGTTCAATTGTTAATCCTGTAAACCTGTGCTTTGATGCGTCGTCGCCATTGTACCAGAGTTTGCCGTTAATTGTTCCTAATACCACGTCTTTATCTACCCCATTCATCTAGTAACTTTAAGTTAATCTGTTGTGTCGGCTTTTAATGATCCTCTGATATTTTAATCTGTTCAGGATCCAACATCCTCTCAAGGTCCCGTTCTTTGACTGAGTCTTGTAATTTCCGAAGTTTGTTGATTTAAATTTTTCCCTCGTTGCCTATTTTGATATTCGGTGCCAGTGTCCGACTTAAATTAGAACAGCCGAAGCTAATTAAGTTTGTTTTACGACTATTAAGGTAATTAGGAGGGAGAATAATATAATTATTTATGTAAATAATTATAACGGGTCACGGCCCATATAGTTACGAATGTTAATGTCGCTGGCCACTGTACACAGAAGGTTTTACGAGGATATAAAGTATACGCTAATAAACATCTCACATGACGCTGTAAGCCGCGCGAGGTGTGGTCCGAATTTCGCACAGCTTTGATGATGGCCCTTCGAAACGTTTTAGTGTCCCCAATCGGCTTTCGTAGATATCCGCTAAGTGACCGAAAGAATGCACACAGAGCTAATAAAACTGGATCTTACGAAACTCGGCTTTGAATACGGAAATAATGTCGCCGCCCACGCTCGCCATCCTAAAATACGGATTCCCGACTTGTAAACTTGTGCAGCGTAACTCTTTAATATGAAAGCGATTAATACGTCTAATATTTTAGGTTTTTGTCTATCATGATTTATAATTTCCTCGGTTTTATGTTGTTTGTGTGCGATATTTGGTATGCTGACTTTAATCCATTGATTTACGCGTTCCGAATTGTATGGTTTTGTTTACGGGCGATTTGAAACCGATCGCATTTTTCGCTAAGGTAAACAAACTAATCCGAACAAATGTAAAATACAAGTAATTAAAAACAAAAGTAAATCACCAGTGTGGCCGATACCGTCTATACATCCTTAATCATTTCGAAATTCATTCGTTAACTTTGTAAAATTGTCTTTTTATTATGGTAGTGATTTATTTGACAGCCAATACAAGCCGAAGAGGCCAATAAATGTATCGAGTCAGTCCTGACCCTTGTTTTTAAAAGGTACACAGTCCATAAAATGTATATTAAAAGTAGAGGAATTGACAGTTGAACGAAAACTTAATATATTTCACTAAGTTACAATCTTATTTGGTTAACTGGATTTTTTTATTTTTAGCATATTGATATTGGCAATCGTTTATGTGTTAATATATTATTGAGTGACGTAAAGCTAAATTAAAGTTGGTTGTTTCGTTAAAGTGAACCGTTTTCTTAATAACTTATGGGCAATGCGAAATATTTCTGAGAGTTTAATGTCTCAGCGGGAAGTATTTAACACGTTGATAGCGATCAAAGATACGCTTATATTAGGATTTTATGTAATAATGATTCTGCCGACAGAGAGTTGAAAAACAATTTGATTATTGCGTTTTAATTTTATACCTTTAATTTGAATATTCATGTTTTTTTTTTATATTTTTAAAATAAATGTTATCATTAAATACTCTTTAAACTGTTTTATCAAAGCTTAATCAAGCTACAATTATCAAGTTGATGATTTGACTAATAAAGCTTAAGGCTTTACTGATGAAACGTCTGTCTGTGTATAAAGTATCTATTGAGTTAACTCTTAGATATTTTAAGTAAAAAAAAAGGATTGTTATATAAAACAATACTCTTTATTCTCGCTTTGGCTCGAGACGCCCATAAAACGAATGCAAATAAAACCTTTTTAGTATGACACTCAGACGGTTATTTTTTCAACGGCCAGTTTCCGTTGTGCAAACAGAATCTACTCCGAATCAACCTTTATGCAAGGATGTGGCTACATAATAAACATTCCGACACAGCAGACACTGGAAATAGCTTTCCAAAACAAGCACTGTGTTGTAACACATTGCATCTATGCTGATTGAGTTCTTTATGACAGACACGGGCTGGAGACACACAGTCCGTCTGTGTTGATTCCGTGCTTCGACGTAAACATGACAGACTAGGCAGAGAACAAATCTACATGCAGATACTTAGGTACTACTGGCACTTGTTGCCTAATCTCCTGTGGATCAACTAAGTGTCTCAGTGACTACTAGTGCCTTTTGTATTTTCTGTAGCAAATATGATTGCTTGAAATAGTCTTCTAGAGTTCTTGGTTACTAGGTATAAATTTGGTTTCCGAAGTAGACTTTAAAAAGTTTAAAGGGATTTAAAAGTATTATTGTTTCAACGGTATCTCATTGCTTATTAATATGACAGTTATATAACGTTAAATTGAGCTTAACCAATTGAGTGCATTTAAATATAGGCATGACTTATCGTATTTGCAGACAAACGCATAACGTCGTCGTCATAATTTGAGGCCCATGACTTCAAGCCTTACTTATGTCAAAAGTCTTTAAAATATCTGTGTGTTATCTAATCTATGTCCTAGTATGGGAAACGGTATCGAACAAAACAAACGCTGTGCCGCTGCGGTCGCGCGTTTCCGTTTCCTTCCACTAACTCGCCGCAAAGTTCCGTCTATTGCATCGTGCGATGCATGCTGATGTCGTCATATATGTGCTTATCTTGATGTCAAGGTATTATTAGCTTTATTGGAGGGATTTGATTACGGAACTCAATTAAATTTGTGTGTTGTGGCGGATTCTGTGCATGCTTTAGCCGTGAACGATGGTACATTATGTATGTCAGATGTTAATCTTTGGATAGTGGTTCGTCATCATGTTTATTCTCGTGATGGGTTAGGATGATCATAATTATCAGTTTTTTTATGATGGAACTCACATAGTCAATATTACGAAAAAACTGTACTAAAGCCAACATTGCACATACAACTGGTTTTACCGATGATTTGAAGTTACTTTAATCTACAAAGCGCTTTTTTGTTACCAAATCCAATTTTACCATAATAGAAATGCAGAAAAACTACTAGCATTGGATGTGGGATTATAATCTCAAATTCGAAAGTCCAGAAGTCAACAGCTGATCGATGGTACGCGGCAACGAAATCGAAAACTATCGGCGAAGTCTATGGCCGCTGTCTATGGGCTACTTTCGCTGACCTTGAGAGGAGTTATTGAAAGAGGTTGTATGTATAATTGCGTGTTGTGCAATCTCTATTGAGAACAATCAAAACAGGGTTGCTTAATTTATTAGACGAGTGTAGGCGGCCATCCAATAAGATGTTTGACTAGTCTTTAATGCTGGCGTTCCTTTTAATTGATTAGATAATAATAAAGTAAAACGTATAACATACATTATTTTGAATGCTTTTATAAGAAAACAATATTCGTGCTGGAACTTTGTTCCTTAAAGTAGTGAGAAGAAAAATGGGCAATATATTAGTAAAGATGAACGAGATTAAATAACATCTTAAACATAAAAGGCATTTTGTTTTTGCGGTTCGTTTTGTAAAATAAAGATGTAGTAAAATAGCATCATAAATTAATATTAAGTCTCGGAGCTTATAAACCTTGGAGGCAGTGGCTATCATAATATTTTAAGAAACATCGTCTATAACTATAAATAACATATTCTTCTTTACGATGGTCGGTCGAAAGCGATTAATGCGGTCAATAATTACAGACATGTTTGCTAACTATGTTTAATTGTAGGTGGAATCGAATCGTGATTTTATAATGAAGCAATCTATATAGCAAATGTTGATTTGTTGAAAAAAGTTGTCTAATATGCCACACCCCATACATATATTTCGATCTGTCTAGACCATGTGATTGAGACGGTTTGATTACATTTTTGTGGCCAAAAGCGATTTTACTCAATTAATTTATATGGGACCTGTCTAACTAGACATTTGCTGTCGGAAATGTTTGTAATTCTCAACTCAAACTGATTATTTTTAATTCTTTTATGCAATGATTTCATATTCATTGATTTGTGATAAGAATTAAGTTGCGGCTTTGGTACACGAGAATAAATTGCCAAGTCAACAAAATCGTTCTAGGGTTGACAACATTGAACATACATTTTCGTAACTTGGTAAGGATAGAAATAAGGAAAAACAAAAACAAACAAGCTCGCAATTTCTTCCAGAAAACTACAAATGTAACGTGATGAAGCCAGGCTCAGCTAGTTTTGCAAACCGGGGACCTTGATACGTCTGAAGATAAATACTTACGGGGATACAAGGTCTCATTATTTCAATTGTTGCGTAATTCCCTTTAAGTGGAATGCAAGATATAAATCGTGAGCAATTACGTAGCTTATATGGTTATTTGTAAACTACATAGCTTGTTCGAAACAATGGTTATAATTTCAGGGCATGAAGCAATGAAGGGTGAAACGCGATTTGTGAATCATGCAGGTTTGAATTCAATTAGTCGTGTAGGAACCTCTTGCCATTACCATTATGTATTCAAGATATTGGCCTTATTTGCATCAACTGCTGAAGGTAATAAAGAAGCTAGAGTAAAGTGCTATACAAGAGTCGTGTTAAAAATGTTTAGTCCTTCTATATATGACTGGCTGCTTTAAGTTAGTCAGACAATGGAATATCTACTGTGTTGTGACTAGACGTAGCGACTTACAAACATAAAATAAAAATCCTCAATGATGTAGTATTACTACTGCGAAACGCGTTTCATACGCTACGTTAGACGGTCCTGTTGTTTAACCAAAATAAAATTTTAATTGAAATGTTTTTAGAACACAAAGTGCAGCCAATTTAAAATCCGAACTACCTACGTAGGGAGCGTTTTTCTCCCCTCAAAGTTCGATATATCACAAGCGACAGTCCACAGAACCGACATAATTAAGTGACTTCAAAGTGAGTTGGTACGTTCGAGTACACGGCCGAATGAGCTGTCCGGGACAATTTGGCCGACGAGACGGAAATACACCGGGCCAAAGGAATCGGCGAAGAGTGTTAAATACTGCAACAGAAGCAAACACGTCCGTGGATGTCATTTTATTTTGTGTTCCATTGAAAAGTGTCGACTTGTGGTCCTTTTGAATGTTCTCGGTACGTGAGAATTAGTAACTTCGTCTATGCATATGAAACTGGGCTTGCTTTGGATGAAATACAAATATTTAGTTAATGCTACGCAATACACCTATGTTACCTAAACTATTCTTCATCTACACTTACCAGGGCCATTCTGCAATAAAGTGTCTGTCTATCTTGGATCTAAAACATGCAGTTCTATACATAAAGATGTAGTGGCCCTAAGATTAGTTCCTTGTGGAACCCTAGCTACCTATAGCACACACTAAAGATTTCTACAATGAGGTTTAAGGTTTGCAAAATGTGTACTAGTTAAAGTAGAAGAACGATTATGTTGTCAAGTGAAAACCTATCGCACGTGTTAGGCACGTCTATGGAAATACCCACACAACCAGTGCATATAAAATATGCTCTCCCTGTCAAAGGGCTATTTGTCTCTTTCGGAATTGTAGCAACATTTCACGGCGATGTACTCACATTTTATCTTGACTGTGTTTTTCTATTTTCCTCACTTGATGTATGGGACGCATTTCCGCACTTTCGAATAACACTCCTGTATTCCCTTTTATGTGCGCACAGCTTTAAAAATGTATTCACAGTTAGGGGTGGGCTTTGGCAATACGAAGATGTGTAAAGGAATTATTCAAGAAGCCCTAGCGTTTGGACTTCAGTCGGAGTGTTGGTATTCCGATATTTACCGATAGAAAAAGAGGAAATATGTGAAACTGAATATTCCCTGGGTTATTTCAAATAAAGAAAATTCACAAAGAAAACGAAAAACAATGTCATAGAGGTAAACAACGCATTTCTAATGCGTTCAACACTTAATCTGTATAAAGAAGTTCTGCTTGCAGCTTTACAATATATTATGTTGAAGGCACGCAAATTGCTCAATGTTCACAACCGGTCAATTAACAAGGGGGCTAACACTACATGCGATAAGTTGTACGTTCAAATCAAACACACCACACGTCATATCAAGCGAACCTTATAAGAACTGTTATCAGTAAATAGAATCTCACGTCCGACCACACGCCGCGTTGTTTTTGCGCCAACAAATTCTATTTGCCCATAGTAATGACCTTAGTACAACGTTTACAAAACAAGTATTAAATTACCACTGTAATATATTACAATTACCGTTCGTGAAGCGTATTTCAATGGCCGCGATATCGATCGCTTAGCATTTCATCAGGGCGACAGAGGCGGATGCATTATCTAGCCGAACTAGGAAGAGATTGCAATTGTTGATCTATCTTCACTAGTATGCCAATTAGCCAATTAGAGAGCGCATACAACGCCAGCCAGTTTAGATAAGGGTACGTTTTCGTGGTCTCACCTTAGACATTCCTTTTGTGCAGTTAAATCATTAATTCAAGTGAGGGAGTTAATGTGTTTTTATTGGCGGCGCAAAGGTCGAAGCGATTTGTTCTTGTAGTGAAGCTTGTTGAGCTTAATTTTCTAATTAATATGCAGCTTATGTCCACCTCTTATAAGACGTGTGTCAGTTGACAAAATGGAACGTTTATTTTGTTCACCATTTATGGAGGCGCCGTTTCATCGTGAGTTGTCATGGGTACTATCTACTCAAATAAAGAAACAAATCCGTACTTATTGTTATTATCTATTACACAATACACTCTATAATATAATTATATGTATTCCTTAGGGCGACTACACTTAGAGAAATAATATAATGGTTTCAATTTAATACAGATGTATGCAAATTACAACTGTTGACACCTTCAGAAATCTAATATTCTATTCTATATTCTAAATAGGAGAATCTTGTAGGAGTAGAAAGAATTCTCACGAATAAGAATCCTATAACTAAATCACAACTTAGAATGACCAACTTTGAGATGTTTTTTGTTACATTTAAATTCGTAGAGTTTACGAAGCCCTTACGATGGAAAGTTTCATAGCTGCGGCTTAATTTGGCGAGTAATTAGATGTCACAGATAGATCGTGAGGAGAGGACGACGAACGACTAGTGGAGTCGACGATTCGTGAACTTACAGTTGTGTTACTATACAGGTAGGAGACAGAAGTCTAACTCAAAACACATGGTACGTGAATTTTAAATGTTTTACGGTAGTGATATAGGACAGGTTAGTAGAAGAAAAAAATGGTTACCAACGTTTGTTTCAACTGAAAGTAGTACGTATGTACATTCCTCTCAGTAAGACTATTTTATTTATTTGGGATATACAAACATTTTCAAATTGTGACTTAAGTAATGAATAACATAGGAGTAATTTAAATACTCACACCGTTAACCCAGACTACATTTTGAATTGTATACAATTATTAAATTATAGTATTCATTGCGATACACATTGCAGCGAAAGATAACATGATGATTTGACTTCCTTAATCCTAGTGACCCAAATAACGATTCCTTAAAGAGTAATTAAATCCATTTATGATTCAATAAAGCTCTACCAATCCCTTTCTTAACTACAAGTACCTAATCAAGAAATTGAAAATTAATGCATTATTATTATTCACAGCTAATCGTAGTTGCCAGCCTGTCATAAAACTATCTTAATATGCAATAACATTTAATACTCGGAACCCATACATATCGTTAAGTCAAAATAATTCGCGTAGAATATTATGACGGTAAATTATGGCACAATTAGCTAATGCTATATTTCGAGATGTGCTACTGGTTTGATTCTGGTAGGTACAATACAAGTATATTTTGTGTCATTATCATCATCATTATCAGCCCTTGTCCTCCCACTGCTAGGCATAGGCCTCTCTTTTCTCGTGCTATTCTCTGTTGACCTGTGCATTTCAAGTAAAAAATATGTTGTCACTATGACATGCGATGGTATTTTTATTTATTTACTTTGTAATTTTGAGTCATTAAAAAAGGACAGGTATAAATATTTTTTCAATTTAGATTTCAATGTGAACTTCTGCCTAATTTTCTGTCTAGTGGCAATAGTCAAACTATTTTCAATGTTCCCTCATAAGCTGTTGAATGAGATGTCAGTTTAATTTGGAAGTGATTTGTTCGTTTGACAACTTTTTGGTGTCCATGGAATTAGTCGCTATACTTATATTATACTATATCTTCCAATCTCATATCTATTTTAAGTTATGCCAGTTGACATTTATGTGATGAAGTATATTCAAATCTGATTTTTCGTCGGCACACAATTCGGTTACACGTTTTTCTCGCTTAAATTTCAGAATCATTTTAGTTACTTTTGATTTTATAATTAAAAGCATCTTTTTTACAAAATTATATAAAAGTGATAACTATGTTTTTTTTACTTATTGACTAGTTTTAATTTCTTTCTTTAATATATAAAGTTACAAATCAAGAGCTGGGAGATTGTTTCACGAATTAAGTCTTAATCATTTTAGTAACTTTTTGTACATTCAGTAATAACGTTAAGTATAACATTGATATCGTAATTTAAGTAACAATTACATCGGTTTAGTGAACTTATTTTTTTTGCGTAATAAAAACTTTAATGGCGCATTCTTCCGTTAGTTGTTTTTGTTGTTATTAGATATAATGATTATGCCTAAGGTAATGGTAATGACACAAGCGTTTCCTGGCACTTGTAAACTAAAAGATATGTATATCGGAAATTAGTTTTCTAGTAATTATACATAATTTTCTAGATCTAACACAAGATTTGTCGAGTCCATCCTGGATAAATAATTTGATTTATTTTTTAAAATGACTCAAAGG
This sequence comes from Autographa gamma, assembly GCA_905146925.1. Classification (NCBI taxonomy): domain Eukaryota; kingdom Metazoa; phylum Arthropoda; class Insecta; order Lepidoptera; family Noctuidae; genus Autographa; species Autographa gamma. The sequence continues at coordinate 4,452,770 of LR989858.1, forward strand.
TATGTCATTCTTCCTGCTTGATGCATATAATTTCTAATATGTATTTAATATATCATGTTTTGTGTATATTTTTATTATTAATAAATAAATAATTCCTCATTGGTATAACCTAAAGAAATGCCTATGAACATAATCAACATAATATAACTCATTCAATAAAAAAAAAATGCTGTTTCTACTTTCGTATATTCATTTTTAAGTCTAGTGTAGATAAAGGTGTGCTCATCGAACCGTATATAACTTAATTTCTATACCATATAAAACCTACAAACACTCATCTTATAGGATAAACAATAAACATTTATTTCAATTGGTCTAATAAGCCGCAGTGTCCAATAAGAACATTCATAAAAATAATCTTTTTACGCAGCGTCTTGGAATCTTAATAGACCCATTCAATCTCCTACGGCAAATGATAGTTATAGTTTAATTGTTTAAAGAATACCTTTACTCATATTCCTATTTCTTGACTTTTTGTACTTAATATATGCATGCAATGCATATTAAATCAAATTGTCGTGAGCTTTGTTGTCCCGTCGAACTGGTTTCGTAAAGTTTGCGTAATTAAATACTACATTTTATAAATATTATATACTTACTCTTCATTCATATTATGTATAAGTTATGCTAAGTCCTAATTAATGTAATTTATGATAAGTTTAGTACTAGCCCTCATATTTGCTATGCCTGGAAAAGGCCGTTAAGCTGTGCACGTTATTTCAATAAGATCTATGTAAGACCTTAACATGCAAATAAAGATTTTGAGTTGTGAGTTTTTGAATTAGCATTGTATCGACGTTTGAACTGAATGTTAGTTACTTATTTTACGATATTTTGATTTTGTACTATGTATAAATGCCATAAGCTTTTTCATGTAACGTTGTAATAATGGAGATAAATATCACGTAGCTAGGTTCGTAGAAAAGTTCGATACAAAATCACGAATATTTCGGAGATATGCTTACCCTACCATAAATATATTTTTATCCAAACATCGCAGGATTACAACAAATCGGGGAAAGTCATGACACACTTATCCGTATTTACCGAACTACAGCGCATAGGGGTGTATCAAAGAGCTAAATCCCGAAATCCCGTGTTAACGAAGGCCCGGCCTGTAATCCCGTGCCCGGGACATACGGACACAATTAACAGGCTGCAGCATTGTCTAACATGTATATTAGTAGATACAGGATATTAGTGAAAGAACCCGGGACAAATCCTGCAGTTGGTCTGTAGGTTTTATCCCTAATGCAATACAAATATGTAATTAAACGTTTCGCGTGCTGTTCGGCTGAATGAGTTTGTTCTTGTAATGTGTGTTCTTTAGATTTGCATAATTAGGAGACTGAAGTTAGGATGTTGACATAAATAAATTTCATTCTTAGCTAGAGTAGGGGTTTGTCCTTTTGTAGTATCTTAGACAAGAACGGACAGAAACACGTAAAATTATTGTAATTAGGCATGATTATATACTAATATATTACTTAAAGATCCCGGTGTAGTCATTGCAGTATTTGAAAAGGTAACCGGTCCTGCAACTATTTCTTGCTATTGGTACGGTAAAAAAAACATTTGAACAGATTTTTTCCATGTCTCCTCAAGCCATGAAAACTAAATGTCGAAAATAGGAGTCTTGACTGACTAGACCACGTAACAAGAATTACTTTTTCATTCAAGAAATAAACATGAAATTTATTATTCCATACTAAATGCGGTATGCAATAACATTATACATTTTCAAGACCAGTAATAAGCATAATTGGCAGAAGCTTATTTAAATAATACTCACGGCCAACTAAATGACGTACAATTGCCGTCGTAAGTTTTACAAGTCTGGCTGTACATGCCCAGCTTATAACCCAGTGCATTGTTAGTATAAATTATCGAATATGTCCTTACCATACACTAACTTGTATTAAAACTTCATTTGAATAACTCACTCGGCGATGCGGCGATGTTCTATTGAAACTTGTGCCTCCATCGCAGAACGGTGGCAATCAGTTGCTTGCAAACTGGTTGCTGTAAAATTGCTGATCTTCCTTGCAAATTTATTTAAGGACATAAATAGATATTAAACCAAATATCGCAAAATAAAGTGTTATATTTAAATAAACATGACTTATCTGTTAAAAATTATGTTTACGTTAAATTCTTTCAATTACAAAATTTAAAAGTAACGTCCATCTTATCCCATAAATATCATTACAAATATAAAAAACGTATTACTTATACAAGAACCTACAAAAATGCTACACCAAACCCCACAATATCAACATAACGATGCAACACAATTATTGCACGACCGTTGCATCTGTAAGTTACATAATACGCCCACAGTTCAGCGGCTACCTTTGTAATTTTTTTATCCCATTGTATGGCTCTGTTAATGCAGATAGGTAAATTGTATGACAAACATTTAATGAGGTGTTTCTTGCATATAAAGAGAGACAAGGATCGTTTATTCTTTATGTTTTCTGATTGTTTATAAATTATGTTGATGTGAATGGGTTATTTGTAGCTTTTAAACGCCAGTCCTGCGGTTCCCTTTAACGTTTAGTTACAATGCATCCGGTCTTTCACTTTGAATAGTAATGAGAACGTGATCAACATTTTCACTGTTTTAAGTGTTTTTTTTTGTTTGGTGCCTTTAGATATGTGTGTCCTTGAGATTAGGTGAGTTGTTGTTTCTATTGACGATAAGTATGTGACTGTAGGTGGTACTGTAAATAAAGGAATGTTTGACGTACCATTGACTATTTGTATTTGGAATAACATTGTTTCATGATTTTTTTTAAACAAAATTCTGTGAGACAATTTCTCTTCCATGTGTCTTTTAGTATTAAGACAATATAAATAATACCATAAGCACGTATATGGTTTGTGAACTAACTTTCGGCTGTATCTTGAGTAGGTTATCATAATTTCCCATCTATTTTAATAAGAAGTCCTATCTCCTTATTCAAACTATGCGAGAAGTATTCCCATGGCATATCCTTATATTGTATCAGAGCCACTTAATGCTCGGGTCAGGTCCGTACCGACTTAAGAATTTCAAATTAGCCACAGATTATTAAGTATAGATTGTTCCGTTTACAGTTACGGGACTCGAAATTCGAATGTGGATTTTCTTTAATAAATCACCTTCTGGTTTGTGAGATTACATTGTGTTTGTGTAGTCGCTTGGCAGGCTTTACAGCTCATTGTTGCTTGATCATTGCAATATATCATAAAGAGGTCTGTAAGGTACATGACCAACTTATCTGTTCCTGGGAATGCATAAAAAAAGAATATTTCCTTTGAGTTTTCAAAATTCAAATCTCGGAGAAAGAGTTCGACGAATGATGACTAAGTTAATGTTTTGTGGTATATTTACGTTCGACGTTCTTTTTATTAAAATTGCAAATACAATATTGATGTGTTTTCAATCAAATTTCGATTATCCGTTCCTTCTGGTTTTTTTTTTCGTTTTAAAAGTACTGTTTATGATAAAGCAATGGTCTTAAATTTTAAAATGTAATATTACAGTAATAATTTTGCTACTCGTAATAACATGCTATTATATTTAAAACAAAATTTTAATAAACATACTTACATACCAACTTCTTTGACTCTGTTAAACTCTCGTCCATCTATTGATGAATACAAATAAGTTATACAATAGGGACCCTTAACATAAAGTCAAAGGTCCCAACGACAACTTCAAAACATTTTCAAAGACGGGAAGTTCGACACGGTGAAATGAAATAATTAGATATACAAAACACTAATTAGTATTAATGTATTCTGGACACGATGACAGCGACGCCGCGACAAGAACTCTCTTTAAGAAATAAAAAAGCCATAATCCAAAACACTCACAATAATAGTGAGCCTACATACTTTGAATATAAATTAGCAAGAACTAAAAACTACGAGCATACTTCATGCCTTAATAATAGAATAAGATGATAGACGGCCGTGTCTAATAAGTAATTTATAGCCTTATTATCATTGTTTTCTATTACGGAACAATAAAACCCAATTTTGTCTCGGGATGAGTAATTGTTTGAATTAGTTACGATACAGCCTGCAGTGCACCTCCGACTGCGACGCCATATAAAAATAAGGAATTCCGGATAATGTCAGCTCTTTAATTAAGTTTAGTAGTAACAACCAGCTTTGATGGACCTAGGCAGAAAATGTAGTCTGAAATTCCGGAGTCGAATGCGCGAAACTTTTATATGGTCGTAATAATTAATACGAAATAAAATAAAAAAGTATGAGTGTCCATAAATTAAACGAAGCGGAAAGGGTCCGACGCATATCGAGGGACCTTTTAAGAAACCTGTACACTCGAATTCCATTCCGAGGGCCATAGTTAAAATGCTCAAAGAATAGCTATTCATTAGCGGGTGCGAGAATGAGAATTCTTCAGGCACTCTGAATATTCCATTGGCCGAGAGGCTTGTATTGTCTTTTAGAAAAATGCCTGAGACTTTGCTTGGGTGCTAAATTATGTCGACGCGATGTTGCCAACACCGCACCTGACAAACACTAGAGGTGCCGACGCGGGCGCGCGAACATCCTAGTTCATTATTTATACTCCATTGCCTTTATTTGCCAGCACAAAACAATAGCCATAGTTTATTGCCATTCCATTAATGATGGTAATTCAACAACATTCATGCAATCGCTTCCTTTAGTATTCCCTACGTATACTCAAAATATAATACCATTTATTCTAATTAAAACAATTTTAACTTAATTTCGCCTCACCGTGTCAACGCGACACCGCAAGCCTGAATTAAAACGACACGAGAACCATTAAGAGCGTGTAAAATTATTCAGTATCCTGTCGAAAGAGTCCCACAAAGTTTGCACTTTGCATATTTAAAGAAACACTCGCCTTATCTGGCTCATCGCCGATTCAGTTCACAGATATTCTCAGGAGAAAAACGGAGCGAACTAAAGGCCAAGATTCTTATAGCCCGATGCTTGCATTAGGACAAAATTAAGTGCGGTTATGTGTTCAGCTGTCACATTAAAATACCATCGGCTACTTCACACCGCCTGTGAAAAAATAAAGCCGCGTATGCTATTGGCAGTACAATTATTCGATGAATCCTTTGCGTTTACTTTGTGTTCGAAATTATGGTACAGTTGTTAATTTATCGACTATGGACTTTAATAATGTAGTGTGGTAACTTTTGTACTTTAATCTTTGTTTTGTGTTTATTGTGAGCCTAGTTTTATAGCCTGTTTAACAAAGCAGACGGGATATTTTACGACGTCGGTATATTATTATTTATAATAAGTATGGAATAAGTGTCTTTCTGAATACGTTTTTTAAATAACTGTTGGCGCCCTTACTTAGCGTACCAAAACAATTGACTGTCTTCTTTTGGCTACTGCTGTGAGTCAACTGGGCGTAGAAGGAGTCATTTCCGTGGCGAGTCGATTAGTCTCGAGCATTGAGATCAATTATAATATAGGAACGGTCCAATGACTGTGAAGGTACGAGAAGGAATCCCGGGAAAGGTCGTGCGACACTGAGCCGCGGCTATGTCACCCACAAAAAATCAAGGAAGTGATGCGTAAGCCATATCCCAAAAAGAAAAAGACTTTATCTTGAAATAGTTGATTGATGATGCTAGCTCGTAATAGAATAACTTTATTCGATACTCTTTTGAGTATAATTTTGACCAAAAAGGCAATGTGAATGGCTAATTAAAGTACACTTTAACAAAAATGTTAAGATTGTTTGGCATTCGCCCTGCAGTGGGACGATCAAGGCTAAAAAAATAAAAATAATTATATTGTGCGAAGGATATTTATTTAAACGCACTGCTAAGTATTCTATATTGCTAATCGAACATGATAAATTAATATCAAAGTAACTAGATAAGCAGATTATCTGTGTGTCTTAAATAATGAACGTCAGTGTACATACAACATAATTAAAGGTTAATTACCATACGAATGTTCTGATAGCCTTAATATCATCTTATCTCTATAGAGTAGTCGAGTGGGTTATTCAAGTAAAGATTACAAGTAACATCTGACAGCAGATATGCTGGATAGCGAGTTTACACGCAGAATGGCCCTGCTTGCCTGCTTGTATGCGAAGCTTATACGGTTAAATAGCTGTTTAGAATTATAATTGCAATATATACGATATAATATTTTAAGCTTTAAAATTCGTTTCTGATTTTATTTTTATATAGGCCAGTCATCATTCATTGTTTGAAAAATGTTCGAAGGTCCAAAGAGGTTGAAATTTAGTTCTAGTAAAACCAGATTCCGTCTATGAACCTCTTTGGATTAGACTACATAATAATATGTCGAGCACGGTGTCTTAAACATTTTTTTTTAAATAAGATATAGTCGAGGAGCGATATATCCCTGGCATGAAAGTCTTCCATCTTTATTTTAGTGTAGGTACCTATAGCTCAATTCTAGTAGCTACATAAATGTTCATAACTTTAACATTTTCCTTTTGCCAGTAATAACCGCAATAATAATTAAGGACACAGCATAAAAGTTTCTCAGATATTTGCTTTAATATTTTATAACGCTTTAAAACGTTTGTGAAGACGGCAGATGCAATCAACATAAAGCTCCAATAAAGTAAATTAATTCTGTAATCAACAAAATCTATTTATTACTTAAACATTCAGATTACAAGCGAAGTGAGAGTTTAATTAGTTTTCTTATATTTGATGATTTCGTTTTGATGGGTTTTCTAACAAGGTTCAACCACGTGTCGGTTTCGTCATACAAATAAGATTTGCACAGGCACTCCTAGTTTCGGTCAATTCGATGCCAATTAAAAGATTGTTGGATCAAACTACACAATTTTGTTACGGTCATTGAGCGATGTTTGCCAATCATAGAGCCGATTTGTTCGACATGATTTTTGAGGAAAAAGAAAGTTTAATTAAGTCTTCACGCGCTCGCTTTTAAATCGTTCTGGTTTTAGTTTGCTTCTATTTTTTTTATTCAACTATTATGCAATTAAACTTCATGCTATAATATATAATCGCTTCTAGACAGATGTCTAGAAGCGATTATATAGCTAATAAGATATTATATAGATAATAAGATTATTTTGCTTGTAATCAACATTGACTCCATGCTTACCATACATCATAATCAGTTAATTCGATTTTATTTGTTAAAATAAACCTTATTTGCTCAAGTAACTGTTCTATTGTTTACCTACCTATTTATTATAATGTACACTATATTTACTTTAACAGTAATGAAAGCACAGTCTTCAATTAGTCATCAAAATACATAAAACCAATAACTTTCCTATCCCCACATCCTAACCTTTGATTTGAAAATACTTCACTTCCTGCATACAAGACGACTGTCACTTAATAAACATGGCTAGAGTTTGCAAGTATGAAACCTAGCCCGTTACCATGAACTCCCAAAGCAGTACTGTTGTAGTTGTAAAAGCGAGACGGCGAACTACACCCGCATAGCGCTGTCCCGTTCACTCAACGGTAACAGACTTCCTTTAAAAGCTCATGGTAAGCGTGCTGATCAAACAACTCGAAGTCGTGTTATACCACATGTAAAGTTTCATGGAAAGACAGCTACCGTTCTGCTTGCAAATTAATTAGTACCGTTAAGAGTAAATAGAACTAGTTTGAACGGTCGAGTATGATTTATTTCCAATATGATAGAATCTTAATTATAATCTAGAACTTAATTTGTCTTTTAGTCTGAAAGATCGATTATACCGAGAATTGTGAGTCAGTGTTACAGATGAATGTTGAGGTATTTGCGCCCATTGTGAGAACTCGATGGATTATTTTTTTGTGGTTCCTATTTTTTAAACTGTGTGAACTATTATATTCTTCATTCATTTTTAGCCATTATAATTTAGTCATTTTTATAATGTATTTTACATATTACCTTAATTTTACCTATGCGTAGAAAGTTGTATACGTAATCCAGTGTTTTTATCCTTTTCTAACTTTACGTTATCATATTTGACTTCACAAAATAATACGCTATATAGAAATGATAACGAACAATACAAAACCCACACTCAAACTTCACATTCATCAAAATCATGCCAGCACAGGTTCTCAGTCATGCAAATTGATTGAAATTAATTTTTCAATATTTTGCTTACGCTAATAACTCGTCAGGCTAATAGTAAACATGTCGAGGAACTGGTATCATCTGCATAAATACAGGTTTATAAAATGATATCTAGTAGTTCCATTATTTTTTTGTTAATCCGGCAATACATCGCCAAGGATTATAGCAAACAGCAATTATGTCAGGAATTGACACAACATTGTCACGGCAAAAAATATTCGCGTCAGTTTGCTTTTTATAAATTATATTTCGGTTTCGAAGATTTAATCTTAAAAACGTTTATTTGAATAGTTTCTTTAGGTGTGTTTAATTGATTGTTTGTGCTCAAAATTCCTTCCCAGAATTCCTATCAGGAGCTATTCGCGGTTTTGTGACTTGGAAATTAATGATTCGTGTTCCATTTGTTGTTTTGTAAAGCTATTCTACTGTCATGTTATCAGGCACGTACAGTTCTTTAATACTATCTGAACGAACACTTTGTTTCTACACGGCATGATCGTCTATTTTTATTCTTAGGTTTTTTATTCCGCCGAGCTTTATTGATTTTTTGCTACCAGAATTCCTTTACCGACTGTGTATAAAGACGCCTTCTATTGTCTACATTGCGTCGTATTCATATGTTTTGTTGTAAGAACAGCATTGTCATCGTTCAATGTACCTACAGTTTTAGATTAAATTTTACCTATTAAAATTACATTGGTGACGGTAATTGTTTTGACCCCTTAAATTATTTTATAATTTGTATCGTCAATTTTTGTTTTACCTGCAGCTGCACATTAAGAAAGCGTCTTCTATGTGTGGTTTACCGTTAGCTAAATAGTGGTATCAATCATAATCTTCATTGGTGAGATTCGCTCAAGTATTTTAGATGATTGTTATTAGTAGTTTTGAGTTATGAACTGAGGTAGTGAGGCCGATGAGTACCGCTTAATGGAATTTTAAGAGGCAATTTGATTAATTTCGTTCGTGCAGAATTTTTGTTATCCCTCTAATTGGGTGACTTTGTTTTCTTTTAACTTTCGTGTTCCAATTCCAGTCGAATTAATCACTTTAAAATGCAATTAATTCTTAAAACTAAAAGTCCGGAATTACATGTTAAAATCAAACTCCTTTGCGTTCAACTAACTAAGAAATCATTTGACACATTTTGCAAACATCTGAATATAAATAGAAAATCCTCATCATGATAAATTAACCAATAGAAAAACACATTAAATACTTGCGACTCATAATTGATCACATAACAGCGTATAATAATGATATAAAGCCCAATAAATTCATATTAATAAGGAAGCAATTTCTTTGCACTTCCCGTTGAAATATGGGCAAGAGGCAGAGCGGCAATTATTTTTTAACCCCCTGCCTGCACACTGAGCATAAAAATCGACAAGATATTTGTCTTGCGAGGCCTTTTATGTCCATTTTCATACAGTTTACAATCAACAATGATCCATAAAACGTGGGCACGCAATCGCCTGCAAGTATTTTAGTGGATGCTACAGTAAAAGGTTTATTGCAAGTACTACGTATTATATGCATGTTCGTATTATAATAGCTGGTGTATTTTACTGATGTATGTAGTTTGGTTTGCTACTAGTATCAAAGATATAGTTTTGTTACAATATATTTACTCACTAGATTCTAGAATTCAAAAATGATTATGAAATAAACTTATTTGATCATTTTGAATAATAGTTTTAAGCCTATTAAGGTTTTCCTTCTTTTTCTACTTGAACGGTTATCAAGTATACATTTTTAAAGTTGATTATTTAATTATAACTTGTAAAAGTAACTAGATGCCTTTAGATTTAGCATCAATTCTAAGTTTCCATTAAGTAGGTGTTGAATACATGATGCAAATATCCGTCTCATTCATCAAGAAACAAAAGCTATGCTAATTTACAGTAATAAGATTTAATTACTGCAATATTTCTGAATGCTAAACACTAGGCTGTCAGGTCTCATGCAGTATTAATGTAATATGCCAAGAACTCGTTCTATTTTCATTTACGATCAGTTACGACTACATTACGCAGTCATTCATGTACTGGAGATATGCTTAATTGTTACTGCTGTATTATTCGTACTATGTTTCTCTAGAAATTGCTTTCAGATTATCTTCTGCACATACATTAAAATTAGGATACTCTAGGTGAGAGTTTTAAAATTAGGCTCTTAATAAGGTGCTGTCATTAACGATCTCTGTCTGCATTGCCACTTATTGAACTTAAGAATTTGTCTTACTTTATCTATATCACGAAGAACAAAACACAATCCTAAGATACTTTTGAGATAGGGACCCGGAAGACACCAATATCATTCATAGGTACGCCTTATTGCTCAACCAATCACTAAATAAATTACTCGTCTAAGCGCGCCTTCTCCAAGCTTAGGATACGATGCAACGTAACACATACCTAAGAATTTGTCCGACCCGTCAATTTGTATTTATGTTTGTAAGTGATATAAAGCAGCGACTGCGACTATCGAATTAACTCGTCATCCAGTCGCGACGTTATCGTCGTACGACATCGGTAGCCGACAAGTCGGTCGATCTGTCGCATGTCGCATGTCGCGTGCGTTTTATTTTACGTTACCCTGACGTGCGCTCGCTGTCACCGACTCGCCTTACAGTTAATTTAAAATGTCATGTTATTGAGTAGTTCGCAGTGATAAGAGTTCTTGAAATTCGGCGGTATCCAACTGAGAGCTACTAGGAAACGTATTATCGAAGTTTTTGTAGTCGTAAATCAATTAATTTTGTTGAGGTTATTATTTTTAACGTCGAAGCTTCACAATGCTGATAAAATAGTCAAAGGCGCCGACTGTTGTGTGGGTTATCTGGAGTCTATAAATGTACAAAATAATATGTGTTATTAAAAATAGAGTACGTAGAGTGAACAATGTTTTTCGGCTTCGTATTTCTTGTAAATAAAATTGATTATTCGTTATACTTAAACTGAGTTCAGAGCCACCTAAAAGTTTAAACCAGTTGATTATAATTATTATAATAAATTGTATGCTATTTTTAAACATCTTAATAAAACTATTACAATAGATAATAAATAACAAATCCTAGAAAAAAACTAAAAAGAGATCGATTAATTCGCAATATTCCCCGGCGGCGAAGGTATCGCATCGGATGTTTATAAAAGATATCACTTAATAACATGCTGCGACTGCCTACCGACTGCGAAAACTATTTTTATTGACGTGGGTGGCGCTGCGTTCGTTTATATCAAAATATATTTGAGGCCCCAGGCTTTACAGCCATCTAATTAACAACGATCAACACTGAAAGTAATTATATTGTCAAACAACAAATATATTCAGTCGCCACAGTCAAATTGATCTCAAACACTCAGATGATACAGAATTCAACGATGTTATCTCGTTTCCTACGCAAGTCTAAATTTATTTAAGCCTCGTAGAATACAATAATATATTTTAAACAAAATCTTAATTAACGCCACTTAAAACAAATTAAAAATACGCAATAATCTCCGTCCTGTCATCAAACAGCTATAAAACATTGATTTAAATATCTCCGCGTTTTTGTTTTATCTACAGAGAAATTTATATGCGTTTTACATTCGAAAATTGGGTAACAATTTCTATTTCGAGCGTACAATGTGACAGTATTTTAAACGATTCTTTTCTGAGTCTATAAAATCTTTCTCTCGATTATGTAGATTGGCTGTAAATTGTCAAATAGAATATAACGTTTGAATGCAATGATAATCGCACCAATTCACTTGGAATCGATACTTGGAGGGACATAAGCTTTGGTTTTATTATTCTATTGCTTTTGATCGAAGGATTCGTTTTCCGTTGTGACTGTTTGGAGTTCGATGCGTGTTCGTATTTTACGAGGGCATAAATATCAGTGGATGGTCGTCGAATAGCGGCGGCGCGGGCGCAGGCCGCGGGCGACCAAACCGGTCGTAATTTTTATTCGCCGCTCAGTGAACAATTTCGGTAAATTTGTTTGCATGGACCGTGTTTTGTTTGAGCATTAGCGAGAGCCGAGTTATGGATGTGATCTTAAATAACAATAATTGTGGACGTCCGAATGTATGAGCAATGCCATGTTTATGGACTTTGTTCTTTTAAAATACAAAGTTGTTTAAATGATAATACTTATTTCATATAATTGGGACATAAATTTCGGCAAAATAAATAACGGAACCTATAATTATTGTGAGGCATAAAGACGTCAAAACAGTTTTTGTTTCCTAGTACCATTTTTTGTGGACCTTTGTCGTGTGTCAATCTGAACTCTAGCATACTAGAAGGAAGACAGATAAATGTGAAAGTTGGAGTTAAAACCTCATATGTAGTTACTTCCATATGGGCCTAGATTGAATGTAGTCTAAAAAATTAAGTCCTAAAGAAAAATTCAACATTAAAAACTAAGTATAAGCTTAAACTTATCGGTTTTCAGAGAGCAGAATCAAGATTTCAGTACTAATGGTTGTCCAATATACGTACGGGAGTCGGTAAGTGATTATCCCATACCATTTAAAGGTCGCTTTACTTCCTGATATCAAGTATCGATCCTTCTTGATACGCGTAGGTAAATAAAATGATGCATTGTGCTTTCAGTCCCACGCATCTTTACGACTTATATAATCAGATAGGGTTAAGAATTAGCTATCCATCATTGATGATAATGATATTTGACGGGCTCTTACGATTGGGTTCTTGATAAATTTATAAATACCACTCGTTTGATTGATACTGCGATGCCAAATTTGTATGCGAACGTTGAGTAATCCGGTGTCTTATTGATCATGTTTGTAATTGAAGAGTGATGACTGTATTATTTAGCAAAATAAATACTTGTTTAGTTACTAAAGCTTTTTATTTTAGGTTGCCTATATGTAATGTTTACCGCCGTTTACTTTGGCTTTGACTTCTTCACCTGACATTTAAAATATATTCTTCTTCTTCTTGCGGTGCCTCTCCACTACTGGAGGTTGGCCGTCAACTCTGCATATCTCTCCTTGTTCCTCGCCAGACGAAAAAGATCTTCTACGTTGGCGATACTGGTCCATTGTCTAACGTTTCGGAGCCAAGATATTTAAAATAAAATTAAAATACAAGCTACGTAATTAAAAAAAATGCAAAGAGGCATAGCACTCTGTTTGGTGTAGGTATTACAAGAAGGAATATGTATGTGAAAAGTGTAAATTAGTCACGCTAAAAATATCGTAAGCTTTTTATCGTCATTAAACTTTTAGGTTCCTTATTCTCTACCATGTTACTTTCATAATAACAAACAGTTACGTACAGTACATAACAGTTTGATTATAATCTTAATAAACCATAAACCAAGTCTTAGATACAAGAAGTGCACATTAATTATCACTAAGGCAACAGGATGCCGAGCTAAAGAAAAACCATGGGAAGGATAGCCATCGAGCGAGTTAATATCGACGCGAGACGAACTATAAAAAACTGCATTTCCACCGATTTTATACCATTACTTTTAAACAATGAATTGGTGAAATAATTGGGGGAATTGATGAAATCTTTGCTGATTAAGAACGGGTTTTGTTGAAAGAATACATAAACAAAGTTTTTGTTAAACTGCTCGAAATTGGTCATTAGTTTTTTTGGGAGCACGAGAGCTATTATCGGGGTAAATAACTTTAAATTTGGCAAATTTTATACCGATTCTGATTGCAATCGCTATTGTGATTTTCTGAACCTCAATTACACACAAATGTACTTAGTTACTCTACATGCATATGCAATAAATAATTAGTAAATATTTAAAGGAAGTGAAGAAATTACATACTCTTAAAATAAATGAAAAGCTGATAGACTAACGAAGCGATGAGTCATTGTTTCTCGACATAGCATGTGTCACAGCTCACAATTCGCAATAAACATTTTCAACCGATATTGTGTACCACTATTGAAACTTCAAGATGTTGTGGTGGACTAGCGGTTCAATGAACGGATTTGTACGCACAAGGTTGCAGCTTCGAGCCCAGGCAAGTAAAAATGTGTCTTTTTCAAAGTTATATGTACTTTCTTAATTATTCTAAGACACTTTTGACAAACGGCGAAAGAAAACATCGTGGGGAAACCTGGATTCCAAAACTTGGGCTCTGAAATCGCCAATCCGCAGAGAGCAAGCGTGGTGATCAATGCTCGTGCCTTCTCTATGTAGGAAGAGGCCTGTGCCCAGCAGTGGACGTTTATTATTGAAACTTCACCATATTATATCGTTAGTACATTATAACTTGCTAAGATGGGCAATCGAGTCGACTTGTTAAAAACAAATAATCATTACAGTAATGCGTAAGTCCAATCTAAAACAATTAGCCCGCGGTATTTGAGGGAGAAAGTAAATTGTGTGATGATAAAGCTTTTTGGTGTTCAAGCCTTTTTTTATTAATGCACGTGTTAAGGTGTGATTATTTGTCTTAATAAATCAAGTGTTGTTATTCGGTAGAGTTGATTAAGTACGAGTAGTTTAAAATTTAATTTCAAACGTAAATGATTTTTAATGTATTTGGTTGAGATATTTTATATATTATCTGCATCCACTCAATCATCAATATACCTACCCTGTTTTATAAATATATTCCTACCCTAAAAATGTCTATTTGGTCTGTCAACCGTATTTTGCGTTTAGTATGTAGAACACTATTAAACTCGATGAGACAAAAACCCCAATTCCTTACTATTTATTAGAACGAATAAGCATTATGTTTCACATTAGATGTTCAAGTAGCATTGACCTTTTCAAATTATATTAATATCACATTTTTCCTGATATAAATACACAAAAATATTTTTATCTTACAACGTTAAAATAGTATTTTTACATCAATAAATAATTATTACTTTTATATCTTTATTTAACCTCATTCTAATACTTCATAGATATATTTAGTCACACATGTTTCGAAGACTAATCGCTCGTTATAAAGCATGTGTCGTTTCTCATTGTGCTCGAAATTCGAACATCGATATTCGTGAGCTGAGATTTGTCCGCTCTATTTACTTAAATAACTTGCTTGGGAAAAATATATCTGTCAAATTATCTTGCTTGCTAGTGATGATCATTGTTTCCTTATTAATATGTTTAGTTATTGTTGACGTTTTTCTATTTATAGTTTCTCTGTAATATTGTGTTTAATCAGCCAAAAGATCGAGTCTGTTCTTGTTTGTAATGATATTTTTCGTGAGTAGTTAAAACTATTTTTGTCTTTTTTTTCGACACGATAAAATATAACAGAAGTTTCGCTACTGTATTTTTTTTTTGTTTGGTTGGATGTCTTGAGATCAAATTGAATAGTTGTTGAAAAGTTGAAAATGTTGTTGCTAGTTGTCTTGCCTAGACGAATTCAAATAGTTTATTTAGCAAAACAAATGACGTGTGACATTTTACTCTAGCAGGCACTAATGGTACAAGAGTTTGGTATGTAGGTCTGTCTGCCTAATTGGATGTAACGTGTGTTGTCCCCTACGTCGTGAATCAGAACCAATACTGTTTACGCCGGGGGATTCGTTCGTGATCATAGATTTGGACGCCCTACTTCCAAAAGGAATGCGCTACTTTCGATGTTTTTGAGGTACGTACTGAAGACTGGATGTACTGTACTGTGGCTAAAAACAGTCTTGTTTGTAAAAAAAGAAAAGTTTACCTTAAAATTAGGTTTTAGTAGACTTTGCCTGTGTAGTGTTGTGTCTAAATAAAAGAATCTCAATTTTACATCACATTCCATTTATAATTGAATATTAGTAATTCATCAACAAAATGAATGTAATCTACAAAATAGTTCGGTAAGGTGATTACATATCTAGAGTAAGTAATTGGACTAAATGGAGCGACCAAATCTAAGATCACGAACATTCTAAATTCTTGTACCCAAATTGATGGGACTAACAAGCTCAGTAACGTAGTGTGCCATGTAGACGGACTAGATATTGTTAGACTTACAAATATTTTAAATAGCCTACAACAATTTATTTTGAGGTAATCTGTACTGAACCTATTTGTAACGAGAGATATCATGAACTAGGCCAAACTTCCTTAAATGTGTATGCAAATCATAAAAATATATTCAATGTAAAATAAATTAATAAATGAGCATAGTTCAGAAGATTTCTTTTTCATTTTAAGCTATCTATCTGGCAAAGCAATCACTATCAGACTGCTATTTTTACCCATACCGTACGTACTTATTATGATGTAGTAAAAACAATAATCTATTGCTAAATTTTATCTGATCTACTTTTTCAAGTTCACGAACATAGTATTTATTTTTGCGGACGAAACACTGACCTCCATTGTCTACCATCCGTACTTTATCATTCAAAATATACGTAGTAGTTAAATGGTAAAAGTGCCTGTTTTTTCCTGTAAATCAAACGACTAAAATTATATATTACTTGATACATTATTGACATTGAACAAAAAACTTTAATGTAGAGCAGTAATTTCTCGCATACAAATTCTATTCGTGTGCCATACAATTTTATCTCCGGCAACATATTTTACAACACATTTGTCAAACACTGACTCTGTAATTACTCATCTCAGCAAATCGATATACGACCGGTACCTTATTAGAAAGTGACCCACAACTTGATGGAAAACATTCACATGAACGATACGAATCTATTATAAATATAATATGACAATAGTGTATTAACAATGAAGTAGATGAGACGGCGACCGGTGAACGATAAAGATCGGTTAGATTCATTCATCATTCAGTGTTAGTACTGCTAGTAGACGGTGGGAGTAAAATATTAATATGATAAACAAACTGATATTATCGATAATATTTTAACTAGTAATACTTTAATGCAGTTGTGAATATTCAAGGTCACTATAACACATACTTACTTACATTACCTTTGTCTTTCAAACTTGTCGCGCTGAATAACATTTTTAGACGGAATGATTTTCCGGAATGGCCTAAATGTATACTCAGGTATTTATTAATTGTCCTATCTACGATTGTTCATGTTTACGACTAGGTATATATTGTTTTACATTTTAGTGAAATCTATGCACATCTAAATTAACTCACAGCTAAGGAAAATAGGTACCGTAAGGAAACCTGAAATTAATGGTCTGAAATCTCCAACCCGCTGTGAGCGGGACACATGATTGATCACTCCCTATTTGTATGATACGGCCTTTGGTATGCAGTTGGCAAATATTGCGATTTAAGATAAATAACTATTACTAGTACACACTATGGGAATGAATTAATTATTTTCCTGTTATATTCCAACGTCTTCAAGAAATAATATAAGTTGACGTGTAAAAGTGATGAAATTAGCCAAGTTCCAGGAATAAAATAATTTCATTTCCAAAAGGATATTTAAAACTGGTGTAGCTAAAGTAACTTTTTTATCAAATGAAGTCACCGGTCACAAACACGCACATCGGTTACGCGGTTATAAATACCGGATACAAATACAAATATATATTTCAAGACCAAAATCCACGCTGGTAGTGCCTTTACTAGGGTTTAGATAGACACACTCACCAAAGTAACGTCACGTTTAGGGTTTCTAGTACCTAACCCTAAAATGAAAAGAAGAAAAGAAATACTTAGTACAACAAACGTTATCCTTATAAGTAGTAACTTCGTGTGCCAGCTATAAATCGTAAAGGTAAAAAGTCCCGACGCTAACAGTCGACTAGGAGACCATAAATTAGGATGATAGTGAGTGAATTAGTCTGTTTGGGCTGCGTTTTTGTATGTTTATTTGGTGACGCTTTACTTGAAAACCACTTCTATTGTACATACAAATGGAGGTAGGTACCATTAATATAAATAATTACGAAGAAAAAGTTGATTATGGCAGGAAGAGCTGGAGTCCTTTGATAAGGAGTAACCTAACCAGAGAGAAATAGAAGAAAAAAACATTTTATGTAGAACCCGTACTAATATACTTTTCTGTTAGTTTGATAACTCTTATTATTATAATTCCAATAGCTTACACTTGTAATACTTCGCGTAATTAGAAAATTAGTATCTCTTAAAACATTAGAAAGGCATCAATTTTGATTTTAAGGAAAACCATTCAACAAAGTAAAGACTACGAACGCAACCTACATTTCAAATTCAAGAATCGGTTACTGAGCCCACCTTAAAACACTAAACTCGTATTAGATAAAAAATGGTCATCGAAACCTCCCATGTGTAATTCTATCGGGTTTTGAGAGAATTTTCGAAGCTTGCCCTTAAGCAAACTATTCATTAAGGCCAGGGTGATTGATGTGGCCGATTATAAAGTTAAGCGCACTCCAGACGGACGCGACGGCGGACGCGCGTTTTGTTTTAACACGTTATTTGTTATGTAAACGAGGGAATGTATTAATGACATTTTTTGGTTAGGGTGATTGACAAGAGAATATAATTGAGGACTGATGACCGATTCCACATAATTTGAAGTTGAGTAAACAATAAATAGGTTTCATTTTAAATTATTTAAATTTTAAATTGCAACTATTAATCGGATTTTTCTTGTCAGTGTTACATGTAAACACTAATCAATAATATATAGCTTCGCTTACAACTGGAATAAAACCAACAAAAAACAATTGCTTGCACAATACATCAAATCTTTTTTCTCAAATATTGATTGCAATTTTATAAAAAATAATAATAATATTCCATACACAAAAATCGCACCAAGTTTCTAGATTCGTGTGAAAGGGCCTTTCAAATTGTTACCACGTGAGACTTTTTGAATAAGGGTGTGCTCATGAAATACTAATTAGTATCTATAAAGACATCAAACTATAGAAAAACAAAACACAATCCTTTGGTCTTTTTGATTTGTGCAGGTGAATCAGTCACCTGCTTATAAATTATAGTCGTTAGATATTAGCGATGAGTCTTTGAATTATGATAGATGAAAGTGTAACTGTTTCTTTCATTATGGGTTTAAATTACAGCATTAGTGGGATCATTGTTACCCATTCACTGGTCGTATTTTATTTTTCATATTTTAGTTATGCTTTCGAAATTAACCGAGATTGTAAATATCAGTCTGGTATTTATGAGCTGGTAATTTAGCAAACGGGTTAGTGTACGGATTAGTATCAATGAAAATCTATACCTTGATCTTCAAATAGAAATAGAGGAATCAATCGAAATATGAGGCAATACAATATTTAATTTCGTTTCGATGTTTATAATATATGAAAGTTGATGAAAACAATTTTTACTTTCCATGTAACGGAAACCATAACTTTCCAGACATCCTTAAGATACGTCATAAATATGATTTCGTATCGAATGAATGGTGTCCTTTGAGTCCGTCAACAACTTCCGACAACAGACTGGATTGGGCAAACTGTCCGATATATTTTAGTGTCGAAATCCATTCATCTTTGAACGGAATGTTCAGGCTGATTCGCGGGCGGCGTGGGAGCAGTGTCACCATAAAACATTCTTGTGGCCCACAGAATGTACGGCGAACATGATTGAATTTTATTGTCCGCTTAGCGCTTACTGGGACTATTTACTAATATTTTGTAGGCAGGATCAAAACGGTAGCGATTCTTTATCAAGCTTCTTCTTATAACTAAGGATGGTCGTTTAAAATAATGTATGTATAATGTAGGTGTAGCGCAATCTTGTAACCATGTCATTTTACGAAGTCGCGTATCAGTTTAAAAATAATTTTTATGTAACGTGTTTTCCAATACTGTTTCACTATTTACTAGAAACACTAACTTTAAAACATAGAAGGAATACGATAGTATTTGCCTCGCAATCCGGAGCCACCGTCCGACGACTCGAACGTAGAATTTTACTATTGACACTTCTCTCAATAAAAGAGACCCCTTAAACGCAGCCCTTGGGACAAATAAACTACAGCTCCGTTCGTATGATGATACTATAATATGCATAGAGTCCATTTTATTTGTGGTTTACTACGAAAACTGCAGTAAATAGCTTTGCCGGAGGATCCCACCTTGTATTGACAATTCGTATATGCTCGGATTCGTTTTTACGTATCCATGAATAATATATGCCTTTCGGAGTACAGGGTAGGATTTATGAAGGGTGGCTAGGGGTTTTAATCTTGTTGAACGACCATAACAAGACGTATGGGCAAATTACTGAATCCGTTATGAGGTAACTGAAGCGATTTAATGGCTACTTGAATTTTGGGAGAGAACCCTTTTAATATTTTAATTTAATAGATCAAGGTAAGATTAGAAGTCACGATTTATGCGTTTTGTGTTTTCATTTCGTTGATTACATATTGCTTGATATGGGTGCGCATTTAAATGTTTAATGCAACTTGATTTATAACTGTATTCAAGTAAACAAAAAGTTGGCTGCTTATTATTTACAACTGTTAAACAAAGATGTCGGTTTGTATCTATCCCTATTTAAAATACTCGTAATGATGAATACAATAATATTACTACAACCTTAACCCCATTTCGTCTACAGTACGTCTAGACGCTTCGACGAGCGAATTGACTCGTTCCCGTTGGTCACTAGTGATCTAATCTGTTCCTATTGCCGCTTATATATTCCTTTACAAGCAACGCGCGAGTTCAGCTCTTGAATCGTGAGAATCTGCGTCCCATAGATTTCTTGCGAGAACATTATGCGCAAATTACCCGTTTTACCATATCGATTCAATCTCTATATTGTCCATTGGTGTAATACAATACTAACGTAAATAAAATTTTAATTTTGGCAATAAAATTCACAAGTTAAATTTTAACAATATTTACTTAAAAGTTCTTCTTTTTAACTGCGCAAACTTCACAAGTTTTTTTTGATCAAAAGAGGTTTTGTTACAGAGACAATATCGTAAAAGTTTAATAAACCAGTATATTAAAAGTTTCGGAGCTAAAGTGTTCGTTAACATAAATATGTTCGATAAAAAAATAACACTTTATTATTCATCTCGCAAATATTAGATTAGCCAATAAACTTGACCCTGGATTTTAAACCGACCCGTTTAAGGATTATTCTAATTTTATTGGCGTAATGTACTAAAATACCTCTTTTAAGACTTTTCGCTATACATATGTTATTTACGACAAAATTTATGGAAATAATCTTAGAAAATCGGCTACATCTGTTAGTAATTTTATATCGAGGACCACAAACGTAGGATTTGCTTTTATACACACTTTTAGTTCTTGCAAATGGTGGAATGAAGTACACCATAAATGTTTGACGTCATAATGTGTAATGACGTAGCACTAGCGGCTCTTGTTCTCGTAAACCTGGTTGCAACTCTAAGAAGCTTAGTTATACGTTTTATGGATTGTAAAATTTAAATCTACCTTTATTTCTAAGCTGAACACAGGTTAGAACAAACTGAAATATTTTGTAAATTACATTTTGTCACATCTATTTTTTTTAAGTACCTTTTTATTGAGAATATAAAAAAATATTTTAATAAGTCCATACGAAAACTACTAACAAGCCTTTTAAAAGGCAATCGAGCCCATAAAAATACAAATATGAAATAATATAAATAAATAAAACGAATATTTAGTGGATGACACAACACTAAAATCTGCTACTGTTTAAAAATTCTGTCCCGATTAAATATATTATTAAAACGTTGATATGTTTATGTTCATATATTTTGTTTCGGTTTGACAGGTCCACTTTACATGAAGAGAGATTATTCGGAATATAGAAACTACAAAAACTACTCTAAACGATTTTACTATTTTATGGCTAAACTAAAAATATATTCGAACGTAATGAATTTAACTAAGCCATCACGTCTATCAAGATTAACGTCATTCAAAGCAGATTTATATGAACACGTACAAAACATATTTTTTTACCTGTTCTATTAGAGAAACGTTTTAGAAATGTGACCAAGCCTAAACACCGTTTTTAATGTTAAATGCTAAGAACGAATGATCGAGGTTTTATTTAATTGATTGGTAGCTTTTGTTAAGGATTTTTGTGGTAAACCCCTTAAAATTTTTACATATCGGTTTTTTGTAAATGAGGAGCTTTTAAAACTCAATTATGGGATATGTAGACAATTAGTAATTTGGCACGTACAGACAGTTACACATTACATTAAAAATATTAAAGAAACATAGTATTAAAGGTTTAGGTTTACGACTACTACTATTTAAGATCATAATAAATTCGTATTATTTGCGTATACAATAAATATGAACAAAAATACAAACAAATATTAGTAACTAAGTTGTGTTTTGATAAAAAAGGCGTCTGTGACAAGATAGCTTATTACCATTTTCCTGTAATTTTCGTCAAATAGCGAGTTAACTCTTAAATCCACAGAGAAAAACGAGTTGTCTCATAACGGGCTAGCCGTTATTTCTGTTATGCTTGCATTCAACATACATACAACTCTTAAATCAATACAACTTGCAAGTTTTACGATGTGCGGAGGAGTTACCGTAGATTTCTTGATAGTTACCTATGCACTCATTATATTGATCTTTCTTGTTAACTTGATTCGATTTCACAGGTTTATTGATTTATTGAGTAATGACCGAATTAATCGAGATATCGAAATCAGCAGACAGTTAAAATGTATAATGTATTTCTTAGTTAATGAAAAGTTGATGGTCCATCGCGATGCTATCCGCACAATAGACGGGTTGACAGTGGACACGCGAGTGTCTTTTCGGCCGAAGGGTTTATATGATTATATAATTTTACAAATTCTGTCTAATAAGCACAAAATATTAATAGCATATTGGTACCACAAGTAAATTGACCTTAATATCGAAATCGAAGTTAAAATATTGTCACTGCAACCACTGGTAATCCTTTTAGTCATTTTTAGAATAGGAACTCCGTTAATGCTGCCTTAGTTACTAGCCATGCCAGTTGCAAAAGTCCCTTTAGCGAAAAAACAAACCACTGCCGACCGTCACAGGACTTTCCATCACGACTGTACATAATTTATTGGCACACCTATTAGTCCGAGGATGGTAGTCGCAGTCTCTTTGTGGCGTGTACTAATAGCCCTAATTTGCTTTCTCCTCAAGTCATGACGGCATAGCCATGATCTCGCCTAGACTCATGACACTCATGACACGGTGATCTTGTGTCGTGCTCAGCTTAATTAGCTCTGAAACCGAGCATCGTGACAATCCGAATCACGTGTGCGAATTTGAATAATATGGAATGGAACGGCTTTCGCGGTTTCGAATTGTCAAGTGGAAAACGGTGCCCTGTATTTCAGTTAACTATTTTTTTTTTATTGCTTTCAGTGAACTTATTTTTCATATATTCAGGATGCCACGAATGCAAATGCTAGTTTGGTAAACAGATTCATAAAAAGTATCGCATCGAATGTCGAATATATTATGCATCCAATATACCAATCTAACTTTAAAATTAGTTTCGTGCGTACCGTACAGTAGCTGCAGTGCAGTGAATTTGTGATAGCTATCTGTTATTAAATATACAGTATATTAAGCTATCGGTGAAAGATATCTGTATGATAATTTCAGATAATCAGGAATGAAGTAGTCAAAAGTCTATTTTCAAAAACATAAGAAGATTGCGTATGCTATGACAGATTAAGCAACTTTCCTTAACCTACTCATCACGGGAATTTCATAAGTTCAAAACACGTTTTTGTGATAACATCACTCGGGTATACTTGTGTAAATACCAATAAAAGAACATTATAATTACGATAAAATCTCTCGTCGATGTTTGGCCTCTAATATCGGCGTGGTCTTTTAAACAATGTCCACCGACGCGCTGCCCACGCGCAAGTCACGCCCCTAACAGATCTCACATTATTGTTTTTATAGTCTGTGTATCGACAATATCTCACTATCGATGTGTATTGAAGAATGCCCAAATTGATAGGCATCGGACACTGCTAGACGTTACATTAGGATGATACGTGATGGATTTTACATTGTATGCGCTTGCACCGTGTTATTACGGACGATCGAGGAATAACATTGTTTAATAAACAGTCTGCTACAAAAATAACCATTGTGAATGAGGTCAAAGATCGCACGGCAACTACGTTCTGGATCAGTATATAAGAACATAAACATTTTGCTTTTGATCTTCGATTTGCTTAATACGACTTTTTGTATCTCGATCCGAGCGCATCACATTTGAGAAAATGCAACTCACAAATCCTCAGTTTCTTAAACTTTGATCGAATACGAACTAGTAAGAAATGTTAAAGCCGATTTACAAAAAACAGAATTAATATCGGGATCATTTCGTATTCGACTCGTGCGCAAAAAGGAGTTCCAATTATGCGTAAACGCAGCGTCCACTTAAGCCGAACATTCGCTTCGTTCTTTATAGAAATAAATTGACTGCAAAAATTGTAAACCGATGCAAAAAAATATATTTACAATGTAATGTGAAAAACTGTGGAAAGCGTATTGACGTTTTTACATGTTTGATATTTTTAAATTCTCGTCCCTAACGTCAAACAAAAGTTACTCCATATGTCATTGTGTCAAGCCGCCTCAATGCATAATGCATTGTTTCCATTACACTACGAATTTTAACATAAACTCGATGTTAAGGTTTCTTCCATGAATAAAATACATTTTTTTAGGTTGTCAGGCGACTGGCTTGAGTCTGAGGTATGCACAAGTGGGACAGATCACTGGACCACGTTTGCTCCTTACGGCACTTGATAATAGCGTCCATTTTTATTCACGCTGGACCGTAAGTGCTGTGCGTAAGCGAAAGTTTTTTTTCTCTAAGCTCAGTTATAGTGATTCAGTAAACCTGCGTAAGGAATTTTAAGAACGTTCCGGAAAAGATGATTATGTGTGTAAAGCTATTTTTGCAATGACACTAGCCTAAACCACTGCAGCACTGGCGCTATTATGTGACTGATATTGTACAGTCCGAAAATTCTGTAATAACTGCCTATTTCTTGATTTATATCTTAAGTGGTCTCTACTCAGACATAGATTGATTTTGGGAGTTCATGTCTGAGATTATATCCAGTTTATTCTTCAAATACATTTCAATTTATTCCCTTTAGTCTCAAAAATACACATACAAAGTAAGGTTGATTTTTTAGTGACATTCCACTGTCATTGGTAGCTAACTGTATTGAACATTTACTGCTCTGTTTACAAATACAAACCTGCTTCAAAGTACGCTTCTTATACAAATACACTGTGATTTGCTATTCCGTACCGTTGCTTGTTCGTGTCTAATATTTGTGTTTGTCGCCCAAGACAAACTGAGCGTGCCTCGTGTCTTGTTCTCGACCATATCCGTACCATAAAGCGACTCACATTATTAACGTTAAAGACATAAACTTCATGACATAATGAGACCCGCGTCTACATTCAGACCACGCGTTTCAATTCCCGATTTTCGTTCCAAGAGATCGAACAGCTTTTTTAAATACGGTTCACCTTATCCGATACTTGTTTATATAAGAAATAGAAAGGAAAATTGTGTTGGTAAGCAAGTTAAGACCACCAGCGCTGATCTAGACATGCAGCGACATCATAATTACTACGGACCGCTTTACTCCCAACGAAACCGGCCAACTTCCCACCGTATAATAAATTGTGGTGTGTCGCTTGATTATACACTGCTGACGTTTCAATTTGATAGTTTCCCATTGGTTCTTATCACTTTCTAGGATTATTGATCGATTTAGTGTAGCATATCGTTGCGATCTCGGGGCGTCGTATAAATTACTGGCTAGCATCGGCCGGTCGGCTGGTCCGGCCGCGACTATTGTCAAAGGAAGTGCATCGGTTATTGTTCCCGTCGCTTTGCGTTTTATCTGCGCCGCGCGATCGCGATCCAAACGCGCGGAGGACTGCAATTTATCTCGCCCTCTATTTGATCGTATTATTTTACCATTGGAAATTGTCTCGGGAAATTGACGCATCATTACCGGTTTTAAAAAAACGAATTTGCATTTATGATTATTATATTGTATGTATTTTAATCGTAATTGGTGCTATTATATTCTTTGTTGCACGTACAAGTATTGAGTGGTGAATTGCAGCTGGCTGGAAACTCGTTTAGTAAATGAATAAACATAGTGATTCATATACTGGATGTAACTTAATTCGAATATTACCGATATCCTCATTTCATTGCATTAACGTTTATTAAGATTCCAAGAAGATTAAGGGCATTTATTTCGAGATACAATCTTTGTCCAATGTCACTAATTATTTGTGCTTGCTAGAGGATGTAGGCACGCATTCTCATGGCTCCGATTGAGTGCCGCCTGATAAAATCGGATCTTCGATATCTTATTCATAAATCCGTTGCAATCGATTGTATTCATGTCATACTGAGTGACGCTCGATCAGCATAATCGGTTTACAAGCTTCCTGTCCCAATTGTTATTGTAATATTCATTGTACTACCAGTTATTAATGCTACGTACGAGATGCAAACCGTCACGGTTAATTTATTTATACGTCTCAAACGAAATAATGAAGAATAGTGGTCTCTCGCCGGCGATTCCGAGTTTAAGTTCGAGCATTAATTAAGGTTTCCATTAGGACCCACAACAGTTCGTAAGATGCTAAGTTTGGCTGTTCGTGTGTCTCCAGACAAATGCGTGAACAGTCACGTAGGTCAGAACATGCAAATATACTCTGATTATGAGCTTCAGAAGTTACTGACGAGAATGTTCTCTTAAGCAGAAGTTTTGTGGTCGTTGAAGTGCACTAAGTTTTATGATACCTCAAGTTTAATGAAACTAATGGTTACTCTAGGAAACTCTAAAGTTATCTTAGTTATATGTTAATTTAAAATAGTTTGTACATGTTTAATAACCAGCAGAGTATCTAAGACAAATCAAGTGCATGAGTATTTTTTTTGAACATCCAAAGGTTCGACGGGTCAGACTGATGACGCTAATCATTTTTTAACACTGTCATTATATTTCACTATGAAATCGAAAAGTGAAATATTACAGACTTTTATGCATATTGACTTTCTCAAAAACATCACAGCCATGTAAATATCTATTTGAATAATATATTTTCACCTGGACCACACGTGATTTAAATAATTTGACAATTTATCGATGCCAGATATGATTTGATGTTGACTTGCACCTACTTTAATGTTCTCTGATAGCCATAATGTAACCGAACACGAGATTGTAGATATTAGTTTTTATTTGCGGTGGCGATGAAGAATTTTTATAATGATTAATGACGATCATTATAACTGTTGATTTGTTTTGATCGAAGCTATTTAGTTTTATTGCACCAGTATTAAGCCACGGTTAATTAAAAACTTTTTTAAGTTTATTTCAACATCTTCGATAATATGAGAGGGTTCAGGTATCTCCTAATGGCCGTCTAGGGACAACGGCAGTAACAACCCCCATTTCACTTATGATTTATAGCAGTTTCCGATCACCTATAGGTTGTAAAACCGATTTATAATCTCGGTGATTTATTGACACAGTAAAACTTTTTACATCTTCAGAATATCTTGTTTGTGATCATTTTATCGGCGGTCGTTGTGAAATTATTATCACAGATTTTTGAATCGGCGTCGTCGGCAACTGGCTTGGTATAAACGGCGCGAAGCATGCGATACCCAATTGCAGATTCTGCAGATTGCTGTCATGGGGTCCCATTGAGAGCGCTGTTTAACCTGTGCAAGCTATTATTAACTGTTCATTGCTGGTGGATTTATACCGTCGTCGGCGTCACGGACTGTTCCCGTACGCAATTATCCGACTCGCGATCTCCCCATTGTTGTCGAAATTTAAAACAAATTTCCTGTACAAGGGGGGTCGCGTTTTTCTGCCCTGCCAAATTGGATAAGCACTGTAATTACTCGTTTAAGTTCCGAACACTCGTCGGTTTGTGGGTATTGAGGCTCGGCATGTATACTTTGAGGAGGTTTATGAGGCAGAACGCATTCTTCGTCGTGGTGCAGTTCCGAATCTGAATACTAACTATATCACGGCCATCTCAATTGTACAACGTTCGTAAATGTGATTATAGACCTTCCTTGAATAATAAGATCAATTTTAAAATGGGAATGTACTGTAAATACAAAAATGGAGCATTTATGTAGCCTGTACGTAATGTAGCTGATAAGTACTCATTTCCTGTTCAAAAAGCATCTTCCATCATTCTTAAATAGTTTCATATTTCTTTAGTTTGATACATAAACGCAACTCAAATAAATCAATAACAAATTTTGCATGCTAAAGAAATTAAATTAGAACTACATTTCCAGAACAATTTCTATTGATAGTCCAGTAGCCGGTGGTCTGATTGGAAGCGATAAGTGAACTGAAGAGGTGGAGTTATCACGAATCGCAGGACTGAAGCCAAGTCCTGCTTACTAGCATTGTACGTCATTTGAGCGATGAGATTCCAACCACAGTGATTAATTGTTGTTTTCTCTTCAGGACTTCACTTATCTTTATCTACTTGGCTAGTTCCTGCAACAAAGTTACTTATTGTTACCCAATGATTCATAGACTCTCAATACGTTTTCGATACGCATCTTATTTTAATAGGATTTATAAGTGGGATAAATTGTTTGTGTAGTGAAGTACGGTAGTTGAGCAATGTGGCTTGTTTAGCATTTTAGATATGTAAATAAGGGCTAATGAGGTTTTGTTTATAATAATGTGCTTGATAAATATTTTATATATATGGTAGACTTTGTATTATTTATAGTAGAGAAAAAAGAGGAAACTTGTTTTATGGCCAGGTGAAGATTTTGACTAATACACAATTAAGTCTAATATCACAATGAATCACGATAAGGTAACATTTACAGAAATTATTATATTTTTACTTTACAAAAACAAAAATCTTGTTGAACTCTATGAACCTATTTCATAGCAAAATAATCTTGTATTTAGAAAATCCTGAGAACATCAGGAAATCAAACTTCACAAACTAATACATGTAGTGTCAGTTACGGCTTAGACATTTTTACAACACCCTCTGTTTACATTTTGACAGATGAGATGTCAGCAGAAAATTGGATTTCACAAAATAAACATCTTACATCTTTAGGTTGCATGCGTTAAGCTATCGGAAATTAAACTCTAGTAAACGTTAATAAAGTTGATTTTGCCATTTTTTGGGGTCTTAGAGAGTTCGTTGCAGGACTCTTGAACGGTGTTCCCTTTGTAGGTGTTCCGGTCAAAAGATTGGCTTCAAAACTAACAGCTGTTGACCGAATAAGGTGCGGCATATTATTTGCTTAAGGCAGATTGACGTATCACATTCATATGCAAAGCGTTCCCAGATAGCATCTTGATGGCAATTTGATGAGTTCATTAAATTGCAAAGAAATGAATTATGAAGGACTTGGAGATTGAAAACGAGATTCGTGCAATATTCATTTGTTGAATTGCGAAACTGATTAATAAATATTTATATCGTTAATTGGCTTGACCTTAGCTTAAAGACAGTTTATTTTGTTGATTGAATATTATTGCCGCATATTAGAAATGAATTTAATTTGTATAAAAATATACTTAATATAAAACCC
Organism: Autographa gamma; assembly: GCA_905146925.1. Classification (NCBI taxonomy): domain Eukaryota; kingdom Metazoa; phylum Arthropoda; class Insecta; order Lepidoptera; family Noctuidae; genus Autographa; species Autographa gamma. Next base: position 4,482,349 of record LR989858.1, read on the forward strand.
ACGCATGTTTTCGCGTCTCATTTAGCAGCTAAACTTTAAAAATATTTGATACAAACTTTTTTAACAGCACCACTTCGCCATTATTGGTTCGAAACATAACCACACCAAAAAAAGGTTTTCCAGTACCATTTCCCATTTTCCAAGTCACATTAAACCTCCATACCGTCTCTCTGGACATAGCTAACACGACGTATGACGGCTGGAGGTAAACCTTCCACCAATGACGGGCTTCGACGTCTGACTGGCCGCGTCATGCCTTGACGTGCGATCGACAATCAGACAATAACGGTATGACGGACTATGACGGTTTATGTGTATGTCAAATGTTTGTGTTGTGTTTGTAACTCTAGGGAATGCAGAAAAATATTTCAGTTACAAATATTGGGAGCTTTGTCATTTTTTTTTGGTTGAACACTTTATGTAAGTATATGTTAAATAGTATCGTTTATGTTTTGCAGTTTTATTCTCATATTTATTAAAAAAAAAAAGTAAATAAACTGTCTTCTTAAGATGATGGAAAAAAAGTTTGTGCTTATTAGAAAATATAAATATACGACTGCAAATATTTTTTCTTCATGAAAAATGGGTTGTTTGTTTTATTAATAAGAGAGAAGATCAGAGTTATTGTGTGATAACCTTTCTAAGACCTATAAAATAATACACAATATTTTTTACGTAAAAAAATATTTATGGTTAACCTACGACATCATCAAAAAGCGCTATATTATCCGATATGATCGTATCTATCCTCCGATACAGCCGTTGCATACGAATATCGCCACAAGGTTTGCTCACCTCAAATTAAAGACAAATAAAATATAAATAAAATATTTTTATTATGTGAATTCGTATCAAAAATACTCTCATCACTAAGTAAAAGATCTTTTACGAGTGTTAGTTTTATAAACAAATTATTAATTTAACAACGTATACGACCCTATGAGATTATAGTTTCATTTTATGTGTCGGTTGTTAAGTTACCAAAGTATCTTATATCTTTTTACGAAGTTACGGATACTTTTCAAACTGTTTGGGATCGCCCTCGACTTATTTTTGTCATAGTAACAAAGTCGTAAAACTAAAAATCGTACCCGTAATTATCGGCTATAAACATCGATAATAGCTGAAGTGTTATGTCGTACGAACGACAATTTAGTTGGCTATATCAAATGTCCATAAAAAAGAATGCAATTGGAATTTGGATTAGATATCTACATACAACGAGGTTTTATACTTTAGCTATAAAACTGCAACTCGTTTACCTGTTCGTATATTCTGTGGTACAATTTAATTGGCTCTACAAATATCGACGTGATTAGGCTGTAAATTATAACTTTACGACGACGAAAATAAATGAGCAATCTCTTTAAAAGTAGCGTGCGGGGTGTGTACCTTTAATTTGATAGCTGGATTTTACGGCGCCTATTCTCCAAAACCGTGTCGTTATATATCCTGGTACAACACTAATAGAGATGGCCATCTGTATTAGTGTGGTGGCACTGCCACGCAATTTGTCTCGACTAACGCTATAAATTTATTGTGCACACAGCATGGCGTCTATCTGATCAACTTCGTATTTATAAATGATTTTGATAATATGCGCCTCACCTACATCGACGAATGAGTCAAACATGATGATAATAATGATACAGCATTGTAATGTATGGTGGGTTACTTCTGTGCAGCATAGACAGCCATTAAGAAAGCTTGTTTATTATGTACCTATCTAATATTTATCGATCCCTACTTATTTATTAAGCACTTGTAGATGGAGAATGGAGATGCTTTTATGAACTCTGTAGCGTATTTAACGTTTGATTTAGATGCTTTAAGATCTCTTCTTTATATTTAAGACATAAAGGTATTTTTTCTACTGTGAACCAATTTAATATCAAGCCCCATAAGTATAAAAGAAAACTACAGTTGTTACCCAAACTTCTTCTTCTAACTATTTGATTCTACGCGTAAACTGATTTAGTTCCCAAATATTATTTTTATGCATCTAAGCCTATACAATGCGGGGATCGATATTCGATAGCAATATGTCAAGATCGTTAATAATGGCAGTCTAGTAGCTTACGTTAGCAGTGGACATTCCTACGCTGAAATAGTACGATGGTAATTTATCACGAGCAAACGTGTTACGTGCGCATGTGTTACCCTAAGTGATACATAACTGTGCCTGCTCGCCTTCTATACCTAGGATTTATTAGTGCATGTGCATATGGCTAGTTCGGAACATCGATAATTTAGTCACAACACAAAAATGTTTTTCCGTCGTCACATCATGAAAAAGGGTCTAGTAATGCCATTGCGTGAGTGATTATCAAATTTAAGAAAAAAATACTTTAAAAATGGATTTCTCAAAAAGACCATAACGGAATACAACTACTAGTGAAGTCTTGAAAATTAACTGAGTCCTATACAATGGCACTCATAATTTGGAATTATTATGTATACTTTTAGAAGCGGTACTTTTGCAATGGCCTCTTTTGATTTTGATATGCATCAGATGACTTATTTTTTTACCAACATGTTGTCACCCTGTCGCATGTCGTGCTGATATAATCAACGTTTCAATCAATCCGTTTGGCAAACTTACTGATTTATTAAATTGTAAATATTTCTTCACAACATTCAATTATTGTCTTTGAAAAGTTCACGGTCATCGGTAGGCATTTATGTCTTGACATAGTTCGAACAAATTACAAAAGTTAATTAGATGTAAGTCGTGGTGGCCCGGAGGCTCGCAGACAGGCTTTTAAACAAAAGGTTGCGTGTTCAAGACCTGGCATACCAAGGTCGTTTTTTCAATGTCAAAATAATTTCTTACTTTCCCAGCAAGTAACGCTTAAGTAGTACTTATTTTTGAAGAAAAATTCTTTATCCTTTGTATGAGCAAGGTGTTGTTTACTTTGGATATTTTTTAATTCTTTGGATTAAAGTTTTTACAGTCTTGTTTTAAATCAGTCTCATAAATTCGTAGATTATAATAATATAGTAAAGGTTTAAAAATAATTATGCATTCATATTTATTTAATTTTCAATAAAGACGAAATTGATTTTAAAATTTCGTTGATGACACCAAGGTATATTGCATTAACATATTTAATTACAGACAAAATCCATAAACGGTCAGTTTAAATCAATAGGTATTTCCTAAATAGTGTTTAACTTATAAATATTCATGAGATATTATTTAAGATTTCAAGAAGAATAACAAGATCAGTTTTGTATTTCTTGTATGGGCTAAAATGGGCTTAAGGGTTGCGAATAGTATCGATAAATCGTTTGGTAGCAATCCGGGTCGTTCCCGTACCGTTTGCGGCGGTATAGCAATAACGCATTGGATTTAACGATCGCAATACTGCTCGTGTGTTTTTTAAACGTTCTTTTTACACTCCGGTGAAAAACGTGGTCCCTCTAAATTCTGTAGAGAATAAAGAATTATATATCGTTCGTTAACCCCACCGATAGTTTAGTGCGTTGTTCAGAGGTAAAAGCCGTGCACCTAAATTCTCGTTTTTTAGTTACAGTTTTGGGTGTTAAATATAAATAAATGCCAGCGTGTCCGTTCTAACATACATTTATTAGAAAAAAGTTTAAGCTGCTATAATAAACCAGAAACATTTCTATATCTTTCTTCGCTGAAAAAATATTTAAGCAAATAGTACAAACTTGAACATTTTGTGTCAAGGGGACTTTGATAAAGATTTTGCAAGTTAAATCCAATTAGATGAGGGTTTAATTGTACTATTATAGAAAATAATACGTGCCCAAAGTTTAAAGCATTGTTTACAAAATAAAGCTCGCAACTAAAACATTACCCAACAAATTGAAACTCATCTATTTCCAGAACGCATCTGCAACATTCGCATAATTGAATAAGTTCTCTTTGTCAATTAAACAGTAATAATACTATATTATCTGTCCCCAAAATAAACTGCTTTTTGGTAATTTCATTTGTTGTTTACCACACACTAAAACGTAATTGCATTTCATTAAAATTCTTGTCACCCTTTCAGTGAGGGCCGTTCGATTCAATTAAACTTGCTTATTTGTGTCAGAGGCGAATGGAGCGGTTATACGTTTACAAATAAATGGGGATTGCTCTAAAAGGGTATTGGCCAATTGGTGTTTGGGATTGTTCGTGTTTACGTCTATGATGTTATCAGTATACGGGTCCACCCTTATATTAAATTGTCAGTTGAAATGTCTGACAGTGAAACTGTCGGGCTGTCTGTTCGTTCATTAGGATGCTTTTGTTTTGATTTAGTGGATATATTATTTTTAGTTACTCAAACAGCTGGCTCTTTGAAAATATTACCCGAAAGTAGTAGAATTTATTTGAGCACATTTGAAAATAGGACAGATTTAAAACAATAGTATAAATAAACTCTCAGTTGTATGTTTACTTTGTTTCCCATTAATGATTACATGCTATACAATAAATAGTGAATTAAAAACTAATGACTTAAATAAGTAAAGGGACAAGGAACTGAAAAGTTTGACTAAATTCGTCAACTCATCAGCTTTTCCTATTCTATTAGCATGAAGAAGTGTGTTTAATGAAAACAGTACAAGAATCTGATAGTGATATTTTTTGTAGTTGTCTAAATATATTGATTTTCGAATATGTACTTTTAGAAAATGAAAGTTGATTCCTTTTTTGGAATTTTATAAATCTATTGTAAAGATTTATTTACTCATTTAAAATATATATTATTTAATGATGATTAAATCAATGATCAAATATAATTTATTTGTGTTTCTATTTCTTTTTTTATTCGATGAGGATTTCAAAATAAATATTTATATTAAATTAAATGTATTTACAGTGTATTTTCAGTGTAAGTAGTGTTTAAGACAGAAAGAAAAAAATAGAAAAAATAATAAAAAAATAATCGTAATTAAATTCCAATTGATTTTAATGAGAAAACAAAGGGTATTAGTGATAAGGTAGTACATTAAGCGTTTCCCAGTCGTGAGGTCGTCGACCTCCGAACCGTAATGGCCGGTCCCGTCACTCCGCTGTCGTTGCCCGTCACTGCAAGAAGAGTTAATTTTCCCTTGCATTTAATTTACTTATTAAAAAAACGTTGGTTAAATAAGTGAGCTGTTGGTTCTGTTGAAAGTTGTGGTCTTGTGAGGTAGTTAGTTTATTTTTCATACTTTTTTAAAAAGTCAATATTGTTGAAATATTAAAAAGACGGAACCTTTGCCTATAGGATCAAAATTAGGCTAAGAAAAAGTAGGTTAGAAATTACCTGCTACATAACGATTCTGATACATTAAAATTCATTTTGAAAAAAGATATTAACATCACTAGATACATCGTCATATATACGTAATGCGTTTAACAAATATTAGTAAAAAAATGCTTACAAAAATCACAACATTTAATTCTAAAACAAATACCAAAATAAAGTTACGGAACCCTAAATCCGTTCCCAAAGCTCATACTTGCATCAAACACTGTTTATCTTTAATTAGTTGAGAATAGCTGATTCACGTCGTGTCGATAACATCCACTCTTGTACGTCACAACACTAGTGTTGATCAAATGAATTCTGAGTGTTTTACATGTCGATTGTTGAGCGAATCGTATATTTGTATAAGGAATAAAGGGTTGAGTTGATCAGAGGTAGAGAAGGTTGAGCTTGATTAAGTTAGGGTTGAGATTTTTTCGTGTTTAGTTTTGTTTTTACTTATTTGTGCAACTTAGTTCGTGTGTAATTGTTTTAGTGTACGTCGGTGTATAGGCCATTTGGGTATAAAATGATATTGACGAACTCCGTGGCGTACGCACCGGTTTCAAGGTGTCGCTAGCTCTGAGGTCCCGGGTCCGATCCCCGGACGGAGATCATAATACAAGTGCTTTAGCTAATTTATTTGTTTTATTTTTCCTAAGAATATTTTGTTGCCATTTGGTACCACCATTATACCTAACTCTTTACCACTAAAATGAGATAAGAAAAATAAATACTTATGTTATCTAACCGAGACTCAAACAGACAAAATTGTTTTTAAGACTTCGTAAAACGCTAAATAATGCTTAATGAGGAATAACTTCATACATTTTATGTCCAAACGACCGTACACGAACAACCCATCCAACAAGTGACGTCTCAAATGAACAGTAAGAAGTTTAACAGCGTTTGGATGCAAGCGAATCACATTCATATGTAAATATGTGCGGGAGACTGTACACAAGGCGCTTACGATGACTGCATTGTTAGTACAGTATTCAAATAATGTTTAGAAGTCACGAGTGCATATTGTTAGCAATTCTGTTCAATGAAACTAGGATTGCCGTTAGCAATGTGTTTTATGGATGGCTTGTTAATAACGCGTGTGAGCCGCATTTGACAGTTACAGTTGCATATTACTGTCTCTGTAAAATAATTTATTGCCTCAATTGTGTTCTAAGAAGACCACCCACGTATTTTCGTGATGACTAACTAGTATCTGGGAATTAGTGTTTGTAGATCTTAGCTAGAAGTATGTTTATGTAATCCTTAAATTAACTAGGCCAGGAATGATCAGACAGATTATGAAAAAGATGTATAAAGGAAAAGAAATATGTCATTTTATGTACTACTAAAGGAAGTAATGTAATATTTATACATGCAATTACTCGACTTCCTATAATGTTGTAAGATTTTTTACACTTGTACAAATTTACACTCTTATAACGTAGCTTTTTTACGTTATAAAAAAGCATCAGATGTAACAGAACTTAAATTCAACAAACAAAGTACTTTTACCCATAAATAATATATCAGTTAATACAACGCATAAAGTAGCTAAAGAGATCCACAAAAACGCCAATTCAGCCCCGTTTCTGAATGGGGTTGAATAACCGGGATGAATTTTTAAAGCATTTCGTGTAGTGCAAACTGCGCCGCTATGAACCAGATGAAGTCCGCTTCTCGGGGCTTGAGAATATTAAAATTCTTCGCGAAGACTAGCCCGTCCTAAGGCACAATGCACATTGTCAACGCATATAAACCTACAGTGTTGCCTTTACGCGCCCATTGTGTTGCACCCCCTGCACTTTCTTTGCTGTTTTCACGGCGTATTCTACTATTTTATTATTCATAACAACTGCCTTATGCGCAACTCCTCTAATGTTAATAATTGAAGACATCCGTGACGTTGAAATGTTGGAGCGACTTGGAACGAGTCGTGGTACAAACTCCTTTATTTATAACTCATGTTTTCTTTGTATAAGCAACAATATTGAACTTTACGCTCTCTTCTTTTTACTTTAGATGAGAACCAATAGAACATTTCGCAGCTTTTCTAGACACTGATAAGAAGATTTACGAACAATAAACCCAAGTTAATCCTCAACAATGGCGGTGCAAGGTGCTAAGCATCCATTACTGCCACTCCTTTTATTGCCTTGAGAGTTGCGTTCGTCAAATCGCAGATATATTGTTTCTTATTAATGTTCCTTAATCCCATGTTAGACACAACTAAACAACGAGAGATGTGTCGAAATCTACGAGAACTTACTGGCTTCAAGTATTGTGCTCAGTTAAAAGCTTAAAGTTGCCGGGAAAACTAGAGCAGTAAGCAACATTGGCAGCAATCTCTTTGGAAATAGCACAAGTGGAAAACGAAAGTGGTTCGCGAAGATCGCACGTGGCGTTCTAACTTTTTACCTACTTCCATAGGAGAATGGCGTGAAATTATGTAAGCATGCACGATATTGAATGAATCGAATCGAATCGAAATCGAAACTTTCGCTTTTGTGAATGTACGTGTATTTCGATACGAATAATATTTTCGCAGCATGACTAGAGTATTAAAATGTATAAGTTACGATTAAACTGTTATTTTAATCCAGTCGTGCGTGAAATGATTTGAGTAACTCTACCCGCAGCTTTCGCGGGGTATATTATTGAAATAAAGAAAAACGCATTTCTTCGGTACGGGATAGCATTATGCGTTGATATGACCCCATGTTTATTGCTTATTGTTCTCACTCGATATTATACTTAGCACCGCATTAAACATTTTATTGAGTAATGTTGGCTCTGATAGAATTCAACACAAAGGTCAAGTGTATGTTAATATATTTTAAAGATACTTCGTGGGAGGCACGATTTATTATAATTTGATACACATTAAGCTATGCAAATAAATTTTAAAATTAACATAGGTGTGAATACAGTTTGCTATTACAAGGTTCTGTATAAATTCGTTTACGTTTTTCGAGTTATCTTTTGACGATAAAGGTCTATCATAGCTGACTAAAATATTTCAATTAAAGTGCAACGAGGTAGCTGCAATGAAGTTTATTTTTTGTTCACATTTTGGCCATTGTTTAATAAAAAGGTTCTACATAAAATTTGTAATAATAGTTGTTTACAAAATGACCAATAGAAGAGTTTATGTAGTTTAAAACATAATAGAGTAATAGATTTTTCATTTCGTGCCCGCTTGTATGGAACCATAAAAATAAATACGAAAACTCAGCCAAGCGTGCAGCGTTTAGTTCGCTCGATAATATTTTTCACTGCGTTTTCGCACGATTTGTGTTGAAAGGGAGATGCAGTTTATAACTTATGCGGATTTTAGTGCATTCGGTTTAGATAAACTTTATTTCTGTAGTATTCAACCAAACTAGCCAAGCTTTTGATTTTAGACTTGTTTTAAATTTAAATTGAATTAATCTAATTTTTTTTTCGGTTTTTGAGTTAAATACAAATACACGTTCATAAATTAGGGTTCGATATAAATTTACATTTATGATAAAAAAAACAAGCAGAAATTCGTTTATCTACAAATTAATATTAAAAGAGTGTGACCTAACATAAATTCGATGAAATCATTATGTAATATTAGAAGATACATTCTACATAAGTAACTATACAGTCAAAGTATACCATTCAAGAATTATATATTGATGTTCAAATAAGGTGATACGAGCACAAATAAATATTTATCAAAGACATCTATCTTATTAAACACAGTCCTAATAGATTACAAAATTAAAACTTGTCTCATAAAACTGGTTTGTTTGCAAAATACTAACTAAAAGAAGAATTTAAATAGATAACGATCTATTGATTTAGGTAGGCAGTCTTTTGATTACTACAAAATATTGCCGCATTTAATTAAGTATTTTTATTTGTCAGGCTTTAGGCAATGTATTTGTAATTTGAGATTCCAACACGCCTTGTGACATATTTTACCGGGTCTAAATTACTTTTTATTTTATTTTACTAGTTAATCAATCATTGGATCGCCATATTGTGAATTTAAAAAAATGTTTTACTTACTTTCCTAGCGCGGGACAAATTAATTATTGTTTTAGTTTAGTAAATAAAGGTGAATCGTACCTAATACACTTCATAATATTCATCACTATTAGCTATTTAATTTCGATGAATTATTGCCAACATCTTGTAATTATTTGACCCACAGATATATCTAGCCAATTATCTAAATAGACGAAATTTTGGCTGAAAAACGATGTAAATTATTGATCGAGTCCAAAAAAAGAAAATAAATTATTTAAAATCTAGTGATATCGGTAATCGCGTTATTTATGGGTGCCTCCAAAACCGGACTAATTCAAACCAAGACCTTTACACTTAAAGGTTATCGATTAAGCTTCTGTGATAATGAAGTTGTCTAATTAATTTGACTAAAACTAAGATGCCGCCAATCTAAACACATTTAAAATTAAGTCATATTAATTTATCAATCGGTTGGTATAGCCACTAAATAGCCTTCAAAGTTACGTAATAAGCGACAAATTTCGCGTGACCGAAAATGGAGTAAAGCCATAACATTTTTCTTGGATAAGTGAATATAATAAAAGTTCAAAGTAAACAGGCGCAGTAGAGCGGCATATAAAATGCAAAGTAATGGAGCCGCGAAGTAGGGTATCGCCACTTAACAGGTCTAGAAGTTTTCCTTTATCCGTTACACTTTTATTCCATTTTCGCAGGGAAACCGCTGAAGTTTTTTCTCTTACAGAAAAAGTTAATGCTATTGTGCCGTATTCATAATTAGACCACACGCGATCGCGTAAGGAGCCAGAAGAATTTAAATTCCTGACGTTCGGGGAAAAAATTCATGCCATCCTCGTTGTTAATACTTTCTACGTTTCGTTTTAACAAAAAAATGTCTTTGAACTGTACGCTATGCGCTGGATTTTGTTCGTGGAAAAGTTTAGGTTTGAGGGCACGCGAACTATAGCAATTTACTACGTGTTACATAAAACTCACGTTCCTAAATTCATCTACTTGGGTGGCCCAGTTTGATAACCATTAGCTTTTTGTGATGTTTAATGGTCGATCTTAAACGAGAGTAATAGGTGCGTTCTTTCTTTGTTTTAGCAGTTGTGGATCACGACGCAAGCCACGCGGTAAACGTGTTACAATTTAAGTGGTTTTCTAACGGACTCGCTGGAACTTCCAATGGGAACAATGGTTAACCGACTTCTTTAATATTGTTGACGTAAAAAATGCTTTTTGCTTATACGATGTCAATCTTTTGTCAATTTTATTCTCTAATTTAACAATTGATATTGTATGGTGTCTTTGTTCGTAATAAAATTATACTCAGATAATGATAATAACTGTCACTGATGAGATGATGAGAACTTTTCTAATTATAGCCATATATCATCTTAAAAGTTTATTTTTTTTCTTAAGTTTTATGTTAACCTATAAAATGCAAACTGAAGATAAATAAAAAACTAAATGTTAATTATTGAGTGAATTAAAGGAATGTTCAATTTATTCTAGTCTGGTCTCAACACTAACCCTCTCACAAAGTACTAAATTAAACTCGAGAGATTTTAGAAATTCAGTGTTCTCTCAACCGTCAAACTAGACGTCACAAGACTGTAAAACAATAGAATCAACCTAACCCTAAAATAACAGTGTCTGTAGAGCGCAAAGAATTTAGTGTCGGGTTACGCGGTCTAGAAGTGTCCCGAGTGTCTGCAACTCAAGCTGAGTCTGTCTACTGCATTCCTTGGTTTCAACGACACATCGGTTTTAAAATGGCTCCCAGTGACAGATGTTGTAGTACGTGACTTCGATGTAAAACAACCGTGTGGTAACATAGTAGAATATAAAAATAGATCGGAGTGTTTTTGAGGTACAGTTTTTGTGGCCCGAAGTGCACTTACATTACCATATAGAACTTTGTTTGTTTATACGAGTTTTACTATTGCTTTCGCTAAAGGGAATATGGATGGATGTTTGTTTTTGACACAAGATTTATGAGAAAATAAAGAGATAGGGTATGTATCTCAAATAAAACATGAAAGTTTGATTAACGGTGTTTGTCTGCAGGTTACAGTTCAATTGAAGTTCTGAAGCGTGGAAATATCTTTTTAGCCAATGATGTAAATAAAGCTTTTCGCTTCGTTTTTTTTCCATAAGAAAATATTTTTATTCGTATTTTTTTTTCTTACATATATTTATTGGACTTAAGTAGCCCTTAAGATAGTAGTAAGTAGGTTAACTCCTTCAGAGTTCCTAACATAAGTTTTATCACGCTTTGACAATACACATACAATAAACAATGTCTTTATCTACCACATTACAATTACCCTTAACATTGACGTACGCCTTGTCAACATTACAGTGACTCTTATCGTAAATGGTAACTCTACTATAATCTACATAGCTTAAAACATTCCAACCGTGTTTATTGCCACGATTTCTACCTACCTACCATTAGTAAATAGTTTTATGTTAGCATTAAAATTAAGGCTCTTTGTTAATGCCGTTTTAGAAGGCACCGATAGGCTTTTGTTTCTTTAAATAGTCTTACGTCGTTTTCTTAAAACAGAAGTAGTACAAAGGCATGCAACTATTTTGTTAATAGCTTAGAATTTTATCGAACATTAAGTAAATAAAGCAGACGTTTATGTTTAAACATGTCGAATAATACAAGATACACAATCTTGTACGAGAACCGAAAATTTCGTGTCATAATTAAACCACTATAACAGCCCGCAACAAATTCTCGTTCAAGCGATCCCAAAAAAAGCAAAACGTTACCGAAACAAAACAATGCAGCTTAAATTCTCCATGTTAACCGAAGCGCTCTCGTTAAATTTAAAAATTGTTGCGCGAATAAAAACCGCAATAAAATAGTTCTATTTGACAGCGGTACACGCAACTTCACTTACCAAGAGTTACCTGCGCAGGAGTGGCGTGTACGACCAACCGCGGTATTCGACGATCCAAATATGTAACCTCTAAAGTATTTATTGCCTTTTGTGATTAGTTTAAAGAACATGCAAGCTTCAGTAAATAAATTCTGTTGACAAAATACGAGACGCGAATTAATTTATTATTATCCAAGAATTTTTTCTCAGAAAAATCTAGAAAGGTTTAGCTGGATTAATGGTCTAACAGAATTTTAAACTATGCAAAGACCGCGTTTGTTCGCATTGGTTGGCAATTAGGATGATGTCAATAGTCAATGTGTTCATTGTATATTTGTTTAAACATTCCAAAGAACTCAAAGCAGAAGAATAACGATTTATGTTTGCCCTGTATTGTACATAATTACTCAAGAACATTTGTCGTCGCGTAGTAATGGGATCGTTCGGCAAATATACGGAAGTGCGTCCCCTAGCCCAGTTTTTTTCGTCGATACAAAAATAACTCAGTAAAAAGAGCAATCAATCACGTAAGAGTTTTTCCCTGTCCCCCAGTCATAGAACTCTGTATCAACCGATGCAACTTCCCGAATCCTTTAAGATTTAATGTTGGTGTTCAGTCACACCGACGTGTAACTTTCCAAAAAGTTTTTAATTATATTTTGCTAATTAAAAAACTTTTTTTTTTTTTACTGTTGCATCCCATTATTAGAGATTTAAGCGAGCGAAAATGAAATGAAATTATTAATTTGATAAAATTCAGCTAAGTATAAAAGTTTTGTTCTTCAAACAACTTCATACAAGTATCAAGTAACAGCCAGTTCAATCATTATAAGTTAGTAAGCTTTTACGGCACATGCCTTATTCAGTGTATTACAGCTTTATGCGGCTTCAACACCTTGATATTGTTTCAAGTTACGAACCATTACCTCCTAACTTGTTGATACGATTCGGAAGTTTGCTAACTTCTCAAAGGTACTGACAACAGAGTTTCTGCGCTATCAGATTAACGTTTGTGTAATTATTATGTTCCTAAAGCATTAAAGCTACGTATGTCTAAGTTATAACTAACATTTAGATCTAAATAGATAGGTGATGTACTTGAAATTAAAATCAATGTAGATGTTACTAATGAACATAGTACGTTCAACGTACTGTCTGTGAAACAACAAAGTCATTTATTGTTAAATGTAATTTTTATGTCAGAAAACGAATAAAATCTATTTTATAAAATGATGCCAAGGCTGCAAGGGCAGTTTGCCCTGGTTATCAAGTAATGATAAAATATAAAAATATTTGCCAAAAATTCTTACATTACCCGTCGGTGTGAGCGTCAGTCCTTGTATATCCGGGCGATGCTAGCAAATCCGGATCCTAGGAGCATTTGGCAGAGTGCTGCGAGCTTGACGGAACGACTCCCCGCTGCCGAACGCCACTTTGTCCTCTCGATACAACGCTTTGCACTCCCTGATCCAGCCGGCCGCTAGATTAGCTGAAAGAATAAAACTCATTAGCTTTGCAGAAAAGTTGAAAGTGGAATCGTTTAATCAGGTTTGAATTAATTGAGTTTGCTACTTAGATTCGTAGTTTTTGTACCATTAAAACTGTATCTACATTTCGGTTGTTATTTTAATGATCAAATAATACTACATATTATTATTAAGTTAATAAAAATAAAATTGTTTCGTTTTGTTTATGTATTCGGTTCGAAAGCACGTCGAAAAAACAGTAATTAACACCCCACTTTATGTAGGTCACATAAATAAGACAAACACACTACTAGGTATTTAGATCAAACGGGAAAGGATGGGAAGAAATCGTTAACAAATTGATATAAATCGTCGTATCCCGATCCATCTTATTTAAGTCCATCGAGCGTACGTGGGTAATAGACGAATGACATCCATCTTTATTCGACACCGAATAAATATTTAAATGAGATCTCTACTTAAAACGATCCTCCTTTTTGATCTAAGAACTTATGTGTTCGAAAAACGACCGGTAGCGAACAATTAATTTGAATTCAAAAGTGTTCTACATTTAAAAAGTGGTCTCATTTAAATCGGTTAGCCGATGCCCACATGATGTGACTAATGTCAATTTTATCACGATAGGTGTTAATTAATATTCAAATTAAATATTCTTCGTTTAGTTTTGGTAAGCTTTGATCATTAAGTTAATTAATGAACCCTGAAATTTATTAAACCTTATCTATAAGGTAACTCTATTGGAAAAAAATAAAGAGAATATTATTATTTTTAAATGCCTTTGTGTAAGGAAATACTGGCCAGTATATAAAAATATTATGTGCTGACAATAAAGAATTTGTTTAAAAATATGCCTTTCATATGTAAGATTGCATGTTATGGTTTTAGTTGATGGCAGGCTGTTATTAAGTTAGTAATAAACTAGGACTGATACATTTACTTAGCAGCTTTTTACCTACTTAGCTTGAGCACGAAATAGGTGCTTATGCACGCGACCAAACTTGAAAATGCTTACAAACTTTTATTTACTATCGACATTCTAGTGAAATTCTTATTTACTTGAATGTGATGTTAGTTTAGCGACATACTACCAAACCTCTTTTAATAAAAAAAACGTGCAGTTGTTTTTAATTTCAAACATTCGGTGAATGGCCATAAGGTACTTACAAGCCATTAAGTCCTTTACAATGACGCTGTAAAACGACCATTAAATACATATTAAGACGAGTAGGCATTTCACCCTACCGGTACGAACCTTAATACAGAGAAATCAACTGATTGATTGCAATTATTACGTGTCGATCGACAAAGGTTACAATATAAAAATCACTAAACACGAAAACTCAATAGGATTTAGGTCAATCAGTCAGTTATTCATCATTTGCGAGTCATTAATCAAAATGTACAAATACACACATTGTAAGCTTGTCAACGGTTATTCAATAAGTTTTGTGCAACGATTTATTGATGGTTACTCTGAATAAATGGTATAACATCTTCGACGATTGGATTAAGATAATGTCTTGGGATTTACGCGCCTCTCAGCTATTTCATAATATCAAACTATTTATTATGTTATGTCACTTAAGCAATACTTACTGTATTGTGTGATCGGCATTGGTCTTGATAACTACTCGTTTATTTTTTTAATACTTTGTACGATTTCGGTAATATGGAGGATTAATAAGTCTTACGATCACCAATTTTTGGTAATTAAATAACATTAAGTACCAGCGTACGCATTGACAAATAAATTATTCATTTTCTTCTATAAAACAGTTTAATAATTCAATAAATATTGAATGACATTTGTGATGAACCACAAAGCGGATGCTAAATATATTACAAGCTTTATCGATTGACGACATCCATAATATATTCGCCACAATTAATTTCGTTTATAAACTCGATCGTAAATGATTTAAATTATTGCATTTTTATCTTGTTTAACTGGCGCTGTCATTGGGTTTTAATTAGTCGGTCTCTTAATGTTGGTTTTACGACGAGTTTTACTGTACCGTGTAATTATTTTTGTTATTTATTCACATGCTTGCTCCATTTCCATGTAAGTCTGTGTGACAGGGCTAATTGGTTACGCAGGGCGGGCAATGAACTTAGCATTCTGTATTCTATGTATGGTGTATTGTTAGTGATATAATAGCATTCTGTTTGAACCGGCATTCCTGTAGAACACTTTTAAATTCCATGTGACGTCACACAAACAAATGACGCGCGAGTTACATGCGCTTTTGCTTACAACCAAATGTGTTGAAGTTGAGCGCGTTTCATGACAAAAGGCACTGTGGTTGAGGTTGCTAGACTGAAGAACTAGATACGTTTGTTTCATACACTCAAAGGTGCATGTATCCAACAAGTGAAGGCAATGCTATCACCGTCTTAAACACAGGAGCGATAAGAGTAGAGCTTTTTTTAAGATGGCCTCGTTGGCCTTGTGGTGCTAAGCGCGACTGCTACGCTAGGGGTCTAGGGTTCGATTCCCGAGTCGACCAAGGTGTTATTGGGATTTTCTATGAAATTCTCAGTAGCAGGTCGGAGTTTGGATTTGTGCCCGGTTAGTGGCAATAGGCTCGCCCCCTATTACATGGGAACTAAACGTATCGGCGAACTGTGGGTGTACAATGGTACTCCTCTGCCTACCCCTGCGGGGATACAGGCGTGATGATATGTTATGTTTTTGGTAAGAAATTTTCTAGACCAAAACATAAGAATAACTAAAAATAATTAATATGATATGATGTTGTATGGACGTTAAATTAAAAAAGTAGATGAAAAGGTTTAAAAAAAATCATAAAAAAAACGAACATAAACTTAATTTAATTTATCACTCAAACTTAAATTTAAATGACCAACTATCATTGCCTTTAAAAAGGTCACTTGTACTATTTGCATTTTAATTGCGATTAATTAACAAATAGTAAAATAAATGTAGCGGGTAATAAAAGCAATATCATGTTTTAAGTACTAAGTAATAATTATCTATAATTAGTACTCATTAATGATAAGTTTTAAGAGGGACCCTTAATGCGTTCTGTAAACATAATAAAACTTATAATAGGACATACAAAATAAAAAAAAATAAGTAACGAGACTAAGTAAAATTAAAAAATAAAAACTACATGGATCAAAATCTTTAAAATGTTTTTACTGGCAACTTTAACTTGAGATACATAACTTGATAAATTAAAAATAAATAAAAACACATAAAAAATATAATCTTTCGTCGAGTAGACAATTTGTCAACAATTTCGCAAAGCCCATTATTTTCTTCATAAAATACTCGCAAACTTGTCTCTTAATCTTTTAAATATAAATGTTGATTTAAACAACGTTATCTGTGGGTTTCAACCTGTCATTCACGTGTTGAAACAACGCATAATTAAATATTTGTGTTACTTTATTTATCATGAACAAAATGTACGGTTAAAGTACTTAATACCGGATTATCTTTGCCTTTGTCAGTGAATGAACTTCACAGGAACGTCGGGAAGTTCATTTAAATGTTATTTTTTTTTATTTACAACTGCATGTTTAATATACACGTCACGACTTAATCTTTGAAGGAATTAAGTGATATCATAATCAGGTGGAGTTTTTATCTGTGTGTCTGTCGAAAGTCTGTCGATTTCTGTCGAAAGGTTTAACAAGTTACAGTAATTTTGACTCCTTTAACTTATTTAACGGCTTATACTTATTGTAGATGCAAGGCAAAAGAAAAAAAAGTTTTTTTTTTCCAGCTATGGGAAAACATGATTTTGATATTTTCCCACAGCTGGGTAAGCGGTTGTCATTTTATGTCTTACCTTAAACGAAAAAAACTAAGAAGTGTATGGCACTGCCACACATTGGCATGACACCAATGAAATTTCGAACTTATGCATGCGGCACCTGCATTTTTAATTTTTGCTGTAGGTACTATACCTGCCAAATAAACAAATTCTTACTTATTATAAATTATAATATTCAAGTAAGAGAACCCTCCTTCCGAGGATTCCATTACAATCAAACAAGTCTTGACTCTTGATTTATTATGATTGTGGTGAAGTGTGAAGGATAAGATAATTTGTGTTTGTTAATGCAACACCGTATGCCAGTGGTAAATTATAACAAATTATTCGGATGAAGCTTACATAAATTATTGAAATGTTTCATGGAATCTTATTTGCAGAATTTACGCATGCACACATATACAAAGTACACACACACATTTAAAAAAAAATACATGCTCATGTAAGTATTAGTTTTTATTTAACATGTAGTATTTTTTTATTTAATTAAAATAATAATCAATATTTTTTTACAAAGAAAGAACACAAAGTAAGTATTTATCTTCTATACGACTTTACAAAGTAACTTATAAAGCTTATAGTCCACAAGACCGTTAGCAATTTGTCTTACAAAATGCTTATAATAAATATTTCAGAGTTATGTTAGCTACTTATTTCGCTTTATAGTATCCTTATTGAAAATGCTGCAATCCATTAAAGAAATAACACCCTATCGCGATAATAATATCGGAGCTCAAGAATTTCCTTCACCGTTTATCGTACATTGTTCAGTCGCCCGAACGGAAAATTGTTAGGTAAATAAGTAATTTAACAAATCAGATTTTAAGTGGCGAGTCGGCATCGTGAAGTAATCTTTGGCCTGATCAAATTAACTTATGCTTGCTCCCTACATTTTATTTCAGGGTAATGAGAGTTAATAAGCAACTAGAAACTTGTTTGTAGAGTTGGCACATAAATTAACGTGCCACGATCAAAGATAAATGCCATGCAATTTGATTAGCATTTTTTAAATGATCTTTAAAAGCTTCCGTCCTGTTGGGTTTTGGTGACATATTTGTTAGTTACACGTTTGCTTAATATATCGAGTATTTAATTAATTTAAATTGGACGAGATTTATTTATGTGCTTTACATTTTTTTGTGGGCCGGATATTTAGCTAGATCTAAAAGGTGTTTTTGTTTTAAATGACTCCTGCTTCGCGAATATTTATATATATATATATATTTATAATGCGAATATATATATTTATGTACGGTCGTAGGAGGCCAAGCATAACTTGAAAGCATGGACGACAAATATTTAATGATAATGTAGTACACACTTCCAAAATAATTATTTTTGGTAACTAACTTTGGGAGTACCTATAATTGGCTAGTAGCATAATAAACACAGAAAATACTTAAAATTTTAACAACATTTCCTATTTGGTAGAACACAATTTAAATTTATATTTGCAGATATGATCAAACAGAAGACGACTTCCTTTCATTCAGTTCAGAAACAAATGAAATGCAAATAAACTTTAATGGAAGTACAATGTACAAACAGAAGGCAAATCCCAAAGCAGTTCTCCCCAGAGCTAACGAATGTCCGTGCAAGAGGTTTTCTTGTAAATAAGAAAGAATGAGGTAATGCAATCGGTGGCGCAGTTCGCTTTGCGACGGCCTGTCCGTGCGTAACCCGCCAACCCAAAGAGATTATAAAAGTTTTAGTTTATAGAGTGCGCATATCGTTAAAAGCCCATTGCCCCAAACGTAAGCTCATTTTTGACTGTATCTAGTACATTAGTTAACAAATTTAAGTTATTTTCTGTGCAAAGACGTACGTTTATGCGAAATATGGATGATTCTGAAAATATCAGAGTTTGAGATAGCTTTTTAAAATGGCGCGATGTTTTGATACAATTTTAATGACGAAAGTAGTTCACACTAGTACTCGCGGTTCATACCCTGATATGCGCACTCTGTAGTGTTTATCTATCCTCTAAGCATCAACCACTTCTGTGCCAATCTGCTATCTCTTTCACACACTAAAGGGAATACTGAGGGTACACTGAATGATGGTCGCTGAATCGTTTTTGAATGGTAACGATGTCATTGGTTTTGACGATTACTGAAGATTCGTTCGTTTGGTAAATGACGAGCATTTTTTTGGGAATCGCCTTCGAACTAACTGCATAAAGGACTATTGTTTTTAATGTGGTTGCGCCTGGCATGTAAATTTTTCGCAATTAAAAAAAGAAATTATACGAAACGACATTCGAAATTCTATTTAATTAAATTTAAGAAATTCAAAATTTTGAAATTTCTGCAGTTTTTAATAAGCCTTAATTTTTGTTTTCTCAAAATGTTATAAATCTTATAAATGTTTTTATTTCTTTCATTTTAAATAGATTGTACTCTTTATATACTCTCGTATCGTATGTAAATAGTACCTCTATAACATTAGTCCCTTGAAATGGTTATGAGGTGTTTTTACTTTGCGAAAAGTTGCATAAATTTAGAGACAAGCAAAGTGGGTTCGCGTGTTTCTAGTGCGTGACTCAATTTCCAGCTCCCGTAGTATGTGTGAAAATAAAACCTTTAATGGGCATGCAGTTATGTGTCACGTAGATATTGTTACTGTATGTCCTAATTCTGAAGTTCTATGTGCGTGCCTTTATGAAAATTTGGTATTATTATGTTAGTACGTTTAGAGGTATGATGGTATTATTTTATTTCCTTATTAGGTAAAGGTTTTTTTTTACTTAACCTTAAAAGTACTGCTTTAATTGTGTTGGACAACATATCATGTGAAAATTATTGAGTCCTTATTCTGATCATAATTATACAGCCATTCAAAAACTTGCAATATTTCACAATTAGAAAAGTATTACAATTTATTTACCACTAATATTAGTTTTTATTACGTTATATTTTTTACGTTATTTACTCGCAGTGTGTTAAAATTAAACGATATCTTCTTCAACCAGTTGCCCATAATTCGTAGAATCGGAATGAAAGCTTAACACACAGTTTTAAATCAACATTCAACTTTGATGTGCGATGTTGAATATTGATCAGTCAGGTGATATTTTACCTTCCAAATATACCCAAAGATTGGAACAGCGTTAAAACATCAGAAAAAATATTTGAAACTGTAATGGAGAGATTTAGAGAGAGCTGTCTGCCAACAATCAATTGTTTATATTTTTTTGGTAGGGATCTTTACAGTTAGCCTGAGCGCAGGCTTTGACTGCTTCATCGGACTTTTGGCAAGGACCTTAAGGCCTCCAGCCAGAGCAATAGGAAAAACTAACTACGTCAGCAACGTCCGCTAAGGGCACCCCCTGTGGGGTTCGGACCTCGAATTAGTGCGTTGCTAACAATCTTAATAAGGCAAAACAACAAGGGATAGGTGGATATTTTACTGGGTTTTTAAATTTACAATATACCTATTCCTTTCCTAATTAAAATACATAACTACATACATATGGGAAGAGGCCTGTGCCCAGTAGTGGGACGTTTATAGGCTGCATTATTCTTATTATAACTACATACATACCTACAAGTGGCGGCAAAATAACATAAATCTGATACTATAATTTAATTTAACATTAAAAACCAAAACATTCACAGTGTTATCTAAAGACTCACTTATTTAAAAACATCACTTGCGCCCGCGGATGCTTTTATAACTTTAAATGTTTCTGTTAAATCTCAAACAATAAGATAATACTCTTATCACACTTTATCTAAGTTGTTCTAGTGGTGAGGCCGTATAATCCCCGTGCGATTGTGGTAAATATTTATTTAAGGCAGTTCCATTTTTATAAAACAAAGGAGCTTTCATTTATTGTATGTGTTCTTAAAGTTCATTGGCATTCAAAGTTCATTTAAAAGTAGTATTAAACAAGAGAATATCGGTTTTTTGGTAGTTCACTTCTCATCCTGTTTGTTGAGTTATTTGATGTCGACATTATAAGTCCCTATTTTTTATCAAGAGTGGCAAAGACTATGTATAATACTTCTAAAACTTTTCCTAGTCTATCTAATAATTTTATTTAAAAACAACATTAAACTATGCTATCTGTTAATATTAATCAATATTGTGACCGTGACACATACTAACCTCATAAAAATGATTATCCCCAGATAATATTAATTTTAACAGTTCATAAAATCGGTAGTAAAATTTAGTTTTTTATTGTTCGGTCCGATCACAATCGTATAATCCTTCATTTACATAATCCATAAAAGTTGAGCGAATTAAAACAAAAATGTAATCTTCTAATGCCCGACGTTGCCTACTCGAAATGGGTAATTCAGGGCATCGATTCATCTTTTTTAAATGCATCTCAGTGGTCGGTCAGTGTTCTTGTTTTGTGCCTACAGTAAAATCTCATGGAACTCTTGAAGAGAATGATCGTCGAGTAATGATCGTAATGACAGTTAGCAGAATGCCAACTATCGTAAAAATTACCAAATGAAGCAGGTCATTCAGTCAATTCTAGCAACTCTTAAATAGCTGAATCGAGGCCCTGGTCACACAAGAAATGTAAATGCGGCTTATCTAAGACAGGGGCTTCTCATCAGAAAATATTTACTAAACATAAAATCACGTAGACTGTAATAGACGTTGATCGAGATAAAACCCCGATATGGTCTAATTAACTAGCATTACATTAAGGCTTATTAAGGTGTTATTAAACTTTGAAAAAGGTGTCGGGACAATGTTTTGGTATCTTCATTGGGATCACTAGGCAGTTTTACTATATTCGTTGATAGAGCGCATTAATTGAGAAAGCTTTAATTAGGTGATTGGGTAGCTGTTATATACTGTAGGTGTTAAAAATAACGCAGAACGGAAAGGTAGAGCGCGTAGCTATTACCCTACTGTTAATGATGTGACGTAATTCGTTTTTTTTTTTTTTGTTAGAGATCTTTGCAGTTAGCCTGAGCGCAGGCTTTGACTGCTTCACCGGACTTTCGAGACGTAATTCGTAAGTCCAAGGAACTTGAAAGAAGTTAAATTAATGTTGTTTATAATATTGCCTTATCTTACATTACTTTAGTACTTATACATTTCTGTTTACTAGAAAAAAAAGTCTATTGCGCTCACTAGATGGCGCCACTGGCGCGTCAGCTGTCAAAGCCTACCAACAAGCTATGGAATTTGTAATTTAGGACATCACGTGAAACTATGGCACTACCTACCTACCTGCATTACGTAAAAGATTAATAAGGTTTTTGGCGTAATTCTAATAACTAGTTTTGATATTCTTATTTTATTTTCTGATTCCACAGAGAATTTTCCTAACTAACTAACTTTGGATGAACAAATAAATCTTTCAACTATTATAATTTCCAGTTTTCTCTTGGGACTTGGTTAAGTGTCTGAATAACGATTTATCGTTTACCGAATTACCTTTCATTATTTCGATATGATCGGTACAATTACCCAAATCGAATGATAGTATCAGTTGTCAATTGGTTTAGATTCGCGTATCGATGTTCGATACAGTAATTGACTAATTTGATGGGAATACGGATTAATTTGGTCTGAATATTAACCTTAATTTTGGATCTACAAACATCTATGTTTGTATAACTTTGTGCAGAAAACCGAATTTCCATTTAAGATGTAGTAAAAACAAAAACAACTCAAGAAACATCTTGGTTAAAGTCTAATGTAATTACTTATTTAAAAATAATAATATATCAAATTATAAGGTAGACTCTATTATCTGAATAAAAAAGGGGAAAGGTAATATAATATTGCAATAATATTTTTAAATACTCGTTTAATAAAAATACTTTTTTCCAATTGTTCATATTATATTAATCTGTGGACAATGGTGTGGGTTATATGTTCGCCAAAATTTAATATTGAACTGTTTTTGTGCCTAATAAATTAATGAATGAAAAATCTTTAAACGTACTTCAAAAATATTTTAGTCAAGAAAAGATCCTCAATAAAAAAAAAGCAATATTAGTCCTCTTTAGGGTTAAAATCACGAGCGTCAATAATAAGAATAGAACGATAGTTTCCGCGCAGTTATTCTGCAAAAGAAACTCGATGAACTGCACATCACGTTACAAATAAATCAAAACGTCATCGCGGAACAAACTAGAGGCTTTCAACGCAATTACCTACAGTGACGGACTACACACAAACTGCGAAGCAAAGAGCCCACTTTATAACGTGCAAACCTTAGAGTGTAAAACAGTGAAAACTGTAGAGTGCGCGAATCAGAGTATGAACTTTGGATCTAGTAAAGTCTGTGCCGAAAGGGAACCACTGTTGTGTTTAAAGTTCGACTGCGACGTCTAGATATTTATAAAATTATGTTAGAACAGAATGTTTTCAGATTTATAATTCATTTCTGGAATTTATAATTTTAATTTCATTTATAATTATTTAGTTTATAATTTTTGTTATTCATTGTGTAGGATTAGCTTTTATATTATTATAAATATTTTAAGTTTAATTTCTGAAATAAATAATTACTTTCTGCAATGATTTTAATTTTATTATAATGTTAGTTCCATGTTACGCCACGCCGCCGCGCCGGTTCTCTTTGCTTAAACCCCATTAACTTCTTTCGTCGTCAGAATAGTGTCAAAACAGAGAGCACTCTCTATACTTTCTTTTCCATACTCTTTGTTGCAAACTGAGTACTTGCAAATAGTTAAGTGTTCTTTGTGAGGTTATTGAGTTTGAGTTTGGCTTTACGATTTTGTTTTGTTTCTACTTCTAAGTTTTGAATTAGTTTGATTGATGTGATTAGGAATGCTGTGGCTTTTTAACTTTTTGTAACAGAATACTTTTGTAGAGACACTTAATAAAACTTTCTTTTTAGTTTTAAAGCTTCGTATGAGTACATAATTCTGTTATTTTGAGTTTCGAGGGCTTTGTTGTTTCTTTTGACGCAAACTTTATTTCTTATTCAACCGTATTTTAGCTACAATAGTGATGTAAAATATAAGTGCGACAATATTCTACTTTTATTAAATCTCATCAATATTTTACCATTTTACAAAGAGTTCAATAAGGTAAATTATACTATTATGTATCTAAATATGAGTCCCAATTTAATATTTACACTCATATATCTACTGATAAAAATATAAAAACAAAGTATTATTCATAAAACTACGTATTACTGAATTTAACACATTTTTTTTACTAGCCTATACTGTCCCACTGCTGGGCAAAGGCCTCCCATGTATTTTATATTATTATGTTAGTATTAATGATGTCATAAATAGCAAGCGATTTTAGCAATGTTTCTGTTTATTGTACATTAGGCAACCAAAATCATAATGAACACGAAGCAAGAGACTCAACATTACTGTGGGTCACAAATGACCTGAAATGTCAACCAAATTACTATAGACATGGTCTAATTAACAATTAATTGTTATAGTTCATTGAACAACTAAATTCATCGTCAGAATTAATCAGTTCTATGAAATACAAGGTACGAAACATTGTACAGCTAGACATGTTTACTGTCCCTTTCAACGTCGTTTGCAACTATTGTGACAGTTCAGACCTTCAAGCAACATTACTTTGATTTGAAGTATCTATTTGTTCGTTAAAAATGCACACTTTTTAACAACGAAATGTTCAGTTGAATGATTGAAAAGGACCAAATTAATAGTCTAATAATAGAGAAGACTTTGAAACAGGCCAGCTGTTTATTTCAAAGTCGCAAGGTAAATATTCATAAGTAATTTCATTTCCAAGGAAAAACTATTATCCACCACTGAAGTGCAGCAGCAGTCAACTTGTATTACATACCTGTTATACCTCAGTTTCTATCTCAGTAAGGTCTGTATAAAATAATGAGTCAATTCAAAGCCACAAGCTAGGGCTTCGGCACAAAATCACTCGACATAACCTCATATTTACAACGACACTCAACTATTACGAGGCTGCATGAAATCGGAATTGACATTCAAAATATTAGCAGTCACGCGTTACACATTCCGATTGGTTACTAAGATCGCCCGGAAGCCATGAATGACGGAATAACCATCCAGCAAAGTTGGTAAGCGGCAATTTGCAAACGTCTCGGCCGTGTGTGAGGGTGTAGCCATGTAATCATGTAGACAACACTGCCTGGCATTAACTTGAATGGGTTTTGGAAAACAGTCAGCTGGCAGTCTGTCAATTGTGAATAACAGATGTAGGAACTGAAACTAGTAAAGATTACATCCATGCCTGCTGGAGTCTTGCTAATGGGAGTTCCGCGTCGAAATGGAGTATGTTGAACTTTGACTGGTTCGAGTGCTGTAGATGACATGAAGGTAGCAAAGGTTAAGTGACAATGAACTGGTAAATGCAGCTGCATATTCCTTTTGAAGTTATTTTTTGATAAGAAACGTCAAGATTAACTTCATCAATTACCCAAGTCATTAAAACGAAAATGTTGAACAAACTCGTTAAAATAAAAACAAAGTTGTATGTTCCGTTATACATTAAATAACGATGTAATACAATACTTTATACAACTTCCGAACTTATCCGTTTTCATGTAATCTTAATTAAATTCAGGCAAATTAGTAAACAAACTCAGAGATCACGGTGCAAATCCGAGCTCACGTACGGACGACTCTTTCAACAAAGCGAAACAATTCCCAGGAACAAACTAACGAAGCCAGTTAGCATAACAATATTCGTGTCTTGCTCGTATACACACATATATACCGGATTGTTCTTAAATAACTACGTGGCTTTTATGTAAATAACCCCTTCCTGCCTCGGGGTGTGTGCTGATATTAAAAAGCTTTTGTTGAATTCGCAACTGGCCAGCTACCTTGTCTCCCGAAGTAACGGTTTTGTCAACCCGCTGACACTGACGCGCATTCTATTACTTTGTTTATGTAAATACTCTCACATATTCTCTAGTAGGTCTAGGGTTCTCGTTATGGTTGAGCTCGATTCAATACTTTTATCGTGTAAGTAATTTGTTCCGAGGTGCATTGCAATGTAGGTACGGGAATGTTTGCAGATTTGCATTACAATGTGTTCTTTCAATGTACGGACCCCAATAACATATAAAGGCGTAAATAAAGACCATAAAGAAGAAATAAAAACATATTAAACCTTCCGTCTGCTGCGCTGATATTGTTCGCAAGCAACTCTATTACGTGCTAGAATGAAATTTATTGTCAACACCATTAAAATCTTTGACATCGAGCTTCATAAAGTGAAACTTTATACCGCCGTACAATATTAAAGGATATTGAGATATTAAGCAAACAAAGCAAGAAAACAACATGCCGAGCTTAATTTACATTTTGTATATTTAGTAGACGGACTCCGTCATTTACCCAATGACTCGAGGAGACAATATTGACAAAAGACTTTTGCTCAGTAATGCAGAAAATATGCAAAACGAGATGCGGCGGGCTACCAATTTCGTCCTTGTGTGGTCCGCTACCGCTACTGGAACAAATATTTCCATATTCAATATGGGAAGAGGTTGAAAATGAAAAATTCGTTAATGAGGAAGAAAGAATCATTTTAAACAAGACCCCTTTGCTCGCTGATTTCGTTGTTGAAATTCTCATTGAGTATTCTGATTTAATTTTAGCCATTAGCAGCGCTCTGTCGGTAGACGAAGGCAAACAATTTGCAGGATTTGTTTGCCGACGCTAATTTTAAAATTAACATCGTGAAATACAACAAACGTGCCTCGCACTCGGACCACCATCGTCGACTCGCTTAACGCCGGCGCATGCGTGTTGCGAAAACTATTCATTACATAACATAGGTATAACTGATGCAGACGGATGTTCTTGAAATTCAGTTCAAGTTCTTATTTGACTAACGATCATAACTGGTATTTATTGCGCAGTTTTATCATAATATAGACCAAGTAAAACTTTCCTTTTAATTTAAAACTAGATAATTTGTATTTAAAAAAGTTCAAGAATTTGAAATGATTTTATGATCCAAATGTGTACATGTCCGTACAAATTTTAATACTAGACCATTAGTTCCTCGCAGCCAAATTGTACATTACTTTAATTTATTTCTATCCGCATAATATATTTCTTCTAGATTGCTGAATAAAAAATTACATGTTTCAAAATCACATTTTATCTTCATATTATTATTCTTCATACATATTTCTATCACCACCTACTTTGAATTGTGGACCACATAAACAACAGTCGCAATGAAATACGTGCTCAAGATTAGCATACAAATAAAAGTATGGAATTATAATACACATTTCTTTGATTTAGTTTCCAACTACGCCTTCCCATAACATTCTTTCAGTATACATTTCCCAAGCACTTTTTGCTTCATTATTATCATCAAATATAATAACGTAGTTTATTCTTCGTTTATTTAAGTTATTCGTGTTGATATCATCTCTGTCTAAGTTGGAATCTTAATGTTCAGAATATTTAACTTTAGAGTCACGTTCTTAGACATTTCTGCGTCTATTTTAATTTAAGTATTATGAGTGAAATATTTTGAAGAGAAACGTTACTGAGATTTAAGATCTTCGCGTAACTAATGGTGTTTCTAATAAATGTGTTAGTGCATTAGCTGAATTATGACGACTTTAAATATTTTTATAATTGAAGAAACTTGAAAATTCTTTAGCTAAGTGGCTTAAAATGAATTACTCTGATTGTTTTCTAATATAAGCATATTTAATTGGTCTGAAAATAAATAAGACTTGGAATGAGAAATGTGAATAACCGGATAGTCAGATTAAAACCAAGTAGGTTGGTTCATATTGTCAATTGTTTACAACTTTTTTACAGACTACTTATAATTAAGGCAAAATTTAATTTAATTTCTTTTCCTATGCAGAGCTTTATTAATAACCTTAAAATATTTAAAAATATTTTATCTAACCAACATCGTGCGTAATTTAAATAACTGTTTGTAAAGATTACACTCAACAATTCGTTATTTATTATTTGATAGTATAATTACAGAATAATTATCTTCTGTCGGTATCATTATAAAAAGTAGTTTAATTTCAGGAAGTGTTTGATTCCGTAATGTTAATAACGCTTCGAGTTTTAGAGCAATTTCGTTGTGAGGTATACTTTTATAAACCTGCCCGCTTACTATGAGCTCTTAATTCACCGAATGTAGCTGTGGAAGCCGCTAGGCACCGTGTAGTGCTGTCTCGCTCCCACGATTGCAAGAGTCCCGCTTAAAGAGTTTTTAGTACAGGCCTGATGTGCGTTTACTTGTGTTACTCAAAGATGATTACTTTAATGATGGCTGTATTATGAATTGCTTGATTTATTGATAACTGCCTGTATACTTTGTAATGATTTATTTGGTAAACGAAACTCTTTGGTAAATGACTTACTAAGATACTGGTGGCATAGATTATTTTCGGCCTGAATATTTTTTTATCAAATAACAATATTTTCAATATTGTCAATTTATTTCTAGTCAAACCTGTTTTTATAATATGACACTGACTAGACAAAAAACATTTTGCTTCTTTATTTCCCAAAGCGTTAACTTATATACTAAAGTACGTGTCCCATTCAAAAGTTACTTATACCAGCTATAATACCTCAAAGGAGATGGTTTTCTTGTAAAAAGTAAAAGTTCGTAAAAGCCTTACACAAGACAAGACCTTACAAAAACTTACATACTCTCCATGGCGTAAAACAGAACATGTTTTATGCAAACTACAAACTGTTATTATGTTACACTTTTACTAGAAACGAGAA
Organism: Autographa gamma; assembly: GCA_905146925.1. NCBI lineage: Eukaryota > Metazoa > Arthropoda > Insecta > Lepidoptera > Noctuidae > Autographa > Autographa gamma. The sequence continues at coordinate 4,511,495 of LR989858.1, forward strand.
CTTGCACTATACATCTAAACTTACCTTATACTAAATTATTTATAAAATATATTTTCACTAAGAACATTCAGTACTGGCTACTGTATATAAAACTAAATATTAAATGCTTCAACCTTCTAATTATAAACGTTAATGATAAGTATAATGACTCTGTTATATGTTAAGTGTATTTTTATTACATAATAATTGCACGAGGAAAATAAACTAAATACTTTAAGATTCGTAAAACTTATCTGCATCTATGTTAAAAATAGGATTAAGTTTAGATTATAACTTGATAGGCATTCTTTTTTTTAGATAGGTCTGCCGTATTTAGTCTGATTGCAATCTCTGGTTTCTTATCACGACTATCTCGGAGAAATGTGACTGGTGAACTGACTTATTTAACCTTTTGTGATATCTTTAAAATGGCTACTTAACCGTTGTCCGATAGAATACATGATACAATTTTGTTAGAAGGATGTTAGTTCGTTAACTGTTCGTCTACTGTTTATCCAAAAGATTATATTGTTGGTGTCTAACGCTCAATTTTCCGAGTCGAGCTCACCAGTATACGTAATCCTCCATTACAGTCCCGTCACAGTGCGCCGCCTTAGTATACGGAAGCTCAATTTAATTACACCCGACCGTTATAACGACGTCGCAGTGGTCAGACTCTCATCGTCTATATCGTATTAATCATTGACTCAGTTGATTTATGTGATAATTCTATGGGATACTATCTATCCTTGGTGTTATTAAGACGCTAGTTCCTAGGCTCAATCTAACTACAGCCTTGCAAACTTCGATGGAAGAATGAGTTATTGTGTCAGAATTTATATGTTGTGTTGTAGTCAGTGTTTATTTGTTATCTTGATTATAGTGAACATGATTGAGATTTTACTGTAAATTGTATTCCTATTCTCCGTGTGTCTTTAGTACGAAAGTTACTAGCTGTAACGGTAAGCTTAGAAAATACAATCATACCGAATTGTTAGTGCAAGTCGTGTTATTAACCTAAATTTCTCGTTTCTCATGTCTTTTCTCATGGCTTAGGTAATTTTATTCTTTCGAAAATGCGATTCACAGATATTTGTGCAAAATTTAAAATCCGTCGTTTTTTAGGTCTTCGGTAATGAACTTCAAGTACTTATCAACATGCGTGTCCCGCACAATTTCCCATTTCCGCTGAGCTCTAGATCAATTAGCAATAAAGCGTTTAGTGGCAATAGTGGGTTTTACTCGGATCCAATTAAAATTAACCGTCCTACGTTCTAAAGGGGAGCGTTATTTACTGCTCACCAATGAAGAATTATCACCGCGACTCAAATGTGACGCGATGCCTCTTATTAACCCTCTTTCTATTAAATGCTAAGACAAATAGGATTGTCGAGCGATATATTGGTGCAGTATCGATTTATTTATTCGGTAAATTTATGTTGGAATGGATTTATTAAGGGTTTGTGGTAACTGGTGGCTTGTATTGTCGTGGATGTTGTAGTAGTCGTATTAAGTGTAAAGCCGGAACCCCACCGCTGCGCAGGCTGTGCACGGATGCGTGGCTCACCTCTGCTGCGTGGGCTCATTAGTTCGGCGGTGTCGGCCTCCGTTTCCACTGCCGCGCACGGACACGGATGTGTCGCCCACACAGCTCATAGCTATGCGTGGGGTACAGTCACGAGCAAAAATATGTATACTTAATAGTATGCGAAATAGTTAAACGAAATTAGTGAGATTTTTTGTCGAATCTCTTCTGCCATCCAGCAATCAATGCATACTGACAGATGACACTTGAAAATAAAATGGATTAATAAAAAAAAAAAATTACTTAAAGTCAATATATTATTTTTATAATATAGACAATAGCTCTTCCAAGTAAAAATATAATTTAGCTATTGTGTAGTAACATCTGTTTTACTTATTTGTATTATAAATTACTTAGTTCTAACATAAATTATACTTATCACAACTTAAATATATTTATATATACTAGGAACATTAATTGTACCTCTTATTTATAGTAGCTTATTCTTATAATAAGTTCTTAACAATATTATGTGTGTACATATTTTTGCTCGAGACTGAACATAGTCATGGGTCGCCGAGAAATGGCCGACCCACGCAGCTGGGATGCGTGGGTCGGCCACGTGGCTGAACTACGTTCCGCCTATTCGAGTTAGCTACGCGTGTGTTTATGACGTCAATTGCTGCGTAGCATGTCCGTGCGCTGCGGTGGAAACGCTCTCATACATTTTGTACTAAAGCGAAGCTGAACACACGTGCACAGCCTCTCCGTGCGCCGCTGTGGGTTTCCGGCTTAAACTAGATTACTCTGAAGACTGGAAGTGATTTGTAAATTCGGCAGACAGAATTTATTCTGAAAGTACCTATCAGTTTTGTTATCTTTTTTGTAAGCTCGTAACAATTGCGATTGGTTAAGATAGCAAAATTAATTTTTAATAAATCGTTGAAAATTGGTAGCAAATATTGTTTTCCCAGGATGACTTTATATTTATTTAATTTTATGACAACGTATAACCACATGAGAAAATGATTTTTATTTCCTCTTGAAATTGCAGTGGTTAACAACGCAATAAAATTTATTAAATGTTGATTCAGTAGAAATCTTGCTTTTTGTATTTTACGATCGTTTTGCAGCCGCTGGAGAAGGGCTGAAAGAAAGGCTTTTAATATTACATAGTAGAATACTGTTTGCTTGTATACTTAACTATGATAAAAATCTTCTATATGAAAATGAATTGATGTTCGTTAGTCTCGCTAAAATTCGAGAAAAGGTGGACCGGTTTGGCTAATTTTGGTATTGAATAAATAGGAAAATGCTCGGATTATAATATAAATAATAATAAAAAAATGTTTATTTTATATAAAAGTTTAGGCTTTTATTTATCGATTGAGGCAGTACGAAGTCTGCCGGGTCAGCTAGTATAAAATATGGCAAAACATTTAAGAAGCATAATATTATGTGACAAAAAAAGGAATAAGAATACATCACAGAAGGGACGAATTTTGATTATTTTTAGCACTTTAATTAAGTAAATAATAAAATTTACGAGAAACCCGTGGGGAGCAGTCCAGGCTAAAATATTTCGTACCGCAGTAAATAAATTCAGTTTTATTTGGAAGCAATTCAAGTGCAACAGATTTTTAAGGCAGGCTATAACCATTCATTGTTAATTAAAATGTTTTAAAACTTTATTGTTTGAATAAACTTTTATTACGTGAAATTAAAAGTTTTGTTGTATGTATAAGGAATTTTGGTTGTGATATAAATGAAAAAATAACAAATAAGAAATACAGTCTATAGACAAAGAGATAAGATGGAAAATAACTTAAATCTATTAAATCGACACATCAAGGGTTGATGTGTTATATTTAATTTTTTATTAATTTACCTGTTACAATTGTAGAATATCGCGTTAGGCCCAGATGGTGATGGCGGGACAAGCCGGATTTCCTTGATTAGGGGTGGATGACTACGGCCATATCCAGAGAGAAATGGAAGGACGCCTTTGCCCTGCAGCGGGAAATACATGGCTAATAAAAAAAAATTGGAATTGTCCATGTTCAAAATGATAAATTGCAACAAAAATGTCTTTATATCTTATACACAGGTACATAATTGATATACCTTTGGCTATATCTGATGACTCTGGAAACCAACAATGACCTTTGGGAGAAAGATTTTCCAAAATTAATTTGTCATGTTCAAACATGACAACATCAAACATGACAAATTAAAACCATACTGTGCTTAAAATGTAAAGAAACTTGCTAACAATGACTCAAAGTTACCCATACTTAACAGTGACCAGTGGTCATTTCTTTGTATGAAAAGGGCCTTTGACCCATAGGACAGTTACAGACTTTTATTATACACTGTATGTAATTATAGGCACGGACCACCGTAATTCTTTGTGTCATTAAAAGCAAGAGTTTTTGTACTCCAAAACGATTATACATAAACGGCATTTTGCAATTAACTGTCATTTCTTAATGGTCCTTTAAAATAAAGAATCAAAAGCTGCGCGTGCGGTTAACGGGTTACAAAGTCTATACTTCATTATTTGTGTACAGAATATTTAAACAGTAACGGTTTTCGATAACTTGAGAACTTTTTTAACAGATATGAGCTATTGATTAAGGGGGTATGCGAATCTATCTATATAATATTTCAAAGTCAGGTTAATAACACCATTTATAACTTAGGAATAATGACCGAACCGATGTTCATAAAACATAACATAACATTCCATACTATCACGCCTGCATCCCCGAAGGGTTAGGCTAGGTGTATCAATGTACACCCACAGTTCACCGGTATGTTTAGGTCCCATGTAATAGTGGGCGAGCCTATTGCCACTAATCAGGCACAAATCCAAACTCCGACCTGCTACTGAGAATTTCATAGAAAACCCAGTAACACCTTGGTAGACTTGGGAATCGCACCCAAGACCTCTAGCGTAGCAGTCGCGCTGAGCACCACTAGATCAACAAGGCAGTCTGATGTTCATGACCGATGTTCATGATCTTTGAATAAAATATAGAAGACATTGGGAGCGTAGACAATGTACATAAATGGGTGAAACAGCGGGTACATCAAAGTTATTGATAAACCAATCGTGAAGAGCTTGTTCACAGGGATCAGGTAAGCATAAGACAATTCTACTCTCTGCCAAGTCTTTTTCTTTTTGTTTCGGTTAGCTTCGAGCTTTAGCGGAATTAACAGAATTCCATACATAAACTACCAGTGCCTGATGATTGCAATAGGTAACACTATAGAATAGATAAAATTCAATGTCGGAAAAAATCATACTACATACAAGTCTACGTATTGTGGCTCTCACTTTTAGCACAATTGAGCTGCAATTATTTGCACTGGGTATATTGCATCTTCTGCTAGATATTAGTACGTAGATTTAAATTATTTAAGGTTTATAGAGAACATAAATCAAGATGCGCGGAGCAAATAATATGAATTGGAAAAATGTAATCTTCACGAGTTTGGAACACCTGTTCTCATTATTATTTATTGAGATTATTATCGTGTGTAATAATTCACTAAGTTTCAATTGAGCGTTAAGCTGAGCAAAGCTATTATTGATGTTGATTTAATTAATACAATGCACTTTGATTCTTAACACTTCAGTCTTAAAGTTCAAATTGTATTCCAGATAAGAAATGATTCGAGAAGTAGAGTAATTGAAATCTGTAAGTCATGCTAAAATTCATTATAGGAGTTTTAAAGATCTAATAAGTGCAGTCGGTCGAGATAATGTAGGAAGATGCAATCGTGATTTCACTTTCAATTTTAATACAATAAGTTCGGTTTATAGTGTATTTAATTTCCTATTAATTTCATGGATGAAAAGTTTCATTAAGTAAATAAGTGCATGCATACAAGTTATATTAGAAGACCCTACATAATTTTGTAACGAGTGACTCAAAGAATCATGTCCAGTTTTGACCTGAAAATTTTCTAACGAGTCTAGTGATGTAAAATATCGTAAAAAATTGCATTTTTTTTGCTCATTTCGTATTGCCTATTTGAATTTTTAAGTAAAGCCAGGAAAAAAAACGATGTTAATATGTTTATCAAACTCAATAGACTTTTATGCACGTTTCGTTTCACGGAATACGAAAAACTGGTTCGTTCGTCAATGTGGTTAATGAATGTTCAAAATAACCAATGTGTGTGTTTATTTTTACTTTTCGTATTAATTTATTTTAGGTTATTTTAGGATTTATTTTAGGTTTTGTTTATATTAAGGTATGGACAAAAAGAATGTTCAGTTGACAAGTTACGCGTAAAACGAACTGCGCTGACTGAATGACAGGCTGTCATTTGTTTGACGATTTGCACATAGAGAAATATAATAAGTAGGTTTTGCAGTCGTTCGTTTGCTTTGCTATGTATTGTACTGTGCGATTTTTCATTTTATATTTTCCGATACTCTTACGACTTTTGCATTTTCCACGGACTTCGATACCACTTACAATTACTTTGACCTTTGTTATACGGACACCAATTTGTGCTTTTTTTTGTGCGATATTGTGCGCATATTATGACGTTGGTGTGGTACTTAGCTTGGGCCAGGCATGAAACCAACATTGTAGCTCCAGCGGCATTTTTAGATGAAGTGGTTGTACGAGAAGAGATTGATTAAATAAATAATAATGAATAAATCCTGCTGTTTTATTTAATTTCCCTGTACTCTTCAAAAATATGTAGGTAGGTAGCTCTTCGTTATCCATTTACTTATGTTGTGATGGCCCAGAGGTTAACACCTTGCCTTTTATGCAAATCCGGGCAAGTACCAATGTGTCTTTTTTTAATGCGTAGGTTTACTTTCTAAGTTTATCTTAAACATCAATGAAGCCGACCGATAGTTTAATGAACTATACCTAAATTGCCCAACTTGCACAAAGTGTAGTGTGGAATACAAGGATGGCATAACTTCACGCCTAAAATGTTTAAAACTCGGTATCCGCAGAATGTTAGGTACCTACGAAAGATATACTGTTGTTTGGGACCGTGCTTCGATTTTAAGATGATATTACATTGGAGAGGGATTTATTTCTGAGTGATTGTAACTACTGGCGAATAAAGAAACAATTTGATTTAATTAACGTATAGTTTTTGAAGTTATAATAGTTGTCAAACCTTATCTGACAGCTGTTATAACCTCAAAAACTTATTTACGTTATAGCACTTTTCCTTGGCCTCTAAATGAAAAGATGATAAGTTATTGTGTTATTATAAACAATAAATGTTTTTATGCAGCACTAGTTGTTGGTAGACGCGGCCTGTAAACCGAATCAAGTGACAGGTCAATTAATGTATAGAAAGTGGGCATGATTCTTTATAGTACTCACATAAAGATCGAAAAACAAGGTACAATTAAATAGAAAAATGATATTCAAAGTGCAATAAGTTATTTTTACGTAACATAATAGCACTATTTAACTGAAAATAAACGTCAATATTTAGTTAACAACATCGCGTTGAAAACAAATTGTTTACGACACAAAACAAAACCGAACCACTCATTGGTTTAATGCCGCAACGAAATTCCAATAAGTGCACTTGACATCCAAAAGCAGAAAGCCGCCGTACTAAATTCAACCTGTGTCTAGATTAACATTTTAATTAGTACAAATAATACTACATACTCAACGGGTAAAAAATCCCTTCTGGGCGTACAACTCGTTACATAGTACAGTCACGAACAAAAATATGTAAACACTCTTCAATTTAAACTTTTAAACTATCGCGCTGCATGTTTATAGTAACATAAATCTAATAATATAAACTCTTCAATTTTTCATTGTCTTTCTCTGCAATTCTAGATTAATAATAATAATCTGGGACAGCTCATACACGGTTATCTGATCCCAAGCTAAGCAGAGCTTGTGTTATGGTAACCAGACAACTGACGAACATATTTATATATTTCTAAAAACATACATATTATTATAGATAAATGACACCTCTAGATTGGTCATGTAAGACGTGCTATGAGAAAATATTGAAAACAGATGATTATTCATATTTATTTTTCTGCCTTTCAACTCAAAAAACTCGCTTATTTTAGGTTAATATTTCCCTATTCGTATATAATTTTGCTCGTGACTGTACTCAGTACTTCGAAGGATCATTATTGCTTGTTTGTTTGCTTTACCTTCGGAAACTGACGATTAAGGAACGCAAGATAACAGATGTAAACGTTCAACTGAGACATGCACGCATTATACTTAGCGGAATGCCTCGATAAAGAATTAATGTAGGAAATATTGAGAAAGGTAATTGTTGCCTTAGTGTGGTTAAATCGTCGGTTGTGTGTAAAAGGTTTCCTTTCCGCTGTGTTAAAATTTACTTGAAATTTCCCGCTTTAGGGCTTGGTTTCCGTCAAAAAGAGTATGCCTACCGCTATGTCTTTCTTTTCGGGTGTTTGTTGATGTGAAAGCCTTTTAAATAGAAAATTCTACAGGAATCCATGTGAATAGTATTTACTGCATTGGATACACAAGAAACTGTATTTTTTGACATTGTTCGATACATGTATGGGAATTTTGTTTAGGTTGCCGACAGTTATTTGTAGCTAGCTAGTAGTTAGTAGCATTACTTGACATTAAATAACATGATTCAAAAGTAGGCTTACTTACAAAAGCATAATTATAATTAACAATTACACCTACAAAGTTCCTAACTAAAAGTAACTTTTTCAATTGATATATGGAGAATGTGGTAGTGATACAGTAGGCGATATCATAATCAATGTACAGTTACTGAATTATAAATCATTTCATTTGGTACTACATTCAAACTATTGTGTGCTCTTGTCTCTTTTGTTGGTTTTGTAGATTTAATTGGTATTAAGTGTCAATGATCCCTTTCTATTGATGCACTCGACTAGGGCTGTCAAATCATCGAAATATTTGACGCTCTGTAAATGGTTGGCAAGTTATTTTTGGTATTGTATATGTGCAATTTTATTTCAAGTTTTTTTTCGTATTTGTTCAATTTTGGTCAATAATTGTAATTGTATTCTATAATGTATTTACTTTTCCTTTTGAGTAGTTAGTCATTATTTCTTTAACTGCAGCATTAAGTAAGATGAGTATTCAGAAGACCACCTTGCGTGAAATCAGCCAATACGCACTACAATGTTCGTACACAATTCGAAGAACATATTAAACTCGAAGTACAATTCGATTCCAAAAACATTTAAAATAATAAAGCTATTAACACACACAACGACAACCCTACAGAAAATTACTAACAAGAAACTTCAATTAAGATTACAACAAATTCGTTAAGCGACCATTCATCACATTTGATTGGCAGTCCGTTTATGATACGAGATGTTGCTACTGGCGAAATTGCATTACCACTCAATTATGTTGGTTACGCTTCTCTTTGTTAACAAAATAATCAATGTATGAGTTGCTTCCGAACGTGTCATTGACTCAATGTGTGGTAATTGTTGAGATTGAGTTGGGCTCGTGAACTTTCGCTCGTATTGTTATGCGAGCCGGTGTAATTGGGATATCATGATAATTTATTGGTTGTTATTCAAATATTTACAGGTTTAGGGTTCATGAACTATAGAAAGGTTTGGTTCCGTTCTAAGAAGTATTTAATTAAGTTGCTAAACATCGGATCCCCGAATCTGATAATTTTATTTTAAAGGGTCAATTTTATTTACTTTTAGTCGTCGAAGATACTCAAGATCCAGTTATTTTATACAAAATTATTTGTATCATAAAAATTTACAACATAAGAATTTTATAGAAAAACAAAATATCGATTCTGAATGAATGAAGCACGTAATTTTAATCGATAAACTTACAACACTGTCACCTCACTGTTTAGCCATCTTAACTAAGCTATAACCAGTAATACTTGTCCTCAAAATAAAACACATGGACCCATTATAGTCCATAATTAATAATCACATGAATCAATACAGTAAAATTTATGGGCGTTCTTGTTACCACAAGAAAATCACTTTGTTATTATAGCCAGGGGCTCTGTGAAATTCCTTCTTAGATAGCCGTTTATGGCTAGCCATGGAAGGCAAACATTTCATATAAAAATTCCGTCAAGCATATTACGGTAAAACTTTGATGTTGCTATTGATTATTTGAATAAGTTCTTGCATGTTATAATCGAAATTGTGTTACAAATTAGGTAATACTAAATCAGATTTATCAAACAAAAAAAAACTACACTTATGAATATCTTCCGATTATGTTTCTTTTTAATTTGGAGTTCAGTGTATAGAAAGTCGTCTAATACACAATTAGATAGTAAAAATCTCAAGACAATATTTTCAGCTAAGTATATCAAAAGATAGAAAACGATGTCAAACCTAATGGCAATCAACCTAAATGTTATTTACAAGAGCGTCAGTTATACATTAAGCAAAAAATTAGAAAATTAGTTACAAATATTATTCAACAAAAAATAATAGGTTATATTTTACTTTTTAGGTTATATTATACCCCTATTTTTGTCCATTTCCATAAAATTCGGCTGTCTACTCAATTTAAGCGTATTACAGTAGGAATATGAAGATTCCGCGTCCCTCACCCTGTTGTATAAATAGGCTTTTATCCTCTTTATATCGAACACTATCATAAAAGTGTCACAGGGCTGCCGCAAACGAGAATTTACTGCAGCATCGTGCAAATGAACCGCCGACGAAATAAATCGGCATCAGATCTGATAGTTGACAAGATAACGTTGATAATTCACGATAGCACTTGTTTAATTTTCTTTTCATTGTGTTTCGATTGTCATAAATATTTGATACAAACGTATGTAAATTGTAGTTGTATGGTGAATGGTAAATCTTTTGCAATCGCGTATGGAGATTTTATGGCTAATATTTTCTGTTTTATATTGGATCACGATGGGATCATTTGTTTTGCTGTGTGGTCCTTTAGATGATGGTTAATATTTATATGAACTGTTACAAGACGGTTAAATAAACCTTTAAATTGCTCTTTAATATTGGCTTATTTTTGACACAGATGAAACTAAAATAAAAATAAAATTATATAAAGTAGATATAGATGATACTTCTGAAATGTATAAAAAAGGCCTTAGTTAGGTATGTTTAAGGGAACCTGTTAACGGAATATTATAAGCTACTCTTAGTTGAACAGGTATGACAGTCTAGTCAAAATCACTGACAGATTTCGTATTAGCGATTGTCTATTCGAATCAAGTCGGTTATCATATAAGCACGAAGTTAATCCAACTTTGGAGGCAAAACTGTGTTCACGAATCCTAACCTAAGCACATAATATATATAATATAAATCTTGTGACAAAGGTCAGTGAATAGACTGAATACCTAATCTATAGATCTAAAGTAACATAATACATAGGAAACTTACTCTGTCTGTCAGCTTTCATTGCTAAATCTCTAAACCGATTTTGATGAAACGTTGATTCCTAGATAGGACACAGGCAAAAATATTTAGCGCTATAATTGACACCGACGCGGGCAAAGCTGAGGGCAACAGCTAGTATCACATACTCAATTAGTATTTTCTATGTTTATGTATTTTTCATCATAATTAGTCTCTTACAAACTAAGCGTCATGTGGGTGTAGCATTAAAATGTTATGTATGAAGACAGGTCGTAATAAAATTATTGATGTTCTCGTAAAACGATCATGCAATATATTCCAGAGAAATTGATGTAAATCTACGTCTTCAGGTACTTTGGCGATGTTGATGTTGACCAATATATAATATGAAATCTTGTGAGCTTTAGAAGTATAGATTTTATTTCTCAGATGACAAGTCAATCACTTCAATAGTAGTTACTTTCAATTTAAGCAAACTGAAAGGAATATTGAGAATTTAACATATTTTACGCTTTACAATAAGTATAGAATATAATTACAGTTTTTAATTTTTAGCTTAATGTTTGTTTAAATTAATTTCTAAAATCATGAGTTGGTGCATCACGGCCGCCGCGCCGCGTCGCTGCATCGCCGTCTCTATAACTATGTTCAATATTTTGACAACCTATCTGTTTTGTAGTTGTATTATTTTAATTAGGTAAACTATACATCGCTTAACCATTTCCATAACGTAGGTATCACAAAATCATTACAGTACCGCCTTTGAATCGATAAAAGACAATAAAAGCGCGCGTAATTATGAAATTTTGTTTCATGACTGAATATGCTTTCCAGAAAAATAATGAAGACCACACACAATTAAAAAAAATCGTATAAACATATAAACAGCTATATGTTTTACAACCATTTATGGCATTATTGCTTAATGACGATTGTAATACATGAGCTTAACATAAAACGCACCGACAATTAAACGTGCAATATTGTTTATTTGCCTTCAAATGCATTTGATTGCCTTCAGTAGTGTAAGTACCTTTATTGCATGATATTAAATATTGTAAAATTGAAATAAAGGGTTTCTTTATGTGTATTGTAATTGCAGTGTTTATTGGTGTTTTAAGCAAATAAAAGGCTATTCCTTATTGAAAGTTTCTCTTAAGACTTATAAAAACGTGAAAATATTTATGTCGTTACATAATGTAATTGTTTTGTGTTTCAAATATACACTAATTAAAATAAGAGATAACGGAATTTTAAAATGTATTATAAAATTATTTAAGTAAAAATATAGTAAAGTAGAATTAGGTTTTGTGTGTTAGCATACATTACAATGTTTTTTTGAGTAGTGTCGTAGTAAAAGATGTTTATATTTTGACATTTACTGACAATGAGATGTTTTTGTTTTAAACTAACTACTATATGATACCTACAATTCATTTTCAGTACCTAATTTATTATTATTTTAGAAGCCCTTCAAGGTTCTTCGACTGCCTCGTTGGCCTAGTGGTGCTAAGCGCGCCTGCTATGCTAGAGGTCTTGGGTTCGATTCCCGAGTCGACCAAGGTGTTATTGGGTTTTTCTATGAAATTCTCAGTAGTAGGTCGGAGTTTGGATTTGTGCCCGGTTAGTGGCTATAGGCTCGCCCCCTATTACATGGGACCTAAAACATATCGGCGAACTGTGGGTTGTATCTCTGCCTATCCCTTCGGGGATACAGGCGTGATGATATGTTCAAGGTTCTTTGTCAGAGTTATTTTTTTTACTTACGTTTAAAGTACGTTATTTCTTTCATCGATTATATTGAAAAGTAAGCAAGTATCGTATATTACAGGTAATTTGCATTCTCAATAAGTTTTTATAAAATAATTATGTTTTTATTATGTAAGTGCCATTATTTGAATTGTTCAGAAGCTCATAAACGGTGGGCCGGCAACATGCTCGCTTTGTACCTTTAATATTATGGTATCGTGTTATATTTGCAGAAGGTTTATATTATATATAAGTAAAGATTTTATAAGAACCTTTTTTAAAAATGTTTATATTTTTACAATTTGTTCCATAGATTCATTTATTTTAATTGATTAACTGTGAGTATAACATCATATATACATATAAATACCATAAAATTAAATGAATTAATAGATTAAAAACTAATGGTAATAAAATTTTAATTTGAATTTTTTTTTTATTTATATAAGTATGTGTGGTAGCGCCATCTATCTGTTTAAGACGGACTACTAGTCGTCTCATCCATATTTCGCAATATTAGTTCCATTCATTCATTTGACCACTTTTGGAATGAGCGATGTGAACCCCGCCACTTCCTTACCAATCCTTTCGCACGCCTGGCGCGTAACGCACGTACGCGCTTTCGCAAACCACTGGAAATAAACGAATCGCCGAGAGGAGACACACGATATCGCGCCCGTGTCGCTCCTGTGCTGCATCGCCTCCTTACTGCTGCTGCCGGATAGCGAACTTTTGTGATAATCCGCCCGCGGGTGTGGACGTGACAGTTTTGTGATCGCATCGGGAAGAACGCCGCCCGCCATCTTGGACTGCCCAACGCTGGAGAGCCAGGTATGCGTGCTTTTTCCCATAGACCTACATCGCTCGCTCACCTCTTGGCGATAATCAGCCATCCTCCAAAAATACAGTCCACTTAAAGATATACCTCGTTTATTTCCAAACCATTTTTTTGGTCCGAACGACCCGGATTCATATATCCGTATTCCCGCTCGCGTAGGTATCTTTTATAAGTGCCTACCTAGGTAGTTGTAGCACCTAGCTGCACTCCTAGTTCATAAATATATACCCATTACGTGGTTATTCCCGCACCCCCAGTAGGTAATATACTCAACGTAGCTACCTACTGACTTACAATAATAATTATAAACTAGGTATATAGTCGTTTTGTAAATTCATAATTTCAAGCGCCTTTTACCACCGCCTTTAAAGTCGTTGCCTTATTATTAGGTACAAGTACTTACTTTCCGCATAACATAAAACTACAGCATAATTTTAGGTTATTTACTTCTACCTACATTTGGAATATAAAATGTCGCAACAAAAGAAATATACTTCTGACGAGAATGAATTAGCTATCTTAGAAGCTAAACGCAATGTTTTATTTGAGCGCATACAAAACATTTACGAGCGTTCAAAAACCGCCAAAATTTCCGATGTCAACAAAGAATCATTTCTTAGTTATTGTATGACAGTAGACGATATTCGAACCGATTTTCATAAATTATTAGACGCTTATAACGCACAATTACTTTCTATTAATCCTGAATCTAAACCAAATTATCAGGCGTACACCTCATTTGAAGATCTTTATTGTATCATAAAACGTATACAATCGCAGTTAGATAATCGACAGTCCGCGAAGCCCAGCGCCGGACCGGCTGTCCGAGCACCGAAACTGCCCGCGATTGAACTCGTGTCATTCGATGGCGATATACGAAACTGGCCATTATTTTATGCAAGTTTCAAGTCTACAGTGCACGATAACGCCTCGCTGACGGACGCTGACAGGTTGTACTATTTAATAGGTAAGCTGTCGCCGAAAGCGCAATCTACATTCGCAGGTGTCACACCAAGTGCTGAGAATTATCAGGTCATTTTCCAGTCACTTCTTGATAGATATCAGGATACTCGCATCCTCGCGTGTACTTACTTTGATCAAGCTTTGAATCTTAAATTGTCTGGTCCCGCGTCAGTTTCGAATTTCCAACTGTTTATTGATAACTTTGTTACTGCAGTAAATTCCCTTAAAAACCTAAAGTTAGAAAACCTTGCAGACTTTATGTTATTGCAACTCGCATTAAAAAAGTTCGACACGGAAACCGTTCGTGCATTCGAGATGACCGAACGTCGAAATAAAATACCTACCCTAAATAGTTTTCTTTCATTCATTAAAGATCAGTGTCGAATATATCAGAATACGCAGCCTAGTTCGTCTAGCTCGTCTAGTAATAATAATACAAGTAAACAAAACTTTAATAAATCGCGAAGTAGTAATAACAAGTCGGTCCCTAACCCACAATCTTACGTAGCATGTTCGGATTCCGCAAATAACTCACACAAGTGTCTGTGCGACAATATTGTTCACGACCACCTTTTTAAATGTCCAGTATTTAATAATTTAAATCCGATTGCTCGTTTTAAATACGCTAAAGAAAATAAAGCTTGTGTTAATTGTTTGAGTATTAAGCATAAAACAAGCGATTGTTCTAGTAAAACTAAGTGTCGCTCATGCAATCAACAACATCATACGTTATTGCATTTTGAGAAAAAATCTCCGTTATTTGACCGCGGTAACCTTAACGTAAACGTAAATCCTAGTCCAGCTGTTTCGTTCTCTTTACCGCAGGCACAGGCCGCTCGTACCACGGCGCCTGTCCTTCCCGCGTCTCAGCCCGGAGTTTCTTTGTGTACGACATCCATTGCGCTCGCACGCCGGCAGTGCGCACGCACTCAACATACTCAGCGCGAAGCAGAGCGTCAATGTAACGCGTCTACTACGATATTATTAGCGACCGCGCAAGTTATTATTTATGACGTGAACAATACACCGCGCGTGGTTCGTTGTTTACTTGATAGTGCATCACAAAGTAGCTTCATTACTTCGGATTGTTTTAAATGTCTTGGACTTTGGAATAACTTTAAAAATACTAACTTAGTAGTTAAAGGGATCGGTGGTTCAGAAAAATCTTGTAAGGGTTCCGTCGATATTAAAATACATTCGCGTTTCAATAATGATATTAATTTCAACGTTTCGTCGCTTATTGTGGAACGTATTACGGACACGTTGCCTAGCGCTCACGTGGACGTGTCGTTACTCGCGCACCTCGAGACATTGCCGCTCGCTGATGCTCACTTTGCGCAGCCGGGTAATATCGATGTTTTGATCGGTGCTTCAGTTTTTCCGCACTTACTACTACCTAATGTTGTACGTAGTGAGCAATATAATTTACCTCCCGCTATTGAGACGGTATTTGGCTATGTAGTTATGGGTGCCGTACCTACGCTGCATAATACACATTATACTACGTCTTGCTGTTCTGTTCTTCAAGAAAATAATATTAATTCTCTTCTTAAGCGATTTTGGGAGCTTGAAGAGGTCTCCGCACCGCCCTCGTTGAGCCGTAAGGATCTCGAGTGTGAAGAACATTTCCGCGCTACCACTGTTCGCGACGATAGTGGTAGATATGTTGTAGCATTGCCGTTCTGTGGCGACCCGTATTCTTTAGGCGACTCGCACGCTGCTGCACTTAGGCGCTTATACTGTTTAGAACGTAAACTCGATGCGTCGCTTAAATTACGCGGTGCTTATAATGACGTCATGCGTGATTACATAAATAAAGGTTTTTTAAGCCCAGTTGTAAACGACGAGGGCAATTCTCTTCCCGCGTATTATATTCCGCATCACGGCGTGGTTCGCGAAGATAAGACCTCCACTAAACTTCGTGTGGTTTTAGATGCTAGTTGCCGAACTACATCGGGTCAGTCGATCAATGACATTTTGCATGCCGGTCCTGATCTACAGGGTGATTTATTTAACATCTTAATTAAATTCCGCCTTTTCAAAATTGCACTTTCAGCTGATTGTAGACAAATGTTTCTCAATATCGGCATTCGCGAATCCGACCGTAGATTTCAACGAATTTTATATCGTTTTGACAATAGTGAGCCTTTAACCGTGTATCAATTTAATCGCGTTTGTTTTGGACTTAAGTCTAGTCCATATCACGCGTTACGAGTTGTCCGCCAGTTGATCGCTGATGAAGGCGACAACTTTCCCGCTGCAGCCGCTGTTGCTGCTTCCGCTTTATACATGGACGACATTGTCTGTAGTGTCGCATCCGCTCCGCAAGCAGTTTCGCTTTGTGAAGAGCTTATTCAGCTTTTCAAACGAGGCCAATTTGACCTTGTCAAATGGACAAGCAATTCCAAAGAGGTTCTCGCGCACATACCTGATTCGCATAAAGCTTCTCCGGACATTGAGTTCGAGAAGTCCGCACATCACAAGGTTCTTGGTTTACGCTGGGACAGACAGTGTGATAACTTCCGCTTTGACATCTTATCACCAGGTGATAAGTGTACCAAACGCGCAATGCTATCCACAGTGGCTCGTTTATGGGACATAATGGGTTTTGTGGCTCCTACCATTTTGTATGCCAAGCTCTTGATCAAAGAGCTTTGGTTAGCAAAATGTGATTGGGATGACACTCCTCCCGACCATATTGTCGCTGTTTGGAAACAGTTTTGTGCTGAACTTCCCGCACTCAATAAAATAATTGTGCCGCGCCATCTAGGTTTAGTAGATGGATGTTTTGTTAACTTAATAGGTTTCGCTGACGCCAGTGAACGCGCTTATGGCGGAGTCATATATTTGCAAGTCCGCATTGGATCTAACTACTCTGTGCGGCTAGTTTGTGCCAAGTCTAAGGTCTCGCCTGTCAAAACCATTTCGGTTGCGAGACTGGAGTTGTGCGCGGCTCTGTTGCTGTCTCGGTTGCTTCGCAAAGTTCAAGACACAATTGCGCCCCATCACTCCATCAATAAGATATATGCATTTTCAGACTCCAAAGTAGTGCTCGCTTGGATTAATTCTTCTCCGCACCGCTGGCAGACCTTTGTCGCCAATCGCATTACTAAAATAATTGAACTTATTCCTGCTACTTGTTTCAATCACGTCGCGGGTACTGAGAATCCTGCGGATTGCCTGTCTCGTGGTGTTACTCCGGTTAATCTTCTGGATCATCCTTTGTGGCATCATGGCCCTTCTTGGATTTCTCGTGATCCATCAGAGTGGCCTATACATCCATCTGTCCACGATGCAGAGGACGAGGATATACCTGAGCGGAAGTCTGTCTCTCATCCCGTGACCATTGAGGTTGCGGAATCTCCTATTTACGCACTCGCGCTACGCATGTCATCGTGGTCTAAGTTACTACGTGTCATCGTTTATGTCTGTAGGTTTATTAAGAAATTACCTAATGGAACTTCTGTTTCAAGCTCTGATCTTGAGGTCGCAGAGTATACATTGTTGCGCGCCCTACAGGCTGTTCATTTTAGTAAGGATGTTCAAAATTTAAAAAATAACATTCCTTGTTCTCCCGCTCTTCTTAAACTCAAGCCGTTTCTCGATGAGCACGGCATCATACGTGTTGGCGGTCGTTTGTCAAATTCGGACGTACCTTACAACTACAAGCATCCTTGCATCCTGCCGCGTCACGACCATGTAGTCAACCTTCTTGTTGATTTCTATCACAAGAAGCATCTCCACGCAGGTCCAGAGTTACTCATGTCCTTACTTAGGCAAAACTACTGGATTCTCGCTGCACGACGAATAATTCGCCACATAATTCATAAATGTAACACCTGTTTTAAATTCCGTCCGCGTCCGATCTTTCCTCCAATGGCAGATCTTCCTAGCCAACGTGTCAACCAGGTAGATAAAGCGTTTACACATACCGGTTGTGATTACGCAGGACCACTGCAGTACACACCAGTTCGTGGTAGAGGCGTCAAAAGCCGTAAAGCTTGGCTATGTATTTTCACATGCCTTACAACTCGCGCTACGCACATCGAAGTTGCGACGGATTTAAGTACGGTTTCATTTCTCGCAGCTCTAAAACGTTTTCTTTCGCGACGTGGTCCCGTAAAGTGTTTATACACGGATAACGGCACATGTTTCGTGGGTGCAAGTTCTTATCTACGCGATCTCTATAAATTTCTCAATAAAGAGTATAGTCCACGTCTTCAGGAGGAACTTTCCATTAATCGCATTGATTGGAAATTTATTCCGCCTGCTTCACCACATTTTGGCGGATGTTGGGAAAGCATGGTCAAAGTAATTAAAACGCATCTCTTCAGAGTCATAGGTCAACAAATCCTTTCTTACGAAGAGCTTTTAACTGTCCTCGTGCAAATCGAGGCACTTGTTAACTCGCGCCCGCTCACAGCACTCAGTAGTGACCCTGCTGAACCATCCGCGTTAACTCCCGCGCATTTTTTAAATACTGTGCCATTGTCGTCACTTCCCGCGCCTGAAGCAGACTCTTCTAGCTTGCTTCAGAGACATATTCTTCTTGACAACCTCGTACAGTCGTTTTGGCGGCGCTGGCGCTCAGAATATCTTCACCAACTTCAGGCTAGATCTAAATGGAATAGTCCTGCATCCCCTATACAGGAGGGTACGTTGGTAATTATTATAAATGATAATTCAGCACCGCTTTCATGGCCACTGGGCATTGTTGAGAAGTTACATACCGCGAAGGACGGCACAACCCGCGTCGTTACTGTAAAAACCGCTAAGGGTAGCTACGTGCGCCCTGTTGTACGTCTCTGTCCGCTACCGACTCAGTAAGATCTAGCTTGAAGTTGGATCTCTTTCTTAGTTTAGGTATTTAGTTTGTAATTCAATTATAATTTGTTCCGCTTTGTTAACGCAATTAATTTAAAATATTTTAACGCTCGCTGTCTTAGACTGTGTATAGGTTATGCGGTAGTACACCTTACATATCTAGATTACTATTATTATATTTCTTTTAAAGGTAACCCTTTAAGGCCGGGGGGAAATGGTAGCGCCATCTATCTGTTTAAGACGGACTACTAGTCGTCTCATCCATATTTCGCAATATTAGTTCCATTCATTCATTTGACCACTTTTGGAATGAGCGATGTGAACCCCGCCACTTCCTTACCAATCCTTTCGCACGCCTGGCGCGTAACGCACGTACGCGCTTTCGCAAACCACTGGAAATAAACGAATCGCCGAGAGGAGACACACGATATCGCGCCCGTGTCGCTCCTGTGCTGCATCGCCTCCTTACTGCTGCTGCCGGATAGCGAACTTTTGTGATAATCCGCCCGCGGGTGTGGACGTGACAGTTTTGTGATCGCATCGGGAAGAACGCCGCCCGCCATCTTGGACTGCCCAACGCTGGAGAGCCAGGTATGCGTGCTTTTTCCCATAGACCTACATCGCTCGCTCACCTCTTGGCGATAATCAGCCATCCTCCAAAAATACAGTCCACTTAAAGATATACCTCGTTTATTTCCAAACCAATGTGATTTGTACAACGATTTGTACGGAAGATTCCTAGTAAAGCGAACATAAAAGAATAACTAATCTGTTTTAAAGGTTTCAATTTTCCTAACAGTTACAAGAATATCCATCCTATTATTTTAATGACCACAATTGATGACCAATAATTAGCATCCAACAGAAAACCATCATTATTCTTACCTCAGAAACAGCAAAAAGTCATTATTTCATAGCACAATAGCCAACAATACAAGCGTCTTGGGTCCACTAAGGCTTTGGGTCTCATACCCTTGTTAATTTAATTTGAACATGCCATCTGTCGGGCAGAGTCTGAAGGGCCTATCCAATTACAAGAGCCGTATGTAAAATGCCTTTGCATAACCCTTCGGAAATGCACTTGGGATATCAAAGGACGAAGTTTGAATAAACCAATGGGTTGATGAGCATTCTTAGGGTTAAACGGTCAGGTTTGGGCGTTATTCATTTGTTTATCTCTTAGGCAAGGCATACTCAAGTAATTAGACAAGTCTAGATTAATATATGGAAGTCATTGTTGCCAAACTGGTAAAAATAAATATATTTTTAGGATAAAAATAACTTTAGAACAGAACAGATAATATACTTATAATCCGGAAGACAGCACTGGAAGATTGATTACAAAATCTATAATAAATTTAAAATAATTTTCTATTAGTTATTATTAGAATATTATCTTTAATGCACCGGTACCAATTAAATTATGAATAGGTAAATGCGAAGTTTGTCAACATAAATTCACAGTACAGTCACAACAAACAAAACGAGGAAGGGTAAAAATCAAAAACTATATGCTAACTTTCGTAATAAACTTCAGCTGGAAACAAATGAACTTCAACAAAAACCAGCATTACAAAATAATAAATAAATGTCACTTCAAGAATGGATAGGTAAGTAAAAACAAAAGACAAACTGGCGATCAATATCACAATCAATAATTCCGAGTATTGCCTAAGTGATTCTTAGTCTCAACCATACCATATTTAGCCTTTATTGGCGTAGAGTAATCAAAGACCACCTTAAAACCAACATTGAAAAATCAATTTTTCTTTCGCAAGACATAGTAATTGCAGCTCCATCGTACTGACACAAATTGCAGCCAATTGCACCTGGCCGCTGGTCGCAACGCAAGCTATTTACATTGCACACGAAACAAAGAAAAAAAGAAAATAATAAAGTCGTCCGCGATCCACCACATTGCGTTGAGTTATTTAAAATCGTCTGAGAAATTAATCTCAGATGAGGCTTACAGCTTATTTTGTAGGCTTCGCTCACTTTGCTTTTATTTGTAAGTGAGAGAACTTCAAGATACAGCACTTATGTTGATGTTCACGAGCGTTTAAATAGTTCTTAGTTCTTAGATTGTATGTTTCCTGTAATAACAAAGTTTCATCAAGATTGGACACAATTTTTTTAACAATTCCTACAATAATAGACATTAAAAGTCAGGTCAAGAATACGCGCTTGCACGCCATCAAAACAGACATCGTAAACTTTTTAATCATTTAAATAAAAATGCATACAGAATTCCATCGAAATACTATGTGAACATATTTCAAATTATAATACATATTTATAAGTTTACGACAAAAATAATAATTTGGACTATAAAATCGTTAAACCACAAAATAATTTTATTAACACAGGGAAATAAATAGAAAAGTTGTTAGCAACAGTAAATGTTTACATTCACATAAAATCTTGATTGTCGTTTACATGTCGTGAGAGTAAATTTACAAAATTTCTTTAACTCAAATAGAATGCACAATAAAATTTTATGTTATTACCTAACAGTTTCATTAATAAAAAGATCCCGCTGGCGTGTTCTTTACGATAATATTCAGATCATAATATTGTGAACGACATGTTTCGTATGTGTTCTTAAGTAATTAGCATACTCATTGAAATAAATTCTACTGTGAAATTTATTTGAGAGTGTCAGGGAACAGTCAGCTTACTACCAGAGGTCGTTACCGTACTTGTTTCTTTGAATAAAATAGTCGATGCTACCTATCAATATTTACCTACCACATCATATCTCTGTCAATGAATTATTTCTTTTACAAGTTTATATGTATAACATTTACCTAGGTGATAACAATATTCAGAGTTCAAAAAACAGAAAAAAAAAACACATATAAATACTATACTACTTATACCTGGTGGTTTTTTGTCATGAAAAATTGTATATTACCTTTTAATTACATACCTGACTGACAACTGCAAAAATTAACTATTTGTTTAAGTTCAATAAGCAGGTGATCGTATTTTAACCACACGTGCTAACACCCGTCACTAAATACACAAACACTTCGAAAAATAAATAAACACTTAATAATTCAATTTAATCGCAAAATAAAAAGGAAAATAAATAAAATTGCAGTTCAATAATACCTCACCCCAACATTCTTGATACTAAGCAATTATCCCCGCAATTTTGTAGACAACCTATTTGTTTTAATGCAAGCTAATAATTAACTGGTAAACTACAATTTTAATTTTATCGTCCTCAGAATTATGTTTGTACTCGTTTAATAATTATATGAATTTTATGTTTTCATAAAACTTGAAATAATATTATTGTCATCGTGACATTTTGGTGAACGGTAGCATTATGTTAAGTGACCACAAGACTGCGGATCAAGTATCAACTCTTTTTATTGTGGTATGATAATTTAAGAGATATTTTTTATATTACTTATTTTATAGAATCTTTATTTTTATTGGGTTTTTTATTATATTAAATGTAATTATAGTTACTTTGGTGCTTTTTTTTAATATAATGTTTATTTTAATTTAATTTTAAAATTTATACATTAAAATTTGTC
The DNA here is from genome assembly GCA_905146925.1 of Autographa gamma. NCBI lineage: Eukaryota > Metazoa > Arthropoda > Insecta > Lepidoptera > Noctuidae > Autographa > Autographa gamma. The sequence goes on from LR989858.1 coordinate 4,534,297, forward strand.
ATTCTTTAATCAGTTTCATCCAACGACATAACAAGGCTTATTAAACCATTCCCTACAATCGTACTCCTAGAATTGCTTCCATAATTTGAAGTCAAACTGCAATGATTGTTGACAAGCACCTAGTTTGATGTCGAGCCATCGTTGAGACCACAAAACATTATCTTGTAACCGCAGACTCCGACGTCTTGTTACCGGGGACAATTTGCTTGGATCTTTTTTTGTTGGTCGCTCTTGTAAATATAGGTGCGTACTTGAGTAGTACAGAAATACATTTAGTACCTACGTTAAATATTCTAACTTGACGATTGAAATGCTTCCGAATTTTAGAAAAAATAAAATAAATGCTATAATATTATTATAAAAAAAAAACATTGAAATTAGGGAAATATTTATTTATTTTGTAGATAGGTTTAAAATTTTTAAGTCATCTATTAAGTTTGTCTGAGACCTTTTCAGTATAACTACGAAACATTTAGATTTAGATTCAATATAAAGTGAAATAATGTATTTTTATCGGTTTTTAACAACCAAAACATGATTTCAATAAAAGCTTTTTTTACAAAAACCTGGGGATAGTATCTGCCAAAAATTTTCTTCTAAATAATATCCGTCCCAAGCAAAACTCATATCGATATCCTCAAATCGAACGACACTCCTCACCAAATATCTCCATGACAGACAACATCATACTAGAAATAGTATAACAGTAAACAAATGTAATCAGTACAAACATATTCGTTGGCTCCGTTCGGATGGGCGCGTAATCTTGCTGCGCTGTCGCGGGACTACTCTCACGATATTCATAAGCAGAATCATCAAAGGACTCACGATGCGTTACTTTACAAGATTCGTCAAGTTTGGATAGGAAAGATTTTATTTTGAGGTACAGTAAAGTGGGCTTATGAGGAAACTAGGGGGTTATTAAGAATTTTTTTTTTTGGATCTTCAGATTTACGGTTAATACACAGAATTCGAAGAATACCGTACGTATTTGAATTGTGTTAGTGACAATACGCATTTAGTATACCTACGTTACTTATTGGAAGTAATGCAGTTAGTTATCTATACATACTACTTAACTTTTAATTAAAGAAATAGGTATATTCTAAAACATTTATAGAATTATTATTTCATACAGTTTATAATCAAATTTTAAGTACAAAGTATACTACATACTTAAATAATTTCCAGAATTTTAATCAATTTCATTTGTGTAATACAGTTTGAAAAACAACAACAGGTGATCTAACTTCTTCACACCACTGCAACATTAAATACCGGATATTTTAAACTTCTTAGCCAACGTCTTATCCATAACATCTACAATCTAAGTAAGACGAACTCCCGATGCGTTAGCTCGCTGTGAAATATTGCCATTGGAATCGCGGCGACAGTTTGTCCGCTGCCTTATTTATAACGTGCTAACGTTTCGTTTGATAGAAACGAATTAAAATAGCAGACTTACCAAGGATAGGTGACATATAGACATATCGACTTGTCTGTCAGACGCAATTAATTTTTATGTATATATTTAAGGAACCGCTATACTTTATGCTAGTTAGCTTATTAATGGGCCACTCTTGTTAGATTCTTCTTTAGGATGCCATTAGTGTAATGGTTATAGTTGTCACATTGTGGCTAATTATAAAAGAAGGATGGTTATGGGGATCAGGAGTTTAGCTTGCAGATGTAATTTAAAGAAATATTTTAAGAATCAAATTATATCTTTAAGTAAAATACCAAAAGTATTGCTTAAAACAAAATATCTTGTGGTTTCGTAGCAGCTATTGCTCTTTTTCCTTCAAAGTTATGGGTCAATTTCTAATTATGGAGGCAAATTCAGTTTAAATTGTCAATAAATACTCAAACCGCTCACCAAAACGTACCGACATAATACAAATAGGAACCAATTGAAACAAAATATCGATACCCTTTGAATATGAAACATCCACTCAGAAATTAAACAATCGTGCTCCAGAACAGTACTCGTTAAATATTACACATCCCGAAGAGCTACCGGAATTAAGTTAATTAATCAATCAATCGGGAAGGAAGCATTGTTCAGCCTTTTTGTTCCTCATCACAAAGGCTTTTACACAATGCTCTATACTCCTGACAAAGACTTTCAACTTTTACCTTAAACCCATCGCACTCTTATTGTATGCACTTTCTTCAGAAAATGTAGACTGTAATAAAATGTAGTAAAGTTTCTATACAACATTCGAAGCAAATGACGGTAGTGAATATATATGATGTAGAAATTATGACGCCAAGCAAATAAGACGAATTTGCTAGTCAAAAACATTCTTTGTAGTGGAAAGAAATATAGAGAGATTTTTGAAACTTGAAGCGGGTTTCATATATGAGAAAATGGGTATCCGAAATGAAGACGAATAACTAATTCAAAGAAACAATCATGAGTTTATCATCACATTTGGCAGGTGATACAAACATTACTAAATGCAAATGCAACTCAATAATGTCCGCAATCAAAACAACGAATAAAACCCATTTGCATAACATCAAATCGACTGCCAACCGAAAAAGAAATTACGTCATTATCCACAATAACCGTTGACACTAAATGTGGTATCCAATCGTCATTTCATACTTCCCGATCTTTACAGGCCATTACAAATGCAATGACCATACTAATTTTAAACACACATCGTATTATTATATCCACTGCAATAAAAATTTATCAGTCGCACAAACGAAGCGTTAAGTCCGTTACATTATCTTACCCTTATTTTAAATTTACATAGCACCTCTTTGCGTATCGTTTTTACTGTACTTACCATGTTATTACGCAAATTGTCTAATACTACAGCTGTCAGAATGAATGGGCTGAATCAACGAGGTTGCATTTGAAACTATAGAGTGAGCCTATCAGAGTTTAAACCGTAAGCACTAGTGTGAACAAGTGTTGTCGTGAATTATGTATGAAGATGGAGCTTGCCGTTTTAAAAAATCTATCTAAAACACCTATATTATTCTAACAATGTCAAAACCATCGATATTTTCTTATATAAGTTTCTCATTGCTCGAAAATTAACTTAAATGAAAAACGAAATGTACTAGGATCAGACTAAAAACTGCTCTCGCTTGGCACAAGGGGAACCTAGCGATAGTAGCAGTCTATGTATATCATACGTCGATGGGCTGAATTCATTAGGTGTATGGGAATTTGTGCAGTTTCAAACTGTTTGCCTCGTTTTCACGCCTATTTCGACTGACTTACTACGATTGTTTTGCTAATGTTAGTGTGTGTTTTAGAGTTCGGAGTCACGAAATACGAGAATGTTTACGTAGGTACAGGTATTTATTGTTGGTTATGTTTTAAACTGTTGTGAAGCAAATAGGCCTCTCCACATTATGATAATGTAGTGTTGATTGACAGATTTCAGAGATTGAATAACGGTGATACGAGTAAGTATATAATATACCCGATTAGTTTAAATACTTGAAGATCCTTAAGATTTTTGTATATAATTATAAACCTGGAAATTATAAATCAGCTGCCGCTTTTTTGCGGCTAACCAGTTTAACCAAAGCAACATTGAAGCTTCAAATCTGTGGGTTTGGCAGCCTTAATGTTACATCGAAAATATTATTATATTAAAATTCATAATTTTATCTTGTTTGATCAGTTACTCTTTTTCGTGTTTACCTAATGGGTTACTATTTTGCTATAATATCTATAGAACTATTTACTACAAATTCCACAACCGGCACTTGCTAGAAATGAGTAAACCGGCAAAATGGTCTGTCACAATTAATTACCTCATCCAACATGCATGACAATCTAATAGTGGTGATCTAGCTGCGACCCGCTTTCCGCTTTCTCTAGCACGAAGTCCTGACTGAGGCCGCCGTAGGGCCATGAGAATAGCGGTTTGTAAGACTACTGTCTTATGGGAACAACACTGCTTGCATAATATTTTATCGTAATAATATCAAAATTGAAAAAAAAAAAGGTATTTAACAACACAATTTACATGAAAATCCACTCTTATTTGCTGCTTTTATTATTTATTTATTAATTTCTGTTTGGTAAACTGTCAGTTAACTTAAGAACAGAAAATAAAGTAGAGTAAGGACAGTTATAATTTTTCACAAATAGAATAGGAGCATGATATACAGAAATAGATAAACAGTTATATAATAATATTAGTGAACAATATAATAAATAGAGTTGCATCTAAAATTAATTTAAACTTGGACTTACATTTGTCATAAACCCTCAATTTAACCTCAGTTATCAATTACTGTCCAACGGAGTGAAACAAATATGTACCATATGAGTTACATGAGTTAACTGAGCGAAAAATGTTCCAGTGTTGGAACTTGGAAGCACACTTCATAACTTCATGAACGACTAAAAGTTTTAATTTGTAACCAAAGGTAAAAATTTTAAGCATTCTGAAACCCAGCAGAAAAATTTAACCTGGATTTATAATATCGTATTTTGTTAATTAAGTAAGTGCACCAACATAAAAGCTTTACTAAGTCCCCACACTAACGATTATGTGCATAATATAACAAGGGGCAATAACATTACTATGCACCAGCCTCTAGCAGGCACATGTCATTACACCACAGTATTCAACATTTCATCCATAATTCTAATCTACATACACATATTCCGCAACTTTCACAATTACAGTTATGCAACTTGAGTCCACAACGTTTGCAACCAATCGCTCACTTCATCGCCTCGGTCCGAGGTCGTGAGTTGAACTTAATTGGACCCCGGCCGGGTGACACGGAAAGGAGATGCATCGCTCTGCTGTATGGAACGCATAAATTTTGACTTGAGAATTGGACCCCGTGGCATTTTGTTTTATAATTTCGCAACTGTATATCATCGGGGGCTTTATTAATATAAATCATAAATGTTATAACGTCGTTAATTCGGACAGTTCAGTGCTGATTAAAAATAGAGCAAGTTGGAGTATTGGATTAAGAGTCTACCGAGGTAGTCGAAATTAAGATGTGTTAAGAGCCCTGAAGGAGCTTTAAGATTAATTTCTTGTTATTTTTGGTAGCCCAATTAATAAGTAGGTAAATATAAATGTTATTTGTTCGTTTAAATGGTAAAGAATATGTTCACGTTGTTTTATAATTATGTGTTTTGTATGCGTTTTATAAATCGTACTGTTAGAAAAATGTGATGTGACACGACTCTAAAAATATACTCGCCGAAAATTATGCTTATTCATAATTTTGCATCCACAAAATATTAAACAAAACACGGGTAGCGAACAAAAAATAGCAAACGACATTTAACCTTTTTTATAAAAGTGCACAATAAGTCGAAAAAGTCACAATAGACGGATAGTGCCTAGTAAACGAGAAAGAACGTGAGCTGTTGACACATTTGAAGATAATGTGCGCATACCCCTGTGACGGGAGATAGGCTCAAGTGATAAGTGGTCAGCGGTTTTTGTAAGAGTATTTAGATTGTACTTAATAACCCAGGAGCAAATTTTAGACAAGCAGTTTACGTATATTAGTGCCTTAAAACTCTTTTTTAAACTTAAATTTCTAGATCATGAGCGCGTCACTATTTACTTATTGAATACTTTTGCCTTCATACCTAAGCAAATGAAATATAATTGTGTTGAATGTTTGTGATTGTCCGTAAAAATATTGAAATATAATCTCGTACTTTGTGTAAAATGGTTTTGCAAAATTACTTGTACTATAAATCTGTGACATAACGTAATGTTGATGTTGTTTAGCTCATAAAACTCATGATATTTTCCTCAGAGCGGAGATTCAAAGTACAAAAACAATGTTGTTGATTTTTTTAGTTTGTACCTGAAAATAATTAAGGTGAAAATTGTGACTTGTGACCTTAAAATTAATAACAAACCCGCTATCGCCTATGAGTCGCGCCGCCCCCACCGGACTCATGAATACGAAGCGCGCGGCGGCGCCGAGTAACGAGTGTGCATTTACATTTCATCTGCTACAAATGATTCGGTACATTGCACAGGTTGTATGAAGCTGCGGTCACAATACTTGACACTCTTACCTAACAGAATTGGACTACCAAATCTTTGACGTCACAGGGTGAATTGTGGCGGTGTCTTTAGTCGTGGTTAAGACTTTGGAAGGAAGTTGTTTACTTGAACTTTATGGTGTTGAGACTAAAGTGGACGATATTATAAATATTTATGGACTTATTGTTATTTACCTCATATTGTTGCTGATAAACACTTTTAATAAATGTTATCAGAATATGTTAGTTAAATTGTCAGAAGAGTAAAATTTATGCAATACTTATTAAAACCTTAATATAAGTGAACGGAGAAAAATGTGCTAAGTACTAAGATTTTTTTACATAGCTTTTACTCTTGTCATTATTACAATATTTATTTAAAAATATTAATTTGGATTACGACAGTTTTAATATCAAGAAATAGCACGGATACAGTGACATAAAACATGTATGATTAAAATAGTAACACTATATTTAATCTCTTCGCGACTTATTTAATAATACTAAAATGTTTAAACCACATTAAATAAATATAAACAGCACATACAAAAGCAAATAAAATATTGAACAATCGTTAAAAGCTATAAAACTTGAACTGAGCTATTGTTTGACATAACAATGCTTAACAACTATGTAGGCAAGCTTAAATTACTTAGATTAAAAGTGTTTATATATAAATTATTACCATACTTTGTTAGTTCTGCGGGGTTACTGAATGTAATTCCGATCGAAGTTACACTGTAATGATGACGTTTCGTTACCCTTAACACTCACGCCATATTGTTTCAACGTTATGTGTCCTTATGTAACAGGGAATGGAACTGGGATCAAAACTTTGATAGTATTTTTTTTTTCATATGTTTGTTATGTTCAAATTAATTTGGTATTGTCAATGTATAGGAATTATAACAAATATAGTTGACCAATTACCAGGTTTAAGAATCATAATATAATTTAAATTACTATAATTGATGAGAGTTTCAACACTGCTATCGTCTTCTTCGGCTATCACTCGAAATAGTTGTAAATCTATTTTTAGTAATATCAAATGAAAAAATACAAACAAGCAATGAATAAAATAATAATGCTCAGAAATTGAAAAACAAGTGAGAATCTCCTAGGCTGAAAACGGTCCCCATAAACCACAGTTCAAAGGTTTTACTAAAGTAAAAACTACAAAAACCCCATTTATCTGCACGTCGCCTTACTTCGAACAATACAGTGACACACATGAACAGTGGCCGCGAATCTATCGGATATAAAACGAACAAAAAACGATGAAATGGGAACTGCATAAAGATATCCGTGTCGGTACAAAGTGAGGGCGAGTCTACTCTTAAATAAAATAAGGTAGTTATGTAAATGACTCGCTCTCGTCCCCGAGGTGCACTGCTTACAAAAAAGCTTTTGTTCCTGCTTTAGATGTAGGATATAGTGGTAGGATGGAGCGAGAAACGATTGAAAGTTTTAAGAATTCTTTGACTGAAATAAATTATAAACGGACGGACGGATACAAGTAAAACTACGTCTTTTTTGTATTTAATATTTATTATTACTTAGTTATGTATAAACTATCTTTGCTTAACAAAACTGTTAGACATAAAATATACATTTATTTTTTTGATTTGCGGAAATCAAATACTGTGAAATTAGTTCTTCAGTTGTAAGTGGCCTTTGTTTTATATGTTTAGTTCTAGCTAATTTCACAACCTTGATTTCAGTAAAAACGCGACTTCACCCACCACCCGCAACCTAACCTAAGTGTGGAGTCACACAATCCAAGTCTCGCCACAACCAGATTACAATGCACGCCGCCGCCCTATGACAGTCTAATCACGGTCTGTCAAGGGACCTATTACTTTCCGCCTCCATGGACACCGTTTACGCCAGTACCATATTTAAATGTTATAATTACTGGCTGCCGTACATTGATATGATGGACTTTTGTACTTTTATAGGGTGTTTTATTTGTGAATACTACAAATTACGTGTTTTTAGTTGTAATTAGCTGTTATACAGTAGTGTATGAAGGGTTAGAATTTTTTATGGCAATTTTGACGTGACCTAGAGTACCTAACAATTATCCAGGTATTATAAAAACTTTTTGCATTGTTTTTTTTTGTAATTCTTGTCATGGTGTGATAGGTGTGTTTTACATTGGTGTCGTTGTTGCAATGATTGTTGTTGATGACGATGCAGTTTCGTCAAAAATGTGTAATATGTAAAACATGATACATGTGTTTTAATTCGCCTATAAAAAATACCTGTTTACAAGGTAAAAAATCCATAATGTTATTATTTAAGAGCAGTGATTGTTCAATTTATTACAGAAAGTAAAGAAAACCCACCTGGGAGGACAGAATCTAACCAAGAAAAATAGTAGGATAGGAGCAATCGAACGAGAAACACATTAATACATTGCGGAGGTACATAGCTAATGCAATTACATTGAATAGTTAATTGCTAATGTTTATGCTGTCTTAGTGCGATCGTAAACTACGCAAACGACTTCGTTTACTATTATAGTCTCTTTGTTAAATTACTTTGATGATGGTAATAGTGATTTAAGGTAGACTCAAGAAACGTCGTTGAATGTAAAACGGAGAAAAATCTATCATCATATTATTCCATATACTTGGCAAGCTTCTGCAAGAACTTTTTCTATTTGGGAATGTATTTTTAGCTTAGAGTTTATAATTAAATTAAGAAGACAGTAGCGAACTAACCATTAGAAAAAAACCAATCACGTCTTGCTACAAAAAATATAGGCGAAAACTAAGTGACTAGGAACAAAAAGCAATCGCAAAAACGTAATAGTGTCCTCACAAACCGCTAACGCAAGCAAGGCAATGTAATCGAATCCCAAATGAGTCCTACAGCCGCACCGTAATCAGATGCCAGTAACGAACTAATCTGAATCGATTCTGAATCGATTGCTCACAAATTTACATGCACTTAAAGTAGGTACATATGGCTGTGGAAGACACAACAAGCTCATTTCACGGAGGTACGAGAAGGCTAATCCTAGTTAATTAGACGCTATAGCTGGACATTGCTTGAACACAGATGTAGATGGACCTAGATAATGCAAGTATCACGATATGTAATACCAAGCTTGGAATTTTACAATGTCTTTACCAGCACTTAGTATTTAGTAACATGAATACTGGAATCAACTTAATTTAGCCAATAATGCTGAGTACCAATTGGAAACCCAGTATCGCAGCTTACATACCTACTGTTGCAGACTATGCAGACAGTTGCCACGTTCAGCATACTCACTGACTGACTGAGACTGGCACTCGGATTAGGTTCTCTTAAGTTTTCTACGATTTACTGCTTTACCGGACTTTTGGTGAGACCCTTGAGGGTCTTAAGCCCAGAACAATTGAAAAACGAACTACGTCAGCAAATTTACTAAAATCACCTCCTGTGGGATTCTGCAGGCCTCGACTTGGTGCGTTGACAACAATCTTAATAAGGCAAAGAACAGCAAGATAAGTCCGGATTTGCGATATCCAGGTCTTTTTATATCTGTGGCTCAAACCTTGTCGGAACATCCTGTGAGAGAATATTAGAGCGAGGACACGCTTTGTGTAACTGTAAATAGTTATTTGGTTGTGTTAGGGATATGTTCATTGTTCAGTGTTCTGATTGGGTTTAATTTTAAGGTGTTGTTTTAGTGCATGTTGTGCATTTTATGAAATTAGTATTGTGTTTCGGGGATGTAGTAATAATAATAATTTGCTGTATAATTTTATGTTTAATAAATTGAATAAGCAAAAAAAAACTGATGGTCAATTCATAAGGATAGAAAATACCAGTAAACTAAATGTTTTTTTTGATTATTCAGGTTATCATGCGTTAATATTTTGCAGGAAATTCACGCTAAATTTCGTCGGTTATTAACCTTGAAAATGAGTCAAACGGACTTCAAACAGGTCCAATACGATAATCACGAGGTAACACGGACTTTGTCCTATAATCTGGATTCCCTATGGCTTCGAGTCTTTGTCCGGGGGGCTGTCAAATTAACGGACACATTTTCAGGCTCAAACTAGTAGCAAGCCTATTAACGTGGACTGAATTACGTGCATAATACGGGACGAGAATTACTGAATTTTGGCTGGTAGCGTTGAATTAGTAGGATTTATATTGATAATGATATTTTTATTTTTGTTTTGCTTCCGTTTTTATTCCATAACTTGAAACCCATAAGTGCAAATAAGTGTTAACCAAGTATGATTAGTATTGGAAGAAGTTAAGTGATCTTACCATAAAAAGTACGAATAACAATTAGGCGATAATAAAAAAAAAATAGAGGCCGGTAAAATACTAGTTACAACAAATACTTTTGTAATTTTTAGCATTTTTAATACTTGTGTTTACACGGTAAAAGGTACGGAACAAAACACGCTTTTAATACAACTGCCGCGCAAATTTACCAACTCAAAGCTACAACACAAGTTATAATGAATTAGTCGCAGCACGTTGCACTAAATGAAATCGTCAACATAATGATATCATAACTTTTTACTTAGACCATTGTCAATTAGCGAGACGGTATTGCATTCTTTGGTCGTGTAGTCGCCGGTTCGAGTCCATACAAAACACTGCTGTTGGTAATACGATTGAATTGATAAATATTAATGATGCAGTGGACTCTTCTTGCAAGCATTTGTCGCATCGCGACATTAAAAAAAGTCTTTGAATTACATTGATTTACTTCATATTAAGTACCTGTGTTGTGTTTATTTATTAATGGTGGTATAGAAAAATAAGGGTTGGTTTTTATGGGTGACATAGTGGTCTATACGAATACCTTCCTACTTGCTTCTATGTATACGTGCTTGATTTAAAATAGGCAATACATTTGAGTATATATAACTGTATAATTTTAGCTAGAGGTGCGTAAACCAAACAAAAGGAGATACCGTGTCTTGCGTATCATAACACCTAAGAGGTGTCATAAATGACATTCATTTTATAGCTAAATGTGAAAAAACGGTGTAAGGTTAAAGCTCGCAGATTTAGAAGAAGAAAAAACTTGATGACTTTATTTACCATGGTCATTATAAGAGCGGTTTGAAGAAATAGTTTTAAACATATTGTAGAAAAATTAAATAAAAGGAAGGTGTTTATGCTTTAGACCCTTTACTGGACACAAAAAATACGCAGAAACACTATTTTTTTTCTAGATGTTAAGTTCTGTAATATAATTTCATTAGCACTTTTACTTCATGAAAAAGTACGATTTAAAGAATTAATCCATTTCACACACTTCCTTATAACTCGTTATCTTATCTCCCAAGAGACTTGTGCGCACGTTCCCCTAGCGCCACCTCGTAGTGAGAAACGTAAAGTTTTGCTTACGATAAATCTCTCTAGATGGCAGCACGAACCGTTGCATATTTTTTTTTATTAGTTTTACTACTTTGTTACAAACATTTATTTAAGTGTGAGTTCTGGTTAATAACTTAATCCATGAAAGTTTTGAGTACTAAATACTTTTTTAATTTGTTGCTTATGTCGATATTTTATGTATCTTGTTGATCAAAGTAATGTAAGTTTGTTTACTAGTATAGTGTTGGTGTATTCTACCTATTTTATATTGAGAAAATATTTAATATTAACAACTTGTTAGAGTAAAGTAAACAAAACATCCTTAACTTAATTACAAGTTAGTTAAGGCGGTAAATGTAAAGTCACCGTTAACTATCTCATAAGTCTTAATTAGTAGGAACCGTTACGTACATATTAAAGAAGGTTCTACTACCATACACTTAGAAAGGTATCAGGTACCTACTCGAATGTAATTAGTATTTGCAATTATGCTACCAATTAATGTTTTGTTTCAAAAAAAATAAAAGGAAATTAGATTTGAATATTTGTTTTTGACACTTAAGTTATTAAAGTTACGTTTAATTCGAATTAAAAAAAAAACTGCAGGGGCTTAACGGGCGACACAAGGCATACATTGCTTTTGAACGAATCATTAACAAAACATCTGAGTTTTTATATATTATTAATTTTTCGATACTTTTTTCATGATAATCTAAGTTTTGTACAAATTAAAGGTGAACAATCTGGGAGTTCCTGAAAAATTAATAACTTACCAAAAATTTTGTAAAAATAATGACACTAACATAATGATATTCAATCATACCTAGAAGTTAAAATTAAGTATTTACTTTACAATTTCTTAGTCCATTTAGCGAGCCTTACTAAGAATGATCTAAGCTATAATTTACTGTTTCAACGAAAGTAACTACGTTCATTATTCCTGTAGCTACGCCTATGAATCATCATTTCAAGTTAACGAGAAAAGTCATATCCAAAAACTATTTCATAATAAGACATTCTCTGACCGCAAATTGCTAAGGCTAGTACACATAATAGGTTGTAAATCACTGTTTACCGTCCTACCTTATTTGTGATGTAGTCCCTGGAGTCTGTGCCAAGCTTTATTCAGTGTATTTAGGTAGTAATCGGGAAGTTATTATAATTTATGTACAGTTTAATGACTAACGTTTACGCTTTGGTATTTTATTAGAATTCATTATGGTTTTTATAATATTACGTAGGATTAGTTTAAAGATTTTTATTGCTACATGTTGATGAGTTTGTTTTTAATTTTATCATTAAATAAATAAAAATAAAACTTAACTATACATAAAAAAAGAGTTTAAAATAATTTTAATCAAGAGGTATATTGTAACTCTAGGACTGTCAAAACAATGCCATTAGTATAAATGAAATGTAAAACAAGTGATACACAAAATATTCGGTAGAATATAAACTTCAACGCAACATGTAAATAACAAAACGACATCAAATACTACAAGCTAACAAAACAACAAAATGATTCAAACTTAAAGGATAGATAAGATGCGTTAGAGTGCGCCTATCGGGGTATGAACAGTGAGCCCCAGTATGAACTAATTTCATCGTAAAAATTGTTCAAACAAGAGTGTACCGCGTTAATAAAACTATCTGCAAAACATGAAATTATTCAAATAATATCGGAACTATAGATATTTTCGCATAAACATCTGTCGTTGCACAAACATTACTTAAATCAGTCAACGAATGTACTTTATACAGCCAAAAATGTGTTTACGCTCGGCACAATGGGCTTTTAGCGATACTCACACTCTATAACTTTAACTTTTTTAAATTCTATAATATGTTCAAAGCTAATCATTTAAATTAACCAATCAGCTTTCATGTCTTCAACATCACTCACTTGCCATAATGGGACATTCCTAATTTAAAACACTAGACGTTTATGGCCCTAAAAAGCGGGACATAAAAATAACTGTCAAACAGTAGAAACTTTTAATATAATGAACTATTATAAATCGGGCAATTAACCATTTTAAAACCCTCTAACGTGGACTTATGTCTCGTTTCCTTGGCTCTTAAATAAGACGCTTGTGAAAGGAATTAAAAAGTGCCTAGAGAGCGTTTTAAAAGCTACGATGGGTGTCGTTAGAATTAATTATCCTTAACAAAGTGAGCGCACTTCACCGCATTAGATAGGTATAAATGTACTTCTTGGGATCAAGATATTATTAAGTATTTAAGTTAATATTGATGTTGTAAGTTTCGGAGAAAACCCTGGTTTTATGAGATTGATGAAATAGTTTTACGTCTTTATGTGAGTTATTTAATTACTGAAGGACTTACTTTTGTTACCGACTTCGCACGCAGTAGGCGGTTTATGCTTTTTAACATAAAACTTACTGTTGATTGATTTATCAACAATTTATACATTGAAAAATAATAAATGAAATAGTGACTTATACTTATTTCAAACTTTAGCGTAGTATGTTAAAGTTTGTTACATAGATGTTAATGTTTTTAAATCATTTACCTATAGTTTTATCTATTAAGGAACTTATTTACAATATTATACAAAGTTTTTGAAGAAAGAAATTCATTAACAGTCTTTGCCTCAACGATTGTGGTTCTGATGGAGGAAATAGACGAACGGCGACGGAAATGAGAAATCTAATAAACTTACAAATCTATCTTTCTTGATCGCCTTGTGTCGCTCTTGCTTAGTGGTTAAGAGGATGTTTAGATGCAGGTCCATAGTTTGAATCTCCATGTATATTATAATTGCCTTTTCAACAATAAGTAATAAAATAATCAGGGTGGTTTATCAATAATTAGCAGGATAAGCGCTATTTTAAATTGAAGACATAATTTAATCGGCTAATTTTAAAAAACATATTTCACAATTTATATTTTATTACAGAAAAAAAACAAAGTTTTTGTAAAAAATATGACACGAAAAAATCACTACTGCTATTCCACTTAAAACAAAATAATCAGTATCCACACCGCTAATTCATTTTACAGCATCGAGATTTAACACCGATGACACAACAGTCTAAGGATTGTGTGAAGCTCATAAATAAGTAGGACCGTAATAAGTCAGGAGATATAATCATCTATGAAATTCGAGACGGTGGAATTGTATCACTTTCTTGTTTTGTTATTTGTTTTTCTTGTAGTTTTTATGTTGGTGTTCCAACCTTTGATTGGGGAAGAAAGGGGGTCGAAACAATTAGAAAAGAAGCACCATATTTTTGGTATACCAGCGATACATTTATTTGCACCAGCTTGAAAATTATCACAAAGCGAAATTGATTTTGCAATTTGTTCGAACAGACAATTTGGTCAAAGAAAAATCAGATTTTGACAAACACATTTGTAAAGCTAAATACTTCAGAGAATTTTTATAGATATATACAAACATTCAAAGCAATGCTTAATTTGTTTAAAGTATTTGAATTGAAGAGCATTATAAACGTTCAGAAACCCATCAATATCTTTTTATAATAATTGGCACAAGACTGTACTATCTATACAACAAATTGCCATTTCATTCTCTTCTATATTCCCACGTCGACACTGAAAAGTAACTTTATCTTCCAAAATAAAAACATTACAAATCGTTAGATAACTTTTCATGCTTATGGGGCGATGAAAATATTTTATATATTATGGACCATAAAAATATTATTGTTCTGGTGCTGCTTCGTGAAAATACATCGTGAATCATTTCTATTGTCTGGTTTTATAATACTAAGTTGTAACTGATAGGCGACCTAAATATTTGGGAGTGTAAATAATTCCTCAATTGTGTCGTATCGATTTCGAGATTTTTACTGCAACTGCTCATGTTACAAATTCAATCTTAGACAGTTAGAAGCGTAGATAGTATTGATATCTTTTTAGATACTAGAAATACTTACGTGCTATTTTTTGATATTTTTATTGCATGTAGGTATTAACTGGAAGGCGGCCATCAGAGAAAAGTGGCGGTGTGTTGTGAAGCTTGTTATCAACACCGGAAGTGATGAACGCGACCCCGACAAGGAAGAAGAGGTATTAACTTTATCTTACTGCTCTAGGTAAAATAGAGCTGCGACAAATGAACACACAAATGGACAATTTAATATTCTAAGTATTTCTGAGGCTAAACAGCGTCATTCATTCTGATCTTCATGACCTAGTTAAATATCTTGCACACTAACTTATCGTCTGCTCCAAGTTAGAAATTAATTACGCTTAGCTTAGTCATATCTTCTGAGGCAACAGTCAAGTCTTTAGCGTTGCTCATAATTTTATTCAGCTCCGAATGATTGACCGGATCGAGTTCGTCCATTGTCTGCGGGTAGTCGGGCACCCAGCCTGCCGACCATTTGTCAGCCTACATCGTTTGTCGTACGTCGGCTACATAACTAATTGCTGCTGTAAATCGTTGGCACACGCGACATTCGCCGACGCCTGCTATCGAATGAGTGACGCGGTCGCCGACATTTTTGTTTGTCTTTTGTTTTTTTTGTGGGCTGTGAATGTGTTATAATGAGTGGGCTTGTAAATTATTGGGTGGGTTTCGTTGTGTTTTGGTTGAACTTCAAACTATAAAGAACGGAAAGGAAGCTTTGAGAATGTATTACGGGGGAATAAAATACTTGTGGTGTCAGCTGTACATGTATTTTTTACTTTATTGGTACTACGGAAAGCTTGCTTTTACAGGTATTAACAAACAAATGTTGTACCTTCCTACATGTATAAATAGATCGAGATCTGATCACGTATAAACAGGAATACCACAAAGGTTTGTTCCTACTCAGACAAATTTCAAAAGATGATCAAGTGATGTACATTTTTAGTTTGTAGTTTTGAATTTTTCAGTGTCAACAACCTTCCAAATCAAATCGTGATGATAGGACAGTTGCCTTAGCTGCTAGTTTTTCTATCCAAAAATCGTACTCCAACTTTGGTCAATACGAAACAAGTCAATTATTTTTCAGTTTGCCACGACTTTGCACGTTGACGGCATGGCGGCATGCCCAACAGACGGACAGATGATCTGACAGGGAAACAGTGCAGGCAAAAGTTCAATCAAAATTGGGAACAAACGTTGGAAAAACTTCACGCAAAAGCCTAGACAATAGACAACTCTATGTACAGTCAGCAAAAAGTTTTAGCCATATTTGTGTACCATAATTTACATTTACAATACTGAGGTTTTCTTAATATTATAATTGCTAGTTAGCAGTGAATACAAATAATTGTCTTTTTTTGGTAAGTAGTTCATGCCTAGGTTAGTATGTACTTATCTAAAATAAAAGCAATTCACTCGCAAATGCTATGTGGACCTACTTGCAGCTCTTTAATTTTATCTCCCTTATACATATAAACATTAACAAATCCACGCTATTACAACAGTTAAGTCCTAAAGTTAGTAATTAATTAAATCTATAGGTTTTATATTATATCATATTCCTTCTTCTCCTACAGCTATATAGTTAGCAAAATACATATAAAACCTCTTCTAAACTTTTCATCATACACCAACTTTTTCTTCAGACCATACAGCACGGTCCACTTGTACATTAGTCGAACCACTCCAATTAGTTAGCAGCGTCTAGTGGCTACATGACACGTCGGGTTAATCCCAGCTTACAAGCGCAACTGTACTAAACAGTTGAAATCCTCTACAATGCAGTGTATTCGTGTCTTTGAAGCCTATGACAGGATCAAAAGGTCTGCAGGATTACATTGTGGACCTGTATTGAGTGAAGTGTGTGCGGAAAATGGCTGTAGTTTAAAGGGCATTTTAGATTGGCGTCAAGAGGGCTCGATTCCAACAATGTTGGCTGTTGGCTGTTGACTGGTTTGGGTTTTGGATTATCGGAAGCTCGTTAACTGAATCTGTTTGGTTGACGAGTACTGGTGGAATGTTTAGTTACTTAGTTACGATCTTTCTAGTAACTAAGATTAAAAATTAAAATTCTTTAATTGCACGACATTATAATAGTACATATTTATTTACTAAATTTTGAATAAAAATTAAGGATTTAAAATATCAAGATCCTCAATGTAACGATATAAATTTTCACAAAATTAAGAATCCTGTTAATGCAGGTTTAAGGCTAAAAAGATAAGACTTTTAAAACATTTATACACAAAAGAGTCTAAATTCTATTACTTTATTTGTACTGCGATAGAGAATACTGAATACCGAAATAGCCCGGCACATGCAACATTCTTACATCGGAACGGATCTAGAAAGGAAATGAGTTGTGTACTTACGGTATCAACTGCATATGCAATTGCTGCATAACTGCATATGTTAACGAGTTTCGACCTTTTTGTTTAAGAAATCGCAAACATTTGGGGTATTTTGGGCAGTATATTGGCCTGCAAACACGGTGCTTGACATCAGGGAATGTAGCTGTATTTTGGTGAACTGTTTAGCTTATCGTGAAAAGTTAGGCTACTGGATTTACAGTTCATTTTATTGGTGGCATCTTTTTGGTCAGATAAAGTTTGAAAGTTGGATCATTGACTCGAAAAGAGGAACAAGTTTATTGTTTAAGCTGGGTAAACCAGATTGCTAATTTTCGAAATCAATATGTCGAAGTAGGGGTTTAATTTTTGGCCAATGAAGTATGTTTGGCGTTTGTAGTTAAGTATTACTGTTTTCCGACGAAGAAGTTGCGGTATAAAAGCGCATGGTAAATTTTGACAAAACATGTTATTTAGGTCTTTATTTCATTTAAACGGTAAAGAAGACAGGCTTGATACAATCTTTAAAACCTAATAAACTAAACTAACAACTTTTATAAGAAAAACCACTATAACAACATTCATCTTTATTCGCTTCAAGCAACATTTAGCCCTTAATAGTCTATAATTATTCTTGATTTAAAGACCACCTACACCATACAATCTGATAAGGAATTATTCATAAACTTTGTAATTCACCACGCATCCAGCAATAAAGTGATCAAAGATTGAGCGTTGACAACTTGCACGATACACATTCAGTTAACAGTCACAATTCATGTTAGTTGCTTTTTAAGTAGTCATTATATGCAAATTACTGAATCGTGATGATGTCTGGCTTGATAGACTGAACGTGTTTCACTGTGTAGCTGACACAGAGCTTTTGTAGTTAGTGAACTTGTTCGTTATAGCTCGACCATCGTCTTTTAGAGAAATTAACGGGTGAATAGGAAAGGAGTAGGCTTGTTCACATAATAAGTAACTAGGTATTCTGAGTTTGTTTGAAGTGTTTTGTAATACATAAAAAGACTTTTGCTGTTATTATATAAAATAAAATAAATAAAAAAATTATAGAAAAATAAGTTTATTCATTTTTATTACCCTAAGAATAAAGTTCTACGTTTACTGTGCTTTGATAGGATAATGGTTGTCAACATGATTTAGTTTTCTAAATTGATGATTTTGTGTGTTATATTACGTTACAAATTTACCTATAACGTTTACTCTTATAAAATTATTAACGTTGCTAGTTGGAAATTATTTATTGTTCGTTTTTCGTTCTTCCCAACCGTATATCACATTCTAAGAAGTGGAAGCGTAATTGTTTTGAAAGTAACTGTCAGTTTAGACCATGTGGGAGTTTGTATGGCCACTCCAACATGCACAATTTATAGAATGTTTGCACGAAATGTTACTCCCTAATGCTACATTCCTGGATCTCAGAATTAATATTAACTGTGTGTTATTAAGTTATTTGAACACAACTATTTAAGCCATTTTAAAGATTGGCTTCAAAACGTCGTGTGTGATGTAAAATAGTAACTTTATTTAAAATGTTTCAAATCATTTCAAACCTTCAATTATATTGATATAAGATTTGATGTACAGTAAATTTTTGAAATAAAATACATAGATACCACCTGAAGATGACCACTAAAATTGATCGAAAGTAGGTACACAAAAATGTACTCGTAATACTAATTGTTATTCCTACTTTTGATATCTAGAAAATGCTTTGCACGAATAATATGCTAAGTAGTCTGACCGAAACAATGGTGATATCAGATCGCTTAGACCGAACGTTTTTGTGTTAATTTATGGTCGTTCTGTTTAGATTTGTTAAGGAAATGTAGGTGTTCAGGTAACTAGGTATGTGCGGAGTGATTTACTGGAACATATGTGGCACCCTTAGAACAATGTATGCAGTTTGTTTTATCAGTACCATTTAATTTAAGTTTTTGCTGAGTTTACTGGCATAGAAGTGCCGCAGTGACAAGCTATTTTATACCAACAAAGCAACTTGGTGAAATAAGAAAGTAACTTTTGTACTGGTTGTAAGTAGCTAACTACTTAAAAAATAATCTGTTTTATTCCTTCATCAGTATCCTACTGCGGTACTGTCTCTTAAAAATTTTAGCTAGATATCGCAAAATTCATACAGTAGAACACAGAATCTCTTTTCTAAAGTTGGTTAAACATAAATAAGCAACAACATAAATAAATCTAATTTCAGAAGCCTGCAAAAACTCTTCCGTAAATCACGATTGAATCAGTTCCCACAACATAGTAATAATTTATTTATTTTGACAGATTCTTATCACTTCCTCAATAATATCTGCGGGCGGTGATATCAATCAGTAAATGTGAAATCAAATACTCGTTTGGGGTGCTTTTGATGTAAAACAAAAGCGGCTAGAGGGTTAGTCGAAAAGCACAAATTGAATTCTTATCTGAAATCTGTTTCGACAGAAATTCTCCGCTCAATTATTCTATTAGTTCCTGATTTAATACATTTTGATCTTTTGCCATTATTTCGTGTGTTTTGATCTGAATACCTAAAGTTTATTTTAATTTCGTCTTTAACTTTGTATTCATTATAATTGCTTAAATTGTTTAAAATTAATTTGTCAATCCTAAATGTGAGGATTTTTTTTTTCATTTTAGGACAAGTTGTTTCTACTTTATTTAAGGTTTTATTTTTTTATTGATTGCTGTAGTCTACCCCTTTACAATGAAGCATTTCCCCACTGCCAAACATTGTTTATAGTAATCATGAATCGCCAGTTGAATGATCCGTTAAATTGCAGCTGCGGCGCCGACCGATGACGTCATAAAGTCGAAAAATAACGCTCTTACATTATTCGGCGTTTGATTATTTGGTTCCGGCTCGTTCAAGGGGCAAACTTTACTGTTTTCTCCATAAACATAAATATTACTAACATTTAGAGGAATGATAGGCGCTTGTAGAATACAAATGGCCACAATGAAGTGTCGAAATATTCATGAACTTTAAACTATACTGTTAAAATTGAAAATAAATAATTGTGAGTATATTAAATAACCTCTATGTAAATGACCACAAATTGTGAATGTTAGTAATAAATTCCGAAAAAAAGGAAATAAAATTAAACGTGTAAAAAAAGTTTTATTTATCCTTGAAATTTAGAATTGAAACTCAAAAGAATATTTGGACTCACAAATACCAACATTACTTTGTAAAGCGTACCAAAGTTTCAAAGTAAAGCAAAATAAGACTATCATTATTTTATCGAGTAATGTTTAGGGAATTACTTCCAAAACTCAAATACTTAATAAAAGATAGGAGCACTAACATCAAAGGTCTTGTAAGCTCGGTAGCGGTAAGTAAGAGAGTCAATATTAACGTATATAAAAAAGCAATTCACATGCCAGACGCGACTGGAGGCTTTCAGCCCTGCCCATTCAAACTTCTTATGCAAATTATATAATGTTCTTTATGACATGAGATGGCAAACTTTACTTAAGGAGTAAATATTTATGTAGTACATATATTAGGGTTTCTTTTTTTCGCAAAGCGACAGCGAATGTTTTAAGTTGATGGTGTTTTGTTATTTTTGTCTTTATTGTTTAAGTAAAACGGAATTTTCAATATGTCATTCTATATTCATTTGTTCGTATTTTTCTTTAATTTAAACTCTATTAGCGTCTTTTAAGATAATGGACTTCATTTCTGATGGAATTTAAAGGAATCTGCGGAAATACGATTGAAAAAAATAAATGTGCTTCTAAAGTTCGGTCTATCAAATCAAAAACTAACTACTTACAAGTACAAATAAAATCTTCCTCTCTACATTTGGGGAATAGCAGAAACTTTTGCAGGTGTATGTGTGTGACATCTGGTACTATCAGAAATCTTGCCAAATTCGATGGAGAGCCCACTTGGAGGCCTTCCAACTTGGCACTTGACGCCACATGACCCGTATTAATAAGCGACTATAGCGACTATAGATCGTTATGGGGTAAACGATGTTACATGGGACTCTGATTCATGGGTTATGGAATTACAGTTTCTTGGGCATATATTCCATACGGTTATGATATGTTGGCTGAGGAAAATGGGCTGACACTAATTTTATTTACATCATAGATAAGTGGACACACGTTGTTCTAAGTCTACTTTAGATACATAAATTTTTGTTTAGATCTATTAGGTCTTTGGATTGTCGTCATTTTCTCATCCTGGGTATAATAAATTATTGAAGTGAAATTATTTATGACTCCTAAAACTGTTTCATATCACTCTTTATATTTAGTCCATTGTTCCAAAACGACAATATCCGGACTTTAACTTAATAAAGCACGTCGTTCTTCATCACCATGAAATTAAATTATAATAAAAATGAACATAACATTCCCCTCACCAACTAGTTTTATTCCGCCGCACATGATTTCATATTCATTTCTCTCACAGAAAATGTAAATCGTTGAATGGTTTCAGAACTAAATATGGCGGTAGTATTCAAAACCACGTCCATCATATATTCTAGTTTTATGAAACTCGCTTTTGCATGAGTAATTAATTATCCTAATGTCGGGTTGCAACCATTTCCTTTACATTATTCCATTAGACTGCACTAAATTGTGAGATCTTTACTAAATGGTCTGTTAAGGCATTAGATCTAATAAAGCAGAATTTATTTGTCCAAACTTCAAACCCCACATTTTTGATCGGATGAATTTAAAGTGAAGAAATATTGATTCTCCACATAGCAAAACAAACTAACATATTCAAACTTTCGAATCCCAGTAGAACAAGCAAATCCCTTATTATATTACATAAATAAGTAGAAATTAAATTGAACACGGCCGGTGACCACCCTCTTCCATAACGCAATCATGAGACCAAATCAAATATCAATTGGAAATAGATTTGCCCAAAAATCTGTGCAAAGTTCTGGGGTGGGGCGTAAATCTCCATCTTTGGTCCCCTGACAGTTATTTGGAATAATCGATGAGGCTTACTCTATTATCTTATTACCGGTAAATAACTCAATAAAGCTTTATTACTGTTTGCGTCTATTTGGGACCTTAATTCGGTTTGTATTAATATACTTGCGGGTCTTTGTAGTTGTATTGGGTCATGAGGTTGATACAAAAAGGCTTATAATGTTGTATACCTATTATTAGTGGTAGGTACATCTTGGTCAAGACTGTTCCATGTATTTAACGATGTTGCTATATGGCGGTTTCTTTACTTGGAAAAGTCAGGTTCAAACTTTTTATTTGCTGCCTAGTCTTTTGGTCGATCCATCCAGGGTAAACAGACTGGCTGTTTGATAAAGCTATTTTCATATTGCACTTTCTTCACAGAGTTACCAATTGAGTTTATGTCTTTATCGGTGTGATAAAATATATTTTCTAATTACCACACACCATTAGCAGTAACTACATTCAAACCAACCACGTCACCACCAATAATCCTTGAAGCGTTCAGATGCGTTCAAATTTTCACACCATTTCACAGTTGAAGTGGCGATTAGTTAGCGGTGGGTTGTTACGAACCTCTCTATTAATTTGTCAGTTCCAATTGTGTCGTCTCCCGATAATTGCTGAAATGTTGCGGTTAAATATAGCGTTGCCTTACTGCAGTTACTGAATTTCGGTTCGGTACCTTTCAATTCTCCATATACATACCTCGCAAACATTTTATGATTGGCTTTTTTCTACTTGCTTTTAATGGTCTGATGATTATAAATACTAAAACTATCGTAAATACCTGCCTACGACACGATATTGGAGATGCCCTAATTGTTTAAAAGAATACAGATAGTTCCTATTTAATTAATGTCCATGATTAACTTACCCTACAAACTCTATAAACCTGCTATCCTACTTCAATTCCGACTATCAGATTTTTCTATTTCATTCATGAATATTACTCTCATGCCTATATACATTACTGCCTACTGTGTAAGTACAGTAAACATCGATGAAATATAGAAAATCGTCAAGGTGTCATGTGCGATGACAAATGAGATCTATTTGTGATGAGATATAATACGTTTCGCGATATATTGGCAGCGCGGCTGGCGCGTTGTCGAATAATATCAATCGTTCATTGCGATCATTTATTATTAACTACTTTGTCTGCGATTTCATCTGATTGATAAACTGTTCAGGCACGAAAGGATATTATGTTATGAAATGGCCATGATTGTTCGAAAAAATTATGACGTTTCTTAACACAAAACCAATAATGCCAAAAAGTTACTTAAAAAAAAGATGTTTACAATTTATATCATTAAAAAAAATTACGTCTCTTTAAAAAATATTTCGTTGTTTGTAACCATATTTTTTTTTATGAAGGTAATTTCTACGTAAACAAATTGTTATTTTAATGATACAATAGAATACAATTTTAATCTTCAATTGTTTGAAACGTAAACAATTTTATATAGGTCACACTTCATCGCCCGAGTTATTGGCAATCAACGCTTTGCCTGCTCATATTGTAAACATTGGTGTGCAAGCAAAAAGGGCTAAATGCTTCGCAAATAAAACGAATTAAAATTATTATTGGATTTTGTAGAAGCTGACTGAAGAGATTCTTAATCACGTTTTTTAACTTTGTTGTGTCATTAGGATCGTATCTCCTTTTTGTATGCATATATTTTCTTTTGTAATTAAAATCACTTTATCATAATGTGCACGTGTAGAAAAGGTGAAGGTGTGAAGGAAATTTTCAATTAATAAAAATCCTTTAAGAAAACTTTGTACTTTTCTGTGGAATTATGTTCCCTTAATTATTATCTCCTCTTACTTATTTGATCTAGTAGTATGTGACACGTATTGTTTCAGAACTCACTCGAGGTGATAAATGGTGAATCAGTTGACACACTTCGGAGAATCGAAGGCGTTTACCGTCACTCGCTGATAAGATAATGGATGATGCTAAAGGTTTTCCACGCTTTTGTATCGCGGATTTCAAAGCAAGATGTAAACCTAATGCTTGTAATTTTTTTTTTTAAAAAGTCAGTTAAAAAGGTAAATCATTTAAGACAATATTTTTTATCATGTGGTCCGATACAGGAATATTTGGGGCCCAAGTCTGCTATTTACACTTGGTTCAATGTCTTCATAGTGTCATGCCAGCAGATGCATTTTAGGAAAATTGGTATTCTACTAAATGTCAAAACGCCAAAATTGGCCATTGGGACGACTTGACATTTAGTAGAATACCAATTTTCCTAAAATGGATCTGCTGGCATGACACTATGAAGACATTGAACCGAGTGTAAATAGCAGACTAGGGCCCCTGGAGTCAGACAAGGGAGACCTTTGCTCAGCTGAAGGAAACTTAATAGGTTATATAAAAAAGTGTATATTTTGAACCTATTTTGTTCGTCGAGAAAAGTTTCTCGAAAAAGGATGTTCAGCATTATGGTCAGCCTCGGTTTTAATTAACTTCTGTCAAAACCCTAAAAGAGACACACACGATATAAACTTTTATGTCATAGATAAGTAAATGCCACCCTGAGACAAGCAAAACAGAAATATTTACATTTTTATGTACTGTCATGTTTTACACAAATGAATCAATTTCAAAAGATCAATCTAATACAAACAACAAAATTAAAACCTATGAATATTGATCGTCACAAAATAATTGATTTAATGATAATGATTAGATTATGAGGCACTGTAACCCGTAACAGTGTAATAACAGCTTGTCGATAGAATATTAAACACATTGTTATTTCGAACCGATAATCATAACAGTATCCAATTCGACGAAAATGTACCGTTATTTGCAATGAATTTTCAAATAAGCTCGCTATTGACGTTTCAAATGGAAAATTATAATTTTAACTAGCTATTGATGGCGCCCATTCATGATATTAACTAGGGTTATTCGGGAATTAATTCATGTTAGTATTGTATGAATATTATTCGTTATTAAGTTAGGCACTTTGAATGGTCGAAATTGCTTTGGTCTATCTTATTTAGTAAAAAAAGCTGTAAAGGTATAAAGTTTCGTTTAAAAAAACTGTGTTTCGGTCATGATTATTTAATTACCCTATATTGAGTAGTGTAAAATCACTTAGTGTTTAAACTCTTTATAAGAAAAAACATATTTGTGAGTAAACACAGCTGCTGTTTTTTTTTCGTATTTTGATTTCTCACATTTTTAATTATGATTGATGATGATCCAAAAATATTAGGCTAACGAAGTTGATTTGAAGCACAAAAATAATATTCAAAGAAAAGTATCTTTCTAGAGATTGTTTCATCAAGGCGTTTAGCAGACGGCGCCAAGCGTCACCAAGTGAAATATCGCTTAATTAACGTTTACAAATAAAATTATCTTGCGTTTGCAATGTCTCTTATTATAAGGTGAATAGGGTTGACATTTGCATGTTTTGTTGTAAAAGTCTTGTTCGTTATGTGATATGCACGTGTTTAGAGTAAAGCGCAGTAAATCAAATGGACCATGGCGAATGAACGCGCAATCAACATTCCCTGATGTCTGACCCTTTCCTTGCTCATTTAATGTTGCATTCTATAAATCTTTGGCTTGTAAAGTTAGCCGTGGTTTATGGGAACAAATCTAGCTTAACGAAGATGTTTAACATGTAAACAGATTAAAGAAATAGTTGCTTGTTAAGTTAAGACGAAGTTGTAAAATGTTAATTGAAAGTTTAGAACCGTACTAAGCTTCTTTTAAAGAACAAACTGAACCTTAGTAGTGAATATTTAAGCCAACAATAAACTAATTAGTCTATAAATTCTAAAATCTTCAAAACCAACAATAACAAAGATTTTAAACATCAATTATACGATTAAAACTCTAGCCGAAAATTTAAACTACAGATGAGTAATGTGTACACACAAAAGCATGTAAAGTAATTCTTACAAAGTAAGCAGAACACCACATCTAATTATATATTAGCATAGCACCATAATTTCGCAATACTCCATAACATTTCACATTAAAGGGTTTCGAAAAATATCGTGAGAACGTGCACGCGTTTGCTTTAGACCTTAGAGAATAGATAAGAAACTATAGAGTGCACCTATCAGGGTATGGATCACACTAGAATGTAATTGTTCTGTCGTAAAAATAAAATTTAAATAGAACGCGCCGTTTAATTAAACTATCTCAAACCCTCATAATAATATTATCCTCAAAAAATCGGAAACGTCGATAATTTCGAATAAAGGTCTTTTGATGCACGGAAAGATAAATAGAAAATAAATGCACATGCAGCCAAAAAACAACTTACCTACGCTTGAAGCAATAAACTTTTAATAGTAATCGCACTCTAACCTTTTAACTTTTTGAAACTCCTTGGCCTAAACCGACCGTTAATTCAAAATTAACCCGCTTTGCTTTAGCAAAATTTTACTGGGTACGCCCTTTATTAAATGATAGTGAAATTCCGCCCATTGGTACCGTCGGTCCGTCCGTTGCGACGCATTTCGTATGCGCATTTAATGCAATCATCTAAGCTAGTGATCTGGAACCGTAAATATTTATGCGGACCCACCGCCTGAGTTGCTGCACTAATATTAGCTGGGTTTAGACAGATGTGTTATTTCTGCAGTTTTAGAAGTTTTAGAGGTGTTGTTTGGAATTGTTATTTCAAATTACATCCCTAAAACTGTTTGTCTATCAAAAATATAGTAGAATAATATATTCTTACCTCTATTCGAAATTTACTGCTAAATTCTTGATTTTTCTTCCTGAATTTCAATTCAGTAAAAAATTCAGTAGTTCGATTAGTGATAACAACGCAGTAATCGGTTTAAAAACTTCAAAGCCATCTTCACATAGGCATGTACTTATAAAAGCGCGAATAGTAAGCAGTCCTTATCGACGGGTCCTACGTATACTGGTGTAACCCGCAAAACAGCGAAATACGTTTTTTTGCACCAAAAGCCTTAAAATTACCTTAACTTTATATCCTGTAAAAATTATATTAAATTATCAAGTAATTTCAAAGATACAAACTTGTAAACAATAACTTGTAAACAACAAATATAAGTGACATGATTTTCTGCCACACGACCATCTACACTGATATAAGTCACTTGCACCAGTGTAGGTAGTCGCGTGCGACGCGACTCGTGGTTGGGAGCACGTTACAACACTGGTATAACTGCGATGCGTTTTAGGTTACATATTCATTTATTAAAAAACTATTCAGATTTGGTTTGTCTTGATTTAGTAGTGGTAACATGTCACAACAATGAAGCGCTCAAGAGGTCAAGTAATGATAGATTTATTAGAAAAAAAAAATAGTAAAATAAACACTCCAGGAAATTACGAAAATAAATATTAATTGACATTTTAAATAGTATGATGATATATTTTGTATTGTTTGATCATATATAAAACAAAGTAACTCAATCTTTCGTTTTTGATTTTAAGTTTTGCTTCCCTTTTTTGAAAACTGGAAAATAATTCCATGGAGGTTTTCAATTCGGATTTTTTTATGTTCGCGCATATCTCCTTTGCTTTCCAAACCGATTTGAAATATCTTTTTTCTTTGTTGGAAAGGGTATACTTCCCAAATGGTCCCATAGTCACCAAGTCGGGATCTGATGATGGAATCTTGGTGAAATCGAGGGAACTCTTCAAATGTCATAGCGTTATATAATGTTATAGGAAAGCGTACAGCAAATTTGGTTTTTTCTACAGCAAGTGAAGCATTTGCGTTCAAAAGAAGCATTCTACCATCAGATCTGATGATGAAGCTACGATGGCCTCGTGAATGTAGCCGGAATTCGTTGTTTGTGAGATGCGTGGCACTGCATTTGGTTTGATGGAAATTATCATGAGAATGATGAATGGGTGAAGGCCATATTATTATTAATATCTAAGATTTAAAATATATCACTAAAAATAAACCAATAAAAAACTTTGTGCAAAGAATAAACTTACTTTAAAAATCGATAATAGCACTAAAAAGTTAAAAATAATACTATAACCTAACTAACTATATTAATAAGCAAACCTAAACTAGTATTAACCTACAATACAACTTTATAATTTTATGGAGTCGGTGCCTTGCTAGGTATATATAATTACCGAAAGTTCCTAATTAAGAAGATTACATTTTTTAGTTTTATTATTTTTAAGATGGCAAGTCCATCGATTTTATTTTTCATTAAGTGTGTGAGTGCCGCATAGAGGATAGTAATATGAGTGCCATAATAATATTAACGTCCGATTAATAACACCTATTAAGCATAGGTAGGTCTGGAAAAGACTTCTATTTTGTATTTTTATTTCATTTCCTGCCTCACCCTTTAAATATTTAAGTTTAATAACAAATAACAATGCAGAAAACTGTTGCAAGTAGTTTTCCAGTACTGAGTAAACTGGTGTAAGTGTTTAAAAGTCGATAAAAGAAGATGTTATTGTTAATATTATAACCTCATATTAAACAGTAGATTGGAAATAGCATATTAAAACAGTACAATTCTTAAATTTTCTCTAACTACAAGAATAAGCAAGTACATTGTATGCTGGTATAAGTGGCCACTTGTATCAGTTTACAGGTTTTACCATAATAAATAAAACAAGCTACATCAATGCAAGTGACACTATTTTCCAAAGTATAAAAAAAAATTAAGAACCGATAATGCAATCTTGTTTCTTAGAGTTTCAAATATAACATCTCAAAATTTCAAGTATTTCTACTGATTTATGACAAAATTACAAGCTTTAGAACCTTTGAACCGCTCTCCTGAACAGTTGTGTTTTTGCACTTGTACCAGTCTACGTAGGACCCGTCGTCGACGGGTCCTACGTATACTGGTGTAACCCGCAAAACAGCGAAATACGTTTTTTTGCACCAAAAGCCTTAAAATTACCTTAACTTTATATCCTGTAAAAATTATATTAAATTATCAAGTAATTTCAAAGATACAAACTTGTAAACTAATATAAGTGACATGATTTTCTGCCACACGACCATCTACACTGATATAAGTCACTTGCACCAGTGTAGGTAGTCGAATGCGACGCGACTCGTGGTCGGGAGCACGTTACAACACTGGTATAACTGCGATGCGTTTTGGGTTACATATTCATTTATTAAAAAACTATTCAGATTTGGTTTGTCTTGATTAAGTAGTGGTAACATGTCACAACAATGAAGCGCTCAAGAGGTCAAGTAATGTTAGATTTATTAGAAAAAAAAAATAGTAAAATAAACACTCCAGGAAATTACGAACATAAATATTAATTGACATTTTAAATAGTATGATGATATATTTTGTATTGTTTGATCATATATAAAACAAAGTAACTCAATCTTTCGTTTTTGATTTTAAGTTTTGCTTCCCTTTTTTGAAAACTGGAAAATAATTCCATGGGGGAACTTTAAAAAAAAGGAGGAGGTTTTCAATTCGGATTTTTTTATGTTCGCGCATATCTCCTTTGCTTTCCAAACCGATTTGAAATATTTTTTTTCTTTGTTGGAAAGGGTATACTTCCCAAATGGTCCCATAGTCACCAAGTCGGGATCTGATGATGGAATCTTGGTGAAATCGAGGGAACTCTTCAAATGTTATAGGAAAGCGTACGGCAAATTTGGTTTTTTCTACAGCAAGTGAAGCTTTTGCGTTCAAGAAGAACCATTCTACCATCAGATCTGATGATGAAGCCAAGATGGCCTTGTGAATGTAGCCGAATTTCGTTGTTTGTGAGATGCGTGGCACTGCATTTGGTTTGATGGAAATTATCATGAGGATGATGAATGGGTGAAGGCCATATTATTATTATTATCTACGATTTAAAATATATCACTAAAAATAAACCAATAAAAAACTTTGTGCAAAGAATAAACTTACATTAAAAATCGATAATAGCACTAAAAAGTTAAAAATAATACTATAACCTACCTAACTATATTAATAAGTCAAACCTAAACTAGTATTAACCTACAATACAACTTTATAATTTTTTGGAGTCGGTGCCTTGTAATATATAATTACCGAAAGTTCCTAATTAAGAAGATTAAATTTTTTAGTTTTATTATTTTTAAGATGGCAAGTCCATCGATTTTATTTTTCATTAAGAGTGCCGCATAGAGGATAGTAATATGAGTCCATAATAATATTAACGTCCGATTAACAACACCTATTAAGCAAAGGTAGGTCTGGAAAAGACTTCAATTTTGTATTTTTATTTCATTTCCTGCCACACCCTTTAAATATTTAAGTTTAATAAAAAAATAACAATGCTGAAAACTGTTGCAAGTAGTTTTCCAGTACTGAGTAAACTGGTGTAAGTGTTTAAAAGTCGATAAAAGAAGATGTTATTGTTAATATTATAACCTCATATTAATCAGTAGATTGGAAATAGCATATTAAAACAGTAAAATTCTTAAATTTTCTGTTACTACAAGAATAAGCAAGTACATTGTATACTGGTATAAGTGGCCACTTGTATCAGTTTACATGTTTTACCATAATGAATAAAACAAGCTACATCAATGCAAGTGACACTATTTTCCAAAGTATAAAAAAAAAATAAGAAACAATAATGCAATCTTGTTTCTTAGAGATTCAAATATAACATCTCAAAATTTCAAGTATTTCTACTGATTTATGACAAAATTACAAGCTTTAGAACCTTTGAACCGCTCTCCTGAACAGTTGTGTTTTTGCACTTGTACCAGTATACGTAGGACCCGTCGATACTACGAGTTTAACATATGCAATACACAAATGATGTTCTATTCGCATTAAAGTTTCAATATTTTGTAAGTAAATATTCCCAATTTCCCGAACTAATTCGTATGGTAATGATACTGGAGTAGATGTTTGAAAGAGCCTTATATTACGTGACTTCGTTTCCAAAATGGTTGTATTAGGAAGAAAGCACGCACTGGGTTGTAACGTATTATCTTATTTGCGAATTGGGCCTTCAAAGGAACAACCAACTTACTGATGTACTGTGTAATAAAGAAAGGGTAATATGATGGAATTTTTTCCTCTCATTTATTCTGTTAGTAGAGCGTTCCAATGATGATAAAGCTTTGTGTGTATCTCGACTTTTGTGAGGAACACTGAGAAGACTACATAGTCATTAGTTTCTCATGTTATAAATGATTGGAAACAATTTAGACAAAAAATTGCTGAAGAACAATGGTCTCTTGGATAATCCTGGAAGAAAAGAATAAGACAAGAACGAAAAAAAATGGTGGGGATTAGGTGCTTAGTAAAGACTTCGAACTTTTCAGTCTATTTGTTAAATGTGATAAAAAAACATGACACTAGAAGTCATGTAGACAATGGTAAGTCAAGTAAGTAGGAAACAAGTGAACGATGATGTTAAGGTTTAAAACAAAGTAAAGAGCAAATGGAAGGTTTTAGGGGATGCTCCCTATCGAGACATGACCCCTACCACGGGTTACATTAATGAATTTGTTTTTGGGTAGATGAAAGTTTTTCTATATTTTTCCTGTGTTGTTTTAATTAATTTACAATTTCAAGAACTGTTGTAGAAAAGTGATAGGCTGTATTTCGAGTATAATTTTGATAACAAAAAGAAGTAATGTACATCTGTTTTACTATTGCAATAATTCGTGAACATTAATAAAAAGAAGGAAAATTTGTCATCAAAAAGATATCTTCCTCAATAAGGAACAGTAGTAAAATCTGTGCTGGCACAAAAGACATAAACTTAAACGGTATAAGTTACGCGATGTTTATTCACCAACAATAAACCCGTTGCTTCATAACATTGTAACCACTTCTCTTGTAAAATTATGTACTAACCGGCGGACACATAGTAAAGTCCCTGAAAAGAGCAACTTAAGGCCTTTGACGACAAACTGCACTCGGGGCTACAATCGATAGACAATGGATTGTTTGGCTTTTGTTCGCAAATCGTAAAGCGCTCTAGACTATCTTAGGAGTTCTTTGAAAACGTTTCTTACACTGAAATGTATTGTGAAGTTTTGTTTTACGTCTTCATGACAGCGCTGACTTTGTAGTTCGTCGTTCAAGTAATTTTCTTTTAAGTTAAGGTCCGGTTTGGTATATGAATCCTATCGTTGTGAAAGATCTTTGTTTACTGAAGCAAAATGCATTTTCTTATTGAGCTCTTCACTTAGATAAGTAGTCATTCGTTGAGAGACAGCATCTAAAGTATTTTTGTTCGACAAAACATTATTTATTCTCATATATACCTTGGCTTCATTTGTATCTCTTGTTTAGATACCGAAAAGTTGTATAAACAGACGGTTTATTAGTTGACAAAATACAAAATTTTCGTTGAAATTTTGTTTACACAAACAGGGCAATTATAACAGCACACAGATCGATCCCCTAACCGCGAATCGCGATGCCAATAACAAGGCAGTGGAGTAGAACACAAACAATCACGTCAGTCTATCCCCTGCCAATGAGACATCTCTCGAGAGGAATAAAATAGCCTCATTTGTGACACCAATGCAATCCGTTTAATTCGTTACGCGGCAACCCCCCGACGATAAAGATCGAAGCGTTTGGGATTAAAAGAAAATTAAACGTTCAGGGAGTGATGTCAAACCCCATGATACGGTGACTTCTGCAATTATAATTAGGAACTTTGAAAACCTTTATCGGCATTGTAATAAAGGCTAATTTTGTGTAGATAGTGAGAGGATAAGTTTGCAAGATATCACTACAGACAGTGGAACAGATTCTAGCCCCTCAAGAATTTATTCCACGTTTGGGGCGTTCCTTTGGTAACGGCTGCTGATTGTGTGGCTTAATTAAACTGCATTATACTCGCTCTATGCAATTTTGCAAGACCAGAACACTTTTACAATCAAGTCCTGCCAACGAAATTGAGTGCAGTTTCTTTATATTTTCTTAATTGAGTCTTACTAAAGGATCTGCATTGTAAATTTTGTTTATGGTATTTGCTTTATATTTATTGTTATTATGGGCATAACCAGTTTGTATCGTGTTTATTATAAAGGCTTTCATTTGTTTCATAATTATTGGCTGCACCTGCTCAATACCGGGCTTAAATGCAACTTTGTTGTCTTATTATTAGTCTTTTAAGAGTTTCTTACTTCGTAATGGATTAAAGGAACTCATAATGTAATCTCATTAACTTTCGAATGGGATGTATTCATTTGAAAATGTTTATTCCATTAAGTTTCTACCTTTACTAAGTCTTTAATTTCAATGACTAAAATATTTAGTATGTCTGTTACATATCGTCCGCGTTTAGAGCTATAATTTATCTAGTTCTATCGTACACATATCTTGTTCCAACTATCACTTTCTATTATTGAAATTCATCACAATATTAGAAATCAATGTTTCAAAAAGCTTCCAAAAGTTGATTTAAAATTCCACATTCATGTAGGCAACGTTTAAATAATTTAAAAGTCAAATAAGACGGTGACGGCACGCGAGCACTTCAATATTGTACACAAACATATAGATTGCTCTACAAATATTTAAATGGCGCAAAGTACGAAATAGTCACGTATTTTTGTGTGCTATTACATAACATATTATGTTCATTTTTTATAGATTGTTGGTCTTATAAGTGGAGGGCTATGCAAAATAATTCTTCAACTAGACTTTCGTATTTGATTATACAGTCAGAAACTCATGTCTCATTCCAATTAGTTTATATAGTTACATGACTACGGTAGTCTTCAATGAAACCTATAATCAATATCTAAAAGAAAATTAACAGAAGATAAATAATTTCAAATGAATGTATGACAATAAGAAGTTCAAGGTCTAGAATTAAAAAAGAAATTGCCTTTTTCATGTCTTGTTTATCATTCCTTTTTATACTCATTCGTAACCATTGGTCCTAAAATGATTCTATGAAATAAATTGCTAGTTGTAACTAAACCTAATTTGACCTTGTATTTTCAGGAACAAAAAGATCAAATTGACTGACAGTGAGCTGAACAAGTGAATCAGCAACGAACAAAACGGCTGCCGGCTTTACCCGCGACGTCAAGAAAATAGATCGTCTTTTTATAAGAAGATTTCCTCCCAACTTTTAACATATATCTTAGAATCATGTGATTGACATTACCCTCTTCAAGGTTTAGTAGAAAGTGCCGAATAAAAATTCTCATAAAGGCAGCATGAGTGAGCAACTATGCGATATTGATATAACCTTTGCTAAACTATGATTGATAGTGTGAACTGAATAGAGCTTTATCGGGTATATGTACATGCTTATGAACGATTTGTTACGATATTAGAAAATTTATTGAAACGCCTTTGAGAGGTCTTTATTGTGGTCGAATGGTGAATGCGAACGTGTGTGAATATGATAACGGTTTTTTGACACGAGTGTTGGTTATAATAACGAAGTGAGACGTATGAATACAAAGATATCTTATTCGTACAAAGATGGTGAACATTTTATTTTACATGAACAGCATGCAGTCTCTTATATATTACATTCGTAATTAATACCGAAACGAAAGTTGGCTTTATGTATACTACGTAAAGGTTAGAAAAAATATTGAGTGGTACTTTTCTTCATATTATTCTATTATTAACATAAAATACCTACATATATTTTCCAACTGTAACAATTACCTCTCCTTACACTTTCCTTATTTGCCGAGATTATAACAAACACAAACAGCAGAAAGGGCATTCCTCCAACAATATTTGCAGAAAAAGAAAACGTCCAAGTGAGTCAAGTGTCAATGAATCAGAAGTGAGGGCTGTCGAGGAAGCTGCGACGGTTGACATAAGCTTGTGATGATAGCTCATTAAGAACAGCCCACGCTGAACCGACGCCCGCAAATATTTAATTTACACTCGGAATATGAGAACTTACACACTTCACGCGGAGACACTTTGAAATATTCGGTTTCATTACACGTGTTTGTGATGGGATTATACATATCTAATGGAAGAACTTGCGAAGGATTTAGTTCAAAATAATCACAACAAAAATTCTATTTTTTTTCTGTGCCAAGTTTTACATAATTTTTCAATTTGGAAGAGATGGCATAAAAGGTTAAAAGACAAAAGGAATAGGAGATAAGAACTCAAACACGTTTAATACTAAATTAAAACTATGCCAAACATTAAAACAACGGGACATGATGTATCTGACCACATTAATGTACTACGTTTATATTAAGCACCTACTGTTTAGCGCAGCACCAACAAATTTGGACAATAAATTACCCGCGGGAACAATTAAGATAACCCATTTCATACAAAACTAGAAGTCATGAATCACTTAAAATTCATAATGCACCAAATGTGGGCTGTAGTAATCTCGCTTTTATCTCTCAGATGCCTCTTATACCGTCGTTTGGTAAATAATTCCATCGTACAGAAACGGTTGTGTGATAAGCGGTATCTTAATGATCCAGTAATATGCCTAACAAACTTATGGTGGATTTTAATAATGTCTCTATCGTCAACAAAACACTCCTTTTCCTGTATTTGTAGGTTAGTAGCCGTTTTATTGTGGGACATAATTTGTTTTATTGTTGTTTCTGGGAGAGTTGCGCAACCTACTGTTTTGTGAAGTTTGAAGTATGGTATAAGTGGGTTATTGGGGACATTATTTGCTGTTGGATCTTTTAGAACTTTAGGAACTTTATACCTAAGCCTTAAATTACGACATTTTTAGTTCAATAGGCCTGCGCCGCTAGGTATGTTTAGACAAGGTAGTAGTCCTATAAATATGGCTTACGCCTCTTCTATTCACATACCAATATGGCAATGTTCTTGTTCATTATGTTATTTGTTAGACAGTTCCCAAATTACCGCGACATTACAACGAAGCTTGTAAGATGTGTAGCTACGCCCACATGAACTAGAAACTAAAGCAGGCGTTATAAACAGGTAATATCTTTAGATAATCAAACCGTAAAACTTGATGATAAAACTATAAAATTTAATGTATCATTCGAATGGGAATTTAAGTACTTCCTTTTGGTTAGCTTACTCATCTGATGAGAGATAACATGGGACAAAAACGAGCTTATGCCGCAAAAAGTCGTGGGTTTTATTGTAAAGACAATGAATATATCAAGGAACCAATAAAATTACGATGCTTGCAATAAAGATTGTCTGTCACATTAACTCGGCGGTAGTCGTTAAATCTGATACTCTTAAGCGGCACTTCCAAAGAGAATTTTTCACACTGACTCAGAATGTTCGCGATAACCGCAGGTCAAATATTTGATCTTCGAAAATTGCTAAAGTAATTCTTCGAAAGCCTATTAGAAATTGGATAATTTATGAAGGTGATTTGTTAAGTGTGTCTTTGACTTGTTACCGTGTCACCTTAGTAATCTTTTATAGGGATTATTTTTAACAATAAATGACGGTCTTTGTTGAATCATATGATGTTACATTAAATGCTATGTCTGCGCTATCAACAAGAAAAATAACAATTTAACATTCGTTTGAACAAATTGACAAATATATATTTGTGCATACATTTTCTTGTAAGTCGTCTTCAATAAATTTCCATATTCTTTCTTTGATAATTTGCCGAAATTTATCTAATTTGTTCAAAGCTTTGTACTCTTTGTGATTTTTTACGTTGAAGGTGTGATGACATCGTAAATACTCAGTTATATATCTTTATTATATATTTAGTTTACTATGCAGGATAGTAAACTACTCATCGTTTTCTATTTTTAAATTAACAGATTTACTTTATTTTATCATAACAAAAATCTTCAAATTTATGGTAAGTTATTGTGTACCTAATAGATAAATTTCGTTCAATTATTGATCTTGCTTCTTAATCACCTATATCCGTAAAACATTCTCAGTACCACCAACAGCTGACATCTACATACTAAATTCGCAGAACCATAAAAATATCACACATAATAGCCATTTATCAGCTATAAAAAATCTAAGCTAAGCCGACCACAAAAATATATCACGGAATTAGTCATGGCTCTTATTTCACTATCAATAATACAGGACCGGTATTTACTCGTCCGCTCTGTTATACCGGTATTTACCCACATTGTTACGCTATAAATTCGTGTTTGATTTGCGAATAGGTATTTTTATATTTTTTGTTTTTTTATTATCCGTTTATGTTTGTTCTGGCTTTTAGTTGCGGTCGTGTTTTGTTTCGGCGTTTATTCTGATTTTAATTGTGAGTGAAAACTGTTGCCGTTGTTAAATATTGTTTGTTTTTTTTGGATGATATTAAATTTAGTCGCCTTTTATGGGGGTGTTAGCAGCTGTGTACATCATTTTTCGGATCTTTCTTAAAGATTTTATCGAAGTATATTGACGTCCCTGCATCCAAATTCATCTTACCAATTTGTATAGATTACCTAATGCCTGATGACTTCACCAAGCTGCAAATTTCCATAAATAATTACCCGAAATTGGCAAAGGCATTAATTGCATTACATATGCTTGTTGATAATAGACCAACCAGCGCCTATTATCAACTTCCAACAAATTCGCCACTAAACGACAGCCAATTCCACAATTACGTATACAGAAACCATTTTCCATTTATATTATAATGGGGCCGAAAGATCGACATACTATCGAGCTATTACTAACCAATTTTACATGACCAGCAGGTTAAAACTGAATGTAATTACGGACCAATCAAATTCCATAACAAACCTGCTTTGATCGTCCGTCGTTATCCCTACACACGAATTATTTATTACTACCGTTAAATGGATGAGACTAGGTTTGCCACGCGGCTGTTGCTGAACATTTTGATTATTTACTTTATTCTTCCCAAACAATAAATGTCTTGGACTTGGACATCCTAATTTTTGAGTACTAAATAATTAATGTCACTTTCCAAATTAACTTTTCGGGGTAGAATTTCGTTAATTTAGTTTTCACGTTCCTTAAATATTTTACTTTACGATACCTTTAGAACTAATTTAACGCGAGAAATATTTAATGTTATTTACCATCACAAAAAAGCGTTTTAAATAAAGCTACTTAACGAAGACTAGAAATTTTAGTTATAGTTAAATCGAAAACGTTATAATTTTCAACGTTACAAACAGAACCACCCTTATTTTTCCTTTATATGAATTCCTAGTTAACTAAGACCAACCGCAAGCCAATTACTAATCCTTTTATGAACACACCCAATATTGTTACACTTTATTGCGTTAGCGCATGATTTATTCTCCTTTCACCGTTTCTAATAAATTTTAAATCTCAACCCTAACCAGTGTGTTATTAAGGCTTCAATACGGATTTATTATGTTTGTTTGATAGTAAATTCTTAAGTTAACATCCTCTTGTTATGTTGCTCATATTAAAACACAGGAATAAAGCTCAATGGTTGTTTTTGAATTATGATTGAAAGTAGTTGTAAGCAAGGATTTACTCGTATTAGTAAGTCCAA
The DNA here is from genome assembly GCA_905146925.1 of Autographa gamma. Lineage (NCBI taxonomy): Eukaryota > Metazoa > Arthropoda > Insecta > Lepidoptera > Noctuidae > Autographa > Autographa gamma. The sequence goes on from LR989858.1 coordinate 4,573,248, forward strand.
ACAATGTCAATTGAGATTATACCGTGTATTAGCAGTAATGCTCATTTTTCTGTAGATTGTTCAATAGTCAATAACTCAATGCAAGTGCGTTCCAGTGTCCCAATTAACGAAACTGAGGTGATTTTAAATGGTAACAGTCGATATCTCTGACTGCCTTAGGAATCAAAAAGTTTAGAAAGATTGCGAATGAATTCCAAAATCAAAAGAAATCGCTAATTGATACCTATTCATGTTTCAAACTATTTTATTTATAAATCTGTCTTCAGTATTTTAGTTCAAATTAAAAACGCATAAACCACAATATTATTAGACATCCAAAACTTTGTATAACGTTGTTTTAAAGTTTTGAGCTCCCGTACCGCCATCTATCGTATAGGTTCCGAATCACGTGCACGCATAACAAGCCACAGCATGTATCGTAAACGTAATGCTACACGAATACAGCGAGCTTGCATTCCTATTAGTAGGCTGTCGAGTTCCGTTTCAAAGTTTTTATGAGGAACAAAAATGTTTTGTTGTTTGAAACTGTATGTATGAATGAATGATGTTGTGGTTAAACAATTATTATTTAGATTTTAGACACATAAACTTTAGGATTGCTTTAGACACTATAGTTTAGCAAATACCTACTTAAATTTTATTGGTATTTACATATATTAAGTACCAATTAAGTCACTGTTAAATACATTTACGTAGTAGAATGATTAATTCTTTCACTCTCAACATAAGATTACCGAGATTTTTTGTGATAATAAAATGAAATTTATTATTTTTAAACTCCAAGCTCACAAAGTCATATTACCGCAGCAACCACCCACATAAGTCAAAAACTCTAAACAGCGGAAATAAATTCATGAAACAAATGAAAATCTAGTCACTTACTACATGAACAGCAAATTAATATCAAGCCGGAACGTGGCAAGTACGTGAGAAGTGTACAAAGTTTGTATTAAATTAACTTAAATAGCACCAAAGTGACCCAAAGAATAATTTACCGGCTTCTTGTTAATGAAGAATAGTGCTCTCCAGACGACTATTTGTACTAAACTTGAAGCATTAAGATATTATAACCTTCAGTTCTGCTTATAATACCCGAATGTCGGACTTTAGGGGAAAAATATTAAGTAAATTGAGATAAGTGTTGCAGGTTTAAGGAAATAATGGGTTTGATAATTAGTGGTAAAAAATGTATGGTTAAAGTATCAGTCTCCAAGGTGTAATTCGAAACTATTTCTGGTTACAATAATGTCATATTCTGGTAAAAAAGTGAACACTAAATGTTAGTTAATAGCTGGTTCTCTATCGCGTCACCTAACTTTTTTATCCATAATTTAGTGTGACATATTTTTTTTTGTCCTAATCATCATTTGTCCGAATGATTACTTACCCGAACTTAATATCACATAATATGACATGCCATAAAATTGAAACCCCTAAATATAATATGTCCGAAATCCGTTCGTCATAATTATTACTATTAATAATATACAAAAGACATAAAACCGTTTGCTATAAAAGTTGTAAGTCCTAAATTTAAATTAGTACTCATAATTAAGACTAAACCATTGTAACCTACATATGTTTATATAATACATTTTATATGTACTCAATAAATAATTTGATTGTGAATATGTGTTTTTTCTAAGTAACCAAACATGCAGCATGCAAGCAAGCATGCAACATTCAAGCAAGCATGCAGCATGCAAGCAAGCATGAAGCATGCAAGCAAGCATGCAGCATGCAAGCAAGCATGCAGCATGCAAGCAAGCATGCAGCATGCAAGCAATCATGCAAGCAAGCAATAATGCAAGCAAGCATGCAGCATGCAAGCAAGCATGCAGCATGCAAGCAAGCATGCAGCATGCAAGCAAGCATGCAGCATGCAAGCAAGCATGCAGCATGCAAGCAAGCATGCAGCATGCAAGCAAGCATGCAGCATGCAAGCAAGCATGCAGCATGCAAGCAAGCATGCAGCACGCAAGCAAGCAAGCAGCAGGCATGGTTTCTGTCACGGCTCCGGCGCTGCAGGGCTCCGGCGGTCCCACGCGAGTTTATCGTAGCAGATGGATTTAACGCTCACCACCGCAGCTTCGGCTTGCTGGCCGGCTTCGCCGGCCAGCCTCAGCCGCGGCGGCGAGTGTTACAACCACCTGCTCCTCAACTCGCGGGCCGCCTCGCCCCTCCGCGCCTACGCGACTCTAAATTACACTCTAGGGGTAGGGCTGACAAGACTGCGTGGAGTCGGATTTACAGCGATTCGTTTCTGTCACTAAAACTTAATTTTTAGCAAAACTTTTAGGACTAAAAAAGTTATTATAAATGAACATTCGGAATAATACAAATTATTTAAATCAATACTTAGGACATATGACTTTAGGTCATGTTAAATTAGGAGATTTAATCATTATAGTACTCAATATTATGACAGAATACTTTTAGAACTAAAGATAATTATGTGAAACTAAATTTCGGGATTTTGATCATTATGGTTTCTGAAGTTTATAGCAAACGTGTTATGGATTATGATTTTCGGACAAACAATATTAGGAGAAGAAAGGGAGTACCTTAATAGCTGCTCTGTCCATACCCAAATGATTCAACGTGATCAACGTATGATTAATTACTTACGAAACGATCGTTGCGTTGAGATAATAAATAAAAATAAATGTCTATAAAAGTTATTGAATATCATAATTCACAGATAAAATAACTCATAAAGTCATATTGAAATCCGTATTAGTGATAAATAACGATCAATTTCCTAAATCGATATATCATTAGAACAAAGCATTTCGATTTCGATACTCGATTTAAATGTCAAAACAAACAATTATAAGTCAGTTATCATACAAACATCGTAAATTTTAAACCTTATCTGTTTTAGTTACTTTGCCGTCTTCTATAAATCAATTGAGTTATCTATGAACGATAGAAAATAATTAGAAGTTGCTTAATTATTCTGGTTTTTGTCGTCCGACTTTCAAGATAAAGCACGTATCAAATTCGGATGTTTATTATTCGACGATTATAGACTAATTATTTAAATTACGCGTCTAACTGTAGAGTTTATTTAATGTTTTATTGGATTTCGAGTTTCAATAAATTAATTAAGACATCGAAATTTTTATTAATTGTGTTGAGTTTCGAGAATTTTAAATTAATAAACATATTTTATTTACTTTTGTAAAACTTATTCTTCCATAGTATTCACCCTGTATATTCATTGTGGAACCCTTTCTCGTCTCTTTTATAGAACTATTGTAGGGGAATACAAAGTAGGAACGACTGTATAATAACTATATCATAACAAAAACTACTGTCCGTTCATATCTGTCTAGACAGTGAAAAGCGCAATGAAACTAAAATACACAGAAAGGTAGAAACACAATAATATTGTCTAAGAAAATCTACTTTCACTACTTGTTTTTTTACATATTTTACTAAATTCACTACTGTAGTCCTGGTATTTATATAAAGCTCCCAGTGACCCTCTGTCGTAATAAACGTAGGAATTAAGATTGAGCTGTAGCTTAAATTAAGTTACCGTCTATCTACGGGCAGGTACTTATATAAAGAGATTTCAGACAAGCTTTTGAATCTCCAGACTTTGAAACAAAATACTGAATGAGCCAAGTAATGTTGACCAAACGGAGAAGCTATAAAGGAATTGCAGTAATAATGAATCCTTGCGTCTGTATGAATCTCCTTGATCGGATCTGAAGGATACAATTTCGGATGTTCCAAAGAGGGTATAGTCTACTATCCTTATAGTGTAGGATTTCGGGACATGTAATAAGAAGCTCAGTCTAATTTACGCGATCCCATTGACTCGCCCCAATGTCCACTTGTTCATTCTCAAATTGTTTAGAGTTTGATATCAAAGGAGTTCTCTTGTGTAGTCATTCGATATGGGATTTGGGTGTCGTTAGCGAAGTCCTGATACGTAATTGAACTCTTATGAAGTTATATACTTACATTAGTTCTGACTATGGCTTTTCACTACTCTAACGACGCATAGAGTGTTTTGAGGTGTTTTAATTTTACCGTGTAACAAACGCTGAATATTAATAATGTAATCCATTTAACGCTAAGATAACAATCATCACTTAATGCGTCTACTAAACTCCACAAATTAAACTCGTATGTACTTTTAATTACGAAAGCAAATGTCCAACAAATAGGTCGCCAGTTCAAACAGTACTGCCATTAGCCCCCAATCACGAATAGGGTAATCGCGTTAATTAATGCCGTCCGTCATTTTGCTGCCACGTATTTTCCTGGGGCCCGATTCCCCTATTTTAAAGTCAGTGGGTGGCAGGTTAATGAACGTTCCAGAGTACTTATTATTTTGCTTAATTTTTGAATTCAGATAAGCCTACAATGAACAGTCAGTGGCAATCCTACATTGACCACGGTAGGTATACATTTGTCATAAACATAAAATTATATCTATACGAAAATTAAGAACAATGACAAGCACACTGTAACGTTCATTATCCTGCCACCAACTGACTTTAAAATAGCGGAATTAGGCCTCTGGGGAACCACATTGTTGTGTGTAGATTACTGAAATTGGTGCTACCCTATACCCGTGACGTGAGGACAGTGAAGATTAGAGGAAGGGTATATGCTGCATAATAAGAGAAAAAGTAATAAAATACTGGTGTCACAGATATTGTGAGTCATTAAGAAGGTGTTTGAAAAACAGCCCATGAATAATATACATGGATATTTTAGAAAAAACCTGTCTTAGATAGATGTTGAATGAAATTTGTAATGAGACTAATGTATTTTTTGTACAATAAATAGAGTTTAAAATTTTGCTTAATTACGTCGAGGCACTTAATCGAAAACACTTGTATGGAAATTGTTTTAAACATCATAATCATTATGTTTTTTTTTCTGCTAAAACATTTTTGACTATGTCATTGTCATCAACCAATAGGTCGTTGAAAAAGAACCTGATTAGTAATAGAAATATAATATTCTCGACTATAAATAATCTGTAACCGATACTGCAATCAATATGGTTGTCAACTGCAGAAGACAATTTTATGTACATTTTATTACCGATCAGAGGTCATTAGTATAGGAGTTATGAGCAATATTATCAGTCTTACACAATTGGTTTGCTGTTTTAATTATATTACTGTGTCGTAAAACACTAGAAGATGCTGTTGATGTAGCTAAGGAAAAATAAATTTGATTGTTGTACATTAGGTTTTCTAAAAACATTTTTGTGTAATAATTAAAAATTTGTCAAAAAGCAGCCAAGTTGAAAATCTGTAATTTGATTTCTTTTTGTTTAATCCTATTTCCATGCATCGTACCTAAACAAATGGAAAATAATGCAAAATAATATTGCAATCTCATTTAAAATTTCATGAACATTTACACGTCTGTGCGAATAAAAGGAAAAAATAAATCCGTACTCAGTGATTATTTAGACTAAAACTTATCTAAGTGAACAAGCATGCAAGTGACTTACCACCAGCCGCTGTCAGTGGACATCTGCAACAAACAAACAAAATCTAAATATAAAATTAATTAAACCGTTGGACTGTACACTGACACATAACCAAGTGATTAACAGGAGCTGTAATGACAGGATTCATGAACTGTTTCCTGCAGTCGGGTGACAAGTTTCGGTGGAATCATAATGTTTTATTTGTATCCTAAAATAAAGTTATGCCAAGAGTTCATGTATATAAAATTATGTTGTAATGATGCAAACAAAGAAAGAACTATATAAAAATGACAACAAATAAAGGGAAAAATTTACTCAGTAATTCCATTTTCTGAAAATGATGCAAAAATACTATTCAAGTTTATTTGTATTTTCTCTTCCATTGTGACTGAATATTAGATGCAATTTGATGTCATATCTTTTTACATCCACCTAAGGGATTCACAAAGTTCCAAACATAAAAACTCCAAAACAGATTTACTTTTTATTGCATCAAACTGTAAACTTAGTCCTTTGAGATTTTTTGTTCAGCGCAGCGTCGACCGAGCGCATTATTATAACAAACAAAAGAAACACCTATAATAATAACTCTTTACGAGCGACCTCTCACGTTACAAATTCAATTTTGTTCTTTAGTTGCGACATGCTCTCTCGAGCGTCGTATAAACTTTAACGCATACTTTTAAAATAAACCACCAACTTTCATGTTTGCATCAACTCTTAAAGGAAATTGAAACGATTTATACAACCAAGGTTATTTCAAGAGAGGTATTTCCGAGCATGCGGCACTTGCGTTGTTGCGTTAGATTGTTTTATAGGCGTACAGCTATATCTAGGGTGTAATAATGGGAATAAAAGCTGGAGCGTGAAGCATTTGCTGAAAAGTTACTGTGAATGGTATGGTCTTAGTTATTAGGTTGAATAATGGAAATGTAGCTCAATTGTTGCATACATTTACCAGAAAAATGTAAAAAAGTGATACCTATTTCAAATTGGTCAGTATACAATTAACCGATTCAAATTGTTTACATATAAAGTACTGAAGAATCAATTAAATATTAATTAGTGGATAATATGCACTCAAGTTACAGAACACCACACAACTTATTCAAAAAGCTTCAAGAAAGGAAATGAAGAAGCACCAACTATAAATTCTATGCCAACAAGTTTCCCGCAACTCATTACTTCAAACATCCGAGACTATTCGTCGTATTTCAAACAAACGAAGCCAATACGATCGCATAAAGTATTTACAGATTAGGCGTGGAAATGGCAAATGAATCCCAAGACTTTGTTAGGCACATATCCTGTTTTCAGTCGACGGATAACTTATCACGCTTTAAATAAATACAAACACGGCTAACGAAGTGCCGAAGGAAAGTTAAAAGCGTCTGGAAGGAGTTTGGTCCCTACTACTTGTGTACGTTTTGTGTGACGTGCGTAAAACGAATTGATTCTCTTGTTCTAGTTTGATCGCGTTAGTGTGTCTAAGGATGTACTAAATCCATAAATATAGAACAATACATTTTGGTGCATATTGAGTAAAAACTTTGTAAAAGGGTTCCCAATACACCCTTAACAATAAAATGGTATATTTAATATTTTTTTACCCGTTAAATAAGTCAGTTGAAATTTAATTTTAGCACATAAACAATAAAATACCTGTCTCGTAAAGAAATTTTTTATTGAGAATTAAAAAAGAACTTGCACTTCTGATACCGTGAGTATTCTCACAAACATCAAAGAAAACAGCTGATAACTTTTAACAACAAAAATTGGTAGTAGGGGAATAGAATTTATTAATGTTAACGAACCTCTCGCCACTCCATTAAATCATATCTGACCGAGCGACTAAAAATGTTACTCCTGACGACAAACGGCTATTTTTGGAATAAGTTTCATTTTCTTGTGATGTAAAAAGGTGACCGGTTTTCAGGTGGCACAGGAAGTTATTATGCCGACTTTCGCGATTACTTTTTCTTGAGAAAGAATGTTGGTTGATTGAGTTCTGAGCATTTTTATTTTTATTGATTAGGTAGAACATGAAATAAGCAGCACCTTTGTACATAATTTTTAAATACGAAATATTCCTGTCTTTTGTGTACATAAATGATTAAATAAATAAATAAATAAACATGATGAAATCTTTTAATCATTTAAAAAATCGTTATAATGTATTACCTACAAGCTATAAACCTTAGATGTGTCTTGATGCCATACAGACTAAAAACAAAAGTAAACTTTGGTTGTCGATAAAAAAAAACAAAATGACATTACGTACTACAATGAGCATGAACGACGAATTAGGGAAATGATCGGAGGCATTCCAACTGACTGACCAGCTGTTGGCTATTGGTAACGGAAAATGTAAAGTTCGAAATGCAAACAGAGCACAATTTTAGAAGAGAACTTTGAGACAAATATTTACAATACTGACAAATATGAACACGTTAAATACTGTGCTTCGTACTGTAATAGTATATTTATTATTTATTATTATCTGAAAAATGGGAAATTGGTAGGTACCTGGAACAGCAATTGTATGTAATATACAAATATTAATAAACTAAACCTATTAAAATTTAATGAGCAACCATCTAAATATAACCTAACATTTTTGTCGTCGAACCAAATCGGCTTGCGTTTGAACACCCACCCATTAGCATTAGTTGTCGGCTTGTCGTGTATTAATGACGATTTCTGCTGTCTTCCCACTGAATGTTTACAGTGATTTAATTAAAATTTCTTCGCGATGATAAAGGAGCACATTTAATTTTGTTTGATGACGTCATCGTTGGTTTGCGGTGAGTATTTTAGGGAGTGCGGTGGTGGATGTTAGATGTTTTGAGCGCACAGGTGTCAATTGTTTTGTTGTGGTCTGAAAATAAATGTGAAATATGAAATGAAAGAATATTTTAATGTAACAGAGAGCCTGTTTAACAAACGAACGGGAAATGGTAATGAGGTAAAATTATAAACAAAAGACGACATCTTTGTTAAGAACGAAATTACAGAAAATCAAATGCTTTGAAGTAGTAAGAAAGTGTTACAAAATGAATCAAATAGGAGTCGGAATATACGTTTTAACTAATGAAAGAATAATTTTTGAATCGTCTAATCCATTTTAAATACATGCTGTTACTGCCTACACATTTTCAATCGATAAATTCACAGTTACTTAATTTCTTTGAATTGATGAGGCAAATTACAAACCAATCAATGGATGAACAACCATTAACCTTTGCCAACAATAAATAGTTCTGGTTAACAGTTTTTGGAAAGGCAAGTTAAACATTTTAGTAAATAGTAACTCAAAGTTAGATCGGACTTCGTTTTGCAAACGAAATTATGTGGTTGCCCAAATTTCTAGGAGAAACATTATTTTATGGGCGAAGAATTCGTTTGAGAACATGCCTTTTTATTTAAACTCCAAGTTTACGATGTAAATACACATGTTCATTCAAAAATCTTAGCAAAACTGGTTAAGACCGCCTACATTGTACATTGTTCAATAATAAGTATACGAGCTTACTTTCTTCACAGTTGACCAGGCTCATTGCTCGTTGAAGTAATGTATGCCTAATTGAATATGGCTTGAATTTCATATTTAACGAGTGACAGGACCAACAAGACTTCACTTCGCACGCTGATTGTGGTAAGGAATCTTGGGTCAACTCATTTGACTCCAGTCTCCTTTCTCTTTTACACCAATTAAATTTACATATTTCTGTCACGATCGGTCATTTATTTCAATAGTTCTTTGATTGTAAACTTCGGTTGCTTACGTAAGTGCTCGTATGTAAATGTATATACATTCTTAGCTTGTTTGCTTTTGCATTCAGTATTTTATTGTTAGCATAAATTGATACATAATCTAAATAATCGTGAATCGATAGTTTTTACAAATATTTAGACTAACAATTTCAATATCGAACATTTTTATAAACCAAGTCATGATTCAGAATTCTAAAAAGAAGTGCTTATCTTCTTTTCGGGTTCAGAAATAACATAATATTTCAACATCAGTAACTCATAGGCAACCTTGTCCAAAATACAATATTTATTTATATACAGAAGTATTTGTTTTCTTAAGTTCTTGTGGAATTATGAGATGGGATTTTCTCAAACGTTACGATACACATCCCATATGATCTTTGAAGTGTTGTACCAACAACAACAGCATCATCTATTGTTGTAGCCTTGGCATCTTCTTACAATTGAGTTTATTTGGCTACATCGAAATGAAACGATCTTGTCTAAGCATAAATACTTCATCCATCTGATTCGCTATTATTGAATTCGTTAGCGGCAGTATGTCAAGATTTGTAAATTTGTGGTAGGAGTTTACAAAATGTCGGGCATTTAAGGGCACTTTAAATTTATGCAACACCGTATCAGTTACTAAGAGTCCTAAATAAGATATCAATGGCATGTAATATGTTTACTTTCAAAGTTTTCAAGGAGTATTCCAAATGTATGATGTCTGAATGTCAATATAACTTCACAGTACACTGTATCGTAGGTATAAATAAATGAATCAATAAATGCGGACAACATCACATACATTGCTCTGAACCCAAAGTAAGTAGCTGAAGCACTTGTGTTATGGAATTCAGAAACAACGAAGGTACCACAAACAGCCAGACCCGAGACAATGTAGAAAAGATGCTTCCTACATTGACCCGTCCGGCGATCGAACCCGGGACCTCAGAGCTAGCGTTCTAAGAAGAATTAAATCGGTGAAAGAAATACAAGCAGTAAGTGAAACAAAACATTGTCCAGAGACAATTTCGATAACGACTTTGAACGTTCATCCAGAAACAACAAAAAACCTTAACACAGCGAATGACAAAACTGATCTGACCAAAGTTCCGGAGATATCACAAAGGAAAACGAATGTAAAGATAAGTATTTACGGGCATGCATATGAATGAACTGCAAGACAAACAGTTGTAACCGTTGCTTATCTACTTGCAAAACTAGCAAAGTTGTTTAAGGAAAACAGATACGGAATTTTAGGTACCGTTTGAAAACGTACGTTGGTTGCCACAGAACTTCAGATTAAGTAAATCTAGATGTTCGTACTAACTTTTAAACTATCGCGCTGCATGTTTATAGTAATTTTATTAATCGGGAATAAGCGCGAACAGAGGCTTGACACCACGGTCGGTGTATCCTTGTCAAAGCATCAAGTCCTATAAAGGTCTTATGAATGTTGGCGCTAATTCCAGTTGTTCCTATTTCAGTGAAGTGTTAAAGTGTCTATTGACCTAAATACAATCAATGATTTTCAATTTGTAAACATCACACATGCATGAAATCTATCGTAATAAGAACCAATTGTTCTTCATTTCGTGCAATTTGTTTGAGTTGATTGAAGGAATTAGGTCATCAATTTTGATTACACAATATTGGTGATATTAACACTACAAGTACACACTTGTAGTATTTGATAAACAAGACATTTTTCTTCAACAGTTTCATAGGAGGTATCAATGAATAATAAATTGGTTTGAATATAAATATTCTGAATATTGGTTTTAATAATATTATTATTCTATGCAAAACTGCATTAGATGATTGTTTAGATTTGATAACTATGAGATTAGAATATCAAGTATGCAAGCGCACTGAAATTTGACAAACCACTCATAAAACAGACTTAAAACGACTCGTCGTCTTCATAAAATTTAATATGGCCATCGCCCTTTACGTTCGGTGTCGAACAAGTACACAATTTGGGAAACGTTTCGCTTATCAACGCGATGGTAGATATAAAACAAAGATGATATCTGCTTATTACCTAACATTTTACTGCTTAATTAATGTTTACTGTCGTAAAAAGCGGCGTTGACTCTGATACACTGTGTGACGTAACTATGCAACCGGTACATCGTATAGCTAATCATACGAACTATAAATTTAATAGTCTCATTTATACGTAATAAAACCGACTATAAAATTTCAATGTGACGACGAAGGCACGGCTTTTGAATCAATGAGCTTTATGTGTAACAATTGAATTCATTGCTTAAAACGGAACCGTGGATAATCGGTCATATTGGTGTTACAAAAGATTAAGCTTGCTCTCATCCGTTTTAAATGTATGCATAGGTTTAACGAAATGGTTTTTGTCCTGTCCTATTGATTTTTGTGATGTGGGAATAAAACAACTGCGTGAGCTGGTATTATTGTTGTAGAAAAACTTTTATCGCTGATAAAAATGCAGATGACAGTTTGTTTTTCTTACCTATTCCTTTTAGATTTAATTCGTCGTAGGATATATAACCTAGTAAAAAATATATTTATAATAGATTGGTTAGTTGACAGACGACATTTCGTATTTTGTCTACTGATTTTTTCATTAAATATGACATAATTTCAAATAAAACACAATTAACACGCTACAAGAAAAATAATTAAAATAATCGTCTCATTAAAACAGCATTGAGCATATACTTTTGGAAATAGAGTGTGCGTCAAAGGCGCGTGGCTGGCGACCGCAGCCCGCGACCGTCTCTCGTTTGGTGGCAACCACAAAATTATGCGCCTGAGCGCCTTGTAATGAGATCTAGTGTGACAATCATGTTTGGAGAATTGAAAACTATGAAAATATTCTTGTGTTTTCAAAGGTTTTTTTTTGGGTGACGGAGATAAATTAATTGGAGCTAATTAAGGATATTGGAGCTAATAAAAGCATACCAACGAAAAAGCTTCTAAAACTGACAAACATGACATAAACCTAATTGAAAAAATAAAATAAAACAGGAATAAATATGTGAAAAATACTGAATGTTAGTACGGGTATTGTTTGCTTCAAATGAGCTGAAATTAAGTCCATAAAATAATTTTGTAATAAAAACAAGAAACAGTTGTGAGCATAGAAATGAAAAAGCTTCTAAAACTGTCAAACATCTAAAACTTAACGACACAAGCGCTGTGAAAAGCTATTTCAGAAAACGTATTAAAAAACAAGTCCAACTCACATTAAAGCATGGTATCCCTAGTGACTGTTCGCAGAGAAACTGTGTACTTAGATCAAAAACATATACCGCAAATGAGTTTCGGAATCAACTGAGAAGGGTAAACCTTTCTTTATACAGTGATTATCGCAAATTGCGACTAACGGATGCCCGCAGCCTTGTTTTTGCGAGTTTATCATTAAAATTGTGAATATTGTGACTTGTGTTCTCATTGCCTCGATAAAAATTTTATGAACAAAAATAAGCAGAAGATTTTCTTTCGAAAAAAAAATTGATGTACCTACACAATTTACGTGTAGCCCATTGTAAGCTCAGATACAAGCCTAAGCATTATTTTCAATTTGGTCAAACGGACTAATCTAATGAACACCAAATATAGTGTCGGGCTAAACTGTCACCCGATTCGAGTGACGTCGAGTCATGTTAAATCTATCGAGTATGAAACTCGATAGTGTACGTTCTCAAATGACCGACTTATGGGAGCCGACGGCGTAAACGGTAGCAATGGATCGAGTGACCGAGGCACCCCCCGTCGAGCGCCCGATTTGTTTTCTCGATATTAAAACGTCATTTTCCGAGATTTCGATGGTGTGAAATGTTTTTATGATATAAATATTTTCGACGCCAGCGGGAGACCTCTATTTTAAGTGTGAGTTGAAAGTGTGAGGATAGTGTTGCAAACTTTCGTGTTAACGAAATTTATTCAACCCTTAAATTTTTGACACCTTGCCGTGTTAGTAAAGTTTTGGGACTGATCTGGTTACATGTTATTACTTTGCCTCTTTTATAATGTAAAATACCTAATATAATTACTCGTTATTTTATTACACTGAATCAAATCAAATCAAAAGCTAAAATTTTACATGCAATTGCATGAGGTGCAACAATATTAAAATATTGTTTTTAGATTTGTATTCAATAATTCATTCAGTCAGTTAACACATCACTATCTTCCACTTTTCATCTTCCGCTCAATAAACCACTCCACTAAAATCAACAAGAACCAAAAGCCTCATGTAAAATCACTACCCTGCTATGTTCGCAATCAACAGTTCAAAATAGAGGGCCCGACCGCAGGCTCTATTTACCCCAGCTTCCTCCAGTTAATGACGTCATAAAAAATAAAACTCGTCGCTTAGATCCCCGTCAGCCAGAAAAACTGGAGCATTTTTCTCCTTGCGATGCAGTGACGCGGAAAATTACAATTGTCTGCTTATTTTACCAAAAAAAGAGAATATGATTGCTAGATTTTTCTCAAAACACGGAATGGACGTTCTGAAGTCTGAGCAATTACTTTGAGGAACCGTTTTCTATTGTTTGAAATGATTTTCTGTTTTATATAGATCACATTATCTAATAAGATTTGAGTTTAAGTAATTTGATCGCCGATTGTGTTTGAAGACACGAACCTTTTTTTTTGTGAATACGAGTAAAACTCCTTTACCCTACTCCTATACTTATTTGAACTCAATGACCTATGAATGTGGTTGCTATCTATTAATATTATAACAAAGCGCCTCAATAAAATCTAATTGGATTATAAACTCTATTAAGAATACTTCAAAACCAATAATACCTGATTATTCTTGTCATTTTTGAGGCATAAACATAAGAACACAATATCTATATTTATGCGCGGTTTAAGTTCTTATTTCCATTCATATCAGATATTTTATAATCAACTAGAAAGCGGATTCAAAAGGTTCTAAAGTCAATAGCAAAATTTGAATAGGACAATGTGAAATAAAAATATTTCATTCTCTAACTGGAAGTAGACGCTTATCACAATTTATGGTACGTTGAGCAGAATAAGGGAAAACAGAAATCGGATCTTAAAATAATATCTGTAATATATTAAATTAAAATGGGCGTAATACGATTTTTATTGCCTCGCCTTAGAAATCAGTGTATTAGATTCTCATAAGCTGATGTTTTCTAATATATTGACCAGTAAGAATATAATAAATGTTTAGTCTTCGATTGATTCCACAATTGATAGAGTTCAGCTGTTCGATTACAATAAATTTATTTCAATTTGCTGGATTTCTGTGCTATACATTAAAAAGCACCTTCACTTTCTTATTATGTAACCCATATCATATATTTTAAATAAATTGTCAACGAAATTATTATAAAGATAAAATCATTAAATTCATGGGGTTATGTTAAAAATATCACCTGACATGGCAATTTACTTAAGGTTGTTACACTACTAAGTGTAGCACATAGATAATTTTTATGTAAAAGCTCTTGCTAAAATCTACCCCTAGTGTCAAAACCAATTTGTTATTTCGGTTTTATATTTTCCAATAAAACCTAAACGAATAGAGCAGTGACGTCACCAGAAGTCAGTTGACAACGTTCATTGTTTCGGACATGTGACAAAGTTCACTTAATGGAAGTGATTTTGAGGGGCAAACGAATGAAAGGGGTCTTTGATATCTTCCGGATGTTGCATTTGCTGTAATTGTTGTGTGTGTGACGCTGGCTGCGTCTTTTACAGATATTGTATTAGAGTAGCTCTTATTAGATGAAATTGTTTAGAAATACTTCTGGTGGATACACAAGTTACCAATTATAAGACCAGATTGCCTTGAAGATAATGCAACAGACTTCACATCCAAGAACAGAACAGCTATGAGACCTCAAATTCAACAAAACATTTCACTCCTTTATTGAAGTAATTGAGGCTCAACTCACTTTAGCCAGAACAAAAGCTCCATCGTTGACACTGAACTACATTTGAACTTTTTGTTCATAAAACAAAACATACCCGCTAGTCTACTAGTTATACGACATACACACATACACAAATCTCCCTCGCCTAGACAATTTGTTCCGGCCGAGCGTGACGAAACAACGCCGTGCGCTGTCAAGTTCCAGCCACGCGTACTACAAACTCAACTACAAATTAGCACAAACACCAACATAGTTTTAACACTGAAATAAACAAAAAACAACCCTATCCCTAAGATTTAAGAACTACATTACAAGTAGTTCAACATTTGCGAAAATTTGAGGATTTTTGTCATAAACGAGACGAACGACAATGGATTAGGCACGTGAGTAAAGATTTATGGGAGAATAATGAATTGGGGAATTTTAATACTTCTGTGAATATTTGCTTTACGCAGCATTTAACCCAGTATACAAAGCACTGGCTTTTAACTTCCTTCGTATTGCATTTGTATAGGAAAGTATGTATAGATGTAGAAAAATTATTGCGGTACTAATTTATCTTATAGAATTTATATCTTAGACGATTTTTAAATAATGATCCTTTACTCAATTTGTATTAGTTATTTAATAAATGCATGTTAAATAGTACAAGAAACTAAACAATAAATTACACGATTTAAAATCAATGGACTTTAATGGTAAGCGATCCTTTCTTATAAGCCCGTAAGAAAGTACCATTCCTATGGGATTATAATCTTACAAGTTTAACTTGATTTGATTCCAATCTCATAAGAATGAATCCCTTAATATATGACCTTCTATATAACCCTAATTAGACACTTATGTGTCTTGAGCAGGCAGATTATTCTGATCTCTCACATGCCTTACAAGTAATAATAATAAGTACAGAAAGCTACCATATCATACTCTGATGAATTACGTCATTACATTTATTTGTACGAAAGCCAATGACAATATCAAATTAAGTAATCTTCAAAGAACGACGGTCCAATTAAAGCATCGCCTTTTGATTTGGGTGCTTATTTATTTTTCGCAGCACGACCTCTGATGTCCGGAACAGGGGTTGTCCCCAAAAGACGGGACGCACCATCCGTGGAGCAATTCGATTAGGGTGCAACACTAGGGAGAAAGCTGACGGTGCAAGTAACCTAGACCACGATAATAATGCAGGAGAATTTGAAGGAAACCATCCTTGTGTCCATCAAAATAAGAATCAATTTTGGTTTCGTGAATGGAAGATTAAGTTTGCATACGATATGTCATTTCATTTCATACACAACACTCACAAAATAGATCGGTGACGAAACCCTCTACGTACCATTTCAGAAAAATGAAATTGCTATTAGGGTGAAATACTGTCATATAGGATGTCGTATACCCATAGCTTTGAGGAAGTCCATAAGTATACAAAACATCACAAGAAAATTATCTTTTATGGTGATAACAGAAATACCAAGGGAATGGCACCTCAGTTTTCCATAAATATGGCATTATGCTAGTAGATCACGGCTTTGTCCTTGTAAGATAGTCAACCCAGCCTAAAACGTGTACAATTATCCAGCTCGGGTCTGGATTTCAGAGCTCAATTAGAGATGGAAGCTTGTCCTTTTTACCCCACCAAAGATGGTGGTCTTTGGTGGGGTAAAAAGTAAAAAGTTAAAATTAGAGGCGTTCAAAGTGTTTTACTTAGTTATCATTGTAGACTTTTAATACTTTGGAATTAAGTATTTTTATTGACCCAAAATTATTGTTAACTGCAAAAACCGAGCGAAAACTAGTTCATTAAAAAACCTTGTTCTATACATGATATGTTCCACTTATCTTTTGAATCGTTTGGGCGGAAGCAAGCGCGTCTTTTTCTTTGAAATTAATGTTACTACTCAAAATAGCGGCTGACTAACATCGTGAGAACGACTATTGTACTATAAACAGAACTGTGTCGCTTATACTAAAAACAAACGTTTTGATGGCGCCAAATGAGCTATAATGTGTACCTACATAGCTATTGTACGGCGAAGAACAGCAAGCAATTTCACCTTCCCAAACAATTTGGATTCATGTTTTAAATTTTATTAGGCATAATTTGGTTTTAACATCGGGAATATCTACATAAAGTATGTTACAGAACGCAAACTGAGTAGATAGCTATATGTGTTCATGTGTTTGCTTGTTAACCTACAACTAAAACTAAATAGACCACAGAGAACTTCACCTGAGCAGTGCACCGGATCGAGTTCTGACCTTTGATCCATATCTTCAGTGGGAGTCGAGATATTGTCGCTAATCTGTTTCCATTCTCGTTTATTACTACTAGTTTGTATATTAAAATCGTAGACGTCCCAAAATTAATATGTAACTTTATAGAAGTGATACTACTTCAAAATTATGTCAAATATCTAATTTCTAAACAAAGCAGTTGTTCTAATAAACTTAACTGAATAGACCACCTAAGCTACACTGATAAATAAATCGATAAAACACTAGCACTATAACGGTCACACGTAATGACTAAAAGAAAAAAACAGTTCGGCCATTATTGAAAACTACAAAAACTGTTCTCAGCATTGGATTCCAAACCGTACCCTATATGTAATCTAGTCTCATTCAACGGTACACAAAAGAAACAAAATAGTCTAATCGACTGCTGATGAATGCGATTCCTCGCGAAAAGAGGCTAATGGAGCCAATTTGCGGTTATAATGGCCGTCCACGTGGGTGCAGTTGCTCTTGATTTTGACAACTGGATCGTGAGATGGCGCCACCGATAGCGGAATGTACGTCACGATCCACGATGTATGTAAACGTGAACAAGTGTGTAATACTTAAAGCTTGCTCGGGAATTTGTTTTGCTGATGTACTTTTACCATCTTGTTATGCTACTTATATATTTTTTTTTTGTTGAGGAAAAAGTTTAAAGAAAGTTTTGGAAGTTTATAAGTCTAGAATAAATTTTACACTGTTTCATAAATAACGCCACATACTTTGTCCCTGTTCACAATCGTAACCAAAGGTTGGAAAATCATATTGTTAAGTTCTGAACATTGTGGATTGACTCTAAAATAGACTAGTAGATCACACATCGTGTGGGTACATAATTTCGATTACTTTCCCTATGATCCAATGATTTTGCTTTCAGCTTTCCATTTTATGAATCAAGTTGTGCGTATTGTTGTAAGCTGACAGCTTTAAATTGTGACGTTTTTCATATGTTCATATAATGTTCACATGGGATACTATAGTACTACCTTTACACAATTCAAAAATATCAATTCACCATTATCAACATCATCAAAAAGCCTTTGAAAATACATCCCGCAGTCACAAACAAGAGATTAAGCATTTTATCAGTAAGTTCATCTCTACTAAAAAATGATTTCGTTTGCCTCGAATTGAATCGAAATTAAATAAACGGTGCCCCTGTATAGGAGGGTGCGGCAGAAAAATAAAGATGGGTGCCTCTTATCTAGATGTAGAAACGGAGAACTGTGGATCGTAATGAAGGGAAGGGTGAATGAAAAGGATACGGTACGGAGCGGTTCACTTCAAAATAATTGAAGTTAAATTTGTTCATTTAAATTAGGTACAGCTTAATGATACAGGAAAGGGGAATATGTATTATAGTAACAGATTGAAATGATACAATCTTTTGATATGAAACGCGAAAATGCTGGTTTGTGGTACTGTTTTTATTATACTTCTGTTTGCTTTGTGATTTAAATAGATTGTAACAAAGAAGGGGAAGTACAGGATGGAGAATGGATTTAAAATTTACAGCCGTTTGTAAATATGAATTGCTTTCATTATACTTATACATTGTAATATTTTAAGTTATACGCTTATGACTTGATTTTACTTACGGCTCAATGAACTAAAATGAATCACAAGGTAAGAACTAACTTATTTGTAATATTCCCTACTACTCGAAATATATTTATCAGTATTTCAAAACTCTGTATTTGTTCTATTTTCCGACCCAGGTCACTAAGATATTTTAGTATAATAATCGTAACACTTATTACCTATACCAAAAAATCACGCATTAATTTAATCATAATAGACTGATTATTTAACATCTGCGGTTAATAACCCACGTACCAACAATTCAAAAATTGATTGATCAGTTGACCGCAAATAGTGTGCGAGATTAAATTAAAACCGTGCAAAATGTAATCGGCACAATTTGGCAATTTAGGTTTTCATGGGACAATTTAAAATGCCAGAATTGTGTGTCCTATGCAATTGTCGGTCGTAATTGTCTGCAGTGCGTGTTAACCCGTACTTCGTCCATTACTGTGTTTCAATTGTATGGGACACGTTCGGCCCAAATTAATAGGGGATAGTATTAGGGTTTAGAGATGGGTTAAGCACTTCACTAATCACCTCTTCAGCCATGCGTGGCGAATTTGACCAATTAGTTTGGGATTCAAGTGGTTGAGATTTTGTTTTGAATATGATTGTATCCCGTCTGTTGCCTGCTATGGAGTTAATAGTTTAATAAAACTGTGTTAAAGTTAAGCCTCCTATTGCTACCAAATCTGTAACCTAAACTTAAAGTACTTTTATAAGTAACCTAAAGTACTTTTGTAAAAAAATACTTTCAGCGTCAATATACTATTTTTTTATGTTTTACAAACCTACTTAATCAATTATTTTATTACTTTCGTTGCGACTTCTTTTTTATTCAATGTATGTACCTATAGTTATTAAGTATCTATAGTTTAGTAATTATTTTTTATCCACATCCGTGATATTTACAATACCTATGGTTTCAATGGAGCTATATGAGCTATATCAGACACAATATGTTCCATTTGACCTTTAGATGTTGAATTGTACAAGACAATAAAATATGCTTGTATGCACCCTACATTGCAATGTTATTGATATACTAGCACAACGACTCTGGTATTATCCCTAATCTAATGGGTATGTGTGTCGCTTTCACTGTGGCGTATATGATTGCTTCAAATAATGGACTATTGTCTATAGCAGCACGAATTAGGTTTCCAGCCAGTGCTTTACGAGCACAGCATTCCCTGTCTAGGTTTCTAGTATATTGTTTTGGTAATTTACTTGTGAGACCTGTTGCAATTTCATGAAAGACATTTCTAATGGGACTATTACCTAAGTATCAAAGAGATGTTATTAAGGCACTATCTCGTTCAAAGGAGCAAGAAGCCATCTCTAGTGACATTTACGAAAACGTTTGCAGCTACTAATTTAGACCGTCAAAATGTGACGTCATTCAGATAAATTTAACAGATATTTTTAGTCGATAGTGACTATACCATTGTTACTTAGAGTTTATGAACTATATAAAACATTTTCTCTAAGTATGAATATACCTTACAAGAGTACAAAAGCCAAGCAAACAACGATTGTTCATTTTAGTATATTTATAGTTCGCCACGGTATCTTTTCAGTTCCCTATTTGGTTCGATTTAAACAGTCATATTGTCAGCTTTAATATCAGATTTTACAGCACCTTGCCAACATTACCTGTATCTCCCGCGGAGTCGCTTTGACTAAGACTAGTTTAAGACGTATCCGGCTTATTCCCTGGGTCGACGCTAATACTAAATATATTTTACCTCTATAAATTATTTTTGCTATGTTTTGCAACGCCAACAAAAACTTTCTCATTGTTTCTTTGATGACACCAGAGATTGCCATAACCATTATTTATATTCCCACGAATGACAACTAAGTGCTCCCCGAACGTTATTATAATAGAAAATGCAACAAAGTCACGTCTGTCTTAGTTCGCCTCTCATACTTTCCCACTATCTGGCTTCGTACATCTGTCGCAGTTACCTGATACGGGCTTGTGCAAAACAAGTCATTAGGTCACCAGAATGCACAACAATGGATTCGTCTCGCCGCAATATTGGCAGTTCGACGCACCGGATTGTTAGACTTTATATCATTGTCAACGCATTACGCACACGTGTAGGTGTGACCCTTCAAAAAAAAACCAAAAGAACATCGCTTCAATTGCGTCATTTAATAACAATTCATGAGATTCTTGAGCCGGGAAAAAGGTTTGCACGTGAATATTGACTCGATAGAGAAAGTACTTCGCTACCTATTCTATCCAGTCGTCAAACCTATTTCGATCTACTTAAAATATTCTCATGTCAATCATGACCGTGGGAAAAACAGAAGTTAGTCTATTAGTAAGTTAATTCAACTTCTCACATAAAACTAATTGGGTTAAAAGTAATGTCCTTCGGTAGGTGGGTCCCACGCAATGTGTTGCGCAGGTGACAATGCTTGGATTTTTATTCATCGACCATACGTTATGCAAAGGAGGCAAAAAACACATTCACCTGTCACAGAATCCGATACAAGATACTGTACAGATGCGAGCGACAGAACAGTGCACAAGTATGTTAGAACAGGTTGCTGTATTCGTAATCTGGTGTTATTAAACAAACTGAGAAAGTGTTACGATCAATTATGATTATTATTACATAATATTATACTATCAGAACATTCAATAACGATGTTTATAATCGAACTGTACCACTCTGAGATGTCATAGTTTGTCTACATGAAAGATCACAAAATAATATTTTTTTATAAAACAAAAACTTTCCCTTTACTCTGCTTACACCGCAAAACAAACACAGGTAAACACAATTTGTTTACATAAGCGTCTATTTTCTCCAAAAAGGTGTGTTAGCTCGAACCCTCTTTTAATTTATGCGTAACGAAGATTTTTTTAATATGTTACAAACAAAATGACCTGGAGCGACAATCCCTTAATGGTTTTGCTCATACATAAATTTGTAGGCCGTGACCGAGCTAAAACAAACTGCGGGCCAGCAATAATTAATTATCATCCAGAGCTATTTTACGGACGGTTACTAAAAAAACGTTAATAACAAATCAGAAAAAAATACAACCTTCGCTGTCTAACGCAGCTGCTTTAAAATTGTTTGTTCTTTTATTGAACATTTTGATAAACTCATCTGTCATTTAGGTAAAAGTGTTTACTCAAAATTAAAACACTATGAAATACGAAACAAAAAGTCCAATATGAACGCTATAAAAAGCAGCAGTTACAGATTAATCGAGCTCCCTTTGAATTATTCAATTAAAATTCCTATAATGCTTAACAGACAACACTTATTTCAAATTGTTTAACTGGAACCCTTTCTATAAAGTCATTGTAGGAGGCGTGACGGGCACCAATGATTTAAACAAAGCTCTTAGTTGCGATGACACAGCGTTCTTCGTGATAAATTTACTTCGGCGGTCTATTTACTTAGGGCAAACATTTGTATTGAAAGATTTATCTTATAAAACTTAAAATGTTCTCAAGTTATCTATAAGCCATTGTAAACGTAGTGGGCGCAAGTGTGGCTGCCAAAAATGAGTTTCTAGTGTTATTTCTGGATCAATCAGACATGAAAGTATACGTGAATAGAACACCTACATTTCCCAAGTATTTATTTGAACATGAGTTGACAGTTCGAAAATAAACGATAGCAAGCATTTTGTACTAAAGAGCGGACTTCAATTCACTTTCAACTTCAAAAGAAAGAAGGCTTGCAAACCAAATTCATTTAACCTTTACATTACCAGGATAAAATCACAACAAGCCTACTGACCTTTTCGTATAATCGTGTTAAATTGAGTGATTGATGCGCACCTACGTAATAAAGTTGAACCACCCTCCGAAATATGATATTTGTTGACTAAATATCATCGTCGTAAACTGTACCTATATCAAACAGTTACTTGATATTTCAAGATACTTGATATATCATATAAATATTACGATTGTGATTTTTGGAAAGTATTTTTATGTCTCCAATTTGCCCAAAACTTTTTTTTTTGTATTTGGATAGAAAATTCTTTTAAAGCGACAATTTCATTTTTATATCATATTTTTGACTAAAAACCTTTAAATAACTAGCAATAAAAATATCTAAAACTCAAAAGTTCAAGAACGCAAATGCAAACATTCAGAAACAGGGCACTCAAAAGATCAAATACTGAATAACTTAAGCATCTACCTGTACCTTTATCTAACAGCGCAATTAAAATACTTACCAAAGAGGATGTGCTCTTAAACTGTGCAGTCTTTTTAATTCAACGTTTGATCTACTCTGTTACTGATATCAAAGCAACCCCAAGGGCGATGTTAAGCTAATCTTGTAAAACCTGTGTATTTTTAAGATGCAATTTACAACCCCTATTTTGGAGTCCTTTAAAATGTAAATTTTTAAGTATGCTCTCTTTATCTTTGCGCTTTTTATTTTCGCTTCATAAGCTTCTTCGTTATTATTTAGTCGTTGACGATCTGCATATTTCATAAAGTTGTGATTTTTTTTCAGGTTCAAAGAAAATACACTTTATTTTTAGGGTAACATTACGTATTGGGATATTTTTGTAACTCAATTTATTTATTATGCGAGTTTCATCTGAAAGGAGCAAGCACAACCGGTTACAATTAATGAATGAGAAATAATTTACAATGACAACGTCACATATATATTTACTTTTTGTTATGACAGAATTTTAAATCGAATGCATTCAGCTACTATAGAATTTACGAACACTTACTTAAAAAGTGATCACATGCGCGCCAGTAAAATAGTTGGTTGACTTTTATAGGTCTCAATTGTACATACGTTATGAATGAAAGGGTTTATTTCAAATGCAAAATATTAAATGATTTGTAATAAACAGGAAATCGCTGTAAATGACGTTCTAATTTGACAAAAAAAAATTATTAATACAAATATTATTTGTCAAAGTTATTTTTGGGAAAAGCTAGTTTTTGGAACTTCCGACGACTTTAACGTGACACCAAGTTGGTTAATTACTTCTAGTTTAATTCTAGTAATTTAAGTCCATAATTGAATATATATGTATGTATATCCATGAGTGTATTTTCTGAAGGGGTAGGTTACCCCTGGAAATAAATTCCACATGCAACAGGGGAGAGCTTATTGTTATTTATCGGACATAATTCTAAACCCCGGATCTCCACTGTGATTTCCCTTTAATACCAGACTTAGAGGAAATTCAAATGTGCAATACGGATGTCAAAGGTATGGCTTTGTTTGGTACAAAACATGGCTCTAATTAAAAATAAATAATTAAACAATGTTAGTTAAATGTATTATTATATTTTCTTTGTATGCATGCAACGAGACTTCTACAGCAAGTATGGATCGAAATCAATATAATAATCGACAGGGTATAAGCCTGAGCAAGTGACTGACTTTTCTTAAAAAGCAGTCCAGTCGTTTCGCTTTCTTAATTGGAGTAGTTTTTTTTTTATTAATTGTCTATTTAATTGTGTATCTTTCAACTTAACGTACTGAAGCAACCGAATTCAAAATTCATTAATATCATCAAAAAACAAGGCGATTGAGGGTGTCCCATGATTATGTAATATAGTATTAATGGCTAAACAGAATGTATGGATCCCCTGACGTGTCCCTGCACCTTTGCTATAACTATAATATGTACGAGGGCGATTTTATTACTATCCTATCTTGAAGTATAGGCCCTACCAGAGGTGTTGTGGGAAATTTATGAAAAGCCTTTTTGGGGAGCCGATAATATGTCCCCTTGTAAATATTACATAGACCCTCATGTTCTGGATAAGAGTGGCTTACAGTGGTTGGCTTAGTGCTTTGGATAATAGGAATGGTTTAATTCAAACTTTCCTCTTTTTGATTTCTGACATCTTTCATTTCATAAGGACAAACTTTTCGTTCATATTTATGTGTTGACGACCTCCGTGGTCGAGTGGCGTACGCACCGGTTTCAAGGTGTCGCTGGCTCTGAGATTGCGGGTTCGATCCCCGGACGGGTCAATGTAGAAACCAAATTTTCTCATTGTCTCGGGTCTGGGTGTTTGTGATACCTTCGTTGCTTCTGAATTCCATAACACAAGTGCTTTAGCAACTTACTTTGGGTTCACGGCAATGTATGTGATGTTGTCCGCATTTATTATTATATTATTATTATTTAATTTTGCACACATTATTTTAAATTTGAATAAAACTTTCTTTCGAAACATCGTCAAACAAATTCTCCTCAAAATGTATTTGAAAAATAAATCCCTATCAATATTTGATCCAATTCGAAAAGCTAACACAATAGAATCGTCTTGGGCCAATGCCTAAGTACACACGCCACTAAAGTGAAACATCTCGATGTCGATCGTTTATTTGTAAGTCAAACTGCATAACGGTACTGGGACGTGGTAAGTGCTATAACCAACAACATCAATACACTCTTAGTGCGGTGCTGTGGGGAATGCCACCTAGTGTGTTGTGCTCTGGAAACCGACGAGTATACTGTAGGGGTGTTCTGGCGTCCTGGTACTTTTTATTTTGAGTGACTTTTCTTATTAAAGGAAAGTGTTATTTATTTGACGGAAAAAAATACAGCGATTTCTTTTTTTAGAAGAAATACGGTTTATTTATTTTTCTATATTCATTAATTATTTAGTTTATTATTTATGCAGCCGTTTGGTTGATCCCTGATCACCTTTAAATACCTACAATTTATGCAAGTAAATTTTTGCACATTTTCTAAAATATCGGACATGACATACGTTTCCGTTTCCCTCACTTTCTTTGTCTTTGTCATACTCCACGTAACGTCAATTGTTTAATTTAAAATCGTATTGTTGTATTGTAATTGTGCCCTATTACCATAAGAATAGCCTTTGTGAATCGGGTAATTTATAAACATTACAAATTCAAACATGGGTCTGACCTGTGGATAGCAATATTACCTACATACTTGCATTATAAGAGCTCTTGGAAACTTGTTGAAATTATGTGTGAAGTGAGCCAATTTCTATGCTGATGTGGAAATAACGAGAAAACAGAATATGAGTTGCTTGTCGTGTAAACTAATGAGTTTTAAGATTGTGTGCTTATGATCTTGTTATACGGAATCGGCCTACAAATACCCACACCATGACATTACATAATGAGTATATAATAAATTACTGTAAAATGTGTTATCCTCTGCTTTCTCTCGTGAGAAAATTCTAGTAAAATTATCGATGTGAATAAAATTTGAAGTTTTAGTAGTAGGTCTAAAAAGTTAAAATTTGTACGTTACTTAGGTATACCACGTTCAAAGACTATTTTGAAAAAAAAAATAATAAAATAATATTTTTACCTTAGAAATTCATTAATAGTGATACTAAAAATATTTTCTTCTTTCTTATCGTTGTATATAATATGCGATTCCTATTAGTATTAGACGGAATAGCTTATCCACAAATAGCTAAATCGCTTAAACCTAAAAATAATACGATCTTAAAATCAAGCGAAGAAATTGGTTCGAACTTAATATTAGCTACTACTTTAATATTACTTTAATATCACAGACCTAACTAAATTCAGAAGTGAATTTCGCACCGGATTTGCTACTTATGTAAATTCGAGCCCGTTCAAGTGAAACGAAAAATGTTGCAAAGTTTGCACTTTCGCACCTACTTGTACCGATCCGAGTGCATTTGTGAACTTATTAAAAGTAACCCTACTTTAAGAAGTATACTTTAGGGCTATATTTGCATAAACCTGCGAAATATTCCAGGAGAAAATTCTAGTTTGTAGCTACTTAACTGTTATAGTTTATATCGCTTCTAACTGGTATAATTTTCAATTGGATTTTTGCGCTTAGGAGGAATATTAACATAAATTTTAGAATTTTATTTTTCAAGTTTTAATAAAAAAAATTATAGATTCTGATTATATCGTTTACACTACGTTATTAAACTGTTATATAGCTAGCAATTACTAAGGATTACTCTTTTATTTAACATGTTGTTCAACTTACGATAAGTTGTGAAGTCTATGCTAAAACATATACAAATCCCTTAAAACAATAGATAAAAATCAAATAAATTTAGTGAAGATGATGGATCCAAATTGTTTCGGTCCAAGTAGGTAATGGAACTGTTTTCTTCGAGAAGGAACTGTTGTACAAAATATTTCACGTATATCTGTAGAAACCATCGAACTCTTATTAAGCTATTACCAAGTCTTGTGTTGATCATCATTACAAGTTGTCAAACACCTCAGTACTTGCGATACGTAATAAGACACTCCAGCGATTAACTTTCGAGAACTAATAGCGATAGCAATTGCATAGTCATGGACTTTATTCTCTCTATTCAGGTACTAGGTGTAGGGTTACATGCTGTAAGAATTGTATGGGACATGTTTAAACTTTGACATACATAATATTTGTTATATTGACTAATAAAATAGTGTTAACTTTACAGAAGCTAGATTTCTACGTCTGCCAAAAATACATTCAAGAGTCGCTGTCAGACAGGGTTCTAGAAAAAAATATGACGCTTTTCTTAATGTTCAAAAACAAATTGTACAACTATAATTTTTTATCACTGATTAAGTTCGTTAGGTTTTGTTAAATTTACATGCTAGATCTAACTTCAATGAATAAAAGAAAAACAAATTCAGTATTACAGTTTTTTTTATATTTACTATAGCTTGAAACGTACATACTACGTTTTCGTAGACCAATTTATGTCAATTCATCCGATTTGAAAAGACTCAAGTCCTTAAATAAAGTCCTAAAGAAAGTAAATAGTGTGGCACCCACAATCATTCTCATTTCTAATTCAGTTCGCAGTATCTGTACGTGTGTCATTCAGTGCTAATATGACCCGGCGATATTACAGACTGTGAGCCGCCGCAAGCGTTGTCTTCATACAAATGATCGTACATTCTTAAAGCGATGTGCAATTTGTTGTGACGTCATTGTGATGCAATAAATTGTGGGAATTTGAGTAACGGCCCTTTTTGTTTAGAATCATAATGACTGAGATCGTGTTTTGCATTTCAAACGTGAAAAGGTTCTAGGGTTTTTAGCTGTTGTCATCACTATCCGCTTTTGCATCTATATTTTTATGTGCCTTTATTTTCAACTGCTATACTGTTACTTTTTGGTCGAAACCCGCTCTTGTACTTAAATTGCACTTTTTAATGAAATGTTCAATTGTTCGTAAATTACAGATCAGAAAAAAGACTGACTTATTTTAAATTGAATTACACCTTAAATAAAATTGGATTTCATTTTGTTTGCTTGCGTAATAAAGTAAACGTTAGATGTAGACACTTAGTACTAATAAACTTTCAAATTCTATCGTCTCGATGTCAACGAAAAGAATAAGTTAGACTTATTACGATCTGTAACAGTCTACCCCAGAGTATTAACTGAATAGCAATGACAGAAACTTTAAAGTCAATGTTTGGATAGGTTCCACAATATAAGATCGAATCTTAAGTTTGTTTAAACTTAGTTTAACGGTTATACAAAGAATAAATGCATTTAAAACTTTCCTCCCGCTTGACCGCTCAAAAAGGATAGATTTTATGATGAAAATTAAAAAAGTTAGTTCAAACAAGGGCGAGGATAAGTAAAGCAGATTCGCTTCTTGCCCGTTTATTCTTTGATAAATGCATTTAAAAACTTCGGTTAAAACTATCCATTGCTCGGAAAGTTCAGAGCTTTTTTTTATCATTTTTTGATGTGCAGCATTGGATGTTGTGCATGTACTGGTTTAGGATCTATTTCAGTTAAGGATATTGACTCTGTGTCATGGGCAAACGTTGTGTGAAGATAAAAAATAGTTTGGTGAAACGTGATTGATAGATTTTCAAAACAAAATTGACGATCGGCGCTGTGAGTAAGCACATGGATTCTGTGTTAAGGCCGTTAAGGGGTAACATAACACTAAATATTGATCTACAAACAAATTCCCAAAGTGCAGGTTCGTTTTAGCCACATACAGCGTGTTAGTAAAACGGTGAATCAATCCAAAATAGGTGAAGAGTACTCCTGATAGAGAGTAAGTACATAAAATTTCAGCTCAAAATAAGATATTAAAAAATTTAATAAAATGAATTTTTAGTTAAGGATCCTAATTTGCTATTATCGCATAAAACATTTGAAATTCTTGATTTAGTATAAAATGATTAAGTATTTCATAAATAACTCTTAAGTTACACTACGATACAAGTACTAGGAAATTTCTGCGCCACAAAAATAGCATGAGAAACGATTCATAAGACTATGTCGCACTAGTTTGTTAGGAAACTATGACACACAGGTCAATTAGAGCATTTACATTGTTCTAACTTTATGTGTTAGCAAGTTACTCTTTACGGTAGTTTTTCAGGTTTCACTTCATGTAACCGTGTCGCAAAAGATGCTAAATAATGTTCGCTGCTTGTACTATGAGTAAAAACAAATTGAGATTTTTTTAGTCATAAAGTCATCAACGCCTAACTGTACTTGCAATAACTGCAGACTGTTAAATAATAATTTATTTTGAATTACGAAAACAAAAAAAATTGACGTAAATCAATTTGGAATAGCACACGTTGGCAACTTAAAAAATCGGTTCATAACTTTCTGAGTTAAATAACTATAAAATGTAAGTAGTTTATATATAATGTGTATCTACGTAGAAAGGATATAATCTGCTATTTTCATATGCAATAATAATTTGATAATAAAAGTATTTCATTACTCTTTACTTAAAAATTGCGGTCGACATCGACCAGTCTAACTTTGATTGGTTATATCAAGCATTTCCAACGAGAGACAGTAATTTAAAAAGTAAACACACATTCGCAAATTCCTCAAACAAATTACCTCGAGGACCGGTCTACGTCCGCATCCAAGCCATTCCACTTTGTTATTAGTTTCCTGAGCAAATAAATACTTAGTTACAGACAATCAGTAGTCTTGTAACTAACTTACTGGGACTAACCCTGACGATGTTGACGGCATAATTAGACCATTCGACAGTTAGTCTGCTGCATATTGATCATGGTTACATTTAGGTTTGTTAAATACTCTTTGGATTGTTGGTTTTAGTATGTACTCCTGGAAAATTGATTGTTCCTTTGTTTATCCCTTTTGTATATGGTAGGAATCCTTTTAAGCATGGCAAATAATTTTGGGTGAAATTATAATCACCATTAATTCTTCAATTTGCTGGACACTGGTGTACCTACTACTGTTTAAAACTTTAAAGCTTAAACTTTTAGCAAAATAAGGAAGCTACCTGAAGAAACTAGATAATTTATGTGAAATAAGTGACTTTAGTTTTAATGTTTAATATGATAATGATATGCCTAATATTAAATTTATTATATGAAACCAAAAACAAATTTCTACACGCCTTAAAAATGAGTTAAAGTGTCTAAGTGGGAAGATAATATTTCTAATAGAAATAACCCATTTAGATGCGGTATCGAAACGTTTTGAAACTCAAACACAAACTGTAGTCACGCACCATAATGTGAATAAAATTCGAATTAATGACGCGCTCACAACTGAAGAAAACATTTTATTTTGACATTACACCATAAACATAATAACAACACGATTGTTTCTTGTGAACAAACTTAAGAACAAACTCACGTAAAGGAATTTAAACCTTAAGGTCACGTGATAAGGATGGGATGGACTGCAAAGTTAAAATTATAAATTATGGGTCTAAGATCGTAGAAATCAAAATCAAAATCAATCAAAATCAAAAATCTTTTATTTAACTTAGGCTACAAAGTAGCACTTATTAAACGTCATTTTTTTTTTTTACAAAAGACAGCACCCTAGGGGTCGGTTCATATCCGGCGGAAAAGGTAGCGCGCAACATCGGCCGCGCAACGCCAGAACGAACAAGCACACAACAAAACATCCAACCTCTCACACCTGACGCACCAAAGCGTCGTCAGGTCAGTGTGAAAGGCCGAACGCTCCGCCATGCGCCCGCCCGCCCCAGCGCCACGCGGCCGACAACACGCCACCACCGCCAGATATGAACCGACCCCAAAACGCCCACCCTTCACCGCTTCCTAAGTGCTCTGGCTGAGGAGAAGAAACGGCGCAACAAACTCCCCAGTAGCACGCTGTCATTACGATAAAAATAATATCAAATAATAAAAAAATAATAAATAAGGAACCGCGCAAAGTGAACAAGTAGTTAAGGTAGATAGGTATCATACTATAAAAGAGTAAAAAAAAATATTATAATCTACGTGGTGACCAAGGTCAGCAGAACGACCAGTCACCGCAAGCGGCACCCGTTCACGAGTATGACGCAAGGATCAGCCATCCCCTCCCTCGCCATATTAGAGGGAAGGAGGAGACCCGACCCAAGACGCCACCGCAGGCAATGACAACTAAGGGAGCATGACGAAACTGCTGCCGGTTTTAAAAAAAATAAAAAGGAATTACATTTACAAATTAGAAAAAAAAAACAAAACCCCAAGCACTGATTCACTGCACAGTCCCTTATCAAAGCGGTATTAAAATAGTACACCAATGTACATGCGTATAACTGCATTCATAATAAAACAAACTAAACAATATAATGTTGCATACAGAGTGTATGCCAATCAATTTCGAACAATAAGATTCGGTAAACTTACATGTCAAGTTAGCAAAGATAATAATATAATAATAATAAAAAATAATTATACAATAGTATAATTGTGTCAGGGTATAATAACATACTATCTGTATGGCAGTCAAAAATAAAGAAAAAGGAATATAAAAAATGGAAAAAGGTATATCCCAGTAATTCAATTCAGAACCGTCTTGTGTCTTTCAAGGCGACCAACAGTTTTTATCATTCAAATAGTCATTTAATGTATAGTAGGCTTTCTTACAGAGCCTTGTTTTAACTACTGATTTAAATGAATTTAATGGTAATTCTAACATACTAGGAGGCAGTTTATTGTAGATACGAATGCTAAGTCCTATAAATGAGTTATGCACCTTGTGCAGCCGGTGGGATGTAGTGCATAACTTATGCTTATTTCTAGTATTAATATTGTGTATGTCACTGTTTTTAATGTATAGGTGAATGTTTTGTCTAATGTATAATATATTGGCTAGAATAAATTGTGAGGCAACAGTTAGAATCTCAATTTCTTTAAAACGCTCCCTAAGTGAGACCTTAGCGCCTAGCTGGTAAATAGACCTAACAGCTCGTTTTTGCAGAATAAATATAGTTTCAATGTCTGCAGCCTTACCCCACAACAGAATGCCATAGGACATAACGCTGTGAAAGTAACTAAAGTATACTAATCGAGCTGTATCCACGTCCGTTAGCTGCCTAACTTTCCTAACTGCATATGCTGCTGAACTCAGTTTGTTTGCGAGATATGAAATATGGGCTGCCCATTTAAGTTTAGCATCTATTGTAATACCTAAAAAGACGGTTGATTCTACAGTCTCCAGCATTTCATTACTAACAATTATATTTGGACCTAGATTTTTAACGTTAGGAATTGCAAATTTAATGCACTTCGTTTTCTTTGCATTCAATACTAAGTTATTAACAGTAAACCAATTTGTTGCTTGTAAAAGTGCACTGTTAATGTGATCAAAACTATCACTATTTCTATTTACTTTAAATAGCCGAATAAGCTTAGAGGGAGCAATAATATGTCATTATAATATTAAATCATCTTCTCACCCTTGACAATAACAATGGCTGTTGAAATATTTTGATATCGTTATTTCAAATGCTATAGATTTTACTGCCTTTTGACATGCAAAGGTTTAAAATTAATTCAATTTTTGAAACAGGTGGGGTGCTCATAAAAGGACTACAGTTATTTTGTGCCGTGAGATAGATTATCTTTATAGATTAGTGTGACGTGAGTTTATATTTTTATATTACTCATTTCGCAAGTTACTCGTAGGTTTGCAATGTTGATGCATCGCTGATGGTGAGATATCATTGTGTCACGACGTTCCTTGTGTGATCCTGGAAGTTTTAAGACCTCTTTGGTACAGTGACTAAGCTTTCTCTATATTTCTTAATGTAAAGAACATTGCATTATTAAATAAACAACAGTTATACGAGTACATGATGATATCTAATGTGGTTACCTACAAAAAGTACTGAATGTTTTATGAGTATTTTTCTTATGTTATACAATTTAAAATGTTCACGAAAGTTTTTTTAGCTTACTCAATACGACCTTGTTATAAAAATGTGAGGTAAAATTTTTACTTTTTCAATTTAAACCGCTTTTCTCAGCATTAATTGAAAGGTTCTGACAAGATACGTTGATAACCAAAAGCGTGCGTGTTTTTCATGTAATACGGCCAATTTTAAACACGTTACCATATTCTTTTCTCTATATCTCCCTTTACTCCCAAACATTTTGAATGCCAAATGGGATTAAAACGATGGGTACTTATGGGAGAAATTTATTTTATCAAGATTCTACTTAGATATTATTTATGAAGCTATGTAGTTTGTGTATTTTTTAAATCATGCTATGTTTCCTAATTCAAAAATACATTTTTAATACAAAAATTGTTTTAGCATATTTCTTTTGTAAATAGATTTCATACTCAATTTTCAAAACTCATAACAAAGGAAACATGCACATGCATTTACACAATATTCGCTTATACTTTATCCGAACAAAATTCTACACAGTCCGGAACTTTTCAGTGAAATTTAAAATATCAAATAACGAGCGAATGCGGGAAGTATAATAAACGCACTCCAAGTGAAGTGGGCAGTTATGAAAAATTTAATACACCCACTTTGAAGAGAGTTTCAAAGGAGTTCGCCAAATAAACCTCTTAGTGGATAGTCAGAGATATGGCGAGATTTGCATAAGAAGGCCGGACGACCGACTCTGGGGGCAGACGATCGTGTCTTGCATCTAAATAACGTCTTATATTTGCAAATATTGACTCTTGCCCGCACCCTTCCAAAGGGTTTCAATACTTATTATCTTAAGACAGTTTAGTGAGTGGCAAGTTGGAGCTTGAGAAGGATCTTTTTATCGAGCCTGATGCTCAAAATGCAAACATTGTAACCACAATTTTAGACGTCGAAGTAAATCATATTACGCTAATATTCAGCTTCGCTTTTATAGCTTTATTTTAATGACTTTTGGAGAACTGCTTTAGGTCTTTTTTTGGGATTTTGAGTTGGCATTGGGAGTAAAATGTTCGGTTTGTCGGTCGTAAAATTTTCCTGTTTCACTTTTAGCAATTCACGTCCCGATGACTAAAGGTATACTGATTCATCATTGCTTTAAGCCTACTTGGTATTCAGGGCTTAAAGCGATAAGGCAAATCATAGCTAATGATTCACCTACACTTTGTTCCCACCGGTCCATTTGTTGGCCACTCCTCTTTAGTGAAAAGGGTTTACAACATGACAGACTGGAAGATGGTATCAACATATGATTATCAGTTCGCGAAATGTGCTTTTTGATTTATTTCTTTGAGGAAAAATTGGGATTTTTTAGCTTGAAGCGTCGGAAACGATTAAACTTATTCATTAAATTGAAACTTAATCTACAAGTAACTAGTTTGAGTTGTTACCTGGCATTAAATAGGTTCATTAGAAATACAGACAAAAAATGATTTGACAACTAGTTACTAAATTGTTTTAAAGTAACAGTTATATTTTAATAGCCATAACAACTAAAGATAT
Source organism: Autographa gamma (assembly GCA_905146925.1). NCBI lineage: Eukaryota > Metazoa > Arthropoda > Insecta > Lepidoptera > Noctuidae > Autographa > Autographa gamma. The sequence goes on from LR989858.1 coordinate 4,607,899, forward strand.
CTTAATGAAAGGAAAGTGAATTTAGTTACAATTTACTTAGTCATACACGTACGGTCACGTACGCACGTAAGTAAACCAAAAAATGCGACTCTTTCCGGCCTATTATATTCAGATCGAATGTGTAATCATGGACATGATTCAAATGATGAATCAAAAAGGTATCGAAAGTATTGTAATAAACAACAATAATTTATTCTTTAAAACCACATAAGCCTAGTCCTTTGCATGATAAAACATTGAGCCTGTATCGTGATCAAAATGTCCAACTTTCACCCATGCATGCGTTATATCGTACGTGGAATGTCCGTCATTTATTTAAAAAATATAGTGCAGTTTAAATTCATTTTAAACCGGCTCAGTTCACACATATCATCACTTGCCAGTTATAAATCAAAATTCTCACGTTTTATTTATTTTATCGTGTTATGAAGTTCGTTAAAACTTGTTATAATTATAAAAATCATATGAGTATACAAGTTGGACATGTCCATAGTAATTGGCCATGATTATATCCATAGCATATTTTTATCAAGAAAATCAAGCTATGCTAATTAAAATCAACGTTAGGCGGAGCTAATAACAGCTTATTGTTATCATTCATGCAACAATGACCATGATGTCTGTTTGTAAGTGGACAAGTTGAATGGAGAAACATAGATTTGTTGCGTTGATTGTTAAAGAACAGAGGTAACATTGTGTAAGGTACATGGTCGGTCTGTAAAGTGGTCACAAATGTAGGCGTTGGTCACTTTATTGCCGCGTATAGACGTGTACTTAGGAGTGAATGATGACTGACACTCCCACTTCGTATAAAACATTTTCGAGTTCTTAGGGGCTTGGTTATTGTCAAAATTGTTGGAACTTAGGCTTGGAGTGAGTCACTGAATTCTTTATTTTATTACGCGCACATTTTTCACTTGCACATTATTCTGTTATAGGTACATAAAACTAAACCAAGGAAGGATTTTTTATCCTCCCGTTTACAAAAAAAAACTATTTATTTATTTATTTATTTAATAATTTATGTACACACACAATAGTTTAGTAAATATAACATATATATAAATGATGTACAAAGGTACTGCTTATTTCTTTAGAAATTTCTGCCAGCAGACCCGCGAATGGAGAAGTCGTGAATATTGGTAGCCATAGTGTGCGACTTAATACAAAACTACAGAAATTATGAAATTTAAAACAATCATTTTATAAAACATACATATAAGTACATATACTACAAATAACTCATATACATATAAATACATATATATATATTGTTGGGAGAAAACTACGGCAAGAATAGCAACACCGCGACGGGCTATATAAGGAAGGCGGCTGGTCACACTGTGCCTCTTTGCCCATTGACATTGCTCTTTGCCCGTTGGTCGTCTCATAGCGCGGAAGCTCTGTCCGGTTTCCTCATAATTGATTATTGTAATTTAGTAAGGCCGGAGGTCATTAAAACCTCTTTAGAATTAATAATTTGTCTTTTCTTTTATAACATCAGAAGTGGGATTCGAAGGCTGAAAAGCCGCTGCATTTCTGGTTTTATAAAAACAAAAATTATAAAGAAAAACGCTGACATTTCTGGTTTTATAAAAACAAAAATTATGAAGAAAATTATAAAATTGTATTCCTTCACTTGGTTTGGTTATTTGATATTGGGACGGAGTTTCTGTCTGTGTGATGCCTTCCAACGATCAACGCAATAAGCGAAAACGCCGTGGGCGAACTCCTTCGCCTAATCCAATGGAGGAGATCCTGAGAAGGCTACGCGCGTTGGAGGACCAGTCCCGCGCGTCAGTGGAGACGCAAGCCGTTGTAGCGGCCAGCGCTACCCCGCTCGAGCTGCCAAACGCGGCTACATCGGTGCTCGGGGCTCCTACACCGCCGCGCGAGCTTGTGTCCGCGCCAGCTGGGACGCCGCCGCTGACGCCACGCGCTAGCAACATGGAACTAACGCAGTCTGAAGACGTAGTGACCAACGCCGCAGAGCGTCTTTTGACCGCTATCAGCTGTGCTCAGGTCAGATCCAACCGATATTTTGTCTTTTAACCGCTATCAGCTGTGCTCAGGTCAGATCCAACCGATATTTTGTCTTTTCTTTTGTAACAGCGATACCTAGAGTACCTAGGTAGAATTATATGTGATGGTCAGGTTAGACCGAGCAATTATAAAATTGATGCATTAGTTAAATCACAACGATTTTTTGTACGATTGCTGTTTGCCCTTTTAGCTTACACATCTGCCTTTGTCTTTACCCCATTTTTGAGTTAGATTATGTACTAAAAAGACCTGTGTAAATCCAGCCCTTATTGTAACTGGTGGTTTCTGGGGTGAGTCGGTGGCGCAGCCGACAACAGACCTGTGTAAATCCAGCCCTTATTAGGTATCTGGGGTGACCTACTAGAGACTGATGTAAATCCTGTTGCGCACGCGAGTATGTGCGGGGTATTCGGTTGCGTGGGAACAGACCTGTGTAAAACCTATGTGACTTAAAACGCCTGTGTGTAGCTTTAATTGATTTATTTGGTTGACGGGTACATAATCTGATCTCTATGCACTATATGATTTTAGCCCAACTCTTGATGAACAATGTAAATGAGTATGACACTTATAATGTGTGTATCTCCGCAGAGATCGATGATGAGGACGCCGAACAGCCATTGGACGCGGAGGTTGTTGCTGTCCCGTCCACAAGTTCCTGCTGAAGGCTTCGAGCACGCAGCCCCGTCAGGAGAGGCCGTGTTGGGAGAAAACTACGGCAAGAATAGCAACACCGCGACGGGCTATATAAGGAAGGCGGCTGGTCACACTGTGCCTCTTTGCCCATTGACATTGCTCTTTGCCCGTTGGTCGTCTCATAGCGCGGAAGCTCTGTCCGGTTTCCTCATAATTGATTATTGTAATTTAGTAAGGCCGGAGGTCATTAAAACCTCTTTAGAATTAATAATTTGTCTTTTCTTTTATAACAATATAATAAATATTAATATATATAATAACTCAATCATAAGGAGAGATAATGCTCTTTAATGCGTTTCTTAAAAATAGCAATAGATTTTGAATCACGGATGTTAGGCGGTAGTGCGTTCCAAAGCCTTACTGCGTGAACGGTAAAGGAGTAGGAATAGAAATCAGTGGAGTGGGGTTGGAAATGCAACAAGGATTTTATTTGCGTTCTGCAAGGGATATTAGGAGGTCGGGTAAAAGTGAAGCGTTCACGCAGATAAGGGGGATAAGAAGGGTTGTGCAGGACATTGTACAGGAGACATAAAATACTAACTATATTAACTAACGAGGGAATTCCTAAGTTTTTTGTAAGAGTCCATCCAGTAAAATTATTATGCAGTAAACTACTAACCAAGTAGACCTATTTAACTTTATACTTACCATCAACAATGTCCAAATTACTTTTAACTTAAAATATCTAAGAGATATTAAAATAAATTCAGTGATAACTGTGACATAAAGGATGTAACGACAATCATTAACAGATAATGTGTCGGGCTCAAATCCGGTATAAACCGCATTGGGAGACAAAAAACCGAAAAGTAGTGTCCGTTGTCGATTGACACGCGCCTCTGTGGTCGTATTTCGTTCCATACAGAATTATACAGAAGTCATAACTTTACTGTAGGAATTAATGTCACAGATAACTGTTGAAATCGATGAGACTGGTTATAAAATAAAAAGCTGACAGAGATAATAATATAGAAAATTCAATAAGAAAAATTAATTTCGTCGAAATTATGGAAATCGATTTTATTCAGTAATTTCTAATAAATTATGTAAAATTTTATATGCAATTTTGTGGAATTCAAACAAGTTCAAGGTCGTCGCCACAGACAAGTTAGTAGTCCTATAATTTCCTGGCTGTCAGCAAAAACGAACATTTGTTACCATCTTTCGCTGCAGAGCCGGTGCACATCGCTAACTTTTTGCCTATAGACAGGTTTTACGACTGCAAGCCCATCTCTTAAGGCAAGTGGCGTGTCTACAATTTGCGCATTGCCATAAGTTTCCTTTATAGTCTTTGCCTTATAAACAAATCTTGTTTTTATAAGTTTAACATTTAAAGTAGCTTTGTCAACCAGAAAAATGCTTATATCTGGCTTAAAGTATTTACTGTCATCATTATCTGCTTTAATATCTTTTTGTGATGATACTTCGTTTCCAATCGTTTTTATGTTCAATCGTATGACAAGAAAATCGTTGCTAGCAACTGGAAGTAGCGGTCTCCGTAACCCATCATTGGCTTTCGAGTTTGCGGTCGCTTGGACCACCAGGTTGGAAAAGCGATTCACAATTGCTTCTGTATTGATTGATTTGCTGCATAATTTACATATTGAATAACTCAGTTTCAATACTGACTCAAAGCGTTGGTACATTTTCAGTAGCTTTAATTGAGTGTTTACTCGCTCCTTGAAGTTAAGTCTGTGGTAGGTAACTTACCATATCCAGTGTAACTACTTAATAAATCAGTACTAAACATGTTGACTGAATTTATTAACACTAACTCGTGCTCTTAATCATGCTACCATGAATGGTAATAATGAAACATTGACGATCGTATTACTTTTGTTTGTTGAAATGATCTTTTATTTTTCACTCATTTTGGTCAATAGCTTTATCTCCCTCTTTTTAACTTTGAAAAACAAAGACAGTGTGACACAGGAACCCACGTACCGTGAAGATACATCAAACATTTCCAACGGAAGTTTGTTCACGAATCCCGTTCGACTGGTTCCTACTAATTAACATAAAAACAAAGCTAGAAACTCATTGAACGATTTCTCTCAAACATTCCTTGGTGTTCAACCACCCATCTATTCGATATCTGTCTCATCTAGCCCTAATCCTATAAATGACATCAGATAAGATAGAGAACACGCTGGGCCAGTGTATTTTATGTACTGAATTAAAAGCATGAATTAATGTAGCTCGCGTTTCAATTTAGATATAAAATCGACGTCTCTGTTTCGTATCGATTTTATTAAGTTAACGTTACAAGTGTGGGCAGTTAAATGTCTTGATAGGAATAGAACATGCTGATAACAAATTCTGCATTTAATTTAAGCTTTTACGCTTCTATATAAAAATATTTAAAATAAAAAGATAAGATTAAAGCTATCTTTGTTTATGCAATTTTTCCACTTTAATTTGTATTTTTGTAATAGACACTTCTATAAGTCAAATTTATTTTTTAAGACTACGACGGTTAACACATGTTTTTATTCTTAGATACTAGATTTATCGAATTATTTTCAGTTCCTATTTTATATATTTTTATCATTCTAATAGTTGCATAAACAAACAAAAAAAAAAATACATTTTCAGGCAGTCAGTCAGCAGTAGCTGAATTAATCGCTCCGCCTATCCCCAAAAGCTGGGCCTAACATTATCATACGCTATCGGAGTCATCTCGGGCGACAATATACGATCAGTGACATCGGACCGAATCTCCGTTAGAGATCACTTTGACTCGCACCGAATGATGGCATTAGATGATCTTATATTTATAACTAGGGGACCTTAGAGTATACATTAACAACTAGAGTGAGCCTATCAGAGTTTGAACGTAAGCACTAGTGTGAAATAGTTTTGTCGTGAATTATGTATGAAGATGGAGCTTGCCGTTTTAAAAAATCTATTTAAAACACTAATATTATCCTATCAATGTCCAAACCAGCGATATTTTCGTATATAAGTTTCTCGTTGCGCGAAAATTAACTTAAATCAGTAAACGAATGTACTAGGTTCAGACTAAAAACTGCTCTCGCTTGGCACAAGGGGAAACTAGCGATAGTAGCAGTCTATGTATATGTTTAGTCTATGTAGGGGACTAAGCAGGCCGTCTTAAAGGTATTCGTTCGAGAAACCCGTCATTAACTGTTTGAATGAAAGTTTCATTTGGTTTTTGATGATTGTGTTTGGTTTAATTAGAAGTTAAAATGGGCTAGAGATGTAGTTGATACAATCCAGTTTCATTTGGTAGTCTGTTAGCTACGAATTGATAAAAAAGTATATATCGACAGTATTGTGAATACTTGTAAATAAATTGAATCCAAGATATATAAATCGAGCTACAAAGCTTTTATTTCATTAAATAACTATTACTTGGACCTGTGTTAGCATAAAGAAAAAGTAAAGTGTAGTAGTTCGCGATACATTTTATACCTTGCCAGTTTCCTAGTAAAACCTATTAAAATTTTATTAATCTACTTCTTATTTACAAAACACAATTGTATCCTATTAATCCCAATAGGATTGTAGTCAATGACGCTTATAAGAAAGCAGCAACGATTCTCAGAGTATTAGCAGCAAAAATAGAACAAGTTTCATTGTACTCCTTTGGTCACAAGAATTATACATTATAGCTGTAAAGATACTTATTTTCTCTGCATCCATTATATACGTCCATTCAGGAGCCGATCGATGGCGCAACAAAAACTTGTATCTGCAATACTTCATAGATGAGGGACGGTCAGACGCGAAAAAGTGTAAACTACATTAATCAAACAAGAATGGTCTTTTAATCTTTTTTTTTTTCACAATTTTTGTGTGTGTGTGTGTGTGTGTGTGTGTGTTTGTGTCGCACAGGTGTTTAAAAATTTTATTTTAATGGATTTTCGTGGGAATTTTGTCTATAATGAATAAAATATATCACATTTTGATCAGTAAGGAGTGTAAGGACTTGGCCAAATGCATCCATGTCGTTGCAGGTCATTTATTTTTCTGTTAATTGAAGGGAATGTAGGTATTTACAAATTAGTATGAATAGAATATTTTAATACAAAATATTTATTAGGTCAATGTATTTATTACAGAATTTTGCAATTTAACAATTTTCAAGATTGGCAGCAAAAGCCAAAAATACGGTACCAGAAGCAGATACAAGTTCTCAAAAACTTTGCCGTTTTTCGTTGCTCTGAGCCAATTAGGACGATATTTTGGTAAGTTTTTTTTTTTTTCATAGGTAAATCGAATATCATTTCTGCAATCTTTTTCTTCTTTGATCGCCTACCCTCGTCGTAACAGCTGGCGCCATAGCGGATCGGCAAATAAACTGTTTGCTCACAGATATTAAATTAGTTTTACGACAGCTTATTGTTTGAGTTTTTGTTAATTAATTGATATGTCATTTTATATTAACTCTGTTAAGGTATTGGTTATTAATAAGTGCTGGTTGCTATGCTTGCGAGGTATTTGCGAGAAGTTAATAGCATGTGTCATTGTACTGGCTTGTTGGATTTTTTTTTAGATGATCGTTTGTAAGTTATCCTATGAATAAAGAAAAAATGAAAGTACTTCTTTATGTATAGAGGATTCTTAATAATCTTAGGAGATTTTGATATTATTGGATTGTCATTAACAACAAGCGAAGACAAGTGACGAGGCAGATAGAGAGAGAGACAGGGCGAGCGAAAAATTCCGTTCATTATTATTCTACAGGCAAGAAATCATAATCTTATTTAAAGTTACTGACCAGCAAATAATAATATGTATAGAGTTTTTTTGTTACCAGAAATTTTTAACCCTAATTTAGCCTAATTTAGTAAGGTAATTTTTTTTTTAAAGATTATTATTTGCCGCTAGTAAAGTTTTAGTAAGCACAATGAAATAAAGTTTTACTCATTTTTTTTTAAGTTTTTTTTTCCTGGTTAAAATTATCGATTATCTTTTGCCAATAACGCTATACTCAAGTTACTACCCAACCTTTTATACACTCCTAACCTAGTTTTCATGAGAAACACTACACGTCTACAAACAGGGGTCAAACGCGTTCGTGAGTGAAACAGACGTCATTGTCTACGGTGACGTTACTTAACCGTTATTTGCAAACCTTTTAGCGCCCTTCGAAGTTAAGTTAGAGTAAACAAGCAGCCCTACGTTTTGTGTTGAATACGTGTTATTCGCGAAAATGCCGTGGGAGTTCGATAACAGTGTGAACGTAAAATGTTTCATGAATGATTATTAAAAAATATATTTAATAGAAAAAAAATTAAGATTTTGATGTTGAATACCTTTGCTAAGTTTCGCATTACGTTACTAAATTCTTGAAATCTTAGTTATTGTTATATTTTATGCAATTTTAAATACCGTATTGATAAAAACAGTCAGTCCACTCGTGACGATGACGGTGATACAATCAGTAAATACTAGGTTTATTAACATCAAATTAATTTGTTACTTACCATAGTTGATGGAGCGTAGACCCTTTCCCAGGATCGAAACATCAAACTCGAACATCTGAAATAAAATAGAAAAACACATTAAAACCAGACGATCGCGTTTTCATAAAATCTCGAGCAACGGAAATATAATACTGGTTGTTCTAAGTATCAAAATTTCCGGATTCAAACTATTGAATGAACAAGATGATGATACACTTTATTATAATTTATTACCTGATTTGCATAAGAACGCCAAGTGGCACTCTAGACAAAGTGCGGCTTTCGATCAGCCATTATTATGATTTATGTCAATACAATCATGCGGTTTATAGCCAAATAACACTTGGCATACTTTCATAGAGCTATCCGTAAAAGCAAAAACTGATCAAAGCGTGCCTTAAGTGTTTTAGATCAATACTTAAACTGTACACATAAGGTACCGTTCAATCTTCACGAGGACGTAAACAAAACGTGTGGCATTTGAAATACAGACTTTTTACGTACCATGATAGGTCAAATATGGCTCACAATTGGAGCAAACATTGAACCAATATTAGGGTTAAAGACATTTATTCTCTCAATTCACTTAATAACTTTTAAACTATCGCGCTGCATGTTTAAAGTAATATTATAGAACGAGGATTACTTCGCAGGTACATGCATAAATACCTTTAGGGCTTGACGTTGCATTCACACACACACACACACACGCAAATACAATTCACTTAATTTAAGAAATACAAGATACGATGCACGTTGACTTAAGAAAATGCAACTTATAAGAATAAATTAATAGACGCGCAACACTTTACACTGATGTGGGTAACCAGAAAAAACGAAATATTTGTTGTCTTAGGGTACTCATTACATATCGTTTCTAGAAAGCAAGTCTATAGCAATTACACATTATTTTATGTAGCAACATTTTTGTTTTGATTTGTTTAAAAATATTACTTTATTTATTTACTAATTTGGTATATGCATAGTTGCGTGTTTTTATATTAATATTGACAATAATTGTCGTGCAATCTTTGGTTGCTTGAACTAGGATTATACCGTCCACAGTTTGCTCCAATATTTGAGCAAAAGTTTGGGAACATTTTGAAATTGGCACGAGATCAGACTTGTGTGTTGAAGTTCTGGTCTTTAACCTACATCTTATATATCCTAGTTACGTACACTAGTTCATATCTACATTAGTGAGATAGGCAACTAAACTAGGGTTAAGATTAATGTTCTATGACTGACCTAAATAAGCTTTCGCCTTGCCTAACCCTTGTACCTCTATCAAGACTATTTGGAATTTAGTTCGTATAAATCATTAATTGACTTAGCTTGTCTTAAGTGGGAGTACTTGGGACAAGATTTACTGGCATTCTTTTGAAGTGGCGTCATGTAGATGTATGAAAGCTGCTTAAACTCATTGCACAAACGTTTCTTACTAAATAAAATGTGCTTAAATATTATCTGCTCTATTTACATAAAATGGAAGAACACTCGAGCCAAGAGGTGATAAACAAAATTTAAAAGGTAACATGATGGCACATAAAAAAAGTTCAATACTGAAATTGCCGTAACGTTTAACAAATCAACCTTTGTTATAACTTTACCAAATAATAGTCGTAATGAAAAGAAAGTTCATAGAATTTAACCCACCCCTTTGTATGTTAAAAAACCTCGCTGCCTACATTTTCAATTTATAAAAATTGAGAATAATAAATGTAAAAAGTGTGACGAATTGACTTGAGAGTTATTTATTAACTGACAGTGGGACCCTTAATATGATGCGCCTTATTGATAAAAAATATATTTTAGAAACGCATATTGAAATAAAGTACCCTCATGTTTAAAAACCATAACTTCAATTTATAGGTGAATAAAGTTCTATGAGTTTTATTAAATTAAATGTTTGAACTGCTACCATTTAAAAAAAAAACAAGTGCTTTACTATATAAATAATATATTTATTTTGTTTTTTAATCTTACGTGTTTTTTACAAAAGATCTTCACAGTTAATTTATGTAAATTCAAACCGTGTTGTTGGCCTCAATTCTGAACAACAGATGAGCCAGTCAAGTTTCATGTCAAACCTCAATACGATTAAGTCAACGCGCTAATCCTATTCACATCACTAGACTTAGAACCATTAGCGACTAACCCTTTTTTCCATTATCGGTTCATCTAATTAATTAACACCGGTTTTTGTCGTACAATCCGTGGCAGTCGTAACTCTGTCATTCCTAGATTGGCGTCCGTCTATCCGAGCGTACACTAGAACCAAACTCGGTGCGCCCACACACGATAATTAAGTTCGAAGCAAGCTTAATGCAATCGTTCAACCGATAAACAGCTGTTCGTATTTGCATTTAAAATCGATATACTGCCGTTTACGTGTTAAGACGTACCTTGATTGACTTGACGTTCACTATTTTTTTATCGTCGTTAAGTTGTTACTATAAATCTAGTTGGTGTTATCGATGTTGCTTTGGTTATTCAATTTCTTAATTAAGTCGGTTTTATTAATTATTATTATAGGATACTGAATAAACTAGGTACTTAGCAGGGTTTAAACAGCGCGCTTACGATGAACTCTTGAAGGACCTTTCACCCGGCTATGGCCGGTTTTGCATGAAATAATACCTGTTTTATTTAGCCATTTTTGTGATACATACCCTTATGTAATAAACATGCTGCCTTGAGCGATATATGTATCACCTAAGGCAACATGTCCTATGTAATACCTACTATCTTGTATAGTTTTTTCTATCCATGATAATAATAAATCATCATAATAACATAACATTTAAAAATAATGACAATTGTAATGCTTAACTTTTGTAACCGGAAGCTTAATCCATAAAGAAAATACTCACAAGTATCTAATACCGTAATAAAATGAATAGTTTTCTATGAATAATGACCAATTTGAGTCCCATTAGTTATTAATGAGGCATTAATATGCTCAATTAGAATCTTTCAATACAATCTTATAACCAAATAGTTGCTATGCATGACGACGTGTGTATTGTTTGCTGCCAATTGTTTGTTGTGTAAATAACGGTTAACGGATATCGTACTCATATGGACAGAATTTTAAGGTATCCGATAAATATCGATACCCTATTTTTCAAGTGCATTCGAGGCACGTAATGATTGCCTAAAGTATATGTAATATAATGCTCAAATAATGTGCTCCAGATTGACTTATTGGAAGCTTTGTTAAAATTTCCTTTTTTCTGAATAGTCATAGTATATTTTTAGTATGTTATTTTGTGTGATTCCCGGATGCTTAAAATAACTGCGAATGACTGATAAATATGAACTTTTAAAGGAGACAAACTCTTAAATCCTATCAAAAGTATTTTTTATGACAACAAAACTCCAAATCCAAGTACATTCTCACACAAAAAACATCGAAAGCACCCAATCTATTTCAATTACGTTAAAAATCACACCATCATCCACACACGCCCGTATTCGGATGCGATTTGTTCCGGAGCGTGGCGAATGCGCAGCGCAGCGCCGTCGTTGCGCAAGCGCAATGAATGACGCTGCCTCATTAGGCCGGAACAAACTTACGCGACGCTAGTGTGAACTTTGGATATTATTTTAGTCGAAGAAGTGTGAGGTATGAGTTTCGTCATCTTAGTACAGTCATGCACAGAACACACACTGTTATATTGACAACTACAGTTAAATTTTTCGAAGAAATAAAGGCGATTTTTATATAGCTTGGTTACTTAAGTGTGGACTAATGTATGCAGGTTTCCGTGGACAACCACACAAATAGGTGTTTGATATTGTCATAAAAGCAGATTAGGTAATTTATTAGTTAACAACCGTTGGTTTAGCATCCTGTGATCGCATCAGTTTTGTTTCACACCTACATTGAACTAACGAAGAATTTTCAAAATCAACTTTAAGAACAAACGATTCCCCTTCAAACAAACCCAAAATCTCATATTATAAGGGAAGTATGAAAATTTCAAAATGACATAATACTTAAGTATATTTAGTTAAGTAGATGAGGAAACATAATTTACAGTTAGCTTTCTTCTTAGAACATACGAAACTAAATATAGAGCAGTTAATAGTGTTCGTTGTCGCACCGTCCCTGCACTGACCCGATTTGGTAAGCTCAGATAATACTCAGCTACAGGAAGTGAGTGTGTCAGTATGAAATGTATGAAAAAGATACAATAGAAACTCCATTGTAGTCTATTGTTGGCACATTTGACAGACTTCGGTCGGGAAGGAAGCGAATTTCGGCGTAATAATAATGTACATCAATTTGTATTCTTAAGCGTATGAATTGGGCAAATTATGCATACTTTATACTGAATTGCTCTTTGTAGGGGCTTTTATCGTGATTGCTAAGCCTTTTGTTCTTAAGGACTTGTTCGTAAACGATAGGAAATTTTGATTTGTCATTGTTATTATCGGTTCGAGTAAGTCATTTATTTTTATGACTTTTACTTTATCCTTTTAGTCTACAATCCTTTTATTTTTATAATATTTTTAGGGGTAGATAGATGCACTAATAAAGGAGTAAGTGTAAAAATATTATCTGTAAAAATACCTACCTCAAAAAATTTCATTGCCTCCAAAAAATAGCTCTTTAATATACAGATTTAGAGATAATTGGAATAAGTTACAAAACTTTTGACTTTATGGAAATGCAACAAGGAAACTATTTTTTATTTAAGTCAGTTAGAGACGCCTACTAATTGAATAGGACGGTACAGGAATCAGAGGGAACGGTTGTCCCCTAAAGTTTAAAGGGGATGCATAGAGGGTAGGTTGCGATGCGTGGACGAATTCTTATAGGGAGATGTAACATGGAGCTACGAAACACTATTACATGTCTAGTAAAATGTTTTGGAAGAAACTATAGAGAAAAACTAAAAGTAGATACGTAATGAGAAACGATATTTACGTTGACGTCACATATAGTTTTTGTCCTTAAATTTTAATGAATTATTAGGTAGGTTTTGAATGCCATATAGTATACCTAATAGATATATTATTTGGTATGGCAATTAAGTTGAAATATGCAATTATCAACTTTTACAGAAAGCTGAAACCCAAAACTTCGGAATGAAGCCTCTGATTAATGTTTTTCTAATATGTTTTTTTTTTTGTCCAAGAAAAGATCGCATAGTTTCGTAGCTCTAATACAATTTACAACCAAACATTGTGGGTGAGATTCCATTGCAGTAATATCATTGCTAAGATTGTGGGTAAAATTGCTTCATGTAATTTGTTCGGGGGCTCGACAAATCCATCTTGTGATGTCAGGGTGCAAGGTGCAGGGGATACGATCGAATGCCGCCGTTAATAAGTCGAGGTTTGAGGTCCAAGAGATTTGAGGTAATTGGCTGGAACCCATTGGCATTTAGCGATCTAAAGTATTCGGAGAAAGTCCGTCTTTTGTTTTCTTCGTGACCCGAAGGCAGTTATGTAAATTGTTTTGTAGTAACGTCTGTTTGTATGTAAATCTGATCAATGAAGCACTAACTATGCTCACGAATGACAATAATGAAAAACGTTTAAAACTGTTACAGCGGCAAAATCTGGCATTTACTTTTATGGTGACATAAAGGAAGACAAAAGTTAAAATATACTATCAGGGAAGTACACGATCTATATGAAGACTTTTCCAGTGCCTAAACTAGAAATCCTAGGTATTTTTTTTACAAGTAATCCGTTGTGTACTTGGATATTGTAGCTTACTCTTTGAGTATACTGTTATGTTACATTTCACATGCACAAAGTCAACAATTTCTTCTCACTCATGATTTTTGATAACTTCATTTCCGTCTTTTGAACAACTTAGAAAATCAAACAAATGACACACTTTTCATTTCCTCTTTTCACACCTGACAAATATGTACATACTTAATAGACGAATGCACTTAACAGTCATGCTAATTCACAATCAGGGTCAGAATACTTGCCGAAAGTTATAAAGTATCAATGGTTTAGAAAGTACATATTTACACTATTTTTTAGTTGTTTGGTGAAAATTTACTTTTTTAAGTTCGAATTGCCACTTAAAATACTTTTTCTTCTGCAAAAGCTTTTCCCATGAATTGTAGATACGATTTCATCTCTTTGTGTACGTAATTTCAGCTATCATTTCAACCATGCAACCAAATTTAACATAATAAATAACAAAATAATATTTATGTAACTTAGTTGCATATTACGATTAATTGACATCTACATTTTAGATGCCTAACAACTGTATAATGTAGTCGTCTCAAAATATTGACATTATAACATGTAAGTTCAAGTGACACATCACCAGTAAATCAAAAAATATCAAAGACGCAACGATAAAAGTATTCGATTAAAATCTTGAAAGGGGGATACAAGTAGTTACATTTCATCTTTATCTCCACACATGTTAGGAGAAGGGTTGCTATGAACAGAAATGGAAGCCACTTCAAAGCAGACCGACAAAGTAAACACTTATTTTATACATGGCCGTTTTTATGGGAACAGCTTTGTGATCTCCGAGAGTGTATGAAACGATACCCACGTTCAGAGGAATAATTGAAGACGTATTTAGGTCAATATTTAGTTTTGAAAGTAGCTTCTTAAAGGTTATGACTTCCTGGTACCTGTTCCCTGATTTCTGCAGTATAATTTCTTTAATGAAATATTGTTCTGCTATTCTCTAATCGTTTTTCAACTATAAGGGTTATTTATTTATATAAAATCACATGTATTTTGTGTAGGTATCATTGTAAACATAACTATTATTCATTTTTCATCAAAATTAGAGCATAAAACATTCAATATAATTTTCAACTCTTACATTTAATTTCTCTGCACAATAATCACATTACTATTAAACAATTTTATGAATGTTTATCAAGTTCCTAAATTTATTAAATGTGAATTGACCATTGTGAACAAATAACGTAAAATTCAAACGGTATTATAAGTAAATAAAAATGCAAACCATAAAAGGAGATGTTAACCCAAAATAAAGGACAGCCCACAAAAACGGATAAAATATGGAATAAAAATAAAATTTACAATTGATTACAACTTATGGAAACAGCTTTATTTTTCTCATAATACTAAGTTTTCATTCACGTCACAGTTATTACTTTATGATAATGTAAATAAACAAGGTTATGAACAACTAAAATACAGCTATAATAATATAGCTCATATTTTAAGAAAATAATTGACAATGTACGGGTCCTTAAGCTTTGTAATCTAAAAGCAATAACTTTGTAAACTGAATCACACAATCCATTATGTCACATATAAGATATTTAATAGACCAAAAGTGTCCATAAAATAGTGTATCGAATCCCGCTTTCATTTTTTGCAGCAATCGTCGTGCCCACGCGTGTATTAAACTCCCCTTAAGTATTCTGATCCATTGTAAGTCTGCACGTATGGACATTTCAACTTTTTACCGTGATGCCAAACAAAGCTTATTTTCGAGTGTTATAAGAAACGGACGGTTTATTTAGCCATTGTTGGTGAACCATTTATCTCTTTAATTTATGGGGTAGCGTCGCGAATCGTGGACATATTTTTGTTGAAGGAGCTAACGCAGTCACTGTTGCATTGTTGGGCGTAGGTAGCTGTTTAGGGCTTGAAATCAAAAGGATTTAAAAAGCAAAAAAAAAAATTTATGAACGAAAATATTAGCAAGAATTTCGTGATCTTGTTAACTTAGAGTATAATAGACAACGTTATTACACTGTCTAGCAACTACATTTAATTAATTCGACTTTGACTAAATTAGTAAAATTATTTAATTTTAATTTGTCTGTGAATCTCAGTGACTGTTATTTACAAAATAACAAACACACAAGCCTATCTTAAATAATGGAACCAGACTAAATATATGTATAGTATATACTCGTATATAAATAATTGACTACATTTTCTTTTGATCAGATGACATTGATGTAGATAACACAATTACTCTTAGAAAGATGAATATAAAATATTTCTTAAAATTATATTTAGAACACCCAGAGCTTCAACAGATGAAATAAAAGACGATTGACAAATTAACTTACAACAGTTTCAACCTACAAACAGAGTTATGTCACCAACATTTCAACCAATACCTCCCGAATTCTCCGAAATCTCGTATTCAGTGTCCAGTTCTCAGCGGGTATCGTTCTGTAGACGCTGTGCCACTACCGGCCTCCACAATTCGTCACACAGCGTAACCTTATTAACCATTGTTTGAGCTTCGTTATGCACAAAGTAATTTTCTCTGGTCGGATTGTTGCACTTGTGGTGTACGGCAATAAAAACATTTATCAGGCTCATTCGGTGAGAGTAGGTGTTAACTTGTTGAACAAAGACCACCTCGACTGCTTGTACTGCTGCTACTGTTTATTAACAATTAACCGGACGTGACTCAGTCGTGTGATACTCGAATTGTCTCGTTTTCTGGTGGGTTCCAGTAGTGTTTATGAAACAAACTCATACATTGCACCTACGCAAACCTAATTGAAATATTGATACAAATACCCGTTAAGATTGTTGTTTGCTTTCGTTTCTTTACAGTTCTTAGTTGGTCGTTATGGCGTTCTATTTTGAAGTGTTTTGTGTTGGTCATATCGGTCTTAAGTCGCCTAATTTTAGAATCTTAATTAAATTCCTTCTCGCCTTTATGGCTCTTTGCGACTTGCACTGAACTTGGTATTTAGTAGTTTTAGTGTACTTGATGAGATAGAAATTCTGGGTAATCAAATTACTTTTGAAATAGAAAATGGAAAAAACTGTATTTATCTGTTTTTGTGTCTATTGTATAAATGTAGGTCCTGTTTTCAAAACAAAATAACATTGACCGATTGTGATTTAGTATTCAACAAAATCTAGATATCATTTTTAATCATTTAACTCATATATATCATTGGCGGTCCTTTTGATTAAAGATTTTACAGCGTTGACCATTTAGGCCATGTTAGTTGAAGCACTGATAATGCATACATTGTTAATTAGGCAGATAAAGTCAAATACCTATCTCAGTAATTAGACAAGGCGTATATTTATCAGAGCATATTAAACTTAGGTTCATGTGATTTGGAGATCATCTTACCATTTGATCATTTTATCGAAATGCCCACAGAAATTGTAATATAATGTAGCATAATCTTAAAGATTTATTCTAGCTTAAAAGGGTTATTGACTGTATGTAAACGAAACAGTACCTACTTTCAGTATGTTTATTCCAATTTAAGGGACTTAACATATCTATTTAGACGAGTTTTATAATTAGTAATTAATAACGTAGTATACTTGTGTGTAGACCACTTATACAGGCGTGAATACAATTATTTTCTATACAAATAAAATTAAACAGCAGAACCTATTTATAAAGATATTTTATGAAAATGTATGAGCTCATCAATAACAGTTGAACGTGACATCAAATAAATTTTCAATTCATTTTCTGTATGTACATTTTCAAGTAAAGAATCTTATGGGGCAATTCACCTACTTTCTTAGCTAGGCATAAAGGCGGGCCAATAAAAGTGAATGCACTAAATGTAAAGGTTCTCTCCCATTACAGCATTCGCCTGTAATGTAACGTTACAGATTTGAGCATTACACTGAGGGAGGAGAGCATTGCAATTTAACTTGTTATTGTAAAATGTGTAATATCTCGATACGACTTGTAACATCAATGCAAGTAGAGCACTTGTAATTTACAGCTACACTATGGCTCATTTTGCACTAGGCGTTAGGTCTCGTACTCAGGGTGTGGGAGATTTCTAGAAAGCATGCCACAGGGACTGCATGCGGTTTACATTCTTACTGAACGTTAGAGCCCGTATTCGGTGTGCGGGAGTCCGTAGTCGTTACCCCTTACATAGGAATCCGTCCTTCTTTATATCGACTAGTGAGAATGAGCCAATACATGCGAATGCTCATCAGTCAAGGAGTCTTGTATTGTATAATGATCGAGGTCGAATCTGTAATGTTACATTACACTCGAATGCTCCTAGTGCCTTAACATAAATCTCTTAGCAATTACACCGGTCACGCCTGTATAAGTTTTAATTAATCGGTGAATTACACATGTAAGTACTTTATGCTGGTACAGTTGTTGAAGCTTGTCGTGTACGGGTTTACGATTGTTTGTTCCCATTTGTAATTGTTTTATGTTACGATTTGAGGACGTTTGAATTGAATGAAAATATTTATTCTGCAAGAGAGAAGATTAAAACTTAATTTTTTTCTAAAGAAACTAGATATATTTAAAAACGAATAACATTTCATTTCCAATTAATTATTTAAAATATTTATGCAACAATAACTTTATTAATTAATTATCTCTTTTAAATTCGAGATTTTTTTTTCTAATTTTTTTTTTAATATACTCTTAGCATTACTTTAACTTGTCTCATGTTTGATCACTGTGCACTTTTATGTACTAATTATTAGATAGTTGCGATTTTTGTTTGCTTAATTTTTGGTGTTCACTTTTCAGACACAAGCTTTTACCCTTAGGTAGGTTTTAAGTGTAATTAAGTTGAATAAGATAAGTTTTATTATGGCATCAGAATCAGATTTTGAGCAATCTACAACACAGTTTTGAATTAAAAATATAATATGAAAAAATAAAATAAATTATATTTTATTTTGAACTTTCGACTACAGTGTGTTTAATTATAGTTATCGTATCGTAAAAACATTGGAAACTGTTCTAACTTCTGATGGTACGTGTCGATGATAGTTACTACCGATGTCAATGACGGCTTCATTCTCCCGACAGATCCTTTCCGCTCGTTTAACACGAATTCTAATGCAAACGAACATCTTACTAGGCTGCGCTTACGCAAGTGATGCTCGATAACTTGAATCTTCTTATTGATGTACAAACAGTTTTACCTATAGATTGGATTAAGAGATACTAATTATAACAGTTCACTTCGAATTATTTACTGCTTTTGTATGATCGAATTGTACACATAAAATAATAACATTTGTCGGAAAAGTAATTTCATTTAGGGAAAAATATTTTCAATTACTAAGACCAATGTGGTCTTGTGTGTTTTTGTGAAATAAATACTAAAATAGAAATGTTTTTTGGTTAGTACTCGTTATTAATATGTTTAAAAGAGCCCTTTGCTCATCAACAGCATATTAAATTCTTGAAGTATAAGCCTGATAATGAATATTGTTTTTTTTTTTATATTATTTTCTTCGTTCAACATTTTTTTTCTATTTTGGTTTTACTTGAAGTGAATTTAAACTCAAGAAATAATTACACATTGGTGCCTATAAAACAGGTAAATAGCTGAACCACCTGTGCACCGAAATAAAAACATTCTTTATTATTGATTGGAAAGGTCATAAAAGTTTTATGTGCATTTTAATACACGTTTATTGCACCCAATATTTTAGCGAAAGTTGATCACAATAATATGAGTATAAACCGATTTTCTAAGATTACTGTTACAATTTTGAAATAGTTACTTTAAACCGTTATCAATTACTTGATTCGTTCGAGACTCCGATTACGCAGGAATGTCTATTAGCAGTAATAGCTAATGCTTTGGATTTGAAGTAAACATTTAAATGTTGGCCTTTTCTCCAATTTCTACATTTTACCGATCCCTAGTAATAAAATAAGAGTACGAGTGCCACAACTTTTAAGTAATTCCAATTGACCATTTACTACCAAAACATTAATTTATATTTAATCTTAGTTAGGAAACAATGAACAGATAAAATCGGAATAAAACGACTCAACACCTTAAATTGCAGGTATCATGGTCACGGGGATCCCCCCAAGCGCTTACGTCCACGTCGTGATTCCCGGAAACGCCGTCCTCTGACACTTCGGTAACGCAGAAGCAGAGGACGTGCGGCTAAAGTGCGCTTGAACTAGTTGGTGAGCAAATTGTGATATTATCATACAATGCGATCTATGAAAGGTAAAAAAGGTCCTTCTCAGGACCAGGGGGAGGGTCCCACCTCCCAGCCCCTTGAGCGGTTTGCTCAGGGACTGGCAAGGGGGGACACTCGCCCGGAGGAGGTTTGTGGTGATGTGTCCGATTCTTCGGACGGGGCGGATATGCGCAGCATATCAAGTGAGTGTCGAAGTGGTCTGGCGTCTAAATTCTGGCGTCAGACGAAGAAGAGAAAGGCGGAGGTGGAGCCGAAAGTATCGGCGTCCAGTGCGGACGAGACTGAGGCGTCACCTGCCAGAAGGCTGAGAGCTCGGCCGCTGACGACTGGATCAGCTAAGATTGTGAAAGTGGGTCGGCGAGCTGCGGAGGCAGCTAGGGCGGCAAAGTCCTTATCGGCATCGAGTGAGGACGAAGAAGTGGCTTCCGTACCCAGTCCTAGGAGGAGCTTGAGAGGACGTGAAAAGGAGTGTCGGGCCTCGTCCTCCTCGGTATCAAAGCCGGAAATAGATATTGTTTCTGGCGACGACATTAGTCGAAAGGTCCAGGAGGCTGTGACCTCCATGAGATCGGTAGCCAAAGCGCCAGGGCTTAAAGGGACAAACCAGAAGGCCCTGAAACAGGCGGCCGCCGTTATTGAAGAGAATATGGAGGCGCTCCTCCAGCGATCGGCATCGGAAGAGGCATGTCGATTAAAACAAGATAACGAACGCCTCAAGACGCAAATGTCGAGTCTCCGCGAGGAACTCGACGAAATAAAGACGGAGTTAGCTGCCTTGAAGTACGGTCCTCAGCAGGAAGATGAGGTCAGAACGCAGGTTAACAGAGATTCGGAACTGATGGCGGCCTTCAGAAGCGAGGTTGCTAAAATCCTAGCCCGGGTCTCATTTTTAGAAGGCAAGATTCTGCGACCCCCTTTGGTTTCAGATAACCAGCCTCAAGTGTCTGCGGAAAATCACCCGGCTCAGGTGCCTAAACAGTGCGTGACATATGCGGCGAAGGCGCGCAAGAACCTCTCCAGGTCTAGGAAGCAAGCTGCAGCGGCTTCCACGATGGAGGAACCGCAGCCGTCAGTTGCCCCTCTTGTACAAAAGGCAAGTGCGACAAGTAAGTTGCAGAAACTTACTCCGCCTCCAGGCCCCAGCCAGCCCAAACCTAATATGGGAAAATGGGAAACAGTGGGTGCGAGTAAGAAAGTTAAGAAGGCGCTAGCTAAGGCCCGCAAGAAGGCCGAAAAAGAAAAGGCTAAGGATAAGGCGCGGCTAAAAACGCCAAACTCGACGGCGGTAGTTCTGACGTTGCAGCCAGACGCTGTAGAGAGAGGGATGACCTACTCCGAGGTCATGACCAAGGCCAAGCAGGGCATCAGCCTGCAAGAGCTGGGCATTGCGGGGCTCCGACCGAAAATTACGGTTACGGGCGCTCGCATGCTACAAATACCCGGGGCTACCAGCGGGGATAAAGCTGATGCCCTGGCTGAGAAACTGAGGGCGACTTTGCAGGCGGAGGACGTCCGCATCTCTAGACCTTCTAAGTGTGCCGAAGTAAGGATCACTGAGCTGGATGACTCCGCAACCAGAGAGGAAGTCATCGCCGCAGTTTCTCAGAAGGGCGGTTGTTCTCCCGGCGAAGTTCGCACGGGAGAGATAAGAAAGGATCGCACTGGACTAGGGACAGTTGTTGTTTCCTGTCCGGTTACAGCTGTCAAGAAGCTGCTGGAGGCCCAAGGGCAGGACCGACGACTCAAGGTTGGATGGTCTTCGGCACAGGTTAAACTTATGCAGGCGAGGCAGATGCGTTGCTTCCGTTGCCAATTGAGTGGGCACGTGGGAGTTGCATGTTCATCAAAAGTCGATTGGTCGCAGCGGTGCTTCCGCTGTGGCCAACCTGGCCACAAGATGCAAGAATGCTCGGCCCCACCTCATTGCCCAGTATGCGAGGCGCTCGGCAAACCAGATGAACATATCGTTGGTACTCGGTCCTGTGGGGCTAACAAAGAGCCCTCGAAAAAGCGGCCGCAGGTACCAAGTCCGGCCAAGGAAGGAGCAATGGATACCGACGCCCATTAATGGCTCTTCGGATACTCCAAGCTAACATCAACCACTCCGCCAGAGCGCAAGACCTGCTTTTGCAGAGTATGGCGGAGTGGTCGATAAGTGTGGTCATCGTGTCTGAACCGTACTACGTCCCACCCAGGTCTAACTGGGTAGGGGACGAGGACGGTTTGGTCGCCATAATATCGTCTGCGGCTTCTGGGTACCCGACCCTCGAAAATACCTCAAGGGCGAGAGGTTTTGCCGCCGCTCGTATCGAAGAGCTAGTTGTTGTTGGTGTGTATTTTTCACCGAATCGGCACCTACCAGAATTCGAAGAATTTTTGGACCGACTCGGTTTATTCGTGGTCCAACACCGGTCATGCCCTGTCATAGTCGCCGGAGACTTCAACGCAAAATCCACTTCGTGGGGCTCCCCGGCGACAAATGCTCGAGGAAGACTGGTTGAAGAGTGGGCCCTGGCACTAGGCTTGGTGCTTTTAAACCGAGGCGCAGTCAACACATGTGTCCGGTACAATGGCGGCTCTATTGTTGATCTCTCCTTCGCTAGTCCAAGCGTCGCAAGTCAGACGACAGATTGGAGGGTAGTTGAGGGGGTGGAAACGCTGTCGGATCACCTTTACATCCGATTCAGCGTCTCCACACAATCCTCAGTTGGGCGAACGGAGGGAGATGCGATTGCAGGCGAGGTTCAGGGTCCCCGTTGGGCCATAAAAAAGCTGAACAGAGAGCTCCTCGAGGAGGCAGCCATTATTCTGGCCTGGGAGTCACAGACGATGGAAGAACCGATCGATATAGATAGGGAGGCTGTTCAGTTTCGACAACTCCTAACCAGGCTTTGCGATGCGGCGATGCCCCGCGTACGCAACAACGAGCCAAGGACGCGTCAGGTGTACTGGTGGTCGCAAGACATCGCTCGCTTGCGACATGTGTGTGTAAATGAACGCCGCCAGTACGCTAGGTTTCGTCGGAGGCGACGTCGCCCCGAAAATGCAGATGCCCAGGAGACCGAGCTGTACAACCGATACACATCGGCGAAGCAAACCCTGCAGCTAGCTGTCAAAGCCGCTAAGGAAAAAGCTCGCCACGAGTTGCTGGCTGAGTTGGACAGGGATCCGTGGGGCCGGCCCTACCGGCTAGTAAGAGGCAAACTCCGATCTTGGGCCCCTCCATTGACTCAAATTCTCCGTCCGCAGCTCCTTCGAGACGTAGTGGCCGCTTTGTTCCCCGAAAGCGATCCCAGCTTTGCCCCACCAGCAATGACAAGACGATCTAGCGACCACCAAGTTTCTGTCGACGCCGCTCCAGAGGTGACGGAAGAGGAACTTCAGGCGGCTACTAACCGGCTCAGGGTCAAAAATACGGCTCCAGGGCCAGACGGGGTCCCTGGCAAGGCTCTCGTCCTGGCTCTCAAGTCAATGGGACCACGCCTCTTGAGACTCCTGAGTGTGTGCGTGCAGCAGGGCCGTTTTCCGTCGATCTGGAAGTCCGGAAAATTAGTTTTGCTTAGGAAGGAAGGGCGCCCCGCCGAATCGCCATCAGCATACCGCCCGATCGTGTTGCTGGACGAGGTGGGCAAGATCTTTGAAAAAATCATTGCAGACCGCCTCGTCTACCATCTAACACAAGTCGGGCCGGATTTGGCGGAAAGTCAATATGGTTTTCGGCGGCAGCGCTCTACGATCGATGCCATAGCTTACCTAAGGACACTGACGCGGGAGGCCACGGCTTGCGGCGAAGTGGTGTTGGCAGTGTCCCTCGATATCGCCAACGCCTTCAACAGCATCCCAACAAGTTGCATTCTGGAGGCACTCGTGCACCACCGGGTTCCGACCTATATGCGACGGCTCTTGACGGCATATCTGTCGGACAGAGTCGTCGTATTCCCGAACCAGGAGGGCTTGGGACGCCACGAAGTTGGGCGCGGTGTTCCGCAGGGCTCGGTTCTGGGCCCGATCCTGTGGAACATCGGGTACAACTGGGTCCTACGCGGTGAGTTTCTGCGGGGTGTCTCGTGCATCTGTTATGCCGATGACACGCTTGTCACCTCGCGAGCCGAAAACTTTAGGTGTGCTTCCATCCTGGCCACTGCGGGTGTGGCACAGGTCGTTGCGCGCATTCGGAGGTTGGGGCTAGAGGTGGCGCTACACAAGTCCGAAGCCATATGTTTTTATGGTCCCCGGAACGCGCCACCTGCTAACTCTCACATCGTTGTTGGCGGTGTTCAAATCGGCATCAGACCAACACTCAAGTATCTGGGTTTGGTTCTTGATAGCCGGTGGGACTTCGGGCCCCACCTTCGGCAGTTGACGCCGAAGTTGATAAGGACGGCCGGGGCATTGTCCCAACTGCTGCCAAACCTCGGAGGTCCTAACGCTTCGTGCAGAAGGCTCTATACCGGTATCGTCCGGTCCATGGCCCTCTATGGCGCCCCAATTTGGGGAGGTAACCTGACGGCCCGCAAAGCTGCGTTGCTGCAGAAACCACAACGTGCACTGGCTGTCAGAGTCATCAGGGGGTATCGGACGATCTCCGGTGAGGCTGCCACCTTGCTCGCGCAGTCGCTGCCCTGGAAGCATGAAGCCCAAATCTTAGCCCAGCTGCATACTTGGCGTAGGCGGGCAACCCAGGACAGCGTACTCTCGCTGAGCGAGAAAAGAGAGGAGCTGCGAGCAGCAGCCCACGCGACCTGGCTCGAACGTCTCGGCGAACCCACTGCTGGGCATAACACCATTGCCGCCATCCGACCTGTCTTCTGGGACTGGCTGGAACGGCGTCACGGAGACCTCACGTTCCGGTTGACGCAGGTGCTTACCGGACACGGCTGTTTTGGGACGTACCTGTGTCGAATCGGACGTGAGCAGTCGAAGGCGTGCCACCACTGCACGGCCCCGGAGGACAGCGCTGCACATACATTGCAGGCCTGCCCAGCGTGGGATGGTGAAAGACGCGACTTGGTCGCTGAGATTGGTGGACAGGACCCCTCACTACCGGCTGTGATATTGGCCATGGTCCGGAGTGAGAGCGCCTGGCGGGCGATGGTCACCTTCTGCGAAGTCGTGGTCGCAGCAAAGGAAGCCGCCGAGCGACAGAGGGAGGCAAGCGCTGTGCTCCCTTCGCGCCGCAGGCGCCCAGGGCGCCGCAACAGGGCGCTGCATGACCTCAGACCACCCTGAGGTGGGGCCTGCGGGTGACGGGGAGGGCACCTCGTCACCCGATCAGCTGACAGGCCCCAGGAGGATACGGACGCGATGTTCCACGCGTTCGTTTTCAGAAGGAATGAGGGGTGGGCACTTTACACCCACCCCTCCAGAAGGAGTCCTTAAAGGACCGTCGCCTGCCGGAGCTGCGCTGAGAATGCTTAGCGATCCCGCGGCTCCAGCAAAGGCGAGAAGGGAACCGGGGTGTTTTTGGTCGGTGCAAGTCCGACATATCCCCACGTCGTGCCCTCGACGTGGGTCGAAATCATTAGATTTTCACCCCGACAAAAAAAAAAAAAAAAAAAAAAAAAAAAAAAAAAAAAAAAAAAAAAAAAAAAAAAAAAAAAGGTATCATGGTCACGGGGAGACACCAGCAGAGGTCGAAACGTCGGGACATAAAATCTAAAATAAACCGCGATATAATCCGTAACAAGTAGTTTTATTTCAAGGCATAAAATTCGCAGCAACAAATAAAATGGTTAAGAATTCACATTGGCCAGTATTTTTTTGTACCCTGAAACATCTATTCTATTCCATTCTAAGCCTCACATTTATATTACCTATACGTACATAATTCCACCTTGCTTTACACGGAAACGAGCGGTTTAGTGCTCATAAATCGTAAAGCCGGAACCCCACCGCTGCGCAGGCTGTGCACGGATGCGTGGCTCACCTCTGCCGCGTGGGTTCATTAGTTCGGCGGCGTCGGTCTCCGTTTCCACTGAGGCGCACGGACACGGATGTGTCGGCCACGCAGCTCGTAGCTATGCATGGGGTACAGTCACGAGCAAAATTATGTATACATAATAATATGCGAAATTGTTAAACGAAATTAGTGAGTTTTTTTGTCGAATCTCTTCTGCCATCTGGCAATCAATGCATACTGACAGATGACACTTGAAAATAAAATAGTTATTTTTTTTTTTTTAATAAAAAAAAATATTTGACTTCAAATCAATATATTATTTTTATAATATAGACAATAGCGCTTCCGAGTAACAATATAATTTAGGTATTGTGTAGTAACATCTGTTTTACTTATATGAATTATAAATAACTTAGTTCTTACATAAATTATACTTAACACAACTTAAATGTATGTATATATACCAGGAACATTAATTGTACCTCTTATTTATAGTAGCTTATTCTTATAATAATTTCTTAACAATATTATGTGTGTACATATTTTTGCTCGAGACTGTACATAGTCGTGGGTCGCCGAGAAATGGCCGACCCACGCAGCTGGGATGCGTGGGTCGGCCACGTGGCTGAGCTACGTTCCGCCTATTCGAGTTAGCTACGCGTGTGTTTATGACGTCAATTGCTGCGTAGCATGTCCGTGCGCTGCGGTGGAAACGCTCTCATACATTTTGTACTAAAGCGAAGCTGAACACACGTGCACAGCCTCTCCGTGCGCAGCGGTGGGGTTCCGGCTTAAGTTACACACATGATTCACTTTAAAAATCGTGGAATACAAAATTCCTTTTAATAGGAACGTAAAATACGTATTTAATCAGAACCTAGTTAAACTAGCTATTAATCAACTAGGCACAAGATTTTACAACGCTTTTGTTTCAAGTTTCATTGCGATTTGAAAATTAATACTGGTTGTGTACAAAGATTTGTTTCCTTGATTCTTCAAGCCGGATGTATGAAGGAACATATTATTAAAAGTAGAGTTTATTAGCTCGTCTCAAGTACTGATTCTTTTCTCATGGATGCTCTTACGAATATGTTTAACATATCGTAAATTATTAAACATTCGTTTGAAATTAAAACATCGTTGAGTAATATATCCTTGGGAATCATAAGATTCTCAAGGATATATCTCATAGTAAAATCGGCTCTAGTGATAGTGATGAGTCTTATAAATGGAAGCAGGTAAACAATTTTGTTATTTCTTACAGCCTATGATGCGACATAGATTATGCAATTATATTATTACGACGTAAATTTAAAATCAAGAAAAAATACGCTTTCTAGCATAAAATGCGAAGTAACGTCTTGTTAAGAAAGTCTTGAGATGTATGAAGACCTACAGCGAAGACAATTTCGATTATAAAATGTAAAAACCCATGTCAGACCATAACGAGAATATAAAGTTAGATTAAGCCAATTCACATTCAGTATTTTGTGCTGCAATGCAAATCACAGTTCTGACTATTGTGTCTCGTGGATCGTGAGCTCCGGTCATTATAATATTCAAATTCTATAATATTTTACTGTTCAGAGATGGCGAGTTTGTGGGCGTTTCTCGTGTACTTGACTTTTAGAACAAATGAGAATTTATTGGAGAATTCATTGATAAATAGTTTACGGCTAGAGCTTTTTCAATTTTAGAATAAGAAAAACCGTCGTTTGAGTCGTGGAACGTGCCTCAACCGACAATGACCGTTTGAAACAAAAAGACGAAAATCGAATACGGAACTGTCAAAAAAGAAGCCGGCTTACGATATTTTTTGTTGCGGTTGCCAATGAATTTAATTCAATTAGTTGTTAATCTATACATATAATAAAATTGTAGAAAAGTGGTGTCTGTACAATGGAAATATAAACAAAAAAAGTAGCAAGGGTTGTTAAAATATCGATGCCGAACCCGAAATTATAATTATTATTATTTTTGTCTGTTTGTCTGTTTGTCTGTTTGTCTGTGTGTTTGTGCACGCTAATCTCAGAAACGGCTTACTCGATTAAGATGCGGTTTTCACGAGTATATTGTTGTAAGCTTCACTTAACATTTAGTGTTTATTTCATGTCAATCGGTACATAAATAAAAAAGTTATGTCAATTTGAAAAATCATCTATACATATAATAAAATTGTAGAAAAGTGGTGTCTGTACAATGGAAATATAAACAAAAAAAGTAGCAAGGGTTGTTAAAATATCGATGCCGAACCCGAAATTATAATTATTATTATTTTTGTCTGTTTGTCTGTTTGTCTGTTTGTCTGCGTGTTTGTGCACGCTAATCTCAGAAACGGCTTACTCGATTTAGATGCGGTTTTCACGAGTATATTGTTGTAAGCTTCACTTAACATTTAGTGTTTATTTCATGTCAATCGGTACATGAATAAAAAAGTTATGTCAATTTGAAAAATCATCTATCTATACATATAATAAAATTGTAGAAAAGTGGTGTCTGTACAATGGAAATATAAACAAAAAAAGTAGCAAGGGTTGTTATAATATCGATGCCGAACCCGAAATTATAATTATTATTATGTTTGTCTGTTTGTCTGTTTGTCTGTGTGTTTGTGCACGCTAATCTCAGAAACGGCTTACTCGATTAAGATGCGGTTTTCACGAGTATATTGTTGTAAGCTTCACTTAACATTTAGTGTTTATTTCATGTCAATCGGTACATAAATAAAAAAGTTATGTCAATTTGAAAAATCATCTATACATATAATAAAATTGTAGAAAAGTGGTGTCTGTACAATGGAAATATAAACAAAAAAAGTAGCAAGGGTTGTTAAAATATCGATGCCGAACCCGAAATTATAATTATTATTATTTTTGTCTGTTTGTCTGTTTGTCTGTTTGTCTGCGTGTTTGTGCACGCTAATCTCAGAAACGGCTTACTCGATTTAGATGCGGTTTTCACGAGTATATTGTTGTAAGCTTCACTTAACATTTAGTGTTTATTTCATGTCAATCGGTACATGAATAAAAAAGTTATGTCAATTTGAAAAATCATCTATCTATACATATAATAAAATTGTAGAAAAGTGGTGTCTGTACAATGGATATATAAACAAAAAAAGTAGCAAGGGTTGTTATAATATCGATGCCGAACCCGAAATTATAATTATTATTATGTTTGTCTGTTTGTCTGTTTGTCTGTTTGTCTGTGTGTTTGTGCACGCTAATCTCAGAAACGGCTTACTCGATTAAGATGCGGTTTTCACGAGTATATTGTTGTAAGCTTCACTTAACATTTAGTGTTTATTTCATGTCAATCGGTACATAAATAAAAAAGTTATGTCAATTTGAAAAATCATCTATACATATAATAAAATTGTAGAAAAGTGGTGTCTGTACAATGGAAATATAAACAAAAAAAGTAGCAAGGGTTGTTATAATATCGATGCCGAACCCGAAATTATAATTATTATTATTTTTGTCTGTTTGTCTGTTTGTCTGTTTGTCTGTTTGTCTGCGTGTTTGTGCACGCTAATCTCAGAAACGGCTTACTCGATTAAGATGCGGTTTTCACGAGTATATTGTTGTAAGCTTCACTTAACATTTAGTGTTTATTTCATGTCAATCGGTACATAAATAAAAAAGTTATGTCAATTTGAAAAATCATCTATACATATAATAAAATTGTAGAAAAGTGGTGTCTGTACAATGGAAATATAAACAAAAAAAGTAGCAAGGGTTGTTATAATATCGATGCCGAACCTGACATTATAATTATTATTATTTTTGTCTGTTTGTCTGTTTGTCTGTGTGTTTGTGCACGCTAATCTCAGAAACGGCTTACTCGATTAAGATGCGGTTTTCACGAGTATATTGTTGTAAGCTTCACTTAACATTTAGTGTTTATTTCATGTCAATCGGTACATAAATAAAAAAGTTATGTCAATTTGAAAAATCATCTATCTATACATATAATAAAATTGTAGAAAAGTGGTGTCTGTACAATGGAAATATAAACAAAAAAAGTAGCAAGGGTTGTTATAATATCGATGCCGAACCCGAAATTATAATTATTATTATTTTTGTCTGTTTGTCTGTTTGTCTGTTTGTCTGCG
The DNA here is from genome assembly GCA_905146925.1 of Autographa gamma. Lineage (NCBI taxonomy): Eukaryota > Metazoa > Arthropoda > Insecta > Lepidoptera > Noctuidae > Autographa > Autographa gamma. The sequence continues at coordinate 4,637,990 of LR989858.1, forward strand.
TGTTTGTGCACGCTAATCTCAGAAACGGCTTACTCGATTAAGATGCGGTTTTCACGAGTATATTGTTGTAAGCTTCACTTAACATTTAGTGTTTATTTCATGAAAATCGGTACATAAATAAAAAAGTTATGTCAATTTGAAAAATCATCTATACATATAATAAAATTGTAGAAAAGTGGTGTCTGTACAATGGAAATATAAACAAAAAAAGTAGCAAGGGTTGTTATAATATCGATGCCGAACCTGAAATTATAATTATTATTATTTTTGTCTGTTTGTCTGTGTGTTTGTGCACGCTAATCTCAGAAACGGCTTACTCGATTAAGATGCAGTTTTCACGAGTATATTTTTGTAAGCTTCACTTAACATTTAGTGTTTATTTCATGTCAATCGGTACATAAATAAAAAAGTTATGTCAATTTGAAAAATCATCTATACATATAATAAAATTGTAGAAAAGTGGTGTCTGTACAATGGAAATATAAACAAAAAAAGTAGCAAGGGTTGTTATAATATCGATGCCGAACCTGAAATTATAATTATTATTTTTTTAGCTGTTTGTCTGTTTGTCTGTGTGTTTGAGCACGCTAATCTCAGAAACGGCTTACTCGATTAAGATGCGAATACGTTGCCGCCGACCGTGTAAGTAACTGTGAAACCATTGAATTACCGGTGTAGATATGTTGAGGGAGCACAATATGCCAAGTAAAATATCGAAATCAACAGTATTAAAGGCATTGCTGAAATCCAGCAATGCAAGTACCGGTAGATTACCGATTTCCATGCCTGATCTAATGTCATCCGTAATTTGAACCAGAGCTGTGGTAGTGCTATGTTCAGGTCTAAAACCTGACTGGAAGGGATTGAGAAGGTTAAATTTAGGAGGAAATGCACTAATCTGCATATGGACTAGACGTTCAAGGACTTTTGAGAGGAAAGGCAAGATAGAAATGATTCGGATTCCTCTCATTCTAAATAATTTCCCATTTAGTTTTAAACGAGTCCAGTTTCCAGTCAGCCAATGTTTTGCGATGACGATTAATAAAGCCCAAGGTCAGACGTTGAAAGTTGTGGGTGTAGATCTAAGTATCAGCTGTTTCAATCAATCCTAGGAGCCTGTATGCTTTCATCCCCGATGGCCATACGTCAAATATCGTATCGGGGAAGCGTCTGTAAAGTAAATTTATAGCTACTCAAGCGAAAGTATATGTATAAAAACCTAATTCTAAATATGCTGCCCGAAAAGTAACTATTCCACGCGGACGAAGTCGCGGGCACAGCTAGTACATATAATAAAATTGTAGAAAAGTGGTGTCTGTACAATGGAAATATAAACAAAAAAAGTAGCAAGGGTTGTTATAATATCGATGCCGAACCCGAAATTATATTTATTATTATTTTTGTCTGTTTGTCTGTTTGTCTGTGTGTTTGTGCACGCTAATCTCAGAAACGGCTTACTCGATTAAGATGCGGTTTTCACGAGTATATTTTTGTAAGCTTCACTTAACATTTAGTGTTTATTTCATGTCAATCGGTACATAAATAAAAAAGTTATGTCAATTTGAAAAATCATCTATACATATAATAAAATTGTAGAAAAGTGGTGTCTGTACAATGGAAATATAAACAAAAAAAGTAGCAAGGGTTGTTAAAATATCGATGCCGAACCCGAAATTATAATTATTATTATTTTTGTCTGTTTGTCTGTTTGTCTGTTTGTCTGCGTGTTTGTGCACGCTAATCTCAGAAACGGCTTACTCGATTTAGATGCGGTTTTCACGAGTATATTGTTGTAAGCTTCACTTAACATTTAGTGTTTATTTCATGTCAATCGGTACATGAATAAAAAAGTTATGTCAATTTGAAAAATCATCTATCTATACATATAATAAAATTGTAGAAAAGTGGTGTCTGTACAATGGAAATATAAACAAAAAAAGTAGCAAGGGTTGTTATAATATCGATGCCGAACCCGAAATTATAATTATTATTATGTTTGTCTGTTTGTCTGTTTGTCTGTGTGTTTGTGCACGCTAATCTCAGAAACGGCTTACTCGATTAAGATGCGGTTTTCACGAGTATATTGTTGTAAGCTTCACTTAACATTTATCTTCTATACATATAATAAAATTGTAGAAAAGTGGTGTCTGTACAATGGAAATATAAACAAAAAAAGTAGCAAGGGTTGTTATAATATCGATGCCGAACCCGAAATTATAATTATTATTATTTTTGTCTGTTTGTCTGTTTGTCTGTTTGTCTGCGTGTTTGTGCACGCTAATCTCAGAAACGGCTTACTCGATTAAGATGCGGTTTTCACGAGTATATTGTTGTAAGCTTCACTTAACATTTAGTGTTTATTTCATGTCAATCGGTACATAAATAAAAAAGTTATGTCAATTTGAAAAATCATCTATACATATAATAAAATTGTAGAAAAGTGGTGTCTGTACAATGGAAATATAAACAAAAAAAGTAGCAAGGGTTGTTATAATATCGATGCCGAACCTGACATTATAATTATTATTATTTTTGTCTGTTTGTCTGTTTGTCTGTGTGTTTGTGCACGCTAATCTCAGAAACGGCTTACTCGATTAAGATGCGGTTTTCACGAGTATATTGTTGTAAGCTTCACTTAACATTTAGTGTTTATTTCATGTCAATCGGTACATAAATAAAAAAGTTATGTCAATTTGAAAAATCATCTATACATATAATAAAATTGTAGAAAAGTGGTGTCTGTACAATGGAAATATAAACAAAAAAAGTAGCAAGGGTTGTTATAATATCGATGCCGAACCCGAAATTATAATTATTATTATGTTTGTCTGTTTGTCTGTTTGTCTGTGTGTTTGTGCACGCTAATCTCAGAAACGGCTTACTCGATTAAGATGCGGTTTTCACGAGTATATTGTTGTAAGCTTCATTTAACATTTAGTGTTTATTTCATGTCAATCGGTACATAAATAAAAAAGTTATGTCAATTTGAAAAATCATCTATACATATAATAAAATTGTAGAAAAGTGGTGTCTGTACAATGGAAATATAAACAAAAAAAGTAGCAAGGGTTGTTATAATATCGATGCCGAACCCGAAATTATATTTATTATTATTTTTGTCTGTTTGTCTGTTTGTCTGTGTGTTTGTGCACGCTAATCTCAGAAACGGCTTACTCGATTAAGATGCGGTTTTCACGAGTATATTTTTGTAAGCTTCACTTAACATTTAGTGTTTATTTCATGTCAATCGGTACATAAATGAAAAAGTTATGTCAATTTGAAAAATCATCTATACATATAATAAAATTGTAGAAAAGTGGTGTCTGTACAATGGAAATATAAACAAAAAAAGTAGCAAGGGTTGTTAAAATATCGATGCCGAACCCGAAATTATAATTATTATTATTTTTGTCTGTTTGTCTGTTTGTCTGTTTGTCTGCGTGTTTGTGCACGCTAATCTCAGAAACGGCTTACTCGATTTAGATGCGGTTTTCACGAGTATATTGTTGTAAGCTTCACTTAACATTTAGTGTTTATTTCATGTCAATCGGTACATGAATAAAAAAGTTATGTCAATTTGAAAAATCATCTATCTATACATATAATAAAATTGTAGAAAAGTGGTGTCTGTACAATGGATATATAAACAAAAAAAGTAGCAAGGGTTGTTATAATATCGATGCCGAACCCGAAATTATAATTATTATTATGTTTGTCTGTTTGTCTGTTTGTCTGTTTGTCTGTGTGTTTGTGCACGCTAATCTCAGAAACGGCTTACTCGATTAAGATGCGGTTTTCACGAGTATATTGTTGTAAGCTTCACTTAACATTTAGTGTTTATTTCATGTCAATCGGTACATAAATAAAAAAGTTATGTCAATTTGAAAAATCATCTATACATATAATAAAATTGTAGAAAAGTGGTGTCTGTACAATGGAAATATAAACAAAAAAAGTAGCAAGGGTTGTTATAATATCGATGCCGAACCCGAAATTATATTTATTATTATTTTTGTCTGTTTGTCTGTTTGTCTGTGTGTTTGTGCACGCTAATCTCAGAAACGGCTTACTCGATTAAGATGCGGTTTTCACGAGTATATTTTTGTAAGCTTCACTTAACATTTAGTGTTTATTTCATGTCAATCGGTACATAAATGAAAAAGTTATGTCAATTTGAAAAATCATCTATACATATAATAAAATTGTAGAAAAGTGGTGTCTGTACAATGGAAATATAAACAAAAAAAGTAGCAAGGGTTGTTATAATATCGATGCCGAACCCGAAATTATAATTATTATTATTTTTGTCTGTTTGTCTGTTTGTCTGTTTGTCTGCGTGTTTGTGCACGCTAATCTCAGAAACGGCTTACTCGATTAAGATGCGGTTTTCACGAGTATATTGTTGTAAGCTTCACTTAACATTTAGTGTTTATTTCATGAAAATCGGTACATAAATAAAAAAGTAATGTCAATTTGAAAAATCATCTATACATATAATAAAATTGTAGAAAAGTGGTGTCTGTACAATGGAAATATAAACAAAAAAAGTAGCAAGGGTTGTTATAATATCGATGCCGAACCTGAAATTATAATTATTATTATTTTTGTCTGTTTGTCTGTGTGTTTGTGCACGCTAATCTCAGAAACGGCTTACTCGATTAAGATGCAGTTTTCACGAGTATATTTTTGTAAGCTTCACTTAACATTTAGTGTTTATTTCATGTCAATCGGTACATAAATAAAAAAGTTATGTCAATTTGAAAAATCATCTATACATATAATAAAATTGTAGAAAAGTGGTGTCTGTACAATGGAAATATAAACAAAAAAAGTAGCAAGGGTTGTTATAATATCGATGCCGAACCTGAAATTATAATTATTATTTTTTTAGCTGTTTGTCTGTTTGTCTGTGTGTTTGAGCACGCTAATCTCAGAAACGGCTTACTCGATTAAGATGCGAATACGTTGCCGCCGACCGTGTAAGTAACTGTGAAACCATTGAATTACCGGTGTAGATATGTTGAGGGAGCACAATATGCCAAGTAAAATATCGAAATCAACAGTATTAAAGGCATTGCTGAAATCCAGCACTGCAAGTACCGGTAGATTACCGATTTCCATGCCTGATCTAATGTCATCCGTAATTTGAACCAGAGCTGTGGTAGTGCTATGTTCAGGTCTAAAACCTGACTGGAAGGGATTGAGAAGGTTAAATTTAGGAGGAAATGCACTAATCTGCATATGGACTAGACGTTCAAGGACTTTTGAGAGGAAAGGCAAGATAGAAATGATTCGGATTCCTCTCATTCTAAATAATTTCCCATTTAGTTTTAAACGAGTCCAGTTTCCAGTCAGCCAATGTTTTGCGATGACGATTAATAAAGCCCAAGGTCAGACGTTGAAAGTTGTGGGTGTAGATCTAAGTATCAGCTGTTTCAATCAATCCTAGGAGCCTGTATGCTTTCATCCCCGATGGCCATACGTCAAATATCGTATCGGGGAAGCGTCTGTAAAGTAAATTTATAGCTACTCAAGCGAAAGTATATGTATAAAAACCTAATTCTAAATATGCTGCCCGAAAAGTAACTATTCCACGCGGACGAAGTCGCGGGCACAGCTAGTACATATAATAAAATTGTAGAAAAGTGGTGTCTGTACAATGGAAATATAAACAAAAAAAGTAGCAAGGGTTGTTATAATATCGATGCCGAACCTGAAATTATATTTTTTTTTTTGTCTGTTTGTCTGTGTGTTTGTGAACGCTAATCTCAGAAACGGCTTACTTGATTAAGATGTGGTTTTCACGAATACATTGTAGTAAGCTTCACTTAACATTTAGTGTTTATTTCATGTCAATCGGTACATAAATAAATCCATAGAAATACATAGAAAAATCGTATACAGAGAAGCATCTGTAAAGTAAATTTATAGCTACCCAAGCGAAAGTATACGTATAAAAACCTAATTCTTAATATGCTGCCCGAAAAGTAACTATTCCACGCGGACGAAGTCGCGGGCACAGCTAGTTAGAAATAAGTTTCTTATAGAATTCTGCTGCCGTCAGAAATCAACCTGTAACAATGAACAGAAGTTTGACTATTTTTTTTATTTATCTGCTTTTGAGCAGAAAGTTTTAGTACTTAGTTTTTAAGACCCGACAAATTATAACTACTATAAATTAAAAGCCGTAAAATATGTTGGTGTGAATCTTTTAAAACAAGACGTAACAAATGTATGCATATTCCAACACTTCTTGATTAAGTTAACCAATGACTACTGCATTTAAAGTGAAACATTACGATTGCCAGTCTTTCACTGCACTTTATTACTGCTTCTCTTGCATAAGATATACGGTCAACAGAATAAATAAGACCAGTCGTTTTACTTATTAGGTTTACACATTAAGTTATGCGGCTGACTCTACGGGTGTGAAGTAAGCGTTCTGAGGCACCATTCTACCAGCAATTCATTTATTCCTAATGTAAATGTTATAGAAAATTTATGTTAATTCATATTATTACATTACGCCCGATAGCAATTTACTGACTGTATAAATATGAATACCGCATACCGAGTGGATATTTACGCGTCTAATATGAAGTTTAACTATTGTTATATTGTAGAAAGTTTTGTGTAATATACAAATGTATTTTATTCAGATGCCGTATATCATTGGTAATTTGTTTCTTTTGTGATGTTTTATTGCAACCGGACTTTATAAATTTGTCGCTCTGTTGTATGTAGGCATATAGTATGTTGTATGGGTACAAGATGTATTCACTGTTGCTTCTTATGCAAATCATAAATTGTAGTGGAATGAATGGGCTTGTGAATACGATGTTTAGAGTATTTGACAGGTTACTGGTTTTCGTTCTACTGTACTTCAAGCAATAGAAGTCAGCTCAGTAGTTTCCGATACACATTCTGGCTTCTATATTTTTGTCAACGGATTTCAAAGGTTTTAACTTGAATCCACTTCTGAATTGGATGCTTAGATGTTTCACTTGTAGTAAAATCTCGTTCACAAACTTTGACCAGATTTAGAACAAAAATGTAGAAGACTAAACATGTCAAAATAAATCAACTATGATTTAGTTTCCTGTAACTTGGATACGACACAGAAAATACGAATGGAAATATCTAGAATATTCTTAAATATAATATTGATTACTGGAAATATCCAAAGGTCGAGGAGATAGTCAGGTATCTTGAATTAATAGTCACATTAATTTGGCTTAAACAAATATTCTTTCTAAATAGCAGATAATACGGGAGACTAGACGCAAATAAAATTATTAGAAGAAGTCAAATAATGATTATGTACAAGTGTAACAAAATATTTGCTTAAACGATAAGTTACAAGGAAAAGTTAACATATATTCTTATTTAAATATTTGGTAGGTTAGTAATAGACGCTTGGTAATAACATGATACATGACAAACACGCTTTATTTATTCGTATGAATCATTTTATTCCATTTAAAATCCTAATTTTATGTTTCTGTGACTGATAGATCTGTTGCTTCTACGAAATATATAGATTAATTTTAGTTTTTACTCACAGACCGGGCTACATACAATTTGTTTCTTTTATTAAAACATAAATATAATATTTTTTTCAAAGAACTAAATAGTGTAACCATCATTATTGCTGGTTTAATGTGAGAACTTTTTAGTCCAAAATATATTGAGTTTCTTCTTTCGCGATTCTCATTTTGAAAAAGAAGTTAATTATATGCCAAAAATCACACAGCAACTAGCAAGTTCATAAAACAATTTTAACTAGCTAAAAGTGTTAACTATATTTAGAAATCGTAACATCGCTTATTTCTCACGGTACTTCAATTACTGAGCAGAGCTCTGCAATGCAATACTTTGATATATCAACAGTCGTTACGTTTGAAGCCACCTGTTATAAAGCAAAATAAACTATATTTGTTACTAGAAATAATATCGTGTGAAACAAAAGAATAAAGAATTTGGAACGATTTTAAATTATGACACATTAATATTATATAAGCTCACCCACGAATATTGAACGACTAGAACTTTTTCTGTTGTCAATTCAATTTTCAACTTCGTAGTAAACATATTTGTAAAACTAGCTGTGCCCGCGACTTCGTCCGCGTGGAATAGTTACTTTTCGGGCAGCATATTAAGAATTAGGTTTTTATACGTATACTTTCGCTTGGGTAGCTATAAATTTACTTTACAGATGCTTCTCTGTATACGATTTTTCTATGTATTTCTATGGATTTATTTATGTACCGATTGACATGAAATAAACACTAAATGTTAAGTGAAGCTTACTACAATGTATTCGTGAAAACCACATCTTAATCAAGTAAGCCGTTTCTGAGATTAGCGTTCACAAACACACAGACAAACAGACAAAAAAAAAAATATAATTTCAGGTTCGGCATCGATATTATAACAACCCTTGCTACTTTTTTTGTTTATATTTCCATTGTACAGACACCACTTTTCTACAATTTTATTATATGTACTAGCTGTGCCCGCGACTTCGTCCGCGTGGAATAGTTACTTTTCGGGCAGCATATTTAGAATTAGGTTTTTATACATATACTTTCGCTTGAGTAGCTATAAATTTACTTTACAGACGCTTCCCCGATACGATATTTGACGTATGGCCATCGGGGATGAAAGCATACAGGCTCCTAGGATTGATTGAAACAGCTGATACTTAGATCTACACCCACAACTTTCAACGTCTGACCTTGGGCTTTATTAATCGTCATCGCAAAACATTGGCTGACTGGAAACTGGACTCGTTTAAAACTAAATGGGAAATTATTTAGAATGAGAGGAATCCGAATCATTTCTATCTTGCCTTTCCTCTCAAAAGTCCTTGAACGTCTAGTCCATATGCAGATTAGTGCATTTCCTCCTAAATTTAACCTTCTCAATCCCTTCCAGTCAGGTTTTAGACCTGAACATAGCACTACCACAGCTCTGGTTCAAATTACGGATGACATTAGATCAGGCATGGAAATCGGTAATCTACCGGTACTTGCATTGCTGGATTTCAGCAATGCCTTTAATACTGTTGATTTCGATATTTTACTTGGCATATTGTGCTCCCTCAACATATCTACACCGGTAATTCAATGGTTTCACAGTTACTTACACGGTCGGCGGCAACGTATTCGCATCTTAATCGAGTAAGCCGTTTCTGAGATTAGCGTGCTCAAACACACAGACAAACAGACAAACAGCTAAAAAATAATAATTATAATTTCAGGTTCGGCATCGATATTATAACAACCCTTGCTACTTTTTTTGTTTATATTTCCATTGTACAGACACCACTTTTCTACAATTTTATTATATGTATAGATGATTTTTCAAATTGACATAACTTTTTTATTTATGTACCGATTGACATGAAATAAACACTAAATGTTAAGTGAAGCTTACAAAAATATACTCGTGAAAACTGCATCTTAATCGAGTAAGCCGTTTCTGAGATTAGCGTGCACAAACACACAGACAAACAGACAAAAATAATAATAATTATAATTTCAGGTTCGGCATCGATATTATAACAACCCTTGCTACTTTTTTTGTTTATATTTCCATTGTACAGACACCACTTTTCTACAATTTTATTATATGTATAGATGATTTTTCAAATTGACATAACTTTTTTATTTATGTACCGATTTTCATGAAATAAACACTAAATGTTAAGTGAAGCTTACAACAATATACTCGTGAAAACCGCATCTTAATCGAGTAAGCCGTTTCTGAGATTAGCGTGCACAAACACGCAGACAAACAGACAAACAGACAAACAGACAAAAATAATAATAATTATAATTTCGGGTTCGGCATCGATATTATAACAACCCTTGCTACTTTTTTTGTTTATATTTCCATTGTACAGACACCACTTTTCTACAATTTTATTATATGTATAGATGATTTTTCAAATTGACATAACTTTTTCATTTATGTACCGATTGACATGAAATAAACACTAAATGTTAAGTGAAGCTTACAAAAATATACTCGTGAAAACCGCATCTTAATCGAGTAAGCCGTTTCTGAGATTAGCGTGCACAAACACACAGACAAACAGACAAACAGACAAAAATAATAATAAATATAATTTCGGGTTCGGCATCGATATTATAACAACCCTTGCTACTTTTTTTGTTTATATTTCCATTGTACAGACACCACTTTTCTACAATTTTATTATATGTATAGATGATTTTTCAAATTGACATAACTTTTTTATTTATGTACCGATTGACATGAAATAAACACTAAATGTTAAGTGAAGCTTACAACAATATACTCGTGAAAACCGCATCTTAATCGAGTAAGCCGTTTCTGAGATTAGCGTGCACAAACACACAGACAAACAGACAAACAGACAAACAGACAAACATAATAATAATTATAATTTCGGGTTCGGCATCGATATTATAACAACCCTTGCTACTTTTTTTGTTTATATATCCATTGTACAGACACCACTTTTCTACAATTTTATTATATGTATAGATAGATGATTTTTCAAATTGACATAACTTTTTTATTCATGTACCGATTGACATGAAATAAACACTAAATGTTAAGTGAAGCTTACAACAATATACTCGTGAAAACCGCATCTAAATCGAGTAAGCCGTTTCTGAGATTAGCGTGCACAAACACGCAGACAAACAGACAAACAGACAAACAGACAAAAATAATAATAATTATAATTTCGGGTTCGGCATCGATATTTTAACAACCCTTGCTACTTTTTTTGTTTATATTTCCATTGTACAGACACCACTTTTCTACAATTTTATTATATGTATAGATGATTTTTCAAATTGACATAACTTTTTTATTTATGTACCGATTGACATGAAATAAACACTAAATGTTAAGTGAAGCTTACAAAAATATACTCGTGAAAACCGCATCTTAATCGAGTAAGCCGTTTCTGAGATTAGCGTGCACAAACACACAGACAAACAGACAAACAGACAAAAATAATAATAAATATAATTTCGGGTTCGGCATCGATATTATAACAACCCTTGCTACTTTTTTTGTTTATATTTCCATTGTACAGACACCACTTTTCTACAATTTTATTATATGTATAGATGATTTTTCAAATTGACATAACTTTTTTATTTATGTACCGATTGACATGAAATAAACACTAAATGTTAAATGAAGCTTACAACAATATACTCGTGAAAACCGCATCTTAATCGAGTAAGCCGTTTCTGAGATTAGCGTGCACAAACACACAGACAAACAGACAAACAGACAAACATAATAATAATTATAATTTCGGGTTCGGCATCGATATTATAACAACCCTTGCTACTTTTTTTGTTTATATTTCCATTGTACAGACACCACTTTTCTACAATTTTATTATATGTATAGATGATTTTTCAAATTGACATAACTTTTTTATTTATGTACCGATTGACATGAAATAAACACTAAATGTTAAGTGAAGCTTACAACAATATACTCGTGAAAACCGCATCTTAATCGAGTAAGCCGTTTCTGAGATTAGCGTGCACAAACACACAGACAAACAGACAAACAGACAAACAGACAAACATAATAATAATTATAATTTCGGGTTCGGCATCGATATTATAACAACCCTTGCTACTTTTTTTGTTTATATATCCATTGTACAGACACCACTTTTCTACAATTTTATTATATGTATAGATAGATGATTTTTCAAATTGACATAACTTTTTTATTCATGTACCGATTGACATGAAATAAACACTAAATGTTAAGTGAAGCTTACAACAATATACTCGTGAAAACCGCATCTAAATCGAGTAAGCCGTTTCTGAGATTAGCGTGCACAAACACGCAGACAAACAGACAAACAGACAAACAGACAAAAATAATAATAATTATAATTTCGGGTTCGGCATCGATATTTTAACAACCCTTGCTACTTTTTTTGTTTATATTTCCATTGTACAGACACCACTTTTCTACAATTTTATTATATGTATAGATGATTTTTCAAATTGACATAACTTTTTTATTTATGTACCGATTGACATGAAATAAACACTAAATGTTAAGTGAAGCTTACAAAAATATACTCGTGAAAACCGCATCTTAATCGAGTAAGCCGTTTCTGAGATTAGCGTGCACAAACACACAGACAAACAGACAAAAATAATAATAATTATAATTTCAGGTTCGGCATCGATATTATAACAACCCTTGCTACTTTTTTTGTTTATATTTCCATTGTACAGACACCACTTTTCTACAATTTTATTATATGTATAGATGATTTTTCAAATTGACATAACTTTTTTATTTATGTACCGATTTTCATGAAATAAACACTAAATGTTAAGTGAAGCTTACAACAATATACTCGTGAAAACCGCATCTTAATCGAGTAAGCCGTTTCTGAGATTAGCGTGCACAAACACGCAGACAAACAGACAAACAGACAAACAGACAAAAATAATAATAATTATAATTTCGGGTTCGGCATCGATATTATAACAACCCTTGCTACTTTTTTTGTTTATATTTCCATTGTACAGACACCACTTTTCTACAATTTTATTATATGTATAGATGATTTTTCAAATTGACATAACTTTTTCATTTATGTACCGATTGACATGAAATAAACACTAAATGTTAAGTGAAGCTTACAAAAATATACTCGTGAAAACCGCATCTTAATCGAGTAAGCCGTTTCTGAGATTAGCGTGCACAAACACACAGACAAACAGACAAACAGACAAAAATAATAATAAATATAATTTCGGGTTCGGCATCGATATTATAACAACCCTTGCTACTTTTTTTGTTTATATTTCCATTGTACAGACACCACTTTTCTACAATTTTATTATATGTATAGATGATTTTTCAAATTGACATAACTTTTTTATTTATGTACCGATTGACATGAAATAAACACTAAATGTTAAGTGAAGCTTACAACAATATACTCGTGAAAACCGCATCTTAATCGAGTAAGCCGTTTCTGAGATTAGCGTGCACAAACACGCAGACAAACAGACAAACAGACAAACAGACAAAAATAATAATAATTATAATTTCGGGTTCGGCATCGATATTATAACAACCCTTGCTACTTTTTTTGTTTATATTTCCATTGTACAGACACCACTTTTCTACAATTTTATTATATGTATAGAAGATAAATGTTAAGTGAAGCTTACAACAATATACTCGTGAAAACCGCATCTTAATCGAGTAAGCCGTTTCTGAGATTAGCGTGCACAAACACACAGACAAACAGACAAACAGACAAACATAATAATAATTATAATTTCGGGTTCGGCATCGATATTATAACAACCCTTGCTACTTTTTTTGTTTATATTTCCATTGTACAGACACCACTTTTCTACAATTTTATTATATGTATAGATAGATGATTTTTCAAATTGACATAACTTTTTTATTCATGTACCGATTGACATGAAATAAACACTAAATGTTAAGTGAAGCTTACAACAATATACTCGTGAAAACCGCATCTAAATCGAGTAAGCCGTTTCTGAGATTAGTGTGCACAAACACGCAGACAAACAGACAAACAGACAAACAGACAAAAATAATAATAATTATAATTTCGGGTTCGGCATCGATATTTTAACAACCCTTGCTACTTTTTTTGTTTATATTTCCATTGTACAGACACCACTTTTCTACAATTTTATTATATGTATAGATGATTTTTCAAATTGACATAACTTTTTTATTTATGTACCGATTGACATGAAATAAACACTAAATGTTAAGTGAAGCTTACAAAAATATACTCGTGAAAACCGCATCTTAATCGAGTAAGCCGTTTCTGAGATTAGCGTGCACAAACACACAGACAAACAGACAAACAGACAAAAATAATAATAAATATAATTTCGGGTTCGGCATCGATATTATAACAACCCTTGCTACTTTTTTTGTTTATATTTCCATTGTACAGACACCACTTTTCTACAATTTTATTATATGTATAGATGATTTTTCAAATTGACATAACTTTTTTATTTATGTACCGATTGACATGAAATAAACACTAAATGTTAAATGAAGCTTACAACAATATACTCGTGAAAACCGCATCTTAATCGAGTAAGCCGTTTCTGAGATTAGCGTGCACAAACACACAGACAAACAGACAAACATGTTACATATTCGCGTAACACGTGAACCGCTGATCGCGCGTTACCCTAATTACCGCGGATTGCAACAGCGGAGACACGAGTCGCCGACGCAGCTCAACGTGATGCAGCCCGGCACCGTACATCGCGGCCTTCGCGAAATCGTCACTTTTGGCACAGCATCGGTCAACTGTCGACCTCTTAGTTAATATTTTACATTGTAATTTCTGTAATTAAATTTAAGTTCAAATAAATTTTGTATTTTTTCCATCCTCCGGCTACAGCCTTCGTAATTGGCGCAGTCGGTAGGATACTCGCGGGCCGGTTCGCGAGAGTAAATTGCTAGGATCGCGAGTCACCCGGGTGGCTTCGGGCACCGTACGAGTATCCGGAATCTACAAGAGCTGCAGTCCAGAGGAGTATCCAGACATCGATACAGAAGAGGTACAAAATCATTGCAAGTAAGTACTTTAGAATCGCTCTAGAGTCGCTTCCCTTTTTTTTTATCCTATAAGATTCCAAGATTTTCCATCCAAGGCAATCTCGGTCCCCTAGGTTAGGTAATAGAATTAATATTTTAGACGCTAATAGAAATTTAGAGGCAGAACAGGAGGATAGTAATAGTTCATATATATCAAGTATGGCTGACTCAGTGGATCAAGTTTACAAGGCCCTACGATTGTTGCCGGAGTTCGACGGAAACTCGAACGTATTAACTCGATTTATAAAACTATGTGATCAACTAGTACAGCAGTTTATGAGAAACGGACCGGAGTTTCAATTAGCTAATTTAGCATTATTAAACGGGATTTTGAACAAAATAGTAGGACCCGCATCGCGTACGATTAATTCGAATGGTATCCCGGAGACTTGGGAGGGAATTAGAAGTGCTTTAATAAATAATTTCGCCGATCAACGCGATGAAACATCTTTATATAATGACTTGGCACTTTTAACGCAGGGTTCGTCCACCCCGCAAGAATTTTATGAGCGTTGTCAAAACCTTTTCAGTACTATTATGACTTATATCAGCCTACATGAAACGATAGCGAGTACCATTGAATCGAAACGCACTTTGTACAAGAAACTCACGTTGCAGTCGTACTTACGTGGTCTACGTGACCCGTTGGGCTCTCGCATTCGTTGCATGCGGCCTGATACAATAGAGAAAGCCTTAGAGTTTGTGCACGAGGAAATGAACACGTTGTACCTGCAGCAGCGCAACGACCATGTTCCCGATAGGAAGACGCAGCCTCAGGTTAGTCCAAAAATTCCTTATGGCTTTATGCCACCAATTCACGTGGCACCACCCACACCGCGTCCCTCTAATCTGCAACCCCCAGGATCTTTTAATATGCCAGGGCCATCGCGACCACCTATGCTTCAAGGACAACACCCTGTCCCAATTTGGAGAAACCAACCCCCGCAAAATCGCGGGCCCACACGTACTCAACAAATGTTCAGTTCTCCACCGCCTAATTATATACCCCAGGGTCAAGTTTTTAGAATGCCTGGTCCCAGGCCAACTACAAGTAACACCCAACACCCGATGAGTGGCGTAAGTCACTACGTGGCTAAACCATTCGCGCCGCGCGCGTCCCATGATTGGTCCAAATCTGGGAATCCGCCACCCTCGAATTATTTCAGAACGCGGGAATTTAACTTTAACGATTTCAATGACCAGTTGCAGTATGACAGTTATAGCGATTATTTTGTTAGTGATTATTACCCCCAGGAATATTTTGAGTATCCCATTTACGCGTACCCGAGTGAATATGTGTATGAGCAACCACAGCGTACAGATTCTTATGTTATAGTCGAGGAAATTAAGGATCCAACCCCGTCTGCTGAAAAAGAGGTTTTTCAGAAGGACCCCAAATCAGACAAGTCAAAATAGAAATTAATTTGCAAACGCAGAGGCAATTACCATATATTCAGATTTCAAATCCCCCGCTTAAACTATTAATTGACACTGGCGCAAATATGTCTTTTGTGAGTCCCGAAGTTGTTCAAAAATTCTTTTCCCACATACCGTGCAATTATGATCCCTTTGAAGTAACGAATATTCACGCTACCACAAGGAGTGATTACTCCATTACTTTACCGTGCTTTCAGGAATTTAACGAGGCAGGTGATATAACTCTTTTCGTTTATGCATTCCATAAATTTTTTGATGGTTTGATCGGCTATGATTTATTAGAAAAATTAGAATCTAACATTGACTTAAAGAACAGATTGTTGATAACTCGTAATTCTAGTAACCCTTTATTAATGTACGACTCTCGCAATAGTAACTTATACGAGGATATAATACCTGCTAATTCATCTAAATTAGTTAAAGTTCCTATAAACTCTGCGGACGGCGACGTTTTTATTCCTGAACAATGCATTTCAAATTGTTTAATAAGTGATTGCGTTACAACAGTTAGAGATAATAGAGGTGTAATAGAGGTAGCGAATACGTCACGTCATGACGTAGTCTTTTCTATGGATCGCCCTATTAGTGCTGAGTTGTTCAATGTCCAGTGCACGCGCACTAAACAACAGTCCGACCGCGTAAAGGAAGTTTTGTCTCGTCTGCGTACGGATCATTTGAACCCCGAAGAAAAAGCTAATTTAGAAGTACTTTGCGCTCGGTACGCTGATGTATTTTATATTGATGGCGAACCATTATCTTTTACGAACCAAGTAAAACACTCTATCCGAACTACAGATGATGTGCCTATCTATACGAAAAGTTACAGATATCCTTTCATACATAGGCAGGAAGTCCAGGATCAAATTTCTAAAATGCTAGAACAGAATATCATACGTCCGTCTCAATCTGCGTGGAGCTCCCCCATCTGGGTAGTTCCCAAGAAAGCCGACGCCAGCGGAAAAACCAAATGGCGCTTGGTAATAGACTTTAGGAAATTAAATGAGAAAACTATAGATGATCGTTATCCTATACCCAACATTTCGGACGTCCTTGACAAGTTAGGTAACTGTCACTATTTTACCACCCTTGACCTCGCGAGTGGATTTTATCAAGTGGAGATGAACCCAGATGATATTCACAAAACTGCTTTTACAGTAGAGCATGGACACTTCGAATTCCTCCGCATGCCAATGGGTTTAAAAAATTCTCCATCAACCTTCCAACGGGTAATGGACAATGTCTTACGGGACCTTCAAAATGTCGTGTGTTTAGTATATTTGGATGATATAATTGTGTTTTCAGTGTCCCTTCAGGAACACATGATTAATTTAGAAAAAGTATTTCAGAGACTTAGGGAATCTAATTTCAAAATACAAATGGACAAATCCGAATTTCTGAAGTTAGAAACTGCATATTTAGGACACATTATTAGCAAAGACGGTATTAAACCTAACCCGGATAAAATTATGGCCATCCAGAAATTCCCAATTCCCAAAACGGCAACAGAAATTAAACGCTTCCTAGGTTTGTTGGGTTACTATAGGAAATTCATTCCAGACTTTGCTCGTATAACAAAACCTATGACGCAATGTCTAAAAAAAGGTTCAAAGATTGATATAACTAATCCTAATTACATCAGTTGTTTTGAGAAGTGTAAAACCCTTTTAATCAACGACCCAATCCTGCAATATCCAGACTTTAGTAAAGATTTTATACTGACAACAGACGCATCTAATCTTGCCATCGGTGCTGTTCTCTCTCAAGGTCAGATAGGTACCGATAAGCCCATAGCATATGCATCGCGCACATTAAACACTAGTGAAATTAACTACAGCACAATCGAAAAAGAATTATTAGCAATTGTGTGGGCAACCAAGTACTTCCGCCCGTACCTATTTGGTAGGAAGTTCAAAATTGTTACAGATCACAGGCCCTTACAATGGGTAATGAATTTAAAAGAACCCAACTCACGTTTAACCCGTTGGAAATTAAAGTTAAGCGAGTATAATTTCACTACTGTCTATAAGCAGGGTAAGCTGAATACCAACGCAGATGCTCTGTCCCGCATAGAAATTAATAATGAAGACGCTAACTCCATAGCAGTTAACACGTCTGAAAAACCCCCTTCAGTAATTGATTCCACAACCGCAACAGCTCACACAAGCGCTGAGAACCCCATATTAGAGATACCAATATCGGATGAGCCCCTAAATAAATTCCACCGTCAAATATCCTTTATAATCGTGGGAGACATTAAAAAACGCCCAACCGTGTCTAAACCATTCGAAACTCATACCAAAACTACTATACAACTATCAGAGTCAAATCTGGAAGAAGAAGTAATTAATGCCGTAAAGGAATATGTTAATCCCAAAGTAAAAACTGGAATTCTTATACATCCCCCTCTAGCCATGTACAGCATAATTCCGATTATACAAGACAAATTTAAAAGCTCCGCCTTAAATATGGTCTTAACAAAGAAAGAGGTAGAAAACGTTAAAAATTACTTGGACCAGCAAGAAATTATTCGTAAATACCATGAAGGAAAAACAAATCACCGTGGTATAACCGAATGTTTCCTTGCTTTATCACATCGTTATTATTGGCCTAAAATGAAAGAAAATATCTCGAAATATATTAATGAATGTAGTATCTGTGGACAGGCAAAATACGATCGGAACCCTATTAAGCAAAAATTCTCTATAGTTCCTCCCCCAACCAAACCCTTTGAAATTGTTCATCTTGATCTTTTTACAGCACAAAACGAGAAATTTCTTACTTTAATTGATGCTTTCTCGAAATATGCACAAGCATATCATCTCAGAGATGGTACCGCGTTAAGTGTCGTCCAAGCACTTTTAACGTTTTGCACCCATCATGGCGTCCCCTACACCATAGTTACAGATCAAGGACCTGAGTTCACTAACGCATTATTTTCGGAGTTCGTCCGTCTTCATAAAATACAGCATCATAAGATACTTGCACATACCCCTAACGATAATGGAATAGTAGAGCGCTTCCATTCTACTATTCTCGAACATCTCAGAATCCTGAAATTAGAAAAGCATAGTGAACCTGCCGTAAATCTCATGCCCTATGCAATTTTAGGTTATAACAGCTCAATACACAGCTTCACTAAATGTAGGCCTATAGACTTAATCACAGGACACTTTGATCCCCGTGATTCCCTAGATTTAAATTTATCGGAACATTTACTGCAAAATTACTTACAAGACCACAAAAAACGACTAACACAAGTCTACGATATAATAAATGAAACCTCTCTTCACCATCGGACTGAATTAACTGAAAACAGGAATAAGGACCGCGAACCTGAAAAAGAGTATGTCCCTGACCAACAAGTATTTGTCCGCAATCCGTCAGCTAGCAGACAAAAATTAGCTCCACGTTTTACCAAAGACATAGTCCTAGCCGACCTTCCCATACATATTTACACCAGAAAGAAACGAGGTCCCGTTGCAAAATCTCGTCTTAAAAGAAGCCCTAAGGAATCTGTATTGTTACAGGATGTTACTGCTACTACTACTCCAAATGACGCAAGGACAAGAAGTAATGATTGATCCTTTAGGGAACGGCCCTGGAATACTTCCGTTTAATCTAGGAGCGACGCGCATCATTTCCCATTATCACTCTTTCCTCAATTATGTCAACCTCGATAGTATACAATCTCAAATAGATACAGTTAATACCAGAATGACTGATGTTAGACACACATTAAATAATAAGACATCTCTATTATTCGAACCGCACATGGATTACCTTACATCCAAACTAGTTAAGATATCTGCCCAGTTAGAGTCATTTGAACATAACCGCTATAAAAGAGGACTCATTGATGGCCTCGGTTCTGTAATCAAAAGTATATCCGGTAATCTTGATCAAACTGATGCAATTAAATACGACAACGCCATAAAAATCCTTAAAGAAAATGAGTATAGGATTCAAGCTCAACTTAATCAACATGTTAGTTTATCTAAAACTTGGATTTCACAAAATGCCAACTTATTAACTAATATAACTAAAAATCAAGAGTTAATAGGCAATGTTTTAAATCGGATAATAAATAGTACAACAGCAAATCTTGATTTAATCCACTACGCCCACATGGCTCAACACTTAATTATCTTAAGTGATAACATAGATAATTTGTCCGAAGAACTCCATAAACTAGAGTATACTTTAGCTTTTATACGCGCACTAAGCACACCGCACATGGTAGTTAATATAGCTGAGATTAAGAATATGATACAGAAACTAAGGATTCTATATTCAGGCGATGAGATCCTTGAATTAGAATTAAGAGACTATTATGACGTAATTAAGCTAGGTTACTTTTATAAAGATAATCAGATAGTTATAGTATTTAAGGTGCCGATTGCCTTCCCTCCAATCTATAACCTTTATAAACTGTCCACTGTCCCTAACAAGAATAACAAAATCCTTTTACCAACCTCACCTTTCATTGCGATTTCTGGTCAAGACTCTATGTACATGGAGGCTGAATGCCCGAAGGTAAATTCTCGGTACCTCTGTGAAGCTAAATCAAAATACAAGGCCCGAGATGATCCCGATTGCATCCAGCATCTGATCTCCAAGCAAGAACTTCTCCCATTCTGTAAACTGTCTTCAGTCGCATTGAAGAAAGAGGCTGTAGAACAACTCGACGAGAAGCATTACACCATCAGTTTCCCACACCCAACCAAGGTGAAGATATCATGCGGACAAGAAACATATAAAACCCTGGAAGGAAGCTATTTGGCGATCATCCCCTACAATTGCCACATCAAAACGCCCGAATTTACTATAGCAAACTCTAACAATCACATCAAAGGTTTCGCTCTGGAGATTATGCAATTGCCCACAATTAATGAAGATTTAGAGACGTCGAGCGAATTACCAATCATACTAAACTCTGCAAATCTAGAAAATCTGCACTCCATTAACACAAAGATCATGCAACAGGCACCAGCAAAACTCAATGAAGTAGTTGATCCAGCTCTCTACCATACTACAATTCCAATCTATCTGATACTAACCGGTGCAAGTGTACTCATTATCACACTGACGTACCGACGATATCGAGCGAAACGCCTTCAAAGAAACCAAGCAATGCAAAATGATGACGCAACATCTCCAGGAAATTATGCTGAAATTCAAGAATCGCATGGAATCAGTCCCAGCAAGATAAAAATTGACCACAGCAACATTTCATCATCTCTCACACACAAGATTTCGAAATAGTTGCTTATCTTCGGGGGGAGGTGTTACATATTCGCGTAACACGTGAACCGCTGATCGCGCGTTACCCTAATTACCGCGGATTGCAACAGCGGAGACACGAGTCGCCGACGCAGCTCAACGTGATGCAGCCCGGCACCGTACATCGCGGCCTTCGCGAAATCGTCACTTTTGGCACAGCATCGGTCAACTGTCGACCTCTTAGTTAATATTTTACATTGTAATTTCTGTAATTAAATTTAAGTTCAAATAAATTTTGTATTTTTTCCATCCTCCGGCTACAGCCTTCGTAATTAACAGACAAACATAATAATAATTATAATTTCGGGTTCGGCATCGATATTATAACAACCCTTGCTACTTTTTTTGTTTATATTTCCATTGTACAGACACCACTTTTCTACAATTTTATTATATGTATAGATGATTTTTCAAATTGACATAACTTTTTTATTTATGTACCGATTGACATGAAATAAACACTAAATGTTAAGTGAAGCTTACAACAATATACTCGTGAAAACCGCATCTTAATCGAGTAAGCCGTTTCTGAGATTAGCGTGCACAAACACACAGACAAACAGACAAACAGACAAAAATAATAATAATTATAATGTCAGGTTCGGCATCGATATTATAACAACCCTTGCTACTTTTTTTGTTTATATTTCCATTGTACAGACACCACTTTTCTACAATTTTATTATATGTATAGATGATTTTTCAAATTGACATAACTTTTTTATTTATGTACCGATTGACATGAAATAAACACTAAATGTTAAGTGAAGCTTACAACAATATACTCGTGAAAACCGCATCTTAATCGAGTAAGCCGTTTCTGAGATTAGCGTGCACAAACACGCAGACAAACAGACAAACAGACAAACAGACAAACAGACAAAAATAATAATAATTATAATTTCGGGTTCGGCATCGATATTATAACAACCCTTGCTACTTTTTTTGTTTATATTTCCATTGTACAGACACCACTTTTCTACAATTTTATTATATGTATAGATGATTTTTCAAATTGACATAACTTTTTTATTTATGTACCGATTGACATGAAATAAACACTAAATGTTAAGTGAAGCTTACAACAATATACTCGTGAAAACCGCATCTTAATCGAGTAAGCCGTTTCTGAGATTAGCGTGCACAAACACACAGACAAACAGACAAACAGACAAACAGACAAACATAATAATAATTATAATTTCGGGTTCGGCATCGATATTATAACAACCCTTGCTACTTTTTTTGTTTATATATCCATTGTACAGACACCACTTTTCTACAATTTTATTATATGTATAGATAGATGATTTTTCAAATTGACATAACTTTTTTATTCATGTACCGATTGACATGAAATAAACACTAAATGTTAAGTGAAGCTTACAACAATATACTCGTGAAAACCGCATCTAAATCGAGTAAGCCGTTTCTGAGATTAGCGTGCACAAACACGCAGACAAACAGACAAACAGACAAACAGACAAAAATAATAATAATTATAATTTCGGGTTCGGCATCGATATTTTAACAACCCTTGCTACTTTTTTTGTTTATATTTCCATTGTACAGACACCACTTTTCTACAATTTTATTATATGTATAGATGATTTTTCAAATTGACATAACTTTTTTATTTATGTACCGATTGACATGAAATAAACACTAAATGTTAAGTGAAGCTTACAACAATATACTCGTGAAAACCGCATCTTAATCGAGTAAGCCGTTTCTGAGATTAGCGTGCACAAACACACAGACAAACAGACAAACAGACAAACATAATAATAATTATAATTTCGGGTTCGGCATCGATATTATAACAACCCTTGCTACTTTTTTTGTTTATATTTCCATTGTACAGACACCACTTTTCTACAATTTTATTATATGTATAGATAGATGATTTTTCAAATTGACATAACTTTTTTATTCATGTACCGATTGACATGAAATAAACACTAAATGTTAAGTGAAGCTTACAACAATATACTCGTGAAAACCGCATCTAAATCGAGTAAGCCGTTTCTGAGATTAGCGTGCACAAACACGCAGACAAACAGACAAACAGACAAACAGACAAAAATAATAATAATTATAATTTCGGGTTCGGCATCGATATTTTAACAACCCTTGCTACTTTTTTTGTTTATATTTCCATTGTACAGACACCACTTTTCTACAATTTTATTATATGTATAGATGATTTTTCAAATTGACATAACTTTTTTATTTATGTACCGATTGACATGAAATAAACACTAAATGTTAAGTGAAGCTTACAACAATATACTCGTGAAAACCGCATCTTAATCGAGTAAGCCGTTTCTGAGATTAGCGTGCACAAACACACAGACAAACAGACAAACAGACAAACAGACAAAAATAATAATAATTATAATTTCGGGTTCGGCATCGATATTTTAACAACCCTTGCTACTTTTTTTGTTTATATTTCCATTGTACAGACACCACTTTTCTACAATTTTATTATATGTATAGATGATTTTTCAAATTGACATAACTTTTTTATTTATGTACCGATTGACATGAAATAAACACTAAATGTTAAGTGAAGCTTACAAAAATATACTCGTGAAAACCGCATCTTAATCGAGTAAGCCGTTTCTGAGATTAGCGTGCACAAACACACAGACAAACAGACAAACAGACAAACAGACAAAAATAATAATAAATATAATTTCGGGTTCGGCATCGATATTATAACAACCCTTGCTACTTTTTTTGTTTATATTTCCATTGTACAGACACCACTTTTCTACAATTTTATTATATGTATAGATATGTTGAACAAACGACTTTCGACCAATCACAGCACATGGTTTGATTTTCGATGATTGAAACTTACTTTTCATGTTGGATGGCTTTGCATAAATGAGTTTTTTATTGTCGAGTATAACTAAATACTATAAAACATCTTCGAGATCGGAAGTGTTCTATTGCTCCCGTGTTATCCAAATGGGTTAACTATTACACCCATTTGGTTGTACACCGTCTATCTAATAGAGTGGATGCCTGTCCCATTAAATGTGCAGATCCAAACTCTGTGCTTCCGAGAAATTCTTAACAGGGAAACTCTACCGTTCTGGAAACCTGATAATCGATTCCAAGAACTCATGCTTTGATGCAGTATAACCTATGATAGTTCCAAAAGTTAAGTGATGCAATTACTACTATTTATTTAATAAAACCAGTAGGTTAGCGAGATTATTAACGTTTTTTGTTTTATTTTTTGAATATAATTTTTTTAGTTTACGGATTTGAATTGACTTGTTTATGTCAATAGTCAGTGTATAAGGCATTGAGCCCACTAGTGTACTTTTATATCTTGCATAAAGTAAAACTTTGTTTTCAATGTCAGTCAGTCGATGCTTTATTTGACTTGAAAACTATATCGCTTGAACTATACACAATGTACATTGTAGATCAAGCCAACAGGTAAAATGGTATTAGTGACAAAAACCTACATAAATTAAATTTACTAATTGCTTCGTGAGCAATTCTCACGCATTCTCATGCACAGGATTTGGCCAAAAGTTCACAGACCACTTAACACTGGACAATGAGTCTGGTCACACATCCTCTCGGAAGTCTGATACTGCATTCATTTATATGCACCGAGTTTTTGAAGCTGCATTTCTTTTATCTTGCAGTCTTGACCGGAACTTAGCTCTTTGAGTTTAAGGACCGGAATTATTATAAGATCCTTCTCATCTTTTCATATGGGCATCTACTATAAATAGTGTGATAAGTATCTTATGCAAGTTGAAAAGAAAAGTGACCATAGTTTGCCATAAAGGTATTATTCGGTTGCAAACAAAACATTTTGAGGCCTTACACAATATTAGTAGTACTATTGCCCGCAGGTTCTCCCATACTAAATTTTAACTCCCGTACTACTGATTAACCCATACAAAATTTTGTCAAAATCGGTTAAGCGCTTTAGTCTTGAAGGTGTAACAGACAGACGGAGTCACATTGCTAAATATATTTAATTCTTCACACCCCGGTTGCTACGAGACCGACGTATTTAGACAGAGAGTCGTACATTACTAATAAACGACTAACCCACTAATCTAATATAGAGCAAAATAAGATTAGAATCAAACAAATCAATTCTATTTGTTAAGTAAATGAGACACCCGTATGATGTAGATGGTATCGTTAATAAAACTCCCCACATAACGCCATTGTCTCTAGCAGATAAAGCAATTTATTTAATTAAAGCACTACCACTCGGCCGCGTTACTGCATTATGATTAACTACACTGTTATTAAGACATTGAAGTTACGTATGTGTCAGTTGTTGGGCGTTACATTTTGGAACTAAAAAATTAGAAGAGCAAAAATTAGTAAAGCTTGCAGCAGTCGCGTTATAAATATTAAAAAAATCGAGGCAATTAATTGCTTAGTTCCTTAGCTTAGTATAAAAAATCATAATACAAAGTATACAAACTTTTAAACTGTCCGGATGATATAATTATTTTAGTCTCAAAACATTTTGACCTTGTCTGCTAGATAAATACTATTTCTGGTGACCTACAAAGCGTTTAAGGAAAAAAAATACAGTAAACTTAATAACCACTCGTTACGGTTAATGACCAAACCGATACCAATTAGTTACCTCTAAAGGCCTCGGCATTCAATTAGAAATAGAGTCTAACACGGTAAGCAATCACCGTCTAATCAGAACCATTCGAGAATTAAAATTTCCGTTAAATTCACATTCAAATCAATAATTGTTTCTAAAAAAAGTAAAAGAAAAAAATAATAAACCCTTACACATTCGATTTTCAAATCAAATAAACCTTGTTCGAAATTCAAACAGTTATTCTTTCGAAATTATTTTATGTAGTAAATTATTTGGTTCAGTTATTTTAAATGCACGAAAATTAGATATTTTATCTAAAGTATTGTTGAAGTTAGTATTCATATAATGGTTATGCTATTATTATTATAACATTACAGTTGCATGTTTACGGCGTTCGCGTGAAAACCATCAATAAATATTTTTGTTCATTGCATTCAAATTTTATCACCGTCGCGTCTTCCATGAGAATCGATTATTAAATATAGTTTTTAGATCCGGAAAATATTACTTCGCATCACTAGTGTAACATGTCTAAACCACCAGAGTTGATAATTATAGACTGCAAGTAGTTAAACAAACATAGCTCTAAATGAAATTTTAATTAAGTGCTGTCCAAATTTAAATACATATTAAAGTAAATTATAGGCTTCAGACTTACATACTAAGAATCAATTAATACTCTGATGTCATAAAATAAAATAACTAGTCCTTTCCTTGAAGAATTTTTCATAGGTCCTCCATGATTCATAAAAACTTATTGTTCAAGACATTTCGAGGAATAAATGCATACATTAGTGTAGGTATCAATTATATGTCTGAATGTCTGTCAGTATATAATTTATGAAGACCCAAAAACAAAGAAAAACTTTTAATAGATATCAATCGATTTCAATGATATGTTAGACGATGAGATTAACGAGAATTAAATAATATTACAAGGATTTCAAAGGTCGGTTCGTTTTTGCTTAGGATTCAAAAATGGTTTTATAATTATTTATAGGTTTCTTTGGTGTGAAATAATTTGGACTGATAATGATGATGAATGGGTTCTAAACATTCTGCAAAACCTAATTTTTATATATGTAAAATGCATTTATTCGTTTAGGTTTTTTTAATCGCCTGCAGAGCAAGAGTTTTACTTTCCTTGTACTAGTCATAATTGTCATTCTATTTACTGATCGCAGCTATTTTAGGCTATTTTGCAAATACGTTAATTCAGAAGGAGTGGTAAAAATTATATCGTTTTTACGCTGACTTTAAAAAAAAATATTCACATGAAATAATAAGACCAAAATCTTACTAAACATCACAATAGAAATAAAACCTGATATTCTGCAACTCTATCTGACCAAATTCCGAAATAGCCAGCAGCTTGGCAAAGTAACTTACCAAAATTGTTTTCACGTTAATTGGAATTCGATTTGTCCAACCAGAGGGTGACTATACGTTATTGGATTTCCTCTTCTCACCCTTTGCCACGTGAGGCTTGAAAAATCAATGGTCCTATCCCTCTCATACTTGAGTTAGTCATTCGTGGACAGGATTCAAATTCATTTACGCATTGCTTCGCGGAAGAATTTTGAGAAGCCTTTAATGGAATACTTGAAAGGCATCGACTGTTCGACAGTCGACAGTTGTTATGGTTTTCAATTCAATTCGATTTGATTTATTTGTAAAATATTTACATACCTATATTAAGAAATATACCAGGATGTTTATTTAATCTAATAAAGAGAAATTAAACTTAAAATATTGACAATAATAAAAAACTAAGGCTAAATAAAAAAAATCATAAACTAAATAAAACTATATTTTATATATATTATGTGTTGGAATTTGACATTGACGATTAGTATTTTTAACCAATTCGCGTAGAATATTTAAACTATCCTGACTGTGAACACCAATTTTTGGACAAATTGCTTTTGGTTTCATCTAACATTTTTTTATTTAAAAAAAAAATATAATTGTTCCCTTTCTGATTGACTACTGACTCACTCGGCGGGGGTTTCATACCGTGATATTAAGGTGACTCAGGGTAGTTTTTTAATTCTGGACATGACAGCAAGGGTGTCTCATGTGAATTCATAATTTTAACATGATTGATCTGTATGTTACTAAGTAAAAAAGAATTAATATTTCGTCGGACAACCCTAGGGACATCCTGCTATAAAAAAATGCACGAGTTTTTTGGGAGACTCTTTTACTTAATTTTTAAGTTTTAAAATATGGAGTTGATGAAGAATAATTTGGCTAATGTATAACTTAACAACGATATCAATTTAGAGTAGTTTAAGTTAAGTATCAAGTTTTAATTTTAGTATAGTTAGAGTTTGTCCCTATATTAGATTTAGAGTATGTTCTTAGCATAAATTCTAATCTTCAGTCTGTCTTACAGTACTACATCACTTTAGGAACTATATTACCGCGGCGAACGTGATTTAATTTAAAGTTTAGCTTGAACATCATTCAACTGACAAGGCTTGTTCGGCATGGTTTTAATTTCAAATCATGTATGAGAATGTTAGTATAGTCTAGTTGTTTAATTGTATAAAGTGATTCGAGATGTGCGAGTGTTGCGGCTAAGAAACTTGAGCTAGTGGGTAATGGTCCTAGAAGCTCAAATCTCTAAAGACTCAAATATTATGATGAGTAGATATCGTGAATTGTTTGCAAGGTTTTATGTTCCTTCATAAAGTATAACGACATGTTATTAAATTGTTGTTTTATAAGAATAAGATTATAATATGCATTGTCTGGGTGATCGATAATTACAGATTAAAATATTTTCATGCTTTAAATGGCAGTACGCCGGTTCACTTTGTGCCAGGCCTATGAATATCATTACAGATATTGAGTCGAAAGTTGATGGTCAAACTATAGCCGGCAATTTTTATTAAGGTGGTATTTCTATCAATAAAATTATTAAGATAACAAATATCAGTCGAATTTTAAAATAATAGATACGCTACTTTTCAATGACTGATAAATGAACATCAATCATTGGTGTTCATAAAACTTGTTTGTTTTTACGGGTATGGAAGCAAGAAAACATATTTTATACAATAACAAAACATATCTCGTTACCTGGTATATGCCTTTTAAATGTTAAAACACAGGTACAAGTTACAACAAACAACTTATCTAAATATTTAATCCATCATACATAAAACTAAAAAACCAATAACATGTCTAATAAAAAACCTCCGTTACTTTATGCAAACATATTTCAATACATACAATCTTCACATCATTGCTTTACTGCCTAATTACGTATGTAGGTCCGAGAAGCCTAAAGTATACATAAGGAACTAGAGTGAGCCTATCAGAGTTTGAACGTAAGCACTAGTGTGAAATGGTTTTGTCGTGAGTTATGTATGAAGATGGAGGTTGCCGTTTAAAAAATTCTATCTAAAACACTAATATTATCCTAACAATGTCAAAACCATCGATATTTTCGTATGTAAGTTTCTCGTTGCGCGAAAATTTATTTATTTATAATAACCAACTTGAATTAACAGTTCAAATCCACACACACAAGTTATAGGTTTGTACAAAATAAACATTACTATCTACTTAAAAAGAACAAATTAAACATATTGACACGCAAAAATGAAAAACGAAATGTACTAGGTTCAGACTAAAAACTGCTCTCGCTTGGCACAAGGAGAAACTAGCGATAGTAGCAGTCTACGTATATAGTACGTCAATGCCGAGATGCCTTATTTGTATGTTTATCGTATCAAAGTGTACTATTATGAGTCATAATCGTAAGTAGAATTGCGCAATCATCGTCTAAACGCTGTTGAAGCATATAATTTCAGGGAATAAAAACAAACAAGTCGTAATGTTTAGAGCCTGACTAACTTAATGAATGTAATGATGAGAAATCGTTTTAGATTTACTAAATGTTAGAGCTAAGATTGTAAATATTCGTTTGGTCTTTGAGAGCAGGCATAATGTTCTAAAATAGGTTAGTTTATTGTAATAAGTTTTTATTACAAGCTCTTGTATTCGGAATAAGAAAATAGGAGAATTTTTCTTCTTAGCGTATCGGTCAAAGACTTTGGCATATTACGAGTATGTAGATTTTTGCGGACCTGTACTTAGCCACGCGCACAGCAACCCATCATAGGAGAAATAAAAAGTAAATAGCCGTATTCACCTAAAATAAGAAGTTTAAAACCTTAACTTTTTCTTGTAGATCATACAAAAAGTTAAACTAACTAGGTAGACAAAAATTCCAAAGAGCACTTTTATTTAAACCGACATTCATTTGTTAAATGTCAAAGTCAATGTGACCACAGAGTTCGTGTCTTGACCACATAAAAAGAGTAAAATAAAAATACTTCCGATTAAAATGTTAGATAATAACGATATCGCACCGCTGGATACAGATAAAATAATAACTGCTTTTCTCTTGAATATTTGTAATTCCCTTCATAATTGTATGCTCAAGCTCATGTTTTTAATTAAAACTATTAAGCGTATTAATAAGCTAATGAAGTGCTTAACATAACTCGAAAAGAAACAACGAAAATAAATATTATTTATTCATTAACATTAAGTACTTGTACTTCGATAGCACATGTCGACACTATATTAATTAACTAAGTGCCATTATCGTCAATGTTATATTAATCGTCAATTTTATAATCAGAATTATTGTTTCTCACAGCAATAAAAACCGTTCAGTGTTCAGTCACAATCCCATGTGGCACTCCATTGAATTTAATTGCATCCATCTATATAATTGCTTCATTCGATGTTTAACTTTCACATTGAAAACCTGTCGATTCTAATGTGACCAATAAAGATTATGTGTACCTTCTAATTTCTTTTTGACGGGCCTGTTGGTCTAGTGGTTAGTGACCATGACTGCTATACCGGAGGTCGTGGGTTCGATTCCCACTCAGGACAAATGTTTGTGTGATGAGTACGATCATTTGTTCTAGTCTGGGTGTAATTTATCTATAATATGTATGTATTTTGAAATATATAAGTATGTATATCAGTTGTCTGGTTACCATAACACAAGCTCTCTTAGAGCTTAGCTTGGGATCAGATTACCATGTGTGAATTGTCCAGGAATATTATTATTATTATATTATAATTTCACTCAACAATTATTTAACAAGGTTCCTAGCTTCCAAAGTTTAATGAGTTCATATTTTTATGTCTAATTCGGCAATTAAATAACGAGCCCTTTACGGCCTTTTTAATTCGGGTTTTGATATGCACCGTTATTATGACCGGCCTGTGTTGGTTCTTTTACAAAAATCGGTATAATTATGCTGTTATTTTTATTGTATGTAATAAGGTATTGTTTACAATGTCTCGTAGATAATGAGTTGTAGCTGTTAGTGTTACTGTCGGTCATAAAATAACCCTTTCGTTATTAAGAGGATGTATATCCTTTTGTGTAGGGATTATAATTTTTGAGTGAGTATTTAGATTGTGATAATTACTTGCTTGTTGTTGACCTATAATTTCCTCTTTAATTGCCTTCAACTTTGAATAGTGTAGATAAACAGTAGGTAGAAAAATAACAGGAAGGATATTATCACGGTTACTATTTTCTTTATCAGTTTTTTGATTTTTTTTACTTTTAACTTTATAGTGGTCTATAGATAATTAAACTTGTGTACTTGTGCATGTGTACTTCAGATTTACTCAATATAAATTGTATCTGCGTTGTTTTGTGTCGATTAAAACCTCATTACGTTAAATTGATTGCATACAATATTACCATCTTACTTAGTCCACATATTTACTACTTATGAATTGTGTAACAAGATTCTAAGACTGAAGTTTATTAGGTACTAATATATTTCTCAGTATTGTACACCTGCATGTAGAAATTGGAGACATTAATATGTATCCAGTTTCGTTACGTTGACTTCATAGGAACTAGCGTTATACTAGTTGTTAAAAAGTGTATGTGACACTTTTATGTCATGTAAGTTAAAAGTACTTACTTAGTTACCAAGTAAATTATTATTAATGCTAGGTAAGCCTAAGCTAGGTAGGTTAAGGTATCGCGGTAGTTTGCACTACTTTCCCGCCTGGCCTCCAGCATAAGGGAAAGGTGAAGCACTCCGGTGGTTTTAGCCGGTAAGAGTCCGGCATACCCCTCCGCCTTCCCCAGGGTGGAGGATGTCCATCAGGATTTCCTTGGGTAAAAAAAAAGGTAGGTTAAGGTAAAAATGGCAAGTTTAGTGCAATAAAATCTTTGCAATAATAATAAAATTGTATAAATATTGTCTGCGTATTATGAGCTGTATCAAAAAGATGTGTTCTCTTCTTATGATAAACAAATGCACAGATTCATATAAGTATACTATATACTTACTTCATTTTCAGTTTATTGACCTAGGTAAATGTTAAAAAAAAAGTTCGCACATTATGAATTGTCTCAGTATAAATAAAAGTTCTGTATCCATACAAATTGAGCATAATTCATATGACTGATTCTGTTCTACCTAGGTAAAGCTTTCTAAGGATAGTTACTCCATGTAAACGTGTTGAAATAAATCTTCGTCTGAAAGACAAACTGTTTCTAAATAACATTACTATGTGGGTCGTGTTTTGTTTTAAGTATTGCACATGGGAGTTTTGCCAAGACGAGTAAAATGCAATATTACTTATTTATTACAAAGCCAAATGATCGTTGTTAGATGTATAAAGCATGAGTTAGAAACCTGATAAATTTATTCTTACGAAATTCAATGTGTATGTATTCGTGATGTATAAGAGTCATTTATATGTCATGTAAAAAACAATATTAAGTCAACAGTTGTGTAAAAAGGCTGACTACATATAAAATGGTAAATAAGTTCAGGATTCTATAACTAGAAGTCAAGCATGTTATTAAAAGAAAGAGAGACCATGAGGCTCTTAGTTTTCATTGTTTACTTAGAAAAGATGGTGTCCAGTTATTATGAACTTGCTTATTTCAGCTCAGAAGTTTCAAGTTCTGACCGGGAGCGGTAAAATCTCTGGTTGCGATGGAGCTTCGCAGGCACTTGAGTGACTATGTATTGGTAGCAAAGATTAAAAAGTTTAACCTATTAGCAAGTATCGACCTACTGATAATTAAGCATATGACAAAGCTGGCTTTACATAAATTAGACACAGTGGCTCTCAATAAAAACAAATGAATCTCTAGAACCAGTTTTCTAAATTTAAACAATAACCCAATTCTTCGGTGGTCACGGCCATAAATTAAAGTGCACTCAAACAGAAACAGTCCATATGTCACTGTTAAAAGCCCTTTCGTCTGTAAAATAAACAATATTTGCTACCGTCTTTTATAATTGAAGGTAAGTAACAGATGCGAACAATAGATTCTTAGGTTTTGTAACCCTATTATGTTTTTGGAGAAAACAAATGGTGGAGTAAAAACATGAGTAGAACAATGAGTTTTGGTAGCTGTTGTCCGGTTTCCGTAGAATGAAATAATAAGGGACTAAGGGGCTACTGGTTGTCGGTTGTGTTTTGTCGAATAATGCCGAATGCTTTTGAGCTCCCGTAGAGCTTTGCTTCAAGTGATTTCTTGATGTAGATTCTAAGAACGTTGCACGAATGCTTCTGTTTCTATCTTTTGTTGAATCTATTTAGTGTTCTATTTTGCGAGTACACAATAACGATATTTGTTTTTGTTGGACGTGTAGAGAATCGCATGAAATTGTTGTTGCAACTGTGTTTATACAAATGTAAGTTAGTTACACCGTGTCCGATGGAGATATTTTAATAAATAAATACAGAAAATAGGAACCAGAAGTAGAAAAAAAAATCTATTGTTTTAAAACCTTTTTTCAGTTGGTTTTTATGAATTATTATTTTAGGCATGCAAAATAACAATTATCTGGTTGATTAACTATTATAGTTGTTTCTAAATCTAGTTTAAAGATTAGATATATCTTTAACTACTTGTGCAAAATCATGTACATGTAACTCTACGATGAATGAAACTTATATAGTGAAGTAAGAATTAAATTCTGTTGAACGGTTTATTTCTTAACATTTCAACGGAAAACGACAATTTACCAAAAGCCGAGTGATGCCTATAGCACCTAATTATAGACTCGATATATTTTCGAGAATTCAGTCAATCACAAATCTCTATTGTCAAACACACAATACAAAGGAATAACACAGAAAAACATCAGGTAAATCGAGTATCAATGCGCAATTTATCTTTTGTGGGGACGAAATGCGACATAGTATCTATTACTGTCGTGACAACATAGAATTGCATCGAAAATGCAATCGAATATTTTGATATACAATGCTCGTTGAACAAAAAAATACGGACAATTGCCTTTGTAACGTGAATACTGATTGTTATCGGTACTGGACTGGCTTATCTTTGTCGCAGAGGAGCCGATCGCATACTAATCTGTGATTATACAACTACCTAATAAGTTTCCCCTCAATTACACAGTAGACTGTACGTAAAATTAAATATTCAATACGGTATAAACGATGCCGCTTAGATTATTTTTGTGTAAAAAGTTTTAAACGTTTTATTGATTGAGAGATACTTATTTTTTTGGAAATAAATACGTGAGCTGATACATTCTGTAAATATCGTCGATACACAGATGCTTATTAAAAATGCTGAAATAAAAATAACGGAAACAAAATAAAAGTAACGCCACGAACATAATAACATTGGTTCTTCTGTATAGTACAATCCCTAATTAAATGATTGAGCGATGCTAGCAAGAATAATATAAAGGCAAATTAAAATTTGAAGAATTTTGATACAAAATTCATTCTTACTCACTTGCAATAAAGGCGCAAAATAGAGACATGTGAAAAGTCGATTGCCATTTCACCAGCATTGGATTAGCAAAGTCCACTGTAGAGAACGACCATCGCTGATAATAATATAATCCAGTACTCATACCAAATTACTAAATAACGTCATCTCAGGTCAAACGCTACCTAGTTCATTAACCTTTACTTAATGGCCCCTCATGTTGGATGAGCAGAATTCAAAGCAGAGTAATATATCACAAGGGTATATTGCGACGGAAACCTTGGCAGCGGTCGAAGGCACGTACAATGCGATAACTGGCTAGATCCAATGTCAATACTGTATGAAATAGATATAGAATTAGTTGGGGAGAATAAATAGCTTAGGTAGGTAGGCAGCTGATTTTTCTATAGGTTTTCTTGGTAATTTAAGAGACTGATTAAATTGTACTATTATTACATAATTATAATGTGAATTTCTTCTAGTCAACTAGGCAAGGTTGGTTGTAAGAAAATGTTTTTATGAAATGTTATATTTTACTCAATATAACATTTCAAAATAATATTGTCTTTAGTCTTACTTTTAGTCTTAATATTTAAGTATAAGATTCCTTAAATTTCGTCGTTGAAATTTATTAAATAATAAGATTAAATTAGTTAAGACTAATTCTTGTTACTGTTGTATTACTAAACCTAAACCTACTACTAAACTAAACTAATACACATAAATAATTGTATATAAAAGATTTAAAAGCCACAATACATTGTATGACATGCAAGAACATTGAATATAGGTATATTACTAGGTATTTCCAAGCTTAAAATGACAGGACGTTAGTCCTTTTAATAGTTCATTATTGCTCTTCATAATATATATTTTCTATCCGTCAAAAATGCAAGAAGCATTATATTTAGTTCATACATAGTTATTTTTTTATTATGATACGTAACTGAGGTACTTTTTGTTAAATTGGAATGTCTTGTGAGTGACCTGACATTGACAGATAGATCACAGATGGTTGCACAAAGGTATCATAATAATAAAGACGCGATCCTAAGAAAATATTCACGAAATTCTATAGAGAAATGATATTTTATAATAACTAGATATTATGAAATAAAGTTGCCGAATGCCCTGTGTTTATTTTTGGGATAATCTTCACTTGTATAAAATATCATTCGACTTCTTACACGAATTCTTTACAACCCAAAGTATGATTTAGAGGTGTAAGGCCGGATAAGGAAAAGCAATTATAATTCATATTTATTTTCTATTGTACTAACAAACAATAGTAAATTATATTTAATACTTTACCTATTTGAAACCGACAGTTCATAAACACAATACAAAAATAATTAACGTAAAAAGGCTGGCTGGCGTATCGTGAAATTCGCAAGGCCACAGACGCGCATTGTTCCAAAATCGATTTTAAAAAGCCTGACAATTCTTATAATTGAAAATGAGACCATGTCCGCAAACGTATTGAACTTGAAGGTGTGATCGATTGAGCGTGACCGCATAAAATGCTGGAGACTATTAAAACCTCTTGAGGCTACACAAAACAGAAATCGAAAACAGACGATAAATGCACGTGTAAGAAATCAATGGCGCCTCCCATTCATTTTAACGGTAGGTGCGGCTTCAAGTCATCGTCAAGAATCGGCAATCCAAATGAACATCGAATTGTAAAAATTTCTAACGGTCTCTTTGTTGGGTCGTGTGCAAGTTTCACGCTAGGTTATGAACGTTCGCCCAAAATTCTGCAGCTGTCAACCATATCTCGGACCGCGACAGCTAGCCTTTGTCCTCTCACAGATACGACTTCATATAAATGTAGTTTATGTGAAATACACAAAAAAGAATGAACCTCTCAAGAGCTAAATCTCACGGAAAAAAAAATGCGTCTATTGTCAAACGTTGTACACAATAAATGTTGGTCGTATCGTTGGCACATTAAAAAGTATTCATGCGGTATTTTAAAGGTCCACCCAAGGCATTGTGTCGAATCGCAAGGATCTTGACACTTCTATATTTGTCATTTTTCTTGAATCGATTTTAGAGTCACCGAGTTTAGTTTCGGTCTTTACCTAAGTGTGCGTCTCTTTTGTTATTGTGAAGCAACATAGCTCGAAACAGGTTTGACCATTGGTCACAATTAAAGAAGCGTAAAAACAATTGCGAAAGTGTTGATGAACTACGAAGAATCATTGATGTTCTTTCATGGTCGGAATCGGACGCCATTCTTGTTATGGTTGATAGTGTCGGGGAAATAAAATCATGGTTTCCACCATAGACCGTAACGGACCGATGCATTGTCTCAATCAAACGGCAATGAGCATTGAGTACAATGACCGAACTTGCTAAATGATGGGGAACTGTCCTGCTGCGCTGCTTATTGGTCGCGTGGAGAATCGTCATTGTCGATATCTGGGAATAAATTGTTTGGATTGATATGGTAAACCGAAGTTATTTTCGATCATGCAAACTAGTCGACAGTCGTCTTTATTCTGGTACTAAAAGCTGTTTGGCACACTTTGATGTTTCAACAGCCGTGCAGTTACTTCCATGAAATTCCAATTTCAAATCCATAAATAAAATGAGATTTTCGTTCATTTCGAATTGGGTTTATTATTGATACGAAGCAAAGCATTTTTTGTTAAGAGTTATATGTGTGGACATTCTATATAATTTTCTTTTTGTTACTAAACTCAAACGGAGCTTATAAAATATTATCTGCCTACATTAATTTTAATCATTTCCTTAAAAAATATTGTACAAGAAAGGAATTCTTAGTATAACGCAATAAATCTGTCATAGGCCTTGTTAGTTGTGTGCTTTGATTTTATAACGATCAAAGGAGTCTTGCTAGTTTGGAATCTCTGTGTCAACTAATTGGTTTGCTTACAGCAGCTGAAGTGAGCTAAATATGGGATTTCATAGTTTTTGTTATATTATAATAGCGTCTTGAGTCGACAAGAATGTTGTCTGAATTCTTGTTCATAATTTTACATTATTGAGATAATCTTATTAAAAATGTACGTTAGTATATGTTAAATTCTACCTTCCGAAAAGGTTATTAAAACAGTATTCAGGTTTCAATGTAGCATATTATTATGCCATTAATTACGTACGAGTATGTATACAGTAATGAAATAATTATGCCTCTTCAATGCGTTGAATAATTTTAATAGCTACTCAATTATTACACTCAGCGCCTTTGACAGTGAACATGTTACAAACACTCTTAAACAAACCGACTTGGACAGGTTTAATCGCACCTTAGCTATTAATTGAAGCCACATTTCGTATTCAACACGGATATAAATACATTTCGCGCTTACTCGTGTAATATTCCTTTTAAAATGTCCCGTCACGTACTTACAAGTACAT
This sequence comes from Autographa gamma, assembly GCA_905146925.1. Classification (NCBI taxonomy): domain Eukaryota; kingdom Metazoa; phylum Arthropoda; class Insecta; order Lepidoptera; family Noctuidae; genus Autographa; species Autographa gamma. The sequence continues at coordinate 4,676,131 of LR989858.1, forward strand.
TCCTGATGTTCGTGTCGTGTGAAATTAATAAAGTGTGTGAAAAACACTTTTGGGCACGAATGTACATGTGACGTTTACTAAATATTTTGAGCAGAGTTTAAAAAGGCAAACTATAGAGTGCGAGTTTCGCAAAAAGCCCAAGCGCGCGCGCCAAGCGCAAGCACATTTTAGGGTAGTGAATTCGTTGGTGATTTAAGTTATTTTCTGTTAACAACTGACTTTTCTACGAAAATATCGATAGTGCCGATAGTATTAGGTTAACATGAGGGTCTTATTATGTTTTTTTATTTATAAAACGGCATGCTCTCCATCTATACTATTTTTACGACGAAACTAGTTCACACTAGTGCTCACGGTTCATTCCCTGATATGCGCACTCTGTACTTTTCTATCTATCCTCAAAGTTTTAAGTGCTAATGAATTATGTCATTGGTTTCGTATATAGAGTATCATTGAACAAATGTCCCTCTTACAACTTATAGGGTTAACTCACCATATGCGAGAGTAGTTTAGTTTTGATTGAATGACTATTAGAATCGTGTCGGTGCATCTCGATTGGAATCCGATGCATATGAATATGACAGAAAGATTTATCACTCGTGATTTAAATAACGGTTGTCTCGTGCCTATTGTAATAAATGTAAACGATGATATAAACGATGTATTTATTGGGAGAGAAGCGAGTGTTAAATGTGGCTATCACATACTCTTATAAACTTTCGCTTTTAAGCATAGTGACTCTCGCCCTGAAAATAGTTTCACAACACATCCAAAAAGAAAACCGAGGATTCAGACATAAATTATTTTGTGAATCACATATTTTATTTATTTATCTATTAAAGACAAACCAACAGCTTTTGTATACAGAATTACATAAGAATAAGTAGCAAAAGCATCAGACTATAATATATTTGTCAAAGTCGGGCATCGAACAGGGTTCATTTGGCGCAGTCTAAGTTAACATTTAACGCTTTCCGTCTATCAGCGATCAGACCAGTCAAATTGCTTCACTTAAAATTGCTTTAGTTGAAAGGTTGTCGATAAATGTATTCAGACTCATTTGTTAACAAATAAATTTGTAGTATCCCACGGCATATTATAAATTGGCTAGAAATAAAATTCACATCAAATATCCCATTTGTCAAATGATCACTAAATAAAGTAATGAAACCTTATATATTTCAGTTTCATAGTGCCGTTCACATGACAATTCCTCGTATCAATTTAGAATATCGTCCATATCAAAAGGTGCCGCTAGTTTATATGACGTAGTTTTAAAGTAATAACCATTAAAGTGAGGATGTGTGGGTCGCAATGTAGGTGGGTAAATCTTCACTTGTCCATCTGACTGCGTGCATCAGTCCACATGACTGGGCGGCTTAGGGTGCTCACATGGTGGAGTTATGTAGTAGCAGATTTCATATTTGAGACCTGTATTTAGTCTGGTTATTATGTCACATGCTTTTAGTGTTTTCAGATACATTACTTCCACGAAAGTTTAAGGATACAGCATTAAATAAATAGCAAGGCAACGTTCTTCATAACAAATAAAAATCTTCTATTATATTTTGGCTGCCTGACGAGTATATGAAGCCCTTTTCCTTTTGCAATATTTTAACTGATAACCTCAAATCAATGAGGACATTCAAGGAATCAATAATAGATTTTGTGTGCAAAAATTAAGTAGCGAGTTGGATAAATATTCATAAACGAATTGACACATCCTTTTCATCCTATTCATGTGAAGTAAAGATACGAGTACCTATGATAAAATACAACTCCTTTCTACCTTAGACACTTCTACCCGCTGTATCATCCGCTAACCCGTAGCTCCTATACTCGCATCCCGGAGTCAACACGCGATCCGCCAGCAGAAGCGACGCCGGGTCAATCCACTTTGTTTTTGCACCGCCCATAAAAACAAATTACCTACGCTTCATTTATCGATCGGAATAACCGCGTGCAACTAAGCTAATAAACGAAGCACGCGAAGTGCCTAATAGATTTAGAGCTGTTTATGACCTCATTAAAATTTGAGTTTGTATCAGACACAGAAGAGATTTAGTGCAGAAATATTGGACTTAAACCTGCATAGGTATTACACGTCAAAGTAATTGGGCTACACAAAATTTTCAGAGAAAAAGGTGAACATAAAATCTGGTAAATCGAAATCGTAATTCAATTTGCTTGAACAAGGATGCAGAAAATAATAATATTTGATAATAACGATAGTAATGTTTTTGGACTACTGACAGTTTTTTTTTTTTTTTTGGTAGAGATCTTTGCAGTTAGCCTGAGCGCAGGCTTTGACTGCTTCACCGGACTTTACTACTGACAGTTGCATCTGATTTAATGTTCAGCATAAGATGGATGAAAAGTAAACTATACTTAATTATACACTTGAATAAAACTAGGCCACGATAAGTTTGACAGATGTTCAGCGAAACTTCCCAAAACCATTAACTTGTTTATTTATTTAGTCCTTGTAAATAAACGGCAAATAAATACCAAGGGAGAAACAAAACTATTTTCGTCTAATCGGATCTGTAGATTAAAAAACAACAGAGCCAGGTGTACATCTTCCCTCTTACATATTTAAGAGCTATAGAATTAGGATGAGCTTAAATAGCTGCCCAAAATATTTATTTAATTCCATGGCAATAAAATATAATAATAAGAAATGAGGATTTGGTTAGCATTCGCAAAGTTTTTTTCTTGCAAATCTCTAAAAGCTGGCGTGGTTAGTAAAATTTGGAATAATTTTGGTTTTGAGAGAGTCTTTTTAACCGACGAAAACAGAGGAGGTTCTCAATTCGACGCGTATATTTTTTTTTTTTTTTTATGTATGATCACGCATATCTTTTTATTGAGTAGTCCGATTTTGATAATTCTTTTTTTATTGGAAAGGGTATACTCCAAAGTTGGTCCCATATAAATTTGAAAAAAGAATTCCCACCCTAAGGGTGGAAAAACAGGGGTTAATTGATTGTTCACGCACTGATCGTAATGTATTACCACGCGTAACTTATTACAGAGTAGTTCTATTTTGATAATTCTTTTTTTATTGAGTAGGCTATACCTAGAACTTGGTTCCATATAAATTTGGAAAAAATATTCCAATCCTAAGGGTGGAAAAACAGGGATATATTGATTGTTCACTAACTGATTTTAATATATGACCACGCGTAACTTATTACAGAACAGTCTGATTTTGATAAATCTTTTTTTATTAGATAGGGGGATATACCTTGAAGCTGGTTCCATATAATTTTACTCTAAGGTTGGGAAAATAGGGGTGATTTAGTTCACTCACAGATATGAATACTAAAATAAGGTAGTTAGCTATTTTAAAAATAATAAATAATTCAGCATGTAGCAATTAGTATATAATAGCCACAAAAAAGTATAAAATAAAAACTTTTTAACAAAAAAATTAAACCGCCGAAAACACTGAAAAGCAAAAAATAAGAAACCTTTTTTTATTTAATCTTAATAACTAAGTTCTTAAACGAATGTGAGTATACCTAAATAATTTTGAGGCGGCGCCAAACTATCAATTAACAAAGATCACAAAATTACCTTAAAAATAAAGAAACCACCAAATCAAAAACGCTATATACTATAATTATATTCTTTACTTACCACCTACTAATTCCATTGTGGAAAGCAAATAAAAGTATGAGTTTGAATCAACTTAACAATGCAATGAAAACTCCAGCGATAAACATTAAAATTTCTAAAAATTTTTACCTATATATCGTAATTAATTAATTTGCCTGTTTGGCGCCGACTCGAAATTACTTAGGTATACTCACATTCGTTTAAGAACTTAGTTATTAAGATTAAATAAAAAAAGGTTTCTTATTTTTTGCTTTTCAGTGTTTTCGGCGGTTTAATTTTTTTGTTAAAAAGTTTTGTATTATTAATATTGAGCATATATATTTTTTCAAGCAGATAAAAACATATCCTGTATCCTGTTTATTAGAATAAATAATATTTTGTAAAGAATAGTTTATGCAGGAACTAAAGCTGCGATATGCGTGTAAATTTAATACAGTTCTTGTGTATTTGTATTTAATGTATTCGTAAGCTAGTATTTCTTAGTATAATATGGTATCCCAGTCATACGGGAGCGTACAGGTACCGCTTACATACAGCCCTCTAAGGAAACCAGCGTAACTATTCTTACGGTCTTATTTTTTATCCCATAGTGTATGCTCATTGGCATACCCCAAGAATGCGTTGTTTTCTATACTTGGAACAACATGCTAATCCACTGAAATCTCTGTATCTATTTAATTTTAACACGGTGCGGACAAAACAATGGGTCAGCGTAAAACCATAGAAAATTTTCCGTTTCGCGAGATTATAGTTACGTATTAACATGTCGGGGGCCAACGCGGACACGGACATAGATGACCGCATTTAAATGTGCATACAAAATATCGATGCGGCACAATGCGAATACCGGCCTACAAACAAACTTAAATCTACAACCACCAACGACACCCGATAATCAAAACTCAACTGTATTACCTACCACATAAGGAGTTGTAAAAATAAAAAATAGATAGCCCGATGGCACAATTAATTTGGTAAAAGTGTACAATGCTGGACAATAACACTGACATGTACTTGAATGCAAAACAGTTTACATGTCATGCCACTTTAACATGGATACTTTATAGGAAGTGCCACATGCAAATGTACTATTATCCTGACTTATCTTTGTTTACAAATCCCGATGCTGTTGCCTTTAATTAGGACTGGGAAGATACTGAAGAAGAAATCCTCGAATCTCAACAAATCAACCACAGGTCACACAGTCTTGAATTATAAAATATTAGACCTATACATCGGCGTGATACATTGTTGAATGTTGTTCCAAATGGTCAATTACTTTTTGAATAACAAAATTAATTACAATTCACAGAACAATCTAATAACTCTTGCATAAGACAACATTATCAGATAAAACAATTACCGCTACAAAAGAAAAGATGTCTAAAACAGATACCTCTTAATTTATGCGTTATATCCCTACTAACCGACTTTCATTAAAGTAGCTATTATAGAAACAAACAAGGAACACCCTGATGGTAAAATAATTATCGCTTTTACCGCACTGGCCCGAACCGGAACGTAGGTAAACAAAATATACGAAACCTTCAAAGAAACCGATTCGAAAAAAAAAAACAATCTAAAATCTTCCTACGAAAATGACGTCAGCGAAATTGCCACAAACGAAAAACAGTTGATGTTATTTACTCAACAATAGCGTGACGGACTTAAAACAAACTTTCGGACTAATGACGATACCTTTGCCCTATTTCACGAAATAAACGTCTTTTAAAAAATTGGATCTACACCTGTTGTATCACCTGCCTTACTGACCGACTATTAAAATGTAAAAAATTGGGGCAGTGTAAGCGGTACTTAAAAGAGCGGGTTCCGTATCACAAGTACCTTAAGGGCTATAAATTCGTTAGTCGACTAATCTTCTTACTATACTTCTTCCTTCCTATTTTTCTAGGTACACTGTGACCATGTATTGCGAGTATCAGGAAAAAGAAAATAGCGTAGTTTTCGTTGTTAGTAGTAGTCCTAAGGCACCCTGCTGGAGTAGAGGGCCCCAACAAGTTTTCTCCAAGCCGGCCGGTCCCGCGCGATTCTTCGAGCGTCGTTTTCGTTGCTAATGTTGACATACTCGTAATTATGAAAACACTGAAAAGGCACGCTTCAACAAAGACGTTATGATTTAAAATGACGACTAACTAGTTCCATACGCCACACTGTAGAACAATTAGCCTAAACATCCGCTGTTATTTGCGTCCATTGCTTTGATACAACATAAAAAGGTTTTTCAAACATTTCTACGGAACTCTATAAATATGTCCATAAATTCGTACCGCATTATTTGCTAACAAAAGAGAGTTCTGCCCATAAATATGTAACATCAAGTTTATAGCTTTTAATTTTTTACCACTTTTTGATCTACTATTATAACTCATCTTTTTGGTTTGATATATTATATTTCGATGTTAATTAAATGATGTTTCTAATGCATAAAAAGTTATAAAATGGGTTTTAGAATAAGTTTACAGTTAATAACAGAATTTATTCTGTTTTTAAATTTTAATTATGAGAATATTTATTTAAGATTGCAACTGGACACCAGATGTTTTAACAAATTAACTGAGATTCATTTCAAGTGGTGATATAATAATAATTATTAATGTTATTTTTAATTTAATGTCTGAGAATATAATTAAAAAATACAAAGTTTATCTGTTAAGTACATGCAATTAAGTGCGACCGAAATACATACAAAAAAAGTTTTAGAATTAATGATACCAAAATTACTCTGAATAATAAATAGTAAAATTTTCTTATCCGCATAAATATAAGTTATAAAATAAACAAGGGATCATTATTCCTATAATAAGCAGTTGAGGGTTAATTAAGGCGCATTCAGGCGGTTTCGGCCCCGAGGTATCATTTGCTATTGTGATGAGCTCGTTGGCTCCTTCGGGGTTCGTATTGTTGTTCCATTTAATAGCAAAAATGATAAATGTGTCTATCGGGAAAAGGAGCCGATGGTAAATATTTTATTGTGATACTTAAAAAATGATTTTTCGGCTCCATGTAGTTCGGAACAGTTGTTTGATGTTAGTTCGGTGACTGAGTGAGAATTGTGATTATGGAATGCATGTGTTTGTGTAATGCATAATTAATAAAATATTTTGTTATTAAAATGTAACAATTGTTTTTTTTACCATAATACTAGGCAAAAAACCTTTGTAAAAAAATAAATATTTAAATAAGTAAAAGATCGAATAAATTTTAATAAAACTATGTGCTACGTTACTAAAATAATTTCTATTACAATGTTCGCGCACATATCTTTGATTTTTTAATTCCTTAGTCACATTTTCGTAGATCCGTTCTGAGAATATTATTAACCTACCTTGAGTCAACAAATGATGTATGAGCACAATGAACAGAAGGACCATACCTATTAGAACAAAACAAACTCGGATACCAATATATCGTGGCTGGCGAGGTATTAATTAGACACCTACATCAGGTTCGACGGTACAGCCAGCTCTAGCGCCGCGCTCAACTAAAACAATATGGCAGAAACCCACTAATTAAACTGTAGAACAAAGAAACAAAACAGAGTCCTTCATAAAACCTTTTAGAACCCCCACGACGCCGTGTTTTAAGCCGGTCCGAATAGGCAACATAAAAAACTTTACCCACGTAAGTATCATTCGCCGTGCGATCGACTATGGCCTGCTTAGCGTGATCTTACAAAAAGCGCAACCCTTTAATGGGAAGTCATGGTTAAACGTCTTAAATCTCGACACACTTTCCATAAACTTAAGTAAGCTCTTACCGTGGATGATATGGCTGCCTCCTTTTAATCCTCTTTTGTAGAGCCGCAACACTCTTTTGTTATTCACCGAGCCGTTGTAATCCCCCTTCGGAGTTTTATAAACAATTGCCGCAAAGAAAATTTGTTTGTATATAACTTGCTGAAGACGTAATTTGCTTGTAACAAAAGAAAGCGGCCACTGTTCGCGGCTTTAATCCTTTTCGAGCAGCGTTTAACTCGATAAATGGAGGTTTTTGCCTTTAACAATGGTTTGCAATTAGATGGCTGGACTGAGCCTAAATAGCCATGTTGTTTAGTAGGTATTCATTACAAAAAATATTCTCTGCGGCCTTCCGCCTTGTTCCGTGCTTGTTTTTTATTTTCAAACATAGACTCATAAAATATCAGATCGGAAACCACAGGCGTCATTTTACGACTTAAAAGAGAAACTGAGTGCCTACATTAAATAAGACATGGATATTGTTAAAAAGCCGAAATTAAACAAAACAACAACTATTTTTAAACTTGATGCTTATTTTAACAGGAAATAAAATTATCATGTCATAATTATGTCATTTCTATCCTGGCAAGGTGAGCAGCACGTCTCATTCATTTGTTAATTAGTTAGGCACTGCACAATGTTAAGGAAATGGAAGGGTTAGTAATCTCTAATCAGTTATGTCAATCTTAATGAAATATATTAAAATGCGTTATTGTTCGAGCAGAAACCTCCTCACATCTGACCTTATTTTAAAATTACACAATGGCCCAAATCCACATGTCCGTTTTTTGTGCCGTCAAGTGAGTTAAGATTTGAGCCGACCGACATCCAAAGGGTTGGTTTTACTTTTTTAGATGGGAATGAAACTATCGTTTCATCGCTTTTACTATTCTTATTTTGTTTACTTATCTATGACATCGAAGTGACATTTACATAACCCGTTTCCTATACGATTATTTTGGAGATAAACATATCGGCTGAAAGCAATCTTCGATGTAGAAAAATGCACTGAGCTCAGCAAGATAATGATTTGAACCAAACAAAAGGTATTGTTCACGATCACGTCTGAGTGTCTTTTGAAATACAATAAAACATTAAATGTAGGTGTCACATCTGCTCGAAATAAAAACAGGTTTTCTTCCTAAACTTGAATAAAAATAATAATTTTAATTATCTCAACGACCAATAATTCCCATACAGAGCATTTGCATTGTGCGAACCGCAAACTCTTTAGAACAGAACACCGAGCCGTATCGCTTTACAGCCTTTTTTTGGTATCAAGCAAAACGTTCGCGATCGTTGTCCGCTCGAATTATATAGCAAAGAGCAATCGTTCATTCAAGAGTGTATTGAATAGTCGTTAAGAGAGCAATGGGCGTGGGCCACAATGCGGCCGGTCGCGATATTCACTGCTCATGTCGGGGACGCGGTCGACAATTTCAGATCACTCGCATACGAAAATGCATGTAATATAAATCTTTCCGGTGAAGCACGAACAAGTCGACCACACCCACTCGGCCCGCGGACTCGAATACGAATATTAAATTCCAATGCTACGAAGTCTTTATTTAAAAATGGTCCCAACAAGTTTAAATCCTATTCCGATGCGTGTAAGCACACTTTAGTTCACTTTGGTTCTCCTTACATTTCGTCTGAATGGGTATTAATAATTTTAATGCAGGTTCTCGCATTGTGCCTTAAAGGCTTTTTTTCGCGACGTCCATCAATAATATTCGGACATCTGAATGTCTGTTTTAAAGACTATATTGAACAGTCTTTGAAATTATCTCGATTCGCATCTGCATTAAAGTGTTTTGCGCATAAATTAGTCGCGGTTTTTATTAATGTACCTTTTTGTTTATTGGATGTTAATGCGGGTAATAAGATAACATGTTTCTTTACAAAATGTTTTAACGAAATATGGTTATTAGTGGCGAATGTGATGACTTTGATATTTATTTATTTTTTGTTTCTAAAAAGAAGAATACAATTGTTTTGTGTCACATTCAGGAACTAAATTTATTAATTAGTTTTTTTAATATATTTATCAATTGATTATGTTTGAAAGTCAACAATGTGTTTTTATTTGCAGGTGCTGATTTGCTACTCGATAGAGGAAGAAGGACGAGCGCGCTTGAATTTGTTGATAAAAGATCGTAGTTATTCTTACAAAAGTTCATGTGTGCTGTTTCGTCTAATGTTTTACCGTGCTTAATATTGAAGAAGTTAAGTTCATTACAACTCAAAATTAAAATCAAATCCTTGAACAATCTCGCCTACCAAACATAATTCCAACATGTTTAATCTCCGTCTCAAAGTTAATATTGTTCAACGGAATGTATTATTAGATAATTTAATAACAGCAACAAAGGAAGCGGGCTGTCTCGGTGATGCGTCGTATCAAATCGCGCTGACATTCAAGTTCAAATGATATCGGTGCAGGCATGACCTTAGTACCACGGTAACTCAGATCATTCTCGCTTTTAGTTTTGGTTGTTTGACGTCCGTCTACTTTGAAGTCAAATTGGGATGGACAGTCAAGTTGCGTAATGTTCTTTGATATAACATTGTGTAGATAACAAAGTTTAAAGAATTGAATAATTGTGTTATATTATTTTCTACGACTAGGTATAAATAGATATTACTACGAAATAAAATTTGTCTTTTCTTTCTCATTTACGAGAAGTTACTAAGGTAAGTAGGGGTAGATAAACTGCACTGTTCGTTTAAAAGCTAAGTTGAGATTTAAAAAAAAACGTGGTAGAGTAAAAATATTAGCTCTTCATTTCCACAGCTCATTCTATTAATAGAATGCCAAATTAAGCCCAAAAGGTATAATAATGAAATAACTTAGCAGTAAAAGACGCTTATTTCATAACCCGGTTGAAATGTCAAGCCCAAAAAAGGCAAGTACATGCGTACACGGTTATTTCCGTGAATAATGTTACTATTAACATGCAAAGTTAATATTGCGCATTTCGTCAGTCTAGAAATATTTTACAATGGTAACGACAAGCCTAGGTAGTATTAAAACGCAAAATTAAATAGCAGCCATGACCGTCGCTTCCCGCCTACATGGAAAGCAAAGCAATGGTCCCTTGAAATTGATTCTTACAATGTATACGCAATAATCTAAATGATATTATGGTCTATTTTCAGGAATTTATAGAAGAACCATAGGACATCTTGCATACAATTTATTTAGGCACGTATTTTAGTTCTATATTACATTTATAGAATAGGAGTGAGGAGAGCTATGTCAAAATTATTATGAATTGATTTTATAATATGGCATTGAAAAGTTATAAAATTAAAATATGTATTATTTACCATTTAAATGCACCATAAAGAACTGAAACTGAAATGCCAAATTAACGAATACCATTTGGTCTAACGCTACTAAAAGACATGTAAGTAGAACTTTATTCTAAAACATCTAAAAACACAAATCTTTAATAGAAATAAAATGATCTTTATTTGAATAAAATTTATTTATTAAAATTTCAGTAGCCGCCTTTATAAAAGACAAAAAATAACTACAATAACTTGCTTAAGGCCATCAGTAAATTTACGTAAAATCTAAATTACTGGCTTAAACAATTACCTTCGCGTGATATGCGCAAAACTAATTGCTATTAAATGTTAATTGATTTAACATTTGTATTGTTACTAAATTGATTTCTCTTCCTAGTAAATGTCAGTGTAGATATTATTATTTTGCGATTATTTATTTAATTTAGTCGCTACATTAGGTACTTTTATTAATTTGTCTCAATGACAATTCCAAAACAACCAGAAATAACAAAAAAAAAATGGGTAAAAAAGAATTCTATTGTTATTATTGGTTGACGCAGAATATTATAGCTTGTTATCAACATAAATAAAAAAGGAGCATAAAAATTATGCCCTTTAAATCAATGAACCATCTCATTACCGACTAAAAGTCATCGATGCAGAACCTTTTTTAAGATAGGTCATATTTAACACTTTTTCTAGTTAACCTCATGTACATTCAAGACATAGAAAAGTAGAGAGAAATTTGCTTCATTGGAATGTAATAACTTGTAATAATAATCACATGATAACAGTCCACAAATAGCCACACAAACAAATGTCTTGTTAGCAAGCTGTTACATATAAAACATCGCAAGTAACATAGACCGAGCTTCACTTCCCAGTTCTATAAATGGATCATACATTATACTCATTCCATCTACGTCCGCAAGCACTCTTTAGCTGTATATTCAAACCCAAGTTTATTTTAGACCGCTCTTTCATTACTTATATCATTCATAACAGCATCACGATACGTATGGAATATTGTACGAAGGATCAATAGTATCAAAGTGTATAGATTCTACGTTCTTGGGGCTAAACGACATCGTGACACCGCTCTTACTCTATTTGTTGAAAGCGTCCTATAGTTTAGGTGCATTAGCTTGAAGTGGGCGCATACTGTTCTCACGAACACCACTCGATTGTTCCACAACCTCTTAACTATCGGGCTATCGGGCCACGACCCTAAGTTATACAATAAAAACTGATGCTCTGGGGCTAAACATGGGGGTTCTTGACGTGTTTTGATTCAAGATGAGCAACATTAATCATAAAATCTGAAAAACTATAATTATGTAACGATGACTTCATAAAATCAAGTTTTCAACTTTGTCGAGAACCATTTTTGGGATTTCGGTGTTTACTATAATTACACTAATGGTCAGTCTGGAGGTTTCTAGACAACCAAATTGGACTCAATTAATACCAGCATTCTAATGTACTTGCCAAAACGAGCTCAAGAATATCAACGCAAATTGCGAACCTGAGTCACAAATTGATATCCGACTAAAAACTTGATGCCCACATACTGTATTATTTTCTCATAATAACAAAGTTGTTAATACAAGATGTCATTTTAAAATCAATTACCGCCAGCTGTTCTACCTTTAGACAAGATTATTTATTAAATTACGGGTAAGAAATGCGTGGTAAAAAGGGGAAACAATCAATATACTTGATAAAAAGTGGTAACTGAGGAATATGTAGTCTATTATGGTGATTGCAATGTGCAAGGGAAAAGCTACGATGATTGACAAGTGCAGTCCACCCACAGTGTTGGTGGTCATTGGAACGAAACGCGCTTTTTACCTTTTCCCTAAATTTTTTGCTTTATTCAACCTTCCCAACCCTTTATTTCGAAACGATTAAAAACTCGCTGATTGCTTTAGATGTTTTGTCTGGTGAAAAGTTTTAATTACGAAAGAATAATAAATGAAGCTCACGTTTTTGTAAAACAATTACTCCGAATATTTTTGCAGTTCATTTTATATTACTTCATTAGAGATAACCCTTGTTTTTGGAAGATTTTTTCTATATTAAACCGACAGTAAGTGCTACAAAAATATTGTATGACGTTGATATTACCTACCACGTTGTTTGTAACGGGAATGGTTATAATAGACATCAGATCGTTAAAGTTACGTGTTTGTCCGTTCGATCAACTTCACACGATTTACGTCCCGTTACGAATATCACGAATATATTCGCGATCTAATTCAATTTTAAGTTATAAGCAATATGATTTTGGAAAGCTTATTATAATAATAGTAATGATATTTTTGAAATTGATTTTTGTCTGTAGTCATTTATATTGTATTTTTAACAAAGAATTCATTCTTTGCGTCATAATTATACGAAAATTTAATACACTCAATACATAGTCTGTAGAGAAATAATAGTGATTCTAGAACAGAATGGTGTCATGTTTTACATTTTTTTTTTGCTGAGGCAATTGTTGTAAGGTAAGTAATATGGATAAAAAAAAAATAGAATATAAAGACATTTAAAAACATAAATTATTGAATACCTGTCTCTATATAAAGTAAGCTTGATGGACTAAAAAAAAGCAGTACCTTAAAAAAGATTGTCACACCATAGCAATCTTCCATGTATTGCCATGACATGACAATTTAATTAATTGCCCACAAATCAACGTTTCTAAAAGGTTCCCAAATATTGTCAGTGCCTTACGTAATACAAAGTAAGTAGGTACAGTCAACCGCATAAGAACCAACAAAGAATTTCAAAAACCAACCTTATTCCCTTGGAATACAGGTGATGTCACAATCAAAGTGACGAGTAATAAGCGTTTATGTACAAACGAATGATTCGTTTGTTCCGTGACTAGTGAAATAAATTACACGTTGCGTTCCCAGAAATTGGACATCGACTATGTGATTCCATATTACGAAAGCAGTTATGTCATTTGACAGTTATAACATCAATAGAATGATTTGGGAAACGAGATTCGGATCTTTATTATCTACTGATTCGTTTTGGATAGGAAATGAAACTAGTCCGGTATGTTGAAGTTGTTGATGGTGTTGGTAAATGTAATTTATTTAATGCGAAATCAAGTGTAAGACGGATGTAAGGTATTGATAAAACTATTGGTATGTAAATTATAAATGCTTATTGACTGCGAATAAAATATCAGTAAATATTTAAAATGTAAACAATGTTTTTTTAATACATTTTATACCACAAACGATGATAATAATAATAAATAATAATTACGTGAGAATAAATAGTTTTATTATTTTAAGATATTAATACAAAAGTAAATTAAGTAGGAATATTCCCTTAATTTTACAATTTAAGAAGTGGTTTGTGCTTTAACAAACTTATAATTCTACAATAGACTTTGTTAACAACAATAGCAATCATCTACAAAGTACCAGATTGCTGAAGACGAATCTAACGATCGGACGGCTACACAAATCAGCTATTATAACCCTTATTAACGACATGGTTGGATCCAAATTGGCTTGCAAGAAAGTGTAGAGCAATTTTTGCAGCAAGACTGCATTTTTATATGAACCATCTGGCTTTAGAATGTTAACAATAATGCTAGTATAACAATAAACAGTAAAATAAATTGAAAATACAAAGCATTGTGGTCGTACTGAATATTTATTGGTCTAGACTAAAAAAATACAGTAGCTTTTGGTTTGGAAGGTCATGTATATTTTTTAAATGAACTTAGTTGCAGATTTAAAACAAAACAGATGGTTAGGATTTTCGAAGACAAATTCAGCCTTATGTATTTCTGTATATTATGTTTTATTTAATTAGATTTGAGAGACAATTTTAATTCTAACTTTACAGAACAGTTTTAAGAAGTTTATAAGGCATGATTTAATTAATAAACATAACATAACATATCATCACGCCTGTATCCCCGAAGGGTTAGGCAGAGGTGTACCAACACCCACAGTTCGCCGATATGTTTTTAGGTCCCATGTAATAGGGGGCGAGCCTATTGCCACTAACCGGGCACAAATTCAAACTCCGACCTGCAACTGAGAATTTCATAGAAAAAGCCAATAACACCTTGGTCGACTTGGGAATCGAACCCAAGACCTCTAGCGTAGCAGTCGCGCTTAGCGCCACTTGGCCAACGAGGCAGATTTAATTAATAAATGTCGGCTATATTGATTTTATTAGAATTGCAAGTACCGTACCTCAGTTGAAACTACCTAACTATTGTTAAATTGGCTGGTAAAATATCGTTTTGTTAAAAAACAACTGCACTTACCGACTAAAGTTTATTTGCGTTCCGACGTAACTCGACATTGAATTTAAATACTTATTTAACAACTCTAATATTTAAAATTAGTTCCAATAATATTTAGATTTTTGATATTGTTGGGGCACGTATTCTTGCAACATGGTTTCAATGTTATGAAACGTGTTAAGCATGTGGATTGATTTTAGCCGCCGGCTTATAACCAATGTTAACAGTAACTGATTAACAACCCATTTAAAAATCGTTTTAATGTAAGGCTTTGGTTATACTTAAGGAAATTATGCTTACTTGTAAACATTCGGATATCTATGAAAATATGACATATGAACGAATTGTATCGATTAAAAATGGACGTGATTTTTTTTCTTCAACTAGTGAATAAATGTTGTATTTATTGGAATTTAAAAATTTTCAGCATTATGGAACACAATAGCTCAAGACCTTGAGAATTGGAAGAAAAAAAGGGAGGCCTTTACCATGCAGTGGGACGACAATAGCTAAAAATAAAATAAAATAATATTGTAATTTTATTCTGGTAGTTAGGTAATATTATTAAAAATAAATTCAAGAGGTGCAACATAAATTGTTCTTTTGGATGGATTTAGATTCCTAACTTAATACCATAAATTAACATACCACTAATGATTCTAAAGCTACAAAGGAAATAGCTTCCACGCGTGTAAATACTTAACATAATCTATTAACTTAAGTAGATCAGCTTTAATAAGGAAACGTGATTACAATTGCTTCCTTACTGGTAGCTATTTCCCAAGTAACTAAGGAGTAAGCTTTGGTATTTGAAATACCAAGAATCTGAAAATAGCGACTCAATTGGCACTCAGGGTAAGCGCTCAGATTCCTTCGACACATTTTGTAAGTTGGATCTCAGTGCGAACAATAATCTGCTTGGAATTCTTTGTACGATATTTTATTTGTTTTCCTGTAAAACATGGAATTATTTCGACAACATGAATAACTTTTGATACCACACTAAGACTTATGTTCCAGAGTATTTTTTATTATGTATTTCAATTGTCCAAAAGCATGCAAAAAGGAGTGGCAACAAACAGCCGACAATAAAGACCTGTGGAAGGAAGAAAGGGAGGCCTTTGCCCTGCAGTGGGACAGTTCAGGCTTTAAATAAATGATAATAATGAATAATTTCAATGCCCTGGCATTTAAAGAGCACCAGACACCGAGAGACCAAACGGCATAGTCCAACCGTTTAGTCATAACAGTTGAACGAAAAAAAGTTGTCGAACGTAGACTATAACATTTTATACGTTCAAAGCTGGGTCCTCGCTTGAAGGGTACATATCGACAATGGATATCAGTAGGAATTGAAGAAGAACTACAATAACGTACTGTTTAACTTTTAGAGTTTTTTAGAAACGCCGGTAGTGAGACCTCATCTTTACAGCACACAACAAATATTACTTGTATGTTGATTTTATGACACGATACAATTTTAAATACATCAGCTCGTAACATTTGACGATCGTTTCCTGCGGCATCGGCTATAAATCAATAAACTGGTTCACGTACGTTGTTACGCATTACTTGTTTATGAACTTACTAAACATACATCAATATTCAAGATCGTGTTTTGCGAAATGTTGTTAAATTTTCAATGTTGTATTAAAATTTGATGGTTTATTGTTGCAAAAGAGTGTTAGTGGCAATAGGCTCGCCCCCTATTGCATGGGACCTAAACATACCGGCGAACTGTGGGTGTACATTGGTACACCTCTGCCTAACTCTTCGGGGATACAGGCGTGATGATATGTTATGTTATGTTTTATGCAAAAGAGTAAGTAAGAATAATCAAGGTCTTTAAAATTAATTTTATATTAGTTTACTATAGACTGCTCGCATTGGCTCCTGTGCTCAACTGTCTGTGTGTCAGTGATAAAACTTAATCGGAAGAGTATTTTCGTCACAGACGAACTTTACCAACTATATTTTAAGTATGTTTTTTTTTTAATTCAGACATTTAAATTCCTTTTCTTGGATTTAGCCATCATTCAATAAATATTTATATTACAAAACACGGTAGGAAAAGGACATTACATCTAGCTCTACCATATGTTTTGATGCGATCGTAGGCGAGGACAATTTTCTTTAACTAATCAATGATTGTCGCTAATAAATGCCGTGGGATGAACTAAATACGTAGGTCTCAAACTAATATAGCGAGATATCAATGTATAATAGATATTTTATAGTAGTTTGAGTTAGTAGTAGAGACTATAGTTTAAACTGTATGAACTATGCACTTATGTGTGATAAGCTTGGTAATACGATAATAATAATTGTCATTTAAAGTTATTATGTATGTTTACAAGTACATCTAATAGATTAAATTATGTTTGTATTATTTAAATACTTTGCAAAACCTGATTTTTCTGAGATTTGTTTGAAGTTTCGGCCAGATTGCACTGGAGGTGCTAACTAGCAGACTGCATAAAACTGCACACGTGTTCCTTAATCTATTGCTTGTACTAATTACACAAATAAATTGTATCTAAATACTAATTAAGGTTCCAACAGTTCTATAAAAACATACAATGAAGTATTTTTACAACATTTTATACCTACCTATCACATGATTTATAATTAGTCAAAATAATGTTGTAAGAAAATCCGCTTAATAAACTCAACGATTTATTCGCTTGTTTCATTTAGAAATTAATAATGAAGTCATTTGACACCAAACAGGCGATTATGTACTACTAATTACATATCTCATTCGTTTATCTAAGTTTATAATAACTGTATGCTTGACCGCATTTTTATTTCACAACTAATGAAAGATTATTTTCTAAGAATTTTATTGTGTTTCTTATTAGCAGAATCCTTATTTATTAGACTCAAACAATGGCATAGTAGTGATAAATAAAGGATTTTTGAAACCTGTTTAAATCCGTGTAATTTAATGATTTTAATAAATATATTTTATTGATTATAATTCAGATTTATAGTTATAATGTATACCATAAAAGTTATTAAAAAGAGCCAAATGGTTTTTATTGATTTAATCTGCAAATAGTAGAAAATCTTTCTAAAATTTCTCACTTTACGCGTTTTACTATCACAGATTGTTTACATGTATAAACACGTTCTTCAGTTGTTTAATAACTTAGATACAAAAGGTTATCAAAACTGCTATAAAATACACATAGTATATGCAAACTTTTCGTAATATTTAATTAGTAAGATAGCTTCTTATTAGCACAGCAATAATGTTATAATGGTCTTTGATAAATACGAAAAGTCGACGTTTATTGGGTGCCCGTTACCCGTTAGATGACACGACTTGCATTTTAAACTGCCATAAAAGTAAAAGTTTAATATTTGAAGATTTGATAGTTAAGATAAGTCGAAGCGATGCCATCCGATGGCACCTGCACTTATTTGACAAACCACTCATTTTCTAAACTGAACTTAGTTTCTGGAGGTATAAGGTTGGTTTTTGAGTAGTCGAGAGATGTCAAAAGGAATATTAGATGCGGTAATCTGGTATGCTGAAGATACAGGGCTGCCGGCGTTACACAGTGTGTGATGTGACTATTAAATATCAATATTTTAAGGCAAGGGGCGAGTTATTTTAGATACTTATCGCTAGTATTAACACCTTGTTTGTTTATATTTTGAGGTATTTTTATTGATACGTTTTTGATCTTTCGTTGCAGCATCTGCCCCGGATGCAATTGTGAGGAAGTGATTAATAGTGTATTTTTTTAAGTTATTGATGATTTTTATTTCGGTGTTGATATCATGTCTCTTACCTGTAGATAAAAGAGAATATAAATATATTAAATAGAAGTTTTAAATGATTTTGGTGTAAGGAAATCAATGTCAACTCTCTTAGTAGTTAATACCAATTTACTCTCTTTTTTTAATTCATATACCTCTTACCAAATACGTAAATATTATGTTTAATTTAAACAATTGTTTGCATAATTTTAGAAATAAAATATGACTATATTTTTTTCCACAACTCAAAGTATTTACTACTATTAGGTTACGTAACTACATTTATACCTAACACGACAAAAAATATGCAGTAAAAACGAACCATCCCAACATCAAATCATACCATTTCAAATATAAACAGTATAGCTCTAAATTGCTGTGCATTTATTGGTAACATCGATAGACATGATCTGCGATCAGATCTCCGGCGACCTCTATCCTACTCAGAGGTCACGCAGAGTCATGAAATAAGAATTAAGTGAATACTTTCCAAACAATACGTTTGCTTGAGAACTGTGTGTCATTATGTATTTGTATGTGGTTTAAAGCACGAGCCGTTTGTGTGGTTTGATATAGAATTGATGAATCATTTATTTCATTTATTATGCATATTTTTACTATACAAAACTATTAAGAGAAAGTAAAAAAGAACATTTGCGAAAAACTCACTTGGAACATTCACTTCAAAAATACAGCCGAATTGAGAACCTCCTCCCTTTTTTGAAGTAGGTTGAAAATAACCATGCTGCTGCATGCTGCACCAGTAAAATAGCCATTTAATTACTGTCAACTTTTGACAAAGTAGCGTTTAGATAACGAAATCAAACTTTTTATAAACATCAACTATTCAAAGCGGCTCTAAACCTCACCCAAATACGGTCATCCTCATCTGTCATATCCAAATAATAAAAATAAAATAGAACGCATCTAAAACCAACAGTGGAGCTAGCATTCGCCTTGCGGCCAACATTTGTCTGACATTCGACACACTATGAACCAAGTTAAGTTGGCCCCAAATATTGGACAGTCATAGCAAGAAGAAGAATTTAATAAAGAAAAAAATATCGAGCACCCGCCAGGAAGATAGGCACATTATCCTTTTTCTGACACAAACGTTAGATCGGATCTCATCCAGCAAAGGCATTTTTTAAAATGAAATATGCCGTAAAAATTGTTAAATAATAAAATATTTCTGTTATTAGGGTCAATTTATCGTAGGGTGTCCATTAAAAGGATATTTTATTGTGTATTTTGAGCCGATGCCGGTGATACGTAACGAGTCGTAAGGATGAATATGTTAATATAGAGCGGTGGGCGCTTTTCATGGAACTATAACTTTGAGGATATTACTATATTAAAAGTAAATAGATCACTGTCGCTAGACTCAATGACTACCTAAAAAACTTTATCATATTCTAACATTTGGAGCATAAGCCATGACTTTTTGAACTTAAATAGCTGCCGACAGCTTCGGTATCTTGCATATTTTATGCGTTCTCTAATGATCGACTTGAAGCATACATTGTACACTGAATTCCTGATACAAAACCTAAAATTACTTTTTTGACAGAATTTGTAACGCTCAAGAAACTATTTCCATGTAACTAAGAATAACTCTTGCAGTTTTAGTCCTTCATGTCTTGACTTAAATGGTGTACAAATGGTGGTTTGGTTACCTTAAAGGGACGCTACTGAGTCATACTAAGCATCTGTCGAGGGGTCAATTCAAATCTGTTACGGTTCTTTACTTAAAGCCGCCAGTTTCAATGTCGATGTTGTGTTCTTTGGTATACTGTATACCATGAGAAATGTCAAACATCCTTTGAAATTTATTTTTAGAATTAATAATATACGGAGACGTTCACATGAAAATATTGTTAAATATAGTAATATTGATACATACAGGTAGCTAGGTACAGAGTTAGTAGTTGAGCTTACCTTTACCGTTTACTATTAATAATGATTTTTTTTTTCAAAAAGTTTTTATTGGACATTGTGTGACTTATCATTGCCTAGATGTAGAGCTTCTGTTTAACAAACTTTCAAACCGGAGGCTATATTTTGATGTTCGACTCTATTACGTATTCTTTTATTTTTAAGAAAAATAAATTACATATTATTTTACTCTTTAAACATACACTAATACATTTTATCATTCCATATTCGTCCACAAAACAGTAACAATCAGTACTAAACTCCGACCTACCAACTGTAAATAATTTTCATAATTTTGTACGTCCATTATTTGTAAAACACTCCGCCACGGAATGCGTTCACACTCGCTCTTAAAATCGGCGATGGCTATAAAATGGTTCAGTTTCTTTTAGCACCTCACATTACAGGGGCCTAATTCCGCTATTTTGAAGTCAGTGGCAGGTTAATGAATGTTCCAGTGTGAACCTAATGTTCGTATTCAGATGACTTTAGTTTAATGACAAATGTACACCTACTTGCCACTGTTGTCATTGAAGGTTTGCTACTGACTGTTCATTGTATGCTTAGCTAAATACGAAAATTAGGCACAGTAACGAGTACACTGAACGTTCATTAACCTGCCACCCACTGACTTTAATAACGCGGAATCAGGCCCCCAAGTTTATTATTGAAAGCTAACAATGAAGGTAGAATACTTGACGTCATTAGCGGAGCCTTTTAACTCGCCGCCTTTGCCGCAGTAATTGTTTGCGTTTGTTATGAAAACTTGGAAAGTATTTCTTTTTTGCTTTGATTTTTAGTGTGATTGCAAATGGTGTATTGTATGGTATTGTTGAAAGTTTATATTTGTATCCTTTAAATATTTGAAGAAATTTCTGTAATTTGAAAGTTAATGTATATTTAGATTTGACCAAAATAGAAATTTACTTCCTACTTGACGAATATTTTAAGTATCCTTTTATCTGTTATAGCCATTTTATAAACAAAGTAATACATTATTTTCAGAGAAGCTTGTCATGATATAGCATAACACAATATTGTACTTTAGTATGACAAAAATAATATGTATTAAATAAATAACAGTTTTTTCCACTTTTGATTATAACCTACGACAGGTATTTTCAAGAGTGCCTACATACTTACTACCCTACTGCCACATGTACAGACACAAGTAGGGAATCAGACAAGCTACATTACTATCAATAAAATACTAAAACAAAATTATATCGTAAGCAACTTACTATTAGTATCACAAGTAAAGCCCATCTCCCCACAAATCTTAAGCAAGACAAACTTTACAACCTGGACGTTTATTTTCCAGACAGGGAGAGCGCCCTACTCGTTCCAACTTCCCTAAAAGTTCACGCGAGTTCAATTAGATGGCGCTTTTTACAAACATTCGAAAACAGTTTTTTTTTTTTTTAATTTTTCTCTAGATGTCTTCACTAAAATATGTGAAGTTCTAAACTGATTTTATTAGGTGCTTGTTGGTTGGTTAAAAAAAACTTGAATAAATAAGTTTGATAAATTAAACAATAATTTTGTTCTTGTTACATTGTGGAGAGAGTATAATTTCACCATTCAATTGTAGGAAGAAGACAATTTTGAATGCACCTTTCGTCTCATTTAACTGTTATATAAAATTATTCACGATCCTATAATCGCTTTGAAGAAGATTGTACACGATAAAGAACTTTATGGTAATCAAGGTAGTACTTAAAATTGAATAGCAGGTTTTCTTTAGGAACATAAAATTGCAGTCTCGTTGCCTTATAAAGAAAACCGGCAAAATGTCTGGACCGAATTTTCTAGAAGCATTCTAGATATAAAAGCAACGAACGCTTCACCCGTTTGTTTAACGAGAAACTTTTTAATTTTTGAACGGGCACTTCAATTATCTTAGTCATTCATCTCAGTCAGTCTTCATAAGCTGAGCTTGAGGAAAACAGTTTTTGATACTTACAGGAAAATTACATTTTCATTTAGCAAGACCTTTGAACGGTAAACATATAAATCTTAATTTTATTATGATTAACTTTGACTAACATTTTGTCTATAGAATATAGAAGCTTCAAATTGGGTCGAAACTCCTACCAGTAATATAAAATACTAAGTGTTGCCATTTAGTAAATTTTACGTATGCGTGATGCGTAACTAACAATATTGCGGTAGTTAAGTGGTTGGATTTGACCCCACGACCCCAAGTTGCAGACAGCAAGTACGCAATTATCTAGCTTCTTCATCATTTTTGATTAGCCAAGAAATGTTCAAAAAGGCACACATGCTATGTTTCAAAACCTTACCTACCTAGTTACAAAAATTGCTTAAAGTAGGACACAAGAAAGAAACACACAATGGTTTTTACTTTTTAAACTGCTACTGGCCACTTACGAGAGTTCTGAATTAAAAATTTTATTTTCTTTATTTTTTCCAATACTGCTGATAATTTAATAAAGAATTGTCTTTTTTAAACGATGGATTATAATATTGGGAATCAGAATTAAAAACTTTCAAATACTTAACCTCTATACATTTTATGTCCATTAGAAAAAGATTTGATGTGATAGATGCTTGAACAAACAAAATATCAAAAACATACCGTCATTGTATATGCAAGAAATGCCGGAGATAGAGGGCCGACAGAACAACCGAGGGTAGGTGTGACTCAGCGAAATTATTGCCTTTTTTTAAAGTACCATTGATTCAAAGGAACTGCTAATGGCACCTTGTTTCGGTAAATGATGACTAAGTGTTATATGTAGATATATCCCTATTGTAAAGAAAACCAAATTGATTTTAACTGTGTTGATATCAATCAATATCTTTTTTTTACCAAGAATTACAAAAGATTTTAGTGAATTTAACTCTATACGACATTGTTTTGTATGACAGTAGTGTGTCAATGTCGCGAATGAATAAGTCGGTATTTAGGACCGAGGTCAAAAGTTATAGAAAAGCTTGAATGGGTCTATTAGACGCGCAATACATGCCTAAGGACACCCTTGAATAACTTGTGTTGGAAAGATAAGACGTATAATACAAACAATGTAAAACCTACTCGAATGTCACTTGCGATCAGCGATTGAATTCAACAAAAGATAAAATTTTATAGTCTTTGTTTTTATATGTTATTTATTTGACAAATTAATTTCACTACAATAACATTATCTATTTACGGCGTGGTTATACAGAAATTTATATTATTATAACATTAAATAAACAAATTCTTAAATTAGAAACATAACGGAACGTCTTTGTTCCCCAAATTAGTGAACTCGTTCCGTTCTATTTTTAAATAATCAATTTAAAATGCACGCGTTCTAATAAGAGTGAGTGTAAAGTCGTTTCGTCACTCGTCGTTCATTCAATAGACGATGAACTGTTCAGCACGTGTTCAGAGTGAACTGAACGGACTGATTCGTTCCTCTTAGGACTTGCAACATCTGTCCTGATAAGATTGTTATCTTGCTAAGTGGGTTAAAGTGTGCTCATATTTGCTTAACACGTTTTAGAGGAAGTTGGTAATTATTGAACTTATGTAGGTTATTTGTTACAGCGATATAAATAATTTACTTATCGGTCTGGTACAGCATCTTCCTTACCTGAAACAAAAAAGTAAGTATTGCGCTGTCTCCGATGTTTCAATTAGAGTTTCACACAGTGAGATTTAGGAAAAAAACTTTATCTTTCCATATTTTTTGTATTAGTGAAAGTAACAATACAGATTTCTATTTTTTTATAGGTATTATTATAAGCTTTTAATTAAAACAATTTTGTCAATAAAACGTCACAAGTGGAGCAAGCTATTACGTACGCGCTATGAGTCGACATAATACGACCGATGTCAAACTTTGAACTCGTTAAAAATTTACGTTCATAGCTCTAGTTGGTTAGAACTCATCACTTTGCATGCCATTTGTACTGAATTTTATTGTGTATAATGTTAGTGTACTATTAAAATAAGTTTTTATACGCAAAAGGGCTCATAATATACTGTTACGACAGTTTGTTTAATTACACTTCATTTGTTTCATACTTTTCCATATGACCCACCTGTAAAGCCTTAATATCTTGAATTACACAACAGTAATTTTGCCGACAGTTTCAACTTCGCAAAATGTCCTTGAACTTCTAATTAAAAGTTTGTCGTTTAATTATTGCTAGAGTTGTCAAAGAAGACTAATTTAAAGTACAAGTTATGTCTTTGGCCATAGCATTTCAGAATCATTTTTTGTCTGTTAAGTACATTATGTGATTCACTGCTGCATTATAGTGCAAATATTTTTAAACTTCAAAATTGTGTTGATATTCCATGTACTAAATTTGGATCTCTGGTAAATAATTTACACTTATCGAAAAATTTGTGCTCTTTAAAGACGAAATAGAAAATAAATAGCGGTATTTGGTTTCAAACTAAACCATTTCAACGGCAGTAATGCATAAATTGAAACGGACAGTAATCCATATGAAATAACTTTGATATACGATGCACGGAGATCAGACATCTGCCCTACTTAAACTAGGACACACGATGTAATGGCATTATCCCGAAGTTTAAGACTAATCTGAAATCGATTCCAAGTGCGGGACTATGCAAACAAGAGAATGATCTCTAAGATGTAAGCAAGAGAATCTGGTAAAAATTAGACTAAATCTAAACTTAAACTTTTCAATATGATGTTATGAATCACGTCTTTATTTTTTAGCCTATCTTAGATCCCACTGCTGGGCAAAGGCATCGCCTTTCCTCGTCCCAGCCGTTCTTGTATTTTACGTCTTAACTTATTTTTTTATCTTAGGCAATCGTTTATAAGTTTTACGTTTTTATTTATTTTCTTTTGTAACATTGATTTGTTGTTAAGAGTAAATGTAACTAGAAAATAAAACCTTCACTACACTATTAATACCAAAAACAATAACCACCTTTCAGTGTCTGACTCATTTCTCCATCTAAAACATTCTTCTATCGAAATTGATTACCCGAATGAAGTTTGATCGGGAAGAATTTGTAGAAAAACCGGAACGGAATACTTACTGTTTAAGATTTGTTACTTCCATTCACGAACGATTCAGTCATGCTCACTGTCCGGGACATTGGGATAATGAAATCGCTCCATAGTTTTCCGATGCCAACATTTTTTTACTCCAGTCGTGACAGTATTTTCGATGTGATTTATCCAAGCTCAGATTCCCATAACCCGATTTATTTTCCTCTATTGACGCCTTTATTGCCGTTTAGGATTCCGTGTAAAGTTATGACTTTCTGTTAACACTTTTTATGTGGTTTTGTAGCTATCTTTATAGTTGAGTTCTCCATAATGTTGACAAGTTCCCTTTTTAATCAAAGTTTATGTTTAATTTTATTGAAATAGTCTAGCCAAATTTAAATTGTAAATGTAAATGAGCTTGGTGATGTAAAAATATGATGGAATATTATGTATCTGGTATTATTAACGTAGACTTTATCATTTTCGAGCAAGCAACAGGCCTTGTATTCATTAGTTTTAGGCATAAAGCAACCACTGTGTCGTCTATACACAGATATATCTTTGTTAAAATATTGCTCATAAAAGAGATGAAAAAAGAAATGACTGATATAAAACAATGAATCATGTTCATCCACAAAGTCGGTTTTAAGTTAGTTAAACAGTAGTTTATTGTAAACCTTATCATGCGTCATTTGAAACAGTTTAATGATCTTAACTTCCTGACGTTAAGTATTATTCCTGGTACGAAATAGATAACATTTGATTAAAACCAAATTCCTTAGGAGTACTGAAGGATATGCATAAACTTGGAATTATGTAACCTCCATAATTGGACGTTAAACCCTTTACTCAAGTTGTTAGTCGGTTTGAACGTCAATCATGTGACAAAATTTAATAGATAAACAAAACTGCTTGACGCAACCCTAATCATCACTGTACAAACGGTCGCCATATTTGACTTACAATAATTTAGTTAGTACCAGGTCCGTCCGTGTTCCCATGCTCCCATTACCCATCCTAACAACAGACCGATGCATCGGAATTGGCCAGAAAATCACGATAAGTATCTCTCGGTTGTCACGATCCAATTCCGACCGAAACGCTCCCGGTCGAGATTTGAGTGAGAAGACGTGACCTTTGTACCGAGTCGAAGCGACTTCAAGTGTGAAACGTCATGTCTAACCAGCGGGTGGCGTGAGTTGACCAGCTGAACAACAAATTTCGTTAATGTAAAATACAAAACAGAAAAATCTTTACACCCCGCATTCGGATATCAGACGTCGATCAATGTCACACTGAAAATATGAATCTATCTGATTTGATGTGACCCTGAGAACTAGGATTAGTCATTGCTTTTATTATAAACGAAATGGCTGTAAAAAATATTGAATATTTTGATATTGAAAGGACAGTTATGTTAAATGTTAGTCAGGTTATTTGATTGATCGACATGAACATAATTTGTTTGGAATTCATTAGTGACTCACTGATAATATTAGTCAACAGCTCAACACCTATTTATATTAGGCGAGTCTAATTTAATTCAAATTCACAATTTATAACATAATCCGATTGAGATTATTCGATTAATATTTAATGTAATCGAATTCTAGATTAATAACAATAATTCACAATTCAGATGGTTCGTAATATTGAATTCGAGGCGGTCGAGTAATAAGCGTTTAGGTAAGAAAGTCGATACTAAAAGGTCTTTGGTTTGATATCTGGTCAATTCCTTATCTAGTCTTGGGGACGCATTGGGCATGATTGAGTCAATGGTGCGTTTAACCGTGAAATCCCGAGATAAGCCCGATATCCCCGGATATTGATAGCAGGTATCTTCGAACCAGAAATAGTTTTGGTAACGTATTGGGGACAATAATAGAATATGATTCTGCAACTGACATGTTCTATTTATTAGATATAAAAGAGCAGAGGATAAGAATATTTACTGCGGGATTTGGCGGTGTAATTGATAAGGAAAGTCGGTACAGGTTTTTGGTAGAAATAAGCTTGCGGCGAAATTATTATTTTTTGTTCGTATACTAGATAGTTTAGTATTGTTGTGTAAGTAAAGCTAATGGTCGGATTTCTTTTTCTTGAAACTAATTAAGATGTTGGCATTTGATCATATTTTTCTTTATGGATGAATACATGCTTAATGAAAAAATAAGATTACATTAGATTACATTATTATTATTAATAAAATTACATCACATAATGTTAATCGGTACTAAGAATTTTATAGTCTGGATAATTAGTTGAATAATCAAGTGCTTATTGAGATCGTCTTCTTAAATAAGTAAATTTACTTTTCCCACCGAGTATATATTTGTTTATCTAAATATAAAAGAAAGTTTGAAATATTAGAAGTATTTATCATCTATAAACAAACACTAAAATTTTAATTTAAAATATGGAAGCATAATTTCCATTAATAGTCAAGTAATGAAACATAATACTTTCTTATAAAGTCAATTACTACATGTTTCATGTTCTCAGTATAAACTTTCACTCAATTTATCTCGCAGCGTACTGCGACACTCGATTATCATTAAGTGTAAACAACACCGATGTAATGATGTGTTTTATTTATTTTGGTTATTTATTTCAGGAAATAAGATGGAATGATATGTACTGTTAATTGAGAGTGAAGGCGGCTTTGCCTAATACAAGGAGAATTCAAATAAAATTTAATTACGTGTAGTAACAATGTGAAATCATTTATTTTATTATTTATTTTATTTTATTTAACATTGTTTAAAAATTGTGTAAATTTTTAGTTGTGTATAAAGTTTTGAAAGAGTTCGAATCTCAAACAAGCGCTCTGGGAACAATTATTTTATGGCTATTTATGTGAGTGAAGTAGTTTTCAAAATCACATCGTATTTTGTTCAGATTAATGTTGATAATTAAATTGATGTTAATTTTAATCAATAATGAATCCGTTTATTTATTTACCAAGTATAAATAGATTGTGTGTCATTTAAACAAATTAAAAATAATATATACATTTCCCTAATTATTATTAAATGCGATAATAATAATTGTGTTGTTATATTTTGATACTATTTTATCTTATGATGTGTCTAAAATTGTAGTTATTACGTAACTATTTCATTGACACATTGCGTTATCGTTTTGTGTTATGTAAACAAAGTTTTAAGTGTTTGCATGTAATTAAGCAATGTTTTGTTTCACTTGTGATTTCTCATTAAACGCGTATGTCGGTAACAGTCATTATTAGAAAAAAACTCTCAAAATTTAAAGGTCTAATAATAATCTTTTAATTATTTATCATCTTAAACAAACAAGACCAGTTGTATCAATAGGACTACAAATGTTTCTCATTAAGAAAAAATTAAGCCAGGCGGGCAGCGGTCATTGAAAATATGTCACACCATATGTCCCGATCGAAACACACACTTTAAACTATTAGGAAAAAATAATCAATAAGTCCCTCGGACCGTGTCCAACAGAAGGTCGCATAACTAGCGACGTATACAGCACGTATTGTAAATCTCTTTTATAGCTACCAAGCTATCCATGACGGTTGAAATATGACTTGGGTGTGTTTTTCTACCTGAAAAGGGACCATCATTATGCCCCAAGATGATTGTCGGCAAGCCGAAATTATTTCTCATCTTTTTTTTCTTAATATTCGAATTTCGAAACAACGAACTTAACAGTTATGCCGCCGACATTCGATTTTCAAAAGATTCTTAGTTTTTATTGCGAGACAAAAAATGTGCCTTGTTCCTTAAACAAACCACAAGAGGTTTAATATATGAGTGACTATGAAAATTAATGGTTTAATGACTGTAAATTATTTTGTGTAATTACTTGGGTAAACTTTGTAAATGTCAATATGATTACCTATTATTACAGTTTGGGTACAGACAGGAAAAAAACAAGCATATAATTCATGATATTGTTTTATTTTTAATTTAATATTATGTAACAGTCGAGGATATTATAATTACATACATAGAATAAGTCAGTTACAAACGTATTGATAAGAAATATACAAAGTACATTGATCATATTAATTTTAACAACAATTGGATATTAAAACATATCACTACGTATGTAACTGAGTATCCACAAATTTCAACACTATTTATAATTTTAACTAATGACTAGTAATACTATACAATAAATTTATACACTGATTAGTAATGTCTATCTACACAATATTTGGTAACAATGAGATATACTATATCAAAATACTCATGCTAGTTTTCACTCCTGATATACTGGCATCATTTTTATTTATACATTTGTATCAGTCTTAATGGACAACAATAATATAGCTTTATACAATGAAATACAATAAGGCTCCATTCTACTTAGATACGTTTACAATACAATAACAATACAGTCTTTAAAACATGACAATGTCCGAACTATTGAGGAACGTAGTCATTTTGGCCAAATTATCTAAACCAACATTTTTTAACTATCACGTTTAATAAGGCATGGCCAACTCAAAAAGCAGTCTAGCCTACACATGCGCTTGGAATGTCAATTTCCATTACAAAGTACCTTTTACCGATAAGGGAAGTTTAACAATCTTATCATCTGTGCGCGACTGAGTGAGTTTGTGGCAAGCAGTCGTGCACGGATGAGCGAGGTTGTAAGTATCCTTGCTCATCTAGCATAGACGGGGAGTGGTGTCCAGGATGTTTGCGTAACGTGTTAGGAGGCCTGGGCCGGCCGCCATACGGCTGCTCATAATTTTGAGTATCAATAGATATGTAGCTGTGATGTAAATTCTCCCCGTCCTGAATCTGACTCGTCAACGTTGTATTTGTCAACATGGACGTGTCGTCTTCGATGTTTATACCCACGTTAGCCGCAGTGGGCGTCTGTGGCGGTATCGCGTCGTATTTATACCAATGTTCCGGCGCAGTAGGCGAGGCCGTATATCTAGAAGGATGCCGTCTACCATTTGGACACACGCCATGATTGTAATTCATTGTATCTTTGTTCCAATGCAAATTAGAAATGTCTGGCATTACAAACCTAATTTTTTCCCAAAACTTCTTTTCACCCCACAACAAAACATTGCAAGTTTTTAAGTAGTTTTGGAAGTCTAGGTCTAAATTAAGAGCGCTAACATCAGTTGTTAGAATAAACACTACTCTGTGTCGCCTTATTGAGGGGTGAATAGAAGTGATTACATGTTTCATTGCCGCCTTAAATGTAGCTTTAGACCATTCATTTTGAAGAAAGTTAAACGATACAAAAACTAAAATTCTCTTTGATGATTCTGCAGCATTAGTGATTTGCTCGGTTAAATAATTCTCAGGCGCATGTTGTAAATCCCGGTAATGGAAACACATTGTGTAACCAGAGTGTTCCATTTCCGGAGCTACAACTTTAGACACAAAATCATCATCTAATAAACTATATACAGCATATCCATCATACAACCTATCTCTATCAAGTTCACTCTCTTGAATTGAAGCACTTTTAAACAATCTTACACCATATTTAGAGTGCGCCCATAAGCGTACATTTTGCCTAAAGGAGAACGCTAAGGCACCGAACAATAGAATAAGAATAACACTTATCAAAACTACAGCTAAAAGTGGCACAAAGTTCAGTTTGATAGGGCTCACTTCGTCATATTGATACGGTTGATTTTCAGTTGGTATAGTATTGTCCGTTACACTAGAGTCACGACACTTATCAATTGCATCAAACACAGTTAGGTTCGACATGAGTCCGTTTTCACTAGCACAAAACATTTCGATGGGGTCTTCATAGTACTTCTTAAACCAGTTTTGGAGAGCCATGATGTTGTTACATGTACATGTGAACAAGTTGGCTTGAACATTGACGTTTTCCAAATGTAAGACGTGCGCCAACTTTTTGTCAAGGTCGAGGATCTTGTTTCCTTGGAAGTGCGCAACTCTTAAGGATGACAGGTTCTCAAAAGTCTTGTTCGCGACACTTGTCAAGAGGTTATCATTCAAGTATAACTCCCTCAAGTGTTTTGTTTGAGAAAACTCTCCACCTAACAGCTCGGTGATATGGTTGTTTTCAAGATGCAGGATATTCAAAGAGTGCAGTCCGTTAAAGGTGTCATTGTCAATGTTTGCAATGTTGCTGTTATTTAGATACAGCTTGTGTAGCTTCTTCTTGCCAATAAATAGATGACTGTTCAATGATTGGAAGTCATTGCCGTCGAGGTAAAGTTCTGTAGCGTCCATCGGTATCTTTTCTGGTACATCAGTATAGCCCACATTGGAACAGTCGATCACGTTTGAATTCCAGTTACTGTCGTGGAAGCAGGAACAACCTTCAGGGCATGTCATCTTGCAATCGCATGCCTCAAAGTCACAGCAGAAGCAACTCGATGAACAGTGAGTTTCATACGAACAAAGGAACTGAGTTTCAGGAACATCCATTAAGTTAGCTTTTCCGCCATACTTATTATTCACGACTTCACATGTCACTGTGTCTAAATCCATAAATCTGGGATATTGCCTCATATGGTTCCAAAGGTTTATTTTTTGTAACCAAATCATATGACAATTGCATACAAATGGATTATTACCAATAAAGAATTTTGGCAACATTTTGTGCTTCGGTATATGGGGCAGAGTAAACGCTGATAGTTCGACGGTTCTCAATTTATTGTCCGTCATGACAACCTTTTCTAAGTTTCTTTTTTGTAAAAACGTACCTGGGTGAATCGTGTGAATTTTGTTGTTATTTAAGAAAAGGACTTCAATAGAATCAGGTATCGACCTTTCATCGACGTTTTCTAATGCATTGTAGCTTACGTCAAGCATTCGGATGTTTTGTTGCGAGTTCTGTTCGTTTTCTAGTTTTGTAATATTGTTGCTGTGAATATCCAACCATTCAAGGCTCTCTGGCATATAACTATAGTCAAAGTAAATAAGCTTATTGTCGGATATGTTAAGCCAGCCGAGGGTATTTAGTTTGTTAAAGACGCCTCGGATGTCGGTCAGTTTGTTCCCGTCTAAGCGGATAGCTTTTAAAGTCGGATTAGATAAAAAGGCGTCTTGTTCGATGGTTTCTATTTTGTTAGATGCCAAATTTAGTACTTGCAAGGACGGCAAAGTACTGAATGTATCCTTTGGCACGCTTGTTATTTGGTTATCAACAAGACGTAGTCCATAAAGTTCTTCTAAGCCTTCAAACGATGTATTGGCCACTTTAGATATGTTATTCTTGCCGATATCAAGGGATTTTAAAAATCTTAGTTTCTTGATACCATCAGGGATTACGTTTAAACTATTTCCATTCAGTCCCAAATCTTGTAAGTATGTTATGTTTTCAAAACAACGTTCATGTATCGTAGATATCATGTTATTATCTAAATACAGTTGGCTGAGTACAAACAAATTCGAAAATATGTGTTCATTTAATACTTTTATCTTGTTGTCTGATATAGACAGCTGATGCAAGTTTTTGAGCTCAGCAAAAGCACCGTTACTGACAATTTCAATAGCGTTGTTGTCTAGATTCAAAACTTGTAAGTTATTCAAATCGTGGAATGACTTGGGGTCCAAGCGTGCCAGTGAGTTGTGAGATAAATTCAATATAACTAGGCGGATAAGTCCAGCAAAAGTATCTCTGTTAACCCAATCATTTGTAAGACGGTTTCTAGATAAATCCAATTTCTCAAGCTGATCAAGTCCTTCGAGTAATCCTGGAGCCAACACAGAAAGTGAATTATTCGCTAATGAGATTTCTTTGATAACTCGCGATGATTGAAATAGTTCAGGAGGGACAGCGACTAACTTATTTCCCGACAAGTTCAGAATTTTTAATGAATTCAATCCGACGAAGGCTCTGTCGCCTATTTCATTAATTAAGTTGTTCTGAATATTCAACACTTCTAAAGATCTGAGGCTAGAAAGGCCGTTGTCGGGAAGTCGTAGCAGATTGTTATGAGATAAATCAAGCATCTTCAGTCCAGTGTTGCACGATTTGCCAGGAGCGATAGGTCCCTTGCCCCAGTCTGAGAAGCCAATTTCTGATATGTCTTGAATCTTATTATTAGTCAAGTTCAATGACTCCAAACTAAAAAGCGGACAAAATACTTCAGAAGGTAACATGTAAATATTATTGTCACCTAAATCCAATGTCCGAAGCTCCATTAATCCACGGAAACTTTCAGCGTGAAACTCCATAGTCATTGCAGGCCAATCCGTATTATAAGAACGTAGAGTTAAACTTGTTAAATCACGTAGCGGAGACAGGACAGTTGCCGGCACGTAACGGATCTTGCAGTACTCAATGCGCAAGTCTTCAAGTTTTCGTAGTTGGCCTAAAAAACTGCCGGTATTCATGTGTAACGAACTTTCGAAGAACAACAAATCCGTGCACGTCAGTTTCAACTTGTTGATGTTGTACGCCTGCGCCGTAGTAATGTTTTTAAACAAGAAGTCCACTGAGCCGATAGTTTTAATGTTACACGTGAGAAAGTTTGATTCACTCAACTTTGTGTCCGAATAGTCCCAATGACAGCCGGTGGGGGCGGGCGGCGCGGAACGTGCGCGCGCACAGGCCACGACAACCAAACATATCCAAACTTTTAACGAAACCATTTCGTAAAAGTTTTTGGTCATTTTGCCACTATAATAGAGTTCATTTGTCGCTTTTATATCACTTTAGTACTTGTTAAAACTTTTTATCACTAAATAGTCAATGTTTATAAAGTCTGTGTTGTTGTGTACACTTCGTTTTATAGCGCATGTAAACAATGAGTGCGAGATCGCGGTATAACTTTTGACGCAGCCATGCTCCCCTGCGGTCGGGCGGTAACTGACCTACGAAGTTTGAACGAACGAAAGCCGCATGGGTATTGGGGGAGGGGGAAGGCGCGGGGGGCGTGGAGGGCCACAATGACGACGGGTGGGACCCGGCACTGCATCGGCTTACAACAGATGGCACGCGTGTTTTTTAAGTACTCGAAAATATTGGTTATGCAGCCGAAGACTTAGGCCTGCGTGATTCGTTGGTTGCATCTCCTCAAGTTTCATCTCAAAGGAGGTCGCACTGAAACAGTAGCAAGAGTGTAGATATTTAAAAAGTGTTTTGAACTTTTCAAACTTTTCAAGTCACTCGCAACTGTAGTATATTAAGATTTACCTATGTTAAGTACTGATATATTCTGCCTTAGTTTAGGTAACATTTAACATAATACAGAGATTATTCATATTTCAACTTTATTTAGCAAGAATGAACCGATTATGTTAAATAGACATGCATGCAGTTTTGATGAGAGGGGCGGACATTTTTACGTAAATGCAGAATAAATGATTGACATTTTAAAATCGGAAGAGAATGCACACAAAAGATGTTGCGGTGTTTCAATTTCCTTTGGATTATTTAAGTGATTTAAGAACAGATGTACAATAGTAGAGTTTTAATACAATAGCGTGATGACTCTCCAAATTGTAGTTTAACGTATTATGATCGGTGAATAACGGATGATATTGTTAATCGTTTTCCATAAGCTTATTGAAAAAAATAAAAATAGCTGGAAGTATTTTAAAAGTACAAAATTCTCAAACAATTTTTGGCTAAAAGAGAAAAATCTAAGAGTACTGAGGTTGTGCTAGTTAAGCACAAAAACACGTCCATTGAAGAGGGCATCGTGCGTCACCGCAACGTCTAATCGTGGGCCATCGGATGCCATAACACGTGCGTGTCGGATTGCGTCTACCGTGGGAGACGGGCTAAGATCTTTAATGCCACTACAAATCACGTACCTGCTCATACTACTGAGTAAGTAACCCCCGTCTGGTTGCTCTGGTTGGTAGATAAGCAATTTTTTTCAATAAGGTAGCTTGTAACAGTCCTATCAAGTAAAATTTATTTTGTTGTGCAAAAACTCTCCTTAACAGTACTTACCTTAATTAGTACTGCATAAAAAGTAATACCACACTTAAAAGTAAATATCTCAAATCAGTAATTTTGTATTACTGGCAAGATGCAATGGTTTGAGCCTATTTTAACAATGTTCGTAAATATCAGAAAGTATAAGATTAGGTGAAATGTTCCGAGAAAGAGATCTGAAGGGCCAAGGTCGAATCAGGGCACGACTATTGATATTCTCAGTCAATATTGAGAGTAAATATCTCACGTGCCTATGTGATGGCCCAATATTTACAAGAGGACATCAAACACAATATTACCACTTATCTCGTAACAACTGACTCCGAAAACATCTTATATAGCGATCTTCTTCAAGGAACGTTATATAACACAACGAGTGTGTTGACATTGCCCGATATCGATAGAAGTTCAACATGACTTTTATGTGAAAGAATGGCTTCGTTTATCTTCGAATATTTATGAGGTTTCCAATCTATAACAGATTGCTTTTAAATGAATGCTTTAAAGCGTAAACGATGTGTGGGTTTCATTATAAACCATGAAAGACATCGCTACAATGAACTTCCTTATCGATTGACGAACTGAGGACAAAGGTAATAAAGTACAAAATGTAATAGTTCTATAAAAAGTCCGTGGGCATTATGCGACAAATCGATATTGCAGAGACAACGCCCTTGCTAATGTTCTATTATAATTTATCAGTCTATTGACGATCGGTCACTCGATTATACAACTAGACTGCAATAACATACATAGTATAATGGACAACGGAAATGACTCAATTACGATTAGTCCTATTGATAATTTAAAATTAAACGTTGTAACACAGAAATAAATGTATTGAATTGACAATTTGAATGAACACCAAGGGTAATTACACAAACTTGGCCTAACGGAAGCCTGTACACTGAACAGTAAATTAAAGCAGCCCCAAATAACAATGAAGATTCGGCAGCAAGAGCTGAGGCAAAAATAACTTCTGCGTCAAATTGGGAACAATTAAATTTGCCGTGACCAGAACATTTTAAATTCTATTCAACACTGCATTCGTCCTCACCAAAGATTGAAAAGTCACTGGTAAAAAACAAAGGAGCTCCGAAGAGAGAAATTACCAATATGGCAAGTTCCTCGGATTCGAAACAAAAAAGCTTTTCAAAGTTATGACCGGCAATAAAAGTAGTGCCAGAGTCCGTCCCGTTTAGACAAAAGGATTCTACCGCAATTATGTTATTGCCTCTAATAAATCCGTTGAGACAATAGTTTTTAACGTTAAGCGATGCTGGTTACTTTATGGTTGTCAACGCCACAAATACAAGGTCTCGGTCAAGGATTGTAAATCATAGAAAGCTATGTTTGGTCTTGTTTTACTTAAAATATTTATTGCAAGAAAAATCCTGTCTTCGGTATAAATAATGTATTTATTTTACATGTCGTAAACTTGGGTTTGGTTGTATGTTTATTGTCATTGTAAATAAATTGTTTCCTTCAATGAAGTAAAATAATGGTGCCAGTAGTAATTTTTGGTCTGCAATGTGCACTTCTTGTTTAGTCATGAGGGCTTTTGTTCATCGGTTTCGCAATATTCAATAAAGGTTTAATAAATTTCCAGCGAAGAACACTATCAGTTTAATGTTGCTTTATCTTTAAAACTCATGTTTGACCTAACAACTTAAAAGCGTGATTGTTATTTGTTAAGTGAGACATAGCATCTGTTAGAAGTGAACGTTGGACGATAAAGGCATTTTAAGAGATAATCTCAACGAAATATTGCTTGCGTTTCGATAAAGGTGGCCTCAGTAAACAGGTACTCCCAAGGCACGTTTCGAGTCAAATAACCTGCAGGAAAGGGTCCGAAACAGAAAACGCTTTGTGCTAAAAACGTCGACCCCTTATCTTTCTCGGATGGGTCGAAACCATAGACTCAGGAAGACAAAGAATATCATGTGAGGTAAACTTAATTGATATTTAATTTTACCATTAGGTTCCAAGTTCACGTGACCACATAAAAAACTTTATTTGAAAACATGACATGATGGGTGATATTGTACAACCCAATGTTTTTATGATGAGTCTGAAATTAAAAAAAAGAAATTTAAAATCTCTCTCCGAATAATTCCAATTATTTCATCTTGGTTATTGTTTTATACCACCGTTCAAATTATACAGCTCTACAGAATAAGAACCCTTAGCTCAATTCTAAAATAACAAAAGACATTCTGAATATTCAATTTGGCGATGGAATTGCAATTCTCATTCGCTATTCATTTTAGAAAAGTGAGTGTACAAAGTGCGGTCGCATCTCCATATTCGTGCCATGTCTCTCGAGTTCATGTCTATCTGTGGATTCTGCTTCCAGAGGCCCAGCACGAAGTCATCATTCATACGAGGAGATATCATCGTCGCTCTTCGTGGCCACGGCTCTTGTTAACAATAAAAATGTTATCCGGCGCTTACACAAAATGTATCTCGGGAAAACGTCCAGTCTCGCTTTCGCTCATTTTAGTCTTTTTACTTTCTCGACGATTATTTACATTTTATGCTCTGCCTTTGGATTTGCGAGTTTAAATTTTAATTGCACGGTATAGCTTACTGGGTTTCAATAAGAATTATTAACAATGGAGTTTATCTATTGCAGTGTTAAATTGAATTTATGATTTTCCATTTCTCAAGTTATCTTCTATTTTTGAAGTTTAACATTTTATCTAAGGAAAGTTTCAATACATAGTATCAATGAACTGGTCAGTTGACATTTTGTATATTAAATCGGGTGAGCTGCTATGTGTATCGTATTCATGTGTAGGCTTAAAATGTTAAGGTAAAATAAATCAGTTTTACTAATTGGATTGGAAGAAATCTTACTAGAACTTTAACCCTCATAAAAATTACCTTCCATTAAGAAGCTTCCTTAAACTAATTGTCCATTTAATAAATCTCGACTAAATCGCTGTCAACTTTTAAAACCATAAGTCCTTCATAATCCCCTAATTAAATTACCTAATAGTCTTAAGGCTGAATAGTTACGGGTAATGCGATTAAGCAATCCAATATAGACGAAATGGCACCGAGCGCAAATTGCCAATCAATAATGACCCTAAGGGCGTGTAATTAACGGCTGCATTAGTAGGTTGCATTATGCATGACGTTGAATCTCTGGCAGACCCTGTTATCTGCGATGCGTATTTCGCTTACAAACATTTACATAATTACAAACGTTTAGCTAATTTTAATTGGACTATTGGTGCTTTGAAGTCGTTAGGTTTATACTTAAGTGTGATACGCAAAGGACAATGGCAGGTCTCCATACTAAGAATTGTCTGGGATCAAATTGAAGCGTCCCTTAATGAAAAATATGTTAAAAGATTTGGCGTTAGTTCTAGAATCTATAAATGAGACTATTTTCATTTGGGAAAGCCGGAAAAAAAAGATTTCGGTGTTAGAATTTTATTATTTAGGTTATGAATTAACGTCAATGTCAATTAGCTATATCTATAAAACATAACGCAGATCGAAATTATGTCCTTAAGAAATGATAATGTGGTGTGGTCTAAGTGAGAATAAGAGTATTTACGGATAAATGGGAAAAACCTAATTAAATTCTAACACTCGATGTAGAGTAGTACTCAATTTAAACTTTTAAACTATCGCGCTGAAATAATAACTTTTAAACTATCGCGCTGCATGTTTATATTAATATTATAGAACGGGGATTAGCGCGAACATGCATAAATACCTTTAGGGCTTGACGTTTCGACCAGGTTACACCGGCCGTGGTCGCAAGCAGACTTGTCTGCTTGCGACCTTGTATTTATGCATGTTCGCGCTAATCCCCGTTCTATAATATTAATATATCGCGCTGCGTATTATAGAACGAAACGTCAAGCCCTTAAGGTATTTACGCATGTACGCGCTAATCCCCGTCCTATAATATTACTATAGTACTCAATTATTGAATGTTTAAGAAAGCTAAGCGCGTATTAAAAAAAATGCACTTGCCGCGTAAACAATAGAACTATGTTAGGGCAAATAAAAAACATATTTTGTTTAAAATAATTATTTATTTCATTCTTCATCTCATTATCATCATTACACATAAAATGCGCGTGCGACGATGATCTCTATCGTAATCTTCCATAGTTATTGTTATGGGTTTACAACAAAAATCCAATTCACTATATAGGCACAATCGAAGCAAAGTAAGATTAGCTTATGCTCACGCAAAAGCAATATCGTAGTCCTAAGGGCACGCACTAGTCACACAAGGCAGTATCAATCAGTCCATAAACAGTCCAGGTAGGGCAAAAATAAATAGAAAGCCAAATATAATCATAAAACACAACCGACATAGTAAACACGGAAGGATTTTGTTCTGTAGCGTCTTCACTTGACAGACAACCACAGATAACATTCACTGTACAAAACAAAAGTAGTGCTGCACTTTTGGATTCGTTTTTCTTGAGAATCGATACGACACTGAAACGATCCTCTGATATTTTGATCCATTATTAATTGGATTTAAAAGTAGGAGCATTTCTTCAAACATATCATTGATTAAAGACGAAAGAATAGATAATTCTAATATTATGTTAAAAACAAAACGAACTCTACACGGGTCGATCGATCGGTCGATTATATCGATCATTCGTTTGATTATACAGCGTCACACCACTATTTTAATGGTAAAATGTCGAATGTAGGTAACCTAATTCGAACATCATTTTATGAGCTTTTAAAAACATAAAAATAACTCCGGCTTTTACAAGAAGAAGTGAATAATTGAAAAATCGTAGAAAATTAATTAAATTTGATTGATATTTATGAAATCTATGGACGCCAAAAAAAGTCCAGACCAAATTCTGCCATTGTTCTTTAGATTATTTAGGTATCGTGATACTGAATCTGGGGATTAAACCGTCCCCTATGTTTGAGAGCGCATTCAGCTTTTATGAGACTGATATGGAAATAAGGGTTACATTTTTTTTGTTTTTTTTTTTTTTTTGTGGGTAAATTGTACCTAGAACATTTATTAATATGAATCTACTTTCTACTAATTATGTCGCGGTTCATTATAGATTTTAGGTCCAAACTTTTCAACACCTTTGCAGACCTAAACATTACATGCAACATCTTATTTTCAGGTAATGCTTAAAAATGCTTACACTATGAAATACACCCTACAAACATTATGATTTGTGGAACTACAACATAGAGTCATAACCTCGTCATAATAACGTTTTTTACTCTACTGTCTACATCATGTCTCTCACGTACGAATCAAAAAGGATCTAATAAGAAACTCGGTCTTAAGTTTTTGTTCATCACTTGAGCCTAGACAATCTCACAGGACGCATACAATTATTTTAATCTTATTAAAATCATGTTTTACTTTCGTTAAGGCTAGTATGGATATACTAACATTCTTTTGTTTCTTAAAAGTCTGTCTTGAAATTGATAACAACGCCAATTTTTTTGGGAATTCTTTTTCGGAAAATAACGCTTTTAGTTTGTAAGATCAAAAAAGTTGTGGTCGGCGAGTATCTTTTCCTTTTATAGACCATAATTTGTTGGTCAAAATTCATTTACAAAAAACATCTATGAGTGTTCTACGAAATAATTAAACTGTCAAAAATAATGTGATTTAAAAGGCACGGTAAATGGTTTGATGGCGAAAGGTAGGAATCTTATTACTTAGTCAATTTATGATGACAGGCTAATTAATACACAGTATTCAAATATTGATTTTATTGCTCAGTTTAAATTAGTTAATCACCTTCGGCATCGGAATAATGGTTTATTACACAAAATTGGTTTCGGAAACGAGTAATTTACAGAATTATTCCCAAAAAAAGGTCCGTGCTCATTAGCCGCTTGGTTGATTTTTACCTTAAATTGGCATAGGGTAGTATTAGCTTATCTATGGAATAAATTGTTTCTAACTTTGATACCCAATAGGGAAAATCACCCTACATAATTATAAATTAATCTATTGGGGTAGATATTATAATAATTCAGTTGCTGAATAATTTTATTGTGATTGCATGACCCGTTTCTAGTTTTGATTTGATTTGGACAATCATTTCTGCTGTGAGTCATAATTTTATAGTCGGTCACACAATGAGCCTAACATTGATTATGTTTGAAATTTGGATACAAAATGTCAGTATAGTAATGGGTATTTATAATAAGTATATTGTGATTCCAAATCTAGCGTACTAGGAGATAAAGTACTCAAATGAGGGGTATAATTAATTATCAAGCATACATACTGCACAAATTGCCAACTATCACGAAAAAAAAGGAAGTACTAGGTAAATAACATAAAAACAATAAAGTGCACCTCCACTATTCCAACACTCAAAAACTGTTTAAAGATAAAACAGTAATAATAATCGGACACGTCGCTTGTTAGACAAACACGAAGAGATCCCGTCTGATACCACGAACAATGTGAATGTGTGGGTGAACAAGCGGGGTGCTCTAAAAACTTATACGCGTTCAAGGCAGCCACACAAAAGGATGTGACTAATGCGGTAACCCTTGAGTCCAACAAGACAAATCGAACGTCAGATGGACCTCCAAAGATTTGAATTTACACCGTCAAAATATTTATTAGTGACAAGCATTTTATATCACCCTCAATTAATAAAGTAAGGTTAAGTGAATTGAACTTGCCTCAGTCCTGGGTAAATGAAAAAATAGTGTAAAGAAAACTAAACGAGATCTCGACAAAACAAGGACGGGAAAAGCTTACTAACAGCCTTTAATATAGTAAACAAAGGATTTGCAATTCTGTAACCCCTAATTCCATCCAATAAGGAAAGATACCTGGGAAAAACAGCCAGACAAATTTTGTTAAGGAGGTATCTTGTATTGGAAAAGGATGATCTTATTACTTACTTTTACTTAGTGGGTCGCAATAATGATATTACTAAACTTGGACTAAGAAGCACCTCCTTCGCTTGCGTTAATTCTGTGGTCTCCAATACACCAAATATAATCAAAGAACCCCAGCAAATGATCTTATAAGAAGACAATCTCCTACCCGATAAAAGTAATAAAATATTCAAGACAGAGATTACGAACAAAAAACTAAAAGCAAAGGAAACGCAAGTTCTAGATGATTGATTCGTGTAATTTTGATAAGTATTGACAATTTAGACACGACTAAACTAAAGGAAGTACTAACGGATAAACCTCATTACTCCTAAGACAAAAAAGCTATCAGTATAAATTCAAACGAATCACACGCCCAAAACAAATCGTCAAATGATAAAGAGGCGTTACCAAACTTACTCAAACATGATATTATGAAATGTTGACAAGGTAAGAATTAATTATAAACAAATCATTGGGTGCCAGCGGACGTTATGCTAATATAAGAAGGCATACACGAACTTTTTTATCCAGTGCCTCATTTATTTATGTTAAGTCATCAACGTTTAATATTCAACATATTTTGAAGAGATATCGTCTTCAATCAATCAAACTTGTGTTGGTTCGCTTCAGAGTCTTGCTTCAAATTATGTTCTATTATCTTCGTTGTAAAGAACACATTTGTCAGTCAAGTTCAAGTTCATAGCAAGTAATATTTTCTTGTTTAAAGCTACGGTGACCTAAAACAATGGATAGTTGCTATTGAAATATAACCCTTATCGTATTGTTATACAGTTAGATCTTCAATGATGATTGATGCTTATTGCAATGTTGTGGAATCCGAGAGTACTTAGACGCACACGGGAATGCAACAACATTTATTTTGGGAGAGATTTCATTCATTAACCTTATTGTAAGTATATTCAAATTGTGTTTATAAGTGCATTTGTCAAACAATGTATCAAGAATATCAACTATGATCAGTGAGTCATCAATCAAAACTGTTTGTGAATGTTTTGTCTGAATACAATGGAGATGGGATAGTAGGTACTATTACCGATACGCTAAGAAGAAGTAGTTGGTACTTCCATGCGAAACGATGATTTGGGAGAAATTAAAATGGGCCTAATAGATAGTCGATCATTTAAAAAATAGTTTGAGGGTGTCAACTTTACAAGTAAGTAATTTTTCAAAATAAAAATATATTTTTTGGAATAAATCTACTTAAAATATATATGCATGTATTTATCTGCGAATCAATAACCTAATATTCTTCTTTTTAATATTTTTTTTTTCAGTTAATATCTCAAATGGTACAAGTACCATGAAAGTGTTAGCAGTTTCAAACAAGTTTCGCTAAGATAACAACAGTCATATTGAAATAGAAAGTTAATCGACAATAAATTCATTTGCGTCCCATAAGATTATGTCATGCGTGTCAACCTGTACAATTTGATTGGAAGACACATAATCGACGATTAGTGTTTTTGTGATTGTTCTGTTATCTAACATGTATGATGTAATTTATGGTAAATTATTGACTTGATACACGTTTGTAATGAACAATGCGTGAATCTTGTGTTTGTCGCTATACAACATCTTGAAGCTTTCTCTTATTTATTGGCAGACCTATTAACTGTATTTTGAAATAGCATAAAGTTAAGTCAGTGATTTTTACTATATGCAATCATAACATAACATATCATCACGCCTGTATCCCCGAAGGGTTAGGCAGAGGTGTAACAATCTACACCCACAGTTCGCCGATATGTTTAGGTCACATGTAATAGGAGGTGAGCCTATTGCCACTAACCGGGCACAAATCCAAACTCCGACTTGCTACTGAGAATTTCATAGAAAAATCCAATAACACCTTGGTCGACTTGGGAATCGAACCCAAGAACTCCAGCGTAGCAGTCGCGCTTAGCGCCACTAGGCCAACGAGGCAGTCATTATCATATAAATAAACTCTAGGGAATTCTGATAGCAGTAAGCACATACATTTTTATTTGATTACCGTGTATTAGATCCAAAAATAACGTTGACAAACAAGGTAAAGCAAAATTTTTTATATCAAATACCTAACACGGAAAGGTTGATCCTCAGATAGTTTTAGCACTCACCCTAACGAATGGTCCTTGAACCAAAGTAATTGATGGATGCACCGCAAACTAAAACGTAGGCATGAATAGATTAATGACCAACAGATAGCTAGGTCGAAACTCCAGATAATGTATCTGGTCACTCGGCCATTAATTCACTGTGGTTACTTAACTTGATCAATACCAATTTGTGTGTTTAGTTTACAGGTTTGTGTGGGCCCACGTTTAACTCGATATAGTCGAAAATAATTAAGATCGTTTA
The DNA here is from genome assembly GCA_905146925.1 of Autographa gamma. Lineage (NCBI taxonomy): Eukaryota > Metazoa > Arthropoda > Insecta > Lepidoptera > Noctuidae > Autographa > Autographa gamma. The sequence goes on from LR989858.1 coordinate 4,720,890, forward strand.
CTTTGGACTGTCTTGTGAAGCTTGCGGTGATCTTAATTTGGTGACGCTAATTACTTTAGTGGGGGTCTTTTATGCTTGCAAATAAATTTCCAAATTAGCTTTTAGTTTATCTATGTAACATGTTTTCGTTTGAGGATATAATTACTTCATGAATTAAGTAATTAAATATTTTAAAAAGTCACGTGACAGTAACGAATTTTTGGTGTAATTAAGGAACGAAATATATTTTATTGCATAAATTAAAATTACACCAATTCAGAACAATGCATTGAGTATTAAATAATAAAGCAATCAAAACTATCGAGCCAATCAAACAAAACAAAATCAACTGTATCTCTTAATTAATTAATTACCAAGCGAGTTTAACTACGAAATCAGAGCCATATCTATACAACACATTAACAATAAAATATATATCGAATTACACAATAAACCGTTGTCGACATGTCCTGTAATGGGCCTGTATATACATGGTGCTGTTAATACAGATACGAGTATTTACGATCGGCTCGTCCCGATGCATGCGCAGATGCCACACATACTCTGCCTTAATTCGAATAGATGACGAGTAGGGCTGCCTGTTAGAACATTTCGATATTAAATTGATAATTATTGGTTGTCATGGTTATTGATGTAAATGGTGTTATTTAACGTTGAGTTGAAGATACTTGACTGGCCTTTTAGTTAATACGATGAGCCGATTAGCGGGTTTAGCTTCGTGATTTCCGTGCATATTATTTTTTGTAGTTTTAGGCTGTTGGTTTTAAGTGTGTAAGCAATGTTGAACACAATTTATCATAATAATAGAAAAAAAAACAAACAACCTGTTTGTTTTTTTTTTCATTTAAATTATTGTAGAACTCAATCTTTTACAAGTCAAACTATATTTTTCTTTTCCTAAGAAGCTATAAATTATACTCTTTTAACTTAAATAAAATTTTAGTGACTTAAAACGTGTTAATCAACTTTAATTTAGATATTATCAAACCAATCAAGTACATACAATTTAGTTAATTTATAACGACATTGACTTTCCACTGTCAATTATTATTCAAACGATTAAATCGATACAAATAGATAAGTTTTAGATGAATTTACATCACATTTAAGTGACCATGTTATCTTAGAATTTAATCAAAAGTATACTGTGGCACTTGTTACACTGACACTGTATAGGTAGTAACTTTTAATTAATTTAATTTATAATAAGTTCCAATAGTAATCAAGAGCTTTTTTTTCTAACCATATTTTGACTATCTTGTCTTAAAACAAGAGTTCTGCTCTCTTTATTTTGTCACAATCAGTTCTTGTAGGAATTCCATAGTTTTTATGTTCTACTATGTAATCTAAGCTCGCCAACCCTACGCTTAAAATTCATATTAATGCAGGCTAACAAGCACAGAGCGACCCATTGGCGATATTGATATAAATTGATTACGAGTCGCGACATTCATTAATATGCTCCGACGCAAATATCTTATCTCGTACTTTCATTATTGATATCATTACTGACCGATGGTTTGTTAATCTTGAATAGTTCGATTGATATACGATGCGAACAACAGCGTTTTGTCTGGGAAATTTCTACTGATTTATGTTCCGTATTCCGATATGAAATTTGGATTTATGGATTTATAGATGCACTGTGTAGATCTAAATATTTGTAGCTTTCATTATTATGTTACTTTTTCATGTCGGTAAAATTCACTACCTACTAATAAGTGAGATGGGAATTATGATTGATCAAAACTATGTACTACACTAACATTTAATTTACGACTACTTTTGTTTAAAAATAAAACTGTTTATAAACGTACGAGGCCAAACATCGAATTAGCTGTACACTAAGGGTAAGCTTACTAACTGGATAAGTAATCCTACAGTACGCTCTTAAACAGGCATCGTTAATGTAGGTCACATGTCTGGCTGAAATAGGATTGTGTGGAGCCTTATATAACGAAACAAAACACAGCTCCATATGGAATGCGAGGGTGCGTGGGTAGGCGCCAGGCGTCGAGGAAATCCAGAATACTGACCTGATAACTTAGATTCCTACATGCATGTATGACCTAAAAACGAGGACATTGATAAACTTATTCCTAGCAGTAGAATAAAGTAGTGTAAAATGTAATATGAAAAGGAAGCCTATTTGTATTTTTTTGGATTTTATTAGAAATAATGGTCACGACAACAACAAATATTTTTTTTTAAAGAAAATAGTATTTGTTTGGAAATGTGATTCACACATAAAGAAGTACCTAACATAGACTGACCTGATTTCGCTACTAAACCTATTGTTTGTTTAAGGTCTTGTAATCACGACTTCTTAAGAAAAATATTTGTTGTCTCGCTTTTTAGATTGTGTAACTTACAATCTCTAATCAAACTAGCTTTATCAAATTAAATCAGTCCTTGTCTTTATCTTGACCAGTACAAATGGACCCAATAAACTATTATCACATAATTCAGATCCGACAGACGATCAACTAATCTTTGGCTGTGTAAATTGTGCAACAAACATCACTCACTCGTAAGCAAAACGACAAGTTAATTCAATCACAAGCAATTACATCAAAGCTAACATTCCAACCATCAACTACACTACAATTGTCTGAGAATCGATTTCGCTCCGAAGCATTATTATATTTTTTTGCATAAATAGCAGTCCAGACAAATAAGGTATTCACGATTGACGATCGTAATTTTTTCGCTCGTTCTATGCAGTCAGTGATCGGTGTTACTTTCACAAAGGCCGAGGTTAAGGTCAGACAGTGTTAGCCTTTGGGAAGCTCATCAATTCAATGTAAATAATCTCCGGGCATCCGCTGAGCACAATAAAACATGGCAACATGATAGATTGTTATATTTTCACGGCCATTTTCCATTGGCCGACGTTTTAAAGGGAGATTTTGTTGCTGATAGTTCGGGTAGCTTTTGATCGCTATTCGGATAAAATGTATTAGTCATGTGGAATTTTAATAATGGATTGCTTTTGAAGTTTTTGACCCGAAATGTCGTATTGACTATTGATTTTTGTAGCGGATATTCGTGAATTAGTAAATACGACCTATAAATTCTGATTGACCCCAATTGAAATTGTCAATATAGGTTGTAATTATGACCTATATATCGTTGATTCAATTGAACAAATAAATGTGGTGTAATAAGTTTGTAATCGATAATTCTGATCAAACTTTCATGTAAAAGTGAAGACAAATGCTCTACATCATTAAAAAACTTGCAAAACAAAACTACAAAAAACTTTTAAACCTGACTCAGTCCATAATAAATTCTACCACACCCACATTTGTATTGAACCTGCACATTACAGAGCCAATACAACTTTTTACGCATCTCGATATAAAAGCAACAAGTCTTACATAAGCCGTAATGAAAGTTAATTACTCGCCCCAGCTCAGAATTAATAGAGGACTGATAAATCAGTCGATGACCTCGATTTGTATCAATCAAACCGAAACGCTCAAACTCCAATTTGACTTGTGTCAAACGATGATTGGTTGCAACACTGCCTACGCCTAATTGGTAGAATGAGTTTTGCTCGCGTGCCAGTGCGGTTTACTTGAAACTATAACCCGGCACGGATGTGGTATTGATGGGAAGTTCTTCGTATTTCTCGTTTTTGATGTTGAGCTTTTTTATATTTTTTTTATTTTATCGATTCAAGTTTGGATACAGTGATTGGTTACTATTATAACTAGGTACTTTCTACTTTTCGCTTGTGGTCTTTTTTGTATAAACAATTGAAACATCTATGATAGGAAAATCAGTTTTCCTTGAAGGTGAAGCTGGTTCCTGCTTATATGCCTTACATGTTATGGGACTCCAAGATTACCGCTAAGTTTACGATGCCACAGATTGCATATCGGGCTCATCCAACAAGTTCATTTATGCCATTTATGTCTCGTCAATGCTGGTCGCAAACTTCAGAATTTCCGCGCAAACATCGTGTAGGGTCAGTGGGTCAAGCGTTATTCCACTCCTCCATTTTATACCCAGAAAATAAACTAAACGTCGAGACGACTTTTGAAGTTTTTTTTCTGCTATTTTTTAAGAACTAGATTTTTGAGTCGACTCGAGTTCTTACTTTTGACCGTAACGAATTTGAACGTCCGTTAGTTTGCAATCGTAAATTAAATATCTAAATATTCAATCAGTACTTACAATGGAATTAAATATGCAAATAATTATATTTAGAGAATTTAAATACTTATCCATTTACTACAGTAGATAGAGAAGATGATCATGATCATTTATTGCGTCTCACAAAACAATGGCATTATAAAAAACGATCATATTGTCGCAGTGTTTAAATCGTAAAAATAACTGCCACATTTTTATCATGTTCCACAAAAACTATCAATCAACATCAAATTAAAATCTATTTTGTATCATGGAAAGGGACATCCTTCTCTATTATTAGCTCCAGGATTTGTTGAATAGGCTATGCGATTGCAACCAACACTTTGGCCTTTGTTTCGAACGCACGTCGCGGGCACATCTATCACTGCTCAGTGCCTCGTGCCAATTTGTTAGTTCGCGTCATTATGTACCCTATACGTCGGAACATTACTTGATTTTATGAATACATGCCTGGTCGGTTTTAGTGTATTGTTGTTGAAATTAACATCGAATCACTTGTCTTGGTTTGAAATATAAGATGTCGAAGTTATTTGATCAAACTCAGCTGGACACATGGTTGAAGAAAGAGAGAAAAGTCAGTGATACTAAAAAAAAACATCTTGGCCTTCTATTTAATTATGCCCTTAAACATAATGTAACAATGGTTTAGGTGTTACAATTATACGATGATTATCAGGCTTCATAATAAACACTAGGAATTAACAACGGACGTCACATGAAAATTGAGTTAGCATATAATTCGAATTACGCTTCCAGCAAATAATTAGGTTCTCATAGATTCGGTTAGCGCGTGTATTCACATAGACATCTAATATTTACTCTATCGTATTTACCGATAATTATCGTAAATATCTAACGTTACAGGAACGAATACTGTTAAATTACGTATTACTTCAAACACTCGGTAAGTCAATAAATTACATAAAAAGCGGCCGTTTCTTTGGATATCAAAAGAGTATCTACTCAACGCTTCCTGCCTCGAACCTATAACTCCTTTCTCTGCTCAACAATTTTATTTCCATGAAAGCCATAATCATAAAGTTTTTATTGGTATTCATTCGAAGCAAACACTTACGGTACGGGAAAAAAGTTGGTTCGTTATGTCTCTAGAGGTTATAAGCACAAAGAGCCGTGTCAGTTTTGATCGGCTGTTCAGCAATGATTTATTGGTATGAGATACAAATTGTAAGGTCATGTCCAACATTCGTCAAATGGACAGCTAGTAAAACTTGCTATTCGTCATCTGCTCGATATAGCTATTGACAGACAATTTTTGTACCGGTCAATGTTTATTAAAGTTTATAAATGGGTTTATATCAACAAACATCGTCCGATACATTATTTCTGGTGTTAGGTAACTTTGCACAGAAGTTTTTTTTACCCTAAGGAGATACTTAATAAAGTTTTTATAAAATTGGATTAATTGCTAAATTTAAAAAAAATTGGGCAACTGTTTTCTTTTTATATTGTCTAGACGCTAACCTCCAAAACCTACGCTCGCAGTTAGTTTTTCAGTTATATTCGTTTAGATAAATAAACGTTATCATTCATCTTAAATACTTGACTACGTACCTATCTAAAAAAATATTAATATAGAGACCGTGGGATTCATTAGCAAAAAATATCGTATCGAGTCCTGATCAAATAACGTGTACTGTAGCGTTAATTTAGTTAATAGATAACACATTGCTAGTCCATAACAGGCTATCAACACTCATTACGATTACAAGAAGGATTAAATCCGATATTAAGTTACACTTCGGAAATTATCATACTTGAATGTGATTTTAATGAGCTCCGTTAAAACGAAATGGGCGGTCATACAACACATAGATAATTTATTAAGAACTTCGCTACCACCAACTTATTAAGGCAGCTTCCTTTCGTGGGCGATCTAATTACCGACAAGCCGAGAACAATAATACGTAATCTGAATATTTATGAGCGTCCGTACGATGCATCTGTGAATTTGATATACTTATACAAGTACTGTTTATCTTGAACGAAAATTGACTGTGTGCAATGAATAATTTATTGTGAGCAACCGGCACTGACGTTCGCCATATTTTAATATAAATCCATCTACCATATTGTATGCAAAATGCCATTGAATGCAGTGCAAGGCAGGATCATTATTCCAATATACTGCTGTGATATTCATCACACGGCCTGTGGTTGCAGCATTTTAAACAAATCATCTTTAAACGTGGATGCGGCAAGCTCATCTGATGTGAACGCACCGAAGCCACGGAATCGATTTTAATAATGTTGCTTACTTGAGCGGTTTAATGCGTTTTTTGTTTCGAAACTTGCATGTTTGAAACGAGGTATTTCTTAAAGTATTTATGGAAAGTAGGACATGTCGCAAATCGATCAATGCGATCAATGTTTGCACAGAAGCGGAGATTTACCAACGTATCAGATTGTCGGGTCAATAAGATGTGTCCTCCATTGAACATGGCAATTCTCAGTATTCAGATAGCAAGCAGTCATTCCGTTATCAGATCCGCTGTACCGAATAATTTGCGTTGTAAATATCTTCAAGTGTTTCGCTCCAAAATAGAGACGGCTAATAATAACGATACGCATATTTCATTAAAATTAAATGACCATATTATTTATTTATACCTGTAGGCCAATCATTAAGTTATTATGCATACTTTAAGTAAAGAATTAACATTTCTCCACTAATGCGCAGTTCTGAAAACATCGTAAAATTAACTATTAATAGCGGTCCTAAATAACTTTTGTTTCGCAAGTTTACAACGGTATTTTTACATGTAATTCGTAGTCTAATGATAATAGTATGGCCTCTAGTTAAAAGAAGAAAAACCATTGTAACGAAAATACATCAGATTTGTTTTTATAGATTGAAGGCCGGAATTAGCGGTCGTTAGTGTAATGGTCGCCCTAGATAGAGCTATTACAATAAATTTCTTAATTGCTACTTCTTGTCAGACGGCAGGGCAGAGATTCTTGGTCGGTGATGCAAAAGTGATCTCACTACTTAAACAATAATGTCAACTGTGTCAAGTGTTTTACGTCATTGTTTTGCATGTTAATGACCGGTGATGTGTTATTGTTTTAATGTATAATACACTGAACTTTCTTGTTTATTTATTCATTGAATCAGATTGATGTTCTTTTTCATTTATTTTTCCTTCAAATGTTTTATTCTACTAAGAATTCTTCTTCCAAAAAATTCTGGCTACAACTTTACTTTTTTAATCAAAACTAATGAAGTACACATTCAAAGCCTACGTTTCGCAATTTTACTTGGGAGCTAAATAAAACGAAAATTTCGACACAAAAACAAAACCCAAAATATATTATTTACTTGAATAATAATACAAAAAATTTTGCTTCAAACTGCTATAATACGTCAAAAAATATTTTTGTAAAGAAAGGTCTTCATCTTGATTTATTTAAATACACAAACATTGATGAACGACACGGGCCAAAGTTTTCAAGCGCAGATGTTACGTAGAAAGTATCAAAGTAGCAATGCAAAATCCTTAGGGTCCTGTACGCAAGTTCATCAACAAAATGCGAAATTTAAATCGTCAGTCTTCCTAAGTTACATAACAAAAGTAAAGCCTACGGCGCCCGGGTGGGCAAACAACTGTGATGGAATAAAAAATCTATGTTTGTGTTGCAATCAATCAACAAAGCTCGCGCCCAGCTCCCAGTTTCCAAAGCTAACTTTTCGAAACGGGTCCGCTATTATTTAGTATTGATTTTTGACGTCTATTTTTATTGGCTTTCCAAACGCTCCAATGTTTATAGAGATTTGCGACGGCTGTAAGGCTATGATTTCGTTTGATTGGATTTTGATTCAAAATAAAATGTATATTTTTTTTCAACTGAACACTCTGTTACTGATAAATTTAGCTTTTAACGTTTGTAGATATAAAATCCCTCCACGCTGCGTTTATCGCGTATTTTATTTCACTGCCTTACATGAAGTCCGGTCCAATCTAACCTACATCATGATAAAATTGTATTTTCTATATCTTTTGACGCTTCCGTACGAAAATATGACTTGACTTTATTACCTACCTATCTTATATTTTATACGTTTTGATCAGTCATGACCATTTTATTGGCCTAACGTGTTATGGTTTTCCTCTCTACCAGTGCAAAGTTATTGCAGTCTGAAATTAATTATTGGGTAAATTACCAATGTAGTATCGTATTAGAAGATGTATGTAGTGCAGACAGTTTCAATTTCAAGACCTGAGAAGAAGATAGTTACTATCTTACAATATTGATTAAAATCAGAGTATTTGGCTATTCGATTAAAACAGTGACTGTTTTGTTATTTGCGGGTCGGGTTCTAAAGTTAAATATTTGTCCCGCTCATTCCAACTCCGTATTTACATGTGAACGCACGCTTGTAAACGCTCTCACTGTACGCAAAAAAGTTTAACAAAAATAAATAATGTTTAAGATAATATTGTATTTATTATATGCCTTTTGATATGATAATACAATTTTAAAATAATAATTATGTAAAATAAATACTAAATGTATTTTAAAATAGTTTCAAGGCTTATTTAAGTAAATAATATTATTACACAAATACATTGTCTTAAAACAATTACAGCAAGTTAGTGGCCAGTTATATCAAATTGTCATGCTGTGCAAATGGTGCGAATCAATTGAGGGCTATTATTAAACGAGATGTCATCTTTAATAAAGATCGTTTATAAATGATAAAGAGTTACACTTCATTAGAACAGTCCGTTTAAAGTTTAAACCTTGAATTGATGATAATTGATTGAGATTTTTGTTTTAAATTGTCTGAACTAAATCATACTTCATTTAGCACTTGTGTTTCTTAATAACATATTTTTTTTTTTTGTTGCTGTCGTTTTTGTGATCGGTGACTATCCCAATAACTTGAAGAAAAATCCAGTGGTAGGTATATCTGTATATTCTTAAAAGATAAGGTACAAGCTTGTTTTTGGGCACTCAGAGCCTGAGTAATAACTTTTTAGGCATGAGTCACCAATTAGGTACATACTTCGTACTAATTATATCTATATGTGTGGCAGTGACCTGTAAACGTATTTGCAAATTACTCTCATAAACCAAACACAGCTAGGTTAATTAGGTCTTCATTAGTGTTAATTACCATTTAAGCAATGTACCTACAATCTACATAACTAATAAAATGATAATTTTTAATAAGCCCTCCTTTTTTATTACTTACATATTTGTAAACAAAAATGTTGACAAAAACAATTCGAAATATTTTAGTCACTAATAAACAATTAACTTCGATAAAGAACTAGTTAAACGTCAACAATACAACCATTAAAGTGTTATTGGCCAACTAATTACCGTTTTACACAAGTGCCAACCAATATCTGCCGATACCTGCTGATACCTGCCACTTCAGATCAACGGATCATTGATACCAATTTGACAAGTACACAATTCGCAATCGAACGTTTTTTAACTTGACTCTTGTAAAAACTTTGATTTATTGACATGCTTATTACTTCCACTTATGTTTCACTCACGGTTGTAAACTTTGACGAGCAATAAATGTATTTATTTTTTGTTTGTTTCTATTCATTTTTTGCGATTTAAGTGATCTTGTACACGTTTTTCGAATAAGGTGATGTAACTTTAGTAAAAAATACAGAAAACATTAGAATAATGTTTTTTTTTGTAGGTTGTAAAGGCTGTCTTGTTAGCAATTACTTCCAATTTATTAAACTGGACATGAATGCAGCCTCAAATAGGTAAATTGGCAACATCTTACTCACGGTTTTAAAAAGTATCTGATTGGATACTACAGTTTTATAAACGATTAACTTAATAAATATGAACGTTTACTCGTTAAAAAAAAAGGAATATTATTCTATATAGAACAGGAAACATACGGACTTACCTCTTGCATATAGATGAGTTAACACCGCTTAATATTTTCTCCTGCAACAACAGAAAAATTGGAGATTTATTTTCTTGATACAGGTATATTAAGAAAACCTAACTAAAATTTGTTGTTAAAAGGTGGTCATTACCAATAAAGAAAATATTTTTTTATTCAACTTCCTTTCCGCTGTAACCGTGTGTCAGCAACGTAGACAACGCTCACACAATGGGGTCTTGTTTAAGAATTAACGTTGAAGGCAGCCAATCAGGCAGACCATCGGTTAACTGATCAAACATAACAAAAAGCCCACACTCAATCAAGACGAATCCAACGAGGTGTTATGCTAACACTATCAATCATTTAAATGAATAGGCTCTCTCGTTATCTGAACTTGGATTGGAGCCAAAATCGTTATAAAGACGGTCTCGTTAAACATTTGATGGTCTGTGGTTCTGAAATTAAAGAAAGTTATTATAACGATGACAGGGATTTTGAATTAAGAGGTTTATTTTTTTATGAATGCGACATACTCCGGTTGATGGTGTGTTTGTATTTCGAATGGTGTAAGCATATCGTTGTTTTGGTTGTTAATGCTGTCGTTAAGGGTTTCGTGAATTATTTTAGTGCTTCTTTTGTTTACGAGTCATATAATTGTCACATTACTTTTACATAAAACGCAACTTTAAGCTTCACCGGTATCGTAAACCATGTCAAACATTTTTATTTAACTAAAACTCATAACTTTCAGTTAATTAAAATGAAGTCTGAATGACACTAAACAAAGTAAATATTGTTTCTACAAGATCCTTGAACAAAGTCAAAGTGAAGTTAGTGACTAAGAAAATTAGAACTACACTGAAATAAGGTAGCAGTATTTATTTTTCCTCTTAACAGCTACGAAACTTTGCTAATAATATTCAATGAAAATAAACAACTTACATAATTAAAGAGTTCTAATAAACGTAAGAACGGAGGGAAAGTTTGAACATAAAATCCTCCAGTTCATGTTATCTTACTTCCGTAGATGGGAAAATTGTGTTCGATAATGTGTCTCGGATTTCTCTTGTTTTTTTACAAAGAAAAATAAAATGAACACATAAAGTTAAGTACATTTCTATGTGCAAATGTATGGCGGAAATAGCACTCTACTTTCGATATTATAACCAGTTTTTAAACAACGCATATGAAAAAGTAATGACAAATATTTAAACCTGATATATTGTGTTTTACACACGTAGGTTTGTTTGGACTTTTTAACCTTAAGAAATTTTCGACGAAATCATTACGTCTACAGTTTTAAGCCTCGTGCCTTTATGATTTATAAATATTCAATACTCAATTTTGGTTAATTGGAAAATTGACCAACTAATTGTTACTTTTAAAAGAGTAGCTATTAGTACACTGTATCGTTAACGTTTTTAATTAACAAGTGTTTTTAACTATTGCCCAAAATTCAAGGTATCGATGAACCAACATACAACATTTTTTTCAAAACAAGATTTTGGATAAAAATTATTATTTAATGAAGTAATAAATTTACTGCCACTACTTTTTTTTAAGTTTACAGCGAGAAAAGAACTTCTAATTACGATAATATAAATCCTTTCACTATTTTGTGTCATTTAACCCTCTAACTCTTATAGCAAAAATAATATCCTACACCACTCACTCGCATATCAGTTTTTTCAAACCCTCGCGATAAAACCAAGCTTCAGTTTTTCATAAAACGCAATTAATTAACATTCAACATTAAAATGAAGGAGTTGAGTGCACAATCTACGGAGCCCTGTCTAAACAATACGGGGATTGCACTATGACGACATCAGATTAAACATTGCCAGCGTTTTTCCACGTCTCATTAAGGATGAGTCGAGTTCGGTTTATATAAAATCGTACGGATTAATGTCTGGAGATTTGAGGGTTAATTTTTCGTGGTCGGTTTTATGTGACTGTGAATCATTTCAATTGTTTATTCAGAACGAAGTTACGTCAAATATTTTGTTCGTAAGCAAGCGCCACTAGGCCAACTGCCTCGTTGGCTTAGTGGCGCTAAGCGCGACTGCTACGCTAGCGGTCTTGGGTTCGATTCCCAAGTCGACCAACGTGTTATTGGGTTTTTCTATGAAATTCTCAGTAGCAGGTCGGAGTTTGGATTTGTGCCCGGTTAGTGGCAATAGGCTCGCCCCTATTACATGGGACTTAAAACATATCGGCGAACCGTGGGTGTACATTGGTACACCTCTGCCTAACCGTTGGGGGATACAGGCGTGATGATATGTTATGTTATGCAAGCACGATAGTTGACGTTTCTTGACTTTTTTTTACTTATCTTATAAGCTATTTACTCATGTCATTATGTATATCAGTATAAGACATATAATTATATTGATGAGAAAACATCGTGCAAACGTTATCCTTCAATACGACATGATTAGAAAGTAAATGAGTTTAGAATGGTAATATAGAACGTTGAGATATAAATACTAATTCGTATATAAACTAGCGATTTCATTACATCGTACTTATAATAACTACGAAGATTAGTTTTCTGTGTGCCAACTCTTTTAATGTAATATACACTACTCTGATAGATTCTTAACACACACACATATCCAAAACGAACATAAACGCAATGATTAAACAAAAGACGATCAAGGACATTACTAATTAAATGTTTTCTATTAAATATTTTTCATATATTATTTTTGAATATTTAAAAATATTTTATATTTAAAAAATAGGAACGAAATGCCTAGTTCCTTTTTTATTTTAATATTCACTTAAGTGGTCTAACCTTTTTTTATACCAGTCCTGATTTACCCGACTAGGTTGACAGTACTCTGATTTAATTCACGTAAAGGATACCACAAAGTATGATTGATTGACGACAGCGCTTTATAATACTCGACGTCAGGGGAGAATATCATGTTACAAGTAATACTAATTATATCTGTCTGACTGCAAATAATACTTCTTTTTTGCAGCCAGATTGAGTATGAAAGAGTATATTTTTTTACGTTGGAATGATAAATGAAACATAATCACTCGTATAAGCTAATTCATAACATATCCATCAAAAAAATATATTGTAAAGAAAATTTAATTGGTTTTAGTTTTTTATACTACACATTTACAACTATTGAAGTACTAGTAGTAGTAGTAAGCAGGACACATAGTTACATACTACAAAATTTACCTAATACAACTTTACATACTCATTAACTTTTTTAAATAAGACAGGTAATCCAAATTTTAATTACACACAACGCAAAAATTGAACAAAAAAGTAGCAATAAAAGTTTGAGCATCACCAGTTTTTTTTGTTCTTGACTGTTCGTAGTGTCTGTCTGTGCTAATATTTGCGTCCGTGCATTATTGCTGAGCGAGCCAGCACAATGAGGCGGGATTACCCCCGTAGATTTGCTCAGGACATCGCTGTTCGCTGCTAAATGAGTAATTTGAATTAATAATAGGTAGTTTTGATTTGATTTGATGTAGATAGTTATGAGGTCTTTGTTAAATAGTCTTCCGGAAGATGACGTTTGTAGTTCTCGATTGTTTTATGTTTTTTTTTTCATTTTCTTTTATGAAAACCATGAAAGAAAAGAATGTCAATGGTTGGCGCCGTTTCCTGATTAATATAATAATGTTATTACTATTTTCAATATAAACAGTGCCATAATTATTATGGTAAATGAGGCAAATTCCTATCAAGTTCATACCACGTGAATCCTGTCCACGTACTTATAAAAAAGTCCATACGGTTTTATTTATTTTGTTCAAAAGATTTTACTTGATATATTATGTTTTTTTCTATGTATATTCATCTAGTGCATTATTATCTATCAATGGTAGGGAACTGAGCCACCGGAAACACCTGCACTCATTGTTTTTGTACGGAATGATATGCCTTTTAATCTACAACCCAGTTACTGAGCTAAACGTCAAATCCTTAAAGAATGATACGTTGTAAATTACTTGTGTTAAGTAATAAATAAACAACATATCCAAACAGATCCAATCAATATACATCCTTCAAACAACAATACGCCTTAAAAATCATCACTCTTAATCAAGAAATCAGAGAAATAGAGACCAGTGGAATATAAAGACGAGCAAATTGCAAATTACAAAATTGTAAGCCATTTCTTTAAAAAATATTTTCATTTAATCTTAAAAAATCTACATCATTTACTATTTTTTATTATGTTCTTACTATTCTTATTTCGGTCAGCTATTTCAGATTATTCGTCACTTGTTTACATACGTCCCATCTACCTTCATTTCAGGTCTGCGCTTAAAGCTTAAAAAACAAAAGAAAAGCAGTAATCACAGGTCTGGTGTAGCAAAGTCAACAGTCATCTCATAACTGGATAGCAAGGCATGCATTCTTCATGAGTTGTTCCCGAGCTACGTTGACATCGCGGATGTTTTGCATTCACTCTTGCCATCTCAGGATGAGGGAATTTATGATACAGTGAGATATGATTTTGTTTGGCATATTGGCTTGTTTTTTTATTTAGGTAAATCGAGTTTTTGGTATAGGCAGTTTATGTTGGACGGATGATGAGGTTTCCTTGAAGGAAACTTACAGCTGTGTTAAAAACAAAGATGTTGATGGTAACTTAAATATTATTTGTCCAGTTTAAAGCTTTAATAAATCCGCTTGAAGTAAAAGCGAAGTGGAATATAATAAATTCAAACTTCGTATTTGGATTGAATACACACCAACACATTAAAAACAGCAAAAATATGTTACGTTGCTGCTGTTTGTGCAAAACTAACATAAAATACAAAAGTTACCAACAAAAATACAGAGTTATAAAAACAGCGTTTATAAAATAAAATACGAACTCTATTTTCCAATTGCGGAACACTCTCAAATTTATTTCCAATTATGTTCATAAAGTTGGTTTTCATTACTCTGTTTACAGTAAAATTAACTGTAACATGCAGTGTGCCGGCTTCACCTAGTTAGGGCTCCGTAACGACATCGTTATACCGATTTAAACATTTAGCATACGTTGTTTTTTCAATTTTAATTGGCACTGTTCAATGAGAACGCACTTCGTTAAAACCGCCCATTTAGTACGCATTAAATGGAAATAAAAACATAACCTTTTTGGTAATAGCTTCAGTTTACGTATAATAGGCGTAATTGCGTTCAGTGAAAAGTATGCCAATGTCGTGATGACTGATTCAATGGTTTGTTTTTATTATTTTTGAAATATAGCTACCTGACTGGTCACTAAGTTCATCACAAATTCTTCTGCGTAACATGAGGTTCTGGGTTTCAACAATGAAGGAATAATAGTACGGCTCTGTAGTTAAGCTTCGTTCATTTTAGTATACTTATTTAACCTATTTTTCATAATTAGATAAAGAATTCTAGACGCAGACTAAAATAAATACTTTAATTGACATGACCCTTAGCCTAATAGACAGACAACGGCAATTGGGCTAGTTACCAAAATTAAATAACAAGGTCGTCGAGGTTGACTACCTATTGAAGGTAACAGACCTTTGACCCCTTGAGATTGAATTTAGAAGGAGGTTACAGTCAGTTTATTGATTAGTTTGTAATTATGTATGGTTACCAACAATTAACGAAGTTGTCACCGAAACTGTAGCGACAAAGTTCTCCAGTTCTAGATATACTTATGTTTATGGAAAATGAAAGCATTAGGTGTTAATTACTGCCCCAATTAACGGGCCCTCGAGGAGCTGCAGCGAAATGTCACCTAATACGATTGTTCGTACGTATGTGCATAATAACGGCAGGAATGTAGGTCGAAGGCTGATTGCAGACACTCGCCTCATATCGAATTCTCTTTTTTCCAACCAACGATCTCGGTTGCGCGAAAAATTTCATATCGCCACGCGTTTTGCAAGTAAAATCAGATAACTTTTGACACTTCAATTACGTAGTGATGGCCGCGTCTAATTTTTTTTTTTTCGCCGCGTAAAAATGCGGGAAACATGTCACGTCACCAGCATACAAGGCGAAGTTTCCAGAACAAAATACAAGTTCCTTAAACTTTGGAGGAAGAAGGTAATAAGAGGGGAAATTAAAAAGTTTTTCGCTTTTAATATTAAATTAAGTGGAGATCTGTTATCGCAGGTGCACAATCGAGTGGACGGAGTTCGCTATCCGCGCCTTGCGGCTGTTTCCTATTGTTTTGTGTTTTAGTTTACGCTTGTTAGTTTCCCATTAAGTTCTAGCGCTGTAGGGCAGGCCTTTTATTAATTCGTCAGTCTTGCCTGTCTGGGTGAGATGAGCGTTTTCATTGCTTACATCTTCATAAAATTAAATTCCCCTCTAGAAATATAGCGCGCATGTTTATTATTTTGAGAATAGTTCGAACTCGGTACATCATGTTGGCGCAAAATCAGTTCAAAGCGAACGATAAATTATACGATTTGTATTCTCCTTTTAGTGTGTAGGGATAAATAAGAAATCTCTTTAGCGTTCGTGAGACCACACTAAAGCGAACGGACAGATACAAATCTTCATTAACAGCTTGACAAAAAGTCGCAGCTGCTGGCTTGTGTAAATCTATCGAAACTTGGTGTCTATATTCTGTTAGCGACACGCTAAAAAGAAAGCGGCATTCGAAACGAATTTATTTGATGAACAAAACACCTCCAAAAATGTTTTATTTTGTTTAATCAATTGAATTGTTGATGTCGATTTTAATAAAGCTTAATCTTTAACGATAATATTATTATTACTAAATTAAATATCCATCTACTTGACAAGTCACCATTCTATTTATATTAACCTAAATGTAAATACGTCGTGTTTACTTGACATTCAAATCTTGTACGAAGTGGCATCTTAATGATACGCATTAAGCTTCTCGTTGACAGCCACAAGTAGTGGTATCGATACATAATGACTGTGTCACTTCACCTGGTGAGCAATGTATACCTTCATTAAATTATCGAGAACTAAATAAACTATACTGTTCACTCAAAGAGTTCAGTCTAAAAAATGACGTCACCATTTAAATCACCAAGGCCATTTTTTTAGTTTGAAGAAAGAACGTTAACGGCTAAATTAAAAAGGAAAACAAAATTCAAAAAATGTTCTTATTTTAAATTATAAAATGTAGACTTTAGATTTACAGCGCGATTAAAGATTTAAATTGTATTTTTGTGTCAATAAAATACCGTTTTGGTCGCGCTAGCTTAGTTTTAATGAAGTTTAATTTATCTCATACACTTTGTCGCGTTTACGATCGTTTTAAATGATTTTTGGGTGTAAGGATATGTGTGGCATGGCGGTAGCCTGGTCTATGTTTTCGTAACCATAATCCAGACTATTAATTTCGATTTTATGTCGTACGTCGACACGTTGCGGTGATTTTTTATTTTCATCCTTGTTTATTTTAGAAGCATTATACAATAAACGACATTTATTTACCATAAACATAAAAGCTGTGATAATGTGAACGTAAATCTTCTACGTTGTTTAAAAATAAAAGTGACAATGGCTTGCTACACTATTCCAAGGGTGAGTGTTAATTCTAATATTACATCACAGAGTATGCATTTTTTGTTTTGCTCTTACTAAGACTTTTCTCTCGTATTGTGAGAAATATTAATTCTAGGAACTAGAGACGAGAAAGCCTTTATGAGACTTACTATTAAAATATATTGTTTTCAGTAATATTTTTAAACTACACTTCAAACTAGATTCTTGTTAAATTTGTTATTAGTAAATTCATAAAAGCAGCGATACACAACATTTTGAAAAGCTTTGTCTATGTGTAACCAACCTATTAAAAATGAATACAACTTTGTATAAATACCACTTTAAATAAGACCATCAAAATTTAAACCAATAAAATCGAAGAAGTCAGTATCTCTATTTTCTTTACACAATCAAGCAAGTAAATAAAACAACATAATTCACGTCTCTCACTTAATCCACTAAAGTGAAATATTAATATTAACTGTTAGTCGATTTATCACGTAATCTCGGATAGGTTGATTCATTACCGTGATTCATCCTTCTCTCGTTGAATTTATAACTCACTAACACAGAATATTTGACAAAATGAACCATTAGTTCTTACAAAATTATGTAAACACATCGTCAGTTTCAGAACTGCGTTCTTTGATTTTTCGTTTATTTTACGGAGAATAACAGCTAATGAGAACTAAAGCTTGGTTTAAATAAATCATGATTTTGTTGAGATAGTCAAAATATCTTCATAATTTAGAATAACGCATACCAGCTGGGATATTTGAAGATCGTCATAACATTCGACTTGTGTTTTGTTTTATGTTCTGCTTTTGTCGCTCCGTGTTACGTATAGAATTTAGGTCGAAAACAATATTATTATTGCTGGTTATTTGAGACGTGTATGAACGGACGAAATGAATAAAAGTGTACCTTATGTGTTGAAAATTATACCTACATAACCATGTATTATGATATTTTTTTTGTTAATATAATTTATCTATTCTTTAGTCAGCCTTCTACAAACGCTGCACTGATATAACTGGTATTCTAAATTGTGGCCGTATGAGTCTAAAGTAAATTAATGAGTAATCCTACTGAACAAATGGAAGCACATAGAAATAGGGCTCTGAATCATTCTACTAGACATACAGAAAATTGGCAATCTTATAAGAATCAAACAATATTTTTTAACCAACAAACACTCGCAAACTTATTCAAGAGCAGCTTCTCAATTTCAAAAATATCCACAACATATTTATACTGAGAACACACGCTACAGAATGCCATGCATATTACAAGGTCCAAGAAACAAGTTCATACATACACTATTATGGTAACGCTTCATAAAAAGCGTAATATTCAAGACGAAAGCCAACAACACTATCCAAAGATTGTTTTATTTGTTGCGAACAACTATCTTATTTGGCGTGCTTACAAGCCAGTTGCAATATTCATCACGGTCTTGGCTCCGGTGACTTTAAACGGTGCATGTCCGTCTTTTTATTTTATTTTTTTATTTATTCTCGCCTCGATTGTTGCCAGAGAGCAGTATTCATAAAACTATGGAAGCACTGTTCCTTGTTTTACACACTCTTTTATATTTCAACAGCCATTCCAGTTGAGATACAGGCGACATTTTATAGTGCAGCTACTGTCTTTACAGTGTGATGTCCATCCCAGTGGAAAATGAAAATGACCTGGAAACAACTGAATCTTAGGATCTAAAGTTAAAGAATGAAAAATTGACTTTTGATAAGATTTTGAGGTTACAACCGTATAGTATAATGAACGAAGGACAACAGTGCAACATTGTTGAACAGACTTTATACCAAACATCGGGGTGTCTTAAAATTTCCTTAAATAGTTGCTATAATAATCTACGTACAGAATTAGTTCTTAGCAACACAAGAATTAAACAACAACACTTAGTGCAGCATAATTGAAAATATAAATAAAAAATCTATCTACTTTCTTAAGAAAACTACTTTAAAAGTTAACGAACAAGCGTAAACGAGCTCAAGGCGATAGGATATTAAAAAATCATACAATCTAGTAGCTAGAGCATTGTTTGTGTAGTCTAGTATATGTCTAATTGAAAAGCTTTGTTGATGCCAGTCTAGGATAATAAATAGTTCACTTTATTATGTACAGTGTTTTTCATTTTTTTTATTGTTATAGTTGCATTTACTAAATGTAGAAGAGCTACGATAGGATTCTCATTTCTGAAGGGAAAATGACCAGTAAAGTTTTAACATATTGAATTACGCTGTTGATTATCGAATTATTGAATTGAATATCGATCATAAGCTAATAATATCATTTATCGATCAAACACTAGTCTACAGAAACGTACCAATTTTATTGACCTAATAGGTAGTTCTGGTTTTAGTGACAAGTGGACTGCAACAATATAAGTCAATGCCTTTGGGAAATTTATTCGTCGCATCCAAATACATGCTTGCTATAGTGCAAATAACTCCAAGATTACTTCAGTTACAACCAGCAATGTGCATGTCAGAAGCAATCTGTATCTTTGCAGGCGAATAGTTTACGTCTGCTATATAGCCTATACAGGCAGTTGTTTAGTACAGTGCACCATAAAAAGGGCGTAAAGTTGATGGTCCAACCAAATCAAGTATGCGAATTACTGTCTCAATTCAAACGTAGTTTTATATGGAGAACCAGTCGTTTGAGTATCTTTTGCTGCATATAATTTAATATTACGACTGTTTTTGTTATTAGGGTGGGCAGAAGTATTGTATTACACCTACCGAGTTCAGATTGTTGCTGTGTAGGTCAATGACCTAAATGTTACAAGGTGGTATTAATAATTTGCAAAGATTAGGTAAATAAGTAATTAACCATGAACACAAGCGTCTAATTATAATTTCATACAATTGCTATTCTATTTGGTTAATTTGAAAACTAAAATTTATGACATGGTACCTATCTCAAAATATTTAAGATATTAACTACATAAATATTATAATTATATACCACTTGTAATAATTAGTCGGCAAAATATCAAAGGTTTCTCTGAAACGCACTTATGTTTTTAGATCAAAGCTTAATTAATCTAAAATTGAAAATGTTGTAGCCGTAATAAGACACATCCATAAATAGAAAATGTAAGTGTCTTCACTGAGCTCATATTCGCGTTTTATTGCTCAGCGAAATAAGCTAATAAACTTATACCACTTTATAAATCTTCAAGATAATGATGTACAAAACTGAATTCAGAATTCTAGTACCATATTTCGAGAATTCTAAGAAAGAACGAGGTACTCTTACTCTTATATAAGTAGGTCACGGAGATGAAACAAATATCCGAACAATATTTGAAACGAATAAAACAGCCGAAGTAATATCACTTACAGAAATTACAGAGTAGTGAGATCACACCCATAGGAGTTATATTAGTATAACGCATTTCACAGCGGGCGTCGTAATTCTATCAAACATAACACTGAATGTTATTGGTAGGAAATGTTAGTTCCATCATAATGCTAACGAAAATATCGAAGCCGTTGATTGATATGAAGTAAGTGAATTCAACACCAATGAATCTATGACAAAAATAGATGAAAGAACATAAAAAAGAAAATGTAAACATGTCGATGATACGTCAAATTTTGAAATCGAATTTCTACAGTTAGAAGAAGCTTTTTAGAGAAAAGTAGGAAGAAATGGCGCTGATGATGGAACGGATTCAAAACATTGAGGAGATCAAACGGATTTAGTGGAACTAGCATGTTTCCGAATATTGTAACCTGTCTTTTTATTTCTGACTTATGTAAATAATCTATTTTGGTTCATGTTTTGAATGTTGCGAAAGAATTCCAAGAGGTGCACTGCGAGAACTACAGAAACGTCAATTAATATGAAGACTGTACACTTAAAACTATGTGGCTTCAAGTGGATTTCGGTTTCTTACTTAAATAAATCAGTGAGAAGATTTAATCTTCGGAAGGAAGCAGGTGAGAATTGCTTAGACAAAAACTTTTCGAGACAAGGTAATGGGCAATATGTCTATTATGAATTCGTCTTAACGGTATCTCTATACATGAATCTGTCAATATGCTCTTACTAAACTTTTCACCTAAGATTATAAACATGTGCTGTAAAACAAAACGTAGTTATCTTCGTAATAAAAACGTCAAGCTCTATCCTTATTTCGAACTAAAAATATGGATTTTGAGTCTTGATTATATTTTTATGCTAACAGATTTATGTCTCTTTGTGTGAGAAATGCTTTACTTTATGACCCGTAGTTAGGTTGTTAGTGCTCTATCTAGCGATAATAATTTTAGTATCTACGTTCATATTTGTTTGAAGCGATAAACCTTGAGGAAATTTTATAAGACTGAAGTTAGAATAGTTTTTAGGTTATTTACTTTATTTTGTAAACCGTATGTCTCATATATTATGAATTTTATGATTTTCTGTGGATTGCTTTTATTTCAAAAGAGGCATAATAACTTATAATTTGTCTATTCTTTAAAATTTATTAATACACAATTAAATCTAATATAAGAACATACTCTTATGTTAGATTTAAAACTTACATAAATAAAAACTAACAGGCGTCAAAGAACTCATTGTCATCCTTGTGAATGGCGGGGAAAGTGCCCAGAAGGCTGGCAGCATTGCCACGTTGAATGGGTATTCCGATTCTCTGTGCAAAGAACAAACCAGCCCTCTGATCACGAGTAGATTCTACCAAACGTTTGGAAGGTTCTTTGAAAAGATTTGTCTATTTAAATTTGTATTCTCAGATACAACTACTGGTACAACTTCAACTGCTTTCTCAAAATGTGATGAAAACTGGGCTTGTTAGAAATCCATTTTTTTCTTTATTTTGATTATAATATTTGCTATTGCTTTCTTTAGTGTGTTTAAACAGACATTGCTAACCGCAACAAAATAAACATGGAACTTATTTACTACCTCAGCCTAGGCCATAATTCCTTTACTTTCAGTAATTATTACTTTTCCATTACTACAGGCAGTAAACACGTGCGTAGTCAAGCCGGTAACACTTGTTGCCGATGATGCCGACATGTTTATTACCCCGTTGCCAGCTGAAAGCGACTCGTAAATGTTTCCAAGGTTAAGTTTGATTGTTCCAAACGCACAACCTCCCTCTCTTCCAATTACTACAAAGACATCCCGAAGACACGGGAGATTAAACTTTATGTAATCCACACAAAGTTGAATTTCTTGTTGACCGTGTTGTGTCTAGCAAAACAATTCATGTTGACCATTGTACGTAAGATTGCAGCGCTTACTCTAAATGCGGTTTTGAGGTTAAACTCCTATTTGCTTTTAACGTGATTTAAATAGGTCAAAGTACAAAAGGATTATAAGAATGGTTGTAGTCTTTGAAGTTAGGATCAGCTGCAAAAGTTGTTGTTGGTTGTATTGGTCTGTTTATTATTATAAATAATACCTACTAGCTATTTCATAATGATCAAGATAGCAATTATTAGAATGATAAGCAATTATAGTCGAATATTAAATGACATTGTGAATTGATATTATCAATGACAGTAGACAAATGATAGAGACAATTTCTGCGTTGTGTAATTTTGTCTAAGGCCCCATTACGGTAGCAGGCTAGATGACTCATTGTCAAGAATAGAATTGTCAAATGGAATGAGACGGCGACATTAGTAGCTGATATAATACTGATAGTGGGTCAAGGGACATTGATAATAATTTCTTGTTTATGAATGGTCTAACGTTTCAGATTGACGCAAGTTTAGAACAGACCATTATTACTAAAGCTTTAGAAGTAAATCTTGAGACTCACACTTCCTTAAACGCTGCCATTGTTTAAAATAAATCTGTTATGGATTAGACGGAGACTTTGTCGAAGCTATCAGTTAATCTTATTAAAATTATTTATTTAATAAGCTTATTAGCCGACCAAATCCATATTTACTGAGAATTTATTTATTGCTCGAGATAGGTATTAATTTAGCCGTTACTGAAAAATACAGCGCCTGTTATGTAAACATTAATATCTTGAAATAACGATAATGACGGTGCTTATTTATTTTATGATGATTTGTTTATTATGGA
The DNA here is from genome assembly GCA_905146925.1 of Autographa gamma. Lineage (NCBI taxonomy): Eukaryota > Metazoa > Arthropoda > Insecta > Lepidoptera > Noctuidae > Autographa > Autographa gamma. Next base: position 4,744,493 of record LR989858.1, read on the forward strand.
AACTTAAATCACAGGTCAACACGTGCATTACATATATAAGACTAGCCACAGTCGTAAACACTGCATAATTATTACATTCCCAATATCTCATACTAAGTGAACTATTAAGGATGGAACCGACAAATATCAATTTGTTAAATTAAAACTAAAAGTTACCAGATGTTAAAGTTGACATGTGCGTTCCCGAATTTAATGATCCCCAAGGCGGCCACACTAAACAGCGAACATATTCTAAATTTAAAGAAGCAAATCGTTCAGTCGATACATTGAAACGGAAATAGAAGACACACGATCCCGCGGGAAGTTAAACAAAAAACGTAAAGGAGAAACACATGACCTCATTTGTCGCGAGGCGAGGGAATTATTTATTACTTTTGATACCTCTTGCGTCGACTCCTTCTTTGTCTTTGTGAGAAACGTTGTGATTTTAATATTGCTACTGCTTCTAAAGGAATTTGTTAACGTGATGCTCTTCTCAAGAATGAAGGATTGTGTCAGATTTTTTTACTTATTGTTTTGCGAGATATTATTTGAGACGACTTATACGCGTTTAAGAAGTAAGAATTAAATGCAAGAGGCGACAAAATTGAGAATATTGATAAATCTATACGTAATGTATATTGTGGTCCGCAACCAAATTGACTACATTACCGTGAACCAGAGATTTCGTAACTGCGTTAAATCAGCCCAAACATACCCAGGTTCCGACATAAACTCAGACCATAACCCAGTGGTAGTTAGGATTGGATGCCAGCTCAAAAAAATACATCGGAAAGTAAGAACCAAGACAGACATACGAAAGATAAAAAATCCGTTGATAAGACCCAAAGTTTACAAAGCAATAAACGCATGGGCTCAAGAGAACTTGGAGTCATCATCTGTCGAAGAAACAATACAGAGTCTCAACAGAACCGTCTCAACTATCAACGAGACCATTTTGTGTCCTGACCAAGTTATAAGGAAGGAAGCATGGATGACAGATAACATCTTAGATCTTATGAATGAGCGCCGTTTACATAAACAGAAGGACCCCGAACAATACATAAAAATCAATAAAGAGATTCGGCGGATGATTCGAGAAACGCGTGCAAAATTCTATGAATCTAAGTGTCAAAGAATGGAAGAACTAGCTCGGAAATTTGACAGCTTTAACCTTCATAAAGAAATCAAAGACATGACTGGACTGCTTAAACGACCAAAACAGCACCAATTAGTTGATGACAATGGAAAGCTCATCTCAGATGTAGAATCAATAAAGAGGGTATGGAGAATCTACATTGAAGACATGTTTAAGGATACAAGCAGAAGAAGTACCAGACCTCTTGAAGATAATACAGGACCACCTATTATAAAATCAGAGGTTATCCAGGCTCTTAAAAAAGCGAAAACTGGAAAGTCTCCAGGACCAGATAATATTCAGATAGAAATCTTAAAACTCATTGAAGAACATCTAGTAGATTCTCTAACCAATTTATTCAATGGCATATATAGCTCTGGCAACCTACCAAAAGAATGGCTGAAATCTACCTTCGTCACTCTTCCGAAGAAATCCACCGCCAAAACATGCTCCGATTACAGAACCATAAGCCTCATGAGTCACGTTTTGAAGTTGTTCCTTTCTATTATCCACGAAAGGATTAGAGTTAAATGTGATGAACAACTGAGTGAAAATCAGTTTGGCTTTAGATCAGGCGTCGGTACGAAGGAATCATTATTCGCGTTAAACGTTCTTGTACAGAAATGCAGAGATATGCAAACAGATATTTTCATATGCTTTATAGATTATGAAAAGGCTTTTGACCGTGTTCGTCACGAGATACTTTTAAAACATCTGTTAGACATTGGACTTGACGGCAAGGACGTGCGAATCATACAAAATCTGTATTGGCATCAAAAAGGGATAGTAAGAGTGGAAGGAGAAGAAACTGATGAAGTGGCTATATGTAAAGGTGTCAGACAGGGGTGCATATTATCGCCGCTTTTGTTTAACATATATTCGGAAGCTATAATGTCTGAAGCTTTGGAGCATAAGGAGTGGGGTGTCGTAATAAACGGCCAAATTGTAAATAACCTTAGGTATGCCGATGACACGGCTCTTATTGCTTCAAAGCCAGAAGATTTGCAAAATATAGTGGATGCTGTTAACGAAAGTAGTTTGAAGGCTGGTCTTTCTATAAACATATTAAAGACAAAATACATGGTGATATCGCGAGACCAAACCCTTAATCCTAGCATAACAGTTGCAGGAGCTCCTCTCGAAAGAGTCCAGAGATACAAGTACCTAGGCGCATGGGTCAATGAAGCATGGGAGTCCGACAATGAGATCAGGGCACGGATTGAAATAGCTCGTGCGTCTTTCAATAAAATGAAAAAGGTACTTTGTAATAAAAAACTCGACGTAAATCTAAGAGTACGAATGCTTCAGTGCTACATCTGGCCAATAGTATTTTATGGCTGTGAGGCATGGACCATTAAAGAGCAAATGCGCCAAAAACTAGAGGCCTTAGAAATGTGGTTTTACCGACGAATGCTCCAAATAAGCTGGGTTCATAGAGTCAGGAATGAAGAAGTATTTCGACGTGTCAAGAAATCCCGAGAACTCATGAAAACTATCAAGAGAAGAAAAGTAGCCTATCTGGGACATGTATTGAGACATGAGCGTTATCATCTTCTCCAGACAATAATGATGGGCAAGATTGAGGGGAAAAGACGTGTCGGAAGAAGGAAAATGTCTTGGCTCCGAAACGTTAGACAATGGACCGGTATCGCCAACGTAGAAGAACTTTTTCGTCTGGCGAGGAACAAGGAGAGATATGCGGAGTTGACGGCCAACCTCCAGTAGTGGAGAGGCACCGCAAGAAGAAGAAGAAGAAGAATGTATATTGTATCATCTTCATCAACTTAATTCATGAAACAGTATTTAGACTTTTACAGTAATGTAAACAAAACATTCATGTAAATCTGAACACAAAATCAAACTATAAAACTAAGAAAAGTGTTTGTATGTTACAATGTTACAGTGTGTAATACATTCATGGCAAGGCAACTTCTGGCATATTTTGTTATGATTTTGAAATTTAATCATTCCAATACTTCATGATACATAATACTTCGAAAAGTAAACTTTACTCAATTCTGAACTTTATAAACCTAAAGTTAGAGAACATTCCATAATTTTACGACGGCAGTTATAATTTTGTTGAAATATGTGTGATGCGTCCGCCAGATGCGCTTACGACAAAAGTGTCGACTAATGACTGTGTGGTGACGATGTAAACATTCGGCAGGAGACACTGTCAAAATCATCACGACGACGAAAAAACTAAGGGGGAAATTAGTATGCAACGTTTTTCAGAATATAGACATTTATGACAACTAATATTAGAGGAAAGATAAATTCTCGTCTATTGATTCTATTCGGTATTGGTCCTATTGACGGTATTGATAAACAAGATAATTATGTGTTACATAATTTCTATGTTTTTCCATTTAGAACTGATTCAAATTTTTTACTTGGTATTTAACCATTTAATAAAAAGGCAGTTAGTCTTGAATTAGTTACTATCCTAAAGCAAATCCTTAATAACCTGAGAAGAAATACAATGTAAAACGAGACACGTTAGACTTATGATTAGGTCTGAAACATCAAGATCATTTTGCATTTTAGAAGGTGGCCGATGAAAGACGCAAATTTCAGAACGAAGTTCACAAGCGACCTCGCCTCGTCTGATCATGATTTATTATTTAAAACAAATAATAAATATTTATAAACCAGCAGCAACCCACGGCCTGGATTCTCAAATCGTAAAGGTTACGTCCAGAGTCGGCTCATTAAAATCACCATCAATCACTTTTGAAAACGCTGAATCACAAGCAATTGATAAAGTAAAAATATTTCTGATGTAGACGCAAACGGCACGAACAAAAGGAAACATGTAACCCGATACAACTCTGTTAAATGTTTACAAATGCTTTATGTTTGGCGAAATCAAACACGATTTGAGTGGCGTTCCACAAAAATACGAGCCAAGGGGAGGCAGTAGCGAAATTCAGTGTAAACAATAGTACAAAGACGAGGTAAGATTATTGGAGAATTTGTTTTAAGCCACTTGAGGCACTTGTAAATATTTGGTAAGCTTTCGTACGTCTTACGTCTGCCATTTCACCTGCCTTCGTGACGTTAACGTTTAATGTTATTTGTTTTGCGATAGAAAATCAAGCCCCAATAGCATTTAGACATCCTTTTTATGAATGTTCTTTGGCGTTTTTCTCATCTCATTTTTTGTGTGATGGATTGGGTTATTTTTGCTGTTCATTTTTTGACGTTGTGGCTCTAAATATGAATAATTAAAAACCTAGCTACAAGGAACGAACTATAAAATGGTTTTATTTAAAATGTTTTATTTTATGCGCAAGATGCAGAGAAAAAATAAAGTGTCTTTTATTGCTCGGATCATAAGTTTGGTATGTAATGTCATCTAAATGATTTAAAGATTACCTTGTTCCTGAAAATATTTAAAGGAAACAATAAAAATCTAGTTTCCAAATACCTTGGTATAAAATTAATATTTATTTTAAAATGTGTTACCCAGGAATAAACTTAAAAACAACTAAAACAAATAGGTTTACTAAAAATCCCATGTTTATGAGACACGACCGAAAGTTCGTTATGCTTAAACATTTTAACGTTGTGCAGAAATTCTGAGAAAACTCGATTAACATTTGCTAATGGCTTTAAACTGGTTGGAAACATTGATTTAATTCTATGGGTATGAAATGCAGCGTTAAATATTTGCCTGTAGGTTTAAATGCTTAAAATTAGTACATCCATGGAATTTTATATTTTTTTGTAAGATTTGAAAATAGACAAAGCAGAAAGTGAACTATTGTATAACTAAGTATTCTACTGATGGAATAAACTAGTCGGATTTCAAGAACCTGCGAACAATCAATCGAAATTAAAACCAAATTAATTACCATCAGACGGTTATGATACTCGAATCGCTTGTTCTTAAGCCGACACGTGTTATCAATCAGCAAAGCTCCAGCTCTGTATGAAAGCGAACAGACTGACAGTCGTAAAACTCTTGATATGGACTGATTGAAAACACGTTCAGACATTCATCCGTGCGTACGCGCTTGCTTTTAATTAGGATGGATATAATATGGCGGTAGATACTGGTGCATTACCGGAACGAATAGGCGGCATTCCAACTTCTAATTAAGAATTTTAAAGTTATGTGTGGAAGTATAATATTAGTTCAAGATGGTAATAGTACGGCTGTAGGATGTAGCTATTTGTATCTGAATAAAAAAGGCTATAGACGGATTTGATGCGAGTCAGATAGCTGAACTTTTTTCTTTTTCTGGTTAAGTTTGTTGATGATGTCTGGTTTGAGTTAATCATATCCTCAACATACATTTTTTATCTTTCTTGTTACGTCACATTTCGTAACTACCATAACCCCATATTTGTGCATATAATTTTTATACATTATCATCCAGTACTTTTTATTCTTTTGAAAAACGACTCATAATATCTATAATTATTATGTTGTAATGTTGTAAAGCTCACATTTGCCTAAATGAAATATTTACGAAAATCGCAAAAGGCAATGCCTGCAGGTACAATTTCTTTAACAGTTGAGCATTTAAACCGATGTGCATAAATCCATCAGTCGAAGTTAAAAGACCATTACAAAACAATTTTGAAATTTAAATTCGATTATTCATTTTTTCCTCGATACGGTTCATAAGTAGAGGGTTTCTCCTCGCAACGTATCACGCACCGGAATTATATTGTCGGTAGTAAGTTATCTTTAGTCCGCCACGGTTGCTGTATTATTAACGTCACAACATTGATATAACACGAGGCTCCTTTCCGCGGACATGTCTTCCAAACCGCACGTAGCAATCATCATTACGAATCAATCGTCGAAAGGCAGATGTGTAACAGTTACACTTCATCAGTTGTCCATGTAGTTGATAACCAAAACGTTATAAAGAAGCCATAAATGCTGTGCAAAATTAGAATTTTTCGTGTGAGCATAAGGTTGAAATTCGAAGAGCAGAGTTTGAATATCGGTTGGAATACGAAAAGGGTTGAGTACGACTGGCTATCTCGACGTCATCCTGTGGGTCCCTATATTTAGAATGTCACTTAATAGCGTACAATTTTGCAGGCAATACCGTCGATTGTGTAGGTGCATTCAGAGGAAAATGCTCGACGGAACGGAAAATTTGTCGCGGCCATTATTCGCACTAGCGCTTCGGACGATTAAATTCGGTTCACCCACGAGTTTAGTACTGTGATGTACATGGAACTAGCTTCAATTGACACATAGGAGGCAGTTATCTCCACACAATTGCGTTCGCCACTTCCTTTGACTAATGTTAGGGAATAATAAACAGTCTTTATTTTGCACTCTTTTAAATAAACCATAACTTAACATAAATATGCTACATTTACCAAAGAACTTTAAATTCCGTACCTAGTAGAAGCCCAAAGATCCAAAAACAATGATTAAAATAATTCAGCCAATCGAAAAGTGATCCGATAAGGCAATTTGTCATTCGCGATAACTTACTTTTTCAAGACATTAAATCAGAATGAAATAATCTCTTATTCTCAAACGAGATTTCTGAATTTGATTTCGATTGTCCCCTTATTCGGCGGTAACTTGATACTTTGGCGCCGCACCGGTAGCGTCTCCGACTTCAAACAGCTGACAACATGACTAAGTGTTTACTAAATACTACATATTTTTTGTTTGGTTCATGCAGAATGTTTGTTTTTAATATTATTCATGCTTTTTGTTGAAACCTGCTAAATATTCGCTTACGTTCGTGAGGTCTTAGATGGCTAAAATTGGCATACGCTTTTTCTAATGCATTTTACAAAATAATATAAAATACCATTTACTTTTAAAGCCGGAACCCCACCGCTGCGCACGGAGAGGCTGTGCACGTGTGTTCAGCTTCGCTTTAGTACAAAATGTATGAGAGCGTTTCCACCGCAGCGCACGGACATGCTACGCAGCAATTGACGTCATAAACACACGCTAGCTAACTCGAATAGGCGGAACGTAGCTCAGCCACGTGGCCGACCCACGCATCCCAGCTGCGTGGGTCGGCCATTTCTCGGCGACCCACGACTATGTACAGTCTCGAGCAAAAATATGTACACACATAATATTGTTAAGAAATTATTATAAGAATAAGCTACTATAAATAAGAGGTACAATTAATTTTCCTGGTATATATACATACATTTAAGTTGTGTTAAGTATAATTTATGTAAGAACTAAGTTATTTATAATTCATATAAGTAAAACAGATGTTACTACACAATACCTAAATTATATTGTTACTCGGAAGCGCTATTGTCTATATTATAAAAATAATATATTGACTTGAAGTCAAATATTAAAAAAAAAAAAAAAAAAAAATTAACTATTTTATTTTCAAGTGTCATCTGTCAGTATGCATTGATTGCCAGATGGGCCAGATGGCAGAAGAGATTCGACAAAAAATCTCACTAATTTCGTTTAACAATTTCGCATATTATTATGTATACATAATTTTGCTCGTGACTGTACCCCATGCATAGCTACGAGCTGCGTGGCCGACACATCCGTGTCCGTGCGCCTCAGTGGAAACGGAGACCGACGCCGCCGAACTAATGAACCCACGCGGCAGAGGTGAGCCACGCATCCGTGCACAGCCTGCGCAGCGGTGGGGTTCCGGCTTAATTCTTTTGATATGAATAGTTTTGGTAAAGCAAAACACATTTCCAAACATAGAAGGTGACATTTCAAATCTAGTTATAGATCAAAACGAAATATTTATAGAATCAAATGTCGATGCTATCTTTAATACTTCTAACGAAATAATAAGGTCAGTAAAAGATTCCGTAGTAAATAAAGAGATTACGATAGGAGGTTGTCGGAGGCCTACTTTCTCTCGTATACCTTTTTTATCCTAACAGACAATAGCAGACTTAAGTTCGGCACCGTCTTCATTGCAGTAAGACTCCCGGTATTTATTCCCAAAACGACGCAAAGTAGATAAGCTTCTCCCGTGTAGAAAAATTCCCTTTTAGATTTATCGGTAATCTCGTTTGTTGCCGCTTTTATTGTTTCGCCGAACAATAATGAATTAGACCTACTTGGTAACATTATTTGCTTAGGCCCGGCGTCATTTTGTTTACTTCGGAGCAACTGCATATCCCAACAGGGGAGAGTAGGGTTAGCTAAATCAATGCGGTGGGCGTTTTGCAAGGGGATTTCTAGATTTATCGTACTTTGTTTTGTTCGTTCTCATTTTGGTCGTAATCTATGAATTTCCTTTGTTCGATTTACTGAAACAAAATTTCATCGAGCGAATCTCGTTATGAGAGACTTTGATGTAATAAAAGAGAAGTTTTTGGGTGAAAAGGCAATGTTAACATTCCACACGATGTTCGCGGCCATTTGATCACTAACGAGATCATTCCCGGAAGCTTTAATACTTTGTTACTTTTGTGAATTCAGATTATTATTTTTCACATAAATCGTTTGAAGCGGTTTAATTATTACGTCAGGACTTTACCGGATTATTATCTCTAAAAGGTAACTGTGGTAAAATCTATGTTCCGTACACGTACCTACCTTCGTACTTAAAGTTATTATTGTATAGAGTCTGTAAACTAAACCAGTTTCTTACTTCATTATTTTAATGACCGTTACAAAAACCTTTCAAAACATAATTAATTACGTGCTAATTCAGCAACATTTGCATAATATTTCTCACGAGATTACATTGGCGTTACAAAGCTAATGTTTATTCAAAATATGCACGGATTTCGGTGTCATTAGCTCGTTGATTCCACAAAATTCATCTGACGCCTGTAACGACTCGCATACATTTCGGAGGCGTGTTATGGAATGCAACGTTACGACATTTGGGGCCAGCAAACCAAATTAAGCGGGCTCATTAGCGAGCACTGGCATCTAGAACTAAATATATGAGATAAATTCACACGGAATCAGATAATACACCATATTTGGATATTAAAACAACTTAAATAACAACTTTAGACGAATGTTTTGTGTGGGTGGCGGTTTCGGCTCTTTCTATGTACTATTACGCCATTATAACTGTTTGTCGGTTTTATGAACTCGTCCTATTTAGTTCATAATCTGTGTATAATTATTATTTTGGGACATTATGAATATTAAAGTGCAATTTGTCAGCTGTTTTAGAGTTCGTATATGGGATTTTATTTGGAATTGTTTTGTTGTTTTTTTGTGAGAGTTGAACGTAATTTGGTATTGTCATTAAAGGGGTTCGAGAAACCTTTCATGCGGTTGTTGAGCATGAGAGGGGACTTTTGTTATATTGCCCATAGGGTTACTTTAATTGTTTTGGCGTAGGTAGATATATTTAGGAAGTTGTTTTATTTGACCATTAGAGAGTGTATGTTGAAACAATAAGACAGTTATTGTTACAAATATATTTTAAAGCGTTATCATGTGTTTACGTTGGCAATAACTAGACTTATCCCTACATATTAATTAAAAATAGTCTTAAGCCAATCTGAAACACACAAGCAATAAATAAGAAGAGACAAAAAACAGTGTTTGAATCTATTCAATAATTCCTCATGAACGATTGTAAGATTATTGTCTAAGCTTACTATTTTATGAATAACACATACTTAAAATAATGTACAAAAAAACAGAGGTTAAAAATACATTGCCAAAGCAATGACACAAAACTCTGTTATGTTCGATAATGTTTAGATTACCATAGGATGTTTAGTATGCAATCAGCGCCGAATGTATCATAAACATATTTGGCCTACATCGCACTGTAGCTTTAAACAATATTCATATTACGCGATACGATATCGGTATCGGTATCGGACACCGATACGATGTTGGCAAGTAAATGAATGAATAATGTACTGTCACGAGCAAAAGTATGTATACACAATGACATAGTGAAATTGTTCAATAAATTTAGCGATATTTTTGTATTTAATCTTAATAAGGAAAATAGGCATTTGATTAAGGAACTACTATCAATATTTTCTTCATAACAAGTTTTATAATACCAATCTTAGGTTGAAAAGAAAAACAATTAAAATTGGAGATTGTAGACATATTTTTGCTGGCTTTACCTGTTTTTCACAGTACCGGATCAGATATCGGATATCGGATTCGTAATTTTCATTTTTCTTGCCGCGGTATCGTATCGGTGTCCGATACCGATATCGTATCGGATAATGTATAACTGCTCTAACGGTACGGATTATGTCAATAATGTACCATCGATGCAGACAAAGTAGGGATTATCACACAATCATACGTATTATTAGTGGATTATGTGACTGAATTTGTATTGTAGTTTCTGGTAATCGTTTGTTCAAAATTGAGTACTTATTAGCTACATTTGTAAAAGTAATTTACAATTGTCATTTGAACTATTGGTTGCGTTTTGATGAACTGTTGTACGAAATTATTTTTATCCTAATATAAAATTAAGTCAAAAGTATGAGATTGATTTTCTTAGAAAATTAGACAGTGAATTTGTTATAATATTTTTCTATTGAAAGAAAATGTAGGAAGGCCTCTTGATAACACACATCAATAAGCAGGTTAGAAACTTCACCTTGAACAAAATGAAACATGCACAGTGTTTCAAGTATTCAAAGGAATTAATTCTTAAACGTTTACCAGTTACAAGCAATTCCTATGCTTTGTGTACTGAGAATTAATTTTAAGAAGATTGGTGTCCACTGGCGCGCATTAGATACAGTACACTGGGTTTATAAACACCGCCTTTGTTGCGATATAAACGTGCCACAGCTTGGCTGCTGAAAAATATGGGTTTTACTTTGATTTAGAAGCAGAAGTATTTTTAACGAATTTGTAGAACATAATAATATTCTGTTAAAGTAAAGTTCAACGAAGGAGTAAAGGTAGTGATTTTTACTAGATACAGAAAATATTAAGGTGTAATTTGGTTTATATAACTTCCTATTTTTTTTTAGTTAATCCGTGAAATTATTAGCCTGGCTGACTGACTAACTAGCAGGTTCGCTGTTACACTGGACTGAATATCGCATGCTTAACTCAATCGCAAGTGTGAAGTTTTCGGCGTCGGTCGTCAGGGAACCAAGTCAATAATCAGTGCTACGTGCACAGTTAGTCTTGACTAAAAACTGTGTGGTGTGATTGCCTCTTTAGGGTTACGACTAATTAGTTATGACTCACAGATAATAAGATAATCATAATTAGATTTTAAAGGGTAATCAAGATAATTACCTGTTTCTTCCCTTAGTCACTTAAAACATTTAGGTACATTCATCACCGGTGCAATGTGGTATTAAGGTAATGACTTTTTAATATGTCTGGCAAATGACTGAAAAATGTATTGACAGTAATTAAATAATTATGTTTAAGAAAAAGGTTGAGTTGTTAGCATAATTATTATGTAAACTTAAAAGACTAATTTTAATTAATGTTTTATAAAATAATCTGCTACATTAATGTAGTATATTGTGTCGATTTTTATTTTAAACTACCTCTATTTTGGCACCTTTTGCTGGTTTAATAGTAAAACTATCGACACCACCTAAAGCAATCTATTTAATAAAACGCAGCTTATTCGTTATATTCGATAAAAATATTGGTATTGTGTTGACAGTTTCATTTTATTGGTTTTACTGAACGCGAGTGTAGTCTATTAAATTACTGATAGGTTTCATGTTTTTATAGGCTGGCTATCATAAAAATACAGATATTTTATTTTTAAACCTCGATGCCATTTGATGCAATTGCAAATGTATACTTTCAAATTCAAAACATTCCTTATTTTTTATTTTTTTGGATTAACTCGTTGCCACCCACAAAAATGCAACGATATTATTTTTATTGATTGCCAGTAAAGGCAGTAAGTAAGTAGGCAGTAAGTATATCTTTCGATTTGCTGTTACGTAGATCATAAGTTGTTCAATACTTTTATTGTAACTTAGTTGTGTGTCTGCACTTTGTCATTGCAATAAGGACATAAATGTCAATCTCCAATCTCTTCGCGTGTCTCATTCATATCATGTTTAATTACTTGTGTTTAAAGCACTTGCTTTTAAATTCCAATTAATGACATCATGTGTAACTAATAACACTTGAAGTATGTAATTATGTAAACATGAAATTATTTTTTGATGAATTTTTATAACAGTGTGTGTTATTAATTTTAAACGTTTCAGTAAAATCTGTTCTCTAAACTGCATTAAAAATATTCCATATATATCATTATCATCTTTTAAATATTGCACCCTTTGTGTACAAAGTGTTAACAGTTTTTACTGAATTTTCTATTTTTCCTAATACGATCGTTTCATTTAATAACAAAATATTACATTTGTATTAAATAGACGCAATTCTAAACACAGAACGCCATTAAAACCAGCAGACGCCAACCAAAACAATTCCCTCCAACCAACTGTAAGCAGCTAAAGGACTAACCGTTGCTTCCACACAATGAAGATTACTTTAAAGAAACCGGCCACAAATAAAAGGGATCGTGACGAAACAATAATTACATTTAATAATCAACTTAATATTATCAAAGACGATGTAATTTGTTTTGGCTTCAATATCGATGTAATTCCGTTAGGCAGCTGTCTGATTGATCAAACGCCTAGAAAATAATGGTCGCTACATGTTCACGGTAATTAAGAGATTTTAATAAGCTATTTTTGAAGGTTTTGAATTTTGGTTGTAGTATAAAAGAAATGGTGTTTAGACAACATGTTGTAGTAATATTTTAGTGGTGTTTATAAATGCATGGTATGAAATGTTTAATTAGTATACAATTAGTATAAAACTTAAAAATATTATGTACATTAGATTTTTAGATTCAAATAAGATATTCATCGTGTATCATGTATGCTTCCCCTTTTTTCCTTACTGGATAATAAAAACAATACTAACAGTTTATTAACAATTTATCTTATGTCACTATTAGAAAACAAAAATATCCGTTTTAGTAACCGCTATGAGTCAAAATTACACCTTGGTCTGTCTATTACAGAAAAGGGTGTTAAACTATTTTCACATAATGTCAAATAGCTATTATATACAAGTAAAAGTATTCTAAAGAAACAAAAAATCATAAAACTACCCACATAAGACACTATGACGTAACCGTGGCCTATTTATTTCATCGCCTGCTGAAAGGCTATCGACGTGAAAAAGCTCTTAGTTTTTCATGAGTGCATTACGTGAGCTAGTAACCTTCTTTTTTATGGATGTGTAAATTGAGGGTTGCATCATAATGCTATAATGATGACCTAGAATGTCATATTCAAGTTTTTTTTACGTGAGAATACCCTCTAAAAATTGTGAGTATATTATGTTGTAAAATATTGTATGACACTATAAACTTTTTCTATGAGTTTCTGCGTCAGTCGAAAACTGTTCTAAATCGGGTTATCAACCGCTTACCACACACCGAAAGAATAGTCCTTTGCATCCATATGTAAGTCATAAATAGGTATATATCAAAGTTTTAATGTTAGCATTTACATAGCGGATAGCAATATAAAGTAAGCATTCATTGACAGAAAAAAAACGCATACCCTATAACAACAGCTCGTCGAAAGTTCAGTCAGTTTCCAGTTCGATTTGGGATTAAACTCTTACTGGTTTTTCTAGAGAAAGACCGGCAAAAGCTATTTAACTTTGCAAGCAAATAATAGTTCGCTATCGCTCTCCAATTTGCATGCGCAAGCGTGAAACGCAATAGGAACTGTTAGACATTTCGTTATACATACGTAATTGAGAAGTTTTAGCGATTCTGTTGAAAGAACGAAGCACCGGATTAGGACCCCCAAAAAAGACTCGCAAATCCCGAAAGGGGTCGGAAAAGTTGTACTTTGTGACACAGACCCTCTGTTAATAAGATTATTGGACAATGTTAGGTCTCAATGACACACGAAATAAGATTTTAGCCATTTTTTCTCATTACCGGGACCTTTCTTTTTGCTTTTTGATTCTACGTACGGTTCAATCGTCACACATGGATAAAATATTTCGTCCCTTACTCAAAGCAGGATTCCGTTAATTAAGCGAGTCTTACTTTGAATACTTAGTGCTTTGCTTAACCACAATAGATCATTTTATGTGACATTCAGTTATTTTAGTATTCTTGAAACATCCAAATCTTGTCTATTCAGTGTCCCTAAAGTACTAACTTCGTTTCAATAACTTAGAATCAGCAAGTTATTTACAGACTTCTTTAAATCCAAAGCTGCTAGTTTGGCTGTACCTCGTTTAAACAACTTGAAAAGAACTCAGTTGACAGCACGTACCAAGATTAGCATAACAAGATGAAGAAAATCGAGCATCCTGAGATAAAATAATAAAAGCATAAAAGAATGAATAAATCTGCTAATTCCGAGTACTTCACTTAGTGAAGGAATGTTTTTGCAATTGAAAGTTCCTGTTTCGATTCACTTTAAGGCGTCGCTTTGAATACTAAATGTCGTATGACTCGAATGCAAATTAAAAACCTCGACAGTTTTACGCGGATTTGCTAAAGGCATATTTTTTGTGTCCTGCTTAAATTCGCTTGCTAACTTTGTAACATTAATTAAGGAAATAATGAAACTGGTAATACGTATAATTAAGTAACCATACTACCGGTTGAAGGCTGGCTAGCAGAAGGCTTAAAATTGTCTTATCATAGACAGACGATTTGGCTCTATTTAGAGCTCGCAAGATCTAAACCAAGCAACCAAGACAACTAAATACGGTGTAAAAATTTAATTATGAAAAGAAAGTACACCAAACAATCAAAATTAAATAAAAGAGGTATTTTAATTTATTTTATTACTTAAAAACATTAACGCAACACATGTAGTTTTAATCCCACAAGTAAACTAACAAAAATTGCACGTTACATTTCATTCAAATTAAAAAGCACCACATTAATTTTACCGTACCAAATTAATGTTGGTTAAAGGACGACTACCAGTGGTAAGCATTAACGTGAATGGTAATCATGGCTGACCACTCACTGGAGTCGGCTGGACGCACCGTCCATTGCCTTTTATTTAGAGCAAACGAGCCGACTTACTTGCTCGCATGATTGTAAACAGCTTTCAGTCGGTTGGAAGCCTGAAATCAATTTGTATGAGAGTGGAAATGAGCGGTAAAATTTGATATAGGGATATGCATTGTTAATATACGATTAGTTGCTAGGTTAAATGTGTAGGTGCTTGTAACATTGCTGTCATTAATCATTTAAATATGTATGTGGAATCTAATTTTAATGTTTCACTTAGCTTGAAGACAGAAAATAATGTTCTACCTGATTAAAAAAAAACATTTGCCTTTTTTGGCGACTCTTAACAGTTCTTTCTTTTTTTATGATAGGACGTCTAATTTCAGGTCTGTTTCTTACAACTTTAAACACAGTACTAAATATTTTTAGAAAAAATATTTAATAATATTTGTTCTATTACTAGACCTTGTCCAGCAGCGGATGTTTAAGGCTGATAAGGTTGTCATTATCTAAAACGAAGATGACTAACCGCCAAAAAATGTGTATATTCTGACGAACTAATGACAAAAGACAATCGTATTATGCTGGATTATCTAAGTAAAACATGGACTTCTGTTCTGCCAGCATTTGCTATCGGTACTTAAATATTACGGTCAAATTATTTACCCTATTAACAAATGATATTAATAGAAACCATGCACCACCATTACACACGAAAGTAATAAATCGAGACCATTTCGATATTAAAACGGTGCTTACTCAGACAGAAAACAATCGAATAGAAAATCATAATTGATACAATCGCAGTCTGATATCATTAATCGTATTTACAATCATGGCGTCCATAGAGCTTAAAATTATGATAATCTAATTTAAATAAATTAAAACAATAGACTACTACTTCTAATAACTAAAATCCTTTTTTGGCCACACTGCTATCTCTTTATCAGTTAGGATAATTATTATTTAATAAAATTATTCAATTTTTTCCTCGTTTTTTTCTGAACAAATTGAGACTTTAAATAAAATTCTCTGAAAATATCAATATATTACACGAATATGAAAAAAGTAATATTTATACTTAAAACTAACTAAATGAAAGGAGATTATCACTTGATTTTAAAACTAATAACTTTGTATATATTAATGAGTTCATTGACCTGTAAGCCACCGGGACAGTTTTATGTATATTACTAGACATTTATTATCATCGTGACTTGCGTGTTCCAACAATATATCTCTTAGGGTGGTCAATGATTCTGTTTTCCTTCATTTCTCTGACAGCGCAAAATTTTCAAGGGCCATTTGTTGGCAAATTTACGGCTCATGAAACTCGAATGTGTGAAGGGTTCTGTTAATAAATCCCGTCGAAATATTCAAGGGAATACGTTACAGTAGCAAAAAATGCATTGTTTGTGTTTACGTTACGGTAATTTATTGAATACTAAATGTTAGTCAGGAAAAAGATTATGCCTTATGTGAGACATACTTCCTATGTAATACTTAAGTGATATGTTCTGATATGTTAAAATGACGAAATCAGTTCTAACTTTTTTAATATACAAAAAATATTTTTTTTTGTTTTATTAAACAAATTTTCACGCCTTACAGAAATTATAGAAATTAAATTAACCAAGCTTAGCAATGAGTGCAAAATATTTTTCAATCTGAAATAATGTATTTTATGTAATAATTGTTATGAAACTGTGTTGATACATTACAATATATACTTTTACACTTCTACTATTCACTTTTCACACATCTTTTGTATTTCAAAATAAATGTTACAACTCTCACAGCAATTAAACTTTAGTTGCTACCCCTACGTCATTGAATGCACCAAAAATTTCACCGTCGATTTCATATCGGTATCAGCTAATCATCGACATTACACAGATGAGTGATTAAGCAATTTCTCGCTTCACTACCCCCGGCACACAGACGCATTTCATTACAATATATTACAGAACAATCATGTAATTTAGCACACTTCCTCTCGAAAGGGGCAGGTATTTATCGGAGCTGTCACGTTACCACATAATAATATACGTTTCAATTGAAACGTTTGTTTAATGGTTTTATTGCGATATTATTCGGTGACCGTCATTTATTTGTCGAATTTTGAGGGTCGAGAATTATTTATTATCGTGACCTAAACATAATAAACTATGGTCAAGTATTATGATGTTTAAATTTTGATTCAAAAAATTTATTGCAAATAAATGTAAAAAATACTACAAATAAAAAAAACTGTTGACTGCAATTATAATTTTTATATGGTACTACTGCTGGGGTGTACGCAACAGAAGAAATTTAAATTTTCTGAAATAAATCCTATATTACCGTAATGATCGCGTAATAAAAATAATAAAAAAACAGTGATGAATCGATTGAGAACTTCCTCTTTTTGGAGCCGTTTGATAAAACTACTCGTACTTTATAACAAACCATTTAAAAGGCATGGTATTACAATCATCATAATAATATCATCTCAGTATCACGACATTATTCCCTGTAGACTAGACAGTGATATACTTACGTTTGAATGTTTGGTTTGACTGTGTGGATAGCGTCGGAATTAGGGGCCAACACGACAACTGGCTCAGTGCGACGTGCTTGGGCTTGATCCCCTTATGTAACAAACATTTGTGGTCAAACGTTGGTTCCAATATGTGTGTGATTTGGTCAAATGTTAAGTGACGAAATTTCATATGTATATTTAATAAGCTATGATTTAATAAGCTAATTCCCTTGACAATATTTTTCACATATTATGTACCTAAAAATTATAAATTAATATTTCCTGTTAGTATTATATCAAAATATTAGTAATGCCATCTATTGACATATTGACGGGTCTGTTGGTCTAGTGGTTAGAGACCCTGACTGTTATACCGAAGGTCATGGGTTCGATTCCCACCCGAGACAAGTGTTTGTGTGATGAGCACGATCATTTGTTCGGTGTCTGGGTGTAATTTATCTATAATATGTATGTATTTAGAAATATATAAGTATGTTTATCAGTTGTCTGGTTACCATAACACAAGCTCTGCTTAGCTTGGGATCAGACAACCGTGTGTGAGATGTCCCGGTATATTATTATTATTGTGCCATAATAATAATAATATTTTCAGAAGTGAAATTAAAGTATTCTTTACACAATAAACAATAACAAAAAAAACACATAAAGTAGTTTTTTTTTCCTAGTAAAAAATAAATCCAATATTCGGATAATTCGGGCTATAAAGATATCTTTAAACTCAATATTGTTCGTGTATCCGGAACAGACGCCTCGGGCAACGAAAAGAACTAAGCTGCGAATACTGAAAGAAAATTAATTAAAAACTTAATTTCACAATATTGGATTTTTAAGATTACCTACTTTGTTTAAAAAGTATTTCATTCCTATGTTCCTGTGTTCCTTATTAAAAATTGATAACAGGAAATTAATAAGGACCTCCATGTTTAATTAATGATTAGGGAAAGAATTTTAGATTTTTTCAGTTCTTTGTGCGTAAATTAATGTTGACGTATTGAAGAATAATTTTACTTTTGATGTTACTTATATAATTAATAGAAAACCGTAGGTATTTTACGTTGTCAGTTTCAATACACACTAATTTGAAATGACTATTCTAATTACCAAAATTGAATCTAATTTGATAACAATAATAATTTTATGAAAACTGTTAAACTAGGTACGTCTCAAAAAAAGTATGTGACGATTAATGTTTAAGTCAAGTTTAAAATAAAATGTAAAACTATCGGTTTTAAATTAAATTGGCAAAAAAAAAACAAAACACTATCTACCAGTCAGTATTTTCCCACATTATAAAAATCACCGTCCCGATTCAACAAAAGTAAAGGAATATCCAAGTTCGCACACGTAGCGCATTGTGATCAAAATAGGGAAAGCGGGTAAACAGGAATAGTCCCGGTAGCAAAATAATTGCTGCGAGGATCGCGGAACTTAAGCGCACGCCGTGCCATTAAACTTTGCGCACAGAAATGCTCTTTGCTGTTGGTTAATTTGCATGTGCATTGTCAAACCGTATCGGGAGTTCGAGCCACTGGCTAGCTGAACGAAACAAACTTTTGTCATCCCATTTTGCATATTCCGTTAAACCGAAGAAACTAGTTATCGATTGATTCTGTTGTACGAATAATTTGAATCGGTTCACGTGGTTTGAGATGGAAATTATTTTTGTTAAACGGTTTAAGCGGAAATAGAAAATTTTCCGTTTTTGTATTTTAAATACAGCGTTGTGCCGATAACGGGTATTGGAGCATTACGGAAGAATGCTACAATTTCTCGAGCAAATAACATTAAAAATAAGGAGTTGTTCGGATGAACTAAATAACTATTTCAGAAATAAAGGATCTGTCTTCGATAGAGCCTCAGTTCGTTAAGTCTCAGATTCTAAAAGCGACGTCAACCATTTACAAATTTAAACAGCAAAATTATATATGAAATCGAATTCGTCTCGTTTAAAAAAACTAAAAAAAGTTAAGATGGTAAATTTTATTTCTCTTGTAAAATAATCTAAATTATTTAACACCAATACACTCCAACAATGTAAGCCTTAACTACTTTGAAGCACATACTAAGTCCACAATTTGACCGCAAAATATTCAAAACAGCGGGAGGCAAATTAAACATTTTCCTAACAAAAGGAACGCATGTTTCAGAAAAATCCCAGGCAAAGTAGGGTGTCGATAATTGAAATAACAAACTACGACCATGCTGGTTCTGACATAGCGATTGACGTTTAATTTTAGTGCGAAGGAACAAAACTGGTCGCCTTTGACAATGGCTACTGTTTAGACGTTATTTTTAAGCATAATGCGGGTCATTATGCTTTAAATAACCGTTTATTGTGCTTGGCAAATAGTGGCGGTATTTTGAGGTTATAAGAGAGTTTCAAATATAGACTTTAAGACTCAAATTCAATAGTAAACACAGATATATTATAATATTAAATATACATATTTAAAGACCAAAATTAATTAAATTTGTTCATCTTATCGGCACACAAACTTATAAATAAATGTACATGTTTCGAGTTATAAATGCCTTAAATAGACAACTTCACTCACCTTTGAATCTCAGTCGGTCAAAAACATAAAATTTGATTTATCTGAAACGAACTCGAATCTTCTAAATAAGTAGAAAGGTTGTAAAATGTAATTAGATATAAATTAAAGCTTTCATGTGAATTAGCATTCATCGCCATTCATCCTCTTGATTCAAGTTTCTATCAAAAGGACTCGAAGGCTTTGATTAGAAATACATTTTCTTCGTCTTGGGTACTTCTAACTGTTTACATGTAAAACCGGCAAATGGTAAATTCTCTTTATATAAATTAGGCTTTTGAAAATGTTAAAGAAATGCACCGTGCATCTCTTAAATAAAGTGTGGAGTTTTTTGGGCATGAACCTCAACTTTTAGTAAATTTGAATAAAGGGGCGATTAAGTAATTACATTTGATGGGGGATCGTTACTTAAAAAGTAGCTTTAAAGTTTACTGCCATCCTTCTTTACTGTACACAAAAAAATGAATAACAGCTATTTACATAATATATTTGAACTTCAAACTATCCACTCAACAGCAAAGTATAAATCAAAGAGCTTTTATTTCCTATATTGGGAAAATATTAAAGTAATAAGGAGTAAATAATGTTAGTGTAGTAGAGTGATAAAATAATAAGGTTTATGTCCCAAGAAATTAAAAGCAAAACTCCCTTCATACTTACAGCATAGCAATTTTATAAGCAATAATAGAAAAAAGCAAGTAGGAAAGTCCAATAACGCAGCCTTTAATATTAAAACTTCAGAAAACAATTCGTTTCAATAATGGAGCAATGCCCGCGAGCGGCGTTCAAAATAAAGTATTTAGAGTAGAGCGTAGCACAGTTTATTACGAAATTTATCGTTACTCAAAGTTTGTGAATCGATTATTAATTTTTTTTTCAGTTAGTTCGATTATTTTAAAGCGGATAATTGGAAAATTGCTGTACAACTTCATTAAATTGGGGTGTTCTTTTTTTTCTTTTAAACGGTCTGGTTTCTTTTCGTGACACTTGACATGATAATAAAATTATAGCGACCCTGAACTCGTCCTTCGAGACATTTTTTTTTCTCATCTTTTCTTTTAATATGACTTGGTCTAGCTCAGCATGATACTTAGGTACATTCTAAAAATTCGTTTAATATTAATAATAGTACATTGCGTAATACAGGAATTCGGGGCAAAAATCGGGGATCCGACCAGTTCATTAAATTGGGAATTATATATGTAACCCATTTCGCCTTTTATGTAATTTGGTAATGCTATGTTGGTCAAAATTGTTCCCTAAAACCATTATAATAATATTATTATGACATGGGTAGGAAATCAACTTCCATAATTTAGTCTGTAACAACACTGGAATCAAACGCTACCGCGCTCTAAAAGAGGCAGTCCAAAGTAAATATAAAACAACAAAGTTTTATATTAAAATTCTACGGGAAAGAATAGCAATCTGTAGTCCATCAACCCATCTCGGAAGAGAAACAACCAACTCAGATACAACAAAACTTCGTCAAAACAATCTCGTCAATGGACGTAAAATATTCAGTTCCCATAAGGCACAAAACATGGACATTTTATTGTGGCTAACACGACCTCCCTTTTCAATATAAGGGTATACCGTAAAATTTTATTTTATACCAGTTACTTTGTCCATTGAATACCTCGTATTATGCTAATACTGAAGCGTCACAAAGGCGAGAGACTGCATTGTGAACTCGCCTACAAATTTGAATAAATATAAACAGTAAACGGGGTAGAATGCATTAACGTTGGCTTAAATTTTAAAAACGTCTCATAGAGTGTTATGTATGGGCTCTTAAGCGCATCTTGTGATATCATTAGGGCAGTCGCAACGTGCTCCGGCGAGATTAAGACTTGTGCCATCTAAGACATGCCACCACAATGCAAGCTTTTACTTTGTGAGTTGGGAAAATTAAAATGTGGCTTGAATTGTGTATCTGGATGTGGAATTGTGAAGATTAACTTCAAATGAAAAACTCGGTTTAATTATTTTTTATGAATAGTGGAAATATGTAATACACTTTTACTAATATTTAGTTTATAACATTTTAGAGCAAATTACTTTTGAGTTATATGTACTTTCTTAATTATTCTAAGACACTTCTGACAAACCGTGAAGGAAAAAATCGTATGGAAACCTGGATTCTAAAATTTGGGATCTGAAATCGCCAATCCGCAGTGAGCAAGCGTGATGATCAATGCTCATACCTTCTCTATATGGGAAGAGGCCTGTGCCCAGCAGTGAGACGTTTATAGGCTGGATTATTATTATTACTTTTGAGTCAATTGAGGTCTTGAGATGAAAGTAATTAATTTATATTTTCTATGGAAATTAACTTTTTTTATAAAGTTATTAAAACATAAAAAGAGATAAAATCCCCTCTTATCTCAAAAGTAAATCCTTTGTAACCCTAGTTAGCAAGCGTGACTCATAATGAAAACACTGGTTACTTAAGCATTTAGGTTATTCACAAACGGAAATCTCGACTATACAAGACGCACAGACTCTTAGCACTAATCTTAGTGAACGCCTCCACTGTTTGTCTTGCCTAGAAACGTCTTGCAGCATCCAGGCATAATCCCATTGCATACAGTAGTGCTGAACCATTAAACGCATTAAAATGCATACACTTGTATTTAACTGGTGGGCGTTTAACGCAGTGAAGAATGACCAATTTGTTACTGCCATTCGTTTGTTCGGACAGAGAATGATGAAGATTTTATTGTAGGAACATAATGCGGGATCGTAGGTGTGTGGATTTCTGTAGCAATAAGTTGCGAGGCAACAAAAGGTGCCACGGGCGGCACCCACGCTGCCTTGATTGTCTAGTAGCAGGGGATAACTCAAGGAGTCTGTGTGCGGTGAATTAAGTGTAAAAATGTACAGGAAATGCGATCACCGCGTTTGTATGGGATTACATGCTGTTTACTTTGTTAAAGGTCAAAGAAGATTTTATAAAAGGTCGTCGGCTTTCTTAAGGTGTGTCAATTGACACTTATTAAGTAGGTACTATTCTTTGTTGGGAACAGTACTTTGGGGGGTTACTCTTGTACATAATTTCGACTGATTGATACTACACTACTAATGACAATTTTTTTTGTAAGCTTTTCCTTTACTATTGAGTAAATTAGAAATTTAGGAAGAACTAACTGGAGTCAAACATAAAAAAAAATGAACATGAACCTGCTTAAGTAATATTAGGTTTGTGTTGGCCTTTTCTCAGAAATTGAAATAATACTCATATTATTTCTATTAAATTAAACGCAATTGTTCTCACTATGCACTCACATGTATCGGATTGTTGATTCAAACATCTAACGCTACATTCAACATAACCCACACACCAACAAAACATAACAATAATATTATTCCTAGATACTGATCACTTAATCTCAACCGCGAGTGGGTAGAGTTTATTCCTGATCCAGTTTATACTTAAAAGGGATGAATATTATTACAATATCAAATGCGAGTAGACATGCAATCCACAGAGTTCAATCCCGCGAAGCTTAGCTGAATATCGAATTGCAAATGGCCGAGGAAAATGTAGCATTTAACGCTTCGCCAACTGCGAACGACTTCCATGACGTTGCGGGCTGTATACGACGAATTAAAACGATAGTGTTTATTTTTATTTCTGAACAAATATATACATTTGAAGTATTTTTGTCGTTTCTTTTTACTAGTACACTAATTAGTATAATTTGGTTAAAGTCATAGTAATTAATGTAATTATTATTTTTAAATCTTAATTGTACAATTCTTATGTAATGTACAAATAAACGAGATAATGCGAGTTACCTTACTTGTACTTATATATTCCTATTTTGCGAAAAGTATAACCCAAAGTTTTACCGATCTTCCTTCATGTTTCTAAATATATAACCTAAAAAAACATAATGTAATAATACTGCTACGTTCACTTAGTTAAATACTATATACAAATGTCAGAGAATGTTCCAAGTAAAAAAGATGTGGAAAATAGAATAAAATCGATCGATCAACTATGTTCCAAACCTCTTTTTATCTCTGCAACATTCTAAAAAGGCGCCACTTATAACTTTATGTACATTAGATACTAATTGCAGGGTTTGTAATGTAAAAAATATTATTATTATGGCTTAATAAGTTTTATTTCTAGTGGAACTATTGATCAAATTAAAATGGTATTGATAAATGAAGAAAAACACAAAGCGAGCTCAGTAACATCATAAATAAACATGCTGTTTTTTTCTCATTACTATTCGTCGTACGCAAGCCGCACGTTACCAATGCTTGCAATCAGGCGAACGCACGCGACAGTGTGCGGTTGCGACATAGGGCAGCGTCGTTCTGGGGCGGTTTAGAATATCAACAATACTTAAGCGACCGTACCGCCCTCCAGTGCCGAGCAATGCTCATACTGCATTTACCAGATGAGCTTTCGTAATAGGAGCTCTGAATGCAACAGCCTTCTAGAAATGGAAACTCGATCAGCCCTCGAAGATGCGATGAGTGTGTATCCACATGCTTGAGATTCCATCTACATGATAGGAGAAATACGAAATGAACGTAACGCCTTTTAAAGAAATGAGATTTTTAATGCAAGTGCCATTGAATGCAACGGATACTCTCGTCCGATCCATTAATTTTATTTGCTTTGAGTCTTGATTATTTTAAAGAAATTCTCGAAAATTGCTTTTCAATTATAAGAATTAGGTGTTCGTGTTCTTACTCATATGTTGGTATTCTAAAATTTTTAGTGGCCGAGAGAAAGTAATTAATTACAAATCAATGGAACGAAAAAAATCCTGGATGCTGATGAGTCAAAATAGTATTTTTATAAGATGTTAGGTATTGAATAACACAAATTAGTTTCCGTTTAATCTGTTAGCATTCTGAATAAGAAAGTTTGTTTTAAAAGGTTGTTTTAATTCGAAACATCTGTTTATGTTTCAGCAAACTTAAGTCTGTTTTTACAGGAAGTTGTATTATTCTGAAAGTTTTGGATAGTAATACTTGTATTTCAAACTTTTGTTAATAATGTTAGTTGATAAGTCTTTAACATAAATGAAAGAAGAGAGTATAAGTTGAATATTCAAATAAAAGTAGGCTTCGTTAAACCTAGAAATATAAACAAACACTTCTGAAGATTAGAAACTTGTTTGCAAATAACTTGGTATATTCCATAGTTCAGAAGCAAAATGAAACTAAGAATGCAGTCTAGGTCCCATTCAAGTAATTGGTGGTCCACAACTCCAAGCTTAACTGCTACCATAACCATTCCGTTGAAATTTCCTCCGAGTTACGCATTAAAATAATATCCAACGTACTGGGTAAGGAAATTGGCCGCGAGATGGCGCTCCCACAGCCAAAGTTGAAATAAAGCCGTTAAGACTTAAGTCATTATACTTTTCTATATCTTTGCTTATTTACTCTCAGTCATTTGCTGAGTTTAGTCGAGTGAACACGTCTGCTGAGGAAGTTCTGACGAAGTTCCATGATTACCTTTCGTCGTTTTATCGATTCGTTTATTGTTATTGTCGTACTAATTGGTAAGGGTGAATGTTGTGCTATTGGGTTAATTTTCATTAACTTTTTCTATTTCTTACTTAGGTGCATGGGACATTATTGTGATCATTATCCAAAATTTAAAACGCGTTGAAAGTTTTGAAAATCAGAAACGTAAATACAGAAGACAGATCCAAAATGGAATGATTTCCATATTCACTTTACAAAATTTACTACCGCATTCCACCGTAAAGATGAACCAATATTACCATCGTTAGAAATTTGCCTGCAGCAGTCGTTTGCCCTCCACTAATATGTTTATACTTTAAATTATGCCTTCGTGATTTTAGGGAGATAGGAAAGCACCCTAAGGGACCCCACATAATCTTTGAACCGGCCACTTCGCGTTCAAAATCTTTGTTTAAGGGCCAATTGCATTACAATGCCTCCGAGGGTTCATGCAGGGGAACCGAAGAGGCTATTCAAAAAATGGAGTTATGAAGTACAGGTACCATATAAAGGTTTATGAAACAAGTTTCTGATTTTATTGTGTGTTCCTTTTAGAAACGAGTTTTTTGAATACTGAATAAGCTTTCGAAAAAGTTCGTTCTTTTCATGATTTTCTCGTTTTGAATCATGCAGATTTTTTCTATTTTTTCAATTCATTGACGTATGTAGTTTTCACATCTATATAAAGGAATTGAAAGGAATAAACATCGTGTAAAAAGGTAACGAAACTTTTCAACTAAAATAAGTTTGGTGTTAATCTCACTTATCAACTCCACTAATTTTGTAAGTCTTTCTTAATTTATAATAATGAATGGAACCCGCTTTCAAATATTGACCGGTTGATTATTAATTTTTAATCCCGTTACTGATTGACTAAAGGAACCCTTTATAAATATTTTATTTATAACATTTAATCCTTTTACGTCAGAGGGATTATGGGGAATATTCTGAAAGCCGTTTCATATTTTTAACTTTTTGGGTGAGGATACGTTTTAAAATACATTTATAGAAATTGTGAATGTTTTTAATTAGATCAATTTAAATTTGACCTTTGAATGAAATCTTTTTGCGAATATAATTTATTAAATCTAATAATACATTGAAATGTCTTCTCGTAGGTACTAAGGTGTTTCCAAATTTTTGGAGTACCGAGTCTGGTGATTTTGAAACGCGTAAATAGCTAGGTATTAACTCGATAGAATTACAGTAAGAGAGATAAAGTAAAGGCATTTACGTACCCACCGCCAGATAACTAATCACAAACCACATAAAGCAAACGTACCACTTAAACTCCTAATTGGATCATTATCAGTAGAATGCACTTACTCCTACAAATTTTTACTCCGGGTACCGATTGGGTCAAGAATACGTCCCTTTAAAGCTAGCACGTGCATGTCACGTGACTTCCCGGATTAACCCGCAAGCGCTCCGGATAATTAACTGCACAAAATACTGGCAATCGCCCACGATCGATGGCGTGAATATACGGGCAGGGGGGATCGGACCCAATTTGGCGGTGGGCGATGCTGCATGTTACCTAGGCGTATTATTTCTGGTATTAGTGGGCGCTCTTCTTATTTATTGCTAATTATGGAAAAAAATATTTATAACTAATTTCAAGAACATTGGAACTACGTCTGTTTATGCCGCCTTGGATCTTTTTTCTAAATTAATTACGAGAAAGAGTATGGTCTTGTACAATTTAATGTTATAAGGTTCGACAAAACTTGCACAACCTATCAATTTTCCCACTTTTAAGCTTCATAGCTTCTAATTCTTTTTAAACACAAAAATATATTATGGGTTACATTGATATCTTGAAATTGTATTCGCGATTCTGTTTCGCTTTGTACTGTTACCGGTAAACATTCCTTTTGCAAACAATCCAATATTTTCCCTCACTTAATATCCGACATTCACGATCAAAAACCTCGCTTATGGATGTCAACAGGCTCAGTGCAATCGTCTCGTGTTGCTAAGCCCACCAGTTTGTAACTCAAGAACGTTGTCAGCGTCAAGTGTAAGGTAAATCCCTTGATTGACGAAATTTTGGCCCCTAACGTTCAGAGGGTTAAAGAGATAGAGGTGTCTTGTTTCTGACGACTTTCCCTTTTAATGTACGTGAAGGTTGTTATAAGAAAAGCTTTTGGGAAAATGTTCACCTTTTATTTTCTCTGAAGTGTGTCATGATTTGCGTACAAATATTTTTTTCTGAAGTATATCTACCCCAAGTTTACATTACAGCTCCAAGGCAGACACACAAAATCTAAAGTTTTGCGATTATATTATTATTTTTAATCATTACGTTCTTTGTTGGAGATCCAATAATAAATAATTAAAAAAAAAGAACAGAAGACATAGTTTGGTAATTTGGTACTAAAAAAAGTTGTAATAAAATAGCTAATTCTATAAACTATTCATGTAAAACCTGTTCATTAGATTTCATTACTGCTCCCTCTCATCGTTACTTTTTGTTTTCAGATACCAACCTAATCCTCCCAAGACGTCTTGGAATTTCAAACAAAAGTCTGGAACCCCCAAACTATACAGCAAAAACATAATTAGTTCTCCACACAAAGGAAACGCGTGGAAATTGTGTTTTTTTATCCGGGTATGACAGCAAAACCGGGTAATATAGTCGAGTGAGTTTAATCTACTACGTTTACGCCCCATTTGAGTTCAACTACACATGTCGAAATTCTGGTCCTTTTCCTGTCTCTTTTATATTTCGATATTTCCAATTATGTTGTCCGTGCTTCCGATGTACCCACTTGAAGGACTAAATTAATTCCGTGTGTGATCTTGAAAAGGAAATGTGTTAATTAGTAGGCGGGTTCATAAAATATATACCTACATCCTATCTCTAAGTGTGAGTTTCTGTAATTATTTGTTGAAGTCGAAAACAAGTAATGGTTTGTTCCCTTCTTGTACAGTTTAAATCCAATATTCTGTAATTTAAGATGAAGGAATAATTTTGTATTTACCTAGTTTTTGTCAGATTGTTCGATACTTATTTTTTCTTAATCTCTAAACTGAAATATACTCAATTTTTTTCTAAAATAGGCTGTCTATGTATCCCGCCCAAGAAACCTAATGCAAAATTTATCAATCGGTATTAATTTTCAAAACATAAAACAACCTTACCAATCACAACAAACAAATTGAAAATTGTATTTCCCTTACACAGAAACAAACAATTACTCCCATTAAAATCCTAAACAAATGCATTGTTAACTTCATAAGGGGTTATAACCAGCTAATGTTACATCAGTACTTCCATATTGGCTGTTTAGACGCTTGTTTACCTTTAAATGAGCGTCAAACGAGAACAAACTGTTATTAGCCGGTTAACGCAGCGGTGTATCGATTTATTGTGTTACGTAGGCGGAAAAAGCACGTTCTATGTTACCGTGGGAAAACATGGAAATCTCTATAAAAATACTATTAAAGAATATCTGCAGCTAAGTAAATCAGGGGTTAATAAAACCGACCTCTATTAAGTTTCATGGCTATTAAAGTTGATATCCCTTTCTGATTATTAAAAGATATCATTTAATTATTATTTTTGATATTTTATCTAGAAGCTCAGATTTTTATGTATTTTAATAATTTGATATGATGAAAGAATTACAAAACGTATACAATTGAAATATATTAATTTGGCTACAACTATAATTTAGTTCCAAAACCTAGTACAAGTGTACAAAAGGAATTGGTCAGGTTTGTTTTATTGTTGTTTAAATAAGTAATGAGACTTTAAGTACCTGCCTTAGATTTAGTGGTAATAGATAACAATGGACTTCGTACACGTATGTAAATGCTTTGTCTCGATATGGAATACTTTATGGGGTTTACAAATAAGCCACTCATGACCCAGGTGTTTAATTTTGAGAACAGTTTTACCTTTTAGTGACACTACATTTTCAAGGAAAATGGGCACTTTATTTGGGAGATCAACAACAGACGATTAATGAAATCAGGTGATTGATTGATGCCTCAAACTGTCTAATGCCTTACGATCATATTTATATTCTACTAAGTATGTATTTATATCTCCAAGACCAGACTTCATTATAATAACATACCCTTTTAAAGGGAATTCTCAAAATGTAGGTAGGTACCTAATTTACCTACTTAGTTGTTCTTAAGTTTTCAACTTAAGTGTCTTATGTTTGATAATACAGAGTCAACTGAAAATATTGTAGAGTATCAGTTCAGTTATTTTCTGCACTACCGAACAGAAACCGCACCAATAAAAACGAAATGCAACACTAAATAGTAGATTTTAATTAAGATGACAGTGACGGCATAAAATGTCTGATTGCGGGCGAGCGAAGCTTTTAATGGCTATCATATCTTTGAACGGGGGATCCTAGTGTGAACGTAACCACATTCTCATAAAAGTGTTATGAGTTCATTTCTAGGCGCCAACCGTTCCCCTACATGATACTGAAGCTGTAAAATTTTGACGCTGCACTGCGTTAACAAGCAATGTAATTGCAGTAGTCTTTATTACATTGTTGCGATCTTGTTTGAATTTTTAATTAAATATTTTACTCCTTTTCTGTTTTTACATGTTTAACAGAAATTGACCCGTATTATGTGGAAATAGTGAGGACATCAGCTATTATGATGGAAGAAAGAGTAAAAGTTACAAGAAAAGTTTTTCTTCTAAAATGTGGAAATTAAGTCAGTTAGCATAAAAATTCATGCACAAGTATCAAAAAGTTTTTAAAACTTAAATACGAATATCAATGTTAGATGTGTAAATCTATGTTTTATTTAATGAAATAAAATAATGTCCTTAACTGAAATATGTTATTGCTGTGTGCTTATTTAAATTCATTTGCAGCGGAGTAAATTGTTATAATGGGCTGACATAAGACAGAAATTACTCTAAAGGGCCAAAAAAAATTAATCAGTTTTATTCACTTTTTTATCTGCATACTTTATACCCAAAGTTTCGTCAACTTTTAATTTGTGAGGGGGTAACCTGTCTTAAAATTACATGAACAGCAATATTCACTCGCAACAAATCCTCGGGCGTCAAAGTTGAGCTATTGTAAATGTGTCGAGGGGCAGATAAATATATTATGTGTCCCTAAAAGCGCAAGAAATCCGTAGATTTGTAAAGTTTCCCCCTTTATGATGGGTGAAACAAAGAGCCCCGCCAATGTCTTCTGCTTGAACAATATGAAAAACTTTATACAGACTACGAATTCGACATTCTCAACCGTACTTTCTGAGGAGTAGAGTCGAAATTAAAATGATGTTTCGTTGTTAGAAAAATTCATTTGCGATGTTAGTCGTCAGTCGTTTAACATATCTTAGTTTATGACTGAACGAAACGACAGACAAGAAACTATTTATAGGGTTCTTAAATTTAAGGCAGATTGCAACGTCTTTTATGTCTTAATTTCATTTCATTTGGAAGTTAGAAGTTTTGTTTATTACTTTACTGTGGACTGTTTGCGGATACTATAACTTTATCTATGCATTCTTTGATAGCTTTTATTTTCGCAAGTACGAATAGTACGAAAATCTTTGTAATAAAATATATTTTTTTATGAATACTAAACAATTTACGATAGATGTAAATACTTTTTAGTTTCCTTACTTTATTTGACAGCTTTGTAAGAACGAAAAAAAATGAAACGTACTCAGAAAAATAAACGTTGAATTTTCTTTTAAATTTGATACCAAAAAGACTTAAGCAAACATGTTAACATAGAAAGAACAAACTGTTTCTAGGATCAAAGAGAACTTAATATCCTGCCGCGAGCCAAGCTTTAAGTAAATATCAGTGACGTCACGATCCCTGTGAATTTCATACTACGATTGACCAAAATAAATAGTTAATTTACTGGACGAAAAGAAAGCCTTTAAAATAGGGGATTAAAGAAAAACAGTGTGTAGATAGTGGGCTAAAGTCGTCGGGTAAAAAAGATCTTTAATTTTTTTTTTTTCTTTATGTATATTTAGTTTTAAATGTTTGCTTAGGATATTTAAATCTTATGAACTATGTCAGAAGGTTTTGAATGAAACCTTAAATTTGACTAGAACCCCGTGCTCATCCCAAATTAATTTAATATTTAATGATAAAGTTAGTTAGTAATAATTATATTATTCATGGAAAGTAGTTGAAATTCAAGCAAACGAAGTTATTAAATAAAATAAAGTTCTTTGTAAGTAGGTTCTCATTAGCTTCTATCACAATTTGGTTCATATTAATTGAAACAATGTTACAACAAACAACAGAACGTTGCTCGCAAAAAAGCAAAACTCCTTTCAAGTTTTTAATTGCGAAATTCAAAGTTACAAAAACTTTTTCATTAATAATTATATTGCTGGAAATAATAAAATACTTTTAGAAACTGGATCAATTAGTATGATTTTATTTACGAAACTTCAATTGGGTATTGCTGCTGAAGTTCGGCGCGCCAGTTGTCGTCAACAATTTGTTTTAATGACCAGCGCCGCCCCTCGGAACTCGCGAGGAAAAACTGTGACTGGTAACGTTTCTGAGACGGTAATTTTTCATGTCGTGGCCGCGATAAGCGAGCGGTCAGGTGTTAGAATGATTTGTGACCGTAGGTGTTCGACTACTGCCTTCCTGGTGTTGACAAACACCAGCCGAATCGGTTCGGGAGCTGTGTCATTTTATTTTTAAAGATAACACTTTTATCTTTTTGATAACATTGTTTTCGTGTCAGTTTAGCAGCTTCTGGTCTACAAGCCGCTGTGCACACATTTATCAAGACCATGTTGTCTTTAGTGACGAAATGTGTAAACATTTTTACGTCCGAACACTATTGCCCATGCGGCTACGAGATATTGCTTTATAGCCTTTATATAAAAGTTTCAACGTTACAATCGCAATAAAAACCATTGTAGTACAAACCAACAAAACAAACTGTACTAGGAAATAAACAGCAAATAAAGGTTCCTTGCTTGAACTCGCCGAGTAGCACTTTTAATTGGGGGTGGAAATTGTGATTAATGCCATCAGATAAACAGAAAGTCGTGGCGGCAACACGAACGAGAAAAAGAACTGGTTTTTGGTCGAAACCACACACATTAACCTAATTCGTTTTAATTGTGCGAGCTAATCGTTCGTAAGGATTTATAAGTATGTATTGTGCGAGTTGATGTGTATATTTGGAGGTTGATTTATGGTTGGCGTTTGGCCTCGCGTCACGTTACCTAGATAAGTTAAAGGGTGTAACAGTACTATGCGTCAACACCCAACCGTTAAAATCACACACAACAATATCATTAACTCGAATTTATTTACAAGTGCGTAAATATTTTTATGACGTTTCGTCATGATAGTTTTCACGCTCAACCCTTTTTACTGTTGCTGTTTTTTACACTTTTGTTTCTGATTTATATACTGTAGGAATAAACTAATACGGCATTAATAAATTTATTCATCACGTAGTTACTTTAAAGACCCTTATATGTTGTTAATATTTATTTATAAACCAAAACATCATATCGTAACATTATTTTGACACCATTATCACAGACGACTATCACTGTATCTTATCCTTTTTTATTTCAGTATTACAACATTGAAATATATTCAGCTTAATATCGTATAATTAAATGTATTTCTAAATTATTTAACTTAGATACAAAACCTTTTAGTTCACATTGTAAAGCATTAAGCAAAATTTAAATAACTAGCTCGTTATAAAGTTTTTTATTTGCTTGGATGATAATGAGTTCAAGAAAGTATTCGTGACTGCAATGCTAAAATATTTCTTTCGACTGTTATTGGTGAAACATTAGAAATAAATAAAGCATTTCGCCAGAATACCGATAATACTTCAAATGACATTCCAACGTAACAAAGCTAGAAGTCACGAAACGTTAATAAGGCTGACTAGTGACAGTACGACTGAAATACAGAATTTTTAAAGGATTAGGTCTTGATTTAGGTCTTGATCTAAATTATGACAGTGTATTTACAGTTGTTTATCCATTTTATTAAAAGGAGTTGTTTATTCGTTTTGTGCAAACCCTATAAAAAAACCAATCATATTATTATGTCTATCAGTATCAATAATACCTCTAACGTATCAAAATAGTGATGTTTGAGTTAAACTTTTTCAGTCTATTATTTTGATCTCGTATTTTTGCTACAATAATGAAAAATACACTCCCTGTTTATATTAAATAATGCTGAAATATTTTTACTAATATAAATCCTACACTGCTACAGACGGCTGAGAAAATATTCTGATGTACACTATTATTGTTTCAACATGAAAACATAAAATACAAAACTGTTTATTGTTAAGGCTTATAAATATTTATAAAAAACATTCTAAGTAGTTTGATTTCTATAGGCCGTCGTAAACTTAAAGCAGAAAAATGTCATAAAAATCAATGTAGCGACAGAATACAATTAGGGAAATGCAAGAATTACTATTCAACAATAAAATTGTAAGACATTGTAACAGTTATTTGGGATTTGGATACAATTAGAGTTAGAGTTATTGAGCAGTATTTTAGGACGAAATCTATGGCCTAAGCACAGGCTTAGACTGCTTCACCAGACATGGTTTTTTAAAACCAAAATGTTTTTATTTCTCATAAAAAAAAAGCGCTTATAAACGTTACGTTGAAATCTACGTTTTCAGAAGTCTTGTCGAGAAATCGTGCAGTGAATGGCTGTCTTTATTGGCTGTCATGTACAGTGTCGTAGCCTAGGGTACACAAAAAGCGGTAGCTAGCGATATGCTAAGTGACCGCAGTTGATAACAGTCACGTGTTGTTCAAGGCTTGCATGACCATACGTTACTTACAGGAGTATTGGATTCAGTATTTATATAAGTCAAAATATTTAAAGGATATTAATTTAGCTAGAATGTTTTCCTTTGGAATAGAAAATATATTATTATGAATGGATGCGATGAAACGTCTTGTTTTCTTAATTATATACTTACGTTAAATTTAAGATGCTTATTTTTAATCTAATGTTATTGGTGGTACGATTAAGTTATGATAAAAATGAAGCCTACCTACAAATCAAATTAACAGGAGAGAACTACGAAAAAAAAATTTTGGCGCATGTTTTAAAGTCGCTGTATTAATTATAAGAATATATTATTTATAACACTATTAATTCAAGAAGCTACTGTACTGAAATTTAAGATACCAATAAATAATTCAACAGAACTAAAACAATTTTCACAAAGGAATTAAGAAAATCATTTTATAAGGTTACTAAACAACGAGTTCAACTAAATCGAATTTAATTACGAAGAAAACACAAACAGTTTTACAGTTACAATTATGAGTAATTGCTTAACTTCAAACATACATACATTGGATATTTCTGCAATTATAATTAAAAGGAAACTTTTAGAAAGTCTATACAAGAATATGGCGTAAATAATGGGGTGATAATAATATAATACTTATAATACATATATAAATTATGTATTCAATACGATTACCTATCTTACATTCCATTATCCACTCAAAATATTTTTGTTATGATGAAGAATTCATAACAGAATATGAGTAATTGAGTGGAATTGGCATACTCAGTTTGTATCAAGACCCCATTTTAATCTTTATCTTAGATGCCAATATATTTTTTTATTATTTAAATGTTATTAAATCTAACCTACTATTTTCCGCATTCTAAGAATAACAAACTTAATATGTTAAAAATATAAATCTCCAAAGTACTTTTTTAGATATTAAAGTAAAATCTAAAATTTCTATACTATATTTTTACAATTACAGTTTCTTATACAACCATTTAAAAGCTTTGTGGTTACCTCGTTTTAATTCTTATCGAAAACTAGACTGACCTCACGTGAGAATAAAAGAATTAAGTCAACATACTAAACAAGCTTTTTTACTTACCATTACTTAAGTTTACGATACTACAAGTAAAACAGTGTTACTAACATGTAACTTTGTACCTCCGTTATAGTTATTGTTATAATTATGTAGGTAGTTATTTTACTTAATGGAGTAGCTTTTCCATTATTTGAATGTTAAGTTATTACAACCTTCTGTACAAGAAAATACTTTTTTTACGTCATAAACTCGCATTATCACAAAAAAAATAAGCTGAGTAGGTTAAATGAATATCAACTCTTATTTAAAACTGATGTCGATATATACACTCATATTCTAAAATTCATAAATTCAAAAACTTTAAACATCATACCTACTTGGTAAAATGCTGAGATGCAAAACAACACACAAAGAAAAAGAAACAAAATTTTAACACGATTCAATTAAACGTGACTAATTATTTAAATACATACTTATAAATGACAATTTGAATAAAGCAAAACGAACAATTCAGGTGGGGGATTAAATTATTCAAACAATTCATTAGCGTCGACCCCCGCAGTGTAATGAGAACCTTATTTGAATTTCTTCATTTTTTTTCACCCAAAGTTAAAATATTTTGACGTTAATTATGACGTGCAACACGTTTGCAAACGCGAACGAAATACTAAAAGAATTTGTTTCTCGAATTTAATATACAGTGTTTGTATTGGGGTAGAGTTGTCTGTATATTGTGTGCATATTATAATGCAACACTTATTATAATAACTAATTAATGAATACTATATAACATAAATACGACCCAGAACTATCTCAGTAGTTTTTCTTTCTTTAGCAATATCTTAAATCTTTTGTTTTTAGAACTCGCTTGGTAACCGTTTGATAGATTTTTAATGTGAATCTTAAAAAAAAAGAACAAAATTGCGAATTTATATAGAGGCCTAAAACTAAAACCTGCAAACCTTTTGCTTGATATTTCAATATTGGGATATATCTAACATCTAAAAGCTCAAATAAAATCCTGAAAGAATATGTTTTATTAAATGAAAACCACATAGCACTGCATACGTAAAAATTTTGATTTAAATCGAGCACCGGGTTTTCGGGAAAATTTCAGCAAAAACGAAACCTATCGAGCTCGGTCTATCTTTTATAGTTTTGTACGTGCCCGTGCTTCAGTTGTAGGCTAGTAACTAAAATATCCGAAGATAGTTAAAATATTTTTAGTGACAATAAATTCTTCATTTTTGTTCCAATCAATTTTGATGGTTACTACAGACAATTTGACGGTACTTTATACGGTACGGTATATACAACAAAAAAAAACCCGTATGCTTTGTGAAAAAAAGTCTAATCGTAATATAATAAAATGGAATAAGTAATTATCCCGTAGGTAAACAGAAACTTTTTAAGAAATTCAAATAAAACCAGGTAGTCGGAAACCAGACATTACGAAAAAGCTTTGATTTTAAACAAGTACAGTTACCCGGATCAATCATGATTGGAAAAAAATCTTTAAAAGCGACGACATTTCCGCCCTCGAACCTCAAAAAAAACCACTAAAGTCAGTCCACATAGGCTACAAAGCTACATGCAGACATTTGTCCAGTCCAATTCACTTAATGGACTTTCATTCGGGACTCAGCCAGGCAGCGTAAAAAGCAAATTACATAGTTGTTTATCATTCCCCGTCCTACATAATTAAACATAACAGTTTCAAGCGACCAAGTCCAGGGGAAAAGTGGAATATTTTATAATGAGCAGTAACGGGTTCAATTCAAAATCTTTAGGGAAAAGAATCGTCTGTCAAAGGGATTTAATAATGCTGTTGTGTACACTGCAAACTGTTACTGATTACAATTTCGCAATTAACTTGAACGAGAGGAAATGCGAAAGGATTAAACAGACTTCATAAATTCTTTCGGAAAAAGGATCTTCATTCTTTTAGCTTTATCTAAGGCTTTTTTTCTGAATAAATAGAAAATATAAGAGTTAATGAGATTTTGATTCAATGTTCAAAAGATTCAAGTTGATGGATGCATAGATAGGATCTATTCCCTCAGAAAGTCGTTGCTTGCCAAATTGGGTTCAGATATCCCAATTTGAAGGCAGCATATCCTTGAATCCAATGTATCATCATCCTGTGCAGTATCAGATCCATTTTGGAGACTGGATTTGAAACATGTCGGGCTTTACTCGTATCATCCTTGTTTATGCATGGCCGCGATCTTCAAGCTAAACAAAGCTTAAAGTGGCATCGAATGCAAATGTATCGTATAGGTACATAGTGGCTATGGAATACTATCAGTGCATAATAAGTTGGGGTTACGAAGATAAAGACAGTTTACTTAGGACCTTAAATATTTGAAGGAAGAATAATAAAAATTGTATCAAAACAGCGCAAGAATTCCAGTTGGGAAGGATATTGGTGAATTCAATTATGTTACAATACATATTTCAATAGCAGAGTAGGATTTCAAGTATAATTAAATTCATGAAATAGTTACCTGTACTTGCCTAAGCGTTTCT
Source organism: Autographa gamma (assembly GCA_905146925.1). NCBI lineage: Eukaryota > Metazoa > Arthropoda > Insecta > Lepidoptera > Noctuidae > Autographa > Autographa gamma. Next base: position 4,782,491 of record LR989858.1, read on the forward strand.
TCTGTGAGAAACTAAAGTCTTGGATGAGATCCAAATCAATTTGAAAAGTCATTTAAATCAGCCCACACTGGTTTGAAAAAATAAGTGCCCGATATTAGCTTACACAATAAAACCAGTAATAAAAATGTTAGTCCCCCATTGTTTCGAGTGGCGCCAATGCATTTAATGTCGATATCAAGAGTTCTACTTACACCGTAAAAAGAAAATGAGCGTGAAACTAAACAGATCTGATGTGCTCATGCTCATAGTTTGGAAATTACAAATTCACCAACCAGTCAGTACTTTCAGTAAAATATACAGTGGTTCAATTGATTTCAGTTGGTTCAAAAGAAAACCTTTGTTATCGCTGGAATTATGAAAAAAATACTCAACTATTATTTCATAAATACACAGCTTAAATTTAAACTGAAATCAACACGAGGCGACAAGTGAAGAAGTAACTACAATATAACTGTAAAATTTCTGTATAGACCACAAAACGTGGGCACAATGTCCGTTTATACTGCGCAGCAAACTTTATTATTATTTGCCCGAGGCACGAAAACTATAAAACGGACAGATAAGTTTGCACCATGGAGGGATTAAGTGTGAACGAATCAGCTTTATTTTTAAATCGGAAGGGTAATCACAATTGGCAGTGATAGCGAAAGGGATTGGGACAGCCAATTACTTGAATTAAATTTAAAGGCCGCAATTGAAAGAAATTGTTTCGAGAATATTCCATTTTCCATTTATTGCTTTTTTTTTTGTTTTATTTGCTGGGTTTATTTTGTGTCAAGTAGTAGAAAGGATTATCAGGGTTTTAAATATAACTTTCAAAGTGGCAGTGGTCGTTTCTTTATAAGATTTAAATTTCGACCAAAGACAACCAGTTTTATATTTATTTTCCGACTAACTTTTGGTTTATGTCTTCAAGATTTTATAACAGAACCTTTATCTTTTTAAGTCATTACAGTGTTTAGATTTTCAACAGACTACACATTTACTTTGAAAATCATAGTTGCATGGCGACACAAACATAATACCGTGAAAAGCTCCATAAGTAAAGGCAAACTGAGTTACGTGACGCGTTTTAGCGATGTAGATATTTAAATGGGCAATAAACACTGATTTATACGAGTTTGTTTGAATTTCGGCCTTCAATTGTCGGCTGAACTATTTCAGTACGTTTTAATTTTTCTACATTTGTTATTGATGGGTTAAACGCGTGAGAATGTTTTCAATGACGGTGCGATATTTGGATAAATGGTTTAAGTGTTAAGTCTATAAGTAAGTACCTTTTAAATGTGTGTGTATTAAATCCTACTTAGGATTACGCCCTCGAAAATAAATGATTAGTGTAAATAATGTTTTAGTTTATATAAAAATAGTTATACAATATCTACTTGGGATGACTCGCTAAAAATAAATTACCTATTTGTATAAATAATATAATAATTATGCTGTTATTTAAAAATAAATCTTTTGCGCTGGTGGCATTCCTTAATCAAAATAAGTAGGTAAATCTATTAACATTCTAAGTACTTAATCAATAAAAGACATTCACTCAAGCAATTACTAAACATGGCATCCAAAAGGAAGTATTGTGTAAACTAGGTCACTGGCTCTTTTTTTTTTCGGCTAGGTCTATCGCAGCCAACTCTAGGAGAGTTATGACAACTGAACTGGACATTTGGCGAGAACTAACTCAAGGCCTTAGCCAGACTTAAAAAGCGCTCGAATTTCACTGAATGAAAATTTGTTGATAATGTTCGTCATTGTAGACGTTTAGTTGGAATTATTCTGGCTCTCTAGTTTTCTGATTTATTTCTAGTACTTATGGACGGGTAGACATTGATAATTTTGTAATAAGATTTTTTTTTTGTCTGAGTCTATTTATTCATTGTACCTATATGTTTTTTAGAGATGGCAATATCATTAAACAATTATACAGCGCTTTGATAATTAATACAGTCTGTCAAAATCGTTTTGTTTTCCAGTGATTACTTGGCTCCTAGATAAGGCTCAGGAAAATCTAGACTTTCTAGTAAAAACCGCATTGAAACTCTTCCAAATAAAACTTCATTTAGGTACGTTAAATTAAATAAGTTTCGCTCCGATCCAAACTATTTTTTTAACCTAAAAAATAAATACAAAAATGGCGTCCGAAGGTAAACTAGTTAACTCTAAACAAACACATATCGCGTGTGGGTTCAGATAAGGGGTGTCATAAGAACTGTCGTCGGCTCGCCTCCGTGTCGCCACCGCCCAGTCTGTCCCATTACTTTATTGTGCATCCGACTGTAAGAACAAAAAGTTTAAACGGCGAATTAAAATTGTTGTGTTTGTCGTAATTTTGTTAATCAATGTCGTGTGAAATTGTCTCAATGTGATATGGACGAAGCTGTATTTCTACAGAATGAGAACTTCAGTTCTAAGATTGTAGTTTCAAGTTTGTGAGAATGTATACTTACTGAGATCGTCTTGTACCTACAGAATATTTTTCGAACCATGTAGAAAATTTAGATAACTCTTTTTTCAGAGTACTTTACATTATTTTATATTTATTAGCTATTTGTTTACTAAACACACTTGTTCAGGTATAAGTAAGAAAATTAAAAAGCCTAAATAACAGTTTTACTTTGTAATTTTGTAATTAGTTTACACCTAGGTTAAAAATAGACTCCCCTCTATACCGTAAAAGTAATGAATAGTTTCACGTTAAAAAAAGGCAGTTTCTAATAAAGCAAGAAAGTCCAACTATAACAATAATTCCGCCTTAATTAGCCCCCGAACTGCATGCCTAAAAGCATTAAATTTTAACCACACATATCAAGGCTAATCACGGTATTAACCGAAGAAAGAAATAAAAATACTACGTGTGAAATATTAATAAAAGTGTGATTTAATTACTCAAGATAATAGCTTAACCGTTATCATCGCGTGGCGTATTAGTGTCGGCCCGATTCGATAAACTCTTAACTTTTATTATTACGAATGGGGTTTACTTTTCACTTAATGGTAGCACTTAATCAAATATTCATTAGTTGATAAAACTTGCGTTTGCTTTTTAAACGACTTCAAAACGGGGGTGTTTTGTATTTATCGATATTTTTTTCGTGTGTACTTAACAGAATGTATGCGTATTTTCTCTAATCATGAAGTGACTCTGATGACAAATGATTATTATTTCAATGAACAGATTGTATTAAAAATACGAACTAAACACTTTTATATTTCGTTAACATTCAACTAAAAAGATATAAAAGTTTCCTTGCCACAACAAAATACAAGTTTAAAAATACAAAATCAAATACGTCACAACACTAACTCTTTCTTAAATTGAATTTTCTCTACTCGAATTGTTCAATATCTTATCAATTAAAACGATACCTGCAATCGATTAAATGAAAATACTTGACTGCGAGTCAATTTAACAAGAATTCTTAGAAGAAAAACAAACTTCAGAAAGTCCATTGTCTTAAGTCAGTATGAATGATGGCAGCAAATATTGTTGTAATTGATAGATTGACAATCAATCATTTTTGTTTACGCAGCGGTAGAGTATTGCGAAGGAATACTTGGTCAAATGATGACTTTGCGAGTTGCGTTGCGGGAATATAAATTGAAACGTATAAAAGCAAATAAATTATTGGCTGTTCGGGAATAGTTCTAGTGAGCCGAATATTTAGGGTTTTTTTATTGTAGAAGTGTTGAGATTGTAAGAATATTACTTATGTATGTTTATTTAATTTGCATGTTTTGATTTGACTAAAACTTTTTGGTTGCAACTAAATTATTCATCTCTCAGTAAAAGTTTCAATCGCAATTTAGTAAACCACCAATAATATATCTATGTAGGCCCTGCGATATTTCTAGTGTTAAGTAACGTGAAAAGGAACTGCAAAAAGATTTACGTAATACCAGCTATTTCTAGAGCCTAAAGAGAAAGAAAATGAATAAAAAAGTAGTAAATTTAAATCCTCTAAAAAAGTAACCAACACAAAAAATTGCAACAATTTTTTGAATTGTCATCAAAATATTTCAAAATAATCGATTTACAACCGACCCACTTTTTGATATCGACGGTACGGAATGGAAAAATAACAGCAAACTAATTGGAACACTCCTGGTTAAACCCTTTTCATTCGGTTTTCAAGTTATCGAGGCTAATTTAAATGGTTTGCTTCGACGGCGAATTCCGCAAAATTCATTGGATTTTTTCTATTTTTTATTGGAATAATTAATCTTCCACGTTTAGTTCTCGTTTTCAGGTATTTGCAGTGTTATTGTTTTAACTTGGTATTCTATTGATTTTGGATATTAATATAACCAATAAACGGTAGAGGTGGGAAATGTTCTTAGTTATTTTGTCATGTAATTTTAGTCATAATTAATAAGGTAACAATAATATAACGACTGTGTTGGTTCAATTTGATACTTGTTCTAAATATTTCGAAAAGCTGCTAGGACTCTTTTAGAATTAACTTTTTGATTATACTGTTAAACATTACTGGCACGAAAGACTTAGCTAGTACTAAACTAAAAACTGAAACTAAACTAAAATTTAATTCAATTAATCAAACAAAGAATCTAATTTAATTCCAACTGTAGATAAAACAGAAATAATTCTACGTAATAATAATAATAACGTTATCAAAAAGTCGAGTTTGAGTGAAATCGCGTGCAGGCCGCTCGCGAGCCCGAATTCATAAGATTTGTCGGAAAATAAATTAGCTACGACGGAAAAGTTTTCGGTAAATAGAAGGGAAGTGTGCTGATGTACGAATATATTTTGTGATGAATACGGCACTTTAATATATTATTGATTTTATGAACAAGTGACAGAAATGAACATCACGTAAAATTACTTTAAGACTATTCACAAACTAGGTCTGATAAAATACCTCCAATCTTAGGACAATGGTAAAATGCATCTTTATTTCGGTAGCCGTTTTTATCTATGTCAAATATGACGTGTCAGTAGACATATCTATATGGCAAATTTTAGGTACCTAAGAATAACACGATACGAAAAAACAAATCTTAACTTATTAGAAAACATCAGTAGAAATAAAGCTGCACCAACTCTTAATATTATGCAATATTTCCGTTCTATAAGCATTCTCGTTGTCACGCTATCAGATCCTTCGTTCTTCTTTGTTCTTCTTTGTTTTCTGTCATATCCAAGGATTTATGTTCCATGTTCCACGTCGGACGTTGTCTCAGGGTTGGCTCAAGTTTGTACGTCTTAATCGCCGCCAGCTCATTACAACCCTAACATTTCTTTGGCCGTCACCTAATGAGTTGCCTTTTGAACTTATGCTATGTTTTCATCAATTCAATGCGGATTCGAATTAAAATTCAAAGGGTATTGTTTCTTTTTTTGTGAAAAAGTCTTTTGCGCGCAGCTAAGTTTCTTTTGTTTTAATTTTTTAGGTAACTTTGTTAGGTGTTGATTTTTGCTTTATGAAGTTTTTTCTTTTCTTTCGTAGTATCACATCAATAAGTTTTTTGTTCAATATAATTAATCTTTTTTTTTTAAGCTATGTTTCAGTGATCGTTTGTGCAAAAGTTCGTCGTGACCAAAATATTGAAAGCAGCTGGCAGCAGCCGCACTGTAGTCACCAAACAAACCCAGTTTCCCCCACATATACAGACTATTCAGTCTTAATCCCAACTTCCATGTTCCCTTATCTTTCTGGCACAACCCCACTGATCTACTAGCGAAGTAATCTCGCCTATTTTAAATTGCATGCAGTTAGCTTCTCATTACACGCTGAATATTTACATGAAACTACAACAAAGTACTCTCCCAGTGTTTTAATGTAAGTAATGTGAATGAAAATGTGCATAAAGTAGAAAAGGCGCCGAGTTTCTTATCGTGGGTATTGTGTACTTTGTATAAGCTAAAGTAACACGTAAATGAGCTTCAGTATCAGCTCAAAATTTCCTTATTTTTTTCTTTTTGGTCATATCGGGTTGAAAAAATGACAATCGCACTAACCAGTAATAACCAGACAAGAATGAAATATAATAGAGGTTGATTTCCTAGGTTAAACCTTCATGGTAAATAAAAACAAAAGGTTATCTACTCGTGGATACTCCCTAATTGTACCAAGTAAAAGTAATAGTACAAAAATACCTTCAGGCAAAATAATGTTCTGTGACAAAAACAAACGTCAATTAAAGTTCATACATTATCGTTTTACGTGTATGATAAACATTTTTGCTGAACTCGTAATGACTTTGCGTGCATTGTATTAAGCCATAAAAATAGTTTAGTTTTTACAATTTAAAGTTGATTGTCCATTTACAATTTATGTTTAACTGGGTAACCACTTTTAAATTATCTTCTTGGAAACGTAACGCTTACATGGCAGTACTCAGTTAAATTAATAACATAATAATAAATGCATCTGTTATTCACAAAAAAAAACATTATGTCTTTCAAAGTTTAGTAAGTATCTAGTATTCGACTATAAGCAACAAATCAAAGCTAAACATGTCTTTAAAAGTTTCATCAAGGTATTTAGGAATCTAGTATTACTACCTACACCTAATAAATCAAAGCTAAACCGCATTGTAATTTCAACTTTATGAAAACAGGGGGACGTGTCAAAATTAGTACCTTGTTTACCAATTAGGGATGATATTAATAAATTTATTATTCAAAAACCTACCCTTTCTTAATCAAACAAAAAACCAGACTATGTTTGCTCAAGGTAAATGTACCAAAATCCTAACTATAGGTGATTGCAGAGGGTCATTCAAATTTAAATTTTCGCTCTGCAGCTCTGGTACAAATCCCTTGGGCGAGGGTGTCTCGTGTAGGGGACTGTGCTAATAAAGTAAATTAAAGATTAATAATATACTGTCTTAGTAGGCTTAGGTATACATGTATGCAAATATTGTGATCCCTCCCGAAATCCGATACGTTTGGATTAGGATTGAATAATGGATAAGTTAACTATGACGCCATAGAATGAAACGGTTTTTTTATTCAGAGTTACTTAAAAATAGTAAGTTAATAATAAAGAGAAAGAGTAATATTTTTCTGTATTGAATGTTACATTTTTGAGCTCAATTTTTACTAGGTGATTTATTAGTAGGCTGCCAAACCAACTAAAACAGCCAAATATAAAAGGTCCATTAAGTACAAAACGATTAAACTAGACCTTATGCAATTTAAAATAAAAACTAAATTCTGTCGAGCAATTTTCGACGCTAGACTAATCCCACCGTTACACGTCCTAAATGAAAAAAAAACTTATTCTGAGCCTATTTTTAGTACAACAACACTCTTAAACTAAATTTAATGTTCGCCTTTCATGAAATAATAAACCGCGTGCAGTCCCCAAGGGAAATTAATGTTTTCATCAAACACCACGGAGTTTAAATATAAACCCCTCTTTTTTAATTTTACTTAAAACACACAAAATTTATATCCGCTCTTGTTCACAGGTAACAAGATTTTATCAACTTTTAATTACTGCACACGTCGGGCCTTTGATGAAAGAAGAAAAAAATAAAGTTCGCACGTTAAACACCTCGAAAGATAAGGGTCAAAGGAGTTCTAACCAACTAAAATGCTCCATCATTTTAATCCTTATTTTTTTGTGGTGACGAAATCATTTACTGCAAGACAAATCATCATGAACTTTAAAGTGTGGGACATAAGGTTTGTTTTTCCTTGTCTGTTGTTTGGAGGATGAATAAATATTGTTGTCGACCGCTAGGTTGACACGCCTGGCCACCAGCAGACATTGCACCTGTAGAATGTGCCTATCGCGGCGAAAGATTCAAAAGCCGCGTCGCGCGTCCAACACTTTTTGGGGAAACCGAAAAAAATCCGACGTTATTTTAATTGACGGCGGGTCGTTTAAAAAAGAAACATTGAGTGAATTATTCGAAGGCTGCTACTGGAATGAGAAGTATTTGGACCGCGCCCTCTGTAATGGTATGCAAATAATTCAATGTGACAGTTTCGAGTTAAACCTATTGTGGTTATTTTTTTTATTTCATTGCCTCCGTCGGGACATATTTTACCACGTTTTATCTGCTGTTCTATTATTCACGCGTAATAGTGGAAGTCAACTGTTTGCTATGTGATGCATGAAGAATAACAAAGAAAACACGCAGAGTTATTTCATTACACGTTTTCTGTTCCTTTTTATAAACTCATTAGGTTTAAGTACTAGTTTTATTACAAATCTTCACCAGTGGCCAATGATTAACAAAAAACATGAACGTATCCGGACATCATTCAAAAAATAAATGACTAATCCAGTTCCACACTAAATGATTCTACGCGAATTAACTAACATAAAACAAATAACCCATCTACGGCCATCGATAAAATAACTTTTATTGTTCTCATATACTCCAAAGTATCTTATACAATTCTATTTTATTGAGCAGAATTAATAACCAGAAATATTACATATTAGTTTACTATTGCCGTAGAACTTAATGCAACAAATAAAAGAGAATTGTCGTTTTTATTATTATAAGGATATATTGTTGAGTATACCATACGGCCGAGTGGGTATAATCTCGTCCAAGTATTAAGAAAGTTATACGAATCTTAAGGGTAAGGGAAGCTAAGTTTTGTACTGATATTGCGTCCACAAAAACTTTCGGCTATGATAAGTTTCTGTTTAGATATTGGTGCTTTTTATATAATAACAATGTAATATACGGTGTACTTCGTTCACACTTGGCCTCTTATGAGGATGACAGGAACAAATTATGGAATTAAGTTATTTAAGGAAAACGTACCACAAGTTTTCAGAAACTTTGCGATCTTAAATATTTTCTTGTTCCCATTGTTGTACTAAAGGAAGTACTTTTCTTAGAGTGGCTTTCAGTTTAATACGGAAGGTTGCAGTAAAGTGCAGCATCTGAGGTTCTTCAGAAAAATCCGGAAAAGAAACACCGGGTATTAAGTTCAGGGCACAATAATATAGTTAAACTTGCAACATCGTTCCACGCACTGCGCCCGTTTTGTCTGTCTCAACCGAACCAGAAACTCCAACGGGAAACTTTTAATAGTTTTTCTTTATTCAATCAACATATTTTCGCTCTTGGACACTTCTCTCGTTTGCCAACAATTTGTTTCGGGGACTTTTTTCTTTCGCTAGACGTTCACTAACTCACGGCGCTCTTGACAAATTTGATCTCGAGGGTGCTTTAAAAAGTTTTTGCCTTAGCCCTGATCTGGTCTAGACGGAATATTTTATTATTGATTATAAGATATCCCTGTTTTATTTACAGTCAATGGAGATTTTAGTATTTTAACTTTGTGCATGCGTAAACTGAGGGTTCGAACTAGTACCCACTTGGGATACGTCGTTTTTATATTCGTGCTTACAACGAGGCACTTCTTATGAAACAATTGCAATGTGTTAAGTTTGTATTTAAGTCTAAAAACATCAATTTAATAAATTATTAAATAATTCATTCCAAAAACAATGATTCCAAATTTTTAAGTATAATCGCAAAAAAAATCTAGTTGTCACTGTGCCAATTGTATTGCTTAAGTTATCCATAAATCAGAGAAAGTATGTCATATTTATAATATAATTATAGCGTAGCTAAATATTATAAGCGGAACGGTTACGGCAATTTTCAACGCTAATTTAAAGTTCCGGTGGCTTTCGTCACATCGTTGTGGGATTTAATAATTGGTGTGTAGGTGTTAATACAGTTTGTTCATAAAACAATCCAAAGAAAAAATGTCGTTTGATAATAGATCTGATAGAACAGTGACTAAAGGAATACGCTATAGTGATTTTAAAACGAAATGAAGAATGTTGAATATTATATTCAAATCGCAGTTTCACACTACATTGAGTATGATTTCAATGCTAATATAAATTACACTGATCAGTAGCCACCCTAGCTTCGTGTCGATTCTGCGAAACATGAAGACAAATTACCTGGTGAAATAGTGCAATTGGAATTGAAAGAAGTAAAAATCAGCGTTGGATCGGCACTGCGGCCCGTGACTGAAATACCAAATGAGTAATTTCGAGATTCTTCGAATGCCCGTGCAGCAAGAGAGCAAATGTCAGCTCCTAATAGCATTGCGAACATGATACGAACGCCGAAGTGCAATCGTAGTTGTTGGTTTGTTGCAAAAAGTCCGGTAATGCTTGTTAGGATTTATTTTTCAATCTTGAACTTGATCAGGCAAGTTCACTGATGGCGAAGTACGGTTAAGGAGAATTTACGCGAAGTTGGAGTTTTCGTTGGTCTCGAATCGTTTTTCTAGTTCTTGTTTGATCGTATGTGAGTAGTTAGAAGTAAAAATAATTAAATATTTGTAACTTTCATCTTATGTATTTTTGTTTGATGTACTAAGCTTTCGTCAAATTAATTTAAGCGGGTGTTATTAGAATAACAATTTTGCCGCTTGAGCTGTAATGAGCTTTTTCACAACTGAGACGAAAATTAATGAGAACGAGATTCCAACGTAAGCTACTATTAGTTCGCTGTCAAACTTAAGAAATCCGTTACACTCAAAATTCATAATTCATAACATGATTGATGCACTCGAAACATCTGTTTAGCGACACTAAGCAAATAGCGGAACAGATTGTCACGAAATAACAAATTTCACCAAAAAAAGCTGGTTCGGAGGGAAAATGATTTATAATGTTATTCTGGATTCATTGGAATGTTTGTTTAGAGTCGGGGTTGTCGCGGTGTCAGGTTTCACTACCGGCAATGTTTGATTACCAAATACATTACCAATCGCCTTTCTGCATCACTTATCTCACCTTTCTTGATTTTGTTAATGGATTTTTATATGGTCTGGCTATTTGGAAATAAAAATTTTACACTCCAAAAAATAAAGCCATTAAATAGCGGGATACAAAACCGAATAAAACCAACGCTTTACTGTTCAATATGTTATTGACATCAACGATCGCTGAATCGAAACGCGATAGGCTAACGGTACCATGTATCGCAAATTAAAAAACACCAATAAACTAACTTTAACCTCTGACATCCCGATTCGAGTTGTTATGTTATGCGTGCTGAGTTATAACGTTCCTAGATTTTTTTATGGATTTGTTTTGTCCAAAAATTGTATGTGTATTTATCATAAATGTCAGTCATTATCACAGCCAGTATTCTCGGCGGGATAAGAAACCCACTACTTAATACATAAACTACATTATATTCAAAATTATAAACATTTTTTTATCCTTTTTATTTGAGTAATTGGTCCTCAATATCCTGACCACTTTGTTGTCCTTTAAGTATAGATAATATTTACAATATCCATGCCTCAATTTTTCGCTATCAGAGGCATTAACTTTATCTCCCCTATAAGCTCTATTGCTAAGACAATCTTGATGTATATCATACGTATACAGTAGTCGCACGTGTCTACGGCTGTCACACGACAAGTCGCTGGATTTGTTGAACAAGTATCAGGTTACTTTCAGCCAGTGTGTGCATCAACTCTGATTAAACTTGTTCGAATCCGAACCGATTGCTGTTTAAAGAATAAACTAATGGACTTTGACAGTTTATTTAGTTCTTTTAATCCAACTATAGAGGAGACGAAAACAAATTGAAAAAAATAATTTTCTCTGCTGAATAATTGAGTAGGTTTTAGGTAAGAATTTTGGGAATTTTTGCGTGCTAACTCGTTCTGACGTTTGAATTTTTAAAATGTTTAGAATTTAGGTAGGAAAGTAAATGAATAATTCTTGGGTTGGTTTCTTAAAAAAATGTTTATAGTAACTCTTTAAGTAGGTATAATAAACATCAACAGGTAATAAAGTATATTTCTATCTTATTTATTCAAATTTAATATTTTTTTGAATCTTGATTAAGAATGATCTACCGTAAATGATTATCGTAAAAGACAGTTTTCGTATAATACAGTAGCGGAATGACATAAACGGCTAAACAAAGTATTTTTATTTGCTTAAATTTTCCGGTTTGCATTAATTTACATACTAATAGTTATCAAAAGCAATTTACCAAAAAAATACGGATTTGAGTCATTGTTATTTTAGAGAATACTCTTTATGATAATGACGCCGTATTTTGGATAATCTTTATCATGTTTCACGCTTCTCCGTTTAGCTTCCGAACGACTCGTATGGGATTCAAGTCATAAAATAAAAGTTTGACATTTTTGACATTTTTAATGTAAAGTTGAGCCAATGTGTAGAATGTTGTGGGCACTTCTATGGTAGTTTTGCTCGCCTAGTTTCTGTATTGTTTGGATTCAAGAGGCCTAATATGTAAAATCAACCGGTTTTTTTTACATTATATTCAAATTGAGGATGTGTTAGGCCGATGACATCGATTTCTTGTATCTAATATTTTGTATAACTGTATTGTGGCTCGTTTACTTTATCTGATTGTTTAAGAACATTTATAAACACTTTATGTTTTCGTCTTATACAAGGTCACAATATACAACTCAAAAAATATTTTTATATCTTGGTCAAATCAAATCTCGCTTTAGTATTTTATTAGATAGCAAAATTTCTAAATTATAACCGTAAAATTACATAAGGTCGACTAGGCCTGTGATTTCGCAAAATATTAATTAAATTGTTATCTCCAAACTTTCTAGACTAACATATTAACACTGGTTAAAATTAAAACTTAATTGTGCGAACTCCAGAATATTTGGAATTTAGTTTGAAACAACATAGTTCCAAAGTTTGAAAACTCCATGAATGTCGATGTTATAATTTCATCACAGCGTGGTTACCGACATAAGGCCGGGCTTTGAAGGCTCAAAATTCAGAATTTTAAAGGTAAAAATGAAAAGCCTCTCTATTTGGCCCAAATTGTGTACGAGACTAAGCTAACCGTAAACTTTTGGCGTTTTAACGAGTACCGTACGGTAGCTTGAATTGATATGAACCTACGTCATGGTTATTTTGTAGCTTTGGTTCTTAACGAATACGTTGTTGAGATTTGAATTGCGACTTAGTTTACTCCTGTTTCGATGTTTTCCTTCTGTAAAATATTCAACATGTTCTACATCCCTTCTTTGTTTTATTTGGTTTAAACTTACGTCTACGTTAACCTTTTGTTATTTCATATCATAGCCGAGTTTATGAATATTTATGGGCTAGTCACTATTCATGTATGCCAATGGCCATCAAAACACATATGAACCAGCTCTCGCTCTGTACCGTGATGTTGTCTATCATCAAAACAAATACCTATCAACACAAACTTGTTTACTCAACCGTTTACCGCTTCAAAGATATACTGTACCTAAATACTCTTAGAGCTTCAGTATTTGCATAATCATTAAGTATCGAACGCATCGATTTGTGATCACACTCTTCAGATTTTGACACCCTTATGATTTTAGTGATAGAGTTGAGTTTTGTAAATCAATAGATCGCAGCAATATTTCGCATTAGTTCGAAAGCATGCGACCATTTCAGTAAATTGCCTCTCTATATGCAGAAAGCGGGCAAGCCGATTTTCATTAAGCGCTAAGAGTTAGCAAACTGATAAAGGCAGAGTGGTCTCGTTCAAATTGTCATCTTGCTAAGTTTTCCCATAGGTGAAAAATATATTAAAAAAAAACAACATTGACTACATTTTTTTAATTAAAAGCTCTACATATAAACGTTCTTAATTAAAACAAAAAACTGTTTCTCTAGTTTAGTCTATTTCCACACTCGAGTTCATATTACGGGTAAATTAAGTCAGTCACTTAAAACGGACAGCACCAAATCTCCGGACACACTGTATAATTTTAGGTGTAATTAAGAAAACGCTTAGGTGGCCGGTCCCTACTTGACCTGCGATTAAACTGGTAAACTCCATTTAAACAAATTATCCATGCAAAACTCTCGTTAAGCGAAGTGTTGTGAAGTGTACGTTAACTGGCGTTTAACTGAGCAATTCCTGGACGTGTTGCATATTAATATCTCTTAAAATTGTCGAAGCAGTTCGGGAGATCGGTTTTATTTGTATGATAAATGTTTTGACAAGGATCTGTCTTTGTTGTCTGAGAATTAAAATGGATTTCGTTCAGACTGTTTGCTGAAGTTTCCTTTTTATGTGAAGTGCACTTCATTGAATTTCAATGGTTGCAGTGATTTTATAGTGTTGTCAATTTTATTTCTGCTTTCTACTTAAAAAGTTTTTAACAATTTTAGTACTGAATTTGTATTCTTTTAGAATTTATTTTTAATCCAAAAAATTAATAGAAAATAACTAATCATTTAATTATGAACTCAGTAAATTATTATATCAGAAACACTGACATACGTATTCCTGTAGACAGTGGTTCACACGATTTATGGGGACATATTTTGAATCACAGTCGGTACTTTGCTAATAAGTGGAGCTTTAGCCGCGTATTATACCAGCCCACATGTTAACCCATGGAATATTATATAACCCTATTGTCATCAACCCGTGCTGTTGGCTTTTAAAAAATAGCCCACTCGAAGGGTTCGGTAAACCCCATAAAATCATAACACGGACTGGTTTCATTACGTGCGCATGAATAACCATAGAACGTTGTGCAACACCTTTCGATACTAATTTCACTGTTAACACAATGAACCCTAAATCATGAATGAACATGAGCCCAATATTAGGCGTACAGAAGGGTTGACAATGCCAACAAAAAATGCCATTAAAAAATTGCCCTATATCGAGTGTGGATGAAAAATCCTTTAAGTGAGATCAAATTTATAGTCAAATAATTATAGCGGCACGTGCGATTTTGTATATTTGCATATGTCCTTATAATCTTTGCTTAAATACTCTATTGTTATAGAGAATTGAATTATGAAACCTCGGACCTGGGACCCCTGTTGAATAATTTTAGGATTCATTTTTTTTTGTCATTTAGCAACGCTAAGCTGCATGCTTTATAAGAAATCATGGCGTCACTGAAGTAAACTATACAATTATTGTTAACATCCTTATTACCATCGCTGCCTACATTCAAGTTCATACAACGTAACCTGAGTCATTTATCAAAACTGCAAAACAAAATTCATAAACAAAAAAAAAATCTTAAAGCTTTCCTTCACGCTTTACGTTACAAATCAAAGCGAAGTGCGAACAAGCTTACCAAATTAAATTAAACTAACACTAAAATTTCCCACAAAAAATCCAAGACGAAATATTTGGCAGATGTCCTCAAACGCACTCGACCGTATGTCATATGCGCCGCGCAAAAACCATTAGGGTCTGAGAGACCACCGAGCAAGTCTAATCCAGTGCAATCCCCTAATAATCCTCGACACTGTATATTGTGATCGTTGGATTTGTACGCCATATATCATTAATACTGAACATGTGGCGATGAGGCGGATGTGTCACGAAGCATACGATTAGATGCGTGTGTATGGATTTTGGTTGGTGACTTGATTTCTTGTACTGGCCAATATGCTAATGTATGAATCTGATTTGTTTTGATAATGTTTAAGATTAAGATTTGAATCTGAATAATTACCCATTTGTTTATTAGGTTAACAAATATTTGCTTATATAAAGTTTTTATAAGTTACTTGTTACACGGAACTTTATTTTGTTTACCAACAATGCTTAAAATTGTTGCAAGTCTTACGATAAAAAAGGTCTGAAGAACAAAAATTATAAGTGCTGATCTTTGGATTAATTTATTTCTATCTTATTATAGAAGAAAAGTAAATACACAGATACAATATGTTTAAGTAGTGTGTGTGTTCTAATAGACAACAAAGATACAATATATTGATTTCTGTAAATAAATATCAATACAAACATGACTACAATGTTTCTAAATCAAACTTAACGTAAATACACGCACAATATTTTGATGAGGGCTTCTCAAATGTTTGAGTAACTAAGACTTAGTTATATTTACCCATCTTTTAGTGCTTTTAATAACAATTCCCAAGTTGATATCAATGTAAACATCAAGGCCTTCTGTAAATAAAACACTGCGGTTTGAAGGATAAGGTTTCGAAGCTTTCATTATAAGCTACTAAGTAAATCTTTGATAATAACTATTTATTGATAAAATCAATAAACGAATATACAATTACTTAGTTGTATTTTATTTCAATTATTTTGTATTTAATTTTTGAATATTTTTTTCATTAGTCAATTAAAATCTGTCTCGCATTGTGACCTTTATAACTTGGCTATACGTGCTTGCAAAGGTAAAAAAAATACGGATGAAGATAAAAACCTTCTTGGATTAAAACTTCATAATTTACGGCTGAATAAAATACACTCCTTTGCGCACAATTGTTAATATTGTCACATCACAATGACACTAGTCAAAATATTAATTTGGGCATATGTTATTAAACTTATAAATTTTCTAGTTTGCTTTATGATGGTGCATCCTACAAAGGATTATTTCCTTTATTTCGCTTACGGCAGTAATTTATTTAAAAAGAGGATTCGTATCAATAACCCATCAGCAGAGTTCGTTGGTATTGGCGCTCTAGATGTAAGAAGTATTGATATTTTTCTCATATTGGTTTTTAAATGGTATACCTATCAAATTCAAGACTAAACGGGATTTCACGGGGCAAGCCCAGTCAGAGTTACCAGGAAGACTTTCACTTCATTTTAATAATAGACCTAAACACACCACAGGGTAAATCTACTACAAAGTAGTGTATATGATGTTGTGACGTAAAAAAATAACAGCTGATAATAATAATTATACAACAATTTTAGAAGATTGATCACTCGAATAAATTTTTGGTTCTTATCATATTTAGATGCATACTAATTTTGCGGTTTATTTTACACAGCAGATACTTAAGTTTCAGAAAAGAAATGGTTATGAAACGAATGTTTTCTTAACAGGATCACCAGTTAGACTTTGTAAAATATTTCGAGAACTGGGGAGGCGCTGTGGCAACTGCAGTACCGAGACAAAAACGACGCGTATGGGGTGCAATTTGGAAACTGCATTCTGATGCTCTCACTACTTTGGACAGGTATGAAATATTAACTAAGGACATTCTTAATACTTTTAAAAATGTCCTTAGTTCTAAGTCAAGATACAAAAAGCTGCAATCATTAAAAATATAATATTCAAATTAGTGAAGTTTAATGATTAAATGATCTAGATACTTACCTAATTGGAGTCCCAAAAGTTTATAGACCAAATAATTTGTTACTTTTTTAAAGTTTTTAATTTATAATGATTATATTTGCACAACAATATAAAATTACCTAGATTATACCTTGGTCGCTGGAACAATGCGCTCCAGACATATAACGGTATTTAAGCGTCTCATGATAAAAATAGCAAAAGTTAAATAACGAGTTTTTTAAACTAATAAAAAGGCCTGTCTTATTTTCTTTAGTGTTATTGATTAATAAGTGTATTTACAGTCAGAATATTTTTCAGGCAAGAAGGAGTACATAGCAAAGAATACTTCGCAAAAATGGTGAGCATATTAACAGCTGACGGTAAACTAGCCACATGTAGAACATACCAGCACACTATCACTCCTCAAATTCTGAAGCCAAATGAACAGCTTCCTTTGGAGAGAAGACCCTCAATCACATATAAAGAGTGCATCGTACAAGGCGCCATAGAATGCAGCTTACCAAAAGATTATATTGATATGTTGAAGCAGTTCCCACATAATGGACAATTTGCTTGTGCTGATATCAGAAGGCGGTTAAATATTTAGTCTTGAAAGTGGTTGGCTTTTTTGGTATAAAGCTGATTGCAATTAATCCGGTGAGGGCTGCAGTTAACGTTTCATAGCTAAGTTATATGCGTATGAGAATGATCTCTAAGTATAATATGGTGATAGAACATTATATCTTTCCAAATATTATTTCGGTCTTTCAGAAAATTCATGTACAAAACTATGACATGATTTATCAAATAAAATCCGAAGAACGAGTTTGTGGTTTATTTTACTTAAGGTTGTTAGGTAATTGTGAAACACTCAAAGTACACAATGCGACGTTGAGACATGAAACATTCTATAGAAAAATCTTAAAACAATAATCTAAAGACGTGTCTGACCTGAATGCCATGCTGCCCCTCATCGCGAACTAATAAAACAAACCGCGACGAAAATGTTTTAATATAACCTAAGAGCCGCTCTTACGATTTGTAAAGCCACACAATAAACTTATACAGGGAGAACAATATCAAAATGCGCACCCGCCGTTGCAGAAGGGCGAACAGAATCACAACACAAAGGAAAAAATACGGTTATTTTACATCAGTGCGGTAGATAATATCTTTTATGTTTAAAATCAACAGGAAGTTTTCAAATGGGGCATGTAACCTACACTTATTATAGATGCCGTTTCGCGAGGGTGCATAAATTTCGAACCCAAAGGGTTTGTGCAAACAACTCTGTGGAAGTAATTTGGTACATTTTTTAGTAATTGCACACGATATAGCGATAGATGCAGTGGTGAATGTTCGGCCGTTTGCTGAACGAAAAGTTTTAATTCAATTTCGACGTGGAAACAAAGTAAACACTCAGTGGACCGTTCCGGGGTTTGCACTGCGTCCTAAGTAGATTAGTTATACTGAATTTGGCGATGACTTTGTCTGAATAATAGTCTAAGAAATGTGTTATTTTAAGACTTTTTTCTTTTGAATAATTACAATGCATCTTTTACTAGTTACTCGTAAATATGAATTATAATTTAATATTTTTCGGTTTACTATTTTACCGTCCTATATTGTATAGGCTATAAGTATTATCCTGATACTTAATTTCTACATTCGGCATAAAGATGACAGCCTCAAAAAACATTTAACAAGAAAAATATTACTTACAGTTCTGACAGTGAGTTCAAGATGGTCAAAAATCATTACTCAAAAACTAAATAGGAATTGGTACCAACTGAATTTTAATAATATTTGGATTCCCAGTCCGGTAGTCAAACTAAAATCTAAAAAAGCGAATGTTAGAGGTATCCTCGGTAAAGACCAAAGTACGTTGTGATTCGTATTTACATGTTTGTGTGCTTTGCAAGTTTTAATTAAAATGACTGTTTGCACGGCGAAAACTTGTAAAAAGGTTGTGTACAAAAAAGCAAAGACTGTTTGCAGACGCTTTTTAGTTTTGGTTTAATGTTTTAGGTATGTGTTTTTCTGAGGCGCTAAGAGTCAAGCAAACTAGTTTAAAAAAATATATATGAGTGAAAATATAGTAGCGTCCAATGATATTCTAATAAACAGATATGTTATACACATACAAAACAATCGAAAAAAGTGTTCCGCGCATCAGCGGCAGCTGACATACATGTCTCTATAAGTCAAAATTATACAAAAGAGATAGCGCGATAAAACCCATAAGAAAAAAAGAGACAAATAGTGTTGTTGTTGAAGCAAAACGTCCCAATTAGGACGTTTTCGAGTCTTCACGATTGCACGCTTACAACATATCTGTTTATTAGAATATCATTGGTAGCGTCTGTCAAGTTTGTGCTTATGATCTGTCCGCTGAATAGAGTTCCTGTCACGTGTTGGTTGGTATTGGTTTGTATGCAAAAATATTATACCTGGCAAAGTTAATAGTTTTGAATGATGTTATTCGTTTATAGGACAGATAAGTAACAGTAAATAATGCTTGGTAAATTCTTCGCCAAGTTACATTTTCCTGTTGACCACTATCAGGCAGGAACGCAATATCCCAGCGGCTGGACTATAACTCTATACAATTATCTATTTATTTTAAATTCATCTCAAGCATTACTGCTTAGCATTCGCTAAATATGTGCACTACACGTTATCCTATTATTACGTGTGAAACGCTCTCTAGGAATTACGGGCGTCTTAAAACCGCTCGCGAAATGCTTAGTCTATCGACACAATGCGCGTATCAAGATGGTATGGATATGGCACTCCGACCTCTATTAAAATATTTAAATTAGCTATATTAGTATGTGTTATTTAAGTATACATATAATGAGATATGTATAGTGTTACATATATCGCTTGCCCATCTATTTTCAGTGACTTATCTTTATTTTCTAAGAAGATAAGTAATAGTCTTTTGGCAGACAATATAAAAAATCGAAGTGCTGAATTTTTGTTTACTTTAGGTACTGCACAGAATATTTTATACACCTATAAAATTTTAACTTAATCACCTTTTGATGACTCATATTTTTGAACCTCATTTTACCCAATACATAATTAAATCATAAATTATCCGTTTCGAATAGTTTGTATAAATAATCAAGGATACTAAATTAAATTATAGCCTTTTCCATACTATTTGCTTCCGAAACGGAACAGAGTGCGGTATAAGTAATTATTGCATAATAATGTTCCGAAGATCGCAACGTTGAGAGGCGCTCCATTCAGTTACTCAATTGCTACTTAGTTCTTGATTGCAGATTGTTTGTATTTATAGTTTCCAAGTATTCTAATTATAATTTATTTTCAATACCTACAAAAGCTGCAATTTTTAATCAAATTATTCAAAAATGTTAAAACATTATGTGCCCACTATGTACATACATAGTAACAGCATTTTAAGTTTCAAAAAAATTAGGCCATGCATGCATTTTAATTTATTAAAAAACCTTTTTTGTTTATATTTTTATTTTATTTCATTTTAATTTTGCTGTATTATTTTTGAAAGGCACTCGCACCATGCCACACTCATTTTTAACTATCTGTTTTTTTTTTCGCAGAATTTTATACCCCCGCATTGCACAAGTTAATTTCCATAGCGCTGTCTTTACATACATTGTTAAACAATTCCGTGAAACGGAATGCACAAGTTATTATTACCATATTACCACGTTCCGGAAACTCAGAGTTCGGACGCTTCCTCTTTGACAAACAAACAAATAGTGCTACCGTATTTTTGTATATTCAGTAAGTAATGATAAACTAGAAGTACGTTCGTCAACCATTTACTTATGAAAGAGTCATTAGTAGCAACAAATGTGTAGTGGACATTTTTCACAGTCCATAAAGGATTTTCACACCGGAAACCAAATTTTATATAATGGTAACGAGTTTTATGGTGATCCTCTTGTGGTCTTACCCTTATTGGGTTGTGACCCAACTTTATTACAGACGTAGAACAATTCGAATGTTTGCTTAAAAGAAAGAATAATCTAAATAGACTAACAACTGAACTCCAAACAACTCCATTTATTCGACAGAAAAGTAGCTTGGGTCTGCTGCAGTATTCACAATATACCTACCTAGTTTTATGATGAGTTTTTCTTCCTTATTTTGATCCACGAATCGACAGTCATTTATTATTGTCAATAAAATTCTTCCAGGAACAAAACAGGAAAAGGCCATACAAACAGTCACGGAAGTACCACTTGAAACTTGCGAATTTTGACACTAGCTAAACTAAATCTCCATAAATCTATTTCCTAAGTATGTAAGTGTATGGAACTTAGAACGGACCCTTGAGAGGTTTTTTCTGCAACATCTGGATTGCACACTTTTGCTCTCAAACACGTGCTCCTGATTTACACATGTAACAACTTAAGGGTGTCTGCGCTAAGCTGTGTGTGAATCACATTAGTTGGATATTATTAGCTGTTATGTTAACTAAAATGGGTGCTTTTTAAAGTTTTACACCGTGGTTTTACAAGTCAAAATATGTGTCACGGTTTATGTCAAAAGTTTGAAAAAAGTTTAATTAGGATAATTAAACTTTTTTCAAAAAGTTTTTTAAGTTTTTTTCTAAAATTAATGTATTATTTTTTATGTATTAAAGAAGCATTTCAAAGATCTATGTTAATTTGAGGCTAGTAAAAAGATTTTATTTGATACCACTAACAGGATATCACAAAATTTTAGCATATCAGTCGTATATCAAGTCTAAATGATAACCACTAAGCACTGTGTAAATAAAAAACGACAAAACAAAAACGAAACCTACACCTATCAAATAAATCGCATCCAAAACATCCCAAGTGTTAATAACTACTCTCTATTCCAGACTTGCTTTAAAATGTATTCGACAAAACAAGATTTCTCGGTAGAATGGGCATAACAAAATTATGCAACGGAACAAAGCGCAAGCCTCTAACCCTTATTACAAAGTTACATTAACTGTGCAACCTACAACGTTGTTCGCTGTCCAAGTTGTCTATTAAAGTGTACCACGTGAGCGCGACAAATGGATGTGCGATTAACGCTTATGCGACAAAACTGTACTGCGACTCACCGTAGTTCGAATGCACGCTAGTGCGACACACTGTAGATCGACATCTCGCTAGTGCGATATGAAGAAATAGAACATAAACATATAGAACCGACATAGGCCCAGACATCCATTGCTTGGTTAGGTTCAACTTTGTGACAGAGATCAATAGGTTAGGTTAGGTTAGATATTGTGACCTTGCAATGGAGCGAGCGAAGCGAGCGACGGCCTTTGATTATTTAATATCTACTTATTTAATATATGTAATTCAAAATTTATCTCAGCAAACTACTGTAATACTGCATCAACGTACTACACTACCCTTGCTAGGTGTCAAACTACTGCAATACTGCACCAACGTACTGCACTACCGTAGTGTCGCACTACCGTAGTGTCGAACTACTGTCGCGCAATCGTTTGTCGCACTAGCGAGATGTCGATCTTCAGTGTGTCGCACTAGCGTGCATTCGAACTACGGTGAGTCGCAGTACAGTTTTGTCGCATAAGCGTTAATCGCACATCCATTTGTCGCGCTCACGTGGTACACTCGTCTATTACCCCGCCTGAAGCACATTCAAACATGTTCGTATTAAGTTATGTAGGTATACGTGTTTGATACCATTTTTGGGAAGGTATTTGAAGTTTTTGAAGGATTAATTTGTATTTAAATGCAATATGGAAACAATTATTCAAGGAAGGTAGAGTGACGATAAGCACAAGACGGCTGGCAGGAGCTGGATGCGAGAAGCCGAGGATAGAACTAAGTGGCGTGCAATTAGAGAGCCCTATGTCCAGCAGTGGACTGCTATATAATGATGATGATGATGATGATGATGACAAAACGGAAATATTTGAACCACCCGGTGGACTCAAATCTGCGACTACTCGTGACGTACAAGGCGCTTTACCGACTAAGCTATTAGCGACACAAATAACTGACACAAATAAAAATTGCTGTATATTTTCTATGCCATAACTTTTTGTAATACCCTTTCAGTGTTTAAATTGTAATTCTTAAAACCATTTTCCTGGCAACTTTACTGGCTTCCAAAGAAGCAACCACTTAAAATCCGACTTTGCTACCAGCAAGTAAAACATTACAACCAAGAATTAGAAAGTAGTGTTCGTAGAGGATTCGAGTAGCTATATATCTTGGATGCCAATACCCAGTGTGGTCTTTAAACTCGAGTTTTTACTACTGCACGTGTCTCGATTGGTGCTATGCAATCAGAGAAAAACGATCTCGAACAAGTTAGTACTAATAAATATATTTTTTTAATGTTTCTACGTATTGGATTTTCTCTAGAGTATGTAGGTGAGTTAAAAGTGCATTTTCGATGAAATTGTACTGATTCTAACTACTTAGTTTCAAAGGTAAAACAAAATGTTTAGTGTTTGCAAGTAAAAAAGAAATACCCTCAAACAAAAATATATCAAAACATCCTTTAGATTGTAATTTTTATCCTCAAGTTTGAGTTACCTCAGACAGTATATTTACTTACCTCCAGAAGCCGTTCTTTGAATAATACAGTCGCAATATTGAATAAAGGATCACGTACGAAGAGCGAATCCATTGTTATTTTCAAAAGAATTATGTCAAAGCGACTCGTCGCTCCGGGGCTAATAACATTGAACTATCAAAGAACGGTAGTCCCAGACACTGTTTCACCTTCCTTAATACCCGAATTTTATTGTGTATCAACTGGGCCTTTATTCGCGTCGTCGCCGATTTAAGCGCATACCACACGTTAATACAGGCCCGGGGCATATCGCGTAAGTACCCGTGTATCTGCAAATAATGTTGAAGTAGGTATTCCATTATATTGGATCCTTGCCTTAGGCGGGGGAGCGTCCGGTTCTAATAAACAAGACAATATTCCAGCTATGCGATATAGACGGATGCCCGTGTTTATACAGACGGGCCCTGAGAGTTATGCGTACTTATTGTTACTTTGTTTTAACACTTACACGTTTTACGAATCTGAAGATGCTAAATTATTCTATAACTCTAGTAGGATTTCTTTAATGTGCTTAAGTAGGTCTCTTATTTATTACTAGTTCTCGTTTCAAGCTATTATTCTACTACTCTTGGGTTGATAAAGAAAAAAAACTGTAGATAACCATTTAGCGGTGTCTTTGAAAAGATGTCCAAAAAGCTTGTAAAATATTTTACGACCATCAAGGCCTAGTACTACCTATGTTTTGTTTCAAATTTCGTCTTTATAATCATGCGAGATGTATTCAATTTCACTATCAGTAATCATCTCAACCGTCTCAATTTCAATGACGTATCAAATCATCTTGAAGTTGTCGCGGTAATATTAATCCACGATATAAATCTAATACTAGAACTTGAGAAGTTAACTTAAGTGGCTTGTTGTGTTAAATACTCTATCGATAACCTCCTTTGTTGGGAAACATAACATAACATATCATCACGCCTGTATCCCCGAAGGGGTAGGCAGAGGCGTACCAATGTACAACCCACAGTTCGCCGATATGTTTTGGTCCCATGTAATAGGGGGCGAGCCTATTGCCACTAACCGGGCACAAATCCTTACTCCGACCTGCTACTGAGAATTTCATAGAAAAACCCAATAACACCTTGGTCGACTCGGGAATCGAACCCAAGACCTCTAGCGTAGCAGGCGCGCTTAGCACCACTAGGCCAACGAGGCAGTCCGAGTTTGTTGGGAAACGGGTTAGAATAATATTGTTGGATGAAGGATCTTGCATACAACATCCATCTTAGTTTTGTCTTGAAGTGGTTAGGTGACAATTTTTATCTTACGTTCAGTTTTTCTTGAAGTACCTGATTTATTACTTAAATTGTTAAGAAAAAGAAGATGATGCTATGATGTGAAAGCAAAGCAAGCAGTTTTAGTTCAATTAGTAAAATAATAAATTGATCTAACATGGTTATTATAATGTGGACGTCCAAATAAACACACTGTACTTTCAGTGTCCGTAAAATACCATTGAATGAACCAACTTATCTTGACTACAATAAACTTAATCATTTCGATAAACTGAATAAAAATGTATGTCTTATAATACAAATGAATAACATGCCCCCATTAAAGTTTATCGATTCGATACAATAAAAAGAAAATAGCAGCTCACGTTCACATATCCAATAATAACGATAGTCACACAGTAAGTACCTACAGTTCTACATAAGTAATAAAAGTACGATATCAAAGGATTTCGTGTTCTTTATGTGACTGTATATTGTGAAACGCTACTTCTTTTGTGTTTCGACAATTTCGCAAATTCATAAATATTCCTACATACAATCGACAAACTCGTAATTCGACGAAATATATTTTAGAAATGAGTTCGTCCTTTGTAAATACTTAAACAATAAACTGATGGAATTTGGAAATTATTCTCATCGGATTTTGATTCTAAGTCATTTATGAAGTGTTCTGTCGGCGGAAGAATCGGATTAGAATATACTTACAAATAATTATTGCTTCATTTAAATAACATTGAAACAACCCAATTTTGTAACTCTATTTCAAATCGGATTCATTCCTTAAACTTCTTAGCGAGTCAATCAATGGCAGTTTTTTTTTACCATTTCTATTAAAACTGCACGAGAGTAGTATGTACCCAATATCAAAAATTTTGTAAAACAACATATTTCTGTTCGCTGAAGAACACAAGATTAAAATCAATACAAGCCAGCACAACTACAATTTAATTAAAAGCAAAGCAAGCCTTCTTGAAACAGAACAAACAAATAAAAATCTGAATGTAATATTAAACTTGCAGTACTTTAACATGTTAATCATAATTATGAATGTTTGTTCACGCCGAAACAAAACAAGAGTAAGAGAATTACAATAAAGATACTTGCCGGCGGCTAATCCCGCTGACTGGTTAAGGTGAGGTTATATTACATAAGCGATAGCGATTTAAACATGTTGTAAAAAAATAAAATGTAAAAAGAAGAAGATTTGCTTTGAGAGTACTGGAATAAACGTGTAAATATTGTTTTTTTCTTAAAAGTATAAGATGGCTAGATAGAATATTCTTTTTTGTACACGGGAATAACAGCATTAGACACGAGTGTACTGTTCGTAAACATGAAATAACTATTCAAGCACGATTTCAAAAAAAAGTGCACGCTGTGTAATTTGTGGTATATACAATAACATTTTTGAAATTATTATTTTAAACAAAATTATTTGATTCTATAGAACGTAGTATGAGAAGAAGGTGATCTTTGTCTAATAACAAAAAATACTTACAAAATATAATTTTGCATTTCTTAAGACGCTACTAATGATACATAGACGTACTGGAGATGGCGCTGCCGTCCACGAAAACATCACCTCCACAGTAATTAATTACGCAAAAATAGATAATACCACATTTTGATAATATTACAAGTTTAAATAGTTTATAGTAGTGTACTTGAACAGTGACAGTGTTTGCAGAACAATTAATTTAGTGGAAGTAACTTTTTTCTTCAATTTTTCAACGGCATCATCCAACCAGTTTTGCAGCTTATTAAAACTTCAAATCCCAGTGCAAGTGTAATTAAATCCATAGCAAAACAATAAACAATACCAGTGCGTCAAATAAAACTGTGAATAATCAATAAACTATAAAAAAAGTGAACAAAAACACAGCAATTTGAGTGAAAGCAACGGATCTTTTAAAACATTTTAAATTTCAAAATTACCTCCTTTAACAACTCAAATTTGTACACATTCCATACACAAGAAACTAATACATAAATTCACAGCAAGCTTACATCAGAGTTTGTTCGAGCGGCACAAGCGTACGCCTTGTATGAAACTGGTCTTGAGTTCAAATCACGATCCAGTAATATTCAAATTTGTCTTTTTGTGAATTATTTAATTAATATTACAAAAATGGATCTAGAAAATGTTACGATCCGCAAAAATAGAAAATCAATCTCCATGCAGGACATTAATTCAAGTTCGACGTTATTTGAAACATCTCGTTATAGTATGCCCGATACATCAATAGGTGGCGCTAACAACTGTTGTGAAGAAACATTATTACAAGTGAGAGAATTGAACTTAAAATTGTTAAGTGCAAATAACGAAATTGTTAATATGCATTGCGAAATTAAACAGCTTAGAGATGACTTGCAGAAATGTAATGATATAATAGCCATGTATAAAACAACAACATATACCGAAAATGTTACGCCTAGTCGAAAAAATAAGAAAACCAAGGCTCGTAAGAATAGCAGTCTTAAGTCGTCGACTATCACTACATCTTCACCAAAAATGGATGATACTCTTATACGTCACCCGGATATTAATTACCAGGATATGGATACACAAGAAACCGAAAACGAACCTTTACACGTATTAAACAGTAAAAATAATGTGGAAATGACTCATAAACGAAAGTCGAAGATATGTATTGTTAGTGAAAACCGGAACAACAACATTATTTCAATAGCAGAAAATATTATTACAGAAAAATCTGAAATATGTCACTACTTGCTGCCAAATTGTGGTATAGAAAATATGCTAACTGGATTAGAAGTTAAGCTAAAGAAATTTACAATGAACGATTACTGTATAATTTTAATTGGAGAAACTGATTTTATAGAAACTAAAAACTATTTTAACTTAATATTAACTATAAGAGAATACCTTGAAAAAATTAAACATACAAATGTTATACTTTGCGCACCCACGTACAAATACTCAAACTACTTTAAGGTATATAATTGGCGTGTGGAACAATTTAATAATCTCCTTTATCTTGATATCACATCTCACCAACATGCATATTTTCTCGATACAAATAAGAATCTTGCATGTGATTATACAATGTTCAGGTTTAACTCTGGAGCAATTAACAATTATGGCATGCAAACAATATTCAAGGATATAGCTCAATATATATCAGATTTAAAGTATTATAACTTAGAGGAGGACAAAGAAGCAGAGAACCAGTTTTTTCTTTAACGAGTATTTAACAATACTTCACCAAAACATAGCAGGTTTACTAAATAAAGCCGACGAGCTAACAGTCTGCTTGGAAGAGTTGAGGAACAGAAAAAATGAAGTCGACATTATTTGTGTATCAGAACACTTCATTATGGCAGGATATGAAAAACTGCTATACATTCCTAATTATAAGATGTCAGCAAGTTATAGCAGAGTAAACTCAAAAAGAGGCGGAACTTGCATTCTTGTAAAAAATGAACACCAATGTTTAGAAATTCCAGAGATTGCTAAGTATTCGATGTGTGGTGTTTTCGAATGTTGTGGAATAGAGTTAGTTAGATATAAGACTATAATTATATGTTTGTATAGAGTCCCTAAGAATAATAATATTAATGTGTTCTTCGAACAACTCGAAAAAATGTTGCAATATATTACAAAAAAAGGTAAACAAAACGTTATAATTGCAGGCGATTTTAACATTGATTGTCTAAAACGCTCCAATACATTACTAGAATTAGAATGTTTACTATTAAACCATAACCTAAAATTAGCATTAAAGCAGCCTACGAGGCTCTCGAGTGGATCCTGCATTGATAATTATGCACATAACATGGGGAAAAAATGCACTTCAAACGTAATTGATTTTGGCTTATCTGATCACACCTCACAGCTACTCAAATTCACTGTCAATAAAGTCTACATTATAAATCAATGGCATATAAAACGTCGCGACTATAGTGTAGAAAACATAGATAAGTTTAAAAACTATATACAACAAATTTCATTTTCGGATATCTACAATACTAATGATGCAAACCAGGCCTACGATTCATTCCTGAATACGTTTAAACTATTATATAATCTCTGCTTTCCGTTGAAAAAAATTATTGTTAAAATTAAAAGGCGTCCACAGTGGCTATCGCGTGGGATAAGAAAATGCAGCAAAAGAAAGAGAGAACTACTTTGGACGTATAGACTCAAACCTAATGAAATAAATAAAAACAAATTTAAGAATTACAATAAAATATACAAAAAAATCATTAAACTTACACAACGTTCACAAAATGACTACAGTATTAAAAATTCCAAAAATAAATCTAAAACTACATGGGGTATCATAAATAAATCGAAAACAAACATTCCAAAAGAATTAATAACATCAATTAAAATCGGAGATCGTACAGTGACGTCTCCTCAAGTAATTACGAACGCGTTTAATAATTACTTCATAGATAAAATAACACCAATATCAGGATCAGGTAATCAAGTTACTTCAACGATTAATAAATCTATTAAATCTATGTTTATGGCACCTAGTACTTCTCATGACATTATAACAATAATTAAGTCACTAAAGAGCACTGGCAGTGTAGGGCATGACGAAATATCGACAAAAATTATTAAACATGTAGCTCACTCTATTTGCGAACATCTAAGCCATATAATAAACTTAAGCATTCTTACTGGAACATTCCCTGATAACTTAAAAATATCGATTATCAGACCATTATTTAAAAAAAAAGATAGATCACAGATGGATTGTTATAGGCCAATCGCATTACTTTCAATAATATCAAAAATTTTTGAAAAATACTTTTACAATAAAATATACGACTACTTAGAAAAACAAAACATATTAGCAACAGAACAAAAGGGCTTCCGAAAAAACCAAACTATCAACATGGCGCTTTATGATTTTTTTAATAACAACATAAAAAGTGTAGACAAAAAGTCTCCTATCTGTTCAATATATTGCGATATGACTCAAGCATTTGATTACGTCAGTCACGAAATATTAATAAAAAAATTAGAGGCATATGGCATTAGAGGGAATGTACTTCAATTAATAGAAACTTATTTAAGAAAAAGAAAACAGTACACAGAGATCACTAAAATTAATCACTTAAAAAAATGTGAAGAAGTGTTTAAGTCGGACACACGTACGACTATGTTCGGAGTACCACAGGGCAGTGTATTGGGACCATTACTCTTTCTTATTTACATTAATGATCTACCAAAAGTGACAAAATACCCTATGACACTTTTTGCTGACGACAGTACTGTAACGATACCCTCCAAAAATATGAATACATATGAGAAAGAAATAAATGACACAATCCAGTCTCTAATTCAGTGGATGAATAATAATAATTTGAAAATTAATGTCGAAAAAACAAAAATAATGTGGTTCAGTCAACGAATAACTCCCCCTAATTTTATGATTAGTTATAAAGGGACTACTCTAGACACAGTTGACACAACAAAATTTTTAGGCATCACAGTAGACAAGAATCTTAACTGGAAAGCCCATACAGAGGGACTAGTTAAGAGGATTAGTTCTTCAGCATACGCACTTTTTAAACTAGCAGCTGTAATAAACTGTGACGCTCTTGTTACCGCATACCATGGCATTGTTGGGTCCATTCTGAGGTTTGGTGTGATGTTTTGGGGAAACTCTACTAGTAAAGAAACTATTTTCAAATCGCAAAAAAAATGTATTAGAGCAATGTTTGGACTTAACACCATTCAAAGTTGTAAGCCTTATTTTATTAAATATAAGATACTAACATTAACTTCTCTATTCATATATGAAGTAGCTACTTTTGTTAAGATTAACCCTCATATATTCAGCCGTCTTTCTGACGTAGTCGTTCGTAATCGAAGAGATAACGATAGACTGTGTATTGTACCATCTAACACTGCACTAATGCACAACAGTGTTTTCTGTCTTGCACCGATAATATTTAATAAAATACCAAAATCTATAAAGCAACTTACGATCGATAAATTTAAACTACATCTGAAAAAGTATTTGGTAGAAAGGTGTTTTTATAATCTAAATGATTTCCTAAATGATAAATAATTTATATTTTACAATTAAGTATAATAATAATTTCGTTTTATGATTTTAAATAGTATAGTAGTTGTATAAATAGTTGAATTTTGAATTTTGTACGCCCATGTGGGTAAAACATGCAAGGACCTGTCTTTTTTATTGTACCATCTTGCTTGCAAAATTGTTTGTACTGCATACTCGTGTTTTTTGCAAATAAACGATCTTTATCTTTATCTTTATCTTTACCGCCTTATTTCACGAATTCCATTCCACCGTGAAGGCTTTTATTAATTGATAGTAACGACAGGTAATAATCAAAATACTGAAAAATTAATGTTGATTAAATTTTTATAACTTTTCTGTGGTTGGTAGTTCCGTTTGTGCCGCATTGCCGTTATTATTTGAATCATATAGGTTTAATCATATAAGGGTGCTTTTCCACCAGAGATTTGCTATGCTACGTTGCTATGGATGCGATAGATATCCACCAATCGTATTCATCGGTGGACATAGCTAAGTACTGGTGGAAACTGATTCAACTAAGATATTTTTTTTTTATATGGAAGTAGGCATGCTTTGAATGATTTCCGTACTATGGATACGCTTCCCTACTATCAATCCATCGCATAGCTCGAGCTGCCCATCTTCCGCGCACAGCTACTGTGCTTCGGCGCATCTTACTCGCACCAATACATAGGTTAGTATCACTGGAAATGGTTGTGGTCGAATGGCGTACGCACCGGTTTTCAAGGTGTCGCTAGCTCTGAGTTCCCCAGTTCGATCCCCGCATGGGTCAATATAGAAAGTCACTATTCTACATTTCACAGGTCTGGGTGCTTGTGGTATCTTCGTTGTTTCTGAATTCTACAACACAAGTGCTTAATAAAATTGCTACTTACTTTGGGTTCAGAGCAATGTATTTTATTTTATTTTATTTATTTGGGAAAACAAACAATTACACACTGCGGATGAACTTAAAATAAACATGCAACAATATTTATAAGTGTGTAACTCACTACGTTATCCACATTTTATATAAGTAATAAGCTAAGCCATTTTAAAACATACACGAGTGACAATTACAGTTTTAGATTATGTTTCTAAGTCTTTGATTTGAATGTATGTGATTTTGTCCGCGTTTATGCACTTTTTGAGTCTTGTTGCTTGAAAATAAAGATTTATTATTATAGCAGATCTCTGGTGGAAAATTACCCTAATGTTGGTGGTTAGTAACACCACGATTTATAATTCAGATCCCGCAGTGCACTTGTGTGATGTGATTGGTGATTGACAGTGACATTACAGTGGCTGCGCATTTAGTATCTTGTCATGTTTGTGTAGCTTAGTATTTGATGACGACTGTCTGTTGTGTAGTTTGTGGGGAATAATATTAATGGATAAACGATTTTATTATTTTAGGTATAATGGTGTCTACTCTATCAATGGGAGAGAGATATGATAAAATATTGCAACGAATTTAAACACACTGGCAAATTCCCTGTAGTTAAAAACCAAACTATTTAACGCCTTCTCAAAATCACAAATTACCTACATGGATAGTGAATAGAAAAAACTAGATAGTACAACGTTGCATGCTTCTAAAATTTGATATTTTGCATTTAACTAATAAATTGACTAGTACCCACCCTCATGATTTGATATTTATTTTTATTTACAAAATAATATAAAAAAATCACACACCATAACTTTTGAAGATGCTATACTCCATGTAACCAACGAAAATTTTACGGCATCGTAAAAATTAAAGTACCTGCAATATTTTTACCAGCCCTATGGATAACTGTATCTATTTTTGCATGAATCTCGCGAAACACTCCTCTCATATTGTATTCATTAGATTTCATTTGTCAGCGCCCGTTTCTTTGATGAATTATTCAGGGACACGCAATTTATTTACACTAGTCATATCCGAACTATTTCTGTTGAAGTTAGACGGGGATATATAGGAACGATTACTCTCCTGTTAATTTGTTTTGTATTTGCGATGAAGCGTGTTTTGCCAATTTTTTTATAAGGTACTGTAAAATGGGTGAGTGAAGTGAGAAATAAGATTAGTTTGCGGCTTTGAGCCATAACATCAGATCGGATTGTTACAGTAAGTGTTTTTACATAATTGTTTTGTACCTAACAAAACAAAAATCATACTACAATAATATATATAATAATAATGTTAACACAGAAACAAAATTGTCTTGATACCAAAATAAATAAAAGTTAAAAACAGAGTCTGTTGTAATGTGCAGTGTTTTGTTGCAATAATACTTTTGTATCTCTAGCGCTTCTATAATAAGACATTTCATGCAACTTACTGTCAAAAAAAAAACCTAATAATACACTTCAAAACTGAACATCATAATACTGCAAACCAGGAAAAACCCTAAAAGAATCAAACCTGCTTTTTCATTTCTCATATTTTATCAGAATAAAACAATGTTGTGGGTTAAAGGCACCCTTTGTAAAACAGGGTTATCCACCGGGTTACGTTAAAACTTTTCAATAATCATTAAGGAAATCCTTCAATAGACTGTTCACCTTTTGTTTTCAATCCATGATAGTGGTGTGATCCCTTCCTTGTTTAGAAACGAGATTCGGTGGGGTATTTATTAAATGTAGATCTATAAAGAATAGAGTTCAAATATTTGATGGTACGTATTGTATACCTATAGCTTTTTATAGATATGTGTGTTTTTCGGTTTAATGGTATTTGTCAAACGCACAATTTTTGATTTAAAAATATAATTTTTGGGTTTTGCTACATTAGTTACGAAAATCTATGACTTAATTAGCTAGTTTTAGAAGCAAGGCATAACGAGTATAATTTTTCAGTTTTTCAACGAGATTAAAAAAGGAAAAGATCAAAAAATAAATCTTATCATGTAAAAAAACATACATTAGGATATTTTTTTGATATTTTTGATATTTTTTTGCCGAATAAAGCTGTAATAAAAACACGCAATAATGGAAATACAGACGTCCTTGAAGTAACAAACAAATGAGTGAAGTCTTAAAAATGTTGCCAACAGAACAACATTAGGATTTTACATACATAGGCCGTATACTCGTAAAAAGGCTATAAAACATAAAATGTCTAAATTCATGCATTACCTTAAGAGAGGTTAAACAGAGGTGTTTTTATGCCGTATTTCTAGACATACGTTACTTTTAGGACTCTAATGTTGGAGATAAAAACAAAGGAAAACATGTTTACCTGTCTCCGTTGTAAAATAAAGACAAGGACATTTTTTATGCTTAAATTTATGTTAAAGAACTGAAAAGACCTCAAAGGTCTTTGGTCAAGCCATTTCATTGAAAATAAACATGTAAATTGTGCTCGATTTTGATGTTGCTCAAAAAAACAGAGTTAGGATTTCCGATTTGGTTTTACTTGCATTTAAAAGTTTTTTTTTTTTTCATTTTATATTAAATAAATTGAAATCAAATATTAGGTATTCATTAATAGAATAATTCAGTCATCTGCTACCTACTGATTTTTTTCGGAGTAAAGAGCTGAATTAGTTTCAAGAAAACGGTTTCTTTATTTCAACGACCTTAATATTATCTCTACTTCAAATATGTAAACGCATTGTAACACAAACGTACTTACAAATTACATTCCTAAATTAATTTCAGGTCTAATATTTTACGATTAGGTCCACATAAATCAAGCAAAGTGGCAACTCTACATCTTCTGCATAATATTACCGCAGCTAATGGCGCCCGCTTAATAAACTCGTCTTGGTTATAATGAACAGACGCCGTCTCATGTAATAGCTTGTTTTAGACCTTTTTTGACATTCTGACTTCAGACATTTTTATGTAAAGTGACATTTAAATAGTATTTTTGCAGTTAACCACCATATTTAAGACTTTTGTTAATTTTAAGGTTATTTTAAATAACTAAAATATTGTCTTAATTATACTTTCAGTTTTGCCGGATCAATATTTATTATACTAAAGTTTTATATCAAGTAATACTTTCCAAGTAAACAAACTTTTTACTGCTAAAAACTACAAAAATATAGGCAAGTATTCTAAACACTGTAAACGAACTGAAAACAGTCAAAAAATCTGAGAGTTGTAATCCAAAATTTCATTCAAAACTACTGCTAAAATATCCTCATATTTAACCAAAACTCCGTCGTACATTTCCCCAAAAGAAGTACGAAGCGAGCCGATGAATATGAAAACGTAAATTGAACTCAATAACATATCAAAGGACTCGTCAGGCCCAGTACTACGAAAGCCGCTCTTTTCGGCCTACCCTGCTTTATCCCGGCTTTACCCGGCAAAATATTTTCGGGACTTTTGAGGTATTCATTCATTTCAGTCTTATTTTAAACACGAATTTCAGTTACGACCAAAAGTTTGGTCTATTAGAATAGATTCTAGTTACTGTAACTGAAAAGTTTGATTCTCACATGTTTATTTATAAGGTTTATAAATTTGATTACGGGCTAATTGAAATATTATACAAGCTTTATAAACATAACATTTTATGAAAACACATTATTTTGACTTTTATTGTAAAAACCTATTAATTCGGGTAGAGTCGAGGCATGGCGCTATTTGGTAAAAATATGCCATTTATATTCCATTTAAACAGTCGCTAAATGGTTTGTAATCAATATGATTGATAGACTTCTCAACACAAAACCGGCTGTATTTAATAGTCATAATCGCCTACTTCAGAAGTAAATTAAAAACGATTGCAACAAAATAATTCCGTAGGCGTCGACACTTAATTTTATTATGAGCTTACAATAATTAAGTTTCGACCCGTTCCGCTATTTAAACTGGTCAATTATATAAATTCGAATTTCGGATGTCATAAAACGAGCGGGGTAATAATGAACAGGCGGCGCGCAGTAAACTATGTCGCAGTTAATATCGAGTGCGGGACTTATTGGACATTTAGCTATTTGGCCGTCCGCCGTCCACTCGGCGATATAAAGTGTGGCGCACACTGTCTCATCGCTCACTGAATAACTCGTGCACTGAATGATATGACGCGTTAATTGAGCTAATGGCTTGTTTCTGTGGAAGTTGCAACTACAAACAGAAAAAAAAACGAATGGAATAAATAGTTAAGTAACTATCTACTCGTGCTAAGTGACGCTTTTTGGTAAATTTAGGTATCTAAAATATCTGTAGGAAATGGTAAAAAAAAAGATGAAAATGTCTGTATACTATATGCAAACAACAGTGTGTTTGTTTTATAAATATACCAAAATACTGCCATATAAATCCCAAACACATTTAAAACAAAACACATAATCGTAAATTCCAATTAATATCCCAAAATAATAACCCAAAAATCACAACCAAATTCAATTCGAAACGGAATTATATCAAAATCTTTTATGGAAATGTCTCCGCGTCTAATGTATCTTCATAAAATGTGAGAGTAACCTATGATAGTGTTAATATCCCGGGAAGCAAGACTTATTGGTCGTTTGCCGTTACCAGAAAATAAATGGCATTGCCGCCTAGCGCAGTGCTACCAACGTACTTGATCAGTGCGCTACATACACTGGTACGATTTATTCAAGGTTTTAACGAGGTTTGTTTTTTTTTTGTCATTAGATAACTTTTGTTAAAGAAAAAAGAACAAACTAAATGTGCGAAATCAAAGAACGTAAAAAAAATTACCACATATAACTATGTATTTAACGATGACAAAGGGAAGGAATGAATACATCGGTAAAAATGTACAAAGGACTGCCTTCAAGGAATCCCGCAGACCTGAAAAATAAGCCATCTAAAAAAAGTCTCATCTAATTAGTTAAAATCGTGAAACTCGCAATGTTATGTTAAAAATTCAAAGTTATCCGAGTGACCGGCTCGAACCGTCTCTATAATATTGAATAAGTTTTAATTAAAAAGCTCTACTCTGGAAGTTTGGACGCAATTAGTAGGATTGGTCCGCGAATCCCGCGAAACCTGGAGACCAGTTGAACGCAATGTCCAAGCGAGAAAAAGCGCATCGCTACTTTTTTAATATACCTTCAAGTGCAGTTATATAAAAAAGCTCTTGGTCTGGTAGGTTACCAGAGAAAATAAAAAGCTAGTTAGCGTATTAATTATTTAAACTAAGATTTAACGTATAGTGTGCCAAAAACGAGACCTCATAGTAAGCAATGAGTGGAAAATTATTGCAAAAGATTGTGATGATATAAAAAACCTAGTGTAAATGTTTTTAATAATTTACAAAAAATAATGTATGTATATAAACAGTAGTGTATGATTAAGTCTTGTAAATACGTATGCAAAAACACTCCATTACTTAAAAGAGAGAAAAGAATTAATGTTTTCATTTTTAATTTATTTTGAAGCTTTATTATTGTAACGTCTCGTAAAACTACACATTTTATTATTTATTTAAATAATATTTTTGTTAAACAAATGTGATTTTAAAAGCGTTCCATAAAGTATGTTAATTAGTGTTCGACGAATTTTAATTAAAGGGTTCTGACGCAGACGTTCGGAACGATTACTAATTTGAACAATCTCAGTTGGTCAAAGCATAATAAGTAACTGAACTTAGGACCGATGGCAGTTTCATATTAATCGGTTCGTTGCTGAGCTAAACAATGGGGGCCCGAAACAATAGGCAAGTTTCATTTCGACCGATTCCAAAACTTGAACGCAACAAATATGTTTACCAGCGGGTTTAAATTTACCTAATTATCAGCATGTTCAGCTATGAATACCGTGTAAATATTTAACAAAATTATTACACCAAGGAGTTCAGCTAACATGGTACGAGGCTTGTTAATATTAATTAATTAAGCTTATATGAAGCTAGAATGTAACGCGAGGCGTTAACTCTAGTTATTCAGTTTCAGACACTTGCGGCGCTTCCACGACTTTTATTGTTATAACAAGACCACCTTTGGCTGAACCATTATGTTATGAAGGTGATTATAGTGTGTAATGAACTTGTTTCTCGTTCACCCCTATAGCTATACCATATTTGCTTGAATATTCATAGTAGAGTTCATGATAATACCGCATTTACATTTAATGTTTGTGTATCTACTGGGCGCGTGATAATTTTATTGTTTGCATACAATTATGCTTCGGAAAATGAACTCGATGGTAATTTGATTCCTAATTTCCCAATTATCTACTCTCTGTACAAACAAACAAAATTATAATGAATGAGTATTAAATTTTAAAAACACACCAAAGGAAAACCCTTTTCATAATGGGTGCCAGATTGGACTGTCAGATCAATAAAAAGAAAGTACAATTTTGTATATATGTTATATTATGTTTCTGTATCACGTTATGATTAAATAAATAATAGTATAAATAAATAAAATGTCTAAAATAGTATTGTATATAATACATAAAATAATATCATAATTGGGTACACTTAAAACGCTACGCAAAATATAATTATAAACTATAAATAAATGTCACAAATGACTTACACAAAACTACCTAATCTCTAAATTACTTACACAAAGCCTCTATCGCTCAGGATTTCATAACCATTAGTATATCACCTGCATACCACTAACTCCGTCGGTATTCCAGACGCAGTATTAGACCCAAGCATCTATTATTTGGTGCTCATACCGAATAAGAGCTAATTACTCGCCTTCAAGTTGCTTGAATACTGACATTCTTCAGCGGTTGTCGAGAAACATTGATGTTAGAATGGCTGCTCTTGTAGGATGCGGCACTTTACGAAATCAAAAATGTTAATTTTTTTTATATATTGTTAGATATTTAGCTATAAACACAAAGATACTTAGTTATGAAAAAAAAAACGTGTTTCAGATTTATTTCATTTGGAGAAAATCTGTCTGGAAAAAATAAGTAAAAACAGCAAAGGTCATGATTATAATAAAATAAAATAGACGAATACACATGGTCTGAACATAAATTAAAAAATCGTATCTTTTGAGTTATATAAGATCGTGAGCTTATGTAAAAACACCTAAATTTTGTGATAAAAAAACTTAACTTAACACATGAATAAATTACCGTAAAGTTCAATGTTCAGCTTCGTTTACGCATTAAAATCCTATAAAAACCTATTGAAAACACAAATAAATGAATTACATATGCTAACAACTTTAAAATCACTTCAAACCTCTTTGTTCACAAAATTCTCAAAGAATGTTCGCTGTAAACGTTATCAGATATCTACAACATTAAATAGCCGTGGTTTTATAGTTCTAGTTTAAATAATCATAGCGGTTACGATAGTACTAAAATCATTGGCATGTGAAGATGTGGTTTCTAAGTGGTATTTATGTAACTGGCCAGTCACCCATGACTAGATTACAAAAAACTTGTGTTCTTTGTTTAAAATAGCGTAGTCTATCATTATTAGGTGCTAGTGTGCTAGTTAAGTTATTATTTTGAGCAATTCTTGATAAGGTTCGTTGGTTAATTCAAAGAAATATTTTATGAAAAAACTGCAGGTATTTCCTGTTGTATTAAATATTGTAATGCACTAAACCCTATACAACTCGTAATAGGTACCTATTATGATTTGTATAGGTTAAACCCTATACAAATCACAATAGGTTATAATTATTGCAAGTTTTTGGTGACCCTGTTGAGCAATTTTTTCAAAAGAGAAAATTAAATAAAAAGAAAATTCTCAGCTGTTACATAATAAATGATTACCCATTAAAGTTGTTTCCAAAACATAATTAAAAAAAGTTGTTAAAAAAATACCAAAATTAAAATTAAACAGAAATCGAAGTTCATTTTCTTAAACTACCGCCTCCATATTTCTTAAATCCACGTCCTTCTCCTTGCGGTCTACTCTCAGCTCTATGGCGAGGTGCTATATCCGCTAACATAAAGCCTCCTCAGACAACCTGGCGGCGTGGAAAACCTTAAACCTCCTTAGGTATGTTGATGAAGATGCTCCGTCCAATTAAGCCCATTTAGGATGCCTAATTGGAGTGAATTAATGTTAATTAATATTTGTAGGAGGTACTTGACTTTAGTTTGTGTTTATAAATATTTTTATTTTAGAGTTTTCAAATGAATTATATTTTTTTGTGTAAGCTCTATATTCTTTCCTATTTACCTTTCCTGCGGACGATGTACTTATAAGCTTTTGATAAACTATACTTACAGCTACACAAGTTTGAAGGACTTAGAATGAACATGTAGACCAGTAATCTGGATTTAAGTTAATTATTTTTTGATTTCGTTTGTTACATTAATAAACGAAAACATAGCAATATGAATTTACATTAGAAGGAAAGATAAAAAACAAATTAAAGATTAGTTTTGTAAATGTCACAGATGTCGCTTGCCATGTAGCTGAGAAAACGATTCATTACTGTATTGAACAGTAGTATTTGTCTTTTTATTATTTTTTAAAATACTTGTAGTTATGTAATAATTACATACACATATAATCTTATGAAGCAAGTAGTTAATGCCTTAGTCACTTCGCAGCAAAACGCGACAGGCTTAAACGGGGTTAAGAAGCCCATGTTAATCGGCATGGGTAATGTGGTTCGCTAAGGTGTGTGTATAACGATTGATTGATTTCTCGTGCCTCATGGAGTTCTAGTAACTTGTGTTATGTTTGGGTGAATTTCCCAAATGCCTTATTTTTTTGTCTTCGTTGAAATTAGTATTTGAAAAAAGGAATACAGTTCTGAATTATTTTTTTTTGTATTGAATAGGTAGTTATTGGGTTCTGGCAAAAATATCATTTGCCTAGGACTATTACAAAGGTATAAATAAAATACATAAACCTCTATTTTTTTGCAAATCGGTGCTGTCCCACTACTTTTTTTGCAAACAAAACAGCTCATACACTAATAAAAATAAATAAATTAGGTATATAACTTATTCTATATCATAGAATGTTAGTTTTTTTATTAATATATAGCATATTTTATTACATAATTAACGATTATTATTACTGAGAGGCACAAACGTACTTGTCCTGAAAAATATTCTCATATCGCTGGACAAAAGTAATTCAAACATAACTTTACATCGACGAGTCGGACAACATCCCCACCCCAATTGAATTTCCCTCGTTGGTGTGTGCTAGTGGGCAGTCAGGATAGAAGTAGGTTAAATCGCTGCATATGCCCACCAAAACTGTAAGAACGCCATTTCA
This sequence comes from Autographa gamma, assembly GCA_905146925.1. Taxonomy (NCBI): domain Eukaryota; kingdom Metazoa; phylum Arthropoda; class Insecta; order Lepidoptera; family Noctuidae; genus Autographa; species Autographa gamma. Next base: position 4,823,516 of record LR989858.1, read on the forward strand.
GTCACTCCCGGACAATTATTTTATATAATCGGTGGTTGCATTTTTCTAGTGTAATGAGTAGCTTTTTTATTGTTGTTTGGTTCTAGAAGAGGTAGTAAGTGAATTAGCTTCATTGTCTGTTATTGAATTTATCCTAGATATTATGCATTTTTTATAATTTTCTAAAAAGTGTGTATTTTCTCATGTCGCTGTTCTCATATCGCTGTAAGCGGTGGTCTTTTTTACCACCGATGTGATAATTTACACCGAAATGATAAGAAAAAATCAATCGGTGTCATATATCTAATATCGGTGTTCTGATTCGTGATCAACGCACAGTTTTGTCTCATCGGTGGATTGCTTTATCATATCGGTAGATCATTTTATCATCTCGGTGAGTCGTTATATCATATCGGTAGATCCCGTGTCATTTCGTTAAGTATACAAAGAAACAATGGCACATACAAACAGACACATACATATATACCTACATACAAACATTCGTACATACATACATAAAAGGTAAGTTTACCTACATAGACTGCCAAAATCATTACCACGATACCACTGGGTAGTAGAAGATGTATAAATAAATGTATCATTTAGGGAGGTCAGTATTTGGTAATACGTCCATAGGCTGAGATGATGATGGTGAGGTGGAGCAATTGAACGCATTAAAAGTTTCTATGGCAAAAAAAAATAGTTAAAAAAATAGTAAGTACGTAATAATAAATAACAAAATAATTAATAGCTAAAAAGAAAACATAATAGAAGCTTAATTTTTTTTAAGAATGCCGAGGCCAAAACTAAAACATAAGGAGAAAAACAGGTGGAATAGGTTGCTGGAAGTAATAAGCAAAGCTTAAATCAAAAGCGATTCTGTGTTAAGAGAGGAGTATTCAGGAAACGTTTAGCTAAACTTAGATATGAGATTTTTGTTTTTTTTTTTCATATTTCATTTTAATAAAGACAATGATAAAAAATAGAATCATTATTTTTTTAATTTTAAGTACCTCTAGATAACGTAAAAAGTAGGTACATAATTTCAAAAATACATTTTTATTTTATATCTAAGAACTCTGTTCTCTTTGGATGTGATCTACCCTTAGTTCAGATCTTCATTTCTAAGTCACCTTTAAGTACCTACTAACTATTTATTTCCTTTTTAATGTTCCAAGGTAAATAGATTATCATATCGCTGGATACGTACATCATTTCGGTGGAAACACTTATCATATCGGTGGACAAAAAAAATAATCGGTGCCGGTTTTTCACATCGGTGGAAACCAAAATTCAAACTGAATTTACTCCTCAGACTTAAATGATACGTTGATGATATTAAATTTGGGGACATTTTGTATCCTAAAGATTACATAAAACCTGAAAAATCTACAAAAAAATAAAAATTGGAAAAGTTCACCGATATGATAAGAAAAATGGCATTTTTTGAAATTCACCCGTTTACTAATACGGTATTATTACTAGTAGGCAAGTTAAAATCTGCGGCATAACATGTTTCTGCTCTATTAATCAATTCTTATTCTTTTGTTTGACGGGCCTGTTGGTCTAGTGGTTAGTGACCCTGACTGCTATACTGGAGGTCGTGGGTTCGATTCCCACCCGGAACAAATGTTTGTGTGAAGAGCACGATCAATTTGTTCGGTGTCTGGGTGTAATTTATCTATAATATATATGTATTTAGAAATATATAAGTATGTCTATCAGTTGTCTGGTTACCATAGCACAAGCTCTTTTAGAGCTTAGCTTGGGATCAGATTACCGTGTGTGAATTGTCCAGGGATATTATTATTATTATTATTGCAGATATTCATAATATGTGAAATACACTTATGACAAGTCTTTGTTTAATTATACATAGCCTAATTTAGAAATTTATCCTTCTATTTTAATTTCTGAGAAATTAGTTATCTCACAGTAAGAACCTTATTCATAGTTACCATTCCAAGAAGAGGACTTTAAGTTGTGTTTACGAGCTAAACATAAGTAAAAGTCGATGTTACTAAACTTATATGATGTTAAATAATTAAGGACTCTAACAAACATGTAAATACATAGCTAATATTTTTCTAGGAATCATTATCCTAACTACCTTATATACTACATCACTTGACATCAGTTTCCCGATAGTACATAGGTACTATATACAATGACGTACAAAATATCATCAATGAACATAATATCAACAGCTTATTTCAGATGCATGAGCCTTAATCCTAACACGTCTTTGTGCAATTAATTTAGTTTTCATGATGATGAGCTCAGCCTTTCATCGCATTACTACCCCGCGGAGGGAACGTTAACTTAATCCCAAGATATTGTCACGTCATCACGACACTTTTTCTCATAGAAAATCTTAAGAATGCGTTTTGAAGTTTGTGTTTCAATGTATGATTGCTTGTTTGATTGTTTTGTGATTGGGTGCTTGGATAGTTCCGACCAAAACGTTTGTTAATTTAATAATTATATGACAATAATCGTGTGATCAATAAATGAAATAATAAGTCATTGTTTGCAAATTTTTAAATAACTTCCCTTGTTAGATTATATCGTAGTTCAAAAAATTAAATTTTAGATACCATCCATTTACCATACCATTTTAGAGACCGCAACTTTTATTGCTTGATAACAGTATCTTGTTCTTTAAATTTCTCTACAGTATTATGATATTCCTTCTTTTGATATTAAAAATAAATAATCTTAACTTACACTTGAACAATATCCAAAGTTTCCCATGAACATGAGATTGCAACGAGCAAAGCCGCTAATAAAGTGCACGCTCTTGATGAGGTTATCAAAATTGCATAACACAGCACCCAAAACACTGTGTGACGAAATTCGCGCCCGCGAACCTTCGCGAGTAGGCTATCAATATAGACTTGAAACGTTTAGACATGACAGTAATCTTTATTTGAATTATATTTAAAGGAAATTAAAATAAACAATTTACACATAATACATTTTCGAGGGAATTGCATACGTAAAACCATTCATAAATATAATCACGCCTCTTCCCCTTGTAGAGGTAGGCAGAAACTTCTTTCCACTTGCTACGATCCTTACACACTTGTTTTGCTTTGTCCGCTTTTATTATTCCCTTCATACATGCTGTTCGGTTTAGTGAATGAAAAACGTAAAACTTATCGTTTTTACTATTACTTATTTGCTGCATTCGTTTTGATTACATAAAAACGTTTAAGATTTCAGTACTTACTTTAAAACCAAATACGTTTTCATTTTGCATTCAAACTGTATTCTCTTCCGGCCATAATCGAAACTATCAAGATTGCTTCACATTTTTGTATCGATTTCCGTTCATTAACATTCCAGCACGATATTCAGCAAGCATTAGAGTCTAGGCACTGTTTTGCCGCGTCTATGCTCTTTATATGTCTATGCTCTTGTAATGAAACGCTTGTAAGGAAGGTGTCTTATGAATACTGACTAACCTCCCCTGTCTACGACTTAAGTTGTCAGTGTAACAAATGGAGTGAGACGCACGATCATCTCGCCTCAATGTTTAATTATGACACTCGTTAATATGAAGATAATTTGTGAATTATGCGTCTAGACGTGGTAACGGATTTTATACTAACTTGAAGCTCTTTGCTGGGAAGAATGACATGAAAAAGTGTGTAAAATCGCCCTCATGGATTATTTTTTCTAACCAGTCAAATTAAAATGTTGTTTACGTGAAATCCTACTTTGTAACCTAAGTTTGTTTATGTGTTCTAATAAATTCGTATTTTAAGTCCACGTATTACCTAGGTATGTGTCACCGAGTTTAATAAAAGAAGAAGAGTTCTGGAAAAATCTTTATAGATACAGAGAAATGATGATTCGTTTTGATGAAATAAAAACACATAATCAAAATTTTATTCTAAATACAATGAAAAGCACCCTTCAGCTCTTAACCCTACGTCATATCGCAAAATGTGACGTCATGATCGTTTGATGATGTCTTAGAGGGAACTATAAGGAATTCTCATCTAAATTAATGATGGAAATACCACCCTGTTGGATTACCGAGTAAGTATACAGTATGTTCAGATATGGGACAAAATGTTATTTGAGAGTCGTACAAGTGGTAATCGGAGTATATGCTAGGATAAGATAATTGTGTGACGTCAGGATCTAATATTATTAATTCTAATTATAGTAATAGTAAATGACGACTATAATTGCATTTACATAATCTCGGTTGTCTACATTTTACACAATATTTATTTTGTAATTTTATCTGTTTTGTACGATGTATTGACCCAACTTAAACAATCTGACTTGAAACTTAATTTTAAAATTTAATCAATTCTAGTCTACAGGTTTTAAACCTCAAAGCATGTAAGCCTATGTATTAGAGCACGAGTTCAATCCCTTGTTATTTATTCGTGAAAATATCAAAACTCGGTCATTTTTCATCAGATTCGTAGGTGTTAAATTACTCAACAAACTGTAAATTAAGTTCATTTGACTCCCTTTATGTTTCTCCTTCCTTAACTTCATCGATTTGCAAATTAACAATTACATGTAATTTGACTATTTCGTACCATTCATTATAAGGCCATTTCCGAACCACTTGGGGGTGACAACCCTCACATGTATAATTTATAGTTGTAGATGCAAATTTTCATTGAGCACCCCAATTTCATCCCCTATTATTTTAGTGTTGCCTGTTACGGTTCGTGTATCAAAATCGTTACGTCCATCTTTTGTGAATATGCTTGCTTTAGATGCGAGAAACATCATGCAAGTAGTGTTACATTGCGGGGCCAAACAGCTGTATTGTCATAAGTGTTCGATCATAAACGGTAATGTACTGCAACTCACACGATATTTTTGTCATCGTATAAACTAGTCATTAGATACTATGTTTGATCCGATCCTTTACGACATAAAAGATACGAACAAAGCGTTACGTTATTTCTTCAGATTTGCAAAGAATATTGTTATCCTTATAACCTTGTTGAAGATATTGTTTGTAATATTGTTTGAGTATGTTTGTTTATTTAGGTGAGATATCTCTTGTTGATTTTTCGCAAAAGTACCTTTTTTAAGAATTGGTTTTGTATTGTAGTTTCAAGGGTTACAATAGGATATAACACAAACACTTACAGATTTTTCAACAATTGACTGTTAGCCATTTTGATTTGATTTCCACTCAAAAAGTTTTTTAAGTAAAAATCCTACAATAGTTTGCAATTTGTATAAGAAAAAAAAAAACATCACAATGAAAAATTTTGCAAAAATGTACCATGTATATAATATATAATATATAATTATGCATATTATGTCAGTAGAAGTATAAAAATACACCATCCAAAAATCTTTGAACGTTTTCAATGAATTAATAACACACCCGCCAGCTCATATTACGAGATTGGTGATAAAGTTTAGTGTGACACATTTCCAACAAATTGTCGTGTAAATTCGATGAATTTGAATCCAGTGCGCAATTAATCCTCAATTACACCGCAGTGTACCGTTTAATTAAACGTTGGAATGATTTTGGCTCGACTTTAATTTTGTTTTGTGCGTATTCTATTGTCATGTTTTCGACAAAGATTTACATTGATAGCAACCTGGTTGTAAATTACGCGCAATTAACTCTATAAAGCGACACCTCGTTTGAGTAAGCCCGTTATGAACATCGATTTCAGATAAAATGGGAAATCTAGTGTAATGTTCAGCTTCAAATTGGTAAAACAAAATGAATAATATGTATTTTAGTACGTATTTTATCGTAGATATTGTTTTGATTAAATACAACGTATAGAGCATTTATTACACAGATATCATTAAAATATGTAATTATATTAATTGACATGTACTTTTATTCTCGTAGTTTAGTACGTTTGGTGTTCCACTACTGGGCATCGGTCGCTGGAAAACGAAACTCTAATAAAAAAAAAACAATGAGCAATCCTACAAAAAAACAGCAACAGTTTATAAAAATATTGTTACCAAATTCACGATTAAAACCGAATCAGACAACAAAAGCATTCTAAACTCAGTGGTGCAGATAAAAAATCAGCCAGCAATTTTAATTTTCAATAGCCTAGAGGCGTCGCAAACACGGCTACCGTCGTGATACAATGTTTTGTACCTTTGGAACTTGGGTCTAAGGTAAAAGGGATAAGCGGGGAATGAGAATTCAACAATGGGTTTCTTTATGTTGGATATTTTGTGGATTTTTGTTGGTAGCATTGAGTAATTATCTTATAACGTATTATGCACTTTGCATTACACGTATTGTATCTTATAAAAATTGCCAAAATTAATTCATGTAATAGTTCATAGTGATATTATTTGTAACGATGTACTAACGTAAAAAAAGAATTGAAAAAAAAATCCTTATAAGTCATGGGAAATAAGTGTGGACTAGTTTTAAGTTCTTTTGGGTACAAGGAATTAATCTAAATTGGTAGACAGTCAGTGCATGGTATTTTTTTTATTCTAACACTACGTTTAAAAGTGTTGTGACTAAAAACCCTTTTCAAAGAAACGCTTAATTCTTTCCTTTGGACCAAAACCTTGCAAATCAAAACTCGACGTTACATTATTACACGATCTGAAACTCTGACTTTATTTTAACCTTTTTTAAGCTTTCTTCCTTTATGTACTTAGCTACCCCACACCTGTTTGCTTCAGGGCATTGCCCTTTTATATTTTTTTAGGTAATAAAGCGGTAAATTGAGGTTTATGTGGGAATCAAAGCGTCCGCTTTAGGTGATTTAGGGATCTCAAATGGTGAATTACAAAATAAAAACCCTATTAAAATGTTAAATGAGAAATGAACATTTCTTGAATTACTGTTAAGTAAATATTTTATGATATTTTTTTGTATTGTTTTCTTTTAAAATCATTTTTTTTTTATTTTAATTTAATACATCATTGTTATTTTTTTTTTTTACACCTTAGTTACTTTTAAAATGTTTTTTTTTTACTTACTTCAAAATATTAAACAATTAATATATTCTATGTTAACTGAAACTGTAAAATATCATTAGATACTAGTGACTTAAGTAGGTACATTATTTATAAATTTCAATTTTAAGATTTTTTTATTAATACCTTATCAAAACCCATACTGAACCCAATACACCGATCATAAATGTATTGTACTGAAACATTATTGTTTGCGGCTCTCCTATTATGTTACATTTTTTTACTTTGTTTTCAAAACCCTTCAAATTTACCCTTCATATTTTGATTAACCTAAGCAAATATAATTCCCAGCGTTGCATGTTTTTCGCATTTATGCTATAATTATTGTTAATGAACGATCTTTTTTTTGTGTTTTATTTTCCAAATGTTTATTTTTTTATTTCATTTATATCTATATCTAAAATAAATAAACGCTAGAAACAGAGCGAACAGAATGCACAAGAAGTTATAAATAGGTTATGAAATATTTCCCATTATAAATTTATTTCTTTCGCTTTTTCGTGTTATTTTTGAGAGAAAGTAGGCTCATTACAGAAGGCACTCCAACATTACCTATTAATGCAATTTTAATTTTTTTTCGACCAAAACAAAAGAAAATAATTTCCACGTCACGTCGGAAGAGCACGTGTCTTCCATTTCTAATTTATGATTTATAAAGCATTAACCTAAGAGGTTCGTGAAAGTCGGTTCAAGTGTTACAAAATTGTACGCAAGGGATTCAGAGGGAATTGTGTGAATCTATTCCAAAGATGCGTTTTTTACAGCGTGTGTAAATAAAAAAGAATTTATTATTTAATTTTCGGGATTTATTTGCCTAAATTTCGAGCCTTTTTAGTGGCGATAGGGGAATCCTTGAGAAATGTTGGTATTATTTTTGACTACTTTGTACTATTATTGTAGGAAACGTTTATAGAATTTGGAGAGGAAAAAGACAAGGACTAAAAGACTCAGAGTTGTTAAAAGAAATGTCATTTATTTCATGATTAAATTTCAAACGTGGATTTATACATTAATAGGAAGGGTCAATAAAAAAAAAAAACAGTATATAAAAAAGACCGCACTTCCTTAGTTTGTTAAGTAATTTTTCATAATCAACGAAACAGAGAAATGTCTAACTTACAAACAGAAAACACAGCAAGTAAACTGAAAATGCTCGATAAATATTAAAACTAACGCAGTGCAATTTAAAAACTTACCTGCATTGTTTCCCCTTCTGATACTCGATTCACAATGCGAACTTGTGAATAATAGACGAGAAAATTAAAGTTTACCTACCACCGTCTGCGAGCCAACAACTTCTATATAAATCGTTTATCATTAAAATTAATTTGACTCCATGTTCGCTAAACGCTCTTTATTCATTTCCTTCTCTTAATTAAGCAATCTGTTTACAATGAAGCAATTAATTGGTATTTCCATTGTTTGAATTTTCTCGAGGGTTTTAACTCATCCACGGGAATAGGCGTTTGAAAATTGAAACTGTTAATTTGGCAATTTTGTATTTTTTTGTTGTTTAATTATTTTGCTGCAGTCACATGTTTTTGGGTTCAAACTGGGTACGTTATGCAATGGTTTTTCGTATCAATAGATACGTACATAAGTCTTGCTTCGGCTGCGGTGAGTATATACATTTTTTTTGAGGTCACAGTATTTGGGCCGAATGAAGAAAACAAGTATTTCTGAATATGTTACATATTTCCTATCTTCCTATCTTAGAAAACGAGAATGCTATGGCCACGAAAACCACTCGATGAAACCTGATGAAAAATTATTTGTTATAAAGCCGTCTCTCTCATATTATTATCAATACCAAATTATACATAAGTCTAAGAGCTAGTAACAAAACATCATCTGTAATAAAAATAATGTAGAAGCTTACGCGCCCTATTAACATGCTCTTGTTAACAATACCAAAAAACAATAAGCTTTTCATACCACAACATACATGTGTCTAGTTCTCCTAAACTTGCAAAAGGAAAGGTATCAATGTCAACGTCTACCCAATATATCCCTATTAACCTCTTTTGTTTGAAGCTTGCCGAAAATAAGGTGGAAATAAAATTGTTTATTCAACGTTTTACCTGCCCAGCCAATTTTTCTACCCAACGACTACTGTTGCATGCTACTTGGCCATTTATAAAAAGCTGGGTGAGAGCCCTTAATAGACTGACGACAGCTAAATGTCACCGAGCGTTTATTTGCTTACATTTGCCGCACTATTTTCACGTAATTTAAGTATTGAGAGAACTATAATTTCTGTTATTGACGACGCTTCGGTATCGTGGATATTCTTTTACTTATTCCGTAATTGGATACAAAAGGTTTTGCTGGCTGAGGTTTATTTTCGACCGATAGATAGAAGCAAGGTCTAGCCTATTTTATGAGCGCTTTCTTCGCTCTATCATTATTTTATTTCCAAGTATTTCTTTTTTACCTAACCCACCGAATAATGAATACTCGTAACAATACTTTTCACATAAGTCTAATACAGTCGACTCCACATTCAAAACCTATAAGCTGTTAAAACTAAATTATATTTCACCATAAAGTTTTATAGCACCATAAATTTGATACCAATTGATTAAAAGGCAGCCCTCACTTAAAAAGTTTAAGTAGGTAAACCGACCCATGGTTTCGCGTGCCAATGTTTAATCCAGTGCGTTTCTGTGTCGTATAAACTATACCTACCAGCGGACCGTACGCCAATTAAAGTGATCTACGACCGCCGTACTCATATTAAGTATTTATAAATTACCTTCAGTTTAATAAAATGCCCCAAAGTGTTATTATTAATGAAGTGAAAATGTACGCCGCTTAATCATTTACGCTGTAATCGTTTGTTTTTTAACTACTTTATTTTGTGGGTAAATAAGTTTATTGTTTTATGCTGATCGGGAAGGGAAAGTGTTTCCTTATCTGTGTCATAAAGTTTCATGAGGTTTACTACTTAACAGAAGTTCTATGCCTTCGTTAATCTTCCGTGTGGTTTCCGGGAAGAATTAGTCACCTCTTTACCGCCTGACGTTGTTATAAACTTTCGAAGTTACTTAGTTACGCGCCCTTGTATTCTTAAAGGGCTAGCAGAGGCGTCGCAGTGTATACAATTTCATTACAATTAGTCCCTTTTAGTCATTCTTAGCTCGTTAAAAATGTTTTAGGAGTTACAATAATTATGACGAACCAAATTCATTACAACCAACAAAGCTGCATTTCAAAATCTTAGTAAGCCAAAACTAAAATAATTTTATTGTGTATATGTATATGAACTACGAAATTAGGATTTTAAGTGATAGGTTCACTTAAAATCCAGTAAAGAACGCTAGCTTTACTGTTGGTAGTCAGAATACCAACTGTTTAGTAAAAAAATATTCGCGGATTTGCTGCCACGAGCCTTTTTATTTTGTCGCAGTATCTCAGGCTTTGCGTGAACAACTGCATAATCTTTGACATCCATCTGACATAATTCTAAAGTCACCCTTAACGACACTCCCGATACCATGACTCAGAATTTTTTGCCAACTTTTGTCAAGATAAGCAAATAATCTTAAAAACTTTTTTATGAAACATTCGCCTTTACTCTTTTATTTCCATAATAATCATTTAATATTTTATGAAGAGTTTATTCTACGTAGATAGATAATTTAGGAAACAATTCTAAGAACTGTAGAAGTTAAGATGAAGAAATTTCGTTGGCCTTGTTTTTAGTACATTCCATAACTAAGTTATAAAGACGACCTTTTTTAAAACAAAAGCTTTAATTAAGTAGGCATATTATAAACTCGGATACTGTTATGTTTTTAATTAAATTTTGCGTTAGAAATAATATTCCTTTTGTTTTTATATTTATAAGGGAGTTTTGGGGTTTTCTGAAGTCTGTAGAATATTATAATATAGAAGTTACTTTGCTTGTCATGAATATATTCTTATTGAAAATATTGATGAAAGTTCTTAATGCAGCAGATATTTATTACGTTCAGAAAGAATGTTAAAAAATAATACTTTTTTGTGTAATTATATATATTGCTTATAATAGACCATTGATGTGGTAGATTTTAAATCATCCAACATGTGTGGCGTAAAACCAAGTTTTTTTATTAAACTTGCTCGCGTTATTTTCGCAGGCGCTTACGATAGCAGTGAAAATTGTAAAATAACTTCATAATAAATTAATTTCTGTAAATCGGTACAAATTTTCTAATTGTACCTTAACAGTGTAATTACTTAGTTATAAACGGTTCACGTAAGAAAGTCAAACATTAACTCAAGGCGTTTCACATCAATTACATAATACCCTAATAAATTAACGATAACACGTTTAATGATTTTATTTCTCTTAAACTTAACTCAGTGTATCAAAGGTTAAGTCAAAACTTAACAGTTAAGTGTCGTGATTTATAGCGAGGAGCTACTTCCTGTCTTTTTATATATGATATGATAAACATCAAATGCGCCCAGAATGGACAAAGTTTTAAAATGCTGACCGTATCACAAGAAATAGTGGTCCAAGTTAGAAAAGGCCAAAGTTATACGTTAATTAATTTATATTCAATCTATAGATAAGGGTTTTTTTGAGATAATTTAAAACTAGTACATTTATGTAAAAAACTACTTACCTATTACAATACGGTTATTTATTTCCCTCTGTAAATATATTTTAAGTTTGTCACACAGATCCTGTTTAATTTAGTAGTTTGATAGAAATTTCTACTTTTCAGACCTAACTTACCTAAACCTACTACTCCGTGTTGATGATATTCTGCACCTACCTGCATTTTTCTTTTCTATGAGGACTTAAAATTAATTTTGTTTACAGATTTTCAAATCGATACTCGAGCGTAAAAAAGTACATAAATATATAGAAAGAACAGGGTTCTCACCTTACTTCATTCAATGACTTTCCAAACCGCTAACTCTCACAACTCAAAACACAAAACCGTTAACAGTCCCATCATTAAATTCAAAGAGAGAATGTCAATCAGTTTTATTAGCGGATAAATAAAAACAGTAGCAACGCGTCAAGCCCACTGGCACCACGTTAACCCATAAATTTCAACTTTGTTATATTTAATCTCAAAAGACCAACGCTCCCTTAATTTACAACTTTCATACCTCGCTCAGTGGTTTTATTGAAGTATTTTAGGACTAATTAAAATTTTTAACCCATATTTTTTGTTCGGTTTCTGATAGCTGCTTATTCATTTAATCAACTATTCGATCAATGTTGAGCTCGAAAGTCGATATTTAAGCTTGTAACGTTTTGGTCTGATCTTCGTGAATAGTTCTTTGGAACTATGACGGACGGACGGCCGGGATGGTCGGAACTATGTAAAATTCATATTAAAATTATGATAAACTATTAATCTCTGTGTATGCCTAAAAATCTAAATTATTTTGTATAAAATTGGAAAGAATTGCTTTGTTTTCTCAAACACGGTTTATTTGAAATAGTTATTTCCTCAACCATTTCCCTGTCCCGAGAGTCACATATGAACGTTTCCATTGTTTACCTATTGTGTCTACTAGCGGGACAGTTAAGTTGTTAAAAATACTTTCAAGCAAAAGATGTACTATATCAGTTTCCTAGGCAGTAAGCACAGTATTAGGATTAGGTATGAAAGGACACGAATGGTAATCGTAAATTATTTCGTAAATCGTATCTTCGGTACCAACACGCGGTACACGTCTGTTAAATCAAGATTAAGTGCGTGGATACGGGTTGTACCTCAAATTCTGTCAACGATAAATCAAAGTTTAAATAAGAAATTCGCCCCATCTAATTCTGGGTGACTTCAAAGTGAGATTTAAAAGTGTTGAGGGCTAAAGGGCTAGCTCGTAAATGTTAGCGGTATTCAAACAACCATTAAACTGTAAATCACGACGTAAAGAGTTGTGTTTTTCATTGAAACTACCCTAATGGGAGTTGGAATGGACGAACGAATAAAAATTGTGTGTTAAATGTATTATGTATCTAGTTAAGAACATAAAATGTAGCGCGTAAAGAGTCTCATTTACCGTATACTTATTTTTTTCTGTACAAGAATGTATGCTATCTAATTTTAGTTTATTTTAGTCCTATTGTCACAATATGATAAAAGATCGAGCTTGGTACTTTGTATTAAAACATTTAAATGACGATTAAGTACGATCAGGAATGTTACTTTTTGAGTACCTAGGTACTGTTTAAACCTGAAATAAATGCAACGAACTTACTTATACGAAAAAAAAAGTTAAAATAAGTCATTATTGAGAACATGAGTAAATAAAGCTGCTAAAATCGACTACTAAAAGGAACACTCAAATTAATTGTTATACATTTAAATTTTAAATGTAATAAAACCAAAACCTTAGCACATGAAGCTCTTTATCATTAAATAGCTGATGTAGGAACTGTTTTCCTGTCACACCTAAACCACTCAGGAAATTAATACTGGCATATTAAATCAAAGCTCTCATGATTCGCATTTCTATGTCTCATTAATCAAAACATTCTAATAAAATAAACATCTTCATACATAATGATTTGTACACCACAGGTGGATAAGATGAATCATTTGGTGATGGGTGTAATTTATCTATAATATGTATGTATTTAGAAATATATAAGTATGTTTATCAGTTGTCTGGTTACTATAACACAAGCTCTGCTTAGCTTGGGATCAGAAAACCGTGTGTAAGATGTCCCGGAATATTATTATTTTATATTATTTTTATTATTATTTGAGGAAGACTCCTATCTCCGCAACGAACAACTTTTAAGTTTCTTTATCAAATATAAACTTTGTAGGCGTTGAACTTCGTGATAGTGGTATTCGAAGCCAACTTTAGAGACAGTTTTCTTACTTAGTACAAAGATTATGTTTGGAGACGGAACAGTTGTCAGAAATTAACTTAATGACTTGTGCCGATGATGGCTTGTTTTTGGCAAACGATTTTTTACTTAATATTTTTTAAATCACTCACTACTCGACACACTTTTTAATACACTATCACTTGTCTAAATGTGTCGCATGCTAATTGTAGTTTTATACAAGTAAGTATTAAGAAGAATATTTTTTTAAATTTCAAGTGTCTATTTTATGTACTAATTAAAAGTAACCGGAAAAAAGTTAAAAATTACACTGATCTAAAAAAATACGAATGTTGTTGAAACAGTAAGCTAATAATGAGTAGTAACATGAATTATCATGTACACAAAACAAACTTGTTTGACTTGTTCATAATACTAAGAAACAAACAAATTGCCTTAGCATGCATGCAGCTAATGAAGTCATTCTCACCACGGCGTCCTCACACTATTTTTTGTGGCATTTTTAATGACAGAATAAGAGCTAAACATACGGTAAAACATAACACAGGAAGAACTGGATGTATAAGTTTAAAAAACTCTTATTTTTGTGACCACCGAAGCTTGATATCGCCGAAAGTCAACATCGTAAAATTAAACCGAGTATCGGTCAATTTTGCATCGAAAAAATATGAAGAGAAATTATTCGCTTTTTAATAACACGAGACAAAGAAAACATAAAGGTTCGAGTTTAACGACGCATAAAAATCGATTCCATAAATAATAAAGTCGTTTGTTAAACTCAACATTGACCGGTATCTTGTAATGGATCACTTAATTTCGATTAACTCGACGGACCCGATTTGAGAACAATACAACGCCGGATATTACTCGTTTTCGCTTTTTGATCGTTTTTCACGTTATTTTCGATACAGCCCGGCAGTGGCGATCTTAAACAAATAGTTGAGCTACCAGTGTAAAATGACCTCTCCATTTCTACAGGTGAACCCTTCCGTGATCGCTAAATTTGGTGGGGAAAGCGGAGGGGAGGGTTATTCCAAAATGGTGGTGGGATGTTTGATGTAGAATGCCCCTTCGGCCTTCCATCCATGGAGCGTATCGTTCAAGCTTGTGCCCATTATTTTAATGGCCAATCAATATATTCCCTATAGTTACACAACATATTTCACGTCGGTTATATAGAGGATATACTAATTAAGTTTGTTTGAATATTTACTTGGTAAATTGTTTGAGTTCAGCCGTTATTAAGACGTTGTTTGCGATACCCTAATTTTCTCATGCGGTTACAAGCTAACAAGCCTAGTTTGAGAATCTGTCAAGAATTTTAATACATGAACGGCTACAGTTTGGTAAAATGGTGTACATTAATCATTAAGTTTTGTAGGATTCTTCAAACTTTGTTGAGTAATTATACTTTAAATTGGTGGCCTGTCTCATGTCTGGTAATTCATACAAAATGGTCTGTTAAAAAAAATATTCTTAAGGTATAAAATCGCTTGACAATAGTATATGGAACTTAGGTATTTATTTAAGTCACCATTTTGTATATCTTTTCCACCTTAAATTCATTTCATTCTTAAGTCGAGGAGCTTTTTATAGCAACCCTAATTGTTATTTTTAATATCAAAGAACTGTTTTCTAATCACACAAATGGACTTTCTCACTCCGCAGTCAAATAATAATATTATTTTGTCCCCCTCTAGATGTGACAGCGATGTTGCTAACTAACCGAACTTTTTACAATACAGTTTTTTTTTTGATATCTCTATTCTTATTACTTAAGAAATTATACAAATAAAACTACTTTGAAATTAGCAAATACATACGTCACGAAAAAATGTGAGACATTTTGATTCTTAGCTTTTACTTTACATGTTTTAGTAAATGATGGATACCTAAATCTCGAAAGACATAGAGTGAAAAACAATGATATTTAATCTGTGCATATACACGTTTTCATCAATTGCCAAAACACACACTTTACCTACTGCATTATATCATCAACATATAACATGACATAAGTCCTTAATATTTTTGTTCTACGACCAAACTGACGCACTCTGATCAAAATGACCCCTCTTCAGGCATTTGAGCCCCACTCATCCCTCACCTGTAAACAGCCGACTATTTATTTCGATCTCGTAACAATCTGATATGCGACCGAGATTCCCCTATAAAGATAATCTTAATAACATTCGGGGAAAAATATGTAGGAACTGCGAACTTGTAGAACTAATGAAAATGTTGCTTCATTGTTTTTCTTTAATAGTAATTGTAGGTCAGTTCATTGGCTCAAAAATGTTGGTAACCCGTAATAAAAAAAGTTGACGCTGTACCTATGTAATAAATAATTAAGAAATCAATGCAATTTTAATTAAGATAAGGTTTATAATTCTCAAAAATCTCAAACAATTACTATGTTATTTTACACTTAAGTAGAATTAGAATTAATATGAGTCTAAATCATTATGGAATATTTTTATTTCCAGTGATAGTCTCAAGAACCTTTTTTGGTTTTGGATATCACAGTATCTTAAGGTAATCCGTAAAGCCTACATCCATTGCAATCTCGACTAATTAATTAATGATTGTTGTATCAGTTAATTTCCTTTTATCTGAACCTTATAACAAAGACAGTAAAATACAAGATTAAAAACAATACCCATATAATTTAAAGACCTTATCGCGTATCTAGCCATCTGGCGTCGCAGTGCGATAGAGAAATTCGCTATTTAGTGAAATACCAAAGTAACAAAAAGTTTATATTTTTAAATGCACGATATGTATTCAGCTACCTCTCTCTTCATCTCTACTAATCGTCACCACAATATTCACTCCTTTCTTACGCATATCATCTTTTTCACAAAAACCTCTCTTTTCGGTCTTCTTCTGCATGTAGGTATGCTAATTCACTATCATACTTATAACGTGTTTAGTTGTGACTTTCATATTTTAAATGTCTTAAACAAATATTATAATAACATAATTGATCGGCTGCCATGACAGAAGGGTGTGATAAAATGCGTGATAGAATCATGAAAGACGTGTAAATATAGGGTGCTCTCCCCTCGACAAAAACAGGTTAGAGTGACCTTGTGATCTTAAGAATAAAACGTTACTGTTATTATTAGAAGTCAAGTTAATATTTTGTATTTAAAATATTTCTATTTTTCAGCCGCTACGCTCAATAAGTGAAAAAAGGCCTAAAACCGTCTGCCTCTTAATAAACGTACCGGGTAATTTACAAAACGGCGAATTAAGTTGAATGGCTGCAACACATGCATTGCGTTCCGCTTCACCGAATACACCAGCATTCTTAATTTTAAGACAATAAGAACAAATACGAATTTTAACTTTACAACTTGCCAATTAAGGTATAATTTCCTTTGATACCAACCCCCTTGCATTGAGTTACCAATGTCCAGCGAACAAGAGAAAAAAGTAAGATTCCACCATGTCTGACCATTTCCGACGGCTATTATTCTGTCTCCCTCTATATCCGTTTCCGGCTGTCGCGAAAACAAAATACTGCTGCAGACAAAACAGTGTATAGGTATGTCGAAGCAATTCAGGCTTACCTATTTTTTTTCTTTTAAAACAATAAATGACCCTTTCATGGGATAGGATGAAAGTACTTATTGTGAATAATAGATAAAGTTCGCTGGTCGATTGTAAACTCTCTTTATGTCTATATGTTGTTCAATAGCTGTTGTTAATACGTATTCGTATTTACTAAAAAATTTCTATGTTACTTTTTTTTGACCTGTGATAAATGAAAATACCGGACACCTTTAATAAATTTATTTGCATTTCATGCAGACGCTCCAAAATATTGTTATGGTCTTCCTGACAAAACTCCGCAATACTTTCTATCAAAACAAACTCTCCCCTAAAAGACTAAACCAACTTCGAAACTCAACGCATACGTCAATGTATTTTAAATGTACGAAATTTTACGTTTTGCCCGCAAAAGGAACGGATCGGACCAACAAACAAATGTTGACTGTAAGTGAAAAGTTTGGTTGTTTGTGCTTTTAACCGTCCCCTAGAGTGTAAAAAACAACCTATATTTACTTACTGAATAATAATTTAATTTCGTTTACATATACAAGGGAAACTCTGAAGCGCGTATTAGTTGTATCGTAAATCAATTATTTTATAACTTTTGTGGCTTCTTTATAATAACACGTTTAGAATTGTTAACCTCGTTTCGATATTTCTGTCTTTCTAACCAATTGGGGCACGATAGACTTGTCACTATCCATAAATTTTAAAATAGAAACATAACTTAATAAATATTTCCTCCTTGTAAAATATTAATAGCGTCAGTTCCAACAATAATTTTAGTATCATAACAAAATAAGATGTCGTGTTGTCAGCCTCAGATCGTTACCAGGTCAACACAGCTTATAGATGAAGAAATAGAACTAGGGAGCAACAAAACTCTTTAATTGCCGCATAAAACAGTCTTCACCCTTTTAATCATATCAAAAGAGCCATCTTCCGGCCGGATGAATCGTGAACGAGAGTACAAAACCTTGTATTTTTTGACCACCTTATTACCATAACCATACGTGTCTGATTCGCTTGTCACATACCTATCTTATCGGGTATAATTTCGAAAGTTCCACGAATAACGATGATCTATCACATTACAAATTCGTTTTTGATTCGTGAAAATCTAATTTCGTGGTTCAGTCTTTCATGTTTGTATTACGCGTTCTTTAATCTTCCGAACGGTTAGGGTTACTTCTTTAATTAAAATGGAAGCTTTTCATTTGTTTCGATTTATGTCACATTGTTTTATACCGTATCAGGTAACGATTTTGTGTGGACCGCTTTGATATTTTATCAACTGTGTTTACGGACGTAAAGTTTTAATGTATTTGGATTGAAACCGAATAAAATAAATTAATCAAAAGCTTTAAATGGTTCAGTGTGTAGCTTGCCTACTAAGTAAACAAAATATTTTGTGTACCTCCGTAATGTAACAATATCCATTCAATTCGCCGATTATATTATAATGCAAAGTCAAGATTAAAACGTAAATTACTTGGTAATTATATCCTAAGTATTACTAGTTCATTAGTCTCTAGCAAGTAAAATATTATCCTCGACACATAATACGAAACCAGTATCAATTTTAATTACACCTCCATAGTAATTACCGTACACTCAATAAATACAGGCTTCATATTAATTAGGCATTCGATTACGACTATTAATCGTCCAGTATATAATACCTATCATAAACTCCTAATAACCATAACCTCTGCTCTTATTATCTCTTTCCTTCCTTACAAATAGGAATGAGACAACATAATGAGTGTAAGCATATCCAATGGAAATTCATAGGCTACAGCATAATACCGTTGTTATTGCACCATAAAGTTTACTTACCATTTTATCATGCCAGCTTTCCTACAATGTACAAGACATTCATATATTAATAAATATTAATATAAAGGCATTAATTTTATGAGGCCTAAGAGGTGGAAACAGGAGCCGAGTGAATATTTATAGCTTTGCATGTTTTCAATGCAAAATGTACTGTACTACATTCAGTGCATTTTATGTTTTACTTGGCCTGAAGAATTTTCTAGTGTCCGTTTATTATTTTTGATTTATGTCGGCGATATTACGATGTATTTTACAGGGAAGTTTACCTTTATAAGCGCTCGTAATTTTATACAGTAGGTTTATTGTTTTTTTAATTGTTGATTGCATTCTTTTAAATCATTATTCTTTTAATTTCGAAGTCTGTTATTGGCTTTCGTGTCGGAATGAAATAATAGCTATAGCTAAGTTTATTCAAGATACATAGTTCTTCACTAAATATCACTTAAATTATTTCATAACAAATTACGAATTCATTTCGTTTTACTTTCAAACTAGTTGGATACTTAAAACAATTGCTACAGTCTTCATCATCATCATAAAATTACAAAGACACTGAACTCGTAGCTATTTAAATAATTTAAGCAAAACAAAATTTCAAATTCATTTTTACGATGGAATAACACGAAAAAATATTTCTAATGTATCAATAAAGGGGATGAGGCGAAAGTTGTTGAAGTTGAGGGAAAGAATAACGATGATATCCATAACTCAGAAACGGGACGAAAGAAAGTAAACTAAACAAAAATAAAAGACAGTGTTTGTGAATTGACTCCCAAGTTTATTTTCAAAGGGCCATAATCATCGAGAGGCGAAGTTTATTACGTTTTACGAGGATACTTAGACGTGAAATGTAAACATTGGCACAGGGGAACATGCAAAGTGTAAACAAATTAACGAACGAGATACCTCCTTGTATTTCATATAAATTGATGCGTAAACTTCCTTTTGATTTCTTATTTTTGCGCTCGTGATTGTTTAACGTTATTAATTTCAGAATAAATATTTTGCTTTTAGGTAAAAATGTGTAGATTTATTTTCTAGGTTTAGTAAAAAAAACCTCGTACTGTTTTAAATTTGGTGGAAACGGTATTTCTCTAATTCTTTCTGAGAGCTAAGTCTGAAATAAAATCAGAACTAAAACATATTGCAAATACTATGTACCTCAAAGCATGTGAGTGTCTCCCAAAAATCTTACATGATTTTTAAATTAAATGAAAGCTAAAGGAACTACGCTACACTTTAATTAATACTCCGTATAAACCTAGCAAAATTATAAAAGGAAGAAATAAACATCCTCTTGTTTCACCATCCTCGGTAATAAAGTCATCTGCGCTTTAAGAGCAAAAAATATTAAAGCAGAACATTTAACATCGCCGTCCATGTGTCGAGTAATAGCTTAGAGGCGTCAAAAGATATGCAGATGTATCTTGTAATTTTACTTTTTTTACGTCCAAGGCGAAATGGTACAAAGCGCTGACGTTTTTATGCAAAATTATGGAGATGGAGTCATTAGCAATTTTTATTTTAATGAAAAGATGTCGTTTGGCTTCAAATGGACAGCCCTAGCTTTTGACGTTGGTCAGCAAATTTTTATCGAGCAACCCTAACAGAATTGCAAGGATTTTTTCATTGGATTTATTTTTATTTTTATGCAGTTTGTTTGGTAGCAGTAAAAATTAACTAGCAGACTGAAAAACGTGTTGTTAATTGCAAATTGCTTTTATGGATAAAAATTGTGGCTGTATAAATTGCGATTTTATATTAAAAGAGTAGTGCTGTGACCATTAATGCAATAAATTTGAATGTTAATAAAATAATAGGTGCTATTAATTACAAAAATATATTTTAATATGAAAAATTCGTAATTGTTTGTTAATAACTTTGCAGGCCTGTAATGATGATGGAACAAAGTATTTTTGTTGTACGTAAGTATTATTTTTGGCTCTTTTTGTACTAAGCGGTAAGAAAGATCTGCAATCTAGAAGTTAAATATTTAATCACAGGACTCATGGTATAATAAACTGAGCAAATATTTTTCAATCATCGGTTTCAAGTTGCTCTAGATTTTCCCTATAGCTATTAGCTGTATGGCTTACTCTCGCAGTTAATGTCATGCCTGCTCTAGTTTGCACTGATTAGATCTCGTGTGATGCAGCCTATGAAGATTGGCTCTATCTACCATCAGCAGTAATTATCTCTTGGATAAAGATTATAATAATTAGATAATATTCAAACTATAAATTAAGAAATAACAGTTGGTATCAATATTCCTCGTGTTGTGCAACATGTTTTCAGTTATTTTGCACAAAAAATATTAGGATCAATAATAATAAATATCCGATCTCGAAATCATAATAAAAAAATATCAAATATATTATATTATTCAGGAACACACACTGAAACACAATTCTCATCATGTACTAGATGTCATTCAGGATTAGTATTAAGAGTAACAGTTATAATTATCTGTTCCAAAAATAACAGTTAATATTTTTACGCGCGTCATTTCACCCATGAACGTCGCACTGGCACTACTGTTTTTATTCCTGTCACTTAGTGGTTGTATTTTCGGTACAAATGTTATTGTAGCATCCCCGACGGATGCGTCCTCTTAATTTCCAGTAAATCGTGGAGCTCTGTAGATGGCCTGCATCTGAATAAACATTCGTTGCCGTGATTAAGGTTCGGTGTAAAGCGACGACATGTTAGATTAAAATTGTAATTGGTTTTGAGAGTGAACGGGGTAAATGCGACTAAAAGTCGTTACATGTGGTTTGTAGAGCTGTTTATTTTGTTCTCTTAGTTTTGTACGCGAGTCATAGTATGTTTGACATGGTTGTTTAATTAATACAATCCAATTTTAATGGACAGTAAAGTTCATCTGCTTTTCTGTGAGATAAATGTCATAATTTAAAGTATTGTATTGTTGTACTGCATACGTATGACTACGTTTTATAACGGCAAAATAAACTTCTCAAAACAAAGCTTTCTAGCGACGTATTACCGTAGGCAATTGAAAACATAGTTTTTGGCTTAGTAAACAATGTAGTATCAGAATCATAATAGCTCACGTTGCGTTCAGTGCTTCTTAAACAAATAAGTTTTGTTTTTTTCTAAATCAATTTAAATTTAGTTTACATACACTAATAAAACGACATAAATAAGTCATTATAGTTCTCACTCTTATCTACAAGCCTTTCAAATTTAGCACTAATTTTATTTTGATTTCAAACATAAGGCATCTGCAGTTCGTTCCGCAAGTGTGTAACCGGCCTGTCGGCAGCTAGTGATAATCTCATCGATATATCAAGAGTATTGAGCTGTCTGAATCAAGTACCATCAACTTCGCGCGGGAAGTGAATAATAAATTAATAACCACTTTTTGATATTAATATTATGATTGTATTTAATTATTCAAAATTAGTCGTGTTTAGATTTTGGATAAACTTAGTGTTGTTACAGATCTTGATGAGTATTTAGTTAAAAATATAAATGATTTAGAATTAACTGGAATTTAGAATGCATCCTTTTGTGCTGTTATTTTATTTTAACCTCCTGTCCTTGTGAATTATGGAAGCTTAAAAAAAAAAAAAAATCTTATAAAAATACTTAAAAATAAAAAATAAACTTTTATAATCTTGGCCTTCATGTAACAGAATAATTAGAAAAATGTGTAATCTATGTGAGCTTCATTATCTCACAATAAATATGTCAGGCCTATCAGCACGTGTGTACTAATCACAGCACATTTTAACAAGACTAACTTATGCGTCAGCCAGCATTTCGTCACACTAAATTTTAAGTCAGGGTTGTCAAATCAATTAAAAACCTTGCCAATTAAATTTTAAATAAAAAAAATAACAGCTTTACCTTTAATTCGTATGCTAAACGGTCAAAAATAAAAAATGCAAAAAGACCTAAATATTTTTTTTTTTAATATTTTTGGTAAAGAATATTTTTCGATGATTTTTATTTTAAAGAAAACTCCTCTTACATGCCACCAAAACTTTATTTACAACTTTCTTTTTTTTTTAATAAGGTTCTTGGTTATTGTTTTCTAAAAAGTAACACTTAATACTACAAGCTACCACGCATATGACGCACAGCTGTAATTATGACAGCAGTAACTGCATTGTGTGATAAAACCAGGCCCGTTTCTCAGTAATTTAAGCCGTACTGATTGTAAAATTATTTTTAAACGTACTTATTAATTCATGGGCTTAAACGTTTGTTATTTAATTAATGGTCATGTTTTATGTAGTAACTGAATAATAAAGGATGTTACGTATTGTTATATGAATGAACAGTTTATTGCACAAAACATTGTTTATTGACAATGTTGTGAAAACTCGAAACATGTTTGATGAGCGGCTTTTGTTTTGAGTGTTTTATTTTATTATTATTTATTTTAAAATACAAGTCGATTACATGCCACTGAATAAGGAATTACAAACATAAACTTTACTCCTTTAAAATAAATAAGCTGTCTTAACATAATAAATACTACAGACGTATCGGTAGATATATTTTTTTTTAATTTTCTTAAAAAGCTTTATTTTTTTTACGTAATTTATCCTTGTTATACCCTATATATTTTTTAAGATATATTATAAGCAAACCATTATTTTCACCCCTTTTTTAACAACGATGCGCTTTTAGAGCCTCCCGCTGATTTCCGTCAGTTTTTTAACATAAATTAGAATACGACAACCCTATTTACTTAGACAGAAAGTGACTATTCTTACCCAAACACGACATTTTACTAGCACTTTACTTAATGACTGATTTCATTAAACGCCTCGTAAGACTGACTAAAGCACTGTAGTGCATATCGATAACGAAAGCTCATTTTCGAAATGGTATTATTAAGGTATAGTGTTTAGTGATATGGCGACAGCGATTTTGCGTTTGCAAGGAGCAGGTAAATAAGAAGATCTTGTGTCATGTTTTAATACACAAATAAATATGCTGAAATTATAAAGTAGTAGATTTGACAACTTTTTTGCAGTAAATAAGTATACAGCAAACTATTTTGGAAAAAAAAATCGGTAAGAAAATTTACAAATTATTATTTTTGTGTTTTAACTGGCTACATAGACTACTTGCAACAAAAATAATCTTCTTCTTTGTGTCTTGAACAGAATGTTCCGGTATTTAAGATAATGTTGAGCATTTAAGTATGATTTGAATAAGAAAATAAATTAGTTTACATCTAACCACTTTCTTACCAAAAACGCTTCGTATTTTCTGCAACAAAGAAAAACGCTTGCGCTTGCCAATAAAACCTCTACCTAACAAACAAGCATCGCAAAGTGAGCAAGCGATACCCTGTCCCGCGCGTGACACATATAAACACCTCACTGCGTGTGACAACGTGCAGGCTGATAGATGTTGTCCTTTTCTAACCAGAAATATTACCCACTGCAATACGAAATTATAATGTACCTTATTTATGCGTAAAATGTGGTAGTACTGAAAAGTTTACAGGAATAGCGGTAATGTGATTTTGGAGCTTAAATAAAAAAAAAACTATTTTTTATTGCGCTTATCATTTGCTTACATAATGCCTAATTTATTTGTTTTTATATAATAAAGAAAAAATGAAGGAAGGCCTTTTCCCGGCAGTAGGACAAATTAGACTTTTTTTTATTATGCGTCCAATGTCATAGATATTAAGACAAGATGACGGGAAGAAATAAAAAATGCTTTAAATTCTATTTCAATTAACTTGTCTATCCGATTGGTACCTCCGACGATATATTTTTATTATGCCCTACGTTGTGTAAAGACTTGAATTTAATACCACCTTTTTGATAGCAGGCTCTAACAACCGCTGAAAGAGTTCGAACATTACGCTTTCATTCGCCAAATACGTATTTACACGTACAGATTTTACGTCTATCAATAAAATATATAGCCTTAACTATATTTCGCAAAGTGCTATGTAATTCATTGTATACTTAAATCTTTACAACTGCTACTAAACGAGAGAAAAGCATTTCATCTGAATCTGATATTTGAAATGAAATACATTTATCAAAACATGTTCAATTAACGTGGTGCCTTTATAAATCTCAAACAAAATATAAGTGCCTTTTCATTTGTGAAAACAACTTTGATATATAGTATATACTTATTATACATGTGTGCTGCAGCGTTACGCTTTGCTCTGGCTATTTCAAAGGCCGGCAAAATTCATGTCAAAATGTTTGAAAAGTGTACCCGAAAGCATCAGAATCCCTCTGCAAGAACTTTTATGCGAAATTTAATGTTGCATATTTAAAAGCTACTGGTAGTGCGCGAGTCTATTGCTTGCCAGTTCTTTTTTTACTTTTTTGCGTTTATAGTGACGTAAAGGGTTGTTCGCTAGTTTGAACATTGTTTTAGTATTATTTTGATTTTATGACGTAACGATATCGGTTTGGGATAATTATATGAATGCTGTTTAATACGAGTGCTATGTTTTATTATTTGGCAGCATATGCAACTATTTCGTTTTAGACAAAAATAGGACTTGAAAGTAAAGCCGACTTCGTACCAAATTTCATCATAATTAGTTGTGTGTTTTAACTGTGCTAGCGAAAAAGACGGAAAAAGTTTGAATTTGAATTTGAATTTGTTACTTTCTTATCCATAATATTGGTAAATTTAATTGCTATTAAAGAAAATTTAATCAACAATCAGTTTATTTACAGCAGTACTGCCCACCTGCGCAGTAAAAAGCCATAATAAATGTATAAGTAAACATTCCCTTAACAAGCCGTATCGAAAACCATTTCGACGTTGTAATGCGTTTAACAAACATGATATTAATTAAGTCCTTCATTAAATGTAACGTGTAAAATAATGTTATTTCGCATATGTAATGCGCTGGCTGTATTGGTTTGAAATGATCCTATTATTATAGGTATTAAACTGTTAAAATAAATAGGTATAAAGTTGAATTTGATCATAATATAATACAAGTGAAACCTTATAAAAAGTTTTTTAAGTTATCAGTATTTTTTTTCTAATAATTTTTGAGATTTTATTTTGCTGATATTATTCTCATTGTAAGTTGAATATTTTATATTGTTTGCATGCCTACTTGGTAAAATATGGATCAACCTGTCAACTGTTTTTTTTTTTGTCATCATTTACTCTTTCCAATGTTTTTAAAATAAAATTATCTTTATTTTTATCATAATTTTTAATGTACCTACATTGACCTACATGCAAAGATTTTAGCTTATTTATTAATTTTACCGTCCGTTTTAAACCTAGTTGTCTATATTTTACCTAGCAGGCTAATGGAAATTTAAAAAAAAAAAAATCTTATTGCAGCAACAGTAAGTTGAAATATAATATAATCAATCCCCCAAAAACAAAATATCATCGACACCAAAATCACACAGCAAACATCTCGCAAGTGTCTCTTACACAAACGTTAATGGAACGAGGAACAATAAGAAATCCGATATAAGTGGTCTATAGTCTATATAAATGTTATTTTAATGGGAACGACCGAACTATTCGTTTTACCTAACGTGTGAATTGCGATATGGAACCGTGGCTGAAACGCGGCGATTTGGTCCAATGAGTTTAGGGGAAAAAAATACACTGAAATAGACGGCATATCGCAGGAAATTGAAACCTGAATAAATATTAAAAGAAGAGCTATCTGTTTGACTCTTTGTTTGAACAGTCGCTAAGGTCGGGTTTGCTGTAGAAACTTATTAAGTTGTCTTCAAATGGTACTAATATTTGATAGACCTAATAAAATAGTGTTTAACTAAGGCCTTTTTCTTGAGAGATCAAATTAGTAGCTTGATTTTTATTAGATTGTGTTAATAAAATATTTTTTTCGGGTTATACCCTTACTTTTTTTCTTAAAATAAATTATTATCTTCATCTATGTCGAGACACTAAAATATGACATTTAATCAAGCTTTACGGAAAAAAAATAATTAAAAAATTCTATATTTTGCGCCCTACATATTATATACTTTTTTTAGTCTAGATAAAATTTCGTCAACTATGGTAAATACCACGGCGAAAATTATTAAAATTTCATTTAACTACAAAATTAATCATTTTCTATCAACAAAAAGGTAAATAATATTTTAGTAAAATAATTGTTATTTGAAGCTCCATTTACGTAATAACATACAGACAAATGACTTTATATGGTACTCATATAATTTTAATTGGGTTCGTGTCAATTAATCTTTCTCATTAGTCACACATTGATTGGTTAACGCATTTCATCACTTTAATTACGTCACGTTGTAGAAGTGAGCATAATTATACGAAAAAATGGTATGATATACATACCTACTTAGACATACTGATTACTGAGTACCTATAAATGTCATAGTCCAAAAAAAAAAAGAAAAAATGCAATTTGACTGTATCTAGTAACAACATTTAAAAGGAATCCAAATCTTGGTCAACGATTAGTTTTTAAAAAATCACTTCTTAAATGAACCTTGTTTATTTATTTATTTACATGCAATAATTCACAAGCTCTGTCCTTGTTTCTGAAAACTACAAATAATAGAAACACAACCTGCAACATGCTTCAAACGGTATTAATTATTATCTTTATTTTCTGTCGGAAAGCACCAAAACGTATAATGTTTTTCACGGAATACACGAAAGAATGAGTACCGTGAACAAAAACAACAACGAAATACTCTCAAAAATAAACAAACAACAACATAATGCTCTCAATTAATAAATTAATATGATATTAATAACATTGTAATACGCAAAATAAACCATTTGTTCGTAATATCCATTCTAACGGGATTCAAAACACAAAGGGATTTTGATAACCCCCAGTTATTATGGGTTAATATTACTTGTAACAGTAACGGGAATGTTATACCTAGGAGTTCATCCCTCATAAATTTTAATTAAACATTTGATACTCTACCGCCAACGTAATCTACTTTAAAATTAATAATGCTTGTATTTGTTTAATCTTCTGATTCATCGATTATGCTTGATAAGTTTACGCTGTTAACTTTGATTTCCTTTGAGATATCAAGTTGTTGGGTTACTTAAGTTGGGCGTAGATTTAAGGACTATCGTATGACATAGGGAGTGTGTTAAGTTGTTATAGCGATACCTAAGTTGTCGATTGCAAAATTATTTTCCTGACAAATTGCTTTCCATTCTCAGTTAAGAAAGCTCATTGATTGCCTTTTTTTTCCAAGTCAATTAGGTATATAAAAAGAAGATGAATATTAACGAATATTTGACGACCTCCGTGGTCGAGTGACGTACGCACCGGTCTCCAAGGTGCCACTAGCTCTGAGGTCCCGGGTTCTATCCCCGGACGGGTCAATGTACAAAAATCACTTTTCTACATTGTCTCGGGTCTGGCTATTTGTGGTACCTTCGTTGTTTCTGAATAAAAACACAAGTGCTTTACAGCTACTTACTTTGGGTTCAGAGCAATGTATGTGATGTTGTCCACATTTATTATTATTATTTATTATATAACATCAACTTTATCAAAATATTGTTGTGGGTATAAAAATATTGACATCCTCAACAGATAATTTGATTACATAATTATTTAATAAAAGTTCCGAGAGAGCCTTAAATTGGACAATTCCATAAAAGATTTACGAGTTACCTGGAAACTGGTTTGTACTACTGAATAGACGTTTTTATAATATTTATGACTTATGATTATTACGTTAGCTGCGGTTATGTACCCGAAACCTTAACAAGGGAATTATGGGTCATTTTATACAAACATGTCTAGACCACCGTCGAATATAATGAATCAAATTGACGGCCACCCAAAGGGAACTTTCAAAATAGTTCACATAAAAAGAGGATGATACATTTTTAATCCTTCCAACGAAATATAGTTATTTAATTCAGTCGTTAGCTTGATTTATAATCATTTATAAACTTCTTACTTTATTTGATTAAGTCACGCTCACGTTATGTTATAAAAATGAAAATAAAATATGAAAAAACGTGATCGCTGCATAAAATTCCTCGTGATTAACTTGTGGGGTTTTATGTCTTTCATTTTCAGTTTTAGCTAAGATAAAATCCGTAATTGATAAGCACTAAACGCGATAGCTCACGAATCTAAAATCCAAAATAATACTTAAGTTATTCTACTTCAGTGAAATAACGGCCAATGTAATAAGTAATAAATAATAAATGCGGACAATATCACAAACATTGCTCTGAATCCTAAGTAAGTAGCTAAAGCACTTGTGTTTTGGAATTCAGAAACAAAGAAGGTACCACAATCACCCAGAGCGGGGACAATGTAGAAAAGTTGATTTCTACATTGACCCGTCCGGGGATCGAACCCGGAACCTCAGAGCTAGCGACACCTTGAAACCGGTGCGTACACCACTCGTCCACGGAGGTCGTCAATGTCCTTTACGATTAAATAATTTTCTGATAAATAATATCAGTCGACCTTCACCCCATGGCAAAACCTAACCATAATAATACCAACAACTAAGAAACCCTTGAAATATTAACATAATTTCCTTGCTGCCACAATAAAACATGATCTGATTTAGCCCTTGTAACTTAACACGTGACCTGATCATATTGGTAGCGGTGCAGCGAAATAATGACTCAACAACTCAAAACAACAGCAGGAAATAGCGCGTAAGTAGTTCAGACTTTATGGGTATGGAAATAGATTTGTAAATTGATTAACGATGATTGTCGTTTAGGATGTTAAGTTGTTGGCTATATGGCCTTGTGACGTAAGTAGGTAATATTGGCTGGAAGGCAAGCAAGGAAGTTTTGATGTGGCGTATTAGCTTGCAAATGTAGAACCCATACAAAACACTTATTGATCGAATGTTAGTCGGTGCAAGTTGCAAACTGAAATTTATGAGCTAGCGGTAAGTAAGAGCTCTTCGGATCGGTTACTTTGCTTCAGTTCACCCGGCTTTGTTTATTGCTACCCTCAGATACCGTCTTGCGCTTATGAATATTGATAACAGACTTGCTTACAGTTCAAACTTTTTGAAAGAGCGATATTAATATTGGATAGCGGGTCGCTTTATTCACTTCCTTTTTGCTGGGAGCCGAGCTAGTTTCAATTCAAAGAAATATTGGTTTGAGAATGATTCTGTTTGTTATTTAAGTATTATTAAAAGGAGACTACTAATTGGAAGGAATACTAAAGAAATATTTATTTATTGTTCCATAAAATCTTATATCATTGACATTCTTTTTTTACATATTTTTATAAATACGTTACATACAAAAACGTTAAAATAAAAGAATCTAAATGTCAACTTAAAAAACATGACCTAGTCTCTACAACTCAGTACCAAAGATTACTTTATTTATGAAGCATCTGAATTTATAAAACTGTAAGACCTAAAAGCCTACAGCCTGAAAAACTATCTATTTAGTCCCTGCGCTTACAAATTGCACGGGAACGGGTTTATTATGCAACTAATTACGTTCTATTCAGGGTATATTCCATTAACACCGCGTTATGGCGCTATTTGTTATTAAGATGTTTCTGTATGGATTAGTGCTAAGTACAATAATTATGTTCAGTTAGGTTGTAATATGAAAATTATATGTAAGGACTTAATTTGTAATTTTGAAATAGTGATGTTGAAAACAGTTTTTAGTTTTCATTTAAAGCTTATGTGATATTTATTGTTGCTTCTCTAGTTTTGGATTAAAAAAGTGTTTAATTTTGAGCACATGGTCAAGTTCCTGAGTACACGTAAATTATTCAGAAAGTTTTGGCTCTCTTATCAGAATAAGTCTATAAATAAATATATGTTTTTAGGTAAATACCATAAATATAATCTGTATAATGTTTATCGAGAAGTTGTGCTCTAAAATTGTTGAAATGTGTCAACGGGTATCGATTGCTTTAATGTTTAAGCTTACTATTCTTACTTTGAAGGTAAGGTATCAACTTAGAAATTCTAATAACCCAAGTATTCGTGAAGGAACACGTTCGTCTTGAAACTAGACACGATAGACCTTAATAGCGAACTATTCTACCTCAACAAGAGAAAGTGGAAGGTACTCGAAGTTATTTGAGTTGTTCAAGATGTTATCTAAATAGATATTGGATTAATCCTATCTATTGATCGCGCCCTAATATATTCTGATTCAAGTACCCTTGTTTAAGTTGAGATCCTCCCCTGTACGTAGGTATTTCATTTGATCTTGTTGGTTTCATTAAATATTTAGGTTGTTAAACTTGAGTGAAAGATAGAGATGTGCCGTCGAAGTTTCCGCTGCATCGACTTTTAAACGCTCCGCTTTGCTTCGCTTTGCTTCGATCCGAGAAGTACAAACAAAAACGTTTAATCAGTTTTAGGAATTCGTTAAGTCTGGAACACTGTTTGTTTAGGTCTTGTAGTGGTTTTGAAGTATGTTTTAGACGTTGTTTATGACTATTTCGTAATTTTTTACGAGCTTTTAGAGCTCCTATCTATTTTATACCCCTTCGTTACGAAGATTGTAATTAAAACATTAATATATAAGATTAGTTAGTAACTAACTAGAATGTTTTGGTTACAACTTTTTTTACTAGTTTTTATGTGTACCTACATGAGTATAAGAGTTGCAAACAAAAAAATGTAGTCATGCGGAATATGATTCTTAAACACCATGTGCTTGGTTTAATAATTACCAACAATAGACTACTGAAAGAGATCTAAAAGGAATCATTAGTATAGAATTAGAGTTAAAACTCAAACACATATTAACAGCCCGTGAACGACCACATTACATTCAAACACCCACATTGTCCCACATTGTCCTTATGGCAATAGTCTATAGGTAAATAGCCTGCCACAAGTATAGCAACAGCAATCAGAACCGACATTACACTACAATTAGCACACGAGAATGCTAATGCGCTTAAATAAACAATAAAAATAAAAGCTCTTCTCCGCAATTATTATATCCCATCCGTTTATTCAACACTTAAAGATCGCGTGCAAATAAAAATCTTAACCCGTTTACGCTTCACTCGAATTTGTTGAGCCTTCTTTATACAGGTTACTGGGTTCTTTATTAACGTAATTGCTACATTTGCATACTCTATGAGAGGTCCAATTATGAACTCATCGGACCAAATTATGTTTTTAAACAAATAGAGGGTTGTATGTTATGTTGGGTTCATTATCAGGCGTTGGTTTAAAAATAAGATATAAAATGTTACATCATTAACTAAGTAAGCATACAAAAAATGATGCCTTTTCCTATGCTAATAGGTACATTTTGTAAAATATTTTTTGTGTAGTAAAATTGTGTTATAACATCATTTTAAATTGATCACACATTAGAATGTTTATTTAATTATTAGAAAAATAGTAAAATTATAGTTTAGTCAAGTACGAACATTATATCAGGAAGAAAAGTTGTTAAAATTACATTTTTTTTAGACTACTTGACCAAATTATTAGGTATCATAATTTTTATACCTATAGATTTATTTTCTTAGTTTTCCTGCCTTTAAACATAAATCGTAATAGACTTTCAGATAATATCAGTTTATCTTCAGCAACTTGCACTAACACGTTGATTACATAGCTCTGAATAGTAAATACGTAGTTGGCCTAAATCGAATAGGTACATTACATTGAAACTAGCTATAAATTAAATCTAAGTGTACTTACTTTGAGCTTGATATATTTTACGACAAACTGAAACTGCAAAATGTATTGATTAAAAATATAAAAGTAGTTTAGTTACTGCATTTACTCAGACTGCCTCGTTGGCCTAGTGTGCTAAGCGCGACTGCTACGCTAGAGGTCTTGGGTTCGATTCCCGAGTCGACCAAGGTGTTATTGGGTTTTGCTATGAAATTCTCAGTAGCAGGTCGGAGTTTGGATTTGTGCCTAATAAGTGGCAATAGGCTCGCCCCCTATTACATGGGACCTAAACATATCGACGAACTGTGGGTGTTGGTACACCTCTGCCTACCCCTTCGGGGATATAGGCGTGATGATATGTATAAATTCCGTCACTGCTATAAAAAAAAAGTTTTGGTGATTACTTTTACAAGAAATGTATATAAAATTCTATTTGCTTATTTTTATCAATCCCAAGGGAAATAAAGGCATGCATTTTATTTTATAACACAAAAGAATGAGAAGTTTAATGCGCTCCGAAATAATAAACCTTAACAAAACATCGAAGACAATTCAAGTTTTATTTATACTAGTATGAATTTAAATGTAACTATTATTACAGTCGAGGAATCCTAAGTAAAATCAGTTTTATTACGAAAACTATAAACAAGCGGTCACGAGACATAACTTTCAGTGAATTCCCACTATTTGGGCACGACTAATGCTTTTAAAAGTTAATAAAAGGTGCAGCGAAGCTATTCAGTTGCCTCATTAAAAATATCACACGAGGAATAAAAATAAGGCTGTAGAGTATAAATAACCACGACCTCCATATAAATCTTGGTTTACAGTGCGCAGGGTTGTCAAAACGTTGCCGTTTTCATATCGGGGGTTGGTAAACAACTGTAGAACACCAGAGTTTTGGCTTTTGTTTTTCCTCTGAGGAACTACGAACTGTGGTAGGGACGAAGTGTTTATTAGATATCAATAGTGTGTATTTAACTTGGTGTATTTCAATAAATAAGTGTGAAGGAGTTCATTGCAATCATCATGGTTCTATGACAAGAATAATTAATTAAATTGATTTTACTGATGTATTTAATTACTTAACTTTATCTTTTTGTAAATTTGTGCTTTTTTTAAAAACTAAAATGTTTGTTAGGTTTACATAGGTGTATCAAAATCATTTTGTTAAATCATATTACACACGTTTTATGTTGTTAAATGAAAATTTTCTTAAATAAAAAACTTAAAATAAGGTTTTGAAATTTGCAACAAACGACAATGTTGGTTAACTTACTAATAATATGAAAATGTTATCACAGAATTGACAAAACTAAATAACAAATCTGAAAAACAAACGTCAAATATTTGCATCGACATTTAAAATTCATTTCTATATTACTTCAGTAGTAAGTTAGCACACGTTTGAGGTTAACCCGCAAACGCTGCTTCGTCAACCCTCGCCGACATAGCTTGGCTACCCGCAATGAATACTCGAGTTTTCTGCCTCAACTGTGGGGTGGAAATGTACGGCAATATGGGAATAAAATCCTGGATTTAATCTTCGCACAAGTCGCCGTTTAATCTTGCAGTAGATATGGCAAGGCTTAATAATAAATGTATACGCGATCACGTTAAATTGCATTGTGGGAGTGTTGTACCCGCTGTGGAAAGTGAGGGTTATAGAACTTTTCCTTCATTAAAAGTATGAATAGAGAATGGGTAGGGATATTTTAGAGTTTTAGGCAAATAGCCAAATTGTATTTGATAAGGATGATTAATATCATTATTAATTCAGCTTAGTTACGATAGTAATAAGGATGGATGACGGTTCATGAACTGTGTGCCTATTATTTATGGGGGTCGGTTATCTTAACCAACTATTTATACTCTTGTTAGTGGGTCCGACCATTTAGTTTAGTAAAAAACTGAAGGACGGTAGAAGAGCGTCACTCTAGTTAACTTTATGTTCAAAATTCGCAAAAACGCTTCATACAATTTTCCTTTTGTATTTTTTAAAACATATTTCGTAATTGATGTGTAGTTACGAGTATCTTCAGTGACTGGTCAAGTCAAGCAATCTTTGTACGTTTAATATAGTTACATAATTTATTCCATGCTGAAGTTATGTATGCAAACATTCGTATATTACGCCAGAAGGCATTTATACCTCTTGAAGCTTTGCTAATACGAAATACGTGCGCGAAAATAAACGACAAAGCAAAATCTCACTGGATTCCGAAACCAAAAAAATATCCGATTACAATTCGTACAAAAATAATGAAGCGAATCCATTTATTTAAGCAAGGGCCAGCTAGTTTGTTAAGGGAGCTAAAACCTCATTATTTAGACAAGTTAATAAGAATTCCTAAGTCGCATTTACGTCAAGACGAGACGTAAGCAACTTCGTTAGACATTAAGCTAAGAAAAAAGGAGATTAAACGAAACCATCCGAAACAAACGTTAGATCTTAAACTTGAACGGTGATTTATTAAGCGACATAAAGCATTGATAATAAATATTGATTGACTTTTAGATACGAATTGATTTAAAATTATTCTGACGTCAATACCTAATGAATTTTAAATAAAGACTATTTTAAATGTCAAACTATACTTTTAGTATTTAAATGTACGAGTGTACCTATTTTCCGTTTCAATTAGAAATCCTATTCTAATAATAAAATCTTGTCATGAAATAAACATTTGGAATAAATAACAAAGCTGCCTATACGTATCGAAGTATCTACATCAATTATATTTGTTCCCATTTATCATTATATCATGTTACACCATATATCAACAGACAAATACATCAAACAGAACCAAATCAAACGAATCATCGGGGCCATTAATAACACAAAACATGAACGTATATTTGTCATATAAAATCATCACGGTATTCAGTAACGCCTACGTCATTGGAAGACAATGCTCAATTACTCCTGCCACCTACTGCTTCAGCGTTCGTCCCGTGTTCAGTGAAATGAGAAACTTTAATAAATGTTGGCTTATTCATCACGAGCTGACAACTCACTGCTTGTTTGTTTCATGATTGTAAACGTTTTGGGCTGATCAATTTGTACTTTTAAGTGGATGTGCGTGGTACCTAATTTTCTCCTCAGTTATTTTTCTTAAACAACCTGATATTCTCAGGTTATTCGGGATGTGAGAGAAGAGGCAAGATATAGAAATCTACCATGGTCTCGAGAGAACGTATATCTACAATGGAAACTATGTCGAACAAAATTGATGTAATAGGAAGTAAAATAAGTACCTAATTTAATTTGTATCTAATTAATGTAATAAAGAAAAAAAAAATAGTTTGAAATACTTTTTGTGATAACAAAAATCGGCACTGAGTTGAAATTTAATCTTTAGTTAAAACCAAGTCCAAAAGTTTTATGAACGCAAACGATATCAAAATGTGTCAACATTTATCTTTGTCGCTTGAAACTAAATCGTGTACAGTACAACGTTTTAAGAAAGCGATGCAGTAAAAAACTAGCTGACGAATTAAGGATTGTATTACCAAAATCCATTAGAGTAACTAATAAAAATAGACTCGGCTTCACGTGTAGGGACGGCCCTAAAATCAGTCATCCGAAATAAAAAGGCGATAAAAGGAACAACACTGATCGTCTTGATAGAAAGGTTTTTGGTAATAGATATGAGAAATAAGTAAAATTGAAATAAAACTACTTTTTACGGATTTTTTCGCGGTTTGTATTTAGATTTTAGGTCCATGTTGACCATGATACCTGCAAAGGTGTCGAAACGTCGGGACCTAAAATCTAAATACAAACCGCGAAAAAATCCGTAAAAAGTAGTTTTATTTCAATGTCTAACATTCGCGTAAACCTAAGAAACCAATATATAATGGTCCTCATAATAGTGCAATTGTGCCAGCGCCTAATCAACTGCAGTCCTTTCGTAGCCCCCGAGCAGCAACATTGCAAAGTTAGACGTATCAACGCTTATTACCAGAATGTTCGAGGTCTAAAAACCAAGTTGTCAATGTGGCGAAACAACCTAGCCATATCTACCTACAACCTCGTTGCTGTTACCGAAACATTCTTAGACTCTTCCGTTCTGGACCCCGAACTTGAAAGTGGTGACTGGAGTGTTCTGCGCCGTGACAGAGGTACGCCATGTGGAGGGGTCTTACTCGCGACGCGACTACCTATTACGCTGCACAGGAAGCAGGTGTATGAGACCGACTGTGGAGAAGATCTGTGGGCTTCTTTTACCTGGCGGGGTCATCCATCTCTCATATGTGTTGTGTATATAAAGCCTAGTGCCAAAGATGAAGATTATATGCGTTGGTTCTGTAAAGTTGAAAGTTTTATAAATACTTATAAAGGTTCAGTTATTATTATGGGTGATATTAACCTTAACAGTGCTTCAATTTGCATTAAAAATTATTATTGTTATTTTATGTCTTTCTGTGGTCTTGTTGATAAAAATGTTATTTTTAATAGCCATGGTGGAATGTTAGATGTAATATTAGTCCGGGATGGATCTTTAGACGCCGCGGTTAGTAGCGTAGATGGACTCGTGCCACCTGACGCATATCATCCCCCTTTAAACCTAGAGATAAAATTCGAATCAGCTCACCGATCGGATGTTATTGACCGTAGTAACATTAATCCGGCTAAAGACTGGAACTTTAATAAATGTGATTTTAACCAGCTTTACCAATATCTGTCCGAAGTTTCCTGGGAACCACTTTTACAGACTAATGACGTTGAGGATGCTGTAAGTACTTTTTATAATTGTATTTACGAAATATTCGATAGTTGCATGCCTAAAAAACATCGCGCTAAGACCACTTGCAAACGCTATCCGGTTTGGTTTACCTCAGATATAATCAACGATATAAAGCTCAAACAAAAACTACATGCAATGTGGAAACACTCTAATTGCAGTAATGACTACACACTTTTCTCAGACCTTAGAAACTCTTTAAAACTTCGTACTGCAGAAGCCTACAGTGCGTATATGAGGCGCGTGGAAAATAATATTAAAAGCAATCCTCTTGAATTCTGGCGACATGTTAACAGCTTGCGATCGAAGGGAGGTTTTGAGCCCACTGTTAGCTACAACGGTAACTGCTTTTCGGGAGCAGCAGCTGCCGAAGCTTTTGCAAAATTTTTTGCAAGCATGTTCCTACCTGAGATTCCACAATTAAATTCTACATGTATCAATGATCTTGAATGTATTTCCAACAGCAATTACATAAATATTTTCCAATTTACTATCGACGATATCCGGTATGGTATAAATAAATTAAAATCCAAAAGTTCCATAGGACCGGACAGTATTCCCCCTTACATTTTGAAACAGTTCAAAGACTTGTTTTCCACTCCTCTATGTCACATTTTCAATTTATCGTTAAAGACTGGCACATATCCATCCCACTGGAAAACTTCACGAGTTACGCCTATACCTAAGACAAGTAATAAATCAGCTGTTGAAGGTTATCGACCTATTGCTATTCTGTCATCTGCAGCCAAAATTTTTGAAAATGTTCTTCATAAACTTATATACGACCAAGTAGAAAAATATTTAAGTCACAACCAACATGGTTTTAGATGCAAGAGGTCGGTCAATACTAATTTACTGATAATTACAGAATATATTTCCAAACATCTTGACAAGCGGCGACAGGTTGATGTACTTTACTTTGATTTTTGTAAAGCCTTCGACAGAGTCAATAATGATATCTTGCTCCAGAAACTCAGCGCTATTGGATTCTGCCCAAACTTAATCCGACTCTTAGCTGACTACCTCCGTGACCGTCAGCAATTTGTGAGGCTTGGTATCTACGAATCTCGTCCCTACCATACACGCTCTGGCGTAAGTCAAGGGTCAATACTCGGGCCTCTTCTTTTCCTGCTAATGGTCAACGACTTACCATCTGTCGCAACATTTGCAAATTGTCTCCTATATGCCGATGACCTTAAGCTTTACTGCGCCGTTGACAACATTTCAGACTGTGAAGCCATCCAAAAAGATATTGATGCCATACATGAGTGGGGAATCCAAAATAAAATGGAATTCAACTCTTCCAAATGTTATGTAATGACCTTTGGTCGAATGCGACACCCAATTAACTTCGAATACAAAATAGATGGTACTAAAATAACTAGATCGATTAACATGAAAGACTTGGGTGTAACATTTGACCAGAAGCTTACTTTCCATGATCATATTTCTACAGTTGCTAAAGAATCATTTAAAAGGCTTGGGTTTGTCCTCCGGAATGCACGTGATTTTCGAAACGAGCATGTTATAAGGCTCTTATATAGCACTCTCGTCCGAACAAAGCTTGAAGCTAGTTCTTCTGTATGGAATCCGCACGAAGCCAAGTATGCACTTCTGTTAGAAAAAGTGCAAAAAGCCTTCCTGCGGTTTCTCTACAAAAGGAAACTTGGCTATTATCCCTACCTTTATCCTACCAAGTTTCTCTTGGGCTGCCTGGGATACAATATGTTAGAGGTAAGAAGAGCGTGTGATCAGATGGGCACTATGCTCAAAATTATTCAGGGTTTAGCTGATGCTCCAGACATCCACGATGAGCTGATTCGACTTTACGTGCCAAATAATTATCTTCGTAATAGGCGCCACCGATTACTAGACGTGCCTATGTGTCGAACCGCAGCTCGTGCTGCGTCGCCCATACCACGTGTACTGTCCGCTCTGAATAAACTTGTAGAGTCCAACCCGGACTGCGATTTGTTTACTGATGCCTTTCCCAAATTAATGCTTAGTTGTTTGCAATTCATTGAAAATAATAGTATGTAGTAGATATTTCCAATTTATTTTTATATGTAAGAATTGTTTTTGTTTTAGTTAGAATAATATGTTTTATTGTTGTTATTATTTTTCTTTTTATGTGATTTATGTAATTGGCGTCAAGCCGTGTAAATCTTAAATAAATAAATAAATAAAAATATAATAAGTAAAATGACAAACTATTTAACCTTATATATTTTCGTATGCTTTTTGGTATACTACCCTTAAAATTATATTTTATACTCGATTGTAAGAAGTAGGTAACCTAATGCATAAACCTGATTTGACTATTACACAGATGACTAATCCGTGATACCAAAGAAACGTTCAATGTCCAGCATACTTTTACGCAAGGAAATATAAAAACAAGTGAACATGATAAACAAAATGATTTCTCATATTATGCGAGAATGTGGTTGAAAATGACGTGTGCCATATAAGAGACAGAAACGCCTCGCACTTTTTATATTGAGAATCAAAACTTCATTCAAATATCTTGCAGTTGTATTCTGGTGAACTTACTTATTTGTTTTATCAGGTTTTTGGTATGTTATTTCTGTCATTATATTACTAGATACCAAAATTAAGTGTTGCATAATTAAAATACATGAATAAAAATTACTCCGTCATGTGAAAATGGCAAGCCTTCTTTTAAGTTCCAGAAATTTTTGAAGATAGGTTTGTGAACACCGATGATAAAAAACTCCATCAAATATTATGTAGTGGTTAGTTTACACGTAGAGATATTTCCAAAACAAATTGATATTCACGGCTTTGCTATTGTACTTACAGGAAATGATTTTAGAAAATACGTCCTCTTAATCATGCACAACAGAATACGACCAAAACCACACGAATAAAGGCGATATCTTAAGAATCAACATGGCCGCCCACAAGCCCACAAGCAACATAATGTCCAGAACAAGATTCAAGCCAATGATGGCGCACTAAATTAGCCATGTCGACTTTTATAGTTACATTTGTGACGGTGACAGTGAGCGGTGCCAACGAGGACATGTCGGGCGCTCAATGGATGGTGATCACTGACAATGGTGCTACAATATGTAGTGGTAAGTGGATGAATTTGGAGTTCATTTTTTTTCTGTGATGGTCTTCCAAAGTCTTGTTATAGTTTTAAAGCTAAGAATAAATACAGTTGATTTGAGTGGTAGAGTATCTTACTTTTTTGACTGACTCTATAAACCTAACAAACGTGTACACGTGTAATAGTAAAACGGCTGATGAGACAAGAAAGCTTTGAAGCAGAATTGAATTGAAAGTAGAATTGAAGCTTATTATAGTTTGAAGTACAATTTTCTGAAAAGATGTTTTCTACTTGTGTACTAAAGTTAAACCTACTGGCCTACTAATGTCAAAAATTGCTACAGTTTTAAGTTGTTACTTTCTTTTTACTTTTATCTTATAACATGACAGCTACAAGAATTATGACTGGCTAGTTAGAAATTTTAAAGAAAAAGGAGTTCTCGGTAAATCTGGGAAAGATGAACAAGACGCTCTATTTTGTTCTTAACATTTAGTTTCCAACCAAAAAACGTTAAACCAGGTCAGCTGTTATCCTTTTGAAGTTGATTGCTCTAAATAATAAGGACAAATAACGTAAAATAACGATATCTTTCCTATTAAGATATTTCATGTAAACACATTGGAGCGTGAAGTTAAAATTGCCAGAAAAAATATACTTTCCTACAATGTGATGGTTAGATCCTTATATTGATATATTTTGGATAACATCAATGTCTATGTTCGTTGGTAATTGTAATTGATTGATGGACTATAAAAGAGAAAAACAGTTCATTTGTCTTTGTAGATAGAGTCTGCGCGGAAAATGAACTGTGTTAGGTTTTGAAGGCTCTGCTGTGCTCAATTACTGTATTTGATATACCTATTGACAACACTGTTGCGTCATTATAGGACTGTTACAGGTTTGATATTTTTAAATTAATTTATTTTTATTTTGGTTACTATAATTTCGTAAGTTTTGAAGCAAGTCGCTGTTTAAAGATATTTTCTACAAGAAGTGCTAGTTAAAGATAAATTCATTTTGAACGATCAATTAATTATTTTACTAGACATTCCAGCAATGTTGAGTAAATTACTTTCGGGGAGTTTAAATAATTTTATCTATATGAAAGATTTTAAGGAAACGACTGGCATTATTTATGCTATTATGTTATGATTAGTTTATATTTGAAATAGCTCAAAATTGCTACCACTTTTTAGGGAGACGACAGTTTCAAGAACATGAATATTAATGGATCATTTCCCTCACCATAATCAGGCAATTAATGTGCTCATGCGCATAAAACAAGATGGCGGCCAGTGGGAGTGGTGACCGAAGTCGCGAGCGCTCATTGGCGCTAGTTATCATTTAATTATCATTTGAATGAAGATGGCACGATAAAACGGTCGCCAACGATCAACGGTCAGTGATTCGTCATTTGAAAATATTCTTTTTTTAAGTACCTTCTTATTTTTTTTCATTTCACTTATGCTGCCAGTTCCAATACTGTGACTCAGATAGAAAACTTCTTTGTCTTATCTTGTTTAGTAACCACATAGTACAGTGATGACTAATAACTTACTAAAAATAAAACAAATCTCCCGTACAAACGAGAACATTTGCGGCGACTTATTTTTTGTGTCCCATGAGTTTGCGGAATGTAGAGTGAACGTAACGAAATTTCAATATTATTTAGCTTTATTTTTGATGTCTGTAAATAAATAAATATATTTGTATCAAGTATTTGACTTAGAACTAAGGCAACTTCTGAAACGTTTCAAGCTTCTCAAAAAACCTTGCCATCCTATTAATAGGTCTATTTCAAATTCAGTAGCCCTTAGCAACAGCCTAACAAATTACTATTCATTAGTAAATAATATATATTTAGCACAGTAACTATTAGTATAAGAAAATCAGTTCTTCGGAAAAGGAGTTCACTGACCCTTGGCCTTAGTTAAATATTTAGGTTCGTGTATACGTCAGCGTTCTCTGAGTTTCTTCGCCTGTTTTGCTAAACTAGTTTACGAATAACTTAGATATTTAATTAAAACATTTATTTCAGGCTTTATTACTTTAGGTATGTTTAATTAATGCTATATATTCTGAATTTTATTGCCTACCAAGTGTAATTGTATTACTAAACGAATAATTAAATTGACGCTTTCAACATAATCGTGCTTTACTTAAATAAACATTATTTTGTCTTTAAAATGAGCAGAATTTATTTTCAAGAACATTACTCATGTTCCATATTAAAATCGTTTGAAACTATGTCTTTTCAAAAAAAAGAAATTTCATATTTCACTTGTTTGTCTGTTTTGTGTTCTACCTATAAGAGAAATTATCCCAAGAATATCAACTACAGTGCCACCTATACTTAAGTAGGTACCTAGATACAGTCGAAACAGTGACCAGTTACAACATAATGCCATTACAGTACAGCGTGCAAATGGTTGAGCTTCCAAGGAAGCACTGCATTCTATACATAATAAAAGACAGGATTGTGTCTTAAGAGATAGAGCTTGGAGCACTATTGTATTGCATCCCTAGATTTTCTAGAAATAATATTAGCTCATAAACGTTTGGAGTGTAAATTGTTACATTGAATTTTTATTTCGGATCTCATTTTCGTTGAAATTTAGTTTTTAACCGACTCACAAAGGAGGATGTTGTCAATTCGACTGTATGCGAGTGTTTTGTTTTTTTTGTATGTTTGTGACACATATTTGTGGCAATTAAAATTGTATTAAAGTCAGTTCTTTTTACTTTTTTATATTTTTTGCAGCTGTACTTTTTGAAGGACCTTATTCCTTACCAGTATCTTCTAATTTATTTAATAAATTTGCTTCGTACTACTGCCCTGTAAGTCACAATCAGTCGCCTTTAAGTAGCTCAGGGGGTGGTCCAATCATTATCAAGACTCGACACGCACACAAAATAACACAGAGTAATTTACTTACAATAGATGACTTAATCTACTCTAACTTGACACATAATTGA
The DNA here is from genome assembly GCA_905146925.1 of Autographa gamma. NCBI lineage: Eukaryota > Metazoa > Arthropoda > Insecta > Lepidoptera > Noctuidae > Autographa > Autographa gamma. The sequence goes on from LR989858.1 coordinate 4,867,076, forward strand.
CACTGTGTCACTCAGTTGGAAAACACACCAATTACACTTCTGGTAGAAAAAATGCAGAAAAGTTTTTTTCATAGAAATATTTGCGCTGTTCGGTGAATATGGTTAACAGTAATGGTTTTCGAGTTAAGACCATGCATGCAGCTCTAACTAGATCCACGTCATTTTTTCTGCACGTACTAAGAAATTGGGAATTATAACATTGTAATTGTTGCTGCGTTTTACAAGTTTTGTATTTCGAGAATAAGCAATTGAACTGGTATTCATTTGTTTCGAAGAATAAACTCATAGACTGGGTACATATTTAATAATTAGTTTACAAAAATATAAAAACATACATTAGAAATCTTTTTTTTTAATTCTTGCGTTAGTTCGCTCGAATGAAAGCTCGTATTTAAAGTTGAAGATATACAGATATATGCATACATATTGTATCCAAGTATGGAATATTAAGGTAGCTACCAAAAATATGTTTAAGCCCACACACACTATGCCGTTATTCCTGCTCCTAAATTGGATTAAAAACAAGATGGGCCATCAAAAACTTGTGACGTTTAAACAAACACTGACTCAACAGGAACGCACAAAAAACACCACGATGAACTTTGTCAAGGTCAAAACATTTTAATCGAAAAAATTGCTTTAGTTTTTTTGTAAGACCAAGTTCCCTACTTTTACTTCACAGAAATGTGAGCCCAATTGCTTGTTAACTTACACTTAAAATAGCGTGCATGAATAATGGCTTATGTTGGGCAGATGATAGCCTTGTTACCGCTTTCCAAAAACGAGGTCCGAACCCTTCGGGCGGAATTGATAATTTACTCGTTCGAAGGGCTATCATTAAGGTCGTTGGGTATAGAATGATTGCTAGTTACATACGTTTACGGTGCTCAGACGGCGGCTGGGAGAAGAACAAACAATGTTTCGGATCGTTAGCGGCAGAATTATAACGAGGGGTTATTATGATGTAACAAATTCCAAAGTCCGATGATCTTTGCAGGTGGGTTGTTCCGGATATGAAGTTTAAAAAATACTGTCACATAAATTGGCGGTTTTGTAAAAACGTTTATGTTGGTCCCGTTGTTCGTTTCTGTCATTTGGAGCTGATCTAAGGAGGTCTTGTTTTATGCTATCCATGATTTGTAACATTACTCAGATTTTGATCATTCAATTTGTGCACGCAACTTACAGATTACTTGGAAAGGTGATAATATATTAATGTTAATTTTATTAAGTGTCAATTACATTTTTTGATGCTGCAAAATATATTGTTCTACTAGGCATTAATAACCTATTTTGTAAGTTCCGATTCTGGTGGGTAACATTAACCAACATTTTAACTTTTCTTTACACAGCACACTTACTAAGGTATACCATAAATTCTAATTTATTAGAAAAATGTTTGTAAGTTAAACATGAATCTGCAGCCAATTAAATAAAAATACATTTTGCACATTATACTCCACAAAAAAAGGTTTGAGCCCGTCATTTTTGTATTGCTAACGCGAATAGCAGTACTTTTGCACGAGATCCCTGATTACGACGTTAACAAGTATAATAACAGTAATTTAAATTGTAACCACAGCCTATTCTTAGAACCGTTCTACCTAGTTTCCTTTGGTAAACGTGGTTACATCTTTTTGTTGCTGAAATTGTAGAGTACTGTTTTACCGGATATTATTACTTGGTGTCTTTGATTTATTTGCTGATATTTGGCACTAAAAATATTTTTATTGTTTTGTATAGAAATTGTATTGCATTTAATAAGTAGGACTATATACGAATGCGATCAATATTGTATATATTGATCGCATAATATACCTATACTTTCTTCAACTAATAAATAGCTCATTGATAAGATCACATTGCAAGAAAATAATAATGTTAAGTACAATTAAAAAAATTGTACTTGAATTTTGCTCCCAAAAACACTGTATAAAGCGTTCAAGTTATAGGTACCCAGCTTCACTAAAAGGTAAATACCGAATAAAACCAATTTTAATGATCTAACTTCCTATCATTCTAAAGATTCGCATCACGTGTTATATTTCCTTTAAAATCGCAACAATAGCATATGAGAAATACTTCGATTGTTATCAAAAAACCTATATTTTATCGTCTAATCGTCATCCGTCATTTTGTGGTTGGAAGATTTTTTGTTCCGGTTGAAACTTTTAACACAAAAATCGCTGGACTTTAATGCTTAGTGATAAAGTTCAAATTTGAATAGCAGGATGTACAATAAATTCGATTCGTATTTCGTTTGCGATGTATGACACAATTGTTGCAACCGCCGGTTTCCTGTAAAGCGATACTCGGTTCGACCCTGTGGGTGGTTCCAAATGTATCGAGTTGCTTAGAGGGTTGTCACTTCACAGCAGATAATGCTTGTTCGACTGTTTTGGATGCGGCCTTTGAATGTTTGAAATAATAATAGTAAATCACATTTTTTTTTGTTTCAGGAATCACCATTTACTTAATCGAAGTACGTATAAAGATATGAATTTTAACGAAAAGAGAATTTTTAAATCATTATTTTTTAGAGCCCGAACTGTCCCCCACTGCAGGGCAAAGACTTCTACTTCTTTCCTCAGGTTTTATTTTATTACTATTGTTTCCACTTCTTTTTAAACTTTCAAACAATATTTAACTGCAGAATTACAGAAAAAACGTATTGACCTAATCCTAAAACACAAAGCCAAAAACTATAGTTTGAAATGTTTACGCAACCTACAACATCCAGCCCAGCAACCAAATTCTTAAACTACCAACAATATTGCACCCATATTCGTCGCGCGCAGAACTGTATCACTAGTTTCATAAGCACAGAGGTATACTGACACAAAGGACTCGCGCAATATTATATTATTTTGTATTGTACCAATTGTCAATCGCAACAACTTGGCCTGTTACTGTCGCGTACTTGTATTGTGCGATTTCTGGACCGAACATAGCAACTGCAACTCTGTATACCACTCATTCTAAACTCGCTAAACGATTTTGAACTTTAAGGGTATTATGATAAGGTTGGTTGGGGGTTTTAGAAAAGTAAAGGGTAATTTGGCTGAAAAGTTTGTTGGCAAACTAAGCCAGCGGTCGGAAGTGGTCATTAAATTATGTATTTGGTGTATTGCAGCTGTTTGTAAGTTTGCTGTTTTTTTTACGTGGAAGACGATTAATAATTTATAATATTTCCAAAGAAATAAAGAATATGAAGTATCGATGCGTGACATGGATGCGCTTATTAAGGTTTTTAATAAACCTTTATTTTAAAGGAATATTGCTGTAATTATACCGAAGTTCGAAGCTCAACGGAAAAATAAGGAGTATGATTATAGTATTGAACAGCGTATCCTTCGAGTAATTGAATGATGATTTACATACTTCAATGTAGTATTCTGTACCTTTAGGTCCTCCCAGAGAGTACATAAATAATGTACGATCCATCATACATTATGTAGGTACAATTTTTTTTGATTACACACGTCGTTTTTCCACCACAAATTAATAATTTAGGAAGTCTTGTGGTTATATTGAATGATGATAATTTTTCAGTACCTTTTTACAAAATATAGTTGTTGAAAACGCTCAGTATCTCTTGCTTTCGAAAATAGTTCACATAAAATGACGTCATAGGACTAAGACAAATGACCTAAGACTCTATTGTTAACTACACGACACATGTGGGGTCTTGTCCAATGATTACGTCACTACATTAACAATACAATGTATTCAAAGAGGTTGAATACTTACGCGAAAGCCATCAAAGGCATCGTTAAGAAGCTTTGGTGTCAGTTTTTATTGAATTCGGTAATCATTTGTGTGTAATCGGTGACATGCCGGTTTAGTATTTGTATAGAGGTGATGATAACTTAAATAATTGTTGTTATATTTTAAAGTTATATTATTTTTCGTGTTTTTTTTTTTTGTAAATAATGTTGAAGTTTATTTCTCTGTTTTTTATTATTATTTTTTTCTTTCACTTGACTGGATTTTATACATAGATCTAAAATATCTACTGTCATTGGCACGGGTAACATGTTTACTTAGATAAAAATAGATTAAATTATAAATTTTAAACAACTTCTACACCTCCTTTTTTAAATTATACTTAAAAAAAAAATGATTAACGGGCACAACAGTCAATTCCAATAAATCAAAATCACACCAAAATGATTACAAACACACCGAATTCACAACCTCTATACATCCACAATCCGAATAAGCTGCATTGTACAAACACAATGTAGCGGTAACAATATTTTGAAAGCTCAGAAAACTGCACCGAACACAATGTATGTAGTTAAACACAACAATATACGGTGTTACAAAATAAATGTAGGATTTTTATGTAGTCACTCGCAATCGGAAATAAATGAAAAAATACAAAAAAAGAATATTTTTTTACCCAGATAAATTGGTTATAATTTGTCTGTCTTTGGTATCTACTTTTGTTAATTGTTGACGAAATGTTCAACTTTGTAACCAAACAATTTTTATTTGTAACTTTTAGTATTTCAACCAAGTACTTGTTAGTTTATTATAATATACATATTACTATTACCCTCTTATTTACCTATTTTATTATAATACCGAATGTATCGCAAATAAATTTATTAATTAATAATTATTTTCACTGTAACAATAATTTGAAATGCAATTGTTTGCTTCAAACCAGATCCCACCACACTTTTATAACGTAACAAAAATTTTGGAACACCATGTATCACAACGCAGCATTCATAATGACACGAGACGAGCGTCTATGATCTATGAAAACGGAAGTTGACATTACGATGTGCCAACATCACCAACATCGTCCCGGCAAGCTTTGTTTACGCTTCCTTGTAAACGATTAGATAAAAAAAATGTATTCTTAAATGAACAATGATTTTCTGTAACTACTTTGTTCATTGTTCCGCGTTTTGTGTCGTTTTGCTAGTGTAAGGAAGTGACTTTGTATGTAGCGGCTTACAGCTAAACAATTTTTTTTTTTATTAAAGCATTTGTATGGACATAGCCTACTGGTTTTTCTAAATAACCGACACATTTGAATCGAGTTACGAACAAAAGCTACTCATTTAATTATGTATTGATATGAAAAGTCCCAAGGTTGTCTAACAGTTTATGAAAAACAGTCAAGCCACTTGTCAAGGAATTATGTAACAATACCACTAAGGTGTCGAATACAAGGGCATGAATAAATTATTTGCGTATTAAATCACATTTTACATGAGTCTAAATTATATTGTAAATATGTCCCATACAATATTTTACAAAAAGGAAAACTCGAATTTTCCGCTGATTTTGATAAAAGCCCCTAAAAAAGTAACAACAGTATTAGCGATCAATCTGAAATTCAACTAACCGTCCATATTCTGTCAAACTGACGTGAACCAACGCTCCCAATTTGACACACCTATCGCCCGTACGATCTGAACTTCCAAAAATGAAAACTGCACATTGCAAAATGAGTCTTATGCGGTTAAGATAAGATTTATTTAAGATGTTTATGTAAGTTTGTAGTGTGTGGAACATACGGGCGCTCATTCACGAGATTCGCTCAGAGATTGTGGTCCATCCATCGACCTACCATATACATAGACTGCTACTATCCCTAGGTTCCCCTTGTGCCAAGCGAGAGCAGTTTTTAGTCTGATCCTAGTACATTTCGTATTTCATTTAAATTAATTTTCGCGCAACGAGAAACTTATATATTACGAAAATATCGATGGTTTTGACATTGTTAGGATAATATTAGTGTTTGAGATAGACTTTTTAAAACGGCAAGCTACATCTTCATACATCATTCAAGACAAAACTAGTTCACACTAGTGCTTACGGTTTAAACTCTGATAGGCTCACTCTATAGTTTCATATGTATAGTCTAAGGGTCCATCGATCAAGCCGAATGTCAAAACTAATACGGACCGTGGTCCCGTGAGAGACTAGGAATCGTAATTATGTGTTTCAATGCATCGAACGTCATCCGATTAAAATTGGCGTCCATAGGGGAAGATGTTTGAATTACTTTGTCCTATCATGATTTTGTTCTAATGGCCGAAGAAATTAAATATGATAGCATCTGATTGACATGATGATTGAGAGGGTATGGTGATGTAGAGTAAATGCCCGCACGGTTGACTATTCAGATAATGTTTTAGGCAAATTGTAACAGTTAAATTGGTATGACTAGACATATAATTTACCCCGAAGCGTGCAGCTTGTTAAAGTTGCCACAATTTATTTCGCCATCATATTATATTAAGAACTATACGTATTCTAATATTTATGTATTTATTTACAATAGTAATTGAAAACCGTTAACACAAAAAACGAGAAAAAAATATTTAAAAAGGTACTCGAAAAAAAAAACATTCTATCTATTTTGTAAAGTTTACTTGATTAGTAAATTAAGCAACCTTAAGACAAAAGAAAAAGTCCAGAGTAACTTAAATCATCTACAGTAACAAAAACGTAATTTTGAACAAAACATACTACATTTTTTTTTTAATTTATCACCCATCTACATCAGATATTAGGTACTATCACAGTACTTCTTAATGACATGTATAATAATCCTTTTCAGCAAGAATCCGCCTAAAGAGCTTAAGTTAGCTAAGAAGTGTAATAAATAAATAAACAGAGTGCATGGTAAACTTTTACAAAGGGGTTGATGTGATATTCCTCGGGGACAATGTAAGGGTTTTCTCTACCCCATATGACGTGTTAAGTTTACTAACCATGGTATTAGAGCAAGCTCTTAGTTCCACTTGATTATACTCAGAATCTTACTAAGGAGATTTGCTTGAAACAATCGCGAAATTATATCATAACAAAAATCTCTTCGTAGCAAGTGGAAAGAAGTGGTCTCTGCCTACCCCTACGGGAAACAGGCGTGATTATGTGTACGTATGTATGTATATTATTATCTAGAAATTATATCATAACAAAAATCCCTTGCCAGCTTTATTCGAACACAATATTAAATACAATGTTTTAGTGTGGTTAGAAAACAGAAAATAAATGATTAAAAAACTTTAAAATCGATTAATAAATATAAGAAAGCAAGTAGTGTAAAATATTAATTATGTCGCTAAGTATTTGACATTTAATTTACCACTTTTAAGAGAAATCGTGTCTTTCGAAACTCATAAAACTTTTTACCTTCCACTTGACAAAAAAAGTAGTAGTTAAGTAAGAAAACAGTGTGAAAAAAGCTAAAAGTTGCACTTTTCTAAACTAAACTGAACTTGTTAATTAATAAATGGACTAGTTTACCTCTTGTACAACTCTCTGTCACATCAAACTGTTATTTAACACTTGTCTTCGTTATGTGTTTTTCACAAATTTTCGTTTTTAGTACTTTTAGTTCAATTGAAAGCTTTAGTGTGAGAAACTTTTTATTTTTAAATGAGCTAACACTGATTGCTAAAAATAATATGTTGACTGGTCTGTTGGTCCTGTGGTTCATAACCCTGACTGCTATTAACAGAGGTTGCAGATTCGATTCTCACGTACGACAAATCTTTGTTTAATGAGCATGATCATTTTGTCCTGCCTGGGTATAATTTATGAATAATATGTTTTATTTATTTAGAAATATATCATTATGTTTATCATTTCCTGCTTACCATAGTACAAACCCTGATAAGAATGGGATCAGACGACCGTGTGAGCTGTCCCTCATTATTATATTATTATTAATAATATGTTAACATGTATGTGAGATAAATCGATCATGAGTCACAGTAACGACTGGGTTATTTAATATTTATACTTAATTTTACATATTATTGTTACATGCTATTAATTTACTCAATAATAACAGACTGACAAGGCGGTGACCTAATTGCCGTAGACAATGGGTGACGTATCGTTTTTTGAGCTTAGGTTCATTAAATATTGGTATGGTCTAAAGTACCGTAATGACGATTTTCTTTGTATCCTTCACACTTAAAGGTGAAAAGTAACTATAAAAAAATTAGAAGGTCATATTTAATCATTCTGGTATTTAAATCTCTGGTACCAGTAAATAGTTCTAGTCATATTTATTTTTAGTTTATTTAATGAGTAAAGTTTGTAAAGTCTACGTTGTAAGCCGTTATAATTATTTTTCATTCAAATTATCTCTTACGCAATTAATTAACCCGTTTTTTCGGCTTTCCTTTTTCTCCCGAGCCATCGACATCCAAATTCATCCTTCATTTCTTGACCAACTAATATCACTCAAAGTCAAACAACCAACCTTCATACCTTCTAATTCTATTCCTTACAATGACTATTATCAAACCAAAGTCTAATAAACATTCTTCTTAGTACTTGCCTCACTATTATTGAATTTAATTCTAACAACATTCTTCTAGCTAATCCATAACACTACCACGAACAACATCTAGTACCAAAACTGATTAAAAACCAGCAAAATTATGTAGAATATAGACAATAGCATCATCAATGCAGACAGACAATAATGTTTATGATTAACTTATGCAAATATTTATCCGTGATTAACTGTATGTTGACACAAATTGCCCGGTTAATACTTCGATGATTATGGAGTCAAAACATCGACTATTCTATATTCTGCTGGCGGCATTGTAAAGTTTATATTGTATTTCAATTATGTTTTGGAAAATAATACCTTAGAGTCCTTTGGTAATAAAAACATTGAGATGTTTAGAAGAATAGTGCTGTTATATATTTTCAGGCTTATGTTGCAAAATGATAAAGAAATTGGAAATACAAAATGCGATATTATTATTTTTTTATACTTGTAGTAAAAGAATATTTTTTTAAATAATATATGTTACTCTCTGACAAAAAAATACAATTTTAATTTGATTCCAAACTGAAATGTTCTGAAAACTAAACTTTCCCAGATCTTTATTTTTATGAATATTTCGATGGTTCTTTTTCAAAGTTTTTCTTATTGGAAAATCTAAATTCTCATATCAAAAACTTATACTTTTTAAAGCTAATCTAATCTAATAAAAAAATCAATTAACTATGTGACGCTAACCATATTATTATGGTAAAGTTACTTGTGAGATATCAGAATAAAGTTGGCAATCACTTTAATTACCGACGATGATTTTCTTATTTACAAAGACTAAGGCGAATTATTTAATTTCGCGGTTCAGTAATTAACAGAGACAAAACATTACAGTTAGAAGACCAATGAACTGATCTTTGTAGTTTTCAATCAAAGTATTTTAACACCTTTTTGTCAGTTAAATTGGCTCATTCTATAAGTTATTTTGCTTGTTTTATCTGAGGGCCGGCCATTTTCTAAATAATATAGTTTTTTTCCATTTGGTAAGTAAAATAATTCTATATCCGATATTTTAAGTTGCAAAAAAATATACAAGCAATATGTCTTTTGTTGGATGGGTACAAATTAGATAAACCAATATTTCAGTCATTTTCTCATATTATCTTCAGAAATATGGCCTTTATTTTTAGGTCCAAATTTTCGCCAAGCATCAATTAAAAAGGAATTTCGCAGATTTTTTATTTTTGACTACAAAGTTAAAACGAAAACACGATAAAAACGCAGCATCTAAGAAAGTCTAAGACTGCAGGTCAAATCGTCAGATCGTCAAAGCAGTGTAACTACTGGCGCCATCTTTTAGCACAGACCAAACTAACAGGCGCAATGTAGACACATCAATTAGCCAGGAGATTACCACTAACACTGTAACTTACAACTACAGTTGCAGTTGTTTTATGTTTAACACTTGAACTCGTAAAAACTTTGCAGGTTTGCGGTTGCGGTAAAGGTGACATACAGGAACAAAACGAAATAAAGTAAAAAAGGTATTAACATAAAATGCATTTTACGCAGTCTTATAGGTAAATTTTACGGCTTTCTTGTTAGCAGCGTTTTCTAATTAGGTTATAGGAAAATGTGGTAGTCTTGTAAGATATGTGACTGGTATCTTTAAATTAAAAGCAATGAGGAAAGGTTTGTTCATCCTTAGAATTATTGTGCAATCGGGTATTTTTGTTCAGTCTTAGATTAAATTATGTAATCAAACAATTATTATCTACGTAAAATATTCCGTGTAATTAGGAACAAATAAGAAAGGAGTTGTTGCTTACCAACTTATCAGTTATTTATTTGTTTATATTTGTGTAAGAACCTGTCTATCTAATTGGAAATATTATTAATATTGCATCTTATCACTTAAATAGGTTAAAAATTTATATAATGTAATGCGTCAAAATAACAATGTGTTATCAATCTTCAAGGAAAATCATAGATAGTTTAAATATAGAGGTAATCTCAAATCATAATAATGTAGGGATATAGATAGAATAGATAATCAATTCTATTTCGATAAATTAATATTTTAAGTAACTTTGTAGAGCACGCCTACGAGTCTCCTCTAGATATAAAATTGAAAACAATACTGTTACAAAAGATAAACCTGATCATTTTATGTTCGAACATAAAACCAACTGTAAATTCCTAGTCAACTTTAAACTTAGTTTCTAGCACATAAACAAGGGAATTAAGGTTTTACCATAAAATTATTTGCAAATAAATAGTAATCTCACTGAAATATTAAACTGTGTCTGTAACCTTCAATAAGTAAGTGACCTTAATAAACAATAATAATTAAAGTTTTTTTTAAATGCCCTTAAAATCTATTAGTTATGACTCTCCAAAATTTTAATATAAGTAATTAAATAAATCGACGTAACAAGGTATGACCGAAAACGACAAATCAATAAATCCTGTTAACAGCAACAATTAAACAATTAATTTGAAAATAATTAACTTCGAAAGGCGACCTAAAGTCATTAAATATCAAAATAATTAAACCGCGGGTAAATTGATGAAAAATAAATTATTTGAGCGTGCGGCTTGCTCTGACTTATCGATTTTATCTTTATTGACATAACAATCAGCCAATTAGAGAATCCACACGGGGCATTGTCAGTATACGACTCAACAAACTCGTATATACTGTGGACTTGTAATTAGCCGCATTAAATTACTTACTTTAATAGACTACCGATTGTACAGTCCACCCAACTTCTAGAACAACACTTCGAAGATACAACCGACTTTATCTCCAAGCACTAAAATTGATTTTCGTTATTCCATGTTACAAAACCCATGTGGTGGACTGTATACTAGTTAAATAAACAAAACATATTTATGATACTATTTTCCAATTTGTATTAAGGAGAGCGATAACAACATTTGTATGGGGAGTTAAATACAATTCGAGTGATAAACTCCTTAAGTAAATCTTAATGTCGATGTTGTTTACGAGTAAATGTATCTTGTTTACAAAACGATGAGTACCACAATGTGTCGCAAACAGGTCTTTGTGACGTCAGCTTCTTAGAATAATTATATTGGGAAGAAAGGAATTATTTGTGTTCATTTATTTTAATGGGTTTACTGAAGGTGAAACCTTATTTTGCTTGTATAATGAGTGGAAAGATTCTTACCTCATGCCTTGTTTATTTATTTAGTACATTTTATTTTGTAGTTCATAGGCGGGCTTATTGCCTGAAGGTAGAACCTCTAAGAGTTACTGTAATTTTAACTACCTTTTTGGTTTATATTCTATGAGTTATAAGGTTACTTTTCTTACTTACTTAAATCAATTTGCAAAAAAAAGGAAGAAATAATTTGTCGTTTTAATACATGGAACCAATGCAACTGCCAAGTGTATTTGTAAACCACACAAAGAAGATAATATATTGTATTATCTAATGACGTTTATGTAAAATAAGTACTTTCTGTAATAGTGACAAGAATTTGCATTTAACCTCATTATAGACTGTCTCTGTTCTTACTTGAATGTTTTATTGGTAATTAATTAACTGTCGTATTGAAGTTTATTCTTAGTAGATTTATTATTTTTACTGTCAAAAGTTGACAAAATGTTATTCTGTCAACATTATTTTTTAGTCTAAAAATAAAACTGATCATATTTTTACCTACCTTAGTCTTTGACTAGATACAAACAAAATGTTTTTTTTTAAGGTTTTACCCAAACCCTGGATTGCGAAGTTATTTATTTTAAACTCTTTTGCATTTAAGAGCGTGTATGGCTAAGGGTATGTCTGATCTCTCTGCTTTGTGTCGAGTAACCTTCCCTTTTAACTATGGGGGTGAGGGAATAAAGAGTGCACCTGTGTTCATACAAATGTTCCCTACAATGTTGACTTCTTTCTGGCTTTTAGGTAGAGTTAGTTATCTCTCTGATCATACACATTCGTTCTTTACTATACTGTCTATATATTGTGTTGCCTTGTTTCTGATTTTGCTAGCTAAAGTTATTTACTTCTATGTTATTGAGTACTAGGTAGGAAAAAATAACTATTTTAGTGCGATCTTCTATTAGTTAGTTAAGATTTTAAGTACAAAGGAAACTGACATAGTTTTCCTCAATTGATTAATAGGAGTGCAAATTAAGTACATTCTAATGAAACAGCTTTCTAAATGTACCAAATAAGCAAAAACATTATATTTCAGCAAAAAGATCCCAGTATTATTTTTTCATTAAAATTTTCGTTCTACTAAAACAAATGATGTTCACAGAAATATCGCACGGTATTAAAATAATTAAAAGAAATTAATTACGAACATTTTTTCTTAATTGAATATTATTAAAGGACCCTTCGTTAAATGAAAAGCATAATAAGTATCAAAACGTCAGTATAATTTATTACGTTTTCAAGATATCTTTGTACATTTTTATACAAAACAATAATTTCATTATGACTAATAATTACAATCCAAAAATTACATTTATTTTCAAGTTTATAATTATTAAATCTAATATCACGATTTAGCTTAATTATTTTAAAATAGGTACTCAAGCGATACATCTAAGTATAGCCAATAAAACGATAACATTGCAGACATATATATCGTTATATACATTTTCATTATAATAATAATTATGAGTAAGCACATTAATAGGGTGTAACATACATATTATACGCTTTCATACAATTTAAAACAATCATTAAAATAGCTCAAAATTTTAAGGAAAGTATAATATAACGAGAATTTAAATTAAATAAACATTTATGAACAACCAAAAATTTGAACAAAATAAATACGCAATACTGAATTATATTAATATTGAGGATATTCATTATTATATTTTAAGCATCGAATACAATAAAATAACGTAAATCTTAATAAAACTATACACATCAATATTTATAATTGTGATTATCGGAATTACTTTAAACATCTTATGCTATTTGGTGTTGTGTTACAGTGACTGATCTGCGAATACATTCACAGTTCCAATAAACTATGTTAATACAATTAATAATAATTTTAATATTTGAAAAATGTTACCACAATCAGACTCAACATTTTCACACAAACTTTGTACAAATATTGTTTCATTAAAATACTCGTATTCTTGTAAAACGTCTCCGTTCCCGTAATGCTTAAATTACGTATGTGAAAATTGACAAAATGTATGACAATAATTAACAATATTATATTTACAATATGAAATAAATGGAGGTGAGAATATATATTTTAAAAGTGCAAGCTTTAGTGCAAAGAAATTAATTCAACTTACTGTTATGGGAATAGCAAATACCGAGATAAGTTTAAACAAAGTACGTGCGGCCCTTATTAGAGGCACTCCCGGTTATGGAGCGCGGTACAGTCGGCGAAATATCATCTACCCTAGAATACACGTGACCACTGCTAGGGGACAGCCTCAGGTCATAATTAAACCGAGGACAAGTCCTGTTGTCGATCGACATGTAGCTATTGTTCGAATTGTTCCCTTCCCCGTACGTGTTGTTGTCCGACGACGGAGAACTTTCATTCTGTGACGATTCCCCATCGTTCCTCTTACAATACTGTAAGGAATTCGTGAAATTCTGCTTTGAGCAAGTATCGTTTGAGACCGGCATTGTCGTGTATCTCAACGTCGGAGTCTGACGTAACGACTTCTTGAATACGCTCTTCTCAGAGCCTTTAACTGTGATAATGGTGTCGGTTGAATTGAGTAAAGCGATGAATCTGTCCCAGAAACGCGGGTCGTTCCAGGATATATTTTTGAATTTATCTAACACAAAACACAGTTCGTCGCTTATTTGATTGTTCTCTACGACTTTTATAAATATAACTTTATTCAAATCGCTACGATTCAGGGACTTTAGATAGCTAAAAAATATATTTTTGAAATGAATATCGTAGAGGTCGTTGCAAATAAAATTCGTTGTTAGAACAATAATAAGACGTTTGGATAACTTTGATGATTTTGAAAAACTGTCTAAGGTCAAAATATTTAATGAAGCCTCGTTAACAGTAAACTTTTTAGATGTCATTTTTCTAAACTCTATTTCTGACATTATGTTATGGTATATGAAATTTGTATCTTTGGTATTGCATATCACGTAGTAATCATACATGTGATTCGGATTACCTTCCAAAACATGATCGACGTTCGGACAAGACTGCTCTTTGAACAGTGGTACACCGTATTTAGTGTATAACCAATCACTAATCTCGTATCTGAATGCGTAAAATATAGCACCTATCAGGCAGATCACCGCGAGAATAATAATTACTCCACATATGGCGGCAAAGTAATTATCAGGAAGAAATATCGACTTGGAGACAATTTCATCTTTCGAAACAGTCGGGTCCCCTATTGATCCCATATACTCTTTACAATGGCTCAATACCGAGGCAATAGTTATTTTAGTTGGTTTTCCCTCAGTATCTGTACACAACATTTTCTCCGGGTCTCCGGGATCCCTCCTAAGCCACGAATCTAATTCAGCTATACTCTTACAGTCACAAGAATATTGGTTGCCCTCAATGGATACATGAGCTAAACTTTTGGAAGACGAAGCTAATAATTTCCAAGGGAAAAAGTTCACGAGTTTGTTGTCATCAATTCTTAGAACCGAAAGCGATTTCAATGAGGAAAATGTGTTATTCGCAACATGTACAATCGCATTATGGTCTAAATAAAGTTCATTCAAATTATTTAGATGTAAGAATTCATCCCCTTTCAACTCAACCAATTTATTATTCTCCAAATGTAAAACTCGGAGTGAATCGACACCTTTAAAAGTTTGGTTATTTACTTCTTTCAACTTTGTGTTGTTCAAGTATAACACTTGAAGTTTCTTCTTGCCTATAAACACGTGATTTCCCAGATGGCTGATGTGATTTCCATCTAAATATATTTCGGTAGCGTCCATCGGAATTCGTTCGGGCACTTCTGTATAGCCGGCGTCCGAACAATCTACTACGTTCGCATTCCATGTTATGTCGTGATAGCATCTACAGTTATTTGGACAAATCATTTCACAGTCACATGCTACAAAGTCACAACAATGACACAGGGCGAAACAATGGCTTTCGTACGGACAGAGAAAGTCGGAAGGTGACATGTCTATTATCATCTTTTTTCCTTTAGCGCGCGAATGGACCAACGTACAAAAGGCTTTATCTAAATCTAACACGCGCGGGTATTGTCGACTGTGACTCAAATAATTAATGCGTTGAATCCATTCCATTGAACAGTCACAAACAAATGGGTTGCCGCTTATAAAGAACTCTGGTAAATCACTATCTTCGTCTATTTGATCTAACCTAAATGCGTTCATGTCAAGTTGTACCAGTTTGTTATTATTTAACGCCACAGTTAATAGCCTTTTTAGTTTAGAAAATGAGCCAACTTGAATGCCTTGAATGTTGTTGTCGTTCAAATAAAGTTTTTCTACAGATTTTGGTATCGAGGTCACAGTTATTTGACTTATATTATTAAAACTTAGATCTAGTAATTTAATATTTACATTAGAATACATATCATCATTCACAAAGTTTTCTATATTATTCTTGTGAAGGTCTAGCCACTCTAAGCTATTAGGAAAACTTCTAAAATCAAAAAAAGTAAGTTTGTTTGCAGACATATTGAGCCAAACCAAACTATTCAAGGTGTTAAAAATTCCATCGAATTTAGTGATTTCATTACCATCCATTCTGAGCAACTTTAAGTTAACATTTTTCCTAAAACAACCTGGGGAAACATGTTTTATTTTATTTGACGCCAAATTAAGTACTTGAAGTTGTGGTAAATGTTCAAAAGTATCTTCGTTTAAATACGTAACTTTGTTATCCACTAACCGTAAACCGAAAAGTTCAGAGAGTCCCCTAAAGTTTTCGCGATTCAAATGTGTAATATTATTTTTTCCGATATCTAGTGACCTTAGGGACCTAAGTTTACGTACTGATGAAGGAAACACCGACAAACTATTATCATTTAAAACTAAATCCTCAATAGCTGTCATATTTTCAAAAGCATCCTCGTCTATATGCTTAATATTATTGTTGTCTATGAACAATTCGTGCAGAACGTGCAAATCCGTGAACAAATGTGTGTGAATATGTACAAGTTTATTGTTTGAAAGTGTAAGGGAGTGCAAGTTTCGCAGTTCACCAAATGCATGCTCGTCTATAGAAGCAATTTCATTATGTTCCAAGTTCAATTTTTGTAAACTATATAAATCGTGGAACATATGACGGTCTATCCTATTTAATCTATTGTACGAAAGATTAAGTATAACCATGCGAAGTAATCCTACAAATGTGCCCTTATTTATCCACTGACTAGTAAGTATGTTATTTGATAAATCTAATATTTGTAATTGGTCTAAACCTTCAAATAGTCCTGGAGGTAAAGTATTTATAGTGTTGTTGCTAAAATTAATTTCTTTCAAGGACTTTGATTCAGAAAATAGTTCGGGAGGAACAGTGTTTAAAAAGTTACTAGATAAGTTTAAAACCTGCAAACTGAGCAATCCTTCAAAGGCACCATCTTCTAGGGTAGATATTGCATTATTTTGTAGAAACAATTTCGACAGTGAACGTAACTTTGATAAACTATTGTCGGTCAACACGATTAAGTCATTATACGACATATCAAGAACTTCTATAACTAGATTGCAACTTTTAACGCTTAAATTCTGCTCTCTTAAAGAATCAGAAAAACCAATTGTCTTTATGTTTTGTAAGTGATTATTTGATAGTTTCAGTATTTTCAAACTGTACAATTGACAGAATGTTTCTGTCTTAGTGCTCCAAATGTTATTGTCGCTCAGGTCGAGTTCAATTAACTCGTTCAAGCCCGCGAAGGCCTGTTCGTGTAGCTCCATTGTCATCGCAGACCACTCGCTGTTGTGAGTTGTCACGTGCAGACGTTTTAAGTCTTTAAAGTTTTCAAAAGCGCGTGCCGGTATTTGGCGTATCTTGCATTTATCGACAACAAGGTCTCGCATCTTTGAAAGACTTGTATGTTTTCCTGGCGGCTTTTCAGCCTGGGTAGTTAGTGTGCTTTCGAAAAATAATATCTCACTGCACTGTACGTGTAACGAAATCACGTCTTCAAAGTGTGTCCTGCTAATATTTTGTAACAGGTGGTCCAAACTGCTTATGGTTCGGATCTTGCAGAAAAGAACCGCGTTCTCCGACGTTTCCGCTTCGAGGCTGCGGTACGCGCACTCGTGCGGCATTTCGGCCGCGGAGTTCCTCTCGACGGCATGACAGTAAAACAACACGTACACTATGATTCGATTAAAAGTTCGGCGCTCGAGTCTTTTCGCGACAGTTTGTTTTACTAGCATTTTACGATTATATGCGAGCTGCGAAGAGGCATTGAGGTCGGCAGTGCCATTTATGAGGGAGCGAATTGGTCGATCACGTCATAAATATTCACGCTTTGAAAACGACATCGCGACTCGCGTGGCATGACCAGAGTTTAGCACGGTGGCGACAGGCGTGTGGCGCGTACGGCGGCTGCCCACCGACTGAGCGGCGCTCTGTGACTCCGCCCCACGGCGTCGTACGCCCCGCGCTGCCGCGCCGCCCCGGCGTCTAAAGAAACTTCATCTCATACTATCAAGGGTGCATAAACCGTTGAATTATTCCCGTGCGGGTGTATCGAGCATTAATTATAAACAATCTGAGATCTAGTTTCGTAGAGCTTGTTGTTGTGCTACGACTTTCTTCCCGCTCCAGGGACTCTGGAGCTGATTCTAATGAGATGCATTTTTTTACTTTAACAACATTAGCTTAAGTTCTAAGACAGTTACTTAAGAACTGAATAAAAGAAGTTCTAAGATCAAATGTACCCCATGAGTGTATTTTGTATAAAAAGACCTTAGAAGATAAACGGTAGCACTCTAAAAACTTTATACATTGAATACAAAGTTGGCTTTTTTTAAACAATACTCTTTTAAAAAAGGGGCTAATACCGTTATATTACGAACACCTGTTGTGTCTTGAACAAGTTCGGTAAACTTTTTACTCAGGCTCGTTCTCGTGAAAATGGGATAAAAGACTTGCAAAATAGTTTTCTGGGACACCACATGGTTCTGAAGTTAACGTGCTCTCCTATATTATGGTCGACGAAAACCTCTTAAAGCTGAAACAACTTTTTTTGAGAATTTTTCACGTTTTCCAAGTGTTCGTGTAACACGTGAGTATTTACATATTGTATTGTTATATGCGTTTGCTTTCTCGTTTATAGGTGTCTTTCTTGAGAGCAGAAAAAGCGTGTCTTGGCTCGTATTAATAATTTGCGTCCACTGACAACGAGCTTATGCTTTCGTAATGAGGTTACATATTGAGGTTCTTTTTTACAAGGTGAAAACATGCGACGACTGAATATTCATTTCCTTTTATGTACTCATAAATATGGTAAAGTACTTATTAAGAACTTTTCCTTCTTGTATTTTGTTAGTAGAGGAAGGACTTTTTAGGAAAGAAGGCCGCTGTTAGGAAGACACCTTTATACTAACTTCAGTTCAAATGCTTTATTTTTTTATTAGAAACTAGGGAATCACGAGTATACTTCTACCTCTTTTTTACCATTTCCTTAAAAAAACTATGGACACCTAGTAATTCGCACCGGTATCAATGACAAATGAATAAAAAATACCTCAAATTTAGAACTTCGTCCTTTTTGGATCAGTTCGATCCCACATCATTGTATCAGTGCAGCACTCATAGTTCATCTGATGACAGGTGTCGCCACCATCGCCCTTCTCATAACATTAAACTCGGAATTAATTATAACGAGCGTGTGGGACTTCTCACAAGTTTCTTTGCTCTTTGAAGTATAATAAGTTTAAATTATAAATATATTATTAATGTGCGTTTGTAACACACATGGGGTAGGGTGAGTTGTTTTCATATTAATATTTATGTCAGATACTTCCTAATAATGGTCGCATAAATTATGATCTTTACGTTTAATTGGCTAATGTTGCTCCTTATTTTGGTTGATTGAGTTTGGAATATTTTTTTTCTTGTCATAGAAACAGAACGGCCTACAAAAATTGTTGCAATACACTTGTTACGTGGGCGTTGTCATGGTAGGTACGTAAATAGTATCTATGATACCATTATTGATGGAAGTAAGGCCTAGTTTACATAATAATAGAGTATACTTGGTACATATATACAAATATGTATATAAATACGATAGAAGCGTAGGCGATACGCAAACATATTAGATACTTACTGAAACGCGATTGGCGGCTCATTTTTTGCCGACAAGATAAAACATATATTATTAATTCAAAAACTAATCATAAACAACAATCTTACTCGAATAATAAATCCCACATTGTTTCCTAATCTAGATCTTCTAAATAGCCGTAAAAAACATCGTCTGACCAAACACACATAATAACATCCTTATAATAATAGTGTACGCCTTAACTATGTAAGCACAGAAAAAAGATGGCCAACAATTTTATCGAGATTCAAAAACCGGATACAACAACCTTATTATTTTTCGTAACTACCATGAGTTTACATAAATAATTCAATAGTTTAAAATATTTTAGTTTTACTTGAGGTTCTGTAGTTTCGATTTGATATCGTTTTATAGGATGGGCTATAAAAGTATCGTTTAAACTGAGATGTGTAAAACAATTTTATAGACTTAACCTGAGATGTATTTGTGTCAAGAATTCACACGTTTATAAAGAGACAAGTTTAATGTAAATAAGAAATGGTACCTGACCACAATATGTTTAAAAGCTAGTTTACTTATTTATAGTCTATTTTAAATAAACAGTGAATTTTGCCAAGCACCTTGAGCAACATTAAGAAACTAAACGAAATAGGTTTCTTTACTAAACGGAAAAAGGGCTTCTTGTTAATTTTTAAACTATACTTTTTAATCAAACAACCAATCAAACATACTCCTTTTAATTCAAAAGAAGAACAGACAAAAACAAAATGGAAACGGAATCCATTCATAAATCGAACCCTAAAAAGCGCCCACTATATTTAAGCTTAAAGGTAATTACTAAGTTCGAAGTTGAAGTACACAACTAGAGTGAACCAGGAACGAATGAACGAGTGAACGAGTGAATGATTAGCATGGGAAGAGTTTATGTAATAATTGGCCAGTGCGTAATTGAGCTATGTGGGCCTGAATGCACAAACAAGTATAAGGCAATTTGTAGTTCGTGATAGCAGAGAATGGACCACCCACTAGATATGTTAAGGAGACTGTAGAATGTTGATGGATATACTTTGTTATTTTTTTACGTTATTATTTTTTGTTTGGAATTAGTTTCAATTGCTTTTGTTATTGTTTGGTAGGTTTTCGGGGTCCGTGGCTTACGCCCCCAGTGGTCGAGGCACCTGTGGCCGACGCCCCCGATTCGATTAATTTAATATATATATATATATATATATATATTTTTTTTTTTTTGTGCTTTTTCACTTAGTACAGTAAATAAGAAAAGTGTAACCATAATAATTAATAATAATAATAATAATAATAAGCCCCCCAAAACCCTTTCCTTACGTCCGAGCTGAACATCGAGCTCACGTGGGGGGCGGACACGTGTACAGTACTTTTGTACTAAAAACTTACACGGCTAAACAGGAAAGGTAACCCAATATGGAGATGAGTAAAAGAGTTTATGATTTGCGGTCGCTTCCCGGGGGTCGCCGGGGCACATCTGGAGCCGATGCTGGATGTCACAGCATGCGAACCATCGGCGGTGAGAGGCTGAGCAGGCGGGCTTCTCCCGACAAACGTACTACAGCCGGTCGTCGTGTTCTGAGCAAGCGGGCTCACGACGTAGAAGCTACAGCTGAACTTTCGGGCGATGATACAGTTTCGCTATTTTCTTCCATCCCTTCAACTCGCCCTTCATATATGACAAGAAGTCTATCTACCTCTAGTATACTTGAAAGTGTTGTGCAAGAGGTCACCCTCGACCATGATCTTGCACCCACCAAAAGTTCTTCTAATATGCGCAGACGATGGACACCAGAAATGAATGAGTTCATACTGCGCACTTATCTTCAGTTGACTTTGATAGACACAGATACAAAAACTTATCTTGAACCCCTGCACCTTAAATTCACCGAAAAGTTTCCTAATATGCAGGTTAGTAGACAGAGAGTAGGAGATCAACGTAGAGCCATCATTAGAAATAAGCTTTTGCCACAGGATATTATTGACAAAATATATAATGAAGTTAAAGAAGAACTTCAACAGATACAAGCTAATTTACACACACCTTCACATACACTAGCCCACGGGCATTTGACACAAATACACCGCTCAGAAATGAGCAACACACAAAACACAACACAGACTCGTATGAGATGGACCAATGAGTATAACGAGGCTATAATGCGGGCATATTACCGAATAACATCACTGGGAACAAATGAAACTGCATACCGAAAACCCTTGCATCAAGATTTTATAAACAGGTACCCCGCACTTGCTCACTTAAGCGAGCAACGAATAGCCGATCAGAGAAGAGCGATATTAAATAATAAATATGTTAGCGATGATAGATTAAATATATTAAAGAATGAAATTTCTGCTGAACTAGGGCTTAATATTAATAATACCGGTAATTTCTCAAGTAACGTCATTAATACACTCAATCTCAGCAATAATGAGAGTAACTCTCATATTCAAGCTAATAATACTCCTACAAATCTTTTATTGACGCCCAACAGTCCTACAGAACCATTTAATAACATGCTCTTAAATCTATCTCATACTGATCATAGCACACCAACATCTCAAGTAACACGAAATCCGGTAATAGATGAGACATTTCAACAAGCGTTCCTTTTTTATAAAAACACTAGTCCCACTGAAAGAGTCTATATTCCTAAGCAAAAATCGTCCAAAAACTTATCGCGCACTGTTAGCTATGTGAATCAAGTTATTATACCGGAAAATGTTAGCATAGACACCGATTTTTCCACGTTACAAACGGTTATATATAGTGCAGCGTGGACTACAGCTAAAGTAAATGGGACGAAAATAGCGCTTGAGCCTTTAGAAAATCTTAGGGACATTAGAAATGAACGTAAGCCAAACTGGCAAAATCGCTTAGAGCGAAAACTTAATGACTTGAGGTGTAAAATAGGTAGAGTCAACCAATTCATTAATGGTAACAGAAGTAGAAAAGTAATAAGCCATTTTAATAGTATAAGTAATCAATATAAAACCCACACTATACACGAAGAACCTAACACACAAGCTACACACATATTAGATACGCTAAAGCAGAAACTCTTCGTTGTATCAGGCCGACTTAAAAGATATAATGCATGTACCCTTAGAAAACAACAGAACTATCAATTCAATAATAATGAAAAACTTTTTTATCGCAATATTAAAAGAACCACGTCAAATATTCAGGAAAATAGATCAAATGACAATGAACCTAACAACCCGGACCCACAGGCTTTGCAAAATTTCTGGGCTAGAATTTGGGAGAATCCAATAGGACACAATGAACAAGCTGATTGGATACAAGCAGAAGCGGCAAATACGAACACCCAGAACATGGTATATGAAAATGTCTCCCCGCAAGTATTTCATAAAGTCATCTCCCGTCTACATAATTGGAAAGCACCTGGGTCCGATTATATTCACAGTTACTGGTATAAAAAATTTACATCGGTTCATTGTTATATATGTAATTTTATTAATAGTTTCATTCAAGATCCCAGTCTCATACCAGCATATATAACAGCAGGAACTACTTATTTGATACCAAAAGACAGTAATGACCTTAGTAATCCAGCGAAATACAGGCCTATCACTTGTTTGCAGACGTTGTATAAAATTGTGACATCCTGCCTGTCTGAAATAATTTATGAACATGTTGATGCTAATAACATCCTAGCAGAACAACAGAAGGGATGTCGCAAATTTAGCCAAGGATGCAAAGAACAACTAATAATCGATTCTGTTGTATTAAATAAAACCCACAAAAATAAATCTGATCTATTTAGTATGTACATTGATTATAAGAAAGCTTACGACTCTGTTCCTCATTCGTGGCTTGTCAAAGTTTTAGAAATATATAAAATTCATCCAACAATAGTAGATTTCCTTAAAAGTATAATGTCAAACTGGACCACGGTGCTTAGACTCTCTACGGCAACCGGAGCATTAGAAACCGATACAATAAAAATACAGAGAGGCATCTTTCAGGGTGATGCCCTCAGCCCATTGTGGTTTTGTCTTGCGCTAAATCCTCTCTCTAACATATTAAATGCTACAACTTTAGGGATACCTCTCACTTATACTGAAGAGACACTGACAGAAGTAGTAAAATTAAATCACTTGCTTTATATGGACGACATTAAATTATATGCAAACAGTGAGAGTGAACTTAACGAATTAGCTTATTTAACAGAGCAATTTACAAATGATATTAAAATGGAATTCGGTATTGACAAATGTAAAATCAATTCAATTAGAGCAGGACAGAACTATCAACATCAATACACTTTATCGACATTAGAACACATAGAACCATTAAATGAACATGATACATATAAATATTTAGGATATAGTCAGTCGTCACGGATACAGTACAAAGAAACTAAATATAAATTAAAGCAACAGTTTCAGCATCGATTGAACGTAATTTTAAGAACAAATCTTTATTCTCGAAATACAATTAAAGCAATTAACACCTTTGCTATTCCCGTGTTAACTTATTCTTTCGGAATAATAAAGTGGACCAAATCAGACTTAAAAGATTTGCAACGTAAAATAAATACAACATTGACTAAGTTTCGTAAAAACCACCCTAGATCTTGTTTGCAAAGGCTTACGCTGCCACGAAAAGAAGGAGGAAGAGGACTTATTGACATTTCAAACTTACACAATAGACAGATAACCACACTTAGACAATATTTTTTTGCTAAAACAGAATCCTCTATTCTCCATAAATTAATAATGAAAAATGATAAACAGCTAACACCATTAAATCTGAAAGACCCACTAGAGCAGAAGAATGAAAAACAAATCGACATTAAAACCAAGATCCTAGAATGGAGCCAGAAGTCCCTACACGGAAGACATCGTCAAGACTTATGCCAAGTAAATGTCGACAAAGAGGCGTCGAACGCGTGGCTGAGTCGAGGCGAACTCTTCCCGGAGACTGAAGGCTTCATGATTGCAATACAAGATCAGGTCATTGAAACCAGAAATTACAGGAAATTTATTATCAAAAACCTAGCCAATGATGTATGCCGAAAGTGTAATAGTGCTCCGGAAACCATACAACATATCACTGGTGCGTGTAAGTCAATAGCCCAGACTGATTATAAACATAGGCACGACCAGGTAGCTAATATTATCCATCAGAAACTAGCATACCAATATAAATTAGTAGATTCCATAGTACCATATTACAAGTATAATCCTGAGACGGTTATAGAGAACTCCACAGTAAAATTATATTTTGATAGAGCCATCCTTACGGATCGGACTGTTCACTTCAACAGACCTGACATTACACTTATTGATAAAACAAATAAAACTGGTTACCTTATTGACATCGCAGTGCCAAATACGCACAATTTGCAGACCACCATAGCAGAAAAAATGTCTAAATACACGGAATTGAGGGATGAGATCACCCGAATTTGGCATCTGCAAAAGGTAACAATAGTCCCAATAGTACTATCCACGACGGGAGTAATACCTTGTCAGCTACATCAATCTCTTATCTCTTTAAATCTTTCTCCGAACACTTATCACCTACTGCAGAAAGCAGCAATCTTAAACACGTGTAGAATAGTTAGAAAATTTCTGCAGTGTGAGCCTGACAACTCACAATCTAGCAATATTAGGCCACAAGTTAATTTTAGCCAATAATTAATAAAACTGATGGACACTTGGCTTAGGCCCGTGCCACCAGTTCTTCCGGTTTACCCCGAGAATTGTATAGATCCTTCGAAATAATAATAATAATAATAATATTCCAGGACATATCACACAGGGTTGTCTGATCCCAAGCTAAGCAGAGCTTGTGTTATGGTAACCAGACAACTGATAAACATACTTATATATTTCTAAATACATACATATTATATAGATAAATTACACCCAGACACCGAAAAAATGATCGTGCTCATCACACAAACATTTGTGCCGGGTGGGAATCGAACCCACGACCTCCGGTACAGCAGTCAGGGTCTCTAACCACTAGACCAACAGGCCCGTCTAAGTCTAGTAATTAAGTATTATTCCTTGCTAAATAAAAGTTATTTATCAAATAGCAGAAAAAATAGATTGCCATTTAACCTTATTAATCATTTAATCCTATTTGATTATAATGAGGACGGTAACAGGATCATCGCATTTGTATCAGACAAAGCTTTGGATGAATTTAAATGTGC
This sequence comes from Autographa gamma, assembly GCA_905146925.1. Classification (NCBI taxonomy): domain Eukaryota; kingdom Metazoa; phylum Arthropoda; class Insecta; order Lepidoptera; family Noctuidae; genus Autographa; species Autographa gamma. The sequence continues at coordinate 4,892,793 of LR989858.1, forward strand.
ACCACTTCTTCTGTGACACATTTGATTGTTGCCCCTGTCCCTTCAAACAGATTTATACTATCCACGGAGATATTGGGAATAATTCAGATGATTATTTAAAATCTGATATCGGTGATAAATAAATAATGAAAATGAACTAAGACTTTCATTTTTCTAAACATACATCCAATATAAAAGCATTTCTATGTTATAAATATAATTATGATTTAATATTAAATATATACATACAATAACTGGGTCCATATTGGCTCACATAAAATTTTGAATCCTATTCTTGATCTTACCACCGATTTGTGTTCATAATAATCACTCTTCATAATATTTTTTTTCATACTTTTTTTATTCATACTTTTTTATTACTACCAACGGATCTCATAACCGTTAGTGATCATATTTTTTTTATTAATTCTTTTGCTACCAAGAATATATTTGTTTCCGAACTTGTTTCTTTACAACATTCAGTAATCATATTGCTTTAATTAATAATGTTGTTACTATAAAAATATATGTGGGTAGAAGATGACGTATTTGGGTACCTACATACGTCGTCGCTCGCTTCGCTCGCTCTGTTCCTAGGTCACAATATGTAACCTAACCTAACCTATTGATCTCTGTCACATAGTCGAACCTAACCAAGCAATGGATTTTTGGGCCTATGTCAGTTCCATACTATACATTTTACATTACACCAATTGAGTATTCGATAAAATACATGTTTTTATTTTTTCAAATTAACCAACAAAAACACATATTTTGAATTACATACGCCGATTGGAATATTGTAATAAAAAAAATATGAATGTTGAAATTATTATGGGTTTCGATCATTAGTACAAACAAAAATATTAGTAAAAATAAATGTTTAATGAAATTATGAATTTCAATGATTACATATTTTAATATTTAGTATTTAATTTTTTTATGAAGAATGATCATTATGACTTTAAATGGTATGAGAAATATTTTCAGACATCCGATGATAGGAGTTGAAAAGTTATGTAAGACAAAGCGCCCCTACAATAACTATATATTTATTATAATTTTTTAACTTTTTTGTGCCTGACAGTACATTTGATCAAAAATTGATTTGAATTAAATTTATCGAATCGGGAGCGTCGGCCACAGGTGCTTCGACCACTGGGTGCCTAAGCCACGGACCCGGTTTTCGATGACTTCATGGAGAAAGTTTTTTTTTTTTTTTACCTAGGTAATTAACGACTTTTTTTGTATTAGCTAAGATCTATCTTTTGTACGCTTAAGATAGTTAGGTATTTATTAGGAGATTGATTTTTTTTGTATTTTTATTATGATATTTTTTGAAATGTCAGGTAGGTGTATAAAAACTAATCTGCCTAAGTTTTTGGACTATATTTGAGCCAACTTAAATAGTTATGGCCTCTTTAAAAAATAAGTTTTTAACACAGGACAACTTTAAGTCTAGGAATAAAATGTTTCGTGGCAAGAGACTTCACCTTTATCTTTTAGCATTTAAATGGATTCCCGTAGACTACAAAATTACCATATTATGTCTTCTACAAGTTTTTGTGTTTAGTCAATGGAGAATTCAAATCCTACACGATAGGAAATAAACTTGGAATAAACTTTATTTGTGACTTAAATTGTCGTTGATTGAGCGTGTTTCACGATAATTTATTGCATTTTATTGTCTTTCGATTTCTTAAGTTTATATTATTGAAGCTTTTATATTTATTTATCGATCTTGTCATTTAGACAAAACAATTTTATATCTATACCAAAAATATTGTACCTATTTAAATTAAATAGAATAAGGCTAGGGCTAGCTATGTATGTAATACCAATTTTTTTAAAACTCAATTTTACATTTGAGTATATTTGAGAGAGTTATAATCCTACTAATATTGTAAATGTGAAAGTTTGTGAGAATGGATGTGTGGATGTTTGTTACTCTTTCACGCAAAAACTCCTGAATGGATTTTAATGAAACTTTACAATAATGTAGTTTATACATCGGAATAACACAAAGGCTATAATTTATGAAGATAGTGTATGAATTGTAATTCGTACGGGTGAAACTGCGGGGCACAGCTAGTAAAAAATATTTTACATTCTGTTTTTTCATACTGCCTATTACCAAAATACAAAGTAAGCAATCCTAAACGTCGCCCTAACAGCTTTGTTTGGTAAATCTTTGATTTATTTTCCCATGAGTTGGTTTAAAGATAATTATATTCACCGCTAGATGGTTGTAAAGAGTGGTTATCGAGTGAACCCGCCCCGCCCCTGGCAATAATCACCTTGGTAGCTGTGTAGGTGCAACGAATTTTGATATCGATACTTTTTACAAAATGAAAATTTCATTTTCTCAATGTTAGACATTGAAATAAAAGAGCTTTTTTCGCGGTTTATATTAAAAAAAAAAAACAACAAATATTTGTTCCTCTTATTTTTTAGAAATAGAAGAAATCTTTATAAACAAAATTTAAAATACCTTAGTGAATAGTTTACTTTAGTATCTTTTAAAAGTTATCACGTATTTTTAACTTAAAAAAAAATATAATCAGCAAAACAGTTATTGAAATGCAGCATCGAAGTATGTAACTCGAACTTTTTCTTTAACTAAGTTGCCCCGGCACATCAGCATCTAGTCCGATCGGATTCATCTAAATGCCAAATCTATTTTTTTATGGAACACCTATCTATCACCTGACCTCCACAAAAGTAAACTGGACAATACTCTTAAACAATAGGATTTTTATTCTAACTCTCCTCATTTAAAATCTAAGACATAGCTGAAACTCATTTCTCCAAATATGGGTTGTATTACTAGTTATTTCTTTCTATCGATATTGCATGCACACATCACTAAAACAGAACCTAAACGGTATGCATATTAAATTTGATTCGCGTGCTCAAACAATATACCTATTTATTTTTGTTAACCGTAAACTGGGGCGGGCTATCGCTAACTCCTTTTTAAATAAATAGTACTTGAAATGTTTGGATTACATTACTTTGGAGATTCAAAGCAAAAGGAACAAAGAAGTTCCAATAATAAACCGCAAAATAACACTAAACGTTTATTGGTATTTTCAAGACCTAGGCAACAGTATTACATGCTTATATTTTCTGAAAAGAAAACATTTTTATAATTGAGTTTTTTCAAAGGGTTTTTTTGTACGTTCCTTCGTGTTTATGTGAAAGGAAAAGCTTCAAACTCTGTATTTGCACACTTAGTACATACTAATAATATAAATGAAGGCTTAATTTATTCTGTTTTATTTTTATTTTTCATATATTGTAAATCTAAAATTTATAATTTATAGGCTCTTGGAGACAATCAATAAAATTAGCGCAAAAAAACAGAAGTTTTAGCCAATGTGGTTGGTATTGTTTATTTAATAACTATGCATGTTCGCTTTAATAAATTAACGTTTATTAATACTGTATTTAGCAAACAATGTTATAAAAAACGGAAAGTCGGACTGTCGCGACATTTCTTTGTTCTTAATTGGCTATAAGTATTTAAAAATACGTTGTGTTGACATTCTGCGTGTTAACTCGTACATTATACTCCAAGTATAAATCTACACTAGTTACTTCAGAATGCAAAAGTTTATGTTAATAGAAGCACTCATCAGTAAAGTTATCGCTATTATTTATTAATTCAAAATAGAAGCACTTTCTGCAAAAAATATCTATTATGCACACATACTAAGCAAAAGTTTAATTTTAAACTTTTTGCTGTGACTGAATTAAATATTGGTAATCAGTAGGTACTAACCTAATGTAGTAGCTGGGACAGCAAGGATTGAAAATAATATTTAAAATAAAGGAGAATGACCAAGTGACAATGGCACTTAGTCTCACTATCAAATTTGTTGTGCCACAATGTTATATATCTTAATATAAAGTATGATTCATGTACTTTTAAATACAGTAATTATTTTTTAAATTATTCTCCGCATTTTGCCGTAGTTTTGAATTGAAATAGTTGTAAAAAGCGAATATTTTATGAATTACATAACTTTTTTCAGACATCATATCCAACTAAGTATTTATAACTAATGTTTGTTGATGGCACAAACTTGTCGTGAAGACATGTTCTACTTTTTATGGTAAACTTCGTTACACTACTTTAGACACTTTTTAAACAATATGCATTTTTAAATACTACATCCAACTTTTACAACTTCAGACATACGGGACTTCTTTCTTTTAAAAGCTTCACCAGTCTTTTTCTCAAAAAGTAATTTATCTTCAAGTTTTTGAGTAACCTAATTTCTTGAGAATTTATAGTGACAAGTAATTTTTGTTTAGAAATGGAAGTCGCTTATTTTAACATTTATGAAAGAATTAATATGTATAGCTTGTTTAACAAGAAAAAAGTGAAATTGCTACAAAAATATTTAACAATGTTGCGCGTAATATAGTAGAGGAAAATGATCGGAAATCTACTCCTTTGTTATTTCACCTGCAACTGAGTACCTTGTTTTCAATTCAGCAAACTTCACAGACAAAGTTCCCGATCGCTAACTTGTGAATTCTGTTTAACACAACCGTAAAAGAATCAGTGAGGGGCCCTAACAAAAACACTTTTAAAAATAGAAAGTTTCCCCTTCATTTCGTCTGTGTTTACACAGTTCTCATCTAGATGAAAAATTGAATCGTACGTCTGAAATGACAACGTAACGCGTGTGAATCATCTGGACTTTGACAACCCTTGTTTTACCGACAACTTATCAAAACATATCACTTATTCACTAGCCAATAAGGTCTGAAATCGATTGGCAAGTGTTTTAGCAACTGCAAATGTAAAGTGGCGTTCAGTAAAATAAACACAGTGTAAATTAGTGTTGGGAGTATTCAGTACAATTAACACATATAAGAGACGTGTAGGAAGAGACATGCCATTAGTCATGTTCTAACGATAATCTTTGAATAACAAACGTTTGTCATATGGCTGGAGAATGTATTGTAATATGTACTGGCCCAGAAATTTTGATATTTCAAGCCGAAATTCTGGAATTTCTAAAGTTCCGATGCTCAAACTCGAATGAGAAGTATTATTTTGAGCCTAAAGAAATAGAACTTAGAACTTTAAAAACAGAGAAAGAAAAACACTTTTAAGCTAGATACTATTCAGAATAAAAGACTTTTTACAGTCTAAATGTGCGCATGCTACCTGCAATAGGTAGATGGATTTGATCAGGTACCTAAAGGCTATTCAAATATGATTTGCGACAGTTATAATTTTAGTTAATAACCCATATGCTGTCTAGACGCTATAGACCTTTCCGAGTCTCTGTGTGCATACAGTGTGCTTATTTAAATTCAAATGTAAACAGAACATAAAGTTAACATAAGTAGTTAACCCCTGATAATTACTCCAATAATATGAAAACAAAAGCATTACAATATTCACATCATAAACTCCAATAAAATGTTCTCTACGAGGCTTATTTAAAACATTTTTATAAGCGAATTACAGTTTGCAAACAGTAAAAGTTGTAGTCTACAGTCAAACAGGTATACCGATAAAGTCAGATTACAGTGAGCCAGGCTTATCGCAAATGTATCGACTATTGGGAACACGTGAATTTTAATACAACAAATTGGCTTATACAAACTAAATAAAAATCATTCTGTTCATTTGTTTATGTTGTGTTTGGATATTAATTTGATTTAATAGAAGAAAGGAAGCCCTTGCCTTGCAGTGAGATATAAAGTGGACTAATAATAAAAAAGATAATAAGTTTTGCTAAACTAGTGTATTGGTATCTATCTATTGGTATCTAGTCTATTCTAGTCTAGTAGTCATCGTTTAGTGGTTTGCATTACTTGAGATAGTTCTTACCAAGACTGACTAACCACTGCGTCAGACAAAGTCATATTCGTTTATTTAATTTGTTATTTCTTAACTAGCAACTAACTTCTACCTAGCTTTGATCATGATAAAGAAAATAATATCTCATTAAAATGTTCTGTACATTTTACGATTAAAATCTTTATTGCTTAAAGACAAACACTTATTTCAATATTATCATAATATAGTCACACAAAAGTGTTTAACCATAAAAGTACGTTTATTTCACATGATTACGATTACCCACACGTCTATAAAGACATAAACACCGTAACGATGTATTTAACTAAAGAATTAATTAAAAACAAAATACCATCAAACAATTGTGATCGTCAGATATAGCTTATCTGTCCATTGCATTTTTTATTTTATCACCCATAAAAGCTCTACTAACAGAATCAGAAATGTAATAAAAAAATAACAATATTCAAGCAATAAACACAATCAGTCTTCAATATTATAATGTGGTGATATAAAACTCTTATAAAACATTGTAGGAAGTCGTTCACCCCTTTACGAGGCTCTATGTATATAATTTAGGTGTAATATCGGACAAAAAGTTGGATATCCTACGGCGTGCGTACGGAATATTTTACCTTCTTAGGGTTCTGTACCTCAAAAGTAAAAAGCGGAACCCTTGTTGTTTGTCTATCTGTTTGTCAAGACTCTTTTTCTCAGGAACGCATGGAGGTATCAAGTGTAAATGTGTAAATTAATGCATATCGAATACACAGGTCTACTGTGTCTTGTAGCTGTAAAAAGTCAAACTTCTAAGCCAACGCTTCCAAAGGTTGACAAGTTTGTGACACTCGCAATCGGGAATCAATAAATATATATTTTTTAAATAGCTATAAAAATACATCTATAAGTACAGACTTATACGGAACCTACGAATATTATGGACCTCATTTAATGTAACACCTATCGTAAAAATAGTCTTCCAAAAAAAAATATTTTTATTTATTATTATTACGGTGCACCAACCGGCCAAGTCCGACTCGCACTTGGCCGGTTTTTTATGAATCAGTTTGCGATGATAGTAGAATCGATTCGCGGGTTTTATTGCAAGGTATAATGTCCGTCGTTAGCATACAATCCTATAATGGGATTTGTAACACATCCTGTGAGAATAGAATTGTTATAAAATCTGATTTGAAACTGCAAAGGCTTCGTGTCTTGTTAAAGATATTATTTTTTGAATTTCTAAAAAATAAATTACAATTATTAAAAAACGCAGTTTTAACAAAAACTTAATTTACGTAGAAAAATTTAGAATCCTGCACATTTTTGCGTGATTATATAAATTTTTAGTTAATTAACCTAAAAAGCCACCAAAGTCTAAAAAAAATAAGTTTCTTATAAACTAGCAACTAACAAAATGTTCATCACGTTTTCATATTAATTTTCAAACAAATATAGAATTTTCTAAAATATAAAAATCTTCAATAGATCAATCTTAAATTTCTACCGTATTAGTGTATTCTTAATAAAAGACAAGTACAAAGGAAGTACACTATCTTATCTACGTGCAATGTCCAATACTATCGAACAGCTATCCTAGGTATCAACACAACAAAATGAAATCGTTACCGACGCCGGAGTCTTAAATTAACGACATTAAAACAAGCTTCTCTCATTCAAGATAAGACCTTTGTAGGGGGGAATAAATTGGATGGAATTGTGTAAAAGTGAGCTATTCAGAAATGTTAACGCAGCAAAAAGATGGTACTGACGCAGATAATAAGAAGTGCTAATTAGTTGGGAAATATGAAATTAATAGTACTGTACATTTAGTGTTTATAAGAACAATTTAAATGGGTACACAGAACGGTATGTAACATTAAGGAGGTTGATAAAACTGTAGCTACTTTATATTGTTTTCTTCTATACTAATTTATCCGTAGCATTACCTACATAATTAGTTCAAGGCTAGGCATCATTTTGAGATTAACTTTAGTAAGTACATAGCCAGTACCAAAAGTAGAAAAAAAACACTTTATTGTGCATAAGCCTTTCTTAAAACAATAGGTAAAAAACCTGCTTTAGCTGTTTCTACGAGTAGTAGGAATCATTAAATCTTTATATCTCTTTTATCTCTTTTTCTATATGCAGTGGAAGGTATCGATGGTCTTCGGTAACAATACCCACTGCATGAACCCATCCACATTGTTGGTGTATGATATTCTTAAGGTCCTCCTACAAAATTACCTCCTAACTCGAGTCACGTTTCGGCTATTAGTCCGAGGTACTTATACTAAAGTTTCATCGCGAAACGATCAATGAACCATTTTACCGTTTGGAAAATATTTTATGGGGGTTAAGACGAGCGAACCGTATCTGCTTCAGGTGGTCAGTAAGATGTCTGCGAAGCAATCATTGTGACCACTGAGTCGTGGAAGATAGTTCCTCCTGAGGCCAATGACTCAGGTCAGAATAGCGGACCTTGTTTGAGTCTACCCTATAAGTGTATGATTGACGGGCAAAGATTTGCCCGATATTGAATGTATTGCTGTTATTTCGGAGATGGTTTTTGAGGAAACTGATATAAGGTCATGGATAATGTTGCTAAAATATATAAGTAACTAGCTCGGTTCGACCGTTTTTGTTGACCCTTTTATGCAATTTTATCTCACGTTTGTAAAATCATCTTTTCAAACATCACAGTTATTTTTGTAGTTTATAAATATTCGTTTCCGGACAATAGCAAGACGAGAAACACTAAATTTAACTTTCTGAGCTTTCATTTTCTTTAAAGTCAACTTACTTAATCTTACCTTCAAAAACTGTGTCAAGAATCTGTACTCAAAATTATCTCAGCTACTTAACACTGTACGAAGTCTGTACGAGACGTCTTACAAACACTAATTTATTCATTCATCTAATTTAAACTTGTGAAACTTTGCACGCTATATTCAAAACAAGCTTTATGATGCAAATCAAACGTTTCCCAAATATGGCTTGAACTCTTAACTAGTGAGCGGTTAAACAGTTAACATCGACATCCCTTCAAAGGACCCTTTATCTGTGTAAAGTTGCAAATCTCTCGCTAATAAAGCGTATTCACCCCAATTAGAGCTCGCTACACACGTCAAGATAGACAGAAGCGATGAAAACGTTTTGTTGCAAATACATTGAACGCTCACTATGTGAAAATTTTCCGAGATCTTTTGCTCAACGCACAATGGTAGTGAAACAGTTTGATGGAGTCGATCAGATTTATTGTAATGTTGCAGGCTTTGTATCGTCGTAGGGCTCGACGCTTTCTGCTAACGACTAAGTTCCGTATCTGAGGGCCGTGGGCGTTTCGCGATACTACGTCTAAACGTATTGTAAAGGAAAATATAGTTATAGCATTTACATAACGCTTGGCGCAGGCCGCATTGTTTCTAAACATACTCTTAATGAAGTATTCAAATATTTACAAAGTTTGAAATTAAATAACTGTAATGTAACAAGATCATGACTAATGAAATTAAGTGTAATAGTATTGAATTTGGAGTACTTACGGTAAACAGCAACGGCATTTGACCCTGAAAATAAAACATAAATGTTCAAAATCAGATATTTTCTCCTAAAATCTAATTAATATTTAATAACAAAAAGTTTTTTGTTTGATAAGAATATATTTATAATAATATAATAATCCAGCCTATAAACGTCCCACTGCTGGGCACAGGCCTCTTCCCATATAGAGAAGGCACGAGCATTGATCACCACCATATATTTATGTGTTAATTAAATTAAGTTTGACTATTTACCTGAATACCCAGTTTAATTAAAATTAAAATATGTTTGTATTGCAGTGTGCCCTTATTAAGCACACTGCAAGTTGATAAAAATAATAAATTAAGTTTTAATTAATGTAATTGAGACCGTGACCTTTTGGTATTAATATAACAGGTTAGTTTGTGGAATAACGCCATTTTAGTTAACATAAATGGTATAGTTTATTTTTTATATAAAATTTTGACATTCATGTGAAGTGATCATGGATTTACTACATGATATAATATGTATAAATGCCACAGTTTTGTCTGCAGTCTGTTCCATTGTGATAATAGTAACATGGTGCCTTATACCACAATGGAGGTCCCTTCAAAATTACATCAGCCTAAACCAAATAGTATATGGTACCTTGCATATGTGCTTTTTTAATTTGCAACCTTTGTACGATTATGACAAGTATTTGGACTTACTACTAAGCATCCATTTCGCAAGAATCATGATAGTTTGGTCACTTTGCTCTTCATTGCTTGCTTACTTGCGACTTGTGTTTGTTTACAATGGGGAAATAAGCCATGGAAAGGTGAAAGCTACAGGATTCACATTTTATGTTTTCTTTTTAATGACAGGAATAGATCGATATCTTGTTCCACATCTTTTATGTTTGTATTTTGCTAAAGACGGACTGTCTTCGTTGACAATATATTTAGTTGTAATGATTAATTTGATTGTGTTTATAAGAATTGTATTGTCAGTATTATCGTGTTGTAAAAAGAGTGTGTCGAGAAGAAATCTTGGCCATGTCTTATCATTGATTGGAGTAGCGTTCATTTGCGATTCTGCTTTAATAGCGCATGTATTTTTTATAACTGCTGTCAGTAGTTCTGATTATGCTTCGATTTTTGCAGTGTTTTTATTCCAATTTAGATTAGTTTTTCAATCTATGTTTCTGTTATTTCGAAGATCATCCAGAATGCAATGGCAACTTTATGTAAGAAAATTAAGAAATCGTCGTTTGAATAACATGCCTCTCACGTAGTTTTAATAAATTTTGAAGTCTCTTTATAATACATAATATTTCTATTTTTAAATTATAATTATTTATTTATTAGTAGTAAATATTTATTTAAGTCTTTCAGTTGAAAATGACGATGTAATAATTAATAATTCAAAATTAAAGAACAGCGAGTTTTGTTTGTAAAATAATTAATTGGTGAACATCTTGTTATTTTAATTTATAGTATAGTAAGTAGTAGATTTCTGGCAACCAGTTATAACAAATTGGGCTTATTTAGTAGCAAACATTTTAATTAAGTACTGAATTTGATTGTATTAATTAGCTGCAGATGTGTGGATGTAAACTAATGAGATTGACCTTATAAGGACGTGCGCACAACATTTGTTTCAAAATACCATGAACCACACTAGTTGATATAATATTTTAAGACTCGAAACCTAATAAAAAAGTATTATATCATGTAATTAAATATACCAAGAAAACAGTTTTCTTAATAATTTTAATATGTCTTAATTGTAATTATGTTTTTTTTTAATATATATAAATTAATGTTTCGGTAGTTTCTTTTTTTTTCTATTAAATCCTTAAAGTACTTAATAAATGTACCATGCCTACTGATCCAAGATTTTGGAGTTTCTAAACATATACGGACTTGTTTTAACGAAACTAATATTGAAAGCTTATTTACCATAGCATTTGGTATGAATCGTCACCGACATTCATCGGAAATACAATACAAATTGGTAATGGTAGGATGAAAAAAGGGTGACAAAGTTAAATGCTTGTGCACAACTGTCCTAGTGTACTGCTTACTCTGTGGCTATGGCTGCAGAGTAAGCACATCTCAGAAGAAAAGCTTCTGCCAACCGCATACTTTGAACATTGATGTAATGATGTCAAGATACAGAATTTTCAAGATATATTGATTTCTACCAATGCCTTTTTTAATTAGACAGAGCAGAACACACGTGTAAATAAGGATTTTTTTAACGTTAAACTTTGTAGTAGACGTATTACAACCACTAATTTATTCATTCATCTTATTTAAATATGTCATACTATTTTTTAAAGTATGTATACAGTTTTAATTTAACTCGCTGTGCCCGTGGTTTCACCCGCTTAAATATAAAAATCGAAGTAAGAAACAGAAATTTTGGGTGGTACCGGTTTTTTTTTTCTATTTCACTTTCCAATTTTATATTTTTTATCTTCTACTCGGGTAGAAAACGAACTTAACAAATTAAAGATCATGAGTATCGGTCCACCGGATCTCGAGTTATAAGAGTCGTAACAAACCCGACTTTTTACTCTTTGTTTTTATTATTTAACGTTTCCGAAAATAAAAGTAGCCTCAGTTACTCCTTTGTGCACAAGTCCTAGTACGAAAGTCTCGTCAAAATCATTTCAGCTATTTTAAAGATTAGCTGGAATAAACAGACATCTACCGAGCCTTTTTCCCAACTATGTTGGGGTCATGTACCAGACATAAAAAGTCTGGAACAAACAGAAAAAAAAGAATAAAACCATTTTTATTATCATAAGTACCATATATAATTATTCATTGTGAAAAGCTGTTATTTCTAAATTACAAACAAACACTTCAATTTTACTTATTAGTGTATGGGTGAATTTCCCAAATGCCTTATTTTTTTGTCTTCGTTGAAATTAGTATTTGAAAAAAGGAATATAGTTATGAATTATTTTTTTTAGTATTCAATAGGTAGTTATTGGGTTGTGGCAAAAATATGATTTGCCTAGGACTATTACAAATGTAGAAATAAAATACATAAACCTCTATTTTTTTGCAAATCGGTGCTGTCCCACTACTTTTTTTGCAAACAAAACAGCTTATACACTAATAAAAATGAATAAATTAGCTATATAACTTATTCTATTTCATAGAATATTAGTTTTTTTATTAATATATAGCATATTTTATTACATAATTAACGATTATTATTACTGAGAGGCACAAACGTACTTGTCCTGAAAAATATTCTCATATCGCTGGACAAAAGTAATTCAAACATAACTTTACATCGACGAGTCGGACAGCATCCCCACCCCAATTGTATTTCCCTCGTTGGTGGGTGCTAGTGGGCAATCAGGATAGAAGTGGGTTAAATCGCTGTATATGCCCACCAAAACTGTAAGAACGCCATTTCAGGTACTCCCGGACAATTATTTTATATAATCGGTGGTTGCATTTTTCTAGAAAAATGAGTAGCTTTTTTATTGTTGTTTGGTTCTAACAGAGGTAGTAAGTGAATTAGCTTCATTGTCTGTTATTGAATTTATCCTAGTTATTATGCATTTTTTATAATTTTCTAAAAAGTGTGTTTTTTCTCATGTCGCTGTTCTCATATCGCTGTAATCGGTGGTCTTTTTTACCACCGATGTGATAATTTACACCGAAATGATACGAAAAAAACAATCGGTGTCATATATCTCATATCGCTGTTTTTATTCGTGATCAACGCACAGTTTTGTCACATCGGTGGATTGCTTTATCATATCGGTAGATCATTTTATCATCTCGGTGAGTCGTTATATCATATCGGTAGATCCCGTGTCATTTCGTTAAGTATACAAAGAAACAATGGCACATACAAACATACATACAGACACATACATATATACCTACATACAAACATTCGTACATACATACATACAAGGTAAGTTTACCTACATCGACTGCCAAAATCATTACCACGATGCCACTGGGTAGTAGAAGATGTATAAATAAATGTATCATCAAGGGAGGTCTGTATTCGGTAATACGTCCATAGGCTGAGATGATGATAGTGAGGTGGAGCAATTGAACACATTAAAAGTTTTTATGGCAAAAAAAAATTAGTTAAAAAAATAGTAAGTACGTAACAATAAATAACAAAATAATTAATAGCTAAAAAGAAAACATAATAGTAGCTTAATTTTGTTTAAGAATGCCGAGGCCAAAACTAAAAGATGAGGAGAAGAACAGGTGGAATAGGTAACTGGAAAGAATAAGCAAAGCTTAAATCAAAAGCAATTCTGTGTTAAGAGAGGGGCATTTAAGAAAACGTTTAGCTAAACTTAGACATGAGATTTTTGGTTTTTCTTTTCATATTTCATTTTAATAAAGACAATGATAATAAAAAAAACATTATTTTTAAATTTTAAGTACCTCTAGAAAACGTAAAAAGTAGGTACATAATTTTAAAAATACATTTTTATTTTTTATCTAAGAACTCAGTTCTCTTTGGATGTGATCTACCCTAAGTTCGGATCTTCATTTCTAAGTCACCTTTAAGTACCTACTAACTATTTCCTTTTTGATGTTCAAAGGTGAATAGATTATCATATCGCTGGATAGGTTCATCATTTCGGTGGATACACTTATCATATCGGTGTACAAAAAAAATAATCGGTGCCGGTTTTTCACATCGGTGGAAACTAAAATTCAAACTGAATTTTCTCCTCAGTTTTAAATGATACGTTGATGATATTAAATTTGGGGATGTTTTGTATCCTAAAGATTACATAAAACCTAAAAAATCTACAAAAAAATAAAAATTGAAAAAGTTCACCGATATGATAAGAAAAATGGCATTTGTTGAAATTCACCCGTATATGATAAATGTTTGAAATTCCGCATGCCTTATAAATTAGTTGATAACAAAATACTAAATATTTTTTAATAAATGTCATTAATATAATGATTTTTTTTATACTATCAAAGCAGAACGTATTGTGGAATAACGCTTGTTTAGTTAATTTTATTAAAAACGGTGTAGTTAAGTTGTTCTTGAGTGATTATGGATATAATAGACATGATCAAAGTAACAGGCCCGTTTTTGTCCACCGTCTGTTCCGTCGTGATTATAATAACGTGGTTCCTTATACCAAAATGGAGGTCCCTTCAAAATTACATCAGCCTAAACCAAATAGTATATGGTACCTTATATATGTGTTTTTTATATTATCGACCTTTGTACGATTATTACCCGAACTTGAACGTACAACTAAGCCTCAATTTCATGAGAATCATGACAGTTTGGTCACTTTGCTCTTCATTGCTTGCTTACTTGCGACTTGTGTTTGTTTACAATGGGAAAATAAGCCATGGTAAGGTGAAAGCTACAGCATTCACATTTTGTGTTTTTGCTTCAATGACAGGAATAAATCAATATCTTGTTCCACATCTTTTATGTTTGCATTTTTCTAAAGGTGGACAGTTTTTGTGGACATTTTATTTGGTAATAATGATTAATTTGGTTGTGTTTATTAGAATTGTACTGTCGGTATTATCGTGTTGTAAAAAGAGTGTGTCGAGAAGAAATTTTGGCCATGTTTTATCATTGATTGGAGTAGCGTTCATTTGCGATTCTGCTTTAGTAGTACATATACTTTTTTTTAAAGTTGTCATTAATTCTTATTATGGTTTGATTCTAGTATTATTTTTATACTCCCATAGATTAGTTTTTCAATCTATGTTTTTATTATTTCGAAGATCATCTAGATTGCAATGGCAACTTTATGTGAGAAAATTAAGAAATCGTCGTTTGAATAACATGCCTCTCACGTAGTTTTAATAAATTTTGAAGTCTCTTTATAATATTTAATATTTCTATTTTCAAATTCTAATTATTTATTTATTAGTAGTAAATATTTAAGTCTTTCAGTTGATAATGACAATGTAACAGTTAATAATTATAATTCAAAATTAAAGAACAGCGTGTTTTGTTTGTAAAATAATTAATTGGTGAACATCTTAGACGGGCCTGTTGGTCTAGTGGTTAGAGACCCTGACTGCTATACCGGAGGTCGTGGGTTCGATTTCCACCCGGCACAAATGTTTGTGTGATGAGCACGATCATTTGTTCGGTGTCTGGGTGTAATTTATCTATAATATGTATTTATTTAGAAATATATAAGTCTGTTTATCAGTTGTCTGGTTACCATAACACAAGCTCTGCTTAGCTTTGGATCAGACAACCGTGTGTGAGATGTCCCGGAATATTATTATATTATTATTATTATCTTGTTATTTTTATTTTTAGTGTAGTAGTAGATTTCAGTGAACCATTTATAACAAATTGGGCTTATTTAGTGTCATACATTTTAATTAAGTACTGAATTTGATTGTATTAATTAGCTGCAGATGTGTGGATGTGAAATAATGAGATTGACCTTATAAGGACGTGCGCACAACATTTGTTTCAAAATACCATGAACCACACTAGTTGATATAATATTATAAGACTCGAAACCTACTAAAAAAGTTATATCAAAATTATAAATTATATCATGTAATTAAATATACCAAGAAAACGGTTATCTTAATAATTTTGATATGTCTTAAAAGTAATTGTGTTTTTTTTTAATATATATATAAATTAATGTTTCGGTAGTTTCTTTTTTTTTTCTATTAAATCCTAAAAGTGCTTAATAAATGTACCATGCCTACTGATCCAAGATTTTGGAGTTTCTAAACATATACGGACTTGTTTTAACGAAACTAATATTGAAATCCTATTTACCATAGCATTTGGTATGAATCGTCACCGACATTCATCGGAAATACAATACAAATTGGTAATGGTAGGACGAAAAAAGGGTGACAAAGTTAAATGCTTGTGCACAACTGTCCTAGTGCAGTGCTTACTCTGTGGCTGTGGCTGCAGAGTAAGCACATCTCAGAAGGAAAGCTTCTGCCAACCGCATACTTTGAACATTGATGTAATGATGTCAAGATGTACAGAATTTTCAAGATATATTGATTTCTACCAATGCCTTTTTTAATTAGACAGAGCAGAACACACGTGTAAATAAGGATTTTTTTAACGTTAAACTTTGTAGTAGACGCAGTACAACCACTAATTTATTCATTCATCTTATTTAACTATGTCATACTATTCTTTAAAGTATGTATACAGTTTTAATTTAACTCGCTGTGCCCGCGGTTTTACCCGCGTAACCAACAAAATCGGAGAAAGAAACAGAAATTTTGAAAAGTCCCTTCACAGGTCCAGCTATTTTAAAAATTAGCTGGAACAAACAGACAGATAAAGAATAGAAACATAATATTTTGTTTTTCGCAAGCTGTAGATATATTAATATAACCGTAACTTAGAAGCTACAAAAAGAAAAACACTTCAATTTAATATTAGTATTTATGAAAAAAAAATGCATTTTCGCATGCTTTATTAATAAGCTGATAACAAAACACTAAATTAAGTTTTAATTAACGTCATTAACATCGTGACATTTCAATATTATCAAAACAACTGTTTGTGGAATAACGTGTGTTTAGTTAACTTTATTAAAAATGGAATAATTAATTTGTTGTTAAGTGATTATGGATTTAATTGACATAATCTTAATAACGGGCCCATTTCTGTCTACAGTGTGTTCTATCGTGATTATAATAACATGGTGTCTCATACCACAATGGCGGACTCTTCAGAATTACATCACCCTAAACCAAATTGTATGTGGTACATTAAACATGTGCTTCTTTATTACTCAGCCATTGCGCAATTTTGGCCCAAACTTGGACATAACACTAAGCCTCAATTTCGCGGGTATTATGATAGTTTGGTCACTTTGCTCTTCATTGCTTGCTTACTTCCGACTTGTGTTTGTTTACAATGGGAAAATAAGCCATGGGAAGGTGAAAGCTACAGGATTCACATTTTGTGTTTTCGCTTTAATGACAGGTATTAATCAAAATCTAGTGCAGCATCTTTTATACTTGAATTTTCGTAATGAAGTACTGATGTTTTTGACGTTTTATATGGTTGTAATGATTAATTTGATTGTGTTTATTAGAATTGTATTGTCAGTACTATCGTGTTGTAAAAAGAGTGTGTCGAGAAGAAATGTTGGTCATGTTTTATCATTGATTGGAGTAGCATTTATTTGTGATTCTGCTTTAGTAGGACAAGTACTGATTATGACGGCTGTTAATAAATCTGAATTTGCTTTTACTGTGTCAGTGTTTTTATTCGATCATAGATTGGTTTTTCAATCTTTGTTTCTGTTATTTCGAAGATCGTCTAGGATGCAATGGAAACTTTACATAAGAACATTTAGAAATCGTCGTTTGAATAACATTCCACTTGCATAGTTTTGATGAGTTTTAGAGTCTCTGTGTAATACCTAAAATTGTTGTCATCGGTAAATTATTTTTTTCATTTATTTTTAGTAAATATTTATTTCAGTCAGCCAGATTTAACAAATGGGGCTAAGTTAGTGTCATACATTTTAATTAAGTACTGAATTTGATTGTATTAATCAGCAATAGATGTGTGAGTGTAACCTAATGTTTAATTGACGATGACGACCTCCGTGGTCGAGTGGCGTACCCACCGGTTTCAAGGTGTCGCTAGCTCTGAGGTCCCGGGTTCGATCCCCGGTCGGGTCAATGTAGAAATCAACTTCTCTACATTGCCTCGGGTCTGGGTGTTTGTGGTACCTTCGTTGTTTCTGAATTCCATAACACAAGTGCTTAATAGCTACTTACTTTGGGTTCAGAGCAATGTATGTGATGTTGTCCGCATTTATTATTATTTATTATTATTATTATTTATTATAATTAAAAATAATGACTGCGAACTTATAAGGTAACACAAACTAAACTAGTTGATACATAAAACTGAAAATTACTATGTAACTCTAAATAAGGATTAAAACTAAGTGCAGTTGAAGTGTTAAAGAAATCGATCGTTTTTTAATTAATAATATCGTAATTGTAAATGTTATTTTTATTTAGTAAATTACAATTAATGTTTTGAATGCTTTTTTTTTAAACTTTCTCTATCTTAAAAAGTACTAAAATAATTTACCATACCTACTGTTCCAAGCTTTTGGAGTTTCGAAACTTGTAATATGTATTTATTTTTAACGAAACTAATCTAAACTGTGTGTGTAAACCTCTGCCTAACCCTTCGGGGATACAGGCGTGATGATATGTTATGTTATGTTATGTTATGAAACTAAACTTGTATTAAAATCTGACTTATTTCGAATCGTCACTGACTTTCATCGGAAATGCAATTTGTAATGGAAGGACGAAAAAAGGGTGACAAACGTTTGTGCTTGGGGCACACAGCCACAGAGTAAACACTCTTCAGAGGGACAACTTCTAACAACCGCGCGTACTTCATACCGTTGATTTACTATATCAAGTGACTTAGCTAGCTTCCATTGATTGATGTTGAGAACCTATAAATAACCAATTTTAATTAAATTGTGCAACCAATTTTTTTTCTTTCAACTAAGCAAGAATATTCTTAACGGACGGAATAAATAAAGTTTTCTTTTACACCCTCACTTGATACGTAGTTTTTTTTTATTTTTTATTTGGACGTAGGGTCTGTAGCTTTCTAGCCTGTGGCCTGGTAGAAGGCGCTACATTCCAAGGGTGTGTCTTAGTTTTAAGTTAGCTTTAAGTCTTAGGATTAGATTATTTTTACTTTTGTTTATTTATAAATGTGTTACCTTACGAGGCTGTCTTGGCGCACTAGCGCAAAAAGCCTCAACAAATAAATGATAAAAAACAAATACACCCTCACTTCCTCCCTTATGCGTGGTATAAAGCTTTGCCTCTGTGCGTTACTTACTCTTTGGCACAGCAACGTTTTGCCCCGCATTTACGACTGTTAGAAAACTTTATGTGTCGTGCACATTCATAATGGAAGTTATTTCGGCTTAATTTTTCGCGTTTCTCGCTCCGATTGGTGCATTAAGATTATTGGTTCGTGTTTTTGTCGTTCTGTCAGCGACAGGACATCTGCTTGTTTACGTAGATTTATGCAAGGCGAGCTTATCGTACGGTCGGTTTGCTCAGTTTCCATGCGCTCCATATCTTAGGCTGTCGATAACGCTAGATTTTGATGGGAACTCAAATTGTATGAAGGAAATGTTCAATTTAAACCCAATTTTGTATATTGAAATCGATATTGTGATTTAAGTTATGATAAACTGCTAATAAATTTTTCTTCTGGATATTTTTAGTACCTATCTCTATTGAACGTTCCTATCTAAGTCTTTTTTGCCTAGACCAAAACTCTCAATAAAAAAAAAAACAAAAACAATTATTCTGTTGCTAAGTAAAAAAGTAATTTTAAAGCATATTTAATCGAGATAATACGCCATAGAATACAAGAAACAGTGTTAAACAATAATCATAAAAACTCATTATCAATGCAAGAATCGTTGAAACAAAGGGCGGGTTTACAATTAAAGTGTGTCCCTCGGGATATCACTCTTTAGAACTACTTCGTTAATTTATCTAAACCAATTACGCAAGTGCGCCACAACACCGCGGGGATGGCAATACTATTATTTTACGCTTAACTAAAAACGTTACATAAAAACCATTTGAATTTCAGAACTATACAGACTATTTACATTAAATAATAGTGTACTGTTTATTCTTTAAGTAGCTACTGAATAGCTCTTTGATCTAATATACTATTAGAAGTAAGGCTCTTGTCACTTTGTACATTACTGAACTACTTTGTTAAATGAGGTCCATTTAAAATACAATTAAGGACCTAATACACTTATGCATAGAGTATTAAAAATATGAGTTCTAAATATTGTACAGAACATCGTATTGCATTCGGATCTATAAGAATGCTCAAGCCAAATTGGCTACCTATCACAGCCTTTTGATCGTTGGCCAGCAAATTTACACGTTTTCCATATTTTTTATAGACTTGACGCTCACGTGAAGCCAGTGGCCTCCTTACGCATATATAACTCAACTACATGCGCATAGTATTTTAAAAAGAAAGTGTTAAAAAGGACCTGTGTTAATCAACAATAACTTTCTACAATAATCTACATATACCATAATTATCATGAACAAAACTAATTTCCGAGTCCTAGTAACTGCTCCGGGGCCCTAGTCTGCTATTTACACTCGGTTCAATGTCTTCATAGTGTCATGCCAGCAGATTCATTTTAGGAAAATTGGTATTCTACTAAATGTTAAAACGTCAAAATTGGCCATTGGGACGATTCGGTTCAATATTCAAAGACTATGACCAATCGTCAAATCGTATGACCAATCGTCCCAATGGCCAATTTTGACGTTTTAACATTTAGTAGAATACCAATTTTCCTAAAATGGATCTGCTGGCATGACACTATGAAGACATTGAACCGAGTGTAAATAGCAGACTTGGGCCCCCGAAATACTGAGAGTGGAATGGTTACGTCGCCGTGTCGTTGGGGAATTTTCTAATTACGTTTTCAAAGACACCTCGTTTGTAGAACATGTGACGTTCGGAGTGAAAAAGGTCACGTATAGAAAATTGGAAATCCGACTGGAACCGACGCGGATTGTAGGAAGCCAAAAATTTGCCTTCAGACTTTCCTATTAACGAATCTCATTTGTTACATTGTACAATGGTCTTTGTTTTTTTAGTTCACGGTTTTATTGGAAGTGATTTTAAACGTAGTTACGGTTTGTTTTGGGTTATTGATTATATAAGGTTAAATATTTTCGGGACATTTAATTGGCAGAAGGTAATAGCAATACGAAGAACCTCGATCATTACCAAATATTTAAGGTCCTCGACTCTTAGCACACTGACTTAAAATAGGTAACTTGATATCATATGGGATGATGGAGACTATTTTAGTACCTTTTTACTATTATTTTTTTAATAGATTGGAAAACCTTTTATACTTAAAACATTTTGATTAAATTTTCGACTAAACTTTGTCACAGAATTATCTCTTTGCCCCCAATTTGGGACACCATCTGCGCATCTCTATTGCAAAATAATTAGTCTAAAGTAAATTATGCACCCTTTAAACTGCATTAAATTTAGGCAAATAGAGTCAGTTTAAAATATATATTAGAGGGCCACATGGCATGTGTTTTAAAAGACATTTTCTTATAAGTTGTGATGCAACTTAAATAAAATAGGGGGAAGGGAAGATATGATATTATGCAGCGCTCCTGGCAACGGTTTTTATGACGTGCATTCAAAGCAATTTTAATCATACTTTAATAAATTATTATTGTGTTTCGTTTTGTACTGAAGTGTACTTAGTATCGGAGTATTTATAGTATTGAGAAATAATTGTGTCAATGAAAGAAATGTGTCAATGCAATTAGTTTTGCATTGACACATTTCTGCTTTATTAGAGATAGTTTCAGGCGTATATCATCATACTGCAAAATCCATTATTTAAAACTGTTTTTTTTTATCAATTGAAATATAACATAGCATAAATATGTTACAACTTGTAGTTAAATGACACGAATTTCGCAAAAAAGTAGAAGAATTCATATGTACATAAATGCACCACATTATAACCATTCTTTTATGTTCTCTCCCAATATATTCCTTTCATACAAAATCGTCCGAAATTGCGTCACTTTTCTTTACAAAATGCCAACAAAACACTCAGAACGACGCGTGCCGGTACAATTGACCGAATGCTCACAATTATTCTGCGGAAACTGTGGGGGCTACGAGTGCGAAAAAAAAGAATATTTATTCACCGAGTGCAATCATGGCGAATAAAACGATTACATGCACATTCTCGAAATAGCTTCTATTGCGGTCAATAGACGTTAGTAGTTAGACAGTCTTTATATGTAGGAAATTGCTCGGGTATATGAACCTTAGTAATGACAATATAGGGCATTCAATCAACGTGCTTGGGCCTGTCAGACATTGATACTTTTAAAAACAATTGTGAATATTTTTAGAATTGGTTTGTCGGCATTGAAACACATCTCTGAAAGTGTGTGTGGGTATTTTGGTGGTAATTTTGTAAGTTGAATGGGCCATGATTTCTAGTTGAGCCAAGCTATCTTTCATCACCCAGAGTAGAACCTTCTACTTGCATTTAAATCTCATAATTCAATATCGATTGTTATTTGAAAACCGATCAGTATTATTTTGCCGTAAGTGTTTTTCCACTATGTGGCATTTATTAATTATTATCAGAATAGGACGTACTTAGATACTATAATATGAATGTTTATTCAATTATAAAACAAACAGAATAATAGTCTTCAGTGTGTTTTTAGGTAATTCACAAATGTATGTTTAACAAGGTTTATCTTACTTTATCATACATACGAACATAATTTATGGAATCCATTATGACCGGTCTAACAATTCATAGGAAAGTACAGAATTGTAATGAAACGAAATCATTTCACACGCCAATGACCCTTTTACCGCACTTTTATTTTATTAGGATAATAGAAATTTGACTACTACAGATAGACTGCCTCGTTGGCCTAGTGGTGCTAAGCACGACTGCTACGCTAGAGGTCTTGGGGTTCGATCCCCGAGTCGACTAAGGTGTTATTGGGTTTTGCTATAAAGTTCTCAGTAGCAGGTCGGAGTTTGGATATGTGCCCGGTTAGTGGCAATAGGCTGGCCCCCTATTACATGGGACCTAAACATATCGGCGAACTGTGGGTGTACATTGGTACACCTCTGCCTACCCCTTCGGGGATACAGGCGTGATGATATGATATGTTATGTTATGTATAGAAATTTGAAACAAATATTTTCCTTATAATTTTTGGAGCTGAAGATTAAAATAACTATAAAACTAAAGAGTCTTAATCAACAATTCGATTGCTAATGATGACAATAACTAAAGAATGTTTAGGAGAAAAATACCGACATAAGGAAGACTCAATAGCATAAGAATATCGTTAAAGTATTCTCGTTATTTCACAGAGCTCGTATGGGATATAAATTCCATCTGAGCAATTACTTTCCTTTTAGGCAAATTAACAAGCTGACTGTTACCATAGAAATTCAATCCGACCAAATCTGTATGTAAATGTATTGTAATTGTGGGCCCAATATTCGAATTACAATTTCTATGTTGATTAACCGTGTAACACTCGAATTTATGTTCGCTCCTCGAACGCCTGTTTCTATAGTATAATTTTGTTTATACATTTTATACGGCGAACGGGTTGTGTGATGTTGTTTTGTAGAAAATACACCGCGTGTATATTTTGGAAATATGCGATGTAAAAAATGTAGGGAGCTGAAAAATAAAAAGGAAAGAATAACAATATTATAAGCGGAACAGCACAGATCTCTTTATTAAGATGTGAGCATGTTGTTAATTTGTTTTTCTTTACTTTTAGAGTTTATGAATATTTGAAATAGCAAAAAGTTTAAAAACAATTAATAAATTTTATATTGTGTACGAGTATGCTCAATTGTCATCTATTCCAAGGAAGAATTTTCCAATAATAATCACTGGATTTTTAAATAGGTAATAAATTACCTAAGACAAGTAAACTGTCTGTCTATGTATTTGTTCCTCTAACGTCGGAACTCCTAAACGAATGAACCGATTATGATGGGGTTGATGAGGTTATTTTTTAAACTGACGTGGTCCAGATGGTTCTTTGCTATTATTTACAGAGATCTGTTCGATTATATAATAACGAACGAAACGATAACAAAACTTTCCTTTATTCAATTGCTTTTAAGTTGCTCGACATTTGGACCAGGTGCTGTTATTTGCAAGACCTACATTAATTCTCGCTCGTAATGTAGGCATTTTATCTGGCCGTAATATCGGTAAGGTCTTTATGAAATCCCTAATTATACATATCTGTAGATACGCTTATCGGAAACCCAACGTCATAAGGTTTTACGACTTGTTTTCATTCTGATACACCGAAGTTATAAGCCTTTGATGTCATAATTAAGATGATCGCTATCTCGGATTAGGACTAATCTTAGTACTTATTTTGTGTGTCATATTGTTCTTTGGAAACTTTGGCATTTACTAAAATGTTGCGCCTAAATTGACAACCAGCAGCCATCGTACAGAAATAAGAGAATAAACAATAAAATTATTACGGATTGTTATTTAGTTCCTAGTATCATTATCATCATCAGCCGGAAGACGTCCACTGCTGAACAAAGGCCTCCCCCCTAGAGCGCCACAATGAACGACAACTCGCGAATTGCATCCACCGATCCTAGTCTCAATCCTTGCTTAAATAAAAAAACCTTTTTACACTTGTATGAAATGTTAAATTTTTATAGACTTTATTTCCGATAGTAGCAAAAACACAACTTTTGACATACATAATTAAAGTACCTATAGGTTCATAGGTCGAATACTTCAGCTCGCCAAACTTCAAAGCTTATAATCGGTGCCCTGTAGAAATTGGCCGGCTGTCACACTTTAAATAAATGACTGTGCCTACGTAATTTCACGCCCCCAACCCTCCCACTAATTGAACCGAAATACACTTAAATTTTCTTTGTGTCTAGTGTAATTTTAGCTCAGATGGGGTCACACAGACCAACCCCATAGCAATTTAACGGGTTGAGCATTCTCTTCCTGATGTCAATTTAGAGTTTCTTAAGTAAAATGAACTGAATATTTGACGTAAACTTGTGTAGACTAATTAACATTTTAGCGTAATCGCTTTTCTCAGTTGACGTAAACATTGAGACGTTTAATTGTTTTTAATGGAATAATATTTAGGTTAGTTCTTCAATTGTTTTGAGAAGACACAAACAGAAACTCTGTACACAAGTTTTAGCAACAAATTGCCGTTTTCGCAGAATACTTAGGTCGATATTGACGAAAGTACCTAAAAATGTTATCAATTCTTCGTAACATTTTGAAACTGTCCTCACAAGTGCTCATTCTTAGGCATTCTTAGCGCAAAAAAAATATTTCTAACAGTTACATTAAAATAAAAATATAAGCCCGGAAAATAGTTTAAATGACTAATTTATAGTTCAAATGCAGTAGTCAGCAGTTTACCCACTAATTCTGTTGACAGTACACTAATCACTACATCAAAACGTGATGACGAATGAAACACGGGACATGAATATCTGAACCGCGGTAAAACCCTAGTCTGTGGGGAAACGCGATGTTGCAAACATAATGTTATCTGACGGAAATTAAAAATGTTCAAGGTTATAAAAATATGTTTGATAAAATTAGTGCGTAATTAAAAATATGCTTATCGCAATAACATTTTTGGGAATTTTTGACACTATATTAAAACTGATAAGGTAAAAAAACACAGCTATTTTTTTTTTATTACTTTATCTGGAACTACCTCGTTTTTTCACATAAAGTTATTCACATTTCACATAAGAAACAGTTTTATTTTCACATAAAGGTCGCACCGCCATTTTTTTTCTAGGTCATAAAGTTGCCCCACACAGTAAAAACATACAAGTTAACAAAATAAAGGAACTACTTATAATAATTACTTTAATTAATTACCTAATTAATAGCAATATTATTCAACATTTTTATCTTGTCTAACAATCACTTCTATTCTATATAAATTAGACTTTAAGTAGATGTCTTGTTTTCAGACCTGTACTGCAGCATTCCTCATACCACATGCGTTGTGAGGACCAAACGACCCGCTTGCATAAATTCGTATCGTGACAATTATACGGGACATTATCTCCGCTTTTATTGTCTCCCGGATTTTTGTGTTTTTATCTCCGGATTTTTTCATCCCTTTCACTTTTTGGTCGGAATCATTAAAGTTCGGAGCTATTCTTAAATATTTGTGCATGTGATTGTTTTAGATTTAGCAATTTCTATACAAAAATAATTCTTTCAAACAGTTATAATAGAAATTAGAAATTAAACTGAATTTAAATTGATCATGTAACAGCGTTAATTTAACGTTAAGAATGAAAACAGACATATTATAATCTATGTATTTTGTGTCTTCCATATCTATTGTCTTGTTACGCAGAGACGGCCATTATGTAATGTTAATGAAGGCCTCTTTTATTAAAACTCCATATAACCACCAATCACCTTCATAATTATGTAGATTTAATTTTAATCATTTTTGTTGCATACTATATTGTTAAGTTCTACTGAAACATCTTGAAAATATTCATTTCAATGTTCACCTATCAGAAACAATCGCAAACACTTGACGGCTCCTTTTTAGTCATTCTACCAACACAGATGTTTCAATCCTAGACCGCACTACAACAATGTATTTAGACATAAAATGCGGATTCATAAAATTGTGGTCTGTTCTCGTATGTACATTTATTGAAGCTCTCGGTTACACCATCTGACGCACTTGTGTAATGGTCTGTACAGTGTAGTTGTATGTAAACATTGCTTCTTTATGTATTTAATTTGAACAGCAATGGACGCACGCATTATGGCGGCAGCGTGTCGCCGCGGTTTGGCGAACGGACGTGTTTGGATATAGTGGGGTATTAAGCTGGATGTACTAACGTTTTCATACGTGTTACGTCTCGCTATAAAAGTTATACCAATGTTGGAATGTCAGCTCAGCTGTTTTGTTTGTTGGTTATAGTGAAAATGCATTGTATAAACTTTTAGTACGGTTGAGTTTTTTATTTAAGCCACTTTTCAAATAATTATGAAATGAAAGTTACTAAAACTAACATGAATTTTCAACAACTTGATACCTACTTTGATAGTTTAAAAAAGAAATGTAATGATCAGGTAAAATAATGTATACCATCACAGAATGATCGTATCGATATGTCATTATCTGTGGATTTTTAGAGCTTATTAAATG
Source organism: Autographa gamma (assembly GCA_905146925.1). Classification (NCBI taxonomy): domain Eukaryota; kingdom Metazoa; phylum Arthropoda; class Insecta; order Lepidoptera; family Noctuidae; genus Autographa; species Autographa gamma. Next base: position 4,919,937 of record LR989858.1, read on the forward strand.
ATGACATTGTCGCAATTTATTCGATAAATTTACTCGATAAAACTCTCGCAAACGTTACTTAAAGTTGGTAAAAAGATAAATCAATAAATTAATGCTTAAAATTTCCTTGACATTGACTCGAGACATTCTTATACAAGCAAACACTATCGTTATCTCATCTAGCAATTAGAGTTTCTAATCGCTCCGCGCTCCTTGGTTTCAGCACATAGTTAGTTTCTACAGAGGTGATATGTATAGGAAAGCCAACTAGCCCTGCGGCTTTACACTGGGCAATCCATTATTTAAAATAAAACTTTTAAACTACTAACTTAATATTTACAGTATTAAAACTTAGATGAATATGAAAAGAAATGAAATGAGGTCCCAAACATGTCATGAGATTTTTAACGTGTTTAGGAAAGTAAAAAAAAAACATGAACTTATTTGGCAAAATGGCGAATCAACATTAATTACATGTTAAACAGGAAATTAGGTAAAGTTTTTGGAAATGTTCACAATAATTTTTGTGCATGCATGTTTTGTTTTGATAAGAGCCACATTCGTCAAAAATAAATAATCTAGTAGGTACTTCAAAACCTATAATTTAATACTACAAATTATTGGATGGGGACACTGTAATGTACATGTACGCCATCCTACAAAAACTCATCACAAAATAATTTCAAGTGGCGAACTTTTTTTAAACCGTAAACTGCAACAACGAAATTAATTAAAAATCTGACGAGGTACAAATTAAAAGGTCTTTTGGATGCACTTTCCGCTGCTTTTCCGGCGGGCAAACAAACATTTTGATTAACAACTTGCGTCGAATCAATCAAATTAATTGGTCTGTGACCAACACTGCGGCAATTGCCTTTTTCCATAATAAAAACAATAGTAAATGTGACATCGTATATTCCTTAACAGCACTCCTTTTATTTTAACATTTTATTTTATACCAAAAAACACTCGGGGCTTTTTACTTTTTTGTAATAAACTGCTACATTTTATATTTTTCAAAATTGATTGACGAGATTTTCAATTGAACAATGCAGAGTTTTAGCGGAAAATACATACCATATTTATGTTGTTTGATAAATGTATTATGTGTCAGCATTCATAATAGAACTCGTTGCATCAAAATGTCACAATCCTCATAATTTAAACCGTGTGAGTTGTTTAGTTGACGCTGACGATTTATAGATTTAAAGTTATGCTGTATATGAACGAATAAATTGCGGATGATTGTGTGGAATGGCAAAATCATAAACTTATTAAACCTACATTTAAACAGTCTCAAAACATTTTTTTTTAAATCTTTCCATCTGTCTTTGAGAAATCAATAACAAACATAAAAAAAATACAACCGAATTGAGAACCTCCTCCTTTTTTTGAAGTCGTTTGAAAATACAAAAAGATGTAACTGAAATCTGAACTGACTATTAGGTTTGCAATGATTAATATTAATGTTTAGAATCAAAAATTTATCGTCATCTTTATCAATGGCGGGAAACGTGATGTGTTAGTTTTGTTATTTACACAAGTTTGTATTTTAGTATAGTTGTAAGTGTTCGTTGTTATATTATCAAGTATTGAATTGTAAGTAAATAAAATAATTATATTATAACACACACATTCACTTGCAACTAAGAGAAAAGTAATGTAAAAAAAGAAATCTATTTTTGTACTAACCATACGAGTACTAGCTGTACTTAATTGTTGTTGGTCTATTAGATGTGATGTTATTGTCACCATGGTTACAACGTGCTTCAGTGCAGCTGTGCTCTGACCAACAATGAGCAGTTATCATGAATTATGGTTATAATCAGCTCTTGTGACAGAGGGTTAAGCTATTTTCTGTAGTAATTTTAATCATATTAAAAATCCTTTGAAATTGCCGAGAGCATGAAATTTTTGAGACATCCATTTAGTTTGAGTTTTGACCCATGCGCACAACCGGAATTATGAATAACGTAATTATCAACAACTTTTACCAACATATATACAGTAGGTATATAACACCCCCCGTTAAGATCCTTAATAATGACACGAAATTGCAACTACTTCGAAACAAAAACAGAGAGATTACCCAAAGCAGTCCAAAAATTATGGCGAAAATCTAAAAGGGAAAACAATGCAAAATAGAAGTACTTAGTTAGTAAGTGTTGAATTGGGTCGACTAGTTGGCTTGCCTCGAGTAGCTTATGTGTTGCCGCAATCTTTAAATCCAGGACATTATTTTTATCTATCGTTCTTGGCAGTAGTTTTTTAGGTTGGTGTTTGTTAGCAGCGTGATTATCCAAATGACATTCATGTTGTGAAAGAATTTGGGTTAAAATTTGTGAACTGTTTTGGTAGATAAAAGGGCAGTTGTTTCGAAAATAGATATTATTTAATTAGTATATATTAGTCAGTAAGTATAGATTTTTTTCTACGAGACTTAAATTGTGCTTAAAACATGTAGTGATTGAACTAAACTATTAAAAAACACAAGGATATTATACTGTGCTTCGTAATTTCATTGTAGAGCTGAACCCATTCCTACATTAAGTTGTAATTAACTTTTCTTTTTATCATACAACGTCTTCAAGTCAACGGTAAGTTTGCAGTTCAGTAAATATTACAGTTCGTAGTCGAGACCACGCCAAGCGAGCTCTTCGAAAACCCGTAAATGTTCAATTTCATATTTATTTAACCAAGTCTAGAATCGTATTCGTCTAAAATTCAATGTAACGCTTTCGTATATATCTTAATAACGTCGTCTATTTCAATAAAACCTAGTCCAATTCAGGTCGAAACAACCAAATGACGCAAACAAACGTAACCATTCCACGTATCGTCATAAAGGCTATTTTTATTGCTTACAGTTAACATAAAGTTTATCCGGTTTCATCCCCTAACGTCTCTAAATGCAATCCAAACGCAGTGGAACCAGGAATTATACCAGCATTTACTTTCAACGATGCACTCAAGATATTTTCAAGTGTGGCGAAGTGAGGGTTAAATGTGGAGTTATTTTTATTTCAATAATATTACAGTTTTGATATAAAAATACTGGTTTCAACCAGGTAGGTACAGGAGTTTATACGATTTGAAAACTTTCAATTTACTTTAGACTTGTTGAAATTTGGCTCTCGCAAACCAAAAGAAAACATGCCTAAGCATTTTTAAGACGTGATTAAAAATACTGGGAATGGTTCAAATTATAATAATTGGAGCAATTTTGCTACAAAATACGAGTATATTACCTTTTAAAATTCCTTTGGATAAAGAATAAAACAGCCGAAACGACGTAACTTAAAAATTATTTCTTCAAATGGATACTTTATATGCTGTGCTCGTAGCTTTGACCTACTCGTTTCACTTATTTCGATATTGGACCCCACTAATTTTGTTTACTTATTCATTAAAATGGAGAGCGATGGCGGAGGCGAGCGAAATGCTTTCTCTATTAGATTTTTATGGAAAACTGAATACGTGAAAGTGGATTTCAAAAGAGGAAACCTTTTTCTTTAATCGTTCTGATGAAGTTATATCAATAAATTGAATCTAACCATTATGCTGGATAGGAGCAATAACTTCTTTTACTTAGATCTCAAAGTAATAGAGTAGATTTTACCTTGCTTATTTTTTTTCCTGAAAGCAAGATAGAAGAAGTAGTCATGATCAATATTATGTGTATGAATATACAGAAGTTTTTGAAGACATGATTGGCCCAAAAAATACCCGTAAATAGACTTATGTTTTTTTTAAACTAAAAGGCCTTGACCGAATTAAAATCACACAATAGCACACTAACATTTTCAAGAACAAACTCCCAAAACGCGACCAGATCAAAAAGAGGGTGACGAAAATGCAGACAATTTCGAAAACAACCAAATAATAGTCGTACACAGAAATCCAGACATGTGTCCGACATCGGAACGGAATGTAAAACAGAAAGATGAAGAATATTGCTCGTGAACACGGCATACGATATCCCATATTACTGCAGATTTACGTAGGAAATGCAACGGTCTAAACCACTTGACGGACTGCCGATTCGCATCTTGAATAATTCATTCGCACCCCAAAAGTTTACAAAGACGGCCGCATTGAACATTGCTTTGTTTTATAGTTTATGAAATTTTGTTTCCTATTCGACACGGAGTTTTGTTTATGATGCACATTTTGTTGAGAATGTAGTTTTGTCAGTGTGCATTGAGAATATTCTGTTGTTTCATGTTTTGTAACTTCAAATAAAAGATATTCCTCCAATACTATTAATCCTCCAATACTAATAACAAGTTTTACTTACTTCGATAAATGATTAATTATTTGCAGTTATTTTTAAGCGGTTTCTTCCCATTACCATCATCAATATCTTACATTCAAACTACGGTATTTCTAAAAGAGGAATTCGACGACCACATTGAAATTTATAACCGTTTTAAAACAATAAATCGCGATTTATTACCTCGCAACGACACCAAATACATTGTGCTATTTCAGTCTAATTCACTAATAGACTTCAATGAGCGCTGCAATAAGTCAGTGTTACAATAAGTCAGACCTCGGCCACGTGCCTCTCTGCTACATCCGTTACCCATACGCCGACGCACAAATCGGTTCGTTTGCGAAGACAAATGGCTACCGTCTGCTTGCTAACATACACAGATTGCATTTTCAAAAATTACTCGAAAAAGAGTTCCAAATCCAATATCGGCTGCAGGCGCAAGCATGAATGCCGTCGTATTTTTTTACATTCCCCTAAAATCACTATTAGAGACCTTAAACTGTCAGTCACAAAGTTTATTTTGTTTTGCACTGTTAAAAATCTAGTCGGCATATGAAAAGTGATGCTTTGATATTGATATTCCGTTTAGCATTGTCGTCGCGCTTCAACCGTGTCACCCCCTGTTACCACATTCGTCTTTTTGTTTAACAACAATAGAATTTATTACTATTATGCCGCGATTTAGGTATGTCATGCCCATTGTTCGATTAGCGATCGGCACCCAGCGCGTTTCGAAAGTATTCTCGCTGTGGTATTTAGCGCCGACGGTGGCATCGCAAGGCGCTTCGTTAGGCCTCTGTTAAGAATCCAAATTGTGGCATTAAGACGTAATTAAGATAAATTAGTACCGATAAGAGTTTGGGTCGACGTGCCAACATTGTCACCATCGAAAAACACTCGCCCGGAACAAGAATTTCGAAGCGTTGTTTTAATAATCGTATTTATAATGAACTATGTTTTACTAACACCCAAAATAGTAGGAATGCAGTATGCGAATTCGGTCCTTACATTAGTAATGATAATTACAGGAATTCAAAATTACCTACCCACATCAATATTCGCTTTTTCTTGTGATATCTCATAACCGTGATATTGTTTGCGTAGAATATTTACTCTTCAATATTTTTTAAAAGAAATTGTTATAATCCGAAAGTAGAGGTCTGACACAACTGATAGTCTTCCTTGGTGAAAGGGAATTTAAATTGAACGTCGTACAGTCATCTCAATAAGCGGCTTGGCTCTCAGCACAGCTCGTAAATTCGACGCCAATTGTTTGTTCTCGACGAAAAATTTCGCGAACTTGAAAAAACTGAGGGATAATAAGTGAAAGCTGTGGATAAGGTTCTTATTTAATTTAATAGGCATTCTATACTATTCTAATTAAATTTATTTACTCGGAAAAAAATGTAATTAGAATAATAATATTTAATTAACTTTGTTATAAAGTATTTCTAAGTATGTCAATTTTAATTATTAATGAGTAACAGAGACTTAAAACAATATTTCCTTTTGAGTCTTTCAGTTTTTTTTCCACAAATTGCTATCTCATTATGTATGTTTTCCATTAATTTTGGAAGTTCGAAAAGTGTTTTATAATTTTTTTGTAGGTACAACAATCTGGTAACAAGCATATCCAAAGTAAACTTCGTACATCCTTACAGGTTTGTCGGATATAGTCAGTAAATCTTAACTCTATTCCGAGTATAAAATTGTTTAGTGTTTGAACACGCTACATCAATCAGCTCGTTTCGCCAATACATCGGTAGGTGCGGTATTGTTGCAAAGCGGTAGTGATTTGCAAAACGCATCCCTGATTTATTTGTCTGGGCTGTAAGTACAACTAAATCTTCTGTTCATATTATTTCCGAATGAATGGCTTGATTCATGTTGTTACGCATTTATTACAGTTTTATAACGTTGCGTACAATAAGCTGATAAACGTTTATGTTTTCAATTACGATGGAGATTTACGATTTATCAATTTATGGATGAAATATAAAACTAACTTTTGACGGCCGTTTGTTGGAGTCTTTTGTGCGTTGTTGGAATACAAATTGTTATTTATCGTAAATCGTATCGTAAAAATAGGCTTGCATCTGAATATAGAAATATTATTTATGAGGATGATTTCTAATATTCTATCAAAATTATTTATTGAAACAAGGAAGAGGAGGAGAATAGTCACTTAGAATTTTTAATACAAGCCGCTTCTTGTTCGGAAGTTTAATAAATGCCATTAACATGATCTATGTTATTACAAACTTTACAAGCTTAACCAATGACGAGGAAAAAATTTCAAACTTTTTAATTGACTGGCATCAAACACAAATGTAAATATTAAATCGATTGATTTACATACCGCATATATTTCACATTTAATTTATGTACCCAAACAATGATCATGCGGGCTTTTATTGACAGCTAATATCTGTTTAAATAACTATTGGATCGTTTAATTTCATTGTAAATCATTGTTAACAGTCTGTTTGGTTTTTCACTGATATTTATTATGCGTACAATTCATGGTACAATGGAATTTCTGAGGCGATTCAAGATTTAGAATTAAATGGTTTTACAGTAGGCGATGTAACCAGTTTCAATTGAATGATAGATTAAAATTTAATCGATTGTGTTGGTGGAGAAAACAGTGAACATACTAATATTATTCATTATAAAATGCATTAATTTATTTGAGATTGTTTGAGTGTTTATTAAGCAATTGAAAAAGCTAATACAAAATATTTTTGGGTAAGTAATATATATAATAACAGAGAGGTTTGGAAATAAAGAAAGAAGAAAGGGGAGGCCTTTGCCCAGCTGTGGGATCTTATTTAGACTAATAAAAAAAAAGTAATAGATATTTCTGTAACTATATATTGAAGATTGATCTTTTTTTTCAGGCAAAGACACACAAAAAAAAAATAGATTTTACAGAATGATAATACCATTCTGTAAAATCTATTTTATTATGTACAGACAAATGTTTTAAAAATATTATATTATTATTTGTTATTGTGTGTTGAATTAAATCAGTCCATTTTGTATGAGAAGCAAGGCTTTATGAAACATTCATAATGGAATCCTATTCATCTCAGTGTCTGCTCGGTACTCACTTGTTTTTATTTTGATTTCGTTCCAATGTTAGTTTTGAGCGATCAAAAATATTTTTATTTATGATATTATATGTGTTCTTGATAGTTTTAGGATGTTCATAATAAAAATGTATTGTATCTCAAAAGGGCTTCTTGCAAGACCTAAGAATAAACATAGAAGGAATTATAGAGTCTTTCTAAACGAGTAAGATTTTGTATCTAAAGATGCTAGTGTAATTTCTAAAATCCAGAACCAATTAGTTTTTCATTACAAATGAAGTTTTGTCCGAAAACTGATATTTATTTTAACTTATACCAAAAGCACAAAACAAAATATAATTTTAAATACATTTTGGAATAAACGCGTGGTCGGATCGCAATCGTTACTTATAAACTCAGACTGTTTGAAAACTATCGTTTGGCAGATTGCCAAGTATTGGTGTCGGATATACTTATTTCGTACTTACGTGTACTATGCTTAGACCTGTAAATTAACGACTATGTGGCTCACTTACAAATTAATGATAGCAAAAGATCGCCAATTAACTTTATCTGTTTGAAGATGTCTTTACTTTCGGCATGATCTTGAAAGATAATAATAATTAAAAAAATATATAAAATAAAGGGCCATAATAAATAAATACAATCTAAATTCTACAATATTGTTAGTTTTAAACGCATCTCTTTGAGCTGCCTTTCGTATAATATGTAAACCTTTAAAATATCGACATATTAAGTACAGGCCTTTAATTTTAAACATTGAATGATCTTTAGCCTGTACCCGCACCCTCTCGTGTCAAAAAACCCGATCCCAAACGTATCCGTCACGCTAAGCTCAAAATGAAATCTGTTGTTTCATATTAAACTTAAGGATTGGCACTTATCGATAGTTTTTATATCGAGTTATCAGCTTCCCGGAAGCATGATAACGAATAAACTCAACAACGATTAGTTCATAGGACGGATACAGTTTTGTTTAAACTGTTTAATTGCATTTTAAAACCACTTATTTAACTCAATTAATAAAATTGTAATTTAAATAAAGCATGACATTAAAAAGTAATATACAAATTAGTGATATAAAACCTGGCTTGTAAAACAGAACTCCTGAATGCAGGTGCTACATACTGTACAATATAATAAAATTAATCAAGTCACATCCTATGTATCTACTTACTTTACCATACATCACATTTCACTACAGCTTCTATACAAATAAATTTGTGATTGGACTTCAACGGTATCGATATTACAAACTTCCCATCACTAAAAGTATCGGCGATCCTTTGTCACCAAACGGTTGCTTTAATTTGATTAGTCGACGCCTTGGCCAATAGCCGTGCCGGGTCACTGGTCAATTTTAGAATTTTTAATTTACGACTTTTAAATTTATACCGTTTAAAATTAAATTATTGTACCGCTTTCATCCTATTGTTGTTGTTAAATTTATTACGATTAAAATGGTAAGTAGTTGTACGTTTTTTGTTGATTAGTAGATAAAGAGACACTTTTAAGTTTAGATAAATTTTATGACTTGTTTAAAGGGAAAAAGTTTCTAATATCTTATGTTAATACACTTACAATAAGCACTAATGTTGCAAAAGTTTTACCTACTTCAGTAAAAGAGAGTTCACCAAGTTACGCAATCAGAAAACAGAAATCCAGACACATTAATATTAACACATCCAACTAAATTGACAAAGCCACAGCCACTGGACGAAACGTTGCAATATTTCAGAGGGCATAAGCCACAAAATATATGACGTGGTATCGATATATTTATGGCGACTGTCAGCCAGGTAATGGCATGAAACACCACGGAGAACTCTCTGTAACTACTTACAGCAATAAGTTTGGGAAAAACACAAATAAAAGTAACACAATGAAGGGAGACACCCTTACTTGGAACTCGTGCATAAGTGAAAGATGTGTGCGACGTATGAAGAGATGAGAGTCGTCAATATAGCATGGTAATAAATTAGGTTGTTTATTTGGTGCATTTTGTACTTTGTTACTCCTAATCCATGGAATATAAGTTGTTCTGCATCTGTTATTCAAACAAACTGAAGTTTTGAGAGTACAGTCTCTGCGATGCAATGTGGTACAAAGTTAAAAATTAAAAAATCTTATACATAACTATTAGGTATGTATTATAAATATGTTAATGAGAAAATTGCATCCAGAAAATCTAGTATAGTTTTTTCATAAAAAAAAAACCATCCATTTACTAATTATGTACCTACGTTATTAAATTGTATTTAGTTTCTTTCTCGATATACGAAACAAAAACTGTTAATGACTGTGTATTTTTCAATTGCCTAAAACTTTTAGTTCAACATTACATGTTTCTGATACCAAACAGTTCCTAATAAACTGCAAGTATGCAAGGTCTTTTTATAAGTACTGGCCATTCTAAACTTTCGTGCCACGTTGTACACTATACTGTTTGCCAATAACGAAATTAGCTCTCATAAGGCAGAAGCGAGCCAAACGTCGTACTGGGCCCGATTCCAACCCAGGACAGTTAAATTTAATTAGATTTTCCTAACGTAAAAACCAATTACACTTTTTGATGTCGAAATCAGTAGTGGACATCGATTCGAACTGCTTGGAGAAAAAAAATTAAGGTTGTTTTTATAATATGCACCTACCTAAGAATTGTTTTAATATTACCAGTATGTGTTGTAATGCAAATAACTTTATTACAGCTTTCTATTTGTGTATCTTGACTTAATTTTATTCTATACCTAAGCATATATAAATTCCAGACAGTTAACTGAAAACCAGAAAGTGAGACAACGAAATGTCTATCATATCCCTTGGAAAACAAATGCAATAACACATTAAAAAAGCTTATCATTCCAAAACTCAAAAATTTCAGTCATAAATACAAAGCGACCACATATTTTGTAAAATTATCTACACACATTCGTATTCTAAACGCAATCTATAAGTTCTTCATTACTTATCTTCAAACGCATCGATACGCAACATTTATTACGCTAACATTTCCCAACACTATTTTACGTCCACAAAAAATGAGTCTACACCGTACTGCGTTGACATAAAGGTTAAATTGCGGTGTGTTATATTTTGTTGGGGATACATTTATGTTTGTTTGCAGATGTCTAGAGCCGTTCTATCACGTCAAAACAAGGAGCAGGGGAACAATGTATTGCAGTTGGCAATCTTAGTGCCCTTTCCACAATATCTTTAGTGTGACGCCCCTCAATATGAATAATGTGTCATACGATCGCGCCCTTTTATCTGAACTGAGGGAAACACTGAGATTTTGTAAATATCATGAGGGTGGAAAAATTGTGTTTTGTAATACGTGATAAAATTTAGAAGATATATTTACAAGACTTCAATTTGAATAATGTCTCCAAGAAAAACGTGTTCCATAAATTCAATATTGTATTCTAAGTTTCCCGCACCCATGTGTCACCAAACATTAGGGAATTTAAATAAAAAATCGGCTGAAGTACATTGCTCTTTAATTGTCTCCGTTACAAATAACATAATTTTAATTTAGCACTTTAATAATCGTTCCTACCTGCTCTTCATTAGATAATAAAAAAACAAGCATCTATGTCGTTACCTTTTATAATGGGAACGACTCATACCTATTAGGTATCTAATCACCTCATAAAACAATCCAATGGGACGTCGATCACATAAATAAAGATACAGACACAAAAACTTGTGAAACAAAACAAATAAACAAAAGCAACACTAAAGCGATTGATAACAATCTAAGGTTTGGCGATCACCATCCTCCTTTTTATTTTTAGGTTCCTAATAAAATGTCCTGTCACTGCCATTAAGGATGGATGCCCATGTCCGATAATTAATCGGTGACCGATTTTTTAGACACAATGAAAGAATAAAAGTGTGTTCTACTGGAAGCAACAATGCATCGCACACGTCCTACAAAAAGTCGGTCAGAAATCGGTACTAATAGAATCGGCGGAAAAATCGGCCTGATTATCTGATCTACAAAAAGTCGGACGTGGGCGCGCAGCGTAAGGGAACAATCAACTAATGACAGAGTTGAATGATCGCTTCAACCCAGTCTTTGTTTAATTACATTAAACAATTCTATGAAAGGCATTTCATTTATACATTCCACAAGGAAAATGCGTTATGAAAAGTTGAGAATGCATCCGCACTCGTTTGTATAAATTTTAGCTCAGCCTTTGCATAATTTAACATTATTATGGAATACGATAATAATTTGAATTGTTGGAAACATCTGAGTGGACTGGAAATTATAACGTCATGTAACTGGAGAATGTCAAGAATTATGAGAAATAAGATGAAGACGCTTTAAATATAATCACTCCAAATAAAGGGGCAAATGGTAGGAGGACAAAAAAAACACTCATTTGAGAATGCCAAAAATTACCAAATAAAAAAAACACCTGAGTATTGGGTGTAAAGAAAATTCACTATCCCACTTCAGTACTAGAGAATTGTAGAGAAGTATCTTTGAGGGCCTACATTAGTAAGATGTATGTGTATGATCTCGCTTAACATGTCTTAAATTGACAGACTTAAAGCTGAACTGAAACGAAGAAAAAATTAAAGATTTCTTTTTAGATAGTTTTAATTCAATAAATCGATAGACTTACTAACTAAAATAAATAAATCGATCTGTGGCTTATGTGAACAAAAAAGTGAAAAGTTTTTTAAGGATCTTAGGTTGTGCTTTATGTGTGTAACTCTCTCCATTTAGATAACCACACGATGTAATGCCACTTTAAATATCCAATAAATTTTCATTGGAGTAAACCTTCTATACGATTACGCTATCGTTCGATAAGCATAAAGTGCTACTATAAAGTAATCGAATATCTATCGAATACTATATATATATACTATATATAATGTCTATCGAAGTAAAAGCAATGAATTTCAAGTCTTCAATGAATCACTGGTTTGAATGTAATATCGCAGTCGAGTAACAGCCCTAGAAAGCTAAAAAAGAAAAAGATTTATTCACTTTTCAATGGGTGACCTAAAGTCAAATGAGGCATTGACATGAAAAATGAACTCATTTATTTGGGAAAAATAAAATAAAAGCGCTGAACCTATCACTCTCTTATGAAAAAAGACTAGAGATTGTATTAATTTAGTAAAAAAATGTTAAGTAAATGTTCAATGAGCGCATTAGAGAAAAATACTTGTTACATACGGAGAAAATGACTATTCCGGCGCAGTATTTTTTATAATGAACATCGAGAAACCAGGAGGATTAAGTAAACAAAATTGTTACGAGCTTGTCTCCAGAAAAGAACAAAAGTGCAAAAACAATACATAAAAATATAAAAGAAGATAATATTTAAAACATAATATAATAAAGTTTTACGAGCCAGGAAAAAAATAACGCGTATTATGACGTATTTAAATGAGCATTCACCCCACGGCATAAAAAATGTGAGTACAAATACTTGTATTATTTTTGTGGGGTTGATTCTTAGGGGTAAGAAAAGCCAATGTTTTGCCTCGATACGCCTCCGTAAAAAAATGCATGGGTCCAATGCAATATTTTAATATTAACCGTGTTATGGGCACAGGGTGCATTTTGGGTTACAATAAATGTATGGATTAGAGTAGGTATGGTGGTGAATAAATGAAGGTTATTATAGACGACAACTGTTAGGAATTAAAAAGATTTGTTGGTTTAATTTAAGGCGCTGTTGATTTAAAAGCATTTGTTTTAATAACGTAATATTTTTCTTTGAATGATTTTGACGATATGGACTGCTAGTAATTTGTAAAATAAAATAGTGTAGGCTATTTTCTTAAACTAAATATCCATTTTAAATAGATACTATAGAAGAACATTAGCCATTAAGCCTTATTTAAAATTCTGTCTTCTAAAAGGGGTGCAAGTTTTTGGAGAAAAAATAACACTGATACTTTTTAAATCAAAAGGGGGTATTAAATTATTGATGAAAAGAGATGAATGTCCTTGCATCTTACAACTTAAAACAGGGGATGTCTAAAATACATTTTATTTTCGGTTTGGGCAGGTAAATAATACTATTAGTAATAGGGAAGTAACAATGCACTTGTGATATGTGTGTAAACTACACACATTTATTTAAATTCTATGAAATCATAAGTATGATAAATTCAATGAACAATATATTTACAACAAGAGCATTCAACAGCAAATATTATTCAAGCTCTTATAGCACTTTCTGAGTCATACACTTAACCTAATCAAAGTCAGCACAAGTAGTATCCACACTATTGTAACGTACGACCTTATTTACGTCATAAAAAACTTCCATGCACCACGACTGCACACTGAGAGGGCAACATCGGTTTGCACTCCGATATTAGACTAATATTCAGCTTACCCTCCGCTTTATTAAAAAACCAAGGGCCATTTGTATGTATTTATAGTTCCCAAACATAATGGTGCCTGTCAACGGTAGGAAGAGCCTCCCTGTAGATTAATTTCGTTAAAACATTTTGCCTATCAATACTTCTTTTGAGGTCTGGCACATCCCTAGGTGCTTTGAATTCCAACACTCATGTTCTTTTATTAGCACAAAGGTATGTCCAATTTTAAAATGGAGTGCAGTTATTGCCATTTTCATTTTGAAAATGTTCTTCGAAAGAAGGGCTGGTTTGCTAGGGGTAACTTAATATATTATGGGTTTTTCTTTAAGAGTTTTTGCTTAGTATGCAAGTTAATGAATTTATACGCCATTTCTATGGGGTACAGTCCAAAAACAAAAAACAAAAAAATAATATTTCTGTTTGCTTCTGCCTTAGGGTAAGCTAATAGCAAAAAAATATCTAAAAAGAATACAGTAACATTTATAGCACGTGCTATGATATATCTCTATAAACATCAGTCATGGAGACACCATAACTTCGCCCTAGGATGCAATAACAGATAAAACGTAGAAAAACAACGGTTCAAAACATAAAACGTCTCTCATGTTTATTGCAATCCCAGTTTGTGGTACCGAGATATTGCTATCTGATGTCTATAAATAATAGATCGTTTTACCAATTTTATGCACATTCACGTATTTTGTTTTAGTCGTTCTTTGCACTTGCATTTGTTTCAAGTGATAAGCAGGTTGCTTAGTTTGAAAATATGAATTTATTTTTATTCAATTGAATTATTCAATCGCTTTTTAGCTTTTTAGAGTTTTTTTCCGTGTATAGTTATGTACAAACATTCATTTTAAATTAAAATAATTCTAATCTTTTATTGATAATGATTTGCGTAGGGTTTTCTTCTATTATTCTAACCTTTGAAGATTCTTTTGAGCAGAACTCCTAAAGTCATGAATAAAGTTTCCTAAATGTTTCCAATCCTACATGATTTTCAAAGGTCTTTGAAATATGTTAAAAACAGAAATCCAAACTGATGTCGAGTTATGTAAATAAAACGCCCAACACAGATGGTACTCTACTTTGAATACAAATTAAGTACACCTAAAATAAACAATTTCGTTTCTTTGCCGAGAATTTTATTAAAATAAAGGTAAGAGAAATCTTCAAAAGATGAAGGTGGGAACCAATGAAACGGCACTTAGCGACTCGAGTTTAACAGTTGACAAATTGGCCAATATTTTTTGCACCCTCCCAGGATAAAGGCGCTTCATAACAGTCTGACGGTGAGACCTTATTACGGGAGTCGGACTCTTATTGACTTTAATTTTCTACTCTGTTGACGTTTCCAATGATATATATCTTCAACGGAATGGTGAAAATGGCCGTTCGCTTTTTCAAATAACAAGCGTAGCCCCATCAATCGTGACTGTCATTCATTTACGCGGTCCGTTCCCGTGAAATATTAGTGTTATCTATTGAGAGGAATCACTGTAAAAACTACTGCGCGCTTCCGAAAATAATATTTCACTTTGATTGTTTTCCTATTGTAAATAAGGGAGTGAGATGTTTTTCTTTGATGGCACGTGATTAGCCGCAGGGTTCGAGGAAATTCTATTTTTCTGTTCCATTTATTATGACGTTTTAATGAAATGCGTTTCGTGGAATGATTTTATTAAGCTCTTCGTGTGTTTGTCGGCTTATTATAACTCACTGTGTTTTATTCCGATAGAATAGTAGGGATGATGAAAATAACGCTGTTGATATAGTGATTTAGTACTTTCGATATGTTGAGTGTTAGTATTATGCGCATTGTAAAACTATGGATTGAAGTGGTTTTGTTTTCCTAGTTTCTGCAACTTATATACGCCACCATACGATGCACATTCCAGAGATGTTTCTTTCGTGTCTTCACATCACTCAATCCGTAATCAAACTTTAATTTCGTTCGTACTAGAATTTCCAATTAGAACCTGCTTAATTCGTACATGTTCTAGGGTTGACAAAGCATGCTTTCGGATCACCCTCACGCTGGCTGCATGCCAACGTAAGTGGTATTGATGTTGGCTATATATCGGCTTTTACCCTTTAACTAATGTAATAAGATTACAAAGGGTTGTAGACGGTACGCCAGACTTTACAGGGATGGACTTAAAGGTTAAATGGTGATAAGTTTGTGTTGTTAGTTGGTCTGGTTTCTAGTCTGGTCTGCCTAATAAGTATTAGCATATTTCAATTAAGTAAGTATTTTAAAATTAAGAGGATGAAAATTTTGTTGAGATTAATTTTTTCGATTAGCGAACAATTTACATCAGAAATAAATTCAGAAGTTTGAAAACTTTTTCGAAAATATATTTCGATAGGAAACTAGCTAGCTAATTTGCCATAAAAAAACGTTACAGAATTAGTTACCTAACAACTACAACGTCGAATACCGGTTACTTAATTAGTGCCAAGGACTAGCCCATATTATTACATAATATGAGTAGATCTACGGCAAAGCCAATGTCAAATTTGGAAAACTTTTTAGTTCGTTAAAAACCGAAACTATACATTAAAACTTATAACATTTTTAATTAACGAGTACTTTAATAGTTCGAGTCTAGCCCTGTGTCCCCGTAACGAATCACCACTGACGTTTTGGCGAAGCGTTAACTGGCGATCCCCAAAGGGGTAGGGGCGTTATATTATAGCCATTACGGACAATCGTTTTGTCGTCTGCAAACAAAATATCTTCACGGTAGAACCTGATCCGTCACGGAAGGGATGGAAGTTCACTATGAGCGATGATTTCGTGATATTTTGTTAAATATCTGGCTTAATTTATGAAAAGAAAATTTTTGTAGCTTGTGACCCGTGGGGCCGTGACCATGCTCTGTGATATCGCAAAAATATAGTACGTAACAAGCTAGCAAGCTGATTAAAGAGATTTAAGAGTCAATTTTTCAACTTAGGAACCCACCTAAGTTGACAAATTGATTCTTAAATTTACTTGCTAGGTAGCTATTTTAATTCATTTCTTGACGAGCTATTGTTCTGGTTTGCCATTTCGTTCCATTACGATTGTTTTTTTACCACAGCTTTCACGTTCTAATCGTGAAAGCTGTGGTAAAGGTCATAATCAAAAAAATATACCAAATTAAGACCAAACTAATATTAATAAATCATGTAAAAAATTTGTAGCTACAGTTGAAATACCTGCTAACTTCCACAGTACCTACATGAAATCATTTTGTAGTCAATCGACTTGTACTCCATACGTTATGCATCGTATCCGTTCGTCGCAAGACCGGAGTTCGGTAAATTTCTGGTCCAAACCGGAACTGAGGACAAATGGACGACTAAAGATGGCTGCAGGCTAAGGGCACTTCGGTTTGATTTCAATTCGTTAGTGTTCGTTGAATATTCATTGTTATTTCTCTAGCTACCTGTTAGCTAAGCTTTAATCGACCAGAATTTAGCTTGATAATTAGATGAAAATTTATAAAACATTTTCTTTTATAAAATTTTATTTGACAGTAAAAGTTGTTCTTCTACGGAACGGGACGGTAATCAGTCTGAATACCAGTGCAAAAAACAGAAGCATTACTTCAGTATATTATTTGGAACATTAAAAGTATATTTCAGTACCTTAAAGCGTAGATCTGAGCATATTCAAATTTTTTATTTTCAAATAAAGTTTCAAACACATAAGCTTTGATACAGCGCCATCTAAAAAAGCTTTTAAGAACTATGAAGTTTTCATGAAACTTAATTTACAACTGGTATTCCTGCCATCTGTTGAAAGTTATGTATACTGTTTTGAGATCGACCTTACAGCTGATTTCAGTTTTCACCCAAAGATGGTACTACTACGCTAAAGCTCTATTTAGTACGAGTAAGTTTTTATAGATGGCGCTTTTAACAATGTTTGCGTAGCTTATTTATAAATGACTTTATCAACGTCTTTTCATTTATTTCAAGTCTTTCTTCAGGCTTGATCAATAATTTTAATAAAAATCTTACTTTAATATTCAACATTTTGTTGCTTTTAAACATTGCACGTGAAAAAATGAATAACGTCACTTAATATTGACAATCGCGACATCTTTTGTCCATTTCTATGAACTTTATCAAAAGCTAGGTAAACTACTACAACTAGGTAGGGTGGGAAAGCTTTGTTGAAAAAGTTCTAATTAAGTTCCGGGAGATGGCGTTACTGGCAGTTTAAGTTATATTAGTTGCACTTAGGACTGGAAGATGGCGCTGTTTTCAAATTTTGGTTCTGGTACAAAAATGTTAAATGAATAATTTTGTGTCCAATAAAATTAGGCAGAAATACGACTAATAAAAATTTGAATAAACATGTGTGTCATATTGTTGATGACTTGTTTTCTGTTATTTCTGTATGATTTTGTGTACTCAAAAATACTTACATTTAAGTTTACCGGAAACTAATGCCAGTAAGTAAATAATTAATCAAATTATTTCTCCGGCTGTGTAGCGAGGGGTAAAAATATTCAAATAAATACACAAATGATATCCATATTGTGAATTACAGAAATGTCATGCGGAGATCGAACCCGCTCCGTGGATATGGTGCGGCTCCATGCAGTTCGTGAAAGTATACTAAAGGCAAAACTTCGTTTTAGTAGGTACCTATAAATAATTTAAATATAAACTTAATTCTAACTAAGTTATTTAACAACTTAATGATGACTAAGTATCTATTTAAGGAGTATTTAAGGTTTTTCTAGATCTAAGGGTTATCTAAAGGTTTTCAACTTCGAGATATTTATTATCCACACAAAAAGAAATGGCAACTGAAACTTGCTAAAAAGAGTAAAAAACAGAAGCTAGAAAAGAAACTTGTTTAATAAAAACTTCGTTGTATTCCGACTTGAAAAACTGACTTCCATTCTAAGAACGGGACTGTCTTCCAGTTTCTTTGTTGGTCAGCCTTTAAAGAGCTAATTGCACATCCGGACCCCATTTAATTAACGACAATGTAAACAACATTAGGGCAGGCCACAAAGGGCCCGAAACTTTGATCCTCATTGGAACGTGACGGGCCCCGTACATACTTTTGATTAATTAATAGTTTACTACCCACATAAGGATTAGTCCAAGATGGTTACCCCTTGAGGTTTTTAGACGAGAATTGTTAATGCCACAGCTATAAGATAATGGTTTAATGTTGTTCTGTGTTTCGGCGTCTGTAATTATAAGCATGAAATGTTAATTTTAGGGGAAATAGCCAAGAATTTAATGGCGATGTAGTTTCGACTAGGGACCGTGTGTATCTTCGTCATAAGGTAAACTTGAGCGAAGAGGAACATCGGGAACTCAAGTTTTAGAAAATACGGCTCGCCAATTATTATTGTTTTAGATATAAACAAATGAAAGTAAACAATCATCTCAACTGGAATCCTATTTACTCTATTCTTCAGAAATAGAGTAGTACCTACGGATACCTCTAAAGTAGTTCTTGTCATACTAAAACGTGCACGTATAGCATTCGCTGCGAATAGCAAAAGTTTTGACAGCTCTCTTACTTTTGGATGCCAGAAGTCACAAAATTTTGATATGTTGCCGTAAAGTTTGACTGTAAACCAACCCTAAAATAACCGGAAAACAGCCAGTCTCATCGAAATAATCCTTATTTACTCGTTGATATGAAGCATAACTTATTTTTCGACGAATTTTCATGAATAATAATAATAATAATATTCCAGGACATCTCACACACGGTTGTCTGATCCCAAGCTAAGCAGAGCTTGTGTTATGGTAACCAGACAACTGATAAATATACTTATATATTTATTATATTTCTAAATACATACATATTATAGATAAATTACACCCAGACACCGAACAAATGATCGTGCTCATCACACAAACATTTGTGCCGGGTGGGAATCGAACCCACGACCTCCGGTATAGCAGTCAGGGTCTCTAACCACTAGACCAACAGGCCCGTCAACGAATATGGGACTTACATAGATTCGAAAAGTATAATGAAGTGTAAAAGTTAAGTGGGTAAGTTTTGGTGTAACACAATGTAAAATTAACTTTCCAGCTCAAAAACGGTGTTGATAACTTTAAGTGCCGAGTTTGTACGTAATATTCTGTGGAGTTTTACATAATTAATACGGAGCTTAGTTTACACTAGACTTCCATGTAAATATGGAATTACAACTGCTCACTTATGTAGAGCATTGCTAGTATTTTTGCTTGCAATGCTTTGGAGGATGACCGTAATTTTAAGGAATTGGTGCAAGTGGTTTTGTGCAGTGGGTACTAAAACGGTTTGGTGAATACAGTGGGTTGTTACTTATTCCGTATTCCACGTGTTTGGTAAAACAATTGAAGGCCTTAAGCCTTGGTAGACGATGCTTTCATAGCCTTCTTGCGGGGAATGATGAGTAGAAGGATTGCTTTAGTAGGTATATTACTTAGAAGAGACTGAAATTCTAGGTGTCGATTCTTTTTTATTTTCTCTGCGGTTGGATTTTTTTTGTTAACTACAGCGGTTTAGAGCAATAGAGTAAACAGGGGTTGTCAATTATGTGGATGAAATTTTAAAAATACTTTATACATAAAACGAACAGTGCAAATTTACTTGTCTACCTATTTCATATTGTTGAACTTGGCCAAACTGTGAACGAATATAATTGAGCTTGCATTGACCAACATAAAATTCTATGTTACTTCAACTAAAGTATAAGAGCTGTTTTACCTGAACACAGAACTAATATTAACACTTGATATCAGCAAACAGCAGCGTTAAAACTCTCATAACATTTAAAGATAGTTACCACGAGAACTCGGAACTGTTCAAATGCGGTGCAAAATTTTGTTTCAAGTGATAAGGTGCCGAGTAATTTTTATGGGTACATTTGCCGTAACAATAATAACAAGTTGCAACTAATTAAAACCGGGACACGGACTGGCTTGAGCTTCCTTACCTTGATAAAGGGACGTCTGCAAAAACATTTGGACGTGCGGAAATATTACTTTTCTTTTCCTTTTTATGTAAGAATTTTAGTTAAGTAATTTGGTCTGTTTTGGCTTTTTTGGTATGTAATTGGAGGACATTCTTGCACATGTTTTGTAGACATCGTTTTTGTAATTAGTTATTTAGAAAACTACAACAATATACTGTTAAGTTTTTAATGCAGTTGGATTAAAAAGAATGGTTTTTTATGCACTTACTAGTATGTTCTCAATATATGTGACAAAATAAAATGGAAAAAGAGAAACATGTGTGCCATGAAGTAGGACAGTATATGCCAGCAATAATTATGAAAACTTGCCACATTTATTATTTTAAAATAAAAATTAAAAGTTTAACCTATTTTGCTGACTGTACCAGAAGACGACTTCTAATTAGCAAGTTGAGAGCTAAATATTACATTTATGATATGCAAATTTTGCTGAGCCAACTAACACGAGTTTTATAATTTAAACTGTATGTCAAATACTTAAAGTCTTATTTTCTTCAGCACAGTCTTGAGGAGCTAAGTTTTCTTCTTTATAAGGAGACTGACTCATTTGTATTATCACGTTTATTTTATTAGGTGTATTTTAGTACGGCTTTTTAAGGGAATATTAGAGTAGATGTGCAGGTCCGACTGAGTATTATTTAATGTGGGTATACATTACAGTGCTTAATGTTAAAAAGAAATAAGAAAATGTTCCAGAAAAGATACTTATTTAAAATAATACGGGCAGTGTTACATGCTCTGGTCTTATTAACTCTGCAGAGGTAAAACTTGCAAGTTTAAGACTGTAGATGGCAGTGCTACAGAATGAAACAACCTCAAAAAATATGAAACCATTTTGGTGGGAATAAGGGTGGTAGTTCTTTTTATTCTTCGAACTATTCTCTGAATAACTGTCGAACTAGAATTCCTAACCAATAGTGTTTTAATAATATACACATTTGATTAATTTGTAACTGTGTCTGTGATTTTGTCTGTCTGCGACGGTTGAACCACACCATCGATTTTGATAAATAGTTAGGACTATTTTTCGCTATCGTAACCGAAAGTAAACTCTAAAATAGAATAATCTAGTTAAGGTATAACGGGTCGATCAAATATTGTATCACATGTCAAGGGTAAATTGGGTGGTTTCCCGAATATATCATAATCAAAGGTTCGTCCTTAATAAATTAACAATCCATACTGTTTAATTCATCCTGACCCGAGTAAGCCCGGATAACCTTTACTGACATATGATACGCTTGATACATTATCCTTATCCCTTATATCTATAGATAAAAGGTCTAATCAAACTTCTAAACACCTATATAACTGTCAAAACTATCACAGCTCATGTACAACCAAGCGCAAAATAAATTAGCCACACACAGGACGACGTCCTTATGCCAATAGAATAAAGTTGAAATTCAAAATTCGTTATTCCTGCGGACGCGTGGCCAACTGTACAAAGAATACGAAAAGATAAGCTGTGAATGAATGCTGACGTTTTCCATTACATCCTTAAATAAAACCCGAGAAAAGGTAGCATTGAACACGGAATTTTCTATTTTATCGTGTAGAATATCAATCGTTTCCTAACATCTTTGATTGTCCTTACTCGATGCGTGTAACAAAAACAAAGGAGATCATAAAACAGAATACATCAACCGTAAACTTTGTTCCCTTATCAAAGATTGAGACTCTGTTAGCGTACAGATATAAGGCGGCACATTCATGAGCTACCGTATGATCGCGAAAGATCATTTTTAAAGAATATTAGGTAAATAGAATAAAGAGCAAATTATGAGTGGATTTAGATGCAGCTGTCGAAATTTTACTGCTATTTCATAGTAATAAAATATTTATCCAGTACTTAAGTTATTTAAAGTCATGGTCAAAAATAGGTACTGTCTGTTCTCTGATCATATATAAAAATGGCTAATGCAGAACAGCCTTTTAAGTATTTAAATATCTGATACCATCTGATAATAGCTTACGTACATGAAGTCATGTGTGCATGTAACTAACATAGATGTAATAATAAACTACTAAACTAGAAAAACCTCAAAAGAACTGAATAATTAACCACTTCGGTCAGCAACGTAACCAAACGGTCGTTCAACTGTCGCAAATTAAATTCAAATTTATTCAAACTGAACCAAAAAGACATACTTTTTGAACATCAACAAGGCGCACCCTTTCGCTCACCCTTCAAATAAATAGCGAAGGGCTTGGACGTATCGGCCGCTACCGATCTAAAGGAATTAGCCTAACTGCATATTGTCCACACGGTTACATATTAAATAATCAAAAGTTTCTCGAGCAAATTTCAAAAGAACAATAAACGAGTTAACAAAATTTAAATGACCAAATGTTTTATTTAGAAAAATTTTACAATCCCAATGTATGTTACATCAAATGAACGACTGATCAAAAGTTGCTAGATGTAATTTTAAAATATCAAATCATAACTAATCAAATTTTATAATCACAAATGATTTCTTATTATGAATTATTAATTTAAATGTAGGTATACTTATATTTGAAGTAAAAAATTAATTTTAACACATTAATTTGTCCAAAAATTATGATTAAAATAACAGTGCCTCAAAATAGTATACATGTCACGGTAAGAGTGATTAATTGAAGATTATTAATAATTATCTAGTATTATTAATAATTACCGAAAGTCGAGGTAAAAGTGATAAATTAATCACATTTGTCGGTTTTTATTAATAATTTAACCCTAGTAGTGATAAATGTAATAAGTAGCCAAGAGTTGCGGGGCTGTTTATTTAGTATGCTTGGTTAGGTTCGACTTTGTGACGGAGATCAATAGGTTAGGTTAGGTTAGATATTGTGACCTTGCAACAGAGCGAGCGAAGCGAGCGACGACGTATGTACCACATATATTTTTATAAATTAAAGAAACATTAAAGAGACATTATTTAGAACTTGATTAATCGAACACGAGTGAAAACGAAACGCTTCAAACAATTTGTAACATGCATTCAATTGACTATTAAATTACAAATTTTATTATCTAAGTTCTACCCGCATTAGTATAACGCCTATATTATTTGTATTAGCAAACCGGTCATGTTGTGCAAAGGCTTTCTGTTCTATTATACAGGGTGTCCGGTAAATAGTCCGACAAACTGTGGTGGCTGATACCTTAGGTTCGAATATCGGTATCGGTATCGAATGAACGCAACTTATGTTCGCCGAAAAGTTACAGGTTTTGAGTTACAATGGATTTTCGAAAATTTTAGAATTTTCTACCTTGCATCAGACTTTTCCATTTTTCTTGCTGATACATAGCTTTCGTAATACTTTTTGTGCATCAAATTAATCTTGAATAGTTACTCTATCCTTTGATAAGTCTCATATTTATCTAAAAGAAGAATATATTGGCGATAACGCCATTCGTTTTACAATTTTCACTTTCGGTTTTTCTTAGTGCTCTACTTTGAACTGAGGTGGTGAAAAATAAATGTATGTAGGATTTTAGTACAACAATCTTAAAAACTTGCTTGAATATTGGTGATTTTGGGCAGGTACAATACTTGCATATTTTCTTTACAAAATTTGACAAAATAAGCAGCTGAAGTACACCCGGGCCTATTTTTTGAAATATTACTAATGTAAATCTGAGTAAAAATGATACGTAACTTAACGCTGATCGTCATTGTACAATTAAATGAGATTTTTTCTTCTCGCCATTAACTCTCTATGCCAGATTAAAACATGTTTTAGTGTAAAGTTTCCTTAACCTTCAGTATTTTCTTACTAGATAAATCGATTTTATAACACCTTATTTTTCATGCAACAACACTGAAATAGCTGGTTTTAGACGCCCAATTCATATGCACTTAACGGGTTCCGTATCATTGTAAAAATTTGAAAGAGAATTTTTTTTTTAATATTTTCCAAATTTAAATTGACCACAATTATTTCGTGTCATTAGTTAATCGCTGGAAAAAAAATAACTTATTTTACTGGACCATAACGATCCGCGTTAAGTTACGTCGCATTTTACTCAGATTTACATTAGTAATATTTCAAAAAATAGGCCCGGGTGTACTTAAGCAGCTTATTTTGTCAAATTTTGTAAAGAAAATATGCAAGTATTGTACCTTCCCAAAATCACCAATATTCAAGCAAGTTTTTAAGATTGTTGTACAAAAATCCTACATAAATTTATTTTTCACCACTGCAGTTCAAAGTTGAGCACTAAGAAAAACGGAAAGTGAAAATTGTAAAACAAATGGCGTTATCGCCACTATATTCTTCTTTTAGATAAATATGAGACTTATCAAAGGATAGAGTAACTATTCAAGATTAATTTGATGCACAAAAAGTATTACGAAAGCTATGTATCAGCAAGAAAAATGGAAAAGTCTGATGCAAGGTAGAAAATTCAAAAATTTTCGAAAATCGATTGTAACTCGAAACCTGTAACTTTTCGGCGAACATATGTTGCGTTCATTTGATAGGGCCTGACCTAAGGTATCAGTCACCACAGTTTGTCGGATTATTTACCGGACACCCTGTATATCTAAGTTACTCGCTAATATTAATATTATTTTTACCTTATTCAGTTAATCCATTTGATAATTAATAATTTATCCAGTAGTCCATTTGACCTTTAAACGATTTGGTCAAGAGTGTAAAAACAATTTAAACATTGATATTCCAGACTTTGGTCAGTTGAACTTTTGATCAAATGACCATCGTTATTTTAAACTTTGTTGATTTGTACGTTGTTCTTTTGAAATTTGCGCAAGAAAGTTTTGATATTTTAATATGTAACCGTCCACACAATGTTGCACGTATGTTGTGGTTCTGATATTTATTTATTATAGAAAAATATTTACTTAACAAAAACTAGTTTTATAATATTTTATCTTATAATATTCAAACAAGATTAACACATGTCATAACACTATAGGATATACATAATAGGATTAATGCGGACTGCCATTTTGAATTATATTTTTTTCAGTTTTTCATATTATGTGCTGTAATCTGCAATGTCTTACGTGTTGTGTTATGTGTCAACCTAAAAAAAAGTTTTCGATCATTTTTCCATTTAGTTTAATGCTGCCCGACGTTGCGCGATTTTGTGAGGTATGCATTCTGTATATTTTGTCGCCCAGTTAATAGGAAGCTTTATATGACAAAAATAAACGTGTATCGTTTTGTTCATATGGTTTGTTACGATAATTGATGTGGTACTACGACCTCTCCATGTTTTTTCCTCATTCTGTTGATTGTATGAGAATGTGGGAATGTTTGTAAGAAATTCAAGGTAAAATGAGTCAAAATCAATAAAATCATTTTTTTTTCATAGAGATGGTGGTCTAAAGATTAGAAGGGTAAACTAGTTTGTATCATCGATTTGACAGCTCGCTTCTTTAAATAAGATAAAAATCTCTTTAGGAAGGATAAGGTAAATATTTTTGATCAAAGTACTTTTTTCTTTTATACACAATCTTCAATAAACAGTAACATATTTATAAACTATGCCGCCATCTTTGATCTTTCGAAGACTGAATTAACTTCAGAAAATTAGCAAAGAAAATTCCGCCAGTTCATTAAAAGGACACCCCACGGCAATTAAACAACAACGTACTTTAATAATTTATTATAACAGCCAACAATTTTCCTTCAACCATTAATCGTGGTCTAAAGCAAGCAGCCTCTAGGGATTTGGTGCTAATCAACCCGCTATGGTCACGTACCTTAGACGTGACGAAACAACTAAAGAGCAGATCATTGTTATCTCTTGATGTCTGAGGTTTCTGATTCGCTAAACAAAATGTTGGAGCAAGAGTTAATGTATACCTTGTTTATTTAAAAGTAGGGCGGGATATCCTATTTAAATTCAAAGAAATGGAATTAAAGAAAATCCAAACCAGAAAAGAAAAATTTAATGAATTTATGGATGACATCGGTAATTCCATCAGATAATACGAACACAAAATTCTGAGAACGAAAATTGCTCTGGTAAGAATGTTGAAATGAGCAATGGACATGTGCAATAAATAAATAATATATCAAATTGCAATTAACTTACGTTTTGGAAGAATAATTTGAGATAATGATTGATGATTGATGAATTTGATAAACAGATGTATGTTATATAGATAGCTCAAATCATTATTTACTCGTGAGAAGCGCAAATGAGAACAAGAACAGTTACGAAGATTCTTATAAAAGTATCACAATTCACACGCCAATTATATTACAATGTATACAATAATTTAATTCATTATGCTTGTTCACTTGGTTTATCTCAAGCTTATCACGGATGCGTCATTATGTCCATTAGTACAGGATATCCTAATTTGAATCTGTGAGTACATCGTAAATGCCAATGACGTCATCAGCTGCACTTTTAGGGTCCAATATCTGTTTATCTGGTCGCGACATCCGGATGTAATCGTCGTAATTTGATAACATTACATTTCCACGTATGTGGTCAGTTTTACCTTGTATTTCTTTTTTTGAGTGGTTGTTAATTACTTACGGTTTTTATCAAGGTGATGTTTGGTGATAAATTTGAAAAAGTGAGTGTTATAAAAGGTTGTATAATTGTGGATAATAAAGTAAATTTAGGCCAAGTAAAATTCTTCAAAGTGTAAAGTATACAGAAGTTGTTAGATGTTAAAATAGAACACAAACTTAGCTATCGAGCCGCGGTTTAGTAACGAACCGTTTTACTAAGAATTGACAGAACTTTGATTCCCTAGAATATTACCTATTATGTGAAACATTTTCTTGTCCTATACATTGCTGACATTTACTAGATAAAATGACAATGATCATACAGGAAAAGGGCAAAGATGATTCACGATAAGCATTACTCATTCACGTCTCCCTAGAATCGATCCAGTGGTCGATTCGATCTGGTTATTATTTTGATGAGGCCTATAAAAGGACATTTTGTCCAATTAGTGTTTAGTCCCACATAATGTATCCGATTAACTTTGTAGTCTGATTCACGAACCTCTCAGTGACTTTGTTATTAAGGTGAAATTGTATTGACAAGCGTTAGAGGTAGCGATATTGGGAAAACTAGTTATATAAATTGTTTTCATGGAAGAAGAAATCACCTATTTGTTAATGTTTTAACCGTCGAAAATCTTCTCAGAATAATCAATACCATATTCGGAATAAAAATTCTCGGGCTGAAAATTAAAAGCAAAAATCCGGCTTGCAGAAAGTATGAAGCTGCCGATCATGAATTTTAAGTCACCTACATTTAGTTTTAAACGCGAGTTCATTCGATTTTTAACTAGGTATAAAAGAAAAAGCCACGGTTAAAATCTCTCACGCGCATTTTGACATAAATGCCCCAATCATATGAATTTGTGATACCTTAAGCCCCTCGCTCGCTCCATTTTCTTCGACACGAAATCCACAATCAACATTCTTATCAAGGAATTTTAACAATATTTCCGTTCGCTACTTGGTATCGCGGCACGAGCATTCGTCAGCAGTTCACCTGAAAACACGCAACCGTTCACACATTACCATTAATTATTTTAAATAAACCTCATTAAAATATTTCGTCTATTACGTGGAATTCCTTAGACGTTTCCTTTTTTACGGTGACTGACTTTTGTGGAATAAAAAAAGATTTTGGATCATATGACACTGTAATTCCACACCTATTGCTACACAACTAAAGATTTTATATGGTGAGACATAGAGTCCGAAATCGTATGTGGTATTTTCGAAGGTGTACCTATAATGAATGGAGTGACATTATAAGATCTCGGCGTCAATAATGCGACGTTTTGCTACAAAAAACTGTTCTACCAAGAAGCTTTTATCAAGATCAAAGTGGGAGCATTCAAAACAATTAAACTTATCATCGGGGGCGATTCATTAATAATGTTTGTTGGGCAAAAAATAAATGTTTTGTTTACATTTATTAGGGAAGTGGCGAGGTCTCATCCATCAAGTGGAGGAAGACGAATTGGGCAGAGTGTTAGCAACACAACGACACTGAATCGTTTGATGCTCATTTACTTTAGTATACTTGTAACAAGAAGGAAGTATTTATATGTTTGAGACCAATGAATTATGGAATTAGGAGTTTATTTATTGTTTTTTTTTCTTACTTTTTACTGTCAGTTTTGTGGAAAGAATGTTGTTCGTAGCTGAATGTATCAGTGTGCCTGCTTTTGGCTAGACGCACTTATTATTCTATATGTATCTATATTTTGAGCAATAAAAACCTCTTTCATATGCACGTATTAACTACAGGAACATTTAATTACCGCGTAAAAGTATCATGTTATGACCGCTGCAAACATTTACATAGAAGTATCAAAATACAAAAATTGTTGGTATTTAAAAACATATTTGAAAAATAACCAACTATTTCCGACGATATTTTAACACAAAACACCCCCGTATCGGAAAATAGGAGTCACATTACTGGCGCGCCGCAACATAACATTATTAGAGCAACATATGCCCCTTAACGACTTCTAAAAAATGACACTTTTTTGTAACTGGCCTGCGACAAAAAGCGCCAAATTAACTTTTTAAAGGAAACGATCTGTTTTTGAGAACACCACGTGTGACATCGCTGAGATGGCGACGCATTCTATTTCTGAATGACACCACATGTCTCTGTTGATACTTTGTCGTCAAATAATCCCTCATCATTGGGGATATCTATTTTTACCACTAGCCCGATTGATGACTCCAACTCCGAGAGCTTAACTCGACTTTAATATGCCCCTGATATATTGAACCTCGTTACGTAGCTGACACATTGAAACGAATTCCCTTTATGAATTATTCTTTCTACCCGTTACAGACTATATGAAACGTCTTTCATATTTCACGTTACAAACTTTATTGTAGCAGGCATATAACAAAGGAAACGGTAGAGTTTGAAAACATAACACCTAAATCTGTATTTTATTTTACAAACAAATATATTCAATAGACAGAATAGGAAAGACAAAACAGTTTTTATTTTGTTTGCTTTCGCAAAAAAAGCCCTAGAGGAATATATGCAAAAATGTTTGAGAATGGAGGTAGAAAACTCACGAGTGTACGGGCCGATAAAGGAAAAAAGGAATGTGCTTAACTGGTTCCGACATTATATTCGCATTTGTGAAGATCAAAGAGCATGTTGTGACACACGGGCAGGGAAAAACTTCGGTCGGCGGTGGTGAGGTGAACAACGCTGGAGGGCTCTCAAGTAACACCATCCTTGAGGGAGCTAGGCTTTGAAACAAAATGCGTTTGCATACATTAAACTGTAAGAATGTTGGAGATAGGGAGGGTAATACCGACGGGTCCCTAGGGGAGTGTGTTTCGGCGATTACGCGGACGGAATTTCTCAACAGTAAGTTGCCTTCTTGGCGAGATAGTTTGCACGTAACACTAGCCTCTTTGCGTATTTTCACAGTCAAAGCCGCTCTCCAGAATACTTCTGTGTTTCAAAGTATTTGAAAGGCAAATTAGGAACATATCTTGAGTGAGTTCCTTGAGAGCCTCGAGCACTGCTACGCTTGGGATGTCGTAAATATTTGAACATAATGAATTTAAGCCGCGTCTTGGTTTGGAAACACATTTTAGGTTTAAGATAAAATTTCTCTTGAAATGTGCAAACAATTTTTTGCATGCTTTGCAGTAGCAGAGAGAATTAACTTTTAAAATTTTAATTCGCTAACATACGGATACTGTTTTCCGCATCGCATTTTTTTCAAACCAAAACTGAGCTCTTTAGTCAAAGAAGTGGCAAATTTTATTTACCATTCCAGTTACCATTAAAATGTTATTTAAACATTATGTGTAAACCTTAACTAAATTCAAATTACAATTAAAGAAATTTCTAATTAGCAAATGTTTCTATAATCTGAGGGAATACTTAATTGATGCCTAACATTATGACGTTTCGGTTCAAATATAAAAACATAAAATTTTTGTACGCCTTTCCTAGGCAAAACATGTTAGGGTCTGATTATTATTATTTTGATATCTTATGTTGCAATCATTAGCTTTGTACACATACACCCATGTTTTACAAAATAAATTATCTTTTATCTTTTTATTTATCTTTATTTAAACATAATTAAGTGCTGATAACTTATTCAGAACTTGCAACAATGAAGTACAAGAGCAAATAAAATTAGCGATACAAAGATATTAACCCCATACACAAACAGCGGTATGTTAGGAGAATTTGCAATCTCTGGGCAAACACGTAAGGCCCCTAGGGAAGGCCCCGAGTTAGGATGATGCACGCGCCAGCCGCCTTGAGACACGATACAGAAACTTTGATGTGACGTGTGAGTCATTACAAGATTACGTATTGCGAAAGTTTTTGATGATAAACCGGAAAATATGAGCTTAACAACTTTACTGTCCTGCCAGTAGACACAATAGTTAAACAATGAAAATGGTTATATGTGACCCACGGGACAGGGAAGTGGTTAAGGATGTAGATGGTGACTGTTGTGATGCTTTTTGACAGTTCTGTGTAACGTACGGATAGGAATGGATTACCATTTTGTTAAGCTATTTTTTTTGGATCGATTAACAGCATATTATTATGCTCTTGTTCTCCTTGAAATAACTCGTCACCAGTGACCACAGCAATTGATCTCAAATTATTTCCATGTAGTATTCGTACACTATATTATTATGATACCAAGAACCATTTTGTTGTAGTGTAGTAATATTAGCTCAATTTTAAGATTATCATTGTACAGAATATTATGTAGAATTATGATGTACGCGAGGAGGCAGTAGACCACAGAAGTAAGATGAATATCGATGGGAGTGTATGTAAGGAATAGAGATAGTACACCAACCCCAGGTAAAATGGGGTAAGGTAGGAGAATGATGATGATACGTGATAATAAGATATGCATGAGACAGGACGGTAGAGGGGAAGATTGTAGTAGGTATTTGTATCAAGTTATATACGTATGTACTTAAACAAGAAATAAATGTCGTGGTAGTCAAAAATTGACAGACAGAATGGCATCAAAAACCTTTTTAATATTATTATTTAAAAAATAAATTGCATAATTTTGTTCAAACGTAGTTTTCTAACCTGCAACGTGCTAACACATTTCCTAATTTATGTCGAAGAGTATGACGTAAAGAAACACAAGAAGTAGAACGATCAGTCACAAGCTGGTCTTTTAGATGAAACTATCTAACTTCTACTCATCAGATTTGATTAACACAACAACACTATAAAAGAAAAATAGAACATTCGTAAATAAATAATACTCCCTATAGATCAACAAAGTAACAAAGTTTATGTAGCGTTTTTATAAGCGGCGAAACTTACTTATTAACTTCACTGGCTGGTAATAAATTATTACGCGTCTACGATTTGGCGTTTCATGTCTTCATGGCCTTATTACTGGGGTCCGTATATGTCGCAAAGGCGAGTCCGAAACGGACGAACGCAATAACCAGTGGTCGCAGCGGTGATAAACTTAGTCGAGTCTACTGTCATGGGACAATGGATTTCTACTGGGCAACAAGGAAGTTTAGGGCTGACAAGCTTAATTATTTCTGCAAATATTTTACAAAATGTTTGTATTCTAAGAAAAAAGTGCAGTATGTGGTTTTACATGCATATATTATTATAAAGTGTTTTAGCTAATGTTGTTTGTGATCGCATTATTTTAAGTTCTAAGTAGACATAACCTAGAGCCATATTATAAGTTATTACGGGAAATGTAAATACGTATTCATTAATTATAATAAGCTGTAACAAGAAACAGGCGGGGCGAAAGTAAAGGGATACGAAACCCAATCCACATACGGTCCCAACCCTCCCAACGATGATACAAACAAGTCTACAAATTTAAAGCACACTGAATAACAAACTTAGTAGTTTTCTCACATAAAAGTTACTCATCCACTCAAAGTTTTATAACGTTCGTCACGCGAGCGTACGACTTAAAAACTTTTAGCAAGTTGACAGCCCTGGCTGAACCAATTTAATGCTGTAAATCCACAGGGCACACTTACCTCCCTTGAAACTCATGCGATATTGCGTTTTTTCTAAACCGCAGTGAAGGGGGCGTAAGTATGTGGAGCTATCGGTTTATGTCGTCACGAAAATGTTTTACGTGTAAAAATGTTAAGGAAAATAAAAATGTGTGTCGGGAAAGCAGGTTGACTTTTTTGTTGTGTTTTTAGCGAAGTGCACGAGTACGTGGAATTCGTGTTTCACGTGTTTATTTATACCGGAGTTATGTCTGATTACGAGTACCTCTATCTCCAAAATAACTTTTGCTATCCTTTAGTTCAAATAAGATTTGAATTCTGTATTTAAATATTGTAAAAAAAAATTGTAAATTCATTTGTTTTAATATAGACTAGATCTACTCGAATAAAATAAAAGTTGACCAAACAAACAGATACATTTGTATGTAGTAATAAAATAAATCGCCAGCAAAATAGCTTAACAGAAAGTACAACAGAAATCTTTATTAATAAATAGCGCGCGTGCCTTCACCAAGGAAATATGGGGTCCCGTAAGTTTTCGAAAATATTGAATTGTTCCCGTGGGATTCCTTCCATTTTTCTCTTAAAACCATAACAAATTTCCAGATTACTTACGTACAGGATAGTCCCCTCACTATCTCCCTTTTTCTCTATTTATTGCTCTCCACCCTAAGCTAAGTTATCGAAAATATAATCCCTCTTACGCACGGAAACTTCCACAGCTGATTACTACTTGGCCCTGATAACGTTACAGTGTTACTGTGGATACACCACATACCGATACATTATTTTAGCTAATATACTTATCGAAAAACGGACTACAACTACTGTATAGAATTGCGGGATATCAAAAGCACCTAAGCGCTTGCAAAAAGGCCTAAGCTTAGATAAACTTTGAAGAGAGAAGTTGATTAAGTATTTATGTAAAACTTATGCCACTATGTATTCACAGTGGGACCCGAATATTCCGAGTAGTTACTACATAATTTCTAAGAACATTGGTAAGTAAAAAGCCTTAAGCAGATCACGTTTTATCGCAAAACTTTAACACCCGTTAAAGCCAAATGTTCAACATAAAACAATCGTTATACTTTCATTAGTGGATTGCCCATCCACGTTATTATATACGCTGAATAATCTGGGGTTATTCTCAAAGTTCCGAGTTGCGGATAGAAGAATAAAATCCAACTGTAATCCTCGCGAGATTAATATTATTTTATCGCTAACAATAAATAAGGAGTGAATTCAATAGGCGAGTACGAAACGGAATTATAAGTTTTTTGACGCACTAGGAGGAAAGTTCCGCTGGATTCAATCTGCCAGGGATTTGTTCGGAGCGCTTTATATTCAACTGAACAGGTACGGACTAAAGTAAGTTTATGATCGTATCTTTATTGTAGAACTAGATTTAAAGATGGATTCTTTGACAGTTCTCCGAGATTCCTTTGAAGATCTATGAGCGATATTATTCGAGTCGAGTGATGGATTACGTTGTTTCACTTTCTTACTTCGCAGTTTTCTAGCTTAAATAAAAATATCTACGAGAGAAAACCTCTATATTAAGAAAGGTTTGTATCTGTTTCACATTGAGTTTTTTGTTGTTGATGACTGCTAACTTTACAAATGGCAGTTTTGCTTGAACCAAAATCAATTTATTACTTTTTGTTTAGAATAACTAGCAATAAGCAAATACATCCTGTGGTCAACATTAACAAAAAGAACTACCCAGACAAAATCATTTAAAGTATTATATAACGTAAAGAAAATAAAAAATAATCTTAAAAGTCGGTCATGTATCTACAAAAATACCTTTCACAGACCTCAAGTCAAACGATATTTTTAAACCAGACATACAAGCTAATACAATATTCAATCTATCTTTCATAAGTAAAAGCCTAGGAGTCTGATATTAATATACGATACATGAATATCAATTGCCAGACGAAACCATTTCATAAGGTAAGGTCATCAAATATTACATCTTCGTTTCATAAAAGTCTTTCCCAAGAAAAATACGATTTCCCTAACAAATTGGTATTTACTTGTATTGTAATAATAATTAACCCCCCCCCCCCCCCGTCCCTAGAAGAAGCTGGCGCGAGCCGGCCAAACTAGCAATAAAAATATGTCCCTAAATAATAAAAACTTAGATCCAGCCATCTCTTGTTGTTTTGCTTTATTAAGATTGTTAACGCACTAAGTCGAGGTCCGAACCCAGCAGGGGGTGCCCTTAGTAGACGTTTCTAACGTAGTCAGTTTTTCCTATTGCTGTGGCTGGAGGCCTTAAGTTCTTCGCCAAAAGTCCCGTGAAGCAGTCAAAGCCTGCGCTCAGGCTAACTGCAAAGATATATACAAAAAGAAATATTATTGTAATATTTCGTGTAAACGAGTGAGGTTATTAATAACATTATTGTATTTGTAAATCGTTTTATTGAATAGAGTCAGTAGCAATAAATAAATTTAACCGAAAATATTACTCTGTAAGGGGTTTCTGAAATGACAGCTCATCGATATAAAGATTTATTACATTGTTTGTCCACGTATTAAAGTGCATGAATATTGAATTATTTAGTTAAACAAATGGTGAGGAAATATGACAATAACTGGGTGTAAGTATGACAAGATTTATTGTATTGTAGTGCAGTTCGTGCGGTTTTGCTTGTACAAATTTATCCATATTAATGTTGGTATCTATTTATGTTGAAGTCAGCTTTTTGCTTGAAGTTTTTTTGTGTTTTTTGATAGCTATATTTAAGTGTTGATTATTATGACTTAATATTTAAGTTTTATACAGTGTTAAGTAATTAACAAAACTAATCTGATATGTAAAAGGATATTAAATAAACTATTAATCTACCAAATGAGGGATAAAATTCTACAAAATTGAGAGTAGGATTGTTATAAAAATAAATCTGTTAATAATTTTATTTAACCAACGAAGATTTGGGTTTAGGGTTAGCACAAAATCCTACAATTCGGTGTTATAAAGAGATGTAGTAAATGGTCTACAAACATTTTCTATAGCATCTCTGGAGGAATATAAAAAGTGTCAGCTTCCAAACAATTCCTTCTAGCACCGTAATCCAAAGTAATGAATACAACGAGGCTATATACATAATGGTTATGTCCTCAACCTCTTGATAACATTCCGCTTATTTTAAACAACCTAAGCGCTTACTATAATCTCTTATAGAAGGACTATTATCGTTGTGGAAACGAGACGCCGCTATGCGCAGTGTTGTCGCCCTCTCGCTTTCGCAATTGTATCATCCTGCTTTAAGAGCTCATAGTACAGGCCCTGAAAATACTGATATTATAAATGTATAAGTTTGTGAGGATGACTGGAGTTTTGTGAACGTTTTGCGAAAAAAGTATTGAACTGATTTGAACGAGACTTGGTTAGTATGTAGTTTAGAACCTCTTTTTTACTAGTGGAAATCCTGATATATTTTACCCTACCTTAAGTAAAAGTTATGACGGATTTTTACCAGCTAAGACCACCAGGGTACTGGCAGTATAGTTTATATCGTAAATTAATAGATAAAATACTTCTTGAATATATTTTTTTCGTCATAAGTTCAAGGAACAATTAACTGCGGTTTAACCACGGGACTCTAACAAGTACAAAATTATCTGTTCCTAAAATAATACGGCACCATTCGCAACCGACCTTATTATGAAAAATTGGCAATGTGTGTCGTTTTTTTATGTCGTCACAAGATTGAGTTATAAATCAAGGGTGCTTACCATTTGTATGTATCATCTGAGCGGAAAATTACCCAATTCTTTTAAGAAATTGGCGTCATTTTAATAAAGTGTTAATCTTCTTCCTGATTTGTCTTCGGGATTACATTCGATGATGGAAAACTGATTCTATCCATCATTTATTGTTCAAAGATATGATATTTTTGTGATGTCATTTTCATCGTGATTTCTTCGCATTATGTAACTTCTGGTTATTGTCTAAACACTTTTTTGAGATGGTGAATAAAGACTTTGAAAATACGCTAAACAGTTTTAAATTTCCTTCAGTGGCACTTTCCGTTTAAAACCCAAAAATAAAAGAACTTAGTAAAAAAAATACGAAGGAATAGGTAAGTGAGCAATCATCAACAACATACTTCCCCTAACAGAAAGCGATGTTAAACGCAACATCTAAGTGCCATCCACAATTTTTAAGACAACTTAAACACTTAAGCGTGCCATCCCTATTTGTCACACATACACGTGGTATGCATAAACCGTTGGTTCATTCACCCTTCGCTCCGTATAAATATGAATTGCACCCTCACTAAGACAAATTATTTCATTTCCCCGTGCAAAGGGATGGAGGGACGTGACTTCACGTGACTACCATCAAATGTATGAGAGATGTTCGCCGATTTAATGTAACGATGGTAATGTGTGGTGGTTGTTTTAAGTAGATGTTATGGTTTTTAGTGCTTGACTTTGTTAATGGTTTGGATTTAACGTTGCTCTTTTTTATGTGTAAATTTATCGTGTGTAGCGGGGTTGTTGAGTATGTGTATTTGGGTTGAGGTAAAAAAAAGCTCTCTATTTATCTAGGTATATCTATTTTAGTTAAAGGAATCAAGAAAAGGCCACGAATACGAACGTTTTCAAATCGGTTTCAGTGAGTCAGATGATGTTTTCATAAAATTTTATACACAAAATGTTAATGTTTTGTATTTAGATTTCTCGTCACGCACAGCTATTTCAGTTGAAACTAAATTTGAACTCGTATCAAATACAAGTGTTTCATTGAAATGTAAATAAAGTTATATTTC
Source organism: Autographa gamma (assembly GCA_905146925.1). Lineage (NCBI taxonomy): Eukaryota > Metazoa > Arthropoda > Insecta > Lepidoptera > Noctuidae > Autographa > Autographa gamma. The sequence goes on from LR989858.1 coordinate 4,957,405, forward strand.
ATTTACAGTCAAAAGGTTTTTGAATTTAGGTTTCATCAATATAAAAATTCATCATAAAAATTTAAAACAATTTGTTACAGTAATATCATTTACAGAAGAGTAATTATTGAGCTATTCGAACTCAATTTTTTTTACTGATGATCATGTAACACGATTACAGTACTGTTAACCTTTGTTCAAAATGTTTTTGATTAAAGCCTTTTTCACCAAATACCTGTATAAAAAGTTCATAAACAGAATATCAACAAGGTATCACAATATAGTATCCCTTTGAAATATTGTCACAATGAAAAAAAGAAGCCAAAGTAATTGTATATATGTCTTATAAATGGGAACGTGGCCTTAAATATCAAACATCAAATATATCATCATATTATTATGAGATCGTAAGTTCACGTAAACAACAAAAATCTTATTTCCATACAAATAGTTTTCGCAATTTTGTTTCTGACATTTTCCAACTATAAATAGACCGGGCGTATCAAGTCACGTTATATCTAACCCTCAAATGTCCAAATATATGAAATTTCGACCCGTCACTCAATCAGAAGGGACTTTTCACCGGGGAATTTGTGTACCAATAAGGGCTACATGGAAATAATAAAGTTAAAAGAAAATGTCTAACCAAGGGTTCGTTATTTGCATAGAACCCTAAAATACGATCATAAATAGCAAAGTTTATCGCTACGAATATATTTTAATACGAGGAAAATATTATTTTAGGATTTGTTTTTGGGATATCAAGAGTTAGACATAAATGATGGATGACTTTATAATCACATTCAATTGAAAATATTTTTAAAAATCTAAATGTACAGTAGACTAGAGACGAGAAATGCTATACGTCTGAGTAACAAAAGATTTTTTCAGTTTATAAAATGCTACCTTAAGATTTCATTTATAAATGTAAAACTTACACGTGTGGCGAAAATACAATAGGATTACAAGCTTTTGTTAAAAATAATTTTATATGTCTGACCGTATTTTCCCTAGGCTTAGTCAATAATGTGATTAATCTTCTTCAAAACAAATTTTAACCTAAGGGCAATGTTTAGGTAATAAGGGTATTTAACTAATTTATTTACAGCTAAATACTCGGAAACGTTTTTCTTACAAAATTAATTCAAACTGTTTCTCACTTCACACAACAAAATTTTGTTTAACGCCGCCACCGTTTGTTTGAGGCCTAAGGGGGCTTATGCCTGTTAATTAATTCTTACCATAATATACATAACAAGGAGTACTAAATTTACATTACTTCCAGCTGTCTAATAAGCTGGGCGTCTGAGTGAAATTGTTCTCTCCCGTCTTACACACTTTGTCACCGTCAACGTGAAAACGTCCAGGGAAATTGGCCCCTAGTTCAAGCGAGCACAACCATAATTAGGACTGGCTAATGTTCCGGAAAAACAATTTCATAAAACATCTCATTTCTTGCCGAGCTGCCGGGCCCGCATAAAAAGAAATAAGACACTAAATAAACTTCTACTTACACGGTCGGGTACACCTTTATTCGCAGCCATGATGAAATATGTACGTCTGTACCGTTGACAAAGCTCGATGAGCGAAATTCCGGTTTGCGTGAAAGAACAATTTGCCTAAAGCTTGGACTCGAATTAAAATTGCTTTGGGGTGACAACTCGCAGCATTGCAATTCGAAATCCTACCGCAAATTAATGTGGAATCAACGTGCGCCGTATTACAAAGGATTAAAGGCTATAATTAATTGAGTTAAATGTTGAAACTTGTAAACACTTCATATATTTGGCGCGGCATAATGCGATTTGTGGCAAATCAGTCGTAGCGACATTGTTCAAATTTTCCATGGTCTGTTCCATTTGTTTCGAACAAATATGAATAGTCGTTAGCCATTCATTTATTTGACTTTGTTCTACATACTGCGATTTCAACACTCTTTTTTGTTAAAACCAGTGACATATTTCCTGAAAAACTCGTTTGTTGGAAGTTTACCACTGTATTTTTAGCAATCGTTTTTGGACCAAACGTTATTGTGAATGCATGCATGTGTTTTAAATGCATTATAACATCGTAGTGTTTCGTAAAAATAGCGCTACATTAAAAGCTGACGTTGACATACAAAACTAACAAACTGGACTATTACCGAAATGCCCGACTTTTAGCGAAAAAAACAATACAAAAATATCGCTAACTCCAATTGAAATAGGGTTGACCCTGTTTAGTTTTTGCTGAACACAAAAAGTCCTCGCATTACCGTTGTTGCTGTAGGATTCTGTCGGGCCAAGTCGGGAAGTTTCGATATCCTTTTTTATCCGTGAAGCGTGCTATCGACCTAGTTGGACCTAGTTACACCGGCTGTCAAACTCGCTTATCTTTGCCATCTTGTTTGCGTAAAACGTTTTTAGAGGGCTTAAGGTAAATTGGAAATATTTGTAAATCTGGGTTAGGCACACGTGACTAAAGCTGTTCTGTCGATGATGAAATTGGTTTTGCATTTTTGGGTTTCTATGTTACCAGTCCTTAAATACTGCCATTCTTATTTAAACACTCCCATTCGCGTCCCCGTCAACTTTTTTGAGCGCAAGCGAGAAAAATGGTAGTACATAATCATTATGCGAACACAATGTGTTAATTCACAATATATGCATAATAAATAAATAATATGTATATGGTTTTCAATTAAAACGGTAGTTTATTCTGTTAAAAATAACACTGTTCAAAGTAGAGAACGTACAGTAAACTAATATTGACGGGTAATTAGTCCACAGGGTACGGGGAAATAAGTTTATGCACACTAGTTACGAGAATCGAACAATCTCGAAACTCGGACATAATAAGGGAAGTTTGTTTGTGTTAGTTTATTATTTTTTTCTCTACCGAGCTCGCTTATACAGGCAACTATTGAATGTTCAGAAACTACCAATGTTTTGACAGGACACAAAATATGTAAGCATTTATTGGCAATGAAAGCAGATTATATTTATTTGGGATCACATAAAATGAAAAACTATTTCATTTTATTGAGATTAAAGTAGTTATGTGTCGCGTATTTTAGGGCTGTCATTTAATTTAATTTATAAGATCTAAAGTTTAGTGTTTTGAAATGTGTTATAAAGTACCGAATACAGACCTATTTTATATCTGGTCTAATCATCTTTCACCTACTGTGAATGTTCTAGGTTTATTAAACCGGCTTATAACCAATTCTGATCACGGCCAAAGGGGAGAAAGGGCATAGACGCACACGAAATAAATTAACCATCATAAAATTGCAGCGTACATCCATTACTAATACCAGATAACACTCACGCACAATTATCTTTTGGAACTTATTAAGATAAGCCGGCCTCGAATAGCGGTCGTTTTTCCTATTGCTCGAAATGGATAAATTACTCACGTTATCGATACGAGTGATGGACAACCCTAGATTATGAGTAATCCTGTTAAGAAATTACTTGGATATGTTGTGAGGTACATTTTGTTCAGGTATTATTTAAGCATAACATTGATTAACATAAATACATGAAATATAACTAAATGTACATTATGTATTTTTTCCATCATATGCATAGCGATCTTGTGGTATTTTTCAATGAAATGAGGGGAACTTTCGTTTGCTATATTATTATGTATCTACACAAAATTTCTAAAGCTTTCATTCACAATAGTCCAACAAAACTAGCCACACAACAACAAAAGTTGCACATAAATTATATCCCGAATTAAATTCCATGCCTAAAAAGCGTACCAACATAATTAAGTATCCCTCACGCATGAATATAAATGTACGACCTACAATTAAAATCTAACCCTACGGGCGCGTGACTAACATTGAAATATGCAACTGTCGCGAATTCGCGATTGCAGTGAATGTGATGGCAGCCGAAATTGTTGCGAACGTTTAGTTGAGCGCGGTACCCCTGTATGCGCGTTAACGTGTCTGCAGTTGTCGTGCGCATTGTACGACTGTTTTTAAAATTTTGGAACTTTTTGTAGTGTTTTGTTTTTATGTTGTGTTAATAGTTTTTTCATAAATGTCCTTACTGGCATAACATAGCTGTGATTGCCCGTGGTAATCATCAAATCATGCAATAGGGGGCAGGCCTTTGTTCAGCAGTGAACGTCTTCCGGCTGATGATGATGATGAATCATCAAATCAAACCTCATGTATCTTCTACTCACTGAAGATTTTTAGTGAAAATGACACGTTAGCTTCGAACCTGGACTTTCAGTAGATGCAGTTATATGACATTTTACCAATTTGCTATGTAATTAGGTATATACATAAAAGAAGCAACAATTAAGGCATCGGTGTGTAAATCCATACAAAATAAATTGAATTACTAAATTGTAACTCTTTTAAACTTACAGGCGAGAGATGGACTTTTTGTGACTCATTGTCACAAAAAGTCCATACAACACAACACAGACCGGTCTACTATTGTGAGCACACAAAAGTCCCTGCTTTACAGAAATAAATTACGCAAACAATTAAATATCGGCAATAATGCGAACATGGGGTGCGACAATTTGTCTGGACCGGCTCGCTGGGGTAGGTTCCATGTACAGCGGGATTATAAACTGCGACGAATTTTTTTTTTCAAGGCCGTGTTTTGCTTTTTTATTAGTAAAATAATCGTACATACAAATTATCAGCGACTCTCCGTTTGATTTATTAAATGTGGTTGTTAGGGTTCCGTACCTCAAAAGGAAAAAACGGAACCCCTATAGGATCACTTCGTTGTCCATCCGTCTGTCAAGACCGTTTTTCTCAGGAGCGCGTGGAGGTATCAAACTATATCCAAAATACCTTTAAGCTGTAGCAAAATCAAATTTTCATGTCAACGCAGACAAAAGAAATATGTACCTAGACGTTTGTACGGAACCCTAGGTGCGCACGTCCGATTTCCACTTGGCCGATTTTTTTAGTAATGATTATTGGCTGTTCATTAACTGCGTCTGAACCATGAGCTCAAAACGCAGGACTGTTGCCATTGTCGAAGCGAGACGATGCAACACACTGCACAGCGACTTCTCGCTTTCATAATACGCACTGTTCAGATAACCCTTAGCTGTCGTGTGTAAGCTAAGTTTAATATAAATGTAATTCAAAAAGAAGGAACTACAATATTGTCATATGAAGAGGCTCTTTTCTAGTACACCTAGGTACAGAACAAAACGTAGGTATATGAAAATTCAAATTTTCTGTATCTCAAGCTGCTGAATATCAAAAGATGTTGTAATGCGCTTGCTTCCAATAAACTATTTAATGACAAATTACATAGAAAGAATGCGATAGTTAGATGCATTAACTTGAAATTAATTTTATTTCTATCGCAATTGATTAGGTACTTTTATTTTATGTTATTTATTTTACCGATAAGTTTGTCTACACCCTGTTTATCCACGATGGAACACATGCATTGCGTAGTTAATGTAATTATGAGGCCGTAACGTAAACGGGTCCGACTTGTTGCGATTAGAGATTGTCTCCATTCAGGGATACACAACATTTTGTTTTTCTTCACTTTCAGCTTTCTTATTATCTGTAAGTAGATTTGATGAAAGCCTGGAAAAGTATTTACCTATCTACTGTTAGAAGGAAACCACTGCTGCTTTTAATTAACAATATATCATCACAAAAATGTATGCAACGTTACAAGTACAATACTTTTAAAGGTAAGCGACGCCAAAATGATTATTATTAATTTATATAGTGCAAGAGACTAATACAACGAGAATCGCACGCGCCGCCATAACAAATTGCCTTCTAGTGTTGTTCGTTATTCAGGTAATAGTGACGCGACGCATATATCGATTCTAATTATTACTACTGAAGGAAAATTTTAGGGGAAACACGATGTGATTGGGTTTTAATTATTAGTTTGTGTAGGTAACCTTAGTGATGTATTGCAATATAACAGTATATAAATTGACAAACCAAAACATAATTATCTATTCCGCACGATATTAAACTTGAACAAAGGAGGTATAATAACAAGCTCAAAATTGCAATTTACGCTCCCATTTATTAGAGTCTGTACCGAATGTTTGTAAGCAATGCCGACAAATTGGAGGCAAATGCCTGTATTCATTGGAAAAGTTAATGAAACTTACCCCAAGTCAATGATTGCCTCCCCACTCTATGGTACAAGAATTGTTTACGTTTATACCAACTGATAATTTTGCTTGGCTAATGCGGTATTTGCGGAACATTCTGTTGATATGAGTTTTCGAACTTCGAGTTACGAACTTTTATTACATTTTGTACATTACTTATTGATCAATGTTTCGCTGCTTACATTGCTTGCTTGCTGTATTCATTTAAAGATACATAGTACAACTACAATGCCTACGGCTTAGTCCTGAAATGTGTGACAATAATGCAGGTTCTACATAATTTATATGAACATAACATAACATATCATCACACCTGTATCCCCGAAGGGGTAGGCAGAGGCGTACCAATGTACACCCACAGTTCGCCGATATGTTTAGGTCCCATGTAATAGGGGGCGAGCCTGTTGCCACTAACCGGGCACAAATCCAAACTCCGACCTGCTACTGAGAATTTCATAGAAAAACCCAATAACACCTTGGCTCGGGAATCGAACCCAAGACCTCTAGCGTAGCAGGCACGCTTAGCAGAAATAGGCCAACGAGCATTTATATGAATAAGCTACAAAATATACAATGAGACGTGGTTACGCAACGCAGCTTTATGTATCTTATGATTTTGTTCACTTTAGTGCCCATTTAGCAAGAAAGATTGACCATTACAAGGACGACTTAATGTCGCAAATTACTTACGTAGAAGATTAAAAACATAAACATGTAGAAATATAATCTACAAACAGAATTTTTATAATACGTTCCCTCTTATAGTAAGTATAATTAAGTGAAAATAATAATGACCCATATTTCTTGGATCTTAAATAAGTTGGGATGGATCTTAAGAAAAAAAATGTTTATTTTGTTTATTTTACTTTGTAAAAAGTGAACTTTTGCTATTTTTACCTCCTGCTTTGTTGAGTTGTTCAGCTAGTGCCACAGCAGACCAATTACGCTAGTAGTTAGTGTACAAAATGGAATATACCGAAAAAAACACTTCAAAATAGCGTAGGCACCTTCCTTTCCCAGTCTCTTTGAGCAAGTTCTACAAAACACTAACAGTCAGAATAAACATAACCCAAAGAATGCTTAATCAAAGTGCATTTCATTTTATCTGAAAACACTTTTAACGTCAAAATAACGCAATAAAGCGAGGGGTGCACTGTCACGTGCTGCCTAAGGCAGTTTTACACTGAGTTAATGCAGTATTCGAATTATCAATCCAATTAAATTTCAAATGTTAGTAACGGTTGTGACATTTCCTGGGGCGGTGTGTTTGTGGCAGGTTTAAAAATAAGGGTTTTTTGAGCTTTAGATGAAAAGAGAATACAGATTGTCTGCCGATTGTATAGGCCAAATACTGTTGGGTACGATAACCATATTTAAATAACGTGATTACCACCTACTTATAAATTACATAACATTTTCTTTTAGAACAAAGTCTAAGATTCAGCGATATTAAAGCTTATCACTTTTTTTTTCTGTGCTGTTTTTACAAGGCAAAGGTCCCTCCCGCTTTCCATTTTTCTCAGGCTAAGGCTGAGGAGAACCAGTATTACAATGATCATAGCAATAATGAACCCATAATATCGTCTGTAAGGTTTTCTTATTTGTTACTACTTTTTTTTATTTAGGTAGATACTGTAACCGTAGTCGCGGTTTTAAACAAAACATTTAAAAAACTCAAACGAACCGCTAATTACTTCCAATTCTAGGGCCAAAGTAATTTCCTTTGGTAAGTGCATCTTAGTATCACATTCATATACTATAGCCTGCAGTTAGCACAGCCTCCCTTATTAATTGGTCTATTGCTGTAAGTAATTGCCCACTGTAGACTAACTGGGACCATTACTGTATACTGGTGGATGCACCAAACTGCAGGCATAACTTTATTAATTGCCAAGTTACGAAATCTACATAGTTAATAGTTGTTGAATTATGTATTGTTGTTATTGTGTGACGTTTATCGACACTTATGTAAATGGAAAGAGTTCTGACGTTTACGCGAATTTTAGACATTGAAATAGCAACCGCGATAAAATCCGTAAAAGTAGTTTTATTTCAATAAATGGAAAGGGTTTTAAAGTTTTTGATTGGGTAGGATTGAGGGCAAGTACGTATTATATAATTTACGTACATATTTTTTCTAATAATTACTAGGAAATATTTTCAAATTATTTATTTTATAGTTTGGGAAAAACAGTTTTGTGTATTTAATTTTTCACTCGTAAAACGATTAAACCTTCCTTTTAAATTATGTTTTAGTATTGCCAATTTTTGCAATTATAATATAAATTATATACCGTAAAGTATTAATTTTAGTTATGGTATGGGATTATAACACCCGAAGGTTATAAGCAGCAATGAAATGCGAAACTACTCTTACTATGATGGCTCTTAAAACCCAACCTGATAATCATTTCAGGCTTAATGTTACGGATATAAAATCATTTAGCCGTTTCTACTAAATCCAGCAATCATTTTATGAAGGGAGCTATTATACGGTTATACCGTATAATTCCATATTATTGTTCGAAATACTCTGTTGGAATGCCTTCCTTATTTACTCCGATTGCTTCGTAGTATTAACTAATACGTGGTTGATACGTTCATTACATAAATACGGTTTGCTAGACATAACGGGAGTTTGGCGAAATGAGATGCGTAGTCCCCCGGCCGGCGTCTGTCACATTCGAAAGAGAGATGTGAATTTTATGCAATCCCGATCTTAGATAAGGCAGAGAGGAGGGTGCGGAGTACTAGATAGCCGCTTTATTTTAATACGAACCGACAACAAATAACGAATAAATATTCCCTTTTTTATTGTTGAGTTGTGACGCGAACACTTTGATTTAGGGTGAAATGAGAGGGGTTCAGCGAATTGTGGTCGAGATTATTCGGGATAGCACACGGATTTATATTACAGTCGCTGTCAGAAATCCGAGAGGTATCAAGTTTCATCAATATTTTGAGAGTGTTGACCCGCAATTCTGGTCTGGGTTCTTACAGATTGGCCAAATTATTTGAATTGAACCATTCGTAGAGCTTCGATTTTCTTTTACATTTGATTTACAAGGATGATAAAAAGGGTTCGAGCGACTTTGTTTATACAAACGGATAAGCAGTCCCTATCTTGTTTCGTGCTATTTGTACTTTTCTGCATTTATTTCTAATCTTGTAAGTACTGAGAAGTAAGTATAAATAACTATGTATATGTGCTGAAATATAAAAATTTAGGTGATTTTGTAAAACAAAATCTTAAATTCCTAAGAATATCACCCCATACTAACACCTAACATTATTTGAGATCGTAAATCAACTGATTTACGATCTCAAATCGTAATCTTTATAATACTTAATAAGTGAAAACAGTAATTTTAATTGTAGTAACAAAATATAAGGAAATACGGGTTGCTTAATGTAAAGGCCATTACACAAACACTTAACATATTATAAACTCAGACAAATGTATTTCGAGCCTCTAAAAGGGTCATAATAACGTTTCCCGTAACTTATACCAATTATGCAGATGTCACACTATATTACTCTCATTTCCAAACTTCCGCAAAGTAAACAAAATGTATGAAAATAAAGCAAATATTGTTTCTGTTATTAGATGACCAAACTAAATAACATTTTCCCCTAGAGGGAACCTTTCGGGCGTACCTTAGTAGTTGCCTACACGTGTTTCATGGATTCAAAGTTTTGAACCACCCCCATACTATAAAAACAATGAGTTCAGTTCGAAATAAGAAACAGACGCATTGCACTAGGGATACTGAAAGTTCACTTTTTATAGGGGGACCAGAAATTATGGTCGCGTGATATATGACGACACTTCTCCGGAATTTAAACGTCCCGTTTTCCTAACAGTTACTTACAGCGGCTAGGTAGGGCGCGAGTGTGACCCTTAATAAATTCACAATAAAAGAGTGCTGAGGAAAAATTGTTTCTGTTGAATGTTTTATATTTTATGATTGTGGTAATAATTTTACTGTAATTGAGTTTCCTGAAATATTATTAAGTGAAACGCTATAAGGAAAATTCTGATTCTAGAGCTGTTCGACCTATTTTAGTCCTCAATATAAAATCATAAGAAACTGATATAACTTCAAGATTCATTTTTTATATCTAAAGTATATTTCTTAGATCATATAATGGTGTAGATAAATGTAAAAATATTAGGACTGATCCGTCTGAAATCATCAACTTGCAGTGAGCACTGTTCCTTCTCTGTATGCTAATAGACATTTACCCAGACAAGAGACAGGTACAGACTGGTATATTCTCACTTAAGAATTATTGGGCTTTTATGTAAACTTTTATGTTAAATGTTGCTAAATTCATCAATGCAATTTATATTGTACTATATTTTGTTCACAAGTCCACCTGCGTGGTATCGTGCTAAGAATTACTTGATAATATATTTTCTTGGATAATTCAAGATTATTTCCTAAAAATCTCATGATCTGTAACTGCCTCGTTGGCCTAGTGGTGCTAAGCGCGACTGCTACGCTGGAGGTCTTGGGTTCGATTTCCGAGTTGACCAAGGTGTTATTGGGTTTTTCTAAGAAATTCTCAGTAGCAGGTCGGAGTTTGGATTTGTGCCCGGTAAGTGGCAATAGGCTCGCCCCCTATTACATGGGACCTAAACATATCGGCGAACTATGGGTGTACATAGGTACACCTCTGCCTACCCCTTCGGGAATACAGGCGTGATGATAATGTATAATCTCATGAAAATTCGTAAAGATTTTTGCTCTGAAGGACTAACAGACCGTCAAAAAAGTAACTAAATTCAGTTGATAAATAAAATAAGCAGTAATAAGCATGTTCATTTCCCTTTGAACAAAACTTGTTATCCCTCCGCGAAATTGATCAGAATCTTATTACAAATACTTTTTTTAATAAATCATATCACTTGCCTAGTTCACGACAACAACAATGGCAAAGTTTATCTCGATCAAACAGTTGGCTATCTTTCTTCCTGGTAGCAGATTGTGGTGATAAAGATTGCACGACTGATTCTGTTCTCGTCGCTGTGACCCTAACCGTATTAGAAGTCTTGGTAAGTGGAACATGAGAGCCGTTTAATTTATCAACTTGTCTGGTCCGGTCGCCAACTTTTGTTTCGAAGATTTTTTAAGCTACAGGTAATCGGTTGGAGAAATTTTGTTATGTCGTAGAAAATTGGGAAAGGTTTTGTTCTATACAGAATGAACTATTTAAGTTGGAAAATGCACTACATACCTTTTTTATTCCTTTTCTTTAGTGGGAATATAAGCCAGTGCGTTTAAATATAATAATCTCATTTCTATAATAGTTATAGTTTGGTTTCAATAAAAATATAATAGTCGAACCTTTTGCGCAGATGGCGAAACACTTAGCCACTAAACTAATCGGGTCTCAATTTATAGCAATATTATCTCGTTATTATTCAGTACTGGACGTCTATCGTTGATTTGGTAATTTCTAGAAGTACTTTAATAATTTTCAGAGAAGCACGTACAATATTGTTTCGGATTTCTTAACAAGCTGCATCCGAAATTCCACATTCATTGTTCTAACGATTGCCTAAGGGCATAGCCGAAAAGTCAGACACTCGAACCAAAATCGAATTATTTTTTATTTCGATCAATAAGTGGCATTGGATTCGTTCTGCCTGTGCCACGCGCTGCCTCCGGCAATACTCCGAAAGTCCTTTAATGCACAACTCCCGTCTGTCCATTTGTCGAACGTCCCAACTAATAGAGAAATTCCATTTAAAAACTTACGTTTTATAGCCCGAGGGAGTGAGTTTATTGTACATTTTTAATGTTTTGAACTCAGTTAATGTGGGAATCATTTGATCTTGGTGTAGGGTATTTTAAAATGCTCTTAAAAAACAATTCTGCTAGCTTTTGTTGGAACACATGCCACAAAAAATCGAATAAAATTAATTACCCAGCTATTGCACAACTTTTACGCAGATAGCTTAGCATTTTTGCTTTCAATAAAAGGGAAGTACCTATAAAAAATAAGAGGTTGAAGTTTTATTGATAGATGTAAAAAATAAATATAATTATCCACCGATAGCAGTCCACTGCTGGACATAGACCTCTCCAATTGCACGTAGTGTATATGAATATGTGAAAATATAATAATTAATTAAATATTCCCAATTAAATGCACTATTATATTTACTAACATCATAAAAAAGTTATATTTCATTAACGGCGGAACATCATATTCAATTCATTGTTCCTCCTTAATGTAACGAGAGTTTTATGTTCTTGCGTTTCCCTAAGGTAATTTTTCTACAGGAGTAGACTACTAATGAAAGAAAATAATAATTTAATAAAAATACTGTTTCTTCTATACACATTACAGAGGCCCGGTTCATTATATTTTTGACTAATTATGAAAAGGACGACGAAAGTTCTAATTGAATTCAGAAGACTACGGTTTCCTTCGTAATATTTTTTTCTGTAAAGTTTGGGACCGTCCGAAGATTCTTAATATATATGCTAATAATGTACACTAATTAAGGAATTTCTCTGACGTTTCCAAGATACGGAAATGATGTAAGATCGTCTGGTAGTTCAATTTAGAATTCTTGTTAATTTTCTCAAAAGAATGGATTTTGAGAGATTATTTTCCAAAGTTTTGATCGACAGGTGTCGCAAAGGTGTTAGTCAATAATAACTGTCTCTTTTTTTATGACATGGACAAAGGTATCTAATATGAACTACGTTAATGACTAAATATAATATTTTATTAGGGTCCATAGAATAAGTAGATAGTATATCTTTTAACCTATCGCCACTGCTAGTACTACTATAATTCACGAGAATAAGCGCGCGTACATGCATAAATACCTTGTCTGCTTGCGACCACGGCCGTTGTAACCCGATCGAAAAGTCAAGCTTATAAAAATAGTATTTATGCATGTACGCGCTTATTTTCAGGTATCATATTAATGTAAATAGGTACTATATCTATAAGACTGTGGTTTAAAAGCATCAACGGTGATAGACCCAAAATATGTCATGTGATTTTAAACCTCTTACAAGCAAATTGAAAGCATTTCCTTAAAGCGTAGATTTCGTACTTTTAAACCAAATTACACGATACGTAAATCCTTATTTTTCCACCTCCCCTTTGTAACACATTGTATGCTTTAGAAATTGTCACGTTTTCATTCTTCCTGTCACCCTTGCCATCCCTAACGACATTTAACTCTGCTGCGATGTCTTCACAAAGTATATGTAAATTGGTAAATGTAATAAATTGCATATATTTATCTGGTAATGGCGCCTTAATGTAAGGGGTGGGGCAGTGACGGATCGATTGGACGGATTTGTACTGCTTAGTAAGTGTTGCTTTTAGGGATGCTAAATTTGGCAACGACGTGGGCTTGTAGGTGGAATTGACTATTTAGTATCCACTTTGGACCGTTCCTGGAAATTAGGGGTTCGAAATGTAAAGAGGATAAGTCCGCCATTGTACATTGCGTGTGTACAGAATAGAATATTCTTTATTGTAAACCATTAAAGTACCTATAAGCAGTGTAAACAAATAAATGAAAACAGTACAGGACTATTTTACTAGAATAACGTTTGACAAAAATAATCTTGTTTCTTCTGACTAGAACTTCTCAAAATTTGAAAAAAAAAAGGATATTTGTCGTGCGATTTCATTTTCTGGTAAGATTATTCTTTGCCAGTCAAGTGGGAATAAAAAGTTATACATTTATAATTTTATAATCGTTACCCCCGCATGCTGTACTTCAAAATAAATAACCGACCAAGTTTATTTACTCGCAAAGCGTACACCACAGACTACCACTATCAGCCATCCATTCACTTGCATTGTCAAAACAGAGATAGCTCTTTCAGAGTGAACCACAAAGAAATAATCAAAACATTTGGAACTGCATGGAATATTATAGGGAATTAAGCTGGGCTGCGACATGCGGGCACACTCAAGCCTATCTGCAATCGTTATCAAACATTCAGTGGGGGACGTATTGACATGTTCTATTATGTATAAAGGCAATTACCTAAAGAGATTGCTTTTTAGTTGATGTGTAATTAAGATTTGTTGATTATCGTAATTTGCAAAAAGTTTTTAAATAATATTATTTTTATTCGTTATTTCTATTGCTGTACCACAATTTTTGGTTGATTAGTAGTTACCAATTACGTAAGTTAAAGTTAAGCATTTTTAATAACTGACTTATTTTGATTGTCTTTAATTAATAAAGATTAATAGTGAGAGTTGGATTACAAATATGCTCTTCTTACCTTTCATTTGACATTATTATTTGTCTTTTATTAGTAGGTGCTTATTATAGTGTTTTTATTTGTACATAAAAGTTAACAAGTTTGTAATATTTTTTGCAATAGCAATAGAGACGAATCTTTTTCAAAACACCTAATACAACAGATGACCGGCTCATAATAACATCGTTATCTAAAATCATACATTTTGCAATATCAGCTATTATTGCAACTCCCAAATTAGTCTCAGCGAAGCTTAAAGGGGAATAAACTATAGGCAGTAATTAAACCAAGTAGTTATTCCATGATTATATGCAGAAACTAATGGGGTTTGTCAAAGGGCTAATGATCCGTGGAATGGATGTCAAAGGCAGTTATGTACTGTCGGAATTATTAGCTGTATAATATTATTAGTACATAATGTGCGCATGTAGCATCTGGCTATACGTTCTATACGACTTACTGGGCTATGTATTTAGTTATGTGGGATCCAAAATAAGAGGGTTACTGATTTAATTAATGATGAATTACCAAAAGATACATAAGTGTAATAAAAAAAATATGTTTGAAATAATAACCTCCATTTTTGAAGTCGGTTGAACACGTAATGTTATTCAGGTCACACATTTGGTCCCATCAGAGGATCAAGGGTGCAAATCTTATTGAATTTCAACTCGAAATCAGATCCCCAAAAAGCCATAATAACAAACTGATGTTACTTTTTTAAAATTCATTTTCTGCAATGTATGTGAACTTTGATAAATAACGTACGCAATAAAGGCACTTTATTGAACCCACATTTACGTGACAATTTTTCTTTATCGAAAATAAACTATAGAGGGGATTTAAACCAAACAATACACCTGTCTGTATCTTCCCTATACGTTGCCGTACGAAATTCACCTAATATGTCAAATTAAACAAGATTTTTGCTCCCCTAGATAACAATTTAGATCGCGACGCGTCAATAATATAAAAGGGGGACCAATCTGGTCGCGATCTTTGTTTTTCCCTTTGCGAATTTTGTTGAATTATTTCCTTCGAAGTTTTTAGTTTGAACGTATTGCTTTTTGATTTGATTCAAGTGCAAGAGATTAATGCAGTTCGGTAATTCAAAAAGGATTCAGTGTAACGTGAATTTAGTAATAATTATGAGAGAATAATAAATAAACTTGGGAATTTACTCCTGAAATTGATGTTTCATGTTGAAAGTAAAACCTAAGCCAGTTTACGAAAAAATAATTTTATATTTTTCGTCTCAAAACTTTTAGCAGATCTTAGTACTCGTAAATAGAATAATAGCAGCTAAGCATTTTTACATGTTGAGAGTTCTTAAATACATTTTTTTAGAAAATTTTATTAGAAAATTAAGTTTGTATAAAGACGAAAAGAAATGTAAATAAATTCAAGCCATAAATGAGAAGTTTGTTATATTATTATTTATATTATTATTAGTATTATTTTAGAAGAGTATTGAAACTTTTTGTATGCCAGTAAATTCGTAAAGTTTGGCATTGATAACAAAAGTTGTAGGTGTTAATAAATAACATGTTATTTCAATTTTCATTATGTGCAAGCTAGACAGTGCACAATTACTGTCAGAAGAAATTATAGTCTTCAAAACAACTAGAGTCGTCAACATTGAGCGAAATGGCAAAGCGAAGTGAAAGCATATAATTTCATTAATGAAAATGCTTTGTTGATTCGATTAGTAATTTACACGAACACAAAAATTAGGAGGGCTGGCAGGCTAACGACAAAATAACCGCCTTTATAAAGCCATCAGCTGCAATAAAGGAAACGTTATACACGGAAGCAGGCACGGCACGCTCCTATTCATAGTATGGACAGTAATAATAATGATCAGTCTTCCTGTCGCCGCTCCGGCTGCCACCATCGGAAACGTTTCACCATTGATTTTTCCGCAAATAATACAATCTCCAAAATTTCGCTTCGGTCCTCATTGTTTCCAATGTCACCCTAGTTCCCCTCGAACTAACGTCGCATGGTTTTGAGTGCATTAGATTCGCTCAAACACATTCGGCACTGTCGGTTTCCTGGACGTTGGTCGACACGTGACTCCAAACATAAAAGACTTCACGCCTGATCAACTTGCCGATATAGATGTGAATGGAATTGCCCTTATTGTGTAATATTAGGAGGGTTATTTGGAGCATCAAATTTGCACCAATAGTCTTCTAGTTTCGATATTAAAAACAGACTCAGATTTTGAATCAATTTAATTACAGTCGCTTCTTACAAGTGTCGGTAATGATTTATTGACATTTGCATATTTGATAGGTAACCGACTAGTCGTAATCAAGTCTGACGTTTCATGCAAATCTGTTTCGGTCCTTTTTATCTGGAGCTCTTTCATTGTCGTAATGTGATTAGGAAAGGCCCCAATCGGGGTGGCCTCTTTCTGGAGGGCGCTAAATAAGATGCGACGTTTTCCGCCTCGGGCACCTTTGATAGTACTTTTTAAAGCTGTGTCACGAATTCCGAACCTCTCTTTTATTGGTCGCCATTATGATAATTACATTAAGGGCCGTCCGTTGCCGATACTTCGTCTTTCGAATTTGTTCTGTTGTTACGGTAAGGCGTTTGCCTCTTGAATATTGAGCAGCTCATTTGCGAAAATCGCACCTATTCTCTACGTGACACTTTTATTCCACAAAGTTCTTTGGTATTAAGTTTCTTAGGCTGAAAATTGTAATCAAATTGACTGAAATTAAAAATTTATTCACGCAGTTAACTGACACTCGTTTAGTAAAAGTTAAAATGTTGTCAACTTCGTGAATCTTAAGCATACAAATATTCAAATTAACAGTTTTAATTTCACTCAAATTTAAAATAACTTTCGAACATTTAAAATCATGAGTTTAATGTAGTTTGAAGTTATCGTCTATGTTTTGGTCTAAGATGCTAAATACTTATAAAAGCTATACTAAAAGTTTTAAATTGTTTAGAACACTAAATTAAGTGTCACTTGAAAACCCTTTGTAATAAACTTAGTATTTATTAGAATATAAACTCTATCAGAAATAACTCTTTGCATTTTAGCTTTATAGAAAAATACAGTAACATCAGTCACAGTACAATTTATCATTTATAATTAATAATAATATTCCGGGACATCACAAACACGGTAAGCAGAGCTTGTGTTATGGTAACCAGACAACTGATAAACATACTTATATATTTCTAAATATATACATAATTATAATAGATAAATTACAACCAGACACAGAACAAATGATTGTGCTCATCACACAAACAATTGTCCTGAGTGGGAATCGAACCCATGACCTCCGGTATAGCAGTCAGGGTCACTAACCACTAGACCAACAGGCCCGTAAATTACTTTAATGTTACATAGTGACACTCTTTTCTTACGTCCTACATGTATGTCCTACCCGAAATTCAGCATTTATTAGAAGTGGCTAGATGTAACAATCCTCCTATTTATTAAACACTAGCGGCCCGCCCCGGCTTTGCTCGGGTGCAACGCTGATACCAAATATAACACAATCATAAAGTTCTGTAGGGCGAAGCACACAGCCTTAGAAGCATTTTTTGGTATAGGCACGCGCCCCCCGGCCCCCGCGCGGCCCCCCGGCCGGTACCGCCGCAACCGCTATGTCCCTGCATTTTAAATCTGTAATATCTTCGAAAATATTCATTTAAATTACATGCTGTAAAAGGCAATATTGATCTATATTACATGCACAATTTTTTGAAGGTACTAAATTGGATAAGGATTAATGCTGTATTGCTTAAAATCGTCTTTTCGTGAATAAGTAATAAATAAAGGATAAAAAATGGTTATTGTGGGTTACCCTCAAGAGACAGACATATACCATCGCAGACTTTTTTGTAGATCTTTTTGAGGGGCACAATACTGTAGTACATTATTTTGATCTATCTCGTAGGGTTCAGCCAGCGTTTGCAATGAAAGCGCAAAAAATGTGTTGATTTAAAACCTGACTTCAAAAATCTCTAAGATTATCCATGTTTCTGTACTATATTATGCATGTATTATACATATAAACCTTCCTCTTGAAACACTCTATCTATTAAAAAAAACCGCATGAAAATCCGTTGCGTAGTTTTAAAGATTTAAGCATACATAGGGACAGACAGCGGAAAGCGACTTTGTTTTATACTATGTAGTGATAGTGATATATTTTCCTCGTTGGTATTATAAATAAATGTCACAGTTACACAAATGTTGTGTGTCTCATATTATGTCAGCGCTCCTGTTTCGTGTCAAATTGTCCCAGAAATTGTACAAAGAATTACTTACATTGGTTGCTAAATGAATCAGTATTGTTATGATATTATAAGATTCCTTGAATTTCCATTCATTCGGCTATCATCCGAATGATAAACTTCTGTAATATTAAAGCTAAAACATTCTTAAAATATCTACGCAGATTTGATTGAATTGTAACAACAATCGAAAAACAAAAGTTGTTTCAATTAAATTCCATTTGTTTATTCGCACGGATGAAACTTTTTTGGTTTGCTGAAATGAAATGTTTTTATTTATTTTATGAACTCTATTGTCTGTGAATGTTTTTGATTTGTGTTTTTCTAAATTCCACTATTTGTTTTTGTTTCACTAGTTATTTCATGGCAATCGGCTTTACTCTTATTATGTAAGTTCACAAAAAGAAACAATTTTTAAATCGTATTTCTATGTAAAACTCAGTACCTACTTTTTTAATACTGTTATTGGGCAGGTAAAGAGAGATAATAAAGGTAATGTCACACAAAACAACTGTGATAAGCTTACAGTATTTAAACCGAGTACTACAATATTAAATTAAATAGCTTACCTTATTTTTAGTTAAGAGATAAATAAAATGTACTGGACAAAAAATTCAAAATAGATTTCTTTCATTTATAATTCATAAGGATCCGGCCATGTTATAATAACTCCCTCTTTATAAAAATATCACGAATAAGATACTAAGTTACTTACTAGCTAGTAATGACGAAGACATTTTATCAAAATGAATCATCCTGCATTGCGTAAAAAATAAGGAATAAGAAATAGGCGTTCTGGCCAGATCGTGACTTAAGGCATTAAGCGTGTCTTTAAGAAATTTGCATTTGAAATAAAGGCGTCGCCACCCAAATCACATTACCACAAATTTAAGGCTAAAATGTCGTGTCATTTCGGTGAACACTTTCGACCACGCCTTTTGAATAAAGTCCTAGCGTAGTTTATCAATCGGAGGTTTTGGAGAATCATCGTGAGATCTATTGTAAGGATACCGTCTCACTTACGAACACATTTTTTGGATTAAAGAATACTAAACTACGTCAACGTATGTATAAAATTGTATGAGCCTACATATACGACTTAGAGTAAGCATGTAGGTACATATAAAGTTAGTATGTATATGAGTCGTAGTTAGAGCTTAAATAAAAAGTCAGAGATCTTATAGAAAACAAGAATACTTAATTTTCTATTTCGAACTATATTTATTTTCTTTAAGTGAATGCTTTAACTAAAATATTTATATTTGAAAATAGATGTACATTTAAAAAATATATTTTATCAATCGTGATTTTGCATAAATTATTAACAAATAACACTTAAAAATATCGAATGATAAAGAAGAATTTTATTTATCAATCAAAAATCGCTTTCGTATTTTATTTCATAATTTATTTTTAAAAAGGTGTTTTAATAATGAAACACCGTTTCAAAAACGGATAAAATCACCAGTTTTATTTGAAAATATTATATTTAAGTAATAATTTTCGGTAAGAAATTCGTGTTCTTGCATTAAATATTATGAAAAAAATATAAAAAGGTAAAGATTACGACTACATTCTGAAATATTTGGAGTAAGTATTTATTAACTGCTAAAAAATAAAGCACAAAATTATTTATTTTTAATATCTCACTGAGCTGTGAGATATACAAATTTACGCTTACTGATTCTTGTGTTTTCTTGTAGAATGTACTATGGTAGAAGGTATAATTTAGGCAAATTGGGTAAGTACCCAATTTGCCTAAATTATACCCCATTTAATTACAAAGTTGTAATTAAATGGGGATACGAAAAGTGTAAAAATATTTAAACCGGTATTAAGATATTCTTTAATGACATAAACTATTTAATATTTTGTAGTTATAATTCAGTGCACTCATTCTTAAAACGACTATACAAAATACTCGACATGCATTGCTTGGTACCATTTACTAAGCTAATCTTTCACCCAACCATCCCAACAACATGTTTACAAACACAACACAATCTCCAGTTTATTTACAACAAACGAACTTTAAATCGTACTTTGTTGATAAATGCACAGGCACGAACAGTTTCACTGGGGAAATGGACAAAAAACGTTTAAAGGGCCGACTTCATCCCCTTTAAAACGCTATTTTCTTTTTATATCAAATGAAGCGTGAAACTGCGGGTCAGTGTAGAAGCTACGAGTTAGCAAACCTATCGAAGCTGATACTTCAATAAAAAATATAAAGTTGTTTGGGATACGGGTCCACTATGATTTGAAAGGGGTTCTTTAAGTAAACCATTTAGTAGGTAACATTAGATGGCATTTAATTATGATGGTTAGACAATTCAATGCAAGGTTTCATAATGTTTAACAAAAATGAGGAATTTATTTAATCAAAAATGCTAAATTAAAACTGTGTAGTAGTTCTGGACGCAAGTTATGAATCAAAATTTGAAAATAATCCTAAATGAATGCCTTGACTAATAATATTTCTGTTTGTCCTTTTATATTACTCGGAAAGACAACCTGTCATTGCAACGACGCAAATGAACCACAAATATAGGTCGAACAAAATAAAAGCAGTGACATGTCAACCCATGATGGATTGTCGACGAAAACAAATGACAACCGTATAGCGCCGAGAGTGATAAATATACAGAATATTATAGATTTATTAGAACAGTGGGATTCGGATTTAAATATTTTAATTTAATATAAAAAAAAAATGATGTATAATTTTTGTTAATTTTCAGGGCTGTCAGTCACTTTGCGACTATCTTTTACACATTATTGAGAAAGTTTCACGTTACGAGTACTAGTCAGCAAGCAGTAGCAAGAAAAGTAAAACCTTGATGCAAAACGAGCAACTCATTTTTTTTATTTATCATACATATTGCATACGAATAAAAAATGTTTATCCTAAGTATTAGACAAGAGCAAATCCCGCCGTTAGCTGAGATTTTATTAAAAACACTGAGTAAACAAAATACTGTTTTATCCTAATGAAATTAAATTCCAGGGAAAACCAGGGTAACGTTATTATGTACCATAATCTTACCTATATTACACACTATGGAGTTTACTTAAACCAAAACATAACTTTCCTATTTAACTTAGCAAACTTTGATCAAAATTCAACAGTATTTCTCATAGTCAGACGGGAACTAATTTCATTAAAGCTTTTAAATCTAAATTTCTTCAAATAAATTTTATTATACTTTAGAAAGAACTAAATTTAGATTTTATTTGATGGTACTGAGTTTTAGAATGAAAACGGCGAAGATTTGTCAACCAAGAGACGTCATTTTCTTGAAATTGCTTTTTCTATATGCAAATGTGTATTATCTTTCAAAAGCAAGTTAAACTTAGTTCACATCAGAGATTTATGAGACTTTATCAGACAAAATTATGTTCATCTGTCTGTTTTTATTATTTAAATTGAACATAAAACAATTGGCAGCGTGATGACCACGACCACTCTGTCAAGAGTGACCCCGACTAGGAAGATGTCTCCATGCGACCGCTATTGTTTTTTTTTATGTGAAAACAAAATCTTTTTTAATTCTTCTGAATCATTTATTACATTATCAAGCACATTGCGATATCTATTTTTTATATTTTTAGTTAGTTATTCTGTATATAAGGTTTACAGAGTACTAAAGATACTAATTGGGCTACGTATGAAATAATTTTAGTTTACCTGTATATGTTGTCAATTTAGGTAACAAGTAATATTTCATGTAATATTGAAGTTGGTTCATGTACTATAAATCATTCTCTTTGTTGGGATAACCGTAGTTAGTCTTGTGCTTGATTTTCGGGTCGGTTTGGGCAGTCAAAGTCAGTTAGTGGTTTATGATTCCTATTCGAATTATTTATTCTTGTTACTGATGAATTAATTAATGGATCTTATGCTGATGACGGGAATTAGTAGGCTAAATCCTATGTCAAAGATTAAGGTGACTTTCTGTGTTGAATAAACAGATTTCAAAAAATGAATTCAATTTTTGTCGTATAAAATTTCAAACAACGCAGTTTTTTACTAGTTCTAAATGAAAATGAAATAAGAAATGTGGGAAGAGTTTTCCGTCGAATTAATGCTTCGGATGCATTGAAAACATCTCCGGAAATTCATTCGCTCTGCAGCTCACCTGTGCCGCGGAATTAACGCGGGAAACCTTTTGTCTAGCCTTCTATTAAAAATGTATGAGAGAAAATATTTAAATATAACTCTAGGAAGCTGTTAGCAAACGAAGTAGAAATTTATTTCCAACTTTTAACTACACAAATAAGTTCTTAATAACTAAAGCAATGCCATTTTCTCAGTCCGGGTAAACCAACAAAAATTGTCGTACAAAAGAACGAAGTCCAATTTAAGAGAGACGGGAACTTATTATTCCTTATTCCATCCTATTTTTCTCAACAAGAGAAACTAATCTAAAGAAAATTTTCGAGTCCCTGTGAAGAAAATAAGCTTATAAGGAAGTGCAGTTTGCTTGCACGAATACCGCCTAGGAATGCCGGCTGGCAACAAACTTTAAATTAAAGTTTTTCAAGGAAATAAGAATTTTCACATTTCCATTCGGCCCGCAGGGTGTTAATAATTAAGTTTCAGGTGCACAAAGTTCTATGTTTACCGTACGTCATAAGCATAGTTTATTAATAAACTTAGGTGCGTATCATTGAATAAAATCTCATTAAAATATTAATATATTTAAAACTTATCTGAATATAGGACAGTATGTACACAACCCTATTCCAATTATTTCTAATAAAAAAAAATACATTTTGTACAATAATATTTTAACATTATTTTATATTCAAATTCTGGCGTGTAAAATTTTGCTACACCACTTGACACATATCAAACCCTAAGGGAAATAAATGTACAAAAGTCTTAATAAAATTAATTTGAAACAAAAATGAAAATTCTAAGTTAATGCTAGCTTACAAAGTACGTTTACTTAATCAATTTCAGGTTGAACACACTAAAAAGGTTTGATTAAACAAGTTATATACCTTTGGGATATTCCAGTTAATTTTCATTTCGCTGACTCACGTCTCCTCATAGAAACTTTTCTTTGTTTAATGAACTGCAAGTAATATACATACTCGTATATACAAACTTTTTAACTTGCTGCCAATATTCTTTGATATTACAAAGTTGCGTTATAAAGTCTTTGGTAGATGTTTTGTTAAGACAGGTGAGATAAAAAAAAGATTTTTAAGGTTTTTCTTAAAGGTAGGATTAATTTATCGTTTTTTAATAGCAGAATGTGTAAAATAAAATATTGCAGGTTTTCAGAAAACACAAACTATAAATATTCAACAGGGTTTAAACTGGCAATTTTAGGCATATGAAATCAAAAGATGTAAACTAAATAATGAAATAAATCCCTCTTATATTAAATACAAAATAAGACAATTCAATATATTATAATCACATTTTCGCATAAGTTTAAATTTCGAAAATATTTTGCACGTACATTTTTAATTAATTAGCAACGGAAAGAGGAATCGCAATAACCTCTTCACTTTGAAAACTAACTAATACAGCAAATGCACAAATCGCATAGCTCTTCATGCACCGTTGGCTAGCATCGGACCGGTAATGCATCTCCCCTATTGCGATATCGGTACATTTAATATTATACATTAACTTTAATGGATTGCCCATTTTGTTATTACCTTTGCTTTTTTTTTCTCTTTATTTATTGGCCATTTACGTTATTGGACTGCGGTCTGGTTCTCGAATTTTGAATTTAAGAATATGATTTCGTATTTTTTATTTTTGAGTTATAAATAATTTATATAAAATGTAGATTTTTGCAACAGCGCATCTAAATATGATTTTATCTAATAATTCTAGTGTTATATTTACAAAACTATTTTTTTATTCATTCATTTTAGGTGACAGGTTTTTTCTTCACAATGAAAAGTAGAATACCAGCCAGTATTTTTTATTTTTTATAGATAGGGAGGGAATTGAAAACAATATTTCTATCAACTAGTTGTCTATCGTTTCTTTTCCTTTGGGCAATTTATCTTAAGTATAGACACGAAACGGCAAATTTCCAATTTATTGTTTATTCAAAGAGGCTATAGTGTTATTGTCTCGCGGGAAATTATACACAGATCTAAAGGCATACATAATAGTTTTCGTTACAATGACGCGTATTCTCAAAGCGATCGAAAAATATTGATGAAAATTTGAATAAAGTGATATTATATTGTAGTATTTGTAATATTATCGTAATACTTGATCCTATCCCAAGAGAAAAGTCCATCGATCAACTTCATAGAATCAACCATGTATGCGGTGTTTTATGCAACTTTATTGCTGTTATATTGTTCGGCGAATTTATCGAATGAATTTAATATTATGCAATGTATTTATTATGAATAATAAATAGTCCAACAGTTATGGCAATGATTCAATCAAAAACACAAAGGATTCCTACAAATGGAACTTGTATAATCGCTATTTTCACACTAGTTTTTGTAACGCAACCAATCAGATTTAGTTGAATTTCCCGCTTTACGTAGAACTGCTAAATAGTGAACCATTCAACCATAATACTAGTAATATGCTATCAGCCTGTATAGAAAAAAACAAATCCCTTTTTCGTCATCAGTAACAATTTCACGGCGCACAAAAATAATTGCTACCAGATTTCCGGGATGATTTTATACATTGCGATACTGCGGTGCTTTTTATTATCACATCGTTCGCAACTTCGCATATTGGAGCACGTTTTAACACTAAATCCTCACCGTGGGCCATTTAGCGGACTCCCGTCCTACAAGCACAACGCGGTTCGCTACGTTTTACGGCCCAAGCATGCATT
Source organism: Autographa gamma (assembly GCA_905146925.1). Taxonomy (NCBI): domain Eukaryota; kingdom Metazoa; phylum Arthropoda; class Insecta; order Lepidoptera; family Noctuidae; genus Autographa; species Autographa gamma. The sequence continues at coordinate 4,982,864 of LR989858.1, forward strand.
ATTGAACCTCCATGTACGTTGAAGTGAAGAATCTTAATACACATGTGAAATTATTTATAAAACCCACTTTTCTACGTAAGTGCGCCTCCTATTTTACGAGTTGCATCCAAAGTTTTATTTGCTTTTGTTTCATTCCTAAACTTTTGTAGTTTCAAAAAGTAGCTACGTACGTACTTCGACTCAAATGTTTTGATTGTTGTTATTTCATGGGGGACTTTAATGTACTAAGCATGTAAGAATTCGTATCGTTACGTGACTAAACATACGGTTTATACAAATTCCATGGAAACCGTTAATTTACTATTTATGTCCAATTTATTTTTCGTGGCGCACGCTACGCGGCTTGGCATGTCAATAATGACATTATTTTAACTTTATTATATTGCTGTTCTCACGTTAGCACAACAAAACAGTAGAGCACGAGTAACTTGGAATCTGATAAATGTATTAACTTCATTACTGTTACGTTTCTTTGGACACGAACACAGAAATCCTTTCATTTACGGAAATTGATAAGCGGCCGAGTTTGGAAGTTATACAAAGGCGCGGTAGGAAAAAGTCGGGTGACCTCGCAATTTTTCCCTAACTGTATTTACCTGAGTAATAACTTTGAACGAACTTTTTAGGCCCGCCTGGGAGAGGCCGAGGCGAAAGTTCGCCAGGACTATTCGGCAAAAATGAAACTAAATCATATTAATGTTGCCGACGAGTTGTCCGTGGTTGTGTTTCTTTAATTTGAATATTGGATTCGTGCTCTGCGCTCAGCACTTTGACTAGATTAAAATTTTATGCCGGATGCAACTGTGTTTCAAATATTTGCACGAAAGTAGTTCTCAAGCAACAGTTTGTATGAATAATGGTAATTTTCATTTATGAAAATGTGAATTTGAAAAGTGCAATTTTAAGGTTAGATACGTTCATGCTATTTTGTCGAAAGCAGTAAATTTTAGGAAGGAAAACTTTTATAAATGGGATACGATTTTTTAATACAAATCGAACTGCAGAGCGCTTTGGGTCCCACAAAAAGCGGGCAGTTCGTAATGAAAATCGACGTGTACACAGATTAGAGTTCCGATCACTGGACGTTTAGCTGGTGGTCCAAGTTACAAAAATTGTGGCTGAATGTTATACCTTAATTATGTAACACCGTTTTATTTATTTATGTAACAATTAATTTTAGTATAGTTAGAGTTAGAATTATGTATCACCTAAATCCCAATTTAAATTAAAATAATCCTCAGTAACAAACATCTCAAGCTGATCTAGGTACTTGTTAAAGTGGAAAATTATATTAATAAGAATTTTAGGTTGAGTTCAAGTTTTTGGAGATACATTAGTCAAAAACTACGAGTATCATCCGTTAATCGATATTGTGCTTCTCTGTTGTAAAGTTTTAGTTTATAGGTACTAAAACGCAAATCGCTTATGCTTATAACTTGCTTCATTTACCGTGTGCCGGACAGTTGGACACGTATAATAGGAAGTTATTTCTTGCACAACCGACTGACTCACTCCATTTCTGCATCAGACAATATAATGAGATAAGAAACATGGGCATTTGGGTCAGTATGTTTTTTGCGACACGTGAAAATGGATTCAAAAAGTATTTCCTTATTGAATATTGAGTTTTCTCACATTTCTTTGTAACAAAGACTACGCTTTGATGTTATCTGTTTTCGATGTCAAGGATAAATTCAGACGCGTTAAGCGGGCTTCAGTGAGAATATTCAGAATATCTTGATATTATATTGGCTTCGCTTTTATTATACGGAATTTGTACCCTAAATTATATTACGAATATATTTTTTTATGTATCTTTAAGTTTTCCTCGTACCTAAAGAAACAACTACTTCCCGTTAATAGAAGCTAAAGCTAATATACAAAAAAATTGGAAGGGAACCAAAAACTTAATATTAATACAGGTGTTCCGGAACTTTTTGAAAAAAATAACAAACTGAAACAAAAAGGGATCGCGCCTAGTTTTTTTAGTATCCATGTTTAAACAAGGCTTACGAAAAAATCTTGTGAGGCTGCAATCAGGCGCGGCGCGAACAATTTATTTCCCAGGAGTGTTAGTACATATGTGCTGACTCTGAAACCAGACACGCCCTATTTGTTCGGCTGATGAGCCCCTGGACTAATCCACGAGGTTCTAGCAAACATACCTACAGTTGTTTCTAGCGATATCGTGGAATTATTTTTGGAACAGGTGTAATATTTGTTCGTTACAGTTATCCAATGTTTATCCAAAATTATTTCCCATACCAATATTTCCAAACATATAACGATATTTTATATTTATCTTTAGAGGAAATCTTCAAAATTGTAAATTGAAATACAAGTATTTTGTGTTACTGTTCAATCAACATAAATATTGCTCAAGACTCTCCACTTACAAAAATAACTTCACTATAATTTGGAGTTAAAATACAATTTATTTAAGATCTAATACACAGAGACCTAAAGAAAAACATAAGATTTTGACTTGAGTAATTTACTGCAAAATACATAACTTAATCTCAAAATCTTGGGAAAAGGCTTCCAAAAGAACACGAAATATAGATAGATTCAATAAATTTAGATCTAATTTATATTTTGCGTGACCTATTTAGATCAAATACGAAACTGTACAACTGTGGCAGCTTCAGAGTACGTGACACTGCAGATAAGATGCAAGTGTACAGCCTTCGGTCCAAGGAGCACGTCGGAAACGTATTCCTTGGGCTAAGGACGAAGCTGCAAGTTGGATAGAACGAGATAAGCCAGGGTTTAGGACACCGAAGAAGGAATAATAGTGAAAGATCGAAGACTAATTGATTAGCAAAATCAATAGCAAAAAAAGGAAATTAAAAGCAATGAATATCCTACACAAAATGGAGCTTTCAGATTCATATACTACATACAGAGGACTTACTGGCTATAGGTATTAGATGGAAATACTTTTCAGAAAGTAATCTAGTTCTCCCAACATAATACAAAAAGTTCTGAGTCACACATTAATTCTTATAAATTATTTTGTTGTTTTTCTATTTTAGCAGAATCATTTCGCTAAACGTCCGCGATAAAAATCTGCTAGTCAACAAACACTCAACTGTTTTCGATGCTCTTTTAATGTACTAGTTAAACTCAACACACCTTATCTGAATCACTTTGGACATCCTCCAACTAGGTATTTAATTCTTTTTATTTCCAAACCATTCATTTTACAGAATTTCCTTGGTCTACATTTGACCCGATTTCGAGTCTCCGCTCTGAATTTTTATGGCCGTTGCTTTCAAGACGAGGTTATTTTCCAGAACAATGCTAGTGCATCTCCTTCCACCCCTCGGTAGGTTCGCTTTAAAATAAACAAGGAAAGAACCGCTTCAATTATTACAACTGTTATAAAGAGAGTGCATTTTGTATTAGCATTTAATAATGTCTTTCCTTGTTTGTCATTGTTGTTTGTTATGCCTTAAAGCTTGCTATGTACACTACGTGCCGTTTAGTCCGTTGACTTTCTTGTTTAAATACTGGAAGTAACGTTTTCTGAACTTCTGCTTCTTATGTTTTCAGCTTACACTGTAAATAAGGTTAAGCCAAAATTTATCGTTCTTTATAATTTTCAATTCTCTTTGGATTAAACAAATTTAGACACGGTGATAAATGAATTTACTTGATTTAGGTATTGTAATCTGAAATAATATTCTGTGTAGTGATTGCGTGTTGCTTCAGTAAATATTTGTGAATATATTTTAACAGTACCCAACATAACGAAGTTGATTATATCCCGTGAGATTGCTCATCTAAAATAGGTTCTCAATATTAAAACAGTTTTAAACAAGAATTTTCTCAAAGAACTTATTAGTCTGTAGTACATCAAAAAAGCTGTTGAGATCGAAGTCAGCTTTCAATATCGGTGAAACGGGTATCGAAGAAACAATTGACTGCAAGCCAATCTCACAAAGGGAACGAATTAAATTTATTATTCTAGTATCCGAGGAAGCGCTTTCTGTACCTGCTCGTCTTAAAGTTGCAGCAAGACACTTTAATTTCCCCTGGGTAGTTGGAGAGTGGAGCTCATAATTCATGCCGAGTTAACATTTTGTCAGTTCGCATTTGTTGCTCAACAAGAACACATGCCATGCCTTTGAACTTTAATTTCGTCTTTAAAACATTTTCTTGTTAGCCTAATTAAGTGCCGTCAACTTACAAAGAGGGTTTGAATTTTGATTAAGTTGAAACGTTTTTGGGTTATTCTCGAGGTCTACGCGTACAAGACTGGAAGTCTTTTGAGACTTCAAACATTTTGTATTTCTTATTATATTTATAGAAGAGCTTTTACTTCGTAACTTTTAGGTTTCAAAATTATCTCTGTTTTCACATCAATTTCGTCTGATTTGCTCTGGAAATAGACTGTTTTATGAGTAACAAAAACAAATAAAAAAATAAATAATTAAAGGATTTTGTTAAAAACTTGCTGTTAACGAAGACTCTCTATGAAATAAGATAGACGTTACTCAACGAGCTATAATGTTACTCGTAACGAATCGTAGCGAAATGATGGACTAAATTACTTTATTTTTTTTTTTGAGACGAATCTTCATTAAATAGAAACAAAAGTTTATTTAGTCCAACATTCAGTAAGTAAACAAGTCCAATTGGAAAATAGTTACCTTTATACAATGTTTGTACATTATTACTACATTATCCGCGCAGATACAATGTTGGCTTATAACTTCACCAACATTTGTACATCTCGACAATTGTGCTTTCAAATATTTACTCAGGTTAATTAGTGTACTCAGAGACGGTACAAACGGCATACTATTTGTACTTTACCCCTAAAGTTTAATGAATCAATGATTTGCTTTGACCCTCCTGTATGCTGGTTTGTTATTTATTGATGTTGCTAATCAGACAAATGGCTAATCCATTACGTATACAGTTCACTAAAGCCAGCGATCTGATGAGTACGCGAATAGATTGTAAATGGATGCGTCTGTGATGCGTGCTCGTGAAATGTTCGGACTATCTCCGATAATATGGTGTCACGTGGTATCGTTTGAGGTATTAACATTTTGAGTACTCACATTAAGCTGCATGACGTCATAAGCTGGTCCGCTAATTACCTGAAACAGAACGAAATATTCAATTTTAGCTTTCATCACAAATGGACTTCCAATAATCAACATAGGAAAACGAAAATTTGAAAATAATGAGACATCGACATAGAACGACTTTGTAGGTGAAAACAACAAAAAATACGGAACCAATATCATGTGTGCGCATTTCCAAAATGTATCAGTTACTCTTCCTGATTCAGTCATGTGAACTAACTCGTGGACTCAATTAGCGAGGGAGTCCTGCAGGGCGAAGGGAGATTGTTTGCCGATATCCTGAATGTATAGATCTCGATACTACATTGACTGGCCGATCTATACACACCTATATGGAGTTTTGTGTGGCGTAAATGGAAATTAATTATGGTGATTGGTGGTCGGTGTATGTTTATTTCAATGAGATTATTCATAGCGAAAAGTAACTGATTGATTGACTATTGATTTTGATCATGTTTTGAAGATTTTTGTGGTTGATTTTGTTAAAATTAATGAATGCAGTGTGAAACCTTTCAAGTAACAAGGTAAAGTTTTATTATTTCTTAACAAGTTTGCGCCATCGTCAGGTAAAACAAAGAAAAACAAAGCCAAAAAACTCATGCCTAAGTAAACAAATACTGAAAAAACCTTCATAAAACAAGTCTTCAACATTTTCTACTAGACATAAAATAAAAGTTTTTATGTCAGTCTAACAGGAACGTAAAGTTTTGGTCGCTTTAAGCTCATGACAACGCAAATAAATGTTGCTTAGACTATAAACACGAAAGTCCATAAGTTGACGTAAAAAATACTGGTCTATAATCTGTTAGTTTTATGTTTATTTGCAGATAAACTTGAAATGTGTCCTTGGCAATTCGTCGCAATTCTTATTTATTTATTTTTATCTATGATTGTTTTCTATTTATCTTCTTGAGCTTTGCTAAACTAGAGATAGACTTTGTTTCAAAATCTTAATGTATACGGGCAATGCTCTGGTCTTGAAAAGAGCACACGAATTTGTTAGTAATTCAAGATTTTTTTTTTCACAAATTTATCAGAATAAATAAATAACGATCAACATAATTAGAAGCACCTGCAAAATACAAATTCCAGGACACCTGAATAATTGATAATACAAACAAACCGCCGATCGCTATCCAATAATAATTTAAAAGTATCAATTAAAATCAGTTTGGCCTCCCATGCCAAGCCGACCGTCAAAAGCGTAGACAAAGGGTGAAATTGCCGATCGCACTAATTAATAAATCAAGACTTGTCTGGGCAAACAGGGTTGAATCAGCCGAAATTGATGTTTGAGTTTCGGACTGCGAAACCCATTATCTGTAATTATTTGATTGTAGTTTATATTTTGTGGACTTAATGTAATACCTGTTTAAGTTAATGTCATTGTTTGGTAATTAATTTTCGATGAGATTATAATTTGTTTGAGTAACCGTGGTAGGTGTTTGTTTTTTAAGCATTGTTCGATGTGCCGGATTAACGATTAACTTCAAATATTTTCCTCATTTGATTGCCTAATGTGAAGATGTTTTTCGTATTGAGGAAATAAAAAAAAACATTGAACCAAAAATAAATAAGTAAATTTGTGCAAACACCTTTTTATGTTTCTCCCTATTATTTATGAGCCTAAATATTTATACTTCCATCTCCTAAATTAGTCATTGATCAACCCTATTTTAGCTCAGGTTATATACCCCACGCGTAACTCATACGCACTCATCAGCATGACATTTGTGTAATCCGCTCTGAGTATCACTTAACCTGCCAGACAGCCTGTAGCCTAAGCGAGTGGCATTCATTTTTAAAGCCTCTATTTAGTGTAGGTTTGATATTGATATAGAGGTACACATTAATTGCTTTCGATCACATTAGTTTTCGTTACTACAATATTTTTCATAAGTAAATATCCCGCAATTTTTGCAGTGTCTTAAAAAATACATTTTAATAGATATTGCAGTTTAAATGAAAGTAGTTATTTTTGATTTACAGAAAACTATGATGACATGATGTACTAAAAAGTGAGAGAAATTAATATAAAAGCAAGTGACAATTCAAGTCTAAATATATTTTTTGGATACCTGAAAGATAGAAAGCTATCACTGAAATTACTGTCTGGAGGGCGACCGAAATCAATTTACAGGTTGAAAGATAAAATCTTTTTATCGATTCAGACTTTTCTTATTTCTTTGGCAAAGTTTTTTATTATATTGGATAGTCTACAAATGCGTAAGCGGCACCTGCTGTAAGCAAACAGTGCCCATGGAAATAGAGTTTAGGATATGCATTTTCTACCTTCAAAATATTTTACTTACATATTACTTTTATGACTCAGTTGTGTGTGTTAACAAAATTTCAACCTTTAACAGTAAAACAATAAGTCACAAATTGCAGTAATAAGCCTCACGTAATACCAAGGTACTACTGAGGGCTTCCAAAAATTATTTTGTTTTATTTTAGTTAAATTCGCTCTTGTATTATCAAGTCAAAACCGATATGGTATATACTAATGTCACCTAACTACCCAAGATCAGTCCAGGAGGTCCTTTCAAATATCAATTATCTCGCCGCCGGCAGCCCCAGACAATGATGATTAATTAATTAGGGGCTCGGTGCAATTACCTCACCCATTCGCCTTTATGTTGTCATTCGCGGAAAATGTTCAAACATTCTAGTTTTGAGGGGCTGTAAATTGGTATATTGGGATACACAGTTTATATTTGAGGACATGAGTAAGGAATAAAAAGGACAAAAAACTTTGCTAAGTTTTATGTCCTAATTGTCATTATTGGTGAACGTAGGCTTCAACTCCTTCGCAGCTTTTGAGTAAACTTTAAATGAATATAAATTTTAGTCTAAAACTAAAATGAGAAGAATAAACTTTACTAAGCTTTATGTCCTAATTGAAATTATTGTAGCTTTTACGCAAACTATAAATGGATACTAAATTAAAATTTTGAAACATTATTATACTTGATTTTACTTTAAATTAGTCAAAGTATTTCTCTCTAAAGGAATGACAAAATGGAACCAAGAGAGTGGTCCGACTATTTACATTTTATAAGCTGTTTAGTAATTGCTTTAATATTATTTTAGCCAAGAAACAATTTCATCTTTAGTTTAAGTATGTCAATACTTTTCTGTTATGTACATCAGGATTATGAAACAATAATGACAGTACAAACACATGGTCTTCAAAATATGTAATCCTCACCATGATCTCACAACGGCACATAATATTATCGCATTACAAAACAAAACTCCGATTTCAACACGTCACGAATTTGACAACGGAATGATTTCCCCTAATCGTTGTAAAGCTCATTGTGACGTTGCAATTGTACTCGAAATCCTGTCACCCTGTATCCCTACGTACTCCACATTAGCTGTACTGTGCAAGACACCGTGAGTGCTAGTGACAGGATAATAGCTCACACCCTCGCTATATCGAAATTGGTAATATCTGTGTAGATTATAGTGAAATAAAAGTTTTGATAAACAATGGTGTTGTTGAGTTTGTAGCGTTTTTCAATGAATCACGTGATATTTTGCTATATTTTGACCCACGGTATTAATATTAAGCTAGAAATCAAAATACGAATCATTTCCATATGACTGTCATAAGCAAAATTGTACCTACAACTACCAGCCATTGAATGTAGTTAAAATTGTGTTACTAATTTTTTACAACGGTTGACAGTTTTGCGGATTATACACTGTTTGCTTTTAAATAAATAAAGTGTAGTATAAACATAGAGCTACAAGCCACAAAAAGACGAAAACAAACCTACTTATCTACAACACTCTTGTAAAGAACCAGCTTACTTGCCGCTATAAATATTTTATCCAACCTACTCAAGGTCTATGTAGCACAAAGAAAACAGAACCTTTAAATAAATCAAAAAGAAACTGAAGATTTATCTTGAAGTCGTTTTAATAAAATGCTCTACTACCGTTTTCTTCTAAGAAATATTCTGATAAGTTTCGATAAAGGCTACGAAGGCGCGGGTACTGATTTCCTTTCATTTCCTTTTAGGAAACTTAAATAGAACTGAGACTTCCTTGACGACGGGGCACCGAATCAATTATTTGTGTTACGGAACTTTCTTTCGATTTATTCCGTATTATAGTGCTGCGTAGTTTTTGTTATTTCTCTTAATACTTTTGTTTAGATAAATGTTTACATAAGGCGTGTGTCCGTGTTGCCGATAACTTTGATCAAACAAATTACCTTTATAGTCGGAAATATTTACTGAGAAGTATCTATTTCCTGTTATTTTCGAAATCACTCTGTTTTCCTTGAATTTGTGGGAGTAATGTCACTCCTACTTAACGACAGGCTCATTAACATTTATTATAAATCCCAACTGCTTAAACTTTTAAGACAAAACCAACGCGAAAAAGCAGCACAAACGTTGCTGGAAAATAGAGAGAAAATTAAATAAACATTTTCCAACATTTACTGTAACTGTATACACAATAACTTTCCACTAACAATCACGAATAAAACAGGCTTATTTTTATCTGTGTAACACTGCTATCAGTGCAGGACAAATAAAATTTGCAAACAATTGACTATTTGAGGATCGTGCTTATGGCTGAGAGCGTGCGATTCAAACTCGGGCCGGGCTTACTGCAAATCTTAAAAAATATAAACGATGACACGCAATCATTTCGATTATTGTCGCTGCGTATAAAAAACGGACACGAAAAGTTGTATATTTTATTCAAAAAACTTTAAAAAAGTTCAGCTTCATTAAGATAACTAATTTAATTTGAACAATTCGACATTTATTAAATAGACGAGTTCACTGCACTTCACTTTATAACTGCCGATGTTTCGTTGAATAAATTAAATATCCGAAAATAATAAGCTAAATTTCACCAGTATAAGATGTATAATGGAACAAGATAAATACTTAATATAGCATTTATATAAAAACCCGGAAAATGTAATAACAGTTAACAAATTAAAAACGAGAACGACTAGAAATGGTGTGAGGGAAGTTTGCAAGTGGCTCGTCAGCAAATTATAGTCTAAGTTGAACGCGGTAGAGACAACTTCGGAGCGTAAAGCTAAACTTCCAGTGATACAAACTTATGATTTTCATTAAATTCTCTCTCTCTACCTAGTATTACGTACCTACTATACCCTGGATGGTTGAATAATCCTTATGCTTAATTCAAAAATGATGTCCATGTTAATGTTTGCCTATTGTTTTTCTAACCGAAATAATTTCTAGCTACGAAAATAATGTAGGGTGAGAAAGAAAAATGGATAGGGTTTTTTTTTTTGAATTTTTGGTGATTACATTTCAGACAAATATCCAAGCATTTTCTTATGTATTTTGCATTAAGAAAATGCTGGGATTTTCTTATGCAACATTTTTTTGGCTGTCAATTAAAACCTCTGCAGATTTAAATTGGAATTGGACTGTTTAAACCAGCTCATTTAAGACAATGCAGTGAAACTTCATCCAAATCGTCAACAAAATCCCGAAACACGTCCTGAAAATTAAAACGAATGCATCTCAGCATTAAATTGTTTGGAAGCGCACAATGTTTTATAAACACCTAACCGTCGGTTTGAAACTTGAACACCCATTTTGTGAGTACTCGCAAGTTGTTCATGTACGAACACATACGAGCCTAACTAACTGAATAAAGTAGCGTCGCGAAACTCCAAGATACAAACTTTCGACTTGCGAGATTTGCGAAAACGCTCGCGGCTTTCCTAGTTAGGGCCGAAGCATATGCTGCGATTCTGGCACGTTCAATATAGTTTTGTAATTTGCTGAAGGTGTAAGAAATACCTGGTTAGTTAGCATTTTTGCGGCTTTTAAGAAACAAAGTTTTACAGTGATTCGTAATATATTTCAGCGTTTACAAATAATATAGTTATTGTTGCATTTTGCGGCCATAAAAAGTCATTTAAACGACTACATTATTAAAACACGTTTTACCACAAATCGTTTGTTCATAACATTACGGCAGGAGAACAAACATGTGCACTTATTTCATAAATAAATAATACTTTTCACTTGAGTTTGAAAATAAATTAACTCTACTAAATATTTAACATTTTAAAATCACAGGTAATCATTAAAGAAAAACCTGTAAATGTGTACGAATCCTTATCGTGCGACACCTACGAACGATACGAAAGTGGATTTAGAAGCACGTCGCTTCGTTTTAACTTGTTATGTATGTGTTTAGAAATAAATTGATACAACTTCCTAAGAGCCTGTTTTAGGGTAAAACCTTTTTACTGTTCAAATTTTCAAATATAATTTGCAGATTTCGGTACTTTATAAGAGTTATATCGTTAAAAGGAATTTTAGCAAGTATACAAAGGGTGTTTATTTATATATTGTAAATCTATCTTTACCTATATATATCGTGGTGGCCTAGCGGTTCAATGAACGAACTTGTAAACGGTTTTGCACGAAATTGCAGGTTCGCACTCGGGAAAGTACCAATGTAACTTTTCATAGCTATATGTACTTTCTTAATTATTATAAGTCACTTGTGACAAACGCTGAGGGAAAACATCGTGAGGAATCGATTCCAAAATTGGGATCTGAAATTGCCAATCTGCAAATGCCAATCCGCAAATGAACAAGCTTGGTGATCAATGCCTTCTCTTAATGGAAAGAGGCCTGCGCCCAGCAGTGGGACGTTTATAGTCTGGATTATTATTATTATTATATCATACTTTATCTAAAAGTCGTGCCAAATCGTAAAACTATAAGCTTAGTATTATTAAATCAGTTGGCAATAAAAATCATGTTTAGATGATAGTTAATATCCAACGCAAAAACATGTCACACTGACCTATTTCATACTACATTAATTTTGATAAAAGTATAAACATGTTCCGAATCAGTCAATATTTTTTATTAAATTACTACTTTTATGTGCGTCCCCTGAGCACCAGAAAAATAAAGACTTTTTAATTTTGCTTTTATTATAATTTATTTTAAGTCCTCATACGCTTGGAATGCCTCCAAATTGTGACATGGAACCAACTAAAACTGTGTTTCTGTGAAAATAGTGGAACACCGATTTTCTAATCAGAGCAAAAAAGTTGTTGACTAACGGTGAATGAAAACATCGTGATGAAACCTGGATTAAATATTCTGAAATCTAAACAAACACAGAGATAGCAGGCATTTTTATCTTTTTTTTTTTTGATTTACATGTTTTTATTTATGTTTCAATGTACATAAGTGATTTGTTGAGGTCAAATCTTGCAGATTAAATTAAGACACCTTCTGGACATCCGACTAAGATACAATTTGCATTAGGTACATAATTTGACCTGATGAAGGCAGCTGGCAGTGACTGGATGCAAAGGGCGGGAGATCGTGCGCTGTGGCGCTGCTTGGGGAGGCCTATGTCCAGCAGTGGACTGCAACAAGATGATGATGATATAATTTGATGCCATGCAATATTATAGTACTTTTTCATTTTGACTTTTTAGCCTTTTTAGCAATCCCATCGTGTTAAGACTCGTTTTATAATATTACTAACAGATATCAAAGTTTTAATTTTTTGTTTCATTGTAATTGCGTTATCATATTTTCACTTTTAAAGTGTAATCTAATGCTATCAGACAGAATTGTGAATATTATGTTTTGCCTTTAATGTTATGTTTGGCAGTATCTTTTGGCACAGACAACATTAACTGTTCATCTAAAAAAGAGTAACTGTTGGGAATATTGCGGTCATTTTTGCAAGTCATTTTCTACAGCGTAAATATGTTTGTGTCTTTTATGTACGTTATTGCTATTTGTTACAGGAATGGTTAAGTTATGTTGTATTACAATAGTCAGTTTATGTATTACGTTGAAAACTGATGTTTTTTGGAATAGGTTGGGGGCATATTAAGGTAGAATGTAGATATCTATTTGTGTTGCAAGTAAGTACCCACTGGCTTAAAAAATCCCTGTGTATCTAGTAGATACAATAGCTAAACAATGAAATTTTTTATAATGTATGTGACAGGGAAATGGTTATGATCTCACTCAGCTTATTGTTTATTTTATATTCGGATGTATCAAACAGTGTAAAAAAAACAATGATTTAATTCACATTCTGACCAACTTACTGAAACAAACTTTGTCAAACAAAATGCGACACACAAAAAAGCCGTTGTTATCACAGCCACTCTGTTCGCTAACAAACTTCATTATGTTGCAATTAAAACTGATAAATTGTTAAATTTAGTCTCCACTAGGGGTAACCCTACTCATAAAGGTCCTATACGGAACAAGGGACAAATTTATGTAGTACCAACACAAAAACCAACAGTCCAATGCTAGGGATACTTGTAGCCCGTAGAGTTTGACATCGGAGCGAATAAGGTTTATTTATTAGGAAAGTTTCTAACTGGCAACAGTAAATCAACAACATGTCCAGAAAAGGACAACTAATATGATCATGGAACTGTGAATGGGGATATCTGTGACATGGGAATGCTAATATTTGTTCACAATTTTGTTTGACATTAATATGATAAAAAGTTAGATGGATTGTGTTGCGAACAATCAATGTACTGTGAAAAGGCCGCGAAGAGTTTGTATAGGACAGTATTACATGAATATTAATGAATGATCTGACAAATTTCGGTTCTGTTATCAATTAAGGGAGTTAGGGAATGTTTGAAGTTTATTGCAAGTTGTTTCATAAATTTTGGTGTAGAAATTTATGGGATCACGCTGCGACCAGACATCATAAAAAGATAGCGATAATAGTTCCTGGATGGTAGATGATTCTAGAAAAGGGTTATGTTGCATTTTTTTAATGTCAAATATCAAATTAAAGTCTATAGTTTATATCATGAGTATGCAGACACCGTTCTTGTTTATTATAGCTCAGAACAGTTTACCTTCAACGATGAAAGCCTAGACGATAGCCGCAACAGTAACTACATAAAGTAAGCAACATAAAGAGCACTATAAGTTTTCAATTACCCCTTACACAATCGAACAATGTTTACGATACAACCTACGTACTCAACTGCCATCGGAATAGCATCTTAAAAATATAAAATAAATTAAATCCGATGTGTATTTTATTGCAGAGAAAGCACACATTAAGTTCTTAATGTTTATTTAATGTGACAAAAGTTACAGTCGCGTGCACCTAAAGGCAATACCCATGTATCATTACCCAGCAGGTATCTAACGTTAAAATTCAATATCGATCGAAGATTGAAGTGATGGTCAATTTAATAAAATTTACAGCGTTTTTGACGACACAAAACAATGATGTTAGCTTTTGAATTTCGTTATTATACGACTTTATACGATTTTTATGTTCACATAACAAATGTCTATTGAATAGACATAAATGCCGTCAATGGCATCCGTTTACATGTTTATGTTTAATTCGCGTTAATTAAAAATTTTATGGATGCATTAATTTATGTTTCGACAAGTATTAAGGTAAATTTTTAATTTTATTTGTTTTATTTTTGAATTATGGAATTGAAAATTATGAAAAATATATTAATATGCTTTATTAGGTAGCCATTAGTTAGCATCCCTATACAGAAATTTATTTTATGTTATTGTTTTTTTCTTGGAGTAATAAATTAATAATTAATAAGAAATTTTAGTTATTTGATACTTTACGAGTAAAAAACAGAAAATTAATTTACGGACTAATTATAAATAAAAAATATTGTTCAACCATCCGGAATATTAATATTGTTTCGATACGAAATCATACATTTTAAACTTCAAAGGAAAATGTAATTTGAAAATTAATTATTTTCAGAAAAGAGTACAACAACGAAACAAAGTGAACATTCGACTCCGTACTTGAAATACGAGAGTAATCTAATAAAATTCTAATTGAACTCTCTCAAAAAACAATAGTTCAAAGTTGCTGAAGGTTTGTTGCACTTGCTCCTGTCTGCTTCAATTACAGTTAACTAGAAACAACCATTTGTATCAATTACGACCTACGTTTAATTTGGGTAAATACCAATTTTATGGGCATTGAAGATTATTGTGGTTGGAGGCCACGATACGGCAAAGGGTCCTAAAGGGTTTTTGAAATTTAATAGCCCGGCTTTAAATTAACGCTACAATATTATGAACGAATGACCTTTTGATTAGAATTTATTGATTCCATTTTACAACCCCATTTTGATGCTTTGATGCTCAACGAAATATTATTTACCTTTATTTAAATCCTAGTATTTGAATTCAAATTTATAGACGCTTCCAGAATACCTTTTAAGGGGTAAATATTTTTAGTATTTTTACTTACAAAGGTCACGAATATCGAATATAAATTTAACAAACAGCTCAACAATGCTACAAAAAAGTAATAATAAATCGTTGTGACTAAGCATTATCTAATGCCCCATCGAGACAGAATAAATTGCCTTTTAAATTTGAGTCCACCCAATAATATTAACAATGACATCGAATGTATATCAATAGAGTTTCGCCCACCTCGTCGACGTAAATACACAAAGGCATGGAATGCATCAACATTAGCATATCGATGTATCAGTATCCACTGACTGTGAACCGATGAGTGCGTCCGATACCGATCTAAGAAAAAGGTCCTCCGACCCTCAATCGAACTACCAAAAAGATTTACGTCCAAAACTCCCTTCCTCATTCAATTTTAGACCTTCATTTAGTAAGCATAATGACCATTCTTCCTTAAGTAGACGGTACGGATAAATTGGCAATCGTATCTTATTCCTTTTCAAATCACTGGTGACTCATTTCGTTTGTACTAGCTTTTTATGCAGGCACTCGAATTGAATCTTTAAAAAAATCGTTATTAGAATTCGATTTAAATACTGTAAATGGTATTGCACGAGATCGTACTGATTGTTGTGCTAAGCAGATAACGAAACCTGATAAACATACTAAATTATTTGATCATTTACTGTTTTTTTGGGTAAACTAATAACACAATCTAATTATTTTATGAAAGGGTTTATTCTCAGTTTTTTTCTGCTATGGGCTATCGTCACACATACCTAGAGATCAATCACTGATAATATGTAATAATAGGCTTGGGTACAAAAACTTTATGGCTGATCTATAAATATTTAATTTGTTATTATTTTATTTTCACACATATATCAGTATTTAATAAGCTTGCCCATAACCAGTCTGCAACGCAATAAGTAATAGAAATTCATGACATACTCTCCTTACCTTTACTAACTAATGTAATACAAATTGAACACGACACAGACAAAAAATCAATCCCAATTTCAAACTGTAAACAAATAGATTTTTGCATACAAACCTCGACTCATTGATGAGCCAGAGAGTGGAACAAAAGAATTATGGACACGTGGGATTGAACCCACACTTGAAAGACGCCTACGCTCCTCAACATGTCAAAATTCTGTTTAACAAGCGAGGTGGACTGAGAAAACAAATGACTGTTGCTGTATCTATTGCTGCGCTTATAATACTCATAAATTATTCTTCTACATGGACATCAGTTGTCCATCAATCAATTTTGAACCTTATCCCTTTTGTGGTTAAACTACTTTTGCTGTGTTTTTGTGATTTTATGTCACGCTTGCCGATGAAACAGTCGCAGGTAATGATAGGAAATCCAAGCAGAATCGATCATCGCATGGTTTCGCCTATTAGAATTCCTTCCGAGTCTTATACGATATTGGCGACGATGAGGGATCTTGCTTCAGCTAGTTTTTTCTGGAGGACATTATGCTAATGCAGGGTCTTTGACCTCTAATAATTTTTTTATGCAATATATTTAACTTTTTGGAATCTCTTTACGTGAAAGTCGAGTGATATAGGTATAATAGTTTATTTACTACTAGCTGTGACCCGCGGTTTCACCCGCATGAATACCTAGGTCCCGTTCCCGTTGCCTTAATATTATTGGGGGCGGAGATGGATCCAACAAATCACTATCGTTACCTAAGTCAGGATTACTTAATATGGTGGTTAAGTATTCTTAAATTTTCTAATTTTCCGCGCAATTTTACTATTTTTTTTCTTTCATAAGAACATTGTCTTGATAATATCAAATACATCAAAAAAAAGAATTAGCGAAATCTGTCGAGGCGTTGTTGAGTTATGCGCTTACCAACACATTTAGCGTTTCATTTTTATACATATAGATAGAATATTTATCTCTCTATAGCCTACTACATGCTTTATGGTCTTTCATTCTTTGTTAATGAGACAAGCTCCTAAGCGGTCGGTTGGCTTATCAACTGTGCGTATGACAGTCCGACACTCAAGTTAAAGTGTGATTCAATCACTCACAATGGACAGCCAACACTTACTTGTAATACCAGAGGCAATGACGTCGTATAATGTTAATAAGTATGTTAAACGAATTTAAATTTTAATAGCTTTATTACTTCGAGTATTTTTTATGTAGATTTGTGTTTGTTTACTGGTGATGTAATTTTTCACTAAAGAGAAGCTAGAAACAGGTTTTGTTGAATAACTGAGCTGTTGTTGAATTCTATACGTAGAATAAGGTCCAACAAAACTAAAAAATATATTTTGAAGAATATTAACCAGGTTATGTAACATTTTTTTACGTAAATATGTGGTGATTTTGACAAAATGCAACTGTATACTAAAACATTGTTTCCCTAATTTTTGTCGTCCCGAGTAATTTTTTTATAACAGAATCGTAACATTCGTAGAGACTGCTGCGATTTGTTAAAAAATGGATGAAATGCTCTCGAAATCAAAAATATGAAAACGCTAGTGTATTTTGCATAGAATTTAATTAATAAAACATAAAATCAGGGATACACGTGTACAAAATTTCCTTCACAAGTTTGTTCCAAAACTACTGTTGTATTTTCTCCAACAACTTTATATTCATCCAAATTCAAAATAAACATTACATTTTATAGGCCAGTTATTATACTTTTAAAGCACTTTAGCCTCAATGTTTATACAACTTATAAATACTTAAGCATTATTTAGAGTTGGCACTTTCTCCTTAATTTTCTAAGAAGTCTTGTAATAAAACTTTACATTTCTCTTACATTTTAGAAACGAGCATTTACGTACTCGGTTTTATAAAGTTGAAAAGCTAAAAGAGAAAATGTTAAAGCTTACTATTTAGAGGAACATCACCTAGAATAGGCAACAGACTAACAACGGTAGCTAATGTCTGCCAATAATCGTTATCTTCTAGATAACTGCCGTTACTGAGTGCTTCGCCAATTGCCTTAAGATACATACTGGCTAATTGCTTCGTATCTCTCTTTGTAGGCGACAATACTAAAGAATAAGTTTATGTGAGAGTAAGGCAGTTTTTGTTAATAAAATGCGAACAGGACCAGAATTTTCTTGGACAAATTATTCAAATTCTAACTTTCACAAATATCTTGCCTAACTACCAGGTAAAAGGGTAAGGGATGAATTTTGTTAATTTATAGTTTACTTGAACTTTTGAGTTTGTGCGTGGGGTAGGCAATAAATATATATTTACGTACTACGTGGGTTACAAACCCTTGGGGCCAACTCTGTCTATAGTTGTTTGTTTCTATTTATACTGCAACTATATTTATTGATTGTTTAGTTAGTGGACGATAGACGGATGAAAATATTTTGTGTTCGTTTTACTATTCATCGCCATTATTTATTTTCGAATTTATTGAAGTAATATATGTAAGTAACTGCCTCGTTAGCCTAGTGGTGCTAAGCGCGACTAGAGATCTTGGGTTAGATTCCCAAGTCGACCAAGGTGTAATTGGGTTTCTCTATAAAATTTTCAGTAGCAGGTCGGAGTTTGGATTTGTGCACGGTTAGTGGCAATGGGCTCGCCCCCTGATACATGGAACCTAAGTATACCGGCGAACTGTGGGTGTAAATTAGTACACCTCTGCCTAACCCTTCGGGGATACAGGTGTGATGGTATATTACGTTATGTTTATGTAGGTAGTTTCTATAATTACTCAATGGAACAGTGCCTGCAAATGTTTAAATTAAACTGAATATGATCATAAGAATATATTTGTCAAACAAATATCTGACAAAATAAATAAAACACTAAACCCAAATCACAAATATATGAAATGATTTCAGAAAGGAAAACATATATTATTGTTAACGTCTATTCCACAGTTAGTTTTGATTTATTATATGTATAGTAATTGCCCACTTCTTACGTTCTATCAAAAGGAAAAAAGTAATAATTCTTCATAAATTTATAAATCAAAGGCGCAAAGGAAACATCTGTTCAGCGTCTTCAAGATACATAACATAATTTAAACAGTTACACAATAAGACAAAATATATGGGCAAACTTGTCTCACACAATTTTCACATAAAACTTTTTATACTTCCTTCCAAAAAAAATGGAACGCATCAAATTAATTCAAATTAGTTTTTATCGTGCTTCTCATCGCATAATATCGTTACGCTTTTGAATAATTTATGTGGACGTATAATAAATATAAGGTGTGGCTATTTGAGCTCCACCTGTAGGTTACAATAGTAAACGCCCATTAAAAGGACAGGAGTTCAATAGAATTGACCCGCGTAATATATGTAGGAATGTTTAAAAATCACCCATTCATGTCGGAGTTCATAAGGATGATATTCAGTGTATACAGTGATACATTGCTACATATTTGGGATAAAAAACTACTGAATTTAAAGTCATTTATGTAATGTTATGGAATTTCAATTGATTTAAATGCCCCTAAAATTACAATTTATTACTACAGTAGTTGCTTATCGTAAGGAAATTTTATGGTGACACTTAGATTTTTTATTTTTAAGAATTAATATTTTTGCAATGAATGTAATGAATGACTATAAATCTGCAATTCATTTTTGCAAGTCTTTTTCAAAAAGTTCGAATAATAGATTAGTCTTAAACTTTCATATTCTACACCTAATACTATTTTTACATAAACATTTTTCATAACAATCTTATTAACATAGTGCCTACATCATTAGATCTGAGGAGGTCAAAACTACAATAAACATTTTAACCTTGCTGTTTCTAAGTCAAAATAATAATTATTTTACACACACAAAACACAGTTACGTCTTCATGCTACTAAGGCATAATTGTTCACTATTAAAACAAGTCAAATTAGTTACACTACGATGACATTCAGACATTAAAAAGTTACGACTCTAAAATGTTTTATAACATCGCGTAAAGATCAAAGTTTTGCTTTAACAATTAAAAATTGTCATCACTTTTACACTTGCTTAAGCAAAGCGATTTGTTTAATTACTGTTACATGCTGAGAATATGCAATTTCTTAATTGTTGTCAATTAAAAATACGATTAATTTTGAAGCTTTGATGTTCGAATCTGTGTGGCAATTCATGATTTAACAAATGACGATCAACATTTTTTTTGCCACAAATAATTTTACAGTTTTTACTATGTAGCCAAGTTACATTTCTACAAACTCTTACGTTGATTGATATCAAATACCCAAATGCTCATAAATGACAAATATAATATAAAAATCAATTTTGATTTCGATAAATTCACTTAAACTACTCACTTGCATACTTTTGAGCTATTCGATCAGCTTTTTTATTTGGTAGAGATCTTTGCAGTTAGCCTGAGCGCAGGCTTTGACTGCTTCACCGGACTTTAAACTCTATTCGATCAGCATTACATCTTTCCTTGTACTGTCACTTGCCTAAAGCGGCTGGACTGTTTTGGGCCTAATTGAGTGCTTAATTGATATCTTAGTATCTATGTATAGGTAAATATATTATCTAACTCATCATTAAGGTCGCCTAGACCTCAAGTAGTTAACAACTAGGATAAACGCCTTATGACGCGAACGAACGATGGGGTTACGTAGTTAAATTTACGACAAACAGTATACTGTGGGCTGTGTAATTGATCTTACTATAGTATAGTACAGATAACCCTCACTAATTTGGTCCAGTAAA
Organism: Autographa gamma; assembly: GCA_905146925.1. Classification (NCBI taxonomy): domain Eukaryota; kingdom Metazoa; phylum Arthropoda; class Insecta; order Lepidoptera; family Noctuidae; genus Autographa; species Autographa gamma. Next base: position 5,003,877 of record LR989858.1, read on the forward strand.
AGAAATAAGCTTCTATTTAATGGACCATTCTAGTTAAGCGTGAATGGATATGATATCATAATTGAATAAACGACTCACCGTTTGAACCAAAATTGTTGAAAGTCGTGATTGGTCTTGGTGGGAATTGCTACATTATGATGAAAATTTGGTAAATAGAAGAATATAATTACAAAGAGTTTTAAAGTAAGTAGTCTTCTTAGTAACATTATCTAATCAGGTTTGCGGAATTTATCATTCGAATTAATTGGGGTCGATTAATTGCAGTTGACTAATCGTTATTTCTAACCTATTATAATTATGAATGAAAACATCCTGAAACAGATATCTATAAAAAATAATTTAAATTGGGAATAGTCTCATTCTTTCTTTCTAACTGGCGCTTTAAAAAAAAAAACAAAAGAAGTTATTTTTAAGATCCTATTTTGGATGACTAATGACTTACTTACTTTCCTTTTTATGCCACGCTCTAGGTTCAACTTCATCGTGCGACCAGCGAATAACGATTTCTTAGTTCCCCTATAACATCGCACGTATCGTACGTACGATTCCAGACCCGTATATGTCGCGGGCGTATAAGATAAATGACTTAGCGGTATGCCTAGGCAAGGACAAAAACACTAGCCTAAATCCGCGCGTATAGTAAAAAGACGATTTATCCTCAGCGTTTCATGTACTACTGTTTTACTGGTGAAGAATAGTTTTCATTAAGTATGTGGGATTTGGAAACATTTGTCCAACTGTTTAAATATGTAGACGGATTCTTTGAACACATTCTTGCAAGAAGAAAAAACTCCTGGTTAGTTACAATCATCCATTATGTCATTAGTTCTCATCAAATTCTCAAATAATACTTTTTGTAACTACGGAATGGGAGCAAACTAAAAAAAATAGTTGACGATCAATCAATAAATTCCAATGTCATTCGATACTTGAAACTTGAACTCTGATATTATAAGAAGTCCTGACCTACGACAAGCTTTACAGGAATGCCCTGAATACTAGCCCAGTGACATCACCAGACTTAGGTATTAAACGTATTAAGGCAGCCAATCTCGCACCGATGACGTAGTTATCCGTGCGACAACGTTATTACTGAGTCTTGGTCTGAGATCAGAGAGACGGTTTATTGGTACAAAGATACTGTTGGAATACCTTTCAGTCCATTTGAAGGCAACTATGGATTGTGAAGACCAGGGTTTAATGGGTTATGTAGATTAGAATCCATACAGGCTTTGATTAGACAGGTATAAAACAAAAGGTGTCAAGTATTTTTTGAATTATTATTGCTAAAAGGTGTGTTATGTATTTACTATCTGTGTCCAAAATAAAAACTTTGGATTAATTAAGAATTAGATCGTTTAAACAGAGCAAGTAAATAAAAATCCCATTACTTTCAAATAAATATTAAAATACCTACCTGTACATATTAAACATAAATTCTCATAAATAAACAAATTCGTTTGAACCCGTAATCAAAAACCAGACAGTTATGAATTCAATGAATGGCTTTTTATTGCCAATATGGTAGTCACATTCAAATCAATAAACTCCCGACTTTTATTGGGAACCAATCAACGACGAATTTCAAACACCTTTTCTTTGCTCCCATGTTGTAAGCCGACACTTTTAATACAATTTACTCTCGAAGTATATAATATTATATAACACATATAAGGTTTCGTAAAACGATTACCTACCACATTGATACTGAGTGTCAAATGACGTAGAATGACACCTTTCTTGATTTTTAGGTGAAATGATATCAATTACGTCGGAAGTAAGGTTTAGTGATGTGGAAACTGTCTTTTGGCGACTCAACAAAACCCATTTGTGTGTAAAGTGACTCGGTTTGACGTGATGACGGCTATATCCCGTCGATGGTTTTGTTTTTAACTTGACGTGTCATTATGGACAGGTTACGTAAATGTTGATTCTTTAAATCAAATGGTTGACAACTGCTGCTTTCAGCTTCATAAATAATCATTAAGTAAAAGCATTAATCAGAGCCACATTTTAGATTTAAGAGGGAAAAATTAAATTGACAGTCATATTCTCTCAAAAAATTAAACCTGTCTTGAATTTTGACTTGACTCCTAACAAAAACAATAACTTTTTACCGTTTTTGACAATATTAAGTAGTGCATTAAAATAGACTCATGTGTTTTTATCACTCCTATTGGTTTTGCAATGAAAAACACGAAGGCAATTCATTGCACACATTTACGTCACAAGCAGTCCAATAAAATACTAAACATGGGTGTTGTTACCCTTAGAGTATACATACGGAACTAGAGTGAGCCTATCAGAGTTTGAACGTAAGCACTAGTGTGAAATGATTTTGTCGTGAATTATGTATAAAGATGGAGCTTGCCGTTTTAAAAAATCTATCTAAAACACTAATATTATCAATGTCAAAACAATCGATATTTTCGTATATAAGTTTCTAAGCGCAAAAATTAACTTAAATGAAAAACGAATGCACTAGGTTCAGACTAAAAACTGCTCTCGCTTGGCACAAGGGGAAACTAGCGATAGAAGCAGTCTATGTATATAGTACGCCAATGGTGTTACCTTACAAATTAGATATGACTTTTATTAAGTTAATAACTATTTAGCGATGTACCTGCCACTATCAGTTTTAAAACGTATATTCGTATGCAATTCATATAGAGGGTGAATATATTAATTCTTAATAGGATAATTGAAGGTATAAAGTAGGACATTTTATGATTATAGGAGTGTTTGTTTTCCGAGGCTTATCTTTACGAGTATGGCCTAATATCGTTTACAAAATGTGCTGTTTTGTTAATTCGGTTTTAACATGTTTCATAATTAGCGATGTAATGTATGATAGACGTGACGTGGGCAGAAATGTGTTTTAGAGACCAATTTGTTAATACGTTTAAATTTATGTTACAATTTATTAATATACTGAATATATTATGAATTTGATTTATATTCATTGAAGTTGTTTATAGAATAATTCTTGATGTAATAAAATTAAATAAAAGCGTAGTCTTTTATCGTAATTGAAGTTTAGTTTGGGTAATTCGAAACTAGCCCTAGATTTTTACTCGTCAGTTTTATAGAGGGGTTAAAAAAATTGAGCGTTTTTTTTAAATTTTAACTTAACTGAGCTTTCGTGATTACTTTTGGGTTGGACTTAATACATCTTCACGTACAAACCTCTAGTAATGTAAGTAAGTAAGTAGATAAGTTTATTTAAATGATAAATATTTTTAGCTTGAAATATCGTTTTATTTACTTAAAGTATTTAACTAAAGTCATAAAAAATTACAAGAATAAAATAGTATTGAAGGAAATTTTTCATATTTTATTTTATAGCTACCTGTGCTAGTAAATTATTATGCTCGTAAAATCCTATTTAACGTTAGGAAGCTCCAGATATCTGGAGCAATATTAGAATTCACTTTATAAAATAAACGACTCTTTATTTTGCCACTAAAAATATCCGTAACTGCGTACCTGTTATTTGTGTTTGATTGTATTGGCTACCATGTGATATTGCTATGGCTGTATCGCACGTAACAGTTATCACTTTCATGATATTTCCACCAAAATAGTTGCCCATCACTATCGTAACATTGTCCAATCTCACGACAAAGCAATGCCACGAAATTCCAGAATATTGATCTGCCTTTCATGTGTGGGCTTATCAACAAAATTTGCATGCGACCCAAATAGTATAAATACAATAAACATGACAAACATATGTCTGCCCATAAATATTTATATTATTAAATCAGATACCACGTATAATATGCAAATTCTGCGCCAAAAAATGGCAGCCAAAAATTGTGACTTGTTAAATCATGCAGTCAACCGGCTTAATATAATAATAAACTTGTTTAAAGTATCAAACTTCAATGAAAAATTTAGAACCGGCCATAAAGTCGCAATCCCAAAGTTTTACCGCTTAGAAATAACGTTGGAAACAGCGAAAATGAAACGGCCGCGTTTTTTGCGCGATGAATTTCTGTTAGCGAGAAACAGCATTATTGTATAACAAAGCTTAAGTAAGGAAAATAAAGTTTGAGTTAAGAAAATTAAGGAACAATTCTTCTCGTAAATTTATTATAGTTAATTTACGAAAGTTCAAATTGCAGCAGCACATTTTGCTGGATATTTCGACCTTCTTTCTTTAAAACAACTGACAGTTGGCTAACTTAATCTATACCATTGGGCATTGGGGGTTTCTAGCCAAAAAGCTTAACACTGTTTTTTAATTTATCTTCGGATTAAGACATTCCACTATCTCGCTAAGCAAACCCTTACAGATTAGTTGAAACAATGCCTGTCGTCAATATAGTGTCGATTTTAGATAATTTTATAAATAATACAAAAGTAGTAATGTCACTGCATAGCTATAAACGAAGGCTAAAAATAAGATTCCTAAAATAGTCGTCAACTTTCTAGGTAAAATCTCTTAATAACAACCCAGATATTGAGCTTGTTTTTTCCCGGGACTTGACATTGGTCCTTACTTAACGAGAGACTGAAATAAAGCATCTAAAAATAGATAATTCCACTTCGTACAAATTTCATAACAGAAGTTACGTTTTAGCGATTATATCTACGATTTTGCGGACAGTTTGACACACGTCTCATCAAATGTTTAGTTTTACGATGTTTGTTTTGAATTCTTAGTTCACTTCAGTAAGATTAACAGATAAATATATTACTATTGAGCAACGAAAAACAAGTATAATTTGGATAAAACAGAAAACAACTGTCAGTGTAAATTTCAAAGGCGTCGTTTGAAGATTTTATCGGTTGGTTTCAAAATTGTCTAATTAACCACGGTTGCTGAAGAAAGAAAACATAAAACATGATAATGTGGAAAAGTTCCCTAATTTAACAGATTTTTGAAGTGAGTTTGTTTTTTGTTGTTATGAATTTAAATTAAATTGACAATTTAGATCGTATAACCTTATATATTATCTTCTTTAAATCGAATATACTAATATAATACTAGCATTGTAGATAAAGCAATTTATTCAAAATAATCATTTTGTGGAATCGCTTGAAGGCATCATCAAAAACATTTCTAGGAACTCAAAATAGCGAACCACTCATAAATAAACTAACCTTTCATCTGCCGAAAAAACAAAGCATTTCAAACTAAATCGAATATCCGAAATTCATTGAGTAACAAATGAATATCCGATAAATGGTGGATCATAAAAAGCTATCACCTGTCTGGCCGATACATCGCGGCCGTTTTATACGGCTCGTAATTAATAAAAAATAAAAACTGTCGAGCGATGGCCCTAAAACGCATTTAATTCTTGATAAGGGTAACAAATTGGATAAAGATAGCACGGCCGTCGGAGACAGAGAGATCGTAAGTGCATTGCCGTGATAACTCATGTGTGATAGTGATGGATTTGTGTGGATGTTGTCGTTAAATAAAATTTAAACAATATAGAATTTTATTTTTGATTCAAGTATCATTTACCTTGGGCAGGTTTTTTTTTTAATTTAGGACTACGTCTCATTCATATACACATTGCAAGTGGCTTAAATACTTTTGTTCTGGATGGAATCTGAGACTATGCAAGTAACACAAACATTCAGACCCGAGACATTGTCCAAAAGAGCTGGAGACACCTTCATACCTGATATGTGAGCAATTCGTCAAGTAGGTTCTAAAAATAAAAATATTTAATTGCCTTCTATTGCGATATCTGATTCTGCCGAAAACAAAACGATGCATTAGAAATACATTAATTAAAACCCACCAAATATATGAACGGCAAAATATTATCTTCGAAGTCGATAAAAACATCGTCTTTAAAGTAGGTTAAAAGTATATTTTGCGTGTATACAAGGTATAACAGAAATAACGCAAGTTGAGCAAATAGTATGTTCAGAATTGGCTTCTAAATCGAATTCTCAAATAAAAAATACATGTTAATTTTTCAGGAAAACTTCCTTCACAAGTGTTGAATTAGAAACATAACAAATCAATTTAATCTTTAGTTTAAAGTAATTTGAACCTTAAGTCAAAGGGATAAAGTCCAATTTGTATTTCTCGTACGTCGCTAGTCTTCTTACGCACACATAAACCATAAAACATTTTAAATATTTAAGTTGTTAGAACGCGAATAATAAATATTCAAAGAAATTTGGAACTTACTGCAACGAAATAAAGCTTATCTTAATTTACTTCCGATTTTGTAGTCGGCATTTTACATTGTTGTGTCAAAAAGAAGCGAAATCCCTAAAAAATATTGCACGTCATTTGCTAATGTAAACATAATGCATGCGAGTGAGACACAAACATTTCCCGCCACCCTCTGACCAATGAGCGCCGCACGCGCCGCGGCCGCTCGCGCTGCAGCAGCGCCAAGAGCGGCAACCGCCCGCCTAACATCAAAGACGATTAGTCATCCGCCGACAGCGTGCTATGAATGTTTTGTTATTTATGTTGTGACTTGTGACCTTGACGTGAAGTATTGCACCTGATGGATAGGTAGCTGGGGACCCGTGCATTGGTCTCTCTGATAAGGCGAGTGGACGCCAAAGGATTTTTATTTGTGCCTGTTATAAAATCGCTAGTACAATTAGGTGACAACTGTCGATGACCTCAAAAGTAAAATAAAACTCGCGTTTGTGACAGTGAACAGTGATACTCGAGTACTAAACTAGCTAAAACACCTTGAAAAAGCCGGTAATACCTAAAGTGAATCGAAAAATACGGCAGATTATTGAACCATTGTTGTGAATGTGACGAAGAAACAAAGAAAGTTAGTGTTTCTACATAATGTTCAGTTTTGTAAGTACCTACAACTTTGTTCTAATTCCTTCTATGCCGCCTTTTATTACCTACGATTGTAATACGGCGACTCGGGCGCAACCCCTACACGTTACGTTATTGACGATAGGTACCTACATCTCAAAAGATTGAAAGTCGCACACCGATTAAAATAACCTACCGTTATTATGTCCTATTTATTAAGTTTGATTTACTATTAAACACAATTACTGTGAAATGAACAAAACACCAACACGCGAGTCCCGTTGCCGTTGTGATAGAAATACAGAATCTTAATTAGGTACCTACGTATTTTACTATTTGGTAAAGTATCTACCTATTTCACTATCAATAACTTATACCAAGATAATATCCAGCTAAGTGTGAACAGTAGTTTTTAGAAATAATTTGGAGTAGAATAAACTTGTAGATGAGAATGTTCGATCATTGAACTAGTGCCCACCTAAACAGCTGACGAACAATTGAACTTGCGTGCAAATACCTACGCACACACGCAGAGCACAGTCGCCTACTGTGCTTTACGTGTGTGCGTATTTAATACGACCATACGTTTAACGTAAAGTTAGGGTATTTATTTCACGAAAAATGGCCGGGTTTGGTTTGACTAAATTAAATTATAGTCCTAATTTTGATATTATAATTTAATAAACTAATTGGGGTGTCTGAGGGCCAGAATTATTTTTTTTACACCTTGTATATTCCAGTTTGCGGATGACAGGTCGTCGACGTAACGTGTCGGTTTTACGAAAGTGTTATTCATGAAACTCAATACTTTTGGCTTTCGTTATTGACAGCGAGATACGTTTTTCTGCTTGAGGTTTCTGACGTGTCATCCTCAGTCGATTTAACGCCCTTGGGGTTGAAATCTTAACAAGGTTTCTACTGCACTGAATTTCTATGGTTATTATGCAACCATATTTTCTCGTTTAATAAAAATCATTTTTTTCGTAAGTTTGATGGCAAAATTTTTGTTTTAGTTGGCCTCAAATTTTGGCCTGATTTACCTCATATCAAAATATTTCAAAAATCATTTTTTTTCTTTTATTAATGCACCCGATTTATTTTCATTTTATCCATAGTTTGATCCGACAGCACATTTAAATCATTTCATTCGATGACGTTCAACCTGCCACTTAAATATTTAAACGAGTCATAAACCAGGCCTCTATAATTTGAATGTGTGAATGTGGAATCCCTTTATTGAAAATAATCACTAATTTGACCCGACACAATAATTGTATGATCGTTGCGGTCAAATCCACACGTTTAGTAATAACGCTAACCGCATGCTAAAATGCTTTTAACTCTACAATGTGTTATTTAAAAAGATAATCACTTAATTGCAATTAATTTGGTTATAATTGCGATTATTTTATTTAAAAATGTGTTTACTTTTCATACGTTTTAGCGCAATGGAACGACGACCTCAAGAGGTAGCTGGTTCTACCCGAATTGGACTGAAAAGGAGAAATTTCGGAGAGGCCTTCGTCGAGCAGTTTATCAGTAGGTATAGATTACAAGTATGTTAATTGGTTGTTAAAAAACTACCGTGACGCATTCAATAGCAAACGTGACATACAAATACGAACCAAAAAATTGTTACGTATTTCCACATATATAAATATTTTTTTCATAGTAAATAGCACACGATTTTCGTCAAGAGCTTGACAATCGACATTCTGGATGCTTATTTTTTTTTTACAATAAGGGACCTTTGTTTAATTGGTACAACTCTCAAATCCTTTAAAAGGGTTGATAAAAATATTTAAGAATAAAATTTCTCGATCCTCAATATTCTTTCGGTTGGCCTTCACAACCACTTCTCAACAATGTACTGGCGATGTTTGTAATCTCGAAATGTCAAAGGTATTTAATTTGAATATCACTTGTTATCTCATTCCCAAGGATTGAACTTATCGATGAAATATCTATATGAAATGTAGCCTCTATTATTCCGAACAGAATTAAAGGTACGAAGGAGAGAATTTTGTTCGTTTTGTTATATTGTTCGGTATCGAGAATACATACATACATATAGTATAGAAAATACATACATTGTTATAACTACCAATGTAGGTAGTACCTACATTTTTTTAGACGACTAAAAGAAGACATATTTTTTTTAAGAAAACTATATTTCTTAGTTATTTCTGAGTAATATCTTATTTTAAATAAACATTATAGTAATAGAAATATAAAATAATGGAAAATGTCACGAGAAAATAATAAAATATATTTTTTACAAAAGTTTTCATTCTCCTGTGAATTCAGCATACTTTAATAACAGACGTAACAATGAATTTTCAAGAATGCTTTATGTTATAACCGTTATAATAAAATGTCGCTCTATTTTCAGCAACTATTTTACTGAAATTCTAATATAATGTCTATTTAAATCCAAGTACATTTCAAGAACTCGACTTACTATTTTCTTATAACAATATTAAACTAAATATTTGTTCTATTTTCATTTAGACTAGTTCTATTTTGGTGACCTATTTTAATTGAGTTAGAATTCGAATTATTTTAAAGTCAAACACAAAAGACGAATAGAATTCAAAATTCGATCGCTAGTTAATTTTTTAGGGTTCTATACCCAAAGAGTAAAACCTAGTAACTTAGTAAAACCATCCGTTGACAGTTGAAATTTTCATAGGTAATTAATTTATAGTAATTTAAAAATAATAAATTAAATATTTAAGTGGAGCTCCCATAAAACGAATTTTTTTTTTGCCGTTTTTGTAGGAAATGGTACGGAACTCATTGTGCGCGAGTCAACTCTCACATGACCGGTTTTCTCTCATTTGTTTTAGAGATGCGCTCAGTAAATTCGAGTACAGCCAAGAATAATATATCTAAATCAAGGTATTAAGACTCGATACACTGGGGCTATTACTCGCGCCGGTAATAGCTATTGCAGTGATACTAATACGCCTTTGTGTAGTCCGGGTGTGTCGCGATGTTAATCTACGGTCTGCTACGCTCTTACCAGATCCAATCTTTTCTTATTCGTAAGATTATTTATAGCGTGCTTTAAAAAATCTATGTTCGATAGTGTTTTGTCTGATAGTTCTTAATTTAATTAAATAAATGTATATTAGTTCTAGTACCTACTTTTAGGACTTACTACTACTATACTATGACTACTACAACCTAGGAATATCAACTGCAATGTATGTCATATGGTACAACTTTCGTTTTTCCAAATACACTAAAGAAAATCATTTGAAACGAAACGAAAGCTGTTTTTTATTCATAATTAAAATTCGATCGATACACTCAATGTTGTTCTGTATAATCAGAATAATAAAATGTAGTAATAAATAGTGGTAAAACATTCATGAGCCGATACATTTATTTCCATTTAAATCCACTTGTTAACCATTTTAACGATAAAACATTAAACAAAACGTGTTCGTACATAATAAAAATTTAATAAAGCCGAATATAAAAATGATGTACGCTAATAATATTCAAAACATTTCTTATTCCCGTGCATTCTGATAAGATTTGTGTTAAAATTTTGTGTTAAAAATATCTTACAGGCTAATATTAAATAAAATACAACGTGGGAGCCTCTGCAGCCGAACTAGGACAGGTCCTGTATCTCAGCATACAGCGCCAAACCCCTCTAGATATTAGCATTGAAATTAAAAGCCATAATTAAAAGATGGATATACAATTTTAAATTGTCTAAAAGTGCAGTATAATGTAGAATGTAAAACAAAAAAGGTAAAACAAAAAATAAAAATATGATGAGTGTAAGAAGTGAAGTATAATATGATTTTGAAATTTGTAAATGTGTTGTGTAGTGAATGTATGGTGAATGTGAAAGGTGTGTTAGTGTTATGTGAATGTAAAAAGTGTGTGAAGTACAACATATTTTACTCCAAAAGTGAAAATTTGTATTAAAGCTTTTATGATTTAACTTTGGATGCCCAATAGATTCTCCGTTTCATCGTCGAGATAGATATTTTATGCACAATAAACACGTTGTTCCGAATTCCGGAGCATTTTATTGTCATATGTCACGGCAAGGAACCGTAAACATCCGTTACTGTAAAGGTGCGACTACACAGCCAACTAAAATTGCTTTATTCTAAGCAATAAAGGAAACAATACAAGCAATATTGGCATATTACAAACTTGCCGCATTAAGCGCACTATTATTTAAGGTATTTTTTTTCACGCCCAGGCTTTTCCTATGTTTGATATCAGTTGAAGACCTCAAAGAAACTATGGATATCATATTCACTATTGGATCAGTAGATCCAATTAGGTCTAACTTAAAAGTAGTTGCTAGAATTACGGCAATATGCAGCCTATAAACATAACCAATACTAGCAGAAAGCTACACCAGATCACTTCATCAATTGCTCCAGATGAGTGAATAAAGTTGCCTGACAATTGCTCAAAAAATGTATACAACCGTGTATACCCACCATTAGTTATACAAATTCTCGTGTGTTAGTCAAAATGATTTGCATATTGTGGTAGTTGTCGCCTTTTACTGGAACTTCGCGTGTAAACCAGCGATAACCGTGGGTTTATTAAAACGTTATTGATGGTACGACTAAGTTGTGTATCTTTATCAAATTTACGTCGACGTAGGGGATTTATTGTTATATTTTTTGACTTGCTTTTTATTCATGGCATGTGGTGTTATGCTTTTTAGGAAATTAAGTCTGGTTTTTGTTTCATAGTTATTACAATTCGTATGGTAGTGGATATTATGGACACAATACGACATGAGACTCGTTTTATTGCTTATGAGCATAATGTATACATGTGTAGTATATGTATAATAATGTAAGTAGTGATCAACATGTTTTTGTTAATTACCTTTGTAGTCGCGTGGCGTTCAAGGTGTCGCTAGCGCCGCGGTCCTGAGTTCAGTCCCTGTTCTGGTATATGTAGAAAATACTTTTCTATTTCGTCTCGGATCTGCGTGTTTATAACTCATTCGTTGTTTCTGATTTTATAATACAAGTGTTAGCTACTCACTTTGGGTTCAGAGCAAGGTATGTAATGTAGTCCACATTTATTTATTTGTATTCAATACAATAGCGTACTTTCAGAATAACAAATATAAGCAAAGTGGTCTTAGAAAAGGTAAATGTAGCTTGAAAGATTTATAGAGAGGCTATTGGGCACTGAACCTGTAAGGTCTTAGGGGTCAAAGGTTGTGAACCACTTATTGGAAAATGCACAAGAAAGGTATTTAACTTATTGGGTAAATAGATGGATGGGTAGAGACAGAGAAAACAATTTATTTTTGGAGTAAAATATTGTGTCTACACTATTGTATTAGTTATTTTAAAGGTGTGTAAAGCATTTGTTACACTATTCAAGTTGTAAAAATCTAATAAGAGAACAAGATCAGTAAAGTTAGATCATTCTTCAGGCGCCTAGTAAGTAACAATTTATTTAGCTAAACCTGAATCGTCTATTTCTCTATACTTTATGATATCCTTGATTAACTTTATATCTAACATCATAATTATTATATTCATCATCAAAAGTTCATTTTAACAGCCGACATATTCAAACTTTACCTCATATTTTTACCAACACGTGAATTTTAATGCGTAATGAAAGCTCGCGATGGAGTTGGCTTTCACAATTTGCGTTGGATCTCCCATTGAGGGGTACCAGGTACATCTAAAATTTACCCCAGCATGGGTAATAAATGTTTTCAAATAGTTGCAGTTACCTATATGTATCAACACCTTAATTATTAAATTTGTAATACCTTAAAATTTACTTAACTAACTTAAATTTCAAAATAACTTACAAAATCTTAGTATTTCACGATTCGAAACTTTGAAAAACTCAGTCATTGGGGTCATTGGGGTTATCTTACCCAGAATATTAGGGGTCATTTGGCTTTCTTATGTTGTTTCCCAATAAAAAATGAAAAGGATCATATTGGCCCGTTAAACCTCTACAAAACAGAATTTCCTATAAACTGCAGTTTTTTTACAGTATCACTCTTCCCCTACTCTTTCAATAGTGCTAAAATTTTCTAACCTATTGGCAATAACACATAAATATAAATATTTACAATATCCTGAGCACTAGTACGTAATATCGATAATGTTCGTATTTTCCTCAATAGACACGTCAGTATCGGTATCGTTATTATTAAGGGCATCATTTGGATCTACGTCAGCTCAACATAATACGTTTTATGAGAAGCTAATTATAACAAAGTATCGTAATAATGAATATTATGTTATAGAATGTGTCTTAAAATGTATCGAAATTCAAAATCAGTAGTACCCATGGGTTTAAATTACATAAATTGTTAAATTACTTCAATTTAAGATTCTCTATGAATTCTATAAAGTTTTAGTTTTACGAAGAATGATTTTAAGTTGTAAATACCTTATAACCTTACTATATTTTGCTGTCTAATTACCATTCCGGATAAAAATAATTACAAAATGTTTAGATGCTTAATTAAAAAAAATCTGCAAAAAACTTTTAACTGGTATCAGAACCCAAATACACAACTAAATCCATGTATAAATAAAACACGTTCATCTTTTTCTGGTCTATTTGACGATTTTATGGTAATATTTTGACACTGGCATCCCAGTCGTGTTGAGGTAGCGCTGAGGTTTAATGAGCATTACCTGTCCGCAGCTTTGTACGCTTGTAAATATGATTTTTGAGTAATTAGAACGTTTGCCCTCGTCTGATTTACGCATTTAAATCGTCCCCCTTTTAATCTGAAAGGGACACGCCGGGCGGCGTTTAATCTTTATAACCGTTTTAGCTTTTAGTCTGTTTGAAAATATGCGCGGAAAATATAATTACAGAACTACAATGTTTCAGGATTTTTTCATATACGTAGTAAATATGGGTAGAAAATTGAGCAAATGTTTTTTGAAACATGTAGCTTTAAACCTTGATATAGCTGTGGAATTCAGGAAACTGCAGTTTAACTCCTACATTATATATTATTACCTTCTTTGAGACAAATTGTTGTTCATACCACAGATTGGGTCATACGGTCAAACTTAATGTTTAGTTAAGTAGATAAAATTATGCACATTTTCTTATTGGACTCGCCGTACTGTAGACCCCTCCCACACACTTCGATTGATTCGCAACGCGGCCCACATGGGATACATAAATCATAAATCAAATACAGACAATCACTAACGAACGTTGTTCAAACATTGAAATTGAGTTACGAATAAAAATGAACGAAACAATAGCGAGAGGCCTCTATCACACTTCAATTTGTCAAAATGTGTCAGAATAATACTATTTGCGTTTCCTCGTTCCGTTGCGGGTAGTTCTCGTTCGGAATCCCACACCCAGACACGCTTTCAATGAATATTGTATTACGGGTAGAGGGAATACGGGAAAAAAGTTAAAACTGTCAAGCGAGGGGTGGTGGGGGGGGCGGAAGAGTGCCGCGGCCGCAGGCTATCGCAAGCGACACGCAACGCAGATTCACCAAACGTTTTTAGTTTTAACCAATGCCCGTTTTCGTCCTTTGTTCAGCGTTTTCACGTGCTTATTCGTTCCAATAACGTGACGAGATAAATTTTCCAGTTTTAGTTTGGAAAAAATATTGTATGTCTATTTATGCGCGTGTGCAATTTAGCAGCGAATAGGACGTATTTCATTTTTTAAACCATTCTATTGTTTGGTTTAGAAAAAAGTTTATATCAATACGGGAAACCATCAATTGTGTGTTGTTCTCATTTATTTTATAGCCACACAAACCCACTGGACATACCTATCTATTATTAAAATAAAGGAATATTACATAGTATTATATGCACCCAAATATGATTGTTATTGTAGATGATATACCATCGCTTTATATTTTCATACGAACATTGTTTTTCCAGCCATGTTTTTATGTTATAAATTGCGCAGCTCTATGCAATCTATGCGACGCTTCAGTGAAACGGACGTCGCAATTAGTTCGCACAATATGTTAGTCGAATATCTGCATATTTATTGGAAACGTTTTGTATGAATCTTTAAACCCGCGTTATGAAACATTTCACAAAAAAAAACAACAAATTATAATAGCAAACGAAAAAACACGATACCAAATCCAAATTAAACCAAAGGTGATTTAAAATGCACCCCAATTTTGCATTTCTCATTTCGCAATTTAAAATCAAAACAATTAAATACACAGAATGAGGGTTAGGTGCCATCCGGAGGGTTCTTTACTTCAGATGTGCAGAATATTTCCCTCATAAAAACGTCTTAATTCGAACCTTATTTTTTAAGTACTAAAGCATATTTTTCTAGTGTGTCATAATGTCTAGGAGAAGGTGTGATCAGTTTCCAGTCCCCGTGAGTTATGATCTGACGAACTTCACAGCTAAAATCGCCAGCATTCTGGATGCTCTCATACGAAAATAGGCCTTAAATTCATAAAAGCTGCTAGCTTGGCAGGGGAATTTAGATTTTCGGTGAATGGTTTTAATGGTTACATTTGTCTGCACGTCAAGAATGAAGTATGTTGATAATTTGGAGCGTAATGAAGCGAGTCTGCTGCGTCGTCTCCGGCGGAAGATGGTAGAAAAATGCTCGGAGTGAATGCAAATTTTCTCCATTATTGTTTGTCTATTGTCCTGTTTATGAAGCGAGAAAGTGAAAATTTGCGCTGGTGCTAAAGTGAATTTATTATTTTTAAGGGTAAGTGCAGTCTTTTTTGCTTTTGTCAGATTAAGAAAAATGCGTTGAATTGTTTGGGTTTCGATTACACTTCCCTATGATATATACATGGAAGATTGAAATATGTATTTCTATTGTAATAGTAACGGTAAACTACATTATGTTGTATGGTATCCAATCTTACGTAGGATAACAAATATACGTTATTGACAGGCTTCTAAATAACTTTGTTATCGAAAACATATGCAAAACTAGTCTCTATGAACGGACAAAGTTTTGTCGAATCACGCCTTAAGTACTATACTGAATATTCCGACGGTGCTTGAACTCGAATTTTTAATTGTAATGGAGATTAGCAGTTATCTGATTGAGAGTAGAGCGCATTAGTAATAACATATTTATTTTGTTCGTTTGACAGCTGTGGGTGGAATGATCGTTGAGATAAGGTATAAGTGTCGGAGTCTTTAATGCGAACTAGAATGCTTATAACAGCTCACTGCAACTGGTCTTCAGATTTCTTTTGGTTTTTTTTTTGCTTTGCTACCGAAGCGTTAGATTTAAATTAGGAACGGTAATTTGGCTGCCATAGCAGTGAATAATTAATCGATTGGTGCTCCTATACGGTCATACAATGTTCCAAATGAATACCTATTGCCTATTAAATTTAATAGAGAGTGCTTTCTAAAAAGTATTCTGTTTATCTCATTTTTAAGCTCAAGATTGCTATATAAGGACGAGTTCGTGTAGTTTAAATGTAATTAACAAGATCCAAATACGATACAAACAAGACCATTCAATCTCATAAAAACGTAAAAAAGACGAGTCATACTAAAAAGAGATAACATCGATCTTTCAATATCGGACCGCAGCTCGCAATATGAATTGTCATTGCAAAGACTTCATCTCTCGCGTGCCGATAATTCAAGTCATTTGGCACACATTAGCACGTCCCCCTGAAACCATTCGAGTTTGCTGTCGTCTGACGGGCATTAGAAAAACTGCATTTCATGTATTTAATAACGTCGTCAATGCACCCCACACAAGAAATCTATTAACGTCAACAACGTTTTTATAATCGATCAAGCATTCCCCTTTGTAAATGAAAAACATTTTGCGACGGCAGTGAAAATTTTTAAGCGTTTCATTGCGTTTTTTCTTTAAAGAACGCATTTTGAATTGGGGAGCTTTTTAGCAAACTATTCAGTTAGTAATGCTTTTATAGAACTGAACAAATAAAGATAAGCAACCGTTTAAAAGCCATTAGTAGTTTCAGTTTTCTTAGTGATATTATTTGGAAAACAAGCGAGACTCGCTTTATTTGGACAGTTCGTTGTTCAAATAATTTATTAGCGTTTATTACTCTTATTTTACTGCATTTTTGTTTTGTACTATTTAACTATATAGATAGACCCTGGCCGCTGAAACAATGCGTTCCAGACACATTTTTCAGCTGTGTTCAGTTGTATGACCCCTGAAAAAAAAATTGTAATACAGCTAAAAATAAACATTGATTTGGAAGTCATACCTTTGTACGTCCTAACAAGAAGTATCCTGATTTTGAAGTCATGGATCGTACAAAACTAAAAAGCTACTTGCATACTATTGTTGTTTAGAGAAACTAATTTCAAGGGATTATACTCACAATTAGACTAAACACTATTTAGATGGTGATGATAAAACAAACAGTTGTTCCCAATGAGTTGTGCAATGCAAAAGGAATCTGTCTAGACGTCGTCGGTTAATGGGTGCAAACGTAGAGTTTTAAATGATTAAAACTATAGAGTGCGAGTATCCTTCAAATACGATAAGCGTGAGCACATTAGCTGTATGTAGTAATGTTTGCAAATGTACTGTGTACTGACGATAGACGATTTAGGTAAGTTCCGATATAATTAGGTTTTCTTAATAATATCCTTATAATAACCCTAATATCTATATTAGGCTTTGAGATAGTGTAATTAAAATGGCGCATTCTGTTTTGATTCAATTTGACAAGAACACTTGTTCATACTAGTGTTAACAATTCATACCCGGATAGGCGCACTCTGTAACTTTATATCCATTCTCTAAGGGTGCAAATCATTGCAAATTGCATTCCTAGAACAATGTAGGATGACATTTTTAATAACGGCTGCAGTTGTCTCATCCCGGATTTATTATGTACTCATTGTTCTAAAACTTATTATGCAACAAGATGCAAGGTTTCTTTTGTGTTCTTAGTTGCTCGACCCGCATTTTATTAACCTCCTTTCTTATTGTGCAATCTTAGATAATGAGAAAAGAGCATTTAAATCTTATTAGTTTTTATTATATTCTAAGACAATTTTTATCTTGTAAGCTTCTTCTTTGGGTCAACAGGATCTTATGTGTATTTTGCCTAGTCTACTTTTATGTGTCATATCATCAATACTTGTTTACTCCATATGTTTTTTTTTATAATAAACTATCTGTGCCCCGCGGTTTCACCCGCGTGAACAATTCATACACTATCTTCATAAATTATAGCCTATGTGTTATTCTGATGTATAAACTACATTATTGTAAAGTTTCATTAAAATCCATCCTATAGTTTTTATGTGAAAGGATAACAAACATCCTCACATCCATTTTCACAAACTTTCATATTTATAATATTAGTAGGATTTAGTACTTTCTCTCTGCGTATAAATAAAATTAAGTATAAATAGGTCTCAAAAAGGGACCTAGTTGTTGACGTCTTAAAAATACTTTAAAATCCTATTTAACTCAACAAAGGTGGTAAGCAGATAATTCTCCCGTCTCCCCTATTTATGTACAAGGCCTCAGCTGAAAGTTTACACATAAATGTGGTTCGCGTTGCGGTAGAAAATAGTTGCGGGATACTTCATGCAGCGTTTTAACCGCGAACTCGGTCATCTTGTTAGCTTTGTCTGTGGTGTACCGAGAGAAATCGATTCAGGACAGTTTGGTGGCAGAACTATATGCCTAAAATAGTGAAAAAATAAATGGTTTCTAAAACAGTTTGACAAGTTTGAGCAATAATAAAAAAAATATATATATATTAATTAAATAAATGCAAAAACAAAATATACATACGTACATAAATTTTTAGGCGTCGTCCCCACAGTCGGGTTATTAGGTGAGTCTATATGCAGTCACCCTTATATGCAGCCTAAAACACAAAGAGATTCAGAAATACAGAGTTTTAAGAGTATAGGTGTGAAAAAAGACGAAGAACTTTGAATAAAAACGACAAATTATACGTCTGTCAAAAGGCATAACACCTCAAATATGCTCGTCATCTTATTAATCAATCCAAGCTACCCCCATAACATTTAAGATGTTTGATTGTTACCGCGATAAAGTTCCCTGCGACCCGCCCAATCAATCGCTGCTTTTAATCAACTCTATTTAGAAGCTGTGGTATCACTAAAGAATAAAATGCAGACTGGAGAGTTCTATAATAATATTTATTTTTATATATTATATTTGCAGCTTTGCTAATCTTTTTATTTAGTACTAGCTGTGCCCGCGACTTCGTCCGCGTGGAATAGTTACTTTTCGGGCAGCATATTTAGAATTAGGTTTTTATACATATACTTTCGCTTGGGTAGCGATAAATTTACTTTACAGATGCTTCTCTGTATACGATATTTCAAATTGACATAACTTTTTTATTTATGTACCAATTGACATGAAATAAACACTTAATGTTAAGTGAAGCTTACTTCAATAAATTCGTGAAAACCGTATCTTAATCGAGTAAGCCGTTTCTGAGATTAGCGTGCACAAACACACAGACAAACAGACAAAAAAAAATTGATTATAATTTCAGGTTCGGCATCGATATTATAACAACCCTTGTTACTTTTTTTGTTTATATTTCCGTTGTATAGACACCACTTTTCTACAATTTTATTATATGTATAGATGATTTTTCAAATTGACATAACCTTTTTATTTATGTACCGATTGACATGAAATAAACACTAAATGTTAAGTGAAGCTTACTACAATACATTCGTGAAAATCGCATCTTAATCGAGTAAGCCGTTTCTGAGATTAGCGTGCACAAACACACAGACAAACAGACAAAAAAAAATTACAATTTCAGGTTCGGCATCGATATTATAACAACCCTTGCTACTTTTTTTGTTTATATTTCCATTGTACAGACACCACTTTTCTACAATTTTATTATATGTATAGATAGAAGATGATTTTTCAAATTTATGTACCGATTGACATGAAATAAACACTAAATGTTAAGTGAAGCTTACTACAATACAGTCGTGAAAACCGCATCTTAATCGAGTAAGCCGTTTCTGAGATTAGCGTGCACAAACACACAGACAAACAGACAAACAGACAAAAAAAACAATAATTTTAATTTCAGGTTCGGCATTGATATTATAACAACCCTTGCTACTTTTTTTGTTTATATTTCCATTGTACAGACACCACTTTTCTACAATTTTATTATATGTATAGATGATTTTTCAAATTGACATAACTTTTTTATTTATGTACCGATTGACATGAAATAAACACTAAATGTTAAGTGAAGCTTACTACAATACAGTCGTGAAAACCGCATCTTAATCGAGTAAGCCGTTTCTGAGATTAGCGTGCACAAACACACAGACAAACAGACAAACAGACAAACAGACAAAAAAAACAATAATTATAATTTCAGGTTCGGTATCGATATTATAACAACCCTTGCTACTTTTTTTGTTTATATTTCCATTGTACAGACACCACTTTTCTACAATTTTATTATATGTATAGATGATTTTTCAAATTGACAATTTTTTTTATTTATGTACCGATTGACATTAAATAAACACTAAATGTTAAGTGAAGCTTACTACAATACAGTCGTGAAAACCGCATCTTAATCGAGTAAGCCGTTTCTGAGATTAGCGTGCACAAACACACAGACAAACAGACAAACAGACAAAAAAAACAATAATTTTAATTTCAGGTTCGGCATTGATATTATAACAACCCTTGCTACTTTTTTTGTTTATATTTCCATTGTACAGACACCACTTTTCTACAATTTTATTATATGTATAGATGATTTTTCAAATTGACATAACTTTTTTATTTATGTACCGATTGACATGAAATAAACACTAAATGTTAAGTGAAGCTTACTACAATACAGTCGTGAAAACCGCATCTTAATCGAGTAAGCCGTTTCTGAGATTAGCGTGCACAAACACACAGACAAACAGACAAACAGACAAAAAAAACAATAATTATAATCTCAGGTTCGGTATCGATATTATAACAACCCTTGCTACTTTTTTTGTTTATATTTCCATTGTACAGACACCACTTTTCTACAATTTTATTATATGTATAGATAGATGATTTTTCAAATTGACATAACTTTTTTATTTATGTACCGATTGACATGAAATAAACACTAAATGTTAAGTGAAGCTTACTACAATACATTCGTGAAAACCGCATCTTAATCGAGTAAGCCGTTTCTGAGATTAGCGTGCACAAACACACAGACAAACAGACAAACAGACAAAAAAAAACAATAATTATAATTTCAGGTTCGGCATCGATATTATAACAACCCTTGCTACTTTTTTTGTTTATATTTCCATTGTACAGACACCACTTTTCTACAATTTTATTATATGTATAGATGATTTTTCAAATTGACATAACTTTTTTATTTATGTACCGATTGACATGAAATAAACACTAAATGTTAAGTGAAGCTTACTACAATACAGTCGTGAAAACCGCATCTTAATCAAGTAAGCCGTTTCTGAGATTAGCGTGCACAAACACACAGACAAACAGACAAACAGACAAAAAAAACAATAATTATAATTTCAGGTTCGGTATCGATATTATAACAACCCTTGCTACTTTTTTTGTTTATATTTCCATTGTACAGACACCACTTTTCTACAATTTTATTATATGTATAGATAGATGATTTTTCAAATTGACATAACTTTTTTATTTATGTACCGATTGACATGAAATAAACACTAAATGTTAAGTGAAGCTTACTACAATACAGTCGTGAAAACCGCATCTTAATCGAGTAAGCCGTTTCTGAGATTAGCGTGCACAAACACACAGACAAACAGACAAACAGACAAAAAATACAATAATTTTAATTTCAGGTTCGGCATCGATATTATAACAACCCTTGCTACTTTTTTTGTTTATATTTCCATTGTACAGACACAACTTTTCTACAATTTTATTATACAGGGTGTCCGGTAAATAATCCGACAAACTGTGGTGGCTGATACCTTAGGTCAGGCCCTATCAAATGAACGCAACATATGTTCGCCGAAAAGTTACAGGTTTCGAGTTACAATCGATTTTCGAAAATTTTTGAATTTTCTACCTTGCATCAGACTTTTCCATTTTCCTTGCTGATACATAGCTTTCGTAATACTTTTTGTGCATCAAATTAATCTTGAATAGTTACTCTATCCTTTGAAAGGTCTCATATTTATCTAAAAGAAGAATATATTGGCGATAACGCCATTTGTTTTACAATTTTCACTTTCGGTTTTTCTTAGTGCTCAACTTTGAACTGCAGTGGTGAAAAATAAATGTATGTAAGATTTTTGTACAACAATCTTAAAAACTTGCTTGAATATTGGTGATTTTGGGAATGTACAATACTTGCATATTTTCTTTACAAAATTTGACAAAATAAGCTGCTGAAGTACACCGGGGCCTATTTTTTGAAATATTACTAATGTAAATCTGAGTAAAAATGCGACGTAACTTAACGCGGATCGTTATGGTCCAGTGAAATAAGTTATTTTTTTCTAGCGATTAACTAGTGACACGAAATAATTGTGGTCAATTTCAATTTGGAAAATATTAAAAAAAAAAATGCTCGTTTAAATTTTTACAATGATACGGAACCCGTAAAGTGCAGATGAATTGGGCGTCTAAAACTAGCTATTTCAGTGTTGTTGCATGAAAAATAAGGTGTTATAAAATCGATTTATCTAGTAAGAAAATACTGAAGGTTAAGGTAACTTACACTAAAACATGTTTTTATTCTGGCATAGAGAGTTAATGGCGAGAAGAAAATACCTCATTTAATTGTACAATGACGATCAGCGTTAAGTTACGTATCATTTTTACTCAGATTTACATTAGTAATATTTCAAAAAATAGGCCCAGGTGTACTTCAGCAGCTTATTTTGTCAAATTTTGTAAAGAAAATATGCAAGTATTGTACCTGCCCAAAATCACTAATATTCAAGCAAGTTTTTAAGATTGTTGTACAAAAATCCTACGTACATTTATTTTTCACCACTGCAGTTCAAAGTTGAGCATTAAGAAAAACCGAAAGTGAAAATTGTAAAACGAATGGCGTTATCGCCAATATATTCTACTTTTAGATAAATATGAGACTTATCAAAGGATAGAGTAACTATTCAAGATTAATTTGATGCACAAAAAATATTACGAAAGCTATGTATCAGCAAGGAAAATGGAAAAGTCTGATGCAAGGTAGAAAATTCAAAAATTTTCGAAAATCGATTGTAACTCGAAACCTGTAACTTTTCGGCGAACATATGTTGCGTTCATTTGATAGGGCCTGACCTAAGGTATCAGCCACCACAGTTTGTCGGATTATTTACCGGACACCCTGTATGTATAGATGATTTTTCAAATTGACATAACTTTTTTATTTATGTACCGATTGACATGAAATAAACGCTAAATGTTAAGTGAAGCTTACTACAATATATTCGTGAAAACCGCATCTTAATCGAGTAAGCCGTTTCTGAGATTAGCGTGCACAAACACACAAACACACAGACAAACAGACAAAAAAAAAATTACAATTTCAGGTTCGGCATCGATATTATAACAACCCTTGCTACTTTTTTTGTTTATATTTCCATTGTACAGACACCACTTTTCTACAATTTTATTATATGTATAGATAGAAGATGATTTTTCAAATTTATGTACCGATTGACATGAAATAAACACTAAATGTTAAGTGAAGCTTACTACAATACAGTCGTGAAAACCGCATCTTAATCGAGTAAGCCGTTTCTGAGATTAGCGTGCACAAACACACAGACAAACAGACAAACAGACAAAAAAAACAATAATTTTAATTTCAGGTTCGGCATTGATATTATAACAACCCTTGCTACTTTTTTTGTTTATATTTCCATTGTACAGACACCACTTTTCTACAATTTTATTATATGTATAGATGATTTTTCAAATTGACATAACTTTTTTATTTATGTACCGATTGACATGAAATAAACACTAAATGTTAAGTGAAGCTTACTACAATACAGTCGTGAAAACCGCATCTTAATCGAGTAAGCCGTTTCTGAGATTAGCGTGCACAAACACACAGACAAACAGACAAACAGACAAAAAAAACAATAATTATAATTTCAGGTTCGGTATCGATATTATAACAACCCTTGCTACTTTTTTTGTTTATATTTCCATTGTACAGACACCACTTTTCTACAATTTTATTATATGTATAGATGATTTTTCAAATTGACATAACTTTTTTATTTATGTACCGATTGACATGAAATAAACACTAAATGTTAAGTGAAGCTTACTACAATACAGTCGTGAAAACCGCATCTTAATCAAGTAAGCCGTTTCTGAGATTAGCGTGCACAAACACACAGACAAACAGACAAACAGACAAAAAAAACAATAATTATAATTTCAGGTTCGGTATCGATATTATAACAACCCTTGCTACTTTTTTTGTTTATATTTCCATTGTACAGACACCACTTTTCTACAATTTTATTATATGTATAGATAGATGATTTTTCAAATTGACATAACTTTTTTATTTATGTACCGATTGACATGAAATAAACGCTAAATGTTAAGTGAAGCTTACTACAATATATTCGTGAAAACCGCATCTTAATCGAGTAAGCCGTTTCTGAGATTAGCGTGCACAAACACACAGACAAACAGACAAACAGACAAAAAATACAATAATTTTAATTTCAGGTTCGGCATCGATATTATAACAACCCTTGCTACTTTTTTTGTTTATATTTCCATTGTACAGACACAACTTTTCTACAATTTTATTATATGTATAGATGATTTTTCAAATTGACATAACTTTTTTATTTATGTACCGATTGACATGAAATAAACGCTAAATGTTAAGTGAAGCTTACTACAATATATTCGTGAAAACCGCATCTTAATCGAGTAAGCCGTTTCTGAGATTAGCGTGCACAAACACACAAACACACAGACAAACAGACAAAAAAAAAATTACAATTTCAGGTTCGGCATCGATATTATAACAACCCTTGCTACTTTTTTTGTTTATATTTCCATTGTACAGACACCACTTTTCTACAATTTTATTATATGTATAGATAGAAGATGATTTTTCAAATTTATGTACCGATTGACATGAAATAAACACTAAATGTTAAGTGAAGCTTACTACAATACAGTCGTGAAAACCGCATCTTAATCGAGTAAGCCGTTTCTGAGATTAGCGTGCACAAACACACAGACAAACAGACAAACAGACAAAAAAAACAATAATTGTAATTTCAGGTTCGGCATTGATATTATAACAACCCTTGCTACTTTTTTTGTTTATATTTCCATTGTACAGACACCACTTTTCTACAATTTTATTATATGTATAGATGATTTTTCAAATTGACATAACTTTTTTATTTATGTACCGATTGACATTAAATAAACACTAAATGTTAAGTGAAGCTTACTACAATACAGTCGTGAAAACCGCATCTTAATCGAGTAAGCCGTTTCTGAGATTAGCGTGCACAAACACACAGACAAACAGACAAACAGACAAACAGACAAAAAAAACAATAATTATAATTTCAGGTTCGGTATCGATATTATAACAACCCTTGCTACTTTTTTTGTTTATATTTCCATTGTACAGACACAACTTTTCTACAATTTTATTATATGTATAGATGATTTTTCAAATTGACATAACTTTTTTATTTATGTACCGATTGACATGAAATAAACGCTAAATGTTAAGTGAAGCTTACTACAATATATTCGTGAAAACCGCATCTTAATCGAGTAAGCCGTTTCTGAGATTAGCGTGCACAAACACACAAACACACAGACAAACAGACAAAAAAAAAATTACAATTTCAGGTTCGGCATCGATATTATAACAACCCTTGCTACTTTTTTTGTTTATATTTCCATTGTACAGACACCACTTTTCTACAATTTTATTATATGTATAGATAGAAGATGATTTTTCAAATTTATGTACCGATTGACATGAAATAAACACTAAATGTTAAGTGAAGCTTACTACAATACAGTCGTGAAAACCGCATCTTAATCGAGTAAGCCGTTTCTGAGATTAGCGTGCACAAACACACAGACAAACAGACAAACAGACAAAAAAAACAATAATTTTAATTTCAGGTTCGGCATTGATATTATAACAACCCTTGCTACTTTTTTTGTTTATATTTCCATTGTACAGACACCACTTTTCTACAATTTTATTATATGTATAGATGATTTTTCAAATTGACATAACTTTTTTATTTATGTACCGATTGACATGAAATAAACACTAAATGTTAAGTGAAGCTTACTACAATACAGTCGTGAAAACCGCATCTTAATCGAGTAAGCCGTTTCTGAGATTAGCGTGCACAAACACACAGACAAACAGACAAACAGACAAACAGACAAAAAAAACAATAATTATAATTTCAGGTTCGGTATCGATATTATAACAACCCTTGCTACTTTTTTTGTTTATATTTCCATTGTACAGACACCACTTTTCTACAATTTTATTATATGTATAGATGATTTTTCAAATTGACATAACTTTTTTATTTATGTACCGATTGACATGAAATAAACACTAAATGTTAAGTGAAGCTTACTACAATACAGTCGTGAAAACCGCATCTTAATCAAGTAAGCCGTTTCTGAGATTAGCGTGCACAAACACACAGACAAACAGACAAACAGACAAAAAAAACAATAATTATAATTTCAGGTTCGGTATCGATATTATAACAACCCTTGCTACTTTTTTTGTTTATATTTCCATTGTACAGACACCACTTTTCTACAATTTTATTATATGTATAGATGATTTTTCAAATTGACATAACTTTTTTATTTATGTACCGATTGACATGAAATAAACACTAAATGTTAAGTGAAGCTTACTACAATACAGTCGTGAAAACCGCATCTTAATCGAGTAAGCCGTTTCTGAGATTAGCGTGCACAAACACACAGACAAACAGACAAACAGACAAACAGACAAAAAAAACAATAATTATAATTTCAGGTTCGGTATCGATATTATAACAACCCTTGCTACTTTTTTTGTTTATATTTCCATTGTACAGACACCACTTTTCTACAATTTTATTATATGTATAGATGATTTTTCAAATTGACATAACTTTTTTATTTATGTACCGATTGACATGAAATAAACACTAAATGTTAAGTGAAGCTTACTACAATACAGTCGTGAAAACCGCATCTTAATCAAGTAAGCCGTTTCTGAGATTAGCGTGCACAAACACACAGACAAACAGACAAACAGACAAAAAAAACAATAATTATAATTTCAGGTTCGGTATCGATATTATAACAACCCTTGCTACTTTTTTTGTTTATATTTCCATTGTACAGACACCACTTTTCTACAATTTTATTATATGTATAGATGATTTTTCAAATTGACATAACTTTTTTATTTATGTACCGATTGACATGAAATAAACACTAAATGTTAAGTGAAGCTTACTACAATACAGTCGTGAAAACCGCATCTTAATCGAGTAAGCCGTTTCTGAGATTAGCGTGCACAAACACACAGACAAACAGACAAACAGACAAACAGACAAAAAAAACAATAATTATAATTTCAGGTTCGGTATCGATATTATAACAACCCTTGCTACTTTTTTTGTTTATATTTCCATTGTACAGACACCACTTTTCTACAATTTTATTATATGTATAGATGATTTTTCAAATTGACATAACTTTTTTATTTATGTACCGATTGACATGAAATAAACACTAAATGTTAAGTGAAGCTTACTACAATACAGTCGTGAAAACCGCATCTTAATCAAGTAAGCCGTTTCTGAGATTAGCGTGCACAAACACACAGACAAACAGACAAACAGACAAAAAAAACAATAATTATAATTTCAGGTTCGGTATCGATATTATAACAACCCTTGCTACTTTTTTTGTTTATATTTCCATTGTACAGACACCACTTTTCTACAATTTTATTATATGTATAGATAGATGATTTTTCAAATTGACATAACTTTTTTATTTATGTACCGATTGACATGAAATAAACGCTAAATGTTAAGTGAAGCTTACTACAATATATTCGTGAAAACCGCATCTTAATCGAGTAAGCCGTTTCTGAGATTAGCGTGCACAAACACACAGACAAACAGACAAACAGACAAAAAATACAATAATTTTAATTTCAGGTTCGGCATCGATATTATAACAACCCTTGCTACTTTTTTTGTTTATATTTCCATTGTACAGACACAACTTTTCTACAATTTTATTATATGTATAGATGATTTTTCAAATTGACATAACTTTTTTATTTATGTACCGATTGACATGAAATAAACGCTAAATGTTAAGTGAAGCTTACTACAATATATTCGTGAAAACCGCATCTTAATCGAGTAAGCCGTTTCTGAGATTAGCGTGCACAAACACACAAACACACAGACAAACAGACAAAAAAAAAATTACAATTTCAGGTTCGGCATCGATATTATAACAACCCTTGCTACTTTTTTTGTTTATATTTCCATTGTACAGACACCACTTTTCTACAATTTTATTATATGTATAGATAGAAGATGATTTTTCAAATTTATGTACCGATTGACATGAAATAAACACTAAATGTTAAGTGAAGCTTACTACAATACAGTCGTGAAAACCGCATCTTAATCGAGTAAGCCGTTTCTGAGATTAGCGTGCACAAACACACAGACAAACAGACAAACAGACAAAAAAAACAATAATTTTAATTTCAGGTTCGGCATTGATATTATAACAACCCTTGCTACTTTTTTTGTTTATATTTCCATTGTACAGACACCACTTTTCTACAATTTTATTATATGTATAGATGATTTTTCAAATTGACATAACTTTTTTATTTATGTACCGATTGACATTAAATAAACACTAAATGTTAAGTGAAGCTTACTACAATACAGTCGTGAAAACCGCATCTTAATCGAGTAAGCCGTTTCTGAGATTAGCGTGCACAAACACACAGACAAACAGACAAACAGACAAAAAAAACAATAATTATAATCTCAGGTTCGGTATCGATATTATAACAACCCTTGCTACTTTTTTTGTTTATATTTCCATTGTACAGACACCACTTTTCTACAATTTTATTATATGTATAGATAGATGATTTTTCAAATTGACATAACTTTTTTATTTATGTACCGATTGACATGAAATAAACACTAAATGTTAAGTGAAGCTTACTACAATACATTCGTGAAAACCGCATCTTAATCGAGTAAGCCGTTTCTGAGATTAGCGTGCACAAACACACAGACAAACAGACAAACAGACAAAAAAAAACAATAATTATAATTTCAGGTTCGGCATCGATATTATAACAACCCTTGCTACTTTTTTTGTTTATATTTCCATTGTACAGACACCACTTTTCTACAATTTTATTATATGTATAGATGATTTTTCAAATTGACATAACTTTTTTATTTATGTACCGATTGACATGAAATAAACACTAAATGTTAAGTGAAGCTTACTACAATACAGTCGTGAAAACCGCATCTTAATCAAGTAAGCCGTTTCTGAGATTAGCGTGCACAAACACACAGACAAACAGACAAACAGACAAAAAAAACAATAATTATAATTTCAGGTTCGGTATCGATATTATAACAATCCTTGCTACTTTTTTTGTTTATATTTCCATTGTACAGACACCACTTTTCTACAATTTTATTATATGTATAGATAGATGATTTTTCAAATTGACATAACTTTTTTATTTATGTACCGATTGACATGAAATAAACACTAAATGTTAAGTGAAGCTTACTACAATACAGTCGTGAAAACCGCATCTTAATCGAGTAAGCCGTTTCTGAGATTAGCGTGCACAAACACACAGACAAACAGACAAACAGACAAAAAATACAATAATTTTAATTTCAGGTTCGGCATCGATATTATAACAACCCTTGCTACTTTTTTTGTTTATATTTCCATTGTACAGACACAACTTTTCTACAATTTTATTATATGTATAGATGATTTTTCAAATTGACATAACTTTTTTATTTATGTACCGATTGACATGAAATAAACGCTAAATGTTAAGTGAAGCTTACTACAATATATTCGTGAAAACCGCATCTTAATCGAGTAAGCCGTTTCTGAGATTAGCGTGCACAAACACACAAACACACAGACAAACAGACAAAAAAAAAATTACAATTTCAGGTTCGGCATCGATATTATAACAACCCTTGCTACTTTTTTTGTTTATATTTCCATTGTACAGACACCACTTTTCTACAATTTTATTATATGTATAGATAGGAGGTTGTTAGCTTAGCATAGCGTAAAGGTATTATAATTTTATAAAACTTTAATTTTAACCAACTGTTTTCTCCTCAGTCTTCCTCTTTAATCGAGACTTGTTTAATCATTAGTTTTATTTTTATATTCTTTGTCGTCAATTTATAAAGAAGCGTTGCTTCATTTCAATTATTATTATTTTATTTTAATTGAGCCTCTTTTTAGTGACGACCAAAGACGGAAGCAGGAATAATAATTGTTCAGATATTTAATTTAATTTCTGTAATATTTTGTAATCTCGGAGGTGGGCGCTAAAAGCTGCGACACAGTTTTTTGTAACTAATGTGGCTGTTAACGCATAATTAATGTTACTTACTGGTTTATGTTCCAATAAATGATTTGATTTTAGATTTACTTCTACTTATTGAATATCGTACAAATTGCATATCATTTAACAGTTAAATCACCTACTATGTTAAAACTGGATGAGTTATAAATTAGTATGAATACAACGTTGTAACTTTCCCAACATTATCATGTATTGATTTAATTTTTCAATATCGATTTCTTAATACTTTAAGAACTCGAACATCGATAAATCGATATAAATTTATAACGATGATATAACTTAATGCGGCTACAAATCAATATTAATTCCTGTTGCAACACAGTACAAAATAAACCGTAATTTGTATTCGGCAAAATTCTTATTATACACTAACATCTCGAGTTATTTTCAATTAAACGAATTGATGTTTATGTTGATTCATGATCGAAAAACAGTGGGGAGCCGTTCGCTTCGCACTTGTGTACAATACTCGGCCGCTACCTCTAAAATTCCTTAAAAATAAGTGGCAATCAAATATAAAGGTTATTTTAATATGCAGTAAAATTTGAAATCAATTTCTTTTTGAGTCATAAAGAGGTTTTAGTAGGCTTTCTCGTGAATCATTGCGGGTTGCGTTCTTCCAATCCAGTGTATGATTTGTTGGTATGAAGTAAGTATGTTCTCAGCGAGAGATGTCGTAAATCAGTAGACGAGACGTCCTTATGTATCTCACAGCTGTACTGCGTCGAAAAATAAGAATCCACTGCACAATGAAACAGAGTTTTTTAAATATTTATTACACGCTCGTATAGCGTTGGGAATATTTTCTTCAAACCACAACTATTATTCCTTCTCTAAGATTTTATTACCCACAAAAGTTACGCAATTAAGTACCTTATATCTGCTGAAAATCCTAGATCATGTAGGCGTGGAAACTTCTATACAAAGATAAACATACCTAACCTAATTCTATATGTTCAGCGAAACTAAAATTTTGTTTGAAGGTTATGTAATCAAAACAATAAACTTATTTGAAACACGTCTAAAGTCTTAACCTCAAATATATAAGCTACGAAGTTGTGTTACGTCGCAAATATATTCTTATGTTAAATTGTCTCTATAAATTAACAGCTCAGACCAAAATGAAAATAGATAAGATAACACATACGCAAACAAAAGAATACCATGTCGAGCCGCCAACAAGCATATATTACAAACATAGAATGAGATCTCCTCCTGATTCTTTATCAAATACTAAAACGACAATCAGTTTAAACCGCCGTTAATTCTCATGCTGTCTCCTTCACTTTAAGGTAAAAAGAAGAGACAGATAGATATTTGAGAAGGTCTTAACGTTCTTTCGCATTCGGGGGTCTGTGATCCTTCTATAGTTTAATTTAGTCTGTGATTAACAGATATACCAATACATCGCTACATGTGATGTACGACTTGTAACTGATCCGCGTAAGTAAATACTAGCTCAGTAATTTGTTTTAGCCCAAAACCCTCGAAGTTAACAAAGACGTGCTGATTGAATAGTAATACAATCCCTGGGGAAGTGAGAGAGAATTCACAACACAATACCTATTTTTTTGTCATTATCTCGGAATTCATTTAGGTTGGAGCTAGATGCTAGATAAAGTAAATATATTTGTTGTGTAAACGTGTGAATTGTATCTCTAAAGGAAATGAAGATATTGTTTCTTTGGTTATTGCTAGTAATTTGTTGTCTTCATTAGTTTTTTCTAAGATAGATGCTAGATACTTTAATAAAAATAATAATAACTTTACTTTTACATTTGTTCATCTCAGTACTCCAACCATCCCCTGTTTTAAAATTTTCTTGTAAGACGAGTCTTTCGACTTTAATAAATATCTGTAATAATCAATGAATAAACGCAGTGCAAGTCAAGTCAAGTCAAGTAGCAAGTGAGTAAGTCAAATTTTAAGTTAAACATACTGCTAATTTTCTTGTATTCCCTTTGTAACTTTCTATCGATGTAGTATGTATCTACCACGACGAATTCAACTATGTAGGTGTGTACCAAGTTTTCGAGAACTATCTCAATCACCCAACAGCTTATTGCTTGAGTTCAAGTCAATACATTTCGAACTCCATATCCCACACTATTTGGAAGTCTGTTACAGCTTCTGTAGACAATAGACGCTGGAGTCGATCGGTTCCAGTCCAGTTGATACCAACATTACCAACTGACTTTGTAGAGCCATCAAAGCCACTGGGTATTATGGCTGGATATGACAGTGAAGAAAATTAAATTTTGTAGAAAATTGTTAATAGAGATAGTATTTTATACCTACTAGAAATAGATATTTTTAAATAATCAATAGCGTATCAATGAACACATAGTAATGGAATCATTACACTGATTTAGTTGAAGGTCATTGCCGTGCAGTAGATAGTTCAGGCCTTAAATAATTTTATTCACAATAATCAATAGCTGAAAATTGATTGATTTTCAAAGCCGAGGTAGGTGGTTTTAAATTAAGAATAGGGTACTTGAAATAAATACAATGTTATTATATGCGTGAAACTTATCAATTTAAATAAATAATTGTACTCGTTAAGTAATTTGATGCAAACACAGTAATTGAAATCAAAGTAAATCAATAAATTACTAAAGCTTTTATGACAACAATAAAATTGTTTACCAAAGTTCCAATAATAATAATATAATAATAACCAATTTAAGTGAAACAAACCAAGTCTGCGCAAACATCAAAGAACTATAACCCTCAAAAGATGAACTAAACATTATTCAGACGATGTTCATATTCTATAAGGTTATACCACAATAAAGTTACTCGTAATGGCATCTCGGCATTTCAGAGGCTGAAATTTACTAAAAACAAGCGCGCACTGTCTCACATTTTGAGCGAAGCGCTTAGCGTAAACATTAGCCACGGATCAAAGGCTTTTGAACGCAAATTGTTCGTGAAATTCGACAGAAACGATATTGGGTCGCGAGAATCAGGCTCTCAAGCTCCGATATCATACTTAGTGTACGTGGATTAGTTGAATAGTAAACCGTTATTTAGGCCGTATTTGCTAAATGTATTCGAACTGTTTCTTATGTGATCCATGTTATTTTACGAGGCTTTGTTCGGGTCCGCTTAAGTGTCCCGTTCCTAAATGTCCTAACACGGTTGTTACACACCAAATAGTGTTTTTATACTGCTTGCTTTTGTTTGTTTTTCAGCGTTTTTTGGTCACTTATTTGGATGGCCAACCGCTTTCTATACGAAACAAAACACAATCACACTTGCTTTTAGTACCATTATTATTAACATGCATTGCATTTCAAAGCTTGTACTAGTCCATTTTATCTTTGAAAATTTGTGAAAGAGACGATAACGAAAACAAGATTTTTATATATTTAAACTTGATTTCAATAACTACATAATGTATTTGCAACATTAATTTAAATCACATACACTTCAAGTTGTTATGAAGAGTTTGAATAATACCTTAGTCTTAGCATACCCTTAAGTTAAAATCAGAGACTCTCGATCTAGCCTTCTCGCTAGCCTAGCAAAACTTATTGGTTTTAGCAAGATATACGGATTACTTGTATATCGATCCAAGGCGTGGTTACCAGTCTTTAACAATCAAAATCACAACACAAATACATAACTATCGGCGTATCAACGCCGCACGCATCTCAGTAGGCGTATCTAAGTGTTTACTTTGATCTTTGTACGTCTCGACAAAGCAAATACTTTTATCATTATTTACACAGTGTTCAGTTGCCTTCTACCGAATGCCCATTGAGTATTTTTTTTTCGGTGGCTCTTAACAAATAAGAAAATATTCGTTATTGTCTTAAGAAGGTCTTTGAGTACGCGTAATGATGCGTGCTTCTATTACTTTTCTCATAGCTGTTTTCTTTAAGTTTTATGACCCTTAGCTTGAGTGGGAAGATGTGTTGTGTGGTTGACCTCCCATTGGGGTCAACTGTTCACTGCATTTGCACTTGAACTCTCGCAAAGTATTTATGACACACTTAACATGGATTACTTAGGTTTTCACGATAAAATAACATTGTTTAACATAAACTGTGTTTTAGAAAAAATATACAATATAATTTTAGAATCAAAAAACCACATAATTCACATTCATATATTTATCTACTACTTGAATTGCACACTCACCTCATTCTTTGTGTTATTTTTTTACAAAAAAGTATTTTCTCAAACGTTATTGAAGATTGATAACTCAACAAAGCCGATCATTTCACTTCATTTAACGATTTCTCACGTATCAATATTGAATATTAATTTCAATATAAGAAAAGATGGAAATGTCAAGCACGCGTCATTTGAAAATAATGCAATAACCATTAAGAAATTGTATAAAAAACCGCCCCTTGTGTAAAAGCAAACAAATTGAGACAACTTTGGGATTCACACGGCGGAAGCGAATTTAATTTATCGACATCTCATTCAAAGACGTCTCAGTTGCGTCTAACAACAATTACAGATTCACAAACTAAACTTACACTTCCCACCAACCCCACCAACCAACTTATTCCGTAGCCACAGAGTTCAAAATTTATTGCATCAGTTGCCAAATATCTTTGTAAAAGCAGTGCTGAAGTGACAGAACTTAATAGAACTTTAACAAATAGCTAAACATTTTGTAATTCGGGGAACATCTTGAATGCTTAGTTTACTTAACAAAAGATGGGGGACTCCTATTTTGTTCTTCTCGGGCCGGTGACAACATCTGCCTTTTTTTTTCTGAGACAATACCTGCGATCTTGAAATAGATATTTGTTCAACTAGCCAGAAAATCATTCATTGTGTTTTTGTAAAGGTGGTAAGTGATTTGTTTGGTAATGGAATTTGGTACGGTTGCACATTGCACATTTTGACCAATACTTTAACACTTGGATAACATAATTTGTGTCATTGTTATGCAAAAGATTTTATTTTAGATACAGATACACCGTCTCCTTCTGTATTGAACAGCGTGAGGTTAGCTAGAAATAGTTATTCCGTATTTTTTACCACAAAATTGCCATACAACTAAGTATCATTTAATTAAAGCAACACTGGTTACTTCTTATTTTATTATTTAGGATTTAGAAACAAAACCTTGATACCCAAATCGGACACTTCCATAAAAATATAGGAACAAACTAGAAACCAACTCATTCCAAAATTATGATTGAGATCAAAAAGTTATATCTGGAAAACAGATCAATACAGTGACACCATATTTAGCTCAACTCGGTTTGGTCCAAGCGACCAGACTATTTAATAACCAACGCGCATACCAACCTACGTAAAAAGACATCAAAACCCATACAAAACCAGAACAGCAGCTCATAAACATGAATGGAAATATTTATAGTAGCTAATGGTTTTCATAGCACACATAAGCATTGTTCAAGGTTCTAATAACAACACACAGGGATCGTTTAAACGATAAATAAAGGGGGCGGTGCAATATCTGTCTCGCGCGAACTGAGTGCAGGCCATTTGCATTGGAAGTGAATGCGACGAAACGGCCTCCCGTGGAATTTAATAAAAATATCTTAGCGCATCGCTTAGTGTTTCTTTAATATAGTGGGGAGTATTACTGAAAATATATTCCCAGTACTTCTGTATGGAAATTGGGCCTTGCCCCTGATATAAATGGGCGATATGTTATGTCGACTGTTTTAAAAGTGTTTTAGTGGCGCGAAATGGTAGGTTACTATCACTGAATTGCTCTTCTGAGTATTTTTCGAGGTTTTGGCTCTTTAGTGTTTGTAAAATTTGTTAGTTCATGTGTGGAAAGGAAATAGTTCATGAAATTTACAAATTATTGTGCAAAACCTAAAATTATAAAATATGTACATAGACGTTGCCAGAAACTACAAAAGTTTATTTAAATCAATTAAATAATTATATTTTTGCATGTTAACTTTTCGTTTCAATATTATTCATTTTTTTATGTAATACATTTAATTTATAAAAATGTGAATCAAACAGCAACTTACATAAAAAACGAGCAGTACATAATTTTCGCAACACGCAATAAACTGCAACATGAATAAACTCCCTAATATAATATGAACCCCACTTCGAAGTAACTTCATTAGCCGGCCACTCACTGACATGCGGCTAAATGAAAGATATCATTCACCGAAATTAGCATTCATAAGTCAACTGAGGCGACATAAATAATATCTTATATTAGCTTTATTACGTGTGATGATAGCGATTACTTGCTATGGCTATATGTTAATGCTATTACGCCCTCGCTAAGATTGTTTTAGATTAGACATTTATGAACAATATGACAACACCATGTGTGTTTCTTGTTTGACGCCTACTGACATAGTTTCACGTTAATGAATAAATTTATTGTGTTTGTGTGTCTATGCCAGGTAAACATCAGACTAGTGTCTATAAAAATAATTTAAAATATTACATCAAATTATTTTTAATTTTATGTTGCGATACTGTCTTTTTAACCGACTTAAAAAAAAGGAGGAGGTTCTCAATTCGGATGTTTGTATGTTTTTAAATCTCAACAGGTTATTGATCAATCATTAACATATGACATATGGTTTATAAATAAATTAAAGTGACTTTTTCATTAAATCACATTGACGTCTAAATTGACAAAGTGAATAGAAAGATATTTTTGAAGATTTGTAATAAATCATGTATCCCAAATTTTATTCATCAAAATTCAACCATGATCCTGAATTTCAAACGAATTTTTATAATAAGGCTCAAAGGTAGAAATTCAAATAAATAATCTAACAATAGGCACTCGATATTCCCGATGCTTTTGAAATACCTGATACGTACTAGACCCCTATCAAACCACTTTGTATTCGTAGCAACTAGTCGTCTAGTTACTTTGAGAATATTGCTATATCCCTTAACCTCAAATACGAGGTCCCTTGTATAGTAAATATCTGGCTAGATATAGAGTATCAAACAAGCGAAACTTGGCAAAGGATCAGATTTGTAATATAGGTAAGAAGCCTTCTTGAAACCACAGTTATTTGCCAAGATGAGTGTAGTTTATTCTTTGAACATGTTGGAGACAATATTGTTTTATCAATAACTGTTCTTTTTGTGCCGCGTGCTACAAATGTCATGCTAAATAATTTTGTTGGTTATCATCCTATACGTAAAAAAATCGCTACATTGTGAGTGTTGTACTTTGGAGTAGCGTCTCAAGGTAACGTTCGTATTTTTTTGTGTTACATAACCAATATTAGTATCTATTAGTTTGTTCGTTTGTCCGAGAGCAAGATGGGTCGACGACATTTTTAAAATCTCTGCTCGAGTCTGGATGAGGCTGGCACAGGACCGTAGAAAGTGACACGAAAAAGGGGAGGCCTATGCCCAGCAGTGGGAGGACGAGGGCTTTGAATGATGATGTTGATTAGTTCGTTTTCTTTCAGAGCGTTTCAGATCAAACAATATTCAGGTCGACTACAAAAACAAGTAATCTAAATTAGACCCAATATCAGACAGTCTTTTATTACAGACTGTAAAAACAAGGACTTAAACTTTAGTAAAGTACAGAATTTCTCGCGTAAATTCCCTAAGTAACTGAGTATACTTTAAAGTTCGGAATCCAGTTCCACTTTTTACTTAAAAATCGATTGGCCCGGTTATCCAAGCTTACTCAGGCGCGAATCCACTATAATAATATAACTTCGCTACTGAAGCTAGTTTCACTGGAAATCGATAGAAATCTATTAAAAACGTTTTCGTATGAGCTAAACCGTAGGAACGTTCGCCGTATGAAAAATGTGGAATCAAACTAAAATTGACTGAAACTTTTAAAGCTTTGAGCTTTATTTGATTTTATACTGATTTCATTTTGCTTTTTGTCCTGATAAAGTTTATATAATTCTATTTAACTGAAGAGACTTTTTTCTAAATAAAAAAGCACCTATTTCTAGTTTCTAGAACTTTAACAGCTACACAATTATTTTGTTTCAGATTTAAACATGTCCTTTTAAATAATCAGAAAAAATAAGGTTACCAGAATTACGAGTCCTTACCCAAACCTTTAAATCATTGTCCCATTCATCCTAGCATTGATGGTCACACTTGCACCTTTTAGTGATTATTCTACTTAGCAAGATAATTAATTCGTAATTACTTTACTAGACATATATCAAACGCATGCAACGAAGACGCTAACAGTCGATGAAGATTTCACAAAGAAAATTTTAATGTTCAGTAAAGTAATATCGCAAACACTTCAAACCCTTAATTACTGAAATTATTTGCTGTAGAGAAAATATAATAGGAATTTTGCGGCCACTTACGCTACGTGTAAAGAATTAAGATCAAGTAGGCTTGTATTTAATGTTTACTTAGAAATCGCTACTATTATTTGACACACAGACATTCAAAATTTAACTGCTTGTTTCGAAATCCAGACTACGTTGTGACATGTACTAAAATAAAATTTTAAATTACCATATTGCGGTATAAAGTACCGTTCTGTTAGGTATACCTTAAATTTGGTAAACACTTGCACTTCACCCAACTAACTGAAAAAAAAACTCTTCGCAAGGACTCATCAAATCATCTTCTTTTTACCCGGGTGTAATTTCATATAGTAAATTAAGTGAAAATATTTTTTTTCAATTTCTATTATTTATTTTAATTATCCACGAAATTTGATTTATTTTAAAAAATGTTGGACGATCTTGATATCAGTGTGTCTCAAAAAGACTGCATAATTTACTTTAACCT
Source organism: Autographa gamma (assembly GCA_905146925.1). Taxonomy (NCBI): domain Eukaryota; kingdom Metazoa; phylum Arthropoda; class Insecta; order Lepidoptera; family Noctuidae; genus Autographa; species Autographa gamma. The sequence continues at coordinate 5,043,035 of LR989858.1, forward strand.
ACATTCCTTTGACAAAATAATGTGTTTAATTAATGAGCTAACATCATTAAAGTGATTTTTGTTTGGTTTCAATATAATGATCTTGTAAGTAAGTATTTAACCACTCATACATTATTTGTTTGTCGACTCGCTTTCTCAAGTTAAATCAATAAATATGTGCTACTAGCGGGTTGTTAAAAATTCTTCTTATGATTCTTGTTTTTTTAATAATCAGCTTACATAAGTCCATATATTTTGCTTTTTTTTAATCATATTTAATTTTAAATAACTTGGCATTATTCACGTCATGTGTTATTAACTTAGTTCGAAAACTGACATATTATGTTTCGCCTCGCTGTAAGTATTTTATATATATATATAAGTATACCGCTTTGTCACTTTAAATCCACATAGATACAGCAAGATTCTGTCATATTTAATTCTTAAAGAAACTTTTCAATCCTTCATTAGCAACTTTAAAATACCGAGTGCTAATAAAACGATAAAATCCTGCACTATGACATAAATGACGTAGAGTCGCACACTCTATTTGAATTTTCGAATGCGTCCGCTCCCATGACATCAGCATAAAAGAGCTTTAAACGGTAAATTCTCACTTATTCCAAATGGGATTCTCTTATTTTCTGCGAAGAATACTTGTATACAGCAATAATCCTTTGAGCGAAATATGCGACGGTCTAAACCTAATGCTAAATATTCCTGGCGTAAATTAAGCTTATTTCACTTGAAAGCTGTCTTCAAATCAATACGTCAATGCAATTTGTGGCGTCAACGACACATCTGAATAAAAACAAAGCGTAAACATAAATGTTCATAGCAAGCCTTCTATGAAATGTAAATTATACTTTTCATTCTAAAAGACCCTTTACTGGAATCAAATACAGTTAAATGTATTATTCAACATAAATAGCAATTATCCTAATTGGTAACCAAGTCTCTTTCAGAATTAACTCAAGTGACCTAATTGACTTACCAAAAAGTCGATATTTAAATAGAGCGTCCAATGCAAGCTGACCCGTGACTGAACTTACATTTATGTACGTAAATTTTATTTTCACAGACAAATTGAATATGTGAATATATGGTAATGAAATACGTGGCCACCGAAATTAGTTCCATTGCGAATAACCCATTGAAAACGCGAGGACAGACTCCGAAATATAATTTGCAATAAAGTCGGCACATGATTTCTCACCGAGTTCACCCTTGACTACTTTATTACTTTTCTCTGAAGCAGAGTCCTTTATAACTTTAATATTTCATTCGTGCATGTGCTTTCCTCCTTGTACAGTGCCGATTGTTGATTTTTTTCGCCATTGTGTTATGCGTCGGGATGACCATACTAAAATCTGCTGACTTTTATCGCTCATCCTTGCCAACGTTGTTGCAAAATGTTTTTCGACTCACTCAAAAGCAAAATAGTTATGACAATAGCGTTATATGACGAACTGTGAATTTAAAAGCATTTAATCAAAGTTCTATACAATGGAGCCAGGACAGCAAAGAAAAGTCAATATGAAACTCTAATTTGTGTTCGGAGCTCAGTCGAGTTTATTTTTTAGCGTTGGCAGTCAGTTCGGAGCAAGCTTTTAAATTAACAAAGGCATTCTGTTCAACATCGGGTGCATTTAAAAGTTGCTAAGCGAACTACTGGGTTCGTATTTATTTCCATGCAATTTCCGCGATCTCAAGTTTCATTAGAAAAGCGAAAGTTTGATAGCGTTTCGAGCGCGTTGTGGCGCCGCAGCGATCAGCCCCGCTTTACTTGAATAGGCATCCATTTTATTTATGCCTTTTTGTTATAGAAAACTTACCCTTCGTTCCTATACACAACGCAAACTCTACTTGCGTATTATCCAACATAGAAACCGTATTTTAAATTTACCTATATACAAATTCAATCTCTAACATGAGGCATTAGGGTTCGATTTTCATTGTTTTAAGCAAGCTGCGACACATTTTTAGTTAGTACTAGCTTTTCATAAGTTTAGAAGTATTATAGGACAGCAAGAATGAGCTTCTGCCTTTATTAGATAAATGCATTATGTCTATTTGTCATTGAATTAGTATGGCAGGATATCATACGGGTAGCTAGACAAATGCCTTGGGTTTTTATATTTTCTTTACTATTTGAGCATAGATTAGACCTCCCGTGTAGATCATTTAGTATTTTTAGAATTACTTTGCAGGATCCATTTTTTTTTCTTTGTAAGCTGGTGTTTCTGATTTGATAGGTTCGACAGATTGCGTTATTATGCTTATTAAGCAGTTGGAAACGTTTGTATGAAAAAAAAATGATGTTCGGAACTTTTTTTTTAAACTAGTTACAAAAGTTCACGTAGTACACGTAAAATACTGGTATCTACCTAACCTCAGGGAGACACGTGCCCCAAACTAAACCTACTAACTAGCAGGTTGATAATGTCTACAGATTATTGCAAAAACAACACTATCAAGAGACCAATCAGCCCCCAAGATCCTTTAGTCGTGCGTACCCACATAAATCGCTTGTTAGTACGAGTCTACCAACATCTGTATACATTTACCTCTTCATACAAGTATACGCAAAATCACGACAAAGAACGTGTTACCCAGTCATGTAGCCCTCTATGACGAATCTATCTAAAAAATTACTCCAAAGGAATTTGAACCTTATGGAATGGAAGTAAGGTGTTCGCTGGAGATAATACGAATTCTCAGCGTCCCGCTGGGAACAATGTTGGCGGTTATCTCAACATCAGATTGAGATAGCACTGAGGTCAAGTTCGGCACGCGAGCAAATACGAGCGAGTTATGCTAGTTGACGAATATGGTATGGGAGTCACTACAGCACTTTTGGTAGATCGGATTTGAGATGCCCTATTTTGTTGGTGCTCCAACAAAAATATTTAAGTTCACGGCTATCAGTCCGATTCTATCACTGATTATTTTGAAATTGAATGACAACAAAATTTAAATGTATTGAGCACTTTCATAGTAAAATAATAGGCATTGTTAAAATTTCATTCAATAACATACATAATATACCTACGTTTTAAATAACAGTAAATAATGTATAGTGCATTCAAGTAGTAAACAACGAGACAGTTTAAAACCAAGAATATCCTTCAAATGTATTATTGCAACGGCAACCAGCTCATCCGAGAGAAATAAATATAACAGTAACTGTCTTCCTTCACAAAGCGCAAAGTGTAGTGTTCAATAAAATATTCAAAAAACCTTCGACTTTTAACTGACACGAATACATAAACGTTTCCAGGCCACCCGTTGTGTATCCTTGCAAATATTACAAGTATTATTTCGCTCCAATATTCTTCAAACGCCGTAAGAAATACGTTACTATTCCACGTAGCGTAATAAAACCGCATTGGCTGCACTTTTCTTTCTATATTGCTCTGTGTCTGGACAGCATAAGTCTTCTAGAATGTATGGATCATATTTGGGCCCTATCATTGGACTTTAACACTTCTCATCCAAAAATATTATTACGCAGAAAATTTTGTTAATTGAAAAACTTCTTAATACAACTAACTGTAACAGAAACAAGATTGAATGAATGAATGGAGATAAGATTTCAGTTATTAAAATAAATTTGAATTCTGTAATTAAGTTAAAACCTTAAACTAATACTCCAACAAACTAAGAAAAGTACATTAATAATTTTAATATCAATGGACCTAACAAGGCATTGTTTCAAGATAGACAAAAAAAACGAAGGACAACAATACACCAGCGTCGATTATACAAGTAGGTTCATTGAATAGAGTTGTATGTGAGATTGAACATAGGGAACCTACGGTAGAGGGCACAGAAAGACCCGGCCTTATTCAGTTAGACAGTACATGGTATTCGTGACTTACATTCTGTATAAAACAATTCTCGGACAAAGGTTCTGGTCAGATGCGAACAACAAAGGAACAATGCGGTCGACGGGAGATGCCTTTGCTTCATTTCGATTGTGGACAGCCTATGTCCATGCGAGACCAAACGAGCATTGGTCTGCACTAGAGTTTTATTTTTTAAATCTGCCCCCATTCAGACACGTTGCTTTTGCGAGATTTCGGTGAATTGCAGGTGTTGTTCAAACGAATAGGTAAAATAAAATCAAAAATCGGTTACAATTATTTTGTCCCTGTTCTATGTACCAATACTGATGACAATATTTAACTTGAAATGGTAAAGTAGAAAGTATAATGGAATGATTGCTCTCGGAAGCCGGATGGATGTACAATGCACATCAAAAATAATGATGATAGGTATTGTTATAAAGTTAAATAACTCTTTTGCTTTGCTGGCATGCCAACATGTTGTAAAAGTTGATTGTGGAAAGGGTGTCACTTGTTTCCTATAATAATTTATTTAATTCGTATACTTAATATTGAAAAATAGAGGTAATATCATAAACATAAATTGCGTTTAGTTTTTCTTAACATAGTGTTAATTCTTTTACAGCGAAAGATTGTCCATATGTTTGATACCTTTTTCTAAAGCACCGTTGGAGTTTAACGTACGTATTACTTTTATTGATTCCAGTGAATGCCGTCGCCACAATGTAAGCAAACATAGCTGACGAATCTATCAAGCAAATGATACAAAGACTTTGGTTGGGCCACCCGCAAATAATGGGAAGTCGGTCGTAGAACCGTATTGTCTGACCGACGATGTTGACGATATGACATATTGACTTCTGAGCTCTTGATTTTGCGCAAACTCAATTCACGTTTCCTATTCAATGCTAAAGTCGGGTCAGGGGACCATTTAGTGACTTGGGTGACATTTCTTTTCTCAATTTCGACCACAAATTTATGTATTTTGACAGTTTTGTGTTTGCTTACCACAATGTTAATGTTTGTTTTGAACAATACCTACATATTTCGTTGGTAGTGAAGTAAGATTTTATGTATGACTTTCAATAGCAATTTCCCCTGCTGTTAAATTGTTTGTAACAGAATGTATCCACAATTTATTTTCAATAACATAATATCCGCATTGCACCCAAATCTAAAAAGTGCATTATAGCTGTGTTGACTCTCAAATTTACTGGCGTTATAAACGAGTGCTGGTGCATATGTGAAGATGAACGTATAAACAACGAGCGTTCAGCGCTGGGATATCCATTACAATGCAAATTCGCCTCCGTCGTCACAATTAACGAGTTACCTGCCCACGGCAACTTTTTGCCAGTCCGAAGCCCAAAATTGGACTATGACCGAGTTTGGTCACATAGTAAACTGCCATGTAGAATGTAGTCGTGTTCCTCTATTCGCAGTACGAAAACTATTTTCAGTACGTAACTTCATGACAGTTTTATTACGAATCAATAGTTGGTGTCCTCGTTGTAAACGTACGAGTTTGTGGCTGTTAAATCGAGGGTAAACTCGAAACTCGAATCTGATGCAGTGTTATACTTTGCCATTTTTAATTTGCATAAAATGCATCAAGTTTTTACTTTTGACAGACAGACTCGTTTGATTGAATGATCAATAAAATTTACATCTGTGATTAAATTCTGGCTGTCGAAATAACCATTGTATATAATATTGTAGCACATAAAATATTTGACTCTTACATTGGAATACAATTTATGAAATCATTTATTATCTTGTGCTGTTTTGTTGATATCGGCAAGTAATTGATTGGTATAGTTATTTCTAGTGTTACAGAGAACGTTAAAATAAACACATAAAAATAAACACGATGAAATTAATTCAGAGTACAAAACTGTTGCGAATTTATTACACTCAGTGAAATCGAATTACGTACTATTAGTCTCTCACGAATTTCTCGTCTCAAATTAACCAGGCAGCACCAAATTCGTTTTGACTAATGGTGTTATTAGTCTCGGCGTGTGTTCATAACGCGTGCTGTATTACTCCACTGGCTACTAATATATCTTCCAGTGAATTCTTCCTCCTCGAATGTGTGTAAACGTAATAATAAATATATACGAACAATGTCGTCTGTGCGCCTAGCATTTGTTTTGTTGTCGTTTGAGCACGTTTGTCGAAAATGTAACGACTATCTTCGACGAAAAATTGGCGGTGGAAGTAAATAATAATAAAACAGCCTATAAATGTCCCACTGCAGAACACAGGCTTCTTCCTACACAGAGAAGGCACGAGTATTGATCACTACGCTTGTTCCTGCAGATTGACAGTGGTGGAATTTAAATCTTTTTATTTATAAAAGTCCATTCCCACACTGATTGATAAAAACGAGCGCACCAATTAAATCAATTATTAACACAATAAATTTGATGCGTCAGCTGCATTTAGTACATAAACGCGAACGCTCCATCATGGAAAGCAAAATTTAATTGCATCGTTACGTCGCCGACGTCCCATCAAACATTTATCAATATTGACTAAACTCTTAATAAACCCTAATGGACGATGTGTGGTCAGAGTATACAAACACAGAACGCGTTTGCCGATGCTTTTAAAGCAGAGTAAAAAACTGTGTGTCCTGATTAATCGATGGTTATGAAGCTACACGGGAAATATTTTTGTGCATCATTAGTTGGATGTTGCTCTATGCTCTTATGGCACGTGTTACTATTATGGATTGTCTCTCTATTAGGTTTGCTGTTCGTATTAATTGTTTTATTTTGTTGTGCATTGTTGAGCTTTTTGACACACAGACTTTATTATATTATGACGAGTAGTAGTATTCATGTGCCAACCCCGTGGCTCTGCTTTTTATATGAAAATTAGGATATGCTGAGAGTAAGTTGTTTTGAGCGCATTCAACCCATATACATATTACCTCTATTCATGTTTTGTCCTTTTTATTGGCAAAGTCAAAATAATGTTTTTCCTTTTTCAATTTCGTCACTTTCATTTAGTAGACACGAAACCTTCAATTTTGTCTGAGGGGTTAGAATGGAAAATCGTACAAACAAAACCTTTGTATCCACATGTATGCTACTACGTACAAAAATATTAACATATTCATTGACTAACACAACTGTGATGGACATGTTGCGAAGTGCCTGCATTATCGCCTTATCTCGATCTTTCGTTTCCGATGAAGGGTTAATCGCTATTATTTTTATGCGCAAAACAGATGTGGAGTTCTGCTCTAATAAACAAACCAAACTGTTCTTTTATCAATTTTGTATCACTAGCGACACTATTTAAGGGTTAAATTTCGAATTCAATTGTTTTTTTCGTGACTATTCAAGTATACCAACTCTTTTAAAATTCTAATCGATGTATGAAATAACGGTCTCCTAATAAAAGTTAAGTTAATTTCGAATGTTTATAATTAAATCCAATATGAAGTAAAGTTTTATGTTTTATTGAACAGTAAAAAGCACTGCGACTAATAGATTTTATTTAGACGTTTTATGTTTATATTACGCTTGTAATATATGGTTTTAAGTTTTTATTTGCTATGCATGATACGGTAGGAATGTTTTTACAGTTCAGCTGAGTTTATTATGGTAGGGCTTGTTTTAAAATACTCACCTTCTTCAAGATTACATTGGCTCTATGAATTTTACATTGGAACTGCGGCAGTAAAATATTTGTCAAACGTTATGTGTTAAATTATAAAACACATCACTCTTTTTGAAGAAGTAGTATATACTACATTTTTAACATAATTCTATGCTCAATGTACTCTGGTTGTCTCAATTAATTAAGAGTCTAGGTAATAAATAAAAATGTAATTTAGAGTATGTTTTTTTTTTTAATGTGTATTGAAAATACGAACACAGCTTGAATTGACAGCTTGAATGAAAGACAACTTGTATTACCGGCCAGTTAGCTACAGCTCTAATAAAACCTCTTTGACGTAAAGATGCAATACTTTAAATAAAGAACGATCGTCGCGTGTCTAGAAATACACGTCGTCACTCGAATAAGAAATATGAGGTCGTGACGTTAATTACATGTAGTGGTATGCGTGCGCATGAAAAATGTTTGTTTATTTTAATGACTGTTAAATCAAAACTAATGTTTATCCTGTCCATTTGATTGATTGTTGGTAACGTTCTGAACGACGAGCTCGGGCCTTGGGCTAAAATCTCAGATCACATCAAACAAGGGAGATATGTTATAGCGCCCCGGCACGTGCGTACGCATCTGGCTCAATTTGCACTTGATACCGATTTTTGCCGCCAGTCAAAAGTACCTACACGCTCGCGTCACGTCTCTTGATTTTTGCCAAAATGCCGAGTTGTTCTGTTGTTGTTTGCAAAAATACAAGCAAAAAAGTGAACTACGTGAAAGATGGAATCTCATTTCATGTGTAAGTATTACAATATTTACATATTTCTGCTATAAAACCACAAAAATAGAAATTAATTATAACATAAATGACATTAAGTGACAATTCATCCTTAGCGTAATAATAAATACATTGCTTGCTAAGTAAGTATCATTCAATTATTCGTTCCGCTCCATGGCGCAATGGATGCGTGCGTCACCAATACTCACAAATTCAAAATGTAATGTCAGTCGCGTGGTACCTCCGCTGTACCCGGTCGTAAAATAGTGATGTAGTTTCACGAGTGATCTGTCGTAGCGATAAAACAATGTATCGATATAGTGTTAAAGCGTGTGTTTTAATGTTTTAGTTGTTTATTTAACTTTAACCGTCTTCAAAAAAGGTGGTTCTCAGTTCGACCCGTATGTATATATCCCGTATGTATATGTCAGCGAAACACGACGCCGACACTTCGTGTACATTAGTATTAGTTAATTATGTAGTATGTATTTATAGTATTATTAAGTTGTATTAAGTAGAGTATTGTTTATATTTATATAGGCCTTGATGCCTGAAATAAATGGATTATTATTATTATTATATGTATGCTATTGCGAGATTATCTCGTGTTCGGCTAAACCAATTTTAGTATGGTTTTCAGAAAAGTATTTGTTACGTTTAGGCGAAGGTACATTAGTACATATTGTAACCGACTTCTAAGAAAAGGAGGTTATCAATTCAACCCGTATGTATGTTATATTTCCAGAACTGCGTAGTTTCGTATATATTAGTCTATATCAGCGTCTGAACAAATGTGCCCAATTTCAAAAGTGTATGTATGTATGTTTTATGTTTGTATTCGCATATATGGAATTACCGAATTACTTAAGTCGGCCGGAAATATTTTTTGTTGTACTAGGTATTATTCAACTTAGGGAATGCTGCAAGCTTTATTAAAATCGGTTCAGTAGTTTTAGAGATACGACGGTGTCAGTTTTTTTAGCAAAAATTAAACTTTATCAAAGTTGGTACAACGATCTGAGCATGAAGAAGTAACAAACACACATATTCACAATCTTTCGCTTTTGTAATATTAGTTTGATTAGCAGTGCGCCCTGGGTTTGCTCGTGGTACATACATAGTCTTTTACGCTCAGGTATAAAATACTTTACCTTTCTAATTTTGACATAGGTCCGATTTATCCTGGGATAAGCGCATTCAAACAAACCCTTCAGCTCGTTAATATAAGTGTAGAGTAATCTACCTACTCATTTGTTTAATTTTTCAAGTCAAATAGATATATCAATACCGAATAATACCGACTATATAATATTTTTTTATTTATTTGATGAACCATATTTTGTTGTCTGTTTCATCGATAAATATTTTATCGACCAATTTTTCTCATCATTAGCGTGTGTGAAAAATGCCGTGATTGGAGCATTGATTTGTGTGAGTTAACAGTAACAATGATATTGTTGTGTTTGTGGCAAATCACGTTGACTTTTATGTTTGTGTGTGCGCTGTTGAGATAATCGTTTGGGCGTGTACAAATATAAATGTGTGAAAAGTGGCGACATCGGGTACGCATACTAAAATTACAAGGATAGCAAATCTCCCTTGTTTGATGTGATCTGAGGCTAAAATTGTAGGCTCATACATTTGTTTAGTTACAGATATGATGGGTGTTTGTTTATTTTGTTTTGTTTGGTGATTTGCTTTGCGCAGCTTTTATTTTATACAAACTTTTTGCGTAAACATTAAAGGTTTTATAAGCTGCGTTTTTAAGGTCCTATAATCTTTTGGTTATACTTATTTTGGCTATAGTTCGATACAAATATGGAGTTACGGACTACGGTACAGTGCTGATTTATGTACTAAAAATTAATACATGTAATGGTATTAAGTTCTATTTGTACTTGATTCCTAACATAGTTTTAAGCTTCCATATTTTACTAACAATATAAGTCTGTGAAAATAAAAATAAATTAAAAATAATAAGATTTTATTAATCGAAAAGGTAATTGCACTTACTGAAAGTTAGGAACAATGTAGGTTTTTAATAATAAAAAATATTTTTCGTTCTTGTCGGAACCCCAAGTAGGTAGTAATTAAATAAAGTATTCATAAGGTGTTTATCCGTAAGTAAAAATACAACATTACCTTAATACTTACACTCAAACCGTGATTAATATAAATTATTGACCGTCTATTCCACGACCCGAGCGAACCACAAATCAATCAGCTATCCCCAACAACTTACGCAAGTAAACGAACAAAGAAACAAATGTAATATTCTTAGTTAAATTAAATTACGTTTCAATGCCTCGTTATAATATCCTACAGCGATAAGTGCCCTTTATTTTAGAAGATAGCGGCTAACAAAGATAAACTCTGAATGCTTAAATTTATAATTAGAATAAATAGGAAGCTTGGATGTAGATTAAGATATAAATTCTCAAGTTAACTGATAAACTATCGACGATTTAAATTAAATAAACCGTTAAGATTTCGATTTCGAAGCTTATTTTTATTTAATTAACACTACTATTTTGAAATCAATAATTGTATTATTTAATTTCTTAATTAAATAGGTCTTTATTTAAAATATTTTTCTTAGAACTCAATACATATTATTTAGGGGTTCTTTTAGGCATTAAATAGGTAATAAAGGTTTTGCAGTCCATTTATTTTAAATTTAGTATCTGTAATGTCGATTTACATCCTCGTAATTTTCATGCAACTTAGTAGAGAATTTATAATCTATGGATGCAAAATGTTTTTATCTACTACAACTAAGGTGTTTACAAGAATGGATATTCCTTTGGCTAGGACGATAGCATAAGTGGCTGGTATTCTTTTATGTGAATATACGGCCCGTATTAAAATGTATACGTACTAAAAACTTATACAATAATGTTAATGAAATAGATATTTTAATTTAGAAAAATTAAAATATCTATTTAAGGACATATTTATTTGCAAATTTCACAAGTTCACCCTTTCTATAACAGTAATAGATTACATTTATTTCAATAAAATTTCTATATTTAAAATACATTCAAAGAATTAGGTCACTGCACTTTATGATTTAAAAACTAAATTCCGCAATATATTAGTTTGGCAAACGCGGTTGATATGTCGCTATGTGTCCGATAATCGCAGTTTATAGCGACACCCATAAACATATGACGATCATTTTATGGTCTAACATGATTAGCGATAGACCAAGCCAAGTAGAACGAAACAAATAGCACAATTCATGTCACTATAAATATGTCACGTTGTGTAGTGTTGCTCAATATATTTTTCCACCAATTTGCCGCGTAAAACAAAAGAAGATCCACACGATTCTTTCATTTTATCTCGTTTCTTGGCCCGCGTGGCCGCAGTGTTGATAAACCTTTATTTAATAAGGTGACTAAACGCATAACTTGAGCGAGATAGTGTCCCCGACACTTGTTTAAGTGTAAACTGCTGTTCTTTTCTGATAAAATGTCACATTTCGATAATTTAGCAAGAGAAGCGACAGGGAACTGGTTTAGTATCGACACTTCACTAAAAATACACAAAAATGTATTTACGGACGAGTAGGAATAAAATGTACGATATTAGACCTTATATTAAGACAGCTCAAAAAGTTTCTTCTTTGCTAGAAAAATATCGAATGGTGATCTGAGATTTGGTCTTGATAAGTGATGCAATAATCGATAACAAAAACAACTGAATGTGCATGTAGCTGAACAGACCATATGCGTCCTATAAAAGTAAATAAATAAATCATAAATTACGATTATTTGGACAACTCGATAACGTAACAACTCTATAACACTCCGAAATGAGTTTTTAACGCTTCATTATAAACAAAACTTTCGCGAAGCAACTTGTTTGACTTGACAGAATGATAGGTAATGGACAACTTTATTACAGTGTTAACAAGTTCGAAAAAATAAAATAACTGTTCTGCTATTCGGGATTTAAAATACAAATTGGTGTTGTCTCGAAGTTGGATGCGCGCCGCTGGCTAAAAAGTCATTGGAGGTGTTAAACCAGCCTTCGATAATTAGGTAATAAATATTTATAAACGAAGAGCTGGCTCGTCACAACGCTTGTTGCACATTTATTCGTTTTTTGCTGTTTGAACGTCAAAGGAGTTCGTATATCGAACGACCAGCCCAAAGTTCTTTTGCTTATATCACATTTCATTAGACCAACTTCATACTCTAATCAGACGACTTAGGGATTAAATTCCAACGACAGTTAAATAGTGTTAAGACTTTCTGTATTAAAAAGAAAAGGTGTGAATAATAACTGGGATACTTATTTGCAACTGCAACAGTAAGGCTGTGCAGATGGGATTTCACAGTTAGCTAGTTAGGCTTAAGAGTGGAATATTTTTATTTTTATGACAGGAGCAAACTTAAATAAAGCAATATACAGGGGAAGCTGTCGTAACAGGAGCTCAGATTTAAATATTACAACCAAGATTATTGAGTATTTCATATGTGCAGAATTATATGAAAATATGGATGAGGCTGTTGAAAGATGTGAATAAAATAAGTAATGACGCTGTTGGTAAGAAATTTGTTTATTATTTTCTGGTTGAATAATTTATAAAGGAGTGTAAAATGTAATATGGTCTGGATAACAAGGAATATACATGTGAAAAACCCTTTAGTCTAAGCTATCAAAACATTAATACAAAAATTTTGTTCCGTGTCTCTTAGTCTTGGTAATTTATGACATTAAAAGACTAAATGGCTAACTACGTAAATAGGTTTTTAGTAATATAAGAATGAAAACCTGTTTTAGAAATATTAAAACAACTATAGCACTCATTCTAAGTGTTTTGACAACTCCTTCTATTGCTCAACGTTATTAATTAATATTTTTCAATCCAAGTCACATACATATGTACAATCGATAGTTAAAATTAAACAATAAATGTCATAATAAATTAGGTGAACAAGTTACTTTTTAGGTCGCTATCTGACGAGAAGCATATTGAGACAGTTAAATAATTTTATTACAGGAAACATTCCCCAATTGATTGCCTGTTCTGTTGTTTTTCAGATACTTGTGGTTTCAGGTTAACAATGACATTTGGTTGTAGCTGCCAATGTTTAAATTAAAACAACAAAATAACATCCGAAAATATCAAATTTATGTGAGACAACTTTCAAAACACAAAGGCCAAAGTAACCTTTTATTCTCGTTATCAAATTAGATTATTTTATTGTGACGACCAGAAATAAAGATAAGCGTAATAAAATACAACTAATTGTTCCCTAAATTGCATAAGCAACAATAAATTCACCGGAATTAGGTAAGTCAATTAACAAACAAAAGCAATTAATTAAGCAGATACATTGCAATGATGCCCATATAATCCCACAGGGGTCTAATGCTCAAACAAAATTAAATTCAAATTTTAAAACATGTTCAACGACCAGAACCAGCCAGCATTACCAGCAAAAGTTACACGCTTCGAATTAAAGTCCCATTCAAATTTGAACCTTACAAAACAAAATTAGGATACTGGAAGCTAAATATACTCTCATGGTATCCCAGCTACTTGCCGAGGCAGTTCTCTACATAAAACCTTCCAATTATTTCCGCTCCCTAGTTATCGGGTCGCATCTTGCATCAATCCACTCGTATTACACAAAAATTTACGAGAATGAGACTTCTTCGGCTGTGATTAACAATAAATTGTGAGTTAACAGCCCTACGTCAGACGTCTGCCTCTATCCATACTTTTATAAAGCGAGACACTTCCACAACAGCTGATTTATTGTATTTCTCTTTGTTTTGTGTTTTGTCGTCTTTATTGTTTTATTTGTGCCCTTGTTTTTTTAGTGGACCCGTTTATTTTGAGACAATTTCTTTGTTGTACCGCCATTTAGAGCACCGCTTTATGGAGCATAATTTTCACCGTTATCAGTGACATCTGCTGAAGCGTTTAAATAATATTTTTTACACAAACTTTTATATTATCCTTGATTTATGATTAGATAAACTGGCACCTGTTTTTGAAATTTATGCTGCTACATAGCTTCCGTTTTCTCACGGCAAAAGACAGGTCTGAGCCAGGCTCGCCAAGAAATCAGTTTTTTTTTTCAGTATGTGATTCCTTCATATTTCAAATACTCTCAAAAGAAAAATATTGTAATATTTTTAGAGTAGAACGATAGCTAAAAGATAATGGCGCAACCATACAACAGCGTATATTGTCAGATTTCAAAATTTTGTAGCACGTAGGTATAAAAATACTTTAATCATGTAACAATTTTCAATAATATATTTAAAACAACCTACCAACATTTCTAAATACATTCACAAATTTCTTTTATTTTCAAATCCTTATTATTAGGTACTTACTTTAATTGGTGTTCAACAAAAAAATCTCATCATTACGATCAGATAAAACAAAGATGTTTACCAAGAAGTAACAACAGGCGTACCATAATAAAATCGGGGCAATATCCTTAACAAGGCAACAAGGGAGCTAATTAAAATTTTAAACCCAATGACCGCTGTAAGATGCAGTAATAAAGTTGTCAAGGAGTCAGTGTGGACGTCAGCTAACGACTATTGTGTAAATCCGTGGGAGATCAAAATAATTTCGTTTAGGATTTCAGTTTTATGTTGTTGTTACGTTTAGTGAGTATGTTTATTGGTGTGACCATTGGAGGTTGTGGAACTTAGGAGAATACATATGTAGATGACTGTGTATGAAAACATCTGACTTTTAAGTACGTCGATACGTAATAAAAATATAGTACACTAGCTGTGCCCCGCGGTTTCACCCGCGTGAATGACAATTATTACACTATCTTTATAAATTATAGCCTATCTGTTTTTCTAATGTAAGAGCTACATCATTGTAAAGTTTCACTAAAATCAATTTACTAGTTTTTGCGTGAAAGAGTAACAATCCTCCACAAATCCATTCTCACGAACTTTCACATTTATAATATTAGTAGGATATATTTTTACTTTGTCAATAACATAACTAAGAACATAAAGCGAACGTGTTCAAGCGTTAATGATGACATAATTTTGTACTAAAAGTACAAAATTGTAATCAATACTCGTGAATGTATTGTGATAAACGAAATGCCAGAAATAGGATCAAAACCATTCCGACCTCACAGCTAGTCACTGACGTCATCAACCTCTAATCAGCATTTCGAAACTGAAACACAACGTAATCAAGGAAGAAATAAACAGCTCTCATTGATTGGTTCATCAAACAGCTAAGAGTCAACGTTAATCAGGAAATGGTCTATTGTCCTGACTTCTATCTAAAGTTCCTAGACACTAATATTAAAGTGAAGTATTTAAGAACATTCAGTTCCCTTTAATATCCCACTGTCAAAGTTAAGCCGGAACCCCACAGCGGCGCACGGAGAGGCTGTGCACGTGTGTTCAGCTTCGCTTTAGTACAAAATGTATGAGAGCGTTTCCACCGCAGCGCACGGACATGCTAAGCAGCAAATGACGTCATAAACACACGAACGTAGCTCAACCCACGGCCGTGCGACGCATCCGAGCTGCGTGGGTCGGCCATTTCTCTGCGACCCACGACTATGTACAGTCACGAGCAAAAATATGTACACACATAATATTGTTGAAGCATTATTATAAGAATAAGCTAATATAAATAAGAGGTACAATTAATGTTCCTAGTATATATACATACATTTAAGTTGTGATAAGTATAATTTATGTAAGAACTAAGTAATTAATAATACAAATAAGTAAAACAGATGTTACTACACAATAGCTAAATTGTATCGTTACTTGGAAGAGCTATTGTCTATATTATAAAAATAATATATTGACTTTGAGTAATTTTTTTTTTTTATTAAAAAAAATCTTTGAACCATTTTATTTTCAAGTGTCATCTGTCAGTATGCATTGATTGCTAGATGGCAGAAGAGATTCGACAAAAAATCTCACTAATTTCGTTTAACAATTTCGCATATTATTATGTATACATATTTTTGCTCGTGACTGTACCCCACGCATAGCTATGAGCTGTGTGGGCGACACATCCGTGTCCGTGCGCCGCAGTGGAAACGGAGGCCGACGCCGCCGAACTAATGAGCCCACGCAGCAGAGGTGAGCCACGCATCCGTGTACAGCCTGCGCAGCGGTGGGGTTCCGGCTTTACAGATGTTCCGATTAGTTTGCTGTTTGCCAATTCATCAAAGATTTGATTGTGTATAGCTATTTTAATGAACAGTGCTGCTAATGAATTTGCAGTAACTACGACTAATTCAAAGAATTTAAACTTCTTCAGATAATCAAGGAGATTATAATTGACTTAAAGAACTTTTACCAAATGCTAAAATTCCATATATCCACACTGTTTCTGTAAAATATATTATGTTCTATTTTATTTACTTTTGACTTGACTTCGAGCATGTGAGTTATAGAAAATATATTTAATATCTTTTATTTATTTCTTAACAGGGATTGAACATGCTCATACGAAAGGCTAATTATAAAATTAATCAAAAGAAAACACGGTCCTAAACAGTAATAAGTATAAACTAATTTATAAAAAAAAATAACTAAAACTAAATTATACCATCTAGAGCATATACATATTTTATAGTCATCATATCCCATTTGGTTTACAACATTAATCATGGACAACACGAAACTCCCTAATTAAACTATATAGAGGCAATTAAAATGTACTAGATGAAATTTTTCATACAAAACATTGTTTCCTGTTGGCCTATGGTGTTAGGCCGGTTTGGGCCCCTGCTGTTTCAATTAAATCACTGACAATACTTCGAATGCCTGACCAGTCGATACCAAAACATACCGCTTTTGGGACTCATTATAGTTGGATGAAGTGGTCTTGGTAACAGACTAGACTACTTTAAAATTTTCTACTTTTTTTCATGTTGCTGTTCGAATGCAGTTCTTTATATTTCGTTTTTTTTTGTATAATTATTAAGTTTGAAAAAAAAACTGCTTAACGATAATACTTAGTGTTCTTTAGAAAATAAAAGAATGAAATGAGAGCGAATGTGAAAATGTAAACGTCTCTTACATTTACTCTATTCTCAGAAAGAATGAGTACTATAACACAATAATTGTCATGAAAACAACTGTGTAAAATTACTGCCGAAGACTAAATAACTTACTAATCAGCTAAATATTTAGGAACTTACAAGCCAATGTACAATAAATTACATTAAATAATAAATATTTTAATAATAAAAAATCGAATATCAAAACTGTTTATTCCACTAATAATCTTGTTACGGACCTCACGACTGTACGCATGACGTGCCGACGAAGCACTGATACCATCTAATCCAGATTTCCCCTACTATTTAATTGATTATTTCATAAAGATTAATATGACTCGTCATACTTGACGGTCCGTGGTATTGAACACAAAAATTCTACCAAACAATCGTTGTCATGATAAAAACAAACCATTCTTAGAAGACCTTTTCTCATCAAACAACTTCTAAATTTTTCGTC
The DNA here is from genome assembly GCA_905146925.1 of Autographa gamma. Lineage (NCBI taxonomy): Eukaryota > Metazoa > Arthropoda > Insecta > Lepidoptera > Noctuidae > Autographa > Autographa gamma. The sequence goes on from LR989858.1 coordinate 5,060,759, forward strand.
TAAGTTTAAAAGAATGAGAGGTCTTTATAAATCGGTTGGTTTAAATGTTCTTGCTAATAATTTTCAAGTTCAAAGTCGATTCAATTGAGTTCAATCTTGAGTTGAGCGGGTCGTTAAATGTGATACGTATGATTGATGTAGGAACACTTAATTGATTTATTCGGCAATTGATTCAATTGGAAAAGGGGTTAGAGTATTTACTAAGACAATTCAGTATTTTGATAACATTATTCTGTGCCTACAAAAAACTAAAGAGTTAAGGCATTGTAATTAAATGAAAAATAATAATCCATACACGTACAAACGTCCCACTGCTGGGCACAGGTCTCTTCTCATATGGGGAGGGGACGAGCATTGATCAACTCGCTTGCTCATTGCGGATTGGAGATTTCAGATCCCAAATTGTTGGAATCCATTATAATCGAATGCTACATATATTATATATGATTAAAACATTAAGATACGTAGGTATCAAAATAGATTCTATTGGAAATATATCAAAATTAAATCCACACTATTATCAACTAACGTCGATGACAATAATGGTCTGGCCTAATAAACACAAAATTTATAGCTATCAATAACTATCTCCTAAACTATCGGAACAATGCCACGGTATTTCACATACCGTAATACCAGTGTCTCAACTAAAACCGATCGTAATTAAAGGCAATAAACTCAAACTCAATGTCTATCAAATGGTCATTATCAAATACTTTCTCAAGGCAATTTTTATCAATTTCACCGGACGTTGGGCCTATAAATTTATTTAGGAGTCAACAGCCATAGGTCCTCGGGAATCGTCGATTGTTCTAGATTAACGAACCATAGCATCGTAATAGAAGACACTATGATCTTATCTGCTCATCAATGTCAGTCTCAAATCTATTTAAGAGGCAATTAGTAAAGTCATGTATGTACGGGTTGTAATATCTAATGTTGCTGTTAAGAAATGAATAATTAGTCTGTTCTGATGGTCAAGGTAACATAGTTACCTTAATAAGTTATTACTCCACAGATTTTCTTATTGAAAGAGTCGCAAGGTGCAAGAATTGTTTCACACAACTTTCTTACAACATTTAGGTAAAAATTACCGGTAGGTCTTGCCAAAGACACGTTTTATTTTTATTCACAGTGTGATGTGTTTGTTATATATTTGTTACTCGTCTTACACATCAAACTTTACCTGATCATAATTCACTTGGAAAATTAAAGCATCTAGCAAATTTTGTTCAAGATGCTCCAAAATCTACGTACCAAATACAAGTCAGTATATTTTCGCATACAATCTTGCCCCTTGTTTTATTCTATGTAGCCATAAATATAAGGAGGAGGACCCCCCTGCTTGCGTCACAATGTCCTTTCCTCTTATCTAGACATCTACAAGGCGCAACACGACATTAAAGGCTACCGACACGCGTGTATTAAGCCTTGTGTCATGGACCCATGCTCTTATCCCAAAGTCATTGCTACAGTTCTCTTTCATTTGTTTTTTAGCTTTATGATGCTCTTACTGATAAGGAAGATACAGTGTGTCAGATCATTGATGGGGACTTTAGATTTATAACACCAGGATAGTGGTAATTTTTGTTGAATTATTGTATCTTCGACGGATGTAGAGTACCTAAATGGTTCAGTATATTAAAGCACTAAATCTTTATAACCACATGGCGTGAATTAACTGTCAAAATATAGTGAAGCTTACTGACCTAAGCCAATTTACAAAAGATTAAAATTGTTAAGCCTCAATTTATTTCAACACAACCGCCGAAAGATATTGATAAAAAATACGTGATTAAGTAATGATTTATCGCCCTTAATAGGTATCAAACCCTTTTCAATCTAAAGACAGTGGTTACGAGCAAGGCGTTTGAAGAAACTCCTCAAAAACTTTTGTTAGTTAATTCTTATTAAAAGTACTCTAAAAAAGTTAAAGCTCACCCTTGTTACTTAAGGCGATTTACGATGGAGTCGACTTTATAAAAACTTTAATGCACCTGTTCGGTCCATTTAGCGGAGGTGACCGAGTTTGAGTGCCGTGTTAAAAAACGTAGGTATTCATAGTGTAAAAACGATCAGTTTATTTCCTTTTGTTCGAATAAAATGTGGATCAGATAATGCGACTTTTTTCGGACGTTTAAATTGCCACGTCCATGGCTCCTTATGGAGACCCATATCCTACAGATGATGCCGTACCTCATGAATATGCGAGCGCTCCTGATTATAATATGCTTTTCTAAGGACTCCAGGGATTGTACGGAAAACACAGTCGGTTTATACCCGAGGCATATAAGCTTAACAAGGTTACGTAGACAAAATTAATATAGATTAGACTTCATAACTTTCAGCGCCTAATTAGGGATGCCGCAGACGATCTATTATGGTTGGGAGAATGCTCGGTTTTGTCATTCTTCGCACAAATTTTGTTCATAGGTACTGGAATTTGCACGATGCTAATTTCTGTTGTGATTATTTACGTATAAGCCTTATTGACATGGTTTAAAAATAGTTATTCCTTGAAGACAATATTGTATAAAGTGCTTCCTTTCTGTGAGAAGAAACTGTCGTTCTAATAATATCCAGATAAACAAGAGAATCACGTTCTATTTCTAGCCATCTGTGAACTCATTTCTAATTGTGTAAAAATAAAATACCTAATAGAGCGATCGGGCTCATTTGCCTCTCACCACTGCCACGCAATAAATTAGAATTCAAAAACTTTATCCGATCACTGATTTGATGACAAACATCGGACAGTATAAGTGATGTGGGTCCTACCAAATTTATGTCAGCGAACCAGAGATATTGATTACGCGTTGGAGACTTTAAAGTCGTAAGTTATAAATTTAATTGATTTAATGTTCGAGATTTATCAACACCACGTTCATTTGCGGTAAATTAATGATGGCGTTTATGTTAATTTTCTTTCTGTTGCTCATTCATTATCTGATTTTGAAACTGCAGAGATTTTTTATTACTTCTTCATCTTGATTAAAGAAAATGCCAAATGTTCTAATTTATGTCTTTGTTTTTTGAGAAGTAACTCTAAACTCTACATATTTATTTATCAGTTCACTTATCTAAACCAGGTTTCAAATAATAGAATAGTAATCATTCTTACGCAGGGTTGCCGTGCCAATAGCAACTTGTAAGGCTATAATGTAATACAATGTAAACAAAAGATTAACACATCACGTAGTAAACACAGTAGAACTGATGTGTAGATCACGTCTTACCAAATAAAACGAGCTGAACCACGAATTAATTACACATGTCCAACTTCCTCAGGAGAAAGTAATTAACATTAAACGAGCAATAACTCCACCGCCACTCAGCCGACCCTAATTTGACACTGGACATTATAACCTATAACTGAAACGACGGCGCCAAGACGATATCATATTATCTGGTATCAACAATCTCGAAAATATCGAATGACAAAGAATGGACTGTTTATTACGAAATAACGATCTATCGGCGGCTGTAGACGAAGGCACCCGAAAATAAAACGATCGCTAACCAGACGTATAAAATAACAGAGAAAAAAGTTTCGAGATTAGAATCGGAGTATTTATGTTAAGGAAACGATGAAGGCGCGCGTTTAAAGGTTAACGATTCCTATCAATTAAGGTTATGGGTCGAGTCAACGGGCCCTTGGGTAGACCCCCGCTGCGCCAGGATTTCGCACCTGTCCTTTTCGGTTTAGTTTTTCACGTCAACGGCACCCAGAAATTGTTACAGGTGCAAAATGATTGTAAGGCGACCATCAAAGTTGCAAATTACGGATATACACTCAAAAAATAATTTATTTATTATTATTATTTATTTATCTCAGTACAATTTTTTATAATAAATACTTAACTTTAAAATTTAAATAGCTACTAAATATTGATGTCCATATAACTTAAAATATGATTAATTAATATTGACGTAAGTTATACACAGTATCAAATTACTAAACAACATTTTGGAATGTATCGATACAGAGATTTAAGCTACATACAACATATAAATTAAAAATTATCGTCAATCGAAGATAATTTAAACAAATCGAGTCTCCTGTTGTGACTAAAGCGATGGTTACACTATTCTCTAAAGTTTTTCTTTAGATATTAAACAAGGTCCTTATTTATGGATATGTTAATTCTAATAGAAAGTGCCAGTGCCCTACTGCGCGGGAGTGGAACAAATCGCTTGCTTGATACGTAACTTCTCGATAACAATTCATTTTGTTAAATATTATTACTAAAATATTAATTTTATAAGGTATGACATTTGATTTTTATGTTTGCTAAGAAAAGGTTAACGAATAGATTTGTTACTTAAGGACGACAACCGTTACGAATTATGACGTTTTTTTTTTAAGAAGTCGGCATTTTTTGATTCGACATTTCAATTATTATGGCATTTAATATGATGCATACTACAAATATTTACAAAGGACAATGGCGAACTCCCATACAAATTTTTGTTGACATAATTTTGTTGTGTCTACTAATAAAAAAAATCTTAAAATATAGAGTTTAGATTTCTGAACAATATTGTCTTAAGGTTCACTGATGAACGAAGTCACGAATAAAAGATATTTAACTTTTAAAGAATTTGAGGCCAGGTGCATAGAGAAAAGTAGAGTAGGTGTCTTGTCATTTAAGATTTGTTCAAACCATAGACTTTACATATACGTAGACCGATACCATCGTTAGTTTCCCCTTGTGCCAAGCGAGAGCACTTTTTAGTCTGTATCTAGTACATTCGTTTACTGATTTTAGTTATTTTTCACGCAACGAGAAACTTATATACGAAACTATCGATAGTTTTGACATTGTTAGGATAATATTAGTGTTTGAGATAGAATTAATAAAACGGCAAGCTAAATCTTCATATATAATTCACGAAAAAACTGGTTCATACTAGTACTTACGGTTCAAACTCTGACAGACTCACTCTTTAGTTTCTTATCTATACTCTAAGGTTCAAACTAAAAGAAATTCAAATAAGTATCTAAAAGTGAAATTAATAGGCAAGCAATTAATTACTTTTGCCCGACCTTGCATTTTTATAACAGAAATTCATAGGAAATATGTTGAAGAAGTAAACCTCGTGAATTGGTCACTATTTTTTTAAAAGATTGAATGCGGTCATTTCATAGTTATTAATATATATATAATTAAACTAGGTTTTTCCTGGTATCGCTTTGATAATATAGAAAGTAATAATCAGAGGTATCTTTTAAAATCTATAATCCTTACAGAATATGTTAATGTTTCTTTATATTTCTTGTAATATAGTTAAATGCACAAAATCGTCTATAAAATAGATGACCATCTGCAAGAATGAAATAAAAAACAGCATTAATTCTAACAGGGGATTGTCAAAGAAATTAAACAACATAGCTATATATATTTTTTTGATTATCTATTTTCATCCTCCCTTATCACGATATCATCCAGGAAACCAGCCAGTGGTGAGAAGCTTTACACGACTTCTCATCGTGAAAAACAAATCGTCTTTTACACGCAATAAAATCCAAAGTAAGAAGTGGGATCAGAGTCAAAAGTTCACAGCAAAATATCGTCGTAAGTGGTAGATAATCGGAATCCTTTGGCAAGCACAAGTCACAGGAGATATGTAGAAAGTCCATACGCATTCCAAATCAAAATCAAAAAGAAAATAAGTCATAAATAAAATAACAATAATAGGAATAACGAACGTTTAAATTGACAGATCACAAACAATGACAATTGTCATAACTCAAAATGTCACATTGATTGTATCCGTTGTTGTTGCCATGCTGCAATGAAGTTTACCCACTTATTATATTTCTCTATGAAGTTTACGTAATATTATTTTGATTTTATTTATTCATTTCGGTAATGTTGGGAAGAAATAATATGTCCTTAGATTATTCTTGTTCATAAAACTTCAATATATTCTAAAAAAAACAGTTTTTTAGAATACCAGCGAAATATATTCGTATGACTTAGTTTAGATTTAACTTTCACATGGCAACACTCAAAGTACAATTTAATCAATTGTATTTCCAATTTAAAATATATTTTTCATAGATTTAGACGCTATTTGAATAATGCTTGATAAAACGTAACTTATTATTTCATGTAAATCTGTAATATCGACGTTTGTAGACGCATAAGAATTACATCAACAATTATTTCGCCATTGTCCTTTGCATTTTTGTACTTGCTTTTGAGCAGGGACTTTTTTCTCTTTTTCACACTTCAAAAGCTTCTATTACGCATTCTATTTCATATTCAATTCTAAGTTTAGGTCTATTACATGACTAGGTAAGTACAAGGCTCAACTCAAACGAAACTGAACAATCTCCAAATCCTAAATGAAAGCTAAAACATAATAATATAAATGTTATCATAATAAAGAGTGCTTGAAATGTATTCGATTCCATCATTCGCCGGTATCTTAATTTAAGTAAACACTCTCGTTTAATGAAGAGACACTAAATAAGTGGATCTTTGATGACAGATAGGTTTTCATTTGGCTCAGTGTAATTGTGTTTGACGAGAGGATTTCAAGATAGAATAAGATAGAATTTCTCTCTACAAAAGTTTATTGTTTTTGTTTAAATGAAATTATATCTTTAGTGTAATATTTTAAGCTTTAATGTGCTCAGTTCTGAGGTAAGTCAATGAACTTTTTGTAAGAGAAAAAAATTTACCGGGCCACGAGAAAAAATGCCTGCGAGGCGGACTGAACTAATAAAAGCGGTAGTAAATGGCTCATCATAACTACATGAATGTACGAGGAAGGCGGCCATAAGACGCTGTTTGAAGCTTGCCACCAACACCTGAAGTGCTGACCACGACCCCTCTGTCAAGAGTGATCCCGACCAGGAAGACTCTTCTGATTCCGTTTTATAATATTAAGCTTTCTGCGTTTAACCATGAGTTAAAAAAAATAAGCACTAGGATATTTTTTTGGTTCTAAACTTATATTAGCGCAAAACTACAAGTAACCTAATAATTACCGGTTGGAGCTTATACAAGTTTGATAGAAAACCAGCTTTAAAACTAGGTCTAGGTAAATTGGTTTGGAATCAATTAGCAAGTTTGTAGGTAAAGGCACAAAGGTTTCCGATAATGGAGTTCGATAGAGTTTAGATAAATAATTTACTAATTTCCCGAACTTTCGCAACTGGCTTGTGTTTTCTGAATGTTGGTAGGAACTTATTACTTGACCTACTTTGAGAAATCATATCGATTGATACTCGATAAACATTGTTCAAGCTTAGTCCGTTTATACACGAGGCAACTCGAGTGTTGATACCCGACAAATTAAGTGTACGGGCAACTTCCACCATACAAACTCATGGAGGTTAGTTTATTATAGGGTCACGTAGAAGGCAACTGAAGTCATCGGCTGTCGTAGACTTGCACCGCCTCGTGTACGAAGAAACTAATGTTGAATGTGGTCGTGCAGAGTTCAATAAGGTTAAAAGACTTTAAAATCAAATGTGACCTAACAAGCTAGTGCTTTAACAAGGCAATCAAGTCTAAGGCAAGCAATCTGTGGGCGAACAAACCACAACTTTATTTACTTCGAATGATCGCTTGCACGACTGTGTGAGTTACAATACCTTTCTCATATCCCTTGATGGTAGCATAACTTTAAATTGTGACGTTTATGAGGTGTTAAAAAATGTTTATTTCGTGCCTGTAATTGCATATCACTTAGGTTTATAGCTAAAACGGTTTTATGATGTTACTCGACATGACTACCTACGGAGAATATAAAAATATTTTTGTATAAAAATATATTTTATTTTAGAACTTAAAAAAAAATAGTTCTGGATTTTCGCATTACCAGCCAGTACTTAATTTGATCGCTGAAGCAATAGGGTTATACGCGTAAATATAATAGTGAAGAATAAACCAAAAATTGCTGACCGAAGAAAAAATTGCAAGTAACTAAAATAAAATAATAATTTAAACCTTCTTTAAAATTTTCTCCTATAGTGCAGATTAAGCAAGAAAGTTTACAGTTTCAATTAAAGCCGCTTTTTTCGTTACCTCGCTTCGGTTTTAAAAGTTCTAGTCGGTTACTGGAAAGCTCAAACTTCGTTATTTCTCCACTCATAGTTGCAATAAGCTTGACCAAACTTCTTTAAGCTTTAATTAATGTTATAAGTGTTTATAATCTTTCTTTAATGGTAATTTGAAGTAGTTTTTAATACAATTCATGATAAATTGTGAACTTTTTGTGTTTTATGTATTGAAGTAAAAATATCAACAAAAGATATCTGTCTATTTGACGTGAGTTTTCATCCCGCATGAGTACCTAGATCATGTTTTAAATGTTGTCATAGTGATTCTGTTATTTGGGGCGGAGACGAATCCAACAAATCATGAAAGCCCGATCAAACAGTTCTTCAACAGACCTTCGGGTTTTTAATATTAGTACGGAAATAAAAATTAAATTGTTAAACAAATCTCTATTTCAATTTAAAAGTTTTGAGCAGAGATAATCAATACGCCTAAAAAAATGCTCCCATAATTTTTACAAAAAGCTAAAAATAATTATATATCTGTTATTTTGTGTGCATGGGTCAGAGTTCATAGTCCGACAAATAGTTCTGCTGTGAGCTAGATACGTCTATCTGGGACGGTCCAGTGCAAAGCTTAATTTATAACAACCGAGCTAAGCTAGAACATGAGCTGTGAATGCAAACCGTATTAATAGACTTGTAGTTAAATTTAATTATGTGTGTACTTATATGTATTACAATTTACCAAGTATGATGGTCAACATATTGTATGTTGATCATCACTTTGTAAATTGGGAAAACGGGATGAAGGAGACATGCATAAAGACATTCTAATACTACAAACAAACCAATCAATAAAATAATAATATAATAATAATAATAATAATATCCCGGGACATCTCACACACGGTTGTCTGATCCCAAGCTAAGCAGAGCTTGTGTTATGGTAACCAGACAACTGATATACATACTTATATATTTCTAAATACATACATATTATAGATAAATTACACCCAGACACCTAACAAATGATCGTGCTCATCACACAAACATTTGTTCTGGGTGGGAATCGAACCCACGACCTCTGGTATAGCAGTCAGGGCCTCTAACCACTAGACCAACAGGCCTGTCAAATATGATCATGGGCTACCATTTACAAAGACTAAAATCCCTCAGACTACGCGTGAACAATTTTGTATACACTTAGAGTAGGAAAGACACAGGAACAGCAACAATAAGTAAGCCTTATGTATGTCATAAAGGAAATTTTGTTGCATAACCACTACTATTGAAAGTTTCCAAAGAAGGCCACTAAAACACTTTGTCTACTTCGGTATCAAAAGTTAAGATCTTACGTTTGGCAGTCACTTTGGCAAATACGCAAGAGATGGCTCAATAATATATTTACCAAATAGTTTACCAAACTTGACCAAGTTGAGTTTCCGTACTAAATTATCATAATACAGTGTAAGATTCCTTGAAACATTTCAAATATTCACAGCCCCTAGACAACGGTTGCCTCTAAAGAATGTAAGATATTGGAAAACCCATAACGGGACGTTTAATAAAGGATAAGCTGAATAACTTGAGCGTTGTTCCCAATAAATTCTTAATATTTGTTACTTTCAACCGGATATATTTTTTATAAATGGTACCCGCAAAGGGATTTCCTCGTACATGCGTGTGTGAAATATCACATGTACGAACGCACATACTCGCTACATTTTTTGCAGATCATATGATTATGTTTTGTATTGGAATTAAGCGCGCAATTACGACATCAGAAGAATATAGAGAGTTTCTGTTCATTTGATTAAAAAAATGAGTTGAGTTTGATCCGATAAATATCATAACAAAAGCTTACTTTGAATTATTATTACAGTACAATAAAAATAAAAAATAAAATGTCATAAGATTTTACTTGAGACATAAAGAACTAGTAAAAGATTGTTGAAATAAATAGATAAATAATGGGAAAATGTTTTTTTTTGGGTATAAAATGTAAAAGTACGAAAATGTGTTCCCAGTAACACTGCTATTATTAGAAAATCTCTTTTAAGCTTTCCCTGTTACATACGGGTACACATTACACCATATTTACGCGAACACATAATATCTGACAAATATTTCCAACGCACCGCAGATAGAAACTTCGCAATAAAAGGTAAACAGGAAAATAACGGGAACATTAGTTTTCATATAAATGGAAATATAACGCAGGGTAATAAGCGCTTCAACTTCAGCTTCGCAATTGCTTTTTTTACAAATAGACGTTGTTCAGGGGATCGAGTTTATTTACGACATTATTCTTATAATGCCTGCGTAGTACGACCCCTGGGCCCAGTTTTAACTGAAAACGTTCGCATTGCAGCTATGGGACGCATTAAATTTTTAACTTTAGACGCAAAGATCTGTATTGTAGCTACTTTTAACTTCTTCGAGTTTATTTATTCATTTTTATAATCAAACTCTGTAATTAAGTCCCCTTCTTTGTAATTGTTTGGTGAGTTGTTGGTTTTGTGTAATTCCTTGCATAGTAACGTTCTTATTTGTCAGCTGGGGTGTTTTTCTGCGTAAGTACAAATTTATTATGTTGATTGTATTATAATACAACATGAAAAGTCTCTTAAATTTTCCGGAAACCATACAAAAACATTCCATCCAAGTAATTACGTATTATGCAGTCCGTCAACTCCTATCAGAAATACATTAAATAAATTCACAAAACATATTACCGCATACCCAAAATAATTCCCGAATATAAATTTATACAGTGTGTCGCCACAACCGCAATAGAACAACAGTTGCCCAGTGTGCCAAATCCGGAGCGTATCTGACAAAACCGTGTCCAAACGGCCAGTTGCATGGCCGGCAAAATTACTGCATAAATCCCCAACTACGATATTGCTGAGATTAACGTTTTTGAATTTACTCCGTGTAGTTTTTATGTAGTCGGTTTTGTGCGGAAAAGTTTTTGTTCGAGTGCGTTTAAAAAACGTAGTAGACACGAATCGATGAGTTCTCATTGCGAGAGTGCTGGCTGAATAGAAATGGTGCGCGCGATGCTAGTGGCAGAAAAATATTATTCTTACTACTGTTTAGTTTAATTATTGTATTTTTATACTAAAATATAACAAGATTAAAGAGTGTTACGTCTTTTTAACGGACGGTCATGTTGTTGCAACTGAATCTAAACTAAACAAAAGTTTATCTTATAGGTACATTTGCGGCTAAGCTGTACCGAAAAGTTCAAACATAAAATTGTATTTTTAAATTAAACTTTCACGCATTAAAATAACAGAGACAGTTTAGCTAGACTGCTTTAATTACGCTGCTAATCCAAACTGTGTTCTGAACTCTATAAATCACTTAAGCGTTTATAAGTTTTCAGACTTAACTATGCATTACTGTTAATAAAGTTTCGACTAAACCACTTTGTTAACTGAATGAATAGCTGAAGCTTTAAATAAAATATTGTAGGAACAATTAAAATATTTCGGGTTAATTTTCGAGCAAGTGGACAATTCGAGCGATGTAACTTTTATGAAAGCTATTTATTGCGGATAGCACAGATATTCCTGGTTGCCGGCCCGGACATGTCACGGAGCGGACAGACTGCGCTGTCTACATTTCCACAGCCCTGAGGCGGGAAATAGTCGCGATTTTGTGTTTATTTTAGGTAACGCCTTTGAATTATTCGGACCACTGGGCAAGCTTATACGTACAACGTAAACGTTAGTACTGATTTAGTTGCTCCGTATTATTGTGTAGTGTTTTAGTCTTTAGGTTAAAGCATTAAAATATTTTAAGTATACCTTTTTACTACTCAAACACATGCTTAAGTATCTTTAAAACTACAAAAAATTGTGAAACAGATTTTTTTACTAATTATCTCATTCCAATCACAATGTCAACTATGTATAAATTCTCCTAAATTAATTAAAATTCAAACCACCTCTCCCGTAAACAGGAGCTATTTCCTTATCATAACGGCTGTCATAATGGAAACGCATTTATCTAACGCACATTATACTCGTATCAATCTGTTCTTATCAATGCAGTAGAATAAAATGAGTGCTGCAAATGTTTCTAACGTTTAAACAGATATAGATGCAGATTACTACTGAGTCTATTGATTATATTGCGGTAGCCTATCGTGGTAGATCATGTTTGAATGCGTACGGTAGCGGGATTAGCTTTTTGATAAGTGTGTATTATTATGTAAGTATTTACGGTACTTTATAGATTTATAAATATGTTTGCTATTTCAATACTCGGGTAGCTAGGTATGTAATTAAATGTCTGTTAAGTTCATCTTACAAGCATGTCAATAACTAAATGACAGTAATTTTAGACTATCTTAGTCTAAAATTGCTGTCATGTTTGCTACAGGTTACTAGCGTGTTTTCAACTGCGATCACATACGATTTCGTCGTTAAAAATATGTCGTAAAATTATATTCCATGTAATATTTTAAAGTATAAGCTATAATTATGTAAAGTTTTATTAAATATATTGCTGTAGCTTTTGCGTGAAAGTGGGACAAACATCCTCACACACTGACATTTCTAACATTAGAAAAATACACATACTTACCTCCCTATTATAGCGTTTAATTATTTCTAAAGCACATTTTATACATTATAAAACCAATGTATAACTAGCAAGAGAAACTAAACATTCAAACTGATACAGCGGCAGTTTACTCTCCAATATCCGGCAGTCGTAGTTTCCGACCGCGCCGTCCGTCCCATCTGTCGGGCGACACCGATATTATACATTTTATTATATTATTACATTACTTCGTTGTATCACTATAGGTACTAATACTACTATAGTATGGGGATCTGAATGTTGGTTCATTTCGCAGGCTAACAATTTTTTTGTATTTAATTGAGTTATTTTTGGAGGTATTGTGTACTTATCGTGGCCGACTAGATATATGCAATTACTTGACGACCTCCGTGGTCGAGTGGCGTACGCACCGGTTTCAAGGTGTCGCTAGCTCTGAGGTCCCGGGTTCGATCCCCGGACGGGTCAATGTAGAAACCATCTTTTCTACATTGTCTCGGGTATGGGTGATTGTGGTACCTTCGTTATTTCTGAGTTCCATAACACAAGTGCTACAGCTACTTACTTTAGGTTCAGAGCAATATATGTGATGTTGTCCGCATTTATTTATTTATTATTAGATACTAATTTTGTTTGCCTGGTACTTTTACTAAAGTGTCCTTTTGAGAGTTGAATGTACTTACTTTCTAAGATACAAGAGTTAGCACTGTAATGAATGAGGAATTCCGTTTTTTTTTTAATTCGATTATACTACGACATTATATTACAAAATATTGTGGAACAATTTAGAAATTGACAATTTAGTGTGATTTTTTAATGTCTGGGATATTATTTATCAGAGTGAAAGTTGATAAATAATGCAGTTTTACTGAAGTAGTTTGCAGATGTGCAATTCCGAAGTTAGTAGTATATCTCAGTTTGTAACTAATAGCAACAGAATAAATTAAAACTAGCAGACGAATATCATGATTAATTTATTACCATTTATAAATATTTTATCTTCAATTTTAAACAAAATAAATGCAATTTTATTTTGAAAGAAGTAGCTAAAATTATATTTCTTTATTCACGACAACTGAATTAATAACTCAGACTTACCGAATAAAATACTTTTGCAAAGAAAAATAATCTAGCAAAATAAATTTATAAATTTCAGCGTTCAAAGTGTATTCAGAGCTTTATTCAACAAGAGTCGTGGCGGTCAATTCTATGAAATTCTATAGAAGGTTGTATTTTGCTTTTTAACTTCATAGAAATCGTTGCAACGGTGCAAGGAAGTGGCATCTGTGAACGGATATTGAAGGGTAAACTGTGATGCCGTGTTTTTCTAGAACATTCCGAGACGGGATTCAAAGAAAACATGTTTCTTTAAGGATTTTAGTAGGTTGGTAAAGTAACTGGCATTGAAATTATTTGGTTTTAAAGGAAACTTTGAATTCTTTAAAGCATAATAAAAACAAATATTTGTAAGAAAAAAAAACGTCCTTAAAAAATAACGTAGCAATATAGCGATATTTCAGAAAATATTTACCTACGATACATAAACTATTAGTCTTCATCAAAACAAAACAAGCACAAATAAAAAACACAGCTGAAATCCCAAACAATTTTCATTTTTAACTTTGAATCTTTATAAAACATTTGTACTTGTCTCCAGTAATTTTTAACCCATTTTGCGCTTGGCTGTAGCGAAATATTATTTGAGCGTTATTCCTGTGACGTCACGTGCATCTGATTCGGAATGTCCCGGGCCGCTGCCCCTTGGGCCATTAATCATTTGGACTGTCTACGTGTCGGCCTGACTGGGCCGACTGAACACTTTGCTACCTACTTACATTGTTTGAAAACATGGATTGTTGCTGAATAATCAATTTGTTCGGATTATTACGTAGAATTACAATTAAGAATAGAGCTTGAATTGTGTGGGTGTTGTTATAGATGTAATTAAGATGTAGCCCGTTAATGTTCATCTTTTCAGGGAATTAGATTGTTGATTTAGATTTTCAGTGAATTGGAGAAGAGTTTCTATTTATAGCTTTTAGTTGTATAAAGCGATTAATACTTGAGGTTTCAGTGAAGCGATACCAAACATGTTTTGTTCGAATCGTAACAGTGAATTTCAGTTTTGTTAATATAAGTACAAGGAATTTGAATGAAATTACATTAAAATATTATATTTTTACTCATTCCTAGAAAACCGATTTTTTGTACCTATGTTCTTAGTTACTCCTCCTCATGTACTATCTACAGGAACTTTAGTTAAATAAAGGTATTTGAAAAGAAACAATAGGTAATATTAAAGGGACCTGACGTTTCCACTGTCACTCCTTATTAGTACGGAATTGCATTAATTAAAGCTGTCAGTCAAACGTAACGATGGTTCGCGAACGCTATGGACATTTTCATTACACACACTTGTAGTGTTGTAGCTTTGACCACAATTTAAATACGTTTTACAGATTTTATGAGTTTCATGTTGCAATACTGCATACTGCTTCCGAGGATTCTACATAATTATGATAATGACAAAACTCTATATTTTAGTATTAAAGTCAGGCAAAAAAATATATTATAATGCATACACGTAACATGGAAAAGTAACCAATTTTGACCTCATTTAGATACTTATTTGCTTTCGAAAAAAGTGCGTCGATTGCTTTGCTCACAATTTTATAATAATATTAGTTTTATTGGTTTCTTAGGTTTACGCGAATGTAAGAAATTGAAATAAAACTATTTTTACGGATTTTTTCGCGGTTTATATTTAGATTTTAAGTCCCGACGTTTCGACACCTTTGCAGGTATCGTGGTCACGGGCAGACTCACACAGGAAAAAGTAGTTTTATTTCAATATTAGTCTTTATTTATATCACATAACGCTTCTAAGTAGCAATCCCAAAGAGATCACAATTATGACTCACCGCCCAACATTTTTTTCTAAATAATATTTTCGTACTCGTATTAAGTGACTGATGAATATCAACCACGCCTCATGACGCCTTCCGACCAATTATGATGTAAGTTAATACCGAACAGTAGTTGGTATCAGGTAACACGCCAACTTAACGATTTTTGGCACGGGGCGTATTCAAAAGGGGCTTTTAAAAACTGACAGCAATATTTTAACCCCTGATTGTAAAAAAATACAGAAGGTATTTAATGATGTGTTTGTTAAAAGTTGATTTAACAGTTCTTTCTATAGGTATGTTAAAATTATTTAGTAGAAAATCAAAGATACTTATTAGCATTATTCATTAGAAGCTATCATAGATAAAACTCTTTTTGAAACGTAAATTATACATCCGCTTAGCTACATTTCTGCAATCAAAAATACACTTTATGTTAAGCTCATAGAGTAGCTATTTTATTTTTGATTGATGGTCGAAGGCGGAAGGAACATTAATTAATTAAGCAACGATGTTTTTGAAACCGAAGTTAAAGAATGTTTGAAGTGAGGGACATCCAAATAAAGTTGTTAAAAAGTTTCAATACGCCTCTTTAAAGAAACAATTTATTTCAGATTAGTATACTTAAAATCTCTTTCAATTCGTCTATAAAGGGCCCTTTAGGGATGGGTATTTCCTTATAAAAGGATGTAAATTAATTAATTTCCGGACCAATATGAGAAATTCTGATTAAATTACTTACGTTACTTTTAAGTCATCTAAGTGTGTAATTATTTTGAACAATAAGCAAAGTTTTGTAATAATCCTGTTAGTCGTAAAGTTAGATTGTTATTAAGAATATTTTTGGCACAGAATATACATTAATATAGAATACACAGTACATATGTTCTTATTTCCTTGTAAATATATATGTTAATATTTGTGAAATAATTATAAAAATATGTAATGCCGATGTTAAGTAAACGTTTTTTTTTGCTATATTACGTCAACAAGTCTAAGCTTAATTTATTCACAAGTAAGGAACTGTTCTAAGCCTGAAAGTTATGCAAACACTAAGACGTACAAATATTATTTTCAACATAATCAGTCATAAAAATATCATACACGACATTTTTATCTCGTGCACAACGGATTAAGCCCGCATGCTTCGTTTTTTACGCTACAATTTCGCTTCTGTTTGACATCGAAATGCAATTTCAAATATCGATTTTTATTCCATAACGTGAACACTATCGGTCCATTAATCAACAATTTGTCGATAGTCGACTAATTGGGGATGCGGTACCTATACTTAATCCCCAAAACTGGGCCATGTATTTCATTCTTAATGATCACGATTGTACGGTTTGACATCAAAAAACGAATGTATCAATACTTTGTTACTACGGATTCTGTACAAATCTTTTAAGGGAAACAGGGTGGGAAATGACTTCGGTAAAATTTGGGCCAGTTACCTCAACTAATGAGGCTGACGTCCACCGTGACTCTTCTAAATAAAAACTGGGAAGGCGTAGAGTAGGCGTATTATATATCGTTTTAGATTAATCCTTAATTTTGCAGATACGTTAAATAGAGTGAAAGTATTATAAAAATCAATACCTATGTTATGTAAAGTAAATCATTATTCGAAGTAACGAAAAACAAAAGATTATATCTTTCATAAGAGACTTAAGACTTAGGCATAAAGTTTGTTACGTGACATACCGTTGACAAAGATTTTGGAACAACTTTGTTGTATATTTAGAACAATTTATCGATATTTATGTTCTAAAATGATTAGTATACAAATAAGTTAGCTAAAAGAAGTTGTGACTAAATAAAAACACAATGAACCCTCTCCATAGCACGAAATAGGCGCAGCCGATGCAAAAGTTAACACAACAGGCCCGTGATAAACGATTGACTCAATGACTTGAAAAAGTAACGCCCAAAAACGACGATCGTGGTCCGACTAACGACGTCCATTATCCGGCGATAGGACGGCTCGATAGGTGCTTTTCACTTGCTGCGATTTTACTCAGTCTCCAAGCCTGAAGTGGCGACGAAATGAGACTAATTTGAACGAATTGGACGACTCGCGATCAACGCTTCTGTTGTAGCGTACGTGCTGAAAGTTTGCTATAGTGCTTGATTTTGTAAAGAAATTGACGGAAAAAGTGGGATAATTTTACCAAATTTTGCACTACTATTAGGAGTTTTCGAAATTGTGGACATATTTCCGAATTAACGATGGCAAAGTTAGCAAACTACACTTTATTGGCAAAAAAATATGTAATTTTAGTTTACGTTTGGTAAATGTCTTCGTACAAGTTAGTATTCTCCAGAGGCTTCAAATGAAAGATAAGATTACGTTCCTTATGCAATCAATCAACTTACTTTATGTGACGGCAGTAGATCGTCTATATCAATTGTAAGCATTACCCCCGTATTTGTAAGGAAGTTGCCAAATAAATAAATCATATTGCTGTAGGTCATTCATCAAAGTTCAATCTCGCTTTATTTATAGACGTTTGCTTCTGTATTATTTGTAATTGGTTTTCTGATCCCTTTTAATACAAAATTTGTTTTATAAATAAACATATCATGTTGCTTGATATTTTAACTCTACCTGAAACCGATTTGGTTATGTCGAGATCAAATAATCCCATTGGACCAGACATTAATTACATGACCCTTTCATTTGTCTCAATTAGAACGGCAAATTTTAATAACGAAACTTAATCTCAATCAAATTCTTAATCGCCATTCATAATTGAGATAACAAAATTACTCTGATCTTAGGAACAAATTGCGCTGAAACATGAATCCTTTCCATCGTTTCCGAGAACATTTTGTTCATCATTTAAGTAACGATTTTATAGAAGCGCGAGCGCTTGTCGGCATCGATTTCCGAAACACAATTTCTCAGTGGCACAGAATAGAAGGAGCACAAACGACGAACCTCGTTAGTGCAAAGACGCCGCTCATTGGATTAATTAGTTCCTCGTTCAGAACACGCCATACTTTTGTAGCCGGTATATTGCAGACTCTAAGAATACCCTTATTGTTCAAGACGCCTCACATTTTCATGTATATTTTAAGTTAGCCGCCTTCCAAGTTGCCTGTTACCCCCTTAATCCTTTAACAATGTTACGAGGAAAGTATTCAGCATGCTCTAAGGAGTTTCCACTTTGTTTAGTATGAATAGTTAATTAAGAATTAATTGAATTTTAAAGTAAATTATGTTATTGTTGTTAATTTTATATTAGATTTGTTTTGGGGTTACGGAGAGAATTTGTAATTTTATAAAATATGTTAAGACCCTTTTGTATGTAATATTCTTGCTAAGATAAGATAGCTGGTTGTCATTTTGTTTAACCTTCACAATTAGCTGTTGTTTTGTATCTCGACATTGTTTTGGAGTCTTTCAAACAGACATTATGTTTTAACATTTTATTTTATTAATTTCCTTCGTTAAAGAAAATTTTGCGATTTGACTTGGCCTTCGGTATGAAAATAAGTTTGAAACGAAACGTGTGAGTCTGTTTATAAGTGTAAAATGTTATTATTATGTAAAATACCGCAACATAGATCGGCAATGATCAAAAAGCTGAAATCAGAGAAGGATGGCTTTTTTAAAGACCACGTGTGGAGTGTCGCAATGTGTGAGGCGTTTCGCACGCCCTGTGACGGCCTCCTTTGTCGGCCTATTTTAAATGCAAAGACTAGGTGTCAGATTGACAGAGGGTAGGGTTTCACAAGTCAAGATATTTTAAGGAATTTATCCAAATTATTAAGAATTAACGAATTAACATTCACTAGTATTGCTGTAATGTATTGTTTTTTTAGATTTACGCGAATGCTAGACATTGAAATACTACTTTTATACGGATTTTTTTTCGGTTTATTTTGATTTTAGGTCCCGACGTTTTAAAAAATTTGCAGGTATATATAGATTAAAAAGCTTCCTTGTAGTTTAAATGTAGAGAAATAAAGTAACACAAAAGGAACAATGTATCTCAACATATAGATAAAGAAAATAATTTCCCCTAAGCCATAAATATGTCCCAATAGACCAAGGTTGACATTCTGTCCTATTTATTTAATCTATGTCACGAAAGTAGCTGACACACGGACATCAGTCATTCTGCCGGTTCGTCGCGCGTGACCACAAAAACAGATGCCTTTTACTCATATAAAAACTGTAAAGGCCAGTAGGGTCGTACCGATTGTCATGGAACAAAAGGGCCCCGCTGACATAACAGACCATAATAATTAATATCATTAGCTGTCAACGCCAGATGATTCTTATTCTTGTATTTTTGTTCGTGTGTCCTCGTTTAGGTAACGTTCTTTTGTTTTAGTGATTAGTACTGTCATATACACGATTAAAAAAATTATGAAGGTTAATTCAATACACGTGTAACGTTCACTTGCTTTAATGTCTAAATTATTACTGCAGAAATAATATTTTAAATATAAATGGATAGAAATGCGAAAGCCTCTACAAATTGGGTTCCTAATAGACGAAGGCCGCGTGGAAGACCCAGGCGGAGATGGAGGGATGAACTGGACGCATACGGGAAGGAGTGGCAACAATTAGCAAACAATAGAGACTTGTGGAAGGAGGAAAGGGAGGCTTTTGCCCTGCAGTGGGACAGTTCAGGCTTTAAATAAAAATAATAATAAATAAATAAATGGATAGAACTATAAAAATACAAAGGAGCACACAAACATGCATGGTACACACAGGTGCATGTAAAATTATATTATCATGCATACAAATTCAAGTAAAATCCAAAACATATTACCAACAGATGGCAAATCACATATCTAAAGAAAGGAATACCAACTAAAAGCCATTTAATTCCAACATTAAACTTTTTATCGTGAAACAAAAAACTTAAAGACAATAGACAAAGAATCGGACGACATAATGTGTTTTTAAAAGAATGTCACCATATGGTAGACAAAAAATCGTGATAATATCGGTAACAGTTGGTACTCAAAGATTACGGTACTAATTATTGCTTTGAAAAAATATTCTGTCGCCTTTATAGTACAAACCTTTATTGTGTTTTTAATAAAACTGGTATTCAAGTAGGTATATTGATATTAAATTACAAAAGATTTATTTAAAAGTAGTGTTGTTCGTAAGAAAAAAAATTGCGTGGTACTGGTAATATATTGAATAGTTTGCTTACCATAACTTGGGGTAGTGGTTACCTGAAACAAAATCAAATAAATTATTTATACCTTTTTTATTCATAAATATTTATTCAAATACAAGAATAACAAGAGTAAGAAAAAAATGTTCACGCATAAATCAAATCATTTCTGAATTTTACCTAAATCTATTTAAAAATAGTCTATCTACCTCCAAAAATAAACGTATAGATAAACTCCGATAAAACAGAGACCTGTCTTAAAATGTATAAAAAAAGGAAATGAAAAACTCTTTCAGAATAAAATCGAAAGAGTTAATGAAAAATATTGCCTCAAGCGGTTGGGTCAGCTCCTTTCAATTTAACTGTAGGTACCTTGATCCTACTAATCGGAATATTATGTTTCAATTCCTTCAAAGGATAAACGATTTCAGGATGGTTGAGTTTCAGTCTATTGTTTCATTATTTTCGTTTGAGTTAGTAATTTTTCGTAGTGACCTAAATCTTTTGATTGATTCGAGTTTTTTGCTACAAGAATCTGGAAATCGGTTACTTTTAGTCTGTAAAAATGCGTACTTGTAATAATAAAATCATGACAGAATTATAAATTATTAATCCTTGAAACAAGACATTGAAATGCTATCAATTTTATTGTATACTATTTTACATTTACATTTGTAAAAATTCTAATCAATCGTACGTCACTACGACTGTATCACGTACGATTGATTATAAGGTCGAACAACAAATTACAAAAAAATAGCTAGCTTTTATTTCGAAGAAGTTAATTCTGTCGTTGTTCGTATTTTCAGCCAGCAGACCTTGATCTTCTTGACCATGATCATGTGATTTTGCACGAAACTTTCATTTAATCCAAGAAACATTAACTCGCTTTCTAAAAATACATAATTTCGGTGCAAAAACACTTTATTCATCAAGTTAATCTATTCATAGATCTAAAGCTTTCTCATTATAGTTAAGCTACATAGCGTTCCTAAACTAGCAACATTGTGAGCTAGATAACAAAACTCCTTTGAATTTCAAAGGCTTAGATATCTTAAATACTTAGTAACGTATTAAGAAACATGCTGTGTAATCATTAGCTAAAGACACATTGTTCTATAAACACTAGAATGGTAAATATAACACTATTTAAGTTAAAGCAGTATTTATAATAATTCTAGATCAGGATTATAACGTCTAATGCTTTCTGATATGAAATAATATGAGTGTACCTATAAATACCTAAATTAATGTAGTAGTATGATAAACCTTGAAATTTCTTTAAGAAATAAGCAGCACCTTTGTACATAATTTTTTAATACGAAATATTCCTGTGTTGTGTGTACATAAATGATTAAATAAATAAATAAACCATTTTTTTCTATTCTTGATTTTACAGCGACAGAGTGTATTAAAATTAGGGCAATATTTTTCTCAAGTGTTTATTTATGACATACCTATCACATTTTAATTATTTATTTATTACTGGTAGTTATTGTCACACGATGGAAAATTTTGAGAAAATATATTAAAATCGTGGAGTAACGAGATAAAACCCCTCAAATGTACCGAAGCAAAGCAAACACTCTAATCCACAATGATCCACATACAAATGCTACTAACAGCACAGTAACTACTTGGTACAACAAACAAACGTTCCTAACTTCAAGTCTTCACAAGATCCGTGTAAACAAGTCTAAGTGTTTTCCTATTTCTCTTTGACATTAGTCGACAATCCCGAACGACGCTCCCTCATGCATACACTCTATACTCAGAAGGAATGTTTAATTTATTTAGATAGTCTCTCGTTGCGCAAACCTGAAGGCACGAACCTAATTACGTCTGTAATAAATATTCACTAGCGATAAACTCTGTGAATAATTTACGATGGTGTAAACGTTTAATTTCACCACGGATTTGGATATTTGCGCGTGGGATGTTTTCCAATTGAGTCGCGGCTCCACTTATTTGTGTGTCTTTGAAGACGTTTGCGGATGATATGGGTATGACGGATTTATTAGTTTAATGTTGCTATCAAAGTCTCTATTTTAGTGTCAATACTGGAGGTTTTGATTGCCTATGTCTAGGCAGTAAATTCTTCTCATTAACTACTTCGAACGATCTCTTTTTTGTTTGCGGAATTGACCTGTTAACATATTAGGATGATTTTTACTATGCTACCGTTAAAATATTTCACGATCTTTATGAAAAATCTTATACAAAATTGACAGTCACAAATGCCTTCGATCTAAATTCGATAGATCAGTACCTCGCCCTTCAATACCGCGGTGTCATTTACACCAAATTTTCCCCTTCGCTGAACTTATTGAAAGTTTAATTCCTCAAGAATTAGCAACATCTTGCCAGTAGGTAAAACTAAACGAGAACAGGCATCATCTTTCCACGATATACGAATAAATTTAAACAAATTCGTAACGAAAGCAATTTCAAATTCTAAACTTGATACAACTTCACCGCTTGATGCGTATAGAACTTTCAGAAAACACGTCTCTGATATTAAATACAAGTTAAATAAAGACAGTTTGCTCAAGTATTGTTTGCTCACGTGAATCCTATTTGAGAAACAAGTATAATTCCAAAGAGTTTAGAGTGAATTCCTTGGGAAATTAATTTAATAAATTAGTTATGAAACAACAATACGAAGTTTCGCTTTTACAACTGATGGTAAAAGAATTTGGTTCGTTCATTAATATAGCTTTTGTGAAAATATTTTTAATATAGAAAATATGTTGTAGGCGAAAGTTAGGCACAGTCATTTTTGTAATTTTGATATCCAGAGAAAAACTCTATTCCAATAAATCTAAAGTAAATATTCTTTTGAGTTTAGAATCAACTGTAAATATTTAGCCTTGTTGAATTCACTAAATTCATTCACTTGTTTATATCATATTTTCCTTTCTTATTTCTAACTGAATGTGATGATTTATCTTTAAAAAATACAAAAGTAATTTCGTTAAAATTTCCATAAAGATCTTGACCAAATCCCACCCACCGTACTTAATAAATGATGCATGATACAAAATAACAATGCACGAATTCTTATGGTAATTTTGGGACGCATCATAGAATATTGCAGGGGCCGAACCGTTAAATAGAGGCAAATATAAAATTTACATTTGAAAACATCAACACACTGAATCATGGCAAACTCATCTTAATCTGCGTAGTTAATCCTTTGGACATTTCGAATGCGTACGAGATTACTTAACTCTTGTCAAGAGATAACACGGCCGGACCACACATTTATCGTATTCACCTCTAATTAAATCCCTTTATAAAGGCAGGGCCGGTGGGGCATAAGTCAGGTATTGCGAGATAAAGATTAATGCGTTCTTGTCAAATAATTTACGGTGTTGATAGCGATCCGGCTGCGTTGTCCATTTTGCATGTCGCACTGCTTGTTCATGGCAATACGCGCGCATTTTATGAGTGAGTTATTTTTGATTGAGTTGTTAATAGCATTTTAAGTAATGATTTCGATAAATCTAGCACGTGTCTTGATTTGTAGCATATAATTATTATTCACAGTAACAAGAGTAAAACCTTTTACGCTATCACAAGATGAATGCCGTAACAATGTGTTTGATCGACTTGTTTTCCGTAAATACAGTTAAAACCCATTTGCATTCCAACACTGGTTAATTCCGGAACAACGCT
This sequence comes from Autographa gamma, assembly GCA_905146925.1. Lineage (NCBI taxonomy): Eukaryota > Metazoa > Arthropoda > Insecta > Lepidoptera > Noctuidae > Autographa > Autographa gamma. The sequence goes on from LR989858.1 coordinate 5,085,079, forward strand.
ACAGTTCGACAAAACAACAGTTTAAAAATCTGAATCGCCAAACTTGTCCCTGATTAGTCTCGGTATGTTTTGTCTCAGATCAAACAAGTTGGGCCGAGTAATGCCGGCGCCTACACAAACATGCTACCTAATGTGTTTACCTCTAATTCCAAACAAAAGTTGTGCGAACGGCCCAACGTTGTTTGAGTACACTTTGTCTTTTGCTGTAGTCGTTTTTACTGACGGATTTGGCCTGAACGGAGCCAAGTTCTTGGCACAAAAAAATGGGGCGAAGCTTATTAGACCCTTGTAAGGATTTCTCGTAGTTCATACAAGCATGAAACGAGTACTGACCGTACTTGGCTCACATTTTAGGGGATATTTATTGTGAGATTTTCTGTTTTCCGCCTGAGATTTGAACACCTCTTTTTGTAATTGTTTTAAAAGCTACATCAAATAAAAATCTCTGTACCCTTACACAATCTACTTCATGTGTTATATCTAATTGCAAAAGGCAACACGCTTTATCTCTCACAAACCCCTTTAATGGTTAAAGCTAGACGCTTGCGCTGATCAGTTTCAAGTTACTTCCAAACATATCTAGACGTTCGGTTGTTGTGACACCTCCCAGTTCATCGCTTAGATGGACCAAAGCGAGCCAGTCGAGTCTCGCTAGAAACTCCCTAAGTAAGATGAATATTGGCGCTTTATTTTCTTTTAGAAGTGCAATTTCAACTGGCTGTACTCTTGACTCTTGGTGTATTTTGTTCATGATTTGTTTTTTTCTCATTCGTATTTTGAAATATATTATGGTACTATTTTGTGCCAGGCGTTTTGGAGGATGGTCAAATGAATATTTCCATTCAGTTTAATTTACTTATATATTTTTTTAAGTTATATAGTTATTAACCCGTATAAAGTTCGATATTGGATAATCCAGAGCCTCCTATAAGTGTACCAAGAAGGCAGGTAGTGTTACCATCGTCAGGCTGTGTAAATCTGCCACTAAGATGTTGCAGCCAACACAGGATTCTGTCATTATCACTTTACTGTTGATTAAGATAATTGAAATGATGGTATATTTTTTCTGTATTCAACGTCTGCAAAAGAGCACCTTTAATGTATTTGTTTAGTTAGGAACTTGCACTAACAGCATTATACTAAACATGCAAGGTGCAAAAAAGGAACCATATCGACAAAATATTCAGAGCTTTTTAATGAAGTTACCAGTTCTATAGCTTTCTAAGTAGTACGAAGAAGGCTAGTGAAGAAGTTCTCATACAGGCACTCATCTCATAACTTTGATAACTACGAGAAATATGGAGTTGTTTAGTTTTCGACGTTTGACTTCAACAAGACTGATAAAGATACTTTGATGATTGATGGCCACATAAGTTTAGTAACTTAGCTGTTGAGGCAATTTTCTAACTACGCTTAGGGATTTAGTTGGAGTAATATTATTTTCTTTTTATGTACAGTGTTAATCTTACAACTAAGGCTATAAATCTGCCTGTCTGTTAGTATAAAGGTTACGGAGGATAAAACTAAGGTATATAATAAAATTATCTTAGGTCGACTAACACCTATATCAATATTGCTACGTTATTTGAACCTAGAAAGCGTGCAAAAAAAAATTAACGATCAGGATAAAGTTTTTTTTTTTATATATATATTTATTAACTATAAATCGTTTTTTTTTTTTAATAAAGACGCACCTCTACTTCACTGTTATAGGAAAAAGTAATCTGTATAACCCAGCAGTAGGTCAGTATAACTTCTTTGTTTATTTAAACAGGTTGCGGTCAAAACAACATCAACAAGATTTGTCTCGTTTTTCCTTGTGTATTTTTAGTGCGATTTTAAAGAGTTCGGGATCACGCCGTCTCCCCGAGCTGTCTTAAGAGTAAAGTTTGATCAAGTGGGAAACGTTCAGAAGTTTATACTTACTTCCCCGCAGGAAGTGAGATAAATATTCATGAGACTTAACTCGGGGAAAAGTTATTTCCACGTCAGTGTCTGTCCGTCTCTACATTTGTAATGAAAAGACTTATAACAGACTGTCTTAATACTTTTAATTTGCTTCAACTCTTTGATATTTTGAAAGTTTATTTAAATTTGTCTCTGAATACAATTTTGATTTATAATTTAGTTGTTTTGTGGATTTTGAAACAAGACTTGAAATATGTTTTACTTTGCCAGGTTGAATATAAAAACAAAAAAAAAATTACCATCCTTAATCCCATCAACCTGTGTTTGATAATAATGGTAGTAGAAAGTCGTAAAAACTTGGTATTTCATTTCACCTGTAAAACTAATATTCGACCTAATTCTAGTTTCAGGTTACTGTCTTGCTTTTAAACTTTATTATAAGCGTCTGGCGCTCTACAATAATAAAACTCAAAAACAATAGAAACGTAATCCAAATATTTTCGAGATATACTTTAATAAAGCGTTTCCAACTTCTTTTAAGCAGACGTTCTTTTCTGCATAGAAAAACGAACTTTAGACCTTTTTGATAAAGTTTGAAATCCAATGCTGATTTTGTGGTTGACGTGCGTAGACCCTCAGGCAACAAGACACATTTTGTTAGCCAAGAGGTATTTCACGTCGTTAGCGAGTTCACAGGGAACCACAAGCTTACGTGTGGAAAACTTCCAACTTCAAACAGTGATAAAACATACTTTGCGAGATATTTTCTCAACTTTTTAATGTTGCAGGACCCTTAAGTGAAGATAAGCCCCTTAATGGTAAGTGGTCGGTATGATCCTGATATGATGAAGACGTGAGGTGACTATTACCACTTTTTGTGGTAACTTCTGGAAAAATAACAAAGCACTTTGAATTTGACGCATGACTTGAATAAAAGAAGTCAAAGTCACTTTTTAAATTATAGAAAGGCTAGCCTTAATAGCGAAGGACGTGATGTCTGAATTGCGTTTTTATTTTAGTTACTTTATTTCTCGCTCATTTTGATCTTTGTTCTTTGTCGAATAAAGTGAAAGCAAAATTCTGCACAAATTGGCTAGAATTGTAGAATTCATATATTATAAATATTTGTAATAATAATATTAGATATGTGAATATTATTTTTGTGAAACGTGAACATTCGAATATTTGTAATGTATTTTTATTTTTATAATGTTGTTTCTTTTTTTTAATAAATGTCTTTGACTATGTCTTTACTTTATTTCTGCTTAATATCCTTCAATCCTTTTGAAGCATGATTTATTTCATGTTTTAGAAATACTATAAAAGCCATGCTTTGTGCTTTTATAATCAGCTTAACCTCCAAAAAAACACATAAGGATAACAAGATAGATCGAATACTTCAAGAAAACCATCGGCTAATTGCTTTTGATCCTTCTACTGCACTGAAATTAACGATAACCAGTCCATTTGCCAAGTAGTCACCTATTGTGATGTCCAAGATAATCCCTAAGGATTTTCATTCTATCTATACTAGACAGAAGACATGCCCTACATTTTGACATACGGTTTACATACATTGATGGTTTTGTACTAAATGTCAGCATCTTACCCGTACCAAAAGAGCAGTAGGTTCGTGCGAAAAGCAAACAAAAATAAAACAAAGTAAAACGAAAAAATATAGGTGTCATTTTTCAAAGTTCGAAGCGGAAAATGAGAAGTAATTGCCTTTATGACTCCTTCAAGACGTCTTAGAGTGTCGTAATGAGCACTTCGGAAAGCTATTTTTTAGGATCCCCGTTTTCTTTGTTGCCTTGGCCTTTTATATTTACTAAAATAAAAGACGGCACCACTGGCTATAAAAGATCTGCTAATAGATAGATAGTATGATGCAAATAGATACTGTCCTTCCATCAACGTAGGTGTATTGATATAGGCATTTTTGGAATTATGTTTTTTTTTATAATCATCATCATCATCAGCCGGAAACCGTCCATTGCTGAACAAAGGGCTCCTCCCTAGAACACCACAATGAACGACTACTCGTCAATTGCATCCATCGGGTGCCCGCAACTTTGACGATTTTTGTAATATTGGGATTAAATATAAATTTCATTGCATACTAAATGTTATTAGAATCAGCTGTCGAAACTTCTTCACATAACCTCAAGTCTGCGTCAAGAACAATTTTATTTTCACCTCGTAGCGGTTCGCGCTGCAAGAAATACGTACTTTTCAAAGTCATCTGACGTAAACTGGCTCTCTTAAACTAAACAGACACCAAGTTTCAGAGTAAAGGCGAAGGAAACTTTAAGTTTTGTGGCTCCAAGTGATGGTTTTTCGTCGATAAACCAACTAAGCTGCGGCTAAAATATGATTTATTTCTTTTTATTTAAGTAGAACTTCGTAATCTGTGTTGGATTACTTCTTCTGAATTGGATTTGTTGTTATGCAAATAATTTTGTAAGAACTTTGTTTCTCTTTGTTACCCGTGACCTTGATATTTTACAGGTATAATTTTAGTACTGTGAAAATGTAGTCCCAAAATATTCACTAAAACAAATTTAATGCTGTGTGTTTTTCTTGGCCATTTTAGAAAATTAAGATTTCAAAACGAAAATGTTTTTCAACAATTTATAAAAAATGGCTGTTCTTTTTATTACTGTTTCTTCAACAGGAAAGTATAATACGCCAAGCTAAAAGAGCTTACAGAATTCATTAAATTTGCATGAACAGCAAGCTACATAATAGCTACAATTTTTCTTTGCGTAAAACACTTCCCTCTTAGTCCAACTTCAGCATTTACCTTAAACGCATTCAGCAAAAAGAAACATCAGACCAGAAAGTGGTTTTCGCTGTCATTACAGCTCATTTTACTGAAAAGCTTTTATAGGTGGGATGTTAAGTTCCCTCTCAACTATCATTATCTTAAACTCGCCTGAAAATTTTCTTTAAAGTGATCTGGTTTTGGTTGGGTAAACTTCAACCGCTGGCAGAATCGCAATCTTTTGTTTTAAAATTTTAAATGAAAACGGATATTTATTCTGATGCAGCGTCCACGTATGTTTTATTTATATCATATTATAAAAACATTGGCTACCTTTTTGAATGAACAGAATTTTGTGTACCTATGTTGAATACTTAAAAGTTTTACCATTTCTGATACCTATATGAATTTGAGATACTTTTCTCATATATTTTATCAAAACACTGATGGAAAAAAATTGCAAGCATCACATTGTAGTACTTACAACTTTTTATAATCGCATGTTTAAATTTTTTAATCAATCGCGCAAGTGACTACTACATACATACATGATCTAAATTAGTTATTTCTTCTACTCGCTGTATACTAACTGCTGTTAATAAACCCAAACATTATGAAGTTCATAACATTCAAATAACTGTGTTCTCGAAACAATCTGCTAGTATTTTCATTAATATCACGAGAGTAGTAAACGAACAAGCGTGAATTAGAGCGTGGTTGAAACTTAACCACCATTATTCTACGACTCTGGCACCAAACTCCATAACATGATTAAGGCTGCTATCCATTGTGTGAACACAGTACGGGTTCGAGCGATTTGTTCTCGTTTTCATATGATGATAAATAATGCTCTTCAGTTCATAATTTTTCAAATGCAGTGTTTTTATTTTTTTCTAATATTACCTTTTCTTAGCAGCGTTAGTTAGCCGGGTAAATAGATCTAACGTTTTTTTTCTGAAACTTTGTCCTGCACTATGCCATTGCACACTCACACTTTGATTGGTAAAATCTATTGGTCTCGATGATTGGTGGACACTTTACACTTTAATGATTAAATTGACTTTTGTAGCATTATTTGGTACCAATAAAAATACTTTACCTATTTCCATCAGACCTTGTTCTTGGACAAAAATATATATTTCGTATCTTTAAAAGAAAATATATATTTTTTTTCCGCTTGAGATAATCGCGTCCGCTTATCACTAAGTACCAATTCTTACGCCATCGGCTGTAGGCTTTAGGGTGGTATTAAGGTCGGGCTAGCTTCCAACGTCTTGTATTCGGTAGTCCGACGCGTTTAATTTATAACAACCCATATAAATATCTGTGGCCGTTATGATGTGTGGCCCCGAACCGCACTAAATTGCACATTACAACACGCAGTATATTAAAATAATTAATTTTGACCCGAATATTTGGAGCGTTTTGGAATATTGTGCACATACTTACCGAAGCCGGCATTTGGCACTTTGAGCGCGTTGCGAGAATTTTCGCTTTGATGTCTTTAAGAATCTCTTTAGTTGAAATCTTGATAATACGTATTTGGAAAGTCCCTGTGGTAATAATTATTCAAAGGGGAATGAAAATACTTTTGAACAAAACAAGACAATTTTATCCTCAATTAAATTTTCAAAAGGAAAGTTAACTTTATGAAAAGTTAATGTAATCATAAAAACTGAATATTCAAAACAATATTTAAAACCTTGAATCGTAATTAACTGGTAACTTTTTCGTTATTTCTACTACGTATCTCTATTGTTCGAAAACACTTGAGAAGGCATTAAATTAAATGTTTCAAAACGTTTTGTTTGAATCATTCGTATCGGAAAGCAAACAGTTGAATATGATATCACTAACATTAGCCAGATATTTACGAAGTGTGCCTGTATAGTGTTAACGACTTTTGGCAAGCATTCACCGTGAGTGGACCATGAAATCTAAACAATAAACAAACTGTTTCCTCCGAGAAAATATACACGGATTGCAGTGCTGCAGAAAATGAATGTGTTAGGTGCCCTATAAAGGGCGGAAATTTGTGTGATGAATGAAAATGATGATATCAGTTTGGTTAATAACGGTTATAGGAAATTCGTTTATTATTTTAATATTAGTAAATTTATTGTAAAATTAAAATTAGAACAATGAATGCGGGAAACAAAGTAATTGGATACAAACACCTAATTGACGGTGAAAAAAAAATATTATTTCGTATTGCAAATCAAAAATCGAATCAAACATCAGAAACTCCAACCTTTTGCAATAAAAATATCCGGCACAAAACAATAGTGTTTCCCCTCGATCAAGTTTGATACTTGGAATTCACAGCAGCGACAGGTGTTTTTTACGACCACCCAGTGATTTAGCGCTTGAGGATTCGCTATTAATCCCGTTTCGATAGACACGAATAGAAACAATACAAACATTGCGTTAACGAAGTGCTGTTTTGAAATAACGAATGCTACACATTTATAATTCTGTAAGCACGGTTTAAATGCGGTGGAGCAACGGAGTTGACTTTATTGTATTGAATAGAGTAAAAGATCTGGAAATATGTGAGAAGAATAGTTTTGTGAACAATGCTGTGAACGTGGCTACTGCAACTGCGGCTTTAGGTCTGAAGCAAAAGCTCTAAATGCATCGAGAAAAACCTGAAATGAAATATCAAAACTACATAAAGGAAAAGTAACAAACACAAGAAAAAAGTGTTGGCTAATATCACAAAACCGAAAGTTTTACAAATGACTGCGAACTTGAATCCACGAGAAGATTCACAAATTGGGAGACATAACGACGGGTCCTACGTATACTGGTACAAGTGCAAAAACACAACTGTTCAGGAGAGCGGTTCAAAGGTTCTAAAGCTTGTAATTTTGTCATAAATCAATAGAAATGCTTGAAATTTTGAGATGTTATATTTGAATCTCTAAGAAACAAGATTGCATTATTGTTTCTTAATTTTTTTTTATACTTTGGAAAATAGTGTCACTTGCATTGATGTAGCTTGTTTTATTTATTATGGTATAACCTGTAAACTGATACAAGTGGCCACTTATACCAGTATACAATGTACTTGCTTATTCTTGTAGTAACAGAAAATTTAAGAATTTTACTGTTTTAATATGCTATTTCCAATCTACTGATTAATATGAGGTTATAATATTAACAATAACATCTTCTTTTATCGACTTTTAAACACTTACACCAGTTTACTCAGTACTGGAAAACTACTTGCAACAGTTTTCTGCATTGTTATTTGTTATTAAACTTAAATATTTAAAGGGTGAGGCAGGAAATGAAATAAAAATACAAAATTGCAGTCTTTTCCAGACCTACCTATGCTTAATAGGTGTTGTTAATCGGACGTTAATATTATTATGGCACTCATATTACTATCCTCTATGCGGCACTCTTAATGAAAAATAAAATCGATGGACTTGCCATCTTGAAAATAATAAAACTAAAAAATTTAATCTTCTTAATTAGGAACTTTCGGTAATTATATATACCTAGCAAGGCACCGACTCCATAAAATTATAAAGTTGTATTGTAGGTTAATACTAGTTTAGGTTTGGCTTATTAATATAGTTAGGTAGGTTATAGTATTATTTTTAACTTTTTAGTGCTATTATCGATTTTTAAAGTAAGTTTATTCTTTGCACAAAGTTTTTTATTGGTTTATTTTTAGTGATATATTTTAAATCTTAGATAATAATAATAATATGGCCTTCACCCATTCATCATTCTCATGATAATTTCCATCAAACCAAATGCAGTGCCACGCATCTCACAAACAACGAATTCCGGCTACATTCACGAGGCCATCGTAGCTTCATCATCAGATCTGATGGTAGAATGGTTCTTTTTGAACGCAAATGCTTCACTTGCTGTAGAAAAAACCAAATTTGCTGTACGCTTTCCTATAACATTATATAACGCTATAACATTTGAAGAGTTCCCTCGATTTCACCAAGATTCCATCATCAGATCCCGACTTGGTGACTATGGGACCATTTGGGAAGTATACCCTTTCCAACAAAGAAAAAAAATATTTCAAATCGGTTTGGAAAGCAAAGGAGATATGCGCGAACATAAAAAATCCGAATTGAAAACCTCCTCCTTTTTTTTAAAGTTCCCCCATGGAATTATTTTCCAGTTTTCAAAAAATGGAAGCAAAACTTAAAATCAAAAACGAAAGATTGAGTTAGTTTGTTTTATATATGATCAAACAATACAAAATATATCATCATACTATTTAAAATGTCAATTAATATTTATTTTCGTAATTTCCTGGAGTGTTTATTTTACTATTTTTTTTTTCTAATAAATATAGCATTACTTGACCTCTTGAGCGCTTTATTGTTGTGACATGTTACTACTACTAAATCAAGACCAACCAAATCTGAATAGTTTTTTAATAAATGAATATGTAACCTAAAACGCATCGCAGTTATACCAGTGTTGTAACGTGCTCCCGACCACGAGTCGCGTCGCACGCGACTACCTACACTGGTGCAAGTGACTTATATCAGTGTAGATGGTCGTGTGGCAGAAAATCATGTCACTTATATTAGTTTACAAGTTTGTATCTTTGAAATTACTTGATAATTTAATATAATTTTTACAGGATATAAAGTTAAGGTAATTTTAAGGCTTTTGGTGCAAAAAAACGTATTTCGCTGTTTTGCGGGTTACACCAGTATACGTAGGACCCGTCGATAAGCTCACAATCCGGAAGGTACTGACGTACAAAGTTCTTTTAATGGGACTTTCCTCAGAGCAAATTGGCTGTTAAAACAGAAATTCCTCCAACAGGAATCTTAAAGCAGGATTTCCAGGAAAGTACACGTGAGTTATTCACGCCTTGACATGTTAAAGTCACTTATAATACATAAGAGGCATTATGGAATCAGCACATTTTCGTCCAAAAGACGCCGAAGGCACGTTTCAATATAATTGAAAACCAAAAAAGTAAAAAGGTCGATAGCGACTCAAAATTGTGTTAGAATTTGTTGCCCAATTCCGTGAGCTGTGAGGTATGTCTTACTAAGGTATTTTCTAAAAGCGTTTGTTAACACGATAGCGGCATGCCTGTGATAGCAGCAAAAAGCTTTAACAGCATTCTAGTGGTTTTCAGAGATGTCTGCGAATATTTTGCGGCAGTATATGCATCGCGAATACCCCTTCAGACGTGCAGGGATCTCTAACGAGACGGTAAAAGCATATTCTAAAACGACTACGAAATATAAGTGTCTAAGACGGTTTGGATGGAAATGGTATGTATTTTTCCAAAGTTGATATGAAACGTTTTCTGAGATGTCTGAATATTTTACTTCTGTTTACTTAAACAACAATACACAACAGTAATAAAAAACGTGGATGTTAGACAAACTAAACTATTATTACACTAGATCCATTGCTGCCTTTCTGTATTTAAAGCATCATTTTCAATTACGGAACTGAAATTTTAAGATGCCTACTCCAATATAAACATAAGGAATGAAATTTATCGTAAGATAAGCATGAAAAAAGTACCCTTCCATTTAAGATGCGGAACCCTAGAAGCTCGCAGACATGCGGCCCGTCGTTAGTCTGACGTTTCCTGCAAAAAACCACCTCCAACAAATAAGGAGAATTTTAATAAAACCCGCCGATGCGAATCGAAACAGTCACACTTTGGGTTTCATTGCTATAGCGACAAAACGAACGTCGGAACAATGTGTTAAGTCGGGCTATGTAACTCGTGAGCGATGTCTTTTGTTTTTATAGGCTAAAAGCGTTTGTAAATTCTATTTTTGTTTAGTTTTATAACAGAATGTTCGCAAATGGAAAAGCAAACTGCTGTGTGGTTTTAAACCTTAATTATTTATGTTGTGGATGTTGTTCTAGACTAATTTATTGTTGTTTAAACTCAGTTAACATTGCTATTCTGAGCATTTTGAACCTAAAACCAGTTATTTACACATGAATTTATTTTTGTAATCTGTTTATGATATTACCAGAAATCTAAGTCTAATTTGGAAACATTATAATGTTTTAAAAGTTTATTGTGTATAGTTGTAATATAACAAACAAACAACATTTTCACCTTATTAGTTGGCACATCATTTCACATAATTGCAACATAGCTATAAACATTATCCGCATAAATAACACATGTACATAAATTTATGTCTTTTACTTTACATTGTTTACACTGGTTTTAAATCACCCACAAAAAGCTACAGTTTCGTGAAGGGCGACGCATAGTGGAACAAATAAAAGGCTTGTGAACCCGCGGCGACGTACATAATTGTCTCGTGTCTTGTTCGTGTTGCATCCGACGCGTGGTGTCCGAGTGATTGTTGTTGCCCAATGGACGCTGATCGTTAGTCCAGCATCGGTTAGATGAAATAATGCTATGTTTTTATAGCACTTTTTTGGGTGCACTTTTCATGTCGAGGTGTTTTTTTTTCAGGAATGGCTAAGAAGGTTTTACAAAGGAATACTAAAATCTTTAAAAAACGGATATAATCCCTACCACAAAGATTATAAATGTAAAAAACTTACTTTTGAAAGTTGATATCATAATAATTTACTTTACAAACTAAATCTAGAATTATGGTATTTCAGTTTTTTAAAGATGGTTATTTTAAAAACTCATAAAATAACACTAACATACATTAAATTTCCAAAATAGTTTCTATTATATATTATATTCTTCTATTTAACCCATGCGTAAGTCTAAAAAAATCTTAAACTACGTCACTAAAAAGTCCCAATGGATGGGCAACAACACTTTTACATTTCGAGTTAGTAGCGACAAGAGGCTCAGCCGGAGGCATTAATAACTCGACTGTCTTCGCATTGTTGCCAATGAAGGATTCAGTGCAAGTGTAAACTGGCCTAAACAAAACCGATTGTATATACGGTCAAGTCGCCAAGTGTCGTCTTCTACATACAATGGGACATCGATTACTGGTCGGTGAAAGTAATTGGCATGTAAATAGTGGTAAGAAAGTGTTGAAGAAGTGGTTACGTTTCAAGCTTGTTATAAGGCGTTGAATGTGTGGTTGTTATTTGGTTTATGGACTGTTAAATTGTACAGTTATTTTAAGGCGAGATTATTCAAATCAAATTAGCACGTAATCGGTAAAAATATTTTTCGAGTTACTCAGACAGATAATTCTAGGAATAATTTGAAGCCAAAATAAGTGCCTAACGTATTATGTTAAAATCAATTCGTGCATGCCAATAGTACCTACATTAATATCAACTCAAAATGTTAACAATATCATACTAGTGGTGCATCTGAAATGTAATGGTTACTGATTCTGCTTATCCACCCTTCGTGAACAAAACCCTACGTTCCAATTCTTCCGATTATTAGGCCAACTTTGTCGTCCTTCGTCCTAGTAGAATCGATATCTCGATTCCCCATCTTTTCCTATATCATCCCCTTCCCTTTTATCATTCTCTTGAGTACCAACGTAATGGTTTTGGTCCATTTATCTTTGCCATTTAGTTTGCCTATCCATCTTTACTTCAATTGTTTGATTTTACAGCTGTCATTGATTTTTATGGCTTTCCTGAAGGTTTCATTGCGTATTTTCTGTATCTTTTGTTTTTAGGTCTTTGGATTGATAACGTCACTTGTAAAAGAAGTATTTTTACATCGGAAAAGAATTCATTTATTATCTTTATTTTGATTATTAAATAGTAAAAATCACGAAGTGCATTATAAAAAAATACCAAATTTACTTACAATTTGTTTTTGAAATGTTTGTTAGATTAGACATATTTGAGTGAGCGACCACTTTAATACTCCATCCACGAGGATTGCATCGTGCCAAAAAACACAAAACCTCATAAAATACTTTAACTTTAAAATAACTGCGGTTAGATAACAAAATTCAGTTTTTATGCTGCCATTCAAGCGTATCTTTTCGATTCGTTTTTAAATTTAAGTTTGAATATTAGAATTATTGAGTAAAAATCACGCATCGACAGTCCTGCGAAAAGGCTCAACGGTTTCAAACAAAGATATTCGTTACGTTTTATTTTGGAAATAATTGGAAAGCATTGTTTAATATCAAACGACTGATTGGTACGTCGGCGTCGGTTGCTTTGAAAAACTGAAAGCGAAAATATTATGTCAGTATTTATAAAGCTAAAAAACTAAAAGACAGTGGGTAAACATTGCTTTTCGGCTTAATTTTAAGGACGAGTTTAAAAATACCATCCGTATCACCAATCTCCCTGTTACTTTAGCAATCTTGTGTGTATAAAGCGTGAGAGAAAAATTCATACATAACATTACACTAATCCTTATGAATAAGTACTGTTCACAAATGCGATTCTACAAAAGCCGATATTCCATACCGTCTCAACACGTTCAACAATGCAATAACCCAAATTATTCTAATAGGCTTACAGATCACAATGAGCTCATATCGGCAACCGTTCTAACTGTATAACTGATTGATGAATCTCTTGACATTGGGAACAATATACAAAGCATCGATACATCGGCTCTGATGACCTACACATTGTGTGATAGCGAGTAAGTCACAACATTTTGATGATAGCTCATTGAATATAATGAGATATTGCCGCGGGAACCGTTAACGTCGGCCTTCAAGGCAATCAATTAACACCTACTTGTCTCAACCAGTTTCCCGAACTACAATTGGGAATCGAAGCACGTCGTACTGACTAGTGTAATTTATATGTAATTTATCACGTACAGTTAGTCTCGAAGGTCGTAAAATTGATGGCAAATGCATATTTTTTTGAAATTGAAATCATGGGAGCTGTTGTAAGTGATGAATTCGTAATAGAGTACTTGGCTTAATCAAAATTCAATTTAGACGAATAATAGCAATAAATAACAACGAATGTACGGTGCTTCTAATTACCTTTCAATACTTCATGCAGAGTTCATCACACGGCTCAGATTTAAATGGACATAAAAATGGAAAATGAAAAATCATAGTACAACATTTAAAAGAAGGGGTATGTTATCAAAAATCAACGCAGCAAATAAATTACTCTGTGCATCGTTTGTCGCAGCTGCGCCAAAGAGGTCTCCTCAGTATTTATGCTACTGCAACCAAAGCAATATGTCGTAGTGGACTAGGGGCTAACAGATTGTACAAAAATTTTGTGCGTGTTCAAACTGCTAAAAATGTCAGTAATGTTTTTAGAATATTTGGTATGTATTTTTTACAACTATCAAGTTGTTGCTGGTGGCTGCTTTCAAACACTAAGTACATATAAAAATACAAAAGCTTTCCTATTATTTTACTTGTTTAGTAAAAACAAAAAATAGAAAATGTGACTATATTTTATTCTCGCAAGAATATGCTTGCAAAAAGAGAGTCGAACAAGATATTTGCGTTTATTTGAACACGACGCGCCATGTAAAAATTATGGAGGCAAAAACTTGAATGTACTTGGATTATGATACCGCAAAAGCTTGAAAAATCCTCCTTTAATGTAGTTTATGGGTCTAATAGAAGATTGTCAAAAGTTGTATTGTAATACAAAATGATTGAGTGATTCTATCAATATTTCGTAGAAGCTGCTATTAAAAAAAATACTCAAATAATTGTGTTTATTTGTTGTATTATTTTTTTAATAAAATAATGGTTTTTTTTAAACAGAAGTATTTTAAATAACTAAGACGAGTTCTGATTTTCATTTGCTATATAATATCTTATAATATGTGTCGTACCAAAACAAATTTATGTAAACAACGTAACTAATAAAAGAAACAGGTAACTTTACGACATCCAAAGTACCTCCAGAGTAATTTCTGTCATAATAAATGTATTGTTTGCACAAAAAACCTTTTGTTTTCGGAAGCAGATTCTGTATAAGCAATAATAAGCCACTGTTTGTAATAAATTTTTGATAAAATGCTGATGGAATGTATGGGAGAACATAAAATGGTACCGGAGAATTCCATCGTCAATGGCTTATTGACACATGTTGTTTTCCCTGATGCGGTCATAAAACCTACCAATCTTATCTTGGTTTGGTGTAAATATTGCCGACACAGGTCCAAAAATAAACTTTAAAATTAATACTTATACCGGAGCTTTATATTGATGAAAAGATTTGGGAGTATTAAAATAGAGTCCAATATCTGCGTCCTCACTCTCGATTACCTAATTTGGACACTAACATGGAAATGTTTGTTTTAATAAATAATATGTGTTTTCCTCGCACAAGAAGTGACTCACACAAAGAATAACATACGCTAATCCATAGTAAGCAGAGCGAGTCCTTCTGAATTTAAAAGAACCTAAGCTCAGTTTAATTCTTTTAAGAAACACATTTTTTTTTATTTGGTACTAGCTACTAGCATGTTCTATTTTCTGCAACAAAAATAAAGTTACATAGGAAATTAAATAACAAAAGAGGTCTTTAAATTCGACATTGATGGATCAGACCGAGACGTTATCAGTACAATTTTTCACATTTTTGTGAACGGCTAGAAGGATCGGTGACGGGCGGAAACTATTCAGGTACTATCTGGTCGAATCTCGAGATTTTATGTCAGCAATATATTACTGTCGTCGCTGGCAGAACCACATTCCTGATAATATGGTGAGATTTCTTAAATATTACCTTAATTACGAGTGATATCGATCGGCATTCGTTTTATCATTCCTTTATCTTGTCGCGTCGTTGGTATTGAAGTATTCCGAACGTCGAATTTCCCAAAATTTTGGTTTCGGTTTGAATACGCTATTGAATTTTGTGTTAAGTCGCCACAATTATGAGATTCTCTGACCGCGTAATGGTCACACGGGATTGTGTTAAACGTGGTAGTTATAGTATGTCGGCGTTTTATGTGGTAGTGTAGTACTTATTGGAAATATTTTAATCTTAACCTTTTTATACAGAACCTACGCAACAAGATAATCAGGAAAACCATTATGTTGTTCGTTCTTTTTTTGTATCGGAGAAATTCAGTAAGTAATCTGTGATTATATCGCAGGACGAAGTGTATGGATAAACGATTATTTTGTTTGATATAGCGAAATGTTGGTTTATATTAATATCTCTTGAAACATATTTATAACATAAGCGGTGAACATTTTAAAACTAGCCAGAAAATAGCTAATCTTAACTTAATCCTCATTTACAAAAAAAAATTATAGCTCCTACATTCGCAGTCTTCAATATTTTGACACGAAATTTTGCCCTTATCTTTGCGGACGCTCACAACATACATTTAAACATCGATTAATTGCTATTTATAGTCTAACTGCACAACCAAACTGTTATTTATATCCGACAAATATTTATTCGTAACCCGCGTTCGTCAGCTGCAAATTAAGTGAAACAAACCACGTCGTAATAAAACGAGAACAATAAATTACTTGTTCTTCCGAGACTTCATAACTTTACTAAATTGAAGTACAAACATTTGCAAATTGGCGACTTCAAACACATAAATCAATCTTGTAAATACAGTCATTATTCTTTATAATACCTCGTCGAATATAACGTGTTATTTGAAAAGCTGTAAAATATGTAAACGGTTATGTAACTACTCTTATAATTATTATAGGTGTAAATTATTGACATGTTTTGGATATGACTGCCTCGTTGGCCTAGTGGTGCTAAGCGCGACTGCTACGCTACGCGACTTGGGAATCGAACCGTCTTGGGTTCGATTCCCAAGTCGACCAAGGTGTTATTGGGTTTTTCTATGAAATTCTCAGTAGCCGGTCGGATATTGGATTTGTGCCCGGTTAGTGGCAATAGGCTCGCCCCCTTTTAGATGGGAGCTAAACATATCGGCGAAATGTGGGTGTATATTGATACACCTCTGCCTAACCCTTCGGGGATACAGGTGTGATGATATGTTATGTTTTGGATATTATTTAAATATTATTTACTGTATGGATTTTTAGGATTATTCTCATGATTTATTTTACAGTCATTCTATATTAGTAAACAGCACTATTTTAGCACTTTAAAATTTAAATGAGAAACCTAATCTGTAAAAGACTACAAAAGTACAGATGAATGGTATACAAACGCAATACGTATTGCGAAGATACATCGTTTAATTTTTCATTGCTGAAGTTAAATCGCTCGGCGAATGGTTATTTATCGTTGCCCAGTAAGGGTTGCAGGCTCGCTCATTAGTGGGACAATTTTTTATCATCGTCCGTAGTAACAGGAGCTACTGCGGTGTTTTAAATGTTAAAAACGAATAAATAACTTTAACACTTTAGTTCGAGTCTTTTAGTTTTGTTTTACACTTTTATCGGTACAATTAAAACGGTAGACTTTTTAAACACCATTTACCTGCCCTTTCATTTTATGTGAAACTCATCGAATATTGTTAGAGACAATTATATGTCTCGGTAGTATCTAAGACGTCAATTTTTACACGTGTTGTATATACCATAGGTAATTGCATAATAACTACGTTCTCAACAAAACTAATAAAGCGAGCTAGGCTTGAGGCAGCGACAAACAAACTCACACGCTTATTTCAAAAGTTATAATAAGTTTTGCCGGCTCATAGTAAACTGTGCGTATATTGCAATAATATTGTCTATAGCACGTTTAGGCATATATGGTATACATACATACATAGGCATGTATTCTTAGGTTTGTTGAACAACAAAGTTCGAACACAGTTGCGAAGAAATTCGCACGTAAATTGGACCACTTCCTTTGCCGTGCAGAAGGAATGCGATTGTGTAAAACACTTGAAACTCAAACGGCCGGCTTTGTAAACTTGGTGTACTATAATTTTCCCTTTACCAAAAGCTACATAGATGCAGTTTATCCAACCGGCCGTGTGTTTGCCCTTGGCTAAATGGTATCTCGTTTACGGCAACGCGATTGCGAATCTTAAAACCTTTCAGGCGCACTTCACTTTTGATAGAGAACGTTAGGCATTAAACACACAGTGCGCTACGTGTTGAAAGAAACGCGGAGAGAGCCGTAAGGCATTTCAAACTAGCGTACGTTCTACACCGCTCATCACCATCTTATCCGGTCCATGTTGAAACACTGTTATTATAAACAAAGGCGAGCAATGATCGCGTCTTCGAGATGTGATTATCATGTTTTTTGTTCAGTTTCAACTGATGTTGAATAAACCTACCGATCACTGGGTGATATGTAATTTGTCTTGACGAGTTCAAATATTTTTCTTTTGACGCACAAATGGGTGTGATTGTTATTTGAGAGAGTTTTAAGTAGACAACATTTTTGGTCATGCTCGATTTTTTCCACACCATATGATGTTTATGGTGAATTATAGTAAGCTTACTAACTCTACGTATTTGGTGTATATCATCAAACAAATAGTTTTATTGAAGCATTATAATGGCAAAATACACTTACCGTAAGCATTAAAGCAGTTCCCCGGTATTTGTTGAACTAACTATATATTTGGGAGAATTGTCAGGAAAGCTCGTTTTCGCATAACGGTAGCAGGCTAGTAGTTCATTAAAAAGATATATACGGTCATTACGAGGACGTTTCGACTGCGTATCATGCTAATACCCGGTGGTAACTTATCGGATTATTGTATATCAAAGCCAATGCTTTTAGATCATATTTGGTGAAATTTTGGTGTGTGAATCAGGTAGAATATAAATATAAATTAAGTGACGGGCCTGTTGGTCAAGTGGTTAGTGACCCTAACTGCTATACCGGAGTTTGTGGGTTCGATTCCCTCCCTGGAAAAAAGTCGTGTGATGAGCACGATCATTTGTTCTATGTCTGTGTGTTATTTATCTATAATATATGTATGTATTTAGAAATATATAAGTATGTTTATCAGTTGTCTGGTTACCATAACACAAGCTCTGCTTAGCTTGGGATCAGATAACCGTGTGTGAGATGACCCGGAATATATTAAAAAAAAAATGTGTTATGTAGTCTGCCTAATCTATGTGGGTATGGCTGTATACTTGTAATTAGAGTAGGTCATTTTATTTGTAAGTAAGACATTGTTTATGAGTAAAAATAATGTATAATAGTTTAAAACATTATACATAATAGTAGCACTATCAGTACTCGATCAGCCCGTGATACCAGTAGCCTAACAAAAATGCCTTAGTTTTTAAAAGCCTCAAGCAATCTAAAACTTAATGAAGTTAAATATACTTATATTTACTTTAGGCTCGCAGTTTCACATATGTTATTTAAAATGAAATATATATTTTACAACTGAACACAATCAATTTAAAAACAATTGAATTATCTTTAAGGTGAGGGCTCGGAATCAAGTATTTCTTTTGGAGAACAGCCAAAGTTCTTTATATCTAGGCAACGAGCCAGGTAATAGAAGCTACGTTTTGACATCAGCGTTTCCTAAATAAAGGTAGTTTCAGAAAATTTCTTGTGTACCTAGGTAGGTTGTGTAGTTACATGGATGAAATGCACTTTTAACACTAATCTTCTATCAATTTATCAAGGTTTTATGTGTAACATACACATAGAAGCTTGATGAGTTATCGCTAAAAAAAAAGTTATACGTTCTAACTTGGGTAAGAACTACCCGATAATATTATTTCTAAAAGGAATATCTTAACAGCTTTGTAGTCTACCAAGGAAAAATAACTTTATCTTAATTTAAATATTGTTAAAAGACTCAACAAAAATGTTAGCGCAAAGTTTTCCTTAGCTTTATTTCCATACAAAAATATATAGCGATCGTCCGAAGTAGCGTTCTTTTTATGATAAAATATTTAAAAACAACATCTTACAGACTTCGGGTTCCGCAGTATATTCCTTGAGGGAACTCTAGGGTACGAAAGAAAAATGCAAGCCACTTGAGTTTTAAAGCTTTGATACGTTATTTTAAAAGAACTCTCAAGATTCACCCCAGTTTACTTTAATGTATGTTAAATTATGGAAATAAATATTGCTTAGAAATAACTTGAACAGTGTTTTGTTGGAACTAGGGAGTTAGATTTTGAAATATGTAGTAAATATATTTTATTTTAAATCATGTCATAGCAATTAAATGTTAAATGCATTTAAGAATAGTCTTAAGTTTTATATCAGGAACAATATATTATTATAGCCTCACAATTGCAGGTAGTTTTTATTATTTCTAGTACGATATAAGCATCTGTATAACATAAACTTCGATGTCATGTTTGTCTGTGTTTTGAACTTTTTTTCATAAATTTCCATACCGTCATCAAAACTAAAAGTTTTCAAATCAACATTTTTTGCATACTCGCCATGCATCCGAATGTAAAATCGAACAGGGATACATCATATTTCCAGATCAGCGGTTTAGAGTTTTAGTACAGGCGAGCCCACAAATGTTTCCACCAGATGAAATCCTTCAAAGGGGGTGCATCCACAACCGTGAAATTCAATTAGATTATGGGTACCTACGGGCTCTAGGGCTTGCCCCTCTGATCTCGACTGCTTTCTTCAAAGTATTCCCAAGTCGCCGTCTGCTTTTTACGTTGAACGAAATAAATATGAACGTTTCATCAGTCGGAATGTCTGACTTTAAAATACCGGGATAAAGTACATTGTACGAATACTTATCGAGATATGCTGTAAGCTATAATATGAAATATGATGAAATATAACAGTATTTTTTGCTAAATATTATGCTAAAATGTTTTGATCAAACTAAGATGAGAAACTAAGTGTTAACAACAGCAGACATAAAAATAATAAGTATTGTAAACAACAGATTGTTTACAATACTTATTAAGATAGCAAGAAAAATAAATCCAATGATTATCTCAACGTCTTAATGATTATTTAAACAGACAACCCTTTTAATTAAGTACAAAGGTATCAAACTGGGACGATAGTTATCATACCCCTCCCATCACTTGACCGCTTCGATGGAGTATGGAGTTATTTTCATAGAAATAATTACTCTATACCAACTACGACACCTACAAATATTTCATTTTTTATCATAAAGTAGTCGTAAAAATTAAACAACTAATCATGGAAAAATAAAAGTTTATATACAAATAAGCTTCTGCTACAAAAACAACAATATTGATGTAAAATTTTCTTATGAGATGAAATCATAGAGGCTTAGTATTGTATCATAGTTGCAGAGATCGTGGTCACAGACAGCCAACCAGTAATTGTAGAGAGGGAATTTGACACATCCTCGCCAGATATAACCATCAGCTCTGAGTGCCCTTACTGCGCAAACCTCATCCGCGTCACAGTCTTCGACTGGTAAATTGCCACTGAGAAGATAATTTTGTACAATTATTAATCAGGTACCAAGTATTAAACAATTAATATGCATAGTAATAAGGGAGATGGAAGTACTTTAGTGAGACAATTATGCTACGACCGATTTCGGTTTGACCCTAACAAGACTTAAATGAATATAAATTAACAGCAATTTTTAACAATAAAACTTTATGAAAATATTTTAAAATACCTAATATGTAATGTCAATGAAAAACATTCGGTTATAATAAACTAAAACAATACCAAAAGTAAATGAAAAGTAACTACACATTTACAATGGGATTCAATTAATATTCTTACATGTTTCCTTCCAGGCAGTTCGCGCTATCCAACATATCCCCAGTTTTGGTGGTCGTGTTAACTTCGCATCTCAAGCAAGACATATCTTTAAACACAGATTTTCTAAAATGCCTCGTACGTGAGAGCTCAATAACATTATCGACCCAATCTCGCTTGTGGGAGAACATAAACGGCATCTCAGAAATGGATATGTAGTTGCAAAGATTGCAGGAACATACGTAGGTGGTGAGATTGTGATTTACGTTGAAACATCCACGATCGATTATTCCAAAAGGCGTGTGCAACGAATAACACAAATCATCGTCACGTTCGCACATTATCGACGGTATTCTGAAAATTCAACAATCACAAGAGAAAGCAATTTTCCAAATATAAAGAGCAAATAATAAATATAGAAAATATTAAATTGTTGATGTCATTTATATATTTTATTAAACAAATGTGTAATTATTTTCTGAATTAAAACATGTTTTAAATATTTTTCAGATTATTTTAAAATATAATAATATGTAGTTAAATAACTAACGCATACTCACAATTTATTTTTAGGGTCATTGCAATCTTCAGCAGCAACGTTATCGCACATTATACACGATCGTCTCGGATCACTTATCTCGGTATCTGAATCTGTACTGTTAACATGGTAAGGTTGTACAGATGCATACCCAGGAACTTCCCGTTCCTTTTTATCAGTTTTAGCATAGTAATTTATATCTTTTAGGTGTAGAAGTTCGTTCCTTGTATTCATTCCGAGGTGTTCAGTACTTTCATGCTTCTTATCTAGCAAAGTAGTAAGAGGTAAGATTTCAACTAGCGTCACATCACTTGTAGAAGTAGGAGTAGAAATACTACTGCTACTAAGATTAGCTTCAGTAGTTACAATAGCAAGGATTGGTCTAAAAAGTACTGTTGATGATGGACTACTGGGTGTGACAGTCGTAATTGTAGTTGTTATTGTACTTTTTGACCTTTTAGTCGCGGCAACCGGTTCTTTTATTGCCTCCGAATTTTCGACTAGGTCGTCATCAAAGATTTCTCTCACATTTTTAACCAAAAATGATACTAAATTACGGGGATCGTCAATTTCAGTTGTCTCTACTACATCTGTATCTTCAACCTCTTCTACCTTTCGTCTAAAGTAAGGTAAGAGTTTCTTACTTTTTGATCCTTCTTTCAATTCGCATTTTACGTGAATTACAAATATGAATAAAAGTAAGTGTAAAATTCTTATTCTGTTCATTGTAGAAATCAAAATTGTAGGTGACATATGCGTATGTCACCTTCAATTACGTCATAAACACTCAAAACCACTCAAAACTTTAAAAAAGTCCGTTGTTGATAGTTGAACTCTTTGCCAAGTCCCTTTTCTTGATTTGTAACATAACATACAATCACGCCTGTATCCTCTAAGGGTTAGGCAGAGGCGTACACAATTGATTTGTATAGTTGGGAAAATAGAAAAATACGGTTCTAAAAGCAACTAACTACTTGTAGACGATTTAATGTCAGAATTAAAAATATAATTTATTTTTTGGAATAAAAAAAATCATAGGTAAAGTCAAAACTTCACAAACTGCAATATTTTTCAGTCTAAGTTATGCGTCAATTCAGGTCGAAACTGACGCAGGAGAGGGCTATGCCCTAGCAGTGGGGGCATTTCTACATAAAAAAAAAAAAAAATATAATAATAAGTAAACAATATATTTAAAAAAATCATTACAACCGCTTAAAATCAATGCGGTGTAACGGACAGCGTACTTTACGGGGTTTAAAGACAGTAATACGTAAATTTTGTATTTTGGCGTTATCCATAAGAATGATTCTAAAATCCATATTAAATATTGAACATTAAAGGTTTGATAAATATTAAAGACATGAACGATAAAGTCATCAACAATGATGACTTAATAGTATAGGACGTATTCCTGCGTCTCTTCTTTTTTTGGGTAGTATGAGCATTATGAGTAGTCTTGCCATGAGTGGTCTTGCCATGGGTAGTTTTGCCATGAGTAGTGCCTTTGGTGGTTTTAGTAGTCTTCCTCTCTGCCAAAGGTTCTTCTTGGAGCATTTCGTCAGGGTGAGAATTATCGTCAAATTCGTTAAGTTGTCTTCGAGACCTCTTTTGCTCTTCAATTCCTGTTCCCTCTGAATTTTCATGCGGCTTCAAATTTTGTACTATAAGATTTTTATGTGCATTTTCATTGTTTTTTTTACCATCCTCAGGAATAGCTGATGTAATAGCCTCATACAAAGATTTGCTAAAAATGTTTACATGCTGCGGTCTTGGTGCATTTTCCATTTGTTCTGTTACAGAAACCACATCGCTTTTGATCCTTTGGAATAATGAAACTAAAACAAGAAAACTCAAAAGTTTTTGCACATTTGTAGTCGACATTTTGTAATGAAAAAAAATCAATGTCATTCCTCTTTTTTATTTTCGTGGTGCAAATGACTATAGAAGATTTGATGTCGGAATATAAAAAGGTTTTAATGTATCATTATAATTGTTTAAAGAGAAAGATGGTTTGGCTATCTTGAGAGATTGAATGAAGACGATTGAAAAAAAAAGTGTATAAGGCGAGTGTGAATGAGAGAAGGCCAGGTCAAGAGTACCATAAACCGAACAGCATGTATGAAGGGAATAATGAAAGTGGACACAACGAAATAAGTGTGCAAGGATCGTAGCAAGTGGAAAGAAGTGGTCTCTGCCTACCCCTACAAGGGAAAGAGGCGTGATTATATGTATGTATGTATTGTTTTAATTAAGCTGTGTTAAAAAATTAAACTTAGTGCAAAAGCAGTACACAAACTTGTACAATCTCATATCATAAAATACTTACTCCTTTAACTCTAGTTAGTTCTACATATCGTGCTAGACCGTGCATTACAACTGTCACATATATTTGAGATCTCATAAGATTTAAACTACATCATGGAGCTTATAGTTAATAAAACTAAAAGCATTACTGGCCTTTGAAAATTCGTTTATTATTTATGTAAGGATATTTTTTATTTATTACCTACAAACGTAAATGGAGTCCAGCAAAAAAAAACCTAATTTGAAAAATTAAATTAAATGTTAAAATTGTATATGAACTGTATTACAAGTGAGATAAAGTCCAAATTTGCACGGATTATTTTTCGTAGGCCGACTAAAATCAGCAATTTAGTTAACAGTCCTTTCTGCTGTTTATTGTTTTCTACTCTCAAACTTACAAAATATAATTTCCTTCGTGCAATTTTTGGACTGTTTCGTTTTAAAGGAGTGTTCATGTTTAATTTTATCACTTCCTTTACGTCCATTAACATTTCTTACTATTAATTACTTAAAAATGAACCTATTGAGCAAAAACTTGAAAATATTTTTTATACTATACTTGACAGTCGTTATTTAAGTTATCACCATTATTTTAGTTAAGCAGTCATTATTTTATTTTATAAATAAAATAATTACTGTTTAACTAAAATAATATAGTCGTAACGCTTACAAATTCCGAGTTTCAACATCGTTAAGTAGGTATACAATGTAACAAATAATCAGAATGAATATTGCCGTATTTAGAACCTCTTTACATTCAAATCTTCTACTATCGTTTCTTCCACGAATTAAAAAAGGGAATGACATTGATTTCTGTCATCACAATAGCCTACAAAATGTCAAATATAAACGTGCAAAAACTTTTAAGTTTCCTGGTATTAGTTTCATTATTTCATAGTATCAGAAGCAACCTAAATACCGTTACAGATCAAACAGAAAATACTTCAAGACCACAACATAAGCATACTTTTAGCAAAACTTCGCAACGCACGATTAATGATGATAGTGAAAAATTCAATGATAATGAACTTAAAAAACTTTTTAAAGAACATTTTAAAGCATATGAGAATTTAGAGGGAAATAAAATTATTGTGCAACAGACGAGATCAAGAAGGCAAACAAAAGAAGCAGCGAATGTGACCACTGATGTTGGGATGGACTGCTTTTCATGCTTTTCCAATTCTTCCTCAAAAGATGATGAAGACAACTGTTATGATGGGGCTACGTAAGTTGAAATAGTATTTAAATTAATCTTTTAATTAGTATCCATCCAATTTCTAGATTTTACCCTTGGCCAAATACAACAAAATCTTTTAGCTAATTTTTGACATTATTCCCTTTAAACGTTTATCGTATAAGACTCACCAAGGTGTACTCTTAGAAGTAAATGTAGTTGTGATCTTTATTTATGAACGTGGCATTCAAGCTCATGTGAAATTTTCTGACTCAATCGAATTCGTTTCAGCATGCCATCCAAAAAATGTGCCGATGCTGAACACTGTTACACAGAACTTAATCCTGTATTTATAAAAAGGGGTTGTATCTTACCTGGAAGGGTAAATAGAACATTTATATGCAAATGTCCTCTCTGTAACGACAAACCTGCCTTCGATACCAGCCATTACGAATATAAGAAAGTCAGCGATTGGGAATATGATAACGCTCGACTTCAAATGCCCTTAGTAGGAATGGATCTTATGTGCAAAGTTTGTGAAACTAAAGGTACCAATCCAACGTCTGATAAAAACTGCAGATATGGTAAAAAGTGGGTAACTCTTCATTATTCTGAAAATTTATTAGATGAAAACAGATAATAATATGTACCTAATACATTTACAGTGCTGACTACATGGTGTGTGCCCATAACCAACTTTGCTACACAAATATTGATGACGAAACTGATTTTGTTTCAAGAGGATGTATGGACAGACCACTATACAATTCAATATACTATTTTTGTAACAATTCGGCATGCAACAATGATAAATTTATCAACCCAAAGGAAAAATTTAAGTATCGCTCAGAACAAATTCAACTTATAGAAGAACCTTTAGCAGACAAGAAGAAAAACAAAAATAAAAATAAAAGCTTAAATAAAAAACAGGAACGCAAATCATCCTATTCTGTTAAGGCATCGTTTTTTGTAACTTTATTATTAACGAGTTTAATATTTATAAAACATATAATGTTCCCAATTTGATGTATTTTTGTACAATTAAATGCTTAAGTGTACATAACGCGAAATTGACTTATTTCTATTATTGCGTACGTGCTTTACCAAAAGTAAGTGATCGTTGTGATTTTTCCTGAACATGAGCTTTGTGAAGTACTTTAAACCGTATGGGAACGCAAATGTTCGTTACTGTTACAATGCACGGTCAAGCACGATATGTAAGGACTAACCAGCGTTAAAGGAAACTTGATAACACCTCTATGCGTTATTGATGCGCTCTGAACAATCAGCTATGAAATATTGGATGTGGTGTACGTTCTCTGAAGTCTTTCGCTTTTGATGCATAACTATGGGCTGAAAAAAAATCCTAATGTAAATTTTAGACACGCTTACCCAATAAAAGAAATAATTCGTAAAAGTTCGGTATCAAGTTCAATTGATCTGTTACATGAGTAAATTGAGGAGTTCCTTTTTTCAATTACATATTTATTTAATGTTATTTAACCAAATAAAACATCTACATGTTAAAATGATCTTGTACTTAAAATGCAATGAGTTGTAAAACACCGCTTTAATTTCTTGTCTGAGTAAATACTCAGAACACAATTATCTCTTCACCTCAAAAGTGCAAATTGGGAGTTATCCACACAAGTCTGCATGACCGAGGTGAAAGGCTAATGGTAACAATCCTGTAATCACGCATCTCCTTATTCCCCGGGAATAACGTCTTCTCACGTCTGTGAGCCGCGGTCCCTCGGCACGACGCCGTGCTATAATTCAACCCAATAATGATTCATATAAATTTGCGAAACGACCGAGAGGTGCAAACTGTAAGAGTGAGCGATGCAGTGTATAATTTGCTCGAGTACAGGCCGCGGGCGGATTACATAGTGTTGCCACACGTATGTGAGCTATATCGATACAATTTAAACGGTTTGTTGGTACGTGTATGTATTTTTATGCGCGACGTGAGTTTATGATAGCTCGCGTTACTAGTAAAATGTGTCCAGTAAAATCATCAATGTATCAAAAATTGCACAAAGAACACACTCAAAAATTTCCGATCAAAGTAATCAGTGTTATAATAATGCAAAATGCATACATCATTATATTAAACAAGTTGACATTATTTTACCATTATCATAATTAGCATGAATGGCCAACCTGAACAATATGTTTAGCGCAAACAATCAAGTATTAGCTCGATTGCGTAAACATGATTCATATTTCAAATTCAATAGGTGCATAATTAACATTTCATTTGATATGTAGTGCAATCTATTAGCCTAGGGTAAACAAAGCTGTGTAATTTATCGAAAAAACTTTAATGTCTATTGTTCGCAGCACTAGTAAAGCGTGTCATTTAGTTTTTATCGTCATGATTAAGTTTCGCTTATTGAAGCATCAGCTTGCATGGCCGGTGATTGTAAGAAGTTGGTGCTAAAAGGAAAAATAAAGTAAATCGATGTATTATGGACATCGATCAAGTAAATATCATAGTTATTTTAAAGCGGCCATGACGGGTTAATATGAGCTTTTAATCCTTCTATCCTAGCGGCGGTGCTAACTAGAAAGCTGCTTAATAACTAGTCTTCAGGCTGTATTTACGGAATGACTAGTCCATTAGTTATTATGCAATAATTTGCATGCTCACTACACACCTATTCACGTTTCTACTTTTCTATGAGTACGTTAATAGGAAAAAGTCTTGAATAATCAGTAACTGTTCGTGTATTAAAATTTCATTTACAATTTAATACTTCTCCACCTAATTAATTTTCAGTCGATGGCAAGCCTTTTGATTCGGTCCCAGATTTCCTAGAACCTATGAATAGCCCTGCAGGTGCCAATGATCGGTGGCCTGTCGATGTCTTGGACACACCACTTCGTCATAGTTCTCACGTTACCTTGCCAATATTCATTCGATATTCACTAACGATCACTACCGAACACTAACAAGACGAATAGTCTAACCTAACAGAAAACTGAAAGTTGACTAAATGAAATCGAATCTATCTCCCTGTAATTGATTAAAGTAAGCCAACTGCCAGCATAATCATCGAGTGTTGCCTTGATCAAATAAAAAATAAGAAATTTCTTAAGTAAATGTCTATGAGTGTGGCAGGTAAGAGACCCATCACCAGCTCACTCAAATTCGCGCTTTCTTTCGTATGTGTACAAAAGCTTGCAGACGCCATCTAATTAATTTTCCAAGTAAGCTTATTTGACCGACAATATTTGAAAGATCTCGGATAGCGCAATGTTTTATAGATTTGCGTGTTTGTGCAAATATTTCTTACTGGCTTAGCAATTTAACTTATACTCTCCAGAAATTTATACCTGTGTGGTAATGGAAAGCAGAATTTAAATAATAATAAACAAATAATGTTATCCCGTCAAGGTTATGTTTCTAACGAAGAATATAATTTTGCTAGATATTAGTATTCTTGTAGCGTTTTCCAAGCTGAGTAATGCCTATGAACCTACGTAAAGTAATAACTCTACGATAGAGGAAAATAATATTATGAGAAATAACATTCTTGTGATATTATATGAAACTCTAGAACGTACCTCTTATTTTAGTAAGATAAGGTACTCGTGTCTTGGTGAAATATTATAAGGCATTGATAAAAAAAACAATTACCCTAATAAAATTAAAACCCTTAAAAATATATGCTCAGCTTAACAAGTTTTTAATCACTTTTGATCCGCAATTATTTCTAATAAACTATTTACACGAACACGACACAAAAAGAAACTATTTTAATATTTTCTTTTTTAAGTTCAAGTAAACTGCAGAACCACAAAGACAGAACAATATTAAAAAGAAGATATACTACAAACATCAAAACTAAAAAGCCAACGGCACGCGGTATTCCCAGGCGGTCACCCATCCAAGTACTAACCGCGCCCGATGTTGCTTAACTTCGGTGATCGGACGAGAACCGGTGTATTCAACGTGGTATGGCCGTTGGCGGAAGCTTATTCTAAATTTCGGGTCAGTTGCAGTGAATTTGTTGATATTTGTTGAAGTATATTTACGGCATAAACAAATCAATCATTTACGGATTATAAAAATGTTTCCATCTATAGGTCTTTTAGAAGCTCATAAAATAAATATCATATATTCAATTTATTTCATAAAATATATGCATTTATTGCTAGCGTAAAGGATCTATTGGCTCTACTTCATGAAATAAAGTGCTAGAATTTACGCAGACGCGGGAATAAAAGTTAGGTAATAGAACTAAAAATTAAGAAGCAAAAAGCCAACGGCACGCGGTATTCCCAGGCGGTCACCCATCCAAGTACTAACCGCGCCCGATGTTGCTTAACTTCGGTGATCGGACGAGAACCGGTGTATTCAACGTGGTATGGCCGTTGGCGATAGCTCTTCGAATTTTACTGTTCAATTGGAGTGAATTCTTTTAATAGGATGCATATTTGCGGTAGAGGAAATTCAATAATTTACGTGATAAAAATATTTCATACCCAAAAACAATGACGGTCAATGTTTCTTTTAGGATTGAAAGGAAAAATACAAAAATCATCAAATAATATAGGTGAGCTTTTTGCAAGAGCTAAATATCTAATGACTCTACATTATTAAATAGAGAGCTAGAATGTATGCAAAATGAGAAATAAAAATAATGATAACAGTAAAAAAAGCAAAAAGCCAACGGCACGCGGTATTCCCAGGCGGTCACCCATCCAAGTACTAACCGCGCCCGATGTTGCTTAACTTCGGTGATCGGACGAGAACCGGTGTATTCAACGTAGTATGGCCGTTGGCGAAAGAACGTCTGAATTTTGTCTACTATATCATCAGTTAAGGTTACACATGCACATCAGTAACACAATTGTTATCGTCTTGTCTCTCTTTCCTTGATAATTTGTCTTTCCCTTATATAATATTTAGTAACGCGTAACGCATACCAGTGTAAAGGTTTTTCTTAAAGACTTAAAATAGTTAATATATCACACTGCCTTAAAAACACCGTGAAATTAATATAAGAGCAAAGAATTTTACGACTCTACATTATTTTGTTGCTAGGATTTTCATTACAATGAAACTGAGCAAAATAACTGAACTAAGAACAAAAACTATAAGAGCGGCAAAAAGCCAACGGCACGCGGTATTCCCAGGCGGTCACCCATCCAAGTACTAACCGCGCCCGATGTTGCTTAACTTCGGTGATCGGACGAGAACCGGTGTATTCAACGTAGTATGGCCGTTGGCAATGTTTAGGCCAAATTTTTTATTTAATTCAGTATTACTCGTATATATTTATGATAAGCGCGTCATAACCTTGAAAGATAGAGATAAATTCGGTGTTCTCGGAATATTTTCGTTCCGTGTATTGTTTCATAATAAATGCTAAATGTTATTTCAGGAAGGAGTTAAGTCTTCGTTGCTTGTAACTTACCTGTGTTTCTATCTATATTGCAGTTTTTTTATATTATTATTCAACATGGTACCCATACCAACTATGATTTACACAAACCTTATAAGCTTATAATACTAAGTTTTAAGGTATATCTTTGTAATCTCATTTAAATTAATTGTGTATCAGTTTTGGGTCGTTAAGATTATCGGCATAGAAACTCGTATGTTTATGACGATTATAAAAACGACAAGGTCACAGCCAACAGCAGTGTGTGTAACACATTACTAAATATAATATAAGGGCGTATGAATGAGACAACATTATGAATAGAAAGGGAGACGAGAATATATCAATAGAGTTACTGTTTATGTGCTTGTGTACTAACCCTAACTGATGATATAGTAGACAAATTTCAGAGGTTCTTCCGCCAACGGCCATACTACGTTGAATACACCGGTTCTCGTCCGATCACCGAAGTTAAGCAACATCGGGCGCGGTTAGTACTTGGATGGGTGACCGCCTGGGAATACCGCGTGCCGTTGGCTATTTGCTTTTTTTACTGTTGCCATTATTTTCATTTCTAATTTTGCATACATTCTAGCACTCTTAATAAAGTAGAGCCAATATATACTTTGCTATTTCAATAACTTCACTGATTTTGTTTAAACAAATTGATTATGATATTTATTTTCTTAGCCTCTAAAAAACCTAAACGAAGAATCATATTTTTACCCTTATTTCTTTGTCGTTAATAATGGCAGCAAATACGAATAAATTCACTGCAATTGACATAAAAATTAGGCAAAGCTTTCGCCAACGGCCATACTACGTTGAATATACCGGTTCTCGTCCGATCACCGAAGTTAAGCAACATCGGGCGCGGTTAGTACTTGGATGGGTGACCGCCTGGGAATACCGCGTGCCGTTGGCTTTTTGGCTTCTTATTTTTAGTACTATTACCTAACTTTCATTCCCGCGTCTGCGTAAACTCTAGCACTTTTTTTAATAAAGTAGAGCCAATAGATACTTTACGTTAGCAATAAATTCATACAGTTATTAAAATAAATTGAATATGATATTTATTTTATAAGCTTCTTAAAGACCTATAGGTAGAACATTTTTAAAATCCGCAAATGATTGATTTGTTTATGCCGTAAATATACGTCAACTGATACCAACAAATTCACTGCAACTGACCTGAAATTTAGAATAATCTTCCGCCAACGGCCATACCACGTTGAATACACCGGTTCTCGTCCGATCACCGAAGTTAAGCAACATCGGGCGCGGTTAGTACTTGGATGGGTGACCGCCTGGGAATACCGCGTGCCGTTGGCTTTTTGGCTTCTTATTTTTAGTACTATTACCTAACTTTCATTCCCGCGTCTGCGTAAACTCTAGCACTTTTTTTAATAAAGTAGAGCCAATAGATACTTTACGTTAGCAATAAATTCATACAGTTATTAAAATAAATTGAATATGATATTTATTTTATAAGCTTCTTAAAGACCTATAGGTAGAACATTTTTAAAATCCGCAAATGATTGATTTGTTTATGCCGTAAATATACGTCAACTGATACCAACAAATTCACTGCAACTGACCTGAAATTTAGAATAATCTTCCGCCAACGGCCATACCACGTTGAATACACCGGTTCTCGTCCGATCACCGAAGTTAAGCAACATCGGGCGCGGTTAGTACTTGGATGGGTGACCGCCTGGGAATACCGCGTGCCGTTGGCTTTTTGCCACTTTTTTTTTAGTTTTTGTTGTAATTTCAGTAAAATTATAACAAAATATATATAGAGATATATAGAGTCGTAAGGTACTTTGCTCTTGCATTAATTACACAGTTTTTTGTGTACCCAATGTGATATTATAAATTATTTTAAGTCTTTAAAAAACCTTTACACTCGTATGCATAACGCGTTACTAAATATATTATGTAAGGGCGTATGAAAGATACAGCATGATCAAGGCAAGAGAGACATGAAGATAACAATTGAGTTACTAATATTATTATGTGCGTGTGTACTAACCCTAACTGATGATATAGTAGACAACATTTGAAACATCTTCCGCCAACGGCCATACCACGTTGAATACACCGGTTCTCGTCCGATCACCGAAGTTAAGCAACATCGGGCGCGGTTAGTACTTGGATGGGTGACCGCCTGGGAA
This sequence comes from Autographa gamma, assembly GCA_905146925.1. Classification (NCBI taxonomy): domain Eukaryota; kingdom Metazoa; phylum Arthropoda; class Insecta; order Lepidoptera; family Noctuidae; genus Autographa; species Autographa gamma. The sequence goes on from LR989858.1 coordinate 5,117,825, forward strand.
TACCGCGTGCCGTTGGCTTTTTGCTTCATTTTCTTTTCTTATCATTGCCGTATTGATGAAAAGCAAAATTTAAGAGCAAGCTAAGTTAAAAACTAAGAACGAAAAAGCTAAGAATTGAGTTCGCTTAACGCTATTTCTTAAGTTAATTTAAGTTTTTACTCGTCGTCTGAATTTCATCATCTAAGCAATTTTAAAGGCTTATCATCATACAAAAAACGTTTTTCTCATCTTTCTAAACTTAAAACTCTATTCCCTTTTCAACAATTAAGTTAGGGCTAATTTTGTAACTTATTTGTTCTCATTGAATTTATTGCTGCCACGGACTAAAGAAACAGTTGAAGAATTCCACTTTAGATGTATAATTTGATCTAATTTGGAAAGTTCTGTAATGAAAAGAGTTTGAACATTTGCTGGAATAAGTTTGCGAATTTTGAGAATAGGTACACATATCACGCTAAGTAAATGATTTCGTCTGTCGTTTGCTTTCAGTAATATTCATAATCTTGGATGTATAGTGACACATTTTTTTTTGTTACATTTCGTAGAAAAGCAAATAATTAGGGTTAGTAAAAATCTCACCTATTTAGAATGGCGAAATTAAGGAATCAAGTGACTTAATTATCTTAGCTATTTGAAGATCAATATCGACGTAAGTCTCGCCAAAATTTTGATACTAGAGGATACACAAATAAAAATACCTAAGTCCACTTATTTGATCCAACTGATTCAAATCAATTGTTTATTATTCGATATTTTAAAAGTAATTTCCCAGTAATTTTTGTGTGCATTACCAACGTACGAGCCTTTCAATATGAGTTTACTTATATGACTGTGTTACTATGTTTTTTACCTAAAGAAATTAGGTTACTCAAGAAATCAGTGGAGTGGCGAAGTCGATAAGCTTACATGAGTGTGCCTTTGAAGATATTTTTTACATCTGCGTCTTACTTAGAGATTATATTTTCTGGCTTCTTATATAATGTCAAGGAAAATAATAAATGTGTACTTGTAAGAAAATATATTTGTGACATGGATTTTCTGAAATAATAATTTTGGTTTAAGAAGTTGTGTCGAAGTCGAAATGGAAGGCTAGCATATTTTGATACTGTTATTAGCCTTATTGTAGTTTAAAACTAGCATAATGTAGATTGGATATTTTCACCGCACATTCTATATGACTAGATTACTGGTTGACATGAACATTGAACAAGCCTTTATAAAAGGCTATTACATTGTTGAGTGTTATATGAATATAACACAATAATAGCCCTTCACAATACTTTGTCCGTCGAGCTATTGGTCATAGCGACTAAGGCGTTGCATAAATCCTCTTCCTTAATTTAATGTCGCATAAAATCACAGGCCGGTGCAGGCAAGCGTGCATCCTTCACAGGCTCGCCAGTGTACCGCCAATGTGTACCTTTTTACCACCCATTGTAAAGTTTTTTATTACCTGTAATTTAATATACTTTACTGAATCACCGTATACACTGCAGTGCAGTTTATGGTTTCATGAAGCGCACTGTTTTGCATGTTGAAGTGCGCATCGAAATCCCTCGGATGTGTGACGTTATTATATTATATTATGAGTCGTATTTTTAAGGAGAAAACGGCACTTTATAACAGTAATGATTCTCTAATGGTAGTAGGTAAGTGCGGATATAAAAACTCTTGTTTAATCTAGGTTCATCTTTTTTATAGCTTTATTTTACCCGCAGGTTAAAAATGTAAATCCCTTTTCACGCTCCAGATTTTTGAATCAGGTAAGCCTTTTGTAATGAAGTACTCGCGTAATGCCTACTTGTGTTTTTGTTTTGGCAAAATCCCAACAAACATCATTACCTTTGCTAAATTGTTGGTGAGCTAATATTGTAAAAGGAACGTGAACTTTGTTTTTCCGTACGTTCAGAGAAAAGTTGAGTTGCGTCAAGTAACACAACATATGAGTTCTTCGAGTTTAATTTAATTTGGAATATGCTTTCTTTAAGAGTAGTGTATTCTACGCGTAAAGTAATGACGCAGTCTCCCGGATATGTGCTGGTGAAATACACTTGAGATTTTGCATATAACCCGGTTTTCATTTTAGCTAAGAGGCGAAACATTTTTTTGTGAGATTAGCTGTCACGGATTTTTTTCTTTATGTTGGTAGATTTTTATCAGAGTGAATACATTTAGAGCTTGCTGAAAATTCGTTGACGTATAAAGTCGGGCTTAACAACTATATCATGTAGCTTTTATTAATGTTATTAAATCTAATGTGCTTGCGTCGCGCATCGCCAGGTGACGGTAACAATATAATGTAATTTCTGAACTATGGAGTATTAGCGTTGTGACAAACAATGGCTTTGTGTATTATGTCGCCTGGAGATGATAAACTTATTGCTTATTATGTGCATTAGCGAGTTTAATGGTGTTGTAATAATACTTGGATTATAGAACCGTGGAAATATACGGTAGTGTTATAAGCTATTTTTCATTATAAGCCCTTTTTGTCGTTCTAAAAATATAGAAATAACGCAGCTTGTAATACTATTTTCAGTTCTTGATAATATTCCCAGCACATGAATACATATTTTTTAAGATAATGTTTTATTTTCATATTTGTTAAAGATGACGCACTTTTCCTTTTGTGCAATCTTAAAAGGTTTCGTTCTTCATGTTTCCTCAATTTTATTACGGCTTCCTTTAACTTATCGTCATTTATTTCTGAATAAATTTTTCTGCTCCGTTGATTTTGTAAGTTTTGGTCGAGTGCATACAAATTATTTGATATCACTGCCTTCATAAAGAGATAGTACCACAGGCGCAAACTGTTGATCTGGGGGCATAGTTCAAATGCATCAAGCATAATATATAGCTTAAAGAGCGACAGAAGAACAAGTAATGTGGTCGTTTAAGGAAACATGACTTAGTAATATCATATTACTAGATGTGCCCGCAACACCCACTTAGGAAATTTTATCATCTGAGAAAGGTAGGCTAACTTTCGCACTAGGATTAAGTTTTGAATTACCTTTATCTACTAAAACCGGCTTAGCAATTATTCAGAAAGCCCTTTTAAAGTTAATGTTGTGGTAAATATTTTCCAGTAAGAAATATTTTTGTATAGTTACTGTCTTATATCGTGAATAAAAATGAGATCAAGACTCTCTAGTCTTGATCTAATTTTATTTATGCCTGTTTACTTTAGGTATTTATAAATGTTCTAAATACCTACTTGGAAACAAATAATAGTTTAGTGGTTTAAATAAATAAATGTTTACCTACAATTTTCAGCAAGCATTTAATTAAGATCCTGACAAATTTACTGTCATGTTTGATATACTGTTTGGCTTATTTAACAGACCAAAAGCTAGTTACAAAAAACCTTAATAATATACATTAAATGTGAATGTTCCAAAGCATGCTTTGTAATTGGTACATTGTGCAATGTACAATAGTTTATTACCCAAAAGCATACACAGACGTTTCCTTCTACCACCATTCTGAATCTCTATCGATCGAGCCCCAATCACAGCCCCCTATACAATCTAAGAGAATAGCAGAGATCTGAGCGTATAGCTGATCAAATTAATATCGTCTGTTACAAGGTGCTTATGATGTATATAGACGAGTAATTATCATACCCCTTTATAGTCGGTATCTGAACACTGAATAGATTTGGTATAATGATACTAGTTAAGAGCGGCAAGCAGTATGTTGGATATTGATCGGATAAATTTTAGTATGAACATATTATGTAATATAATAATTATATAATAATAATCCAGCCTATAAACGTCCCACTGCTGGGCACAGACCTCTTCCCATATAGAGAAGGCATGAGCATTGATCACCACGTTTGCTCCCTGCGGATTGGCGATTTCAGATCCCATTCTGGAATCCAGGTTTCCTCACGATGTTTTCAATCACCGTTTGTCAGAAATGTCTTAGAATAATGAAGAAAGTACATATAACTTTGAAAAAGCCACATTGATACTTGCCTGGGTTCGAACCTGCAACCTTGTGCATACAAATCCGCCACCACGACAGTATAATACAGTATAATAATTATATAAATAATATAATATTTTAAAATACATAAAAGATAAAATTATTTTGAGTAATTATTACAGAAGGAGAAAATTAAAATGTGATTTTGATAGCTATAGTAACACAAAACATTAATAAAGTTGCTTCCGACCTAGATAATTCACTGGGCATTGGTAATTATTGCTATTTGCGGTTTATGTTACTAATACTGACAAAAAAAATGATTTCTGGTTCAATCTAATACAAGAAAAAACTCTAACTATACTAAAATTAAATCTTACAACAAAAATAAATAAAACTATCACGCGTCAAAAACTCATCGTCATCCTTGTTAATGGCGGGAAACATGACCAGAAGTCTGGCAGCATTGCCACGTTGAATGGCTATGCCGATTCTCTATGCAAGGAACAAACCAGCCCTCTGATCACGAGTAGAGTCTACCAAACGTTTTGACAGTTCTTTAAAAAGATTTCTGGTTCGAATTACTTATCTGACTTTTTAAATTCTTAATATCGTCAAGTAACAAGATAGTTGCAAAATTATTATGATAGCGTCTACACCCCAAGAGCAGTACTAATCATGATACAAGGTAATTAATTATAATTCGATGCTTAATTTCGCTATTATACCGAGCTGTTAGTTTACGATCCTCTAAACAAGATGCTTGAATACTCAATTAAATTGATTGTGTTTATTGAAGGGGATCAGTCATTATGAACGGTAGAATAGGTAGCCATGTTGATATTATAAAGCTGCTTAATTTAATACGTCACTAGATTATTTGAGTACAGTTCAACATAATCTTGTTTTGATAAGTAGGTGCTATTTTGAATTTTGATCGGTTTTAATGGTTGCTTCTAGGAATTCATAACACGTTTATTGATTGTTATATGAAAGACAGAATTTTGAGTTACGTACATACAATTTGAAACAGTTTTTTTTATAAGTTGTTTGTTTTTGTTTTTAGTCCGAGAATTACAAAAATGTTTTATTAAAATCGAGACCGGTAAAGCTTAAAATCTTGACTTTACAAACATCTGTAAATAATAACAAGATTTATTCGTTTGGAAAATTGCAGATTATTATTTTTTATTGAGCTTTCAATTTAAAACTGCTCAAAGTGAATAGTTTCAATAAAACTAATTTGCAGTACTGAAATATTACTGTAAAGCCTAAGTTATTGGTTTTTGAATGGCTCTTATAGAAAATATTCAATATAAGTCTGTTTTCATATACTAGGCTAGGTATGTGTTGCGTATTTTGTGGATATTTAAAAATGTGTGGTCATGGTCATATATAAAAATCTCTTAAAAAAAGCAGTATTCTGATGATTTTAAGAAGCTGCAGAGGTGAAATTTATGCTTTTGGTAAAAAAGAGGAAAGTCACGTTAACAGAGGCCTTTGCCCAAAATTAGATTACAAACCAAAAAAGAACGCTGAATGTACTACATGAAAACCTATTCATATTTTCATGTTCCATACGATACAGTGACTCATGTCTACATACAATTGCCTTACAAAAACCTTACGTCACCAAATTCCGGAGTCAGTGACGTTGATCAGTGAACACCAGCGGAGATCGCCACCGTGGGCACGCTGCAGCGATAGGGTTACATTGTGAGACTCCTTCCAACTAATCACATAGAGCTACGAAGATAATGTAGGTGAATTTAGATGATCGTTTAAAAGTTGAATATCGTCTTTATGAGCGGGTTAATATGGATGCGTTGAAATAAGACTATGGCGCCAAATTGATTGGTAGAATTTTTTATCTGGTAAATAAGTATGAATGAAAGTAACACAGCCCGAAACTACGTCATTATAATATATATTTCTTTGTATAAACATCGATAAAAGTCATTGTCTCTTAATTTATTAAAACACCTACGTGGTCCGGTAGTCTGAAATAACTGTCAAAAAAATATGAAAATCTTGACAAACATTTATCACACGTCACTACTTACTGTCCCTTATAACCTCAATTCTAATTCTCCGACGACAGCCTACCTACGTCTAAATGCCTAACTGAAATGCCACCTCCAAATAGAATAGTCGATTGATTTTGTACATTACATTTTTAGCAGTCGATGAGGCGAGTAACTCGATCCCGCCAGAGACAGCCGCAGCCTATTACTTACCAGCCAGTTCCACCCGTTTCCCAGGCTTGTTCACACATGTACCAGTGTAGCTTTAACGGATAAACTCTAAACTACTTTTTAAACTGACAATATAGCTACCTTAAATTCGTAAATAAATAGTTGACTTTTTTCTATGTATTTATTTTAAAATTATTAAATAATTGTACTTATATGAAATGAAAAACAGGAATTCGTTAAATTGACAAAGAAACCAGCCGTAAAAAAATCCTTTACCTTCATACTTATATTAGTATAATCTCTAATGCAAATTAAATCTATCCATCCATCCAAAAGAAAAATTAAAAAAGTACCCATAACTTGTCATTCATATATATTCATACGATTATTAATTACATACTATTAATATTTAATTTAGTAACTTTTATTTAGTTGCTTTTTACCGATGTCATTATTTATTATTGTATTTGTTTATTTAATTGAGGAAACTACCTTTGGAAAATGTTATACTTATATTTAATTGTTAAAATTGTTTTAGTAACTGTTTGTTTCCGAAATAAAATAAAATACCTATAATTGAATTATTCAACTTTTCTTTTACCAATCTGACCAGTACATATAATTATATATTGAAACACTTAATTCGCATAATGATTGGATGTGCTTTGCTAATTGTCTTCGAGAACGTCCCAGTGCAATTAGCCACATTGGATGGACGCCTCTAACAAGATGAAATTGGCAATCAGTTAATTGTATGTTGAATGTAATGTATGTCTCAATTGTTATTGTCATAGCATAACGCGTGGCTTTAATTGCTAAATGAAGTGTGCAAATTGATACAGTCTATTGACCAGTTAGTAACTAATTATACAGACGTTGCTATTGATTTTACATTGCTATATGTAGTCTAATTGTATGTGCGTAATTGTAAATATAAGGCGTAACAATTAATATATGTAATTATGATAATACCTATATGATTATAATACTATATTTAAAATTTGCCAAACAAAAATGTGTGGTTCAATTTAAAGTAACAGAGATGTGGATTTATTTTATGATCCCTTATTTTAGTTTTTAGCTTCCTTTGTGTTTTCATTTTTCAAGTGTAGATAAATATAGTAAAGTTTTAATGTAATTGTATATATTTCAAGTTAATCAAAACAGATACTTCAAAAAAATATGATAGTTTATTAAGTTATAGGTAATATAAATTATTAACGATATCTAGTTGATGTCAGACTGACCAATAAACATACTAAATATCTAGCATAAAAAAGATAAATTAGTTTTCAGTTAAAAGTATAGTTATTTTTTTAAAATCAAAACATATAAATTAAAGTTTAGAAGAGCCATTTCATAGTTAAAATATAATAAATAGGAAGTAATTATGTAAAAAGGTATCTAAAATCACATCGGCATTTGCACGTATAAACAATAATTTAGGAGCACCAAACGAGTGCATCTCGCAATTACAATAACGGTGGCACAACAATCATAAATACACCAAACTTTAATGACCAAAACGTTTTAATAAATAGTAATGTAATATCTGATCAAAACAGGTTCTAATTCAAAACAATGGGAAATCAGAATAATTTATATTTATACGAAACAAAGGCATTTTGCAAATCATTAAATGTGTTATCGGCAACGAGGTTGCATTTGAAACTATAGAGTGAGCCTTTCAGAGTTTAAACCGTAAGCACTAGTGTGAACAAGTGTTGTCGTGAATAATGTATGAAGATGGAGCTTTCCGTTTTAAAAAATCTATCTAAAACACTAATATTATCCTAACAATGTCAAAACCATCGATATTTTCATATATAAGTTTCTCGTTGCGCGAAAATTAACTTAAATGAAAAACGAAATGTACTAGGATCAGACTAAAAACTGCTCTCGCTTGGCACAAGGGGAACCTAGCGATAGTAGCAGTCTATGCATATCATACGTCGATGGTTATCGGCTTACTGAAATCAGTGATTGTATTTTGTAATTATTGTAATGTTGTTTCCGGTATTAAGTCAGAATTGTTTGTATGTACCAATATCGTACATGTATTTAGTAGAATCGTACAGTGATTGTCGAAATATGTGTCACAGATTTAATAGTGCTTCATAGTTGGACAGATGGTGAACTGAGGCAATCAAACGTTGTTCCAGTTGAATTATTTGTTGGAAAACTGTCTATATATAGGAACATTGACGTCAATGGTAACAAGACAAATAAAAATCACGTTGTTCGAATATTGTGACATTATCAAATGCAATATTAGTTATAACGAAATTTATTTATTTATATTCAATTACATTATTTATAATTAAAATACGTAGTACATTAATTGTGTTAGTATGTAATACAAAAGTTTGTTGTAAGTTTGCGCGGTAAGACAAACAATTCATAAACTCATGATTAATTTTCTAGGAACTTCTACCTAATAGCACAAACACAATTAGTTGATAAAAATCCATTATAACGAAGCTTTATACATACATGCAAAACAACAATTTCGTTCTAAGCTTTCTTAAGAGAATCGTGAAAATTAATCTTCATTTCGCAGCTTTATTGGCCAAGTAAGGTAGGGTAATGTAGTCTGAATCGAGAACTCGATCAATCGGCATTTCAGTATTCGTTCAAAATCGAAGTTAATTGACGTATGTTACGAGTACTATCGACGCTTCCACGTGAGTAATCGATTTAAGAGTCTATTATCGAGCGTTTGAAACGTTTGCGTTTAATGAATGAATGAAAGGGTCAGACAGTTACCCATTTTGTTTGTGATCGAGTTTATTTCTATAGGGTGCTGTCCAATGTGTGCTTTGCAATGTGGTGTTACTGTTGCGAATCCAATTTGGATAAAATTTGGCTTTGAATCAAGTATTGGATGTACGGTTAAAATAAAATATTGGTGCGGTCACATTTTTGTATTTATCCTGCACAAAGGTAGGATGTTTCATCAAATATAAATCATAAAATGATAGCATTTTATATTTATTTTTTTTATAAAAAGTTGTTTAAATAAATATTGCATTTCAGCAATTATTTTGATCAAAGTAATTTGCTAACTAAACGGCTTACACTTACCTATATTTATTTTCATACGACCAGAAAGTAGCTGGAATAGAATTCCGACGAAACCGTACGTTCATAATTAAGTATACATTATAATGGAAGGCACTAAGTTACAATTTCCATGGAGAACACCAAATAACTGGTAAAGGTAAGGCAAGCAAGGTAGGTAAGGTAGGTAAATAGGTAAGGCACATAGTTCGTAGAAGACCACGAGAACGCGTGTTGGTGAGCTGTTTCATTAAGGCTTTTCTTGTGGCTTTAGAAACAGCAGGTACCTACAGGCGGAAGCGTTTTCTTAACAAAAATTCAACATAATTTTTGTCTTCAAAAATTTATGAAACTAAATGACATGTCATCTACTTAGTTCTATCAATTAGATTTGAAACAAATTTTCCAAGTGACTACACATTTATATGGAGTCCAAAATAGCTAAAATAAATGCACTTACTTTGCTTCTTCTTGCTTTTTCAAACATAACAATAGTCTGTTAATTTGAATTTCTTTATTTCAGAAAGAAATATATCATACCTGAACTAATATCTAGATTACAAAGCCTTTTCTTTGCATAGCTATGCTTACTTGTAATGTCTGTATGTTAAACTAACAATGATCCCGCCCACTGCATGCGCCGCGATTATCGTAAAAATTAACTGCCTCACCCGTGCATAGCACTGACCATTTATATTTTGTATTAGAAATTGTGTTTATGCTTTATCTTGTTAATAAGATTTTTAAAAGACTTCATAGTTCATTGGAATGAGAATAATGTGTTCTAGATTATTTTTTTCTTGAATGTTCAAATTAAGTAGTACTTACAAATAGTTTTTTTTTTTATTACATAAACAGTTACATACATTTAAAGAGATGTTTCTTTAGAAAAAACAGTAACATTACTTAGTACATTTCGGGTATGGAATTTTAGAGTCTTAATAAAAGATTATAGGTTGTATTGGTCCCTTATCCTTCCCACGACTTTTCAGTTAAATTAAACCTATTTAAGAGAAGATTGCAGTAACAATAATAGCAGTACTTTCGACTACACAAAGAGCACACAACCACTAAATATGCAAATCGCAGTCTAATGATCTCGAAACGCTTAACACCAACCTTAACTGGGATGTCGTTATGCAACATCTACCATGTAACGCTATCTCAGTCCCACAAAGTGTAAATTAAACAATTCATCAAGGCTCAAGTGTCCCGGAATTAGCTGGAAGTGCATTATCTCTGGTACATTATTATGGGACCAAGTTTACTTGGTACAGGGAAAGAGGACACGCAGTGTGCTGGCGGTTGGGTGCAAGCGGTCTTACGTTATGTTATGTAAACAGGACCGGGGTTGGTCTAAGTTGGAGACCGAAGCGAGCTAAATACTAATGAATAGGTAATAAAGATGTCTTGTTTGCTTTTCTAATATATCCAGGATTTAAATTAATTAAAAAATATCATTTATGATTAACCTGATCTCTATAATTCGGGTAAGAATTCAAGTTATAATTTGATAATTATTGTAAAAACTCTGTTAATGTATACTTATTTAAGAGGGTAAAGGAAAGCTCTACGTTCCCCTTTATTTCTCATCGAAAAGCAATGTTTTGTTTTTCTTTGTTTTTAAAACTGTACTACTGTAAAAATTGGTACTATCCAACTTATTTCTTTTAGCGAGAAATACTTATTATTCTTATCCTCGTACCAGGTAGCTACCGACAACAGTTTTCCTTACCTTACGTCTAACTACCATCTAAGTCAAGTAAATATTTTATAACTTGAGGCACATAGTTAACTGCGAATGTTCCATCAACACCAGAGGAGATTCGCAACAAAGGCTGTGTTAAAGGATACTGAGCGTTAGAATACGCTTTGTCGACTTACGTTATGTTTGCTTTGGACGCGCCTTTTCATTGTAAATGAAGTAACTGCGCAAACAATTAGAATATTTATTTCATTAGTCATTCTAGTAGTTCAGCTAGTTGGGAAATATTCAGGAGGTTGCTTGAAAGCGGTGTCGTATAAATCTTTAAGCAGTTTTAAGACGGAACGACTTGATGTTCTGTTTTGTATTCGGGGTACTAGAAGAAAAGCGCATTATTTTTTCTTACTACTGTACTTTTTTCATGCTTTAATTTTAATAGTAATAATCAATTCTGTAACTACAATATTCATATAAATCTAAAAAGGTTTTATCATTAAAATCATACATCTTATCGGCATATATTATGGTAGCAAACATACAACATTACATAAATAATCAATATAATCGACGTTCTATAAATAAGTAAATATATGACCAAAATATGTAAATAAAATTCCAAACGCCACAATATATCCCTACAAACTCATTTACAAAAAAAGTAGGAAAAGCAAACACTTTTATTATTTAAAAAAAGGTCAGGCTCCAACGTTGCGCACATCCCTTCGGGATAACCCGTGGATTATGTTCATTCATCTCCATACGTCCAAATACGGGTAATTTATCACTCGATGTCACGAAGACAGAACAATAAACATACTTTCGAAACCCGACAGTGACTCCGCCAGCCACAGATGGAACTCCTCGTCGATAACTCTTAAACCCATACAGTACGCAAACCGGTTCACAAACTGGAAGGAAACGGTTAAATCCGCAAACGTCCCGATACATCCTATCAATACTATAATTAGGATCGATCCACAGCCACAACCGACTTTATAATTCAAACCCATTTATTTCCTTATTTATACTCTTATTCCTTCTTTTACACTTGTTATACGAAGCTCACGTACAGATAATACTACAATGAGGCATACAAATTATCGCTTGTGCCGACGTCTGACGCTTTAAAGTCTAAATCGGCGAGTGTGAAAAAACATTAGTTACTAAAACCGATCTTATTAATAAGTAAGGAAGGTTGAATATAAATATTTCAAAGTCGGTTATTAAAGACCTTTTCACTTTCTCCTTCGGGTCAGTGGTCGGCGAATAACTCGCTAAGACATGATCATGACTTGTGAGCTTATACTCCACACCTCGTTACGTGTTAACAGGCACATTCGCTCACGACGCCATATTTATCCGAAGACTTCAAAACACCCCGGCCCAACTGCATTCATGTCGAAATGTAGTAATGGGACCTACGTGATAGAGTAATACATGATTTTGTTCTTAAACGGACGATTTTTCACACAGTATTATGCAAAGTTTTGCCTTGCGTTTTAACTGGTTCTCTGTTGTGTGTTTAAATGTAAAGATGTATTTCTGTGTTCAATGATTAAAGTTTGACTCAAAATAACGAGTTCTGAGAAACAGTTTCTATTGAAATCTTAATGGATCATTTTATGAATTCTTCATCAGCAGTTGGTACATATGTTTCCGGCGATCCCGTTAAGATTGATTCGTTTTATTGATGACATTTACTACTCCAATTACAAACACAATCACATGTTTTCTTTTAAGCAAAGACCTTGGTTTTGAAACCCCATTCCGATATAGGTTATCTTTGAAGTAAATTTACAGCGTTTAGCCCGAAAGTCGAACATTATACGTAACTATAATTTATTAAGTTCATGAAATGTTTACAGTTACTTTGCTCGCACAGATTGATGTGTGAACATGGATCTAAGAGAAAATTTCCGAGGAATATGAATATATAATTTAATTCAGTCTTCGTAAACAAATTTTAATAAGCTCCATATTTCCTTAGAACTGGCGAAGTGTGAAGAAAAGTTAGGAGATTGCAATGCTGTTTACGTTGCTCGCTGAGAAGCATGGAGTTTTAAGGTAACTTCGCAAACTTCTTCTAATGGACAACCAATGTTAGGATTCTTCATGCGCAAAATGAAGAGTATAAAGTCAAAGTTGTTTATAGACTTAAAAAATAAACTGGGTATATGGGTAAAAGGGGAGGAAAGTATCTTTATCTGTTTTCTTTTGATGAAGTCAGGAAGTGTGTTATTATTATGCGAGTAAGTATTTGAAGACCGAAATGATCAAAAAGTTACTTTTAGCTTTTTATTATTACTTTTTATTTTAAAAGTTGTAATTATTCGTTAGGCATTTTTATGCTATTTTATGTTTGAGCTAGATCTAGATTACATGGTCGCAATAGAAGGCAAAACCAAGTAATGCGTATAACGGTTTCCTTACATTTAGCATCCATGATACTGATTTTTTCTTGCGTTATTTTTATTCGCTGTTTTCAGATTAACACAATGATCGACATGTTCACAAAACATCGCTCCGCACTAGCTTTTAACCTCGTTCACTCGTTCAGTTCCCGACTTAGAACGTTTGTTACAATACATTCCATTGCCCAGTGTCGTCTTTGATGTACTGTTATTAAATCACAGCGGATCCTGTCCAATTTGTGTTTCTATACATTTTCTTTGGCATTTCTCTGAACTTGTGTATCGATGAACGTTTGAGCTTTGTTTAAATCTATTTGATTTGATTGGAACGCTTTGCTTTGTCTTATCAATGAGTGGGTTCTGTGTTCATTTGATTTTTAGTCTAAAATAATAATTATTACAAAGACTCAATAAAATTTTAATTAATTGTTTTTTGAGTGGCTTATTGAACATCGCTCTCATTAGATACAAATTACTGTAGTTAATTTACAAAAGAAACCTTTGAAAACTTCATCATCATACATCGGTAGTGTTGGTAATAAATTTCACAATATTTCAAGATAAATCTGAAGAATGGGACCACAAAGCTATCCTGTGGGATTATCGCATGTTGATGAGACGCCGGGGTCAGGAACAGTTACATAACGTACGGAGAGCATATGAACAGTATGTGGGCATAAATCAACTCCACACTCAGAATGTTTTAGGTTTAAGGTAGAAGATCTAGGCGATGATAACAGGATTAGAATTGCAATATAATTACAGATGCAGGCAAAAATATATAAAACATTAACTGAAAAAATTAGGACTCCTTGTATCTATGCCTTTAAATGTAAATTTTATGGTTGAAGTGAATTGAAAAAATACATGAAGAAAACAACATTACGACGAAAAAAAGTCTTTCATCATAGGTTAGGGTCGTAGTGCATCGGATAAGATTGGTGACAACGTTTTTTTTTCTTCAATATTATTTTTATCTGTTTTATTTCTTTTTTATGTTAGTGTCTTGCTTGAAAATAAAAGTATCCCTCCACCAAATCAATACTACAAATACGAGCATCAATTATTTTACTTCTCAGTTCAAAGTTCTATCTCCATAATTATGGAATCCTCCATCGCCTATCACTTACAATATTAGTGATCCTTCACATCTCCGGAGCTTGTTATCTACCGTCTTGCGGGATTCCCTCGGCCTTCATTACAATTTTCGTCTAGTATTACATACGGATAATAAATAAACTCAAATCGCTGTATAGCAACGACTCTTTAATGATGTACCTTATTGCAGTCTTCGCCTCATGTTCAAGATTTATAACGATGTTTAGGGTGAAATGTGATGCAATTTGTGGGTTTTGCTAAATTAATAAAAAATATCTGGCCAAGTGATTTGATTTTACGGTTATGTCCATCTTAACTGTTTTTGAATTCGATGTATGAAAATGGTTCTAATTGAGCTTAAAAGATTTGAGCTAAACAATATTACGTAGGTGTTTTTTAGTATGTAATTATTTTACTGCAAATTATTCGTTAACTGATAAAGAGCATACTTATCTAATAAAATCTTATCATACTCGTTTTATTAAAAACTCTTATAAATAGAAAGTGATTGAATTTAATTCGCTTCCGCTTCTTTTCCGAACAATAAACTTTATTACTCACTTTCTGATATTATCTTATAATAATTGTTTGCTTTAAGCAACAATAAGCCAAGGCCCAACAAAACAGTCGCCTTTATTAATTTTCTGTGTGTACTCATTAAACGACTCCCAGAATTTTAATTACAACCCAATTTGCGCTTTCTCATGTAGAAATCTTATTACAACATTGCCTTACGGTTGTTTGTTTCAAGCCCACATTATGGTCACATTAAACAGAGAAATTGGGAAAATTCGTAAAGATTCTTTAGCGATTATAATAAAGTTTATTTTGAGCATCAAAGTCACAATTTCCGTGTTAATTCACAGGAGATTATCTCTCTAAGTCTGTAAAGTTTAGAAATTCTCGGTTAACATGTTGCGAGGAGGAAGTTTGGTGGATTGAGGCGAATCCCCTCGTTGATGAGCGAGTACGCAACTGAATACCGCCTTCCTGTTGCCAACATTGGATATGTGTAGATACGGCCTTTACTTAGCAACTCGATTTAGGTGCTACTGTACATTTCTGTTACGGTCCTTAAGATGCAAGTTAGGTTTAAATGTAGTATGTGAAGTATAATCTGGCTTGTAAGTCTGATAATTAAGTTTTAAGAAAGTTATAGGAAGGTGATTTTTCTACACTAAATATAATGTAGCAGCGTCTAGCTGTAAAAAGCCTAATTGTATACAGGTCTTCTATATGATAGCAATAACAAAAAATGTCTTTCTTTAAAATATATATTTTTATAAACGTATTTCCAATACACGAATATTATTAAAAATCAACATCTCACCTTGAAAAATGTCTAATAATAGTAAAAAGAAAGCATTATTCATTAACTCTGGTAACAAACATGAGAAATATTATATGAAAAATAAAATCACTATTTTAAAAAGGCATTTTAATACCACATGTATAACCGAAACAGGAACCCTACCACAAGCGTATCCACACTATTATTCATAATAAAGGAACATGATACAGCAGGGCAAGAAGCAACGCAAGGTGAGTTTGAAATATTGCTTCGAGAGGTAAGTACACGCTGCTTGAATACTTCATGTTTGCGCAAAAACATTTGCTTAATATCACTACTAGAGTTATTTACGGTACCTCGAAGAAAGCCCTGTCTAGATACGAGACCGTTGTTATTATAATTGTAGCAGTTTTCTGTACTCCGAAAACGCGAACCGTAATTATACTAAATTATTTCTACTGTTGTGCACATTGTAGTTATGTCAGCTAGTCACAAACATACGAGACTTCACTTTAATTTAATATTTTAATGTAAAAGTAGCATATGAAGAGAGAACTCAGAACAGTATGATGAATAAACCTGTTAAATACGTGTTACATCATTAATAAAACGAAGCTTAAAAACAACGTCCTCTGTCGACAATCAAATAAATCGTAACCCGACCTCCGCTAGGGGAGCTATCAAAAGTAATATGACAGTCGTATTAATGCACCCAGTGATTTAGATACCGATAACAAGCCACAATAAAAACTTAAAACGACGCGCCAAACGAAACCAAAGAGGTAAAGTTTAATGAGAAAAATAAAAATCAACATCCGATTCTCGGACCCACACAAGAAGTTTATAACGCATTTGACATAATAAAGATTAGGGGCCATATTTGTAATTAATGAAATCAGTTTCCATTTAAATAAACGTCGTGTGTAATCAAATTCGGTTCGAGCGGGATAACCGGTGCTTTTGACATACTATAATCGGACTATAAAACCGAATATTCATCTTGAATTTATCTTTATCGGTTGAGATTGACAGATGTTTTGTACGATTGATGTGTGGTTATGCAAACTGCTATTAATTTATCGCCAAGTTTAATGACCTGGACGACGTTCTACCGATCGTAATGTTTGTATTGATCGGTAACAGTTTAAATGGCTGTAACTGTTTTACGATAGATTTACCTTGACATTGTTTAGTGGCAATATTCCTGTTTTATAGGTTCGGTTCTGGTTACAATCGTATTGAATCTCCATTACGCACGTTTATTTATAAGTGCCAGATAAGTGACTTGACTGATGTTGTTTCTCTGATTTAACTAGTCCATTAAGATATTGGATAGCAAGAAATACAAGTAAATAATATATGAAAGTCGTACCTAAATAAGTTTATTCTTCTTGTCATGTACTTCTGTTCTGAGACAACTTCCCTGTCTTAAAGTAGTTGTAAGTAATATGTTTTCATTATTTCACTCGTACGATCGTCATTACTTTCGATGTCTCCAGAATCCAAACGCCAAGAATTTTAGGGTTTACGACGGATTATAAAAGAGATTTCAACAAAACGTTGTGCACTTTAACCCAACCGGATAAGTTCGATATTTGAGTGACAGGAAAGTAAAACTTAAACTTTTTTATAAATCAATGGTTATTTTGTGATGTGGCGGGAGTGCCGCAGGCTTTCAGATGTTATCAGTGGCCACCGGTAATGAGACTTGGTGTTAGTCGGATGGAAACAGAGGGCCATGTATTTTTAATTCCTATTTTCGAAAGTAAAAACACGGAAAGATCTCGAATATAATGATGCGGGGGACTATAGAAGCGAATATAAAGAGGAAATTATATTTTATAACTTATATATAAATGTCATTTAAACAAAAAAGTTTGTCGACGAATTTATTGGAACCAACCAAAAAAGAATTACCATCTAATTTCACGCCGATTACAATACTCGTACATAGGTATTCCAATCAATTACCATGATTATCATCAGTGTAACTGCAAACTACTTACAGTTACGACATTATGAGTACAGAGAGCGTCAAAAACGGTTGATCCAATTAGAGGAGACACACATAACGTTGCATTAGCATTCGATTACATCGCACCGATTACTCTCCAAGTATCGATCTTGATAACTCACTAATTAAAGAATCAGAATCAACCGTTCGTAATGTAACGTAGCCCGAGTTTCGATGATACGTCGTTTTGTAATCGAGAATTCTATGGTTGTGCAATCGAGTAAATGGATCGATTTGGACTACCTCTATAATTAGCTTCTTCAGCGTAGAGCACGCGCTTTCTTAAGAATTGTTTTATTTTTTAACTTTATTAGACCACATCATACCTATTGTGTTACATAGATTCGGTTCCGAATTCAAAGAAACCCGGCTGGCTTTAATTTAAACTCTAATTAAAGACGGTTAATGAACAGAAGTGTACCTTTGTGGTAACGATCATCTACTTTCTATGTTTTTGACAACATCGCACTTTGAACGATTGTGATGAACAGCCAAATAATCAATTATGGACATGTGTCTAAGTGGTAGAATAATAAAAAAGGTTCACTGAACGTATTTATCGAATAAATATTTTCGGTCGACCTTGCCCTTAGACAAAATCTAAATACAAAAACAATTAAGCAACTAATCTGTTAACAATTTGAGATAAACCATAAATCAAGACAGCGTAAAATAATACAGAATACATAATTCATGTGAGAAAATTCATAATTTCAACGCTAAGTAAACTCGATGAAATTAATTTAGTTTTAATTTTCCTAGGCAGTGGAAAACTAGCGTTGTGCCCGCAACCGCTCACAGCTGTTACTTGACGTCATTATTAAATGCTTTTCAAGAACAGGTGTTGATATTAACGAGGGTGAACGTTTAATTAATGAACACTGCTGGTAGTTTCTTATACGGATGATAGTTTAATATTGCTGGCACGGTGTGTGATGCGCGGACACTTTTTGCATGAGTCGAGTATTAATTGTAGCTGGAGCCAAATTGTGAGCTGTGACGCTATGTTGTACCACAATCTAATTTGATTAAGCTTTGAATAGGTTTTGAATTAATTGTTGCTCATTTTATTTATTTGAAGTTGCTTAGAGGTATCCTATAAAGCTGTCCAAACTTTATGGAAAACAATAAATGAAAGTAAGTCAATATTTTTTTCATTAACAAAAAGTAAGTTCATTGTTATAATACGAGTCAAGGAATGTTTACTAGATAACGTACAAACAAATAATCATATTTATCAACATAAAACTTTTATAACAACTGTACCTACAACCAAAAACAAAATACCAACTTTATTGAACATTAAAGCGATATTAAATTGAAGCATTATGAACACATTACATGATAACACGTTGGTTGAAAACTAAACTAATAATGAACGAAGCTTGCATAACTATCTAGCATTACTCAACTTCCTATGTTTGAGTATCTGCTAAGTAAAGATCAAGCAATGTAACGAGAGATCGCCAACGGCTATTTAGCGAAGCCAACAGGATACACTGTGAAACTAATTTTATAATATAGCAGCAAAAACTTGCAATAAGATATAAGAAAATAAGTTTTTGCTTGAAAAAGGTTGCAAAGAAATAGCTCGCTGATGAAGTCTGAATAAAAGTGTGGATCTAAGGAAGCTTAACAATATTGTTAAGAGTCGCCTTTTAGATAAAAAGCTAGTGACTTACGTAGAAAATATATGTGAAATTATTCACACGAACCAACCTTTTGAATCGCTCTATCTATTGGTGAAAACAACATGAAATTTTCACTGGTTAGTCGTTTTGATTTTATCGCGTTAGAATGATATAGGTACTTGATTTTATAATATGTATACCAATAGCTTAGCATATGTATATTTTAAATAAATTTATTGACGAATGGTTTTATTAACGAACTGAAAGAAAAAAACAATTTACTTTTTCGTAGAACTGATATTTGGGCATGCCAACGTGTTTATACCAAACATACTCGTCTGAAAAAAAAGGAAAATGAACTTTCGCAGTTCTTTATAAACATCATTGGTGTTAAAGCTACGTTTACAAATAAAGCCTACAAAATAAATAACTGGATACTTTTTTTTTCCATTTGTCCGACTATCACATTGACCAACCACGATCCATACATAAATATTTACAAAACGTACATTTCTTGGAATCGAAGTTACTACGAAATAAGTCACCAGAAATCATGACCAGTGTACTGGCACGTTTAAACAGGGCCTAACAAGGCCTGTACCCTAATGATCAGTTGCTGTAATATCTAGATGTATTTAATTGGATTTCGTTATGTCTCAAAAGTGCCAGAGTGTTCGCAGGTGTACACTGCACGGAATATAGATGCGATGTGATTTATGTTGGTACTGGAATTCTGCTACTGGAAGGCTCTGAAAAGAAGACAGCCAATTTTGGTAGTGTCTGCAAAAAAAAAGAAATTCGAACATGAAAGTTTAGGTCCTTTTCAAAGAAAAGAAAGTAAGCAGAGGTATCGATTAAAAATATTTTTTTGTTCCAAACAGATAACATAATTCTGTACGAATACAGATTGTTACCTACACAATCTGAAAGACCGACGAGGTCAAAACATAAATTTATCGTTGCAATCCAGGCTCTAAAGTAATTAATAAGTATATATACTATCAAAATTCCATTACGACAAACAATCTATTAGAAAGTAAGTAAACAATATCAATGTACAAACAAGAAAGGTAACACTAATTAACGACACGAAAGATGCTATGAATTTAATCGCGTTATTAATAGCGCCATACTGCCGCAATAGATAACGCGAAGCATTAAATCTAGTGCAGCCTCAATAAATAATGGTGAAAGCACTTCCAGTAAAGCACAGATCTTTACATAAAAGGAGGAATGAGTGCATCGCGAGCGCAGATCGCGACGTGGGAGGCTGGACTACATTGCTTCAATATTCTTTATAACACCTAAACGCTGTGTTTTACATTATTTATAGAAACGTTAAAACTTGCGGTGCGACTCAAGTGAGGATGCTTTATTTATTGTGGGCTGGTGTTTTAGAACCGATAAGGCTCAAGACGAGAAGCCGTATTAATTTAATGTTAGAAATTTAGAATTTACTATGGTTTTTTCAAGTACAGCATTGTGCGTCAATCCGAAATACATTGGGAAAACGGCAGGAAGAAGGTTTTTTGTAGTTTATAGAGGAATAGATCTGTAAAGACGGAAAGAACCATCTCTATTGAATCAACATAATCCAATCCCAAAACGTAGCTTCATCTACTTCTAATTTAAAATTAGCAGTGAGTACATAAATAAAAAGTTTTGTGTATTCAACAATACCGATCAACTATTTCTCAGAAAAAAGTAAACTGTTTGGCTCTCCAATGCATCATTTCAAAGTCAAGAAAGAACTCTATGCAAAAACTCGCATAACATCTGATAATGTCAAACAAACGCCAATATATCCCGTCAATCTAAGCCGCAGTAAAAGACCACGACGATGCCGCCGACACAAACCAACGTAAAACATGGAGGCGCGTCGGGCGTCGATAAATAAAAATAGTGGCCGTAGCATATTGCCTTATACGACGAAGGTACGAAGGAACGAAGGAACCCTCTTGTCACTTCGCCTGGTACTTAAATCAGCTGCCAATGCACCTGTGGAAACGTCGATTATGCAAATGGTAGGCTCTTTTAACTAAACACCGCGCGGTGTTGCGAAACGTTCGATTCAAAAATTCCTTTCGATATCTTGTATTTTTTTTAAACCGTTCTTGTTTTCTGTAAATCGTAAATATGCGTCAATTAGGAACAGGATGGCCGGCAAATTGGCTTTTAATTTTTTTAATGGTTTGGAGGTAAAAAAGTAATATCATGAATTCAAATTATTTTTCATTAATATTATGAACTCACTTGACGAAATTTTCTAAGCAATAACACGAAGGAAGTCATGAGAATTGATCTAATAATACTTAAATTACGAGAAGCGTATTCTAAATTAAGCGCAAATTGCGTTCTTAGTAGATAATTGTTAAAGCTCATATAATAAGGTATTAATTTTATTTTATTCCGGGGAAATTCTCGATAGCGTAATTGGCACACCATTCGTTTGAGAACGCCAATTGAATGGCTATCAGTTCCAAAGGAGCTGCCGAATGGTGACTATACCCGATTCAGAATTTATTTTACAATTTCTCTTCATTAAAATAAGTAAGGCTTCCTTTATTATTTCATGAATTGGTTGACATAATAATAAGATGAATTAAAATCTAGGACAAAATAAAAGACCCGAAGAAAGGAAATGGTATTGAATTCGTTTAGGTTGATATTTAATAATCACATAGCCAAAAGTATTGATACAAATAAATGTTAAAAAATACATCTTATTACGTCTCAATTTACTATATGACTGCCTCGTTGGCCTAGTGGTGCTAAGCGCGACTGCTACACTAGTCTTGGGTTCGATTCCCGAGTCGACCATGGTGTTATTGGGGTTTTCTATGAAATTCTCAGTAGCAGGTCGGAGTTTGGATTTGTGCCCGGTTAGTGGCAATAGGCTCGCCCCCTATTACAAGGGACCTAAACATATCGGCGAACTAAGGGTGTACATTGGTACACCTCTGGGGATGCAGGCGTGATGATATGTTATGTAATTTAATAAAATAACACCAAATTCTTTTAAAAATTAAAGCTTTTCAAAAGCAAATAAAATCCTGCACTCGCTATTATCAAATAGCATTGCATTAACTTTACGATATCGTATGCCATCTAATTCAGTATTTCGTTTAATAGCGCTATTAGCGAAAAATAATAGTAATTGTACAAGCATTAAATTGCAGGGTGCGCAAGTTTAAATTAATGTTAAATGTACTTTGTTTTATTACTACTATTTCTTTATTATAATGATAATGCAGTACAATAAACAGGAGCCCATGATTTGGCGCGGCCCGGTTTTATAAAATCATGCATTTTCACTTAGGAACATAAATTAATAACATTATAAAGTATATTATATCTTTTTAAATTATATTATGTAATAAAGTATGTCCTATAACAAGTCCTAATGGTGAATTTTGGTTATACAGCAGCAGCAGCAGCAGGCATGTGTTATTGCAGTTTAAATAATTCATTGTATAACATTTTTTGATAAAACTTAAAACTCGATTCTACACGTTAATAAATGTTTCCTATACTCATTTATTTACATTTCCGTGGATCTTAAATTATTTATTTATATCTTCAATTCGAATAAGAAAACTTGAATTAGTATTAACATATTACACACAAATAAAACTAAGTATAAAGTCTTCCTGCAACAAATATAACAAATTGTAGCTTTTAATTTTATATGATACCAGTGGCTAAAAGATTGGCCTATTAGTAAATTACTTGCGGGCTGGTTTTCCCAGGCCTCGCTCAATACTAATTAATATCGGCAATTAGGAGGTTAAAGAGATTACTTCACAACACTTTATAAACATAATTAACTAAGCTTCTCTACCGTAATAACAGTAGATATTATTTAAATCTTTAGAGCAATAGTTCATTAAACGTTAATGTAAAAAGAAATCAACTCCCATGAATTTTTTCATGTCGACGAAAAAAATCTCTTTTGAAATATGTTTCTTATTGCAGAAGGTAAAAAAACTAAAAAAAATACGTACCTACAATCGAATTGTGAAAGACTTGAAAATTCAATGTAATTTGTTCGTTAGCTTCCTTAATTTTAATAAAACAAGTTGGAGATTAGATTTAACATTCCATTACGCAGACTCTTCCCATCTCCGCTGGTATGTCGTACACATAACGCAGTGTACACAGAACTGCAAACTTTTGATCCCACTCCTTCGTGGTACTCAGTTGCGAGTTACGAGTTAGATTTGGCTCTCGTACAAAATGCAAACAAAAGAGATTAGTTTCTGGATTGCGTTGGTAGGCAACATTCGCGTTATTGCATTTAATGAAGTCTGAGTGGTACGTTCGTTCTGATATACTGTAAGGGCCGAACTCCACCAAAGCGGAGATGAGCAGAGCAGAGCGGAGAAGTGTATAAAATAACCAATAGGAGGGCCTCATTCAGCCCCAGCTACACATCTAAATTTGAATAACGAATTCCTATTGGTTGCTTAAAAACTTCTCCGCTCGTCTCCGCTTTGGTGGAGTCCGGGCCTTACTCTGTAAGCCAGGATGGAACGATCTTTCGGGTTTAGAACTTTCTAAAAATGGCCACTTTGGGTGATTCAAACGTGGAACGGATTACGATGATCCCGTATTATAATGGTGTATCTTAAGCGTATTCGAAGTATCCTACTTGCGTATTCAGGTCACGTAATGTGTAAGGAAGATAAATTGGGGAACTATTTGTATTGTAGGCTTTGTAAGAGGTATGGCAATTATTGGTCGGTTACCGAAAATTTAGCAAAATGGTTTTTTACGATGGCGCTACGCACAAATATTAAAAAAAATGATGTTTTACAAATCATCCAAATTGGGCTATTATTGTTTTTATCTCAACTAAACTGTATTTTACCTATAAATAGAAAAGATTGATTACAATATAATATATTAACTGCAGTCCACAGAGATATAATCTAATATTAAATTCGATAATTTATTATGTAATCAGAAATACAAGCAGAAGAGAGCTAGCGAGGTCTTATCAAACATGCTATACATCTATTGATTCCCAACATTAATCTCTATTTAGACAAATTAATCTGAATCACTTTGTTCTAAAAACGCTCCCCAATCTACCATCGAACAAAGTGGAAGAAGATACAATTCATCAATCAACAAGGATATCTACTTAAAAACACATTAACTGACTTCCTTAAATACACAAAGTTGACCCACAGGTGCTTAGACAACTCTCCCAAAACTTATCTCCATTCCTCCATAATTGTTATTAACGAATTTCAACATATGATAAGGCACTGCGGCATTAAATTGTCAAGAAATCATTTAACAATCATTTATAACCTCAGATTTACCAATCACTTACTACAACAAAGTTCTAACTAAGCGTCGGCGTATAACAATTAGAACTCTGTCAAAATGAACAAGTTTAAACAAACGATATCTGATTGTAAGTTGGTATATCTGGATTTAGGGCGGATGTACACGTGATGTGGGCTTGACACGGTGACGTAGTAATAATGGTTTGTAGGCTCGTTATAGAATAAAAACGGCATAGGTTATGCTTCGCTTACACCGGCCCCTACCATGTAGAGACCGCCTATTTAACGATATATAGAGGATGTATTATACAGCCCAATATAGTCTCACGGTTCGTAGAACTTGATGTATAATCGTCTCTATATAACGACTTCTGTCTAGAGTAATGAATACCAATTGACTTTATGTTACACCGAAATTGTTTTGATTTAACTACAAATCGTTTTGTGGAACTTGATTAATGAGTCAAATAAAATTCTAATTAATAATTCCTCGAATGTTCTTGTAATGTGGTGTGCAAACGTTGCTTTTTAAAGTAACAGCACGCTATAAAATAGTCGTCAACAATAATGGTCCATTTTATTTTCATTGTATAAAAGTAAGCACTTATTTAAAACCAATATAACAAGAAATAAGTATAAAATTAAGTTACCATTATAACCGTTCTTGAATGTAAATCGACGGCAAAGCGATCAAACTGAATATCTTATTCGCTCCTAAAGTCAATTTAAATATTTTATACTGAAGTTACGTTTGGGCCCGCCTAATGTCGGACGAGAGAAGATGAAAATTAAACTTGTTACAACATTACTCTAAGAACAGGTAACTTTTTAATTCCCCTAACAAAATTGACATATTTTCCTTTGAGGAGGCCCTAATGAAATAAACGGAAGACGAGAGTGGACTGTTGAAGCATTTTTATAAGCTTTTTATATTCACGACACTCAACTCCATGCAGTTTTGTGAATGTTTACAATACGGTCCTTACTCGGGAGACATTCTATTTATTACGGCTAACTTAATAACACTGAAGTCTTTGAAGTCGGCGAAAGTTCCACCTAAAACAAAGAGGTGGGCCTTTTACGACATTTCTCGCTGAGAACGGCTGATAATTAACAAGTCTCAGATTTATTACGAGTTGAATTAGCTTTCAGCGTTTCATATCATAATCCGAAAGCGTTTTATTGTCCCGAGAGTGGCGGATTCTTCGACGATGGTAATTAATTACACGTAACACGGCTTAACGACAATTTTGAAGGAACTCTCAGTTGAGTACTTTGTGTAATAAAGACAGGTATTAAACAAAGAGTTTTGAAATTTGAATTACATTGTCAGTTAATTTAGATTGTAAACATTTTTAGGGGCTTAATGTTTAAGTTGGAATAAGAAGACTGTGCAAAAGTTTCAAGTTTTTAAGAGATTACGGTCTGTCTAACATTTATATTATTTATGATGAATAGAATAAAATTTAGCTTAACTTTATTTAAGTGCTAAACTTAAAATACAAATTGGTTTTTCTAAAATAAAACTTTATACAGATCTGAATTCCAACCATCGCGGTGGCAAATCCCAAGTAGCATAAAACAAGTATGGTCCTGTAAAACGAACTACATTATTGCTTACCACCGAAACTATTTTACTACTCAGAAGCAGGTCGTTGGGAAGGCCTGATAACGGACAAACACATTCCACAAAAACAATTCGGTGAGGTAATAATTGTTCCCTTCTTCATTACGGCACAAAAGTCGAGCCGAGGTCATAAAAAGTAAACGTATTGCAAGAACGTCCTTCGCACAATATGTCAAAAATAGCCCTCATTGTTCTTCTGGTGTACTGGCCAGTAATTGTACCAGTGACAAAATGCCCGCTGTCGAAAACTCCAGAGAACTGGTTGGCCATAAAAGTCACATGTTTGTCGGGGGCTTATTACCGCAATAACAATTTAAGGAAGCCGAAAGGGTGGCGCGGAATTTCTACGAAAACTTTTGTTTGCGTCTCAGTCTTCCGAATTGTTTTATAAACAATGTTTACAACAGTAACTTTATGGTCCACTTGTTTTATCTCAGTTTTTCATTGCGACACTATTATCTAAAGTTATTGTTTGAACAATTTTGTTTTGTTGTTATAAGTCAAGGTTTCACTTTTAGAACCCAATTTTGATTGGATACAAATGATTTTGCTTTCGTTTACGATTTTACGATACCGGGTTTCGCTTTTAAAATATTTTGGGAATAATAAAAATAAATGTGTGACGGATGAATTGTTTAAAAGTGAAATTCGTTGATGACTCAAAGCTACGAATAAGTTTGTTATGCGGTTCACAAACGGTATTGTAATTGGAATAGCAGCGAGATAAATGACGGCGGGCGGTCAAATAAAAATTATACGATATTGGTTGAGGTACATATAAGTGCTAGGAATATTTAATAGGTAAGAATACGTCCATAAAATAAGCGTACCACTTATTAATAGGTGACCAGTATTATATTGAATACTTTTATGAAGGCATAAAATATAAATTGATATGACAGACACGAGTACTGAACACTCACCACTGACAATATTAAATGTCAGCTTAACCTGTAAGGGACAATTTACGATTGGACGTATCTCGACCAAGTTTACGATACCTCATTTTATACATAAACTCGCTAAGCTTATGACAAAGATATTAAATAGTATTAATAATAAAATTATATAACGTGTAAACCTTGTTAATATAATAATCTTATTGGATGGAATTATTTGATAGGTCTATAAAATCATAGCTCTATAATGAACGATAACAGTCATGTGAATTTATCGTGATGTCTGCTTGTCTGTTTAATATTTTAAATTCTACAAAACTAAACACGGTCAGAAACATAGGTACTAGGCGCTCAGAAGTCGGAAGAGCATCTTGTGTCGTGACTGACTTTTGCCCTGAATATTTTAGTTGGTGTGCCTGGCGGCGCCAGCTCACCATACGATGCCCGTGTCTGAAATCGCTGACGTTCTTGTGTTATGCGAAAAGAATTCATCGTTTTGCAACGTCTTGTGAGCAAAGGTTTTTAGTAAATGTCTGTGTAAAATGCTATTGTATTTCAGAATATTCTCAAAGACCGGTAAATGTTAAAATGTAAGTTATTTGCCGTTGGTTTTAAGGATTTAAACTTTTATGTAGTTACAATTATTATTAAGTATACAGAGAGAGTTAGTCCAGACGTACCTACCTACTAACAAAATCAGTAGCAAAATTATTCTACAAAGGCATTTCTGAACGTAAAGCCTAATTCTCGAATAAATTGGAAATAAATCTAGAGTTAAAAGAAAGCTTTGAATTTTAACTCGATCAGTGGTTTTACCGCAAAGCCTTTGATCTCTTTGATACAGAATAGCTCTTCCAAATATTTTAAAATATTATGGTACGATTTTAAATAAACTTTAGTTAGAAATAAGTTTTGATACCGATGTTTACTACAACCATACATAGAATATCTGTAATACATATTTTGTAAAGGTATACAGAATAAAAATGTTTCCTGATTAAAAAGTCGCATAAATAAAGAAAATATTAAGAGTAAAAGCCATAACATAGCTACTTACGACAAAATATAATTATACTAACGCTCTTTCAATAAACCCGGGTCTAAATAACAAGTAATGAACGGTTCATCAAAACATTTCATCCCAGACCCGTTTTAATTTACAAATTACGGTTGTACACATTCAATATATCTTGTTAATCAACTTAGATTAGACAAAAAATCTCCGGAACTGTTATATTAATGTGAAAATTGGTACGTCAAGTTTGCGGCTAAGCAGCTGTGTCCTAACAATGTTGTGTTCCTTCCCTAAATTATATGATGCCCTTGTTAACTGCGTCATGTTTCAAAATTCTAACTACAGTGATGAAAAAATCTTGATACTGTCTGTGCCTGCCCTTGTAAATTAAGGGTCCGTTGAGCGGTAAGTGGGGCCCAATTAAGAAATTTATAGTCCTAACGCGTTGTAAAACAATAAATTGTAGAATGGGCCAACAGCATGCTATTTAATTATGTGCGCCATAGCAACCTTTATAAGGGTTGCAGCCGTTTATTGATAAAGCTTGTGTCATATATTTTATAGTTCTAATTCTTAGTACTTTAGTTGGTACTATCATTAAAGATAGGGTACGAATATTTGCAGACCTACAAAAATAAATTAAAATTACGAGTTATTTTAATAAAATAATAAGTACTACTATTTATTTGTGTACAGTTAAAAGAAAAATCGTCTTGCTTAAGTCAAAGTTCCATTTAAATTAAATAAATATAAGTATTTTACAATTTAACTGCCTAAGCAAGTTAAATATTAGTATTTCTTCTACCACCTAGATGTTCTAAATGTTTTAATACATTATTTTACTATCACTAAGTTATGGAGCTAAGACAAATGTTAGCAAGTCATACTTAGTTTAACATTGTCGTGAACTTTAAAACGGATACTACCGGGCCACGACTGAGTTTTGTATTTTACGAGGTTACAACACAATCCGTGTTTACTTATCTCGTAAATAAAGCATTTATTACATTATAGCTCTTTTCAATATCTTTATCCATCAAATTTGCTCATAGTAAAAGAAACTTGAAAATACAGATCTTATTTTTTTTACACACTACTGCTCATCCTTAAACTAAATAATTCTGGTTCAAACATTCCATGCTTGATGAAATAAATGCCTTTTTTATATGTCATTTTATCTTTTAATATTCTATTTAATAATTTCAGTCACTTATTGATAAATAGGTAATGTGCCACGTATTTCGACGAAGTCTACATTTCTATTTATAACATAAAATTATTTTGAACAAAACTAAGAAAAAAATAAATGGTCCTATAATAATATTTGAAAATATCTATAACAAGTGTCAATAATAACATATTAGTCGTTTACTTGGGACCTTCGCCCGCGGCCGTAACCTTATCAATAACTACTGTCTATTTGCAAAGGATGTCAAAGACTCCTATATAAATGTATGAGGGGAAATATAAGTCGTTTATCAGTGTGTTTAGTAATAAATTAGATGATCTTTTTATTTATGTTAAGCTTAATATTAAAATGTATTTCAATATTGGGTTCTAAAATCGCCAATCCGCAAATTAGCAAGCATGGAGATCAATGCTCGTGCCTTCTCTATGCGGGAAAAGGCCTGTGCCCAGCCGTAGGACGTTGATAGAGAGAGGCTGGTATTATAACATTAAAATGTATAATAATATAATATTGTTTTTATTCATTGATCGTTTTAGACCTTAAGCACTTAAGCACTCAATATATTTTTTTTTTTACCAAAAAAGTAAGGTAAATCTGCACTTATTTCAACTAAACGCTTACTTATAAGAATAAATTCTCACTAAACAGAAGTGACAAAAATAAAAAATGAAACGATCTTAAACGACAAAATAAAATACTGCAAATGGGATCACTAAAGAAACTTTTATGAGAGACCAACAAGCCTCATCTGTCGCTTCGGCAGCATGTTTTACATGATAACAATCTCATTTATATCTCGGACAATCAAGGCGACATCGCAATCGCACCACGATTGTTAAACTGGACCGGTAGGCTGCTTTAACAAACATAAATCTCTTTAATTTATAACGAAAACATAATAAGGGGAAAATGTTATTCACAGCACTGTCCGGTCGATCTCACCAAGCAGACGTAATTTATTGCATAGACTTTTACGTCTATAAAAGTAAATAAAGCTCATGAAATAGCTATAAATCGCCTTACAAAGAACGGCGATACATACTCCTTGTCCCGGTAAAGGCTCTTTTGGTGAGGTATGTTCAGACACGACCTTTGAATTATGTGTTGTTACTGCGATGTAGTGCTAAACGGTTACATAAATTACTGCAATGATTTGTGGTCACTGCCACATAATATTAAGTACTTACCTATTTCAAGTTCATAAAGCTAAAGGAAAAAGGAAACCAAATCTTTTATCATACATTCTTATCTAAAACGTAGACTTAGGAGTTTCTATATCAAATTGTGATTATGTAGAGATATTCACTGTCCTTGGGAAGGAGTATCAAAAATTAGAAACTCAAAAAGATAATTCCTTTTAGGTCACAATTTTTCGTAATTTCTGGGAGTTATTTCAACTGAACTTAATTTAGATAAGATTCTGAAGTTACTGTGATATCTTGATCAAATGTCAAAAAATTCTAAAAAATATTCGTTTGCATAAAACACTGGATTTTGTAATTTTCTTTTCTTTATTGGAAGAGTTAATGGATTAAAGGCTTTTGGACATAATTAGGAATACGCATATTGTGTAACAAAATGGCGTTCATTTGTATAATAATGGTATTATTGTCATCAGCTTAATTTCTGTTTCCAGTAATGAAGTTGTCGAAAGGCATTAAATACCAAAAAAACCATAACCTATATGGTATTATAATGAAATCCAATTAAAATTATAACACTTTATTTAATGAATAACAATAGGTGAAATAAAAAAAATCGTCGAAATTATTTTAGTTTTGTGAGCAAAAACAAAATCTTTTCTCACTTACCAATGTTCACGAGCGGTTGAACAAAAATCTGTAACAAAGTATGATACTTAGAAGCGATCAGAGCAATTGTTTTTACTTATAATACCTGTCATTACCAGCACCAAGTGATTACATACAACATATAATAACCAAGCGACAACTCCAAGAAAAACAAAATATTTGCCGTTAAAAAATGTAATCGCCGCACAGCCGATTTTAAATGATTACTTAACACTTCCCGACGGCATAAAAATCACACCTTTGAAGTTCAAATTAAGAGTTTCGTTTCCCTTGAGTCGTACCTCGCCGGCAAGGAATGACTAACAGACGCTAACAAGGTATCATTATAAGGATGTTCACCTCACAATCTTTGTATCGATAGTTTTTTGCCCACTGTTTTTATTTAACAGTGATGGAATATGATATAAAAACGATAAGAATTGTTCGTAATGGTCAATCTACATGATCACCACGCCTTCTAGATTAGAACAATTATAAATGCTATTTTTAAATTATATGTAAGATTTAGCAGTTCATGAGTGGGGAGTTAATTCTAAGTACGTACAATAAATGCTTAATGTTATAATGTTGGGCTATTAATTTTTTCGTGCCTATTTATTTCGATATTCAGCTTACATGGAATTACTTGTTCTCGACAACGTTATTAACTACTTAAGTACATGCTTATTATGTTATTATTCGCAGTTTAAATGTACAGTTTCATAATGTAACACATCGATACTACTCGTTATCGAGTCTTTAAACCTAGAGATAAAATAAAAAATAAAATATCAAAAGTAAAAATAAATTAAACTGAAATTAAAAAATAATTATATATTATATGATTTTATATCAGTTTATCGATGTCGGTCCAACACTTGCATTGTTTGGGCAGGTGGCGAAACAGCCAGACAAAGGCGGTCGTATCATTATGTTGTCTTGTTACTGCGTTCGCGCATCCCAACCGCGCCGCGATATAATTCAAACACCATAATTACCGCGTACATTAATGGCGTAAGGTCTAAAATCTCCCATGACCATCTCGAGTTAGACAACTTACGGATTACTGTTACTCAATTATGATACTCAGTTATTTTACACCAATAATTCTAAAAGCAACAACACCTTTTAATAATATCCTTCGTATTCTCAGCGTGAATAGAATCGATATGAATAATATCGATATATTTAAATCGATATTTTAGATTTTATTCGATTAACTTATTGCGTGCCTATCTCAGAACTCATCAAAGATTTCAACACAGAGATGTGACTGAATTTACGCAATAAGAAAGTATTTGGAACTCCTTAAGTTATTATCAAAAGCTCTCATCGTGAATACAAATTACGGCTTAAAACAACATATTCTGAATATTCTTTACAGATTCTAATCAAATGTTGCTCTCAAGAGCGAGTGAGAGTATAGCAAAACATTTACTTAGTGATATTGTGATAGAAATATAGTTTTGTAATAGTATTGATCCTTCAAAGAGATTATAATGATATGCAGGCATACATAATTATTTTATGGCAAAACAAAAAATATATTGGTCTCAAAAACTGATTATACTTGGATACTGTTAACAAATGTTGTGACGTAGCTATATTAAAATAATTAATTTGATACTTTTAATAATTTTAATACTTGCAGACAGTCTGAATTATATTTAGGCCAGTCACTTGATATGATCGGTAATTGAGAAAAATATAAAATAAAGATGTTTTGGTTTGTGTTAGGTAGGTAAATTCGCTGCAATATAGCGGTCTTTAGTTTTCTTATGTACCTAATTTTGCTATCCATATTAAGTTGTACATCTTGTAGTACAATCAATAACATAGTATCTTAAGCACGTATCTAACACATTGGCACGAAGCACCGTTATTGGCTATCTGTGCATAGCAATCATAGTTTTTTCTACTGATTATGGGCGTTGCGGTATGTTACGCTCAACAACATCAAAACATCACCTCATTATTAAAATTTCGTTTTAAATTGGCTTTTGATGGTCACTATTTTTATTAATTTTAATAAACCGTAACGTTATTTTAGGAGGTGGTATATCACAAAGCCACTTAGGTCCAAAACTTAATGGATATCGAATTAAATCGCTGTTGATTATACGCAACTAAGTTGTATTAATAAAGGTGTATGTTTCTATTGTGGAAGGAGGAAAGGGAGGCCTTTGCCTTGCAGTGGGACAGTTCAGGCTTTAAATAATAATAATGATTTTATTGATTTTTTATTCTAGTTAAGTATATTTAGCCGTAACTATGAAGCCACGTAACATATAGTTTGCGAAGCCAAAGGTAAGCTCTATTTCGGAACACAAGTCACAATGAAAAATTATGCTTCAAATAAAAGGTAAGCCTCTCAACTATACACCACACATTACGTAATGACAAATTACCGAATAAAAAAACTAACAAATGACCTAGAAATGTTCATTGGCCTTTAAAATGAACTCATCAAAACAGAACATTTAAACATTATCACATTAGTGAGTTCGATAATTACCGTTCTCATCTATGGGCGTTTACTATACATCATTTGAGTATCATGTTAAGATGTTCCTTAGTATAACTGAGCTGCTTCATGTTAAATTACTAGTACTGTTAATTTGGGAGATCTGTTGTCTGTTATATGAGATCTTCTTTTGTTTTGCTTCAAAATCTCAGTGAATTGAAAAGGTCAGTGGTAAGATTGTGAGTACAAAATTGAAATTTAATATGAAAAGGAAGTTTAGCTTTTGTAAAAGTAAGACATGCAAAAGTATCGTTATATTAATGTTACTTCTAGTATAGGTTAAAATATAAATGTGAATTTCACGTTTAAATGTTATACGTCTATTGTAATTTTTTTTTTTTTTGGATTCAAAATGCCTCTAATTGACCATGTTTTATTTTTATTTTTAATTGTTTTTTATTTATTTAACACATTTTACCTTAAGCCTAATATAAAACAAATCGAAACACAACAAGCATTCGACATTTGCGGTGCAATACAATATACCGGTGTGCAAAGCTCCTTTTACTTGGCAAAGCGCGATGTTGCACCCACAGATGGTCCTTTGACACAAAGTTATGTCAAACCGCATGCCTTGAGTTGCCGTGTTGCTTGTACATCAGATATCTTCTGTGTACGTGATAATCTCGGCATATTCAGAGGTTACATCGCCGTCTGTAAAATATTTATGTAAATAGAAGTGGTAGAAAACGGTTACGGGGTTTGGTTTTGTGGGTTTTGTAACTTCTTTATCGTGTCGTGTTAAGTGATGTAATAATTTAGGGTCTAGTTTTTAAAGATATAGGCCGGAATCAGTATGAAAGTTTGAGTGGTCCAAATGCATCAGAGTTTTATTAAGGGAGTCTTAAATCAGCATTTTAGGTTTAATCACATTTTGTGAATTGTCGGATCTACGCCTTATGTAAAGCTACAGCGGACATTAAACTTGTTTAAACAATTTTTTATTCTGCCTCATTAACAGCCGCGTAAATAAGACTATAAAATATTTCATCCGCAAAATTACTGCAGAAACTTAAATACAACCAATTTAAGTGCTAAACACTAGTAGGCAATTTATGCAAATTTAAAAAATCTTTAATTGTATCTAAAATACAACTAGAATTTCGTTAGCCCAATATTAGATAATTAAAACACAACGTTTTCCAATTATCGTTAATTTAACGATCACATTTAAATAGGCCGTCTCTACATGATTTAGATCACCAATTATATTTTTATTACTCGCACAATACAATTTATTATGACACACAATATTTACAAACAAACATACAAGAAATATTTCGTCAGAACCAGTTTCGTGAACTCGTTTTATCGAATCGTTCTAGCTCACGATTACTTAGAAGCAACCTTGCTGTAATTCGATATTTTATATTCGATATTAAAGATACGATTAAAATATACACTCGAATAATTGATGCTACTCGAGTAACGTTACTCGATAAGTGATCAGTGTAATCAAGTAATATATTTTTCTATTATTTTATTGTAATCGGGAAGTGGAATGTGTAGCTATTTATTATATTGAACAAGTTATTGATCAACTGAGGAAATAATTTGTTTTCGATGTAAGCGGTACGGATTGTTATCAGAAAGTTATTTAGTTTAAGAATATGAGTAAAATACAGCATAGTATGCTTAAGAATGATGCTTTAGACATGTTTGTCAAATATTATAGGTATATTTTTTATCATCAGAACTAAATTAAGTAAAATGTATTACTGTTTTAATTGGTCAATTAATGAGCTGTTATTCATAATATGTCATTATGTTTCCTTTGAATATTTTAATGTGACTATAAAATTACTAAGTGGGCCTATTATGGTGGATGTGCCTAAATCCGTATTAGTGCGAAATGTAATTAATTAATAATACTTAGGTGCTTGCTGACAGTAGTTAATTATACTTATCCTGTATGTCGCGAATAAAATTTATATCTACACTTATAAATTAAATTTTACGAAAGCAAAATTACATATAAAACTAAAATAACTAATTAGAATATAGGTACTCTACAATCGTAGTAATTTTTTTACATTATTAGATACCGCCGGTAAGCGGTCTCAGGTCCCTAAATACGAAACCACGGGCAAAAATAAAAGGTTCTCATCAAAAATTACCCAAACTTACCAACACTAACATTCTCTAAACAAAATTAACAAACGCACTACTTAAACAGTTATTTACAACATTATTAAAATGATGGACCCTTTATATAGTTGCGCAACACAAATTAAACTCAACGAAGAAGGTTGAGTATAATTCTCTGTAACAAAATAGGGCCGCGTTTACACGATTATATTAAGAACTTAATTTCATACCAGCACCTCAACTTTTCCATAGCACGTTTGTATGAGAAGGTAATTAAGAGAAAGTACTGTACCTTGTTAGAATTATTATGGTAAAGGTAATCTTATACGTGCATTGAGTTTACTATGAGTTCTCGAAATATGGCTTTTATAATTTACTTTTTTTTTTCATCTTGATGTTTGAGGATAATGTTTCCTAGTATTTCGTTCTATTTCAAGAAACTAACAATGTCGAATATAATAAAATTGGTTCTTAGAAACAACTAAAATATATATTATGAAAATCTACGTTCTATAAGTATATCAGAATAAAATAGAAAAGAAATTTATGGCTAAAGAAAAGCCCATTTTTTTATTTACCTTGTCACTGCTTTTTCATATTATAATCATTTATCATCATTACGTAACTTAAAAAAACTTACCTAAAAAATTTAAGACTTTTTTTAAATTCGACATGTATCGTATAACGTAAGAAAACTTATACTCTTTAAAAGTATGTCTGTCTCTACATTTTGCCTTCAAGTGAAAGAGACAGCATGATAGTCGTTACAGTTTTACACCATTAAAAATATTTTGCGAGTAAACGAGTGAGAAAAAAAAACAGTATCATTAGTAGTGGTCTTTCCATACTGGTTATATCACTACTCACTACTTCATATTATGAATTACACAGATATATGTTTAATTTGGTTTAGGCTGGAGTTTCTTGGGCTTAGCGTTGTAATGTATTGGGTGAATTAGAAACAACAATTTGTAATAACAAACCTGCTTAGGATATTTGTCGTGAATTATCGTCTTTAATATGTGCCTAGTGTATAATTGTTATTGTTTATTGTGTAAGCCTAATGCAGTTAATTTAATAAATTTGAGGTCCTCAAATTTATTATTATAATACTCAAAATCATTGAGCATTTGATCAACAAATAAATCTATAGCAAAAAATCTTTATATTAGTTATCTTTTCCTGCATTGCATGAGAAGTTTCAATGGTTTGTTAGGTTGGCTGACAAATACACCTATATAATTTCTTATTTATGACATCTACGCGTACGTAAATCAATTCTTAATACAAAATTAATCATTTTACACCTTTCATTCTTTCTTGACTGTTACATTAAAATCATCGTAATTAATTAAAACCATTATTTCTTCAATCTCTTCAATACATGAAACCTCTCAAGAAGTTTCTGCAACTTAATGTATTACATCTTATTTTGTTTAGTAGTTTTGCAACTTACAGCACACAGTCTTACAAAGTGCTAACATGTTGTGTAGTTTCAATCAGATTAGAATATTACATTGTTAATATGTTTGTTACTCTTTCATGCAAAAGCTAATTAACGGATTTATATTCCTAGTTCACGTGGAGACTTTGAGCAGGCTTAATACAAAATAATAATTTTATTATTTCAATTATATTTAAATTATTCTACGGCAACGAAAAATATGCGGGTAAAATAGCGCGGCGCAAGTAGTACCCAATAAGATATACCTAATATTAATAGTGAAAACATTTTTTAATTGAATTTATTTTATTATAGGTATTTTTTATTTAAAATTTAACAATAAACATTTTGTTTGTACACGTTTTTGAGTGTATAAATTAAGTGGCTTTTTATAAACACTTCTTGTTATTTGAAACGAGCTATTTTACAAGCTTGTTATAACGTTATTAAAATAGTTCTTTATGGACATGTAGGCGGAATGGATTATTCGTGTAAACTAGTTATGGGCCGCGACGTCGTCCAAACGGATTATGTTTTGAAAATATAGTCTTCGTTATGACGATATGATGTAGTGAATTTAGTTAATCTTTCGTGAAATGGTAGTTCCACATGTCATATATGATATTATCACGAAATAAAATGACATCGTTTTGAGTTGAAAATATGTGATATAAAAATGTAGATGACGGGCGAATGGGGAGATATGTAGTTGTGTACGATTTAGATTTTCGAAATGTGTAAATAGAAGAATCATTTATATTATATATTCATTATAACGATCACGATTCGTAGACAGTGTATCTGAATCAAACATACATTCTGATTACATTTTAATAGCAAATCAGATACGTTATTCCAATAAACATAAAGCCATACATCTCAAATGTAATTATTGAAAAAAGAAATATGTATACAAGGTGTTGTGTAATTTATGATCCAATTATTTGTGTAAAAACTTACAAGGAGCATTATATTATATTAGAACATCAATCAACGATTGAATGATCCTTAATTTGGAATGTTCTCGAAATAATAAAAAGTTGTGTCTCTGGGTATAATGAGGAATCGCTTATTATTGTTTTACAACGTCATCGTCTAGACTGTTTGATTTTTTATTATATTCTACTTAGATTGAAATAATAAATGTAATAAAGTAAAGCTTATTTTTTCCATATATTTGTAAAAAAATCGAGGTTCATTTAGTTTAGAAAACCTAAATAAATCGTGATACAATCCGTTCAAAAGTAGTTTTGTTTCAATGTTTTACATTCGCGTAGATTTAAGAAAGGAATAGATAATCTTATATAATGTATATGTGGCCTTACGATGATATTATGAGCTCATTAAAATATGGAAAAGCTATGCTCCCGTTTTATTCATATCAAACTGTAATTAAAGTTATTTTAAAGTAAAAAGTAAACATTCGACGACCTCCGTGGTCGAGTGGCGTACGCAACGGTTTTCAAGGTGTTGCTAGCTCTGAGGTCCCGGGTTCGATCCCCGGTCAATGTAGAAAGTAATTTTTCTACATTGTCTCGGGTCTCGGTGTTTGCGGTACCTTCGTTGTTTCTGAATTCCATAACACAAGTGCTTAATAGCTACTTATTTTGGGTTCAGAGCAATTTATGTGATGTTGTCCGCATTTATTATTTATTATTAAACATTTTTATTTCATATTCTTGTTATATTTTATTACAAGTTGTCAGTACAATACGTACCAACTCTTTTCTTCGTTGTCTACATTTTACGGGAAGAAAATTTAGAATACAGACATTTACAGAATACAGAATACAACGTAGATTCATCTAGCTGCATTATCTATGCAATGTACGAGCTCATAAAGTTTTATTTCAATTGCATAACGCTGAAAAGTCTTTCGAGGTAAACGCTTGCTGTTTAGAGTGGCTCTTTAAAAAAACTTAGTGTTGTTCAAGGGAAAGACTTAGGAATGATGTGACGGTTGGTTAATTAATAAAAAATACTAATTTATATTTTTATGAAGAGAAAAGCTTTTGATTTTCTAAAGCTTAGGAATTGGCATTCAAAGAGGCTCTATATTGACACTCCGACTAATCGGAACACATACTAAGTGTATTTTAGTTATTATTTATTAAGTTAAGAAACAGTAAATAAAAAACATTGTCCACTGTTAAATGAATAATTTCCTTCATTAATGTTTTGCACAAAAGTGTGATTATTTTTTTCGTCATATAAATTGTGATTTTTTGTGCATGCCTTATAATATATTTTGCTAAATTAATACTAATGATAGAACAACTCATAACCTCCTACTACAGTATATACCTACAAAGTTCATATCTGATAATAATTTAGCATCTTTTAATAAAGTCGCATCCATACACTTCAAACAGAAAGCGGGAAACGTATAAATAACGTTTCGTTGCATGTATCTCATGCACGTATAACTTGCAGCATTCATAAAATTATTACGTGAGAAGTACTAACTTGGCACTGGCTGAGTTCCAGTTAGGAGACACAGTGCCCTTTAGTCACAAGTTTTGGTGACGAATATAGGGAGTCATGTAACACTGTGTCTGTGTTATGACACAGTGTCTATTAAAGATATGAGATTGAGTAAGCTCGTGACAGAATTGGTGACGATGGGATTTATTTAGTCTTTTGTTTTTGACCTACATGACTGTAATTGATAAATTGAATTGTGTATGTATACAGTAGACAGTAATGTATAATAGTGCTGGCGATGATTTACGAAATTAAACCTTAATTCTTTTTAATAAAGGCGCTGTTTATATATTAGTGTTAAATACTGATGTTTGGGCTACAGCGTGTAAAGTTTATTAATATTTACTAACATAATTTATAAAATTGCAATTCTTGACGTAAAGAACGCCGAATCTACATTAAGACTACCAAAAGCCTGTATTTTCAAGGCAACCATCCAATTCCCACATTTCAAAGTATTTTTAGTTAGATAACAAGTACATTTATTATGTTCATTTTATTTACGACTAGCAACGAATAGTTGAAATTACTTATCGTATCACTCAAAAGTTGAGATTAAAAAAACTCATCAATACTTCCCTTTCCCACAGCGAATGTGACTTCAATATTATTCGATTACTTGGTTATCAAAGAAACATGTATCAATAAATTGTTTATCTGTTTCAAAATAAAATAATATTTTAATTTTATCGTATTTCATTTAAGTATCGGCAGGTAATACCTGCTGATACTTAAATGCTTAAATAGAAAGTCTAATTTTTAATTAATGAGCATTACATTATTAATTTGTAATTTTTTATCAAAATAGAATTTTGTATTTTAATTTTTTAAATAAATTTAATATGTAACTAAACAATATCCAATTTCCAATTTAAAATAAAATATAATGCCATGTTTTTATTATGGAATGAAGATATTTTATATTTTTTGAAACATTATTATTTTTACAATTTAATATGTATTATTTTGTGATTGATAATATCAATGTTTTCATCAATAAATTATAATAAGCATACCTGTGAAGGATATGGGTAGGCATGTATTGGCATTCACCCATACCTTTCAATTGCACTTACCATAAATTTATTGACGTTTCAACGTTAAATTAATTTGAACAGAATATTCAGTATTAATCGTCGGTAGTGGTCAATATAGTTCCGAGTATTCACACGCGATTTTATGCCTTATATTATTATGAATAAGGGTTATTTTAGAATGATATTAAACAGGAAATATACTGCCATTAATGTTTGCATGTCCACCCTTTCTGGCCTCATAACTGATATGTAAATAACAACAAATTACACATCATTAAAACTTATTTAATTCATTATAGTGCCGACATTTTTTTGTTTAATGCATGCTTTGTCTGCAATATATACGTAAATTTCACCTTTATCTAGGCATAAAGATTACAATTGTCTGTAATGTGCTTTTTATGATAATTATATAGTTCGATGAAAAGTAAGATAAGTGGTTAAATTAATGGTATTTTTAAATTATTCATTAGTAAATGCGTGCTCCGCAATGAATTAAAAGTAATTTATATTCGGCCGTGTAACATCTGGTACTGAAGTCAAATCGCTTTAAGCTTACGGTGTATAAAGTTGTTCTTTTCTCACTGCATGCCAAAAACTTTCTTTAAAAGTGCTAGTGATTTTCTTTCCAAAAATGTCATAAAATAATATATTGTGTTATGTATTTCAGTTCTTTCTGCCATACCTCATTAGACATAACATCTTACATCGTAAAGTAAGGGTTCCCATTTTATGAAACAATATTAAAATAATGGCCGCTACACAAAGGCGATTGATGGCAAATAAACTCTTACACCAAACAATGTCCTCACAATGTATTTCATTCAACGCAAGTTGATATAATAAACCATTACGTTCAACATTATTAAGGCACAAGATATTATTTATAAATAAAAGAAAACAATTCAGTTATTATTATGCAACCCAGGACCACTAAGGTCTTTTGTTTCCTCCCTTTATTTAGCAACAGAAGCCGAACGGGCGCTGTCAACTCTATTAAGAAAAAAAATAATATAAAAAGCAAATTAAAAGCTGAGACTAGCGTCCCGCCATTCAAGCGCAAATAAAAGTGTTTAATTAAAGTGTTGTTATTGATGGGGACCCGCGAGATGGCGTTTAATCAACAGCTGTACTGCTTGGACTTCTTTCGACTTTATTTTTAATTCGACTTAATTGCAAGAGTTACGACGCTGTTCGGTCGAAGGACCGAAACGTTTTACGCTCCAAACCTTTATTGAAGTGAAAAGTTCGATCTTAATTACTAGAATGTATTGTGTGCCTCTATGTAACTGTTTGTGCGAGCCGAGACAATAGTTGCACAAGAATGTAATTGAAACGTCCACCTTAATTTGTAACTGCGTTTTAAGGAAGCTAGAGTTGGCTGCGACTGCAATTGGAGAAGAACTTTACTTTAACCTTAAATAAAATTATTACTTTCGGTCGGAATTTGTTGCGATTTTTGTCTCAATTTACACATTGTGAGTTCAATTTGAAACGTGACTTGTGCCGGTAATGTAATTAAGGAAAGCTAGCGGTACATTTTTTGATGTATGATCTACTGACGAGCAATTAGCTGCAAAGTTAATTGTAGGCCTGTCTCTCGCGCTCAAAACACTGGTGTGCAATTATATTTTAAACATAAATTTTAGTAACTTGAGCCGAGGAGATTTATTACAGATTTGTTTGTACAAAAATTTAAATCATTTTTTAAAGATGAGTATTGGTGTCATTCTTGGCAAACATTTACACTTTATTATAAATTTAATTATATACTTAAAATCTCATTCAGTGTCAAATGATTTAAAAATTATGTTCATCGACCAAACTTGTGAATTATAGAGGTACATAACGGACAACGACTTACAGATTTAATCGAAAAATACTTAATGTTCCGATTCCAATTTCAACAAGCGATATCGAATCCGAATACGATTAAAAAACGAAACTATAGCCATAATACTTCATGTTTCGCGGTCCCGGGTTCTGCTACAGTGCGGTGTATGCAGGGGCATTAAACAGGCGATGTGGGCAAGCCATGCATTCAGACATTAATTACGTAATTAAGTGAACGATTAAATCGATTGTTTAATTCGTTTTGTGGGCACTCGATTCGATCATTCGATTGTTCGGTCCATCTTTGGAATAGACCCCTGTTAAGCGGAGAGAGAGAATTTGCTTCACGCTAATTGTAGTACTAAAGTAAGAATAAATATTGATTATCAGGATAAATAATATATATGAGAGAAAACAAATTGCACAAAACATAAAATTATCTACTTTGAGCACACTTGCCCTATCTCATGAGTAATTGAAAAATCAAAACATATGAAATGAAATTAGAAAGTGTTATTAAGTTTGATATTCACAATAATATAGATAATGACAGACAAATAATAAAACATGCAAATGTACGGATGATCCATGATCGCGTATTAAGTTTTAGTAAAACAAAATTAAATGAACAGTCATCAAAACACATCAGATTAAGTAAGTACCTTTTGGTCTTCAAAATAAGGTTTTATTTTGTGTAGCCCATAGTTTGCTGTCCGAAAAATAATTTGGTTATTATAGGCGTAGCATTATAAGTATACGGAACTTGCTTGCGCGTCGACTAAAATTATATCCCATTACGTTCGAAAATCACATGCCAAAAATAGTATTCCGTATATACAAAGTTCTGACACAGTTTCATCAGTAATTGTGTGGACCTTTGATCTTGGGTCATGTTATTATAAAAATTAATTTAATGTGCCAATGAAACGGACATAATTGAGATGATAATAACTATGTGTGGAAAATGTGGGTCTGTTTGCTGTGAAGCCGCCGGCATTTTCATCACTTACTGATAAGTAGTGCAACTTGTAGAAAGGTCCCCGAGGGGAGAACTAAATTCGTGGCTATACAAATATGGAGTAGATGACTCACAAAATCATAACACATACAAAAATTAACCTTACCACATGGAAATAAAGGTGATTTTAGTGCCAAAGTGTAGAAACCTTTAAAGAACGAGTAGGTGTTTTGATATTCATGTATTAAAATTGGATCGAATATGTAATCAATTACGGTAAATAATATTTAAAGTATATTTTTTTAACGATTGTGCAAGTCGTGACAGTTTTGCAACATTGATAAAACGCTCACTAATAGAACATCTATCATTAATAACTTTCAAATAAAACACGAAAAATCACTCACGCATTCCATTTATCAAAATATGACCCAAAAATATGATTAAATCGACGTTTATATTTTTTGTACAAAAAAGTTTGTATCGATTTTAACCATACTCGATTATTTCAGGCAAC
This sequence comes from Autographa gamma, assembly GCA_905146925.1. NCBI lineage: Eukaryota > Metazoa > Arthropoda > Insecta > Lepidoptera > Noctuidae > Autographa > Autographa gamma. Next base: position 5,161,865 of record LR989858.1, read on the forward strand.
TATTGATCGCTTAAAAACTCTTCCGTAGTGCATGCAACACAAGACATTGGCATAACTAAAACGACGCCTATGCACAGCAATGAGGTGCACAAGACTGAAGACAATTATAAAGGTGACGAAAACAATAATACTGACAACTATACTGAAAACATGACAAGCACGAAAATGCTTGTAATTGAACACACGTGTATGTTCTACATTACCTGCACATATTCAAAGGTTGTGAATGCAAGAGACAAGTTTCTCAACACATCTTACTTCAGAGCTGTGAAAAGATAAATGAATCTAGCCGCAATTATTATAATTGATAAACTTAAATATAATATAAATAAATAAACACATAATAATTTCACTTTCCTATAATAATTGTGATGAAGTTATAAAAGTTAAGAGCGAAACGGGTTACACTCAGTAATGGGTTGCTTTACGACGGTAAGTGACAACTAGTTATGCAGTATTATTAAACTTTATTGCAGCAGTAAATTGACTCACTTTGAAGAAGTGCTAAAACACCTGTCGTCGTTCTAGGAAGGAAATCCCGCTGTAGGGTTGACACTATGTTAAAATATTTTAGTTTTGAAATTAGGTTGAAAATTTTAATTCTGATTTGTTTATAATTTAGACTAGCAGTATGTCGATGAGAAGTGTTTGTTTTAATATAGGTATAATTTTATATTTGATGAAATAATAAATAAGAATATGGTAGTCCCTAACATTATAGTCTTCGTCGACCTCCTATTAAGTCTATGCGCGCCCGCAGATTTTTTTTGCAGTTTTATTATTACACTGCCGTCTCTATGAAATTCGTAGCTCAATATCGAATGACCATAATAGACCTACATTTAGCTTAACAGGCCTTAAGCCTAGTGCACACGTGTACAACGCCAGCCCAGGCGGTGTAACGTTGCATGGCGACAATAATTTAACGTCAACGGCACTTGCATTGAAACCATACTACAATTTAAGAGCTGAGCAATAAGGGAGCCAGCATTGTCTGCCAAGTCTCAAGTTACCAGCATTCATGTACTAAGCTTTATACGCGCCTTAATCTAGTTTCTCGAAGGTTCTATATGATTTCTTAGTTCTTAAACGGAGACCTACCGCGTGAGTTATGGGGGCTCGCGTGATTTGTTTTTAAGTACAAAAGCCTGGAAGAAGTTTATATCAATTTTGCGACCAGTGTCTGGGACCTGTCGGGCTACTTTATGACCCTGTCCCTATTAAGTATAGCTTCTGTGATTTACACTTGCGTATTTTCTTACATAAATAAATTTAAAAGTCGTAACCAATGCAAGTGCACTAAGAAAACTTTGTAAGATTTTTTGTCTTGTAAAAGGCATTACTAACTGCAAAAATGTCTTTATATAGTTGATAATTTAATTGGACTGAGATTTTTAGTGACATAACATCAAGTGACAGAAATTCTCATGAAAGAACAAGTGAACAGGTCAATACACTTGCAATAAACACACATAACCATAAATGATGAAACCACATACTTCAAGCCAACTATCAAGATATAGGTTACATACTTACTAACAAGTGTAATTGAACCAGTGTCAACTAATAAGTTAATTGCAGTATTAGTAGTCGCGAGTTACGTAATCGGGGAAGCGACATTGCCAGAGAAATGCGGTCAAGTACAAATTGTCTTTTCTTAATCGAATGCCTTAGAATTAGAACGGTTTAATTGCTCTAGATAGGATTAATGTTCGTAGTGAATTCTTTGTTTCGAGAGATAAGCCAATCGATTTATCTCTACGTCATGGATCCAAATTGGGTTGTTCGGTTGTTTTCATTGAAGTTTTTTGGCTTCTAATTAAAGTACTATTATTTGATGAAAATAGATATGGTCAATTTAACGAAAAGGGAAATAGATTACATACACGCTTAAATGGGAAAATATTGAGTTCTTTTGAATAATAGTAATTTAAAACAACTGTGCCTGTATCACTTGAATAGTATGGTATCACGTAAAAAGTTTTCAATCGATTGGTCTTTAAACACGACACTGTCTCACATATCAAATTAATCCAGAACGATATCGCCATATTTTTTTTAACCGTAAATTACCAACTGGTATTACATTCCTGTTTTATTGAAAATATGCGTATGTAATAAAAATACATACAAATAAATACCGCCTCTTTATAATCCGAAATTTTAATTTTAATTTAATCGACATTTTAATTTAATCCAAAAGTCTCACTATCAAAACAGTAAACATCCATTCACAAGTTCTATATCTGCGTCATTTGAAACCGTCTTATTAAGATAAACTCTGGTCCAGCGGAGGCTGAACGCAGAACTTTTGCTCTCTACAAGGTAGTCATTAGCCACCAGTAATGCGCCTCGGCTAGATACATTCCTGCATTCACTGTGAAACGAAACTTTTATTTTGTCTGTCTGGCTTTGCTCTCTAAATATATTATTTACCTTAATCCAGACTCTTTATTTAGGGACTTTTGTAATTGGATTTGTGTGGGTTAAAGATTGGTTTGTTTTTGTTTAATTGTATGTATTTTTTTAAAAGAGTAACCTATGGAGTTTCTTGCCGGCTCTTCTCTATAGGAATGACACTTTTGAACCGAGCAACTAGAATCAGTAGTTTTAACGTAACGTTTCTTAAGCGCCTTTTTTTTTGGTTTACAAGAAATAAAAATATTTTGATTTGATTTGATTTGATATGGAACTGGTAATTACGCTTTTGGAAAAATATGTGTTCCCTGTGTGTTGAGTTCTTGGCAAATACCTTGATTAGAAATAAAGTTCCTTCTGATTTTTTACAGAATAAATACAAAAATTACACGAACATCACTCATATACCTATGAAAAAAAAAACATTTTGTCTTTAACACCCAATTATCGAGTAAGGTTATAGGCTTCTTAACATCACGTTAGTTGCTATGGAAGAAACACTAGGCGAGTGAAACCTCAAGACAAAGCTAGTAACAATAGGTAAACTAGGCAGACGTGACTCGTAGTATACGGTCCACAGAAAAAGGAATATAGGAAAAAGGTTAACCAACATTGCGTAAAGTACCAAAACTTTTTACCATAAAATTGAACACAATTAAATCCCTTACCAATTTTACCCGTTACTCTGAATAAAATAAAGCAACAATAATTAATTTCAATTACACCGATAGTGTTGAAGCTAATATGAAATTATATAATTGAAGCGACCGTTTTAATTAAGTACATTCCGAAAATTTTACATAATTGCAATCAATGCGAACATGTATATTATTAAAATCACCCTTTGTAGTCTTAATAGTCAGTCGAATTCAAATTACAATGATCCTATTTAATTTACTACAGATAATTTTCAGGTACGTTTTGTGTGTACAAAATAACGATTACCTGGTAGAGAAAATGGATTTCTGTAAAGAGAGTCTGAGCAAGTGGGGTATTTTTGAATCTTCATAATAATATAAATATCACTCACACAATATAAATATTGTCGTTGCAAAAAATGGCGCATTTTTATGTATGACCGGCCTGCACTAAAACCGCCACCCTATAGGGTGTGTTGGAGGTCAATGACCGAACCTTGCATGTGCGGTGTTTTTATTAAAAATAATTTGATCCTTCTCACAAAGAGAAGAAGTAGTAGATAAAGGTTATCTAACAACAATAGCCAAAGCTTGAAACCTAAATGCCGACCTAAATGATTCATTTCCGTACACGTTCAAGTCTTGTGAGTCAATACATTGCGGAACTTAGATCACGTTGAGTAACAAGCTTAGTCCATAACACACAAGGGTTACCCAATAAGGATATCCAACAAATTGCCTGTAATATTGTTTTTTCTTCTCACGAGCACAAATCTGAATGGTTCTCGCGGTAACAGGATTCGAACCGCGGTTTTCTGCTCACGATACCAGTATTCGTTCGAGAAAATTGCTTATTTGAACTTATTTGAATCCACCTCTATCGTATACCTCATTTCCTGTTACGTAAGCATTTTCACGCTTCATATTCTTTGAATAAAATCACCTTTATGTTCATAGCTTTGAGAACTTTAAGCAAACCTTATGCTTTTGGTACTTAAGCCTATATACCTATCATTTTAAAAGTGTTATCTCTGCTATTCGGAAATGTAGAATGAGATTTTCAGAGAGACTGGGCCCCACGACACAGGGAATCCTAGTGTGGGGTCCAGGGCAAAAAGTGATCTTAAAATGTTTTGTACAATAAAGTTTTTCTTTTTCAGTTTGATGCTAAAATTTAGAGTTGGACAATGACTCACCTAGCTAATCGAAACTGTTACATAAACGTTCATTTGCAGGAACATTAAGTCTGTACTAATTGAAAACAAGTAATATAATTAACAGTTATTTAGTGGTAATTATATTTAATGATCCGTTGCATAACTTAATGACATAAATTAGCTCAGTTATTGGAAATTATGAATTAACTTATTTATATTTTAACGGCTGTTATAATTTCTATTATATTTTAATTTTGTTTTAAACTTAGGTGTGACATTTTTTTGTTTCAATCATGAAGCAATAATGGGGAAAGCGCAGCAAATGATTCTACGCCATCAGGCAAAGTAAATATAAATAAAAATAGATAAGAAACAACTAATAATATATACTAGAAAATAATAGCAGGTAACTAATAGCCACCAATTATAATAGTCATCATACAAAATGCACTTTTAACATTAAATTATTCTCTACTCAGTATAACTGCACAAAATGGTAATATATTTCAATTATGTTCCTTTGAAATCGAAATTTTGCGCTTGCAATACCGTCAATTATAATAATATTAAATGTTACCAACGTTTCATATTATTAAAATTGGTCGAGAAATCCAATATCGTAAGTATTCGTAAGCTTGGGTTAAAAGATAAAACTGAGTGAAAATAGCTTCATACATTATAAGGGTTAAATTTTAATAATGATATTTCTATTCGAAATCTTTGAAGTTTAAAATTATTTGTATTGTAAGATCTAAGTATGTACTACGCCAAAAGGGTTTAAAAAAGTTAAAATTATAGAGAACAAGTATAGCTAACAGCTCTTTGCGGCGAGCGTAAGCACATTTTTGGCTGTATGTACTTTCTTTTCCTGATTTAAGTTAACGATGGGTGTTGATGCGAAAATAACAAAATTATGTTTGATATAGTTAATAATAACGACGACCTCCGTGGTCGAGTGGCGTACGCACCGGTTTCAAGGTGTCGCTAGCTCTGAGGTCTCGGGTTCGATCCCCGGTCGGGTCAATGTGGAAATCATCATTCTACATTGCCTCTGGTCTGGGTTTTTGTGGTACCTTCGTTGTTTCTGAATTCCATAACACAAGTGCTTTAGCTACTTACTTTGGGTTCAGAGCAATGTATGTGATGTTGTTCGCATTTATTTATTTATTGATTTATAATAAAACGTCATGCTCTTTTCTGATACTTTTTTCTCGACAAATCTAGTTCATACTAGTGCTAACGATTCATACCCTGATAGGCGCACTCTAAGTTTCTTATCTATCCTCTAAGACTTCCCCTTATTCCTTCCAAATAATTTCGACGCCGGAAATTAAACGTTGCAAACCGCGGTAAAACGGAAAACTTTAAAATTAAAACTGTTAAATACCGGTCTTTTCTTGACGGAATCCACGTTTATCTTATAATCTTGGGGTGCAACCCTTTTCGATGTACTTTTTAAAGGAATTTCGGACTCCGTTATTTGTATGGCTTTTATTAGCCTCCCTTTTAGCTCCAGGGCAACAAATTACTCTGTATTTCAAAAAGTACCCATCAAAGGAATGTTTGTATTAAGTATATAGGTGTTGGGTTCGTTGAACTCTCGAGACAATGGGGTAATTGAACTGAGTGTAATGAGATAAACAAATATATTATTTATTTGATACTACTAAACTAATTTCCAACTTCTGTAGTAGTATGACAAAGAATAAATTATTATAATTTGGTATTAATGCTGAAGATGATTCATCAAAAATAATATCCTAAAATTCATATTCAACAGATATTTAGGTAAATGCTTCTTAAACGTTGTATGAAAACATATAACATTGGTATGTTTGTGATTAACGGCCGTGTTAACACAAAACAAATATTTGTAGTAAGCCTATATTCAGATGAACAAGATTTTGTTAAATCCAATATCTGAATGACAATGTTTGTCAGTAAATAAATAAATGTTTAAGTAAGCTTTGATCCTTTATTTTAATATTTGAAACGATTTATAAACATAAAATATTTTGATATTTATAATATTATGACATATTTTTGCACACAACTTTTTACTTAGGTCTTTAATCCGATAGATTATATTGAAAAGGAGAAAGATTTTACTTCGTTATTAGATTGAAAAAAAAAAGTGACTTCTTGTCGTATTTGAATAATAATGAATTGAGTAATTAGTTCCTAGAAATAACTTGTAATGAGATAATTATTCTCCTATGCACTACGTTTAAATAAGCTGCAAAATATAAACAATGATTTATGACGTACTTCTAAAAACAAGAGCTAAAACAGTAAAACAATCAACTGAGACTCAAGACACAAAGGCATATAGACTGAGCTAAGCTTTTAACTTAATAGCCTTACACATTCCCATTAACCCATAATGAACTTCCCATACCGAACAAATCATACGTCCAGTCTAATAGCTAAATACCCGATGCTCAAAGCCATTTACATCTGGATATACCTTTACCCAGTTTATGCGAGAGTTGAGTAATTGCCGTCATAGTAATGCACAATAAACTTGCTATGGTACACTGCACACAATAAATTCCTGTTTTACGTCTTTGATTAGCTCGGGCTCAAGTTACTTCATGACCCTGCATTCATACAGGGACTCCACCATGTATTCACAATTAACACAAACTACCCTAACTTCCCAACGTTTTACTAACCATTGCTGGTCTTAGCCTCACACACTCCATCTCTAAAAGTTTACACCCAGCAATGTACAAAACACAGCTGTCAAAACGAGATTGCCGTTTTATTTTATGTATGCTCGTGGTAAGGTTTCAGTAGTAAGTACTTACATTCGCAATGGCTCGCGACCATAATGTTAGACCACCCTTTTAAACAGATGTTTGTTCTCTGATTTGTTTGTAAGCTCTGGATTTAAAGGTTTCAACTGTACGCTAAGTAGTGTTTCGAAACATGTATTGAAATAATTATTATTATTTTCAATTATAATTCGTTCAGGGGTCTTGTTAAGCTAATGACATTGTTATTATCGACATTAATGATTATGGGTATTTACAATGACATTTATTTTGGGTTAATGATTTTAGGTAATTAATTGAATAATGGCACCTTAATTAAAGTTTAAATTTTCACTCCTATTCAACAACAAAATAACCTGCAAAGTATACAAAAGTACTTAAAGAATATTATTTGTAACACCTTTCGAGGAATTTCCTTCCCTACATAATAAATCAAAATTACGAATTAATTTACTTACAATAGTGGTGCGCTGTTCCTTAAAAAGTGTATCGGACGAAATGGTTCCACAGAATTCGATTCGCTTCTACACGACGTCTCATGGACGATAATAAATGATCTTAAAATATTCCGGTATAATTTGACACCGCCTTTTGTATTAACACTATTATCAATTTGGCAAGCTTTAATATGGTTATTACGACTAATTTTATCCGTAGGTGCGTTTAATACTTTTTCTTCTCGATTAAAATCGATTTCGTCTTACAATCGAGTTATTCGATTAGTGTGATTGTGATTTTTTGAATTATGAAAATTAAACTGTCAGGGTGGAGATGAAATAATTTGTGTTTCTTAACTCTTTTAGTTTGTTTAGCATATTATATGATTTTTGTGTTTTCATAGTTGGAAACAAAACTAGAATTTCCTTATCTTTAAATAAAGTGATATACAATTGAATATCCCTTTTCTTTTGAATTAAATTAAATATTTAAAGCATTATTTACAGCTATGTAAATTTTTGGGAACCTGAATTCTGTCTTAACATCTTGGAGAATATCAGTAGCATAGTAATATGTAGGTGTAGCGTAGGATTAAAACTGTGATATATAGCGACATCTTACATGCATACAATAAACCTAATCTGCACAATAGAAGAAGAAAAGCTGCTGTATGGAATATCTTTTACATATAAATAGGTATTGTGAAAAGAGGTTAAAGGTAAAAAGTTGAATAATGTTCTTTTTTAAGGTGTTGTCTGAATGCTTTACAACATAAATCATCTTAGAACGTTATTATTTTAAATTTTAGTCAATGTTTTATCGGGGATATGAAATTCTATAAAATCACAAACCTAATAAACCCAATAAAAGTATGTCCCTACTTACCTCCATTTTTGCATTTTTTTTTCAACTCTTACAAAATTTCATGTCGTTGGAGCAAATTTATCCAAAAACGAACTAATTTTAGCATGTATGTATGTAGTATTACATTTAGCATAATAACAACCAAACATACGTTTCCAACGCGAATAAAAAAAGTAAAAAAGGTACGTAATACGGCCAGCATGTTTTCGGCCTGACCGTTGCTGGATGACATTGCTTTACTTTGATTAATTGTCGCAACGATTGAAATCGTCCAACCCCCCACTGGCAGACGAAATGGAATACCGACCGTCGAATAGGACCTTTTTAATAACGGGCGCCAAACAGAAACTAATTTATACGTAGTATGTAGGTAGTTATATATAATACATTATGTTACAGTTGTAAACGGTTAAGTAATAGGTTGGGTATGTTGATGCGATGACAAGGAAAATTACATGGATACGCAATATTGTGGATCTATGTTTGACGTTTCACACATTCCTATTATTGTGATACATAGATATTGTGTTACGTTTATTGTCTGAAGGGAAGAAGTCAGTATACGTGGAAAACCCATTTATGTTACTAAAATGCGCAGAAGTTATTAAAAAGCCAGTACACATTATCGAACATAATATCTTCTTAAAAAATACATAATTTTAATATATTACTAAATTCAACCAAAAAATAATTAACTAATAAGTATTTTTCAATAAATTAAATTACTAACCGTTCCATATTACTTGCACTGATATTGCAACATTCATAAAAGTGTTAATAAAAACTTAGTTTATTGAAGACATAAAAATGAATTTATTAAGACTCGCGAATTTAACTCGGTATTTTATATCGCAAACAACCGCAGAATTGACCCGTCGAAATTTATTTGTCATGTTAACAACTTTTTAAACGTTGCTCCCTGCCTGTTTTGTCTTATAAAATTATTAAAAGTGTATTAAGCTTTAATAACCGCTCGCCGCTGATCGAAACTTAGGGTTCCATATTAAAAACGAAGCATTAATCAATTTCTTTTTTCTTATTTTAGATTAGAATAAAGTTGTGTCATACGTATTTTAGTTTAAAGTAGAAAACATTTTGCGCTCTTCGTCGAAAAAGCATAGAAATTAAAACGTTACCAAAATACTATAAACTAGTAGAGAATGTTGTAATATCAAAACCTCGGAGTCATAATCAATTCTTGTATTTTTATCGTAAAATTGTCGACATACACTACTTTAAATTTATTTATACAATACCACAGGTCTTTAATCTTCTATTATTGTCTATTATCTTATCTCTACACCATTTCTACACGTGCAATTTGAATATGGAACTAGAATTGTATCCACAGATAATTTAAAAAGAAATACGGAACTTCTTTAGCGTGGGATGATTCACACTCTGGCCGTTCCATTCTTATTTATGACACGGTGAGTATAAATTAGTTCATTTAACAGAAACCCGCTCTTTAGGGGTCCTCACAAACAGGTTCAATCGGTTAATTTGTATCATTTTTTTTCGTGTTATTGTGTACGGAATGAGTTTAGAGTCCTTGACTCAACGAGGTGGAACTAAAGGCTCGTATTTGTAACGAATCGATGTCCGGAGTCGTGATCTTTGATGGTTACACCTGCCTTCGTTATCATACGAATCTCTAATTAAGTAATTGAAGCTTTTTAAGTATTGAAGTTTTTTGCGATGTCAGAATAATATGCGTTAGTGTTGTTATTATAAAGTATCCTCGTTAATTTATAGAAAAGTTTCCTCATTGCGTTTTTTGTTCGCTTTTATGATCTAATTTGAATGAGTTTTTAAAGATGGGAGTATTCATGTTGAGATATACTAATACCTATTTGGATTCAGGTTGGTACATAACAATTATTAAATAAAAAAAAGTTCATGAGTACTATGGGATAGATAACAAACCTTATTTCACGATATTGTATGGTTAAGCAACAGTTCATTAAAATGTCCCAATATATTATCTGCATCCACCAGACCCAGTCGAAAATGTATCAAATTTATTACATACATGTCAAAAATACCAGCAATAAACGAAAGCATACATCCCAAACTGAGTTCAACTAACAATTGACGTCAATAAACTCATCAAAGATCATAGTGCCAATCAAAATACCTTTACAACTTTCATTCCGTCAAAAAACGGCTCACTAATAGAAAATATTTAATAGAAACTTTATTTTAATTACACATAAATCCGGTTTCCCATTTAAAACAAGCGCTGACCGTGTTTTGTGTGGACTTATCAAATAATCGACCTTATTGATGTATGGGCTACCGTCGACCAGTGATTTATAATGGCTTCCGACTAGGACATCATTCCTTTGCGATGATTTTCAATCACATCCGACGGTTCGTTAGCGCTCGTATCTATGATCGGTGGTACTAAGATGTGTGGTGTGATGGATGAGGCATATTTTATCGGCGAATACGATGTTTCGTTGAAATGTGAATTAATTTAAGTCAATATCCGATCCCTTATTTTGAAGTCAGATTGAACTATTTGTTACTAAGGATAGTTTCAGGGCTCACTAAAATTATTTGGTACCCATGTAACGCAACTGTTTTTGGCTTCACGTCCTTTTTAATAAATAACAGAAATCTAGCCGACTTGCTACCTTTTGTGTTAACAAGAAGTTTAGTCAACAAAGATGGTAAAATTATGAAATTTTCATGAGAAAACTCCCAGTTAATGAATGCTTCATAAATTGTATGAATCTCCAAATAAATTAATATAGAAACCTTAGTATCTGTCTATAACTAGGCACCTCCAAAACAAAAGTAAATCCATGTAATAAAAACAATCTTTTACCGTTGGTAACATCAACAAGTGATACAAACACATGTAAATAAATTGAGATGAGCATTCCCGCGCTTGGCAGCACGATCTATCAGTAATTCACGTTGCATTATCAATCAACCGTTCTATGATTGATGAAATATTTTCATCGGTAGCCAGATAACTTGTCCGCTTTTTGTTAATTAAGACTTCTGCGTACAACGTATGGCTCCTTACTATGTTTTTTATACTAATATATGATGTTACTTTGTTTTTGTTCATAGAAAGATATGTGGAATTTTTAATATATATTTATCCTTTATTGCACACCATCCAAAACGAATACAGTAAAATAAAATGATATCTGTCTCGGAATAAATATATTTTAGTTATGTTTATTATTCATCAATAAAATAACATTCCAGGATCAAAAACAGGTGTTAAATGTAATAATTATGTAGGAAGAAACTTCTTTGATATAGATCATACAGATATTATTTTTTTTATGTGCAATTACTTCTACACTTGCAAAACTAACCAATTAGAATGACAATTAAAAACTTTTTAACACCATACTATTTATTGCCGCACGTGTCTAAGATACCATCTGTTATCAACCAAACCCAGTTTCAAGATCAAAGAATGTAGTGCCATCAATAATTTAATTCCAACTAATAATAATAATATTTTGATCTTATCATTGTCTGCAAATTAGAGAAATTAAAGAATTCTAATGCGATGTTTATCTGTTTATCGCTACCGTAATTTTAGATAATGTTCTGGGTGCGGCCAAAAGGGGAAAAAGGGTTAAAGTGGAGCCCAAATGCAGCTTTGACCCTTTCTCCTCATTAAGGGCCGCAACTACATTGCCCATATTTTTAATTATGTTAGAAAATATTTGTTTGTTATGGGTACGCGAGGGTAAATTTAATTTTTCGCAGTAATTAGTTTAATTTAATGAATGCTTTTAATGATGTTTGTAGAATTTATGGCTGATAGCAACGTTGTTTCTTAGTAATGTTTAATTTATATTACTTTTGGTGTTATTTTATGATTGTTAACTTGCTTTTACTATTTACTTTTTTATATTGAGATAAAAATAAAAGCAGTTAGAGACCTAGTCAAATATTTATGTTAAATAAAAAGAAGGGAATTTCTATTTGTCTTTTAATATTTCCTCATATGAAATGCAGTATTTCTCTAGGAAAATTATATTTTAAAATGAACATCATAAAATGAGAAACGGACTCAGGAGCAAACGTTTATATTTAGCAAATGAAATACAGGAGAATATTCCATGTCTCCAGAAAAGACTTTTTAGTACAATATACGTCAAGATATATTATTCATGCTTTTTGTAGGCAATGGAAATAGCACGATGATAGAAATGCTGATAAAATAAAAATAAATAATACGATTATAGATAGACGTCCTAAATTGTCCAGGTAATGTCATTTAATTTTGTTTAAAAATTGAGTTAAAAAGCGTTCCAGTATACTTGTTATTGTGCCTAATTTTCGTATTCAGATAAGAACAGTGATTTGCAAACCTACAATGACAACAGTGGCAAGCTGTTGTACATTTGTCATTGAACTAAAATTTACTGAATACGAAAATTAGGCACAATAACACTGGATTTTTAATTATCCCACCACTCACTGAATTAAAATAGCGGACTCGGGCCCCTGTTTGCACTTCCTACATGATACAATAAAAGGAAACTTTCATTTAGCTATATATAACTGTTTTCTTTAGACCAAATGATCACGCGTTATGCATTCGTCTTCGATTAAAAACGTAACCGATAACGCAATGACTAGCGACCATGCATACGACTCGGCGACTTCACAAAAGGGCCAAATCGAATCGAACTGTTACCCATTGTGCTGACATCCACTCACTATTTGTATTCAGATTCTTTCGTAACATTCCATCACCAATGTCCCTGACTGTTAAACTAATACCGCTAGTTCGAAGTAAAAAGATTAAAAAAAATACAAAGCGATGATCTAACGACATTGGCGGCGCCAAAGTCAGACTGTTGAAAAAAGTCGTGTAATAGGATTAGTAGTACATTGTTCTGGTAATTGATATTGCACTTTAAATATTTAATTAAATTACTAGAAATAACTTAAAAATGAAGCTTGAAATTATGACATTTGAGTGACACGAAAACCGTAATCTAATTCGAGCATGAAAAGAGAATTAAAATAATGAACGCTGTAGGTTATCTCCGAAAATCCACACATCATTACTATTTCAGTTTGCGGGCGCTCAGTTATCAAACATAATAAATTCATTCACTAACTAACAGACTTCTGCAATTACGAACTGCTAGACGGTACAGTTTAGCAAATATATTGTAGTAGAAGCGGTGTGTGCGGTTGCCGCGACTAGTGTACGCGAGGATGCTTCATAGCCACCGCTTCCCACGACTTTCACAACTGGGGCCCGATGCCGCTATTCTAAGTCAGTGAGTGGCGGGTTCATAAACGTTCCAGTGTACTTGTAATCTTTAAACTTGCAATCCGGCTAGATGGACTGATGAGTTGAAGAAAGCAGCTTGCAGTGACTGGATGCAAAGGGCGGGAGATCCTGCGCTGTGGCGTTCCTTGCGGGCGGCCTATGTCCAGCAGTGGACTGCAACAGACTGATATGATGATGACTTGCAATCCTACAATGACAACAGAGGCAAGTAGGTGGACATTTGTCACTTAAATTATCTGAATACTAATCTTAGGCACAATAACAAGTGCACGGAACGCGGTGGAACGTTTACTTCCAGTCACTGAATTAAAATAGCGGCATCGGACCCCTGATCTTCAACTTGTTACCATTAGAAGACCTGTTAAATGCTGAGGGGTACGATTATGCAAACTGCTCTGTACGTTGATATTTAGTTCGGAACATAATAGCTATTAAGTTGGATGTTAATATGTTATTTTGATTAAGTTGCCCGGTTGTACCCTCGTATATAAGTAATGCCCCGACATGCGGTCCACACTTCAATTTACGTGAAGTTTCAAGTTTTATCGTTATTGCTAATGTGGACCATCACGATTGTTTAAATAGTTTGACAACTGTAGTACCTACATGCTATGCTTTATTATGTCCGGTTTAAATATTGCAATAGTAAGGCAATAGGGTCGCTCCCTATTACATGGGACCTAAACATATCGGCGAACTGTGGGTGTACATTGGTACACCTCTGCCTACCCTTTCGGGGATACAGGCGTGATGATATGTTATGTTATGCTTTATTATTCAAACAAAGGCGTGGCTAATTAGTGTTACCGTTATTTTTTTAATATCCACGTTTCATTTAGACGTAGCTTTATTGTATTGTTGTCTGACTTCCTGTATACAAGCTTATTGGTATGCTTTGTTCATGAGTAATAAAATAACTGTGCCTAAACAGATAAAATAATCGTGGTACAAACGTAAATACTATTTAATTTATTTCTTTATAATATTTTGTAATTTTAAAGAAATAAATTTGCTTTTACTGATTAAATGGAAGCGAATACCTATTATTTAATTTATTAAAATTAATTTAAGTCTTTATTAAAGTCAATTAACTATGATAAAGATATTGGTACTCGTATTTGGTTACTGCAATTTCAAAGTTTTAAGTCAATGCTTGAAGTTTTTTAATTATGCGCTAATACTGACGCAGGCTTCTAAATTAATATCCAATAAGCCGAAAGTTTTTACATGTCTAGAAAGTTTTGATATAAGTATTGGGAATCACAGTTTTGTTGGTGACATTACTAAGACATAAAACTCATTATTTATATGTCTTTAGTATTTAATATTAGTTTTCAAGAATTGAAATTCAAATTATTCTAGACAGCCAATATTAGCTTTAGCTAAAATTAATTAATGTTTATTAAATAATTCTATTTTCGTTTATACCTGAATATATTTTGGGATATAAATTTTAATCAAAGTCAAAAATATTTTATTCAATATAAATCAGTTGTAATATACTATAAATTAAAGTTAACTACTAAATATAAAAAATACATTTAAGTTATAACTAAGAATACCGAAATTATGACGATTTCACGTTATTTCAAACGTACCACTTACCAAAAATGCGTCACACCTTTTGTTTTCATTTACAAATGAATTACCGATATTGTAATCTCACATCTTAACAAACAGGATGATCTCATTCGGCAATGTTGCGCTTGACTTCATTACATTGTTACATAAAAACCTTATTTATTTAAGCCCTTTAGCCATTGAAATGCCCTTTGTAATCCTGTATTGCTAATTCAATCTTTGTCGGCTACTATTGTCTTCTATCTTAACTTTGATTATCTCCGAAGATTAGTTCAGGACTTTACCTGTTACCTTTTGTTATTTTAACGAGTTTATTGTTACTAAAATACGTTAAATAATCCCCTTGTAACGGTAAGAAATCTCCGCTCTTAATCTATATTAGAAAATTTTATTTTAATCGTTCTTACTAATCGTAAAAAAGTTAATAAAATTCTTATCAAATATCAATTTTATTTGGTTTTGATGTCCAAAATGCTTGTCGCTTTTGGCTATTAATTAAACATTTTTCGACGTGTTTTGATAATATAATCAAAAGAAATAAAATTCTTCAATAAAGATAGAGATACGATTATGTAATTGGTTACTTACATGTTTTATAAGTTATAATAACACATAAGATCGCCACTTAAACCTTTGAGGTTTTCTATTAATTAAAAAATATATAAACTTTTTATGGATCATCGTTATTTTAATGTTAGTCACCTCTATATTGACGTTTTTAAAACTAAAAGTGTGTTTTCGTTTGTTTCTGTCTTTGTATTTTTTTGAATATCGTTAAAAACATAAATCCGATTCTAGTCTGCTGCAGAATTTTTGTAAGGAATATTTTTCTATTTCGGATTTTAAAATACACTAAATAAAGATGGGAAGGACCTCAGAAATAATACAGTCAATAAAATTTCTAAACGTCTTTACTTAATAACCAATGATTATAATATAAATCGAACAAATTAGACCCAAGTAGTAAACAATTTTAAACATAAAATCAATTAAAACTAAATCGATTCCTCTAAACTAGATTGTTTTGAATTTCGATGCACCTGCACTCACACACAAAAAAATACAGCGTAGACTATTTGACAGACTATAAATCGTTACATTAGTGAGAGATATTCCATATACCGCGTCAAGTCCTGTGCCCCGCTGAGCGCGGCATAATTTGCCTGGACGTCTAACAGGATAAAAACTATAAAACCCAAAACTCATTTCGGTTAAACTTTGCATTTCATTGGTTCTAGTTATAATAAATGTTAGTGCGATGCGAGGGTGATAGTCGAAAAGCCGCAGTGGAAAGTAAAATTAAATCTAGCGTTTATAAATTCAGTAGTAGAGTTCCGAAGCCACATGAGGTTAGGGTCGTACTAAATGAAATTCCATCGCCAACGTCACAGGCAAGATAGACAAAAGCAAAGGGACGTGCAATTGAAAAATGCCTTTGTCTCAAATTCAATAAAAATGTTATGTAACTTTCTTTCTAAATAGCGTGCTTTCTTGTTTCTTTTCGTGAATAGTTTTTAGATTTGTAGTGCTTCCGAGGACTTTAATTTACAGAAGCTGTTAATGTATGTAAGTCATGTTGTTTGAATACATGATCATAAAAAGATGATTTTACAAAGAGAGATTAAATTCTTATTATTTAATACCACGACTTTATAGTATTTTTTTAATAATGCTCCAATTTTTTATATTATTTTTACCGAAAATTAAATTTATTTATTCTAATTCTATCTAGGCGATAGCTTTCACTCAGTCTTATTAAATAGAGGAATTTTACTAAAGGGCACCCAATAGAATTAGATCTGAACAGTTCTAGAGAACAGAACCTAAATTAGATTATTTAAGGCAATGTTAACAATTACTGAGTCAATCTAAGGTCGAGCACTAGTTCATTAAGAAGAATGTATTCAATTGTCATTTATTTTTAACCGACGAAAACAGAGGAGGTTCTCAATTCGACGCGTATATTTTTTTTTTTTTTATGTATGATCACGCATATCTTTTTACTGAGAAGTCCGATTTTGATAATTCTTTTTTTATTGGAAAGGGTATACTCCAAAGTTGGTCCCATATAAATTTGAAAAAAGAATTCTCACCCTAAGGGTGGAAAAACAGGGTTTAATTGATTGTTCACGCACTGATCGTAATGTATTACCACGCGTAACTTTTTACAGAGTAGTTCTATTTTGATAATTCTTTCTTTATTGAGTAGGCTATACCTAGAAGTTGGTCCCATATAAATTTGGAAAAAATATTCCAATCCTAAGGGTAGAAAAACAGGGATATATTGATTGTTCACTAACTGATTTTAATATATGACCACGCGTAACTTATTACAGAACAGTCTGATTTTGATAAATCTTTTTTTATTAGATAGGGGGTTATACCTTGAAGCTGGTCCCATATAATTTTACTCTAAGGTTGGGAAAATAGGGGTAATTTATTGTTCACTCACAGATTTGAACACTAAAATAAGGTAGTTAGCTATTTTAAAAACAATAAATAATTCAGCATGTAGCAATTAGTATATAACAGCCACAAAAAAATATAAAATAAAAACTTTTTAACAAAAAAATTAAACCGCCGAAAACACTGAAAAGCAAAAAATAAGAAACCTTTTTTTATTTAATCTTAATAACTAAGTTCTTAAACGAATGTGAGTATACCTAAATAATTTTGAGGCGGCGCCAAACTATCAATTAACAAGGATCACAAAATTACCTTAAAAATAAAGAAACAACCAAATAAAAAACGCTATATACTATAATTATATTCTTTACTTACCACCTACTAATTCCATTGTGGAAAGTAAATAAAAGTTTTGAGTTCGAGTTTGAATCAACTTAACAATGCAATGAAATCTCCAGCGATAAACATTAAAATTTCTAAAAAAATTAAGTACCTATATATCGTAATTAATTAATTTGCCTGTTTGGCGCCGACTCGAAATTACTTAGGTATACTCACATTCGTTTAAGAACTTAGTTATTAAGATTAAATAAAAAAAGGTTTCTTATTTTTTGCTTTTCAGTGTTTTCGGCGGTTTAATTTTTTTGTTAAAAAGTTTTTATGTAAGTTGACTATCTTGCATTATTGTTTAAGTTATTGTCCATTTTCAACCGACTTCAAAAGTAGGAGATTATCTATTCGTAGGTCTCTTATCAATTTTAGTAACATATTTTTGGAAAAATAAAAAAAAATAATAAATTAAAAAGAAAACGTGTATCACGCAACTTTTTTCACAAAATGTATGCAGATTCTGTTTCAAAATAATGCGGAATAGTGCTAGTTTATTATGACTTTTACAACTTTTCGTATCTGAAAAAAAAAGATAGACGCAAATTTGCATATAAATGGTGACCACATTATGTCAACTAACGCTTGTATCTTTTATTTTACGATATCAATGACTTTCTTGCATAATGTTTTATACATTTTATTGAACAGTAAAAATAAGAATGTGTAAATTAATGTGCTAGTAATTTAATTCGGTTACGGATTATAATCAACATAATATAATTACAAATTATTTATTATTTAGATAAGTAGGTATTAGGAAATAGATCTACTTACTTTATACATTAGCAAGAATTAAATATTTAATTTAATTTCAGACGAAAATGTTCTTTAAAGAACAATAGGATAGGGTATAAAATAAAACGTTAATTTCGACATGAGTCCAAGATTTTACGCTCTACAATTGCAATTTCAGCCACAACACATAAAAAGCATTTCATTTAGTTCAGTATTGTCCATATTATTTACATATATAGTTCTCTAAATAACACTGTAGAAGAAATATGAACATCTGTTACATTATAAAAGCGAAGTACTTTTAAATTATTCAAAACACGTGTCGACACAAATTTTCTAAATGTCAGCGCCTTAAAGATTTACATAAAGCTGAATATTTATTCTCCGTATACCTAAGCCTGGATTGCTAAATACTGTAACTTTATACTAAAGTTGTTTTTAATAGATTATAGTGTCGGAACAAGTATCTAAACATGAAAACTGGTTTAGAAATTTCATTATTTTAAAACAAAAATAAAATTCTAAAATGATTTTTTTAATTTTTTTTATATCTTTTAGGTGCAATATACGTCCAAAATAAGCTTGTAACTAAATAAATATTATTGAAAAGTTGTGAATAAATGTAAAAAGATTTAACATTACGGTTTAATGAAAACGACTTTACGCAAACCTCTCTAGCAACAAGTACAAAGGTTAAATAAAATCGCTATTAAAGAGTTCACGACTTGCAACTTATAAAAGTGTTTAGAAAATTCATATCTGAATGCTATTAACAATATTTACGGTTCATTGGTCCATTTAAGTGAAGCTGAGTTCAGTAAGACGCTCAAAGTAGGTCTCGAAATTATTCAACAACGGATTTTGGGACGAATTTAAGAACAGATCACAACAAGAGCTAAGATTTTTTAAGCTGGAAATTGTTCCAAAATATATTATCTTATTTATTTTGTTAATGTTCGTTGTATATTTACTTTTTATACATGTATAAAGCGTTAGATATTTATGAGTATTACAACGGTTAAGTCCCACGAAGTAAAGAAAAAAATAATAAAAAGGAGTCCTTCATCATTAGCTGACGCGGCGACAGCGGTGTCACAAATTGAATTGCCTAAATATTTAAGGTAAAACTTGGTTCACATAGCTCGCTTACCTAGCTCAGCTTTCCTTGTGGCTTACCCTTAATACATTTTTTCTTTCATTTCTTTAGGATTAGACGACAAGTAACTGTGGCCAACACTTTGAAATTATTTTGGGGACGTAATCTCTTTGTTTCATAATTATTTTACATTTCATAACGAACGTACAGTTTCTGCAACGCAAAAACTTTAATCCTTATTTTTTAAACAGATCATAAGATTAAAAACATCAGACTTAGCAAGGATTAAATTATTTTAAAACACTTGCCTTTGTTTAAAAGCAAAAGGAGAATTAAAAATAGATCCAACTAACTAAAGCACAAAAGCCATGTAACAAGACTTGTCCACAAATTCCCACCCACTGTTGACATTGAAAAAGAAAAAAGAACCGAATAAATGATCAAAAACTGCCTCATAATTGGCACAAAAGATGCCATATCGGCGAAAAGATCGTCCGAACAGAGCTCTTTATCTTTTTTAAGATTAATATTTTTGCTAGTCATTTTTTATTCGCAGTTAGAAGTTTATTTTTTATTTGCCTCATAGTTGTGTCGGGACTATTGGGAGAATTCAGACTACAGAAATACATGGAGACGGTGAAGATAAAGTTTTTTAATTTAGTATTAGACTTTTGTACTTAACAAAAATGGCCTAATGGTGCGTTTACAGTTGTTACACTATTGTCATGCCAAAACATAAAATATTTAAAGTACACCATTGTATTCTTCTAGTAGCATACATTCTTAGAGTGCACCAAAATCTATTCGTTTAATTAAAAATAAAATGTATAAAAGTTGATACAATCTAACCTGATTAAATGATTATATAAATATTACTTTGTAAAGATAAAATTCTGGCATGATAAAACTCAGTAACAAAATATTCTAACGCTTGGATTCCATAACATTCTTGTTCCAAAAAGGGCATTTTTTAGTTATGAACAACGCTTGTAGTGATAATGTTTGCTACCTGAGCGTGGGTGCGTTTTAGATCTCGGCTCGTGAATTATTGCGACCCATCCCCTGTCACATATCTGCCTTATAAACTCGAAAAAATACACCTAAGAAAAGGATGCACTATAAAATATTCCTCAAGATAGAAAAGGAGAGTAAAACCCGCGGAAAGAAAGAAGCGTTGTTAATTGCTTTGATTAGATTTCAAGGATATTAATACAGCGATTCACGCGTTCCGTCAACTCTCATAATAATATATTTTGATTTCGTACGGTGCCAGTTTTATGAAATAAGGTATTCCTTATTCAATAGCCGTGTTTACCCTTCTCGGGTTTGGGTCATTGTGTATTATAGCCGATGTAGTATTGTTGGTAGCCGTGACTGTCAACATTGAGGTCAAATAAAAAAACGTTAAGAAGGAAATATTTCGCACCTACCACACTTCCTACAGGAAGTTTACTTTGTCACTTTTTAATACTTCGTTCGTTATTCTACGTGTGTGTTATATTTGGATTTATGTGAGACATTAGCTACCGTTGAGAAAATTTCGATCCGATTCAAATTGGGATTAGATTTTTTGGCTGTTTCGCTTTAAAAAAAAATGGTTTCCTAACTGCCTTAAGCTCCGTGAAATGAAAGGATGTAACGTATTATCGACATTTATCGAAATTTGGGAACAGTGTCACTGCAGCGTGATGCTTAGTGTTTATCGCCCATAAATGTCATTCGTGCGTAGGCTAGTATTCTACGATCGCCAAAATAATGTGCTAACAATCTGCCAATATCGTTTATTTTAACGGTTATCGAAGGTTTGTTTAGCATGGAC
The DNA here is from genome assembly GCA_905146925.1 of Autographa gamma. Taxonomy (NCBI): domain Eukaryota; kingdom Metazoa; phylum Arthropoda; class Insecta; order Lepidoptera; family Noctuidae; genus Autographa; species Autographa gamma. The sequence goes on from LR989858.1 coordinate 5,183,471, forward strand.
ATTGCTTCAATTGCCAAGTTACGTGCTTACAATTCGCTCTAATAATTGGTAGCTTCTCTTCTCCGCAAATTAGATGAGACGTGTTTTATGAATAATGTTTGACATGATTATATTCATAACAATTTTCAAGGTCATAATTTTTTTCTAAGATGAAATTACTTTAACTATAATATCGTAAATACTCATAAATATACAAGCACGTAACTCAAACGCAATTTCTATGCTAACAAGGATACGCGCGTTATCGTATTTGTACCGCTATCTGGGTGCAAAACACACGGGGTGAATATTTTACACATTTTGTTTTACGTCTGTACGTATTCGCGGTAAATAAACATTTCCTGGAGATTTTTATTTACTTTACTTTTTTTTTGCGAAGTGACGAAACATGCTCTTGAAATGTTTCGAGAACTAACAAGGCTCTTGAGATTTGGTTTTGTTTTCGATAACGGATAAAGATCACTGACATTTTTGAGGCAAGTGTGCCTGCGAGGATATGAAAAAAATACTAACGAGACACCTATTTAGCGTCGTTATATGAGTTGTTCAATTTTAAACCCTGTTGCCACCGAAAAAAAAGTTTAAAATAAAATAATCGCGACTTTGCGAGATATGTGTATTCCAAAATATTATTTTTCAAAATATTTCTTACAAAACTGGCTGAAGATAAATAAATTCATTTTTTTTTTACTTTAGTGCCTTTTGTTACATTTCATTTTAAGGTTTACTCATAAACAAAGGTTCGGTTCAAAAGTCAGGAGATTATTTCTTGCTCACTTACGTTCCTTGAATAGGACCTCAGTAACTCGTCCAATCTTATCCTTTACAAGGACTTGTGATAACAAATCTATTTTCAAAATGTTATCTTGAAATATAAAGTGTTTAAATTATGTTAAGTTCTAAACAAATCGTATTGAACGTACAAGTAAAGGTATTCCTCGACGATTTCAAACTTCTCATTTGATGTAATATTAATTCGACTTTTGAAGTTTTCTTAAACTTAGGATTATTATTTCATAAATCCAGGAATACTTTATATACTTGTATTAAGCAGAAATACTTTCAGCTTAGTTTCACAGATTTTCATTATGAAATGGAATGTTCTTGTATAAAGCCAAATTATAGTCTATAACAAATACAATATAGTTATAGTAAAAATGCAGTAAACATGTTTCAATATCCAGCTGTCAACAAGAGAAATAAAGATGACCATAACAAACAAATAACAAATAGCTCTACCAAAACAGTTTCCAAGGAATACGATACAGGTAAATAAAAATCGGTTGCCTATTTATAAGAAAAATAGATACTCTCGACCGTTCGGCCGATCATAAAATTGATCGGCACAAACAATTTTCATCGGAGCACCGACGTGCGCATTCATCAAAAAACATAAATACCTAAGCGTGGGTAAAGAGATACCCCTACGGCGAAAATAAGCGAAAACGATTGATCATTATTCATTCCTTCAGCTGACAGATTGTGATGTGAAACACTTCGGTGTAATAACTTTAACACGCTTCGGCGTCTCCTTGATAGATGTTTTTTGAAATAACGAAACGTTAACATCATGTTTTTTTAGAAGTGAATACGGCCTTAATGACGTCATCGGAGCTACGCAAGCTTTTGTCTTTGAGCTCTCAGATCGTGATGAATGGTATTGGTGTTGTGACAGCAACGAACATACGGACCGGCATGATTTTATGAATTTACTTAAGCCTCGTAAAGTGTTCACAGAGGTATTGTTTAAACGCTATCGTAAATTATTTTGTTATGACAGTTTGTGAACGGTTTAACGTAATGACTATGAGTTTTACTAAGGTTTGTAAAAAAAGACTTAAAATTAATGGAGGTTATGTTCGTTTTCGTTATTTTACACAAGGGTAAAAAAGTATTAGATGCAAGTTTTGCATTTATCTTATAACTCAATAACAAACCATTGAAATTTAAAAGTAGGTGCATAATTAAAATAAAAATGATTTGCGAAATGCCCACGCAATACCATCAAGTTTTATTAGTTAAATCTTATAAAGCTTTACCTTTTAATCCAATGCAGCGAGTTAATAATATTTTCTGACGTTCCGCCTTCGTATTTAATATAATAAAAAACCTATAAATACCACCTCAACTTCCTACATCATGGAAAAGTCAGGTGTAGGGAAAAATATAAATAACCTATACGAGATTAAACTTCCAACATTATAATGAAAATGCTATTTTTGATACTGCTAAAAATGGAACTGTTGCATGTCACTACGAAGTGAAATTACCTTCTTTCCCGATTTTTTTAAAACAAAAATACAACATAAAACTCGGTTCCATACCGGATTCAAAATATTTACTTTAGTAATTTGTGAATTGACTTTTGCCTATCTATTACCTATTACAAGAATATGTTTAAATGTAACGTTTAAAAGCAAGTTTCCGATGAGCAAAATTAATGTAATAATATTCAGGGACAACTCACACACGGTTTAAATCTGATCCCAAGCTAAGCACTAAGAGAGCTTGTATTATGGTAACCAGACAACTGATAAACATTCTTATATATTTCTTAATACATACATATTATTGATAAATTACACCCAAACAGAACAAATGATCGTGATCATCACACAAACATTTGTCCTGGGTGGGAAACGAATCCGCGACCTCCGTATAACAGTCAGGGCCACTAACCACTGGGCCAGTCAAAATTAAATCATCTTCGCATATTAGAACTACACTACATAAAACTAACGATGTTAGGGTTAGCCTACAAAATTAAAACTTGAGCCCTTGTCCTCTATTACGTTAGTGTTAGGGGACGGTATTCAAGCCCAGAATAACCCTAACTGCGGCGTGATGTTATCAGATGTTATTATCCCTTAGGACTTTACGAACTGGGGTGGTCTATTTCCAGCCATGTATGTAGACTAAGATAATCTTGTAAAACATGTAGTAATTTTATTACGGAATACGAACATGATTTTAAGTTAGCCGTTTCTCGCAAGAAATTCGAGCTTTACTTGGTTGTACAAAATTTTTCTTTAGTGACTTATGAACTTAATATTTCTTTGTAATTAAGAGTTTAATATTTGATTTGAAAATTGGAATAAATGAAAAATTAAACAGGGTTTCATTACAGCAGCATTTTTACATCACTACATTAAAAAGCGCCAAGGCTGTCAACTTACACGAAAGAACGTCAAAAGTTAAATGAAATAAAGAATAAGCCCGCCCATCTCCTATCAAAATTAATAACAAACTATTAATTTATCTCACGTCAACCATTAAGAGTCAACTAAGTGACAAAAGAAAAACACGGATGCCGAGCAAGGCATCTGTCTTTTCATAGTCAACTTAACTAAAAGGATTAAAATGATATCTTCCGTCGTCTGACAGCCAGTGTGGTCTGCCAAGCGTTAACAGAAAACCTCTTTGTTAAAGAATTTTGTTACCTTAAGCTTTTAATACCTTTATGCCATTGCTTTTTAATTTTAGCATTATATAAAAGGGTTGATTTTAATCCCGATTACGTGTACTTTGAAAACGTTTTAAAGATGCCTTTTGTTAAATTTTTAGATGCTATTCATACTGCGGTAAGTTCATTTCGATTTCTTTGAGAAAGTCTAGTTGAATAATGGAATTAAAAAAGGTTATGTGTTTGGAATCCTATTAACATTTATATAGGTATTATGTATGATTGCAACGATTGTGTTTTTGTAAAAGGCGTTAAGTTTACAAATCTTTAGACGTCTACTAAGTTATGGCTTCCGCTTAAAGTTCTCAAATCTTAAATACCAACAAAAACTAATTATGAAATAGCACACTGTATACAAACCACAACATCCTAAAACTAGGCTTCCTTATGTGTATAATTTCTGAGAAGTCTTGGTAGGGTTTTAAATCGATCGTGTTAAGGCATGCAAAATATTCGATAACTTAGATGGTTTCGGCTGTTGACGCACCAAATTTCTCACAGTGACCGGAATTTTGAGCAAAAAATATTGGCATAAAATGACTTTGCTTTTTATAAACTACTCAAGCTTAAGTTTTACAAATAATTTTATTTTATATTCAATATTCATATAGAAATCAAAGCAACCAAAAACATATTTACAATGTCGAGAATCAATAACAAATCACGATAGGTATGATAAATATAAATCCAGTTCAAGTTCCCGAAGCAGCTGATGCCCGGTTTCATTCAAAGTTTGTGGTTTGAGAGACGTACAGTTGATCGCTTAAAGCTCCGAAAAAAATAATTTATTGTAATAAGTCGTCGTGAACATTCGCCACCGCTCGGCTCATCTCACCCCGCTCCGCACCCCTCACCCAGCGTAGACTCGACTCAACTGCAATGCCTCTACTAACAGTCAGTCGACTCGTAGCAGCGTCTGGGCACGGTCGCGCCACACGACGCTCTGATCGGACTTACGTTACGGTGAAAACACGCTTATCACCAACGCGGTACAACATTCAGTTACGAACTTTGTTGAATACGACCAGTTATATCGTACTACGAAAATATTTTCAATAAAACCACAGTGAATTTTGGACGTTTTGTAATATTGTTGTGGACAGTTTGTGCGTATTTTGTTTACGTTACCAAGGACGCTTAATCACGGAATAGTGAATTGAAATGAACAAATCATGAGCATTACTACAAGGACTATTTGTTAAATTGACGCCCAAATAGTGTTCATAAATTGATGGATACTACACATCCGGCAAGGGGACGCAATACGCGAACGCCGACGGAAAAACCATGACACTGAGCCTATCGTGTCTTGTTTTCTTTCTTCCTTGATATTTGATTTTCCTAATGATGGCTCTACCGCAAATTTCCTTAAGAAACCGACTCTGCCAAATATTGTTTTGGTTCGTCATCGGCCTAAATGTTGCTGACCAGAGCTCACTGCCACTGAAATATGAAGCTCCTGATGATTGCCAGTGGTGGCTGAGAGGCCCTAACGATGCCCACGAAGTTTCTCTCACGTGTAAACTACGCACCATAAACAGTGAATTTGACACAACTAACTTCAGTGTCATCCCTACAGAACACACTACGTCGTTAAGAATAGAGTGCAATGAAGAAATGATGTACAAAAGCTCTCTAGATGATCGGAGTTTTGCGCATCTAGTGAAACTACGTGAACTTGTTTTAGATAACTGTAAAATTGGAAGATGGCCGCCTGGTGTACTCTCTGGTTTAAGAGACCTCCGAAATTTAACGATACGAACGAAAAATACGGAGTGGGCCGCTATGAGTTTAGAGATAGCATCAGAAAGCTTTACGGCTGTTCGACAGTTGGAAAAGTTGGACCTCAGTTTCAATAACATCTGGTCGTTTCCCGAAAACTTGTTTTGTCCGTTAACGAATTTAGTGTATTTGAATGTGTCGTCGAATCGTTTACAAGATGTGAGTGATTTGGGATTCAGAGAGCGAGCGATGCATCAAGCTCTGATTAGTGAACAAGACGGACCGCAACCCTCTGCACCGTCTATGTCACACGCAACCTGCTCATTAGATATTGAAGTCTTAGACGCTTCCAGCAATCATTTTGTGTTAATGCCAGAAAATGGATTTATGGCACTTCGTAGACTAAAAGAACTTCACATTCACGATAACGAAATATCGATGGTTGCTGACAAAGCGTTATCTGGATTAAAACAGCTGCAGATAATTGATCTCTCCAACAACAAAATCGTTGCTCTTCCTCAAGATCTGTTCAAAGATAGTAGACCAGTCATCAAAGAAATATACTTACAAAACAATTCTATAAGTGTGCTTTCACCGAGCCTTTTCGCTAACCTCGATCAGCTGTTAGCGTTGGATTTATCTAATAATCATTTAACAAGTACTTGGATTAATGAGAATACTTTCACCGGTCTAATAAGAATGGTGCTGTTGAACTTATCTAACAATAGATTGACGAAACTCGATCCCAAGATTTTCAAAGATTTATACACTTTACAAATTCTAAATGTTCAGCACAACATGTTGGAGAGCATTGCTGCTGATACATTTGCACCTATGAATAATCTGCATACGTTAATATTATCTTACAACAAGATATCTCACATAGATGCTTACGCCTTAAATGGACTCTATGTGTTGTCTCTACTATCTATCGACAACAACCATCTCGAAGAACTCCATCCAGAAGCATTCAGGAATACATCGTCTCTGCAGGATTTGAATTTAAATGGAAATCGTTTAAAGAAAGTGCCCATAGCGCTAAGAAATATGCGATTACTAAGGACTCTTGATCTGGGAGAGAATCAGATAACGTCATTGGAGGAACCCGGCTTCGTCGGTTTGCATAACGTATATGGCCTTCGTCTTATCGGAAACAAAATAGAAAACATAAGCAAAAATGTATTATCTGACTTACCATCTCTACAAATTTTAAACCTCGCACGTAATAAATTAAAACACATCGACATGAACGCTTTTGAAACTTTAACAACTCTTCAAGCTATAAGGTTAGATGCTAACCAGCTCACAGAAATCCAAGGCCTGTTCGTACATATCCCATCTCTGCTGTGGTTAAATGTATCAGATAACCAAATAGAGTGGTTTGATTACACTGTCATCCCTACGGGGCTACAGTGGTTAGATCTTCATAGTAACAACATTAAAGAACTGGGAAACAACTATCGTCTGGATAAGGAACTACGTTTGCAAACACTAGATGCAAGCTTTAACAAAATGACAAAAATATCGGCTTACTCAATTCCCAGCAGTGTGGAGTTGCTGTTCCTGAATGATAATCAAATTACACAAGTTGAAGCTCAAACTTTTGTTGGAAAAACCAATTTAACGAGAGTCGATTTGTATGCAAATCAGATAACTAGTATGGATCTCAATGCGCTTCGTCTAACTCCGGTCGATCCGGGACGGCCGCTACCCGAATTTTATATCGGCGGAAACCCGTTTCAATGCGACTGTACTATGGAGTGGCTACAACGCATCAACAAACTGGACCATCTGAGGCAACACCCTCGTGTTATGGACTTGGAGAGCATATATTGTAAATTATTGTATAATCGTGAAAGGACTTATATTCCGCTTATCGAAGCAGAATCGTCTCAGTTTTTGTGTACGTATAAAACTCACTGTTTTACGCTGTGCCATTGTTGTGATTTTGACGCTTGTGATTGTGAAATGACGTGCCCATCGAACTGTACGTGTTATCATGACCAACCGTGGTCAGCAAATATTGTGGACTGTTCTGCTGCTGGGTATTCGGAAATACCTAACAGTATACCTATGGACGCTACTGAACTATATTTAGACGGTAATAATTTTGGTGGTTTAACGAGTCATGCTTTTATTGGACGTAAAAACTTAAAAATATTGTACGCAAATAATTCTAATATTGACGCACTGTATAATAATACGTTTAGTGGACTAAAACGCTTAACAATATTGCATTTAGAAAAGAACAATATAAAAGAGTTGCTAGGTTTCGAATTGTCGCCCCTGGAGAATTTACGCGAATTGCATCTACAAGACAATAAAATACATTATATCGATAATCGAACCTTCATGGAGTTGAGGCATTTAGAAGTGTTGCGCTTAGAAGGAAATAACATTTACGGCTTCGCGGTGTGGCAGTTCACGATGAACCCTTATTTGGTAGAGATAAGCCTCTCGCGGAACCTTTGGTCGTGCGATTGTCAGTACATGCATAAATTTCGAAATTGGTTTAAAAATAACCTAGGAAAAGTGGAGGATGCGCATAAAATCACATGTGTATTTGACAATGTAACAAACGCAGTGGGACCGCTTATGGCCGATTTTAACTCCACAATATGCACGAGCCACGTGGGAGGAAGCTCATCTATAATAGAAAACCAAGTAATTAATGATTATCTTCCCCTGCTGTTAATATCTTTGTGCGTATTTATTACGAGCTCGGCGTTAATATGCGGGATATTTTATTGGCGACGAGAGCTCCGAGTGTGGATTTACTATCACTGCGGATTCCGAATGTGCTACAAAAGTACAGCTTTCGACGATGAAGCCGACAAAGATCGCCTCTTTGACGCCTACATAAGTTATAGCGTGAAAGATGAGGCATTCGTCGCTCAAATGTTAGCTCCCGGCCTAGAATCGACCGACCCAAGTTTCCGGCTCTGTCTACATTACCGGGACTTTAACGCTTCGGCATATGTAGCCGATACAATAATAGAGGCCGTCGAGTCATCCAAGAGGACGATAATAGTCCTATCAAAAAATTTCATCAACAACGAATGGTGTCGTTTTGAATTTAAAACGGCACTTCACGAAGTACTGAAAGAGAGACGAAGAAGACTGATAATAATATTGCTAGGCGAGCTACCGAACAGGGACATCGATCCGGAGCTCAGGTTGTGTTTGAAAGCTAACACGTGTATAGAGTGGGGCGATAGACAGTTTTGGCAAAAGTTGAGGTTCGCGATGCCGGACTTGCGGAAGTGTCAGTATCACCGGTCGACAGTGAATATTTACGCGTCGGTGTCCCCGGTGGGGGCCGGGCGGGCGCCGGCGCCGCCCCCGCCGCCGCCGCCGGGCAAGCTCCCCCCCTTGCTGGGCGACGCGCTCGGCTTGCCGGCCAGCGTGCACTCGCGCGACGTGCACCCCCACCGCATGCCGCCGCAAGCGCAGCTCTGGGCGTAGCGTATGCTCCAACGCAGGTAAACAGACACTGACATTACTTGCAACGCTTAAGCGTATTAGTCCAATCAAATGGTGATAATTAATTTTAGGTTGTTCCACAATATTTATTGTATAGCATAAGATTTTCGATGCCTGACACGAATCTGCATTTATTTGTATAGATTAGGCCGCTAGCTTTATTTTAAGTTGTTACGGATTAATTTCCTGATTTCTGCGATAGTAATTTATAGATTACGGAAAATCCGATGTAAATACATAATGATATTTGTTAAAAAATATTTCAGTGACTATAAATATTATTCGGATCGCTTAAATATTATATAATGCCAAAGTTTAAAACTTATAGCTATGTACAGATGCATTTATTATTATAGTTTCGTTAAACAAACATTGTCAATAAAGAGTTTGTAAATATTATGATTTTGTATATACGATTGTAAATAATACGCAAAAATTTATAATAATGAGAAAAGAAAACAAGAAATACACATTTTTAAAATTTTATTTGTTTTTGTTTTATTTATTGTGTTACCTTTGTGTTGGAAGTGTTTAGTTTATTGGTTGGTTCATTATACACATCGCAAAGTACTTAAACAAATTATCAAGAACCTGAAAGTACCGGCGAAGTTCTAACACAGTTGCACACACTTGCAAACTGTAAAGTACTCATCGGCATGTTAAAATGGAAGTAGGTTCGAACACAAACTCAGCCAATATGCAAACATATTGAAAATTGAAAGTCACTCTAGCAAAGTTTAGTGCGGGTAAATGGTACCAAGAGTTCTGCGCTCTGCATTATGTACTGTGAAGTCGAAGTTCAGTACATTCTGAATAGCTAGTACTTACCCAACTAGTAGAATTAACACAACGAAATTCGCTCAATTTAACTTCCTATGTATGTGATTAAACAATACTAATTTTACATAAACTGCAAGTCACATCATATTCTGAGAATTATTTTAATTTAACTTCAATAAGATACTTTGATTACTGTTGCAAATATAAAAGCCGAATAGAACACACTTCATTTATCTAACAAGATTTTTAAATGTAAATTCTAACCATACTTTATCGACAATACAACGATATAAAGTTGAATATCTAACTGACAATAAAAATGAACACACAAGTAAGTCTGCTTTCTCCACACAAAAAGCCATTGTACATAAATTACACCTTTTAGCCCCTCAAAGTTATTCAATAAAGAAATGTCTTGTTTGCAACGAAAAAAATCATCCAAAGGAAAGAAACGACGAAAAAACTCGTCTTAAAAGTAGATAGGAATTATTTTAGAACTTCCTACCTTAACTAATTCAATTTGAGTCTCAAGTTGAGCAAAAATGCGAATAAAAAAGTTAGGCATGTCGAATTTATCGGACCTAATAAGTAATGGAGAAAAAGAATAAAATATATGTGCAATAAAATAACTTTGTGACTAATGGTGGGCATTAATATTATCGTATTTATTGCGGTATTAACCGCATACTAGAATGGCGTAATGTTTATTTGAGAAATAATAACGCATCGTGAAATGGGTCTATATGAATATTTTGGTCTTCATTTGTTACTACTACATCACATGTTAACCAAAAAATACAAACGAATGCAGTACATATTTTACAAATTGTCTTCTTAACGCAAAATACAAGCTGGCAATAAATAAAATCAACTTGTTGACTAGAGCAGTCTAAATATAGCAATAACTTGTAAACAGTGACAAACTGTTGGCTTAAGGGGAAATTTAAATCCGTTTATCGGGTGTCTTTATGACACTCAACTGTACAATTTAGCTATATTATAAAATCAGCACGGACATAAATTATTCTTATTCAACCTATATCAGGTAAATGAATTATAGTGCGACCTTTCAGTTTAATATTGGAGTAACAAGTTAGAATCTAATCTTATTATCGAAAACGAAAATTATTCGAAACTAGGTACATGATCGTATTTAGAGTGGATACTTTTAAAAGGCGTCGAGAAAAGCTGGAGCTCTCGCAAAATAGCTTATAGGTACTTATACACACAAAGGCAGCCGAACCACTTCACGTCCCTGTAATTCTTCATATTACCGACGCCATCATCATACACTTTAAGTAGCAATTCGCCCTTTGACTCGTCAGACCATTCTCTTCCCATTATGAACATACACGCGGCGATAAATTCTCATATTTTCCACCCCACAACACCAGCTTACATTTCCCCTTCTACCAGTAACGACATCTAGTCGTCAACTCATGAAACTCCTATTATCTGTTTGCGGACGAATCAAAGCGAAATCAACATCAGTTATTTTTGTCGTTGGCACCCTTATCAAGGGAACGTAGATGGGTCAGTCTTGCTCTAGGAAAGCCACGAGTTTAGAATTTCTTGAGATTGTGTTTTGAGTGTCTAAATTTCTCGTCTAGACAACTCGTCTTGAAGTTTGATCAAACTATTTTGAGGTTAAGTCGGAATAGACAGCTGTTTTATTAAGAGTATGAATATAAAGTGGTGTTTGGAGAAATATGTCACGCACGGAGTGTTAAGTTTAGTTAGTTTAAGCACTTAAAATTCTTTGAATTTCGTTCCTTTTGTTAGTTAATTTTCTTCTAAAAGAACTTTATTTGTTTTAAAAAAAGAAACTTCTTTCTCAAGAAGGTCAATTAATTTCTCAAATGTATTATTCTTTTAACACTTTTAAGGATAAATTATGAGTTGAAGCAACAAATGAAACTTTTTGAGACACCAATACAATATCTGTCTCCGTGCGTCAACAAAATCTGGTGTCTCTAGTCAGTGTCAAAGTAATGGGAAAACTTGTTTGCTACTGTGACAAATGTGCCGAGCAAATTTATGATACGTAGAAGTCTTTATGACAAGTTTATATAGACTAACGTTTGGTGGACGGCAAGAATGTTGGTATTCGTTTGACTCCTAACTTTTAACTGTTTTTGGTAGTTTTATAGCTTCGAAAACACATTAAGGCATTTAATGATGTATAAATTGAATTTTAAGCATCAAATCAATAATGGAAAAAGCTTGCCACGAACTTTATTTAGCAAACTATAATTCAATCGACTGTAATAAAAAGATCTTATTCGAGTGAATTCCATTGACAGTTTTTATTAATAACATAAAACTATAAACGTAAATCAAAAGGAACATTTAATTATAAATTAACCCAAAAATAGATACACAAATTTAATAATGACCTCGTTAAATAAACGTGTCGGGGAATGTCCAACCCGAACGGAGAAGGGCATCAATACACGTCCGCAAAATTTAAACTAAACAATAAACGTTTGTATAATAATAATTTAATCTAATATTTTGGGTCCAGCACCGGACAGCCACCGTAATGGAATTAGTTTTGTAATTAACTTACTTTATCGTTAAAAGGGGATACTCAGTACTATCTGCGTTGAAAATTCAAGTTCCATACGTTTGTATGTTGAAATGGAAATTACGGAACCACAGCAGTATTTACTAAAGTTAAGAGGGACGAAGGTTTAATCTGTTTGTGGTACTATTAGACATAAATACGACCGAACATTATATGTATTAAGGGATGGTTGCGTTACCGCGTAAATGGGGACTATGTAAACAGTTCCTTATATAAATTTGTGTTAGATTTTGTTGGTAATGTAATTTTAGATATGTAGGCTTGAGTTTTGACTTCCTTTTTGTTTTAAATGATTTTTTAATTTTCTTCTTTTTAGTAACTTAGGATCTACGAATGGGTATGGATTTAGAACTACATACATACATGCATATAATCACGCCTCTTTCTCTTGTCTAGGGGTGAGCAGAGACCACTTCTTTCCACTTGCTATGATCTTTACACAATTGTTTTACTTCGTTCACTTGCTTTCTTACTATTTAGAAATAAATCAACTTTAACTTTTCTACGTTCATTTACTTGGGGTTCATTCCTGTTAATTTTTCTTTTTGGTTCATTTATAACTTAGAAATCCATAAATTCCATTTAGTTTTGAATATTTTTAGTACCATTACTTTAAAAAAATCAATATAAACATTTTTATGGGAAAACGTTATCTGGATAAATATGTAGAAACATACATAAAGAAACCAATGGCACTGACATCAATTCTGAACAACAATAACATAACACGTATCCAGATCGTATAACTCTAAATAGAATCGCCCTACATAATCTTACACAAACAATATAAAATTATACCGCACTAGTACTTACCTACTAATAAATAAGTAATAGTAAATCAATCGTCATCCGAACAATTTAAAAACAGTTCTAAGAAAAGATTTTAACTGGTTTATGGAACACGACCGTGAAATAGAACAAGACAAAACACAGTCGAATAGGAACATTAGAATAGGACAAAAGATATACCTACCTTGTGTGGAAGATTGATGTGTGACGATAAATTCTTTTCCGTTAAATGCCAAGGAATCAAATTGTTGAGCTTGTACTATCGACAGAAAAAAATAATGGTTGGCCGGTCTTTACTCCTAATTTAAATTGGAACATTAATTATAAATATTTAGGGTTTCATAAATAAAATAATTAGTTCCTGTGTTTTATACATGAAGGATATATTCATCATACATTAAGTAAGAAAAATTACCATGAAACATACCATACTAGAAAATACAGCTTTTAAACCAAGGGCATCTCAAACTGACTGTAAATCTTTTAGCAATTTTTCCTAGGTAAAATGTCTAAATCTAGGAAACTAAATAAAAAATGATGTAAAAGAAATTCAAGTGCCTATTATAAGTCACTAAGAAGACCCTATCAACAAATTCAATACGAGCACATTCCTTTGAAGTACGTCCAATGTCATTTGAAATAACTTTGAATTTCTAAATACTTAAGGATATTAGCTTACTTAAACATGGTAAGCCTAACAAAGGAGCCATCTGCTGGAAAATGCCATATGGTATGACAAAAGACGCATGCGCAATTTAATAGCATCCTAGTAAAAGCAACGGATCCTTTTGAATATCATCTAAACACACAAGTATGGAAAAAAATTACGATGTCATTCGATAATCCTTTACGCACTAGAGATGTCACCGTCAAAGATCAGCTTTCGTTCAACGGTGGGTTTGCGTAACTCAATACATTGATAACTTACGACATACCAACACAAACGTAAATCATAATGACTACGTAATAAGATCTATTATTGGTTGTTGATGAAATGTCAACCACAGACCACAGAACGAGGACAATTGAGGACAAAAAGCGCCAGATAATATACCATCCCTTAATCACATGCACTGTTGCACCCGAAAAAATATTTGGTAGTTCGTTTTCGTATTTATTCGTTAACAAATCTATTTTGGAAGATCTATTTGTGCATTTACAACCGGCTTACAACATACTCTCGAGTAGAATTTGTTGTCAAAATGTTAAAACTTTGGCTCGGATTGTAAACGGTCGGGTGTCGTGTTCTAAATTTGTATCGTTTCGAAGAATGTTTAGGGCGCGTTCAGTAATACAATAGATCTCTGGTACTGTTAACTACTGTTAATTTCACTGAGAATGTCTTGATTCCGTGCACTTTTTAGTGTCGTTAATTCAATCTGGAAGTTGGCGAAGAATTTGAATAGAGTGTCGGTCATGAGAAATTTCGGAGAGCAGTAAATAGCTCCGCGGAGAGTCGTCATTATGGTGGGTTCATTTGGAGGTTCCCAACATTAAATTTGAATGATACTTTACGATCCTTCCTATAGTGAAACCCGTGAACGCCATTATATTAACGCTAATAAAAGTGTTAGTGGAATGTCGTATAAAAGTTTGCACATTATACTATTTTGTAAGTTTAATGTGATACCTACAACAGTTTTCATTGTTCTGAAATAGTGAAGTCAACTAAGGTTATCATTAACCAAATTAATTTTATTAGCAAAGTTTATTTCCTATAACAGGTGTCAATACAAATGACTAATACACGTTCAGGCAAAATTTCACACAAATTACGTAATTTCATTTCTACCAAATATCACGCGACTCGAAGCGTCGGGCAACTGAAACCGTATTAAATTTACACCATACGGGTATTATCAAATTAGAGTATGAATCAAAACGCCCCAAGTGTATGCCCCGACCTTTATTTGCGTAGTAGTCGGCTTATGAATAGCATATTACTGAAGGCCTATCCCAAGCGAGGGTATATGGTTTAGATAAACCAGAGACGGCGGTTACCAGAACCGAGTGCCAATAATTGACTATCAAACTTGATATATAGCTTTCTCGGCGGCTTGACGGCGATAGTTGGATGAGTTATAGCCGGTTTTGGTCCTGAGGGAAAACGAGACATTTTGTTAAGTCCCGCAAAAGTCGCGGACTTTAGCTGCGTTGGAGTAATCATAACATTTCTGTTAGTTTATGTGCGGCTTAATGTGTTTTCTCATCGTAACTTTTTGTTTTTAATTTTCTTATATTTCGAGTAGTTTTACTGTCAGCTGTTGATAGAGATTTGATGTGTTGATTGACACAGTTGTTTTTAGTACCGAAGCTTAAAATTTTGTTGCTACATAATAGACAATAATAATGTTATGATACGAAAAACTTCTTGTGAAGTTTGACTGTATAACAAACAATCATTTTTGCTGTCAATCTACATGAATAGAAATTGTTTATACCAGAGCAAAATATTAATGAGAGTTTGATAAATAATTAATACTAACACGCCCCCATTATTCCAATAAACTAATTCAATTATTATTTATGCCACAAAATAATGGTACATTTAGCACTAAATTCATTTAATTCGCACGAACCGGCTTCAAATCACAACACTCGTTAGACTTAACATAAAATATTCAGTTGCATAACGAATTTACATTTGTAAAGCACGATCGCTACGTAACACATGTTAACACGGGTCTCGTTCATTATATATTGAGGATGGCGCTATATTTTACAATGAGTCGGCACTGCTTAAGCTCTGTGTTATGAAAATTTAATCAAAGTTTGCAGCCCCAAGTGTATCGGAACGGATACAGTTTAATGGGTTCCGTAGCGTTTCTGCGCCAGTTATTTGCATCGCCAACTTGTTTTGATCACAAAAGTTTTGTTACATTGCTATTTGATTTGGAAATACAGCTCCGTAGATATTCTTTTTTCGAACAACCTGCTGCTGCGCTGTTGTTTTTCTTTCGGCTGGTATTAACTTTCAGTTATTGCCAAATAAACTCCAATATACCGATTGTATGCGTACTGTTTTATATATATTTTATTTATTACTTTATTTTAATTTAATTTCGTTTTATTATCAGTTAATTATACTCAAAATATTGACGCCATAAATACTAAAGTTTAAACCATTTATCACAAAAAGCGCTTAGTTCAATGACCTAAAACGTTCTAAAACAAATGAAAATAATAGAAAAACGTGTCACATATTCACTCATCGCTGACATCTGCTCCATCATTAGAGCTAAGAGACAGCCTAAAAAATTACTCGAACATTCATTAATTTTAGTTTGTCATACACTACTAATTTGTTAAATTTACTGCAGCTTACTAATAGCTTCGTATCCGGGAACACATCAATGAAATGAAATGTAAAACTATTTTTTCTGGTTCTTCCTATGGTCTATAGTTATTAATGTGTCATTAAACATCAATAACTGTTAGAATCATCAGGCAAAACATTTTGTTATATTTATTTGACAAACTTATCGCGTAAAACTTCGGGTGTGGTCCTTTTAATCTGAGGTTTTCTAAATTTGTCTCGAACGATCTAATGACAATAACTTAGATATTAATTATACAGGCTTAAAAAAAACCTGAGATGTAAACATTGTTTTCTAAAGTTATAGAAGGTAGGTACCTCTAAAACTAAAAGCAATTATTTTACAAACCTTTAATCCATCATGAAAAATAATGGTGGTCAATTAATCTGCCATCTATGACTAAACTTTATAAATAAAAAAAAGCAGAAAGTTAACATTGTCCCAATGCGACAAAATCCTTTATTTTGTAAGTAATGCAAATGAGAAAGTAATGAAATAAGATCAAATTCAAGAGTACCCCGACCTATGTGTACCAGCAATCTAATACTACCTACTACAGTAAAAACTCTGTACAGAAGTACAAATGCAGACTGCTTAAAAATTCTTCAACAAATTGTCGGTCCAATGACTTGAAATAGTGCACCGTTGCAATAATTCAACCCCATAAAAGCAGTTATAGCTGCAATTGGCTTTAAGAGATCTATGAGTCGACTTAAACTGTACTCACTCCGCTAAAAATAGAAGATTCATGGGAATCTTTGCGCTTGATAATCCGTCGGTATTAATAGTGAGACATTTAAATACTTAACTAATAATAATTATCATGTTATTGTAAAGTACACAGTGCAGTACATAATATAGATAGATAAATTATTATTATTATCACATTTTTTTGCAAGTTTTTATTGATCGTTACTCTTTTTGTAGTTAGTATAGGTAGTAATTAACAAATTTATTCGTTGGTAATTAAAGGCGTGATATTTCATCTAATCTATTTTGACTAATAACATTTTTTTTATTTATTAGCCTACTTAGTATCCCACTGTTGGGCAAAGGCCTCCCCCCCCCTCCCGTCCTCCAAACCTGTCTATCCATTGCCATTCCTGGCCACGTGCGACCCGCATATATTGAACACCAATATTGAATGAAAAGTGTGATTGCAGTCTTTAAATTAACAAGATATTTCTTATGTAAAGTCTAGAAACAGATAACTAAAAACTGAAACACATGGACTTGGTTCTAGCAATCCCAATTCTACTAACAAATACAGGAAGGCTAGTGCTATGCTTTTCAAGAGTCAACAGTGCCATTTCTAGTTTCGTGTTCAAACTGGAGGCTGTGTGTCTTGGAGTTAGGATTCGCTAACTTAGAAGATTGTTGCCTTAAGTAATTAAATGGGCTTTATGCTTTATCGAATAAAATGGCTATTCAGCTGTAGGTAGACGAATAGACTTTGCGATAAGGCTTAAAGCTAACTTCATATCCAGAAAAATATTAATTAACCATTTCAGAAAATGACTATTAACCTTATAGCACACATAACCATTTCATAAGGTCGGCGTTCCAACAAAAAAACTGCATCATATTCGGTACATTCGTTTAGGAGCTACGATGCAACAGACATATACACGAATACTCATAATGAGAGTTAAAAATCAGTTTTCGTAAAAGTATTTTATTCAAAAGTTTACATCAAGATTCAAGTACAGTATACGGGTCGACTTTATTGGATGATATCAGGAGACCCGCTCTAAGGTCGAATAAGCCGACATAGAAATAAGATACTGTTTGTTACATAAAAAACAAACGAGTTCCTCTAATACCTGAGATTGTCACCGGCGATAAAACGGAACGAGAATCCTTATTTGATATCGGTGAAATACGCGTATGAGTTGTTTTGTTTGTTTAGTAAAAACAGTAGTTCTGGCGTACCTATGTTTATTCAAACCAAAACAAAATACAATCGTGGGATGACTGTGCACCTTAGAGCATACATAAGCAACTAGACTGAGCCTATCAGAGTTTGAACTAGTTTTGTCGTGAATTATGTACGAAGATGGAGCTTGGCGTTTTAAAAAATATATTTAATACACTAATAATATCCTAACAATGTCAAAACCATCGATATTTTCGTATATAAGTATTCTCGTTGCGCGAAAATTAACTTAAATCAGTAAACGAATGTACTAGGTTCAGACTAAAAACTGCTCTCGCTTGGCACAAGGGGAAACTAGCGATAGTAGCAGTCTATGTAGATAGTACGTCAATGCTGTGCACAATCACGTGGACTTTAAAACAAATGAATGTGCGAATCTAAAAGATTGGCCTATAAAAATAAAAACTGGTCTAAATAACTTTCTCCACCAATCAAGTCGTTATATCAAGTTGCTAAGTAATAAAATAATAATTATGGATTCACCCTAACGATGCGTAGGATATTTAGAAACCAGGTCAAAGAATCTGAACACCCAAATACCAATTTATCAAAACACCATTACGAAACACTTTGGAACTAACGAAGCCGCGGGCAAAAACTACTAGTTTACATAAAGTACCAAACTTTCTCTTAGGTGTTCTGAGATAACTGAATAATCATTTTATTATTATGCAGCGTTAAAAATATTTACTGCTAAAGGAAACACGTTGGCACCTGGCCTACCAACGTGTCAAGTAAAGTTCTATGTGGTCATAAATATGAAGCAAAAGTTGTATCTTCTAACGCCCGAGGTCAAATTTAATTATCATGTATACGATGAATATTCTCATACATTTGTATATAACGCCTACATACACATAAATCAACGCGGTACCGCTTCTATATTTCAACGGGCAACTTAAACAATAGTTAAAATAATAGTGTCGATGCTCAAGAATAATTATTAAGGAACATTTTAAATAAATCAATGAATAAATTAGAGGCTGCTATTACGCTTGATTTAGATGGCAGCTCATCTGTTACGTACAAATTGCGTTCCGAGCTTTAGGTTCCCGAAGAAGATATTTATTATTGATTTATACTAAACCTATGCTAGAAGTGCATTGCCTTAACACGTAATAAAGCAATATTCTAAATAAATTTTAGTTAATTATTGTTTTTTTTTTTTTACACAAAGACAAATACATGTATTGTGTCTAAATGCGTATAAGTAATTTTAAAGTAATAAAATGGATTTTAACATTTTTTTGTTACCTAATATACTTATTAGAACAATCGGGGTGTACAAGTATGTAGTCTTGGTTCTAACTGCCAGAGATGATTGATGATGATTTAAATTCAATATACACAGTCTGCTACAGTAATTTTGATCAGCTGATGATATTTTTGTGTGGTAAGCACAATTTATTTGGGACTTACTATGGATTTCTGAACTATAATTGTTCATACGTGTTTACGGACAGAAACATAATTTCAAAATTTTATAATTACGCATTTCCTTAGCTCCCTTTACACTGAACAATATAGTTCTACAATATACTGTATATCTTGCACCCATCGTGTCTGTCTAAACACTAAGCTATCGGCCGCAGCTGTCCAATAAATATTCCTCTAATTTAACCGGTATCTCCCCTCGAACGGAGCTGCGGAGGTCAGAAGACAGTCTCTCTTGGTTAAGCACCGAAATGCTGCTTAATTTGTCTGAGATCTATTTTACATAACACGGAAATGGTAGAGGAAGTTATAGGTAAATTACATTACAGATAATTAAGTGTAGGCTAGCTACATTAGTACATTTCAAGGTGGGTAGACATTTTCTCTATTAAAATCTATGGGAATACGATCTCCATTGTTAATTTCATATTTTTTAACTTTATTCGCTCAACTAATTAACGCTTACTTTATCAAAACAATTTACAAAGTCGGCCATCTTGGTGGTTTTCTTCATTGCAATTAATAGAAACAACAATTTGAATGTCAAAATTGTCTACTTATATAATTTCTAAATGACCAACGGGAGTCGTAGTCGTGCACACAAAGTACTGTATAAAGCTCAGTTTCTCAAACTAAAGTAAGTAATAAAAATATTAAAAAGTACCTCTAACAAATAGATAAATGAAATCAAAAGTATCACGTCAGCACTTCAAATAGATAATGTGGAATATCCGCGCAAGAGCTTTTACTATCATCTGTAACTGAATTGGGTCGCTCAGTGCTTGCCATTTACGAGTCGCAGATCACGCCTCAATGGGTACTAGCATTAGTAGCGCTTAGCTATCGACCAACGAATATTTTATGCCCTTTTTTTATTTATACGTGATTTTACTACATAGAGTAAAAAAACTAATAGAAAATTATAGATTTCAGAAGATATTTAGCCTCGCAATCGTAATTTTTGGACAAAAGTATCGTATAGGTTCTACATCAGGCAAAATACTTTTGTGATCTAAAAGTATTGCTTTTTTTATGTCGTTTTAATGTGACGGGTCTTACACTTGAACTCCGAATACGAAATCGAGTAACTCGTAAAACGGTGTCTAGTAAACACCCACCTATCATCATAAATTACAAAAGCTAGACAAAGCGAAGAATTCTACTGACTCAAACATTCAAAGGGATGGCTCTTTAATTCATTGAATGTAGTATCCAATAAAAAATAAAATTACCAAAGTTTTGTTTTAAGAGACCCACAAAAAGAGCTTACGACGGTTTTACTTTTTTATTTCTCCCGTATAGCATGGTAATTAAGAGGAGGTCTGTTAGTTTCAACGTAGTGGCTCCTAAACGTAGTCCCGACTGACATTAAACCGGAGGGAATTGTGTCGTGTTCCCGAGATGTAGAAACTTCTAGATCGGTCTAGGAAATAATTGTAGGGGTTAACGAACTTGAGCGCAGATAGCGTGAAAAGTTTTTATATTTAAAATGATTGCTTCGCACGTGTTTGTAGTGTATAATTTTGCGTAATAAGTAGGTATGTTTTTGTTATGGCTTGTTAGCTCGTATGCTGTGATTGAGATATTAATGTTAATACGAGCTAAAGAACGCGGAAAATCACTTATCTGTGAATTTATTAAAGAAACATTCTTCTACCATTTTGCTCTGTTTTTCTGCCCGGTATTAGTTTATTTTAGAACAACGAAAGCACTACTACCATACAAGTCATGTTTTCTAACAAAGCAGAAAGTTTTGCTTGTTTGTATATTAGGGGCTTGCACCGATGTAGGTTTACTCAAAGAGCGTATCCATTAAGTTTGCATCAACACCTTTATCCCGAGACTCAACCATATAAGGATTAGGAATTCGTGCGGATTTGTTTAAAGGGGAAGGCGGGGAAAATTGAGAATTGTTTTCTCTACCGCACAGAGCGAGCTTGAGTCTGAAATGTTGGAGACGCGCAAACATTTATTGTAATTACGTTACTCTTTTATGTTTAATCTACCCTCATCGTGCATGTGTGCAAACTTAATCCTTTAAAATACTCACAGTAAAACGTTTTATGTACAAAATCTTAGAGTTCTTGCATCAGCATGAAAATGAAGTATTTTAAAGCAAAGATTCTGAGAGTTTTATACTAATAACCCTTTCGAGATTATCTGTGTTCATAAAAGGAAAACTTCAAAGATAAGACGTTAAAATTTGGATAAGTAAACTGTCTTAAATATAAAAAAGGCTTCACCTCTTTAGTCCGTCAGTGAAAATAACATTTTACAGATTCATCGTCACAATGTAAAACCCTTTTCTTTTATCTCATACTTTTAGCGGGGAACGTCAAAAAGCCTCATCTAAAACAGTCGGGCCTTAATTGGAAAAACCTTTCATCATACGAGCGCTTCAATCCCTAAAACCCATTTCCAAATTTGTTTATTTCACGAACTGATAATTAAGGGGACTTTAGAAACTCGTTGCAAATTGACTCTCATTTTTAACAAGCGTGTCGCATTTCAACGTTAATTAAGTCTGGTTTCCCGACTTTATTATGCGAGATACATGTAGCTACCATGCTCGTCCCTAATGTGATTAACTATAATAACAAACATTTTATTGGGGCGTTACATACGCCGTGAAATGTAACCTTTGGTCGTAAAAGGAGATCTGTTGTTAAGAATCGTGGCTCGAGCTGTTGGTGTTGAGGAAATGGTTCCTTAATTAGCTCTTGTAGCTGTAATAAAACCGCATCGTAAGCTAGGAATCAGTAGAACAATACACAAGATACCGACGATACTTTTGAGTTTGATTCTCAGAACGACGACGTTGATAGCTGCAGCCCAGAAGTTTACGATCACGATTTATATGAACAAGATTGCGAGTTTAAATATATGCAAGTCCCGAAATGGAATTTCAATGCCATCAGTATATAAAAGCTATATCATATAATATTTACTACCTTACAAATTTTGAACGTCAAACAAATTGTATAACAGCACTTCAGCCTTTCTACACATTCTTGCTTTTGAGAGCTCTTGCCGAAAATACAAAATTTTGTGAAATACGAACTCTCTATAAGCAATAGTCTATAGATTTTTCTTGTCTTATCTTTACATGGGTCCGAAAAAATCATCAGTGGCGTACGCACCGGTTTCAAGGTGTGTGCTTTAGCAACTTGCTTTGGGTTTAGAATAATGTATGCGATGTTGTCCGCATTTATTTATTATTTACATTACTGTCGCCCCAATTACATCGAACAACACAAAACATGGGTGTTCCACGAAATTTATATAGCACTACTGTATCTATACATAGGCTTCAGAGTATACTTTGATGTTGAAAGACAGTATCAGTTATATTTAATAGCTGTAATACTCATAAACATGATTTATATTTTATCACCTCATCTATAGAGTCATAAATAATCTTGCTGCTGTTATTTTTAAGGTAATAACAACAACATTATAATACTTTCACGCTTGCATCTCGAACGAGGTAGGTAGTAGGTAGGTAGGCATACGTGTGTGTTCTGCATGCAACCATTACTATGGTAACTATTGGAAACTTTACAACATTATTTAAATACTCTGTTGTGAGCCTTTCAAACTTAAAAGTTTAGTAGTAGTTTCCCGATAGTAGATAAACCTAAAGGGGATTTCATCAACAATCTAAATTGAATTAATGAATAACTTCAAAAACTATAACTAAAGCAAAAGTTATTACTAAATTAATATGTTTTATTTCCTTACATTATCTTGGTTAAGCGTATTTCTTGTTAATTAATACAAGAAAAAAATTAGCAGAATTTATATAAATAACCCATATCAAAGAAACCGCTGACTCATTTTGACATATTGGCACTTAATAAATATAGTTTTCGAGCACCTATAAAAAGTAGTCCACAAGTAATTGACACCTACTACAAGTTCAAGTGCTATATCCACTTCAGTAGAAGGCTTCAATAATAATAGGACTAATCATTGTCATGGTTATAAATGATTTGTATTAAATGATTTGTATTAGTCAATGGTGCTTGAACATTGTATCGAATTAAATACGAAGATACTGCTATTGATTTTGTAGTTTTGACTGATTCTATTAATTATTCTGTTTAGCACAAACTGAACCTAAAAACGTAATAATTACAGTTATTTTTCGAAAAACTAGTCTTTGTCTTAATATTGGGCATAAAAATTGAGGAGCATTTAAACAAAAATACTTATAATAATAAAAATGCCTAGTTACTCAATATAATAATTAACAAAATATTTTCACCTTTCACTAGCAGCTGGTATAATTTGATCAAATTACTTGAACTAAATAAGCTAAATATCCAAAGAAAACACGATATAATTGAAGAACAGAATTAATAATGCAACTCCAGTCAAGTTTGCTTTAGAAATACAAAACCACTTAACACTTATCGTTCCAAATCTGTTTCTGATCTACATACTGTCAGCTTACTTACCGACGCCATTTCTAATTATCTTGGAATTCAGCAAACAATATTCAGTATTTAGTTAAGCCTTGTTCGGTTTATTTGTGAATTCTCCTGCGATTAATTATTTAAGGATCGATGTTGTTTACGTTTAGGTACATAATGCTCAAGTATTCAGTAAAGACAAGCAGAAAAAAAACTATCTACAATTATGTATAAACCAAAACTAAACTACGTCCCAAAATAAAGCAGTGCCGGTCGCGAAGTTTGATTCGTTTAAAAAAAAGAACAACAATAATTTTACGAGCTTTTATTTATGAAACCAATTTATATTTATGATGTTATTGAAAACAAACGAAACTGAGTCGAAAGTGAAAAGAATCAGCATACAGGAAACACTTAAGAGAAACAACTGAAGGCCGCACAATAGAACGTATTTTTTTCTTAACGGTTTGTAGCTTTAATGGCGTGAGTTTAGAATTGAATCGGAGGATGTGTTCTGGCTGAATTGTAAATTGTTTTGATACTGTGACTTGCTTCCTTTCTGAATGGATTGAGAATAAAGGATCAATATAACATTGATAGGCAAACATACTTTTAGTTTGATCTCATTTTAAGATAGGTTTATTAAGAAAGTCCAACTGATTGTTTTCAATAAACTTGCCAATTAAAGGAAATTAATCCAGAATTTCATCTTGTTTTTCGATATAATAAAGGTTGTTATTATTAAAGGAGACTATGCTGTTTATATTGATCATCATGTTTTGTAAATAGTCCGAAGGCTATCAAAAACAAAGAAAAGTAAACTAATATAATGGATATTAAAATAACAAAAGTGAACCGCTCTCGCTTTCATCCTTTGGCTAAATTAGTTTTCAAAGCAGCCGAACTCTTAATATCGTATTTTATTCTGCCGAAGAATCGGCAGTTATAAACGAAAGTTTGGAGGCCCGATATTAATATTTATTACCTCCAATGTTATACGAAACACTTTCTTTGCCAGGTTATAAATAGCCTTTATTTTATGTCGGCCACCCGTCAAACAATATAACAAAAAAGGAGGGATTTTTACGATCCTACCTAGTCTGGTCAGGCGCCACATTCGACCGTTTACGGCTAATATTATTGGTAGTAACCAAAGTTTGTTTGCCTCAGCGCACGTTTAAAGGTTCCCTTGTAAATATTAATTTCCTAATTAATAACAGCTGTGTCGCTACTACATAATTTTATGGATATTTAAAATGGGTAACAATCTCCATGACGTAGGGCCGACGTAAAGTAACACGTTCAAGTAATTTCAATCACCATTTAGGCCGCTTTCATTGACCGAATATTTTCTCTATACCTCAAATTATATTTAAATATGATTCGCTGTAAAGTTAAAAGCAATTTTGAGGCCAAAATGCCAACAAAAAATCATTTTTCCGAACCTCTAATGGGAGGACATTATCCAAAAATCGTTTTTGTGCGAATACGAGTAAAATTTACTGGTGAAATTTAGGAAAGCGCACAAGGACTTATCTTTATGTACAATTTTATGTATTTTTCAGCAAAATGTTATCGGCCAACAGTTAACCGAGGCATTTAATGCGACGGTCTTTTTCTGCGTTATCGCTAAAAGTATATAAAGTAATTTTGAAGAATTATGAAAGCGTTCGCGGTCGTCGGTCGGTTTTAGGGAAGAAAAATAAACAAAAAAGTTTGACGAGAATACCGTACACATTGCTAGATAAATTTATTGCGGCATTATTTCGAACAAGTTTGCGAGTTATGTAATCTTAACAAAAGAATTTGTGACGACGCTTGGATGATAAAACTTTTGCACTCTAAAATTTTCCGGAAACATACTAACATGAGGATACGCGAATAAAAAAGTTGGTCAAACAAATCTATATCACGAAAATATATAGGCCTGCCTACTTTATCTAAACAAATGGCGTCGCGTTTCTCACAAAAATCGTTTAGGCAATTTGTTTAAATTACTTTCCTATGCTAATCTGCGCCGTGTTGCGAATATATTCCCAAAGAAAAAAGAAACGGTATGTAGGCGCTTGCGATCGTCGAATCTCTTTGCCTCAAATGATGCATGTTGTGGAAGCCGGATCTCGTATAGAAAAACAAGATACTGCAAGCTATTACACGCTTTACATCGTAAATAATCGTCTTAGCTCGGTAAATAAAATAAGTGTGTAAGCTTGGGCCATGCTCATATCTGATGAGAAGCCGGGACGCAGCGAAAGACGGAGAAAATTGTGTTTAAAAGGCGCGATAGGGAACAACGTCGGAGGAGCATAAGTTTTGCGGCGTGTTAAAAGATAATGAGTTCGGATACAGTATATAAGAAAGATGTTGCGTACGCCTTTGTAAGGAGACATTATTTTCTTATCTCAGGCATAGCTAAGTCTCCGTATATTTTAACGCACCTAGGAAGGACGTAAGGATTCGTAATTTATATTCGCGCGGGACCAAGTTTAAAACCAAAGATTTATCTTCTTTTACTTCGTAAGATAACGGCTTCGAGTTGTTGGAGGTCAAATACGGATTGGATTATAAAGTACTCGATTCGAGATTGAGTTTTGGAAGTTTGTATAAGACCCTTGATTACCTGGAGCTTTAGTTGAAGGGCTCGAGTAATAATTACAAATTGCTGATATTTTAAATCAGGCTTGTTATTCTTGCTTTCATTAAGTTGAAGTTGTATATTGTTGGAATATTAGTAAACTAAACTCGACGAATATTTCTAAGTCGTCAGCAGTGTTATAAACTGAAACAAGACAATGATAAATCATAGTCAGAATCTATGTAAGTGTGTAACACGCATCCTTTAGGGTCTTCGCAGACTGTACTAATCTATCAGCTTTACATATGGTGCTCATACGTAGTTAACTTCATTTGAAAATGGGCTGCATCTTGATGAGATTTTTTGCAATACTGCAGCATCAAAAAATCATTAACAAATGTTTGAATTGGTCATGAATAAGGTTATTTAAAATACTTTAGGTAGGTATAACATGTAATATGGTACTTATAACTATACCAATATAAAGATAATATAAATAAATAAAACCTACAGGCGTCAAAAAAAACATCAACATCTTTGTCAATGACGGGAAACCTGCCCAGAAGGCTGGCAGCATGGCTATGTTTCCCAACATGGCTATGTTGGTTGGAATGGCAAACAAGCCCTCTGATCACGAGTAGAGTCGACAGTACTTAGGTAGGGTAAGATTACATACAACTGTAAAATGGTACCTTTGGCCCTTATGCCTATTCGGAAATTGACATGCATTTTTATACTGAGCTACAATGTTAGTCATGAGCAGTTAGTCAACTACACTACCAGGGACAGCAGGGGTAATAACAAAACATAAATCATGAACCCAATTAGCATCAAACAAAAAAATAACGAATCACAAATCGCAATCGATCAATGCCAGTTTACGTGTTGTTAAACGTTTTCGATTAAAGCATAATGATTGAGAAGCATACTTGTTCCTTTGATGAAATGTGAACACCCACTCGGTTTGTACATACGGTTATACACACCATTACGTATGAGACACGCGTAAAGCGTTGGCGGACAGGTAAATAAAGTTAATCATTCATATGATTGCCCCATCGGTGTTTCTAGTTGCCCCATTGGGTAAATGCACTTCGCTACGGGATGAGACGTTTTTAGGGTTAAAGGGTTTTGTTACGTAAGAATTCGTGTCGGTGCAAAAGGGTTAGGTAATGTTATTTCACACCTACATTTAAGTCAGTTACATCTGAACAAAATTTTGTTAAGTCGAATGCTTTTTTTTCAAACTTAAATTTATCAACCTTTTTTTCTTTTCATAAATAAAGTAACATTGGCCATTAAAACCCAAAAATAACAATTCGCAAATTTTGAAACAGATCCACGAATTTAAATTGACCTATCAAACAGATATCTTCAGTAAAAATAAGTTTTAAGCAAAAACGTCAGATAGTATAAAAGCTTGAAAATGTTACAAACTTTATACATGGAAACAGCTCACTATCGGATTGAATTCATGCTTTGACGACTCGATTGGTACTATCTAAGCGTTTTCAGTTCGCTCAGAGATCGAATAGCGTTCCGAATATTGATGCTGAATAGAACAAAATGTTTGAAGCGATATGATGGATTGAATTTTATGCAATTTTACATTGTTAGTGTGATGCTCGAAAGGAGTCGTTTTTAAACCTAGTATTTTTTTGTCTTATTCTGGAACTGTATTTTTTTAATCAAATCTTGCTGCTTGCTAGAAACACTTATAACTATACAAAATCTGTTTCGAAATAGTTGTTAAAGTTAAAAAGCAGAGTACCTACTACATAAAAATAAATGTAACAATTAGTCCAAATACAGCTTGATCCATTATTATAATTGGATTCTGTGTGTTGAGAGTCAGGATGCCGCTTGGCGCTCAAACTTATTCATATTAACAAACGATATGAGATAATCAAGATATAATCTCAGATACTTCCTGCTCAGTAATCAAAATAACCAGTCAGAAATTTGATTAGAATAAAATTTCAAGTTTATGAATGAATGAGCACATCAAAAAATTAGCAGCCCAGGATGTAAAAGTCGAAATTCAGATCCACTTAAAGATAATAAATAAAAAAAACCGTTGCATTTATAAAAGCTGCATCAATAAATAGAAGCTCGTTACATTCAATTTGACAGTTCATAAAAACCTAACGGTTATTACAAAGACATTTCACATAATGTTCACACCTTGACCATCCGAGGAAAGCAAATAAAATCCAATTGTATTGACAAACGACGGAACAAACAACGGCAGAGGCAATAGAAAGGAACAAATCTTAATTTACTTTTTCCAATCTGAAAAGAAAATAAACGTATCCACTACGTACAAGATGAATCACAAGAGCAAACAAATCCAAGTACGTTAAAGCAGTTTGCGCTAGAAAATGAACGCGATCTAATCTGAGATCTGGCGATTGAGGGAGCGGACTTGGCAATGCATCACCTGGCTTCCGTTGTGCAACGATCTTGATTTCTTCCAAATGTACCTCCCACGTACACGCGTGAGTGATGTCGCCATTCACCTTAGACCTCCCTCGTCCCCCGTCACTTTGTAAAGGGTTTAGAGCTGTGGGTTCGTCAATGGGTAATCGGAGGTCACCTTATACTGGTAGCTACACGTCCTCTGTCGGGATGCTTGACGTTCTACTGATAAGACGTACCGGTGTCCGTTTAACACCTATTTTGGCTACTGGGTATCACGTCTAGATTTCTATTGTTTTACTACATTTTAACTTTGCTTTATCAGGTTTTTTATGAAGTTCCTTACATTGTTTATGGTCGCTATTGTGTTTTTATGCACAATAAACCGTTTATTGCACGCTCCTTGTCGGGTGCTTACTACAGTTCGTAAAACATTGATTGTTTGTATCGATGAATATTTTTTTTTATCTTTTTAGCTATAAATAACAATGCCTCAAGTTAACTAGCTTGGCTACGAAAATAAAGTTTGTAAAAATATTGAAAGAAATTCTCATAATAATTCAAATACTCATAGTACTGGTACAGTAACTCTTAAGATATATTTCCTTAATCATCATGTCAAGCCTAAAGTTGCATTTAGATATTATATTCCCACGGATTAACCACAAGCCCAAACGAGCACATCGAATGACAAAAACCGGGCGACAAATATCACAGATAGACGAGATAATAATCAGTGAGATAGACACATTATTTCACTACATTGCCTAAATAAACATTGACGTTATTACTAAGCAATAACACTTTATGAATAGAACATGACATGTTCTTTCCAGTCACTTGGAAACGTCTTGGAATAAGAACAACGGTCGATTTCATCCAAAGATCCAAAAAAACAAGTCTGACATGAAAACAAACATAAAATAAAACACCTATGTAAAAGAGCCTTTTACATATCCCTGCTATCAATACCTCTCGAGGCCCAAATACCTTAACATAAGAAGATAATAGATAATTTAGATAACAAGTAAAAGCTATTCGGAGCCGCTACTACCAAATAAATGGTGAATAATACCCACATTTCCAATGTACTCCCAGTGAATTCGGAAAGAAAATGTTTCTCATTATAGAGTAGTGTATACTTGGTACTTCTTTATGTTTCCGCCATACACATGGAGGCTTTAACGTTACTGTTGCCAATTTACCCGCCAAGTCGACCGATATTAAAGCACACCATTTGGCAAGTGCCATAGACGACTAAAATATAGAGAGATATGTAACTGAATATAAAGTTCTTCATTTTGTCAACACTTGTCGAGTAGTACCGGAATTGGCACGGGAATAAGATTTTGAATTCGAATAATATTTTGTTTACGAAAAGGCCTGAGAGTTCCGAATTGAATTCAAAGTATGGGGTTCTTTCCCGTCAATAGTAAAGTTAGTTTTGATACAATATGAATATTGTTTTCGTAACTTATTTGAGTTCGTTTTAGTGAATAGTTTGATAGTTTTTGTTTTATTTCGGTTTTGGGAAACAAACTGTAATGGAAGAATATGAAATAGAGAAAAAATATTATTACAATCTTCTATTTGTTGCTGCGTAATAAATGTCTCCAATTACTTTTAAGTTGATTATATGGAAAGAAAGCTCTAAGGTTCATGGAGTGGGCCATAAATAGATGAAGTGCTTCAAGTATAAAATAGATACTAGAAATACGTCAAATCTCAGTCTCTTCAATGTTTCCATATACCGCTATGAGTAACTGTCAGTACCTCACAAACACTGAAATACCCTCTGAATTTCAGTAGGAGCATTTCAAACACCGCTCGGAATACTCATAAAATAATACTGTCTATCTTCATCGGTAAACAATATTTTAGGTAAATGGCAGAGGTATTCGTATTAACGATATTGTGGGTACTCTACAAAACTCTCGCTTCGTCGAGCAACGTGAGAGGCATATTTACATTTTTTTTCTCAATTCATTGGCCGACATGTTTGCCATGTTTGGTGGATGGATGAGCCCAGCCGACATTTTGTGACATTAGGCTCCATTGATTTTGAATGTGTCGTACCCCAACCAACCCGCTCTTTTAAATAGATAAGCAAATGAATTGGAAGGGCTTTGTGTTCGGTATAAACGTATTTAACGTTGTGATACAAAAAACGTAAAATGTTTTGAGCTCGAATTTTAATACGAAGGTTTTTTGGAGGTGACCGAGTTTTAATAGAGCTTTAATATTCAGGGTAGGCGTGTGTTATTATACATAAACGTTGCGTATAAATATCTTTTTAATAAGTTGGTACGAGAATACATCATTCGGATTTGATATAAATAAAACAATTTCTAGGCATAAGCGTTCTTATCTAATTTAAATAATACGTTACCAAGACGTTATTAACTGACAAGTCTAATATTAAACCACAATTGGATGTCGCCATATCAAGTAACGTCTTAATAAATGGATTGAACGTTGCTAATTAAACACGTCTTAATGTTCCCCTTCCACGTAAAGGGATTGTAAAATATTTTGGCAATTAAGCCTCCGGTATTATTAAAGAAGTCCGTGGAGTGAAAAATTAATTAAAATTTAAGCTTTTCAGTTCTCCCTACGCGTCAGACGCAGAATAAAAGGGCTGCAAGCACACATTTCAGTGAGCAACTAAAGATCAACCATGTTAGATAATTTGAATGGGTTTATGCGGTATGAGCGGATTAAAATTTAATTTTCGTTCAGGTGTTCCTAACTTGGTAGGGACCAGTTCGTTGCACCATTAAAATACATAGGTTTTTTATGAATAACAATTAATATAATTTTATACACACATTTTGTATACCTACACGTCCAAGTACTATGTTTAAGACATTTTTACTTGGTGAATAGACACTATTATGACACTATTGTCGTTCTGCTACTAAAGAACTGTAACATAAAACTTAATATTCAAAATAATAACGCAAGAAAATATATTATCTAGCAGTGCTACTACCAAGAAAGACATTAAATTACAACGTGCATATAAAACAGCTTCGCCAGTGTAGCAATTTTCAAGGAAAATTGAATGAAACGTTAGCATTTTAAATAAGAAAATATTTACAAAAAATATTGTCAGAGAATTTTCTACTAGATTTATTTGAGTCTTCACTTTATTTAAACATCAATTCACCTGTGATTTCAAACTGAAAATAATTTAACTTAAACTTTTGCTGCATAAACAAGTCACGTTCATAAAATTTACTACAGCCGTCTCGTTGAACACCGTCCCTTTATCAAGAGAACAATAATTGCATTCAAAATCAAAGATGTTCGCTCAGATAGGCTGTGGGTATTTTCATTAATTAAGGCCCAACATGCGCCGAGCAACAATTAAGAGGAGCGATTGTTGATAAGCTCGAATCGAGATGATAGTCAGCTATTGAGTCGAGATAGCACTTTGTTAAAACGAGGAAGCTTCGCACCTTATTGAGGCATTGTTATTGTCGCTGTTTGTTCGCGAATGTTTA
Source organism: Autographa gamma (assembly GCA_905146925.1). Classification (NCBI taxonomy): domain Eukaryota; kingdom Metazoa; phylum Arthropoda; class Insecta; order Lepidoptera; family Noctuidae; genus Autographa; species Autographa gamma. The sequence goes on from LR989858.1 coordinate 5,215,896, forward strand.
TGTTGCCTTGTAAATTGGTATCTGTTTTTGTACTAAGTAGTTAAAATGTAGCGTTTAATTTATGTCATTAAATAATTATCTGACTAAGTAAGTCTTTTCGTGTTATTTTTTGAACACTTTTGGGCATATAATTAGGCTTTTTGAAAGTGTCTATTTAGGATTCCAGTTAATTGACATCTAGGTACCTAAGTGTATTATTAAATGTAGAATGTTACTTAATGGGGTGCTAATCGTATTGGTTTTTTACTTATTTTAGAACAATTTCGTTTAAAACAAGTCCTTTTAGGTTAGAAAATGTTATTCACGTACGAAAACAGAAATTTCGTCACCACTAATTAAAAGGATGAAGTAGTCAATTACATAGCCGTTTGGGTAATAAAACCTCTGTATACTAAGCATAGACAGAAGATCCACTTTTACAATAAAATATTCTAAATATTATTCATTCTTTAAAAAAAAATGTATTGAAAAAAAAACATATTTCCTTTTATTTTTGTTGATGTGATCAGTTTTTTTTTGTCTTTTGCACTGCTACAAAGAAGAATCCAAAGTTTTAGTACTAATTGAAATTATTTGGTGAGCTAAAATATAATAATATAAATAAAATAACATTGTATATTTTCTCGATATTTAACCGCGCGCCAGTTACACAGTGCAATAAATTATACCTACATATTGTCGGGATAAAAATATTGACCCAATTTTCCTCATACCTAACATAAATATAGAACATTAAATTGTAATTCTGAATAATCTCTATTGTAGTCCTTACGGGAACCGCATTTGATATACCGCAACTCGCTCAACCACTGATAGTGCAGACTTAGGGTAAAATTAATAGCAGTTCATTGTTACAGAGAATACGTACACTGCTTTAATGTTTTAAATTAAATATGTTGTCGAGATTTTGAAAGCGGAATGCTTTTATTTACAGAAAATAAATAGAGGAATGCTTTTAGAAATATACTTCAGAATTAATATTTTTTTTGTAAAAAAATACCTTATTATGATGTATTATTATACTTCTATCCTACTTATTCGTTTTTACTGAGACCTTCGGCGAAAATACACAAAACCAATTATCTTGTATGTGAAAAATGACTACTTATTTTTATAATAGTAAAACACTCTTATTTTCTCAGTATCGTAGTCTCAGCAGTCTTAATTTACTCCTCAGAGGAGACTATGTCTTAGTATGACGTCATCTGACTCTAAGAAACTCGACTATTTAGTAGAGCAAGTAAAGATTAGGTGCTAAAGGAAAGATTAGCCTTATTAAATCCGGATACTCGAGACATTCTTCAAGTAACACGCGCTAAGGACTTACTTGTATTTAAAAGCTTAGTATAAAAGTGATTTTCGGTATATTGTATCTTAAATTCTACAAATTATTAAGATCGTTGAAATAATCTGATCTGAAAACATTATCAGGCATTACCATCAGTGCTTTTCTTAATTCTCGAATCAGCACAATTATTTTTACGATCCCTAAGAAATTTTCCATTACGTAAGCACCGTCAGACAGAATCTAAAATGCCCTCCAAATCTGAAACAAAAGAGCGCTCGCAAGCAGTTTACGATTAAGGCCGGCTTAACCCTTCCGACTTCACTCCCCTTAAACAACGTAGAAGTTTAACGAAAAAGTCGACATTTAAACGCGCTATTTAACCCTCGCGGTAATCGGAACACAAACAATGGTGGAGTGAAATAATGTCGAATTCCGTCCGACAAATTAGGCGACCTTTTTAGGCGGCGGTGGTGGGTGCTTAAAATAACAAAAAGAACTTTTATTCGGATGTTATTTTTGCTGCCGAGTTCAGCCGAGTTGTACAATTTGTTCGTAGATAATATGAGAGAAGTCGAATTTGTTCCGTAACTCTTCATAAGTGTGGTGAGTTTGTGGTCTTACGCTTTTTGATTAAAATGAAGATAGCTCCGTAACTTTTTGTTATTGTTGAATTTTAATGAAAAATTAATTGGCTACATTTAAAATAATTTCAAGTAAATAAAAATATTATTCTTAAGGTTAACCTACTTGACTAAATTACTGATTTAAGTAACCTTTCAGCATTCAACTTTCAACAATTTCAGATTTGGATCAGATCGGATTCGGTACAAAATAATAAACAAATTAAGGTAAACCAAATCCTTTTTATTCATACAGCCTTCTCACTCTCATTAAATACGTATCTTCAGGTACAAAATATGATTTTCCGTAATAATAACTGATACACGTATCCAAAAGTTCATAAACATGTTCCAAATATCCTTCCCTAAAAGTATATATTACTACATGTGTAAAAACAATCTCTTTTTTATACGCCACTCGCTTCGTGAACACGTACACCTAAATACAAAAATACTGCTTACGTAAGGTATCCACTTTTCATATTTATGTGATAAAAACATTAGGTCCAATTGGATATCCCCTATTTGGGTGGGAGAAATATGTATTATACGCACACACATATATCCGGCCGAATATGTTTTGAGATATTACGCAGACTGGTTTGTATGAAGGAAAATGTCATTGCATTTCTTATATAACGTAATTTTCGACGAACTCACAATCACATCTTGATGTGATTTAGCCGTGGAGGAGCGTGAAGATAAAATGGGTCGTACGGGGTCAAGTATACTAGGCGCTCAGTACTGATTATATTCCGAACTGACAATGGCTGTGATTTAATGGCAGCCCGAGAAAATTAGGTTTCAAGCCTTTATCTCCAAAGTACCACTCAATGGGCCGGTTCCTTACAAAAAACACCTAATTACCAAAAGGGTATTAAAGTATCCGAATAAAAAGGAACGCCGATATAATAAAGTAATAATATTGAAGGTGCTGCTATTTAGGTAAAGTATAAAATTGAAAATCCATTTTACAAAAATCGGCAGCAATTTCGAGCGATACCAGAACTTTATCGGTAAGATATGAGGGTCCAAAACCATTTTTCAGATATTAATTCCTAACAATCGTAAAAGTAACTTTCATGGTGGCCCTAAAAAGTTATGGTCGCTTTCACAGGGAAATATACTTTCTATGGACTTTATCTTGTATTCCCTTTGTCTACAAACAGGGATTTAGATTGCTATAACAATAAAGGAATAACAGTTTTGTGTGGGTAAAGTTTATTTCGTACGAAACTCCTGCGATTCGCGAATACTTCAATGATGTATAAATCTATAGGCTTAGGAACGAGGAACTTGCAAGAATCCATGTAATGTAATCAGATATGTGAACAAAGGTTGGAGTGTACTTGCACATAATGTAGAGGTAAAATATAACTCGGCTTATCGTTACTTCCCTAGGTTACTTCGTTAGAGATACACCAGGATGCATTAACATTACCTTCGAACTTGCCATTACTGTCTGCTGAATGCGTTCTATAGAGGATGCGGTTTTTAATGGGTTTCAACTATTTTAACTAAACAATTAAGCGTACATTCCACCGTGGAAAATTGAAGCACAATTTGAGCACAGATTTATTTGTATCATCGCTAAATTTGTGACTTATTTTTACAGCAACCGAATGCAAATACGATATCAACTTTAAATAAATTCTATCAAAATCTGAGCATCATTTTACTATTCGGTGCGCCCAGCTATTGCGTGAGGTTTTATAATACAACTTTGATGATATCTTTTTTATTTTTTATTTTGTAGCCGTAACAAGTCGACAACAAGCGGAATCAAGACAATAAAGCATCTTTCAAGGCTGATGAGACGAGAGTAATGATTATTGCTTACGGTTGTTGATCCGATGCTTCTGGCCAGTCTCTGTAATTTAAGAGTACAATAGTATTTTCAATTTTATGAATTTGTGGACCTGTTTTGTGGGGTCAATTGTCTAGTGATATGACACCGTTGTTACTTGTTGTAAAGATATTATAATCAACATAATTGCTGTTTATTCATTTTTTTTTGTTGTATCTATTTTGTTTTGTCTGTACACATGTGTGTGTCACATTGAGTTTTTTTTAATGTCACATTGAGTTCTTTGTGTTTTTCGAATGCTATTTCTAATAACACTTCTTTTTTTACTCATATAGGTATTATGTGTACAATATTGTTAAAACAAGCGAGCTGGCCGCAGCCTGCTACCTGCGCGTACGCACAGATTACTGCAGCGCACTAATGGCGGGTTGGATGTTACGCTGTATTACTTTAATCGTCATCAACACACGTAGCGTCGGAAAAACAAAGTTGAAATTTTATGACTCGCTTTCTTACAAAGATATACAATATATTGTATTTGAATAAGATGTTTTTTTTTGCGGGAACGGATTAAACATTTTTCTATATATCATATTAGATTCCCGCACTCTAAATAGATATGTAAATAAATTAGTTTCATTAATATAAAAAAAAAACATAACACTTAAAATAATATATTCTATACGGCTACATACAAAGTGAGGATTTGTTTGAAGAATTTTTTGTTTTACTGTAGTAACCAAAAAGCCATTACTTTGTTTTGCTAACGCTCCAGCCAACGACCGCGTCAAAAGTTATACTTGATTGCGTTACATAAGTCATCATTATGATCAAATTTTGTGAATCTGTCGTAAGGAGGGCCTGGCCCGTTATTGGGGTTCTGTAATTGGTAACATCATAGTGAACTCCCGAAACATTCCTGTTAACGATGTCAAAATATTAACTGAGAAAATAATGTAGTATCATAACATGATCTACAAAGATAGTGAGTTATTGGAAGTTATATGACTTACGAATATAGTACTTAAAGGTCAAAATTAATGCAATTATAAATTGTTGACAAATACAGAAAATAAACAATGACAAGATTAGATAAACCTATGAGTACCAGCCGAAGAGATCCATGTTCTTGTGCTATGAATTACAGCAGGGCTTTCATTCTATATTGGACCATGACAGTCTCCTATTATTATTACATAAAACAAAAGATAAACCCAATAATCGCTTACTACGCAATAAAAACTATCGCGGAACCTTTTCCTTGTTAAACAAATTTCTTCTTAAACTAGTTTCGGTCTATTCCAAGTGAGCCATGATTGATGTTCTGCCGACGACGCACGTCAGGGCATAATGTTACTAAAATTAGAAGTTCGCTTAGTTACAGTTCTCGACTGATGAGTTTCGAAGTATGGAGTGCCCTCAAAAATGGCCTTAGGGAAATCCTATTGACAATATTATGTGTGTCACAAAAACTCTTTACTGTGTCAGTAAGTTCACAGCTTTAGTTTTGTTGTGATTGTTATTATCGGAATGTATATTTTAAAGTGCCTTAAAAACAGTGGTCTCATGCATTTTTGTGGATGTTTAATCATACGATGCACAAAACACGTCGTTTTTGAGTTAAGCAAACGTTTATGACCAATTATTGGTTGATAACTTGGTATGAGGACGCTTTGACGATAAAATTAATAAAAACGAAAGTGGTCTTGCGTGCAGTTAATTCAGATGTCCACATGTCTTCCTTTATAGTCCCCAAAACTGCAATCAGTAATTCAAATTTTAAACTGTCCATGTGATTTGAAAGCCACATTATGATAAAAGGTTTTTAATAAAGACAAAAATTCAAATTACATATTCATCGTCCTAATTTTTGGGCTTCTTTCCTTTCACATATCAATAAGAACGTTCGAAACTGCAAAGCCTCGGGCGATATTATTAAAAGGAACATGGAATCTACAGCAGTGATGATTACAGAACTTTTAAAGTTGGATTCCAAAGTTTTTTGCATTTTATAGCTTACAATTTAGCAAACTAATGGCGTGATTGGTACAAGGGAAGCGGGATCCCGTGCGGTTAAACTCCAATAATTGCGCTGAGCGCTTTATTAGTCCGCTCTTTACTTTTTTACCTTACTTGCAGATTTTCTGCATTCTCCAAATAATGTAATAAAACGATGTTTACCGGTAATGTACACTTTTTATGTTGAATTAAGGGCCATTCAAGTAAACATGGGAAAACATGCAATAAGACCGTAAAGAATACAAAAAATAACGGTCCATTCTACATTCTCTTGATAGATATTTAGTTTTTAATTAGAAGTGTCTGTTTATTCACATTAATTCGTATTTTAATTGGAAGTTTAGAACACGTGCATTAATATTATAATTTTTAAAGCCGGTTCCAAAAATCCATCGAATAAATACATTTCTTACACAGAATCGACGATTTTATGAAAAAAATATTGCATCAATCTACTTTTTTTGGCACTACTTTTACAGGATACTCCATCAATCAATGACCGGAACTGTACAAAATTGAATGGTAGTAACAATGTACAAAACTACAAAGCACCACTCGAAGTTGTAAAAATTTCTATTACAAGTTTGAATCGTAAAAATGTCACTGAACAATAAGAGATCAATCATAGAGACGAGATCCTTCAGTTGTGGTTGTGAAAAATACAGGATGACCCAATTCGTGAGATTTGCATTCACGTTGAGTCGTTGAGTAATTTATCATCCATCTTATGGCAACAAAAAATGTTGGAGTATCTTTAGAGTTTAGTTGAACTGAGTCAGCGAAACATGTTGAGTTTTAATTTTATCAAACAACTAGTGTTTTCTTTGCAAGATTAAGAGAAGTGGTAAACATGTTTGTTTGTTTTCTCGGTTTAAAGGATAAGAGCATGTCTTGATGAAAAGATAATTTTAACAGTTGCAAAGTAAACGTATTTTTTGACTTATCTGAAACCCATTTTCATGATTTATTTATTTGTATATCCTTTTTAGTCTTGTAATATTTGCATTAAGTATTATAAATGAACTATGAAATTGATGATTACTTATCACTTACAGCTACGCATAACATCCATATTGCACTCCTTTAATAATAAGTAAGGTTTGACAGTTCTGCTGCATCCCACGCTTTTGTTAAATTAATAAAATTGTGACTGCTTAAATGTTAAATATTTAATTTTAAGCAAAAGCTCATGACAGCCGGCGGCATTTGAAAATAGTTTTCTATGTTTTCACAGTTTTATAATAAAATTCGTTTTATTATTTATGGAATATAATATGATTTTTCAATATGACAAAATCATCAAAAAAATACCATGACTATTAATAAAATTGAAATACCAAATTCAAACGCGTGCAAACGCAAAAATGCGTTTATAAAATGCCATTCATATTTTATTCATAATTTTTTGCTTCAGGACTAAATATTCAAATTAGATTTAAATAAAACGAATATTTAATAATTTAAATAATTCAAATGTTTCACCTCGTATTATGTAAATTGGTTTAAATTCGACATTTGAGCCGATTTACATTCATTATTGTATCGAATTTGCCTGTCAAGTTATTGCATGCGATGCGATTAACATTATTTTATAAAATATTTATGAAATTTCAAAGTCTAGAGGTAAAAATTCTGTTCTCCTTTGTGATATATTGGATTCCTTTTTAACCCCCGACGCAAAAAGGGGGATGTTTAACTTAAGAAGTAGAAGTAGGTACCTACGTTCTTTTTTTATAATGCATACCTTTAAAAAAGCCATTTAAAATAAAAAAAAAAGAATAAAAAACATCTAAAGCGATTTTAATACACACCTAACCAAATTAAATATTTTTTCATTAAAACCAAAATAAATGTATACGTTTTTATCGAATCGCGCAAGCGAAAGCCTAATTTATTGTGGAGCTTCAAAAATCTATATTTATGAGTCCAAAGAGATCAACAAATTAATACACAACAATACAAAGCATTCGGCCGGGATCTGAGTAATAAATAATTCATAAATATGTTTTTATTAATTAATAATGAAGTGGCCATCTAAATTATGTTCAAGAAAAAGGTCTTTTGATATTTCTGTATACAACTCAATCCTCATGATTCATATTTCTTACGTAGCTATTGTTTGGTTCCATTTGAATGAATATTCGACTAAGAATTTAATAATTGGAACGCCCTGCGGCTATGAGAAAAACAAATTGGTATATTTTGTGTATCTACCCTCGGGCTTCGCTTAATGTAAGCGCGTTGGACCTGATTTCAGGCGATTTTGTTATTATCCTTTATACGACGGAATCTCCTATAATATTTCAAATATGCAGAAGAGTATTAAAAGTAAATATCGGAGACCGATAAAAGCGTATAAATCCGAAATATCGGTACTATATATTATTATTCGTTCTATTCAAAGGTAGTAATAATATTCCAGTATATAATGGACTTCAATGCAAGTACATCCAAGTCTGTTCATTAGAAGTTACTTGGTTACTAGGTAGGTATACCTATGTTCAGTTGGAAATTAGTAACTTCCTTGCACGACTTGCTCATATGAACTGTATGCTCCGTTTATTACCAACGTGAGAGTACAAGGACAATTTCCTTGAGGTCTACATTAGCAGCTACCTATTATTATTATTATATTTAGCCGGAATAGGCCCATTGCTGGGCAAAGGCCCTTGACCTACCTATTACTTTTCATTTTAAATTATGACGTAGTAAGGTGGTTACGTACTCGTAACATAAAAAAACATATTAACATGACTTGGTAAAGTCAAACCATTTTTAATGTCGAAAATATTTTATGCGTAGCAATTTGTAGAACTCTTACTAATATTAAAATGTTTTCTTAAAGTTATGTTTCACATTTCATCTCAATTCTATTTTCTTGAGATTTCGCTGCCAGTTCAAATTTAGATTAGAAAGTAATTGAATTGAAATATGATTATGTTGTAGTCACATTTTGTCAGTCATGTTAGCCTAGTTTCCACATTTTCTCCATGTAAAGCTAGAAAATAAGACACATTCCTGAGTAACCAGCGACTTATTCAACATTTTATGATATGATGACCATATTATTATTATTGTTATTATTATACTTAACACCAAACATTATCTTAATGCTAGGAAAGCTTTTAACAACACTATCATTTTGTACCAATTCCATCATTTTTATTACTCGATCAAATCAGTGTCACGTTTTAATCGCTAAACTTTTCTGCATAACCTTCAGAACAATTGTATTTAGTCACCTTTAAGTCTGAAACATTAGCGCTAATTAAAGTTATAGCAAAAGAAATATACCAAAAGTTAAGCGACACCATCTCTTGTCCAGATCAATGCCTGTACTATGAGATCTTACAGCAGAACAATTGCCACCGGGTGAGCGAGATGCCGCTATACGCCGCGTAATGCGCCGTCTCTCTTCCGCAATGCCAACAGTAACATTTTAAGTGTTAATGGTACAGGTACAGATCACGCGCCAATCGTTCCGATATAATCAGAAGCACGTATCGCTTGGTCCATTTGCTGATTCTTATAAACAACGAACAGTAATTTTATTGGCGAAAGTTATGGAAAACTCTATCGACCCCTTATTCTGGTATTGCTAGTGAATTACCGTGTGTGGGAATCTAGATCGTATCTAGGTATCTATGATTTGTGTCATAGAAAGTATAGATTGAGTTGTCGTATTTCGAATATCTTCTACTATATAAAAATAAGTCGGGTTTTCCTTCCTGACGCTATAACTCCAGAACGCACGAACCGATTTCCACGGTTTTGCATTCGTTGGAAAGGTCTCGGGCCCCGTGAGGTTTATAGCAAAGAAAATTCAGGAAAAATTTCAACAGAAAAGCGGGAAAATGTTTTTTTCCTCTGGTGGCGAAACGGAGTTTGCCGGGTTTGCTAGTATTATATATATTTGTAGTACTAGCCAACATGGTATTAGAAAAAAATATCGTGGGCAGATAAAACATGTTAAGGCTAAGTAAAAACGTATTTAATAAAAGGCAGACGTGTAAAGATTTGATTAAATGAAGCACTCTTAATACAGCAATTTTAAATACCAAATTATAATACATAATAAAATGAATCATGTAAAGAGCAATATAATATATGAGCTAGATTATCAGTAGCGTTCATCTCAACGTTTAGAATTAAACTAGATTTTGCTAAAGATTTGTTCACTCAGTAATTTGTAAATGTTTAGTAACTTATATGATGCCTAGCATTTTTTATTAAAGATTTAATCATATTATAACTTTTAACTAGAGTTATTTATTTATTTATTTATTTATTAACACATATTACTTGCCATTACAGATAACTTAACCTAATTCGACAAAGTAACTTAAAGTATGTTTCCTTAACTATAACTTAACTACCTACATTTCCTTACATACACATACATACTACACATCCTTACATACTACACAGTAAGTAGCCCTTGTGAACTCGCTCAGTGTACAGTTAAATATGTCAATTTCATCAGCCACCGTGTTGAGCGTGCGCAACGCGCGAGTGAGCGGTGCGCGCCCCAGCAGGTTAGTGCGCGCACGCGGTACCACCAGCAGCCGCGGCTTGCGCCGCCGCGTCACATACTCGTCCGGAATACAAAAACCTATCTCTGAGAGTATACCAGAGTTTTGTACCTTACCTCTCAAAACCTTCAGAAGATAAGTTGCCAATGCTACTTCACGCCTGACTTCCAATTTGTAGTATCCCACCATACCGAGGCAGAATAACGTGGGGTACAGTAATGGGTATCCCGGATATATCCCGTATATTTTCAAATACATAAATCTGATATACTTGTTTTGTATCTTCTCGAGCATTTTTTTATACTTTATTTCACTCGGACTCCAAATGGCCGCATTGTATTCAAGATGACTCTTCACAAGAGCCTCGTACAAAGCCCTTAATGCACTGACATTCGTGAACTCATTTGCCTGACGCAGCATAAATCCCAGATTCCTGTACGCCTTCTTACAAACATGTACTACATGTTTGCGAAACTGTAAGTCGCTGGTGAAATGGATGCCTAAATCCTTTACCTCCGTGACACGCTGCAACAGCTCCCCGTTCATACTGTACTGGTGGTGTTGTTGGTTTCGTGTGCGGGTGAATGAAAGCACCGAGCACTTTGAAACATTAAGGTATAGCTTATTGCAGTGACTCCATTCAGTGATTCTATCCAAGTCATGCTGCAGCATGTCACGATCAGCAGTGTCTTTCATCACTGCTGACAACTTAAGGTCATCAGCAAACAGTAGACACGTTGTCCTGATCACCGTCGGTAAGTCATTGACCATGATAATAAATAACAGGGGTCCTAAATTACTACCCTGACTGACGCCCGACCTTGTGTAGTAGGGCTCCGAGAAGTGTCCGCCACAGTCGACATATTGACGCCTATCTCGAAGATAGCTGGCGAAGAACTTTACAGTATGAAATGTGCAGCCCATACCTGCCAGCTTCGACAAGAGTATGTCGTGGTCGACTGTGTCGAACGCCTTCTTGAAGTCAAGGTAGGCTACGTCAACCTGATGACCAGCGTCAACAGCCGGTACCAACTGCGTCATCAGGTGAAGCAAGTTTCCCGCTGTACCCCGTCCAGGACGGAAGCCATGCTGCGCATCAGACAAATGAACCCCAATCTGTGCATAAAGGTCATTGTGAACAGCCATCTCAAATACTTTGGCGTGTGCGCTCAGCACCGCAATAGGTCTGAAGTCACTGACATCCGTGCCACCTCGACCTTTTGGTATAGGTACCACCCGAGTCAGTTTCCAACGAGTCGGAAAGTGTGCTACCGATAAACAAAGATTAAATATGTGTAGCAGAGGTCCAGTTAACACCATGCGGCAATCCCTCAAAATGAAGGGTGGAATCCCATCAGGGCCCACTGAGCGCTTAGGCGGCAGACCAGTGAGCGCGCGCCGGACGGCCGCCCGCTCGAGGCAGTCGAGGTGTGCGTACGCGCTGCTCGGCGTCGCCTCCCCGCACGCCGCCTCCGCGCTCAGTGTGCCCGCCGTTTCACTGTACACAGAGTGGAAGAATCGTGCATACTCCTTAGCGGATTCATCACCAGATAGAACTCGTCCCTCTTTAATTAATTTGTACTGACTAGAACTGTCTTTGTTTGACCTTATATAATTCCAGAATGACTTAGGGTCAGTAGCGAGATTGTTTTGTACTCGTTCTTTATACCTGCGGTGACAACTCGCTATTTCCGTTTTCACCCTTGCCCGACATCGAGAGAATGCCTCATAATCACTTGGACATTTGGATACTTTATAATTTTTATGCAACCTGTATTTTAATTTAATTTGTTTAATAAGGTCTAAGGTATACCATTCTGGATAAATTCTTTTACTAATGTTATTGCTTTTCGGAGGAATGCTAGCATTAAAGGTTTCATATATTTTGTCATAGTAAAAGTTTAAAGCCAAATCCGGATCTTGAATGAGGTACAAATCTGTCCAGTCTATTGAATTAATTAAATTGTATAACTTACTGTAATCTGCTTTACGAAAATTCCATTTCTTATACTGGGACTGAGATTGTGACTGGGGTTGTGATTCGGGAGCTGCGGGAGTGGATTGTATCGGCGCACATGACGCCGCGACGCCGACCGCCAGCGGCGGGTGATACGCGTCCACGGGCTGCAGGCCCTCGTCCGCGGCGCACACCGTCACCGCGCCTCGCCCACTCAACACTAAGTCTAGCTGCCTATTATTGCAGTTCGGTACCATGTTACACTGAGCGACCTCACAAAAGGCCACGAAATATTCAAAATAACTACTAACATTACTATTGCACGAACATAAATTAAAATCTCCTAAAGTTACTATATTACTTTTATACTTAACACACAATTTCTCTAACAAACTAAACATTAACATATATTCAGACTCTTCTGCCTTTGGTGGTATATATACTACACAACATACAAATAAAAAACGACTCTGCTTATATACACTTGCACATATTATTTCAAATTGTTGAGAATCAATATTAATATTATTAGGCATTTTTATTCGTCGCAGTTCAAAACGCGGTGTGGCCACTAAAAGTACGCCGCCCTGCTTGCGTCCGTCCGCCCGGTCACATCGTAGTATCTGGTAACCCGGCAGCGAAATTTCTGAATCGTAAATTGATTCGTTACATCCGGTCTCAGTAATAGCGAACATATCAGCCTCCGACGATTCCAGTAGCGATAAAAACCTTGTTGTTTTAGTTCTTAGTCCTCTAACGTTTTGGTAAAAAATGTTGTATACTCTACTGTGTGTCTGTTCGCGCATTGTTTGTTGTGGTTCTGGTTGATCGGCGAAAAAAAATCCATTCGCTGAACTCTACATTTAGAGGCCAAATATCAGGATTACAAAGTCTATCAAAGTTGTTTTCTGATAAACCTATTCTATCTTACTGTGTTGTATTAACTTACACGAGAACGACAGAAAACCAAATAAGGCTCTTTTTTATTTCGACTCAATTTGTCGTCAGAAATAAGTTACTTTTTATAATTTAGTTTTAACATAATAATAAAAAATATTTATGAATACTAATTCATATAAATCTCTAAAAATATTGTCAGATAATTTAAACGACAAATTAAATATGAACTAGCTCTAAATGACGTAGAACAAGGTCAATAACCTGTCCTGGCTCACTCCTTACAACCACGGGACAGTCCTGCACTTTGATACTAATGTGCTGATGATGATTCTTTTCTAAGAACGCCATTACAGACACACCAACACTGCTATTACAAACACAACCTTATTTGTTAAAAATTGTGGACAAGTTGCGGCTGTATGGATAGCCGAGTGGTGTACGTAACCAAGACTACTACGTACGTGTTGTGGGTTCGATCCCCGCATAGGATAAAGATTTTTTTTTTATTATTCTATTTTTTCATTTAATTTATCATGTAACAAGTATTCATTTAATTTATCATGTAACAAGTATTCATTTAATTTATCATGTAACAAGTATTTTCAAGGAATTTGAAGTTTTGAAAAACCCTTTCAAAACATAGTGCTAGACTATTTTTATAAATAGTTCATGTACTTCTAATTAACAATTAATGCATTTTATACGTCATTAAATAAATAATTGACTTCAGTTTTCCATAATATATCTAATGAACATTAAAGTTAATCATGCCAAAAACAAACTGATAAATTAATCGAAAGAGGAAGTAAAACATCGTAAAATTAGAAAGAGTACCGTCTATCAAGCGTTATTGGTGCGTTAGTATTGATAAGCTTGACATTAATTTAATTTACGTGCATTAGAGAATACTTGGTATATGTAATTTATTTTATGATAGCTTAGTGTATTGGAATATAGCAAATGGTTGAATATAACATTTCGGATTAGAATTTTTTGATATATTATATTTTGCTGCACTACAACATAATATGCTAAATATAAAAAAGATTAAAATCTAAAATAGTATCTTGATGTCAAAACACAATTTTATTATTTGCTCTGTAACGTATACAAGGCTTTTTTGACACATCAATGAACTGACTATCAAATTATTTTTTTTCCATGAAACAGTAAAGTAAAATGTATTCGTTCTAGAATGATACAAACTAAAATAGATATTAATTTAAATAACAAACAACTGAAAAAGCTATTTATAGTTCCAACGTAACATGCAACTCTAACCCTCGCCATTAAAAGCCAAAATATAACAGCATAATTATACACTTCTCTGCAATTACATACAGTAGAGAGCAAAACAACAAAATTAAAGTGAAGCCTTTTACAACAGAGGAACAAAATTAAATAAAACATAGAGTTGTTTCTCTGATGTGTGAATAACACGGGAACGCGAGATAATCACGAAGTTGGATGCAAAAATGTTATAAATTGTTAGTTGTACTCACGATTTATTCGACTGTGAGGTGCTGCTACACCTGGAGAGGAAAAAATATTTTGTTAGATTATATAGAGTCAGAAAACAGATACAAGAATCGTCGAAATAGTAAAAGAAAAATGTGTACCTAATATTTTTTTTACATACCGGCTTTAATTATCTTTCATATACTGTGTGTTTTGTTTACAGAGTATTGCTACAATAATTCTGTATATCTCAAACCTTTTAAGTCTTAGATAATATTCACCTATAATATTGCTCTCTTATTAAATATTTCTCGGGAAAACACTCCATGTAAAAGAAATAGAGAAAAATGAATTCAACGATATGAATAGATTGTCATCGACAAGTTAAGAAGAAGAGCAAAATTCTTATTTAAAATAGTTTATGCGATCTACGTCATAAAATCAAGTTGATAAGAATCTAGACCAAATCAAGTAAAGGCAACTATTTGTATCTTTAAAAACTCGCGAAATGAATGTATTTTAAAAACCTGCTTCAGCCAGTCGTTATTGATCTAATCTAATTTTGCTAACGAACCTTTAATTGGCGAATGTTACTAAGAGGATTTTTAAATTTTATACATAATAGTTACGGCACTGCTTAGTTTATTTTCTTAAAATCAGATTGGGAATTGTGAAGTACAAAAACTTCTCTAAACCTTCTTTACGAAAATGTAATTTTTAAACAAGTCTATAATCTTATAGACCTCAAAAGCAACTTTGCAAATGTAAAAAGAGATTTTGTTTATCAGGGAGTAGCAGCCTAGATCCTAGATCGTAATACAGGCTAGAATAATATAACAGAATAAATTGAAGGCTAGACTTTTTTTAGTGCTTTAACACTTTTTAGAGTTGATCCAATTCCAGTATTTATTCCCAATTTGCTTTTATTTGGTAGTGGCTCTTAAATTGTTTATCAAAAACTTTTATCATTAAACTACAATCTTATGGCGCCAGGGCGTTACCTCAAAACCACGTATGAATAAACTCGAGTCAAATTATACTCACAATCAACGAGAATCACGTAGACCAGTCTCGTCTTAACGCAGCGCACAAGTGGATGTAGGGCTGGTATCCATAAGAACATATTTCATGCACTTTTAAAGACTTATTTGTTTGTCTCCCGGATCAAAATTATAAAAAACCCTTATAATATAAATAATTTGTAGATGACTATTACTAAGCATTTAGTTCCGTAGTAAGTGCTTTTAATATGGTTACAGTTATAAATAATTAGCTGTTATAATAAATGAGTGTGCATTCATAATGTTGATTACTATCCTTACGTTAACTATTGCACACAAAAATAAGTAAACCCAGAAAATATTCGTCCTTGTCATAGCACCAAATATACATAATTTATCGTGTATGTTAAAAATAATGATCTAAGGATTCCAAAAAACTAATTAAGTTATAAGAAGTAGACAATAATTATTTTTGCACACTAAATTAATTCCTCGAACTATAAGTTATTCTGTCTAATTAGGTATCTACTTAACGATGACAGCCCTAAAATAACGGTCGCACAATCGTAGCAATCTCGTCGTGAAATATGAGAGACCTGTTAGGTTTTATTGTTAACTCCTAGATACAGATCTGTGGCGTGATGTCTAGTCTTAATTAATGATTCTAAGAATGTAGCCAGCGTGTTTTACACGTAATAGCGTGGCTAGTTATCTGCTGATACACGTGAAATGATAATATTTACAGCTATATTAAATTGTTGGATTTCTGCAATCTCGGTTTGAGTTTAGGTTTTACCTTTTAAGTAAACTTTATGTTAACAATTTGAATGTACCTAAATGAAAATTAAAATAAGTTTATAAACATATTTTGAATAGTTCAGAATCTGCTAATAAAATCAAAATAGGTGCTAACCGAGAACAACTACTAAAAATAACTTAACAAGACCTCAATCTAAAAGTACAATCACATAAATTATTGGAACGCAAATGATCTTTTAATATCATAGATAATACCCAGCCCATACATTTAAAACTAATTATCGGCAGCAAACCAATAAAATGGCTTAGCTTACTACTGACTTAACAATAATGGCGACCGGTGTACCATAAATTCATTTAAATAAATCCAACGAGACGGTCTCGACACGAGAAATTAGAAGACAATTTCTCGAACACTAATAGTTTTGTTACAATAGAATTTATTAGCTAATTCAGCGCTTGTTTAGTCTGCGTACTATTTTGATTTAAGTTTTAGTTGTTTTCTAAACGGTTTTAATGTAAATACAGTAGACAACTGTTTTATTGTTGTTTTAACAATGAAGTTTAAGGTTAAACTTTCGTACCAGTGATAACATTTGACATTGAAACCACCCTTATTTTGAAGCAGTACTGAAGGTTAATTTGACGTTCAGTCGAGTGTACGATGTAACTGTCTATTCGGATAAATATAACGCAGCCAGTAAACAAAAGTTCGAATAGAAATAAACACTCAGACGTGAGGGAAATTTAAAATTTCTTCTATGTGTAGTTATGGTAAACATAAAGGCACATGATGAGTTTCAGCAATGTTTTCTTTCAAACATTTCTATTTGAATCTGATGTGAAATGTTGTGTTAACTATAAAGAGGCTTAGTAAGTCAAAGGCAGCTACTCACGTCATTTGAGATGAAGTTCGGCAGATGAGTAGTACGGAAGTAAAGAGCAAACCGCGAATATACTCAATTAGCATAAACAACAGCATCTTAAACAAAAGAGCAGCTGATTGCTATAACTCACTTACACTCAGAAACAGCCCGTTGTTCATAACTCGTAAACAGTATTGTTTCTTTGTCAAACTCCTTTCGAGTGCTATTCCCATTAATCGTTTACTTTATGATCATATCTGACGTAATAAATAAATTAAGATGCTTTTGTTTTACCGAGATGGCATTTGTTAATATAATATAGACGTTTCAGAGAAATGTAAAGGCTTTTGTTTCGAATTATGAAGTTGTGTTTCTGTTGTTACAATTTAATATCTTTATAAGTAATTCTTAAATGAAAATTGTTTACTTAAACGTTTTTGTTAGCTTAGCATAAAAAATCTAAAAAAACTTGATAGGTAAGATCAAACGTAAGGAAAGGATCCGAGAAGGAAATTGCGCTGACATTATTATGTGTTAATAACCAAACAGACGATTACAATAAACAGAACACACACTTAACAAATTGGACACTGTCAAATAGAGAGCTAAGACTATAAGCCGACAATCACCAGGCACCTTATAACGCAAAACATCAAAGTGCTGAGATCACCGATCTATCTGCAGACAACAAATTAATATACAAAACCTGAGGCTGCACAGCTAAAAATACTGGAATCAAAGGGGCGAAACGAGCAAACGAAGATCATTCTATTTATGTTAATGTCACGGGCGTGAGGAAGCGTTTAAATCCAGTCATTAATTATTGTCACGCGTAAGACAAAATAGATAATACATTCTCTATTTGCTACCCTACGTGCTCATAAAGAGTAGGACGAAAGAAGTAACAAGGGCAAGTACTTAGTACCAGATTGATGATGGAGGACCGTTGAAAAACGTGTCCTTAAAATTATGAATGGGTTCCTTAAGGGTATTTGCCCCAAATGAGTTTTTCGGTAATGACATAACTCTCACACGTGATAGAATGGAGGCACATTAAATATCATTTTGTCAAGCTCCATAATTTATGGAGCTGTTTTTTTATTAGTTTGAACTATGGAAGTTATTTTCAATTTTTTATTACTCATTAGAATGCCGTGTTATTGTTTATGCTTCCTGTAAAGATACATAAATATTTGGACTATATAAGAATAATTATTTATCAGAGTGTTAGTACCAGTAAGTGAAGCAATCTCGTATTTTTGCCCTACGTTAATATCATCATCTGTTATATCACCAGTCATCGCCAGTAATTGTATACAGAAATCGATACGTCGTTCGTTAAGAGCGTATTTAAAAACCTTCAGAGTATAAATGGGCTTTTCATAAAATAGTACTTTGTTTAAATACGCACAGTACTTTATTTAATTTAGTTCGTTGTAATTATTTTGATGTATGCGGACAACGAAATGACTGCAATCATCAAGTTTTAACGAACCTTCTTTTATTTAAAGAAATTTAATATTCTAAATATTATCAATTAATTCGACGTTTATTGAAAGTAGGTAGATAACCTACGTTCTCAGATAGCCACACCAAGCAAAACATTTTAAAACGGATTGTAATCATCATAAATGTAATTAAAGACTAGAGGCGGTCTGTTTCTTTGTGAATTAACGGTAATCAATTAAAACAAATTTATTGCTCCCAGTTAATATAAGTTGAGGTTTAAATAAAAACTTGGTGAGTCTTGTTATAGTTTCCATAATAAATATTATGTTTTGGGAACCAGTTTCACCAATCAGTTAATTAATACCATTCGTTCAGTAAGTAAGCGGTGCTTTAGAGAGATTCGACAAATTACTGTTTTAAAAATATCAAGTTAATAGAACTACTAAATCGAGAATGATTGGTTGAAATGTTTTCGTTGTTAGATGTTTTGTTGGGAAATAAGAAGAAAATAAATTTCATGCAATTATTAAGACTACAGTCGATACCGAAAACACATTAGCCCGAGATCATCCAGTGATTAAGCGTGGCGGGAATGAAACAAAAAGTCAGGCAACACTTACTAACCGAGTCGGCAAGATCGCAATAAATCTTTCCCCTTCCCATACAGTCATACAATCACGTCGGTCCCTATAGACAAGTGTTATAATTAAGTTAAACTCGCCGTACTTACATATTGCTTTCACGTTTAGCGTTCTTTTTTGTGCTCCTTTCTTTTGTTTTATTTGTCTCTATGGACTTGATTGTTCTCTGCCAAGTAACTGTTCTACTTACAGCGAAAATTTCTAAAGAATATGTTGAATTGAGTTTTATTATAACGTTACCAGAATTTGGAAGCGTAATTTTGCAGCATTTTTTTTTTCATACAATGCTAATACATTAATCCAACACAATAGTTTCTGACATTGTATGATTTCTTTGTCCGTATGTATCATAACGATGAACCGTGTCCGAACACAGATGGTGTTTTGGTGCGGGTGGTTAGCAAAACAAGAAAAAAACTAAAACATTACTGAACAACTAATAATGCAGCTCGGATACCGACGCGGTCTCGCATCTGCTGTTTTTGTGAACCGTACTAAGGGAAGTCGGCTAATTATTTTTTGGCTACCATACAGTAAGCCATAATTGATTCGTCTTACTAATAATGGAGTACAAATCAATTAATTTGGTGAAATTAGTGATCACGAAAGATTCCGGTTTAGTTAACGTTGATTAAGTTGTCTAAAGTTTAATAGAAAATAATTGTTTTATTCGTCAGATGAGAATATAAACATGCATAATAAAATATAATAATTTAAATCATTTGATTTACTTCTAAAACTTATGCAGTAACGTGTCATACATAATTAATTATAATACATTGATAAAGTAATTAGAAGTCCAAGAAATACTAAACTACATTCATAACAGCTAATAAACAATTATTCATCTCAATAAGTCCGATTTAGAAGTTCGCTTTGTCAAAGACACAAGTGCCTCTAGCGGTGGAACAACTTGATAGAACGTAGTATGGTTTGAATAAATTATTTCCTCTCCACGCTAAGTGGTCACCGTACAATGAGACATAATAGATGACATATCTCTTTTGCTGAATGAACATTCGTTCTGTCGTCCCATATTATTTCTGTAAGCAGCTGCATAATATCTTCTACATCCTTTGAAGTGCAGTGTTCAGATCCATCTTTATAATTACCAATTCCATAATTCAGTTCGTTTGATATACGGAAATGTAATAATCGTGTTATAATATTGTGTTTTGTTTTGTCGGCATCGTGAAATGTAGCGATTTGTTGCCTTCACAAAAAGTTGCGGTTTGTTTGAATTTGCTTATAACATTTTCAGGGTCAATGGCATAACATGTTTTGTGGATACTGAGATTGACTGACAGGTGGGCGCGTGCGGGGATGTAACTTTGATGAAATTATTATATTTATATTAACAAAAAGGGCTCTTTGATTCCATGATATTGTGAGAATATTATTTTAGCGTTTCATTTTATCTACCAGTCTTAGTTTTATACAGCTTTCTGAGACAATTTTGTGGCTGCCACTGAGCTTCATAAATAGTTATCTCCAGACGTTTATTTTATTGCCAACGTCATCGACATCCCAAATGATTTATGGACTCGAAATTCCTCGGTGTGCCATCGCCAAGTGTGCGGACTCTTTTATATTTTTTTCGTGAACCGCGGTAACTCTGTGAACATTTAACGCTGATTAAACTGTAAAATTACGGACGCAACGGCCTTTGTGACAGATGCGGCTCTAAATAATAACATTATACACACACGTACACGGTCTCGAGGTAGCAATGTCATGCGGCAGGGCCTTTGTTGCAAACAGAATCCACTTACAGCACAAAGAATACAATGGAGGTCTTTGGCAAATTGTAAAATATACACCTAATTATTTGTATTGAAGTGTGACGGTGCGTTAAGATCTCCGACCCGACAAGGCTCTTAAGGCTTATGAAAACACGTAACAATAAGTATCCAGTGGCGTAGTATTATGATAGGTGGTGATTTTTTGCGCACTATCATATTTACAGCATTCACTTTGCCGGTAAATCCAAGACTATACATTTTAATGGAATGCTACCTTAAATAACGCTCCACTAAACGTAACAAACCTAGAGATTTAAAAATTGTATTCAATCATAATTTAGTAGACCTTCTTACTCATATTCTCCATAAACAAAATTATGATTACAAAAACGTTTTCTGTCCAAAAACTAAAAAAGCGTCTGATTTATTTCAAAAATACTTTTTATTCAGAGTATTTATAACATAAACTTAAGAATATTGTTATTAAATTTTATAAGAAGGGAGGTTCCTTGAATAAAGAAGCTATTTCAATAAGCCCAATCAATTATAATTTTCATAACTCCACCCATTCTTCACATCCCTAAGTAGTTAATATTATGAAATATTACCCGGGTATCGATTCGACGCCACTTCTGGTTGAGCATTCTTTTTTTTATAAGTTTTCGCTTTTTATTTTGGTGAATTTTTATAAAATTTTATGAATGGCCCCTCCGCCCCTTTCTCGCTCGAGCTCCGATTGTTTTGTCAGCGCTACACCTGGACGCAAACAAATGCCCGCGCGCATAACGGTCGGTGATCCAAGATGGCGGACCGGGAGCTTTTGACGTGATTTTTAGTATAAACAACTCACTTTCTCTGTTTTGTTTGTGTGTAATAAAAGTTTTAATTTTGAGGTTTTTTTCATGTTGTTTTCCATAAATAAGTTAAGTTTCACTGGATTTAATAATATTGTTTTTAACAAATCATTTATAAAAAGAAAATAACGTCATATTAACTGAGATTTTTTTATCATTGTCCTTGCATAGGCTATGAAATTCCACTGTAAATCAGTATTTGCTGCTAACGAAACGGTTTTCATATAATTCAAATAAATTATGATTAACTTTATTTTTGAACTTCCAATATATTATGAGATACTTGCTGAAATATAAACTTTTTTTTCTGCAGTAGACAGAACATCACCATCCATTATCAAAGTCGATGTGTACATAGTACGCGTTCATAATTTTACGGCATCAAGTAAAACCAACATTTTATTATGTCACTCCCAGCCCATTAATCTTTTGACCAATTTCATAAATTTGCCGTCACTTTCATGCATTATCACGATTTATTTAAAAAATAATTGCTCATTTGTTTTTGTACCGTCATCCAAGATTAAACATTCAACATAATTGTTGTACCCGAAATTAGTTAGGATGCCCATTAATTGTTGGTCCAATCAACATTACTTCTAAACTAAACCCGATAGATACTAGCATGTTAAGAACCGACGCGTCATCACTCGTTTAAATATACGTTAATGTATTTCTCGTTTCGAACTGAATTATTAATTATAATAGGATCGTTTTACATAATTTTCTTATTAGAAATGAGTTAAATTTATACCGCGCTCTCTGTTTTAGCGGTGTCGTAAATTTCATTTGGTTAACGTCAAGTTTGGACGATACGTTTTTAATTAAATCTCGGTTCGTTAGTTTGATTGGAATGCGTTCGTAAATCTCTATGCTTTGACATTACCAGTGGACACGATAATGATGTAAATTGTTTTTCTTTTACGGAAGCTGATATCGTAAAACAAGCAATAGACTTAATCAGCATTCAATTATACTATCACGATTCCGAAATTATATTTCCATATAAATGGTAATACGTTTGCTGTGTGTTCGGTTTTGGAGAATATTACTGAGCATGTAGTACATTAGAAACTAGTTTTTGTACAGCTAATGAAAATGAAGCGTCTATAAAATAATAAGTATCTGCCGGAGGTTCCCGTCGATTTGTAGTTGGTTGCAATAAACTAAATTTGTAACGCCATGGGAAAAAGTTTTATTAATTTTCGTACCGACCAACGATCGACGGTCGATTGAAAGGGAGAAGAGACTTTTTGGGTCAAGCCACACAATTATATTGAAGAACTTACATTATTATCATCTAGCTAGATACTAAGCAAAGTCCGAATTACTGAGGTTCTTTAGATTATCAGTAATCTATAAAGTAAATCTAGTCTATTTTACATAATAAGCGATGAACAAATGAATTAAAATAAAATACATTTGAATGCAAATTTTGTTTCAGATCATATAAAAAATGTATCATAACTTTTAATTAGGTACGACATAATTAGCATATATTGTGGCTAATTTAAAATATTTATGAAGATACTCATCGTTTGTGGGTTTATTGAAAATACCGGTTACACAAATACGCTAGACTAGATATATTGGTACCTAATAGGTACTTTCTGGTGAAATTACACACTAATTTGTAACTTTCTTGCCACTGAAACCCATTCTATAATTAGCTAATCAGTACTAACTACCGCTAAGAGGGTTTCGTGATTGTTTACTTCGTGTTTAGTTAATTATTTTATTTATTCATTTATTTACGTAGAAATCCTTTTGGGATAGATAGTCTGAATCTTAGATAAGGGTAAAGCTAATATCTAACTTTCGATGTTTTTGAGTTAATCTAAAATAACGTTAATAAATCATTGCTAGATTGCCTTTGGCAAGGTCAGGTAGAATATTATTAAGTGAAAATATGTAGGCTAATAATTTTAGAAGCGTCGAAATAGATTTGTGTTACGAGCTTTCATAATTAATTAGATATGGAAACTTCAAAGCATTGGCCTTATTTTCTGCTGCATAAAAACTATATAGGTACTCGTAGGTGCTAAATTAAATATCAGGCACATACTTGTTTATTAAATTATTCTGATGAATAATTGTACTAAAACTATTCTCATCAGTTTTGTTTCGTAGCATACTTTAAGTATTCTGATTTTCATCCATGATACTTGATCATCCATGATATTAACTACTATTAGCTATTTACTCAGCTATTTTTTTTATGGAGTATACATAAATTCAAGATAGGGAGAGAACTTTTGCGTGTCCGGCAAAAACAAGTGACTACTATCTTTTCCAAATCACATTGACCTGATAAAAGTACACTTTGATGGAAGTAAGATTAACTACATTATTACAGTCGTTATAAAATCATTTATTGCTACCTAATTACTCTCATACTACATCTAAAGTAATAAATTTATAACGCAATCAACTCTATGTATATCAAAACTAATTACTTTTAAATCATTCGTTACAAATAACACGGTGAATGTAAGTCTCATTTTCTAAATGATGTTTAAAATTAGTTCTTGATGGAAGACAATGAGTATTAAATTCATTACCTATAAAACCTAACTATTCCGAACGAAATGTATAAATATAGCAATCAAACATTTCTGTACACTATTATTGGAATTGTTAACTTCTTTACAACTACCTAGTGTGTGCTCGAGTTCACATAACTGAAATTTTTGCTATACCTTGCGCGCTGTAGCATGGTGCGGGTGACATTTGTCAGTATGACGTTGAAATCTATCAGTATCACATGGCTAAGGATGTAACGTTATGCAAGTCATTTTTATCGATTACGTTTTTCACACCAAAAATCACATATCCTTTTTTATTGTTATAAAAATTATTGTAATATTAAATTCTTCTAAGCGTGCCGATGACAATCTATTTATATAATGTCGTCCCAAAATTCTGCTACGAGAAGTGCATTGTCAGTAGCTTGCATTAATATAAAATTAAATTGCAATATTCAATTTTTGCATCAATTAAAAAAATATATTTTTGAATATAAAATAAATAAAAACGCATTCAAAGCACTGTAACACGGTATTTTATATTTTTTTCATGATAGAATTTACTTTACGGTAAATAAGATGCTGACCCTACTGCAACATGCCATCAAGCCTGAAGACTGGTCGAAGGTCGTGATTAAAACAAAAAGGGACATAATGTCTGATTGAGATCGTGATATCCATATTGATAATTTAATGGAGTCATCGTTAAAATATCAGTCACAGATTCAGATGAAAAATTGAGTGACCATTCAGATGTTTCTGACTCTGATATGAGTTTAATGTACGTTTTTATTAGTTATAAAAATATCGACTATCCATCGTAGCAGTACATCCCATCACTAAAGACGTATTTGGCGTTACGTTTTACGCATAACACTTTGCTTATTTTGTCTTCTAATATAATTGTATTTGTAAACTAGAACATTCTGGTTGTTTTAATTTAATAAATACACATGATTTATGATTTAATATATTAAAAATATGGTGCACCTGAAATACTAAAGTCATAATTGTAAATCGCGGCAACTTTCAAGAGTGAAACGAAACATGACTGACAACTGTCACCCGCACCATGCTACAGCGCACAAACTGTAACACTTTGTATTATGGTATTAGTTTATTATTTTTTAACAAGATGTGAGAGCACACCACACCTATAAATATTCACTTCGATAAGGCTAACGACACACCGTAACAAACAATTCAAAAAATGAAAGTTACACCATCAACCTTATTAAACATCGCGTGTCACAAATTGTGACGACGCCTCGTTCTTTTATCTCCGTGAGGTACAAAAACAATTTCCTTAACGGGAATAAATGTAAGGGTTACGTAAGCTAAGATTAACATGAGTTGACCTCCGGCGATCGAAGTCTGCGAGGTGTCCCAAATATAGAAACATAGAGTAAAACTAGTGAAACTGTAGAGTGCAGGTATTGCTAAAACCCCATTGTGCCGAGTGTAAGCAAATATTTGACGGTACCTATGTGAGTGACGACGTCCGTGGGCGAGTGCCACCTTGAAATTCGGTCTGTATAGACCGAATTTCAAGGTGACACTGGCTCTGAGGACTCGGGTTCGACAGGGTCCGGGATGGGACAATGTTAAAAATCACTTATCTACATTGTCTCGAGTCTGGGTGTATGTGGCACCTTCGTTGTATCTGAATTCCATAACACAAGTGCCTGTCCTTAGCGACTTACTTTGGGTTAGGAGCATCGATGTGATGATGTCCATAGTTATTTACGTAGTAAATTCGTAAACTGATTTAATTCAGTTTCCTTGCAGCAACAGACTTTTATACGAAAAAAACAATGGTTCTGATAGTATAAGGTTTGGATAAAATAGTCTTATTTAAACGGCATGCTATTTTTATCATGAAACTAGTTCATACTAGTTCTCACGGTTCATACCCCGAAATGCGCACTCTATAATTTCTTATCCATCCGAAGAATAGAAACGTAACGCCCTGTCACGTACGTAGCATACATACGCACGATACCTACGGAGTTTCCAGGGGTCAAGTCACAAGTTGCAACATCTGCAAATTTCGGGATGGAAGTTCAGATTTGTTCTATATTTGCACTTTTGATATTCAGAACGTGTTTCGTTTGAATTATATCTGCGACGTTATACAGTTGTTAGTGTTTTAGATTTTGTACCGCTTACTATTGAATTATAGTTTTGTTCTAAAAATATGATTTCTAAATTGTTTTCATATCAAATTCTTGATCACAATTTCTTTTTTTTGGTTGTTAGTTTGATTAAAAAAGGCTCCCTTTAACTGTAAATCTCTGCACACCCCTTTAGCGTATACAGACGTAAAAATGTACTTGGAAAAATCATAAAACATGTGGTTTTAAGTATCTTCAGAAGCTTAATTTTATCATTCACACGTGTGACTGTATTACTGTCAAATTAGCTTTTTATTGTCCGTCCTAATCTCCTAATAAATCCTAACAGACGGGTGACAAGCTTTTTTATATTTTTAAGAATGTGGTGTCTATTAGTTTTCCTGTCATCGCTTTGTTTCTTTTTATTACTCTGTCACAAATAACGCTAATTGTATTGTCTTATTGTGAAAAATTGCTTCATTAATTATGTTTGTTCGATGTGTTGAATTGGATTTTTTTTTTTAACGATTTACAAACACTGCGATTCTAAACTTAATGATTAGATTTAATGTTGTGTTTTTGAGTTATATTTTTATTAATTGAATAATTATTTCCCTGTATAGTAACATCGGTGGATTTTTTACTGGGTGAAACTACTTAATATTCATTTAGGTTGATATTTATTTATTTAAAGTATGGTAGCTACCACTATATTTTAACACTTTTGAAAGCAATTATCTCTCCTGTTGACGAAAATATTGCAATTTAGTTTTATATAAAAATAATTTCTCACATCAAATAACGAAAATAATAGACGCCTACGCATAACGGCTTCTTGATCTATTGATGAATTATCGATTCTTATGTATAGAACCATAAATGTCCGCTATTAGTAGAAACTTGTGTCATCGGTGATGCAAACGGTTTTGTTGAAGACTGTACATAACTGTTATGCCATTGTGTCCGATAGTTTTATGGCGTTTTGCACTTACAACCTTTGTTAAGTTTTTGTTAGTTCATTGGTTTTATGCGTGACCTAAAAACAATAAATACCTAGCATATTATTATAACAGTTGACTTAAACTTTTCTATCAAAGTAATCAATATTTGGCGGTTTAAGATTATCTTTTCATACAATTATTGCTTTAGTACTATACCCAGGTTCCTTAGTAGAGGTACGCTATGAGCCGATGAGGACATACAATTTTTTTATTTACTTACAATAATATTAAAAGATAACTTTATACAATTAACCCAAATTATCAGTAACGTAAACAAACCTATAAACAAACACCCATGGTGTACGTACGTACGTGAGTACGTACTAAACGAGGCATCGTTAGTTCGATAACCTTAGGCCATTCCATACATCTGTGGGCCTGCCGATTCGGCGACCCTTTCATCTCTATCATAGCAAGTCATTATCATCAATATCATTAGACTCGACAACTCGTCTCACTGCTACCAATTTCTGCCTAACTCCTCAGAGAGGCAAAACACGATAATTGAGTTTGAAACTGGAAAACTGTAAGCAAAACTTCGTAAATAGGTTTAGACTGAAAACAAGTTTATATTGGTTTTGGTACTTTGATATATAAATCTGTTAAGTTATAGTCTATTGACTCGTATAATATGAAAAGTTTCATAAGTGAAACTGAAACTTCTAATTATGCATTTTAATTTTTAACCTATATATTTTTGTTACATGATATAAAGTTTTTTTATTGTACAACATGTTTCCATGAAAAGACTGCCGGTACTTGGCATATGCATACTCTTTGTTATCAAACGGCTCAACAAGCGTGATCTTGCGCACGCGATACACCAAAATTTGTTCCGGACATATACAAAGGCGGCGACCAGTGAACATCACATAATAAAACTAAAACCTCTCGAGGAATTCTCGTGGCGACAAATAAACGCATTATAATGATTCTTTGTGCTTATTAATTCATATTACACGGCCGTTTAGAACTCTTGACGGGGTGACAAAAGATGGTCTCTGGTCGGCCACAAAAGTCAATGGATCGGAGCGAACTGAATATAATAAATTACAACGTCTATGCTCCAAGATGCGTATAGATAGTGAGTATACTTATACGTAAGGTTTTTGTTCGTTTTTCTCTCGTAGACCGCGTTTATTTGTGTGCCGGAGCAATTTATCTTGCGATACGAGCGGCGTATGAATGAGTAAGCTTATGGTTATCGAAACGTATGAATTGTCGCTAGAGTAGGTACGTGTGTATTTTTTTATTTAGTAGTAGTCCATGAAATTCCGTCTTCATTGAGTGACGAACAACAATGTAATGCATATTTTCATCCAAAACATAAATTGATTCATAAATTGTCAGAGTTTAAAAGCTAATTTTATAATAGATAAATGGCTTCTAAAACTTTTTCATTAGTTCGTCTAGAAACTTTTGTCCTTTTGTTTGTCCTTGAAAACCAGCGCTCACTCAACCAAAACAAATTTTCAATCCAAAACTGTGCTAGCCAGAGCAAATTCCCTGCGGACTAACTTCAAAAGATATCAGTCACAAATCAAACTAAACAATATTCCGATCACGAGTCGCGAATTTTCTTGTACTTCAATAGCTCACATCAAAGTTTCTCGTGTCTCCTCTACCCTTGTCAATTGTCTATTCTGTACCATATCTTCCCTTCCGCGCTTATAAAATTCTGAACGTGCGTGTACTGACTATCCTCGTTGAAAGCGAAGTTTCAG
This sequence comes from Autographa gamma, assembly GCA_905146925.1. Classification (NCBI taxonomy): domain Eukaryota; kingdom Metazoa; phylum Arthropoda; class Insecta; order Lepidoptera; family Noctuidae; genus Autographa; species Autographa gamma. Next base: position 5,245,153 of record LR989858.1, read on the forward strand.
AAATGGAACTGTAATGTAACCTACTTTTTGATACTTTGAATAGGGCTTTTTATTTCCTTTTGTCGGTGACGTAGGCGGAATATAGGATCTCAAAAAGAAAACTGTAATATGGAGTGACGAGTTATGATGGGATCAAAATGTTGGTTATGATTTGTTGAGCTAAGGATGGTTTGACGGGGATATCCTTTTTTCGTAACTTGAAACAAAAATAGAACGAGTTGTGTCTATTTTGCATGAACCTTACCTTTGATCAGGTTCAACAATGCTTTCAGTTGCTTCATTTCAACTATTATTATTGATACATAGATTTCTAAACATCTAACAAGCTATAAGTCATCCTAAAAACTTTGTTAATCTCATTACGTTTATAAACAAAATCTATCCACATTTATTACTTATGTATTAGGCAATTAATTATAAAATAGGTCTTGGCGTCAAAGCATTATTAGTTTACAACATAAATCTTTCTATAACGTGTTTAAGCTGTGTATATGATATATTGGGCAGTAAATATAAAGATTTTGACATCTTGCTAAATGCAAAAGTATTGGTAAAAATATAGCTTGCCAAACGATATATTCAAATATAGGCATTCGTATGGATGCGGGATGCTAACGAGACGATGGAAGGCTAATTTACATAATAAAATTAATATTGATTTACGACTTTTTGTTTATTATTATTCATATAAGCAGACAGTCAGAAAAAATCTATTATGTGCCTTACTTTAGGTATCATAATTTTGATTTTAAATTAAGTGAGTGCTTGCAAGCTATTGAAAAAATGGCGATTCAGGATGTGGAGACCGTAAACACTTTTATCGATATTATAATAAATATAAAACTTTCAAATTTTTGGTACAATTTGAGGTAAAAAATTGGGAGTTATTTAAGACCAGTTAGCCTTCATAGATTATTCACGGAAGTAAAGAATCAAATTTTCCACAGTAAAATAGGTTATGTCCTAAATTGTTAAGTGGTTCCGGTGCTAGTCACGGCTTTAACGCGTAATGAATTACAAACTCGCCCAGGTTAAGTATTCAGGGCAGGTCAAAAATTCTACTCTTCGTATATAACTTTATAAAAGACAGTAAGGCTTTCATATTACGTGTCGCTTTTGTCTTGTGTATTTCCTTAGTAATTCAACAATGGCTACATATTTGTCAAAGGCAGAACGCGTAGGCACTTAGAAAACATTGAAACAGGTACCCTCTTTATGTTTGGTAGAGTTTCATTCCATATTCAAAAATTATGCGTTCAGATATTCGAAAACGGAATACAAAACGGTTTTGGTGCGTTCCTCTTTACTTTATGGACATGTAATAATTTATTTTTTTCGAATATTTGCATCAGAAAGCTTTATGGTTGTTTGTCATTTTTTATTATTTAACTGTTACCTTTTGGTTTGAAATAACTCTGTTCGTAAAACTATTGTATAAAACTTGTATTTGAGTTACGACTCTATAAAATATAGAGATTTTGTTTATTTCAAAAATTTCGAGCCTAGCAATCAAAATGTTATTTTTCAACGATAGGCTACAGTAAAAGTTAATAGACATTTGTAGATAAACAAGGCCGTAGATCTCTCAAATAATATCTCAAACAGTTAGGAGGCCCACGTCCCAAGACACATATTAATTACATTGTAGCTTATCTCATAATAAAACTAAAGTACTGCCCTAACTACCACATACATTATTTTGATCACACAATTTTATCTGCATTGGGTCCAAGTATTTTTTATCAGTATAATCATAGTTCATGGCATGTTCAACGATGCAGCCGACACATAACTTTTGTCGTCAAACAATAAATTGACCTATTTATTGCCAGTAATATATGATAAGGGAAAAATTTAGGGTCATTAACACTTAGAGATAAGAGTAAGCTGTAATGTGGAGAATAATTGGGGTTGTGGTTATTTCTATATGTTATCTGATTCTCAGAAAGTAAAATTTTACGAAGGTCTATGATTGAGGTCATGTAGATCTTCCTACTAATACTCTACGAGACGTTTATTTAACGAAATATGATTTTATACGAAAAGTTGTTTTCTAATGAGACAAGATATAGGTACCTCGTTGTGAAATATAATTATATTATTTCTGAGGGATTTCTTTTGTTATTATAGTAGTAGAAATTCATACAATACTAAGTATTCAGAATATTATACATAAAGGTGAAAAGAATAGGATTTTTAGTAGATGCTGCGATGTAAATGTTTTTACAGCGGAATCAATAATTTACAGAAAGCTTTGATTTTGCACTACACTTAGTTTAGTAGTAGCTAGTCATTTATCTGTCCATGTCTGGAAGTCGTCACTTCATCACTATAAGTTGTTAAGACACTAAAAAGATAAAACAGGGTGGCCTTTTGAAAACTAAGGACCACACGACACTGTCCATCTACAAACATAATCATCATTAATCTTCTTTTCGATTCGAAGTGACGCAAAAAACGATTCGAAAAGAATTCGATACATGGGTACGCATTCTGATTCTTCGTTACCTCATTAAAATCAAAACAGTTGTAGCACGGTAGCCGATAACTCCGATATCAAACCGGTCTCATATTGATAAAATACAAGAATATACATCACTATACGAGTTACGGTCACGATATATTTCATTGTAATCTCAAGCATCACGGATACTGCTTGCTCCACTACAGGCTTCGTCGAACATTAATCAAAAATTTCGGATAAGATACCTAATAACATTCTCGGTGGTTCTAAGATACACTAATAAAATGATATACGACTTTATCAGGTTGTTGGTTATTACCATAACATGACAAGTCCATTAAAGCGTGGTGGACACATGTATGGGGTACAGCCGGGTATAACCGGGTAAAACGTATTTCTATGTAATATTATTCATGACGTCACTCCGCGTTATGAACCTAGCGTAATCGTCGAGTCATCGCCTCAAAATTTGTTATACTTGACGCGCTTCAACGAATTTCGATCTCAAAGATAAGGGCCGTAATAATTAGTTACATATTTAAGTACATGTCATATATTACAACCTTTTTTGATACCACGATGTAAAACTTTGTCATATAAATCAAATAATAAAAGTATTTCTACTTTTAATACACACCTGTCTTATTTAAATTATTCAATGACGTGATTTTTTTGTTCAACAAAGTCAACGTTCTTTTAGGAAACAGTCGTGCAATAACTTTGATAATAATTAATTCAGTACATTGAATTACCATAAAACTAAATTTTTATCAAACTTACGACCCATAAGTGTCGACGAATTGAGTATTTGTGTGAAATAAATTAGCATAATGATGACATCCTTACAATGTTTTATCTCATGATATTTTTGGTGTTGAGACAAAAATAAGATGCAAATGTCTTTTTACTTTTTTTTTTTAACAATACATCAACACTCATTCAAGTTTTATATTACATAATTCGGAAATTGTATTTTATTAGGTGCCCAGTTCAGATACTATTCGCTGTTTATCATCCAATTAAAAGGCTGCTAAGGTCAACTTATTAAAATAAAATCGGTTGGCAAGCAAAGGGAATATGCGCGATAAATCACAAAAAAAATACAAACATCCGAATTGAGAACTGCCTCATTTTTGAGAAGTCGGATAATTTCTTTTTTATCCAAGTTATATAACTTAACTTTACCCTAACATAATTATATCCTTTATTTTATCTGGGTCTAAAAACCTAGCGTAATAATGAGTCTGCCTACGTGTAAAAATCAGATGGTGTCGTAACTGATAAACTTCGAACCTGTCATCAATTTATGTACAATAGTTACCTTTCGACCTCGCACGGCTATCCTACGTGATTCCTAACGTTGTGATTTGTCCGGAGTCAGTAGTTTTTGGGGTCGTCCTCTAGAATTGTAGAAATGTAGAATGCAGGTATATTGATTTGTGTTTTAAAGATATTGGACTGGTAGATATTAGAAAATTTAAATAAGTCCATTGTCAGATAATACAGAGCCTACAGTATTATTATTTTAATCGATTTATAAAAGTAGGTTTATTAAATAACAATATAGAATCACATTAATAAGAGATAATGATAATAATAACATAACACACTTATTAACATACTTATTTCTTTTTATATTTTGTGAAGTAAAGTCAAAATTGTGTATAACATTCAATGTAAGCACAAATTAATACTTTGGTAAATATAAATGATGATAAATTTAATTAAAAGTAAGAGAAACAATCTTCAAAGAGGTGGTCCTTTTTATAAACCAATTTTAGGATTAGCTTAAACTTTAAATCAAAACAACAAGAAACTTATCCGTAATTACACGCTTATCTATACAAAGTAACAGTCATTTCCTTCTTCAAGGATAGATCTCTACCGAGTCGAAAACATTAAAGATTTACTTTTTCTGACAAAGAAAGTAAAAAATACTTATGTTTTTATACCGAACAGGTCCTTAAAAGCTAGAACGAATCTGTGATTTTATAAACGTTTAGAAATTCAATTTACTATTCTTAAATTAAGTTCTATCCCATATATTTGAAGGCTTATCATCAATCTAACTTTTTCGTGAGTTTTTTCTCGAACAAAATTGAATAATTTGAAACCTGAAAACTTGGAAGGCGACGAATACAAAGAATCTATGCATAAAGATATTATGTAACATCGCGAAAACATACGCTAAGCTCATCGCCTCAACAATCATAGTTAATAGCAACATTGTGGCAAACGTAATTTTAAATTATCCTCTTTATTGCTCATATAATCCATGGAGCGCGAATCTACCGCTCGTATATTAGCTCTGGCTTGGATCATAAAGGTCTGCTACGCGAAACCGTATATCTCTCTTACGGATAACTTTTTTGCCGTTTGTTTTTACGCAATAACCTCACATTACGTGTTATCTCCGCGGCCGGTTCCACGCCGCGGCTTCATCATTTATTGTATTATAAATTTAGTGGGAGGAGCCATCGCCCGCGCCACCGACCTTCCCACTTCGCGATGCGTTTGGCCGCAGAAACAAGACGGCGATACGCGCAATAAACCGACAATAAATACAACGAATGAAAGAGATGCCAGCCATTATTTTAAAGTTAACTATGATAGAAAAATAGGGTCGATCGAAGGCTTCCCCTCATTAATAAGCTATTAGATTACGCGATGTCGCACCGGCCGATTGGTAGACCGTAGGGAATCCTAATAAACGCTTCCCCCCACTTCCACTTGGATGGTTGATCGAGATTCAAAAGAAACCCCGCTTTGAACGCGTACGAAACAAAACGGGCGCTTGAAAAAGACCCCGCTCTAATTCTCTTTACCATCTCCAATTTCAATTGCTCCTTCAGAAATTTGAATGTAGGGAGGGACAAAGTTTTGTCACGTAGGTTCGCCGGCATAGAAATCTCCTGTGTACATACAATGCGGGCTCGGCCTCATAGGTACCCCATTAACGAGAGTGCCCGTGAGGCGAGCACCATATCTCATCTAAAAATCTGATTGACAATAGGTCAAGAAAAATAGTGCTAGTTTTACGACCCGCTCTGTTATTAAACATTAAATAAATCCGTTTTCTGTTGCGACCGTTTTTTGCTGCTGTAACTCAGTATATAAAGAACTATAGACCCGAAACCCTTTGGTCGAGGAACGCACACATGTAAACGAGTAGAGTTTTTGTCACCAGCTCTGTTTGTGTGTATGTGTTTTGTGGATATTTTTGTCCCCTTTAGTGCTGCTTTTTGATACCGATCATTTTTTGTGCGCCCATTATTACCGAGCATTGTGCGAAGGTTTTGTTCGGATAAGATCTCCGATATGTCACTGAAGTCTGTACTTTTTTTTATTTATCAAAAGGAGTAACCTTTTTAGTAGATTACAAAAACATCGTGAGAAACATGTGCTGTATTTTAACGTTATTATATATACAAAAAGTCAATAAAAAGCCTAAGAATAAAAAATCAGGCATTTATTTTACTTCTGCCGATCATGCGATTGCGAATTTAACGAAAAAGACAAATTCCCGATCTCAGCAAATTGGCATTTCTTTGAAGAGTCATTCACTCGATATTACAAGAGTCACATCGACCATCAATCATTTCGGATTACGCCGCGAATCGAGCCATCCACACGAATAACCATAAAATTGCATATTCAGCAACGAGAGAAGATAGATTCGAAGTAAGTAGTGCAGAAACATTTGCAACACTGTTGAATCATTTACCTTCAGTCACTAGAAATTTTTCATCGGCAGTATAAAATTTGTACCTTTATTCAAGACAAAAGACAGGTACAATGTCGTTACCACGGGAGCATTTTCAGTAAAAAGCGAGCTTTATAGAAAGAAACAATAAAAAGCAACTGAACGAACGTTTTGTGACTACAGTATTTCTGAGATCTCTTATTTGAAAGGTATCAAAAATCGCTGAGTTGTCAGAACAATGGACTTGAGGCTAATACTATTTGCTCGTTCTGTCCAGACTTGGATCCTATATGAAGGATTTGCCAACCGATGGTTTGTAATGATAACATTATCGTAAACTTTATTCAATTCCACTCACGTTATGTTCGGTTCGAGCAACCTTATTATAGTTTTACCTTATAGCTTCATAAAAATGAAGTAGGCTCACGTCTTTAATATTTTTTTATGATCTTTCACCGCCTTATTGGTTTCGTGGGTGAAATGCGACTCTTGGTAAATGACGTCTTATATTATTATGTATTAAATAAGTAACCTCAAAAATAATGCAAGTAAAAGTATGTCTTGGGGCACCGCCCTGTCAAGTCTTACTCTAATAGTAAATAGCGACGTCCAGTGTGCTATATTAGATTGAATGCAGTCTTTGAAGAATCAGAGGGTATGCAACTCCTCCGTATCAATTCCACAGGGAAATAAGAGCCTAATAGAATATCCTCTTATTTATCTACATGACTTGCAGCATAGAAGTCTTTTAAAAAAGGTAATTTTCCAATATACTGTATCATTCGTCGAAGCTCATACTGAATTCAGGGATTACCTTGTTTCTCTTGTATTTCGACGATAAGAAGTCTTGACTTTCCTATTGCTTGTCCACTTTTATCGTCTCACGGGGAAACGTTGTAATTCGATGTAATTTCCTTTAGAGAGCGGCTACTGTGTGTTGAGTCTGCGAGCTCTTGAGTGGTACCAAGGACCATTTTGTATCCGATTACACGTCCACAAGGCTGGTTGATTGTTTGTAGTACCGCGTCGCCCGCTTTATTTACTCACTCTGATGTTTTCCCTTTAGGAGCTTGAGATTCTCCTATTACTAAATACAGAAGACTAACAAACAATAATTTGTCTACTAAACTTTAGTGGTAACTCTTAAATGTGATAGTAATATGATATAGTTATGAATGTTGAATAACCTTAAAAATAACTCGCATAAATCTGACATAGCCTATACCGTGTCGAAAGCTTTATTCGACAATATTTCTGGCATTTCTTCGAAGATAAATGTACATAATATAAATAAAAATAACATTTTAACTATAAAGAAATGTCAATCGTACTTATATGGTATCATAAAAAAGTAAAGCAATCTCACATTATAATACATCTACATGGTATGCATAAAGTCTTTTTATGTTTATTATTATAGTCATATCGAACTCCTGTATTGTTTTTTAAACACGATTTCGATACCGAAGTTTTATTGAAAACTGATGTTATGGGTATCGTAAAACCTGGTATTCATGCTGTCTAAGATAAATAGAGAACGGTGCCATACTTTGTAGGTTTCGGTAATGGAAATTTTATAGGGCACTTTTCTCTTTATTATTTTGTAGTTATTTTAAGAATGTCTAGTTTCGTGAACAATAAAAATTTGAATAACCTATCAAAGATTTAACAAGCAATTCTTTCTTGATGAGCAATAATATATCTGTGGCTCGGATTTCTCCATTGTTTTCATCAGAATATTCCCCAAAATGTCTGTCTCTGGCAAGTTGTTACTTTATCTCAATTATTTCAGTGAAACTGGTGAAGTTTATCTTGCGTTTCGTTGAATCTCATCACATCAATGGTTGGCTAAATTTCTGGCAACAGCTGCCGATCGCGTCTTAGATTGTGCAAAATTTAATCCGCGTTGCAGTGCCATATTGAATTTCTTTTGCGCTCGATTGAAAGTGTTTTTTTAGTGTCCCAGTCGACTGTCGCCTTAGTTTCCTTTAGTGTCTCGAATTACATGGTAGCGTCTTTGTAGTGTTGTAACTTTAGAGAGTCGACATCGACAGTAGGTGCCGTTTATTCATATCGGTTTACCGCCGTTTTTTTTTATTTGTAGTTCGAAATGGCTACTTTGTAATTGTTAGTGGGCGTAATGCAGGGTGTGTCAAGTCAAGTTTATGGTGTTTTTAAGTTAAGAAGTCAGAAAGTATATTAACTTGAACATGTTTTTTTCATAAAGTCCCTGTGCCGGTTTTTTATGACTACTTTCACTTAAATAAAACATCTTGAATATAACTCCTACCGGTACTTATGTCTTGCATTGTTACTATTGTCCAAACCATTTAGTAACCTATTTAAATAGAACTTAAACAAAAAAAAGGTAAATAACGAACCCAACCATGTGCAATCTAAAGGAAGATATCCGTCTACAAGACACGAAGCAAACAAAATAAAAATCATATCAACGCTAAATTGACTTCTGAAAAATCGTCTCAAATAACAATCGCGGCTGTAGGTAATACAGCTGATGCATTCAAAAACAATATTTGATCTTCGATACACAATAAAAGATAGTAAACATTGTGAGCAATTACTACTGGCGTTACATGTTTGCTTAGGACTAAGAAATTGGAGTGCCTTCGAGCGTGCGGATATTTGAAGTATTTCTATAAGAACCATTGCACACTGTACCAGTGTACACATTCGGCTGAGATTTTGATGAGGGTCTGGAATGTGTGTGACAGTCATGTCTTCGCGACTGCGGATGGTATGTTCGCATTTAAATGCCATCTTGCGATTTTTGATGAAACATTCTTTGAACAAACGGATTTTCGTCATAATTTTTGTCAAAATACAAAACATTAAAGGAACGCAAAATACACAAAACAAAATAAAAATACTTTTAATAGATAGTATGTTGAAGGACAGAAAATTGAGTAAACAAATTCAAAGTACTTTTGGAACTTAAATGATAAATGTATTCGAATAAAATCGAGCGATAAAATCTCCAGTATGCGACCTACCTTAGTACGAGTATACTCCTACAGTAGTACAGTGTAAACAGAGGTAGCTATTGATGTGAGACAATAACGTATCGAAACAATCATAGAATATAATGTGTTTGATTTATTAAACGATGCTCCGGGCTTCGATAGATACGTATCGCAATACCGTTCGAATTGATGCCTGTGATATTATTGTTCCGTTTATTTATGATATGCATTGAACGTAATTGTTTAGGCATTTTATGTATGATTGAATAAATGTTTCGTTACAGTTCACAACAGCATGAAAATTGGGCAACTTGTCAAAAGTAAATTAATTGAATGAAATTTATCCAAAACTAAACTTTTTGTAATCTTCATTTGGAGATAATTTTAAACTAAATGCACGTTATATTTTGGAGAAGTAAGGCATGCTAAGATTTTTGCTCAAAATATCCTTTTAGTAATCTGAAAATGGATTGAAAAGTACTTCAAATCTTCAAAGAAACAAAAACATTATCTGAAACATCAGATGTAACAATTTAACTGGTGTTTCAACAGAAAGGATATCATTATCTACTTGACATAAAATTCTGCAAATGAGAAGAAAGAATCGCGGCAACAAAAGGAAAAATATTAAAACTTTTGTAATTCGATCTCTTTGCTACTAGCTACTGTGAAACCTTTGCGCTAACTTTTAATATAACTATGTCTGATTATGGTTATGAAATATGTGAATGGAAAGCTCTATTTTAATTTTGTTGAAGTAAATTTTAGATAGGTAGTCTATTATAACAATATTTTAAGATCCAACACTAACACTTTTTAATACTTTATTCTTCTATTCAATGATATTTTTCTCTTTTTTTTACTTCAATTATTTTTTCTATTCGTTCTTAAATTCTAAAAATGAAGGTATAAATAATGTAATGGATGAAATTACATATTGTGTCTTAAAATAACATATCTCAAATTATATAAAATTTAACACTTTAATCTTAATATTTGAGACTCTACCGGGAGAATAACAGTATCTTTCTGTCGACCGTACTTGCGGATACTTGTGAATTCTAAACTAAAATTCTTGAACTAAATAATCCGGAAACAAAGAGAATATTATTACAACATCACCGTCCCATCTTGTTCCACAAACGATTATGAGAATCTTGCTAGACACAATTTGATCTAAACGTAATATCTCGGAAACAAAGCCTTCTCCAACACAGGACGAAACATTTCTAGGTATCGGTATCCATTATGTCACATCTCATAGTAATTTTTGTGTTTTCATTTTCACGAAATTGGTCCCAAGGAAATCGAGTTTGCGTCTCCTACCCGCAATCCGCATCTGTACAGAATAGCTCGATAGTACCAAAACAGGAGACAACAGATTGAAACGTGTTTCCGTCGCCGAAACGTCGTAAGCGCCTGGAAATTTCAGGATCATTTATTAAGGAGAATTCGTCCTTGAGGTGTGTGTTTAGGGTTGGTTTTGCTTTGTGGGTGTAGATTCGTTAGCGAAAGTAGACAAAATGCAATCTACGAGTATTCTGGTAGGAGGTACACGCCAGATGTTGCGGTCTGCGAATTTCGACGTAACTAAAAGCTTCGCTTCGGGTTAAGGGTCTCTTATACGTTCATATAAATTTGCATTTAGATATTATTGTTGATGAGAGGTAATTACATATAATTTTATTGTTCCCTTCTGTGTAGTAAAATCATATTATATTATTTTCATTTTGTTCTGCACTTTTTAGCTATATTTAACTCAATCTTTATATTTCAACAACGATGTCATGGCAACGAGGTTTTTATTAAAATGGTAATCAAACAAAATTGTATATACTTGTAGCACTGATTCTCACACGTTACTAAGTTTTCAATCTAAATGTTTTAATATGAAAAATACTTAAAACTTACACTTGCCCTACCTATCACTAAGCTATTATCATCATATTTATAAATAATAGACAGCTAGTCTTCAATAAATGATTTGGAAAAGGTCACCACCATTTTCCTTGTAATATAAACTTATTATTGGCCATTTTTGTTATTGCCGTGTAACACTGTATTTTTTCTTTTCATGTATCACTGATGTTCATCTCTAATGAAATCCAGGTTAGTAAAACCATTTCAAATACTATATTTTTTATTAAGTAATTAAGGTAACAATTATCCCCATACTACTGATGCATTTAACATTTTAGATACGTACCTACTTTTTACAATTTTGAAACAAAAGAATTATGATTGTCAAATTGAAATGATGATCACTTTAGTACGTTATAATATAAATGACTTTTGATTGGTTTATCATCTTTATTCATTTCGTAGTAACTAACGGCTTACTAAAATAGCATTTCCCGTTTGAAAGCAAAACTTAATCCTTATTATTTACTTATTCGACTAAAACCACTACATACATTTAGTCTGGTTCAATGTATCTCCTCCCCTCTTATTCCCTAGTCGCAGGTAATAAGCGACTAATTGATTATATCTAGCGAGTGGGCTGCATTGCCCTGCTTTGCTCTAATAGTGTCTATTACGAGATACTTTTTAACCTAGTAAAAGTCTTACATAAGTTACCTATAAGTGGTATGAACTTAGTTATAGTTTCCTATTGTTATGCATAATTTTCTTGTCTTTGTCTTTAGAAGAATAATAAGTGAACTATAGAGTGCGCAAGGAGGTCAGAGTATGAACAAGCGACGACTTCAAGGTCACCTCAAATTAGTGTCAAAACAGAGTAAGCCGGTTTATTTATTTTGGAAATCAATATTTTCGTAAGAACGTCGGCGTTCTTAATGCAAAAAGAAATATATTATTATGATCAGCACATCGGGGGCACCACCCAGGCGCACGTATTTATAGGTACTAAGTTACTGCCACATTACAAGTCTTTTTACGGTCTAAATCACTATCCCATGAAAACTTAGGTAGCCACTTACCAACAATGCAAGGCTTATGTATACCAAACAAGTTATATAATAAAAAATAATAGTAGGTACCAACGCAATCAAATCTATTTAACAACTATATTCATTACAGCAGTTCAATGAGCAAATTACTTAGATATTCTTGTTCCGTTGTCCCTTTGTAAACCAAAAGTATTGTAGTATAACAAAACCCATTTGCCCAGGTACCCAACCCACCAATTACCGAGTATTGTCAAAAAAATCTCGGAGACATTTTTGAACATGTCATTCACATGACTGCGAACTGTTTTACCTTTCTGAAACCTTCAGCCAATCAATAACCGTCCTTACTGCTTTCAAAATAAGAGAGTTTGAATTAAATATTGTCTGTATTTGTAAATTTGTGGAAGTACTTAAAAACTTTTGTGCGTTGGTCCTCTAGCCTGTCACATATCCTTCCTATTGTGATTTTTAGTTCAATAGCTTTGATCCATGGATTTTTTTAATTGTTCCATATCAAAGAGTTCTTCACCTGCTTTATTCAGTAGTGTTTACCTAGGACTGTATACCATATAATGCTGAACAAAAAACTTAAAGATCCCACGAAAAAATTACGCTACTGACAAAGCTGACCACAAAACAGGTATTATTGAATTATAGCTAAAACAATCCAGGCACAATTCCGTTTCAAATATAAATTAATAAGAATAATCCAGCGTATAATCGTCCCACTGCTAGAAAGGCGTCTTCACAGAATATAGAGAAGGCACATAGGAAAACTACATTAAAATCGTTTCACTAATTAACACAGAATAATATTTACACCAGTAAAAATTATAAACTTCAAAAACCTCTTTCGCGTTTGAGAATAAAACCCAAGCGTATGATGAAAACGTATGACACAGTAACTCATAACTTAGCGTTCACTAGTTATAACTTTGAAACTACTTAAGAGACTTTAATTAATCTGAACATGTAATGAAGCAGTACGTAGGTTTGTAATTAAGAATATTGTGCCAGTAGCTGAAGGGAATTCTAAAGTTATAATTAACCTTTGCCATTGAAATTAACATAAGGATGAGATGACAAATTTCTAGTTCGTTTCACTACTAGTTTATTTACTCAACTCTAGGAACAGAATATTTCAAGATACCTAGTAAATCTAGCGATATTTTAGTAAGGTGATTTTGTCACAATTTCTTTTAATTAGCTTCTTGTTGATAAACTAGTGTAAGACTTCGTCAATGCAACATTTGAATGCACGATTCAAGAAATGGGTATATTTTCATAAATGTCTTGGAATATCGCAAAGAACTTATAACCTACCGAATGGATTTTTATATGGTGTATACCAATGGATTGAGTGAGTGTCCCTAGTAACAATATAAGTATATATTTTATACTCTCATTCTATGTAAAAAACCTTATCAACGTATTATTCCATATACGTAGTACCTTTTTCATCATGTATGTCATACAACTTATGACGTTTTAACGAACCCTGCTAACGAAACTACTCGTAGAAGTCAAACTTAATAAGTTCTAAGTAAGAGATACGTGTAAAGTTATACGGGCTGTAAGTGCATACTACTGTAACGTTGACAACGACATCGATAACTAATGTACTCACCGTTCACAATAGAATCACTATCATTAATTATCCAAACTTCATAGTCTAGCTTATATAATATTCAATCAATCAAAACATAACTACACTTCAGACCCAATCCTGAGCTTGCCCCAATTCTCTCAAAAAAACAAAATCGCGTCTTTATTTTTTCAATATACAAAATCTTTCTTTATATTGTTATTTACGCTACCAATATGAGATTTTATCTATGTTTTTACTAAGATTTTTTACCTAAATCTACTTTAGCTGACGTCTAGACCGTAGGCTGTAAATTCGCAGATTTAAGAGATTCTCAGTCAAGGTTTTGTTTACTGAATTTTAGATTTTGTTTACTTAAAAATGTAGAGCACGATGTTATGTAATCTTACAAACCTAGAAGTAGATTCTTGTTATTCGATTATCAAAACGCGGTTGGGAAAATGTTGTCTGACAAACTAAAAAATACATTACGCTTCTGTGAAAATATGCGACGTTTTTTTTTAATACTTTTAGAAAATATAATGAAAGAAAATAATAATACGTATTTTTGTTCACAATGACGAAATCAGAAAAGAAACTTGGATCTGAAAAGTATCTTATATGTCGTTAGTGTTGAAAAGTTAGAAACGGAACAAAACTGCATTTCAGCGACTAGTGAATAAAGTCGGGGCAATATATTGTAATAAATCTGTACATTTATGTCCTATTAGCTAGGGAAACTATCCCACATGTCTGTTTAGATTTTTATCTGTTTTATAAGAACGTACAACTGAGAGTAAGCTAGATTCTAAGTTTAAGCCATTACGTCTTTTTACTTGAGAACCGTTAATCTATACAATAGTATTAAAAATGTGGTAAAAAAATATGTGAAATTAATTGTCCTATCAGTACGTAGGTGTGCAAGAAAGACAAATGAAAGAACCCTAAATTCTGTGTAATTGTATTGTTTTGTTGCACATATCCTATATGGCCACCTGGCGTCGTTATCATCAAGCCATCTCTATCTCTATAAAATATTGCGTCGTCATCCAATTACATAAGTATTAGTTCATTCGAACAGGAAGTGGGTCAAAATCCAACAAGATTTGACCCACACTCCCAGCTAAAAAAGGAAAGTAAAATAAAAGCTTCAGATCAGTAGGCCTTTTGCCCTTTGTATAATAACAAAGGGCAATAGGCAGCCTACTGATCATCTGTCCCCTTAGGTCATTTACGCCGTGCCGTTTCACAGAACACTCACAACCCGCGGACACTAACGTACAATTTAAAAGGAGAAAACGACCTAAATGCTCTACAATTATGTCTCGATTAGCATTACTAATCATTTTGTTTGCTCTGTAACTACAAATCGCTGATTCGTCAGACGAAAGAATTATACGGTGTTAACCTTTATTTAATTTATGCAAATTATATGAGGGGCGCGAGTACTTAGAATGTTTTATTGCGAAGCGAAAATTGCTATCTCTTTGTAATGATATGTCGAAACTACTTTGAACGTGGATGGCATAATGATTTAATAAGCTCTTTTAGTATATTTTTTTGCAATCATATTTTTCATTTAGGACCGATACAGAAAAAGCAAACAAGGCAAAGCGGCAACCTAATTAAAAAGTACATGTAAGATCGCATAAAAGTCCATCTTAAAAAAATCATACAACACAAAAATCTAGAAAATGATTTTTAATCTACGCTACGAAAACAGCATCGCACAATTTCTTCTTTCTCTTTAAATAAAATCCTATTTTTATTTGACGTTGAAAAGCTTGCTTCGATAAACCAAACTATTGACTTTAGTAGTTCTGATTGTGTCCCCATTATTTCTAGTGCACTGTGGAACAGCGATTCTTATTCAAGCTAATTGGCTAATCTTTTTATCTTGAGAGAAAATCGAACTTTTAAACGAGCATTCTTTTCTAGACGAATTTAAAAGTAAGCTAACCAAGAAATGGATGAAATTATTTCCTTAAGTATTTTTTTCCCATGATTTAAAAGGTCAGGCATTGAACTTTAGTGTGTAATCTTAGCTTATAGTATTAAATCACAGGAAGCAAATTCTAGAAATAAAATTCTGCATAGGTCATAGATATTTGATACGACGCTATGACCTTAAGTCTACTAGCAAGATTTATGCTTTTACGCATCCAAGATACGGCAGAAATCTGAGAGTAGGGAAATATCTACCGATAAACTGCATTCTGAAACTGTTGTTGGTAGCTATATTCCCCTTTTTTATTCAGACTATGCTTTTAATTCTGATAACCTAAATATTTGGGCTCCTATACGGAAAAATTAATAAAAGATTAAAAAACAAGCTAGCATCTAAAAAAGTTGCACAAATTATAAACTTTCTTAGTTAACTATCAGTTAAGGAAAAAAACCTTTATTTAAGTGTTTCATAACATAAAATTGCTCAAATAAAAATAGTAAATGCAGTGAAGGCTATGTCCATTATAATTTTCTTCGCGACAACATTCCTTCACAAAACTTAATCATAAATATATTTACTTACACAAGAATTTACAACGAGCCTCATTTCTGTCTAATGTTGAAAGTTAACTGACATAATTCACACGAGCTCAGCGCGAAACGGAATAAGACCCAAGAAAAATAACAGTGTAAAACATAAAACGGGTTTTGCATGAAGGTGTAATCGCCTGCTACTTAATAACTTTCAAGTTTAATAACCATGCTATAAGATTATATGGTGAGGAAAGTGTTAGTTTTTTATTTCTTTAGAGAATGTGTTATTACGTTTGTCGGGGTAAACACAGGTGCGTTTTTGAGAACTGTTGGCAGAATACTAATATACTTGGAAACAATAATCCGCTAGGATCGCTAGTCTCGCATCACGTCTATCTGTCAATTTCTACCAATCACAGGCTAGTTGCCTGTCTTTCATTGTTAGGAACTTTTAGATACAACTGACGCGACACTAGCGCCCCTAGTGGTTTTTTTTATTCCGGGATCCAGTTTGATCGTCAAATAAGCGGATTTTTCAGTTAACAGTTAGGGTCTACCCCTAGTTACAAAGGCTCGGCTGTCTTATATCTGTAGAAACATAATATATTTTGATTGATTTAATGATAATGGTTTAGATGTTTAATATTACTATGTAAAAATACTTAGGTAGTTACAATCTAATCTAGTGTAGGAAACTCATTCCGAACCTCATTACCTAAAGCTGTTTTCGAGTTTGGGACCTGTTCTAAGTATAGACTAACGCTAATAATGGACCTATTGGCAAAATGTCAAGGTTGTTTCTTGATTTATAGTGTTGTGTGGGAAGGAAACCTTAGTAAGAGATTCACCTGTTTTCAATCAGTAACTACTGAAAATAAAATAATAATCAGATTTGTTTCCATTTAAAATGTGCATACATTTTCTTTTAACATCAAAACAATCTTTTTCGACGTAGGTATTTAACTAGTCTTCTTAATGTCCATGTCTTACTAGCACAATCATTTGTAAATGTCTTATTTATTCAACATACAATGGTCGCCACCTCGGTTCACATGACGGACCCCTCTAATTAAAAAAAAACTGACGAATAAGACCGGCGATTTTTATCGCTCGCCGAATCATACATTCAAAGAAACTACGTAGGCGTTGTCTATCTTACATCCTTTTCTTGCTAACCCGAATTTGAATATTCTGTCTCTTACCAAAGTCACTGTATTTTATCCATTCATTATATCATTCAGTAATTGTTTATAATTATAAAATTTATTTAAATTCGGTAGAATCCCGTTTGTGGTTGTTTCTTCTGATACGGTAATGGGAAGAATTTGATAGTGTGCCCAAAAGTGAGACTCACTGCGACAAAAAAGCCGTATCGTTAAAGTTATACTGGTGTTGTATTTTGTACTTTAGCAATAAAGAAATTGTGTTCATATTCACTTGTGAGCTTCAAATGTAATTTGGCCCTTGTTCTTCGTTTAATGTCGTAAATCGAAATCAAGAGCTCGCCAGCGACACTGTTTTTGTTTGAACATTACTGGTTTTGAAGATAACCCTTTTTACGGTCTTAATTATTGTTATAGCCGTGTTGAAGACTAGCTACGAAGGCGTGATAATTATCATAATTGATATTCATTTCCTAGAAAACAGAAGATTTATGTTTGCTGTCGTACGGAGCCAGCAATGTATCTTCAACAATAAAATTAGACAAACCTTAACTCTAGCCGTTTGTAATTTGTTACTTAAACCTTGTAGGCAATTACTCAGCTAAAATGTGACGTGAAAAGATAATTAAAACAGTCTGTTAACTTAAATTTTTGAGCGGTCCATTGCAGACTTTAAAAGTTAAATAGACTAATTAACGTTTTGGGTAATTTTCTTGATGGAATCTAATTTTAATGAACTAATTATTTAAATTATTAATTGTATTGCAAATTACAGTCCACAAAATTTTCATTTCGAAAAGTACCTTGTAATCGAAACTAGAGGTACATTGAAAGAGTTTTCTAAATTAATACTTAGGTACCTACTCGAGTTGGAAAATAAAAAGTACCTGTCTATATTTAAAAGATTTGTTTTATGTTCTTCACTATTACATTAAAAAGTTAATTTAGTTAATAAATGGATGTATTTAAAAAAAGTTTCCCAATAGCCTACACGGCTTAACCTCGTATTGTTCACTTCCCCTTTGTTTCACGACTATCAATTACTACAACTATACAATTCACACGTCAAATCTATTCACAAAAGCGACTATTAATATTGAACAAGAAACTTCATCTACCTATATCAAGCAGACTAATTTATGATGCGCCAACCGTTCTTAGAAGGACCGACAGCGCAAGGATCTGTAACACATCTCCTTAATATGATGCAAGCTAATTAATATGCATAACACAAGGATAGATTCTGAACCAACTATCAGCTGTAGAGGTTTATTTTAGTTAGAAACTTTGTAATGAATTCAAAATCTTCGTACACAGTTATTGTGGCATTGCGGTTGGTTTAATTTATTCCGTATTTAGTTCGAGATCGGTTCTGTGGTGATATACTGTTGCGTGCAACTTGACATAGTGCCTCTGGGAAATATATGCCATGTTTGACAGTTGTTGCTCTTTTGTTTCCTAAGAAATAGGTCCGTAGTAACGTATAATAGAAATAGGTTTATAGTAATTTGTAATGCATTGTTTCAGGCGCCAAGATAATAGATATGCTCAATAGTAAGGTATCTAGAACACTATGTTTTTGTAATTGGGTTCAACTAATTTCTAATTATGATATTGGTTGTTGGTTGGTAGTAAATGCAACGAATTAAATTCATTTTTAAATGAGACTGGTTTTATCGTCTTCATATCACTAAAAGCAAAACCTTAGATGTTTCTTTTTATATAATATCATTGAGACCTTATCGAGTGTTAACTGTAGAAGTATATGTATCATGTAAAATTAGATGGTATTTTGACTATTTTTGAGGGCTGTTTAATGTACATTCAACATCAACTGAATTTATGAAAACAACAGACAGTGTAGAAGGAACACACATTAATTCTTAGTCTGATTAAAACCACAGCAAAACTACAAACATTAATTAAGAAACTCTACACGTTACAACACACGTACCAGACTTACTAACTTGGCTTTCTAGCCATACCAACATAGTTTTTTCAACTACAATTTAAAATTAAAACACTGCTCTTCTTAGTAATATATTTTGTATGCATAGATGAGAGCGAGGTGACCTATATTTTGATTAAAATGTAATTTTTAGGAGCCCTGTTTTGGTCGT
This sequence comes from Autographa gamma, assembly GCA_905146925.1. Lineage (NCBI taxonomy): Eukaryota > Metazoa > Arthropoda > Insecta > Lepidoptera > Noctuidae > Autographa > Autographa gamma. The sequence continues at coordinate 5,264,559 of LR989858.1, forward strand.
AAAAGGCTAATATTTTGTGGATTACATGTTAATAATATACAAATGTACACGAATATTTAATAGCAGCGTCACAACTTTATTACTAACACCCAAAGGGAAGATGCTAATTTCAATCAAGCTTTCTGTGTACCTATGATATCCTTTGAAGCCTAATCTGTAAAGAAGTATTTGACATTGTTTTTTTGTTTAGTCTACGTAAGAAAAAACTCTACAAATACCTACTCAATCATTCTGTAACTGTAAACCTGGAAGGTGATATTTATTACAACCTTATCTCAAGTCATATCACTAATCACCATTACATCAAAAGCAAGTGACATAACAGTAGTCATGTGAAGATATTAATTTAGAAAATCATAAAGGTCTATTCATACAACGGCAGAATCGAAGCGCATAGAAACACCAGTCTACATGTCAATATAGCAACTTCAACCATAACTCAATCACATAATGCTCATATTTCTTTGACGGAAAGGAGACACGATAAAGTACAATACGGATACGTATTCTAGAGCATATTTACATCATCTTGGTACAAATATAAGCATGATATTGTTGACTAAGGGTCAATTTTGTACATTACATTTTAGAGTGACGATTCCATACATCTCGTTTCTGCTGTAGTATGAATTGACCCTAAGTCTTGTATGAGCAGATTGCAGGAGATTGCAACGTTTCTAACTACACGTTATTAGCTATCCTCGATTCAAATTCAATACGGTATCTGATTAAGCTAGAAATTGTTTTGATGAATCAATTTAACTATATGTCATTTGATTCAAATCTTGGAAATTTTCAGTCCAATTTGTGATTCAATCTAACTTAATCGCTTGTTATGTTGACAAGGACACAATAATTGTTCGTACTTGTTTACACGTTTTAGTTTAAAATGTCAGCAATATATTGAACTTCTAGCTTCACAACATATGTATGTTTCCACTACACAACGCAATGAGATTCTAAAATATATTAGGTACTTTAACAAAACCTGCAATGGGATATCCAAACACACGTAACAAAAAAAACATACGATAGCTTGATTCACAAAACCAATTTGAAGACTAAACATTCTTAAACTACATTTTTTCATCTCTAACAAAATCTGCAGACCTATTACATATCGATTGAGCTTTGATAGATTACCTCATAACATATGGCGTTATAACAATCAAAAATACTCTGGACCTTGTTTGTTCAAACTAAGGTATAATTAGACGCATTATAGGCGGCGTCTTGTTAGCCCCAATCCTGTTCAGGCTTACAAATTAAAAGGGAATTGTCAGTTCGGCCCGACTGACTTTAACCGCAACTTACAGTTATTAACGATTCCGGTATAGAAATATTTTACTTCCACGTTCTTATTAAAAGTTATATTTCGGCCCTTTCGTTCTATCTTTATGGTCTGTTGCGGAAATAGTGTGGATACGACGTTCTAAGTATTAATATTTTTATTTTAAAATATATATTATTAAATTTTAAATTTATTATACTCATAAACATTTTTTTAAAAGGATTAATTTTATCTTTAAGTCTGATTTACTAATACATCATAAATACGTAAAGAAAAGGATTTGTAAAAAAAAACTAAAAATGTAAAATAATTTAACAAATATTGACTCTTTGAGCTTACACTACATTATTTTCAAATAATTTAGCGTGATCTTTACACAATCAAAGCAATAAAAATGATTTATACGGCAATTTGTCAATACTTTTGTCCGTGACTTTGAAAAAAATGCGCGACTCAGGTGTGGCGAAGTGATTTCATAGTGCGATTAATTCCACATTTGACACCTAACTGTTATATTTATCGCATGATATTAAACTTATTCTTGTTTATTGTAATAGTTCATTAATATTATATACGGGCTCATTAATCTTTTATAACAGTGGCTTTAGCCAAATTTATTTTTCCGGAATAAAATGCCGATATTATTAAAAAGGCATTCTATTATATTTATGAATAAACTTTATTTATAATATTTTATTATAATGTTGGCCTTTATCACTATCTACCATCTACTATAATATTCCAATATTGTATAAAAAGGATTGAAATTATATCTTCTTCGAAAGATTCACTAACAATGTTAATTTTTTTTATTTAAACGATTAATCATTTCCATTAAATAATAATGGAATTAAACTGAAATTCTAAGGTACCTCTATTCTAAATCTGTATAAATAAGATACAAAATATCTTTTAAATAACATTCCAAAACAAAAACAAAAGGAAATTTTGATATCGTATTTAATTAATGATGCCTACGAAACAATCCATAAAAATAAGACAAACACCAATTGATCTCACTATTTTGCAATGTTTTTATTTGTTAATAACAATTTTTTTTTTCACTTCGCGAACAACAAATAAAAACAAAAATGTTTAATTTTTTTTTTGTTTTTCTTCAACTCAATTTAAAAAATAGAACAGACCAGTCATATCCACACTATCACCGCACTATATAATTTAGTTTTTTGGTCTCTGGCTAACCCATATTCGTGTGGCGTCGTGTCGCTACCCGAGGCTCGGCGGCGAGGGCGCGCAATTATATAATTATGTGTTAGAAGATCTGTTTTTATCACGTCCACCCTTGTCTATCAGATGATAATTGAGCACTTGTTTCGGACGTAATTCCGCACCATTACCGAAGTAGTTTGAAAAAACCGAAACGATTTTACCTTATGTCGCCTTTGGTTTTATGAAAACAGTTTGGGTATTGTTTTGTTTTGTTCGTCAGCTGTGTGGGAGTAAATGCTAAAAGTTCGGGATAACTCGAAGGTTAGAAATAACAAACAGGGTATTTACATTATATCTGTTTGTTTACCATTATGCTTGTTTTTTACAAAAAGTTTCGTAAATGGATACCTTATTACAATAGTCAACTACATTACATACGCCATAGGGTAAAGGTACGCCTAATGTAGTTGATTACTTGGAAGTTAGACAAAAGTTTTTATAGTGAGTGAGATGCAAGTGCAGTAATCGTGTGTGTAAAAGTGAGATAGAATATGCTATATTATATTATTATATTGCACGTCAGATAGGTCAAGATATTCGAATGGACTTTAGGTCAAGTTCAAGGTTATTTCTGTTTGTATGGCATTTTATCTAATTAATAAAAAAAAATCAGCCTTAGAAGACCCACAACCAATTCTAATTGAACACGCAGATAGCAATGAATGAACAGTTTTGCTTACTAAACTTAACTTATTAAAGAGCTAATAGAAGCTTGATTTCCTAAGTAACCAGTTCGAACACAGCGTGAAATAATAAATTACAAATTAGTCTGGTTTTCGATTAATACTTAATTTCTAATTGAATACATAAATAATATTTCGGGACGTCATATTATTATTAGTGAATGCAAAAAGCATTTTTGTTACCGTTTTTGTTGGACGTCCCACTCTGAATAACCTATAGACTTGACACCTTAAAATTAAAGTAGGTAATGTCTAACAAAGTAAGCAATAATTAGCCATCTTGGAATGAAAAAGTCTTATTTTATACCCCAAATTGGACAAAAAATCTCATCGTTAGACTAAATAAAAACGATTTTTTTATGTTAAACAATTTCATTTATAGTATACCTAAAATATTAAACATGATAAGTATCTTTGTTCATTTTATAAGCTTTTTTGTTTAACGTTTTACCAAATACAGCCTTTTTCCGCATTTCCTTAAGGAATTTCGGAATTGGACAAGAATTTTTATTGCTGTCCCTTGCAGACATCGCACGTGATTTATTCCCTATTTGATTCCCGGGACACGCGCACGGTAAACATGTAAACATCCTAAAAAAACGGACTTGTTTATTTCAGAATGTTTTTAATCGATAATGGTTATATCAAAGTATTTTATTTACTGTTGGTAAAGGCTTTTTTTTTAACTTTCAGATTGTGCTTTAAGACCGTGAAATGAAATGTTAACAAAATATGAGATACTTACAATCTTTAAAGGTCTCACCGCAACATATTGAATTCGTGACCATTCAGATACATTATGTCCAAGTTACCTCTTACAGTGTTCAAAATACTGTAACTTAATTACAAAGCAAAGCGTTAAAAATTACTCAAAATACTTCCATTCACCATATGCGCAATCGTTAACAAAATTCACTCCCAAACAAAACAAGAAAACATCGCAAAGTTGTTAACTCGAAAATTGGGAACCAAATATCTTTTCAACACCAAGGAGTATTATTTTAAAAGAAGTTTTCGCTAATTCGAGAGGGCACGAGGTAATTTCGGTGGCCATATGGCGTTAACAATAGGGCAGGGTCAATAACATGTGTAAGCATCCCGACAGTGGGACGTCCCACTTGCTCGCGATGACCTAACGTTCGTCCACTTGATTTATATAGAGCTGTTGAGCTGTGTGTCTTGACTCTTTTGATGTGACAGTGAGCGTTATTTGAATTTTGAGTGAATAGCCTTTATCTCTTAGTGAACTGACTTAATTTTCATATTAATTATGTAGTACATTTTAAAGTGTAAGGAAAAACACCTACATTAATAGTATACAGTAAATTGATATAACGTGCGATTTTCCATGGTTTCTTCAGATAAAACAGATAATAAGAAATATAATATGGTTTTTTCCGAGACTAATGTGAATATAATATTTTTATTGAATGTTTTAATCTATAAAACCTGCCAGGCCAATTGATCAAAAAAATATATAAAAATTCGTATTCATATTTAAATGTCGTTTTAAAAGGCGTTGTAAATTTTGAATAAAATTGTCCATAACCAGTGTAACTGGTATTATCAACTCTATAAACTTCTTCCCTCCTTATAAACTCTATTACAGCAGGTCCAATCAAAAAATCATTTTTTACGATATAAATTCTACCAGACACGGCTCATACTCGAATTTAAATGACTTACAAAGTTGTTATAATAATAGATGATCATCTATATTGGACATTATATTGTTTATTATAATACTGACTTTTATTATGCTTTAAAAAATTATAACTAGATTTACTAATGATATGGGTCTATAAGTAGTCGTAAAATTACTTATGTATGAGAATGTAGTTTATATCAAACAGTAACGTACAACCCAAGTTCATTCTGGTGTTGTCTGTTGACCTATTTACAGAATTTTTTAGCTGACTTTTTCTAGTTTTGCCTGTAAAACTTGTAAAGTTAAAAAACAACCGTTTCCGAAATTTTACATAATACGTTCACGTTTGGTTTGCATAATATAATTAGAGAATTTTATTTTTAAGTAAGTAAGTCCTTAATCCTAACTGTAGAATTCTGTGGAAGTAATTCAAGGTTAAAATTCAAGGGACAGTCGTTCCTACCGTCATTTCTACAGTACAGGGGCCCCGATCGAATTGAGATTAAAATTGCCTATGTCCTTTTCCGTGACACAAGTTTCCTCTGAGTAAAGTACTGTTATCATCCGGTCTCTTGCGATCCAACAAACAACATTTGAATAGTTAAACCATTTTAAATAATCAGCAGCCTTTTTTGAGAATTAGGCTATCGAATGTAACAAGATATTTTGAAATGTGATTAGTAGTTGCAGAGATTTGCGCTTCGACACTAAATAACATTAATATTAGAATAGGTTATTTTATAAATAAATATGTATTTTTGTTTAAGTATTGTTATTTTGCTGTATCTTTACTTTCACGAATTTCATAGTTTTAGACATACTTGTATTTCGCTATTTATTCTTAGAAATCTATTCTGTATTTAAAGTTTTGAGCTCGTATGTTGCTGCCTGCAGTTCATTACTTTGTTTTTATGTAAATGAGGTGTTTCTAGGTATTTTAAATATCCTGCGAATCCAAACATTCTCCATCAGATCTAGTTAAAAGGAAGACTAGCTTCACTGGTCACTCAATTTATTAGCAGGTATACAATGAAATATTTCACATAGATATATAATATGTAATATCATTATGTATTCCGATTGAAACCTAACGTTTGTCCAGTGAACCGCAGCGCCATTCATCATTAATTTAGCTTTACTAAATTATATACAAGCGGCGCCCCGCGGTTTCACCGGAGTGGTTTCCGTTCCCTTGGACTTATTGGACTAAAAATAATGTACTGTTCAACATAGGATATCTGTATAAATAAATAGCTAAACATCTTTTATTGTATTGAAACCAGATTTTTTTAGGACTAAATTGAGGAATGTTTGAATCTTTAAATTTTGTTTCGTCTGTTTTTAATTAAACAAGGCAAGGCAGGACTTTCTTACCTCGTCACATATAAAACTTAAGTTAAACAATAATAACTATGAGTGAGTTTTTAGAAAGGAAAAAGAAGCCATTAAGAAATGCAAAGCTATAGAGGCTGGATTAAGAAAAGAAAACAATTTAAAATGTGCCATGAATTTTGTACAAATGGCAAATCTAACCATTGTCCAAACTAAAACAAAAGCACATCATCAGAAAGAAGACAATCCAAAGAGTTTCATTAGAAATAAAATACATACGTTAATATTTTTTGTTGCAACGACAGTATACCCAACGAGCACTCGCATTCGCATCGCAACATTAAGAACGTTTGAAAAAGCGTATGCAAAGGTATTATGAACAGCCACGGTGGATAAACTTTTTGTGTCTATTGACGATACTCGGAGTTCAGACGTATACAAATAAGGTAATAGAAGATTATGCTTGATTACGTTGTATCTTTCATAGTATTGCATTAAGCAAGATAATGCAAGCTTATCGTTGTCAAGTAAGCAACTGTTATGGGTCTTTAAGCTCGTGTGTTTGTTTGTTTGTAATAAATTGAACGCCAAGACGGATTGCTATAAAATGAGCAATATCTATATGTGTAAGGTATGAGAGGTCTACGATTTGTATTATCCCTTATGATAATGTAGAGTTTGCTTTAGGCCTCAAAATAAGTCAATTTAATGTATCAAAAACAGTGTCGTAACGTAACAGTGTCAGTTAAACTTATAACATTTTTCCTCCTTATTTTTATATTTAATGCATCTTTTTCTGCTTATGAAATGGCAAAAAATAAGCTTATTATTTAGGTCGGTTTAATCGGTATAATTAATTATTGTTAAACCTATTTATCGAAACAACAGAGCACTTAAATATTCCGTTAATTTTATAGGACCTTAAATACATCATTATGTAGATAAATCGAAGCCTAACATTTGTTAATCCAGCCACAAACTAATTCGGGCGAAAGCATTTAGCATTAATTTGCCTTAATTAACGGAATGTGACTGAAATTAGAATAGATTTTGATTGCCATTGTATTTGTTGTACTTCCAATATGCTAATACTAAATACACTATTTATTCTAATGATTTTAGCCTTTAATTGGATTAAAGTCTTGTAATTACTAACGGATTTTTTTTACTGAACAAGCCTACCTATTAAGTAGATTTAACGAATATAATTTCGTAAATAATACTGTTGATGTAGCTCTCAACGGATATTTTCCGTAGTAGAGTATAAACAATAACAGAAAAAAAACTTTACCCTTTTTTATCATTCTAACTAAAACAACGAAATAAATCCACAAAACATTTAACAATAAAACACAATAAACCATTCGTAAAACAAATAAAAATACGAAAACAAAATCTCTACTTAAAAATAGAACCGACATCTAATACTCAAATAAATCCTTCCTAACAAGAACAAAAGACAAACGCCAAAGAGGGAATACTCGTAATCCGACATCTTTACAAAATAATGCAACCACGATATTATTGAGCTAGGTTAGATACACACATATACCTTAGAGTATAAAATGGTAAACTGTAAAAATATAGTGCACCTAAGTTAGTATGAACTGAGAGTAGTGTCAATAAGCGTAATCAAATTAGTGTCAATACAGAGATCGCAGTTTCGTTAATACTATCTCAAAACGTAATATTCATTACGTTGGAGCCTTCAATATTTTCGCATAATCGTCAGTCTTCACTCTGAAAATTACTAAATGTGCGACTATTTACAGCTATAAACGTGATTAGGATTTGTAAAACGGGCTACTAGCGACGCGTGCACTCCAAGCGTACTTGTGTATACTCTACGGCATACACAAATATAAGATGGAAGAATATGAAATATCTTCAGTGGTTACAACAAATTCGTATACCTCAAAATATTCATAGAGCTTATTCTCTTGAGGAATCGGTACGCCTTGATGAAACGTTCACAAAGAGATATTTATGAAAATGTTTGTGTTTTTGTCCTTTATTTTTGTGTACCGTCCCGGGAGATATCTGGCACATTTTTGTAACTCTTAGACGATTCTGTTGTGTCCAAATTCTTTGATTGAGATGAATAAAAGTATTATACAAATTACGTTATGAATATGCTTGGTAATTTGGAGATTATTTATAACCAGTCTCTTCAAAAATCCTCAAATAAAACTGCTGTAAATAGTTATTACCAGCAGTCACGAAATAGTTCTGAGTGTAGCTAGTCTTTAGACCTTTCGACGAAATAGCAGGTTATGATAATTTAAACTAGACAATAGATTCACAGACTTTAAATTCAATCAGTCGGGCACATGCATATGAATTTACGTCAGAAAGTCAATTCGCGAAATCATTTTACGCTGAACAAAGGGGTCTTCGTAAAAGGTGACGCCGACGCACGAACAATTCAGTAATAACCCCATTTTGTGAGGATTTACTCGGCAGAAAAATGACGTCATATTTAAAAAGAAAAACTGCGGATATAAAGGTGTTGTCTTGAAGGCAGGGTAAGTCAAAGGGCTGAAGGTTCAGCCGGACAATTCATAATTCACAGTTCCTTCCGGCGTTGTAAATATTGAAAGGGGTATTTTATGCTTGGAAGAAATTATCTTTATTATTATGAAATGCGTAAGTTTTATGAATAAATTTAGTCATTGAAAAGATAAATGGCGGTAAAGCTATTGGAAGAATATCTTTATTAACCCTTGTCTACTACATATTAATATAAACGCCGCAAGTAAAACAAACGGCAATAAAAGCTCCATTATCAAATAACTACGTAAGATAACAAAATGCAATCAGAATACATTAGCAGATCGATACCACAATCTTACCATCATAAATCCAAGTTGTCGCGGAAGCATAAAACTCGTTTAATTTACCGTCATAGATAATTATACAATTGCAAATTATTCTAACCGTACCTCAAGTTACCAACGACCCGTTGTTTATCTTTAATCACCCTTTACTTTTTCCCTTTCACCCCTTTTGTACCCCGTAGAGCTGGATTAGGGTACCTAAATTACGGTCGAACCCCCGGATAAAAAAGGAAAATAAAATCTGACAAGTAAAAATAAATTGTTGGTTGTTTAATTAAATAGGGGTCTTAATTGTTGGAGCTAAGTATGGTCGGGATGACCTTATGCAAAAATACGGTTTTAGCTGTAAGCTCGGATATATAGATTTTAGGTATAACATACATTGATGGAATTTGAATTTTAATGCTTGAATTTTATGAACAAATATTCATAAATACTGAGAGTTTACGTACCTTGCAAATAGAAGATGATGTTCAATTTCCGGATCTGTAACAATGTATAACTTTACAAAAACATATTTTAAAAATTATTACTTTTCTATTTCCTAATGCTACGACGGCCATGCCCAAGTAGCGAAATCTCTATGTTTTTGTCAAACATTTCAAGCTAACCACAACACAATAACAAAAAGTCTTCATTAAACCCCACACTCATACATCCATAACAAGCAAACAAATTCACCGATCCCACGATAAATCCTCCGTATTTCTGAACGTTTTAAAGAAAATTTTCTCAGCTAAACACTGTAAAGAGGCTTCCCATTCAAGATCGAGATATCTCCGTCAACACGAGAGGCGTGGACACCCTGGTGGCAGTATTATGCGGCCTCACGCAGCAGGATTCTATAACCCTTCCAACCTAACTCATGATTTCGCTATCTGGTGTTGGGATCGGCGAATTTAAATACGATTTTGGCTCACCCCAGCATTACGCGTTTTGCTTGTACACGCAAATTTAGGGGCCCCACGGTAATGTCTTGAGGTGTTTCGAATTGTTTGAGTTTCTTTCAAAGAGATTTTTATCCAGATAGGGATGGATTTCTTTTCTTTGTCTTTAATATAAAATGGTTGCGTTAGCGGTTTTAATGTTCAGCCTATTATGTAATGGTGTGCAAGCTCAAAATCATGGGGGTAGATAAAAGATGAAAGTTTAACCTGCAGTTAATTACTCGGAACGGAAAAAGTTATTGTATCTCAGTTATAGAGATGATTTTCCTTAGTACTGTGCTATTTATAGCTTTCAAATATATAGCATCATATAAGACACACACATTTTATTGGTACCTAAATCTTTCAATGCATTTTGATCCTGATTTGAATATGAAAGAGAAACATAAAATTCATCAAATGTTTATCGACGTCCAAGCTGTGTGAACCAGCTTAGGAAAACGAACTATTTAATGGTCGTGCGCCAATGCCAGCTGACTTATACAGTAAACACTAAATTTTGATTCGAGTATTGGATATAAATCAAAATGACATATGTTAGGGAACTTATGCCAATTTCACACTTAAGTTTACGATGTAAATTATTGAATTACTTGATAGGCACTAATTCACTTCAGTAACCAATTAATGAGTGACTGAGCATAGATTTAAGTATTGACTTTATAGCTTCGTTCTTCTCATGCTAGTAATGGTAATTACCAATAAAGATATATATTTTAGAGTAGCTTTTCCCCGCGGTTTTATCTGCGTTGGATTCACTACCCTTTTAAAATAAATAAAATATCCAAAAAAGTAGCTTAAGGGGTGCCTTAAAACAAGTGAAAATCCCATCAAAATAGGCCCAGATGTTTCTGAAATTAGCCCCAATAAACAGTATTTCTAATTTTATTTAATTGTATATGCATTTGTTGATTGTTTCTTTCCATATGAGAACATACCATTTTTTCTTTTATTCAGGATATTTTTGAGATTTGCATTAGCAAGGTTGCAATGCTCATGGACACATTAGTAAACAATGTTGTCGCCTAGTCGGAGTTGTCGTGATGGAAGGCACGACTTCGCACTATGAGGACTCCCGCCATCCTCGATGCTCAGATAAAATAAATGTAAACTTGTAATACCAAGAAAAATATTTATACTTACATATTATTTTGTAAAGACCATTTAAAGTTGGACTGGTGAATCAGAAGCACCATATTAATTTGATGTCCTATTTTTTGCGCATTTTGCGCAAAGGAAAGTGAAAAATTGTGGAGTTGTTCAATACTTAAGTACTAGTAATTAGTTGAAATTCTATTTTTTTGAGATATTTCAATTTATATCATAATTTATCATTTAATTACCAATAATCGAAAATTGTAGAATGTTTACTTAAAGATCATCAGACTCATCCTTACTGAGATTAAATTACGTCTCTTCAAAAGATTATGTCCAAATTAAATAGTAGCAGGTCAAGGGAGCAATCAACAACATCCCTGTAATACTGTCATCACCAATACGTCATCAAAGCATGGTTGTATATCACGTCATCCGGACAGCTCTTTGTAATGGTCGATCGAGAGGCTCATGTTCAGAACTTGACGTTTACTGGCCCATACGTGTATATGACTGATGGAACTAACAAGAGATATTAATCTTTATTACAGTGAACTTTAGGTATGTTTTTGGTAAACTGAAAAGAGAGCGAAAGTTTTCATTTTGTCATACAAATAAATTACGGCGATGAATATGGTTGGAACGCTTTGGGAGGCTTGCAAATTAGCTGTTACATAGTATTGGCATTTTGTTAATTTTAAACGGAAATACATAGCTATAAATTACCAAGTATTGGGACATGTTTTCCACAGGTTATGGAAAAGTAGTTTAAAATGGATAACTGTCAATTGTTTTAAAATAAGAAATCGTACTGGACAGCGACAATAAGTTTTAAAATTTCCTGTTTCACTTTATTGACAACACATAAACCATACTGAAGCTTTCAAGTTATAAATGTTTAAAGAAAGGAGAGGCCTTTGCCTGACAGAGGGAGCTTATATAAGCTACAAAAAAAATGTTGTCCTCATGATACAGGCCGTAATGTGACAACACGCTTCAAAAAGATTGTCAATTGAATACCCCAATGTATAAAGATAATTTCATATTTATACCGGGTAATTAATGCATTCTTCAATAATAAGGCACCTTATTAAATTTTAACAGCACTCTGTGTCAACTTTTACGTTAATTGTGGCATGTAATAAAATGTTAATGAACTCATTGAAAAATGCAATCGCTCGGTTGTTATTCAATTACCCACCCGTATGAACGATCGCGGTGTACGAATTCATGGCATAATTAATTGTGTCTTTTTAAAAGTGTCAGATCTTTTCAAGCTTCATTTTTACAACCCTATGGAAAAAGTGGTGGAAATTTGTGTGTATCTGTCTTTGTCTTACCCTTAGAGTATACATAATCAACTAGAGTGAGCCTATCAGAGTTTGAACGTAAGCACTAGTGTGAACTAGTTTTGTCGCGAATTATGTACGAAGATGGAGTTTGCCGTTTTAAAAAATCTATCTCGATATTTTCGTATATAAGTTTCTCAGTACACGAAAATTAACGAAAAACAAAATGTACTAGGTTCCGACTAAAAACTGCTCTCGCTTGGCACAAGGGGAAACTAGCGATAGTAGCAGTCTATGTATACAGTACGTCAATGGTCTTACCACTTAAACGAATGAACCGATTTTGATACGGTTCTTTTTTCTGTTCGAAAGCTGTTGTACTTGAAATTGTTCTAATGATTTATTGGAAGACACTATTGGGTAATCTGAAAATAATGACTATTGTGGCGTGGTTTAAACAATTCAAATTCTTAGTAATATTTTTCTTTAAACATTATATTTGTTATTTAGTTGTGTAATAAATGTATGTAATGTTATGGTTGACTACAAGCTGCCCTAAGGGAAAGTTTCTTGTATCTATCTTATTTATATGTTACTTGTGTCTACACTACAGTCTAGACGGTCATTTAGCAATTCAATAGCATTTTCGGTTTCATGTTTCTATTTATGTCTAGCAAATAAATAATTCATTTTAAAATTACATTCAGGACTATTTTTATCTTTCTAATTTATATTAGTATCTTTAGAACAGAAATAGAGTGAGAAGAAACGCATAGAAAACAAGAGTATTTTTTTTGAGAAATAATACAGTCACCTCAAGATCAAGGTATCAACAATTCGAAGTGGGTATTTAACTGGCCCTTATTTATACCGTGTGAACGAAATCAATTTAGTATGTCAAAAATCCTAACACTAAAATGAAAACTATTTAAAGGCAGTATGAATATTCTAAGAACGACAAGCTTGTTTCTGTTATGGTTATAAAACATTTTATTTCTATCGACTGTCATGGCCGTTCTAGTTTATGTGAGTTTAGGCGCGTATTATTTATAGGCGCTGCTCCATTTAGCATGCAAAGCTTGTAAAATAAAATGAACTATTTATTTATAAAGTTATCGTTTTGGTATTCAGATACTTTTCTTACCATTTATGGTTATTAGTAAATCATGTTGACGTTTTTGGGTTAAATATGTACTATCACGCCAGTTTTCCCTAAAGGGTAGCAGCGGGTTCCATATTTCACCGATGACGGGTTTAAGTTAACTGCAAGCGAGTCTTGCCTTTTCCGAGCATAATTCTAAATCTCGGGTTGCTGCTAAGAATTTTCTAATTAAAAATCCCATTACATTTTACTCGTTCTGATTAATCGGAAAAGGGCCTTGCTTTGCAGCTTAATGTTAACCACCAAGTCAGTAAAGAAAAAATAAAATAATAAACTTAATTTGCTCACATTTAAAAATGTTCGTATAATAAAAAAATAAAAAAAAAATATTAAAAATGTTTATTTTCTCATCATCACATAATATTACACAGTTAGTAAATATGTTCTTAAATAGAGACTGGTGTCTGTGACAGGTAAAACCTGAGTTACAGATCACCAAATATAAATTAATATAAATTTTTAACCGATACTGTTTGTCTACAGCTGAATAATTTGGGAAATGCATTCACCAGAATAGTCGCATAGGGGTGCTACAATAGTGCCGCGTATAATTACTGCGTAATATACCAAACTCACCAATTTACATGTTATATTAATTTAAATTGCCCAGCCGTCTGAATTCGACGAAGCATGTTTAAATTACGAGTACGATTTTATTGAAAATTAAATATGAATAATGTGTAGTGTGCACCAATTGGTAGAGCTTTATAACAATTGATCGCTGTATTTGTATTAAAACTCATTATCGATGTCCTTAACAACGTTTGGCATCGGCAATTAACAATTAAAAGTGAATGTTTCAATTTGTTAAACAAACATAGAATAGAGTTGCAATGATTGGGATTTTTTAGATTATTGTCAATAAAAATATCGACAGTGGGTTCGAAAGTTTTCTATTTTTATTAGATTATTTATTTATTAAAAGACTATGGAAGACTAAATATAATAGTGAGAAAAAAACAGTATGAATATCCGACAGGCAATAACAAGTAGTTTTGCGTGATAGGGATATTATTTAAGAGCATAAAATAATAACATGTATTGCTACTCACAATCCAACAGTTGTCTAATTCAATCATAAAAAAATAAGTGAATCCTAGACAACAGTTCCCGGGCCATCCATAACAAATGACAATAAATCACACTTTACCGATAATTGAAACATAGAAAGCATTTTACGGTCACCATTTAGTACCAACCTGCCACTATTGCCACTAACAGTTGCAAGTAATGCTTCAACCATTACAACCGCATCAATATAATATGTCAAATGGACGGGAATCATAAAAAATAATATATCGTTAGGATGAGTTCTATTTACAGATGGAGTTCCGTATATTATTATTATAACTCTATAGATACACACACATACTATAATGAATTGCGTGGATTTTTTGTGAATACTTAAGTAATTTTGTGACTGTTTTTCTGTGCTTAAATTGACTTAATTGGGAAAACTACTGTTTCTTCATTTAATGTGTCATAACTAACAATAAATACCTCAACATTGTAAATTGAACAAAAGTTACCATTCTATTTTAAGCTGGATGCAAATTGTTTCATGTAACGCAAGTACAAAAGTTACAGATAGAATATTGTCATTCCTAGAATAAAATAATTACATATTTGATATGCGCTCAACTAAGTAGGTGTATATTTATGTTATTTATATACACTGCTCTGACTTTTTATTAAAAATGCCTTAAGCATAATAAAAAAAAAACTATTCAAAATAAAATTATAATTTGGTAGCTGACAATGCAACTACCAATTTACATCTACAACTCAAACCCGACGACTAAAAAGTACAACAACTTCTGTATACGTAATACGGGAACCCAAAAACACGGATACGTCACAGTGTCTATTGAGGATCAGAATACGGTAAATGATGCCATTAAGTTCAATAATACACCGCAAGGGAATGACAATGTTGGTAGATACCGGATTTGTAGGGATCTCTTTGTTATTCACTCGCTGTTTGGGGTTAATGTATTTGCTCTTTTAGATCCTTTTTTTATATTATACATTACGACCGTTTTAAGTATTGAATTAGATGGACGAATGTAAATTTATTATACTTTTTAGTAGATGTCTTTTACATTTGTTTTATGTTGGTACTAAATAATATACGCCTATGCTCGTTAAATAAAAGACATATAGATTTTTTTTAATATTTTACCCTAAAACAATTTCTATACGGTATGAAAAAATATCTATTTACCGAGATAATTATGAGAGAGAGAGTTTTACAAAATGTTAATCAAAAAGTAATAATGTTTTATTCAAACAAAGCAATTAGTAAGCAATATATTAATTCAGTAAACAATAAAATAAATACAATTATGAATATAATGATCATTTAATATGTACCGCAAATTCAATGAATTCATGAAGTGCATGCGTTAATGTGATCATGATTAACTTTAAATATACAAATTCGTGATTTTAATAACTATTTTAATGTTCATATCAATAATTTTATCTGGGTTCCTGTTAAACGTAGATTGGTTGCATAAGCCACATAATATTAATAGACAATAAAATCTTAGGACAACTCACACACGGCCATTAGAATCCTAAACTAGGTAGAGCCTGTACTAAATTAACCAAACCACTGATAATAAATACATATTATAGATAAAAACAAAAAAGAAATACATACTCCTCACACTAGGCCTTGGGTGGGAATCGATACCATGACCCCTGATTTAGCAGTCAAGGTCACCACTAGAACAAAACGCCAATCAAAAAATGCGGGTGCATGAGCGTCACATACCTCAGAATTAGACTAGTGACCATGGCGTAAATCAGATAGATGTTATATATTATACATACTGTATTCCAAATTTATACGTAAGTAATTTTTAACTAGAACCTTCCTATCTCAAGATATAGGCTAAAAACAGACACACAAACAACAATACAAAAATCTCGTAAACCTTATATTTATTTTAAATAAAGCAACGATTTTTCAGATGCATTAAAATTGTAAACAATAAATAACTTCATACATTTATTAAATAGTTATTTGGTTAAGTAGTTCACACATTACTCGATCGTAGACTGTTTTCAATACTCGGATTAAAACGAATCTGCTTTCTCATTCAATGGGATATTCTCAATGATTGCAGAGGGATCATTTCCACGGAATCAATTAAAAGTATTGCAGATTTTTTATTGTTTCGTTAAGATGATTTAAATATAAAATAATCTCTTTATTATTACTTTTTAATCCTTTTGCTCAATGCTCACACTTGAATAAGTATTTTATTCAATCTTGGCTCTTGAATGCCATCAGTGTCGAGTTTATTTCATACTCAAAAGTCATAAAATTATGTAAATGTTTTGATAGCAGAATCTTAGTTCCTTAGTTATCATTCTTAATTTTAGGTTACAAGTCAATGAACATGTTACCATATTACCTATATATTATATTTGATCAGATTTTATGTCAATTGAATATAATACAACGACTAAAGCAAAAAACTTGAGTACCTCTGTAAAGAAGATTATTTATTTTGATTCACATATCGGAGAAAAAAGTAAAAATAAAACAATTTATGAAAAATCAAAATCATACGTATTTTATCAAGAGCCTACTCAACTCAATTAGGCTGTGACTTTCAGTCGACTGAAAGAAATTAGATCTAATAATAGGACCAATAGCTATCTAAAAATATTTGTGATCAATCTGTAAAACCTCCTTGACATTGTTGTGAATTGAGTAACTTATATTTTGTTAGTATGACCTATTTCGATCGCACACGAATTTATTTTTTAAGCAAAATGAGAAATATGTTTTTTTTTTCAGTACTTTATTTATTACATATAAACAATAAGTAGGTAACGATTTTTTATTACAAATATGAAGTTTGCGAAAAGAATATTACAAAATGGAATCTAACTCGATATTTTTTTGTGCAAAGCTACAGTTTATATTAAAAAAATAAGCTCTTATGTATGAATTCAGTAGACTCGTTTAATCTGACTATGGAAGTTCTACTGTCTAGTTCTATGATTTACTGTGCCCGTTCAAGGACTCGCTTTAACTGTCATAGTATGATATAACCCATTTCCATTTTATCATGCCGTGAAGCTCAAACATATATTACATATTGTCACAATCGATTTATTATACACGCCATAAATCACATCTGAGTGACCAATACAAATACTCACAGCACATAAATCAAGATAAATACACGATGACATCAAACACTGATTAGCTAAGCAAGGGAATAAGATTAGCTCGAATAATACAAATCTATTTACCAATAACAACCAAACAGCAGGCGAAATTTGAAATAATATTTGCGGAACCCGCACGTTCCTACAACAAACAGTGGGTTGTTATGACAAAAAGCTCTTTAATACAGAATAAATAAAAGCCCAAATTAACTAGTACATTTTATCATTATTACAATATATTTAAACTAAGGTTCGGGGCCACTAGTCAGTATTAAACTTAAGCCGGTTACGTCCCTCCCTATTTTCTGATGGAGATTTATGTCAGGGGATCAAAAGTTTCCAGCCCGCACACTACAGCGTTCGCGGAATCTTTTATTAGTGTGTATGTGTGCGGCACGCGTTCGCGAGGTACGCTCGTTTGCAAATTTTGTTTCGGAAATATTATTTCGCTATTTATGAACAATTCGCTGTCAGTTCTAATAAATAAATAGCCGTTGAAACATACCGCTCCGGTAGTAACGTTCACGGTTGAGATAATAAAAATATACGTAACTTATGTAGTGGTCGTTACGTTTCGTTCGTTTCATAACTGTTGGTAATTCATTTTCTCATTAAATGTTTAATTTTAGTGATAGGCGGCGCGGCGGGTTTACGAGACGGGATTTACGATGGCATGAAGTGTTGTGCGCGACAGTACGTACGGTGCAATGTGGTACTTGCTTGCCAATGCTATTAATAATTTAACTGGAAGGCGCCCAAGCGCGTTTCACTGCCAACCATGGGGCCATAAGTTCATATCACAGCTTAACTAAAGAAATTATGATGGTTAATAATTTAGACTTAAGTTTTATTAATTAGCTGAAAACTTGAGATTGCAGAAAGTATATTTTTGTACTTTTATTTACCTTTCTTTTACTGCTAAAGTCAGATCAGATGACAGAAGCAAGTAAAATAAGCATCATAAGGACTCTTTTTCGTAACTTTACTATGATTTATTCTTTCTTTTTGATACCCTATCCAGTAGCTTTAGTTCCTTGCTACGACCGTCAGTTTTTGCACGTGTCCTGACTTCCCGACACATCCCCATGTATTTGCTCAATGTTTGGTGCTATTTATTTATTTATGTGCCTGTCTAATGATTGGGGGCGCTTTGATTCGACGTATTAAAACGACACGAAGCTCTATTATTGTTTTTTGTGTGATGTATGTGTGTTTTTCTTTTGTTCTCGCTTTTTTGTTGGTATTTCTATAGAAACTTACGTATAATGTAATTTTTTTACATAAATATTGAATCTTTGTACATAGAGAGACATCTGTTCAATGTAACTGTACATTTATTTTAGTAGTTAACTAGTTTTGTTTGTATATAATGAATTTAAATGTACACAATATACTGGCTACGGTAACTATTAGCTATGACTAGGCTAATAAGATCGTTTACTTTGATCAAATCTAGCACCTATTAAACCCGTACATTGATATTGTGGAAAAAACACCGAAATTTCAAGCAATCAATTAGGTATTCTACTTGCATCGTACCTGTCCGTCTTTTAAAACATTTTGCCATATTTACCATTCTGTAAAAGAGTGGCGTACAAAATAAGTTTCCAACGATATTTATACACAGCAAACACAAAATATCACTTCACCAGTTTCAAACACAAACATTCATCATTCAAATTAAAACGAAGTAATATTAACTGGAAACTTTCCATCTATTTTCGTATCAACAAATTACACGCAACTCAAAACTCAAAATGTTTTCACGAAATTACTTTTTGACGGACAGAAATGTTATTCTTTCAGCTAGTTAGTCAGTGAGTTGGCTACAAAAATACTATCCTGTCGACAGTATAAGGAAACTTTATACTAAAAAGTTGCAGAGATGTTTCATCAACACAATTTGAACGAAAATAGTCTAAAGTTCTCACTAGTTTCAAATGATGTGTTGTGTGTGATTTAGCATACGCGACATAAATCTTCATCAAAACTGTGTCTGGAGAATAGTTCCTGCTTTGTTTGTTTTCGTTGTTTGACGGTACGATATTTAAGTTGTTTTATAAATTGAATATAGGTACCTATTTTGAGCAGTTTTATTTTACATGAACTTAAAGTTTTTACTTAGAAAATATAGATTTAAGCTGCATTTACACTATAACACTTACAGTGATACTTCAGATATTTAACTTTTCATATATCTAAATTTGTCACATTTCAGTTATAATTTATAGTAAGTTTAGCGTCAGTTATAGCGCGCTTAGGCGGTTTCAGGTATTTTAGTAAAACATAAATAACTAATCCCCTAAATCTTCTAGTTGTGTACAAATACTACAACACATTTTCGTTACTTTGTGACTATAAAAAAAAATACTAATTTATAGTAGTAATAAATTGTAAATAATTCTCGTATAGTACAACAATGGACACACTACAAGTCGAGACATAACTCACTAATACAGCTAGTTATGGCACAATAAATTCGTTAGGTCAGTTAACTTGAATTTGTTGTACCACGTATTTTGATAGTCCCATTTATTTTCGGTATATTTCGATCATTTTGAACTAGGGTTGGTGGTCTAAAGTACATAGACCACTCGCAAGTAATTTTTAATAGACACAACAGTTGTGACCAAAAAAGTTACGAAACCAAAAAACACTGCAGAAAAAGCAAAAGATAAAATAATATTTAACAAATATTATGTCCAAATATACAGCCGATACACAAATAATTCTTTGAACTGTCCACAACGCGTAAAAATGTATTTGAAATGTTTCGTGACAGAATATTTAGTAAGTATTAGTATGTGATTGTTGATACAAAGTTATTCCACCAATTGACTGTGTTAAAATTAAACGTATTTTAAATTAAATACCTAAGCTTTTCTATTTATTTGCTTATTTCTGACAACTATGTTAGAGTTATTAGAGAGGTACTCCACCTCCAACACAGCATATGAATTATCAACAAAAATAATTATCAAAAAAGAATAATTTAAGTAATTAAGGAGTTTTCATACTTTACATTATTCTACAGCTATCGATGTATACTCATTTTATTGGTATACGTAGGTGTTTAAGCGCACAATCCCGGATTACGCTCATACAAAGCCAGTACAGTATTACCATCGTTGTTTCTTCATAATCTGTGGGGACAAAAGCCTATATTCTGAACGAAAAATCCATTGTGCGTCAGATATTTTGTTGACACAAAAGTCTATAAATAAAGCTTTGGTTGTTTAACTATTATTGTATTTTTACGTAATTCTGTTAAACTGTATTTGAAATTTCGTTCTTATTTTATTTTAAAAATAAATGAGCCTTAAAGGTCACCTTAGTATGGCAACTATATCCACGCTGTACAGAACAAAATAAGGTGAAATAGAGAGATTAATGTCTCTAGTCTACAATAGTATGGGTGGCATTACTGTGGGTATAGTATGAGAGGAGTGTCTGGAAGGATATGGGAAAGGCCTTTCCCAGCATTGTGACATTGTTCCTTGACCTACCTAATGTTTAATACCGCAATAAAATTAAAATGGACATGAAATTAAAAGATGGGTACAACTCAACAATTTAATCTAGTTTGGTTTATGTGCCCAAAGGTTTCCCAAGCCGGGTCAGATTAGATGCACAATAACCTTTGAATTAAAATTTACCTTCTGAAAATTCAATAGATATGTAGGTCTAGTCAATTCAATAGTTAACGTAAATATGAATTACTTGGGTCGCATATTAAGGTATAAAGGGATGAATATATAGACTCATCCTCGCTGTATCTGCCTAACAATTGCATTATCACGTTTGCTACAATGAAGCTCTTGCATCGATGATCTGGAACTAAGCTAGCTCTCCGAATATTGTCAGCTATGTATATCCGACATGTAGAACTATCGATTTAGATAGAGGATGCTACGAAAATAAGGGGTGAATCACAGCTTTTGTGCATATAGAAAAAAAAACGAACTACACTGTACTTCCAAGAAAGAAATAGTTCAGTCTGAAAATTTTTTGACCATAATCTAATTTTGATCAGGAGGTGCTAATTTTATAAGATAAAACATATATTTCGTGAAAATTGACTATTTTTTCTTTAATAAACTTGTTAATTATAATGCGCAGAATCAGAAATATGACCACAAATATTGGTACCACCCTGAGTACCATTGACCGATTGTTAATAACGATTATCAACCTTAGTGCTTTGATGTAAAGTCTAATTTCAATGACAGTGTTACCGTGCTTTGTGCGGTAGACCGTACTATGACTGTCTGAACATATAGTTATAGTATTCGAATTTACGATAAAGTTATTTAACTAAAAGTATTCTTTAAAATATTGATTCCGATGTTTGTTTAAAGCCAATATCCTGAAATAGATATCGGATATTTTAGCTTGGATTTCTGTGTCAAAAGTTGGTTAGATTTTCGCAGTACTAGAACTAATATTTGCGATGTGGCTACGAATCAACATTGATAGTATTGGAGGAAAAATTGTGGTTTTGGTTAAATTGAAAGCTACGACTAAAATGGAATATTTGTATTTTGTTACAAGATTTATCTATTTACTCCTATTTCTTGTACATTCACATTTTAATTTTGAAATTGGCGATAAAATAATTACTTTCAAAACAGGTATGGATAGTAATATTAGCATACTTTACATAGACGTATGTTATAAGATTGAACTCACCTTAACTAGCTTCTTATTTAACGATCACAATATAGTTACATCAGAATCATTAACAATTAATTTGCTCACTATAACTTGAGGCATCAGAATAAATAAATAATAAAGTCCTAAATCCTTGACCAATAGGATCGTTATAACTGGTAGCTCTAATATATATGTATATCTGTCTAATAGTTGTATACAGTAGCTCTATGAATTTCCGGTCAACGTCAGTGCTCAGTACGGCGTAATTGAATCACAATATGCCGGCGACAGCTAGTTCTAACAATATTGTGCCTAGAACTTGTAATGGTACAGTTAAAGATAGCTTTGGTAACAAGTATGACGGTTCAATTTGCATGCCGAATAAATAGGCGAAATATACAGAACTGGACTGATCAATAATGTCTGTAATTACTAAATAACCAGTAAATAAATTATTCTCCTCTATTTAATGAAGTCAATTCATTGGTGTGGTAAACCTTTCTTAAACTACTCGTTTTAAGAAGAACGGTCCTGATTAATAATGATAACAGATACTTGTATAGGTAATATGTATGATGATTATGTAGCCCGAGTAAATTGTAAAAAGCTGTAGTAGGGGAAATACTTAGTAGGTACTGAATAACTGATAAGATTTGAACGAATTGAACTCATTCTGGATCTCGATGAAATAAGATAAATATAAAATATGAAGAACGATATAAATTAACGTTGCTAGCAATTACTTTAGCAATCATGTATATTATTGTGTTTCTGGTATTAACATGCCATACAAACAGATTGACAGGTTGATCGACCTATCGCGGTTTTTGAAACAACATTGGATGGCTTGCATTTCGTCCATTATAAATTGGACGTAAATAATTATTATTCATGTTATTTTAATTTATTGTATTCAAAATATAGCAATGTTATATGTAAAAAAGCTATAAAGCGACATGGAAAGTTTTCAATAAAACTGCACATGAAATTACAAATTTCTATTAGATGTCAATAAAACCGCCGATTACGGTCATAACACGAACACAGAAAATATAAAAATAAGTGTTCCAAGCAAAACAAACGAGTCAGTTTCAATAATCAAGTTGGTTCCCAACTCACGCCACGGCATAGATTGTATCACAGTAATTGTCGTTATACGAGACCGTTTGCATGAAATAATGCTTAATTTCAATTCCGTATGCATTAAGTACATGTAAACTTGTATGGAGCTCTGCCAATAAACTTTGATACCGATCGTTACAGTGCCCGCCGACCGCGTGCATTACTGGGGTGCATCGATGACTCCCTTATATTGATTATGCTAATTTTATTATCGAAATTTCATTCGTCACGCTAGCTTTTTTGTAACATTTCAATTGTAGACTGCCATTATTACCACACTGACAGCCAATAAAACCCATTCGATCGAGCTGCGGTCAATTTTGCTTACTTAACTTCTGTCTACGAGTAAAGTTAGCTCCATATGTGAAGTTTGATTGTTTTAAGTGAATTGTACTTGGAAACATTAAAGTAAAAGCCGAGAAAATTTTGATTTGATGTAGGAATTTCGTTACCGCGTAAGCTGTAGTAAATTTTACGATTCTGTTTACTTTACTCGGATGTATGCTTGTTTCTCATTGAAAATCTAAGGGAATCGTACTACCCGAGGCAATGGAAGGGTTAACACTGTTTGTATACCAAAAACCGATTATACGAGGCTGGGAATAAATGTCTGTTTGGTAATAAGTTCATAAAACATTCGAGTTATGCGTCACAGTTTGTAATCCACGGAGTCTGAGCAACAATTTCTTTTCGTTTGTTATTAGTGGAAGCGTGTAGTTAGTTACTGTTGTTCCAAGGAATTATCATCATTCCATCTGTTAATCACCAGAAATCCGTCCGCTACTATTTGATGTTCCGGATTGTTCATGGCTGTCAGAGTTTTTGTTATTAAACGATCTCTGTTATTATAAATAGAGATTTTATAAAACAACATCGTAGGCATCTTTTTTTAAGTAATCATAGTATACAGTTTAAAGTGACCGAGCTCATCGTTACATCGAAGCTAACGTGGTAATGATGAAGATAAATTTACACTTATGTCACGGGCTAACCGACGTTAATTTTGAACGTTGTTGCGTGTAGCCCGCTCCTTAATCTGTGCTCCATTAACAGCAACCATTAATCATAGTTTTAATAACAATTTAACCCCAACTAGATTAATATATCTTCATTTATTCACATGCTCAAGCGCGGCGGGTTGAAGTTATCAAACTTTTATCATTCAAATTTCACTGAACTCGTTTTATAGAGAATCGAAGCCGCAACAAATGCGTTCATTCTGCTTGAACATGTCGCGTCTATTATAATGAATTCAAGTGCAACTGTTACAAATGTAGGATTCCGCTTTTGTTGTTTACCCATTGTGTACAATTAAACGTGGAAAGATGTAATAATCTCGACGGTGTCATTGTGTTTTTTAACTGAACACAGACACATGCGGGGTCATAATAAATAATAAGTGCGGTGCTGCGCGAACATTCAGGCCTCACAATGAATTGAATGTCAAGTTTAAACGTAGGGTTGTCCCAAACTTAGTTAAGCGTGTGTCGTGTGCGCAACGACGACTTAAATTCGGGGTGTACCATTATTTATTACAGTATAATATTTTGCTGCAATCTACCGTTCATGGGACTATTTTTTTATAAATTATTTTTTATTAACGACCATAACGGGTCATTATATTGCATTGAAATGATGGGGTTGTACGTAATTCATTACGACTGTTTGTTATTCTCACGACCATGTTTATTTTATGAGAACAATGAATGAAAGTTGTCGTTTTAGTTAATGTTGTTTGTGTCGATATCATAAGCTAAATTGACAAAGCTACAAAGAAAAACTGAGTTATCAGAATTATCCTAACTATTTTATTGCCTTTAACAGTCATATAGAAAGGTATTAAAATATTACGCCAAAAAGGAACATTGCCTGCGAAGAACCTGGAAATAGCAAATTTTATTGAAGATATTTTTGGTTTGCTCATTGTACCTACGACATTTCTGACCAAATCAAACATGGAAACGAGATCGGCAGCTGCTTAACATTCACTCTAGTCCTATAATTATAACGCCAAACGGAGCACATAAGCAGCTACAGCACATAATTAACGAACGATCACAAACCCCGCTGCTTTAATCGCACTCAATAATGTAACAGTAAATTGGCTGAACAACCTCACGAAGCAAATTACTAGTCTAAAATTACCACAGTTACTATGGTAGGGGGAATATCACAGCATGTAAATCGATTGTATCGAATACTCCGAATAGCACAAACGTCTCCCGGGGTTCCAGCCCAAAATTATAGGTTCGCCCCGTAGCTATTTAGCTAAATGTAACTATATTCGCTAATAAGTCGTGTCAATTGTCCAATTTAATTCTCACAGTCGATATTGGCAACTAAGAATAGCCACCCCAAGGGGCTGTTAAAATCGTTATACATTTTTGTTCGATATCAATTGCTATAACTTTGTACACGTTCAAAATCGAGTTTTGTAACTTCCTTCATAAACTGTCGGTAATTATAAATTGAGAAAGTTTGGAGAGTAAACGTAGGTACGTATTAAATTGAGCTACTTGAAGCTACTCAATCATTTCTTGTATTAGGTACACGCAATGTTCTCGATATAAATTGCTGTTAACAACATTATTGCTTGCTTATTTACTGAGCAACTGTAGATTCCTAAGAAATAGTTTAATTACATAATAATATCATATTACGAGATACATTCATGATTCTCATATAAATAAAATACGTTTTTGATGTCGGATTTATAATTAATGAGTATGACCTCCAAAAGGTCGCTCGGATGCAGAAGGTTAAGGGTCAAGAGTTCTGGTGCAAATTGAGAGACGCCTACACTAGAAATCCACACGATCATCGAATTATAACAGCAATAATGCGGTGCATATATTTACACAAATAAAAAAATAATGAAAGATATTTAAGTACTGTTAAAGATATAATACCACATAATTGTATTCAACGTAACCTATAGTAACGTGAAATTGTTTCAAGAACAATGAACTACAATTTACTACCGGTATTTTAAACGGAATTTCGGGCAAGTGTAACATGCAAAACATGTACTTACTATCTATTATCTCCACGCTCAAGCTCTAATGTCTTACTTCCTTCCAAATATCTCAATTGGAGCGTTTCATTAAACCTCAGTTTTGCAGTTACGCACACAATTGATGGAACTGTGATTGTGTTAATAAAGCGTGTGCATGTGTGTGTGCGCCCCACGCACTAAGGGCACCCCTCGCGTTTCATTAAATACGTTTCCGCATATCACGCACTATGTCATTTCCTTTTATAAGCATGTGCATGCTGTTATATCGATATCGATAAATATCAGTTTTAAAAAGTCAAAACATTATTACGTTAGTATTCTTACCAATAAACTTTATGTTTATGAGCTTTGCTTTAAACAATAAGGCTGTTAAAATAATTGATTTATGTTTTATTGTTATACAGAAACTTGCAATAACATAGAAATCGATTACTTTTATGTTCACACCTCTCTATTGCTCTTAAACCTGTTATTTTCAACTAATTTTAGTGCATGTTTTTGGCAAGTTGTCAAATTCAATAATTGTAATCCTTGTTATCTTTTACTATTTACGTAATGTATCACTATAATTTAAAACGTTATGAACATGTTGATCCAAAACACACAAACACTATTTACCGAAAAAGCATTTTCTCACAAGCCATGAATGCACTGCGTACAAAGTAACACAAGGTTTATAGTCTCTTTAGGCAAAAGGCCAACAACTGATACCATTTAAATCCCTAAACTTTAAGTAGAGCACATTTAATATAGATACAGTTTGTTATTTTACAAACTATAGTAACCGCGACAAATATACAAACATTTTGAAATAAGAGCATGCAAAATGAGAATAATTAAAATTATCGATAAAATTTTAATCGATTCGAAGTTTGGTGCAGCCCTCGCGCGTTACCATGAGAAGCTATTTGCGGATTCAATCAAATCCGCAGAATGGTAATATTATTGGCTCGAAACATTTATTTGCCTTTTGGAGTTAATTCGTTTTGAGCAACTTTGTTAATGAAAATCAAACGTCAAATGTTACACGGGGATATTAAAACATAATTTTGTTTTGCCGTCTCATTACGAAACACGTTTGATTAGTAAATATGTGATTGCCAAAAACTTTGTTTTGTTTTTCAAATGTATTACATGATAGCAAATTGCTACTTACTTAAATTGCAATTACATAAATATATTTGCGTGAATCGCTCAAATTACGATTGTTTTGTCATCGTTAAATTAAGTATAGTTTGAAGATTTATCACACGATTATAGAATATAAGTTAAGATTAAGGACTGGGATCCCGACCTACTCCTTTGTTTTGGCTTAGACGTAGACAAGGCAAGATTCAAAACATTTTTCTCAATAAATGTTAAATTGACGAAAGAAAGAAATTACGATAAAAATCTTTAGCAATGTTTGTCTCAAAGTTTGTAGACAAAATAATTTGTTTAAAGAAAAGTAAAAGTTGCCAATTAGGGTACAAGAAAACAAGAAGTATACTTAAAGAACCTATTTTGTTACTTATACCTTGAAGGTATAAGATTTATCACTATCACTACATAGTATAAAATAAAGTCGCTTCCCGCTGTCTGTCCCTATGTATGCTTAAATCTTTAAAACTACGCAACGGATTTTGATGCGGTTTTTTTTAATAGATAGAGTGATTCACGAGGAAGGTTTATATGTATAATACATGCATAATATAGTAGAGGAACACGGATAATCTTAGAGATTTAAGTAAATGGACAAATTTTTTGCGCTTATATTGCAAACGCTGGCTGAACCCTACGAGATAGATCAAAATAATGTTCTACAGTATTGTGCACCTTAAAAAGATCTACAAAAAAGTCCGCGATGGCATATGTCTATCTCTTGAGGATAACCCACAATAACCATTTTTTATCGTTTATTTATTACGTATTTACGAAAAAGCGATTTTAAGCTATACAGTATTAATCCTTATCCTATTAAGTACCTTTAATAAATTGTGCATGTAATATAGATTAATATTGCCCTTTACAGTATGTAATTTAAATGAATGTTTTCGAAGATATTACAAATTTAAAATGCAGGGACATCGCGGTTACGGCGGTAAAGGCCGGGGGGCCGGGGGGCCGGAGGGCGCGTGCCTATACCAAGTAGTGCGTCGAAGGCTGTGCTTCGCACTACAGAACTTTATGATTGTGTAAATATATTATGTCGCAGACAAATAGTATAACTTGGCATTTTACATACGGCATCGTCAGTTTAAAAACGTTTGCGGTTATGTAATATGCCCAAGGCAAAATGTAGATTGCCGTGTCACTTTATAATATGCCTCAACATTTCATCGAAAATTTAAACACCATATACATAATGCCGAGGCAAATTGAAGTATTTAGTTTTTGAGGTTATCCAGCCCGTCAAAAATGCTAAGGTATCCATAGACCCTGGGTCGTGAAGGACTCCTGCAGAGTATTTTTGGTCAAAAAACCATGTATTTGATCGAATATTCATATATTCATAGGCTCAGAAATCAATTGCTTGATTAGGTTCGACTTTGTGACAGAGATCAATAGGTTAGGTTAGATATTGTGACCTTGCAACAGAGCGAGCGAAGCGAGCGACGACGTATGTAATTCAAAGTTTTTCTCGAGATTTTAATGAGCATAGTCACCCTAAAATAACACTAACGTCGCATTATAACGATTTAATGATTTGACATTTTGCCTTCGGCATATTACATAACCGCAAACGTTTTTAAACTGACGACGCCGTATGTAAAATGCCATATTATACTATTTGTCTGCGACAGATATATAGTGTAGGTATCAGCGTTGCACCCGAGCAAAGCCGGGGCGGGCCGCTAGTATAATAATAAAATAATGTGGCGCATATACTAAGATGATGATTTAAGTTGAAAAAATTTGTTTCGATGTAGAAGAATCCACAAGAAACTTCTACTATACACTTAGGAAGGAAATATTTGAATAACTTTGTTTACACATGGATCATATTTCATATGATTATGTAAGCGAATAAAGTTTCGAAATCAAAGTTCTCGCACAGCTGTACAATTTGTTTTAATTCCCAAACTAATAAAAATAAAGTTTTGAAATAAGGGTTGAAAACAATAGGTAAAGTTTCGTCACCGGTTTCAGTAACCATGGCGATTACACACGCCCAAACAACATTATCATCCCTATATCAGTAACCGTTCTTGCGTATACAATCGTTGGCGGGGTTTGTACCACAACGGGACTTTACAATGCGTTTATCTATTCACTAAATTGGTTGCCGTACAGATTTCGGGAATTGTTTAAAATTGTGTTCCCAGGCCGTTTGATTAGTATGGGCTCGTAGGGCTCGCCGAAAAGCAATTCACTCCCCCGTTTCGACAACCCTATTTTGACCGTGTGAGGATTACGCACCGTTCGACGCGTTTAATACGTAATTACAATTTCGCTTAATGATTTTTCGTGGGTCGGTTTGTAGGTATTCGATTGATCTAGACCGTTGATTCCGAGGAATTTAATTGGATCGAGTAATGGATTTTAGAATGACAAAATACGGAATTCGGTTTCTCACATAGCTTCAAATCACTAAACTGATTTGTTTCTGGGTCAGCTTTTAGAGGAAAACTAATAAATACTTTACCTTTAAAGCTCAGGCGCTATTACAAATATTCTTTCTCTCTCTGATTTTGAAAGAAAACAATCAAAGTTTATTTTTTACTTCAAATTACTCGAACTTTCGGCCACTTCAGTCAACAAACAGACATAAAACAAACATATTATGTAGACCACACTAATATTTGGGCGCGTTCGAGACCAATTGACCCCTAGCGTGGACTCATCTATAAACCAAGTGAATTGGCTTGTCCTATCAATGTAAATTATTACTCCTACTGTCATAATTTCCACTGGCGAGGCATTATCCTCAGAATCTTGGCAATAGCACTGGGGTACTTCATTGCACTCTGTCTGGAAAAAAATAAGGATTTTTTGCGGATGTCTGTGATAACTCAGTTAAATGGCATTAGAAATTAAAGCAGGATTCAGAAATTATTCTCATATTAAAAGAAATAAGAAGTCAATTGTCATACTTTTGCACGTAATATGAGTTTCTACAACCTAGACTGGGTAGTGAATTGTCCATTTGGCTGAATTAATACACACTCAGATAATATTCAGTACTGTCTTACGTACCTACTAATCTCACTGGTCTACCTAATGAAAATTTAATAAAAATAGTATCGAACTAGAAAAGCTCTTTCCATACAATATAAAGTTATGTAATATTTTCAACCCACTTTCACATGCCACAAAATATGACACTTAAAATAAAGTCAGAAATAGAACGCTTCCTCCTATATTCCAAATATAAATGTCTCTATAAACAGTACATTAAATCGTAACCTATCATTTTAAACGTATTTAAATTATAATAATGTGACCGCAGCTATTACTTAAGCCAATAACTCGTTCCTTAATAAGATGTAACATTTACGTTAATAAGGAATTAATTCAGATGTTTGAAGTGCCTTAAATCCAATTTTACGAGCTATAAAATACGTTTTAATAATTAATAAAGTTTATAAAGTATCTGTAACAATGTGAGATGTAGAAATCATAGAAAGAGTGGATTCGGACTGCTCGTAAAAATGTTTGGAACCGTTTTATGGTTCCATGATTTGAAAATGTATGAGGCGTCGGTTGCTAATTGGAGCGACGGGGACCACCAAAGAAGATTCGTCTTAATTCCAAATTGAGATCGTATTAGTATGACCATTCAATTTGATGTTTTTTTTTTGATCTGAAATTATGTGTACAATGAACTGTCATATCAAATTTTCTTTGGCCTCGAACTGCCTCGTTGGCCTAGTGGTGCTAAGTGCGACTCCTACGCTAGAGGGTTCGATTCCCGAGTCGACCAAGGTGTTATTGGGATTTTATATGAAATTTCGGTTAGTGGCAATAGGCTCGCCCCCTATTACATGGGGCCTAAACATATCGGCTTACTGTGGGTGTACTTTGGTACACCTCTGCCTATTCCTTCGGGGATACAGGCGTGATGATAATTATGTTATGCTATATGTGTTTATTTTCTTTTCAAACTTAATATCATCGACGAGATTTTTTAAAGATGAAAAATGATTTATTAAATTAACCTGTGATGAAAATCAGCAACAAAAATTGCAATTTTTTTTTTAGATTTTGTATCAAAATTAGCGCTTATTTAGAGATCTAGTATACTAAATATATAAAATATTTGTAACTTTTCGTATTTTTTTCGATAAAAGAATACAAAAAGTAACAAATATTTTTTATGTTCTCCTCCAAAGTCGTGATTAAATTGGGGGGACAAGTAAATTTAAATTTATTGCGACATGCAGCGGCAGTTTACAATATAACTCAGATTAAGTTTTTATATCTTTTTAACGTTTGCGGTATCGACGTGATGACAAATGGTGGCGGTCGTTTGTAAAATGTCCCATCACGGGTATAATATCATTCTGTCAAAATATTATTGCTGATTCACATCAAGACGATAAGTAAAAAATATAGATTTCAAGTTTTTAGAAGTCTCTTATAACTCTTCAGACAATGAGTCCGTATTTTTATGATTAGGTGTGATTTAGGTACCATGATTTAAATGAAAAACTGCTATTTTAACTTTTATATTTTTGACAATATCTATTTAAAAATATTCAACATAAAAAAAAAACCTTTTTGAAGAACGTATATTTACAAAATTATTATGTTTTCAACAACTTACACCAAAACACATGATAATTACATGCACAAAGATAAGTGACGGAATGTTTTAGTAAAATATTGGTAACACAGGTAGGTAATTTTTAATCACGAGATAGCCCCAAGTCCATAAAATCGTTTCGTTTCAATATTTACATGCACGAAACGAGTTCCGTACAGTCAATATTAGGCTTGCCATACAAATGAATACATTCTGACACAATGAGGCTTCCATTTTGACCGCTGCGTTTTTGTTTGCACAGACAATTCTCGCTCCACCGGCTTAGTAAGTATTAATGTTGTGGTAGTTTCTTTATTTTATGCTATCCTGGTACCTTCGGAAGTTAGAGTGAAGCTCTTTATTACTTATGCATGAGTTAAGATAGAGCTCACTTAAACATTGCAAACAAAAACATTCTAGCGAGACTCGTAAAGCTTGTATTACTTATTTATGTACTCTTCGCTCTGCGTGTTGATGAAAAGTAGCCGATGCGTTAATTCAGTCAATAATCTATCCATGGTATTCGTTTCATTCAAACCCGATCAGCCGTTTTATCGTGATTGAATAACAAACATCCATTCATTCATCGTTGAATTTCACATTTATAAAATTAGTAAGATTTAGGTATAATTACCGACAGCTTTTCCTATGAATCCTTATTACTTGTAATTAATAAGTGTTTTAGAACACTTCATTCTTAGAGTTCATTTTATTTGTGAACAAGAAACTCTATAGATCATAGTACTTGTGTTATCCAGTTTAAAATTGAGACTGACAGTTTAATATGCGTTTTGGACCGCGAACGAGTCGGCCCTCATAAATCAATGATTCTACCAACTGGGGCAGGCTGTCCATTAAATTGTAACATAACCACAGTGACACAAATACGCTACTAACCTGCTTAACTGAATACATTTATGTTTGGTGTGAAGTGGTAATTGGTATCGATAAATTATGTGATAACAGAACAGAAAAGTTAAAGTATTGTTGGATTGTGTAAAATTAAATGATAATCAAAAAAGATGTATGTAACTGTTGATAAGGAGAGAAAATAGTGAATGCTATGAGAATCTCCTTATATGAATGGACAAAGATTAGAAACTATGTAGTTCCCAAACATAAAAAAATGCTAAAAACAACGTAAATGTATATAAAATTAGGTACGAAAACATTAAACAAAAAATAATGAGTTCTGAAGTTTACGCGAATGTTAGGCATTGAAATAAAACTACTTTTACGGATTTTATCGCGGTTTGTATTTGAATTTTAGTTACCGAATTTCGACACCTTCGGGAACGTCGGGAACTAAAATTCAAATACAAACCGCGATAAAATCCGTAAAAGTAGTTTTATTTAAAAAAATTATGAGTAAAATCAATAGTAACTGGATGCGAAGGGCGGGAGATCGTGAGCAGTGGCGTTCCGTGGGGGAGGCTTATGTCCAGCAGTGAACTGCAACAGGCTGATGTCATGAAAATCAATTTACATAAAATAAACATAAAATCGAAATTAAATATGAAACCACACATCATAAAATACGTAACTAATCTCAAACTGTAACTAAATAATCTAAAGTCACGAATGTTCACACCAGTCAAGATGAGGTGTTAACTGATCTAGTTTGAAGTTTAACTAAAGCAGGTGCTGCAAAGTACAAAGTTGTTGTACAAGTAATCAAACTGCAGTGCCATGTTGCCACCGCAGTGGATTCACACTGATTGGTCAATTATTTATACATGTTTAGTTAAGATTACCAGTAAAATTTTATGATGAGTAGAAACAAAAACAAATGCAATAAGGACTTGACAAGTATTAGCATCGGTAACATACAAAGAATACCATATTAAAATCTCGCTACATTTATAGAGACTGCCTCGTTGGCCTAGTGGTGCTAAGCGCGACTGCTACGCTAGAGGTCTTGGGTTCGATTCCCGATTCGACCAAGGTGTTATTGGGTTTTTCTAAGAGATGCTCAGTAGCAGGTCGGAATTGGTATTTGTGTCCGGTTAGTGGCAATAGGCCCCCTATTACTTGGGACCGAAACATATCGGCGAACTGTGGGTGTACATTGGTACACCTCTGCCTACCACTTCGGGGATACAGGCGTGGTGATATTTTATGTAATGTTATGTACATTTATAATGTTTTGACTAGTCTTTTTTATATTAGGCACCTTAATACTAGTGATAGATATGATTAACATTCAATAATCGTGCTTTAATGTGACTTACTTAATCTAGTTATTACTGTTTTATCAAATGTCACGCCTACTACTGAGCAGAAAGTTATTATTACTTGAATCATTTTCTTAATAGACTTGGAATTAACATTGAAAGTTATGACATTTAATAACAGAACAATCCCAA
This sequence comes from Autographa gamma, assembly GCA_905146925.1. NCBI lineage: Eukaryota > Metazoa > Arthropoda > Insecta > Lepidoptera > Noctuidae > Autographa > Autographa gamma. The sequence goes on from LR989858.1 coordinate 5,299,146, forward strand.
TTTATGAAATTGAATAGACTTAGAATTGTATCATTAGTTATATTCAAAGGATTCGCAAACGTCTAGCCGATGGCCGATAAGATTCCCTTAAACAATTTATGCATTTATTTAACCCTATTTTATGGTCTATTTTGGAGCTTAGTTACAACCAAAATGCTCTTGTTCTAGAGTATGGTTAAACAATTGTAATACCGAATTGAAGTGTCAAAAGACTTAGCAATAAATCTGTAAAATAAATATTCCACATGATGTTGTCGATATTTGTCTAGATTGGCTTTATATTAAACTACTTAGTTCTACTCACAATAAAGAAAATAATTTAGGTTCACTTACACTTTTAGATACTATAGAAACCAAAGATTGATAACGGGATTTGTACAATTTACATCGAAACGTAGACAATCTAATGTGGTCCTTTATTTTGTTTCTATAAAATATCATTTTTTTTAAATAAAACTACTTTTACGGATTTTATCGCGGTTTGTATTTGAATTTTAGTTCCAGACACGACGTTTCAACACCTTTGCAGGTTTCATGGTGACGGGCAGACTACTGATAACTGCAAAAATCCGTAAAAGTTGTTATATTTCAATGTCTAACATTCGCGTAAACCTCAGAACTCAATATCAAAAACACTTTCGCTCAAAATGTAGAAAGAATATCGCTTCAAACTGGTAAAAAGATTTCACTTTCCATTTAACATCCATGTTATAAAATAAGCTACGTCAGTTCCGCTATCTACCATATCACTTCCACGCTTGGTATCCAAGCATACGGATTAAAAAAAGGTTTCCATCACACAAGTATAATATTATTATTCCTCACAGTTCCTCAGAACTTAGGGTGAAGCTATTACTCATCTTTTTCCCGCGTCGAGGGCTCGTTTTTATTGCTAGACGTGAAAAATACCAAAAATTTCATCCGGTCCGTTCAAAGTGGCCGGATTAATTCAGAAGGCACTTATTTCAAATTGGATTTCGCTCGAGCCGCGACTTTGGCGTCTGCCTCGCGTCGCCTTCATTTCCTTTTAATAGTGTCCGACTTGTTCTCTCTATTGGTCTCCTTTCGAGGTCAATTATGTGCCAATTGATTGGCGGAAACGTTTCTTTAATAACATTTGCTTTAGAAATGTTTGAGTGACTTCTGATTACATTTTGACGAATGGATTGGAATAGTAGCTTATTGAATTATGTATTACACGTGGCGTTAGTTTTCAAGTATAACTTCTGTACATAATATATCTATAAGACCATATCAATTGTTGTTGTTGTGAAAATTAAATAGCAACTGTGATAAAATGTATCGCTTCGAAACCAATACTGTCATGCATATACAAAACTCTATCATACACAAATCAAATCTGATAACCCAACTCCCTTTATATATTATGTTATGAATATTATATTGATTGATGTGCTATGCCGATAATATCGAATCCGTCCATTCGAGTAACACTAAATTGTTGAGTGATACGAACATCGGGTAATCTTATGTCTGTGGCTACTGGACCGCAATGGCCGACTATAGCCAAGGGCGTGAAGGGTAATCGGTCAAAAGATACGCTTCTATCACAATCTATCACACTCTATATATCTACCCTACTTTATCCGCGCATAAAAAATTGCTAGTCTTAAGAAATAATGTATTTTTTGGCCATACACAAAGTATTATTCATTTTGTAGAATGTAATGTATAGGTATCGCACTACACAGATTTCTGTTTTAAACTTCCGTAAAGTTGGAAAAGCACACACTATGTTGCGAGGCCCATCTCATAAAGTATGTCAAGAACGTTGACCCCAGTCCTTTCTATAAGGGTCCCTTTAAAACAACATGCTTTACCTAAGGTAAAGATAAATAGCGCTTCTGTTTATTCAAGTGCTCGTAGGTGGCACTTGAAGGAGCGAATACATTAACTTTTCATTGCATTTCAACATAAATAATTCGACCTGTTTGAGTCAGGAGACTCTTTAGCGTTTGTTTAACTGTGACCAAGTAAATTGACGACTTCAGGATACACAAGTGTTCGGGGACAATGCGTTACTAAGTCTAGATACTCCTTTGTTTTGTCCAAACATGTTTCAATTGTTGCCGCATGTAAATGTTGTTCTCGATTACCATTAGGAGACACAGTTACAAAAAACGATATTGAAAGTCAAGCTTTCGTATATTGTAAACGTTAATTGGACGTGGAACAAGACACAACTTAAAGTGACTCATTAAATTGTCATACTGTTGGCCCAACAGATATCCCGTAATTTTTCTGTCTCGCTAATTGACAGTTAGTTAATATTTCGGTCGAAATTCTGAAAGTTATTATCGTTTAGCATTTCAAAGCCCCAATTACTATCTCTTCACTTAAAATACAATGAAATCATTTTAAATTGTCATTTTTAATGAAAATAGGGTTAATTATTACTAGATTAAAATGTCTACTCTGTATCCTGAAAATGTTTCAGTTCCGTGCTAAATATATTTTATCGAGCTGGATCTGAGCTCGACTGAAACGGTTTATGAATAATCTTTAATGCATATTCTCTACTGTATTTATATCGACCACTCGTGTGTTCATTTAATTAGGTACAATTCACTGTTATGTAACATAATATTAATTTATATATATTTTGTATTTCCAGTGCATCTTCGGAGCGCACTGCGTACACCTGGTTGCCGGACACCAGGATCGAGTTCAGTTCGCCGTACAGCCGGCGCAAGAGCTCCAACTCTACCGTCTACGAGAGCGACTGATGGTACGCGGGCTTCGACCAACTCGAAGAAGCTTTGCTCTGATCGGACACTTAAAGTGACAAACTCTCAAGTGACGTAATCGTAGTTTGACGTTGTACTTTCCTATATTTGTGTTACTGTTTATCGTTATAGTCTAGTCATTGTATATAGTTATCCTTTTATATTCCTTGATAACAATTTTTATGCCATCCATTAATTAGATTCCGAACAGTAATGTTAATGTAAGTAACAAATCCGTTTTGCAATTAAAATTGCGGCGTCCTAGGTGCAATTTCTGAAAGAATGTGCATAAAATCTAAGTGTAAAGAAATGAAAGGAACTTTTGTATGTACTGTAGCTTCTGTTGTTGTTTGGAATTAATTCTGTCTGCAATATTGGCTATCCATAACCATACTGATAAGAGTTACAAAGTTGAAGAAATCTTCGCGTAGTATGGAATATTTTTGCTCATAAATTTGCTAATATAACCGCGTCTTCGACTGGGGCTCGATGAGAAACCGTGAAAACTTCCTCTTGCTTGCCGAAAATGAATATTTATGACGACCGACGAGTAATGCGCCATTTATGGACAAAGTTCGAATGTTCCACGTACTTATCCTACGTAACTGAATCGTGTTATAAAAATCACACAATAGGTGCCTACTTAATTGAAATTTATACCTAGTTGCCACCGAAACTTGTTGACTTAAGTCAATTTCTACTTTTAGCAGAAGATTATAATAATAGTAAAAATAATGTTTACGACCACTTACCTTCACGTGCATTTCGTAACCTGAAAAGCAGAAATAGTAATTATTAGTTATGTAACATCATAAACAATAAATTAAAATGTTATGTAAATTGCTATTTATTAGTCACAAATTAATAAATTGTGGTAGATTACATAAAATGGGTCTTTATTTTCCGGCACATATCTTTTGTTAAGTATTACTGCTATGTACGTAAAATTCACATTTCTCGGCAAGTATTTTATCATGAACAATTATTATTAATATTCCTATATCTACAAAGTACGAATTTTCATAAGTGTAACTATTGTTAAGATTAAATTTCATGTAAAATTTTGATGTAAGAAATGACACCATCGATTGTTACTTTAGATAATAACTACATATAAAAGTAGATAGGTAATTGACATTCGCTGTGATTAATTTATTATTTTATTAAATATTTGCAATTTATTTAGAATTTATTATTTATGTTATTTAATAAGCAATTTAGATAAACAAAGTTAGTTATAAGCTTTATTTTTATAATGTAGATCCCAGGTTTAATAATACCTACACGATAAACGTAACTAATAATATTAATAATTGTACAAATTATTCTTTATCATGTAAATATTCTAAATTAGTTATAAATTTTGGCTTTCATGGAACGGTTAAAGCGGCATTGAATTTAGGGATTGATTGTAAGAATGTAAATTATCGATCGTAATATAAATTATTTGTTTTTATTATATAATGTGTATATTAACAAGGATGTGTACAGATTCTTTAATAAAGCTTCTTCTTAAAATAACTAATTTTATTTATGAAAATGGTGATTTTTCTATTCCTATATTTATTTATTTTCCCTGTACACACCCTTGCATACCATAACATCATTGTTAGGTATATTTTTATATCGATAGCTCTTCTTTATCTTCTCAAACAATATAAGCTCCTTTATACTCTAAGATCTACATACTCATCAATTTAGTTATCTCGCGACAAAATCAAACAGCTTAATAATATAAATGTACACCGTCACATATACCATACATTGTACCTATTATACAAAAGTATCTCTTTATACAATACACATTAAATAGCATACAATCTATCGAGAAACTTGATAAAAATATAAAACTGTTGTTCATAACTGTACTCAAAGTATACTGTTGACAATTTCCAAAGATATCCTTTAAGTACAGTCGTACACAGTATTTTATGACATGAAATAGTTTCATAGTAAAGAGGTCAATATCGTAGATGTTTTACGAATTAAATCCTTCGTGCAGTTTGGCTGTGTTTGGAGTACCCGGCATTGTGCCATGGCCCTATTCCAAACGATGGTCGTTTGGAAATGATAGCGGGCCTAATTCAAATAAAAAAGTACATTTACTGCAGTGTTCGGTGGAAAAAAGAATGGTAGAAACTATGCATGTAATTAAAACGCAATTTAAGTGGAAAAGGAAAACCGCGGTCATGAACAATTGGTTGCTACTTAACCTACAGAACCAATTATTTACGGTATGAAAAAACTTCAGAATCTAGTTTTTAAAGTCTTTTCACATCGCCAAAAAATACAATTTAAAAAAAGAAAATAATACTTAATAACTAGTCACGTCATAGTAAAACCCAACAAGCAAAACAAATGCACACAGGATTCAAATAAAAATCTACAATATTGTGGTGTAGAATAAATAATAGAAACTTTTGATATTGTCGCGAATTCTAACTTTTGTATATACGTAAAGCACAAACTATACTGTAACTATTAGCAATTTATTTTACCTCTAACTGAACATTTATTTGTATTAAATGATTTCGTAATGAAACGCTGTATTTTAAACGAGTCGTATCATTTAAAAATAAAATCTGATTATTATATCCCTTCATTTCTTGAGTATTAATACCTTAAATTAATTTAATTATTAGGTATTTGATAACTATAATATATGACACACAAAATCTGCAAAAATATTAGTATCGAAGATACCGTATACAATACATATTGGTAATTTCTAAAGTAATTTCTACAACAGACATCATAATTGACTTCAAACATCTTTAAATTTCACAACATGATTAGCAATCATTAGAATTAGATTCGCTCCACATTGCCGTTACATCAAAAAACTATAGTTCACAAAGGAAACTAATCAAGTGTGGTATAAATTCATGACCAACCACAGAGCATAGGATTACAGCACTAATTACCGTGACTTCCTTCGCAATTCTGTTTCATTCGAAACGCAGACCTCGTTAATCTTTCCGTGCTTAACTAGATGCGTAAAGGCACAACGTTTTCCAACTAACACTGTAGCACACACAATTAGACACTGTGTCGCTATTTCAGATGCGTAAAGGCACAGACTTCCAACTAAGCAACACAATTAAACACTGTGTCGTTCTTCAGGTTTTTTTTTCAAGTGGTTTTATTGTGTTAAACAAAGCTACCGGCGTCTTAAATCCGAATTGGGGAAGTTTTTGTGATGTGCCATACAAGGCGCAAGTTCGGAACGAATCGATCTTCTTGTTTCGTATTACAGAAGCTTTGATTCGGTGGAATGGATAGGTTTATGCTGTAAGACATCAGATTGTCAATGCATTTTTTTTATCTAAACCTAAATGCTAAATCATAAAACAAATTTATTGATCTGCTTACAAAAAAGGTCTTTTTATATTTCAATTTATGAACAGCAATAAAACATACATAAATTGATATTTTTTTTCTTATGACGCAAAAAAAGTAGATCCACTATATTAGTCACCTTAAAGTAATATGAATCAAGTCAATTATCACTTTAATTAAGTACCCATTTAATATTCATACTATATCTAGTTAAGGAATTGCACTGACTCACACAAATAGCAAAGTAATTTATTGCTATTTTTCAATAAATTTGTCAATTAAATGCTTGCTGACATACAACATGCCGCGTTTCATTCGTAAGCGTCATGGTCACGAAGCGTATTGAAAAGTTCCACCTGAGTTTATTTGAGTTATTCGATTACGAGTCCGACTCAGGAAGTCTGAAGGTGGCATTATACACACTGTTTGGACATCGGGACGTATGTGAGTATGTGTCCCCAAAATACGGCAAGTTTGGTAAGAAATGTTCAAGTAAGTAATTTATAACATGCGATCGGTAAGTGTAAATAACGACACTGCAAATCTTGACGAGATGAAACAAGGTGTTATGTATGTACATTAATGGAAGTTTCTATATTAAATGGTTCGATTCCAATTTATGACTTCTAGTAAATAGAATAAACTATAGACATTGAATTAAGACTCAAGATACAGAAATCGTCCTTCACTCTGAAAGATATATAGACGTAGATTTATAGGCATCACAAAAGGATTTGAGTGCTAAAGTTTTGTCACAGTAATAAAAAAAATACTATTTAAATTTTAACGTTTTTCCTTACAAAACCTGAGAACATCATCTAAGTTGCTAACGAAATACAGTTTGACCACCTACAAGAATACAATTACCATAGCCATAACGTATCTATTAACAAAAGCTCCCACATGCTAATGTAAAACAGAAGTTATAATGAGACTGTTTACTATTTAATTCAGTAGCTAATTATGAGAGACTTGTTAGTGATGATACATCATTAACTGCGGAAATGATTAGAAAGTTAGGGAATCTTGGAGTATTAATTATCAGTTTCCTGTGAACCTGTTTGCTTGGAGACGGTCTTGCTTCCTGTGGTGGCATGAAAGTGATGGAGTGTACAACTTTGGAAGATGGGTCTTTTTTGGGAGAATATGTATCATTAAATGAAAGGCTGCTGAGATCGGAGTAAGTTGCATCGGGTCTGTTATGAGGAGGCACTGGATTTGATAAATGGTTATAGCACTTGATAATTTCGTACAGGTGAGAGTCGAGCACATATTGATAGATATACACATAAATCGTTTTGAATAATAACCTAATCATGTCTTTTTTTTCTAAATCTACAAAAGCTTAAAAATGTGTGTCGAAAGAAAACATGTGACGATATTTCGAAACTACATAAAATATTATGAAGATAATGTAGTATGATAGTGACTAAAATAACCAATTAATAACAGAAGCATCGTTAACACAATTATCAGTGAATCAGTAATTTGTAGAGCTTTAAAGGGTCACCAGTTAGCTACGTAAGATAAAGTCAGATAACATACCAAACAGTAGTATTTTACGTTCAAATATCAAAGGAACGTGAGATATTTTTGTTAATAGCATTTTAGTACTTAAAACTATAGGGACGGCATGAGTCATACAATAAAAAGGGACTACCGAATGTATTTACATACTTATCCGCCTCAAAAATGCTTAACAGTAGTATGTTAGATATTTGATCGATCAGACCTACCAGGGTTACGAACGTTAGAAACCAATTCTCACGCCAAAGTCAATAACTCGAAAATTTAGTAAACAAATTTCAACAATAGAGAAGCGTGTGGATCTTCATTACATAATCGATTCGTATGCAAGCGATTAACAACCGTATCCCATCTGCATATGATTGGAATTGACAACTAATATTACATTAACATTTCTGGCTACCACATCGTATTGACTTTGCCTTTGTAAACACTAATAGGAAATTCAAAAGTGGGAACCAGTTGAGATGAAACAGTGAATATGTTAATTTTGTTAGTAGAATGTCTGGAGCGAGGATTTTTTAATTCTTTTACATCCTTGTCTGATAATGTTGACCTTTCCGTTCCGTTTGCATACGTTAAAAGAGAGAACTACAAATGAGTAGGAAATAGGAAGAGTACAAAATAATATTGGTTTATTCATTGGATTGGATTCCATAATACAGGATTATTCCAAATAAATGTATTCGTAAATAAGCTAAGATGTGATTCAGCAAATCTCTGATATACATTCAGATTATCAACACACGGAGACGCTAATCCAGTTTTTATTCTCAAGAAATCCGCCCACAGCCGGTATTTATGGAATTTTAAGAGACTGCCTCTGAATAGGCATTTGGCGTAAGTAAAGCTGTAAATATACATTTCGCAAGTCATGTTTATTTACCAGAAACATTTCCGTAACTAAGTACTACACACGTTTTATCTCTTAGTAATATTCTCTTGGGTTTAAAGCATAAATTCTTATCAATACTGTGTGCAAACTGCCTCGTTACATAGAATACTCATATCCAAACATTCACTTCCCATATATATCCCTTTTAGCTCCAGAATAGTGGTAATATCATTTTAAATTCAAATATCTGCGCTATTTCGTAAATCTAAGTCCGCATTTGGTAGTGACAAAACGATTCAGATCAACCCACACCGAGTGCATTTTCTAAGGCGTCATAAACGTGTATGTTCCTTGAATTATACATTTTAATCCAATTGTGTTTAAGCGGGTAATAAAACCAATTCATAATTTACGTCACGAATAAATTGCATGTTGGAACTCAGAATAAATAGCAATGGTAAAGGTAAGAGCGTAACATTTTGAGCTTAGAAACAAACGAGCATTGTTATTGAGAATCTGAGCATCTATAAGACATAGTAGACCAAAATAAAATTTATAGACCTGTAAATTATATTTTGTCGTTTTTTTGGAAAGAAGAGTTATATTCTACTCCTACATCTACCTAACCTGTCACGGTTGACTTCTTGTATACCTCTGAAAATAGAATCTAATTATCTAAATAGCCATTTTATCTTCGCCAGTACTTCCAACTGTCAACTACCACTTAAGCATCCAAACAAACTCTTTTACACTCATATTCATAATTTAATAAATGTTCTATCCATTCAGTTAACGAACGCATTTGAGTCCTGACTTTAAAAGGTACATAAAGGTCCACTTAGGACAAGCCCTGCTAACAACCCTGGATACGTCACTAGCGCCCATTGCCACCTGATAGTGATAGTCGTTAAATGCGTGCCGTAGCCGGCGCCCGCGCATTCATAAGAACCGAAAGAGAAATTGGAATGGCTGTGTGTTTGTTTAATTTAAATATCAGCATTATTACCTTGAAAATCAGTCCCGATTTTTTTTTGTGGTAAAATACTTGAACTACTTGTGTTAAATTATCTTAAAAAGTGAAAAATTAAATAAATTGCTTCGAGGTAACTTTACAAAAAAATACCATAAAAGACTAGGACAAGTCTCGGGGAAAACAAAAGATTTAAAAATCAACTGCTTTTTTTTTAATATGTACATGGCCACTTTAATTATCATTTCATATTTTTAATTATGTATAAATTGGAGAGATAATTTAACCATCTATAAATTGGAGCGAGTTTGATAATCTTTTGTTTTATTTTCGTCATTACTTTGTCAATACCAGATGATTTTACTTTCCCCGCAGAAGAGCATTTTGTGTCCAGTTCCCCAGCTTTACTGAGTTTACGACTTGTGAGGGTCAGGCCATAAAAGTCTAGAGGGACATGTTTATTTTTATGTCCTCCAGTGAGTCCGCTTGACGAGTTGATTAGTGTATTGTCTTAATGTTTAGATTCTCTGACTTACGACCGTGGATAAATAAAAACAAATGATTGCAACATCTTGCAAGCTCACTTATCTATCAAGTCGGCAAATTGAGACATCATTTTAAATCATATTTGACTGTTAATTTATTTTTATGTTCTCTTAGTTCAACTATATTATAGTGTCTTTTTTTATCTAAATGGCAAAAAAATCAGTTGCATCCCGTCTTTTGCTGCTAAAACGAATCGCCCTATAGATTAGTTTTCATAACGCATACTTTTGTCTTATGTGCCGCTATATCGATCAATTCATATTTAAGTCATACCCACCAAAATATTCTTACATGACTTTAAAAAAACTCGCAAATCATGACGAAAACATTCCAAGCACAGCCCCCGACAAAACCTAGTTAAACTAAACGCTTTCGTTCCGCCCACATCGCATTGTATGTAAAGTTGTGTGCACATGTTAGGCTCGTTGTAACTCGATCGCTCTTACATGGCCTGGGACGTACCGTTTTTGGTAAGGCCAGCTCATTGATTCTATGTGTTTAATGCAGTACGCTTCTATGACAGCTCATTGTTTAGCTTTCACACTTTTATAATAGAGGATTAGTTATGTTGAGTATGTAAAATAAAAATCATTAATTTAAATCCAACTTTTAAATGTAACTTTTGTTTCCTTTATTGGTTTTTACTTTACTTAAGACTACTTCTTATATCCTCTTCTATTGCATACATTTTATAAAATGTATTAATCATTTACTATACAGTACCTAGTTTCATTACATTTTTTTTAAAGAACTAATTTTGAGTTGAATCTTGCCATACATAATTATGTAAGAAATTGTTATTTAATATTTATAGTTTATAGTTAAATAATAAACAAAGTTACAAAAAAAAACTTGACAGCAAATAAGTCAAAAAGTGGTAATTTCCGAATAAACATTCGTAAAATGTATTCTGTATTTAAACAACATTCCAAATTCAAATTCGTATTTTATCTGTGCCGCAAACTTTCTGTGCAGCCTTCGTAATAGTTTATAACAGCTGTTTAAATGGCAAAAAGTTTCCCCCAATTTGTATTAAAATCAAAGTTTGTTAGCCTCTATCCTACGGGCACAACTTTCCGGGTATTTGCATGAGATACATGTATTTAATTGTTACAAAATGATTTAGTTGTAGGGCAGAATGTTTTATACAGTACGTTGTTTAATAGACGTAGGGTTTTATTTAATTAGGTAAAACGAATTATGAGACCTATTTTTATGCTAGCTACTTAAGTTTAATTGTATGTGTTTAAGTAGGAATTTGACAACAACAACTATTTAAAAAAATAATAGTAATTTTAGAGTTAAATTTTAATCACACACAATACTCTACTTTGAAAAGACAGGTAACTAAACCAAATTATTCTTATACATAAAACGTGAATTTTAAACTAACAATTCGTACCTTAAATATTAAATATAACAGTAGATATTCAAGGTTTACATTCTATCAAACAATGCCGTTCAGTTTGTTTGACTTTACTTTCGTAATTAATACCGCCCGTTGTCACCAATTACGTGAGTAAAGTCAAACAGTCTAGAGGATACTCTTGTTGATGAACAACAGATAGATTTTACCTTTACGTTGTTTAAAATAACTATACGAAACTATTGAAGGCTATAAATTGATAAAAAGTAAGGGCTGGAATAATGTTAAAAAATAACATTAAAAAAAAATACTTCTGTGTAGTCATTTGTTTCAAGTTAAAGGCGAAAAAAAAACTTAATCCGAGTTGCATGATTATTTAAGAAATACGGTATCCACATAAATAAAAACGAATCTAATGATACAGATTCGTATCTAGTTTACCAATTTTTAATTGTCAAAATTCCAAAGCAGCATTGTCAAGAGCAACTATATTTTATTGGTTGATAACGCTAAAGTAACCTGAATAATAATAACATTCCTGGATATTATTATTATTCAGGTACAAAGTAACCTGAATATTATGTTGGTTGCATTTCCATTTAATTTATAAATCTTAATGTTTATTAATTTTTAAGACTAGTATCAACGATAAAAGGACGATAAAATATTTATTTCTACTTCGGCTAGCAGATTAACTAGTAGATTACCGTGAAAACTTATACACTTTTATCGTATGCCCGTAATGCAAGCCAGTGATAAAAGCTTATCTCAAACTTCGGTTTTCCACTTACACTTACTTTTAAAAGCCATAGACATTATTCGCTTATCACATAACATAAGTTCGTGGCATTTTGAATCTTTAACGTAGAGCGGCCAATGGCAAAGTTTACAAGTATCGTACCATTTACGAAGTAAGGAAGTATGAAATAGTGTTCTTCTTCGATGCACTACAGATGCGCAGCGGTGCTTTATGCTGATAGCAACGTATTTCATACTGTGTATTGTTGCTCGCTACAAATATGGGGAAGTTTCGAAAACATCACTTAAGTTTGTTGCGCTAAATTAGTTTCATAGTTCTCTGAGTAGTTTGTTCGTACATACTTTGCAGTTATCGCATAGTTAATGCGCTGTAATTTTGAGATTACTTGTGTGATGTGTTTAACATCTGCTGAGATTGACATCAATAGCACCGCAGTGGCTTTGTGATATTCTCTTTCTTCTCACGAAACTCGACGTCACACGCTATATTTTTTTCCGTGGGAAGGAATTAATAAAGGCTTGTAATATACTCCAAAATATCTATTTAAGTAACTTATTTATAAGTTTTTTATCTACTTAATATAAAATACTCTCCAAATTACAAAACAATCCATACAATATCCAGATGCGTCCCATAAAGGTGACCCCACAAAAAAAAGTGTAAGCTTCCCAAAACTAACCACATACTAGGCTATAAACTTTTTAGTACCTCAAATGAGAAAAGGTTTTCCGTGTGTGTTTTATGTAAATAGATAAGGAAAATCTATACAACTGGTTGTCGACATCTGCTCTGACATTATCGTATTTTGATACAATCGTATCAAAAAAGATAGCGACATGACAAAGGCAACTAACAGTGTCAAAGGTGAACTTCGTGTATAGGTAAACAGTTTTCAAACTAAACCCTATTACCATATCAAATGCATTCTTAACGTTAAATAAGCATTAATTCTGTCTCCCTCTAAGGGTATATGTGAGACAAGAAGAGTGATATTCATTGATGCGAGTAATGCATACATTTGCATACCGTGGTACGGAGCTGGTGTGAGATTTGCATACAAGTGCGCGACTGACAGATTTCGGTCACATCACTGGTGATTCCCTTACTAACGGTATTCAAAAGCAAGTGTCTTGAATTCATACTTAGCTTAGTTTACTTTTGACGGCTGAGTGTTTTAAGAAACTATAATACAAAAAGTGGTATAAATCGGTTTCATAAAAAGCTTTGATTAATATACTATATTTATTCGACATTAGTTCAGTACGGTAACCTAATGAAAAACCTTAATTCAAGATTCTAAGAAAAATGAGCCCAATTCATGGAAGCAGATGTTTTCAAATAGAAATTCATCGACGAAAAACTTTGACAAAAGACTATGATTAAAAATCTCAGCCAAATTGATTGATGAAATTCAATTGACATCCACTAATAAGAATATTTGGACCTTCGTAAAAATGCTAAGAATGTTTTTACTGGAAATATTATAACGAATTTCAAAGGTAATTAATTAACGTTGGTTCTTAGATTTATTGAATCGAGAAACAATATGCTTTAGCAGCAAATATTAGAGGAATGTTCTATACAGTAGGTACCTACTCTATTTTAGTTGTATATTATAGACCTGCTCTTTTTTAATAATAATAATAATTATAACGTAATATCGACAAAACAAAATAAAAGTTAATTACAAATAGAACCACACTTTCACTTACGAAAAAAAAAACAATAATCAATGTTGTCTTTTTAAATTAGAACTGGCTATTAAAAAACAAATCCTTCGAATTACGAATCGAATTCGACTAGTGTATGAGTAATATGAGCCAATGGTAAAGCAGTACCGGCCGGGTCACGCATCACTCACGCGATGGCGGCATCGTACGTCATCTGTCAAAACTCTAACGTTATGGTGTAATGGATTATTGAATACGCCCGTTTTCAATCAACAAACGAATGATATTTTTTTGCGGTGAATTGTGACAGTATATTTTAGTTGTATGATTTGTTGTATTAAGTGTGGGCGGTGTTTCTTAATTGGTTTGATTGATGCTTTACGTTTTGTTTGATAACAATTTGAGTGATTATCGAACAGTATTTAACTGTTAAAATCAATAAATTCGTAACTAAGGAATTGATTTGAATCGATACAATTATTAATTGATACTTTCTTTATAAATCTTTTCTTTATTAATATCTACACAATTAAATCTAATATAAGAACAAACTCTAACTATACTAAAATTAAAACTTACATAAATAAAAACTTACATAAATAAAAACTAACAGGCGTCAAATAACTATAAGAACTATTGATACTTTAGGTATATGGTTTTTCATAAAAACTTTTGAAAAAAAATAAACTTTTTTTTTTCAAAATAACGTTTTATATACAGCTATCTCCTACTCTCTACCTCTTCATTTCACGGCTTAATAATCAAATTATAGAACGATAGCAAATTTAGATAAACTAAAATCATTACGAAGTTTAAAACTTTCTTTTACGTTCTTAAAATCATTACTATCTATTTATTTTCCCTATTATCTTTAAATGGAATGAACTGCTCAATTTATCCTTTTAAACAAAGACAATCTATCTGCTATAAACCCTTATTTACTAGATGCTCTACAAATATATGTCTTTAATTGTCAGAATTGCATTCCTTTTAAGTAAGTCCCACAATGTTGCAACATGTTTAAGGCATTTATTTCTTTTAACAATGGACACAAAAGTGCTCCAGAAACGGACTTACATTATTAAAATAATAACTCCCACGTATTTGGGTATTTGCTGCTCAATCGCCTCCGATATCAAGTAACCACTTGAAGATGGACTACATATGGCTAAGGATTTACAGAAATAAAGAGTAAAATGTATGAGTTGAGGGGTCAAAGTGAAGTGGTCGAGTTATCCGACCCACGCACGCTGCTTTATTGGTCGGAATTGCCCCTAAACGTTACCAATGAGGCGTTTGTTGTTGTATATTTACGGCACCTTCAGACTTGCATAGTAAGAACCCGGCACCGATACAATAAAGTGCAAGATATATTGCGGTCTGACCTCATGACTGTTGTGTAACACGATTTTCAAGAAATTGGAAGTCTTTACTTAATTCGGTGGAAGAATCTCGTAAAAAAATCTTATACAAGTGTTTTTATTGGACAAATAATAGGATAAGTATTCAAATTACGGGTCGTTTGGTTAATGTGCCCGTGGTAAACATTTAGACTGTTATTTTTGACGGAATTACTTTGAAAAGTAATGTACAACAAAAGCAAATACTGTTTACCAAATTTTGCGTAACACGAGGATAAACGTCAAAATAACAACAGTACATTAAATGGACGATTAATATTTTCTCATATTTTGTACACACGTATTTTTTGGTTAACAATATTTTAATTAATTTGAGCTTGTTTTTGTTTACGTCTGTTGGTTAAATTTAAAATCTATTTCAATCTAAAACAGTGTATATGTATAGAAAAGAAAATAGGTCATTTGATTTTTTAGATCTTAACACACACCTTGAATTCTTTTCCAACCTTATTGTTTAAATAAAAGATTACATCGTTATTAACAATTATTCCTTACATTGTTTGGTATCAAAATATCATAACTTTATTTATTACACGTGGTTGACGGAACGACAAAAAGAGCAATCTAAACTCCTAATAAATCCGCCGAAACAAAACCTAGTTTCATCCGATTTCCATCAAACTCGCCATAAATCAAAATTTGTTTGAAACACGTAGTTTGTTCAGCAAACAAAATTACAAAAATACAATAAACTCACGCAGTCTCAAATAATTTGTCAGACACGTCCAATTTGTCAATCCTTTTTTTGCCCACTGGGCCAGTTAGATAAACTTTACATGAAATTGGGAAAGGTTAATTTGTTCTCTAAATGTCCTGAATTTGAAGCTATTGCTCTGATTTTCGACTTTAAACCAAAGCCGTAATTACTCTTGGGAACCATATGGTGCTATATGTTGGATTAAAATTTTTGATTAGTAATACAACAGCGAAGGTAAATTTAATTAAAATTGAAAGTCATGTAACCTGAAGGTGTAGTTTTTATAAATTGAGTTTTAAAATTCATTAGCTGGGCCTCTCATCTTTGATATTAAATTTCAGACAACAATAAAACCTTTAGAAACAAATGTAGGTCGTTGGTAAATACTCTTTTTAGGTCTATACAGTTTTCACCGAACTATAATTTTATTTAGTGTATAATAAATTAAAGACTAACATAATAAAACATACATCCCACAGCTGTTACAATGTTTTGTATAAAATAACCCAAAACTAGATCAGTAACCGTAAAGGTAATGTTAAAATTTAAGCAGTATTTTATCGAATTTGGTTGTCACAACATCAAAAATTCAAGACTTGTAAAAATGACGCAAGCAGGAACTCAATACCAGGAATCCCCTCATAAAATAAAAAGACAATAATGGCACCAATGTTTGCCTATACTCAAAGATAAAAAAGAGTGTATTAAAATTTATTAGAGTACGTCGAAACGTAAACAAAACCGGGGGGATGTTAATGTAAAACTATTTGATCTTCGTAGCTTTGAGCTTAATATTTATTTATGTAGTTCGCAGCATATTTTTTTGAGAAACTCTCCTTTGTTGGGTGTTCTTCGGTAGGTGCGAGACGATGTTTGCACAATTTAGTCTGTTTATTATTCGCTTTGAGTGTTTGTGCGAATAGGGATGAAGAGAACATTACGTAGATGCGGATCAAATTTAAGGTAGCGGTTTTGTTGTTAGCGTAACAGCGGGAACGACATATAGAGCAATTATAAAATACCTAGTGTTTTTTGCTATATTAGCGATAAATACCCTTAACATTTTAGCTACATTAAGTAGTGTAGAACTGTAGACATATATAAAAACAATAAACTTGCCAGTATAATAACGAAATAACTTAGTAACATAATTAACATGTTTCTGGGACGAATGATTACGAGGCAAAAGCTTAGATCCAAGAAATCGATCACATTAACGGATGTTGCTATTCTTTCAAGTTAGTATTTCAGCATAGTATGACCTACATCTCAAATGAGCTAATACAATTTTACACAGTTCGTACACCTGAGAATTTATCGTATAACGGAACTTAGTAGTAAAAGTTCATGTTCTATTTGTGTAGCATCCTGTCTTGGAGAAAAATAAAGAGACAATGTTGTAGTTTTCATACCCATAATGTTAAAGTAACATAAAATGATACGACTCTTTTCTTTAAATAAACGGCTTATATTGTTAGACATGTCACTGTGTCACAGAAAATATTTATAGATCGTGAGAATGCTTCAGATATCAACAAAGTTACAATAATAGAATATTATTTTGCAAAGCTTTGATTCTCTGACGTTTATTCATCAAATCAGCGTATTCAGATAAGTAATACTTTCGCATGCTTGTTCTGTTTGTTAGTAGCCTAGTGAGTTATTTTTTTTAGAGTTTAATTTCGCTTTAACACCCTTATCTGCACCTCCATTAACCATTAGGGTCAGTTCCCAACGCAACCAGATGCGGCTGAATAGTTACAATACAACAAAAAGTAATAAAACACTATCAATCCGCCGATCTACACACAAAGACCGCACCCTTACTTAACTCGTCGCAATTATTAAGACAGGCTGGTGGTGTATTCACATCGCTCCCCAGTTGCCTGTGTTTACATTGCCGTTACCATGGTTACTTTGCCATCTAATTGTCCTACGGTGCGATAGACACGGATTCGGTGGATCTCAAAATCGAGAATGTAAATATTACGGCTTCCGAATCTACTGTGATCAATGTAACAGCGAATCGTAGCCCGTCTAATATTTTTGTATTGCAGTTTTATGACTTTTGTCGAGAATTGGTGAATAGATTTCTTTGGTTTATTCCATCGGAAACCGTTCTTTTCTCCCTTTCATATCCGCATATATTCTTACATTATGGGTTCAATGTATTTTATGCACCACATAATTGTTAAAAAAAAATTAGAATCTCGTAATTACAAAGTTCGAACTAAAGTACAAATAAACAAATTTTCTATAAAGTTGAAATGCGCGCAAGGTGCATTGCTGCAATATGGCGAGATGCAATAAAGATGACTGTCTGCAACAACAAACACCCAGCGGTCAACATTCGGAAGACCGCATAGTTTCGAGATGTTACTTGTGGTTGGAATGCACAGCGATGAGAAAACAATGAAACTGTACAGTGGGAATATGACTTGATAATACTACTGGTGGTATTTCGTGTTCAATTTAACAATTTATCATCGTTTTGAAGTAAGATATTACTATTTAAAGTAGATAAACTTTTATATAAAGCTGCATCTATTAATTAGGATAGGACTTTTGAGGTTTTGTTTTCTTATTTTCTACACATTTAATTTGCGTTTAAACCGACTTCGCCGCGTTCCTTGAATACATTCACGATAAAAGGGAGCTGAACAGAAGGAAAGCTGAGCAACAACGACCGCCCGCCATCCCACTTCTGAGTACCATAATATATGAAAATTAATTTCTAATCCACACATACGAGCACATAACGTCGTTCATTTCGAAGATATAGTTAATACTAATCAGTCCCAGTCAATGCTGTACCGGCATTACAAAGCATTGATGGCATAATATCGATTCATACAATTTCAAACGGCCAACAGGTTTCAATTAACACGACAAAATTACAGGCAAAGGCCTATTCAATTCAAGAGTTTGCACTAATTATCTGCGCAAGCATTGGACTGGCCGGCTCGTTCTTTTTTCAAACCGGGGCTTAATTTTCGCGACAGTCCGTCCGATGTCGATGTGTCAGCCATGATGTGCCGTGACGTTCGGCCGGCTTTGATGCCACCGGCCTATAGCAAAGAGGATGCCGTATAAAAAGTATAATTTATTTTTCAGTTGCTGCGTTCTTCTTTTAAATATACCTATTAGTTTTTGTTGTTAGTGGTTGGTGCGGGTGGTTATTGTGGGTTGCTAATATCAAGATATTTTTAAATAGATATTTAAGTAAGTAGAATAATTAAAAACTAATTTTAAAGATGAATTAGTATAACAGTTAAAACCATTACATGTTCTTCATTTAATTCAGTTAATTTAATAGAAGTTAGTAACTAAGAAATGGATCAATACCAATTCCTACTCTTGTACACTTAAATAATTTGCTTTTTAATCATAAGTCCTAAAAAAGTAACTCGTCATCTTTTGCTTCAAAAGAATTACCTTTGCCAACTACCATTATTATTTATTAAACCAATATGGCCTTTACCCAATTAGCACAAAGTCCAAAAGAAACGCAACAATAAATTTGCGGAGCGCACACCATGGTATTCCATGAGCTCGTTACAAAAGAATGTCCAAAACGCCTCAGCTGTCCGAGCGACGAAATGCAATAATTGAAGGAAAAACTCACTGAAATATTGTGTAATTATATTTGGACGCTGACAATTTATCTGGACTCGCAAAAAGTAATCTGGTGTAAAGATTGACAGCGCATTGGCGTCATTTCGTCTTTTCTTTGGGCACGACGCCGCGCCGACTGGCTTACATAGTTATCGGGCCACTGTCTACAGTTTTTACGCCTTCAGATATTTATCGCTTGAAATAGATTTTTATGGGAATGGGTTGGATATCCGTGAACTTTTGTGAGATATCTTAAGACTAACTAACGTTAAGAGATTTAGCAAGCATGTTGATTTAAAGATTACTAAATGAACGACAAAAATGTGCTTTTTAATTGGATATTTGTAAACATTTAATTTTCAGGAATCGATTTCTGAGTCTGTTTACGTCTTCGAGCTCCGGGTTAAGACATAACTTTATTCGCTCTCGTACCAAAGAGGAAAATCGTTATCTCAAAGTCTTCAATCTTCTACTTTACTAACCAAGTTCCGTAATGTTATAAAGCATCAAACAATGTTTGTTCTTGTTACGCAACTATTATCAGACATAAAGCAAATTCCCACAATGCGACATATCGACTTTCGTCACAAACTCTCATGTTTTCTTATAACTTTTGGAAGTTGAACAGTAAAGAGGTTGATTAATTGCCGCTTTCAATCGTATGTGTTTGGATAGTGAGGGGATAGAAGTACCTAGTGACATGTTTCGTGCGTCAAATGCTCGGACAGACACGGACGGCCGGACGCCCACCGCTGGACTAGCGCTGTGTCCATTCAAGTCATAAAATTCCTAAATCAGATAATAAAAATTTTACATTATTGACAATGTCCCATACGATGTGTAGATAATGTGTATAGTATATTATAAAACCTTAGAATAATACTTATATAATATAATAATTGTATTATTTATATACGAATAAAAGTAGAGTAATATTTCTCTAAGTATTTAAGCGAATTTAGTTAAATATACAAATTGACAATTAACTGATAGGTTAAGTACAAAAAGATGCCTCTGTTTGAAACACAACGTAAGATATAAATACTTATATTCGATACCATATTTCAAAATAGACTCATATTATATTGCTACAGTAAATAAAATGTAATGTTTGAATATATACTGTCCTATTTTTTTGTACAAAAATGGTGACTGTTATTTAAAACAATAAATCATACCAAAAGCCGATTTGGAATCTGAAAGCTTTGCGTATACTGCAAGCGCTGCACTTGAATTTAGTCAAATTCTAAAAAGTGGAATCAAATATGTTTAATGGTGAGAATATTGTAATTTTATTTATTAAACACCAGCAGGTTACTTAAAATGGCCACTCCGGAGAATTTAATTGAAGCATTTCTTTTCTTGAATATATACCAATCGGTAATTTAGGTAGTTGCTAGATAATTTATGCATATTAGAAGCGCTGTTGTAAAGTCATTTAACTTGTACCATTACTGTTAAAAAATTAAACATAAAATATATTTTTAACGACTGTTCTGGATCTCGACATTTTTTAGATAAAGAATAGTTAAGCTATACAGGATGTTACAAAACCCCCTTAGTGACGTATCGTCACAGGTTGTGCCAAATGATCATACAAAAGGCCGCTA
Organism: Autographa gamma; assembly: GCA_905146925.1. Taxonomy (NCBI): domain Eukaryota; kingdom Metazoa; phylum Arthropoda; class Insecta; order Lepidoptera; family Noctuidae; genus Autographa; species Autographa gamma. Next base: position 5,320,249 of record LR989858.1, read on the forward strand.
TTAACACCGACGAAAACGGTGGCTACTTCAAAGTTCATTGTTATTGTTATTATAATGAATATTCCAAATCTAACATTTTATTTGGGCATGTGATGGTGAACCCTTTATCCCCCTTTCGGGTCAGACAGGGGTTTTGTAACACCCTGTATATTATAGAAGTTACTATAAATATGTAAAAACAATTTTAATCTTGCTATTTTTTATTTCTATAAATTTTACGTAAGACAAACATTTGATTTCTGTAGATACTGTTTTCAAAAAGTAAATAATTCTTAAACTACTACTATAGGGTTGAATTGAAAAGTAAAGGTAAATATAACGCTGAGTAAGCAATTCAGCTAAATAAACTGCGCTTACGCTTCCATAAATAAGGAAATACACTGAGAAATTTTAATAGGGTTAAGATTTACAGTCACCCTTTCTCGCGATAAGTCGACGGTTGAATTAAGTCGAGACCCAAACATTTGCCAATTGTGTAGTTGGTAGTGTTGGTACTAGCTTTATTATTATAGGAGTAACTGGTTCTCCGATACGGAATGGCGTTACCATTTGGACGATATCCCCTTGGCCACTTGAACTTGAATTTATAGAGGTATCCAATACTTACTGGTGATGCCGTTTAGATAGAATTTAGGGAAGTTTCGTGAATTTGCGAGTGCACATTAAGTTTCAATTTAGTTGAATTTCAATTATGAATGTAAGGTGGTTGGGTTGTGACCTAGATTATAATCTTTTAACTCGAAATATATGTCACCAGCTTCACAAAATCTAGAACCGGTCGGTATGTAAATCTGTTTATGAGATAAGAATATAACATAAGAAATCTGTAAAGAGATAATTACTATGAATATTAGCACACGTTAAGCTCAGTTGTAATCTTAATTTTCTACTACTATGTTAAATAATATGATCATAAAAATAACTGACTACATTAGTTACACATCAACTCGAAAACACCTATACGCTTATGGATATTATAATTGATATTATGTAATCTTTTTTTATATACAACAACCTAAAAAGCTACACTACCAAAAAGTCCATAATGTATCTACATAATTTCACCAAAACCTTAGCACATAAAACACTCGCTCGTCTCAGTACATTAGCAAGAGTCACAAAGTAAAGCCCTGTATCAGCGTTTACCGATGTCTCTTTACGGAAGGTCGGCGTTAGCATCAAACATCTTTAGCTAACCCAGTTTGTTGTGTTAAAACTTATGTTCTGCCCCTACTAAGGAATACAATATATACTATTTTCGTTTTTCTTTGCTTTTGTTTTTGGCATTTGGCTTCTTTTTTTATTTCATTAAGGTTTGTACAGATTAAAAGGGCACCTAGAAATTCAATTATAAAATGTTTACTAATTGTTTTTTTAGTACTTGTGTACGACATTTTAGGGATTTGGTAAAGTAATCAAGTTTTTTAGGTTTAAATTTTGTGTTACTTAGGTTGTACAGCTCCAAGTCCTCCATGCTGTATTAAATAAATAAATAAATAAACTTAAAGCATTTTTTAATAAGATTTCAATGTTTTTTTATGTTCATTCTTTTAGCCTAAATGTCTGATATTGATATAAGAAATAAATTGCAACAAATAAAAAACTAGAAATAGGTCTGTAATAGCAAAAATCTGAAGTTTTATTTTTCTTTACTATATTTATTGTTCACCCTTAATTACAAGAGTGCCGCAACTAGTAGGCGCTACGAATGCTAACAGGCGGACCGCAAACGGGTCAATGGAGCCCTTTGATCCGAGCTCTCACCTGTCTTCTAGAGTGGCCTGGTCTTTCGCAGACGAGACACTTTAGCCCCCACTCTAACCAGACTATAGGATACCGGCGATGTTTACTTTATATCTCCATGCAACACAATATAGGGTAGGCGCAGGTACAATGGAAACGTCTTACGTAAGCCTAGCTGTTGTGCTGTGGCCTAGATTGGAAATCTTGTGGGAACTATCGGGAATATATTACACGGTAGGCTTATTTTTTGTTGAGATTTAGGGTGAACTGTACTAGAAGGGCACACATCTAATTTAAATATCGATGAGACCGCGAACTTTTTTAACAAAAACTGAATTATGTATTAATCTTTATCAAAACGAACATACCTAGTTTGTAGAGTATTTGTTCATTTAAGGCTTATTCTACAGGCAATAAATCGTAACTGTCATGCACTTTATAACGGTCATAAATTAAGTACCGAAATAGTCCTATTCTAGCCCTATACCACTAGCCTAGACCACTCTGCTGAAAACTGGTAAAATAAATGGTACCTATATTGCTTTTATGCATGCATGTAGGTATCATATGAAAAAGAATAGATTTCATACATTTTTGTAACATAGATGTAACAAAATCGTTTAACCAATTGAAATGTATGTGCCTATTGTAATTTGTTCATTCCCGAATTGATTAAATTGGTATTGGGGTGAAAAATAAAATTGGCTTCATAAAATATTCAGTTGAGACACATTTAAATATAAAATGCTAATTCACACAGAAACGTCAGCGTATTGAATAATTATAACAGATGTTACATAAAATATCAAAATACTTTTATAGAAAGTCATAAAAATAAAAGCTTATAATATGAATCTTAATAATCCGGTGTGAAAGGAAAAATCATAACAGTTTCGTTATAATTTATTAATCACGAGTGTTGGTTATAAACGTGACTAAATAAAACACATTCGAAAACGTACGACTGTATCTTTGAAAAGGTTTTTTTCTTTTAAATCCGAGATGCATTTTTATAAAAATATTTTGTGAATATGTTCAATGAGCGGACGATAAAAAAGGGGTGTTTGTATTTTGTGGGTCCGGTCCCGATTTGAATCATAATAGTGTTTGAAATTTATTTGCTCGTAAAACGGGAGTGTTACCGGGTTGGCTTGTGACAAAGGCGGTTTTATCGCGGCCGGTGAGCGATCGTAAATTTTACTTCGGCTGTCAAAACATAGTGTGCTGCGAGCCTTATTCCTGTGGAGTGCTGTGATACACATTCAGTGAGTCATATTTAGTGCTTAGTATATAGCCTATCCAATTTTATGTTCTACAGGATATAAGTAAAAGAGGATATGTTGTAAAAAAATATTGTTCTCACGTGGTCCTAGAGTGAAAAGCGTCTCTTATTATCATTGAACTGATGCTCACTATTTATGGAAGGATAGGAAATATATAGTATTTGTTTGTAGCAAAGTATGTACTCAGACCGACAAGCATTTTACAGAGTTACGTAATAAAAAAGCCATCAAAAAATTAAGTAGTCATATTACCAAAACTATAACGTCTGAATTGGTTACGATGACAACTAAAAATAATATCCTAATAAAATATTAGAATATTACAAAAATGATACTCGCGATCCACAAAAGACATCGATATTTTTGCATGAACGATATTTTATGAACACTTTAAAAGTAATAAAATTTGATACTTGAAATTGGTTTCTTATAAACGTAAGCGGTAAATCATGAAATATGACAAAACAGGTTTTATTCTTAAAGTTATAAGAAGGAAACGGGGTACAATAAGCAATTTGAGTCGGCGTAAAAGGGACCATTGTTGTCCTAATTTAGAACAATCATTATGCATATTGTATGCCTCACTTGGCTTTGTTTCTCAATAAACAGTGGCCGTTTTCCCCGAGTTTTCCCTTTTCCCGCTTTTTTATTATTAAGAGGCCACATTTACCTGCGGATGTAAGTTCCTTCTGTACAGTCGGAACCACAAAAGGTAGTTCCGCTTTTAGACCCATTTCTTTATGTTATTTTATGCTAAGTTCAATGTATGAACGGACATCTTATTGCGTTTTCCCGTTTCGTTTGTTTTATTGTTATTTGTTTTGTTAATTATGAGGGGGGATTATTGTGTGATGTGTTGCAGAAAATGATAATATTATGGTTACATTGTTTTGTGTTTGTTTCTACGTTTGTTCGGCATAGGTATTTGCTTTATTTTGACAATGTATAATAGGTACGTCAGTCGGATTTAAACATACCTGGGGTGTCGTTACTTAATTTATATTAATCTTTGTCATAATATTAGGAATTCATTATTCAGAATAATTAATAATTTATTGCGTATCGAAATTAGCAATAAAAACAGTAAATCCAACTGATTATCATCTTTGTAGACACACTAGACTGTTAGCACTACATGATTACTCAAAGATACATCTTAAATAAATTCCCAGCGAAGAAAAACACAACGACGTTAACATTCCTTTCACGCAAACACCAAAAAGAATACAAGATCTTTTCTTGTTTCCCTAGTTAAACAAACAAATTATTCTGTTTTTGATTGTACAAAGATTCAGTGGGGCTTGGGCACCGTTCACAATATTGTCTTGGTAATAGGGAAGATGCTTTCCCAGCCATATTCCGGATCCCACCGAAATAAAATTAGCCTTAGGGTAATAAATTCAAATCACAGCCCACCGTAATTTCAGCCTCCTTTTTCACAAGAAGATATTCGTTGTGGAATTCCTAATTCGGTTTCGGTTGGCTGTTGTGGCTTTGGTTGTCATTTCTCGGTTTTGGTCTTGTTTCGCGTCTAAACGATGCGACCCGTGAATGATACCGTAATTTATAGGTATGACTCAATCTACACATAACATACATTGAACATACTCAAAAGTTTTATTAAATTGTTATGTCATTTAATGAAAAAATCATTTACCACAGCGAGTGAATAACACTTTAATAGTATTGTACGTAAGCCCCAGATTTTGTACACATGTTCCTGCTTAAATAAATATATACCTATAAACAACCAGACCAATAAATTCAATCTTAAATGAAGTACCTATCAAAGTCACAACCAATATAGATCCTGTTCTTCAAACCATTACTACTACAGCATTTCAGCAACAATCGTTCCAAGTTAAACTGAATAACATCAGACGTCGGAACCGAGAAAAGTTAACAAAGAAGTACAAATCTTATTACTAGCTAAACCAGTTGCACCACAACGGTTAGACTAGTTTCGTCTGGAATAAACCGGCTTATCCGAAATTTGGATTAGGGATATTTTTACATTATACGACACGATATCGACAGCAAGTATACAAAATTTACCTGTCTTTCATATTATCTGGTTCGATATCGTATATCGGATCCGAAATTTTCATACAATTATTTGTAACAGATATCGTGTCGGAGTACGGAACCGATATCGTATCGGATAATGTGAAAAGAGTATAAATAATTTAAGGCCGATTTCACCCCTCAAAGTACTTAAAACACTAAAAGATTTGATAAGGTGGGGATAAAATGATTATTCATTCGTTTGATGTAAATCGACCTTAACATAAACATCAACACCACTTGCTAGGATTCTTGGGAAATGCATTAATCATACTGGCTCTCCATTACCGACAATGTTTGCTTAAACTTGGCAACTACGGAACCCCATATTAGATTGTACCCATCAGCTATTGGTTCCGTGATCCGCGCTTTCGTTTTGCTGAATACGCTGGTTAAGTGAATACGCTCTGCATTTGAATTTGGAATTGCGATTGATGCTTTCAGACGAAGTTACCCTTTTATGAAGGTTTCAAAATAATTTGAAATTACACTTATCTATATTGGAACTGGTCACTAGGGAATTTTTGAATTTTAAATCAGTTTGTTACAATGTCACTTATTGTAATCAAATTTGAGTACTTTCATCAACTTTAAAAAAAGTCATAAAATATTCGAAACTCAAGATAATTTGTATTTGTGTTTGTTTGTACGAGCAGTTTAGTTTAAAATGTAACTATAGTGTATATGTTACGGTAAATGTGATTAATTGAAGATTATTAATAATTATCGATTATTATTAATAATTACCGAAAGTCGAGGTAAAAGTGATAAATTAATCACATTTGTCGGTTTTTATTAATAATTTAACCCTAGTAGTGATAAATGTAATAAGTGGCCAAGGGTTGCGGGGCTGATTATTTAGTATGCTTGATTAGGTTCGACTTTGTGACGGAGATCAATAGGTTAGGTTAGGTTAGATATTGTGACCATGCAACAGAGCGAGCGAAGCGAGCGACGACGTATGTACCCATCACATATATTTTTATAAATTAAAGAAACATTAACCAAGTTTATATGTATAAGTCAGTGTATATGTCAGGGTAAGAGTGAATAATATAAATAAATACCTGCTGGTCAAAAAACATTGGGTTTTTATTTATTTTATCACTTTTACCAATATGTGTCGAGAATTATTAATAATTACCAAAACATGTGATTATTATTAATAATTTTGAAAAATTATTAATAATTTTCAATTAATCACATTTACCGTAACATATACATAAAATAAAAATTAATAGTAAAATCGATTTATATCTCATGGCATATAAATCAAGCTATCGATGTAAAAACTACCTTCATAAATCACATAACATTATGAAAACCTCCATAAATAAATTATCTAATATTTTTATATGCAAGATGTTCCGTACAGAGAGGGAGACGGCCTAATAGATAAAAATAAGTAATAAAGAAGCAAAAGGCGTCGTACACCAAGGTTCAAGAGAGGTATAGATTTATGAACAGTATACTTATATGCTTATATGTTACAGTATACACGAGGGATGGTCAACACGTGACAAGCATGATAAATGAGGAGTTCGGGATCATGCCTCTGGGGACTCCCTTTGGCTTCGAGAGGCGATTAGGGTAGAAACCTAACAACACCCATAAAAACCACATCAAAAACAACCCTATTCTTTGTATCACAAAGCATGTTTTACAACACGAATAAGTTAAAGTTAAAACTCCATAAAAATTCAGAAGCTACTTCGAATTAGTGTTGCAGAAAGTAACTAAAACGCATGACCGCGATACAAAAATAGTTCTTGTGCAACCATTGTTAAGATTTGAATTTGCCTGCGATTTTCCGCATGAAATGTTGACTTCGGGACATCTGAAAGCAAAATGTAGAATCCAAGACAGAGTTAAGTCAAAGGCGGGCGTGAGTGTAAGCACAGAATATTTTTAGTAAACCCAAACTAAGTGGAGAGACGGAATAAATCACGCAATTCCGTGATATTTCAGCTACTTATTCGATAGGAACACAGTTTGGAACTTAAGACGTATGCGATATAGGCGTTCAGTCTGCAGTTATTGATGCGTGCAGGAGAGATTTAAATTATGTAACGTACGATATTTTGTTTATTTAATAATTTTGTATGCAATTCGTTGCGTTTCTTAAGTCGGTTCAAAAGGCAAATGGCAAAAAAATACCAAAATATTGCAAAAGTCATCAACACTGAACGCCAAAAAACATAAAAAAAAGCTATGGTTATATGGCTTTCAACATACTCTTACTATCCTTGTAAATGTATTAAAATACATATCCGAATTTGATGTAGGTAATGAGAATATCCTTAAACCATTACATATTTTATGGCATACCCTAAAACCATTTGTTAGAAGAAAAATAAACTAGCGAGATGTTCTTGACCAGTTCATTGCACCTACCCCCAATGTTTGTTTAGAACACGTAGAATGTAATGTTTGAACACAAACCCATAAACTGCAGCGGACTCGACAGATACACCTTGTTCACATTGCAGATATGTAAAGACATAAAATGGTATTATTTGTCGATTCGAAACACCTTCGTCGTATTTACTTGTTACTGTGGCAGAACTTACAAATGTGCATTCCTACAATGTATTCATCACATGCTTATCTTTACTACTCGTGTGTTACTTCACGCGAAAAGTACATTAGAGCGTTTCTAGGTACTTAGACAAAATTCATTGAATACATGAAAATTATAAAAGTGTATCGCTTTACTATGAACCTTTTTAGGAATTTTCATGCCTAACCTAAAACGAGAAGTTCCTACAAAGCAAAAACTTATTAATAACAAAACTCATTTTAAACCTTCAGAAGTAAAAGACAATGTTATTGATAAAAAGGCAATATTTTGGGTTATTTCGAAATTGGCCGAGTCGGAAAATCATTTAGATTCTAAACGCGTTGCGGTCCCGAGGCTTGAAAATATTGGCTCTGCAAGCAATAAGCGGTATGGCTGCAGAATAGTGGACGATCGTTATAAGGAGTTATGCGACCGTTTTGGATAAACGCCTTTGTCCATGTGGTCTTTGAAAAACATTATGGGAAATTCGTACGAGCTGTGCTGTAGTTTTCAAACTGTTTACCCTCATAAGATTTAAGCTAAACGTGCCGCAAAGCTTGTTCGGATACCGAAAGGTAGAATGCACGTTTACTGGATGCTTTTAGTGCAAAGTTTCTAATAAATATTAGGTAGCTTTTGAACATGGAAAGTTGCGTTAATGTGATAATAAAATGTCTAAGCCCCTCTACCGTTATATTGCCAACTTTTCATTATTATATTAGAAACTTTACCAGACAAAAAACCTTCACCGCCAATGTTGAAGCCTACTATGTTGAAAAATTGAAAGTTAGCTTTTGAAAGTTTATTTAAGTAAATGTTCATGCAATTCTACTTTTAGTGGATTATTTTACGCTTTGAAATATTTTGAGAACCGTTTAAATTTTACTTAGTCCTTAAACTTTCACGACCAAAATTTGTTGGAAAAGTATGTTTTTAAATTGTGTTTTCTGAAGCTGAAACTTCCATTATTTTCATAAGAGGTTTAGAAAGTAATGTTGGAATAGTTTCACAAAACTGAACCCTTAAATGATTTTCTCAAAAAGGAGACCAGACACAAAGGCCGTTGTGTATTGAAAAAGAAATAATCTCTCTTAATTGCGGCTCGGTTTTTGATCCATGACTCCGGTAATCGAAAAGGGTCCGTCGATTTTTCCCTCATAAGACGAACCCTTTGAAAATGACCCGCATTTGGCAAAAAATATCTTTGCATTCAGAGGCGTCGCGTCCGGCGTCCTTCCTTTCACCGTCCGTGGTTGATTGCGTTCGACCCGTGAATAATACCCACTTTGTGCCCAATAAAAGTTTTCCTCCCTTCGCCGATATTGGAAACAATGGCTTTGACTTACAATTTTTCTGTCGCAGTCGAGACGCAGCGGCGGAAACGGTTGGGATTATATCGTTCTTTTGATTTGAGGGTAAACGTGATATTGTTTCAAATGAGCCGGAACACTTCGAGAGGTTTTCATTATTTATTTACTCGAATTGTTTACTTAACTAATATTTTTAAAGAATTGCAGTACTTAGATAAAATTTATTTTTATTCGTGACCGTTATATGCATCGTAAAATAATCGTAGGACACATTCAAATACATGGTTCATTTAACATAAAGGCCTTTTATATTTGACCAAAAAAAGAAAGCAAGGAAAATTAATTAAAATAAAGTCCACATGTTTTACAAGTAAGGCCTCATGAACAAAACATAATCCAGCATGAAAAGATAACATTGATAGAAAAAGGCATAAATTTTTACCGGTCGATTAAACAATGGCCAGAGCAAAGCATCCTCAAATTAGACAAAGGTGGTATTAATACGGAAGCCATTAAATTGAGATAAGCGTCGAGGCAGATTGGGCGGCGCCCTTCGCTTGGTATTAGCCCGAGAGTCCTGATAAGTGAGAGACGGGGGTTTTGTGGGAAATGTCATAGATCAATGACAGAAAAAGAATCGACGTCTGGGATAAAAAAAATTGATGAAAAATTCTGAATTTCTGTTTTGAGATATCTAGTCAATAATACAATGATCACCAGGCATACAGTTTTAAGCACATTATGTAGATGCCAATCTTAAAAAGCATTCGATATTTTTCGATCTTAGAAAATCTGATTTAAATATATTTATTGTGTATTTAGAAAAAGAAGAGTTTAATTTCAAATGTTAAAAGTAGCTTTAATTAGTCATTTCTAACTGTTCGACGTACTAAGAGTAAAGCAAAAGGTAACATTGAAAAAAAAATATAACCTTGATCTTCAGACGACATTGACGAAGAGAATGAACTACGCTTCAAATGAAAAGTTTATCGCTTATCCACAGAACTAGACTCTTGAGACGGATCGTCTTTTTTACACCAGACAATGGCAATAAAAATGAGCGCCTCACTATCTGCAATCAATAATTAATTTAATCTATGTATAGGGTATTGGTGGCAGGGTTTCTATGTCGCTAGTAATTGGAACGCCGCCCGGCGGGCACCCGGTTTGTCGTCCGATCAACACGACGTGATACGAAATCCGATGCGTTCGCTTCAGATTACCGAGTTGTAATGATTGTCATGGAACAATCATGGGGAGGGTTTAACTTGGTGTCAATGTGACTTTATCTCTGTATTTATTGGTTGTTAGGAAATTTACGTTTTCCTTTTTCCCCTCTAGTTCAAAACACTATCGATAATGGTTTGGTCAACAATCAGTAAAGACGTCTTTCAAACAAGGTTTAACGTCTGTTTTCATTATAAGTCTATCCACCCCATTGAAAAACTGAAGAGTTGTACAAATAATTCGTTTATTCTCATTAAAGAACGTATTAGATATGCATTGAATTTTTCGCTCTAAATAAATAACTGTTAAATTCAGTCCCAAAGGATTGCGTGATTGAACATTACCGTGCATAAAGCATGGGGCAAAAATTATTAACCCTAATTTCCGAATCATGAGAACAAAGTAAATATTTTTCCATCAGCAACATATTAACCGCGTTTGTTCACGCGATATTACCGTGTAACCATATTATGTTAACTTTCGTACAAATTGGTTGACGTAAAGCAAAAGGTTTAATTAATGGAATACATTAAAATCGGTCAAGTATGTACTGAGTAAGCATGACGGTATTGAAATAAAATAATTTTGACTCTGAATTAAAATTATTCATGCTGAAAAAGTTCTAAAGTAAATATAATATTTACCTTTGAAATGAACAATTAAATTCTTAGTTTTAATCATAACCTTTGTTTTAGCAATCACAGTAATGAAAGACTTCTTTTGGTACTCTAGTGATTTATTTCTACGTTGTATGTGCATCTTGAAAATTTTATTTAAATATTTTCATATTTATCTAATAAAATTTCTTGAAATGACAGTAATTAAAGTCATTAATTAAAAATAAGCAGTTTAATAAAAATTATGTTTAAAACAAAACATCTGTGAATTTTGCAGGCGACCGTTATTATTTCCTTATTAATAAAAAACATCCCCTTAAGCCCAAATTTAATTTACGTGCGTAATACGCAAGCCAAAAACAGTACGTTTAAAAATTAATAGCACATTAAAACGTTTGTTAGTATAACATTAATAAAATTCTAAATTACGACCCTCGTTAATACTCCAGAGTACTGGATCATAATTTTTATACACATTAAAATTAAATGTTTATTTGATAATTTCCCTTAACAGCCTATTTTTAATGGACTCAGTTTCCTATATTTTCATAAAAAAATATGTGCTGGCTGTAAGAAAGAAAGCACCAATTAGAAAATCAGTATAAATCAGTACAATCGCTAATGGATTTTTTCCTTTGGGAGTATGTAGGGTTCAAAATTCTGCAGTATAGCTCTTAAAACCGTTCCGTATTTTTTTATTTATCTACTGAGTTGTAACGAGGCGCCTTGGGAACTGAATTTCAAATACAGCACAATGCTGTTGGTATTTAACTGTACGTGTATTGTACTATTACCTGGTTGTAAAGCAAGGAGGTTCACTAATGTTTGTGACAATAGGAAGTTTACACATCAATTCGCATGGCAACTGCGTCATAATCTCTCATCTCGCTCTGTGTGTTGAACACATGTTTCGTTTGCAAATAGCCTGCGCTACACAGGATAGAGTAATCTGCATACAATCTCTTCTCTGAGCGTATTTTTGGGCAACGTTGTATTTGATAAGTACACGTTTTACCTGAAGCGCAAAACTCTGCAACACGTCGCTTACATGCATCCGTAAAATATTTTTACTTTAAAATCCCGCAGTTTGTAAGTGCACAAAAAATTACAACGGGGAAATTTTCATGTTTTTCTTTAATTTTTTGATTAAAATGGAAATTAAAGAGCGCTTGCTTCATTAAAAAAACATTTTTGTTTTTCCACTTGCTCCCCTGTTTCGTGAGGTAATTATAATTTTCGAGTAGCAATGTAAACATAGTTAATTTACCTGTAGACCAGGTATAGTATTATTGCCTAGGAAATAGTTCTTAAAACTTAAATGTAATTAAGTAATTACACATAAAAAAAGACTTCCTAAAAAAAATCATAGCATTTTTGGGCAGCTGGAAAAGTGACTGGATGCAAAGGGCGGGAGATCGTGCGCTGTGGCGTTCCTTGGAAGAGGCCTATGTCCAGAAATGGACTGCAACTGGCTGATATGATGATAGCATTTTTTAAGTTGTGTTGGTTTACCTTTCGATGTGTTATATTATTGATTGTCAGCGTCTATTTGTATTTTTGTTAAATCGAGAACCTTTTCCTTTTGAATTCAGTTATTTAAATAGCCCTGGTTTCTTCACAGAATACGAAGTAAACATTAGATTTTCACTTCCCCCTTTTTTGAGCATCCTTCGCAGACACTAAAGCTACCGACTTTATTTACAAGCCTTGACCCTAATTACCAATAACTTGTACAGCTTTAAGGTTTCCTTACAAGGACTATAATTAAAAAAAAAAGGAAGGGCGCCACACTTTTTCAAAAATGCTGTATACGTAGTAAACGATTTTCTGATATATCGTATATTAAATAAATATAGTGAAAAGTGTATACAACGTGGCGCTTCAATGGTAACATTAATTTAACACACGTGTAGGGCTAGTGCCCTTTAATCATATTAAATTTATTTGAATAAAATAACACGTAAATTGGAAATATTTTTTTTTTCAAACAAACTAAATGATAAAAATATAACTAAAATTGGGATCAGCCTTGCAAAACAATCATTCATGAAATGACTTACCTAGCTGGCTTACTTTAACTCGGAGCGCCGCCAAAGGGATATCTCTTTCCCTTAAAGTATTGCTTATTTATTTGAATTTTATTGATGCGATGTTATGATCCGTGACGTCGGCAAATGACCGCTGCGCGACAGGTTTAAGTACAGGTTGCTCCAAAATGCTATTTTATAAAACTTTTAATAAATCCGCAAATAACAACGTTTAATAGAAACATAAGTTCTTCATGAAACAAAAATGTGAAAACCTATATCTGTGTTAAATTAATGTCACCATTGTAGCGCCACGCTGTATAAGTGCTAGGGTTAATTTAAAAAGTTAACCTCGCATTAGTTGTCCATAATAGTAATTAACTTAATTATTAATAATAATTGTATATAGACGACTGTTTATAGGTTATTAATAATGTGATTTAACATGATACGTTGATTTAAACTGTCAGCAATTACCTACTTGGTAAATTAAATTGTTCGAGCATAATTCGGTATGTAAAGTAAAAATTAACCGACGCTGATTCCAAAACCATTTGGAGATTTTAGGGTATTATGCCTTATTTTTTTATTTTTAGCTCTCTATATCACAAGATTGTGTTTATTTTCACAATAATACTTGTAACCATTTGACGTTCATTTGACCTCTAAATGACGTCACAACGTAGCCTGAACAGACTACTTCCTTCGTGCTTTACAAGATAAATAAAAAAAACTGTAGTCATACCGTCAGACGTCAGTGTCAAATGTGTCAATGCTAGTTATTACTTATTACGGTATATATAATCCCCGCAAGTTCTGTGATCGCGCGCTGCCATAATTTCTCTTTCTCTACGTTATTTCTTTGTACACGACAGACCTTGCTTTCCCGTTGGACTTTGATACTGCAACATTGATCGACCATTGCACGCTTTACGGAACTGCCTGCCTATTGTTTGGATTAGTTAAATATGGATCAATTTGTACGCAGCGACTCCACTAACTTGCCCAAATTGGATAATGTTATGATCCTGGAGTTCATGATAAATATAACATCTCTGAAATCCGAGGAACTAAAGCTCTAATGTAAGTAACAATGTAACTACTGATGTACCTACCTATATTTATACCTTGCACCCATTAACATTAGTAATGACCCTAACTTAGACTAATTAATATATTTTTGGTGATCCAGGTCGTCTCGCGCTTCCTATGTGGACTCTGCTGTTGGCTATGTTGAAGTCAAAAGAGACTTATTAAAGCGTAGAGTAACTATTCAAGATTCAATTGAGATCCAAAAAGTATTACGAAAACTATCAATCAGCAAGAAAAATTGAAAAGTCTGATGCAAGTTAGAAAATTCTAAAATTTCCGAAAATCGATTGTAACTCGAAACCTGTACCTTTTCGGGGAACATATGTTGCGTTCATTTATAGGGCCTGACCTAAGGTATCAGCCACCACAGTTTGTCGGACTATTTACCGGACACCCTGTATATTTTATGGTGTAAAATAAGGTATTTTGTACTAACTGCTTGATTCTTGTAATTATGAATATATGTAATATTCAACAGTATTTACTGTTTAGTGCTTATTACAAATAAAACGATAATGTTACTTAATCAGTCTTTATTATTTCACTTTGTAAATTTATTAAACCACATGCAACTAACACTACATTATCTAGGTATCCGACATGTTTGTGGCTGACTACTGAATGAAGTTTTAGAAATCGAAACCTAACTCTTCTAATAACTCTTTTTATGTGCACCCTTAAACTTGCCACAACTTTACTTTGAATAACTTCTTCTTTCGTTGGTTTACTCGAGGCATAAACACTTGGAGGGCGCAGAAGCTTTATGCCTTTCACCATTAAATGAGATCAGATTTCTTTGAAACCCCTATCAGCCATAATGACTGCACAGTCAGGTAAACATTCAATTAAGTCACTTTTTTCTACGAAAGCTTTATCTGATATTCTACCACCAAAACCCTTTGAGACATAAGATACAAACCCATTAGGGGTACAACCAATCAAATATTTTACCGTGTTAGCATTCTTCTATGGGCTTATGTGGTTTTTGAATTTCTATTTCAAATGCATCTAATATCATGCATACATTTGAGATGCATTTGAGTATTTTTCGTTTCTGTCAAGTGTCAACTGTTGTCACTGTCAAGTTAGAAGTAATCTATTTGTGTTTTTTGTATGTACTGAAAACGTGGCAAAGACTTAAAGCTATTCAGTCTATGAAATGACGTCATCACGAATAATACTATAAAAAATTATTAAAAAAAAACGGTTGCTTGAAAAAAAAAAAGCTTAAAATTAGTGGCTTCAGATTGAATGTTTTACGAAATAAAAATATAAAAAAAATACCTGAAAAATACTTTACATACCGAATTGTTATGACTGTAACTTTGTCACATAATTTGAAAGGTAAAGAAAAATCATGACGTATTCTCATATTGATAGTACGGCAACCGAAAAAGTTTTATTTAAAATAGAGTCGACGTGCATTAATATCACTATCGAGATTTTACGAACCACGACTATCAAATAAATAAAACTCCTACTCAGGAAAGTAAAGTTCACTTAATTCCGTCCAATTCCACATAATCTGACTGCAACTCAAACTACATCCTTTTCCAAGTAACACTCATATCGGCGCCAATATTTGTACAACCACTTGTACCGAAACACCGGGTTATACCACCACAAATGACCGGGGTCGCGGCTCGCGGGGGCTGAAGGGGGTCCAGCGGGGACCGGGGGTAGAGGGGAAAGGGGGGTTTGTCAACAAATCGCACGCACAATGTACGTAACATTCCGACCACCCGTATCAGTTCGTTTGTTTATTATGCCCCCTACGATGGACCGGTTTTATAGCCTTTAGAAATAACTGTAGCAGACGCCCAATATTCTATTTTTCGACTACTTCCTTGATGGATTTAATTTTAGATTTTGATGCTTTTATGGATGGACTTGTCACTTTAAGCAATAATAACACATTAGTTGAAGCAATTTATTGAAAAGTTGATTATTAGTTCTTTAAAAATTAGGGCAAATGAAAAAGTAAATTATACTAAATAAAAATTTACACTTAAGTAAGATAAAGATGAGATCAACAAAAACCTGCATAAATATAGGTGAAGAAGAAAGAGTGCTTATTGCACTCTTTCTTCTTTCAGTATTTCATGTTCTATTTGACAAAATAGTCCAAAAACAGAAATTAAATACAAATTATTTGATTCAAATGAGTTCAGTGTACAGTATTTAAATTACTGTGGTTAACATTATTATTCTACTAAGGCAATAATTAAAATGCACAATTAACGTACTTCCATTACCTTTTCACAAAAATAAGTTAGCAATTAAATAAACAACGTAGTAGAATAAGGAAAAATGTTTGTTTCATTAAGAACTCAAATAACATTTCAAAAATAACTTGACCTTTATTTTGCTTAAATAAGTTCTAATAATAGCTTTAAGACCAGAACAATGTTTTAAAATCGCAAATACGAAAACGTTTAATGAAAACGGTATGTAAATAATGAATGGCAAACCTGCATAACTTACAAGGGTGTTAAACATTTGTTAGCAGTCCCATCGGTTTAGCTACCAGTATCTTGTACTACATTGACTCGAAACCTTGTTTATCTACAACTCCGATTGAGTTTCCTAAGTCTACAATTAATGCTATACACATGTATGTACGTTTGCCTCGCCCGCATGTAAAACTACACATCCGAATTTTCCGGTCTACAAAACACTTTGTGATTTTATTTAAACGTAAATCTATTTATAAGTAAATGTTTGACAAACACACTGATTGCCTTTTAGAATACGGGGGCAAATGAACTGTCATTGTTCTACGTACATTCGGAGTAATCAATTGATATTAAACTTGGGAGTTGCTAATTGGATTTTTGATGAGGGAGGGTTTTAAAGGAGTAGTAAATTGTTTTATGAAGATGAAGCTCATTGTTCTTTTAGGATAGTAGCTTAAATATAGCGGCCATACTGTTTATACAAGAGAGACAGTATGCAGATAAAGATCTTGTAAACTTGTTGATTGTTTAAAAGAGCGTAAACATAATGTTTATTGTTCTAAATTACGATATATTTAATTTAATCCTTTTGTATTTTAAACTAGAACTAAACAGAACTAGTTCAGTTGTTTAAAATGAACTGTTCCTCAAAACACATTGTCGGCATACCAATGATAAATGACTGGAATAATTCGATTCAAATTTTATTATTCTAGTCTACAATCGATGTTAATTCGAAATTTAATACTAACTAATTATGATTGCTTCATTAGGTGCTTTTGGTAAATGTTTACAGGCTTTATTGGTAGGGAAAATGAACGTCAATTTTCGGAGCGGGCCGTCCGCGTCAGCGCAATGTGATTATCAAAATAACTGAATTAATTTATCAAAATTTTATACATTATGTTATAATTGACAAGATCGACATAAAATGTTGATAGATAATAGGCTTAAGTGATTAACGAACTGAGTATATTTGGGCTTGTTTACATCAATTATAAATTTAACACGTGCAATATTGAATACACACGCTGTACTATATTCTGTTTCACTCATAATAATGGGTCTTAATTTCTGAGAAATATTGCTTTCTAATAAGAAGGTTCGTCAGAAATAAATTTTATATCTAAACTTCCCGCTACATAAGTAAAATGAATAAACACTTATTTCTGTATACCGAATAACTCGAGCCAATATTTTCACAAACTGACAATTCGTTGGAGTTCTATTTTGAAATCTTTTAGAATCCGCCTAGTTGAGAAGTTTCTTATCCCAACTCAACAGCTCTCGAGTCCGTACCTGCGACAAATCTGAGTTACGGACTTTTTAAGTCTTCTTGTTTACTTTTCCTTTTACTTTGTTAATGTTTTGTCCTGATTAAATTGAAACTCTCAATTTAAATCAACAAGATTCAATGATCACCTTATGACGACTTTATCAACTCTTTTTCGCTTTCCAAGTGTTTTGGGTCTTCATTTCGTTTGAACAGTCATTTTCTACGTCTTCAACTGATATGAATTGAGTAGGGTTGGGCAATATTATCCTAATTCAAGAAAATGTAATCCAGCTTTTTTTGGCCAATCAAATCTTTTATAATAATTTAATCATTTGACAAATTGAAACTTTCATGCATGCCATTTCTTGGACTTTGAAATTAAATTAATTATTTTAAGAAAATGTGATTATAGACGGTTGCTTTTCCTTTATTTTAAATGGCGCCCTTTGGAATACCTAAATGAAAATCAAGTCAATATAATGTAACTTATTTTTGGGCTCCATATCAACATTTTTAATCACTTTAAAAACTACCGCTAAATATGGACGTCAAAATAGCCGCACCAAACGTCATTTTACAAAGTGACACCGACTCAGTGTCGATCAAACGCAGTGACCGCATGTTGTTATTCATTACAATGGATTTCGTATAAATCAATACGCCAAATGTATTCCAAAATAAATCTTATCTCGGCTTACCTAAATGTAAAACAGTATTAACTTCGTATAATTTCGAATTTCTTATCTTCCCAGACGTAGTCACTGGCGACAATTCAGCGGATTCAAATGTTAAAGATGTTTCAGACGTTATCCTGCGTGATTTTCTTTCGGTATGTAGTTTAAATGAGTTTGTTTTTTTTTTTGAGACTATTGCTTAACTTATTAAAATGATAGGCTGGCTTATTAAAGTTAGAAAAAGCAGAGTGTAAACATTGAATTCGATTGTGTCCAAGTTAACAAAAATTCTATTCAAATTTTATGTCACAAAGCTAAACCTAACCTTTGTCTTAAGACAAATAATCCTAAACAAATAACCTGTTAATATACTTTATAGAGACCGCATTAAACCAACATTTGTAAAGTACATAAAAATAATCAGATGAGATTAAAATCGCAGGAGCTTGCAAACCGCAATATTTTCTCATCAATCTGACGTTACTCTTAAGTTCAAACAGTCTGGTCGTCTCCATTGTTTGTCCGTGGAACCTTTTTGTGAAGATTTCCCATGGGGCGGGGTCGCACTGGACGATCCACGTCACTCCTGTCCTCCACTGAAAGGAATATGCAAACAGATTTGCAAAAAAGAATCTCTTTTCTAGAAAATTATTAATGGCGGTTTATTTTCTGAGGAGATTTACGTTATTATGTTGTACCTAGTGTAGGAAATATGAATTATTAAGTTTAGTTAAGACTTTATCTACTTATACATATAATAAAATTGTAGAAAAGTGGTGTCTGTACAATGGAAATATAAACAAAAAAAGTAGCAAGGGTTGTTATAATATCGATGCCGAACCTGAAATTATAATTATTATTTTTTTGTCTGTTTGTCTGTGTGTTTGTGCACGCTAATCTCAGAAACGGCTTACGATCGATTAAGATGTGGTTTTCACGAATATATTGTAGTAAGCTTCACTTAACATTTAGTGTTATTAGTGTTATTTCATGTCAATCGGTACATAAATAAAAAAGTTATGTCAATTTGAAAAATCGTATACAGAGAAGCATCTGTAAAGTAAATTTATAGCTACCCAAGCGAAAGTATATGTATAAAAACCTAATTCTAAATATGCTGCCCGAAAAGTAACTGTTCCACGCGGACGAAGTCACGGGCACAGCTAGTATAATAATATAATCGTTGCAAACGATGTTCAGAACATTTTCTTTGGACTGTATATTCTTTATTAATTTATAGATTATTCTCATAATAATATCTATTCTATGCATAACTAAATCTCTAATTTACAAGAATATGTTTTTGTATATAGACGGTATCTATTAGTTTTAAAATAAGTAACATAATGTCCAACAGTAAAATATTGACGAAATAAACAATTCTGCTATTTTCAAAGGAAGCTCATTAACATCCCAACTAAACAGATTAACGATCATTAAACACATAAAACTATCACAGGATTGCGCCAATTGCGACATTCCCTATTAAGAATCTCATACAATTTACAACTAAGTTTATTTAAATACCCTAGACTAATTATTTGCATAACAAATTCAATACAATCTGCGTAACTCAACACAAAAAGATGGGAGCTTCTAAGATAAACATTGGATACATAAACAAGGGACAATTAACGAAGCATCTAATGAATAGGCATTAAACGACACGCTGGTGAATGAGCGGCAAACACAAAGGGACGCTTGGAGTTACGAACATGCCGATACACCTCGTAATAATCGTACGCTGGGAACAATTAACGCATTTCCTCTGCCAACACAGGGAACTAAAGAAACAAACAATGCTATCTTGGAAAAAATGCGAAAAGTAGAGTAATAATCATCATCACGTGAAATTATACGGCGTCTCTAATTCTGTACTTGGAAATGGAGTTTTACCGTAGTAGGCATTATACAAATTACCCGCTTTAGTTACTTTATTTACCTTTATAACCAACAGTTTCTAAAACTTGTATAAAAACATCAGAAACAAACCATTGAAGAAACATTAGTACCTACTAATTGTCTGAATATTTTATGAGAATTTTTATTGCTTTAATTTCCTTAACATTTACTTGCAACATACAACCCCACAGTTCTGTGTGAATTGTATCACGCATTTAAAGTCCATGAAAAACAAAATGGCGTGCTTTAGTTTCCAGTATTGCTTTACATCTGCTTCGCAATCGATGAGCAATTATTTGTCTAGCAGCTACTTAATACCCGGTCTTGCAGCTAGTATTAACGTGCTTGCTGCTCTGTTTTTGCTGGCGGCTCTACTTTTAAGGATAGTTGGCCTTCATTAGGTCAGACGTGCACCTATTATTGGCAGACGGTATAAGTAATGTGTCGTAATTTGCTTGCAGTGAAATGCCAGTAACGATAGTTTGTTGTAAGTAGGTGCTTACTTAAATTTATTTGCCGTTCGATTTATTTTAATGTGGTGTTTGTTTGACTTAAAATAAATAAAAGGTTTTTTATTATTTTATTATCCTTGGACAGCTTCTAAAAATATTTTTTTGAGCCGTTCTCAAATTCTTGGAAATATTTACTAAAACTTTATACCCAAATACGAAACTGAAATATTAATTACAAAATAAAAACTATTCGTTTGATATTTTATACTATCAAATTATAATTGAATTAAAACCTAAAAAAAATACCTTTACTTTTCTTTGATTAAAATACATTTATTTTTGTTTCAGAATACAGAACGAAACGTAAATTGAACGCAAGTTCTAATTGAAAGCTAAAGAAAGCGAACTCTTATTGCCGAAAACATAAAACCGAAAAGTGCTCTGAACGTAAATGTAACTGTTCTGTAGATCGTACAAACGACGCTAGTCCATTGAAAACGCATTTCCTCCCGGAAGTGGTACCGGCTATATCGTCGCATCGTTCGCGTCTTTGCAAATGTTCACTCAAATATCCCTACACTATCTCCCACACACACACGACGGACTTTACCTACCACTAAACGTTTTTATAACATTCCACCACCACTCGATCTCAAACTTAAACCTTTAGAACATAGAGTTGAAATTCAATTGCTTGCTGGTGAACCTAGTACGTTTCAACGGATGTCCATGAATGAGATTCTCCCACTAACACAAGCAGAAACGGTGGACTATTCCAGGAATTTGTTTGACGTTACCATCGGGCTTCCGGTATTTTTTACGATGTCTTTTTACAGGATCCCTCGAAGCACTGACACTGGCTCTTTATTGCGATTTGTTTAAACAGAGGATAATTAAAGCTCCAATGAATGACTCGGTACTTTTAATCCGGCAATTCTTCGCTACTTATTGTCCTTTTTTGCGAGCTCTTTTTATGAGAAGACAATGGTCTGCGCTTGTTAAATAGTTAAGAGCGACTTATTAATCAACTCTGTCGTTTAATTAGCGTCAGGCGGCGTTCAAAAGTTCTTTTGTCAAAGTGTAGCGGACAATAAAATGTACCTACTTGAATTCGTTTTCGAGCTACAAAAAATAGATTGTGCATAGATTCTTCAAAGGCATTTGAACCGTTTCAGTTTTTAATACAAATAGCAATTCGAAAAAGATTTCATTTAATTATTTCAAAATGAATAAAATTAAATTGATTTTAAAATACGCGTTTTTGTTGTTATATTTGGTCTTTCATAATTAATTTATGATATTATTATACGAACCGATTGCTAGTATTGCTAAATTTATACTATTTCCTTTAGTCACATTAAGCTATCAAACATCCTTAAAATCAACTCCATAAATCTACTCACTAACAATAATTTACAAAGAAAATCAGCGCAACCTCACAAAGATATAAATCTTGTTTCGTTGAAAGTAAACGCTTTAACTGCGCCAGTAAGTCAGGTGGGAACATAAAATATTTACCATTCCACTAGAACTAAAGTATTAAGAAAAGAGTAACATGTTGGATTTCTTACAGCCCTTGCGTTCATTTTTCTTTTTCCCTGGTTGTTAGTTCTGGCGCAGTGCTTTGAAATTTTAAGGGGCTAGTCGTGGCTGGGGAGCAGAAAATTGTTGGAAAGGCAAGGTGCTGTGCATCTAGCACTTAACTGTATGTTCTTGAGTTGCAAACGAGTAAACGTCAAATAATTACATTTCCTTTTTTTAATACCCTACAAAAATTTAGGTTCCGATAATTTTGCTGAATCTTGTTTGTTATGATTTTTTGAAATCCTGGTTTTGATATGAAGGTGTTGTTAGGTTAGCTAAAGATACCAAAATAAGGGAATACCTTCTGTAAATTGTATGTACCTAAAGGGTCTTGACCACAGTAAGCTTTCAGGGCTTCCACTATAAATTGCATGGCTCCGTAAGAAGATAGTATTAGTTTGGAACATAATACAGGTAGCCACGTACGTCCCTACCAAGTATAGAATTTTACGTAAGAACAAACCCAAAGCCATGAATCTTATTTATTTATTTAAGTCTGACTGAGTTCACAGGTCTCATTTTGACAAGAAACAAATGCCGGTAGCCTATCGCGGATTTGTAAGTACACTTGAGGTTATTGCATTCATCCTATATTACTAATGGTTGAATCTTGCGGAATTCATTCAAAATAAAAGAATAAGACATAAATTAACCTGATACATTAAAAAGGTGTCATTTACACAAAAGACGTAAAACATAAATAGCATTTAACGTAAAATAATCAAAAGGTTGCGGCGGCTGGCATTTCTCACAATCAGTCCAATTACTTGTTACCGAAACATTGCATTTTAATGTGAAGCGTTTCAATAAAACTGTGGAAGAATTTTATATTTTAAAAATATTCCATTTAATTTTGGTGTTTTAAATAGTAACAAAAAGCAAATAGCATAGCAATATCAACGGTTAAATTTAACTATCGTCCACAGAGGAAATAGATGGTTGCAATAATCGGTAGTAAGAGAATTACCATATGGACTGGCTTGTCAGATGGGTAAGTGTTCGCAGTATGCTATTTTATCGCTTAGTAGAGTGCTACTTATCCCATAGTCCTTAATCGCGTTTTACGACACCTAAAGTTACAGTAAAAGTGGGCGACTTTTTCCCGGAAGCCAGTCGTTTAATCTGACAAAAGAAATTGAATTCGGGGTAGACATATTTTTGAAGTGATTAATCTGAGTAAGATTTTTGTTAACTTCCTTAACTTCTGTAATGAACAAACTGTGAATAATACGATGCCTACCATTTAAGTATATATGTAACTAGCCACACCTTGACATAATACGTAACTCGATATAGCAAACCGGTAGCAATGAAAGTTGAATACGAATTTCATAATTATGAAATTACTAGCTGTGCCCCGCGGTTTCACCCGCGTGAATGACAATTCATACACCATCTTTATAAATATAGCTTATGTGTTATTCCGATGTATCAGCTATATTATTGTAAAGTTTCATTAAAATCCGTTGAGTACTTTTTGCGTAAAAGAGTAACAAACATCCACATTTATAATATTAGTAGGACGATGACCAAAAAAACAAAACGTTTTACCAATTTTAAAAATAACTTATTAATGTCTTCCTTATTTTTTTAACTGTTCTTTTAATTTGTATTCGAATCACGCACTGAATAAGTAAAAGAAGTCATTTTTCTAAAGCCATGGGTGGCCACGGAACGTTACTGGGAAACGATTTTACAAATAACAGTGTTCAAAATTTAAACAAACAGTTTAAGTTAAGTACAACACGCAAAGTTAACAATTTCTTTCTATGGTCAATGTACGGAAACGGATAATGTTAATTGGTATAAGTCTGGGAAACGATAAAACGCATTACTCATACTTCCACCGCGTCGCGAGTTAATATTCAAAATTGTAGAAGTTATGAGGTCAAATGTGAGAATGTGAGCGTTTAATAAAACTTATTCTTTTATTAAATTCGAGAATTATAAACAGCTATCTGTCTTTGCTCAGTTAAATTAAACTTTATAGGCACGCTGTTTCTCACGTACACTTAAGTTATTTAACTGTATTCTATATGTGACAGCGGCGGTGTAAGAATTATCAAAATTTATAAAATTATTTTATCAAGTTAAACTACAAGTTAAGTAAAACGCTTTATAAAACAAGATTTTTTAAATATACTTATGAAAATATAAATAAGATCGTTCAGCAATTTGTCGGATACAGTCAACTGAAAATGTTTTCGCTCCAGTTCTAAGTAACACCTGTTACACCCTTTTTTTCAAAAACTAAAGGTGTGAATAAACGAGAACGTTACAACAAAACGCAACACCTACATTTATGTGTTTTTACAATTAAAATTGTATGCAAAGCTGCACAGTAAATTGTATTCTAAAATAATAGAGATTAACTTAAAAGACAGTGCCGGCGATAGTCGTAATTTACGCGAGTGAATAATCACATATTGCGAAGTTTCGCAAGTACGCGTATAGGCGACGACATCTAGCCCTTGTTCGCTGCGACTTTAATTGTGGCCTCTAGTTTGGACGCAGACTTTAACGTCACTGGAAATGGCAAAAAAATATAAATATTAAAGCGGTTTTACTCACGCGATAGTATCGGAAATGCCCGACTTGTTTTAAACCTGACCGAGGTCCTTTATGTTGAGTTTTATGATAGCTTTTGATACTTAACTGCGGAAAAAAACAGTTTCGTTTATAATTTTTTTCAGTAGTATGTAAATTGTAAACGACGTAAGGAGCTTCAGTTTTTAGTCGGAAAGAATTTTCTTTAAGATATAACTCTGCTAAACCCGTCATCTACACTACCACTAGATCACATCCAGCCACACAGACTTCACGTCAAAGAAACAAAAAAAAACCTTTTTTCCTTGCCTCTTCTAGCGAGTCTATCAACCCCGGAGCCCTACACTCATTTATCGGTGCCCCGCGGTAGATTCCAATCAAGCGGAGTTAGTGCAACGCGGTCCGCCGCCAGCCATATATTTCACGGGCACTCTACGCTCATACTTACGCACAAATCTTCGGAGGGATCGCAAACATTTTACTTGAATACAACCTTTATTGTTTTTTTTTTTGGCTGATTTAATTTTATTTGTAAAAAGTTACTTTAAGAATTTGGATAGAGATAAGTGTGTTGTGTGTTATGAATTAATAGGTAATTGATTTGCAGATAAATGTAATGTTATTGTTGGTTGGTTTGTTCTATCAAATAGACTATTGTTCCTATTGTCAATTGATGGTTTCAATCATGCATACTTCTTAACTTATGAAGTATACATAATTTGTTTTTTGTTTAGGCATATAGCCTATAAAAATTATAAAGTTATGATAAGAAAACAGCATTTATTCAATGTATATAGAATTTAACTACTCATATTTTACTTCACATCAGTAATAATAATTTGTTAGACGATAAGTTTTATAAATTGTTACATTGAAAGAAAACGACATTTTCTCGTAAAATGGATATCCAATAGTTAGCAAGTTTCTGCTCGTAATGTTCATCATACTAGATCTTCATAAAACTTTAATACTTCTAAAGTTTATAAGCTCACTCCAGTTTTTGTCTTGCCGAGTTATATAGTACCTACTTATTTCAAACTTTATAGTTTTATATTTAATACATTTATTAATATTTTGTTAAAATTCCAGTAAATATTTATTTTTCTACCAGCTCCCTACAGTTACATAACTTTACCTTTACGATTTTAGTCAATTACACATTTATGTATACCAAACATGGAAATCAAACTTGTTCAACTTAGTTCTTACTAAACTACAAATTTTACAAAAAAAAAAAATTAAATGAAAGTCACATAATATTATGTCCAAATGTAAATGCAAAAATAAAACAAACAAAACACAGTTCAATCTACAAATAGCATAAATAAAACAAAAGCAATTAGAACAAAACTGTTGCACACCCCTGGGCGGTTCGCTCGAAGCGCGCCGTACGCAAGTGTGTGACAGTCAATAATTAACTACTTATTATAGTTGTTTAATAATGTCCCGGCAATGTTAACAAAGCAGGCCACGATGCTCCCAGCTCCCGCGCTATTTATGTGAACGAGATAAAACCTAACACGGCCATAAGCTTTTACTTTTTATTGCAAATCGGTGTTCTGTTACGCGAAACTATAGCGATTATAAGCGCGTAACATCGTTTAATGTGCACCAAGTGTTTGTTTTGCAGTCGTAAATACATGATCAACAAATGGTCCACTGCGAGATCAAATTTCTCGTGTAATTTAGTATTATTATCAGCTATGTTGCCTACATAACACAAGTCTTATTTGCGTAGGTTTAATATCATTGGTAGCTATAAAATTATGTTACAGACGGTAAGCCCGCGTAAATTAGTAAGTAGTCGATTTTACGAAGAGAAATGCGAGCTTTAGATTCTAAACGAATTTAGATTATCTTTAAGTATATATTATAATTAAGTCTACAACATGATTTATATTTTATTAAAAAATAACATAGCAACAAAAACTAAAAACTTTTGATGTCGATATCAAACACAACCATTTAAATTAGATATATTCTGGTAAACAAAATTCTAATTAATAGTCACGCTATACTCAATTACTCGAACATTTTTTGTCTTTAAAGTTAAAAAATAAAACAATCTGATTCGTAGTAACGTTTCAAAGGCCTCAAATTAGGCGTTGTTAATTAAAGGAATGTACGAAAATAGGTGTTCTAAAAAATCCAATTAGCTTAACGTTGCTTGGAACTTTATAACGAAGTAGTTAAGGTTTGTTTTTGAATAGCAAAGTTTGTAACAAGAGACAAAATGAGGTACTGTACGAGAGCGCAAAGCCGCAAAGAAAGTTCTTAAGCTTTAATTAAAAGAGCATCGCGATTACTGCTATATTAGTTACAATCAGAGAACAGGGACTGCCCGAAGTAACGGTTTATGCTGAGTGTGAATTGTTATGAGACTTACATAATATAGAAATAGGATTAGGATTAGAAGAAATGTTGGTAAATTATAATTTTATACTCCGTCACAAACACGCTTTTGCCAGTGAACAAGTTTACGAATGAATGCGTGATCTAGTAAATATAGGGTAACAAAAATATCCATGAAATATACTTTTAATTTAAAAGATTTTGTAATACCTAGAAGTTGAAGCGTTAGTTCAAATTTCGAGGAAATTAGCTGTTTTTTTTTTGTTCAGCCAAAAGCAACTCTAGCGCAGTGATAGAAGGACTTAGCTAACGAAAAAAAAATGCAAAGAATTCTGCTCCCAAGTAAAAAAATAATCGAAAATGCAAGGTATAATAACGGTGTAGTCTATATCAAGTATTACCAAAAACCTAATTGAATACTCGAAGAGTCTCCACAGCTTCCATATCTCACTTACCGATACATGTATCTCATATTAATGGGCTGTCAATACTATGATGTAATTATTATAAATGTTCCGAGATCCGAGATAGAATGTTATTATTCCCGTACAAAACTTATTGCGTACTAGGAGGATTCGCCCCTTCTTAATTGCAATGTACGTGGTTTATTTTGATTTATATAAGCTTGCTTGTATGTGATAAAGTGCTCGTGTTGGTTTCGACTGCTAACCGAGAGTTCGCAAGATTCTGAAGTTTCCCAGTGGTTAAGTGATGAGCGAAAGCTACTTGTTTGTATGTTCGTTTAATTGCGAAGTTACAGTAATTAGTTTTACTATCAATGCAATTATTTTTGTTGGCGTTTCATGTGTAGATACATTATTTATTCTGCAAATTTTAATACTATAATTAAAGAATTTATGCTTCTGTTAATAGCATAATAATTCTTACTTACTTTTGAACATGTAAACGTATATCAAAATGTGCTTAGTGAATGCATAGCAAGGAGTAATTTGATATTGGTCTAATACTGAGTAAATGTAACTAAAGAACTATTAACGCTGTTAAATCCGATTTCACCTTAATCACACTTACAAAGTAAATTAAGTAACGAGACGAGAGAATAATACATAAAGTTGCGCTTACGAAACTTTTATTTTATTAGCTCATAAAACAAATAACAAATACGCGAATAAAAAAGTTGTAGGTACACGTAAAACGTGTGTTTCACTCACTAAACATTATTAGTCAACACACACGTGAAACTTTGCTCACGTACCGCAAAATCTCACTCCAGGGGCAAAAAATACTGAATAAACAATTTTAATGTACCCTACATTCTACAATACAGATCCGGAGCTTCTCGCCGATCCCATACACAACACGTACGGACCTAAAGGGTTTCATCGCTCCTGAATTATGGATATCAACCAGAAACGCTGTACATATTACATATTGATTTATATTAACTGCAGTTTTATGTAGCGGACTCTGTAAGTCATAACTCGTGGACGTCCACTAGTAATTAACAAATTAACATCCAGCATGTTAATGTTGGGATCGAGTCGACGTTGAAAAAATGGCGCATGATGCTCGCAAATTTTGATGGATGGTAAGAATACTTTTATTTATTGCTGATCAAAGAGTGTATTGTCGGATAAATGACTTGCACGTCATGTTGGATTGATTTCCGCATACTAAATACGGTGTTGCAATTTGTGTGACGTAATTATTATTAATGAGGATAAGCGTCTATAAATAAAGGTAGGCCTGGTTCTGCCGTATTGTTAATACAATGCTGTTACATCGTCATTGCGCTAACAATAGGCACAACCAAAGATAAATATAGATGTAATAAAAACAAAGGGTACAACATAAAAAAGAAGTGCACTAAAATAATGATGAGAAGAAAACTGAGGTTCTCAATATTATACTTGAATCCATAGTCCTTAATCTAAAAACTAAACTTAAGAATAAGCTGCGTAGAACACCGAGATAAATTTAATTAGTACTCTAATAATTAAGATGTTTATCATAAGAATAGACACGCGATACTTAGCTCCGACTAATTACAGGCTTTTAACAAACACATTCACTCGTCAACATCTTACATGATGCTAAACAGTTTAAAATTATGCTATTAATAATTACTCAAGTATTCAGGTCACAAAGTAAATGTTTGAGTTTCGTGACGTGCTGTTAAAGGTTTCTTGGGCGCTCACTCAAGATTAGGGATGTGATGGGTAATCGATATTAGCGGATGTCCGAAACTGTATCCGTATCCGACAAAATAATTCAAAAGTTGCTAGTAATTTAGAATTGGAGCGATTATAAATTTTAGCGACAGGCACGTTACACACTTTTCTAACCAATGGTCGACGCAGGATTAAATAACTAGGCTTCGTATGATTAGATTTAGCAAAAGTTAAGAACTAATATCTCCTACCTGAATAAATATCCAACGCAGTTGGATAATCGAATTTTTTTTTTTTCATGTCCGAATCCGGCTCCGAAATTTATCCGCATCGATATCCGAAAATTCATGTCCATAACATCCCTATTTAAAATGTCGGCATGAGGCAGCTTGAGACGCGATGACCGATCGTTAGCCGACATTTAATTACTGTTATTTTATAGTGCCTCTGTCAATCAACCTCACAATATTTAGTAAATATTATTCACATGAAAGAATGCTTTCAGCATGTTTACGAGGAATAAGATCGATGTATAATAACTATTTTACTTCAGTATACTTAAGTTGACAAACTAAATTGAAATCAAGATCTCTTTTACTGTTTAATAAAAATAAATCATTTGTTTTTTATTACCATAAGTAATTACTATAAATAATAATGACAGATTCCCAACAACCTTTTCTTAGAATCCTAGCTTTGTCTTTCTTATTCCCGATTTCGTAATCATTATTTGTGGTCTAATAATTTTCTAGTACCCATCTATAAATCCAGGTCTATTCATTCGAATTATTTGATTGTATAACCTCGTTGCTAGAGAAACTCAAGTAACAAATCCTCCAAAATATCGATATCAATTTCCTTTTATTCCTAAGATTTACGAACTCGTGTTGGTAAATCCTAGATTCAGAAATATCTAAGGATTTCGTTCCGATAGAGCGACACAAATAATCTTCAAATGTTTATTAACTTATAAGTAGAATTCGATAAACCAATTGTAATGTTGATTCAATAATTTTATTTTTGTTCTACAGACTTATAAAGCCTACGCATTTCATTTCATTGTTATATTCTAATGACAAGAATTCCTACTTGAACATTAATAGGCTAATAGCATTAGCTTATTTTGTTTTTATTGCGAAGTATTTTCTCCAACATTATCAAGAGTCTAACATCAAACGACGCTAGACACGTGTTTTCATGAAACCTTGAACTATTTAGCTTGTAACTAAGCTAGCCAGTGTATTTTCTGTATTATAAATAGTCCCACACATAAACTAATAATAAGTTTAAAAGGTTATGACTGAAACCAATACAAAAGTTAGTCTGAGCTCAGAGTGACGCAGTAATAAGGTGCTTTTAACTCAGTTATTATGTTGTCGTACTAAATATATTTTGTTAAAAAAGGAAGCAAGGCGCGAGTCAGACACGCACGCAATGGGTTTCGTACTATGTAGAAAAATAACAAGTATTGAACTCAAAATGCTTTTTTATGTACCAAATGTTACTATTATCTTGGTAAGTAAATATGCCTATTTAAATATGAGTATTATTTATTAAGATGAGAACACAGCCATAATAGAGCAGAAAACTAAGACATTTGTAACATTTGGTGAATTAGGGCGTTCAAAAAGGAAGATAATTTTTAGCATTTTCTAATTTTTTTGTTGCTTTATTTGCATACTAAGTAAAAATTCCAACTACCACGTATAAACACCTGTCTTACGAATACAGACAGAAGGACAGCAAAACCTAATAATTCGTAAAGTATATTCCAATGACACAATTGGTTGCGGAACCCTAAAACCCAGCCATTAGTGAATGATACCTACTTGGGCTCGTGATTAGCGGTTTTATTAAGTCACGTCTCTGATTGATGCTCTTCTTGTTAAACGGTATTTTGTTATAAGAAATGGAAGTAATTAATTACTAAATAAAGCTTCAATTCGATGACAACTGTGCTGGTTTTATGAAGAGTAGAAAGTTATTTATATGTTACATTTTACCTGCTTCTACGAGACAAAAGAAATAACTCCAAAAACAATTGAATAAATAAATTTAGACAACACCACATACATTGCTCGGAACCCAAAGTAAGTAGCGAAAGCCACAAACACCCAGATCCGAGGCAATGAAGAGAAGTTGGTTTCTATATTGACCCGTCCGGGCATCAAACCCGGGACCTCGGAGCTAGCGACACCTTGAAAACCGATGCGTGCGCCACTCGACCACAGAGGTCGTCATGTTATTTTTAATCATGTCGTTTAATTAGATGTGTAGCCTTCCTTCTACAACACCTGAAAGATAGATATTCTAGACATCTACTTAATGATCTCAGTAATTACTCTTTGTAAACCTATAGATAATCTAATCATGAAATCAAAGTACTAAACTACTTACTAAACACCTGTATGATAATGTCCTAAACTTTATCATTGTATACCGAATTATAATAGCATTATCATTTACATCAAGTTATAATTTCTATGAAACGTCTGGAAAGTTTGGGGCAACCACGATGTGGTGATGTACTTGACTAAAGTGCTGATAAGTTATCCTTTGCCGATAGGTGTCAGCCAAGTTTAGCATATTATGTTCGCTTGAACTCCAATATGAAAATCATCAAAAGACTAAACTTGCAAATAAAAATCTTTGTGCATTGCAATTTTTCAACCTCAATTACAAAACAGTATATGAAATCAATCTTCTCTCCAAAAGAAAATCACTTAATCAGATGCATTAATTATTTCATTCAAAATTGCCTATAAAGATTTAAACAGCAAATTTAGCTTAATTGTTTTGGTTATTTAATGATAATAAAAAGCATACGCCAAAATCAAGAAAACCAATAACATCAATTGGTACCCACAATTTCTATTACCCCTAAAAGGCTATCTCGTAACTACAAACAAATAATCTATTGACCAATTTGGGAATAAAACTATGTGAATAATAAATAACGTTTCTTTTATCAGTTAAAAGTACATTATGAATAATTCAGATTGTCAATCTTGAGTACCACGAATTTAAGTTACACGTGTAAATTATTTCCGAACTTCAAACAAACAAGCCAGTTTGGCCAAAATAGAAAAAATAACATTCAGTCATTTTGTAATAATCAATGTCGCTCAGAACACATACACACAATAAAAGACAATACTTTCAATAAGAGCACAATCGAAACTTAAGCGATTGACGTCCAAAAACTTCTTCGAAACTTTGTGAACAGCTGAAATCTGTCAGCAGAAATGAAAGTAATAGTGAAGAAAAACGAATCAGCCATTCTGTTCTTTGTTATCATAGAAACATAGCACTAAAAAGGAATCTAAAAAGTAAAATCTTTTTTCAAAGCCAATGCGATTTTGGAGAACGTATATCCACTTTCTCAACGTCAATATCAATTGAAACGGCTTCACATTTTAAGCCGAAAGGGTTAGAGTGCACGCATTACCTCTTTTTCGGGCGAAAAACTTTTCTCTACTTACAACTTTCTTCTTTATGAGAGTTTAAAACTACATACGAAAGCACAGCTACTTACCGAAGGGCCATAAAGTCTTTTCGATAGGTATAAAATGTAGATAATCCAGGGATCCGGTAAGTTTTGCAGTGATTTAAGAAAAAGCCTGATAGTTGTTCCCTTTTTTCTATTCGGGAGTGTTTTAATCAACTCGAATAAAAGATCTAGGCTAAGAAAAGGAGGTGGTCAAAACATTCATATTATTATGTTTCATATTTGTTATATATAGCTCTTTATAGCTGTATCGATAAATAAAACTATAAAATCGAGTTTTCTAGTGTCATCGCTGCAGCTCTTTAATCCGACGTCCAAGTACCACTATGTGGCGACTTCAAACGGAGCTTTTAATTTTAAGCCCGGTTTGGAAACGACGTTATTCCATTTTTATATAATCCCTTAGCAACATCCTCTGAGAAATGTAAGAAAGACGCAACTTGTCACATCTCTTTGTAAACGTCTAGATGTTAACGTTTGCATCTCGAGAACGAAGCAACTTACAAGCTACAGCTGACTTTAGACTTACGTGGTAACTAAAAAGTAATTTAGTAAATTTGTGTAAAATCTACAAGGAACTTAGCAAGTTCGTTTGAGAAGCGAATTAAGTTTTTGTTTATGTTTCATGCAAAACCACACTTAAGCTTTATTTAGCGAAAAAGGAAACCTTAGTTTCATGTTTACTATCGCCCGTTCATTTTTCTTTTGTTATTTCCCTTATCTGGCCTGACCGTTGTATGCAAAGCCTTTTTAATAATATAATATACCCGTTTTATGCCGTACCTACGTCTTGAGGAAAATGTCAGCAATCTGTGGTGAAATCCTGCTTTATTGTTATTGTACCGCATTTATACGAAGCTCCGAAATAGATATATAAACCAGGGAATCGGTTAAGAGTAAATAAAGTCAGTGGGACACCCAGCTTTTGTGGACGGGTGGATCGAACAGATAACAATTATTGGGACTTTATAGTACAGTTACGAATTGACCAATAAATTGCGGCTAAAGATATAAAACGTTGATATTTGGTAACAATATAAAAGGCAGAAAGAGTAATCCTTTCAATCTTTTTTGAATAAAGGTACGACTTACAATAAAATAAACCACATTACGACGGATAACAAAATACCTACTTAGGTAGGTATTTGATATTATCATAAAAGCTAAAAAATAGTATTTATCTTTAGATGGTTTGTTAATAATAATAGTCATGAGAAACCTAAATTATGTTCTACAAATGCGTTGCTGAATGACCTGTAACGTACAAGTAATCCTCTGTACTTATTTTCGTATCAAAGTTTAAAGTTAATAAAATATACGAGCGCTGCGAAATAATAGCACCTATTATAATGTAATAAAATTCGCACAGAAGGCTGGCAGCTGTGACAACTTCTAGATTTCTTTTGAAGCAAAACACGACGTAATATGAGCTCTATTTTATTTACCAATTAATACCTGCTGTGTTGGACTAGAAATTCTAAATAAATTCGTTTTTATTGATCGGCAATAGACACGATCATGGCAAAACGATTGTGTAAAAAACTTGTTTCGTAATGTTTAACGTATTTTCCTCTTACGTATCTAATCATTACTTTATGTAGAACCGACATTAGTCACCATTCGAAATGTTTTTGTGTATGTAATTGTAATTTGTACTTAAATATCACAGCGTACTTAGTTAAAGATACATGTTTATCATGGACTTGCCGAATTATTTTATCCACTATAAGTATTAGGTAATTAGTGCCTGGATGCCAAGCTGAATAAATCAATGTCCAAGTAGGTAGTCATCAATCTTCCTACACTTTGAGATGCAAAATATAAAAATCACTTTACGTCATTTCTCTCAAGTTCTATCGTAATTAAATTGGGCTCAAAGTAGGCTGTCTGTACGAAGACCTTCGATCTTTCATGTTTAAATCCAATTTTCCTTTTTTCCGCCTCTAATGAAAACATGGACGTTGAACAAGTCAAGTCGAAAATCGTATAAAGTTAAAGCAAAACATCAAAGGTGCAATGTAAGTAGAGCTGAGAGAGTAAAGTTTGAAATGTAAAAACCCTATAATTGAATCAAGTTATTTTGGCGCAAAAAATATTTAATGAACTTGTAATAAACAACGCGTAAAAGAAAACCTGCTGGAATTTTACGATTTTTGAATTGAAAATTCAAATAGAAACATTAAATTTGAAAGCACTACGAATAGTTCGATGCTAAATAAAAGATTCTCTTATCCAAACAGGTTTGTTTGAACATTTTCGTAATAAAATCTATGTGATGAATTTCTTTTAAAGGGCTTCTAAAATTTTATTCACCGTTGCTCTGGCTCTCGAGACACGAGCGAGTGCCGATGCTCACTGCAGGTTTTTCTGTAATGTAAGAGGTTGGGGGCATAAAATATTACTGGATATGCTATGAAAATCTACGAATATAAAGTATGCAATGTGAGCGTCATAACTTTGGAATGGTTGCATATCGTTAATAATAAGATTTTAATTCAAGTTATTTTGAACTTTTCGTTGGTATTTTATTACTAGAATTATAGTAATTTCAGAAATTTGCAAACGAAAAGGGTTTTGTACTAAGTATTGTGATATTATAAAACATAACGCAGATTATTGCGCGTTTTAAGTCTTGCGATAAAGTATGTAAATGTTAAATATAATATTAAATATGGGCTCGGTACAATATTTTCTTTTATTACTGGTATGATCATTAAAATTTCACAGTAACTTGAACTAAAATGTGATTTATATTATAAACGCATTTATGATACTTTTTTTAAATAGGAGTTTAAAAGAGTGTTTCTGCGTTACCAATTGTCTTTGTCATTATACAATATATCAAAAAACAATTCTAACATCAACAAAAATTTAATCAAAGAACGAAAAACTAAAACAATTTTATATCACTGGCAGCAAAAGCCTCGCACGGCGCTAAAGATTTTCATATTCAATTACAAATAGACAAGTGCCGTCTCAAGTATCGCCTTTGACGTCTTCACGGTTTAAAGGATATTAGTCCCCTAGTCTTACCCGAGGGGATGAAGAGATGAATTAGCCGAAGAGGCGCTAGTAATGAATTTTATATTTGCACGTGCCTTTTGAAGAGTTTCGTCCTTTGATTGATGCCGCCCTTGAAATATTATAGCTTTTAATGCAGAAAATTGACTTGACTGTTGCTATCTGCTTTGCTTTGATGACGTAATTTGTTGAACAATTTTGAAGACTTAATCTTTTAAGATTTTGAGAGGATTCCTGTTACGTGTGTAAATAATTAATTAGAAATGTGATGTTCCCTTTTTGTACTGTTTAATATCTTTTTCAAAGAAGTCGAGTTGAGCTGCACAGTGGCCAAATTGGGTTTTGTGTTATTGTAACTTCAATCATTTTGTTTTTATCTATAATTTAAAATATAGCGAATTAATATCAATGATTACTGTCAAATAAAAAGGTATTGTTTGAGTAATATTACCTATGTAGTCGCCATATTGTCAGTAGAAATTGGTTTAATTAGGTTGATTGCACAGTTTTTTGAAACTTTTTCCTCGAAAAGTAACAATCATATTAGTAATAGGCTGTTTTACGGGGAATCATAGGTACATAAGCCCTTTGTTTACTCATCATACACAAAACTCTCCATTCCTATTAATAATTTTGCTAGATTGCTATATTGTTAGTTTATGTTAATGTTTAAAAATATTTCCATACTAAATTTAAAATTTCCAATATTTTATAAGTGCAACTTTTTATTGTTTATTAATAACATAGGTACAAATTAATAATATTTTTGCAAAGTGCACCTACTTATAAACTTTCCGAATACTTGTTCAACTTTATTACAAAAACAAACATTGCACTTTAATCGCAACATTAAATATTTATCTCCTTCTAAAACAACACAGAACGTAGTTAATAGACAATAAAAATACATTTTACCTCCTTGCACAGCCTGCCTTACATCAGCGAAAGATCAAACAAATATTCCGTACAAAGGGGAGCACAGGCGCTCTTATTATGTGCATATATAGGGGACGTAATAACTGAGAAATATAAGCTCTCTACTGTACCCCAATGTTTTATATAATTAGCTTAAGCGGTTTAACAAGGGGCCCTATCTCTGTATAGAATATAAAAATTTGCTAATGAATGTTTAGATTGGACATACAAATTTCATCGCGACGTATTTGAATTTAGATTGCAAGGGTTGGCGCTTTGATAGTGGTGACATGTGTCCAAATAATGGGGCTTTGACTGCTTAAATACTTTACTGAGTATTAAAGTAATGTTTAAAGTTCTTTGATGGATAAGGACCAGCTATTTAATTCTGCAATAGATGAAAACATATTTGAAGATGAATGAATATTAAAATAGATTTGATACCCTATCTATACTATGATATGTATTTTTTGGTATTTTTTGATACAAACTATTGTAGACACAACGGTGTTATATGACATTCTTTCCTAAGAATCGTCGTTGGGAGTATTTTTTACCTGTATCCTAAACCCTTTAATCCATTTTCGGCGACTCACTTTATTGAAACGGGAGTTAAATAACAAAAGAACGCTCCGTAACTTTTTCTGCAACTGTCAACCAAACGTCAAATTAGTATAAAACCGATTTGCTCAAAGAAAACGCAGCTGAATATTAAATTAAGAAGTCTCATTGAGATGTTGCAATAAAGGGTTCCTTTTGTGCTGGGTGTTGATTTTTTTGACAGTCTCATTGTTGTAATGAAATGTGGATTTAAAATTTAATAGCAGCCAAATTTTTGTATGTGACAGTCGAGTTAAATTGACAATAGCTTGGTCTGTCAGTTATTGTAAAGTCACAAAACCCGGACGTTTGGTTAAAGTAAAACTCAAAACTCAAAATCTTTATTTGCATGTTAAGGTTTTACATAGATCTTATTGAAATAACAGGCACAGCTTAACGGCCTTTTCCAGGCATAGCAAATATGAGGGCTAGTACTAAACTTATCACAATTTACATTAATTAGGATTTAGCATAACTTATACATAATATGAATAAAGAGTAAGTATATAATATTTATAAAATGTAGTATTTAGTTGGTAGGTGTTTGTGGGTGTGTATGGGGTAGGTTTTTTAACATTTAATTTTGGTGATCTGTTTTGTCTTCGAA
This sequence comes from Autographa gamma, assembly GCA_905146925.1. NCBI lineage: Eukaryota > Metazoa > Arthropoda > Insecta > Lepidoptera > Noctuidae > Autographa > Autographa gamma. Next base: position 5,358,198 of record LR989858.1, read on the forward strand.
GAATTCTTTTATCGAGTAATAGCATTTTTGTATAAGGAACTTTTTTAATTTTCTTTCAAATATTATTTCTTTGGTTTCGTTTTGTAGGTCTTTAGGTAATCTATTGAATATTTTGACTGCCATATAGTATGGACTTTGGTTTAGCATTTTAATTCTAGATGGTGGTAGGTACAGTCTATTTTTATGTCGGGTATTTATATTATGGGTGTCTTTAACTTTCGTAAAATTATCTTTATTTTTTAATACAAACTTGCATATGTCATAGATGTATATGGATGGTAGCGTTAAAAGATTGTATTTAATAAAGTAGGGTCTGCAGCTAACTCGATTTTCTATTTGGGCTATGATTCGTACGCATTTCTTTTGTAAAATGAATAGGTCGTGAATATTTACACTATCTCCCCATAGCATAATGCCATATCTCAACCAGGAGTACGCATATGCGAAGTATGCTGATAGTGCCGTGTCGATGTTAGTACTGCATTTGATTTGGAATAGAGCGTATGTGAATTTAGATAATTGTGATTTTATGTGTTCTATGTGGGCTTTCCAGTTTATATGGGTGTCTATGTTTATGCCGAGTAGGTTAAATGTGTCGACGTTTTGTAATGTTGTGTTTCTAAAAGAAGTGTCTATTGTTAGGGGGGGAGTTTTATAGGATCTGAATTGTATTGTTTTAGTTTTAGTGTAATTTATCTCTAAGTTGTGATCATCAAGCCATCGTGTTACTGATTCTAAGGTTTCTTGTAAAATAGGTGTAGGTAACTCTGATTTGTCGTACTTAATTAAAATAGATATATCATCTGCAAATAATACTGGTAGGGTTAGGTCTTTATTTAGAATTTTTGGTAGGTCATTGATATATATCAAAAATAATACACATCCAAGGACACTACCTTGTGGTATTGAGCATGTTATTTTTATTTCTTGTGATCGGATTGTTTTATTCATGATTCATTTGCTTGTGTGTCATAGTTTTCTATTTGGACAAGTAAAGGGTAGATAAGGTTTTTTTATAGTAATAATAAAACGTGTGTGTTCCATTTTGTAGATTAACAAATTCGTCTTAAACATAATTGGGTACTGCTAGACTATAACGCTGTAAAACATCTTTCAGCTCGAAAGTTTCGAGCTTTGATAGTATTTGATACTGAAATACTGGCTATAACGCCTAAGATAAATCTTACATATATTCCATGTTAGAGTGATTGCTATTCATAACCATCAGGCGCGTATAGCAAGCACGTTCGGACGGTCTAATGGAATGCTCTGGAATATTATGAGAGCAAAAAATATATGAAATGTCATTTCTAAAATTAAATTTTCTACTTACCCATTTTGCTTTTAAATATAAAAAAGTCGGAGAAAGTCTTGTTAGAGCCTGAGTGAAAGATCAGCATAATTACCTTTCAACATATCATCTTATTTAGACTAAAAATGTAAGCTTGGAGAAATGTAAGTAATTTCGTTATCTACGAAATAAGGAAAGCTTATTCAGGGCTATCTCATTTACGAAGAAAATAAGTATATATATAACGATGCGAAGGATAATGTTAAAAGAGTGAGTCACCCCAGGTTTACCCGGATTAGCTTAGCTTTATCTAAGATCTGAGTAAAGTCCGAAACATAATTGGAATGGACTATATTTCTGATATTTTTAACAAGATTTCTGCTTCCAAGTAAAATATGGAATCTAGTTATAAACAAAGGATATTAGACTCTTGGTGTTACAAAATATATTTGTGACTTCTGAAGTTTTAAAGTAAAAAGTTTCCTTCATGCTAATTGTTGCCTCCTTTCTCCTAAGAACCTTAGATAGTCAGGGTCATATTACAATTTATCAGAGTAGTTCTTTAACCATTTAGTGTCAAACGTAGAGCTATTGAACGACTAGATCATGCCAAGACAAATTATTTTTTGGCATTGCAACATGAGAATCTTCGTAAAGTCCTAAGAAACATGTTTTATAAGCAATAATAATTTGACAATAGAAAACTTGATTTCAACTAGCAAGTCTTTTGAACAAACTACAGTAACTGGGAAACGGATCCAAGTTTATTTCCAAGAATCCATCAAAATACAGGTCTTCCAGAGAAACTCGTTAAATATAATATTAAGGAACAAAGAGCCTTTGTTAGGATTCACTCACATTTCACAATAAAAGTAACATGTACGAAATAACGAATGAAGAATACATTTGAAAATAAATTGATGTCGGAGCATTTATTGTATTGCTGTTTTTGATGAAATAACATAAATGTTCAACTGTTCAATAAAACGTAACTAGGACGAAAACATAGATACCTAGCAAACGTAACATATTTCGTCTAAATTATTGAGCATTGCTTGAATAAAAACTAAAATACCCAGAATAGTTTAGAAGGACAGATGTTTTTGGTTCGGCATGCTTCATAATTTTCACGAATATGTCGTAAACTACTATTACCGAAAAACTCCATTCAAATATTAATACTTGGTCAAGTAAGTTTGTCTGTCTACTCATCACTTTTTCTCGGCTAAACTGCTGTACCGATGTTGATAAATCTTGTTATATAAATAAGCTGAAATCGTAAGAAAGGACAGAGTATTTTTTCCGTAACAACAGACACACACGGGATATCAGCCAAAAGCTAGTCCATTATAAAACAAATTAAATAAAAAGTCCAAAATTGGTCGTACGCTGTTTTGACCCTCTTTGAATAGTTTATGCAGGATCTAAAATCCGAGGCAAAGCGGCATGATGCATTAACCTACGTCACACAGCTTAGTATGAACACGAGTAGGGAAGCCGTGGCTTTCGCTAAGATTAGGATAATACGCCGAGATTATAAAATGTTCATGTATTGTTAGTTTTCTTCATACTTAGTTCATATCAGTACGAAGAATTAAGCGCCTATGTTGCCAGCCAACTGTACAATAAATAGTTTGTCGAAATAATTTTTAAAAATTCTTTCATCGTTTTATACCTCACGAAAAAATGCTACATTTTTTTTTCGACCTATTTGTTTGATTCGTTGGTTTAACTATATTATGATATAACTATAGATAGTTGAGTATTACACAGATAGCCGGGTAAATAAACTGCCAATGTGTAGTCTTAAGACTTGGAGGCACAATTTGCAGTAACAACTTGCCGTACAAACGCAGGTTCCCGCAGGTTTACGCAGTACAATCATATTTTTCAGAATATTGAATTCCATTCTGTGTCTGTTGGACGCTTTAGAGCCTTAGTATATGAGACAACTTACACCAGTACTTTTCCCTTTTTTATTGTAAGCTTTTTTTTCTCTTTCTCTCTTTTTGTGTGCCAGTTTTAATTTTAATTTTGCAAATTATCATCACAATTTGTTATTGTAGTAGGTAGATAGATTCACACATGCTTTGTACTAATGTATATAATCGTTTATATTATGTAGAAAAAGATGTTGGTTATACTTTTACATTTATTTTTAGCACTAGATATTGTTTGTATACTTGAATGTGTAACCGTTAATTTTCCCAAAAAAAATAATAAAATTTGAAGACCTGTATTATTTTATTAGATCTGTGAAAATTTAAGGGCAAACCAATATTTCTTTCTATCATGAAAATATTCACGATGTAATTAGGTATTATTATTATTATTATGTTGCTCATGTGTTAGCACAACTACCTTCCATTTAATCAGTCGTTACATACTATCTCAAGTCCATCTAGAAAAATAAGTAAAAAGAAGCTTCAAAACCTTTTTTCGCACATTTGTTTTTAATAAAATGATGCATATAGGCAATAAATATTTATTTAACCCCCATAAAGAAATAAAGACGATGTATCGTTACGATGTGTCTTCATTTACTCGCGGTTTTCCAATAATATTGATGAAGAAATATTTTGCCTACAGTTATTTTTGTTTACTTTAATGCAAATTAATATTGACTCTTTTATTTTGATGGTATTTTATTTAGCACGTACAATGTTTATAGATTGAATCTCATTAAATTAGAAAGACATTTCTTTTTTAGTTGTAGTTATTTTTATTAAATGTGGACAGTGGGTAGTTAAACCAATTTCTTTTGACGAAAGTAAGCTACCAGTCGTATGACATAAATCTTTCATATTAAAAGCAGGACATTTCAAAGACCAAATGCTTATGTACTCAAAACTTTCATAAAATGGGATAATGTCCTTCTTACAGATTTATTTGGTCACAGTACCGCTCCGCGCTTGTCTGCTATCCGACAGAGGATAATATGGGATTTTTACTGAAACCCTAAGCCAACACTAAAATGCTTAAAATTTAAATTTACATTGACGTAAAAATAGAGTTAGGAGTAAATAAAAGTGAGCAATTTTTAGCCCGTTATATGCTAATCCTTGAACTTTGAATATTATGTGTGTATATCAGTCTACCAAATATAGGTAGGTACTTGGAATATTATATTACGAAAAATATTTTAAAGGTACGTACACTACCTACTTTAGTATTTGTTCACTGTTTTTCACACGTCTCGTCCTGAAGATTTTATAGTTGGAAAAAAAAATAGAAGAACTCCATCAGCCATTCCAAATATTCAAAACAGAATTTTTAGCTCAAACAACAACATTTCAAATACATTCATCTCTGAAACATGACGTCACTTGCAGGCCGGCTCCGCTGTCAAAAGAATGCACAAAAACAAACGATTGATGAGCTTTATTGAATGATTGGTCAGTTTCATAAAAAACAGAAGCAAAACGCTCTATTTGTAACGGTTAAATAACATTTGGCATGACTGGCTAGAGACAAATAAGGAACATAAATGAACAACAAATATGACAGAGCTATTTTCCCTTGACCTCATAATTCACGGGCCGTAAAGCCTACTGCTCGTGTTTTCTTTTCCTTATAATAACATAATATTTTCTTAAAATTTAAGACAAATTGGAAGCAAATTGTCGTTGCGTATACCTTCTTGTTTCTTTCTTAATTATTTAAACAAAAAGAAAAAGGTGGTTAAAGAAAATATAAAAAAATAAACTGCTGTCTTCTAAAAACCTGTGTTAAAGGAGTGACCATACCTTTCCTACTGACCCTACTTACACAATCGCGCGCCGCAACCGCAAAGCAAAGGAGGCGCGCGCGTCGTTCGAGTTTTGGTGCAGGGTAGTGCGGGTAGGGGAGCGCATACGCCCAAGGTCGTTGGCGACTACACGCTCCATGGAAAACGCAAATGTACTTAATACCTATACCACTTTGATCGATTACGTTTTAGATCATACGTAACTGCCAAGTTATAAATTGACGCGTTGTTCAGTAGAACCTGTCTAAAAACTTACACCGAAAATAGGTGATCCACGTACAGTGTTTACCTCCCAATATTTCACCCACATCCAGTAGCGAAAGTAAACATTTACAAAGGTATCCGACATCTCCAATCATTTTCGTACAATACAGCATAAAAATAATGTTGTGTTCAAACAAAGTTGAGTAAGTAGGTAAACGATATCCACTCAGAGTGCCACTCGATATCGTGAGAATCAACCAATGGGTTCACCGCAATGACCTTACGATATAACTAGAGATACTTTGAAGGTCATGTCTCTTCGCATTACCATTACCTACCAACGGATTTAGTTTCTTTGAACACAATTTTGTATTCATTTATGTCATTGGTTCATGCCGTACACCAGGCAACGTAAGTCTCCGATACTCGACGACGAAGGTATCTCTAAGATTTTGTCTAACGTTTTCAATACATTTTTAGCATTAATAATTTAAGTCAGTCTTTCTGTCACACTCTCACAGCTAAATCAAACATGCGATTTTGATGTACGCTAGTATGACTATTGCTTAAAATGTCAAAAATGGTGGACATACCCGTAGGCTTGGTTTCGCAGAACTGCCATCCACGTCGGCTGTGCCGCAAGCTTACTCTTTGTTATAAGTCTCTGTACACTTCACTTACTTTTAAACTATCACAATGCATGTTTATGGTAATCTTATTCAACGGGAATTAGCGCGAGACATGCATAATTACCTTTTTGGGCTTGACGTCGACCAGGTTACACCGGCGCGGCCGTGGTCGCAAGCGCACTGGAGATGCGGCCTCGTTCCGTGCACGAATTAGATAATTTTCATCTACCCACTTTAAAAAATAATAATTAATAGTGATAATATTATCTACAGGGTTATTATGTATTATGTTTTGTTAAACGCAAATTTAAAAGTAGTTGTTTATTGAGATTACAGTCCTCAAAGGTTTGCGGTATTTTACATAGAACCTTGTATAATAATATCCTGAGCCAACTCTCACACATTCATCTGATGCCAAACTAAGTGGAGCTTGAACTATGATGACAAGACAACTGATGATAAACATAGTTATATACTTATTTCTAAATACTTACATATTATAGATAATTACACCCAGAAACAGAACAAATGATTATGCTCATCACATAAACATTTGTCTTGGGTGGGACTCGAACCCACTCACCACTAGCTAGACCAACAGGCCAGTCCGTTCGTTAAGTACGCTACACACACACTACACTGACCGTGTCTCCTGTTCACTAACCGACTTTGCAGAAAAGCGAGGTTGTGTTAAGGGAATCACTGAATACCAAGATGCTGATAGTTTAAAGTCTTCTCGTCGATTTAAATATGGATGTTTTTTGATTTCAATCATTTCTCGCACTGCTATCGAATGAAAGTGACGAAAGGTGATGTAAATTACTTGTGCGCAATGGAATTGAATCTAGTGATTTACGCCAGGCTGCAGTACATGTTCTGCTATTGCCAATTTAGTGGTCTGACGGTTCTTAACAGCTGCGATATGCTCTTTAAGCCTTTCCGCTACAACTCGCTTCGTTTGCTCTATATCCGACTTACCGCAGTTGCCGTCAATTTTATAGACACCAAGCTGTTGTAGTGGTAAAACATCCTTCGGTGTGCCCACCATGTTTTGTACATTGCCCCCGGATTGTTCTGTACACTTCGCTCACTTCCAAACCTGCCGTGTCAGTAATCTTGTTTTGACAAATTAAACGCATTAAAAAATAAATAAGCCTGTAGATTTTGTGTAGAACTTTCAACAACTAATGTAGACGACGTAATTTTTTAAGCATAGATATTATATTTATGTAAAGCAATAATTTTAATTCATTCTTAATTACTTGTCGTAAAAGCACTCTGTTATTATGATAAAATTAATACAAAGCTTTTAGCAGAAATAATGCCACTTAAAAGTCGCTTTGTTATTTAAATAATAAATTAAAAGTAAATGTAATGTCCGGCCATGGTTTAAGATTTAACAAAACCATTTTTAGAAACATAGCAAACAGATACACATAAAGAAAACGGAAACAGTTTTAAAGATAGTTCTATATTTGCTAGAACGACGTTCATATAAAGTTTATAAACCATATTTAAGTATGTTAGTTATCCGAAACAAACGAATTTATGATCATCATTCGACTCTACGTTACTTAATTCGTAAATTACGAGCCAAGCACCAACTATTTACTGTGTCGCATTTTCTAATTGTATCAGTGAAGGCTTAAAAGGGTCCCATTAGCTCTCTTTGGGCACAAAACCCAAAAAGAATGTTGCCATACTTGCTGACTAAGAACGTCCCTTAAAACTGAACAAAGTAGGTCCTTCTATACACAATTTAACAGTAATTTTCTTTCATCTTAATACTGTTTTATGACTCGTAAAGAACACTAAATGAAATGGAAATTATTTCGCGTTACATAACAGCAACAAGGTTAAGTGAAAAAGCAGAGAAATTTTGAATGTCATTTATTGTTAACAAAACCTTTACATAGTGTAGGTTTTGTTACAATTTAAATTAAGAATAATGTTCACAATACAAAAATGATACATCATAAATTGTGATTCGGTGAATAAACTGAATCGTTTAAGATTGTGCAAAATAAATAGTGAAAAAAATCGAAACGATATTGTACCTTCCAAAAATTTCAAACAATTTAGATCTATCTACTTACGAAAATATTTCTTAAAGTACTTATTCTTCAAAACGTATTTATTCTTATCAGTCACTGGCAGATTCTCTTCAAATTTCTTATTCCAGTCTTGTATTGAATTCAGTGTCCTCGCTTCCACGACCGGCGTTGGTAATCTTGTTCTGCCCAGCAAACCTTGAAGAGCTTGTAATAAGAAAGATAGGAGTGACATTGACACGACTATATTAATCGGATCGAATCCAATCGAATGGTGATGGTACGTTGGTGTGACGTAGTTGGCACTGCCGCTTGCTCCGTATCCTGATGAACTGTAGTGGTTGCTAAAACTTCTCGATTCCGCAGCAACTTCCATCGACGGATCGATAACTTCATTGCTCTTCAGCACTGGCGATTCTATCTGATGCCCATCTTTACTGCCACTGATTTTCATAATATTCCTTTTCTTCCCTCTCGAGTCTTGCTTCGTATTTTCTATTTTCTCTAATACGGATTGCGCGTTAGTCTGGATTTTCTTCAGAAGCGTTTGAATTTTAGAGCTTTGATCTTTTATCATGTTTGCAACAAACAATTTAAAATTCTGCATTGAAGACTTCGGTGGACTTTTATTTTGCAAATCGGATTTTGCGGTGGTTAAGATAAGAATTATTATGAACAACGCGAGTGATAGAAGCGACATTGTGACAGTCACTGCTTTACAATTGATATTTTTGAGATACATGAACTTTGGTTCAGCTAAGAAGGTAAAATGAAATATTTAATTTGCGTTACTTTTATATATGGTAAGAATTTTGAGGTCTGATACACTAGATAATAATGAATCATATACCTCCCCTTGACATATGACCTACCTGATCATAGGCCATTTCACATTGTTATGGAGAATGTGACAAAGGTTAATTTGTAAGATGTCGTGTGGAACAAAGAAAGTTAAAACTACTTTTTGCTGAGTGTTCCTGACATAAAGTCACCCAAGCAAAGATAATAGGGTACCTAATTAAGTGAACCTACATTCATAGTTACGTCATGTGCCTACATATTGGAAGTACTTATATTAGAGTCGGATTATTAGAACCCAGTCTACTTTTAAACTAATGCAGCTATTGTAGAAACGAGTCAACTCATGAGTTCAATGAGTAAGCGAAACAACGACTCATTAAGGGATGTTTTTCGCTTACTCATTAACATTTATAGAGACAGAAAGTGATAAAAAATACATAATTACGACTTACAGGATAACTTTTATTATTTATTTCACTTGGCTCTACAGACTCTACCTAGCCTTCTACCCACTAGATCTTAATATTTAATGTATTTTTTTAGTTTTTTTATTTAGTCAACAGCTCTATATCATTTAATAAACTAACTACCGAATAAAACAATTTCACAATCTGTTTCCTCTTAAAATTGTGATAGATCTCTTTTCTGATGCCGCGTATACGCACGAGACACAACTCGTTAAAGTGCCATCTCCGAGTTAAACATTGCACTAGTATAAGTACAAAAGCACGTTCTAAGTAAAAGCCAGGTAATCACCTACACAAGCTACTGTATAAACTACCTAGTGAAAACTAAGTAAGCAATAGAAGTACGTCTAGCAAGTATAAAAAAATATGAGGAATTGATTAAAATTAATCCTCGAAAGAAAGTTAATTATTTATAGCTTAAATACACTTTTAACATCTTGTAGAATGTTAAGGGAAAACAAAAATATTAAATAGCTTAGGTACGTCATAATAATATATTTTAGAATAAAAGGATTTTTTTTTTGTAATTCCTCGAATGTAAAAACTGATTTTCTGTTTTTAAAAAGTTAATACAACGCCATCTTTACTTTTTTAAAGAGAGCTTTTGCGTCACCCCTGAGAAAGGCAATAGTCTGCTTGTTGTACTATAGATGGCGCTAAGGCAAGAGTGCGCATACGCTTATTAATGGCGACATCTACCGGATTTATTAAAAAATAAATGGGGGTGTTGTACATTCCGAGTTCACGTATAACGTTTAGAGATGGCAATGACTCCGATTCTTAAATAGGGTATAAATCGACTAAATGCAAGTGCAACAATACAGTTTAACCGACTTTGGCGAATTATTTTCATATTGAATACTTGTCACACTATAAGTAACTTAAATAAAAGTAAGGCCTTAAAGCTATAATATAGCTTACTTACTTTTATTTCAATTAAAATTAATTAAAATATTATTTTGATTAACTAAATCCTTGAAAGTAATTTGTACATGAAAGACTAGCGTTAAAAATCAATTTAAATCCTTATTTAATAGTTATATTAAATAAGGATTTAAATTGATTTAGAGGCACCTGTTTAAGAAATACGTTTTTACCTTTTTTGCTTCGAATTTTAATCGTCTCTCTTCAAATATTTAGAATTGAGGACTGAGGTATTGTTATTCAGTCAAAACAGCTGGGAATTTTATTTAACGCCGAGTTTTTAAACCATGTTACTCCACAATGTTGCATCAACATGCGAATATAAAATCAGACTTTGTATCATAAACAAAGAATTGTATTCCTTGTACCTGCAACCGCATTACGCCTCATACCAAGTAATAAAGCAAGCGCGGTAGCCGACTCAAAGCGAAGTAATTATTCATCACCCGAACAAATCTTAAGCAAACAATACAGTGCTGATGCATAATTACTGAGAGATAAAGGGCCGGTGTACTTACAAAGTGGTAAGTGGGAACTCAAAATAAATGGCTCTGGACTACGATATTAATTCCTCGTTTGTCGGAGTCGCTACGCGGCAATTTTTTTAAAGGCACCGTAGGGTTAATTGTAACGAAGCGGTATTCGGACAGTGAAATATTTGGAGCGGCGTTGCAATAAGAACTTAGGAATTTTGGGGATTTCTTTTTTTATTTGAGTAAATTACTTGCCATTACTGTTTGCTTCTTGAACAGTTAGTTATGCTGTGTCGACTTTACTTATTATATTTCTAAGTGTTTTATTTACTGTAGGTATGTAGCTACAATTTTTTTATAAATTTATTTTTAAAGTGTTAAGCCGCTTGTCAAGACTTCTATAGAGATCGTAGAATGATCTCTCTTTATCTGTATGTTTTTTTACCGACTTCCAAAAAAGAGGAGGTTCTCATAGAAGGTTCTTATAGAGGATTTCAAAGAATTGACATCGATAAGTAATTATTCCTCAGAGGCGGTCTCATTATTTATTTGAACTTGGTTCGTTTAAGGGTTCGCACACATAACTGCGATTTCGCATCGCATCGCAAGTAACTGCGAGCTCGCGTTCCATTCTGAACTTTATTTAAGAAGTAATTGCTGCTATACGGCTTCGCATCGCATCAAATCGCATCGCATCGCAGTTTTGTGTGGGAGCCCTTAATTTACATCAACTATAAGTCAAACATAAACCTAATCCTACATAATCTGCTCTACATAATATAAGGAGCAGTACCTGCCAACCTTCCAAATAGAAACGCTTTGAATCCGTATATGAGCAAAATTCGTGGAAACTATCGAATGCTGTTTCGTAATACACGAACGAACTGTACAGTAATTATTCAAAGCAGAGTAATACTCCGAAATGAGTAGTATTTACATACCTACTTCGGCTCCTTCAGTAGAAGAGAATATACATAATAGCTTCGAAACAAACTCTTATTTAGACTATACTAGCTGACTCCTAAGTAGTACCAGCTATCCGAGAACATAGAATCACAGATTAAATATACCTAATTTGGTCGAGTATGGATGAACCTGGCACAAGACTGTAGAAAATGGCACGAAAAAGGGGAGGTCTGAGCCCAGCAGTGGGAGGACAAGGGCTGTGGATGATGATGATGGTAGGTATAGTGATGCGGTGGAAGACGTCATAAGGTATCGAGACAGGAGAAAGCGACATAAACTTGACATCTAAGAGTAGACCATTACTTGTTTTTAGGGTGACTCTGGATCTGACTGGCTCGCGAAAGTTCGTGTAATGCTCGTTCGGTGCGCGTTTGTTAGATCTGGACGCAACCTACCAGTTTCAGGACATGGTGATGCCAAGTTATCTGTAAGGGCAAGTAATATGTGTTAATAATAAATAAATAAATAAATGTATAGTAAGCAAATGGTGTTCCAAATGCGCAGTATTCACTGAGAATTGTCCGTCGTAATTTGCACATTTTGCAATTTAGTGAAAAAGTCACTTCACTTTAGAAATAAGAGTCCCAATATTGGTCTGAACCTCATATACTTTTGTTTTCTTATAAGTAAGTATTGTTGGACAACAAAGCTACTCCACACCGTTTTGTTCCAAATCTTGCTGTCAGCTAACAATGTGAAAAAATGCTAAGTATAAAAATACTTCATTAAACTAACTTTTATCAGCCGTGTTAATCAATGGGCGTGGGCTAGTAAAATCTGATAATGGGATTGAAAAATGCTATGTATAGACAGAAGACAAAGGAAATATGAACCCAACAACATCGAAGTTAGAGTGCATTTTAGCTTGAAAGTAGAGGTGTAACTCTTTTATTGTAACAAGTTAAACAGCAGTCTAAGCAAACTAGAGGTTTATAATAACGACAGCGGATTTATTAGAACATCCTAAGACAATTAATTCGGTATTAACTTGTTGGGTGTGCGACCATCGCTTTTCTTAGGACTGGCTTCTGAATAAAACACATAACTTACCACTAAAATTGGCTATATCATAATATGGTAGGGTAATAAAATTTTGATAGTCATGTAGGTATAAGAATTAATAAAAATATATTTAGAATCCTGCTGATTTAAAGCCCATTCTATTCGTTTGCGGACATAAAATAATCGAATGAGTTAAAAAAAGTGCCCGTACGACCGTAAAAAGTATGGTAATAATTTTTTATTGTTGTTTTATAGATGATAATCAGAAGCGTTTGGTGATTCCAAGTAATCTGAGCAACGGCTTGATGATGTAAATATTCATTGAATTAAATTAGATAATAATAATGTAATGGTGTTGATAATGACTAAATATAAGCAAATCCGCAATTTTAGAAAAAAAAATCGGATTCCGATAGTATGAGTGTTATACTTTCCGAATCCGAAGAAAAAATATTTTGTGTTATAGAGAGACTATTGAAATAAATTCTGAAATATAAATGCATTCCAAATTACTAAAAACAATACTGTTGCTAATGATTTAGTAAAAATGTTTATATTTATGTTTTTCTTGCACGACATAATGAAAAATAAAGTCTACATACATTAGATCTGATATTTATTTCATAAAAAGAATTTAGTAAAATTGCTTTTGACCAGACAGGATACTTGACCAACGAGCCGTGGTGGCATTATAACAAAATTAATTTAAATAGTGTCATAAATCATGGCATGATAAACTTAAACATTAGAACATCGTATTTAGCCGTATCTAGGCAAACAAGATAAGATCGCAACACAAGTGAGCTCGTATTCAATTTGCCGGCAGCGCAGTTGTTGAAAAATAATTAAAAATGCAATTAAAATTCACCATAAATCCGTCACTCGCCGCCGCCTAGCGTGTAAACAAACTCAAATTAAAACAACTATAAATAAATGCGTCGTTATGTTGTTTTAGTGTAATCGTATATCGACGCTCCTGGATTTTAATGGTTTTGTTACTGTGACACCCAATCACACCGGATCGGATGTCTAATGGAATCCCGGTTATTCACCGATAACAAATCAATAGCAAGCTTCCAAACAATGACTGTCATTTCTCCAGCTATGTCCACTTGTATTCTTGTAGTCTGATCGTCAAATACTATGGTATATCAAATTAATCATTTTTAAAAAGATTGTAAAAGAAACTCAAGGTATGAATTCTAATTAATTGAACATAATATTTTATAATCTGCCTCCCGGCATTAATGACGATGCATTTCCGTTCTATAGATCAAATTAATATATTAATTTATAGCCAATATGTTGGGAACGTCTTAGTAATTAACATAAAATTAATTTTTCAGCGAAACACGTTCGGTGTAATAGTGCAGTCACTTCGCGAATGAGGATTATAAAATATCGCAACAGCAATCAAAATTTTCTCTCACGGCTGTGTCCTATCTCTTTCTAAGACGGAGGTGTGAAAGAGATGCGTATCTTTACTAGGAACAAAGTCAAACAGGTGCCCGCTGCTCTTTTATGGAGGCAGGTGTATTTGTTTAAAGTATCAAATCGTCCAATTAATACCTTTATAAAGAAGACCTTTTGTATCCATCCCGATAATTTTCGGGTACATTGTGTAACTTTTTGTAACATCATTTAACCAATCAATGGGCTATTAAAGTGGAACCGAAACGACGGCAAAAACTCTTCAAACATTTTATTGTTACAAAACTATTCAAACTTTATTAAAATTAGACACATGAGCTAATTTATGCTCATAAATTAAAGGGTGAAATTTAAACAATCCGTTTAAACATGGCGCGATGTCAAATTTTATATTGTGTCACAAATTCTTTAAATATTGAATGAAAAACGAGAAATAATTAAATTCCACCCTGTACAATTTCAATTATAATCCAGCAATATCACATAAAGCCATTCAATTTAAAAGTCAAAGTGTTATTCCATTTTGGTTTTTTACGCTTTTAATAGAAATTACAACGCTTGAATTAAATAACACGGCTATTCGTGTAAATGCAGATTTTTTATTACAAATTATTTATTCTATAGTATAATATCAATTATATAATGTTATTTGTCCTATAAAAGAAACAGTCAATTGCCTAATACCGATATGAAATCTTCGTATTTTCATACTTAGGAACTAGAGGCATTATTTTTTAAACAGTCAAAGTACTATGAAATTTGCTTAAAACTAACAAGTGCCTATCTACTCTACGTATCTAATATTTCTATTTAAACTAATACAGTACCATGTTCTAGAAAAAATCAACAGTTAAAATCGTGAGTGCTAAAAATATCGCAATTTGAGGCAGGTTTGTTAAATTGTACGGTTCATGTTTAAACTCGGCATGACCAAGTTTAAAATACGGATTCCTTTTCTCTTTTCTCTATTAGAAAAATATTATTTTGACCCAAATTTTGTCCCATTTCTTTTTTTTCAATGAAAATTAGAGACATCAAAACTTAAACCCTAATAAGTTTTCATATCAATGCAGTAATAATAACATTGATAACTAATCCTATCTATTGTAATTTATTGTTTCCACTCATATGGCCTACTGTACCTTATTTGTTATTACAATATTTTAATATATTGTAGAAATTGTAGAGTAAGCGATTCATTAATTCTTAGCGAAGCCGATTGGTCTACAATTGTGTATCATTTAAGATCGTAAGCTAAACAAAACCTTATAAAATAAGACAATTTACTAACCCATTTCGTAGATAGTTGACCACTCATACCCTATATAACTACTTATAAATGTATTAAGAAATTATTTCAATATCTTTGTAGTTATGTTCTACAATAATATTGAAAATAATCTGCTGACAAAAAATTATGCCTACCTATAAAAGATATTCAGAAAATCAATCAAAATCAAAGTTTGAAATATAGATAGTTATCCGTTGTATATTAAAGCACAAATAAAATTAAATATGGACAACATCACATACATTGCTCTGAACCCAAAGTAAGTAGTTAATGCACTTGTGTTATGGGATTCACAAACAACGAAGCTACCACATATACCTAGACCTGAGACAATGCAGAAAACTGAATTTCAACATTGTAACGTCCGGGTATCGAATCCGGGACTTCAGACGCACAAGCGACACCATGAAGCCGGGTGTGTACACCACTCGACCACGGAGGACGTCACTGTCCGTTTCTCACTCCACAAAGTCCAATTCTAAACTTATGACGACGAAACCACTAAACCGATAATACAAAAAAATAATAAACACATAACCTGGAAACTGAAAACAAATTAGGCCACGGTTCAGGTTGTAACATACGAAAAATCTGAACTAAAAAAAACTAATATCTAATAAAAAATGTTCCTAACTTTCACGTGGTCAACTACCACCAGGCAAACAAATTGTTCTCTATCAGCTGTTCCGCTGCCGAGAACAATTCGCCTTATACTAAGAGTTGAGATTGGCGGCGGCGGTTGCTGCAGCAACGCTGGCGTTCGTGATTGGTGGCTGCGGCATCAGCAGGTCGGCCAGGCGGCCTGCTTCGCGGAGGCCGGAGAGGAACGCACCGTGCACGGTAGCTGGGTAGTTGCGCATTGTGTGCTCACCTGGGTGGAAGAAATATGAAGATGTGACTACCTGAGTAGTAAGACAGTGTTCTACATTATCAGTAGCTTAATTGACCTGATTACCTAAATATTTTTTTTTTATTTAATTTATTTATTTGTTTATAATAGCCAAGAACCAAGAATTTACAGTTTAAAACCACACACACAAGTTATAAAAAAATAATGTTACAATAGAACATTTTGGTACCTTAAAATCAGAGCATCTCAAATTATCTAATTAAATTGTGTATTTCAGTTTTTAATGAAATATGAAAATCTAAAAACATGATGCGTATAACCACATAAATGTATTTATGCGATACATATAGATATTAAAAAAGATAAACACAAGAATGGATGCCCAAACCTTATAAAAGAATGTAGAAAAGTCGTCCATTTATATTCAAAGTTGGTTGACCTGCCCAAATTAAGCGGTTAGCCCGCCACCTTACAAAGTCACACTAATTTAATCTATGTTATTCTAATTTCGAATGTAGATCATTATGTGTGTTGGTAACCGTCACGCTACTGAGCTAAGGGTCCGGTAGTGTTAGTTTCTGACTTCATTAAGTTGTGTCAATTAAATTCTAACAGAACTATAACCCTTTAATTGAGTTGTTTAAGTGTTTTTTTTTATAAAATTTAGTATTGCAATTATGAAAAATATGTTAATTAATCTTAGGTACGTATGTCATATACGGGTATCAATATACCCGTATATGACATACGGAGATGTAGGACTGACAGTCAAAACATAAATTCATGGACAGACAATACATACCGACCACGGTAGTCTTATACTCGTAATTAATATACATAGATCTAGTCAGTCACATTGAGCAAAGGCCTATTATACATTGGTGTATATTTATTTTTTATTTTAGTTACTAACCGGCAAAGAACAGTCTATTCTCTCCAGGTGATCCCGGCACGGGAGCGGCCAGTAGATCATAGTCGGTGCCCGAAGACCCAACTGCCACGAAACTGTACGAGCCACGAGCGAACGGATCTGCACGCCATCTGTTGTGAACATGAAAGGTTGAATTATAAATCTGATATGAGCGTATCTCAGTTGGAAGAAATATATGAAAAAGTATACGAATACTAAATAGCATTTTATTTTCCCATCTTACCTCGTCACCACACACTCTTTGGGCTGTGGAACCGCAGCGTGACCGAAAATACTCTTGAGTACGGCGATGCACCTGCCTACGATGACGTCATCAGTGACGTTTTCCATCACAGCAGCCGCTTCCCCCGCCACCAAGGCCAACAAAACCGGAGCACTGTATAAGTTCCAGAAAAGGAACAATTCACCTAAGACAAAGATCCAGCATTAACATTCAAATATTCATATACACAGTAGCTACTACTGTTAAACTAAATCTTGTTCTACAAATTGGCTCGTTTCTCAGTCTGTTTCAAAACGATAATTAATACTTTAGGTCCTTTATTTTACGCTCAATTCAGAATGTTATGTTACTGACTAATCAAACTCGTTAAAATAAACGTTCACAAGCTCTAGCCTTGAGGACAAACGATTAATTAATGCGAGTTAGACTCGAGGTTCAAAGCCACTCTCCTCTATAGTTCATAATAATTATGAACAAAACATTCTTGCGGCTCCGCTCACAGCCAGCCCACATAATATTATAGACAGAGTCACGGACTATTGTTAAGAGAACGTCAAACGTGCAATGAATTGATTCCAGTAAATATTAACTCAATACCTATATACATTCGTTGAAGTTACAATGTATGCTTTACATTTGTTAAACAAAGGAGATCGTAATCTTTTGTAACTATTGGAATGTATTCAGATCGTCTGATATATAAGAAAAAACCTGTGTGGGCGCGAGTTCTCACATAACTCTTTACGTGGCTAAAGATACATGCACATCAGATAGCCGAGCTGCTTAAACGCTACATGGGCCGAAAACGTTAAATTGGCCACGATTTAAAAAATCACGAGGCTGTACATTGTTCCGGCATTCCCAGAGCAAACGTGGGGGGCTTAATGAAGTTAGTAGAGTATACAACAAAGAGGTAAGGAGGTGAACTAAAGCATAACGTAAAAAACCTTGTCTCGGCTCGTTGCTGTGATTTATTGCGAGCGGCGCCCCTCAGGGTTCCTCAGTAGCGTTAAATTATTCAGCTTTTAATTCGTTATCGCCGCCACCGAAGTTACTACGCTCTACACTATTTACACCTGAATATAATTCATGATTTCGTTACCGTGCCAGAGCAGGATAAAATAAATAAAAGCAAACCTTTTATAAACTAAAATTTATTACAGCGCTGTGAAAGGTGATATGAAAGAAATCTTACCGCCGAGGTTGAATAAGATCCAATATATGAAGATGGTAAAGATAATATAGAACGAGCGGGGTATAGAAATAGACTAAATTTATTTGATTGGTATAAAGTATTTCAACAGTTATATTGAATAACTAGCAGCTAAAGTATCACGATCTAAAGATTTCATAATGCGTTTACCTATTTAGCCCTCGTTTTACTTCACATTGTATTCATAAGATTCAAATACTGTAACAAACCATTCAATTGACAGCAACGCATTGTCCATTGTATGCACTATCCACATTCTCTTAAACTCAAACTGTCGCAACCGCACATTATATATTCGTAACAAAATTAGATTGCATGCACGCATCTTCTAATCAATGGGAGATTACGAATTCTTTTGCATATTCATTAATTAAACTTGCAGTCCGCGCTGAAACATGAGCTGTGTGTTCGTTGGTCATATAAATCGATCAACGTCTGAAAACCACACGCAAACTAAGTAATAATGTTGGTCTAACAACGGGGTGAAATTAAATTAACTAGTTATTATGAAACCTCTGCTAGCTGTGGTTGTGCCGACGTGGCCGAAGAGATTTGCACTCGGGTCCCAGAACGTGCGCTCGAAACACAGAACTACTTTGTTTAAGTTTCCGTAGCCGAGGCGTTTGATGGCTGCAACCTGTAACAAAATATATGTATATTTATATAGAATGGATTGATAGCCATTATTTAGTAAAAAAACATTGATTGAAAATAATGTGGACTAATTTAAACAATAAAAAACGGAGTAAATAAAAATATGGAAATCGTAACAACAATAACAGAAAAATAAGTATTGCTGTTTACTAAAGCTTGTTTCTAAAAACATAAAAGTAAGTATTATTCCCAAGGATTATTACGACATAATGTTTCTAGTGCACTTAATTCCATGAAATGAATTTTTCATATTAATCATCTAATGCGTGTTTTCGTAAATCCCTTTGAAAACAAACACGCAGTCTAATTACCATATCAGTACAATGCAGCAAGGGAATATAAATGTAAGTATGTTTTAATCCAAGTTAATAAAACTGAAAATTATTCTGACATTTTGTCGCGTGCACAAATTATAGTACTTTATATCATACGTCAACAAATACACAAGTGCTACTCAAATACAAGTCAAAATAATAAACACATTAATATACTGTAGGATTGTGGTTAGACCGCACCCAACAATTGGACACAATCTAGACTATCATTAAATTAATACAAAATACGTGGAATGTATCAAAATGTATTGTACTATTAAACAATGGGAAAATATCGAACCTTCCAATCGGGTAACGGGGGATCGAATTTGACGAAGTTCTGTTGGTTCTGTCCATTGTTCGCTACAGCTACCTTCAACACACCCAGAGGCAGCGTACACAGTACCACGTCACCTGAAAAACAATCAACCATTAGGTACTATAACATACGCAACCCCCTAAGGAATAAGTAGGCAGGTATTGTTGAAACCCATATTTCGTCGAAGATATAACGGCATAAATACAATGAATTAGGAGGCGAGCCTATTGGCATTTAGCGAGCACAATTCTGAACCCCGGGCTGCTATTGAGTCTTTTCAACAAGCAGTCCGATAACAGTTTTCCGACCTTAGAAAACAGTGCCAGCCTTGAGCTATGAAGCAGTCCTAATAATGTTATAAATATCGATATAAAGCTTATATTAAAATACATGTATATGCACGGGAATAATAAATGAAAAAAAAAATTGCAGTTCTGTAGTCATAGGCCAACAACAAACATGACTTCACTAAGTTCAACAAAACTATATATTAAGGAGTGGACATCACTATTATTCTTATTTGTCAAGCGATGAAACCATGTTTTTAAAAGTTCAATAATATAAAATTACGTAGTCTTTCGTCTATAACCACTACAATGACCCATTTCCTTTTTAATCTGGGGGGCAGGTAGGCAGCTGCTCGTAGACTTTACGAGCGAGCCAATTTACTTTATATTATAATCGTTTTGTTAATAACCTTTCGTATTTACATGCACGATGAATAACATTGCTTCGTTAGCTTTATTTTAACAGCCCGTAAATAATTATCGCGTTGAGCGTTCGTCCCCTAAACTTATTCTATAGACAAGCTAACTACAAGGGGTATATTTTATTCATCCAATATTTTATTTAATTATTTTTATTACTTTCAAGTCCCATAAATAGAAGTCTCACAATTTAAAATATTAATCGCTATTCAAGTCTTCTTTGCTATTCGAATTCAGAAGCTTAAGATAATCCGTCTCAGAACAACTAAGTAAGATTTCCTGGAACTCGGGAAAATCCTCCTTTAATAATTTGATAGCAACTGCTTTATACCTAACTAGGTATTAGAATGGATTTTGTAGCTATTGAATGCTCAATTTACCATTAAAATTGGTAGAGATCAAAGTAAACAAGCTTTCTATCAACGAAAGTTATCAGCTCACCTTGCCATAACATAATATTATAATGAACATGAATTCGTAGCATGTACTTTTTCTCACCTTAAAAACCTTACCTATTTACCTTAACAAATGCGGCCGCATTAGCCAATAATATCAATAACTCTTGGACCAAAGATCCCCGTAAAATGAAACGGGTTGTACGGTAGAACCCAATCAATGTAAAAGCTGAGATCTGACCCCAACAAAGCCTGCAAAATGCTAAACAAAGATTTCCTTGCCCTGAACACACGTTGTGTTCATTTTACTTGGATAGAAGAGATTCCTTGGATTTAATCTTAAAATAAAATTGAATTGTATATAAAATAACATTGCTTTTCTATAGAATTAATTATTGAAAAGTTAAAAGTTAAATAGCAAATTTTACATTAACAAACCATAAAAATGCAAATTTTATTAAAGCGTTTATCGCAATTTTACAAACTTCTCCCAAAATACTTAACAAGATTAGTTTTTGAAATAAAAAGGATTATATTTTATCTCGATAAGTTTCAGTAGAGGCAAAACTATTTATAAGCTAGTTATTCTGTTTCTAAATTGGCTACGACAATGGCCAAATAACACGCCAGTTTGAATAATATTTGTTTGTTCCTCAGTCACGTTTCAGCAAAGAAAATGCCGATAAAGTTTTGCAGAACAAGATAACATTGGCCAATGTCCTTTTCTGTGACATAAACATCCTCTGTACAAAGTTTTCGGATACTAGCAATAAACAAACACACAAGCAGACTTCCTTATTTATCGTATTACTCGCGACGTAAGTTTATACGTGAAAAACTTTTACCCAGTGCAGTTGTTATACATTAATTTATTTTACTAGGAACCCACAAGTTGCTGGGTAGCAACATGTTATCTACACGCTTATATTTTTTTTTTATAACAGACATAATAAACTCTTAAAACCCTATATTACCGCCTGGGACCTTGATTCTGAGATTATTGTACTTACTTTTTCGGTAAATAGGTACAGCAAATTCGAACACAACTCACAATAAATCTTTCAAAGGAAAATCTACGAAGGACATTGGTATTATGTGATGTTTACACTCAACTTATATTTTTCCTCAATAGTAGTACTGGTGGCTAAAGCTTTTAAGAGCGAGTTGAGTCCAAAGGCCTGAGGGACCACTATAGAGCCGAGCCAACATCTTATTCCGCAATCACTTCTGTAAACGATACACACGGTTCCGAGAAAACATATCAAAGCCAGTGTTTGATTTCTACGTAATCTGTTTTAGCTTAGGGTAACTTTAGCCTTGAACTGAATAGGAAAGTAAGCCGATATAACATATATTATTGATGTGGTGACTTTGAACTTACTTAGGTTTTCACAAACTTACTAATGAATACATAATGAAATAAATATAGCAGTTAAATAGGCAGGTTGGCAACGCAGTATAAGCAGTCGCGAAGTTGAACAGTTACTTTAAAGGTGTTAAGAGCACAAGCCTCACTTCAATACGTGTGAAAATGGCATCAGTGTCAATGCCTTTGTTTGGACATCCTATTGTCTATTAAAACCATCAAAACATGCGATGCGTAAACGAGGCAGGAATAGCTAGATACAGCCTAGTACCGCCTCTAAAGCATCTAACAGCCTCGTCTGCGATAGACTCCGCCTGTATGCAAATGTGGCGGAAGAGCCTCCGGCAAGGCGAGTGGGGGTTTGTGGTGAAGGAGGTAGGGCATACACCGCCGGGTCAACTCAGGGCCGACCGTATTTTTGCGCCTCGTCAAAGTAAAATTAACGCGTTAGAATTGCAAATCATTCCGCGACAAAGAAATGACAAGGAGCCGAGGCGACGGCGTTGTGGATTTTTCTCATAACGCCCATTATCTCGCTTTGTTGTTTTTTTCGCAATCGGCACTTTCTTAAACATTAAGGCCACGTGAATTTAATTTTTCTATTCGGAACGGGAAATTCCTATGTTAACGCAATATGGATGTGTGCCCGAGGCTAAAATCGATAGCGAATGCTTTTTTCCCATTGTTCCCTCGTTACGGCGCTCAATTTTGCAGTGGGTACGTGTGCAATACAGTCACTAAAACATAAATGATTCAACGTACCTATCGTTTACTAACAAGGAATTTATTCTACGAGAGGACAATTGTATATTAATTGCTGGGAAATGATACATTACCTTTAAAGGTTTGAGGTTGGCTTGGATTCCGAGTGCTGACAGCTTTCACAGTAACGCCAGGTCCTCCGTACTGGATGTCTGTCACTGCGGTGCCTAGCCTGATGTCCAGCCCGTCTGCAAGCGCCACTGGCACGCACGAATACCCATTACGAACTGTAACAAAAAAGAAAAATATATAACCAGCAGCAAAGTTGGTCTTCATAGATTTGCGCCCCCTTACTATCTAGATCATTATAATTCCACAATGCACTAGATATGGGCATAAATACGTAGGGAGCTAATTGGTTATCATTCCGAGCGAGGTGTAAAAACTAACAAGGTAAAACAAGCTACCCCACTCACGATTAACTATGGTAAGAAACGTGTTATTATTTACCTTCAATTACATTCAGCGCACCCGTCAATCTTTAGCAGTATTTACCTTATTATCTCTGATGGGATTAGTTTTAAATTACTGTCCAAAGTCAAGTCTTTGCATAAATATTAGATACTATCAGGCTCTTGCTGACTGAATGCATGGCAATGAACTCTTCTTATAAGGAGTATTAATAAACAGGTGTTATTTGGAAAATCTTTCGAGTTTGCATCTGTGTAATATTGGTAATTAAGATTTATGTATTTTTTCCTACCAGTTTGTGTAGTTTTTTAAGGTCTCGGAGTAATCCGTCGCCTAACTCATACAGTAATACCCTTTTATCTGAAGGATCTAGACACATACGTCAACGACCTTATCGGCATTGTGGTCACAAGCAAGGCTACTGAACGTGAGGTGTGATTCCCATATGAAGTAGATATTTAAGTATCGTTCAATTTATCTTTTTATACAGTTGCATTATTTATCGCTACAAGATATCATATTTAAGAGACATTAAAACGATCCCGTGTCTCCATCAAGGCCTATCTTCAGACCTAGATTAATTTACACAAATATTGTACACAGCATTAAATAAATTTGATTTGCTAGTACTTTAAATCCCAGTAAATTAAGAACCTTCAACTTGAAACCGATGCTGACGCATCGAATCGTGTTTAACTTTCAGATAAGCGTAAAAGTTGTCTGTGAATGAACAAATACTGTAGTGCTACAAATCAATTAGTATCAGACTAAATCAATAGTCATTTAATCTTACTCAAAACTCATTTCAAAGGGATCTTAGATGGGTTCTTATACTAAAGCAAACGCTTTGAGTGCAACTTTCTTCGCTTTGTCTTGGGCTTGTTCGGCAAGTTGTAACTGGCTGATAAACCGCCACACACGATGGCGATCACAATGCAGTTTTCAATTAGCGTGATAGCGGCGGCGGCGGCAGAGCACTATTGTGTTTTAATAACTTTAAGTGGATTTCTTACTCCATTATGTTAGTTCATGATATAGAGTTGGTTAGCCACTAGACGCACTTTATCACAGAGATTTTTATGCAGCTTTTTTTATGGTATGCTCTCGTGGATTTTCATTATAATAGCGTCTTTTTAATTTACTGAACTGCCTCGATGGCCTAGTGGTGCGAAGCGCAACTGCTACGCTAGAGGTCTTGGGTTCGATTCCCGAGTCGACCAAGGTGTTATTGGGTTTTTCTATGAAATTCTCAGTAGCAGGTTGGAGTTTGGATTCGTGCCCGGTAAGTGGCAATAGGCTCACCCAGTATTACATGGGACCTAAACATATCGGCGAACTGTGGGTGTACATTGGTACACGTCTGCCTACCCCTTCGAGGATACAGGCGTGATGATATGTTATGTTATGTCTTTTTAATTTAAGATTTTTTGATTTAAGCCGTAGCTCCCTGATAATTTGAATATGACGTCTACAAAATTAGAGTAACAAAGTCATAATATATATTTCGTAAGACTCAAATGAAGAGCAACATGGCTCAAGTTTTAATTATTTTCAAAACACTATTTGGATCTGGACGACTGTTCTCTCAAATATTTTCAGTGGTTCTAACTATATTGAACAAGGTAACTACAACCAAACTACCTTGTCATAATACAAGTTTGATAGGTGATTACTTCTCCTGTCCAATCTAACAGCGAGACCATTCTATGCTGAATGTTTGGGACACTGGAGGCTACTTTCAGTGTATGCACTTGCAACAGTGTACCATTTAACGATATTAGCCTGGACCGTTGTCATAGCCAGCCGTGTAGCACGAATAAACTGCCCGAAACTAAAGTACCTACCATAAAAGGAGACCACGAAATGTGTGCAGACAGACCTAACCAACAATTGTGTCATTGCAACCCGAATAGATGTTAATGCAGTTTAGATTAAACGTTTATTAGAAAATGCCATTACAGCGCCGTCGCTGTAGTTTAATTTGTTAGGATATTTAGCGATGACGGTGAGCGAAATAGGCAACATACAATTTTAGTAAATTAAATTGGAATGCCTGCACATTTGAGTTGTCATTTATAAAATTAGGACAACGGCTCTTAATTTGTATCAATACATTGACAAATTGTGCAAATTAGGTACGTATTGAGTCGCTTACTCATAAATTAATCTTTTCACGGCTCTACCCAATATTTTTGAGTTTCCTTGTAAAATGGTAAGAAGGGATTTCGTACACAAAAACCGCATGTATCACATACGCTTTGTTCGAAACGAAATAACTGTACAGAACTTTTTACTCCCCGTAAAACATCGCCTTGGTTCCGAAGCTTATTACCAATTTTATTATGTGTTAATGTCGGTTGAAAAGATCTAAAGGTTTGAAGTCAACAAAAAATATTTCAATAACATTGTTAGCCGTTAACTGGACTAACCGCTCGCCCATTACCTCGGCAATTTACCCCAACACATATTGGACGAGTTCTCGAAAAAGATGGTCAGGTTTACATCGGACATGACGCGTGGGTTCAGTGTAATCCTCCTTAACATAATGTTTTTTTATTAACGCGCAATTTTGACGTTTACATGTTTGTTTTTTGATAACGTCACAAAATGATGAGACCATTTGGATAAAAAATCTTAAAGCAAAACGTAAAATGTTTCCTCTTAAAATTGCAGAGCAATTTCACGATGGGTATTGAAAATTTGAGAATTCTCTTCTAGTTTAGTTTGTTATTGATTGACACACGTAGTAAAATGACGGATCCACAGATATCTAACAATTTGGCTTTAAAAATTCACACGTCCGACGAGAATTTTTAGGGACTTTTTTTATTTTATTTTGTGTGTCCCGTTTCCCACACTAGCTTTTTCTGTTGCAATGTCTGGTGTCGTTTCAGACTTACCAAACGAACGTTGAATAAATGGAACTTTTGCGTTACGGTGAAAGGGTTTAGATCGCAATGGAACTATTCCTACTAAAATGAATAAGTAGACAGTTGTACCAGCAAAGGTTAAATACATTTGAGAATAAATAAACAAAATAGTTACTGCACAACAATTAATCAATAAACCATCTATTATAAAACTTCTGTCGTTGTGGCAGTAAATACCATTTTTAAACATTGTTGATATCGATATACAGTTTCATTTGAACCGGAACCCTAAAATCATACGAACAGAATTAACAAGGAGACCGCACTCGGTTGCGTCGAAAGAGCTCCCAATTTACCGTCCACCTGGAGTGCATCGGCGACATTGTAGCGTTTAATGTCGTTACTACGGTTTGATACCGCGTATGAAACATACGACACTGTATACCGAACATTGTCCCATAAGCTAACATGTATGATGTATGGATGTTTGGAAACGACTCAGATTTGGACCTAAAGATGCCATGGAAGGGTTTTGAAAAATTGATTCTAAAACAGAAAACCTTAGTTTCCATATTTTTACTCGTTTTCGTTTAGAAACTGTGTCAAAAATAAATCTGTATTAGTTATAATAAGTTCTATTAAATTATATGATGTTACATTTTGTTTAGAATTCCAGCAACTGCTGCAATATAGCCAAAGCTCCATTCGCCACACGTCTACGTTTGAGCGCTACCCCTTGATTAATATCTTGTCAATAAACATGATAAAAGTTGCAAATATCGATGGGTTGTTTATTATTTGTTTATCTAAATACATTGTCGTGTACATTAGCTCGACTTTCATTACATAATTTTCTTTCCGCGCATAAATATCCATACAGGCTATCTCGACAGCACCAATGCTAGTATTTGTCACATCAAGTTGATCTATGTCAGCGGCGTGAATCTCGATCACGGTACGCTAGCAGTCAACGTGATTTGTTAGTTCAACAGAGAGGGCAACGAGATTCTACCTCTAAACAATGTTACGATAGCGTTTGATGGGCGTTACCTACATATAGTACAAACTTGCTAAATATTTTGGTCAGGATTTTGTAGAAAGTTGCCTCAAAGATTTCACACGATACAAGGAGGATATTTATCAAAATAATGAAGAGTATAACACAAGTAATGTTCTGAGTGAACAATTCATCAAGCATAAAGCTTACCCTTAGGCGTGCACGTGAGAAATAGATGTCTATATTTCTTTCGTGGACAAGGAAATATTAGAAAAATGTTTTATAAAACAACCCGTTTCTTTTAAAGGTCGTGTAACCCGAGATTGCTTCGCAAGTAAATCAATTTATTTGAATACATACCTAGATACTTGTTTGCGTTCATGTTCAATGCATGGTATACAACCTGTACAATGCTTGGTATACAAAACAGATAATAATGTTCACCGCACCGTGGAATTCTATCTCGAATGTTAACTGTCGATCGCACGTATTTGGAATGAGGTATTTACATTGGTTGCACACACGAGACGAAGAAGTTACAATTGAAACATTCTAAATACATCCCACACAAGTTCCCGAGTATCGTATTAACGAGTGTGCAACTTTGTGAAATATCAAAAGCGTACGGTATCCGACGAGTTAAATGGCGAAAGTTCACCACTGCAGCTCATTGCTTATATAAAATTGTATGGTGGAATCTTGTACCGCAGGCCGTAGGAGGGTGGGTGCAGAATTAAAATGGGCGATGGCGACGCAGCGTACCACATGGAAAATACTGTGAAAATCGGTGCCCTCAGGCAACCGACTGGCGACCGCTGCGGATCCAATTTGTACACCTTCTGGATGTGACTGTTTTATTTTTATACGCACTTCTTTTTCGAAGCTTATCCAGTTTATTGCTAGTACTTTGGTTATTTAGCAAATACACGAACTCATTTGAAACACAAACTGAAATGTGTTTATTTTTTCTTTGATACTCTTATGCTGATACCAGTTTACCACAACTAAAAGCTTTACTGCAAGTGCTTCACGTGTATATCACGTGTATAACCTTTAATGTTGTTTTTTATATCATAAAGAAACGTAGGTAAACTTTGGCACTTTATTTCAAAGAAACTTAGGTACTACTAAGTGCATGAATTTTAAAAACATACTTGCAAGCTAAGTGTTATACTAAAGGTTATAAATAATGTTTACTATAAATAACGTATTTAAACTAAAACAAGCAACGCTATTTTTATTTTATTATAATCATCTATCCGATGGACTAAATAGATACGAAATAAATAAATAAATAGATTTCATCTTTTGATGGGTATCATCATCATCATCATAACTGGGTTATCTACTCCAGTCTGAAAATATATACTCCGTGTCTCATCCAGTAAGTGTCAGGACGCGGTATCTCCGGACGTAACCACGTTATGCATGTTATGTTAGTATACATGCAACCCTATGGAACTTCTCATTGTCGACAGTTTTAGAACCGCTTTAGCAATTTGGCTTTGTGGCCTTGTGTGGAATTTTAGGAAAAAAGGAGATACAGGAGACATTGTTACAACGAAACATAATAATGTATTGTACAGAGACATCGTAAAGATAGGTAAATATTTCGTTTTATAGCCGAAATTTAAACCGGGAGATAAGAAATAAATGTGTGACGTGGTATTTGCGCGAAATGAAATTATAATTCAACGCGGGCCGTTACTGTTGAAGATAAGTTTTGTTTATGTAACATTGTGTACAGTTGAATTTACGATTGTCGATTTTAATTCGGGAATCAGCCCATTAACACGACGCCGGGAAAAAATACGCAGCAATTTGTTGCTTAAAGAACATTAAATTAAGCGTAATTTGAATAATTTTACGTGGCGGTGAACACAAATAGCTGTAATTAAAGTACAAGTAGGTATATTCCGCAAATTGTGCCAAACTGAAAACAAAGGACGGTTGAAACGCTTAGCGAGCACGATCAATGTGAACAGGCTTTATTTAAATATACTCGAATACGAGAATATACGCTAAATTATCACTTCAAACAACTACTGAAAAAGGAGAGTTTAACATTATTTTGAACTACAATTCTCTAAATGTGAAATACAGCTTTAATTTATTCTAAAACATACTCATTAATTAAGTATAACATTAACTATGTTACCAATCTTAATGGAAATTGTTCAATTGATTTTAAACAGATAAACTGAAACCAATTGATGACATGACATGCGAATGATAAATTAACAATTGAATTGTCAAACATAACAATTGAATTCGGTCGTCCATCCGATTGCTAATTATTCAAACAGCGAGTAATTCACTATTTAAATATTAAAATTTTAATCACTTATTTTTCACGCGAATATTTTTCGATGAAGGAAAATTGTATTCAGACATTTATTTACTCGAATGTGGAGTGAAACAGGGATGTGTTATGCATCAAAAGTAATGGTTTGTCATCGCAAAAGAAAGCACAAAATGATTAGGATGAGAAACTAATGAAATAATATTGATTTTAAATATTAAATATTTGACATGTTGACTAAAAAAGTTGTTTTTATGTTCCTGCATAAGTAACGTAAATCTTTATAAGATATTTGTAACGGTACGTATTAAAGTTCGAACAAAACAGATATTTTATTTATCTTATTACGACCATAGAAAGGTTCAATACGGGTGATTGTTTAGTATGATGTGCAATTTCAATAATTATAGGTACCCATAAATATGAAAGCTGCTTAGCTATCTTCGAGGTCACAGGTTCGATTTCCGCATCGGTACAAACGTTTGTATGACTCACAGATGGTTTGTTTCAGGCATGTACTTATGTGTACGAATGTGATTTATGTGTTGTGAATACTATTCAATTGTACAGTGCCTTGTTATCTTACCGTAGAGATAAAACAACGAATAAATAACAAAAGGTAAGCTCCAATTACGTTGTCTTAGAGAGGATGGTTACCATGGCAACGCATGTAATATGTTTCAGTTGTAAATATTAGACAATCGTAACATTGCTTTGTTTATTACGTGTATGCTGTCTACTAAATTTGTTGTAAACATTTTTATTAGATAGAAGGAATTTGTATATTTCGTCACGAATTTTCGTATGAAAACACACAGGCTGTTAGATAACTGAGATATTTCAGTGAAATTGTTTTGAATGCAAGTAGGCATGTAAGCCTTAAAACATTTTATTCATTTGTTCCAATAAATTTTTCTTTGATGGTATTTCTATTGTAAGTATTGCTTTAAATTAAATCGTACGTTTTTTTAAAAATATTTTACCTAACGTATGTGGAACAGACAGTTACAGATATTTTTATGAAAATATGTTTGCTACAATTAACATTACGTAATAGAGCAAAAAGCTTAAAAACGTCGACTGAATATTTCTTTTGAGTGTATAATTTGTCCATTATTGTGACTTTATGACTGTACGGTGGGACAGAGTCAAGCGATTTGTCACTTAATAACAGGCGGTCTGTTTTACGAGTATTTTGTATGCTGACAATAAATTTTGTTTTCACAAAAACGAATTAGGTCTAAAATTTTATTATTAGACTTTATAGTCGAGTTTATCAAGCGGGATTACATTGGAATACCAACAGAGCGACATCGTAAACTCTGGAGTACATACAACATTTGGATTTTTAATAGCATCTAGTATTGTTCGTTGAAATTTATGTAGTCATATTTCCCTATTGTCGGTTTTATAGTGTTCTATTATGGTTAATGCACTCTAATAGTCAGGACTATGGTTCCGTAGGTAGATAGTGCTCATTCTATTAATACCTTAATATAACTGTAACAGACACAATAGATAAAACTGAGATGAATTATGATTCTTCAAAACTTGAAAATGGTTCATACAAAGGGTTTTGTTAAAAATAGAAGCAATAATTTATCCACCTCTGTGGTACAGTGACTCGGTTGTTAGGATTTTCAGTACGTTCCGAGAAATAGCATTCAGCATTGGATAAAGTTGGTAAATATAATTTACATGGAACTTGGCGAACTGCTAGTTGTAAATACATTTTACCTAGAATTATATAATATAACAAAATAAAAGAAAAAACATCAAAATGTTCATTAATGTATTAAGTTGTCAGTAGTAATGTTAAAGTTGTTAATTCCCATTGAACTCGATTCGGCAGCGATTCCAATCATTTACATTATAATGTATATTAATTAGTGTTAGTAACACTTTGAAATTCGAATGTCATGTTCCTCTGTCAAGAATTTGAGTAAGGCCCGAATAAAGATAATCGAAAAATGTTCCACAAAATGAAATCATTTCATATTCAAATAAAGACAGCAACACACAATCAAGCATTCGAAACCACTAAATGAACGAGCTTTTTGTTTCATGCAATGAATAAGTCGACACGCAACGTACGGAAATTCAATTTCGATAGAGAGACGAGTGTGGGCGTGATGCTGTAGATATGTGCGTCGTCAATGTAAACGGCTAAGATTGAGAAACGAATAAATCGTAAAAAAGTATAATTAGTGTATATGCGTTAGGCTAATCGAGCGTTTGACGAGGGTCGGCCGGGGTCGCAGCGTGCACGCCGCGTCGCCGCAGCGCCGGCAGCCGCGCGGGGAGCTCGTCTGGGTCATTATTCGGACAGACGCGCTCCAGCGCCTTTTAGCCCTTTGACGTGGAAAGCCCCTATTAGCATTGAGCGGCTTGTTGATCTCGCCTGTTAATTACTGACCTCCACTTTAACTTTTAACTAGCCTGTCTGCGAGTGACGATTGACAATCCAGACGAAGCAAAGTAAAAAAAGGTTTGAAATAACATTCATAATTTTTGAATCTCATTAGTGATCGAGTGGATTTAATGTAGACTGAGGTTGAGTATGCTTAGATTTCATGAATGATGCCAATGTTTTATTATTAAGATAACTTTAATTTATAAAATAATGTAGACGGTTCTCGAATACCTTCATCGGCAAGTTGAGGGCAACAGTTTGCTTATCTCATAGAAAAAAAATAACCTTGCAAAAAATAAACCAAAAACAAGATATCTTGAACGTGTTGGTTTTAATCAGCATCACCAGTGAAACCGAAGCGAAAGATATTCAAATGAAGAACGAGCTCGGTCTGCGACAAGGACGACGCCCGAAATCAAGGCAGCGGAATCGACGAATAAAACTGTTGATTACGTACCGCGCAAAGTTACGCTCCGTCGATCGGAATTTTATTTACTTGCTCGTTCGAAAAACAAATATGATGGCTTTTAATTTATGATCGTGTCCGCCGGGCTCCCGACGTTACAGCCTGCAGTATACCTCGTACTTATTTCAAATTCGTGATACGTATTTTTATTGTAACTTTTTATTTGTGTCGTGACGACGGTGTGCGAGCTAATGGAGATATCGTATCTGTCATATCAAGAATATACCATTTGACAGTTTTATTGCGATCGCATGTGATGTTCGGATAAAGACAAGTTATCCCAAGGACGTCGTTACTCAGTAGGATCGATGAGCCCTAAATCAATAACATTTTAATAACGTCTTTTTAATATACGTTAATAATTTCATAGCTAGTCGTTGAATAAATATTGAATAAAATTACGTTACTGCGTCGATCCCCGTGTATGGACAAGCATTTATCGTTATCCCTTAGACATACGTCAAAGGGGCAATTGAAAGTGGTGTTTTGAAAAACGCCTTGGCTGGTAAACGGACGAGTGCCAATAAAGCTAGTCGTAACCCAACCCACTTCTAAGGCCAGAGCGGCGTGCTGTAATCGCTACCAGGCAAAAACTTGACTGGAGATTCCACTCCGATGACCCTTTAAGCCATTCAACAATGTACGCAAAAAATATTTGCGAAGCCTAATATATTCCAGCATCGATTTTACGTAAATGGCTGACTAGCAATATTGTAATACTTAGTAATAACTTAATTCATGATGCCCTCAGTTGAGTAGTATAGTTGCTAGTAAAAAAATATAGAAATAAAGTCTGTAAGCTACCAATTTTATTAATGTTATGGTGGTGGATATTTTATCAGGTGATTTTTATATTAAAATAGGTTTGTTATTGTACTAAAGTAAATTAATACCTAGCAACACAAAATGTAAAATAATTTTATTCTAAAGCAAAACTAAAAGTACTAAGAGAAAGACAGACTCAAAGTACTTAAATAAAAGATCCTTTTCTGTGACGAAACATTTTATTAACTTAATTAAAAGAGGAAAAAATATTAATTTAAAGAAAGAAAGTGTCTCTCGCAACAGAACCTTTCAGTGATATAAAAATACCTGAAGAGTAATATATTTAAAAAATAGATATTAAAATCTGTCAAAGCCCAATCATGACATCTCACCACAAAGAAAGCATACATACAAACAAGATTGTTAAATATTTTTCACGAAATAAATGCTTTGGTTAAAATTAGTGACATAGAAGTAAAACGGATAAAAGTTTGGTACCATTGTGCAACAAACCTAAAGCGTACAGTCTGAACACGGTTTACATAGTTGGATGCATCAAGTAGGAGCCAACGCCTGTTCTTTTAGTAATTTGTTTGTGGTGGCCATAAGTGGCCATTTATAAGTAGATCACTCATCCGCAAGCCGCGGCTACACGCCAATGATTTTATTCAACGTGACACTACTTAAGAGATATCAGATAATAAACGTACCGCGGACACACATCTCGATGGCATTTAGTACAAAGTGGCCGCGGTCGCTTACCGTTCCTATTTAATTGCTCCGTTTACCGACTAGGAATGTAGACAATATTATTTTTCTTGTTGACAGTGTCATTTACTACCTGTTGGTGAAATGAGAGGACTTTTTTAAACGCAAAGTAAGATCTGATGACATAATAAGCATTGATCTTAATTTATACATAACTGGAGAATGGATATGACTAATATTATAGCACATTTTAAGGTTTTCTTAATAAATATATAAGTTTATAAAGAACTTTATAAGTATATAATATATAATTTTCTGATTTTTATCATAAGTTCTCAAAAGTAAAAGCTACACAAACATCTGAACAAAACTGAACAGAACAAAGAAAAATTAAAACAGTGTCTAATTAAATGCAACGACTGGACATTCGCGTAGGTAAATGGGTACCAACTAGGCAATTACCATTGTATCTCAATCCGATAATCGAACCCTACACAATTAACACTGCATCGTCGACATTGTTTACTTAATCAGTTCATCCTCCACTTGACTATAAATTAATTAACTACTAGTGCTACTCCGAGGCACTCGACGTTATTATACAACATCTGCTATAGTTCGGGAGTCAAAGCGAGTAATAGAGTTCGAGGTTTCTTCGTGTAACACGATATAATACCACTATGCAAAAAATCATATTAACTGAAAAGCACTTCACTGGATGTTCTAGCGATTTAAACAGCCTATTGTTCAATCTGACTCCAGTTGAACAATAGTACTAAGTAGATTTGTGAACTTGTAGTAGTTGATTTGTAGTGAAGTTTAACTTCTATTTCAAACAATCAAGGTGAGAAATCTACTGCGTAACGAGAGGCTTTCGACCTTATGTCTATTGTGTCTAGGACGATATTAGAATTAAAGAGATTTATTAAAATAGATATTATTTTACGTAGCTACCATTCTTATGTCGTACCGCTTACGTGCGGATTCATGACGTGCGAAAGGACGGACGAAGGGTTTAAAAAGATGCCGAAATCAGATCGTCGCATCGATTCGGACGTCTCCATCGTGTGACGTACGTCATGAAAGACAAAAAAGGTTTTTTGCCTTGTAAATCAGCGCGTCAGTCGGACGTCAGGACGGGAAGACCGGACCGCGGCTCGCACGCAAATCGAAGATCTCACGACGCTACACCAATAAAGTTGTGGCGATAAAGGGTTAGCTCACAGATATCCGTGATGTTACGTTCTACTTTATTATGTCACTGAAACAGATATTGTTTATATAGAAATGATAATTTCAATGTAGTTGTATTTTATACATAATCCCTCTACGGCCATAATTCATGATTATTATATTAGACCTACAACATTCTAGTTCACACATTTATTAAAGCCCCTTATTATTGCTTAACCGTTTCTCCTAATTCAGAATGCGTGAAGCAAATGGTTTAACCATTGAAACAGAAAAAAGGTGAAACCGATTGCATTACATGATTATTATATAAGTGCAAACTGTGGGAACCTCTAAAAAATAAACCATTTCCTTGGATTCTATTTATACATTAAACGAGCCGACATATCACTACCTACGGACCAGTTATCTAGTACACTGCTAATTAAACAATACGGGAGAACATTAATATGTAAATGAATATGTAGCGTATTTGATTAAGGAAACTCGTGCGTTATTAAACGTGGCAGACAACGCATTTCAATATACAGAATCTCGGCAAATATTTGCTACTCCAAGGGTAAGGGACGCCAACGAACAAAGCTAATAGGGAAGACGCGATTATTACTTACTTTAAGACTTTGAGAACAAATATAATATTGCAACTAGAACACACTGGGACATGTATAATTTCGGTACATGTATCAATTCGGAGAGCAGTCAAGAACGTATTTATTAAATAACTAGCTTTGCCTCTTGGTTTCACTCGCCTTGCTTTTGATTCAAGACCTAAAACATTTCGTATAATACAAAAAGATTTCTTAGATCAGACTAGTTCAGAATTTAGCGCATTTAAACGAAAATATTTTTTACTCGTAGCTCAAGCATATTAGTATAGAGATTACATAAACATATATTAAAACTGTTCGTAAACAACCGAAATGTGTCGATATTGAAAACAATGGGATAAGCCGATGTCCCATGGAAGTTGAGAATCTTAAGTCTCTAAGTAAACATGTGAGTTGGTGTTATCCCTTCTATAAATATATTCTAGTGTAGTTTGAACATGGTACCAGAAAAAAAAGATTGTTATAATGTCAGTACGAGAGTACATAAAAGGCTGTAAATCTATGAGCTAGGAGTTGTTAAGTACTAAGTACAAACTTAAAGGGTAATATAAACGATTCCGATAACTGTACCAAGTTCTTAGTGAATAGACGAATCTGGGCGAGATTAGCCCCTATATAGATATATAACCTTCATAGTATAATGTAAGCGGCGTCTTTAGAAGTGTTTTCCATTACATTAGGTAACTAGCTAATCTTACGAAGCAGGTTTTTGCCCGCCTAAGTCGAGGTCCAATATTTAAAGAGAACAGAAAGCTTTGGAAAATTAGATAAAGCACATTTTAAGTGGTGTGAGTTTCCTTTTTAGGTATTATTTTCGGTGGGTACTTTAGGAATTAGGTTAATAATGATGTTAATGCCTCTAATCTCGGGTTTATAAATGCTTACGTAGTTTAAGGCTATCTTAGTGAGATTAGATTGTGCTGTTTGTGTCTAAATTGGTAGTTAATTAATTCTGATTAGGCTTTACTGGTGTGGATCTCGGATAGAATATTATTGTGGGGTTTCGACATCAAAGCGAGTATCTTCAGAACGAGAAATATCTATACTAGATTATAGATACCTCATTATTTGGAGCTCTCCCCTTTCAGTAAGATTGAATAATGATTTTAGAGGTTTAAATTTCGTTTACTTTTCTTTATGAAATCATAATGCAAATAAAATTGTGGCTTATGATTATTTCGTTAACAACATGCTAACCACCGGTTCGAATGATAACGCCGGCGGTTTCAATAAATTTCCTTTATAAATTAATCCGTAGACTTCCGACTGGGTGGTGGTTAGCCGCAAATTTGAAACGTACCTATCCTCTATTGAATTTGCTGCAATGCATCGCTAGAATATTCCAATAATCATGTCGTGTAGATAAAATAAAACAGTTTTATTGTTATATGTTTTAAATTAATGGAACATTTAAACTAACGGAAAAGAATATATCAATGTTTTCCATCAGACATAGAAGAAACATTCAGCATACTCTTAGATAAAAATAATATAATAATAAGTTAACTTGTCGACAGTACCGTAACAATATTACACAAAGTAGTGTAATAATTATTGAAATAAATGGTCGTTCCTATTTAGTATCCTTAGTAGGTTTACATCATAATATTTAATTAAATTAAATTTAGTAGAAGAATATGTTAAATTGTAGATCATAGATAACACTGTTTGCAATATAAATTCACTAGTTTTGTTATTCAAACTTGTCTGCCCCCGTAAATCATACATTATATTAGCCAAACTAACAATAACTTTTGTTTGGCTCATTATTTCTCTATTTGCATCAGTATAACAAGCGTTTTGTTGATTTCCTATGATAATCTGTTTATTCGAGAGATTTATCGTTGCCGCACGTAAAAGTTAATTAACGACTAAGCAAAGCTCCGGGCGGTGTTTGTCATACGCATGTTTACACTCATTATACGTGTGTTTTATGTACATAATACATATAGAAGATACCATTACAGTAGATCACCTTTAGAAAACGCGATAAATCTCGTAACGACGTCGGTATACCATTATGTATCACAATTATACATAAACATGTCGCAGTGCACGTCTGTATCGGCCACAGATTGCTACGGTAGTGCTGTCCGGGCTTTATGACATTCATAAATAGAATTAACGAATGAATGAATAGTCCCGCGGAACGGGGAACGACTGGCTCTCGCAACCTTTTGTACTGTACTACAGGATAGTATGGCATTGTTGTGTAAATCTAGCGTGCTAAGCCTGCGGAAGTGTTACGTTTATATGTCATAAATCACGGAGCTTATCGTTTTACGCGACCAGAGCGGCCCGTCCTAGCACTGTGAGCCTGTCCGCGAAATATGCAGCGCCCGCTTGTTTGTGATGCGTCGATAGATTATCGCACGCATTCCATTATAGCGCCATTACCATATAAATAATATAAATGTAGTAAAATATAGAAACGAAATTTTCTTTAAGCAACGTTGCTCGTAGCAATACTGAATATATTTCCAGTTTTGGGCTTAACGATATGTGATAAAAATCTTCTTAACGATCGGATTCGAATTTTACTGACGTACATTTATACACTATTTTAACGGCTTGCAAAATAGCCCCAGAGAGTTATGCCCCGGTAACGTCAGCACGACAAATTGTCTGACCGTTGTGAATTTGTAGCTCGGGTAAAATTTCACATTTGTGTTTTAAGCAAATTATGCCACTCAGTAGCCTGAAACAAAACTATAAAAAGCTTTACGCAAATATATAATTCACTGTGTGGTTTCGTTTCTAAAGAAGAAAGAGTCAATTAAGATTCCTCTGTATACGGAGCCATAATATTGGCGATTAATTCAAGTATTAATTTACTAAATGCATACACATTTTTCTGATTCCACGTAGGAGTATGCAGATGCACTCCTATATACTATTAGGTCTCTATTCAAACATTGAAGTAGGAACCTAACCTAGGATTAGATCTTAACTTACCTGTTTGCTTATTTTTTTACGATGGTAAAAACAAAATAACAATAAAACATCTAGCACCGTTTCCATAGAAATAGCTTGTTGGAAGAAATCGCGCAACAAAGACATTGCCACTGCAAACAGGTTGTATTTTTGGGATACTCTAGGATTTTACTTTTCTCTATAGATTTTATAGAGGTTATGCGGAAACATTTAAAATCAAATACTATATTAAAATAAAAATTAAACCTATTTAATATTTTAAAGATAAAGAAAATGAAGATTATGTATATAAAAATAGGATGCTATACCAGATCACTTAATAGCCGCACTATTTATTAAGTTATCAACTCTAATGCGTTATCACTGACCTCGTAGAAATCGTAAAATAAATCGTACAGCGTACAGAAGCGTTAAGATATATTCTTTTATACATTTTACCATATGGCTATTAAAAAATAAAGGTTATCAGATTGAAGCTTAAAATATACTCACTTATCTGATGAAGGTTGATATTTTATAAGATAATTCACATGTAGGTTTAGTTTTGATACAATAACGCAGCCTGATTAGTATTCCGATACGCAAGGGGCTACCGTTACCAAAATTACAGCTAAACATTAATCTGGATCAAGTGACCAGTGATCCAGAACATGTTACTTTCGCGAAGGCTTGTCAGGGCACTGATTGACAGCCGCACGCCGATTAGATATGCCACGCTATCTTTGAACCGGTCATGGCCGCGGTTTTGTATGTAAATGCGCACGTCACGCAACAGACACGAGAGGATTTTCGCTAGCAAACTGCTCCTCAAAATCATCAGCCTCGCAAACGTATAAATATATGGAAAACGTGATACTCCTTTGCAATTCTCGCTATGTGTCGACTAGTGAATGCATAAAGCTCTGTTATACACGTACAACCATAAACCGAAGAGAATTCTCAGTTTTATAGTGCTATTAAAGATTTCCAGAACACGATTTAAGGAAATAAATTTAGATTAAATGAAAACTGCGCTTAGATTTATCTCACACAGATTAAAATCGGTAATTTAAATTCATTTAAGCTTGACTTAAATGTTCCTGATTGGTGTTTATTAGATAAAAATTTATGTGTACCCTGACTGTTGTTAAAGTACAAGAAATATGGTCAGTAAAACGCGTTAGCGAATCCGATTCGTATTAAACAACTCGAATAAAAACGTCGACTATATGTTAAAAGAGGAATGAAGCTGTTGATAACATGTTCCATCCAATAAAGATATATCGCACGGTCATCACGAGGCAAAATTTATAGTTTCGGCGTTTGTACTGGTCACTGAGGCTGGCAATTAATTGGCAGACGGACGGACTTACACGTTCTCAGTATGGGCATTAGGTATGTGTAGCAGTAAAACCAGTCTCGCCCTATAGGGCATTGCAATTACACGTAGATAGGTGAAGACCGAAGCCCTAGGCGTCACTACGCGCCGACGATTGCAGATTGATATCGCTCCGGACACAAAAGAAGAAACGTTCAGTGAATAATAAGACCTGGGCCATGAGATCAGCGATGATGCCTTTACCATATACATTGTGCGTTGCGAAAATTGTAACAATTAATATTTTTTTTCCACATAAAACCACCTTTGTTTTGTTTGATTAGGTTTACTTTTGTATTCCATAATATTTATGAATTGACAGAGTACTTACAAGATTTAAAGAATCCTTTCTGTATGGCATGTTTTGGTATAAGAAGGATAGAAAATTTCAAGATACAATTTATTCAGTGCATTGCAAATTTCAATTTACTATTATGCAGGCTAGTCTTGCAATCTCGAATTCGTAAAACCTACACGCAGTAAAATTACGAGCCAAATTGTCTTCTAAACATATGTGGCACATGCTTCTCATTTTCAAACAAAACATAGTTGTTACAAATAATGTATTTGGTATTTTCTAACAAATAATACACGTACGTGGTCACACAACACCATTCTCGCTTCGACGAAAGTACCGCTTGCAGCGTCCGCTTATTTAAACGCTGCACTTTAGGGTTTCACGAGAAGTGAAATGATCTGCCGTAAATGTATCGTCTAAAGATATTCGCTTTGAAGCTACGATTACAGCTAAGAGCTTCGAATAACTGCATAAAATGAATTCACATTGGCATTTCTCGATTATTTTTCGATGGATTTTATTGTTTCACATCAAAATGGGAAAACATTTTCTGAGAATTCTGCTATAAAATTAATTTATTGAATAACGAAAAAACTGTTTTGTTTTCAAATAGTACTCGTTGTGTAAAAACATAAATATGTTAACCAAACAATAATTATTATTTTTGTCATCTACCAATCACATCTATTTGTAGAACGATTTATTTGATATCAATTTACAGTCCGTGGTTATGTATTACTGTACCTACACTTAAAATTCTATTATCCAAACAATCTTACTTATTACTGCAGTAGTAGCATAACTTGCAGAAACTGCTATCATAAACATCACATAAAACGTGGACACACTCCGCGAATTATAATAAGCTTAGAAGCCATTCAGTATCATTTCTCGGTATAAGGTAATTTTCCTAGCTCAATCCGCACAGTACGCAAGCAAACGGGGTGAGTAAATCAGCCATTTAATCGTCCGTATTTTACAATTTGCCCCACAGCGAGTGTCATAGTAATAAAAAGATGTTTTAAAATTGGTGTGACGAATTCTCATGGGTATAAATGTCGTAAAATGAAAATTTAGGAAAGTAAACAGAGTTGGTAGTTTGTTAAGTAAACCATAACTGTAGAGACGAACCGAATATTGTGATGACAATCTTGCGCTTTTTGCATGAAAAATAGAATTATTGATAGTTATATATGGCCTATTTATTTAATTACCTTGAATAACTATTGCGGTATATGATGACATAAAATGAATTGATAAATAAATAATAAATAAATAAAATAAAAATTGTTTATTCTTCAACCATTGAACTTTACAGTTAATCTTACGCAGGGCCCTTCTTTTAAGTAATAATGTACTTGTGCTAGAAGGACCCGCTCTTCAATTACAATGGTAAATATGGTAAAAGTTATGTACAAGGAATTAATAAGGAGTAACGTTAACAAAAAACTTAAAAACAAACTTCTAGAATATTAAAAACATAATTATAATTGTAATTAGTATGTGTGTGTGTATGTGTGTGTGTTGTGTGTATGTGTGTGTTGTGCGTGTGTTAGCGTTTGTGGGTGGGTGTGTGTGTGTGTGTGTGTGTGTGTGTGTGTGTGTGTTAGTGAATGTGTGTGCTTGTATGTATAATATTAACCTTAACTACTCATTTAAATGTAAAAACAATTCTGTATCTTCGTACGGTTTTGGTTTTAACCATTCAATAAGTGCTTTTTTGCAATCCCTGTTAGATAGCGATAAAACAACTAAACTTGCTAAGCTTGTTCTAGAATTACACTAAAACAAGACAAACTATCTTGATACAATATTAAATGTACAAGACATAACCCAGTTTAGCACTGAAACAATAGTAACTTAGACACACACTAGAGACCTGTGTAGTGGTGAAGTGTTGAGGTTTGGTGTATTGTATCGCACGCTACATTGTCAATATGTAGACACAAACGCGGCAACAAGGGGCGTTAGTGGAAAAATCGAGCAATTTTCCGGATGCCGTTATAGCTAATACGACCTTCTGAGGCAGCGGTCGATTAATCTCTGTCGACCGCGATGGGCTCCGACTGCACGATATAAAGAACCAATGAAACGGGAACTCCGACACTTCTGATACAACCATCATTAGCTTCTTCTTAAGTGGAACATGGGAGGAGCGAAGCGGCTCAGCCTAAGATGGCTGAACAACATGATGGATCCCTTTGAGCATGGAACGCGGAGATGATCCAACCGTTTCACCCTGCTAGCAAAAATTATGAGTGCACTCGAACGTGTAAAGATAAGACTGCCAATATATGGAGTAAAAATCGCTATGTACGTATTGATAAAGGTGGGCTTAACCTTAATGTGAAAAAATATCAGGAATAAAGCCGGAAACCCACAGCGGCGCACGGAGAGGCTGTGCACGTGTGTTAAGCTTTGCTTTTTACAAAATGTATGAGAGCGTTCCCACTGCAGCGCACGGACATGCTACGCAGCAAATGACGTCATAAACACACGCGTAGCTAACTCGAATAGGCGGAACGTAGCTCAGCCCACGGCCGTGCGACGCATCCCAGCTGCGTGGGTCGGCCATTTCTCGGCGACCCACGACTATGTACAGTCTCGAGCAAAAATATGTACACACATAATATTGTTAAGAAATTATTATAAGAAAAAGCTACTATAAATAAGAGGTACAATTAATGTTCCTAGTATAGATACATACATTTAAGTTGTGATAAGTATAATTTATGTAAAAACTAAGTAATTTATAATACAAATTTGTAAAACAGATGTTACTACACAATAGCTAAATTATATTGTTACTTGGAAGAGCTATTGTCTATATTATAAAAATAATATATTGACTTTAAGTAAAATATTTTTTTTTATTAAAAAAATATTTGAACTCTTTTATTTGTCAGTATGCATTGAATGCTAGATGGCAGAAGAGATTCGACAAAAAATCTCACTAATTTCGTTCAACAATTTCGCATATTATTATGTATACATATTTTTGCTAGTGACTGTACCCCACGCGAAGCTATGAGCTGTGTGGGCGACACATCCGTGTCCGTGCGCCGCAGTGGAAACGGAGGCCGACGCCGCCGAACTAATGAGCCCACGCAGCAGAGGTGAGCCACGCATCCGTGCACAGCCTGCGCAGCGGTGGGGTTCCGGCTTAAACCGTTGAACAGTAAAAAGATTACGAAGGTAATCTTTCAAAGGTAAAATTTGATAAATTGGCCATTGAAGAGACAGGCGATTAGGAATTTAGCTTTGCCTTTGACTGTCAACGGAATC
Organism: Autographa gamma; assembly: GCA_905146925.1. Taxonomy (NCBI): domain Eukaryota; kingdom Metazoa; phylum Arthropoda; class Insecta; order Lepidoptera; family Noctuidae; genus Autographa; species Autographa gamma. Next base: position 5,401,815 of record LR989858.1, read on the forward strand.
CATTTTACTAATCGAAGATTTCACTCTTTTATTCATACCCGTGTTTCCTTTCCCACTGAAACACAAGCAATCAACTAGGTAGTAAACTGGCCACATTCCTAGTCAATGCAATACGGGACGAGGAAAGCAATGCACTAGAACACGTTTCGATGCAAATAAGAGCGTTTACGCTAGGCGCCTACAATGGTCATTACCGCGTTTCAATTCGCAGAGAATTGCCGTTGCTCTAAACAGCTAAATGGCGTAAAACGAAACTCACGAGCGTCCGCGTACGAGTGTGTTGCACATGAGGAATATTCATGACTCGGCCTGTAAATGGAGTAGCCTAGCCAATTCAATAATCTGCAACTTGAGGCTCTTTTCAACAAAAGAGAAACCTTACATATTGCAAAGAAACATTTTCTGTTGTCTAATTTGTAAAAAAAATGGGTCATTAAAATTACATTTACTTCTAAACGGACGTTTCGTTTGAGAGGCGTTAAATAATTCTAGTATTATCTGTAATTCAAGGGTACGTTCTCGTTAATACAAACCAGTTATTCGTTGCGTATTCATTAACAAGCCCCCGTCATGTTCCTTTCATCCATAGCTGATGATATAGCGCGAGGTTTAACACGATACGTTTTTGTGAGATCTCTGTAACTTTAAAAACTTCGTATTGTGTTTTCGCTCAAATAGCGACTTATTTGGACCAATAAATACATCAGCAATGTAGCAAACAATATTACTAACATACGAGTAAATTATGTTCTCACACACTGTTTAAAATTCTTTGACATGATATTAAGCTGCCACTTCAATTTATTTATCTAGTTAGCTATTATTAAACCAAATAACAACGGCCAATACATGCAGCCATACACAAAACAAGGCACGTATAATAGAATCATGTTTTTCGTCGGTTAAAACACAGGTCACATCGCGTGAAACAGATGCCCACTCCCAGTGGAATTAAGTTATTAGCTAAAACGCTCGGTTCCAATACACGGCGTCCAGTCCAACGTCCGAACATTTTACTCTTCAATTTGAATTCAATGGACGGAATTAGAGAACGGCACCGCGTTGTGAACTACCACGATAAACTGCTTACGTTATGTGACATGGGGTTTTCTGGTTTCCTAGATCTTGGCGGAAACACTTTACGCACATAAATAATTTGGTGTCAATGCTCTTCTGAGCGAGGTCTGTCTGTAATGTATATGTGGAATACCAAATATTTCAAAATATTATTATTTTTTTAACCGAAAGAGACAAGAGGTCGTCACAAACAATTTGTTATGTTAATGAGACTCTACATTTTTTAAGTTAATCGGTATGAGCGAGACTTGAGATAATTAATTTATGGCGACATTTATTTTGCCGTTTATATGCCAGAGCTTGATATTTATGCATGTAACTAACAGTATTTCTAAATGAGATTATTATTAGAATTTGGGTATGCATAGTTTCTGTGTACAAACCTGCCATCAATCTTATGATTAACATAATAAGACGACTTCATTTGTTGGTGGAACGATACGGTGTCTGATAAACTGCTAATAGCATTAGGCAAACAGGTGTTTGTAATTTCCTTAATTCGACTATTTGTGTTGTGCCGCCTAAAATATCAGCTATCGATGGTTATAAATAGACGGTTATCGACACTACACCGGGTCACGTCCCTCCGTTGGGACTAAGACACAGTTGTCGTATCGTGAACGAACGTAAATCTGCGAAGAGTTGATTAGCTTAATTGAGGTCATTAATCGGTAGGATCGCGACGACGGCCGTATCGTGTTTAATTAACTAACGAATGGACGGACATTCGATTATCTTAATGTGGATGCGTCGAGCGCACCGCGGACCGTCCGGCCCAGAGCGCTGGACACGGGCGCGGCGGCCGCTCCTTACCCGCTGTCACGTGCAGCTGACACTGTCTCGCATCGCCTTCACTTTTTATTTATTAATACTTAGACTATTTTAAAATTGCAAATTAGCAAAATCAAATGCTTAATTAGGTATGTGTTCTTTATTCGGTTTATGTATTACATATTACATACTAGAAATTATGTTTACAACCTGTTTGTATTTTTTCGTACACAATGTAGATCTTTGTTTTGAATTTCATTTATACCGTGAAAACAAGCTATCTACGGCTAAGATCTGCAGAAAGCGGAATGCGCTTATTAAATCCTAAGGTACACCCACGAACTAAGCAACAACTAATTTAATTTAAAAGCTGTCCTAATTGTTGTTTAGGTTGAAAACCCCTCGGCTTACATGTAATTTTCTTGCGTCGCACGCGTAAACTGACACAATATTTTAAGCCTTCCCTCGAAACTCTAAAATCCCAAAGTCGGGGGCCGTCAGCGCGTTATCATGCATGTACAATTAAACAAACAGCAGTTTGCGGTGACACAGCTTTTGTTTATCGTTTAACTCGACGCACAGCTGAATCTCTTAATCCTAAACAAATATCGCCGGCTTGTTGTACGTTTCCCTCTATAAATTTTCTATCTGCCGCATGGCGCAGGGCCGTGGAAAAGCCGCTACCATTCAACGAGATACAATGAGAAACGGTAAACGAACGATTAAATCGCGCAGTTGCTGGCAATAATATAAACAACTGATTAAACCGGCCTGCGGTCACAAAAGGAGACATTAGTTAAGGGGCCAGGTTTCGCTGTGTACCAAACCGATAATGGTAGGAAGTGATAGCGCCCGAGCAACGCTAAGGGGAGAACTGGTACACTTTGTACCAACACTTGATTACCGCTGAGTGCTGAGCTTGGCGCGGTTCTCTTATCACTCTAGTCTCACCCCCAAGCTTTACTGCTGAAATCCATAACCACATCTAAAACGCGAATATTCTATATCGAAATTTGGTAAGCAATTTAAAGTTGTTACCCTGAATATTAAATGTACAAAGAAGGGTTGAAAGGGCAATTACAGCTATCCGGGGTGGATAATTACTATCAAACATTGCAGTGGGTAGCGCGCATCGGAGTGAGGGAGATGGCTAAGTGGATCGGTATAGTGCCGTCTCTGTCTTTAGTCTTAAGCTGCACGACTAGAGGAGTTAATATTACATCCTCAGGCTTTATGGGGCGGGTGCTGATAATTAGAACGAAAGATGCGCAGCCACGCGACTCGAACCGTAATCAGTGGTTTAAACTACGAGAAGTTTAATAGAATTATTTTATATGTAGGATTTATACATTATGTTCGGGTCACAAATTTTAATAACATGTGTAGTTATGGAATGAAATCGATCCGTTAGAAATGCCTCAGACGAGAAAAGTCTGGAGTCTGTTGGGAGAAGATGTTTTTTCAGCAGGGTAAATTGTGAAAATATAGGAAAGCTATTAACGCAAAATAATAGTAAAATCTATTTTCAACTATAATTTTATAAATAGCTGTGTAAAACTTTTTAAATTAGTATTATGAAGAAAAATAATGGAGAAATAAACGAATCCCGATAAAGGAATGTTTGAAAGTTTGAAAGTTATAAATAAACATTTTTACTTTATTTATAGAGCATGTAAACTGGTGCTGTTCGTAATCTACAGCCACAAGATATTCGATCATCAATCCTGCATGAGGTCGTTAACTGATCAAAGCAAGGCAACAGTAATAATTACAAGTCCATTATCACTACGTTTTACCGGTATCAGTTTTCTTACCCCCGTAAATATGTTGATATCGCATTTAGCTAGCTTCGATGCGCCCTATTCTTTATCGGCGTTGTCAGTGATATCAGCTCGTCACTTGGACCCAGCCTGTTTACAAACAGCGCTATCGCGGCGCGCACTCGCTAATTTGCGCCAACTACTCCACGACCATCCGACAAGTTCTCAAGTCTGGACGCGATTACCCAGTCAGGATGATTTATTTATAGCCCGCGTTAAGTATAAGTAGTTCATAAGATAGCGAATAATAAGCCCTATCGCTTCACTTATCATTCGGTTAATTAAAATTACCAATGTAAATGCCACTTCATCTACCTCATTGTGAGTGGTTAGTGTCGGTTTGAATTTTTATCTGGCTTTTGCATGTTGAGGAATTTCTTTTGATGCGTGCGTGTGAATTCATTCTTCATAGAGCTGTGGGAGATAACGTTGATTATTCTTAAATGTTAAAGTTGTTGATGATAGCACAACATTTACTTTGCTTAATTACCTTTTATCAGTTCTGTCTTAAAACAAACCGTTGCTACGCAGAAATAAATATACATCTATTTAATTAGTTACGTGAATAAATAATGAGAGAGAATTAAAAATAGAATGAAAAAATAAGTTAAAATTATAAGCTCAAGTAAAACAAGCATAAAATTAATAACCCTGGTTTGAAAGTATAATTGGAAGGTATACAAGTTATGAGAAACCCACAAAGACAAGTATTTACAAAGAAAACGAGTGTCCACTTAATCTCGAATTTGTTTAATCCCTCACATCCGTTGACCATTCCTTGTACATAGCACTACAAAAACAAGTGAGCTACTCGAGACCGCTCTACTAAGCGACAAAGGTACCGCGATAAAAGCACGTACAAACCGTATCAACGGCCACGGTACTTAGCAGAACAAACAATGGCGATCAGTAGCAATCATACGGAATTCCATCGAGCGCCTTGTTTTCGTTGGCGCGAACCGTGGCCCACCGGGCTGCCGACATGTCAAATCAATTAAGGATAACATTTGGGACAACAGTTAGACATAATACGTACATATGTCTGTTGTACTGCGTACTTAAGCTCATTAAGTGTGGGGCCTTACAGTAGTTTCCATGTATAGCCATTAACATTTTGAAGGTGATTAACTTTATAGGTGCAATAAATGGATGATGAAGTTAAAGGGCCGGAGCAATTTGATTCCACTTTCGCTGATTAAAAAACAAGAGATAATTGAAACGAAATAACTTTAACTACTCTATTTATTTCATTAGTGTTGTTGATTCTATGTATACACAAGTCATACATTTCACTAGATTTTTATCAACGTATTAAGCAGCTTTTAACTCAGGCTTAGCAAAGGCTTGCTCTATGTAGGTCTCACTAAAAGCATTGCACTTCTCTCTTTATAAGCAGGTATGTATATTTATTAAACATTCTGTTTGCTCAAAATCGTTTACCAAATACATTTTTGTTTGCTATTGGACTTTTAGGATCAAGATATTCGTATTATAATATTTTTTATTATAATAGATATTAGTTTTTATGAAATTAATGTTTTATACATTTCGAAAAGATAAATAAAAGCGTTCTTTCATTATGAAATTGAGCGTAGAGTTTAAAAAGTTGATCTGCACCATCATAAGAGGATTATACGTGATGTATGGTGCCCGTATGACATAGGATATGGGATTAGTCATTTTAATTAAAACATTGTTTAAAAAACCCACAATGCAGGCAGGTATAAATACGGTGGTTACTATCACCGGGTTCTACTTACTTATTAGATTTTTGATGAATAAAGCTATCTTCCAGCTTCTCACATAAAATAGACTTACTCTGAATTACATTTATATATTACAAATATTTCAGATTCATAGCACCTTATTTTCTAAGCAATCTTCATTAGAAACACGTGCAGTTACAAGAACGTGATGTACCAATTAAACTATAAACTTATATTGCAGGTTATTATTAACGAGAGGAATAACTATTATTCCTGAAATAGATTAAGCCTACGTTATAAGTGCTCAAGGTTGGTAGCATGTTACCAATTTACAGTAACTTCCTGCCCATAACATGCAATCTACAAGTTTCCTAAAATTACTTCTAACAACTTTAATGAATTGAGTTTGAAATGAGTTTTAATACAAGTTGTGAGGAGAAACTCCCGTCAATAAAATAGGAATAACCACAGGAGCAAATGAATAAAAGTTAGAAACTTGAGAAGCCTAAGTGGTGTTCCAACTTAACCGAATACAAGGAAACTTAATCATAGCAATTGTTCTTGTCGCTGTTAGCAATTGGATTCTACCTAATATAGGTAGTTACCCAGCTTTATTATACCCGTTACGTTTTCACATTCGTAAATTCTAGAATTTTCTATTTTCCGTTCATTTATTATCACTACAAATGAAATGCTATAGCAGTTTGAACAAAAGTTTGATAAAGTTTTAGATATCTCGACACTATTGTGAATAGAGGTAGATGTTTAACTAGAGAGGTATAGTATTCATTTATGGGTATAGGCAATATAAAATAAATAAATAGAGGCTCAGATTAATAAACGCTATTGCCTCTAAAACGTTAGTATCAATAAGGTAAGGTCTTAGTTCAACATAACAAAGAACAGAAGTTGGAGCGTAGGTTAGTATTCTACGCCTACATTTATCGTAATACATAATTACGCATCGGATTTTATTCATGTAGGTTTATAATGACTACAACCTACAAATGTCATGCTGCAGGGTATTTTGAAGTAACGAAACGGGAAACAATCAAATCTATAATTAGCTACCTTAAGGCAGGTTGAAAATGTCATATGCAAGGCTGGCTCATAAATGAGTTTCACCTGACAAAAAAAAAAGTTTAACAATGTCATCATGTGTTTGTTTAGCGATAGCCAGTGAAAACCCACCTTGAAATTTCTTTATATTTTTTATTTTCCTTTCATTATTTTTTAAATAAGGTACAAGGTACATCTTAAGAACCATAAAAGTCAAACAAAACTATATTTACATAGTGTGTCTGTTAGGTAATCTAAGCTCATGTTCGCGGCCTCCGTATTCAAACTACGAGTAGAGGGAGAACTACGGCGTTTCCCTCACTGGATAGCGTGGAATCTGACAGTGCGAATACATTCAATATTTTCTTTAATTAATATGCACGCAGTGGGATTCCTGGCTGTTACTGTTTCAATAAACAATAACAAGGAGAAATTCCGTTGCGTGTGGATGTCATGCATTGTACGCTATAATAACCTGGTTCCCAGTATCACTAACAAAACAGTGGAATGCATCATTGTTGATATATTTTTTTCTGGTTTTGTCTGTTCCATCACTAACTCTATGGAAAGTAATACTTATTCACTTTCTGTAATCAACGGCTTATAAATTTTTGGTTGCGGCATACGTCAGTTTTACAGGGTTAAAAACCGCAACGTATACAAAACAAAATCTATTTACATTTATGTAACTAAAATTGCAATTTGCTATGATGACTTTGTACTAACCTGCTTTTCGTAGACAAATCTCCGAGTAACATTTTGGAGTAGCTTTTTTGTAGCAATTAAATAGTTATATTTAAGGTTATCGAAATTAGTTACCAGTTTTGAGCAAATTCCCGAAATCAAATTAAAACTTACATAACCATCAATATCCTATTTGTTCGCCAACTTCTTCATTACTTATTAAGTCCGTAAAGTCCAAGTGGAAACAAAAAGCAATAGTACTGTTACTTCGACGTAGCTTAATAACAAAGAAGGAAAAACGTGTATAGTGTAGTGCTACGTGTTGATAATCCTGGCAGACGTAGCGGGACATCCGGAGGACGGTGGCGCGACAGGATCCGATCCGGGACTCCGGGATAAGATCCCGATCCCGGGAAGATTGTCGGCGCTGATTTCCTGGGACAATGGACGGTACAGATCTGTGCGTTTATCCCGCACGATGTACTGACAGCTTTGGAATAAAAGCATCTTTTATTTTTAAATGGAAAATGCTTACTTTGCTTCTGTGTTACAATTTGTAGCACATCTTGGCCGATATTGATTTTGTTACACATCTTAACTTTTCCATTTAATGTTAGAGACGGTTGAGGTGCCTGTTTTAATATCTGAGAAAAATCCTTTTTAGTTTATATAAAACCTAACTAGCTGTAGCTTATTATAATCATTTAGCAATATCTGGCGGCATGTCGCTTTTCACACAAACGAGCACAAAACACGAGCACGTCTCGCTCGCCCCACTAGCCGGCAAGTTTCATAGCAAAAACTATAACATCTCACGCGCCCGCCTCTCGCATCGAGCCCTCTTTATATTCAGCTGAAGTCCAGTTTTTTCGGCATCCCAATAAGCGTGGCGACAGAAGAAAAACTGTCACCAACACAACATTCCGCTTAATTCCGTGGTATTATTAAATTGGGTTATAAAATTTGTCATCTATCTGAGACTTGGTAACTCGGATATGGGTTTTCGTGAAGCAAAATCAGTATAATACATTACCTTGCTTTTTCTCGCTTGCCTGTTTTGGTATTTGCCATCTCTGTCGATGGTTGCAAACGGGATAAGTGCACGTTCGTTGTTGCTATTTGCAAACAATAGCATGTTAGCCGCCGTGTCGCTGTCCGGGCACATCTAAGGTGCCGAAGACATCGCGTCAAATTAAACACTGGTACCGCATGACACATTATTTCGTTTAAGACGTTCTTAAGTTATGTAACCTCAATATGGCGATGGCATTCAAAGAGTTATGCCAATGATGATTGAAATTCATGACACATGCTCATGCATTTTAATTCAACTATTAGTAGTTTAAAGTATTTTTATTACTAAACGATTATAGTAGGTACCTATTTCAGAACTACTCATAAGCTATGAATATATAAAAGTAAACAACTTAGGCATTTTACTAATTCCCTAAAAGTATTAGGCTTTGAGATGGGTATTAGGTTTTGTTATTCATGACACAGCAAACCCTAACATTTTACATGAGTACGTTTACACGCACGAGTACCAATTCAGACAATAAGCTTTGTACATGTTAGGATTTGCATAATCTGCTGTTTTTTAAATTAACACGAACGGATTTTACATATTGTGAAGACAGGAATGTATGAAAAGGTTAATTTTAGTGTTTTGAGTATCTAATAATTGTGTATGTCATTTGCTACGTAACCGTAGTATGTTGTAGATCTTTACATTTGGCAAGTACTATTAGACCTCCTAACGTACTTTTCAGTAAATACAAATAAAAGCTTATAACGTCCACACAGCAGAGCAGAAGCTTCATATAAAATCTCGATAAAAATAATAATTTACGAAACTACCACGGAACACAGTTGATAACATTTTAATTGAACTCGAGGAACCCATCTGAGATGGTAAATACTAAATAGATAACAATTCCCACATTCGGAAACAAAATATCTTCGTTTGGTTGTTAACGTTGCCGCATGCCGATGTTCTTATCGGCTCGCCCATTAATAATGGCACTACGTCTTTTAAGGCACGGGACGCGAGTACGCATTGTTAGGTACTGTACAATGTTGACTATTGCGGCGTGAACAATAATTTGCAACTGAACCTCGACTAAGACGCGAAAGGATCAAATAACTGTGGTGTTCGCGGTGTACAGAGCATTAGGCTTTTACGTGTAATCCTCCCCCCTAAGCTGGATTACCTGGCCTACCTATTCCCTTGTATTAAGCTCCTTCAGTTCGGCTGACATCGTCTTTGTGTCCCTGATATTCACCGCATGTTAGTTAGATTTGTACATCCACCCGCCCGAAAGCTTAGTCGGCCTGTCGAGGGTGGGATCTGGTTCACCTAATATAAATTGAGGATCGAATTGTTAATGTCTTACGCCTTAACTACTGATATTGCTGTTTCGTATTTTATGTGCTTTATTAAACGTCAAATAAATTTTAAATATATTATGGACAGGATTTCCATTGATATATTATCACTGAAAAACAAATTACCGACGGAAAATTCTCTGGAAAATTATGATAATGCTTGGTATGTATTCATTTCCATTATTCACAACTTTACGACTATATTAATTGAAATATTACGATCCAATAAAAACAACTACAATTTCACATTAAATCCAACGTTTCCCCGTGTTACGCGCGTGCTTGAACGTGAACAGCTGTGCTCGTTATTTTACAAAACGATACATTTTTAACAAACCTAGCCGCGGGTGCGATATTCGCGGAATAATCGAGTTCAATTCAATTAGAATCACTTTAGAGATTTTCCTCCAATTTAGTTATATATAAAACTCAATGGCGTCATTTAACTAGAACTGTGCTCATAATTTAATTATAGCAGCTTATTCATTATAAAACTGTAAGGTTGAATAAGGTGAACAAATAAAGTGTTAACAATAAAATTAACACTAAAGCGCTAATAGACAGCGAACGCGGCAAAGTACATTAGTTACCTAATTCGCTTTTTCCGAAAAACAAGGGGAACGTTTCTATTTCCCGCGCGAAGTTCGGAAAACAGGAACCACTATCGGCTTAATCCGCGATCTAATCCAGTATACGATCAACGTCGCTCATTAACAAGATTTATGAACAGAAAGGAGACGTTCAGACGACGTCGTGCGCCCCGATGCGTTATTTACGACAACCAGATTGGCAAGATACAGTAACCACGGTGCCTTATGGCACTGTGACTTTTATAATTAAAATCTTTAAGAGTAAAATAAAGGTCAGAAATGGGCAATCTTTCTATGCTGATCAGTCGACGAAGGAAGTGTATGGAGCATCTTTACAAGAAAGAATGTATGCCAGTCATGGCTTTTTGCATGACACTAGTATCTATTTGATAGGATGAAATAAGAAAAATGTAATATTTTCTTACACTTTAGAATACGTAATATAATAAACTGTAACATTCGATAGCAAAAACATACAGAACACAAATATATTCTCGCGGCACTGAAACATTTGGTAGATAATTTTTAGTCATGCAACCTTCTAAATCTGAAAAGTTTTAGTATCCTGAGTGGGTTAGTATTCTGTCTTAGAGGATAATCTTGATAGATAGAGGTCTGCGCTGGTCCGAATGGTTTTGCTCTCGTATCGGCTGTGAGTTCGTGCACGGCACGACGGCCGAGCGTATCGGTACGCCTGTAATCCGATAATAATGAATAGAAAATAGTACGGGCATCGTGGCCCACTTGAAACTTGCCCGTAACTGGAGGCACGAGGAGTTTTATCGCAGGACATAATTCGGCCGCGGCGTCACGCGCCGTCCGCCCGACTTTATCGCGAAACCCGATGGTTCCCTAGGGTATCGAGAGGAAACAACTTGGCTAAACTAGAAACAAATCAAATAAGCCAACGCCGTAAACAACTTGAAAATCATTTTATACTAAAATTAATAAACCCGTTAGCAAATTTTTTGTATTTATTTTTATTCTTTGATGATCTATTTTTATATTTTTTAATCATTGTACACGTCTCATTTTTAAAAGCAATTAAGTTCTAGTTGTGAATTTAATTGTAACATGTTTAACTTTATTAATTAGTGCGCGTTGTATAAACATGCTGGAGAATAAACTAACCGGGTCCTTTACGATGCAATTAATAAACTATTGGCTTCAGAGTGGCTGAAATAAAGCTACAATTAGCAAACAATATGAATTCCCATGTTGGTAAATTATAGGCATGGATGTGAAGTAATGCAAATTACCCAGTTAAGACTTCTGACTTATGATGGTAGAATAGAATAATTTAATACGTTTAATGAACTTCATATGGAAACATGAACGAAAGAGTACCCTTCATCATTGTTTCATGAAATTTAAAACTGCATGCATTTAAAGTTTTCTACACGTACGCGTCTGGACAAAAAGTCCCTCGCCCAGCAATTTTAATATTAGACGAAGTGTCCGTACGATACAAACTTTGCACTCGCATCACGTTTCTAAGTTTGAAATTCGAAAACGTAAAATCAGCGTCTGAATGTAAAAATGTAAGGGGAGGTTACCGCAACTACTTTCAGAGGGTAACCAGGCATGCACGTCGCTACTCACTGTCACTTGTTCGACGATTCAAAGAAAATTGACGTTTAACACTGTCGACATAGACCTCGACATTTTGTAAAAGAGCATTTCTCTGTGACTACACGAACTGCTTTACAAATAGCCATGATAACCAGAACGGTCCTTACACTAAACTGTCGTTATGATATGGTCAATCAATGTATCTATCGTTTCACAAACAACACATTGTACGTGACCCGCAGAAAGTTAAAAAAAAAAACAATTAAGAACAAATTTTAGACAAATCATCGTTTTTTTCATGGCATAACGGAAACGAGCGTACCCTTCATTGGTTCTACGACCAATCGATTCCCTATATTAGGCTTCCGTCAGAAAACAAACCGGGCCGTTCCGGAGCTTCTTTGTTCCATTGTGGCCCGCCCTTTGTTCTACCGTCGCGGATAAATTATTTTCTACGATCCTTCTTAGCTCCTATCTCGTTCCATTTCTCCCGTATTAGTTCCAGCCGATGCGCAACAATTACGCCCTTTATGTCTGGATGACGCGAAAATCATCCTACCCTGCCCTACAATTTTACGCCTCAGTATTCCATCTTCTCTTGAGTTAAATTAGAAATGCCGAAATCTGAGCCAAATTTTAAAACAATAAATAGACCGCGTAGTGGGCTCATATTGAAGGTTCGAAGTTTGACGTGCAGGATTTTTTGCTTATAACAGTAAATAAAACTAACGTATTAAATATTCTTCGAATAATAAACTTGGTTCGCTGTAACGAATAATTTATCGTATATTTAATGTAAGACGTTTCTTTATGACGTTTACTCAGAGGTCAAATAAAAAAATAAAAGGATAATAACTTTCATTAAAGTATATCATAAAAAAATACATAAACATGAGTGATTAAGGTAGACATCACATCGAGCACGCCTTGGGTTTATTTGAGAGAAATAACATTTTACGACAAGATGCAAACAAAGTAACATTACGGACGAAGTCGATTGAAGTAGCTTCAACTCTCTTTAATTACATTTTTAACTACATACGGGTTCATTTAAAAAAAGCTGTCGTCTGATTAACATTTCATTTTATTGCGATCTCTCCGAAAACGGTTTAGAAGACACATTAAAAAAATAATCTACATCAAATCGAAACTAAATAATTTAAAAGGTAATATTGATGTTACGACAAAGTAAAATCAAATGGTTTTCGATAGTCTTAAATTGATATTTTTAGTATGGTTCCCACAAAATAGTTTTCTAAAATACAGTAATTAGTTCGATAAGAGGTGGCGGTCGTGACGCGATCAATCGATGCCACTTTGTAGTGATAACTCGCCTTGTCGCCGGCCGCCGCCTGCTGTTGATTGATAGAATAAACCTGCCTACCACTTAGCCAACTACTACGAGGAAATTAAGACATTCCCAGCGCTAATGGAAAATGTGATCCATCAAACGACCCGAAATTAAGACGAGGTACTATTATATCGAATGGCCTGCATCTTTATCTAAATGACGGCAATGTATTTTTTATGGAAACAATTAGGCCACTAACCCTTTAGGGTTGACAAGCGAAGTAAAATGAGCGTTTGATGTCGACAATGAAGAGGAAAGTGAATGTCTGTAGGGTGAACGTGATGGTAAGCGTCACTCATTGAGATAATTAAGCGGTGGGGCCAATGTCGTGAGGGCTGCACCTCGACGCGACGACAATGATCGTTGAGTTCAAGAGCCCTACTGGAAAGGCCCGTTTCTGTTGAAGGATCTGCTGTGTGGTGCAGTTATAAAAGAGGCAAACGCTGGCTTGTATAATATACAAAAAAGAAATATATAACCATAAAATAATTTGAATAAATATTCTCAATTTTGGTACAACAGAGCGTAACTCAAGTCATTTCTACAGTGTGTTGCACCTCTGTCTCAGTAGTAAGAAATTGCTTTCGCTTGTAACTTTCACCAAAGTTCATCTGTTGCGCCAGTCAGGTGAAAACAGCACCCATTTGTAAGGAAAAACAAATTGCCACACTCATTACGACATTCGGAAAACTTCACTGTGATTTCACAGTTCATTCGGTTTTGATGGTGTCATTAGAGCTTCATTTGTTCGGAGCTCGAGTTGTTTGGCTCGATCGCGTCGATATGATTCATGTTTGAAGTATGGAGGCTTTCAAGCTAGTAGTAGTCAGGCATTGCAATTAGTAATAGCTTATCGTAATCATTAATTTTGAATCGATGCGTCATTGTATTTCGACATTTCTATTTAAATGAAAGATGAAAAAACAATTAATGTGCCTGTAACATTAAAATTAGTTTAACGTTATTTTCTTAAAGAGCCCAAATATATAGGACATGTATAAGAGCTTTAGCCTATTGTCATTATTAAAAGTATTGGATACAATTTCAGAGGCAGAGCTGCTAATAAATTTTGCAAGCAGAAGGATCAATATTCAATAAATTTGGGCTGAGCTGGGTATCGATACCAAAACCTCTGCACTGTTACGTTTGCGAACATGTGACGATTTATGTTAAATTAAAACACATTATTTTGAACAAACTTCTAAGGCTCAGTCATTGCTGATTATGGTATACTAGCTATTGCTCGCGGTTCCATCCGCGTGGATTTAAAATACCATAAATAAATAGTGTTGTAGTTTCATCAACATCTGGACAAAGGCGTGAAAGCGTAATTTGTTATTCATTATTTATTTATTTATTCGGGACATACAACATTATATTTAACCAATTAGGTATATCAGTTTATTTATTGATTAACCGTATAACTACAAATGCAAGTTAGAGGTTTATTGGATAGACATGTAATAATCGTATTAGTAGATTTGGATTCTTCGCGGATGTCCAAGTCATAGTCAGACGGTTAAAATCAAAGAAGCGAAGTATTAGATAGGTCGGTGTAGCGACAGGAAGTCGGACCAGGGTCATTTCACACTCGGTCGGGTTTCAATTTGCCGCGGCCGCTGTCTGTTTATCGATGGCCCGCGGATTGTTCAACAAAATGTGCGGATCATGTGATACTGACAACAAATATTGTTTACTTCTTGTGAGATATAATTACAAATATATATAACACACTGCGTTCTTCTGAAAAGTATAATACAACATTTGAGTTTACTATTCTGTAGATCATTTGGGACATAAAATGGAAATGGCAAGTTATCAATGGATTGCACACATGTGTCCCTTATCTACAAGTATGGTATACTAACTGTAAACAATGAGTTAAGTCGATATGATCAGTAATTGCCTTTCCCTAATAAAAAAAAAAACCGTTACATAACCTGTTCTGAGCGGGTTATTGATACATTACTAATTACTTCTGTAGTACTATACCAAGAAGAATTATTCTTTGGCAAAGGACGAATGTAAACCATTAAGTACTAATGTAGTATTAAAAAAGATACCAAATAATAGTTACGCAGAATTAATATAAGTTTAAACTAATAATTTATTTTCGTAAGGTACTTTAACAAGCGTAAGTGATAATAAGATAAATTACTCAGCAAGTCAATTGCAAACACATTTGCCTTAAGAAAATTCGAAATAAACGACGTAATTATTAATTATATTCCGACTGGGTCAAATCAGAAATTATTTACCGACGGTCGAGCAGCCATTATTCTATAATTGCTACAACACGTCGGCCATTGGCAAATTGCAGTCGTAAAAAATGAATTTCGACAAGCGGTATGTAAATAAAAATTACAAGTATCGTCCGGAGAAGGCGTAGCGGGATGAATAATATTTGACAAGCAGTAAATATTAAATTGGTCGAAAGGATCTCTGATGCAACAAAAAATCGACGGTATGCCGACTGACAGTCATAACTGAATCCCGCGACGAACGAAACGGCGACTCATCGTAACTCTGTTAAACTTACAAGGTAAGGACGTGTTATCTCGGTCCTATAACAATACAATTTTTCATAGCATTGTATTAAGTGCGTTAAAAAATAGATAATGCATAGATACCGCCCCTCGTTCTACAGGTCGTCGCACTGACAGCTTTAATTAAATTCGCCGGCGGCGCACTGTTTTAATTTGTTTTAAAACAAATCTAATCAATAAACATTCAAAACGTCAAGCACGAAAACGCGTCGGCCATTCAAATATTGTTTCTCGAGCGAACGACGAGGGAATTATCACGATGATAAATAAGATACACGAGCGCTGGGACAAGGGAGCCAATCACCATACATCACCGGGAAACATCCAAATAAAACTCAGTGAAACAAAAAGGTATGTGTTTTTGTGTCATGAACAGAGTGCCAAAGGAAAACAAATTGTAGCAAGGGAGAGATTGTATCATGCTAGGCGCCTTCAAAGACGTGAAAACTAATTAAGATCGGACGCTTTTCTAAGGCGATAACTTGCAACAGACGGACGGCCGGACGTATTTGTGTATTGGCAATCAAAACAATTAACTTTTTGCCGTGTTCACCTTTATCTAAACAAAACGGATGTAAGTAGATTTTTTATTCGTTCAATGACCTGCTTGTAGGTTTTGGGGTCGAGTTAATCTTATTAAAGTGGAATATTTGTTGGTACACGTAAATTCAATTATTGTATTACATAGCCTTATTAGACCTGATTCAAAACGCACGAAATCCGCGTTAAAATAACAAACGGAAATTACAAAAGTTTCTAGAAAAATAAAAATAAAAGCGCTAACAAAACGCCGCGGCGCGATCGAAGCGTGAAATAAATAAAATGGAAGCGCCTCGCAAACGAGAAAAAAGGTATAAAAATTGTGGCGTTAATTTTCCAGCGAGATTTCCCAGCAGTCTCCGGACAGGGGGGAAGGCGGCGCGTGCACTGGACACGTGAATTAAAAACGTTAACAATGCCATCGCGACGCGCTCCTTAATGAACTCGCGCCCCGGGCGTCGCCGTCGCCACACTCTATACCGTATGACCGACGCCTCTACACAAAAACCATCGAATTATATTTTATACTTAATATTCTCCTTATTAAAATGGTTTATTTCAAAACATAAAAAGATACAAATTAAGAATATAGCTGTGTGGTCTATTTTTTAAAACATATATATTTTAATATTTCGTTACCCTGTGTTATCAAACTGAGAAAAAAAATCCATCCACTAGCTTTATTATTTTTTTTACAAGAACACACGACGAAATATATGTGTCAAAAAAATGCATGTTACTCTACGTTTGTGCAAAACCAGGTATAGTGACCATATCTTGTAATACCGTGGCGTAACCCAAGTTGAAGTTGCCGGTTTGCCGATTTATTCAGCCTACCGGTGGGAACTGTCACTTAGATTGGCAATTTGTCCCTTGAATATTCAGTATTATAGCCAGATAATTACCTTAGTAAATAACGAGCATAGCCCCCATGCCATAAAAGAGCAAAATTTCCGCTGCGAGAGGGAAAAGGCGTTATTGAAAAAGAGGCGAGCTGATATATAAATAAAATACGGGTTCAGCTATCGGCGGCTTGTTATCGCATGCCTCGATCGTGGCTATTACGCCAAAGTATCGGTTATTCGAGCGGCCGTGGGCACAGTTTGCTTTGCACTCGCCGACGAGCCGCTAGTGCCGCTACCTCGTTATAATAATGTGAACTTCGGGAATTGCGACTTCTTCAGAGCCGAGTCCATAAAATATTTAACAATTTTGGGTAGCGCATTAATAAAATAGAGTTCTTACAAAATTAAAGAATACTTAACTTACACTTCTTGCTGGAATTTTAAGTAGTTACCCTTTTTGGTATTATCAACTTAAAGAAAAGTTTTAGATACGTTGGAATTGTGGTTACCCTTTTACCTTAAAAAAAATAACACGCGAATTAATTAATCTAAAAAAAAATACAGTACAGCTGCATGGTTTTCGCTGTTCGACGCCAGAAAGAATTTCTTTTACATACATAATAATTGCGAGTTGTCTCGGGGCGTCACGATCCTGATGCATAATGACAAAGTGCACAGTGACGTGAAAATTGCCCTACGAACTGCTACAGTATGCTCCGTACCTCCTTCGGTTACTGCTTACACATATATTTACAATTATGAATGTAATTGTTACCCGATGGAACCTGCTTCGGTGTAAGTGATCTTTCAACATCAATTTCCTCGATGTTATTTAATTATTCCTCACGCAGATACAGAAGAAAAAAACCGAACGTATTTACACTCATTTTCAAGGTATTTCGTGTCTAATTGACAAAGTCAAGTAAATATCTACACTAAACAGTATAAATTCATTGTTTAGAACGAAAAACATGCTTTATTCATAAGGTAGTGCTATCTTCTATTAGAGCCGTCTATAAAATAAATAAAAAGTTATTGCAAATTCAAAATGGTGCGAGATAACGAAGTTCTAGACCTTAACGACAGGTTACAATTGATTGACAAGAACGGAATAAGAACCTTCACGCCTCGTGATGTGAAAAACAAGTCCCTTACAAGCCGCCTTTTATAGACGTTGCACATACACGACCGACATAAAAGCAAGTGTGGAAATAATTAATATTTTATAAAAAGGAAACGTGTTTGTTATTATTTTATTATGAGATATTAAGACTTATTTTATGCGGTAATTCGCTTTTATTACCAAAATCTTCACTGGTAAGGATTTATGGATATTTTTCCCACAAATCCGTTTTGATCCTTAAGGTGTCGGAAGCAGGTGAGGTTTGATAATTGGTATAAGGTGGCATTGTAGATAAGTAGGTATTTGGATTTGTATACTTTTTTTGCTAATACTGTCAGTATATACTACGTATGTAAATATTTGCTGAACTCTAAAGTAAATATAAATTAGAGAACAAATTTTGTCGTTCGTTGATTTACACAGGAAATTTACAAACGAATAACACATACTTCAGTTCGGTTGTTGCAAGAATAGAATACATAGCTTACATTATATTAATATGCCATAAGCAAATCTTCACAGTACGTACAGCGTGGTAGCATAATAATATAAACGACGTCATTTGAATTATTCCCTTTACAAAACAATCTTAATATGTAATGGCACATCTACTACCACTTCATCTGGACGAGTTGAGCCGGTTTCAAGACAAGTGACGTTGGATCCAGTAATTGTATGCTCGATGCGTCGCTCGCGCATCAGAGATAACATGACTAATTTGCGATGTGCTAATCACATTACCATTATACGCGTATTAAGTGCTTTTTCATTTGTTTTCCTTTTATTTTCACATACAACCATGTAAGTACATTTAATGTTCATAAATAACATTAAGTGCCAAGAAACAGCGAAGAAATTGCAAAGTTTACTTGACACACATTGAAAAGAGTCTGTCGCGGAACACAAATCCTTAGAACGCTCAGACATAATTGGATTTCGCTCACAATAAGCCCCTGCCGACTAATTTCGAGAAAATAAAATTTTGCTCACAAAAGCTACAACACAAAAAGGCAAATAAAATTTGTATGTGTCAAGACAGTTAAATCGAGGTAACGAGATGCTTTCCGAAAGTATTCGGGATGAAGGTTCGCTCAAAAGCAATCTGCGGGCTCGCAGCGGACGCAAAGGTAACAGAATATTCCGCTTTGAATGTTTGAAATTGAAAAATGGAGGATTATTTTGTGACGGCAAAGATACACGTTCCTTAAAATTATGACTCAATTACTTAGGTAATCTTAAAACCTTCAGATTTTTTGTTATATTTTTCTTAGTATGGCTAATATGCAAGTACTGAATAAATACGTATATATTTTTTTATAATTGAAATGAAATGATTTAATTCAAAATTCTTATTTACATTCAATATAACAAATATTTTTAGCTATCAAATAGTAGGTACGTTGTCTTTATAACGGGTGTATAGTTACAAAGAGACTACAAAGTACAACAAGTGCTACGTAACACAATAGATAAATAAAGTAGATAATAGTTTTGATAATTATAGTCCAAACACACAAACAGAAAGGCGTTGGAGATCTCTGTTATAACCCCGCAGTGATCTATGACAAAAAGTGGTAAATATTTTATCACGGCTACATTTATGGGCAATAAATAAAGTTGTTCAATAGTTTTGATCCACGGCATGTTAAATTACTAAATTGGTTTTCGTCCAACGACGTGATTATAAATGTCAGGTGATTCATTCCGTTCGGTATTCTTTTATATAGTTTCTACATATTTATCGTAACTATTATAAACTGTATCCCCGTATTACGAGACAGGTGAATGACATAAATCATAATCGCATCAACATAAACAAGGTATAAACCTTGGTGTGAACATAATATCTTTTAAATAGGTTTTACTTCTGCTATGGCATGCTTTTTCTGAAAAACCTTTGAAGAAACTTGATTATAATAAGTGTTACCGAGGAGCTAGTATTATTTTCGCAATTTGAGTGCGGGCTATCAGGCGAATAGGCAATTTTAATGTCAAACTAAAACATTAGCTGCGTTCACACGTGAGTGAGTCTGAAAGCCCTTATTTTGTTCGTTAATAATAATATCACAAACAAAGCGAACCTATAATTTAGAACAATTGAAAGTAAGTTTTGTGTTGACGACAAGAAAATTATAGCTTTCATTATTAAAGAAAACACTGTTGACTTTTGCAGTCAATAAGAAACATTTGTAAAAACGTGGAATGCCTCATTGATGGCCTGTATATGGTGCTATTCAAAATGCCAGCTATAATGAAGATAATAACAGAGTACATATAAAAGGCAATGTCTATTTATATGCTTATTAACTTCACAAAAGAACTGAGTTGGAATCTGGTCTATCGAATAGGGAGAATATTGCCATTCTGCATATCGTGTTTTCTGAGTCGTTCTTCACAAAAACATTATTTCCAGTAAATTATCAAGTAAACATCACATATTTTTCATTGAAATCGAATAAAGCAATAAAGGTAAGTTCGCAGGGTTCGATCGGAATTTCAAGTTGTTATTACTAGTCGCAACAAAGTGTTGTGGAGCTTAGTAATCTGCGGCAATATTTGCCACCATATATAGCAGCATCAAATGTTGGCACAGCAATCGAATTGGAACGAGATACGAAAGCAAAGCGCGAATTGTATCGCCTACGGGCACACCACTACGTCTTGAGAATGCGCTCGCGTTGCATCCCCGGTCTGCTGTCGATAATTTAATTGGGTACCTGACATTTAATCAATACGCTTGATTAAATTAATTGAACGATACAAACCGATGTACTTTTATGGAATACCGTAGTTACTGGCATTGGCGGCTCCGGTACCTGGCCTTTTTTAGAGTTTCAATCGCACATGATATATTTCAAAGTAAAACTGTCACTTCGATTGCACCTATAAATGTGCACTGAGATTCTTAAGGATTATACTAGCAACCTTACAAAGTTATCAGTTTTATGTGAAAATATAGTGTTCAGTTACTGTACATATTAATTCAGTTACTGTACAGTTACTGTACATATTAATTCAGTTACTGTACAGTTACTGTACATATTAATTCAGAAACCAATAAATAAATGTTCGGAAGTATATCTAAAAAACATTACAGTATATTCATAGGAGTCTGATTAAATAAACAAAAGATTATTCATATCTATAGATCATTATTTCATACGAAAATATTAAAATAATACCGTGAGCAGAGACAAAGACAATGTTTCATACAATCTACTTTAATTTCTTATAGATACTTTGTTTGGGAACAAAAAATGAACGGCCAAATGAGTTACGTATTAGAAAATAAGGCGATTAGTGTCACTACAATTGCAGCACAATATATCTATGAATACAGAGCGTGCTATAATTTGATATACGAATATAATAATGCTGAGTAATTTCACTGCTTACTTAAATAAGCCAGCCACAAAAAAGTGGCCGTGAGAGTAATCTTCGGAGTTAATACAGCGCAGCGTTCACTTTCTAAAACTATTAGGGCATAAGTGCGACTGTGTTCATTTTTTGTTTGTTACCGTACAAATATTTTGCCGCAACATAAACAATAAACGGAATCATTTCCCGCCGGTGCAATTTAGAAACTTTTCCGTACGAATAGATACTTTTTTAGCAACAAAAAGCCATTTCACGGTTCAATAAACATGAAAGCATATTCGATAAATTAAATTACGTGAGTGAAAACGCTGATCCGAGACCGAGTGTATCTTGATTAGACGGTCTCCAACGTGTTAACATAACAGCATCTAAATTGTGATTAATATAATCCTATAAATTATATTGCCAGATCAGTATTTAAACCAGAAAGTGGATTTGTGTTTGTTAGGTGGCAGTAAAGACAACATGGCGTATTCGAGGTAAACCTCCTTGATAAATGAGGCTCGTCGACCAGAGCCCGTCTAACACCGGAAGCATTCACTGATTTATGTATTTTACCGCTATTATTAATAAATCCGCAGATCATAAAACGTCAATAAATAGTGGCACTGGGTGTGAAGCAATTATTCTGATACAGGTTAATTTAAGAAACGAAAGTTGAGAATCGTGTGCCTGATGTATATTAAATTCATACATTATGGTTACTAGCCATCCTTCATTCCATTATAATAATCCTGATATTAAACTAAAACAAAAGTATATGTATGTATATAAGTAAAACCAATCTTGACATAATAACAAAAGTGTGTCAATCGAAAACATAATATTGTATTGGTTACATTAAAATAGTTTATTTGTGAGAAAGTCTGCAGGTCATAAATAATGTCCGAATCGCAACAGAGTACGAGATAGCACAAAAAGTGATACAAAGGCGAAGCATTCGATACCTTTTCGTAGAAGACGAGGAAAGAATTCAAATTTAAAAGTGACTTTGGGACGCTAAAAATTCGACAAAATAAAATAAAGACAAAGATGACCGACGACTAAAGCTATTTCAACCGTGTTAGATGAAGAAAACCCGTGAGATTCAAACCCACTAATGGTCCATAGAAGAAATAAGGACTATATGGCAACACAGAAGAAACCGACAAGTTGATGTCAATTATAGTAGGTATTAACCGACGGGCAAATACAAAAGCGATGGCGCCATCACTTACAAAGATAAACGCGGGTTTCATTCAAAATGCAGATAATTGACAAATAAGATTTGATACTCACTAACTGGAGCGTGAAATTTAAATCAACGACAACAAACAATTCCGTGGCCATAATAGAAACGAATGCCAAACTTCAGAACTCCATTAAAGCGGCATCCAAACTTCCCATTTGAGCGCGAGCAGGCGCGCTCCACGCAGAAATGTATATTTTATTCATCTCTACAACATGCCGCGCCTCCACGATTGGTATCCGATAAAACTTCACTAAGCAAAAATAAGCAACACGAATAAGTGTACCTGTCACTCGGCCCTTGTTCTTGTTTCTAAAATTTGTATAAAATATTCCGAAGTGGCAACGTCGCCGACAATGGTTTCTGTGGCGAATAATAAGACTAACACAGAGTGAATAACATAAAACGGCCTAAACGAATACTATATTTGAATTTTATTATAAACTTGTTTTACGTAATCAACTGCCTGTCAATTTGGAGATATTAAGTATGACCTAGTAAATGAAATCAAGATGTGTGTTTAGCTAGCTTCAGCGTCTCTCAGCGTCATTGCATAGTAAAAGCTTTATATTAATATATTTGATATATTTTTGCTACTGTAATTAGTTTTATAATACTCCCCACCGCTTACTACACTACGTTAATTATTCTCGAAACATAATAAGCTGCTTAGCCTAATTTCAGTTTATTTTAATTACCATGAATATTATTTACATAGTAAACAGTACATTAATTTGTTAATGAATTTACTGGCTCGCGAAATGTAACACATAGCTAAAGATCCTGTTTTATACTGGGAATCGTATTAATCCCTAATACCTTACATTTTAAACACAACGATTCTTCGAACACGCATCGACAATACGTGTCAGTCATTCCATTAATGTCTCGGTTTCCTAAAACAACGCAACTCGCGGCCTTTGAGAAATATTTGACGCTTTGACGACGAAGATGTTTTCTCACGTGTTTTGTTTTTGATCTAATCGTGGGAACTAAAAAAATTGTTGGTTTAAGAGTAAATAAATATAGAGCATTGTAACATTGATTGCAGCATCATTTATTGATGTATTAGCAAATCCAGATGTGCGAATTTGATACAAAAAGCGGTTTGTCTAGCGCAGACAGCGTCGTAGCGGGCGGCGGACGGTGTCCGGCGTCACAATAGCACAATTAAAATGCCAACAAGTCCGGTTGCCGGCCCAATCCAATTACAGTGGACACCGATTCCAAAGAGTAATTGGAACTGAGACTATACGGGAGCCGGCGAAATACATGGAAGGGAACGCGCCAGGAAGGACTTCTGTCGGCAATTACTATTTAACCCTTGTGATTTTATATGTATGAAGGTTTTGTCAGTACAGCGCTAGGCTTAGCGCAGATTTTCTTGTAAGGTCAGCAAGTAAATTCCCAAATAAATAAGTTCCCGTTTTACAATGTACCCAGAGAACATATTATTTTTTAGGACATAAAATATCGACTGTTGTCCCCATCAGTTTCGGATATTGCATTGTTCGAAAAAATGATGAAACTTTAAAGTCTATTTACTCTTCTAAACTATCAAAGGGAAAATAAACTTGAACGGCCTGGGAGTTGGCGGCCCAAAGCAGATGTTTGTCTCTACCTGCTGATCGAACAGGAAACAATGTTAAACTGTAAAACAAACTGCTTGCAGCGCTTTCAGTCTACTGGCTACAGTGTACAAAGGTTCAGCCAAATTGAACACGCAAGATCGAAGATAAAGTCAGACGAAACGGTACTATCCAATTGTTAGTTTCCCGTCAACACAAAGAGTAATGTTAAACTAATTTCGCTGTTGTTAGAGACAATCGTTATATATTCTCTTAATTGAATTTTATTCTCAACAGCAAAAAAATAAGGTTAATCTTATTTTAAAATCTGAACACTTCCAAATTGATACAGCGACAAGTGCACTTACTTCAGGCTAAATACCCCGAACGCTACATTACAAAAACAAGGTTTTTAAATTAATGTTACAAATGACTCAAACATTCTAAAATACGATTTATTGTACATTATCGTCACGAGATATGCTTCTTATCTACTCAATTACTTTAAATAATTTAAGCATACACCGTACTGCCGCGACCTAAGAATACCCCGACCGATGCGGCGGGACATTAAATTCAATCGAACGTACGGCTTATCAGTTGTTTCTTTTAAATTAATTTAAATTATAACAGGAGATCATTCGACCGCTATTTATTAGGAGGAGGTACTTAACAGCAAGTTATGGTCGGCCGCAAGGTGACAAATTAAGATATGTTAATGGTACGGGCTGTCACTGGACCTAAGGGATGTTGGATCGCATTAACCTCATTCAACTTCCTTGTGATTCATTGATATAAACTAACCAGACAGCACAGAGGAGTCTGTAAATGCGGAAAATAAATCTGACGCGGAGAATACAGACTGTCGGATTAAAATGGGATTTTGAAAAAAATACGAGACATCCGCGGTATTGTAGGCGTTACTTTAAATGTATTTTCGCATTGTTGGCAATTCGCGCAGGCATACCGTGCGTAACATAAATATCGGGCACAGTGGGCACGCTCCCGAATGCAATCGACGGTAAATAAATCGGTGCGCATCTTTTCAGTCGGACGCTGTCGGTAGGCCCCCGGCGGCGCCGCGCAGTAAATTGCACCGAAAAAGAACGAGCCAATATGGCAGCCGTATCGAACAGTGCTAAGTTACGATCGGGCGCGACACGGGGCGCTAAGTGGCCTATCGTGTTTTCAAAAATTCAAAAACCGGGATTGTCGTTTACGGAACACATAGGAATTGGACAGTTAAAAACTCCAACATTAATCAGACGTAAAGGGGTCACTAACTTTTTTAAACAATGTGCTGGCGCTAAGACATTCCAACGAAAAAACATAATAACCTCAGCATGCCAATTTCTTTCAAGGTGCTTATTATATCCGAGATGTGTTATTAAACTACTAAACTCAAATCCTAACCAATGTTATTGTTTTACATGTTTACGGCGTAAAACTGCAACATAAGTTCTTGTTACTTTACCTGTTTATTTACTCAAAAACGAGGATAATATTTTACAAGACCCAAGTGAGAATAATGGGTTACTACATCCCGCGTAGGGACCAGCCAACTCTCATTTCTTGCATAATTTTGCCTCATTAAATATCTATATAGAATTTATGTAGTCTACATGTAGTTTGCGTGATATATTTCGAATGACACAACACACGACGCCTTGAGGTATAATTAACAAACAATTTCAACAGTTTCTGGGAGATGCGAAGAATTTTTATTTTCTTTAAGTATATTTTATTTGTTTTACTAAGTTTTAGGTATTATGACTTTTAATTTGATTTCTGTTTTACGAGTATGTAGCTTGTTATAATTTTGAAAAAAATCGCGATTTAGGGCTAGCTTTTGTCATATACCTATGTACTATTATGTAACTGTTGTTCAGCCCTCAATTTCTCATTAGTAATTGGGTATGCACAAAGATTTGTAAAGATTACATAAAAGCACCACATCATTGAAGCCCAGCTTATTGTTGTACACATTATACGCACAACTGCTCTCTCTAACAAGACTCATATAGTAATAACTAAACATGAATATTATTAACGTGTTCATCTCATCTCATCGTGTATGGCCTCTTCAGTTCAACTGAACCAGAAGTTCGTTAATCCGTCGAGGTTACATACAAAGGAAACTGCGGTGAGCCTGAAAATTAAGTTGGCTCGCTCTATTGCCTTTAAATTAAACCACGGCTCCACTGAAACTGTACTTATTACAACAGACGTTCGAGGTTTTACCTTTGAACTTTTTGAGGGATTATGTTGAATGTGTTTCAACTTTATCGAACGTGAAATAACTGATCGTTTTATGTTTGAGCATTCTTCATTATTTAAACCGCAACAACGGATGATCTCTCTTTTCATAATTTATCCCAACTAACCTTTTTCGTGTTCATGCGTAGTTAGAAGCTTGTTTGCAAAGTTTTTAAATATACTATTTTCCATGATTTTAAGGCATTTTTATGTAAACATGACGGACAAGCCTTCCGTGTGAAAGGCATCTTAACTCACGACCGTCAGAGTGGCGAGTGATCGGCGTCGTGCCTTGTAACAGTAATTCAGAGGTGATTTTTCCTCGCCGCTTCCGCACCTCTCGAAGAGGCAACGAGGCCGCGACGCGGTGATAATAATATTCAGGACCCTCTCTCAAATTGCTCGGACGTGTGTCTGATTTCGACAAAATTGCCGTCTTGTAAAATTGGAGCTTTAACTGTTGACCTTTTATTATTTTGAAATGGTTGAGGGTGTCTGTACCTACTATTGACCTATCATAATAAATTTCATATTTGAATTTTAAATAAACAACGTGGATGCTAATTTCAAATCAACGTTCGCCTGGGATGGGGATATACTCGCGGGCCACTCGTAAATTCACAAGTCGCGATGACGGCCCAGGGCCCGGGGCACATCGTGACCCGACTTCATCTGCCTCACTTGGCATTATTTACGATTTTTATTATGCCGTAAAAATGCGCGAATTCTTACCGCGAGGGCACGCCTCGGTCGCACGTGGATCCACGCGTCGATAGCCACTTCGTGAGCGCCGCGTTACCGCGTTACCGCGTATAAATCTGGAGACTCTAGACGGCAAATTTCAAAAAGAATATCCGAGTACTCCTCTTCGCGTTAATTTGAATAACATTACGTCGACGAAAAGAAGAGCGTGAGTTTTCTTAGAAGCAAGATATATCACAATGACATTTTGGGTAATGCATTTTCTACAAGGTACTCTAAAAAGCAAAGAGGACGGAGTGCCTCGTTGTTTCTCGTTGCCTGTCTCATTATTGCCACAGAAAAGGGTAAGTTCTGTCAGACAAGACTTCGTACGTACTTCGTGAAATTTTAAAATAAAAATGATACTACCGTAGACTTGAATACACAATATTGTACCGTTAGACTGAAAAATTGGATACATAACATTAAGTGCATTTTAAATGTATCTACCGGATACACACTTTCCTGAAATTAAATTTTCGAAACAAACAAAGCTTTTACTCTGTCACAAGTCATTGTGGTAAACATTAACGTTTAACCGCTTTGCATTTTCATTGTTTAATTCTTAAGTATCTTTGTTTACATTAGACATGGAAAATTAAAACCGTTTACTTACTTCATGTTCAATATTTGCATCTAAAATTTTCACAACTGTTAGCTAAATTACATAGGTTATTTTTTTTTTTGGTTCCTCTTACGTGAACTGAATAGTTCGGATGGAATGTACGGATGAAGTCGTAAAACCTCAGTGCTTTCGAATCGTATGAAAATCTGTGCCTACCGATAAAAATTTCCTCGCCAAGGAGCGGCCAAACGGTAAGACCTTTTTCCGGATCGTCAATACGGCACGAAACGGCGGATAGAAGGCGTATCGATAGTTTGAATAGAGAACGCTGCTTGTTTACAATAGCTGCGGGTAGTTCGTGAGCCGCTCTCCATTTAGATGGGAAGCGCGTCGATACCGCGTGCGGCTGCGGCGGCCATATGAACCACCACCTACGTTTGAACTCCCTATCCTGTGTCAGGTCGAGCATCAAGTACGAAGGTCGAAGAATATGAAAGGGTGTCAAGGGCTCTCGTTTAGTTGGTCGCTTCGCTGCCAACGCCTCTGTTATGGAACTTTATGGAATGAAGTGCGTTTTATACGGTCTTTGATGTTCGGTTTCGCGCTCTTAGCGTGTAGTGGCTCCCGAGGGGCGAGCAATAACAACATTGAGGGAAGTGCGCGCGGTCGTAACGCACGCTTAACGGTGCACGCATGCAAATGTGTTTTTGGATGTAATATTATTATTTCAACCATGTTTAATTGCAGTTACACCTTGATTTTGTATTAAGTATGCAATATCCTTAAGCGATCCATGGCTAATGAAAAACGATTTAGCAACGTTACTGAAAGTGTCAGGTGGATATGTAAAACTTTATAGTGAAAAGAAGTCAATGTTTTTTTTTGTTAGGCATAAAAAATTGTTTCGATTTAAAGTTTTTACAATAACTTCTTAAAAAAAAGAGAAAAAAACTTAAAACTAAAATTAAACAGTCTCTTTCAAGTCTAAATAATATATTACGAACATTTGATAAAGTTTTATAAATCTCTTCGAATATAAACCGAGTACCATTACTTTTAATGACGGAATTTCTTTTAATCTGCGCGAATGAGAAATGCCTTACAAATCACAGTTAAATAAATCTCGCGAGATGACCTATAAAATGTGCTGAAAGTAATCTCGTTAAAATCCTTTGCGGGTAGTTTCGAAACAAGCGAAAGGGGGGGGGGGGGAGTCGACATTCGTGAAGCAACTGATGGTATACCGTCCGTACCCGTAACTAATTAAATGGGACGTTCTCATTTCACTCGCGACAATTTTATGCGAAGATTTTAAGACTCCTTACAATAAAACTTAAGAATTTATTGTCAAGACTACCCCCTGTGACGGATAATTATCTCGTGGTACCTTGTGATGATACAAAAGAAGAACACTTTCTCATTGAACTGATATTTGTGTTCTGCCTCGGTTATTATGGTCACTGTATATTTTACACCATTCTTGCTCGTGAGATATTAGTTTCGAAACTAAATTATTACTAGCATTTAGTTAATTGCCAATAGTCCTTGTCTTTGTCTGGGGAATGTTTTGTCATTTGTTTCTACGGGTATTTAGCTAAGTTATAGTGCTACCTCAGTGAGTATTATGGTGCGCTCTAAAATATTGGACTAAAATGTTTTAGAGGAAATAGAATATGTTTCATATATTAAGCCTGCGTTCAAAGCTAAGCTGTGAAGTGCAGTCTTCTTGTTTATCACCTCAGCCTTGTAGCTTCGTGTAATAATTCTACTCGGTAATATTCTGTAGAAGTGTTAATTACTTTGTCAAACATATTTCATATCTGAAACTGCAGGTAATAAACATGAATCAGCGAAATTACTAAAATTATATTAAATACTGTTACCTACATTAGAAGGTCTTACTAGATCAAATATATTATGTATTTGGGCTTGTTCATTAAGATAGCACTGCAATGAATATCAGGATTGTGTGGTGTTTGATGAATGTTCATATAACATTATTGCGTTAAGGTAGTTTCAAATAGACGGCTGCTTTATAGCATTTACCTACTCATCGATATATTCAATCGAGTCCACGGATATTATCCAATTAACAGGTTGTTTATGCGCACCATCTCGCTAAAATGCGTAAAATCAGCCGACGGCTCTAAAGGTGTAAATGAAACTTCGAGACACCTGTTTGTTTCAAAATCATTTACCCGTTACAAAGTGTTAAGTACTGAGAGCAATACGTCATAAATTCTTTACGCATAGTTTAATGGCTAGTAAAATTGCAAAGGAATTAAAATTGACGGCTCTTTGTAATGCAGTAAGGGACATTAAAATGAGATCCTTTTTTATTGCTTCAATTTATTTGCAACTAAATTAACATAATAATTAGGTACATTTAATGTTATGCTATTTTACAGTTTTAAACGATTGACTAATTGTGTGAAACTCTTAAATGTTTAGTATTTATAAATACGTGTAAATGACCCTTTAATGGTCGGCTCTGATTTTGGCTGATTCGAACATGAAAAACATGTGTTCGAAATTAGTTTACTGATTTGTACCAAATTTTAAACATGAAGTCAGGCATTTATTATAAAAAAAGCTTGATTACAGCATCGACTAACGTTCTCAACTGCTAAAACGTAAAGACTCTCATAGCTTCGGTAACCACATATAATAATGTTAACAAAAAATACATAAAATTGAAAAACAACAAAATGTTTTTATAGTTGCGTAAAATAAACAAGACAGATTAAACTTTAAGCGCACCTAGGTGTCACTATCAGTAGCAAAAAACAGACCCTGACCTATAAACTGACAGTTTAATTACTTATAATAAAATGGGAAAACTTGATGCCATAAAGTATTGAAACAATTTGTAGCTCGTTAAGTATTTAACTGTAGTAATAATGGCTGGTATGTTGTCCGGTAGTTATGATGTGCGACGTCACATAAGGACCAGTCCAAGCGGACAGACTAGTCTTGCAACTTTTTAGCGCAAGTCTGCTCTGAACACATGTAGGATTGTACCATACATATGTAACTCTAAGGCAAAACCATGTTCCTTGTTGAACTGAGTAACAGATATATTAATCGATTAAATTCTTGTTCATTACTTGTTGCGTTTACATTATATTTTTTATCAAGATTCATATTAACCGTTTGACGAGCAAAAACAACTAAAAATATGATTAATATTTTCTAAGCAAATTGTCCAAAACACCGAAATTCTGATGTGTGTTTTGATAAGTATTAGTTGGTATTCGACGATTCGCAAACCTTATTGTTTAAACGTCGATAAAGATTCGACTTATGTAGTAACAGATTTTTTGTATAAGATCTCTAAGGAAATATTCACAAGGAGTTACTCGTAAATGTACAAACTTCTAAGTTTAAGTTTCTATGGGTCTTTACTAGACATCACTTTGTCCAGATAGAATCTTCAGTGATAAACGAATAACTGTAATGGCACTGCCGAGATTCGTATTCGATAACAGAAGCAAGAATTCCAGTATTATCAACACTCCGCTATTCAATCAACCCTGCTATCCCAGTACAGCTGTTAGTTGTGAAATAAATTCGGGAGATTATCGTCCGTACTAAATCTAAGTAAAATCTTTAGTCTTCTTTTACGATCATCGTTAAAGTTTACTTTCCCAGCCTTTAGATTCTAGCTATACATTTTAAGATAATCCAGAAGGTGTAGCCGCAAAAGCTTTGATATTTATTGCAAACTTAAACAATTAACAGCTATCTTCAAAGGTTTCTACAATTGAATCGGGTACGAGGTTCTTGCTTCTAGTTCATAACTAACTGAGAGCCGTTACAATGAGTGACCGAAGGAGCCGCATTCTGTGCGGGCCAGCGCGGGGCAGGGGTGGATGCAGAGGGACGGAGGGCGAGCGCGGGGGGGGAGGCACAGCACGAGCGCGCCACCTCGTAAATCTGAACAGCCCGAGGCACGGACCTGCCTCCGAGTACATCGTGGTGCGAAGCTACTTAGCAACTAGAGACAGTACCCAATAAATTCTCTATAGGTGAAAGTTATTATACTCGCCGTATAACGTGTACGGAACTTGTTGTACACTAATCGCTCGTTTGTGGTTAAGAGAGTTTGTTTCTAGAAGAAAAACTAGAACCGATAAATATCTGAAACCACTTAAAACCGCGAGCAAACTTACAGCTGGTAACTTAATATTGTTTCATAGATTAAAGTCAGGTGTTGTAAAGTTTACTCTTGAAATGTAAGCTTTATTTTATCACTTACAATACTTAATGGAAAGTTGTAACTTCGTATTGAATCCGTAGTAAGCGATGTAGCATTGGCGATTCCCACATTCAAACTCCATTGTACAAGAGGAGGCATATAATAGTGCACCTTTTCAATTATTGAAATAATAGCGAGTTATTGAAACAGTCGCAGTTCAGATCGAGGGATTGTGCTTGCCGTGTTTACGACGTAGGCCGTGCGGCACAGATTTATAGAGCCGCGTGTCACCTGCCAACCGCAACACCATGGCCGTCCCGTAAACAATACCAAATAACACAGCCCAATTTGAAACCTATTCCATCCCACGCAGAGCTTACATTATTGCTCGAAGCGGTAGCTGATTCTAAGGATGCCATGTCCAAGGTACAAAAATAGTTAAAATGAAAGCAATATTTTGCAAATTTTTAAAGTAAAATAAATACATAACACATTAAAAAAGGTTTACTATATCAAGAAAGATAAAATAAGATAATTTTTTATAAAGTAAAGTTAACAACTGAAACTAACTTTATTTCTCAAGTAACAGCATATTAGTTGTACTCCAGAAGTTAGAAATACGTTTCCAAGTTACCTCGAAGGCTGGCAGGAGACATGGCTTAACAACCCTATATCTGTGAGAAGTGGACGGCCAGGACAGCCGATACGGCGGCCACCGCGACAGCGGTATTGTTCCGTGGCGATACAACACCGAGCCTAATTTATACCGATAGCGGCATCTTGTCGCAGGCTATCCCACCTAGACCTATCCTAAGTAAGCTCTAGCGAATTTCTTGATTTTCGTTATATTTCTTTTTAATAAATCGTGTTTACTTTTATTTCAGTTAATTCGTTTAAGATTTTCATGACACTGATTTAAACATAGCGGTATTTAGCCTAAGCCTATAAAGATGTCACAAAAAGAAAGGTTATGAATAATTTTCTACTGTATAAAAAGTAACTTACTCAATACATAAAGAATACTTATTCAATACACAAAGAAGAAGAAACTATTGTAAAAATATTTACATCTCAAAAATAAAGTTTTAAAGCCAGAAAGCTCGACTCGCAGCAGTCCCTAATTCCCAGAAGGATAAAGGAAATAGTTTCAGATGTGTTACAAACAAAAATGAGACAAAATTGGGTTTGGAATACGGAATCACGCAAAAATCAAATTTCGTTTATATGACAAACATGTTTCGTACGTAGCCGGTGACATTTTATTAGCTCAGGACTCGTATATGGGGAATATGAGGACATCAAAAGGAGGTGTCATCGCTGGCGCGGCACTGTTTACGTGTGGTGAATATCGCGATACACCACGCTCCGCGCGCATGATGTATGTAAACAAATTTGCTAAATTTTGATTAGATCATGGAAGAGGTACGCGACTGAAATAAAAGAGGTTTTTGTCGTCTGATGCTAAGCCAACACCACAGTCGCGTCCCAGAAACCTTGTTTACGACTATAATGGAAAATGAAGAATTTTACTCATTCTCAGTAAAACCACTTCAGTGTTCCTATACCGTTCAAAATTACCTTTTAGATTCGAGTTGTGTGTACCTTAGAAGCATACAAACTTATGCTTAAAAAGTGAACAAGAAAACATTTGCAACGTAGCTAAAATAATAATTTCTTAGATATAAATGGAAGGTGACCGATTGCAATTGGGATACGATAACGTTTCTGAATTGGTGACCGGTCCGGACAACGGCCAACACCGACTGACAAACACCGGATACTCCGATCAAAGAGCAACTTTGAGCTAATTCGGACGGTTGCCAGCAACCTGCCTGAATCTACTGCTTCAAACTATAAATATTTATCTGTTTCCCTAGACGATTGGCGTCGGCGTCGTAGTTAGCTAAAGAACAACAAAATTATCTGGTTTAAATAAATAATCTTATATAAAATCCTACTTTACTTGTTAATGTACTTTTGGATATGAGCCGGAAATAAACCTTGCTTCGAATAACATAATAAAAACAAAAGAAAACAAAATACGTTCCCCGTGTGCCTAGTTAAAATGCGAAAATACGGCAACATTTCAGATTGGGTACATTAAACTTTATACGGATGTCGCTAAATTGTACTGTTGGTTAGTTTGTTCTTTGCCAAGTTTTTTCCTGTCCAGTCGTCGAGGGCCGGGGGAAATGGTCGTGGACCGGGTAATTGTGTTAAAACTTTCATCAGGAAGTGTGAAATTTTGTGAAAGCAGCGAGGCCAATGTAACCGCCATCCCACCTACAAGTTTAATTTGTTTCAAAATTGTGATGAGACACAAAGGCAAAAGTACAAAGTCAACGTTATCTATTTCATAATACCATCACACAAATGAAAATGAATGGCGTTGCAGCACTTGTTATTCATAACACTCACAGAGAGACACTTGAAAACACAGCAATGAATAAGCAATTACACATGACAGACAACATCAATGACTCTTAACACTCAATTAAAAATGAAATAAATAATTCATATCCTACGCAAGTTGTATTATTTTTATTCAATGAGTAGGGCACTGGGAGACACAAAGCTTGAATACAAATGTATTTGAAACACGTGACTCGACGTAAAACTGCCGTGGGACAGCGTGGCGCCACCAATCTCACTGAATTTTATATAGAGACCTCATGGAAATATGATAAAAATGTCGTCATATTGCAATGAGATTGTTGCCACTTTTTTGTAACTAAAAAATTATGTGCTAAGTCGTCACAGTTACAAGATTAAACTGGTATTTAAGCTTTAAAAAGTAACATTTATGATGAAAAACATAAGTTACGGCAAATAATATATATATATATATATTCTCTTATAATAATAATCTGATATGAATTATTGATGAAGCGTTAAATTTGTCGGCTCATTACAACGCGTTATGGAAACGAGCAGGTAACATCCCATTATCACCGAATATTGAAGCTGCGCTCAGCGAGAAACAAATGACATATTTCTCCGGAGAGTCTTATTGGAGTATACAGCAGTTGAGTATCATTAAAACAATGTGGAAGTGTCAAAGAGCCAGGAGCGAAATAACAAAGCTTGATCGGATGCGAGCTACCGTTGTTATATGCTCGAACTCGTGACACGTCCGCCGGCGCAACAAACGGAAGTTGTTATTACGAAAATATATGCAAATTACCAGCTCACTGGAAATATCCCTTTTTCAGTGTGGTAGTTTTTTGTTCTCTGTGCCCCTGGACTTGGTCATTTACATCTTATTATTGGTATGTTTTAGGGGATAACATGTCGAATTTGAATCGTGTTTACCGCCGCCTCGAGGCTTTGCAGGTTGAATAAAAAGCGATTTCACACGGCACGAACACGCTTCTGGTCTTCCATGATAGTTCTCTTATTATTCAAAACGTTACGCTGGTAACAAAAAATATTCTTAGTTTTAAATCAATGCACGGCATGCACGAAACCTAACACGAAGGTAAAAATTATGTAAACGTTTAAATCGGAAACCTTAACCAGGATCAGATTGTTAAGTCTATATAACCGTTTAATCGACGTTAAGCAAGGGGCGCATTAACTTTCCATTTTTGGTAAAGCGGACACAATCGTTAAGTCGACTAAAATAAATTTCGTGGGAAGCTTCCTAACTCCTACCGATTATGCTATTGTAAATGCAAATGGTCTCTGTATGGTTCATTCAAGGTGTATATTGGTTCGTGTGGCATTTGTATCGAACATTCGATAATAAAGTTATTGAAAGTGGTAATAAGATTAACGGCTTGTTCGTTGCGCGTAAATCACGATGCATTACGTCGCCGACGACAGGAGGCTCGTATCGCATTACAGTGGATTAATTGCGGCTGAGCCGGCTGTGGCGACAACTGGGGTGGGGCTTGCGCCCGCGCATGCCATACAGCCTTATAACTTTTACTCCTAAATTTACAGAGGAATGATTCTGTCTGCTTTTTGATTTAATTTTTGTTTCAACGTGAAGGTGCGATTGTTACCGGGAAATTACGATAAGACGCTTGAATTACAACCTTAGCCCTCGCCTTTGAGTAAATGCTATGCGTCATTATCGGGAAGTGTAACGAGCGCGGTCGGATCGCAACAAATCATCGCGACGAGGCGGCCGCGCAGCGGTGCGCCCGCCGCGCCCTGTCGCTCACTGCCGAAATTAATTTCCCGTAAAATCGCTTAAGCGATCTATCTTTTTCTGAGAAAAATAATATTCGTCGAGGTGCACTCAATAATAATTTCTGTGGTAAGAAACGCTTAATCTGCATTGTACGAGCACAACCTGTTTATCTCTATATGAATTGAGTCTGCCCACTTGTCCGTACTTTAAAGAAAATGGCTGGTGCGCAAACAAATTATTAACGTTCCTTATACGGTGTGAAGTATGTAGCAAGTAGCTGTCTCCATGCCTTTGATAGACACTAGGGTTTTTATACTAGACGTCTGCTTCATTAATAACCACCGTTAAGACATTCTCGTCACATGGCTAACCTGGTTTTTTGCTCGTTTATTATTGTTTCGATAATGAAGAAGGTAGTATCGAACGATTTTTTACTACAGTTAGCTTATTATACATCCACCTAATTTTCAACTTAATCTAATTGAAAGCTTGAATGGAGCAATGTTACATGTGAATGGTGGATATCGCAGTTCGATATAATTTATCAACCATACTGACTAAGATTTTTAAATATTTCATATTTCCCTTATTAACTGCAGAACCAATTTAAATTGTCCGAACTGATACTCTAGCTAAACTTCAAAACATGGCCCATTTTGTTATAAATTCTGCTATTACCAAAATTCATCACGTTCATCACTCAAACTAACCCTATTACGAATCAACTTTCCATAACAAAAGCAGGTATAACTTAACCAGCTACATATCAAACTAAACGGCATCATTCATTGTCCAGCCTTTGTAGGCAAATATGGCAAAAATTCCCTCCAAGTTTGCTGTGCAGTGTTCCTTGCTAACGAATGGAATGAGAGGACAAAAAGTGTCCGCTCGACTATTCTTAGCTGCCGACACGGTGCCGCTCGATTAGTCGCTTAGCTGCCAAGGAATTACAAATAATGAGATGCCTCAAATAATACGAATTTGCATAAGATAGTATAATTATTACATAGTTATACACTCATGATTATCGCTATATACAAAGGACACGGTATTCAATGTTATCAGAATGTTTTCTCAAACTTTAACTTAGAACTGTGTAGTAAACGGTTTTTTTACGATAAATATGACACACCGTAACATAACTAAAATATTATGTTCCATGTTCATGTATCGCACCGTACTGTGTCAGGTAGTGATGATAGCATACTCTGTTACAGGCGTAGTAAAAAACCATTGAAGGATGCACTACTACTATAGAAATATAATATTTTTTTTCTTAAATTTACTAGAAAAAATATTTATCATTTATTTATAATTTAAATGGTCATAGTGCCGTATCAACGGATTTGTTAATCCATTTTATTGACGTTATTTCCTCCCGTTCGATGTCCAAAGTCAACCAGTGAGAACTTGAATGCACTAGAGGCCTGTACTTGGAAAAATAATTGCCCGAGTACTTACCGTTCAGTAAATGGTATTCTTACTAAAACTATTCGAAACGCCTAAATAAAAAGGCAGCATTTAAATAACTCAGCCTAAGAAGTAAATGTAATGAGATAGGCATACGGACCTTAACAGTAATCACCGTTCAACCGTGTGAAATCACATTAAGAACGCGAGGAGAATGATTAAGGTAAGTTTAAAAATAAAAAACTTTTAATTTAATAATTAATGGCGAAATCAGAACACAAATTCGTCGCAAAAAATAAAATTCTTGAATATGAATAGGTGAAACTGAATGACTGTAAAGTAAAGAATTTATATGAGGTTCTTAACCCAAAATACACAAATAACATTGCTTACAGTCTGCCATATCATTATTCGTTCATATCAGTCGTGCCCTTTTCATGCCTCTTCCGATCTTTCTTTTCTAGGTTCATCGACATGGGTAACCAGGCGAAAGGCCAAAATATACTAACAATAAACAACATCTAATAACAAGACAGAAAAGATGCTATATAATTTTGTTTAGCAACATTCGTTCACCCGAACATTAGTCTAATTATAAGGGTCAACGTTCCAAAAGATAATTCCACGCACATTATCAGGTGAACCAGTCCTGTACCTGTAGATAGCAGAGCGTTAGATGAACGTGATTTATGTGAAGCGACGACATTAAATTACATCTAGATCGAACAACGCTATAAATTATCTGTCCGTATTGTAAATCTGCCGCGAGTATCGATGGTCAAATCACTAGCCAAAGTGTATCGCAAGTTGATGAGTTGAGTACAGGCTGGAAATATCTGATGAACGTACTTGTATATCAATGTCAGCGCGTATTTATGTAGATTATTGTGTAGTTTTATGTAGAGTTAGTACTTTTTTTTTTCAATTGCCTTTCGCTCAACATAACTATGCTGAGAAAACACTTATGCAAAGAACTAGTACGAGTATGCATTTGTCTATTAGAGAGAGTGCGAGAAACCATAATAACAAAAATTGATTCAAAATATAGGCTTTCAAAAGTAATTTAAAAAATAAGTGTAATGTATGCAAAGGAAATTGACACGTTTTTGTTTTATAAAGTAGATTGCGCCGTTACGATCGAAATATAATTAACCACTTCGCACCGTTCTCAATAGCAAGTAATAAGCAGGAAATTTACACAATTTTGATTCATAATTAACACGTAACTGCGCACGATATGGTACATTCGAGCCGTGGGCCAACGAATTCCTGTGTATAGTATACACTATACATACGGATACAAATCGGTGACCGTTAAAAATAAATTATAAATAACAAGCGGGCAATAAACGAGCTGTTCGCAGGTCGGAGATGCAGGCAGATAAATCACGACGGGACTGGCGGTCGGGACGGCCCGTGTGTAATAGTGTAAGTGTTACGAATGAGAAATGTGATGATCTTACCATCTACATATTCAATAGTACTAAATACACGTTGATTTAGCCGTTGTTAACAATTATTATTTCGTTTATTTCTGTCCGCCTATTTAATTTGTATCGAAATTATATTGGATAGACAAAATACTACTAATAACTTTCATAATTATCCAGATATGTACGTAAAGTGTATTTACTAACTATTAATGTTTCCATTTGCATTGCTATCAATCCGCTTTGTGGGATACAATACCACAGTAAGATTAAGTCTTAATTTGATGTCAAACAAAGAGAAACCACTAATGGGTTTTTCATGCACCTGTCTTTAGTAAAATAAACTCAACGTTTGCATTTTAACAAAACGGCGTTATTGCAAACATTCAAGGCAAACAAGAGGTAAGAAGGTGTTAAGTTTGAGGTGTCGAGTGATTTTCAACACATATCAATTATCACCGAGCCGAAATCTTTATAAAACACTTCAAAAACAACGGACGATAACTTGCTTCATCAACTTCACATCAAACCGATAATTTTAGAAAAAAGATTAAGATAACGTAAACAAAGAACTAACGTAACATTTAAGTAAAGTTTGAATTGTAGGGAATGTATCATGGGTAAATTTGTCTTATGTACCATGTTAATTGTACTACGCATGGATATAAAAATAAAGGTAACCAGATGGCAACAGATTAAGTCCGATAAAAGAAAAAAAAATAGCATATCCTAGAAATGTACACTGAAGGCTTTTTACATCAAAGATAAAGCTGTGAAAAATTACAAAAATTACTACAGCAACAGCAAGGCTTACTTTTGTAAAAATAAAATATTCCTTTATAGCAGGTGCCGGGCATCACGGCGCAAGGGACTATGACACTCTCAATTATCAAATTATCGTCATTGGCAACTTGATACTCTCCTTAATAGCGGGTTTCGAGCTTTACGCTCGACTTAAAAAATATCCACGCTATTTATTATTTAAGCATCGCAAAAGTAGTGTAAACACGAAGTGGTTAAACCGGTATTAAATCATCTAGAGATGTCTGTAATTTATGGACGTTCGAGAAAAATAATATTTGTAGGTGCTATTTTTTATCACATAATATGATATGACATGGTAAATTTACATTTTCTTTCAACAAGTCTTAGTCGAAATATGTATATGTATAATCCGATATTGATGACATATTCATGAGGCTTCTAGATAATTTGTGCATCTTGTAAATGTCAAGGAAGCAATTTTAGCCTCATAATGCCAACATCGTGTTAGCCGGGCAGATTATGTTATGATACGCTATAAACAAAACATTTAAGAAGTATCTGTAGGTATGTTATTTCACCATTTCGTTAAACAACAACATAACTTTTACTGTTCTATATTCCTTCCAACATTCCACTTTGTCAAGATTGAACGACTGGGGCAGAGAAATTTAAATAGTATGTACTACCTTTTCTTATCCTCAAAAGTAAAACATTTACGAATGCTATAAACTTATCAGGGTACATAAACCACAAGTCATCAAAGATACAAGCCAAATCCGAACAAAATGACTTCCGAATGTAAATAATTGGTGCAACAGGTGCGATATAAATCTCATACAAACGAGGTGGTGATTAAGACGATCGTATATCAAGCGTTAGCGGCTCACCACACGCGATGCCCCTACCTATTCGCAGAGAACTTATAGGTAATGCCGATATTGAAGCAGCCTCAACAGAGCACCAGTAATCCTATTCAAGTAAAAGTGAGCTATTCGTTTACCAGACTCACAAGTCGTGCGATGTTAAAGGTAGTAAACTTGTGGACTTCTTAAACCTAAGTTATGGACGTTGACAATGGATCCACAAGCAGATCATGAGTTTCTCATGGTTACAAAATTGACTCTTCGAAAATTCTTGGCGTTGTGTGTTATTATAAAGAAATTTATCGTAGCACAAATCTGACTCCCAGTTCCGTAGACGACGGACCTTTCGACGTGCAATGGCCGTGTTGATTCTCTCAGTGACCCACTTTTACTTGGTTGGAGACAGATTTTTCTTTCAAATGTTCTATTTGACATTTCCTTACGCCAAAAAATTGGTGAAACTGCCAGAATGACTCTCCAACTAGCGATTTTACTTATTAAGTAGGTACTTTATTATTAAGTTTTAAACATTCTAGTAGTATTTTGTGGGGTGTATGTGTGATAATAATTGATTTAGGTATATTTTTTTTAACAATATTTCCCGTTTGGCAGTTAAAAAATATTTCTTTATTTTTATATACATATTCTGCTTTTTAAAGCAACATCTCTTTTATTTAATGATGTATGGAACATTTACGTGCAGACTGTAAAGTCACTCACTTACCACTAACGAAGGTTGATGTCAAGTACGCGACGCACGACGGACAATTTCATAAAACACTATATACATTTATGGTACCTTTACGATAAAGGTACAGAAGTGACGATGCAAATTCAATTCTAAGTTTACACATCTCGTATTCAACGCTTATGGACGAAACAATATGTAAAGCAACGGTACAAAATGATCGACTAGCAGACACGAATCTCGTGCTTGCCTATTTGTTGAGCGCCAAGCGAGCTCTACTACTTTTTTCCTAACTTGCAAGTGAGCGATTTATCGCTAGCAGCTGCATTTTTTTCTGGAGTATGGACACCATAAATCGTGTATCCTGTGCTTTTTCAGTGCACATGATTTGCGGAACAGATTTGATCAGAAAATTCATGGAGTTATAAAGTTCAAAGTGATTTTTTACTTGTTCCATAATATACAGCGCAATAATACTTCTTTGGTGACACTCCAATTAAGTACCATTTGGTCACCAGTTGTAAATTTATTTTACGCCTTCGCCTTTATCTTGTATCAGTTGGATTGTTCTTTCCGTAACAATCGCGGGTCTTTCTGTTTATACTTGACTCACGGGTAAATTATGCGCGAGATCTTTTGTAGCATCGCATTAAGAGCACCAAATGAATACAGGAAAACAGGTAAAAAAAAGATTTATGTTTCTAGTTGTCTGCAGAGAAACGAAGAAAATCCCCAGATACATATTAAGTAAACAAAAAGACATCACGACGAATTGTAAATAATCGAAATAAAAACAAAGAAAGATCTAATTATCACAGATGTTTAAATACATGAGTGTGCAGAGCTTAAAATTTATTGGTATTCAAGTTGGAAATTGTATTTTCTGAAGAGGATACAATAAATATCCGAAAGGTCGCGTTAACGAGCCGCCCCGACGCGAGACGCACGGAACAATAAAGTACGATTTTACTGAAGACTCGTGAATATAAAACACATGAGGATAACAACATTCAATTTGGCAAACGTTGAAGAGATTTCAAAGTGATATACTAAGACAAGGCAAAATTCTAAGAATTTTATAATAAGACAACAGATTCAATCAAAGTGCTAGGGGATTGGATTTCAAAATGCCTGTGCGCCCATTGATCCGCTTACAGAGCTCTTCGCATATTTAAGCTCACAGATATCTTTCGTAGATCTTGCAAAAAGCCGCGGCGATGTACCGAGAGCATGCTTGGCTCTGGTTAATGATTGGCCCCATATCGAACCACGGAATCCCTTGTAAAATTACCGCCGCCTCATAATAGGTAGGTACGTATTTTCGGCAAGATTTCTGATTCTTCCCTTATCATCTCATTTCAATCTTTAGCTTGTTATGAGTCGCTCACTTCACTTGTGGAGAGTGATTGAACCGCTTGATGTTTTTACGCTGTCGGAGATTTCTTTCTTTTACCTTTTTCTCTCGTCGTCGTTCTTATTTATATTTAAATGAAGATACAACTTTGATACAGTTCTGCGATGCCGTAATATATATTATATATTTCGTCAACGCTTCTCAAATTTTTCGGTTATTCAACAATAAATAAGTCTATGTAGGTACTATATACAAGATCGCACGATTCAATTCCAAAAGTGCACAACAATAATTAAAACATCTGCCTAATCACAAAAAACACGGAAAAAGTTATCATGTTTTAGTTTGTAGAGCTTCAACAATACCATTCAATAGGTAGAACTTACGAGTTAAAAATGTTTATCTCTGAAGACGAAGTATCTTTTAAAAATCATTTATCCATTTATGAAAAACGGTTATTTTGCATATACAGTTGTCCTATATAGTCCCTAATAGATACTAATGTAGTAGACACCAGTGAATAAGGTTTCTGAATAATTTGTAAATAAAAAAGAACCCCTATCCCTTGTACGAATGTGATAAAGATTAAAGAAAATGTTCAGGGAAGTTTTCCAGGTGAATCATGCTGTTAAAGACCGATTTCAAATGTAATTGTTCGCTTGTAAAACAACCTGTAATTCTAGGTACATTTTAAACTGTTGGTGTAGTTTAGTGCAAACGATTCTGCGAACTACTGCCTTTTAACGTAACGGTTCCAAGCAATCATCGTTGTTCAGATTGAAATGTAATTTTATGTAGAAACCAGCACTCTGACCTACGGCGGTGCTAAACATTTACATCCACTCAACCTTACTTAACTGATTATCTATCGTAATAAATTATGTTCAACCCGTGAAGCGTTTTACACATAGAATTAAATACAGATAATTATGTGGACGTGACCGCATACCTATAAATTAATATTTATATGTTCCATTTATTTAACATGAAAAAATTGAACAATGTTTTAAAAAGGTAAATGGTTTGTACAGCCCACCTTATATTAAGATACAATCGTGTCCTAAATCTTGAACAAGCGATGGCCTTTAATAAGAACCTGCTACGAAAACCGTTTACTAAAATACTTTTATATAGCATATTACAGCAGTAGGCATTTGGTACTGTAATAGATATTGATACGATAACAATAAGGCGCCACCATGACAAGATTTATTTAACTGGAAATCGGGTCGTTACTCAAGCCCAAATAGAATTATTCATATTCTCAATATATTTATCTCCGAAGACATACCTACTGCGTATCCTGGAACAACAGCACAATAGTCCAACATCCTTAAC
Source organism: Autographa gamma (assembly GCA_905146925.1). Lineage (NCBI taxonomy): Eukaryota > Metazoa > Arthropoda > Insecta > Lepidoptera > Noctuidae > Autographa > Autographa gamma. Next base: position 5,445,804 of record LR989858.1, read on the forward strand.
AATGATATATTGACATTCAAAGACAATAAGTTGACACAAATAGGGTACATTATAATACACAATACAATACAACGCGTGGGTGACCTGGGAATGTTTGTGCTACCTACTGCGACAGCCAACGACCGAACATTTAACTGAGAATGTAGCTTACCATGGGACAAAGCTTTGTGTAATTTACTTCGTATAAAAATCTTATATTTTTCAAAGAGACATTTAAATGCCTATTAAAAATTCTTAACTATAATCTCAAAACAAACGCAACTGTTAAAGTGACGCATTGGACTTTGTTCATCCACTTGCTTTAGTTTTGAAGTAGATAATTTTCCAATATTTCATCAATTACCAATATAAAAGTCGGGCTAATTATAACTCGTTACTTTCATTTATTAGTTCTTGCATGTATATCATGGCTATATTTTATTTTACTCTATATTTACATCTACGAAAATAGCTGCAGACCTTATAATCACATTCCGTTATAATATATCCAGACCTATCTCTTTAGAATTGTTTGCGACACTAACACAAATAAGGATTTTATCAGTATTCGTCACTATTACTTATCTTAATTTATAGAGTATAAAATTTTAATCACACACTAGTTTAGGGCTCATTTTATCCTAAACATGGTATGAAGACTATACGCGTATGGATAAAAGAGTAATTTACAATAAAGATAAACTTATTTGTACTGCAGTTGAGGCATTAACATCTCACAGTTATAGTGTAAATTTGTTATAAAAGTGTGCTTATAAGGTTGAATGGATCTGAATAAAACTTTGCATACAAATAGTTCAAGTTCAACTATAGCTTTGTTGGTAGATTAAACTAGATAACGACTTGCAAGGTATAAAAACACATTTGCATTTAAACAATATAACTTGTTTATGTTAAGTATTTTTGCGAAGTGTGAAAGAGAATTCAACGGGTTTTAAAAAGAAGATTATGCTAATTTTTATGTTAAATGTTTCTATTAAAATATTTATTAAATACCTAAAATTTACTCGCAACTATTTCAGACGTCTACGAACCTGTCTTGATTCAGAATATTGTGTTAAATACTAAAATCTCAATAGCATAGATTCATAAATACTTTAAGCAGATGATTTGGAAATTAAATTAATAGAGTGAAAGTAAACAGTAATTAAAATGGTCCAAACATATTTTTTCCGTTATAAATTACGTGTAAGAGAAATGTGTGTAAAACTGTTAACATAAGTACTCACTACCTAATTAAGTCAAGTGTTTCTCAGAACTATTAAGGCCAAAAATAAGACTCGTATATATATTTTTATCTTTCTTAATAATCTTAAAATGCTGTTACAGTTAAGCTTTAAGCACTTGTTTTTGTAGTGAAGCAGTAAATAATGCTTATTCTAAATGCAAATTATTTCGAAGATGACATCAATAAGAAGTAACCAAAACATAGTAAAAATAATTTAGCTTTAAATATATTTGAAGCAAGATTTTGTTTTTACTTTTACAAGTTTGACGAACACAATTCTTAAGTAAACGTCGTCAAACGCTGCTTTGAACAAACTAAAAGAAGGTCGAAGTAAAGAAGGACGAAACCAATACAAAAGGCGGAAAAGATAGAAATGTAGTATCGACGAATAAGTAGGCTAACCTTTCACGATCAAATAAATTGTATACAGTTGAAGGAGTCAGGGGTCTAAGAGACAGACTGTGTTCAGCTGATGACATGCATGACACAATAGGTATATCAAATGTTGTACTCCTATACTTAAAAGCTCGTGAGAAAGATACATTGTTTAACTTTTCCTAACTAGACGCGCACGTTTCTTCGATTACCTAGTGTGAAACGTTTCGTAATAAGTCAAATTGAAAAATCTATACAAGAATTCTTCATACGCTTATAAATACACTTACATCAGCTAAGAGTATGTAAACTTTTAGTAAATGTATTACAGATTTTTATATTGACAGCTAATAAGTGGAAAACAGTTACCAGTCAAAATAAATCCAATGATATTAGACGTCACCACAGTCAACATCGAGTGTGTACATGTGACTACGAAACGTGGGAAACATTTATAAAGCGTTGTCTGTCCATCCGTTGACCCTATAACGGTACTACGCCTCTGACTGATTGCATAACTTGATTGTATACTTATTGAAAAATATAAACACCTGTTATAAATTATAAACAAAATTACAACAAAAATGTGTTAAACATTTTTATAAAGTTAAAATGACAGACAAAAAGATGCGCCCAACGTGGGGCTCGAACCCACGACCCTGAGATTAAGAGTCTCATGCTCTACCGACTGAGCTAGCCGGGCTTGTGAACTGACGTTGAAATTGTGTATCTATTATCGCTACGATAACAAGAAAATGACGTCAGACGACCGCAATCTATTATTAGAAGTATCGCCGTCTTTTTGTATTGATGAGAAAAATATTGACACTAGATTCGTTTTGTATGAACAAATTTGTGATAAATCGAACATAAATACAGGCTTTGAGTACAAAGTTTGTATGTTCGACTACGAAAATAGTTACTCTATTTTCTCAGTGCAGAATTTCAAATCGGGCCAGACGGGGCGATGGGCGGTCCGCAAACACTTCCAAGCCGTGTAATTTACTCGTTAGTTCGTATCGGCGTCCTATAGAGACTGTTATTTTATGTAAGAACTTGGCGACCGCCCGCGGCTACACTTCAATGGAATTCGGAAAATTGTGATATTGTAAACTTCTATCTTTTGATAAGTAGATTTCATTGTGAAGACAACGGCAATTATGAAAATATGATTTGAATTTTCATGTTAAAAATAAAGTTCTATTAGAATCTTTTTGAGTATATTTTTCTCTCGAGTCGTATAAGTACGTTTATTTCTTTTAAGAGTAGGATGCCTAATGGCACATTGGAATATGTCCGTAGGAAGAACTCCAATCCTAATGTGTATTTAATCTGAAAGCTACATAAGTCCTGCCTAATCATAACGGGGTGAAAAATAAAACATACAACATGAGTTTGGCTCTTTGTCCTCCTCTCTTGCTCCTTTGTCTAGGGTTTAATTGAGCAATTTAAGTCGGAGAAGTGACTAGCGTTTATTTGTCGGAAATGTCAGTACTCAGTTTCCGTCAGAAGGAAACGATGACATAATCATTTGGTTATTTCTACCTAGATGTATAGTTTAAAACAACATAAGTAGATACGTATGTCATTAAACTGGTTGGAATATAAACATTAAACGTACTCAATTGTTTTTTTAAACTTTAACACCCTTATAAGTGTCTATAAATAAGAGCAATTGACAGTCATAACTAATTATACTTAAACTCAGATTTTCTATAAAGCACTATTATTTTCTCATAACAGGCTTGTTAGTCATAATCGTAACTTAACTTTATCATAACGAGGCATCGTTAAATTGACACAAGTCTAAGTCTGGGTAAGTTAAAAATGTCCATAGGGTTAGATATAGCGCTAAACCTTGTCCGAGTCTCGGAGGTATGTTTGTCGGCATCACACACAACCGAGACGTCTCATTTGGCGCTGTCTCCTGCCCGATTTATGAGACCGTAATGCGCGCACTTCTAAGGACAACCTTCCATAGAGAAACGCAACATAAAATATGTGCACGCATCGCTTACTCATTTCCCATAAGGAGAGTTCCCGAGGTTCCCGCACCAATTTAGGTAAATACTGAGATTACGCAATCGGTTTTAACTATTATTTGTAAGGTGATATCCTATTGAATGTTAAGGTTGTAAATGCTGTGCACAGCAAGTTCGTAAAGTGTGGCTATCGTGTAGATCTACAGTGAATAGGTAAGCAGCTGTTAGAAATCGCGTGTTGATTAGTTTTATGAGAACAGCGTCATAATTTACAGCCAGTTAGTAATCGGCTCGTGATCGGTATGAAATGGACTGGAAGGTGTATTAAAGAGGCGGTAATGAGGTTAGATTTAATCTAAATATGCTAGATTAGAACATTTATTAAATATGTTATTTAATCGGATTCCAGGTTATGTTCTTGTAGATACTTAAACATAAATGCAGTAGCCGTTAATTCCTAGATTATGTGCGTATGTATGCATTGAAAATAAACTTGCAGTTATTTATGTGTGAATTAGATAATAAAGTAGGTACCTTAATTAATTCAAGATCCGAATTTTTACTGTTTCAAGGAAGAGACCAAACAGTTTTCGTTTCTCATTTTCTTTAAAATTGCTTTTCTGTATCTTAAACGTTAAGCAGATACAGCGCCATTTTGTGGATGACCGTCCTTATATTGAGTCCGTTACACTACTCTCTGAGATGCTTTGTGAGCCCTTTCGTTACGGGGAATTATTATGGAGATATCTTATTTGAATATTATTGTAGACGACAGATATCTTGATCTTATAAGGTTCTACCTTAGAATATATTATTACGCTACGAGGAACTTGGACGTTCTCAAAATATATCCAATGTTAAACAGTAAACTTTACACTTAACTTAGTTGGCGTTGAAGGAAGATTATTACTGGATTGATCTAGCAATTACCTGGAATAAAAGAAACAGACATTTTAAAACAGAACTTTAATAGTAGGTTATTTATTCACTGTAGATATAGAAGAATACGTTACAATAAAGATTACCATCATGTTGGGTAACTTTGACCCACTTTATGAGCTTTTTTTAAAATTACGTATAGAATTCTTAACCAAACTACTGTGAAATGAATGTTTTTAGTGGCTTTACAATGCCTATTTTTAAGAAATAAAAAAATTTAATCTTTTTTTTAAACTACAGCTTTATAATCATTGAAAATTCAACGAGGCAAAGTTATACGGTGACTTGGGTAACATTACCTCACACACTTAATGATACGGATTTTGCTGTTTTAAATAGGTTTTGTTATATTTGGTGAGTCTTAACCCTCTTTTTATGCCATAATATGAAACAAACTAACATTAGAAACAATTTTTAGTTTTTTTTTCAAAGGTTTACTGTTGAAAACATGAAAAATAAAGTGCGCAGTTAGGGAAATCACTAGTTTTTAAAAGGAGACGGGTTTTTAGAACTTATTAAGATCTAATCAGTCTTATAAGTCTTTTAAATTGTTCATTAATAACAACACTAAGTTATCAAATCCTAATCAATTATAAAAACTAAAATAAAAATCCAAAATGAAAATAACAAAATCAGCTCTTTACCAGCCTTACTCTCCCCATTCCATACAAAGAAAATCATCATCAATGATAAAAAAAATCTTTCTTTTGGTCACTTTAGTAGTAGGCAAATATTTCACGACATTTTTTGGGAAACAGCGTATAATATCAGGCTTATTAGGCAGCTTTCAACCCTCCATCGCCTTCTGCATGAGCGACATTTTAAGCTTTTTACCATCGAAATGTATAATAATGATGTAATGTATAGAATTTTTTTTTAAGCTTTTTACCATCGAAATGTATAATAATGATGTAATGTATAGAAATTTTTTTTACAGACTTTTTTCGCGCCATGTTAATGTAAGTTTAACTTAAAAAATATATATTTAAGTTTCCCCAGTACGTTAGTGGAGTTAGTTCAAACTATCAGTGTAACTTTGACCCGAGTCAAAGTTACCCGGATTTGATAGTTCTAAAGGACCCGATGCACAATTTTGCTAATATTAACAATATTCATAAAAATATTGCGAAAATTATAATTGTATTTAAGTTTTTAAACTTTAATTTACTGTCTGAACTGAAACTCACCTTTATTCCGCGTCTAAGAATCGCAAAGCAACAAAGTTTTTTGAGCACTTTTAAAAAGACGTTGCGCACAGCCCGCCGTTTTTATTTTATATCTATGGATTTTTAACATTTATCAAATAATGACATTAGATGGGTTTTAACGAAGCCCTCTATGTATCTAATAAAAAATATTTCTATGCGTAAAGTTTTATACAGAGCCAGAAAAAAAAATAATAATCGGAATTGGAAGTGGTGAGTCAAAGTTGTACTGAAAGCTTAAGTTACCCAGATTGACCGTACTTAGTTATAGGTTAAACCAATGAAAGTGCCACCATCTAACATCATAAACAAAACAAAGGAATGTGACGCAACATGCTCTTCCTTACATAATCAGAAAAACAAAACCCAACAATCAAGACAACATACACAAGAAATATTTAAGTTATCAGAAACTAATCAGAAAGTGATGAAACCGAGCATACTACTAATAAGTCGACAACCAACAAAAAGATATTAAACAAGATAAACATTTGTAAATGACATATCTTATAAGACAGTCCGCAGATAAACATATCCCGGGATCGGCGAGCTATTCATCACTTTGTACGTTAAGTTTAACAACAGTTAAATGGCGGGCCGATGACTGTGAACAATGGCTATCGATTGATAGGATCGGTGATACTGCAGAAGTGCGCGGCGCACGCGGCCCGTTCTGTGCGCGCTCCCGTGTAAACCATCATCGAAAGGGAAGAACGTTACAAGGACGGCTCAATGATATGCACGAAATATTTTGTTTTTGTGATGACATTACATTTTGTACCAGCTCATATCGTGTGCTTTATTTGTTTTTGAATTTACCCGCTAAGTCAATTTTAAGTGGTTAAATTTAATATCTGTAATATTTGAATTATAAACTAAAACATTTAACATGAGAAGAACTAATTTAAAAATGTTGCTTGGAAACAATTTACTTGCAAACAAATTTATATGTCTGTCTTGTTAGAACCTAACAATACTTAAAAGTATACAATGGTCTTGTTATTTAGGAGAATCTTGTTGGATAGTAGCACTTTAAAATATGTTTATAACCTCCAAATGGAACCGAATAACGTTCCTGATAAGATTCCAAGCAGGTGGATATAAAACAATCTGAATTAGCACCGAGAGCAAATATTAATTCTTTAGTATAGAACTGCAGGCTATGAAAGTATATGCTGTCTACGATAACAAAGTATCAGATTCCTATAAGCATTCCTTTACATGTGTGATTCACATTAAACACCCAAAGGTGGTATCTCATGTGTTTACCCAGTAAACATGCCAATATTGTTTATTTAATGGGTGTCAGTGGTAACTCGATTACATAATTTTCTGCTAACGTCTCGCCGTAGGTGCAAGGTAACTTTTGCATTTATAAATTTAGATGCTCGCATTAACTGGCGCAGTAAGTTATATTGTAATGCGGGTGCGTGTGTACCTGGCGACAATGAGATTGTCTCATAACTTCTCATGTGGCGTCGCGTACTATAAAGTAAGTCCACAATGCCGGCGACTAGTGCCCAGTGGCCGAGTACAGCCGTACACGCACGCCTCGATGATAATATCATTCTCACTCCGCGAATCGCGCGATTCGATCGTCGATACGTACCAGTCGTCGGGATGCGGTGGACACGAGATCTTAATATACAATTCATATAAAAATTTATTCGATACGTCATGTTCGTGTGTCAATTTTATAAGATAAGGTTTTGAGATAGCACAACTATTTAATATCCTACTCGTTGTTTCTCTATTTCCTAGTGATCTACATTTGTTTTTTTAATTACAAATTTCGGCTTTCTCGTTCTAATCATCCGATTATTAATTTCAAAGAAAAAAATAAATATGCCAAAAAAACTAAGGTTAAATCATGTTAAGCATTTTGTTGCTAAAATAAATAGCAAGAAATAAGACAGTCATAGTAATGTAAAAGCGGGTCAATGAAATACTGGAAAAACAATCCAATTAAGTGTTTGGCCTAGGGATCAAATAACCACGCACCAGATTTAAATGAGTTGGCTAGTTAGACGGTTAGACTTCAATCTTAAGCTTTAAAAGTCATTAATATTAACCAGCAATAAGGCAAAGTTAATGACACGCAATAAGTATAATGATATGAGCTTCATTATATTTACAATGTTATTATGATATGTATATTAATACAGGTATGTGCGACGATGAGAATATTCTCATTACACGACACGAGTACGAGTTTATGGATTAGTTTATATCATACCTATGGAGAGCATGGTTAATAATAGTTTCTCTGCACGAAATGTGGTGAGCAAAAAATATATACATAAAGGGACACGCAAGATCGGGCGACGCAATAAGTAATGACTCGATACCAGCGCGGCCATCGATTGCGAGCGTTATCTCAATAAAGAGCAACAGAGTGCGTTCATTAGCACTCTGACACGGCGCAATCATAAATTGTGGTGCCCCGTCGCGACCCGCACGCCTACCCTTCCCTGCACCCCTGGTACCTGGCCCGCATTTCGACTTTTTGCCATTTCCATTGTTTTTGGTAGGAACCCCATAAACCGTAACGGCCCGATCTCAGATAGCAGACGCAGGTGTTACCCTTCACACATACCAACTTAATTACACACGTTTTTAACAATATATTCCAATTCGCGAACGCGATAAGGCCACAGCTGCGATGTATTAGCCAAAGATAGATAATATCATATTTAGGACCACCATCACTTCTTTATCGTGAAGAAGGAAAAAAATAAATGACTTTTGGTAACCCCATTGATTGTCAACCAAGTCCAGGTGATAACAAAAATAATAAATTTATTCTGAACACAAAGTAATACGACAAGAAAATCTTTGAGTATCTAGTAGCAAAACAGTACTAAATATCATTTAGTACCTATGCCAAATATATAAAATATTAAGCAAACTTACAAACATGGAAAGTCATTAAAGCAACCGGCGTGGCACTTACAGAACTCCTATAGCCGTCAGGCCAAGCATAAAGATCAATATCAGAGTGGCTCGTTGCCAAAATCTTTTTAATATCGTCTCAGAAGCAACTGAAGAGTGGTTACGGCCGATAACAACAAAACTATTACGTGAGCAGTTCGCAAGCGAATTGGCCAAAGCGCTATCTATATAGTTGGCGGGCGCTAGTTTAATCTTATTGTAAGGGACAATGGCGAATAATGGCCAGGACAGACTTCCCTTCGAGCACTTTTGAGTTAGCTGATAAATTCCACAGTCCTTGGCTGAGTTTCGAGGGTTCTCGCGGTCGCGTATAACTTTTAATGAGTGCAGTTAGTTCGGTTTCAAAGAAGGCTCGGTAATAGTTGGTGTAAAATAAGCAAGCCTCGAGTGATACTTGAAGGCGACGATAGCGTTTAACATTAAATAAACAACATTGCTCAAGTTGATGAGGTGTATAACCTGAAAAGCTTCGCACAATCATCCTCCACGCCAAAAGATCCATATGACCCTATAAACAATTTAATTTGACTGCAACAGTAATAAAGGACTTCAAATATTTGACACCTTAAACCAGAAAACAACTTGTACGTATTAACATAATACCCAAGAGCGAAATTCGATGAGCAGACGGAGTAACGTGGTTATAAAAAGCGAAATTCAACTGAGTCTATTAAAAACGACATTGGCTCGCTAAATCAAGTGCCTCTATAAAAAGGAACGTGAATGAAGGCGTTAAGTTTCACACCGCATCGCTCCCGCGCTCCAAGCGCGACGAAACGAACACCTATTATCATAAAGCAAACAAAGAGGCAGGAAAAAATCAACAAACACAAGCTTTAATGATTTGGTAGTTCTCGGGATGAATGCCAACGAAGCGAGAGAGGAAACAGCAATAAAATAGGGTTTTATTGTGGGCTCATTCATCGGTGTAACTAGAAGGACCGCTGATACACCGAAGGCATAGTAATTAGTTGCATATTACTTCATTGACTTTCATCGGTTATTATATCGATACCGGCAAGTCGTTCAGAGTTAGTGCGTCGTTAGAAGACGTTATGATTATCGAGTGGTTTCACGTTATTACCTCCTAAATTTATTTGGTGTAAGGCCTGTTATACCACCCCATAAAAGTTGCAAATTGGCTACTGGCGTGAGTAATAAATTTTATATTAAACGCGTAATATTTTTAAATTTATTTTCGGGTTAATGGCAGTTTGAGACTGGCATGGAAAGCTTTTAAACCAGTGTCTATTTGCCTGTAAACAACCCAGATTGCTGTAAAGTTTATAACATAAAAATAAGGGTTACATATTACTACTATATTTGGCAGTTTGTCTATCGTTATAATAACGAAAACAAAAGACTGCCTTAAACTAGTTGATTCAAAAGGTAAAATCAGTTAATTTAAATATAAAGTAAATTAAGTTATTACTTATCGAATACCTGCTTAAAAACATTAAATGCTTCACAGTACAAAAAAGAAATATGGATAGGAACCAAAAATATACACCATACATACTTACAGAAATGCTTAATATGACACTTCTAAAGTTTGATCAGTAGCATAATGCAACATAAATAACAAGACATCGAACACCAAGCTAACATTTGTGTGGTCCTACCGCAATGTCTGTTTTCGCCAAAACTGCCGGCTTTCCGAGAAAACTAGCACGTGGGCGGTGCATCTTATAAAATATGACCTACTTAAAATATTTACAACGAAACTAACAGTTACTTATAATCTAAATATAGAAATACTTTCAAGCATAAATAACATATTCTAAAAAAACGTACAATTTACTTTTGTGACACGTTATTAAGGATATACTTAATGCTGATTAAAAGACCACCAATGGAGACAATAAAGAGGTAAATAAGTTAGTACCTACGTAATGTTAACGAAACGACTTGAACCTGCTATTGCATAAATAAATTTTATATTAATGCATTTACGTATGTGTGAAACTCATAACCCTAAAGGCACTTAGTTTTAAGAGATTTTAATCTATTAAAGTTACACAGCACAGGTAAAAGCTAGAACATATTATGCTAAATAAATGCAGAATATGAACAGAGCTTTGAACCTTTTTAACAGTACATTTCCTATGTCCAGTTGACTTAAATTATAATAATGCACTATAAAAGTTTCGTCACAGCATAAAACAAATAAATAAAGAAAAAATTAAAAGATATTATCTTTAACGAAAGTTAGAAACTAAATTAAAACAGTATTTTGAAATATTCAAATCATATTAAGTTCTTCAAGGGTGGCATAGAAATGAAGTGGTCACGAATTCTAAGCTGCTACTGTGCGGCCAGCCGTTTTATTAAAAACCGTCACGTATGACATTACAAAAAGTTAACTCATTTATTTCTTTAAGGTATTCTAAATAACTCTTGTCAAATAGATGCTATCAATTTCTATTCATCGCTTGAAGTAAATAAGGTTATAAGTTTTTTTGTGTCTGAATAAAATAAATAGTCATATTCTAGCACCTAAAAAATAGTTTTATTGCACTTCCGGGTGACGGATGTTAAAAAACACTATAAAGTAGAGGTGACAAAATAGTTAATACGTAGAAATATTACGATATCCCAATGCATCTTCCTAGATTCCTGATTCTCACGTATTCACAATATTTATAAGCTAAATTTATGGCATTTTTTAGAAATGGAAACTAAAAAACTATTAAAAAGCGAGCTAAGCAAAGACAGGAAGCGTTTCCAAACAAAAACTACGAGCGCATCCGTTTTGAATAGAGACATGACACAACGGAATGTAATGATGAAAAAAAATGTCTATTGCTTAATTTACGTACAAAGCGTCGGTGGACAAAAGCGACAAATATTTTACCGTGACGTTTGTAGTAGCGCCGAAATGTTATTAAACAAACAATTCGCCCATTCGGCAACATGCCTGCGGACTGGGGGTTTATATAATTGATTTTTTCCGGAGGCGTGGCCACCGGCCATGTCTATTGTGGGACCTTTGCTCACAAAATATTCTTATTCTGCGAGAGAGGTCTCTTTGGGAAATTCCTCCTCATTTCCGTCTCTGAACGAAACTTCTTACACCGACAATGTTCGCGACAACTCTCCAAAGTGAAATGAAATGGGATGTTATGACATTATGTCGGGAACATAATGTGCGGCCACAACGACAAATTCGCTGCGAAAATGTTCGCTTGTAGATGAATTCAAATTATTCCAGAAAAGGTCCTTTTTTCACATCTTACATCATACATGCCAGTTCCAGGAATATTATATTATTAAGCTAAAGCAAAATTGACTCAAAAGTTAGTCATGTATTAAATTACTTTTGCCGTCTACTAAGACGAAGGCGGTATGGATGCAAAACGCTAGAGAATGACAATTCTTTAGCTAACTCGATAATAGCAGATATGACATACTGGCAACAGGTGACTGACAAAACGAATAAAACTGATCCTCCCACTTAATATGAAAACATTTAAAACGGTGTCATTACAGTCCCGAGCCGTTGCACGCGGCTTACTCCACAAACATTCACATAAACGATGCCAACCCAACTAATTTCCAATCCCTTATTATAAAATATTTAGCGATGTATCTAATTTTGTAAATGATATGGGGTTATTTTATTAGAGCAGCCGTAATAACTAGGCACCCGGACGCAATACGCCCCCAAGTTTTGGGTAATGACCGGTTGAGACGGACCCACGCGAGATTAATACATCCGAGGGATTCGAGTAATAACAAAGGTATCAACAAAAACTAAAACGGCTGATAAATCTTCGGCTCTATCTACCTGGATCCGTAAACCAATATTCTATTGAACGGTCCGTTGTAAGCAATCGAACCGGCGATAAAATTCTCAACAAATATAATAAATCTAGGCGATAAAATTCTTTATTTTACAAAGAGCCCGACTAATTGTTTCTAAAAACCTGTTATTAGAGCAAACGTGCCCAAAGGGCAACAAAAGCTAGCTGCCATAACGGCATGGGAAAAAAAAACAATAAAGGTACTTATATATTTTCGATGAGCAGGCTTTTCAAAGAATATTTATTACATACTTTTCCTTAAGATATGTTAAGGAAAAGTGTAAAAGATTACAAAATCAATTATCGAAATTAGTTAACAAGAACAAACATAAATTCATACCACGGTATACGCAAATCGTGTTACTTTAATGTTATGCAAGCGTGGTGGTCGACAAGGGACCGAAATAAAGAAGTAATAAACAAATGAACAACCAAAACGAAAAGGGTTACGGTTGCTAAAAACATTTTTAAAAGGAGACTAGACAATGGGTACAAAGGTACAAACGTATAAAGTAATAATAAATATATTTTTAAACAACATTCAGCCCAAATTGGTGAGTCCAAACCGCACAAATGAGCTAAGCAGCGGTTTCGCTTTCTTTTTTACTTTTCATTTTCTAAACAATAAACGTAATCTCTCTATTGTGTGAGTAAAAAGTAAAACGGAATACAAAACATAGTTAAAATACAATAAGGGCCAATCATTCTAACACTAAATACATTTTATTGACATAAGAACAGTAATGTTGCCATAATGAAGAAAGAGACAGTGTAATTAATTACACAATAAGAAATACATGCAATCAGTGACTGTGTTGTATTATAACATATAGCCTCAATTAACGACTGATTGGCTTGTACTAATATCAATATAAATGAGGAATTAGCACAGCATTCAATAAACATGCCTAAGTTCATGTTGTAAGTAACCAAAATGGATCAAGTAATTAAAATAATATTTACATTATTGTCTGTCGAACGCAAATTACAAGCTGTCCAGTCGTGACTCATAGAGATACAAAGCTATTTACAATATAGAAATGACAAAGACAATAATACGCTCCAAATACCAAACGTCAACTTCTGAAATATACAACAAAAGACAAATTGCACGTGCTGTTAACATTCCCGATCCAAAACACAACCCCGAATGCTAACAAATACATTAAGCAAAACTGCAAAAATGGTAACAAACTATTTATCTTCTAAAGACAAACCTTTTTTTGTGTAAACAATAAGCTGTTAAACAATTAAGACAGATGACATACTTGGCCCATCTGCGACAAAAAAAGGCCACACGTGACTGCAGGAATATGAGACTAATATCACAGAAATGCACTTAGATAACTCGAGAAAGGACTGAGGAGACATTACCTAAACATTTTCACCTTCAATAATGATTGATGACTAAATGGTTTATTTATTTATTTATTTATTTATGGATTTCCAACAAAGGATACACAAAATACATGGTTTATAAAAATATCTTATGGTTTGGGGTAAAGAGGAACAACATGTGAATTTTCAAATTACTACCACATTTTAAATTATCTTCTGCACCTTCTGAGACTGCAAATCATAGAAATGGAATTCTAAATATACAAAACTTAAAAATTATGTCATATCCATAAAATCTTACGTAACGAGGGACAAAAACTCCATAGACAAACAAAAAGCGGCAGAGAGTGAAAGGACACAAGCTTTTATGAAGACAATAGAAAATGATACTTAAACAAATTCTCAATACCGCCGCCAAACCAGGCCAAATAACCTTCCACTGATTCAAATAAAAGATGACTATTATACGTCTCCCATTGGGATACTTGGAACACTGACTCACTCACTTACTTATGAAAACTCAGCTTCGTGATTCTATAAAAGGGACACTGAGTGATTGAAAATAATGAAACACGATTTCTCAATCCGAGGTTTAAAACGTAGCGAACAATCCTATCAACCGCAAGATATTTGTTATCCGAGACAGTAACAGGCGCCAAAATGTTATGACTCGGTCTCAACCGCAAAACTATTTTAATGGCTCCATTAAAAAGTGATAGTAACAAATTGTTTCGTGGGTCAGTGATAGTCGGTACTTTTAGTTTAATAGATACTACATTTGGGCAGGAAATGTCTTCATGCCGCAGCTGCTTATCGAAATTTAAATCAATGTATTAACTAGTTCACATTTTTTTAAGTATTTGTTGATACCTGTTTGAAGAAATCGTTATCTGTGTTGTAATGTGGTTGATTTCTTATTGAATGTTACAAAATCATTGAAGAATGTTTACTTTAAAATAAATGAATTGTATACATAGCTTTTATTTAAAAAAAAAATGCTGTTATTTTGTTTGTTTAAAGGATAACTTTAGCCTTTAATTAGGTACCAATTTTTTAATGAAAGCCTAATTTCAGTTCCTATAAGCTCTACCGACGGGGTTTGATGTAGAATGATACCATTCAATCATTAAAAGTATCGAGGTTTGATTGATTACATCAATCTTTAAGCGCATCGAATATTATTCCGTTACAAATTGAATATCTTAAAATATTTTGCATCTTCGATGACGATGACGTAATTCAGATGACATCCAAGTGTGGGGTCCCGCTGCGCAATTCATTACAATTTGTTACCAAAACAGTGTGACGTGAAACAACCGCCCACGTCAATCCGTCATTAATTACTGAACAGGGGCCACTTCAGTGCGCCCCCCACGTCAAGGGAAATAAAAAAATGGCCGGCGCCTTCAATAGTTACAATCGGTGGCAGCGCGGGTTTTGCGTTGCCTAACGTACCGTCCTTACAAAACAATGTCAGAACAGCGCCATTGTCGGCTGCGACTATTAGAACGAATTGCCGTACGTGCCTGGGGATGCTTCTCTCTAGTCTCTCTGTATTACCCTTACTTTCGCACTACTTTTGTTTGCGTTACACGTCTCTGGCGACTCACACGCTGGAATGCTAAACTACCGCTCAATTGTCCGCTTTTACTATAAAAAACACTGATATTTCATTTTATAAACACTTAAACAGCATAATTAAATTGCGGCTAATTATTACCGTATGACTTTAATAGCATTGCAGTAATAAACGCGCAATTATGTTATTAACTTTTCCCATAAAACGAGGTTGATGATCGTGATATACTTTATAACATAGTTTTATTGGTAGGCACCGTGTTAATTAAATTTTCCTAGCTTTGATAGAACTGATCAGTGTTATGGTCATATTGTTTGCCTCTGGTATGGTGCTAAAGAATTTAACAATCTAAAATAGGTTATATTTGCAAGTTGAATACAACAATTTTCTTTGTTTATCTCTAGGAATTGCATCAAAACAAAACTGTAAATTTCTATAAAAAAAAGTAAAGTCCACTTAAAGTTCATAAATCATTCTAAAAAAACCTTACACGGAAACGCAATCGTCTAAATTGTGGAATTCGGAAAATAACAAAAACATTTTAGCTTATCTTTCGGGCATACGATCTGTAATGGTTCATGTTTTTGTGATCTTCTTATCTATGGGACAAACTCTCCGCTTGAACGGAGAGAGACAGATAAATGCTATCTACATCTCAATTGAGCTCAATAACGGATACTGTATACTTTGCGGCCTTGGCGCCTGAACTACTTAGTAGCGACATAGTTATTGTTAAAAAAGTCTCTAAAAACAGACGATGGCTAGATGGACGATTTATGCGTAGTAAAAGCTATTTTCAATTACTTATTTAGATTACAAACTAAGCTTATTTGTTATTAACATAGATATTTAAAAAAAAAACCTATTTCTTGAACAGTCAATATACCATCAACATTTTCATCTAAATGAAATCAAAGAAACACCTATATTTTTCGAGAACTAGACAAAAAAAAAACATACACAATGTTATCGTATTCTTCGAGCTAATTTTTGTTTCTTTACATTAAACACATTGGATATGATTTCCGCAACTTACAGACTGATGAAGTATATCGAATTACACACAAAACGTAACAGCCTCATTAAACAGACATCTGCCTAAAATATTCGCTGATAATTCAACAGTTTGGCAACAAAGGCTAAGCTAAAAACACGAACGGCTAACAGCCGGCTCACAACACAAATTAGATTCACATTAATGAAACGTGGGCGGACGGCCGACTAATCTAACATCCCCCGGACAATGGCACAAAAAGGGCCAAACACTGAAAAATAGTTTTCGAGTTTAACGGCAAATTACACAGAATGGACGCTATCATGGCGAGAATGGCGTAAAATAAAACCGGTCACGTAGCATTAGGGTCCCGCGAGCGTCGACCAAACTTTGAAAACGATGCACCTGTTATTAACGCATCGCACGCTTTGTTCCAACACAATAGACGCTAAATTGCAACTCGAATTTCTCATATCAAAGAATGGACGGCGAGCGCAGGTAAGCTTTTTTGTGTGACGAAATTTAGAACTGTGATCGGGTTTTCTACGTTGCGTTAGCTTACATATTGCTCTCCAAACTAAATCTAGGACAACTTTGGCGGACATATATACTTCTGATTATTATATTGCTGCTTTATATTTTTTATAATAAAAGCATTGTATTTTTATTTCGCTTAAAATGTATCAGTATTCTAACCAACAACGAGGCACATAATTGGAAACAAAACGAGCTATGTATGTTAATTTTACCTGTTATAAATCCAAAACTAGGTATATCTAATTTATTAGTGATAAACCTTTCAATTTTACTACCTAGTCGAACAACTACCACAATTAATAGACACTGGATATAAAAATCGTATTAGATCAGTGTGAATAGTAATGGCCGGTTTATGGCAGCCATAAAATAACAACAAGCAATGTCTCACCGTCACATGGGAGATATTCGTCTATGGCTATACTAACAATCAAGATTAACCTTCTCGTTTCCTCCATTTTATTTATGGCTATCATTAAAAATACTAACAAGGCCCTTTACAAATTCGCAAAGCGATACCAGAATTATATTATAAAATTAAGTTAAAACGAATTCATTTTACTGTCTCGTAATTGCATCGCCCCGGAATGTCATAACAGTCAATCATATCGATTTAATTAAAATAATATAACAATTTATTTCCCGGCAGACGTTACCATCCGTCATGTTACAAACGACGTTTGTATAGAACAAAAAGCATCTATCGCCCGTTACATTGAATCGGTCCGATTTGATTTCGTAAAAACTTAAGTGTAACACGTTGCTAACTCGTGGCAAAAAAAGCAAACAGCTTGGATTATTCTTCGTTCTGCTTTTATAAATTATACATTTTATGGGGACAACAATCGTCTGATCTGTGATTATAATAAGGGCCGCGACTCACGTCCAACGGAGACCATAACATATGGGGTAAGTACGTAAGGCATGCCCATGAAGTTTCCATTTGGTTGAAGGCGTGTCCGGGGTGTTTTGAATGCTGTTGCATTGTAACGGTTAACGGAATGCCATTGCATCACTCTTACAAAGACGATCCTTTCGAACAGGTTAACGCTGCAGTGTTATTGAATTTGAATTACTTGTCCAAAACCCAGAAATGTAAACAATTTCTTCCAAAAGTTATTGGAAAATGCTTTCTTTCTTTTAGAATGGTCATTTCCATGTATAGGGCAAAACCTGAGGATGCTCAAGTTCCGTTTGGTTCAACTGATAACCCACGGTCGTCTATTACGTAACAGTTACGATAGCTGTTTGCTAACATGACCTAACCTAACCTGCGGAGCACCGTCATAATGACGCGGCAGCGTACTGTGCGCCGGCGCACAAAAACCGTATCGAATCATCCACAATGTGGACTCACATCACTGAATGGCGCCAGTGTTGCATATATAGATAGCGTTCCACTAATAGAACCTTTAGCAGCGTTAGTTCCGGTTGATAGGCAGGAAAAATATGAAGAGTGGCTAGTCGAAATGTTCACATATTCTTTGATATTATTAACTTATTAACAAAGTTGAAAATAAGTATCTGATGTCAATTTTTAGAGACTTACCGTAGTAATGGTGAAAAAGGGCGATTTTTTTTTGTTTCAAGAGCCTGCATAATATATTATTTACAAAAAATAAGTCCTTACTATTGCGAACCTGTAGCAATATGTAGTTGCTTAATTATGGGATTTAGAATAAGGATGAGAATGTATGATTAATTCACAGTCAACAGCAAAAACGTAAAACGAATTCCCCTATACCTATATCACGAGTGGATTGAAATACTCACTTGTGTTGATAATCACAATTTCACGCGTACTTATAGACAGTACAAACATGTTAAACAGTTGGTCACGGAGACTGTTTTTGTGTACACTGACCGTTCAAATACGTTTAAACGCATCACGTCGTACATTAATTTGATACGATATTTGTTTAAATACCGTCTACTGTGCAGCTATGAAAATATTCATGGTTTTACGAATTATACTATTTAAAACACGTAAAATTGTTTTTATGTTTGCTTACTGGCCGAACAATGACAACAACAAACACGATTGCTTTTTTAAGCCTTTATTTACTTGTGACCAAGTAACATTATACTTAACTTTTATGACTCAATAATACAGTAAGTATAATGTATAAACGTACTACAATCATATGCGACAAGCCATAACATTTGACTGAGATTCGTAAAAGTCAAAGCGTAATATGGGCCACATATAACAAGTAATGTGGAGACGCAATTGTTCCTGTACAATGACAACGGGAGCGCGAGACGCTATCACGAATGCCTGTTATCCGACCACGCAACGCAACGCTGAATAAACGCCCCGTGAAGTCATAAAACCGAGCCACGGTAATTCCAAAGGACGCCTATAAATTCTTTATTTTATGATCGCGAGCATATATTTAATTCTAAGAGCGTCCCCACTGTTTCCTTTTTTGTCACATAAATAAAGAATTTATAGTGAATTTTATACGTCCTGTAATCAGTGTTTAAACGCCTGAACTGCGGTTATGTACTGACATTAAAACGTTAATGAGCCACAATAACTTGGATGTTGATGTAAATAAGGTTATCAAAAAAGGGCTTAATCAAAATAATAATCGCCCTTCGCATAATTGTTTGCCTCAACGGATTCCTGTGTAATTTTGTATTATCTAATTGTACACACACCGCCTCTTTTGAAAGGCTGACCAAAGCGGTCTTGTGACTCGTCTGAATGCCCACACTTCCTATAGATATTAAACGCATCACAATAGATAGCCGACGGCTGACAATACAAAGAATATTTGTACCAAAAATGCATGGTTGTGTTCGTTGTACTACGATGTACGCACGTCTCGGCTTCACAGAGATGTAAGCTCAATTGTCGATATCGAACAAAAAGAACGAATTTCTTACATGTTTACTTTTGAACAATGTGCGTAGGAGCTACGACTGATTTGAAAGTGAGCGAACAATTTTGATACTTGTTGCATTTATTTTATTTTAGGAATATATTTCTGTATTTAAATTGTGTTCATGAAATACTTAAATTGTATTTAATAAGAAGTTTATTTTTCAGGATAAAGAACAGTACAAAAATGTTGTGGTATGACACTAGCACCTGTACCTTCAATGAAAAATATATTTGTGTCACAGGTAGTACATCTACATTAGGAAGATTCATGTTTAATCTGAACCCATGTTCACATGGGTGAATTACCAATAAATTATTGAAATAATTAAAAGAGACGACTTTTATTGACATACTAATTATGAGATAATTAATTCAATCTACATTAATTTTCACACAGTCAATGGACATTCCATTAATTAAAAACAAAATATGTATTTAGTGTCACTAAACGATTAACTTTTATTTATATCGCCGTTATTGGCGTTATTATTATACTGGAAATATTACATTTTAAATATAATTTATATTATTAGTAATAACCATTTTTAATAAAATGTCATTAAAATGTATCCAATACAAAACATAATGAGCTTTATAACCAGTGTATTTTATACTACAGAATATTAAAATAATCTATTTGGTTAGCATCCGCCCGAAGTATGCAAATATAAATTTATGAACAGCAAAACGTATTAACAAAATGATATTATTTGAAACTATAATCGCCGAACATTAAAATTTTAGATTATAGAATTAATGTTTAATTTAAAAATACTAATTTGACGATCAACTTAATATTTATTACTTCTATATAATCAACTTATTAATATATAGAAAAAGTTAAAGTATCAAAATGTTTGTCGTATAATGTTGTAGCGTAGACACAAAAGGCATAGCGAAGGATGAACCAAAGCAAACGGCCCTTGCGGACCGAACGATTTCAGACACAATAGGTCCCGGGCCCTCCACGTCACTGACCGTCACATTGAGCAGAAACACAAACATTTAAAATATCATCAGCCACGATAATACACGACAAAAAATATATTAAAAAAAACATGTCCAACTACAATTATCGTCCCCAGGAGCATAATGGTAAGTCTTACAAAGATAAACAGTGACCGTGCAAGCGAGTTTCGAGAATACGAAGTGACGGTCTATGAAAACACTCAGTCACTGCGATCGAGAATGCCATTTGGATATATTACAATCGTGGTTATGTACTCTAGGAAATAGTATAATAAATATTTCTGCTAAAGATATTAAAAACTTAACGGTCGAATTTCTTTGAAGATTCATGGCTTATACATAAGGAGATGTCAATAATCGCTTAAATTATAGTACTAATTTAAGATATGACTATATTTGAGAAGAATTCACTACAACCAATATTTCTTAAGCACAGTAAACCCGATGTTAGCTCAGGTGTCGAGATTCTAAACCTATCATCATAAAGTCAATATTTAGAAAAGATATTCGTGTAAGATCATATTTCTTTGCGAATAATGCATTATGCAACGAAGTTTGCTTAGGACTATTTGAAAGGTGGGCTGCATCATTTTAGACATTACATGATTGACGTTCTAATAGATCGATGTAGGATCACAATCATGTATTATGAACGTTTTTATGTTTACCTTCGAATATGTGTATTGGAATTTTTACATGGCGAATGTTTTGGATTTATGTGGAGCTAAAAATGTAAAACCAAATTTTATGAATAAAAAGGTTTGGAAATGTGGATTGTTGAGATTTAAATTTGTTAACAATAATAAGGAACCGTATCGGTTCATCCCACGGCATGTAAAGGCCGCCCACGCCGCGACGGTGACGCCGCAATAATAGTACAAGTGGAATGGTTTTCAATAAACTTTGATATATGTTCCACTTCTCTCATTTTCATATTCCCGAATGACGAGATTCCTGTTGCACATTTCTTGACCGGATGATTTGATCGTAGTTATTTTAAATAATTGTATTTCGAATTTAAGGCAAAAATGAAACAATTCTAACTTTTGACTTTTTCAGGTGTGGTATAAAATCAATAGGCAATCATAATTGTTTTCCAGATATCCAAAAACGAGAACAGGATCAGAATAATCATTGCCTCATAGTTATTAGTAGCCGTCAAAATAATTCTTGTTGATAAATTAATTTATCAGGAATTATTTAAGTTAATAAGGCGCAAGAGTATGGCAGGATTACAACACTTTCAAAACGCTTTGATACCATAAACATTGAAATTCACCTTAGTTATGGCCCATAACACCCATTTCAAAAATAAAATCAGTTTGTTCTCGGTTTTATTTGAATCATATAAAACAAGATATCGAAGACTGCAATTGTGGCTTTAGATTGAATTTTCTTTTGCTTTGGTGTTAAAAGGACATAAAATGTTGATTCTTTGCAAGTATGTAGGTATTAAAGAACATATGCCTGTAAAATTTCAAATAAATCTTCAAGGAGAAGGTGTTCGCTTTTACATTCATTAGGCACAAAGTTGCACTTAGTTAAATACCTAGTACTTGACACGGATCGTGTAAATATTCACATAGATTGTGCCTGCCGAACATGTCTTCTACACTCCGTGCCCGATAAGCGTTCTCAATGGGCTATAACGAGGCAAATAAGTCGAAGAATGTTTAGAGAAAGGGGTCAACGAGGACAGCTATGTTTAAGTCACTCGACAACGTAACAGTTCAAATAAATATTTTAGAATCGACAGTAAATAAAACTAACACTGTTCAAGTGTCATAGCGTTTTGAAGAGAAACTTTTTGAAATAGAAACTACAGCACGCAACACCGCAAAGCAGCGATCACCAAGAAGTAGAAATATTATGTTTGCATTGAGGATTATGTTTCGGTAATTTTACTTGTTTAAAGATTTCTGGGACACTTCCGGTAATTGTAATTTCCCGTAGTATTTTGTGTAACGAACGACAGTGAGATAGCTGCGTCTGGTTGTTGAGGCATGTCGGCACGACCGGCCGGTGGCAGCCGAGGCAGGTGCCCTCGGTCACGTGCGGTCGCGACTTAATGACACAACATTTTTGGAACAAACCGACCCAACTATTAGCGAGCAACAAACCAGCCTAGTTACCGATGGAAATTCTCTTCAAACTACTTTCATTATTGATGGCTGTGGAATTATTTAGCGTCCATTGCGCCACTTGGCATTTTGACCACTAAGGCTAGACGCACGGACCGAACTTCTGGTGCTGAATCTTTTATCACAAAATGGACGGTAATGGGGATTTTCGTGATTACCAAATAAAGGCTCGAGATTTATTTACAGAAAGCTTAGAGAATGCGAGGCAGGAAAATCCGACGTAATGCTATATTTTATACTACTTTTAACAATAGTTGAGAAGCGGATTTAAAAAGTTAAATTTATATCCGTATTAAAAACTTTGTAAAACGCTATTTTTACCATTGTAATCGATTTAAAAAACAGCTTTTGTTAATCCAATAGGACCCTTAATCCTTTTCTTTGCGAATAAAGGATTACGCTACCAGCGTCTTACAGCGTCAGAGAGGTAAGAATGGTGTGCTTTGTAATTGTTGCGAGATAATAACAAACAAAAGGACAATGAACAGTAATTATTTTTCTTGTACGTTTATGGATTGTGGTGGCGTCAGCCAGTAGACGCAAAGACACTAATTACAGACGTAAACGTTTTTACCTGATAATTTTTAGATGTAACAAAGACAGGTGCACGCTCCACTGGTTAAAAAGTATACACATTTGAATGCTACAAACTCAAAGTAGTTAAAGGTCCAATGCATTTAAATTAAGATAAGCATATAAAGAGCTAAAGAAAAGACAACTTTAATAGCGCCACAGTCGCAAAAATTGAAAGCGTTGAAATACTAGTACTAACATAATCTGGTAATGCAAAGAAATCAAAATACAATTTAACACCAAAGTCATTTAACGCTAGCGCTACTTTTAATATAAAAACGTAGTAAATCTATTTTTGATTTAAAAATAAGCCAGTAGTGTCATAAAAATCATTCAACATTTAAATCGAATCAGAATCCATTCAAAACCGTATTCGCAAATATAAAATCACGAATAATCCTATTCGAATCATAAAAGTTGAACGACCAGACTATCGTTGAAATAACAACGAAATTACTAAGATCATGCGTTATAAACGAGCGTTAAAGTGTCTAGTATAGGCGACTGCTCCAACGATTTATAATCTGACATTATTATTTAAATATTAACACTCGGATTGATATACGTTTTATCGGTATACGTAATCGATATAAATAATACAGATGTGTTAAGTTAGCTTTGTTAAAAGTAAGGCGTGGAGTACATTTAGTGGGGCGAAAGAAACGGCTCTTCACGTTCCGGTAGTCGTCTGCAATGGCTATATTAATCATAGAGTTGACGCCTACGGGGCGTGGCCAAAGCTTATTAATTCATATGGAGTTATTAAATTCGATGCCGAAGGACATTGGCCGTTGATGTCGACAAAAGATTCGTGTGTCACTGTTATTATTTTAATTGTGAGTTGATGGCTTTATCGTCCTGAAAAATGGATTAAACGTGGCTATGTTTTTGTTTGATCTATAGATACTGTTAAAAGTAAGTTATTTTAGAACTTTTAAACAAACACTTAATGCCATATTAACTTGTATATTTTAAATACTTATCATAATCATAACAAAATATTTTACACAAAATATGTAATACATAAGTTGAAAAAACAACAGTCAAAAAAGATATTTAATTAGATTTTAATTACTTACTTTGCTTGGAATTTACAAATAAATTATCACGTCACGATTTAATTATACTAACCTGCTTTAAATAAATCCTATCTAGCATATTCTTAAACGTAAAGCTGTATCTAAGAAACATGGCTCTATTTACATTTTCCTTGGCCTTATAAGATCATCTTGTTAATGATTTATCGGGTGTCGAGCGTACTAAATGGCGTATAGCCTGGATGAAGTACTCGCTACCGTAACGGACCAAGGGCCAGTTAATTATTATCTAGTCGTAAAGCTGTTTAGCGAGCACACTATTTATTGGCGGCTAACGAAGGTTAATTGTTCGAGCCGATGCTGTTAACGACACCGCCTCAACTTTCATATTGTATTTTAAATTATATTAAAGTTATTATAATAATTATGTAAGGAATTGGATGCATCACACGTTTTATTTTTATTAGGGCTTAGGCGCGCCTTTTATTTGATAAGATCAAAAATATTGCCGTCTGTGAACTTTCATAGATTTAATATCTCACTATTTAAACCCAAGTTTTATGTTTTGTACAATTGTAAAAAATTAACTCTTTTAGATAAGTTTACTCTCTTTTAGATCTCTTTCCTCTTCTCTGTTAGTTAATTCATAATTTTTATCTTTCACATATTATTATAACGAAATATACAGTACAAGTATTCTACATTTACTATATTTATAATAAATATTTTTCATAGTATCTAGTTAGTAAATGCTGCTGTATGACTACACTCTACGTTGAGCAATTAATCAAAACAATCCACCGTTATTTAGATACACAACGAACTCTCGTTTTTTAATTACCATTTGTTCAACACGAGTATCGCACTCAATAAATAAAACTACCTATAACAAGGGTCATAACGGCAACCATTCATCATTACAACACTTATAAACTGCGAACACTACATCATCTGTACTAAGTATTTTTTGACTGGAACGTAGTGTGAGACATTGGTAAAATCTCGCGCTGTCCGAAGAAAGATTCGATCGAATCGATCACAGTCACATGCCTAAAATAATGCTCCGTCAAGCCGAGAGCAGTGCGCCGTCAGGGCTGAGCCATCTTATGGAGATGAGAGGACCGCCAGCCAACACCCTCGAGGCCTCCCGCTGAGACGAAACTAACTGACGATACACAATCAAATATTTAATTCTCTCGCGAATGTGAAACATAATGAATGACGCTTGCCAAAAGTTATAAGAAATCTTGATTTTATTTATTTTCCTTTCTTTGTTTTGGCACATATCTTTCAAATGACTTCTCGTGTTTTTTGAATAATAAGATACCTTTTTTTTTTGAAATTTTGCAGTCACACTTAATTTTTCGTTAAGTACACTTAATAACACTTGGTACCTAAACCAAGTGTTATTACTTGTTTCACTTTGGACATAAGACATTGACATAAGTTGAATAACAACGTGGCAAGTAAATATTCTCTCCATCTATCGAATATCTGTTTTGTACAGAAAATTGTAGACAGAATTATGTTCAAAGTTTTATCAATAACAAAATACTAGCGCATCTTATCAATAAAACAAAGCCTCCGAGGTCCGTATCGCAAGATCGGAAGTAGCGGTCCTCGCAACAAGGCGACGGATTAGAAAGCAACGAACGTACCGTCTCTTGGGTATAAATTATTTATGTAAATTTTTTCGACCGTTCGAAATTATATTTCAGCATCGACGTGATTAATGTTGAAGGATTTTTCACTTGGCCTCTCCCTAACGAAACCATCCCAAATGAAGCTTAGACTCAAAATTACGTCTTGTATTCCCATAAGAGTTCATTACAATTTAACTTGGAAGCAACACGGATAAGAAAATGTCATTGTGACCGTTAAACGGAATGTCAGCGCAACAGAAATATTTTACAAATGCTTCGTTATTATAAAAAGATACGAAAAAGAGATGGGACTGAAGAAACGAAAGGCAAATCCACCAAAATATTGTTCGGCCACATAATGAGACTTGATGAGGCACAATCAATGCCTTTTATTTTATGGTTTTATAGACATTTTTATTTAAAATTCCTAGTCCTTGAGGTGTAATATAAATGATTTACGCGTTTATCGTATTAAAAGTTTCAAATGTAGGCTACAAATAGACATATAGAAAAAACAATAATAAGCTAAATAAGTAAAATTTGGGACGTGTTTTATACGAAGTAAAAGAGGATTTGATAAATACGTACGTATATAAGTTCCGAGGAATCTTATTATGAACAACCCGAAGTAAGTTGGAGGCCCACACTCGAGTGATATTTCCGACAAGGGCCGAGGGGCGCATGCATTTAATGAAATCAAAAGGATTAAAAGCATCTGCCTGCTTGTTATTCAAATCGATTGGGAGCTCGTTTATCATTTTAAATAAGCTACTGCTTAGATAAACCCGGGGCGTGGTTCGTGTATAACAAAAGACGCGGTCGTCAGTAGTCTAATAAACTAACCAGTTATTAATGAATAAGGGTCAGATACTCATATGAATAGCATTGAAGTAAATTATAATTCGCTGTTGAGGATTTTTGTCTATTATACCTTTATTTTAATCTTTGATCGTGCTGTTTGTATTATTTAAGTACTTTATTTAGCTAGAATGTTTGTTATGCTGACACATAAGTGCACGAAAAAAATTGCTATATATTTAAAATGAAAACTAGCAGTTGGAATAGTAACTTGTAACTTCTTAGTAGATTCCATGTACAAATATTTACTAAATAAATATTTATTTAAACTAAGTCGTAATATTTCAAGTCTACAAACGGCTAGTAATAATGTGGAATTGTTTAGGAAACTGCTACAATTATTTTCGTCTTAGCAAACGTTTACCATCACAATTTAGGTAAACATTATCAAAATAATGAAAACATCGTTTAAATTCCCTCGGCGTATTTAAATTAGGAATGATTACAAAGCGTTCGAGCAAATGAATATCGAATGCGAACAGCTTTGAGTACAAAGCAACAACCCTGAAGCTGCGTGATGACGCTACGTGTTTTCCTAAAGCAAACAATCAAACAGCCAAGACGATGGAACAAATTACGACAGCATTGTCGAGGTGTTTAGAAAATTGGGGAACAATCGTCCTGCCGAGTTAAATCTCTGATAATGTCTTTGGAGAAGTCGTATGACGGCGAGGGGATGAATAAATCTCTCTTAATTGGAACGCGCCGCGCCGTGCGACAACATAATGTGGACGCTTTGTTGCCGGGCGTGCATTCTTCGTCTTGCCGGACTGAATACACGAATCAACTGAGCTAATGACGATGGGAACTTTTGACAACCAGTCCTGACAAAATCAATGCTGGTCCGCCACAATGTATTCGGACGAAAGCAATTCAATGAGAGATTGTAGAGGTTACAAGACATTTCTGTTAAGGCAAGGCTGCGCTGCTTCCAGCGCTATGTCTCGGAAAATATTCTCAGTGAGATTTTTCACTCATAAAATAAGAATATCGGGCGTATGCTAACCCGCGCATTCGTTTTGGGGGCACTCACTTGTAAAACTGCTTACTTTATTGCTCCAGCGCTCTGGAAATACGAACTTCGCTTTAGTTGGCCGCACTGTGTTGTATTCAACTTTACTACTATTACACATGGCAAGTTACATAGGAATATTCGTTAAACTAGGAACGGTGACGCATATATTAAAGGGTTGAGAAATCGATCGACCGATAAGGTCCCAACGCCGGTGAAATACAAACTAGTTTAATTTCAAACGCCCAACCCAAAAAGAGGACACCGTTGTAAAACACAGGATGAGGCTATTGTTAAATATTTTATCGTCGGTTGGGAAAGTTAATATCGTTTGATTAATCTATTTCTCATTTAAATTAGACATGAAATAGGTTAGCACTATAATTGTTACAAGCTTGACTTAATGTAAACAATCGAAACTTGTTAGAGATGTTATCATGCAGTTTGTTTGAACTAAACACAGATATCCTCAGGTATTCTGACAATGCCACTACCTTAGTAGAAATAATTGCTTTTGACTTCGCATTATACATTTAGTGTTTCTAGTTATCAATTGATCCGGTGATGATTTGTATGGTCAGCATGTATATCAACCCATATATAAATATAAAGATAAAACGTTTCAACGCAGAAAAAAAAACTATAAAAAACAGTTTGTATTTAAGAAATTTGTATTAAATAATTTTGAACAAACAGGTCACTGAGCTACAGCATGACTTTTTTTCTTTACTACGACTCAGATCAGAATCTTCTAATTTAACAATATAATTTAAGGTACTGATACAGGATACTTGACTTTGAGTCATAAACTAGCATCTTATATAAAATATCCCTTACCACATTTCACACCAGCTACTTGACTACTCGTTTAATTTTCCCTGCACTTGCACAAGTAGGATCGTGGTGAGATTTATGCATGTAGCATCACACATTTCATGTCAAGGAAAATTCTATAAGCTACAAACCACTAGTAACAGCTACCTGTCAATGTATTAAAATTCTTATTAATATTGTTGATAAACCAATAAATTAGTCTAGCTTTATCAAAACTTAGACAATTCAAAACAGGCTACTTCGTTGGTACAGTACAATATTTAGAGTGTTATGTGTTAACATTGGACCATCATTATCATCATATCAGCCCGTTGCAGTCCACTGCTGGACATAGGCCTCCCCCAAGGAACGCCACAGCTCAAGATCTCCCGCCCTTTGCATCCAGTCACTGCCAAGCATTGGAGCAAGCAATACAAAAATTTCGATTATATTTTTGATTTCCATCCAGTTAGATTTATTAAGTCCACCGGACACGGTAAACTAGATTCTGTTGCTAAAACTTGAACGACGAACGAGTATAGTATGGCACATAAACTATCGGGATGGACACGTTCATACATCAATTCTTCGTGCATACAGTCGCGTCTAGATTGGGAACATCTCTCTAACATGCTTGGATGGGCCGTCGGCAGGGAAAAAACGACCGTCCATCGCGATGCCGCCGGCAAATCGCTCGGCAAACATTAGCTAAGCGCGCGTGAAATTGTCTGTGCAGAACCGGGCGGCGTCCATTCTGCATACATTAGTTTATGGCACCAAGTTCCAGCTACTCGTATTATTTAAAGATGACATGTGTGCGTCTTAAACAGTAGCCGTTTATCAGAACGACGCGACGCAGTGATATAAAACGAAGTTGTACCAACGGTTTTGTAGTTTTATTTTGTTTTGTAAATCAACCTCAAATATTAAATAAAGAACTAAAAGAAGTTTCAAGTCGTATTCAAGTTTTATTTATGAATTGTTATTCTATATGAGTTGTAATACAGTCACGTAAAAGAGTATGAGTGAGTAAAACACAAGCTATTACAAAACATATATTTCATATCCATAATTTCTATACCTGCATTTCACGCTTCATAAAAAATCTCATAAGCAGCAAGGTTGGGCCCAACGATTCGTTTTTACATTGTGTTTTTATTCAATAACCGCACCATTTAAATGGAGGTTTCGTGTTACTTATAAAGTACCTTTGTTGTTCTCAAATTGAGTGAAGCTGGATGCTATAAGTGTTAACATTTTAATTTCCTTTCCTAATGCAAAATATGACGTCCATACTTTATCTTGCTATGTCGCCGTGACTTTATCTTGTAAGCTTATGAGATAATACATTTCTCACTACTGTATTAGTGCTGTTAGCGATAATAAATATAAATAGAAGTAAAGAGTAGCGTTGATGTTTTCTTCTACATAATTTATTTGAAATTCCAAACGGTCAAGAATACTGCATAAAAAATATATCTTTACTCTACACCATAAAATTGTAGACCTGCGTCGACAGAATAATTACAACCAGTCATAGACTTTGCTTTATCACTAGCCAAGTAACCAGCTAACTCAGCAATATCTTCACTCTTCACCATTTTACCAAGAGGCGTATTGGCCCCAAACGAAAATGCTTCACTTTCTTCTTGATCGATGGCGGCATTCAACGTATTTGTTTTAAAAACGCCGGGCGAAATCGAGTTAACCCGAATTCCTGTAGAAGCCAAATCCAAGGCTACAGAGGCAGTAAAATGATTCAGAGCCGCAACAAACGTGTTATAAGCAACACTTTTTGAAGCACCGTAAACACACGTTGAGATATTTATGATACATCCTTTACTTTCTATCAGCATAGGCGTTGCACAATTAGTTACACTAACTACCGATCTTAAATTGGTTGTCAAAATGTCATCAAAGACTTTAATGAGATCAGGATCCAAAATATTTACAGGCTTGTAAACTCCAGTACAATTAATAATAATATCAATCCTCCCAAATTCATATTTAGTGTTATCTATAGCTTTTTTAACGGCATCATCTGTAGATAAGTCAGCCTCTATTGTAAGCACTTTGACACGACTAATTTTTTCACATTTTTCGGCTAATTGTTTTAACTTAGCCGCATCTTTGGAGACAAGTGATAGTCTAGCAGATAGTTTAGCAAAATGTAAACACACAGCTTCACCAATAGCGGAACTAGCACCAGTCACTAAAACCACTTTATTTATAAAACTCATGTTACTTCGTTGTGTACCAAACCGAGCGATACTGATTATGTATGAACGTTCTGTAACTGTGTACCCAATTAGAATATTACTATCAGTAACTTTATCATTTTTAATACGATATATACTATAATCTTGTTACATTAATATCTACCGGAATGCAGATAATAGTTAATATACAATCAAAAGTAGGTATATCATATTATTATCAAACTATTAATTCATTATAGACAAACGGACTCTAAATTAAATTGCGAATTCTTCATTGGATGCCTTCTCCAGAATAATGAGACTTTCTGTGAAAATTAACCTCAATCCTTCCTTCTTTGCTGGTCAAGAAGACGGACGCAACGACGAGACAAACTCTGCTTAAATTAATTTCATGGATGGATAAATAAACCAAATAATTGATATCTACGTAGGCCTCATTATGTAATCAAAAACGAATTTAATAGTAATCTTCGAACATTAAGAGAAATACAAACATCTTAAACGTCATAATTAGACCCAAAAGAAAATAACAGGAAGGATATTATCCTGATAAATTCAAACATGTTAATGACAAGCGAATTTGTTATGATTTAACCCATTATTTTACATCAGTGTAAAAAACGTAATAACATAATAGGTTACAAAAGTAGCGTATTCTTAAAAACTCTAACTTTAACAGTTCATGGAAACGTCAAATGCCAAGAACCCTTGAAGCCCAAGTACGAAAACTTGACAATATTAAAAAAATCCTATTTCACTGAGGCATGAGTAAAAAATGCCGACAATCCGTAAAAGGAATTTCTCAGCCAATACCGATCGCTTGTACGAAATCGAGGAGCGTTCCTTTCAATCCTTTGTCGCAGCCATTTGATTAAAGTAAAGGGGCCGCAATCACATGCGAAGAGGTTTTGCGACTGAGGAAGTATCGCGTTTACAAACGGCGCACCGACTGCATTGTGACCGAGAGGCAGCCGCCAAACTGGGAAGACTTCTAGTTGAAGGCAATTGAAGCCGGATACCGGGACCTCGATGCTCACTTGTTCACGACACTCGACACCATGCCAAAGTAAATTGAAAACGACGACACTGATACGTTTAACTGAATAAAGAAGGCGGACGTGGAACATAATATCATTCGCTATCGGGTGAGAAAGATGCACTTTATGCCGAACACAATGTATCTACCCAACTAAAGTGTCAGAAGTAAAGGTGCAAAGGTGT
This sequence comes from Autographa gamma, assembly GCA_905146925.1. Lineage (NCBI taxonomy): Eukaryota > Metazoa > Arthropoda > Insecta > Lepidoptera > Noctuidae > Autographa > Autographa gamma. The sequence goes on from LR989858.1 coordinate 5,478,109, forward strand.
GGCAGACCCGCCTATATGATTAACTGCAAGCAAGATACCCATCGTGCCCTTAGTGGACGTTGCTGACGTAGTTAGTTTTTCCTATTGCTCTGGCTGGAGGCCTTAAGATCCTCGCCAAAAGTCCGGTGAAGCAGTCAAAGCCTGCGCTCAGGCTAACTGCAAAGATCTCTACCAAAAAAAAAAAAAAAAAAAAAAAAAAAAAAAAAAAAAAAAAAAAAAAAAAAAAAAACAAGATACCCATCGACAATCGACATCTTTAACCCTTGACTATATAGATATTTATCTTTTAATTATTTCCAAATTTGGCACATTAAAATGTCATTATTCATGCACAATATTCTTGTTTTATCATATCTAATGCTCTTGATAATCTCTTATCGTGGAGAGATTGATAGCGGCTTAACCGCTGCATTTTATATGATGTACATGAAGATAAAACAGCGATATAAAATACAATCTTGCATACTTATTGAAACATAAATCGTGATGAACTCGAAAAACCACTTAAAGAGTTACAGTCCACTATACGAAACCCACGCTCACTAAAATCGGAAAAAATATTTCGCGCAAAAAGTCAACAAGACTAAGCGGTAATTCATCGCGGAACAACGAGCGTTGGGATCATTAACGAACTGAGGATTTACGATCACGTGTGAAGAGGTTGCGGGCGACGGGGGATACTGCGATAAGGTCCCATCAGCGATGCAAGTAATTAAATCCTTAAACGAGTGTATAACAAGAATGTGTTTTTAAGCGTCGACGCAGCGAAGCGCTGTTCGTAGCCGACCGCGACACTTATTTACGATGAGTTTTCGCGGCGGGGGATACCGCGCCTAATTTCTCGGCGCGACGCGGTCTCGCGCGATTTATTTAAAATGAAATTCTTTTGTCGTACGCCCCGCTGTGCGACAATCGATAATGCGCCAACAGGCCTAGATTGGAACCACCGTCACCGATTAAGATACAAAACACCTTGCGATTCAGCTTGTTAATATAATTGTTATAGTTAATGAGAATCAATGAATAAACGATGGATTTACGACACACATTATTCGAAGTGAGAAAAAAACTTTATTTCGACTAATAAACATGCAATATATGAAATATTACATGGCCAAAGTAAAGTCATTAGCATTAATTCCGTCGTGTAATTGAAAATAATATTCCACGCCCTCGACAAAATGGCACTCGCGGTAATAAAATTTAGAACAAATGATCCTTTCCTTTTGCAGGCCGTTGTGTAGATGAGTTGACACGTAAATACACTTAAACGGTACCGCCACCTCATTTGGGTTTCGTATTAAATTTCGTTTTGTTTTAATTTGATCTCAAATTTCAATCAAAAATATATTTTACGAGATTTTGAAGATACAATTGCTTCATAAATAATAAATATACATATTAATAGCTCCAAAGTAGATAATATGCTGATTTTATGGGATGGGACATAAAAATTTGCAAGTTTTGTCTGTCGATGTAGTTGCGAAAAACACAAAAACAAAGTTAAAATAAAATGAAATAAACACAGCCATATCAACTTTTGACAGACTATTAATACATTTTTGATGGTATATTTTCTTCTTTTGGGTCCCAAAAAATAAGGTATTGTACCATAAGATTTATTATAAAATCCATCAATTATCGAAATCGAAAGCGTCCTTATTATTGTCAGGAAAGACGAATTAGCTCTGGTAGACAGACGAGAGTAATTAAAATAACACTAATTCCTCACATGTTTGTGTCGCGTCAACATGGACAGAATTCATTAGCGGTGTGTCATGTGAAATCGTTCGCATCGACTCAATATCCGCAGAGGCTGCAGTAATTACCGCCGTGAACCTTACGCGCCACAATCAAAGAGTCAACTGTCAAACTTAATCGATTTACGCGTCAAACCCAGCGCCCCGAGGAGATGTCCGAGTAGGTTTAAGCAGATCCATCACTGCTAACGACTAGCAACTTCCTCATTGAAGGAAATTCTCACTCGGAGTGACAACAAAGCTATTGAAAAGTGGGCGTAGGGCATCTTTGCCATCGTGTGTAGGTTGAACAATTCGTTACCGAGAACTTGCGTAGGTGATTTCTATTAATTTTCCTAGCGTATCAGTTTTAATTCTACAAGTAGAAGTTACCTTATTTAATTTAACTTGATTATATTGGTGAGTATATAGTTGCACATAATGGTGATTCGTGAACTCTACACCGTTGTAAAGGCAACAGGTAAAGGCAGATGAAACTGATTGTGATGTATTGGATTACAATTATCATATCAAGTCTTAGATCGAGACTGTTTTATGGTGGCGATAAGGCGGCAGGTGACTGGATAATATAAAGACACCTTTTAATGAGATGGCCGGCTTCCAATGTGAGAATCCCCTCAAAGGACGTGTTTATATCTATCTTTAAATCGAAGGGTTATTTCAAGTTGCTTTTTTTCCTCATTCGGTTTTTACAACTTTTATAGTATAAAACAACTGAAATTATTTTAAATAATAACGGATTATTGTTTTTAGTGACATGGCGTCTTAAGTCTTGAAACGTTTAACATGTAACCTACGAATAAATTAATAAAAGCAATTTATTTTTTGTAAACAATAGCGTTCGATGCGAGTTCCTTCATAGTGATGGTGATGAACAAATATTGGAGAAGCGCGCAAAACTATGTATGTTGACCTCCGAGAGGTGTCAAAATGTGGGCCAGGCAATTGACGCGTTGCGTCGACCACGCGTGAGAATATTTGAACAAACATATCTTAGTTTGTTCTAGTGCCAGTAATGAATCATTTCGGTAACGGTCGGTCTTAACACTTGGGAAAACCGAATACCGTTGGAGACACAACGGGCTATCGACCTTTCTTACATCAATTTACATATCTAATTACTACGACGTCCAAAATCTATGTAACAAAATTATAAACCAAATCAATATGGACCAGCCAGTTCTGTTTAAGTCAATGATTTGTGGCTCCGGTAATATTTCAAACATTGACATTGAGTTAGTAGGTAACTGATAAACTAGAAAGAAATGCATGAATTTTAAAATGATGTCGAATGGAAACAAACAGATTCATACAAAGTTAGTTACGTCTAAAATTTTAACATTTATTCATGTGATTGGACCAAACCGTGTAATTGCTGTGGGAACTTTTGATTTGACCGAAATAAACTTTAAGAAGCTTTGAATAAATTTAAATGTTTCCATGCCAATCTGCTAATTAAGGAAAATTTAGGAATATCAGCTTCAAATTGGAAAATTGCTAACGCCTCCATGAAATTTATAAACGATTTTAAAGAAAGATTGTAGGTAAGTGCCAGTTAATAAACAAATTAATCGCCCGATAGAATCTATTTTTAAAGAAGAAAAAACTTAGTCTTTAAGTTCTAGTATGAATTCATTAAATTAGGTAAATTGGAGTAAATTTACCGATTCCGTAACACTTATAATCAACGGATCAGCTGTAAAACGAACTTTATCATCGTACCAATCAAAATGTGTTAAAGTTCTTCAGAGTTTGATATGATCCGATTAATCTATTGGTTTACTTTTTTATGAAAGCGTGAATTACCATGGTTTATATGAGGCGTTAATTTGGTGCTATAAACCTTGCTCTACAGAATGTCCACACGTATAATGAGCTATAAAAATATATAGCTGTGGCAGCCGCTTTCCGGAGCACCACCCGCCATCATCGATACTTGGACTCACGGATAAACTACATATATGATCAATTTTAATAAAAAAAAACTTTACCAAACCTTAACAAACATTTGGATCATTAACTTTAGTGCTCACTCAATGTTAGAAGTATATGGTTCACCCAGACTAAAGTGCATTTTCAATACACATAGGTACTACCCATGTTTTGTATTTAACGATGGCAGCAAAAACAGATAAACTATAATAAAATAATTATTATGAGTTGACGTTGTCGTTTCCAGATTAGCTTTATCAAATGCAACTGATAAATCAATTCATCTTTAAATCCTGACAGGTGATATCAACAAAGTTTTCACAGTTGATACAATTTTATCAACATGTATAATCAATGTAATTGTTTCATTAACATGTCATCAATGACTTTCAAGATTAACATTTTATGCACTTGTTATAGTAGGTTATATTTTCACATTCAATTATCAGTCGTTCAAAAGAGGTTATACCTAAGCTCCGACTTTTTGAGAAAATTATTTTTAAAACTACAGAAGCTGCCATACGTCACTATATCTAAAAACAGTTCTAAAAACCACCACATTTATGCCTCCTATCCAAATGTTTAAATATTAAGACACGATGCGGTTGTCGACTACCATAAAATAATATAATTATTCATAATTACGACCGTCCATGACAAACAGTTCCAGATTTATAGCTGCTAATGAACGGTGTTGTCCGAGAACAAGCCGTAGTTTACGATGAAAACAATATCAGTATTTTTTTAAACAATGTCTATTTTAGAAGGCTCTAAATTATGTTCAGAACTGTGTTTGTTCTGATTCGTTGATACTATTCATTAAGTCTGTTGCTTTTGATAATTCTAGGTTCCACGTTCAAGCTCAACACACAAACAAGAAACTTCTTCGTTATTTCATTACGTTCCTTCTTTTCGTTCTCATATATTAATTTGAAGATAATTATTTATTTTTGATATTTACTGTTATCTGCAGGTTCTTACTCTATAATTCCCAGAAAGGTGAAATATGACATAATTGTTAATGATGAGCCCGAGGCGTTCCGGAACCAATTACTACAGCTTAAAGTCCTTGTAGTGCAGCCCTGTCGGCTTTCACAACATCGGCATTGCATTGACTCTATAAATAGAGCAATGGCTTGTCAGTGTATTCAGTGAGTGTCATAGCTGGCAATAACTTAGACAAGACTGATTAGAGTTTATTGCACCTGGTCAGCAAACTGGTTTAGAAAATTTTATGGATTATGTCTAACATAATTTAATGATAAAGCTTTTCTAGTTAAGAATTATTGATTTAGGTGCCTACTCACTAATCAGGAGTCTAAATCACTACCTGCTACTTATATTAAGTAAGCTGAAGAGCAACTTAAATGCACCAAATAAGAAAATTAGTTCTTAACTTTAAGAAACTATCCATGTTAGTATTACTACCATTATTCGGTTTCTTATTACAACTTTTGAGTTTAGAACCTAAAAATTGTTGAAGTTTCACGATTAAAATGAATTATTTGCGACCTATATTTAGTGCGTAATATTTGCAACAACTAAATAGACGTTACCCTACTTTTATAAAAGCAATAATATCAGATCCATTAGTAAAACGTGACGGTAACTCTCGTTCGCCAATTACTCGTGACTGACGCTAGATAATAAACAAGCTAACTCAATTTGTTATGAAACACGAAATATTTAACCGACCGACGTAAACAAATGCAACAACATTAATTAACTAAAAGCAAATGTTTAGAAAATCCCAGCAGGAATTCGGATAACCAGATGTAACTGTAAAATTTTATGCAGATTATGTTGGAGATTATTTTAGGGTACCGTGTGTCATCAGTAAAAAAAGTCATTAAGAACATATTGTGACAAAAAAGATGACAATATTATTACTGTGAACAGAAGTAGTGTTAAAATGAAGACGCTTTTTTCTACTCTCTGTTCTTTTACAAAAATATGAAATGCTTAAACTAGGTAGGTATAGTTTTTTAAATTATATACGTTCAGACAAGTACTGAATTGCACACTTATTAAAATTTGCTATTTTTAAACCTCGAAATATTAAAAAATATTATTTTTTTATATACAAAATATCACGGATCCTAATCACGAACGCACTTGACAGTGTCAAATAATCTCTAATAATTTACAAACATATTTGAATACTGCCAAATATTTTCATATATTATAGGTGATTTGTTACATTGGCAATTAAGATGTCATCGACGCGCTCAGATTTATAAGAGGCAATTAGAAAAGTATAATCTGGACATGAATATTGATCGCAGTGACGACATTTATAAACAGCTCACAATTAGACATCGATTCTAACGGTATACACAGGTACAAGTATATGTCGCCGCAGCAAACAAGTACATTACTTTTCATTAAGGATAGTTAAACGTAATAAAACTGATTAATACTAAGATTCTGATATAAAGTGATTCTGAGAAAATATCGAGGATGATAAACAGTTCGGCTTTAAGTAATTAAAGTTGCGACTAATTTACTATAAAATATATTATGGTTCACGAACTTGAATCAAATAGTGAGTTTATTTAGTTGGGTTTTATGTTTACCACTCTACTGACTATTCTACCCAGATACAAAACCTTGTATTGGGCATGCATTGCGATGTTTAGTAACATACGACTTAAAACGATTTAGAAATCAAAAATGTATTTAACTAGACCCAAGCTACCAACCCACCGTCTTAGCAACGACCAATATATTATCCAATCGTAGATTCTTATAACAGTAATGAATAATTCTGAGTGACGTAGGTTGGATAGCTGTCAATAGGTCACTAATAATCCTCTACATATTTAACTTTAAACCCACATTACTGGTATAAGTGGCTTGGAGTGACGGCGCCACATTTTATATTTATGCCGATTGGATTTCTAATCAACAAGTCAGATGCTTCACGTTAAATTTGATATTTTCGAAATATATTTCCTTTGAAGAGGTCCCAAATGACGACATGTACAAAATAAAAATCATCAAAACTGGTTCGTCACAACCTATGTGAATGACGCGGGCTGGTAGAGTTACTTGATGGTTTAAATTTCTTAGCACTTGGCGAACATAACAATGACATACCGCTAAGTGCCCTCTTATGCTCTCTTTATAAATATTTGTACAAAATTCCGGCTCTACAGAGCTTTGTTTACAAATAATCAATGGGAACGAGCCGGACGAAGCTGTAGTGTCCACCCACGAATAACGTGACAAAATACTTATTTCATTGAGAAAAAGTTTCTGCGGAAACTGCAGACATTGTAAATACACATAACCCGTTATGTACTTATTAGAATTGACTCAAACATTTGAGTTTCCAAACACGACATAACATATACTTGAAAATTAAACGGAGTATTTATTTGACACTCAGACGTTTGGAACTAACATGATACATGTTATTGAATAAATACTTAACCTTATTTGCAGTCGCAAACTGTGTTTATGACATTATAAATAAATTTGGAACTGCATAGAGAAAACTAAAGTACCTAAATGATCTCAGTTTACATTTGTAAATTTTCCGGTCCCAATAAAACTCAGATACACGCCCCGCGAACCGAGACGCCGAATGCGCCAATACTCCGGGGAAAACGTACGCAATAACGCTCAATTTTCAAGAAAACAACCATAACTTAGAGCTCTGCACTCTGTCGTCTGTGTTCCTTTCTTCCGGGCAATTTCTATTACCATATAGACGCGCTACTTTTCAATTCTTTTCCATTAAACTTGGTGCATCGCCGTGCGTTGCGCGGCCCGACTACCCACGTCTCGCTCGCTATTCTCAAAACACATTTATAAAATGCTCTTTACTCGGCCGCGGCGTCGCTCGGTCCCCTGCGACTGACATTCTATTGCGAATTTCAAAGTATATTTTCAAATAAGGAAAAGCGCTTGAGATCAATGAAAGTTTCATTGCGTTTATGTGCTTGCGTTTTACATTTTCGTAAAAGGTTCTTAATGAATTATTACAAGATAATTTCAACATCTACTATTACATGCAGAATATTTTTTCAGTTACTTGTTAGAATAAGATGTCCACGAATATTAAATATATAATACTAGTAAAATTTTTGTAGTGTTCTATCTCAGCTTCATTGACAGACTCAGACAAATAAAACAGACCATGATAATTTTATAAACAACATTTAACAAATATCAATAAAATATAACGCAGAAATAAACACCCGCGAGAAGTCACAGCTACTAACTGCTAATTCATCAAATGATCAAACATTTCAAAGAATTATGACATCGACGATATCTTAAGCCGGGCAGATGGTATACAAACGAAAGGCTTAACTTCGACCTAACAATTTGTCACAATAATAAATTTCATAACCAAAACACGGCACAACAATGAGCGACTGTATTTGTGTTTTACAAAACCAAACAAGCATTCTTCTCAACAAAGACATCGCTATCGGTAGCCGTCCTGAATTATCTGTCATGTTTCACAAATAAATAAGAGCTATTTTATAACACAATGGGAACACCATCTTCTGTTGGAGCTTGATTCGAAACCATTGAGAAAAAATCTATTTATCAAACAAGAGATGGGCTCCACGAGATAAATCTGGTCGAGTCTATTATTACCCCTTTTCAATCTGTTCCGGGATTTCTATGTACAGCTAAATCAAAATCAACCCCGAAGCGATCATATTCTATTACAGCTTCTATAGTAAGTTGCCATTGTAATGGAAATTTTACCCACCTTTCTATTTTACGAGTCCACCGTGGCATTGGTTTTAATTTTGTTCGCGATGTCTATTATTATTTTAGGAATGCGAAATTTTTGGTTTAAATAATGTTTTGTTTAAACCACTGTTTATAAAATTCGGAGGTAAGGTTTCATTTTTATGTGAGTGTACGAGAGGCGCATACAGTTCGATAACGTCATATCAAACGAGTAACTCATGTCCGCGGACCGCAGGACTTTCGCGAGTCCACCGCTCACGAACTCAGCCTCACGATCGAACACCATGATCGAAATACGTGTACGACCAGCCTGTATTACCATAAACGATTTACCGTATGACGACTCTTTTAGTTCGCGTGGAATATGAATTCGTTCGTGTATTACATGAAATCGAATACATTGTCGAAAACAAGAATAACATGTGCTCGAAAATTATAAAGATGCATTGTTCTCTTAGCATTTTTAAATTAAAACATAAGTTATATCAAAGCGCTCGGACTACTTCAGTAATGTAGCATTTAAGCACGACAAACTACATCATTTACATACGTCGGCAAAATGCGTATGTAACCATACCACATGACTAGCACCGACGGTCGTGACGTCTCCAATGTCATGATGTACAAAGAGATTAATTATTTTACGAAAATTTTACATATTTAATACACATAGAATTAAAAGGATACCCAAAAGTAAAAAGGATATTTGATATTGGTAAATGTAAACACAACTAGTATTGGTAACCTATCCACCTAAAATGTTATCAGATAAAACATGACAACCTGACATAATGACCCACAATTTAATGGGTGTATGATGTATTACGTTGATTTAATCGTAGATGCTTTTTGTTATCAATGGAATTAAACATGATGTTAAGCGATCCGTCATTGTTTTGGGTGCGCGATAATTGCAGGTGACATAAGTAGACTCGCGGTGGAGGCACGCATCATTTGCCGAGCGTCGGGTCCGATTAACTTCCGCGCGCTGACACGGGTGTCGGCCAGACCGTGTGTAATTACGAATTGGGCTTCGGTGAACATCGCCTTAACGACTCCGACTCCGAGCCACTCTGACATTTAAATTCCGCCTATTAGTTTAACAGGGCTATTCAACATTAATCACGAATGGATTGTAATAGGATAATAATAGACCGATTTATGTTCTTAGCTAAAATGTAATTAGGAAACAGCATTCTCAAAACCAAATGAGATGGTTTGAAGAAACGTTGCTGAAACAATAATAAATAATGAATTGGCTTGAGAAACAATTTATTAAAATATTCCTCGCAAACGAGTACCTAATCCTACATTTCCATAAATAACAAATCAATCCTTTTCAAACCCAACTGAGAAAGCAAAAAAGAATCCATAAACCAATAAACACTTACTTGCTGTTGCACATAACAAATGTGATGGACTCCCGCGGCGATCAAATAACTTCGAAAGAGGTCGGACATTTAATTTTAGTTTTATAATAAAGGACATATTGTGTTAGATAAAGGATGGGTTGTAATAGTGTCGCGTCATCTACATTAGTAATGCGCCTCCTGGCGGGGCGTCGCGGCACACAACAGCGTCAAATGCACTATCCTGTTTATACTCAGTACTATTGAAAAAAATTACAAAATAAATAAATTTTAACAAGTCTCCGACTTGGCCGCACTCAAAAATATTTATTCAAATAAGTCGCCATTAACCCGACCGTAAAAGCACGACGAGGGTTGAGGGGCTAGCAGTTTTATTAATATTAAACGAACGCTTCAGTTGACACAAATTGGCGATAACCAAAGCGAGTATGCCGTTAAATTTTTGTTTCTCTTTTTGTTTATTATTTATATCCCAAAATAAGATTGTTACAGTCGTAGTTAAAACCTTGGGATGTTCGTAAGATCGAAACGGTATAAACTTGCGATCAAGACTTAACAGTAAATCGATCTGTGTGAGAAAACAATCGGACGCGCGGTTTCTTGAGTAGGGCTTTGCCACGCCAATATTATTATCGCACCATAAAACAATAAACTTAAGTGCCCTAAGCTCGATCTAGCGCGAGATGCAATTCTTTGACGGTTTAAACAAACTGGCACTTAACTCGTGCCTATACTATACTCTCACAGGAAACGGTCTTTATTGCAAAGATAAAATAAAAGTCTTTCTATGTGCTTCACCTATTGATTTAAAAGAACCGTTACTGACTTTATATACAATTAATAGAACCTAAACTCTTTCATTGTTAAGAAAAAAAATTTAATGATATATTAAGACACAGTTCCAAATAAAAGAGGATAATATTTTATTGTTAACATCTGACTTTATTCCCTCAAACTACGTCGACGTTTCAACGAATTCACGCGCTCGACCAACAACAAAGCAGTTAATTAACCCGTAATTTATATAAATGGGCTCTTGTCGCAATTTGGACAACAAATTTATTTGTGATAGGAGATCTTTTTAGGAGGATACCACTCGTAACAAAAAATAGCGGTAAAATAAATCTAAAAATATAAGTTGTGAGATGACTTTATTCATATGTACATATTCAACATAAAATTTGACTATAAGAAGAGTTTGATGCATTGGCGTTGACTTTACTATCAAGAAACAGCTTCTTCTAAATTAATCGTACAATATACAAAGCACGCACATTAAAAGCTTTTGTTACTTAATTTAGTAGAGTTTGGAACCAGAAGCCAAATAAACAGCAATGCAACCTATAAAAAGTAAGTATCTATCGTGAGTCAGTGACAAAGCTTATGTTGTAATTTGTTCGACACGCCAGGGACAAAATTACAAACAGCTAAGCGATAGGCGATCGTTCAAACTGAGGAATTTCCGCGGGTATGGCAACAATCATTGGTATTCTTAAAAGGATAGGTTAGAACAATGAGCGTGGCCAATTAAAGGAGGCGACAGGACACGAACTTCGTGTCTACACTTCGCCGTTGTTGACAGTTTATTTCATGAACGCTATAATTTTCAATTATATTTCAAAACATACTGGCAAGGTTCCGGTATTCTCGATACTAAGCAGAAATGTCATCATCCCACGCCAGAAAATGTTGGGTTTTGCCTGGCGTAAATATTTTTATTGCGATTTTATAACATATTTTTTCTGCACTCATTCTTGTGTTCCTTATAAGTGATGAGGTTTTATGGACCGTTTTCTGTTTAGTGTTGCAAGTTTCGTTTCGCTTTTAAAGGTGCGATGTTTGAATATTTGAATTGAATTTGAAATTGAATATGAAAGTACTATAAAATCGGGCGGTTACTATTTTGTTTCGATTTTGATTGTGTTCTTATTTTATCACCTAATTCCGATCTTTTATTACCAAACACTTAAAACATAATACCAAACCAGCTTGATGGATCCCGACAAAAGTTTTGCAGCTATACCATTTCTTGTAAGTCTACTTTGAAAAGAAAGTTAAAATAAAAGGAATATACTTTTAGCTAAGGACCTAGATGAGCGCAGAGTACGGTTAATCAGCCGCAGCAGTTTAAAATAATTCCAATGCAGTAAATATAAATTTAAATACAAACTAATGAAATTTATTTTTGGCCAGTCTCAAACTTGAAGTTTATAACTGCCCAGCTGGGTCAAGCAAATAAAAAAGAAACTCGAGTCAATTGGGTGGCAGCCAGGGCGTGGCATTTAACATTGTCCCCTCGCTATAAAAGTGTGAGCATTATTGTCGAAAATTGTGAGGTTCTTCACCTCAAATTGGCGAATATAAGAAACGATGCGCGGGCGTCGCGAAGTCCCGCTGAGCGGCCAGCCTCGGGACTCGCCAGTTTAATTTATCGCGAACAATCACATTACCATATCACTAATATAATGCGGTCGAATCTGCGTATGGGCCTTAAACGGTTTCTCGATTCCTTTGTTGTCCAAAATTTATGAATTCTGTAAACGCTTTCGTATCACGCCTGCAGTCGCAGAACGTACCGGGGATACTTTATAAGCATTGTTTTACAATCGTCTTACAAGGGTTTTACACGGAACTGACAATATAGTAAGATATTGGCACGCGCCCTGTTGGCACAGCTGCTATTATTCCAAGAACGTTTTTCAAAGCATTAGTCTAAAGGTAAAGATAATAAGCCACCGATTTAAGCTTTTGTAAAAGAAGTAAATAGTTATTTATTTAAGCTTATTTATAATAAACATCTAGAAGCGCACGACACCTTAATAAAACCAGGAAGCTTTTAAAACATTTTTTTTTATTATCAATGGGATTTATTTAGTACATTCCGAATACTACAAAGACCACTAATCCAGAATCTAGAAGACCGCTTGGCCAGAACGTTGACTCAACCATTACATCAGTCAAACCTCGTTAACGTCTAAATTATAACCGAAATAAACATTTACAACAAGTCAAATCTAAAGCAGGACACAACCGCATTCTTAGTGGTAAGCCGAGTAGAGCATTATTTAACGCGATCTACAATAGAATCCCTACTTAAAGTTATTATTAATAGCGAGAACCTATCATAATTGAAGTAATATTCAAATGGAGTCACAACAAAAGAATCCCATCTCGTAGCTCAGGTTTCAAAGAATGCGTGTAGCATGGGTAACACAATACGCACCCAGCGCGTACGGGGTCTTGGAAGCTAGTAAACTCTGTACGTAAATTGATGTAACAATACAATAGGTTTTTTCACCCAGTTCCCCCTTTTATTACAACCCATTTGCCCTTTTTACGTATGATGACTACGAATTTGATATCTGTGAACTCGATTATGTACTTACCCATTGGTCGAGTATTCGTAACTAAGGCTACATACGTTATGTGTTGGATCCTCAAAAAGTATTACGATTATTTGAACTAGAACTGTTTAAAATAAAAAGTCAGTCAATTAACGGGTTAAAAATACCTAATTGTTTACGGCAAAAGCATCAGTAAGTTTTAATTTCAGTAGGAAACTTGAAATATGCCGCTTAGAATGTGTAGATAACTCCTTTAAAATAATGTTTAATGTAACAATAAGTTATAAACGGTCGTAAAAAAAATTAATACGTGTATTTTTAATACATGCAAACGAACGTACTTAATAAGCACTTATTATAAGAAAGGATCATGTACAATATGGGCCGCGCCATTGTGAATCACCCAACAGTAGGGAACAGCGATAGAGCCAATGAATAACACAGCGTTTAAATAGAATAACACGATCCATTGCGGCAAGAGCAAGCCATGATTGACACGTGATCCGAGAGCCGTGGATTGAATAGCTCATTCAATTTGGTGACTTTTTAGGGTTCAGTTAAAATAATATACATCATACCCGTTTATGGGAAATACTACTTAGTACGGATTAACGTTAATTAAAATACATCTCTTTCAAAATAATATGGTAACTTATTCCCTTTGGATTGGTGTACTCTGTACAAGATTTGAAATATTACATTTAGCTTTCACATAATGTAGATTCAAACCGCATGAGTTTTCTGTACTTAGATGACCAAGGTTCGCCAAGGATTTAAATCCAAAAATAAATTAATTGCAGGAATAAATTCGTTTGGGTTACATAGAACTTACATCGATGGAACCCCGCTGTCGAAAAAATATTACGCTTCACGTATTTTTTATGCAGGTATTTTTATTACCCCATTGTGGGATAAAGATTAGTCCGCAGCAACGCGGAAAATATTTAATAGAGAGTTAATATTACAATGCCCTTGCGTTTGGCATTCGAATTGTGCTCTTTTTTTAAGGACACCCAAGTTAATAAAACTGATTACATTATTGTTGTTTTTTAGTTAAAAAAAACTGGTTCCCGGGACATAATAATATCGCAACTGCCTTTGAATGTGCTTAAATCGTGATTTGATGACAGTAATGCTTTTAATATCGCTTAGATAAGAATGGACAATTACTAGGATAACAAATAAGTTTAAAGCTTGGACATTAAATACATAGCGATGTCGATAAGGAGAGCAAATAAAAATACTATATCATGGTAACGATAAAATCTTTTTGTGACGCAAAAAAAATCGCAAATGTGTAAAGTAAGATAAGACGTCGGCGGGTATGCCAAAACGCTCAGCCCATTTCGCAGGCAAATGGTAAAAATGCGGTAGCCAAGCCTAAAAAACGTAAAGGGACCACCATGTAAATTATTTCACTGCCTGGCCAACTTGAATTATCGTACTCGAGTCGCAATAAAACTCCGACACCGGAGGTTTTATCAGGAATGAAGGAACATGTTGCCATATTTCATTAGGCCAACGGCAACGGACCGCTTGTGTACGGGCGCAAAAATATTATATTAATCTCCCAAGTTACGGCGTTTGCATCATTGTGTCCCTTGTACAGTTGATATTTATTGTGTTTGTGGAAGGAGTAGGCGCGACAGTCCCTTCCTGGCACAGCGATGCAAAATTTGTCACCGTTTCTGTGTTTACATCATAAATAACAATACCAAACACCATTACCTCGTTTGCATCAATTTAAATAATAAAATCATTTGCTGGTTTTTAGAATAAATTGCACATAAAATTTATAGCAAAATGAGTTTTTTTTCTGTCGGATTTTATTCACTGCTTCTATTTTAATGAATTTCGTATAATTTCCTCTTAAATCTAGCAATAATTATCTAGTATTTGAAATGTGGTTCTTTAAATATCATATTTAGATTTGAAACGAGATAAAATAAAACATAAATACAATAAAGATACTAGAATTAAATACAGATGTTTTGCGAAATCTTTAAAATAAATCTCCGGGTATAAAGTTTGCCGTACATCAGAGCGAAGAATTTAATCACATGAGTCAACATAGTGGCCGGTATGCCGATGATATCTGGAGACGTTCATTGGCGGCACACAAGCCGAACAAATTGGACGGTTGTGTGCGAACACAACAAATGTTACAATTGAAATTTCTAAGATGCCTACTAACATTCTTCTTAGTAGAAGCACGTATTTCACCGCGGGGGATGTCACGCAGCCCCGTTCTTTAATACAAAAACGACGTAAAGCCGTTTTTCACACCTTATAATTGTATCACAAATGGTGCGATATTGGTTACGAACGTGACTCACAATTCTCTATATCCTGGCATTATTAAGATTTTTTTTTACATAAAAATGAAGTACAAATTCTTGTACACAATCTACAGTTATTTGAAAAATGTACAACATAATATAGTACTTCCACACGAGAACAAGCTTTTGTATGAGCTTTCTTTTAGACAATAGCATAGTAAAGTCCGTATCACACGCCGATAACCGATGAATGTCATGTTATCAATGAGTCACTCAATCATTCATCAATCATTAGTCAGCGTCTACGGCTAACCTTTCATAGTAGACAATGGTAAATCATAATGAAAACTTGTTACTTGTTATAACGTACAAGAGTACATAGATTTGTTCTGTTCTGTAGTTTAATAGGATGAATAAACTTTGATCTTATTGTAGTCCAATTCCTTATAGATCAGTTTAAGTAAACAAGCATGACTAAGTACTTTTTTTATTATAATAATTGAATTGTCAAATTATAGTGACACACTCTCAAAATAAATACAGCATTAAATCGCGCACGCAAATTAAATCTCATATTAATTAAACTTAAACTTCCTTAATATAAGTATCTACGCCTAGTTTGTATCGCCTTAATTGAATAGGTCGCAATTAGCAGATGCTCGGCGTTCACCATTAGTCAGCGGTGTCACCGTAGCCTGTGTATAGTGCAGACGATAGTGAGGGGCGCAGATGTCATCGTCGATTGTTTGCAAATAACAAAGTAAGCCCATGGTTCCGCAACAGTTTCTAATTGTGCCACGACAATGCGTAATCTAACCGGTCCTATTCGACGGCACGTCGTGCGTCTCTGGAGTGGAACAGTACTTACATAGAGCTGACCGTTTGGCATTCTTTGTACTTTTAAACGTTACAGAACAGCAGCTTTTAAAATACTGTTATTAAAAATTGGTAATAAATAATAATTTTATTATTATAATAGATGTAAATATTCCTAATTTGGGGATGATGGATGTATTAAGTATTAAAATAATATAATAAAAATACACGAAAATTAAGCGTGAGTGCAGACATAATCATAATAGCAAATCAATAAGTGTGTATTCTAAATTTATGACAGTAACTTTATTATGTATAAAATCAACATAATAAATCAGTACCAACTCCACAACACTCGTGTTCCGCACCCCGTAGGTCCTGAATCGCCAGGTGCCGCAGCGAACAAATAAACCCGCGTTGGCTCTCTCGCGCACCAAATTGCCCGTGTCGCGATCTGACGCACTACTAAGGGTTCCGTTCACGTGTAAAATCTCTTCAATTTACACGCTACAATTTAACCCGTCAGGGGTTAACACCCGGTAACGTAACACTCCTAATGTTTAATGTGCGCATTAAGTTTTATTTTCCACATTATTCGTAAATAGGATTAAGTAAGGCCGCAAATCGTTGCACAAATCACCTGCAGTTAATATATGTATTGCGATAGTTAGCATCGTTGTGAAATTATTTTGTGCACAATATTTGTTTTTGCTTACCACTCAACTCAGAATTTAGTCGTTGCTAATGTTGATTACCTGTAACAAAAACAAATGTCATTAATGTTAATAGAAGTACTCTTCAAAATGAACCGAATAAATTACTTTGATAAATACTATAAGTACTTAACCCTAATTCTATATCATTTCCGTTTTCGTGTATCCAGAGGCCCCGGCCGTACGCTAGACAGGACGTTAATTAGAAAATTATGTGGGAAATTATTAATAGGTCCGCCGTGTACCCGATTAGATAACAAACTAGTCCATTAGTAGTACAAGGATATAGACTCGATGGACCCGGAATCCCGAAGGGTTGTGTAAGCTGCGGCCATTGTTTTAAGGTCTATATTATAATTTGATGGGGCTGATTTAAAAGGTCCTTGGTGCATCGGATGCGAGATAAAGCGGTAGCAAACAATACGTTGTGAGTCGTCGTGGGCCCGGGGGCGGGTTTGACGCATGGTTGAGGAATGATCAACCGCGTGGAAATGACGACTTAATGGATTATATGTGTCCACCGACACCAAGATAAGTGTCGCGCCCGTATCGGGCCTGTCGCCGGAGATTAGGTACCGAAATTATAAAAATTAATATCATAATGGAAATTGACTACGGAATGATTTTACACAACGATGAACTCAGAAGATAAAAGAAATAAAGTGACTGGTAGACATGTAAAGGAGGATTTTGTCCTAAAAAGAAATCAATAGTGGATGCGGACAATTTGTTATTTTATATTTGTTACTTAAACCTATTGACGGGAGTAAGTATTTTACGACGAAACTCGTTTCAGATAAAAAAATCATAACAGAAACCAATCTAAATGTTTTTCAAGTAAAGATTATTACGGGCTTAACCTTTAGTACCTGAGACGGCGCTGCCGAAGCCGTCCCAGGAGAAGGTGGCGAGACGACCTGGCCATTTACCTTAAGAACTGGTTCGAGGTGGCGCGAGACAAGGACTAATGGAAGGACTTGGGGAAGGCCTTTGCCCAGAAGTGGGCCAGTATAGGCTAATTTAAAAAAAAATACCTTTAGTTGCAGATTAATTAATTCCAGCCAGTTGCGTCAAACTAAGAATATCAAGTCGCAATATGAAACCAAATAATGCAACAATAATATTAGAGATCAATATTGTTATTGCAAGTTCCTCTCATGGGTGTTTATAGAGTGTACTAAAACAAAATTATGTATGATCTAAGTTTAGGATAGCAGTAGCACAGCTTAGCTTTAAATAAAATTTGAATATTTTAGATGAATCAGCAAGCTACTGACCTACATCAAAAGCACACGAACCCACGCGAACAATCCAACACCCGGACAGTTGCGTGTCGACATGAAGCACGGTAAATTGAATACAGATACATATTGTTGTAAAGCGCAGATGATGACCCTCCAAATATATATCAAATAGCGCCACAATGAGCAACAATTTACCGCCAATCTGTATTTTTTTAAACAGGACAAGAAACGCCTCGCCACTTATGACAAAAAGTCGAAGGAGAGATCCCCCGCTGGCCTTTTGTAGTAAATGTCTCTAGGCGCGATCTGGACAAACTACCCGTGGGACTCGGTGTGAAATATTGAGGCGGTGTCATAGTGGGACGGACGCGATTCCTATTACAAAGCTATTTACGCTGTTTACATAAAGAAGGTGAGACGCGAATTCTATGGTCCCGACTGGTGCGATTGCAAATTTTCCGCTTCTCGCGTGTCAAAGGAGATAATTTATTGCAATTGAGATATAGCAGGCGCCTCGGGATCGAGGCCACAACACCTAGCATAAATAGTGCCGCGCGACGGACGCGCCACGTCCTCCTATCATCCCGACACCAAATAAAATTATGATCATGACCATTTATTATACGAGATTAAGTAGGATATTTATCGTGAACTAGACCACGAGTATATTATCATTACTTCAGAATAAAATATTCAGTACCTACGTTTAGAGGTGGATCACTAAGCTTCGTACATGAGTAGGTATTTTCGATATCAATGACACATAATAATATCATACGAATGTAAGAATTAAGGGATTCATGAATTTCTTCAACCTATAGATATTCAAATGTTTTACAATTGTTGTTCAAGTTATTTATGAGGTAGTCAATACAGAAAATTCAGGGCACGTTCGTTAATTTTTTGCACATCAGCAGGTGTGAATGAGTCCAACAATTAACATCCAAGCGGACACAATAGAAACAGATGCGTCGCGCCTCCTTGTAAAATCATACCTATACAGTTTGGAGATCTCTTTGTAATTTAATGGCACAGATATTTGAATTCTAAAAAATAAAATAAAAATAAAGCAACTCATAATGATACGATGGTATAAAACATTTAGGTTGTTGGTATAAATCATGAAAGTGATCTAATATCAGTCCCAACACAATTTGTTAAATCAAATTGGCGGCTACACAAAATGCATAATGTGCAGATGTTTAATTTGATGAGAGGTTTGGGGGCTCAACGGTGGGAATTATATGAAAATCGTTTAACTGAAATAAAGGGTGATTAAGTCGAGAATACCGGGAACACGCAATTTTATTCGACAACTAATATGCAAAAGAATCAAAGTTCTCGCGTGTTTAACGCAGGAAACATTTACAAAAATATTCAAATAGTGGCATTTCCTATCATTTTATAACATTTAAGGATAATCATACGGTAGCCTAAACTTATACAGATAAAAAAAAACACATAAACTTGATACCGTAGCACTTATATAATTATTATTTAAATAAAAAGCTCTATTCTGAAAGTTTTGCTGTTTTGTTTTTCTTATAAAAGTAACTACAACTTTCGAATATCTTTATTATGGAATTTAAAACTCATCAAAATTCGTCTTCTTAGTAGATTATATTCGCAATTATATACTAACCATAACTGAACAAAATATTTGAAATAAAAATAAAGTCAACAATATGTTCTCTCCTTTCAAGAAGAATCACAAAACATATAATTATAGAAAGACGTCAAATACCTACCATTAATTTCATTAGCGATAGTGAGTAAACAAAATGTCAACAGTCATCAAATGTCTGCAATACAATTCTATCAACCGGAGTGTTAACAAGCAGCGACTGTGGCAGTGCGCCCGCGCACTACCTGGCCAGCTGCCTCAAGCCCCCACCAAGCTATGCGCGCCTTACCCCGCTACAATCCCTCTGTCTTGCTCACACACGCCATATTCAAGCTTGCTTCAACATCACAAAAAGCGGTTTCGTTCTATGGTGTTGTGTGCCCCATGTCGCTGTGTGCGTTCAGTGTATTTTTCTGACAAGCGTCGCGGCAAAACCGATAGAACCGAACGCGAAACAATCTTGAAGGCGCTTAATTCGTTTTGGCTCTAGGCGTGAATTTACCTGTTGGAACGCGTGAACCGGCGCGGCCTTGTGCGCGAGCGCAGCGCAGGTTCGACTGCGACTCAGTTCCACCCCAGACCTCTGCGTGGTCGGTCGCGTCACGTGCTCTAAGATTCAGTAGGTTGCGGGCACACGATCCCGTCCAATTAGTGTTCTCGCGAGAAACGAGTTAAGTGGCCGGTTCGACTAGTGAAGTACTCGATTGCAAAGCGAAATAAAATGAACTAGTGCGCCGATGATGCGATGTTTAAGTGGAATTTCAGTGCGAAACGATGATAAATAAAACTATGTAATATAAAGTGATAACAGTGAAAACAAAACAATGTACCTCACACGGTTTACGTGCGCCTTGTTGGTGCTAAGCACCTCTTTAACGGTTCGGGGTGCATCGTTATCGGCTGGTACGCGGTACCAAGCACCCGATGAATGCGGGTGGATGACGGATTATGATGGCTCAGGAGTAGCATTACAGTGTAGGCTAAGAACTATAAACAGCGAATTGGAAAACACAAACTTCAGTGCAATTCAACCGCATCCGACGGTGAGGTTGCGTCTTGAATGCAGCGACGCGCTGTTCTTTCAAAGCTCACTTGCTCCGGGTAGCTTTCGTCAATTGATTGAATTGCGCGAGCTTACTATTGAGTACTGCAAAATCGGAAACCTTTCCGACAGCGCATTCACAGGTCTGCGCGAATTAAGGAATCTGACTATAAGGACTCACAATACGGATTGGTCAACTATGTCACTTGAAATAACTCCGAGCGCTTTTTCTCGTGATGTACAAAACTTAGAACGTTTGGATCTCAGTGAAAACAACATGTTAGTGTTTCCAGAGGGAGCACTATGCACATTGAGGAATCTTGAATATTTAAATATGACTGGTAACAGGATGAGAGACATTAGCCATTTTCAATTCTCTTCAGCACATCGTCATCCGACGGAGAAGTGCGGAGACAATCTATTAGTACTAGATCTCTCCCGCAATGTCATAGACACCCTACCTCCGAATCTTATGTCAGGATTAAGAAGACTGCAAAAATTATACTTCCAAGGCAATGGCTTAAATTCTATTGCAGATAGAGCGCTTGAAGGACTCATATCATTAACTACAGTTAGATTCTCTGACAATCAACTAACAAGCTTGCCTCCAGAGCTATTTAGCGACACAAAAGAGCTCAAAGAAATCTATCTAAATAACAACACGATTACAGTTCTCGCCCCGGGACTATTTAGTGATTTGACTCAGCTTTTAGTGTTAGATTTGTCATTCAATGAACTAACTTCAGACTGGATCAACACTTCAACTTTCTCAGGGCTGAAAAGGCTTGTATATTTGGACTTCTCCCACAATCGGGTATCAAAAATGGAAATTGCACTGTTAAGAGACTTGCATAATTTGCAAATATTAAAAATGCAAGACAATTTCATTGAACACATTCCTGAAAATGTATTCAGTTCACTGAGCAATTTACACACATTAACCTTGTCAAATAATAGGCTAACGACCATTGAAAGCTATGCGTTTATGGGTCTACAAGTGTTATCTGTTTTATCTATTGACAGTAATCGCATTTCCAAAATACATCCACATGCATTGAGGAATTGTTCTTCATTACAAGACTTACATATCAATGGAAACCGACTCGATGAAGTACCTCTCGCCTTGAAAGAGATTCCACAATTAAAAACCCTAGATTTAGGCGAAAACCTCATAGTGAGCATAGAAAACGCATCATTTATGACCATGGAACAAATGTATGGCCTCAGATTAACAGAAAACAACATTGGCAATATAAGCAAGGGTGTTTTTGACAAGATGACGTCGTTGAAAATATTAAATTTATCAAGAAATAAAATTCATAAGATAGAAGCTGGTGCCTTCGACGCAAACGTAAATTTGCAAGCTATTAGACTGGATGGAAATTATTTAACAGATATCGGTGGGCTTTTTGCGAAACTGCCAAATTTAGTGTGGTTGAACATTTCTGATAACCGATTGGAATGGTTCGACTATGCAATGATTCCAACTGGATTGCAGTGGCTGGATATTCACGCTAACAGGATTGCTGAACTTGGAAATTACTTTGAGATTGAATCGCAGCTATCGCTCAGTACTTTCGACGCCAGTTCTAATAAGTTAACAGAAATAACTGGCAGTGCAATACCCAACTCAGTAGAAATGTTGTACTTGAATGACAACCTTATCTCTAAAGTACAGTCGTACACTTTCTTCAAGAAACCGAATTTAACTCGAGTAGACTTATATGGCAATAAAATTACAAGTTTGGACCCAAATTCTTTGAGAATATCTGCTGTGCCGCAAGATAAAACTGTGCCTGAGTTTTTCATAGGCGGCAACCCACTAGAATGTGATTGCACAATGGACTGGTTGCAAAAAATCAACAGTGGAAACCGAGCTAGAACACAGCCTAAATTGATGGATTTAGACAGTATAAACTGCAAACTATTATATAGCCGCGGCAATGCTCAAGTTGCATTAATTGAAGCTGCACCACATCAGTTTTTATGTAAATATGAGTCTCATTGCCACGCGTTGTGTCATTGTTGTGATTTTGATGCCTGTGACTGTGAAATGACTTGTCCGAACAACTGTACTTGTTATCACGATCCATCGTGGTCAGCTAATGTCGTTGACTGCGCAAACTCCGGTTACGTTAATATTTTGCCTGAGAAAATACCTATGGAAGCCACTCAACTGTACCTTGACGGCAACGACATAAAAGTATTACCAAGCCATGCATTTATCGGCCGAAAAAAATTGAAGATTTTGTTTTTAAATGCATCCAGTATTGAGACAATTCACAACAGAACATTTAATGGTTTAAAAGAATTAGAAATCTTGCACTTGGATTACAACAGCATCTCTACAATTGAGGGTCAGGAATTTGATGGTTTGGATAATTTAAGAGAATTGCACATCAATAATAACAAGATTAAACACATTGGGAAAGAAATGTTCAATCATATGGCGCGTCTGAAACTATTGCACTTGCATCATAATAGACTTGTTACGCTGACAGTGTGGCAAATTAATCCTGCGATAACGGAAATTACACTTTCATTTAATCCGTGGTCATGTGATTGCGAATACACTGAAATGTTTCGCGAGTGGACAAAGAGAGTGAGTTCAATAACGGATCTGTCAGACATCAAATGCATTTATTCGAAGGGAAATACGACTGAATTGATGGTTTATAACGAAAGCATATTTACTGACCCAGAAACTGGGTTTAAAATTGCAAGTGAAAATGGAACTCTGTGTACGGGATTGCCGAGTATTAACAACAGCATTAATGGCAATTTGACTGCTACTCGAACAATAATTACAAGTGAAGAAGTACAAGATTATATACCGCTTTTAGTAGCCACTCTGGGATGTTTTTTAATTGTATCCCTAGTGAGCATGCTTATATTTATATTCAGACAAGAAATGCGAGTATGGTTCCATTCTAAGTTTGGTGTGAGACTATTTTATAGAGCAAGTGATAGAGAAGATTCTGAGAAAATGTATGACGCATTTTTGTGCTACAGTTCCAAGGATGAGGTATGGGTTACTGAAGAACTTGCACCGATGTTAGAGCGCGGTGACCCATCTTACAAACTCTGTCTGCATTATCGTGACCACGTGACAGAGAAGATAAGACAGGCTGTCGAATCTTCACGCCGCACAATCATGGTGCTCAGTGAAAACTTTCTGCGATGTGAGTGGGTGCGATATGAGTTAAAATCTGCTCTGCACCAAGTACTGAGGGATCGGCGAAAAAGACTGATTGTAGTGTTACTAGGACAAGTGCCTCAAAAGGATCTCGATCCTGACATAAGACTGTATTTAAAAACGAATAAGTGTTTGCGTGCGGATGATAGGCTTTTTTGGGAGAAGTTGAAGTTTGCGTTGCCTGATGTGCGCAATAATCAGCGGTGTCGTGGTGTTCCGAGTCCCGTGGTGAGCGGCGGCTTGCCCATGCACCGACACCACCACGCCAGGAACCACTTGGGCATGCTGCCGCAGCCGCCGGTGCACGGGGCGCACCCTGTGCTCCCACCGCACCCCTCGCACCAGATGCCACCTCGTGCATCACCACGCACCATGTCCGTCCATGTGTGAAGTGCAAATAAACTGTTAAACTGTGACTAATTGAAAGTGATTTTAAAAATACAAAGTGAGTGATTTAGGACATTAAAAATGAAGTGACCATTATGTTTCATAATTGTGTTGGCTAGTCGGTTAGCGTAAATGAACTGTACATAATAATATTTGTAGTTATAGTCGTGTAAATATGCCTGATATTGTATATGTTAAATATTAAGCTTATTTGTCAAATAATCTCTTACGAATGTCAGGTTATAGAATGTTGTAAAAACTTTGTTGTATTACAATGTCTGTCATATTATGTGATCTGAGCTTAACTAAATAATGTATAAATAACTAGATATGTATGAGTTAGGCCTATTCAGGCTGTGTTTGTTGGGCAAAACTTGCCGACTACTATTAATTAAAATGGCAATACTGCCGCAATCTGTGATAAATTTAGATATAGTTAGCATTCATTTTATATCACATTAATGTATATTTTGTATTGTAGTCTGAACTAAAAGAATATTTATTGTGGAAAACATCTAATCGAAAATCGAAAATTTGGAAAAAAAACAGATGAAAAATAAAATACAATTCAATTATAACAAGTTTGTTTTTATGTCAGTATTTAAAAGATTTTACCTAACACCTCCTCAATGCATTACACGACAATTTTTGACACACAAATTACACAAGACAATTGCTCGATAGTATACAAACTACCTAAAAATAGGTGTTTGATTTAATGAGCTTACAATAAACGTATCTATGATTATTGGATAACTGCTTAGCAATAATATCACATACAAAAGCGTGTGGAACATTACAGTAATATTATAGTAACGATGGCTGAAAATGACTTGAAAGCCATATTAATACAGTATTGTTAATGAGAACAACTAATTGTTTCACCTTATTGCATTTGCACCTCATGCAGCCGTACTTCATACATTTAATTTGCATATAAATGGACACAATTCCTTTTTGAAATCTGGATTAATTTATTTTAATTAGTATGTCCACTGCAGCCTTATAAAGAAGTTTAATCAAGTACATGATAAAACAACAAGTAAAATAAGAAATGTAGGAGTTTTTTGGTCTACGTAATTACTTTTTTAAAGCTAACATTTCTTACTCATTCTTATGAGCTAGTGGAAACATATTTCTGTTTATCTCTTATACTACTACTTACCACAAATATAATATTTAAAAATAATTTAATAATGCACATAGTTTCGAGTAATTATGTTCATCATTATAATATATGGTACCTCTCAAAACTATTAACAGCACATTGAAATATTTAACATTTTTATATTTTTCTATAGCTTACAATGTAACAGTGTTATAAACATTTCCAACATAATAGTAACAAGATTGATACCAGACGCAGGAATTACAAAGAATCAGCAGAATCAAGTGAAGCCTACGCATGAGGCCATTTCTGTTCCGTAAGTGAAACCTTATATTGCTTATTCAAATAGGCATATTTTACACATAAATTAGCTCTATTGTGCGATTATGACAATATTATCATATAGCACAGAATAAATAAAGGTTAATGCGACACATATTCGTGTGTTAACACTTCTAAAATGACAAACAAGGTAGGAGGAGTGTTATTTATTGATTTAACAACTGGTTCACACTTAAAAGGCATTAAGAACTAAATAACATCAACTAATGGAGCAAATTAATTAATTAATTTACCTATTCGGATCTGATTTTAATTATTTTTACAGCTTTAACATGGGTCATCACGTTAAATATGTTAAAAAGCCATTTAATAACATTTTTAATGTATTATATCCTATTTTGTTCTCAAAACGAACTAAGAAACAAGCAAATAAATAAGAAAGAGTAAGCCTAAAAATAATAATAAAGGCAAAAAACGGTTATAAATTAAGATATTTTTCAGGGTATTTATGCCGATAACCCTAAAGTAGACAAACATGATCTAGGATTTTATAGAACATTCTAAATCACACCACCTAAAACAAATTTCGTAAATAAATTAATTAATTTACATGATAAATAAACATTTAAAATTTGTAACTTAAATCCGTTATATTAATAAATATCTATGTTTCTCGTACAACATTCCATAAAGATAGAATCCTAGCTATACGTAAGTGGGTAGGCGTGAGCATGCGAAGTTTTTTGCCACAGGATCTGCGCGGGCGACGACCGCGGCCCTTCAATCTGAGGCAACGAGCCTGCCTCACACCTAAGTATGAGCGAAACAACTGGACGCTCGCACAAAAGGAGAGCTTGCAACTTATAGTTAGATATCTTACAATGATGAGAGCTTTATTTACTTGTAGAATAACTATTTCGTAATTTTACAAAAACTTTATTTAAATATGTAAAAAATAGTTATTTTATGTATCTTATTAATTTTATTTCTCATAAGATAATGCTAACCGTACTTTAGGTGAAACAACTGGAGGCTAGGAAAAATAGGTGCTTGCAACTTTGAGCAGATATTTTAGTGTGTTACAACTAGTCATAATTCGAAATGCATTATTGGAATGTAAAGTGTAATGCTTATTCGAACCTGATAACAGTTAGATGAGTATTTACACGTTTGTACCTTACTTATTTAATTTCTAACAAGATAAAACATTCAAATACCAAACATATCTCTATTTCTTTTGAGATATCTTCGTGGGACAAATCTATTTATAATAAGTTCAAACTCAAATCGTATCATTTAGCACTATATTTTGATAGAGCTTTTTATGTTAACTTTGCTGCGATTAAAGCAAGCAATAAAAATACTTTTTCTTGAGGCGCAATCCCAGGTTTAGTTAAAATAAAAAGGGTTTGTTGCACGCATCTGTTCAATTACAATTATTTTGTAGGGCTTACGTAAATTTACAACTGCAAATATAACATTACGTATATAATAATAATTTAAGGTGTTTTTATACGTCCACGCACGTGAAATTTAAACTCATAAGAGTAAATGTGTATTTGATTCTTTGTTTTATTTTTATCGCAGCAATGGAGAAAAATTATCGCATACGAGAAGCATAGTTAATCGTCCAATTAATCGATTAAAATTCTTGCTGGTTTCACAGAATGTTAGCCATTTTAATACGACTTAGTTTCTAGTTAGAACTACGCATACAACAATATAGGGATCTTTTGAATGGTCTATTTAGCACTTTTCACACACGAAAAATATTGCTTCACTGTAGCTAAATAATTACTTTTGTAAATATTGTTTGTCAGCTCTAATATAGTATTCAATAGAAATATCAAATATACATCAGTCTAAAATTCACACTTTAATCTCTTTATTTTTATATAATAAAACGTTTAAACACAAACCAATGGTATAAATCTGTTATTCCAATAAGCATCTACCTAGATTATAATATTTCATGGTAATTAATTACTTTAAGGTCGACAGGTAGAGAATGCCTACTGGAATTAGGTTCAGCTATGTAAACTGTGCATAAATATAAATGAGCCTTTTATTTATATATATATTATGCTTATTAAATAAATAAATAACATTATTATGACGTCATAGATCTAGTCAGTTGCTTATACTCGTGTCCGACAATCTCGAGGGTAACGCTCCCCGGCCGCAGACCCCGGCCTAACGCATACTGCGGTCAACGAAGACCAACAACTCCAGTAAACACTAATAACATCTCATACACAAACACTGCTAAACTTAACATTACCAAAGTCAAAACGTCTAACAACAAAATTAATTTACTTGTCAGCCGTAACAAGACTACAATTCAGGAATTCGCAATGTCACGATTGTTAACATGTCCAAATATATAATTACACGCTTCAGTTTTTTTGACTATCCGTCACAAGTGTCAGCTCGCATGATCTAGGCACAGAAACAATGTGAAATAGCAGCAAGAAACAAGTTGCGTTCTCAGTCCCCAGTCTCCATAAATTAAGCTAGAGAATAACACACAGGTGAAAAAAATAAAAACGCGACGCCGCGCTGTGTACAACATTAATCAGAGCTCTGAGAAGGCGTAGAGAATTTATTTTACGATTGTTACAGCACCGATGAAACGTTAAAAATGCTGTCGGAGCTATATTGAAACATTCGATGCATTGTTCGAGCCCGATTGAGTCGATAACGCACCGCGGTTCCGACTTATAGTCCCACTATAGCACCTTGTTGATTTTCCAACGTAAACTGTCGGATACGACCCGCCCGTAACTAGTTTCTTTTTTATTAGTACTGGTTTAGTGTAGAACGGAACGCGACTCCGTATCGATCGTACGATTAAACCACGAGATATCATAATCACCGGTCTGCGCGTTTATCGAAAGTATAATCGGAGAGCGGCAATAAATTTGTCTCATTTTAATATCCTAGAGCGTGTAATGTTCCGCCATAACCGTTCTCGATGTTTGGACTTAAATCTCATTAGAGGCGCGAGGAGGAAAAAACCGGGCATTGAGCCCGCCCGCGCCCCTCATACGAAAGAGTTCAACGAGATGCCGCACCCGCCGCGAGCGTATTTGAACAACTTGCACTACATACAGCACAATGCAACATTATTCATTAAATTATCAATGTCCATCATCATGTGATTAATTTATCCCTACAATATATATCTAACGGTAACGATAGTTTAATACATAATTCTTTGAAATACCAAAAATTCAAATATTTTTAAAAATACTAATTGACATCTTGATACTTAGCCTTAAAACTTAAATTTACTAACTATGAACGTATATACTCAACAGAAAAAGACACTACTATTATATAGAAATACAAAAAATTCAACACATGCTTAATTTTAAATAACAATAATTTTAATCACACCAACCCATCACAAAGGTGTATCAAATTTAGCATCAAAAAACATGTATTTTTTTCGTGATCGTTAAAAGGCTACACTATTAAAAAATAACGGTGCACTTAAGATGTTCGCGAAATCAGCTCCGGCGATATTGACCGAGCGCTTAAGCCTCACTATAAATACGAGTGTTAATCTCTCTCGTTAACGTTATGAGACGCAACCTGTTATTTTGTACTGCTATTACGAAACCAAACAATATCACGTGCTGGGTTCCGTAGTGACTCACCAAACTAACGATCTTCATCGGACGCGAAACAATTTTGACGCAAATTATATGCTGTTATAAGCAACAACGTTAATTAAGTTGCCTTCATGAGATTAATTTGATTATCAAATTCTTATTTCAATTATGTTCACAGGCAGTTATTATTTCAACGAAGCTATTTGTTTTAACTGCGTATCTCAAAATTAACGGATTATAATCTAGTCACGTCGTGAGACGAATGTAATTTGAATTAACCTCTTTTCGACATAAAAGCTGTTACAATTATGAAAATTACGGCGGACCTATCACGTGTTGTGTTGCAATTGGGACGTTATTCTGAGTAACAAAACGCGTTGAGTAATTTTCAACTAAACGAAATATGATGCAAATGCAATATTAGCATGAGGAACTGCAAAAACTCAACAATAAATTACCTATTACTATAAATTTTATATAATCAATAAAAAAATCGACAAAACTAGATTCACAATCTAAGCCATAGCTGTAAAATCTGAATCCAGTTTCTATCAGTCTATAAAACCATAAGTATCACATCAAGAACTTATCGCACCAATGTCACATAAAAACCACATTTATATTTTTAATTTGTAATAAAAACTCATTGAATTGAAACATGAACCATTTGATACATGAATTCGTCACGCCTAGTTATAATGACCCGAACATTTCTCGCCTAAACAAATGTAGTGGACGAAGCGTAAAACGACCAATAGCATCGCTTTGTTAGCTCGTAAGTGGTACGAGTGGTTACTTTAATTACTTATTGATACCCACTCGAGCCGCTAAGTGAGTAAAGCGGCTATCAAAGAACTATCGAGCCTTATACACCTGTTACTGTTATAACAGAAGTGAGTAAAGTACTGAAAAGCTTTCCGTTCAATTACGAGTAAATTTCAACATCTGGAGCTTAATAAAACGAAGGTTAATTTTGTGGCATTAAAGTTTTCACAGAGTTGATATTTTACTTATGCTTTTGCTCTTCATTTAGAAAAGATCTAAAACCTGATCCCTAAAAAGCCTAAATCGATTTCCGATAAAACAACAAATCCAAAGATTCCAGACACTTCCACACCTCCCCAAATCAAAGTATCCCCAATGGTAACAAGCATAATTGGTTGCCGCAGGTTTAAACGAGTCGCTCGATATAGTATAATGGTTAGAAGTATTTAACGGTGAGATAAAATCTTAACAAAAGCGATTTGGTTAGCCGTCTTGTTTTGGTACTCACATACCACACATATGCATCTATATACCAATCTAACTGACCGTGACCAACGAAATGAGACCTCTAATTCTGGAATACGTTTGTTCTAAATGTTCTGTAGCTTGATGGAGTAGGCGCGGAGAGAGGTGTCATTGTAAAATGGTGGTTGTGTAAATGTATTGACCCCGGCTGCGTGCCGCGAGTGTCGGTGCCTCGTCTATGATATGTAAATGATAATTGGTTCCCGAATAGAAAACGTTCTGTTTATGTTGCTACAAACGTTCGGGGAGCAAGTGTCGATAATAATTTTAATACGCCCATACCGTACACTCTGGCTGTAATTATGTGATAAGATTATGTTAATATTTTCATTTATTTATGACACCATTATGTCAACACGTTGCGTGGCAAAGAACATAGTATTTTTTTCATTCTTTAATTATGTGACATTAATTTATTTCAACGAATTTTATATTGGTTTCCTAATGACATGAATTGTACCCGGTTAGCAAGTTCTTCTTCTATGTAAGTTTTATATGTAGGTACTGTTGTAAACAATAATATAAAAATGAAATACAAAGACGGTGAATACCAGGAGACATGTGAGTGATTTAACAACATTACAATAGACGAACAATCAAGTACAAATAAAATGATAAGCTCTTTATGGATCTCCACATGCTGCCACGAGTTGCCTAAATCCCCAACAATACATTAGAGAGCAAACTCATTTCTTACACAATCAAATAATCCGGCTCAAATCTATGTCGTCAGCGTTTCACCCGGGGGAGCAGGCGAGACGCGGCGGTGGCGACCGAGCCAACCTTTTGTCGTGAATGTCACGCCACTCGAATTATCCGAGACGCTTTTACTCATTAATGGACGGTTTTATTTGCTCTTATTTAATTTAGCATTTATTCAATCTGCCCCCGGCGCGATACGTGTTGTGTGCCGTGTTCTTATTTCGTTTGCACCTTTTGTGACAGGGCTCATTGAGGCCGAGGTGTCGGGATGTGTTCCCGCGGCTCGCGGCTCACTTTACACGTACAACTCCGGCGCCTTTCATCGCGCACAAAGCGTAATTGAATCCCACAGAATCCTACGCAGGCCGTAAGATTTAATAGGGCATTTAAACACTCGCATTGGCCATTGTGAGACGGTTTTGTATGCGATTATTCATCGCAAAACCACAACGCAGCTAGCTTTCCGCGAAAGCGCATTGCATGTGTTAGACTAAGTGCGGCATGAAATGTACCCCCACGTGTGGTTCCACATAAAGCTCTAAATACCGGTTCCACAAACACTGCACAACGCTAAAACACACACAGTTTGCGTAGCGAATCCAACCACACTGGGATATTATTTTCTTAATGTAATTGTTAATAGTTGCAGTAATTTTCTTAAACGAAAGACAGGAATTAATTTTAAGTGTAAAGTTGTGCGTAAGTTGTGTTGGCGTAAGAAGAACCCTCGGGCCTCGAGGCCTGTTCGTAGTCGTATAAATTTAACTGAACGTCAGAGCAGCTTAGTAGTGGTGTAACAACGAATAGGAACTAAACGTGTGGACTGAAAGCCGCCGTTGTAACATGACCTACCGTTTCTCCGCGCAACAACTTTCTAGCTAGAGTGTTGCAGCCAAGCTTCGGAGTTCTCGTATAAATGGGCGCGTCAGTCAGCTCGTAAAATTGGAAATGGATCCTCGTAAATCGGCGATATTGAGCCGAGTCGCAAATTGCTGCGCGTACGCGGCCGCGCATTCGGGTTCTTGATCAGAATGAGGTTCGCAGTACTTATATGCGCTTTTCTTAGGAAAGCTCGTAACTCTGATTCAATGAAACAATAAAATAATATTGTACAAGTTTGTAATTCTTTTTTATCAGCAAGACACGTATAACTTGTAAGTTCCAATTAATTAAAGTTGTTTTATTGCTGTAATACCTACACAATTATATCAGTAAGTGAACGACACTAAGAAAATGGTGGCATGTTTTACAGAGGAGGATAATAAAAAGATGATTTTAAAGCTATTCTGACAAAAAATTAAAACACTATTAATAAATTATCCGGTACATTATATTTGACACTCATGTAACGTTATATTTTTGGTAAGAAGGAACTCCTAGGTGGGCGAGGTATAACTCAACTTGTCATAAAATCTTTAATAGGTATGCGCAGGCTTTGAAACATAAAGGGTATACTGTAACTATTAGTTTAGACTGGATATCTAAAAAAAGCTGTCGCTCCATTCGTCAACTATAAAAATGCATAATCATACATCGATCAGGTAGTACCAAGGGCCAACAATGGGTTGGCCATTGTGGACTGCTATCTAATCGTAATGAATATAAATTTTCAGATGACATTTACGATCGGTGCGCGCCGTGATACTGCATCTATATAAACGTGTTAGATAGAAGTTTTAATACACGCACACATTGGCGAGATCGACAATAAAATACTCGAGTACCATTGGTATCAATTTGTAGCATCGAAAGCGTAAAATATCCCACTTATCTTTCCATTTATCAACAAATATTGTTAGGAGTCAGTGTTTTGAGCAAGTCAATTCTACAACACTGCCATTGATACCGGTTTTACTTAGGTATATTTATATTTTTTTGTTATTGCTTACTAAAAAACAATTACAGGAATTTGTAACAAATACAGAAAGTTGGCCTTACATAAACTTCAATCACTATAATTCTTTAGAAATTGCTAACCCTCCTGCAATCACTACGAAACAAGCTGTAAAACAAAGTTGTAACATTATGCTTCAATACTAGAAGGAAGGGTTCCTTTTAAATTATGTACCACTATTTATAACCAAGTAATATACTACTAAATTTTGCTATGATCAGAAAGCCATATATTTTAGTTATTTACAAATACTCTCTAAGGGCTGGGCTATTTTTCTAACGCTAGATAATTTCATCCGGGGTATCAGTAATTTGGAATTTTTGGTAGTTCTTCAATGTAAAATCTGTCCACGCGTGCAATTTATCTATTGAATTAAAGATACTTAAAGATTGACAAATCGGCCTTTGGTGATTTTCAGGTTATTTGAAATCCATACAATTCTTACATACAAATAACTAAGACCGTCTCTGTCCATTCGTACGTCAGAATAAAATCATAAATATTTATAGCCAAACAATGAATCAATAAAAAAATAAACTGTACTTTAAGGTCTACTTTTATATCAAATTTATTTCTTTTTGTTATATAAGAGTTCAGCATAAATAATGTAATATAAATAATGTAATGAAAGTTATATTCATACAGCATTTTTATTACTAAGTAGCACCAAATTTATACTTAAAAGTGATGTCTTAATTATTAAGGAAAGCGTGGTAACTGACGTGACTTAATTGTGAATCAAGAGGAATATATCCCAGCAGTGTGAACTGGGTACGCATTCATTCGAGGATGCGAGCGGGTGAATTATTTATCACAATGACATCGGCTGGCATATAATTTGCCATGCACGCGGCCCACCATTATGCTCTTCGCCGATTCATTCGATATAATGAGAGCCGCACTCGCTACCGGCCATTTTTCCACACGGACCAACCGAAACATCAACGCAGCGTGAACTATAATCAAAACGAGTATTTTCAATACACGTCTCGTTTTAACTCGGAGTGGTAAGAGGTTCTAGCTTCTTTTCTTCTTAAACTGTTTTAGTGCCTGAAAGATGTTAGTTTTAAGAAGAGGTTTATGTATTTCTTTTATTGCGTCCATATTCGTTGGAAAGTTATTAAAAAACACGTTTGCTTGAATTTATAAAATAATAAGCTTATTATAATATATCCTATAATAAGCGAACCTCAATATGATGTAAAGTTGTTGCTTTTACCGTACTAAGTATAAAGCAAAAATTATGTACTGTTTTATTAAGTTGCTGAATCAGTTGCTTGTAAACACAATTAACCACAACTACATACATTGCTGCTGGAATGGCATTAAAACACTTTACAACCTTACTGATAAGTCACAATAGAAATGAGTCAGAGAAAGACAAAAGGTATGAATATATTGTCCTAACATAAATGAATGTATAATTGCCCACGCGGCAGGCTGCATTAGCACATCTAGATATCTAACAATGCAAATTAGTGTAGATATCAAAACGGTTGATCGGCGTTCAGTCGGTTTGCATATTGTGTATTGTATAGAGTTTATCTCGTTACATTAATCACTTAAGTCGCACGTATAAATAGATGGTAACATGAATAAAAAAATAAGCAAAAACTCAATATGGATTTTATGTACCGATATCAAAATAATAGTGCTTACTCATACAACATGATGATGTATTTAAAATAAATTGGCATCCTGAGTTGTGAAAGCTTTTTTGAGCCTAACAAAATTTTTGTACATGTTTAATAAAGATTGTGGTTTTATCTAACATCCGTTTTGATTCAAAGTTCATCAACAAGCTGAAAAATATTGAGTACTGTTGTGAAAGTACTCCGTAGCACAAAATATAAAATATACGAAAAGAAACGTCAAAGTCGATAAAATTAAAGTACGGAAGAATAGTATTTAACTATGTGGAAACATAAACAAAAATTACATTTGATTCAAGAATTTGTCTGACATCTCAATATTCGACCACCAGCTAGCTCCAAAAAAAAGACGTCTTAAAGTGATTTTTAGCCGTATTTCCAAATTAACCATTTAATTCCTATATTCATAAAATACTAATTTCAGGAAGACACATATAAATGTAGGCATAGACAAGAGTTATGGTATGGTAATAATCGACTCCCGCACGCCATCTTTCCAAACGAAGGGATCACGTAACATACAATGATAGCAAACATTTTTAAAACTTTAACAACCAGTTAAATACCGAAATAAAATTTAACTATATTTACATATATATCAAAATCCATAGACAGAACAGGCAATCAAATATCTAGATGAAATTAGGTTATTAGTTAGATATTTTTGATAGTTTTGAGTAAATTAATTTTCTTTATGGATGGATACATCAGAAATAAAAAAGCATGTATTTGTTTGAATCTGATTTACGTATCGTCATGCTTTAAGCACTTACCAATTTGTGCTTGTTGTCAGATCAATATGATTAATAAAATGTTAAAATATACAACAACTACGAACCACGGATTAAGTCTGTACAAGGATTTAATTAACTCATCGAAATAATATTTTTACAGATTAAGTAAGTTATTTGACATTTCCTACGGCATTTTACAGTAATATAATATGGGACCGACAAGAAAAATTAACAGGCGATGAAGACGTGATAAATTGTTGTTAAAATGGTGAACTATGACACACGTTAGGTTTGTGAGCGTAGCGAGTGTAGGTTCCACATACCAGCCGTGCTTGTACGTCTCGACCGCCAACTAAAAAAGTGACGTCTCATTGATGTATTGACTAAAACGAAGGCTTCTAGACCGTTAGCTAGTTAACAAAACGATACGACTATTAATCACGCTACGATGACTATCTTTATCTTAACGTGTGGGGAAAGTTTAGTAGTGGGACTGGTCAACATGATCCGTTTTGCTACCGACGCGATGGTAGGCATGTCGTATCTTAATACACGAAAAATCTACAGATTTAAGGTGTTTAAAAAACTACGATAAAATATTTATCGTTGAGCAAAGTATTGTATAAAATAAACATAAACATTAAAGATCGATCACATTCGTTAAACATTATAATATTATTTATTAAATATTATACACCTAAACGAGCTGTCACTAATTGGTTTTGAGCGAAGACGATAAAATCGATGGTAAGAGAACAAAAAACTTTATGAAATGTGAAGCAACTTTTTGTGAATAGATTTTATATTAAAAGCATTAATACCTCTTAACGTTACCATTTGATACAGTTAGGGAATTAAGTATACATTTTGTAATCTTATTTGCTCGCAAATAGCTTTCTATTATAAGATAAAGCATACAAATTGATTCTAATCTCATTACAAAATTAAATAAACCAATATCACTATCTTAACAGTTATCTTACGATCCAGTTCCATCTACTGCATCTCGCATGTGTGTCAATGTATTGATAACGTACTGGACACGCTCACATGGAGAGAGTGACGAAATTTACTGTAAGCCAGACATTGGCACCATTAAGCCAATCCGCTAGCCAATAAGGTGGACACTTGACGTATGTCTTTCCATTAGGTTAGCGCGCAAGAAATACATCACGGCGAGCCTTAATCAAAGACGCGAAGAAACCAGCCAAGATTAATACGTGGACAGAGGGGAGGAACGCACGGAATTGGGAATTGGATACATACAAGCCGGACATACAAATGAACTCAGTGAAAATATAAAAATGTTTTCAAAAACTCTATTAAATACAGAAAGGAATCACTATGTGAACAAAGTTCCTTGTTTTTAAAATATGGCGCGCGATCAATTTATGAAGAAGCTGTTTTTTTTGTCATCTAAAGTAAAACTGGAATCGAGAACACTGGGTAAATATGATTCCAAGTAAGACCCGCAGTAACTCATAATTGAATAATCGTGTGGTCGCCGCAGTTTCGCAAAAAAGTTTAAACTTTTCTAATAGCGCGGCAGATGAGACCCACTGAAGGGTTAATTAAAACGAATGGACGGTCATCCACGAGCAGAATGTCGAAGTTTAGCGGATCACCAATTTCAATGCTTTAATATTGTTACAAACTCAGCTCCGCGTTTCTTTAATTAAAATTAACGACGCAAAACTTTGACAGTCAAACGAATTATTAGTACAGAAGCAAACTTTTAATTAGTTCGCCTTCTTCCAGCAATACTTTTGTGCATTTACTTGTCTAAAGTAATTTCAATTAATTTAAATTCTTTCCATGGTTTATATTTTCGTTTGTATTCCCGCTCATGTTCAATTTAATGATCAACAATCATCGTTTTATTTTCATACATTAGAATCATTACGCTTTCATCTAAACACAATAGGATTTTGACACGAAAGAAAACATTCAAACATTTTCTATAATAACTTAAAGCTTCAATCAAAATTGTTATTCACACCAAAGAAATAAATAATTTTAAAATATAAATTGCTTGTGCACCTTCAAACCGAGTTGATAAGTTTAAAATTATAAATTTCACGCCGGAAGGCTGCGTGTACAGATCCATGACAATATTTGACAGCTACTACTATTGAGCTTTATCGAATCATGCATGTCTAAATATAAAATGATCGACTTGTATATAAATTCCAGATACAATTATAGAATATATTATACAATACGATGCATATTATCTACATAGTTACCTATAGCACATATATAAATTACACAATAGGAACGTATATCAAAAGCGTTTCAATACCAAAATTAATAATTAATTAATATTAATTATTATTATTCTCACAAAACCGACTAGCAATCATGATTTAGTTAAGAAACTTGATAATAAAGTTGTATAAATGAAATATATAAACTTTTTGCGCCAGATGTCGACTGCCATTTTAAGCAATACATCTGTACGTGTAACTTACATAGCAACTACAAAGAAAACAACAGCAATTACTAAATCACTTGGTTAAAATTGTCACCAGTTCCGCGCGAAGTGCCGAAGCGAGCGCACGTATCGTAAAGAGCTACATTTCTGTGTTTAACTTTTTCTTCATCTACCTACATATTACCACA
Organism: Autographa gamma; assembly: GCA_905146925.1. NCBI lineage: Eukaryota > Metazoa > Arthropoda > Insecta > Lepidoptera > Noctuidae > Autographa > Autographa gamma. Next base: position 5,516,433 of record LR989858.1, read on the forward strand.
TTATCCAAATGTTTACTGATAATGGATAAAGTGACCGATTTTGTTTGTGATTCGAGTGGGAGTGACAGTGTAGAAGAGGAAATACTAAATAGGAGTGAGCAACAAGTAAATACATGTATAACAGAGAGGAGCTGTAATATTTCGAGTGAGATTATGAGGACTCCAGAGAAGAGGGTTCGCGAGGATAGTGAGGAAATTATAGAAGACGAAGATGGTTTTGTAACAGTTAGAAAAGGAAGCAAAAAGCAAGCAAGAAGGTTGTCTGAGAACTCGCATTGTAGTGGTAGCGGAGTAAAAACCGTACGATCACTGGGTAATGTCGTGAGCATTACGGGAAAAGATACAGTATTGCCAAAACAGTTTGGTTTGGCAAAGCTATTAAAATCAGAAAGTATCAAAAACATAAATAAAATTCAGTATAAAAATGCATATAAAGTAATTTTAGAATTTGAAGACAGAGAAAACGCTGAAAAACTAGTTAAATGTCAAAAATTTATAGATTTGGGGTACAGGTGCCAGTTAGCAGATGCAATAAATTTATCTTATGGAGTCGTTAAACAGATAGACTTAAATACAGATGTAGAAGAAATTCAACAGAGCCTAGAAAGTGAATATGAGGTTGTCAGCGTGAGGAGATTAAAACGCCTTGGAGTGTCCAGGGAATGGGTGGATAGCGAATCAGTTCGACTATGTTTTAAAGGGTCCACTTTACCCCCATACGTGTCTATGTATGGGTGTCGGTTTAAAGTGGAACCATATATGTTTCCAGTGACGCAGTGCTCTGGTTGTTGGCGGTTTGGTCATTTACTAAAGTCATGTCCAACTAAAATAATAAGGTGCCCAAAATGTGGGGAAAATCATAGTAACTGTGACACTACCAACTACAAATGTGTAAACTGTAAAATGTCACATATGGCTTTGGAAAAATCATGTCCCGTATTTATAAAAGAAAAGGAAATACGAAAAATTATGTGTGTGAAGAATACTACATACCGAAAAGCCCTGTCTGCATATTTAGAGAGAACAAAAGCACCAGTGGGACATCAAATAGAAAAGGACACTACACATAATACATCTAATTTCGATAATAGTGGACATACTTCTTACCGGGATATTTTAGTTACAAAACCACAGGTAGAGAAACAAAGACAGGTGAGAAATGATCAATATACTAATAGTGAAGACAGAGGAGACGAGAGTATGGAAGAGTCAGTACATTCATTAATTCTGGACAAATCTGTAAGAAAACAGTCAAAAAAGAAGAAAAAGTCAGGACAGGGTTGTAATCATACATATAACAATGATGAGGCACCTCTGTCACAAGAGGAAAGCATGGAAGAGGAAAAGGCTCCATCACGTAGTTTAGACTTTAAAAAAATTATTGATAAATTAAAAGAACTGTGTTTGTCGGATTGCAATTTTGATGTCAAAGTTAAATTAGTTTGTAATTTCATGTTGGAACAATGTATTCAGTTAGTTTGGAGATTACTTAAGGAAGGTGATGTTTATAATAAAATAATTTCCAGACTCAAAGATGGCTTGTTCACGTAAGACCATTAATTTAAATATAACGCAGTGGAATGCACAGAGCTTGAAACCCAAACTAGAGGAATTTAAATGTCTATTGCTGCAGGAAAAAATACATGTAGCACTAATTAGCGAAACTTGGCTAGGGGAGCACGATTATGTTAATATTCATCAATACAATATGTATAGAAGAGACAGAGAGGATTCGTATGGAGGAATTGCTATTGTAGTTCATAAGTCATTAAATGTGCAGGAGGTCCAGGTAAGTCAGATTAATCCGGGCATCGAACTATTGTGTATTAAACTAAACAATTGTAATTATATTAAATACATCATTTTAATTTATTGCCCTAGTTCCGTTAATACTACACAAGCCGACTGGGATAGAATTTTTTCTTTGTTTCCAAATAATTGTTTGATAACGGGAGATTTTAACGCTCACCATAAAAACTGGTCGTATAAAAATGATAATAGGGGTAAACAAATTTTTGAGTCAGCATTAGAGTTTAGTTTTACGTCTCTGAATACCGGGCAGCCCACTAGGATCAAATTAGTGAACAATATATTGCAATCGTCATCTCCTGATATTACATTTGCATCTGCAAATATTGCTATTAACTTTGACTGGAATGTTATGAATGAAAATCTTGGTAGTGATCACCTATTTATTAAAGTTAAAGTAAATTACTGCGAGGATGTTTATTTCCATGAAAAACGTAACTACAAGTTAGCCAACTGGACTGGTTACAGAGATTGTCTACTTGATTGCTTTTCTCTGTCATATGTGGATGATGATGTTCAGGTTTTATATAATCATTTCTCCTGTCAGATAAATAGATCAGCAGATTACAATATTCCTTTTGTTAAATATTGTATGAGGCCAAATAATAAATTTAAACCAAAAGGGTATTGGAGTCCAGATATATCGAAACTAGTTGCAGAGCGTCGGCTAGCACTCAAAAAATTTAGACGGAATCCAATCCCAACGAACCTTACCTCACTCGAAGAAAAAACGTTAAAGGCTAAACAGGCTATTCAGAAAGCGAGATCTAATGATTATAAGAAATTTTGCGAAAATATTGACTATAAAATTTCTGCTTCTGACATGTGGCGTCGATTGCGGTGGGTTAAAGGTTACAAGAAAACTAATATTCAATGTTCTCAGGAGTTAAAGAGAGAAATGTTGTGTGATCTTACACCGGATTATGTCATTGCACCTAAACCTATCTTTATGTCTAGAAATGAATTGATTGAGTCTGAGTTTACGTTGCAGGAACTAAATAACTGTTTAAAGAAAAAAGATACTGCTCCAGGCGAAGACAAAATTACGTACTCCATGATTTTACACCTACCACCTGTTGGCAAATTGTTCTTACTTCAAATTTATAACATTATACTAAAGTCAGGTAATTTTCCATCACAGTGGCGTGAGATAAGAGTTATCCCCATACCAAAGGCAGGTACTGGCTCAAATGCAGCAAACCAAACAAATAGTAAACCAAGGCCTATTTCGTTAATGTCGTGTACATGCAAAATTTTTCATGCGATGATAACCAAAAGGTTAGAATGGTATATAGAGAAGAATCTGATTTTGTCTCCAAATACAGTTGGTTTCAGGAGAGGACAATCCAGCCTCGATTGCCTTACGCGTTTAGTGACTCAAATACAGATAGGCTTTTCAAGGAATTTCCAAACTATAGCTTGTTTTCTTGACATCAAAAATGCGTATAATAATATATTAATAGATAAGTTGTTGCAGGTTCTTGATAATTTGGGTGTTGGTAGTAATATTTGCGAATACTTGTGGAACTTTCTTAGCGAACGTCATCTTAAAGTTGCCGATGAGTCCGTATTCGATATGGTCAGATATGCACGAAAAGGCTTAGCTCAAGGTGACCCTATGTCTCCGTTACTTTTTAATTTAGCCACGGCTCAAGTTTGTCAGGATATTCTTGAAGTGTACTCATGCCAATACGCAGATGACTTTGTATTTTATTTTACTTGCAAGAATATATTAGAGGGTCAAAACAAAATTCAAAATGCTTTAAATATTTTTTCAACTTTGTTAAACGAATTAGGGTTAGAACTGTCTGTAAGTAAATCCAAATATTGTGTCTTTAGTAGGGGATACAGGCGACAGCAAATACAGCTTCTAATAAATAATAGCGAACTTGACAACGTATGTTATTATAAATACTTAGGCGTCTGGTTAGATAAGTCATTACGCTGGGGTAAACACGTCAACGAAATTGTCGAGAAAATACAAAGACTTCTTAATCTGCTTAAAATCCTTACGAGTCCGTCTTGGGGCATACATCAGATTCATCTCCGTAGGCTGTACATAGCTCTAATTAGAAGTAGATTAGATTACGGATGCTTTCTGTATGACAATAGTGCTAAATCAAATATTTACAAGTTAGAAAAAATACAAAATCAGGCTTTAAGAGTTGTGGGTAGTTTTATAAGAAGCACACCGATACATGTCATGGAGTGCGAGCTCTGTGTTCCTCCACTGCACGTTAGGAGAAGATGGTTAGCATTCAAATATTGCTTGAAGTCCTATTCTGTATCTGATAATGTAGTAATAAAACTGTTGTTGGAGCTCAGCTCTATTAGTCACATCAGATATTGGTCAAATAAAAAGCTTCCATTACTTGTTAGTGTGTTTAAAGAGGTTAGGGATGAACATATAAGATCATCTTCAATCCTAGAAATGTTTTCCTTAGACATATGGGTTACCAGAATTAATGTACAAGACGTTATAAAGATCAACTTGGACTCAATTAAAAACCCTAAGAAAACATATGATTTAAATTCAATCAAAACTGAAACGCAGAGAGAACTATCATGCAAATATAATGAATATTACAAAATTTATACTGATGGGTCTAAAAGCGCTGATGGTAGTGGGGCTGCTTATTACGATCCGTTGAACTTGGATAATAGAAATACTTACTTTAGAATAAATAATTATGTGTCAGTTATGTCTTTGGAACTCTTTGCAATTTCAGAAGCGCTCTCCTATATCTCAACCATTGATCGCAGAAATATATTAATTTGTGTAGACAGCAAAAGTGCACTACAACATATAGCTCGATGCGCCTCTGGGTTCAGAGGGGCACCGATAGCTTATGAAATTCTGTCTAAAATTCTCAATTTTTCTAAAAGTGGTATGAATCTGAAATTGCAATGGGTTCCTTCACACATAGGTATAAAGGGAAATGAGGAGGCTGACCGTTTAGCAAAGTTGGGTATAGTTGAGGGTATAGAAAAATGTATGAACACTAACTATATCGAATTACTACCAAAATATAAGAAAATATGTCACCAAATCTGGAAAGAATACTTTAATGAAAGATCAAAGGAAAAGGGAATATGGTATAGATCTATGGTTTCGGAGCCTCCTCATATACCATGGTTTGCTTGCACTAAGCTTAGTAGAAAATATGTAACAACGGCTCACAGACTGAGATCTGGACACATGCCACTCAATAAGTTTGGATTTTTAATAAAAAAAAATAATTCACCTAATTGTGAGGAGTGTGGCACAGTAGAAGACGTTATGCATCTATTGACGGAATGTGTCAGATTTCAGTCTGCAAGAAATAATTTGTTGACAGAACTTGAGACAAATATGTACGATGTTGGGATATTTCATCAAATTCTATCGCTGCCTAACTCCAGGGCTGCTCATAGTTTAATTAAGTTTGTGTTGTTACGCTTTACTGTATAAGATTTTACTTATAAGGTCCGATGGGACTGGCATGTACATTTGTATAAAAGTCCCTAAATAAAATAAAGAGAAAAAAAAAAAAAAAAAAAAAAAAAATTGTCACAGTGCGTGAATCGTTACAAGTGCATTGGTCCGCATATTTACACCTCATGAAGCCCCGGGGAGTAAAACCGGCTGGCCGGCGCGCGGCGTCGGCTCGCCACCGAGGCCAACTTAAGATGCCTTTTAATTTGACCACTCTCTACCTCGGCGCCTACGCGCACCGACGTAAACAAATCGTGAGACGAGATCAATGAATATTAAGCAACCTCCGAAACAATTTCCAACACCGTCTCAAGATAAAATAAATAATTCTCTCCAAATAAACACGGGAAAAGAAACACTGATTGCTTCATAAATTGTCAAAATGTTGCCATGTGCCAATGAGTTCCGCCAATCGTTTTCAGCTCGAATAATGAATAACATGAGGCAAGAATAAAAAAAAGCATTTCTTTATAAATTCCATCGCGTTTGCGAAAGTGATTGAGATATATTAGGTGGTGTTATTTAAGGGACCCGGTTTGCTGTCTTTGAAATCATCATAATCAATTGAAAAAACACAAGTCATTTATTTACTTTTTTATTACACCTAACACTTGCAGGCGTTTATCAATATTCCAATAGAACCGTGGGTACTTAATAATGGCCGTATAGATATAAAAATACTAACACATCATAAACTGTTCTTTAAGTTTCATAAAATTATTTTTATCTGATAATGTAATGATCGCTGCGCCGGAGGCAAGCCTCGCTTACAGAAATTGGTGTACAAGTATTGGATGTATTTTATAAAATACCGTTAACAAAACGTACATCGAACTTGACAAATTGCTTACGCTCCTAATATCCAGACACCTCAGCCTCTGAGAAGATAGGGGTCTTTATCAACACTTACATCTACACTATGTTTAGATTCCGAGATAACTTGATCGAGTTGATGCGGGGACCGGAGCGCACCGCATCGCTAGTGTTGCCACCAACTGACGATCAAATTAATAATATTTTATTTGTATTACTGGGCACTGAACATTTAACGAATTTCTTTATTAATTTTCGAGAGCTATAAATTCCCATTTATAGCTCTCGAAAATTAATAAAGTAATATTCCCATATTACACGGCATGGTGTTTCACGAGCTAATAATTTAAAGTCAAGGAACCGAGTATGTTGCCATATACAGGCTGTGTCTAATGGATACGAGCTATCGTAAAGGTGTATTTACGGTGTTGTAACTTATTTTTATGGAACACATTAAGGTGCAGCACTATTCTGAACAAACTAGTTCACAGTGTCGAACGCGCCAGCTTGTAGAGTCGTCTGTCGCACATCAATACGGTGAGCACAATCAATATGTTAATATCTGAGATAAGGCAGTCAGATTCCTGAACATAAAACATATAGTCACCGACGTGGAACAAGAGTAACCCACATTCTTGAGAGATACGATCATAAATAAGGCAATCATCTCACCGTTGTAAAGACAAATCTGATGAGATTCTCTTGTTGTTATCTCAATAATATGTAAATAGACTCTTTGAAAACCAATAATATATAATATAATTGCCTAAATAAAGAATATTTTTGGTAATATGTGCTTTATCTAAATATGTGCAAAACCAGTTTTGCTTAGGCTAAGGTTAAATTCATAAATAAAGAATTTTAGATAATAATCTTTGATAGGTATGAGATAATACACGAGTTATATTATTTATGTATAATCAATGAATTATAAAATGTGTGAAATTAAAATTCCATACTAATAAAATCATTTAGATATTTTCTCAAAATCGTTTACCTTTTAATGATTGAAGAACAGTTAAACAATTATTAGACTTCAGATTTTATACCTATGTCCAGGAATATTTTTATAATAATTAAAACTCAAAATATGTGCGCCGTAAAATCGTGATTGGCTCCAAGTGAAAACTCGTTAGGTCGATCGTAAAAGTCGACAATAATTAGGCGGCCACAACCGCGAGAACCGATATGAGCTGATTACGAAAGAAATACAGTCTTACCGCGTTGATTTATTGTGCACTGCGCTGGGTTTCATCGCCTTACCTCACCAGCCTACAACCGTGTACTTAATATGGACTTAATGAAAAGAAATTCTTAACATTCGTCTTCTTGACTATGTTACACTGGAAATACAAAGTTGAAATATTGTTATTCATAAAAATAACAAGCAAATCCAATAATAGTCTCTCCAAATTAACGTTTTATAGACGCCTGCCTCACACTATAACATTATTAAGTAATTTTATACAATCGATGGTTGATTAATATATTAATCCTTGATTACAGCTGAATTCTTCTGTTGGCCTTTTATAATATCAACAAAATGAACGAATCATAAGTACGAATTAGACGAGAAGCAAATTTAATTTAATTGCACTATTCTACAAGTTATTATACTACTTATAAACAAAGGTATAAAACCTTTGTTTATAAGTTGGACTTTTATCTACGATTTTAATAAACAAGCTAGTTGTAACTTACGAGTATTTTTAGGACTTAAGTAGATATAAAAGTCACTTAGACTAGAAACAAGAAAAATATCTTTGCGAAGTATATATTTCGATTTGCGTTCAAGTTAATCATCCCCAGAATGAATAAGATATACAGACTCCAATGACATAATTTATATGCGTAAGTAGACGCAAAATCAGCATAACATATTTATGTAACAAAGCTCAAATTAGAATACTATAAATTCTCGCTCGAAGCAATTTCAATCTTCTAATATGATAAACGATTCGTTCGAGAGAGCAATTACGCTAGGCTGTATTAGAAGCAAAGCAACAGCCACAACCATTACGTGTGTGCCGTGAAATCCATAGACCATTAACACTTTACAATGTGCTACAAACACTTATTAGTCACTTTTAAATATTGGTAAATAAAGCTTATTTAAGGTTAATGTTCAAATCCCGTTTCTAATTACCTATAAAAAGTATAAGCATGTTGTGTAACCGTATTTGAGTTGTGATTGCGGTTTAGTGTTTTTCAATGAAACTGTAAACATGCAAAAACAGAGCAAACGGGAACGTTTTTGTGTGTGGTTCCTGGTAGGTGTTTAGAAGCTTGCTCTAGATCGGATTTGTCGCCTACATTTGTCAGTCATGGCGCGAGGCACGCGCTTGATCCCAGGGTCATGCATGCCCTCGTCTCACTCGTTTCTGCCTCGTTAACACGCTCATTTCAATCCACCTTGTAATGTACGGTAAGATACCGTAGTGCCGATGGTAATCGCACGCTTTGTACTATTACTTGAACTCTTGACTGACTATTATGCGAAACATGCGTTACGCTCCCATATATTCGTATACAAAAAAGTCTGTAATCTTTGATAGTATGTTTAAATACTGTAAAACTCTTTAATTCAAGTGGTGTAGATGCTATGACAGTGCACTATTCTCTTCACGTTATACACTTGTGGTCAACCATTAAGCCGGAACCCCACCGCTGCGCAGGCTGTGCACGGATGCGTGGCTCACCTCTGCTGCGTGGGCTCATTAGTTCGGCGGCGTCGGCCTCCGTTTCCACTGCCGCGCACGGACACGGATGTGTCGCCCACACAGCTCATAGCTATGCGTGGGGTACAGTCACGAGCAAAAATATGTATACATAATAATATGCGAAATTGTTAAACGAAATTAGTGAGATTTTTTGTCGAATCTCTTCTGCCGTCTAGCAATCAATGCATACTGACAGATGACACTTGAAAATAAAAAAATTAAGATAAATTAATTTTCATAAAAAAAAAAAAACTTAAAGTAAATACATTAATTTAATATTATAGATAATAGCGCTTCCGAATAACAATATACTTTAGCTATTTTGTAGTTACATCTGTTATACTTATTTGTATTATGAATATCTAAGTTATTACATAAATTATACTTATCACAACTTAAATGTTTGTATATATACTAGGGACATTAATTGTACCTCCTATTTATAGTTGCGTATTCTTATAATAATTTCTTAACAATATTATGTGTGTATATATTTTTGCTCGAGACTGTACATAGTCGTGGGTCGCCGAGAAATGGCCGACCCACGCAGCTGGGATGCGTCGCAAGGCCGTGGGTTGAGCTACGTTCCGCCTATTCGAGCTAGCTACGCGTGTGTTTATGACGTCAATTGCTGCGTAGCATGTCCGTGCGCTGCAGTGGAAACGCTCTCATACATTTTGTACTAAAGCGAAGCTGAACACACGTGCACAGCTCTCCGTGCGCCGCTGTGGGTTTTCGGCTTTAATCTACGACATATAAATGTTTATGACGGCTATATATTCAAGGAAGTGTAAGAATCGTGCCTGTAAACAATATTTAGTGCTGTGAGTACCTGTCATCAAATTGTATTTGAACAAAAAAAAGAAAGACATTTTAATTACATTCTTGTTAGACAATTTATTGTGTAAGAAAAGTTTAACAACCCCATGACGACTTTTCTTAAATTATTTAAGTTGCATAATATCTGGTTGCAGCTGTTCGTAAAATATAAAGGCAATTAAGGTTTTCTTACTCATAAGAAGTCATATTTAATTCCAATGTCAAAACTTGATCAAATTATTTAACTCATCACCATGAATTGCCATATCCGGTTAGATTGAGATTGGCTGTCACGCTAATAACGCTTCCCTATTAAAACAGATACAGATATTTATGTTTATTCGGCCCATATAATATGCAAATTTTAAAATAAAAATACAAATAAATTAACTACCGGAGACAGTAAATCTAGTAACTATAAAATAAAAACTCTTGAAATATTATCGGTATAAATGTGTCTTACACATTTAATAGCCTCTATTTCTTTATTCGGCTACTGAAGAAGGTATGTACTAATTTAAGTGATACTTAAACATCAAAGAACGTGTATGTGACATATACGACGATTCTTTAATATCTGTCAGCCCACATGCTTTCTATAAAGGGAGATAAGGTACTTACGTTTGTAATTCGAGGAATAATATTTGTTTAGTAGTAAACATTTATCATTCTTTAAAAGTTATGGAGTAAATACTGTTATAATAATAGCAAAGTATCTATTACACTAAAAGTTACGGTGTAAAATCTATAGCTTTAAATTTGTCTGCGTGTGCTGGCGTGTGTAGTCACGCTTGCTTATCGTATAAGCTCTACAACTGGTAGTTCAATAGAGAGAGTGCGTTTGCGCCGCCCGCGACGTATTTCTTTGTCACTGATATGGAATAGGTACGTCACGTAACTACCGAGTTTCTCGCACTTAATACTTATCAACCTACTTAACACTTTTACTAATGCTCAATTAAATAATCGATATCGCCGCCGGCTAAGAATATCGTTTTTCTGCTATTATGTAAGATTTCTTAAATGTTGTTCGTTGTAACATATACAAGGCTACGTAATCAAAGTAAAATGATCGATAACAAGCCTGCGCGATAAATCGATGAAACGTCAGCTGAACTTGGCAACTGTTGCTGGTTTCGATCAGAAAGATAATAATTAATACGGCACTAGATAGATGTTCGGCGCCTGAGCACGTGAAGATAGGTGTTTAGCGATGCCGGCAGTAGCGTGGGTTAATCGAGTCAGCGGTAACTGGATTATGTCATTAAAACTGCATCACACGCCCGTCCGCTCGCCTAACTGGACTTTGAAGATTCAGGAACCAAACTAGATAAATACACAATAACATACTTTGTTTAAAGTAAACTCGATTTAGTCCACACAAAGTCGTCAATCGTACTTAATCCAGATTATTTTTATGGTAGCGTATTCGAAGACAGCGTGCGACTGCCGCGTGGCATGCCTTCCCATTACCGCTTGCGTTCCGAGCAAACCCTAAAATTGGGAGACAAATTTGTGAATTAAAATTCCGTTAGTGGAATTTAACTTATAGGCACCATGTCAACAACTGAAAAATATTTAGTAATCCAGGTATGGGATTATGTCATTATGTATTCTAAATTTAATTTTGTCTATAAAAGTAATTCAATTTAATTATTGATTTTGTTGATTTTAACGCATGTAGTGCAACGTATATTTCCCATACTCAAATCTTAAATTATAACTTGTGTCTACATTTAACTATTTAAACGTTATCCTGTTTCTTTCTTTATTTTGTTTAAGTGGATGTTTTGTCTGCTACATCTATAGTTAGTTGACACTAAACTTAACTTATAGACATGTATTTACCTCCACTTAGTGTGAAATATTTTATGTAGTTTTACCCGAAGTTATAATCGGCTTATACCAAACGGATGTTTAAGATCAAAATTGTGAACTTCGTTACTTACATATTAACATCTTAATTATTGATCGCGTGAGTAAATTTATAGCTGGCCTGCCCGAAAGATAATTTTACAAAGCAAAATAAATACGACAGAGCGACCAAGGCCATAATTAAGAATTAAAGCTCTTTCCGAAATTGTCGCGAGAGCCGGAGGAGTCTCCTGATTTATAGCCGCCGAATAATATTTCCAGTTAAATTGAAAATGTAAATAAGAATTCGCACCAGATTAATCGATAAACTGTACAAGTGAATTCGTCGTAAATTATGGCGATGTCTTTAAGTGTAACCCCTTTATATCAGTGCAAATTAAAGTTGCAATAAATTGTGTTTTATCATAAGCCTAAATCAGCGTGGTGTAACTGATGGTATTTTTTGTTTGACTTTGATTCTGTATGGTTGCATAGTAGCTACATATGTACGCCACAAGGAGGTCGAGAAAGTCAAAGTGAAGCGCGACAAGTTTGTGGTGCAAAAAGTGCTAGTGTAATGGCGGCAGGCGAAACGGGGCTGTTTTTGTTGAGGCCGTCAAAGCTCGGTGTCGCGCGACGCGTCGGCCACTCAAGTGCGGCCCCCTCTAATTGGACGTCTACCTGTTGCTTCGCCTTACTGTTTTTTTCAGTTCCCGAGCGAATACACTCAGAGATGAGCACTCCACGTGAACAGTTTCGTAATACACCACTAGGCAATTTTTCTTGATGTCGTACGTTTTTTATTTAAGCTTGTTTTAAGAATGCCAGATGATGTTGTACGGTTACTAAACTGTACTTGCACAATCTCAGAGACAAATTTTAAATTGAAATATCATACAGCATATCAACCTCGGGAATATCTACTGGTAACATGTACCCTTTTATATAGGTATCCCTTTGACATGGACAAGACATTTAAAGACTCACATTCACTCTCAATCACAATCAAAAGCCATGACATCCTCGTATCCTTACATTATTTTATATCAATCGTTTCGTAGTATCTTCATGTCATAAATCTATACAATCGAGTACAAAATACTCATGATTTCAACACAAGCAGGTGTTGAAATCGCAGGTTAGTGTCGGTAGGAAGAAGGAACTCGAATTAGAAAAAAAAGTAGGAGCAGACGTGACCGTCTACATTCTACCAGACAACGGCACGTTACAGTACGGTCTCATGATGATCGGTTATTTTGGGTAGTTTTTCAATCACTAACAACCGGTGATGCGTGTCCGGCGAGGGTTGAGCTTAGGGCTGGCACATGGCTTAAAACAGTAAATGTAAGTAATTGAGTTAACATTTTTATCGTCCCGAAAGTATTTGACTTCTGGGAGAGTATTTATACAGACAATGTTACCTGGTCGTGCGTCATAGAACCAGAAAAAAAAACAATTTTCTTGAAATGTAGGCAAATCATAGCTATGATGCCAACAAATATCTTGAAAAATGGTCAATGGTAGATGGCCCTAAAGAGGAACAAGTGCGCGACGGTCCGACGCGTACGGCGATTCTCCACGCGCGCGCGCCGTCGTGCGACCGGCCGACCGCCGGAAACGCAGCGACAAGTGAACAAAAACTCACTAACATTCATTCATGGTTTTTTCCCATAACAATCTGAGGAACAGGTTCCTGATAGTAACATCATTGAAAGAAATTTTAGAACGCGTGAAAATTGTTTTAAATTTTCATGTATTTCATAATTATATTTTCATAATTAAACATACCTTGGAATAACACGTTGTCAAAGAAATTCAAAAATACCTACTGTCAATTTAGCAATTTCACGATATTTAGCAATCTAAATAACCAGCCGTCGATTACACGCCGTATAAACTCCCACTAACTTGATTGATGACAATCTGATCAGCTATTTAGCATTCAAGAAATTGCAAGCAAAGTAAGATGGAATCAAGCACATGGCTATTAGTTAAATGATTTCCACCGCGAATGTATGTAGGTCCCGAGGTTCTGCGGTATAAATAAGTTGGTTTTGACGATAAGCGGCGGGTGGTTGCACGATCGCCCCCGCAGCCGTAGCCGCCATTGTTTTGACGTGCCGGTTGATTTGTGCGCGAGCGCCGCGATCGATCGCCCGCGCCAATTTATTACCTTTCCTAGCTCTCATGCGCCGGACTGCATTACCCGCAAATTAGAGAGAACGGTCGTTCCACTTATTTCACTTGTTCCTCTAGTGATACTACAGTTGTTTTGCTAATCAATTGTAAGGGAGCAACATGTTCACAGGCTGGCTCCTTGTATTTATATAATTGAATCATTGTTACCCAGGCTAGACTAAAGAAGGTTTTTAGTAATGCACATTGACCATTGCCGATTTATGAACTTGTACAAAAAAAACTTTTGCAGCTATAAAGTATAACTTTAAAGGAATACGTTACAAAACCTCATAAAGCAAGCATAGCAACATAATGTTTCTACTTAGTGTCATTACATTAGAGCATTTTAACTAGTTAAACTAGCACATTCATTAGCTAAAGTAGTTAACTAAGCTTTGAAGTAAGGCACTACTTCCCATGACAATGTTTAATTTTAGAGCTTTTCTTGTTAAATACCGAAACTCATTAACCATTCCATCGTTACTGTAATGAACTCTAGAATCATTGTTGTTTTACAGTTGTTGGAAAAAGCAATAATAAAGTTGAATTGAGTCATCAAAAATAAAAAAGGAAAAGTAATAAGGTTGAACACGTAATCTCACACGAACCGATAACGGCTAAGCTATAAACCTGGCACTAAAGTAGTAATTAATGTAACCAACATTCATTATACGCAAAGCTGTTGGTACCTGCAAAGCGAACGAATGTAAACAATCATTCGATTAGTTATTCCGGTAAGCGACGCATTACGTTTTAATAGTAGCGATAGCCTGCTCAGCTTTGATTAAAAACTTGATGAAGAGGTTGTAAAACAAACATGCAAGTCACTTCCTTGCTAAACAAACTGACTGGTACTAGCATTGCCAGCTAAGTGATTACTTTTTCCACTGATAATATGTAACTGTTGTAAATACGAGTAAAGCCGGAAACCCACAGCGGCGCACGGAGAGGCTGTGCACGTGTGTTCAGCTTCGCTTTAGTACAAAATGTATGAGAGCGTTTCCACCGCAGCGCACGGACATGCTACGCAGCAATTGACGTCATAAACACACGCGTAGCTAACTCGAATAGGCGGAACGTAGCTCAGCCACGTGGCCGACCCACGCATCCCAGCTGCGTGGGTCGGCCATTTCTCGGCGACCCACGACTATGTACAGTCTCGAGCAAAAATATGTACACACATAATATTGTTAAGAAATTATTATAAGAATAAGCTACTATAAATAAGAGGTACAATTAATGTTCCTAGTATATATAAATACATTTAAGTTGTGATAAGTATAATTTATGTAAGAACTAAGTAATTTATAATACAAATAAGTAAAACAGATGTTACTACACAATAGCTAAATTATATTGTTACTTGGAAGAGCTATTGTCTATACTATAAAAATAATATATTGACTTTAAGTTAATTTTTTTTTTTATAAAAAAAAAAAATTGATCCATTTTATTTTCAAGTGTCATCTGTCAGTATGCATTGATTGCTAGATGGCAGAAGAGATTCGACAAAAAATCTCACTAATTTCGTTTAACAATTTCGCATATTATTAAGTATACATATTTTTGCTCGTGACTGTACCCCACGCATAGCTATGAGCTGTGTGGGCGACACATCCGTGTCCGTGCGCCGAAGTGGAAACAGAGGCCGACGCCGCCGAACTAATGAGCCCACGCAGCAGAGGTGAGCCACGCATCCGTGCACAGGCTGCGCAGCGGTGGGGTTCCGGCTTAAGTATTGACGTAACACGATTTTTTATTTCCTTCCCTGATATGTAAAATCATTTACATTTTGGTACCTTTTTTTACTAGGCAACAGGCCATATATTTTACTTGACATAGTAACATAAAAATATTTGCAATTACATCAGTTAACAGCCAACAATGTTATTTTTAATTGCAACGCTATTTTATCCAAAACAATTAAGCGAGTGTCGCGACAGATGCGATTGAAAATCGTAAATATCGGTGAGGCGGCGCACGTGACACACTAGCTCGTATATAAACTACGAAGTCGGGATCCAATTTCGGTGAAATTTAATGTAAATGCATGAATTTTCCCCGTGCCACTCGTACAATCAGTGTCGAGAGCTGACATTTGCATATGCGTTGCTGAAATTTCAGAATAGCTATTCCGCCAAGCTTAACCGAGTTCAAAACTCGGCGGGCACACGATCCAAGGAAATGTTGCTGCAATGTGGCGGGATGTATCCTCGTGTCTGACATAACGGGGCGAGCGACTCTCCAGAATCTAATATTAAAACGCGCACTACATTCTTAGAATACCCGTACGCCACAAAAATGGTACGTGGAGTGGCACGGTAGCAATGTGAAGCCAGCAAGCTGTTACAAGTGTAACTTATCTTTAGGCCATGTGTTTTTAAAAGACCATAAGGGCTCGCGCCATGCTAAGGGCGTACTTCAAACAGATTTATTGTAAAAACCGAGCAGGTGCTGCGAACAGTGCTCGGTGGCAAATTGGTTGGAAAATCTTATCGGTGTTACGCCGCGCTGCGTCGGGCTCGAATGACAGCGCACATGTCAATATCAGCTGATGCGTATGGTGCAGTGGCCTACACCCCATTTTTTATAAATGTTTCTAATCAAATTTCATAGATTGCTTAAAAGGGTCGAGCATATGTTTGTACGTGTTTATAACGTGTACGTATATACGTGTAATTCATTAAACTCTAATTTTATTTATGCAATACCTATTATTTCCTTTTCAAAAACATTATAATCAGCAGACAATTCAGAGCTGAAAGACGTTCGGTAACAGAAGACATTCGGCGCCTCGAATATGAAGTGCGACCCGAATACGGCAGCGGATCTAGTTAACGGTTTCTCCCAGCCTCAGTTCGTCCTCCGAGGCGTTTCCACTGATTGGAATACCTCGAAGACAACGGGTGTAGAGGAAGCAATCTCAATTTACGAGTTGTGATGCAAGTAATGCTGGCTGCTGCTCACTTTGTAACTATATTGTTATGAAACAGTAAATGTGTACGTAAATTGAATTTAAATGAAAACTGCTACCTACTGAAACTCTCTACATAAACTAGTAATATTTTACAGGACCTTAAAATAATTTTAAACAATCGAGTAATATGCTAATAACGGATACAGCCTGACTTTTTTCAACGTAGGTTGAATTATTATTTTTGGTCTCGTGGAACAATCCCCGAAAGTATATTATTTATATAGGTATAGATTCTATTTGTCTTCTATAAACATAAAAGGCGAAGTACGTACAATCAATCTACATAGCCTTCATTTCAGCATCGTTATGTGAGAAGAATTTATGAAAGTGTAGATAACCCAGTTTTATAAATGTTTTTATTTATAATTATACTGTCTTGTTATTTAGTTACCACTTGGTGTGCAACGTTGTTATTAATTAAAATAAAATAGAAAAAAAAATCGCAGCTCGTTTGTCTCATTACAGTGATGTTTGTATTTTACTTAGAACAGGAATATAACAGTGTACAAAGGCACATATTGTACTAAACAAAATCATAAAAGCTTCACCCTCCTTCGCAATCGGATAAAATGAGACACGTCCCTACAACTCATAAAAAGTATACAAAACGAGATGGTACGCTATCCCGACAATACGCAAAGAGTACGCATTATTTAACAGTGGTCCATAAAACGTGGAGGCGCACAAGTTGTCATCGTAAACGCTAGGGCCATGTCAAGTAAAATTAAATCCGAGAAACGAAAGCAACACCAAGAAACAAAGTTACTATAGGATATAACAATTGAGTACAAGCTAGGCCTGACAACATTTCCGTTTTATCACAAAACCATTGTTTGTATAATGGTTAATAATACGTTTTACCGGCAACATAAACTGAAAACATAAACTACTTCGACAGTAGTAAATAATGTAAACCTAGAGCGCCGAACGCAAGAAAACCCCCATAAATATTTCCTTAGAGGCTCTAAGTAATCCTAGACTTATGATTGAAAAAGCTGTGTAAATAATATAGGTTATAAACTGCTAAAACTGATGACGGCACGTATATTTTTAATTATAACCAATTACAATTTAAGATTAGAAATTTTTTAGTACCATAAAGCTATCAGAAAATGACGCGACACACGTCGGAGATTAAAATTAAACCCACGCCTGTCTCGCATTACAAGTCCAACTGAGTGCGACTTTGTGTGAAACCATTCATAGTGGAGTTTATTCGTATTGCTTACCAACACGGTATGACCATGCGACGGCTACACAAAAGCCTTTTAAATTTTAAACGCGATCAGGATTAACGCGATCAATATAAATAGAAGAAACTGTAATGGGTGCATTTATACTACTATTACTGGTTATCAAAGAGCAATTAAAGAGACAGCCCGCGAACCGAGGGCCTCCGAGCCCGCACGCTCGATTCACTTTTGACTTCGATTAATCGTTCTTTTTGTTCGACAATCTTTTTACATTTGCATAAGAATGCCTTTTGCTGCTGGTGTCCCAATGTGACGGGTGTCTGATATTACATATCACGAAGCCGAGCGTACTAACCATAAACAGTGAGATATATTAATATTTCAGTGCTAAAGTATCGCATTGCATATAAAAACTATCAATAGTCAAGATAAATAAGTTCTCAATCATTGATCGAGGATTTTCTATGAAAACCCTCGAGTATAAATAAACATTGTAAAGAATGCAACGTATTTATATAAACGAGGCATTGACGCGCTGACACCGTTGATGAGTCATAACGCAAGTCATGCGTCTGCGCTGCGGAGGACGACCGGCGCGCGGCGTTTGCGCAACTCGCGCACGCCACGTCCATGCGAACTTGAACTTGCGGTCGGACGGTCAAGCGCAATGTTACCATTCATCGCTGACTTCTCTATTAAAATGAAAGTATAGTACGTAGATACGTTTTATTGCGATTTAAGTTTATGTACTGCTGATTTTATTATATTTGAAACATTTCACAGTAATAGGTGACAATTACTTTGAAAACCAAAACCTCACATTCAATGAATAGCTCAATTGCATTTTTCTGACATATTGCATAATGTTTGAAGCTCATAAGTTATGTTAATAGAGACACAACTCAAACAACCGTCATTAAAGAAAACTTCATTTAAAAGTAATGTTCGATATAACTGAACGCTTAAGGCATTTAATCGATTTAAACCAAGTCACCTTGATTTGAAACCGTAACAGTCGAGTGGACCTGTGCACTTCCCATAAAGTATGGTGAATGAAGTGAAAAGCGTCGTCTAAACAAGTCGCAGTGATTCACTAGTAGAAGCGTCCGAAATGTCTGTCGATTGTGCGACGTGGAGAAGACAAAAAGTTAATTAAAGCCGGTGACGGTGACAGTGCGAAGAGCCGCAGGTGGCTATGGGAAGCGCGGCCGTGCGCGTCGGGCTCGCACCGCGACCAATCGCCGCTAATTGTAACGATGCCAACGAACGACCGACACTGCTTCTATTGACACTGTCAACCGAAATTGATCGACAACACTCAGCTATGAGCAGACATTTTTGTATTTAGTTATTGTAAACAAAGGAGGAATGGGAAACATTTTGTAAGGAAAGAGAGACCTATGACAAAAAAGTTTTACTACTTTTATACCTAGTTAAATCCTTTTATTTAATGACACATCCAGTGTCATTAAAAAAAACCTGATTAAAATAACACAACACAATTGTATGTACATATGACCAGAAAAGGCATTTAGAGAAGTTGAAATCTAGGTAACGCTCATTTACATGATTAAAGCTCGTAAACTTCATAACAAAATGTTAAACAACTTTTATATTTACGGAACAAAGTAATGAATAAAACACCTACTTTATGAGAAAAATCAATGTACAACACACATCCATTGATCGATGTGAAAAGATGAATATTCAGTATGTTATGTGATATAATATATGTGTGTTACCTTCTCATTCTGACTAATTTAGTATGAGTTAGGTGTCGTTCATCTCACCACTGGATTATAAATTTCAGCGGGAAGATATTCCCTTGTAACTGAGACACGGCGGGGCTCTCGCTTATGATTATATTTCGTAACAACCCGCGGATGGCTTGTATTATTTTACAAGTTGAAGCTTTTAGTTCCGTTAAAAGTGAGCAAAGCCATTGCGGTTATTTTGGAAGACAATGTTGCAACACAATACTATTTGAACTTTTTGAATGGTGTGCACGCCAGTATACTTCTTTTTGTTGAGTAAGTTTTAATGTGTTTTTAAAGAAAGTAGGGCGAGGCACGGCTAACTGCAGCATAATAACTACTAAGTTATTCTTACTCCTGTAAGGTAATATTTAAATATTATTGTTGTTCACTTTACAACACAAGCTCATGCCTAACTAGGACGTTGAGAATTTTTGTTATCTTTGTTGATATAAAATAGGTATAACATTGTTATTCTTTTGATCTGTTGTTGAATAATCCTTTACCCAAGAAACCGAGAATAGCATTCGAATAAGAACAGGTGCGCTCCCTTCTCATGTCGACCGTGTTAAAGGAATTAAAGACAATTTATTATCAATCGACATTCCATAACTTTTTAGTAGTGTTAACAAGTATGATCTATAGACGATGAGAATGATGTTAACACATTTCTATGCGACCAATGTTCTCATCACCGCAATCACGACTATTGCATCTACCATTTTCAAATACTGATTATATACAGCGATAAAATCTATAAATATCCATATTTAAATGTATAATGGTGGACGGTGGGGACTCAGCTCACGTGTCTGGGTGCGCATACACACATCTTTCGACGCGACCATTAACGCGCCGGAGATCAATTGGCTTTCGAGCCGTGGGCGGACCGTTTCATTAACTATTATAATATAAAAGCAGTCCAAGCTGATTAGTTCCTTGAACGTCTAACGCTTTTCAAACTATAATCGATATTTATATAAAAATCTTTGAAGGCGTGGTATGAAAGCTCCTCAACGAACCTTATTTTTTACGTTTTATTGAAAAAGAGCAACATAAGTATCCCAAATAAAGAACACCTACCACGCGCCGTAAGCTAGGCGAGATTCCGAGAAACATAAAACCGACGCGATCTATAATATAAAGCATAAATCCATAAAATGATATCGTACGACGCAACGTGACTAATGCATAGGCGATTCACGGGGAGTTGTATAATAGTCGGAGACACACGAATTACCCAGTAGCGGGCGCTTATCTGATAATAAATATTATGGTCCATTCTTTTAGGCGAGACGGTCATTAATCGAGCGGTCGATAGCGCGCGTATCGCCTTACGAGCCGCATTGTTGGACCAACAGTTGTTCCTATTTATCAAGACGCCAGTAATATTGTTGTGGCGCACACAAAGAGCCAACTTGATCGCTCGCGACGCAGCCACCGCCTCCGCCGCCGCCGGTACAACGCCAACCTCTTTGTTTCATGACAAGCGACATTGGTATTAGTGAAATATTAATCTAACCTTAAACTAAAAACGCGCCGGTCACTTTTATAACTTTTTGTAACACTTGAAATTGAAATCTTAGTTACAAACGACGAGACCGAACTAAAAATACACAATAATTATGATTTTTATCAAATTAACACTTATTATTATTTCGTCTATAATTTATTCACACCTTTTCATCTAATGAGTACCGTTAGATACAAATCCGGAGGCTTAGTAGCTTTAGACTATGACAGCCGTATTAGAGTCACGAAATCGTCAAGGTTGAAATGATTTGCATATAAATTACTTTCGTCAATGCGTAAATCCACGTGTTGCTCGGCGAGAATAGAGATTAATATGGTAGGTGTCCGTGCCGTCCGGGTGACAGACAAGTTAAGCTGACATCCGTCAACGCCGCGCGTCGTAATCGCCAGATCGAAGATCGATGCTAAGCCTGGCTTATTGAACTCTTCAACGGATTTAGATCAACCTAACTTGTTCCCAGTTCATCGTTCGTCTTGACCACATCCTACACTATCGAACCAGTTATCTTTCCTAAATCTGACAGATTTCGGGTCAATTGACATTTACGTATGCAAGTGCTGCGAGGAAAGTCGAAATATGGAATCAATATGATTTGCTACCTACAATATTTGGTCACAATCGTAATTCAACTAATAGTAAAGGTACTTTTACCGTCTGTTACTAAGCATTATATTGTAGATCCAACTAAGATAGCGAAATTGTATGTTTCCATTAGAGAAGATACTTCGTCGAACAGGGTAGTCTAAGCCAAGCTGATGTTTTGTGAACGCCGGTATATAACACTCGCTGCACGTGATTCTCTTCAGTGTCTAGTGGGTACAAGTGGTCGTGAAATTTTACGATGGCTACCCGCGCGTAACACTGCTTTAGAAGCTGTCTGCAATTACGGTATAATTGACGCATGTAATCGAGCCTACCTTCTGTAAGAGCCGCCGACCACCTAGCACTTTGTCAAGCCTTTTTCAGTATTTCTCTTTACTGCAAATTACCTAACTAACGACGTCATTACACTTTATGATGAGCCGAGAATAAATTTGTTTCTCTTACCTGCTATGTAAGTGTAAGTAACTACAATTATTTAGATTATCATTTGAAAGAAGTGAATAACCGATATAAAACGATAAAAAAATAGTTTACACATTACGAAATCATTTTGTTACCCAACTAAGAAATAATAATACTTAGGCGTTTGGATTGAATGTACTAAAGCTAAAGTAGTAAGCCAAAGTGATAATTGTTGTTAATTAATGATTGAAGATCATTAGCAAATCACTGTTATAAGAGTTTGTACAAGAAGAGTATAATATCAATTACAATATGAATAGTAAATGAGAGAGAAGTGACGCATATATAAATGGCGTGCTAACGATTCTCCTACAGTGTGTTAGTCTATCGGGAAGTGGCGCCGGCGCTGGCAATGACAACACATAAATAGGTCCAAATTGTGTTTGTAGTGGGGCGGGGGATGTCGGGAGGCTGGCGAGGAAACGAGGAGTCGCTACGTATTTATTCTATTTGCCGAACGTGCCTCTCCGCCGCGGTTGCTGTTTGACGATGCAAATTTATCGCGACGCTTAATAAAACGCGCACCGACCTCATTGATTCGCAGATGTTGCTCATTAAAAGGCGATGCGGCGGCTCGACACGCTCGTCCTGTCGTGGCGCGACTACCTAAACCTGTTAACTCAGCAAATTATTATGAATTGCCGACGTTCCAACTACGTATTTATCCTGAGCCAATAAAATTCCTTGGTCGATATCATAACGCCGCGAGGAGGTACCTATTACATCGTTCAATACGTTGTATAGAAACCAGAGTTGTTGTAACTCAGTAATATAACTACGTTTACAAGCAAGGAAGTGAACATAAGGTGAACATTAGAAGGAACAGGAATGCCCATTGCGGGTGAACATAAACTGCTAGCAACAGTCGTTCGATCCGATAAAGTCCCACATCGGAGGTTGGAGCAGCTCGCAGTTGCGCCCGATATCGACATATTCGAACCCTTCCTCTTTCTCGAAACAATGAAGCTCGTTTGAATCGATTACCGAGTTGCGGCGCCGCTGCACACATTTTTTACGCCATAAAGAGCTTGTTTGTAAAAATAGCAATTTTCTTGCCACTACGCCCTCTTAGTCGAAACTGGCTCGATCGCTTCTCATGCAAAAACACGGGCAAGTTGCGAAAAAAGGTTTCGAGGTGTAGCGTTTACCTCCTGCTGAGAGTCTCAACTTGGCGCGATGCTTGGCGCTGTATGACCCAGCATATAGGAGTAGTGTGAACGCACATGCGAATAATAATTAAACGATATTGCTGTAAGGAATGTCTGCAACACAAATGCCTAAACATTTTATTTTATTGATTGTTCAATTTGTTGTAAATATGTAACAGTTTATTTTATACGTAGTAAATGCAGGTGTTTCTTAAATGAGTATATGGTAGTCGATAAAAACAGCACTGTCGAAGTCAGGACACTTGCACTGCAAATTTAACAAGGGTTTACAAGGCGACGGGCACGGGTACTACAAACTAGCAATGTACAAAGTGTGGCAGCCTCACAAGTAAGCTCAGTTTCGCCTCTTTTAAGCGAGATCGACGCGTTTACCTCTAGCGCGGCTCGGCGCAAATTGATGGTTTCACCTCGTTCCATGCAAAACGATCATAGCGTCCCTCTCGCACGACGCGCGCTCCAGACAACGCGGTAATCATTGTTTTTGAAACGAGAATAAAACGACACCCATTTCAAAGTATACACGGACGGGAGAGAAAAACGAACATGCTGTGGTATTCTGATAAGTTTAAGATAAATAGCGCGCTGAGTTTTACTTGGCCTTTACTCGGACCTGTTCTTTTTTCTGTTCCAATTCTGCGTTCGTAATCTAAACTGGAGATCGATTTAAAATCATATGTAACGAGCTGCATTAAGTTCAAGCATACCCTGTCGTTTGCTCGGGAAATTAAATCAGATAGTCTTTTACTTTCAAATAAAAAATAAAATCAAGAAATGTATATGAGTTGGCCATAAAATTCAAGTGATTCGGCATATTACAAATAGTAAGTAGCCAATAGTGAGGTTTGTAGAGTTTATAGGTAATGCAACATCACTCCTTAATGTAGAATTTTGTGGACTACACATCAAAATAATAAACATACAAAATTCGCTAAATTCATCTACATTAGTTCAATAAAAAAGATACTTTCAAAGAGAAATCTTTGACCCATATCATGTACACGACTACAATGTGTTATAGAGCACGTCGCTATGTACGAGTAAGACACCGCTCTTACAATATTATACATAATAAAGGCTGTGTCAGTAGTTGAGAGGTGAGCACAAAGCGCATCTCATTTTCGGCAGCAAAGACAAAAGCGGTAATTACAGTTAACTATTGTACCTGTTAACGGCGGTTCAGTGCCTACGTCATAGTTCGTACCATGAATACGTGTAACAAGCATGTTATATTACTATTATTGAAAGCACAAGATCAAGTTTTAGGTGTATGAAACATATATTATGATTTTAATTAAGTTTTATATTTAAAAGGAGCAAAAAAAACAAGTGACATTATCAGCCCTTGTCTCATATTGCTACGAATTATCTGAACTATATCATATTGTCTTATTTTCTTTTGTCTCAACTATCCCATGAAATTTTATTAACAAATATCAAAAAACTCAGCAAGAAAAAAAAAACTAGCACTAAAATTAAAAACAAGTTTAATATAAGGTCAGAATTTTGCTAAGCATCCATTTAATACATATTTCCCATAATGAAGGCAATGTCATGCACTTTACTACAATAAATTCATGTAATAAGGCTTCGCCATTTCCCTGTCCCATGAGTCACACATGAACATTTCCATTGTTTTACTTGCATATACTGTAAGTAGAACGAAGAAGTTAAGTAGCATCTAAAGCTCTACTGCAGTCAAATCACTAAAGTTGGAATATTACTACCTCACATATTTTTTATAAATATTACACCCAGTTTACTTTCTATTTTTAACAAACTAGCATCGATGGCCACATTTATCTCACATACGTTGGCAATATCAGATGTTCACTTGTTAATTACGTATTTTTATGACAAAAGGTCTTACTAAAAGGTTGAGATTTTTTTACCTTTGTTACACGATAAATAGATTAGAAAATGTTTTGTAGAAAAGTGCTTTAGTGTATTACCTATTCGTATCAAAGCTTCCGTCCTAGTTAAAGGTATTTTCATGTACATGAAACGCGTTTCAATTGCGGTAGCGAAGTACTTCGAAGTTCGATATAATGTGAAGGTCGTGTTCTCACGTAGTCAAGTGTTTCCTACCAGTTCATCGTGTTTCTTTTGTGTTGCTAGCCAAGTATGCGCCAGGACTAGAAAACAAGAGGAACCCATGTACTTAAACCCACCAGCGGTGATTTACTGCTGGGTTATATTACGAATGCCAAAGTTAACTTCTTGTTTTATTGGTAACAACAACAACAACTACAAGTTGTTTTATAGCATGTTTTACAGAGCCTTTTTTAGATGTAGGACAGGTGTAATTTTTTTATCATTTAAATAATTCTTAAAATTTTAAATAACATTCAATTCAGTAGTTTACCCATGAAAATTTAGCAAACAACAAATTATTCGTATGTTTACACAGTCACAGTCTATTAGTCGGCTTGTGTTCCAGAATACGTGTAAACAAAAGATAAAATGTTCTCGTTGACGACGAAGCTGAGGTCGTGGTGTCGCAATTCGTTTTACATCACAACCCTTTCACTAAAGCTTACAACCAATAAAACCATCGCAGGCGGTGAGCACTCACCTTTATATCGCGCGTTAATCCTGCCTTAGGGGGAAGATTTCAACATACAATGCTACTGGAATAGGTTTTAGTTTTAGTTCAGACCCAGTAAATGTATTATCTAGAAAGATATCAGGCCTGTTATTTTCCCCAAAATATATTTGACAGAATACTATGATAATAGTTTAATATTATTTACTTTTGTTTATTTAATTAGCAGTTTAATAATACATGAAGTACGCGAGTTACAATAATACCACTTTCATATAAATCTATAAAAGCTTTCCTATAATCTTAACAAATAATTCATCAAGTATTCTAGTCTGTTTAGCTCACGCACCAAGTAAACATAAAACCGCAACGTTATCTATCGAATCAATTTACAAAATATATCAAACACGGAATGAATCTGGAATCTGAATAACTCACGATCGTGGTACAAGAGGCACCTACACGTAACAAAGGGTAGTGTCAGTGTCAGGTTGTTCGCGTGACCACGACCGAGCGGGATTCCTCCTCACTCATTTACAGGATCGGCTTACTTCGGCATTCCTCGGAGTCAGGCCCGAAGCTTTATTAGACCGTTGAGTCAACGGATCACACGCCTTAGTACGCCGCGATACTCTCACTGTCGAAGAAGCTATGTTAGGTAAAAGCGAATCTCATATTTATGGCTTTGTGGAATAACAATAAAGGATTTATTCCAACAAAGGATTTATTTGGTTCGACTTTTGTTTGAGGAGTTTATATCACATGGCCTTAATCTATGGTAATGATACTGCCTGTAAGCTAAAAGCTTTAGAAGATTTTTGCAACATAAACATTAATCAATTATTCTTAGAGAAAACTTAACAAGTTCTGTTTCTTTAGGTAACTTGGTAATTTCAGTTACCTAACAACGATGTGACTCCGGCAAGAAAATTAAATTAAACACGCACGAAGTAGCCCCGACGATAATGAAAGCCGAGGCGAGCAAGCAAATTATCATCCAGTTGGCTTCACCGGGTTACGCAAGACAATAAGCAAACAGCTGGCCCGATGTGCAATAGGTAACCCGCCCCACAATTGTGGCCGTTGATCATAATCCAGATAGTGCACCAACTATGGCAGGCATTTGTGTCCGTAGGCCGAGAGGCGCACGACCGCTATCGAAAGTGAATTGTCGTGCTCGCAACAAACATGTCGCCCAACATTTGCTTGTAGTGCCGGCGTGACTAGACTTTCGCGCAATCGGACATTAAGAATACAATCATAAGCGACCTTACGGTTTCCGATCGATGACTTCGACATTAAATCCTGCCTTTTCAATCCAGCTTCCTTTAAGGGATATTGTAAATGGTAAAAGTTGCGACACTCGCTCAATATCACGACGAATTATACAATATTACTTATTCAGTGCCTACCGATCAAGACACGAAAACAGAATATCCTAAAGGAAAATTACAAATGAATCACCCATTGCTTTTGATAGATTATTTTATAAATCAAACGGGCTGAAGCCCAATTTTGGGAAGAAATAATACGTGTTATAGGGGCACAGGTTAACCGCAATATTTACATTATCAATTGTATGTCATCGGCGTCTTCGAAGCGATGTTTTCACTCGCGCGCCCGTCGTGTTACCTTTCGAAAGCGTTGACTCATAAACAAAGCGACCTCTGAACTTAATAACAATGTGAAGCGGGCGTGCGAAACGGGAGATGCACCCAGCGACTTGCAATAATTCTTTCGGGGCCCATCGAGTCGCTAGGTACATGACGTGCCATAATTTAGAGTTGTGTACAAACGGCAAAAACTGTTCACGGTTTGCGGCGATCGCTCGACACGATAACACCCCTATAAAGAAACTTTATTGTCATACTTGTGACCCACATCTGTTGTTACAACTAAAATGGTAAAGAATAATGGGAAAGTTTTAACTCCTTCCAAAAATTGACTGTTATCGATTTTGGTCAATCCTAGATGGCGATATCCGAACTTTAAATTTAATGTACTATTAACGAGACAAGGCCAACGAGAATTTATTGTTGAGAGAAAATATCGTTGCAATTATCTGATATGGCGGGATTCGTGACTAACCAGAGGTCAATATATAATTCGGCATCTTCGACATATAAAGGACCTTGATTTGCTATTGTTTTGTTCTATTATTTTTAGTGTATTTTATTCACATAGGCAACTACATACGTGACATTATTCTTAATTAAATGTTTTGTTTCCGAAGCTAGGTCAAACGAGGCAACTTTACATTAGGTATACTTAATTACGGAGTCCACAATGTTGAATTTTCAAGTCTATTGGTTATATTTAATATTTGAACTTGCTCGTACTCAACAAAAATAAATATCAAATTATGTAATATCTAAACTTTTAAATATAAACTTATGTAACGCGTATTCATTAGTGCTAACGCGTGTTTCGTGTAAGGTAAATAACCAAAGCAATCACGGTTATTACCTTGCTACTATTATTAACATTTCTAGCAAAAGTAGATCAAAATCGGCATGTTATGTCAGAAGACGGGACAGAACTATGACCCTAATGTCGCGTAATCGACAAGCTTTGTTGAGAAACCGGTACTCGTTTAAAATGTTGCATCGGAATCTGTAGACTGTGTACCGAAAGAGCATTACGTTGCTTGGACATCATGCATACAAACTCGTCTATTTTGTTCAGTCGAAGATCGAGTAGCGATCCAGTTTACAGCGATACATAATTCGGAATGTAAGCGGCAATCTGATGCACTTTGGACTCAGAGAATTGGCACAGTACGTGAAGCTATTAAGCAATCCTGCTGAAGGGGCGTGCTAGCTAAACGAAATATTTGTTAACCAGGAGATGACTGTTTGAATATGAAATAATGTTAAGAATTATTTACTAAACTCGCATTAGCTCGCGTTTTTTTTTCAATTTATAAAACAAAAAGTATGTAAATTAATAAAGTAACGTTTACGATACAGACAGGCGATAACGCAGCCCAATAATTTAAGCATTAACAACTTGACACCTCCAAATTAAATTCGTGACCACAGACAATTTCAAATGTACACACGAATTAACAGAAACGTTTTTCGTTGTTCCCACACTCTCCTGCAATTCACTAGATAATATAAAACGCAACGTTAATAGGAACAAAACATTTCCAAAACTAAATAAACACGCACAAGCACGCTCTGCCGGGTTCTGTTTAATTCGATAATTTACAACATTGAATCCGGCGCGGGCGCCTTCGGCTGTAAATAAGATTCTCATGAAATTCGGCGGCAGCCGGCGATCATATCTTAGGCACGCTATCCATCATATGGCGCTAGACACGCAACCATCAACCAAACTAATTATTTCCAAATACAAAACACAATATGTCAATTATAGGAAAAAATCAATAGCCGTTGTATAATTTATTACCTGGTCGTTTAGTTCTACATACCAACTATCCACTTAATACATTGTCAAAATATAAGTTACAGGTGCACAATCTCATTAACGGGCAACTTGTTATTGAAAGTGACAAGCGGTCACAGCAATATTAACCATTACTGCGCTCAGAATGAATAAAATTAAGATAAAAGCAAAGGGACGATACTCCACTTCAATTACGGCAACCCACACAATGATTAGACGTTTCACTAGAAGCGCTACGGCTCGATCGTAGACGGACTTGAGTTATTAAGTGCTAGCTTTGTTACAAATACATTCAACATGACGTGGATTAATGGGATAAAATACCCAGCCTTTTTTTACATTTGATCGCCTTCATTCCTTGTCAACATTCTAACTCCCGGATTAAGTGCAGTCGTTTATCTAAGCATTTACGTCCTACATAGTTGCTCTTTTATGGGCTATTTTGTGGTTGCGCGTAACGTTTTATTTGGCCTACTCGGGTCAGTTTTACACAACATGGGAGATGAAATGAAACTTCACAGCTGCTCTAGATTGATGAGTGGTAATACTTCATAAAACCAACAAGCGAACCTTATTTTTATATGACATCATAAAATTGTAAAGATTTAAACTATGCCCGAATATGATATTATAAGCTGAGCTGTAGCTGTATATAAACGAATAAAAGGAACTAGTCGTTCGTTATCGCGAGCAGAAGGACGACCTTCAACTTAGCTCGACCTGAATACAGAGTAGCGTAATAACAAGAGACACTGGGAGGTAAACGCTTTCGTATGCAAAAAGCGTTAAGTGTTAGCCGACGCGGTTGTACGGGCCGAACATTAAACAAGCGGTTGCGACCGAAAATAGAAATGGGTTGTTTGAGTAGGGTTCTTTCGCGAACGCAATTGTACTCGAACGTGTCTTGTTAGTGAATGCGCTATGCTAATGCCGTGGAAACACTAACATCACCTCTACTTTGATGAATATTGTGTGCAAGAGATTACGTATGAACAACGTTTTCCTGTGCGCCGGCAAGTTCATTGCATTACAACCGTAAAAACGTTAATCATTTAATTGCAACAGCATAATTGTGAGGTTTCGTTTAAGGTCAAAATATCACTTCAAATTACAATTAACTAACTTGTCTGTAGGTAGAGAAACAATTCACATAAACAATTATACTACCACTACCGATTAAGAGCTATTAATTGCGTCAATTTGAGGGTGATTAAATACGAACGGGTATACTGAACAGGCAATCAGTCAATTCCCGACAACTACTCATGTTAATACGATGATTGCTTTGAGTACGACTACTGACGGAGTCGATTCAAAACCTAATTGCTTTAATATTGATACGAGGTGTAAAAATTATAAGTTTTATCGAATCTAATACAGATTAAAAATTGTAAGTATTTAATTTCAAAGTATATGATTGCTTACCTTAATTATGTCCATAATTATATTACCTTAATTATGTATATAATAAACGAATGTATCAAGCAATGAGAGTTGTACGCAATAACTACCAAAGAAGGAAATTGCTTTTTATCTACATCAAGTAATTTAATGTCTAGTTGGCATATCACATATAAATTACAACAACAAACTCAATAACCTACAAAGCGGTACAAAGGTGCACTTATGACACAATGACATATTGTATGCATGTCGATAAAGCGCAGGCACGACTCACCACTGCAGTTTCGATACAGCTTTTACTAATGACATGTAATATCACTATAGTGTATGAAGCACAAAGCGGGATATTAACAGTCATCAAGATAGTTGAGGGGCAGAACAAAGTTCCGTCCTTTTGCGATGTCGAGACGTATAGATGACCCCGCAGTCCGACAGGCATAGTCAACACACGATCAGACACGACTACTTCACATTCTTCAATACTGTTATCATTCTCTATAGCTTATATATGCTTATTAAATAAACACTTATAAAGAAATTTCAAATAGGTACCAATGCATCGCTATCATATCATCTACATTCTTTATACTGCGTCATTTTTCTTTTGCAGAAATTACACCTCGTGAATACATATTCAATGCCACGCCGGACTATCGAGCCCTCTTTGAAGTGTCATTTATAGGCTTATGTATTGTAAGGTAACGGCGACAAAAGGCTAAACCTCGCAATCTTTAAGTAATAATGTATCTTGCGATTATAATTTGATTCGAGTCAGCTTTTATGACCGGATAGGACATTGGAATCGTTCCTGTCTTGCTAAACGGGCCTCGTAAATTGTCGATTAAGACGGTACACATTTGAACGACAAAAGCCCTTGCGTCAGAAACGACCGCCGCGGCAGAGGCCGGTGCTATAAATTTCATAATTAATTTTATTATCGAAGCCATTGCTCGCACGTCGACTTAAAGTGAGATTTGCGATCCAAAGCCACCGCCGCCGTCCGCTTTATCATTAAACGTTCACGATACTTCGCCCGCGCTCCGATTTCATAATGTCCTTTAATTTTCTGTAATTTTTGCTGAATAAAATGATGCGGCTGAAAGAGTTTGGACACGGCATACGGAGCGGCTCTGTCAAAAGCCATCATTGTAATAGAGTTTTCTTTCTCGACCGCTGCGCGGTTATAAAAGCTAACTTATTTTTCAAAGGAAAGTAATGAGAATTTAACTCAGCGGAAAACGGTCGACGGGCCCCGCGTTTTGTGAGCGGCGATGGAGAGAAAACATTTTTTACGTTATTCGCGAGGTTGAACGTCGTCGCGATAGTCCTCGCAGAGAGCCCCCACAAAGGGCCGCGCTCCGACGTCGCTCCCGCCTCGCTCTCTATTATAAGCTTTACGTCGAATAGAAACGGCTTTAATGCAACTTTATACCCACCATGGGTCGCGGAGATCAAAGGAAATTATAGTTTGCGTCCCTAATTACCATAAAACTAAAGGGTCAAATTAAATAAACAAATAATAAAATTACTTTTAAAAACGATATACGTAATGTAAACATAGACAAATTTCTAGAATATAGAAAACGATTTCAACCACGATTTAGATGAAATTGGTAGATAATACGCGCGTGTTAATCTTAATTTAGACATAATAAGCGGTACATAGGAGGGTCGCAACCAAAGAGACCTTTAACTTCGTTAACGCCATATACGATGACAGTATTGTAACCGCGAATGGCGTTCAGGAAAAACGTGACTTTCTTCAACCCGGCTCACTGTTTATTGTTACTTACCAAAGCGAACGCAGTAGCGATTTTAATCCGGTCTTTTACTTTTCTACATTTTAAAAGCTCTTATAAAGTAAGGGACTTAGAATCGGATTGATCTTACTGCAACTATCGTAAAACGTAAAGCGACTTTGCGCGTTTCAAAATGAGAGAAATATGTGCATACATTGAGTGCATCAGCTGCACAAAAAGGCACAATCTCGCCAAGATAGGATAACAAGATAACAAGCGTAGAGCGGCGGACTAAGACGGATAAAAACAAGACATGGAGCCTACTCGCAGACGTGTACCTTGTTTACTTAAACGAGGCCCACATTAAGTGCCTCCGGAGTAGATGCCGCACATCTCCGGTTCGCTGTGGTGCCCTACGATGCATTTTAATCACATACATGTATAACTTTCAGATACACGTTACTTGTAATCAATATACATTAAGTTAAAACACTTAAGTGTTAACGGCACTTTAGTCCTTGATTGAACAAGGAGTTTAAAACCAAGAAGTCATGTTTTATATTACGAACCCGCTATATTTTTTTACAATCCTCAGTATTCTGGATGCGTTACCTGAAACAGACCAAAAACATGTTAAAATGTAAGTTGTCTCATATAATATGTAAAAATATATAAATAGAGTACGTTTTTCCAATAACATTAAATTTAAGTGAATAATGGCTTTTATATCAACCTTAAATGAAAATAACAAAGAAGTTCAGCTCAGTACAATATATTCCGCTCACGTTATCAAAAGACTTCAACGCGTATTTATCGATTTGCTTTAAAAATCTATGAACGACTCAGAATGAGTTCACACATAACATTTTCATATTTTGGTCACGTCTTAGCATCTTATTATCATGTAACTTGCTTCCAAATATATCTAAGGCGAATGCTTAAAGAATATTCATTATTTAAATATCATTTCGAGTAACAAATTTGCATCTCGATATCACAATCGTTGACAGATTTCGCTTGACATTCAAATCTTATCTACAATGTTAGCCACTTGTCACCATTAAACGAGCATGTAGCTGTTTTAATGTCAAAACTATGTAAATGATGTATTAAATCAGCCTATACCGGATGTTAGGAATGTGCAAACAGGTCGGTAGTAAGTTAACGCTTAAGTAACCGATGTTTTATTCAAGGCATGAGTTAAATGTTTATCTATTGTTATCAGTATGAAGCGATCGTGTCATTACACACGTAGCCTGCCCACGGCCGTGCGGTTGATGACAGAGATGCTGCAACGTACTGCTCCAAACCTAAAGCTTACAGCGATTTGCGAAAACCAATTTTACGTGTATAGTTTACGTACATTTGATAATACATCCATTCTATTTTCTACTCTTCAATTAAAAAATATGCTTTCCATTTCAATACTTTCTTGTAATGATCTCCTACTCCTAACCAAAGCATTGTGATTTGCATTATTTTGAACAACCAGCATTACTGTACTAGCATGTTAACTATATATTAAAATAATACTAAAAAATAATAACCGACGATTACACGTCACCAACAACCATTACCGCTGGCTCTTTTGTAAACTTACATGGGATTATGTCATAAAAAATCGGCCCACTCGTTTGACAATCTAATGTCAGATGTGTGTATGAGAACTTGCGGCTTGTCATATAAAAATATGTGTTACTAACTTTCGGTGTGAACTTCCTTGTTTTGAAGAACATGTTATCTTAATGTAACACTCATAACGTGCCAAGCATACACGTGGTTCATACGTCAGAGTTACGGACCGACGCTTTTATCACTCCCAAACATGCTACATATAAAATACCGGCATCCATTAACAGCTCGAATAAAACGTACTTTAACAACCGTCTACGTAATTATTCATTCAATTCTGATGATACCCTATACACCTGTGAAAGTAAACATGAAATCTCACGAATATTGTTAATATAACGAAAAGTGCCGAACAATCGCTCGTCAAACATTAACAACTCCTGACATAATAGAAACAGAGGAGTGCAGTAATCAACTCTAATAAGAAGGTGAGAAGGCGAAGCGTATTTATTACTTTAATGGAATATCAGCAATTAGGGCTGCAGATAGAATCAGTAGCGCTGACAAGGTGCAAACGAGAGTGGTCCGACCGGATACGTAGGGCCGGCACCCGAACTAGTTGCGTTTCACATCAAAAAGTTTTATGTATAGACGCGATTGTAGGCAGTCAACCCTTTAGGTAAAGACTATAGTAGCATGTACAACTAAGATATATAATACTAGCTTTGCTGGCGACGGTAACAAATAAAACAATGCCGCCGATGAATTACCATAGAGAATGAGCGGAACGGACGGATTAAGTGAAATACAATCAAACAAGGAGGCGTACGTGCCGGGAATTTAAAATAGATAAAGAGAAAGAGTTCCCGATTGGGTGACTAAATGTACGGGAAAATTATTAGTCTCCATTTATGTGCATTCTCATTTGCAACTTACATAAAAGCTCTTTAAGTAGGATTTCCTTTTAAATTCACGTAAAACTTCGAAAGTAGAAAGTTGATTTGTTTCGTTAAATTACTTAGGATCGAGTTTTTAGAAAAAGTATAGAATGTTCTCAGATAAAAAGTTCAAGAAAATTAGGACGAACGAGACGTGTAAAGTCGGTGTCTAGCGTGTGAGTAATTCTAACGCCAAATTGTATATTAGAGGCTGACAATCAGGAAGAGTGTTACCTGAAGGCGCCGCCACCGTTCAAGTGCGCTGACTCAGCAGGGCTCGCACTCCCGCGCTGCCCGCCATTACCGCGCAACTTATCATTACGGAGCCGTCGCGCGCGCACTTCGCACTACCAAAAACACCAGTCATCCGTCCAATTCTGACCAATTAACGAGCCAACTGCAATTTGTAAGCACAAAAAACGAACCGTGACGAGATGTCGATATTACGTGTCCTTGTTAACTACTGTGAGTTTTTATTTTTCGTCGAAATTCTACCGATTCTATTTGATGTCAATAACCGCGTGAGACCCATCTAGATATCTAGGACAAGAAGTTTAACACTACACCTTCTTTGTCGTACTAGGCATCTTATTTTTATTCTTTATTAAAAATTATAAATGCTTCGAAAGCACCCTTACAAGATTAAAGAATATTTAATAATGATTGTTAAAGTTGTTATTGAATGTCGTTGACTCTGCAGCCGCAAAAATGATTTAAGAACGTATTATTATTTTAATTGGAAACCCAAATTTTAAGATTGACAAAGATGAGATCCGCATGTTATACTCGTTTATTATAGCTTATTGTTTTTAATCTAAGCTTTGTAAGTGTTGAGATTTTGCCGCCATTTTTGTGAGTAATCACTAAAGATAATTATTAAAACTAATACTGCGCCGTACAATGGATTTAGGTATATAATTAAGATTGAATTCGCAGACTTTTTGGTAAATTACTTAAACCTACCAATTTTTGCAAATTATAGGTACACAGATCATTAATGACTTGGTAAAAAACATCACTGTGGATTAGGAATACAAATTAGCAATAAGAAAACTGTAATGCCGTAAGAAATGTCAAAATAATATTATGACACGCATGACCTAATTACCTGAAATATTTATCTAGCAGCGGAGGTTACGACCATCTGTTATTACTAGATGTATCGTAAATCTTTTGACAGCATCTTTTATGTTGAGAGCGGCCTCCGAAGACGTCAGCTGACAGCCAACCGAATATTATTCATTGTGCTGTCATCATATTAACTGACAGTACACAAAATAATCTGCTATTCATTTAATATTCATACACACAATTACTTGCAAAATGCTGCCATTACGACAATACCATCATCTCCAACATCCGACGTTAAGCACAATTAATTTAATTCACACACCAACAGCGAGGTCTCTACATTAGATCGGAGATATAATAGCTATTTTCACTTAATTCCATTGCTTACATTTTACACAGCATTTGAGTGTTGAACCGTGGAGCTATAAGCGTTGGAATGCCACGAAGAATCTATTATATTTTCATCTAAATGTAGTGAAAATGAGTTTGTGAACGAAATTTCTGCATAATAACAAGCTGTTCACTCGAAAGGCAAAGCACATAGTTTTAAAGCAACGAGTAGAGTGCTTGTTAATTGATAGGTGCCGCGACTGTGGACGAATGAGATGTCGGTTACGAGGCGCGGGGGCTCGAAGCATTCAATTTGCTCTAAATCAGCGTTGGAAACGCACGCCGGGCCGCAATTAAAAGCCAGTCGAACACAAGGCTGCAGGATATAATCTGCGTCAACACTCACAATGACCGTCCAATTTCAAAATATAATTCTACGCGTCCATAAAACGAAACTGGTAACGAGCAACGCCCAAATTAACGGGCTGCCGTGAAGCCAACCTTTAATTACTTTATTTGAATTTACATTCAGTTACCAATTTACCAACAATTCCCTAAACTAACAGTATCGCATTTATCAGTTTATTAATGGCATATGGAATAAACTATATGTTAATTTGTAAATGAATTATCCCCTATCAGTATAAATTGAATATTAGTAGAAATTTGTCATTTATTCGATGAATAAAAAGAAAAACCAATATATTTTTACGAGGATTCGAATAATTTATTAAATAATAATTTCCGTTTCATTAATTCAACTTTATATGGCATTTAGTCGCAAATTTATACACTTAATACCTGATTTCCTTCTTAGACTAGTAAATACAGACATACATATAAACAGCTGAACAGTAAACACCGCAATATTTCCGACAATAAAGCCTGATTAGCAGTACACACTGCATAGAATACAATAAGGATACGCGAGACGGGAGCTGCCGGTTTGCATTAACAACGCGAGGTGATAACAGACAATAGATAGAGTCGAAGTCTAGAGACAATTGGAAGCGTTGCAGCGTCAAATGAGATGTTCTCTCAACAGCCAATCTCCCAGTTCAATTTGCTCTAAATCAAAGACACGCGCGCTTCGCCGCCCGACGGTATGCAATTATATTACTCGTAATATTGCGCGCATAATTATAAACACTATCAGATGACAAAGCGAACGATACAGTGTTTATCCTAGGGGTTAATTAATCTAACATCGCTTTGGTTTTGTGATTCAATTATTGGATAAGGTATTTTTGTTATTTAGGAATACAATTAAATTTTGTAACTGTAATTGATAATTCCTTGTGTGGGCTTATGCTGCAACTTTCTTATTAATATAATAATTGAAGGATTTAATTCTCCAGTCATTGTACTGTTATTTAAAATTTTACGTAGGTCACTTACATATTTACCAGTTGTGTCAGTTTAGTGAATTTGTGTCCGGAATTTTTTTAATACATTTATTGCATAAAACACACAAACATAACATAGGTGGCAGTTGAATTTATAACATGAAGTAACAAGCAATTTAAAATTGATATTATTTAAGCAACGAAAAAGAGTCAAACCTAAATAAATATATGCTAGAAAAATACTTAAAAAATAAATTGAATATTGTAGAACACTTCTTTTTTTCGGTAATTACTGCTAGGTATACATAAAGAAATAAAACGTGTGTATGAAAGTTAACGTAAACGTTAACTCTGTCAGGTATTGAATGTTCAAACAAATCTACAAACAAAAGAAAAACAGAAATTGCTTGGAATAAGTTGGTACCTCTACTACTTAACGCCGGGTAAAACAACAAGGTTTACTTTGTCCGACAGTTTAAAATTAAAAAAAAAGACGACAATACTATAAGTTTACGATTGTGCTAATTGTACTCGATTAAAACTTAATTTGAATTCACATACCAACTCTTTCTGAGATTAAACTCTTTTATTTGTTTATTTTAAAACTTACTTTTAAACTATCGCTCTGCATTTTTACAGAAATATAATTGACAGGAATAAGCGCATAAATACTTTTTTAAGGCTTGATGACCAAAAAAGGTATTTATGCATGTACGCGCTTTTTCTCGCGTATTATATGAATTTAACTATTTAAAATATTCAATTAGAAAAATGCTTAACAATCTATGCATATTCATAAACAGTTAAAAACTTTTATCAGTATTGAGAGTTGCCAAAAACTCAGGCAAGTAAGTTGCAATTAGTATAAGTTTTCTTAACACAATTATCCGTATATATTGAAGAGATTACTCAAAGCCCTAAGTAAAAGGGCTTACAAAAAGGAATAAAAGATAAACCAGATGTATAGCGAATCACATTTCTTTAGAGGAAGTCTTGTGGTGGGGTAATATTTAATTATCCCGTGGCGGAAACGCGAGGCGGGGTCGCGTTGACCCCACCCGCAAACAAAATGGCCGCCGACGTTACAATTACATTCCTTTATCAAGTCGCGGAAGTCGCCACTTTAATATTTAAAAGTTGGAAAGGTCAAAAGGCTGCAGTTTCCTTTAAAATAGACGAAAATAATGCCTCAACTAATTTAATTCTACCATATGATCTTTGGAATTACTCTCGGTAGGTACATACCTATACGTCAAGACTGACTAATAATATAAATGTCGGTTGCATTCCACATGTTCATATTAGTCCTACAATTACGACTTGCAGCGAACCAACAAAACAAACAACAACCGTCACAATTAGATTAATAAGCGCTTCATAAATTTAAAAGCTTCGTCGAGGTTGTGTGACATGCTCTTATTAAAACTTCATGTCGACTACAACCTAGGATTGACCGGACGAATGACATATTAATGAAAAGTGAACTCTATTTCAGATATATTCAGGATTTAAAACAGATTGACGCTGTGGTCGGTCGGAGCTTGATATTCGTAAGGCCGATACTCGTCCTAAGTTGGCGTGAAATCGCAAACCACCGCAAATGTGCCACTGACGCCGTCTACCGCTTAACTTGATGCAGATGCTCAACTGCAACGCATTGACATTCATAATTACGTTTACAACCAGTCATATAAACTGTTTGCTTTGAAATAAATATTTTTTACGAACAACAAAACACACAAATTGCAAAGAGTCAAACACACCAAATAATCAATAATGTTTTAAAAAAAAATAACTGATACTTGTTTCCTCTTATGTTTATGACGGAGATTAAAGACGAGCATGAAATAATTCTATTTATAGATAGAGTAGCTTCATACATATTTTTAGCCAGTTATATTATATATAGTTAGACTTCAGTAAACTATTTCCAAAAAGAACAATGTTCCATTTTCGCACAATACAGAACAAATCCTCTATCAAAAAATCTTCTAGACTTAATCAAATGTAGCGTTAGAAATGGGTAAATAAAAAAAATAAAATTTCACTGCAAAATAACACACCGCAACGGTATGCGGCACGTTGAAGTCTTTTGTATACTCGTCAAATTTAACTGGTGGGAACGAATGCGCCGGCTTTAGGCGACTATCGAACATCTACTGCGCAGATTTAAACCACATTTATACCAACTTTATAGCTTTTAATAATAACCGAAAAAACACTCCTGTGACGAAATAAAAAAGCGATTAAAAACGCCTTAAATATTCAGGCATAAAAAAGCTCGTTATATAAAACCTGAAACCAAACTTCACCTTTCCGACAAAGCAGTTATTTAAATGGACAACGTTCTCATAAAATGGCAATAATTTATACATGTACTAAATAAATAACTCGACAGTTAAAGAGTGAACATTTCGTATCAATCTTAATTAATACACGCGCTGAAGACGAAGAGTGAATAAATGGGTGTATTAAAGAGCGCATGAGATATTTAATTATTGTCGATTTCGATCAATGCAGCCAGCACTTGCGTGACATGGACAAAAGGGACAATCTTAAAAGAAGCTGACTTCTGAATACAATCGCGACCAAAGGTGCTCACTTAAATATGTATTTCGGTTTCCGACTGATGATTTAAATAATTGTATAATTGTTACTTTGATAAAATCTAGTATTTTTTAACAAGGGCAGGCGCAGTGATCCGTGTAGAAGTAATAGTAGTGGTAAGACTAATACAGGTCCTATTGTATGTATACTCAGTAAATATAGGTTTAGGGTTTTATATAATGCGTTATGATGTGATTGCCAAGTAAATATAACACAAGCCATTTAAAATAAAAAAAAATGAATTATTTAATTTCAAAATTGTTTCCATAATTGTGTTTCAATGACTTGAGTGCGCACCAGTACGATCGCGGTCAACACTTATGCGCGGGCGCCTCCCGCAGTCCGATTAAATGCTCGAGCGGTTTGTGTAATGAAGCGAGATAAATCAACGGCGTCACACGCACCCGCTCCCGTGACTCATGACCTTAAAATTGCAGTTTGTCATTTCATTTGCACTCGTTGCGATTGGATGAAGTAATTTTCAGCTAAGTGTACACGCACTTCAAGTCATACACATTTTTCTCCTTATCATACCAAAGCAATAGAGATGAATTTCTTATTACTCCAATTTCGTCGTCATTCATAGCCCTCATCATCTCATTGTTCAGAACAGGCCTCCTTTTATTTTCCATACCTGGTGCCGTGTTAAACTGACCAAAGCCATGTTTCGTATAGCATAGATATATACGCAAAACAAGTACTTGAATACGTATTTAATTAAAATAATTTACTTTCGTAAAGGCAATTAAATTCTGTCGTCAAAGTTATTTGATACTACTTTTTATCAACATTTCCATCCGCTAAGTGAAATTCCACCGAACGACATACCACCGCGATAAAAAGTATCATACGGGTGTGTTCTTATCCAGGGCATATTTTAGATATTTAAACCAAATACGTTCTCTTACACATGAATATCAGTGCGAACTTTTAGAAATGTGTGTCAATATTCAAACAAAATTACTACGAACTATACACTACTCAATAGCAATAACTGTCAACCACAATATTACGCAGCGTATCTACTACTATTTTAAGCACAATATAGATTAATTGTGAAATCAATACACAAATATTGAAAACTGATTAATAGTTTCTACTAAAACATTAATTTTGCAGATACCAGACCAGTCCAAACCGATGTAATGAAACTCATAACTGTGACGTCACAACCAATTCCGTTCCTGCTCTATATATTTTACCTCATAAGCAATAGCAATGATACATAAATTGACACTAATTTATTTTAAAATAAAATAAGATTCCACCTACCATAAAATGCACTTTTAATTGACCATGTTATAAAAGCTTTCAATAGACATGACAGTTAATAAAACATAATAAGGTCGCTCTTAAAACGCAGGAAACTTGTTAATAATAATTAAATTATAATTATAGAATATTTACGAGTGTACGAAGGAGAAACAGGCTGCCTAGAGAGTTGTCCGAAGTGAAAGTATTACAAGCTTTGCTAACATTATAAACTTTGTCACAACTGAAACCTAGACCAGTTCGAGCTGGGCAAAATATCTCGACATCCACGATAAACACACACATTATTCTTTGATACTGATACATTTACTTCTACCAATATTATAATTTTATTAGTTAACCTAAAATAGGTTAAGCAGCTTACCTGATGGGAAGAAAATATAGCTGCGAATGGAGATTTGTACTGTTTACCATTCATTTTGGAAGATGCTTTAGAGGCTTTTCAGATATGTATTTGGCTCTT
Organism: Autographa gamma; assembly: GCA_905146925.1. NCBI lineage: Eukaryota > Metazoa > Arthropoda > Insecta > Lepidoptera > Noctuidae > Autographa > Autographa gamma. The sequence goes on from LR989858.1 coordinate 5,558,488, forward strand.
GGTCTCGCACAAACACAAATGGAGCGAGCTGGTTTAAGCAAGGAAACATTAGTGGAAGTACTTTTCACTTCCACCAGTATTAGCAATAGTTACTACGCTAGAGTCAATAGTATAGATTGTGTTACACTACTTGTCTTTACTTCCCTTTTTAGAAACTTGTCCACTAGTTAACTAGTAAACTTTTTGCGGAAAGCAAGCAGGTTTATTTTTATTAGAATTCAGTTTAAACATTTTATTGCTCTACAAGACTTACTAGAACAACTGTTATGTGTCAATCCGTTCACTATTTAAGGTTTTAACTTAGGTATTTTATTTACTTTATATGTACACTTTTTTAAAGGAGGTAAAAATAATCAGAAATGGTTTCACTATTTGAAAATAAAGGGACACAAGACATTTATAACGCTAATATGTATTTAAGATACTGTGACTGGTGCAGTTACTTGAATTCATTAAACAGGTTAAAAAAATTAATACAACCTAACTGAGTACAGGATGTCATCGTTAACGGAACCCAATTACCTTCACGAAGTATTCGCCAAATACATTTAAAATGTACACGTAAAAATCGTTTAATTATATTATTAATTCATATAATTAACAATAATCTAAATGTTGATTTAAATTCAAAAGCAACAAATTTTAAAACGCAATTTAAGATTAAGTACGTAGCCCTCCAACGTTTTAAGTAGAAACAATAAATTCATCGACACTAATTGGTGGTTTTCTCCCATTTATCAGCTCATTACATCACAGTAGCGCGAATAAAATAAAATATGTGTGCGGAGCGGTCCGTGCGCCGTGGGCAGATCATTCGCATGCGATAAGCGTCGGTCAGGCACATCGTAAATTCAAAGAGCAGGCCCTGCCGAACTACAGACCTGATTGTGAGCCTTAATCAGTTGTGTGCCTACTCGCAGCTTCGGCTAACGACGATAGCCACACACCACAGCATAACATTCATGTCAATAAAAGCACACTACTATCTTTAACTCAAACTATAACTAACCAAATTAAGCACTGATGTTCCGGATTTTACAAATTTATGTCACAAAGATAATTATAATAAATTTATCAATATTTGAGAGCTTTCATAAAAACTCATGTCTCATTATCACTAATAGACAAACCTACTTGTAATAAATATATAGCTTTTTACATAAGCACATTCCAAGCTGTTGTGTTCCAAATACGAATGTTTGGAAATGGATCCACAGTACGACTACAAATCCGAATTTATTCGAGCGGCTACGCTTTGAAGACGGCTACTGCGTTGCATGCATGCAGATGAGCGAACAACGTTTAATCGTTTAATGGAGACTGCATTAATGTATCAGATCGAATGTTTATTTTTATTCAAGAAAATAAAATTACTCTTGCAACTGAGACAACGAATATTATTATTCTAAATCTGCGTGCGCATATTAGCGCTCACGCATTTCTATAAATGGCAATCTTTACATTATACCTAACATACAAACAATATTCGATTATTGTGGCATATAAATCAACAATGCAAGCGCTAACGTAGCGAAACATAGTTATTGAAATTGTAAACACAACAGATGCAAGCTCGATTCTCGTGACTTGTGCACCAGTGAACTTTAAAATCGAAAACATTGTTTCGAAAATTAATCGATATTAAAGCCACGGTATCGATAGCATTTACAAAGCATGCACGCGTGCGGCAGAAGCATTGGCAACACAAACATCGCCCCACAATTCCATTATAACATTCTACCGCACGAGAAAATAAAAGGTCTCAAATTTACATAGCACGAGTGACCCGATCCGCCAGCACTCGACGGAAATTCACAAAATTCGCGACGTCTCTTTTCAACGTGCCGCTGCTTTTAGCGATATGAGAAGAGAAAGAGCAAAGGAAATCGATGTTGCGGTTCAAGCACATGAGTAAAATGTCATGCAGAACAAAATCCAATTTCATTTTCAAACATTGGTTATGCGCGTGAGTTACAATGCTCGTGCTTGTAGAAACCCATAGTTTTGAACATATAGTAGCGCAAATCGTTGCCTTCAATAAAAATATCAAGTAACTTACGGGCTGGTTTAATGCAACGTCCTACCTCAACATTCAACTTTAGTATTTAGCTAGAATGGAAATATAAATTGTCAATAAAACCCATAAGCTAGTGTCGCAACTTGAATAGAATCTGGAGCAAACGTAATGTAAATGTAAATTTTACTGTGCTCCAAGGCTTAGATCAAGCATTGGCACTGGCTATAGATCAAACTTCAAGATAATTGAGTACGTTATACATCCAAACCAAATGTAGTTTAGTATTAACCAAGAAACACTAATAAAAATGAAAGACCATTCAGTGACCACTTATTTTTTTGAGATATTACAAAATACGGACGTAACTTCATTTCAATTCGTTTAATGAATAAGAAATTTTAATAAGATCAATATTCTATTGACGCAAAATAATTTCAAATCATATTTGATTACAAAGTTGATAATACAGATTAACAAAACCATCGCTCCATGACGTAACCTACTAAAAGGGTAGTAGAACGACAAAGCAGACAATGTTATCTGTACGTCAATCTATCGATCACGCAATTACCTATAGGTAAGTGTTGTGCAAATGCACGCGATATTTTAGCGGCCATTAACCGGTCCACGTAACACATAACCATGGCAATTAGTACATAGACCGGTGAGCGACAGCGTGCCTAAACCGATTATATCCAGCTTTATCGCGAGATCGCCGGCGTACTGCTCCAACAATACACGTGAACAGATTCCTGCGCCATGACCGACACGCAGAACAAACCAGATCAACTAACTGCACGACTAACAACGCCTTTTCGACGATTTTCAACCGGACACTTGCGAAAGATATCTAGGTACTTGCTTATCAATGCGCGTTTCTGCAACTGGTATTGTACCCCACCATTCTGTAATCATAATTCTTGTAAAACATGACAGCGTACCACAGCAGTATAAACAAAATACTGACAAAGATTGATTGGGGACTAACAGTTACCAAACAAATAATATCTGAGTAAACAAGGTACCCTTCGGAAGTTGGTAAACGGAAAGGCTTTACTAACGGCAATATTTTACCGGCACCCTCGTCGTGCAAGCGAAAATTGCATTAACATTTTTTGACAGTCACTAGTCATGACGAGGACGTTTAGTCTCAGCGCTGACAGTGAAAAATTACGACTCGCAGGTCGGCGTAAGCAGTGCGATCGCTCGATAGTTCCTAATGTATCGCTGTCAATCGCATGTTTTGACGTGCAGAATCACTCCTTTCTATCTGAGAGCCGACGCAACTTCTACTGGCGTAAGATTAGCTAAGTCATCACAGGTAATAGAAAGCGTCACCCGTTCAAATTTTTGCGATCTATTTTACTTCTAATGTCTTCTGAAGTACAAGCAACAAACAATAAAATGATTCACATCAGTGACATTTAAAACGTACCTGCTAACTGCTTCTTACAACATCTAAGTCAGTTAAAGATAGAAAGTTTACGTAAACCCCATGAATAGACACATAAAATACCTCACTTTAAACCTTAGCAAACCGCCCTACATGCAAATCAAGTCACGGTTCGACCTAAATTACTACTTGAGTACTTCTAACTGTGACTGACTCAGTGAAACACAGTAATGAGGCAAATTATGCTCATCAGACAACGACACCACCACAATTATGTAGCAAATGATGCCAAATCTAAATTTTTGAGAAAAACATCTCTATTATAAACAGATTTGGCGATGACGAACCCGTACACATAATATCAACATAAGCGTTGCTTAAACAAAACAGCTCACGTAATTACACGAAACCGTTTCCAGAGTTTATGATACAGCGTGTACCTAATCGTGTAATCAAATACAAAATTACAATTTCAACAAAATTTTGTAAAGCTCTTAGTAATTATTACGGTAATTTAGCAACCAAAAATGATTTAATGTCTCTTTATTCAGTATGATAAAACTGGAATCCTACAAACAATCCTTACAAAACGTAGTGTTTTTCATTGTTTGTAGATGCTAAAACAATTATTGTTACAAATAAGAGGCTCAAGTAACGTTGCCTGTACCTTTACCTAAAGTTTTTCATAAGTTACGAAAGCAGATTACTTTTGATTGAATTCAGAGGTATTCAACTTCTAAAAACCACTATTCTTCTTAGGAATGATAGTTGCGTAACAATGTCAAATATTCCATCAGTTTAAAACTCGTAGCACATGAGTTGTTACGGTTATTGCATCTCCTAACCAACATTAGTTATTTTATACGACGACATGGAATAAATTACAACAGTGTAGTTGTATATATTGGTACAATTATTCGTGTGTTGAACAAGCCCGTAGGCTGTACGACAACGCGACGCGACGACGGCGCTCTCACGCAAATGCCAGCGTTATGAAACGGCTAAGAGGTACCCAAGCACCATTACTCATAGACCTATGCAGTTTCACTCGGTCTCCTTTTTTGAACTTTACTTGTTGAAGCAGTAGAGGTCATCTTAAAGTGGTCATAGTGAGAGTATTGTTATATTACCGGCATTACGTTCCCCAAGAGCGCTCTATGTGTCACAGCTCGCTCCAGTTTTGTGGACACGCCAGCATTGCCGTGGGAAGTGGTTGCGGACAGTAATTGCGCTCCATGTCATCAAATATTTTGAATTAAGATATCACTTCACAATGCGACAAGCTTGATGTTATTTATTACTATTATGTTGACGTTAACTGAAATAATGTATTTCAAAATTAATTTAATTTCGAAGAAAATAGTGAGTCACAATTTGAAATCTGAGAACGTCCACAAATTGTTGAATTTAACTTAAATCGATATAGTCATAAATAACAATCATAAAATTGTTTAGTAAATCGATTTCAAGTACCTACAGCAAATGCCTGAGTACAGTATAATTTATCATCATTTACTGTTCAAGCAATTTAAATAGTTGAGCTAGTAAAATTACTCAGTGTTTCAGTGTGCGGTCTAGATATTCAATCAGCGTCGGCTTTGTCAACCGATACTTGGAGGTGCGCGTGCGCAAATCAATTTGCTCGCGATCTCGATAGCGTGAGATAGTCAATCTCTAACGAGCTACCGACCGACCGACTATCTACTCACCACTTACTTTAAGCCTCGCCATTTTAACGTTAAAATGTAATCCCTGCCTCTCACGTATGGAATATAATATTGTTATCAGATCACTGTTATGTGAAAATGTTAAGGAAAAAAACATGATTGTATTTATTCATTAATTAAGGCAAACCAAATGCACACAAATACATGATACATGTAGTTTACGAATACACTCTCACAATATGTATTTAAATTAAAAGTAAGCACAGCATTTTCAATTTCTCTATACAATTATGAATTCATGCAATGATGGGTGGTTAACAATAATACAATGTAATCATTTTAAAATGAAATAGAAATAAATAAGATTGGATGGGATTAAACTAAATATTTAATTGAATAAAATTGAATTGAATGGAATGTGTTTGAATTAAAATGAATTATATAAAAATTAAAACCAAAAAAATAATAACGAAAACCACACAAAAACTATAAATAAAAAAGAGAGATAGTTAGTTGTATAATTTATAGTACATCAAAAAGGTAAAATTGAAGTATAATTTTCACAAAGCATGCACTCTATGTGTATTACAGGAGTAATAATAAAAGTAATAAGTGATCTTATTATGACTATGATTTATATGACATAGAGCTAATAATAAGCTTTGACGCACAGACACTAGGTTCTTTAATAAAAGCTGCGAATACGGCGATCTCTGGTTACAAACAAACTTATTCATTTGAAAATAAGTAATCTTACGAGTAAATCATGGAGCACAATCCCTTTTAAATGGTAATAATTAGCGGACACGTAGCTTGTATTTTATACTTTTCTTTTCAATAAGTTAAGCGGAATTGGCATTCAAAATGTTTTATCGCCCATTTCGTTAAAGGCGGGCTATTTCACCTAAGACTTTAGAGCTTGGCATAATTATGGGATTCGATTATCTGAAAATGTCATAGATAATAAATTTTCTTTGAGAATCTAAACGTGAAGGGCTACAGTTGCCAGTCACTTTCATTTCTCGCGTGAACAGAATCAGTTCTGCCGGAGTTGGCGCCTTAATCGTTATGACTTACACAATTTCAGAACCCCAAGGCTTGCCAATATGGATATATTTAAATAATATCCTAATAACAATAATTCATACAGTTGACACTGTTTTCAGATAGTATGAGTGATTAAGTAATGTTTGAGTGTTAATAAATCACATAATATTACGAAATATTCTACGCCGACACAAACAATTTCACTCTAAGATATGCATACGGTTTACCTAAATAAGCACAAAAACTTAGTAATAAAGAGATGAATATGTCGGATGTGTAATCATCCAAGAAAAACGCGGCGTCACAATGAAGGACAAACTGTATGAAGAAACTCAAGAAAGTGATGGTTCTTTTCACACATAATCTGTTTACGGCTGAAATACAAAATTATCTCCCAAACATATGAAGTTTGCCGGCGAGCAATCAATCATAACGACTGAAGGGGCACGGAAAGCCGCAGACGCGAGAACCGACTGAAGGCACTCTTATGAAAGCAACGAATAATACAGCACGAATCAATCATAGATTTCGCGACGATCCATCATAAATTTTCATTGAAAAAATAACCATGTTATTATAATTCGATGGGTTTTCAGAATATCGCGTGATTAGCATTTAACTTGGCAGAAATATCAAATATACTTGCAGTACACTGGCATTTAAGTATATACGTTTATGGTAAGACTTTCTAAATTAAAACAGTAAACGCCAAGTTATTAACGGTACTCATTTATTTTAGTATAAAATTAAGATAATGATTCTAAAATAATTGTGCACAGGTGCGGTACAGTAGCAATAAGCGATCTCACATGAGATTGAGGCTTAAGCCGGCGTGTCTTCCCGAATCGGCCAATTCGATCTTGCTTCCGCGAAGAGCGGCAGCTATTCCAAACCAGTCAACGCACGACAAGTGCACAAAGGGCGTCGGGACGTGGCATTGTAAAGTGGCTTTAAGTAGGCACAACTTCCTCCTCGAGTAGTGTCGATACCTAGGACGGAGCGGAGGTCGGCACTCGCTGAATCTACGATTCACTTATGCAGGCAAGAAACTTAGCTGAGGAAGCTCGTGAAACCTTACCAGGTACCGAAAGGTTTTGTTTTAACATGCACTCAAAAGCTCGAGTCAACTGATGCTTTCGAGACATTTAATTTAGGTATAGAATATAATTATTATACCTATGAATTAAATTTCGTGTAGGTATGTGACGAAACTACATCAATGGAAAGAAAAACTTAATGTTTAATAATTCAACATAAAACTATATTCAGAAATCTTTTGATCATACGGCACATTTAAATTTACAGTTAGTATAAAAACTAACTACTTACAAAATAAGTGTAATTGTTGAACGTGATCATCGTATGGCAGATACGAATATCATTGAATTAAATAGAGGATCTAAACAAGGCGAGGTGTAGACACATTCCAGATCCGTATCTATGAAACTATTCAAGGGAAAAAGTCGGTGATTTCAGCGCAGCTGGCCTTAGCTACACTAATTTAACTCGGTTAGCTAATTTATCCGCTATTTAGTCGGCGGTAAACGTGAGATCCATATCGCGTATTCTGAAGTTTAAACTCGAGAAGCGCGCATCGTATTCGCGGCAGGCCACTCGGATTACATACACGAGACAAGTTACCACTTCAGTTAATTATTTAATTTAGAAGGATAAGATCGATATTGTTGAAGTCATTATGTTGACAGGATTAAAACATTTGTAAACGACATTTGGCGCAGCGTGTTATGTATTGTATAGCATTCGTTTTTATAAAGATTATATAGATGTTAACTGGTTAGTGATCTCTATAGGAACGAGGTATCAAGACATCATACTAAATATACCTCACCTATCTTAAGCTAAATTCTAGTTTAAACTCTACTTGGGTACTAAAATAGTTATTTACAATCGCCGTTTATTTTGGTAAGTGACTCATATAGTATGTCCTTTAATTAGCAAACATTATGTATTAGCATACATTGTAAAGCAGTAGACTGTAATTAATGCCTAAGTGAGTCACCCAAAGCTCTACCTGAAATTCTACATCAGTGACGTATGTACTATGTATACTAGCATCTTGATGCCCAGATAACAAAGTATGAGTTCTGTCTTATTATTCACCTCATCCCCTGTCTTAAGATTTTTAGGCTACTTCTCGCACGTGATAAATTAGGTACTGTAGATATTTATCTAAGTCTACGTATGCCTTGTATGTACCTAAATATTAAACAATTTTAGAAAGGATATTCACATAACATATTAGATGATTACATACATACTATATATAATACACCCTTGCAATTAGATAGCAGAAATATTCTATTTTAAATTTAAATTACGTATTAAATAAAGAGATTCTACACAATGATAGATGAAACACACAAATGAAAATAAATTAAATCTCAATAATCAAGAAACAGCAGCGGCCGTAACTCTATTCAAAATTCACAGATATACTGTAACCATAAGAGGAAGTCACGGGTGTAATCGTTGCCATCTCAGCGGGCAGTTGTGGTGCTGGTTGCGGGAACATTTAAATTATCGTGAAGTTAGATCCGCGCGCCCATAATCACACCGTTCATTTGTAAGCTAGCCAGCTAACAGTACAGTGCGGCCCAACGAAAGTATCGCCATCAGATACCAAGGGACGTTCAAGTTCAATATTATTCAGAACTGAGAAAAACAATCGTGGCTCGTTAAATTGCGATAGCGAGTACGCGATTGTCCGCATCGAGTTCCTTACCTTATACTCCTATCTATTGAATTCTGTACACAGTGAAGTATACAAGACAGCCTATTCACATTATAGTCTCTTGATACAGCACAGTTTGTATGAAATACAATCAAAGCATATAGAATCGATCAAACGTAAACGAAAACACGAACGTCAAACGAGCAGTCCTAATTACGATTGAAGTTGGAACAGCCACTAAAAAGACCTTTACCGTCAATGTATCAATCTGAGGAGGTTGATAGGCCAGAGCGATCAAACCATGCTAATGAGGCCGACCGGTTAAAAGGGACAATTGCTTGCCAGCAACTGTGAAGCTATCTTTTAGACATTTAAAGGCTGTATTTCTTGCGCTCCTACGTAGACGGGAATAAGAATGTTGTAAGACGTTGATTAATCGCTTTCTAACTCCAAACACGGTTAAGAAATTGTGCTACTGTGTAGTGAATTCAAATTGAAAATGTAAATGTCGGCCTAAATAACAACAAAAATAGATGTTCCTCTCAGTACCAAATTGAACAATCATTACATTGTTTAATGAAGTGAAGAGACTACAAATCGGTAAAGTTAGATAGTTCATTTGTCGCTTACGTTAATTTCCTGCTTATAAACTTTAAACAAACAGACGCGACGGCTCTATGTCGTGAATGTCTTGATGTTGCGCAAAGCAATTAGTGCGACATTTGGCGCCGACTTACAATGACTGAAATCGAACTAAATGTTACTATGTATGCAATGACTTGAGATTGCAATCTTAATTATATTTCAGAAGATTTATTAGTACCTATTTCCGAACTTGCGAAAACGTGTAAATATCATGATTGTTTGCATTATTAAAGAAAATGCATGGCTTCTGTTATTTAAAATAGTTTTATATCGGCACCGTATAAATTATTGATACGTTATCACGGAGTAAAAAGACGACAGAGCATTGCACGAATAAAACGAAATAAAAACGAACAACTATTGAAAGATAATACAAGCTCATCGATTCGATAAATCTATTGCTACCACTATCTAGGCAGAGCATACAAATACGAAATTGATTGCTTCGTGTGGCGAGTGACATTTCAGTATCTCTGAAGAGGCGAGCGCGAGGTGTGTGCGGGGAATGGGGGCGGGCTTCACACTGACATTTGAATAGGTCTGTCTCGGCATGTACCGGCACCCACCGACGGCCAACGAAAGGCGACAATGTTCACCGAACACAGAACAACATTCCCATTCAAAAGAAAATTTACTTTTATTCAAAGGTTGACAATAGTGCACCTTATTTTTCAACATTTCTGGTTTTTAAAAGTTCCGTTCAATATATTTTAAAATGCTGTAGAAATAAGAAAACCAACTGGTTATTTTACAATGAATGTTTTGTTGTCCGGCCAAAAGAACTATAAAACTGTCAATACGGTATCTGACTACGTTTTATTAACAAGATAGAGGTATACTACGATTTCTGCAGGGACCGTGCAATAAATTGGCACTTATACAGATAATGTATCTTTTCTAGAATTAATTTTATAACTGGTGATTGTACATTGATGGCAAATATAAGATTTCTTTAGGTGGTAATTCTAATGTCCTCGATTCATTACAACTACGTGAGCTGACATAGCGCAACACATTTCAAACAATAAATGCGTCATAACGCTTCTGCATTAGATTATCTGAACGCGATACGTGTCCTGAAATAATGTTATAGCTGTGCGTCTCAACTCCGGATACGTGCTGATAAAATGTACTGAAATCGTATAAACCATTATTTATGTAACATCGTTATAAAAAGTTTATAACACCAAAGGCTTTTCATACTTGTTTTAACAACGATATACTTTTATATTTTTATACTACTAGGCGTATTAAATAGGAACATTATTGGCTGTGATTTAAGATCCAATGTGCGAAGGAAGTATCAATAAAAATATGAATACTATTTTTGCACAATTTGTAAGGCACACATGTGTTTTTAAAATTGAGTATTTGTACATAAGTCACTGTTAAACATATTAGCACCAAACGCTACAATATCAAAGTGCACTGACCTATGTAAATGTTTGTGGCAAAACCATCTTCTCTATTCAGTCGCAGTTTCGGGATTCCTAGACGATGTGAGAACTTCGCCAAGCAAAGTTCCCTGCGAATTGTTTGTATATATTTGTATAAGAAATGAGCAGCCGAACAGGAAATATAAACCTTTTTTCAGCTGAATACCAAGTATCCTCTTGGCAATAATATTCATTCAGATGTTAGATTAACAGAAAAACCTTGTGTATGTCAATGCCAACGTTAAATGAGAAAATATTGAAGGAACTAAGCCCGCTCTGTTTGGTTAAGAGTTTTAAACCAATTTCTTACGTAACTTACTTATACATGAAATGTAAATGCACCGGATTTACTTAGAATTTCGCTTTATGTATATTAGTAGATATACATTACTATTTGCACATAGTTTAATTTAAATAAGCAAGCAGATATCCAATTGAATCCTGTTACAAAGCGATCAAATACATTAGTAGCGTCAAAAAAATAACATAAATAAATACTTTCGCAAAGTCAATAAATAGAAATTGATACCTATTACAATAAAACATTATTTTTTATCAAAGTAATGCTTCTAGGTGCCATAAGTGTTTGAAAAACTATCGACGCGTGTAGGTAACACATGGTTCGACACATGTGTACCTTATGATCAGCATAAAAACATAAAATAAAAAGTTCCATTAAAAACCAGTAACGGTATGTGCGCGTACAATATGCTGGAAAATGATACGTAGACACGTGGCGTGATGAAAAAATATCATCCAGAAGTTTGTTGTAGTCATATCATATGCTGTAATTTTTTAAAGTCATCCTTTATCTATTACTATAAGGTTTTCTGACCACCGCAAAGTAAAAAATAAAATAATTTTAATAATTTATCCTTTTTGATAACCGATAGGCAGTAAAACTAAAAATATTTTACATAAATACAATTAATTAAGTCGTTGTTTATACATGTCTACTCTTCACAGTCAATAAGCAAAATAAATTCATAAAAAAATACATCACATAATTTTTCGCACACCAATTTCCCGCCCTGTCAAAAAAGTCTACGAACAACCTCTGCGACTAAAACAAACATTAGTCATTAACGCAGCGACTAATTCATGGCAGTAACGGAAGCGTATCGCCAATAAACATGCAAATAGTCGTTGCGATACACGGGTTCCCCCGCGGGTCCCGGGGCCCGGCAGAGGCCAGGGGGTCGCATTCACCACCTGCACCGCTAATTGCCGCGCCTCCTAGCTGTAAACAGTTACACCTCTCACAAAGACTGCGTGCACACTGGGTTTCCAATCAACGTATTTCTGTCGTATTCGGTAAACCTGCTGATTGGAAAACTGATGTAGCATCGAGCTTCATTTGTTTTTCTAAGCGGTAGAACACCTTAAACATTGATCTAATTTCATGTTTCTGTATGTAATACACTTAAATGTTTCACGATAACATAACCAAAGTGATAGAAATACATTAAATGGCGAACATGTATTTCAGCTTGGAGAACATTAAATAATAGTCAAACAGGCACCAAAGATAAGATATCTGCAGCATATACTTTAAAGCGATATTTTATACTTAGTCGACTTTTACAACCAAATAAGCATATATTTTACGGAAACACATTGTTTTCTTTTATTACAGATCTGTGGAAAACATTGTCATGACTTAGCTGTAAAACAGTATTCAACCAGCAGTACAGTATACCAGAAACACAGGTCTACAAGGGTGCATATCCATACGATATTGAATAGATAATAGAACCTTTGGATGCTGGGAATCAATGGGCAGGCGTGACCTAACGCCAAAAGGCAAATTGCTATTGTTTATAAACAAGTCGCGAACACATTGCATGAAACAATACACTAGGAAGTTAGAACAGATTTGTATAAATGCATGTAAATAGATAAGTCAGCAGGTTATGAATTACAATTAAAACATTCAACTACAAAGTAAACAGGTGCACACGTACAAATTCATTAATTACAAATAATACATGCCGAAAAGGACTAATAAAATAATGACACTTTTTTTGTCCTAATTTGTAAGAACATTGTTAGAATTAAGAATTAGTCACGACTTCCCACGACACATAAAATGAGACAATAAAGTAATAAACATTTCAGACGCGTCTGCTACGAAATATAAGGCAATTATGGGCATGAAACCTATTCAAGGATGTGTCAATGGATATTACTTCCGTCACGGCACGAAAACGATTCTTCGTGCGTACCGGTCACGGCGAACCTGTTACATCTTGTACTATTACGGTGTTTTATATGTCGACAGAGAGACACTATTGTCATACAATATAGAACAATAGATGAACAAAATCGATGATAAACTGATTACCATAAACTTATGGTTGGTATTAGAACTAATACGGCCAAGCGTACATCCAATTTAAGTATAAATCAAAATAAGTAAAAAAGGAACATTTTGAAATTATTATGCATGCAAAACATATTTCGTAAAAAATTTTGTAAATATTTCAGATTCCATGAATATTTTAAACGAAAAACACTTTGTTATTAGACCAGTTTTGTTTTTAAACCTTTTTGTGGGAGACTATATCAATACAATTTATAAAATAGACTCCCATAGCATAAGAGAAACGAATACATCATTTATTACGTACCTATCGAAGAAACGATCGTAGTTTGCCTGTTTGCCTGTAGCTACGTATTCACATGCATAACAAAACAGAACCTTTTTAAGTAACAAAATAATACACTAAAGAAACAAAACCTATGAATAATATTATTTACAATGGCGAAATTATTGTAAGTGAATATGCCAAAATATAACATATGTCAAAATTATGCTTACTACAGTTTGAAGAAAAAGTCATGAATGTTTGGAAATATAGGATTATGTTTCTTTTAATTTATATACAATTTCACTATTTATAGTCACTAATTCTAAATCTAGTATATCATTTTCGAGTACCTACATTCCCATTATATTTATATAAGGGTTACAGTGGAATTAGAAGCCGAAACCGAAGAAAAATAATAGCCATTCTTAAGAGAACCCAAGCTAGTGACCACGGGAGGAATTAATGATGCAAAAATAAATGTTATTGCCATTTCATAGGCCACATATGATAAAACCATCGTTAAATATTAGAATGGGCCTCAATCAAGAAGACTGTCAGCATAAACCTCGAGCACATACGTGTATTATTATTGAAACACGCCGATTAGAGACTGGTCAATTACCATCGATAAGGTATTGTGGAGAGTTTAGCGCAACGATGCAACCAACAATTTCTATGTCGACGGTATTGAGTTACGATGCAGCGAGCTGATGCTTTATTATACGGTCCATCTCTTCCGCCCTTGTTGGTCCGCGATCACTCGTGTCGCCGGCATAACGGTCCCGCCCGATACGTCCGCATTATTAATCTTACCATTGTATTAGCCAACAACATCTCACAACATGTGCGCATTGATAACACTAATGGTAATCCCGCTTGTTTAATGTAATCAATAACTTCGATTACAGTTACCTGACACCTCCTATTTTACTTACCGGACATCAATAACCTTCTTTAAGTTAATTACATCAAGCCTTCAGTGTTGACCTACTTCAAGAGCTGGGAAGGGTGGTAGCGAGTGCTAGTATGTAGTTAGGAATATTCGTCGCGTGCCCGCCCACCGTCATCATCCAGGCGGCGCGCACTGTTCACCTACCTTCTCTCCAATTATGATAACCATCACTCAAGGCGAGCGGAACGAAAGGGGGCAGGCACCGGTTAAAACGTAAAATTACACTTCAATTTTTACTCGATGGCGGGCGCACAATAAAAAACAAATATTCTCATGGCGAGTATCGACGAAACGTGACCGGCCTTCGTCAAAATAGTCGGCCGTTGTCTTATTGGGCGGCACTTTACATCAGCCCAAGTGCTAAAGTGTAAAATGCTGCAGTGAAATTTATAAGCTTCACGTCACGAATATTGAATAATGACTTTACAAATTATCAGAGTCAACGTGTATTAAATTATTTATTATCGCACAACACCGTCATGTTTCGAAATAATTATGTTGACTTTTATTTCTTACGCAATTGAGAAACTGGTGGGCTTTAACGAATTCAAAGTATGGCACTGGCCGCCATGACACGTAATAACTAATCATTTTTGCTCAATATATTCAATGGTCGGGACCGCTAACTAGTGTAGCGCGTCAGAATTATAAAATATTAACCTCTCCTTATTTATATGGTGGCTCGTTAACTTAGATCGCCGAGGGGAGTGTCCATTTATATCTCGTTGTCGAACCATGTGTTTTTACACGGGCAGCGAGTGTTACAACAAATTCAACAAACGACCGGCCGTCATCTATCAAAAACACTAACGAGCTCAGATGCCGTGGCTATTTACAATCACCGCGTTCTCCTTACTCCAATAATATGCGATGATGCTGTTGAAATAACGAAACCCACCTTCAATTTACGCGATATTACAAAGTTATTGGGTTCAACGCCTGTTCATCACGTCTTAACTAAATCACATTCTCACAAAATTTAAACATATAATTACGTACCTAACACATATAACAACAGACTAATGGATTGTGGCTACGGTTTATGGCTGAAGTTAGCTTTAAGTTACCTTTTACTTTACTATGTGAATGTTTTATAACGATAACAGTCCAGCTATCAACAAAACTAAAATAACTTATTTGTACTTGAATGTCAAATCGTGTAACTTGGTAGAATACACTTTAATTATTTTCAAATTAAAAGTCGTGTAAACCCAACTTAAATTAAATTTAACGATCGCAAATGTTTGTTGCTGAGGCTTTTAAAAATAGGTTCTGAGATATCCACACAATAAGAACTATTTTGGAAATCTGCCAGATAAAATGTAGTTCAAAGAGTTGTTATTTAAGCACTATTGTTTTTTAATAAAATTGCTTAACTATATATGTACAAACTATTTATGGAAGATGAATAATGGATGGTTGGCCGTCACATAAGTCGTTTTATAGGTTCAATGTGTGACGATGTCCCGTATTTTTGATCCTATTCAGTATAACTGTTCTTTTACTATCAATATTATGTGAAAATCTATGCTCACAAGTTTCCTATCTATGAACTATATGTTATTTGGAGTATCCATGCTTATTAAATGAACTGTTAAAATTTTAACTCGAGGTATAAATTACTATATACTTTAAGTTGCGCTAGTAAATGTCAATACTTTCAGATATTATTAGTGAACAAGTTTCACAAGTTTATGGTTTGTCGTTATACCAGACCGTAAATAACAAATTTTAATTAAATCAAATGCATAGGTACTGTAAAAGAAAAATAAGATATTAGATATAAAAATTACTTAGGTACCGTGACCGTTACAATAGCAACCATTAGATACTGAACAATAGGTATAAAAATCTTCTTTTAAAAGTTTCCTTTATTGTTAAAAACTTATTGTGACTTAGAACATAAATATAAAAGAGTATGAAATCATCGATCATGTTTGATATTCAGGTTTAAACAATAAAGTAACTAAACATATTTAACAGAATATGGGCGTCATAACAGTTAAAAAGGCAACCTGACGCAATTATTAAAAAGCAATAAAGTTTTGACAGTCCATTTTAGAATTGTACACATGACATGTATGTGCATTCAATTTCTCTTCGAAAATAATTATCGATCCGCAGGTCTATTGAATACACGCCATATGCTGCCATCATTATATCGGTGTGAATAGAACTTAGGGTTTTGTAAAGGAAATTAAATTATTTCGGTATTTGTGTGAGACACTTAATTTTTTATCGATTACACTTTTTTAAGGTTCACCCTCTTGAGTAGTTTTTATGTTTGCAGTGAATTTAACGGTGAAACAGGCGCCCATGACCATGAAAGTTTTTAATATGGGTGTTTTTAATGTTGAAGAAAAAAATACTTTAAGTAAATATATGATACTGGACCGAATTGATTATTGTAACGGTTTGAGTTTATGCCTAACGAAAAAAATACTGTTTGTTTAGAATGTTGACGGTTAAAACCGCTTTTCAGTGCATATTTTTACATCATACATTGTTACACCAGTAACTAGATCTCTTTAGATTATTAGCGCAACATTACTTATTAGTGAGACAGTAATAAGATACAGTCTGACAAACTGCACGGAAGTATACTAATACTTGCATATTAGAAGTAATTGCGCACGGTTCCTTTGCTTAGGTATGCTGTTAAATTATAGCATAAGTAGGTACTTGCCCACGAATAGCCCATATTATCGCACAACTAGGCAAGTTATGTCAATCAAAATGGACACCTTTACGAACATTTTAAACTTCTGGAGTGATGATGCGACCGGTCGTAATCCAACGGAACGTCCACATGAATAGTCAAAAATGGACGTTGAAAGTTTCAGTTGTCAGTGTTCATTAAAAAACTTCCTCGGAAACCGAAAGCCTCTGCACCACACCATTCGAATAGAGTAACTCGAATAATGTAAACCTACAAGCACAGAGGTCTATTTAGATAGCAGACTAGCCAAGGAATCCAGTTAGTTAATTACGCTACGACAAGCGAATAGAGGATATTCTTTCTCATTACCGTAGCGACTGTGGTTCTCATTAGGTGGGGATATGTCAATGGCGGCGTGTTGCATCGGTGGCCTCTCGTTTGTCCTGTCGTCGTGTGCGCCGGACATTTTTCACTGACGTAATAAATACGCGCCAACGCACCTGCTTTTGCGCGCACTGTGAGTTGTGACAAATAGTGGACGTCGTTAAACTGTGATTGCAATGTTTTTTTGTTTGTTTCAGCACTAACGGCCCGATATAGATCAACAATGAAAATACGACTTCACGAACGGTACAAATGATCGCACTTTAAAGCAAAGTTTATTGTAACGTGTTTTTATGAATTTAAAGCTCTTTATTTTTTTTATTGTTACTGAAATTGAAAATGATGACACAAAGTTAGTAGCACAGTTATTAATGTTATAATTTCTTATTAAAGACACTGTTTGATATAGAATTCTTTTACTCAGTAATTTTGTTATTAATTAGAAATACTAAGAATTTTGTCTAGACTACAAAAAAGTGTTACAGACTAATCTTATTTTTTTTATGCAAGCATATAAGATAATTGTATAACGGCAATAACATTATGAGGGCAAAGGCGACAAGGGTGTCTTGCACAAGGTAAACAAAAAATAATTAATCTTTACCGTTTCAGCTTACGGACATACACTGCGAGTTAGTATCTAAATATATCAATATGGATCATTTAAATTTGAGTTATTTTGCCCCCATACATCCGCATTCACTTAGCGGTAACAAACTGGCAAACTCGGAAAGCGTATCAAATTTCATATAATTTGCATAATAACGTAAAAGCTTATACGCCGATACAAGCTGGAGCACGCCCCACATTAACGAGATTAAGTCAACATTACGTGACGTATCTACAAAGCTATGTTTACACTGTATTTGAGTCACTACCAAAACATGGCAAATGCAAATGTGAAGCAAGATAAATGTTTATTTATTGTAATTGGGACAATGCATAATACACAATTCAAAAAGAAAATTTGTTGTATTGGTTGTTTTTTTATAGGCTGTCTTGATTTAAGCACAGCTTGACAATAGGTTAGTGTTTGTAAACAACAAAACCGCGTCGTGTCCAGCGGCTGCCGCTTCCATCGGACAGTCACGGGTGGTCCCAGCGGGTGTCCCACTGCGTATGTACAATGCCCATAATTCAGTGATTCGCGCGAATACTAACTAGCGACGCTTATCTGACGCGACATCCAATACTGCTACAGGAAGCACTAAAACAAACCATGTCAATTTAATTACTTATTATGACCATGCGTATTGCTACGTTTGATGTTGCAGGAAATATTAAATCTTATCTGATCCTAATAATCATTATATAATGAATGACCGCGGAATTCTCATTTATAACATATACATAAAGATAACACTTATAAAACGGAACGAGGTAAGAGATTGCGTGACGATGATTTAAATGACTTTGCGGTTTGTTTCAATTTGCGACCGCATTGCTTGTTGGGAAGCTGCCATAAAAGTGTTTATGACTGAGAGCTTGTAAAATAACAGAAAAATATAAAGCGACACTAAATAAAAATCTTAATTGAAATGGCAAAATCAAAACGACTATAACAGTACTAAATGTGATCCAATTAATTCTAAATTTGTTATCATATTAATTTACAACATTAATACAATAAATTTCAGTTGGCTCCTATAAAAATGTTGTTTTTAGTGATCATAGTGGAGATAAAGTGTTAAATAGGCACGAAATATGACCACCAACAGAGCGAGTGTTAAGGTTGACATTACAAGTTAGATAGCCTGACAAGATACTCACTACACGCACTCATCTCTACTGAGTGGAGTCATAACTAACTAGATAAACACTGTCCACGAGTATGTGCCTATAGAATCTTCTTACAATATTTCAGAAGCTTTACCTGTATTTATATGGAAAAGTTATACCTATTATCTATTTTGATGTATAGGAACCATAAACATCACATTTTATGTGTGCGGTTAAAATATAAAAAAAAAACATCGGTATTGTGATTTTAATAGTAACATTTGACCATAGGAAGCGGATATTGAATTGTTGTGGGACACCATGCTATAATATCTAAAAAAAAATATTTTATTACACTATTTCGTGGCTCATCCCGCATCCTTTAATTTAATCTCGATCATAATGTCGTATAAAACACTAAAGTGTAGCGAGCTTCGTCGTCAGTATAAGCCGAAGCTATTACCTATTTAATGAAGGATACAAGACAAACTAGCTTCGAAGGAAGCCATCAGAGAGCCATCTCCGCGGCGCGAACCCACTTTAGTGGAAGCACATCGCCTACTTGCTAAGTAGTTCGACTCATTCCAATGTGTAGCGCACGGCAGATAATACACTTAGTAAACGATGTTTGTTTAAAGGCAAATGCAGTTGTTACGGCTTTTAGTGCCGCTGCCTGCTACTATAATGTCGGATTAAGAGGTTTATAAACTTAGATCGTGTAGTGCGCGAGAGAAACTGCGCGCAATAAGAAAGTCAATTTAGTTCGTTAACGAGATTGGATGAAAGGCGGGTGGTTGATTAAGCTCTATTAGAAGCCCAGTTGGTGTTGCGATGACATTCCGCAAAGGAACCGCAGTAAACCGCAACGTCACGCCGCTACTTTGTTCTATACTAAGTATGCGGCGAAACATGCAACTCAAGCAAATTACTACTTTCATTACCTAATCATACACGAAGCCTTTAATGTAAAAATAAGCTTAATACTAAAGAACTATACGCAAGCAAACATTAAATATTTTACACTTTTATTTACTCTCAATTCTTTTAAATATTTGCAATGCTATATTCACATCATCCACTAACACATAATAAGTAACTGCATATAAAATGAACTGGGAACGTCCTCTTTTAACAAGCATTTCAAAAGTATTAATATACACTTTTTATAATTATGACACTTAACGTCAACGAAAAATTACGTTTCTTACAACGAAAAAGCAATTTTCTTGTTGTGTAGGGTGAGAGTCACGCGATGGACAAGGCAGATGTGTGGACCTAAGTACCTGATCTGAGAGTACACATGTATAATTGTTAAATTTGCATTCATAATGGTGGCTAACAAGCGCAGATTGCGATCGGCTAGTTCGCGCCGCAACGACAAGTTGATACTAACAGATCGCATCCACTC
Source organism: Autographa gamma (assembly GCA_905146925.1). Lineage (NCBI taxonomy): Eukaryota > Metazoa > Arthropoda > Insecta > Lepidoptera > Noctuidae > Autographa > Autographa gamma. The sequence goes on from LR989858.1 coordinate 5,579,098, forward strand.
TTCATTTTTAGTGATGCTCATACTGACGTATCGATACATGACAAACTTGTTTTAGCACTTATACAAAATGTAACCCAGGGAAACGCAAGTAATAAACCTAATATTAAAAAAAAAAATGAGACTATCATCAATAATGTGCATTGTCATATCGAGTAAAGTTATTAAATAAAGTAAAAAAAATAGTCTTTTAATATCAATTTACTTGATGACCTATTTAGATTAAAACATTTTTTTAAACTTTTATTCTGCTCACAAAATAAATAATTGTTCAATAATAGGAATACTAATAATATACTAAACCCAGAATTCGCATTATTGATAGCGAAAGTCATTTATTTATTTACTCTACATAAAGCAATAAACAGTAGATCATACATTGTATTTGATAAATAAAATAACGAAACCTAGTTAACAAAATAACCTTTCTGCTAGCTTTAATTAATGCGTAAAAGGATGGTACTTTCGATATCGATATTTTATGTGCCTTATACGTAGCTAACCACAACGACAAACGGGATGGCTTGTAGTTAATTACAGTTATTAGAGTAGTCGCTAGGCCCGCGGGACCATGGTCACCGATCCGGAGACCACCGACTACAAAACTCATTGCGAAGTTATTTATACTCAGCAAAAACGGAAACTTATGAATGAATAAACACTGGTTATAAATATATTTTTTATTTACAAACCCTATTAATTAAACTGACGTGCAATTAATTCGAAATGCAAATAATATTAAATGTTCTCGAAGAAATGGGGTTCGGAACGAATTGTTCGGGAACAATTCACAATGGTCGCGGGATATGTATAATAGCGCCTACACAGCAAATTTGAGTGCAAAGGAGCTCGTATTCAAAACGATGCTCGCTATACAATACCATATCCTTGTCGTATTAAAAATACGACGTGTGGATCCACGCAGTTATTATGAGTCACAAGATGTTAAATAGAAATATGACTAGTAGTGGCTGTTAATCAACCTTACACGAACCAAGTAATATAAATTTTCATTAGCTTTATTTAGTGTTAGTCCTTTCTTGATTACAAAGCTGGCCATACACGCTCAGGTATTCCTGACAGATACTGCCTGTGGAGGTAAATTACAGCTTCTAGAGCCCATACACGTAACGGTAAATCTGCTGCCGATCTAATTGAACAGCATTGGCACAGAGCAACATTGATGCAATGTTGCTATCAGGACTGCTAAATATTGGTCTACAAAGTTGTCACACAATAGAACGATCCTTACTGGTAAAACGAGGCTGAGTTTCGCAATCATGGCACTTCTACTGATTTACTTCTTCATCACCTCATAATATCATAAACAAATATACGTCCTATATAAGAATATGCTCAAAGAACATACAGCACGGCAATAAAAAAGTACGCTGAAACTTATCTACATAATCGACAGATGTTGCGACTGAAACATTAAAACAAACTACCAACATAACAAAGTAAAAGGTCCCATAAGTATCACAAAAATCCCTCTGAAATGTTTAACTGAAAATATGAAAACACGCAGAGATACAATTGCACGTGTAGCAGATGTGTTTAATTACTGACCCGACAAAATCTCGGAAAGAGTTGAGTTTCATTATGAACAGAATGGTATTCCGCCTCAGCCGGTGATAAAGTAAATAAAATATCAACGCGCTGCTTACACCCCGCACATAAAACGATGGGTCGCACACGTTAATATTTGCTTTAATAAAGTTCAGACATTTAGCAAAAAAAATATGAGCCCTGTTCACGAATTAACTGCTGGGCTAGCTTTTTACAGCGCACGTCCCGGCCTCCATTACATTAGATAAACAAAAACCCAAGGGAAAAGGGATTTAAAATATAACACACAACATGCCGAGCGTAATTTACAAATTAAATATATTACTGAAGCCCTGCTTACAATAATACCCTAATAATTTAGGCAGCGAACTCTCACCTACCTAGCATAAAATTAAAGCCAGGTTTTATACTTGATTGTGGGTGCGCATGAAACACGAATTCTCGAAACTTAATACGGACGTGTTCAAAAAGATAAGGCGGGTGTAAGGCAAGGATTACATGAAAGGTGGCGAGTGAAAATTTTGAGAAACGTGTGCGCCCTGCGATCGTCCCACGCAATAATGCGTGGGCGAGTACGAATATTGATGCACCTCTTCGATGCCGCCTCGTTACGTCGAACGGTTTTGCTTAATTCAATTATCGTATAATGTTGACTGGTTTAAATTGCATCAATTCCGTTTGAATTTATTTTTGATTGATTAAAATATTATTGCTTGACGGGAAGAAGTCACTTCGCGATGTATCCTTTTTTTTAATTTCGTTTTAAATTCATAAGTAATTCAATAAGTTGTGCTACATGATCAAGTGATTATGTTTTTTTTTTCTATAACCATGTACCGTAAAAACATTGACATGATGGCTATTTAATACATAAAAGATAGCTTATTTATACTAGCTAGGTTCAAGCTAATTTAGTGCAAAAGTTTCTTTCTACAAGTACTTTCCCACATTTCAAATTATGTATTTACGCGCACGCCACCATTAACTATGTTGTACTATGAACTAGTTAAAAACCCGTTCAGCGTATTAAGGCCGCATTCATGTCGACAAGTCTCCAGCAACATCAGCTAAGGACGCATGCAGCGGTCCGCACTCCTGAAATCGGTCGTCGGTGTTCGTACGCAGAGATTTACGATGCGCGCGCGCATTGAACACGCACTGCGACATAAGAGATGGCTCGCGTGCGTGTCGCCTTATCGCTGTCGCCAACTCGCCCAAATTAACTCTCCTTATGAATGCAAGCAACAAGTAAAATATACTGGAAGTAAGATTTACGTCCTCTAAGAACCATTATATCAAGTGTTGGGCTTCAGTTGATTTAAAGTACTGGATATGAAGATAGGTTACACGAAATAAAGAATAAATATAAATCTACATTACCTCTTTCTTTGCAGAGACATCTCGACTCAAGAGCCAACGCACAAGGAATACGAAATAAGAAATCAACGCAACCGCACTTTCCCTAAGCAATTTTCTTTCATAGCCAATATTTTTAGGAGCTTCGGAAAAGAGGCACTCTCTCTAAAATATGTAGCGGCACGTTGTTGGATTTTTGTTTAATATGCAATTTTGAACCCGAGCAGACGTATATCACGTTTTTCGCAACCAAAATGGTGTAATAAATCTAAAAGTCCATTTTCATATAAAAGAAAACCGATTAAGGAGCTTTTCCGATACCGATCGTTCGAATGAAGCTATATATTTTCATGATCGAGCAACTCCAAGATCGCGGACGTCTGACGACCGGTGCGTGAGAAAATTGAAAAGCAAACATTTCTTTTAATGGCATTGTCCTTGAATAAAAAAAAAACTCATTAAAATATCACTTTCAACTACTCAATATCCTATATCAGCTGAGGAAAATAAAATTCCACTTGTGGGTGACATCACGTGTATGAATCTATTATTATTGTTATGGCTTTGTTTAAATAATTTTAACTGGATTAGCATATTTTCTACTATTTAAATTATTAAACATACAAACCTTAACAATGGGACAAACAAACAAACAGAATCCTATTAGCTAAAATTAACGACCTAATTACCACACGAATGATCGATCTTGTGAATTAATGTACAAATAAGTAATAGCATATCTGTACTCTAACTGCAACAGTGTGTTTGATAAGCTAGTTATTCTCTATAATCATTACTGACAACCTTAATACATTTAAGATGTCGGAATAACTTGCATTAGCGGGAGCGTCGTCATGCTAACTAGAATCCTGTTACAAGTGAAGTTTACGGAATCGCTCGCTAAGTAAATTGAAGCGCAGCTCGCAAGAGCTTACTGTGCCGTTGACTTAACCAATCAGTGGAGAGGGAACTTCAATCAAGCGTCATCCAGTTATGCGAAGCCCGCAGCATCGGATAATGAACGATTAAATTATCTATCACCTTTGTTGGTAAGTAAAGACGATCGTGCTTCTCTCAGTGTACATATCGAGAACTTCGATTAGGATTATTCATGTTCTAAGATACAATGGAAATAATATAAGCAATAATAGATACAGATTCCACGAAATTAATTAAATTGTATCTAAATGCAACCTTAGGTGCAAAAATATAATGCAACAGTCATTGTTGTTTAGAACTGGTACTATAAATAGGTTTATCAAAATAACAAAACCTCAACTTTCTCGGTGAAAACGAATTACAAATACAGTTGGATTCCATTCCAACTCGACTTCCATATAAATAACAAAATAATTCTTTGAATATTGAGCTGTAACCGTGTGTTTCTAAAATTATAATAATAAAACTCGTTTGCGTTCAGACAATGCCGGCGGCAATCGTTTGACTGACAGACAATTTGTTTGTCACTCATTCATGAACGTTATCTTTACTTACAAGAACCTCGTGCTTAACAACCGTGCTATTTTTACTACACGCGACCACCATGTCTATCATCGCTCATAATAGAATCATTTGTATCTAATAGCTGGGAAGCACAAGAATGATTAACTTATCTACAGTAACAATTTATTGTAATTTATTAAAGTAATTTACTGAAGCAACAACAAACAAAACAAATGAAAATGCACGTTCTCCATTTCTCTGCACGTATTGCAAATTAAGCGTTGAATTAACAAGCGATCACAAGAGGAAGCCAATACACTAGATTCCCGAAATGTTTAACTTCCATAAATACTCAATAAAGCCCATTTTCCCACGCCCGATTCGCAATCGAGTCCGGGATCGGCGATCGACGTTGCGCCACATTAAATTCTTCACGTTTAATCAATTCCGGAGGTTGAGAATAAAAAAATATTAAAGTGAAGTGTTTCCTTCCGAATCGACGGCGCCAGGAGGGTATAGCAGACAACAAATAAATCGTTGGCGCAGTTTCAAAAACCACCAAAATCGTCGGGAGTAGCTTCTCGGGCACGCCTTTTATCTGTTACGTCTATCAGCCCTGACGGCCCCGTAAGTATACAAGGTAAATCATAATGAAAACAGTGCAAAATAAATAATACGAAGAAATAGAGATATGCGTGCAACCGAGCAGAATTAAAAAAGTACTCGTTGGATTCAGATGACTTGCCTGACCTACTTCCAGCCACGACCATCATTATGGTAAAAGCTTGCTTGATAAATTAATGCGCACCTAAGGTTGCGCCCTAGCGACCGAGGTTTACTGTGACAAGCTGAAAAGTAAAACGTAATCTGAGCCGAAATATATTAACATCAGGTTAATAGTGCTAGTCACGACGTTAACCGAAGCCATCTAAAGTACCTGCGTTCGTTACTCTGCTTTATGTCGGGCGTCGGGCGGTTGCAGCTATCGCCGCACAACAATGTGCCGGCGAGCTCATAAATACAAAACAATTAGACGATAAATTCCCACTTGAATTAGTATTTTTATTTGCGCGTCACGTGCGCTCGGCGCTCTTTCCAACAATTTATGTAGGGAGGCGTCAAATTTAACAGCTCAAAGAAACTGATGGCGCTCTCCAAGGCTTTGGCGCGCACTCGTGATGCCCTGTAATTATGTTTACAATTTATAACTGTACGATAGGTGCCTTATTTGTACTGCGTATTATTTACTTTGGCTTTGCTCTTATTGGTACCTGGATATTTAATTGAATGAAGACTGATATGTATTTTACTTAAACTTATAAAAAAGCTATACTAAGTAAAATGAGTATCGATCTGATTTGCGAACCCGGCCAACCACTCGAGCTGATCAGCGGCGTGATTAAGTAAAACGAATAAGAGCGAAAGCGTGACACAAAAGCAATGCGATAACAGAGGCAAAACGAGCAGAGAATCGCCTCTGAGAAGACGGTATCTTTGCCCGCCCGGGAGTTATTAAATATTAAAATAAACTCGCATTCCGACACGAGTCCTACGCGATACGCAAGATTATGGCCAACACAATGAGAGCACTGGCTCCGATCGCTCCCTCGCCTTATCATATCAAAGCACGAGCTTACATAATTCAACTAGGGAGGATATTCGCTCGAGTGATCCCTTGTTGCTGATGAAAGGAGACGGGGATTTCTGGGCCAAATTGTAATAAGTTAAGACATGGCTGAAAAAAAAGGTTATATTTTTCTATCTCAAAGTGTGAAAAATCAACTCAATTTACAATCTGGAAAATGAAATATCCAATAATTAAGTTTGGGTTACGAAGTAAATAGTCTAAGTAAATACTCTGTTGACGATGTCATTTTAATGTCATCATCAACAGAGTTCATACTATTTACGAAAATACTTTCACTAGATGATACAATTAATTAAAATAATTAAATCCACTAGAATTAGAGTATTAAGAGATTAAGTTTTACATAATTAAGATAAATCGATTCACATTTACTAATCGATTATTGTATTCTTTAATCTGTGCTAACTCTGACTGGACATGCATGACATTGACATCGATCGACATTTGACACTAAACGAGTGTCGAATTATCTACCTTAGAGTATATATTATACAAGAAACTAAAGAGTGAGCCTATCTGGGTATGAATCGTAAGCACTAGTATGAACTAGTTTTGTCGTGATTTTTTTATAAAGATGGAACGCGCCGTTTTAATAAATCTATCTAAAACACTAATATTATCCTAACAATGTCAAAACCATGGATATTTTCGTATATACGTCGGTCGTAGGGAAGCAATATTAAAATATTATTATAACTGCATCGTAGGCAAACGGACTGTGGGCTGCTGCGCCCATGTGATGTCAATAATATGGTACCTTAGTTAGGCTAAGTGCCTCTACTAGATAACATAGTACCACCTGCACAATTCTTAGATGACGTTCTTGTAATAATAGAAGATGAATAAAAATACTAATATAATTCGATTTTCATTTTTGTACATCATCTCCTTCCCACTCTACAGAAATATTAAAAATCCTGTCTAAATTATAAAAAAAAAAAAACAAAACCATCATAAACCTTGACTGCTAAGCGGACTAAACAAACCATGATAAATTCACTCTTTAGTTTCTTTTCTGTACTCTAAGGCAGTTAAGTATAGTTTTTTACTTAAACTTAATCTCTTTTATCTCAGCTCTCAGATTGCCAAAATCTGTCATATTTTCAGTGATTGCTTGTTAATATGGTAGCTATCAATTCACACCAATTAAATCTTTTTACATTCTGGCCCAAAGTTGTATGAAAGCGTATCTGTCTCCTTTTAGCGCCTGTGTAAACACGCGATTTTGAAAATCTTCGACAGCGTAAACGGCCTATAAAAATGTAATTTTCCCATCGAGGGATATTTTCAATAAACTTTCGTTTTGTTGCTTTAAAGATCAAGTGTTAATATCTGACATTACGATGATGACAAGGGTATTGCTTCACCTGGTATTGTAGATGTATCAGTCGTCTCATCTCTCGGTTACCCAAGCAGTTCTCCGCCCACTTACCTGAAACAATACATCATTACAATATCACTAACTGAGAGGTAACGCATATGTTTAAATATTTAACACCTACAACACGTCTCCTGTGCGCCTCACATCAAAATGAGTGCACCAGAAATAATCATATTTGCTAATACATATCTTTATGCTAGTATCTGTCTTTTTCACAGTATGGTATCACAGGCAGTGCACAATCTTTGCTTATCTATAGTCTACCTGAATTAAGTCAATAGTCTTACACCTACGTAATGAAGTGGTATATCTGCGATGCATACTAGGAGGGATAGCAAACCTTATCAACTTTAGAAAATATATTCTCAATTCTCATGTTTACAAAAATGCACAACTTTGTATTAGTCAAACACTACATTTAACACTGTTTGGAATACAGTAAACAGTAACAGTAAAAAGGCAAAGTATCATCTTCAAGTCTCTTCTAACGCTTATAATTTCTTCTAGCTAGCTATAAACGACGCAGCCTACAGATAGTCCACACGCTACCACGATAAAATTTTATTTAGAAAACATTAGCATTCGCGGCGGCTTATCGAAACCTCTTCTCGCAATGGTAGGGCACCTGTGAATTTCCCTCTTACAGCTTTGTGCTTACGAAGCCTTGTACAATACTATGCGTATCTCTAGTACCTTTATATCTGCGTATTCCATTCATTTCTCGTCTTGTTTATACTATTTGTTTCAATCTTATCATTTATTACATTGAAGCATTTTATTTCAACAGATATCTAATAGAGATTTAACGTCTTTTGTAAATCTGTGTTCTAACTTTTTATGACTGAAGGTAAGGCAAAATGCAATATTGTTAATATTGCATTTTGCCTTACCTTTATTTTTATGTTGCGATATTTGAAAATAACATAGAATTACTTTTCTTTTTTATCAATAATAAACAACTAAATGTTTTATTATCATGTTTATAATTTAAGAAGTTTGCTTATTAGGCATGGGCGACTTATAAGTATTTATAATGTGGGATACAATCAGAATCAGTTAACATTAGTTTCACTTTCAGGACAATCAAATAGCACAATTTATCATTAAAATCAATCAATATACACAGAATACATTTCAGTAACGACGTTGGTTCACGAAGCAATCGTTGGCTAAATCTCTCGTCGTGTGCAGGCGCCGATGTTCGAGCTAATGCTGCTTAATTAACTCGTATTCATTATCGGCGGGAACACGGCGCGTGCGCAGCGCCCGGCCCGAGCGCCCGAGCGCCCGCGCGGCCGCTGCAGGTGCCGTCGCATGCGGAAATACGAGGCTGCCACACAACACGACTGATATTTCTATCCTACTCTCATCTACATATCTCAATTAACATTCTGCAACCTAACACATAAGTAATTGCAACTCAATTGCTTCGCAGACTCTACAGACCTATTTAGTTATGCCTCGTTTAATATCTGAAGAAATTAATCATCATTCTAATATTTTCACAGAGTAGGCGACTACAACTTAATACATTATTCAAACAGTATTCAAGTATTTTTGCTAACCAGAAGAACGGTTAGTCTTTGGTCTATTCGTCGCTGTCTTCGTCTGAAACGGAGATGTCTAGCAACTGGTCCTCACTTGAAGTACCGTGGAAACCAGACGGCAGTCACACAATGTAACATATTTGTACTGAGTTGCATAATGCATGAATAGGTACTATTTATCGGGCACGATTCCAACCAAACCCCGGGTGCCTACTAAGAATTCTCTTATAAAAACCCATAACACATTGCTCAGACTAGGAATTGATCTTTAGACCTTTCATTCAGTAAACTTTTTACAAATAATTGACCAAGGAAATAAGTATATTCCAACAGTAACATGTTTAGAAGTAAATTAAATAAACGATATAAACATTACATAACCACATAACTTTCCAAAATTCAGTACCTTCTTTTTGTCTTGTATAAGAAGTCAAGAACTACCAAAAACAGTATAATCAAGTCCTACAATCAGGACAATATCAATAGAGAATTCCTTATTACAATAGGAATATGATACGCTTAATATTCATGGGGTTATTAATCCAAACGTCAAGTGAAGTTCCGTGTCGTCGGCTCGGTGCAGTGTGAGAAATTACAGTTATTAATATTCGGCGGTTGCACATGCGAGATAGCTCGTACCTGCGAGGGTTCAGATGACCACGCTTTCATATATTACTACTGCAATCCATTACAAGACTGAGAATACAAAGGTCTAAAGTTTAAATGACCCAGGATTTATTAGTTATGTAGATCTAGTAATTAAAATAACTTAAAACTGATTTAAACGTAGATTTCTTTTGCACATTTTTTTATTCTATTCAAAAAAATATTAACATTATGAAAAAAGGACGAAACGTATCACTTTTTAAACAATAACTAAATGTAGAGCCAGACTAATGCTAGTTAATGTAACTGCTAGTAGGTATTATAAACACAACAAGTTCCATTAAGCCATTACGTACACGAGTATATACAAGTCCAAATCAGCTCTGTTTTACAATAAGTAAATTATAAGAAACTTCTCCATTACAAAATTGTACCGGCCTAAAGAATAATGGACGTGCACGATATTTATGACCGGAGGCTTTTAATCCTTGAACACTAGAAGCGGGCTACAACCACGTCAGCCAGGGTGCCCGCGGCTAACCCTCAACAAATACGTATGCGTGCTCTCCGTCATTATGCAAAACACACACCGGATACACAGCCAGCTTATTAAGTACATAATAAGTCTCCTCTCGTTACATACCTTCAGACTCAAAATTATTTCTTGCTACCTTTACAGTGCCCTGATCAGTACCTACGCAAATGCTTCACAATTACATTTCTCCAACAAGGACACAAACTGAATAGGCCCTAGTATCGAGCTCTCAAGCGCAACTTTATGAAAATGGTGAACAAATAAATTCTCGTTATGTTGTAATGGAAATAGAGTTTCGCAATGTGGTAATGAGATTACATTTACAGTTATATCTTCTATTAGGCGGTCTGTGGGTGTTTGCCACAAATAGAAATAATTGAAATGCCCGTTTATTAATATGAAATCCAATTTAGGTGGCAAAATAATATTTTAAATACAATTCTTGTGAATACAATTCACTTACATAAAAATAGCCACAGGGTATAAATTAGTTTATTAAAATCGTAAACCTAATCCAAACCGGATCATTGCTATTCAGTATTACATTCGGTATTAGAATTTGTCATATCAAAAGATATTAATCTAACAATCTACGATCTTGTTAACTGTCATGTTTTTATGGCGAACGCGAAAACGCGATTAATATTCAATTGATTAAATAAGGTGATCTAATCGAATGGTCCAGCCTTATTTTATGCTAACAGGTATTTTGAAACAGACCTAAATGGCAAATAGGTGACTATAATACTGATATAATAAAAAAAATATGGAAAGACGCGCTACCTCGCCCCGTGTCATGGCGTTATCGCTAGCATTCACTCTGATAAAGATCTCTGATGTAGTTTTAAAAGGAAATTTACAAGTTGGACCGCTAATAATCATATACATGCCAAGGAGACGTCCGTCCGGCCGACGACAACGTTGGACGACGCTTATGGCCCACTACAACGCCGATTTATGATCGTCCCCTTTATACAAGGGCAGGACAATTTACAACTTAATTTAGAGCAGGTTTTTGTCTTTTTTATTTCAAGAAATATACGCTACATACTCTATCACTCGCGTTCATAAAAATAGTGGCTCGTTAGATTGGATTCAATAAATAAGTCTTACGTTGACCCAAATGTATTCTAATTAGCATTTAAAAAATATTTACATAAGTATGAGTTAATATGATCGATAGTCATAATTTATCATTAATATTTTTAATACTAATGACGTCCAATTGCAACAAATTAATGAAATTGATTTAGTTTGCTACGGTTCAGATACAAATACTTTATATGAAAATTGTATGTTAACGACGAGACTGTATAATAAATTATTCCAAGTTATCATAATAATACATATTTCATCATCCACAATTTAACACGTATGATAATGAGTGAATGAATGAATGAATGACAATTTTTTCTTTATTCTGATATGTTTAAGTGGAAAAATGCTTGTTCTGGAATTTATAATAATGTATATCGAACGTTATAGGATAATATTGTTATGGATTAATGTGAGAATGTGACACGAGCTTCGATCGTGACGTCTTAATCTCTTTTAACACGGGGAAGCTCTGTTAAATTGTTCGATAAGACAGCGTTGCGCAAGCGCACAACGTGTCAATCACGGCTTACATAATGGAGAAAGCTATGCGTGCAATCTAAATGTCACGTCTAACACCTTTTGTATGTCTACATAAGCGTATAGTTAGAAATCTGGATTAATTAGTATTAAAGTATTTGTGGCTTCATTATAATAAGTGTTTACAACATCTACTTATTGTATTGACGCCAGTATTTGGACTAGAACAAACACCATTCAACTACCGGAATTCATGTGTACTGCTAGAAATCCAAATTAATAATGTAAACATTAAAAACACCTATAAAAATTGCAGAAGAAATATAATAATTTGATTCAACGTGTCGGTAACCTTAGTAGGCAATAGACATCATATTAAGTCGCTTTGTTAATATTCATTGGCTGAGATTGTCGTAGTTCGTACACTGCGTAGGCAGCCCCATACTCCGGGGCGCGGTCGGGCACGCATTAGAGACAATGACATTTGCATAGCTGGGCGTTCCTAACTGTCAACCAGAACATTCACATTAACTAATCCGAAGAACGATAATGAATGCGAAATAGTTTCATTATACACTCGTCGTTCCTTCAATTAATTCGTTGAATAATTGTAATGTCGCCGTACCAACAAATGTTGTCTTTGTTATCTGTAGCTACAGAGAACTGGTCCAACCAGTATTTATGACTGAAATTAATCAAACAGCAATACAAAAGGATTCTGACTCATTTCTTGAAGCACATTGTCTTGCCAAGGTTTATTTTACAGAAAAACTGTAAAGGAATACAAATACGTATTTGTAACCCTCAAAATCTATAGGTACACAAAAGCTCTACAAAAATAATGTTTTATTAAGAAATCCGGTAAGTCAAGCAGTGTAGCTTATCCTCTTGTATGGTAATTCCACTACAGGAAAGTGTGTCGCTTTTTCAAATAAGGCTCAAAAAGCTATGTTCATTTTGACTACCAAAGCACTTATTCTGTGAATACGTCCACCCAGGAGCTTAGGGCGCATTGTACATTCGAAAGGCGTCGCATCTCACCACGAGCCACCCGCCACCGTCACCCGCGCTTTGCAATAATGCGCTTACGGCGCTCCATGTTTAGATACCCACATAATACCACTCTTTGTGTACTGCGACTTGTATCCTAAGTCGAAACTCGTGTTACCATCAACAGACTTATTAGGTAGGTACAATAGATATGGAACAATGTTTTCTTATCCTTTCATAATAAAACGTGGAAGGTAAGAAAAGCTTTAGAGCCAAGACTAGTTTTCTTTTTATAAAAGAACATAAATTTCTTCTTAGGCTACGGTAACATAACACTAGGACTTTGCTGTACTGAACATTTGAATACAAAAGAAGATTACTTAGGTTCCTTAAATAAATAATATCGCATAAAATATATTAGCTGTATACAAAAAACGACACTCATAAAATAAAGTTAAAAAATTCACGAATTTCAGTCTAAAACCAGCTGTTTATTATGCATAGCAAGCAAGCACTGTTTGACATGAAAGACGACTCTCAAATATTGGCTGGACTAAGTAAACACAATTAAGAGTTTGTTAGGGGAATGTAATTGTTTGTGTTTCAATATATTAACATCGGTATAGTCAGTAAATCAGTTACCAAGGATAGTTTAGCAATTAAAGGAGAAATCCGGCCGGTCGCTATCTTTACTCCGAACTAATGAGTTGAGACGGCCAGCGGACGATGCTGCACACTCGAGTCTTATCTCCTTGATAAACAAGTACAAATGGGTTACACGTTGCCTCCAACCCCTACGCCTCTATTCTCCTTTAACGTCTTAAGTAAGACGACAAAGTCTTTATCAACTAGACAAAGCGCACTACTTCCTTTTAGGTAATTAACTAAATTGTTTATCTTTGCTTGAGTCTACATTTTCGATTCCAATTACGAAAAGGATTTCATTTATATAAGAGAAAAGTGTCGCGTTCTTTATGGCTCTAAACAAACATTAAATAATATTTTATTACATATTCCCAAGTCTCAGAAACATAACAAAGCAAAATGTTAGTGAATGTCCACAATAGCACAGACTCCGTGTATAGTGGAGCAACCAGAACACGTGGGCCCCAAACAATAAATGGATTCTAACACGTCCGGACATTGTCCAAAGCGCTTTTATTGCTACATATTTTAGATAGACGCGGGAAAATGCCGCCAACCTACAGTTACGGTGCATTCACAATGGGTAGAAGGAAATTCCGTCTTTTCGTAGACAAAACAGACTTGCTGTAAAGTTAACATTTTGGAATGAATTAAACTTGATTGTACAATAATAAATACATTTCTGTCAAACCAACTAACTAAACATCAGAACATGTTCTTGCACGGTACTAATTTCATGAACATAGATGTAAATAAAAAAAAATAACAAAAATGACTTTCACTTTAAAGAAATTAACAGAACTTATCAATAATTAAATCTATGAGAATAAGCTTGGTTTTTAGTAGATATTTACGGTACACTTCACATTCACTACGTGCCTCAAGACCTCATTATTCGAGGTGTTAAAATGCAAAAACGGTAGAGCCCTGAGGGTGAGCAGTCCGCCGCGGAAGTTAGCGGCTGCAGCACAATTCAATAGCGCAGGAAAACCGCACCGAGCGATGGCGCGGAATGAAAAAGACCATTAATGAGTACTCTCGTTATATTCATAAATTTATTTATACCAAGCCACAACAATAAAGAAAATATACAACACATGGTAGATCCATAGTTACATAGTATTTCACTGAGATACTAACTTTTAAAGTAACGCGGTGCATCTTTACAGAGTCAGTTTGCGATCGATCACGGCCGGTGTAACCTCGTTGAAACGTCAAGCCCAAAACGGTATGCATGTTTCGCGCTAATAATCATTAAATAATATTACTATTCAACTGATATGTACGGTTAACCAAAATTAACTGAAGTAAAGAATAAATTCAATAAGTATGCAATACAGAATATGACAGTCGTTCAAACGCCATTAACAAGGAATTTAAAGTATACAGCGCAGTGTTAGCAACAATATTAAAATGATTGCAGTCTGCTTAATATCCATAATTAGTACAATGACACTGGCGATCGCGACCGTAATTGTCGCATGGAAACCTACATATACCGCTGCAGCCACTAAAACTTCGAGTTTATCTCTTAAACCATCAAACCTTAACACCTCAACTCGAAAAACAGGTTAATAAGACAGGCACCTTCAATGAGATGTGAATATAATGTGTGATATTATCGGGTGGTAGCGACATTCGACGTATAATATTCTAAGTCGCGCGCGTTTCATTAACCGCCAATCCGGTTAATGAGCATCGAACTTTTTCGCTTAAATAAACATTAAGAAGAGAATGGATGGTGCGCCGCTGAACCTTTTACCGGAATTACGCTGTGGTTAAGTGCTCGCTTTTAGGAACCCATGAAACGACGTTGCATACATTGAAAGTTGGTAATATTATAAAAAAGTCCAAACTTTCCTTTAGGTAGCTTAAACCGAGTTATTTAGTCAAGGAAATAAAATCTTCATTAAGGAGAACAAATAACATTGGAGGGAGGACAGTATCTCAATGAGAGACACAGAAAGTATAGCCGCAACCCGGCGACGAGATTAAAACTTTGCCACTTGAACGTGCAGTGGTCGCACAGTTGAAGAGAAATTTACTCGAAGCAAAAGTTAATATAAGCGAAATTTGTCCTGTGGCGAGCGTTTTGCGGGGGCCCTCGGCAAGTTAGACCTTTACTGAAAACTAACGCCAGGTACGATAAAACCTGGAGCAGTTTTTTCATCTGATACTTAGCTTTACCTCCCAATAAGAGCTATTTGGTAAACATTTAGACAAATTCCGTGAACATAACAACACTATAAAATAATACGGTAAACAGGTAGTTTAAATTAACTGTTTCAAAAAAATGTTTAATCTTTTGCGTTTATGTGTGATGTTATCTAAACATCACACGTACCTACAAAACAAAAAATGCTGTATTTAATTAAAGTAACTTCAAAAGGCGTTTATATCCGTTATCAGATGAGCGTTCAGACAAGCATCAGATGTAATTGTATCAGCCAAAGCCCAAAGCTTTAAAATTCGCCGCCGGTAAAACTTGAGCATTTACAACCAATAATACATTTTATTTCTGCGCTTATAAAAATAACATTAAATATTTAATGAACAAAGAATATGCACGTGTAAACATCTGAACACAAACTATACCCATGTAGCTTTCTGAAATATCTAACCACTGACTCGCAAAATGTTGTAACGACACACCGAGCCACCTTTAGACTAACGCATAATCGTAAACATTCATTTACTCGCGCTATGGTGTACTTATTTTAAAATGCAGAGAACAGCTCTAGTAGTCCGCGTAAACAGCAACAAAGCTGTGGTTGCAAATGAGGTCAGAGATAGCTGCGACGAGCTCGGAAGTTAGTGTAAGCATAAATTAAAACAAGCGTTTCCATAAAAAGTTGATAAATGGCCTTCCACAGGCTGCGCGACAAAAAAGGGAACGTCAGCCGAAGCGCTAACGTGTTTCATTTTGCACTTCCAGACGACATCTGGGCCGTTTCAGGACCAGCACACAGCGAGCAACGACAGCCTGATCCTAACTACATAGAACCGAGAAAGTAATATCGCAACACCATTGCAATGTGTTACGAACGATACACTGTAAAGTTTATTTTTCTGTTGAAAATATATCTGAAACATTCATCGTTTGTGACTTTTGGAAAGGTTTAAGCGGATTTAACTTAAACAAAACTGTTCGTTTTTTTTGTGTAACCAGTCGGCGCGCGGCGCAGCGTTAGTGGGACTGGAACGGGCGTCCGCAATTCACGCTGCACTGACTGCCAGAGCACTCGACCGAGCGGAGTGACACAACCCTACATAACGCTCCTACAAACACATACCTAGTGCCTGGATAAAAATTATAAAAATGCATACAGACAAAAATAATTCAATTTCCAACACAATAATTATGAAACTGTGGACTCTTATAACACTTTACAAAGTACACATTTCGCTTTACGCTAACAAATTTTAAAATGTTACTCTTTTTGTTTACTTTTATTGTTTGTACATTCAATTAAATTATATATAATTGCTAAGATTCCATTGATTACTTTGCTACCATGGATTACTTAATTAATTTATATAAAATGTTGACGCAGACCAAACAGCCTAATTCATTACACAAATTATAACAAAAAACATTCAAGCAGACCGTCATACTCCAATCAATTAGATTAAAACAGAATCTGTAAGTGATATTCAGATTAAAAATATACTTCCTGTAAGACACTATACGCAATACGAGTACAAGATGCTTGGAATGTAATACAAAAGGAAACAACGTTAATAAAACCGCAATACGCTAGCATTAGAGGCGACCGAGTCCACGGGCGGAATGTTAAGCCTTCCGAAACGCGCAATAAAGCGACATATGCACCGTCGCACATAAACATCTGCACACATCAGGCACACTGCGCGAAAACAATAATATTAAATCTGGTCATTTTAATCGTCTCAATTTTTAAAAGGATTAACGAACGAATAATACAACTTTATTATTTATTTATTAATCATTTTCAGCCATTATCGTCCCACTGCAGGGTAAAAATTTTATTTAGGAGAAATAATTAGCATTCAATAGTCCTTTTGCCAGTAACATTTATTTATTACATTGTTATTGTACCCACGTATTATTAAAATGCAATTTGCCTTACGCCTAATCATATTACAGTTTCTAGTATCTGAAATATTACTATGTAGGGGAACGTTATATTCATTGTGGCTATGTCTCATTTTTCAAACCCTATAGAGAACCCCAAAACTACTCGTATAACAAAAGTTGAGTAATCCACAAACGAACCCTTAATTGGTTTACCACAGACCTCTATTAACGAAATAAGATGGGAAATCAGAGTATTAGCATAACAGTGAATTCAATTAGGGTCCACAAAGAGGATTACAACTTTTACAATGAAAGGAAAGTTAAAGCGGGGTCCCGATTTAAACTAACGTGGAATAATCAAAATTTGAATGAATACGTAGTAAGTTAAAATTAAATTGAACCGTTGTCATTACTATTGTGCAAGTATATTATTTATGAACAATTATCGGTATTCTAACGTAAAATAAATACAATTTTAGCTAATTAAGATAATGAATTACAATAAACTACCGATAGTAAATTTTAGTTTATATGTTTAAATACTGCAAATAGACACCAACTATATAAATAAAACTGTGACGGGCGGGCGTGCAAAAGCTCTCAGATAATGGCCAATTGTTGGCAATAAAACTACTACCGTACACGATGCAAATTATATTACTGGCCGGAGTCGCCCAGAGGGTCCTGCTCTACTGCATTCAGCCAGATTAGCACAATTATCAAAAACAAGTTATCTCTCGGTGCACTTATTATGCTTAATATTCCGGGCCGTATATATCTGTAAACTGTTGTTCGCACAACTTTACTGAACCACTAAATAATTAGAAACTTGTTACTAAATTAATATGCAGTTAAAATTGTCAATAAAGCTGTCAGATGTAGGATTTAGATATAGGTAAAGATGAGCAGCTTGTTAGCCCGAGTCGAGTGGGCGCAATCAAGTGCACGACGTCCTCGTTAGACAGGTGTGACGCGTTCGCTTCCGGACACTTGTCAATTAGACACACAAAGTGCCGACAGCCGACCCGTGACCACACAATGTACCACATAAATCCTCCGTGTTGACGCGCACCACAGAAAATCCGTGTCAAGCGGAACTACCTCAGTAAGCTACTTCATCAACAATTCTCTACTCCTAGTAGGTTTATAATTTACCACTATCAGACGCAATATCGCCTTTTCGGTGGGAGCCTACTTCCAGTAGTTCATAATTATTAGAACAATGACTAACAACCATAAGATTGATTTTCGCTCAATTTTCAGGATAGGTTTCAGAAAAACAAAACGAAATACGATCAATCCTTTTCTTCAGTCATTAAACAAGTAACATTTACGGCATTGTAATAGCGACAACGACTTACCACCGTATTAGGTGCATTCCAAACTATATAAGGCTCAATAAATGGAAATTGCACTACATCTAACACCGCAAGCATTTAGGTCGCAAGCGCTGTGACGTCACCGGGCTATAGTGAAAGCCACGAGTCGCGAACAATACATGTCGCTTGCGCAAGTCGAGCGATCGCAAGGCAACAATAGCGGGCTAATAGAGCCATTCGTCGTTTCATTGCTTATTCATCCACGCCCCTGACGCCTCCGCAGGCAACGCCACCGTCGCGATTGATATCCTCGTGGGCAAAAGACCTTTATGTCTTCACACCATATTGATGTGCAATGACTACGACGGAATGCACTACTGCTTGTTACTCAATGGACATTTTACGTACTGAGCCTTCATCATATCATTAATGTTATTCTTGGGATACTAACACAACTAACACTTCCTCTGAATGAATCAACATGAGATATTTTGTAAAAATGGTATGAAAAACCTTCTATCTTCTTCTTTTTTTATTACTACTTTCTTTATTTATACATTTTTATTTATTTATAATTTTTGGACATTTATCATGTACCAATGTTAAGCGAAAATTCGTTAAAGAGCATCACATATCACAAAGCCAATCACGATTATAAAACGCAATAAGCCTTACTATATTTATTACCTTGACTATAACGGGTACAGGTAAGTAATAAGGTTTCACCGAACACTAAGTCTTTGACCTTTGAGGAAACCTATGTCCTCGTCGTTAGTAAATAAAGGTGTCTGGACAAATAGCCCATAAACTATTCTTTGTTGATTTATAGACTTGAAGAATACAATACGATAAATTTATCCGACAAAGAAACGGCGAGTACGTTACAAAATTTAATAGTCGTGTCGCTTGAAGTTTCACAATAATTTTAATTACGTAAATAAAGAAAACACATAAAAACCTTTGCAAAACACACAAATGTTTGTCTAAGACGGACTCCAACCCGTAGCACTTCTTTTGCAGTCAACATTAGTCTATATACTGTTTTTATAAAGAGACTTGACGATTTGGTAGTTTAGCCGAGTAAACCAAAACTAATGTTCGTATTGGCGATACAAGAAAATAGAGCGAGCAGAGAAATCGGTACAAAATACTCCCTAGTGGCTGTTTTGCACTAAACAAAGAGACGTAACAAGAGCGGGCGGTGTGAATTTCTCCTGAGAGCCCAGTATTATTAGGTACTAGGCTGAAGATTGTGATCGCTCGGCTGTGAGCCGTAAGCGTCCCGGCACGACCAGACACTATCCGAAAGGCAACGTCGAGATATTTTATTCATAGAGCGAGTGATAAATGAGGAAGGTCGCGCTAGTATCACATTCATTACTGCCTCGCATCTTGCCACGCACACTCTTATCAAAACTTGTTGCCGCCGTGAGTTCTTCTATAGCCCGATCATTTGGTCTCAGACGCTACAGGGACTTGTTTCAAACACCATTTGTCGTTTGTAAATAGCAAAACAGCTTATAATTCATTCTGACCGAAGCTTTGTTAGTTTTATTTATGATTTGCGAATGTCTCAGTGGTATAACCAAGTCGGTAAGTTATTGCAATGTGTAATTATCATTGGAATGCGAAATTTATTTTGTATGCAGTAGCGTGCGCCTATTGAAAAATATCCTTAAAGTAAATCAGCAAAGAAAATAAAAGCTTTATATAAAACGGCCGTAGTTGACGAAAATTTAAGAATAGTTATATAATATCTGTTGGGTTATGTTGGAGATTATAAATAATTAATTTACCTTGTTAATAAAAATTATGTATTTCGTTGTGTATTTGTTTCAGGATTCACCGGCTTTTGTGCGAATTTTGTATTTCCCAAATTAAACTGATGGGTTAAATGATATAATTTAAAACCTCGATTTACAACATATTAATATGGTTGAAATGAATTAAACAAAATGAGGTAACGTAGTTATATATTTGACTACCAATTTAGCGGTTCCTGGCGCAATTTAGCGTACATACCTATTAGGTAGGTATGGATTTTAAAGATTCCAGGTAGTTTCACGAGATCGGTCTTATATTTTTTGAAATATTTACATTAAATTTTTTAAACAATTTGGGCAGCGTTAATCGTAGAAAATAAAAAAAAGCCAACATAATAATTTAGTAAATAATACATACGTTACGTGACTAGTTACGATAACAGAGTTTTCATGGAACGGTTAACAATCGTTCAATTTGTAGGGCCCGCGGCTGAGAAGCCCAACAATGGCGGCGCACGCGACCACTACGACTCGACATTCTCATGAGTAGAATAACGCACAACAATCAAGATGTCATTTTTCAACTACCCACGCCGCGAACACTGGAGCGAGCGAACAGCGAGAAATATGGCCGACAACACACGCACAGCCGACGTACAAAAGAGGCGTCTCGGGGATGTCGCGATACATATCTTTTGACTGAACAACGGACGCAACAGTTTACTCCTGCCCTTTTTATATTTTACTGGTAATCGACGAACATAAATGAAATCTAAACAAATGCAATTTTATTCAGAAAGTGACAGCTACAACTTAGCACTGACTCACAAGAATACATTATGTTAATTTTTATAACAAATGGCAGAGTAGCGACATTATTTCAGCAGCGTGTACTCTACACTCCTGCTTCTAAGTTTCCAGCCAGTTAGAATTAAGTCTAAACAAGCTAAACGAGTACGTCTCAGTTGTCAGTCCTACACATGTGTAAAGTAGCTAAGTACAGGCCCCGTGTTTTCTGCAACGCT
This sequence comes from Autographa gamma, assembly GCA_905146925.1. NCBI lineage: Eukaryota > Metazoa > Arthropoda > Insecta > Lepidoptera > Noctuidae > Autographa > Autographa gamma. The sequence continues at coordinate 5,600,554 of LR989858.1, forward strand.
CATTATGACAATTCAAAGAAGTCAGTTTGTAATTTATCGGCTGTGGAAGATGGAAACTTGCTGCGAGAAATGATAGTAATTATTGACACGAACCGGCGCTCGGGGCTAAAATCCACCATCCGCTGCTAAAGATCACAACCGGCCACTAACTCGAAAATTCCACATTCATAACGGAGCAAGCCCTTGGGCACGAACGGAGGCACCGCCGATGTCGAATCACACTCGCAAACAACAATCAATGCACTTTCATGGCAAAAGCACTTCGTGGACAAATCCGAGTTCTTCACGCATGGCTTTTAGCAATGCAATTTGTGTATTTAACAAATCCTTGACATGTCCGCTGGCTTAATATGCCATTAATGACAATATATGTAAAAGGCTACGCCAGTAAGATATGTACCTAAATATATACGGAAGCCTTATAAGCATAGCACATTCACCGTTGCTTAGATAGCATGGCTTAAGTGGAAACAAATAACACACCGAGGTAAAACAACCCTTATAGGGACAACTATTGCTATTCGGTAGCATCTTTTGTGTGTGATACAATGGCGCATCGATCGTGCTGGATTGCACGGAAACGTTCGGTAAAACGCTAACGAGTGCCGCCGCAGCGGCTAATTGAAGTTATTGCCGTCGTAGGCTCGACGCCATTGCATTCGGCACTGGTGATTAGCGACGGAAACTAATCTAATGGAGTTGCCTTATAGACATTATTTGTCACTTCATCGATCAACTAATCTTGACAGTGCGTTTGAAATTTGATTGATGAGTTATACCATGTCAAAAACCAGTTCTTGCTTGATGCATGCGAAACAAATGCTGGAATAGTTTTCATAAACAAACAGAACATTTATTTACTGCGTCTTTTATAGTACCAGGCTACTTAATGTTTACTGCATTGCTTATCTGTTCACATGTAATCTGCATCATTTATTACAGTTACTTATACGTACTAACGGGACAAGCCCCTAAATTAATTAAGTCATGTCGTGTACTGTGACAATTAATACCCATTAGCGAGTAATTTCGAGTAAGTTGACTTCAACAGACCGTTATTAATGGAAACAGAAAACAATTAGTCTGAGTTCAGATGACAAGCGCTTGACGTGAGCCTTGCTTCCGTATTGTGACAGTGTAAATAAAATATTTAAATGACTATTGCGTTGAAACTTGCTTCAATTTCTACCTCTAAATAGCTTTGAGGAACGTTTACGTTTGTTGTTTATAATTATTTCTTATTTTTTAACTTATTGCAAATCCAGTGTTTTCTTATTTCATTAATCCCTATTCAATTGACATTAATGATCCAGATTCGCGATATTCAATCGAATTTTAAAGATTATATTTGGCAAGTGCGCCTGTCACGACAGCTTTTTATACAGTGTTTGCAGTCATCAGCCTGCTTATGTCAAACCCTTGTCTTAATGTTGTTACTGTAAAAGCCTAAACAACTTTAAATACTGAGATATGACAGAGTCTAACCTTAGATTAACTAAACCCGGGTTTTTGAAAGGCCGATCAGCACAGTTTTTGAAAGATCCGTCAAACGAGTGCTGTCAATGGTTCTCAATCTTTTAGCCACTATGTAGTACCAAATTCAACATTGTATATGTACAACTGCGTTGAATAGAAGTAAAACTATTTTAAAGCATATATCGCGATTTATCATTTAGTTTGCCATAATATATCGTCACCCTTTTTCGAGTCATGGTTACGGATAGACCTAAGTGGACATCAATTTTGACGGTTTATAGTGTTCTTGTAACCGTCATAGTTTTTTTTTACAGAAGAAGCCTAAGCAAAGAACAATGTAATCCGTTCCAAATAGTCTGACTTGAATACATAAAATATTCGCGAACACCCCGCAAATCTGAGATTGTTGGGGTTTTACAGAAACATACATATGTATATAATTGTTTATAACATATAGGTTATGTATAGACATTATTAGACATACCTGTTAGATGGTTGCCGGTAAACTCGAAGTCGTCGTCTTGATCCCAGTGCTTTAGCGACAGGTTGCCCAGCGGTGTTGCGTTCGCGAACTCCAAGTTAGCGAAATGCCAGTCCAGGATTTGTCGGTCACGCACCGATAGATACACTGAACTAAAATATTTTATTTAAGTTAATAGTAGTGCCATTAATCATCCATAAAGACAAAAAATTGAGTTTCAGAGATGGGTTTAAAATTCTTATTTCGTTCTAGCATTATGGCTCAATAGTTTGGATTGAAATAATGTCAAAATATTTAACACCAACCACATCATCTAGAATCCAATACTCGTAAGGACAAATAAAACGAGACAAGAACGATAGAATTTGCATTTCGTTGGAGTTCCTATTGCTAACTTCTGTTTAAATCATCCCAACAAACGAAAAAATAATTGCAACATAAAATAAAAGCTTCTAAAAAAATCTTACCTTGGTGGATTAGTTTCCAACTGCGCTATCTTTTCCTCCATTGTCGTGTTAGTTGACACCAAGCTTTCATATTCGTTACACAACAGGTTCATCTCTCTGTTCAGGCGACGCAAATTGAACTCTTGCAGAATGCTCGCGTCTCCCGTCACACCCTTATCTCTCTCTACGAGCAAAGCATCCTTCTCTGTCTTCATAGAATTTAAAAGCTCTTTCAAGTCCGACATTCTGTAAAAAGATATTTGTTCAATACAACATCATAGTAAATAAACTGGTTCATGGGTTTTCGTTTTATGGAAAAAAATAATTTTAATTCAGTGTAGCTTACTTGTTTATGTTAGATTTCAGTCTGTCTTGCAAAGTTATGAGCGCTTTTAGGTGTTGAATCTGTAACAAAGAAAGAAATCAAAATATTTATTAATATTATTTTAAATCTGATCTGTCTACCTGCGGGACCAAATTCTCCCTTTCATTTTTTCAAATGTTTCTGATACAGAAACACTTGGCTAAACTTAATTGTGATTTTGTACATAATATAAGCTTTGTAGTACTTTGTACCTGTTTATGTTTGACATTCTTCTGCTGTAGTTTAATGACCCATTCCAATGCTTGGCCGAGAGAGACGGGCGTATCATTGTAATAGTTAAAATCGACTTGATGTGACAGATAAGACGTAGCATCAAGAAGTCTGTTGAATTCCCGTTCCACCTAAACATACAAAAAAATATTATAAGTAAATTAAAGTGCTGTTGATACCAGCAATATATGCTCATACTCTCGGAAAATTTTCAAACAGGTCAATCATTGAACTGTGTGATTCAAACAAATCTTGGAAAGTAGCTTGTGTTCCAGTATATCCAATAGTCTGGGTATATAATTTGGTATGCTTTTTAAAGGTATTAAAGCTTATATCAAAAAAGGGACTGTTTTTAAAATACAGATCTATCTTGAAACTAAGTACCTACATGTAAGCAAAAACCTATGATTTGTTTCATATTCCAATTTAATATTTAGAGAAACTTGACGTATTTTCGTAGACTTATTCATTCTTAGATACTTTCGTAAACTTATGACATACCATCTCATCCTTATGTTTCGGTACTTGATTACCCGTTGCTTCATAAAGTGGGCACTTCTGTTTAATCTTATGCAGTTCCATATTCATTTGTACAGACAGTGTAGTCACTGGGTTACCTCCCAAGCCTGTCACCACCATGGCACCTGGAAATTGGATAAATTAGAATGATTAAATATTAGTTGCCTTATTTTCGGAAAGCAAATATGTCAGATTAAGTACAACTAAGCCAATGACTCATGGAACTTCTTAGAGTTACAAGAATGCAGCAGCTGTACATTGCAATTGACTAAGATAAGTGGTTGAGAGTGTGGTGAATGTGGTGTGTACAATATACATATTATGTAGTTATTTCAGAAATTTATTTAATAACCATCCATGAAATATGCAACAGAACAACCTCACGCAGCCTCTTGGTTGACTACTGTGTGATTCTTGGACATTGCATGTATCTTATTTTTCAAGCATATATGAATAAAATATATATGTATATATATAAACACAAAGTATAATTACCTAAGTCAGCAACATATGGGCCTTTTCTGTATGTCACAATCCTGCCTCCGACTCTATCCCTGCCTTCCAGTATCACCACTTCACAGCCAAATGAAATCAATTGACGTGCTGCAGCCAGACCAGATACTCCTGTAATTTAGAACATTATATGCTAAATTACTCATTAAGCCTTCTGTTTATGTATAAAAAACTATCTCAATGTGAAAGTAAGGTGTCTAAACGGAAAATAAACATAGCACTAATGGCAATATCAATATGCTATTTGTTTATCTTTCTTTTCAAAGCATTTGATTTCAGATATCAAAACTAGTATGTAATCATCCTGCAATAATTAATGTACCAATAGACACTAGGTTAATAAGTCATTCGCATGTTCTTTTTAAGATTTCGCACCTATACTTGATTCTATGGTAGTTTCATTTATTTACTTGATCAGCAAATGAATTTTAAGTTTATATCCAAATAGATTAGATTATTATCCAGATTATCAATTGCCATCTAAATTGAGGCAAAGTATCTTTGAATACAACAAGGTTATGTTAATGTTAATGTTAATTTGTGCAGGTCTTAAATAACTAAGAATAAATATTACTCACCAGCTCCAATGATAATGACTTTTGGTCTTTGCTTTCCCTTTGGTGGAGTTGGAATAGGTGTAGTACGCTCATAGATACCATAATTTATAAAACCATGTCGATCTAAAAAGGCGTGAGTCCTCATAACTAGTGCAGGATCTCCGTTGTATGGTGCCTGTAATAATAGAAAAGAACAAAATGTTGACACCAAAAAAACTATTGACAAAATCAAATTGCCTTAGCTACCAACTTAGTCATCAGCTGGACACAGGGTCTCCCAACGTTGGCCAATGGCAATTTTTTATTTAAATCCCTTATTTTTAATGTGGCATTGTAAACAGTGTATAGTAAAATGTACATGCACTTTGGTTATTCCTGAATTGAAGCATAATTTAAATGTAAATTATCAAATGTGTATTCAGATAGTGTCAATCACTTACTTCCATTTTCTGCACAGCAAGCTCTTGAGTCAATTGTTTCTTAGGATCTTCAAACCACAGCTTCAGTATGCGGTTTCTTATCTGAACAAATGCATGGCTTGATGGTCCTACTAAATCTGAGAAACACTCAGCTTCTAAGGATGACATCTTATCAAATGGCAGCCGTGATTGAAATGCAGCCCCTTCCAAACTGTAAATTGAACATTCAATTGTTTGTGTTCATTCTCATCTATTTTAGAGAAGACTATCATTTTGTTATGTAAAGTGTATCTTATACAGCAAAGTTAAGGATTCACAACACAAGAAACTATAAGAAGCTGGAGAGAGGTAATGTATGGCAAATTACATAACCCTAACATTAATTTATAAATTCGGTAGCTTAGACTTTTAATTAGGCCGGTATGTACAGGGACGCCTTATTGGCTGGTCCACAAACTGTTGACACTACATACATAATTAATTTACACGAATAGCATATAAAATACTGGATAACAGTTCAATTGTACCTGTTAAGCATTTCTTTGTAATTAATTTCTTCGATATCATCATTTTTGGCATCATCAGTTTTCGTTTCCTCCTTCTTTTCTTTAACATCAGCAGTACGGCTCGACGATGACTCCCGCCGGCCACCGACAGAAGTTGGGCTCGAAGAAGTAATCTTACTCCTTTCAGATTGATCAGATTCAGAATCATCTTGTTTTAATTTCTCCTCCAATTCCCGGGTTTCAACCTACGATCGATAAACATAACCTTATCAGAAAAACAAATATAAAGATTGATTTATGACAAAAGATAGTTACTATAAATAACTGAGTACCTTCGCACGTTTTCTACGACTCATTTTCGAGAAGAAATATCTAGGAAATAGGCTTCTTGCTAATTGAATAAGCTATTTTTTATAAGGGATGCTAGACTAATCCAAAACAAAAATAAACTGACTGACAATAATGACAGAACATTGGCAAAATGTTTGTGACAACGACAGTGACATACAAAAAAGGAACGAATCGTTCAGAAACGTTATTTAAATTTAAATCTTATTTTATGAAAATAGACCAAGAAACACGTTATTTCTGCTTCCAGCTTAGAATAGCTCATTACTGCATAAGAATAGAACTACATTAGCTTGTATTTTACTTGTTATTATAAGCGTGTAAGGAAAAAAAAAACATTTTTTTTTTAAGACATCTTTCATTTATTTGATAGTCAAATACCTTTATTTATCTATTAAGACAGCAAAAATTTAAATGAAGTTTTGTAATAATGAAGAAATAACTTAGGCTGTGCAAAATATTACGTAGGTTAGTAGGTAGAATAAGAAATTGAAAGACAAAGTTGGTCAAAGGTTTTTATTTCATATTATTTATATATTCACTAACAAATATTACAGTTATCTTACAACATATCTAACAATCAATAACATTACAAACAATCCGTTTAAACTAAGTTTTAGAAAGACTTCCTGAAATGATTATAAAGTGGGCCTTCATCAGCATAACCAGCTACTTCTTGAGGTATAATAGAACTTTCATCAATGCTGCCGCACGGACGGCACATACATTCTAAAGGCGCCTTAGTAGTAATCTGAAAAGATCGAACCCATTTTAAGCTAAATGACGATAAACGTCTTTAAAATTGTTTTAAGCGGGGTTTAAATATTAATTACCATCTAGAAAGTTAGCGTTATAAGAAATCTTTTCTATCATGGATACATTGACATTCGCACTTACTCAAATTTATCAAATCTTAGCAAACTGTTAGACAATCATATAGCTACATTCAGTTATAGTGTTTTCTTTGCTAATTATTACTTACCCTTCTTAGCTTTCTATCTTCACTTTTAGCTTTAGGACAAAGCAGGACTACAGTTGCTTCTCGTTCTCCAGATTCTTGACAGCAGTTGCATGTCCGTTCCATCTGCCATATCTTGCTACCAGACACCTATTTAAAAATATAAACAATTTAATTTATTTTAGTCCAGTCAACAAAGTGATTGTAGAGTGCGTGAGCAAGGCCCTAAGCAATTTCTTCAGAATATTGTTCAGGGTGCTTAGACAATTAACATACTAAAAGTCCTGACGTCTAGGGGGTGAGGCGGAGTGGGGGGAGAGGTTTAAAGTTCCCATTTTTCAGTTTTTCGCTAATATCTTTTAAACGGTGCGTCATGGAGATAAGAAGTCTTCTACGCAATGAAAGCTTTTAAAATTATGTACAACTTTTATCTAAAACACTTCTTCACATTCCTACCTATTTTCGAACTACACCTTCCGGAAGAGTGAAAATTGAAAAAAACTACTTTGATTGAGAATACTACCTTTTGTATACTACTTCGTTCACGTTATTTGGGAATCTAGACACGCGGCAGCGAGTCAAGCTAAGTTCAAGTTAAGGAACTGGCTAGCCAGCTCCAAGTGTATCATTACCCGAACCACTTGGTGCCACTTTTGATCCTTCTATAACTCAAAACCTCTTTAACGTAAACACATGAAACTAAGTGTGTTTTATAATATCCATAAGGACATCTAGAAGCCCAAATTTCATGAAGCTAGCTCAAACGGTTATTAAGATATGAAAGTCAAAAAGTCATAAACTATTCCAATATATGTATTATTATTTTTGCTTAATATAGTATATATATATACATGTATTCGAATAGTTTCAAATATCTGCTTGTAACAGTTCCAACGCTAAAATAAAAAAAAAACTTTTTTGTATGGGTACCCCCCCTATTTTTTAACTTTTTTTTTGTTTTTAGATTTTTTCCTACGTTTACACACAATTACCGACCTGGATGCCAAATTTCATTTTTCTAGGTAACCTGGAAGTAGGTTATTTTTAGGTACTATATTATTATGTCGGTCAGTCAGTGCTAAAATTTACGACTTTTGACTTTCATATCTTAACAACCGTTTGAGCTAGCTTCATGAAATTTGAGCTCCTAAATTTCCTTATGGATATAATTAAACACACTTAGTTTTATGTGTTTACGTTAAAGAGGTTTTGAGTTATAGAAGGATCAAAAGTGGCACCAAGTGGTTCGTGTAATGATACACTTGGCGATGGCTAGCCAGTTCCTTTACTTGAACTTGGCTTGACTCGCTGCCGCGTGTCTAGATTCCCAAATAACGTGAAGGAATTAGTATACAATAGGTAGTATTCAATCGAAGTAGTTTTTTTCAATTTTCACTCTTCCGGAAGGTGTAGTTCGAAAATAGGTAGGAATGTGAAAAAGTGTTTAAGATAAAAGTTGTACATAATTTTATAAGCTTTAATTGCGTAGAAGACTTCTCATCTCCATGACGCACCGTTTAAAAGATATTAGCGAAAAACTGAAAAATGGGAACTTTAAACCTCTCCCCCCACTCCGCCTCACCCCCTAGACATCAGGACTTTTAGTATGTTAATTGTCTAAGCACCCTGAACAATATTCTGAAGAAATTGCTTAGGGCCTTGCTCACGCAATCTACAACGCCTTATGGGTGATTTATTGACTGAACTATTTTATGTCTATTTCCTACACGATTCCTATTATTTAGAATGGTAAAATAAATACCTGCACATAACTCGAGCATTTTCCGATACAAGCGAACGAGGGTATCGCTTTTGGGATACAACCGGGATGTTTCAGGACATGGATAACAGGTGTCATCTGACATTCTTGACCTAAAAAAATATATAAATATTCTGTAAAACAAAACGAAAAAAAAATCGGGAAAACCTAAAATAGAGCATGTTTTTGAAATTATATACCTGGAGGCAACTGCACTTCTACAGATTGTGCCGTAACCGGTTTTTCTTGTAACTTGTAAGCAGATATAAACACCAAACACAAAATAACGATCTCGAAACGAAACATTTTTAAATAAATTATTTGTAAAGCCTAGCTCGTTGTTCTTCGTTGAAGGCAGAAGCTGTTGTATGAGTTACAGAAAAACGCTTCAGTATATAAAGGAACCCCACATCGGAATAAGATGCGTAGTCCTCCTCTAAACATGGGATTCATTTTAGTGTAAACATCACATTAGGGTGAGTATTACATAGACCACACAGCGCTAACAAGATTTAATCGATCTTTAATGGATACTCCGCTGGAGCTTTTAAGTGCCTCTGTTATTGAATAGATATATGAAATAGAGGGATTAATACATAAGTTGTGATTGTTTTAATTATAACTTTGGAAGCTTCAAGATTAATGAATTTTGTTCTGCTTTACTAAAGAAAAGGAGTTTGCAGTGTTTGTGAGCTGCAAGTAAGAATTGCATGTCCCGTTTCGTCGTGGTTAAAAAGCATTGGCAATACTTACTTACATACTTAGCGAAAGAACATAACATAACATATCATCACGCCTGTATCCCCGAAGGGTTAGGCAGAGGTGTACCAATGTACACCAACAGTTCGCCGATATGTTTAGGTCCCATGTAATAGGGGGCGAGCCTATTGCTACTAACCGGGCACGAATCCAAACTCCGACCTGCTACTGAGAATTTCATAGAAAAAACCCAATAACACCTTGGTCGACTTGGGATTCGAAAACAAGATCTCTAGCGTAGCAGTCGCGCTTAGCACCACTAGGCCGACGAGGCAGTTCGCGAAAGAAATCATTAACAAATTTGCAGAAAAATAACAGGAACGCCCGGAGGCAAAACGTTATTAACAATTACGAGTAAGTCAGCCTGTAGACAGTTTTTGTCTTGTACCTAAGTCGTTATACTTGTTGTTTGGCATCCAGTCCAATCTAGATTTTTACATCATTAACGGATGTTGGAGGACGATTCAGAACAAGACACAATTTAAAGAACCATCGTGTATAGTTGGATACCATCAATACAAAATATGTCTTATAAAAATCTTATATTCTTCGCTTGTCGAACAATGCCAGTGGAGAAACCTCAGATCACATCAAACAAGGGAGATTTGCTATCCTTGTAATTTTAGTATGCGTACCCGATGTCGCCACTTTTCACACATTTATATTTGTACACGCCCAAACGATTATCTCAACAGGCGCACACACAAACATAAAAGTCAACGTGATTTGCCACAAACACAACAATATCATTGTTACTGTTAACTCACACAAATCAATGCTCCAATCACGGCATTTTTCACACACGCTAATGATGGGACAAATTGGTCGATAAAATATTTATCGATGAAACAGACAACAAAATATGGTTCATCAAATAAATAAAAAAATATTATATAGTCGGTATTATTCGGTATTGATATATCTATTTGACTTGAAAAATTAAACAAATGAGTAGGTAGATTACTCTACACTTATATTAACGAGCTGAAGGGTTTGTTTGAATGCGCTTATCCCAGGATAAATCGGACCTATGTCAAAATTAGAAAGGTAAAGTATTTTATACCTGAGCGTAAAAGACTATGTATGTACCACGAGCAAACCCAGGGCGCACTGCTAATCAAACTAATATTACAAAAGCGAAAGATTGTGAATATGTGTGTTTGTTACTTCTTCATGCTCAGATCGTTGTACCAACTTTGATAAAGTTTAATTTTTGCTAAAAAACTGACACCGTTAATTAATACATAAGCTACTTTCAATTGCACTGCGGGGCACAACAAACAACAAAATGAATACTTTTATGCAATAAAAATTTAAAGCATAATATTAAATTTAATTAAACAATATTAAAATTAATTAATTAACATAAATGTTCTATGCATACCACTGTGATATGGGGCTCTGTCGAATATTTATTTAAAAAAAATGTACCGTGTTCACTTTGATTATATATTTGTTCAAGCGACTACTGTTAAGCACCTATTTTTTTTAGAAAAAGAATAACCTTCATGATGCTGACCTACTTAAAACAAAATACTTAAGTTTTCATTGCATATCTCTAAAACTACTGAACCGATTTTAATAAAGCTTGCAGCATTCCCTAAGTTGAATAATACCTAGTACAACAAAAATTATTCCCGGCCGACTTAAGTAATTCGGTAATTCCATATATGCGAATACAAACATAAAACATACATACATACACTTTTGAAATTGGGCACATTTGTTCAGACGCTGATATAGACTAATATATACGAAACTACGCAGTTCTGGAAATATAACATACATACGGGTTGAATTGATAACCTCCTTTTCTTAGAAGTCGGTTACAATATGTACTAATGTACCTTCGCCTAAACGTAACAAATACTTTTCTGAAAACCATACTAAAATTGGTTTAGCCGAACCAGGATAATCTCGCAATAGCATACATATAATAATAATAATAATCCATTTATTTCAGGCATCAAGGCCTATATAAATATAAAAAATACTCTACTTAATACAACTTAATAATAATATAAATACATACTACATAATTAACTAATACTAATGTACACGAAGTGTCGGCGTCGTGTTTCGCTGACATATACATTCGGGATATATACATACGGGTCGAAATGAGAACCACCTTTTTTGAAGACGGTTAAAGTTAAATAAACAACTAAAACATTAAAACACACGCTTTAACACTATATCGATACATTGTTTTATCGTTACGACAGATTACTCGTGAAACTACATCACTGTTTTACGGCCGGGTACAGCGGAGGTACCACGCGACTGACATTACATTTTGAATTTGTGAGTATTGGTGAAGCACGCATCCATTGCGCCATGGAGCGGAACGAATAATTGAATGATACTTACTTAGCAAGCAATGTATTTATCATTACGCTAAGGATGAATTGTCACTTAATGTCATTTATGTTATAATTAATTTCTATTTTTGTGGTTTTATAGCAGAAATATGTAAATATTGTAATACTTACACATGAAATGAGATTCCATCTTTCACGTAGTTCACTTTTTTGCTTGTATTTTTGCAAACAACAACAGAACAACTCGGCATTTTGGCAAAAATCGAGAGACGTGACGCGAGCGTGTAGGTACTTTTGACTGGCGGCAAAAATCGGTATCAAGTGCAAATTGAGCCAGATGCGTACGCGCGTGCCGGGGCGCTATAACAAATCTCCCTTGTTTGATGTGATCTGAGGGAGAAACAGTTTTCCTGGCCAGTAGGTACCTACTCAAATACCCGGGTGGCATTATCTCTAACTTTGTAAAGATCCTCTCGTATCCTGATGGTAGAACACGCTGGACATCAGTTTACCCATGGTGGAAGAGAGGAACTCTTTTCTTACAAGGCTCGTGTAAACTATATAGGTTAAATGATCTAAGCCCAACGTTACATCTAGTTGGGTCCAGAGTTTATTTATAGAAGCAGCTACCTGAAGGATTTTTTTCGGATGGAGGTACAAGCGATAAGTATGGAAGATATTGATTGGTCTGTTGGTCTAGTAATAAGTGACCCTGACTGCTATACTGAGGTGGTGGGTTCCATTCTCACCCAATTGGGCCAATTGGGTTCCCTTTTAAAATAAGCTTTATTGTCACTCAGGTGAAGCTCGCAGATAACCGTGTGTAATTTATCCCAGAATATTTAATTATTATTAGCTACACTATATTATGTCTGCGAGGTAAAACATGTCCATGTACTTGTATAAAGTATTTATAGTATAGGTATATCAAAAAATCAATCCATCAAGCTAGCCCATATCGTTCTATTTCTGGACAGAGACCTTTCCAAGTTTACCAAAATACTAATTCGTTCAGCGTCCAGTCCAAAGCAGCTTACCCTGTTTAAACATCCTTTTAAACTCTTAGTTATAATCCGACGTATTCCTTAGACAGGTCTATGTCGGCTTTTTAATAGAAATTTCGGCAATATAATATGCATTAGGACCATTTGGTGCAATCCCGAACAGTTACGGATCCAACTGTTTACATTGACTTCGTTACCAAAATTTTACCACTTAAAGAAATTACCATTTAAAGAAACTTTTTGTCCGTAATCTTATAAGCGTCTTTTAACAAATGTTTTGAAGTACTTTGAGAACATAGCTAGCTACTAGTTATTTGTAAATATTAATCAGTCTACTAAGACTGAGGGGCTCGTGGCTAAGTATAATCCGTACGGTTTGACCGATAATACAGGTTATGCCGCGCTCGTCGCGGTTGGTCCGTGGATGGGTGACCATTTATAACATACCGAGACCCGTCCGTGTTTCGGAAAGCACGTTAAACAGTAGGTCCCGGCTTTCATACAAATATCTTTGGCAGTCATTAAGTCAATTCTGACAACCAGTCTTACTATGGGATACTGTTTCCCAGTAAAAAATGGGTTGAGGAGGTCAGGTAGGCAGTCGCTCCATGTAAAATAGGTACGGTATTCAGCTGAATCCGGTAGACTGGTAGCCGACCCCAACAGTTGGGAAAAGGCTCGAGAATAAGAATCAGTCTACTAAGAAGCTCAAGATGTTAACAACCACGCTTAATAACTTTTTATGGTCTTAAAGAGGTGGCTAAGGGTTTATTACAAATAGTCTGACCCCATTCAGCTTTCTTTTTCTATCCCATTTTCGAGTTTGGGTCTAAATTTCAGCCAGATAAAATAGTTTAGTTGATTTGGGAGAGCCAAATGCTTATCGTGTTCAACACAAGAATCGAAGCCGCATCTAAACTTTACGCGATGCGACTTGTCATTAGCTTGTAATATTTTCCACTGGTTTCCAAAGGGTTTTAACATGCTGATTTGACAAAATTATACTCGTAATTTGTTTAATCTGGTAACCTAAGATATCTGAAAATTATTTTCGTAACTTATTTAATTTTGCGTTATTAATTTGAGATATTCATTTTGTACCAGCTGAAGCTTAGTTGATACAAAGGCTTTATTATAAGCCTCAGTTATATTTATTTATTTTTCTAAATGATTTCGTCTTGGAATTTCCATAAACCAATTAGCTAGTTAGGCTAAATTAAGGATATGGATATGGGTTTGGGATGTGCAATAATAGTTATTTTAACTTCATAAATTATTTATTTTCAACAATTATTATCTTAATTTGTAAATTAATTGTAATAATACTGATTACAACATTCTTAATACCTAGTTTTGTTACGTACATAGGCACCGATCAATTATTTATCATTAAATAAACTTTTTTTTTTTGTATTTTATTAAAACCTTTGACCAACTAAAACTCTATATCAGGTAAATAATCAATACGCTGCAACCTTCATTTTCACAATCAATAAATGTATGTCGTCGTCATAGAACAAGGCCATAATTTTTAGCGGCTGAAATCTCCACACTTGTAGCATTTGCAATCATCTGGTTCACGGAGACGCACTTCCATGATAGCACTGTCTTCATCGTCAAGCCTTATACCATCAGGATCGTAGCAGTGGGTCAAAGTCACCAAACGCTCACGCAAGAAATTTTCTCGGCAGCAAAAACATTCCTGAAAAAAGAAACAATGTAGCTACCTATTTATCATCTTTGTTACGTGATATCAACTATTTTTATTGGACACATTTTTTACTGACGCAACGACGAGCTGCTGATTGGTAGCTGATTGATGACTCGTGGGAGCATCATTGTACATTTAAATATTTTTTTAAAACAGAATTCCGTTATTTCTGTTCGTTACCTTTGAAAATCCTGTAGGAGCTGAAATTGATGGTCTCACTTGACTACTGCACATGCCTTCACATTTGTTGACACTAACTTCGCCACTGCAAGATCTCAGCAATCTACCCATATCGTCATATTCCTCTAAAATAGATTAAATATATTTCATTAATGGTAGCTATTAACGTAAATGTAAATAAATAAAATAATTATTCATGTTGTCGGTGCAAATGCACCTAAATCATTTCATACAACCTTTTGTGACATGTATTTCAGTCGGTATTGTCTCGCAAGGTTCTTCTGCAGCACATTTTACTATGAATAACAGTAATAATTCAACTGCGTAAATCGATAAAATTTTAAATGTTGTAGAAGACATATTAATTTATTATTAATTTGAATACTTTGTGTTTTGCTACAGCTGCGGTCGAAGCTGTTATAGATTTTCCCCTGAATTTTCTTCCTTTTATATGATTTGTAAGACTATTACACTAGGGGATGGGGTTAATAGAGGGCGAAAGTTATCAGCGGGTCATCGAAAACATAATTGAAATATCTTGTAACGTCACGATCGTTACACGATATTTCAATTGAGTGGTCCCTGTTTTGTAGTTGAACAAGTAAAATAAATCGTACTTTATTTTAACTTGACCACTATTTAATATTTAGCTAATTATATTACCTACATATGGGATGGTTCAGGCGAATTAAAATATCATAATATATTACAGAACGAAATTTCTTTAAAAACCTGTGCACTGAATTGTTATCACATTGCAAAAAGGTTCCTTATTACCTAGAGCTTGTCTAACGTTCTTTGATCCGAGAGCACGGTTGTGATCACACACCAATTGTCACGTAATGTCACGTCCAATTTAGTGTCAAAACGGTCAAAACTGAGCGCGCCGTGTTTGAATCTCCCGTTATAAGTGACAAACATTTAAACCAGAAATGGTAAATTGTGTGGTGCTCAGTTGTAAAAACGATTCAAGAAGGACAATAAACAAAAAAGTGACATTTCTATTCATCGGTTAGTAGCTAGTATGTTTATAGAAATTAACCTTTTCTTTATCATTATTTAGTAGGGTGAACCAAGGTGTGTGGGGGTTCGCGAGGGGGAGGGCGAGTCCGCTTCAGCCCCCCCCCCCCCCCTCAAAAATTCTTCGTGACCGACTAGTGCGAGGCAGAAGATAAATGTATAAGATAGATAAATGTAGAATAATACGACTTGTACTTACACTGTTGCCAATTATGTGTTAACCAGCAGTTACAAAAAAATGTGATAGCGTAGTGGCACCAATGATCGACACTTTAAGGTTCTAAATCGATCATAGTGGGTTTCTTTATTAAATTAAAGGTATATTAGTCACTTTAAAACCAAAAGTAACATTTGAGTATGGTAAGGTATATTCTTGAGATAAGAATGGAATGTATTATTTTTATTTGCTATAAACAGACAAGAAAAAAAAATGAAAAAATGAAAAAGTGTAAGAATCTCCAGTAACCGACACCTAGTCATTTGACTGTTACCAGTAATCGACACCCCAGTTATCGACACCCCAGTCATCGACACCCCAGTTATCGACACTTACCAGTTATCGACACCCCAGTTATCGACTATTATCTATAATGAGTATTTGCCAAATAATCACACCATTTGACCATATTTGTCGGTCTTTAAAATAAAATTACCTGTTTAATAAGTATGCATATTTTGTTACAATACCATATTTCTCTTACTAATGGGTATTAATCATGTAAATACTCGTACAAGACAGAAGATATTGACAAGTTGACTAGCACTTGGTGAAGGGTGGGCGATTTGGGGTCGTTTCATATCTGACGGTGGTGGCGTGCTGTCAGTCGCGTGGCGCTGGGGCGGGCGGGCGCATGATGGAGGATTCGGCCTTTCACACTGACCCGACGACGCGTCAGGTGTGGGAGGTTGGATGTAAAGTTGTGTGCTTGTTCGTTCTGGGGTTGCGCGGCCGATGCTGCGCGCTGCCTCTTCCGCCGGATATGAACCGACCCCTAGGGTGCTGTCTTTTTTGTATTAAAATTTTGACGTTTGATAAGTGCTGACTTAAAATAGAAACATCGGGCCCCTGGACACGTGACCTGATCGAAAATTCGTATGACGAAAACTTCTTTAGCGGTGCTGTACAGTTTTTTTTTGTAATGAGTAAAAATGATAAACCCGCGTCAGGACACGTGACCTGATCGAAAATTCGTAAGACGGATGTAATGTTTGTGTACGATAGTGCAATAAATTTATATTATATTTCTACCACAGGTATGATAGTACTTTAATACTGATAATGAAAGCAAATCGTGCAAAATTATTACCTAACCGTATGGTTAAAAAAACTATAATTTTTATAAGTCAATTCAATTCAATTCAATTCAATTCAATTTTATTGCACTCCATAAGTTTTATAAAGGTGTTACATAGGTTTTCGGTACATTATGGACCCCGTAGGGCACGGCAACGTAGAAGAGAGGAGGAATCTTGTTTTATAGAATATATGAAGTATTATTATAATTTTATTATTTGCTATAAATTAG
This sequence comes from Autographa gamma, assembly GCA_905146925.1. NCBI lineage: Eukaryota > Metazoa > Arthropoda > Insecta > Lepidoptera > Noctuidae > Autographa > Autographa gamma. Next base: position 5,617,652 of record LR989858.1, read on the forward strand.
TATACTTAGTAAGTTTTTTGAAATTAAATATATATATTTTTTGCTTTTTTGTTTTTTTTTATTATTGTATTTTATATATTATATATATATATATATATTTTTATATTGTATATTTATTTATTTTAAGGTTTTATCATTCATGTATTCGTTAATATTATAGTATGCTTTATTTATGAGTATTTGTTTTAGCTTCTTTATAAATAGTGTATTACTAGTTTCTTCCTTTAGAGCTTCTGGAATCTTATTATATATTTTTATAGACATGACGTATGGACTACTTGAATGTAGGGTCATGCTTGAAGTAGGTAACATTAATCTGTTTCTATGTCTTAGAGATCTGTTTATATGCCTGTCTCCACGTTTGGTAAAGAAGGTAATGTTGTTTTTCACAAATTTACATATTTCTAGAATGTATATACATGGTAAGGTAAGTATTTGGTGTTTAAATTAAGTCCTGTATAGGACTTAATTTTTTTTTTCTTTTTCGGAATCTTTTTCCGATTTTTTTCTTGTTGGTTGACCTTGTCTGTGGCAACTATTTAAGTTCTAAAAAATATGGCCCCACGACGCACCGTTTTCGAGTTATGAGCCTTTTACTTGAACGGCCTTTTAATGTTAACGGCCCATAAGTCGGAAACTGTGCGTCGTAGGGCCATACTTCTAAGATCATAAATGGTTTCTATAGATAAGCTTAATCAGATGCTGCAATAAAAATGCTCGAATTCTATATAAAAATAAAACAAACAAAAAGGACTCCCAATTTTTTTTACTATTTTTTTTTTGTTTTCTTTGGTGCTCATAGTGCCCAAGCGTATGCTCCAACTCCTACCCTCCGCCCCTAAGACGACCCACTGAACCTAACTGGTCGGGAGTATAATGTTTTCTCAGAGCCATCTCTAAAACCAATCATTGACACATATTATTTCCCAATAATCGTCACTTGTCGATTTCTGGTAGGTCAACTTTGATTAGTTTACTTCAAATATCTACCGAGAAGCAAAGTTAGAAGAGCTATATATTCAAATATCAAATAAAAATGTTTCTAATAATTACTATCGACACGTGTCGATAACTGGAGAAAGTCAGTTTGTGAACACCAATGATCGACACCAACATTTTACTAATATTAAAATAATCTTGAACTTGTTTTATAACAAAATTCCACCCTTTAGTTCTTATAAAAACCCGTAAAACTCATAAAATTCAAATAACTTACAATAAATTAGCATAATTAACAAAGAAATGTACTCCCTTCGTTAACGATTTCAGTAAGAAATGTTGTTTTGCTCGCCGGTACTCGAGCCACAATCAGTTGTCACACTGCTACTTGCAAATAAAACTGTAAATATCGCTCAAATGTCTATGGGAGCCAGTAATAAGTGTGCTTTCTGTGTTACAGTGTCGTCATATAAATAAATCGGTATCCTACTCTTTATTTTATTAAATAAAAAAATAAAGTGTCGATTACTGGTGCATGTCGATTACTGGTGCCACTACGCTAACAGGATAATTTAAATATGAGTAAAATTAGAATAATAATAATAAAATGTGATTGACAAACAATAATATAGTTCAAAAGTTTTTAGAATTGTAGATAGCTAGATCTTTTGGAATTATTTAGTTGTATGTTTCTGATTGGTATGTATGCTTGTATGGTATGGACTTTTTCGGTAACTTATGATTAATTAATTTGATGCTGGTATCGGCTACATTAATTTATAAACTGATATTTTTAGTTAATTTGTATTTGCGGTTCCGTACCTCAAAAGGAAAAAACGGAACCCTCTTAGGATCACTTCCTTGTCCGTCCGTCCGTCTGTCAAGGCCATTTTTCTTAGGAACGCGTGGTGGTATCAAAATGAAATTTATATCTAATACTTAAGTGTACTGTGCCTTGGCTCTGTGGAAAAATCAAACTTCTAAATCAAAAGATACAGCCGTTTACGTCGCAAATTTTTGAAATTCGCACGGTAGTCAAAACCTACAGGGTACTTCCCGTGAACTTAGGATCTTGTTTGGTACGAAGTAACGTTTTATTGTACTACTGTTACTATACTTTGAAATAAATATAACCTATAAAATAATATAAATAAGATTCTGGTTACAAGTTATGTAACCACAATCTTAACTAATGCATGGGACTGTCAAAAATATTTTCTCATTGAAGTAGTGTATTAAAAAGACAAGGATATATCATATATAGGTACTATCTTTATCTAAGTTTTGAAATATAAAACAAAAAGGTACAAGTTACTTAACTAGGTAGCTATATTCCATTACAAAATTTACACTTCCATGAACATAATCTTTCAAACAATATGAAATGGTGTCATCAAAACATACTGAACTTCGAAAGGTTCTAAATCTTAAATTCCTCAATTATGTATCATAAGTCAATGTATTATATGGCTAGCAATAATAGTTAATGAGATGGGTATATGAATTATGTTTTATGTATATTTTACATGTGCGAGTAGTAATAAGCTTAATGATTTATTTTTAAAGTGTTATGTATGATGTTTTCCAGCATTTTTTCATTCTATCTTTATGCAACATAGATTGCTAACTCAATATTTGCATGTTTTTTTTCTGACCAACTCCTATAGGTATACAAGAAGCAAATAAAAATTCTGAAAACTAGCTTTTTGTACATAATGTATTAAACAGACGGAATAGCAAAAGATTAAAGAACGACTTAAAACTGAGTGGTGCCTATAATTCTATAATGTCTGTAATATCTAACGAGTATTAGGTAATTTTTTATGCTTCTAATATCCTCAGTAACTTTACCGAAGCTCTTTTTATAATCATTTCAAAATCTCATAACTTTATGAATGCAAATAACATTTAAACTATCGCGCTGCATGTTTATAGTAATATTATAGAACGGTAATTAGCGCGTACATGTATAAATACCTTTAGGGCTTGACGTTTCTGAAAGCTATTTACAAATATTCTAGAAAACGCAACACTATATAACGTAACGTAACGTATATATAAAGTCCATGTCAAATTGACTTGCAATGTCAAAGTAATGTCAAATGCGGTGTATAAACTCAAGCTGTCAAGTTGTGTCGGGTTGGTTGGATATCTAATAATTAACTGAAAAGGGTATTTATTATCCTTAACCTCCTAAGATCTACAATGAAATTCGACGAAGACTTAATTGTGTTTCTTATTCTGCTATTCTCATGGGTGGAATACCTATGGGAGCTATACTTATCGTTGCGGCAGGTAATGTACCTTGTTATCTTTACTGATGATGTAGTATTAACACTTTCTATCGACCCAATCAATAAAGTACGAATTATTTATTATTTTTGAGGTATTTTTAGCCATAGATTGTTCAGTTCGTGTTATTTGTTGCGTATTTTAGGCGCGTTATCTTTTAAGTCATAAGAATAACATCTAAATATGATATTTTCAATACTCTTTTCTTCTGTAAATATAATATCCTTGGACTAGCCATATACTTAAGGTAAAAAAATCTCTTTCCTGATTTATATTAATCTTAATTCATACCTATCTGAGAAAGAGAGACGAGAATTTCATCATTAACTTTGCTGTATTATCATTAAATATGAGTATTTTAAACTTATTGGGAATTTACATTAGAGTAGTGAAACTGTGAAATGGTATCCGACTTTTGTTTTTTGTTACAGTTGAAAATATACCAGACAAATAATACTATACCAAATGATTTGAAAGAAATGTTAAATGAAGAATCTTTCAAGAAGGCACGAGTTTATGGAATTGACAAATCACGGTTCAAGATAGTCAAAGAATTTTACAGTATAGCATTAACTTCTGTGATCTTGTATAATAGATGGATTTATGTGGCATGGCACAAATCTGAAAACATTGCCGCTGCTTTAAATATTTCTCCGGACAGAGAGATTCTAGTCAGTTGTGTATTCATGACATTTGTGACATTATTTAACTTTGTTGTGAACATGCCATTCACTCTTTATAGCATCTTTGTACTTGAACAAAAACATGGCTTTAACAAACAGACTGCAGGTTTCTTCATAAAAGACCAAATAAAATCTTTAGTGCTTAGCCTTGTTATCACATTGCCTATCATATCCATAGCGATATATATTATAATGCTTGGAGGAAACATGTTTGTTGTTTGGCTCTGGTTGTTCACAACAGTTGCAACACTCATATTATTAACCATTTACCCTTCAGTAATTGCACCTCTCTTTGATAAATTTGTACCATTACCTGATGGCTCCTTAAGAAAGGGGATCGAGAATTTGGCATCCAGACTCAATTTCCCATTGTCTCAAGTTTATATAGTAGAAGGATCAAAAAGATCTGCACACAGCAATGCTTATTTCAGTGGCTTGTTTGGAGCAAAGAGGATTGTATTATTCGATACATTACTTGAAAAATATGATGAAGAAAAGAAAGTAACTACTGGATGTACTGATAGTGAAATTCTAGGAGTTCTGGCTCATGAGCTTGGACACTGGAGTTGCAGTCACATTTATAAATCAATTGTCCTAACTGAAGTAAACTTGTTGCTGCTATTTACTGCCTTTGGAGTGCTATTCAAATATTCCATGCTGTACACTTCACTTGGTTTCCCTGCTGGCCAGGAACCAATTATAATTGGTTTAATTGTAGTGTTACAGATGATACTTGCTCCATACAACTCTATTCTGTCATTCTTCACCACAGCACTTTCCAGGAAGTTTGAATTTGAGGCTGATAACTTTGCTGTATCTTTATCATTCCCCAATGAGTTAAGATCTGCCCTTATAAAGTTAGGCAAAGACAATTTAGACTATCCCATTTATGACAAATTGTATTCAGCTTGGTATCACTCACACCCAACATTGTTACATAGAATTGAAAATATAAGGACCCAAATTGCAAATGAAAAACTGGAGTAATTTTTATAAGGTATATTTAGAATGTACAATTTATATGTTGATGCATTTTTAACAGTACAATTAAATTAATTCTTGTGTAATATTTATGTAAATTGCATTTTGTAGTATATTCTAGTCCAGTCCTTTTATTTTTCTACACTCTTAGGCACATGACTGGATGTGATTTACAGTTAATGTAAAGAATGGTGTTACAAATGTATGTAATTAAAAATATTTAGACGATTATATGTAAATCAAGTTGTTGTATCAATATTTTAAAACCAGTGCACATACTGAACATAGAATTGTTTACAATTTAACATTTAATAAGTTAAATTGTTTTTTGTTGTTTCTAAAGTTATCAAGGATAGCCTATTCATTTGTATGTTGTATTGTAACACCAGTTCATTGTACAATAAACACAGCATTTATTTCGCACTGAGTATATACCTACATACTTTCATAGTTACTGTATTTATTTCTTATGAGATATGTATAATTAAGTAGGTGTGTGTATAAATAATTACTTTTATACATGTGCAGTTTTTATATGAAGCTATTGAATATGAATAAATATATTAATAGCATCTTTTTTTTCATTTTCTATTTGTTTTAAAGACCTACTGTGTATACCTAATTAAACTTTGCTTCACGCAAGACTAGACCTAGAGAAATTAATCTGGCTCCTTTAAGAGCATCATACCTTTAGAGCAAGCTGACGAAAACCGCCTCTATGCCTCTATTCCGCATTGTCCCTAACGTAGGTATGTGGGTACCTACCTAAATGAAATCCTACTTGAACCTGCTTAAAAATTCTCAGCTTGCTCTAAGGTGTCGGGCAACGGTGCATCTTTGGTTTCAGGTAAAGGCAACAACATTAGCATTTGAGCGAATGATATAACAGCTAATATCATCAGAGGCAGATCCGATAGAATGCTGTCCAAACTCACGACTGCTGGAGCAATCATGGAAGCAATTCGGGCAAAAGTTGTCACTCCGCTGACGCCGACATTACGCCCCAAGGTAGGAAATAACTCTCCTGAGAATAAGTATAATGCTGGAATGGTACCCTGAAAAATTATTTCACATTAGCAAAATCATAAAACGGTACTTAACATTTTTTTAATAGTAGAAATTGTAGATGTATACAATGTAACAAAACTGTTAAGGCCTATCTACTAGATCATTGTTTCTTAACCTATGGTCCGCGAACCCCTGGGGGTCCGCGAGTAGGTATATGTATGGGGGTCCGCGGTGTCATCTCTAGATCATACATAAATGCCAATCTGATTTCATTCACGATCAGATTACAATATCATCCCGAATCTCACTCTAAAAAAGGTTGGGAAACACTGACCAGATAATGCTAGACATCTATCAGTAATTCAATTTCGCTCTTAACTAACTTACCGCCATTCCTGCAAACCCTATTCCAGCGAACAATAGTCTCGGCCAATCATTAGCATATTTTGATCTCGGTATTACCAGTATTAGAACAAAGCATATGGATGTAACTAATTGATATAAGCCAACAGTGGTCTTTCTCCCGAATCTTGTTATTACACCGATGCATGTTAATCCTCCTACTGTTGAAATTATTCCAGTTAATGCTACAGCCATAAAAATGTTTCCTCCAATTGAACCTAAATACTGTGAAAAGGTATAAAACGCTAACCCCGTACAAAACCTGTGGGTAAACATTAGTTAATATGTAATGCCATTTTAATCGTGGTTAATTTTAACTACTAAAGGAATTTGTACATAAATTCATACCAATTCATTGAAAGCAAGAGAGTTTTTAATCTCATATTTCTAGACCTCAGAAAAGCCATAAAGCCGGGGTCCTGCTGGCGTTGACCTTCGTGGTAGCTTATCAAGTGTCTTATTTCTCTCAAAGTTAGATCGCGACCGTTCTGCCTCGCAATCTCCTTTAAAATCTCTAGAAACAATATTAGTAGATATTTATTTTTTTAACTAAAATGGTCGATAAAGCCCGTAGCGCTGAAATCGTTTCCGGTCAAGAAATACATGATTAACTATTATGCTAAGAAGTTTAAAAGCTACATAGACAGGTACCTAAGTATTTAAAACATAAATAATTGATGCCCAAATGTTACCCGAAGCTTTTTCTGTTTGCCCCGTCGCTAACAACCACCTGGGTGACTCTGGTACCCATAACCAATAAACTATGTATAAAGATGATAGGGAAGCCAATGCGAATTCCAGCTTCCTCCAGTCTCGTAACCAGTAGGCTAGCCCTGCCATCACTGCATTACCCAAACCGAACGGTAGTTGATAAATAACTGGGATTATAGTCCTCCACTTGCCACTAACAACCTTTAAATAAATAAAATTATTAGTTCCTAGTCGTTCCTAAAAAAATATATCATATTGCTGAGTACCTAGGTATTTTTTTTTATTACCTCCATCGAGATTACAAAAGATATAATACCAATTCCACCAGAAGCCAATGCTAGAATGAACCAATTACACAAAAAGAGCCAATACCAGGGAATTACGCTGGCAATAAAACTAGTGACGGCCTGAATAATTATTCCAATCATAAGGGGAAACTGACGACCATATTTGTCAGCCCATATGCCGAAAAGTATACCTCCCATAACTATTCCCCACATCATAACACCCTGGCAAACCTGAAAATAAAAATTGAAAAGGTGATTACAAAAAATAGGTAACTGTGGCTCCGGCAAGACAGTCCCCCAACTCAGGGTCGATCGCGGATAGGATTTTTGCCATGGGAAACTCTACTATTACCTATTTCCTAGCTAGATATTTACTTCTGCACTATTGAGATCATATTGGGATTGCTTTAAGAATGAAAGCAAAATCGCAGTCAAATATACATATCATGACATAACATATCATCACGCCTGTATCCCCGAAGGGGTAGGTAGAGGTGTACCAATGTACACCCACAGTTCGCCGATATGTTTTAGGTCCTATATAATAGGGGGCGAGCCTATTGCCACTAACCGGGCACAAATCCAAACTCCGACCTGCTACTGAGAATTTCATAGAAAAACCCAATAACACCTTGGTCGACTCGGGAATCGAACCCAAGACCTCTTGCGTAGCAGTCGCGCTTAGCACCACTAGGCCAACGAGGCAGTCTATACTATATTATTTAGCTGCTATCAATGATATTCTAATAAACAGATATGCTACACACTAAAACTATCTATATACTAAAACAATCGAAAAAAGTGTTCCGCGCAGCAGCGGCAGCTGACATACATGTCAAAATTATACAAAAGAGATAGCGCGATAAAACCCATAAGAAAAAAAGAGACAAATAGATAGTTGTTGAAAGGCAATATCCCAATTAGCTAGGACGTTTTCGAGTCTTCACGATTGCACGCTTATAACATATCTGTTTATTAGAATATCATTGGCTGCTATATAAACCTACACCTTTACTTCTTGTAAGCTAGTAATTCACGGACACTCTGAAGAGGGATGATATGATCTAAAAAAGATATATCAACTTTTCTACTTACGTGTGTAAGCCAATGTCTAGTACATACTAAATTCCAATCAGATGTGATTGTACGCTGAAACACGCTCGTGTCGTATATAAACTTCTTACATGGCACTAGAGGTATCAGTGTCTTATCCATGGTAGGATCAAGAGCGAGTAAATCTGGATCAAAGATTAAACATGGGTGTTCTTCTACACGCTAAAACATTTTATCTGCATTAAATTCACAAAAAAATGTATTGAAATTCTGGACCGGTTTGTTTCCTTTTATTCTGCTCACATACTATAACTCAAAAGGGATAGTTAATTCTGGATGTTTTTAATTTATGATACAGTGCCTAAACGACATGAATTATGAGTACTTAAAACTTAAGTAGCTACCTACTTATAAAGTTTCTTTGTAAAAAAAAAAACTAATTTCTCGTTTAAATTGGAAACTGAAAAACCTTCAAATAAAGCTTACTTTTACTAGTAATTAAAAGGCATGGTGAGGATGTCAACGAATTTACAATTTACAACTACGGTAAGAAATCAGCATTGGGCGGGCGGTGGGCCACGGCCAAGCAGGTGCCGCATGCCGTCCCAGTTCGCTTAAACTAGGTCAAGGTAGGGTCATATTTATTTACCTCTAAGCTACAGGTAGAACAGTAGGTTAGAACGAATTAGTAGTAAGGTTTTAGGATATTGTTGATTATAAAGAATATTCGAATATAAGACTTACTGGGCAGCACATTTTTCTCCACTCTTCATCCGAATACTTTGTAAAAATTGCCGGCTTTTTGCACCAGAAGTCTTGAGGTGGAGCCATAAATATTATATTTAACTGATACCAAGCTATGGGAAACTTCAAGACAGCCATCAAGATACTTATTCGTAACTGCCATTTGCCGAAATCGCCAATTATTTTTGAAGTAACATCCTTCGTATCGCGCTTTGGTGGCTTTGCTTCAGAGAAACTGAAACGTTTTATATCTTCATCAGGTATCTTAATTAATCGAACGCACATGTACGAGTAAACTTTGCATGCTTTAGTTTTCGTTGTCTAACCTGTTTGCGCACATTGATCAGTTCCATACTTTAACATGTTATATATATCGCCAATACTTTAAAAATATTACAAAATACTGGTAAAACTAAATATAAAGAGAGTATGAATCTGAGAAATAGACATTTCTATCATTACGACTGCGTCACTCTCAATCTAGGACAAGTTTTTACTTGGTGCTTAAATACTTTTTGTGCCATTAATTGCTTCATGGGGCTGCAATGTTTGTGAGCGGCAAAGATTTCGATGTGATTTATCTAGAGTCTATTCCATGGGTCTAGGGTATTATAGACTTATTTTAGTTGTATTTCATGCTTTCTGTTTTATTAACCATGTTGATTACAGATGGAGAGTCTTTGAGTGACCCCAGGGTCACTTAAGGACTAGCTACGTTGATTGATGGTATTTAAGGAACCTACTTTTCCTTCATGTATAATTATTGTGAAATGCTTTATCAAATCAAATCATTTATTTAGAACAAAAACCAGTAAGTAACATTAATTATGCGTTAACAGCCACATTAGTTTCAAAAAACTGTGTCGCAGCTTTTAGCGCCCACCTCCGAGATGAGGACTGCTCCAACATAAAATTATTAAGTATAAAGACTTATAACTAAGAAAAATACAGAGTACTTATTAATGAGATAAGAATATTAATATAAGTGTGTGTATGTGTGATTTATACCTTTATTACTCTCCATAAATAAGTATATTTTTTAGCCTTCCTAAACTATTACTGTTAATTAAACATACACGACAAAGCAGTCAGAATATTTAAACTGGCCAAGAAGCAAGCCAAGGTTAAAGCTCAGAAAATAAAATGCAAATAATTTTGCAGTATTTTAAAACATAATATTGACTTCACAACCATCAGTCCAGCTATCGAGAATATCATCGTTTTCAATGCTTAGAATTTGCTAAAACTTTAATCTGGAACGCGATCTGTAAATGTCTTTTAGAGTTCTTTTGCTTTGTCCTTTGAATTTTCCAATGTAATTAAAACTGTGGCAGAAACAATACCTGTTACTAAACAATTTATTTTTAGCATCATATGTAAATTACTCAATATATTTTGATACTAACAATTAAATGACTAATAGACAATATTCTTTGAACGTTGAATCGAAAACATATTGCTTATAACTAAGAAATTTAAGGATTACGGAACCTCGCACCTGTAACTATATTCAAACTTGACTGAATTTTCATATCATGTCTGCTACTGCTGTCAATAGTATTCACGATATTCGTGGTCAATGAATGAGAGATGAAATTTAGGGTGGTTTAGTTTTTGTTTGGTTTTATTTTAATGTTGTGGTATTTTACAGTGAATGTTTAAGTGTAAAAGCTGTAAACGATGCCTTTGGCTAACACGTCCGATCCTTGGCGAATGCAGAATGTTGGAGATAACACGGTATATTTTATAGAATATGTTTACGTAGATTAACAATAACTTATTTATTAATCATCCCTTTCTTCTTTAAACGTGTTTTTATTCCATATCATAATATTTTTTTCAATACAATCCTTGTAACATATTTTGTAGGAAATAGAAATTATTCCTTTTACGCCCCTACCTAGAAATTATTAATTAATTGCATTAGATTAATTTTAATTGTTTAGATATCGTACCTACCGGACATTGCCGAGAACCAGTTTTTTACATTTTAATATTTATTGCACTAACACTTAATAATTCAGGAAAATAACTGATGGTACTGTCAACTTACAAGGAAAAGTGATATGGAACCAGCACAATGCAAACTGCTTGCTTCTATGATTCATTTCATTTACTATATTACTTAATTAGTATTTCAATGAATGTGTAATGTTCTATTGTTTACTCATATTTTTCTTCTTATTAAAATAAATTATTACCAGTAGCAAACAGTAACTAACTCTTTGATAATAGATTCTGGCCCTACTTGAAAAGAAGTGCAATATATTATTTGAAATTAATGTATCAACTATTTCTCAAATTATTTGCAAGTATGAAACAAATATGCATTAGAGTTCATAAGAAAAGTGTGTTTCTTGAGGTAAAATAATTCAGTTAATTCTTATTTTTTCTTTTATTAATATTACTTCTAATATCTGTTATATGTGTGTTTTATTTATTTTATCCTTTATGTGCTGCTTATTCAACCAGTTTATATCATTGTGTATAAAAGACGGTGAACAGATTTTACAGTGTTTATTTTTATAATAGCTTGGTACATCTGCACAACCTGCAAACAGTCTTCCAATAGTGGTTGAGAATTCAGCTGAGTCTCGTCAAGCATCCACTACCGAAAGTTTAGAGGCTAGTGAAAACACTGATGAAAGGGAAGTGGAAATCCAAGATGTTGTTAAAGAAGGACACGAAAAGGCTGACCCATCACAGTTTGAATTGCTCAAAGTACTTGGTGAAGGTTCCTTTGGAAAAGTATTTTTAGTACGTAAAGTATCAGGTGCTGACTCTGGCACTCTTTACGCTATGAAGGTAATGTACTTATTTACCTATAAAAACACAATTGTATAAACTATTTAAATTGAACTTACTGGACTATATCATTCATACTCTTTTCAGGTACTTAAAAAAGCCACATTAAAAGTAAGAGACAGAGAGCGCACGAAAATGGAAAGGAATATTCTAGTTGAAATGGGCCATCCGTTTATTGTTAAATTACATTATGCATTTCAAACTGCTGGTAAACTATACTTAATACTAGACTTCCTACGCGGTGGTGATTTGTTTTCACGACTCAGTAAAGAGGTCAGTTACTGCATATTATTTTTAGCTGATTATCCTGGAGTTTTAAATAAATAGTGCTATATTTATGACTTATACTTTATTTTTCTAGGTCATGTTTACTGAGGAGGATGTAAAATTTTACTTAGCAGAACTAGCTTTAGCATTAGAACATGTACACAAGTTGGGTATCATATACAGGGACCTCAAGCCTGAGAACATATTGTTAGATGCTGATGGCCATATAGCACTTACAGACTTCGGTCTGTCAAAGCTCCCTCCAACTAGTGATAAAGCTTATAGTTTTTGCGGTACCGTAGAATATATGGCACCAGAGGTCGTCAATAGGAGAGGCCATACATTCGCCGCTGATTGGTGGTCTTTCGGTGTTCTTATGGTATGCTGTTAAAATTACACACACTTTGACATCCTAAATTAATTAACTGTGCCAAAAGTATAAAAAAATAACTGTTTATCTTTTCAGTTTGAAATGCTAACAGGAAATCTTCCATTCCACGGTTCGACGAGACACGAAACGATGACACAAATTTTAAAAGCGAAATTGGGTATGCCATCGAATCTTAGTGAAGAGGCACAATCTTTACTAAGAGCATTGTTCAAAAGAAACCCTCAAAATAGGTGAGTAATTAAACAAATTATTGTATTTTCTTGAATATTCATGTGTTAAAGTAATTTATGTATTCAGATTGGGTGCTGGGGCGAATGGTATCGAAGACATCAAGAAACACGAGTTTTTTGCGAACATAGATTGGGAGGCACTTTGTAAAAAAGAGGTATGTGTATTGGTTACCCAGCAGTAGAATTAAAGGCTGGCTAAGTTTTTCGAATTAGACGACTCGTTTCAAAGTAGTCACAATCATAGGTTTCCAGAAGTAGTTTAGTACTAACTGAATAGGGATAAGTGAAAGGATAAAGAGCGACCTTTGCCTCTGTAAAACGGCCGTGGTGGAAATAATAACGATTATTGCTATTATCTGCATGGCCTTTCATGTCAAGTTCAACTACAACTAATATTGAAATCGGATTCCAAGTAAATGATAGCATAATGCAGATGTAAACTTATCATTGTTATTAAATTAGATACTAGCTTGTACTCTAGCTTTTGTCCACGTGTAACTTCAAATGATAAATATTAAAGGTTTGAAAAAAAAAAACCATTAATCGTTCTTAATAACGTTTGGACTTCTACAAGTATTTGATTCGAAATCAGTTCAGCAGCTTAGATGACTAACCCGAACAGGCAGACAGACATCACGTGTACATGTCAGCACTTTAGTCTTAATAAAAACAAAATGTTACTGACACCATTTATAACTCAGGTAAATCGATTTCCAAGATCTTTAATTTGTTTGGTTCATTTCCACCCTGATTAGCAGAATAACTACAAAAACATCGGTAAAAGACTAAAAAAAAAGACGTTTTCCCACAGCGTTGACGCGGGTCGACGTCTGGGTTTCACCTAATTTCGCGGGTGAAACCACGGGGCACATGTAGTTTGAATATAATAGAATAATTAATTACTTTCTTATACAGGTAGTACCGCCATTCCGACCGGCTGTGTCTCGGGCAGACGATGCGTTTTACTTCGATTCGGAATTCACGTGCCGCACGCCTCGAGACTCACCCGGTGTGCCTGCTTCGGCTAATGCACATGAATTATTCCGGTAAGATTATCTATTAATAGCATTTAAGTCACTTTACATGCATTTACCACGCATTTCGTGCATAAAGACTCTTAATTTTTCCAGGTATTTTTTTTCCTTTTTTTTTCGTTTCTTGATTGTATTGCTTGGACTACTTTTTTACTTAGGTTGAAAGTACTTCCCTATGAAGTATAAGTGTTAGTTTAGTGCGAAAAGGGAGTATTCAACAATTGTTATTGTTCCAATAAATTGCATAATAAGTTAATAGCTTATCGTATGTTACACTAACTAAAAGTACTCCGCAGATTGTGGAAGATAAGATAAACGTGTCATCCACTTAACCTTCGTATGCGGTAAATAAATCGTTAATGTGTATTATTTCAGCGGTTTTAGTTTTGTGGCACCCTGTTTACTTAACGATGATGATAACAAAACGGTTACGAATCAGAACCAGAATCATGTGGCGCAGAACAATAAGACCTCTACAGAAGACTTTTGGGCCGGTTTTGTTAATAGAAATAACTTCTTCGATGAATACAGGTATGGTAGAAATGTTGACATTTCAGCGATCAAAAATTTACGAAAAGTAACTTTACTGCCCTAAATAAAGGTGCTGTCTACATCATAGTGTTATTATTACGCTAGACTTTGTTTGAAAGTGCTTATCCCTAAAATATTCGCATTGGAAAAAAATATTTTGCTTTTAATAGCCGTATTCGCGAAGATAGCTTTAGGCTAATTAACATTACTTTACTCATTTAAAAAAACTGCGGAGCGAGGGTAACCATGGGACATAACTAGTCGTGTTATGTACGATCATGCGGGACATGGTTAAATCGTGATCGATGATCCATAGCTACAAATAAATCTTTCATTTTTATAACAAGTAAAAAGCGGTCATTCAGACTCTCATCTGATGATCTCATCTCATATAAAAATAGTATTAAAAAAAGTATTGCACAAACTTTTCTTGTTCGTTTGGAATTTGGAATCAGTTCCTATATTTTTCGAGTTTATAAAAATACCCATTTATAATACACAAATTACTCATCAAATTACGCCGGTATTTTGGGTATTTCCAAATGTATTGGGGGAAATATTCGGCCTTTTTGTAATTACTGAGTATATAATACTCATGGTTTTAAATATACAATACGAAAATTGAGTTTGTAAATAGAATGACTTTTTAATTACAGGTTAATGGGGGAACTAGGTACCGGGTCCTTTTCAGTAGTCCGCCTTTGTGAACACAAAACCTCCAGAGTGCAATTTGCTGTTAAAATCATGGACAAAATGCAGTATGATCCTCGTGAAGAAATTGAAATACTGTTAAGGTAAAACATACGTCTTTTTGGTTATATTGAAATAGCATTGTGTACTTGACTTTCCTTTAAGTTTTTATATACAAGATGAATTAAATTACCCTAAATAAAAAAAAAAAAAAAACCAATTCATTCCAGTACCAATAGGTTCTTCCTAAATCGAATTTCAATAAATTTACAGTCTAGCAAACAGATGTACTCAATAGTAATGTTGAAAGTAAATAAGTATATGCCACTTTGTCGTGGAGCCAATCGAACGTCTAAAAACATCGTGCTTGTAAAATAATTTAATCGATAACTCTGTAAACAGGTAAACCTACAACACGAATTCCCTTACAGATACAGTCAACATCCGCATATAATAACATTGCGCGGCGTGTACGAGGAAGCCGGCCGTATTTTAGCCGTGACAGAGCTCTGCCGCGGCGGAGAACTGCTCGAGCACATTACTCAGAGACGCTACTTGCCGGAACACGAAGCTGCACCCATACTGAGGAATGTACTGCACGCTATACACTATCTACATAGACATACCGTCGTGCATAGGTAAGTTTATGTTAATTTTTTTAGTAAACCGCATAACATGGTTCTAAATTAGAATTAAAATTTGTTACCTATGAGTAAATGTGAAAGAACCGACTTCAAGAAATGTGTCATCTCAATTATTTTTTTTATTCTACTATAAGTGCCGGAAATAATGTTTAACAAACATAGATAGAAAAAAAAAATCGTCGATACGAGAACATCCCCCTTTTGAAGTTGGTTAAAATCATTAAATGAGACAGAGGTTTCTGAATGCAGACTTGATGTCTCTTACATTATAATGATGTATTTAAATGGGCACGAAATCATGACCGGCTTGCATTACCATACAGTAGCTGCATATCGTCTTTCTTTACTTGTTTATATGAAAAACAGATTTACCTGTTTGTTTTAACACTGAGACAGCTTATAAAATGTAAATGCAGGAAATATGACTATTAAAAGTAATCTCCATAACAAAGTGAAGGTTAAATAACTTGCCTTGATTAGGATTTTTTAAGGTTGGCTGTGTTTGTTTTGTGAGTCACTGTTAGTTATGTTATTCTAGCGGTTAGTGTATGTTATGCAATGAGTTATCATAATGTATTTGTTAGAATAAAGTATTATCGTCACGTACACGTGTATGATGCTTGCCAGATCGGGTTATTCCCACGTTTTCAGCGTCAAATCGAATGAATTACACATATGTATAATAAAATGTACTGCAGGGCTTCTCTCTTTACTTGTTTTTCAATCACGGACTATTTCGGGCCATATATTAATTCGATTGAAATGTGCATTTCATACCGCTGAATATAATACTACTCAACTTAAATATCAAGTAAACTCTTCTTAAATGGCAATCGCATTTACATCTAACATGATACGATTCTTACGAATAAAGTCAATTATGATTATATTTAGGTATTCCTCCTGCATTGTCCTTCTGCGAGGCAAAGGCCTTCCTCCATCCCTTCCAACGAAGGAAGGCAGAAGCTATTTAGCTACGTCTTTCCTTCCGGGACCGATGGAAATTAAAAATAATTATATATATTTTTTTTGCAGAGATATAAAACCTTCGAACATTTTATTCGCGACAGCTGACAAGTTGCCTGAAGACATTCGTCTAGTGGACTTTGGTTTGGCGAAACAGTTGCGCGCTGAGAATGGGTTGCTGATGACGCCATGTTATACGGCCAACTTTGTGGCGCCTGAAGTACTGAAGCGCGCTGGTTACGACGCAGCTTGTGATATATGGAGCTTAGGTACGGTTAACTCATGTCAAAGTTTGTTGGAATCACCCCATACATATTTTACTAGTATCGTCATTTCAAACTTACATTCTTTAAAACTAACGAATGCTTATCGATTAATTTCGACAACTATTGGATTTGAATCTAATGACTCGAATCCGTCTCTTATATAGCTTGACTCACAAGCCTAGGTAGAAGAGGAATATTTTCCTCTGTAATATAACTGATCTTTTTTTGCAGGTGTGCTAGCTTACATAATGCTTTCTGGAAGGACACCCTTTGCTTCTACGGGCGATGATACTCCTGAAGCCATCTTGGCAAGAATTGAATCTGGAAAGGTATTTCGTAAAATTTATCATAATATACCTGTATCTACGTAAAATCTATACGATAAAAGAAAGTCTTACTAGTTACACTATTTATAACATTTACAATATTTATAAAATCGCCTTAACCGATTTTGCTCAAAATTGGTGGAAAGAGATCAGGGTCAGAACCTGGGTGGACGGAACGCGGGTGAAACTCCGGTTACAGCTAGTTTTTTGCAAGTTTGTGAAACCCCCGCGTTGCAATTCAACAAATCGAGGAATCTTCGCAGTGCAAGAGTGCTAGCCCGGGTTGCTAACGCTACAGCTCGCGCGCGCCTTGTGGAAGGCAGGCGTGGCTCCGACCTGACCGCCTAACATCGCCGCACGGTAGGAAGGTAGGGGCCTGTCCCGCCGGAGTCGTTTTTCGCATGTGCGAGCAAGTCGCGTTGTCCCGTTACGTTGCTGATTTGTGCGGAGTGCGGAGCGGCCCATTAAATTAAACATTTCATTTAATGAGTTCATTATGATCCATATGGACTAAAACGAGTGTGTTGTAGGTGGAGCTGTCGTCAGGAGTGTGGCGCGGCGTGTCGAGCGGCGCACGCAACTGCATCCGGCGCATGCTGCAGCTGGAGCCCGCGCAGCGCCCGCGAGCCGCCGAGCTGGTGCGCGAGGCGTGGCTGTGCGCGCCCGCCGCGCCGCCCCCGCGCTCCCCGCACTCCCCGCACACGCCCGCCGACACCACGCCGCCCGCCGCCGACCTGCGCCGCGCCGTCGACCTCACCTTCCAGGTAACACATCTGCCGAGCTGGTGCGCGAGGCGTGGCTGTGCGCGCCCGCCGCGCCGCCCCCGCGCCCCCCGCACTCCCCGCACACGCCCGCCGACACCACGCCGCCCGCCGCCGACCTGCGCCGCGCCGTCGACCTCACCTTCCAGGTAACACATCTGCCGAGCTGGTGCGCGAGGCGTGGCTGTGCGCGCCCGCCGCGCCGCCCCCGCGCTCCCCGCACTCCCCGCACACGCCCGCCGACACCACGCCGCCCGCCGCCGACCTGCGCCGCGCCGTCGACCTCACCTTCCAGGTAACACATCTGCCGAGCTGGTGCGCGAGGCGTGGCTGTGCGCGCCCGCCGCGCCGCCCCCGCGCTCCCCGCACTCCCCGCACACGCCCGCCGACACCACGCCGCCCGCCGCCGACCTCCCCCGCGCCGTCCACCACACCCTCCCGGTAACACATCTGCCGAGCTGGTGCGCGAGGCGTGGCTGTGCGCGCCCGCCGCGCCGCCCCCGCGCTCCCCGCACTCCCCGCACACGCCCGTCGACACCACGCCGCCCGCCGCCGACCTGCGCCGCGCCGTCGACCTCACCTTCCAGGTAACACATCTGCCGAGCTGGTGCGCGAGGCGTGGCTGTGCGCGCCCGCCGCGCCGCCCCCGCGCTCCCCGCACTCCCCGCACACGCCCGCCGACACCACGCCGCCCGCCGCCGACCTGCGCCGCGCCGTCGACCTCACCTTCCAGGTAACACATCTGCCGAGCTGGTGCGCGAGGCGTGGCTGTGCGCGCCCGCCGCGCCGCCCCCGCGCTCCCCGCACTCCCCGCACACGCCCGCCGACACCACGCCGCCCGCCGCCGACCTGCGCCGCGCCGTCGACCTCACCTTCCAGGTAACACATCTGCCGAGCTGGTGCGCGAGGCGTGGCTGTGCGCGCCCGCCAAGCTTAGGGGACTACAAACGACCGCTCACTTCATACCCATGGTAACAATCTGAGGAGACAGATGACCCTATCTCTTCTCTCATCACCACAAAATCTAATGCCTGTGGAGCCGCACATTGGGATGCGAGCGCAACCGCAGTAAATGGCTTAGCTTGAAGTTCGATTTGACTTATTTGTACCTAGCTCCAATAAGCATTCTGTATATTTCCTAGGTAATGACCGCTTCGCCATTAACACCGCAAGTATTGGGTCCTGTGTCACAGTCGACTCTCGCACAACGTCGCAGTAAACCACAGCGGCGATTCCCGCCAACGCAACTTTAAATTACCTCCAGGGTGTGATTGCTGAAGGAAAAACGTGGGTATGTTGTAGACAGTAATATGTATAAGATAATTTTAAACATCATGTATCAGCAACATATTTGATTAAGGTACGTATAAAGTTACTGTTATGTAAGTGCGAGAAGGCTAACAGCACTGGATTTTAACTTTACTTAAGTATTGATTTCTTTTGTAGTGCTCTATTCTTATATGGAAAAATTTATTAGGCAGGAAACAGAAATGTGATTTTGAATGAGTATTTTATTTCTACATGTTACCGACATTATTCATCTTAAGCAAGTTAGTTAGAACATTCCACTTGTATCTAGTTATTAGTGTTTTATTGATAACGTGGAAAAAAACTGACCATATTACATCATTACATCAATTTATTTATGATATTATGTATGTACACGGTCTTTTATTGGGATTAACTTAGTCAATTTTTTTTTATGGATATAATTTATAAACAATAAAAAAGTGCTAATAAGACCTACACGTAAGAAATAGAACTTAAATCGTCTTCCTACGATTGTTTATCGTAGTAGATCAATAAGAAATGCTTACCCACCTGTTGTATTCGTAACTTATAATAACTATTCTGTGCCATTACGTTCTTTTGAATAACTTCATTTGCGTAGTTTAAAGACTTGTTATACGTGCAATATTTTTCGTTACTATTCAAACTAAAATCTTATGTCTTTGTCAATCGTAATGATTTAATTCAGTATTGTAATTGTAATTAAGTATTCTTAGTAAATAGCTTTACAGATACTCATTAGTTGTCTCAAATTATTTTTTGTATTTGTTTATGTAATAAAAAAATATTTATAAAAAAAAAAACGAAGAAAACAAATTAATGTTATCATGATTTATATAAAAAATTAAAGCGAAAAAAAAAACTACAATTAACAATGACTTCAAAATGGCCATTTATAGTTTTACTATTTACTACTCTATTTTTGTTGCAGTTTTACTATAACTCATTTTTACTAGATATAAGAAACGTCTATTTCTATTTTTGTAGATATTATTCTAGTTCATTTTACCATATCTATATTTAGCCTCCGTACCGTACCCGATTATACCGTAGTTTAACTTGAACAAAATCAATAGTGTATTTTTCTAAAGGTGGTGAAATAGTCGTGATCATTCTCATATCAGTATGGCCTAACTGCTCATGAAAACATACTTCATTTCAATTACTCTCATTATATTTCTTGTTGTATGTAGAGTGTAGTGTAGTATAAGAGATCAGACATTCATTTATTTTTGTTACATAAATTCGATTGTTTAGAAGTAATTAATGAGTTAGTTTAGACGCAAAAATATTGTTGTATTGTAGTGTCGCTCTACTCGCTCTTACTTACTGTGCCATTCCCTGTGCTTTACCCTTATTTATTTATGGATTTTGTCTTTAACATTTAACTAACTGCTTTAATTAGGAAATGGTAGTGTGACCTGTATACGAAAGACCCATATTATTTTAAATTACATCAACATGAGTTTATAAAAGGATTAACGACGGATCGCGTCTCTGTAGTAACACCAATGAAACCTAAATAATTTTCTGCTTCATTGTAAAGGTGCAAAAAGGCATGTATATAATTAAGTCAAGGCGTTAGACTGTTACTACCGATTTGCGATTCAAAGTAGTCTTTGCTCTTCCATTAATTAAAAAAACATTTAACATTTAAGGCAACTCCATTAAAACAGACTTATTTTTACTAATACTGTAGTAACCAATTATGTCAATAACAATAAGGATTATTTATTTACGATACGACAGACCGAAAACTTGACTTCCTCATGCCAAACTATTTTATAATAATGACTAATATTAAATAATATTCTATCTACTATAATTACATTCTTTATAATCGTACTGTTTACGTAATTAACTTCTTTTTCATTATAACGTGGCTATATTTATATATTTTTATATGTTATTTACTGTATATTATTTTACTACATGTATTTGAATAAACTATAAATAATTAATATCATGGTGATTGGTTTTCTACCAAAGATTGGTAAATATTAATGTAAACAGATTATTTTATAATATACGTAGTTATCGTAGTTTTATCTTTATAGTAGAAGATTAAGGTGCATTTAGAATAACGTTTTTTTAGTACAGCAGCCAGCAATACTGGCGATGGTTCATATTTATCACATTCGTAAAGAAAATTAAGCTTTATATTTTTATGACTTATCATATAAACCTTATTAAATATAACTAAATTGTTAAGTATTACTGGCTGTACTACGTCATGTTTCACCAAAAAATATTTATTTTACAACAGTTTTATCAACTGAAGGAATTGATATTAATTCTTACTAGGTACTTATACTAAAATTAAGACGATTATTAAGTAGTATTGTAATTTTTAACAATTTCAGTATCAAACATATCTGGATCAACAAAACGTGCAGAAACTATTGACTTAGATCTATTAGTAACTGTTTATGGTCCCAAAATATTATTGTAAAATAGATTTGTAATTCTAAAAAAACTGCACAAGCAAATTGATTAATTCGACTTATTCTACTAATCCAGCCTAAAAATTATCTTAGACGGTAATAACGAAATTAAAAAAAAAATTAAAAAAGAAACTGTCCAGAAAATCCCTTGAGATCATGCAAAAATTAAATAGAGGGCAAGAGTGGAATATTTATATTAAATCAAAGTTTATCTTTTCCTTCTGAAGAGAATCATTAGGGCGGAAGAGTAGAATAACCCAATTAATTCATATTTAAAATTTTATTTAGGTTATAAAATATTCGTTGCATAATCGTGAACTAATATCGCATAATATTTTATGTAATATGAATTGTATTGTAGGTACTCTTGTGTTTTTGGGCGGTGACGGACACAAGCAGTCACTTACTTATTCTAATATTGCTGTAATTATTCTTCTAACTATATTACTGTGTTAGTTTTTAAAGTAGAACAAATACGTACATGTTTTTAAAATTTATAACAATAATTGGGAACACTGTGAACATAATGTTGAATTTCAAGCAAAATATTTTTCTAAAGAATGTAAGCTAAATCGATACGATAAAGTACATGATATACATTTAGAGTACAAACATAATAATTAGATACCCTCTTAGGGTATAAAATAATATTATTTAAAAATTGGACTGATACAGTCTATGTAAAATTTAATTTGACTTGTAAATCAACACAGTAAAATAATTACTTAAAATTCCCCCATGCTTTTTAAGCTAAATTCAATTTTTAAGGGTATGTTATTGTTCCCTCACTAAAATTAGTCTATGAGTGCATCATACCCAATTCATCTTTCTTAGTAATTAAAGTTTAATAAGATTTTCTTCAATTTTCCGCAATATAAAAGTAGTTGCTTCGCTTTATCAGTATCCCAAATAATTAGAGACACCATTTGTTTGAAATTATTAAAGCGTCCATCTTGTGGTAAAACGAAACACTAATTCAAGGTCCAGTAGTAATCATAAATGAGCAGTATTTCTATTAAGAAAGATTTTCTTCCGTATCCCAGTGATGAACTCTGACAAATATATGTAAATGCACAAAGAATTTGTACCTGTAATAATTATTGAACTTGATAAGTGGCAAATACATTGGCATACATAAACCTGTATGTGTATGAAAAAGTCGATTAATGAGTTCGTTTACATTAAGTACATCATAATAAATGTTTTACTTTTTTGGACCCACATTTAACTAAAACAATTTAATTATATTGTAAGTACTGAATAGTGCTAATATTGTATTAGTACCATAGCTAAGTACTGGTATTATAATAAATACATTATTCTGTGTCAATCTTTGAGAATAATTTAATAATAACTTTGAAATGTTAAAAATAAGAAATTGATATGCCTGTGTCCAGTGGATAAGAAAATTTAGTTAAACAAACGAAACCGTTGTAAATACTCTTAATGTGCTTTAGAGTGTTTACATTATTTCGATTTTAATGCAAAGAGATCTCAATACAAACACCATACATTTTAATCAATTTCGATTGACACAGAATTGATGTATGAATTTCATTCACTTTATACCGAGCTTGCCTGCACATTTGTTAATTAATTATAAAGAAATATTTTCCTAATGGCTCATAATGTGTTGATGTTGAAGTAGATAGTTTTTTCAAAGACACTTCAAATTGCGGCATAGTTATACAAATTAAAGTTGCATTTGTTGATATTTTGTAACTGACACAAAATTATCCTAGCAAGACCACAAATATTAGGAATTGAAAAAAAAATGAGAGAAACATATTTTTCATTTGCCCCATTAGTGTAGTCATTAAATAAATTTTGTGGTCTTGATGTTAATGTTATGTCACATCTATTTTTCTATCTAAATGGGAAATTAAATTTCTACATAGAATAATGACAGCAAATTGTTGCTTAGAAATCACGTATTAGAGATGTAATATAAATATTGTTGATATTGCTTAAATTTTTGTTTTATTTTTATATCCTGTAATTGAGTTCACCTATTAATGTCAAGAAATAAAGGTCACAAATAATCCGAGCTACTAATGTATCAATAGTATATGGCAGTATGTATGCTGCGGTATGTTGTCTGATTACATAGGTAAAAACAGGGTATTTTTTTGGTTTTGGGAATGCTATGTTTATATTTATTTTTATTTTCTTCGCCTATACCGCAATGCCTGAAGACCAAAGTGTACAACCAGTGCGTCCTACCTGTTATGACTTACGGTGCCGAAACTTGGACATTAACGGTTGGACTAGTCCACAAACTTAAAGTCGCACAGCGGGCTATGGAGCGAGCTATGCTCGGAGTCTCTTTGAAGGATAAAATTCGTAATGAGGTCATCCGAAAAA
Organism: Autographa gamma; assembly: GCA_905146925.1. Taxonomy (NCBI): domain Eukaryota; kingdom Metazoa; phylum Arthropoda; class Insecta; order Lepidoptera; family Noctuidae; genus Autographa; species Autographa gamma. Next base: position 5,641,761 of record LR989858.1, read on the forward strand.
GAACCAAGGTAACCGACATAGCTCGTAGAATTAGCTCGCTGAAGTGATAATGGGCTGGCCATGTCTGTCGAAGGACCGATAGCCGTTGGAGCAGACGAGTCCTAGAATGGAGACCGCGGCTCGGCAACCGTAAGGTAGGACGCCCGCCCGCCAGGTGGACTGATGACCTGAGAAAGGTCGCTGGAGGGGACTGGATGCGGAACGCGGAGGAACGGGTGTTGTGGCGCAGATTGGGAGAAGCCTATGTCCAGCAGTGGACTATGATTGGCTGATTGATTGATGTTTATTTTTGTAATATTTAAAAAATGATAGGGGCATGCCTGCAATAGGCCTTGATTATTATTAATGAAAAAGATTTACTCTAGAGGCATTAACTATAAGGAAAAAGGGGAATACATTTGTATGGAAAAAATGCAGCCCATCTATGTTCTTAAAGATGTATCTAATACATACATTTTGATAACATCTTTGAAATAAGAAATGGCTAAAGAAAGTGTGTGTCACATGCAAAAAAGAAGACAGCCAGGTGATGGGCCACATGATTAAGTAACAGTGTATAAAACCATTTGATTTTATTTTATTACAACAAACATTTATTAACACCCATAAAAATTTCACTGTAACTTATTTTACATTTACTCCTGCTAAAGTAGGTGCCACAACTTTTCCCTTGCCTGGTACGATAAGAGGGCTCCCCTTGTAACATGCGACTTTCTCATTATTTGTCATAAGATCTGGGGCACAAGTTTCAAATATTTTTTTCTTAGGATTAAGTATGGCTTCAGGTTCTCTCGGGTAGTTTTCACATTCAACCAAATCTCCAGGTACTGCACCACTAGGCGGTATAAGAACTTCAACTTTTTCAGGTGATGAAGCACACATTACCATTGCCTCTGAAGTTACACCTCTCATCTAAAAGAATATTCAACAACTTACATTATTAAAAATAACGAAAAAAAACAAGTGAAACATGCCATTTAAGATTATGTTACCTTAACAGGTTTTAAGTTTGCTAGTATCATAACAATTCTGTCCCGCATTTCATCAATTGGGACATGATTCACCAGACCAGATACTACAGTGCGAGGCTTATCTTCACCACAGTCAATTTTTTCAACATAAAGTGAGTCAGCATCAGGATGTTTGTTAATATCAATAATTTTTCCAATCCTGAAATCTAATTTCCTGACATCTATAACTGAATCATTTACTGGTTCTTGTTTGTCCTTTATTTTTTTTGCAGAATCTTTAACTTTCTTAGCTGAGGGCTGTTTTTCGGTTTTAGCTGCTGGTTCTTCGGCTTGGGTATTAGCTATTGGTGCCACCGAGACCTTTCCCGGTATCGGATACTGCTTTTTGCCATTTGCTGTTTCTAACCTTATTAAATCAAGCTTTGCAGTTTCTACTTTAGCAGATAAAATCTTATTTTCTTCAGTAAGCTCGTTGATTTTTTCTTCGATTTTAATCTTCTTGATCTCTTCTAACTATAACAGAAAAACCATTACATTGCATTCGTAATCATTCGTTCATATATCGGTTATTATTATGTGAAATATAAGGCACCACCACTAACCTTGCTTCTTAATTCAGATAGCTTTTTTTCAGCTATTTCAGCATTGTTTATTATTTTATTTACTGAAGTCTGAGACATACTTCTTTTTATCAAGTTAGCTATCATTAAAAAAGTTTTAATTTATAACCTCAATCAAAATCCTACTTGGACGATTTGACGGATTCGGTTTTTGACATTGACAATAACCTGATACGTCAAAACCTTAGAGTATGAACAACTAGAGTGAGCCTATCAGAGTTTGAACGTAAGCAACTAGTTTTGTCGTGAATTATGTATGAAGAGGGAGCTTGTAGTTTTAAAAATTCTATCTAAACACTAATATTATCCTAACAAATCGGTATTTATAAGTTTCTCGTCGCGCGAAAATTAACTTAAATCTGTAAACAAATGTACATAATACAGACTAAAAACTGCTCTCGCTTGGCACAAGAGGAAACTAGCGATCATCGACGTAGGATTCAGATAGACTGCTACTATCGCTACTTTTCTATTGGTACAAACGAAAGCACTTTTTAATCTGTGCGTTCCCGCTCGCTTAGGGATGTCCGTGCGACAACAGACGTTCATAGTAAATTATCGATAGGTGTGAATATTAACAAAGTCATTTAAAGGATCTGAGATAAGTAAAAAAAAAAACAAATTAACTAAAAATTCAACTTTATGAATTAATGTAGGCTACATTAATTCATAAAGTTTAATTTTTAGTTACCAGCATCAAATTAATTAATTATAAGTTACCTAAAAAGTCCATTCAAGCATACTTACCAATCAGAAACATAAAACTTATTAATTCCAAAAGCTCTTTGTAGAATTCTAAAAACTTTTGAACAATATTGTTTGTCAATCAGATTTTGTCTTATTATTCTAATTTTACTCATATTTAAATTATCCTTTTATCACATTTTTTGTTAATGCTGGTTAACTCGTAATTCGCAAAAGTATATCTTATTTATTTATCTTACTTATGATGTCATGAATATACAGAATCTGTTGGTAAACAATTTTTTATTAAATAAATAAATCAATTCAAGGAACACAAACTTAATTTTAATCAAAATACTTGAGACAAAAAGTAACTATCGAAAAATCTAACGGAACTGCCTCGCACTAGCCGGTCGCGGAGGATTTTTGAGGGGGGGGACCGAAGCGGACTCCCCCCCTCGCGAACCCCCGCACCCCCTGGTTCGCCCTACTAAATAATTACAAAAAAAAGGTTAATTTCTATAAACATACTACTAACCGATGAATAGAAATGTCACTGTTTTGTTTATTGTTTCTTCTTTAATCGTTTATTACAACTGAGCACCACGCAATTCACCATTTTTGATTTAAATGTTTGTCACTTATACCGGGAGATTCAAACGCGGCGCGCTCAGTTTTGACACTAATTGGACGTGACATTGAAATTGGCGGGTGATCACAGACGTGCTCTCGGATCAAAGAACGTTAGACTGGCTCTAGTCAATCCAACCTCGTTGCTAGCGATAGTAGCAGTCTATGTATATGTTTAGTCTATGATAGATAAGAAATTAAAGAGTAAGCTTATCAGGGTATGAGTCGTGAGCACTAGTATGAATTAGTTTTGTCGTAAATATTGTATCAAGATGGAACGTGCCATTTCAATAAAATTTAAGAAATTTTCTCGAACCATAACAATATCAAAATCATCTATATTTTTACGAATGTACTAAATAGGTAGGTACTGCCAAAAAAGTGCTTACGCTCAGCATAAATGTAACTAACATAACGTCTATGCTCAAAACTCAAAAGTGAACGATTTGATATCATATAAGATAGAAAATGAATCAAGAAATTGTAGATAAACAAATATATTATTATTATTTTCAAAGAAATTAGAAAATAAACTATAGAGTGTGCATACAAGGCTAGGATCCGTGAGCCAGAAATCGCAAAGGACAAACAGGTTTGGAGGACGGAGGGGGAGGCCTTTGCCCAGCTGTGGGATCTCATGTAGGCTATAAAATGAAAATAAAAAAATTTGGTCTGAGTGGATTTTTGGACTTGCGGCTAACTCCTTAAGCTGCTCTTACCCGAATGTTGCCGGTTGCCAGTGCAAAATTTGAAAAAAAAAAAGCGAAGAACAAAGATGGCCGTTGGAAGCGCGTCATAAATACGTACTGACGTTGTTTATATTTGCGCATAAATACATTATTTAATATTTACCATACCTTCATTTTGTGATCGTGTAGAATATAATGTTATTGTTTAAGCCTGCAGATTAAAAGTTGGATTACTATAATGTATTGAAATTTACACACGAAACGATGTCAAACAACACTGTCGGCTCATCGGGGCCTGCTCCCGGCAAAATACGTGGACCTGGAAGACCTCCGAAACGCACATGCACCTGGTGCGCTGAAAGTAAAACTCCTCTGAAGTATGTACTTCCAACTGAGAACGGGAAGAAAGAATTTTGTTCAGAAACGTGTTTGTCTGAATTTAGACAGGCATATAGCAAAGGCGCCTGTCTTCACTGTGACAATGTTATTCGAGGTAATGCGCCTTCAAGTAGTAAGAATTTTTGTTCTACATATTGTTTGAATAAATATCAAAAGAAAAATGAGAAGCGAACTACGTCCCCACAATCAGGTAATGGAGCTAATGGTTCAGAAAATCACTCAAACAATAATTCTACGGGTTCTTTTTACGACATATATCAAGCATTTGACTGGACCGAATATATGAAAGACACAAACAGTGTGGCAGCAAATCAAGAATGTTTCAAACAGGCACCAATGCCTCCTGTGAATGACTTCAAAGTGAGCATGAAATTGGAGGCTCTAGACCCACGCAATTTAACATCGACCTGCATTGCAACAGTAGTAGGAGTTTTGGGTCCACGGTTAAGGTTAAGGCTTGATGGCAGTGACAATAAAAATGATTTTTGGCGCCTTGTTGATGCTGGTGATATTCACCCCATAGGTCATTGTGAAAAGAATGATGGAATGTTGCAGCCGCCCCTTGGTTTTCGTATGAATGCCAGTAGCTGGCCAATGTTTCTGCTTAAAACATTAAATGGTGCTGAAATGGCACCAGCAAAAGTTTTTCAACCTGAGCCTCCAACTCCTAAGTCAAATCTGTTTGTTGTTGGTCAGAAATTGGAAGCTGTGGATAAAAAAAATCCACAGTTAATATGTTGTGCTACAGTGGGTGCAGTGAAGAATGATCAGATACATGTTACATTTGATGGATGGAGAGGAGCATTTGATTATTGGTGTAGATATGATTCAAGAGACATATTCCCAGTTGGTTGGTGTGCTAGGGCTGGTCACCCTCTGCAACCACCTGGTCAAAAAAGTGCTACAACACCCTCTAGGTAAGTAATAATATTTTTTTTTTTCATAAAATAGTCCTAATCCTCCTTTATTTTATTAACTATACCACTAAATATCTGTACATTATCAGTGTAGAGGTAAATCTAGTATTTTGATCTTCTTTGATTGCAACTTTAAATCTTATAAGTTTTTCCATGTAGTAGTTAAAATTTGAAAACTATATATTTAAAATAGAGCATTACTGATTTCTCCATAGTTTTTAATTATCCTATAAAAAATATTACAGGTTTAAGCTGAGGCCTAGTGGAATGCCTAACCCAGCTTTACCTGAAGGTGGATCAACAGGGGCTGGGAACTCTAACAGTCCTGCTACTCCAATCCCTTTGGCAACTGTATGCCTGAGGATTAGGAGCAGTTGCTCTGGAGGTAGCAATTCTTTACCAAGTTCAGTCTCTGGGTCTGGACCAGCTGGAGCAGCTGAGATCTTAGTGAAGGAATTACTGAGTGTGCATCCAGATCCCCAAAGGTTGACAAGAGCAATACTCACAGCATCTAGTAGCTATTCTAATGTAATCAATGTACAGGTAATAAACAAAATATTGTTAATTTTTTTTTGTAACATAATATTTTGGAGATTTCTATAAATTTTGTAATAAAAACCTTTTAAATATAGAATCAAATGTCTTGTTTTACAAATATATAAAATTTTGACAGAATATTGTCTCTATTTTTTTATTCAGCCTTACCAGTTTAGACTCGCTGTTTATAAATCTAAAATATTTTGATGTTTCTCTTTACAGTAAATGAAATCTGTCTTAAATATTATTACAGGTTTCTTCAGGCAATAAAAACTATTCAGTGAAGGTCCCCTCAGAAATGACTGTAGATGAACTTAAGAATTGGTTAAAAGGAGTGTGTAATGGAGTTGGCTGTTGTGTTGGGATGATAGAGATAGACACGGGTGAGGCTGCAGGTCGGCCTTGCACCCTCTGTGGCGAATCAACATCTAATAATGTTACTTCAGGTGTCAAAAGACCAAATACTGTAAGTGATTGTTATGTCTATAATTAGTAATTATCAAGTTATATATTTATACATAAAGTGTAGTATTTACATGTATTTATTTGTAATTATAATATAGTTATAATCAATTTTACTTTACCATACTATGATCTTTGGCAGTCATAAAGTTGATTCTGACATCCAGTCTTACTGTATTCCTCAGTGAAAATGGATTGTGGAGGTCAGATAAGCAGTCACTCCCTGCAAAATACGGTATTCAGCTGAATCCAGTAAAAAGGGAAGCCAACCCCAACATAGTTGGGAAAAGACTCTGGAAATGATGAATCGATTCTACTTTAGTTTTACTTGTTTTTAACCAGATAATATAAGTTGTATATGGAATCGAGTAGAAGCCGTTAAATATGATTGTATTGTTAGGAGGAGAGCGCGGGCAGCAGCGTGAATGGGTCGGGCGAGTGCTCGAGCGGCAAGCTGGCGCGCGTGTCGCCGGAGCGGCCGGAGCCGGCGTCGTCCACGACGGGCGCGCCGCCGCCGCCGCCGCCCGCCTCGCCGCCCGCCGACTGGTCTGTGGAGGACGTCATCGGCTTTATCGCAGCCGCTGACCAAGCACTAGCCGCCCACGCTGACTTATTTAGGAAACATGTAAGTATATATTTAGTGCTGAGCACAACGGTTTGATATCATTTTCAAGCCATGTGTAAAAAGTCATCCAATTAGATACTAATCTTTCCTCATTTAACTCTTTTTGTGAATTAATGTTTCTATCAATTCCACTATCCTGTGCTAAATACCTAGGTTTTTATTTTTTGTTTATTATTTGAGAGTTTTAATTGATTTATACCTTTTAAGCAATAAGTCACGCCAAACAAACGACAACCATTAAAATAATGAAAGAAACCTAAAAATGTTTTTATACATTTAAAAATAAAATAAATAATTTTCTTTTTTGCTCTATGTATTTCCGCTTTCTTGTCTGCTAAATGTTTGAAGAATCATCCTATTTGGACTCTTATGTTTCTGGTTTCTATAGTGCAAAAAAAACACAACCATAGAATGGTTAGATAACACGTAGCAAACCTCGCGTCGCGCAGTCGTTAAAAATACATAATAATGCAATTTACAGACTGCTATAAGGAAAATTATAGAATGTTTAGGAAGAAAGCAAGCTGAGACGATGACTGAATTGATATTCATCACCTCAGCTTTGCTTATCGTGATGGATCATATAATTATGCATTACTAATTCCTAATTTCTTGTTATTACAGGAAATTGACGGCAAGGCATTGTTGTTATTGAATTCGGACATGATGATGAAGTACATGGGCTTAAAATTGGGACCTGCATTAAAAATCTGCAACTTGGTATCAAAAATAAAAAATCGCCGACATTATAGCACCTAGCCATGTAGGTATTTATATACAAATATAACAATAATTCGCTCTTAGAGTATGAAACTATAAGTTTCTTAGTTTTCGTTTAATTTTAAGTGTTTTTTTCCTGCATTTTAAAAATAAATGTTTTTTTCATTAGAATCTGCTTTATTTTCGTCTGAATCTCAGATAAAACTGTATTATGAAAGAGTAGTTTTAATTTATAATTGTAATCAAGCTTTGTTTGATTGTTAAAACAGACTGGGCTAGCAAATACTTTTCAAACATTATCTATTGATTTTATGATGGCCGATTTTAACTTACCTGAATCATTTCCAGATTCTTGGCTCTTACTCATTTTGTACTCATCAAGAATTGACAACATAAATGAATATAATTAAATACTTAAAAAAATTAAGTATAAACTGATTGCAAGCCCAGTTTGTTAATAGCAAAACTCATGTGTTTTATGGACATGGCACCATTCATTGTTTCACAATAATATAATTTTGGTAATATGTTAGCCTGGATAACCTGGCTGTGTTGTATGTAGAGCTAATTCAGTAATGAAAACTTGACATTTTAAGTCTGAATAATCAGCAATATATGATTGTTATACAAAATTATTTTAATAGAAGAATTTTGTTATTTCGTTAACGTTTTCAGTTTACATGAGAGATAATCATTATTACCTCGCTCAAACTTCCATATACGCTTAGTCCATGGCCCTGTAAGATTAACTACTTAGGTATACAGATTCATACTATTTTCGATTACGGCCATGTTGTAGCAAATCCCGTGTGGTAAACATTAGTGATAACACTGAATCGAGAAATATATTAATATAGCCTATAATCAAGTGTATGTAAATAAGATAAATTATAAAAAAGTATCGACAACTCTTTATGAAAGTCAATTTATTTATCATTGATTATATTATTGAAGCAATGTTAGAAAGTATCCATTAGCTACTGTTATTCTTCAGGTATTTTTCATTTTTCATAGATCAATGTATTTGTCATAGAAGTAGTACAGAATATACAGATTTTAAAATGGTAATCAGAATGTTAACAGTTTTAATATGAATAGTTATGAATATATTTAGTGTACTATTAAATATATTAAGTGAAGGGTGCCTGAAGTAATTTGATACCAATGTAAGGCTTTTTAATAGTCAACTTGTGCAAATTTACAAAACAAAATAAACTTAAGGGACTATATGGCATATTTGCCAGGAACACAAACATAATAATTATTGTAATGAATGAAAACATTATATTTTAAACCCTGTGATGGCGCATTCGAGATATAAAAATTAAACATGTTAAAATAAAACTAATTGTCCGTGGTAGTTAAACCTTCTTAATAAATAATGAATTTTTGCTTTAATATTGACTTAAACTAGAATTCCTTTTTTTTTCTAAGATACAAACAGAAAGAAAGAAAGAAAAGAGAGAAAGAAAAACCATTTATTGACACATAAGTAAAAGGACGCAACAAACAAAAAAGTCTAGAAACATAACATAAGAAGAAAAGAAAAACGCTGCAGTTGCGTCACTTATGTGAGAAAAGGTCAGCGCTCAGCATAGAAGCTGCGTCTCTTGCTCGCAGGCACAAGACATTAGCTCTGGTTTTCAGCGCTGACCCAAACAGAATGATGACATGAATATGTTTTATTTCGCAAGCATATATTCGTACTATGTGGCTCACTAGCTCATAGGGTCATGAAAAAAAAAATACTTAGACAATGACATAACTTGTACACATTTTTGATGTCGAATTCCATCACAGGGTGAAGGCACGAAACCACCGCAGCGCATGTTGTGGACGGGCACACGGAGCATTTTAGCTGCGTAGGTTCATTCGTTAGATGAGTCCATATTTCCACTGCGGTACCCGCTATGTACGAATATTAACCCACAACTATGTGCAACGGTAGCGTGGCCCTCCGTGGCGCTCGAAGAGGCTATGCACGTGTTTTTGCAAGAACGATTTGAAATAAACGGACGTTGTCGAACAAATGAATCTACTGCACGTTGTGCAGGTAGCTTCTCTGTGCGCCACGATGGATCGGGGCCGTTGTCATTTCTATGCTGATGTCAGAACAAACACGGGTTTATTTTGTTTATTATTTTTTGTGCAATGTGGCTTAGTTAGTTTGTTCAATAACATTACTTGGATACATATTTTATGTCAATAATAAGGTGCAGTTTTAATTATAATAATACCTCTATCTAGTTTTCCTTGTAATTTTAAAGAAATGGTAGTCATGTAAATAAGTATTTGAATGAGTAAAATTGCATTTAATGTAGATAGAGCTCATCTTGCATATTATTCCATTAAATTCTTATGAATAGTTATTCTCTGGCTGTACTTTTAGGTATTAAATTAATTGTATATAAATATCGGCTAGTCGTGCGTTAAACCGTTGCCTAAACGCTATATAAGTACATAAAATTGAATTGCATACTTTCAAATTCAATACCATGTACAGAAATTTTATCGTAGATTAGGGTCTTAGTGCCTTTCAATAATTAGGAGTACTTAAGATTGTTCCAAGACGTATCATGATTTAAGACAAATTAGCGCTCAATGACACCAATAGAAGCTGTGATTTTATATGACGATATGATGTTCAAACTGTCGTCTTACACAAAACAGATGTTGTTCTCTATCTTTTCATCCCTAGTTTGATTTCCTTATTACTTATTATTGATTGTTCCTTGTATATTGTAACGATTGCAAAAGTATTTTATTTATAGAGCTATGGTATTTAATTTTGCCATTTTCAAGCGTTATAATGTTTAATTATTTCATCATGTGATATTTCAATGTTATCTGTTAAAGTAATAAATAATAATATTATAATATTGATATGTTGCTATAATAATTACGTGATGTATATTTAAGTTTTCACATGACATGAAAAATAACTAAGAGAAGTAGTTATTTAATTTTCCTATTTTGTTGCTGTAAATATTTTATTATAGATAATTTTATATTAGTATGGAGTGATCCACTGGCTAAGGTTTATTTCATTATCATTGTGAAAATGATACAACATTGTAACTTTATTTTTTATTTGACTACTACAATTGCCTATTATTAAGACGTCATAATTAAACTGTCTGGTCTTATTTTTATAATATTCGCCCAGGTTTAAATAAGTCGTGGAAAAATAAAATAACCTGTATTTTTTTTGTGGAAAATAGGGATTGAAATATAAAACATAGAAATTGCTTTATCTTTTATTTTGTGCGTTGTATCTATTAATTTCAAAAGATCTGTTTTATGCATGTTTGCACTGCTTAGGGTTTAGGACATGAATCTCATCGGATTTGTCACCCTGTATGGAGATAGATTGAGATAATTACCTAAATGATCATATTGCAAGCTTGACACATCGTTATAACAACCGTTACATGTGGCAAACGGTGCGTTCAAATGATTGTTTGTTGAGAGTTACGACGACCGTCTACAGTTTTTTGACCGTCGTCATATCCTGCGAGCGCTCGCATAGTCGATGCGGCGCTAGTGTCGCTTCTACTACTTGTTTAAAAAAAATAATTGAATAAAAAAACGTTGCGCTGGCGCTTCGTCCATTTACTGCAGGTGCTGGTAAGACTACAACGTGTATATACTATACTTTGCTTTGTGACAACGACGCTCGACAGACTTAGCTTATGGGCATCTGAGTAGATCCATTCACGGATTTAATTGTTGATGCCACTGCTTAATCGCCCATAGCCTCTGGACAGGCTGATTCAGACTAAGGACATTATAATTGAATAATTTTTGAATTATGATTCATAAGAATTTAGTTTATATTGAGTTTGGAAAAATAATACAACTTAGATAGTTCTTCAGCAGGAATAAAAACATAAAACTAGATAAGTTGCATAAATATATTATTTTATCCTACCCATTTTATTGTTCTGTCTTTTACGTTGTTATCTTCAATAATGTTTATAATCAATCCGTCGAATATATTCTTACCTATATGTACTCCGGTTCGGAAAACTCACTTTCGTGTTATGTGAGAACTAGTTTGTAAATAGGATTGATAAAATTGTAATGAACGTGAAAACAAGATTTCACTATATAACTTTATTAATTATTTTATTACTAGATTTTAATAATATTGTATGTAAATAGGCAAATTGGAAAAAGATGTGTATAAATGAAATAAAATTACAAAAGTGGTAAATTGGTTTAAATATGTTGTTTTAATATTGTTGCATTCACGCCACACGCGGTTTTTTCGAAAACAAAATAATAATGTAGCCTGTACATTTGAATAAATTCCGCCAATTTAAGAATAAGTAGTATGTACCTACCTCTTGTGACGTATCATTTATCAAAATTGGTTGAGTTACCATACGTGCATACGTGCGGTCATAGAAACCTACGTTTAAGCTGCGCACAGGGTACATCCGTAAGCTCTTTAAAAAGGATTACTCCTGTTTTTCCACCACTTTCGATTGATGCTACGCGTGTTATGTTTGATATAACAAGCAAAATTTTGACAACCTCCGTGTTCTAGTGGCGTAAGCGTGACTTTTCAAGGAGCCGCAACTCGCAAGCTCTGAGGTTCGATCCCCGGATTGGTCAATGTCGAAACCAACTTTTCTACATTGCCTCGGGTCTGGGTGTTTGTGGTATCTTTGTTGTTTTTGAATTCCATAACACAAGTGCTCTATATGTACCTATGTGATGTTGTCCGCATTTATTATGTTTAATGTGTCTCTTATCTTTCACTGGTCATCCTGAGTGATAAGAATACCCAATCCTTTGAAAGGCTAACGTGGGGACACAGGTCCAACACGCAGCGGCCTTGTTGAGAACTTTAATATGGGTTGGGGCATCTACCAGGAGCCATTCATCCTTGCCCTATGGAGAACAGAAATGAACGACCCTAGGTAGCTGCAGAACTATTGTGAATTGTGGTGATAAAACTAACATGGTGATGGGTAGGTGTGGTTATTTACGTAAAATCGTATACTATGGCACCTGCCTTTCGCCATCGCGGGTCGCAAGAGACAGCGATATAATACCGAAGCGGGTTCCTCCCTATTATGCCATTAGACACTTAATCCCCCGAGCAAATAGCTCTAGCCAGCCAGTTAAGGCAAGATAGAGCTGAGAGTCCTCCTGAGGAGTGGCCCCCTGAGGCAGTCAGGTCTGTTGCGTCGCTACTCACAAACAACTCGCCACAAGCTGCCCTGCGCATTTATGCAAAATTCAAACCGTTAGTTTCTGATATTAGAGCGTACAACCAAGAAAACTTTTCAGCTTTGTAATTGAAAAAAATATCAGGTAAAACCTGAAATTGAAAAACTCTTCTCTTATAGTTATTTCTTTTAAAATCTGATTGAAAGTCATTTTAGAAAAATGTCATGAATGAATAATGATAAAATTGATGTCGCCGTTTAATTTTATCATCATATTTCGTGAAACTTAAATTATCGTGATTTATTCATTTATATTAGAAGACCATTACATAATAAATTAAAAATGGATTACCTAAGATATTTAGAAGAGGTGATATGGTAAGTGTCTAAAACTACATATTATAATACCTACTATCATTGTTAGCAAGCAGTAGGGATGCCTAAGGGTGCTTCCACATCTCGCGAAAGCGCACCGAATATGAGTCCTAGCTCGCGAGCTACACGCGAGCTGCTCGCGAACTGCACGCGAGCTGCGCATTCGTGGCGCAATCGACAGATCCGAGCAACTCGCAAGCGGATCGCGAACCGCGCATTTGGTGCGTGTTTGCCAGATCATCTGGAGACGTCCTTATATGAGTTCAAATACTTATATATTTTTTCCAAATACATTACAGTCTAGCATTCTGAAAAAAAAAGCTTTACGTTACTTACCCAACTATTATTAAACACTGAACTATTATTTTTAATTGCAACATAACAAATGTAGGTGAATCTAGCCAAGTATTTCTAATGATTTCTATAGTACACATAATAATTCTTTATTGTTATAGGGGGTATTCAGGGCAACCGAATCAGGATATGATAACAAAGATCACTGGAGCATTCGGAAAATATCATTTTTGGCTTTGTGCTTTGGTGTTCATATCAAAGTTTGGTATCGCATTTCATCAAATGTCGATTATATTCTTGGCCCCTAAAACTTCATATCATTGTGACGGCAAATTAAACTTTTGCCCCTGCCCTAATCCAGAGTATGATAGGTCACTATTTTCAAGAACGATTGTAATGGAATGGGATTTGATTTGCGACAGAAGGTGGATGATAAGCTTTACGCAAACTATATTTCAGTTGGGCACTTTAATTGGAAGCGTTATTTTTGGAATGGCTTCTGACAGGTAATGTATATTTAACTGTTTGGTTAGATTGTGTAAATGGATAAAAGGGAATATGCACGACTTTTTAGTATGCTTCTGTAAAATACTTCTTAACACTAGGTTACAGATAATAACATCATAATAAAAATAATGTAATGAATTAAGTATGTCTAAATATTCAATCTTTCGCACAAAGAATTATAGCGTTTTAATCAGGAACCATCTTTCACCATCAGAACGTCTTCTATCAGAACGGACCATGTAGTCACCTCGCGTTTTGATAATTCCCAAATTTTTCGGGTTATTCGTCAACTGACATGACGCTGGACACACGTGTGTCCAGTTGGTGAAACTAAAATTAATATAACTTATCATTTCGTCATCTGGACACGCCAAGTTTTTTTCGTGTGTCCACATAGTGCAACATAAATTAAATCACTTATGTTTTCCCCAATTGGACACACCGCAAGAAAAAGGTACAGTCAGGTTTAAAACATTTGAAATAAAACAAATATTTAACGATCAAATCATTTTAAGATTTATTAATTGAAGATTATTTTGATTACCTGTAGGCATTTTCAATGGTATATTCCACTTTGTTCACTGGGTGATAACACCCAGTTGACTTTTTCTGTGTAATTTGTTCACCTTGGAATTGTATCACCCAGGTGAACAAACGCGACATGTTATGAATTAGAACTGAAATCGTATTCGATGTAAAAAAGCTAAACCAAATCGGTGATATCTGCATATTCCCTATTATATCTCTAGCCAGTAGCGCTATCCGTTGTATAATTATTTAATACAGGGTGTTAAAAAACCCATGTTCGACCCGTGAAGGTGTTGTTAGGTATCGATATCTGATTACAAAAATGTGGAAAAAATATGGAAAAAAAGAATAAAATATTATAACCCAATTTTTTTTTTCTCAACATTTGTGTGAGAGATTCGGCGTCGTCACAGATGCTACCTTATTACCAAACAAAAGACCCCCAAAAATACTGACGAAATTGGTGTTCTAGTTTCTATTTTAATCTCAAATTTAGGGAACTTCGAGGCAAAAAATGGTCATTTAAAATCCATTATTATTATTTCTATCATGAATTTTCCGAATTTGATATTTTATTTGGGCATGTGATTGTGAACCCTATATTACCCTTTTCGGGTCGGACAGGGGTTACTTAACACCCTGTATATATGTATGTAGGTTCCGAAGTACTATAAGTAGGAATAATAAGACCCCTTTGTTTCAAGGTACGGAAGGAGGAAACCATTTCTTGTGGCAATCGTAATGCAGTTATTCTTTGGTATACTTGCTGCATTTGTTCCAAATTACTGGTGGTTTAATTTTGTCCGATTTGCAATTGGCTTGTCAGTTGGAGGTACCATGGTTATCGGATTTGTCCTAATTATGGAATTTGTGGGTACTCAGTACAGAGAAGTCATCTCAGCCATATATCAAGTGCCATTTACTATGGGCCATTTATTGATACCAGTTGCTGGTTATTTCCTTAGAGATTATGCTGAATTTCAAATGGCCATGTCTCTGTCGGCAGCTCTTTTAATGTCTTATTTCTGTCTACTTCCTGAATCGGCAAGATGGCTCATAGCGATGAAAAGAACGGAAAAGGCGATCATAATTTTGAGACGTGTCGCTACCGTGTAAGTCTTATATTTGTATATGTGGATCGGATACTCCCTAAGCTAATACGTATCTAATTTTAATTGTAATAATAACTTTTCCAGAAACAATCGCCCGACTACTAACATAAGAGCAGATGTCCTAGCTTACCAATTGCAAGCAGAGAAACATCATTTGAAAAAAGGAAATATATTGGATCTCTTCCGAACTCCAAACCTCCGGAAAAATATCATATGTATGTCGTTTAACTGGTTGTCGTGTAGTTATTGTTTCTATGGTGTGTCGCAGTACGTGGGTCAGATAAGTGGTGACGTGTTCGTGAATGTGGCAGCCAGCGCCGGCGTCACTATGCTAGGTACTTTTGCATCCATTCCTCTTATGAAGGCAATGGGAAGAAAAACTATTATAATGTTGTGTCACGCCATATGCACCAGTTGCCTATTTCTTTTAGCATTTATGCCTGAAAGTGCGTTCACTGTGGTTTATGCCTGTGTTGGTGTTGTGAGTAGTTTCATTGTATTCGTGGTTGTATACTTGTATTGTGGAGAGATGTTTCCGACGGTCGTTCGAAACGCTGCTATCGGCTTTTCGTCTATGATAGCTAGAGTCGGCTCCATGATAGCTCCATTTATAATAGACTTAAAAGAGATAAGGGAGTGGATGGCTCCTGTTGGATTTGCAATTGTGCCTCTGATTGCCTTCTTTATAACTATGTTTCTACCAGAGACCAAAGGTTGCGAACTGACTACCACTATAGAGGAGGGAGAACAGTTTGGTAAGAAAAAACCCGAGAAAAAGTAGGCGCGCAAGTCATTTAAAATATAGGCGTGCCTACTGAATATGTTGTGATCTTATTAAACTGTTTTGTAAATTGTTTTAAATATTGAGAGTTCGTTGTACGGTAATGTGTATTCCACGATCGGTTAAACAGGGAAAAGCGACATACACTTGTGTATTGTATGATTAACATATTACGTTTGTACCAAAATAATATAATATTTTTACAATGAAAAAATGTCATGTGTTGACCGTTCAATATTTGAAATTCAAATAATGATTTTCCCAATGAACCCCTCACTTTTTGTGCAAACCCGACTCCCAGTTATACATTTTCTATTTGCTAATTTTATATTGCTTGTATTTTTTATTTTATTTTATTGCAATTTAATAAATTATTTCGTTTACTTTTTATTTTCTTTACCTACGTAGTTTCTTTATTAGCAAATCTCGCTTTTTACCAAGAAATAAAAGAGAAAAATTACTAAGTATATACATTCTCTTACAACTTCTTCCTCATAAATTAAGTTGCACGGTTCCTCATTAAGGCCTCGTTGAGTAGACTCGGAAAAGTGCACAAAAATGACGGATGCCATAAGAAAAAACTTCAATTATCATGCCTCAAGCTTTTTGTAAAAAGTCTACATAATTATCTTGCAATAATAAGAACTGAAAATTCTGATCTACAGTTTTGTGATAAAACTGTTTTTTTTTTATTCCAGTAAAATTTCTGTCCCCTCCTAAAAAAAAGTATAAAAACATTATTAACCCATTCAATGCGGCAACAAATTTTGCTCTCGCTACCCAGATGCGGTATATGTTTTAACGTAAACGCCGATAGGCGTGAGCCGCACCTGACGAACAAAAGAAAACACGCCAATCGGCGTGTTCAGCACTTCTTTATGAATTTCCTATTAGTAATTTCGAATTCAATTAGCAATTCGAATAATATCAGTCCTCGGAGAAGACGGCAGCACTGGTCAATGCTGTTGTGCATAAGGGAGGCTTAGGGAAGACCTCTTTACGAGGTCTTTACTGATTCTTTAACTCATTCAATGCGGCGCACGCCGATCGGCGTATAATTTTTTCTTACTCGGATGCGGACCACGCCGATCGGCGTAATATAGAATTGTTTTATATTTTATCATTAAATAATATTGATATTTAATTGATGATTTAATAATAAAATATAGACCAATGTGCTTGTAATTTATAAGTGAAATGCCTGGTACGAGTATTTTTTGGATATTTCAGTAGCGTAAGCGTTCTAGAAAAGTTGAGTTTTCTTACTCAGGTGCTGATAGCGACAATCGGCGTATTCCAGGGATAAACAACTAAACTACTCACTTTACTTTTATTGGTATAAAAATATATATAAAACAAAACATAACATATTATCACGCCTGTATCCCCGAAGGCTTAGGCAGAGGTGTACCAAAGTACCCCCACAGTTCGCCGTGTAATAGGGAGCGAGCCTATTGCCACTAACCGGGCACAAATCTAAACTCCGACCTGCTACTGAGAATTAAAAAAAACCAATAACTCCTTGGGAATCGAACTTGGGAATCGAACCCAAGACCTCTATTGTAGCAGTCGCGCTTAGCACCACTAGGCCAACGAGGCAGTCCTCGTTATACATATAAAAAATATAAATACATTAATATATTTATGTTTTTATAAATCTAAATTAATTGTTTGAAATCTAGAAAACTAATACTATTCTGATATTACGGCAAAGAAATATTGGTAATATTATTACAAAATTAACTATACTTTTCCGGGCATTATCGCTGTATTTTAATTTTATTTATATTCCCAAGTACCGAAAAGTGAAACATAGTAAAATTTAAAGTATCAAAGTTTTACGGCATTTTGGCTAAGAATTTATTGCTGTTTTTTTTTTTCATTTTTCTACCTATAAAAAATATTTTAAAATATTGAATTCCTCATTAGTTTTGCCTTCAGTTGTATTTTTGTAAAATGGTTTGCTCATATTATTCGAATTGCTAATTGAATGCGAAATGACTAATATGAAATTCATAACGAGGTGCTGAACACGCCGATTGGCGTGTTTTCTTTTGCTCGTCAAGTGCGGTGCACGCCTATCGGCGTTCACGTTAAAACATATACCGCATCTGGGTAGCGAGAGCAAAATTTGTTGCCGCATCGGTTAAGGAATTATTTCTCCACGGGTTTTTCCCAAAATGTTGTCCACATAGCAAGTTGTCAACGTAATCGAGATCAATTTGAAGGAGCGTGCATGCTTGTTAGATAGGTAACTACCTACCTACTACATTTTATCAATTTACGAATTACGAACACGAATCTAAAGGTAAATCCAACATACTTACGATAAACATGATACCAATGTCGAATACGTTTTATAGTGTGATCTCAAACAATATCGGTTTTATCCAGTTATACAGGTAGGTCCAAAAATTTGGATAACATTATTAGGATTATCTTAACATGACGACATGCAGATACATAATCGTCGGGTCGATAAAAGATAGGTATTGAAATGACATAGTGGATGACAGCATATAAGATAGCATTCTGCTTTTGTTAATAGGAGGTTCGGGACTCGAAACAGAATCCCGGCCGAGGGGTGTACTAAACTTATCCTTACATTAATTACGTTTTCTTGGAACAAAGACTATTAGGGTGACGATAGACTGGTTGGATCTTTGTTCTTGTCTGTGATTAGGGCAATACTAGCTTTCTTAAGTCTTCATTCTAAGGCGATACCGTAGCGTGTTTTATGCCTTCTAAGTGTACCGGCTATGTTGTACTGTTTTTCCTGCATGTACATTAGGGTGATATCAACATAATAGATAAAACCTACGTAAAATGGTCATTAAAAGCACTTGTCAGCTTAGTTATCTGTCAATATAAGTTTATTTAACAGCATCAATTTAGATTGTAAACTTACCTAACTTGCATTAGTATGTTATTGTTTAAATTGCATAATAAATAAATAAATAATAATGTTAAAGATTAAGGTGGTTAGTAAACCTAACAATATTAATCTTTATTTCTTTATGAAATTAGGACCTAGGCTGTATAGATAACTTAATGCTACCTACTAGGGTAATTGCGGTGCTTTTAACCGGATTCAAAAAAGGAGGAGGTATTCAATTCGACTGTATTTTCTTATTTTATGCCTGTTGCCGCATAACTTTCGACTGCGTGAACCGATTTCGATGATTATTTTTTTAATTGAAAGCTGGTGATTTCCAAGTGGTCCCATTTTAATTTGGTCAATTCTGACAATGGGATCCATAAGAAATAAATATGACTTATTTTTTTGTTGTAAGAATTATATCGGATCAATTTAATTTCCTTATTACTTAGACCAATAAAGCTTACCTTTCGAAGTCCCTCCCTAGTTAGATACTAGGTATTAATAATTCTGTGCTTTTTAAACCGATGAGGTCATTACGCTTCATTTCAATAATATATGCTGAACTTTCTGTACCTGTCTGTCCTTACCTGTAAATGCCTTAAGGACCCATAACGTCCAACTAACAAAGAAACCGGACCTGTGAACAACATCCAAAGAATTATTCTAGTTTAGTATTACTAATACATAAGTCGGTACCTAACATAATTATCGAAAACTAAGATAAAGTCCATAAACATTGACTTTCATAAATACGTAAACAATTATATAGAATTCTATCTACACCTACGTGTTTTATCACTCTTGTTTCTCACAGCCGCAAAGATATCGATATGTACTGACATTTTCTCCCGCCTAGTAAATAACATTGATAGCATTAAGAGAATGGCGTGTGACGGCGCGGTGCGACGCAAGCGCAGCTTAGGGCTCAGTAACAAAGCCATGTTGTCAGTCTGCAGTAGCAGGCAGGCCGTGCACAACGCCGCATTGGCACACCACTGCCAATGACTTAAACAGTGAAACCAACAATACACGACAGTTCAGTGATTTCAGAAACAAATATAAATAAATAAAAATGGAAATGCAGGAGCGAAACGGTAAGCGAATTACTTAAATATTGTAATAGTGAAAGTGAGTGTATCGACTTTTACATGGTGTGTTGACCCCGATGTGTAGGCCTTGCCTAAATGGCATTGACACTGAGTTTAACATTAAATAGTTTGCAAATTCTTAATACTTACTGTGTTTATTATCCTTGTTTGAGTAAAATTGGTACCGATCTATAGCATTAGGAAGTGTTTAAGACTGGAGAAAAGGTTGTCAACTGGCTTTGCATGATGTAAATAAATAAGTATTGTTGTGTTTTTACGAAGACGTTTAAAATCAGCGAAATTATGTAAGTAGTTTGCAAAAATATTTGTTCACGTTATTGATTTACAGTCCCAGTTGGCTTATAACGATGGGGCTTTTACCGCTCGGGTGCGGGTTCAAACAGGAAAAAAAATATGTGCGATGATTTTGTTTTTTTTTGGTATAGTCACTTTACCCGTTCCAAGTCTGGGTGTTCTTTGCGCAGGTAATATGATTTTTTTAAAGTTTTCTTTCGTCTCATGATGTAAAAACGTCTTTGCCAAGAAAATTATATACGACAAATGTGTTTTTTTCTAATTTTGTAAATAAACTTACTTAACTACGGACCCAAATAAATAAGTTAGCTATAGATAAATACCGACACACCCAAACGCAGTTATGTCAAGGTTTACGCACGACCTAGACAGTTTATAAATTAAAATATTACCCCTGCATGATAACCCCCGCCTAATGGATACCTCATCTATTAAACCACTTTAGTTTCTAAGAAAGCGATCTCATAAGTAAGAGCACCTCTCATTACTGGGGCAAGTAGACACATTTCTAATTAAGTTGAACGTGAGATAGCTACATCGAATGTTAAATATGTTTATTCTATGCCTTCAATGTAAATAGGACTAATTAATTGCTAAGTAGTAGTAAAAAGTATCACGATATAACTTTGAATTATGAACCATTGGCCTTAGCCAACGTTTTGAACAAATAAATACCCTTCCTTTTGATTATCGCACAATACGTGGCAATCATAAATATTAGTGGTGATGAAATAACTCATTTATTAAAAGTGATAATAAGTATTAAGATTTTGACAAGTCTCCATAAATAATAGTTCAGAACTATCTCGATCACATTAGCAACAACCGCATCATAATTAGTTCAAACATTTGGGATGGATGGATGGATGGAGGAGCTGCAAAGCTACAGACAGACACACATGTATACAAACACGTCAGAAATCCTCTTGGATGTTCGGGAATTAAAAAGAAGTCCATGTAGTGAGATGACATTTTAATATTATATGACTTGTAATCACTTGGATCCTGTTAAAGAATCGTAGTGTACGGTACTTACTTTATATCTAAATCATTTCAATAAAACAAACTGTTATCCGTTTTTTAACGCATGGCGGAAGGACAAGTAATAGTAATTTAATCTGTAAAAATAAAATTAAAAAAGTATGTGCAAGTACTTTATTTTTAAAATTTTGGATAGTCAATGCTTTAATCTAACTTATAATTTATTATAGAATTAAATTTAGAAACTGACAAATCATTGCTAAACATTTGACAAGAATCAAGAATATTTTAAACAAGTGTTGAGTTCACATTATTGATTAGGTGACACGCAAAAATAAAACAAATCGATGTTAATTGATTGCCTTGGCCTTAAAGCATACCGAATTCGAAGTCAGTTGTTGCCAATCTATGGTGTTTATAGACCAGTAATACAACCTTTTATATTTAGACATGATATTTAATATTGTTTTAAGAGCACGTTGTGTACTTACTACTGAAAAAGAATTTTCTTTTTTCTACGTGTCCGCCTTCGCTTGTCGCTGTTCCGCGCGAAGGATATTCATAATATATTTTACTTACTACATATCAAACATTTGATAATACCCGCAATATAATGCGTGCATAACAAACAAAAATATTATTTTCAATGCAGTAATGAAATCCCATGTGTTGACTGTTTACCGAACTATCTGTAAATGCACACCTACATATGCGTTTTTTTATCAAATGTTTAAATACAGCACATTAACAAATTACTTCCTCATTGTGTACCTACGTAGTTTATTAAAGTAGAATGTGCAACAAACAATTTTATAAAAAAAATAATTATCTCTGGAGCTTTTTATTCACGTGTATTGTTAAAATTAAACCTGTCCCAAGATCTGCAGCAGATTCTAGCTTAGCGCTAGCTATCCTATATTTTTGTTACACGAGAAGTGGTCAGGAGTAATTTCTACTTATCCCATGAATTAAAACATCAAACTACTAGTTACAGACAGACACTGCAGTATATAAAAGGGCACTTAAGTAAAATATTACGTTGTCTAGGTTACAGGACAATTTTTAAACATGTAGCGCAATATTATTATAGTTTCCAGGATTATTTATTGTTAAAGGTTTAGCACGCGTTGCGGTCAACCGCGCTTGCTTTTATTGACGTTGATGAAGATAAATGTCGACAGAAAAATACTTTACCGACTAATTTGCTAGTGCGGTTTTTATATAATGGGTGCAGAGTATTGAGCAGTGTTGGGTTTTGAGGTCTATCAAGTATGAAACCTATAATATTACAGGTTTTCCTAATTGGGAAATGGGTTTTCAAGGCTCTTGCATCCCCACCACCATAGGGATGCAAGGCTAGCTCATGAGTGTTAAAGTCTCCCAAATGGGAGTCGGTACACGCGCATGAAAGGTTTTATGCCATCAAAGAGAAAGAATGTGGCTTTGAAATGAGCGAGTAAACAAAAAAAAAGCAACCTCTCCTGTATCTGGAGAATATAATATATAAAAATAATATATTAGAATATTCAAAAAATTATAGTTTTCAGCGAATAAAATAAAATTTGTATCTATTAATTTCAGAAGATTCCTGTTTCTCTTGACATGCTCACACATGCTCTTTTACTCAATAAAATAGATATAACTTATTTGAAATTTCAGTTATGCAACCCAACCAAATACAATTTTACTAGGTTTGGTTTGGGTAAGTCCAAAGAAAGACAGGATACATAATAATGTAATGGTTATGAAGAAAACCAATATATTTATGTTAAGGATTTCACTCTGCAATTATAACATGCAGTTATAATTTATTTCTACTCTTATCTGCGTTTACTCTTAGTACAATGCCTTTGTCCTTATCCTTAGAACACAACACACATAAAGTGGGGTATATTTCTGGTACCTATATGTTTCGCATAATATTAATAAATGCGATAGTTATGTTAATTTTAAATCAGCAAATTAACAAACAAAAACAATAGGATAGGAAAATATTTGATATAATTTCATAAAAACTTGTTTACGTTATTCGGAGTAGGAAACAAATTATGTCATCACCTTACTCAACCAGCTTTTACAAGTTAAAATAATGATTAAAAATAGGTCAGTATCTAATGAACAATTACGTATAATAATGATCACTTGTAAAACTAAGTAAAACCGGACGCTCGAGAGAGTTTAATGATCTCCAATGATACGTGTTGTTGATGACACATTCGTGTAAACTGATGCAATTGTAACCACTCACATATAACGATTGACACCTATATCTGGGTTAGTAGAGACTTATATAGTATTTTTTTACTGGAATTTCCCGTTAATATCGTAATTCCACTGCTATTAGTTTACATTAACTTTTTAGTAATTATAGTAATTTACCACTTGCTTTGCAGTTTTATGATTAACGTCCACCTACTCCCACTTATCTATTCTTGTTTTATTTAGCCTTCAATATATCACGTGCATGTAAATTTGCAATGAATTGTGGCAGTTACGATAATAATGACTCTTTACCGGTTGCTCGGCCAAGCCCACTGTTATTATTGTGTTCACTTTTATCTATAGTCAGCTGCGAGGGACAGACATGGCTCTGACAAGTGATAAAGAGGTCACAAGTTTAACACCTTTACGATGCACCGTCGTAAACTAAGCCCCTCTCATCTTTACATCAGACTCTACTAATAAAATATCAGGAATAGTAATGCGCTACCCACTTGCAGCAATTTTGTTATTAATTCTATGCAACAGTCTCGTGCCGCTAATGACATACATTTAGTACAGTACTAGTACAGAATAAAGGAAGAGTCATTCACAACAGCAGACAATGATAGCTACGAGGTACGACTCTTTGCTTAGGTACTTTATTTTTGACTAAGTGGATGCAGTGCACTTAAATAAGTAGAATTATAAATAAAGTAAATAGTAGTAAATAAACTGAAGTAATAAAAGTAGTATCCTGTCTATATGTTAATCCAGATTGTAATCTTCCGGAGTGCTTATTTATTGACTGATTAATATTAGATAGTTGTAATGAAGATAACGATTTGAAATTTATCAACAAGAAAGTAACTAGAATAGAATTAAGAAGCTAATGGGCACTGGATACACAGTAATCAGTTTAGCTGGTTAAGTAACCTTTGAGATATTATGAGTTTATGGTAGGTAATGACGACACCGAAAGCCTCTCTTATAACTTAATGACAATAGGAAGCCATCGAGATAAAGCATCTAGTAAATAGGTATATTCAAAACTGTGTCATGCAACATATTTGATGAAATACATTCCTATTCTATAAAAGATAAAATGAAAAACAAATGTGAAAAGTGCGGCCTTTGAGGGATGGTTAACAAACATGTAATTTTATTATTTTCAGACGAGAAAACGTCGAACAAAGTTTCGAAAGACCTAATTCAGAAGATTACTGGATCCTTTGGAAGATATCAACTATGGCTATGTATATTAATATTCCTGTCGAAATTTCCCGTTGCTTTCCATCAAATGGCCATTTTATTTTTGGCGCCTAGAATTCACTACAGCTGTGATGAATCGGGACAAAACAACACTTGCCCATGCCCTGACCCAACGTACGATACTTCAATATTTTCAAACACAATAATAATGGAATGGGATCTTATATGCGAAAGAAGATGGCTAGCAAGTTTTACACAAACATTGTTTCAACTCGGAGTTCTATTGGGCAGCGTATTTTTTGGAATGGCTTCCGACAGGTGATCTTTTTTTAAATATACCCATGAATAAATGGTAGTCATGGTGAAATTATCTTATATTATTATTTCAGTTGGTTTTTGTTTAATAAAATTAATTTATTTTAGATTCGGGAGAAAGATTCCTCTCTTGATAGCAGTGGTGATGCAGGTTTCATGCGGTGTGGCGGCTGCGTTTGTTCCCGAATTCTGGACCTTCACGTTCCTACGATTGTTAGTCGGCATGTCTGTGGGTGGTACTATGGTCACTGGATTCGTTATTGTAATGGAATTCGTTGGTACCCAGTACAGAGACCTAGTTTCAGCACTTTATCAAGTACCATTTAATTTCGGCCATATGTTGCTGCCAGTACTTTCATATTTCTTTAGAGATTATACAGATTTCCAACTATCAATATCAGCACCAGTCATTATTCTATTATCATATTTTTTCCTGGTGCCTGAAACGCCAAGATGGCTCATTGCGGTAAAACGAACAGACGAAGCTATTGAAATATTGGAGCGTGTCGCTAAAGTGTAAGTGTCTTAATTACCTGACGGATTAATATTTAACCTTATTAATTCAAAATAAATTAACTACTTTAAGTTAAATATCACATATTATTTTGCAGAAACAAACGTCCTACCGAAAATATCAGGGCCGATATTGAAGCCTATCAAGCGTCTATCGAAAAGCACCAGTTGCAGAAAGGAAATATATTGGATCTATTCCGTACTCCAAACTTACGGAAAAATATCATCGCTATGGCGTTCAACTGGTTGACGTGTAGTTACTGTTTTTATGGAGTGTCGCAGTATGTGGGACAGCTAAGTGGCAATGCTTTCATTAACGTAGCGTGCAGCGCCAGCGTCACTTTACTAGGAACGCTCGCTTCCATTCCGCTTCTGAAATTTATAGGCAGAAAGACTATAGTGATAGTATTCCATATAATATGTGCGGTGTGTTTATTAGTTTTAGCAGTTATACCTGAAGGCATAGGTTCTGTAATTTGCGCCAGTATTGGTGTTGTAGCTAGTTTTGTTGTTTTCGTAGTTGTATATTTATATTGTACAGAATTATTTCCGACAGTAGTTCGTAATGCTGCCGTTGGGTTTTCATCGATGTCAGCCCGCATCGGCTCTATGGTAGCTCCCTTTGTGATAGAAACGGGATATACGGCGTCATGGATGCCACCGGTGTTGTTCGCCGTGATGCCCCTCATAGCAGCGTGTATCACGTTCCTCCTACCCGAGACCAAGGGCTGCGAACTGACAACTACAATAGAGGAAGGTGAAGCATTCGGCAAAACTACAAGCCTGAAACCGAAAAAGATAAAGCAGTGAATGGTTTTTTTTTTGTAAATATTGTAGAGAATTACGGAAACTGTCTTGGATCAGTTTGAATAACTGTATCATTTAATATTATTGGCGAGCTATTTTTATAGACCGTGGCCTTTTAGCATTAAGGAAATTAATTATTCAAATATGTACAGTCGCTAGAATTGCTATACCACAAGTTATGTGTCTGTTTATTATGGGCGATTACTACATACATTTTATACACGACAGGAAAAGTTTTCACTATTAATTAAATAGATGTTTTACATTTTATAATATGGTTCCAATTTTTAGTGTTTTCAAATAATTTAGGGTTAACTGTTTTTATCATTAAGTGCGATATTTTAAAATTGTAAAGACAGGTATATAAACAGAACGAGAATCAAGACTTTCTTACAATAAATTCACTTTTTGTAACGATGAGGCTTTTAATAACAAGTATTAATAAAGCGTAACACAAAGTTATCATAACTACCGCTTTGCAACTCAGTGCCTTTTAAATTGAGTCTCGTTTCAATAGTGTCATCATTTAATTTAAGATCAATCTTGTTTTTATCAAACCTCCGAGTGTTTATTGTTATTTATTTCTTTGATTTATAGTTCTGTTATTTCGGATTGATACCTTAACACATGGAAAAATAATTAATAAATTAACGAGTCTGGCGCACGATACAAAACAATCATTTTTCTTTTCCATCGACGATAACGTTCAGAAAACATGTGCCGTTTACGCTCTCATAAACTGTTTATTACAGTTAATTATTATACTATATGACTTAGTTTTGAGGTGATAAAGTAAGAAGCAAGTAATTTAATAATTGCTGTTTAAATATAATTCTCTTGTTAATTTTGTACCATAAACGAATGCGTTAAAAGATAACAGTAGGAATTGTTGTTTTTTTCAACTAAGACTGAAACTGTTCAGAGCCGTGATTAATCCGAAGTTGTTATCTAAAGGCCTAGGTAAACATTGAGCATTTACAGGATGTTATTACTATGTTAATAAGAAAAACCTAATACGAGAAGGTAAATAAAAGTCTTTTCTGGCCATGATAGCTTAACAGTTTGAAATATTGAAGAGTGTGAAGTAATAAAAGGAATAGTATTAAATTAAGCAAATTGTTTTATTTGTGTATTAGATATTGACAGACTGAAAACGCATCGTCATAGCAACATATTTAAACCTGTGCTTTAATAAACTACGGAAACAAACACAAGTAGTAATTATGAGATTCTGCTTAGAACCTCATTAAGACATTAAAACTGTTTAAATACAAGTGTATTTAAGTAAGTACTCAAGTTGGTGTTACATCTTGTCAAGAATACCTATCAACCTTAACATTAATAAAATTATCAGTTTTCCTTTCCACCTTATAAGTTCTTATCTGGGTAATCAGACTACCTCGTAACCTTTTTCATTGCTTATTCACCCTTGGGAAGACTTTATGATAAGAGGGCTTGGCAAATAAATTATAATGAATATATTTTCGTGTTGACCTACTCTTTCAGGAGGCACTTTTTTGCAAGTTTTTCTGGTTAATTTCTTTTTATACTTACAACTGGAGAATATACGACGGAATTTCTTAAATGCGAGGATATCTTCTGAAAATTTTAGGAAAACAAAAAAAAACTATTCTCTTAAAATCTTTACCTACAGGTCGCTCTTTAATAAGATTTTTAATTTATGTGCAAGGTGGATTGACCGGAATATAAAAATAAAAGTTTTAAAGATCATAATACAATAAATATTCCATATAATATAATATATGAATACGAGGATTAATGTTTATTATATTTGATGTCATAGAACCAGTTAAACACGTTCACAAGTAGACATATTTACTGTTTTATGTCACGTGCCATAGTTTTGTCATCTTGCCAACAGCGGACAAGGCTCTTGACATTATCTTCTTTTTATAAACCTTATCGTTGTTAAATATCAATATATTTAATGTTATGAAATGACGTTTCCTTTCACACGTGTGTAGCGTAGTTTTATCTTTTGTCCCTCTTAGGGTGTTACCACACCAATCGATCGACAGTCGATCGATGCCATCGATCGACGGCAGAATGGACTAGTCGACGTCAATCGACAGTTTCTGCCATACCATTTACGTCGACCAATTCTCCATTCCTCCATCGATCGACGGTATCGATCGACCATCGATCGATTGGTGTGGTAACACCCTTATAGATAATGTGATCTATCTTTGAGAGCCCGAATTAAAATTGCAGATAAAGTTTTCCCACTGGGGGTATAGCTAAGTACTGACATGGCCTTCGCACGCACTTTCGAAGAAGATAACAGACGTCAAAACCTACCGAAACCAGTTTAAAAAATCTAAGTAACTTCAAGCATGTATGCAACTGAAAATGTACCAAATAAAGCGACGGTTATGGTCTATTTCCTATCAGTATGAAGAGAGATATCTTAAATAAACTAATGTATTTCCGGTTTTTAGATATATATTATTATACCTAAAATGAATTAAATTGTGCACTATATGTATTTAGCTGTCTCCATAGTCGCGTCCTACACTCGCCTTACACTACTATTAAGTTTTTTTTTATTATAATATAATACCATATGCATGACTAGATAGTAAACTGATCTAGATGCAGTACATTTCTGTTTTTAAAGGTAAGAATTAAACGTCAGGCCGTAGGGCCTTGAATACGTAGACGAGCAAGGCAAACCCGGTTGCTAA
The DNA here is from genome assembly GCA_905146925.1 of Autographa gamma. Lineage (NCBI taxonomy): Eukaryota > Metazoa > Arthropoda > Insecta > Lepidoptera > Noctuidae > Autographa > Autographa gamma. Next base: position 5,670,808 of record LR989858.1, read on the forward strand.
GCGAATTTAATTTATACATTAGTTCGCACAGTTATTTAAATAAGTACCTACAGAGTATTAAATTGGAGCAAATAAATATGAAATTGATTTTTTTATCTTCTGTGTTCACCTGTTTTCGATTTCTGAAAGGATTGTACTACTGGTATCGTATTCTGCATGGAACTTCATACGAACAGACACATTACGTACTGATAGAATTCTGAAACTAAAAGCTTCTAGATTGGCCATCACCTTCTACCACTGGTAAAGCAATTCCCCAAACAGTTAATTCTTATAATTACTGCCACATCCTAGCTAAATTTTCCATTGATTTTATTGGCAACGCAATCAGAGTTCAATCCAAGTTTCAGACAGTCCCTCATTGTGGATTAGGTCCAAAAATATTGTAAAGTTTTCTTTGTTTCTAGCCGCTTACAATTTCTAATCTCCATCGTACTACACATCTATTAACTTTTCAATTAAGTCCTTATCCCAATTTGGTTTCTAAGTGCCTAGAACAGTTGAAGTATAAGTTGACAGCCTCGACATGAATAAGCTGCTTTCGGCCACTTATGTATTTTCCTGAAATGTGTCAGTTCGAGATAAGAAGTCACGAAGAACACCCATTACATGACGTAGGTTGACGTAATATTTTATAGCTTATATTTCAAGCAAACAGTTTTGCGGTACGCAAATATTTAGTTGCTTATTGTCAATGAAGGCGTGAAACCGTATGCGCGTATAAATTTTTCGGTGAAGAGATGATTTCTTTATCAACATAGAAAATAAAAACGGTTCCGAAGACTTATTTCATGTACTAAAAACTTCTCTTTCCTGAAAAGAAATTGTACATACGCGCAAGATAACTAAATATTTTTCCAATGACGAAATGCAGTAAGAAAATTCAGAAGGCCAAATCAATTAGCCTGAAGGCTCGACTAATTACCTACTTGAAATATTTTCGTGTGTAAAAAAAGTATTAAAATGATGAATTAAAATAAATAAACTAATTGGAGAAATAATATTCACTAATATGGTCTTGTTTTTCTGTCCTTTTAGGCACTAGTAAATGAGATATTTGTTGGGCTAGAGTTAGCTAGCTAGTTGCTAGGCTATTGTTCGCAACGAGAGCATTTAATTACTCAACCATTTTTTGTTTGCACGTTTTACAGAGTGAATGTTTATTAGATCGGAAGTGTCGTTAAACATTCGCAACATTAGTCATGTCACGCTAATCAACACAAATAATATACTAGAGTTCAGTAACAACATAAATACGAATTCCAATGTTTTTATGGTGTAGGAGAGTAGTTGGCAACGTTTTATAAAAATTGATAGGCTGTGTGATCATCAAAGCAATCAAAATTGATTGAACGACTATCAGTGACTATTAGTTCTCATTTTCATAAACAATTGTTAATGTTAGATATTTTTTTTTCTGTACAGAGCAAACTGGACACATTACTGTAACTTAAACTGTTGCCAAATAACTTTACCTATATGAATTCACGAGTATGACGCTTGTTGTTATAGGACAATCGTATAATATTTTTCACATATGGATTCAGTTAAAATCGAAAACAATTCAGGGCATTAGCATTTTGAAAAGTTCCATTGTGAATTGGATTTTGGCAATGTTATGAATGAGTTATTTGCACAGGTGACATTTGAGTCATGTCCTTACAACATATTTTGATTACTTACGAACTAACAACTGTGTTTTTCCACTTATAACCAGAAAATACTAAAACACCAGAAGGCATTGCTATAAAGTCAATCTACTTCATAAATTTCGGACTGTTATTAGAGTCGTCAATTCAATGTCTAATAAATTATGGTTTTGACCTTGCTTATAAAATACTACCTACTCGTATTTCTATGCACTGTTACATGTCATTCATACCTTAGCTACATATTAAATAATTTGTAGGGAAAACTAACCTTGAGCGAGACCTACCTGTTTTACCTGCCTAGCAATGAAAGACATTGTTTATTAACTGTGATCTTTATAGGATAACCTTTATTTAAAGTATTGCAAATTACATGTGCACTTTAATGCGGGATACGCAATAATGAGATTTTCGACAATATTTATAGATAACGGGGACTTAATCTTATTGACATAATGGCGCTAATTAATGAATTGATAGGAAACTGCGGGAGGTATCATTGGTGGCTATGTTTTATTGTTTTCTTGAGCAAGTTTGGAGTAGCGTTTCATCAAATGGCCATCATATTTCTGGCTCCTCCAGCACAATACCACTGCCCAGGTAAAAACGTTACGTGCTGTGATAACCCCGTCTTTGATAAATCGGTTTTCACTAGAACTATAGTTACTGAATGGAATTTGATATGCGAAAATGCATGGCTTAAAGATTTAACGCAAACAATATTTCAATTTGGTGTCCTTGCTGGAAGTTTACTGTTTGGAATAGCTTCAGATAAGTGGGTATTGCATTTCATTTCAAATGTACTATTTGTTCAGGGAATATACAAGGCAATTGAATTCTTTTGCAGATACGGTCGAAAACCAACTTTAATTATATCAGTTATAATGGAAATTTTTGCTGGAGTTATGGCATCATTTTTACCAGATTTTTGGAGTTTCACATTTGTTCGGATGATGGTTGGGGTAGCAAACGGCGGTATTATGATAATTTCGTTTGTCATAGTAATGGAATATGTCGGTAATGTGAATAGAGACGTGGTGTCAGCGTTATTTCACATACCATTCACGGCCGGACACATCGTATTAGCAGCGGTTGCCTACTACATAAGAGATTATACGTATTTTCAACTTTTCATATCTTTATCAAACGTTGTTCTGTTGTTTTATATTTGTCTATTACCAGAAACACCTAGATGGTTAATAGCGACAAATAAAACAGAACAGGCAATATGTTTAATGGAACAAGTAGCAAAGATGTAAGTTGACTAATTATTTTTGAAATGCATTACATCTTAAGTACAATGTATTTTGGCAAGTTTTGATTATTATTATGCTATTGATATGTTCATTGATTAATATTTCTTTTAGCAATAACTTACCAACAGAGGATATAAGACAAAAGATCGAACTGTATCAACTAGAACACAGACAAGCGAGACCAAAGAGTTCAGTGCTTGAACTATTTCGAATTAAGAGTTTAAGAACAAATCTTCTGATAATGTCGTTTGCTTGGCTCTCATGCAGCTACTGTTTCTACGGCATTGCTTACTATATCAGCCACTTAACTGGCGATGTATTCATTAACGTCGTGGCTACTGGCACTGTTTGTTTATGCGGGTGCATCATTTGCATTCCCTTAATCAAATTCTCCAAACGCAAAACCGTCGTCGTTACTGGAAACGCTTTATGCGGCCTGTGCTTATTTATAGTTGCATTTGTACCTGAAGGAAAGGCCTCTGTAGTAATTGGATGTGTCGGTGAATTACTCAGTTATGTTATTTTTGTTCTAATATATTTATATTGTACCGAAATGTTTCCAACTGTAGTTAGAAATTCTGCAATAGGAATTTGTTCTATGATGGCTCGTGTTGGAGCTATGATAGCACCATTTGTGGCCGCTTTCAGACCACATGGTCAATGGTGTGCGCCGGTTGCGTTTGGCATATTTCCGATGGTATCTGCATTTCTATGTTTATGGTTACCCGAAACAAAAGACTGTGAACTAACGATGACGATTGAAGAAGCCGAAGAAGCGTTAAGTACGAAGACTCAGATGCCGAGATCAAGCAACAGAGATGTCAATATTACAGAAAGTGCAGTATGACGTAAACAGACAAATGTAAAAGAAATGTAGAATAAAGAGATTTTATCATTACCATGCTACATTATGTAAAAATAGAATACGGTAGTGTGTTTAGTATAGTTCGACGGCAAGGTGTCATGTAATATGGCTTATTAGATCACGTAAGGGTTCTAATCTATCGACATCGGCACCGGCAAGGCTTCCGGGCGCGTCAGTGCAAGCTGGCGGCCCGCGGCACCATGGCGCTGGGTCTCCTGCTCTGCACTGCTTGGTATTACACTATACTTGCTGGTACGTGATTTTAATTACTTTCATTTGAATTTGATATTTTAATTCTGCTTCCTAGTGACTTCTTACATTCTATTTTCAGGCTTCTTCATTCTTTACTGTCCTGTTATGTACCTGATGTTTTTTAGTCATAGATTGTACAGAAAATTGGTTGATATTTTGTTTTCTTTGTGGGAACTGTACCCTGTGGTAAGAAGTACTACAAGAATTTTGTTATAAATTTAGTAATAAAAATTAAATAAATCTGTTAAATATATTATTTCAGGCCCTGTTCCAATGTTGCTGCAATACTCAATTACATCATTTTGGGGATTTTGTTAATCCTGATGAAAAGGCCATAATTGTAATGAATCATCGTACAAGGGTTGACTGGAACTATGTATGGATAGCTCTCTATCATGCTACTCAAAATCCTGCCGGTGAAATATGTAGTTGCAAACAAACAGCTGAAGATAACAGAGAACCCAACGGTTTTTTGGACATTTTGGGAAAATCTAAAATCAAGTTTGTCTTAAAAGATGAAATCAAAACAATCCCTGGCATGGGTAAGTTAATTAGTTACTTACTCTAATATTTTCATTTCTCTACACTCTATAGTCCTGTTGCGGGACATAGTAATATTCTCTTTAAATATGTATTCCAAAACTATTTTCATAACTTAGGTAAATGTAACTTACCTTTTCAGGCTGGATAATGCAGCTAAACTATTTCTTGTATGTAAAGAGGAATTGGCGAGAAGACCAAGTTAATCTTACTCAGTTTGTGGATTATTATCAGAAGCTCAATTATGACTACAGGCTGGTTTTATTTCCTGAAGGAACGGATTTAAGTGATGAGAATCGCCGACGTAGCGCGAACTTCGCTACTGCTAACAATTTGCAGGTATTATTTTCTTCATTACCTTAACCTGTAAAATGCGAGGTACGAGTATTTTGACCATGAGTACGAATCTTGTTGCTCAATACTTGTTTTTATCACTCAAGCAAAGACCGCTTTTCCGGTTCAATAAATAAAACAGTATTCACCGAGGCCTCGACGTCCAATTTGTATTCTTGAGTCAAATTTAAATGCATCGTGCCATCCATTTGGGATTCAGATTTAGAAATTACAATACTTAATTATTACCACGAGTGATTAATGATTTATAAACCTAAGCATTTCTACTCTCATTTATCTATTTGGTAAGGAAATCGTTTCTGCAAGTCATGATTGCTGTTCTGCCACGAAATGAGGAAGTGTTATATGTGCCTGGGAGTTTTTTTTTTATTATAAAGTAAATGAAGTGTAAATTAATGATACTAACAGATTTTTTTCAATTCAAGTCATCAGCGAGTGCAGTGACAGGTAGATCTAGGCAACTATTACCATTTCTAGCGCATTACTCATGTTTCTGATTGAGTAATGATTGTGCTCATTTCATCACACTGATTTCCCCTATAATCGTCTCGTTGGATGGAAAGTGTATCAGGCAAACACAGACGTTGCAATTAATAAATTAGTACGAGCAGTTATTAAAACTGGTTTTAGTACTTAAAGAAAAGAGGCGGTTATTTAATATGTCTTAACAATTAATTACGAAACAATAATTTTAACCCAATCTGTCTACTCTCAATATTTCGTCTGCTACTTAGGCAGTTTAAAATCATCTTTCGACTACTTCACCTAGCGTTTTCTTGGCTTAACTGTTGTATCCATTTAGTAACCAAATGTTTGAGATATTGAAGTCTCTCTTTATTTTCAGCACTACAAGTTCGTGTTACATCCTCGGACCACTGGCTGGGTGGCATTATGTTCCCGACTGCGGGAATCTGGACTAGCCTCAGTTTATGACGTCACTATAGCTTACGATAAACCAGCGCAAACTGAAATGGATCTGTTGCGAGGAAAGATACCAATGCACGTCTATTTCTACTGTAAAAGGTATAGAAAAAGGTTACATTATCTACTTAATCAAACAGTTCAGTTGTGCATAAAAGTATTAAACATTAAGTAATTTGAACAGAACATAATATTAGTTCATATTCGAAAAACGCAGTTGAAATATCGCCTGGTCGCATAATAATATGTTTGTTTTCCTAAACTGTAGTTACCTATGTTATGGCAGTCTGAGAATATTATACTTAGATATTATTTATATTGGACTTGTAATTATACGTTTGCACTGTTGTTTATTATTTTTACAATGTAGTAGGTACAATAAACAATATTCTATTCTTCTCTATCTACCGCTGAAGCCACATCATTAACAAAAGGAGCCAGAAAACATAAAATCTGGAATTTAGTGAATTTCGCGATAACTAACATACTTGATCGTATTCTTTCGGAGTTCCATGTTTGTAAATGATTAGACTGAATCTTTGATAAACGACTCACGTTTATTTCTCAAATTTCAGATATTCCATTAACAAACTTCCACAAGCGGATATAGGCCTTAAAACTTGGCTCAATGACCGTTGGCGAGAAAAAGAACAAAACCTTTTCAAATTCCACAACGAAGGTCAGTAAAGAAAAAATGACGTAGTAAAACAAAATAAATTCAAGCGTTATACACATACAAACAATTCTCGAATTCTTTCCGGTCTTTTGCCGATATCAACCATGTCAGATTCCTTTTTTTTGTTATTAAAATTTGAAACCAAACATCTAGTAGTAGCTAGTAATGATCCAAAAAATATATTGGCATTTAATATCAAAGCAATAGATACCATAGTGGGCAAGTCTTATATAAGAAGAGAAAGGGCGAATGACACAGAAAAAGCCATTTAGGTATAAATTGATTATTTTGTCCCAAAAATTTCAACATGTTTATATTTATAAGCAAAAACTTGGTTGTTCGTTATGTAATAATACTCTTTTGTTTTTGCTTTCAGGTCATTTCGTTGATATAGAATCCAATAGACCACCACAATATCGAACTCCGAGGCCAATGTTTATTGCCAAATTAGGATTTATATTTTGGACTGTAATCGATATACTCTTCTTGCACTTGTTATTCAATAGCGTCTTTTTCCAATTTTGGGTCCTTTATCACTGTTTGTTATTTATTTTTATAACTTGGTATTTTGGAGGATTCCATAATATTCAATATAAACTTCTTGAAAAATCTATGTTGTAGTTAATGATTTTATAGATAGGTAATTTTATTGGTAGATTTTAGAATGATATTTAAATACATCTGTGAATTCTCATTAATGCCAAAGTTAATGAATATTGTAATAAAGATAGACTTCGTTACCTTAAAATATTTATTTCTTTGCTATAAATAGTATTAAATAATTGTTATCGTTTTGTTACTTTACATTATAGTAAGATAGTATTACCAGGTAAACGAGAAATGACAACGAATGATGAAGCCTGCCTCTTGCTTGTCTCGTGGCTTTGAGTATCTTATTGTTAAACTGATGTGAATTTACTTAGCTCTATTATTAAACATAATTAATTATCTAACAATATACGTATCCTGTATATAATATAAAAATAAAATATTATTACGACTTTGCTTGTTCTCTTTGCTCAATCGTGTTCGGAAGTGTTGTAGCCTTCGTTTCAGGAAGGAAATAGCAAAGTATTGCGGCGCTAAATGCTACCCCACTGAATATTAGAATAGAAATCCATTCTGTTCCTATATTTACCACAAAAGGTGCAATAAAACCTCCGAACCTAGCAAACATAGAGGCAAAGCCTATCGCACTATTTCTTATCACTGTAGGAAATATTTCAGACGAGTATAAATAAACTTGTACGAAAGAAGTGTAGGCTCCTGTTAAACCTATTATAGCAAAGGCTAAAGTAGCAGCTCTCATATCACTCGGTATGAATATAAATACTAATAAAGATACGGCTGCTGTAGTGAAACTAGATATCACGCTCACTTTCCGCCTTAAATACAGTGTAGCGAAGATGACTAGACATAAACCTGGCGTGAGGCACGCAGCAGACAGAATCACGTTGAGATAGATGTTTCCTTGAAGACGCCCGATGTACTGGTTAAGGCCGAAAAACGTATGCGAACAAAACATCCAAATGAACGCAGTTATCAAAGTGTACGCTCTGATCTTTGGAGTTTTGAAGAGGTCCATGAAGGTGCCCGTCTGTTGGTGGCTTTTGTTTTGCAGTTCTACCTGCTCGACGATAGTTTCAATTTGATCTGTTGGCCTATTGTTTCTGTAAATAAAGAAACCATAACTTCAATAAAATATTTGCACGAAACCTTTTTTTCTTAGGTAACTGTACTTACCGTTTAGCAATGTGAGTGAGGATATTAATAGCTTCTCTTTTTCTACCGACTGTGATCAGCCAACGAGGAGATTCAGGAATCAGCCAGTAATATACAATTACAATAACCCAAGGGACTGACGTCACTAACTGTAATTGCCTCCATTCTCTCACAAAATATGCTATAATGGGAAGAGTTACGTATGATACCAAAAATGGTATTTCTTGAAGTCCAGAGGCGTATGGTCTGAAAGACTTTCCACACAATTCGATGATTAATACGTAGCAACATAACATAGTCCCACCGACTGCTGCTCCAATTAAAAATCTGAATACAAGGAACATCCACAAATTCGGGACAAGTGCCGAAATTGCTACAAACACTACTTCTAAAAAGAGTGATATCAATACAACGATTTTCCGCCCGTACCTGTGGAACAAAGGGAAATATTAAACAAGTTTTCCGTAAACAAATATTACGTTGATGCATTTACATAAAATTGCATGCCGCTATCAACTGCAAAACACCTGCACCCTTTGTAATTTTACGGCTGTTACATGTGGTTTGCATGCTTGCCTTAATCACAATTACGTTCAATCATACTACAGTAACATGACTTTCGTGAGGGCCACTCGTATTTATAGTAGAGCTGAGATTTTACCCACGCATCTAATATTTCAGTGAGAGTATTATGATACAAAATCTTTTCAATAATATTCCTTACCTGTCGGAGATGTGTCCGAATATTAAACTGCCAGCTAATATTCCAATTTGCATCATTGATTGAGCTAAACTCGCTAGGTACGTTTTATTGCAAATGAGGTCAAATTCACTTGTTACCGAGCTCACTATAGTGTTGGTATCATATTCCGGGTTTTCACAAGGGCAATAGTTGGTCACATTATTGTCCAAACACTTGTATTCTACACTGGGGATAATAAACACTACGTTGTTCAACTGGTATTCCGTGGGGAACCTTCCGATTGTAATTAATAACAGAATCCATGTTTGATATTTTCCAAAGCGGCCAATGGCAGTTTCTATTAGGTCTTCGTCCATTTTCTGAAATTAAATGATGTCATGTAATACAGTAAAAATTGTTGATTTAAAATGATAAATATTTGGCACTCACATAACGTACTGCATCAAATCATAAAATATGTTTTATTGCATCTGTATTACACACGTTATTTGCGGGTATGTTATCGTATCTTATTTTTGCGCAGTTGTTGATTATAAATGTACAACGTTTTTGTTATATAGTTAGGCCTACACTACATTTTTGAGCACAGATTGAGTTCAAGTGTGTGTTGCAAGTTGGTAAACTGGTCTGTAGATATCTCGCACATAATATTATCTGATTCAGTCGCGTCTATGGATTACGCGCTTACTTTGTTATCTTAACGTACTTTTATTTATTTTATAGTATAATGCACAGCTATCATTAATTTATTGTAGTGAATGATAGTCCAATTTACCAAATTTATGTCTTTGAACTTTGAATCAAAAATTGTAACAGTTGCAGAAATGTTAATTTTCACGAGAATTATTATAATACTACCAACCCAGAATGGAGAACAATGCAAAAAATATATGTTCTCTTCATAGAATGGACTGAAAATAAATAACTTTCAAATATGGATTACTTCGATCGGACAATGAATTGGAACTAATGACATGGTTATTCTTAATTTACACTTAAATGCCTTACCGACGTGTGTCATTATTTTCGATTGGTGCTGGTACCAGGTTCCATACATTGTGCCATAGTTAAAATTCTTCAGTATAATTTAAACACGGCCAAGTATTTTATAAAAGTATTGAAACTGGTTATAGAATGAGCGATTTACTTTAAGTAACTTTTCTATTACGGCGGGAGTTTTCATTCCAATTTGGTAAGTCCAAGTAGGCGCCAATAAAAATTGTGCATGAGCCTTGATTAATAAAATATCGGTATTAGTAGTGGTTGTATAAAAGTAAATACTTACTTAATAGTGCCAGGCTTTTCTAAGTCTTCGTGATGATGTATAATTAATTACTTTACACCTCGCATGGGAAAATGTTAGGTATACAGGCTACTGAACGCATAGAGTTACTTGAGCACTTACATTTAAATATTAATGAATAATACACGCAATCATGCTTTTGAGTCTATCTATTCTTTGGTGGAAACCATATGAAAATCCGTTCGGTAGTTTTTTAAGTTATCGCGTTTAAACAGACTGAGAGACACGGCGGAGTACTTCGTTATTTAAATGGTATGTATAATCTATACATATAATAAAATTGTAGAAAAGTGGTGTCTGTACAATGGAAATATAAACAAAAAAAGTAGCAAGGGTTGTTATAATATGGATGCCGAACCTGAAATTATAATTATTAATTTTTTTGTCTGTTTGTCTGTTTGTCTGTTTGTCTGTGTGTTTGTGCACGGTAATCTCAGAAACGGCTTACTCGATTAAGATGCAATTTTCACGAATATATTGGTGTAAGCTTCACTTAACATTTAGTGGTTATTTCATGTCAATCGGTACATAAATAAAAAAGTTATGTCAATTTGAAAAATCATCTATATATACATATAATAAAATTGTAGAAAAGTGGTGTCTGTACAATGGAAATATAAACAAAAAAAGTAGCAAGGGTTGTTATAATATGGATGCCGAACCTGAAATTATAATTATTAATTTTTTTGTCTGTTTGTCTGTTTGTCTGTTTGTCTGTGTGTTTGTGCACGCTAATCTCAGAAACGGCTTACTCGATTAAGATGCGGTTTTCACGAATATATTGGTGTAAGCTTCACTTAACATTTAGTGGTTATTTCATGTCAATCGGTACATAAATAAAAAAGTTATGTCAATTTGAAAAATCATCTATACATATAATAAAATTGTAGAAAAGTGGTGTCTGTACAATGGAAATATAAACAAAAAAAGGAGCAAGGGTTGTTATAATATGGATGCCGAACCTGAAATTATAATTATTAATTTTTTTGTCTGTTTGTCTGTTTGTCTGTTTGTCTGTGGGTTTGTGCACGCTAATCTCAGAAACGGCTTACTCGATTAAGATGCAATTTTCACGAATATATTGGTGTAAGCTTCACTTAACATTTAGTGGTTATTTCATGTCAATCGGTACATAAATAAAAAAGTTATGTCAATTTGAAAAATCATCTATACATATAATAAAATTGTAGAAAAGTGGTGTCTGTACAATGGAAATATAAACAAAAAAAGTAGCAAGGGTTGTTATAATATGGATGCCGAACCTGAAATTATAATTATTAATTTTTTTGTCTGTTTGTCTGTTTGTCTGTTTGTCTGTGTGTTTGTGCACGCTAATCTCAGAAACGGCTTACTCGATTAAGATGCGGTTTTCACGAATATATTGGTGTAAGCTTCACTTAACATTTAGTGGTTATTTCATGTCAATCGGTACATAAATAAAAAAGTTATGTCAATTTGAAAAATCATCTATACATATAATAAAATTGTAGAAAAGTGGTGTCTGTACAATGGAAATATAAACAAAAAAAGTAGCAAGGGTTGTTATAATATGGATGCCGAACCTGAAATTATAATTATTAATTTTTTTGTCTGTTTGTCTGTTTGTCTGTTTGTCTGTGGGTTTGTGCACGCTAATCTCAGAAACGGCTTACTCGATTAAGATGCAATTTTCACGAATATATTGGTGTAAGCTTCACTTAACATTTAGTGGTTATTTCATGTCAATCGGTACATAAATAAAAAAGTTATGTCAATTTGAAAAATCATCTATACATATAATAAAATTGTAGAAAAGTGGTGTCTGTACAATGGAAATATAAACAAAAAAAGTAGCAAGGGTTGTTATAATATGGATGCCGAACCTGAAATTATAATTATTAATTTTTTTGTCTGTTTGTCTGTTTGTCTGTTTGTCTGTGTGTTTGTGCACGCTAATCTCAGAAACGGCTTACTCGATTAAGATGCGGTTTTCACGAATATATTGGTGTAAGCTTCACTTAACATTTAGTGGTTATTTCATGTCAATCGGTACATAAATAAAAAAGTTATGTCAATTTGAAAAATCATCTATACATATAATAAAATTGTAGAAAAGTGGTGTCTGTACAATGGAAATATAAACAAAAAAAGTAGCAAGGGTTGTTATAATATGGATGCCGAACCTGAAATTATAATTATTAATTTTTTTGTCTGTTTGTCTGTTTGTCTGTGTGTTTGTGCACGCTAATCTCAGAAACGGCTTACTCGATTAAGATGCGGTTTTCACGAATATATTGGTGTAAGCTTCACTTAACATTTAGTGGTTATTTCATGTCAATCGGTACATAAATAAAAAAGTTATGTCAATTTGAAAAATCATCTATACATATAATAAAATTGTAGAAAAGTGGTGTCTGTACAATGGAAATATAAACAAAAAAAGTAGCAAAGGTTGTTATAATATGGATGCCGAACCTGAAATTATAATTATTAATTTTTTTGTCTGTTTGTCTGTTTGTCTGTTTGTCTGTGTGTTTGTGCACGCTAATCTCAGAAACGGCTTACTCGATTAAGATGCAATTTTCACGAATATATTGGTGTAAGCTTCACTTAACATTTAGTGGTTATTTCATGTCAATCGGTACATAAATAAAAAAGTTATGTCAATTTGAAAAATCATCTATACATATAATAAAATTGTAGAAAAGTGGTGTCTGTACAATGGAAATATAAACAAAAAAAGTAGCAAGGGTTGTTATAATATGGATGCCGAACCTGAAATTATAATTATTATTTTTTTGTCTGTTTGTCTGTTTGTCGGTTTGTCTGTTTGTCTGTTTGTCTGTTTGTCTGTGTGTTTGTGCACGCTAATCTCAGAAACGGCTTACTCGATTAAGATGCGGTTTTCACGAATATATTGGTGTAAGCTTCACTTAACATTTAGTGGTTATTTCATGTCAATCGGTACATAAATAAAAAAGTTATGTCAATTTGAAAAATCATCTATACATATAATAAAATTGTAGAAAAGTGGTGTCTGTACAATGGAAATATAAACAAAAAAAGTAGCAAGGGTTGTTATAATATGGATGCCGAACCTGAAATTATAATTATTAATTTTTTTGTCTGTTTGTCGGTTTGTCTGTTTGTCTGTTTGTCTGTGTGTTTGTGCACGCTAATCTCAGAAACGGCTTACTCGATTAAGATGCGGTTTTCACGAATATATTGGTGTAAGCTTCACTTAACATTTAGTGGTTATTTCATGTCAATCGGTACATAAATAAATCCATAGAAATACATAGAAAAATCGTATACAGAGAAGCATCTTTAAAGTAAATTTATAGCCACCCAAGCGAAAGTATATGTATAAAAACCTAATTCTAAATATGCTGCCCGAAAAGTAACTATTCCACGCGGACGAAGTCGCGGGCACAGCTAGTTAATAATAGATTTAGAAGTAAAAATCTTGTTCCATCCGGTATCTAAATTAATGTTTGTGTTTCACAAAGATACCAGGGCAATGTTTGGCTACATTATATCTTTATTATTTACCAAAACATGTACAAACACTTACAACGACATCAACAAATTGCCAAACTGTATAATAAATTGTTGGCGATAGATATATCGATCGATCGATATAGATAGAATCTGGTAGTTTGAAACTCGTTACCACGTGATCTTTGGCTAGGCTTGTAGATGACTCTTGAAGACTTACTTTTGTAAATAATTTCATGTAAAAAAATATAACTCCTATCAGATTTGATCTAGCAAACAGCTGTTTTGCAGATGCTCAGATGTTAATATTATAGCTACAGTGTACAGTGTAGAGTTAACATTGGGTTTGCCTTACTTTTTTTCGTAGGGTTTGCAATAAAGAGCCTGTAATAAAAATAGTTAACAAACAAAGTTTTTGTAATTAATTAAACAGGTTAAGTATGTCAATTGTAAGGTACCAGTTGCAAAGCGTGCAGCTGAATAAATAAATTATGAGTTTATAAGTAATAATAGGTAAGTCTTGTTTCGTTTGTTACAGTTGAATTTTAAGACAATTATTTGTCATCGCATTTTGAATTTGAATGCGATGCTAAGAAAATAAATAATTAGCGAACATTTATTCATTAAAGGATAAAAAATAATCCGTACAACTTTCTGTAAACGGAACCATAATATCCACTCCGTCAACAGCTGCTTTATGTTTATCTGTAGGGGCTAATACAATAAAATTGAGGATTCCAATAGATTGATTCCAATTTTTTATTCCAAATTCCAATAGAGAAAGATTTCATAAATAATCAATTTATAATTATTACAATAGACTATAGAGGCATTTTAACAATTGATAAGGTTTTAGTCAGTTGCCAATTTATCGTACTATTCTTTATGAATACACAATTAAATCTTATATAAGAACAAACTCTAACTAAACTAAAATTAAAACTTACATAAATAAAAACTAAGAGGCGTCAAAGAACTCATCGTCATCCTTGTCAATGGCGGTTAACGTGCCCAGAAGGCTGGCAGCATTGCCACGTTGAATGGCTATGCCGATTCTCTGTGCAAGGAACAAACCAGCCCTTTGATCAAGAGTAGATTCTACCAAACGTTTGGAAACGTTTTTTTATTTATCGTACTTGCTTATTGTACATATTTCATGTACTATATGATCCAGTTCTGTTCAGTCCAATTCAGTTGTATTACTCTCTTTTCCTTTAATAGTTCTCATTTATGAATCTCCGAATATAATAAAAATTAAATAAGTAGTGGTAGATCTCAGTCAAAGTTTTTTTCAATCATGATTTACTTAATTTATTGTAATAATTATGTCATAAATTGTAATAATCATTAACTATGTACCTATATCGGCGTTTGCCTTGTGACTTGATGAGTATTAATTTTCAGTTACATTTGACCTTAAGTTTCCTCTATTACCTAACATATACTGGTAATAATTAAAAACACATTATACTGTCATGTAAACAAATTCTTTATTTATCACAGCCTATAAAATAGACCTGTAGTCAATTCGCTTAACCTAAGTCTATAATTATATATTAATTGTAAAAATACATTTACGATATCTCGAGAACAATAACAATTAAATAGTCTTTAAATTAGGTAGGTGTAGTTCATTTGCTCAAAGTGTACATACGTTTCACTTAAATTCATCTATACAACACACATTACATTTACCCTTGAGATTAAAAATATGAATACTTTCAGCTTGATCGAGAAATAGCAGTTCACGCTTCACCTTCTTCTAAAGTGTCGGGAAGTTTCTTTCCGCGGGTATCGGGCAGAATAATACATAGACCAGCTCCTATTAAAGGAACTATTCCAAACGCTAGGGGAGGAAGCCAGGCGCTTGTATGTGCTAGGGTAGCGACGAACGGGGCGACCATGGAACCTATTCTAGCGACTGTTGATGATAACCCTACGCCTGAGTTCCTCACAACAGTTGGGAAGAGCTCGCCAGCGTATAGGTAGACTGTGGCGAAGGATATGCTCATGCCCCAAAGTCCGATGCAGCCGAGGGTTAAGTGCGCGATCCCGGACTGAGGAACGATGATGATGAGCAAACAGCTGAGTCCCGTCACGCAGTTAGCGCTGATCAAGGTTATCTTCCTGCCGAGGAGTCTGTTCGCGTAGATCGATATTAATGTTCCGGGTACCTGAAAATAATTCAGAAGTCAATGAATACAATGGCACTGGGTGCTGTTTTGTTGGAGTTTTGATAAAGTTTATGTTAAGACAGTATTAGGTAGCTTAATAAACATAATTAAACAGTTGTCTTTGAAATTTTATTCTGCTGCATTCCAGTGATTAGTAGGTCAATTTAAATGGCAATTTAACCTACAGTAAGATAAATTGTTGATCAAAGGTTGATCAGTGATAGCAAGAGCCAGATGCGTGCCATTTCCCAGCATGAATTCTGTTCATGAAGATAAATGAATTCCTATTAAAATGGTTAATTGCTAACATCTGTAAGATACGCTTTCGGGTGAAACTGGTTCAGACTTAACTGTAAATAAAGTTCTAGTAAATTCGCCAGACAGTGATAACATATCATTGGTGTTAATGATACAAATAATTATTATAATAATAAAAACGGGAGATAATTTACTGTTTTACAAGAATTAGTTTTAATTGCTCTAGTTTATATCTAGATGACGGTTAAAAAAACTTGTAAATTTAAATGATGGTGCATAAACTCTTTAACCTAATGACTCTCAGTTCTCGCATAAAATGTATGATGTGAAGAATTTTATATTTATTTATCTAAATATTATATCTATTTGCTGTCGATTTGCCATTTTGGGAGTTCAAGTTAAATTCCTAGCAAACGTCTAAATCTTTGAACACAAACAATGATCAATGGTTAAAATATTGAAATTGTTCTTTGCCTAGCAGTGAGCTTTACAAGGTTGATGATATTGCTATCTATATAACACAAATTAGCGGATAAACCTTGATATTATTTTCATGGAAATAAAAATTCTTATAATTAGTTACCTGTATAGCAGCAGATATAGCCACATTAGTGAATATATCTCCGGAAATATGGCTCATGTACTGCGAGACCCCGAAAAAGCAGAGTCCGCACACGAACCAGTTGAAGCAAATGGCGAGGGTGCGCGCGCGCAGCCGCGGTGTACGGAATAAGGCCAGGAACGACGCGTGCTCCTCGGGTTTGGTACTCGTACTTATGTCAACAACCATCTTCTGAGTGGAAGACGCAATTCCTTCTGTTGGACGACCGTTCCTAAAAGAAAAAAAAAATACATTTTTAAGTTTTCCATTTCATAGTTTGACCATTTTGAGTTAATGGTGAGTATTTTCTGTAATTAACCTTACATTATAATATGACTCAACCATTTCAATCAAAGCATTGTGCATTGAAGTGGTCTGTGCAATTAGCAAAAACGATAATGAAGTTATTTAATAAAACTTTAATCTACATTATTTCCACGGTGAAGGCAGAAAATAATGGATTGCATAGTTTTCTTACATTGGTTCAGATTACTTTTACGTAAAAATTACGTCACGTTTTTTTTCACTTTAAACATTTTTTTTCCTACAAATTAATGTGTGTGACGCTTACCATTTTGCTGCAGCTTCCATGATCTTTACAGCTTCTTCACTTTTGCCAGCGGTTAGGAGCCATCTTGGAGACTCCGGTAATAGGAAGTAATAGCTCATGAACAACACCGATGGCAGTGAGATAGCCAGCTGGAACGTACTCCAATCACGCAAGTAGTACCCAAATAGGGGCAGCGTCAAATGTCCCAAGTTGAAAGGTATTTGGTATATGATGCCGACTGTGTCTCTGTATTTGGCTCCAATTAGTTCCATTGTTAACACAAAGCTTGTAACCATTGTGCCACCAGTAGCCACTGCGAGGAAGAACCGGAGTGTGGTGAACATGTACCAGTTCACTGAGTACGCTGTCGTTACTCCTGATATCAACTGAAGGAAAACCGCTGCCAGGAATGGGTTGCGTCGGCCAAATCTGAGGATACGGAAGAAAATATTGGTAAAAACATTTAAGCTGTTGCTAAACGTTGTATGTCAATAATTATTATACGTGTCGTGTAAAAACGTGACCAAGATGTAAAACTGTAGAAAGAGGATGAACCGTTCAAGGATTCCTCCGTAGGGTTATCAATAAATGACATGTGGTAATGACACAAGCCTACTGGTATCAGATCAACTGGCCAGTTCTCATGTCATTTAAATTGTTTCTTTTGTACGCACAGGATGCACTTACGTGCATCTTTATTTAGTCTCACACATATCTACACACAATGCCCCTTTAAACTGTATTCGCTAAAGTATCTCATCCGGAACCCTCAGTTTAGTATTACAGCGTGCAGTAAGCGCAGGATGTGCCAATTGGTGGGCGATTGCTACCGAATGTAAATCAAATATTGTTGGATTCAATAGGTGGTTACTAACCTGTCAGACAAATGTCCAAACATCATATTGCCGACGAGAATACCCAGCATAAATATAGTTTGTGTGAGGTTCTTTAACCAGTGTCTGTCACACACAAGGTTCCATTGTGACACGATCGTTTCTTGAAAGACATGGTGATCATATTCGTAGCTCGTACAGTTTGCGTGGCAAGCGTTGTCAAAGAGGTCATCTTCTTGGGCTGTGGCGCATGTGAAGTTCATGGGTGGTGCAAGGAATATGATGCTCATCTGATGCCAGGCCACGGGGAATTTGACGAGGAACACGACGAAGCATACCCATATTTGCCATTTCCCGAGCGCTCCGATGGCTTTTGTTAAGGGATCCTCGTTTACATCCTGGTTTTCAACATCTTTCTTTTCGTTCTCCAACACTGGAATTCAACAAAAAGAAAATGAATTACTTTTAGACGTTCAGTCAGAATAACACACGTTGTTTCAGATCCTTATAATTGCGGTGGGCAAATTAATTGAACCATAATACACAGTAAGTACGCAATACGTGCATAATACTATTGTATATGCCAGCGTTTAATTAACATAGAGATGGCACATTCCCATCCGACTGAACACACGTGAGCCACGTGAATTCAATCTAAAGAGATTAACCACAAGTGACCACAACAAGCAAAAAAAGGATCGCATACTGTTACAACAAAAAGGATTTTTCCATTCAAATTAACTTACGTATTTTGTTAATGTTGTTATTAGTCGTATATTCAAGCTTGACGGACATCTTTATGAAAAACTTTAAATTATTCGCGATGGTAATTAAGATATGAGATGTGTTCAACGCAACTCCGGCGTTGTGAGTGTTCTTGGATGAAGAAGCAAGCTCTGTCTGGCAACGATAACAAGCGCCTATCGAACTCCGTTACGCAGTAAATTGGAACAATATCCGTCTTAAAAACTTATTACTTATTGGGTTCACACACGGCACAGCGCGACCCCAATAGATTTAAGGGTGACAAATCGATAACCTAATATTTTTTCTTAGTCTGTTTGATTGGCTAATTGTTATCGTCAAATTTCGATAAATACCAAATAAACATAAAAATAATAAGTTGGTGAACACTTGGAGACAAGTGAGCTTACTGGAATGATCAGGTCGATCGCTGAAAGGTTGTAAGTATTCAGTTTATCATATAGGGTCAAAACTGTTTACTTGATCAGCATGCAAGGCCGTGTTTGTGATCCATGCAGTCGCAAGATGAAATACGCAACGTCTTGTCAAGATATCAGATTTCTTTACACGTGTAAAATATGTAAGTAACATGCATGTATCACGAACTTTTTTTCAGCTGTTTATTATTGTAATCTATCTCAGTATCTGTAAATACAGTGGGTTTTTAATTACGTCTTTCTATGAAGAACTTGGGCTGTTGTTAAATTGTAGTATTTAAAGCATAATAATTACCTTTCATACAATTCAGATGCGGTATTTTAAACAGACAACTTTAGAAACTTGGCAGTTTTTAGTTTAAATTTTGTAGCCTCCTAAAAATTAGCTCATAAATGGTCATTATTTTATTTACTTACCCAAAGTGGTTATATAAAAGAATGGAGCAAATTAAAAACAGCAATTACGAACAGGTTATTTCTAAAGTAGTAGCCTATTGTTTTTTCCTTTTGTTTAAAATAAGAAATCTAACTTAGTACACAGATGAGTTAAATCAGGTACAAACTAGATAGTTCCAACTAACTGTCAGTTATTCTCCAGCTAATCAAAACAAAACAAACAGGAAATAGGTAATTGCTAAACAAAAAACTTGTTGTTTTGATTATAATACACTTCTGTGTCTCGAAAATTGTCTGTTTATTTAAAATGTATAATTAATTTGACCCTTGTCTATCCCGTTATCATGCACTAAGGAGTCTGCGCGTCGCACGCCGCGTCAATCTTTGTTATCAGTGAACGAGGAGCCAAGCCTCCACGCGACTGACGATAAAATAAACAAGATAATTAGGTATTCTTCAATATTATAATATTGAGTCATCATATAATGGGTATGTCGTCATATAGGTTGTCGAGATGTTTGTCTTTGCTAAGTATCTAATGGCTATAAACATTCTTCAAAACATCCTTGACTCTATTTCAGCTTTGTGCTTTAGACTATGTAAATAGTACTAGCTAGTAATAACTAACTGTCTTTTAAAATAATAAGTGCCTAGGATTATTTTAAAAGAAAGATGTGGATGGCTACTGTATTTTTACTCAAAGGTCGTATGAAGATAGCGAATCTTTAAAAACGTAATTGTACGTGGTGTCTTCAGTCAGGTAAATACGTGGTTTCAAAACTATGCACTTGAAAAAAAAACTGGCATAGACATATGGTTTAATTTACCTACACTTAAAGGTATGTACTGCACTTGCATATCACTAGAATAAAATATTCTTGTGCTTGGCATCGCGAAAGCAAATATAGTGGGATACTAAATGTGATGTAAGTGTGCGTGGTATGTACCTATTAACAATATTAGATATATCCAATTCAGAATCCAACAAATTTAAAAAGAAAGCGTAAAAAAATATTTGTAACAATCAGTATTATCTATACATATAATAAAATTGTAGAAAAGTGGTGTCTGTACAATGGAAATATAAACAAAAAAAGTAGCAAGGGTTGTAATAATATCGATGCCGAACCTGAAATTATAATTATTATTTTTTTTGTCTGTTTGTCTGTTTATCTGTTTGTCTGTTTGTCTGTGTGTTTGTGCACGCTAATCTCAGAAACGGCTTACTCGATTAAGATGCCGTTTTCACGAATATATTGTTGTAAGCTTCACTTAACATTTAGTGTTTATTTCATGTCAATCGGTACATAAATAAAAAAGTAATGTCAATTTGAAAAATCATCTATACATATAATAAAATTGTAGAAAAGTGGTGTCTGTACAATGGAAATATAAACAAAAAAAGTAGCAAGGGTTGTTATAATATCGATGCCGAACCTGAAATTATAATTATAATTTTTTTTGTCTGTTTGTCTGTTTGTCTGTGTGTTTGTGCACGCTAATCTCAAAAACGGCTTACTCGATTAAGATGCAGTTTTCACGAATATATTGTAGTAAGCGTCACTTAACATTTAGTGTTTATTTCATGTCAATCGGTACATAAATAAAAAAGTTATGTCAATTTGAAAAATCATCTATACATATAATAAAATTGTAGAAAAGTGGTGTCTGTACAATGGAAATATAAACAAAAAAAGTAGCAAGGGTTGTTATAATATCGATGCCGAACCTGAAATTATAATTATTATTTTTTTTGTCTGTTTGTCTGTTTATCTGTTTGTCTGTTTGTCTGTGTGTTTGTGCACGCTAATCTCAGAAACGGCTTACTCGATTAAGATGCCGTTTTCACGAATATATTGTTGTAAGCTTCACTTAACATTTAGTGTTTATTTCATGTCAATCGGTACATAAATAAAAAAGTAATGTCAATTTGAAAAATCATCTATACATATAATAAAATTGTAGAAAACAATGGAAATATAAACAAAAAAAGTAGCAAGAGTTGTTATAATATCTATGCCGAACCTGAAATTATAATTATTATTTTTGTTGTCTGTTTGTCTGTTTATCTGTGTGTTTGTGCACGCTAATCTCAGAAACGGCTTACTCGATTAAGATGCGGTTTTCACGAGTATATTGTTGTAAGCTTCACTTAACATTTAGTGTTTATTTCATGTCAATCGGTACATAAATAAAAAAGTTATGTCAATTTGAAAAATCATCTATCTATACATATAATAAAATTGTAGAAAAGTTGTGTCTGTACAATGGAAATATAAACAAAAAAAGTAGCAAGAGTTGTTATAATATCTATGCCGAACCTGAAATTATAATTATTATTTTTTTTGTCTGTTTGTCTGTTTATCTGTTTGTCTGTTTGTCTGTGTGTTTGTGCACGCTAATCTCAGAAACGGCTTACTCGATTAAGATGCCGTTTTCACGAGTATATTGTTGTAAGCTTCACTTAACATTTAGTGTTTATTTCATGTCAATCGGTACATAAATAAAAAAGTTATGTCAATTTGAAAAATCATCTATCTATACATACAGGGTGTCCGGTAAATAATCCGACAAACTGTGGTGGCTGATACCTTAAGTCAGGCCCTATCAAATGAACGCAACATATGTTCGCCGAAAAGTTACAGGTTTCGAGTTACAATCGATTTTCGAAAATTTTAGAATTTTCTACCTTGCATCAGACTTTTCCATTTTTCTTGCTGATACATAGCTTTCGTAATACTTTTTGTGCATCAAATTAATCTTGAATAGTTACTCTATCCTTTGATAAGTCTCATATTTATCTAAAAGAAGAATATATTGGCGATAACGCCATTTGTTTTACAATTTTCACTTTCGGTTTTTCTTAGTGCTCAACTTTGAACTGCAGTGGTGAAAAATAAATGTATCTAGGATTTTTGTACAACAATCTTAAAAACTTGCTTGAATATTGGTGATTTTGGGCAGGTACAATACTTGCATATTTTCTTTACAAAATTTGACAAAATAAGCTGCTGAAGTACACCGGGGCCTATTTTTTGAAATATTACTAATGTAAATCTGAGTAAAAATGCGACGTAACTTAACGCGGATCGTTATGGTCCAGTGAAATAAGTTATTTTTTTCTAGCAATTAACTAGTGACACGAAATAATTCTGGTCAATTTCAATTTGGAAAATATAAAAAAAAAAATGCTCGTTTAATTTTTTACAATGATACGGAACCCGTTAAGTGCAGATGAATTGGGCGTCTAAAACTAGCTATTTCAGTGTTGTTGCATGAAAAATAAGGTGTTATAAAATCGATTTATCTAGTAAGAAAATACTGAAGGTTAAGGTAACTTTACACTAAAACATGTTTTAATCTGGCGTAGAGAGTTAATGGCGAGAAGAAAATACCTCATTTAATTGTACAATGACGATCAGCGTCAAGTTATGTATCATTTTTACTCAGATTTACATTAGTAATATTTCAAAAAATAGGCCCGTGTGTACTTCAGCAGCTTATTTTTTAAAATTTTGTAAAGAAAATATGCAAGTATTGTACCTGCCCAAAATCACCAATATTCAAGCAAGTTTTTAAAATTGTTGTACAAAAATCCTACATACATTTATTTTTCACCACTGCAGTTCAAAGTTGAGCATTAAGAAAAACTGAAAGTGAAAATTGTAAAACGAATGGCGTTATCGCCAATATATTCTTCTTTTAGATAAATATGAGACTTATCAAAGGATAGAGTAACTATTCAAGATTAATTTGATGCACAAAAAGTATTACGAAAGCTATGTATCAGCAAGAAAAATGGAAAAGTCTGATGCAAGGTAGAAAATTCTAAAATTTTCGAAAATCGATTGTAACTCGAAACCTGTAACTTTTCGGCGAACACATGTTGCGTTCATTTGATAGGGCCTGACCTAAGGTATCAGCCACCACAGTTTGTCGGATTATTTACCGGACACCCTGTATAATAAAATTGTAGAAAAGTTGTGTCTGTACAATGGAAATATAAACAAAAAAAGTAGCAAGGGTTGTTATAATATCTATGCCGAACCTGAAATTATAATTATTATTTTTTTGTCTGTTTGTCTGTTTGTCTGTTTGTCTGTGTGTTTGTCACGCTAATCTCAGAAACGGCTTACCCGATTAAGATGCGGTTTTCACGAATATATTGTTGTAAGCTTCACTTAACATTTAGTGTTTATTTCATGTCAATCGGTACATAAATAAAAAGTTATATCAATTTGAAAAATCATCTATACATATAATAAAATTGTAGAAAAGTGGTGTCTGTGCAATGGAAATATAAACAAAAAAAGTAGCAAGGGTTGTTATAATATCGATGCCGAACCTGAAATTATAATTATTATTTTTTTTGTCTGTTTGTCTGTGTGTTTGTGCACGCTAATCTCAGAAACGGCTTACTCGATTAAGATGCGAATACGTTGCCGCCGACCGTGTAAGTAACTGTGAAACCATTGAATTACCGGTGGAGATATGTTGAGGGAGCACAATATGCCAAGCAAAATATCGAAATCAACAGTATTAAAGGCATTGCTGAAATCCAGCAATGCAAGTACCGGTAGAATACCGATTTCCATGCCTGATCTAATGTCATCCGTAATATCAACCAGAGCTGTGGTAGTGCTATGTTCAGGTCTAAAACCTGACTGGAAGGGATTGAGAAGGTTAAATTTAGAAGGAAATGCACTAATCTGCATATGGACTAGACGTTCAAGGACTTTTGAGAGGAAAGGCAAGATAGAAATAATTCGGATTCGTCTCATTCTTAATAATTTCCCATTTAGTTTTAAACGAGTCCAGTTTCCAGTCAGCCTATATTTTGCGATGACGATTAATAAAGCCCAAGGTCAGACGTTGAAAGTTGTGGGTGTAGATCTAAGTATAAGCTGTTTCAATCAATCGTAGGAGCCTGTATGCTTTCATCCCCGATGGCCATACGTCAAATATCGTATACAGAGAAGCATCTGTAAAGTAAATTTATAGCTACCCAAGCGAAAGTATATGTATAAAAACCTAATTCTAAATATGCTGCCCGAAAAGTAACTCTTCCACGCGGACGAAGTCGCGGGCACAGCTAGTATACAATAATAATACAATCCCTTTGGCAGGGGTAAGAGCCTGCCGAAAGTGCGTAGGGCTTAACTCCGAAAAATCACGGGACTGGGGAGTTTTATGCTTGTACAAGTCCGACATGTATATCCACACGTTGCACCCCGGTAAAAACATAAATGGTTCTTCAAAATTGAGACCAAAAAGCTTCACTTAACTACTTACAGATTTAAAAATATTTGCAGTTGTAAAATGACGTGTATAAGACTTCAATCATACCTTTTATTTACTAATTCATTAGCATTTTCAAAGAGCCAATAATTACATAAGTGTTAAAACCAATAAAACTATTCAATATTTGTCTAAGCTATACACATGTTTTTCTAATAGCTACATTTGATCAAAGGTTTCTATGAGGAGCATCTAGAACCTGTATAGAAATTGAGTATATCCACTTGGCGTATTTTGCCAAAGTCAGGGAA
Source organism: Autographa gamma (assembly GCA_905146925.1). Lineage (NCBI taxonomy): Eukaryota > Metazoa > Arthropoda > Insecta > Lepidoptera > Noctuidae > Autographa > Autographa gamma. The sequence goes on from LR989858.1 coordinate 5,696,068, forward strand.
ATTTCTTTCACCATCTTGAAAGTTATAATAGCACGTGCCATTATTACTGCCGTCATTCTCCAGAGGTCAAGGTTAAGCGAACCATCTTTAATTAATTAGCTCGAGTTATAAAGTTATCTTCGTTTATAATAAAGCATGGAACATTAATGTCATTAAAGAACATTAATTTTGTTACTAACTCTGTGAATGCTGCATATGTGTTTTGCTATTAGCTCTGTTGTTTAATTGAAATGCAAAAAACTACTCTTTACATTGTTTGATAAAAACCTTGATACACACCAGTTCAATTTGATAACAAAATCACTTAATACTTAGATGTAACGGTCTATATCAAACCTATTTGTGTTAGCGTGCATTTACATCTTACTTAACTTTCAACTATAGGATCATTAATGCCTGTAGTTACGATTGAGGCTTAAACACAAAATTTCCGGTAAGCCAAGTATCTATTTCCAGGCTATTTAAATTGCGAAAGCACATAAAAACTCTATTTAGAACCTCGCCGCAGTTTAATGGCTACTTCGAATGAGACACTACCTGCTTATCAAATCCGTGCAATGCATATAACATGATTACTACTAAAGCCGCATAATAAATAAATTGAAAGTAGCTACCAAGTTAGAAGTAGACTCAATAACACAAAATTGCTGACTCTGAATAAGTTCAGTTGTATGTGACATAATATTAGTTTAATTGCTATTTTGTAATCAACGTTTTATCAATACAAAATAATAAAAACAACATCGACAGTTGTGTTACATGCACGATGCAATATATACGTACGAGCGTAAGTAATCAATGTTAGCTTTGAAAACTGTCGCCGCTCTATATGTCTGATACTATAGATAGTTATGTGTTGTGCGTGTCAGGATGGAAAACTACAAGGAGGACATTAACCCCTTGGAGGGTGTCATTATGTGCAATCTTCAACCAAATTACTTTTTTTATTCTTAATAGTTAATTTCCAAAATTATTCTCGCTACTTTTTGTGACCGGTTCTCGGAGAAGAGAATTTTGACAGCTTTTTTTGGAGTTTTTGGTTTTTGCTCGGCATGTTACCTACCTATAAATAAATTCCTCTTTTTGTATCACATTATGCACTTTGAGAAGAAATAATGGAGTGTGTCTTCATTGTACCTTTATTGCCGTTTTGCCTTTGACCACACAATAACTTCGATGTTTATGTAGATATTTAATCTTAATGATAACACAGCTGGAATGATGTAATCAAATGTCAGAGTTACTCATCAGAAGCCAAAGAGGTAAAAGGTCACACTAAAATGACTTTAAAATAAAAAAAAATGAGCTTCCTGATACCTATCTCGGAAGTCTTAAATTCTCATGTGACGAACAATGCATTATTTGTTGAAGCTTTGTATAAAACCAAGTAATTTCTTAAAAAGGTGAGAAAAATATGTTTACAATTGCGGATATTTTTGCGGAAACTACCTCGATGTAATGTGACGGGAACATTTCCTGGGATTCACGACTCTCGAGCGAGGACAACCTTCGATAATTGTCGCTTTTTATAGGTTTTGTTTCTTTAATTTCAGATCGTTGTAAAAGTAGCTCAGTCGAATTTATCATTTATGTACTAAAATAATCGGTTATATTTGGTATTTTTTATTTCGTTCAGTTAAAGAAATAATGTTTGATCTAAAAAATAATTAAACGATGTAGCGTATCTGACGGTCTGACTAAACAAACATTTAAATAAATATAGTAAACAAACTTTTCCTTTAATTAAGGTTTTATTTTTGATGGTTTACTCAACATAACTAGGCATACCTTAATAATTTCTTTGATAAAAAATAAAAAGGCTCACACAAGCTTTTCTTGTGGTTAAGAATGAACAAAAAGCTTAAAAAATGCACTTACTTTTGTGTGATCTTCAGGATTGAGAACTTCAGATAACACACAAACGGCGAGATGAGAGATGGCAAGTGGCGAGCGGTCGCACCGTATGCAGCAGCGTTCGGCGCCGCGCTCCAACACGAATTGACAAACACACGCACGTGTGCAAGTATATAGATAGACACTCCTCCGTCGAAACTCTGACGTCGACCATAACACTGTAGCAAAAGCTCGAACGCAATAACAGACGCACAGCTTCATGCATGACAATGATTGTCTAGTTGATCCGCAAAAAGTTACAGGAAACTAAAACCGGTTGTTAAGAATATTTTAATCTTAAATGTAAAGAAGTCTATCTAATCATCTCATTAAAGATTAATTGGATAATAACGTCTTTATGTCTAAAAATGGATGCAATCAAAAGATAAATAAAACGTTCCAAAGTCTTTCGCTTGCTCTACAAAAGTTAAAGGAAAAAAAATGTTTTACTATTCTACTTCATGAGTGTAAATATATTTATTCTAAATACTCATCAATTCTTTCTGATAACATGATTGAATAAAACAATCGTTTTGATTAACTAACCGGAATACGGTGCATACGACACAAGGTTAAAGATTTAAACCAAGGCAAGTACCAACGCGACTTGCAATGTCATATTTACTTTCTTCCTATTCTAAAACACAACTGATATTTCGGTCATATTTATTTTGCTTCGCGCAACCAAGAACTACCACTTCCCGAACTGCTAAACATTAGGAAAAAACAGACGAGCTACAGGAAATTCCGCTTAGATCCCTTTGGAAAATACAATAGTAACATGGTCAGATAATAAATGCTTAGTATTTTGCAGAACCCAACAGTAAAAATGAACTCTATCATGAAATGTGATTCCAAAATAAAGTTAATAACAGTTGAGTCATAAAAAACCTGTAATTTAAGATAAGGATTACTCTTAATTAAATTCTTTTATTTTTACATGTGGTTTATTTTATTAGGGGTTTAATAGTATTAGTCGTTCCATAAATTTTTAAGTAACCACCGCATGTTGCGTAGGTAACATGTTGTTTAAATACATATAGAGGTATAAACATCTCCTTCACCAAGTAGTTTTGCTTGCCTCTGTATAATCTCTCCTCTTAAAAAACCCGAAGAAAATCACTTCAGTATCTCAACCACTATTTTATATTAATATTATAGAACGGGGATTAGCGCGAACATGCATAAATACCTTTAGGGCTTGACGTTTCGACCAGGTTACACCGGCCGTGGTCGCAAGCAGACTCCTATTTTATACTACACTATTTTATACTATACTACACTATTTTATATTAGTATGCACGAGTATAAGGTAAATCAGGCTGAAAGGGTAGTTCACTAAGAGTGTATAGAAACATACCACTGCTCTGTCTAAATCTGTCTGATGAGTCTACAGGTACATATAGACTGTTTGGGTTAGTTGAGGGTTTCAGAAAAATATAATTTACATAAATTAATTGCTAAAACGTAGATATATGGTCACAAAATTCACATAAACTGTGTGAACCGGAAAATTTTACGGCAACATGTAACTAATACGTTGTAAAAACAGGTACATTATGTACTTAGGTACGTACCTACTGGTTTTCCTTGCGAATTGCAGGCCATGCGGTGGGAATACCCTAGCAACAGCTTTTTGTGAGATGTTTATCCAATGACTCATTTCAGTTAAAGGTACTGTTTTTGACAAATAGCTACAATTTCTAGTTCTGACGACCTCCGTGGTCGAGTGGCGTAAGCACCGGGTTCAAGGTGTCGCTAGCTCTGAGGTCCCGGGTTCGATCCCCGGACGGGTCAATGTAGAAAGTCAATTTTCTACATTGTCTCGGGTCTGGGTGTTTGTGGTACCTTCGTTGTTTCTGAATTTCATAACACAAGTGCTTAATAGCTACTTACTTTGGGTTCAGAGCAATGTATGTGATGTTGTCCGCATTTAATTTAATTCTAGTTACCTATACTCTACATGTTAGTACAATATGGTAATTAATCTTTTCTGTAGGGCATTTGTTTTCACTGCAGGTTCTGCCTTAAAATTATTACTTAGGGTGTACTGAAAATGTTCTTTCCTCCGTATGTTTCCTTTACTTTGTAATGAATGGATAAGAGCGTTATGTAATTACTTGTTAGAGACTACGTGAAATGGCCTTTTACTAAACCGTAAGATATCTTGAAAGACGTTCCGGTAAAGAAAACTTGTAAGACCAGGGGCCCCAGTCTGCTATTTAGTGTAAAGACAATTTTTTTTATATGTTAGGTCTTTTCATAAGAATTTCTTCTGTATGATATCAGGCAGTGGCTCGTTTAGCCTGGGGCCCGAGTCTGCTATTGACAATTGTTTGAATCGTCTGAGTGGGTGGCGTTAGTAGGTCCATTTTAGGATAATTATTATTAATTATCATTCTACTAAATGTCAGAACGGACCTTTACACTAAAGGAAAGGACGGTCTTGTCGCTCAGGAATGAGGCATAATAATAACCATTTACAACCACCACAAAATATGTAAGTAACCTTAGATCAATAAAAATATTCATTGCTCAGGTACATGCACACAGCGGTTCACAGAAATGCACGATAACTAGTTCCGTGCGGAAATAAAATGTATATCGATTTCGCCGATTTTTCAAATATCTATTACTTATCTGCAGTTATTAACAATAAAAAAATATGATTTACGTGATCAAATAGGTAATACCTACTCTAGGCAGAATGCAATAAGGTTATATTCAGAGCTGGGCTCCACTACCAACCTTTAAAAACATTAGTAAAATTGATTTCAGTTTGACTTTTCCTGGCAATAAAACGAAGTACCTAATCACGTTCTCTAGGAAATATTATAAGTGGTATACTTACTGGGTTATATGAATTTTACGACTGATTAAGTTTCCTTTAATGACTTGAGTTAGTGCTTGATGGGTGTGAACCAATCGCAATCTATACTTTTATTACTGTTTATACGGTAGATAAGTACTTATGTAAAGTACCTACATCCAATTATCGCATTGCATAAGAAAAATAAATAATGTTGTGATCCTGATCCTAAATCCCATTTTTTTTTCAGGTAATCCATATGAAAACTTCTAACTTAATTTTACATTGCAAAAAAATAGGCTACAAATGAATTCCTTGAAGTACTTTACTCATTTATTTATATCTGTCTAGTGCTCATGGATACCAATTTATTACTACTTCAATGGTAATTAACTCTAGTCTAACGAAACTATAAAACTGAAAACCACGAGTAAAATAATAGTTCGATACAGCTGATACTCAGTCTGTGACTGTTCTCAACAACGGTTAGGAGAAGAAGATAACGAGAAAAAGAAAAACTGAAAATAATAAATCGATGCAAATTTTTTTTGTGTAACATATATGTCAAGAATTAATGTATTATCTACCAAATAGAAAAAGGCGTTTGTGTAATGTAAGTTAAATAATTGTCAACGATTTCAGACATAATTTTAAATTACCACGCACTTACAAAATTAGTTACGTTCCACGCCATCTATATGTTACTACATGTAACTGAGTTTGTTTGGAGAATTACTTGGTGATGGCGGAAGAATATCAATTCAAAAGTTCTTATTTGTATTGTTATGTATTTAATTACAAATGTTAAACAAAAATGGAGATAGAGAGATTTTGTAATTAAGTTTCATTTAAAAAAATATATTTTTAGACGAATTTATTTGTGTATTTATTTGATTTATGTCACCCGTCTGGCGTCTGTCAAGTGTCAAGTCGAATATTATCTGTCGTCGTATCTGTCACTTTAGTTGTCTGTTTCTTGAAAAACCACGTGTTTACACTTTAGTGAATAATCTTTTGCTCTAACTTTAATAAAATACATTTCCACGATGGGTATAATACAGAGAGTAAAGTAAGAATACCTATTAATAGTAATATATCTTGAAGTATTTGTGAATAGTGCGTGCAATAAATGTTTGTTTAATTTTCCAGGAAACCGACTACTAGAAAGGGTAAAAAGGTATTACAGTCAAAAGAACCGAAACCCATCGAAGGGCCCAAACAGAGCCTGTTTCTTCAGGGTCGTAGCCCTTCAGAGCGCACCAGAAAACTCTTGAAAGACATTTATGACTTAAAGAAACCCGACGCTGCGTATCTCAGTCGCAAAAATGACTTTGTTCCATTTGAAGATGCCACTTTGATTGAGAAGTAAGTTTAATGAATATATAATAACATAATGTAAACTTTTGTGATCAGAATATGAATGTTTATTATAACAGGCAATTGAGAAATCTGTTATCCTTTTTGGTTATGTTTAACAACATTGTGTAATGTTCTTTATTATAGTTTACTTATTTCTTTATAAACATTAGAAGTCGCATGTTTTTGTATAAAGAGAAACATAATTATGTGTTGAAATTGTTACAAATATGCAACTATACAGCAGGCTCCTTATACACTTTTTACATTACAGGTTATGTTACAAAAAAGAAGCAGCTTTGTTTGGTGTTGGTACCCACACTAAGAAGAGACCGCACAACATAATCCTTGGCCGTACATTTGACTATGGTATCCTTGACATGATAGAACTCGGAGCAGACAACTACAAAGCCATGTCTGAGTTCCACAACATGAAAGTTATGGCTGGACTTAAACCCTGCCTTATCTTTAATGGACCCACTTGGGATTTGAATCCAGAATTAAAGAGATTGAAGTCACTTTTCACAGATTTCTTTTGCAGAGAAAAGGTTAGTATTTTGCTTTAATGATACCTTGTCATAGAACATGTTTGTTTGGTAGTCAATTATTTTCTAAAACTAATAATATGCATCCACAAACTTAAAAGGATTTAAGCTTTAAAGAATTAGAGGCATAACTTTTATTACAATAATAAGCATAGTGGCACACACACTGTTTTTCTAGCTGGTATTGCTAGGTCTGTTTTTGATCCATACAAGTGTATGTTTCTACATTAACCACTTATCTATATTGTCCCAGGTCTGGCTGTTTCTGTTACCTTTTTGTCTTTGAATTTTATAACACATGTACTTCGCTACTATGATTCAATTCGATTTTCCGGCATCTCCATCATTTGTTAGTCCCGTTCTTAAATAAGTCTTAATTTTTTGACAATTCCTCCAACTTCTATCCAGTCTGGACGCGTTTTTGATAGATAGATATCATATTTATGCAAAAAATTGAGAAGTATGCTTCCAGGTGAGACATTTGATACATAGTTTTCTTAGATTTTATATTAGTGGTTAAAATAAGAAATTTATAGTAAAAATCTTCAATTTATTTAAAAACATGACCTATAAATATTGATCAGCTTAGTATACCTAATTATAACCTATAAAAGACACTAGGGTGTCTTTTATAGGTTTACCTCAATTTGTCTAAAGAATTAATTTGTTTTAAAATTTATTGTTAGTTCCATAAATTATTTAAAAAAGTACCAAGTTTGTTTATTTTATAAGAAAAAATATAATTTAGATCAACTGCCTTTTTGAAGACTTAAAAGTTAACTATCCCATTTCCTCAGATATAAAAAAGATAAGTAAAAAAAGGATTTGGATATGTTTTACTGTATTTTTGTTACCACTTTCCATTACCAACACAACCCTGGGACTATCCCGGGATCCCGACATAAAACTGGAAGTCCCGAAATTCTGGGTTAAAAAAAATATAGACTTGTATTGAATCCTCTACTTGATACCTGCTTGATCAATTTGTTTATTTATTCTTAAACTGGTTTCAGGTTGAATGTATCAGACTGCAAGGATTGGAGCACGTCATAAGTTTCACAGTCACAGCAGAAAATGTTATATACTTCAGATCATACAGAATACAATTAAAGAAGAGTGGCCAGAGAATACCTAGAATTGAGCTGGAAGAGATTGGTCAGTACCTATGCAATATACATATGTGGTTTCTATACATATGCAATTAGTGCAATCTAACACTGTCATGTGTTCATTCAATAAACTGCTCATATGACAAATTGACATTTATAAAATGACAATAATATTCCGGGACATCTCACACACGGTTGTCTGATCCCAAGCTAAGCAGAGCTTGTGTTATGGTAACCAGACAACTGATAAACATACTTATATATTTCTAAATAAATACATAATATAGATAAATTACACCCAGACACTGAACAAATGATCCTGCTCATCACACAAACATTTGTGCCGGGTGGGAATCGAACCCACGACCGCCGGTATAGCAGTCAGGGTCTCTAACCGCTAGACCAACAGGCCCGTCAAACTTCACACAAAAATAGTAGAGATGAAATTATTTGTATGCATCTTTAGACTTATGTGTTTGTTTTTCTCTATGATTCTCTTATTTCCTTGTATATCAACTGCTATTTAAAACAAACATAACATTACTTTTATTTATTTACTTACAGGACCATCTATTGACTTCAAACTTAGAAGGACCAGATTAGGATCTGATGATCTTTTCAAGGAAGCATGCAGGGTGCCCAGAGAGATCAGACCAATCACAAAGAAGAATATTTCCAGAGATGCCTTTGGTTCCAAGATGGGTCGCATTCATATGGGCAAGCAGGACATCCAGAGGTTACAGACTCGCAAGATGAAGGGTTTGAAGAAGACGCCAGAAGAAAAGAAGCAAATGCTGATGAAGAGGAAGAAGGAAAGACAGGCTGCAAGACAAGCACAAGCTGCTGCAGAATAATAATAATAAATGATTATTCCATAATACTTATTGGTTTAATTTTTATGTATTCTTTTCTTTCCGTTACAAAGTACATAAAAAACTAACAATCATGTACACAAGTATCTATCACACAAGTTGTGTTGTTGGTTTAACAGATTTCCATATGCAATGTTTATTGGTTGCCCACATAATTGTATTTACCATACAATATGGCAGAGTAAATTAGTTCTAACAAAGCATTTTTATATTGGTATGCGGGCCCCACATACATATTTGTTTCTGGGGACTTCCATTTTAATCTTTTTGAATACCTACTTAAATAGGGTAGCACAGTTCTGTCCATCTAATAATTTCTTGTGAAGTGCATAACAATGCAGAATGTTTTATTTAGATTTGCATCTCAACCAGAAGCCATTTATAAATAGAGATATGAACAGGAAACAAGCAATAAGGTTACGGTTCGTGTCGGCCCTTATTATAATTAAGTAGTTTCATTGTAAGACACTGTAGTTCCTACTACACTAGTGTATGTTGTAGTAGTCTTGTAGACCAATGACCGGATTTTTAATTAATCAGTGTCTTATATAAAAACATTTTTGGATGTCATCTTATTTAGGGAAATAGATTTAATTAAGAATGAATTTAATTAAATTAAATTCTATTCGTAGTTGTTCACCATTTTGGCAAATTAAATTATTGCTCTAAAATTTCACAAAAAGTAAAAGAGAACAATGGGAACCGGTTTAAATACCTTCTCGACCTAGTATTAGGTAGGTAGGAACTACATAATATGTCTAGATGTTGCGACAAGTTCCTGACAAACGTATGTAATCGTGTCGGAAGTTATTTTCTTATTTTAATTTATGAGTGAGTCGCCTGCTTTGAACCTTACAACCTTAAGCTAAACTACGTCAATAGTGGCATTTTACATAATTATCAATATATAGGTAAAGAAATACCTTGAAATCATGAATAAGATTAACTACTGGATTTCATTAAAAAGAGCTTTGGAGGTTGGATAGCAATGGATAACGGAAAAGTCTCATCACGCTAATGTTTTATTTATATTTTTGTACAGTTACTGAACGCACGTCAAGCACAAATGAGCGAAGCGACGTGTTGCGGGTTCGATCCCATTTGTGCAATGGTACCTACCAACGTTGGTCAGCTGGACATTATATAATCAAAGATCAGCTGTTAACTCTGAAGATTATTTGAGTGATTAATTTATGATATAGGTAAGGCATGAAATTACAACGTGCAAATTTTGATTTATACAAATCGGCGACATTTATTATAGCTGAAGTTTGCTCTCTACTCCGAGATCAATTTATTTATATTTATAAGTTTAGAAGTGTACCCTCCTAAGTGGTCTATTTAATTAGGTATAAATATAATCAATTATCTACTTACATACATACCATCACGACTGTATCCCCGAAGGGTTAGGCAGAGGTGTACCAATTACAACCACAGTTCGCCGGTATGTTTTAGGTCCCATGTAATAGGGGGCGAACCAATTGCCACTAACTGGGCACAAATCTGAACTCCGACCTGGTACTGAGAATTTCATTGAAAAACCCAAGAACACCTCAGTCGATTTGGGAATCGAACTCAAGACCTCTAGCGTAGCAGTCGCGCTAAGAACCACTAGGCCAACGAGGCAGTGTTTTTATCCACATACGTACCAATTATTCCAAATAGGCACTAGCCAGGCAGGAGACCTAATCTTTAACGATTGCTAAAAAAAAAATTGACAAGGTTGATCCTCTTTTTACACAACTGATAAATTTATATAAGCAGGTCCATATTTATATAAATCGGCTTTTAAATTCCAGCAATAAAATATGCTAAATTGGTACCTAGTTGTGTACACAAAACTTACTGTGTGGGCTGAGGCAGGGACAGTCGTGATCTTGCGAAGGTCATAACATTACCGCACCTAGCAATATTAGGAACTGTCCGCTATTGGATGTGAATACGGTAGCGGCGCGGAGCTGCGCGGGCGCCCTTGCCCAGCCCTGTGGTCGAAAGTTACGGTAACTAACTGGTACCTACAACCAATACTGCCCACCCCCACTGACGTTTTGTTGGTTCCGCATTTTAATTGATAGCAATGTGTTTATTGTCTTGAAAGGTTACCCACTGTTTTTCCTGGTGGAAATTGCTGACGCTAAATGAATGAGGGGTGTTATAAAATTGACATGGCTGCCTGCGAATCTATGTAAGTTTGAGTCATCGTAGCTCCTAAACGCAATGACCGATTATTAGAAAGCTGACTTGATCGAAATTATTTTTAGCGAAAAGTATTGAGATGATTTGTTGAGATTTCGGTGTTTTCTAGGCTAATCATTTTGGAAAAACAGCCCCCCAGGCTGTTGGTAGGTTATTTAACAGACCATTAGGTATAATGACAATCTTATTAGTCATAAAATAATAATACCAGCAGTACATCGGTCCATGTGCAAAGTACGCGGTTATTTTTTTATTGTGCCTACATAAAGTTTTTCCTCTTAAAATGAGGTTTCATATCCATTATCCATAGGAGGTTTTGTATTTTAATTTCATGTTTCGCCATCAATCCTTTCAATTAATTTTAATAATTTAATGTTACATATTATACTAATTCGCGTTATGTTTTAAATATGCTAATTAAAGTTATGAATAATGACCGCTGTCATGCATTATCTACGGTCTCAGTTCAATAAAAAATAAAGAAAAACATTAGGCCTGTTTAACTTATGATTTATATGTGCGAATAAAAATTATGGCGGGTTCACATTTATCTTGACACCTGATAAAGGGATATAATTTAAAAACATTAAATAAAAACAACCTCTTTTAAAATCTAAAGAAGTATTAAAAAAATAAACTTAAAACCATGCCAGTCCCTAGATCTAGTAAAAGAAGTGAGTATTTTATCTAATAAATTTATAATGTAGCTAGGTACTATTTCTTTGAAGTGATAGGTGACTTCAATCCGGAGCAGAGTAGGTAGAGCACGTTTACGTACCTATGTTTCGACACAGCCTTATGTGAAATTTACATACTGAAAGAAAAACCTCTGTAAAAAGTCTCAGAACTAGGTACCTACACCAATTCACAATATTTACATTGGGTAAAACTATTCCAAACACCATCGCTTGCTTTTCTCTCGCTAGACTGAACATACTTCGGTAAAGACAAATTAGGGCAGAAATGCACGATAAGTTCTACATTCGCACAAAAGCGTTAAAAGAAAAATAATTTCGAATTTGCATTGTTCCACAATGTCCTCTCCGAGTTGCTCTACATTATTCTTATATAACCTTAAATCGTGGGAAATATCTGGACTTAATAGATACGATGACCTTTGGACTACTTTTGTCGGTCCTTCAAGGCCTAAATACACCGTTGTTTTAATAAGTAGGCTGGTCATATTCATAGTAGAGTTTTCGGAGTTATCTGAGTACACTTTTTGTATTGTTTTGTGCAATTGTTCGGATGATGACTTACCTACGATGGATAACAGTACCTACCTAATAGGTTACTAAGTTCCTATTAAGCTTAGATTAAAGGTTTAACTTAAAACAATGTAGAAAAGAACAATATAACCTACTTTACTTGGATATTCTGTAAGGTTTAGAACTCTACTTGTTTGATTAACGAGGTAAATTTTATTTATGCACATGTTTTTTTTATAGACATGATTGCGACCTACCACAATATTTTTAACTGTTCTACTTATTTTAGATGATGATCTAAAATAAGTAGAACACATTGAGATCGGATCAAATGTAAGTATGTTTGTGACAAGGTGTATTAAGAGTAAATAAGTACGTCAAACAAATACCAGCACACGCCAAACTGGTTAAATTATTTGTAAAGTTTTCCAGATGCCAATAAATAATTCATGTAAAGATTAATCTTCCTGGTAACGTAAATAGGTTAGTTATCTCAGTATTTATTGAATGTTCATTTCTGTACCTATCTAAATATGTATAGTGTACATACCACCTACCAAACAAATGCAATAACCAGATGATAAAAAAATTGGATGGTTTATTTGAATGTTCGTTTCAAATAGTAATGTTTGAGACAGTGTATACTTCTACTATCTACTTACGTTTTAGTAGTGAAAGGATATTTTATAAATAGACTTTCTCAAAGCTTTATCAAATTATTTTTTGATACACATTTATATATGCAAAAAGAAAGTGGTTTGAAGCATATAAAATCCCATCTATTTCCGCAATCGTTAAAATTCATGTTTTTTTATGCTTATGAGCAAAGTTTGAAGACGTGTCTTTAGAACTGGTAAAAAAGATGTAGGTTAGGATTTTACCTATGTCAAAGACCAGTAAAGGACCTATGTAGTATGAACACCATGGTATTTTTTCGTTACCTTCACATTACTTAACTGCCCTTTTTGCTCAAATCGTGACTGGATTGCTGATGTTGTATTTACTCGCGCCAAGTAACGCCAAGTCGGCATTCAGCCGTCTTATTGCCTACCATTAGGCAAATGTTATGACTGGATCATGTCTAGGTACAACACTAGAATCTCATATTTTCCATGTTTGAGTAAAACCAGTAATATAAGAACAACGGCAGTACGCAATCCGATCTCGTTTGTGACCGATTTATTAATGGTAACGTTACCTATAATTAATGTGTCTACGTATAACTCGGAGGACCTGTTTGCTTAAAGAAAATGTGTAGGTATATTTTGTTCGTATCGTAACGTATTTTTTATTGATTTTTTGTAACGATACATTAATATATTTTTTGTGAAGTTTATATTTTTTAAACAATACCTAGTTATTTTTTTTTGGTAGACTTTTAAACAGTAAATATATTTTTCATTTATTAACATGGAATATTTAGATGTTTTTCTATACAATTTTTCTTAACTTATCTGCCTGGCTGGTTAATCAGGACGTATTAAAAAAATCGTCATTGAAATAACATGACGAAATCTAAAATCGAACTTCATGCAGGCACTTAACTACTGCAATCGAAATGACCAATAAAATTAGTGTCCGCACCAACTTCAATTGCATGCTAATTAAAATCTAATTAGAAGCTTATCTGAAAATCATTAATTTCGAATGTTAATGACCTGTTGATAGCAATGCCTTCATTGTGTAGGTTCACGTCCCAGGTCAGGTCATGGGCACCGTAGATCTCTGAGTAAAATAATACTTTAATTCTAAAACAATTATAACCGCTTGAATGGAGATCTTAATAGGTGTTTGAACAAATTATTGTCACCTAATACAAGGTAAACCTAATAGAACAGTTAATTCTTTTCTTATTACGGCTTTATGACTAACACGAAAAAGTCCCGACGAAAAAACCTATGTAGTAAATAGGTATATGTATATCATCTATGTAAGTATAAAGCGTGTATTGTGAATGCTAAATTTCAAGCCATTGACTTCCAAGAAAACAATAAGACCATAGGGATAATTCTCACGCAATATAAAAGGTGTTATGCATGGAAAATAGGCCTTTACAGGTTTTAAATTTAAAACAAAGGGTAATTTGGTCAAGTATAAATTTTGCCCTAGTCGGCGTGACAATTTATAATTCACTTAAGTATTTTAAAAATAGTGTGTGATACCATAATACCGTACTAAGCTTATTTAAGTAGATGATAAATTATGTTTCTCAATAAACTTGTCTTAAAAATGAGTGAGGAAGAAGAGCAGGATTAAAGTTTATTAAACCTTATAGTTATAGGTACCCAGGTGAATCCCCAACATATTTTTGTTAAATGTTTCCTTGTCTTACGAATCATATCTCTTGGTTACTAGATAAACAAAGTTATACAGTTTACATGATAATTTAAGTATTTAAGGAAAATTTATAACTGATATTGGATTTTACTCACTTAGTTGAAACAATAGTATCGTAAAAAACTTAACGATGGAATACAATTGAACTATCAACACGAAACCGAAAGGAAATCGAATTAGGTCTATTTATAATTAACCTTAATTTGCTCTCCTTTCACTTTTAATAAATTCCTGACTTTTAAACAACTGCCTCTCCTTGTTTCTATTGTTATGCAAATACAATTATTACTCATTTTTGAATAATTCTGAATAATTTCAGATTGTAAATTAAATTGAACTGTCACTTCGAGTAGAAGAGCCCTAGGAAAAGTAAAAGAATTTAAACAGAAATAATTAAGCAGCGACAAAACAAAATAATAAATAAAAATCAATCAATAAAATTTATTTTTAATAAAGAAAAAGAACGCCGTTGAAACAATCAAGAAGTTTATACAAGGTTATTTTATATTATCGGCATGATTCACTGCAAAAATAATTGTTTTAATAGAATTTATTTATTTATTAATTTGAACTCTTTGGATAAATAAAAATTGTATCATTCTGTACCAGTCAACACATTTAATGAATTTATTATTTAAATAACTATTAAAAGGTATAATATTTTTTTTTGTAACCGTAATGTAATGTAATTCCTGATCTTGTAGAGCTTCATAAAGCAAGTATCCAAAATCCAAACGGATTCAATATCAGTTGCACCTTGCTTTCTGAAGTGAAAAGTTATAGCAATAATAAATGGATAAGTCAGACTTTTATGGATTAAAATCAACTGTCTCTTCCCTTGGCTGGAGAAGCGAGATCGTCGGCAGTTTCTCTGTTTGACTTTGGCGAGATAGCTTATAAATAACTAACGGATCTTGACCGGTTCAAAAACTGTCGGGTATTCCCTAGGACGGCCTGTACGTACCAGTAGCTAAGGAGTGTTTATTTTACAGATAATAACCCTCTTATAGTTGTAGTAGTATCAGTTTTATAGGTCAATGTACCCTGGCTTATAGCTCCTTGAAGATGGGCACTAGTTTTCGAAAGTAACATGGTCAAAATTGCACAAGAAAACATTTAGTTTAGACTAAGGATACGCATTAACTATAAATTAAATTGCTATACAGAACCGAAAACCAATTTTTGAAACTAATAATTTATTAGCCAACACGTGTTATAATTTTACGGTTCACTAATCATATTTTATTTTTCATTATAATCTGGTCAATCTACAATCGTTTAAAACAAGATACTGGTTTTCAAAACTTAATCAATCTGGATATATCCAGTTCATATGAAACTAGGTATATGGAACTATAGAAAATAGAAGGATGCTTACAACCTTGATGTATCCATTTTATTGGAAGAATACGTGCTTTGCCTCTGTTGTAACGGAAGCTTTTTAGATTAGTTTCATTTTGCAGAATCGTCCGCATGTACATACATTACTCTAGCCTTCGTTCACAGGTATAAAACAATCAGTCACATTGTATTATAGAACTATTACCAACTTTATGAGCCCAGTTAATAAATCCATTATATTGTTGTTATCAGAAGCTGGAAAGGTTAACTTCCTTAATCCCTTTACTTTTAGTGTCGTTCACCTTTGCAATACTTGTACGAATCTAGTTATTGTTCACTATTTGTACACAGGTGTTTTCGTTCTGGTATTTCGACGCGAATTGCAAAATATTTAGCACAACTTAATTGATTAGGAATTCAGATTAATTTGAAAATTGCAGTAATTTACGTTTGTCGCGGTTCGCGAGTTTCATTCATAGAGCTCTTTAATTCATTGACTAGTTTTATAATGAGTTTAAACTTAGGTTACATAATTGGTTTATTGTTTGAAGTTCAATTAATAATTTCGCACTATCATTATATTGCAATTAATAGCAGTTTCATTAAAAGGATTAAATAATGGTTGTAAAACGCGAAGGCAACGTTGATGGCTGAAAGGGGGCACACTGGTGAAATTACTGAAAAGTAAGAATTTAATCATCCTACTACTTGGAAAAATGTAGGTTAGTATTATATTCTGTTGCATTTCGATAAGTAATCCTGGTTGGGGTACAATTTACAATATTATCTACTACTATAACATGAATTTGGTTGCCAAAATATACTCGACATTTTATATATTGTTTTATTTATATATTTTGTATATTTTTAGAGAATTTAGAACTAGAATTTGAACGCAAGTAGGTCTAAATACTCTTATAACTATAATTCTGGACATAGGTATATTTATGATTTTAGTTAACTATTTACATTGACGAACCTCAGAAAGTGGGTTTTTAACTAAATTTTATTTGTTAGACACATATTTTGGCGAACTTGATAAAGTTCGCGAGTGCGGTAGTACGGCAGCGGGCGGTCCGCGAGGTGTTGCTGCCTACCCTTGACCGGATGGCGCGCGCTCAGCTCAGTCGCGGCGCGGCTCTGCTCCTATCCTCGCGTCTCTCAGCTCGCACCACTATATAGCGGCCCGCTCTCGAACCCACAGCCATGCGCCTCCGTTCCTCGCATGAACCATCGGACATGTTCATCGAAGTGTTTAATACATTCCAAGGAGTTTTTAAGTAATTGACTTAAGTGCAAGTGATAAATATGAAGTCGAGGAACAATTCGTGCGAGCCCCAGCCGGAGCTGCAGGAGCTGCTGCAGAAGCCGCACAGCCTGCCGCTGCTGGGCGACGGCAAGCGCGCAACAAGTACGTCTGTTTCAGCTTTCAGTCAATGTTTCAGTAAGAGTGACGTCTCAATAGCATCCGTTCCGGTGAACGGACGTACGTAGTAAATCACGCATAACAATGACCTACCTACTCATTATTTACAAAAATTAAAAATAATATTTTTAAATGTTATTGGCAGTCGTCAATATATCTTTCAATCAGAAGAAGACGCATATTAAAACATAAATTATTTTTCATTTTTGATGAATTTTGAAGCCTCTTACTTGGAACATTAAAGGTTAAAGTGCAAGTAAATAAACCTGTCCTTGTTATTTGAATTAAAGTCATATAGGTTCCTTAGTGCTTTGAGGTTGGCTTGCTATTCAGCTTAATCTAATAGACGTGTGTCTCCATTATGCGTTTTAATAGATGATTAAAAATAATCGTTAGGCTGTACATAAAATAAGATATTGATAATGTGTTATTCAAGATGTCACGTAAAACGTATTATGTAGTGTCCTCAAGTTCAATAAGATTTTTATAATTTCCGGTATTAGTTTGCATATTAATTTTTGCAAATATTATCGAACAGATTTATAGTTTTAAAAGTGTATATTAATGAGGTAAATAAATATAATAATAGTTCTGAGGTTTGAATATTATTGCGTAACAATTTCATTAAGACGTAATAGAATATCAATTTTAAAAAGGCACGACGTCAACTTAACACTAATATTGAAGAGTCTGAAATATTAAGGTAATTATGTTAACTAAATAATTAAATGATTTCGCTTATTTATAGAGGCTATATGCTCGGGCCACTAATGTTTTAATAAGATGCTCTATACACTATTGCATTTTCCAATGCGACTTCTTATTTTTTACCGTAATATTTATAATAAAAAATTGAACACAGCTGTTTCAAATAATCTAGACTTAATCTACTCATTATATATTTTAACTACAGAAGGTATCGATGATCCGTACGGAAACAGTCGTAAAACCAGTTAGTTAAACGAAGATGAGTCGTTTGGTTTAGATACTCGAAATGACGATGTTGTTAGAAATTGGCGCTTAGTAAATAAGCTCTAAAATAATTTCGTTTTGTTGTATAAAAATAAAATCATTCATTTTTTTTTTACGATTTTATAAAAGTAATAATAAAGAGGTCGCAATAAGTTGCATCACTGTGATTCATGGCATGTCAACTATGATAACTTATTAATAAATGCTCTACATCTTACAAAGAATGCAATTAAAACATCTTTATATGGACGATACATTTAATTAGTTTAATTACATTTTATAACCGCGAAAGATAGCTGAAAACATATTCTACGGATCGTAGCCGTAGCGGCCGTAGCGAATCGACATGAAATTCAGCCTGTGACCACGCTAGGTAATTAGTACGTAACTAATTTTATAACTTACAAAACTTAGTGCAATGTTGTAATCCTATTTTGGTGTTTATTTTATCAATAATGTATTTATTATCGTAGCTCATATTAATTATCAACTCCGGAGATTTTTTCGAAACGCAATATCACATGACGCATATTTACGTCTAATATTATTCTAAATTCGTAGGGTAAAATAGGTATATATAAGTAACTGATTTTAAAGAACGACCGAATTAAATCAAACTTTTTGTAGTAGGATTTAAAATACCACCATAAACACATACATTAAAAAAAACTATCAAAGCTACTCAAAACTTCTACAGTAGGTATGCCCAATTTTATTTAGCACAAGACCTTTACTTATTTAAAGAAACATGATTATCGCAGATGTTGTTTTTAAAATATGACAAACATATTCGTCACCCCTATATCCCTTATCCCATTCCAATATAAAAACGATACGTTCAGTTAAGAAACGTTGCATAAAATAACATTAAGGATCATCTTACATTACATTTACACATGACATTCGTGATCTCACATTTATACAACAGGCTAGGGCTGTCCAACCAGTTACTCAGCTTCGAAGAGGTCTCCTACCTTTATTAATGTCAAAAATAAAAGAGTATTTTCAAGCTAGCCTAGTCTATTATTGAAAGGAAAGGTATGTGCTTCTTTTTAAAATATTTATAGGCTTTAGCTGTTGTTTAAATGTCACAAATACCTATTTCTGTTAAAGTTGTAACTTAAATTGGCATGATTGATAGCATGTATGCTACCAGTCTAGTATCTAATTAAATTAAATTTAAATTTACTAAAGTATCGAATTAAAGTAGGTCAATGAGACGGTGATACCTTTAAATAATTCCTTAATATTATCAGAGCCTATAATGGAACATTAAATAATTAAGTCATCAAGTCAAGAAAATGGTCTTTATTTTACATCAGAAATTAAACTTAAAATATTTACAATAACATAAAAACTAAGCCTACACAATAAATAAGAAAAAAATATAAACTAAATAAAACTAAGAACTAAAATAAGGCATCAAAAAATTCATGCACATCGCTGTCGACTGTTGCGTTCCATCTTCCATCCACACGTTGCATGGCAATGCTTATTCGCTGACCAAATTTTTTGATGCCTTATATTAGTTCTTAGTTTTATTTAGTCAACAAAATTGTTCTTTAGAATAGTAGTTATGATTTATCTTGACTTGTAACAAAGTAATCTTATGGTTCTAGGAAGTTAAAATACGACCCTACATACATCGAAAAGCTCCCATCAGAGAACTTATAGGTGATATACTTATATATAGCTGACTGTTATTTACCTTAAAGTTGAGGAATGTCGGTAAATACAAACAGAAGTATTTGTTACAAATGTCTTCATCAATCAATCTGAGTAATGGATCTGTTGATACAAATCTGACACGGCGTATCTTCACATCTCGTTATAATTGAATAGACGATTTGCACTTAATTGATATTTAAATTCTTATACCTGTAATTCAATGAATAAATACAAATTAAATATATTGGTTATTCATTAGTCTCGTTTTTAATTGTTTTTTGTTGATCATAGAAGCCGACAAACTCATAAATAGAATTAAATGTTTATGTAAATGTTAGTGACTTAAGCTTAATATTTACTTAAGAATCCGGTAAGGCAAGAATTATAGTGTTAATTGAATTCTTTTGTATATAAAAGTGTGGCAATATTATTTATTAAGGAAGAAAACATGTTAATAATAAGAGCATAAATAATAACTTTATTACATACACTTATCACATACACAGGTTATATCATTTTATATTGATTGTTATAAATTATGTTACAAGTTATTTTCTTAGGTATGAGGCATTATGTAGTGCAATGATCGGTTTTTATTATATTCAATCAATTATTTGATAATATGCCTTTTACGTACAACATAAGTATTCGCTAACTAGGTGATGTATAATAAATAGATAAAAAACAAATAAAATCTTTCTTGCTTGGATAAAATCTCTTTTCCATGCATGTCATCCAAATGAACAAAATATAATTTGCCAACTTTTAAAATTACCTGGGTTCTTTATATGGAATAAGAACTAGCCTTCGTTCTGAATAAGTATAATAATAAAACTCTCGATCGATTAATGCCTCTAAGGACTTAAAGCGTCTACAAGCTTTTAGTGTTACTTGATAGTTTACCTTTATTGCCTGATTAAAGCACAATATAACGCGATATTTACTTAGAAATAAACACATTATAATAATATTCAGATTAAGAGTTTAATAGTAATAATAAGATCACGACAGAAATAAAGGTAAAATAGTTTTCAATGTCACCAAACCCATACCATAGCCTAGACACGTTTCCATGTCAACATGTAACCTATTATTGTAATATTATTGCCACACGCCATCGTAACACGTAAATATATTTTGGGAATGGAAAACTTTAATTATTTGTATTAACAATAATTAAATTATTAACTCATACAGTTCTCATATCAATGAACAAACCTGTTATGGAATATAGTTTGCAAATATGTAAAGTATAGCTACAAAAAGATGACTTTTTAAGTTGTTATGTCGTGCGCTTGCAGAGTAAATAAACAAAAACGTCTAAAGCAGGCCTAAATACCTAAGATAAAGAAAACAGAGAAACAAAACTGACACGACCTAACGTCTGTCCGTCTTTCGCGTTTATGAGCTGCTTCAATACAGTAAAACACGAAACGTACCTTTGTAATGCATATGCGTTTACAGACACGAAAATTAAACCGTCAATCTTGTGTCCGAAGATCAATGAATGAGTCACACGGTTTCTTAGCCTCTTAGCAAACAGTACGTGGATAATACAGAATTGATTCTTCAATAAACAAAAGCCTTATTTTAGAGATCACTCTTTGTTTATTTTGCGAAACTGTTTGAACATATTGTAAGGTCATTGAAATACATTTTGGTAATTGATCCGTTATCTTCGTCAAGGATTTGTTGTGGGAGAAATGGTTATTATGTGCAATTATGGTAGATACATAAGTTAAAGTACGCACTGTAATGAACGGACACAAGGTTTATATAAAAAAGATTTTGTTTGAATAGGTTAATTAGTGTTGGTTAGATTGATTACGCTCTGTATGATGCTCTATTGTGAGTGTGGTTGGTGTTGATAGGTAAGTATTATAAAATAAAGCTTTTATGTAAAAAGGTAGAGTTTGTACAGGTGTGTGTATGGACTTTAAGTGAACTGATCAAACAATGTTCTCTTATAGTTAAAAGGAAACAGTCTTAACCGAATTCATCTGCCTTAAGTTTGATCAAAGCATATTGCATAAAGTACTCCCAGAATACTTGAGCTAAGAGTAGGTAGATATAACCCATTTAGAACCTGTATCCATAACCATATTTTATTGTTTTGACAGTCGATATTTCTTGTTATAATAGAATTTAGTCTTAGCATGTTAATAGGTGTTCGTACAATCGTGAGCAGCAGCACTGATACATTGATCATTACAAAACTGTTATAATATTGTTGTCATGTATTTCTAGATTTTTCCTGGCTTTTTATATTTTCAGTATAGTATATATTCATTAAAATGTAACTAAACAAATCAATTGCTTTTATTTTTACATTATCGTACTTTGTAATCAGGTATCCTTGCTCTACACCCTATAACGATATATGAATATACATATTATATTAGATCGGTAACACGGCTCGGAAACAAAATAAAATTGAATTTTAGAAATAACTTTGTCCTACACTTTCTATAGTCAAACAATGAAAAGTAGACATATTTTCATTCGATTTGTTTATCCTTTGGATGGAACCTTGTCACTAAAATAATAACTGTAAAATAATAATAACAAGCTTTGGTCGTAACAGTACTGCGCTGTGATATTTGTGTAAACTCGTTTATACCCTGTACTACAATGAAACGTTAGTGGCGTGCTTTTTCTACTAAAAACATTTATGGTTGTCAGTCTATATAAAACGTACATAAAACTACGTAAATTGTATATAAAGTCATAAACGATTTGACAATCAAATAATATACCTCAGAAGTACGTAATAAAATCTATACATATAATAAAATTGTAGAAAAGTGGTGTCTGTACAATGGAAATATAAACAAAAAAAGTAGCAAGGGTTGTTATAATATCGATGCCGAACCCGAAATTATAATTATTATTATTTTAGCTGTTTGTCTGTTTGTCTGTGTGTTTGAGCACGCTCATCTCAGAAACGGCTTACTCGATTAAGATGCGAATACGTTGCCGCCGACCGTGTAAGTAACTGTGAAACCATTGAATTACCGGTGGAGATATGTTGAGGGAGCACAATATGCCAAGTAAAATATCGAAATCAACAGTATTAAAGGCATTGCTGAAATCCAGCAATGCAAGTACCGGTAGATTACCGATTTCCATGCCTGATCTAATGTCATCCGTAATTTGAACCAGAGCTGTGGTAGTGCTATGTTCAGGTCTAAAACCTGACTGGAAGGGATTGAGAAGGTTAAATTTAGGAGGAAATGCACTAATCTGCATATGGACTAGACGTTCAAGGAGTTTTGAGAGGAAAGGCAAGATAGAAATGATTCGGATTCCTCTCATTCTAAATAATTTCCCATTTAGTTTTAAACGAGTCCATTTTTCAGTCAGCCTATGTTTTGCGATGACGATTAATAAAGCCCAAGGTCAGACGTTGAAAGTTGTGGGTGTAGATCTAAGTATCAGCTGTTTCAATCAATCCTAGGAGCCTGTATGCTTTCATCCCCGATGGCCATACGTCAAATATCGTATCGGAGAAGCGTCTGTAAAGTAAATTTATAGCTACCCAAGCGAAAGTATATGTATAAAAACCTAATTCTAAATATGCTGCCCGAAAAGTAACTATTCCACGCGGACGAAGTCGCGGGCACAGCTAGTTTAAATAAATATAATTTTAAGAGACTACATGCGTCATCGTTTTTAAATGTTTTTATTTAGCAATAAGTTATTTGTACGTTATATTTTTTCATCGATTTTACATAGTATAAACCAGAGAAAGCTTTATATTTAAGTAAAAAAAATATGTTCTATAAATTAGATTAAAATTCCATAAATTATTGTCCATATTAAACCGTTAGAACTAGCTGTTTTTTCCCTATAAAAATGTTGATGAATCCGACTCTCTTGAATGCGATTCTTAAATAAGAATGAAAAGGCATTTAAGAAAACCAGTTCATATTATAATAATAATCTAGTTCCGCCCAAATATTTCGATAATTCATTTATTTAATATCTTTGTTTTGGTGCCTTACGATTGATTTCAGTATAACACAAGCTTATTTATTTTTATTGAGACAATTGTACGCACTAATTGGTAGAAAGACTCTAAAACAACAAAACTGCGAATACTAAGAGGCGAGGAAGGAATAACGTTTTTTTTAAGAAAACTTACGTACTGAAGAAAAACACGATGACGTGCCAATATTGTTACAAAGCATCTCCCGTTTTTTACTTTTCAGTGAACGAAAACGTTCAAAGAAGCTAGTGCTAAGGAAATACGTTTTGTCTAGTTCAGCGCCCACGAACCGTGTAACCTTAACTGATACCCATTGTTGTGTTGAAAGGAATCTTCTTTGTGTAAACGGAGTCAATAAGATCCAATCGATGAACTTTTTTTATGCTTTCGGAATAAATAAATGTTTAAGTCGCTACGTGAGAGAAGAATAGTTGTCAAAAGGTTTCTTATTGACGATTTTTTATTTAGTTAGGCATAAAAAGTAGTAGATAAAATACCTAGAATTATAGAATATTTATTTTGTCATATTAGTTACGTAACAAGCAAACGATTTAATGTATGTAGATGTTTGAGTGAACTTTTGTAAATCTATCTATACATATAATAAAATTGTAGAAAAGTGGTGTCTGTACAAAGGAAATATAAACAAAAAAAGTAGCAAGGGTTGTTATAATATCGATGCCGAACCTGAAATTATAATTATTATTTTTTTTGTCTGTTTGTCTGTTTGTCTGTGTGTTTGTGCACGCTAATCTCAGAAACGGCTTACTCGATTAAGATGCGGTTTTCACGAATGTATTGTAGTAAGCTTCACTTAACATTTAGTGTTTATTTCATGTCAATCGGTACATAAATAAAAAAGTTATGTCAATTTGAAAAATCATCTATACATATAATAAAATTGTAGAAAAGTGGTGTCTGTACAAAGGAAATATAAACAAAAAAAGTAGCAAGGGTTGTTATAATATCGATGCCAAACCTGAAATTATAATTATAATTTTTTTTGTCTGATTGTCTGTGTGTTTGTGCACGCTAATCTCAGAAACGGCTTACTCGATTAAGATGCGGGTTTCACGAATATATTGTAGTAAGCTTCACTTAACATTTAGTGTTTATTTCATGTCAATCGGTACATAAATAAAAAAGTTATGTCAATTTGAAAAATCATCTATACATATAATAAAATTGTAGAAAAGTTTTGTCTGTACAAAGGAAATATAAACAAAAAAAGTAGCAAGGGTTGTTTTAATATCGATGCCGAACCTGAAATGATAATTAATTTTTTTTTGTCTGTTTGTCTGTGTGTTTGTGCACGCTAATCTCAGAAACGGCTTACTCGATTAAGATGCGGTTTTCACGCATATATTGGTGTAAGCTTCACTTAACATTCAGTGTTTATTTCATGTCATTTGGTACATAAATAAAAAAGTTATGTTCAATTTGAAAAATCATCTATACATATAATAAAATTGTAGAAAAGTTTTGTCTGTACAAAGGAAATATAAACAAAAAAGTAGCAAGGGTTGTTATAATATCGATGCCAAACCTGAAATTATAATTTTTTTTTTTGTCTGTTTGTCTGTGTGTTTGTGAACGCTAATCTCAGAAACGGCTTACTCGATTAAGATGCGGTTTTCACGAATGTATTTTAGTAAGCTTCACTTAACATTTAGTGTTTATTTCATGTCAATCGGTACGTAAATAAATCCATAGAAATACATAGAAAAATCGTATACAGAGAAGCATCTGTAAAGTAAATTTATAGCTACCCAAGCGAAAGTATATGTATAAAAACCTAATTCTAAATATGCTGCCCGAAAAGTAACTATTCCACGCGGACGAAGTCGCGGGCACAGCTAGTATTTACTATGCTAAACGTTTCGACGACAGACACGTGAAAGTATACTAAACACCTTAATTATCATAAAATAACATACCATCCACCATCACATCACATTTAGTAACGGATAAAAATTCAAGAATTTTATTTACATTTTGATATTCTTAAACAATTCTTTTTGAAAATTTAATATTTATATTTTATTTGAGCATTCTAAGAAAATGTCTACGTAGATTAGATCCATAAGGTTTTTCCCACAGTACTACGGTACTGTGACTAATACGATATACACCTACTAATTAATGGCTTTTAAGAAAAGCAAATTGGAGGTGTGACGTATTTTATGCCTAGTAGGCTACGCACATTACGGGGGATATTTTTTCTAGGAAATATTAACGACATATTTTTGCTTAAATTAAGTTGTTTGACGAACTTATCAAGAAGATTAAAATGCCGCAACCGATGAACAATCATCAAACAATCAGATTCCAAAGACAACAGGTTTTCGTACGTTTCTACTATTTTCCAGTATTGCTATATTTATAACAGTCTTCAAACTAAGGCCAGGGAACCAGTCGAACCTGATTACATTCTTGTCGCGTGCTTTAAATGAGTTTTTGTTTAATTATACCTTTCCTTTAGGTTATTGCGTATTTGTTTCAATCGGTTCTTTAAACATGACTTTGATATCTATTCTCACTTCCTCATAATATACCTAAGCTTTATGGATTTATAGTTTACACCTAATAGGGTACAATTCTTTTCATTTCTTTTCTTTTTTTTTTTAATTTACCTAGGATCTGTAAAACTAGTTATAGAATTAAGTACAGATGCGGTTTTAGTTGTTAATTGAATCAAAATTGTTTTGCAAATAAACTATTACGAATATGAAATATACTATGTGTCCTAAATACTGGCCTTTGTTCATATGGATGTTGAATTATTAAGCTAATAAAATACTAGATACACTAACGCGTGATGTATTTAATGAAATAACAATTGCAACAATTGGCAATGGCCAATTGTTGCATAAAATAGAATAACTTACTGACCATTGTTTCAAATCTAACAATATTTAATAAACGTCTAACATGTGTAACAACATTACATGTTGATTGTTTACTTACAAATATCAAATTATAAATGTAATTAAAAACGCCAACACTCATAATAACTTCTGCATCTAACTGGTTTCGAACGCAATTTGTATTTATTTTTTTGATATTAATTTAGTTCTAATGTCAAAAATCGTTTTCTTTTTATATTCCGTTAAAAAATGACGTCCGTCATAGCTTTATCTCCTCAAAATGCATTTGGATATTTTAAAGTTCTAATTTATTCGTGATCTGAAAATAATTATTCATTGATTACTAGGTGAATGGAAAACATAAATCTAAAACATGATTTTTATATGTTTATTTTTGTATAGGTAAATCAATAATAAAATGTTTATTTTAAATTAACTTGTTTATAAAGGTGGCCACAGTCCATTATTTAGTAAATATTATTAATTTATAAATAGTTCTGATAAATGATGGATTTGTAAATGGTTTTACAAATCCATCAATACATGCCTGTTGGTCTAGCGGTTAGTGACCCTGACTGCTATACCGGAGGTCGTGGGTTCGATTCCCACTCAGGGCAAATGTTTGTGTGATGAGCACGATCATTTGTTCTGGTCTGGGTGTAATTTATCTATAATATGTATGTATTTAGAAATATATAAGTATGTTTATCAGTTGTCTGGTTACCATAACACAAGCTCTCTTAGAGCTTAGCTTGGGATCAGATTACCGTGTGTGAATTGTCCAGGGATATTATTATTATTATTACATGTATGGCAAAGAACTGTTCTCAAATAAAGATGAAACGAGGCTTGGTCAGCGGGCAGGTATTCTTAGATTAAATAATGTTTTCTCAAAACAGGTAATTTTGAAGTGGGATTAAATATTGTGTATTTTCCCGGTGATTATCCTATCTTCTACTATAATTATACAGAATCTCTTCCAGATATGATATCTCCGGTACACCTCATAGGAAATTGACAAACAATATTATTCTTGCTATTTCCATCCATAAGCCAAGGTATAATCTATTTATTTACACAAATAGAATAATGCGCAGACTGTTTAATAGTTTACATACAACTATGAGAGCCATTAAGTTACTCAAGTTAAGTGTAACTTATTATTCATGTATTGAAGTCACATTATATGCTTAGAGTTTATTGATACATTAAAATAGTTTGCAGTTGTTACTTGCTGTTTCTATCCTTGTATAGATTGTTAAACGTAATTTGTCACGTTCGGCATGGTTAGTATTGTTTAGCCCTCATAATAGGCAGCTATTTAAATGTTTATTTATTTATCAAAACTAATGAAATTGTAGACTTTTTTTGGTTGATCTCGCTAATATCTGAAACTGCAAGTCATATTTTGAAAAAATCCTTTTGCCTTTGGCAGCCCTATTCTCCAGAAGAAATATTTAACATCGCACTAATTTCCTTGGGAGATAAACAGCGTTTTGGAGAGTATGACCCAAAGATATTCGAACAAAATCTCTACCTTCTCATTTATAAGTTTATTTTTAGATTATTTTCAGATTTAGAGGCTTTCTTAAGCTCGTCTACCTGAGGTGGCCTGGGAACCCTCATAACTGCCACAACAGGTTATCATTTTCGTGTAACTAAGGTCTTTGACCTCTTTACTCATCTTGAGGTGAACCCGCTTGGTATTTACTCTCGAACTGTTTACGAATGTGACATAATATCACCTAAATCAATGTTGATTGTATAAATCTTTAGGCTTTTTCGAGTAAGTACATGCAACTCCAGTTTACACATTCTTTAGTCAATAAATATGTACAATATATATATTTAAGTTATATATAGTATTTGTGTATATGTATGTTTTATATTTTGTAGTTTTATAATTTGAGTCGCACACTCTGACTGCCAATATTAACACCTTCTCCTTTCGCGGGTCTGCTGGCAGAAATTTCTTAAGAAATAAGCAGTACCTTTGTACATAATTTTTAAATATGAAATGTTATCTATTAATGTGTTGTGTGTACATAAATTATTAAATAAATAAATAAATAAATGAGAAAATATTATAAGTAAGAAGATATAACTAAATGTCCTCAGGTATTTTAATACGTATAACCAATTGTTTTTATTTTAGTAACAGAAATTAAATGTATTTTTATCAGAACTGGATTTTTGGAAATACATTTTCTATTAAAAGAAAATTTGAACTAAATAGAAATAAAAATATACAAAGAATTAATTTATATTCGCCATTAAAGCATATGATAAAATTATACAGTGCAGTTTTAAACTAAATTATGTTACAAACAAGTTGTATGTTCTACAAAACATAAGTATTATATACGTCAAATACTATGGGTGCAAGCAA
Source organism: Autographa gamma (assembly GCA_905146925.1). NCBI lineage: Eukaryota > Metazoa > Arthropoda > Insecta > Lepidoptera > Noctuidae > Autographa > Autographa gamma. The sequence continues at coordinate 5,725,047 of LR989858.1, forward strand.
TTTTTATGGTTCCAGTGTTCGAAAGAATTTGATCGCTTTAGTACAAATGTTTTTAGGAAATTATGATAAAAAAAAATTCTAACCATGTTCTGAACAATATTTTTAATAAAGACCATACAAAACAATAAGATGTATTAATTAGTAATCGCGGTCAAATTATAAACAGTAGGTACAAAATAAGAGTAGGTATAGGACGTTTAATCCTTGGTCATGTTTGATGATACAATCAGCATAATATTTAGCACCGAGCTTCTAGTCGTGAATAAAATACTAAGGTCCCCGACGTGTAATAAGAGTGTAGTTATGCAAATTTAATTAATATAAGTAGATAATAGTTGTGTAACGTAATAAGTTGGATAAATACGTAAGTTGGCCCGTAAAAGGAATGCAAATAATTATTTTACAAGAAATTAAATTATTCCTACCTTAATGATAGTAATTAATAACGATGAAATAAGGAATGAGGTAACAATCAATAAGGTCAAGTAACAAGGCCTATTATTGTTTGCGGATTCTATCAATTATACTTTCGTGAATATTAATGTTTTCCCTGAACAAGAAAACGAAGTGTTGACAGACAGCTAGGTACGCAATATTACGGCTATTAGTTTTACGTCCCATAAAGTTTGTAAATGGCTTCACCGCGTACTAAAACCGGCATCGAGTATATTCTCAGTTATATTCGAGTTCCAAACCGACGAAAACGTAAGAAAGCTCGTTCCCACATTGAAAATCCAGTTCTAGTTATAGTACAACGAACTACACGATCGGAAGTCTTCTTCTATGTAAGTAGTTAGGCTACAGCTACAGTTTGAAACAGAGAAAAATATACAGGTACGTCTTCTTCATAATGGGCCATTAACTTTTCTACCATCCTTGCCGATGGCTAATATCTACAAAACATGTGCATAAAGTTTGTTGCATATGTAAAGGTGAAGAACGAAGAAGAAGCGATTATAATGTTGAACGATTTCCACTGCCAATTCATATCTTTATATAGTAGGAACTATTCACCTGCTATGGGAAAAACAAACATTTACTACAACAACAAAGTGGGCGTATAATTTATAAAATACGTTATAATCTATTTGTCTACAACTTGATGTATTAAATTTAATGATTTTGTTACTCGTTGTTTGTTATAAATACATTGTACGTTCTGTCCATCGGTTGCACAATTTGCGTCTTAGCATTGCTAGGCGCGCGTGTGACATTGAATTTACGCATTTTCGAACTGACCCTCTTGTCAATACCGTATGATCAAACCGTGGGAACCACATGGAATGTACAAAATCATTTACGTCATGTGTTAATGGCAATCACAGAAATAAATAAACTAAAACAAGCACGTAATTATAGAGTGAAAGGTCTATTTATGGAAGAGTTCAATAGGTAAGCTTTTGTTTACCGGTATTTAAGCTGTTCTAGAACTGATAATTTAAAGTAAATAACAGAGGTAGTTACGCACAATTTGTTTATGCATAAATCGGTTATCAGACTTGACTTTTATTTATCAGACCCTTTTTACTTCCTATTGAAATCAAATTATAAATTATACTGATTCATACTTCAAGTAACCTTAAAACTAAACGACAAGTAATTACAGAATAGAATGTAGGGTCATTCCCCAGTTCCAAGCTGCGTATCGGCTGTATATTTTAAAACATAGTCCATCTTTTCAAACGATCCCATGAGACCCTGACATATGGCCTTTACTTAGACCAAAAACATTGGCCCAACAGTATTCTTATTTTATAAATAAAAAAGTGCTAGTCTTTAGGTTTATCTCAATAAATGGCGAAATGCACTTCTAGTCCATCAATATTTGTTACCTTTATTTCGTTGACGAAATATTCAATGTTTATACCCCAGGTAGAGGGGCTACTTCTATCTAAGTTTTAATTAAAATGGGTGGCTTTATCTAACATCCGTGACTTTCATTATTAGTCTGAGCGTAGATAACATTGCAGTCCTTAGTTGATACAGTTGACAGTTGGAGGTAATGTCGTAACTCATCTCATTTGTATGAGAGACGCGCGTACATCGTTAATTCACGACTGTTCAAAACCGACTGCCGCTTTACAACTACACTTTAATATACGGTTTCACTGGGGAAATAAACTGTTATATACTGTAGCTTAAAGTTTACGAGATCGTAGACCGGCGAAATTAGAAAAGATCTCGCCTTGCGTTACCCCTTCGACGCAATGAATGCAAAACATTAAACGCGCCTCCGTGACAAAACAATCCTACTGTGACTAGAATATTAACTGATCGCTCAGAATTGTTATTTGCCCTCAGAAAGATTCGTGCACGAGCCAATTTAAATAACATCTACATTCTCTATAAAAACTATTTCACAATAGAACTTTATGCTAATTAAATAAAGTCAATGCTGAATCTAAAGGTTTTATTATAACAAGAGCGAACAATTAATATTGGTAATAGTGAAGGCTGACTAATGTTACGGACGTCATGAGGTAAGTGACATTGATCAAGTCGATATTTGTCGTTAAGATTAATATTATCAAAGCTACATTCTGTAATGTCTATGACATCCTGTTACACAGACTTACAATTTGAAAGTGTATCTGTTTTGTCGCAACAAACAGTAAAGTGCAATATAAAATTAAACCGAGTATTAACTTTAAACTTCCGAGTAATTTAGGTACTTTGTTTTAAAAACTTTTAACTATAACCGCCTTGACATAATTAGGCTTGTACACGCTTATCGGATGCACTAGGTGATTGCGAAACAATAAATTGTAAGAGAGTTAAAAAATAATACTAGATTGAATCTTTTTATTTAATAACAACTGCGTTTTTGTCTCTTGCACAATTGTTAAACTACACAAGAATTACCATAACTGGTTTGTTATTTAATTACCTTTTGCAATGTCAAGTTCAAGAATGAATTTGAACTTTGCAAACTTTTAGCTAATTATGGAAATGCACTGATGGTGAATATTGTAACTTACCAATTTAATTATGGCGAACTTAGGTATGTAATTACTGTTTTATGTAATTAAATTATCTTGGATACCTACACTTACGTCCTGATATAGTAAAATGTATCTAAGCTAAGAAGAAGAAAATATAACATCAAAAATAGTTAGCGCTCATTTTATTTTTCTATTATACCTAGTTATATTGCTATACCAAGGGTGTATATGAGCATAGTTTGAATAAGTTAGCAATCCCACCTATGAATGTCTTAAATTTTAGTGAGAATTATAGTTAGTTTAAACTGCCTCGTTGGCCTAGTCGTGCTAAGCGCACCTGCTACGCTAGAGGTCTTGGGTTCGATTCCCGAGTCGACCAAGGTGTTATTGGGGTTTTCTATTAAATTCTCAGTAACAGGTCAGAGTTTGGATTTGTGCCCGGTTAGTAGCAATAGGCTCGCCTCCTATTACATGGGACCTTAACATATTGGCGAACTGTGGGTGTACCTTGGTACGCCTCTGCCTACCCCTTGGGGGATACAGGCGTGATGATATGTTTTATTATAGTTAGTATTTATAATCACAACAACAAAGTATAGTGTCTATGAGTAGAGAAAAAAATATGATTGTAACTGTACGAAAATTTTCTAAAGGCATGTAGTTTAATATAAACAGATTGCTATTACAGTTTCACAGGCGTTAATACGCGCGATGCTATAAATCATAACTTACCTCTGCTCACGTATTTTCCAGGGACCCTTTATTATAATACAACTGGGAGTCAACATGAAAACAATAACTCATGATTAGTGTCTCCTCTTAAAATTTATTTAGATGTGTGTCCTAAATAAAACACAACTTTTAGGTTGCCTTTAAATACATTTCGGTAATAATACGCTATAATCTAGATTTTTAATTTATTTTGGTATAAAAATCTATACATACAATAAAATTGTAGAAAAGTGGTGTCTGTACAATGGAAATAAAAACAAAAAAAGTAGCAAGGGTTGTTATAATATCGATGCCGAACCAGAAATTATAATTAATTTTTTTTTGTCTGTTTGTCTGTGTGTTTGTGCACGCTAATCTCAGATACGGCTTACTCGATTAAGATGCGGTTTTCACGAATATATTGTAGTAAGCTTCACTTAACATTTAGTGTTTATTTCATGTCAATCGGTACATAAATAAAAAAGTTATGTCAATTTGAAAAATCACGGCGAACATTTGTTAAGGAATTCTATCAGAGTTAAAAGCTGCAGGCCAACCTGTGCTTGGCGAACTTAAGAGGCTCTTCAATTCCGTCATAGCCATTGGGACAACTCCGGAGGCGTGGAGTGGGGGCGTCGTGGCATTGTTTTTCAAGAAAGGTGACAAAAGACTCCTGAAAAACTATATGCCAATCACGTTTGAGTCACGTTTACAAGATGTTCTCGAGAGTCATCACAAACCGTCTTTCCGCAAGATTTGACGCATTCCAGCCACCGGAACAGGCTGGGTTTCGCAAAGGTTTCAACCAACAATGTACCATAGACCACATTCACACGGTGCGGCAGGTTATACAGAAATCCGAAGAGTATTACCAGCCCCTGTGCGTGGCCTTTGTGGACTATGAGAAAGCCTACGACTCAGTCGAGGGCTGGGCTGTTTTGGAATCCTTGCAGCGATGTCGATTGGCAGTACGTCAAGGTACTAAGAAGCCTGTACAGTATGGGTTCAATATCCGTCCAAGTACAAAACCACCGAACAAAATACATCCAGCTGCACCAAGGTGCTAGACAGGGAGATGTCGTATCTTCAAACCTGTTCACCAATGCACTGGAGGATATGTTCAAGACGCTGGATTGGAACGGACTGGCAATCAATCTATACATATAATAAAAATGTAGAAAAGTGATGTCTGTACAATGGAAATTTCTACAAAAAAAGTAGCACGGGTTGTTATTATATCGATGCCGAACCCGAAATTATAATTATTATTTCTTTTGTCTGTTTGTCTGTATGTTTATCAGAAACGGCTTATTCGATTTAGATGCGGTTTTCACAAATACATTATTCACTTAACATTTAGTGTTTATTTCATGTCAATCGGTTCATAAGTAAAAAAAATATGTCAATTTAGAAAATCACGGCGACCATTTAAATTTGTTTAGGTATTCTATCAGAGCACGTACACGCCTCGCGCCTGCGCGTCTATCTCCCGAGCCTTTTCCCAACTATGTTGGGGTCGGCTACCAGTCTTACCGCTGAATACCGTATTTTACAAGGAGCGACTGCCTATCTGAGCTCCATAACCCATTTTACTGGGTGACACAGTATTTTCCCATAATAAGATTGGTTGTTAACTTAGCGAATTGACTTAACGACTGCTAAGATCTATGTATGACGCGCCAGTGCGTCCGTGCCTATATAAAGCGCGCTGAGAGCCGCGCCGCTGCCATTAGGATTCAGTTATTCGTAGCGAACGCACGTATCCTGGAGACTATCTATAGGCGAATAGTTGCCATTCACTTGAATACAGACATTTTGCATATTTCATTTATTAATATTTTAGGGTTTGTAGGTTAGGTTCTTTTTCTTATATTTTTTTTAAATTTTGTCAATAAATATTGTGAGTATTTTAATTAGGTTAGGTTAGGCATTTCTTTTCTTGATTTTCTTTATTAATTACGTGGTTCTCACGTCTTAACGTTTATTTTTAGACTGTATAATAATCTGTAATTGTTTATAATTTAATTGTTTACGATAAGACGTGTTTTCTAAATAACTGTGTGTTAATTAGTAAGTACTATTTTATTGTAAGAATGCCTCGAGGAAGATCCAACCTCTCCCAATCTAGCAGAAATGCTAAAAGGATGAGATTAGTTCGATCACAGGAATCTGAGCAAGGTCGTGAGGCAAGGCTCTCTGCAGCTCGGGAACATCAGGCTAGGGTTCGTGGTGCAGAAACTTCGACTGAGCGAGAATCTCGACTTAGTTCAAATCGTTCTCGAATGATGACAACTCGAAATAGGGAAAACGGGGAACAACGAAAGGCACGTTTATCTGCCGATCGTGAAGCTCACGCGCTATCGCGTGAGTCTGAGACTTCTGCTGACAGGGAAACCCGCTTGAGCTCCCAGAGAGTACGTACAAGAAATGCTCGATCCCAGGAGACACAAAACGAACGGGAAGCACGTCTCACTGCTGATCGTGAAGCTCATGCACTATCGCGTGAATCAGAGACTTCTGCTGACAGGGAAACCCGCCTGAGCTCCCAGAGAGTACGAACAAAAAATGCTCGATCCCAGGAGACACAAAAAGAACGGGAAGGACGTCTCACCGCTGATCGTGAAGCTCATGCACTATCGCGCGAATCAGAGACTTCTGCTGACAGGGAAACCCGCTTGAGCTCCCAGAGAGTACGTACAAGAAATGCTCGATCCCAGGAGACACAAAACGAACGGGAAGCACGTCTCGCTGCTGATAGTGAAGCTCATGCACTATCGCGTGAATCAGAGACTTCTGCTAAAAGGGAAACCCGCCTGAGCTCCCAGAGAGTACGAACAAAAAATGCTCGATCCCAGGAGACACAAAAAGAACGGGAAGGACGTCTCACTGCTGATCGTGAAGCTCATGCACTATCGCGTGAATCAGAGACTTCTGCTGACAGGGAAACCCGCCTGAGCTCCCAGAGAGTACGTACAAGAAATGCTCGATCCCAGGAGACACAAAACGAACGGGAAGCACGTCTCACTGCTGATCGTGAAGCTCATGCACTATCGCGTGAATCAGAGACTTCTGCTGACAGGGAATCCCGCCTGAGCTCCCAGAGAGTACGAACAAAAAATGCTCGATCCCAGGAGACACAAAACGAACGGGAAGGACGTCTCACTGCTGATCGTGAAGCTCATGCACTATCGCGTGAATCAGAGACTTCTGCTGACAGGGAAACCCGCCTGAGCTCCCAGAGAGTACGTACAAGAAATGCTCGATCCCAGGAGACACAAAACGAACGGGAAGCACGTCTCACTGCTGATCGTGAAGCTCATGCACTATCGCGTGAATCAGAGACTTTCACTGATAGGGAAATTCGTTTGAGCTCTCAAAGAGCACGAACTTTGCGGTCTAGAGAGGTGGAAAGTAGTTGCAATCGTGAATCTCGATTGACAGCTGATCGAGAGCGACACAACAATAATAGACTTCTTGAAAGTGATGCTGAATATCGACAAAGATTACAAACAGCTAGAGAAAACTATGAGCAGACCCGTCAGAGCGAGCAAAATTATTTAATAGCTGAGAGAGAACGTGTAAGGGAAATTCGGCAAGAAGAAACTGCAGACGAACGCCAGTCACGGCTGAATGCCGACCGAGTTGCGCATACAATCAATAGAATGGTGTCAAGATCGCTAGAAGATCCAGAAAGTGGAGTGGAGATTGAAATCCTTTCATGGGCGAACAAAGAGAAATCAGGTTATTCATATTCGCCCAGAATTGATTACTCTGAATTTGCCATTATAGGAGGTATGGTTGTATGTTGTCAATTTTGTGATGCCTTAAAATGGCAAAAAGAACCAAATGGCATATGCTGTTCAGGTGGCAAAGTCCTCATTGAAAATTTCCGTGAACCTCCAGACATTATAAAAGCTTTGCTTAATGGGGAACATCCTCTGTCAAAACATTTTTTGGACAATATCCGTTTTTATAATAGTGCATTCCAAATGACATCTTTTGGGGCCAAACAAATCACAGAGGGCTCTTTCATGCCAACTTTTAAGGTGCAGGGCCAGGTTTATCACCTTATTGGATCTTTGCTTCCACAAAATGAGCCTCAATTTCTTCAAATTTATTTTGTATCAAATTACAATGAACCAGCTCATATCCGTCATGATAACTTTCCTCGATTGAACATCGACCTTATATCTCAACTTCAAAATATGTTACATCAAGTAAATCCGTATGTCAGAAGTTTCAAAGCTGCAATAGATTCCATCCCACAAGGCCAAAATAACAATTATAAAGTTATAATTAAGGCTGATAGACGTCCTGTGGAAGAACACCGTGGAAGGTACAATGCTCCTGCTGCAGACGAAGTTGCAGTAATCTTAGTCGATCAGGAATGTGACAGACGTGATTTAGTATTACGTACTCATGATGATCGGTTACAACGCATTTACGAAACACATCGAGCTTATGACGCTCTGCAATATCCATTGATATACTTCCATGGTGAGGATGGGTACAATTTCGGAATCTATCAAGTTAATCCAAGGACTAGAATAACAAATTACAGTAAAAAAATATCAGCCCTACAGTTTTATTCTTACCAGATACAAATTAGACGGAATTGTTTTAATTATTTGCAACGATTTCGAGGATTATTCAGCCAATTCATTGTCGATATGTACGCAAAAATAGAGACAGAGAGGTTAATTTATATACGCACTAACCAGACACGATTACGTTCTGAGGATTATGTGCATCTGCGAGACGCAATGCAGCAAGATAATAACGTGGAGAACATGGGACGATTAGTTATCTTACCGTCAAGCTTTATAGGAGGTCCACGATACATGCACGAGCGTACTCAAGACGCCTTTTGCTATGTTCGTAAGTACGGCCGACCTGACCTTTTTATCACTTTTACCACTAACCCAAAGTGGAATGAAATTTCAGAAGGGCTTTTTGTCGGCCAAGCGCCACATGATCGGCATGACATAATAGCTCGAGTGTTTCACCTTAAACTCAAGCTGATGATTGCCCTAATTACAAAAGAAAAGGTTTTCGGACCATCAGTGTGTTTTATGTACAGCGTTGAGTGGCAGAAACGGGGCTTGCCACATGCCCACATTCTGCTGTGGTTAGAAGAAAAACTTAGACCTGATTCTATCGATACTGTTATAAGTGCTGAATTTCCCGATAAGACCCAAGATACCGTGTTATTCGATTTTATCAAGACTCATATGATTCACGGACCATGCGGCACGTTAAACAGAAATTCTCCCTGTATGCAAGAAGGTCGTTGCTCTAAAAGATACCCTCGGGCCCTTTCAGAACAAACAATATCAGAAGAAAATGGGTATCCATTATACCGTCGAAAGTCACCACAACAAGGTGGTTTTACAGCTAAAATAAGATTAAATGGCCAGGAAATAGATGTTGATAATAGATGGGTAGTACCTTATTCACCGGTCTTATCACGAACCTTTCAAGCTCACATCAATGTCGAGGCATGTAACAGTGTTGAATCCATCAAATACATTTGTAAATATGTGAATAAGGGCTCTGACCAAGCAACTGTGGGGTTCGCTAATAATGATAACGATGAAGTTACAAGGTTTCAGTCGGGCCGGTATATAAGCTCCTCTGAGGCAGTTTGGCGTATTTTAAGTTTTTCGATCCACGAGAGATACCGACCCGTCATCCACCTTGACGTTCATCTTGAAGGTGGACAAAGGATATACTTCAACCCTGATAATGTAACTGAGCGTTTGGACAACCCAAGACGAACCACGTTGCTCGCTTTCTTTAATCTTTGTGAAACAGACGCATTTGCTAGGACACTCTTATACAACGAAATTCCATCGTACTATACCTATAATAAACAGCAGGGTATTTTTAATCGCAGAAGACGTGGAACAGCTGTGGTAGGTGAACCAGGTATTTTTAAAGATCATGTCATTGGTAGGGTTTATACGGTTCATCCAAATAACTCCGAATGCTTTTACCTGCGCCTACTGCTGCACGTTGTCCGAGGGCGTACTTCTTTTGCCGATCTACGAAAGGTTGACAATATCGTTCACCCTACATACCAGGCCGCTTGCAGGGCACGTCACTTGCTGGATGGGGATCAACATTGGGATGATGCTTTGTCAGAAGCAAGTGTTAGCGAAAGTCCTCATCGGTTGCGACATTTATTTGCAGTCATGCTGGTGTTTTGTGCTCTTTCTGACGCCGCTCAGTTGTGGTATAAGTATCAGAACAAATTGGATGAGGATTTTTTTAGGCACGTACAACTTATTGATAACAACCCAATTGAGGAGAGATTACGTGAAAATCAATTGAATCGTTGTTTGTTGGCTATTCAAGATATAGTGACATCTATTGGGGGTAATCCTATTTCTCAATATGGCATGCCGGAAGCATCATGCGACGGTGAAGGTATTAATAGAGATTACGCGATGGAAACCAACTATGATCCAATTGACCTTCCAAACTTTACAGACTGGTGTCTCGAGGCTAACTGATGAACAGCGTCTGATATTTGATCGGGTGTGCCGCAGCGTTGATAGTACTTTGGGAGAAATGCTATTTGTAGATGTACCCGGTGAAACGGGTAAAACATTTCTTACGAAAGTTATTTTGGCGAAAGTACGAAGCCAAGGTAAAATCGCGCTTGCTGTCGCTTCATCAGGCATAGCAGCCACATTGTTACCAGGTGGGAAAACTGCTCATACAATGTTCAAAATTCCGATTGATTTAAACCTCACAGAAAGCCCTGTTTGTAATATTTCAAGAAACAGCGATAAAGCTAAGGTTCTTCGTGATTGTACCCTAATTATATGGGATGAGTCCTCAATGGCCAATCGAAAAGCAGTAGAAGCAGTAGACAGAACGTTGCGTGATGTCAAGCAAAATGATCAACCCATGGGTGGCATTACAATGCTTTTTTGTGGCGATTTTCGTCAGACTCTCCCTGTAATACCACGTGGAACAAGGGCTGATGAAGTTAGAGCCTGCCTGAAGAGTTCTCGACTGTGGCATAACATTATCCCGTTGCATTTAAAATTAAATATGCGTGCGCAAATTGGAGGCAACGAAAATGCTCAAGAATTTTCAGATTTGCTGCTTGAGATTGGTAACGGCGTGTATCCGCAGGAACAAGGAAAAATTGTTCTTAATGAAAATCTATGCAAAATAGTTTCATCAATGCGAGACCTCTTATCATCGGTGTATGGAAACGCAAAACAAATACCAACTTGCGAAAATTCTTGGCTTTGCGAAAGAGCTATTTTGACGCCACGGAACGATCAAGCAGCAAGAATAAACGCTGAAATTTTGAGCTATGTTCCGCTGGACTATGTTGAGTATGTCTCCATAAACAGAGTTATGGAAGAAGGAGAATCTACAAGCTACCCAGTAGAATTTTTAAAATCCCTCAATGCTCCTGGACTACCAGCACATAAGATAAAATTAAAGATAGGTGCACCCATAATGCTTCTTAGAAATTTAAGCCCCCCAAAATCTTGCAATGGCACCAGATTAAAAGTGACCAATTTACAACGTAACCTGATAGAAGCAGAGATTTTAACAGGGTGTGGAAAAGGTGAAAGTGTTTTCATTCCTCGGATTCCTCTCATTCCAAACAATTTCCCTTTTAGTTTTAAACGAGTCCAGTTTCCAGTTAGCCTGTGTTTTGCGATGACAATTAATAAAGCCCAAGGTCAGACGCTGAAAGTTGTGGGTGTAGATTTAAGTATCAGCTGTTTCTCGCACGGTCAGCTGTATGTGCCTATGTCACGGGTAAGCAATCCTAGGAGCCTTTATGCTTTCATCCCCGATGGCCATACGTCAAATGTCGTGTACAGAGAAGCATTACTGTAAAGTAAAATTTTTGCTACCCAAGCGACGGTATATGTTGAATAACTTAATTCAAAAGATGCTGCCTGAAAAGTCACTATTCCACGCGGACGAAACCGCGGGCACAGCTAGTTAAAAATAAATAGCTACTATTATTTTACTTAGACGGTCAATTTAGTATAGTCCTTATTTTGTAATTGTTAAGGAACATTATGCAGGGTAAATTATTTCAACAACTATTATTTCAACAGACTAAAAGCGCTATAATAAACATGAAAGGCGTACTTAGTTGTAATGAACACGCCTACGATATTTAATGCATGAAGTTTTATACATTTTAGTATTGCTCAGAATTTCTGTGCAGGCGTTTCAAGCATTATTATCATACTACTTGTCGTTTGGTACATTGCTCATGCAAATTAAGTAGGCGCTTAGTTAATTTATATTTATTATTTACGTTATCAGTAAACTGAACCTGCTTATTGAATATGTTTATTTTACGATGATATCAGTTGAATAATGGATGAAACAGTTGATATACGGGATTTTTATACTATTATATGCGCATTTACACTTTTCAATACAAACAAAAAATAACAAATATTTAAACTGGTTTTGTAGAGCATATTAATATTAAAATATTTTCGAACTCGGCGTCGTAGTGTCATGTTTTATGAGGAAGTGCATGAACTCATGTGACTGATTAGTTGTTTAATCTTAGAAAGGTTAACCGGTCAACACCCACACTTGTTTATTTCCTATGTTATCATTTGACGTAGGGTGTGTCCCATGGTTATAGAGTCAAGTACAATCACTCTTTTGGTGGCTTAAAAAGCGGAAGTATTTAATCATCTTTATAATTTTCCAATTAAATTTTATTGAGATTAAGTTAATTAATGTTTTTTTTAGTTTTCAAAACTTAGATCAATCGTCAAAAATACTATTGCTTTCTCCAGTCCTTTGTGTTATTTTTTAGAATGAAAACTTAGTCCCATGAAATAAACTGAGTTAATTGTATTTAAGGCACTATATTCATTTTAGTTGCTCATTTACTTAAGGACTAAAGATAAACAAAATACTATGATTTAAACAATATATTATTATTATACTATAGTTACAACGTCCATTGCATAGTTATGACCATAGAAAAATTGCATACCAAAGCTTTCTCTGTTTAAACGTGACATGTACCTAGTGACGTCACCGCTACGCGCTACGAGACACGTGCTACGCTCACCTTTGGTATCTTTCACAATGATGCATCTTACATGCGCGTCTCCTACAATACATAAGAGTTGTGCAGCAAATACATAACTTTAAGTAAATAAAAATAACAAATAATATAAGCCATTGACAGTATATATACGACAAATATATCACTTACTTGAGTACTTGATTTAAGACAGCTTTGATATTACTTTGATTAATTATAATTGGTTTTTATGAACGGTGACACCGTTTAGCGATTTATTACCTCCATGGTACGTATATCCTGAACAATGTATCACAGGGCCTGCATGTGCAGAGCTACATTGGTTATTTAAAATAGAACTTTAACTAAATATGATTATTTTTATCATGCGAATTTAATTTTAATTATTTTTTATAGTATGTTGAGTTCTGAGGATTACACGAATGATAGACATTGAAAAAAAACTACTTTTACGGATTTAATCGTATCGTAGTTTTATATAGTATTTAGCCTTTAGCCTAAAATACTTTACAAGGGAGTAATAGATGAAAAGATATCTATGAATAATATTGGATTAGATCTAATCTTAAGTAATCTTAAATTAACGTTATCTCGTGCAATACAGAATTATCTATTTAATGTAACTACAACTTTAAGTGATAATTAATCTTTTGTCTTAAGTGTTTTAATTGGTCAAGGTAGAATTATGCAACTCGATTCCTTCAATATTAACTTAATCCACATATATTTATTTCAAACATATTACAATATATTATAATTATTATTATTTATCGAACTAATGGAGTATAAATAATTTCAGACTTGAAGTTTTCAGCTTTATTATATATATTAGACAGTAGTATGTTTTTAATGTTCACACACACAATACGTGTTTTGAAAAGTAAAAATACCTAGATATTAGTGTATGGAAACAAATATAATGCGCCTATTATACTGGCCTGAACTAAAGAAAGTGTAAACAGGTGTGCAGGTCAGTGCAGGTCTTCTTAAATACGAGCAAATCAAGTACTTTGACACTTGAACAATTATAATTATATATGAGATGCTTAGTAAATATATCTAGACATACGTATGTGCTTATGATAAAGGCATGTCTGGCGTATTAACTCGATCTATTTGTTTGTTTATTTATCTGGTCATTGCTTATCAACTTTAATACGATACTATATTATTTACACCAGATTCTCATAATTATATAAGTGTTATAAAAACAGCTCAATCCCAAACGTGACTATTAGTTTTTCATTCCCGAATTATAACGATTTTACTCTTATTAAGCGTATCAATAAGAAAAAATATTTGTAGTCTTTGAAATAAGCTACCTGATCGATAATTCTAACGCATCATTAACATTAAAATTAACAAAATTAATCTTGTACAAATAAGGTTGTTTAAGGTTGCTCATACAAAAAGTTAAGTGCATTTAATTTAGGTTACTTAGTATGCTATTTGTATCGCTAAAGTCTGCAAACTAAACATATGCTTCCTAGATACGAAAAAAACAATCGTGTTTGCTTTGTTTTTTTGTTACATAATATGTCGTTTAGTTATCGTTAAAATAAGTAAAGCAAAATAAAACCGCAAGGCCTTTGGAATAACAGACACGCACAGACTTGCGTAACCTTCCAAATTTAAGGAAAATACCTACTTTAGACGTGTTTTGTCCTAGGTCAATACAAAATAATGTTCGCCAAATAACAGTAAATATTTAAGTTTAAAATTTCTCAGTTACATTTTTTTTGTTGTACCGATTTAATATATTTGATTCCAAGAGTGATAATTTTATTAGTTGGGGATATATACAATTTCAAGCATGTTTAATATTCTTAACTTATTTAATTTGTAAACTTCATTTAAACTAAAATTTTAAATTATACATTTGTTCGAAGCAAGCACAATAATTTTAGTTTGGGTAGGTAACTGTCGTTAAAATATAAAAATAGAACCAGACAACTTAAAATATATTCATTAGGTATTTACGCTATTTATTATACGTATATACGCTTTGTCTAGTCTGCATAAAATTAGTATGTCTCTAGAATAGCACTACATTTTTGTTACAATGTTCCTTAGTTTAGGTTTCTTTAATATGTTTCACGAATTGTGCTCAGGGGCAATTTATTTAAGGTAACAAATATTACACATGTCACAGTCAAAACTCGTAACTGGTCAAAAATACTTTTAACTGAAAAAAACAGCTTTTAAAAGTTTTGACTTCACTGGTTGATCAATTCAGGTTTTGCCTGAAAGTCATTATTTATTAGTGCTTATGACTGAAAAAAATAATTTACTCCTCAAAAAGTTAGTCCATATTACTTTTGACTTGCTTAGTTGGTCAATAATTAGTTTTGAATGTTATTTCAGTTCGAAATGTTGTTTCAGTAATAAGTACTTTTGTTCGGTTACGAATTTTGACTGTAACATACACACGTTAATAGGATAAGATGATAGATAAGCAATTGTATGTAGGTACACATTGCACAATGTATTTATTTGAGATTATACGATTGTTTGGATGGCAATACCCGCGTAATTTATACCTTGCCGGTAGAAATTCACAAATGTTAGGACACTTTTTTTATTTTAAACAAACTAATATCAAATTTCATCAAGAATGATCAAACGTGATAGTCTCTTTTTGATGATTGATTTTAATAAAACAAAACTCTTAGCTATTTTAGATAAGTTAAGGAAAACGGTATATATTAGCTGGATAATATGATCCTTGATAAGATGTATAACATCTACATCCTCTTTTCCGTTCATAGATTACCATCTTTGTCAGATGGCAAAGTACAATCTGGTATAGAGAGTAATCAAAGGTGACCTTTAATTAATTACCATGGGCAAGTGGCATGACGTGACGTAACGAAACAAAACATTTTTTCTTAGTAAAACCACAACTAAGGAAAGTTTTGCACATGCACGGAATGTAAATATTTTATCTAAGGTTGAAAACATTTTATAAACAAAATAAAAGGATTGTCATAAACATTTAAAGACATTATGACGCATAAAACGAAAGAAAATCGTACTTTTCAAAACTTGTGCGTATGTTAATTAACTAGTTTTCAAGAAGAAACTGGTTTTAGCTTTTTTTTTAATAAAGAAATTGTGGTGTCTCAGAAGAACTATAAGAGTATATGGATATCGGTTAACAAATACCTGCACACAAGAAGGGGAAAATTTATTATTATTATTAAAATGCAAAATGGTAAAAAATTTCGTGGATCTCCACAACGTCTTAAAATAACTATAAAATATCTTAAATTTCCTAGAATTGAGCCCTTAAGCCGTGTTACATCTATATCAGTACATTGCTTTAGATAATAGGGAACCGTGTTATAACGATGATAGTTGAACTATCTGCCTTCTCAATTCTTGTATCTAAATAGTACAATAATAATGTACTTACTAAGTTTCAATTAGATACTAAAAATGGCCCAGCAAATAACCTTTATATACATGACCATTTATATTACAAATAGATATATAAGTATATTACTGCTACTTATCTTACTGTCTATTTTAAACATCAACATTTGGCATATTCGGTGCACTTGAAAAAAATAATCTGATTATCAGATGCCAGTTATGTCAAAACATTAGTGAATCCTAGCATTATAAATATTTACATCGTTTTTAAGATAAGTATCATGTTATCTGTAGACAAGGCCAGTAGGAAATCGTAGATTTGATGTTACCGTAAGATAAAAGATCTAAGAAAGAGTTAAAGCCTGTCTGGAAATATAATATATTATAATTTATACAGTCATTAACATTTACGGCTCAATAAAACGAATTGTAACGCTTTGTGTTTTGTTTGTCTTCTCGTTATGACGATATTAAACAAATTAAGTCATTATTATAGGTGTTCTGTAAAGTGGTGTATGTCTTTTTTATGTAAATTTACTAAACAAATAATTTCCAACACGTCTTTGTGATCAAATCATGAACTTCAACTTCTGAGTATCCTACCTTTAAACCAATACAACGATTAACAAAATATTAATAAAATCTGATACCTAGTTACATTCGATTTGGTCCTGAAGCATAGGTATCTTGTGAAATCCGAAAGGTTGACGAACTTCGAGGTTCTGCACATGGGTCAATATTCATTCCACGCCATATGATTGAGTTCATTTAAAAATATGCCCGTTAAGTTTTACTAAGTATTTCAGTATTTATTTACTCAGTCGATATTCGTCCAAAATTTTGCGTATCTAAACGTACTGTGACAAAGGAATAAATTGACAGGGACTCTAAGCGTGTTTTCCTTCATTTGCTAGAATTAAAAGGCATAAAATTAAGAGGAACCGAAAAACCGCGACATATGGTCATAATATACACGATGAAGTTCTGCTCTGTCTCAGTGAATGAAATGGAGATGCACCTGTTGGTTACAACCAGTAGTCTGGCAGTCTCTTCCTCCGAGCAAAGGAAGTCAATAAGATTACCACTAGAAAAAAGTATGAAGAATTTAATCATTTAATTGAAAAGAATCAGTAGACATTGCGACAGGATATCAAATCAATCACTTAACAACAAGTGTAACCGCGACCATTTCCCTTCAATTAACTTTTACGACCTTCACGGGACGGTTCACAGCTTCTGTGTCGTTTTTATACACAAAGCTACGAAGAATGCATCTCTAAATTCATTGGTTACAAAATTATCAAGTTGGACATTGTTATGATAATGTAAAATTATGACAATATTTACTCATACATCAGTTTGATTAATAATAAACATTCTAAATCAATTATTCTCTGCATCGCTAATGAAATATGTGTGCTCCCTACAACGATTGCTACTATAAATTAAACCATTCAATGTTTGATACGCTTTAATGATCAATTACAGTGCCACATTTATCATTTCATTGCATTTAAGACATTAATTAAGACACTACGTAATAGTTATAATTAAAATCGTGTATGTTTATTTACACATAAACAGTGCTCTTGTGATAGTTCGAAGCTTAATGAGATAATCCTGGTGTGTGATTTATGCGGTGCGCGGCAATGAGAGCGGCGTGCGGCGGTCGCCGGTGGCTGCGCCCGCGCCGACGCTTCAGTCTGATAATGTATCAGCTCGTAGCAGGCTGGCTACGTGAACGTTCATCAACATATTTTCACGAGTTTTCGTAATTTTAGTTTTTCTAAAGACTTTTGTTTTTAGTTGTAATTTACTTTGATTGTTAATATTCTCGTTTTAAAGACTGGAAAGGAAGTGTTAGTCATATATGGGCGACGTAAATAAAGTTACCACGTTTCCTGACATTATGAGAAAGTGTTTCAAGATGGGTCTATTCAAGAGTGAGTATAGAAATAAGGACACTTTTAGATCCACAATTAATCATTTTGTTCACTATTTTTTATGTTAAGCATGTTTTGTAACGACAATTTTGAATGATCTACCGAGTCACAGGTCCTAGATCGTCAGTAGATATATAATTCATGGAACTACATTCGAATACGTTCATGGTACTCCAAAATCAATAACGGGTTGCCTTGTAAAATTTAGCAATGCATGTAACATAGTTATTTATTCAAAAATACCCACATTTCTCCTATCTATTCGTTAAACTGATAAACGTCAACGGTGTTTATAACTCTAAACACGTACGTTCCAACAACATTTGGCAACAATTAATAAACGTTGTACATTCATAACACAAGCTCTCTTAGAGCTTAGCTTGGGATCAGATTACCGTGTGTGAATTGTCCAGGAATATTATTATTATTATTCAGCATCAACGACAGAAGTTAAAAAAAAAACAAATGAATGAGTGTGTCATCGAATTCGGAAAAGAATAAATCTATTGTCTTGTCCCCCTCTTCCTGATCTTAAGCGATTAATGTCAAGTCAACAAGAAGTCGCGGCCAAACTCGTCTAGATGCGTAACCTTTTTGTGATAGTATTTTCCTCACGACTGTACCTACGTGCTATATTTTATTAGGTATGAACCTAATTCATAGCCGGATAGTAATAGGCGGTGTTGGTGCTGTATTAATATAGGAGGTACACTCGAGTCCACAAAATTACTATTATGAAAAAGCAATAACATTTCCGTGTGAATTTGTTTTGCGAATTTGTGTACACGTCTAATTTTTTTAATGTTTTATGAGCGTGATAATAGATCGTAATTAAATGACTGCAATAATGCTATGCAATGATAGCTGTTAGACCGGAACACTAAAGTGACCCATATTGTAGGACGCCATTACGTCTGGTTTATGCAACACTTGTTACTTTGCTTTCTGCATTTCTTGTTTAGAATCAATTCACAAGACAGTTTGAGCGTACTATCAAGTTAATCTGCGGTATTACTAACAATGCAGATAAAGTCGTATTAGTGAGTTTAATTTTTTTATATTTCAGTGACTAAAGAATTAAAGAAAATCAAAACGAATGCCAATAGGAAGTAAAAATAAAGCAGAAATGCTGAAAAATAAGATATTATGTATAAATTATTTTTGCAATAAACCTAAATAAGGGTACCTACTACCTACCTAAATGTTAACAGGTAAAAATAAATAAACAAGTAGAACAGAACATATCTTTCGCACATAATTATTTTGTTAATTTCAATCAAGCGATGCAGGTACGAAAATAAAAGCACCCTAGAAAAAAGAGATGTGTCTGTTAGTGATGCCGTTAACATATTATACTTTAAGCTAAACATGTAATGATAGTATTTAACAGCAGATTACGAAGAATAAAGGCAGAATATTTTTATAATCTATATTTTTTCTGACTTACATTCACTCACAGTTGCAGTTGAATATTAAAAACAGTCTAGATTTGTACATTATTGAAATATTCAGGGTCTGTATTAATTGTTATTAAAAGGCAAGGTCGTAAAAATACGTATAAATATGTAGAAATACAAAAATGGTTTTAAACGTTTAATTTCAACGATATAAGTATTTCGTCAATCTACATAATAAATGTATAAAGATACTTAAGGATAAAGAATTCGCAGATTTTATTTTTCTATTGTTTACTTGACACGTTAAAATAAATTTATAGAACTTTAATTTGAATATCTACATCGATAATTTTACTGTAGTTATTTTCACTAGTTAGTTTTTTTTTCGCTAGTCTCAACGATGTGTACACTCGTCACCTGTTTCTATCAAGTATTCAGTTTTCAGTAATAAACGTAGACTAACTGTAGTACTCAACACGTGACTGATTACTAAGGGTTTCCTAAATTTAATGAAATACACCAAACTGCAGTCATTTGATCTTTGGCTTACTTAAATCGATGTAAGGGATCCCTAAGTATCGAAAGTCAAGTACAGTGTAAGAGGTTGCATACTTAAATCGATAATAATATGTTTCTTAAGAAATCCATTATCGTCTTTGAGTACGGAAGTTATTCCGAAAGAACCTCTTTCCAGCTGGCTAAATACTCAAATTTTACAATAAAATGCAGTTAAACATCAAAGAACAGGTGACTATCAAGCGGTACCTGTCACTATGACAACTTCAGAATAAAATGCAAGTAATAAATTCCAAATAATTTTACATAACTTTAGACATAATATTTTGCATATAAATTCTATTTTGTATCGTTATTATTAGTTTATTTAAGAAGGTATCTCTATTGTTTTCATTTATAACACCGGTCGTAGACTTATTCTAGTAATGAGCAGCTAAATCAATATTTGCGATACTATCGTATAACAATCATATACAATCAATCAATACAATTGTATACAATACAATGCAATTGTATGTGGAATGCTGCAGATTTGTATCCAGCTAGTACCTAAAATATGACTTTTTAATTTTTTTTCCTAATTCTTGGGCACCTCTGACTAATTTTGAATGAAAGCGTCATGCTGAAAACTTAATTCTCAAAACATAGAAATCTTCATAGATTCCATTAGAAATAGCTTTGGTCTTGGTCTTCAGTGGAAGTATTGTAGACCGTATTTTATATTTAAGTAAAATAATGTTTTGGCAAATTAATTACTGTATAAGTAACGTTATTATGCGCTATTTGCAGACGAAACAATGACCTTTATTTGTAAAAACAGAGACTAAACCATACGTTGTCTATTTTTAAAGTTCGGTCTTTATATAAAGACCATGCAGAAAAACTTAATAGTTCATGAATTATCTAATTAATTAAGTACGTTCTTATTATCTATTTCAATCTTTTCTCATGACATTGTTCTATATTTCATTTCTATGTTACGATTTTCTAACAATACATAATTATAATGCAGGTGGGTTAAAGACTTAAAGATTTGTATCAATACAAATAAATAATATGAAAGAGGTCTGTAAATAATGTCAAATTCATATAAAACAATTAACTCTGGCTTGGTTTTAATGTGTGTAGATGCCTTTATATTAGTATGTTTATTTCGTAAACGTTAAATAAAATACCTAGATCGATATGTCGGCTAGCCCTAGCCAAAATCTGGAAAAGTGCGGAGTGCGGGTGTAACCGCGGGTTTTGACGATTGACTTACGCAAAAATTCAGTAAAAAAAAACTTGGTTGTACCCAAGGTTGCTATTAAGCCTAACTTTATTTTGACGAATGTATTTTGGCATAATCCTAAGTTATGTTAGTTATATTATTAGTTTTTATAAAATTAAACGACAGCGCAAAAAGTTTTATTGTTTTGTTTCGAACCATCCCCATATCTCATAGCACATATACATTACTTGTACCATTATCAAACAAAGCCGACTAAATTACAGTACCAAGTTTAAAAAAAGTGTATCATATTAATTAGCAGTCCCCCTCGAATTCCACCGCGTATTTTTGTTTTAATGTTTTGCGTGGAACCCAAATGCCTCAACTATCTACTATTAATCACTCAATGATATATGTTTCTCCAAATACAAGTCACGAAGGTTTTTGGCCATTCATAACAGCAAATATAAAATGCTCGCATCTGCCGTGTCTTTAGATCGTTGTGTATTTTTCACAGAAGAGAAAAGAAAATTCTGATAATAACAATTTGTCATAAATTCGTTTCAAATTTGCATTCGCATTCGGATTTTATTATGCATTATGAAATATATTTTTTAGTTTAAGTAAAAAAAAACATGTAATAAAAAATGTTCGTGACATAATTTAAATTTTCATTAGTCTGCTCGTTATTGTTAGTTGATTAATTTAGGAAATCGTTGTATTAATTAAAAGCTGATAGAAAAGCAATCTGGTTCAGTCCACTTAGAATGCAATTAAACAATAGTGCATGTTTTGTATAATCTATTCATAATTGTTTTGTATGATTTGCCGGATATTATTACATATGCGCCTTGCTTTCTAACCTTGCTAAAAGTTTTAATTGTTTAAGTTCTAACTTTTGCAATAATTAAACTTTACATATTAACTACAATATTATAAATAACTTAGTATTTGGGACAAAGCATAAATCTTATATTTATTCAAATGTTACTTTAACTATACTTTACCTTTTCTTTTCATAAATGGATCTGTTTGAAAGACATGAGCCTCTGCTTAGAACTAAGGATATGACGATCACTTGACTTAAGTTCTTAAGTAGGTATTTTTATAAAACAGGATGACCAAGTTATTGTAATTACGTTTATTTAACTTGGAAGTTCATACCGGATTTATTATCACAGTGGGTATTTTGTATAAATTCAACTTACATTCAAATAATTAATTCAAAGTCCGCAACAAAACACGGATTAAAATTATGTACCTATAGCGGCTAAATTCAAATAATAACTTTATGCAAAAACACAAAAAAGTTTACATTATGTAGGCCTGTCATACAAATGCGAATAGATTACTACAATTAGGCTTAATTAATTTATCTCTTGACCAGGCAATAAAGGTATATTTAGCAAAACAGAATAATTAACGTTTTTATTTTTAACAGCATTAAGTCATAATGATCGTAGTTTCCTCTCGTAAAATTAGGAAAAAAAGTGTAATTGAAATAGTTCGCATGTTTTATAGGGTTATGCATAATGATTTGTTAGTAAAAACTTTTAATTAAAAATAGGTTGATGCCCTTTTAAAGTTTATTTAAAAATGTGATAGCTCCAGAAAATTATGCATTCGAACTCATGAAAAACAAACAATAATTATTTCTAAAATTAGTCCTAGTTGCTACATTGCCTATTAGTCCCTAACAAGTACATGGGTTTTTCTTAAAGGGATATCAAAAAGTGCCCTTAAAAACCCTACTAAACATATTACATGAATAATAACAATTCTTACTAATTCTTCAGACTTGGTCCAATGTAACACCGTCGTATTAGTATTACCAAATTTGTTACATATTCTAATTAAGAAGCTCGTGAGAAAAATGTGGTTAAAACTCTTGGAATTTTTCAAAGAAGATCCGCAAAGGTTTTTTTTAAACTTACATCATTGAAAAGTTGTGGGTTTTACGTTCATACGTTTCCATGTTATTTCAAGTGCAACGAAATGTTTGCGTATCTAACCAAAAAACGTGTTTAATGTTGATCATTCGTTCAACAAACAAACTAACAATATAATTAGCGTTATTAGGTAGTGTGATAATGTCCATAAGGCTATGTGCACAGTTCGTAATATATTTTGAGTTACTTTATTGTTGACTTTATTATTTAACACATGGTTTTAAAAGGAATAGTTTTTATTTAGAATACA
This sequence comes from Autographa gamma, assembly GCA_905146925.1. Classification (NCBI taxonomy): domain Eukaryota; kingdom Metazoa; phylum Arthropoda; class Insecta; order Lepidoptera; family Noctuidae; genus Autographa; species Autographa gamma. The sequence goes on from LR989858.1 coordinate 5,748,401, forward strand.
ACCACTACCCAATGTCTTATTATTTCAATATTTCAGGCTAGAAGATATTGTTATGAGTAAATAGACATAGGAACTTAGTAAAGTCACGGTATTGTAATTTAATATCATCGATACATCATTTAATATTATGACAATTTCGTTTAGATCACATACACATACAGGTAACATTCGTAAAAAGTTATTGATATTCACGATTTCATAGATAGTACTGTAGCACCACTTATTCACAGACATTTAAGAGGTGAGATTCCCGCCACACATTCATTTTTTTTTTTGTAAAATTACTTACAAATATGAATCTAGAATAAATACTTTTCGGACGAGGCTAGTTACCAACAGAGTGTTACGTATCGAATGGTTAGTTTCAGGGGTACTCGTGGTATTGTGGGACTGCGACGATGCATACGAGCCGCTGATTGCACGAGCGCCGGCCGCTGTGATCAACGCACCCGCTCGACCGAATAGATTGAAATACTAACGTAACCCTTTCCTGTACTGTTTACTTTACTACGAAGTCATTTTACAGGGATCTATGTGGAAAAGTAACTAGTTCATTGTTTAGCGGCAGACATAATTAATTATGTGTGTTATATGCGTTAACAAGATTTTATAGGAAAAATAAAAAGCATTATTCTGACATTTTTTTTTTTTTGTTAATACTTTCAAAGGTGGAAAGAAGTATGAAAAATGTTAAAAGTAGTGTAAATTTTAATCGATATTCACACGTGGAAATCAGACCTAACAAACTAACGCCAAACGAGTCTGAAAAATAGAAATAATAATATAAAATTTTAAGGAAATCTCTACATGATACATCAGTCATTCAAGTTAGTACAATAAAGTTAGTATGCAAGTGTTTTTGCTGTACACAGTGATTGCAAACTTAATGTTTTGTAATTCTACGCGCAGGCATTGCACTTTCCATATAAGTGCCTCGCTTAGCGGCAAATTAATGCTTTTGACTTTGGTAATATTGCGACAATTCTCTCGTAAACGACACCAATTTCTATGTTTTGCAAAATAAGAATAAGTATATATTTTTGCGTTACAATTCGGTCGTGGCCATAGAAAATAATGTAATTGTCATTGCGCTGTTAATATGCTTGCCAAATTAAGTACGTAGCCGGCATTGGATAAAATAAAGTGACAAAACATTAAAAACAGCACGAATTATATTAATAAAACTCTTGGTAGTACTTGATACTCGCATATTAAAATAATTCGTTACTACTTTTTTGGATATGTCGAAAAAATTAAGACCAAAATTTAATCAGGCCTTGATTTTGCTCCAATGACAATATATTCCTTGTAGTTATGTAACACTCAACTTATTCTTGTTTCATACGAATGATAAACATAGTGCGTAGTTAAGTATAAATACATATGTACAGCACGTTTAACGACCAAAGAAAATTACTGAAGTCATTTTCTTTTCTGTGGTTTTGTTCTACAATTATCACCGTACAGCGCAGGATTTTTTTACATGTAGGTACTACGTACTAGATAATAAACCTATAGGTATCTACAAGATTTCCACTAGGTATAAAGTTTTGAAATAAATACAAATATTTGAATAATTAACCTTCTATTTTAAATATAATAATTATACAAATATAAAATTAAAACTGTGCGTCCATTAGGAATATAAAATTCAAAGTTTTTATTAAATGCAAAAACGGTCTCCTGTCATTAAAGTTTTGTTAATAAATTCACGATCAGGTCATTACTTTGAATAAGTAGCAAACGCATGGTTATTAACACAAAAACTTTTATATGAATATTAGAACTAGTTTGTATGCAAGTAAAAAATAAGATTGTAACTATCGTCGTAAATCATATTATTGTAAAAAATCTTGTTCCGTGATAATGCCATTTCAAACATTTTTATAGTTTACGTGAAGTTAACATTATAATACGATTTTTAGTACATTCATATGTTGATTAAGTAATGTTTTAGGTACCATTGTAATTTTTTTTTTGCTACTTACTTAAGAACTAAAACCTTTGTTTTGTATGTAATAGTACCTGCAATATATACCACCTTACAGTGCATTATTATCAATCTAAACTTTAGGAAACATTTTAATAAGTAGGTGAATACAGGTTTTCGATGTGTCGTTGGGATCAAATACCTAACAAGAGTTACATTACATAGTGCACTACAAACAAATAACTTCAGATACGTGTTTCGCTGCAAGGCTAAGAATCTTCACGCAATTACTTCAAGACGTACTCATACTCGTGTTACAATTATTTTTATGACTCTGAGTACTATACATAATTCACTGCACAAATTATACTTACATACTTCTACTATTGAGTAAAAAAAATCTATTAAATATTTAATAAATGACTAGGATACAAGTAAGTAACCTCATGTTTAGTATATTGTTGTATATTTAAATGTGATACCTAGTACTTCCTCTAAGTTCATCATAGTTCGAAGCACGTATTATAAGAGCGAGAGGACAATTCAATGGCAACTGGTAGCCGATAACCGGTTATAATTACGGTAAGCTACAAATATAAACACGGATACGGAGGAAGTACTCCACTTCCGTACCACTTCCCAAGTTATTTGCTTAATGTCAAGGTTATATTTTGTTGACAAATAAAAAAAAAAACATCCCCTCGACAAGTTACCTTTAGTAAACAAATGATAATCGGTACCATTGATAGGAAACACTAGCTTCTATTTTCTCAAGAATATTAAATTGAATAGGTCATAGAAACCTAGCTAGATATTCATTTAGTGTTAGATAACCGGAGGAGTCCTAAGTCAAAGTTGGTAAACCTTTTAATTTCCTCTTTTGAGTAAGCATTATTTATTCATCGAAACCTTAGTCACATGACTAATTATCGCAAACCAAGTGTTTATTGATGTTAAAATCGCTACCTCTATTTCCGATTTCCACAAGCAGCTTAACATACAATACTTATAATAAGTAAGTAATTAATAGACGCTAGAGTCCGTTGCATACTTTTTGCTACGTTTCTTAATGACTTGAAATTTTACTATCGACTTTCAAAGTTGTCAACTATCCAACAATGCAGTTATCTCTAAAACGTTTACAGAGGTATAAAAAAATATTAATATGTTAAATTTCTTTGCAAAAACTTTGTTTCTTTGTTTGTTCAGTACACTTTTTGTCTGAATTTATATTTATTTTACCAGCAGTGTGCACTGTGCATACAGAAATGTTTACAGAAAACCGTTTGCATTATTATTATTATTACATATCTGTTAGAGCATAAACAAACGTCTTGCTTATCAAATTGTATTCTGTTCAACGCGGGAAAGCCAATAGACGTATCAATCAATAATATTGATTGTTGATAATAAATAAATATATACTATTCTATTCCGAGCTATCAAACGTAAATATTTTCAATTACGTTAGAACCTTGTGTTAGCTAGATTGAAGAGAATGGTAATATAAGGTGCTTTAATAATCAATCTGCGTGTACATATGTGATTAGAATATAAATTACTTATAGATTTTAATTGCGCGTAAGGATAACAATTAAAAATCTAGAATGTGTTGCTATTTTTTTTTAATTACAATTCTATCATAACACACACAAAGTGTAAGCTAGTTGTGAAGTGAGAATTGACTAGCACAATAAAAAAAACTGTATACAACATTTCAATACATGAATAATAATATAACCGACACATTTATAATACATATGCAAAAAATAGTACATAAGAGAGTTGTCTCTTTCATTCTGTGACTGGAAGAAGGCTTGTTTTTTGTAATAACTTCAAACCACACTTTTTAAATACGTAGGGACGTGGAATTAACTCATGGAAAATTCAAAAATATTTAAAGTTTTGTAATGAACAAAAATCAAAAACAAAGTTAAATGGATATTGAGTTAACGTATTTATAGCGCAGTTCATTACATAACATACATAACATATCATCACGCCTGTATCCCCGAAGAGTTAGGGAGAGGTGTACCAATGTACACCCACAGTTCGCCGATATGTTTAGGTCACATGTAATAGGGGGCGAGCCTATTGCCACTAACCGGGCACAAATCCAAACTCCGACCTGCTACTGAGAATTTCATAGAAAAACCCAATAACACCTTGGTCGACTTGGGAATCGAACCGAAGACCTCTAGCTTAGCAGGCGCGCTTAGCACTACTAGGCCAACGATGCAGTACATTACCGTGTTTATAAACATTGTGATGTAAGTTCCGTTCACCTGTCACGCAGTGCAACCTGCAATTTCTAGGTGTCGCCCTTCACTCGAAGATTGATGCAACTCTGTATAATAATAGCTGTACACTATCCGACCACTTTGGCTAAATTACACCTGTATTATCTATGCTCCTTCCTCCGTGACCTTGTCTTAAATAATACTGAAAATACTTTTAAAGCTATACGTTACTTATGTTTAAGCATTGAGAAATTAATGCTTATTGCAATGAAAATAACTTTGAAATTGAACGATTTTGATTAGACTTTATCTTAAGTCCATATTCAATAACAATAAAATATTTAATTTCATATGAAATAAACTACTTTATTGTAAGCAATTGTTTAGTAAATGTGATAAATGCTATGTATGATACTTTAGTGTAATTATGATTAAGTAAATGATGATATTATTTATCATAATTATCATTACTTGAGATGTGCATACGTGTTACCGTATCTAGCTAATCACAGAAATAGTTATTTAACAAGGCTTTATTTAGCTTAAGTACCTACGTGTGAATGCATTCACAGCTAATAATTGTGTATTAGTCTCTTTGTTGTTAAATTATTTAATTAATTTAGCGCCTAACAACACATAGGACAAAATAATATTTTATTATTCCTATGTAAATGATTCGTTTGAATATTTAAATTTAACGTTTTCCTGAGATATTTCTTTGTCTGTTCCGTCAAAATTATAAAAGATTTATGAAACGTCGTTATCTAATTTGACGTAGGTTTTTTATCAATAAGAATTCTGAAAATTACACTTAGAAGAAATATATCTGCAATATAAAACGTTAATTTACAGTTATTTTTAGTGTGACTGAAAATAATCTGAATTATCCTAATGGCTCGCTGTTTAACAGACAGGCAATCTAATGAGAAGACAAATTCATCTAAAAAGAATGTACTAAGTACCTAATTAGTTTGCAGTTGTTTGTATTTCATATCTTAATATCTTCGTCAATAATATAATTAATTGCAAACCGATTATACTGACATACCAATGATACTATTACTAGTTACATATTTTTAATGAAAGGGAATATCGTAAGTTCACTTCTAAAGAAAAAAAAAACGTAAAAAAAAAACATGAAAAAGCACTCATATTCATTCTTCAATAGACATGCAATCTAATACACCCTGTATTACATAAAAATGCTTGTTTTATAAACAAAGGATTGACTACGTCGCAAATCATGATGTTTGTAAACATTGGTGTCGATTACATTGCAAACATGAATAAACACCAGCTAAATTGATTCGCGCTATCTGCAATCAAGCGCAGTCTTATCTGTCGTGAAGAAAGCGAGATCGACGCTCCTTAACCTATTTAGTAGATCAAGTGATTGGCGTGTGGTGCCTGGTCCTTGTAATAATAATAACATACATAACATAACATATCATCACGCCTGTATCCCCGAAGGGGTAAGCAGAGGTGTACCAATGTACACCCACATTTCGCCGATATGTTAAGGTCCCATGTAATAGGGGGCGAGCCTATTGCCACTAACCAGGCACAAATCCAAACTCCGACTTGCTATTCAGAATTTCTTAGAAAAACCCAATAACACCTCGCTCGGGAATCGAACCCAAGACCTCTAGCGTAGCAGTCGCGCTTAGCACCACTAGGCCAACGAAGCAGTTCTAGTTCAGTTCTGTAATACTAATACAGATAGTTATTTAATAGTAGTATAATTTATGCATTTCCTATCAGATATTACGAGTACCATAAACCGAACAGCATGTATGAAGGGACTAATAAAAGTGGACAAAGCGAAACAAGTGTGTAAGGGTCGTAGCAAGTGGAAAGAAGTGGTCTCTGTCTACCCCTACAAGGGAAAGAGGCGTGATTATATGTTTGTATGTTTGTTATGATATTACGTAAGAGGCATGAAATACGTATGTATTACATACATTACAGGGTTCTTAGTACAGATTACCTTGTATAGATCGCGTACTTGTATAGATATTTAAACAAAAATAATTTTATAACATTTCATCTTTGTCTTGATACTAGCTTTTATTAAACGTCAATACCTAATGCTGAAACACTAAATAGACAAAGGTTTCTATAAATAGCTCGTGCAGGAAGCGAGTTCAGTTTTAATTTACATGTGAAACTCATGCAAAATATACAGATTAGTAGATCAGATAAGATATTAAATGCAATAAAGAAAAATTGGTTTGTGTCGAATATACAAACAGGGATATTTCTTCTAGTCATTTACCAAGGACTAGGTTCAGAAGAGTATATTTTTTCAGGCTAAGCGATTATTGACAAACATTGAAGTGCTTTAGAAAGGAACACCAATAAATTGTTTTAGAGGCAGCTATAATAAAGGAGCTAGCTTTGTTATCATATCCAAGGATGGCAACAGTAAGCACAATAAAACTCGTAGACTACTTATCAAAATCGTTGTTATTTCATATTCTTTTTATCAAGTCGCTAGTTCAGACATTCCTGGCGTCCCCGGAGAGACGTGTGAATAAATAAAAGGGTCGCTCAACGTACTCTTTCATAGACTACTCAGCTATGCAAAGAGGCCTCAGGCTGAGCCACTTGTCTATGGCACCCGTTTTACCTCCCTCACTATCATCCAATATAGACACAGACCCGTGACAAGTAAATCACGTTTGCGTCTATCTTTAGATAACAAACGGTGTAGATTTTAGCATGTAAGAAAACAATAAGCACTTTAAAAAGCATAAAATCGATTCGTTACGTAAATAATAAGGAAATAGCCTCTAACTAGTTCACAAACGGATACTATTATCCTTGTTACTAATATTTTCTCGGAGTTTTAAAATATCCCGACAACAAGGCCATTTTGCGACCTTTATAATATAATAATTGCCTAAATTCATAATCAATTTTATCTAACAATTAAAATCGGCCTTGTCTATTTTTGATATCATATGACTAATTTATATTTATTTAATATAAATAAACAGGAAAAACTAAGTCACTACTAATGTTAATGTTTTGTTTTATAAAAAAACGTAAATAAGTTTTCTTAACCATGTAATTAGATTGTGTATCTACTTAGGAGGTCATTAGACTAAATAATGATATACGACATAAAATATGCCGCAAAACATTTTATGATGCATTGTCAGACTGATGACAAATTAAATTAAAATAAATACACCTTTATGAGTTATTAAACATACTGTAATATTCTACAAAATCATAAAAGACATCAGCCGCAGTCACAGTGATGAATATGGTAAAATTCAAAGGTCAATAAAACTTTTGTAAATAACAATACATAAAATATATCAAATGGTATGTTATTTCCTCAATAGTTGGATGTATAGTTTAAATTGCTTCTGAACAGTTATAGCAAAAAAGTTCAAAAAACTGAAAATTTATTTTTTTCGTAAAAATAATCTATACATATACTAAATTACTCGCATAGTTTATTGCTGCTTAACATATAAAGACTCATATATCTTTAAAAATGTTTATTTAATACCAAAAATATCTATAAAAAAATATATCGCTTTGTTACAAAAGGTCAAAAAGCATGTCTTTTTGGTGTCTAGGTTAGCGTTAGACCAACTAGTTGTCCTTTGACCAAGTCTAAGCCTTATACAGCCTGTTTATAATTCTATTATGTAATAGGAAGTGTCCGGTGGGCAATTTAAGCGGCGTTGTTGACCTTTGAACCTTGAAACATGCTTTGACAAATGTCATGAACAAAAGTCACTTCCTTGAAAGTAAATGATTTTCCTTCTGAATTATTTTCGATTCTTGTTTATTCAAAATAGTATTATCGTTGATTATATTTTACATAAAAATAATGCAATAACGTTGTTTTACGTTATCATTTCAGCGTTTCTATGTTCCGTCAAAATAAAAGTCTTTTGGAATGGAAAGGAAGTATTTTTGCTCCTTATTTGCACATCATTTGAACCTTTGGAGTGTCTTTTCTAAGTCTACCTAAATTAAAATGCACGTTTTTAATCACTAAACAAAACATACCTACATGGACTTCGTCTCATCAAATTAACTACATTGTTTAAGCTTGCTACCGTATCCGTACAAACAATGGCACGTGGCGATATATTTCCCGGGTCATAAATTATAAAGATGGATAGCATTTATAGAAGTTATCGGAATCAAGACTACAGATATACATGCACCATGCTTTACAGTAATGCGTTTTAATTAATTTATGTGCTACAGGAATAAACCTTAGCAATAACAATACGATTCTATTGTTAAACCCGTAATTTATTTAAGTAAGTATAAATTAAATCTAATATGTATGTAGATCTAAAACAAAAGAACTATGAGCTGGTTTATATGACAGTATGAAATGATTCATTTTATATTATAATTTGTACAGTGGTGATATAATTGAGGTTTTTATTACGATCGTTTGAGTTTGGACATGTGATTGTCAGCGTGGTAATTTAAGGTGAATGCACTCACTAATGCCCATTCACGTTGCAACACCAATGGGGTAGATAATATTTTTTTATGTCCGTTAAATATGTAAAAAAAATGGGAACACGTAATTTTAGGTCTTGTCTTTTCATAATCTACCTTGTTGTAGAAAAATTGCCTGTTTAACATACACAAGTTTAAACTTTAAGCCTACTGGTTATTCTTGATAGCCCAATAAACATTCCGTCCGGATTGAATGTTCTTTAGTCCAGGCCTAGCAGGCTATCTGTTGAGTATGTGATGATTTGTTTTGGATTGTAGGTTATACCTTAGAAAAAACGAATGCATAAGTGGTGACATACAATTACAGTGATAGTTAGGTGCACATAAATACACGTTTTTATCAGTGCCCAGTGCTTCTACCACGTTCCTTTATCTGCATCACCCTAAGGTACACTGATAGAGAATGCCTTATGCCAAATAGTTTGAAGTATTAAATAAATAAATAACTATAAACGTTTCTCCTTCCGTATTTGATATTGTTAAATATAGAGAAGTCTCGTTTTCGGTTCACATCGTGCATTTAAATCCAAAACAAACTAGTAGCTCGCCAAGCACGCGCTCAAACTGAAAATACTCCAAAACAAATAATTTAACGTAATGCATCACGTTTCAGATTGGACGAAATAACCATATATTTTGAATGAGGTATAGCTGATATTAGTAATAAAATAGACGATCTATTGGAAAATCTATTTTATAGTTAAATATAATTGCGGTGCAGACTGCGTAGATTTTGATTTCAAGTTTATGCCAATTGTTGATGAAAATAGTATTATCCTTGTATATGGCTTAAGCGCCTTTATCATACGGTAAGGTCACTTTCACACTTACATAGTAGGTATATGTTGTTCAGCCAGACAAAGGTTTATGATATTAAACAGTCTGAACAAACTTTACTAAATAGTGTTGTAAAATATTATCGCGATTTCATCTTTAGATGCTTGACACATTTTTTATGCAAATTGCCTACAACTGAATATTGTTCACTATAATTTAAATAAAGATTTACAATAGCGCCTAAATCGTTATTATCTACTACTTAGAATAAGTAAGTTGTTTAACAATCAGACACAACAACATAATGTTAAACGATTTTCTCAGGTAACCATGTGAACACATGTCATTTCGATTCAAATGAAAATTGTATGGCCATTATAACAACAAGGGTCTTATTCACATGATAAATGTAAAAAGAAATATAAATATGATCACATAATGCACACTGTGTTAATATTTTCCTCGTGTTTTATTTTTATTCTCTACAGTTCTACGAATCCATCTGAACTAGATTTAAACAATCGGGCGCGTCATTTTAAATGATGAATTAAATCTTTGGTCCCGGGAGGGTCGACGCTCCTAGTCCGAGATCCGGATGTAAGATCTTTATGTAACTATCCTACCTAGAGATTTAATCCACAAGAATATTGAATAGAAGATATTATTAAAAATTAATTTAGGGACTGATTTTTGCAAACGCTTTGACATATTGTTTTTTTTGAGGTTTACGCGAATGTTAGACATTTGAATGAAAATACTTTTCACGGTACTTATTTAGGTCTTATTCCCCAATGGCCTGTCCATGACCATCACACCTGCAAAGTAGTTGAAACTTCTTTATTTTAAGAAGTTATTCGTTTTAACCGTTTCGTTGGACACCTCTCGTAGAATCGGTATACTTCAGCTCGTTCGATCTACGTTCTGGCTCTATGTATAGAGTTTGTGACTAGCAGCATTAGTCTCTAATGCTCGCCAGAAGGGAGACAGACAGTCGGAATCATTGTGTGGACCGGCACTGACAGTTCAATGTTAACTAACCGGAGGGTCGAAAAGTTCACGATACGGAATTATCGGTTAAGGGCAAGCCCATTGCCAGGTCTGCCTGCTAATCAATTTAATGCGGTCACTTTATAAGAGAAAAAAAACCTAATATTCTTTACTTTAAAAATCCCGTTGGTTACAAATTAGTATATATTTTTTAAAGCCATATTTTATGGTGATCGGTAAGAAGTTACAGCGAATATCTTCTAACACCTAACTAAAAATAAGTACACTGTGAATATAAGGTACATTGTGAATAATGTAATTTATCTATTTTCTGGTAAATTATGATTGGCAGGATATCAAATGTCATAAGTAAGTTAATTACCTAATCATAGTTATTAAGCTCACTGATCCCTGGTGATTATTGATGCATCAACCATATAAGTAGTGATCTTCAAATTGCTAAAATTATATTTAAAGTATGTAGGCAACTTGTCGAAGATTGATTACCCCTGATTATGATATAATGATCAATAATGCGGCCTACATGTAAAGTTACTTTACCCATAGAGGTAGCGTGTATTATTGGTAGTTAGTATATTATATTTAGCGTCTTTGTATGATAGTGAGTAACCAGAACAGTGACCGAGTGGCAGCAGGATCACGTCGAATCAGTTTCATTGAGTACGTTTGCTTCCGGAGTGGTCCCCCAACGCAGACGCGGTCGTGTCGCCACACCGCGCCGCGCCTCTCACTCCAAATTATGCGAATTATTAGCACCGCATAACTCTCAACAAATGTGTTGGTTTCATTCGCAACTGTACTCTTTTATTTCCGAAAATAAAGTTGATAAAGAATTAGTTGAGGATAAATAAACAATCATGCCTGTTGCATAATTTGACACCAAATTATGTAATACGGGGAAGTTTTCTTTTTCAGCAGCACTGAATTCATAAATACCTGTATACGCCTAAAAGTACTTAAAGTTGATTAACAACTCAACTGTTTAAAGATTATTAAAAAAGTTATGGCATAAATATGGTTATGCTTATTTATCATATTTCTACATTAACACTTTTAAAAGTAAAGTTGACAAAGAATTCCATTAATACCCAACAGTCTCTTTACTAAAGTCATGCCTTGCATTTAAAACAATAGACTGGTCTTAGATTACATTCAGCCAGCTCTATCAGCCATGGCTTATTGTTTCTGGTTTTACGCGGATCAGCTACCATTTAACCCGGTCCTGACCTGTTGACAAACCAGATTTCCGCAATTTTATCGGTTTTAGGTAAAAAAAAATGATCTTGTGAAAATCATTTAGACCGTACTAAATTACTAAAGACGACCTATATAACATCAATTTTCCTTCGAAATTGATTTTCCGTATCAATATTTGATGTAAGTAAACAATTCGATATAGTAAAATACGCACAAGAGATGCAGATTAATGGATACTAAAATAACATATTACTTCAAACAAACTAAATGATTTAATGACTGCAAGAATAATGTAAATTGCAGTATGACGAACTGAACTATCGCGTTACACATGAAATCATCTGGCTTCTCCTACGTATCGCAGTAAATTTAATTTAACAGGTCACTAGTTGGGTTAAGATGTGATCTATTGAGCGACGAGTAGACTGGAACCGTAACAGATTCCGTCCGTCAATTGTTTTTTTTTATTTCAGGAAACAGGCCCACCAGAAGGGTTAATTACCTAATTAGTTTTTTTTGTAACGTAAAATGGAATGTAGTCAGAGTTCAATATACTGCACGACGCTCAGTCACCGCAGATTTTAATCACCGGATTTAGACGCAACAATTCGCAATTGAGAAATATTGCAACAGGGCCTGAGAAAAACATAAAACTAGAAAGCAGGTCATTGTCAACAGATGTACTAGAATATAACTGATAAAATAAATAAATGCATGCATGTTAGATGTATTAAATTAATTCAATAGATTTATTATTGTCGAGACATTTCCCACGGTCATGGTCACGGTCAACAAACCACTCGGCCGCGTTGACTGCACATAAACGTAATCTCAATTCTAGTGTATGTCGGTAACTTTCTTCAAACGTCATATTTCCCACTGATAAGGTACAATATAAAATATTATTTTTATATTTAATTATTTCTTCTCACGGACAAAAAAAAATACTTCTAATGAAAGCAAATATGTTGCTGGTATATCTATTGATTTTTGGATACGATTAATTTAAGAATTCGTTTTTATTTAATGTGATGATGGTATGACGAGTACCTCTAAACCTTCTACTTGACTCTATAGTTTGTATTGAAAATACAATTTATATTTAATTGTTCATAAAATAATTAAACATACATTGTTCTTACTCACGTTCGTTTAAAACCACTGAAAATCATAACAAAGACACACTAGATAAAGCGGTAAATAAAACATAAATGTATCAACTAGTAATGACTATATATCAATAGTAGCTTTATTATGCCTTCACAGTTCAAATAAAGAGCACCCGGAAATCATTCACGACTATGATCTTAGACATAAAATAATATAAATAGAATATAGGGCATGTCTCGGAGTCACATATTATAACATGTTCCGGTTTGATGTAAAGTGACTAAATAATACTCTTAGTCACCACTTAGATCACCGACAGGTTAGGGACAAGGGACAAATTATGTGGTAATTTGATTAAATTTGTTGATCATTAAGTACTTACTGTGTCTGCAATCTTTATAATAAATGATTACATGTAGAATTGTGCGTGTACAAAAGCGTTTTGTAGCAAACCTTCAAATAATTTTGAAAAACCACTTAATGTTATTTATTTCATTAATTCAGAAAAATACCGCAAACTAATGTTAATTATTTTTAACATATTTTGTCACGAATGTACAGCTAGCTGACTTCCTAGTTAACGTTATCGGGCTATGAACAATAGCGTTCAATATAGGCTTAATAGGTCTAGACGCGAAGTAATTAAATATTTCAGTAGCTTTCGTGACCGCTGAAGCTAAGATTCGTTTGAATAATACTTAATTTGCACGCACTCAGTCGAGGTCGTCGTAACTAGACGAACATATGTAACTGTTGCATGAAAAGCAATTCGTTCGTTGTGCTAAGTCAGCCATGCAAATCGCGATTAACGTAATCGATATGCCCTCCGGCCTTGGCCCCGAATGCAGTCCGCTGTCCGCGAGATGAAGAATAATGTTTAAATGGACGACTCTCTAGTTTATGTTGTAAAACTACGCACGCAATCTTACGTTACGTCAAATGCAACACTGAAGTTATTGTGCCCTTTCAGTACATAACCACACCCAAAAATTCGTAGTTTTAAATCAGACTTACGCTTTGAAAATGTAGAAACAACTAGTAGGTATCTAACGCATATAATTTCAATAAAAAATACCATTACGGTCACTACGTTTTTAACGTATTAACATAATAAGTAGAAGTAGGTATTCGCTTGTTAATAAAGATGAAGATTGCAAGTTTATTAATGAACATCATAACATGTTCTGCAATGCATACTGATGATTTGTTACATAATGTTTACAACGTTATCATATTTCTTGTTCTATTAATATGAATGTCACAAATAAAGATATAGACGATGGTAGCATTAACATTGATTCCTTAGTGGACATTCGTTACACTTGCAATCATGTGAAGATCATTGCGAAGGCGCCGGTAGTGCTCGACTGCGCATGAGTTGATAATAATTGTGAAGCGCGCGCGAAATGCTCGCAAGAAAAGCACGTGGCGCAGCAAACCGCGCACGCGACTACCACAAGTACTAATTGAGCTTATAAAAGTCATTTCAACATTCATTATTAAAACACCCGAGCACCACTGATTTTCTTCTCTAATTCAAATAACTAACAATAATCATTCTTATTGCATCTGCCATGTAACTACTCCAGCCATGCTCCGGCAGTTAATTATTGTCCATGGATTCACGTGACCAAATCAGGAAATGATTAATAGATAGGGCTTAAGTACACTTAACTAAAACGTATTTAAATAAATATCTATTGTTTAATATGACTTCTTAAATAATCCGTCGCCGCGGCTCAGTTCCGTCCTCAAGATACACAATCAATTTTGGAATAAAATTACTGTAATTATACCTGCCTTGTGATTAGAATCTTAATGTAGTCGTAATTTAATTATCCCTTAATCGCAGGCAGATAACATATGTATTAGTTTAACAGGCAACATGCTTTTGATGGAACCTTGAGTCGTCGGAAGTAATGCAGTTTCTCTAATGAGTACGTTCTAAAATCAGTTGAACACTTGTCCATATACGCCGTAATACGCCTTCAATTAGAATTTGTAATACGTCCACAAAAAAATAAGAACGTGCTATGAAATTTGATTTGTCGGGTTACTATCAAATAACGCTCGTAAGATACTCTTATTAATTCGTGTAAAGACGATACAATAGTAAACATGTACTGGAAGTAATTAATCTCGTATATCGGCCGTACACAAGAATTAGCTGCTCCTATTACATGTTCGTGATAAATATGATTTTACCTACTGTTATTAGGTAGCACATGTATTATGTACTTACAGACAAACTATACTTACAGCCTTGTTATTTTATTACATAATTTTGTATGATTTTATTGTTATTACGCAATAATTTACTTGAAGAATATCCCGTAGCGTTGCAGGATCACCAAAAATAATTATTCAAAGACTATTTCCTAAAGCGAACATATTATAATATCAAAGTTTTAAAATTGTTTATAAATAAGAAAAGATTATTTAAGAAGATAGATCACTGCACGATAAAATACACAATCAGAAACCGAACGTTTATATTTTCAAGGAATAGAAATGCAAATTTTAAGCTGTAGATTAAATCCGTTTGAAGCCATGCATGTTGCATATTTCGATTTCAAACGGATCAAATCTAACTTACAGATATTTGATCCCAGTCAGATGCATTCACGTCGAACGTAAATCGCGCGGGAAATTTTTGAGCTGATCCATATTTCTGATCTGTTTTTTTTTATTATATGTGTATGTGTATTATTGTGTTTCTTAATTCTGGTTGAGGTTTAAATTAAAATGAAAATTCCCAGATTATTTCAATATTTATACAATCAATTAAGACCCGAAACAATTTTAACATAGTTTCGGGTCTGGGTTATTGTGGTACCTTCCTTGTCTCGGGATTCTATAGCACAAGTGCTTTAGATTAGTACTTACTTTGGGCTCAGAGCATTGTGTGTGACGTTTTTCACATTCATTTATTTCTTTTCTAGAGTTTCAGTATAATTAAAATGTCGTTTGTTTGTTTCCAGTAATCCCAAGTCAGGGAACGAATAAAGAGAAAAGTCGAACTTTATCGCCCGTGGAGGACGACGGCCCTGACGTCGTGTCCACCGTCATCGGCAAGTACGGCCGCTGGCAGATGCTCATGACATTCCTCATGTCGCTGTTCTCACTGCCCTGCACCTTCCACATTTACCTGCCTACATTTACGGTAAGTGAAGTTCAATAGCAATTTATGATATATAAGGAAGGAAACTCTTATATATCAAAACACAAAGGAACACTTAGTAACATGAAAAAATAGTTCGTTTTCATGAAAAACTTTTTAATTTCCTTTTCAGGCAAAGGCAACTAAATTCTGGTGCCGGCAGCCCACAAATCTTTCAAGCTTACCGTTAGCTGATTGGATAAATTATAGTCAACCCTTCGACAGCTGCCAAGTTCGGACGCTAACCGCAGATGTGACCGTACAAAATATACTGGACCACACTGCCCCAGTCTCAGCCATCTTCCAAAAATGCTCGGAATGGGACTACGATCGGTCCGAAGTTGGTAACACCATAATATCGGAATGGAACCTCGTGTGTGACAAAGCATATCTTACCAGTTTAGCTGAAGTTATGTTTTTGGTCGGCGTTGGTGTCGGCGGCGTTATAGGAGGATGGATTTCAGACAAGTAAGATTTCTGATAAAATGTTAAATACACATAAATACCTCTAATTTAACTAGTAGGCTAACAATAATTATAAGCTTCAAATCGATGTGGTTATAATTGTATACTGAACTTTTCAGATTTGGCCGCAAGCGCGTATTGATGAGTATGATGATAGCGCAAAGTGCGCTTGCAATCCTGTCGCTATTAGTGCGGTCCTTCATCCAGTACCTGACAGTTCGACTTATCATGGGCTTTGTCTCTGTCTCCGTGGTGTATGCAGCCTTCGTACTTGCCGTGGAGTTGGTCGGCGGAAAATGGGTGACGATCGCAGGAGTTTGCAACTTCTTCTGGCTACCCCTAGCTTACCTCATCGTCACTCTACTGTCAATGGCTATGCCCAACTGGCGAGACTTGCAATTAAGCTTGTCTATTCCTGGATGCTTACTCATCACATTATGGTAAATAATACATTTAATTTGATACCATTTATTTTATTTATAACTGCATCATTTTGTAACTGATGTGACGTCCTATAGTTTATTAGTTTTCGTCACAATAGCCGTTCTTTGATGTGTTTATTACATTTATTACCTTAAACGCATGTCATTTCTGTTTTTTTCTACATACATTAGGTACGTAGTAGACGCCTTATTTAGATACTATAGATAAACAATGGGCATACATTATATCTAATGTATGGGACACTAAAAGTTTTAACAATAAACAATGGAAGTATTTTTTCACGTTTTCGTTCATGTGCTAATTTCCTCATTACAGGTTCGTTTTGCCAGAATCTCCAAGATGGTTGCTTAGTATGGGAAAGACACAGGAAGCAAAAGTGATACTGCAAAAAGCAGCTAAGTTTAATGGCCGCGAATTCCCAGCTGATATTGACAAACTGCTAATGTTGTACAAAACAGACAGCGCAGACGAAGGGCCAAGCGTGATGATGCTTTTCAAAGGAGTTCTGCTTAAAAGAACGATTTGCTTGTTCTTGGCATGGTTCTCAATGACGATCGCATACTACGGTCTGTTATTGAATATTGGAAACTTTAATTTGGGTAACTTACATGTGACGTCCATCATCCTTGCCGTCGTAGAAATCCCAGCGATAGCAATAAGCATCCCGATACTTTTGAAAGCGGGCAGACGGATCCCCATATTCACGAGCATGTTGGCATGTGGCCTCGCTTGCGTAGCGAGTGAATTGTTCTCGGTAGCGTTCGATGACCAATGGATCATGATCGCTTGTTTGATGATCGGGAAGTTTTCCATCGGCTCTACTAATATGATGCTGCCGATTTTCACTGTAGAGCTATACCCAACGGTGGTGAGAAACCTTGGAGTTGGCGCCAGCCAAATAGCGGCCGGCCTAGCGCTTATATGCATACCGTACTTATGGAGACTGGTAAGGAAATTAAATTTACTTTTCTATATCGAATTTTTGAAACATTCATGTACAGTTACTGCATATTATTATTGGATACTATTAAATATGAATTCTGATCACATGCTGTTTACTATTTAAAAATCCATTGCGTACGCCATCACTTTAACAAAAGAAAATCGTGGAATTTTAATTTATTAATAAACGAATTTTGACGACAGAAGTCAGTTACAAAAGTGTCGTAGGTACCTACCTAACTTTTTTTAATTTAAATATTTAGTCCTTATTCCTGAAGTTATATGGTGGGGTTACGATTACGAGTATTAGGTGCTATGTTTTTCGCAGTCTCAGCGAACCTTTATTAAAATTTTAATTTCTCGAGGCGTGACCGATTAAAATGTGTTACGCTTATGAATAAACATAAAATCATACATGATTAGAATTTAGATTTTCAAATGTTGTTTGGGTACTAAATTTATTCTTTTGTTTCCAGACGATGATAAACGATCACCTGCCAATGGTGACGATTGCTGCGCTGGCTGCTTTCGGCGGTGGAATAGTCCTCTTACTTCCTGACACTTCTCGCCCGCAAGGGAAGCCCGTAGCTGATAATAAAATGTAAGTACCGTGGGATAAACAGGGGTAAAGTCATAATACAAACGTTTCGTAGAGTAGGTATCTAGCAAAAGTAAAATTTATACTTTTTGTTGCCGGGTCGAACATTCCCTGTCCTAGTGTTTAAGATACATTGATGAAAAGAAAAGATAAAATTAATTATTTAATCGCAAATATTACAAAATTCTCACTTTAGGCAATTTAATAATGATTTTCTTGTGCATGTGTAATAAACAAAATAAAACAAAACACTGCCGTCAAATGACAGGCGTTAGATGCACGTTTGTAATATGATTCATGTTCTAATAAAGATTCATGACAGTTCTCATTGATCATATCAATCACGTTGGAACTAGATATATTATGCTGATATAAAACAAATGACTGAAATACAAGGCCTGGCCGCGATCAATTGAAAACCTTACATTGTAAAAGTTCTCACTAACTCAACTATGACTGTTTGACAGTGTAATTTAATATTAGCGTTCATCTTTAGTTACATGAAAAAATGATTCTGCTAAATGTTTCCTTATTTTAAGAGGTATGACGTCCTTCGGTGTCCATGTCTTTTCCCATGGAGAACAAAAACACTACGACGAAGGCAAAAAAAAATGTGATGTGTATCGGATATCACTTGCTGTTACCTTAGCCGTCTCCTTGGAATATTTAGAATACCATGTTCTTAGGCTACCTAGAGGTACCTAGTGTATTAACACTTTTCAGATACTCAGTCAAGGAAATGGCTAATTCGATAGGCTTTAGACAAGATATAAAAAGCTCTAGTTATCGGTTATTAAACCATAAATGCAGTCTTAAAATTTATAAAATTATATCATAGCAATTGCTTTACTTGCTAAGTTATAGTGTGAATTACGTCATTTCAGTTCCTTACTGGTTCGCTACTACTAAAGGTATTAACTAGTACATATCATATTAATTATCGATATCAAGTGATTTCTTCTGGTAATAAATACTACAATGTCCTTTCTATAAATAAAGCAAGGCAGTTAACTCTTACGATTGTCACAGTAAACACGTTTAGCCCTGCATAGCGGGATTTGCAACGGGGTCAAGGTGTGAATAATCCATGTGTCCCTTGCGGTAACACTAATTTCCGTATTTACGTTGCATATGTTATTGAAGTCAACTAGATCCTTACATTAATAGATTAATGCTACTAGCGCCATCTGTTACTCATTACACATAACTAACGCAGTGTTTTGTTTACAGGCCTTCATTCGACAACAACTCCCCTTGCAACGGAACGTTCACAATAACTGACGACAGAGGTCACTAGCACCGCGGAATAAGAAATAGTTACGAAAGTGTGTAAATAAAAACTTTGTGCTGTGCGCAATGGACAGTGAATAGTGAGATTATTTCGAATTTAATTTGCAGTTAAGTAGATGTTCAAACGTGTAATGAATATTTACATATCATAGAAGAGTGATTAGATGCCCTACTTCAGTGTGTAGGTTGAACGTGTATAGTAGAGTAATAAGTCAAAACAGTATCATAATATTAATGTCGTAGTTACCTAATTGTAATTAACTAGCGTTACAACATAAGAGTCTATTTAAAGTAGCTATAATTCTTAATTAATTAACAGTAGGGCTCTGAGCAATATTTTATTATCTAAGTAAGTATACATGTTTAATTTAAAATTGAACTACTCAAATGACTTCCCTAAACCATCAATTAAGTAGGTAATGTGTGTCAATTTGATGTTAGAGATAGAACACAAGGCTACATAACTTGATACATTAATAACAACATAAATATATTTCCAAATGGAATATCCCTAGAAAACAAGAGACTTGTTGGATAGTTTTGCTTAGTTCCCATCTTCGACTGCTACGGCCTCCGTGGCTACGACATAGAAGCTGCTAAAAATACATAAAAATAAATTAATGCAAATTCTATATTTAAAGGAACTATGCAAATATTTCCATGCAAATTATAATTTTATTCGATTCTTTATGAATATATTACATCGTGTATATACGACGTCATTACATTGTATTTATATACAATGTATTGACGTCGCATGTAAAATACAGAAGATTTTTCACCTTCATTAAATTAAGACTTACACTAGTTAATAATTAAACAAAATTTTCACTCTATTTCAGTAGAAATCTTTAAAGTTTATCCTTATTATTTAATTGGCATATTTACTCTATCCCAGCACGGCGTCTCAAATTTCCGGTTCAAAAATTTTTACTACTAACTTTATTCTCTTTCGTATCGATCACCAAAGCCTGAAACAAATATCCATTGAACAAGTAATTACGTATTAAAAGCATGTTTACCGGCTTGACGGTGCGTTTGTTTACTAATCGTCCTCCATTAACGCGTAAACGTAAACTTAACACATTCGAATATACCGTTATATGACAGTCGTAAATAAGTAGAGTCGTAAAATTAGATCTACTTATTTGATGTAACCTCCGTGAATGTAACAGTTAATTCGAAAATTCTAGCTGGTAGCTGTTACAGTATATATTTAAACAAACAAATACATATGTATTGGTTACTTAGGTTTACGCGAATGTTAGACATTGAAATAAAACTACTTTTTACGGATTTTTTCGCGGTTTATATTTAGATTTTAGGTCCCGACGTTTCGACACCTTTGCAGGTATCATGGTCACGGGCAGCCTGCCCGTAAAAAGTAGTTTTATTTCAAAATACATATGTACTATTGACGTAGGTCCAAGCTGTTGATGTCCTTTAATTGTTGTAAACAAAAGGGAGTAAAAAAGTAACTCTATTTTGACTATTGACGTTAGGTGCATGATAATTTGATGGAAATCTCTTCAGCTATCTTGAATGTTAAGGAAAAATCGTTCAGTCGGACTCTATGGCATTTTCTTACAAAACATTTTGTTTAACTAACGTACCTACCATTTTAACTTCTTCGGCCCTTTTTAACTGTAGAGTTGCTAAACTGTTACTCCTATAAACATTTGATCGTATAAGATAAAACAATTCAAACAGCGCAATGTAATAACCGTACAAAATACAATGATGTAAACTAATATAGCTAATATGCATATTTAATTCGCAATTTTCGTAAAATTACAAAGTAGTCAAAATGCATGACGTCTCTGTTAAGTAATTGTTTTATAAACATTCTGTTATCATTACTTGGCAAGTTTATGTAATTATTATTTCGACAATAACTTTTATTTCGTAAACTACTTTTATGTATTGTTTACACTTATGATTTTATATACAAATACATATTAAACTATTCTGTAAAATCTCCTCTTGGAATGTATCTCTATTGTAGCTGTTTTCTCTGCAATTTCTCAAGTCTTATAACCTTCACTTTACTTTTCGAGATTTTGATAAATTACATAAATAAGAATTTAAACATTTTCTTTCCAAGAAATAAAAAAATACTACAGAGTCAAGATGAACTTTTCACCAAGTAATAATAATAATTTCTGTATTATGTAGCCAACTATTTTGTCACACTTTACTTATGCCTAATATTTTATTGTATATAATTATGTGCATGTACCGTTAGTTGCATGGTTCTGTATATTATAATTAGGGAAGTGTGTACCTGTATTTCTTACCAATTAGTTTATTTATTGCCTCTATAATAAGTAAGTAATTTAAATAGCTAAGTATCTAATATAAGACAATGACCTCTTGGTAGCTTCATTTTGCTGTTTCATGTAAAGTTACCAGTAGACATGAATGATGTTTCCATTAATGTTTGGCTTCTGTACTTATTTCATAAGCCACGTTAAATATGTACGGGCTTATGTTTGACAAACAAATCAATTTTCGGAGATCAATCAATGTTAAATTAGTGACATAATGCTGTAATAATTCTAAAATAAACTAATTATTTTTAATACATGGTAATTTTTTTAACCATTAACTTTAAGTGAAGCTGTTTGTGTTACATAACATTAACTATGCCAGAAGTGCCGTAACCGCGATATTGAAGAATTGCCTCTTCGAGTGTGGTCACCGCGGGTTCGTGTGTTCACACAACTGACAGGTGCAGTGTATTACCGGGACATTGACTCCTGCGTCTAGGAGTCCCTTGGTCGCCATTACCACACGCCGGTAACGGTGACGTGCCGCCAGGCGTCATGGCAGACGTGACCAGCATACTCATACGCTGCTCTTACACACATGTGGACATTTCTAAGACTGATTTTTAACGCTTTGGTTGGTACTGACTGACATGCTTAACAAAGGTGATTGTATATTTGCATCTGTACTTACTGACATTTATGTAGTTTGCATAGAGTAGGGTACTCATTCAATTGATTACTCATACATAGGTATTCGAAGGAGACGCTATCTATCTATTGTATTCCAAACTCTTCAATGTTAAACTTTTGATTTCGATAAACATTCAAGGCAAACAATAAAGATGTTGCCCAACTGATCGTTTTAGAAAATTGTTATTGCAGTTAACCATCGTTCATCCTGCGTAACATCGAGATGCCTTCGGGGTCATAGTTAATTTCTCTGGTCGTTCACCCGTTGTACACTAACCCAGATGCATAGCATTTAGCCGATATGAATACGACCCCGTGCGACGCCGACAGGTCCTATTGTGGAAGCAAATAGAATACGTGTCGAATCGGAAAGCCATTGAAAAAGGCGATACAGGACGGATAACGGGCCACGGCCACGTACTCATACCGCGATGGATAAATCAGTCACTAGTACTGGGAACAACCTGTGGAACTATGCCAGTAAACTAAGTAAGTAATAGATATGCAGCAAAGCAATGTGCTGCAGACAATGGTCTACGAAGCTTCATTTAAACTGGACTAGATAACTAGATTTGATCGTTAATGAATAATTTTCTACGGCTGATACTGTGTTTGGAGCAACGAACGACCATTCTTCAGACGCTTTAGGACTGTACACTATTACTTTATAAATAAACAAACACTGAAGCATAATAATCTTTAAGAGACTCTTTATTTATATTTGAACCGATGAAATAAATTGTACATTTTCTTTTCATCCGCAAACATAATCGTTTGCAATTGGCTATTGTTATGTTGTGTCCGATATATTATAAGTATCGCATCGACACAATGTAAGTTGTGTAATATTTACCTAACATCGACATTACATACTATAAAATGTGTCGCAGTGGCAAAGACGACAAGAATACCAAGTACTAAAGAAAGTATAGAAATCGACAAAATCAAAGAACAACCAGATTAGCAAGCAAATGGCAAACTGATTTTATATGTGACTTTATTTGTAGATGACTTTTAATATACTCTCCATACTGGGTATTTAAATAAAAATGTAGATCATTTGAAATATTTTTTTGCTAAGAATCCATTTATTGAATAACATTTTGTCTGCATTCCACATAATAAAAGAAAAACTTGATACAATATCTTCTAATAAAAAAAAAATCTAAACACAATCGACTAAACATCGGGTACAACAAATAACAAACAAACAAGTAACCATTGCATAGTTGATAAATGTATAACACGAAGTCGCTGACGCTTTCCTCTCACTCGCCGCCTCACACCAGTTTCCACCATCGGAAAATTAAATCAAGTTTGTAATGTGTAGCGCGCTCAGCGGGGAATGAACTATTATGGCCACTAACTCTCACTCGTCTGTTGTGATGCTGGCGATACACTTTCCTGTGCGATGCGTGACTCGACTGCGACGCGTGCAACACTCATGTAACACCCCAAATGCATTATCCTGCAACATACCGACACATAATATTACCACATTCATCCAAAGCGCATTTTATTTACTTTACCATGCAAACAAGTAAGTTAAGTAGGTCTTATATCTATATCGAATCTAAATATAGTTCTGACATTGCGCAGCTAAGTTTAATTGGAACATAGCACAATGTCATTAAACCACTAAACATTAAAAGTACATCACGGTATTGCCACACCTGATATATATCTCCGTTTGTAGCAATTGGATTATGTTACGAAAAGTACAATAGCTGTACACGTGACGAGGCTAATCTGTTTAAGAGGTTAACGTTTGTTGTGTTAACAGGGCAGGTGTTAAATGTACTTTCTTAAAATACCAATGTTTCATAACATTTTCTAACCAACCCTTTGACCTATACGACAAAGATCTCTTCAGGGTATAAAGAAAAACCTTTGATCATCAACAATCTATGATAAACAAATTTTTGATCTGCGTGGCTCAGCCAACTACTCAATAAAAATCCAAGTTTATTGACGATGACCGTTAGCAGTTGAATAACTAACATATTACATAAATGTAATACTGAACCTGAAACCTTGTGAATATAAATCCGGTTATTGAACCATTAGACAGCAACGACCAATAAATGATTAAGCCGTTTTACAAATACTTCGACAAAATATCAACTCATTAAATAAAAACTCTATTATAAAAATATACCTATTGATCTGTAGTGAGGTAATCTGATATGGTCTCTAACTTCTAACCTATGTGTTCATTGGTAACATTCTATATGAATAGAAATTCTAAATGCTAAATGACTATTTCATTAAGCATGAACTTTTTTTAAGGTCGAGAATGTAACGTAACACTAGACTACGAATTGCATCTGAGGCAACAGGCCCACTACGTTACGATTTTAGGTATGCATGCGTTCATTTTGTAATTATACATAATTATATTCATAAATAAACTGATCGACATTTAGGCTAGCTTGATATCAGCCAAGCCTATTGCCAGTTGTAGCGTTCCTCGTAAAATTAACAGCAGTTTAGATTCTCAGGTTGTTGGTATACAGAAATTTAATATTTTAATAAATTAATTATTACAGTATTTAGCAACCATTTGCATGTAATATTCTTTGCCAAATCTAGAGCAAATTGTATAAATACGTCAGGTGTTTAAAAGGTGAGTTAAAATGTTTGGCTAACTAACACTATAAACCTATTTAATTATATGCCTTCCAAAAAAAAAATATTTTGATTAATTGTATCTTTTCAAGTTTACAAGGAAAGCTTTTTTATTTCTTAATATTTAAAAATTAAAAAAGCTTTTCTTTTTTGTATTCTTGGTTCAGGAAGTTATGCAGAAATTACAAGCCGATTGAACGTGTCATTATATCCATGACTACTTTGGAAAAATCTGCTCAGGAGAAGAACCAATAGTGTAGATACCTACGTAAATAACATAGGAACAACATATTGTGTATAGATGCTTACCTAATACATTTGCTCCATTGAATAGCACTAGTGGCACAGTTCCAATCCGGTTCGCAAGAACTATAGGGCAGACACATCCATAGCCGCAGGTGATAGAACTGCTTAAATCATGTGGAAATAACGTTACACAGTTCCGACAAAATCAAATAATTTAAATAAAAATAATGTTACAATTCGCGTTATGAATACAAACAATCGAAACAATACATTTTTCAATAATTAGATCGTTTAGCGGTAACTTCGCGACAAGTCAGCCGAATTGTATAGTGGTGCATTTGATTAGATGCGTGTGGTCGGGGTATGCGTTCACAGTTGGTCACCTTGCA
The DNA here is from genome assembly GCA_905146925.1 of Autographa gamma. Taxonomy (NCBI): domain Eukaryota; kingdom Metazoa; phylum Arthropoda; class Insecta; order Lepidoptera; family Noctuidae; genus Autographa; species Autographa gamma. The sequence continues at coordinate 5,774,288 of LR989858.1, forward strand.
ATAAGGTATGGTGGTCGCGTCGGGCGCAGGGCGAGAGTGGGCGACCTCATATAGCTTGCGCGGGAGGCGTTTCCTTTATTTGTTGGTTGTTCGCTGCGTGATAGTGACGTGAATCTCGCGCAGGACATCATGCGTGCATTGCTGGTGAGTCTCAGTGCCATGCCCTCGCCAAGGGCACAATCATCATTAACATACCTACACTTTATTAATTAACCATTTTATTATGAAAAATGATGTGAATTATTTTGATTTAAACTTTGGATTTTCTTATTTCATTATTAATTATTTTTGATAATTTCTTTCTTATTTTGTTTTGGTATAAAATATATTGGATCTCTTGTTTTATGGCCATAATATTTATATATTATATTATTTAATAAATTGATCGTAACTTTTTGTCAATTAAATTAATTTTACTTTTCAAGAATGCATAAAATTTGCCTTGAATGGACAATGAATCATACAAAAAGTGAACTATAAATAACTATACCCATATAGATACTGTAGGGAAGGACACTACTTTGTGAAAGTAACCGGACTAAATATACAAATGATTTCATTATCTAACTACTTGTAGATACCTAGTCACAACAAGTTCTTGGTTGCATTCAATGAATAATATACAAGTAAATTAATATCTGTATAGAATTCAGGTCGATCATACAGCCGGCATTCAAAGTATGTATCGATTTCGCGGCAACCTTGAAGGCGATCGTGATCTGACAGATCGGAGCTCTACAGTCCAGTGGCTACTCTATTAGCTTTACGACATACCGATAAAAGTACCGCCCTTAATAATTTACAAGGCGTAACTAATTGTTCAGTACTAACACATAATTTGGCAAGTTAGCCGTTGTCATGTTAACGGCTGAATTACGTAAAGCACGCAACTTACGGACAAATGCCTGCTGGTTACGTTACCACACTGGCCCACTGCTATTAACAGGCTCGGCTTCTAGGCGTAGATACGGACTTCGATACGCATAACTTGTTATATTTCAACAGTCATATTAAATTGTAGCCGTTCACTGCAAAAAGTCGGGTTTGAAAACTCACTCGAGACTGTGTTACGCAGTAAAAGTATAATAAATCGTTATTCCGAAATCTCGATTTACGATTCCATGAGAAAATGATCGAGAAATCCTTGCTTTCCGTATGATACCGGTGTCACACATCATTGCCGTCGTGTAATAACTTCCAGGGTTAGTGAGTAGAGCGAGGCTTTAAAAGTTCAATTATACGTTGACATCGATCAATGACATTTATTGAGTCGAAAACTACTTACGTGTACGAGTGTCTCAGATTAGTCACGTTTTCTTTTTAAAACAAACAGAATATGAGATGTATGTCTAATTGAATGACACAGTGGCTCAGTGATTATTGCGCTGTGGGTTGCAGGTTTGGAGCCTTTGTCGATTCGTCATATATTTGTGTCTAGAGTCGTAATGTGGAAATAGTTATACATATACATTCTTACATATGTACTGAGTGTTTCAGCGATTGTCTTTATGTCACACATACGTGCCTAGTGCTTACTAAGCGTGGTGACCACGAGACATACTTACTAAATAGCTAACAATGGTGTAAACACCTTGTGTTTTGTCTATACGTTTAGCATGTACCATGTTATAGGGTAATGATATAGCATAAGTATACTTAGCCCTTCTCGCAAAACAGTAAATAAAACTACGAGTTAAATAGTGTTTACGTGTTTTAGTATTATACAGTATTCGTCAAAATTTATTTTTGTAGTTTTAATGAAATAAAATTCTTAACCTAATCTCATATTTCAATGTAATTACGATGGCGATAATAAATAACATGTATAAAGTCATATTTGAAATTGAATTCCTTAAAATGGTGAACATAAAATGGAAAAATATATTTACGACTCATAAACACAGCTTCTGCAGTCGGGACTTTATTGCTTTCGTATAAATAAATGATAGAAGTTATAAAAACTAAGAAATACAGCAGCTTTTCTTTCTATAAAAAACGATGTTGGTCAAGTCTAAAGAAAAAGTTTTTATCAGCTTTCTCATTCGAGTTAATCTACGATACTAAATAAACTTGTATTTTTAGATGGAGTACCTCGATCAAAGATCGACCTTCTCCGAAGACTATCACTATGGTACATAATCATATCATGTAGGAATTCAACTTGCCATTTTTTGCTATTAAACGTTAACTGACTAGTCCAAAGTTTTCCTAATAAACAAACGAAGCATAATTACATTAAATCAACGTAACAAATAAAAACTTCGTATTTTCTTACTTTAAAAATCAATCAATATTTATGTAACGCGAGTATGGAAGTATTTAAGAGTCAGAGTCTGCTTACGCGGCGTTTTAATTGTCGCCCACCAATGCATGACGGTTACGATGCACCAAGTTATATGATAATATAGACATGCGAGGCTAATTGGCCGTTCTCGACAAGTTATTATTCAATAACGTATATAATTTTGACCATTTAAGTGAATTTAAATTTGCTTCTTACAAAAGACTTCAACGAGTTGCACCTTTGAAGTAATAGATACATTTTTATTTTATTTTACGTTCACGATTGTACAATAGACGTAGGTATTTTATATTTCCAAGACAGTATTTATTCTTTACATATTAGACTGTTAATTAAATAAAATGTCTAACCATTTATCTTCAGTATTTTGATTTCGAATAAGATAAATTGTAACATTTATTGAACATCAGCTCACATCAGCTACGATTATCTTAAACAATACTGATTCACTAAAACAAATAGCTAGAATAACTTTCCAATCAATTGACATTCAAATTCCTAACTGGTACCATAACATAACAGCTCATAACATTTTATATGATTCGTCTGAAGCAATCTGGCATTTGATAGATAGCGCAATAACAAAAGGTATTTAGTATACAGGCTGTATAGTAGGCTAGTGCGCCATTCCAACGCAGTCACCTTGACTCGCGGAAGCGTTCCACGCCGGGCGTCCTTAAGGCTTTCAGATCTGTCTGCTCCCGCCCTAAACTGAGCTCGAATTAAATCTTAATTATGAGTTAATAAGTACTGGTATTACAGCATACTTCGATGCGGAAATATAGAGCAGTGCCACTTAATGAGAATTGCGAGCCTGTAGGTATATTAGTAGACGGAAATATAGAAAGCAACTGTTATGTACTCTTAAGGTATCCTAAAAGGTACAAAAATAAGTACACTGCTGACAGCTTCAGGTAACTCTTTGACATTTATATTTGTGTGATATTTGGTCGATACGTATGATTGATAGATTCGTAAAGGTTCACTTTAAGCTAGGTGTAAAATTTTACAGAGATAAAGTCTTAAACTGACTTTTGTTTATTTATGTATTTGATTATAAATGCAATGCGCAGGGTTTATAAACTGAGCAGATCTTAAACAAATCTTAGATTTGTATTCAAGAACTTTGCCAAAACGCATGGATCTGACGTAAGGTTACTAACTACGCGTGCTTACAGAATATGAAACCCTTATGTAAATTAATCAATAAAATCTACATTAAAATGGTAGAGCTTGCATGCCAAATCAACGCATATGCCTATATACGAATTGACACTGATTTTCAAAATGGCGTAACCAGATGCCATGGTCTTGAATATTCATGAAATCTATAAATAACTTGATTTGAAAACAATCTCTTTAACTTCTTTGCCTGGAACATTTTGATCATACTCAACAATACAAAAGTGTGAAGACTTTATAAGCATTTAGAAAAGTAAGAACAGTCAGCGCTCATCTATAGAAATGGGTTTTTACCTCACCCATATCTTTCAAATCATCCGTGGATACAAATACAACACAGTACACGTCTAGATCACACAATGCGCTCAACTTTCACGGTCGCAAACAATCAAGAGTTTCCTTGTTTTCTAAAGACATGCCTGATGCGATTTCATAAAGTAAGAATCGTACATCCGAGTAACTTGTCGCCTCACTAAAGCTGTCATTTCTACAGAGTGCAGTGTCAATTTCTTACCCTTCCGCGTTAAGTTCATATTGAAATACCTATTTAGGAAACTAATCGATTATAAACTTACGTCGTTAAGTCGTAATGTAATTTTTTTTTGCTTGGTTGATAATTTATCCGGATTTCCCGATATGGAGAAGATTTCTTATTAAAATACTACCATCAATGGTACTATCTTCGTTTAAGTATTGATATCAGCGGGTAAAGTAGATAAATAATTCAAGGCTTCAATTGGGACTTAAAAAACGGTGAAACGCGACAAAAGTAGTAGCAATGATTATTCTATAATGTCTATTAAGGCCGTTTATCTGCACTCTATCTGCTTCTTATTAATGCATGTCATAAACACGCAACATAATTATTTCAGTCAATCAACACATTTGAAACCGTAGTCGAAACTCAGTTCAATGGACTTATCACACCAACACGTTACTATCTAACAATAAAAATATTTTTAAAGGTATTTTATTGCAATACATAAATCGATTTATGAAAGCAGTGTGTAGGTGCCCACTTGTTGTCATTTGCATGTTGCGGCAATTCACAACGAGTTACTGTCTCAATATGCCAAACTACCTCGGTCTCGTACTTACTGTCGGCAATTTCATAATATCGTTATGATTGTAGATGATTGACCTACATAAATATATAAAACAGTCACCTGCTATGTCAAATAAATGGCCAATAAAACGTTTGAGCAATAAACTTAATATATTTTAATTGCTTTTATAAATTAACTAAACTGTTTAAAGGTTAAATTACTTTGAAACTTATTTATGTTTGAGATATTAAGCAGTCAGACAACTTAGGCACACCGGAGGAAAATATTTTAATGTAGTAAAGGTCGGCTATAATTTTAAGGCTGGCTGAAATTTTTACTGCTCATATACGTGCTTTTTCCTCCGATTATCTAAAATAATTAGGAGGCTCCTTCCTTCTGGACACAGTTCATTAAACTACATCATCATCTAAGTGCATAGAATTGATTCGATTCGATAGAATGCAATCATGATGTTACGTAGCCATCGCTAATATGTTTATCAACTAGGTAATAATATGACTTATTATGACAATAGGTACGTCAGCACCCATATATTGACTTCTGTAGGTACTTACAGTAGGTAGGCTAGTAAACAGAATACCAATACAGTATCTATTTGTATATTACTATCTGAATAAGAAAGTAAGTGGTCGTAACCATTTAGTAGACCTGTAGAAGGCGCTACATTTCAATGGTAATAGTGTCTAGTTTTAATGAAATAGGAATGAAATAGGATAAGATTATTTTAGCATCTTAGAATTTGTTGTAAGTACCTTACGAGGCCGTCTTAGAACACCAGCTCAAAACACCTTTCCAATTAAATGAATAAAAATCCATTAAGTAATAGGCATAAAAAACATGGTAGGTAATTACGTAAACTAATTAGATGATTGCATAAAACAAGGAGTCACAAGTTTCAGTAATTTAGACTCATTTTATGTAAAATATCCTTGTTAACAGTTGAAACCTACGTAATGCAAACAATTACATCCTACAAATTACCAGAACATTAGCATTAATTATGTAAATTTGCCTACCTTAAATAGTTCTTATTAACTTAAGCACGATAAAACAGGATATTTTCTAAATTGAGAGTTTACCATCGCAATGAAAACGTAATTGAAATCAACGAACGCTACTGAAAGTGTAGAACAAATCTTATGATATAGTAGAAACTAGATACCTACTCAAGTACGTGTACTAGTATGTATCAAAGTGGGTTCGTTTAGAAATTGCAGTTTCGTAACGTATTCATTACACGTAGATAAGCATTTCTGTAACACAATAGTATAAGTTTAAAGCTTCGTGATAACTGATTGTATCTATATTGAGATTCAAGCAGGTGTTATTTAAGCTGAATAACTAATTAGCTGGGTATGTAGAACGAGGTCCACAACACTGGAAACTGTATGTTGTATAGGTATGTAGTAGATATTGGTACTAGGTAGGTGCCCAGCCAGGCTGCCCAATAGGTACTGATATTACATCACTTATAAGTGGGATTGTAATCAACCAAAATTATATTACTCTCCCCTTACCGATAATTATGTATACCTGGATAATTGACCTATCTATTCACCAGGTTTGTGATTATGTATCGTAATCATTTCAAAACTGATGATTAAATTGTACCTAAATTTAAATTTTCTTTCATTCCAGATATTAACGCTGTGTGCCATCACAGCTTACGCTCAATATGACTCACCAGCGCCGCCACGACTACAAATTCCTGGAGCGATTCCAGTAGGCGTACAACGAGGAGGATTCAGACAAGGTCGTCTGCAAGCGGCGCCAATCCCCGGCGGCCCGACCAGAATCAGGAGGCCAGGCCTCGCCAGGCCATCATTCAAGTCCGTGGATGCTTCACCGCGGCCAAATCTTCAGTCACTGGACGAGCCCGCGAAGCCAGTAACAGAAGAACCAGAAGACGAATTGGAAATCAACACCCCAACTGCTTTCTCACCTAACATTATCTTTTCCACACAAGAACCACAAAATGATTTCTATGACATTACAACCACTTCACAACCCAAACCACCAAGCGTATACAACCCTTCCCCATACCCACAATCAACACCATCAACCGTACGACAGCCTCTGGAACCAATCAAACCTACACAGTACAGACCCCTGTTGGCCCCACAAGCATTCAACCCAGTCAGAAACGAACCGAGCAACAAGCCGCAGCCAGTAAGGCTACAACCCCTTTCAAGCAGACCACAGAGGCCCTCATTCAGGCCTGAACCTAGACCATTCACTGAAGACGACGAGGCACCCATTCAGCCTGTTAGGCAGTATTCACGACCACAGGAACCCATTCAACGCGCACCGGTTAAGGCACCTCAGCAAAAATATACGCAATCGAGTCAGAGAGAGAAGAAACCTGTAGCCCAGATCATCCGTAAGTTCAGAGATGAGAACGAAGACGGCAGCATCACGTGGGGATTCGAAAATGACGACGGGTCATTCAAGGAGGAAACAATCGGTGTGGACTGCGTCACGCGCGGCAAGTATGGTTACGTTGATCCTGATGGTCTTAAACGTGAATACAACTATGAAACCGGTATTCCTTGTGACAAAGCCAAGGAAGAACAAAATGAGAAAGGTTTCGTAGACTATCAGGAAAATAAGGCTGTTTTACCTAATGGTATTACAATTGATCTCGCCAATATGGGCAAGAAATCCAAGAGGCCATTCAGATCACCTGTAAATCATTAGGATATAAGATTACATTAAAATATATTTATTTTAGGAAAATCTAAATATAAGGACATTTTAGTTGTCTTGTCATGTGAGTGTTATCATTGTCATAACATTACATAGACTTCGGGTGGTTTCACTTGTGCCTTGAAAGTAAATGAGAGAAGGAAATAAATGTGAATATTTTTAAATAAAAAAGTTTGTTTTAATTTCCTCTGCTTTTTATGTTTTTTTCATAAAATTGTGCACAAAATGCAGATACAAATACCAAACTACCAAGTTTTGAAACACCACAAACTGTATCATTATGTCAATTCATTAGAGCACTTAGATTTAAACACCTCATGGTCATATAAGTTTTATTTAACATTAAACTTACTGTTAAAGCTTACAAATAATACAAATTACGCTTAGTATTGACGATTATTCATGTATGGCTGAGGGCGTCTCATTGGAGGAGGCATTCTATTAGGTGGTGTTATTGATATGTCAAGGTAGTTGCCAATCTGGAACTTAACTTGACCTAATGTTTTGTTGTCATCACCTCCACGCTGGCCTGAGCATGTTACACCAATCTCTCTCATGCGGTATGTGGGTGACCTCATGTCAGGGTATACAATAGCAAAGTCAAAATATGTGCCTTTACGTCTTGTCTCAGGATTTACTTCTTTAACAAGTCCCGTAAGCTCCCGAAGTGTAGCATCCATCCATGTGTAAATTTGCAGCTCATTTTGAGGAACATTTCCTCTTGCATAGTCTCCTGGAGAATTGTGGCGTCCAGTTGAACAGAAGACCCGAAGTAATAACGGGCATGTCTGTAACATTGAAGAGTTATCATTAAGTAGGGGAGAACAACAATTTCAACCAGAAATATCTAATGGTAAACATATTCTGACTTTTGGAAGATATTATTTATACGAAAAAGCAACGTCGTCATGATTTATTTGCAGACTAGCAAGGAATGAAATGTTGTTTTAGTAATGTTATGGACAGAATCCAAGCTTACCTTCTCCCTATCGACCGGCTTCTCTGCTGGCTTAACCTCTTCGACAACCATGGACTCTAGTCCTGCCATTTTCATAATATTCACTAACGATAGAGAAATAAAGTTATAGTACCTTTATTTAAATAAAGTTTTCAATATACACTCGAAGAATAATCGAAATTTAAATCGAAAACAAATTATTGGTTTGACAAATAAACATGTTAAAATTATAATAATTTGTTGTCTATGGATTTTAGTAGCTCCATTCTGCAACAAATTCGTTGTTAGGTGTAGTGCTTGATTCTACCAATCTGTCGAGAACGTGGTCGAGGTCTAATATTACCTACCTATGCTTGTTTGGAACAGATCTAAATTCGTTTCCTTTTTCTTTGTAGAAAACTATATAGTTAGATTTAGTAAACGTGGAATCATGAATCGATGTTTGTATAAAATATTTTAAAGTACTCTTAAAACTGGTTACTTAAAACCGTCATCTAACTATCCTGTAAACTAAAATTCAATTTAAATTAATTTTAAATTATTTCCATCTGCGCTACGAAAATTAGTTTTAGTAACTTGGAAATGATTGTTTTAATATAATTTTAGTAAATTTTTAGAATCGTCTTATTTATGTCATTGTGACATTTCTTTGACAGTAGAGAAATCGCACTAATCGATATACTAAAAAATAAAAATATTCCGTACATGCGTACGATAATTGTTGATATTATGCTCTCTCTGAATCAATAACTGTTATTGGACGTCAAAAATATCATAAGTGCGTGTTTGGTTTCGTAGTTAGCTTTGCCTATAATGTCTCACAAGGAGGACGAAGACTCATTTCAAGAGGACGACGTTTATATCAATCAAGAAGATGGGATGCCAAACGTTCACCCCAACATTGCGAATTTAGAACAAGAAAGTGATGTAAACGACGAAGTGGATGATTTCGACGACTTGCCAAAGTCTGTGATCGTCACGAATATACACAGTGACGTGTTCGCTGATGAAAAACTAAAGAAGGGAATGGAAGATTTGTTCCGCACATTTTCGGATAATGTAACATTTCAATGGCTCCGCAGTTTTAAACGCTTGCGAGTCAACTACGACAGTCCACTAGCTGCAGCTAACGCCCGCGTGCAACTGCATCAGTACCAATTTCACGACCGGAGCATCAACTGTTACTTCGCGCAACCGGTGACGCCGGTTTCACTCAAGAACCTGAGACCTCCAGCTCCGGTCAAGCAATTTTTGATCTCACCTCCGTCTAGTCCTCCAGTGGGTTGGGAACCACGTGAAGAAAATGAACCTTTAGTTAATCATGACCTATTGGCAGCTCTGGCAAGTCTGGCACCTGGAGAGAGCCATGAACTTCATGCACCAACTCCTACACAGCCTGCCATTATTGTGCATACTGCTATGACGTCTGAGCAAAATCCTATTGTAGCAAAGATACCTCATACTCGTTGTCCAGATTATTGATACTGATGCCTTTTGAATGAATCTAGTGACTTTATGAATTAGAGTAGTAAACATGAATGCTTTTTATTCAAATGCATGTCAATTTTTATGACATGTCTAGCCGAAGGCATAACACCCGTCTTCAAGAGTTGGCTACAAAATTAAAGCTCTAGTAAACGAGCTTTTGTTTGTTAACAATGTTAGACTAACAGTAGTTTTGCTTGTTGAAATGGTTATTTATTTAACAGAAATTACACATAATTAAATTGGTGCTATGTTTTATCAAAGTTTTATTAAGATTATTGGTAACTTAAAAATGCTTACATTAACAATTTAGTTACATAATTATATCATTATCATTGCAGAAAATATAAAATAACAGTGTTCATGGTGGTTGACATACAAAAATTATTAATATGTTGATTAATGATACAATTTACAAAATGCAAAGTTAATGATGGGCAATAGTTAAAAACATATCAGAAATGTAATGCCTTCCGAATGTGAACCCCATTAATGTAAGGTGGTTGCTCAAAGGAATTATGTTTTATTTCAACAGCATATTTACTACTATTCATCACTCCATATTTAAAATCATTTCAATAATCTGGACTAACTAGTTTTTACATCAGTAAGTGTTTTCTATATTATTGTTTTGTTTTTTGGATAAATTGTTACTTGTTAGAGCCACCTGATCACTTTGTTTGTTCCAAAAATAATATAGTGAGATCTCATCTGCTTACACTTAAAAGCACCTTTGATTGTAGGTTTGTTTCATGCTTATTTTTTACTTAAAACCATTGAGTTCATGTAATTTATTACTAACTGTATTCTAACTTACCTTAAATTTTAGTTTACTATTTTTACCTTTAATATTACCTTTGCTTCAAATTTACTAAACTTGTAATTATAAAAATTAATAGTGTTAGAATTTTGTGATAATATATCTAAATAAATGTTAAATTTGTCATTCAATGGTGGGTACATTCGCCTAAGAACATATTTGGATGGTTCAATGCAAAAAAAAACCCCAAATTAGATTCAATCCAAGTCAAATGTCTGTTTTTTAATTAAATAATGAGACTACTGCACCAGTAAAGATATAATGGAGGAAGCTTAAATGTTTCTTGAAGTTTGTAGGCAGTATATATTGGCTTGTTGTTTAATTCAAATATTTCCAGGTAAAAGTTATATGCGGTGGACCCGCTTTACCAGGATTATGTAGGTGTTATGCTATGATTACTTAACATGTATGGACATCATATAATCAATCAGTTACCACTTCACATCTAATAACATGTTAAGAATTTAAGTAAAAATCAATCTGTATTGTATTACAACGTCTAAGAGGATAGACGAAACACTGACGTCAAACAATGGACAGTTGTAAACAATCGAGCCATTGACAAGCCTGTTCCATTCACATGTTAAGTACCTAGTTAAATACAAATATTATTCTGTTATTTGATTAAATACTGTGTTTGTAGTGCTATGAAGTCCGGATAACTCACTTACTCGTATTTTGATCCCAATGATCACTACTGCGTATTTATTTATTTTTATTTTTTTTACCAACTGTACATGTCAAACAAGCATTGAATCATTCAAATAATGATAATTTTGGAAAAACATAACTTACCATTTTCAAAATATGTACCTATTCATAGAATTAATATTGTTGTAGTTTTTATAAACATTTTACAAGTATAGAGACTTGGCAAGCTTTTGGGATGTTGTATCGCTGAAGATGCAATTGTAAAGTTCCTTTGTTATTTTTAGATCTATTTATTTAAAAAGAAATGGTAAACTGGCACTGCACAGGCACTATTTGCGAAGGCCACATGATATTAGAGATGAATTTAAATGAACCATCTAACGCATTTTCTAGTTTTATGTACTTACCTAACTTTAGGTAAGACAATTAGAAGTAGCAGCAAAATGTAGATTTAACTTATGAAACAGACGAGAAACTAATTCATCGTCAGCGTTGTGAATCATCTCATTTCGGCTCAGGGTGATAAATAAGGGAACTTGTTTGATATTGGATCGTTGAACAAAATGCTTATTATTTTCGATATTTTATTAAGATACCTACCGAATTAGCCAATATGTTATGAGAAAGTTTTTGGGCTGACCAAACCAAAAGCTTTTCGTATTGTATCTTTAGAACTTATTTATCTATTACCTGAAAGTACTTATTCTTTACCAATAGTTACCTTACTTGATCTGGATTTATACACGGTTATTTTGGTTTATTGATATACTTACTCATTAGTAGCTATTTATTATGTTGAAATGAAGTTCGGAATAGCGAAACCTTTAAATTGTAAAATAATTTTCGAGGTCTTGGAGCGCGGGCACACGATGCGTTGCGGCGCCGCACGGCAAAGATCTCACGGTGAAATCTTTGTCAGTGGGCACACGAGTACGGCGGTACGGTGCGGCGCCGTACGGTGTGTTATGCCGCAGCGGTCAGATAGTAGCATTGGACAGTCTGTTAATGAATATGGATCGTAACAACTGAGCGGTGTGCCCACTGACACGGTGAAATCTTTGCGGTGCGGCGCCGCAACGCATCTTGTGCCCGCGCTCTTAGGTACAGCTGTCATTAATAAAAGTATATAACTATTACATGCCGTTAAAAAAACGACAGATGCTCTCGTTGATAAATTCAAAAAAGAAGTTGCACTGTGAACTCTTCTTTAGTTTATTACAACTGCATCGGCGGCTGTTGACTATCATTACACGTTTTCGAGAATTCTGTAGATTTTCACGTGTCTGAATGTATACCTATAATCTCGTACAACTTTTATAATTTACCTTGTAATATGGTATTACAAAACAATGTTAAGTGGCTGTGTGTAATGTTAAACAATGTATTAAATCTCAACTTATTTTCTGAAATTTCAATTTGATATTGACAACTGCATTATTGATTGATTAAAATTGCGATTAATTAATATGGAATGACCAATTTGTGTACCAACTCGAGTACGCTACAGTAATGTTTTTGTTACATAGATGTTATAAGTGTAGTACTGATATGTCAAATTAAACATTACTACGGAAGTCTACATTATATTGGTTTTATAGTTGATTCGAAGGCAAAATATATAACTTCCGTCTTGTGACGAATGGGCTGTTGATCATTCCAAGTCTGCTTTTAGCTTTAGTTTTAGATTTCCACGAATTAAAGACAACGGCCTATGAGTTACTTAGATATGAGTATGTCACAATGACGATGTTATATAAGACAAGCTCTTTCAGAACTACTCATTATTTCATGCAAAAAGAATCAGCTATATAATCTCAGTCGTTATGTTTAAATTACTAAATTGTTATAAGCACGTGTCGAATGCAAAGCAATTTGTGTAAACAATGTTTGTTTGACCAGATTTGATAAAAGCAAGCCGACCAAAGAGAATTTAACAGTATAATAATGTTATCGTTGTGGGATTTTGTCTCTTTCTACTTTATAACAATCTGGCACTATCTGTGTGTCACGAATGTCTAGTAAGTACTCTTTCAATGTTCTAAGTGTACCTCTCCTTGTACAGTTCAGTGTAAAAGGGTTTTTGCCCAGTCGTGGATCATTAATGTTTACTGCTTATCTTCTATATGTTCATTGTTCATGCATCGATGTATCAACTATTGATGTTTTTAATCTCACTGTGATTTCATTATTGTTTTGGTGTAAATATAAAATTATATTGAGTTTTACATCGGTCTTTTCTTAACACAAATAAAACTAAACAAATGTATGTACCTATAATTTATTATTAGTATGTACATTTTTAAAATATAATAAGAATTTCTTTGTACAGTCGATATCACACCACATCACGAGATTCTCAAGCACCAATATATCATATTTTGTAGGCACTTTGCTTTAACACTAAAATACTTGAGTAAAACAAAAATAACAAAAAATATCTTAATAACTCTAGGAAACATAATACAACTACAACATTTACTCAATTTTCTTTGTAGCTGTTTATTTTTGGCATCGTCAAATACAAATCAACATAGTATAAAAATGTAAGTAAAAACTTACTCAATGCAAACAAACGTAATCATAGCTTAACTTTAATACTTGAAGCAGGACCGTCTTTACTATTCGTTCAATTGGCTCATTAATTTGATTTACTTCAAATAGATAAATCCAAAAAAAGCAAAAAAGACGTAGCTACTATTCATACTTTTTTGGCTGCGTCTTCTAAAGGAACCATTGATTCAGGGGCTTTATTTTCTTCGGAATAGGTTCGGTTTCTTTTATTTCCTAAACAACTTGAAAAGCAAGTATCGCCTTTACCGAATCGTTCTCCATCGGCGAGCGATTGCGGCATTGGTTGGTTCATAGTCTCCGGTAAAAACATACATAGAACTCCAGAAATAACAGCTACGGCTCCAAATGTAACTGCTGGGATTTTAGGGTTGAAAGAATCGAGTAGTGTAATTAATGGTGTTAAGGCACCAGAAAGCCTGGCACACATGGAACCGAGTCCGAGTGCAGAGTTACGGACTACTGTAGGAAATAGTTCCGCGGAATAGTTATAAATAATAGCAAATGAACCAGCTATAAACAATTTTCCTGCAATAACAATTCCCGTTGACATGGTGCTTCCTGCAGGCAGGAATGTTGCTATCACACAAGCAGCCCCACCCACAAGCATCATGGAGCATATCAGTGGTCTGCGACCCCAAATGTCGAGGAAATAAATAACTGCTGCATAACTAGGTATCTCAACAAAACCTAATATAGCTGTAATTAAATAGGGGTTACCCTCCAGCTTGCCGGTACTTAATGTAAGGCCGTAATATGCTATCGAATTAGCGAACCAACAGAAACAGACATTCATGGTTTTATTCCTCAAGTTAGGAGTTCTAAACAAATCTCCAGTACTGGCTGAAGGCGCATCGGATCCCTTGGACGCTTCAGCCCTTCCCCTAGAAACTAATTCAGCCCTGTCCAAAGTGCTTTCAGATTTATTACATTTCAAAGCTCTTTCAACAATATCAACAGATTCCTTTGACCGACCTTGAGCCCAAAGCCATCGTGGAGATTCATCCATGATCCATATATGCGGAATAAGGAGTACACTGTGAAGGCCATAAATGACTTGGAGAATCTGTCTATTGTCAACAAGAGCTCCCCAGCCTGCTACTAACATGATACCACCAGCAAAAGCACCTTGGAAAGCGACACCACACGCAGTTCGCTTACTAGCTCCTACTAACTCCATAGTCAACACAAATCCGGTAATATACGATCCAGCAGATCCAAAGATTCCGTATAGGAAACGCACTGCCAAAAACGACCAATACTCTGGTATAAAAGCAACAAGCACTCCAAACACTAACTGTAGTACCCCGGACCAACAAAAGATAGTTTTTCTTCCATACTTATCAGCCATCCCGCCCAAAACTACAGCTCCAGTAAAAACTCCTAGCATATAAACAGTTTGAGCTAGAGCGCCCATCCACCTTTGGTTACAAATGAGATTCCATTCCATAGAACGCGACGAAGATCTGTATGTCGTGTCGTACACCCATTTCGAGCATGTTGTAGTTTCATTGCCTTCATAAATAAGACAGCTATGAAGACCCCCGACTGCCGTTTGGGGTATAGCGGCTATTATTTCTGAAGAGTTCCACGGAGCTATCGACTCATTTGTGTCGACACCGTCGACCCAACATCTGAAAATCAACAATTTCTTATTAAAACTGAAATTAAAAAAAAATGCTCTAAATTTATTCTTATTGCTTTACATTCATACAAATACACTGAGGTATGTTTTAGGTCAAGACGAATTAAAAATAATAATCTATCAAGTAGACTTTAGTGGGATGGTGGCTCATGATTTTAATTGCAGCAAAGTGACCAACATCTAACGTGTCTATCTACCTGTAGACACACACAATATGTGTTTATCACGTGATCAATAGAATAGGCATGAGTGTTCAGGCGATGTCTTAAATGCTATCCCTTATCATTTAGGTAGGAACTCTACACCCTTTCACGTCTAGGAAACAAAGAATGTAAAAGTAGGAACTACTCAATTCAATTAAACGATCGCACCTCAGAATATTTAAAGTACCCTTGTTTTTGTTATTAGCAATCCTTTTAGAGATTAAAATATTAACAAACTTAGAAAAATATGCATAACTTTCAGGCGCAAGTAGTTGTGCGCATGAGTCGCTTTTGGTTCATGTGGTAATAATAACAGACATACATAAATCACTGTAACACTTATTATAGGCAGGTAAGCAGTTTCATAGTGTAAAAATAAAACAAAGCAGTTATAAAATACGTTTATTAAATTCGTGTACACCGTGTATTTGATACTTACTCATTTCATTATATAAACGTCGATAAAATTAGATTTTCCTTAAAAAAAAAACACATACAAAAAAGAGAGTTTAAAAGTTGTATCTGTAACTAATTAATTATATTAGTAAGTACTTGACAACACTTGTGTATCAAAAGAAAAACTATCAAAAGATAATTCTCATTACATGAAATCATTAAACAAGGCAATAGCTCTCACTCAAAGAAAACTATACGATAAACATATTTAATATAAAATTTTAATTACCTATTTGATTATAATTTGTACGATGAAAAGTAAAAGTAGTTATCTGGGAAAGACTATGTTTTATTGGTCGTAAAGTTTTCCTAGTAACTTGGAGTAAGACCTTTAGCCAATAAGTTACGTATAAACATAAGACTAATCAATATTGTATAATATCTATTACTGGTTTTTGATACGATGATGTATTCACGTGCCACATTATATGTGATGTTTTAAAGTCATACAAAAGACATTTAAAAATATTTTAACTAGATAAGTCTTGGCCCACTGGTACTAACAAATATTTTAAAGTTAATTTATTATCTAGAAGTAAAAAACTGTGATGTTTGATAAATTGATCATAGAAATAAGTAGTCAATGTTGCTCTTGTATCTACAATTTTCAGTCTTGACAGGATTAATTCATGGAGAGCTATAGGTATATTCAAAATAATTTTGGCAGTTTGTATTGACTAATGGCCTACACACCGTACTTCTAAATAATACTTAGAAAATTTAAAAAGGAAGTAGGCATATAGGTTCTTCACCTGTTAATCTTTTTATGAACTAATTACTTGGCACTATTATTAAGAAGCTCAAAAAATACGTATGTATACTGTAAAAATTGCATTACTTGAAAATTCATCAGTCCATTTCACACAGAATCTGTACTTAAGTAATATAACATTAAGGATCTGGCTAAAGCTATTTAAATTCAGCTATTTATAGAAAACGTCATAGGTATGCGACCGGTGTGACCGACGTGTTTGTGGTAATTAACATAAAGTGTGAAACATGCGAGTTGATAGCTGGTCAGATTGTATAATATCAGTTTTCTGTACTCAGTCATCCGATAGATGTGAAAAATTGTACAAAAATATAAAAATTATAGAAGTAAAACTAACACCCATTGAACACATCTTGTACTTTTTAAAGCGTACTTGAGTGTACCTGTAATTATTTTAGTCGTACACATATATATATAATATCGACTTATATGCGTGTTAATTCCTAGCTCTAAAATATCCTAAAGTATTACCTTATCAAATAAATTAATCATGATGATGCTTTTATTAGTTTCTAATAATTCGAGCACCAACTGGCAGTGATTAGAAACGGATTCAAATATATTTATTTATTTATTATTTAGTCATATTGACTAGGTTGGTAAAAATGGTAGTGACATCAGTTGACCAGTTTTAAACAACGATTAATTTAATATTTTAATATACTTATTGGGCAGTGGTATGTACCCATCAAATTCAAGGTAAAATTCAGCAATTTTCTGTTTTGATTATTTGCTTTTTCATTCTCTTGGAGACTTGGAAAAGCAGATTTTACGGTAGGTACGTATGATCATGTTCTTAATAACACTTCTATCTTATCTCGTTGTTTTGTATGTGTTTTAACATTACAAGCCTACCTATGTTTACAAGAACTTGATTAATTAGTCAACTAATGCCGCATGCCTGTATTGGTTTTCTAAGTTCGCAACTTTTTTTTCCAAATATTGTAAGTACTAATAAGGTTGTACTAAGTACCTAAACTAAGTAGAACACAAGTAGCATATGTAGCTATAGGTACAATATATTTGCTTCATGTGTTTATTTTAAGTTGTACTTAATTGATTAATCATCTATTAGTTGTATACCTAGGTACTAATTACCTGTTAATTTTTCCAGGTCATAATAACTAGTTGTTAGTAGAACAATTATCCAGTCTAAAGCAAATCTGTTTTATTAAACCAGAAATGCTTGTTTTAACTCTTGACTAGACAATTTAAAATAAATATAAGTCTATTTACGTATCACTTAAATCTAAGTTCTTTGCATTGCATTAACAGTGAATATAAAACAAGAAACTTTATAGTAAAAAGATAAAACGTTTCAGTAAAAGTATTAAAAATATTGAGCAAGAGTCAACAAATGCAAGATTTACGTACAAAGGTAAAAAATAAACTTATGTTTAAAGCATATTTAAAAATAGCCATGTTGCCTACTTAAACTGTTAGTATTCGCTGTCTACAATGATTAGTTTCAAGACTTTTAAGTCACTTCAAACCGTGGCTTTACACACTGACGTCAAAATTCAAATGGCCTTTACGGTTTCTTCTCCATAACTTCTAACGGCACCATTGTCTCCGGCAGCTCTGCTGAGTCTGTGCTCATTCTTCGACCACTGCAATTTGTAAAACAAGTGTCACCGACACCAAACTTCTCTCCGTCTTCCAAAGACTGGGGTAAGTTCCTACCGATTGTTTCTGGCAAGAAAAAGGTTGAAAATCCTGATAATAAAGCAAGGAAACCAAAGAGGATGGTTGGTATTTTAGGATTTAAGGTATCCAACAAATTGATAAGGGGTGTCAAAGCTCCTGACACACTCGCGCACATACTGCCAAGACCTACTCCAGAACTACGCACAACAGTTGGGAAAAGTTCAGCCGAATACTTGTAAATTATAGAATAAGAGCCAGATATAAAAAGTTTTCCGATCATGACTACACCTGTGGTAGCCGGAGAGCCATGAGGTAGAGCGACAATGACTAGACAAGATATGCCTCCTAACAACATCATGGTACTGATAAGTGCTCTGTGTCCGACGCGATCCAAGAAGTATACAATGAGAATGTAACTGGGCAATTCCACAACTCCCATCAAAAACATAAGAAAGTAAGGATTCCCGTTTAGTTTTCCAGTGTTAAGAGAAAGTCCGTAATATACTACTGAATTAACAAACCAGCATCCGCAAATAATTAAAGTTTTTTGTAACATTTTCGGGGTTTTAAACAAGTCAGTTGTTCCAGCGGAATGTTCATCTGTGTATTTGGCGCACGTCGCCTTACAATGGGACACCAACGAGGGAGTATCTATTGACTCAGTTGATCCGTTGAATTTCAAAGCCTTTTCTATAATTGCAACGGATTCACGAGCACGCCCTTGAGCCCAAAGCCACCTGGGGGATTCATCCATAAGTAACCAATGAGGAAGTAGCACTGCTGCGTGTAATGCATATACTAATTGCAAATAGAATCGATTATCTATTAAATATCCCCAAGCGGCCAGCAACATAATTCCGATGGCAAACATTATTTGAAACGTTACTCCGCATATAGTACGCTTGCTTGGACCTACTATCTCCATTGTTAACACAAAACCAGCAATGTATGAGCCTGATCCGAATATTCCGTAGAGGAATCGAAGCCCCATGAAAGTATAGTAGTCGGTAGCAAAAGCTACAGACGCGCCAAACAGAAGTTGTAAGATTCCGGCCCAGAGGAAGGCAGTTTTTCTTCCGAACTTATCAGACATTCGTCCAAATATGAGGGAACCAGCTACTACACCAAACATGTAAGCAGTTTGAGCAGATGCTCCCATCCATCGTCGACTGCATACGAAACCCCACTCAATGCCCCGTGATGAGGAATAGAATTGAGTATCGTAAACCCAGGTCTCGCAACCAACTAATGTTTTATTGTCGCCATACATTTGACATGAGTCGAGTTTCCCATGCTCATTTAAAGGAATGGCGGCTAGAACTAGGGAAGAGTTCCACGGCTCCGTGTGGTTAGCACTGTCTACTCCTGGCAGGTAACATCTGAAATTCAAAAAGAAAACTAAGAATGTTTGCTTGCTTATTTTTATTACTTTCGTGCCTTGCGTGCGCGGTGCATGTTAGTTGCAGTTTAAAACTTCATTCCGTTCTAATAAATGTTGTTAAACCTGTTTAAGGACAGTGAGATAGTGCACTTTTTACTGATAGGTACTATTAAAAGCTGTGTGTTACAACTAAGATCAGCAATAAAGCTCGAGTTATTTCTGGCTACATGTACAATTCTAAAACAAACCAAGTGCACTTGATTGTGTTTGGTCGTATTGTTTACAGACAATAATAACGTAACAAGGGTCGTATTATAAATAATGCTATTTTCGTGTTACTATTGTTACCAGTTTTCCTCTAATATGTTATGTGTATAGTACACAACTGCATAACGAATTAGTCTGCAGCACTATATTACATCGACTTTTTATAACTTTAGACAAGTCTCATTGCCTTTATGTATCACACGTATGAGGATAATAATTAAATTAATAATAATATATTTTATGGTTTCTGCTGCGTGACGCGCCATAGCCTTTCTAGTGCATATACTCGTATGACATACACCTGTTACACAAATAAGAATTTATTTCATTATTGATTGTTAATGAGAAAACTCTGTAACAGGCTATGAATTTGTAAATTAATTGGTAAATTATCCTAGGTATGTTTAATGCATGGCTAACCCTTCACCAATACCTTTAAGATCTAAATGGATTGAATCGTTAATGATGATACATACAACTAGGAATGGATTTGTTAATAGGTGGTGAATTAAAAAAAGCGACAGATATAGCGTACCATAGCCCACAATACAAAATATGTATGTTATAAAATAGTGTACTTACGTATATAATATAACTGCACCAATAAAATCACTCTGTTGTTGTATAAAAACGAACACCAAAGCCGACCACTTACTGCCCCCAATCGTACCGACAAGCAAACTGTACGCTGTATAACCAAAAGCAAATATGTTATAAGACCCATACCATACGCACCAATATATTTCGGAGGTAATCTAAAAAGGAAAAAAGATAAAGACGTCACACGACTAACACTACATTTACCCTGAACCAGAGGTACTTAACGCTTGTATGTACAATACCCGAAAACTTTCAGAATGATCCTGCTAACCTTTCATGCCCATGCAAAGTGAAATAATTTCTTCCTATTTACCGACTGACATAGCGTAGAAAGATATTTGATAAGTACAAACTCCGCTCTACAATTTTCCGTAAAAACTATGAGCTATTCAACTCCACTTTATTGATTTAGCGTACATTCGGATTTGTCGTAAAATGAAGCAGACTATCAAATATCTTCCCATGCTTGTGGCGACGTACCAATAAACCTTGACATTACATTCTAGAGTGACGGGGGAGAAAACTGACCTATGTTCAGGTACCGCCGCGACTGTGACTAGAGACAGCATGTGCATGCCGGCCGTCATGGCCGCCAAGATGTGCAGGATGAACTGGAAACATTGGTATCGCCCGAAGTCACCTGGAACCACAAAAATAAACCTCAAAATGTTGCTGCAAATTGTATTGTATTATAGTAAATTCCTAAGTTTAAAGTGTTGAGAATTTGCTTATTGGATGGAGAAAATATTCGTTGTTCGAAAAGTTATTTGGATAGTGACTGAAACTTGTTCATTTTTCCTTACATATAACGTAACGTACAGTCGTTTATAGTTTACTGAATTCATTGTATATTGTTTAAACGATTAGGATTGAATATTATTTGTGGTTATATTAGTAAACCTATAATAAGAGTGCGTAATGGTCAATGCTCCATTGTTTATTTCTGCTTTGTAGCCTTAGCCCAACATAACATACTTTTAAAGTAATAGTAGAGAACTATTTAATATTCATTGCGTAAATAAATTGTGAAATGTGGGTCAAGAAAAGTACGAGTATATCTTTAAAGATAAGAAAGTAACGCACCATGGGAAAGGTTTTTATGTAGAGCGTGAAACTGATCACATTATTATGCTTTTGATAAGCGGTGTTGTAAAATTGTAGGCCTATGTGAAGAAATATAAGAATATCATTGAAATATGCTATAGTTTTAACCCTACTTAATCGAATCAATTTATAGGTACTTCTTCTACGTGCATATCAAATCTATCTCAATATAATTTACTTTTTTCGTACACTAGTAATAATAGAAGCTACCCAAGATTCATGACGAATAAATTTAGTATACATTAGCACATAGATCACACGTCAGATATATTGTGTAAGAATAAATGCGGTCTTTAAACTTGTAGAGTAGGTATGTTATATAACATTTTGACGATATTTAGCAATGACCTTTACATAACGTGATATCTACTTGTACAAGGTGAACCAATTAATATAACAATGCTAACCGATAACTTAGGGACAAGGGCGAGCATTTTAAGTATATTTTTATATAATTTAAGTATTTTATGTTTATAAGGTCATTCCAATTCGTTGTTTGTTGCTACTTGATAATAGTACTTGAAGGGCGTACGTGTTTCGATCGATCGGTGAGAGGTAAACAGGCAATCGCCGTTAATGTCTGAATTATAGACGTACCTAATTTAAAGTTATTTGCGAAACCAATATCCTAGGATTCAACTGACCTTTTAAACAGAATTTATGTAAGCCTCTCTTAATTTCGGTTAATTTTTTCTTAAAATTGTATTTTTAATAAGTTCAGTAGGTTTTCAACAATAATTAAATAATAGTTTCTACTCATAATAAAATTATCAGCTATATTTTTATTTTATTACTACAAGCATCATATAATGCCGAACATTGCCCTGCATGATACAAGTATTGAAGGATATAAGCAACGCAATTAATATCAACGACCATACCGGTTCCTCCCACTTACAGGTATTCCGCATGAGATTGCTATCGCACCTGTTATGAAACGAAATTTAAAAAAGAACAGCATAAAAAAGAATTTAAGTTCTTGGAATACTCGTTTAAAATCACCACCAGACATTATTGATTACCGTTTTTTTTTGTACTGAAGAGGATTGTCTTCTTATTTTATTTCTTTGATTGAAATTTTTCGGAAATTTTAATTTACCTACTCGTTTTCATCCATATTATATTATTTTACCATTACAAACAATAAAATAGTGAGACCTCTTCAAAAAGAAATTTTTATGCATATACACACGGTAACAATTTTATGCGTATACTTAAATGAGGTAATTATGCAAAACAAGACAAGTTTCTAATTTATATGTGATACATTAATTAACGCAACATTTTTCTTCATAGTCAAGGTCATCGTTTCTTTTTGTTATGATATTTTACCCATTTTGAAGCAATTTTCTATTGAAATTATGCCAAGTTACATTAAAATAGTCGAACACCAAGGTTACTACGTCACCACAAACTGAACTTTCTTGTTCTGTAACAGAACAAAGCTTCGACTACTTACAGATCCAATCAAATGCGCTTAATTCAATGTTCTGAGTTATTGTCATAACTAAGACTAAGAAAGTATATTAAAACATAATTATATGTTAAGTTGTTGATCATTGACAGTAGTTCTGAAAACCAGTCATACCATGGAAACCTGTGTTACCCAGAAAATTGTGGTTTTGGTAGTAAAATAGACATTTGTTCCATGTAAAATACAGTATTCAGCTGAATTCGATAAGACTGGAAACAGCCCCCAAAACAGCTCGAGAAAAAACTAGGCAGGCCGAAAACTACGTAGGTAATTTGCATTGTAATTAAAACAATGTGTAACGAATGTAAGTGTCACTTATTAATAAATAATGATTGTCGATCGATGACGTGTTAAAATGCTCAAACAATTCACTTTCTACGCAACGCAATAAGCTCAATTAAACCAATTAAATGTATTGCACTGAATTATATAAGGTGAAAATAAATGCATTAATTAACTTGCTTATTTATTAAAATCAATACGATGCCATTTGTTCCGGAGTATATTATTATTTATCCTGTATACCTAACACAATCGACTCTACCTGACCTACAAGTTATTTAAAATAAGACTACCATGAAAAATTATGCTTTACGTGCGTCATTTAGTAAGGCATCAAGAATTATATGTCTAAGACTGGAACAATTAAAACTGGAACACTACGTCTCAATTTCATCCGCGCGTTATTTAATTTATAATTACTTACAACTTTATAATTAAGATTAATTAAAGCAATAAATTGACGTCTAAATCAAGTTGCGCAGCTAATAAACGCACGGCCGTACATGAAACATATTACAATAATGGTATCATAATACAGGGGTCGTTGTATACAATGCTCTACCGAACACTATCGCGGCTCCGATAACCCTTTAACCCGAACGCACTGTACCCGATCTGTGCGACTCACGCCCCTCGCGCCACATTATCTTATCACGTGCTAAGTTCATACTTAACACAACAAAACGTGTTAATGTGGCAAATCTAACCATGAATAGGTTCAGTCATTACGTATGTACTAATCCGCCTGTATCAATAGCGTTATTGTACCCGGCATCATGTGCTACAAGAGTTTTATTTACCGATGTTTCTTATGTCCTTAAACCTACATGTACAAATGTAAAGATGTTTCAAATAATTATGTTCCCAGGAAAGTGACTTGTTATGATACGTGAAATGACACTGTCTCGCAGGTTTATTGGCAACGCGGCGACTCGCTGCGCATGACCGCTTAACTGCGACGGACGATCAAGATGTTTCAGCCGGCGGCGGATGGACTCTTTAAGCTACAAGACAAATGAATGCTGCAGGAATTTTGCTGACAATTACCAACATCTGAGACGGTTTGCTTACAAATTGTCAGGACGAGTAGGCGGGCGCATTATGACTCAATAGCTCATAGTGACTATAATCTGCATCTGCCGATCTTAAATGCGTTAAAGTATCACGCTATTCCAAAATTAAGCTTTAATCAAAGGCACCACAGTTTCGTGGGAGTTTGGTCTTCCAAAATAACTGAATAATTGACAGCTAAAATTAAACGTTATAGCTTTTAGAACAGCCAATTGGGCAGTAAACCGTTTAAAATTTTATAAGAATTACATGTGTCGTTAACGTAAATTAAAAACTAATCAATGTACATTTATGTTAAGGAATAGACTACATTTAACAGTTTACCAACTAGCATATAGTTAAAAAAAAATGATTTTTATTGTCGTGCTATTTCCAATACCTACTCTAGTAAAATGCTATTTTAAAACACGTGCTTTCGATAAATTAATGCTTAAAAGATTTTGTGTAGCTGTGACCATTATTAGGTAGGCTTTTATTCATTCATACGGCAAATCGATTCAATCCGTAAACGGATGATATAGACATAGTCGCGAGTTGACATGCAATTCAACAATAATCCGAAAATGTGTAACAAGCCTACATTCATCCGGATTATACAGGCTGATGAATTACATAAAATAAGTGCAGTCGTCTGCATAACAATGCTAAATCAATTAACTGTGAGTGTATGGAAAATTACATGTCACGACTACTTGGAGGCCGATAGCAAACATTACAGGCAACAATAAAATATATTATGACATTGCTCGACATTAAGGTTTTGTAGAGCAACGCGGACCGTAAGATCGGCGCGTCACGCAACACGTATTGACTATTGACACAGATGCGGACCACGATAACACACTTGCGACCGATAACAAGAACCTCAATAAAAGGTTTTATATAAAATATTAGCTTTCCTGGGACGGTTTTGAAGTTAATTTATTGCGAACTATAATCTTTGATTCTACGAAGAGAGACAGGTATAGTGTTACAAGAAACGTGACCTCAAGCATCTTGCTCCTTAAACTATATGATGATAACAAAGTAGGTACCTACAAGAATGCTTTAACATAGAATATAGTTGAGAACCCAGCAGTATTTACACTGTTTCGAAATTGTAGAGACACAAATTAAATAACCTAGTCATTTATGTTTAAACAGGTAGTGCGTGGGACAAGGACGTAGTTTAATTAATCTGTACCTAAATTATTTTGATGCGTAAGAGTGTATTAACGACTTAGAATATGTAACAAATTGGATTGATTCGGATTTAACTTGAGCCTAATCTAATTTGCCAAAACGGTAACAGTACTTTCTGAGTGAAGTCTACCTAAAACAGCAATGGTCACATACAATAACATAAATGTGTATTCTAAGTATTTACGATATTTCTACAAAATACATGGCAAATATTTTATTAATCACATAAAAATAATGGCAATATAAAACCATCATCAGAAATGCTATAGAAACACAATAAAACAGTCAATTCCCAGTATTAAAGGTCTTTGTCCTGACACGCCTGTACTACCTACGTATTGTCTCTTACATCCGGCCACAATACATTATCTGTAAAATATGCACAAGCTTGCATTTTTATAATTTCTTAAGTATCAAGACCAACATAACTATTTTAATATTCAACTGTACTCGCTGTACTTGAAAAGCAAGTATAGGCATAAAAGCCTGATGACGTAACTAGTGCTCTACAATATCGAATCTCATGGTACAATGACGAAAGAACGTCCCTCGCCAGACACCGAAATAATGTACTTGACTTACAAATATCAAAAATAGATTTTGTGAAAGTACTCAGTGACTCTGTAGCGAGCTATGAGCAGGTAACTACAGGTACCACTCACATATCTCCGGTACACACCGCTTGTGGAATTGGTGCAATTAACCGAAGCGCACTTACTTACATGCAAGCAGTAATTTACAAATTGGAGGTCAGGCGCAGAATACCGTTTACGACGTTTTAAACCACTCCAGCCAAAGTCCGTGCACATTATGAACGCAGTTTACTGGAACGAAATCACTTTCCGTTGAGCAGCTTTTTTTATTTAAGGGACTATATATTTTTCATTTTACATTCTCACTGGATTTTGAGCAAAATCTGCTGATATTATTTCTGTGCATATTTCGACATGCGACCAAAATAAACGACACACAAAAACATTCTCAGAAGGTCGTTTACTTTGTTGAAGTACGTAATGTTCTCCTCATTTTCGTAGTATTTATTCCTGTGCTAATTTTAATGAACTCCAATAATGTTGTTCATAATTCTTTGGCAACACATAGCACTCGCGTTAAAGTCAACTCGACTAGTTAAACGTATCCTGTGTGTTAATTCAGGCAATAAAGCAGTAATGTTCCTAATTCGTTCAGTAGTTTTGCAAAACGGAGTAACACACATCTATCCATCCATTGATCTCACATACTTTCACTTTGATTATTAAATAATGTTTTGCGCCGCCCACTTCTCATGTTGTAGATATGTATAGCGAACAACATTAGTTGACATACATTTCGCACTATTTACGTCATGTTGATAAAAGGAACGAAATATTCAGATTGCCAGCGAGTACTGATTTAGGTGTCTCGAAATAGTTTTAGACATATTATGTCGCTGACCTGAAAAGTGCCCTTGTTACGTTCAATGATAACTATATTTACAGAGATACTTGTATTTAGAAACGTGCTAATTAATGTTGATTACTGAAATAAATTCATTCATTGCATATCGTCAACTTGGCAAAACTACAACAAAAAGTTACTGAATTCTATACAACCTGGGACTTTACCTTTTCTATGTGACTAAATTGGTCAAAATTACTGAATACTACGTATTATATTATTACTTTTAAACTACATGAATACACACATACTTATATTATTTCATTGTTGACGTTTATTTAATTTACGAACTAATGTAATAATAAGTTTCCATTAAGAGAGAGCTTCTATTGTTTTACATAATATTTTTTTAAGTGTCACTCAAAGATATAATAAGCTGTCAAATTTTGACATGCAACCGAGTACCTAAATATACAGTTTCATTCTAAATAAAAAAGTAGAGCATCTAAAACGGAGCACATTGAAAATGCGTCCGTTTGACGGAAGCCTAGTAGATATCAAAGAAACTTTCAGAAGAACATTGTAAGTAACTGAAGTAAATAAATGAAGAATTAATGCAATAGAGATCGTACATTTTATCTGTGCTTCGATTGTGAGTACGCGTTTCGCATACGCCGGGAAACCGAAGAAATTGGTCGGTGAAACTCGACTGGGTTTCGTCTTTGAAAACGTTGAAGAATTTTCTTGTACCAACGTGTAATGAATGTTAACAGTAAAGTTTATTTCTACAACATAAACTTGTTTATTTACGTCTTGTGTTTATTTATTTATGTGGAAACATCATATATTTAATGATGCGACACTGGATATTACACACGGTGTAAAGACTAAAATTTTGTAGCAACATTATGGGCTATGCGTTCTTACTATGCCAAACTAAAAAGTAAAATTAAAATGATTTCTATATATAAAACAATCTGAGTTTTGTCCACTGAAAAACTACATATAACTATTGAAAAAACATCACGTAAGTAAATGTAAATTGTGTGCAACTCGTTTATTAATTAATAATCTAAATGCTATCTAAACCATGTTTACAAACGTAATGCGAACAATAAATTAAAACATAATTATTTATCTTCGTCTGTAATTAAATTGAATGAAATGCCTAAGTCTAAACATAACATAAACACATGTAATTAGCTAGAAACTTAAATATACACTTACACCTTTTAAACTGGTATGTACTAATTAACGTTAAGCAAGTAAATACAATTCATTCAAAGTGTAAATAAGGAACATTGTTGCCTAATTGCATGAAATTACCGGTGACCATCGGTCTATTCAAATATAAATAGTTTTAGGCATTAATATTGCAGGTGTTGAATAATAATTCATAACATTCAGACTGTTGATATTCAAATGCATAAATAATGCGGTTTACTGAACTGACACTAAATAATACAAAATATTACCTGTCCTTTTCTTTTCTCCGATTTGGGATAGTAGATAGGGTAGGAAAATATGATACCTGCTTCTGCTGAAGACAACTTTGTTGATAGTTCAACTGTTTAGTTATTTATGTCAGTTGAAACAGGTTTTTTTTTTAATATAAATAATCTAAGCTTCCATATACAAGCTTGTCATAAGAACACGGAACTATAAAACAAAACTCATCAATTCCATAGAATATACCAATCATGCAAATCGCTCGTCATTTGGCGGGCAGTTCTTAGGAAAACATTAGCATTTTCGTTTGTTTTATGACGTAATGCAGTTCTAAAATTGTACACACAATAATCGGGAACAAATATTTCCTTGGCAGGCGGGTAGAAACGAACTACCAATTCATTCTGATAGGCATGTAATGTTTGCGTAGCCTGACACACCTCCGAAATGTTTTCAGTCGAGTAATCACTGATGGTACGTGGTCGGGTCAGCTGACTGCCACCAGCGTGACGCGCGACTTATTTTAAAACATTTACCATTCTTCAAATAATGTCGTTGTTGACATTTCAAGATCATCACGCTCTACTTCGTCGCACAATGCGAATTCTTATAAAAAAAGGGTTTTTGTTTAAAAATACACAAACCTACATACATCATCCATTAACAACGCTTTGAGTGTTTATGCTGCAGTGCGATCGATAAATCACGCTTGTATGAACAAATAGTCGCATCGAATGTTATAATATACCTGAAGATAAATTACCTGATAGACGCTGATTACATAATAAAGCCTAGCTATGAACTATCTGTTTGATCACATTTATTGTGCAGACATTATTACATATTATACTTACATTACACAACGCGGGTACTTATCAAACATTACTATCGTTTCACAACCCTAAATGAAATGTGTTATCTTAATGTCTTGTCAAAATTGTATCTAAGACGGGGTCATCATATCGAGTGTACATCATCATTGAATATCTTTGTGACAACATGTCAAAAAATGATTGAGTAACTACTGAAAAACATTGTTGCTACCTCGCTTAGTTTTTATAACAGTGTTGTAAAAGGTGATTAAGCCATTACGTAAAGAGGATGAGAAGCAACAATCGCCTGTCTGCAATAAATAAATACCAAGATCGATAAACCGTTTGGCAAAGACTCTATTTCGTGTCGACAGGGCTATTTACAAAATATTTAGGACCTAGTATGTCTATATTACTGCCATCGCGTGCAATTTTATTGTTCTGGGAAATTTATATAATCTCTAGATTTTTTATGACATTTTAATCATTTGAATTAAACGCTCGAATTGTTATCAACTACACGTGGAGGCGAAGGAGAGAAATATATACCTTGGTGATTATCTGATTACTTACAACAAAATGATCTGAATTGTTTGATAGTACCTACCTACCAAAAAACGGAAATTCTAGTTCAGAATAATCACGTTTTGTAAGCAACGGTTCGATAAGTTGTCGATTATGATTATAGGAATAAAGGCTCTCTTTTATGTTACAAATAACCCTGTACAATGTAGCTAGAAGCCTACGTATTCTTTGGCCATGTGCTGTAAATGTTTACACACTGATATGATAAAGGTTTGCATAGAGTAGTTCCGTAGTGGCATCCCTGTTACAATGTTTACCTGGCAATGATCAGTCAAACACCCCGCCCAAGGTATTGTTTTCGTTGATGATGAATCGGCTAACCTTGATGTATCCAGTTGTTTACCGTCAATTGACATAGATATTTTCACCTACATTCCATAATTAGAGCAGAAAATAAAAGGTTTGAAAAAACAACGAAAAAACAAAATACGATAGTCGAAATAAAATAGCTATAAAAAACGGCAGACGAAACAAATTATATGTATAAAGCTAGTTAAACAAGTTTTGTCTTTAGATATTTCTTATCCTAATACGAATTAGCAAACATGTACATAAGCTACGTAATGAACTTGCTCAAATATACAAAATTGATGAATACTTTAACTCTACATATTAAATTATTTGCGTCTCTACGTTTTTGTTAAGTTCTGACGACTGCGTTTTATATAGGGACGTGTAGTTAAAAATAGCAGTTATGAAGGATGTAATGATAATAATAGTGTTTATTTATTTCATAACAGGTCTCTGGCTAGCCGGAGATCCCAACATTACACCATGGGTTTCTAAGGAATGTGACTGGAGCTATGACCTCCTATTGAATTAAACAAAGGGCACCACCAGCAGTACCTTTTATAATTTTCAACAAAAGAAGTGATTGAATTTTGTTTTTTTTTTTCGACATTTTAAGCTGCATGTGTTTTATTTACCAATTAAGAGCTACTCAATAAGGGGATTAATAAATAGAAACTCAATTAACAAGTCATAAACACGAAAACAGGATTATCGTTCGTAAATTTTCTATCCACAGTACAATTAAAAATAAACAAAGGAATAATTATATTAAGTAAACATATTCATAAGGTCTCGTGCTACGACTGAGTTACACTTAATTAATAAATACTACGGTCTGTAATTGTCCTTTTTTGTGTCGGTAAAGGTACTGACAAGGATCGAGTATTGATCACGATGCTTTTGGATCACTCGCGGATTAGCGATCACATTGGAAATTTCACCTAAATCTTCTTAAACAATATTAACAAAACGGATTAAGACTATCAGAGGACATGAATCAAAAAACATAACTATCTACTGATGAACGTCTGCAAAAGGCGCGATAATCCGATCATTTTTATCGTGTAATAAGTATATTTATTAGGTTATCAGATTGTAATTAAGTAGTACAGTAGTGTGTATGCAGTACCGATACTCGGTATTATACAGGGTCACCGATGTCACGCGACGCTATGGCATTTGACAGAATTAACATGAATAACTATTATGGTAATACTAGCATTGTTTAGAAGACCCACTTACTTATATTCAGTTAGTCATTAGAACACACTTTTAATTCATCATGTACATAAATTAAAGCCTTCACTGACTTCTAAATATTGAGATTTTCTTGTCACTCAGAGACAGTGTGTTGACAAAAATTATACCTTTTGTATACAAATTTAATTTATTTTAAGTGTTGTGACGAGAAAATTTTCAATTTCCCACGTTACCTTCGATCAGTCACATATGCAAGAGAATTTGGTTTGGTCATGAATATATGAACCACGTTGTAGTTTAAGTATGCAAATCATTTGAACAAATACAGAACCTGTAGCACATGTAATATTATCAAAATAGCTTATTTACATAAACGTGTAGCATTTAGTAAATTCAAAGGATGGATGGACCCATCGCGATCTTCCAGACTTGGGACTTGGGACTCGTTAAACATGCGCATATTATATTGGAGTAGGTAGCCAAGTTTCGTGTATTTATTGATATAACGGAAAATGTTACCGCACTACGATATTTAAATAGTGTTGTACTTAATTTCGTTGTGAATAAAATCACTTTACGACATATTAAACTTTAAATATCCTCTAACCTTTGAACTAACATTTTCGAAGAGTGTTGCAGAAAACCGGGCTTCAAGGCAGCTAAATTATCAGTAGCTACTATCAAGTGAACAGGTGGTATTTCGCATAATTAAGTACTAACAATTTACTTTAATACAATCGATAAGGTCGACATCGAGGATGTGATCAATTAGAAAGGAAAGCGCGGCAGCAATTAAACTCTACGTCTCAGTCATATGAAGGTTTACGCTTACAACACTGATCACATTTCTCAGTCAATACAAGATTGACCAGTTGCAACGAAAACGAGGCCAATAAGCGTTACTTGCACTGCTTGTCTGCACGAAATGAAAAAAAAAGGCAACGAACCAACCGCACTAAATTTAAAGGGTTCGGACTGATGTAAATTGTAAGTATCCATATGTTTTAATAAACTGCGAATACGACCACTCACCGAGCTTTCCCATCATTTCCTCTAAAGCGTGATCCTTGTCCATGATTGTAGCGGTGGTTCCCGGCGCAGAAGTTGGTTTGACGAAGTTCTGTAACGATATTCACAAACACCATTGATGGTAGAGTTATGTCAAACGCGCGGCGGCGTTAGTAGTGCAGGCGAACGCCAAGCGTGCGTGCCGGCGGACGAGCGAATGGATGGCAATCGTCGCGCCGAGGCGCCGACCGCGGGTCGGTTACCGCAATCGCGCGAAAAAACCTAACCTCTTATCTCCGTCGGACATACCTGCCAGTTCGGCAATTGTTGCTAGCGCCGTGCTCAACCGTGTTGCACAGGACACTCTATCTACCTCTACAACGGGCAAGGCAACTATAATCTGACAAATCACTTAATTATCGACAGCTGTTATCAGTCACATTTACATGAATGTAAACAAAAAATAATATCACCCTAATACCGTAATCAATATTATCATTAAAGTCGTCTTACTGTGCATGGTCTTTCATCATCATTAGGACACAAATACACATTAAATAATGATACGTCACGACTGTTTATCGTTAGCGCAACGCATTTGATACAAGACACGTTAGTCGGTTACGTATAAACTTCTGTTTACCGCAGATAGTCACAAATAGAACAACATTAGATATCCATGTATTAGTATAACATTACAACACTAAGAAAATAAACGTTCAATAAAATTGCTCTACCATTTCAGTTTTACGAGTATCTTGTCAAAATATTATGTCACTTAAGCTGTAACAATCGAATCATCCTAGGATATAAATAAACTCAAGGATAATCCGTAGCTGGTTAATCGAGCCTACCAACAAGACATCATATATTTTGTCGTATAATATAGCTCTACATTATTCGACATTGTTGCAAATTCCTCCATGACAGTCGGACACAAAAAGTAGTCCAGTAGTTAGTTCCCAATGCGAGTAATAATTATGATTATTAACTAGCTGACGTAATCAACCCATTATTAACTTTTTATCAATCCTAACTGAATGGAAAGATTTATCATGTGTATAATACAAATATTTAACAAAATATATAATAAATAGTTGATTAGTTTTATAGTTATGTTCCTGGTTATGTTTCCTTGGTACATACATCTAATAAACACCTGTTGGCGCTATGCTGTCGACGTACGGCCGCCGCCGACGCCTTGCCGGCAGCAATGACCCTCTGCCGTCGCAATGCAGTCAAGCTAACACTAACCCGTACTAAGCAACGTACTTACAAACTGCATTTAGCAAACTCTTCTTAGAAAGCTGACATGCTGTTTGCAAACCCATCTGCACTTCAACTTAGACTACCGTTATCAGTTTAACGTTTATAGTTAACTTTATGAGGTATCAAGCAGCCCGTTTCCTGCCTCTACATTTACATTTCAGACATTCATCATGTGAATTTTGGCGTCTCTGATGAAACACATTTAATCATGTTTTCATACATTCAATGCACATATGCAATAAACGACTCCATTTACGTCGTCATATATTCAATTTGCAATTTTTCTGACTTACAAGACCTTGGCAAAGTTCAGCTGCTTTCTTAGGTTACATTATTATTTATCAGTGAAGATATACATTTTTTTTGTGAAACCACCGCCTTATCTACATATTATATTGGCTCATCGTTTACCTATGTATCTTATATGCGATACGAAGTTAACGTATCTCGCAACGATTAAATTATTATTGAATCGTCATAAATATCACGACTAGAATCTTATTAGATAAGTACCTTCATGATTCTTAGTAGCGCCGCTTGTTCTTACGAAGGATAAATTTAGAATTATCGCATTAGAGGGGAATAACCAGTAATATCCTCAAACAGTTTACTGCTGCACACATATTGGTGTGTTTACTTCGACATTGAATTGCTAAACTGCAAAGGGATACGAGCAAATGAATAATTTAACACGAATGAACTTGCAACTCAATGTATCACACAGTTGGAATGACTGCATAACGGTGTTATCGCCATAATACGTAAATGTCACTTTTTGAAAACGTTGTCAACAAATCTAGGTACCCTAAATAGCAATGACATATCGAAGGACCATGTCGGTGTACGTAAATATTTTTATCTATGTTACACTATAAAAGTTTTACAAGTATTTGTTAAAATTATACAAGTATTTGTTTGTTGTAGAATTGGAACAGTATATGACGATGTGACTACAGAGGTAGTAGGGAAAATCGGCTATTGGCAATGGCATGTAACGTTCGTTTCCACAACGCTGATGATGCTCACTATGTTCAATCAGTACGAGGACATGTTCCTTCTGAAGCCCTCAGAGGTGTACTGCATACTACCAAACGAATATGATATAATTAACTCAAGTCTGTGTCTAGTGACTATTGAAAATAATGGAACAGAGGACTTCAAGTGTAATAAATGGCATTTAAAATTAATGTGGGTTATATGGATCAAAAAGACGGTATTTATGCTTCTTAAAACTTTTTTGACATTTATAATTCAGTATGAGCAAAGGTTACTTCAATAAAATACCTATTAGAAGAAAACCGCAACTGAAATAAAGTAATTTGTGGCTTTAATGACAAATCAATAAAGAATTTGAAAAATGTGTCTTCCGCCATTACCTTCTCTAGGCTTTGTAGGCAGTGCAAAACAAAAACATCGACGGAATGAAAAAATCCTATACTACTCACTTTCTGTTATTTAACAATCTCTGCATTCTATATGATTCAACCTTCGAACAATACCAAAACATTTGTTTACTATTTTCTTCGAGAAAGAGGAATCAAAGAAAAATACCATTATTGTTCAGTGATTTCATTCCAGAACTAATTATCGTTATTTACAAAGAAGCATTTGATATACGGAACAAACTTGGCTCGTAAATATTGATTTTACACTAAGACAATATACATCCTGATGTACTTTCTTAATTATTCCTTCCCACTAAACGATGTAGAATGTCGTTTTTTCTCATAAAGTAAAAAAGTTACTTCCCTTTAAAGCTAGCATCTTTTTTTAAAATTTTAATATATAATAAGTATGTAACTTGATTTCAGTGGCTTGTTTTTTGCGACAAGAAACTAAAACTATTATCAACTGCCATAATAAGCCGATTTGGTTTGGTGTTTGGATGTATCATTTATGGTTTAGTGTCAGACAGGTAATTTTACAAATATATTAAATAATTATCATGATAAAGATGAAAAATAGAGAAAGAGGAAATGCATTAAATGGGAACTAAATAGTAGAATATTAATTCCTCTTAAAGATTTTTCTATTTAGTTACTTACTGCTTGTTTGAACACGGTCATAACAAGTTTTTATTTAAAATCATGCAATTAATCTTTTTGTAGAATTATGAGTATGAGAATGAACATAGATTCTATAGAGGAATGACCACTACCTTAACCACAAATGCAAAAACAGTATCATGCAAGACGATATGTATATCTATGTGCCTATATAGATGACCACAGCATTTATCAGCGATTACTAAATCTTAATTTTGTTGCACTAAACTGCTAAACTTTTGATGTAGTAAAATTAATAACAAAACTCAGTGAAAATCAACCAAAAGTGATGTAAGAACTCTTCATGTAGATAGTGATGTAGATAGTAACACTTATAACCAATACATAGATTAGGTAAGCTACATAATATTGATAAGCTATCAAAAATGGATCTTCTTGTACAACTGATAACGTTTACGACTCAATCCAAGTTAAATACAGGCCTATATTGGGATATCTACAGCAAATCTTTATGCGTTTACAACGCTCAAATCTTTCGTAACACTTACAGTTTATTTATACAAATATAAATACTTATAACAACCAGACCCACATACCGGGGGCCCGAGTCTGCTATTGACAATGGTTGGAAACGTCTGACTGGGTGGCGTTAGTAGGTTCATTTTAGGATAATTACGTAGGTAAAACGTCCTTTTAACGTCAAAATTGGCCATTGGGACGGCCAATTAGTAGAATGCCAATTATCCTAAAATGGACCTACTAACGCCACCCACTCAGACGATTCAAACAATTGTCAATAGCAGACTCGGGCCCCAGAAAGGGATATTTTATTTTAATAACTTCTTATTTCTTTTCTTTTCTTATAAGATTAATACTTTACTTGCGTCAAGCAAGTAAAGTATTAATCCTTTACTTGCGTCAAGCAAGTAAAGTATTAATCCGAAGATATTTCTTGATTACATTTATAAATTGTTTCAGTTTTGGAAGAAAAACGGCAATCACGTTTGATGTATTCGCAGAACTGGTGCTTGGATTAGTTATCACATTCTGTGACTCAGAGGGGTGGTTCCGATTGATTGCCTTTTTAAAATCATTATTAGGAAGTGCTAATTTTTACATGGGCCTCATTTTAAGTGAGTTGACTTATCCGTGTTGTATCTAAAACAGTATTCTTGGTACTAAGAACGTTTTTTATGTCAAAACTTTTAACTTATCTTAAATCTGTACCAGCCTAAGTACGGTTATTCGTTTATGTTTATTGGAGTATGAAATTATTAAGTTAGTCACAGTATGGAGAGATCAAAATGTAGGTTATTTAGACAGACTGTAACAATAGAACGTCTGGCTCTTTCGTCTCAGCGGTTCAAGCGACACATCCTACAATTAAAATTGCGAAACTGTAAGACAATATCAACTCAAGATCAACATCTGCTCGTCTGAATAATTTATTTTATTTCTTACAATACTTAATCACCGCTATTCAAGTGGTTGATTCCAAAAATGGCATTACATTGATTAACCATCGCACGTCATGGTTTTATGAAGCGTAACTATAAATGGACTGGCATTTTTTAGTTTACCTGTAATTTTAATAGCTCACTTGAATTGGCCTTCGTTCTTTTATTGTTTATTCCATTTTGAACCAACCATGTTTGATAGTTCACGGACCACGTTCCAGCATGGTAACATATTATAACTAGACGATTCACACACGGTAATCTGATCGCAAGCTAAGCTCTAAGAGAGCTTGTGTTATGGTAACCAGACAACTGATAAACATACTTATATATTTCTAAATACATACATATTATAGACAAATAACACCCAGACCAGAACAAATGATCGTGCTCATCACACAAACCTTTGTCCTGAGTGTGAATCGAACCCACGACCTCTGGTATAGCAGTCAGGGTCACTAACCGCAAGACCAACAGGCCCGTCGATCTTATCTTATTGTAGCGTTTCCGTGTGGTAGATAATCATTATTTCTTAATTTTCAGTATGTGAAATAGCGAGCAATAGTTGGCGTTCCTGGCTCTGTATCATAGTGATGTTCCCGAGACTTCTGGCCATAGTCTGCATGGTGCCTCTCGCGAACAGTGCGCCAAACACCGAAACATATAGTTTTATCGCCTGTATTTATACTTTCATGTGTTTAATACTATTAAGGTATTAGTTCTATTGCTTTTGTTCTATTTTTCCTCAAAAAACATGTAGCTAGGTATACTCAGATACCTATTTCCATCCAGAAAAAAGAGGTTTTTTTTTTGCGCTAATAGACTAATGATAAATGAGTTGTTGAAACGAAATTATAGGTAAATGTTTTTAAAACGCATTCACAGTTATAGTAGAGGAAGGATAAAAAGTTGAAACTATATTGTACCTACCTAGCTACGTATGATTTTTGTTTTTTGAAAAACGCATTATGCTTAGAATTGAAATGTATCTCTAATATCGATTGCATATTACTTAAAAGCTCGAAATTTTAGGTGGAGTCCAGAATCTCCTCAATGGTTGTTGCATAACAGAAAAATAAATGTTGCTGAAAGAATTCTAGCAAGGGCCGCCAAGACAAATAGCGTCAAACTTTGTAATGATTTCAAGATAAGGCCTGTTAACCACAGAGTACGTCTGTAAGTTAATAATAATAAGTGAAATAAAACACCGGATAAAGTTGATATAATAATTAATTATTATGTTTATTGTTCTAGGCGTACGACTCTCTCGACGAAACGACGACTTGTGTCGGAATATTGTCGACATACAACATCAGAATTATATTTATGGTATCCGCGACATTTTGGATTCTGTACAATTTTCTATGGAGCTTGCTTTACGTAAGAATGTATAGTGAAGAAGACTTAAACTATTTATTATTGAAAGTGTTTGGTTTCGTGACTTTGCTCGGGTGCCTGACGAAATTTTCATCTGTGAAGTTGACTTTGCGATACTTGCTTTTAGTACACATCGTAATCACAGGCATATTTACTGCTGGCGTCATATGTTTCTGTAAGGTAAATGAATTTGTAAACGTTTACATGCTTAGATATCTTAACCTTATAAAAATACTTCTTTTTAATTGCTTTTTTGAGCATATTAAATATTTGGAATTTAAATGGTTGCCTAGAGTCAATGCCTTAATCATGCCATTGACCTTGTGCATACCATTGACCTTGTGCATATTAAAGCACATTTGAACATACCCACGTATATATAGGTTTGCCTGTCCAAACAGGTCTCTAATTTACCTCCATTATTTAACTGGAATCAAGCATGCCACTTGAATGTTATATAGCTAACATTCTCGCGAGTCACAAAAGTTGTAATTCTTCAGGCGTTTAACAGTTATTTGATACAGTTTTTTAACCTTTCAGGGGCCAGTGAGGAGTTTCCTATCTTCAGTTGCTTTGGCATCAGGAATTCTGGCGCACGCATTGATCCTTAACATAACACCTCGGCTGTTTGCAATTAACATACGTGCGACAGTCGTCGGCTGTTGCCATGCTACTGGGCAGCTGGGCTCCATAGTCAGTTACCTGCTGTTCCTGTTCCATCCTATGAATGACGTCACGTTGGTGGGCATCGAACTGAGCGTAATGGTCATACTCGTAGGACTCTGCTTCATTTTCCCAGATGTAGATGACAGAGAGTTACCTGATGTTATGAAGGATATGGATTATTTTTCGGAGTAAGTGTACCAGTGTATAGCTAATAGTTATTTATGTAAATGAATACGTCCTACTGAGCATACCTAAATAAATACTCCACAATTTTTTAGTAGATATTTAACTGGAACAAATGCCGTCGCCAGTAAAGAAACACCTTTCCTGGGTCACTTTTTCAAACAAGTCTGAAAACTTATTATTTGTTGTATTGTTGCACATAGTTCTAAGCAGTATACAATTCAAATAACATAGGTACTTAACTTCTAACAGCTAATTTTACATAAAACTAATTTAATTAAATACCTTCAGGTTATCGAAACCTCTCCGCTGGGTTACTCAAAGAACCAATTCACCGTCGTTTGAAGAAGTTGAAATAAGAGTGTATTCGTTCGGTAGCGTCGCTCGAAGTACCTCACAAAGCATTATGGAAGAAACTGTACCCGCACAACAAATAGGCTACATTAGACTCTGGAAAGTATTCAGAAATTATGTTCGTCGAAAGCTATCAAGACGAATTAATCCGGATTAAGGAGGGTTCAGACTACGCTGTACTAAAAAAAATATTTAGTATTATATTACAACAAAAGCAGAACAGTGTGTCAAATTGTATAGGTACCTACGTTTTCCATAGACATACACTTAATATTACTAAAGCCTTACCTACTTATAATGCTGAGTTTTATAGCGTAGTCTGAATCCACATTTATGTGAAATTTAGTATTATATTATATATAGTAAGTTGCAATTTTATCAAATAAATGTAAAATATTCTTTAAAAACTGTTATTTGTCACTGTGCGTTGGGTCATTATTTATTATAGTGGTTTACATGAAGAGCCTAGTAAAACTGCTTGCCATGGGATGAAGCTACAGGCAGGTCTTTTGGCAAAGAAAGAATAGATATAGGTAGGAACAAACCTTTCGTAATAATATTTACATTGATCAATAGAGGTACCTACATGTCAGCAGGTACTTTTCTTTATATCGAATCAAGGTCAGTTACCTAATATTACAAATTGTATAGATATGTAAACAGCCCTATAGTACTAGATAGGTACCTACAATAGCTATAATAGGGTATTAAAGCAAATAACTTTGAAACGCACATTTATCATGAATAAACATTAAGGTCCAAGTTATTCTGATGACAGCCTATGATTTAGATGTTAATCAAAACCTTGTAACAGGTAAAAAACTTCGCCAACTACTGAACGCAAAGGAAAAGTACCGTAATCTCGATATTAAGAAGAACTTCCGTTTGTAAGGCGCTTGGTAGAATATAAATTACAATTTACTTTCCTAAAACAAGTAGGCATATATGCTGGGATGACAATGGGATAAAAGGTGACTTTAAAAAAACTCCGAATAAAGGAAGAAACCATTTTTATTCCTGTTCTATAAAAAAATCGGCCAAACAAAGGCAGAACATACTATGATATGATACGAGAATATCATACACAACTGGATATATGGATAGAACAATACATTTTGTAAAATATTTAAATACCTTTAAGGCTTAATGTTAGGTAATAGCAGGCAACTCATATTACATAAATAATATCGCACCAAAAAATAATTTGCAATAGTTATTTTTAATATAAATAAACAAATTCTATCTAACATTACATAATTATTTAAACATTAACAATGATTATGATTTTCATATCACAGCTTTTTATAATGACGATATAATATTATGGGAGTGTACAAATTATGTGGCGTGGCAGTTGGCTTAAATGAATTATGTTAAGGGCCTCAGTTCAGCTATTTAAGATTTGATTGAATTGACTGAATGACCTGCTTTCTTTGGTCATTTTTACGTTAATTGGCATTCTGCTAACCGTCATTACGATCATTCTCTTCGAGAGTTCAATGAGATTTTATCGTAGGCTTATCACTATATAAAAGTACACTAACCGACCAATGACATGCATTTAAAATAGATGAATCGAGGCCCAGATGTATGGTCCAATGCGCATTACCCG
The DNA here is from genome assembly GCA_905146925.1 of Autographa gamma. NCBI lineage: Eukaryota > Metazoa > Arthropoda > Insecta > Lepidoptera > Noctuidae > Autographa > Autographa gamma. The sequence continues at coordinate 5,815,757 of LR989858.1, forward strand.
CGTCTTTATTTTAAAAGCAATAAGGTCTATTTTCCGTAAACATGTGCAGTCTGTACCATGTAGCTAAGAACGCTACGCAATGCTAGTTATAATGGAATTCGGTGGGCCGGAGTTAGCACTTGCACTTCGCAACTTGTCGTTATGTAGTTCTGTATTTGAAACAGTACAAAAGAAGTTTACACTATTCGTTAACTAGTCCTACACTACTAACAATATGCGAAGTTAACAAGCTATTTATAAAATTAGTTCTGTCTTAATTATTCCGTCCGTAAATTGGTTAACAACTTTGCATAGCACAGATTACATAGTCATGTTAAAGGAACATTCATGGTAATTAATAGAGGCGAAGTCAAATTAAACAACGAAAAACACCACATATTAATTATAGTACAACAAAATGATTTAGGTATGCATAATCTTAATTCAATAGGTAGGTATTATAGAGACGGTTCGGTTAATATTATTTACTATATAACATAGCCAACTTATTTTTCATTAATAAATAAAGATGAGATTCTGATTTTATAGTAGGTTCAGACTTTAGACATGTTAGTGCAGTACGGTGTAACTCAATGGCGCTTATCCATGTTATGGACCAAGTGATAAATTGCGCATTATATACAATGCCCGGTCATTATGAAAAATGCTCAATATGAGAGTGCAATTTGATAATAATTATTCAAATAATCAAATTGCCTGGGCACTATACATATTGTCCATCACCTTTTGGGCAGGGTAATACAAACATATTTGACTACAATTTTTTTTATCTACAAATAGCACGAAATCTTTACTACATATAGATTTTTAATTAAATATGTCGTCGCTCGCTTCGCTCGCTCTGTTGCAAGGTCAAAATATCTAACCTAACCTAACCTACTGATCTCTGTCACAAAGTCGAACCTAACCAAGCAGTGGATTTCTGGGCCTATGTCGGTTTAATACTAAGCCGAGAGTTTGATTTGCGCTCTACGGCAAGTTGACAGCGATCATGACTTGATTTTTTACATATACCGAGCCTTATTGTAAATCCTAAGATTTACCAAGTGAATAATGGTAAAAAAAAACGAATCGCAAACCTTTTTGGACATTTACCATCAAGTATAATAATTGGTAAATCTTAGGTTTTACTGGAAAATCTTAGAATTTACTGTAAGTACGAGCTTTTACAGTAACATATATACCTTTATTATCAAATTGCCCAACTATCATGTAGCAATATAATAATGACCGTGCAATGTGACAAATAATGAGGTTAAGATAGTAATTAATCACTTAGCCCAATAAAGCTAGACATTATTCATAATGCTCGCGCATTATAAATAATGCCCGCATTAATCACCTGGTCCATAACATCCATACAAAACACTGCGCACTGCGCTGATACAAATTAATACGCAAGAGGGGTACATCAACACACCCTGTATAGTGCAGGGTGTGTGGCTATGGCTTAATTCACAGCCACCATTGAGTTTGAATCGCACTACATTCGCCATGTCTTTACCCTAGTCATGTAAAACAAACTATTTCTTCTATAATATATAAGGTAGATAACATTATTTTTATAACATAATAAATACTTTGATACACAATTCCAACCGTATCTAATATGAATAAGGTAATTTAAATACAGTAATTTAATTATTTTATGATCATAAAAAATATACAATATAAGGTATGGTTAAGTTATTGTCTGGAGTCAATATGGCTCCAATGTCAACTTATTTTAATATTATAAATGTCGAGCTCACATTACATTTAGTAGCTTGTAATAGATTTTATTAAAAGACGTGAAAATTTAAGGCGATATCGTCATTAAAGAATGGCTGCTTACAAGCATACACAAACCTAAAAAACTAAATTTAAACTTCTTATCTTCGTACTTTTTTAGACTCTTGGTGACTAATTTAACAATGTAAAAGTAACATACAATTAACTATATTAAACTAAACTAGGAACTTTTAACGGTAACCATAAATGGGAAACGTACTTAGTAGGTAAATTATGCAATTCAATTTATTTTAAATGCTTACATTTGCAACTCTAAAACTTATACTATAAAAGATAAATAAAGAAAATCTTACGTGACTAATATTATTGAATAATGTATTCTAATAAGTCTATATTAGCGTGTTAAATTCAAACGTTTGGAAATGCTTATTGTGCGCATAAAGTAACAACGCTACAATACCTGTTAATAGCCGATTTGGCAATTAATTTTACTTTGGTGTATAAAATTGACAAAATACGACAATTATATTATCCATCTGATGATCGTGCAAGGTAATTTTTTAAATTGACCCTTTTATTTACTTCTTTCTAGATCATATGACATCTATAAAAATATTATAATGCCTTTTTAATTAAAATATAAATAATATGGAACTTTATAATAAAATAAAAATCTTAAACGCATGACGCAGTTTCCAACTTCTCAAGTTGCTTCACTGGCGGCAAATACATTATTAAACCGTCGCGTCTCTGCGTTTGTCTTTGATTTTCAGCATATCATAGACTATTATTAGTCTGTTCACTTATATTATTGTTAAGACGGCATGGCAGTCAATTGCTTTTTTTATTCACATCGTGAACGTTACACTATGTTATAAATTTGTTTGTTGATTTGCTTGTCCATTTCTAAGTAACTGGCCTGGAGATTGATCTGGAATAACAAGAAAATAGAAGGTATACATAAATTCGTACGAGTAATCAGGAAATCTTAACATAGAAAAATACAAATACGTTAGTGGTAATTGTACTTTAAACATTTTTTTGTAACATGTGGATTCAATAGAATTAACGGGATAAAACTTCTTTTGATACCCTTCAAAGGCCTCGCAGTTACACAGCGCTAGCTATTAAACACTATAAATAATAAATGTTTCTAATAAAACTCACCTATTTGTATAGCAGATGGAGGTCTAGCAACGCCATTCGTATTAGCTGATTGTTGATTAGATGATACATGTTTAAGACGAATAGAAAACATTAGAGTTGCTCCAATTAACGGAGATATACCAGCGAGGACGAAAGGCAAAGTGTAAGAATTGTGGATACTGTATAGATATCCAGCAATGGTTGGGCCCACGGACAGTGGAGTTGCAGCGAGTCCTAACATACAGCCAATAGCTTGCGGGGCGAACAAAGCCCCACATAACTGAAAAGCTATCGGCCCAATTAAAGCGATAAACGCGCCATCAAACAATCCCATACACAAAGATATCGCTACCAATAACCCAAATACATTAACGAACGGTATTATTATAGTTAGGGTCCCAATGACGTAAAAAGATATTTGCTGTAACAAAATTCTGTTTATCCCTGGTTTATCGGCTAGGTAGCCAAACGTCAACCTCCCTACACCAGACATGATAGCGATACACTGCAAGGGCAAATTATGATTGACATCCTCGAAATTACTTTCAATAAATTTCTTTATATGAACGTAAGGTACAAAATACCCAAACAGTGCAACGGGCATAGACAAAGCCCAATATCTGTATTGCTTATTCTTCCAAATTTCTACATTTATAATAGTTTTTAGTAAAGACTTCAAGGTATCATCTTCTCTGGATGGTTTAACTATAACCAATGGTATAGGTTTGAATAATAGGCCACAAAGAGCTACGCCAAAAGTGAAAAGAGCCAAAAGCCTAAACAACCAGGCGAGACCATAATTATGAATCATATATTCCATTAGTGGTGGCATAATAACGGTGAATACAGAACTACCTATAGTTACAATGCCATTCACCAAGCCTAAATGTTTTTTGAAATAATGTCCTAGAATAGCTAAGGAAGGAGTGTACGCAAAAGAAGCTCCTAGCCCATACATGATACCATACGTGAAGTAGAGAACGTTGACATTGTACTCAGCGAATGAAGATATTAATAAGCCGCTAGAGGCGATCACACCGCCTAACACTGCAGTGAGGCGAAGCCCCAAGATCCCAGTCAGCACGCCCGATACAGGTGACAGGAAAAATGTTGTGCCCATAGACAGAGAGCCCACCAACGCTGAAAATGAAAAAAAAACACATTATTTTAAATACTTAAATATAATATTAATACTACAATGGAGCATGATGATAAAGTGGACCATTTACTAATAGCACAACTCATTAAAACCTATATGATCGGGATTATTTCAATACGATTCCGACTACGTGAGTGATTCGTTTGTTGAATCATCAGAAACCTCAATAAAATGTAGTAATTAAACCCAATGTACGCGCTCTACAATCGCTTGTTCAACCACAAGACCAATAAAACGCTTACAGATCAAATCTATGTTAGCCAGAAGCGTTTAAAACGAAACACACTTAAACTAGCAAAATGAAAACTAGACCATTAGATACAGTTAAAAATACATTCGGATTTGGAACCAAGAATTAAAAAGGGCAGATTAAAGAAAGCATTTACTGTAGAGCAATGTCTTTTTTTACACTAAATACTAACAGGTCTATGTCGCTTGTTGGCTTTTCTGTTGCTCTTCTTTAACTATTTGATTGACGCGATTACACAATTGACTACAATTTGCAAAGGCTTCACTTATTCACATCACATCAGAAATCTAGGAACGGACAAAGCCACATTTCCTCGAAATAGATCTCACCTATCACATGAAACTAGGACACAAGATACTTTAGTGTCATGTCATGTTTGTTACACAACTACTTACATGGAAGTCCATTTACATCATATCATATTACTTTATTAATTAATTTACGCTTTAGTATTTTTAATTGAATCAGCGAGTAAAACATCCATGAGTTTTTATTAAATAATTACTTGGGTCTTCTGGGATTTGGCTACACGTAGAATATTAACTATTGCGGATTCTGATAACAATCAACTATTTTCCTTTTTGTAAACTACAGACAAAACGAGTGAAATACCCGAATTTGCCATAACTTCTTAGACAATTTGGACTTAAATTGTATTACAGTACTTGATAGCGTCTATTTAAAGGTTTTACTTATTGGGAATAAAAGCGTTTCCGCTCTGATCTGGTAATGAAGGAACAAGCCATTTGTCAGTAACATCGCATCCCACGCAACTTCAAAGAGTTGTCTCAACAAGGGTCAGTATTTTTTGCCGGTTTGTTCACCTTCAGAATAACCTTTTGATCTTGGACGCCAACTCATAAATTCCGAATCTCTTTTCATAAGCTTTATTGTGTGGTGATAATTGTTAAATATTATACAACATAGTTATTAATTACACAAAGATCAATAAACGAATCTAAGAACGAAATTAAGATTGTTGTTCAATGTAATTAATCTAGTTGACACTAAAACTAAAACCGTACGCATTACAAATGTTTCATCAATCAACATGGAAGTCGAAAAATCTAAATTTAACAAGCTGTTAAAGTTGACAAGTGACACACAATGTCTCGTAATCTAATCGGGTCATCACTTCACCAGCGGCCGTACAAATCACGAGACGCTATACTTTCTGTCTGCCTCAGTTTTATACTAAGAATACATGACTATCGAATGTACGTTTAACATTTGGTGATATTTAGATACCTTATTAAGATGTCTTTTGTAACATCGAAATTTTAAATATGTGACTTTTGTAGCACTTCTACAAAATTTTATAGATGAACTACTTACTAAAGAATTCAGGAGAAAAAAATAATTAGATATTAATTAGGTTTATGGTGGAGTTCGAAATTACAATATGACGGCTAATAGTGTTGAAAAGAATAAGAACACATTGTGCGCCGACCCCCAATAAAATGAAAACAGGACAGGAAAAAGAAATTGGAGTCAGAAAATGAAGTTTCAGAACAGTCCAATCAATTAAAGGATAGGTACACGACCATTTAAACAAGGTAAAAAGAATAGCTGCTTTCGTTTAAAATTTACGTTTTCCTGTTAAGTATCGGTGTTTAAAACAACCTTTTAACTGGATGTCAAAATGATTGATTGAGTCCAAAACGAAACTCTATATTTCAGTGTGTAACAGCTCTTTAACCTGAAGTATCGATATTTAACATTTATTTATAGAGCATGCACAATCATCTTTATCATCTCAGTACAGCTGGGTAAAGACACTATGTATTTATTTTATGATTAATTACAATGGCTTTTCGATCAGTCATTTCCTATTTACTCAGAATAACCAATCACGAGTTTAAATGTTACATTAAATATGAATAAAGTCTTAATTGCGAAAGAAAGAGTTTAAAAGATGTTTTGCAATAAAAAGCTGATGCTTATCATGCACGAGTTACATTATAATTTATTAGGGCATATAACATGTTTAGATAGGTACTTTCCCCAATTATTTGAATATTTTGTCGTTTATCTCTAATCTAATTGGCACCGATAACAATCTGAAACTCAAGTGTTTGTAACTTTGTTCCGGGAAATCATAACTTGCCAAATATTTCATTGAAACAGATAAGGATAAAATAAAATGGGTCGTAAGTAAACGTATAAGTAGGTAGCGTTTTTATTAAACAGGAAATAATTTATATGAGACCATAAAAGTGCATAATTTACATGTTTACACAAAACTTATTTGTATTTTAATTGAGCGTCCGTCTGAACAAATATTTGGTATTATTTTCTTAAATTTATATTATTATAAATTAAATGAAAACAATACAGGTTTTTGTCTGGCTTATATTTCTGCGCAACTCTTAAATTACAATGAGATTTATTTAAAAATTGTAGAACTTTCTATCGTGTCCGCTGCGAGCTTCGAATACTAATCAATCAAATGGGTCACGTTAATATTTATTAGTAGGAATAATCATTAAACTAACTGATAACTGGCCAGCAACTATTATGTAGCCCTTATAAGTATTATGTTCAATTGTAAAAAGAAATCTGTACCAATCTACGTACATTACATTATTAGGTCATCGAATGACTTCTTACGAAAATCATCACAGCTATTATCTGACCACTATCGCCATAGATATCGAACTATTCTGAAAAACAAACGACTCTACCATTTATCTCTACATGCTAGAATAGCCCTTAGCCATGACCTCTCTGAGCCCTGTTCGGAGTAAAGGCCTTTAGAGTTAATTATAGCGGGATTGTATTTTGATTGCTAATCTAATTGTACAGTTTAAAACGAGATAAAACTCTTTGAGCGAAAACGTGTTGCGTCCGCGCCCATGGGACCTAATAAACTAAAGAAAACTAAAGCTTTTGAATAAGCCAGCGCTTTAATAAGCCTTGAAGCAATAATATTTTCTGGGGAACTAAGCTAAGTTCGACTTTTTAACTATGCTACTCTGTACCTGCCTACGGAGAATGTATACATATACTGTACCGCCATTATGTCCAACTAATTGTGTACACAGTATAATTTGCCATTATCTATATAGTCTTTAAGTACTTGTATTATCAAAATTCTAGTTCTAGGCGGCAGAGCCACGGATGGATTTATTATATATTTTATTTACCATTAGAGAAGAAAACATGGCGGATCTTATATTCTCTAAGAACAATGGCCTTTTCAAATACGTAGGTGTGTAAGAAAGACAGGACGTAAGATATAGGTTACCCAACTACCTAAGTTTATGGCAGGATCTCCCAAAGTTCCGTCCTGTACGTGATGTAAATTAAATCCTTTTTGATGTAAGGATAATTTAAGCGTTCTACATTTTCCTCATTTATATATGGTATACATAGAATCGAAACGTACAGCAAAATGTACCCAGCAGTTTTGAATGATACTCAACAACACAAATTTGAATAATGTGTACTGAAATGTTTCCAGCTATGTATCTTATTAAAAATTAAATACCTACCATGCCAGTTAAATACGCCTGTAACTTGCAATATTATATGAAGCTAATATTTCGGGCATAGTTGGACGATAACACAACTATAATAAAATGTATGTACGATAGGCACAGTGATTAGTAAATTCTAGAGTTGCAGGTTCGCACCCCGCATAAGGAAATGCTATAAATTGGGCTTGGCCGTTTTAGCTTCATTTATAAAACCTACCTATCCTAGAAGAAAAACGTGTACTAAAATTAATGGACCTTTTCATATAGATACATGGTAACTTAAACCCAAAAACTAGTTGGTGATAGATTAGAGTAGCCAGTAAATTATTTCAATAATGGTCGGTCAAAGCATGATGAAATTGAACGTAATGATGTGATGGCCTTCGACGCGGGCGGGCGACGATCGGCGCGTCGCCACGTGCGTCCCGCTTGGCGCCACATGACAATCTGTGCCATTAACTATCATTTATCAAGTAGGTAGGTACCTCCTAGAGTCGTATTTCAGGTGAAACATAAGCATTTTCATAACAAAGAAATACGTATGTTATGCGCTAGATATATGCGTAAGTACCTACGGAAAACATCAACAATTTACGCACTTAGCTAACCATAACATAAACCATTTAAGTTAAAATAGCTTAGGTATATTTTACTTTTTCTAGAAAATAATCAAATCAACGTTAAATTTAAAATCGAGTACATTGCACCGACCTAAATGTCGGCAAAATCAATTAGAATGAATCATTAATTAAGTATTTAATAGGCTTTAAGGACCGCCGGCTAATTGAACCCTAATACAACCAACTGGCTATACTAACATTAGGATGTTTTCAATTTACAAGTTAATTATCAAGTAGTATATTATGGTACTTGCAACTGGGAGAACTCTGTTTGACCTAAATAAAAACACAGCAGTGATAATGTTTTATCATATGTAAAATGTGTTTATTGATTGTTAGCAACAGTTTGTGTCATATTCATTTCCATATGGAAATAATCATTAATTATTTATCTCATATTTAATAATGACACACTCCTTGTTACATTTTTATATTATAAATAACATAATTTATGTCCACAATAAAGGGAAACTTCACATACACCTAATATTTTAAAGTCAAACATTTAAATTATCATATTTTATAAAAAGTTCAAACACAAATTACCAAAGATGATAACATAATATAAGAGGGAGAGGCTTTTAAGTCATGTTATAAGCTTTGAATTAGTCAACTACATCAGTTTTAAGTGTAATAGAGGAAAGGTGTTGATCAAATTATATTTAACTTAAAAAGGTAAATTAGTGGACTGAGCAGTATAGAAGTAATAATAATCTAAATTGTAGGTAAGTAACATTTAAGACAGAAGTATGTATTCCAGACAATTATTGTTGTTCTAATTTAATAAATGGCAATGTACCTATAAATTATTTGATAACCCTTTACATCCTCCAGCCATCATCAAATCATAAATATATGTTATCAGAATAAACATATTGTGCATTATAATTTTCATTGATTGAGTATCAAAGGGCATTTCTTGATAATTAATACATAAACTTTATCTATAAATATTTAAAACAACTATGTTAAATGCGTAGTTACTTATATACTTTAGTTTATGTTATAAATTTTATAGACCAATAGTTTTTGTTCAAAGTAAGGATTTCTAATCATTTGACCCAAATATGAGTTAGAGAAATATATTTAATTTTAGTAGGAATGACTTCCAAATATAATAGATTTACAAGTGGTAATGAGGAATTATGTTAGAAATTTTTTGTTATATTATTTTATTATATATTATTTTATTAAATAAATACCTAGAGTTAGAACACTAACATACACAAAGTGTAGCAATAATAAGGCACCAAATAAAACATAAGCAACATTGTATAATATTGATTGCATGGTTCATGAACATACCTATGTAGGTAATGCAGGTTTGATATGGAATTCGATACGGCGTTTTAGATGACGAAATAAATGTATGAATTGATCGAGGTATTTACAACTAAGCATATTTTATAACTTACCAGCTCTGCTCTCTGAGTTAGGAACTCCTGAATCTTTAAGATGTTTCTCAAAGACCGTATAGATAACACTGTACGAGTTTATTACGCCGAACAAGAGGCCATTTGTCAGGAACGATGCAAGCATGACTGAATAGGCCCTGATGCCCCCATCAGGAGGACCTTTTGGCTCTTCAAGGTTAAAGATCCCATTCGCTTCGACTTTATTTCGTTTTATAAGCAAATCTGAATTTTCTTTAGGCTCTATTTCCATCTTGAAGTTATATAAATTGACAGAGTTGTAAATATATTTTGATTCACAAGCACATGGTGCTACGTTTAATGTCTACAAAAAGCTCGCACTGCGACACAAATATAATTCTTGTAGAATATATTGTCAAAATATCAACATCTAATTGAATCTCTTTAACTTTAATTAATAATTTGTTATCAAAAATCCATAATCGTAAAATACAATTCTATACCCTACAACCTAAACAACAGACGTTCGTTGACTGACCGACCCGTGTGTTATGACATTTGAATGACACACATGAATGACAGTTTCACAGATATCACATTGGACAGTAAAAACACCAGTGTTGCAATCTATTTCTGTTACCAGTATCACGTGGGATCTACCTACCTAGTATTTGAAAATATTAGTTACATTTTTATTTATTTCGAATCATAGAACATCACAGCACTTACATTTTAAAATTAAAATAAATACAATCGTTACAGAGAATAGTATTCTGTCTACGCAAAATCTACTGAAACTCAACAAAAATATCTATAACAGAAAAAAATGATTTCGTTCCATGCAATGATATTCTAATAAACAGATATAAGCGTGCAATCGTGAAGACTCGAAAACGTCCTAATTGGGACGTATTGCCTTTCAACAACTATCTATTTGTCTCTTTTTTTCTTATGGGTTTTATCGCGCTATCTCTTTTGTATAATTTTGACATGTATGTCAGCTGCCGCTGCTGCGCGGAACACTTTTTTCCTTAGATTCATAATCTAAGCTTTTTTCGATTGTTTTGTATGTGTATAACATATCTGTTTATTAGAATATCATTGTTTGGCTGACTTAATTAGTTTTTGCAACTAAAACGCCACCTGACATAAGCTCCGCACCCAGAATTTAGTGAACCTTACGGACAATACAGATCCCGTAGCCAAACTTAGGACTGCCGACAATTTGTCTATTTCTTCCACACACTTCTGTCTGTCTTGAGCATGCATGGGCCAGTCTTTTGTGTAGATAAAAAATGAAATAGCCATTTGATTTTTATTTGTGATACAATGTATTTTATACATAACATGGCCTAACAATGCTTACAAAAAACCAAACCGAACCAATATGAAGTTTACTTGTATTTTTTTATTTCTTGAACCATAACTTTTAGTGCTGGAAGTTCTTGTAGAAGTTTCTCTTCAACATCACTCTTGCTCTCCTCAGAAGACGTCAAGAATTTTGTGACTAGTTCTGTAAATAAAAGTATTGGGAATAATCATTATAAATATTTCTTTTTATTTAATGGCAGAAATAAATCATTGTCATTATCATATCTTAGGTATAAGCATTTTTATGTATGTAAAACCTAAGACTACAATAAAAGATAGCATGTTAAATTTTAATAAGATGTGAATTTAATAACCTACCATGCCAGAGTAGAAGTCTTTCATAATCTTCATCCTTGAGTTGCGTTTTCAAATATGTTATAACTATTGGTACTTGTCTACCAGATGCATGAAGCATGTTTTGGGTGACAATTGTAAAAATTGCCAATACCGCCAAATGTAAACTCAGTGCTGGCTCTTCGCAATTTTCTAATTCAGCAATTAATTTTTCTCTATGGTTTTGAATAAGAAGCCTGAAAATATAATATATTCACACAAATAAACAAAAGCTTAGACAACTTTTACTATACTGGTATTTTAACAGACTAAACTTTAATAAGGGGTTATTAATAATGAAGCATGAGATAATTTTAACTACTTACTTATCTTTCTTTTTGTCAACTTTCTTCAAGATCATTCCAAATTCTGATAAACATACATCAACAGCTTGGTAAAATGATTCCATGTTTTGTTCAGACAATATTCCATTCAGTGAAGCTAATGGTTTAGTAAATTCATCAGACAAGTCATTAATTATTTTGTTTCTTTGTTCAACTGACAAGACATCACCTTGCACAGATAGATTACATTGGTTTGCTGCATACTTGCAAAACTCAGTAAGAACATCACCTCCCAAAGATTTTAACAAATATTTGACAAACTGTGGTTGCTGATCAGCTGGCAATGACTTGATGCCCTTCTCATACAGTTTTATATCATTAATGAGAATATTAATCTTGTCTTGTGCAGATGTATGAGTTTGCTTTCTATTCTGACTAGCATCTTGAAGTAATTTGTCAGCTGTTTCTTTTGCAACTTTTAAACCTATTTGGTTAAGTCCCCTGCAACGATAATACAATTTGTTAATACTATCAAGGTTTTAAGATTGTTCAAGATAAATTTATTGTGATTGTGAGTTAATAATGTAAACTACTTGAGGAAATTATTACATATTTACCCTTGAAGGTATTCTGCTACTTGGGTCAGTAAATCTTCCAACCCTTCATTCTCCAGAGTGTCCTTGATAATATTCACAACATCATCAACACTAACAATTTCCAATTGTGATTGTGACTTTTTAGTTACACTAGGGCCTTCATCTGAGTCTGAATCCTGGACAGTCTGTTTAGACCGAGCATGTTTCTTAACAGCTTTTGTTTTAGTTTCCCTTCCCTGAGTACCACCACCACCTTTTCCAGAAGCAGCTTTTCTCCTTCTCTCCTCACGCCTCTCAGCTTTGTGATCCACATGGCTTGTTCCAAAATCAGCAGCTTTGTTTAGTTGCTTTTCCATATAAAACTGCTGGTATTTACCAGATTTTACAACCTTTTCAGCTTTTTCTTGGGTCATAGGCATACAAGCTTGTTTTAAATTTTCAATATAATGATTACTGAAAACTAAAATAGCATACATTTAAATACATGAATAAATTATATTGTGATAAATACATAATTTTTAGAACTTGTGTTACCTGTGTTTTCAAATAATATTGTTGATTTGGACTTCTTCAAGAGACCATCTAGAACATTCTCAATATCAGTGTCTGTTAAAACTGATGGCAATAAAGACACTACATCCAAGTAACTCTTAGATGATATACATTCTTCCAAGGCAGTTTCAAGTTGTTGCTTGATTTGTGAACCAATTACACAAGTACTGAGGAAAGTTAGATCCTCATTTGTCAGAATGCGTTTAACATACCCTTTAGGGTCAGAAATACCTAAGCGAGATATAGCATCATATTCTAAGTAATTGTTTTGCTTGTAAAAACTCAACACCCAATCATTTTGGGATTTAGTATAACATGATGGTACATACAGTGCTCCAGCTTGCCGTCCAGTCAGCACACCAGGAGCATTCAGTTGATCAAACAAAGACAAGAAGAGGCGATCAGACAAATTACAATGGTTCACTATAACTGTCACAGGTGTAGGCTTCAGTAGGCCCATTAATGCTCCACGAATCTTAGCCTTTGTTCTAGTTATATACTCCTCTGTATAAAATGTCCTGGGTTCCGAAGGATCCTGTTTTCCAATAATTATCTTTCCTAAATGTTTTTCCAAGACATTGTGCTGCAATAACTCAGCTGGTAAATCATACTGCAAGGTTAACTCCCCCACAGATATTTGACCCTGCAGTTGCAATTTCTCATTGATCTCTCTTGCAACTTTTTCTAAATAATAATGAGCTATTAAATAGCCGGAAACCAGTTGTACTTCTTTTCCCCTGATTATTTCCGAAACACTATTGTTAATTTGGCTTAGATCAACATTAAGCTCTTTGGCTAGGTCAACTGTGTTGATTCGCCCACCATGCACATACAATTCATCTTTTATTTCTTTGACAAGCTGTTGAGGTGTAAGATACTCTTTACCGTCAGTAGTAAATATAACATCAATTAACTTCAATTCAATTAATTTTGTCACAATTTCGATGCAATTTCTTTCAGATAGTCTGAAACAAAAGTCAATTATTAAGATTTAAAAGGAGTTATATAAATATAATAATATCGAATACGAATTGCAAAACTTAAAACCACGTAAGAATACTTAAGAAAGTTAAAGTATGCCAAAAAAATAATCTAGAGTACATTTCGAGAAACATATGTTAATGATCTAGATAAATATAAGTGGTTTCAAAATATGTTTTACAGGTGAATTTCAATCGCTGTCTCGTAAATAATTGGTCGTATACAGTAATAATAATTATAGATAAGACTTTTTACCTAAGAGCAGTAGAACTCAGCTGAGCTTTTTGGAAATCAGCTGCCAATCTTTTTATCTCATCCCAGTCTGTAGACGGAGCCATGATTATGTCGGTATTTTCAACTTATAACTATATGCTTAGCACTCAGAAAATTCTCAAGGTATCAATAATTTTGTTTTATATATTAAAATATCCATTAACATGTTCGACGCACCAAATGACACGACACGATTATTCATAGAGAAATATAGAAATATAATAAGTAGGGTAAAGAGAGACCTCTCGCGGCTTAAACGTGTCGCCCTAGCAAGCGAGCGAACTCTGGTGTCGTTATTCCGAAACCAACGTACACAGCACACACACATACGCAATCTTTGTGTGAGTGATGCTACAGTAGCGGCCTCTGGTGGTTGCTATTATAAACTACCGTATATTCTTTTCTATGTGTATTAAATAAAACCCAATAATTCATTATAATACTGTAAAGTTTATTAAATTATTTTTTACAATTCTTAAAGCTAGGATGTACAACTTAATTATAATAGGAAAATTTAGTTATGCTTACAATTTTTTAAACATAAATTAAGAATCAATCATAAATAACATCTTTATGAACTAATATAATAACATAAAGCAACATCAGTACGAAAGAAAAATATAAACCATACAAGTTGTAACAATTATTATTGCACAATTATTCGTTTGCTAAAAATGTTATAAAACCTTAATTATAAATCATCAAACATATTTTTTATGAACCAACATAAAGCAATATCAGTACGTAGGAACAAATGATGAACCATAATATAAGGCGCAAGGAATAACAATCATTGCTGCACAAATATTCGTTTGCTAACAATGTTATAAAACATCAAACATAACATAACATGTATATGAACTAATATAATAACAAAGCAACATCAATACGTATAAAAACAATAATTTACTAGAATTATAATAATAATATTCCGTGACATCTCTCACACACGGATGTCTGATCCAAAGCTAAGCAGAGCTTGTGTTATGGGAATCAGACAACCGATAAACGTACTTATATATTTCTAAATACATACATATTACAGATAAATTACACCCAGACCAGAACAAATGATCAGGCTCATCACACAAACATTGGCCTGAGTGGGAATCGAAGCCACGACCTCCGGTATAGACGGCAGGGTCCCTAACCACTAGACCAACAGGCCCGTCATAATTATGTAAATTGTATTGTTATTTCACAAGTCGCTTTATAGCTAGTATAAAGGAACACTTATAGACCCTCTGGGGGACGATTGACACGTATTTTTTAATAATTATACACCCAATAATTCTCGTTCAACCACTTTTTAGATTTTCATAAACAAACACATTTTCACAAAACTAATTAAAGAATTATGTACACAAAACCTTTCTACTGAATGTCCTTTGGTGAAAACCGTATATAAATCAATGTAATTATCTTATTTTAATTATTTTATTAGAATAATTTTGAAAAAGATTGTTTATACTTGACAGTCTTTAAACCACAGAAAACTTATACAAAATCCAAATCACGGAATACGAAATATAGATGGCAGCACCACTTTTGCGAATTCTTCCTTGTATGAGAGTTTCACCCCCGTGCGATTATTGATTGACGTATTGACAGTAACGTCAAAACCGCGACATGTCATCATAGCCGCTTCAGAAAGTACGATGCGTTCATTTTGATCAATAGTATAATTTTGGAAACGAAATTAAATATTTGAGTTTTCACTACTTTTTTTAGAATAGAAGTTTACTATTTTTTTACAAGTAACCATTTCTCTCTGTCTTACACAATGAGGGATGTGGTATCATTATCTCCCGATTTTTTTTTCCAACTAGGTGGGGTTCGGCTTCCAGTCTTACCGGATTCAGCTGAATTACCAACATCAATAATTAGGTTGTAATGTTGGGACATTAATCTTTCCGATTTAAAAATATGTGACTTACTCCATATAATGGGTTATCGTTAAATATATTTAAATAAAAAAATAGTTCAGTCCATGAACTTAAGCTGTAAATTAATGTAGAGACAATAATAACATTTTATTTTTCGAATCTTAAAAAAACAAACATCGGATATGTTGTATTTTTAAATAACATTAATCCGATTTTATTTCTCCTAGATTACCTAGATATTATATACATTTGGTGCCAGTTTATACTATAACCTGACAAAAGGACTTATTATAATCGTCATTCGTCACTAGCCGGTTATTGAACCCAAATCCTCAAGCAGTCATAGTTGGCCGATTACCCTCAATGTACAATGGAGTTATAGAAGTGTTCATCCAAAGGAAATTTGGAAATCACAATTTGTAATGAATAATATAAGATCTATTATGTATAGAGGGATTTTTTCAGTAAATATCTACAATTCTTGAAAGCAGTGTTTTATTAATTTGTATACATTTTAAAATATGAAAGGTCTTATTTACATATTTTTGGTTAGTCAAAGATAAATAAATAACCCAAATAAACTGTTAAAGGCTTTAGGTAATAACATAAGTAAGCAACATTCTGTATCAGTAAAACAGCATAATAATAATACTATTCACAAGTTTGTCTCTGCTATTGTTATGATATCTTCTGCAGAGGTGCATGAATGAGCAAAGGGAATCCAATAAACATTAATCAAGCAAACAGGAAGACAACCCAAACTCATGAAATTGTTCTTGTAAAAATGTTATTGAAAATAATTAAGTATATAATTATGCATTATAAACTAATAAATGTATGTTCGGGCTAGATAAGAGTAATTAAAATATTTTTTATTATTAGCTTGATGCTTTAGCAGCCTGGCGCCTCTTGACATCCCAGTTGTAAACTCTAGCCATATTTACTTCTGTAGTTGTCCACTGATCTCTGTAATAAAAAAAAGTGTTAATAAAATTAAGCACTATCTTTATTTGCCAACAAACTTGGACAATTCTTTTTTATATTTTAAATACTATTGAACAAATTTATGAAGTTTCAAAATAGTAATTAATTTATAGTATATGTTACTCTAAACTCCAAATTAAAGAAATAGTTATACTGTGTTTTCAGCATTAGTGCATTTAATAATTACCATGCTATTTTCACAAGGAATAGGAAAATAACTATATGAGGTACAAAAACCACTTAAATATGAGAAGCTTTAGCTGGAGGCCTAGCAACACAATCACTTTAAATAGAAAATATATACATAAATACATTTAATTCTGTAACACACCAAGAATTGAAATGTTATTATTTGAAAATAGTAAAAAACATCTCAGTTTGGTTTTTAAGACTCATTTTGCAACTGCTTTTAGTTAAATCTAAGTAAAAAATATTTGGGGAAGACTTACCTTAAGAAATCTAAATCATGCTCTACACAAGCTAAATTTTTCTTTGCAGTAGCCATATTAGATGATAATAGGTTTTCAGCATCATCTAGAGTATATTCCAACATAACATTAGCACCAAGCCATAAATAAACATTTTCTGTCGGTGGAATGCTTGCCTGAAAAGGTAAAAAAAAAAAATTACAATGTTAGCAAAATAAAATCACTTGTTTTTTTATGAGGCTTTTAGAGGCATGTGTTACCTTAACAAAAACTTGGTCACTAAGAAGAAACTGTGTTTCAACTTCTTCCTTTTGAATTTTCAACTTTTCAATCATTTCCAAGGATCTAGCAAGGTCTGGTATTTGTTGCCGCAATCGTCTGCGTTTAGTAGCTAGTGACAATTCCATATGTTTATATTTTGCATGTTGTTCATCTAGGCTTCTTAGGACTTTATCTACACCACCGGAGTTTTCAGGCTTGTTCATAAATTCGTCTACATTGTCCTATAAAAGAAGTATAATGAATTAAGTTCATAACCTTAGAAAGCAAATTTCAATTTAACTTACGGTATCTAAGTAATGTAGTATTTTAAAATACAATCAAATGCTTACAAATTCAATAAAAAATTTAACATGCAAAAATTTTAAGTCTTGTAATAATCTACAAAATTAACTTTTTACAACCAACAAATTTTTTTGGTTACATCCAAGTTTGACATGTATTTTGGCGAATTTCCTACAAATATTTAGGTAAGGATACTACTTTTACATATTAATTGATTTTAAATGATATAAATACCACGAAAACAGCCTCTGGTATTCCTGAAAATGACTTCGGATTTGAAGTGTCTCCTCCATCGCCTTCCATTTTTTACGATTGTTCAATTAACTTGAAATGACTGCTAAAAGAAAATTAGTTCAAATTATTTATTTTACAGTCTATATATAACATAACAATTATTGCAGCAACTGATCTTATAATTTACCTTAAAAACCTTCAGTTTTCCACATACGGCGAACTGCTGGACCACACAATAATAAAATTAGGTCTAGCTAGTCTATGGTTACTACCTATTTAGTGAAGTGTTGCCAATTTGTTTTCCGTACCATTAGTTATTTAATAAGGATGTCTAAATATGGCATTGTGAGGTACCTAGGGAGAGACTATTGTAGTGTTACTGTCTCGTTAAAAAAACAGTTATGCAATTGTTGACTTAATATAAAAAGTCACTTGAGTGCAAGTCCAATGCAAAGTATGTATTTGAAAAAGCTATATAATGAATTCGTTGCCCTGAGTATATTTACGTATTTCCTTTACTTTATGTGCAATTATTGACTGTTCAGTTTACTATGAGGATTAGAATCCTAAACCCGAAACAAACGGTTGTAAACTATGTGTTTATAATTTACAGTATGAAGCCAATCTAGTTCTAATACGAATCTCATTTTAGGTCCATAAACGTAACACAAACATTCATGCGAAAATGTTATGATTGGATTATAAAGAATAATAAGAACAGTTTTTTTAGGTTCGTATTTGAGCGTTAAATAAATAAAAGTACAATCAAGTGAAATTAATGTTTTTGTTTTGCGATTTAAGGCGGACAACTCTGAAATACCTGTAAAAAAATAAACTTTTTGTCTTTGGACTTTTGGTAATCTGTGGTGTCATTCACGAAAAAGAGATCTGCGTTATTGCTAGAATATTTTCTAACATATCCAAATTACCAAAATCTACCTCGTTTTTATTCGCTGTGGGTTATCTAATAGTTATTTGTGAAACCATTCATCGTAGTAGTGTGCTTTTCTAATGTCGAATCGTTATTGTTTCCAGATTAAACCTTTTAAGGTTCGAGGCTACGCCCTGTTTTTCATTTTCAAGTTTTAATTTACATTCAACATAGGCCTATCAGACACCGCCGTTATGGACATGATGGTATCAACATTGCAACAGCAACGAGCTGTTACAGAACAGCTGAGAAGAGAAGCAGCTATAAAACGTATACCTGTGTCTGTGGCTGTATCAGACATAGTCAAATACATCAACGAACATGAACAAGAGGATTGTCTACTTGTTGGATTTTCCAGTCAAAAAGTCAATCCTTTCCGTGAGAAAAGCTCCTGCACTGTTCTTTAAAACTGTCTGGATCTTTTTGTGTATTTGCTAAGCTATTGAAATGTCTCAAGAAAGGAATTTAAAATTGTTTTGGGTAACTCTTGATGAAGTATGATAGGTGTTAGTCCTGTAACCTTTATTTACATATGATTGATATATTATGTGCATTTCATATTCATGTAAAATTATATTATTTGCAAAATGTTATTTAAATTGCTACCTACTAAGTTTGGAATATTAATATACTTTAAGGATAATTTTCTTGATGTATTGATTGTATTAAAAGAATAATAAATCAGTGTAATTATTTTCAATTTGTTTATTTGTGCACAGTAAAACTAAATTCCAATTCCTCTATTAGGGATTATTGTTGACATCTACCAATTCCACAGAACATCTAAAGGAAAAACAACATTATGTATTATGATGCTCATACAAGTTTCACAAATATTCAGAATTATGAGTAATCAGAATAAATAAGTCATGCTCATCACTAATGCAAATCAAGAACAGAGCTGCTAGCTATGACCGGTTAGTTACTTGAATAATAGAAACTGGAGTGAGACATCATAAATAGTAGGGAAGTAATGTTATTTTATAGCTATAAATTTATAAAAAAATAACAAATTAAGACAGTCTATGTTGGTGTTGTCAAAGTATTACTTTCTATGATTAACTATATCAATGTTTTATTTTGTAGAATTACAAATACATGGTAGACCAATAATAATACTAACAATACATAGATTAACTATATATTAGGTGGATTTTTACAGGATGTGCTGTTTAATAATTGCATGGCTTAAGGCAAACAGTTAAAAGAATTAGATTATTAGTACTATGTAGGTATACAATTTTTATTTGGTAAATATTGAGACAATAATTAGGACAGTTAATATCAGACAGTTTTAAATTAATGTTTAATTAATAACTACCTTGCTGCAAGATAACTGTCTAGTATCATCTGCTATTATTTTTTATATCAGACTAGTATGTGCAATGTTATAGGGTATTTACCTACTTGCTGGCTATAACAATTTTTATGGGTGCACTACTTTAAAATACATATGACATTTAATATCTAGCACAACAATTTAGTATGCTAACATAAACATTCATCTCAGTTACTAAGACTGTAAATTATTAATTAAAATAATAATAATCACAATTGGGACTAAAAATTTACAGCTTAATACCATTCACAGGATCAGTTCCATACTCAATTCCCTTTTAAATCTATTCTTTCCAGTTGTATTACAAAGAAATCATTTGATCCTTCAATTTCTACAATTCCATAGAAGTAGGTAACTAATGTCACATTATCACCACACAGTATCAACAACTTCACTTCTTGCTGGGGCATGAAATTATATAATATTTACTTCACTTAATATACAATAGTGAAACAAGATAGGGAAACTTATTAAATATCTTGTAAAAATTTTGAGCAAATTTGGAATAAATGAATAAACCTTATACTAGGGGTAAAACTATATAAAAACATAAAATTACCAACTATCAGTCTTTTAAATTGATGTTGATTATCAACCTTGTGGCAATTCTTCTCTCAAAAGTTTACAAAATATGAAAATTAAGTTAAAATATAATGTATAAAAGATCATATAATATGCTTAGCACTAGCATACCTATTGTCAGATTTGGTATTAAAATATTTATAAAGGTATATTGCCTTAACAACTAAGTATCAAGACTGATAGCATTTCAGAAGTTATATTTTGAAATTGCTTTATTCATTACCAGTCAAAATAATACAAATTAGACATAGTTACACAGATAACTCTAAAAGTTGATCTCTACAGTACTTTTAAGACTTACTATATACATAAACATCTAAACATATTTACTTACAATGCTTCGTAAGAACATTATCATATCTTTCAATTTCAGCTCATATTCATAAGATTAGCGTTGTATTATCACTAATGTTTACTATATGTTACCATGTACCTTCTTACATTAACAACACTATTACTACAATAATAGAGGACATTGCAATACAGTTAAATAATATAACTCAAATTATTTTGTATAAAAATGAAGTAGTGCTATAATTTCTCTTACTTTTTCACAATACATAAACCATATTACATATTATTATAGTAAAATTAAATTTAAATAAGGAAGTCCATAATGTTTGTAAAAGGCCTCAATATTTGGTATGTTATTATGTACATAATATTATGACTGATCATTTAAATTGCTACTGATTTAATTTTCTTATAAGAATTGAACAAATTTAATGTTGTCCACAAGCATGTTAGTACAGAAAAATCATGTTTTTGTAAACTTTTGAGCTGAAACATCCCTTAAAAATAAATTGAGGATTTTAATTATTAATCATCACTTGATTCAGGTTAAATACAAGGTTACTAAAATATAAAAAAAAATATGGGTTGTACATTGTAAAATAATAACAGAGCTAAAAAAATATGCTGAAATAATTGATATATAATAGTATAGAGTTGTATTACTCAAACCTGAGTCAAGTCATGACAAATGAAATGTGGTTACCATTGCCAATCAGGTGTTCTAAACTCTCTCTTGTTTTGGTGGTGACATGTCTTCAGTACCATTGGATACACTTTGGTGATACAGCTTCAACAGTTCCATAGCATCTTGAGCTTGTCGTTTTTCAAGCAATATTCTGTAAGGTAATTTTAAACTATTAATTAAGCAAAAAGTATCTAATACAAAGTTTTACAAAAAATACCTAATAATATAATTAAATGTTACGATATCTGTATCAGGCACAATATATTTAAAATATTTGTGAAAAAGTAACTGAGTATTTATTTTTGTTTTATCATGTTGGAATTAAGACTTTGTTTATTTACCTGCCAGATGCTTCTTTGATGTGCTCCAAAATTATTCTATTGTCTCTATCTGTTACAATATCTGCAAGACTGTCTGGATCCATATCTGACAAGAGTTCTAAATCTTGACCACCCAGGAGAGAGATGTGGCACAAGTTGTGTTGCAGACGGCCAACCAAGTTAGCCACCTGCCCTTTGTCTCCAAATGCAACGTCATCGGTTTGATCTAAAGACACTTGGCATTTAGGCATATTTGGAGCCCATTTTTCTAGACCATGTAATATCATAAGAGAAGTATCTGGGTCTAATGTCGAGAAATATTCCTCGTCGTCTACTTCAGTGCCGTCGGATTCTAAAACTACTGTTAAATTTTCCGAGGGTAAACCTAACTTTTCTGGCACTTTTGTAAGAAGGTCTTCTAAGGATGAAGCCACAATTCCTTTCTTTTTGTCTCGATTCACATCACAAATTTTGTAGGGCTTGTTAATATCGTGTTCCATTGTAGATATTGTCTTTTGAATCAATTTATTATTCACTGATAAGAGACACTTTGAGCAAAATAAAAGTTATATTCACTTTATCAGACAACCGAAACTGCTCATATACAAGACGCAGGAATTTTAGCTATGCTGCTCACGGCTCGGCTGTTCTCTAAGTGGTCGATTTGACGTTTATAAATATTGCCAGCAAAAAATATTCTGGTAATTTGCTTTTATTCCTTTGGAAATATTTATTCCAAAAAAGCTAACGAAAGTAAAATTTTACTAGGATTTTTTTATTTATATCAACGACTGCCTCCTACAAGCTTCGGAATATGACTCCCGGTTTGCCGCCCACAGCGCGAATACATCTAGCTATCCACAACGTCTGTAGCTGGCGAAATATATTGATAGCTAGGTACATAAATGTAGTGTTCTCTGATATACTATTCAATAACTTCTAACTTAGTTTATCGAAGACAAAAAGTAGAAGGGTTCTAATTGTTATTTTCGAATAGCTGTTTTATTAAGTGTCGTCTAGGATATATGTTTTATGGAGTATTTTCAATTCCTAGTTAAAGGATACACTTTGACCGTTTACCCAGGCGCTAATGTGAACAAATACTTACGTATTCTACGGTGTTTTTCTTTATTAGTTGCAATATTTATGTAACTTACAAATAAAAGTTCTGTAAAATCAGGAACACAGTATTTGTAGGACTATAGGGCAATAACAATCTACTAGTTATTCAAATAATATTCACTCGCCGTTATCGATTACAATAATGGGACTAGCTTGTTTATAAAACTTGTTTGCTTTCGATTTTTGTGTTTCATTTATTTATACAACTTAATAAATTTATTTCTATGCTATTTTTATAATGGCTTCTTTCAAAAACTATATCCGGATTTTAAGATAGATAAAAAATTTAAACTAGCGATCAGCATTGAGGGCCAGGTATACAAGGGCGGTCGTGGGGTCACGTTCGGTCACAGCGCGGCGCGACGGGCGAGGATCAATAGTCTCCACCACAACTCACCCCCTTAGAACTCCGTAGGTAGGTACTAGAATGCATTTTGCAACTCGCAACTTAATACTTTCGTACTTTCTACGTATGAAACACAATAAGCTGGTAAAAATACCTGTAAATATCCTACAAGCCCTAGCAAGTCATTATCAATTTTATTATACAAAAAAATAAATAAACAGTTAATCGTCGTATCTACCTATAATCTAACTATAATATAATATATAGCTAATTTAAATAACCTATTCATGACATTAAGCTCTACCGTTCTACCACATAGCTACTAAGTACTAGTCTACTACGTTACCCTGTTAGTTGCAGTTATATCGTAAATATTTTAGTCCCTAGTTTCGTCTACCATTCATTTACTTTCTTTATAGCTTCAAATATTTTCTAGAGAAGCTATTAAAAATGTAGCTTTAGTCGATCTAAATAGACGGCAAGTAATTCTATGAAATAGTAGCCCATGTCCAAGTAAGCCCTTGGAATTTCAGCATACCCACTCCAAAATAAGTTTAAAAAAAATGGTTTAATGATTTAGCTGTGTTAGCTTAGCAAACATTCAGATTTATAGCATTACTAGCGGCCCGCCCCGGCTTTGCTCGGGTGCAACGCTGATACCTACACTATATATCTGTCGCAGACAAATAGTATAATATGGCATTTTACATACGGCGTCGTCAGTTTAAAAACGTTTGCGGTTATGTAATATGCCGAAGGCAAAATGTCAAATCATTCAATCGTCATAATGCGACGTTAGTGTTATTTTAGGGTGACTATGCTCATTAAAATCTCGAGAAAAACTTTGAATTACATACGTCGTCGCTCGCTTCGCTCGCTCTGTTGCAAGGTCACAATATCTAACCTAACCTAACCTATTGATCTCTGTCACAAAGTCGAACCTAATCAAGCAATTGATTTCTGAGCCTATGAATATATGAATATTCGATCATGGATTCGTTCATACATGGTTTTTTGACCAAAAATACTCTGCAGGAGTCCTTCACGACCCAGGGTCTATGGATACCTTAGCATTTTTGACGTGCTGGATAACCTCAAAAACTAAATACTTCAATTTGCCTCGGCATTATGTATATGGTGTTTAAATTTTCGATGAAATGTTGTGGTGAGGCATATTATAAAGTGACACGGCAAGCTACATTTTGCCTTGGGCATATTACATAACCGCAAACGTTTTTAAACTGACGATGCCTTATGTAAAATGCCAAATTATACTATTTGTCTGCGACATATCTACACAACCATAAAGTTCTGTAGTGCGAAGCACAGCCTTCGACGCACTACTTGGTATAGGCACGCGCCCTACGGCCCCCCGGCCGTTACCGCCGCAACCGCGATGTCGCTGCATTTTAAATTTTGTAATATCTTCGAAAATATTCATTTAAATTACATGCTGTAAAAGGCAATATTGATCTATATTACATGCACAATTTATTAAAGGTACTTAATTGGATAAGGATTAATACTGTATAGCTTAAAATCGCTTTTTCGTAAATAAGTAATAAATAAACGATAAAAAATGGTTATTGTGGGTTATCCTTAAGAGATAGACATATGCCATCGCGGACTTTTTTGTAGATCTTTTTAAGGTGCACAATACTGTAGTACATTATTTTGATCTATCTCGTAGGGTTCAGCCAGCGTTTGCAATGTAAGCGCAAAAAATTTGTTCGTTTACTTAAATCTCTAAGATTATCCGTGTTCCTCTACTATATTATGCATGTATTATACATATAAACCTTCCTCGTGAATAACTCTATCTATTAAAAAAAACCGCATCAAAATCCGTTGCGTAGTTTTAAAGATCTAAGCATACATAGGGACAGACAGCGGGAAGCGACTTTATTTTATACTATGTAGTGATAGTGATTTTGTAATATCTTCGAAAATATTCATTTAAATTACATGCTGTAAAAGGCAATATTGATCTATATTACATGCACAATTTATTAAAGGTACTTAATTGGATAAGGATTAATACTGTATAGCTTAAAATCGCTTTTTCGTAAATAAGTAATAAATAAACGATAAAAAATGGTAATTGTGGGTTATCCTTAAGAGATAGACATATGCCATCGCGGACTTTTTTGTAGATCTTTTTAAGGTGCACAATACTGTAGTACATTATTTTGATCTATCTCGTAGGGTTCAGCCAGCGTTTGCAATGTAAGCGCAAAAAATTTGTTCGTTTACTTAAATCTCTAAGATTATCCGTGTTCCTCTACTATATTATGCATGTATTATACATATAAACTTTCCTCGTGAATAACTCTATCTATTAAAAAAAACCGCATCAAAATCCGTTGCGTAGTTTTAAAGATCTAAGCATACATAGGGACAGACAGCGGGAAGCGACTTTATTTTATACTATGTAGTGATAGTGATTTTGTAATATCTTCGAAAATATTCATTTAAATTACATGCTGTAAAAGGCAATATTGATCTATATTACATGCACAATTTATTAAAGGTACTTAATTGGATAAGGATTAATACTGTATAGCTTAAAATCGCTTTTTCGTAAATAAGTAATAAATAAACGATAAAAAATGGTAATTGTGGGTTATCCTTAAGAGATAGACATATGCCATCGCGGACTTTTTTGTAGATCTTTTTAAGGTGCACAATACTGTAGTACATTATTTTGATCTATCTCGTAGGGTTCAGCCAGCGTTTGCAATGTAAGCGCAAAAAATTTGTTCGTTTACTTAAATCTCTAAGATTATCCGTGTTCCTCTACTATATTATGCATGTATTATACATATAAACTTTCCTCGTGAATAACTCTATCTATTAAAAAAAACCGCATCAAAATCCGTTGCGTAGTTTTAAAGATCTAAGCATACATAGGGACAGACAGCGGGAAGCGACTTTATCACTACATAGTATAAAACAAAGTCGCTTTCCGCTGTCTGTCCCTATGTATGCTTAAATCTTTAAAACTACGCAACGGATTTTCATGCGGTTTTTTTTAACAGATAGAGTGATTCAAGAGGAAGGTTTATATGTATAATACATGCATAATATAGTAGAGAAACATGGATAATCTGAGAGATTTTTGACGTCAGGTCGTAAATCAACACATTTTTTGCGCTTTCATTGCAAACGCTGGCTGAACCCTACGAGATAGATCAAAATAATGTACTACAGTATTGTGCACTTCAAAAAGATCTACAAAAAAGTCCGCGATGGTATATGTCTATCTCTTGAGGGTAACCCACAATAACCATTTTTTATCCTTTATTTATTACTTATTGACGAAAAGACGATTTAAAGAAATACAGCATTAATCCTTATCCAATTAAGTACCTTCAAAAAATTGTGCATGTAATATAGATCAATATTGCCTTTTACAGCATGTAATTTAAATGAATATTTTCGAAGATATTACAGATTTAAAATGCAGGGACATAGCGGTTGCGGCGGTACCGGCCGGGGGGCCGCGCGGGGGCCGGGGGGCGCGTGCCTGTACCAAAAAATGCTTCTAAGGCTGTGCTTCGCCCTACAGAACTTTATGATTGTGTTATATTTGGTATCAGTGTTGCACCCGAGCAAAGCCGGGGCGGGCCGCTAGTTTTATACTATGTAGTGATAGTGATTTTGTAATATCTTCGAAAATATTCATTTAAATTACATGCTGTAAAAGGCAATATTGATCTATATTACATGCACAATTTATTAAAGGTACTTAATTGGATAAGGATTAATACTGTATAGCTTAAAATCGCTTTTTCGTAAATAAGTAATAAATAAACGATAAAAAATGGTTATTGTGGGTTATCCTTAAGAGATAGACATATGCCATCGCGGACTTTTTTGTAGATCTTTTTAAGGTGCACAATACTGTAGTACATTATTTTGATCTATCTCGTAGGGTTCAGCCAGCGTTTGCAATGTAAGCGCAAAAAATTTGTTCGTTTACTTAAATCTCTAAGATTATCCGTGTTCCTCTACTATATTATGCATGTATTATACATATAAACCTTCCTCGTGAATAACTCTATCTATTAAAAAAAACCGCATCAAAATCCGTTGCGTAGTTTTAAAGATCTAAGCATACATAGGGACAGACAGCGGGAAGCGACTTTATTTTATACTATGTAGTGATAGTGATTTCTTTGGACGCGTTTCCCTTCCGTGTTAAGCCATAAAAAGATAAGATACTTCTGTCGGATTCATCTTTCCTAGCTGCCTACGTAGATTAGCACTACTAGATGATAAAGCGGCCATAGCTAGTTTGAGCAGAATGAATCACAATCCTCTGGCTTGGAGCCTTAAGGTCCTCGCCAAAAGTCCGGTGAAGAAGTCAAAGCCTGCGCTCGGGCTAACTGCAAAGATCACTACCAAAAAAAGAAATGAATCGCAATAACAAAAAACCGGTCTAAATTAAAAAAAAAAAAAAAACAATCAAAAAAGTTATAATTTATATTTATATTGGGGTTTATCATTATTAGTAAAATACTAAGATAATGTTGGTTAAATGTATTAATGTAGCATTTGCAATATGGAATCAGTAAACCTTCGTTTCTTAATAAATTTTCATTTTAGGTACTTGTGTTAAAGTTCCTCATACAGTTTAAAAACAGGCATCAGGAGTTGCATATACATATAGGTAAGATATCTGCGTAAGTTGACATTTTGTGGTATAAACATTTTAAAGCGATCTTACTGTAAGATATTTAAATTTATGCACTTATTTAGAGCTTTGAAGTGCTATCTGCTTCAATTCAGCTTGCGGCGCGGCGCACTCCTTACGAACGGTGCTAAACGTGCCTAGTCTCAATGTTGCGCGATGTGGAGCGTAGGGTCAAGGAGTCGCGGTTAGCTTTTAAATTTAGTGCTGAACCACTGAATAAAAATAGTAAATAGAGTACTTTGAGTTCTTGGCCATGTCATTTTGCCTTATAGCTGTTATGAATTAGCGTAGGTTATTGTAAGTAATAAACTGATTCAGCAAAGATTGTACTAAATGTTTTCGTATTTTTTTTAAGTATCATATCATAAGTATTTAGCTTGATGTAGACTGATAGTGTATCTTATTTTGGTGTAGGTTAGACAAGACGACAATAAGCATTAAATAGATACAGGTGTTTTAGTGCTACGCGTGCTACGATAAGTGCTACGAAGCCTTTCTCAACCCTTGTGGATAATGTTTATTCATTTTATGCACACAATATGGTGAGAAATCCCAGAGCATTGATAACAATATATAATACAAACCTGATATTGATATCATTATGTTCATAGTAGTTGATAGTAATACCCCTATCAACTACTATGAACATAATGATGATCGTCCCGTTTTTTAAAACCCAAAACTTATTATTTTTTAACTGTCTCATTATTAGCCACAGGGCTCCCCGGTGAACCCAGTTGGTAAATAATTCCAATTACTCATATTTTTATTACATTCAGCTACCTATTTATGCCAAAGTCAGCAAAATTAATGTAATTTTACTTTACCTGCCATACGGCGACAGTGCCTAAAAGGTGCTTACGGCAACGGAACAAAATATTCATTCGGTTATTTGGGCCCGCTAAATAGCGCTAAATGAGGTTTCCCGAACTCCCGATTTCCCGCTGAATTGCTTGATAGAATTGGAGCGAGGTAGAACCACCCAATTTCATCAAACCCCGAGGCCTGCTTTCAAGATTGTCCCAAGAAAATAAAACCATTCTTATGAAAAATCACAAGATGTTTTTATAGGCCAAGTTTTTACAACTTATACAAATATATTAAAAAAAATCAATTTCCACCCTAGCGTGGTAAGTGGTTGAGTGGAAAGTAAAACTGTTGTAGTTATTTCCGAACAAAGTAAGCAACAAGTGGGTTGTATTAACATATGCATTATTAAAGAGTTGGGATGTGCTAGTCCCAAACAAACGACGCATCTGCAATGCTAAAATAAACATAGCCCGCGGGACCGCAGTACAAACACTCTAACTCACACCACTCATAGGTATTGAAATCCTTTTCTTTGCACTAATTAAAAACTGATACGAATTACATGTGTTGCCTGACATTGAATTTTTGTCAAATTCATTAAGTATTCGTTTTCTTCACGTTACTTATTGAAAATATGTCACCGGTGTCCTTCGTGGTTGAATAAGTAGATTCGGAGATGGCAGGCGGTGGCATCTCGGTAGAAATATGATGTTGAAACACCCAACTTAATGCAGAAAACTTTTAACTTAACAAAAATACTATGAAATTTAAATTTATTTAAAAAATCTGGTTGTTATTTAATACCGGTACATTTTTTATATTGCTCTCAACTCACTTTAACCCACAAATAAATGTTATGTCGTTTCGGAATTCCTAGAATTTCAATTTACCAAATGGACTGTTTGGTTGATATTACTAATGCACGGAGCTACCTACTCGCAAAACTGTTCTCATAAATATTTGGTGAATACCTTCTCAATTTACATTGAAAAAGACTATTTTTGAAATTCGACATACTTGTGAGTAGTTTACTGATCGTATATCATCTCGGAGCTTTCGAGTGTCGTATTTGTAACCTTGTCATACTTTGATCGACGTCTACAGTAACGTGCAACATCAGAATATAAACAGTTTCCAATACAACGAAACAATATGAAACTGTAATGTATGTAAATCCACGAGAGAGACATTTTATTCAGCCAGACTTAAACTTCGCTGGAGTCATATTTTTCAATGACAGCGTATAGCTATTTGTAGGTAGGGGGTGGAGGGTGGTCTCAGCGGTGTGATGTAAAGTCTCGTCGACACGGTACCTGCATCAGCGGAACATCATAGCGGCGATGTCCGGATGTTGTAATTTCCAACTCGGAACTTTGACGTGCACGTGTGTCGCAAACGTTCTGGATAACAGCCGCTTCTCAGCTGAGCAAAGTGCTCACTTTGACTTGGGTGCATTATGTAAATTGTATGAAGACATTTTACTAAGTATAACACACTATTTTGGTACATAAACTCTATTAATTTGAATTAAACGTTTCGTAATAAAAGCATTACTTTGAATTCACTTAAGACATTTAAATAATGCTCAAGGGATTGATCAAAGCTAACAGCTAGATAAATTTATACTGCAAATTTGAGTTGAAGGGTAACGAGAGAATGTTAGAATAATATTGTTTGACCTTGTTTGGAATGTCCTTTATAAAGGTCAGATGGGTATCTACTTGGCTCTACAGTGCATGTAACATACACGTACACGTGTATACACGTGTAGAGAACGCATAAGGGGTGCTTAACGACTGTTAATGAAGACTTTTCATAGTTCGTTACATCTAAATATACTTGCTAGGATCAGTAGATACATAACAATATAGAATGTAAATGAGATTGTTGTACAACAATAATAATATGATATAACAATAGCAGTTTCCTGGATCATTTATAAACATTTGATTTGAAATAAAGTTTTTTTTGATGTTGTGAACTTTGATGTGTTTGTGCCGCGTCAATATTACGTTGCGGAAATATCTAAACAAGATTGATCGAAAATAACAGTGAAATCATTGATGTACGTAGTTCATTATACAAAGTTTGCTATCAATAACATTTCAATTTTAAGTGTATTTTTAAAGACTACCTCTTATTGGACACCATTATGACTGAATTTTGCAACAGTAGCGTTTTTGTTGAGTATATGAATCGCGTAGTAAAGCCCAGTACAAGTTTTATAAAGTAATGAATTAAACTACAAGTACATTTCGTGTGTACTAGCCTTTGGCTGCAGCCCACATGACCTTTGTAGTTCGGTATTCAGGTCGAGGTCGCCCATCTGACCCCAGGTTCCCACAGGCACATTACACCTGCCACCAAAGCGGCACAATTTGTGCCTGGATACCACATAAGTAATTGCATCGGAAACCGATACCAACTAAATTGAGATTAATGTAAACAGAACTATGGAACTCGAAACATTGTTAACGAATGTAACTAATGCAGATCAGCAAGTTTTCAATTAGGTAGACGAGGGACGTTATCACGTCATTAATCTTTGTTATACGAGCTTGTGATAGCTTTGGGAGAGAAAATATTTGATTATCAAAGCCCTAACTTACGATTTATTTCGCCTATCTAAACGTTGGATTATTTAACTTGGGTCGTTATTAATGTTAGGTATCCGACCGATTAGCGTTCTATAGAAATGGGACAAATTACTTAATTAATCTTCATTAATTTTGAAATCTTAACAATGCCTTATTTCTTGTCGTCGAAAAGTTTTGTCTTCATGGACATTTTGTATTATAAATGGCTTATAATGTTGATGGTAGTGTAGTGTTACAGATTAGCTCGTATTTATATGTGAATCAGTAAATTTTATTTTAAATATTTAAAGGAAAGTGTTAGTGCTTTTAAAAATAAGAACTCTGACTAGCTAGTGAGTGGAGTTGACGAGAGCACTTTGTGAAACGTTTAAAGCTTAGCTGTCTTACCGGGTCGATACAAAAAGGATGACGTTATCTGCAGATATCAGAGTCCTTCGCTCTGGTTACTTGATTTTAGAACCGAGTGCTCTGTAAGTGGTTCTTCCATAAATTTCAAGTTTCAAGTCTCTGATAAGTTTCAAGGGAGGGTTTAGAAAGGAATCGTAGATTGTTATTTTTTGCTACATAAAATATAAGATCTATATTAAAAAGTAGGTTTTCAGTTATTAAAGGTAGGTAGTATAAGCATAAGCATATAAGTTTTACCAAAAGTATCACGTGCTTTCATAATTTATTGAGATCGCTTGGGATCTGACCATAATAATTCGAATAATAATTGTTGTTAAAGTTAGCAAACTTTTTAGGTTACTAGACCGACTGTACTTCAGCATTTATAGTTCCAGAGTATTATTGTATTTATATTTTAAAACCGAGCACTTTAGTATCCCATATGACTACTTACGTTCCGATTAAATAATTAAAGTATACTTACAAAAGTGGGTCAACACTCCGAGTCGGTGGAGCGATAAGTTGGCCGATGTTGCGCTTTCCAGAAGTTCAGGCGTGCTTCGGGAAAATTGTATCAATTCCGTGTTATGATGTTACTTCTAAAGTTTACCCATACTGTGGATGTGAACTTCTCTAATACAGTGACATCTATTTCAATGTTGCGATAGTTTCTTCTACTGTTTTGTGTATGTAAGACTTGTTTATCATATTGTATAAACCGTACTTTTTAATGCCATTATTATTTTAATAAATATATAAGACTACGTTGAAACTGTGTTGATTTATAATTATTTATACATTTATTAAATAAACTAATTTAGTTTAAAAAGATACTAATCTGCGTAATGATATTGAAGATTCGTGGCAAAAAAAATATATTTGATCTTTATTATTTTAATGTAAAAATCAGTTCGCGTCTACTTGACTTCACAATAAAATACGAGTATATCACTAATATGCTATTCACAGCCTCTTCAACTCGCAGTTGGCAGTTAATTAGCGGTTACGTCCATAAATTTTGCTGAAGCGTTCATTTCTTTGTGAAGGCACATGGCGCAATGTGCCCTTATTGTTCCGACGTAGTGTGACGGATGATGTCGATGATTGATTCTTTCGTATCGATCACACGAATAGAAAATGTATGTACAGTCACGACTAAAACTATGTAAACATAGCGAAATTGAAAGTTTTCTTTTTGTCAAATAAAACAGAACATATTCGTCATAACATCAATCTAGATATGAAAAGAAAATCAATTGTAAATTGCTTAAGGTACACATATTTTTGCTCGGCGCTGTTCGTACATCTCAATTTATTTTGTACAGCTAATGTTATTATTATGAGGTGTAAGAGAAGAGAGATTTAATATTTCCTTGCAAAACAGTTGTGTAACAAGATTTAATAGAAGAGATTATGATCATACCTATATTCCAGTTTTCTGTAGTTTATGTTTCGATATATTCTCTATTGAAATTTGTAACGCTGCCGCGTGAAAGGCAGATGTGAACATTTAATATTTGAAATAAAAGCTTTATTGGCACTTTATGTTTCCACGAATTCATCTCTGAGTGTTCCGAGTACATACATTATTTTGTACAATGCATAAAACCCATTCATGCATTACACAGAATAATTTATATCCAAAATGCCTAACAAGGAACAACAAAGATCTATTTTTTATTAGCTTAAGGCGAGTACACTATTCTTTAAACGAAATCCTGACCCAAAGCTTCTTTCAAAGGCTTTATAACATCGTCGACGAGAGCGGCAATGCTAGTTCTTTTTTAAAAAACACCAGATGGATTTATCCGTCGAAGTAAATTCGAATTCAGTCACATATTTCATGGCTCGCGTACATCGCAGCTGTATAAAGTTGTTGTATTTGTGATTGCACAACGATATTGCTTTGTAAGAGGCCGCTGTTCCACAAAGAAATATTTGAACCTCGAATATTATGCTTTGGTTTTCATTTAGAAGGCAAATTTGGATTTTTTATGAAGGCGATAAAATAAAACATTTATCAATGGTTTATTATTTTAATTCATAAAGACACATTATACAAAATTATCTCACACGCGATTGTACTAAAATTAATCTAAATAGTATCGAATTATGTCTGCATGCCGCACTTAAATGCACTTCAAAAATGCAGCCAGTAGGTAGCTATAATTTATTTATGGCACTCTACATCCCAGCTGCGTTTTTAACAAAATACGAATACACAACTAAAGCAAATATTTGCAAACATAAATGATATAATGGAATCTATTATGTTATCCCAACGAGTTGTCGGATGGCTTAAATGTGATAATTATAGTTGATGATACGAGCTAATGATGATGACGAAACACATGGGACAATTACTCAAAATACTGTACACGACAAGTAACATTTATCTATGCTTATACTTACACTTTATAATATGCGTTATTTATGCCAAATATAACATGGTTTTGTCTGAGAATTACGTCGTTTCTTATTTTTTATCTACCTTTATATCGAAAGATATTCTACAAAATCACTCGTTTTCACATTGCCGAAGAAAATAATAAGAAAAAATCTCATGAATGTTGTAATAATAACGTAAAAATATTTATAGAGCTACGTTTGCATTTTTTTTGGGATTAGTCTTGATGTTTGATAACGCACATATTCAAGATTTACTATTTAATCATTATCTTAGAATGGATGATGAAAAACCACACATTAAATGCGAAAATGGATCAGCAACATACGTGGCTGACAGATTTGATCGAGTGCCAACAAATAATCGGGTCAAGCTGACCTGAGTACTAAGATATAGACACTTATCTACTCATCAAGTTTAAAAATACAATAGTAGTTAAACTATTTATATTTAACAAAGGTAACATTATACGTTTGAACTATACTATTTTATCTGGATCTTGCCTCTGAAGTGTCTAATTTACTTAAAGGATTTGTTGAAGGCAGAGATTGTAGGAATCATCTTAATTAGAGAATGTCACCAACAGTCGCATTAAGATAACTGTGACAGTGACTAACAAAGGCTTCTTATTTAAATGCTTATAGGGTAGATACTCCTGCTATGAAAGTTTGGATTGATACTTTTTAAGAAATATCCACTTTAGTTTCTTGGGGCGGAACAAGCAGAGTTAAGGAGACTCTGTAAACTGGTTCAAGTGGACTGAAGCTCGGCAAAATGATCAGAAACTCCCTTTAACTTATACGCTTACGTAACTCAAGAGCAGTGCATGAGAGTTTCATTTGGCACACGTCGACTACGTTAGCCACGTAGGTATTCTGCAAATTGTTATAGTTTATTGCGCTGAGATAGCGCCATGTAAGTTTCTTCAGTACATGTCTATATTTAGCTTCACATTGCATCCAAATTTAGAAAGCGATGTTATGTTTTTAAGCCTTATTTTCACTTTTTCTGTCAATTTAATCATACAATGGACCCAACTACCATGAATAAAGGCCTTGCTTTAATACTGTATAATATATGCTGTTCAAATCAAAACTTGCCAAAGTTCGAAACAAAAAGTAAATTCTAATTTCCATAGTAGATGCAAAAACAGTACCGTCGGTTATACTCGTGCTACGCTTTCCCACATTTGACCTTTAACTGGGGAAATTAAAAATGATAGCTATATGAAAGGTCGTATAGTATTATGAGGGATCAGTGAAACATAAACCGAGGTATTTATTAGGTGGTACATGTTGAGCTTCCCGTTTAATCAGTGTACAGGCCTTCGTAGAGGGAACGAGGCATGTGTTCAGCGAGGAGGGACTTTAGTTTTTCCCGCGGGGAGACGGGGGTGTAGCGGGCGAGCGGGAACGTGCGTGTCACGCCATCACTCAGCGCACGTGTCACGGCGGTCAGGTCGGCGTCCTGATGGAGAAACATTACGAATGCTTTAACTATCCAACATTAATATAAAAATAAATTGCTCGATCGTTAAAGACTTACTGAGGTACTTAAAGTAATTACAATTAGACAAAGCGCTTCTTAGAAAACTCGTTATTTTGATGTCTACATTAGAGTGCTATATAAAATTCACTTCTGATAATGTAATGAGTGTGAATAGTAGATGTTATGAAAAGTTTAGCTTTTATATTAACAGCACAGTCGAGTATTCTAGTATACTTCCTACTTGTTTTATGCTTGGGTATGAGTACAACACTTTTAACTGAGAACACGAGTACGAGCCACCTACTTCGACAGACTCTAAAACGTACGAACTAGGAAAATATTGTCGGTCGTAAAACGATCTCATGTAAACGAACCGAGCGCCGTATACTGTGTTTATTTAAACAATTTGTAAATATAATATTGAGGCGTCTCCGAGTTTGTGAGTATACAAGTAAAGCCATATCTAAATATGGAGAACTTAAGCGTAGTCACGTTTTTGGTACTTACAGCGCTTTTGGTGTATTTCTCGAGGCTTCGCAGCGCAGTTTCGAAGTAGTCTTCACCGTACGCGCCTTTTTGTTCGTCGCTGAGCCTCTTCCACATGTCGCGCGCTTGTTCCAGAAG
Organism: Autographa gamma; assembly: GCA_905146925.1. NCBI lineage: Eukaryota > Metazoa > Arthropoda > Insecta > Lepidoptera > Noctuidae > Autographa > Autographa gamma. Next base: position 5,852,629 of record LR989858.1, read on the forward strand.
TTTCTCCTCCGACAGCCAGGCGCTGCCCGTCGTGTACTCGCCAGCCGCTACTACCACCTAAACCACAAAAAAAAATTGAGTACAGATATTGTGGAACTGCTAGACAACAAGCTTTTTTACCCAACGGATTCAATTGAGTTTCGTGGTAGTCTTAATTTTGTAATTTAAGCACGTACAAAAGGTAGCGTTAACGTACCTGTCTCTATATCCAAAATAATACATTTATGAACATGATTTTATTATGAAAATGCGTTACGTGTTCATCCATTAATGTTAATGCTTTGTTTTACCGAATTCACGCGGACCGTCAAGTACGCAGGAATTGGACATGCGTTCCAGTTTTAATTGGCATCCGATCAATATTGGTTCGCTTACATACCGATGCCTGACAGACAATCCGTATACATGACGGATACATTATCTTTAGCACCTACGCTCGTGGGTTACATAATGTGAAGGGCATCGAACTATACGCATAATTAGATATTAGTTTAGCGCTAATCAATACCTACACATACCAGTTGATTGATGTTATTTGATTGTTAGTATTGCCTATAATAATGGACACTAATGACTAGGTATACAGTAATGAACCGAGTATATCATGTTCATTTCATCTGTAATATAGTTCTGCTACGAATACTAAGTTTATATAGTTGGATTATTTCAATTCTAGATACCACTTTTCCACCATTGTTATAGTTTGGAAATCTATACGGGAACATTTGAGATACGGTACGAAAAATAAATCTTTATTGATAGGTTTAACTACATTGTCCCTTTTAAAACCTTTTGCTATTTTCAAGACCTTATCTACCTACTCTTACACCTACTCAATCAAATTACAGTAGGTGTTGTTCCAAGACTTCATAGTAATGTAAGTTATTTCGCAACTTTATTAAAACGTTGGTATTCAATATATTTTTACAAGATCTTTTTATAAAAGAATTTCAAATAAAAGTAAACACTGCCTGCTACGTCATGTTTTTTCCACGAACTAACTACATCTTTAGAATATCTATATACCGGTGAATCAGTGGAAATAAAAATATTGCAATTGACGTCAAGAGCAAGTTTCTTTGGTGCGTCAAATACTCAAATTGTATTAACTTGTTAGAGAACTAACAACAATATAACAAACACTTGCAGAAAAGAAAACGTCTGAAAATAACCATATAAAGTTTGGAGTTTTATATAATTCGAGTTTATTTTACATTGTCAAACACTTTGCTACTTATGATAAAAGTTTCGACTTGGTAACTGTTTGATAAAGGTGGATGACGTAGGTATCTACGTCACATATTTTTCCTTATGTCATCCATAGAAATGGAAAGAAACTGTGTGGAATGTATTGCGAAATTCTGGTTGTTAGGCTGGTATTGGTTAAGCTTGCAAATGTATAAACGATAATTTCAAAATGATAAATGCTAAAAGTAGTGCAATAAAAATGAAAACAAAGCCGTTACCTAGTTCACCTGCGCTACTTTCTAGCTTCAGGACCACAAAACAATTTGTTAAAGTGCTGTGAAACGTCAGACAAATTGCAGTCCCTTTTGACTACGGTTGCAATGTATGTTCGTGTCATCTACACGACTAGCGACTGTCTGTCACTAGCGGTTGTTGAAAGTAACTTATCCGTGTGCCAGTGGCTTATGTTTGTAAAAGGACCCACATTTGCAGGTATCCTGTTTACAGTGAAAACTTGCTAATGTACACATGCGGCACAAAGTTATGATAAGGATTTTTTGTCATTATGAAATAGAAATAGTGGTGTCTAAGATGAGAGACCATGAGTAACAACAGAAGTTGTCACCATGCTATTTGCATGCTCATCAGAAATTAAAACTCTCCTTATTTCGACAAAAAAGTGTTTGCACTTACTAAACAACATTAGGATGAGTTTCAATCCTGTAACTTTCATAACCGGCTTAGAATACATTGTAATTTGTACACATGAATATGCTCTGAATAATGAAAACCAATTTTCATTAGCTCCACTCTCGTTATGAAGGATAACGAGCATTAAACTAATTTAAGTGCACTACGAGCTCGTCTAAATTATAACACACCTAGTTCCCAGTGACATGCAGTGAAACAGATGAATTATTTAGACTCCGATGCGGGAGCTTTACCGTCTACCTCTTGACGCATACACTTAATGATTAGCGTGAACTGTATTCTATTTGAATGTACGACAACAATAACGTATGAGACTGTCCATTAATCTTGACAATGACACTAATTACTGAAGTAAAATATTGCAATCGATTCGATAAGAAGAATAAATTAGATCTTGTTTTTCAGGAGGTGTAGAAACTAGGCTCTATAAAGTGTTTGAATGTACCCCAATAAATTGTGTTGAAAGTATATTTATTTCCAGGTAAACGGTTTTTTAAATAAATAAAGTACGTTGTTGAATAAAATATAAGCAAACAATCCGAAATAGGGACGTACCAAACAGATTCGTGGCTGACATTTTTAAGAGGGTATGTCCCTTGTTATTTATCAAAAACCTTTTCCAAGACAATTGTTTTACTTTCTAGGCGCGGTATTCAGGGATGAACGTTGAATCCCGGGTTTACCAACATTTATATCGAGGTTTTAGTTAGAACAGAGCGGGTTATTAAAGTATCAACTATCTCAGAATTTCTCTGACGCCAGGAGAAATGGGTTAGGAACTCAATGTTAATCCTTTAGTGAACCGAAGTAATATTGTTAGTTTGTAATGTAAACTTAGAATAAAGAAATTTGAACTTCCACTTCTAGATATCCCACAGGGATTTTGTATTATGTTGTTGCAATGCCAACTTTGCTGGAAAATAATAAATACTTGAAACCTTGAATAAATACTTGAAACCTTGACCCAATATCAACATATCGCAGTCGTAACGTACACGCGTGTCTGTACCCTCTTGAAAAAAGTTGACAAACCATTAGAACGATAGTGCTCTTGTAACACAAAGAAAAAATACCAACAATACCTTTGTAAGAGGCATGTGGAATTTCTTTTATTATTTGAGGGTTGTTCTTTCCGTATAACCCGATCTTTTATTTATGACATGCAAAAGTATGTTTACCATTTGCTCATATGTAAACATTTCAAGACACGACCAATCTTCATTTTTTCCAAGGTAAAGAAAATTGACTATAGGTATGATTATGAAGTGGCCAAATGTTACCGTAGTATCTTTTTATTTTTGAAGTTCATGTTAAGTCTATCATAATTTCGTTAGAGATTTAGCTATATAGCACGACAGAAAAGTAGAAAGACAGACGAAGATCGCACAATTTTGTGAGGGTTGGTAAAAAAAGTTTAACCGCTTTAAATACATACTTCGTCGGGGACCGGGCAATACGACTCAAATGGAGTTGGGCAGGACACCTAGCTAGACGTAGTGAAAGCCGATGGATTAGAATTCTGACTGAAGGCCACTGAATTGTGGCCAAGGACAGGGCGAAAAAGTCAGGGACGACCGAGAGCACGTTGGTTAGATGACGTATCTAAGGTAATGGGAACTACCTGGATGAGGGACGCGCAAGAAAGAGAACAATGTCATAAAAAAGGGGAGTCCTTTACCCAGCAGTGGGTGATTCCGGGCTGATATGATGATGATGAAATACATAGTTCTAAAGAGTACAACTTACGACATCCACTCCTCGTGGCTTGAGTTCGCGGCGCAGACAGGCGGCTAGAGCATCAAGGGCCGCGAGCGAGGCAGCGTGTACGCCGCGCACGGGCGCCGCCACGTGTGTCAGGATGGACGAGGCGAGCACCACGCGCCCGCGAGCACGGCGCACCAGGGGCAGCATCACTTGCACCAAACGAGCTGGACCTGTGCAACAAATAGAATAAGCTTAGGTGGTAAAGGAACTGGTGGGTCTTATTAAATTCCGGTGTAACTTAAAACCTGTATGTTTATGTTCGCGTATGGAAATGTAACATTTACGTTATCGTATAAAAATCATAATTTCTGTAGAGAAAAAGGATCTCCGTAAATATTTTTTATTGCTGCATGTTCATGTGCCAGGCCTTAGTTAGGAAGGGACTACTTTTTGTATGATTTTCTTATATTCCTATTAACACATATAAGTGTTCGGTTCTGAATCTAAACAAGATATTTTAAGTCTATTTCCTAATTATCGACTGGCAAAAATAAAATTTACCTATAATTAAGATACTAGATACTTTCGGTTCTTTACCAATCTGATTTAGGACGAATAGGGTTCATGTTACTTAGATATCCGTAGAAGTTTGGATGTTCGCCCACCTTATTCCGGATAGAGGATAATGTAATCTATCTTCTACCTTTTATTGAATTGATGGCCTCACTATCTATCAAATAGATACGTATTTAGTAGTTAGTAGGTAAGTAACGATATATATTATGGACGGACCAATGGCAACAACATTTTCTATTTATAGGCGAGTTTTGCATGCATGTGGTGTGGTACAAACTATTATTACACTAGATTAGATGATCATGAAATGTGTGCAAGATACATTTACATATTATGTCAAGGTTTAGATTTAATATATCTCAATCCTATCCCTAAATAAGAAAGAAAGGTAGGTGGTGTTCTTCTAGTAGATATTTATAAATTGTAGATGTAAACGCGACGAATATTTATTACATAAGTTTTTCCAGAGATCAAAATTTTCTAAGAATCGGACTACGTTGAAGCTCGTCAGGTAATTAGAAGCACAAAGGTCAGACAACGGGTCTAACCTCAGGATAAGGGTGTCCGTTAATTGCTTTACGAAGGTCATAGTATCGTTACTCTAAGGTCATACTATCATTACTATATGTTCTATCAAATATCATCTAATTATGAAAATTTTAATAACGTTTCGTTGAAGGAAAATAACTATTAAATTATCATGACTAATTAAATATCAGGCTTCATGTAATTTCTAAAACGATAGAATATATCCGCCTACGCATCGTTTTGCAAAAGTAACAAACCCTTATTTACCCACGTGTCTGAAAGTTTAAAAGTACTTGGAAATCCGAAGATGCCTAGACATAAAATGTCTTCTAATTAGCACACCACCAAGAATAAATTCCAGGACTTAATTAACTCGGAGAAAACGTGTTTCTACCCCTAACGGGCAATCTCCTTTTTTCATCTCGAATAATAAATTCTCCATTATCATGTTATACTATTATTTTTTCATTATGACAGCGGTTCTAGAATTAAATTAGTTTTCCATTAAAAATCGTTTATATATTAAATCATATAAACTTCTTAAAGGGCAAAGAAAAACTAATAAAGTTAACTAAGTATTATTTAATAACTCTTGTCATAAAGAGTTTTTATAGAAGCATTAAAGTTAAATTAAAATTATAAATAAAGGTTAGCTACGTATATAAGTTAGAAATAATAGGTATTTAAATAGCTATGGTTTAAGAATATTTAACTTTAGCTTAATTTACTCTTTAGCATTCAGATTTTATATTCCCCTAACAATACTCAAAACATAAACGACGATTCCCTGTTACAAACGACATTTCACCCGAACTGTTTGAAATAGCTACAAGTTGCGTTACTAATGCCATCTAGTGAAATTTAAATACAACTGAAGGGTAGCAGACTCGTAGCGCCGCGTAGCGCGTAGGCCCGTAGGTAACTTACCAAGTAGGTTGACATCCATTGCTCGTTTGATGACGGAGAAAGGCACCCATTCTAGTTCGCCGAGCGCACACCACGACTCGCAGTTGACAATAGCCCACAGACCCTGAGCGCCCTCTGGTAGGTGGTCTACGATGTATAACGAGGCCGAGAGGATCTAACAAAGGAAGAAAAGTTAATACTACCAAAAAGTTTTAACGTTCCACCGCTAGATTTCGTTTGTGTGGTCACTAATACTAACTCTAAATAGATATATTAAAATAACATGTGGTACTTAATAGAAAAAGAAATAGAAATCATTTACTTAGTTCTAAAAAAATATTAAAAAATATAACCATATGGCCAAAACATCAACTAAATAAGGCCATTGAAGATGAAAAAATCACTAGGTACCTACATGAATTTAGGCTTAAGTTACAGAAGTTCTTATAAAACAACATTGTAAGATAAATAAGTGAACAAAGTCAAATATTTATTTTATTACTGAAAAATAACCGACTTCGATTGCGTAGGCGGTATGTATTGACATAGCGCAAATATTTTTTAAACTAGAATTTATTAAAACAGAACTTTTCAGTTCATGAATACGTTTTTATATCTCTGCTTATTTACTACAGCTAAAACTGATTCTAATATTTTTTTAGAGTATTTTCTTAATCGTTCATGAAACAAATTACAAAATATATAACATGTTATAAAAATTCTGATAATGTTTTCCAAAGAAAATAATATTTTCATTACATAGGCATAGCTGAAATACGAACACCAGATAACAAATTGCAAGTTTGTTTTACTTTAAAATTTGTCCAATTAATCTTATCAAAGTTAGAAATGTTCCCCGAATCGTTAATAGGCATCTTCTGAAGTCGTGCGTTATCAGCCGCCGACGAAGCGTGGGGCACAAAGGGATTTTTTTACAAATGTGCACCAATTTAGCGAATTTGTCCTACGATTAGAACAGTACATCGTTTTAATGTTGTTAAAACGTGGGCGGTGTATTCCGACCTCGTGATTGTAACATTTTCTTTTTCGTTGCCAACGGGAATTAATTTAGAGCCGAGTAGGTACATCCCTAAATTGGGGTTTGCTAGGAGCGGTACACGTACAAAATTAATTTACAAAGACTTTAGCTATGTATTTGTATACTAGCGGCTTAGACTATGAGGCCAGATTCCAAATTACATGTATAAAGATTTTAATACAAGATCTTAATAATTTCTTCACTTAGCACCAGGAACAGGGTTTGTGTTTATGTTTTAAGTTACGATATTCACCTACTACGTTATTTATACATTATATCATTTAGATATTCCAGTGATGTCCGATATAAAAAAAACTTTATGAGATAAGATTTACCTGAGTTTCTGAAGTAACGTCAAGTTGGAGTGTGTGCAATCTTCCGGAGCAGTCTTCTTTGAGCATGTCGGCGTCAATGTTGCCAGCTTTGCTCTGGAACCCGGCGAAGACGTGGTAGCCGAGGTCGTCCAGACGCCGAGCGAGGGCGTTCCCCAGCACGTTGTCACAGCCAGTCACCAGCACCGCCTTGCCGGCTGCAGTCACCTGTTACACAACAAATAAAAACCTTACACAACGTGGGCGAGGTATTAATTAAACTAATGCAGTCAATGAAGGTGACGAAGGATAAAGTTCGTTATAAATTAAAACGCCCAAATAAAAGGCCAAGAAAAAGTTTACATTATAATCACAAGAGTGCGTGAACCTTTTAATCACACTGGTATTGTTTCTGTGCCTGAAATAATTATATCTCATCACGGTACGAATGTTTTGCTATATCAGATATAATGGGCGGGCGACGAAATTAAGTTTTCGTCGAAAATAGATGGCGACAGCTTGATTGATGTCCGTTATAATAACAGCTGAGTGAATATTTTATTCAAGCATTTGTTAGTACCTACCTATGCGTGACGCAGTGACGTTCGAGGTTAACTATTTCAGGGTTGCCTGATCGTTAATTCTTAATCTTGTAGTCCTCTCACTGTTCAAAGTCACGCACCAATCACATATATTATTGTGTTTGCATTTATTTGGTAGTGACAGTAATGAGTAAACGGAATAGTTTCCAACGCAACTTTATGTTTCTCATTACAACTGAACTATTTATGAAAGCTTTGCTAAAGTGGCTTTTTCTTCGAAACAAACATACTTTAAATAACAATCCACATACCGTAGCAGAAAACATGGGTATAAGGGCTGTTTTGCAAATAGTGACACTAAAATAATTGAGTGAATGTAAATTGGACCAAATTTACAAGAAAATTTGTAAAAAGATAAAAAAACAAGAAAAACTTCATTTTGGCCATGTGCAATAAAACTGTCAGTCTGTGGAATTATAAAGTAAACACAAAGCGACTTACATTACATCGTTTTCTAAGCGGTAATAAAACTAATGGCATGGTGACATGTTTATTAACAAATAGATACATTAAAAAAGAGATTGAGGTCAATTTAGTTATGGTTCGTTTCCTTGAAATGCTCTTTTAAGGCTAAAGAAAGGACATCAAAATTGATTTTACAGTTATGATTAAAGTTCTTTGTAAATTGTAATGCTAAACTGAAAACAGAGATGGTACAAACAAAAGATATTGCTTTACGGTCGGCAGTGTTTTCTTCCATTCATAGTTTATAAAACCGAAAGTTCAAATGTAGATTTCCTCATAAAAATATTTGGAGTTAGTAAGAAAACACCATGAATATTTTATTTAGTAGTGTCTATTCAGTAAAAACACGACCATTAACCTATTTTAAATCGTACTTTCGAATGGATTGATGACGCAAGTATGGAGGCTGGCACAATGGTACAATTGTTGCAATCTCCTTGGCAATTTATAATGCGACACATTCACACTGACATTTTAGGGGTAATATTACACAATATCACAGAATATTTATTTTATAAGGTGAATATGTGCTTTTATGACATGACTTAGCTTGTCATTTCGTGGGTGGTTTTATAACTGCAGTAGCTGCACATTTATACACAGGAAAGTGCAAATAGTGTTTTATTATAATAATGTGCCATATAAATAAACATCATTTCTATAGATCTCGACGGTGATTATTATAAAATTTTAATTTCTAAATATACTTTTTAAATTTAGTACCTCTAAAATATTATCTATACAATACTGAACATTTACGCACATTTTTTATTTTATGACTAAGAATAAGTATAAGTTTATTGTTCCAAAAAGGGTTACAGTGTTGTCTTATGACTAATTTACTAAGACTTTTAATGTTGTAATCAACAAGTTCTTACTAATATTTCATGCGTGCGTGTAATAGACAAAAAATAACAAAAAAGTAGGAAAAGATAAACAGAAGCCAAAATAAAATATACCTGGACCAACTATTGTCATACCATACGTTATTGTATCATTTTGTTTGAGTAAATACAGACGAGAATTATTCTCGTAAACAAAAAATAAACTCGTCGTTGACAAATAAGTAGCTATAACGTTCGTCATTCATTCGAAATTGGGTTCATTCAATTACCAAGGACTACCACGCCAATTGAATAAACCCAAATCACAAAAATATGTTTCCGTCATGTTTTTGTGAACGTCCCTAATACATTTTGTTGTGTTACTCGGTAACATTCTGGTCACAAATCCGAGTGACAAAATAATTAACACTGTCGAGTAAATTTCGCATAATACTATAGTGCTATTTGAAATGTTATGTTCAGTCGCTACGTACCATTTCTCAAATCTAGGTATTTGTGGTTTTGGAACGATGGCCAAATCTATATTTACCTTCACAGTCACATAATTCTACACATGTTTAGTTTATTATGGTTTCCAATATAACTCCCGCTATAAAACACTATGCAAAGTGTACGTGTTTTTATTGTGAAATTGAATGGGACAGTGCTCTAATTCAGTGGCAAACCGCAGCTAGGTAACAAATCAAATTTGTTCGTGTGTTCCGAAAATAAACAAACAATATTCATGAAAACTCAAAGTAAACGAACCTCTATTTACAATTGACACCGTCAATTACAAACGTAGAGAGCCGCTTCGGAGCAGGGTTATTAATAGAATTTGGTTTTTAGTTCTCAATTATAGTGAAATTTGTTCTTCGTTTCGAGTCGATTGTTTCAATTACCAGTGCTCTTATTGTTAAACAGTTTAGTTGACTTTTATTCCACTAGTAATTGAGTTATTGTATCCTCCCCAGGAGAGACTGCGACCTGATTCGATATGCTCTGTTCGGCTCAGGTAATCTTCTAGATGTTTATTCGTAAAAATGAAGCAAAGGCGTACCCTCATGGGACTGGGTTACCGCAATACTTCCCACATTATGCGTATGTTTGTCTCATGTGTTTGATCATAACGTTTTTCAGACTAATTTAATAATTCACACTAAAACTTAGTCTGACACCAAAATCTTCGTGTTTGTAACTATGCTTTGCATTTCTTGCTTAAATAGCAAAAACAATGTATTAAGTGCCATGTAACCTACATTACTGATTTAATCAAATCTTTTTAAACATACATATTATTTAGTATGTTGGTGCCGTAGGTGTCGACGAAAAGGAAAATGACGGGTGTTTAAGCCCCATATACAAGATAATCCTATGCTTTATGCTTTTATCATACTTACAGGTGGCAAAGTTCCTTAATTAAAAATAAAAATGTTCAAGCGTATTTTCTTGTATCATATTTGATACAATGTATGATTAATACTTTGTCTATTCATAACATTTATTCTCTCCTATATTAGATACTTGTAAATCCAAGACAATATGTGTATTTTTATTATGAAGCCACGAGTCTCCTTTATCAGGATTCCCGTCTACTTATAGTCGTAAGTAACAATAAACATAAAATATCCGTCTAAGTATAATCGAATGAAACTGATTTGCGAGTCTAGCCACGTTTGGGCGAGGTACAGTCAAAATACAAGAGCACGCTGAACGAGAGGTCAAATCCACGGCTGTTTAAATCTTGCTGTGTTTAGGTATGTCCATGATTTACTTAAGAACTAGCTTTTAGTGATCAAATTGAATTTATCAATGGAAATCTGACATGAATATTTATGAGGAAGATAAGAAGAGGTCTACTGGCTTTGACTTTAGCTAATAATTGTGGAACTAAAACTTAGTTTGGTTAAAGTTACAGAGTCCTTAAACAGTTGATCGCTACGTTTGTGGTGTGGTTTAAGCCGGTTTGTGTGTGAGCGGAAACGATAGGCCTCACCGTGTTTCGACTCACTGCGAGTTCCAAGTTCTCGTAGATTTCGCAAATTATATTCTGGTCAGAACGAAACTTTTGCTCTATTTAAGTTTCCATTAATGTATTCGAGAATATTATCAGAAATTCACAGCTGAGTGAAGGTTATAGACGTTTCCAATTGAAATAGGTCGCGGCTAGTGAAACACATTACACGAACTAATAATACCAAGAGTGCACAAATGCGTGTTTCTAGCGGCTGTCGGGATATCGGGGAGTGACGCACGAGCCTCACCGTGGAATCTGTACCCAATTAAGGTTGTTTTGGCATTTAATGTTTATCTTGTGGGAGTTGTTCAACGATTAAGATACCAACTAAGTCGCGGTGTGGGTGTTAACGACTTTCTTAGGGAAAATTTCTCTAATACTATGCTTTATGAATTTTAATTTACTTTGAATCAAACTTAACAGTCAGTCCACGTAGCCATTCTAAATGTGCTTCACAAACTCTTTAGGTTTCGCCTATGCGAAAGCTTTGCTATGACTCTCACGGAATGCCGGCTCTGAATAGTTCGTTACCCTTACTTATGCAACGGAACGGTCAAATGTGTAAATACTAGTCAAAAAAGTTTCTATTTTCCATTCTAAAATACATTTTTAACGATATTTTTGTGCTCATGCTTACTTGTAATATTCTTTTTAGTAGAACAAACGTCCAGTCAGAGTCCTGAAACTTTTTAGAAATCTAAGAACTATTCGAGAATCGCTTTCATAGCTTGTTTTGAATGCAAAAAAACTTTTCACGTGGTTCTAAGGAATAGACGCACGCAAAGTAGGGACTTCCCTTTTATAAATTTTGAAAACTTTGCGCATTCATTTTTTGCTCGAATACATTGTTTAAAATTTAACAATAAGTAAAAAGACTTCGAGGTACTTTATTTTCCATTTCAATGAAACGGGCACAACACAATTGTTTATTTTACTAACAAATATCATGTTGCGTAAATTTTATTGTGGGAACTTTAATTGTTGCACGTTGAGCGCTACAATTTGAATATTCATTGTTTTTAATGAGGTTGTAGTGCTTCCCCAGTTGTTTCTTTATACAATAATGTCTTGAGCTTCATACATGAATTAATTACCTGCGTCATTTATTGTTTAAGTGTTTTTAGAACTATTTTTGTGAAACAGTACATAACACCTTTCAAATTTCGTTGTTATTTAATGAGACTACAAAGTAGTACTAATACATAACTTTCAAAACCATGACGAATGATTCAAAGTTACTTCTTATTTCACATGTAAGGAAAAGCACATTTTATAAAATTGATTCTTTTAGCCACCCTTGACATACTTTTCCACGGTACCATTCTACTTCTTAATGAAAACTACAAAAAACAAAAGTTGACTATTGATAACAATAACACAAATCTTGAGCACAAAGTCCGGTGAAGCAGTCAAAGCCTGCGCTCACGCTAACTGCAAAGATCTCTACCAAAAAATCTTAAGCATAATAACTACTCTTTCGAAGTCTTTCAATAATCAATGGTTTTAAATTCGCGAGGATACCTAGATATTTTTTGACAAAACAATATCTAAAAACCCCAAACCAGCATAAATATTTATTTATTTACATTAATGTGTATCAACTCTACCAGTTAAATAATGCAAGAGACGCCTCAACGTTACTTTAGATTAAATTGTCACGTATTGGTGTGGTGCTAAAAACACTCCCGACAATACATAATTAGCTCATTAATGTTTTTAAAAATAACACATTCTTTACGTAATGAGTACAGTCTGAGAAATAAATCTAAAAAGTAGTAGGCGGTGAGTGATTGGCAGATATGTGTAGACTAGCAACAACCACAAGTTTACGTGTTTTTAATGTATTTATTTATACTTTATGGCTACCCTAAAATAAGCAAGCAAAACGGGAGTATTTCTTCACACAAATGCTCTATGCTAATTTATGAGAAATACCTACTACAATATCTTTTTGTGCCGATTGGCTGAATAACAAAACGTAAACCAAGTATTATGTATTCGTGGCTGGGTTTAGCTGACGATTGTAGAACGTTGACGTTTTTTGTCGAAGATGTTATGTATTATATTATTTTTTTTAGAATATTTTTTAATATTTCCTTTCATAGCTCTCGCAGCGAAAACTTCCCTATAGTTTCTGTCTACAAATAGTAATAAAAGACCCAGACCACACATTTAAAAGTGACTCTCCAGCAAAAATCTGCTTATATTATTGCCTGACTGCCTCGTTGGCCTAATGGCGCTAAGCGCGACTGCTACGCTAGAGGTCTTGGGTTCGATTCCCAGGTCGACCAAGGTGTTATTGGGTTTTTCTATGAAATTCTCAGTAGCAGGTCGGAGTTTGGATTTGTGCCCGGTTAGTGGCAATAGGCTCGCCCCCTATTACATGGGACCTAAAAACATATCGGCGAACTGTGGGTGTACATTGGTACACCTCTGCCTAACCCTTCGGGGATACAGGCGTGATGATATGTTATATGTTTATGTATATTATTGCCTGATCTTTTGATGCAAACGAACTCTTCAGTAAAACTTACCTGTAAGTTATGGTAAAACCAGAGTGAGCCGGTAACGGAGATGGAGAACCAGAGGAAGAGCGTGAAGACTGACACGGAGCTGAGGTGCATGGCGTTCAGCAATGTGGACAGCACCACCGCCAGCGCGTGGCACAGCACTATGGGGAGCGCGCACCGGTCGATTATGTCCCATGGCACCTCCTACAACAACACAATCTTGTATTAAACTTATGTACCTGAGAATAGTACGATGAGAGTGCACACATTTAGACAGAAATAGAAGAATGGTAGTTAAAACAGAAGTTTCCAAGAAAATCGGTAAGTTGCACATTCTAAAACGTTAAAGACGGACCACTAGGTGCTCTATAAAACATCAAAGAATTATGATTGGATCTATAGAGACAATTAAACCCCATGTCTTTCGTAAAATGCTATCGATGCAGGATAAACGGAACTAGCTTTTTTAGACATTTTCTGTTTAGTTTTCTCTGGATCCCGCTTAGGTAAGATAAAATTACCACCCAAAAAACCCTCATAATAAACAGAAACTTGTACCTAATTAAAATTAGGTACGCTTCGTTCATGCATTTGTTAGTTTTACTAAAGTCATAACTCATCATCTCTTTTAATGGTTATGTTAAACGAATTAAGTCGAAATGATGTTATAAATATTTTCTTAAATCTGATATCAAGAAACTGGGAATGATTCATGGGGTCAGTCACCGCGGGCGGCGCGCTAATTACCATTATTGGACTTAATAGAAGGCCTCTTCAAATTAAGAGGTTGTTTTGTTTCTGAGTACTAACTTGACTTAATATGAACAAAGATAAACAACAGAATTCTTACGAATAAAAAGATTTCATCTTAAGAGATTTCTTAATTAATTATTCTTGTCTGTTTTAACGCTTTTCCTCAATCTTTCAATTTCTTATCAATAATTTAAAAGTCTGAGTTAAAAGCTTTTCAATACTTGTTTCATAATTATTTAACTATACATAGATAATTTAAGGCTGTAATGTGAAGGTCTGAAATACGATTAAGAAACATTGTTAGGTAAAGTTAAATACCCTGTGTAACAAGTTCAAGTAGTTGGCTGTTAACTAACAAGTGGAGTAAATTTCAAACAGTTTGCTTAGAGTGTACACTACTTAGGAAAAACAGTGGAATAATTATGATTCTATTATTAGGTCTTGATATAAGATACTTCGAACAAATCGTGGAGAGTTACCGGCACATATTTGTCATTGGGAATTAAACTTCTTGTCTATTTGCGGAAAGATAAATAACATCAATGTTGCGACTAGTTTATAATTAGTTAGGTAGAGTATTCTAGAATCATCTATGGCTAATACGAGATACCGAAAACATTAACCGCGGATGGTAAAAAAATCTAAAATTATAATTTTATTATTATGATGAAGATTGAAAAAAATGGGGACTCTAATACATTACATTTTATTAACCCATAACGATTAAATACAGACGAGGAAAGGGTTTTACTTGGTACTTAAACGTAATTGCCGGTTCTGGATAGAAGGTCATCTACGGTTATTTTTGTTCTTCATTCATGAACTCGGCACGAAACATAATTTCATTCTAAACTACTATTTGAAAATCCGATTTTGATGCGGGTCAAGTGTAATTATCCCATGCTTCTATTATTCCCATGACCAGTTAGGTGTCGTTGGAAGGAATCACGTTAAAAAGGAAATGCTATGAACCCACAGAACCGCTTTTATCAAAAGCAATGTCTTTTCGAGTGACTGATGTTCAGATGTTTAGCAAAGGACACTTTTCGGTTGTAAAGTGCCTCATAATTAAATATGTCTGACAAAGAAAAACACTTTAAATGTTTATTTAAAACTACCACCCACGATGGTTAAATGTAGATGAAATGCAATTATTTTCCATACTCCATCCAAAGGTCATTCAAATATAATCGTTAAAGATGTTTACGTGCAGTATATTTTTGCGTCAGAAGTAATAAAAAGACAATTTTTGTTTGCGTACTTTGTGAGATTTTGTTTATGATTCGTCTTCGTGCGACTAAAATAGAAAGTCTTAATTTCGACTGCGGACTGTTGTTCGGGCATTCATCATTTTGGAAGTTTTAAATTCCACTTTGGCTGTGACCGTGCATCCTGTGGTTTAGTATGATAAAATTCGTTACTAATGAGAAATATCATCTTTAGTTTGTTTAAAACTTGTTAAATATTCTACATAAATACGATGATAGTTATATTTTGAGAATCTGACTAAACCCAAAAAGTGCACAGTCTAAAATTAGGAAAAGTAAAGCCGGAAACCCACAGCGGCGCACGGAGAGGCTGTGCACGTGTGTTCAGCTTCGCTTTAGTACAAAATGTATGAGAGCGTTTCCACCGCAGCGCACGGACATGCTACGCAGCAATTGACGTCATAAACACACGCGAAGCTAACTCGAATATGCGGAACGTAGCTCAGCCACGTGGCTGACCCACGCATCCCAGCTGCGTGGGTCGGCCATTTCTCGGCGACCCACGACTATGTACAGTCTCGAGCAAAAATATGTACACACATAATATTGTTAAGAAATTATTATAAGAATAAGCTACTATAAATAAGAGGTACAATTAATGTTCCTGGTATATATACATACATTTAAGTTGTGTTAAGTATAATTTATGTAAGAACTAAGTTATTTATAATTCATATAAGTAAAACAGATGTTACTACACAATACCTAAATTATATTGTTACTCGGAAGCGCTATTGTCTATATTATAAAAATAATATATTGACTTGAAGTCAAATATTTTTTTTATTAAAAAAAAAATAACTATTTTATTTTCAAGTGTCATCTGTCAGTATGCATTGATTGCCAGATGGCAGAAGAGATTCGACAAAAAATCTCACTAATTTCGTTTAACAATTTCGCATATTATTATGTATACATAATTTTGCTCGTCACTGTACCCCATGCATAGCTACGAGCTGCGTGGCCGACACATCCGTGTCCGTGCGCCTCAGTGGAAAAGGAGACCGACGCCGCCGAACTAATGAACCCACGCGGCAGAGGTGAGCCACGCATCCGTGCACAGCCTGCGCAGCGGTGGGGTTCCGGCTTAATTCTTTTGTGCATTTTATATTGATAAATCACATTAAATCCAATAACGATAAAATATTTTATGTTGTAACAGCAAACAACTTAATCATACATGCGGAAACGAATGAAGATGATACTTTTTATAATCTTTTATTAGTTTACGAACGAATGATCATTTCCGCTGAAGTGGTAATAAATAATACTTCTAGATCGAATTAGAACGTGATTACGTAGGCGTATGTTGACAGCACGGAGAAGTGAAGACTAATCTAATCATTAACCTCTCATACATAATACAACGCACAGTTTCTTATATTATCCTCGTACTAAATGGTCTGCTATTTATCAACCTAAATCTTAACTGCGTTGACACGTCCATTTCATCGCAGTAAATATAATACCTACGTATCTTACTACATCATTAGGAAACAAAATATGATATTTAAAGAAGCACAAGTTATAAATAGAGAACATATTATACTATTTATAACTGAAATAATATAATTTATTTTTATGTTAGATTGTTATTACACAGCAATAAGAGGTCTTCGATATAAAGTAGTATTTTTGACAGTTTATACATACATTATTCAAATAGAAAATATTGTATCTTTAGAATGTAGGTATAAGAGTATATTTGTAGGATAAGTACTAAGTAAAACCCCGGAAGATTTAAATGACCTTATACATGTATAATACCGGTCAGGTGTGCTGAGGACGAGGACATTATTGCAGTGTAGGGCGTGACTCGATTACAACAGTAACAGAAGGCAGTGGCGTTTAGAGAAAGTTATCTGAGTCCAGAAGTGAGTGATTTAATAGCGGACTTGACTGGATTTGCGTCTCATGCAATGCATTCATGCATTACATACGGGTTTGTAAGTAAATAACATACAAACGCATTTATAGAGATAAATGCAAAAGTATTATGGTTCAAAAGTTTTCTTCGATTTTAGAGATAAAAATATGTTTTATAAATACTATACATAGTACCAGCATCAGGAGAAGGTACTAATTAAAAGGATTGTTGTAAAAAATAAATCTATATGAATGAAAATGTTACGTAACCGTTACATGGAACGAATGTACGTATTTTGAATGCCTGCCGTATGACGCGGACGAAAACCAACAGAGAGGCCTTAGGTAAAATAAAAATATATACGGCACTATTTGTAAATGTCATGATGTTTAGAAAATAAACTCGACTGACATTCAAACAGACGCGGCAAAATTAAGTTCACTGACTGAATTACCATTACAATATTTATACTAATCCCAAAATACGCCGAAATAGTGGTCAATGAACTCCACGCTTTATATTTATTAAGTAGTTTATACCGAAAATGTAAATAGCTCATGACTTTCTACTTAACCTTCTTAAAACACACGATCCCAGATCTATACAACACTATATGGATTTTCCTGCTAGTTTTTAAAATTTTGCCCTTTTAACGTTTCTAAAACATCTTAAGCAGATATCTAGATATTTTATAAGCAGAAGAAAAATACCTTTTTAGGACAAAAGATGGTACCTATTTGGGACGTTTAATGCCGAATACTCGAATGCATCAAAAATTTTACTCGTCTTAAGTATCTATTCGTCGCCGCTCTACTTCTTTCAGTGACAGAGACAGCACGAAATTTAACGGCGACTTAAGGGTAAGTTGTGTTTGAGTATTTGGCCAATTATATTTGATATTTACCTGTGAAGCAGACTGTGAGCCTTTGATGAGTGAGCCGCGTCTTGCGGACGGCCGCCGGTGCATCGACGGCGCGGTGATCGACGCGCGCCGCGTCACGTCTCCCGCTACCATGGCTAGACCGCACTCCTAGACGCTATAGCGAGAAAAAATACGGTTTAAGTATGTTTCCTAGGAAAAAAGTACCTACGTAACGTAAAAAATGTTTGCCAAATGCCAATTTTTGGATGACTACGAAGATTTCTCGACTATCGTTAAATGTTCTTTAAGAAAGAGAGAGCACAATAATCTACAAGTTTTTATATTTTATTCAGTTTTTAGGTCGTGTTTATAAGATATTAACTTCGAAACGTTCAAATAAAGGTGGTTACAATGAATACATCAATATTTCGTCAATATTTACGCCTAATGAGTCTGAAAGCAGCCCCGGTGCGGTGTCACAAATAGAAAGTGCAGCGCGATGTAAATGTCGCGAATCTCAGCGCCGGCCGGGGCCGCCGGACACGCGTTTATTTTTAAGCGAACGGTCACTGTGCCGACCTAAAAAGTTCCTGTGCCAGATTTATATGATTTTTGATAAACGTCGGATGCGAGCCGTCAATTTAAAACCCTGATCGAAATACGAATGTAATTCTCATGATTGTAACAGTTCGTTTACTGCGCTAACAAAACTCGATATCTAAATCCGGAAAGGTTTTATTTGCAATTCCTTTTTAATGCTATGGGAACGTTAATCTGGTTTTGGAACGCTGCGAAATTTGGCTATAAACAAAAATAAAGACCGTTTATACTGTTAACATAATTATAATGTGTTTATTGTTGAAAGGAAGATTTACGGTGTAAAAATACACCTTGCAAATAATATTTCTTAGATCGCATCGATCTGAGCTATATCAATGATCTCTGTATTATTAATATATAATTTGCCTTATTATTATCTCTCTCACATCCTAGTTATTTCTGGGTAAAACCTGTACACGAAGCGTTTTCATACGTAGCAACATACTGACTTCATTTTTTATTGAATACCAATATTGACTAGAAATAAATATCGATAACCGATCTAAAATATTGGCTCACTTCCAAATCATAAATATTTATCTTGAACGGATATCAAATCATGAACTGATTTTGAAAACTATTTTAAGTCAAAAAATATTTTGGGTGCATTCACCGTAGGTGATGTATTTTTCGTTATTCTTATTAATGCAAACTAAACCAACATTTATAGATAATAAATATAAGGCCTTTAACATAAGGCGATATTTCAAAGTAAATAGCTATCGAATTGATGTGACTAAGCCGTATCATGTCAATGGGAATTTCAAGGGGACTGGAATGTGATGGCCGTGTTGGGTGAAATGCATAGCTTAAGTGAACTCTCAGCGGTTTGGTCCCGGCATGAACTTGGACAGTGCTGAGGTCACGTTCAATTGAATTGTGTCGCGACCGGTATATTGAGAGGGGACAGCCCTAAAGGGTTTTGCTGCCCTCCCTAGCTCTATTTTGAAGCAGATTCTACACAATAAGCTACTCAGCTTATTTGGCTTAAGCTTCTTCAAGAGTGACGAAAGAACTGAGTTAGTTCACGCTTTTATCTACGTGGGTTAAGACAAATTTCTTTGCACATTATCATATTCTATTTTTATAGATCCTGAAGTTTCTATTGATGGAAATATATTCATATTGTTAAATCAACTAAGAAATAATATCGTGCTTTCAGGTTCAAACTGATGGCCTACTGAAAGCATTGGTTTTAGCAGGTTATGCTCTATTTTAAGGCAAGCACCGAATATATAAAACTATGAATCTGGCTTTTGCTGCAGGACATAAAATTAGGAGGGACTGTAACAAACATTATCGTAATGACGCATTTGCATTTGATGATCTTGCAACATTTTGGAAATAATTATTGCCTCATTTAGAAATGTTCTTCCTAGTATATTTTATGTACATAGTTTATAAATCTATATAAAAAAAATACAAGAAGGAGAGTAGCAGTAAACGTCAGTGCACGTAGTAGTAATGGGTAAAATAATACTGGTTTTCAATCAAAAGACAATACGAGAGGCACTCTGGTAGGCAGGCCATACGAGAAAAGAAAACGAGTATTTACGAGTAGGTACCCATACAACACTGTTACTTTTTAACCTTTGACAGTTCGCATTGTACTAGTGGCTACTTCAATGTAGAATCTAGTTTGTTCATTTATCTCAAAACGTTGCTGGCTTTCATCCAGTAGGGCACCGTGAAAGGCTGATTTAATGAATGGAATTCACTTGAAGGGCCTTGCTTATTGTTTCAGCAAACTCTTGTTATCGGTCTCCAACCGTCAATAAAAAACTTCCAATGCTTTTTTGCCACCTTTGTTCTATTTCTCACAAATTGTATTATAAACGTTTCTTTTCAAAGTGTACTTAAGAAATGAAAACTTTTTAACTGTTTTACAAAAGACTGAAATTAAGTATTAAAGTACTTCATTCAATTACGGTTTTTATAATTCAATCATAAACATAATTTAAAATTCTAGTAAATGTGCAATAACGGTTAAAGAAACTCACTGATTTTTTCTGTGGATCGCAGACGAGAAACAATAACAGAGCGAAATCAAACAATCCTACGCAGAAGCCGTTAGAAAAAATAATAGAGAATGTGATCTTTCTTTACTCATAAATATGAATTAAATTTATATTATTCTTTTAGAAATGTTAAATATACCTACATATAGCAATACTTGTAATTTTTATTTTTATATGGGCGCACTTTTGAAATCTCACTAGACCATAAAACACGTATTCTGGAAACGAATGACACTTTTTATACATACATATTTAAATAACACAAAAACTGATTTACTATGTAAACACACTTAAACTTATAACGATAGTTGAATAGCTCACGTACGTTGGTAAGGGATTGATAAAAACTGCAGTATTGGTATCGTTTGTAGAGTGGTGCGCGGGCGCATGCGTTTTGGTCGAGGTTTAGGCGGGCGGCGCGAGTGGGGCGCGATCTCTCACTGTAAGCCGCCGCCGGCCGCGCACCCGCATCCGCGCATGCGCCAAAATTAAACACATGCGCATTATTATTTATTACAACATTTTCGCCTAGATTGTAAGATCAGATACATACTCAATGCTCCAGAGTGGAATGTTTTTTGGCAAAACATCGAAACATTAAATTGCACCGGTCAGATATTTGTAACGAAGGAGAAACTTTGTATACAAAAGAAAATGTGTGAAAGATTATCTTTCTCGGGTTCAATGCATTGGTTTCTATTTTCAGATTTAATTGGTAATTTGGCAGTCTAATTTCACCTTCATACGTTTGTTTATCAACGTTATTTGTGACCCCATAATATTTATAAACGTACTGCAGTGATAAATGACAAATGATGTTATTGCAAACTTATCAATCAAATATTCTGAAGCGTGTTCTAGCATTCTAAATGTGTGCTACCTAAAGAGAATCTAAATTAACGTACGGGCCGATAGTGCTCTCCTATGATCTGCCTACGCAGCTATTGTCGGTGCCATGCAGGCAGGCATCCGCTAAATGTTACCCGTTTATTATTAAACAGTGCATCAACTGCAACTGTTTCATTAAAGGAACTCGGAAAAATGTGTAGGGTATAAATACTTACCATGAAGGTGTAATAAATGTCCACTAATATCATTCAAAGTATTTTAAAGGTATATAATAAAATGTCAAAGACGAAGAGCTACAAAATTGTTGAGTGACATACACACATAGGCTAGATTATATCAAAAACAATGGCATTAATAAATATTATTATTTATTAAGTTATTCGTCATCTTCTGGTGATGATGATGATGATTAAGTTATTAACAAAACCAAACCATATGAGAAGTGTAAGACTTAATAATTCTGAAATTGGTAACTAGTTAATTTATTTTGGATATTGTAGGATGGCTGCAAACTAATGAATCGCGATCGCTTTGTTCAGCAATTCCGATGAAATCTGTTAATGTAGAACAGCTGTGATACACGAACAGTCACATGATTTTGCTTGTAAATTGAAATCGGTAATTAATCAAGTGGTTGAGCGCGGAGTCTGTGGTTTGCCTATTAACATGTTGTAAACACTACCAATGGAAATGACGAACCATCGCGGATTGAGTTCGTGATCTTTATTACTTCTTTTGAAGTCACTAAAATGCGCTGAAATAACTCTTAAAGCAATGTCCTGAGATAAATGTTTACGTCTAAAAATATAAGTAAATCTGACATTTCTTTGCAAAAGATTTGCACTGTATGTCTGAACGCAGGTTTTGACTGCTCCACCGGACTGTACCTGCAGATTTGAAAAAATATATCCTCTTAGGACTTGAAGGAATCTCGAAATGAAAGGATTACTAGTCTTATTACGTGAACCGTGAGCCTTGCTTCCGATTCCATTTGCCTTGGCTTTGCATTGTCATTGTGCTTGGAACTAGGGAACCGTTACGATGCCTCGAATGGCGTAATAGCTTTTTATAACTGAAATAATTTAGAACTATTTTAATGATCCTACAGGCTCTCAGATGGAATAGTAGAACAGAAAACAAGGTAAAAAAAAGTATAGTTTCAGACAAAATATTTTGTAAATATTTTAGTTAAGATCGACAGTAAAAGTGTAGAAAGCAGAACACACTTTTAAAACTAGGGTAACCTAAAGGCAAGATAGAAGAAATATTATTCAACACGATTTTAAAAGCAGAATGTTTTATATGCAAACAGGAGTGTAGATGGTAGATGGTATTTACGTCGAATACACGTGAAGCTAACCATATAGCCTGAAATGATGAAAGCATGGAGGATGCATGAATATATACGAGGGCGTTTAATGCTTACTACGACGAAAACGTCAAAGGTTAACCTTGCATAGGCGGTTAAAACGTAACCTTTATCGTGATTTAATGTTCATATTGTGTTTCAATCATTATATTTTACTAACAGCTGCCCGAGTTTTAAAATTATATTTTCATTTATCAAATTACTACAATATTTTTGTTACACTGTTCTTATTTAATACAATGTTTCTTCCTACGCACAGAGATTTTACTGGCTCAAGGGCTTTTAGGTCGATACCTGTGTGTTTTACGGAGATACACTGTCAAGATTTCTTGGTGAAGATTTACCAGTTCAAATTTTCCATAATGTTATAAAAGTGAAATTCGAAAATGAAAAGCGTCAGTCAAATTGATTTGAATGTAGCTTATTACAAAAAGTTGTCTGGTGCCTCGTAATTTGCATGACTTCTATAGAATTTATTAGTCGGTCCAAGGCATTGAATCGGCCACCACAGGGTAAAGGAAGTAAAGCCTTAATTTACATTTGCAATTCAAATGGTACGTTATACAGAAGTAAGCTTGAGATTTACATGCGGTCCGGCGGCGATCAGCAAATGAGAAACGGGATCAAAGTTATGGTATACGTTAGTCATGTAAAAATAGAATCGTCACTGAATTCCCATATGTGATTTAAATTTACAAAACGTATCACTTTTGCAATTATTTAAATTGCAAGTTATTATGGCACGTGTCCAATTTGTACTTCATACTTCCGTTATAACAAGAATGTTGAACGTGCCGTATGTTCGCTGAGTTTTGTTCATCTCTTTCTCATTCGAATTTGAATGGCTTTACTTATTTGGATTATGAAAATGCAGGATCGCGACTGAAGGCTTTGGAAAATGAAAGAGTACGGAATACATTCGTCAACATCAAATGCCAAGTTCTATTTATGTTTTTAAATTCCATCGTTGCCTTTATCTGTTATACTTAGGTGAGATGATAATGATAATTAACATTATGCCTTTTCACATCTCTGTAGAATAGTTACTCATAAATCACATGACGCTTATTAAAAAAAGCACTGCTTATTGCAGCAAGCTACAGGGTGAAAAAATCTCCTATTTCGTATATTACGTCAATTACACACTACATCTATAAAGTAGGATTTATAAATGCGCCTACCAGATTTCTCCATATTACAATATGTCTGTTTTCGGTATATGTAGTGTTAATCTATGCTGTATCGAGTACATATGTACTATGAGACGTAATGAGGAGTGCGTCAAGCCTATGATTAGTCTCTCGTCGGCGCTGTCACCTATAGTCGGGGCGATCTCGTCAACTGCCTGTTGCTATTATGCTGCCGGAAGCGGTCGCTATTGTGGCGACCGTATTTTACCCTCGTCTGAATCCATTCACAAAACGAGATTATTATTCATTTTTCTACTTGGACAGCTAATATAAAATTCCCTTAGGTTACGACTTACGAGCATTAAACTTCAAAAGGATTTTTTGATGTGCGAATATTTAAGATCTTTGATAATATAATATCTATTCCTAATAAATTCGATGTTGTTTTCGGCGTGCGTAATCAGTTTTTATTCAAAGGATGTTATCCTCAAAGGCTTTTGTTTTACTTCGTAGCTTAACTTTTTTGTGATACATTGAGGATCAATTAAATTACGGGTAGTATAAAATATTTATTGTTAAATGAAATATGATTTAGCTAAATCCATACCGGTATTGGATCGCTTTAAATGCCCGGATTTTCGGATTGATTTAGGCAAAGTTCTGCGGATATTTTGGGCTGTTATCATTATAAGTCTAATGGAACTGATGCCAGCGAGCGGATTTAGTTTACGATTTCTAATCATCATGACTAATTTATAACCATTACGCGGTATCGTAACCTTGCACTGCATTTACCACAAGCAGCCAAATACCAATACCTGGTAGTTACGTAAACAGTGAAGATCAATAAATTAGAATGCGGCGAGTTCTTTAGTAATCGTTAGGTGGCACATTTAGATTTATCTTCTATAAACAAAACATTTCACTGTCTGCGTTTCACAACCACTAATATTATTTTAAGTAAGTGTGTCGCCTGCGTGTAACGGCAGCGGTGAAGTTCGGATCGAACACGTAGGCGACACACCACGAAACTGTATCCGCGCCCGTCCGATTGAAACTTTGCCAGGCGCCGAACCACCAAAATAATTTTCACTCCACACTCATCAGCGGGTTACTACACAATATCGAGATTGGATTCCGATCGCTTCGCTCTACCTATACATACCTAGCCGTGGTATCACTATACCTCAATCACTATAGTTTGATATTGTTAGAATTTGGTTAATTTTTATGCACAGACAAGGTTCATACAAATTATTTGATTAAAAACGTTACGACGCTTATGCATAAATATTTTGATTAAATTGCACATCATTTTAAAAACCAAAAATAAACTACAAAATAAACTGCTTAAAACAAATGAATAGCAATTTCGATTAAACACGTACCCTGCAGCTATTTCTCTTAAATTAAATGCAAAGAAGCAGATGATTTCAGTTTATTACACCGCAATATAAGGGAATGTTGCTTACTTTAGAGATAAAATATTAGTGCAGTAAATAATAAAGGCGATAAAGCAAGCTGGCTGTGACGCGATACATTTATCTGAATAAAACAAAGCGGTGGGAAGCACGGAAGATATTTACCTAGAAGACGTGGAGACTTGCTATAGCGAAACTCCTTTTAATGGTCCCGACATTCTCAAAGTCTCGATTAAGTTGCAGCCACTGGTTCCGTCCCCACGAGAAATCTGTCTGTTATTTACCGTCCCGAGCAGGACGGCCTTTAATTTCAGAGGATTTCAACACGCGTGCTTTGAATTTAATGTTACAAATGAAATTTCGTCTCGTAGTTACTAACTAAGAATTAATTCTGTAACAATATTGCGTGGTATAACTTAATTACTAATAATTTGAAGCGAACCGTATTTCTTGACGTGCACTTTGAAGTAATAATTTAATATAGTTAATATCGATTTAAGTTATGAGGGATAAATGATGGGTATTCAGAGTTTAATTTAAATTAAAAATTCATGCAAATTTGTTTGACCATAGCAATAAAAAGTGCGACAAAAAGAGAACAACTAGAGAGGCACTCACTTGAAGTTAAAAAAGCTTGTTTTTATTTAACTCTGTTTAGTTGGAACGCAGATTGAATTTAAAGTGTCGAGTGTGCAGCTCTTTCCTTGCCGACGGGTTTCACTCGGCAACGGATAGAGTTCTCGCATCGCTAGGTGCACTTGCGTCTCAGCTTTAACATCCAAGTAAAACTCTTTAATTTTATAGCTCACTTTAAAACGTTTTAATTTACTTTATAATTGTATTAGATACCATACTATCTTATAGCGTTTTTTCAGTACAAAACCTTAGTGGTACTTACCTACATACCTAAATAAATGTATCTTCTTTTTGCAAATCTTTAATGATCACATAATTAAAGAAAGCTTATACTTACTTAAACATTAGTTTCACGTAATCTATAGGTAGAGTTTTGCGTCATGAAATAACCATTGCCGTATTTCTACAAATCCGTTATAAATGAAACTAACTGCATAATTTATTACACCCTTAGACAGTTAAAACGTTAAATCTGACTCAAATTAACGAGAGTAATGGCGAGAAGCGTGAAATGTGGTAATTCTACTCTAATACGATAATGTATTACTGTTCAGAGGTTTTTGGATCCGTTAGGTGTAATTAAGCCGGTTACTGTGTAAACCTGTGGAGTTCCACTTTCGTCATTCTCTTTCTACAAGAATATAAATACGTTAAATAACTTACACTTAACAAAAAGTTATGTAAAGGTTACTTAGTTTTTTTATTTGACTATAAAAATCCTGTACGACTTTCAGTGAGTTTCTTCGCTCAGACTTACAGCGCGGAATAAAACTCACAAGGAAAAATATATTTAAACCTCGGTTTCTTTGAAGACGTGTGCAAAGTAGCTATCAGTTAGGTAAAGCTTTTAAGTTGCCGCTTCTTTACTTCATACTTTAGTAACAGCTGTGACGATATGAAACATTGACAATAACAGAACAAGAAAAAAAGTTGGAGTTGTTTGTTTACCATTGCAGTTCAAAGTCACCTAAAGAAAAATCTTTTTTGTTCAGCTGTAAAATAAAACCCATCAGTATTATTTAATTTTATTTTAATTTCTGATGTTTTTAACTATTCACAATATATGTAAGTCGTATATGATTACATATTTTAATAACAGAACATTGCTTTTGTACGAACAAGTTATCATTTAGAAAATGTTACTCATTATTTTAAATATGATTTCTTTTATAACAAGTAAAATGAGGCCACTTTTTCAGCATCTTATATATTTGTGGATTTAAGTTAAAGTAAAAATATGTAGCAAAATAAGAGTGTTAATAATGTTGGTCAATAAACATTCGCGAGTAAATATCAAACTAGTGAAAGTTTTGTGTTAGCTCCGCCGAACCTGCTCTTTAGGGGAGAATATATTCATACAGATAATAGTTATAAATGTATTCGACAGGCGTTCTGGACAAACATACCGATAAACAAAATGATTCGAAGCAGAAACTACGATGCTATTTTATGTAAACTATAACAATACATAAATCAATTAATACTGTGGGCTGTACTGAAACTGCTAGTACTTACAATGCTTGGGAAATATACGTACAAATTGACGTATTTTAGCAAAAATATTTACACATATACGACACCTATTTCATTAGTAGAAAAAATAATATTTATTTATATGCCATGTAATAAAAAAAGGTTAGTCTATTTAGGTACGCCAAATAAAAATAACTTTCGATGAAACATTTTCGCATTAAACACCTACTAACAATACCATAGGCTTAACCTATTACTGCATGCTTCAAAAGCTTTTGTTGTGCTCACGATTGCGAGTGGGCTGGACGTTGAAACATCGTGTCAAAACTCAACAAAGGATTATGTTAAAAATATTAACGGTGGTGGTTAACCTTTTATTCTGTTCATTAAATATAATAATGCTTAATTATTTTTCATTGGAGTTAAGGTTGTAAGATGAAGCGGAACAGGTATTTTGCCTGCAACGATGCGAATACGTTCTGTTACATAGCGCTCACGTAGGCGTAACAACTAAAGTTATTTCGCCACGTGTATATATGTATATATATACACCTATCTACGAACACCAAGGAATTATGAGCCAGTTGTTTAAATGTCACCCTCATTAAGAAAAGTTCTCTGCCAAACAACTAAACGTTATCTACTAACAACTTACAAGTAAGAAGTAGGCTACAAAAATTGAAACACGTATTTCGACGTTGATCCGTGTCTGAGAGTTTTTCTGAACAAAATTGGTTATATCAGTGGGTATCAGTTATTATTATAACCCGCTATTCAGCTTCTAATAATAACAGATTTTTTAGTTAAACCTACTTTTTATAAGGTAGAGTAAATCTGTTTTTGAAAGCTGATTTTGGAGATTTAAAGTAAGAAAAATATGTTCATCTGAAGTATGATATAGTTGTTATACTAAGGCTTAGCGTATAAAAATATTAGTCTAACGGCAATTATCGATGATATTGTACACGTCAAGTTCGAGAAAACCTAAATAAAGGAATAAATCATTTTGAAGTTGTAAAGAAGTTGAAGGTCTTTCATTACAATTACTAAAAGACAAAAGTATCTAAAACCCAGCAGAATATATATCTTACACACTTGTTGTCAAGCCACAAATACTTGTGTAAATCCTAGAATATTCTGAGAAAACGCAATGTATATAAACGCGAGGAATACGCCATCAACAAGATTATCAGCGCTCACCTTACGGCAGTAACTGTAAGAGGAAATCTAATAACAGCCCGCTTTATAGACGGTGTATATCATTCCTTATTAATTTTATGTTTTGCGGAAAGTTATTACATTTAAGAAGAAAATTATGGGCTGATGGTTATATTAATCATAAACAGCAGTTCTAAATAAACGCATTTCCAATATTGTTTTGGGTATTTTGTAATAGCATCCACACGTGGTATTTCGTAGTACCGACGGATTACTTTGAATTCAAAAATATTTTCGCGATACTTTCCCATTTATAGTATCGTGTTTGCGTTCACTGTTATTTTAATAAATTTAATTTTCATTGAATAGTGTTTTATTTAAGTTTTTCCGTCATAGGATATAAATAGTGCTGGGTAATATAGTTTAGGCTTGGTTAAATAATTTAATTAAAGTTTAACTAGATAAATAGAATTATGGTGCCTATAAATAGGACTTTATGTGCAGTTACGTAGGTGTCTTGTCGGAGATTATTCTGCCCTTTTCACACTTATTTCCCTCATTATGTTGGTAAAGGTTAACCCATGCCTTGCTAGTCTTTGGATGGATCATTTTAGGCTCTGTTGTGCCTCAGAAAGCACCTGCGAAGATGGTCAACTGCTGCGGACATAGGCAGTTATGAAGAATTCCGTCAACAGATTGTTATGCTTTAATTTTGATTTATAGAATTCAATCAGTATTATCACCCACAATGTTATTATACTTCCGCCGCTTAAGGGTCTCCGCAGCTCCAGCAGCAGCGCCAGGAGAGGCTGAACTTAGAACGTGGGTGACGCGCAAGGGTGTCGACGTATGTTGCGTCCCACACCAAAGGCCGACCCAATTTCCAAGGCAGCAATGACATACCGTCAGGTCTCTTGCCATCGCCGCGCACCAAACCATTGGGTTCCAAAACAGGTGGTACACCGGCAGTGACAAGAGCAAATAATTGTGGGTGATTATATTTTCGAGCCGTTTGGGGTTGAAACGCTCGGGTCATGGGGTCCGAGCGCACGAAATCTTTTCAAAGAACTTTCCAAACGTTTGGTAGAATCTACTCGTGATCAGAGGGCTGGTTTGTTCCTTGCACAGAGAATCGGCATAGCCATTCAACGTGGCAATGCTGCCAGCCTTCTGGGCACGTTCCCCGCCATTGACAAGGATGACAATGAGTTCTTTGACGCCGTTTAGTTTTTATTTATGTAAGTTTTAATTTTAGTATAGTTAGAGTTTGTTCTTAAATTAGATTTAATTGTGTATTAATAAAGAAGGAATCAGTATTATTGTGTTTTATTTAATGATGAAGACTGACGCACCTAGGTTAAAGCCGCTTTCGCTACGTTTGACCTTTATATTGTAGGTTTCGTTTTTCATACGATATTTGCAGGCTATATTTAACTTTATTTGTTTATGATTGAATATGATCTACATAATAACTGAGTTCACAAACAATAAGTGTTAACAAAACCAGCTAGTGATGAGTTGGATTTTCATGATTAAGGACGTAGAAGTTTTTTTTTTGACTAGCGTTATTGGGACAACTATGAAGAGAAATGCAATTTAATTTATAGACTCCATAGACCCACTTTAGTTTTCTCTGAAAAGCTGGGTAAAAGGTGTAGGTGTCTCGGTGTATTAGGTCGATATTTTGAGATTGTTAACCGCACCCACGTTAGATAGGATATTGTTTCTATGGGTCCAGGAATTCTGATTAGCTAACGAACTATTTCTTAACTCTAATAATGATAATCCTTTTTTACCAGATTAGTTTTAATATTTATATAAAGCGAATATCTCGTGTTATGTATTCTGATAAAACACGAAAAAACAACCATTATAATGATGGAAATATATAACCAAAGTTGTACTAAATGATCACTTCACAATTTTGCCTTCAAACTTTTCCTCTCGAATATAATAGAATCCTCATTAGGGTTTTTATACAAATTCCCAATACGCACAAAACCTTAATCGGTACATGAAACTTTTTAATGAAAACGTTTTGCAGAATATCGTACAGCCAATGCGTTGATCGGTAGGTGTTGTAGTTTTAAAATGATGAATGTATTAAAAATAATTGAAATTTGCGCCTGACATATTTGGAAAAGTCTCGTACCGGATATGACACGTGCGATTTGCTCCAACCTCCAACCTACGTAAGCAGCTCTTACGTCACGACTATTATTTTTTTAATCTAGATAGCAAAATAAGAAGTAGGTATAGGTGTATTGGTGTTATACTTTTCAGACAGTCTTAAATAGATTATGGGGCTAACGTAAACAAAATTGAAAGGAATGCATCTATTTAATACGATTCTATACGGTTTTTAAATATCTATATTGCAATCATTACTGAGAATGCAATTACACTTTTAAATTTCATAGGTTTTTGGGCATGCTCAATGTGTCTAATGTTAGCAACGAATAGATGCATCAAGGCAAAAAACCAGATGAAATATTTAGTACGAGAGTAAAATGACGATCGCTATTAAGCGGAATATCAGAATTGTATTGACTTCCCATTGCAGTTCTTATAACTTCCGTGTAACTTTGTCAGGATGAAAGTCTTAAGTACAAGTGGAAATTCTTAATAGGTAATCTCAAAAATAAATTGTTTTCCTGTTTACTAAAACATTAAATTTATCATTCTTACACAATAATATTGCGTGGCTTACTTCGGAGTAGAATGTTGAAATATGTCTTAATTTAAAATTGGACAATGAAGCTATTTGCAGAATAGCCGAGGCCTCATGATCAACGCTACGCTGGCGACTTACATTGTATCTCGAGGAAACCCATATAAATAACACCAACTTTGTAAACACCCTTCAAACAACGTGATCCCGGACAAAGGTAAATTATAAACATAATGTTATAAAAATAATTAAGTTCTTATAAAACACTTCTGGTAAATGCTTGTTGAAGTGACGCGATATGGTCCGTATTGTTCTTGCTTAGTACTTCTAGTTTTTCTCTTACTGCTGTTATATCCAAGGTCGCTTGATTTGCTGCCACCTTGAGTAAAGTACTCTGAATACAGGATATAGCAAATTATACAAGGAGGAAAATTGGTTAACTTTAAAAAGAAACAAATCTATTTTAGTTTTTTTTTAAATACGCGCTAGATTCGTATGGACTGAAACCTGATAAAATTATATTCTTTGCATTTATAGCATCCATCTGTAAGTGACTTAAAGTGACGGTAAGGATCAAATGTCTGTAACATACTCGTACATCCATATACTAATCAGTAACGGTAAAAACATAAGTTGGTCTAGCATATTTAAAAATGTGTTCCTAATATTTTTTCTATATTTTAATCCCTGTTCAAACGACTCAATGTTATTACCATTGTGTCAGGTATATTGTATCCAATAGCTGTCAGCTTCAGCACCTAACATGAAATAGAGTACGCGTGAAAAAGGTTATTGCAAATAAAATGGTTGATTTTGATTTGAACACCAACCGACAAATCATTTTCATATTTTAACATTTACAAGTCTTTTTTAATCTGAATTTGAATTTTTATTTAGATTCCCAAGTGTAAAATGTTTAATAATTATTAAACATGGCCAAACGATTTGCATGGCTAGTAGAAAACTCACAATGCTTTTTTACTGTTACGTTTTTGTAAAGTTGAAGTTTGTCGTTCTGGCCTTGCAAATTAATTAGCATTCAAAAAGTAAATAATACAGTAATTTAACTTTACAATAACTTTGTTTTTTAGACAATGTAACAAATGACGACTAATGTAAAGCTGCTTTGTGCCTCTGCCATTTTCCACAAAAGGTACATAACTTTTTACTTTTTACCAGAAAACCACGTGACCATAGTCACGAGTTACAGTCTTAGAAAATGAATCATTCAATTCAAAGAAGGAAGGAAATTTAAAAAAAAAACTCGGCAGCAAATATAAAATTAATAAATATATGGTACTTAAAAAAAAAGTAAGTATCGTTCTAAAACAACTCACATTCATATAAACAAGTGGGTATCTCTTAAAATGCACAGAAACTATACAAAATAATAAGCTTATATTTTCAATAGGTATATTGTAAATTTCTATAAATACCGGGTGCTATTTTAACATTATATTGTGTATTCCATGTGTTCATTTTATGTAGTTGTGTGGGCTTTATGAACCACGGCGGTGAATTCTGCTGTGAAGTGAGGTATCCTGTTTCGAACACAATATTTTAATTAAGCCCTAATAACTGTTAAGAATACTATTAATAGAGGTCCCTTTATTATGAATATGAAACATGCACAAGTGGAAAACTTATTTATTTCGGAATATTCATGGAAAACAAGTCAATATTTTATGATGATATCATTTGTGAATATAAAAACAGATCGTTGATCGATTAGTTTTATTTTCTAGATTCATACATTACACACTCGTAGTTCCTTTTGTAACTATTTATTTTACTTCACTTCCTTCCATTTATCTTTTTGTGACCTTTTTATCCCAACTTGCTGCAAATAAAAATCCCCAAATGCTCGTATGTATTCTAGTGTAAAGCGTAGATATTGTCTTGTACATAGAATTTGACA
This sequence comes from Autographa gamma, assembly GCA_905146925.1. NCBI lineage: Eukaryota > Metazoa > Arthropoda > Insecta > Lepidoptera > Noctuidae > Autographa > Autographa gamma. The sequence goes on from LR989858.1 coordinate 5,886,003, forward strand.
GACAGTTTTTTTAAATACTAGGTTTTCGAGGTAGCATCATCGCAGAGCATAAATCAATTTATCTGAAGTGTATACAATTTATGCAACACAGTAAAAGTATGGCTTCACGAGTTCTATTTCCCACTAACCATTTAGTTTCTATGCAATTCACTGCGAGTATTTTCAGCCACATTGTTTTAGTTAGTAACTACTTGGCACACAATCTGATTGGAATTGAATAATTATTGAAATTAGTTGAATAGTTCCTGTGAGCAGTGGCTCGGGTTTATGAAATGCTGGAAAAGACTTGATATATTCTTATAAATATAGGAAGGCATTTAAAGTTTCTTAGTAATTATTTTTGTTGTGCTCTTGTACCTATATCGAAAAAGGATCTAATTTAATAAACAATTATATTTGATGAAAACATTATTATAAGTTTAAAAATAAGATTGAAATCAATCAGATTAAAAGTTCAAGTTAATATTTTTTATTTGTCACCATTGTTTAACATTCAATTGTTTTAATCTGACGGAAATTTCGATGTAAACAGATAATAATGTATTATGCAAACCCAGGGCATTCTGAAAGGTTGACATTTAAAAGGCTTTTAGGTTGGAGTGCCATATTTGCATTTAAACAATTATAAAATCCGTTTGTGTACTCAATTAAATCGTCTTCATCGTCTTTCTTATAGTAGGTATCTGTGTAGAAAGCGGCAGCAGGGTTTACTCAGGAAATTGCGTTTACTGCCAGCCGACTTATTCAAGAAAACCAGTTAATTAACAATATGTACAGAATACCTTAAAATATTTACAATACTATAAAAACTAAGCCTACATATTAAATAAAAAAAATTATATACTAAATAAAACTAAGCACTAAAATAAGGCGTCAAAAAATTCACCCACGTCGCTGTCGACTGGGAGTGTGCCCAAAAGGCTGGCAGCATTGCCACGTTGTATGGCAATGCTTATGCGCTGACCTAGGTAGAAGCCAGCCTTTGGGTCACACGAAGTGTCAACCAGGCGTTTGGATAAATCTTTAAAAAAACTGTGTGCACTCGGACCCCACGGACCAAGTGTCTCAACCCCAAACGGCTCGAATATATAACTTCCAACTAGGTTGGAATATTTCCGCCGCTTGAGGTTCTCAGCAGCCGCAGCAGCAGCGCCAGCACAGCACGATGTGCTAGGAAGATGGGAAGGCTCAAGAGTATCGACGCAAGTAGCGTCCCACACTAAAGGCCTACCCACCTTCCACGGGAACAAAGACATACCGTCCGGTCTCTTGCCGTCGTCGCGTACCAGGCCATTGGGTTCGAGTACAGCCGGAACGCCCACGGCGACAAGAGCTCGTCGGATAATATCGTTTATATTAGCATGCCGCGCCATGCGGCCCGCGCTACGGCTACATGACAGGCCAACCAGTTAATTATCTTATGATTAAATTCCTTGACATTTGGAAATCAGTCTTAACTAAATTGTAAAAATTACACAATGATTTATTACTGTGCAAAATTATATTCTTGGCCGTTATATTGACTTATTTGGTGGAAGCTTATTCTGTAGAGCCACATTCTAGTTGCAATATCAAAAAAAAATATTGATAAAATTGATGTAAATGAACGGGTTCCTCAACCGGAATTTGTAACATTTTAGTAAAAGCAGGGAGTCCGGCCGATATGAAACAAAAAAGTACGTATTTTTCCTGTAAAAAGATGTCTTAATACTGAGACTGAACCATTTTTACTGCCGCAGCCTTTTAAAGTTATTTAATAAATTATGTTCATTTAAATCTTTGCCTCATTTATTTCACAATATTTTTAGTTAAAAACAAGAATGAATTAATTACTTATAGGTGGTGTTTCTAAAATTAAATTGTATTTACTTATACTTGGCAAAATGGTGTATTAGAATAATCGTGTAAACATAGATAATAAAGTTCCAATACACAAGACGCAGAGCTCGCACTAAATCTATTTACAGTTACCAAATTAACATACTAATAGAAAACAAACAAACTTACTTCTCAATTATTTAAGTTCCAGATGTGAAATGTAATAGGCTCACGGTCGAAGCAATTAGGTCGAAGTTCCCCCTCAACATGCCATATTTACATATACGTATTTACCCTAAAGTTAATATTTAATTATTCGTATTCGCGAAGACTCATTCCATCTATTTTGCTCAATTAGTTTACTTCGGCGGCAATGGTAGCAACAGTCGTTATCTCGCCTTAGCTAACCTACATAATCTATTTATTATGTGTATTCGAGGGATCTTACTTCGCATGGCTACTTCAAACTTCCGTACATAATTAAGTGTGCCTGCTACCTATAGGAGGGTATTGTTTGTCGACTCAAATTCGTTGGAATATAATCAAAGCATTTTGTTACTAGGCTGATTGTCATAGCCTATATCTACTTATAAACAATGATTGCATTGCGTGTCTAGACTCAGCGGGACAGATTAATTATTTATTTTAATACCTACTTCGTTTTTACAGAACCTAGCAATGCAATTTGCCGTTAGGCATGGAATTTTAAGCAAGAATCTATTACTAAATGTTGTCTGGGATTTGTTGAAATATTTAACTGTTGTAGAAAGATTATGGAAAGTTGAAACCTCATTGAAGGATAAAGCGAGCACATATAAGTTAGGTTTCACCTAATTAATGTTTTGAAGCAAACTAGCGAACCTAGAATTGGACTTGAGGGTATACAAGGTGCGGCAATTTAAGTTGAACGGAGAATTCTAGTAAACTTTAACTTTGAAACATTTTTATACATTTCGAGGGTTTCCGTACTAAGAATTTCTATTTTCAGAACAGCACTTGAATAATATGTTGGTAGTCAGGTATTGTACGCTAAGTACATAGAAAATAATTATCGATATTACAGTTCACATGGTAAAACATTAGTTAAATATACTGTTGAGCAAATAAATAACTATATTTATTTTGAATGGATGTATATTTACATTTTGTATTAAAATAACCTACAAGTTTTGATGACCTTTACATGTTTTAGCTTTGTAAGGCAGATTATACCACGAATTATAATATAATATCATAGAGTAATTTCGTTCTCTGCCACTAATTATCCAATGTTAATTATATTTATTGTTTTTTGTTATTTCAACATTTTCATCTTACTCTTGTTAACTCTCTTCATAACTATTATTTTATATTAAATAGATAAATCGGTTTTTAACTTGGGTATAAATAATTTTGTCTCTGAAACTATTTTCCCTATATTTTTGTGCTTAAAATTCTATCAACTCTATACCTAAATAACTATTATATTTTAGTAGAAGACTGAAGAATCAGCTTCTATTGAGAACAAAAATTTCAATTACTTTATATGTTGCCGCCCACAAAAAAAGTATGAAATAAAAATAAAACTATTTATTATAGGTCAAAGGTGTATCGCCTGAAGAACCTACATGTACGTGTACTAAACGTTATGATTCAGTTTCGTTTCTAATTAACTAATTACGTTCTGACCAGAACATTGCGATTACTTATAGTATGTCAACAAACGTAGCCATTATGTAATAGAAATAAATATACTATACAATCATTGCGAGATTCTGACGTCATACTTTTTAAATGCTGATAACGATTCTGTCATTTGTTAAATGTAGAGCATGGGCATAACATGTCACGGGTTTTGCATAATTATAACATAATTTCATGTATGATATAATACCATTACATGTACATTGTACGTGTATGGTAGTTACGAAAGTAATTAGTAAGAGATCTTTATTAGCTCTTTGGCCAGGCTTTAAACACTTCTCAGAATCCTTCAGACTGCTAGCAATGCCTATCATAGGCTACATACATACACACCTATGATATAAGTTAACAGCGTTAGCGGAGCTAAATTGTAAATGATATTTAATAGTTGTAAGGAATTTATATAAAGCAGGCAATTTTTGCGAACAAACAACTGCATGTTGCTACCTATATAATTTTATATACCTACTACTAGGGATTACCGCCGAAAATTTCATTCTCTATTTGCACTTAATTGCAAGTTTCAATCACTAATAAAAATAAACGTTCAAAACTTTTTATGGTTTATTACTGGTAGGAAATAATTGAGAAAAAAGAAGGTTGGTAGGAAACGCTACGTTTCTAAAGCCACCCATTGAATCGGAACGTTAATTGTGTTTCTTTTTACTGCCGGCTATAGCATTATTAAACAAAGTAATATTTAGACACCAAACAAGATATTTTTGCTAAGGACTCTTTATTTGTTAAAAAGCTAAGGTTTAATCACATAACCGTTGCACATTTTGATGAAAGTTCAATATTGTTCAATGTTCAATATCATGCACCAAGTATTTAAATATTGTTCAGTCATTTTCAAAACTTTTGCTTTTTCTTTTCTCCTCATAAACTAAGATTATCTTGCGAAAGATATATTATTTGGAGACTGCATGTGTCCGTACCGTTCGTGTTAATGAGCGGGAAAACGCTGACATTAAAGAACAAAGACACCATTATGTGGTAATTTATAGTTAATAAGGGCCTCGTAAATGGGCGAGCTTAGAAAAGAAAACATTAGTGTTAAGTGTCATATGAGTTCACACTAGCCTTTCTCCACGACATTATCCGCTTAGAAATGTTTCTTTACCTATAAAAAATAGAAAAATCATGCTGTACCTACCTATTTGGTGTAGGTACTTAATGAAACCGGACCCCCCAACGTAGTTTGCGAAAGCAAGAAAAGTAGACGAGGTATTTCTTATTTATAATACGAGTTCAAAATTCACCGGAATAGCAAATCAAAATAACATTTCAAAGAAATATTTCATTCAATTCCACCGAGCCTGCTGAAGTACATGGCTGAAGAAGATTAAATTTCAAAACTTGTTGTATTTGTATTGCTTCATTCGGTAGTTATGCAGCTAGGAAAAGCCACATCCGTATACAATATAGTTTATATACAGTTCATAGAGCCGTGAAGTCTACTATGTAAAGTTTTGTGTGAGCTAGAGGCTACGATATGCTTTGTTCGTACAAGAACAGCTCATGCTTTAGTGTACTGGAACCGTAGCGCGGGAAAAGCACACTCTGTATATCGGTATTTTCAATTAATTTCCAATTAAGTGTAACTCGAAATTGTAATCTTTCATCTTTCAGTCTTACGGTTGAGTTATACTTGTTGCATTAAATATGTTAAAGTTGAGGTCACTATTTATTTATTGGGTACAGAAAAAGAAAAATATTTTAATATAGGTTTACTATTAATAGCAATTCAAGACATTGACCGCAAGAAAGTCTACGTGTTGGTCAACAGAAGCAATATTTATGGAGCTTTGTTACAGAACGTGACACAGTTCACTAAAGAATAACTAAGAGGGCACTTTTAGGTACACCCACAAGATAGATGAAGTTCTTAAAAGATATATGAAGATAAATCGTCAATGGGCAGTCGTTAATTTTAACAGACAGCTCGTAAGCAGCCGACGCCCTCGCTGAGAACATCTTAAATAGGGATGTTTATCATCTGATGTGATGCAGGAATCCCTTACCTTGTTCGTTGAGAGAGTTAACATGCAAGTCTTCCGTGAATAATATATTTATAGAGAAATATATATTTTTTTCTGTTATGTCTAATTTATAGGTACATGATGTGTCACACATAAATATATGAAAAATGCCAGAGTTGATTGATTTTAGGTCACTTGTAGAAAATATTTTTTTTTTAAACTCTACATCAATTTTAATTAGGTTTCATTGTAGTTGAGAGTCTTAAAGAACATAAAATAAACTTTTGGATATTAATATAATGTAAATGCAGACGACTAGCTATTACTGTATTATTCATGACGAAAATAATTAAAATAATATAATAACAGTAAAACTATCTTGCAGAGGGGCTTCTCATTTAGCAAAGAAAACAAAATGTACCTTTAGCTATTTAAAATTAATAGTATAAATGGAAAATTCCATCGTCTTACAATATAAATAATAATGTATATTATGAGAAATATATGTATAATATTTGTGTTTATTTATTTTGAGTGCTATTTTTCCGGCTAACGACATGTGGGCGTGCATAAGTAGACCTGTATGTATAACTATTTCAAGGAATACATGAATATACATAAACATATAACAGAAAAAAAATATCCTTCAATAGTATAATTAATAGGATTGGATTAGATTAGCGGAAGGAGTTTAAACATGATGTGAATATTAATTTTATGTTCTAAAATGTTATTATGAAAGGTAAAGGTAAAGGGAAAAGAAAATTGTTATGACGTAATACTTAAAATCTAAATATAAAATCATATAAAGGGTATTCTGTTACGTATTAATCATACACCTTCACGGGACTTCACGTTCAAGTAATTTTCGTGTATAATTAATTTCAGCCTTGAATATTTAATAAGATTAAGAGGAGTTTGATAACACTTAATTTTATTATTTCATCGCTATATTTTTGGTAGACGTACATAATGTATTTTGATATCTAGCTAATTTCCAGGCTACATCGCCGCTGAGTCTTGATCTAGCTGTAAATAAGTTTAGAAAAACTAAACACGTTACCTATTTATGTCCTAACACAACTCAACATAGTGCAATTCCCTGCAATAGCAACTAGGTGTTTCTTCTCAATATTTCTTATCAGAACAACATTTATTCTGTAACATGTTCCCAAGGGACAAACTATCACACTTACTGCGAGAGAAAACCAAACTCGACGGACAATCTTCAAGACTTGTTGCTATGAATGAAAATAGCGACGCTGTTTTTTAGACTGAATCCGGTTAATTGAATGCTCGAGAAAATTGCTCTGTACAACTAAACACAATGTTCTTATGTGACATAACAGATATGACGCTAATTTCGTGGTTTAAAAAATAAGACATTTTTCTTTAAAACCTTAAAGCGCTTGGAATTTTCTCCCTGGAAGGTTTTCCCAATTATGCATAAACTTGGTAAGATTAAGCAAATATACTTGTTTTATCTACAACGACCGAGTTCTGTTACGATTACATCGAAAAAACCCGCTCAAATGCAAATTATTCTTATGTAATAAGGGTTCTCTACGAAGTTTATTTTTAATTATATTTCAAAATAAATCTGATTCTATAAATACAGGTTATTTCATGTTTCACTGATTTTCTATCTTGGAATTGTACAACAAGTTGCGATATTAAAACTGCTAGGCTTACACAAGAAGATAGATTTTAGGTACTTTTAATTACAAGATTCAAGATGTCAAATTGTCACGTATGCACAATGTAATGGAACCTTAAATTGCTTGGGTGCGTCACATCTGACGGACGAGCATTACACGAGCAGCTCGCGAGCATGGCCTGGAATCGTATTTAACCATTTCCCTGTCCCGTGGGTCACATATGAACATTTCCATTGTTTAACTATTGTGTCTACTGGTGGGACAGTCCTAAGTTGTTAAATATGATTAAAAGATTTCTATTTCAAGAAATAATATTATATTTAGCCACTGTAAAAAGTTGAAGATTTGTATGATTAGTCAAAAATCGTGTGTCACAATATGTGAACAAATGTGACTTCTGAATATGAAATAACATTTAAACAACGAAATATTTACAAAGCACGTACAGTGAATTGCTCAGCCAAATTTCCTTTGCATTGTTGGGAATTAGATCACAGTACGTATTGTTTGCAAATGAAGTGACGAATAAATTAATACAATCGGATTGTCCCGCGATGTCCAAGGAAATCTTACATTCGTCATGGCGCACAAGCGATCTTACGAAACTATTAAGTAACCCCCGCTGTTTTACTAGATTCGAACAAATCACTCGTAATGTAATTAACAGCTTCGTGCAATACTGTTATGCTATTATTTGTTTCTATTGCAATCACTTAACTGAAATGCTTATATTCAAATGTTAGGTACCTTTTAAGCTTGTGGTGGAAAGATTGATAAATTATAAAGTCGATATGTTAAAAAAATATGGCAACAATTTATTACACATAACGAAATTGAGCTAGCACTTGGTTATCACAGTAGTTCACGCATATTAAAACTTTTTAGCCAACTGTCGGCCGGTTGTCCTTTGGTTTCTGTTCCATTCATCCCGAGGCCGAATGGAGGCTTTGATAACGTACGTAAATAATACTGTCCGCGAGATGCTGTTGATGAACCATATCCCAGAACTGCATAATCATCCTTTTCACAAGAATTTGATTCAAACTGTTTCCAATTTTTACATTTGACAGCAACAAATGATTTTGGCATTCTAATACTCTCTATGAAGACTTCCGCCGCTCTTAAGTGACTACAGGTGGGCATTAAACATCCTGGTTGGTTAGGCCCTCCACCATTGATGTAGAAATCTGCATGTCCCAGTGATTCAATAATTCCTTGCATCAATCGGTTTGAGTGCAGTACATCCACGTAAGTAGCGTCATTTTGATCTAACCGCTGGTCACTGTAAGCGTATGAGAAACAAGGACCTGCAGGATCCAACCCAGTAATGCGGCCTAACTTATGCGCTTTATACTGTTGGAAGTATTTCCCAGCCCAGCCAGCTACGTGCGCACCGAGACTGATTCCTAGTAGATGAAAATCTTCGGCAGTTGCTCCGAAATGTTCTAGATTAGCCAAAAGATTTGCAAGTCTTTTACCTATGAGTCGAGCGAAATGAACTGATAAGATATATCCATCTTGATTCATTAGTTCTGCGTCGACTAAGAGAACGTTAAACATTTTCTTTTCATTGTAAGCTTGCGCCAAACCAAACGTCACTTCTGATTGTGAATTATCTTTGTATCCATGAATAACAATTTTGGTTTGTTTTCTGATATCAAAAATTCCATCTTTAGTTAGGCTTGCAAAGGCTTCGTTTATTGGGAAAGTTCTTATAGTGGTTCCATCCAGTTGAACTATCTTCATAGTTTTAATTAAATCACTTTTGTCACTCATAGAACTGTAACGTAAATCCAAAATAGCTCGACCTGCAACCACAAAATAAAAATAAATAAAAAACCGGTTCCGATGTTTGTAAACATTGGCAATGCTCATAAATTATAGAGGTGAAGGACGTTTACTTACATGCTCCAGATAGCTTGGCGTAGACGGACTCTGCGAAGGTGAGGTCCGGGTGCCGGGGAGCCATCGCCAACGCCGCGGCCATGAAGTACGCCACGACCACCAGCGGCACGACAACGCTGTAGTGGTGCATGGCACGAGCCCTCCGCCGCCAACACGGTCACTATGTCACTGTCCGCCAAGAGAGAAAGGTCCGTTTCGCACAAACTGCCTCCAAGGGGCATTGGCTTGGAGGGGGTTATCTGGTGCGAATTACGCGCTCTGTACTCACTGTCAGAAGGCCACTGACCGCTTTACGCCACTTTTTTGTCATTACACAGAGATCATTTTTATTGAGTTTAATGCTACCGATTCGACTTAAAATTTGTATTATTACAACTAAGTCTGGCTGCTCAGCTAGGTCAACATTAGAGAAATATAGTTTTCATCACATTTTTGTTCTTAGTTCATTTGGTTTAACTTATAGAAAAACTTCGCCACTCTAAATAACGAGTTACTTATTGTTTTATTTGCTCACGCAAGTTACTATTGTTACGTTTTACTGAGTAAAGTTGTGGTTATAATAAGTGAATTGATCTATTATCTACTTTGAAAGTGTAATCAAATTGCTACTTGACAATCATCGACGACGTTAACCTAGAAATTAAATGTCATCAATCCAATAAGGTATTTGTAAATAAAGGTGACAATGGGTAGTATTTAAAAACTTTTTATCATTACGTTTTGAACTAGTATTAGTAATCTAGTTTCTATATAGATGGCTTATAAGACGGAGCAAAAAACAATACAATTAATTTCTAAAGACACCTTTAGATAAAGTTGAAATCACAATGAGACAAGACTAGCATATTCCCAGATGATTAGCAAAATAATTGTTACACTTACTCTGAGACAAAAACTACAAAGTGACATTGACCCAAACACTGATTGCATTTCAATAAACTTGCATACATAATCGGGACCAGTTGTAACTAATGTCACGGCAGCTGTACAAAGTAAACTTTCTACATAACGCAGCATTCAAAGGCGTTTATATTACTTGTAGGTTATTATCTTTAAGTCTTTGTAGATCTTGTAAGACTGTGCATTGTGACAGCGCGGAAGACCAATTCAGTGTTCAGACGGAGTCATTAATAGTTATGTCAATGTGTAAACCGCTGGCTCATAGCTCTTTATGTTGTGAACGTATGAAGTAATAATAAGGAAGAAGTTTTACAGAATTCTGCGAAGTATTTCAAAACTAAAAGTATTTAAAAGTAGTTTTAAAACTCGTTAGTTCTAAATACAACAGTATAATAACTAAAGAGTATTAAAACTATATATGCGGTATACCTATATCCTTACTAATATTATAAATGCGAAAGTAACTCTGTCTGTCAGTATGTTACGCAATCACGTCTAGACTACTGATCCGATTTAGATGAAATTTGGTACTGACGTAGTTAAAAGCCTCAGAAAGGCATAGGCTATTTTGTAAAGGGCCATTTACAAGGAATTTCTTTAAAGATTTGAAATCAGGGATAATAGTGGGCAACAACTAGTTCTTACATATATTATATGATATTTCAAGATGCAAATGTCAATTGAATTAGTACGTATACATAACCAAAACTAAAGACCTATATCATAGAAATAAAAATCTACAAAAATGTTACTAATGATAAATTTTCTTTGGCATGGTTATACTTAACTTATAATATATAATTGATTTAACTTTGGATCAACTCATGAATGTCATGATTGCCAGTTTTGGTTACGGCTAAACCTATTCCGGTAATATCGGTTTAGATCGAAACCATTCCGGAAGCCATGCTAGGTGATGTAGGTAGGTCTAGATGTCATTTGAATATGACTAGTTATTCTGGTCTGACCATCTTCTAATATACGTATTATTATTCATACAATACATATAGTGGCTGAGAATGTATTATATATCTTCAGAAATCTGTGGTCGGCACGAATCATAAATACGATTCAGGAAAGGAAGGCTTAAAATAATACTATTTATACCAAATTTATACAAAATAAACTTAGGCTGGAAATAAAATAGCCAGAAATAAAATATGTCTGTTTTCGTATATCATCTCACGACCGGTTCCTCGCAGAAAATACATAATATATTATTTTAAACCGTTCCTGTTTAACCTTGATCTTTTCAGAAGCGTTCAATTTCGATTCGTCATTGTTTTCGTTTACGTAAATTATTTTATACTGCTAGAATATAAGTAGAAAAAATAGAACTTAAACACAACTTCGTACTGCTTACGTGCTATGAGAGTTAAGGCTTTTTTTTAACAAGCATTTACAATTGAAATAATGAAAAAACACATTGGAATTGTATTAAAGCTGACAACAGTTAAAAATATAGTTTTTAATAACTACCAACTTGTTTATTCGCACAATTAAACACCGTTTGTTTCACGTATTATTAAATTAAACATCGTTTATTATATTACAAAATGTATAAATATAACAAGAAGTGGGTCAGGGTAACCGTTTATAATAAAAAAACGGAATTTGTACAGGTTTATGCGTTTTTAAGTGCATGCCGTTTATCACTTACGGGCAGAGCAATAGAGATTTATAGTTATGATACATCATGCTCCTCAAACATGACCTTTTCCTCGTAATAAGAGGAAAGAGGAACAATACCTTGCTACAATTACGTAGTAGTATCCTTAGAGTACTGTTACATTACACGATACATGTATATGTAAAGGTAAGGTTTATATATGTTGGAAATGCCGTGACCTATCCACGGAGCAATGGAAGGCAAGACGCTCAATGTTGTCGTAAGAGTTATAGGGGTCCGTATCTATTGAAGATATTTACGGAATAACAAACAAGGAAGATGTAATGAACTGTGCATTTAAGTATTTAAAAGAAAACCCTAGTTTACTATCTCTTCAACAAAATTAGGTAACGTTACTCTTTAGGAATTTTACTATAAGCATGCAGCCGATAGTTTCAAAGTATGTTCATTTTATTATTATATTTAAGATTGATAGATTGGAAAGGAAAGGTATAATTTTTTTCCTTCCTAGTATTTGATTCCAACCTTTAATTTATTTCAAATTACTCAAGATTTATGTTATTATATTCCAATGGCCAAGCGACCTGAGAATATAAGCTCAAAGCACGTTCTTGTTGTGGTTATCACTTAATCTGCGTAAGCCGTAGTTAGCCATAGTATACAATTATACAGTGTCTGCTCTACAGGGAACTCTGCAAGCGGATTATAACACTTAGTAGTTAGTGCACCTTTCCTTTAAACATAACTAACATCAAAGCAAACCTCGACGAACGCCTTTGGTCACACGAAACTAAATACGAGAATATGAATTAAATACTCTTCGGAAATATACTTTTATAATTACTTTGTCAAACATATTATTAAATTTGTAGTTTATGAATTTTGAAGCCAAATTATGACATCATAATTAACTTATTTATTCATTTAAACAAAATTAACAGTTTAAGCTATAATTCTCATCTATTTATTGTGTATGTAAATAAGCATTAAACTAAACCAACTACTACGTACTTTACTAGCGGACAACGAAAGTTTAACCTGAAGAACTTAGAGGGACTAAATTAATGTCAAATAAAACCAACTAATTAAATTAATATTTCATTCAGTAGATAATGTTAGTAACTCTCTACCATTGATCTCCACATAAACCTATAGTTTAATCTTAACTCTACGGATTGATTATGAAAGCCTTTTTTTAAGAGGCACGCCTAAAAGATGATTGTTAATTACATTTTCAATTGTGGATGGGTAAATGTATTTTTAAATAAGGGTATAGAAGAATATAATTTTTAAAGACTTACTTTGGGTTCAGAGCAATGTATATGATATTCACCGCAAAAAAAAATATATAATTAATTATTTAAGTTACCTAATAAGAATACTAAATAAACAAAGTTAGAAAAACCAGAGTGCTGTCTTAAAGTGTGAACCTCTCACAGTATTTAAAGTTCTAATAGCACTTATTTCTAAAGTGCAGTGTGAACCAACTATTTGACTAAAAAACTGTAACCCAACGAACTTTAAAACTAACTATCAAGGTTAAAATAATTTGTTGAAGGTCCCACTAACATTTAGTTAGTGCAATTTTTCCCGCTGTTTTTATAGTAATGAAGCTGAATTTTAAAGAGTTTTATTAATGGACGAACTTGTTCAATTTAAACTGTGGATGATGATCTAAACTGGGTATTAAACAAAACAGTTTGAGGTTGTAAATGTTAATGGAAATTTTCTAACAAGGATTTAAAATATGAACTACGATTTAAAAAATTACAAACTTATTTTCTTGTACCTAAGCGAGTTTTGTTTTTTTAATATTGTCATCGGTATTAGAGTATACATTGTCCTATACTGTTTTAAATAAGTTTAAGCTATCGTAAGTAAATCAATACTATTAAGTGGGTAGAGTGACATTGAAATCTACTTTAATAAGTCCTAAAATGTATTCTCAATAAGTGCCGGCAACGTGGAAATGTCTAAATTATAAATATTCTTTGTAAGGAAAAGCTATCTTTGAAGGTGGGGCTGGTATATTTCACGAATTCTTATGGAAGCAATATATTGAATCATATTTTCAGGAGAACACTGCACGTAGCCTGTGACATATCGACTATTAGATTTCACCAGACAGAATAGCTTAAATGTATACCTTTATGTTATAGTTTCAATAAGGAATGTTAAAGTTTCGATGCTATTTTGATTTGGAATCTTCGATACATAAATACATTTTATTCTTAAGAAAATGCAGGATTTATTGTATGATGCGTAGGATGTATCCATATTATGCGATCGTCGTTAGCACTGGAGAATTTCTGCATAATTTTATGTGTAATTTTCGTACGCTAATTAGCAAGAAGCTATACAACAGTGGCAGCGTAGGGTAAGGTTTTAATTATGTTACCTAGTGAAGAATGCTTTTACATGCAAAGACAGTGCGGATTTAATTACTAACTGGAGAAAGAGAAATTGAATTAATTTGCAAGGATGCTAACGGACTTGACGACTAGAGGTACATTTTTGTGTAACCCTACTAAAAAGTTAGTGGCGATACGGCCATCGGGATCTTTCCCTAGTTATCTGTGTGGGCAACGCAGATTACATCGGCCATTTTTAAAGCCATCAACGTGAAACTTATTACAGTCTCTTTACTTTGCTTAGCCACGTCTAATTCCAAAAAGCTGCAAAAAATGTTGGTTAATCTCAGAAAAACGGTTTATCTATATTTTTAAAACATTTAAATCAACAGTCCTTGGGATCGTTCAAACTTTTATTAAAGACGTCATGAAAATAGAAATGGCTCTTGAATTTTTAAGATTATAATTCCAGTTATTTTAGATTTCACTTTTGAAGTGAAAGCGATGTAATCTCAGCGAAGAGCCTTAAGATGGACGGGCCTCATGTTAACTGCGTTAACATAGCCCTGTGCTATGTACCAAAATCCCACGTTCACAAAATTAACTAGTTAATACTTGTTGCGTTTGAAGTTCACTCGTACAATGACCGATGAAATACATAAATAACGTATTTGTGACGTAATTTTAATCGTGTTTTAAACTCCAAAAATATATCCAGTTATTCATTTACCATCAATCTCTTTGATGTAAGTCGTCAAATTCAATAATAAGAGTTATTTTCGTTTGAATTTCACATTTGATATTATTATGTCAAGTGGATAGGTACTTGTTGGGCTCATGACTGTTTGCGAGTAGAGCAACGTGGGCTGTTTTTATTAAGAAATGCTATGATATTTTTTACCATGAGCAAAACTTGTATTTATCTAATATTGTCAGTCCAAAATAGTTGTGTATTCTTTTAATTTAGCCGTATTATAACTGAGTCTATAAAGTAACTATGACTAAGAACTATTTAGATAGGCGACAGGTAGATACAGCAGTTTAAGTAACTGTACGAAGGTGAGATAACCTGATAATGCCGTGAGGGTAAGACGATTAACAAATTCACTTGAAAATAACCTTTTTTACTCACTCACACATGGGAATAAAAGAGTTCTTTGACTTTCCTTTGTTTTATATGACAGATATGTAATGAAAGAGAGCGGAGCGACAAAGGTATGTTAAGGACACTTTCCAACAATTCAACCCATTTACTGATTTAATCTGTACATTGGAAAACATTTTTTAATTCAATCTAAATACAAAATACACAATCAGATGTATGTATCATCTAAAACTAATTTACTTTAAACAAATTAATGATAATTTACTGAAAAAATAACTTGCACTGAAACGAGAGATCACTTATCTCTCGTGTAAGTTATTTTTTCAGCAAACAAAATCCCATGCCGTGGGGAATATATTGGGCAGTCAATAAGGAAGCGAGGTGCGTAGATTGTTCCGGATGTAGTAACCTAATAGTACTTGTATTGTTTATTACTGCTATTTAGTTATTGCTCACATAATATTATCCGGTAGGTATAAAGTATTGAGCATCCTATCGTGTGAATCTAACAAGTAAAGACACCGAAGAAAAAAAGAGATTTAATTATTTTCCCTCTTAGTAATAAATACTGAATATATTGTATCAGATTCAATTGAATAAATTGCATGCGCTCTGATTGTAGTAAGTATGACGTTACCGAGCGTTGGTAGATTTGGCGGATTACTCAATACTATATTCCGTATATACCATTCAATGACACCCACGCGAAATGAAGGGGTGGTTTATTGGCAAGAGATACCATGGGACATTCTGGCAAAATCAGTAGTTGAATAAAACTTCCAAAGACATTAATATTTAGGTCAAGTTAATTGCCCGGCAAGATAGTTTATTTATACCTTGAAAATTAGAAATTAATTAAATGTAAATAGGAAAGAGTACAGTAACAATGACTCTAGAATAACTATCTCTCACGAGACTTCAAAATAAAATAAGGATAACGTAGTTACCGGGAATATCTCAATGACCTGTTGTACTGAGAAACAAACGGAGACAATAAAGAAAAGTCTGAATAAAGTTATGAATAAAATAATACACAATCAAGAATCTTATTATTGCATTATTTGTTGTAAGCTAATATACCAATTTATTATTGACGTCAATGTAAAAAATATTACGATATTTTTGACCACCAAAATGTTATTAAGGATTTATAAATAAAAGCTAGAACACACTTAATTAATCCAAAAATTAAATTTGATAGGAGTCCTTTGATAACCACACTAAGTGTAAGTTTCTGTGTCATAGAGAAGTCGATCGGTATTATTATAGCTTTTTGTATGATGCTGTAAACAATGTTATGAGTGAAGTCGTAGGAGGAGAAATGAGGAGCACCATGACAAGCAAATTTTATTGTTATGTAGCCGTGGAGAACTGCTTCCCAAGAAATCTATCCGACTTGACTCACAAACATGTGACTCACCGTAAACCATAAACCTCGCTTTTTTCCGAAAAAATTATTTGTTATTTCAATTCTCAAAAATGACGCATTCGTATAAAGGTCAGGATTTTATCAGGTTTATTTGTCACTTACATAAAACTACCCACATGCATCCGTTACCATACATTCTACAGAGAAACTAAAAGCGAAAACAATTTCTTCTTCCTTTCTCTCTACAATCTCAATATGGAGCTTTTTGTATGTTCGTGTCAAAGGGTCAGAACTATATATACCCACCCAGCCCTTTACCAATATAAACAAGAAACAATCAGCTTATTGACAAAACTGTTATAAATAGAACATGATGTGTAAACATCAACCTTTGACACTTCGATGAACAAGTATAAATGTGTGATGTTTTACCGCCGTAAGTGTAGTAAAAAATACGTCAAATATCGATCAGAATTAGTAAGAAATAAATCGTATATTCCAATTTGCGATTTTATGTGAAAAATATTTGGTGTGATATTATGTGATGTAAAGATTGTGGGGTAAATGGCGTGACGGCAGGCCCGAGCCGTGGGCGGGCGGGCTGCGCGGGCTGGCGGAGCGCGCCGCCTCCAGTCGCTGCCCGCCGCCGCGCCAGTCGCACGTCCGCGCCGAGCCAGCCTCCCCGAGCGCCTCTGCGCCCAGCGCCGCCGCGCAAGCCGCGCAAGCCGCCACAACAAACTTGAGAGCCGTGCCCGCGATATACTATGTGCTTCTAATTGTTCACCACCACGAGGACGCACGCAAGGATCGCACTCACAACAAGTAAGTTTATGCCGCTTCTTCAAAACCTCATATTGCCTTATAAACTATTTGTTTTATTTTTTTGCTTGAATTTTGCTTCTTTATCTTTTATTAAGACTTGATAGTCTATAATATCAAAACTATGCACGAGATCCTTCATCCAAGGTTGTTTTTTATTAAAGGGTGAAGGTAGTTAGACTTTTTGTTTGTTGAAATAACTAATAGCGGTAATTATAGTTTGAACCTATAAAGTTTATTTGTACGCTTTCTATTTTTAGTCAGCTAGCTAAAATTACCCTATAGCTTGTTAATTATGCCATGGAATATTTATAATACTGGTTTGTGAGCTTACACTTACTATTTCGGTTATGAAGTTTTTTACGTTAACAAAATTTTAATTATGCATAAGCATGTAACTTAAATTTAGCAACATATATTTATGTATGGTCCTTAATTAGACGTTGTAAAAGTTGAATTAAAACTTAATATAGTAAGTAAAGGGTAAATATAGCATAAAAAGACATAATAAGGTACGTAGGCATAGCGACGAGCTAAATTTAGATGGATACTCGTTATGTTAAGCAGCAAAAAGAATAAATGTATACCTTAAAAGCTCTTGACCGAGAATTTGCGTCGGGTTTCTAGGGTCACATTGGAGAACATAAATTCTTTCAAAAATAAACCTTAATAACACGATGCAATACAGAATAGCGCACTTGCGTGAAAATCAAAGAAGATAAATTAAATTGTCTGTATCTACGCGTCTTTTCAGGAAATATGAATAAATATGAGAAAAAAAGGTCTTTCATTTCTTGAGACAAACAAAAATACAGCTGTAATAAAAGTCTGCTCATGGTCCCAGGTGAAGCAAATACACAAGTATCAAACACCCTCAACATGATATGTATTTCGTTTCGGAGGAAATTGAATCAAATAATATCGGTTGTTAGTTTTTTATGAGATCGATTTTGAAAATGATCGTCACAAATTGTAGGCTTCAAATATTCATATTAATATTATAGAACGGGGATTAGCGCGAACATGCATAAATACCTTTAGGGCTTGACGTTTCGACCAGGTTACACCGGCCGTGGTCGCAAGCAGACTGATTCAAATATTCATACAATAGTTTCATTGGTTTACTCACGAAAACAAAAACAATATGTACTTGGATACGATTGCGGCGGTCTCCCGGAATATAATTTGAACAATGATTGATCATCTGGAATGATTAATTACACTAAGATGTGCGTGTCACGTTTTGAGAAATGGCTGTACATACAATGGTTACATCTCAACGTAAAATAACGATGCTTCGAGTGTCTACGCCTTGCCGACTACGGAGATAACAGATATGAAAGGCGTAGCGGACAGCGCGCTCCACTGCCAGCCATTATAAAAGCTTATCGCAGCTCAACCCATGATTTTCACTTTATGACCAAAACTCTGCGAGACAGAAAACATGTTATTTGGTTGCCACCGACTTTTCGGTCACAGACGCTTTCGTGTTCACAGAAAATGTTCACTAAACAGGAAAATGAAACTGAATTATAATAAAACAACAGTTTCATTCATTCATGGCTTTTACTATAGCCGTGTAATGCTATTTCTTGCCACCTTTTGGCGTTGCAAGCTAGGCACAACAATTTGCTGGAGGAAAACTACGATTACAAAAAGCCGTTTGTCATTTTTAGTCTGTTTTCATTTGAAAATTCCTTATTAATAATGTATCTAAGGAATTCTCAAAAGATAATCTCATCAATCTTATGTAAACTTTTTGAAAATATATTTTCACTTTATTTTGTTTTGATCAAGTAATCCCTGGGCAGGCGATAGAAGAATAAACGTTTGATTTTTATTATCCGAACACTTTTGTGTTCAATGGTTAGGCAGTTATAGCTGATCTTGTTAAATATAAATATCAAACAGGTATTTTTATATACCTTTAACGGATTTAGATCAATTGCTAAACAAGTTAAACTTGAACGAAGCCGGAACGAAATGATAATAAATAAACTTTGCTTAGTTGGCAATGTTTGCTTGAGTTAGTATTTTTGGCTTAACAAATTATATTTCATTGAGATTCAGAATAGTATAATTCTATTTGTTGGATGTGTATGCATGACGTCATATTAACGAGTATACACATAAACTGTTGGAATTAAAAATAAGGTT
Organism: Autographa gamma; assembly: GCA_905146925.1. Lineage (NCBI taxonomy): Eukaryota > Metazoa > Arthropoda > Insecta > Lepidoptera > Noctuidae > Autographa > Autographa gamma. Next base: position 5,905,380 of record LR989858.1, read on the forward strand.
CGTTAGTGTTTCATTCATGTTGTGTAACACAATGAATGGACTAAGGGTCGGCCAACCGCGCCACCAAATATACTCCTTTACACTGCCGTTATTGTCCCTGACATATAATGGAGATGTATTTTCAACTTGTTTTAGTAAATGTTTTTCATTGATATAATAATGCCATGACAAACGCCCTTGTAACTTGTTATCTCTAATATTACGCCCACATTAAATGTTATCGCATTACCTTTTAATTAAATTAATTTAATACACCGTATAAAGTAACTTCAGAGAAATCTGAAGGTGAGCTTGTTGTTAAGACTTCATAGGAAAGTAAGCTACCTACGGCTTTCTTCACGTCATAATTGTTCTCTTGTTACAAGGGATCATTATTTATTTGATTGTAAATACGTACACATTTCTACAATCAAATAAGTTTCAATCAGATCAAACACAGAGAGACGGTTCACATAGACACTGTTTAGAAATGAAGTTACCGCTGAACTCTTTTACAGTTTTACATCAACAGTGCAATAAAAAAAGCATTCTTTTAAGCACTGCCTGTCACGACGAAACGGGGACTCTAACATTGAGGCTAGTTTACATACTCAAAGTAGCGAGCCATGAAGCTAATTATCTTCAAAATTTATTTGAAAGATATGGTCTGGAAGACATTGTCCGGAAAAAAACAGAAATACCGACATAGCTTTTAGACTAAATTATCTCAAGTGACAGTAGGCTGGTCATGTCTGTCGACTGGACTGATAGCCGTCGGAACAGACGAGTCCTTGAGTGGGCACCGCGATTCTGCAAGCATAGTGTAGGATGCTCAACAGTCAGATGGACCCGCGACCTAATAAGTAGCTGGCTCGGACGGCATACGGGAGGCGGATGACCGAGTGTTGTTGTGCATCTTTTGAATGGCCTATATTAGCTGTGGACCGCGATAGGCTGAGATGAAGTCGTTTAGATGAATAATAGTTCAGAACGACATCCCGGAAATGTAGAAAAAATATCATAGGTGTAGAGAATTTAAAGTAAAACAAAGTTCTAAAAATATTTAAACAAAAATAAAGGATTTAAAGAAACATTAATTAAATAACCTCATTTAGATTTGTGACATAAAATTAAAAACAGATGTAATTTTCTAAATGTTAAGGGCACAGCCAGTAAAACTTTTATAATTTGTACCTGCAATTAACTAAATAGATATCAAAATAATTCAGAAAATATCGTGTCTTTTATTCTTATGGATTTAAGTAATATATTTATCTGAACTTGAACACTCTCTTAATTATATATAAATATTTTAATTGAATAAACAGGTTTTTATAACGTTGTAAAGGTCAGTTATAAATTCAAACATAAATACTTGTAATAGAGAATTACGAAACAATCGTAGCGTAATTAGTTTTAGGATCTGCGCAAAAAATCTCAAGCTTCTTAAATTTTAAGGAAAAGGTCAACGTACTATTAACTGAACCTTAAGACTACACTACTTAACTCATAATATTTTTTCTGACTTTTTTTAATATCATTTAGTCGATGTGAATTTATTTACTACAAGATATTTCAAGTAAAATCATTTGTGTAAAGTTCAATTTATTTCTCATAACAGGCTTTTTCATGAATCCGTATTTTTATTTATGAATTGGGAAATAATGTCGGTTGTACTGAAAACAATCTGTTTGATCGGAATTCCAAATGGCCAAAAGATATATTTCATGTATGTTTCATATGTTATTCCAGAGCACTCTTTATTGTTCAACGTTTAACCTTATTCGTTTTTATTACAGGTAACATTTAAAAGATCTAAATATATTTGTTAGAGTAGGTAAATGAGGAATACGTGTTTGTGCAGTCAACACTACATTTACTGGACTACTTAACTACTACTAGTACATATTTTATGTAAAAAATATCTCTTCTATTCCGTTTTAGACACTTCTGACGGTCGAATAGGAACAAATATTAGGTATTTTCATTTCTTTCAAAACTTATCAGTAATTTGCTTTCAAGATTCGGTAATCACATTCCATTTAAATCTTGATCGCAGCTTATTCCCAAAGAGACAGTTACTTCCAGTGAGGAAATTCCAGGTTTACTTAAAAACATTCCGAGAGACGATTACCTTTAAACGAGTTTTTTTATACCTTGTAACATTGAGTTCCAAAGTCAAGATAAATCTACTCTATGGTTATCGAGTTCGTATTTTTACTCAACGATCAACACTAAACGGTTTTTTCGGCTATTCGAGCTTTGAATAACACAAACGTGTCATTGGGTTGTTTTTTTAATATTTGATGTTATTAAATGAAAATAATACTATTTGTTCGAATTTTTCAATTATAAGGCAGTTTAGTGAATATCTTACAGAAAATAATACATAATCTCGTGTAATACTGAGTCGCAACACTGCAGAAATACTAAATTCGCTTTCCATCAAGTTTTTAATTTAAAACCAGTCATTTCAGGAGGTTTCTCATTTCACTACTTCAAAGTAAAACTTAAAGTTTATTCTACAAAATACGCCGCGATAATAACAGGAAAACAAGTATTTAGCATACCTACTAGTAGTGCCTATTTTAAGCTATAAGCTACCGACCTTTCACTAAGAAAGCAATTTAAAATTTAGAATGTTGCCAGACGCCGACAGTTTATGTTCAATCTACAGGTCGGACTTTACTAAAAACGATAACTCTTAATATTGAGAAGATTGAGTTGGATCTCATGCAAAAAAATCAAGCACTTAAGACGCTAGAAGACTGCTAGAATAAATTGAAAACGAAGCTTTTTCGTCGTCCGGTGCAGAACATAGTTGTGATTAAATTATTTATTAAACGGCGATAAATATACAAACTATGCAAAAACAATATTGTAATTGAAGAAAAGGAAAATATGCTTTTTTTGTTTATAATTTCTGCTTCTTTAGTTTCAAAGAAATAATAGCGTCAGTACACTCTACGAGCACACATTATTTCATTAGCCTTTTTTCTAGTAGCATGCACCGAGCCTGTTGCTTGCGGAAAACGAAAAGTAATGTAGTTGCTTGCTCAGTAAATTGCATACTTTAGTTGCCTATTAATACAACAACGACGAAACGAGGTTCAAAAAGCGGTAACTAGAGGTAGTATAAAGGGTAAATTTTCAAACCTGGCCTTTAATGTTATAAAATAAGTATTCAAAACAAAATTATGAATATTACCACTGCGGGTAGACAACCTCCAAACAAGCTGCCGCAATGAATTTTAAGGGTCAATTAAAGACTTAAAATAGGCGGTCGTTTCTACAAATTTTGGGTTATTAGAATTGGGAGCAAATAACGCGCGCGTAAAAGGAAATTTTCAATAGACAACAGTTGATGATTTTCAGATATATTCTATTCTGGTTCATTTGGCTTCCATTAATAATATCAGCGGAAATTTAAAGCGCTTTTATCGTTGAAATTAATTGAAAAGCTGTAGTACGAAGTGTAAAGCTGTGTGTTTGTACCAGGGTCCGTAAGGTGGAGTCTAATTGAGTCTGTAGCAAACTCCCACGTGGCCAAGAGTGAGAGTTCTAGTGTCGCAGGTACCGTCGTGCCTGGAACAACAGCCTTGATACTCGGTTTACTTTACTTAGTAGTTGCTTTGCTAGATTGAATGATTTAAAGCACCTAGGTGTTGCAATCAAGTACAATTCAATACTAATACATTGTAATAAAACTAAGTTTACATGTATTTGGGTTAAAGAAGTCAAGAAGAAATGTAAAGCAAAATACCATTCTATTATTATTATGCTTATATCCCAGTTTACTTAATCGGTTGTCAACTCTATTAAATCCGAAAACATTAGGAGGTTAACGACATATAACTACAAAAAATAAAAATACTTACTTATCTAAGTCAGTTCACTGTTAGTCATCAAAATTCTAATATAATTTTAAGATTGAAATAGAATAAGACGGTTGTCACAATCGCAACGAAATTCCGAAATATTTTAAGAAAAAGGTTTAATTTCAAGAAAAGCGGTATAACAAATTGCCTACATTTATAATTTGAATGAGACAAAGTTAAATAACTTTAGGTAACCCTTGTAAAAACACCATCTCGTTTTAATTCAAGGTAAGTATCATTTTCGAAGACAATTTAATAACACTAAAAATAAATTGTTGTCCAAAAGCTCTCTTTCTTATAAAGTTTAATAATTCTCACTTAGATTTATTTCGTAGATTTTGTTAGGACATAATTAGACATATCATACCGATACAAGTGGACAGCTAAAATTTTGCTATGTATAATATATTTTGGATTCTTTCATCATTCACTTTTCTATGCACGTAAATAGTAGATACGTGGTCATTTTGTTCTAACTTTACCAAGCAAAGCAGTGTTAAGGTGTCTAGTTATGTAATTTTTAAAGTATACATTGTGAAGGCAATTTTAATCGAAGAGTGAATAAATGCCTGACCTCGTTTTTTACGGAAATCCGAATTGTTTACCGTTCTACCTCGGGAACGCTCAGGGGTCACCAATGAACACTGGTGTCCTTTGCCACGCCTTTGTAATTTTGTTAACTATCGCCACACGTGTCAATATCTTCTTAATGAATTTATAATACTATATTATTGCATCTACCTATCCCATACCCATCTTTTTAGTATCAAAGTTCAGGTTCTATAAATATTGATACAAGGCGACGACATAATAAAATCAAACCACGCTCTTAATCTACCTCCAAAACTCATTGTAATCTTAAATATTGTACTGTATAAGATTATTTTAGCTTAGGTTATGTCTAGTTTTACTTAAAACTTCCTTTTCACATTAGTTTTCTGCTGATTATTATGACTTACATAAATACAAAAAAAGTCAAAAGAGATTTATAAATGTTCTAAGTAATTTCTATGTTCTAAATACTATGTTTTTATGTCATTACTTACTTCTAGTAAATCTTTATGACCCTGTTTTCAATTAGTTATTCTCATAATTTCTAGTCTTAGATGGTCAAACTTATTTAAAGCCTGTATAGCAAACACCATACAAATAATGTTGTGATAAATTCCATCGATTACCTATTCATTCATTTGTCGAGTCCTTTTGTATATGCTAATACAAAACATTATTGATTGAAAAACTTTTAACAATACGCTCAGCCTGCGCCGGTGGGGGCGGAGGCTTTAGAGAAGCTGTAGGTATCGAACAATATATAAAAGCCTATAACTTACGAAATTATCACAAAGTATATCATTAAATAATAGACAAGTTTTTTTCGTTGAAGCTTATTTATTCCGCGAGATTCAGCTTTCGTAATACGTGGCTTTAAACGAGAGTGTATCTACTAAAATGGTTCGAAACCAGTATTTGAAAGTGGATAGACAGGTATACGTAATTCAATAACATATTCTAACCACTAGTTAAGTAGATGTGTATACTTACCGTGTAAGAGAATTACGCTGGTTTTATCTGTTGTAGTAAAGGTGACTCTTTTATTTATGTCTTATAAGAATCATAAAAAATATAGTAGACGTCTCTTAACGGAATAGACTCGGTAGCGATGAATCCGAGTGTATACAATCTTTTCAATCAATCTTTTAAATGTTGTTCGCTGAATCATAGGAAAAATATGAAGGTATTTTTTAAACAGATTTTATTAAATGCTATCATTAGATGATACATTCGCATTGTGACTGCATGCGATGACGATAAATGCATGCAAAAGCACCTTATTAGAGCATTACTCTCTCCCAAATAAATACCTTTGTGAGCTCACTAGAATTAAATTTTGTTTTATCTTTTATGTTTTTTGCAACTATTATGATGAGAAAATGTAGCATTTTCATCATAGAGCCAATGAACTTTTGTCATTTAAGATGACGTTGTACAGACTAGGATTTTCTTTTTGGTTACTTGTTATTTTGCGTTGTTAAAATGTAGACCATATTCTAGTAATGTATCGCAGGTTAATTAGTCCTGTAGTAGTGTGTTGCCTGAGGGTACTATAACCTTATCGGTTGTATAAAGTTATCGGTGCTATTTATAACCGTGGTGAGGTATAAAATATGCTCAAGGAGGATTTTTAAAGACACTGTAAAAAGGGAGGCTTCGTTCTTCACTAAACCAATCATCAATACATTAGCCTCACTAAAGGATAAATATAGCCAACTTCGGATTGTACTAAAACTAAATTTTATTATTTGATTCATTAGCGGAATTCCATTATTTTTAAAGAAAGAGCACTCCCGCTAAAAGCGTCATGTATTTAGAGAATGAATACTTTTTCTACCTTTTCATTTTAAGTAAACCTTAATTTAGTCACGACCTTTTCATTTACCAAAAGACAAATAAGTCAGACATTGTAAATATAACTACCTACCGTATTTACGAAGATGTTTTTACATAGGTCGGCTCGTGTAAATACTTAAACAAATATATCACATATCACGCTTGGATTTATTTGCTGATTCATTCAGAAGGGAGCAAATTTTCCGAAGGCTGGGGATATATTCGTTACGATTTGATCCTGGATGGTACGTCAGCAAGTCACGGAAAAAGGAAATCAAATGGTCTCTCGCAAAATTAGTTTCAAAGTCGTATTATTACGAAAATAACAGCAATCATGTATTATTACGATTCTATATTTAGGTGGAGGTGACATACATACTTGTTGCTAATTCTTTTCCATAAAAGATCAACTGTAATTGAATAATATTCACAAACGTACGTGTGTGTTGGAACACATTACTTTGCGCTTGGTTATTTTTCCGAATGGCTTTTTCGTTTATGAACTCTTTTTTAAGATCGGTAAGCAGTAAGGGTTGCGTTCAGTTGCGGTTTTCCCTGATAGTAAGGTTACATAAGATAATTGGACAGTAAACGTCATCAAGCATTTTAAATGTAAGAAAAATATGTTGATGTCACTCGCGTTCGAAGTTCACACGGCTTCCCCAACGTTTTGTTCAGGAAAGCGCTATAATATATTATAAGTGCAGAAAGAGGTTTATGTAGCAGTGCGATCCATATAATAACTGTAATAAAGTTGAAGGCGTTCGCATCATTCTTTGCAACAAGCATCGCAGCGGACACTGAAAGTACTTCACCTTTATTGCTCCTAAAATAGAACCCCAAAAGAACTTTACAGAAAATCCACACAATAACCATAACATTTTCAGTCTTAGTTTGCAGAAATAGCAATCCAATTTAACTACTAGTTTAACAAGATATACTGAAAAGCGACGATTTGGGCAAACCCAAACGAAATGCTTTACACGGTCTATTCTAAGCTGGGCGTTAAGAAGTATTCAGGAACGCTTAACTGAAAGGCTCAATTTAACCAACAGTAAATCTGGTAGGGCTTGAATCTAGGATAATATCCTTGAACACACCAACTAAATAAATGTCTCTTATCAGTTATCGTTTAAATAGAATGAGAATACATAATAATTTCCAGTGAAAGTTCAGGCACCGTTTGGCAATGACACATCGCGTGACAACATATGTTCAGGAAAATATATAGTTTATAATTAGGAGAATTGTCCATTCACCCCAAGGGAATGGTGTAGATAACTATGGACATACGTAGGTGGAATCCAAGATCTGTACTTATAGGAAAACGTTTGAGTGAACGAAAAACAAATCCCTGGTGCATTGCCTACTTAAATTAACGAATCTTTAAAAAACGCGTTTAATTCAATTAGCTCGTGTTGAGATACTTTTTTGTAGCGCTGTAATCTCTGGAGACTGGTTTTATTTGTGTGCCGGTCCCTCTCCTACCCCGTTGTAATCGATGTGTAGACAAATGTAACGCCCTTTTAAGTTGATGACTCGTATGTCTCACTGTCTCTCTCGTATGAGATGGATGGAGATATAGGGCCAGTGAATTATGTGGTCTTTTCAAGAAGGGATAAGAAAGCGTTATTAGATGTGTTTTTTATTACACCTGGCTCATTTTTCTGTAGAAAGATTTCCTATGATAAGGATTTTCTGATAGTCATTTTATTATTGCAAATGTAACAAACACAAACATCGTAAAAGGTCAGATTAATGAGAGATGAGGTGCTTAATCATTATGTTGTTATATCAAAATGTTTTATCATCAGGTATAACTGTTCAACTAATTAAAACGATACGCAGAGTTACGTAACCGACCGTAGCGATCCCGAAAATTAGGCTTTATTAGGGTGTCAAAGTGGCTTCAGCATATAACGTACCGTGGAACAGTGTTGCCACAAAGTTATTTGATGGTAACGAGGCAATGTTTGACGAACACTACAAAGTTGCCGCGCGGACAAACGTGGTACGTCGCCGGAAATAAACCTTCAAAATGTATCGATTTCACCTAATACATATCATGTGGTAATAATCAATGCAAAATATATAATGTCTTAAATTAGAATAGGTACGCAACATAGACTCGCTGCTACTAAACTATTAATCAAACCCATTGTACAGCAATCGATGTTGGTACTTGTTACAAGCTATTCTAGACTCCATTGTACTTACAGTACCTACTGAATTATCTTTATCGCACATTCTTTTTACGTAGTACTTTTTTTTTGTTTTTACGTATTGATTATAATTATTGGTATGTATTCAAGTCAATTAAAATAGCTTGTGTGTTAAAAAATAAGGTTCCTACAAATGTTTTTAATCTGAAATATTGCGACTAATTCTGGACATTGAGCTGGGACTACCATAATATTTCCCCCAACAAAGGCATAAATTGTTTCGGAATAATTAAATATTGATATGATTTTCGAGTAAGATTCATTGAAATCGTGTGATATTTCAGGCGGTGTCTATAAAGTATTAATAGCATCAAGTTTATAGATAATGAATATTTATGACTAGCCTACACTAAAGCCCCGAGCTAGATACCACATTTGTTCATAGTTTAATTTATGAACCTAGTTATAGTTTTGTTTTCATTTAGAACAACTTTTATAATTTGTTTGTAGGTACTGAAATCGTAAATTTTCATATATAATAGCACAAAAAATCACTTGAGAAAATGCATTTTTTGTGTTTCTTCTACCCACATAAACCATGTTTTATTATCTGTTTGGACATTTTATCCTCGACTGTCCAAGGACGGGCGTGCACTGGGCTGGAGGTAATAAAATCAACGAAATGGCTTTGTTGTGCCTCCTTGAGGTCTTTTGAGTAAGAATAGTTAAAATTATTTTTAACTGTTTATAAAAAATTTAATCATGGTAATTGGGAAACTTGTATAAAGTAAATTGGTTTAGCTGTTGTAATACTGGCTTAATCTCGGTAGTATTATTTTCATAAAAGCGCTGTTTATTAAAATTTCACAAATACAAGCAGAAAGTTTATTGTGTTTCAGTTTTACTTGATAGCAAATCGAAGGCTACCTGTATTGAATGTTTAGGTTAAACCGTAATCCGTCAATACAAATCGCGGAATGCTTTAATTTGGATCGTGATATTTATCGAGCGCTCAAGCTGCCCCATACAGTGCGGACGCCTACACATTGACATGCAAAGCGTAGCTCATAATGTACATATGAGTGCCAACAATGCCCGATTACAATACTAAAGTAGCCACGAAATGGATACTCAGCTCATCTTACTCCAAAAGTTGAATATGTGGATTGTAGGGTTACGTTGAATTTACTATGTACGTACATTAAAGAATATTCAATTTTAGTACAACTATAAGCGGTAAATTACATAGACTTTATAAAAGTCATAAGTTCATGTCATCCTTGTACTAGACTCGGACAGGTTCATGCACTAATTGGTACAAAGAGCGATAAAAAGCTACTATCACAATACGGTTCGTAAAACAATACCCGTAATTTGAAGTCCTTTCATACAAATACAGCCAGACAAATGTACAATCATTTAGAAACATGTTATTACTATAACATTTCCTAATCTGCTTCCACATTATCTAGATTAAAACATTCTGTCAACTTTATCGCGCTACGAAACACCTTTGTGTTCACATACGCAGCAAAATGCAATCTGTAAGCGTTTAATCCGGAACATTCCAACTTGATTTGTGGTTGTGTAACTGTGCGCAAACAAAAGCTACTGCACGGGCTTGTGGCTGCTATAAGATACTTTTTGCGGCAGATTTGTAGAAATTCTATAATGGTGTCTTACGGCCTATATCTAGCTTTGTCAAATCATATATAAAGACTTGTATAAGTCGCACAAATATATTGTGTATCTTCTCTTTTGTCCTTGTCCTTTTTTATCATTTTACGAATTATTTCGTTTTGAAGCTATCGATTGGTAATCTTGATATCGAATGTTACCTCAAAGTAACGCTTACTTTTACCAAGTATTGTATTAAGAGAAAAGCTCTGGCCGAACGCCAATTCAAGGCTAAGCTATGTCTTGCGTTAGAATCGGAGCATTTCAATTGCATGTTAGAGAACCTTTTTGACTGAGATTCTACCTACACATCCTAAAGTAATAATATAAATAAACACGAACATTTAAAAGGAGTCTAAAAGAAAGTAAAAAAAAATGCTTGAATCGAATAATAAATTCACATTTACATCTACTTGGTCTTGTTTTTTAGTTCAGATTTAATAAAACAAGCGGCAAAGCTATGCCCTTAAAATAACAACAATAAAATTATAACAAGATTTTATGTGCGAGTTCTTAAAGTGTGTAGGTACCTGGAAATACATTTTCCTACCTGCTTCGATAGTAAATAAACATCTGAAGCATCCGCAAACGTCAGCTCGCTAAATATAAATCTTCGTGCAAAGGTTTTCGAAGGAAATTAGTTTTAGCTTTACACACTTGAAAAGCATAGGTACCTAAGTATTTATTACATGTTTGGAGGTTTTTGAAATAAAAGTTTGCCAAAATATATAAGAGTTTGGTTGGTAAAAGCAAACGTCCACGTTTGACACTAAACACTGTTCTAATTTTAATGGCGATAGTTTGATATATTATGACAAGTGGCAACTGGATCCAAAAAAGTATCTCGGTCTGAGCGTAGACTGCCTAATTTCGTATTATAAATGAAAATAAATTATTCACTAGTGCTTTGTATCTGACACAAGACACTTTTGCACAGCGCCTCAGAGCCACATTATATGTTGCTTAGTACCTAAAGCAATTCACCTGAAACAAAACCATTTACCGAAACGTCATTAATAATTCGTTGAATCAGAAATCACATCACAAGAAACCTTTTGAAACTGATAGTCAATAGTGGCGGCGAAGTGCTGGTGTTTTAAGGTTCGGAGCCGACGCAAACAAAGCTAGAACTGCCTGACGCACAGACAAGCGCCCGTCCCGCCCACTCCCGCGCTACCCAAACTATCTTACCCCACACACCTTCAATCATTCAACCCCGTCCGATCGACACTAGATAATATGCGAGAACAAAGACACATTTCATTCATCCCTTTACATACGCAATGTCACCGCACCTAGCATACCTACCTATGTGACGAACATGTCTGCGCGCACAGAAGCATAACGATCCCAATTTCTGAAATGAATCCTTTGACAAGATAACCTCAACAATTAATTAGGGTGTAGATAGAGACCTTACTGAATGGTATGTGGACGGGGATGGAACATGATCGTCATAAAATTTACATTTTGCGAGGAATCGCCGCCAATTAGGTTAACGGCACATCGCTGTGCGCCCTCCCGGCGCGCTGACGACGCGGTACACGGCCACTTCACATCTCTATTTACATATTATTTACTCGTCAGACGAATTCACTCGCTCCTTGTGTCGCCATGCGAGCTATAATTACTCCCTCATTGACAAATCCGAGCGACATTACAGAGTACTCCACAATGATATTAGCGGTAATTACGGCAGTCATCTTACTTAGTTGTATGTTACGCGTATAACACGTCGTTTTATATAATTATAACGATGTCATCTACATCGTTTAGAGTTTATATAAGCACCTCTGTTAGACTCAGCAGACTACAAACAGACCATAACATTACTTGCTAAGGTTGTAAGAAATGTTAAGTAAAGAGTTGTTAGGGTCTACCTAAGCATGTTAATGTGTTTCGAATTACCTTTGTTACTTCTAGTTGCTAACTAAATTAAGGTCAACATTTTTATTGTAGCTATTTCGGATAAACTAACAACTACACAAGATCTGTCGAAAACTTTAGATTTCTTAGGTTATGTTGGTCAACATTTAACAAAATGTATGTGCCTAATATGGTAAAATCTCGCAAAAAATCGTACATCCATAAAAATGTAGAATGTAGAGCCTCCCATTTTTTGCCTTCCACTTCATGAAGATCGGTCAGTTTAAAAACTTTTTTGTGTAAGTTGGTCAAATGGCTTTACTTTCCGAAAGTTTAGCATAAAATAAGGGTTTGCCAAGTAGGTTGGCAGCTCAATGAAGACATTGCCGCTGGCGGAGCTCGTCATATCATTTACATCCACAATGTCTTAGCTTATTGTGTTCTCTGAGACTAACGGCATACATACGCTTCGTAGACGAACAAGATATTCTAATAACATTAATAATTCATACGATGTAAAATGAAAGAATACAAATAAAGGCATCTATTTTTACCGTATCTAATAAATTACCAACAGATACACATGTAGAGATAAACTTTACCTTTCCTTTACCTAAGCAATATGACGTCATCGTAGTAAGCGGAGATCCGTTAGCGCATTTCAATCATCGTCGTAGATATTAATGTTCGATGTCTTCAGGTAGCGTAGGAGTGATAAATGTCGAAGGCTGCCCACACACGGACTGCTTGACTGCAGTTCGACTGCTTCGGTCAACAAACAAAAGCAAGCGGGCGGAATTCGCAAGTGACGCGCGAGAGCGGTCGACATCTCGCGCAGTTCGTGGTCACTGGTCATTGACTAACTGCTCGAGCAGTTCGTGTACGGTCTGCCTAAAATGACACCTGTCGCTGGAAATAGCTACTCCGCTCAACCGGGCCAAGTGCAGGATAATTTGTGTACTGTTAAGTGTGTACTAAGGTACAGATGCATATGCAGTATACACCCACCATGTAGATGTGTAAACTTACTCTATTAACAAGCATTAATAAAATAAAACCACTAAGGCTACGGTGTTTTCATAACTACTAATAAAGAAATACCGATGCGCTCTGTCTCTACCACGTCTCTACGTACAAAATATTTTAATTAACATTGAAAATAAAAGAAGGGACATCATGAAAATCAATGATTCTAAACAAACAAACGCTGGTTTCCGTATTTATAATATCTCTAACAATAGAAACGAATACCACATAGTATTTGTATCTACGAGTATTCCTAACACCCACACATTAAGTCTTATTTAAATCATTTTATTTCAGTGTAAACACAGGTATCATATAATGCCACCATTTCATATAGCTTCATATCTTTTCACTCACAGTAATGAAATTGTAACACAATTGGCTATGAAAAATACTTGATTTTAATCACATTCATACATATTTCTTACCTTATTATTCGAAGGTAAAAATAAAAATAAGGAACATCTGAAATGTAATCTTGAAAGTTAGAGCTCATGGGACGCATCGATTCTCGCCGAGTTTTGTATGAAAGCCTTTCATAAGGTAAAATGAAATCCCTGAAGCTCCTGAGAGCACATTCATGGGCGTTAAAGACGAAACTTTCGAAATACCAAGCAGCAATAAGAATGCACTCCGAATTAACTACTGAATAGGGAGGTGAAGCTGTGGGCCAGTGACAGTTTATTAAAAATACCGCACAACTAACCACAATCCGCCATTGTATTAATAATATAATAATAATAATAATAATAATAAAAATGTTTATTTTCTCATCATCACATAATATTACACAGTTAGTAAATATGTTCTTAAATAGAGACTGGTGTCTGTGATAGGTAAAACCTGAGTTACAGATCACCAGGCTACCCTCCGAAGAGACATAAAAGTATTAATGGAGAGAGAATTCTAGTCTAAATTATAATAGGTATTTTAAACTTAAACTAAAGCTAAAACTATGAGATCAAAAAAGGTTAAATCTATAGGAAGATACAAAAGATAAAATTAATTTTAAATGTGGAGAACATTATCAAAAAAGCAAGAAAGTAATAAGGTGGCTAATTGGATACGAGAAATAGGTTTGAGTGTAGTGGTATGTGTGTGAGGGTGCGTGTAAGGGTGTGTGTGTGTGTGTGTGTGTGTGTGTGTGTGTGTGTGTGTGTGTGTGTGTGTGTGTGTGTGCGTGTGTGAGGGGGTGTGTGTTGGTACGTTTGTTAATGTGTGAAGGCAAGTTTTCATTTATTGTTCTTTTCAAATAAACATTGAGATTTGAGTTTTTTTTTTTTTATTTAAATACGTGTATAATTATAATATTAATATTAGGATACTGGTTTGAGTAAGCATTCCGTGTCATCGTAATCTAACTCATGTAGCCAAGAGCTAACTTTCTGTTTACATTATCCTTATCACTTTAGTATATTATTTTAACTATGTAACTCTCCTGGTGTACAATAATGAATATTTTCTCTTATTATATTCAAAAAAATTGAAATAGCCACAATAAAAGTTAATTATTGTCATTTGGTATGTATTCTTGTCATAGTTTACTGACGACCAATAAAATACATACCAGTCAAGTATTTGTGCGATTCTAGTATGTATCAAATTGTTGATTATGTTTTTATCTCACCCGAAAGAGAAAAAACGTCGCCACGTATTTAGGTACTATTTGAATATTGTCATCAAATTAATATTTTATAATAAAGTCGTAACCAACCAAGTATTTTGCTTTTGCCCAGATATTATTTCTTATATCGAATACTTGACAAAAAAATATAGTAGCGGCTCACACATAGAACATTTTTATTATGAAAATTTTCACTGTTCAAGTTTAGTACTCATTTGCCTCCATTCTTATACGTAGGGCGTTTAAGCAGCGAGTTGCGTGATACGTATAATTGAATTGAAACCCACATCAAGTGGAATTATTGTGGGGACACGGAACAGGCCAATTTGACGAAGCGCACGCATCGCGTTCGATGGCATCGACAATACGACGTACAGTGTCCGTCGCGATCGACGTTGACTCGTCAGCTAACGTCATGATATTTTTTACTAACGACGAGGCTAAATTAAATGTCTTAATATATCGATTACACATAAATGTAAAAATTAACCGACTTCATTTAAATGTATAGAGCCACCTCTCAAATACGTACGTAATAATAAAATTTAAGAAATTGACACCCATTTACCGTAGTTATCGCCTAATACTTAAAAGGATATACACATAGACAAAAACAGACAAAAAGAGAACCTCCTTCTTTTGAAGTCGGTTTAAATGAACTATAGGATCTTTCTTCTGTGTGTTCAATGTTGTCGGATTAAGCAAAATACCTGTATAAACATAGTTATCCTAAAGAGAGGCTCATCTTAATATAATGTATCTTTTTGCTATCGTCAATAATTTTATTAAGTTTCGATTTTACACTTTGATTGCCCATCTCTTCTAGTCTACGTTGAGTGAACTCTGTATATCAAGGCAGAGGTATTTAAGTATTTTGGAAAAGGACTACCGCAACTAGCAAGAGCGCTAGCTTTCATTGCTAAACCAGACTAGCTATTTGCGGTCTAGCTTTATACAAGGCAGTTGCAGTTACATCCTCACATACCAAATACTATGATTATAGTTATATATAATTTAGGCCGCGTCGTTACTGTGGCCATCAAAGTAAATTGTTTCCACGATCCTACTAATCCATTTACCTTGAGGTAATTACTGTGATTAAAATATCCATAATAATCAAAAACCTCAATCTTCAGTAGGTACCGAAATTATCATTTAGAAATAAGCCCTAATTATAACGTTGAACCGTTTAACGTGTATCATTAAAAATGCGTGAGTCTCAACTCAAGTGATATCGTTTTCCTTCTTTATTGGTCGAACTCGAACAAGTACCATCCCGCCAGGTGGATAAAAATGACTCACGACGGCAATAAACACATGAAATCGTAAAGCAGCAGAACATAATACATATTAAAAAGGCATTTGGCGTTCCAAGTCAGGTCCGTGTAAATTCGGCGCGCGGCTAAGGATAATTTAATTCCTCCATTCATGGAGGTGCGAATTTGCAAGTGCGTATCGGAGGGCGCGCCGTCCCCCCCCCCTCCTCCCCTCCGAGCCCTCGGCGCCCGCGACCCTCGCGATGACGTCAACGGCCCACCGCGCACCACCCGATTATAAATATAGCCACGCCACAGGTTTCGGCCCTTATAGCATTCAGTGTTCTCGTATTAGAAAGACTAAAATTTTATTTTTATTCTTTTTGTCTTCGGTATAAGTAATTCATTTATTTAAATTTGGTTATCGTCGTCCTTGTAGTCACCCGACTGGGGGGTTTCGGCGGAATAGTCTATTGCCCTCGCTTCTGTGAGTAGCCTGAAGCAGTGTAAGCAGCATTTAGACTACAAATAATGATATTATCCTAACTCCTATTTGTTCCTGTGTTTCGTTGAAATTACTAATCATGAAATTGAATAATTTGATTTACCTTTCCGGAACCTTCGGTAAATGTTCCTTTGAAATATCTCTTTCCGCTGTGACCCTCTCGCCTTTAGAAATTCTCAGTACAAGTCCCTACCTATAACATTGGTGTTATTCAATTAGTTTGTTTAAAGAGGAACACGTCCGGTTGCAGCGGTACTTTTGGAACAATCCGTACCAATATCACAGTTAATCCAGTTACTCCTGATTTAAAAACAAAACAAACTTTACTTGAACTGAATGTAGAATAGTACTTAAACTACAAAGAAACCAAAAACCTGTAATCTACGAGACTGAAACAGAACTGTATAATGTAAAATTATGTTAAAATTCCAGGTTCTTATTCATTCTCATAATTAATTATCCATATCATGTGCCAGTGTTCTTATTAAAGCGTTGTTATTAACTAAAAGCTGGAAGTTTACACCACATTTCGGAATTATAAAAAAAGCCTGGTTTATAATTAGTTATACAGTTACAGATATGTATGATCCATTACCTACTATCTAAATTATTTGTCTAATTACTGGTAAATTTGACTAGCTCAATAACAATACTATTTATTAAAATTAAACTAATAAACGTTACATTTATTAAATGACAACCACAACTTATTATAAATAACATTAAGTTAGTAAATAATTGTTGTTCATTTGAAATAAACATTAAAAAGCAGATCTGTGAGATCTGAATGTATATCGTCGGATCAGCGGATTATTCATTGTCAGGCGCGGCCCAAGTAATTGTTGTGTAACTATTAGCGTTGATGGATAGACATTTCACTGAAATGAATTGTATTTGTACCTTAACCCAGCATTAATTTCGTATTCATTATTATGGTAACAAGAACAGCCTTAAGAAACATTTCTAAGTGTAGGTGTAAGGCAATACTAATCAAGGTATTAAAGATAAACGTCATGCCTGAAGCACTCATCATCAAACGTAATTTGTTCTTGATAGACGCCGGTTATTTGCCTACATAATACCTATAAACATAAAAGTAATTATACTGTTCAACGTCAACACACAAGGCATCATGTGAAAATTATAAAAGAACAAAAAGTATCGCCCCAAGCGGAACGTGAACTAATTTCGAAAAAATTATAAAAGTAACAATTATGTACCAGATATTATTTTTACGTGCTCCGACGCAAATCTGTTTAAAATACACAGATACAATTCTCGAATATTGAGCACGTAGGCGTATAGTAATCATTCTCCAGTTAGGACTGGTGTGACATTTAAAACCTACGCTTTACCTGTGGCACGTGGCGTCAATTTACAAACGTTCACATCGCGCTCGCGGTGTATGCACTCCGGCTTCGGCCGTCGAGTGGCGCCTCACTTTTCCACCGACAATACCGATAGCCTACAACCTTTTTGATCTTTTATCACGAAATATGCCAGCTGTGTCGGCTATTCGTACAAAAGGAAAGGGGGATAAAGTGAAAACTGGATTTTTGACACATGTATGTGACTTTAGAAACGAGTGTTTGTATATTAGTTAGCCAATTTAGCTTGTGTTGTGCAATGAATTATAATAACTAATAATGAATATGATTGTAGGTACCTTTATATATCTTGAAAATATTGTAATAAACACATTTCTAATACGGTATTCCTATTTTTTTTATAAAATATAAAAAAACCACCACAATCATATTCAGCAATCAAAAACGTATATTTTTGTCTTTCTACTATAACTCATATCGAAAATAAGAAGTTATTTAAAATAAAATGTAAATGCCTAGCTACCTCATTAATAAACCAAAAAACTTGTCTGAAATTAGCTAAATAATCAGCATCATGCATATTAAAACATTTCAAATCTTCATAACAAGAATTATTATCCAAACAAGAATAATAAATAAGTTATAAATTTGTTAGGTAGCAGCGCGACAAATATTACTTAAAACTTTGTTGAAAGTAATTGAATACACTCCGTGGTTCGCGAAAGAGATTCAGTCAAAACGCGTTACAATGAGCGATAGTCAGCGATCAGTTACGCTGTTTGTAATTCATTACGGGTTCTTTAATATTACTTTGCGGTTGGTTCTCTTCAGTCAACCTTACAAATAAGATTAAGGAAAAAGTTTCATACTGAAAGTCGCCGGAGAACAGACGCGAAAGCCGCACTTAGACCACAGTTAATTTGTTTTTATTGTAAAACTTTCCACATTTTCAGTATCCTCAACGGTAATGTCGGCGGTATGTTGTGTCGGGTCTGCATCACTGCCATGTGAATCCTATTACTTCAGCGCGGATAAAGAAGACTAGACTTAACGGACGCTATATCACATATATTCCTGTACGATATAATTGCGTCTCCAAAAATAATGTTATGTTTAACAAACAAATACCAAACTAACGTTTTATATTTCAAACGTATTGTGCTTAATAGTAATCCGGTCAAGCAAAGGAGCGTATCTGCTGAACTTTGTTTACCGCTGAATCAATTGTCTTACAAATCCTCCAGCTCGTATAAAATTCACTTTACGGTAATCAAATCTTCTGTTATGCCAAGGGCAATAGAGGAAGGAGGTGAGACACTTTTCCTTTTTTCCGCACTTGTTTTTAAAGGTGTCTAGGATAAGTTGTCATGGAGAAAAGTAATATCATGCCTTCGAATGTTAAAGTGAGCTTACTTTATCATTTGGCGTACTATTATTAACTTGTATTTGCACTTGTTAAATGTTTTCATACTGAGACCCCACTAAATAATACAAATCATTAGAAAGATTCTTCAAAGTCATATACGTGACAATAGGAAAGCTGAATTTTATCAATAACATGGAATGGATTGCAAATATTTGTGCCATTTGTACTAATTAATAAAAAAAAGACAAAACAATTTGACAACAATCAATAAGTTCAGCCTATAAATGGTTTGAAATAATTATTTTTCTTGCTGCCATTTAGAACACCGATATTATATTTCGCTAGGGTACAGATACCGTAATTATCTGAGCGTAGAATTAATTTCGTAAAAATTTCTTTGTTTCAGATAAAGGACTGTTAAACCAACCAATCAGTCTCAATCAGAGACATCTGACTTAAAACGAAAAAGGAAAAGGTCCGTCTATTAGCGGTGAAGGTCGAATAATGTGGTCGGGCATGCGCCCAGCGGGTGCTCTCGTCGTGTTGTGTACTTAGTAGCAGGAGATGCCCGTGTGGTGGGGGGCGCGGGCGGTCAGCATGCGCGTGTGCTGCGTGACGACGGTGCTCGCGGCGCTGGCGCTGCGCTCCGCAGCCGAGCCGGCTCCGCGCCGCTACCCCGCCGAGTGGCGCAGCGGGCGCGAGCTGGCGCGCTCCCGGCCGCTCCACGAGCTGTTCGAGCCCGAGCCGGCGCCGGGCGAGGCGTACGCGCCGCCTGCGCCGCCGCCGCTGCCGCCCGGCGCGCTGCACAACGAGCGCCGCCGCACGCGCACCGCCAAGCGCGCGCCGCACCAGCTGCCCTCGGAGATAGCCAGTCAGATGATGTTGCGAGCCTCGCGCTCCAACCGACCCTATGACGTGCCGCAAATTGGTAAGTACTTATTACATTTTCCACATACGTTTTCGGTAATATTTAAGTACTATAGGTACCTACATGTCAATCGTAATAGACACGTTCGTAAACTTGCTTGTATTTGTAATTCGACATCAGTATAGGTGGTACCTCTAACTTTCGAAACCTTTCTCTATGAGCAAGAGATATGAAAGCTATATAATCTAAACTTCACAGTGGTTTGCGGTTCAAGCCTGAACAAACAGTCACACTGTCGGGAACCCTGTGTGTTATAATAATTAAGTGTCTTAGGAAAGATTAGGATTTATTTACATGCAAATTCCTCTGGCTAATCTGCTGCCCTTATTAGAAAGTTTACACGGTTGTTTAGCATAGTTTGAACCCTTCATCAGATTTGGCTATTATTTACGCTGTGTAGGTACGAGTGTTGTACCAAATTATAATTTACACAGCGTTCCGTCTACGATATAAAACTAAAACAGTTATACACGTTCATAAGTTAATGGTCGTGATGAAACGCGTGCTGTATAGCACCTAACCTGCGTTGGAAGTCGTTCAACAACAATCACTTAGGTTTAGGTTCGCATGAACAGAGTTGGCATATGTGGTCGAAATCCCGCATGCTTTGTCCGTTCCGGCAGTTCGCCCGACAGGTGACAATATTCTGTCGGCGACAGAGCGCGGCGCACGCCTCTGTGCCCACTGTTACTAATTATAAGTAGGCGTGAGACTCTACTCCTCACTCAGTGTAACAGTGTGATACTAATACTTAAATTGTTAGGACACGACTGATATGGTTACGATATTTATAAGTAATAAGTTTCTATGTTTAATCCTGACATATACCCAAGACAATGTCGCAATTAATATTCTTGTACAGAATACTACACTTTCTAAACTTCTCGATTTCTGAATAGTACTATTTTTAGTCGTAGTTAAAAATAATACTTTATCATATATTACTACAATTTATTCGTATTAAGATACCCAACTATTAATTTAGAATATAATGTCAAAATAATAGACTGTCCAATTTTCTACCTAGATTGGTTAACTATAGAGAACTTTATAAGTGACCGCAGTGTTCTGAACTTCGGATCGCCTTTGACCGATCAAAGGACCGAACTGTTTGAAGATAGAAACCTCTAATGGCCACATAATTAGGTAACTCGCTCTAGGACACTGATTAACACCAAAATACTACAAACCTCTAAGAACTTTACGTAAGGACTTGCTATTAAATACGAGAACATATAAATCAAAGATATTTCGTAACGGATAGCCATATTCTTTCTCAAAATATCATAACACAAAGCATTATTGATTCAGACGTTTTTGGCCGGATCAACAATCTCACTCACCGTTTGATGAGGGTACTGCTTAACAGATCATAAACGCCTTTCTTCAAATCAGTATTTTTTTCGTCAAAGTATATTTTGGTATGTTGCTGACTTCGGGTTTTTATCGCCCTAAATCTAAGTCTAGTAGAGTCTGTATGTGCTAGAACTAAATTTCAACAGAGATAGTACCTAAAATAATTCCAGATAAATTTGTTATAAAATATAATTAGTTCACAAAAATGTTAAGCAAAAAACAACCTTATTTCAAACAAAAAATACCCAACCTTTTAACAAAATCCTATTAATTTTCACATTGTTATAATTTGCATGTTTACAACCAATTACGAAACTACAGGAGCCGAGCTTTCTTTGAAATGAAAACGTTAAAATGATTAAATACATACCTACGAACTTTTTAAGCATTGCGACATTTTGAAGTTTTACATAATGTGGGGAGTAGAGACCCTAAGGTACTTTGATCGGGGATTTAAATGTGACTTTACTGTCTTTAGCTGGAGGGAATTGTAAATTAGAAAATGTAAAGAGAAGTCTGAATGGGTGTTTTGATATGTGGAGTAAGTAGGGCGAGTGTTATACTCGTATCGTAGAGTTGAAAGGCGGCACGTAGCGGAGCGGGCGGAGAGCTCGCCTGCACACGTAGGCTCTTCGATTGGGAGGCGACGCACCACGTCCGAGCCTACAACGTGCTACCCTTATAAATTCTCACGACCGTATTTATTTTTTTTCTTCGCGGGAAACTTTTATCCTAAAAATAGAACGAGTAATCCTCTCAATGACCGCAACATCTCATTTTACAACAAGCTTTGCACATTTACGTAACTTTTATATGTATTTTATATTTATAGTCAACTTATACATTTAGCGTACTGCATAAGCGTTTCAGTTTTATAACTAGATCAAGTGCCTAGTTCCCTTAACAATTTTAATTAAAAACGGTATTATTCCTAAACCGGGCTTATGGCATCGTTAAAATACAGCCGGGAAATTCTAGTCATATTCTTTTTAATTATACTTTAGGGTAGCTTTATCATATAAAACAACAGATCGTCGGTCTAGATCATTTTGATAGAACAGACTCTTTTATATTTCTAGTTAATAACAAACATAATCCTCTCTGCATCTAAGTTATCTACAACTAGCAGCCCGCCCCGGCTTTGCTCGGGTGCAACGCTGATACCAAATATAACTACGCAATCATAAAGTTCTGTAGGGCGAAGCACAGCCTTGGCCGCACTATTTGGTATAGGCACGACCCTCGGCCCCCGCGCGGCCCTTCGGCCGGTATCGCCGCAACCGCTATGTACCTACATTTTAAATTTGCAATATCTTTGAAAATATTCATTTAAATTACATGCTGTAAAGGGCAATATTGACCTATATTGCATGCACAATTTATTAAAGGTACTTAATTGGATAAGGATTAATACTGTATTGCTTAAAATTCGCTTTTCCGTAAATAAGTAATAAATAAACGATAAAAATGGTTATTGTGGGTTATCCTCAAGAGATAGACATATGCCATCGCTGACTTTTTTGTAGATCTTTTTCAGGTGCACAATACTGTAGTACATTATTTTAATCTATCTCATAGGGTTCAGACAGCGTTTGCAATGAAAGCGCAAAAAATGGGTTCATTTACGACCTTACATTAGAAATCTCTAAGATTATCGGTATTCCTCTACTATATTATGCATGTATTATACATATAAACCTTCCTCTTGAATCACTCTATCTATTAAAAAAAACCGCATCAAAATCCGTTGCGTAGTTTTAAAGATCTAAGCATACATAGGGACAGACAGCGGGAAGCGACTTTGTTTTATACTATGTAGTGATGATGCACACGCACACACATATTTTCTTCTATACTCACATTATATTACGCTGTTTCAAGTTACTTAAAAGTGGAACTTAATCAAGTAAGATATTCACAAGGTTAGAGTCTTCATAAAGTTGTTCCTTTTTATCATAGTTGAACCAGTGACCTTTTAAAATTGAAATAACTTTATAATAATGCCAAGCGTTGTTGATATCAGATTTTCTGGAATATCTTTTGAAAAATAGCCATTCTCAGTTAACCTTTTACTTTTAACAAGAAACATTTAGATGTTCGCTTTACGCTCACAATTTCATTAACTTTCATTGTTAATTAGAAGCAGTTAATCAATAAACGCGTTTAATACACTTGGGAGATTACTTTATAACAATTCTCTGAACAGCGGAATTTAAACTATTTAAAGTCTGTTAGATTGTAAAACTCTAATTAAATTGAGTGGTTTTACAATTATATGAATGTTGTACTATGGGCTAAATATCAGATCCGAATAGGATCTGTTTCACAAAACATATCACTATTAGCTTTTCTTAAATAAATAAACTCAAACATGTTTTTAAATAGATGATCTATCTACCAAAAGAAATTGAAATGATAATATTTCCATTACATAGACATTTGCAAAAATAATAATTTTATTACATTATGATTTTAACTCATTCTAAGCTGTAATTTAAACCATTCAATTTAATAAAAACTCAATTTTAAAGAAATCTGAAAAGTAATTTATCTTACACCCAACATGTAACATTAAAACCAAATAAATATTTCTTCTCAGAATTTTAAATTTAATTTTCGTAGCATAGTTAATATCTAGTGATAGGTATAAACTTAACACCTGGTCCTAATCAAATCTGAATTATGTTCATACGTCGGTTCGTTATGAGACTGTCATATTATACACGTGCCGTTTATTACACTATCATCGGCTTACAACATGGATACGATGTTTATTACAAGAAGTCTGAACAAAGATATTTATGACTTCACCTAGAGAATACATTCTGTACTAAATTTAACATTAACTTGCTACAATATTGCAGAACACAAGACCACAATATAGCAGATGTTGTTAATCTTAAAACGTAGTCTTAAAGTCTTGTGTATTTCTTACATTTACTCTACAGTAGCTACGAGTACGTATTGTACTGTAAAAGGTTACATGTTACGTTTGTTGGGCATACAATATTATAACCCCGGCGATACAGCTATTGTCTTTTTTGTTTACGTAAAAGAATATAAATAAAAAGTAATCGCGTTAATTCCAGTGAATATGTTATGGTGGGTTTTATTTCTCTGTTGAACATGGAGCTCGGAACGTTCTGTTAACGGTCGTGAGGATTACCGGTATTACGGTTACGCTTAGCTAAAGGATTGCTGGCTTCAGTCACTGGCATATTAGCGTGCTAGTCGGTACCACCAGAATACCGCCTACTCTACTTAGCTAACAAAACAAAAGGCAAACTTTAAAAACTGCTTTTATTTATTCATGAAGCCCTTTACGTTTATTCTTTCTCGATATTTTCTCAGCGAAAAGTTATCAATACATTTTCTTCTTAACCACTTTATTTTACATTATGGATGAACTATCTGTAGAGCTTCTATGTGTGGGTATCGTATCTTTATCTTCAATTCTAATTCCAGCTTGTAAAACTTGTATTGCCGTTTCTAATTCCTGGAATATGCTATTTTAAACTCGCGGGAAGCTCTTAATCGAGATAAGACGTTTTATGAAATTGCTGTGTCCCGTACGGATAACAGAGACATTCTAATTGTATTATGTAACTTTAGACGGTGAAGATTCCAATATTATCATTTGAATCCACATATTCTGAAGGAGTATGGCTTGAATGAGTCAAGAAGATTAGCAAGAAACTAGTACTTAAAACAATCCTAATTTAAGCATTTTTCGATATGTTATACCTAGGTCGTAGGTCATACTCAAATCAAAAACCATCACTGAATAAGCAAAGACCTAAATTGAAATAAACATGGATATGATAAACAAGAATAAAATGTTGTCCCGGTAATCCCCCCGGGATGTGACTGAACCCGCAAGCAACAACTAGTATAAAACAAACATGAAATCAATCAAAAACAACCAGTTTAGTGTATAAGTATACAGATCATATTATCTTTAATAGCATCATTAATTAATATTTACAAACCGATATCAATTGGACGCAACAGTTCAATAAAATTCACATTCATATTTAAGCTCAAAATTGTAACTGAAATATCCACTGTGAAATAAACCGCTCGACGAGAGCACTCGTGAATACGAACTTCACACCAGTGTAAATTAACATGCAAATAATACATGCGGTTGTTATATATAATTGTTGAAAATCAGGACATATTTACTGTACCCGGCATGAACACATATGCAAACCCGCAAACAAGAAATTACCACTGTGTGTAAACTCATCCGCGATTAAATAACTTTAGGTATACGTATTTACGTACGCAAATTAAATTACCATCCGTACAAAAGGAAACAAGCGGAAGAGAGTGGAGCAAGGGATAAACAAGGTTATGGCTGACCTTTGATGAATACACCTTTCTAATACAAGAAGGTTTTACCTTTTGGGTCAACCATTTAAAAGAGGACTTGGCTCTCTTATATGGATTTTATTACATATTCTTACCACAAATGACAGTACTTACCAGCCTCGTTAACTGCTCGGGAGTCCCTTAAATCTAGTCTCCATCATAATATAACCCGGACACGATTTATCCCCGTCCACTACACTAAACGTGAGAAACAAACTAAACCGTCTAGTGGACACCCTACTGGGCACATTAAGGGGCACGACGGAGTGCAAATGTCAGCAGTATTTGCATAGTAATTTGCAACATTGAAATAAAATATCGCAAGTTTCAAAGTAATTTCTATTGTTACTACACTGTACTGTGGCTTAATGTTTGTGCTAAAATCCGGGTTCAGCAGAACGATTTGAGTGTTTGTTTTGTCTGTATTTTCGCGGGCACCATGGTGAGTATTATTCATGGTAAGTCCTACAGCTTTGTATGAATGGCGATGTTAATTACCTCGTCGAGTTGTTATAATTGTTAGTGGCTGCCGACAGCTGGTTGTGCAGCGTACGACCGCAAATGACAAAAGCATCGAAACCATGCACATGTTTACTGAAGTTCGCTTAAATTAATTTTTTGACACATTAATTATGAAGTGTTGAATTGTTTTGGTAATTGCTTGTACTACCTTAATAGGACCAATAACCGAAGGCTCTGCTTGCATTGGTAGGTATTAAAAATAATTGATAAATATTGTTTTTGACAGATGTAAAAAGGTTTCCTTCTTAAGGTACAGTCAGTCTTTACCGACCAATATAACCAACAAAAAATTAAAGCCATAAGAAAACTATTTTAGTAAACACTACATCTTAATTACCAAATAACACAGAAATAAAAACTTGGAAAGAACAAGTAGGTCATATTACGACAAAGTATCTTGTAGGAATGCAAAGACAGTGTTCATAGGTCACGAGCAACAGGTCCATTAACCACTTCCGACATCACTACAACACTGGTTAACAAATACATAGGTATCATTTACTGCGGTTTTACTCACACTACCATTTTAAAACCTTGTTGCAAAAATAAACTATGTTTAACGTTTGTATCGGTGTATGTATCTTTGGTATTTTAACTACTCAATGATTAAACAGATTGTGATAGTTGGGGAATTGATTGCAAGAGCGATGAAGCTTATTCAGCTATCAGAGAATGTCATAATTTTGATTATAATTGGTCAAAGCATTTAAAGTTTAATTTGACATTTCATGTTTACAACTTAACAATTTTAAATTAACTTTGCAATTATAAATGCTTGTTCATAAAATCAATACGCTGAGTATTATTTACGAAAGCTTTCCTCAAAACTTTGTAAATCCTTCTTCATGGTGAAATCGCTCGTAGATTCGATGTTCATTAAACAACTTCGGCATTGTTCGGCCAAAAAGAGAAGGATGGAATTTTGAGTTTACTGTTTACCCGCCTTTGCCATAAAACGGGCACTTTTTTCCTCTTTGGTTGTAATTAATCAATCAACTAGCACTAAAATATAGCTTGTTGGCTTGAAAATTTCTCACAGATATCAGATAAACCATAAATGGCTCATAAAGTTAATCTATTGGTTCATTTTTTTTTAATCCCACATTTATTATATTCCGATTTTCATTCACAGATTTTAACAAATAAATATCCGAAGACACGTGCATTTCAAAGTTATATCGCACTAAAGATATTTTATAAAACATAACACATAAATCTACTACATGAACATTTTTGTTCGAGTGATACATTCACACCAACAACATATTTGCTATAAATTTAATTTAAAATATTAATAGGCTGAAAACATATCACGTAATGGTAACCCTTTTTCGTGACATTTTATAGAAATTGTCTCACAGTAGGATCCCCGTTCAATGCGATTCAAGTGGATGTGGGTCACGGGAAATAGCATTTTCTATAATGGAAATACCCTATAGCCACTCTCCTAAGGTATTTATTATTTGTTTTAAAGAGTTTTATATATTTCTGGCTGTTCAATGTTAAACGCTATACAAACTTCCCAAGTCCTTTCAACCCCTTGAAGCTTTTTCGGAAAATCCTTTCTTGGTTCAGTCCTTTGAACTCTGCATGGTCTAATAAACATATCGTCCAGTAATCAGGCCACACAAGCGTAAAAGTAAACCACTTAAGTTAAATATAATATACCTTACCTTATAAGAATATTTTACGATAAAACTTAGTAACCATAGCTATAATATTTTGGTTTCATTTCTTGAATAATTGTGTCCTAGAAGTGATGATAATACGAACTCGAGAGACCTGAAGTGTCTAATATTAGAATACCCACTTACCTACATGCTTGTTTCGCGGCGAAAGCTTTATGGCGAGATAAAGGGAAAATAAAATATTTATGAAGGAAAACAGACAACCGCTTTAAAGTTCAAACGTGCTTGCCATTTCTCTTGCACACTATTTTATTTGAAGCAGGACTGCATTAATATAGTTAGATGAGTTCCGACAGATTTGCTGCAAAATATAAATTAGAAGAAAACCTTTAAACAAACAAACTTATTATTAGCTATCTTTTTAAAAGTATTAAGTATAGTTCAAACATTTTTTTTCCTTTTTTATATTATGCTCAGTTTCATTATGGTGAATTCCTTTTTCTCTAAAAATTACAGAAGCTAATTGAGAATTTAGATTAAAATATCTATAGTTTACTAAGTAATTCTTACATACATACAAACATTTTAATATAGTACTCAATTAATTACATATAGCTACTTATATGAAAGACGAGTACACTAAAATAAGATTTAGATATTAAAACGATACTTGAAAGCTTAACAATTTATTAAGCAAATTCTAACTATTAAATAAATCGTATTCATATCTAATAGCCGCAAATTTAACTTATCAAGTTTAAATCATTAAGCTGAACTGTAAATTTTAGATTAACTTAAACATTCTAATTAATCATAATAATATTAGTTCCAACCCTTTTCAGGTTAATTTTAATTAATCTGAGTCTTGGAGATGTAAAAACATGTAAATCGTGTGCTATTAAATATACCTTTATGTTCGAATTCTATAACAATGAATCTTTTAAGAAACACAAATTTTTTGTGTTACATTATGGCAAAAGGTTTTCGCACCAATCTTCCTGTTTCTACAATTGATTTTGAAACACTTCCCAAAATACCAAAGTTAAATATCTCAATTTATGCGAAATGTTGGAATTTCTTAGAAGCGTAGGCATTTAACCTTCTTAGTGCAGCCATCCAATACTTAAGGTTGAGTAATAGTCGCCGGGAATACGAACATTCATTTTATTTTTTCTGACTGGCTAAAGAGGACCAGCTTTAAACTCACGGTAGAATTACTTCGTCTAAAATGATAAGAAGTGGAAAGCCGCTTACCGGATACTAGATACTAAAAAGTTAGCCTTTAAATCTATTTCTATCTTTGAATTATTTCATAGTTAATTTAAGGATACACTTTACACTTTATTTACATTTTAAATTACATTTTCTTTCCTAGAAGTAATACAATACGAACATCTTAACAAAATAGTTTTAGTTTTTAGATTTATGGTTAATGCCGCAGACTAGTGGTTATTTCAGTGAATAATACAAACATTGATTCTGTCGGCAACTTTCAGATTACTGGATACCTACCAGCCGATTTTCCCTCCACTGTCTAATCATTCTGTTAATTAACGAAAATTATGGCCATGTTCATTTTTTGGATACACTCATATCAAAATCGGATCGTATTTAGTTACAGCAATAATATCTTATTCCGAGAATACCATCGATACCAGTAAAAGAAAAACAATGCTAACATTTTTTGATCACTACATTTGTTTACTAACAATATCATCATTCATGGCTAAGATAAAGTTTTTTACTTAACACGTAGACGAAAAAACAAAAATAGGAAAATCGAACATTCAGTTTGATCAGTTTTTGGTACAAAACGAAGTAAACCAATCGCACTAACTGAGAGTAATTTCCAAACTGGAAGAACAACTTGTTTTGCCTGTCTGGATTTAATGTAAGAGTCCTCAATACATATGTGAATACTTGAAATGAGAGTTGCCACCTTGGAGGTAACTAGTTGTTTATGCATGCGGCCCACAGGAATCTAAATAAATACCTAATAGAAATGCCTTCCATTTTGTCGTCGTGAGAAGGCGTGTAGCTAAGCAAGGATATCCACACTGATGTACGTACTATAAATAACTCTTGTTTGAAACACTTAACTTTAATACCTGAATTAAGGTTAGTTACAAAGGGTAAAAATGTAAACGGTTGTATACTCAAACTCAACCATAACAAAAAAAGAATTTCCATTTCCTGGTAATATATTTGTTTAGCGAACTACAATATTTATACAATCAGACTATTGCATGCTGAGTATAATAAAAGTAATAAATTTATATTAACTTCACACGATACAATATTTGTTTATATTAGTAAAATATGTGATTAACTTTTCCATGTTATATGAGCCGAGCAATTTCATCAACTGGGTAAAAAAATATTCAAAGAAATTATATTTTGTCAATTTTCTCTTATAATTTAACACTATGTATTACATTATATGATTGCCAAGATTTGATTGCCACAGCTAGCTCAGTCACGTACCAGTGCTCAGATTAAGCACTCAATGATTACATAGAACGCGCAAACCGTATATAAATGCAAATACAAATAAAATACGATACAATAATAGGTGATATGTAATGTTTTATATAGCATACTATACAGTCACAGTAAATGAGCTTTTAATTAAAATACAATATTGTAAATATGTCAATTAAAGTTGTAAAATCTAATTATGAGTTTGACAAGCGCTACGAAATCGCGAGCTGCATATTACATTAGTTCGTACGGTTTACTTGCCGCCGCAACTGACGCAGGCTATAAACGACTTGTAAACTAAATTAAAAATGAAAGAGAACGAAATAAGTAGCTGCATATATTTTTAACATCATACAGGGAAAATGAAAAATACTTATAATACATTATTTTTCTTTTTACGTGACTTCGTATATTCGGTGTAATTTTTTGGACGGCGAGGCATCCTCTCCCTTCTTAACTTTCATTAAGCTTTATCTCATCGACATGTTCTTGCTTCGAAAAAATATAAATTATGCCCCTTTTTTATTATCTTGTGTCAGATTAGGTAGACTTTTTCGTTTCGCACAAATCGCACTATGTCATGCGTTTACATCTCAAACACTAGAACACAATTCGACACGGAAAGTCAATTAATAAAATAATGCTAAAGGAGTAAACGTGAGATTGCTAACTGTCTTTAAGCGATTAAATATTTCTCTCAATTTGTATTTGTTATAATATTAATTAGCATTGCCTCAGGGACACACTTCAAATTGGTTTAATGTTTCTATCAAAGGAAAATTCAATTTACTTAATTTATTAACTAAAAGCCATTTGCTGGGGCCACGGCTGAGAGATTTACGCTTTATTGTTTGGTCTTATCAAACCTATATTATATCAGAGAGTGCACCACAAACCGCTATAGTTAGATTGTGGTTCATTATTGTGATAAACAGAGAGGTTATATACATTCATATTAGAAAATAAAATTATTTGAGTGAATATGCAATATGTAACAGAAACGGCTAGACAGTAACTAATAAAAAAAACATACATTTGAATAAAGTAAAAACAAAATTCTGTAACAGTCATCGAAATCAAGAAGTAATCTCGTATCACAATTTAGTCGTACACTGCGACGATAAAGTAAATGTTAGGCAGTTTGTTATAAAATATGTTTTGCTGGCAACAAACGCACGTACCATAAACGTTGACTATATCCTTCACGTTTTTCCATCAGCGTTGTGATAAGTGAAAGTCGTTTACAGACTGCGGAACAACTTGCTGAGTTGTACGGGAAATTGCTTGGTAATTCTTTATCGCTGGTAAAAATTGAAACAGTGATTGAATATACTTGTAACTTTGATACAATAATTATGTGAACGTATTTGCGATAATAATAAAATGATGAAATATATTTACGTTATTGGTCACTAGCTTTCGCTCGTGGCTCCGCTTGCAGGATTCGGATATTGCGAAATAAAGTAGCATATGTTCTTTCTTGGGGTTTATATAATAATAATATTCCTGGACAATTCACACACGGTATTCTGATCCCAAGCTAAGTCTAAGAGAGCTTGTGTTATGGTAACCAGACTACTGATAGACATACATATATATTTCTAAATACATACATATTATAGATAAATTACACCCAGACCAGAACAAATGATCGTACTCATCACACAAACATTTGTCCTAAGTGGGAATCGAACCCACGACCTCCGGTATAGCAGTCAGGGTCACTAACCGCTAGACCAACAGGCCCGTCCAAGCTTATTCATCGCCAATTAAAAAAAAAATATATTTAGTACGTTTACGTAGCAGACCGGACACACTTTTGATAATATTAGTACGGTTTACTATGACGTAGTACAGTATTGACACTGATATTTGCAACAAAAATAGACATAACGTTTCCTTAGCGAACATATTTGTCTCATATTGAGCACAAGGGGCTACCTTCATCTCTTATGACGGAACCTTAGTCCTTTAAAGGGCATATGGAGGGACAAGGGTCAAGCACGGACAGACCTTTGATGAATGTAACCGATCAAGGATTGTTAGCACATAACACGCCTGAATGCACAATAAGGATACTACATATAAGGATACAACGGATTATAACAATATCTCATTTTTTAATTGAAATTTTATTTTTTTTATCGGGTCTATTGCTGAATGACTTTGCAAGTTCTAGACAAGTATTAACCTTTTACTAGCTCAGCAATTATGGAATCGGAATTTAGGTCAAAGTAAAAAATAAGAAAACTCTCTAACAACTCTCTATAACTGATATTATTTAGTTGTAGAGATCCTAAAACTTCTCACCTTGCCCCCAAACTCGTACATAGACTAAGGTGTGGTTGTCTTACTTAGTACAGCGCTAGACAGTCTCAAGGGTAATAAACAGGTAACTGTACAGTTGAATAGTTTGACAATTATTATTAAGCTCGAAACTTACAGTTATGCTAAATATTTACTAATTAAGAGACCTGAGTGCTACGTAAAATAACGTTAAGACACGTCAAGTATTCAAACGAGTATTTTTATTAATTAAACCGCTTAATAAACTGTTTATTCGTTACTCGTTGACTGTATAAGTCTCCAGTCAATTATTTTCACCGCATTAAACACTGTCGGCGGGCAAACGATCATGCTAGTCACCGCATTACCCGAGGCGCTATTGCGTCACCAAGCTTTACTGACATGTGCACTCGTAAGTCTTCAGATTTCCGTAAGTCAGGGTGCGAAACGCAGCATCACATTGTTGCTACGTTAATCTGGTATTATCTCAAAGCTTGGTACTTCTACGACAAGCGAGTCTATTTACATGTTCCTCGTAGCGTATTCGTAGCACGCGTAGCGCGGCGTAGCAAAGAGCAGATATTTATGTTGTTATGCTATAGTTCCAGTGATATAAAATACTTTCATCGCAATATAATTTCTTGTGTATAATTAAAGATTCCAATAATCTCTCTTCGTTTTAATAGTAATAAATAATGTAATACGGCATTTCAAATATTTTTGTTGCTAGTATTATTTTAATGATTATTTTCATAGTACTGCTTTTGGAATTCAACAATTTTTTATTAGTCCACCGATGAGGATTCATGAAAGACAATAGATTCCAAAGACTTAGTTTTACAACTTTTTATGTCTAGAAACAGTCACCAGCCACAAACAACCACAGTATGCGTTTTTATATGAAACGAACACATATGAAAAAAAAACACGATTAAATAGTAAGGAAACACTGTATATAACATATACATCATTTTTCTACAGCAAAAAGGAAACAATTGTAGTGCAAGCTCACTTAAAAGTAAATCCCACGAGTTCAAATAAAGCCTTCATTCATAAGTATTTCCGACAACGTAATAACTGAACATTTCCACTGACCATAATGGCCAACAAACCTCGAATCAAGCTACTTAAATATACGTAGTAAGTTTAATTCATTACATAAAGCAGCTTTATGGTAGCATATACCCGCCTTGGAATAAAATTAAATTAACTTTTTCTCGGAATATTGTGGTATGCGCCACGCTCGAGTCCCCCTTGTAGTTCAGAGAAGCTGTAAACGCCCACGCCACCCAGACCGCGGCCGTATAAAGCTATACCATTTAAAAGCACCTCACTATACTTCTAGTTCCATAGCGCTATTTTTTACGATCAATCCATTTAGCCGTAATGAGATATCGCTGTATTTAATGTGCTCATCCTAAGTGTAGGGCGGAAGTTAATATGGAAAAATGTCCGTCATAACTCCCGCAATGTAACCCTTCCATTCCGTCTAATATAATTTCACTAAGACGAATACTCACGTCACGCGGCTCATAAAACATGCGGCTCGACGTCCATTATGCAGGCGATCCGTATTCATTCGCACAAAAACTAACAGGACCTTTCCATAACACTAAACACTGTATACCACTCAACCCGCACTTGTGTTGATGTATTCAATTAACTTCGTTCATAAACAAATAGATTTCCCTTCTAGGAAATTGGAATAAAATAAACTGGTATTTATGACCTCATTTTGACAATAACAATTCCTAATCATCACTTTTCTACAGAGAGTGGTCAGTATAGTTGAGTCAAAAAACAATCCATCCAAACTCTGCAAATGAAAGCTGTCAAATGCTCACAAATTTCCCTAATTCCATGAAATTGTGGAAATTTATTTAAAATATGAGGTATCCGTCAGACATGTTTAGAAGATATAAAAATTTACGAAATAAAAATGTTCCCATAAATGGTCCATGAAATATTTTACCAGCTGAAAATGTTATTTTTAAACTAAATTGTATCTGTTGTACAGTGCATTTCATTGAATCTATTTATAGTTTCCACTTTTCCGCACAGATTCAAAATTCTGTATATAGACGTCGGAAGTTTTGAAGGTTATACGCACGTTGAGTTACATTTCCCCAACTTATCCCCGCAAGAACAGCTAAGAAACGATTCTTTCCTTAGGCTTGAAACTTTGCTTTTATTTCGGTATCAGGTGTCCATATTAATTTGAAAGAGTATCTTTCCATGGCCTTACGGCAACAGGTGAGTAGCTCGGCGCAGGCGCGGCGCGCGCGTCGATACCGCCCCCCGCGCCCCCCGCTCCGCCCCCGCGCCCTGCTACCTGCTACCCTCGCCCATTCACACACGCACACATGCACACCCACACGTCCACCAGCTACAAAGTGGCAATATTACAAACCGTAGCACATGCACACTAACATAACACTTTCGTAAAAATACTAAACCGTTATAGCCACCTCCGCGCCTCACTGAGACGGATAGTTCACTGTCCTAACTTTACTGTATATGATATATTAAGTTGAAAGGTGTCAATGGGATCAATTGTGTCTCAGCTTCCAAATTGAATTCCTTACTGCGTCGCAGCTGACGTATTATCGCAACAATAACAAAGCGCGTGCGAGGCGAGACTCGTGACAGTGTTTATTGACAGCTAGAGGGATTAGGTACAAGCAATCATAGTAGGGGGAGCGGCAATACTAAGTCACGGTTCAGGTGTCCATCACAACCCGGAAAGCGGGGCTGGCGAACAGCGCACGGCACGTTCATCGCCAGCATTTACTAAGTATCCCTAATTGGTCGTCACTACTAATTTCAACGAGCATTAATGACGTCATAGTACTTTTAAACAGCTCCAAGGTGCAGTTGTTTCGTTAAACGATTTAAAATTAACGTAGATGTAGTCCATTCCAGTAATAGCACTTAATTCGATTAAATGTCAAGGTGGGCCGAGTTCTTCAAAATCGTATCCAAGAAATTAAATCCTGTCATGATTCGTAGAATTGTGAATAATAATGTGATATTAAGATACCTTTATCAAAAGTCTGTCCGTAGACATCGAATTTTTCTTCTTAGACATTGACATATTAAACTTACTTTAAAGTAAGTCTTAAGAATGGATCTTGAATATTTAGAGAGTAACTAAGATGCTGGTGAAAATGTTACCTGAATTTCCAAAACAATTAATAACAAATTGTATCCCAACTAATTCCTATGCATCGTATACTACTTATGAGTAAATAACCATTAATTTATTATCTATCCGTCTTTGAAACAAGCCTATTTATATCTACTTCGTTATCAACGCAGCTGCGCCTATGAGACCGTACATACCTTTCCATGAAATACAGTTTATTTGGAAATGAACTTCAAGCATTGTATTCAGGTAAAAGACTTTGAGGATAATACAATTCAGTGACGAATTTCGCGCAAAACCCAATTTTCTTGACGGTAAACATAAACCAATGTGACATGTTAGTGATAAGATCGACTCGCACCCTGTGGAGTGAAATCATAAGTAATATGTTTATATATCAATAGCTACGGCTTTCAAAGATACATTCGTATTTCAAGTGATAAATACGCGCATATCATTTACGTCGCTGAGGTTACATATTTTACCATATTTCGATATTTGGTCTGACAATACTTTACTTGACCTAGGTAATACTACGCATTCCCTAGTCACGTTTGTGACATAAAGAAAATGTTTATTTATTTTTTCTCATTTTCACTTACGCATTATAGTTATTACAGTAAAAGTTTTGTCTGACACAGGTTCTCATAAAATATACATCAGCACTTTATTCAAATGGTTATATTT
The DNA here is from genome assembly GCA_905146925.1 of Autographa gamma. Taxonomy (NCBI): domain Eukaryota; kingdom Metazoa; phylum Arthropoda; class Insecta; order Lepidoptera; family Noctuidae; genus Autographa; species Autographa gamma. Next base: position 5,941,842 of record LR989858.1, read on the forward strand.
TTATTTTTCATGAATAAACAATTTGTTATTAGCTTGTAATCGCTCCATCCGCATAGAACAATAAGAAACAAAATCTGCGGAGCATTGAAATAAAGCTTATTATTTTAATAATAATAAGCTTTTTATTTTAGAAGTAGACAGTAATCTGTTTACCTTCTGTAAAGTTTCTTGGAAACAAGTTATCCTTTTTTAGAGAGATTAACTATAACGGATGCTGACTACTTATTTAATAATTAAATAAAAGAAAGCAAAACTAGTTTTAAAAGGCAAGATGTTTTAACCTAAGCACGTTGGTCTCCAGTCCTACAAGCTACTCGTAGCTCTCGGTCAGATTCTACAGTAATTTAAGTACGTCACATCATTAATTTTTAATTTTGTATTCATTGTTGTGCTTTATTTCAATTAATTCTCCTAAAAATAACAACAAAAATTCTGTAAAATATCCAGTGTAAACAATTCCAGCTAACAAAACAATTCTGCTCGGATAGGAAGGTAAACGGAAAAAATTGAAATCTTCTTGTGATAACCCACGCTTAATTTAGAGTTTTACATTTTATTTCTTCTTGTGAAAATAAAATATTTGCTGTCATTAGTAGACTCAGTCCATTTACTTGTACAATAGAGAGAACAGAAATAATTGCAAATGACTTTCGAGGATGATAGCCCACAATCGAAAACGTCAACGGGGAAAGACGAATTTATCAAGTTTTAAGACACGTAATATCTTGGAACATTATATTTAATGGGTTAAGTGGGAAAATCACGTCCTGAATTTCAATAGCGAGGAAATCTATGGGAAGTTGAAGAAAGGTATTTTTACCACGCCCCGGTAGGGGAAGTTTGCTGTATAACTTAGCTTGCCGAGAGAGTTGTAGCAGACAGTTTGTGAAGTACGACCAGGGATTCCTAGAAGACAGAAGCTTCCACATAAATAAGACGATGATTACTGAAGTAAAGATAATTGATTACACATATAAATGTCAAAAGCCGACTTCAAAGTGAGTGCTAATCATTAGAAATTAAAAGAGAATCAATTTAAAAGTTTAACACATGAATTGAAGACCTTGTTTTTAAGTCGATTATAAATCAGTTTGTGGTAACATAGGAGTATGATAATAATATCATTCTGTCCAAAATAATAATTACTCCGAAATACTTCCTTACTTAGATTTAAACTGAGGGCTATTTAATCAAGCACCAAATCTATTTTCTGGTTATAATTACAGCGAAACGTTTACCGTATATTTGTGAAAATAATTATTGGTTGATACGGTTGTGTCATGAAGTAAATGAATAATTAAATATTCCCACTTAGTTAACTCGGTAAGGTATGAAAATATAATCATATTTTTAGATGGAGGTTATTAATATTCAATATATATTTATAGGCTCGTTAAGCTTTTACAGCTGCACTGCCAATAAAGTGACCTCTAAATCTATTGACTATAGACATTATATTCTACGTTTATCTAAACTAAAAGGGACTTTTTCTAAAATAAATTATTGTATTTGAAATAATTACGCACGGTCTTATAATGTTATGTAAGCTCTATTAAAATGCTAAACAGAAAGTGAATTGTTATCACAGGCCCAGCCAGAGTCGGCTAGTTATAATGCAAATGACTTCTCTATAGATTGCAACCTGGAGCAGATTGATCCTATCTGAGAACACCAATAACCGCATAGTAATGTTGTAACTGAGACTCTATCATGCGAGTACGTGAGTTTGTCACATTTTGAGATAACAAATTAGGTTGGGAAACTATTATGAATGAGTGTTTCCAAATTACGCGCTGTAACTCACAGCATTAAGCTTCAGGAGTATTAACAGAATAATCGACTATTATTTTGAATGTTTATTAAGATGCACGCTTGACCAGTACCTAACAAAAAAGAGCAGCTATCGTTTTTACAACAATAAAACTTAGAGGCCTATTTTGCATACAGTTTTTGACAATCCTGATCTATATTGCTCAAATATCAAATTCCAATAGACTATTCTCTTCTCTTTTGTATTTATTTTTTACTTAAACTCTTTATAAAGTCCTGGCCTGTTTTAAGTAACGCCGCCGAAATCTGTTTAAATAATAAATAAACAGCAACACCTAGGTTTTCGTCGAGATTGCCTCTGGACAGGCGAAACAATGCTTCAGTTAGGCTTCAATGTCATTAGAGATTAATGTGTAGCCACAATATACACGGCTCTTAATATAGCTAGCTATTAATTCTGAAGGTTAAATGTACCTTATAGCTAAATATAGTACAAATGCTAAAGATATATACGTTACATAGTGGACACATTAACGTCCCTATCTATCTATATCTCGGAACTCTATTAATATGGTCCCCGTTCCCGGTGTATTTATACATAGTGCAACAAAACCAACTTTTTTTATTAAAGATTATTGGAAGTAAAAATCACGGTATCCATTCCAAGTATGTTTCTACACTACTGCACTAAAATATGTCTATTGCGCCGTACTCTAAACATAGACTTTTGTTATCGATTCTCATTAATTAATCGTATTGCGCTTAATTCGCCTCGTCCCTATGAATAGTTGATAAGTATTCTATTTTTGTCTTGAATAATGATGAAAGAATAAACTATGCAAAGTGCGCTATTATTTTACAAATACAAAGGACATGTAGGATTACTGTTTTGTTAGAATCAATAATAGAAAGGGATGGAAATATAAAGACACAAAGCACTGTCTCTTACGAAATCTCTTACTTATCTTTACGAAAAAAAATAACTTAAACTTTTAACATTTTATGCCTTAAGTGTTTTCAATTGGAGCTTATATTATATTATATACCTTTTATGTTTTCAAGGTTTAATTTGATATACCTGTGCTTCAAAGCCAACGAATCGATGTTAGAACATGATCAGCTGATGCGAGCTAAGTCAGTGAACTTCACGAAGCCGCGTGTTTTCATTTCTTGTAGACTAAGTTTAGTTTGCAAGTTGTAACTAGCAGTCGAACTTAGTCCTGGTCACTTGCTCGACTGAACTGCCTTATCCACGTAAAACCAAGTATCTTAGACGATAAGAAGTTTACCAATAAAAATACTGATATTACTTTAATAATGACAGCGAAACTAACCTTAGCCTTACGAGTATATACTCGTATTATCATCGAAATAATTTTCTTCTCTAGACGTACGCTCCCAGTTCAAATTTAGCTCAATTATATAATATATTAGCTGGATATTTAATTGTTTTTGTTGAAAAGTCGATTGTGGCTATATGGTTCCGTGTATAAAATTTAACTCTCAGTGTACATAATTTTAGCTTAAATTGACTACAGCTACTACTACTTTACACAAAACTTTCAAACACATAATTGCCTTAAATTGTTGATGGATTCCCTGCAAGTATTTTTGTTCTTTTGTTTTACTACGTGAATTTTTTAACTAAAAGCTATTTTGCGACTTTTTCTTTCGCCTTTTAGCTTAAAATGTTTTTTCAACACCTATAAACCGACAAGTGATACGATATCGTTCAATTCAATCTTTGTTTACAGCGTACTCGAAACTGTCCAAGTTTTGATTGATTGTAGCATGTTCCGAAACCAAAAAGACCAATCACAGTAAAGCTGTTACTTTTACGTGTTTGTGCTACGTTACTTTTAAATCAGATTGATTTTGGTGACGTCTGACCATGTTTATGAGGAGTAGAGCTATAATATTCTTAATATGTAACGTTATTTGCAAGAATTTACCACGTAAACGTACCTTATATGTCCACATTTTGATGTTGCTTCACATGATTTTATCGTTTAAAAATTTTCATAACTCTAAAACACTGAAATTAATTAAACCTCAATCGTTATTCCGTTATTATTCAATGCAGAAACCATTACAAAACCAAAGGTGGGGTTTAAGTGCTTCGTTTGAAAACGTCTGCTCTTGATGAACAATTCCTTTTAAATGATTGCCTTAAAATGCAATTATGGTTAGCATTTTCCCTCGTCGAATTTAAAAGGAGCAAGTAAGTGTTAATCCGCGAGTCGTCGGCGTTCTGCACGCGACCACTTGTTAGCGACCGTAAACCGGGCGCGGCGTTAACGCGAGCTCGCCGGATAAAACTGACAACAACTTACTGCAATTTTAACTCCTCGTCGCGAAACTATCCGTTTTTGTCACACATGTAACTATACGAGTTTTATACGTTTTTATGCAGACCTAACTGCTACGGGAATTTTTGGGTTCATATTTTAACCACGAATAGTTTTTCTTTTTCTGAATGAAATATGTTTAATATACACTCACTGCGTTTTCTGCACTTCAGAAATATATCTAGTTTTAATTGTATCGTATTTTCAGAAAACAGAATTTGAAGCAGAAAACAAAACACTAGTTTCAAGAGAATTGATAAAACATTTAAATCAATATATCAAACACATTACAGTCATATACACAGTATATGCTCTAAAAATCTCTATCCATTACATTATTAAAGTTGAAAACTATATTAAGGGTGCTCGTATGCGGCAGATGATAATGTACAAAACATTACTGAATCAACATTTTATTCACTTCCCCTTTCCCACGCGATCCCAAAATAGGTTCTAGAAACAATATGGTTTTTGTTATCGTTTCATTTTCATTTTATTACTAAACTTCGTAGTCTTGTTTATGGTCCTTGATTGTGCATACTTTTACTGCTCCTACCAACTACTTCTACTATACAACATCGTTTCTGGAAACTTAATTATCGAAATTGATTTTAGAGTACCGATTCCGGGTTAGTTATCAATTTAACAGATAAACTATTTATAGAGTAAGGAAGATGAGGTTTTTGGTTAGTTACCCATACTTCTATGTTTAAAAGCGAATCTGAAATACACACCTATTTAAAGGTGCTGTCGGACACATATTTCTAATGACAAAACTAATCTCTACTCGACAATATAAGTTTCAACCTTATCAACAGTAAAAAAATCTAATAATAATATATTTTCCAAAGAGCCTTCTCGGCCCTACATTAAGAGTTATCTCTTAATTCGCTCATTAGAAACTTGAGTAGATCGTGACCAGTTTCTACATTAGTGATACGGCAAGTTTTTAAGTCTGTTCAGAGCAACTACGACGTAAGCCTGTGCTCCTTTGGGAAATTCAGGTTGAACAACATAACTATATTAGTATTTATTCTATTCTTAGAATGTATTTTTGGATTGAGCTGTCCAAAACTTTTAACGAGTTCCATTTGAGAGATGTCCCATACTTAAAGGAGGCGCGCAAATAAACTGTGCGGAATGTATGTAACGGTAAATTTGGAAGGTTTATTATTATAAAGGCTTCATTTTATTTGAGCGTAAACACGACGCCGACGTCTAGCCGCCCGATCGGATGTTAGATCTCGACAAAGCGAACACACACGATACCAAATTGAGAGAATCCCACGTGGCCGACTATTGTCGTCCCAGCAAAATTGCCAAAGCCTCTAGTTTCATTATATTGTTTGAGAACAAGTAGAATCTAATAATAACCTAACGTAAGGAACACAAAGGAACAGAAAAACCCAATATCTAGGTATTGTCAACGCTTTTGGAAAACGCGGACGATGAGACGATTGTGGTGCCCATGGGTTTCAAACCCTGGAGAATGGAGTATTTGTAATGCTTATTTTAGACAGTCTTTTATGATGGAAAACTAGTTATCAGGACTCACATCGCAAAAACGTTCGATGTATATGTATTGACTTAAATAGGCCCGATTAAATTAAAATTCAAACTTAATACTGTAACTAATTGTTCTTTATTATGTGCAGATGTGTCATTAATCTGAATTCAAATAGATCCCCGGCAGTACAGCGGCTAATCGGAAACCTTGTTTGCCACGCTCAGTCAATTTTGTTAATGGATAATCCTTTCCGCCGACGCCGACGGGAACAAATTTTAAATACAGTTTCCGTACAGTGAACGTGCGTTTTCATACATACACATATTTCCATCGACTGACACAGCCTTTATATTCTTATAATAAAATGTTCACTTTATTTTAATGAACTGATATAATCTCTAGAAATAAGCTGCAGCCACGCTCAGATAAAGTCTTTGACATTAAATGCCTTTGCAAAGCTTGAACAAGCGCTCATCTGATAGAAATCGCAGTGCTGATAGAACTTTTAATTCAATTTCTATTGTAAATACCGTTAATATTAATTATGAATTGGATTTCTTCTTTTCTTGTAAAACGAGCTTTCTTGTTTAAATGTCATAGATCTAAAATTAAATACGCCGTTTGTATTCGATCAATCTGAAAAGTACTTTGCCAGTAGATATTTTTTTTTCGTATTCATTTACAACAATACAATAACAATTCATCAAAAAACTACAATCTGAACAGTCTGTTTGTTTTTCGAATAATAGGTACTTTGTTTTTATTTCTTAACTCTACATAAATAAGAACAAGTAGAAGTAGAGGCTATAAACAACAACATTCTAAACTTTACCCACTACCGTATGAGGGTACCGTGAACGTGACACTTTGAATAAAATAATCATACACGGGCTATACTCAGATGAAAAAAACCTCTTAAATAATTTGAATGCTCACTCAACACTGGAGCAAGCACCTACATTCAGTGAATGTGGCCATATTCCACTTTCATAAGTCACGGCGACTTACCAACAGGAACATTTGAAATATGAGAAAACATTTTTGCACCTCTGATCCCACACCACGTCGGCTTGTATGAAAACCAAATTTTATGAATAATGTAATACACGTAAAGCGGCATTCCCACGATTTTAAAATGCTTTCAAAGTTATCTCTTCTTGTATTCATAATATTTCTTGTTTTGTACTTGTTTGAACAACAAATGTATAAATAACTTAATGTTGTCTATTGAACAAACAAATTGATTTTAATTCTTGCCAAATAAGCTCTCTTCGTAAAATGTCCACCATCTTGGGACACGAAAGTCGTTTGTGCTACTTTCTGTTCACGTAACTGTGTTATAATATACTTTTGCGCTTCTTATTATACGATGATGGAATGGTTTCGTTCATGTTATAATTACTTGGCAAATTCCGAGGTAAACTAACCCGACCGCCAAACGACTTCTTTAATTAAATACTGCTACTTGTTTCGGTTTTCATTATAATAGCTAAGTGGGTGTTCTTTGCTCTTGTTATATAGACGAATAATTGAAGTTCCCGTTGAAAAATATGATTTAAACCTTATGAAATAAACAAAGGTCACAGTTCACGTCTCTACTTTCAATCTCGCAGAACAAATAGACCGCATCGTTGATATTGGAAAGCATAGAATTAGTCTGGATTGAACATTGAAATTATAATAAGTGAGTACATAGGAGTGCGATACGTTAGCTTAAATAAGATTTCTTGTATTAAACATGAAATAACATATTCAATTGGTAACACATACGTATATTTAATAACACAGTGTCATTTAATACTGTAAAACGGTTACAAAAACAAGCCTTACTAGACAATTATTTTAACGATATCGAATTAAATATGTTAGCGCAGTACATTGATAAATCATAAACCCGAGGTAATTAAAGGGCACAATTTTACAACTTACATAAGGGATTTAACAAAAACATTTGTATTAAATTTAGACTAAAATCACACGAGGTCCGCCGGTATACTAACCTCGAATAACTGAGACGAATGTTATAGCACCGACGAAATGTATTAAAAAATGAAGCAGAATAGATAGCACAGTTACGACTCGATTTCGTTTAGAGAGGTTTTAAGAACATTAAATTACATTTCTCTTTCCCGCAAGAATCTATTTCAAAGGTATGTCTATCTAAAAATGGGTTATTTGGCATTCATCCCTAATCGCAACATTTTAATGGGACCATCAACACAAATCATTTCACAACACACATAGCCAACAATTCCATTGCGATCTGGGCAAGAATAATACGTAATACTGGGATATAAGCATGTGCAGTAAAACCGAGGGAATACAATTGATACTCGTAGCCACAGAGACTATTTCATTCTTATAACATGATACGATGAATGCTGATCCTAACTAACCAAACAACGGAAAACGGAACCCTAAATTATCAAATTACATTACACGATCTTTGTTCTGAAAGGATAACGAATTTGGGAGTCTTAAAATAAATGTTTATTTGCCGTATCCATATCTTATAATAAATACCACACTGATTTATATCAATATGATTACCTGTTAGCGTTTTTCATCATCTAGGCACTTACTTGCTCATACCATGTACTACTTATTTGGTATCCAGATATCCAATAATTTAGGCTTCCCTACTACTAGTTCAGGTTTTCATATTTTGTAAGTTTAACACTCCGTATAAAAGTACAGGTAAGCGTGAATTTGAATAGGATGAAATAGCGCATAGAATCCGTACAAACATGACCTACAATTTCACGCAGAAGCAGTACGGGTATGGAAAATATTTCTATTTCTAGTGCGATGTGTGTGATGTAAACATCGTTTGCGCCGCGGCGACTCTCAGTCTACCTTGTTCTCAATCCTGTCTCCCGCAGCGTCACACAACTTTATTATACTTACAGAATGCTTTTAACCGCTTACATTACGTGCTATTCACAGTAACGGGCAACAAGTAAACATGTCTATTGTGTCAACCTTGACACCTGGATTAGCGCTAACGACCGTCGAACAAGTGAAGTGAATACAAGTGACGTTCATTATAATTGTACGGCAGATCATCGATAATACCTTGATTAAACATTTAGTATTACAGTTAATACGACTAGAGTGTACTTCAAATACGTCTTTAGTGGCATCCCTTGAGAATATCCAGAGGACAGCGAATGCTTCCTAAACTTCACTGGCAACTTTTACTTATGTCCTTCTTTTTAGAGTAAAGCGAAAAAAAAACGAAATTCCTGTTAATGTTTAGAGCCAAAATGAGGTTTATTATTTATTTTATATATTTTAATAGTTCTTTCCTTTGTGAAACGCCTTATTAAACCAGCCTATATGTTATAAGTGTGTAACGAACAACTCACCATGCGGTGATTACAATGAAATTGCCTGATTAATTTTAAAAGTAAAGATTAATATGAATTGTGTAATCCTTTTATTCTGTAAATCAACTCACAGAGTTTTTAATCAAAATAAAATATTAATGAAATAGCAGCGAGCGAACCGAACTGTGCATAAATGGAACGCGATACATACGATCACATTCACTTATAGCGCCAGTAAAGTATTACAATATGTAAAATGAACGTCCTTTCTTTGTTACGTTCTCATATATAATTAGTAGATTACAAGGTTCCATCAAGAACACAATCAAAACCACTTCATAATCAGACCCACGCATAGACTAATCTAACAAAAGTTTTCTATTCGTAAAAAGGTTTTCTTTAATGCCCTAAACTTGGCCATAGTGTAGTCTTAACTAACTAAACTAAAAAGGCAGTTCTTAAAATAGTTTCTTTAACAAAACAATACTTGAAGTAGATCACAGTAGTAACAGTATCAGCATTCGATCTCTACAGCCACCAATATCCCTTAGGCTAAGTTATCCTCTCCATTTCGCATCGGAACTGAGATAAACGACCGCGGTTACGGATGCTTTACTGTGGTGTACATGTTTAATGAATCACCATGAGGCTAATCAATACATCTGTGGCCACTAACACACCATGCCGGACGTAATGTTCAATGCAATTGATAGAACGTCATTCTATTAACTACTTTAAGTATTACTGTAAAAGTTTGTTTGTTTTATGTTTGTTACCGCTTTACGCGAAAATAGCTCGAAGAATTTGGATATAATGTGGCACACAGATAATTCATGATCTAACTAAATGAACATTAAGGGTAATTAATTCTATCCTAGCTGTATATTACAGTGACATAATATGGCGGTGTAGATTGAGTTGGTAGCAAAAGCTAGTACAGTTCATAAACGATACAACGTTTATGTAGCAACACAAGCAATTAAAACAAACGTGATAGTTTAATAGGGTATTAATTGAGAGCAGCGCAGAAAATAAGAATCTATTTGATAAAAAAAATGCCCTCGAGATTTCTCCCTGCTACTTGTTATTCTGCGATTTAAGTCTGTGAACGACAAGAGAAAAGAATATAAACATTAATAAACTTAATTTTCTTTTCCTATTTAGATGGGATTAGCTAGATAATCAGATTTGTTTTGAAATAAAAACCCTGTTTTAATTTAAAAACAAGTTTAATCCAAAGTCTGGATAGTCAATAGACTGATAGTTGAATTTTCTCTTGTAATTACCATAATTTCAACGAACTTATGCGACGACAGTAAAAAACCACATTCATTTAAAACAATAATAGTACAGATTAAATGTACATAATATTATTCAGGAAAGCCCACGAATGTTTCAAATAACATAATTTGTTTAATTACAATTTTAATGTACTTAACAAGTAATGAAGAGGCATTTTGCTAGGTAAATATTAAAATCGTATTCCGCGCTCGCGGCCATTAACATTGTTAATAAACAGTTTATAACGTATTTACTTGAGTAATTACTTGCATTATATCCAAAGAAGCTTACTAAGTTACCATGGTCTTAATTAAAGCATGCTGTATATATAAAGACAAACAATGTGTTATGTGCTATAACAAATACATACACAAAAAGGTATAAATTATTAAGCTTACATATATATTTTACACAGAATATTAAGAAAACCTATATTGATAGCACTTAATAGTTTCAATAATAAATACTTGTTATACTTTACGTTTAAAAGATAGACAACATTAATCTACATAAAAGTATATGAATTCAATTCAGTACATTGAAAAAAAAGTCTTTAAAAATGTAAAATAATAATATATTGATAGGGGTGGTAACGACTCTATTTCGTTTCTTTATTACAATTTATGGAAATGTCTAAGAAAATCTATAAGGAGAACACATTAATTAAAATTTAATTAAAGTCATCAATTAATTTCGGTATATTACGAGTTCGCTGTATCGTAAACCCCCGTAAATTAGTCACATAATGTGGCATTAGCGCTTAAATAAATTAAATTATCTTTCGGTCTTGGACAAAGGATTGATTTTTCGTTATTTCAACTGGGGTTTACGACACATAATTTTCTTTAAGTACTACATAGTAAGGCGCCTCTGACACCCACGCTTGTCTCTTAAAGGTCACTCAAGGACTCGCCGTATCATTTACATTCGTAATTTGGACTACTTTTCGACTCGCCAGTGAACTAGATATTTTTGATCTTCCAACTTTGTAGATTTAAACTTTTCAGGGTACGTTTCGTATTATGTATATACATAATCATATATTTAATCAAAGTAAGGATGAACTAAATTTATATAATCTAAGAAACTTAAATAACATAAAAAGTATGCACGAATACAACAGGAATTTCTATTATAGTTTAAATGTTATAGAGGCGCGGTATTTATGTAGAAAAATAAAAACATTAATTCGTATTTCTGGTTAAAGGCAAGTAATTGGATGGGTCGTCTGTTTAATTGGCCAGCGCCTGTAACATGCAATCAGAGCCTGTATTCATTACACCTGCGTCGGACGTAAATATATACAAGTGGAGCAACATGACGATGTATGTACAATGTACATTGTGCATTTGCATAACACTGGATACTCAGGTCGACGAAGTTATCTCTACGTAAATGTATGCAATTTAGTATGACCTTTGTTTTGTCAGATATCAACTAACTAGCTTTGAAGATTACTGAGAGCTTTATGTACTTTTAATGTTATGGCTTTTTAAATTATGAAATGTAACATTTTATCTAATCTCTCTTAATTTAATGTCCTAAATTTCTCTTTCAATGTTTTATTTATTTAATATCTCTTAAGAAGATAAACTACATTATAACGTTGTGTATTATAAAAGTGCACTTTATAAAAACATTCAAAACCAGATATATTCGTATCTCATGTACAGACAATCTTACCTATATTCAGAAAAATTCAAAAGTTTTCAGGTGGGTGGAGCCGCAAGTATAGCTTATGTTACATAATCCTGATATTATCCTCCAGGCGCCTTTAGTCGCATCCTACGTCACCTAACGTTATTTCGAACTAATTAATGGTGTAATCTTAAACGTTAATAACGAACCCATAGTTCAGGTTGCGAATCTATAATTAAGTATAAGCTAAAACTACTTAATTATAACTATTTTATGAAGTTTACGAGTTATTTACATGTTAATATTACTAACTTTGTGTATTTAAATACAGATTATTTTAGCTATTAATTAAATTAGATGAAAATATTGAAACCAATTTATTCTGCCACTGTTTAAAATCGACTAAAATCAATCAACGAACAGAGAAATTCGTGTGAAATACTAGCATTCCAATTCCCAATATAAAACAATAGCTCTACAAAAAGCGCTAGTCAGTTGATGTACGACTTTGACATACCAACCGCAACCTATCAAACTGCCGCGTCCTCCACAATCTGTTAAAAATGTTAACTACAAACCGGTCCATACAAAACGAATCGATAGAAATGCCAACCGAGTGTTTTGTGACTTTCAAAAGGGAAACAAAACAGCTGAACATTTACAAAAACGAAATCGAACTCATATTCATTTCATAAAGTTGTGAATTTGAGATGTTTCTTAGTTTCCAAGTCGTCATTATTTTATTGGGTAACGTTTCTATTTGGACATGTGTCAACTGTTTACCTATAGAATATCTTACAATATTAAATATTATTGTTTGCGTGAAATGTCACTATCTTAGCTTTTTACACGATTCTAAGTAAGCTATGTTTAGAATGTGAGTAGTTAACAATAAATAATTCTCAGAATTAATTATTATCACTCTCTGTTATTAAACTTAAAAGTACTCATGTAAATGCGTGTTCCTTTCGCTGTACGAAACAAGTGCTGAACAACGATTTTATAAGTAATGTAATTCCCAAACATTTCTCAATTGATGCCTAATCATAATTCAACTTTTCTCATTTACATATTTTTGTGGCTTATCTACATTACATCTGCTTATTTGAGGGTAGGCAGATGCCATGAATATCCATTTGCCTCAATCCTGACATACAACTTTCGCTTTTTTTTCTCATCACATTTTACATATACACCCGTTTTTTCGTCTTCCACGGCTTATTTAGCCTCTCCGATAAACATAAGTTGAGCTTGTGATAGCAGAAAACATATTACTCGTATAGTGTAATGTGGTTGCTTAGAAATTACTGAAATTATCAGAAATGAAATGTTGTGTCTCAATGAGCTAAAGTGCTAGAATCTAGTCTGGTTTCCAAGCTATAATATCTAACAGAAAACTAAACAAGCAGTTATTTTAAAAATGTATTTAGTATATTGAATATTTGGCGTAGCAACTTTATATTTCCAAGAAACTGACTTACTTTTTGGCAGTGATGGCGCAATAGCTTGCTGACGTCACATCAACCACGTCACACCCCACCCTTAATCCATTTAATAACCTAATTCATTCAATTCTTCTTGTATATATTGTACTATGTTATTTTTTTGATACATCACGAAACACAAGTTTTTATAGCTCTTTGTAGTGATGTATCGTTGAAAAACGTTTAAAAAATAGCTTATCCTTATGATAAATTGCTAAAAAGTTACTTTTGGGTTCAAGCTATTGCATAACAGACGCGAACAACTATATGTATATTAAAACTGAAAAACACAAAAAGTGAAAATCAAGCTAAGAGCCTAATTATTATATAGAGTAGGTCAAGCTAAATATTACTAAAAACGAAAGATTTCCTTTCTATCAGAAAATTCACAATAATATTATCCAACTATTTTAAATATCGAGCCAAATGTCCATGTAAATTGAAAAATAAATGTGATTGTTACCTACCCACAAAATATCCGTTACCCGTTTTATTTCATTTTTTATGTCGCTGAATCATGATTTATGGGCCATAACAAATAAAACATAAAAATTCGGTGCTCATATTTACTGTTGCTTGAATTTAGACTTTTGTTAGGATATATCGTCGATCCCAAGTCACTCAGGTAAACGGTTCCCACGGGCTGCTTACCAATAGATATTAATACTCACGTTTAATTAAACTAAGACACGTACACACAGGATGACAGTACTTATGTACATTTAAGACGGATTAGGTGAACAGATTAGGTACCTAATCAACCCGAGTCATAATTACTTAGTTGATACCACCTGTAATTATCCGTGTGCGTTGGTTTGTATATGCGAAAACTCACTTAACGTAATACACAATGTTTGTTATTGGTGAATTGTGGCGTATTGCCGAATATATGATGTGTATTTCGTAACTAGATTTACTTTGGATTCAGGGTTGAATGGAATATCGTAAAATACAGTTATATTTATTTACAATCATGAAGCAAAACGTAATAACAATATCGCATTTCAATTAATTATAAACATAAATATTGTTGATACAATACCTTCTTTAGAAATACTGTGCTTATGGAAACAATGTGATAGCGCTGTAAATTGTACATTTTATGTTATGTTCGGTAAATAAATAAATCCTATATATAAAGTCCTTGTCCAGTAAACATATTTGCTGCAAAAATACTATTATCACGATTACCTACAGTTGAGTGAAACGTAGTAGTGTTTTCGAAACGTTATACGCACTCCAATAACAAATTATCAATCAAAGTTGAAAACAAACGCGGGCGTGGGAGTAGCGCGGCGGGTGGAGGAGCGGAGGTGCGACGGCGGCGGCGGGGGCGAGGCGGGGGCGCGGGGGGCGCGGGCCCGGGCCGGGGGGAGGCTGATAGGCGCCAGACTGACTGGCGCGGTGACTGCACGCGGGTGCATCCTGCGCAGGTGCTCACCCGCGCACCCCCGCCCGTCCAACTTCGACATGAGATCGTGACACATTATAATAACTACTGTAACTAGCCAAATACAAAAATATCTAGAAGACTTCCTTCCAATTCAAAAAACATCTACGACAATTTCTCAAAATAGAAAATTACTCGCTTTTCTTAAATTAGAAATGTTTACTCACAAAATAGGATTATATTTTATTTTTAACTTACACCTACATAATTCAAAGTCAAATCACAGCTATTTTTAAATCATGTACTAAAGTTTAATGTAGCTTTAAACCGACTAAAAATATTCTGGTGATGCTCCTGTGATAGATATTTTACCTTATACTTTGAGGCCTCCTTTCTAACGATACAAAATGAGAATCCCCACTGAGTGGGCCTCTATCCAATTGTTCTACGCGCCACAAGTGGTACCAACGATTACAATACATATTGAAATTAACCCTTTCGGTATAAACTCCATAAAAAGCATCTCATCTCATCGGTAGCTACAACAATAATCATGACTGAAATCCTGTTTACGTTTTTTACACGGGCTAATGTGTTCTCGTTTGTTCGACGTTGTTACGCATAGAATACTGATAAACAAACAGTCATACTTGCTTTGAATTCAACGCATTGAACTGATGTGTCTGTGTGATCTTTTAATGTATTGTATACGCGTAGGTGTCAGCCCACCTACACGATTTGATAATCCAGTTAATAGAGTCAGTTTACTATTTATATGTGCATTAGCCGTAACATCAACGTAATATACTTTTTGTATTAATTACTATTGCCTGGCAGTTACAAATAGCTCTATTACGATAACAAGACTCCTGAATTCATTATAAGTTACATTAACTTTCCTAATGTCGTTTCATTTTGTAAATCTTTGGGCTGAGAGTTGAGCAACGTTCTGCGAACTTTTAGAAGCGTCTAGACATTAACATTTGTTGTTATAAATAATGTCGTGTTTTACGCAAGATTCAATTATGTTACACATGCTAAAGAATATCTCCATCTGTATACCTTGATCTGTAATTGATAATCGAAAAATAATAATTTCACGTATTTACTGGTTGATGTACCCATTAAATAAGATCTCAAAAATATAAAATAAACAGTTACTGTTACAACACAATTGGTTTTTCAAATACCCGATCATTTTTCCCATAACGGGACAGTAACTCTTCAGATAAAACCATAAAAATAAGGATCAAGTTTATTTTCTAGCGACCGCTTAGTTGTATGAACGTTGTAAAGTCAGCGATCAAGTAAACAACATAATATTTCTTTTAGAAAACGTCAACAAGCAACTAAATTCATTTGAGAAATTGTCAGGTATTTTTTGGTTACTATAACTATGTATGTATAAGGTAAAGTCAAGACAGTCTTGTGTTTGTAGGTTTCAATTAACTTGTCGAGTGGATCAGGCTTCTAGTGCTATCAGTGTGTTAAGACTCGAAGCAACACGGCGTCGGGTATCAAACCACAATCCGGCACGAGTGACAGTCCACTATCTCGTATTACCAGATCTCAGCTGACCGCTTTGCCTCGAATATCGGATCCCTAGATCCTCTGCATGGAATATTTATGAAAGCCCTAGAATGTCTTAGGATATGCCTGGACTGTTTATAAATTGCATTAGGTTATACAATTTTGTACGGATATAACCAGATCTAACCATGTCATTTTGAATATTCGTTGTGATATAAATTTGCCTTACAAACCCTTATCTTGTTTTATACCATAACGCAACAAAAAAATTTAACAAGAATAGCAACGAAAGGGAAACGACCCCATTTTGTACCGCTTTAGTTATTCCAAACCTCACGCACGCATCCATAAAGTTTATTTTTAGTACGGATTCGACGTATCTGACGATCGACGATTACACCTGGGAACCCAATTAAGCCTTACAGTATGGCCTAAAATCACCGTGATCTGCCCAATTAGTCGAGTAATTTAAAAGCCGTGGCGCGCAAGGACTTGACAAATTGGAGCCTATTGCTGCCATCAATCTGTATAAACATGCTTATTGTCGCCCCATTAAAATGATAAATAACTTCCTTTTAAATACGGCATTTTAGTCAACTTTATAAATAGCCACGAGAAACTCTTAAACCGGGTAACCAGATATCCAAAAAACTTTATCACGGAATACGAAGAATTGACTCTGATATTGCTAAGATAAAAATAAGTCGGAACATTTCCATGCAAAAATTATGAATACATTATGCAAAACTTAAAGAAAGTTAAAGTAAATGAAAAGAAAGTCAGTGGCGTACACTTTTTGACTTCTCATAGATGAACTTACTCATACTCATATGTAATAGAAATTGTATTATTTTATTTTAAGTCACTTCAACTGGATTTGTTAACGTTATTTTCTGGATTCTTGATATAAACGATGGCTGTTGCTAAATGTTTTACAAAAAATAAACTTTTGTATAAAGGTAACACATAAGCAAATCGTGTTTACTAAAATTGCTATTTTAGTTGCATGATTCACTATTGTTGTGTAAATAAAGGGGATTTAGAAAAATGTACAAGCATTTTATCTGAATATCGGCTCATTGTGTCGCCCGAGCGAGCAAAGCTGAGTGACTGACGAGGGTCAACCAGATTTATGCCGAGCCCTATCTACATTTCATTCACTTAATTCACTTTAATAATTCACACAATGTGACCATACTTAATGCTATCTAAACTCTTTTGTACAATATTTTTTCCTTTTAATGTTTGCTTTAAACATAAGAGAATGTGTAAGGTGTAAAATCTCAAATGTATATTTTTTTATATGATTAAGCGGTAATATGATCGATTGTTTTACTTTGTAGCAATCTCTGTCTAGGATCCATTCCATCCATCCATAAAATATCAAACTACATTTCGTAGCAAAGTGCTACGAAATGCTACGACTACGATCCTATAATTGCTACAAGATCGAGAATCATTTTGAGTAAACGCCGTAAAATGACCTGTATTCGAGTTCCAGTTGCAGCAAATATAAACAAACAGATTAAATGGTCTCTGAAAGACGACAAAACTATTAGATCGCGGGCTGCTTCAGGAGCTAACGAGTGTGTCGGCGGCGACTGGCGACGCGCCAGCCGCAGCCGAGGCATAAATTGCGGCGGGATGCTCGCCGCTCGCCACTCACTAATACCCGCCCTCTGCCTGCCCTACTCTTCAACGCGTGAACGACAACAAGTGCCGACATCACAATTAACTTTCAAGCCCCTCTTTCGAACTCTATATTACGACGAGTGCGCTCTTTAATTATAACCAAATAATTGCTATTTATAATTAAACCCTCCATTCCGTAACAATCCGTTGGTAAGCATTTTTTTTTAATTACAACTGTGAACCATATAAATTCAAATTTCGGATCGATTTATCATTGCGTAGTATGAGCTCATATGACATAGGTGTATTACGTCATCACAAATAACAATTTAATGAGTGTAATAACCTTCTTTACTATCTCGACGGACAAATATACAAAATGACATTATTTATTGCATTCTATAAAGTCATTCCAAAACACTCACTGAGCTTAATTTACAACCGCACATCAGACTTTATATTATGACGTTTGGAAACGTTTACCAATACATTTACCGCAATTTATCTAAAATACTAAATTGTGAGAGGGCAAAACCAATTTTAAGAGGCAATAAAATACGTACATGTGTAGTTTATAGCATGTACGGCGAGTATTGAGGCGCGAGACGGCGCGTAGTGCGCGGGCGGCCACATGGCTTCAACGACTTCCGGCGCGGGAGTTCGACAGTGCAATAGGCGGAACTATAACACAGACACGGAGCTGCAGCGGCATATTGCCTATTGTTTGGCATCTCCGACTCTTGGCATCGAACTTTAACTCAGCGCCGACCGACTGCACTGTCAGCTTAAGTACTTTAACCCTATAATGTATGAATATTAACACATAAGTTTGGAAAATAGATCCATTCCACTGTCTTCACTTGACAAAGAGCAACAAATGCGATTGTATAGGTTCCAAATCCAATCGAAGACTTCGTAATAGACAATCAAAATTCATGTTACGTACTTTACGCATTCATTTTAGACTTTTGTTCCTATCTAGGTATAAATATTTACCCGCCGTGGAAACTTTAACGTTAGCTCCAACCATTCACATAAACATTGAATTATTACTCAACACATCGAACATTACGTTTATCGAAATAATTATCGGTTATAAATATGTCCGCTCATAATAAATGCATACAAAAAATAACAATTATAGATGGATCAAGTCAAGCCACGTTTAAACCTACATGAATAAATTCGAGGCCATTGATTTTTTCGCCAATGACGCACTAAGCTCTTATCGATGTTCTAGCTTTAACTACATTTTGTCATTGAAGTTGTTTTACTATAAAATATTCTATTTCCTCCTAACCCGAAACTACTAAGTAATTTATCAACCAAATCCTATTAGGTAGCGGAAACATGTAAAATAAACACATCTGCCGAAATGTTCGCGTTCGTTATATGCATTTATATATACATAAATTATATTATGTTGATCACTTGTACAAGATTGCAAGTTAAAACGGTGAATAGAATATAGATATTCAATTTTCACTTTCAAAAGACATTAACTTTTTATCTTGTTCAAGTTACTGTTATCAAAAACATTTAACGCTTATTCAAGTAGTAACCATGTTATTAACTTCAAACTAAAATCAACTAAATATGTAAACATAAGCAATGTCGTAGGTGTACGCTAATAATAGAACTTCTGAATTATTAAAAGACATAAAGTGTAAATGTAATTTGTATTTATTGAAGTCAAAGTTTGGTAAAAATAATACTAAATTTACTCATACCGCGGCGTTCTACTGGCCTTCTTAAAAAGGTCACAATTTAATTAGAAATATGAAAGCTACTTACCTAAATTCATGTTCTCACTACACACCATGTTACGTAACTTTATATGACGTCGCAGCGAAAATAACCATAATGAACTATAACAGTTTACATCAGATGTATACCTGCAGGCAGTATTAAAATAAGTCTGACCTTTCTGTTTTTAACGTGACCCTTCAACCCGCTCATCGATGCCGGTATAAATATCCCCAAGTGGTTGTAAGGAAGCTACATAATTTAGTACGACGTCCGCCGATCGATGGTGTTTAAGACACCTTATCTAGCTGTGCCTATATCTGGTGGACTTACACGTGTGCGCTGTATACTAAACTAAGTTAAAAATACGACTATTGTTATAAAAAAGTACTGTAACATACAATGTAAATAAAAGGACAGATCCTTCAAAAAATGTGTTACAAATCATCTCATATTTCAATTTCCTAATCACGACACAAATTTACATCAAGTGACGACCCGACACACGGTGTGTAGGTGGCGACAAAACCAATTTCCTGTAGGTATCTTATTCTGAAGGCGGCTCCAATAACTTTACTCATGTAGCTTATTTTACAACATTGAAGGTATACGGTCCTTTAAGAACTTGTAGGGACACATTATATTACAGGGATAGTTTCTTTATAAGTACGAAAGTTACTTTGAGACTTGAATGGGTTTACCATTACAGTTTCGTGTTCATAGTGAAGGTGTTGAAATGCGTCGAGTGCAGCATTCGGCGACACCAACGCTCTCTGCGATGTATTGCTCTAAAATACATAAGTTTCATCTCAGCTTCTCATCGCCCGAGGTCGGCCATGGCTCCAGAGATCAATAACTTTAGTGCTCCAATATGTAAATTGAGATTAGATTTTAAACATTTACATTTTATAAGAGAATTTATTTACATTAATGTTCGATAAATTCATGTATTTTTAAGCAATATCGAGTTCAATGAGTATAATGAAATGTACTGGAGTTGAAGTGACCTGCGAAACACAATGCTTTAGACGTAAGAGTAGAATAGGCTCAGGCCCGGAGCTCGCTCGCACTCGCCCCATTGAGCCACATTGAACGATCCTATATCGGCGCCCCATTGAAGCAATAAAGTATCGTAGTATGATTAATGGGCTTGCAACCTCCGCTCGACGCCCACCCATTCGAGTAGTAGGTCTTGATCATAACTCAGCCGCTATAACTTACAATATAAACATATTGGCCATATAAAATACATATTTTTATATCTTCATATTATATGACAAAAAACTAAAACTTTTAGATGTAATAATTATTATATATCAAAGTAGACTGGAAAGGGCAATTATTCTTAAATACGTAACGGGAAAAATGACAATTTGACAAGTACACAAGTATGAAATTTGACAATACAAACTAAATATCATTTTAGTTTATATAAATAAATAAATAATTTCAGCCTATACACGTCCCACTGCTGGGCACAGGCCTCTTCCCATGTAGTGGAGGCACGAGCATTGATCATCACGCTTGCTGAATTGCGGATTGGCGATTAATTTATATATATATATATATATATATTTTACTATCCATTTCTTTCCCACTGCAGGGCAAAGGCCTCTCTACCCTCCTTCCATTTCTCTCTGGTTAGAGCCGTGGTCATCCACTCCTCATCAAAGGCCTCCAGTTCGTCTCGCCATCTCCGCCTAGGCCTACCGCGATGTCTTTTGCAATTTATATATTTAATGATTATTTTTTCTATCCATTAATCCACTTCTTTGCTTAAACGAAGCAAGATACGAAAGTTCCTTGAACAGCGTCGTGACCGTGATCTCATTCCGCCGTGTGTCAAGATTGCGTCATACAAGGACACGGCTTACGAAAGCGCAGCACGGCTAGTACCTGACCGAATACTAAATAAAATATATATTTAAACAATTCTTAATACGGATCTGTGAAATACTACTTATAACAGTAACATGTTGCTTTAAATCGATGAAGTTATCCAAAGAAGAAAAAGCCATTTTTCGTACAAAGTTATCGATATCTATTTTTGTTTACACCTCCAACTTAATAACAACTGCAAAAGATATAGCGGAAACGATTAAAACTCCAGCTATAGTTGGTACCTAAATATAAAATCTCGTAAATCCAAAACTTTTTCTCAAGCTCTAACGAAAGCTATACGATTTAACAACAAGAATTTTATTTGTCGCTGATCGATATACTTTGTTACTTCTGAACTTTCTGTCTAGTTGAAGATCGTGTTTTCTTTAATGCCAGAATCTTCTTATTCGTGACCGAAAATTGTCCCCCACTTGTTAAGTTTTATGTGGGACGATAATTTATGATGGCTATCTCTGACTCACTGCGTATCAGATGTCCAGAACCGTTGTCTATTGAGTAAAGTTGTTAGTAGTTGCAGACGTACAGGCACTGCCCACGTAGACTTTCTGCTACGCAGCTCTAAGCTTGCCGCCTACGCTGCGCGTAGCCGTCTCCGCTGCTGCGATTGCCGCGCATTTAAATATACTTTCACGTATTCTTTAGTAGATCTACAACTTGACAAGGACTTTCACGTTGTGTTAAAAAATAATCAGGACATATCAAATCAATTTCTCTTCATTATAATTAGTAATTAATTATAACTGTTATACACCTAAGAGTATGATTACCGTACCTATTGCTTAATCAATAAACATACGATATGTTACTCACGAATATCGCCCAGAAAGTAGAAACCGCAGTTAATATTAGTAGCAGCCTGTTATTCCCCCTCCTCATTAAGAGTAGGAAGGAGCATTAATCAAGGCGGAGGTTTCGTCACAATGTTTTCGTTTACGGTTGGTCGGGAGAATACTTAACTAAGAAAACACATTTAACCTTGAACAAGTCACATGGGTACACATGATTTATAGCAGGTAATCCAGCTTTTTCTTTGGACAACAATAATATATTTTGACACTTTCTTACTATACACTCCAAATGGTCCATAAAATATTTTTATTGGATTGAGGATAACCACACATGAAGGTGAATCCTAAACTCTGATTATCGACGTTCTAAGCCAAACCGATGCGTAACTCGTCGCTGCATTAAAGTAGTATAAGCCGGATTATCCGTCTGTTTGTGTCTCCGTCTTGAAACTTGTCTTAAAACTTATCAAATGATAGAGTGAAGGATTGGCAACATACCTCCTCGGGAACAGAGTCACGTACCACGACGTCTTGTTAATATTTATAAGTATGGAAGGTCTCCTCAATCGGGACCACAAAAAAGATTATTTGTGATGCATTTTTATTTGCATTCATTGAATATGTTATTATGTCATAGCATAAGGTAGTGGTATAGTCACAGGTGCTAAACATTGTTGTAATGGGGTTTTTTTTCATTTCATCAGGAAATGTATGCTAATGTCACATTTTCACTGCTTTGAGTAATAAATATTTTATTCTTCTACACAAATATCTAGTTTTGTAGAGTTTTTAAATATACATGGCTACGAAGATAGCCAGGTTTACTTTATGTCCCTTTTAAAACTTAATTTTATGAAGTACTTTCGTTTCAGAACAGTAAACTCGAAACAAATAAAATAAAACCGGCCACTACAGCTAAGTTTAACTTAAATCCAACCGAAGTTCAAGACTAAAGCTTTAAATCCCTGAGAATCTTCGAGAAGAATACTGATAATGCTTTCATATTTTTATTTAAGTAGTAATAAATATCGCAATATCGCTGTGGTATTTACACAAATACCAATCCGAGTAAGAGTATTTACTTTACAAACAGACGTAAAGTAGGTAAGGATTAGTTAAGGTTTACTGTTAATGTCGTAAAAAGTTATTTAAGAAATAAAACACCACAACAATAGCACAGTCATAACAAAATGAGTTTAAGGCATGAATATATCACGTTGTTCGCCTGAAAGTCATTCGATAGTGTAGTAACGGCGGATGACGTATCCGTCGCCGGAATGTCTGCGCCGTCCTCGATCCCGCGATCACTATCATGAGTAACACAGGACACCCACGCCTGCGACGCTTCCACCAAACCTACTTGCGACTTCTTTAAGTAATCGTTGACTCGTTCACAGTTTTTATAAGTGAACATTTTCATGTGGCATTTTATGTAACATTTTGGCGACAAACAGAAAGTCAATGGTATATACACTTTGTATACAAAGTCCTGAATAAATAACAAGTTTGTTTTTTATTCTTTATAAAAACACTATAACAATTAGAATCGAGGTCAGTAGATAAAGCGTTGGCGAAACGAGCTCCGCCTTCCTCCCAGGAAGGGATGGGATACAGTTATGGATATGGATAGAGATAGTTAGATTGATTTAGTTTTGCCTTCATCAACAGGATGAGGAAACTTAGAAAAGTAAGCGACAAGTACGATTAGCGCTGGATTTCCTTTTTCATGAGGCTACTCTTACATGCACTCTACCCGACATTTAGGCTGAATTCGACTACAAGTATCCTACTCGTAAATGACGTAAGATCTTAGAGAAAAAAAGACTATCGAACTAATCCGAACCAGTTTGACGACGACGACAAGCACGTACTTTACTGAATACAAACTCAGGTCCTTCTAAATTTAGATTTTATGTTAATGTTATTCGGGAAACTGTTTTGACAATATTTTGCAATAAACGACAAAACCTTTTGAAAAGAAACACATTTCATTCCCAAAATAATTTAAAACATGGCGATCTTTTGATTGTTACATAGAGCGACTGTCGTCCGACCTACGCTATTCAGGGGATTTACACAATATGCTATTGTGAATGTTCGGTTTTCATAACACCCACACGTAAAAAAGAGGTAACCTCATCTTATCCGTACTAAATGCCTGTTAGACGGAGAAGGTGCCTAAAAACAGCAGTTAAAGTGGCATTACCCACCTTTAATGTCGTGATCCTGTTATTTATACGTTCTTATAGTTTTGCGTATTTTCGATTACGCCGTTCTAGTTTCTGATTTAAATGGTCGTGTTTTGATAACTCAACATACATTCTTTTTTTAAGAATTGGGTTTTTTAAATCTTTAACTGAGTCAAATACAAATAAAAAGTCATAGATAAGCACATTGTTTATTGTTTCTGCTACTGAAAGCCCACTCTGAAATCCGATACATCGTAACTTGCAACATAACTCTCCATTAGCTCGCAGAACATTAAGAGTGATTTTAAAGATTTATTGCTTACTCTTTATAGCCATCTAGTGAAGTAAGTTTATGTCTTACCTTTCTTATTAGTTTTAAATAGCGTTAAAACATTTACGCATATAAGTGATGCTCATGGCACTGTGAATATCACTGGATTAGCGTTCATTGCCGTGAAATGTCAGAGTAAAAATATTATTCAAGCTTTGAAAGCATCGTAACCTTCGTGCAAGAGATCCGTAATATTTTAACTTTTATACACTTGACGTAGTATAATCATTTGTGTAAACATTATAGTAAAAATAAATGGTGGATAACAGTAAAATGATGTAAATACAAACATAAAACTTCTAACTGTCATACTTCCAGGTGTGAATCTGTATGTACCTAAACGTAAAGTGCGTTACAAATGACATATCTCAAAAGCGCGAGGTCTTAAAAGGCATATTAAGACCCCGGAGGCGTCTTGTATCTGCCATCGCCCTGAATACTTGATGCTGGCTTTACGCGAGCACGTAACTTCACTTTTACAGTCGCGTACAGTACCCTTTTTATAGAACTACGGTCTACTATTGGATGAAATGACACTCAGGGACATTTTCTGCCTATGAAAGAAAGCAGCGCTGAAAATATTTTGGAAAATAAAACAATATACTCACCCTGCTAGTCATATGTATCGGATGAATGTTTCTTATAAACCGCTTCGTAAGTTAACATTAGCGTGAATCAGCGTGATAATAAACGGCAAGTAACTTTTTATAATATCGCAGTTTCTAGAAAAACTGTGACGGCGTAGATTTATATGGTAGTTATTTTCCTCATTTGCGGTGATTCATCAATGTTGTCACTTATTACTTTGTTATTTTGTCAGTATCTTCATCTTCATTAACTTCTGAAGTGACGTAGTTTGCTCGTGTTTTCGTTAAACTTCTAGCGTAGGCAGCTAAAAAGGGATTATTTTTGCTATAAATAAGTCACACTTATGAGTGAGTTGTGTAGTTTATATTTTATTCAATAAATGTAAAGTACTTAGAAATTGATTTACCGACACTTTTATGTACAGACGGAATGTACATTTATATTGTATGTATTATATTTTTATTCATACATGTTTTTAAACCCAGATGTATCAAAGAGAACTACACCAATAGTACTATACAAGCAAATTGCAAACAATTTACAGTTCAATTCAACATGTCTAACGGAAGCATATAATTATAAAAAATAAAATTTATGCATTTGTTTCTTTTAAACTGTTTACAATAAACTTATTGATTAAATACCAGATTTCACGAGATTTGTGTTATGTTGAAATAACTTTATTTATGTTTTGATTAATTTTATATTTACTTATACATTTTGTATATCTATCGTAGTGTACCGGAGTTTTTAATTTGCTTACCCAAAATGCTTTAAGATTTATTCTTAATAGGCAATACTTTTTGAAACATATAACCATTATTTCGTACTGTTGCATGGGATATGTCACCATCCATACCGTCTACATTTGATCTAAAACTATACAGATGATCTGTGATACCTCAACAAAGATATTTATATTCAAACCAGTCACACTCACTAACCTAAGAAATACAAACTGTTCAATAGTATACCATAGTATGCCTCTCTGCTACAGCCTACAGGCGTGTTAAATCTTATTGCATACATATCCATAAATTACTACAGAGAAGCGACGCTTGGTTTGGTTAAGTAAACCTATAATTATAATTATGAAATCACAACTATTAACAAAACATAAACTCATCGTAGTTTACATATAGCTTTAGATTAGGTTATATGTATATCTAGATAGATTTTGTAAAAAAATGTCCAAGATTATTTTGTGATGTCAAAACATCTGTTATTAATTTTACTAAGATATTGGGTAGTAACTTTGCTAATCTTGTATATCAGTTTATTCAGCTATATAATTCTTGTTTTCCTAGTAGTAGAGATCAATACACACATAAAATACGTCCCACATCATAAAACATGATAGAATTGGCCGTGGGCAAGCACGTTCTTGTTCCATTTTCCTAACAAATATGAAGGTTATTTTTATAAGAATACTTGCCTAAACAAAAAATTATAAGGATCTTCAATAAACCGACAACCAAATAAACAGAAAATAGTAATACATGTTAAACAAGTTAAAATGCCCATGTCCAATAAATAATTATAAACATGAACTTACTTGCAAAAACAATATAATATTAGGTTTCGTGTCTCGTTTCCATCGCTATGCACGTTTATACTCAATGATGGAATCATGCAAAATTCAGGAAACGTGACAAGAATTCGATTGTTGCAGAAGTTATTGAATCATATGTAACGCTACCTTATAATCATACAAAAGTGCTGAACTTCACTTAGGAGAAATGTACCTAACATATGTAGAAAGTAGAATTGTAGATATATGTTATATTGCTCAAAAAAAATACTTGATTATGTATTTTAAGACCTGACTACACATATAAAAAAAGACCAAAGTAAACTCTGCAGTTGACAATTAAGACTTTCAGTAAATGAGATCTAATTTTGAATAAAATTTCAGCCCTGCAATTTATATAACCCACATGCCTCCGTTGCATATAGATGTATAAAAATAAAAGAAATGAATACATATAATAAATTAATTAATGTAATTTATTTATTTTATTTATGCATTTCTTTTATTTTATGCAACCTTTCAGTTTAACAATAAGCTATAATTTGGGTTTCTCGTTAATCGTAATGCTAAAATGTCTCCAGATCTAAGATCTTCAATGATAAGCTTCCGTGTTCCGAAGTATAGTTCATCAAAAGCTTGTCGTAAAGCAATTAATAGTTCTTGTTTGGTCCGTATCGGATATTTTATTTTATTACTATTCTTTTGGATTGTTCTTCTGCTAAGGATATTTTCAAAGTAGGATCGGCTTACAGTGCCACGTTTAGAAATCAAAAGTACTGTGATTTTTATTAAATAACAGCTATTACTTTCATCGTTTGTTATTTAAATTGTTAAGTTGCT
The DNA here is from genome assembly GCA_905146925.1 of Autographa gamma. Classification (NCBI taxonomy): domain Eukaryota; kingdom Metazoa; phylum Arthropoda; class Insecta; order Lepidoptera; family Noctuidae; genus Autographa; species Autographa gamma. The sequence goes on from LR989858.1 coordinate 5,969,666, forward strand.
GTAAATTTACGAAATTGATGAAGTTTCTTAATTTGTGGTCTTTATGCTTAAGCTGAGTGACAAACTTTTCTTTGTGATATTTTTTTTCTGATATTATAGTCAAAATAAAAGGCCTCTCAAAACGTTTTATGCATTAAACAGGCTTTTGACAATAAAATCCGCCTGAAACAATCTGTGTGCAACACACATATCTCGCATATAAAAAAGACATTGCGCCGAGTACCGTTATATAATAGAAATGCGATATAAAAAAAAAAACAAAACGAAGTCTTTTTCACCTGAACGATACCAATAGCTGCTTACGAATGCACAAGACGTCGTCGCTGCCTCCCCACAAAGTGAATAGATAGAGGCTAAGGATAGGGGTGTATAGAGGGCGCGCGCAATCGAGCCACGGGCCTCACTTTCCCCGGCGTGGCTAAAAATAGACGCTCGCGATAGAGTGGCCTGCCGTCACAGTCTGTGTAAGCAAGTCAGTTTAGTCGCAGAGTTTGGCAAATCGTACGGTTAACTGACCGAAACTTGCAATCTCGCGGGGATACATTTAAGAGCTTTACTCATTTAACGCAGCGAAATGGATGGCTTTATTATATTTTAGATGAATTGTACCGCTGCGCTCGTAACTTCTCAAGTTTATTTATCATGTGACGTATCTTTCTGTTAACCTTATAAAGCACTTACGATGCGTGATATAAAAAGGTTATATAAATAACAAGTCATACATAATTTAACTTGATATTTAGATGACTTACGCAAAAAAAAATGAAATTAAATAAGAAAGTTAATTTAACTTTGCAAGTCAAATAACATGAAAACTTTATTTGATTCATGTTATGTAAGTACTTAATATAAATTCAAAGAATATTCGAAAATTTTGTTGAAATAAATGTAACATTTTACTGGAATTTTATTGTGAAAAATAAATATGTTTACTTAAACTCTTTGCGAGCATCGTTCGCCGTGTGACCTATCGCGATTCCTAGACTAGCAGACTTATAAGAATTTATTACGAACGTGTGGGTTTCCTTGCGATGTTGTTTTTTCTCGTTTGCCGGTGAGATAAGTCCCCATCTAAAGAATGGACCGGTTTTAAAAATTACATTTTATGTAACCCAGATCCAAAATGGAAGTTTTTACAGCCCTCTGAAGCGGTTTTTTATTATTAAACATAAGACTGATCTAAATATAGTAGAATTCTAGTTTCTAATGTTGCGACAGCCAAACTAATCGATTTATTAAAGAAATTTAATAGAAACCGGGAATAAATGAACTTAGATCGGACTTATTATCTGAGTACGAAGCGGAAGCGGCATCCTCTGTTCCCACGCTTATACTTTTAACGTTACAAAAAACAGATTTCCAATAAAATAACGCAAAATCATCTGTACTGTTAACACGCCTCATTAAACCTTTTCCAAGAGGTGGACTTCAGAGCGCTACACACAAAAGAACAAAGAACCCAAAGTTAAAAGTGACTACGTTTACAGCGGAGGTCAAAGGTCATTACACTCCGTTCGAGTGCCTAAACCATCATAAAAATAAGTCATAACGGGTGAAACTATTAGTACTTCATGGATATATTTTGTCTTTGTCATGAATAAACCACATAAATATTAAACTAAACTCATAATTGTGTAATCGCTCTAAAACACGTACCTTGTAAAAAAGTTTATTTGTTAGACAGCAAAAGTTTAGTTTAAATAGGTTTTGAAAACCGACACCGTTAATTAATTTTAGCTGTTACGAGTTCGTATCAAATAATTATTCAACTATTGGGTGTTGTAATAATAGTACTAATAGCTTTCATACTCTCCCCATTAACAGCAAATTATAAAGTTTTGTTTACTGCAACACCTTTGCATGAAACAATAGTTTCGTTGACCTGGAGAAGACGTGATATCGGGTGATTCTGTTGCTTTGAAAGTATGTTTGTGAATTCAGCACAATGGCATGAAGTTCAGGCAAATAGACTGGTTGATCTTTCATTAATTTTAGATTCGTAGTAGTCTTAGAGAGCGGAACTCAGTTTCACCTCGTTATATCTCTAAAACTGTGTTAGGATGGCGAATAAATATAAGTGTTTGATTTGTTTCCAGAATGTCCACCAGCCGCGGACGGCATGGAGCGGTTCGCGTGCCCCACGCCCGACCGGCAAGGGCGCTACCGCTGCATCGATGACCATGTACTGTGCGACGGCTTCATAGACTGCCCGAGCGGCGAAGATGAAGATCGACAGGCCTGCATGTTCTACAAAACGGTGATTCTATTTTTATTCTTTGAGGTTTATTTCAAATGAAAATAATATTTCCCACTAGAAAGTTGTTCGGAAAAGCTAAACCAGATTCATATCTGTTTATTTGAAACTCGTTTTGGTTAGTAGGTATTCTAGGTTAAAATGTATTTTACTTTAATTACGATCATACGCATGGGTCTGATAGCGAAACTTTGAAGCCCAGTACGTTGTTCTAATTGTTCAAGCAACTAATGGCATGGTTTCGTGTTCACAGACAAAGGCCCACCTGGATGTCCTGGCCGACGCGTTGCTGCGGTGGGCGCGCGGCCGCTAAGAACGGCACCCCTCCCGGATCCTGACCCCTTAGTGCTCTAATACTCCGCCAGTGCTACACGGACCTCATGTAAAATATACGATCGATCGGCCCCCGTGCTTTTATGCGATCAGTGAAAGCTGCGAACTCCCAGGAATATTATTCGGGCGCAACCAGTCATAACTCGTACATGCGTTGAACGTAATGAAACATATCAAGTAGTGGTGCAGCCTATGCCAAAACATGACCACTTAAAGTGTAGTGTAAGGTTTCCGACTGCGAAAAACGAGACAACAGAATTCGATGCGTGCTGGTGCGCGTGAGAGCCGAGTGACGGAAGGAAAGCAGTGATACGATCTGGTTTCGTCCCAATTAAACTTCTCCGCAGCTGATTGATTTATTTTCCATGTATTTCATACCTTCTAGCACTTATTAAACTAAAATGTGAGACTGGTAGTCAACATTGTTAGACAGTAGAACATATACATAAATATTTTAGAATAGTACTTCATTTGACGAAACGTAAATGTTTGTCGATTTGTTAAAATATTTATTCACTTTATGTATTTACTCTACATTAAGTTACGACATTCCTTATTATAATGAGGGTTGTAAAGTAAATAAGAGAAGTCTAAAAATATGTTGTATATAGATAGATATCTAATGAATTATTTGTATTTATTTAATTAGTCGGCCTATGACGTGCACTCGACGGCTGTTCCCGCCAAGGCGACACTTGAGCTGGCGAACAGTCGTCGTTTTCACAATTATTGTCTCTTACTTTTCCTGGTTTGTCAATAACGATGTACTGAAGTACATTATTTTCAAAAGACAATTATTAAGATGTGAGAGCATTATGTATTTTAACATAAATTAATCTCGACTAGAGGCAGCTATTATTGTGTACTGTTAATGAATAATCCACAAATATAATTTAGTATAGTCGTTAATTTATAATATTCGTTTCTGATACTTTTCAGTACGATTAGTATGAGGTTATTAGGTATTTTGACTGAAATATAGTTATCTGTTACTGTCCATAGCCGAACAAGTCTGGGGAGGTTTAAGATAATATTTTCTAGTCATCATTCAGTTCCTATTTACTATGTTTAATTTATTTTAATTAGGTAATTTATATGTTTGTGTAAGTTAAGACGCTGTGTTGGTACCAACACAAAAATTACATTTTATACCACAGATTCCTTGTATACCATTGAGCTCTATATATAACTGTTTTAACACGTTTCTGCAACAATAATATTGTAGCTATCAAAGTCCCGAACCTTTCTCAGAAACGTTCTGATCGAACCGGCAATTGACGGCGACAAATTATTAGTAATTATATCCCTAACACCTACACGGACAAACTGTCTGAAGTAAGTGGGTATATGTAAGCTTATACCTTGAAAAACACCATTATCTTATTACCAGTTGCCTTCACCAAACCTTTGTAGGAAACTTTATTCTATTGCTCACGTCCACAAATAGTTTTCTAGAGATATAAGAGAATAATAACTCAATAAATATATTACGAAAGTGATGATTTGTTGAGTTATTAATAAAGTAGTTTTTAGAAATTTAGAAGAAAGTAGGTTTAAAGATCTCATTATTAAATATTGTACTCGGTAGATAGTATTGTGTATGTATGAGGTATCACATAGAGATTCCGTCTACGTTGTTTGGTAGAGTGTAAGTAGTCAATGTTGCACCAATTAATAGTTAATATATTATTTCTAGCACCCTATATTCTGTGTGTAGTAATAAATTAATCATTTTTGTCGCAAGTATTAAATTAAGATTAATCATTATTACATTATATTTTTAGAAAATCGGTAGAATAGTAGATTATAACATTTATCTAAATTATATTTAATAATAATATTGTGGATGTGAACAATGAAAAAGGATAAGTCGTTAATGAGAATTAGGAGGCACATCGAAGCAGTTTATAAGCATACATTAAATAACCAGAAAAAAAAAATAAGTTCCGATTCCAAATTTTTTAATAAATACCTCTATAGTCTGTTAGAACATTAGTTCTTGAGCCATCAGACTCAGCGGTATTTATATTACAAACAACGATTTCCAAAACCCGTTCGTATTACTACTTAGTACCTACTTACTTGAAGGTACTAAGAACCTGCTTTGATGTTAATCTCATGTAAGACTTATCGTGTTTAGACAAATAACAGTTAATTTAATTAATAAAACTTCCATTTATTCTGTTTATATTTAACAGAGTCTTTTAGTTGAAGGCAACGTTTACATTTAGTTTGTTTGGGCTATCGAATTGGTAGTCAATTTTGAATTCTGTTTTTTGTTTAATTATGTATAGAAATGATTTATTTGCCTAAAGCACATACACCTACTTACAGGTGTTGACAAAGAGCTTTTACTAATAAACATTTAACACCTGCTGATATGTGAGCCAAATAATGATATCCCAAAGAATTGCGAGCAATTATAGTTCCGAAGTAGGGAAAGATGAAATTGAGTATTACTATGAACATTCCATTATTTTTAAATATTTAAAGACTAAACCATTCCTTTATTTCTAATTGTTTGGTCCCCAAGATTGTTCGGCATGCACTGGATAATTATTGTGACTACAAGTTTTATGAATTACTAATTAATTTATTGTTTCACGTACCTACATGTTTAATTAGTACAGAAAATAATTATCTTTAAAATTAATCTAATTGCACTCAAATTTGCCTGTTTCGTATGTGCACAGCAATTTATTGTGATATTTTAAATACTTATAGGTTAAGATGCAAATCAAGATCTCGAGAATAGACTATGTACCTATCAATGTGATTAATATTAATTTAAAGTATTTACTATGTACGTATAATATCTGTGTCAGAGTTTTGTTGGTCTGTATTAAATACAGATGACTCATGTTTAAATACTGTTTGGCTTGAGCACATCTCAATAGCTACCTTATTGATTGTATTCCTTTTGGGTATAATTAACACACAGCCAGTCATACCTAGTTTTTATTTGGAACCCGCTCTAGTTAGTTTCTGTACGGTCCTGTTAATTTAACAACATTTTGCAATTTTGGTCAATTTTATTAATATATACCTGTATGTGTATGTAGAATAATGAAGATGCTAATCGTTGTCCAGTCCAGTGTCTCTGTATAGTGACTCGCCACCGAGGCTGCGGCGCACCACCTCGTGCGCGGCTCGGCCCGCTTCTCGCTGTCACTGTGACCGTTCATGTGTCTTTGCCATTACTTCGACGCACCCCTCACTACCTATTTATTGTATTTGTATCTAGTTATTGTTCCAATATATGTAAGCACGTACTATGAGCACAACTTGTCAAATAAATGTAATAAACGCCTACTTATATCTAACATTTACAAATCGTTTCTAGACACTTTTATACGACTCGCAACTTGCGATCAAAACAGTTGACTCTTTTGGAAAGGAAAAATAATGCTCATGAAATCTTCCGAACTCAGTTCAAATTAGATATTACTATAATATCTATTTCTCATAATGCTGTACTTATACCTAACTAAAATATCGCTGAAACTGAAATGGGAGAAGTACTTCGACGATATTTACTGTTAAAGAACAATATTTTTAGATGTCACACTTGTAGTGGATTAATGTAACACAAAATATTCTTTTTTTGGTCAATTATAGATTTCACATACAAACATTTTCATAGAATTTTTGCTGCGTTAACCTACGCCATTCTCACAAAAACGAACCTAAAACAAAATTTCATCAGCCGTTCTTCTTGAGGACATTATTATTTGAAAATGCAACTATTTTTGTAGATACATATTTGATTGATTACCACTAGATAGAGATTAACATATGTATATTTTCTCATAGTGTTGTGTTTGCCAAAAGACAAACTAAAAACTATCTCTAACCGCACAAACTAAATCGTTGAAACTTACAGTTGACTCACAATGTTGTCGGACCCTGTCACACCAACTGACCGCCGAGAGGCAGAGAACGCTCGTGCTCACTCAGGCAGGCCGCTCTGGTCCTAGCCATCGCATAGCTTGTATGAAAAACGGAATAGCCTCCGAGAGAATATGTACTTACCAACGGTCTTGTAATGCGACGTTCCCGTGCCATCCTACCGACAGTCGGGTTCAGCTAAATGACTAATGATCTGTATGAGCAAGTTAACAATTCTAAAGACCATGGTTGATAATCTTGAAGATCTTTCCACTACCATTCTCTCTGAGAATATTTCCAGTTTTTCAACCGTGTCATGGAGTTGCCTTGACATTTCGCAGGATATGTAAACAACTCATATGGCGATAATCTTATAACGACTACGCTATTTTGTAGGCGTAATATACTTTTGGACTATTTATTATGTATTGTTAATTACTATGTATGTTGTATTAAGAAAAAAATTGAAAAACAAAAATAAATGTTAATAAATGCCTCAGCCAGATAAATACATGTTTTATTTTAATCCTATGTGTTAGCTAGGTAAAATTATTAAATTATTTCGTGAACATATTTTTTTGTATATCTTGCCTAGAAATTGGACAGATACCTACTTAACTACCCATCAATTTTATCTTCCTATATTTCTTACTTATTACAGCATTTCGTAAAGGTCAGGTAAGATTTGGCCCACTAGAACTAATATACATGTTCCTAATCATAATTCTAAGAAATCACTAACTAAGGTAGGCAACACTAACTGCTTACCAAATAGTAGCGTGGAGTCAAACTTTCAAAGAGCACTGTAAACTCGAGTTTAGTAACAACTAACAACTTTCATTACACTAACATATATCTAACTGAAAGGCTTTCGTTAACATTATAATCAGGAATGCGGGGAACTAAATGCCAAGTCAAGTTTCTCGAATGTTAAAATATTACTTAGCTACTTGAATTTGTTAGGTAATCATAAGCGAACGTCTGCTGCTACAACTAAATAATATGTATTTCCAGTGCACGTACTATCTATCAGTACCTAATGGAACTAGTACTTAGTAGTGTACTTAGGTACCTACTTGTGATCATAGCTTTGGTTGAACCGTTGGTTGAACCGTTGAAGATGATACCCAAAGTTGTATTAATTTGACCAGATAACCTCTCTAAAATAAGGAGATTAAAGTTAAATCTTATGTTACTTACAAAGTGATGAAGAATTTAAATTATTATTGGAGTCAACTCAGTAGCTGTGCAGCGGCTACACTGGCGACAGAATCTGCCGTCCTCAGACACCTGTACGTTAATGGTTACTTAGGGATTTCTGACTATCGATTAAATTAAACCAACCGAAGATATTATTTATACGGAGGTCCGTTATTTCGAGCGCTAAATCTTCAAATATGAAATGATAAGAGATGATCTTTTCCACGGGGAAAATAAATACTAGCTAATTGTAATTAAAAACCTTTATCTAGTGAAGATTTTGCATTTTTTTTCCGTCTTTCTTCCATCCTGGGGCCCAAGTCTGCTATTTACACTCGGTTCAATGTCTTCATAGTGTCGTGCCAGCAGAGCCATTTTCGGAAAATTGGTATTCTACTAAACGTCAAAACGTCAAAATTGCGCATTACAATTTGTACCAAATGTATGAACTATTGGTCACAGTCGTTGAACATTGAACCGAATCGTTCCAATGCGCAATTATGACGTTTTGACGTTTAGTAGAATACCAATTTTCCGAAAATGGCTCTGCTGGCACGCCACTATGAAGACATTGAACCGAGTGTAAATAGCAGACTTGGGCCCCTGTATGTACTAAGTAGGTACTTCTTGTTATTAGTAGATATACCTACACTCTCACTAAATCCGTAAGTATTGAATAGTTTAATAGGAGACGCCTTTCTATTAATAATGGCTTGAAAATCATGTGAAAAAATCAGGACATTACATTCCACTTTGCTCATCTCGATGATATCAGCCAGGTGAACAAAGTAGATTTTTGTGGCTCGTCATTTCAAATCGGACACAGATCACGGGTGATATCACCCATACGTAGGTAAGTAAAAAGTTTGGTTTTAAATAATTCAGGATAGAGAATTTCTTAGTAGACCTAGAGGGGGAATACGGTCGAAGGATATGAAGATAGAGCAAAAAGAAAATTGTCGTGGCATAAAATGGAACTAGCATTAAGAAGAACTATTTTAGAGATAACATCTAATACTATTACATATTATTATAATTAAATAGATATTACGGTGCAGTGTCAATATAATATAGCAACAGTGTTTATAAGTATATCATATTAATATAATCACTAATAAAATAAGCAGAGGCAGCGCTCTCAATCCCGCACAGACTCTACCTAAAAGTTATTTAGGAAGTAGAGTTATTATTCAATTATTCATCAACTTCGAGCTGTTCAGCTTAGATCTTTATTTTATTTTATTTGAAGATTCCTTACATAACACAATTCAAAAAATAATAAAACAGGGTCGCAAAATAAAAAGTAAGCTTTTAAACCTCTTTTAATTTGAACTACACATTTCAAGTATCGATTTATATTCCACAGTTTTTGTATCCTGCCTACAGCTCAGACAGCATTCAGACAGTCTGTGGTTTGCGACCATTGACAATATTTGACATTTTGACAACTGTCTTTGTTTGTATGTTTGACAAGAAGTAAAAAATAGATGTCTTTGTTTTCGTTTGTTGGATTTCATGTCGAATCGTTGCTTTGTTATGAACGGTGAAATCGCGACTTTAGAAGAAAGGATCTTAAAGTTTAGACATTACTCTTGTTTATAATCAAGGATTTAACCATGTCTGCCAGTGATTCTCAGAAAGCTGAGGCTTCTAAAGATAATATATCAAACAATTCGATCGATGAAGGCTTACCAAGAGAGCTAAGTCAGTTAAGTCTTTCAAGTGCTTCAAGTCAAGAAGAATTCTATTGTGATAAAGGACACTCTGGCTTAGCATTGAAAAATATATTTTGCTATTATCAATCGCAAAAATTATGCGACGTCACTCTCATTGCCGGAGGATGCAGGTTTGTTTATTTACTTTTTTTAATACAATATAATAGTTTGAATTACAAACTTTAAGTTACCCTACAGCCTGGTGGGAGAAAGGTCGTGAACCTAAATTTATCAACATGCGTATTTACATTCACTTGCACAATATTAAATGTATTATATTGTTTTACTGTAATGAGGTAAATAAAACACTAAACCAGCAAAGTTTTAGAAACAATATTTAACAAGAAACTATACAGAATAAGAAAACGATGTTAGTGATCTATTCTTAGATATTAACAAGAAATGTGTATGACAAAAGAAATTGGGAATATTCAAACAACAACAAAGCTTTATTTAATGGGATTGTTTATATAATGTGGGTTTTAATTGCATATGAGCTATAGGAAATATGTTTATCAATTTATTATTTATATATTAAGAACAAAGTATAATTAAGGTTACCCATATTAACGGTCTAACAGTAGTAATAATTATGAAGGGTATGTTAATTTAAACTTGTGTCTTTGTTGTATATTGAATTTACATTTCTTTGCAACAGAATTCCTGCACACAAAATACTTCTAGCATCTTGCAGCGAGTACTTTGCTGCCATGTTCACGGGATCCTTGAGGGAGGCTCAGTCCAGTGAGATAACACTTGAGAGAGTTGATCCACAAGCACTTCAAGACCTTGTGCACTATTGTTACACTGGCACTATAGGCTAGTATTGTGTTTTTCATAGACCTGCACATAATCACTCATACATGTTTGACAGGAACTTCATCACAAACACTTTAGATAACATGAATAACCATCCATTTAAGGAGCATTACTACCTCATTTTGTTCAGTAAGCTTTATGCTTTCAGCTTAACTGTACAGTAGTTGGTTTAAATCTGCTTTAAGTTAATGGAGCTTATGTTATGCAACCAAATTCAATAAGGTTGGTTGAAGAACGATTGAAAATGCTCCCTTTAATTAAATAGATGGTATATTGCCATTACAGCAGTGTTACACATAGTCATTAATTTGTGTTCAAATATAACAAATATGTATTTCTAAAATATCATTTATTTTCTGTAACAAGGTGTTATTCTGTAGTTATAAAATTTAAACTAATTTTAATATTGCAGAACTGCGAGAGGAAACAGTTGAAGTACTTCTTTCCACATCCAGCTTGTTGCAGCTTACTTCAGTTACAGAAGCTTGTTGCTCTTTTTTACTGCGGCAGCTGGACCCCTGTAATTGTCTGGGGATAGCTTTGTTTGCTGAACAGCAGTCCTGTTTGGATTTACACAAAAGCGCTTTAAAATACACATACCAACACTTTATGCAGGTTCTTAAAGTTTTCTTATTTTGCAACTCATTATTTATTCGAAAACATTATCTTGTTCAACTATTCTTTTCAATATCAAGGGATACTCACACTACTAAGACAGCATTTTGTCTTTAAAATTCATTCAGGTGGTGAAGCATCAGGAATTCTTAGCTCTACAAGCTGACCAGTTGGCCAACTTGTTGAAGTCAGATGATCTCAATGTGGTGACTGAAGAAAATGTATTTGAAAGTCTCATGACTTGGGTGCAACATGACAGTGCCAAAAGGGAAAGCCATTTGGCTACATTGCTAAAGCTAGTGAAACTGCCTCTTCTTTCGTCAGAGGTAAGATATGGTCAAAAGGAGAATACCTAATATTTTGAGATTTCTTTATTAACAATTATTTTATTTTCAGTATTTAATAGACAAGGTAGAGCTTGCTTGTGGTAATGTACCAGAATGTCAACCCCTTATTATGGAGGCTGTGAAGTGGCATCTCCTACCGGAACGACGGTCTCTCCTGTTCTCACATCGCACGCGGCCGCGCACATCAACTATTGGACGACTGTTAGCTATTGGTGGCATGGATGGATATAAGGTATTTAACTAAAACATCATGTTATGTTTATGCGATATTTTTTGTTGAGTTTTTCGTGGATGTTGTGTGTACCGAAAATTAAAAAAAAAAACATTATATTCGACTATAGCTGTAGGTATAATAACTATACTTATACATTGTTAAAGATCAGTGCTTGCCCAGTTTTCTTATATGTACTAGTCTGCAAAAACTTTAATTCTTTTGAAGTGGAAAGAACGTGAAATATCCATTATTATTATTATGTCGACTGTTAAGTGTAGTGTAATTTTGTCTTCGTTTTTGGAATGTTATAATCATTTGAATTTTAGGGTGCCAGTAACATGGAGATGTATGATCCCAGAACAAACACATGGACTCCATTTATGAGAATGGGCGCAAGGAGACTACAGTTTGGTGTGGCAGTATTGCAGAACAAACTTATTGTTGTTGGTGGTAGGGATGGTCTTAAGACTTTGAACACGGTATGTATTAGGTACATTAGTTTGTACCTTTTTTTTATTTAAAAAAATAATTTTAGTTTTTTCTAAGCTTAGCTTTTGAAGGCCTGTTCGGTATTTTAAAGGATCTCAGCAGTTTTCTATTTTTTTTTTTATTTCATAGTTAATTATACTTTATACTTTTGTCCTATAAAGGTGGAATGCTTTGATCTCACTTCTTTGAGCTGGAGTGTACTGGCTCCGATGAACACACCCAGGCATGGGCTCGGTGTGGCCGTCCTGGGAGAAGGACCGAACTCGCCCGTGTATGCAGTCGGCGGACACGACGGATGGATCTACTTGAACTCCGTAGAACGGTAAACATGCTTCATCTAATATTTCTAGATATATAATTTATGTCCCTACTTGCTGAAAACTTGATTTATTGATACTATTACATAAAACTGTTGAAGGGTGGGTGAATTAGGGTCGTTTCATCTCTGTGGGAGGGCGCGTCGGTTGCGCCAGGGCGGGCGCATACATGGTGCAGGCGTTTGGCCTTTCGCACTCAACAGGTGATGCGTTAGCGCGTCAGGTGTAAGGGGGCGGATGTCTCATTGCGTGTTTATTTGATCTGGCGTTGCGCGGCCTATGGTGCGCGGTGTGTTTTTCGCCGGATTTGAACCGACCCTTAGGGAGCTGTCTATTTTTTTTTGTGTTTGACGTTCGATATTGCTGCTGTGCCTTTATTGAATATTGAATAAAGAATATTTGAATTTGTTCATTTAATATTAGAGGATAGATTGTTGTCTCATAAAACTGTATATAAAGTCAAAGATATACTCATATGTACTCGTATTATATACATAGGCAGCATTTGCAAATGACTATCGTAAAGCTAAGTAATACTCGGTCAGTTGGGACGCGTGCTCGCGCACGTGGACGATGGTGTCGCCGATGGCGGGCGCGCGCAGCACGTGCGGCGTGGCGGCGCTGCGCGGGCGCCTGTTCGCGGTGGGCGGGCGCGACGGTGGCGCGTGCCTGCGCTCCGTCGAGTGCTATGACCCCAACACCAACCACTGGACAAACTGCGCGCCCATGACCAGGCGCCGCGGGGGAGTCAGCGTGAGTGCTGCCCTAGTTTTTTTTTTTTTTAAATTCTGTTTTGAATTTTTTGTTTCAATATAGCTTCTCATAAAATCAGCTTTTTTCACAAGGTTTTAAAGTATGAATGTATCATAAGGTCATTATTTGAGACCTTCGTCCGGTATAAAACTACTTGGGCATCTCTGATAATATCATGTGATTTATTTAAGTCGTTTTTTGACATTAAAAATCTGTAATAACATTCAAACTTGTACTGATCAGGTATGCGCGGCAGGAAACTACTTGTATGCCCTCGGCGGTCACGAGGCGCCCGCCAACACCGTTGGCGGCCGTCTGGCCTGCGTCGAGCGCTACGACCCCGTAGCCGACTCGTGGATCCTCCTGGCTCGCCTGTCGTACGGTAGGGATGCTATAGGCTCCTGCTTGCTAGGCGATCGGATCGTCGCTGTGGGTAAGTTCATCTATGATTAATAATACAGGTATTTTTTTATTTCCTCTTGTTAAGACCACGCACATTTTCTTATAAGAATCCAATATGTCTAAGCGAACATAACACAAAGCAAAACTTCTGAATTATAGTATGGGTTGCTGAAGGGATTTGAATGATTTTGTGATTTTATTTCTCAATAAATTTGTAACTTGGCACTACAGGAGGCTACGATGGAGTTCAATACCTGTGCGTAGTGGAAGTATACGATTCGGAGTCTAACTGCTGGCGCAAATTGGCTCCGTTGAGCACAGGCCGCGCCGGCGCCGCCGTTGTTGCCGTGCCGGCCCCCAAAAACTCCTTCTGATATTACACCAACCACCGCCTCCAGACATACGTGGTCACTACGCCGGTGGAAACAGCTAATTTTATCTCTATCTTCTCATTATCCGATGATGACGATGATGACTGCTACTATTGAAGCGTCTTACATCATCATCGCCAAGACATTGACAATTTGAAACTCATTTTAAATTTCAGATATGTGTTTTATAATATATAATTAGATGTTTTATGAAATCATTACTTGATACTATGATTAAAAATATAAGGGTGTGGCCAGATCTGGCGATGCGCAGATAAACTTGATATGCACGCGAACTCTTCGCCAACAGCGTTATTTGTACTCGAGTCGTTCGCGCGCCGAGTGTGCGCATTGTGGTAGAGGAGCATGAGTTGCGCTAAAGAGGCGCAATAACTTATTGCAGTAACTGCACGCGTTCGCCAAATCTGGACAGACCCTTAAGTTTTAACTGTTTGTTGTTTGTAATAGAAGAAAACTCTCTACAACTTGAAGACTTATGACTTTAATCCATAAGAAACTGTGGCAGATATAAAAAGAAATTGATCAATGTTTTAATAAATTGATGTTTAGAGATAGAATTGTTTATCACTGGGCGCATATTATTATAGCTATGCTTTTTATATTTTAAATGATGGTAGCTTTATTTTGACTATATTTTTTAATTTGCAAGACTGTTTAAAATGTTATTCCATTTCACGAATTTAAAAGGTAACTAGAATTATGTATGGTTTTTAGTATATGTAATTATTTTTTTTATCTTTGTAGAACAACGTGTATTTTTTCTATAAATTTCTAGATGTGGTTCCGATAGTTTTATCTTTATAATATTTTATGCTTATAGATGATAAAGAAAATAGTAAAATGTTATATTGAATTACTTATTATCGACTTAATAAACTATTTCATGTAAGACAACTAAAAAAATACTAACGAATGCTATATTCGTAATTGGTAACGATCTCAATACTAAAACAATGCAAAAGTTTATATTCAATAGTTTTAGTTAAGTAATTATAATGACTTAATTAGGAGACTGTTTAAATGTTTAGCTTATAATCATATTAATCACTGATGACTATCCTTTTACATTCGGGTTTTGTCTAATGTTAAGGTACTCGATTCGGTTTTCCAACCAAAATTACTCAGTTAGATAATTATAATATTTTAGGAATACAAATTAACTAAAATTGGTACTTAAATTACTTTTTTGTGGGCAAAACAAGACAAAATCATTTTTTTAATATTTGGCGCTAGTGGAAACAGAACTACTCGGGTTATATACTAATTAAGTAATTAGTGATGTACTCATGTTATAAAACATTAGTAATTGTATACTAAGTGTTTAGTTTAAAGAACCAAAATGTAGAAAGCCTCCACGATAAATATAAAACATGTAAACTGTATGTAGTCCAATTATCTTTTATATTAATTATATTCACCAAATTATGTACACCAAAATTTACATCTCATGTTTTTACTAAAGTAGAAACAGAAATAAAAATAGGTAGGTGTGTACAAAATTTAATCGCGATCATAAATATACCATCTTACATCAAAAAATATTTTTATACCTTTCGATATCCATATTTTTAAATCGATTCATTTATTAAGTTTTAGTTCAGAGTTATTTACTCTCGATTAAGCAGTTTTGGTCCGAGCAAAGCTCGAATATGTCGTAAAGAAACTAATATTAAACTTGAAATTGTCATACTTGGACTCAATCAAACCTACATGGTTGCTATTGAAAGTAGTAATGGCTGTGAATATATCAATCTGTCATTTCAGTAATTAATTAACATTTCAGACTCAAGAATGAAGCTTGATTGAGTTCAAATGTTCAGGAGAAGGTGTAATGGACTATAAACACCCTATATTTTGTTATTATATATTTATGTATCAAGGTATTAGACGGTGTCTGGGGCACACCATCTAAAGATTGAGTGATATAATTAAAATATACTATGTAGTTAAAAATTAATGTCGGTCCCCTTTTTTCTATTTTTAAATGGGAGGCTTTCATATAACTTACTGTTTGTATTCCTATAATTTTGTCTATCAATTAGAGTGTATTTTCTACTTTCCTTGATGGCTGCTAACAGTATTATTCTACATTTATTTTTCTACTTTTTTGGTATGTACTTTAATTTAAATCTTTAGGGGACCATCCTGTGATGTTAGTGGTAGTAAATTAGTGGGATATGTGAATGAAATTCTATATATAAAGTAGCCTTAGTATGGTTATGCTTGCAACGATTATCATTGAAGAAGCTACTTTTATCAAATGACGTGAAAATGGCTTTTGCTTCTACACCAATTATCGGTCGACTACGTTATTAGATGATAGCGATAAACAACGTAATGTAATCATACAAAATCTAAGCTATTGAGCAACTTTAGATATGGTATTTTGATTTAAAGAGCCATACCTATCCTTTATGGCTTTTTAGAAAGATTGTGTAGAACAGGAACATAGGCCTAAACGGTAAAAGACTTACGAGCTATGAAGGGGGGTAAATAGGAGCTGTGTGCGGATCACATTTTGCAAAGTATTTATTTTTTGTTTAGAAAAAATATTATTTGATACTTACTGTAAAGAGCTGTAATGTAAGTTTCAATGTTTTGCAATATCAACAATAATTCTGTCCTCGTTCCCGCAGCTCCACTTAGACGTGCTAATTTCAGAATTCATATGTATAATATGTAACATCTAAATATGAATATCTTTTCTTAGTGTTTAGTGACAAGAAATTATGTATTAAACTTGTTGCCAAAATAATCATCTGTATGAAGTTCTTCTTCACTGTAAATGTAATAAATATTGTGGTAGTCAATAATACTTCTTTGTTTTAATCTTATTGAAGGCTAAGAATTAACGTGCAGTCCCCTTTAAAAAAACCGGCCAAGTGCAAGTCGGACTCGCGCACTGTAGGTATCTATTTCTTTTGATTGCGTTGATATAAAAGTTTAATCTTGTTACAGCTTTGAGATATTATAGATTAATTTAATACCTCTACGCGTTCATGAGAAAAGAAGTAGCTAAGTAGAAACTTTAACATTTTCAAAAATATTTTTAATTGTATGATGTAACTAAAAATGTAGGTACGGTTTTAGCAACTTTTTCTCTATGTGTACTGTAAAACGTTACTTCGTACCAATGATATTCTAATAAACAGATATGTTATAAGCGTGCAATCGTGAAGACTCGAAAACGTCCTAATTGGGACGTATTGCCATTAACAACAACACTATTTGCCTCTATTTTCTTATGGGTTTTATCGCGCTATGTCTTTCGCTAGCTGCCGCGCTGCGCGGAACACTTTTTTCGATTGTTTTGTATGTGTATAACATATCTGTTTATTAAAATATCATTGACTTCGTACCAAGTTTCAAGATTCTAAGTTCACAGGAAGTACCCTGTAGGTTTTTATTCCCGTGCGAGTTTCGAAAATATGCGGCATAAACGGCTATTTTTTTATTGCTTTGGCTTAGAAGTTTGATTTTTTCATAGCTCCAAGGGACCGTAGATCTGAGTATTAGATATAAATTTGAGATAGAAACCTTCACACGTTCCTGAGAAAAACGTTTTTGACAGACTGACGGACGGACAACGAAGTGATCCTATATGGGTTTAGTGTTTTCTTTTTGAAGAACGGAACCGTAAAACTAATATAAAATAAGCCCAACTTACTCCTTACAACCCACTACACAGCTACTTGTGAGTGAAAGTTCCGTCAAAATCGTTTTTATCCCTAGCCGTTTTAAAGATTAGCTCGAAAAATAATACCTAAAAAAAATAGCAACATTGTTTTAGTGTTGAATGAAACTCTATTTTCGTTTACTTCATTTAGTTTTAAAATATTTCTGCTTTTCAACTTCAACATTCAAGACTAACTACTAAGATTAAGGGACATACGGATTAGTCATGTTAAGTTACGTAGGTATTTAGGAAACAAATGTTTAGGCGATTTCTCATCTTCAACCTTTATTTATTTATAGCAACATTACAAAAAACTCCTGTGTCTCTGGTGACCACTCATGCCATTGAATTCGTGATTTCGTTTCTTTACGCCGGATTTCAGCAGATCACGAGGAAATCGCGATAAGTTCTTTGTTTTGAAAGTGTATTAAATATAAAAAAAAAACATGGCTCTTCACGTACCTAAAGCTCCGGGGGTACCCCAAATGTTAAAAGAAGGGGCACGGGTAAGTTTACCAATACATAACCAACAATTTCCGCACCCATTTGGTGCACTTCATATGTTTTTACAAATTCGAATAATTTCCTTTCTTTTTATTATACAAACCTAAAATTTGTGAAAACATTATTTTTGAATCGAAAACTAAGTTATTAGCCTTTGTTTTGTAGGTATATCTTTTATAAACTATGTTTTTTTTTTTAACATTCGGCTTCTTAGGACATGACCAGAATAAAGAGTCATGCCTTTTTCCAAAGCGTGAAATAGAATTTTAATAATCTTCATCAATACTGAATTTTGTTAGACCCCTTTTATTAATTTATTTGATTTTTTTATATGTACAAACTCAACCGGCAGCATAGATCTACTTTTCTAATACAATGTATCAGTGGCTAGTTATTGCATTTTAGTATGTACCTTTAGTTTTAAAAATTCCTAAAAGTGTTCACATTTTTAAACCATCTTGTTTGGAGCTATAAGTATATACTTAATGACTCACTCATATTATTTCTAATTACTTTTAGATGTTTTCTGGATTAGAAGAAGCAGTTTACCGTAACATAAATGCATGCAAACAATTCGCCCAAAGTGTGCGTTCAGCATATGGCCCAAATGGAATGAATAAAATGATAATTAACCACATTGATAAGCAATTTGTAACTAGTGATGCTGGTACCATCATTAGAGAACTTGATGTTGAACATCCCGCTGCCAAGTTAATGGTCTTGGCAAGTCAAATGCAAGATTCTGAAGTTGGTGATGGCACAAACTTTGTCATAGTCTTTTCTGGGGCCCTCTTAGAAGCCGCTGAAGAATTGCTGCGTTTAGGTGTAACACCTAGTGAAATTGCAGATGGATATGAAAAAGCTCTTGAGAAGGCTGTTGAAATTCTGCCCGGACTTGTTTGCGAAGAAATTAAAGATTGTAAAAATGTTGAAGCAGTAACTAAAGGAATCACACCTTCAATCATGTCCAAGCAATATGGCTATGAAGATTTTATTGCTGCACTTGTAGCAAAGGCTTGCATTGCTATTCTTCCTGAAAAGACAACATTCAATGTTGATAATGTGAGAATATGCAAGGTATGTAACATTGATAAACTATATTTTGTATTAATTTTATAATTTATATTTTTGAAGTCCACTGTGTTGATACTGTGATGTAGATTTTTTGCATACTAATTAATTTATTATAGATCTCCATTTTTTATGCTCTTCGATATGGAATCTTGAGTTCTAAACTGATATATTTTAAGAAACTATTGAACTAAAAATGATTAAAGTATATCATAAATTTAAAATTACATTTGTTTTTTGTTATAGATTCTTGGATCAGGACTGTTACAGTCTGAAGTCCTTTCTGGCATGGTCTTCAAGCGTGAGATTGAAGGAGATGTAACTGTTGCCACTAATGCCAAGGTTGCTGTGTTCTCATGCCCTGTTGACATTACTCAAACAGAGACTAAGGGAACAGTGCTGATTAAATCAGCTGATGAACTTCTCAACTTCAGTAGGGGAGAAGAGTCCCTTCTTGAGAAGCAAATCAAAGAGATTGCTGACACTGGTGTCAAAGTTGTTGTTGCTGGTGCTAAGTTTGGTGATATGGCTCTCCATTTCTTGAACAAATATGGCTTAATGGCTGTTCGTCTGAATTCAAAGTTTGACATCCGTCGTCTTGCCAAGACAGTTAATGCCACTGTAAGTAATAATAATTACACCTACATAGTATATGCATATATGGCACTTGTATGGAGTTTTAATATTATTGATGACACTATTACTGGAAGCCAACTCACAATTTGGTTTAAAAAATATGGTAATTTAAAATTTTAAACTATTTTTTTTTAGGTATTGCCAAGACTCATAACACCTACTGCTGAGGAACTGGGATATTGTGACTCTGTTGGTGTAGAGGAACTTGGTGACACACGCATTGTGTACTTCCGCATGGAGAGCTCTGAGTCTCGTATCTCCACTGTTGTGATCAGGGGCTCCACTGACAACTACATGGATGATATTGAAAGGGCTATTGATGATGGTGTCAATACATTCAAGGGAATTGCTAGAGATGGAAGGTAAATTCTAACGTTTGTTAGTGTCTGTGAATTCTATGTTCTAAACACAAGCATTTTTCTAAAACGTTGTAGGGATCTATCTTTTTATTTGAATAATGTTAATCAACGGTCTCTTATTATAAATCTGCAGGTTTGTGCCTGGTGCTGGAGCAACAGAAATTGAATTAGCACAGCAACTTCTTAAGTATGCAGACACATTACCAGGATTGGAACAGTATGCTGTCAGGAAATTCGCAGTTGCCCTGGAGAGCATTCCCCGTGCCTTAGCAGACAATTCTGGAGCAAATGCTACAGAGGTTGTTAACAATATCTACAAAGCTCACAAGGTAAAGAAAACTTTTGTATATTCTTTCCCTGCCAATTGGTCTCATAATGTCAAAATAAAGGACACACCAACAGAATAATGTGTACTAAGAGTCCCTTCAGAAATTTATAGAACTATCTAGATGCTGCAACTATTATGATGACATGTTTAATATATGACGATATTGTTAAAAATGAGTAACTTTTTTTATTTTCTTTACAGGAAGGCAACAAAAACGCTGGATACGACATTGAATCTGAAAATAATGGCATTATTGACGCGAAAGAAAAAAATATCCTGGACTTGTTTGTTTTAAAGAATTGGGGGCTCAAATACGCAGTTGGCGCTGCCACGACAATTCTCAAGGTGGACCAAATCATCATGGCCAAGAGAGCAGGAGGCCCGAAACCGAAAGCCCCAGGAGGCAGCGATGATGAATCCTAAATTTTACGCTTTAGATTACAACTAATGTTAATTTCACTAAAGATTTTAGTATATAATATAAGTATTACTGAGAACTAAGAATATAATACTATATTAGATCTCAGGATAAAAAAATGCTAAATAATTGCATTTAATTTTAAAGAATTAAATTTACTTTGTCACACCATTATAATTTAAAACTATGCTTTATCTCTAGTTTCTGTCACATAATGTATTTTTTTAGTGTGCTTTTCATACTGAAAACGAGACTGAAATGCTTGCAAGAAAATACGTTTACTTTCCGTCTCTAAAACACTAATAAATATTTAACACAAAACTTATTTTTATTTACAACTTAACTATATACGGGGTTACCCTTAATATATCAATAGTATTTACATACTATGAAATGGCTGAGTCTATCAACTTGTGGCTGAACACGCGGCGTGAGCGTGTAATAATGGGACATACTTGTTATCAAAAACCATATTAGCATTATTTTTATTACTGTGGAAATCAATTATGCTGACCCTCCTCGATCCTCGAGTGATAAAAATGGTAAAGATCAGCAGTGAAACCTATTTTTTTATTACATAACTTCATGCAGTATTATTCTAAAGTCTTAATAAAGTTCATTATTGTGTTGAGGTGTGTCGGGCTGGGACGTAATGATACGACGCATACAAAATTAAAGTTGGATCCGAGTCGTTGTGAGACGATATAAATGATCTCCAGACATACCGGCTCTACTCTACCTAGGTACCTGGAGCCGGTCACGAACAGACCAATCTGCATTGATGTGAAACATTGCTTTGGCGCGTAAGCGTCTCCCAGGGCTGTGATGACCAGTCAAAGCGGCAGGCTTTGACTGGTCACTGGGTACCATCAGGTTAATTGAGAAAGATACGTCCTAATTGCCCTAAATCGGGTTAAAAAAAACCACTAGGGCCTTGAGTTCATACAAGGTCAAACCTAAACAGACTGCTTGAGACAGTCCATTATTGTTTGCTTCATTCAAGCTGCTATTAAGTACATTTCAATCTTTATATTATTACCTCCTTCGAGCAGCCCATTACTATCTATTAGAGTTAACTTACAGTCCGTGTATTGGCAAGGTGTATTAACTTTTAGTTATTGTAATATTTTATGTTAGTTAGTTATCTATTCATTTATTTACAAATATGAATATCTACCAACCTTTCATTATATAATCAAAGCTACCTACCTACTAAATAATAATATAAAGGTGCTATGCTATTAAAATATAAATAGTGTCCTCGATCGAACATACTCAGCCTTTAGCCATGCGAAATCTTTGTGTCATGAGGAGGAGTATTCGATTATAAGTTAATTGAAATAAAAATAAAGCTAACTTGTTTAAAATATAAAGTCCGCCCGATACCTACAAAGTGGTCGGCGGCCCGATAATTTAAAATTTTCTCAATTTAAACTTGGCAACAAATCACATCGATTGATTATCCTTTGTTTTAGATTCCATAGAGTAGCTAGATATTTTCTTCAACCACCAAAATACACCAATATTAACAGACTTTTCAACTTTTACCTTTGTATTAAAATTTGTTAGACTATAAAAATTATAGTTGCTTTGACAAAGTTCTTTTTGTGCTTGCAATAAAATATGAAATAAATTTATCAACCTTGGTTGGTTGGACTTGGAAAAAGTACAGAAAAACAAAACTGAAGTTGACATCCTAAAAACCCAATAGACAAATATGAATTGTGTGGTTGTCAAACCTGAAACTAAAGCTCTCACGGAGTGAGGAGTCTAGTAATTCCTATTCCTGGAGTTTGGGTTGTTTTTATTAGTATTCTTTCTGTACTCGTGTTCTATTCAAGTAATACTCAAATATGTCTTCTTATAAAGTAAGTACACATATATTTCATGAAGCTTCTTTTCTTTTCACAATATACGTACTAATTTCAAAACGTTTCTTGTAAACAAACCCGCTAATGTTTTTCATTATTTCTAACGAAATTGTTAATTCTAATACAATTCTCTAACAAATATTTATTAAGGTTGCCTCCAGGAGATCTTTAGAGATTTTTTTTTACCAATTCAACATAATAAAGCTACATTATTTTACAGCCTATCGATTCTAAAAGGGAGGAGTTTCGAAGATACCTTGAACGAGCCGGTGTTATGGACGCTTTAACAAAAGTTCTTGTTAGCTTGTATGAAGAACCAGATAAACCTGAAGACGCTCTAGAGTATGTGAGGAAGCATCTCGGCACAGACGGTGGCGACGACGAATTGGAAGCCGCAAGAGCTCGCATTGCGGAACTAGAAGCCGAAAATGCGTTGCTAAAAGGCGAATCAGCACCAACGGAAGGATAAAATTTTGCTCATAGTTTATTATTATTACTTATCTACATGCATAATGAATACATGTTCAATTTAAAGATCTCAATAATGATCTCAGATAAAAATATTCTTGTTAATTCTAGAGAACTATATAACTTAGTGTTATGATTACTGTGAGAGTATTATTTTTGTTATAAGTATATCTAATTTGGCAGTGCAGGAAGCACTATTAAATTTTTTGTTTGAATTATACTTGGCAAATTTTATTTCTACCATTTGCTTATTAGCGGTTAACAGAACCGCTCCTTTTTCCAGTTTCATATACAACTGATTGTCCACTCATGATCATAATAATAGTTTGTATGCTTTACTGGAAAAAGTGGCCAGCTCCAACCACTAGTGCCTATGAAGGCTTTCTAGGTTATATTTTCATTTTCTTATTATATTAAAGGTCAAATAAAACAAAGATTTCTAATGTGTAACTGATTTAAATATTAATGTTATTCATCTCTAAAGATTTACAGTATCATGATCAATTTAAACAGCAGCACTGATGAGCTCAGTATACTTCTTCACTTTGCTGGCAACACTCATGTCCACATACTTGTCTCCAATGGACACAACCATGCCTCCAATCAAGGAGGGGTCTACTTTAGCTGTGAGCTGAAGAGTTTCATTGGCCTTCAAGAATTTCTGAAATAAATAGATAAATATAAAATAATTTCCCTTATAATTGAATGATGTTATTAAAGATTATGTCGGACAAATGTTTCACTGATATTATATTATTGCTAAAAGTTCTATTATGTGACTTATAAAAACATCTGGAAAAATCAGTACCTTGAGAGCAGCTTCCAAGTTCTGTCTCTGGGCTTGGTCAAGAGGCTTAGCAGTAACAACTTCGCAAGTGACCTCTCCGCGGTGAGCAGCCATCATGATCTTGAATGCATTCATGACCACCTCCAAATTTCCAAGGCGACCATTTTCAGCCATGAGGGCCAGCAAGTTACCAGTGGTGGGGGACAGTTTAATCTGTAAAATTTAGTGGGTAGATATTTCATCAATAAAGCTATATTTTTTAAGTAACCAATATAATACTGGAACAGTTACCACAATAAATGAAAATGAGAATTTATGTTGTCCTAACTTGATGTTATACAGATTACTAAGCATTCAGCTAAGTACATAGTAACAAAAAATATATTATTTATTCGAAGAATAAACCAGAACCATTTTCAAGACACCTGAAGAAGATAAATTTGAATGGATGTAAAAAAAATGTTCAATGGTTATAGAATATAATATAGAATGGGTATTAGAATTTAAAATATAAACACCCTACAGATGTATCACCTAATGACAATTATTTTTGTCATATTAATTTGGCACAAATAAATTCTTCCAATAATACTGGAACTGAAAATTTATTAACTTATTCAAACCTCTCAACTGATTTAAATAAAATCTTTCTTGTAGCTTAGTAGTTGAGGACATGCTTAAAATTACATAAACTCTTGTCAATGAGAGCTACATGTTTGATCACTATTATAAAAAAATACTGGTCGCTTTGCAGACAGGGATGTAAACATTTAACATCATCATCACACCACGGTTTCTCTAGCTTAGATATTCTGACCGGGACAAGTATTGCACTGTGCATATAAGCTGAAAGAATGTTTCAATCCGAACTGGAAGTAATTGAGATTGAAGTGTTTGCAAACACTTTATTATATTATTATATGCTGATAAGATTTACCTGAGCAGTGACATTCTTTAGAGCTTCAGCCTTCAGACTCCTCTTCAGTGTAGGGTTCATAAGGAACTCCTTAAGTTTAGGATCAGATTTGATTGACTGTTGGAAACTGGCTAATTCCTTTTCAACCAAATCTAAGTTCTTGGTTTTTGAAGCTGCAGAGTATAGAGCTGACGCATATCTGCCTTCTAAACCAAAAACCTGGACAGGCGCTTTGACGAGCTGACCAACTGCGGCCGACGTGCTCAAGGAACGAACCTATAAATATTACGTAACTTACATCGTTAATTGCACACAATATTAATATTAAATAATAAAATAATAATAAAAAATCACCAGCATATTTCCCCTGGCGAACGACATGTTGTGACTTGATAGGATTATTTTACACCTTTGTAGAAACTTTAGGGTGGTCGATTTCGATCGGCTATTTCATCGGCAGCAGCAGCAGTAAGCACCTGTCAAGTGTCAAACTAATGTCAAAACCTTGGAGGATAGTTAAGAACACACAGAGGGCAGATTTCTAGTATATGAACCGTCAGCACTAGTATGAACTTATTATCATCTCCCTCACCTTCCCGTTTCCTATTTTTAAGTGGCCGGCGCGATGCTTTTTTAGATTTATTCATTTCTACTACTTGTCATCTTAGCATTCACTTCTTTCTGTGTCGTATCATCTCTCACACAACACAATCCATCCATCTCTTTTTCGGTCTTCCTCTGTATGTACACCCATTCACAGTAATACTCTTTTGTTTTGTGACTTTCATCTCTCGTCACAAGATGTCCATCCATACCGTCGCCATCGTGTCTGCATCATCATTCATCATCATCATTCCCGAGTAATCCCGAGCCTTTTCCCAACTATGTTGGGACGTTAGGGTCGGCTACCAGTCATACCGTATATAGCTGAATATCGTATTTTAAAGGGAGAGAGTGCCTATCTGACCTCCACAAACCATTTGACTGGGAAACTCAGTATCCCATGCTTTAGCCACGACTCCACGAGCCCCTCAAAAACATCCTGCGATGGGATCAAAAATAACGTTGTGCTGGAGCTGCGTCGATGTTGTTTGTTCGGACTTCGGTGGCAAGAGGACGACGCTCATAAAATGCTAGTGTAGGGCCCTTGGGATCCATAGTATTTTGATAAACCATTATATTAATAAAACTTAACTTGCTTGACTTTCGAGAATATTTGTGAAGAAAGCTGACACTAATTGAAACTCGAATTAATAAAAGGTGTCGTCTGCATTGCTTAAATTGCCATGGTTATGTAGCTGAACACAAGTTTTTTTTATATATAGAATATCTATGCATTTTAATACACTTCTGCTGCGATGCAACAAACAAAATAATACATTTCCGGCCTAAAAATAACTCTATATAGCGGAACTTTCAAATAATTTCTGATAAATATTTAGGCAGTTGTATTATCATGCGTGGCAACATTTCCTTCGGTCAAATAACTATGAATCCAAGGCCTAATATTTTAATGTAGGTAGTAAAAAAGGCAACACTACCGTACTACAAAATAATTACTACACGAATCACGCTCAAACTCTCATTCGAGACACAATTTATTATTTTATTCTGTAATTTTAAGATTTGGTTTAAATACGTTTGAAGAATATCTAAACTTGTTAATAGTTCTAAAAAAAGGTGACTTTCTTTCATTTTTACAAGTATCTAAGAAAGGAATTAGGTAAATATGTCGCGTCAAGTGGATTCTAGTCTTACCAAATTACTGGATGGCTTAGCCTTGGATGGTGACGATAATACTATTTGTGATTTTACTATTGCTGACCAAAATTCTGTTGCTGAGTCTCAAGGTATTACACCTACCACTTCATCCAATTTCAAACCGGTATTAGGCAGCAACGTCACTTATGTTGTTGCTTGTGTCATTATAAATGAATCTAACGAGGTCTTGATGATGCAAGAGGCGAAAGAGAGTTGTGCTGGCAAGTGGTATCTTCCGGCAGGGCGCATGGAAAAAGGTGAAACTATCGCGCAGGCTGCAGCAAGAGAAGTTTTAGAAGAAACTGGCCTTGAATGCATTCCCACTACTCTTCTCGTTGTGGAGACTGCAGGGGGAATGTGGTATAGATTTGTTTTAACAGGAGAAGTAGTTGGTGGTGAATTAAAGACACCTGCAAGAGCTGACAAAGAATCATTACAAGCTAAATGGATCTCCAATTTACAAGAAATAACATTAAGATCAAATGATATTTTACATCTTATTGAAAAAGCTCAACTATACCATAAAAGGAATCCAGCCAGTCAATGGCATAAAAATATTTTACCAGCTCCAGTACCACATGTTAAAGATTTATTGAGACTGATAGTTGTCATTAAGAAGCGAAGTACAAATAAGTTGCATGTGTTGTTAAGTGAGAAAACTGCTTTACATTTTCCAACATGTGAAATAAATCCTGCTAAGAGTCTTCATTCCACATTGAGAAGGTTTATGGTTGAGATGTTTGGAGCTGATGTGGGACAACACAGGCCTTTGGGATTGTTAAATTTGGAACATGATCCATCAGCTGATGGCTGCTGCCTTACTCTTCTTGTAGCTTTTAGAGCACCTCTGGAAGAGGTTCCACTTATTGGTAAGTGTGTATGGCAAGAAGTCCAACAAGAAGTTGAAAACAGTTTGCTAACAATCATAACAACAAAAAATTCATCAGTAGAATTACATGTTGTGCGTTAAAATGATTTTAATGAGACAAAATCATAATACTAGAATATAGTATGACAAATACTCAATATACAGCTTCCATTGTCATTATGAGGTGATTTATTAACCCGTCCATTAATGTTGTTAACACTTAGAGTAGGTGGTTGCTAGTTATAGATCTGTTATTTATATCATTAAATGTTTCAACTTGATAATCTCAGATAAATATCCATCATCACAAATATTTTTTCTAAAGATAAATGATTATGTCATTCATTGGTTAAGATCTGAATTTTTGCAAATTGTTTGTAATTCATTCTTAGGTTGAAAATTTTAAAATACATTATATTTACACAATTAAAAAAAACACTGGCATCAGTTGTGAGTTAAAATGAAGTAGGGCAAAAACAATCTGCATACCACACTAACATTGGGTTAAGGTTTGATACTTAACTAGGAAATATTTTTATTGTGTACCATATAATTATATAATTGTTACTAATTTAATAATAACTTGTATCTACGTAACCTTAAAAAAGATGAATCCAGATGTATTCCATTTAATTATAGTCTGAGACTGGTGGCATTCCATGGTTTTAGTAACATAGTATTATAAAACTAATGAATACCAGAAGTTAAGTATTATTTAAATAAAACTTATTGAACAGTACCTGTTATTGGGTAAAAGATCTGTTTGGCCAAATAATTGCAATCAGTAAATACCTACACATTGTAATTTAGACTTTTGATTGATCTGAGGGAATGTAGGGATGATACACATTTATGTATCAAATCATATCAATTGCATATGTCTAGATATAGGTATTTTAAATATAAAACCCAAGATGGTTGAAATCATTATTTAAATACAAGTTACATGTGTAACATGGTGACTAAATCAAGCTTTATCAATAGAGAAGTATGTTTTTTTTTGTTCAAAGATTCTGTTATGCAGTATTTAGACTTTATGAATTAGTGCTATTATTTATTTATTGCTACTATGACCAAATAGAACTATTATCCAATGGAATCTTGACAAAGAGGATAATCACTAATTTAGGGCTTTATTATTAATGCGATATTATGTAGCCTATAGTTAATATAATTGCTATTTAATATTTTACACATTTAATATTTTTATTTTTGTTATTTGTATAAAATATACTCATACTTTATTTTTTACTTAATCTTGCTTAATTTGTTTATTATCCAATAAATTTTTATTTAAAACTGTTTTGTTTTTCTTTAAATGTGCTTGCACTTGTATAAAATAATTGTATAGTTATATTAAATTTACAGAATTCTTAATTTAAAAAAATTATGATGTAACAAGTCATTAAAACATATTTGTATATTTTGATGATTTATTTAAAGCGATACAAAAAAAAACATTGCATTGACTAGAAAAATCGAATATGTAACCTAATTATATTTAATAAGTCTAAAATCTGGAAATGCATTATATAACCATAATTGCTATTAAATCTACTATTTAAATGTGCTAATTTAGCATGCTATACATAGCGCTTAAGTAAACCCTAGTCCAAATTAACCATTGTTTATAAGATGTCTTCTAATAATATATAATATGTATTCAACTCTTAAGCACATAACATTTTGGACTGGTTTACTATAAAAACAACACATTTTTGCATTTCATCTATTTACACAATATGTTAGAACTAAAATAATCTGGAGGTATACATAATAGTCATACTTTATGAATAAGGTAATAACCTTTAAAACATACATAATATTAATTTCTCAATGGTATGAAATCACAAAATGCAATGAAAACATAAAGGAACATTTGAAAAATTGTGAAACAACAAATTGTTATTAACTATATAAATGTGTTGTATGGTAAACTATATTGAATACCTCACATTTTCAACAATAAGTTCTCACTTGCGTATTTTTGTGCAAAGGATCAAGTCTAAATCTAAAGACAGACTAATAAAATATGATGTCATACATTATGATACATATGCAAAAAATGTTTCCACAAATCTATGCAAGCATTTGATAGTTAGAGCTAGTTCATTAGGATGACTTATAACCCCCGACGCAAAGACATGGGTCTGTGGCATCATAGCTCCTAAACGAATGAACCCATTGTAATCCAGTTTCTTTTTTATATGAAAGCTGTTGTAGTTTCGTTGGTTCTTTACAACAATAAAATTGAAGCTATCAATGTTTTGAAAGATGTTATGTTGTTAAATTTTTAATTTTTAGTTAAATGATTCTGGACTGGATTGGAAGAATAAAATGTATTAGCCAACCAATCTACAATAATGATTATCTATGCACAGCATTTAAATTAATAGAAATGAAGTGAGAGAATATGTTTTATTTGGAAAAACTGTAGCCTACAAATATTTTTAACTACACATCACATTGGTGTTCTATGTACTTGATCATTTTATGTACCTACATAAAGAATACTTTTGTAGATTATTTACATTTAAATTTATTTACCGTTTAAATAAAATAATACATGTTCGTTAGAGATAGATAGTGTCTGTGGAAACATCTAAACTCGCAAATGGGACCGGCAAATTACTTAAACCACAATCGCTGTAGAGAAGAGAGGCAGAGACATTAAAAAAATCTACCAATTTTTATACCTGTATTAATAGCTGGAGAAATCAAAATATTTAATATACAATTTGCCAAATTAAGAGAAGTGCATCTAATGCACTTCTCTTAATTTGTTCAGGTGCGGCCGTAAAAGGTCGTTTCCAAATAAGAGGTAAGGTTTTTTTTTTAATAATTAATAAAATACTGTTGCATAACCACTAGGGTCACCAGGTATAAATCATTAAACTACCGTCTCTGTAAAATCTAATATCTGTTGAAGCATTTCAACAAATTAAAATAAGTACATAGATAGTTTTTGCACAGAGAGAGAGCATTACTGTATTGCTTGGTAACATATTATTTATTTACCTTATTGATCGCATTATTAGTTGTCAACAAGTTAAATACTCCCATGAGAGAATCATTCATAGCAAGGGTTAAAACAATACAAATATGTCTACTGCAAAAGATTCCCTTCAGACTTACACTTGTTATATAGGTTGGCCAATTTATGTGGTATAAGGCACTAGGCAGGGTGCTCACCGCCGTATTGCTTTTTTTTTATGGAAATGACAGGCTCACCTGGGCTGCGTCTTTAGCACACGGTTAAGCCCAAGCAAGGAGGAATATACGCCTTGAAGGCACTGCATTTAATTAGTTATTGTACTTGAGCATTTTTAAAATGATATACATAAATTACAATATAAAAATTTGGGAATCATTATCAGTTTAGAAAATCCCCTTATCCTGCTATGAAGATACAACAATTTTATTTTAATAACGGTTACTGGTATTTTTGCAATAAATTAAAATAGTTATATGTAAGAAATAAATAATATAACCACTTAGTTCATTCTAATAGCAGAACATAATACAATGGATAAACTATTTTCTAATAACAGCAATATTGAACAAAATCACAATTCTTATGAGTAAATTAGGCAAAGCCTCTGTCATGTATAATGAATAAATACAATGAGAGTTAGTGTCAAGGTATGCACTGTGTATTGAACCTGTCTACATACCATTGATATATTTTTAGCCTTCCAGTTGTATGCCTTGTATCCAGGAAGTCAGGTCGGCGGATCCTGGACATTCGAGGAAGTTCTCTTCAGGTTCGTCTGGGGCTAACAAACGCCGTGCCGCCGTCTGGCCCGAAAGGTAGGCACCGTGAGCAGTAGAGTAGAAGTTGCTGTGTGTGTGCTCTCCAGCAAAGAGCAGAACAGGCTGAAATCATATTACAAAAATGCATGACTACAACTGCTAGGTCTGCTAGTACCGTGGGCTCCTGAAGATTGATTTCATGATGTACTCAAGCAGAGCAAAGTGAGTAAGGGAAATCCTAAGTCAGTCCCTCATCTTATCAGTCGGTGTTTGTTGGAATAGGTTTTTTTTTACTACTAAATCCACTGCCTTATATTTATTTATCATAGAATTATTATCAAGATAATTAGAATATTAACTATAAAATGTTTTGTACTTGATTAATTGATTCTGACTTAAGTAGGCACTTATAGTAATTTGTAAAGATTATGTGTATTATCACAATTTTATCAATTGATAGTTAATCATGTCATGAACAGTTAAAATACATACCTTTTTGTCATGAACATTTCTGAATAATGGTTGAGCTAAGCTCTCAATATCACTCTGACTTGCTCCCACAGCTATGGCAGTATAGGAACCTCTTGTAAACGGCTGTTTCCTCCAACTTGTGCTATAACATACAATAGAAGTAAATATTAGTAAGATTATACATGATTAAAAATTTGTAACAACTGCGAAATAAATGAACATTTACCAAACACATTTCTGTGGTTCTGGAACAAATGGATCATTCAAAAATTTTCTAAGTATCTTTGTGCAAGTAGCTGCTATTTCCTCATTAGATAATAACTCCATATATTCAGCCTCTTTGCCTGACAGCCATCCTAACAGCAAAGTTTCTGATACTTTGCTAAATGAATATATTTTTTTATACCATGAATCAGATATATTTTCAGGTGTAGATGGATTCTCCCATAAAAGCATAATCTCAGTAATTTCTGGATTTAAAAATGGTCTGTCATATTCTAAAAAGATTTTATCTACAGTACTAAATAATAATCTGTCAAGTGATTCCAGTTTGTATTGTGGCAAAGGAGGTTCAAACAAAGTTGAAGCATTATCTTTTAGAACACCTAGGGGAATAGTACATATCACATGATTAGCATAGAAAGTTTGTCCATTTTCACATACTACTTCAACATTAGAAGTTTTTTTCTTTGGTTTTCTTGTGACATCTGTCAAGGAAGAGCCTTCTCCAGGGTTTACAGTTTTCTCAGAAGAGGATGTTTTAGAAATGTCCTCAATAACAGTTTGATCAGAGTCCTCGGATTCTTCTCCTAAATCTTCGAGTGGTCTTGTGGAACAATGTTCCCCTGAATCCCAAATTATTTTCTGAACAGCATGTTCTTTCAATACTTTTTCAGGAGCAATGTTTTTTGTCAATGGTTCCAAAATAGAGCTATATCCTGTTGGTATCATTATATTTCCACCTTGCAGTTCTGTATAGCTACCTAATTCTAGGAGATCTATTTCATCCATACTGTTACACCCAGATATGCATGTTTCTCTTTTTAATAAACAGTCAAATATTAATCTTCGTAATTTCTTCTCCTCGGATGATGGTAGACGTTCTAGATATATTGTGGCTTCTAAATTGATGTGTTCACCAACACTATGGATATCAGGTGGGGGTAAATATTGACATAAGAAGTACTCCTCACATCGTCTTAGAAAACATACATAAGCTTCATGTATCTCATGCAGTACTCCAAAGGGTACTTGTTTCCCATCTTCAGTTGCTGCTATAACCTTATGCGGTTTGGGTATGTTTATAATGTTTACAAGACCGTTAGCCATAGCAATTTCGAAAATCGGATTACCCAGTACTCCATGAATCCAATTGGCTCCGAGCTCAACGTTTAAACTTTTCATTGGTATTGAAATTATACGTCCTCCTATACGTTTTCTAGCTTCTAAAATTATAAAGTCTTGCATGCCATTTTTAAGAAGGTAATTGGCGGCAGCTAGGCCTGCCATGCCGGCACCAATAATTAAGACATTGCACTTATTAGTATCACATTTTTTACTAGAATTTAAATTATCGTCACCCATAATATTGAAAATTGAAGAATACTTGTATTATTTTGTCAGTATTGTCACTGCACTTTTGACGTTCAGCTGGTTACGACATCTTTGTCCTTCAGTACAAAACTACAAAATGTTTTCTCTGTGGTAAGGCAATGACAAAAGCTCCTATTTTGGGGTTTCCCACATAAAATATTCAAACGCAATATTTTTCAAATTGACACCACTATATCTTTTTTTTATTAAGTTAATTATTTCTACCTTTAAAAATTAAAAATGCATATAAATAAATTAAAATATGGTTTTGTAACATTTAAAAATACTTTCTTTTCTTTAGTAACAAATTCGCGTTTAGTAATATTTTTATGTCATAGACAAAGATTTCTGACTCTCCTCGAATAGTAAGAAAACTTGTTTTTGCAGATCCTTTCCACTTCCGCCTAGACATTTCAAAGCAACTTCATTTGTCTCTTTTTCTCATAGATGTTTTCCAATAGGTTTTGCTCTTTTTAGTGACCTTTGAATTTGCTGATTAATAATATTATTATCTTTGTTTACTTCGTATAGCTGAGCAGTGTTTTTGTTATTGTGGCTATTCTATCCATTGAATTTATTGAAATACAAGTTATTTTCGTTAATATTATCACATATAACACGACTACAAAGTTTTTGTGATACGAATAAACGTGGATTATACTTAAATTAATAAAACTATTGTTTGTCTAATTTCAATATCGAAAGTCATTGTGACTAACAAGTGCTTACGAATTTTGTTTAGGGTTGTGTTTGTTAGACTTATGTAATCGAATGATGAGATTTATCAGTTTTATCCAGATAAAAGGATATGATCGATTTATCTCCAACTTTTATGTAGGTTTTGGAAATAAATAAACGAAGGCAAATAAGTATAACACGTGGGTTTCGCTGTGAATAAATCGATAGAGACGTAAGACGCGTGCGCCAATCTCTATCAACAAGACTATTATACGTCAAGGTCACTGGTTACAAACACGTGCGATGTCGGATTCTATTTACACACATGACTTTCTTCTCGAGCCAGGTATAGAGATAAAACAGGAGTCGCCATTAGACGGCACGATGTCAGCTTCCGTGCCTATTCCGCAACGGCGAGTTGATCTCGGGGACTTTAATACAGATCTAGATCTGTGTTTACAAGACAACTTGGTTGGCTCCTACCATAACATGCCCACTCTTCAGTACAATAAGCTGGCGTTTGAGATGGACAACTCATCTAAAGTGGAAAGCTTTAAAATGGATGATGACGATATTTTTCAAGTTGACAAGGCCGATTTAATCCTTGGACCCACACTTGCGGAACTGAATGCAAACCCAGACACCCTGTTGGATGACTTGAATTTTGATGATCTGTTGTTGCCTGAAGAAAGTGGTTATTGTGTTCAGATAGGAGGTGCAATGAGTGGTTCTCGTCGGGGCCCTAATTCTTTTCAAACTCATAACGTAATGGCCTCTGAAAGTCCATGTAGTCCATATGGTCATGCTCAGCTTGCATTTTCTCCAACAAGCCAACACAGCTCGGCTTCATCAAGTTTTGTTCAGCCTATGAACCAGCTGCCAGAACTCTTGCTCCGTATGGATGGATATAGTGGCGAAATAGCTTTGGGGCAGTCAGTTCCAGCATCATCAGTGTTACTTCCATATCCCACAAGTGTAAAGCCCCAACAGTCTCAACTCTCTTCTTCTGCACCAACACACCTCACAATGGAACAGGTTGTTAGTTTTGAATAACAATATTTTGGTACATTAGTTAAAAAAATATTTAAGTCATTAGTCATGTAAATTTTGTAATGATATAATGAATAATATGCTCATCAAGTTTTATTGCTTAATAGATTTGGCAACGCCGAGAGCCACGCAAGCATTTGTTGTCCACTAGCTCTTTGGCTGAAGCAGGATCAGCATCTTCTCTCTCTGGAGGTCTGCTTAGCCCTGGCACGGGAGACTTCTCTCAGGATGATGAAGATGACAGAGATGTTGAATCTGATGAAGATAGTGACAGATATGAAGACCTTTCTTCTGATGGTATTTAGTTTGTTTTATTATTTACATTAAACACAAAAAAAAGACATAAACAACAATGGAATTTACCTAACAAATGCTTTTTGTATCCAACATTTAAGGCAATGAGGCCTATGTTAGGGGAAATATTTTAGTATAACCTGTTTAAATTTACATAAAACAGTATTTTTATTTATGTTTCTCAATTTCAGAATCAAATGATGAATCCGAAAGTAAGCAATCTCGTCACAATGCCAAGAAAGAGAGGTTCTTTTGGCAATATAATGTTCAAGCTAAGGGACCCAAAGGTCAAAGGCTTATCTTGAAGAACAAATCTGAAGATCCACATGTTCTTAACTCCGTGACTGATCCTGTGTTTAGTCCCAGTTGCAGTGTAAGGGGTATCAAACACAGGTAAGAAAATTATGATATGATTGACAATGATTTTTTTTATGATAATATTTGGCTGGAATGAATTGAGTGCATATTTTTAATTATCCTTTATTTCAAAATTCAGGTGACATAAATAAATTGTAATAAATATCAATTATTTTCAGTGGAAAAGCAAGGAAAGGCGATGGTAATGATCTAACACCTAATCCAAGAAAATTGTATTTGATTGGGAAGGAACTGGATAATTTAGGTAAAGTGATCAATGATATGATACCAGTTAGTGAACTGCCATTCAATATAAGACCCAAAACAAGGAAAGAGAAAAACAAACTGGCATCCCGGGCTTGTAGGTTGAAGAAAAAAGCTCAACATGAGGCAAATAAACTAAAACTTCATGGATTGGAGCAAGAACACAGTAAGTATTGGTGTTTAAACTATTGAGAATTTTTATTTAATTAATGAATTTAGAATGTTGTGTCCCATTAATTTATTTATTTTAAATTATTGACACTTTTTTTTTACTACTTCTAGGGCGCCTTCTGAATGGGATAGCACAAATGAAGCAAGTACTGAGCAGCCGCGTCACAAATTCTCAGAACAATGTCGACTGGAATTCGCATGTTACAAGCATAGTTAATACAGCCACAGGTAAAAATATACTTATCAAGCAAACTTAAAAAATAATTATTGGGTCATTTAAAATATAGATTTATTAAATGTGTTCTACTTTGTTACAGAGATTAAAATAGGAGGCCTAACTTCAGAATTTGTCAATACAGTACTGGACAAGGTTAGAGCAGGACAGAATAATGGTGGATTAAATGACATTTAATTGTATCAAACTACAGATTTGTGAGTAACAAAACGAAAGGCTGTTCAATGTACCTCCAAAGTTATTTAGAGAAGAGAGTTTGTCTATCATATAAAAGCTTAATCAATTGTCCAAGACAATTTTATTTTTTTATGGTAACAAGAGTAGATTTAGTCACTAGAAGCTTTACAAGGCAACTAGGGGGAATATTCATGTAATCCTCATTTATTATTATTATGCCATAAGTTAGGTGTCAGTGTCATGTCTAATCTGTAAGTTAATATAATTGTTAGGGATACAAGTCTTTAGTAAGCACCATCAGCATTTAAATGCTTTGATATAGCATGCTGTGCTCTTAGTGCTTACTAATATTAAGGTAATCTACACAAATAAATCACATGTGTACCAATCCCATACTATTTACAAGGATGTTTTACTGTTAAAGTATCATCAAGTTACATATAATTGTATGACAATTTTAAAGTGAATCTAGTCAGGCACTATAAATATTTATAAGCAGCAAAAACTAATATTACATTCCTTTTATACTTTGTTTTAAAGAAATTGTGTCTGGTATGTATATGCTAGCTGAACAAAAAGAAAATAAAGTTTTGGTTTGTTCAGTTATAGCAAGGTCAGAAGTTCTTCAATAATCTCTTTTTTTACAATTTAGTTTACTTTGGAACTACCTTAATATTTATGTATTCATGAGAAAACTGGTGTTTCAACCATACAGAGATGTAAAACAATATTTTAACTATCTCTAGGAAACAGAGCTATGTGGTGTGCAGATGACAGTAAATATTGTTATTGCATCAGCGGTTACTGTTTCTTGTTTTGTGCTTGCATGCTTATAAAAATCTATCTATGTAACACATTAGGTATGTACATAATTGTTTATTATTTTCCTGTATATATAAATGGGAAAGTAGTGATTTATATGTGTATGAAATAGTTTTCATAAATATTTTTTCATAATACTTAAAATTTCTAAAGGTCATGTTATTTTATCGCTATGAATATAAAATCATATTAAATAGATCGGTTTACGAAATCGTATATAAATCGTTAGGTGATAACAATTAATAAGTAAATAATGATGGCACAATATAAATTCTTAGATATATTCAAAAGATAGATAAGAACTAATGGCTTAGCTATTATATATTTTCTACATATTGACATAAATGGCAATGAAATGGTAAATTTATTGTAGAATATTCAGTTTATGATGTTAACTTATCGCAAATTAAAAAAAAAACTAAAAAGTTTAACTTAATTGCTTAAGTACCTTGTTAGATGGGTTTCAAAACCTCTATAATCATAATGTTTTGTAAATTAAATGATATATTTATTTTGTTATAATTTCTATTAATATTACAAACGATCTGCAATACCTATAAAATATATAGTATGTTATAATATATATTAGTTGTAAAGTAATCGTTTAAGTATGTAGTTATGTTATTTTTGTAAGTCCTTCATATCAATCTATTTCAAAAGGAACGAATTTATTCATTCATTTAATTAATTTAGTTAAGTAACTCTAAATATCAGTTTTAGATCGCCATGTACCAATAATCAGGCCTGTGAGAATAACATTGTGAAAGTAGACTTTTTGCAGTTTTTTTTTTCTTAACGTGTTTGTAGCAAATACAGCATAGCCATTTCTTACATGCAATATTTTTTTTGAAATATGAACTCTATACTCTTTGAAATATAGTGCATTTTTAAAGTATATTACCTAAATACAACAAATTGTTGATTCCCACACTGAAATAAATAGTCAATAACAATATCCTTTTCCTACTAAAGATAAGAATGCCTATCTATAGTAGGGTATACCCTGCATCTCATAATTTCAATCAAGATGAATAGATCCTGTTGTGTATTTAAGCACATGATATCTATTAAAAAAAAAAAAAAAAAAAACATTCAGTTAGAAACAGCAGCAATGTTATTCACACAGTTAAAATACCTCAAATGTTGTAAGGATATGAGCAAGCCTTCTCTTCTTTTTAAACTTATAATAATATTTTCAATTTATTTACGCATTTGGAAGCTCCAATCATAACGCTTCTTTAGTGTTATAGTTAGGTATACATGTACTCCAATTTTATATTATTTGTGATCGTATTTTGGATTGTATATCGTCGTTAAATAGCTGTATTTAGGCTAGTTGTAAAAAGGTTCTTGTTATTTTTTGTTTTGTCTAAAAATCTTATTGATTATCATATCAGGCATTAAGTAATTATACTATGGTCGAGCACACGACAGTAATAATCATTAAATACGAATACTATCATAACTGCTAAGACTATTAGGGGATTGAATGTCTAACGTAAGTGTTACTACTGATAATTATGTTGACAGTACTATGGCATACAGCAAAGACCATCCACATTGTAGTACATATTGAAAGGGTTAAAGCTTTTCTTGATCAGGGCCAGTCAGGTTAAATAGTAAACTCAGACACATAATAGTGTTTTACAATTAATAGTAACCTCTACCAACATATAGTGCTGATAAATGCAACTGGGGTTTTTTAAAGAACCTAGATGCAAGGTCTTAGTTCAACCAATGAGTAAGGTCTCTGAGTCCATGTGTGAAGTCAAGGTTCGAGGTAGAATTGGAGTATATAATTCAAATAGAAATAACAAATATCCAAGCTTTTTTTAATTATATTATTCTAATTAAATAATTATAAATTTAAATAATATTATTCTTATAAGAATATTATTTTGCCCTATCATAGTAAGAACCGCTACAATCCTATTGCTGTTGAACATGTAAGAGACCACCATAAATAAAATCTTGACTTGGTTGATAAAGTTTTCTTTGGCCTGTTGATTTTAGTCAATCGGTTGTTACTGTTGATTCAAATTTAAAGGAACTTCCTTAAAATTGCACCTGAAGTGGTTATTTTATACAATGTGTACCTATCTATAAATTTATTTGTTAGCATATTTTTGTTACATAACAAACCAAACTCAAACTGGTCTGCGATCCAATAGGCTGTGGTTATTTGTGTAATTCATAAGTTTTCTTATGTTAATTTTTATTATTTACTTTATTAAATATTTTTAAATGATTGTCAAATTTATGTTAATGTATTAATGTTGAATAAACTTTTACGATATTAAGTATTACTTTTAGTAACAAATGTGTCTTTATTTTTAACCTTTTATTATAGTTATTTGTTTGTATCTTCGAAGTAAGCAACTGTTATGTGGATATAATACATCTTTATTTATACACAATATTCTGGATTTCTGACCGATTCAACATAATATTTTGGAATCATTAGTTTAAGCCTTTGATTATATAATGTCTAGATGGACTGTCAAGTGCGCGCAGACGTGTCAAAAAATAACAACCAAAAGTGGTTGTTAAGTACTTTCCCGCCACCAGTACAGATCGTGCCGCTTTCGTGACACTACGTTTTACGCGCTCTAAGGAATAACCACATAACTGCGATAAAATGATAGTATGTGCTTCTAAAGTGTGCTGGAATTAAAAAGGAAAGCTAAAAAATAACCAACACACATCACCTATGACTAAAACTACTACACACTATTTAAAGAAACTTTATAATTAATTTTATTTTTATGATTATTAAAATTACGCCATATTTTATCAGTGTTGCCAGTTTCTGTTTTTCATTCTCCCATTTTTGTGGGTAATTTTGTTGGTTTATCGTTACGTTTATAAAATAGCGCTGATGAACTTTTTCAAATAAAAAAATAAATAAAAATTAAAAAAATAAATAACTCAATGTTAAAGTACCTATACCTCATTATGTTTTAATATTGTACCAAATACTAACTTAGTTGATTTAATACTCGATTCAAACACACAACTCCAAATTTCTTTGTTTATTGATTTAAAAAGTAAATACTTAATAAAAATATTTTTTATTATTATTAAAATACACTTAAACTGAATAATACCATATAAGTACCAACATATAACTAAAATAAGTAAATATTTTATTATAATTCATTCGTCTTTATTTAATGTGATTCATGGGAGAATTTGTAATAGCTGGTATCACTATTTACGCACACAGAGACATTGACGTATAGTGTAAAACGACGCCTGCACGCACACATACACAAATGGCATCCTAGTTTTCTTTGGTATGAATGTAGGGCGACGCTCCATCTAGACATTATATAATCAAAGGTTTAAGCCTAAATTCTTATATCCCTAAAATTTAATTATTGGAAAATAACTCCCTTTCTTCTTTCCTTTATTTTCATATAATTCAGTTCATTATATTTTTGTAAATCTTTAAGTTGGGTTTAAATATTTACATAATGGTAACTGGCGAGTTACTTATTAAACTAATTTAAAATCAATTTCTTACAATATACCTCTTCGTAAGACATTATTTTAATTCAAAATTAAACAATCAGTGGGAAGAAATCAAAAATCTTAGGTAAAGTAATAATGCATTAATTATTGCATTTCATTGTGTTTTCAGAAAGTTAAACAAGGGAAAATGTTGTTTATGTGTTTTTTTTTAAGTCTGCAATAAATAAGGACTTTTTAAGATAGGTAGTAGAGAGGGAAAATGAAAAAAATATTTAAAAAATATTCATAACCATTGTTTAATCAAATGTATAAGTTTGAGTTCAACAAATTGGTTCTATGTGCTTTTTCCACATGTGGTATAACATCAAACTTCTCCAATAAATCATACAATTCTTGTATTTGTTGTTCTTCAGGATGTTCTAAGTAACATACTACAGCAATTGCAGGCTTGTCAATAATTTCCCTCCAACAAAGTACTGAAACATGAATAATATGTGAATTTGCAAATAATTCTTTAACGATTATTAGAACATAGATATATTATTATTTTATTGGTGAGAAAAGACTGCTTACCTCCTGCAGTAACACCTGATATAATATTTGGTTGTTCCAAGTTAGGGAATATTATATCTACAGATTTTGATAATTGTTTGCTTGTGGATAGACTTCGGAGTACATAATCTTTAGTAACCAGTTCAGAAACTTGGTATTCCACAAGTGGTTTTGTCAACATTGCGACAACATTTGTGCTGATATTGATATATTTTTTTAATAACTCAACAATTTCACTGCTCAATACTAAATTGTAATTCCTGATTACACAAACATAGTTGCTCAGTTTTTTAGTTTTGTACAAGCGTAAATTAACTTCTGCAATAGTATTAACTAGTTCTAAGTTATGCTGAGCTCTAATGCAGTCATACATATATCTGCCTTCTAATATAACAAAAGTATCAATTTCTCGAGGAACTTCCACCTCTCTGTCTAGGCGTAACCTGGAAAAAATATAAAATTAAAATATCTGGAGTAGGCATCTAATCATTCTAACAAGATAAATATTATTTGAATGATCAGCCCATATTTCTCAACATTGACCCATTGCATGTTGGTCAAATATTTTTTATTTATGTGTGGGGCGTTATTTCATATGTAGGTACAATCAGGTACATAAAAAAGGTGCTAGAATAGTAGAATTTAAAAAATGCCTAAATCTTACTCTGTTAGATTTTCGGCACAAAGACCGTCATCCCAATCTTCCCATGCGGTCCGACTTGAGGGTTCGTTTATTTCACCAAAAGTACTCATTATTTATAATTTTGTGTGGCAGAAATATAATAGTACGAATTTTGAAAATTTATCAGAGAATGTTTCTGTTGCGATGACTATGTATGTTTTCTGTTGTCAGTGTCAAATGTCAAGTCAACTGACACACCACCAACGCCAAACTGCAGATTTTTTTCTCTGTTCTAATTTGAATAGT
Source organism: Autographa gamma (assembly GCA_905146925.1). Lineage (NCBI taxonomy): Eukaryota > Metazoa > Arthropoda > Insecta > Lepidoptera > Noctuidae > Autographa > Autographa gamma. Next base: position 6,011,886 of record LR989858.1, read on the forward strand.
GATGCTCAGAAGTGATTGAAGTGGTTTCAACTAATTCGCATTGTTTTTATGGAAATTATTAAAATCATTGCTTAGTTTATTAATAAACGCAGAATAATAACTGTATGTTAAATTATATCGTCTTTAAATATTCGGTAATTCAACTGCAAAGGTGAAAATAGTAAATTCTTGTTTAGAGTACTTGATATTTTCACGTAGGTATATTGACGTAGAAATAAGCTAGTCTACTCAACCATGAACCAATACCAACCATCGTAAAATATATCTGAGTTGAGTTAATTCATTATGAAAAGTGTATTCGTGTGAAGAGTATATATTTTGATTAAGGAGTCATGTTAAAGGTGCATTTGCTTGGTTTTGTTATTAAATATATTCGTGTGATATGTGAAATCAATAAATTTATTAATGTTTCGTGTGCTATTTCGCAGGATAAAGGACAAGTCACTTTTGAGGATAAATGGCCTGCTATGCGCCCTATAGTTTTGAAGCTTCTGAAGCAAGAACCGGTAACGCAAACAGAATGGCAAGATCTTTTTGGAGCCGTGCACTCGGTCTGCTTATGGGACGAAAGAGGACCATACAAATTAAGAGATGCTTTGCAACAAGATATAATGATGTATATTAAGCAGGCCCAAAATCGCGTACTAGCTCAGCGGGAGGACCAAGCTCTTCTTAAAGCTTATATCGCAGAATGGGGAAAGTTTTTCACACAGTGCAACTATTTACCTACTCCCTTTCGACAGTTAGAAAATTCTATCAATAGTGTCAGCAAAGTGGCCACTTCTAATGCATCTAGTGCTCAGAAAAAGAATAACAACAATAACATAGAAGATAGTTTGGTAAGAAAACTAATGTTAGATTCCTGGAATCAAAGTATCTTTGTGGAAATAAAGCAAAGATTACAAGATTCTGCCATGAAGCTCGTACAAGCTGAACGTAATGGAGAATCTTTTGATTCCCAACTAGTTATTGGTGTTAGAGAATCATATGGTAAGTGACATACTAAATCTTTATGCTTTACTTGTAAACAATGTTCTATTATTATTTAGTTGTATTACTATTATAAATATTCATCTCTTTTTTGCAGTTAATTTGTGCTCGAATTCGGTGGATAAACTTCAAATATACAGAGAAAATTTTGAAGCTGCTTATATGCAAGCAACAGAAGAGTTTTACAAACTTAAAGCCAGTGAACAGTTATTGGCAAATGGAGTTCAATCTTATATGAAGTATGCTGATCAGCGTTTAAAGGAAGAAGAAGCTCGAGCTCACAGGTATCTGGAGCCTGGAAGTGGGAGTGTAGCAGCACTTACTCAGTGTTGTGAGAAAGTGCTCATTGGGGAACACCTGCCCACTTTACTTGCAGAGAGTGCACCTCTCATCAAAGCTGGAGAGACTGAAAAATTACAACTGATGTTCCGTCTTCTTGATAGAGTGCCTGAAGGAGTCACTCCAATACTCAGAGATTTAGAGGCACACATTGTATCTGCTGGATTGGCAGATATGGTAGCTTCTGCTGATATAATTACCTCTGATTCAGAAAAGTATGTTGAGCGTTTATTAGATTTGTTTAAGCGATTTAGTTCATTAGCTAAGGATGCTTTCATGGATGACCCAAGGTTTTTGACAGCCAGAGATAAAGCTTACAAATGTGTGGTGAATGACACAACTGTGTTTAAGTTGGAATTGCCATCTTCAGCTCTGTTAAGAGGAACCAAAGGCACTGCTCCTGAGAGTAAATGTCCTGAGCTCCTTGCTAATTATTGTGATATGTTACTCCGAAAGACACCTCTCAGTAAACGACTAACAAGTGAGCAAATAGAGTCAAGATTAAAAGATGTATTGCTAGTTCTAAAGTATATAGAAAACAAAGATGTTTTTATGAGATACCACAAGGCCCATCTGACTAGAAGGTTAATATTAGATTCTAGTGCAGATTCTGAAAAAGAAGAAGATATGGTGGAGTGGCTCAGGGAGGTGGGAATGCCTGCTGATTATGTGAACAAATTGGCGCGAATGTTCCAGGATATTAAAGTCAGTGAAGATCTTAACACTCAGTTTAGAACTGATACTACACGCCATGATGCTATAAATATAAAAATACTCAATGCTGGAGCTTGGGCCCGTGGATCTGAAAGAGTTACTGTAAGCCTTCCATTAGAGTTAGAAGACTACATCCCTGAAGTTGAAGACTTTTATAAGAAGAAACATTCAGGTCGAAAGTTACAATGGTATCATCATATGAGCAATGGGACTATAACATTTGCCAACTCAGTTGGTAGATTTGACTTAGATGTAACAACATTTCAAATGGCAGTCTTATTTGCCTGGAATCAAAGACCTATGGAAAAGATAAGTTACGAAAATTTGAGACTTGCTACTGAACTTCCTGATCCAGAATTAAGAAGAACCCTGTGGTCTCTTGTTGCTTTCCCAAAACTCAAAAGGCAGTTATTATGCTATGGCCCAGCAGTTCAAAATCCTAAAGATTTTGCTGAGAATACGACATTCTGGGTTAACCAAGAATTTGCACTTGTTAAAAATGGGAAACCTCAGCGAAGAGGAAAAATTAATTTGATTGGTAGACTTCAACTGAGCACTGAGCGATCTCAAATAGAAGATAATCATTCCATTGTTCAACTTCGGATACTAAGAACACAAGAAGCCATTATAAAGATCCTTAAAATGAGAAAGCGGATTACAAATACTGCTTTGCAGGTGAATATTTATTTGTTTTTTAATATAATAATATTTTTGCTTGCACCTCTCACGGTAAGAGGGTGACATTTATTATGGCATTTTAGTGTTCTACCCTTAAGCTACATGCTTAACAGCTTATGTGCTTAAATATTCTTGATTTCAAATATGAGTTTTTGAGTCAAATAAGTTCTGGTAAAATAATAAAACTACCTCTTAATTTTACAGAGTGAATTGGTCGAGATTTTGAAGAATATGTTCTTGCCATCTAAGAAGATGATTAAGGAGCAACTGGAGTGGCTCATCGAACATAAATACATGCGCCGAGACGACGAAGATATCAACACTTTTATATATATGGCCTAAAATCTATTATCGCAAGCATAAATGAACAAATCAAATAAATTGTTTACCCATAAAATGTTTCTCTATAATTGATCTAGCTTATATTTATGGTTTTTATAGGTAGTCAAGTTTAATTGAAATTAAATAAGAATTTTATTTACATTTATATTTGCTTTTATTAAATACATATAATAGTTCAATGTATAAAAGTAAAATACATAAGGTTAATTCTTTGCTGGCTCGATTGTTTCTCCACCTTGAATTTGACCCCAGCCAATCAATCTGCAAACAAAATTATATCATTATTTAAAATAAAACAGATTACAGATGTCAGTCTAGACTCATGCTTTTTTCTTACATGATAATTTTGTTTTAGAACACATTTTTTCTAACCCAAAGACCTGCGTTTTAGGCATGAATATGATTTTCAATAAGTACATACATGTCTTGGGTGGGTACCAGACTAAACAAAGCCAATAAATCTAATAATTATGTCCTTACCTCCAGTGATTTTCTACTCTTCTGCTGAGGGCTACTTTCTCTCCGATTTCGGTGCACACAGGGTTGGTCAGAGCAATTTTAGCCAAATCGGCCTTTGTGGCAATTACTCTTCCACCAGTACTCAAGGATCCAATATTTACCAATAACACCTAAAACACATTCAAAAAGTTTATGGTTATCTTTCATTGCTGTTGAAAAGTAATCTCTTTAACAACATCTACCACGATTTGTTTTATATCAAGTAGATATTGTTCTTACTATATCAGAAGTTTATTTAATCTAGTGAGCATTTATTAAGGAAAAAGATTCTTCTATTTAGGCCGCGAACATTGGAAACCTAGCAAATGCAGGATTCGTTGTAACGTCGTTGATACATTATAAGTTACGTTACACTTCACTACACTAACCGACGTTGCGTAATATTAGTCTTAAATCAATATATTTCCAGACTGAATAGATACTTCGTGTCTTAATATTATACCAACCTCGTTCTTGGTCAACTTCTGGACTTTAGCTGCTTTCTTGTCTCCTTCAGTGCGTACTCCAAGTAAACGCTTCAATAAGTAGTAAGAAACTTCAAGCTTCACAAATATGCCTGGCAAAGCTCCAACAGCGCCGAGAACCTATCGACAAAACACTCAATTAACCTGCTTTATCAGTTTAATCAATACGTACATAAAAACGAATTATGCAACGATTGCGTTTTTCTTTCTATGCTATATTTTATAGAAAACTTTTTTTGTACACACCTGACCAACAAGACGATCAGCACGACACAGTGTCGGTTCAATTTTAGTACCCACGCCAATAAGACCTCCAGGTACGGCGTATTGAAGTTCGTTCTGTTCAGCGAATAGCGACACGATGCGAGAGAAAATAGGGCGGCATGTCAGTTTGCCGTCAGCATCCTTGCTCACTAAACCTGGCCGAACCTGTAACAAATAGCATTATATTTAAAACATTACATATGTATATTAGAACAAAAGTTATATTTTAAATGTTATATGTAAATTCCTAATACATAAATCAAGTAATAAAAGCTCCTTGCGGTGTAAGCGCTCACCTCAATTTCCATTCCAACTGTAAGCACACCCTGAAGAATCGAGCCACCAGCGACACCGCCCCTAAGGTCATCGACCTCGCAACCAGGCTTGTTGACGTCAAACGAACGAATGACTATCATCCGGGGAGGCGACGAGAAGTCTCTCAACGGTACCGGGATCTTCTTTGTGATGTACTCACATAACACCTAAAACAATGATAGCTTGATATTAGCCCTGTTAGTAATTAAAGTTAGAATGCTTCATAATATTTAACGGTCTGATACGCGCATTTTTGGGGACCACTCGGTTAGGCAAGTGGGATATATAACAAAAAGTGCCTGTGATTGGAAGATTCTTTTTTAACATAATGTTTCATGTACCTCAATATTATACTTCAACTGAGCTGAAATAGGTATGATCGGTGCACCCTCAGCTACGGTGCCCTGCACGAATTTCACGATTTGTTCATGTTGCTCCTTAGCCTGGCCTTCCTTAACCAAGTCTATCTTGTTTTGCAGTATGAGTATATGTTTAAGTTTCATAATCTCGATGGCAGCCAAGTGTTCGCTGGTTTGTGGCTGGGGGCAGGACTCATTACCTGAATGGAGAATTATTTTTAAATACTACATCTATTTCAACTCTGAAAAGTGTTAAACTTATTCATTTATGCAATCGATTCGGTAAGTAACTAATCACCTTAACTATATTACCTAAGGGTTTACTGACCAACCCAATTATATATAGGACAAGAAGTTAAGTCTATTTTGTAAAGTATACCTGCGATGAGTAGTAATGCGGCGTCCATAACCGCAGCGCCGTTAAGCATGGTGGCCATGAGGATGTCGTGCCCGGGGCAGTCGACGAAGCTCACGTGACGGATCAACTGGAACCGGCCCGTGCAGGCAGGTCGCAGGCACGGGAAGCTGTCGTCCTTCGATGAACCGCCCGATATGAAGCTCGTGGGCCGCGGACATTTGGGATTGTCACATTTGTAGATTTTCGCGTTAGCGTAACCTTAAATACATATAATTATTGCTATAATTTATGTTGTCTTAATAATACGAAACCATTAATGTATAAGCCAAGTATATTCCATATATATCTTCTACCAAGTTGGATTGCCTGCTCGATTAAATTATTATAACAGACAGTAAAAGGCAGATAATTTCGTGAGCGGAATATAAGTGAGCTCTTCAAAAACGAAGCGTTACACGAAAATGTACATAGGTAGAAATAAAATCCCTTGCTGGTAAATTAACATTTTATTAAACTAAATTATAATAAAAATATATAATTCTAAAAATGTACGACAGTGTAAGATACAATAACATATTTTATCAATACTGTAATGTCAATCTTGTCCGTGAAAATAGCAGACTACCAAATTGGAGTAAGTCTGATGAATGACATTAGGTTTGCCATTTATAACATTTGGCTAGTACAAGTGTTCAAATCAAAACATTTTATAAACTTAAAAGACCTACCAACCTTCTGAGATTAGAAGTATTATAATGAAATATGTTCACTTAATTATGAGTAAGGACATACCAACAGTAAAGACTATCAAAATATAACATTTCCCTAACAAATCCATTGTTTCTAATAATACTTTGAATTTATTTACATAAGGCAAATTCAGCACCTCACATTTTTGAGTCAAGAATTTTTTAAATCTAATATGACTTGGTGTGATCCCAACACCAAGTCAAGAACACAATTTATCTATCTACCTAGCTAGGTACTTAATATTACACCTCTACTTATAGCAAGTAAAAGGCGTTATGACGCATTCTTTCAAAAAATATTTGTTCACTATTTCATAATATTTATAATACCAACATACTAAGCAATTTTAAAAACATTACAAAACATTTTGTATTATTTTATATTGTGTTGTTTTGTCTACTTTATAGTACAATGAGTTCATAATAATTGTCAATAGTATTCTGAACAAGTGAAATAGGTATGTAACATGAAATCTGTTCTCTCAAATGAGATTCTTTTACTGAATTGAATAACCCATTTCAGTGATTATATTTTGTAACAAAATACATATAGAAGTCTATCTTTAAAACAAGTATTTTCGACATTTTAAGGCACCACATTTACATTCTGTTAGATTTCTGAGCATAGCTCTATTTTGCTGCTGTATTTCAAATCTAGATTTAACTGGTGACACTGGAGCAGCGCCAGCCGTAGCTTCAGATCCACTTGGAATATCATTCTCAAAAGAACTTTCTTTAACAATACTTGGATCATTTGTCTCAACTTCATCATTTTCTGAAGCTTTTTGCAAATAATCAAAACACAGTTCCTCGCCAATTTCTATGTCTCGTGTTGCAAATAAAGCTAGCATAGGCAGATTGGGATCAAGGCAATCAGCCCATACTGCCCACACCCCAAGATTAGGATCACAGGAGTGATTAATAAAATGTGATACATTGCCTAAATGAGCTGCATCAACAACATATGGATTCTCTACAGAATTAAAGTCTAGGTCAAATAAATATGTAAGACCATTGGCATCATATTCCCTTCCTCGTTTTTCAGCTTCTTCAAATGTAATAACTTCTCCAACATATTGACAAAGAAATTGACCTTGTTTAATTTGTTGTTCTGTCTTAACACCCCATCCACACCCATTGGATGTCCGAAATATGCTCAATTTAATATTTCGTCCCCCTTGCACAACGCGATTGCAGCATTCTGATGAACATTTGCAAGCTTTGTTACATTCGTAGATTGGTGTTCCAGGTGCAACTCTCAGTCTCTTTTTGGCAGTATAGGCAAACAATCCACCCTGCATACCACAACAAGTTTTAGAACGACAGTTGCATGCCTGACACTCACATCCAATGGGAGGGTCATTAGGAATCGTGACACCGCTGCCGGGTATACATTGATTAATATAGGTAAAGTTTTCAGGTGGGCCAGCCAAATCAAAGTTATTTTCAACAACAAGCTTTTTTGACTTATCTACTTGATTTATATGTTGCTCCCACTGTTTCAGTTTCATCAACTGTTGACATCTTTTTCTAGTTACTACATATAATTGTAAAATATCTCTTGCTTCCTGCACAAGTTCTGTAGCATAAAGCTCGTGTTCCTCAGGTAAAATAATCATTGATAGCAGTTTTAAAGTAAGACTTTCTTTTAATTTAGCAATATCACTATCTTCTATTTCTGCAAATCTTTTAACAAGGTTTTCTTCACTCAATAGATTTCCAAATGAGATTTCTTCCTTGAGTGTTTCTAATCTACTACAATATTTTAGTTCTTCATTTATAAGGAATTCTTTGAGAACATTAGGACAATTATCTAGATGTTCAATTGGTTCCCAAGTATTTTCACTGTCAGGCCATCCCTTCCATTTTATGAAGAAATACTCTTTTCCAGATTCAAACTTGAAGTCAAGAATTTTTTCAATGATATACTCCTCTGAGTCTTGTTTGCTCTTCTTTTGTTTTTTGGCAGCTGGGATATCTTCTTCTTCTTCAGAATCAACTGACAAGTTCCTCTTCTTGGATTTCTTCAACTTTTCAAAGAACACATTTTCGTGTCTTTCATCAGCTCTTTCACGATACATTTTAACAACTGAGTCGGACAGGCGCTCTGCAACATACCATGTGTTTTGATTAATTTAGGTCATCTACATCAATCTTATAAAATTAGAAACATTCAATTTTACTTTCTGGTGCCCAACTTTTCACATGGTACATTGCATAGCTTCTGAATAACTATAGTTGCTTAAAAATGTGTATTAAGACATGTTTGTGTTATAAAAAAAAAAAAACTAAATGCAATTGCTTTTTTTAATGAACAGAATTAGTAAATTGTTATAAATATGCATTCTTTATTGAAATGTTAGCATTAAAACATAACCATAACCAAAACTATTGCAAGCGCATATTACTAATGATAATCATAAGGTAATGACTTTGAATTGGCCACATCATTTGAAATTATGTTACCAAAATTAAACCAATAAAAGTAAAACTTGTGAAGGAGGCTTAATCAGCAATAAAATAATTACAGGTCGAAACCTATAGTTATTGAACAATAACTTAAATGAGAATGTGCTTAGGTTGTTATAAAAACTGTAGTAAAAACAAAATAAGAAGAATTATAATAAAACTAACATTTTTATTATTCTTCATATTTGTTTTTTAAATAGTATTTTTTTAACATACCTAACTTGATGGTAATATTCCTCTCCAATTCATTCTTAAATCGTACAGTCTGCACTCCTGAAATAGCCTTCACAACAGTAGACTTTCCATGGGCTACATGCCCAATGGTACCAATGTTTATAGTTGCTTGTCTTGATATCACTTCAGGGGATAAGGCAGATAGTTTGGTAACATCCTGGAATTAAATAAACCAGCTCATTTAACAATTACACATATTCATCAATCCAAATAAAGTCTGAATATAAAGATAACTTTACACAAATTTATTTAGGTACATTTCATGTAAATAAACAGTTTCAAATTTCAGTTGAATGCAGAGTTTTATTCATACCTTGTAGAGAAGGTACATGTGTAAAAAACAAGTAAAGGTTATGTGAAAAATTCATAGTAGAAATGCATATCAGTTATTAATTACTTACTCTAGCAAAATATTATTACTATAGATAGTTTAAATATTGTATTAAGGCCGTTTTTGCTTACCAATTTGGTTAGGTCTTGCTGATGCAAGTTCGACGAAGCACTTCGCCCTTCACTCGAAGCCATAATTGCAGTTTCAGGGGACTTATTCGCCCTACTATATGTATATTACAGAAGCAAATCGTCAGATAATGCTAAGTTTTAACACATCTAAATAAGATATTGGCATTAAAATTAGCAAAAACCGCTAACGTAGGCAACGGATTGCAGCTTGACGAACATGAACGGAGATGGCGTGCATAGAGAAATATAATGGCGTGCCAATGCCAAAGTTGAACTGGCCAAAGAGTAAAAAATAGTCGAATGTAAATTAGTCGATTTATTGTTAAAATTTTCATGTGGTCTATTTTTAGGATAATATGTAGGTACTTGGTAATGCATTATGCGTAAAATATTCACCATATTATTATTTTACCTTATACCCAGTCCCCAGTCAAGAAAGGAAGATTAAATAAAATACCTATGTTTCCATTTTTGTTGGCTTTGTGAATCGATTGATAGTGTACCACACGCGATATGCAGATTCTCGCTTTATTCGAAAATGTCAAAAACACAACATTTGTCAGCTGGATTGTCTTGTCAGAAGCAATGTTGTGTCATTCAATTCTGTCAATAAATAAATTTTAGAGGCTTTAGTTACCGCGTTATATGATAAATTATAACAAAATCAATACAAATGTGATTGTGATTAGCAGATATATAATTCGAATCCTGCAACATGATAATAAAAAATGAGGATGTACAAGAACAAACTAAAAGGTTGCGGTTTAAATCTATAACCAATACTCAAAATTCATCCGGCGATATACATTTTGATAAAGGAGTTAAAGAAATGAAATGCAAAGGTAAATTAACTGATTTATTGATAATTTTTAACAGAAGAATTGAAAAGTGCTATAATATTATTACTGGAATGAATATAACATAATGTTAGATACTTATGTTGCAGAAGGAGAAAAGCCAGCCTCCTTGTTTGCATTCTTGCATGTTGAACTAACGCGAGGCTATTTATTGGAGCACGATGAAGAACGGTTTTCAGCTAGAAGGGAGAAAGTCTATTCTTTCATTAAGATCCCTCAAGAATTAGAAAAATTTATGGCTTATGGATTTTTTCAATGTGCGGATTCATTGCTGTTTGTTTACACATTTCTTCCATTGAGGTTTATTCTGGCATTTTGGACCTTTTTCAACAGACTTTTTAGAAAATGTTTTGAGTAAGTTATTGTGAAATAAATTGAAAACTTTATTTCATTTACAGTATTATTAAAACTTGTATTGCATTTTCAGTTTTTATTCAAATTCTCGTCAAAGCATAATGAAGCCTGCTGAAACTTGCGATATGCTGAAAGGTTTCATCCTGTTAATTTGTAGTATATTAATGTGCTACATAGATACAAACATGATGTATCACCTGGTGAAGAGTCAAAGTGTGATGAAACTGTATATTTTCTATAACATGTTGGAGGTTGGTGACCGACTGTTCTCAGCTTTTGGCCAGGACACCATAGATGCTCTATTTTGGACGGCAACAGAACCTCGAGACAGGAGGAGGGAGCATTTGGGAGTGATCCCCCACCTAATGTTTGCCATGACATATGTCTGTATCCTTTTTAAAATAAATAATATATTAAGTTACTCTCACACGTTTTAGGTGATTTTTTTTTTTATATTACAGATAGGATGGTATCAGGACACAGAAACTATTGAGTCATGCCAGCTATATAATATTTACTGCAATATTGATAAATTACAAATTGCCTTCTGTTCTTACCTGAATGGTAAAGATTGGATACCAATATTGCAGCATAGGGCTTCAAACTTTAGATTTTGCAATACCTAAACAAATTTCTGAATATACATTAATCTCTCAAGTCAACTCAAGTGTAAAATATTAGTGCCTGATTTGTTTAAACTTGTTGAGTCAATATTCATATCCTAATCAACCTTGAATATACTTACCATATAAGCCTCTCTGTTTATTGTCCCTGTCCTCTTCCAAATGTGATAAGTATTATCAATAAAATCCTCAATATTTGATTCAGTTCTTCATAGCTTATTGGTGCTGTTTCAAGCAACAACACTCAATGTTGCCTTTAATTCTAATAACAAAAGTCTTCTGATTATTATGATGTCTAACAATGTAAGTATGTATTGAATATTTAAAGAAACTAAATCTTTTAATACAAAAAAGTAAATATGTTATTTTTGAGAAGCTTTGAGCATGATTGATGTAAGGAAAGATTCGTTTTCATTTATGTTCTTATCCAATATAGATGCCAACTCATACTTAAAAGTAGTTTCTTTAAAACATAAAACATAGGAATAATTTCTAAAATGAGAAAAGATGAGCTTTTATTACACTTATAATTTAACTTTGAGTATTTCTTTTGCAGTTTGTTGAATTGAAAGGCAGTGTGTTCAAAAAATTTGACAAGAACAATCTCTTCCAAGTATCTTGTAGTGATGTGAGGGAACGGCTCCACCTCTCCGTGCTGCTGTTCATAGTGGTGCTGCAAACCATGAAGGAGTACATGTGGAGGGAAGAACGCTTCTGGATCCTGGCACCTGACTGTGTACTGGTTCTTACCTTTGAAGTCATCATTGATTGGGTTAAGCATGCGTTTATTACCAGGTAAATATGTAAATCTTAGCTACAATCATTCATGTTAACTATAGATATTAGTATATGTGTGTTGAAAAACAAAAAATTGACATTACTCATGATACTTACATATCAACACACCTCACCTTTATCACAAAGCGGTAAGGTTGATTTTCCTACTTCATTTCTTTGTTCCCCCTGTAATGTGGTTAAACATACCAAACATTGTCTTATAAAACATACAAATAAGACTATTGGTTTTTTATTAAAAATTAATTTGTAGTGAAGGGTAAATATAGCACCAATATATATAGTATTAGTAGTATAATATAGTATTAGTATTCCAAATACCTGATGTTCTGCTATTTTTTGTATTCAAATTGATATTTAATTATATTTATTGTTGTCAGGTTCAATGAGATTCCCTATGGTGTGTATAGGGAATACACAGTGAGTTTGGCCTATGATGTTGCACAAACCAGACAAAAGTATGCCTTCAGTGACCATTCAGACCTAGTAGCTCGAAGAATGGGTTTCATACCTTTGCCACTGGGAGTTGTTATTACTAGAGTTTTGGTTCATGCGGTCAAAGTTGACGGGTAAGTTTACCATAAAGCATACCATAACACCATCAATTAAATATGTTCTGACGATATTTGCATGTATCTTACGTTTTATACTTTTTAGGTTTGCAGCCATATTTCTGATATCCATTGCGTATTTGTGTCTAATATCAGTAAGAGTACTGGTTTCCATTGTCATACTTGGGAAAGCTTGCGATTTGATTACTCAGCATCAGTCGGAGAAAATTGACAGCTACCACGTTACGCCTAAAAAGTAAGAAAATAATTATATCTAAACTTATAAATCGTGATTTTTTAATTTTATTATTGTGGTTATATGTCCTGTGTCCTTATTTTACTTATTTTAATTATAGAACTTATAACAATTTATTTATCTTTTCAGAGAACCAAAAGATGTGACCTCAAAAGATAATTCATTTGTACACAAAACACCAGAGGCTGAGTTGTCACCCCCAAAAAAGCCAACGACACTAAAATTTACTGTTCCTGAAAATGTTATACTGGTAAATTAATCAATTATTTGTTATTTCTTACTCTTAGTATTCTTTTGTAATAATATTAAAATTACAAACACTATCAGTTTCATTCGCTACTTGACAGTGTTAACCTATAGTAACTACTGAGAGAAACTAATATTTTTAAACATATTCATCTATACATAGTCTATTTAGATTTTTGTGCCTTAACACTTTCACTCGAATGTATATTGTCTCTATGAGGGAAATAAAGTTACTTTTAGACTGACTAGTCACTAGTACTATTGAAAAGTCATAAAAGTATGAAGTTGTAACACTGTATCTTACATGTAGGCATTACAATTGATTTTCCTAAAACTCGTGTTTATGTACATGTTTGACATATAAATTGTGAACACAGTATAGGTGATTATAAGATTTACTAGTACCTCATTGTATAGAATTAAATAGCGAGGCTATAGCGCAATATATCCTTATCTGTAATGCTTTTATTACAGAGCGAGCCATTGGTGGACGCGTCGGTAGGCGCTGCGGCGATATTCTCTAACAGCGCTATCGATCTGAACGGCGTTTGTTATCTTAACGACAAAATGAACACACAAGTCAAACAAGAGGCTGGTGATTTTCTCGAAACTGAACTGGTAATATGATTTACACTAATTATGTCTTGTAGTATCAGTTAATGTAACGCTGAATTAACTTTATTACAGCAGATAGATTACTTCTGCAATAACCACAATACAATTTTGATTGAATACAATAAAAGTTATTGAAGCAAAAACCTTGCTATTCGCTGTTATAAACACTTTTAGCTTACAACTACCTATGTAAATTAATTTTAGTAGCAGCGTTTGAGTAACACCTATGTTATGCTTGCATCTATTCTTCTTTCAAATTTTGAAATCTACGCTTATCTGTAAGTTACTTTCTCCTTGTAAAAATCATGTTTAGTATGAAACAATGTGTTTATAAGGTCCTAGCTAGTATAAAGTGGTTTGCGAACCGCAGCGCGCCGAATGGTGTGTGTGTGTGTGTGCGTGTGTGAATGGGTTGTATATGTATATAATGTGCGTGTGGCAGGTGGACGTGAGCCGCAGCGCGCCGGACGTGGCGGACAAGGCGGGGGCGGCGGCGGAGCGGCCGCGCTCGCCCGACGCCGACGGCCTCAAGCGCCGCGCCGAGTCCGAGCCCAACCTCGCCAAGCCCGACGACGACGCCACCTAGCACCCACTCTGCTGCCTGCTCCACATTACACTCTAACATAACGCGCTCTAGTCTATCCTCAACATAACAGTTCATTACTAAAAATGTTCATTTCTGGTTGTTTATAGGAAAAATATAAATAGGTATAGAACAGCGACGCGTCTAGATTTTGTTTTCGTGTGTGTAGTTTTGTACCGGAGTTGACTGGGTTTTTATATTTAATATTTTTTAGATACCTCGCGTCCGCTATTTGTTTGTGATTGGAATGTACATTAATATATTTTATGATTTGTTCTTATAGTGTATGTTTGAATAGGTATTTCAGAGTGTTCTGAACCAACATGAAGGGTCCTAATAAATACCTGGTAAAAAAATAGTATAAGTATTAGAAGGAATCGACAGACAGATTATTACCTAAGTACCTTGCTTTCTATCTGGTAAAGGACAAAGCTGTTATAGTAATAATATACAATTAAATTAAACATTATTTCAGTATAAAATGTATGATTCTTTTATTTCGTACTTGGTAGAAAGGAAGTTACAGCTTTTTTCGACTCGGGAGATATATTTAAAAATATATTTTATGGCCAGTTGAAACATGACCGCTTTGAATTGGCTTTCTATAAATTATTGTTATTTTTTGTCTTAGACGTAGTCTAGATTACCTTTATCGTTAACTCGAATAGGTAAGCAGACGATATAGCTTAACCTCTAAGACTGATATGAATTAGGTGCTTAATATATTCAATTTCTATAGCAACTTTTATTTATTTACAACCCTAGGTGTGATTTTGTGAAATAGTTCAAAGTTTTGCTGTTTATCATTCCAATGGTACTAAATTTGTTGTATAATAATAGCGAGTTGAGATAATATCTGTATATAACATGGCATTATAAGCAATAAGTGATTGGTTAACATGCACATTTCCTAATAGTATTGGTATGTTTTAACTTATACTTTTAAGTACCTATGGACCGAAACAACATGTCATAATCGATTACCTTAGGATGTACAAGGGAGAGTGTAATAATTGGAAAATGATATATTATATACAGAGAATTTTATTCATAAACATTGTATACGTTGATGATATGGACATACGTTTAAATCTTAGACTAAAAATATACAGATAGACAAATGTATTGTTAAGATACTGGAATCATTTGGTGCCTGTTTGTACTAGACGACAAGCATGATGTATATTGAAGCAGTGTGTGTTATAGTTGCTTGATTTTTTTTAGGCAAGAATTATTGACCCTGACTTCAACATGATTGACATTGACTTCATAATGGCCTTTATGTCAGTACAATAAGGTTCATAATTTATTTTCACGTTGACGTTCCGTCCGTACATGCCATTTTTATAAAATCTGACTTACCGGTTTACACTTTGTCTACTTTTTTTAGTCTAAGACCCAAACAATGTTTTGTAATACAATTCGGTAGTGTGCATCACGCGTTACCGATATTTATTAATACTGGTCATAAATCAGTAGCTAGAACAATACTTATACAATATAACATTAGGTACTTACATAACTTTATCACACTGGACAACATCTTACAAGCATTACTTACTGTTAAAAACTTTGATTAAGACAGTATACGAAACGTTTAGCTAGTTAAAAAGTTATAAAATTGTATGCTTTATATAAATTTGCCCTTATCCATAAGATAATTAATAAAGACGAAAGTTTTAAGGCAAATAAAACATCGCCTTTCCTTAACTAAGGTGCAGATATTATAAAATCATTAGAATAACATTAGCAAGGTATTGAAGCAAAATTGAGAACATTGTTTTTCCTTATGTTGTGTACATAAGATTATTTAACCAACTGTTTCATTTTCATTGCCGGTTGTCCAGTGTTTTATAACAATAATAAAATACACGTGGTTTTGGTCGGTAAAATTTTACATTTCTGTATTTTTATCATTTGTCTGCTTGAGCGACGTTTTAAAGTTTATACACAAATTATTATCTCCATGAACTGTCTAACAACTTGTAACTTAACATGTTTCGTGTTTTTTTTTTATAAATTATATCACAACTCGTTTATATAATTTGTTTTGACTTCAATACCTTTACCCGTATAAATGTAAAAAATATTTATTCAATATTATAAATACCAGGTAACATAAGAATTGGGCTCGTACATAGTTATTATAACATATTTTTTAATCAATACCTTATAAATTAATTCTTACATAAATATTTAGAAAACAGTATACAATTATATTTTTATGATAAGGTACATTATTAATAGAGTAGGTATACTTTGATTGACTTGTCTTACACTTATCACATTTTAGTAAATACCTACCTAAGCTACTATCTACTACGTATCTAAGCTCATAATATACTACATACCGTAATATCTATACTGGTAATTGAAATACGTAGATAACTTACATAACATATCATCACGCCTGTATCCCCGAAAGGGTAGGCAGAGGTGTATC
The DNA here is from genome assembly GCA_905146925.1 of Autographa gamma. Classification (NCBI taxonomy): domain Eukaryota; kingdom Metazoa; phylum Arthropoda; class Insecta; order Lepidoptera; family Noctuidae; genus Autographa; species Autographa gamma. The sequence continues at coordinate 6,028,465 of LR989858.1, forward strand.
AATGTACACCCACGGTTCGCCGATATGTTTTAGGTCCCATGTAATAGGGGGCGAGCCTATTGCCACTAACCGGGCACAATTCCAAACTCCGACCTGCTACTGAGAATTTCATAGAAAAACCCAATAACAACTTGGTCGACTCGGGAATCGAACCCAAGACCTCTAGCGTAGCAGTCGCGCTTAGCACCACTAGACCAACGAGGCAGCCGAGGTTGGCGTTAATTAGTGATAAAAGCGCCATCTGCCGGAAAACTGCGGTATCACGTTGTAACAAAGCTGCTGGTCGTGGTAAGTTTAGTGGCCTGAGGTTTTGCATTATAATCTGTGGACTAACGTTTATATAGCAGTATGGAGATGGCGCTACTTGTAACCATCTAATAATTTTGATTAATAGTCGCCAATGCTAGTCGCCAACAAAAGTCAATTTCTTTTCTAAATATTGTGCACTATCCATTATAATTTAAATGCATTTTTATATTTCATTAAATTTTAAGCCTATCAATCCCAATCTAAATCGAAGCAAGTTGTGTCCATATGACAATCATACATCGCTGCTTATAATATATACTTAATGTATATTAAAGCATGTAATAATATAAAAAGGACGCATAAAATTAAATAGTACTATCAAGTAGCTGAACAATAGATGTACCTAGTGGGCCCATTTCAAGAGAGTCAACAAAACGAATTTGAAAATAAAGGACACTCAATAAAAATATTAATGTTCCACATCACACCTAATAGTATACGATTTCATCACTCTTATTGTGTTTTGCTTACGCTAAAATAATGCCAGTAGATCTCAATATTCAAAGGATTTAAATTAAAGTAAATGAGATCATTCAATTTGATGTAGGGATCCAAATAGAAAAAGGAAAAAAGTTGTTGTATAGGCACAACAAGAGTTCCTAGTATTATTTTAAAATAACATATTTAATCAATAATATTTATTATAGATTAATGTTGTGACTAGATATTATTGCCTACTTTAAAAAATAGTCTGAATAACCTACCCACCAATAGTTAGGCAAATAGATTTATTACTTATTCATTATTCTCCTTCTGCTGGCCATGTTATACTTACCCTATTAGCTATAATAGATATGATTCTAGTTTGTCTGGGTCAGTTCAAATATGTAAAAGGCAAATCAAAAACATAAACTCCAAGTTTCAAATTTTCAACAATTTGTATTTCCTCACCTTAGGTGGATTCATTAAATAAAAATTTCATTTCTCTTATATACACATTAAATTCAAATTTAGTCAGAGTGTATTTACAAATATTTTAATTAAATAGAATTTAGTAAAAATTAGTGAGATTTAACAATACTTACCTAATTAAAACTAACTATATTTTAGAACATCAACAACATCTTTCACACAGGTGAAATACATAATGATAGCTTAAACAATAATCATACACAAATCTCATAGAATTCGTACTCATTCACTATCAGGTGAACACCATATAAGTAAGATATCGTATTTGTTCAAAAGTTCTTAAAGAGTTAGTGATTAACATGAAAGTGTGTGTGATGCGCGGCATCCTAGCACGGGGTTGTATGCAATGTCAAACGTAATGTAACAAACAATGCGAGATCGCACCACCGCCAGTGGGCAAGTCGTAACTCGTAACCTAATACAAACACCGTATATCAATAACGTTAACGTCATGCAACATTTTGTAAAATGTGTAAGAATTTAGTCTTTTCCGTTTCAATTTTCACTCAATTGTTTAACATGAATACGCTTCATAATACCTATCTACTCTAGCCTTGTCTATCGGAGACTTCGTCTCTTCTATAACAGTAAAAACATTATAAACTCGAACACCACTTTCTTGTAGTGTGCGGGCGCATGGTGGCGCACCGCGAACCCGCAAGGCGCGCCACCGTGCCTCCGCACCAGCATTCTACTGAAGCTTTGTAAGCGACCGGAAAACTGGGAACGGTGTTCTAATTCAGTGACGTGTTGCCTTTCCTAGACTTATTCAGTGCTACGGTAAACGAAGACAAAGTTCACGTTAAACGATGTGAATACGTGCAGGTACACGGTGACACGAGTCGTACCGCTCCCATTAACAGTTAGCAGGCTGCAGGTGCAAGAGTTAGTAATATTATTGTCAGATATCTTAAATTCATAATGACCGACGTTACTGAAAGGCCAACCCTGTAGTTTTATCACTGTTCAGTGACGTTATAACAGTCTGTTATAGATCCGGTTTGTTACGACTGCACTATTTGCTGATTCCTACTCTAAAGAAATGATCCTTAGGTAGTTTTAAGAACTCTAACAAATGAAAAGTTTTTAAAATGGAACTAGTGATTAATAGTATCATAAGTTGCGAAGGCTGTTCTCTAAAACATTTTCACTTGAATTCAAGTGACAATAGTTTCCTACTACTATTTGTGCTAAATTTTGTACTCAGTTATGAGAAAAAGAGGGGAGTAAATATTTTCGGTTTTCGAAGGTTTTTTTACTGCATTACTTATGAACTTAAAAATGACTTGCCGAACATTTATGAATAGTGAATGTTATGGCAATATACTTACAAGTAAACAATGCTAGTAATGTCAACAAGTTAATAAGTAATGCAGACTTTGTGTATCTATCGGTCGGCCTATAACCGTTATTTTTGTCACGGATAGTAACAGTGTAACATCGTCACCAGAGTTACTAAAATCCACAAAATGAATCTTACACGTAGTTACATCTATACAGAAACTTATGAGTATTATAAATAAAGGGCCTTGGCTACACTTGAAAATAATTATTAATGATTAAGAGATCATAATTTAAACTCTACTTGCTAAACTTTTACTAGATTAGTCTATGTAATAATACGTACACTATAAAAATATATGCCACTGGGGAAATGTCATAGTGATATTACGGAACAACAAGTGCACAAAGAAAGAGAGCAACACACGGTGTCAGAAAGAACGTTAGTGGAAAAGTAGAGCCCTAGCTCCCGTATCGGTAGAGAAGCAGAATTGAGCAAATTTAGTTAAATTAAACATTTGAGCAAGAGAAGATCATGACAGCAGCTGTCGAAACGTAAATTAATAAATTAGTAATGGCAGATACTGATTATACTATAACACAAATCTAAGAGTCGACATTCTCACGTATATACTTTATCTTCGACTAGAAATATAGTATAACGAAATAATCATAGTTATCACTTATTCAGCAGTCGTGTTATACTTATTTAATTACATAATTATGTAAATTAAAATTGCAGTGGCACGTTCTAAAGTTAAATTAATGGCACAGTTTCACGTTAGTTATGTCAAATATAAGAATTACATATACCTACAATACTTAAGTGGTAGTCCTAGGCAGAATAGGTTACCTCCGGAATTTGTCACATAATTAGATATCAATTAGTTCTCGCTGTCGATGTCAAGAAGACGGCATCAGTCAAGTTATACTTAAGTAATTCACACGGAACTTCGTATTAATTCAAAATGGTCACTTGTTAAAAAATTACAACAACGTACAACTAATCGATAACTTAACAAGAATATAATAAGATGTATGCGAGCCGCAGTTGAACCTATGCGCTGCCCGCCGGACTGCCAGCATCAGACAGATAGATATGTGTTCACATAACGCCGAGGACGACAGTCACTTAAATATCACCACATGAGGCGAGAAAGTTCTCTTTGCACAGAAACGTAACGACACGTACACTGGACACTTTAGGCCACATCGCTTCGTATCTACGTTTGTTCCCAGTCAGGTTTTCAATTACCCTATCTAATTAAATAAATACATCGAGCAAATCGAATCCTACCATAGTTATTACAAATATGTATAAAAAGATATATATAAATTTCAGTGAATTTACAAATGTAGAGTTAATAAAGCTTTGTTAAAGACAATTCATTTACACCTATGCGATGAAATTATTCAATAATCTCAACGTGAAAGTATAAAAAAGTTCAGTTATCCACGAACGATTCACCACTGGTATCGTCAGAGGTGTCGGACGAGGTGCCCGCCGCGCCGGCGGCGGTCGGATGCTAGAGCGTCGCGTGCGGGTGCGGCTCGTGGTGGTGAGCGCCGCCGCCGCCGCGCTCGCGCTTCAGTCGCTGCTTCAGGTGCACTTTTGCGTGCCGTTTCTTCTCGTCCGAACGCGCGAACTTGCGGCCGCACACGTCACACGCGAATGGCTTCTCGCCAGTGTGTGTGCGGACATGCGTCGTCAGGTGATCCGATCTGCTAAACGAGCGCATGCAGATTCGACACTGGAAAGGTTTCTGTCCCGTATGAATGCGTATGTGCCTCGTTAGCTCATCGGACCGAGAAAATCTACGGTCGCAGCCTTCCACGGGGCACGCGTACGGCCGCTCGTGGACGGGGGTCTTACTAGGCCTGTTGGGGTACTTGCGAGGCTTAACCGCGACGAGTCGCAAAGGCTGCGCACTTTGTTGGTACACTTGAGAGAGAATCTCGTGACCTTTACTCGTGGACGGGTTGTATTCAGCAAGCTGCACTGGCCTGTCGCTCGGGCCGGCCGGGCTCGGGTACGGCTCTCGCTTAGGAAGGCCCGAAGGCCCGGGAGTGGGCTGCGGTGCGCTGGCATACTCCTGTGTGTCCCACGTGTGCTGCTGTTGCGGCTGCGGCGGCGGGCGGTACTCGCAGTGCTGTGGCTGCGGACAGGGCTGCTGCGGCGCGCAGAAGGGCTGGCACTCAGGCGGCAGCAGCTCGACGCGCTCCTCGTACTCTTGTTGGAAGTACTTGTCGACGCTGCCGGGGCCGGGGCCGGGCGGCAGCAGCCACTGCAGCGGCGGCGAGGGCGCGTGCTTGCCCGCGCTGCCGGCGGGCGGCCCATACAGCGAGGCGCTGGCGCTGGACGCGTTACTAGCGTCTTCGGCACGTGCGCCTGGGGAGAGCGATGCCTCATGCTTGTGGCGGCGAGGCGAGCATCCTAGCGATAGTTCATCGCCTGTAAGTGTACCTGTAACAAAGTAATACCAATGTTAACATACTGCATTGTATCTAAAGTTTTCATATAGTGAAGCACGGGCAACCCTTAAACCTTTTTTTTTTATTCACCGTTTTAAAGGTTTGCGTTTTTTAATATACGCGTAATTTTTCCTCCGGCGCCAAAAGTGACATACAGCAACGTTATGCTTACAAAAATTTAATACAATGCGCATTCCTACGTACTCCATACTGCAATAAAAGTGCGACTCCGTTGTCACCTCAGAATTAAATGCTCAGTTATAGATCCCGATGTTTGTTTTTAATTAACAAATACATTTTTGCATGTTAGTTATGGTTTGAGCGGAAGACACAACGCCACGCGCCGTCGATAACGTAGGAAGTCGATAAGGGCGTATCACTAAACTATCCGGACAAGTACCGAACGATCAAGTTGAACGTTGACCATCACCTATTGCGAGATGTTCCGAATTCCAGTCGAGATACAATGTACCGATTACCAATTAAAAAACCAGGTAAATCGACCGATCATTCCTAAAAAAATAAAAATTAAGTAAACTATAATTTAATATCCGTGCCCCGCCCCATCTATGAGTTTAAAATCAGAAAAAACTATTTGTGAAAATATTACCGTAAAGATTTGGTGTATCAGTTTGGTTTTGTTTGAATTTCAGAACATATTATTTAATACAAAAATATAATAATAACATTGTTTTGTAAGAGTAGAATTAATAAAAGTTTTGTTTAATATATTATGTTATTTATAAGGCAAAGTAAAGTAAAATATTTTCTGTAATATTTATAATGTTTTAATATTATGTGTAATCGACCCATAATAGGCTATAAATGAATATGAATCTGTTTAATTAAGCTTTACTATCACTATGATTTTTTTATTATTATGCTCCATTTTTCAATAATTAGTTAATATAATATAATCAGTTAAAAATAATTTAATTTACTTAAAAAAAACAAAGCTAATGTAAATAAGCTTTAGTTTTACTCAACCTTTTCTTTTTTTTTAATAGTAATTGTTTTTATATTGTTGTACTCACTGTTATATATTATTATAGGTTTCCTAGTTGACTTTCCTTAAAAAAACTATTTTTAATTTCCCAAACTGATATCACGAAAATCTTGAAATTATTAGACGACGCACTTATAAAAATGTAGAGCACGGCAATGGAACTCGAACGATAACGCCGGGTAACGCTCCTGCCGGCACCTAACACACAAGGGAAGCTTCATTCAGCTTCCCGTATCGATCCGAACATATGACACGGGCCGCTGAACTTTCCATTTCACTTTAACATTTCTATGAACACTGTAACTTAAACCGGGACGCGTAAACTGCCTACCTAAGCCTCATGAAGACGGTAGAGGTCATCGCGGAAACGGAATAGCTTTTCACGGAAGCTAGAGCACTGCAGAACGTGAAGGGCATCGAAGGACATTTTGAAGCTGGAGGAGAACGCATTGTTTATTTACAACGTTATCGGTCGGCGGCCGGCGGCCGACGGGAGTGAGTCCCGCCTACGGGAGCGGGCCCGGCCGGTGGTCGGTGACGGTATGACTCGCACCTGATATCGTCGGTGGTTCCAGCAGGGTCGGGAAGAAGGCGGGCAGATCCGAAGTGGTGACGGGCGTGTTGAGGTCGGTCGGCGTGCCGGACGAGGGCATCGGCGCCGGCGCCGGCTTCAGCGCGCAGTCGAACCCGAGCGCGCCCACGTCAGCCAGGGATAGCAGGTGCGGGCCGGAAGGGTGATCCGCATCAGTGCCCATCCCGTCCGGCACCACCTGCTCCTCGGCCCACGGGCCGAGTGGAATTACGAACAACGCCAGCGTGAAGACGGCCTCTCGCGTGGCCGGTGCGAAGGGGACTGGCGCCGCGCGACCCCGCAGCGCAGTTTTATCAATGAAGCCGCGGTCCCATATTCGGTAGCGGCGCGCGCAGCTCCGCCAATAGCGCGGCGCGCTGCCCCCCCGAGGCTGACGTCACCGCCCGACGCCGCCCACCGCCCGCGCCGCCCCCCCGCCCCGCCCGCCGCCCGCCGCCGCCCGCCGCTGCTGCCCGCAGAGCCTCCGTCTTCCTCCTGCTCCCAGTGACTAGGCGCGCGAGCCTCCCGACTACTACCTCCATGTATTTATATAATACGTACTTACTCTACATCTATTGATCACTTATTCAATATACAAGCTTTTTTTCTGTCTACGTAGAATATTAATTGTTTTAGGGAGGTTCACCTCTTCAAGATCATTAAACAAATAACCTGGCATGTGTATTCTTTCACGTACGTATAAATAATTAACATGAATAAAATAATTCGATTAAGAAGACGTTTAAATAAATGTAGAGTCATAGAACTTTGATTATATAAAGTGTCACCCAACAGAAATGGGTTTATGAATTATTGTTTTTGTATGGTTTGTTCGAATACTAGAATTAAATTTATTAATTTAAGTACAAATAAAAAAAAATATAAATAAATCAAGATAAATTATTTAAGAATACGAACTAGCGTGTAGCGTATCTCAGGGAGCTGGAATATTTGACATTCAGTATTTATTTACAATGCTTTTATATTATTAGATTATACTAATAAAAAAGTGCGTTGCCAGTTTTTGGCTAATAAAATTTTATACCTATATAATATGCAAATAGTGTTTTTGTCTCGTCAATAATGAATGTTATTTATTGGATAACGTGATGTTTAGATTGTGATTTCGAAGATAAGTAGAATTTTATGTTCGGGTGATCTACATACTGTGTTAATATTATATATCAAAATATATTCTATTGCTCTAGAATCTGGATGATTAAACACAAATTTAGTGATGTAAGTATAACTCGACAGCTAATAAATATTAATCTATAAATTAAATCTTTACCTGTTGCTTTAAATTTTATTACGTCCACACAAAAATATTAAAACCGATGTATATTTTTATCACAGCCTAGCATTTTTGGTGGGAAATTATAACCGTATGACAATCTTAAAAAATACTACATACATCCTGTTTACATAAAATCACGTTTCTTACTCAGTATCGACCTCCTAACCCATAAAAAATAAAATGAATAGTACCTCCCTACATAAATCATTGTAATATATCGTTGTTTATAAGTGATCAAGTGATAATTGGTGGATTGTATGAACGTATAGTTTGCTGTAATTACCGGCCGTTAGGTGTAGGTTTAGCCAGTGGGTGGTGACCGGAATCACTCAAGATCAAGGAAAAATAATACTCTTTATACTAGTATTGAGTATAAATATCTATTTAAATAGGCGACATTTTATAAGCGCGATACTAATGACATTAAAAAAGACAGGAAAATTGCAAAAATAAACTTATAATTTTTACGATGATTGGTTTGTCTGATCGAACGTTATTGACTTAAAGCCCTACCTACAGGTGTTGTAATTTTCTTCTATTTTAAGACTACAGATTGAAGATGAAGTTTTTCTAAGCTGTAGGTATGTAGTTCTTGTAAAAATTAGTAGACAGTATGATTTAACAAGTGGTAGAATTTTGCGCAAAAGAAAATTATAACGAAAAAAATTGGTGGCTTACTTTTTGAAAAGGCTAATTACTTTCTGGAAAGGCGTTTTAATATCAATAATGTACAATAGAATAAAAGTATTTTTTTTCTACCTTATTAAAATCCTACCTATATGCTGGGTATATTCCACTTTGTTCACCTGGGTGATATCACCCAGGTGAACAAAGTAGACTTTTGTGTCTCCTCATTTCACCTCGGACTCAACAAGTTAACTCAACAAATGAGTTAACTTTTTATGTGTAATTTGTTCACCTTGGAATTGTGAGAAACAAAGTGGAATATACCATATGCTGTACTAGGGACATAATGTAAAACATTGTAGTCGAATAACTAGCTACTAACCATTATTTCTATTTTTAATAAAGTAACAACAAGAAAAACAAGAAAATGTGTTTTCACAAAAATTCGAGACGTGTTTTGTATAATGATAATTTTGAAATACACACTCACAGCCGTCACTCGTCACCTAATTAGTTTTGACGTCTGCATACTTTATTACTGTATTGTCGAGTTTTGAGAAATATTTATCTCAAAGAATGTGTTGCTTTTCTTTCATAATGATACATAATTTAAGCATATGAAATTAAAATTCTGGATAGGTTCTATAACCTGCGGTAAAACTAACCATGCTCTGGAAGTTTTATTGTGAAAACCCATAACCTTATTATCCTTAGTAGATCACAACTAATAGATCACCTCTGTAATGTAGAATACTAATGATGTGTTAGCTCGTAGCGTAGTGCGAGCAAGTGCGGTGGCAGGACAATGGCCGCAGCTGTGTGCGTGGTGCCGGTGGAGTGTCCGAGACACGCCGACGCCCGATTGGGCCCACATGCAGTCGTTCACGCTAACCCAATTATCGCGTAACGGAGACGATAAAGAAAAATAACAAACCCACGATTTCACCGACGTCTAATTATAGCGCGCTATTTGTGGGTGCGCGGGCGCAAGCGGCATAGCGTGGCCGCGATGTCAGGGCTATTCCTGGCCGTCAGCTGACGCTCCTGCGCCGTCGTCGCGCCGCGCACGCTCGTAAACACCACGCAACCGATTGACGTAAAATGCGAACAATCGAGTTTTCAGCAGGTGAATCACGGGATGAAAACGTCTCTGCGGGAATCGCGCTATAATTAACTTGACTGCTTTTGGTTTGGACTTCGGAGGCGGGGTTCTATTTCGGACCGTTGCTTCAATACGCTGTCTATTTCTATCTTGCCTCTATTTGTTTCTTCTAGATTGTTATTCACGCTTTCGTATCTGTGTAAGAGTCAGTCATATGACTTGCTGTTAACGATGCTATGTGTTGTTTTTATTTTATCGTTTCATCGAAGAACTAAGGAAGTTGATATTTACTGAGCTTGTTTACAAGATACTCTTTCTGATACCTGGCTAGAAATAGATTATAAAAGTTTCAATTGTTTACTCTGCATCTACATTCAAAATATTATTACTGAAGCCCACTCTACAATAGTAGAAAGACAGAATATCATTCCGCGGCAAGATGTGTTCCTATCGCATGTCAGATGGAGTGTCACAACATGTCACGTTGAGTATAGTCCAAGTTATTTGTGTCGTGAATATCCAATTATTACGTGTAAACAATCAAAGTGACGGCTTCTTACGACCGCCTTTATGTTGACCTGTGGGTGGACAGACAATGCAATCCCCACGTGTCAGTCTTCCAGCTGTCTCTAGTACACTAATGTTTGTGTTTATGTGCTACGAGTACTACATACAAATGCAAGTATATTTTGGACTCTTTAGCTGAACTTCCTTAGTATAAATGGGTTCGCAACGGGTTTAGACAGGAAAGAGTGGAAGGAGATCAAAGATTCCTTTAGACAGTCCTTCTAATTTTACGCTCGAGTATTAGCCAGTATGATATTAGCTATATCAACATTAGCCAGTATGATCAATGAACAGAAGCGTTTATTTAACAAGCTGACTGCGAGCCTTCGTAAATAAGTACATGGCTCTAACGTTGGTAATAGAATATAATAATAGACAGGCGGAAGCCGCTATTGACTGTCTAGTAAGTACGAGTAGCATCAACGCCCTCAAACATATCATTGTCACATGACATCAAGTAAACACTTGTGTTATGAGTAAGCATTAGAAAGTGGTTCGACAATGAGAACGACCTACCGCTGCCGTTTGGCGAGCTTGTGTGAACACTGGGCTAATAATACTCGCCTGTGTTGCAAATGCAATTCTAGGTGACGATGCCACGCCGCCGGCGACTATTAATATAAACTGTTACATTATCTTTTATTAGTTCTGTTGATGATTCATGATGATCTATTGCAACTTCGTAACACATCTTAGAATGTAGTTCAGGTATGTTAGGTGCTTGCGAACTAATTTTACTGTATGACTGATTTAATTAAATAAGGTTTAGTTTGGTAAGTTTCAGTATATATTCTGGCTCTACAATAATAAATAAATGATGCTTAACATGCCACTCAAATAAGGTTTCGTTGACTAAATATATTTAATCTGTAATAAATAGCCAAGTGTTACCTTAAATTGTCGTATTAAATAATTTAACCCAATAGAAGTTAGCTGATAATAAGCGAAGCCTTATTAAACAGAGGTGGTAATAGTGGGTACAGTTCGTGTTCGAGTGCTTGAAGTACATCGATCCGAGGCGCCCACATAGGTTAGCACCTTCCACCCGTTGACCGATAACGCGCGTTAAAATAGCGTGCAGTGACGCGAAAGTAATGTTGGCACTCGTCACGTCCAGATGAGCTGGTTCGGTAACCGCGTCACGTCGCACTCATGCTTATAATTACGCTTCCATCGATCAACACTCGAAAACTCTAATCTCGTGCAGATTTATCACTTGTCCGCTGACGTACACAGACACCCTAAAGAATAGAATGTTTATCACACTACATTTATAGAACTTTGTAATCGCTGTTTGAACGTAATTTGTACGCATTTACGTAGTCGCCGCGTATGCGCCATGTTTCATTATCATGATGTAATTTTAGTCATGCTCCAATATATTTAGAATATTTGGCATTTACCAGAAATTCGTTTCAGATTTACCATATTAGGATATCCATCTAAAATTGCACGTACGCCAAGAGGAAGGAACAAGCTTCTCGTATTTAGCTAAAAGTAACTTGAGCTTTTCACTACAAAGCTCTACGTTGTTTTATAAAGAGTACCGTTGAATTAATCTTGTTAATCAAACGTTGAGATAATTTCATGAAATAGAACCGTTCTAAAATGTTAATGTACCTCCTCAACTTTCACGTTTCAATGTAAAGGAATATCTGAAAATTATGAATAGAGTAGTGAGTAGCGAGAAGCGGGGGGTGGTGGTGGCGTTGACGTCACGACTCCGGCCCCCAGCCACCCCGAGTAGCGGGAATTATCCGGTGACGCACGACACTTATGCCACACTCTTATTTTCCGATAAATAACTCGAGTGTAGATCAGCTATCAGATCGGAACCCCTTATCACGCATGTCATTCTTGATATCCTATATGGCAAACGTCATCATCGAAAAATATTGACATAATTAGAACCACTACAGGATATATGCGGATGAAAAAAAGAATATTATAAAAAAATAAATTTTGAGTTTTAACATTACTACCAAAATGAACATAGGTACAAAACGGTATATATTTATATAAGTATTGTTTCAAAAGCATGGTTCGTGTGCATGTTGTTTAATTTAGTAATCTCAGATTTTATCAAAAAAATATTAAAAAATTGTTCGCTTCCTCGCTTCTTCTCTATGTTAACATTTACTATGTCGAATTTCATACTCCTTCGTCTGCGTAATTCTCGTAAAATGCTTGCTTCACGTAATAATATATCGATTTATTACGTTTATGTAGGTAAAAGCGAAGCCTATCCCACATATTAACTTATAATGTAGGTGCTAAGTAGACCAGCACACCGGTATTCCCGAAGAGGCCTATACTCCATATACCTAGCAAATTATCGGGCACCAGGGAAGCGTTGAGTAAGTGCAAATTACCTAAAAAAATTGCAGAAAAGTTGTCGTGCAGCATAACTTTAAATCCTAAGCAGTATTGAGCTCGTTGTTCTACCGCATAATTTATACAACGGACGAACACAGTACTTCGTCGAAAACGCAGCTGTATTTAGCCAATCAATAAATATAGTCACGAAAATAACAGATGTAATAATAGACAGCAATTTATCTTTGGACAGCCTACACTAATAAAAGATATTATTGTTTACCGTTAGTTGCAATTTCAAAACAAATTCAGTACCTATTTCGTTTGAATTATGAACCTTAGTAGTAAGTTTAGTTTGAATAAGGTAAATTTCTAAGTAAGGACGTTTAACATGACACTAGGTAAATTTATCAGTCTGACGTCATTACATAAGTGACAAAAATTAGCAATAGGCTGTATAGAGGCGGTGCGCGGTGCGGCGTGCGTCAAGCGATCACCTGTTGATCAACCGCTAACGCTGTCCTTGTGCGGTAACCTTAGCCGGGGCCGCGCAGCGCTGCCGCCCGCGATCGATATCAATGACGTACGGCCTCATTCATAAATAGGGAGGCACCCCTCCTCTGAACACAATTTCCCCACCTTCCCCACTCCACTGATTCCAGTGAAACCGTGGTAACTTCATGAATGGTGCGCACACATATAAATTCCGTAATTTGTGGTTGGCGTCACGATGTTTAAATAGGGAAATGTTCTCTGTATTGCACAAATGTGACAATAATAGTGCCTACCTGATGCTTATTATGACGATAACGTAAATATTATGTTTTTATTGCAGTTTATTGCGGAATAAACAATGTGGTGTATGGAAGGTGTTTGTTTGCCTGCTTGAGGAGGAGTTTTAACATACAATACGGGTCGTGTAGTGGTTATATCGATATAATGTTTGTGAGATAGTGGTTGATGTCGAGACGTGTATGCTCGGTGCGTGGGTGCGGTGCGATTTGACACGCGCGCGCGACACTTGCATTTGCAATCAGTGCACTTGCACACTTCGTGCTGTGGAGCTTACTGCATTGTTTTGTAGCCACTTAGATTCCATTAATGGAAGATTTATATAATTTGTTAAACTCTGTAGTATCTAGCTTCTTTATCCACTTTTGACATACTTACTAATAAGCTAGGTAAACTTTACGTAAGTATCCCATAAACATATTTTTATGTTTCAAAATATCATGTAAAATTACTTTATTCCTGAACAGTTTTTATTTACTCTTCTTACACCTAACCAAGCATATAATTTCACACCTTGTAACACGTCACGTATTCATGTAGGCATCTACATATCTGTTAAGAACATAATAATTAAGTATAATTTAATTTATATTAACACGCGACTCATATTCTTTCGATGTGCGTGTTCAGCAGTAATGTAATCAGCGGTGCGCACGCGTCTCTTATTTACGGCGGATTACGCGCGCAATCAACTGTTGCGTTCAGAAAGAATACGGACTTATGGAACCAACCGGCGCGGCGGCGTGGTATGTCGCCTGTCGTAAAGTACAATGTATCATTTAAGTTATACCTTTTGTTTTATGCAAGAGTCCTGATTTTAAAGCTCTCTGTAATATTTACTATATTTATAATTTAAAGTTTTGCCATAGTTATCAAGCTAGGTCGAACTAAAATTTTCTTTCATGTTCGGTAAAGTTATAAATCCTGAAAGGTTTTTATGAATTGTTATTCCAAAACACGTAACGCATAATGCAGTCCCTAGACGCAGCAGAAATTTTAAACAGAACGAATTTTCACGTTGAAGTTCCCTGTCTGGCTTTGCAGACGAAACATATGGAATGGGAAATTCGCAATTTCCGCGTATTGCAGTGTGGAGTTGTAGCCTCCGGAGTGGCCATGGCAATGGTAGCCGCATCGATTGTTCCCTCCTGGTGAAGAGCAGCGTCCGGCCATGGCTGGGGGCAGCACGCTACTAAGTGCGATCGATACTACGTCCTTGAACCCGCTTCCTTGTACCGCGCATGCGTCTTTAAATGTCGGACGTCATGCCGTGACCATGGCCACGAAACACGTGCCCCGCCACCCTCACCCCTACCGCTACTCCCCCGAGCCACCCTCCCCGCCATTCATCCCGACTTTTGCGGCGATGCCTCACAGCTGGCGGCTCGCTTTATTCATCCTCAACTCTGCCATTTCTTATCGATTCTGACCTTTTTGAGACAACCTGTTGAGTTTATTGTTTTTCGGAGATAACACAGACGTTCATCCTACTATAAAATTTTAGTCGGCTATAGGTTAAACGTTAAACCTTTGACATTTGTAGTAGATGTGTAGGAGTGCGTAAGTGATTACTGTTTTTCGTGAATGATCCATAAATTATGAAGTTTAACGTAATAGGTAAACAAAAAGGCTCGTATGTATTACCTCGGATGACTGTCGAGTGTATGGCTGAGCATTGCAAGGCGACATTGAGAACAAGTCCGCGACCACGCAGGGCTACGTATGAATGAAGTTACCGTGGGCGGCACGCGGCGAGCGTGGCCCATTCATTCATTACTTCGGAGGCCATTCCTCATGAATAATACCATAACAAAAACTGTCAATAGAGTTAACTTAACTGTGTTGTTGCAACACTGTTTGCATCATCTCAATTGTAACTTCCCACTAAAGATTGTTATGGATTTCGGAAGTTGTCTTATCGGTTAAGATTGCAATGACACTAATTCTAGGACTAAATAACGGAACTATATCACTTTTGGGAAGCTCATTGTCGACTTAGTTAACGAAGAATTTGAATTTGAATTCGTCCACCTCTGCTGTGCTGAACAGTTAGGACACAGAAATAATAGCCCTACAGAGCTTAATAGATTTTCAATAAGTTGAACTTCTATTTTAATATTATTTGTTCTTTAATTTGATTTGATGTAAAATTGAAACTAGTCTCTAATTCTGAAAGTGGAAAACAAAAGTGACGTGGTTCAGGTGGAAGTAGTTTCTAAGCAACTCATGAACAAGGTTTCGTTCAGTAAAAGGAGTTGTGGCGTAGGAGTCAAGGTAAGGTCTGCAAGTTTGAAACTGGCGCGGATTAGACCATTGTTCCCGCCAACACACTAACAGAGCTGTTGCCTTCGGCGTCTCGGGGAACATCTTTGACTAATTTCGAAGTATTCATATTTTTTGTCGATATAGCGGCATTTTGAACAAAATTGACTTGTTAAGATTCGATTTTGGTGATGCCGCCTACGCGCGGTGTATGTTCTGCAGTTTTAGTACCTAAGTTAGTGTTCTCAAACTCTTTGTTTAAGCAAGCGAGCAAAGTTATTGTTTGTTGTTTATAAAAAGGTGCCTGAACCTCTTAAAAATATAATCGGAGGCATAATTTTGTATGATTAGAAATAATCTTGATGCATATATTGAATGAAATGGTGGTTGTAGTTATAGTTACTTTTCCTTGGGTATTTAAACTTACAAAGTTACAAGTTATTAAAATATTTCAAGTAGAACTTTCAGCATAAAATGGCAATATCAAAAGCTGATAATTTGTCTTTCTGTGGTCCATTAAATTTTATGGCTGCCAACTGATAACATCAGGATATTTATTTCTCAACAATTTGCGACAATTCTAATTAAAATACCACACAAGTGTATCTACTTAATCGATAATAATGGTTTTATTTAAATGACAAATAAGTACACAGCTTACTAGGTATGTGTCATTATATAGTATTTAGCTATATGCTTGATAAATCGTATAAATTGTCTACTAGAATTTAAAACACTTGGAAAAACATTGTTTTTTCAAGCATTTTTGACATTCAATTTAAATCGGAAAAGTAACGGAGATCCTTTGTAGCTACTACAGTATTTTACACCGTTAAAATGTTTGAGCTAGTCAAAGAAGTTTCCTTACACACTCAACACAATTTATAAGGTAGGTGAAGAAGGTAATTATATTCACACTTTAAATCATACTATTTGTTAACATGTCCATGGTACATCATTAGGTACCACCTTTTAGGATATATTTATCCGGCTTCTCCTACTTTTAAACATAGTTTTCAACAACTAGCAATAACGTTAGATTGACAAAATAAAGCTTTCCTTAGAATATATTTTCATTTAATTAACCACGAGTACCGGTGAAACTTCTAAACAACTCGTAGTTTTCTTGTAAATAAATCTACTAATTTTTGTATTGTCTAGCTCATTTGTCTGTATCTTGTTACTGTCTCAGAATATAAACTTCATTGTATTATGTATGTCTACTTTGAATCCTGATAGGGGATTGACGTATGAAAGAAAAAGTTTATTTGAATAAATGCGTATAAAAGAAGAGTCGCTTTAAGGAACCACAGGTATAAAACAGACAGCATTGTTTGCGCTTATTATAGATATTTCCGGCATCATTTAATACCTAATTTAATTGCCGTTGCATGTTGATACGAAGATATGACATGAAGATAACGTTTCAGATACAAAACTAAAACGCTATCTGTATACTAAATCGATGTCTAGAATTCTTTATAAATCGCTGACATTTAAACCAATTGGTGATATCCTATAAAAATACTTAAATGTGTATGCTATCATCAATATACAGTTCTTATTTCCTCCTTATGACATCTTTTATGATTCATTTCAGACTATCATAGAAGGCAACGCCAGGTTTCCGTATTTAACGCCCGTCTTCATGACTCTTACTTGACATTTACATAACATAAATAAACTACCGCTTAAAAATATTTAAATAATAAAATCTTTCCATATTCACCGCAAAAACAGTTTATTTTAAACCGTGATTACTTACCTAGAACTGTGACTAAAGTACATTTGTCATGATGTAAATTTTATTAATGGTGAGCTATATCGGGCAAAGCAATTAAAACTTAACATAAGTCAGTAATTGTGACCGGTCTCGTTGACCTGGCTCGATGCATCGCTTTTGGAATTGTAATTAAGAACAAGACTGAACGAAACAAACTATGAATATGATCAATTGTTACAAACTCTTTGCCATAAACCATTTTGCAAATACAATGTAGAGCCTCTACATCTCTTATCCTAGAGATTAATATTTCTAATCACTTTTTATTATTTTTATTTATGACTTCACTTCTAGGTAATTTCGTAAAGTAAGATGATATTCTACCTTAATATCTACCGTATTATCGGAAATGAAAAATGAACAGGAATGATTTTTCATTTCTCCCTCTTTTTAGGTAATTGAATTTCGTGTTTATATTTACTTAGCTGCCCTGCCATTTATACGCATGAATGCAATACTATCTGCAAATAGTGTAAGACTTTATTTAATAAGCCAATGCCAGTATAATAAATACAGATTGCATTCGTAAAGTCATCTGACATCTAACCACTGTTTGATTGGTACCATAATGCGTATTGATATAACATATTTGTTTGTTCTAAACGTTTTCATAACTAGTTAATGTTACTATCAGTTATGGCTCATTTAATCATGACGGTGTTAGTTAATGTAAGTGGAGGCAGCGCACGCGCCGGGCAGTGCGGCGGGCGGCGGGCGGTGCGCGGTGCGCGGTTGCGAGTTGCGGCCGGCAGACGTGCGCGCAGACTCTCGCACCGGGACGCTAATTAGATAAACGAGCCGTGTGGCGCGGGGTCCCGACCGCAATTACGACTTGCGCTGCAACCCGTAAATAATCAACGATATAGGACGCCACTTGTGTCTGACTCACTTATGTCGGTCACCAATTACAATTACCTACCGGACAGCGAGTTCGCTGCAAACTCTGTCTTACAATCATTTTGTGGAAAATGTATTATAGACGCTCACTCACGCTCAATCACTTAGAGTCAGCCGTACTGGCAGTGGCTCATTGCGGTTGTTTCAATCTACAAGAATTACAGATTGACCGATGTGGTTATCAATCACAAAATAGATATAGGTACCATTTTAACGGCACCGATTCGGACTTATCTAATAAATAAAGGAAATCGTTCTGACATGAAAGTTACCGTTTGCCATTTATTCGTTCAAAAACGGTATATTACGATTGCAGAACGATTCCTTTGGTGATACAGGTTCGTACTGATATTTTTATAGGATTAGAATATAAGGAAACCATATCTTTAGCGAGTCGAAGATGACGATCTCAGATAGGATACTAGAACCTAGTTACATATTACATCTAACCTACCTGGATCATCGTAACTTTTTATTGCTATTCCGGTTTAACTACGAGACATGCGGTTTATAAGTACAATATAGATATGCAATTCAGAAGACGAACCTAGAAAATAGAGAACTACACCATTTTCTTTTATATTACTAATCCTTTCTTAAATACTAAACTAATAATAATTAATGATTTAGTAAATCCATTTGAGTGACAGAGGCTTTATTGCTGCTCTACATAAGTCTAAATTTGTTTTCAAACTTCTTTAGTTACGGTGCAAAATACTAAGTTCTAAAAATAAGCCTTAGACGGGTATTACTTAAGATCTAGTTACTTATTGGTATGTTAATAAGTTTCTAAACTATATAACACATCGCCATAGCTGAACTGGCTTATCCTCTCACTAGATCGATGTACAAGTCTAAGAACTATTCATTCCTAAGGTCAATCATTGATGTTAATGATATATGAAGTGTCGATTCATTTATGATTTCATAAGATATACGCAAATTAAGCAATAAAATGTTCAACGTGTTTCTCTCAGAATCATGCTCTCTTTTCATATTTATTTTGTCTACTACAACAGAAAAGGAACTTTATAATTACAATCATGTAATCAGTTAAAAAAATAATACATCTCTAACCAGAGCACCAAATTGTAAGCTTGCTTCTTATTATTCATGACCGCTGTTGTGTAATACACGGAAGTCTGCAAAAGCATTCTACTGCGCTCTTAATGAGTTTCTAAGACTGATGACATGTCATTTCGCGGAAGCAAACAGTACTTTGCGTTACAATAATTTACTAGTCACAAGGTCACAACGCTTAAGAGTATCGACTTGAACATCATCACACAATGGTTAATTTGTCCAGTATTCATCTAAACGGTCAGGGTCTTGCTCTCGTCCATTAATTAGAGTATCCGTTTTTTTCTGTCAAGCCGTTTATTACATTAGTCTTCCTTTGGGAAGTGAGGCAATGAGTCAAGTCCGAGGGCACGCGTCCGACATCATGACAATTAGTTTTTAGTGCGTTTAACGAATCACAGAGAGGCCAAGTTAATTATACTTGTGTTAGTGTGTATGACAGGTTTCATAATTGGATGTGTGACCGCTTGTTGACAGTAGCCGCTGATTTTCTTTTAGCTTTAAGAATAGGCAGATAGGAATTCTATAATGAGATATCAACAATACATTGAGCAGAGATCACAATCCAAGTAACGTATCTTATTATTCACCAATCATTTGTGTAAATGTTTTTAAGTGCTAATCCTATATTGGAAACGAGTCCGGCACTCTTCGAGAGCGTGTCGCGTGCAACTGTTTTAGTTTAGAAAAATAGGGCGATTGCACAAAACTTAAAACAAGTCAAACTTTGGCTCTCATCCAGTTTTACAACACTGATACTATTAAACTGTCGTCTTCTAGTTTCTAAAAGAAATTTACAGTTGAAGATGAACGCAAGAGTAAATATCTCAATAATTGTACGAATACGCAATTTTTATGCTGTAAGGTAGGTTGTATACACATCTATTGGGCGGATAAAAATGAGTTTTTGTAAAGAAAATATTCTTTCTTTTTTTAACTTAATTAAACTTTTGTGTGTACACAAATTAATAAATAATTAAAAACTTTTATTTAAGCGCTTTGGTAATAGAAAAATATTTAGCAAAAATCTTGACTTGAGATGATTGACAAATAATGTAACTTAAACTACTGATTACCTAGGTGCTTACATTGTGTAGTTACAACGTCTCTCCTAAGGTTATCGTCAAATAATAATATCAGTGGCTAGTTTAGTTTATTACGACACGTAACCGGGACGCGATTCTCGCGCTCGCAGGAATTTCATACAAGATTTTAATCAAGTAGACGGTGCGTATGTTGTTAGTCGTGAGACATTCTGCAAACATTATAAGAATTCAGGTATTTCGAATGTATGCCAAGCTGCAAACTATAAGTAAATTGTTGGATTCGCAAAAACCCCAGAATCACATTTTGAAGATTCGCCAAATGGTTAATTATTTCCGGTTTCTTAAATATATTGTCGAATATATGTTTGGCAAAGAAAAACTATCTTTGTTTTTATACTTATTAACATTATTGTTGTACATTATGGTAAGACTGAAAATTACAAGGATACTTAAATGTTTTGTGCGTTGAATTTGTAACACCATTTTGCCATGTCTTTATTTTAGATTTACTTCGTTGCAGAATACGCCTGTTTAGATAGGTTTACATGACTGACTTAGAACAGAAATACTGGCATTGTCAACTTCCGGCCTGAGATAAGGCAGATTGCAAACCGACATGTATACTTTACATCGTTTGCGATTTCCAGAAGCTGTTTGGCTACACGTGATATGAATTTGATACAAACGACTGTGTGACTCAGTGCTTTACCTGGCATTTTTTCAAACCATTAAACCTACTTACTCACGTTTAAATGTACACATGTTTAAGATTCAGAAGCAGATTGTCGACAAAGAAGGCAGATATCGTTTTATCGGAACACTAATTACGACTACTAAAAACAATGTTTTATAGTCGCAGTCAATCGTTCGAATGGAAGTCAACTGAGTCAGCTGTAATCGATACAGTGTAATTGTGGAGCATGTATCGGCTGAGACAATGACGTTGGACGGTCGGACACAGATCGTATCGTATGCAACTACGCAGTTACACGAGTTTAAGTAATTGCGGGAACGGGCATTGTTAACCGGTCGACGCAAATTGGGCATTAGCGATAATTTATTGACTTTAAAATAAACTTGCATTGTCGTTGCACTGTTTGAATATGTATCGTGTGGGCTTGGCGCACGACGATGGTCTCTAATGATAGCAATTGTTCTCCATCATTGGGCACAGGTGCGCTGCACTGACAGTCGCGACTCGGCTCCAAGGAAACTTGAAACACTTCACTACGTACTAAATGCGATCGACAATTTACTTGTAAAACGTTTTACAACTCAGCCAGACTGAACCAGATTGTGAAAAGCTTTATGTCAACTAGCAGCTTTCTATCCATTAACTAGCTGTTGATTAATGAATCTTTAGGCTATTCGATACGAATAAATGAAATACATAAGTATAAATTTATTTATATTGAAATGTAATCTAATGCCGCTTTATTTTTTATTTTCGTTGCTATAATTATTCATAGCACATTATGTGATGAACAATATTTACGGGAAAATTCTTAGTGCTTTCGACTGGGAGTATTTATAAGTGTATAAGTGCCGTTTGCAATATTTGAAATTCCGTATGTTTTTTTCTTAGTACTGTCTCTGCCTTTTTTGGCATCAGATGACTGTGAGCGCGTTGTCCTAATATATTTTATATATATATATATATATATATATTTAAAAATATATTGATCTCCTATGCTATGGTATTAATATAGGTTTGAGCCTATCTCCATAATTGCAATAATTCGTAAAAATATGAAAAATGAAGGTTTAAAATTATTTGGTTGCATAAATGCATACTTCTAAAAAAGGCTCAGCGCAATCTGTGTGATTACACTAATTTAAAAAGATTTATAAAAAAATAACAGTCTCGATTTTAATAAAACAACTATTTAATACAGCTGACACGAACAGCAAAGCTCATTACATTATTAGGTTCATAAAATATTTTTAAACTTAAAAATGTAATGTATAATTCGTCAAATTATTTAGAGTAGTAATATCATTGTGTCATGTACTTATCATCATAAATCATTATGATAGGTTTCAATGTCCGTGTTAGTGTCGTCGGCATTTCGGCGTCGCAAAGCAGATCATTTAGAAGCGCGGATATGAGCTTCTTCGTCTACTAAAGGCTAGATTGTCAATTTATGTATGGTGACGTGAGACGGCGCGGGTCGTCACAAAAGCACGTGCGTAACCCCGTGGCACCGCGGGCCGCTCAAAGAGATGCGAGCTATCGCGCATCTGGGAACGTCCAGAGAGGTGTAATGCCCTCATGTGGGCACCTCTGACGAGCCGCCGCTTCCGATGTGACGCGCCAAGCGTGGGACGGCCATTTTTGACAGTATCAGCACGGATTACAAGGAGCTTTTATGTCAATGTGATAGCATCGCTGTAGGCGCCAACTTAGGGTGCAGTGAGAACCTTCTTGAAACGTCTTACTCATTGTCTTACTACAAATTTCTCCAATTAGTGGGTATCAATTTTACGTAACGATATATTTTACTCGATGGTAACGAAGAATAACATTATCATTATGTTAGTTTGCAAATGTGTGTTGAAACTAAAATAACATAACTTAGCCTTTTTTTTTTTGGTAGAGATCTTTGCAGTTAGCCTGAGCGCAGGCTTTGACTGCTTCACCGGACTTGATATATAACTTAGCCTTATTGCTTGCCAAGGTAGAGTCAAGTCAAGACAAGCATTAAAAGTCTAGTCTAGTCTGAACAAAATTAATAAAGTAGTGCCAGTTTAATACAATTGAATGATTTCCACATATTATTTGAGATTATGCAAAGATAAAATAGAGGCTCTCGGTAATATGTGACTATAAGCGAAGTTCAGTTTTGGCATACTAATGTTCAATGCTGTGAACTGGCTCCCAATACAGCGACATGTGACTTTTTGGTTGAATGTCAATGATATTCCAAAAAGAAACTATTACATAAAGCTGCTGTTTTACTAATTGATATAAATAATTCAATTTAATTTGCATTTTAAGTCTTAAATTAGTTCTTTGAAAAATACACACAAGAGCTCTAACTCTAATCCTTAAGTTCTTAATTATTTCGAGACGAATGTTGCTATGTCTAGTTTTCAGCTTACGGTGTATGTACGTGTCTATTTTTTTAATATAGAAAATTGATTGAAAGATATATCGTACTAGCTCTAGCCAATCACAGACGATAGACGTAGATTGGCGACGCCTCTTTTTAAATGGGGGAAACTTTCATACGAATGGCAGGGCGGTGACGTGGGTAATAAAGTGGGTAGTTTAATATCATTTTATAAAAATATTGCGATTTCATCAGAATCTACCTCGCTTACTCCCAATTATACGATCCTATAGCGTCTGGTTATTCGTATGTAGCTTTGATGCAGGTGTACCTTGCTATCTTTATCAGAAAGGACTGTAACTTCTAGGAATAGTCAAATTGAGAAACTTCTGACATGTAGAGAACTGAAGTAATTAATTATTACGTGTATGGACTTTGGACTATAAACGTTATTGAGTGTACTAATGGTTATATTTATAAGTAGTCTTTCCTAGTTCACTTAATATGTATCTGAACGTATTATCATTAATATTTTTCTACTTGATTTTTGATAATAAGCATAAAAAGGTGTCTAGAATGTATAGGTATAATATTTAAAAAAAACAGGATTTTATTTATAATAGACGTAAGTGCTCTCAAGAAGACTAATTATAAAGCCTTTTTTATATATTCACTACATTACGTTGTTCAGAATCAATAGGTAAGTATACATGTTTCGTATTAAATATCTAATATTCAAATATTAAGATATTTAGAGTTTGAATTAGGTCATAAAAACAATCGGCATAATGTATTATATTTTATAATTTATTACAACATATCTAATTTTATTACCCTTTATGTGATATTTTTTAGTTATGAAGGAGATATTTTACATAGATGTAATGTACCTTTTTTACATACATAATAATATTATCTTTTACTACAGAATTATAATTTTGCATTCTTAAAGGATTTGCCTATTTATCACTTGTAAATTACTTATAATACTAGATATATTGGTCTTATTATCAGTCTACAGTTTCCTTGAGTTTTAATGTTAAATTAAAACTAGGTAATTGAATCCAATATTCAAAAACGTCTCACCATACGTATGTTAATGCTAAGAGTTAAGATATTGCAATGTAGTTATTTTCTGCAACAGTCTAGTACCTAGGTAAGACCGTATATAGGCTGTGGTACCACTGTATTTTGCTCTCATGTAGGGAAGAAAAAAGCACTAGTTATCACTCTGGGTGACCGTTTGTTTTGATATTAACCCATCTATAGTTGTCTATAGTGAAATCAGCTACTTCGTCGTTTATCGTAATAATCACGATACCCTGAAAGCTTAAACGAAAATTAATCTTAAGATGTTCTTAAAAACATATCAGTCACTACTGTACTTGAGAAAGTAAGACGTGAGATTTACCAGCAACTTAAGATTAAGTTGCCTTTGAGTACAAGGCTCTACTATTATATTTAATAATTTTAGACGACTCATTTTAATGAACATTAGAATCTAACGATAGTTGAAGTTTGTTGGCAAAATTCTAGAGGAAAACGTATGGTTACTTTATCTAGTTTGGAGATGTGATTCATTTAGGATGTATTGAAGATACTATAATATGGATGTGGGCCTGCAGCTAAATGGAATAACAGTTATTATGTATAAAAATATTTATGTTTATAATATTATAATATAACAATATAAATACATGTATATAATAAAAAAAAACTATTCTTGTTCACTGGCCGCTACACAGAGCAGGAGTAGGTCTGACATACCTAAATCCAATAAATCTCATTCACATTTATTTCCACACGACAACTTTGAATCAAGTGTGGGAGCCATGGCCCTTGTTACACTTATATATTGAATTTACATACAAATAAATATTTATTTGTTAAGATTGTGATAAAGGTATAACAAGTTACTTACAGAAGAGTTTACTACATTCATGCATGGTTCTAATACCCTGTTGATACCTTTTATACCTACTGTATTAAGGCATATATATGTTTTCATTTAATTCTGGGTAGAAAATGTTTTTGTGAATGTTGTTGTTTAAACGGTTTTCTGCAAAATTCGGTAAAATTGAAAGGCAACCCTAACAACGCTTCTATGGTACGACTGCCCATCGTAACTCTATTGCTAAAAAACATAACATATCATCACGCCTGTATCCCCGAAGGGTTAGGCAGAGGTGTACCCATGTACACCCACAGTTCGCCGATATGTTTGGGTCCCATGTAATAGGGGGCGAGCCTATTGCCACTAACCGGGCACAAATCCAAACTCTATTGCTAAAGCCCATGTTAATCTTTCTATATTTTCCAAACTGCATTATTTCTTTGAAATCCGTTCAGCACTCAGTAAATATTAACATTATTAATAAGGATTGCACTATTGAGTGTGTTAAACGAATGATCGTAATTTTGCAGCGTTAAAACAACCGTAAATATGAGTTATGTTTGTGTTTTTAATGTAATTTTATCTGATGCGCAATAAAGTGCATAACCAAGATGCGATAATGAGTTTGTTTTGGTTTCTTGCATAAATTTAAAATTAATCTCCGTATTGTGCGTAACAATAATATTCGTTACAATATTTGTTCTATAGGGTTTTCTAAGTTTTACTTTTCCTGCATGCTTTTGCATCCTGTTGATTTTAAAATTACATATTTTATTAGCATGTATAAAGTTAACCTCGCCAATACTCTCCATGTATTAAATAATAGTGGTAGACACAAATTAATTGAATTTGCTCATCGTCCCTACACCACAAATGCATCGTGGGAAGTGCCATGGTTAGAGATAGGCTCTCAAGGTAAAGCAAAATTCTTAGGATACAAATATTTAATCTAAAAAAATTGTAAAACGCCTTCGATAATACCATATTAGGCTCTTATTGTATTGTGCTTTATTTACTGATGCGTAAAAGGAAATCTTTTTTTATCATGTTTTAACGCACACACGCGTAGTCATACGTACTAAAATAGATACACATTTAAAAACTTTAAATAACTAAGCTTATCAATAATGTATTGTATGTGTTTCAGAATAAAAACTTACAAACTTATAAGTTGTTATTACTCTCAGAATAATGTGGGTTTCTTTTCTAAGAAACTCTTCTTTTTGCTTTCAATAAATAATTTAATCTTTACATTGTTGATACTATTTTTACATACCTACCTACATGTGTGTGAAATTTATTTAAAACAAAGATGAAAAGCGGATTTCGGACTTTGTATAATATAATAGCTTATGGCACATATGAAATATGTACACCAATATCGCTCACCATACACTAATTTAGAACACGTTTGCACTTAGCTATAATATAATATTAATGTATGGTGAGCGTATAATATGTGCTTTTATATTATAGCGTAGTCTAAAATGCGCCTTATACCATGTAGAAAAAAGCTCAAAGTATGTTAACTGTTATGTAAGGTAGGATGGTTCAACCACAGTAAGGACTCAACATGTGATTGAGTTATTTCAACTGCAAAATAGAGAAGTAAAAAGTATTTCTTTAAAGAGAGTGCAAAAAAATATATTGTTGACCTTATTAATTATGATGAAAAAGATTGCTCCAAATACACGTATGCGTCCCGGAATTTCCGTCTTCTTCGTCAACTTTGACCTTTGCAAAACAAATCTATTCGTATATATCATTTGAATGAACGGAATCTCTACATTTGTTCCCTGTACAAGACGCTCAAATCGTAAGAGCGGAAATGGAACCGGTTTCTGATCTTGTAAGCGAATCGATATCAGCTCGCTATTTAAATGCAAACTTTGTAGTCATCACTAAACAATAATTTGTCAGTTGAATTTACACGCATTCATTTAAAGATTAGAGCTTTGTAACGGCTTTATTGACAATTCATTGGGCAGTTAATCCGGCAGGATAATTAGTATAGATGAGCATGCAATGTTGTACATCATATTTCACTGTGGTATAAGTTATAATAATTTTGATATTTTTGTAGTAGAAATTGTGCAGTAGAGTTAAAAAAAGTAGAGTTAGATCTTTACATTCTGTATGTAGAAGGTAACTCAAAAGGTGTGTCATAAAGACATTTTAATATAGACCCGACATAAGAAACTTTGTGTCACAGCCTTATACCTACTGCCATATGTACAGTTTTCGTGTGGGAGTAAGTGCAAATTAAGTTAATTATTTATTTTAATATCCAACTAAGTGGATCTTAGCTTGAAGTTTATTATCGATATAAAAGCGCTTCGTAATATTTCTGTACGGCAATGTTTATTGTTAGTTGGGTGAACATGATAGCGTTTGTTGCGCAGACGCAGCCGATTAGCGCTGTCCGGTCCAGATAACAGTGTGTCGGAACGCTGATCCGAATTATTACGACCCCGTGAAGCTGACGTACACGAAATAACTCCATACATTGTTTGATAGCTTACTTAAGTAGGTATCGCTCTCATTAAGGTCAGTTGTGGTAGCGATAACCTTGGCAGGTAGGTACTACTGTGTGGCATAGGAACTATTTCTTTCTCTTTTATTTATATCAGAACGAGGAGAAACTAACTATTGGAAGTGACCAATAATTAAGATGAAGGATAGCGGATTCGATTCTCAAATAGGTATAAAAATAATTACGTGTGTACTTCACAAATATTTATTTTGCAATATAATAAATACAAAATACTGACAATTGTCTGTCATGTTTTTATTCTTTGTTCCTCATAACTGTAGCAAAATATTTACCTTCGAGTGAGGCTCAACAAGTGGTTCAAAATTTCAAACTCAATAAAATATCAGTCCTTAGTTAACCAGAAGCTGTGGAAGGACGTAGTTAATACAATAGATAATTATCTCATTTAAAAGATACCTCTCTGAAGTATTTAGACGAGCAACATGAGTATCGGGGTCAGACTGGGGTCAATTGGATGTTACCAGCAGCTAATCTTCGGCTGGTCTAGGCTTAACCAGAAGTGTTTGTTCACTTACAGGATTATACGAACATAGGTACTTATAATCTACCTAAGCAAACATTAGAATGCCTATATGTACCAACATAACAGCTGCAAAATATGTGTCTTATTGTTGATATTTGTGCATTATTTGAAATCGTCTAAATCTGTACCTACCATAACTGACCTCTTTTTCAAAAAAAAAAAACATTCCATTTTTTTTTTATTTAAAGTTGAAGTTTAATTAACGGATGTTATATACCCAGAAATAGTTAATGACTTTTATTAATTGATGATATTTTTTCAGTACATTCAGCAGTTTATTTTTGGAATTGTTATTGATTCTCAATGAGTGTCAGTGAGTTGGTAACAATCAATAAACATAGACACAGGAAGTACATACGTCATGAGTGCGTGTTCACAATCTACGTCATATGAGCCTCTTTTAAACATTCATTCAATAATGCTATTGAAAATAATTCTATGGGCCAGTATACCTTAAACAGACATGGTTTGTGATTATTTTCTTATATAAGTTTTCTATTTTATGATGCTTTAGTAAATAGCGGTTTTCAATTATTTATTAAATAGTTTCGTTTTAAATAAAACTTTAGTAAATTCTAGTTAACTGTTGATTGTTTTATTAAGGAATACGTGAAAACCTTATACATATTTTTAATTCGTTTTGTTAAGACGCCTTTTCTGTCCAAATTATATTTATTTAAACAGATACTCTGTTAAACTTACCTACGAATTTATACTTGTATTCTTAAGAAGTAAGTATAAAGAATTAATGTAGAGGGAAACGTCCCTCCTATCATATAAGATCCCTCTAAAGTGAGTTAAATATATTGTTTTCCTGGTAGGTGCTTTTAGAAAAGCTTTTGCATGAAATACGTATTTTAAAGTACAATTACCATAATACAGATAAGGATTTTCAATTTAATTTGCAAATAAAACTGGATGAACATGTTTATGTCATCTAATCATCCAAATACTATATCAAGTTAAAAAAACAAGTTCAAGAACGATGACGATATTCAAATAAGTTTGACCGGAACCGGTTTTGCATATCCGTTGGGGCTTTCTTAGTAGGAACGAAAATGTGATAAAAATTTGAAAAGCTAGGGCTCACCATGTGAAGTGGGTGTAAAATATAGCGCGAACAGGTCGTCGACGGAAGCGGTGGTGGTAGCGGGGTGCGCGGGCGGCTGCGTGTAGGGCTGCGGCTGCGCGTGCGGCGGCGGCGGGCCTCCGTAGTGCAGCCCGCTCGGGCCCGCCTCCACCAGCAGCTGCATCTGCGAGATGTCCACGAACTCGTCGCCGTCGCCGCGACCTCCCAGCTCCTCGTCCTCCGGCCGGCGCATCGCGATCACCGAGAGCATCGCACGAGCGCATTCCCGCACTGCACAATCCACACCACCTCGTGCGCAACACCGCACCTGCACTCACATTCACCCCTCTTATAAAATACCTCGCACCGGCGCATGCGCCACTACTTAAACTAACTTATGTCCTAGCAAATTGACGCGATCACAGCACATTACGTTTAGGAAACTACATATACACGGCACGTTAATCACTCTGAGGGGTCACGAACATCTACTGATAAATGAACACAGGTTTCGCACGCGGACTGTGTCGTCGCGCGGAGAACGCCACATCCTCGACTGAGCCACAGGCGGAGCGGCGAGGGCGTGCATACGCCGCCCCCGTGAGCGCCGCGGTCGTCGTCCGCCGTGCGCCCTATCAATGGACGCGAGCCACCCGGTCGAGGTCGGCGTTCATTCACGACGGTCGCGTTAATGGCGTTCGAGCCGGGCGTCCTCGCTCGGCCGGCGGCGTCGCCCACGTGCGCGAGAAAATGGCGCGGCGTCGCGACGGCAAAGGGAGGCGCGCGAAAAGCGCGGGGCGCACAAGTGTAGTGATGGCAATCCAACGGCGGGCGGCGCGAGCGCGCGGGCGGCGCGTGGGCGCGGAGGCTCGTCGCGGCTGATCGCGCGTCACGCTGGCCACCCTGCGATCTCCTGTGCTCGCCACTTTCTCTGCATGTTGACTCACGTTCCACTTTCGTACGCTACGCGCCGCGCTACCGCCGGGTGACGGATCCCGGAGACCGTTTTGGATATGCTACAATTAGCCGGTGGTGGCACGCGCGCTCCCGTGACGTCGATGGACTGGTTCGAATAGTTTGCCCGTTACGTAGATCGGATAAATCATCCGCTTCTTCTAAAAATATGTACCTGGTCATAGCTGTAGCTACGTAATGATACATAGACCGTTACTCCATATGCTATTTCTGAGATTTTTGGAGTTTGACGTATGTACACAGATCACGTAGGTTTGTCCAGAATAGACAATTATGTGTGTTAAATAGCTATAAAATTATTTAACGAGAAATGTTTTCCATTTGACTGGGAACGATACGTATACCATTTGTTTTTATAATTATTTCTAAATGTTTTTGTAAAATATCCAGATTTCACATGAAAAATCCAGCAAAGGGGTGGAGAATAAACAGATGTTATTCATTCCACCTACATACATTTTGGAAAAGGTTACGTTAACTTAAGGTTATGCCCACCTCGAATGTTCTATGACATGAGTACATACTTACGTAAAAAAATTACACGAACATAATATATGTATGTGTAAAAACATTATTTGAAAACTCTTTTAAAAAGACGCTCAGATAATGTTTTTTGTTTAAACTGTAACAAAAGTTACCTGAAAATACCTTTAAAGTACTTATAGACCATTTTCAGTTGACATTTTTCTGTTGAGTGAATACTGAATTCTCATGTGCAAAAATATAATCTTACAAGATTAACACAATAACATTTTTCAAAATTTCATGCTTTTCAACATAAAAAAATAACAACAACTTAATTAATCAGAATAATACAAATACACAAAGTTCTACTCAAATTACATTGATACAATAAATGTAAAATTCTAGAAATCGAACTCCAATACTCACAATCCGCACTATTTGAACGCCAACCACGAAACCGATGCGACGGTCAAGGTTTTCCGATACTCGGAATAAACGAGTCCCGAAAACAAGGAAAGGTCATGATACGTTTGTGCGTTTCCATGGAAACCTCCTGTTGATCCTCCAAGCCGCGGGTAAATGTCAGAGTACATGGTGTGGGTGAGGCAATGTGGGCCGCGCCGCGCCCTCTTACGCTTCCTGTCTCCGACATCTGCCAGAATTTAGCAACGGCCTTTCTGGGGAGTTCTTGTGATGACATTTATCTAATCGACCGTCATTAAACCTGTAATTTGTAAAGGTATACACGCCTACTCAGCGCGTAGGTGGCCTACTTTATTTGTTAGGGGTTCCCTGTTTAGAATATATAATTTTCATTTGCTTTCAAGTTTAATTTACTTACAGATTTTATGTTCTTCAGTTGTGCTTAACTTTGAAACTTTGAAATCACACGACTGCTTTTATCTTTTAAACAAAGTGGAAAAATTCAAAGTATCTGAAACACTCCTACACGTGACCTCTGTTTGAATTTGTTGAAATGTTAAGCCCTTATCAGTTTGTTGGGCTCCTAGGAATGATGAAATTGCAGGGCCGTAGGGCCATAGTACTGCCTTCGCACATCCGGCGCCCACGGACCGCGTTACACAACTCGGCGCATACGCATTGGGCAACAATACCTTCAGGGTTTGCTGTTCTATGTAATAGCTACAATTATAGTTTATCATTTTTTGTACGTACCTCCTATAAGGGGTACACAAAAGCTAACCATGAATAGCACTTTTGATCGGATTCTAAGGTCACCATTGAAACCATATAAATTGCGTGAACAAAGAAATAAGTTTTGTAATTAAAAGTTTTGAATCTTTTCATCCATTCATTGGCTAGCTGATTGGTTTTTAAACTTTCAGTTTGTACTGTATTGCCGAAACTGCGGTACAATATCAAGCGATTAGTTTATTTATATGACGATTAGTTGACGTCATTTAAACCCCCTAATGTCACATAGGCCTTCCTTACATAATGCGCGTGTAATAATTTGCACGTACATAATGCTTACTTTCCGTTAACTATATTTGCCCACATTTAAAATTATCATTTACAGCAATAAATATGTTTTAATTTTCTAAATAACATTTATACAATAATTAACTAATAAAATGAATTACAGCTAATGCGTTTATGGGATAGTTATGTAGTTACTAGTTTTGGCATGTTGAATTAGATATCAATACATTTTATTTAACAATGAGTATAGGTAAAAAGTGCACATAAATTACCAATTGCTTATTAAAATAATTTTAATTACATCGAAAGTTCTATTTTGTAGGTGTGTTTTTAGTTTAAAAAGACCAATTTTAATACATGAATCAAAAATCTCATAATGATAGTTTGCGAAGTATTAGAATACCAGTGCATATTCGTTAGAGCAACGTGCGACCCTACTTAGCTTTACCTAACAGCGTTTCGCACGTAAACTCTTCTATAACAGTCGCGCGCGTCCGAGCTTCGATTAGCTAAGAGTTATTAGCCCGCTGTAAAACCTATCCTTACATAATAACGTTTGATAAGTGCTCCACCTAGATGTCACAGCCATCATTTCGGAGGCGTGCTGACGCACTTGTCTATACAATTTCCCTTACACGATGACGTCCGTCCGTTTCATAACATCCTATTTAGATAATAAATGCTGATAAACAAATATCGGGAAATGTTTGACACGCTACAAATATAACTCGGTGACATTTTCACGAGCGGTCTCGTTAATGTCAATATAAACTTTGTCGGGGATGGTGCGGGACTCGGGATACCCGTCATTTAATAAAGTACGGTTTACATAAGTTACTAAATATTTGTGACAGGTTTCTTATTAATTTCGGAGTTTTGTAATTGAATTTGGGCTTCAGGATTAGTAGTATTTAATTTAGTAAAAAAGTATTATTCAAAGCTTTTTCATTATCAAATTCGGAAGGATCCCTCCTGCTGCCGTCCAATCACATTTCTCTTCAATTAGCATAGCATTGAATTCACGTGTCAGCGATGGTTGTGAATGCTACAACCCCGGTGTCTTAAAATTCGTTAAGTCTTTCTTTTCATTTACTTCCATTAAATAAATTTAATTCTGCAGCGTGCATCTACAAACTTTATAGATAATAGCAAGTTGTAGAGAACTCAATTACTTACTTATGTTATAAATTAAGTCATGTAGGCTTATAATATAACTTCATACATAAATACATGCGTATGATATCATTTATTATTGCCACGAGTGTAGTTAAATGGACAAAGAAGCGTGTTTAACATAACAGCTTATTCTGACAGTGTTTCGGTCTCGATCATGGTTTTTTTGTGATTAGCATAATGAAAAGGCAAGCGTCGGAAAATCGGGCAGCGTCATTTAGTGGTTCCGTCAGTCGCGAGCTGTGAGCGCGGGGGCGAATAGGAAGATTGACTTATATGGAAGCGGCGCGCGCGCAAGTTAGCGTCACCGCTCGATTAACCGACCATCGCTTGTTGTTTAGGCTTTGGACCGATAGTCTTGTTCGCATGTACTTTTAAGGTCATATTATTGAGCTCTGTGTGCCGCCTACGTCCCATCGGAGTTTGGATATGATAATTAATTCAAAGGAATTACTACCTACCTACTGTAAAACATGTTACATTATGTTGTCAAATTGCAAATTAACAGTTAATTCCTATAATGGAGATATTTTACATCATAATGTTACGGCAATGTATGGGGGCGGTTAAGACAATACCCGCTAAAGGCTATCAAAATGTTACATGAGTAGATCTTCAAAACGCCCACTTGAATGTTACAGAAAGTTTCTTGAACACCGAATTACATTCAATACTTTAAATTGTTTGGACTTGCGCTCGTACAATGTCGTCTTTATGATACTCATTAACTATAGATATAACATAAAAAGCTTGGGTGAGCAGTTAACAAAGTAGATTAATATCGTTAATTCCGAATGGAACATCATCTAAGACGGTGGGGTTTCCATAATTAAATCCGCTTTGTTGGACAAACACGCGGTAGTAAACGTGTACAAACAAAGAATTTTTTTGAATGAAGACCACATTAAAATTTGGGCCATCAGAATAAATTTATAGTATTTTTCTAATAAAAATTAAGTTATTCACTCCCTTACACGTGCCTACGATAAATCCTTATCCTACGATGTTTATTATACCACTATGTCATCTAAAATCTTGTCCAGGAAAACCTAGTAATTAAAGTTATCACCTAAATTACAACAATATGTAACAGGTCTCCGGAAAGCGGCAAAATTGTAATGAATAGAAAAACTGAATTTAGTATTTAAGTCTTTCCCTTCTTATCCCTTAATTTTCTTTAAATATAGGTTCCATTAAAGTTACTAATGTGTTTTTTTTTTAACAAGAATTACTCGTATTATTAAGCTAAACTAAATCACCTTTTAAACTTTCAAATAAGTAGAAAGAAGATGGAAACGATAAGAAATATTTCGTAAATTAAAACCACGAATTAAATAAAAAAAAAACAAATTTAGCTTCAGTTCAAAGTTAGAATCAGTCTTACAAAACGGTAAAAAGCAACTGCAAACTCAATCTGTATAACAATTTTCACCTCACAATTAACATGGCAGTTTCGCTCTTATTACGTAAACAGAATTATCCTAAACTAAGGTACGCATATCGTCACCGCACTAGCACATACTTCACATAGACGGAATAATGCGGTTGCTTAATTACGTGTACGAGATGCGGGGTAATTAACCACCGTAGCGGTTATGATTATTCACGCGGGTACCCGCAAATCCGACTATCAATTATTGTGACGGCTACATGCGCATGCAGTGCCGGCCGAACCAGACGATGACCGCGTTTTGTGCTTTCTTATGTTCCGCAAACAAGTTTTATGTACCTAACATTCAGTGTGATAAATACGTTTCTAGAACCAAATAATTGCAGGCTGTTTTGAAATCCATGACCTATAACAAGATTTCAACGTGATCATTTAGAATATGAGCTCTTTATTTCTGATTTAATATGAAAAGGTAGTCTTTAAAGTATAGAGTTCATGACTCAAATAAAAAGGCTTTGAGCTAAATTATAAAAATAAATATGTGTCTAAAAGATCCAAAATATCAGACATGCGTCACGATATCTTATGTTAAAATCATATGTTATCTTTTGTATAGTCTTGAAATTAGTCTAGTCTACTTGTCTGTTTTAGTATAACCTCGTATATAAGAATTCAAGTTTCCAATTTCAGACTTGAATGACTAACATTCAAAGAGCAAAACGAAATTAAATTGAAAGGACAAAATGTTAACTTAATAAACACTGAGTCTTATTAAAGAATAAGTGAACGGAGAATAGCGCACTTGTTAATTCCGTTTTACACCTATTAAAGGCTACGCGCTCGGTCCATCCATTCTCGGTACAAACACATGCAGTGCAAATCCTTGGAACAAAACAATAATAGAACAATCTGCATTCCCTACCGTTTGTAGAAGCAATTTGGTGTCATGCAATGCAACAGGAAATACAGTGCGGCAGTTGCAATGCAAGGTTGGGGTTCGATTCTTGGGCAAGATAAATTGTCGCGCTGTCGATAGATCGCGCACCGTATTAGAGTATTCGTATTGAATACAAATAGTAAGGGACGCGTGCGGCGCTTCGCGGCAACCGACGAGACAACACACTATCGACAAACACTGTTCTCCTACGATATAATTATATTATTTCAAGTGGTTAGAATTCTCTTTTATTTATTCAAACTTTCTAATATACTAGTGGTATTCCATCAATCAGAGCACTTTGTCGAATACTTCATGTAAATTAGTTAAGACACATACCCAAGTCGTGTTCAAATATGTAATCGTTGTGTAATTAAACCCTTCCTCTTACAGAAATTACGTTACGAGCGATAAATAATAAAATTCAACATTTGGATGAACGCTACTGAACGTGTGAGCCTGACGACATTGATTTATTGCCTCAAATTGTGTATTTTTCATCGTCAATGATCTCTCGCCGTTTCGGCGTCGATAAGTGCCGTTTAACACTTGATATAGTGTCGGTAATTTGTGACTGGGTTCCGCTTTTCCTTTTTCAATTAGTCCGAAATTGGAGTTTATGATGTAATAACAGTAATGCCGGCTGGTTAACTACACATCAACCAAACGCTTCTTTCATGTAGCGATCAGATTTAATTTAACTAATACAAGTTTTTAAATTATCGTCAAATAGGCATTTTGAACTTCAGTGTAATGGAAAAAATCGACTTTATTAAATAAGGTTGTAATCGTCACATTTACCTTTATAAACACAAAGCCATTTAACCGAGAAATTTTAATTTAAAAGTCGCTTTAGACTCTCTCTTCGGTGGGGCATTAAGAGAACCTATAGGCAATTTTAATTTACAGTGATCGAGTTTTGAAAGTTTATATAATTAAAAATACGATACAGTTATTTATTTTATATCTCACTCTATATGGTAACAAACTTTTAGATTAGTAAACTTGACGTTAGGTTTTTCGTGAAATGAAAAATGTATTTTGTTACGACACGAATCACGATTCGAAATCTTGCCACAATACAATCCTACTTAACTCAAATTAATTTACATTGTTACTGCAACATCATTTAAATTCACCTACGTCATTCATTGCGTATTATTATCTGTATTTGAAACTCTACATCACTGCATGGGGGTGTGCGTCACATACCGAAATGACTTCATTCATATAGAATACTGCAAAATATACCAACGGTAATAACACGCAACCGTCGATTCCACATTTATTCAGGTAACTGGTGTAAATCGGAATGCTGTAACGAAATCCCTTACGTACGTACGTCAATTGGCGGAATACGATATAATTGGTGCACTAAATACTAGGCAGGTAGTGCGATTGTTTATACTAGTCATAATATTGTAGGTACAGTATGTAGGAGTCATAGGTCAGTTCGTATACGTCGGCGCCAAGCCCTCGCGAGTCGCGTAACTACCGCCCGCGGCCGTGTTATAATTGCGCCGGGGGAGACGCAGCTCTCTGCTCTCACCGTACCCCATTACTTATGTACAGGGTTGCCATACCATCTGAAAATAATCTATGAGAAGGCTGATATAAGGTAATTGGATTGGTGTTGCAAGTGCCCGTACTTGATAGCGTAACACTGCCCAAGTTATGCCATCAGGTAAGATGCATAGACAACTTCCAGAGGTTTATTTTTGTAGAGATTTTTTTAAGAAACTTTATTTTTACCAGGTTACGGAGAACTGGCATATTGAGGACTTCTTTAAAGAAATTACATATGTGAACATTTTTATTTAGACCGATGCCATTTCTCAATAATTTCTGCTTTAATGCAAATAAGTATGGATATTACTGACGAGAAGCTTTGCTCACCTCACTATTAGCAAGATTCTGTTATTACACAAACCGTGTGAAAATCTTGACGCAGTGAAAGCGTGTAGGTAAGTACTGTTAGCCTGCCTATGTTGTTTTACAAATTAATGTCTGAGATGTCCGTTAGCTGTAACATAGCCGAATATCTGGTGTGTAAATTTTTGCTACAAACACTCACCAGAAAACACCTATTACTAACAAAACTACTCTTTGTTTTTTTGCGAGAGTGTAAGTAAATATTGAATACGTCATATTTGCTTTAAGTATAATTATTGCAAATACTAGTCTTTGGGTTTTATATTGTTTTTTACTAAGAGGCCTATGCCATTTAAAACGCAAGAAATAGTATACCGATTATAATAATATGCCCTTTTATTTGTTGGTGTTAGGGTAATAATATTTGCCATACTTTGTACTTATTATTTAGATTTATACTTTGCTAAGATGACATTTTCGCTAGTTTCCAATTTTTGACAGTTATTTTATTTGAGACTATTTTTTTTGTAACAATTTGTTAAGTCAATAATTTAAGGCCAATCTTAAATAGAACTTTTGTTAATCTCACTTTGAAATCCACTTAATATTATCATGCAGTTATTATCATTGTAGCAGTTGTAACACGTAGCTTGGCATAATAAAGTCAATAATGAATGTGGTTTCGAGGTGTCTCCCAATGTGTCGGCTCTCCACGACACTTATAAACATTCTCTGGATGGCGTTATGGATAATAAGCATTTCTTTCCTAATATCAATTTTAAAACTAATAGACTTTAAACTAATACAAGTACAATTTATTCAGTTTTAATAAAGAGAATTTAATAAAAACACACATATTTAATAATTTATGATATTATTGCCACAGAAATGATTATAATAATATATTCTTTCGTCTTTCAAGTCTATAAACTTTTAAATACAAATGTTCCCACAGTTTGATTACTTTTCTAAACTAAAAATATGTAAAATTATTATCGATAGCTTACCTACATCATGTTTGTTTTTCGTTTAGTGAAATATAGTTTTTTATGTTAGCAATCATTTATTGACAAATCAGATATTGATTTAGATTTAGTCAATCAATAATATTGATCGTTTTTCATATTGATGTGCAAAGTGGCGTAACATGGAAATTCTCGTAGAGTTTTTTATACCCATGATATCGAATAACGTTGAAAAATATGTTTATTTTACCAAATAAACAACGCTAACATATATTTTAGTAGTTTTATTAATACCATAATATGCTTGTTAGTTAATATCAATATTTAAAATATTTACATTGACTTAAGCTGAATGCCGCGGATTTGTTGAAACAGCTGGAACCACGAGACAGTTTTGGTCATCGTTTTGAACATGAGTTGTAGTTGTAATCATATTCAAATTTTTACATAAAGTTTTATAAAATAATTATAGTTAATGCAGTGTGGAACTGGCTTAGAATATTCATACGTAATAAATGAATTCGTTTAAGTATGTTGAGGTGCGATGACGCTTGTTCTTTATAGCCTCGGAGGCTGTTCGCGCAGCTTGACTTTGTTTTTACGACACCATAACCGTCCATATTTATGGAGTGTATTTAGCATGGGCCTGGGCCCGCTTCACTATTTCCTTCCGAAGGGCGCAATACTTGTAAATGTTGTTGGGCGCGCGCTCGCGATCATTGTGTTCCTGCGGCCGCTGCGCCCGCGCCGCGTGGGACGCACCTACTGGTTATCGAACACCGTATCAATAAATTGCACTTGCGTCCGTCGTGTTTTGCAAATAAAAGAACCTGAATACTGCGTGTTATCGACGAAAGGTCTAAATAAATTCGAATATGTACTTATTTGTTGGTTACGACCCGTCGATATCATCATCAGCAATGTTAAATTATACATAGAGCACAACGTGTTTGTTTTGAGGGTAAACTTTTTTGTTTCATCGTCTCATGATGATACATATGCAAAAAACGAACAGAACGACATTTACGAATCGTTCGTCAGATATGTTTTAACTTTTAATCCATACAAAGCGCTTACGAATACTTTTTACCTTTTTATAATCAAGAAACAATCGCGAATCGAGGCTTAACGAGCAATTACGTTTTGTCCATCCTTGTAGCTGTGCGCGATGCAGGCTGGGTATCA
Source organism: Autographa gamma (assembly GCA_905146925.1). Lineage (NCBI taxonomy): Eukaryota > Metazoa > Arthropoda > Insecta > Lepidoptera > Noctuidae > Autographa > Autographa gamma. The sequence goes on from LR989858.1 coordinate 6,068,283, forward strand.
ATTAAATCACCAGAGAAACGTTTCTTGTGTTATGAATATTCACATGCGTTGAGTCGGGACGAGACCCGCCCTGTGCAGCATGCGAAAAATAAAAGACATGCAGGTGGCAGATTCAATAGCCTCCCATTAGAAGCCATTATATGCCAATAAATAATGCAAGGGAGACAGTCGGGCTATTCGTCCGTAGACGGTGCCGTAACTCATAGCGCTGTAATGATCCCCATAATAGAAATAACAACAGAGAGGACTAGCACAGGCAGTAAGTTATGTGTTACCTACGAAACGAGATCACTCCTAGCACACCTAAAATAAGCTTCGCCAATATCTTGCCGGATGATAAACTCTTTTGGTATAGCACCATCGAAATAATTAGCTTCCGTCCTCAGTTCGTCAGAATTATTAGAACCAATAATAAAAATAACCCTTATAAGTCTGTCTTCCGTGATACCTTTTCCTGTGGGTATCATACGTAAAAGTAGCAGTGATGCGAAAATAGATTTGTATTTACACCAATACAAAATAATACATAATTTCTCCAAGTACCTATGAAGCTGTATCTATTCACAGATTTCCTAATTTTACGGTTTTGTTTATTTGTAACTCACCATATTAAGTACTTTCACTCTCACATAAGAAGGTAATTTACAACACAGTAATAGAATCCTGGTATCCACTTATGAAAGCAGTAAAATGATGATGAAAGCATCTTTTAAATTATAATCAAGTAACGGGTAATCGAAAGCCGATGCCGTCGACGAATTAATTATTGTCACTTAAGGTTGTGATCGACGCAAAGACAGGCCGTTTCAACGTGTGAGGATGAGATTATTATATCGTGATTGGTGCGTTAATATTATATTTCCTTAAGCGGCGATGCAGCGATGGTGCGGTGTGTCCCACGAGAGCGCTCGGGTATGGTGTCAATTTCCATTAATATGGCCATTATCGTGGCCGGTGCATAAATCGCTCGAAGCATCGACCACCAACTGGATATTCCGACGTCACGTACAAGCACTTGTGGACATACTACAGTTACGTACTGTTTAAAAACATGCATTTTAATACGCACTTAAGTTGATACAATAATTAAGAAGACGGTTTATAATACTAATAGTGAGAAGTGGAATTGACAATTATATATCGCATTAATTGAATCTAATTATAAAAGTCACTGATGTCCAAAAATATGTAACATTAAACAGAGGCGAAATTAGAATGATTCTAATTGTGACTAACGTTCACGCAATATATTACAACGGTGTCACGTCACAATTTCCACGCAAGTCGGAAAATAGAATCGGATAACATAAACATATCGCAAAACCTACGTGAATATGGATTACAGTAAAAATAACACAAATACGTGGTCGTGGTCATCTTGCTTCGAGATTTACGTTAAGAATTCTTAGGAGAGTTCCATATTGGCAATGTGGATGTTTAGGTTTCTGACATGTGAGAAATTTTATGTCGTAGGATTCTGAATAATTTGAGTAAAACACCTAATAAAAACTTTCTAATCTTAGAGTACCCGGTAAGTAGTAGACCCGAGCTTTTTTTAACTCTGTGGATTAAATATGTATTTGGAAGTTTCCCCTTTGGGAGAATAAATCCAAATCAGTTTCTAGAATTATTTGATATATTCCTAGTATTACAGATTTCTCAAACTATTCTGTAATGATTACTTTATTCTAAGAAATGTAGGTGGTACATAGAAATTTCATGAAAATCTGTCTGCCATTATGAGAAATGTTCCTTCTTTGACCTTTTTAAGTTATGAGTGGGCGACGACATTTGGTATTTAATTTGGTTATTAAGATGCGCTAACAGGCAGCTCATTTTATACGGTGAGAAAAAAGGTATGCTCTCATCGAATAAATTATTAAAACAATAAAACGTTCCGATTTAAATTAGTTTTTATGACGCAGTCATTAATAGGTTTTTAATGTTTCACAATTTATTACGTGTCAATTGAACTAATTTAGCTGAGTCCTAATATAATAAATCCTCATGTATTTGGGAGAAATGTGATAACATTCTGAGTAACAGTTTCTCACGGTTTCAGCGGGTCGTGCGTTCTGATGACGTTGGGATTGTGTTTATTTTTTTAAGTAAGTACCAGTAGCTGTCTCTTAGTTGTTGAATTACATGTACAGTTTACATTTGTAAGTATCAAGAAGGTTGAGAAAATATCAGGCAAGTGATTTGTAAAAGCACGTGAAAACAATTACGTTGTATGCAGCATCACTATTCGCTGTTGGCCGACAGCCAAGTGTTGTGGTCGTTTGAGTATTTTTAGGTAATAATCACCTCGTAATTTTGATTGCAACAATGTTTCGGCATTGGGTGGACACGCACTAAATTGTTTTGTCTTTACAAAATTCATTTTATGTTTTTTTGTCTTAGATGTTACATTATATAGGTAATCAAACATTTTTGTGATGTAGATACAACTTTAAATAAATCAAGCGTTTAATGTGAAGGTTTGTAACAATGTTATGTGCGAGTTTAAAGCATGTTAATTCTTGTTTTATTATTGAAATAGAATTTACGAAGGGCGAAAGATTGTATCGTTTTAAAGTATCAATCGTACGAATTGACGATGTAATCTTGTTAAAATAATTTTATTGGAACGTAGCAAAGGTGAATCTCGTGGTGTCTGTAGGTATCGCGTGCAGACGACGTTGCTTGATGGATGGCCGGAGCGGGCAGGAGTGTCGCCCGCCTGTCGCAACACAATGCGACCATGTCCGCTAGATTGATTAGCTGTGTTCCCCGGACCGGCGCAGATAAACGGTTACAACGCCGCGTTTAAACGCTCACACTATTAACTTAGCGTGTATCGTTACCAAAATAATTATTTTCATAATAACGAAGTACCGTTAAGCACTTTTCTACTTTTGATATCAAAACAAAGAGAAAAAAAAGCAAGAACCTATCAGGAACTTAATTTTAAAAATAGTCAGAAAATGATTTCCTTGAAAATACTTGTTGTTTACTGAGATTTTGCGATTTTCTTAGTAGAGAAAACAATTTACGATACTAGTCAGTACATTATTATGTATTTATTTAAAAAAAAAAAAACAGGATTAGGTTTCTTTAGTCAGGTAGCGTTTGGGACGCTCAGTTTATGGGTATAATTTAAGCCGCTTTCGTTCCCAATTAAAACGTACCAAATGAAACCAGTTCCAGCTTTCTGGTGCTGCTGATGAACGTAGATGCGCCAGGGAGCGGCGCGCGCTAATCGCATGCATTAATTTAAATCTATTTAGGTAAACAGCCGCGACGCTACAAGCCCAAGGAATGCACTCTCGCAATACAGCGTTACCAAAACTTTACCATTACTGTTGCATATAGGTAGTTCCCTCCACAATCCAGATAGCGCAGTAATTATTGATAGTATCGAATAGCTTCCTTCGCGAGGGATAATTTAATGTAACACGTATTGTAATAATCTGCACAACGTTGGAGCTGTACGGTGCGTATAAATTATGGAGTTCACTCGGCGATATTGTGTTTCATGTCCGGCGGTTTAGACACGGGCCGAGTATATCTGCGTGAAAAGGGCGAAATATTGCAGAAATTTCAAACGCGACAGGACAGCGTTCGATTCGTCGCGGTGTAGGATTTCATTGCGCTATATCCACCTCGAGCGCTACGAGACTCATGTGCTTACGACAAGCTCTTACCGGCCGCGACGTTTATTGATAGCAATGTTTTTGTGTAAATCGTGCTTATTAAAATTAGACTCAGTTCACATTGGTCGTTTTATACGACGCCGTGTTTAATTTACAGCTCTATTATAAGTGGTATCTAGATTATTACTCCATCCGCGTCGTTAGAATTTAACGGCCCGCTGTTAAACTGAAGGATTTCCACCATTTTATATTGTGCCGGCACATAATCGTAGATTTCGCTTATTTACCAATTATAACTAATTGCAAGAGTGCATAGATGTTTATAACGTCGGGAGCAAAAGGTAGCGTATGTCTTTAGTATCGGTGAGTAAATATCGGATCGGGAGATGGTATCCGTACTATTGTTAATCCGGTAATTTGAATTTATTGCACCATGAATAAATGGTGCGGTGGTTGGAGCGAGGGCTATCGGGCAACACATCGACACAGCAGCCGTGTGCCGTGTAGCGAGGCCGCGTCGCCGCGTTGCCGCGTGCTGCTACCGCGGCCGCCCGCGACACACACCTGCATTCAATCTGACACGCCAATACACCTGAATAGCGGATTAACTGTCTTGTTTACTTCTTGTCGGCCTATTAATGCATGATAAAGCAGAATATATGTGGAAGCAGTTTTTAAATAAAGATCGAATAGTTACAATAAATATAAAAAATGTAGAATTTGGATTTTGGACTAACTCAATATTTATGGTTTAAATTGCCTGTTCCAGGATAGAAACGCCTTGAATAATCATGTACTGCGATAGTTGTATGTAGGAAAGTAATCTCGTACCTTGTTTTAGATGTGATTGTTTCTCCTTAATGGGCGAGCCGGTCTAATCGGTACATCCTCGATGCTGGCCGTGTCCAAGTGCCTGCGTTAATTAGACTCCGATTGCATTCTAGTGAGCCAAACACATGCTAGTTTTAGAGGTCAGCTCTTGTTCTACAGATAATAGGAAGATATCGCAATATTTTACCGATGTACCATTATCGAAATCGCGTAACTGCCGATACATACACAACGGTATTAAGTCCCGACGACCTGCCCGATGAGGTGTGGACCGGCAATCAGGAATCATTATTTACGGACAGCTATTATCACCTCATGGCTTTTCTGGTTTATTATCGGCATTGCTCGTTATGTTGTCCTGCGACGGATAAATTATGCTATTAAGTTAGCAGATTGACAAAGTTATTTATGACATTAAGTGAGAGCGGGCTGAGTGGTGACCGCTAGGGCCGTCGTCGGGGACGGTACCATTGGCACTTCAGTCACGTCGTTTTCACTTTGCAATTTCTTCATGCGTAAAAGTTTTCTAGTGAAATGAAGATTGAGTATTTAAAAGTGAATCTCGAGCGAGGCCGTGCTTTCGTAGTATCGCCATCAGACGGGTTTTGCGTTTGCTCAGATAAGTCGCAAGCGTTCGTTCTGCTGCGATAGTTGTCGCACAATGTACGACTTGCGTCATTGATATTATGGTATTATTCTGAAATTAAAAAACTAATGTCTTCCTTTTTTCATCTAATTTAATACCTTCTTACTAACATACTAATATACACATGTATGTCCGTTGAAAAGTAAACATACATTGTATTAGACGCGCGTAATATATAAACAATGATTCACCTAAATCCTTGACGATCCGATTGTTACTATCCGGAAAATAACGGCGTAACGTGAGAACCGTACTAACAACACATAACATGGATGCTGTATCTGTATAGCTAAACTTAACCTTTACTGAACTGAGGGAAATGTTACTTAAAGTCTTCAGTTTTACTGCTCTTCGATTAGTTTACATCAAGGTTTTTATAGATTGTTTAACAATCAAAGTACCTTGGCTAAGTATTTATTTTTGAGTTTAATGCAACGTGTCTCGGTGTGTTTCTTGGTACTACCTACTGGTATTGTCGGAAGATTTGTGATCGGTTCCTATTTCCGCGTTCATTTAGAAATCATAAGGCTTGGAAGATGCCTTCGAATCCCGAAGGAAGTTCATCATTACTTCTAGGTATTTCACTGTATATAAGTATATCGTTTCCTAATATAATTTAGGGTTCTTCTCGTAGGTGGTAAGATTGATAGTTTAGTACGGAAAGAAGAAAAAGTATACTTCGGTATAGGATGGTCACACAAAACTGGATATGGTGGATGTAAATGGGACCCTCTCATGAAAAATATCAGTATCATAACTATGGTATGAAATGCTCATCCTAATAGTGTGTGACAAATAACATCAATAGTTTACAGTTTAAGGCTAAATTGCTTAACAAACCGTTATAACACGACATTAGCTAATACATTACTAACTACATCATTTTATATGATCATTAACATCGCATTAAATTATACGGCAATGGTTTAATATACTAAAATTATAATAATTACATACTTGTAGGCACTGCCTTATTATTCATGCGGCGCATATGCGGCGTATATGCGGCGCCTCGAGGTGCGTTTGAGGCTTGTGTCAACTGGCATATGCGCGTAATACAAACGTCATGCGATTGATATCGATACAGCCGTCCAGATCGCATGCCTTGCCCCGATACCGTCAATGTATAAAACATAAATTAATTGGCCATGAGGAATGTAATTTGTAGTGTCCTCCTTTAACGAGGCTTGATTGAGATGTGAACGCTGCTCTTGGATTAATAAGCATTCAATATCTTATTGGTGTCCGCTTTGAACTTATTGCCATGTTTTAGGGTTAAGCATTAAGTAAGAGAAACTTTTTAATAAACCTTTTCTTCGCTTTTACATTTAAATATATAAAATCTTAAAAGCTCGAAGATTTTGTCAAAAACTACCAAATGTTTTTTTTTCTATTTAAATTTAACGTAAAATTATGGATAGAACAAAAATTGTTAAAAGCATGTTAGTTTCCATGTTGACATTCTGACTGAATGGATAATTCAATGTTGTGTACCAAAATACAGAACCAGGGTGTTCATTTTAAACTCACACTGTTCACTTTTATTTACGTTAAGTTTTTTTACATCTAATGAGATGAGGTGTTCATACTTATATAATTAACTTTTATTTATAATTGCTACTGGATCAAGAGGACATAATATATTTTTTGTTACTAAGCTCTAGTACGTATCAAGATCAGTATTGCAGGTGATAAATGTAGTAACACTGGTTTGTTATGATCGCCTGTCGTCTGCGCAAGAGTGGTTTGATTACCTATCTCTGATGTTTTAAATGCTTTCGTCTTTTGACGGCAAATATTACACGGCTCAATTATGAAATGATACGAATAGATACTTGATTTTTTTATAAGAGTTTCTATTTTTGTAATAAAATAGAAGGATGTTACACGTAAGAGGTTTGTTTGTGTAAAACACAGAAGCCTTAGCAATAATAATGATTAAATCTAAACAGCAATGTTAACAAATCTGTAAACATAATTTATTGAAAAAGGTATAATAACATCTGGTGATAAGATTAGTGGTTTTCATACATTAAATAGGTAATAGCGATAGCTGCAGTGAATAATTGTATGATTACTAGACGCGGTTCAGATTGTAGGAATAACTTAAATAGGTGCGCTTACTGAGCAAATTGCTGTGATCAATGCCTTTAAACGCCGAGTGTGGCTAATGTGGAAAAAATGGAGGGATTGTGATTAACCTTTGACGCACTTATAAGGGGTTAAACCGTGAAATATTCTTAGAAATATTTATTCACGATGCGTATTTAGATGTGGAATACTACCAGTGTAACATCTTTCCATTCAATTGTTTTAATAGAGATATTATTAGGACATTGCTAGGTAATTTCATAATTATAATTGACTCGGGAAAAGTATAATTTTAGTAAAAGTGCAGAAAAGGTATCTGGTTTAAGCTGAAATAAGCTCTACATTTTTTAATTGTGATAATTTAATCATCCTTTACAGGACAAAACACGTCCGATATTAAAATAAATTTGCTTTAAAAAAATATTCGTATTTGAAGACTATAGACTACAGATTTGAATACTTTATTTAAAAATGAATGGGTAATTAATGATTATATTAACAGGTCGCGTTGCCAACATAAGTTAAAAAAATAAGAATTATGACTTCGAACTTTGAACTGCCAATCAGGAAAACATCGTAACTTATATGTAATAGGTAGATTAATGCAGGCCATAAGTGTCATTACAAGTATCGACACCAATAAATATACGATACATTCCTAAATTTTATGTCACATCAAAAATGTCTTTCCTAATAAATTTATAAATTATATTAAGTATTACGGACTAGAAAGCACAGCTATTAAATGGACCGAATGTAAGAAGGTGGAGGTAGCGGTCGTGTCTTGATAAGGTCAATCATAAACGGCGTATTGAGTTTCATATTGCCTAATTTTAGTGACAGCCATTATAGTTGTTAAGGGTCAGCTCGTTAGTTGACTCGAATATTATTTCTCGTGTATACATTTTCACACGCAATTATTGCAATAGTCTGAGGGTTGTGCCTGTTCGATTTTTTAATATTTATTGTGAATAGAACCGTCTTTTTAAACTGACAACAATGAAATTACCTTGGAATGCTTTACAAAATAGTATGTAATTGATAGTTAAACGGTAGAATAAGGGTACTGAAACTAACATAATTTTAACGGCCTTAGAACTTTATATTCATCAAACAAATAACTAGTTGTGGGATCATGTATTTATTAATTGGCTTGAGTAGGTACAATATTATTAAGCTCTGAGATATAATGACATCGATACCGAATCGTGTTCGCCTTAATCATTAATGTTTTGATACTTATTAAGTAAGTATTGGTATGTCACAGATGAAACAAGACACCGCCTCGGACACAGTGGACCAAAGCCGGATGTATTTGTATTTATTATACAAAACTATCGCACTATCAGTACAGTGGTCTAAACGTTAAAAATATCCCGTTGTGTAAGCTTTTTGTTCGTTGCACTCATATTGGATGTAACAGTGTAGAGTCGCTTGAAAGTACCGGCTCTTAGCTATGTGAAATATATAGTTTTTTTTTATTTGACCGGGATTATTGTCAATTATTAAAATTATTTCCATCTAGTCAAAGATAATAAGGCTGTAAAAATTAATTACAATCTCGCAGTTAAATATCCACTGTTTTTCTTGCCGCAGCTACCAATATCTATGTAAACAAACCAAATTCATTAGGTTTTTGATTGGTTTATGGTACTTGTATTTTACTACTACGACATGTATTTTAATGGCATATTTCATAATTTCCATATCAATTTTGTAGTTGTCGTAACGGAATGCCAAAATAAATCACTTTGAGAACTATCGCGGCGACGAGATGTCGTTGGCCGTCGCACGCGCTGTATCCATCTGATAAATATATGTAAATAATTATTAAATATTATCGAATGGTAGATAGGGTCGTTTAGGCGGCCGTTACGTTATCTGTGTTATTTGTCGTTAACAGTTTTACTGGACAGCGTGCTATCGGGCTGAGTTATGGCAAGCGACGCGCGCCCGAGAGATTCCTCATTTCTTCTCTAGTTTCCACAGCGCCGGTCCGTCAGTCTCCGGAGATAAGTGACACCTGGCCACTGCTGACCATCTGCACTTAATGCCGCGATATCATCTGTGTGACGGAATAACTAATGTCCACAAGTTTATACCAATGTTTGTACTTTTTCATTGACTCCTTCATAAAACGCATTGGGGAAGCTTGAGAGGTGTCACTTAGTTCGTTAAAGCTGTAAGCGCTACTCAGATACTGTGAGTCCATGGAGTATCTATCTAATGGTGCTTTGATTTAAGTAATGTGATTTTGATTTAAACCTTTAATAGTTTTGGTTACCAAATTCCAGATAGAACTCGAGTACCAAATAACGCAATGGAAACATAATACAAATCTTAACTGTCAATAAATTCGATTCAATTTGATTTTAATTCTCCTCAATGACGGAATAATTAAGTCACCTACTTTGGCCGGTTTCATGGTTTGTTTATAGCTTGGCTTAAAATATTATCTTGATGTTAGACAGTAAATCATACCGGAGATAATGTTTCAAACGTTGTTTTGTTTCACGTAAGAAATCTTGCAATTTGTTATCTTTTAATGAAACAATAACGATTTTTTTATCTACTTCCAATGTGAGCTTATGTTTTTCTTGAAATGATAAATACTGTCTATAAATATAGATATAAGTAAGTTTTAACGAATATAATATTACCTCGTTGTAAAGTGGCAGTTACTGGCGCCGTCGCCGTCACAAGAGATATTTTCTTTTTACCGTACTGGTTTACCGGCTGAATATGATTTACGTGAATTATGATGGCAGACATAACGGTCAGCAGGTCCATCTTCCAGCAAAATAAAACACAACGCTGCTATCTTTGTAAATTACGTATATTTTTACGACGCTCTACATCACGGCTTTGAAAGCCTTACATTAAATGTACGTATCTATCAGACAACGATAAATAATATGAAATAAATAGCGATTTAAACAGAGCACGATACTAGTTTAGTTCAATTTGCAACAGCAGTCAATATTCTTAGTGGGGTGTTATTAACCACTTGCTGGTACGGCCCGCGGCTGCGCCTGATCTGATTCCAATTCTTTTATGAATAGAAACAGTAATTGCATCAGCCGTCTACCGCGGAGCCGCCACTGTGCGCCGGTCTCTTACAAAATAACTGATTTAAACCTAGATGACTATCAGTGCTAAGTGTAAAGACCGCATTTTACGCCAACTCCGAAGCTATCAGTCATCTACACGAATAACTTGATAGGTTATAAATTACGTGTCAAAACGCGTCGTAGCGGCCCGCGGCCGACGGGCGCAGTACTACAAAGTTATCATTCCTATAACGTCCCCGATATGGCACTCTTAGTGCAACAAATGAAGCAGTTGCATTAAAACTTGTCCGGTGAATATCTGAGCGTAATTAATAGTGAGAGATAAGTCGCAGAGAGCGTCTGCGATACCTCCGCACGGCCGAACGTAATCGAGGTTGTCGGGAGCGCCGCCACCGGCGACCGGCTGCGGCCCTATATTAATAACAGTCAGTCGATATCAGAGGTGGCCGCACGAAATGGGAAATTAAAAGGCTTTCATGGGATCCACTCATTAGACTGATTTGTATTGGTGAAGTTAGCGGCGCCGCACAAGAAGTTATTAATGAGCATTGTAATCGCTGTCGTCGACATAAGAATAGTTTGTGTGCTCATTTATCGAGTTGCCTCCCCGTTCAGTTTGACAACTTCTGGTTTTATTAAATTAGTTCAGCGGCGGCGGTTGAGCGTAGGCAGCGTAGGCCGGTACAATTTGTTGGTCTAGGTACTGTGGCTTGTCTGTGATTGTATCGTCGATTGTGCATGCAAGCGTATCAGTGCAGGCTAATTTGTCAATTAGAGAGTCAGAAGTCGCGCAGGGTCGCGGGGCAGTGCTAAAGCGCGTAATAGCGCAATTTGTGCCATCATTGTTCTAAAGTAGCGTCGGCCGTATATCAGTGAAGCAGACGGGACCAATTGATACAAACGAGCGCGTGTCACGTCTAAATATAATATTAGGAATCACGGCGCGAGCCAGGATATATTAATTTGGAGTGGTTGTTGCATGACGGAGCGTATCGCAGGCTCGCGATTGTCATTACGCGTCACACTCCACTTTTATTGTCCACTTACATATCCTCATTATATAACCACATTCCTTTATACAATTGTCTACTTCTGACTATTCATTATCCATTTTACTCTAAATGGGTACTTTATATCTTCACGTTGTTTTTGTTAAGGAGATGTTTACAAACGCAATAAACTAGGAAAAATATTTAATACATGCCAAAGAAATTTAAAACTAAAAACATGTAAAAATTGTCGCCAAATTATATTTCACATAGACATAAAACTTAACGGACATTATTTGAAACCTGACTTCAGATCAAAAGACACCATAAATCAAGACGTAGCGGAATCTATAGTGGACGGGGACCCTTGCTCTTTGAATATAAGTTTAAATGACGATTTATGAATGAGGTCAGTGCGGTGAGTGGGGTCGGCTAACTCGGTGTATCAATCGGCGTCGGCCGGGGAGCGAGCTCTGGCCACGCGCCCGGCACACGACACTTGCCTGTTCTGCCTCCTAATGCCACTTAAACAACGCCCGAGATACGCTAAAACACTTCCTCATTCATGTATGTAACGGTACTTGTTTATGGGACGCACTGAGAGCTCTCTGCTTGAATTATATTCTCTTATGATTTAACCTTGATTTGTATTTTGCGACAAACGCACGCTGTGCTGTTGCGAGTCAAGGTTAGAGGTACAAGTTCGATTCATAAACGATTAATTGTGTCATAAATTCTACTTAACTTTTGGTATTAAAGTCACATGAACTAAATATACATACAAAAGTGAATTCCTAAATAAAGCTCTAGTATAATTAATATGCACATTTGAATAAATAGATTCCATTACGATATGTCAAGAAGTTTAATTGTTTTTTGGTTTTGTATTCTGTTTATATTACTATTTTGCTGTATTGGTATACAAGGTAATTATCCAAAGACAGCATATTTGTAATTCTGGGCCTTGTTAAGTTTCTGCTAAATGAGATTTATCACGAAATGTTTCGTAATTAACGCAGATAAAACGTTTGCAACAAAGAGACACCTCAAAACAACATTGATCATTGCTAATACCATTCAACAATAAATCAGAAAACCAGGTTCAACACCTTGTAATAACAACTTGTTCCCAGTTCACGCTTTTGTGCACTTCGCTTGGTTATATATTATACGTTATTTATAATGCTAGCTATATTTTACACTGGTCAGTTCTGGATTCCGTATTGAGGTCATACTTATCTTATTACTTGACTATAAGTCATTGGCTACGGCGCTACTTTTGCACACATTTTTAGTAGTAAAGCCCAGGTAGATTGAAATCTTACTACCTAAAGGTGCTTTTATATTTAAATAATCATCAAAATGGTTTGAAAAAAAAACGGTTATTCGATAAATCATTATAACAGCTATGGAGCCATACGGCATACCAAAGTAATTTAAATTAAGATCAATCTTTTAAATTATCAGTCAAATATTCGGTCAGCCCAACGCGGAGCGCTTATTTCATACTGTTCATAGCTCACATAACTTCATTACGAGCTCAATTGAATAAACTGTGATAGGAACGCCGAGGCGCTCTGCAAGTTGATTGCTCAAATTTCCTCTTCAACTATCACAAAGATATGGTGAATTTCTAATTGGATAAACGTGTCGTTTCCTATTTAAAGGCGACGGCTGGCTTGGCGTTACCACTTGCGAGTGACCCCCGGCGCTGGGGTCGCGGGCCCCGGCGGCGCGCGCGTGGCGGATGCGCGCGGGCAGCAGGGCGGGCGCGTGCTGGCTGGCGGCGGGTGTAGCGCGCACGCGCGCCGTCATCCCGTATAATGGCTCGCCGCTCCGTCTCCTCGTACGCACGCTCAATGACCGACTAATGAATTATGATTTTACTTTAAAATGTTTCCTGGGCGATTTTCGTGTTTAGTCCCAGTTAATCTTATTGTGATTTATAGCAGCGAAATCAGAGCGGATATCATTATCTCTGTGGATAATGATAAACAATGACAAATTGATTTTCTACCATTGCCATAGATAACGAAATCTGGTTTATTGTGCTTGCATTATATATAATTATCGATGGCCGGTGCGCCTGGTGGCGTTAGTGGAGTAATGTTCTAGTCAGTTTTACACAACACGTATTTTAGGAAGCATTTAATGTTTAAGGATTTGTTTACCTTTCCCTAGGAAATTCTCGTACAGGTAGCAAGATACCTATATTGTGATGAAAATGTAGATAGAATACTAATCAATTGTTTTAGCTTAGCTCAGCGCACTATTATCATCAAAAATTTTCAACGAAAGTTTTGGGAAAATCGACAGGTAGTGACGACCTTATGATAGTAATACTCTTCCTAGAAAAATCTCACAACTAGATTTGTTTTGATTCAAGCCATGAACATCAATGGTTGGACGTCAATGAACAATATTAAACTGCGAGAATAAATAATACGAGAATAGGAATAAGAGATTTGAAAACAACGTTGTTTACTCGATCTGATGGACTAAGCCATTGTTACGAAAATCGCCGGTTAAAAATATAAATTGACGCAAAGGAATGCGTACGTAAACGTTATCCACATATCTATTTATATTATTTGTTAATGACGCAATAAGCAAATAAGATGAAATAAATTGAGTTAAATTACTTTTACCTGTAATTATATTACATACTTTTCTTCATAATCCAAAGGTGGGATGAATGTAATATATAAAAAATAAAACATTAAAAGAAAGAGTACAAATCAACGATGAAGAGTTACAAGGAGAGTCCAATAATGTTTTTTTTTTGTTATTTATTTACATTCAATTTCATGTTTTTGTAATGGTTTATGTTTTTGAAATCTTTTTCATATTACAGATTTTCAGAATATCCATGAAATCTCTCTCAAAACTTAGTAGGCATGATATTCGAATTTCTTTTTCTCGTTTTATGGAAACGTAAAAGTGTGTAGTGAGATGGCGTGTCGTAAATCAAGCGTCGATGGGCGACCGATAGCGCTTCCGTGCCGCGCGTGCGCAGCTCGAACACACACACACTCACACACATACACACACATAAACTCCACATGTATTCAGACAAGTTAACTTTTCCTCAAAATTAAGAGTCCTATACTATTAATCAAAGAAGCTTAACGCACACAACACTATTATTAAGTCTAAATTGACTAAATCTGACGTTTGATTAAGAGAACATTCGGACTTCATCATTTTTATTAATCGTGTATTTGTTTTGGTATTATGTATGGATTATTTGGGAAATTAATTTGTTTGTATCGTATTTTATGTAAGGTTATTTACTTTATTGACTTTCAGTTTTGCAGTTCATTTATATTTTGTTACTTTTACTTATTGATACATTGTTTTATTTTTTACGATTTTACTGACGTGTAACATGAGCTCATTTTCGTTTAAGACGTACTTTAATTCAAATTGTACTTTACTGACTTTCAGAGCAGTTAATAAATACTGTAACTAGTATTATAAGCATATAACAGTATATAAGAAAGATCTAAAGGGCAAGCAATTAATAACAAATAGTATTATGACATCAACATAATATAAAACAGAACGGTGAACGTAAGCCAAATGACAAAACCGACTTGGTTAATTGAGAATTGATTACAGTACATTATACAAGTCATAGAAATAGCATTCATTATGAAAGCACCTTATATTAATAGAAAATTATTAACATCGCACCTTACGGAGGCGTGAGAAGAAAGGTTTTGTAATAAGCCAATTTAAATGAATTTAGATATTAATACTAAATATATGCCACACGTCGGTATCGTGTCGTGAGCTATTAACTAACGCGATTCAATTCTACCCGCAGTTAATATGCGCATAACTAAATAGATACTATTAAACCAATTTGTTTACAGCGATAAACCTTCTGTGTTTATATTTTCAAGCCTCCTTCGATTCCTTTGAAGTAACTTGGAATGTAATAAACCAACCTGAAGATGTTTATTTAATATGTCATAATAACATTTAAGAAAAGCTTTATTTATAACTCATTGATTAATAATAATAGAATCATTATAATGTATTTTGTTTGTTATTCTTTGTATCTTAGAAAAGAAAATGTAACCAATATCTTGTTATTGTATTTAGTTCTCAACTTCTGTCTAAAAATCTTTTCTCTTACTGACATACCTAAATTATTTTTATGTCTAGTTAAAGGGAATAATTCTTACCCAAAAGCGAAAAGAGAGGGGTCAACTGCATGGACAGGTATAAATATTCATTAGGTATTATTTTAACACTTAACTTAAATATGTTAATGTTAAGTTAATCGTGTTATTTAAAATTCAGGTAGTGGAGATATGCGGCGGGTATCTGTGGAGATCGTTATTGATTCCCCATAGCAGTTTATCTCCACTATCTCCGGTAACGTACGATATCACTGCCGCGCTACTAATTAAAAAGCAAATTGAAACGCCGCGTGTCAAGGACTATTAATTTTTACGATCGCTATCACAGCTTCAGCCAGTGGCAGTGGCCGCAGTTTTATAACGTGTCTCATCCCATTTATCTTTATGTATGCAACGAATAGATTGTATCTAGTCGTTCGTTAACTAATAAATTAACTATTGAAAAGCCAGCGCTTTTTTCATCTGCTATGAGGTAATGACGGGGTGTTGTAAAAAAAATAAATGCTCTGTCGTAAAATATGTAGATATTTCACAATGCGATGAAAATATAATTTAACGGATCGATAGATGCTCGTGCAGAGATTAATGGTTGGGACTGTGTTGTAAAATCTGTGGAGTAGTCTTAAGTCAGAGTCGCATGATGAGCGAGCGTGCGGCGGGCACTAGTGGCAGACCACCGGCGCAGTGAGCGGTGCTTTTCTTACAACGATTTATTGTTATAAAAATAATGTATCATCGAGCCGCCGCCGTACAATGCTCGTAACAAGCTCGGCTCGTGTGCTGCATTAACGGGACGAGCGCGGACCAAACTTGCGCATTCGTGTCACCGCTCTACATAAAGCTAAGCTTTTAACATCAGTTCAAAGCGGTTATTTATTCACCCCAATATACCAAAGGCCTTGCCATAATAAGGCATGCGTATAGTTAATACTATAGTCACAGGCTTGCAGCTTAACATAAGTACTTGAAATTGGTAACTGGACTTTGGAGGATTCAAATGGCAAGTTAACATTCATGATTTTTATGAACCGTAAAGAATAACATTTTTATTAGATTTTAATGTATTTTTAGATAGTGATCTAGAATGTTGTCCATCTACAACACTTCAGTCGGACAACGAACTAGTAAACTACATCAACAAAAATAGTATGGCTTTGAATGTGCCTCCAGCCTTAACAGTTCTCTTATTATTTCCACTTATTCACATTGATGGATGTTCTAACTCAGCAGTTTTTGATCTGTAGGTAAGTGCAGTAGCTTTTGATACACGCGATAACGATATTTAATCAGACTGGAGCAATTGCCTACATGTTTTTAATGGCGGCACACATGGATCGCGCTGTTGGTCTTGAGATATCGAACGCTATCTTATTGTTTTGTTTGTGTTGACTGTATTCAATGTTGATACAATATTCTGTGTGGTCAGACTTTATACAGCTTGATCGAAGTTGGACCCTGTGGGTTGATAGTGTTGATACAGACTTTGAAGTTGTGAGCTTATTGTTAAACAGTCTCTCGAGGGATAAACAAAATCCCTTTATCTGTTAAAGCTATAATACCTTAAGAAATAAAATTCTTGAATGGGCTCGTAACAGACGTTTAGCAAAAAAAAAAAAACAAAACAACTTGCGCTTTAAAAATACTGAATCAAATAACAATGCTTGCATTGTTGAAAACCTAAGATAAAGGAAAATAGGAAAATGCGTTAGCAACAGCAACCTGCAACACCTCCTTCACCACAATTCATGTTATTTTCTAAGAAAGATGATAATTTTGTTTTCTTAAAACAAGTTTGGATCACAGCAAGAGTTAAAAGCAAGGACTACAATTAAATTCTATTAGAGCGACAACAGCACCGTGTAATTAAGCGACGCCTGAAATATCTCTCATTCTTATTTGACGGGGCCGGGCGGTGGAGTTATGAAAGTTTTGTTGCAGTAATTATACGGTGCACAGGTCTCCGTGGCCGGTTCGACTTGCGACTCGCGACTCGCGACTGTCTGTCGCAACTCTGAGATAGCGTCCTGCGACACTATTAATACAGCCGCGACAAGCGTTTGATTGCTGAGCCCGCTTCGAGACGCTGTTATTACATGTTTTGCGTTATACACTTATAACATTTGTACAGCCATGTACATTCACTTAAGCCTTACCATAAAGATTGATAAACGTCTTGAGTCCATGTTCATTTAATACTCAGTTTTTGGGTAGAATATGCAGAAATTGTCTCCAATCTCCGTGCAAGGCACAGATAGCAAAGATTTCATTTTTCTAGACTGTTTTTACAGAAAAAAACTAAGCGAATATTTCTTAAAAAAGCTCATCGATTAGTTTATACAGTTTTAAAGTGGCAATAGACGCGCTGATGTCATATCGACATATGATATCGTGAAACATAAATGTCAAGTGTTAGTATCAACAGTTAACATAGTATTTCTATTATTTTCCAAGTACTTTATTTAAATATTCATAAAACATTACATAATATACCTTTAAACTAAGAAGAAATAGTAAAGTTTATTACTCTGCCCGCTGTGAAATGCAACTATGATTCGTAAAGAAATGTTCTGTATACATATAAGGTAATCTAAAGATGAAAAAGGGGCTCGTGCGTTTTGTTTTAAGCCTATTAAAATATTTATTACGTAGTAAAAGAGTTTGTCGTTGACAGTACTCGTACCGAGTTTATGAAGAAATAAGAGATGATAATTATACAACACGTCAAACGCTGATTGATCAGTGATAATACATTACACGCTAACGACCGGTTATTGATACGTAAATTAACATCTAATAAACTTAAAAAAGGAATATGGAAACATTGCCAACTCACTCAATAGCTTTACAAAATCCTCGGCATTTACAAATAGGTACATAGATACTTATATGTTAGTGATGTCAACTGCTATAACTGGTCAAAGCGAACGTAAATAGAAGCTGAAATGACAAATACAAATATTCTTGTTTTGCGAAATATTGCAACAGATCTTATATACGAACTACTGTAACAGTCCAAAACACATGTCACTATTTATCAACTGATTAGATTTTAACTATAATTAAACGAGTTAGCATTTTAGTATTTGCAAAGAGCTTTATTAACCCTTCTTGGCTAAACATACTTTATCTCAGGAAAAGAATGTGGAACTCTATCATAGATCCATGTAATGATGTACATAAACATTGCATAATATTTATAGAGACTTGCAGTGAAAACGCAGTATTAACTATCGATTACCAATATAAGATATCCGTTTCATATATGAAACGTATTTATTTCCAATTAGCAATAGATTATCTAGCTAATCACTTTTGGAATGGATTATGGAATGTATTGCGTTTCAGCTTTGTTCGCAAACGTGAACCGTAACTGAGCATGACTAGATAGGGTTACAAACTAGATTTTAAGTTTATAGATCTTAAGCAGAGATTCAGGTCTGGATTTTTAGGCTTAGGCAAGATATACAAGGCGAGTCGGGCAAAGTATTTATATAAAGGGTGCGATCGACGGGCGTGCTTTGTAGCGCTTTTGTTGAGTCGCCGGTAAAGCTCGCTCGTAGATCCCTTCAAGACCGCGATTTTTTGTGTTGGGCAGCCGGCTCTTGGCGCATTGCAAACTACAGGCCCCGAGTAACCGCGAGCTTCAACGTACTCGTGGCTCGTCCGTTGATCACACTTGTAAAAATATATTTTAATACCACCTATGTACAAAGTTATGAATTCAAAATTTGAGTGAGTTGACCCTTGTATGTTTACGTAGGTCCATACTCTTATGACCTTTGCTCTTTCAATGTCACGTCGTGTCGAGTGTTAGTTCTGATTTCGAGAAGTATTGGTAGATGTCAAGTAACTAAAATGATTCACAAGTCATGCTCTGCAATTCGTGGGAAAATAATTATTGTAATTCAAGTTGATATACAATTTAATACAAATTCTAGTAAATATTATACGTGCAAATTTGTCTCAGATTAAATTATATGCAGTTAGGTATATCGTGTGAATAAGGACTTAATTGATTGGCTTAATTAATAAACAATTTTATGATCTTTGTGTTCTCTACATGTATATAACCTGATAATATTCCATTGACAAAACTTGGCCTTGTAGATTTGTAAAATATTTGTAAGGTTACATGGGTAATTAGTCTGGTCACAAATAATTTAAGAAGATAAATTTTATTTCGTTCCAGTACGAGTTCCTTAACTTTGTAAGATTTGTCTAATTAATTAAATTTTAATATGGCATTGAATTAATATTCCAAAACGAATCATTTTTCGTCTGACTCATTATAAGTCGTCCACCTACATGTTTATTTTATATCTGTTTAACAGTTTTATAAGTATATTATGATTGACCTGCTTTCTGACAACATCATAAATTATTGTTAATGTCACAATAAGTTTTTTATGGGCTGAAATTGTATTTATCTCTACGAAAATAACCTCTTCAGTAGGTAGAATTATTGTGGAAAATTTTCTGCATGTATGGTAAAGCCTACAATTCCTTTAGCAAATATTTTTTTTATTCAATGTTCATAGTGATTGCAGAAGCAACTGATACTCATATCTATAAATAACATAATTCTTTCTGTATTCAAAATCTGTACATTATTATTGGAAGACTATAAATAATTTACATGAATCACTTTACTTTTATTAGTAAAAAGGTTTATTTTGGTCCTACTTATAATTCGTACCTAAGATTTTTTGTTGGTCTGCTTGGTTATAACGATCAGAATTTTCCAACTCGTGATTATGATTGTGTGTGTCATGACTTATCGTTTAAGTCCGGTGAAGCAGTCAAAGCCTGCAATCAGGCTAACTGCAAAGATCTCTACCAAAAAAAATACTAATCGTTAGTCTTTCTAACCTCTTGATCTGTTAGGCCCTTCTCCTCTGCGATAGGGCAAACCAAAACAATTTCTAAATTTATTTAAAGAAATAAAGATTTGAAACTGAATTCGATTTAAAAAGGATATATTAATTTAAATTTAATTGTATTTTATCGCAGAAGAGAATTATTAAATACTATGCATGGATGAGGTAAATATTATAATGTGTTCGTGACCGGGCCGGTCCATTGATGTCGCTAATTAATTGAGAACACTACCGAGTGTGGCGGAGCATCGCTCTGATTTATATCGCTCTAAACTGTAAGCGAACTACACAAGGCTTGTGTCATTAATAATTTTTAATTATTGTTTGTTGATACTAGTATACCAACTATTATTTCCAGTATTTTTAGTAAGTTTCTTTTAGTAATTTCCAGAGTAAGTATAGATTTTTTATTTTAATTTTGATTTAATTTGATTTGAAGAAATTGCATTTCAAAATAATTATTATATAATTCTGCAACTTACTCCACTCAAATACTAAATCAAACAGTAAAAACAAATAGTTTATTTAACAAATGCTATGGTTAAAAACAACCTCTTGGTTGAGATATTGAGTAACTCGTTTTCCTCCTATCGATACATGCGTTTATAAAGTTAAAATCCTTCAAAGGTCGTAAACACTAGGAAGATTCACAAAACAATCGAAGTTAAATAAAACCTTACAACATTATTGATGAACTTTCCTTTTGTACCACACGTAAAAGGCTTCGAGTGTTATAAATAACAATAACTGTAGATAAAAGTTGTATGTTGCCTTTTGTAATGTGGCCTACATAAGAATATGGCGGTACATAACGACAGCTGGGTTTTATGAAATTTAAATAAATAATATTTTCTTTATATCAGTGGTGTATTGTTGTGAGACAGTAACGGTGGCCACACACGCGCCACTCGTCCGACACTCTTTACGGGCCGCGTCATCGGACGAAAGCTTCTTTACAACAAACGACTTGTGAACTCACAAATAAAATATTTGTTTCAAAAAGTTTACTTTCATATTTTAAAGTTTTTATATAAGATAGAGCTTTTGTTTTTAATTCATATTTTTAAAACTTACGTTTATTTTTATTGAATACTAGCTGTGTCCCGCGGTTTCACCCACATGAATACCTAGGTCCCGTTCCCGGTGCCCTTTATGTTATTCAGGGCGCAGATGAATCCAACAAATCACTATCGTAAGAAAAGACACGATAACTTAAAAAAA
Source organism: Autographa gamma (assembly GCA_905146925.1). Taxonomy (NCBI): domain Eukaryota; kingdom Metazoa; phylum Arthropoda; class Insecta; order Lepidoptera; family Noctuidae; genus Autographa; species Autographa gamma. The sequence goes on from LR989858.1 coordinate 6,089,795, forward strand.
TACTCCGCGCAATTTTCCATTTTTTTTCTTACATAAGAACCTTCTCCTGGTAATAACAAACACAACAAAAAAAGAATTAGCGAAATCGGTCCAGGCGTTATTGAGTTATGCGCTTACCAACACATTTAGCAATTAATTTTTATATATAAAGATTTTAAAAGTTAAAGGTGTAAGAGAAATACCAAGTAATACTCGTACCTACATTATTATTTTTGTAACTTTAATTCATTTTCGAATCAAAACTCAATTGTTATTACTTTTGTAAATATTATGTAAGTAGTTCCTATATAATCGTATGTTCTAAAGAATCGTAAAATCCGAGCAGCTTGTGGACAACGAGCATACCTACAGCGCGTCATTGTTCTCTATGTTATTTGTTCTGTGTGATAAGAGCTGCCTACTTCACCTCCAAATGTATGAACCGGAACACATCATTTATTACGGACGAACATCTCCACTTACATACAATCAATTGTATTCTTTGCATTCACTGTTGTTTTAGCGGACGTTTAGACTTCGCTTTGTGTTAAATCAAGTCTACATAGGTATCTCAAGCATGTCGAGTAAGTATATTGGTTTTGATGAATATTTATATAGGACCACCACTGTCGAAAATCTCCACGTTTTGACAGAGATAAGTATTCGATACCTCTGTCAAAACGTGAAGATTTAACTAAAGAACTACGAAGACTAATAAACCTTACAGAAAATGAACCTGTAATCAAATTGAGAACGTCCTCCTTTTGAAGTCGGTGGAAAAGATCCCATTCTATAATTATATTTTTCTGATGCTTCTTTCGCGTTTTTGAGGATATGTGCTTAATATCGTAGAACATTATATTAAAGTTTGATAAATGGCTATAGTTGAGCACTCAGTAATCATTCAGTATAAAGACGCTAAAATAAATCGTTTCAAATTACACACTTTTATTTAGAACAAAAACTTGAAAATAGGATCAACTAGTTCGTAGCGTGCTATAATGTTATTATGTAGAGTTTAATAATTGGGGTCTATGGTCAAAAATAGCTTCGTGCGAGCCTAGCCTATGGCAAACTGTCCCAATTGCCATAGGCTAGGCCGTTGACAAATATGGCAATACAGTTATGCCTGTAATAGATTCTGTTATAGAATGGTGTACGACTGCAGTCTTAGAAGCTAATTGCGTCTGCCACTGCATGTGACAAACTTTATATGCTATGTTTATAGGTCATGATGATTTATAGACATGATTCCTAATTAATTACATAAACTTACCTACTTCTACTTTGATAATATTTAGCGTGCAGAATCTTATTCAACGTGGAGAGAAGAGAAGAGCTTTTTTGTTTCTTTTTGGCTATATCAAACGTGCTACGTGATGCAAGACTGTAGAATAGAAACGATTTTCAAAAAAATACGTGTTAATAAGTAATTTGCGCTACCTTTTAACGTTCGATACGTAGATAGCATGAACTGATCTACAAATTCACACCATGGCAGGGTGTGGACTGCGAACGTGTCGGTATGTCGAGTGATTTGTCTAGGGTATAGGTCTGAAAACAGAATTTATGGATATTTATCAATGTTACATTATATTTTAATGAACAATAATAGCCTTATTACTGGTGCATTATTGCTTCGCAGCAATGCACGGCGGTCACGACAGTGCGCGGCGCAGCGTGCCCGCTACTAATACGGCTCGTTTGCGCGCGCGCCGGCACGACCCGCGCCATTACCCAATAAAATTAATTTCACTTAATGCTCATCGATTATTGAATATAATAATCGTATAGTTCGGTGTTTCGGCGGTTCGTGATGGATCGCCGGCGCAGACCCCCCGCGCTCGCCGACACGATCTACTGACGATCGCCGTGCAAGCCTTGTTTGCCGATATACAACTTCGCCTTATTACTTCATGACAAACTTTATGTTATCATCGTAAACTACAGATATCAATAAAAATGCTAACGTAAGTAATATAGTGCCATTAATGTCATTTGCTTGACATTTATCGGCGAGTATTGATTTGTTTTTCTGCAATGAAATGTTGATGGTACTGTGATGTAACTGGTTGCTATCTTAATTGTATTAAAGGATCTCTACATATTCATTCAACATTTTTAATTATAATCAGGCAAGCTACGTACTCAAATAAGGAAAATATTAACATCTGATGAAAACTATGACGCTTGAATAAATAGTATACAGTGGCAATCTAACATGTTTGCGATGTAGTAAAATGTAAAGTTGCCGGTACGGATATCGCATGCATCCAGAATATTAGTACCTGTTGCGTACATGAAGGATGTTTAACATACCGACTAACATCTACGTTGAGAGGAAAGGCAATACATTAAATTTATTAAATATTTTCTCAAGGTAAGTCGTGAATATCAACGACACGAGGAATATATGTATTCAAAATGTGTATTCCAATAAATCAGCAGTCAGACCAGCGTACGTAGCACATTCACTACAAGCACCCGATGAAACGGATTGAATAATTACTGTACAAGGCACAACATAAATAGAGGTAGATAAAAACGGGTAACGACAGGATAGAATGGTAGCCATCCAACACCGCGCAGTCAGCGGCAGATCGGCGCAGTAATGGCCAGCCTTGTAGCCCATCCATAACGAATTTCTTATTCATCGATATTAATACGGGTACATGACAACCGTCCGCCGCTGTACAAATGAGCGAAGCCGCTCACGGCGGATTATATTTATGTGAACACAGTCTGATCCGCAATTAGTACCGCCAGCAACAAAACTAGTTGTCTCGTAGTTTACAAACAATGCACGTGTCCACTGATAGATGACTCGACAACTTGATATATGACGCTATCGACTACCGACAAGTGTTTTAAAAACCGGAGGTTTGTTTACGAACTTATACATATACATCTGCTGTACTTGTGTTCTTGAACTGAAAGCAATCTACAATTATTTCGAACATAATTATACTAAATACCATAATAGTCACATATTTCCACTCAACTCACTTCTTTAATTTTTTTTTTATTAAATCGCTTTGATAAACTTCACATGCTTTTTTCTTATTTAAATAATTTAGCCAAGCTGAATTTTATGTAAACAGATAGCTAGATTCAAATTATTGTAAATCTACATTTCAGATAATTTGATAGATAATTGCCATACTAAAAAAGGCATGTCAGTAGATTTTAAATAATTTCAAAATATTAACATTAGTTCCACAAAGTGGTGGTGTCCGTAGTAACGCAGTGGTTCTATTGTGACGTACAATAGAACCACTGCAATCTAGCTTAAACATTACGGACTACTGCTCACCATTTTCAATAGCAGTATTCGATCCCAACATAGCTCAGGGAAAGGTTAGGCAGAAGAATAAGCAGATATAAAGTTCTTCTGTACCAAGATTAAAATCAAACCAACATTTAAACTTTAAAATTGTAACATCCCGTAATCCGAACAGAAGCTAAAGGACCTAATTGTGTTTAATTGACTATACTTGTAAATTAATAATTCAGCGGGTGCGTCTGACCCTGCGTTTGATCTCATAATGTGCTTACACGGGAAGACGTATCGACCTCATTAAGACCCAACACACGGTTTCTTAATCGATATTCGACAGTTTAAACTTTTTATTTCACTCCATGATGCTCATGTTTTGAAAAGTCTCGGCTTGGGTTACCGTTGAATTTTAAATAATTAGATGTTTGCGCAAGCTGTATAAAATTATTTTTATCTATTTGATATAATGTATTTTCTACATGCTTGACTGCATATCTAATTTCAAAAAGTTGGCGTGACCTTTTAAGTATTTTCAGATAAATAAACATATGAACTACCTAAGTAGATATTAATGCTCTACAAGCAATAAACATTTAAAATTTACCTGACTGATAATGAATCCAGCGCAATTGGAATATTTTTAAAGACATTTACTGTTAAATAAATTTAATATTAGTAGGTATTGAAAATTATTGCAGAAGCTTTAAGGTCTTCCTAATCTCCACAAACGTCGAGTGATATGCGTACCTTGCCCACTTCGATTGCCAATTGAAGTTTACTGATGAGTTCTTACGAAGCCTTATTTTATGCCAATTATGTTAAATCTATTTCAAGATTTTATTTTAATGAAACCAGACGTACAGTTATAATTGCAATTAAGAAAATGAAGTGGGTAGAAATCCTTTAAGTATTTTGACGACGATGAGATTTATAATTCGTGAAGAAAAGTGCTGTCTAAGTCAATTTGAAAATTGGAATACATAATTTATCATTAGCAGGTAGGTAGTTAATACGATGACATTCCTTATCAGCTACATTAGAATTACGTAGCGCCTTGTCCGCGACCGTATTTAGTTTCACGACTTAAGTATACGTTGTAATGAACCAAATTTAAGATTACTTTCACCAGATGAATATCTAAATATTTAAAACGCGATAAAATATAGTTTTAATGACTACCCTGAATGTATTTTATGAACCACGGGAAGCCAGTAGAGCCGTGGTTTGTGTTCGCTTCCACCTGATACAGATTACAAAAATTACACATAAGTTTTCTTTTATTGCCTCTAGCATTTTTATTTTAGATTTAAATTAATTGAACGCAAACAAGGCGCAGTTTATGACTCAAAAATATGTGTCGTGTAACATCTTAAATTAAAGCGGCTAACGGAGATTAGTTTGGGGAGTTTTAGCATAATTTAAAGTACGTTCACATTAAATTTATTTTCATAATTTTTATTGCCGTAGCGCTCGTAACATTGTTTTAATAAGATATGCATTGGGTTGATCATATTCAGCTTTATTGGGCTGCTAACAAGTTGCTTTCAAGGGAATGTGATTTATAAGTGTGTGTTAGCTAGAAACATGTTCAGTTTTTAATGACGATTGGAGCTACGCCAAGTTAAATAGTTGGTATTTTCCATTACACATACTGGAAAATTATTATTAGTACATGCCTACTTACCATTAGAATTGACAAAGATCACTTTGTGTAAGCATTTTGAACAGATTTGATTTGACCTTGATTTAGACACTTTTGAGATTGATATATTTTTGCATAAAGTTGCTACGCACGTATCAGTAGTACAACCGACGAATATTTTAACCAAGCCATTTTCAAACGTATTTTTCGTGTCAAGTTTTTTTTTTGGCTACATACTAGTGAGTAGTATTAAATGTATACACGAAGTTAGGCTTGGCTTCGTCGAATTTCTTATTCTTAGCAACTGCTTTAAGCATCATCACTCTCTGAAAACCTACATGCCAATCAAAATCTACATAATTTATGATGACAACATTTCTAACGCGCTTATTAGACCGCCCGTCTTAATTTATTTACCCGACTAAAATAATTACGCATGTAACTTACAAATGTAACATTCTCCGTGATATATTTATTACCTTAAACACGTTCATATTCTGTGTCGCGACGACATTATAAATTGTAATCTATATATTTTTTTCAATAAATATTCATGAGTGATAGAGGCATTGCGATACATTACAAGAGCCATAAGTCAACGAAACGCCGCGCAGGCGCAGCGCTGGCGCCGGCCGCGATGCGCGCGCGCCTGTCGCGCTCGTCTTCGGTATATCATCCACGGAAACGCTGCGCCCGGCATCGTCTAGCGACATGTCCACACAGTCAGACATACTATTTTTATGGCGCTTTCATACTGCCTTTTATTCTGTCTACACATAATTTAACTGTCATAACTATGAAAATATTATTATAACGGATCATTATTTTTAGTAATGTGGATAAGTGCCGTGCCGTGTTTTGTTTGATTTTTATTTGAGTATTAAATAAGAGAGGTGTTTAATAAGTGTTGTCCTTTTAGATGTTTGTAATGATATGTTTATTCAGGTTGTTAATTTGTGGTGTAAATGGCGGCGCTACCGGCGGCGGCGGCTGGCTACCGCGCTCGCCCTCGCCGCGTCCGCCTTCGGCCGGCACGCGCCGCCGCCCACGCCTGCATCAAACATTACACATTCATTCCGATAAAATACACACTGCAAAACAACACACATTGACACGCTAAATGAAAATCCATGACGTGTTCACTTAATAAGCTTCCAAAGCTGTACATTATTTTTAAATGTGTTAAAAACAAAATGTGAAAATTGTCGCTAAATAAATATCGCAACACGAAATAAAGTACAAAATTAAATATGAAAGTAATGTGTTAAGGAATCAAAATTTGAAACTTTTTGCATAAGTGCGTCGTTGTTGTATGTTTTTCATGAAGGAACTTTATTTTATTAACTTAATGATACTTAAAATGAGAGTTCAAAAAGACAAGCGAATCTTGAGCAGTTCCAATTTAGTAGGTACTGACTTAATAATGAATATATTAATTTATGTTAGGGTGAATGTGTGCATAAAAAACCAAATGATTGAGAAAAGTTTAAATTTCCTAAAAAAATATTATAGTCAAACATGTTCCTAAATATCTTAATAAATATTTGAATTTTTAACAAATACCATAATTTTATTCTTTATACTTTTAAGTATCGAATTAAATTATTTTTATAATGATCATTATCTTGCGAACAGGTTGTTTTAAATTTCGGGGCACATCTATTAACCTTACGATATTAAACTATTATACCTACTGATACACATGTGATAAGACGAGTTAATATTTTACTTTTGTCAACGATGGAACGAGGTCGTCCTTATTATCAACTTTTTTTAATACCACAACTTTTTTAATATAGTGGTATCAAATTTTACTGCGTTTTAATGAGCGCAATAATTAAGATTAACGTAACGTTAACGTATTTGTAAGGCACGTGAAGCATGTAATTTAATTTTTTATGATGTGGTGAAACCCACTTAATTTATTATTAACAAACATGGGCTTTAATAACGTCACTAAAATATCTGAAGTATCATCCTGTCCTTAATATTCTGGAAAGGAAAGATTGGATCGGATTCATATTGTTTTATTTTGGCTGTTGGACGTTTAATTTGCGAGCGTAATTGCATTTATTTAAATTATTATAAAACCACAAACGCTATCATGTTGCTACAGTAAAATAATGAAGTGGAGTCGCCATTATTGAATATAAATACAATTATGTACAAAAACAATTTTAAATATGCTTTGATTGCAAAAAACTTAATTCAACCAAAATAAGACGAATTAGAATAGACGACTACGGCACGTCACACTAATTACTTGATTCAAATTCTCTAAATTAAATTAGCTTAAAATCATTACGTAGAAAACTACAAGCAGTTAAAAGGATTAACTTAAATCTAAAATACCTCGGCATTTTAATTCTTCCCAATTGCATTATTAAAACTGTGATTATTTTGTATAACACGGTCCAATTACAATAAATTATATTAATAGATCATAGAGATCAGATTACCGCGATCATTTAAAAAGTGTAAATATGAAGCAATTGCTGGAGAGATTTTCACTAATATCGATAAATTAAATCTCCACCGATGTTTCTGTCCTACGTCCATTAGGCGGAGAGTTGTTCCGTTAAGTCAGTTATGATAATTACCTGCATCTCCTTAATAAATATGATTGCGGGTACAGTTCTCGAGCTCTCATAAAAATGAATGTTTGACCCGTGCTCTCGAGGCTCATGAATATTTAATATTTACAAATTATTAATCCAACACTTATCCCTCACGGCGCGCGGCGCGGCGGCGTACGCGCGCATTCCTGTACCGCTTGTGAGATAGGCCGCGGCCGTCGCTCGCGTCGCCCGGACATCGCATTATATTGATATCGATGCCGTCACACACTCTGAAGGCTTTATGAAGATTAGAAAATAGAGTGCCCTCGACACTCCATTTGTGGTAACGTTCACGTACTCCAACTTCATCATTATGCGTTTAAGTAGACTTTATTGCAGTATTATTGATAATTATGTGGCATGAGATACGGCTTTGTCATTAAAGTGAAATGTTTTTTTCTAATTATTTTTGGCAATTGCTAGTTTTTTCATAAACTGCCTAACGTCTTGCAAAATAATTAAAAAAAATCAAGACTAGTATCTCGAAATAATCATATTGCGGAAAGGATCATAGGAGACTCTTCAAATGTTTCTTTCTATTTATTCGTTTTTTCTGGGTGATAGCACCAAAATTTCATCATAATCTCGAAGGGAATATTTCTATAATGAACTCAGTCACGCGTACATAAAATTTAAATGTCTAAGTAGTAACCTGCTACCGTATTAAAAATATTGATAACACATATTTTGAGACCTCTTTAATTGCTTCTAATAATTCAATCCTATGCATTTCAGATAAGCTAAGCTGGTCGGCTTTGGCATTTTAAAAGGGAACGACTTAATTGCCTCTTCTTATGGAGACGAATAAATCCGAGCCGGTATGTTTGCCTCGGTGTCAGCGCGAGCCCATGTTATTAGCTGTGTTCAATTGTAACTTTTTAATCTTTTTTGCGTCAATATATTTTTACGTACTAACTTTGCACAAACAATGTACAGGTTGACTATTTTTAGTTCAAACAATGAAAGTCATTTATTCAAGTTACATACGTTAACGCTGTAGCGTCTCGTTATCAACGAGCTTACAAGACAATAATTTGGTTTATGCCATAATAGATGGGAAAAGAATAGGCTTAGTGGTATTATGTTAAAATGGTTCTTTGTGGCGGCCGCGCACAAGGTAGTTCGATTGTCGAGCAGACAGCGGCCGTTCTTTGTGTTTGTCTGCAGGGCGAGCGAAGCGCCCGCGCCCGTCCGTGTCGCGGCGGCTTCGACTCGCGTCAACCCGCACCCTATCGACTCTGAATGACGGCTCAATTGTTCCTCTGACTTAACATATCAATTATGTAGGACATAAAGGTAGATAGCAGCTTGAGCGACATCAATGAAATAATTAACTGATTGGTGTTTGTATAATTCATCAAGTGGACATGCGTCGTGATGGTCGGGCACTTAGTGGTGCCATATCAGATAGCTCTCGCTACTATCTCTTACGTGGTAGCCACAATGGAGCTGTAAATGCATTCTGCCATTGTGAGTCTGTCTTTCAAGAACGTTTATCGAGCGATGTCGATACACCAAATATTATGAGGGCCTCCCCGCTCGGAGATGTCACTAACAGAACGCAAGAAGTTTACATCTATCCTTTGATAAAATTTGTCAAGTTATGACTCAATTGTTTAATATTATGATTTCGTAATGGTAGGTAAATATAGAGATATAACAATTAAAAGAGCGACATAAGTCGATGCACGCTGAGCAAAATTTATCGCTATTTATTTTTTATGGAAATTAGAAGACAAACATTCGAAAATCAGATTAATATGCTTATTGAATATTATGGTAGATAGTCAAGTGTCGCGTTCATCGTACAGACAAAGTTATTAACAAAATAAACGGTGACCTATGACCGCGACAAGATCAATCGTTCAGAAAGCTTTATTATGTTAATAACACGAGACTCGTCCGCCATGAACGTCAACAAGTTTGTTTTTGTTTTTAAGAAAGAAATGATAAAAGCGCAAAGGATAAGTTCCATTTATCAACAACATCAGTAGATACGCGATGTTCGCTAATTAAGGATGTGTCTATCACAATAAGCGATTGTAAGTTATGTAGGTAGTGAGATTCCCGTAAGACAAAGATTCTGATATTCATTAATGAGGACATCATCTATACTTGAGTTATGAAATACGGTCAATGTTAGTTTAGGTTGTGGTGCGTCCCCGCAGCGCTGCAGGGTACTAGCGCCATCATTTATGTACACTGACGGAAATTAAAGAGAAAGGAATAAAAATGTCCCAGCTAATGACGGGCGCGGACCTCTTGCGGCGTATGTGTAATAATTCGCCTCGGGGACGCCGCGCCCGGCCTCGACTAAATAATTTTAATTACATGTTATTGATAAATATTCTCTCCCGAAGCGGTCGGATCTGTCGATAACGCCGTACAATTAGGCGGTGAACTTTGACTCTACGATTTGTTGTGGGAACGGCGAAATTGGATCCCCGAGGCGTGGAAACGCAGCCGCTGTGAACGCGATCCACTTTGTCAAACCGTTTGTTTAATTTGTATTGTATTCCATGAATGTTTCGATAAACTACGGGATAAGACGTATTGTATTACAAAATACTTATAACACAAACTAGTTTACTTTTATTGATATCGATGAAAATAATAATAAACGTGTCCACTAAATAAAGCATTAAATAATTTATGTGATACCAACAGTTTAAAACTTTACGATGCCGGGTGATGAATTTAAAGGTAAAACAATAACAAAACACAACCAATAAGCAACTTTATAAGGGGCTATAAAAGTTGTACCGGTCTACGACTTAACTAAACACATGAATATTGTTCGAGGGACACTGGCCACTCGCATAATAATCATGATTCGCCCAGCACGACTCTTTAAGTTATTACGCGAAAGATTGAACGAAAATTAGCTGTCCCGGAATAAAGCCGTAAAAATTGGCTGGATAATGGTTTCTTGCGCAATGAGTGCGATTAAAAGGTTGGTGCTCCGAGTCAGCGGGACAGAGGCGAGTGAGCGGGTATGATTGGGGAGCCGCGGAGGAGCATAATGTAGAGGCGCGTCATGTTGGTGAGAGCGCGCCATAACTCGCACGTCGGGTGGCCGCCGTCGCCGACGAAAAGCGTTTTGTCGCTATGAATATTTACTACTGCTGCCTAGCAACACGCCCCGGGCCGGGAGCACCCTGTCCTCCATTCCTTAAGTTATATGTCTAGGGAGATTGCCAAAGAATTTATATTCATTACATGAGAAATAACTGACTAAACAGATATAAATGAACTGAGGACTGGTTTACTAAATAGTTGATTAGATATCTTACATAAGAATGATTTCTTGCCTATAGTACATAAACTTTTACTCCATTTCTGAACTACTTTTCACTACATAAAGTTTAAACGAACTACACTTCCAAATACGAAATCAATTACACTAATAGTCAGGTGCTCATCTTTCGTTCATTAAACGATTTTTAGTTCGTCATTCATTCTAAATCGATATCGATCGATTGTGCCCTTCACACCCACTTGGTGAGTGTATTTAAAAGTATTTTTCTAACTGAATTGTAACATTAATGTTGTTATAATCGATGAGTAACCTCAACCGATTCAAAATGTCAGGGCCCACTGATCCGATATGAAAGTTCATCACACCGTGTTCATTATGGTACGTAATAACGACGCAGATGACTATATCAATCTCTTAAACGGTTCTCCATTATCATACGGGATTACCTTCTTAGGAGCGTTTGAAACTGGAATGAAATATTATGCATAGGAAAATGTAGTGTAAGCGTGGGAACGTTTCATACAAAACAACGTTAACATGAAATATTTACCCCAACTTAATAAAAGGAATATATGACAGTATGCAATATAAAAAAAAACAAAATCCAATGAGAAATAATGAAGTAAGCTATTCTGAAACTTTAAGTATTTTCTTTTATGGGTAGTTAAGTGCTAGGTTAGTATACATAAGTTACCTACTCGTACAGACTGACGCTTAGATATCGTCCTTTTAAGTAGATATCCAAACATTTATAAATAAGTTCAGTTTTGTTACATTTACCTCGAGTGTTGTGGAGATGCACAATCACGGTATTTGGTAGGTGAGTGTCCAATCAAAACGTTATTTGTCATGCATCCGAGTCATTGTGAAGTGTTTGTCGGTGGCATGTACAGAATTAAAGCCGCATCGGCTTCTGAATGTCGATTTAATTGCCAGATAAGTCGACTACTCGCGCAACACTATTGAAAGATAATGGCTTAAGATGTTATGTAGCTTATTCGAGATTTAAGATTGCGTACCGACCATTTGTTGCTTTCATATTCTTTATATGATATTTTAGAGGATTTATACTGAAAGGATTATTCTAATTCATTATTCGCTAAGTGAAATCTTACACAGATTCAATCACAACAGTCATTGCTTATAGTTTTCAATCTGCTCTGCCGTGGATAGGTTCTATGAGGCTAAGCCTGTTGAAAGCATTATGGATATTCTATAATTTCATATTCAATTTCGAGTCTATTGTTTTTCACGTTTCGCAGGTAAGCGAACACAATTCCATCTGGTGTTATCTTTGCATATCTGAGACAGTTGTTGTTCCAATAAGCAATAATCCACACGAATGATAAATTCAAATGGTTAGCTCGTCGAGTGGGCGCCTAAACACTACAAGGGCTCATAAACCGACGGGTATGGTAATATAGGGGCACTGTATCTGCTCACTATGTTATATCCTCCGACTTGTGCTGACAGCTGCTATGAGCTGGCTCAACGCGCTCGCGTTTCATTTTGCAATTTTATAATATCCCCTTCCTACTTCTAGCCATTACATGTATTTTTTTCTTAATTAAATGTATGAAGAATACAATGAAACACTCGAAAATCTTCACACTTTTGATGACATACGAGTTGCTACAAAGATGCTCTACAAATGATTGTAGGTGTTTCACTGGAATTGATCGTTTTGTAAAAACACTTAGCTACAAGCACTTACCTACATCAATAATATCTGCAACTTAATAAATATGTATACAGGTAACCACGGGTTGTCTTACTCAAGTATTTTCTAAACGTTAAAGTTCCTTTTGGTTTCTGCATCTCTCGAATTGCAAACCCTTGATTACGTTTCAAGTAAAGAAGGAGTTACGAATGTATAAAGGCTAATCAAATAACTCTCAATGGTGACGTTTGCGTTAGTGTCAGCGTTGTCGACATCTGACAAGCGGGGACTTGCCGTCGTATATAGTAGATTACGAGACAGAATCGAGGCACATTTCGTCACGGATCTGCTGATATTTCAACAGGACTGTAAATCCGCGCGAGGCAACGACAGGCCAGCGGATAAATCACGCGAGTGGGCGGCTGCGCGCGCGCCGACTCCCGCCACTGTTCCCGCTAAATAACTGCTACCGTTTACCTGCCTCTGATCATCTGATATTTGATTTAATGTTCCTTCCAGCAATACACAGCGTGAACTTAAGTAGATATCATAAATGTTCTTGCCGACCACATTCCCTTGTCTATACTGTTCCCGTTTTGAAATTAAACGGAATTTTATTTTACAATTTTCTTTGTTATTCAGCTGCATGTGGCTAGATTTATGGCTTAACGGATGTTGTTCGTCTTACTGAAATGTCAAAATGAACAAGTACTTTATATTTGTCAAATTAAACACAGATTTCTCACACGGAACAATAGCGATTTAGTGTCAAAATGCGATTTATACATAGTAGTAATTCGTGTAAATTATTATGTTATACAAATAAAGTTAAGAATTATGTTTGAATGCGTAATAGAGTACTGAAAAAAAAGAAGATTTGAGTCTTAAAGTAATAACTCTTTGAGCATTAAAGGTGTAATAACAGATTGTAAGATATAAAGAGAGCAATTTTGTAATTACTGGTAAGATTGGTTAGGTAGTAATATTTTAGTACAAATTAGGCTGGAAGCAGAGCTCCTTCAATTAGCTGAACTATAAAATGTTTACAGCCACTGTTAGAGAGAGGTTTAATGCCAATGTGGTGATGGGACTCGTTATGCATATTTCTGTCATGCCACTAAAACTGAAATGCTGTCAATAAATCATACATTATGTCCTGTATAAATAACTTTTTTTTTATATAGATCACGTTTTTAGATTGTGACAAGGTTTATGAAATATTTTTAGAAAATAGAGTACAGCAAATAGTTTGTTAGGCATGACATAAAAAAAAGTGGGATGGATGCGATTGGTAAAAAACTGAGGATTGCGACAGCCAAAGAACCCATAGAAAATTATACACATGTGGATTTAATGATTATGATGCTTTACGATGTGTTCTGAGAGAATACAATAATGAGTATATTAGTACCTACTTAAATTAAGATTTTTGGTTCATCTACGAATATAATATTTTTAAAGGCACTTACGACACAGGATAATAATGAAAAGATTTTTTATATGTCTGATTGTTTTTAAGCAGTCATCAAGTTTTATGTGTCTCATTGTTATTCACTTATTTCGATAACCTATAAAAATGATAACGACTATTATTCTCGTTAATACTTTGAATAAGTGGAATTATTGCGTAGTAAGTGCTTTCTGTAGCCTTAGATGGTTAAGAAATGTAAAAGTAACCTTTTATGTAGTCCTAAAAATTCTTGGTTAGTTATGGCCGAACAGGCCGATACGAGCCGCATTTAACTATTCAACGGATGTTAATGAGGTTCTCAAATATTCTCAATATTGCATTTATCTCACATTGTATTCTTAATTCGAAGATCAGATTATTGTTGCTACACAATTTATGTTAAGCATATTTCATAAGCATGAAAAAACGAGTAGTGTAAGTTATAGTCTAGCGATTTCTACTTATAAGGGCTCAGTAAGTAAAAATTGATATAGGTTTATTTTTTTATTTAAACAAAACGCTAACAACTTAAACCGCCAATAAGCAAACTTCTAATCTTATTCTAGAACAAAAGAATCTATAGAAAACAAAATAACGGTTCCAATTTCAAATTGTGAACACTCATTGATTGCCATTTAACCAAAACCTCCTTGTACCTTTAAATCGAAGAAAGCGGTTAAGAAAAATAAAACTGTATAGGAGAAATCCATTGGCAACCACGATTGGACAAGGTGGGGCTTACTGGCAAACAATCATCAATTTAATCTAATCGCTGTCATTACACTCGAGGCGTGCTTCCTTCGCTCAACTCGCATTTTCTTAATAAAAACTAAAATTACATGTCGTGGCGCGCAAATTGGTCGTTTTAGTGGAGAAAATTAGCGGTAAGTGTACGACTCAATCTGTGTACAGATTATTAGGGATATTTGCTTACAGATGACTTAATAAGCGAGATCTAACTCTAGTCATAACCGAGTATTTTACAGCGCATAATAACTTTTGAATGATTTCTAGACGTTTAAAATTTTAATATATTTTTCTTCATTCTTATGGCCTACCCAAAGGGACTGTTCCCATTGTCTTTCTTTACGACGATCACCTCTCTATACCATATTTCATAAGGGCGTTTGCCTGAAAATCTACTCACATGTAATAAAAACTTAATTATTATAGTGTGCTATTGAAATAAGCATGTACTGTAAGGGTTTGTTAATGATTGGGAAATAAGTAAAACGCAGTCCGTATTTTTTTATCGACAGGTATATTATAAGGCTGTATGTAGTGTGTTTATTATGGAAGCAGAGTGCGCACTCGCGTAGCGTGCGCGGCTGCCCGCGTTCCCTATAAATCACCGGCGCTGGCGCACGCTGCTCGCCGATTAATCGCAGCCCAGCTCTACACAAATCAAAATGTAAATGGATATAGTATGTTAAGTGCACCGTGCCTAGTAATAATGATGTTAGCATTAGGCATATTAATTGGCTGGATAGGCGCTATCTCTCTGCTACGGCAACCGCGCACGCCATTCGCGCTCTTTAAGCCTTTTTGGAATACAACTGCGCGGACAAGAACTCAAGCAAGTGATATTATTTTTGTACGACTGACATAAAGCGATTCCATATTAAGAAGCCAGTTACGAAGTCGTAAATACTGTCGCTTTATAAACAGCGTATAAAATTTAATTATGCATTACTAATGACACCAACAAAACGAAACGGAATAAAACTCGTGCAACCTAAACGACTAACATCGAGGCAAGTTCAAAAGGGCCGCTTCCTAAATACGGTATTATGCTGTATTAAGAGCGTTGTTACCGCGGAATCATTAAGGCTCGAGAGCTTATTGAAATGAAGAACCGGATCCCTAATGAAGGCCGCAAAATCAAATCGGCATCGATTTTCAGTCGATACAACGTTTATATGCATTTAATGTCGAGCGAGACAGGCGGCGCGCGCGACCGCCGCGCTTCGCTCGCGCGATCGCCGCGGCTCAGCGCTCGCTGCACATTGCACAGCCGCGTTCTGCCCGCCGCTAACGAACCCACCCAGATACAATTTAATTGAATTACTTTTGATCCCTGCAGCTACAATGAACTTGACATCCAAAAGGTCAATTTACAAAATGAATCAGTCAGTAAGTCAGTAGCCGTATTTTGTGCAATATTTTATTCTACACAATTTATTGATTTAGGCTTTGCTACTTAGACGATCTGTAGGCATCTAGTATAAGAAAATTGGTTCATGCTTTTCCGGTTTTCAAATTAACGTCTCCAATCAAATAATGTTTAAATAATGCCTAACGTGCAGCAATAATAAGAAAGTAATTTAAAATCAACAACGAATAAGTATAGTTTAACATAAACATTAACTTTTAACTATATTTGGGAGGCTGCATGAGAAAATATTTCAAAGCAATTATGCGTGATGTAGGCAATCAGGTGAATCGATAAACAACTCTATTATTGACATAATTAGTTTGCAGACGAACATGTATTCTTTCAGTCATTAAATATTGAAAACTAACATTAATGTCTGTTATAATTTAATGTAATGCTTGTAAGCAAGATGTTGTTATTTTGTGTACCGCTCGTTGTTACGATTTATTATTAGTAGCCTGTTCAAACAGCCGACGCGTTGCTACACTTGTGATTAAATGATTATTTGTTAAATGTAATAACTTTAATCGAGGTATTTTATGGCTTGATGCGTGGGAAAGAAAATAGGAAACCAATCGATATTAGTGTTTTGCAATATTTTCAGACAGATGACCTTTGCTTTTAGAAGAATTGGTGATCTAGAGCAGGTCGTCAAAGATAAAGTTGAGTAACATTTTAACCATGCAAGGAGTCAATTTAGCCATTTACAATGTTTGTTAAAGAAACTCTAAAATAAACAGAGTTGTTGTTCAACAAACCAATATTACAAAACATTATTACATCTCGGGTATTTTATAGTAAAATCTTAATGAAGTGTTTGACCTAAGACGGTGCACACTGACTATATGTAACTGACAACAAAACAAAGCGGAATGCTCAAATATCTACGAGCACAGTTATCACGAGACATAAGCGCAGTCGCCACCAGCCTGTTGCCTCCAATGACCAACGATTAAAGTAATCGAGGTGATAACTCACGCAATGTGTTCCTAACCTTATAATTTCGGTGATTTTTATTAATAATGTTTGGACTTCCTATTGACTTTTTATAGACTGTTTATTACATACCGTCAAAGACTTTATTCTGTGGTCACTTGTCATCGCGGATAAGTGTCTTGATTATTATGTAGAATCATAAAAATGAAAGTAACTAATTAAATAAGGCTTAATAAACGTATCTGTAAGTGTTAATTGAAGCCACAGGTTATGAGAAAATTAGTGGGCAACTGAGGTGGAATGAGTCGTCTATCATTATGAATTAACCTTTGGTGGACACGCAACCACAACCTTTCCACGCGTACTAAACAGAGAGTCAAAGAGCAACTACTAAGAAGATCCTTACGTATCTAATCAACGTTTATCTGACTGACATAATTGGTGTGCTTCATACTGACTCTACATTTAGCATAATTTAGAACATCACTTCGGTTATTTTTGCTAAATGATTGTGTATAATATGAAATCTAAAGTCGTAAGTCTCCATGAGGCAAATTTCGTCGCGTAGGTACTTTACCAATGCTAGTGTCGCAGGCTGCTGCATGATCTATGAACAATGTTGTAGATGCAAGTAGATAACAGTGCTGCTGGATATACATCGTCGTGTACGGTTAATTGATCACTTAATTATTTTGCGTGTCCGTATAAAAGTTTCCAATTAAACTGTACAGTACTATTATTTTAATAGATAATTAAGAAATGCTCGTTTAATTAATTGCGGGTAACTTTTTAGAATTGAAATGGAGGTAGGTAATTTACTTTATTCAAATGAGATGTGTCGGTAAAGTGGTTTTAGTTGTGTGCTATTATTATTTTCTTGTGCTTTATTGGAGTTTCGTGTTCATTAAGTGCGGGCGTGGTGTTGATAGCTTATTTAAATGAACGTTAAAGGTTTAGTATTGAATAAAGCATACTTTACGCTTGATTTATATCGGCGTGTGGCGCAGGACATGAGAGTTTGATGGTATCTGTAGATTTTGTCGCCAGGAAATGACGGCGAGCGCGGCCGCCGCTTGATGTGGTTTTATTGTTGTGCGCGCGCCTGCGCCCGTGTTCTATCGCCGATACGATGCGCCCGCGCCGCCACTGCCCTCACCTTAGAAAAGCGATATTTTAGCGACAGCCTACATGATTAATTTATAGCTTCGAACCAATATTCCTGAACATAAATCCGATTAAATGTGTAGATAAGATGATTTATAGAATTGTCATCCGAACGGATCAATTCTGCGTGGATGTATCCATACTTTTAGATTACGTAGTTGCATGCATATTATTGTAGCTAATGCGGGTTCAATTTATACCTTAATCGAGTTAACGCATTCATGGAAGCACCGCAACTTTTCTAAGATACACGAACATTATGATATAAAAAATGGCTACGATATAGTATCGTAAAGTGGTGTATTTATTACGGTGTCAGTTTTACTGGGTGCTCTATTTATAAACTACTAGTTTAGATTTAAGTAAACTAAAGTAGTTGGAATACTTTAGTGTTATAAGCTATTTGCATCGGTCCTTAAGAGGCAGACGGTTGGTCGGGCTACCAGCGGGCGACCGATGTTTTATGTGCGTTTAGTTATTACTGCAATATTGTATATTGACGTCATGCTTCCCATAACATGTAAGATAATTACGTGTACTGCAACAACTGCTACCACTGCTAACAACATTAAGTACAATAATTGTCATTGGAGGTATTTGGGATGAATCGGCTCTAAATTGGTATGAATAAACTTGGCGAAAAAATACATCAAAATTATGATTTATGGGCAATATGTGGATATCAATAAATATTTATAAATCGATCAGTACGTTATCAAATGAATCCGAAGTTAAGCAATTATGGTTCTGCCTAAAAAAAAAATATACTTAACATCACATTGTTTGTCAATTTATTAGTAGAATGCACGTGCAGTAAAGTCGTGCTTTATGTATCCGCATAAATAATTGTAAACGTCACTCTCCTGGACCAGCGTAGATGACCCACAAAATAAAGCTCTTTATTTATAGCAAGCAACTAAGCAATCAACGCTTTATTTATTTTCTGTTAATTTTCCCTAGCACGTCACATTATTGCTTTTACTCTACATAATGGAGTATTAATGGCTAATAATATTCATGAGTCGCTTAAGTAGCATTTATCAATAGATTATGTAAAAATATTTACTATAGCCATAAGGTCTTCATCAATTGTGTAACTGGTCGCCGAGCTCCAACGATCCGGTGTCCCATTTATTTTTGTTTAATTTGTAATTTTCCCAGTAATTAAGACCAGCCTCGTCTGTTTAATGCAAATGAACCTATTCTCGATCATTAGTCTGTACACGTTCTACTAACGTTACTTTTCGTTAATTAATCCCGAGATCTAACGCTATGGAGCCCGATACTTGATTATTATTCACACGCAACTAAAGACATTGAATAAAATGCAGTGTAATTGTGAAAATAATATAATCAAGAGGGTCACAAGCTGTAGGTTCGGTGCTGAGAATATATTCCAGCATTTTATGGACCTAAATGTGGAAGGTAGTAAGTTAAGCCTTGTAATAGCGTTTGTGTATCGCATTTTGTACGTCGCAATGTTTACTAATATATACAACTGTATAGGAAATTGTTTTAGAGAAATGCTCGCTATCTTATTATGCTTGAAAAGTTATTCACAAGACATTGTTAGGTTAAGGAACTTGGTTGTTAAAATGGAAGATTTACTACGAACTCTAGTTGGACAAACTTCTTAGATACCACTTAGAATAATACCCATACCCTAACATATGAGTAATAATCGTTCGTTTTATTCTGAATTACGGAGCCTTCTTCTTTAATTATTTGTGGACATCTTGTCGTCAGGAATATTGTCCAACACGTCTGTCAGCAGATAAGCGTTTCCCCAGTTAACGATGGTGTTAATTTTTGTAGCGTGCTCGCACACGCCACCCGCCGCCTTGACATTATCAATAAAAAGTTTCTAACTCAATTTATCTTATCGCACGGTAGTATCGTGAGTAGTTTTCACAATGAACGACGTGCCGATATCTACCAATTTCTAATCAGAATGATCCACCTTGTTAATTAGGTTCTGCGTTTAGAAACGTGTCTAACACCTCGCAATTTAAGGTTCAATATCGTGTGAGCGATATACGAAATTTATTTTTAATTTAATAACTTAATACGGTGATAGGTATAGGGAGGCAATGGTGCGCACGCTATCGTTCCACCGATAACCGTGTCTGCGCTGTCCATGCGCGCCCAATCAAAGTACTTCATTAAAATCTTATCGACGCTAGATAAATCACCTAACGACTGCGATCGATTATTTGGATAATTAATGGTGGTTTCATAAATATGTTGGATTCTTGTTCCCGTGGCACTGGTTTAGATGAACTTGCGCCTTAGGGGAGCATTGTGTCGCCGGCCTCGATATTATGTGCCGCGAGTGGACGTCTCGTAACAGCTATTTTAAATGATTACTATGAATTATTGTAACAGTACAACTGACATTTCAATGAACAAAAAATATTAAGCTCATGAATAGCAACATTTAAATACGTCACAAACGCAAGGTCCCTTTGCAATACAAAATGTATATACAACAATACAGATAAAATTATTCGTAGAATAATATGTCAATAATTGGTAATTCTTACAACACCGGGTGAAAAATTGCCGCTATCTATGACAATGTTTGACGACAGCTCAAATAGTCAATTGTCGACTGGGTTGATTGAATGGTCTCTAAGGTAGAAACGGATGGCAATAAACTTCCTTTAACGTAGGCCTCACCCGAGAGCGTTGAATGATGACACTTTGAAGACTTTGATGGCGTAATAACTTGCATACAGTACCTGAAGCAACTTTTATCGCAATGTCGCAATAAATGTCGCTCTGAGCCAGCGTACCAGAGACACCTGATGTGTTTGTTATTCAGTTTTAATCACTGACGAGCTTTTATGTTCCGTATCGTGCGTATTATCTTTATTAGTAAACATATATTTATCTACGGAGACAGTTTTCTAATCTTATAACCGGCAGTGTAATGTGACACTGTTAATTACTTACTGTTTTAGTGGCGACATAATTTTATAAGGCTGGCAAGATTGTTTGTTGTAATAGTTGCGGTGCGGGGTCGCGTGCAGCTTTCTGTCGGAGGCACCTCGCTGCTGAGATCCGCATCAGTCCCGGAATAAACGCTATCCTACGATGGTATCGCCGGCGCCCGCGCCACCCCATTAATCTACATCAGCACGCGCTCGCTACCAGATTAATGAACCAGATAAACCTTAAATACGACTACAGATGTCTGCTTCTTTAACGGCAGCCGAGAGAACTGTATACATCTCAGGGACAATAATTGATGAATTAAACGGATTCGACGCTTTTATGAATGTTAATGATAACGCCCGATCGGTCCGCCGATACGATGATACGGCCACCGTAATTAGAATAAATGGTTGAAAAGTTTCGGCTGAAATTGATTGCTCTGTGAGGAATCTATGTTAAGTAGCAGATGATGGGTGGTTAATGCTTTTCGTCTCGTTAACAGATCGGTATTCTCGGCGGAGTCATCGTCGCCACTACCTCTGCCAACGTCCTTATTTATAACGCGACATACCTTAACACGAGTATTCATTTGTTTAAGGCTTTTTAAATTAAAGATCTGATTTTGTAAAGTGGAGGAGCTTGTTTACAGCTTGCTACCAGTATATATTTCGTTTGGTCATTAATAAATTTGGGGTGAGTGGCAGCTTGGAAGTTTACGGGCTTCGGACTTTCTAATGTAAAGGTGCGAGAAGACGCTTCACTTTTTCTTACTGTATATGTTTTTTTCTACATTTAGGTACATTGCACTTAGAGCTATATGTGTCTGAAGATGAAGTATTGTTACCTCAAAATATTTTATATATTCCTTTATAGTAAAATGTGAAGACTAGGTCTGAACTTGTATGATAGCAGTTCGAGCTCCACTATTTTTTTTTATATATTTAGCATGATGTAGGTATTGATTGATTGTCTGTCATTTAATTATTTATCACTACTAGCTATACCTACATATATAGCCCCAACACATTGAAGCTTGAGAGAGCAGTTTTCTGTCGATGACTGCTCTGCTAACCTTAATTGTTTCAATTGAAAAACGACTTTTCACATAACGACGGGAATTGTTAATTGATTTCACAGATGTTCAATTAATTTAATTTAGGGCGTTTCGATTGTTCAAACTTTTGTTATTATGTTACCAATATAAAATAAAGTAAAGACACAAATTAAATAAACGCGAATATAAAACACTAGCACGATAAGTTTAAATCACGTTTTTTTTTTACATATTTATAAGGATTGTAAATTAAAAAAAAAAGGTATTCAACATTCCACGTTTGAGTAACGTCAGACGTCTAAAACCCACAATAAAATAGATCGATAAGGATTATTGTGTAATTAAGGCGGTGTCACAAGTTAGGCCGTTAATCTTATAGATTGCTATCGGAGATGATCGCGTGTTGGCCCTCACCCCGCTCGGTATAGTGCAAACACTGCGCCCGCGCAGCGCGCCTGCCACTCTGCCCCACAGACTAAGTAATGATTGTCCGCCTCGTTACACAATGTGACTTCTTTAAAATGTCATATCTTACAATTTACGTGATACAACACGTTAATGCATTATTCGTGTAAGAGCTTTTTCAACGCCAATACGAAAATGATTTATTTTAATATAGTCACCAACAATATAATACCTAAGTACCTTTACACATAAAGGTATTTTGCGTCATTAAAAGTGTGGTTACCGATAACACATCATATCTTTACTTACTCTTTACTTTTCCTTATATTTCAACAGCATAATAGAGATAGCGCGTTTTTTTACTTTTACAGATTTTTGACGTAGCGTCCCAACGACGAGGTTATAATTAACATAATACCTTTGCCTAAGATCATGATATGCATTAAAAAATACAATAATAGTTGTAACAACCTGTTGGTAGTAAAACTTATCCGATGCACTAAATTTCTGCGAGGTTTTATTGTATTTGGAGTGTATAATCCGCAATCAAACGGCGATATATTACAGGGATGCGGCCACATTGCCGCGAACGTTACGCGTGCAAACGGCATCGCACTGTCACGCGCAGCCTCCCTACGCCACCACTATTTACTTTTCAACCGCACTAACAGATAAAAGTGTCATAATATTTATACCATAACTTAGCTTTCTTATGAACCATCGTCGTAAAGTTAAGCGTGCTCTCGAGACAGACAAATGCAGGAACAATATGAGTCGTGGCCTCAAGGAATAAGGTTTAATATAGTGAAATGTGAATGTTCAAGATGTCCCCGGTTATTCAGAGCAGATTGTAACCGTCATTCGATAATGTTTCTAGTTAGTTTGCAATAAATATGAGAGTCGGAGTTCCGAGGCGAGGCCGGTGATGTTCGCTCAGATGACGGTATGGACTATCTAATTTTATTACCAATATATTGTCATTAAGTTGATACTGATCTTGTTATACGCACAATGAGAGGTACACGGGCCCTCGACGCCGGGGCCCTACCCGATACAATTTATATTCAAATGACATTCGCTTACGGTCTCAGAAAATTTCTCACTCGTCGGATTTTCACGTAATCTTAAATTGATGGTGTCAACGACTGGGCAGACGTCAAAACCTCATAGATATGAACGTCGAACCTGTATTGAAATTGGACGACCTTTGAACTTGCATTCGAGCAATGTAAACAAAGATTATGGATATAATGTAATATTATAAATATACGCATATTAAATTCTTTATTTACGGCCCGACGGAGCTAAATGTCACAATGCCTACATGTCATGTCCTATACAATGTCTCTCGGCTTATAATAACACCGATATCAGTATGTCACGAAGTGGATTAAAGGTAGTCACAATACGGATTATCTTACACGGAGCAGTAATTAGTGTGTCTATAGCAATGTGCTGATTGGTGTGATTACTGTGTGGTGTCATTCAAGATTATGGTGGCGTGATGCGGCGTCGGTCGCAGCGTCCGCCGCCGCGCTGGGAGGCGCGCACCTTCTCACGGGTATTTGAGCCAGAACTGGCAACTATACAAATAAAAAATCACCTTGTGTACAGTTCACGTCGCGCTGTTTACAGGCCATATAAACTGCCCGTATTTACTGTGTAACCGCTTATCCTCCATTTAACGTTGAGCTACTTTGGTAACGTCTAAATTAGTGAAGTGAGAAAAGCTAACGCTCGTAACCACGTTCGATCGACGGTAAATCGTGTCGGTAATAGCTTTTTTGACTCACAGACTCCCAACACTTATTGTATGTTTATTTAGTCCCGTTGCCGTATAGGGAGACTTGGCTTGTATATGTTATTACATTCTAATTTTGTCAATGCTTGGACGATTGGTCGGCTCCAAATAGGCTTACTTTCCCATGTTTTTTGTGCCTATAACAACTTCATTGACATAAGTCTGTTCACACAAGAAACCAATTATGTCAATCGACACAAATATTGAGCTCTGACCACGCGTAGGTTCTGTATATCGAGTACAACAAGTGGATTCATAAATTTTGTGTAAATAGATTATATCATGTGATAAAAAATAAACATTAAAAATATAATAATTAATATGATGTCAAATAGACATCTATACATATAATAAAATTGTAGAAAAGTGGTGTCTGTACAATGGAAATATAAACAAAAAAAGTAGCAAGGGTTGTTATAATATCGATGCCGAACCTGAAACTATAATTAATTTTTTTTTTGTCTGTTTGTCGGTTTGTCTGTTTGTCGGTTTGTCTGTTTGTCTGTTTGTCTGTGTGTTTGTGCACGCTAATCTCAGAAACGGCTTACTCGATTAAGATGCGGTTTTCACGAATATATTGTAGTTAGCTTCACTTAACATTTAGTGTTTATTTCATGTCAATCGGTACATAAATAAAAAAGTTATGTCAATTTGAAAAATCATCTATACATATAATAAAATTGTAGAAAAGTGGTGTCTGTACAATGGAAATATAAACAAAAAAAGTAGCAAGGGTTGTTATAATATCGATGCCGAACCTGAAATTATAATTATTATTTTTTTGTCTGTTTGTCTGTTTGTCTGTGTGTTTGTGCACGCTAATCTCAGAAACGGCTTACTCGATTAAGATGCGGTTTTCACGAATATATTGTAGTTAGCTTCACTTAACATTTAGTGTTTATTTCATGTCAATCGGTACATAAATAAAAAAGTTATGTCAATTTGAAAAATCATCTATACATATAATAAAATTGTAGAAAAGTGGTGTCTGTACAATGGAAATATAAACAAAAAAAGTAGCAAGGGTTGTTAGAATATCGATGCCGAACCTGAAACTATAATTAATTTTTTTTTTGTCTGTTTGTCGGTTTGTCTGTTTGTCTGTTTCTCTGTGTGTTTGTGCACGCTAATCTCAGAAACGGCTTACTCGATTAAGATGCAGTTTTCACAAATATATTATAGTTAGCTTCACTTAACATTTAGTGTTTATTTCATGTCAATCGGTACATAAATAAAAAAGTTATGTCAATTTGAAAAATCATCTATACATATAATAAAATTGTAGAAAAGTGGTGTCTGTACAATGGAAATATAAACAAAAAAAGTAGCAAGGGTTGTTATAATATCGATGCCGAACCTGAAATAATAATTAAATTTTTTTTGTCTGTTTGTCGGTTTGTCTGTTTGTCTGTGTGTTTGTGCACGCTAATCTCAGAAACGGCTTACTCGATAAAGATGCGGTTTTCACGAATATATTGTAGTTAGCTTCACTTAACATTTGGTGTTTATTTCATGTCAATCGGTACATAAATAAAAAAGTTATGTCAATTTGAAAAATCATCTATACATATAATAAAATTGTAGAAAATTGGTGTCTGTACAATGGAAATATAAACAAAAAAAGTAGCAAGGGTTGTTAGAATATCGATGCCGAACCTGAAACTATAATTAATTTTTTTTTTGTCTGTTTGTCGGTTTGTCTGTTTTCCGTTTGTCTGTGTGTTTGTGCACGCTAATCTCAGAAACGGCTTACTCGATTAAGATGCGGTTTTCACAAATATATTATAGTTAGCTTCACTTAACATTTAGTGTTTATTTCATGTCAATCGGTACATAAATAAAAAAGTTATGTCAATTTGAAAAATCATCTATACATATAATAAAATTGTAGAAAAGTGGTGTCTGTACAATGGAAATATAAACAAAAAAAGTAGCAAGGGTTGTTAGAATATCGATGCCGAACCTGAAATTATAATTAAATTTTTTTTGTCTGTTTGTCGGTTTGTCTGTTTGTCTGTGTGTTTGTGCACGCTAATCTCAGAAACGGCTTACTCGATAAAGATGCGGTTTTCACGAATATATTGTAGTTAGCTTCACTTAACATTTAGTGTTTATTTCATGTCAATCGGTACATAAATAGAAAAGTTATGTCAATTTGAAAAATCATCTATACATATAATAAAATTGTAGAAAATTGGTGTCTGTACAATGGAAATATAAACAAAAAAAGTAGCAAGGGTTGTTATAATATCGATGCCGAACCTGAAATTATAATTAATTTTTTTTTGTCTGTTTGTCTGTGTGTTTGTGCACGCTAATCTCAGAAACGGCTTACTCGATTAAGATGCGGTTTTCACGAATATATTGTTTTAAGCTTCACTTGACATTTAGTGTTTATTTCATGTCAATCGGTACATAAATAAATCCATAGAAATACATAGAAAAATCGTATACAGAGAAGCATCTGTAAAGTAAATTTATAGCTACCCAAGCGAAAGTATATGTATAAAAACCTAATTCTAAATATGCTGCCCGAAAAGTAACTATTCCACGCGGACGAAGTCGCGGGCACAGCTAGTATTAAATAATTTTAGACACTGTATTGAAGTTGTATGTGTATATTGATGTATTGTATGCGCTTACTACTAACTATTGCCCTGTTTTGTTTGGATCCGATTAGACCAAAAAGCTGAAAGTTATTATCGTTGCATTAATACGGTTACATAACGGCAAAAACTTTCTTGTAAGAGCGCCTAAATGTGATCAAAAAAGTTCTCACCGTCCGACCTCACCAGCTCGGATTAACCAAACAAGCAAGCGTTAATCCTTTCTCACGTGAAATCCTATGAAAAGACTCGAAGTAATTAATGTTATTATTGATATATACTCGGCGCGGTCCAGCGAGCTCGAATGGGCTCCGCGGTGGTCCGGCGCGGCAGCCCAGCGCCCGATGGATGGTCCCACTTCATCATATTAATAACCTTCACCAGGCTCACTCGGCTTACGCGCACCTAGATTAAACGGCTCATTACACACTATCTTTAGGCTAAATATTAATTGAGACATTTCGAACTACTGTCAAGAAATCGATACGGCGAAACAAATGAGCATCAATAAATAACGTCCCGAGCCAGCGGTTTATGCTTTGACGATTAAGGAAGCGACCATCATTATTCCGAGCGAGGATTTTTGGTAGAGACCAGACCATAAGGATCCGTGCAATCAGTCGGATCGCCATTCTTTCTGTTAATCGCATTATAAATTGACGTAGCGGTCGCTGCACGGGCCTTTGTCGGCATCGTAACGGATGACTACAGAATTTATTCTTCAAAAATAATGATTACAAATTTAATCTCTGTGTCTATAATTAGTCTACCGCTTAAGAGTTTCATATTAAAGCAAGCTGTCGATAAATGATTTTATGTGTCTCTTGCATCTTATTGACAGTTTAATAAATTTTAATAGAAAAATTCTTGTCATTAAAAAATGTGAAGCTGGGTTGAATATCTTTAAATGTTTATGTGATAGTGAATTAAAATTATGATGTCATCTCAATAAATTATTTTATTTACTTCGTCAGATACGAAGTAGCAGTATAATAGTGAAAGTTATGTATCTAATTATTTATCAACTGTAGTTGCTGTAAATATATAAGGATACAAGATTATGGTACCTGCACTTAAAAACATTGTAAGCTAGCAAGTCTGACAAATCCACTTTATGATTTACAGCCAAACACAGGTAGGGTTAATAAATAAATAACCAGTAAACGCCAACAAGCAAGACAGCGATATTGACAGGCGAAAACTTTGTATCTAGTATTGTGTTACGGAAATTTTATCTTTGTTAAGGCTGCGTCTAGTTTATGAACATGATTGCAGTCAAATCAGTGGAAGCTTAGCGCTGGAGGAGTATAATGCGTGTTGCCACGCAAGGCCTTCGTGTACTCGCTGCATTACTCAAACCTCATTTAGACCTAACTACGTTGCATTGAAAGGAGCAATTTTATTGTACTCTATTGATTCTGTTGACAGTCCGAGAGGGAACGCACGTCCTGTTACAACTAGTTTATTTATTCTGTCATTGTTGCTCATTATAATGAAAGGGAATGTTCAGTTCTGATATTAAAATACTTTACTTTTAGAGTTAGGTCCATAAGTTATTAACTAGTAATTAGACCATAAGTGGAAGAGTACCCATCACTAAGCCAAAGATGTTAAATTGGTCATAGATATATTCTAAACATGCACAGCTTCAAATCCAAGGTTTGAATGCCAGTAGTTCCAATGATCCTTGAATGTGTTGCAAGTTTGGTTACGATAATAAGGTAATATACGACCGGCGCCAGTAATCGAATGATTGGTATTCGATTAATGTTTTTTGTCCTAAATGTCAAATCTAGCTGGTTTCAACAAATAGGTACAACCTTAAGGTTTACGTAAAAGGCTCAGCGTTTTAGATATTAATAAACAAGTAAATATTTCTTTGGTAAATATTTCTTCATTTAAGGGTTCCGTAGAAATTGCTTTACTTTACCGCTTATTTTTGTTATTCTGCTGCATACCGGAGCATTCAGATTTAATTTACAACTACCCTCGTTCAAATGACATCATTACAACAAGTGCCCGCTAAGGAGTGACGGTGTACACGAGAATGGTAACTCTAGTCATAATAAAGCCACCTTATGTTTGCTCCATAAACTCTACCAAGGAACACAAAGTCGAAAGAGTTTTGAGTAAACTTTGCATTTCATTGCTGCTCATGAAAACCAATTTAGTTTTACATTCATCGTAAAAACGCGTTGTAATACAAATTCCGGGAGGATGCTATAGAATCGCATCTTTGCAGTAGTTCGGTCTATAGCGAGGTTTACATGACAAGTGCTTAGCGAGCAGGCAAGTTTAGTAATCAGGTTAGATAGTACTGTTAATTGCTTACACACTGAACTAAATACCTTCCTAAAAGCAATATTATTCTAAAATATGGGAATGTTGGTTTACATCCATAAAATTACAGTACCCGTAGGGAAAGCACATCACAATACACGACTTTTATAAAATAGAAACAAAATTAGGAATTATACATAATGATTAATGTATACTTTATTTTGTGTAGATTCGCAAAAGTTTAAACCAAATATGCATTTCGAAAGTGTATTTTTGGTCCATCAAAACCTATGTAGCGATTGTGAAAATTAATTAAATGAATAAAAAGTAAGGTAATTACACGTAGCGACACAAGTGAATAAAATACATGACGAGTTAATTGATGCACGCGCCAAATATTTGCTACGTTCAAGAATCGTTGACAATTCCAGTAAATTCATTTCTAAACAAACGGTTTTCTTTGACAGTGTCTCTTTGGAAAGCCGTATAGAGGTCAGATGATAATTCAACACACCACTACCGAGCAACTCGATGATACAACTAGATTCAACTTCACAAAACGGTTTGAATAGAGCTCAGAACTGAATGCATATCCGTATTCAGAATACATTTCTCTCTAATAATTAAAGTTATTTACGGCTTTTGCAGCAATCTAAGGATAAAAGGGAAGTGAAGTGTGCCATTATATTTTCTCGAACATGTCGTAGAATCTATCAGAAAATGCATTATTGTGGTGCTTGACGGCAATGGACGAGCAACCTGATGCCATTTATTTCACCGTTATAATCTTTGAGCTAATGCGTTATAACCGGACGGAGAATAAAGTTACCTTCAAGGGTGAAGTTGTCATCGGCCCTATGTTGAGCTGAGCTTTAAACTTTAAGTTGTAAGAAACTCTCTGACCTATGCACATTTATTTTGATCAACAGTATTGCAGTTTGCGGCGGTGGATAAACGATAAGTACAAAAAGTGGCAACAAATATCAAGTGTATCAGTTTCGTACTTCCGTCGTAAAGTTTTCTATTCAGTCTCTTTCAATATATATGCCGATTAAAACAATAGTCAACGTTCAGTTATACATGAAGAATTGCTGTTTATTTTAAGACAAGTGAACAAATACGTTATAATTTACTTTGAAGCTTAGTGGTCTCGTCAGAGTGGCCCCGCTTTTAAACAAAGCTCAGATAATAAGTTAACGTTCTGAATGCCTTTTACTAGAAGATTTAGTTGTGTCTGCCTACCCCCGAGGAACAAATAAGTGCGGTGTGTTTTAGTTTATTTAGTTTGTGTAACAATACCCTGGCGTGAACTCAACTCGCATTTCGATGTTCGACTCATATGACTTTAACATGTTTCGAAATTTCACTCGTAATGCAAGGTACACAGAGTTCACTATTTAAAAACTCTGCTCCGCTTTTTCTTCATTTTGAGTGGCTCGGAAAAGGCGTGAGTTACGATTTGAGTTATTTATAACGTCCAGTTTGTGCAGTGAGTACATAGTCCTTGGCTTCATTGGGCTCACGAATGATCTTAATTAGAAGTATTGTGGGGAGAGGTAAATTATGCTCGTCGAGGCTTTTGTGGTGCCGTTCGTCCCTCAGCTCTCTTTATCCACTGGTTTACTGTAAATCATACGCGTATCGGATGGCCGAGCTGCATGCCCCAGAGCATTGATTAGGAAATTAATGAGACCTTAATGGAAGTTATTTTAATGCCGTTTAATTTTTTATGTCTCGAAAGTGATTACATGAATTTTAATGCGCAAAAGCAATAAATGTCAGTTAACTGTATTTGATTTAATGGTCCATCTACGTATAGTATTGATGCCGCACCACAAATTGACTTTGTATAGGAGTTCATTATTCATACCGTGTACGTACTGTGTAACATTTACAATGTATCTCAGTTAGTGTCGGCGTAAATAATAAATTAATAGAGTTTTTAACTAGTTCTGGGTGCGGGTTAACCGGTTACATTAAGGTATCGTGTCATAGGAAGGTCGTCCGAGATTTTAATGATGATTTTCCAAGTGCAGCACCAGTGTAGCAGTGAAAGACGCTCATTACACTGTTAAATTACTAAATAGCGTGAGTCGGCTGCCAGCAGCCGGCCCCGACCGCATTCTGCGGCTTTAATGCTCGTATTAGCCGATAAACAGTTCATTTGCGTGAAAAATAAACCCAGTTAGTATAACAAACATCGTCGGTATGCGAAATGAAACGAGGAATTACTGCGGTACTAACGACGTACCGTCAGTTTTCGCTTTAACTGGTTATGTCCACAACGCAAATACACAAACTTCTCAAGATTTTTACTTCCTCAGTTACTGGACGTGACTTTTGGTGTGAAAATAAAATAAAGCGGTCATATTTTATATGACGTGAGACATGAGCAACTTACGATATATCTGTGAACATATGTGGTAAGGATACTTTATTACATCATGCATATAAAAACGGTAATTACATGTTGTGCAAAATGTTTCTAATATGTAGGTACGAGTATATACTCGTACGTAAAATACTTACGCAAATATGTAGGTAAAGTAAAATGCTTGAATCAACATTGACATGAATCGAAGTAAAATAGTAACATTCGTTTTAGATAATATAGATACGATACAATTTACGAACCTGTGTACAAGCCGTAACGATGATGTGATGAATGATTTTGAATAAAATTATTTGGACAGTCGGCGATAAATATCAGTTGTCACTCCGCATCGAATCGAGACGTGATGAAGATATATGGCTGTGGACAAAAACTAAACGTGACAGTAAATAACATGTGACGGCACATGAAGACGTCTGCAGAGTGAACATGAACATCGAGGATTAACTGGTAGGACTAGAGTGGCGCAGTATCGTCGCCAGCACACCTCCGCGACATGCGACGCGCGATCCCATATCGACACGCAACTTGACGCATGGCGTACGACTTAATGCATCCATTAACATAAACATTCCCATCGTAAACACTTACTGACATTCGTTGAAATACCTTTTATACGTTTTTGGCATTTTGTATTTTTTCAACACAGATTAACCACATATCGTAGGTATGTTGATACAGGCCGCGGTTATCTCATTTTCGGTAATAGAATACCGAGAATATTTTATCAACGCACGACCGAGTAATTTAATATAAAGCGTATCACTAAATGATCTCTCGGTCGCGATGACTATCGCGAGGTTAATAACGGTGTTGGAGGTTCCTCTACGCGAGACACGCGTCCGCGATATTATCGCCTCCAAAGCATTATTGATGAGAGCCCGCCGTAACCAAATAGCCCGAGGATCACGTTTGTTTACTTATCTAAACTTTGTTAAAATGTTCTATTTTGTGGCTAATTGAAACTCGCACAGGCCGTTGAACTTACTTTTATGACAGGTGCAGCTCTGAATTGCGTTTTCGTGAGATTGTGCCGCGATTGTCGACTACCGAGCGCGGATAAGAACGTGCCTTTTTCGTGGTTTGCGCGGGCCTTACCTAATTGTTGAACAGAAGCTGCGCCTGCCCCTTAACGAGTGCTTCAATAGCCTCGTCGTTTATGGAAGAGAAACGGTATAAATAACGTTTACTGCTGTTAAGATTGCTTCATTCATTCTTGTCGCGCCCATTGAGTAACTCGGTTACAAGCGACGCAGTGCAAATTGCGAACAATGCTACGTGTCTGGGAATAAACTATCTGCTTCGGCTATTCGCTATTGACATTTAATTTTCTTATACTAACAACAACCGTCTTAAGGCACAGATATAATCTCATAAAAATTCTATGCGAGTTAAATATTAAATGTATTCCCATTGGTTACAGCTGCCGGTGGATATGAAAGACTTAAACGGGCGCGTAGCAGTGCATGTATTAAAAGCTTGTTTGTTGCTCCGTATTAAATACAAACTATACTACTTGTAGCGTTATCTTATAATTAGTTTGACTTCGTTGTTACTTAATTAGATACACGACTTTTCAATTATTTTTACTATGTATGTAATTTATAGTCTACCACCACACACGAAGCTTATGCATATCTAGTCGTTCTTTACATTTGACGCATATTGCCTTGTTTAGATTAAACAAGTGTGTCCGGTAGCGGGCGCTAGTTTCTTTCCATCTGAAGGCACTGTATAAGAACTTGCTGTGTAGTCTAACAGCGACCTAACACGCTTAACTGATTCCTCGCGACAATCGAGCCTTGACATTTGCGATGCGCGTGCGTCGGGCAACCGTTGACCCGTAGCACTCACTTCGGCTAACATGTGGGACATATCTTTCGCTACACCGAGCATTAGTGTCCATTCATACAATACGCCATTATATCTGTGTGTTTACGACTGAATCACGACATTTTACATCGGCTCTATGACATCGAGTGCTTACTGAGATTAGGGACAATGAACTCTTAGCTTTATTACAATCGCTATTTGATTTGAAATGAGCTTTGTCGTCATAACGACTAGCTGTCAAAATGTTCTTATCAACAATGCTCGTAATTCTTCAATCACTTTGACTGACGGTTGTTGCAAATTAATTAATATGAACCATAACCTTCTTTTTTTAATATCATATTAGAAATATGGACTACTTACATGAACGTAAACATGTGTAATATGTGTGACGTGACACTTTTGTGGAATAAACTTATTCAGAATTCTAACCCATCTATTGGAATGATTAAAGTGCATAATATTATCACGAATATTGATATGGATATGATCTTAAAGTTTATAAATATTTACACTTCCAGCAAGCTAACCCGAATGGTCAGTCGTCACCCGATCAACAAAGTTAGCATGTATTCAACGCCGAAGGTGTATATTATACCCGTGGCACACCTCACTGTAGTTCGGTATATTTTTATAATACCTGAATACACAAGTGGCGCTGGAATGCTAATAATATGGTAACAAAATGTATTGGGTCCTATAGAGATGCAAATGCGGATAGCTACTCCGATAAAATTCGAAATGTTATTGCTTCGCAGCGCGTCAAGCATTCGACATCCAAAGGCATCGGTGTTTTTATTTTTATCGAAGGGATCGATTGTAAAGATAAGTTTATCGTAAGACAAGTAGCGGCCACCCAGCGTCCGAGGCGCGATATCGAGCCATCGCGCTAGCCGACCCGCCCGGACATGCTTGCATTTTATTACATCTGATAACGACTAATTCGCATATACGTCAAATAATTGAAACGCCAGCTGTGCCGGCGGACACCATAGCTTAGGAGAAACTCGTAGATCGGAATGTCGGTGTTACGTCTTTAATACGAGTAATCTCTTTTATGTGATATTACTTTAACTGTGTTTTGTCTGTTTTATTGTTCGGACACGTGAATATTCCGAAGCTTTCATAGTTCCGATTTAACAATCGTAGCCGACGGTTGACGGGAAATATACAAGTATCTGGTATTTTATGCTAGTGATATGTATTTACATTCTCCGTTTAATTTTGTTGATCGCAGTACTTAAATGATATGATGTTTATTTATTCTCTATTGTGTCGTAACTTGATATAATATTGAGACGTGAATGTAAAAACAATAAAGATTCCATTCCATTTTCTTTTCCTGTTTGTGTAAATAGTTAAATCAATAAATCTAGAAAAAGTGAATGATAAGAGAGTGCTAAGGAACAGTAAAGTTATGTTAAAATAACCATACTTATTAATATTACACATAGTGGCTGCAAAAAAGCCTTCTAAAACTTTGCAGGATTATGAGTTGTATGAAGTATATAAGCTCTAGATTGAAAGTAAAGAGCTGTATATAGATCTAATATGTATCTGTGTGTACATGTAAGTATGTATGGTCACTTTAAGAATAATGTAATATAGCTTCACGGTAAGGACGACACTCATAATGACAGACGGCGCGCGGCGCAAGACTCGCTTAAAGATTATATTAAATCGACTTACAATAAATCACAGCTCACCTATAAAATATAAATCAAACGTGGCATAAAATACATTTATATTGTTTTCACTTCGAAATGACAATAAAATGTTTTAAATTCATGAGTGATTTAATATATTTGTGTATATTGACATAAGTGGCTAACTTATCTTTTAACATATTACATTTAAAACAAAATTATATCGAAGATCAAATTTTTATTGGTGCTCGGAATTTGATTGTGATCTGGATTTGGGACTTAGTTTAAGTTACATACGACTGTAATAAAAATATTTTCTTATGCCATCAAATTGATCAATGGACGGGATGCGTTTTGATATATTATTACAAAACAGAATAAGCAATAAAGATCAAGCTTTAAATAAGAGCATTGTCTTTATAGTTTAATTGTTTTTCTTCTACAATATAAATACAGTTATTTCAGTTTTTAAAAGAAATCTTGTATATTCAAAGTAAATTAGTGTTTCTACCTACGAGTATTATGTCGAAGTAGTATAACAAAGTTATTACACTTATTATACTTTGTAATGCAAGTTATACATAAAGTGCATTGTTTTTATTCATGCCACATTAAAGCGAAGGTGTTATGAGCATTCACAGAGATTCATATAAATACATCAATCATAACTTACGTATATTAATTCACAATCGGCCTCAATATTTAAATTACGGTCGAATTCATGATACGAAATAATATAGGATTGAAGAAAGGATAAAATATCATTAACAAAAATCATTTGCATTTCGTATGTTCTGAAATTTCACGCGACATTCAATATTACTGAACTAAGCTAACAAATTTTACAGGCGTTTGTCCACCCGTAAATATTGCAAATTATTTTTACAGCATTTTAATGTAACATCATGTATTCATACTCAAAGAAAAAGTGAAGTTTATTGCACACTCGCGTTATCTCAGATACATATCGGGGATAATACCTGTTCAACGCTTAGGTGTGGTTTATAATATTGGATAATATTCGATAGTAAAGTCCCGCATCGAATTGCATTAGACGCACTCCGTGTTGAAGAGATTGGCGCCACGCTTGTGGCCACGTCGCCCGTTTTTAATACACTCTTTGAGTATGAATGAGACAAACCTCTACTTAATCATGTATTTTCCTACTAATTATTAATTACTTAACATTGAAATATTGATTAAGGTCTCTTTTCACTGCGAAAGGGTTAATGTTAAATTACTTTAGTGTAAATAATTAATTTTAACAAGAAGTCTTTAATTCATTCATTTACAGTTTATTCGCGCTTCGAAAAAGACGTTTAATCGTTTCTCCTGGCTAAGACCTTTGACAGGCGTTTGGTTCAAACAAGTCCTACTGTATTTCCCAGAAAATAATTGACGAAGTGAGATACTACTTATCTCCTTCAGGTAAATTACTGTTTTTTGATACTGATACTGAATTATTAAATAAAAACTGAGTGAAAAATTGATGGCAACTTATTAGTTTTTCATATGAGTATTTTGTATTCTTACATACTTTATATTTATTGCATGTTCTTATATCACTACATAGTATAAAACAAAGTCGCTTTCCGCTGTCTGTCCCTATGTATGCTTAAATCTTTAAAACTACGCAACGGATTTTCATGCGGTTTTTTTTAATAGATAGAGTGATTCAAGAGGAAGGTTTATATGTATAATACATGCATAATATAGTAGAGAAACATGGATAATCTTAGAGATTCTTGACGTCAGGTCGTAAATCAACACATTTTTTGCACTTTCATTACAAACGCTGGCTGAACCCTACGAGATAGATCAAAATAATGTACTACAGTATTGTGCACCTCAAAAAGATCTACAAAAAAGTCCGCGATGGTATATGTCTATCTCTTGAGGGTAACCCACAATAACCATTTTTTATCCTTTATTTATTACTTATTCACGAAAAGACGATTTTAAGCAATACAGCATTAATCCTTATCCAATTAAGTACCTTCAAAAAATTGTGCATGTAATATAGATCAATATTGCCTTTTACAGCATGTAATTTAAATGAATATTTTCGAAGATATTACAGATTTAAAATGCAGGGACATAGCGGTTGCGGCGGTACCGGCCGGGAGGCCGCGCGGGGGCCGGGGGGCGCGTGCCTATACCAAAAAATGCTTCTAAGGCTGTGCTTCGCCCTACAGAACTTTATGATTGTGTTATATTTGGTATCAGCGTTGCACCCGAGCAAAGCCGGGGCGGGCCGCTAGTATATAGATATATCATTTTGGAATATACAACAAAAACATTATAGTGAGTTTAGTTTCACATGCCATCATTTTATTTTCAAATTTAAACGCATATACATTATTATTTAATTGTACTTTTGATTTATCTATTCATACTCAGTCTCATCATAGACTCCTATTGGCCACAAACTTCAGTCATTCGTGTGTGGCATCCTTTAGAAGAACATTGTTATTATGTTGTGCTTATTTATACGCTGGTCAAATATGAGACTTTCTAAGGATATACAGTATTTATTGTGTAAATCACTGCGTTTGTTATTCTAAAAGACTTCTATAGGCAAAAGGAAAATTGTTCAAGAATTTTTAGATTTCTAATAAAGCTTAATTTAAAATAATGATAGGTAATAGAAATGTGTCTCTGAAATTATTAAAATTTTCCTCTTTATATTTTTGTTTAGCCATTCAGGAAAGCAGCCTTTGACAAATGTAAGTATAGTGGAATCGGAATTCCTGATAACAATGATGGATAAAAAGATCTGTAATATATAGAGCTATACATCATTAAGGCTAAAATGAGTGACTGCAATCCAAACATACCAAGACAGCGAATATCCATACATTAACTGAGTCAATGTAAAATAATGTTTATTAATAACAGTTACTATTTCCTAAAGTCACGAATGTTTACAAATATATACATTTAAAGCACGTGCCGTCGTCGCCCGAGGTTTATTGATTTGATTTGAGCAATTAACGAAACCACGATAATGTAGGTTTGTGATAGGGAATTTAAAAAAAAACGTCCACACTATGAAATTGATGTGTTTGTTTAAATTTTGATTGTTGATGGCGGTACGCGAATATATATTGTATTTATATTAGTCTTAAGGTCTAAAATAGCGTGAATGGTTATGCCAGGGAGAGTTATACCCGGTACATACGTGAGGTAATTTCTTTGCCTCACCTGAGACTATTTCGTTGTTTCGAAGTCTCTTAACTGTTGACGTTATCTTGATTTACGCACTTTATTAACATTTTATTACACGATTGAGTGCATTTTGTAAGTAGTTGTTCATTGAGAAACAAAAAACATTGAACTGAATGTATCTACAATAACATTATTGATTTTAGATGGTTTTATAAGTTACCAGCTGCCCCTTTGTTTTCACCAGCAATGTTAAAGTTATCGGGATAAAAAGCTACTGTCTCGATTCTGGTTTTAAAGGAGTGCCAAATTTTATCTTAATTCATTTTTTTCGGAATTAGACACTTTTTCCTTTTCCCTTACCTGTTTATGGGAAAACAACATGATGTTTTTACATATTTTTCAGTTCTTTGAACGCCTTTGTAATTCCCGTACCGTAAAAATACTCGCTTTTCCTCGCACATTCATTACTATACGAGCTGGCTTTCTTAGAAATCGTAAAAAAAAATCATTTACTGAATGACATCGTGGCATACTCTTTGGCACGAGTATTTTCCTCGGAATCAATTTATTTTGACATAGGATTTTGTGTTCCGTTAGTATTGACTATCAATTGAGTAGTGAGTGGAGGTAGAGTCACGGGTAATACAATAGATTTTACAATATTTTATCGGCGTACCTCAGATGAGAGAGATGAGAGAGCTCGATCAACTTCTGTTCTAACTAAAAACCAGTAAATACTAATATTTAACATACCTAATGTAAAATATAGAACAAAGTAAAATATCATAAATTTTGTTGTACCTAACGGGTTTATTTCTAACTTCATAGTTTAAAATACTAAAAGAATGCTTGCTATTTTAAATATTAGTATAAGTGATTCTAAAAAACATAAATATTCTGTAGTAATTAATGTCATACCGAAGTAATATTTTGAAACACAAAAATAATAACTTAATGCGATCATTAAGATTAATTTCTAAATATCGTAACACACAAGAGGTAAATAAGTTATTAAAATCAAATTGTAATTTACGATATTCATAAAGTAGAGATTAAGCTAGTTCGACATCCATGTTTGATTTAAATACATTCCAGCTCTTCACATAAATACTCATAGATCGACAACGGGACATTCTTGTGTTAGATATTTATGCCTCGATCTCTGGTGAGGTCCACGAAAATTGTGACATATGCTCGACAATAAAAAGTCAACAATGAACGCAGTGGCTCACGCGACAGGACCCCCCGGATCCCGACCGCGGTATAATAAATGCGTTTATGATCTATGATCTGAAACTGATACTTATAATGGCTTCTGTATAAAGAAGCTGCACCAAAACGCAGCCGGGAGAGCGCCTCCGCCGAGCCACTCCACATAATAAATAACCTCAAATTGCTTGTAAAAGGTAAACTTTTATCTCTCGGCCTTTGTACACATGTAAATATTTGTGTTTAATCTGACGTCGACTTATTCGTTCGATCGCTTACTGGACTCGATTAAGGGAGAGCTTGTAATGATTTGTACTCATGAACTCTTCGAACAAGGAAAATGCAGTATGTTAAATATTATAAGCCATTTTGATTTACTAGTTCAATTTAAAAACATCGTAAAACAATGAATTTATAATTAATTTTGCCCGAGCAGAGATTAATTATTGACTAAGATGGACGTATAGCAATTTTATTGACGGTTATCGACAATTACGAGTTAATTTTAATTGGTCTAGATGTGCAGCAATAAAAAAAGTGTCCGATTTATAGTGACGTACGTTGTTAGAGGCGGACGCGATATTTATTACTTTGTAAGGTTTGTTTATTTATATAGAGCTGGTAGCGAGCGGTAGCTGGTCGAGCCGGTGAACAGTGGAAGCGGAATGACGTGTCGCCGATCGCATGTCCACGACGAATATATCAATCGGGTGGGAGAGTAATGGTCGTCAGTGCCAGCCGACCGGCCTCCTCTCGCTAAATGAGCCACAAACCGGCTACTGGTACTTTCTGTTTGAATGTTAAGTAGTTTTAATTATTTTGCGCGAGCCCCCGGGTGTACTGTTCGCCGCTCCCGGAGACATTTATCAGAGGCCACTTGTACTGCATATTTACAACTCTGATACACCGTATCGATATTATGATGACTCTTAATAGCTAATTGAAATATCGCTTCAAACTGTTTCACATAAATAACCGATACTACCAGCATAAGTATATCATCAACTGTTTCTCTTAATCAACTAGTTGT
Organism: Autographa gamma; assembly: GCA_905146925.1. NCBI lineage: Eukaryota > Metazoa > Arthropoda > Insecta > Lepidoptera > Noctuidae > Autographa > Autographa gamma. The sequence continues at coordinate 6,130,296 of LR989858.1, forward strand.
GTAAACCATGTTCACATAATCGCTGCTCTTTTTTAATATTTTTTTATTCAAGTTACTGAGTCCCAAAATTACTTAAAACCACATCAAAGGATAAATTGAATATCTTTTTCGATTTAAAATATATCAGAAGATAAAGAGTATCTTCAGAATATATTTAGTGTTTTAGTGTCTTAATTATGCGCGGAGGATTGATTGCGGACGGCGGCCGGTAATGATCACCTCGTGAGCTTTCATGAAGTAATCTCAGCGGTGACTGAGCGGTGTACTCAAGCCGCTATTGCCGTTTATTTAATGTTTTACAGGTTACTTGATATTTAAATTAGGTTTTTTGTTAAATATATTGTTTAACTTAACGGATTTGGGAAATCTGAGTGTGATGATTTCGGTTCATTAAATCTATGATTACCAAACCGAAAATATCATCAGTTTGTAGAGTTTGTAGTATTCGTTAATTTGGCCAATAATAATATATCTTGTACTCAATTTAATATCAAAGGTAACACAAGAACGTAAGCCCAAAATATAAAGCATTAAAATCGATACGCTGTATAGTGTTACAAGCATTTACTTGGCAAGTTGTGGACAACAGGTTCTACGCGCGACGAGAGATTTTATATAAACAATGTTGCATGAAATGCTCCATTATCACTTTTGATATCAGCGTATAATTGTTAGAAATACAAGTTAGTTATTAGCGGCGCGCTGCCACGAGGCTAGTGGTTTGTGTCCAAAGCAAGGCGCGCCCGAGTAGGCTCGAGCGGTCGAGCGGCACGCTGCGGGGCCTGTCCGCGTTGAAAAATTACTACTCTCGTAAATATTTTGTTGAAATGCAATTTAATTTAATAATACATACGTATTCCCAACGAGTACTCACATTTCACTCACAACTTTCTTTTTTATTATTTACATTTTTGTTTAAAATATTCAGCATCCAATCAGAGCTATGGCACTATCACGCTTCGTCGAACCTCCAATATTGTAAAACAAATCCATGAAGATATATTTGACTGGATTTTTATTTACAATAGATGTATCGCCATAATGTCAAAGTTAAAATATCGCCACTTAATGTTAGACTCCAATCCTGCTCGTTGCGATATCAAGTGAGTGCATCATAAAAATTGACAGTGACAAGCTGAAGTACTCGTATTACCGTATGTGGCATTAATTTTACGATCGCCACGAGTAATTTACTTTCTCGAAATGGTGCAAGAAGTATGAACGGCAATAAAGTGTTAACGGTGTCCCGATACTAGATCACGCGGCGTCATGCAATATACTAGCGCAGTCTTTGATTTACTCCAACATTTTTATGCTTCCACTAATAAAGTTTACATGATCATCAATTTTAATTTTACTGTGGCGGCCGGAGGGCCCCGGCACCCGCGCCGAGTCTCGATATATCAATTACGTTGGCTTTTTGTACTTTATAAGTGTTTTCACAATGCGTAATAAAACTTATCTAAACTCGTTAGTTCCAATAGGTGAGGCAAAGTGGGTTAGCAATGTAAATAGCGTTAGTCCATGATAATATCGATCAGTATTCAGGATGGTATCTCGATAATAGGAATACTATCAATATTAAATGGAAATTTATTGCATAGTTGTTTGTTAATGAACAACTTTTTGTTGTGCTGGCGCGAGTGTGACCTTTTCTATTTGCATTTAGAGTTAACTAACGCGAGCTCATTGGGGATGCGGGGCTAGCGCAGGCGCCGACCACCCACTTCCAGACACCTCTTTATGTTTCCTATGTCTAGTTAGCTCTCCACATTTAAACATAACAAACCTTTAACTCTACTGCTCTAAACAAAAGTATGATTTTAAATATCGGCGCAATATTGAGAGCTTTTGTATTGTGTTCTGAACATAGGGATTAAAGGTTACTTGAACGCAAGATAAATATTGAATTGCATATGGCATGAAGTAACATAATTATCATTATATTCCTTAAAAACTACCTACATACATATATAAACTTATTCATGAAATGCTGGAGTATATTGGATGTAATGTAATGAATATACTCGTATTGGATCAGATAAGTAGAAATAAACTTTTACAAATAAATAAATATAAGAATTCATTCTTTGTTTTATAATAAGTAAATCATTCACATCATATTCATTGTATGATAGATAAAAATCGTAAATGAATGTTAATTTCAATATTTAAGCTAGCGTAGGATCAACAAATCATCGCGATGGTATCTCGTGCGATCCGAAAAGAACTGACCATTATCGATGGGTCCGAGTGACCTCTAACACTGGAGCGATATTTAGTGGGTACGCATTGTTCACTACAATGATAATTGTAGGTGGTGGCTAGAGTTTGTTTAAAATTGATTTCGGCTGTGATCGTCGGCGTTGATAGCGTCGTCGTACTTACATTATTATAGGTTTGTACCGCTCCGGGCGCCGAGCCCCGGTGTCTCACACTCGCGTATAACACGCGGTCTGGAAATATAAGTCCCATGACATTGTAAAGGCAATGCGGAGTAAGTGATGCCAAAAAGTTAACATTTATTAAAGATAAACGCATAGTAGGAAACTCTATCTTTACTGGTCGTAAATGAAAATAATAATTGGTTTCATAATACAATTTTATCAGAAATCATTCGTAAGCTCTCAGTTAAATTAGTTTTCAATTATAGCTGGAAGCTTAAATGCGAAATAGCATTAAAACGCATTGTTCAGTTTTGTTGTCATAATAAACCTTTAAAGCTCATTGTTTCTGTGAGAAATACTAGCAGCAGGTAGGCGACGGCGACGATCTGGAGAGGGATGTCAAGAGGCGCGGAGTGGCTCCCGCGATGGCGGATAAGAGCCGTCATAAGTTGGCGCGTCCGCGGCGCGTCGCAGCCGCCGCGCGCCGCGTGCGCAAATAACGACAAATCGCGGCTCGATCGCGCCCGCGCCGCGCCGCGAGCCCGTCACAATGCTGATGTTCCGCTCGATCGACGCTACCCGATGCGCGTGCGCCGTGTTTTATGCTCACTTTTCTACAATCCTTTACCGTATTGTCCCTCGAACACTGACGGGAAATATATGGGAAGCCGATGCGATTTTTGTCTAGTGGCGCTGCGTGGGGTACGCTTACAATAAAATACATTAGTGTTGTTACCGAGAAATGGAATAAAATTCTTTTAGTATTCAAAGACTTCGACATAATTGGACAATTTTCACAAGACTTTAAAATAATATGGCTCTTTTATATTCCATAGCTAAAATATCTACGTCTCGGTTCATATCAAACCGACACTATCAGGCAGAATTATCTTTTTAAATTAAATTAGCCTGTCGCGATAAATGTTTATGCACAGGTTAAGCGGAAGAGACTATATTCCTGCACACGGCCCATAACTCAGGCAACAATATGGCGCACAATTACAAGTCGCGGGTCGCTAGGTGACGATGATAAATGGGTTTCCTTGGGCAAGGGACACACGCGGCGCATTGTGCCCTCGCGCACATTTCCACGCTTCCACAACACCAACGTAACCGGACCTGTGATGCTTTGCACATGCTCCACCAAATGGGTAATAACTGTGTGAACTTGCACTCGAGTGTAAAGGGTCCTCTCCAATGGTCGAGCCGCTCAGTATTGTCTCAACTTTACTCAGTTTATCATTGCCAATTATCTCCGAAAGCGATACAATGATAAATGATTCGTAATTGTATTAAGTGTAATTTGCACCGGCGATAGGTGCTTAAGTCGAGCGTCGTTGTTAATGTCCACTATGTCATGGGGGCGATTCCATATGCTGAATAGTGAATAAGTAAATGTTTGGGCACATTGTTCTAGGACCGGTTGAGACGGAAACGCCGCGGTGGGCTGTAACATTACTTATACATGCGTCGACGCACTTTAGCAATCAGCATTAATCAACACGATATGCTCTCTTGTCTCCGCAGTCTCCGTATTGATTTGTATGTTTTGAAACTGGAAGTGCGGTTTGTCATCCAGCTGGCTGCTGGGAACATTCACGCTCCTTCTACACCCAGCCGAGATCTATTGACTGGATCAGTTAAGTAGTTAAGTTAGTTAAGACTTGAAAAGTAACTACTGCAAGAAGTTATGACTCGGTTTCATTCTTACGCAAGTCACAGCCCAGGCCGCTTTATCTATGGAAAATATTTCAACTTATGAGTGTACACATATAAGGTTTTCTTAAAATTATAATTTTGAGGCTCCGGATCCTTGTACTTTTTATTAACAAAAACTTTTTCAAAACGGAATGTTATGTAGTGACTGTTTATCCTTATTGCCATTTCACGAGTTAAGTAGGTCATGTATCATACGTGACTACACGTCATATTATTTTTTAATATCAGTACATTTAAGTATCAGTGTTAAGTGTGACATTGCAACAGCAAATTGATAGCATGTCCTAGAATTAAGTACGGTATTATTTTTTATTTATTCACGTTTATATATTTTTTTTTTTCATACGACTTATATCCTAGATTTCTCGCTTAATCACAATACAAGTGCATTATTTACATGCCGATGTGTCCCGGGTAGAGTGTGGGGAGAAAGTGGCCGTGGGTTACTTCATTGTCCGTATGTCGACATGAACACGTCGTGATGGCTTATCTCCAAAAACTCGAGGGCCATGTAAAGCACCTTCGTTTATCTGGCGGCTACAAGGCGCACGGAAACATCTTGTCTCTCGCGTAAACCCGCCATGTTTTATTCTCTCGCATTCAGCGCCGATACCTTAATAAAACCCAACAAGATTGAGCAATAAAAAGTAATTTATTTGATTGTAATTTCAAAACACAAAGTGGGCCTCATTTTGTAATATATTTTTATCTTTGTGGTTTTGTGTTTCTCGCTCGCAGGGCACGTCCTGCCTCGACCTGCCCGCAGATGATTCGTTGCGAGCGTCCAATAAATTTAAAGTGTATCTTAAACTCGATTCAATTTCGACAGTGATACCTAACGGTTGGTACCATGAAAAAGACATTACGTATACCACAACGTGTTACTTATTATTACTTTTGTGAGTACATTTCACGCAGCAATATTTATAGTGGTCGCACCTATCGGAGTCCCAGGGGCTACAACCTTTCACCGGCGCATTGAAATGTGCATATCTATTACAAGCAGCTATCTCTCAGAATCTCCAAATTACATCTCTTAAAAGGTGTGAGAAGTATAGCTGCATACGTAATCGATGGTAACGGAAGCCGAGGCGCGACGTGTTAAAGGCTGAGCTGCCGGCCGCGGCGCGTCGAGCACAATACGCGTACGCGCAACTCTGATATTATCACCGAACCAATCAATTTGATCCCTCATAAAAAGTTCTTGGTAGGCAGCCAGCGAGTATAATGCAGTCACTGTATCGGACGCTCGATCCGTGGCTCGCTGGTAGCCGGAGTTTTCATATATTTTATGTGAAAAGGATACGGGCATTGTTGTGAGACGCCCTGCTGAGCGCGCGCAGGGTAAACACTTGAAATTACAAGTCTGCCTGGACGGCTCTCGGTTACCCGGAAAAATGCGCTTCCAATATTACGCTGATAAAAAGCGTCATCCACGCAATTTGTGACACCTGGTGCTCGGTGTGTTTCTTTAAGTTATACATATACCATGTTTATATGCAGGTACAACTAACAACAAGTATCTAATGTCAATAATGTGTATGTATCGTGGCAGTGACATTCAAAATAGCATGCTGTATTATATTTTGCAATTTATATTATATTTAGTTGGGGGACTTATTCGAGCATATTATTTTTTTCTAAACCGGAAACATTTAACTCCTCCACAAACGAATTGAAATTGTTATTTTGTTTGAAATAAATAAGTCTCAAGGAAAATAACAATTGAAATAAAGTAAAGATTTGCGACTCCAAGATGCAGTATTGTTCAAATATTTTGTCAATGATCGTAAAACGAGGCAGATAAAAAAAACTGTGGGTTAGTGTTCTGATTATGGTTCACTTTTAAGTTAAGCATATAATTTATTGAGTATAGATTTACAAATTATTTAATAATGGCATGGAGATGCTTTGCCGGCCTACAAAATATGGTTTAGCCTCCGAAATGCTTCTATCAAGAATATAATTTTTACAAGAGAAAAAATGGTATCGACCTGCAAAATATAATTTTCAAACTAAATAAAGAAATTCGTAAAAAAAATTTGTTACTGTTAAGATTTGTAAAAGTATCATTTTTGACCTTGCCGAAGTAATATGTGTGAAGAATTTAAGTTGGACTAGCAAGGAGCGGCAGAGTGAGTCGCGAGGCTTGGGAGAGGTGCGAGATGTTACACAGCGGATATAAATAAAAGAAGATTGTCCCCGAGGACCGCGGCCCATAATGTGCAGCGCGATCCACTTGCCACCGCTGTGTACAACCTCTTTTGATTCATTATTATTCTTGTTTTAATTGTAAGAGCCCAATTGGTACGTCTTAAAAAGATTACGGTTACAAGGTAAACAACGAGCTAAATAAAGGTAAAATTTTGATCCTCAGTTTACACCTTCTAATATAATTTTGTGGTTACCCCTAGTCTATAGAGGCTACATGATGCTTGACAACCTAATATCGAATCTTATTACCTTATAAGCAAATGGTTTCATTTATTGCCGACATTCATTTCATAAGAAAAGGTTTGAAATCAATTCACCATAACTTCAATTTTTTCAATTTGAAATATCTACTATTGAAAAAAGGTACAAATTTTTCGAATGCACAAGGTACCAAATAACGACACAAACAGGTACATTAAAATACTAGGGTGTATACGGCGGTTGTAAGTGGAGCAGGCTAAAGCTCGCACGATTAGGCGTCTCTCCGCGCCCCCCGCCACACGCGCGCCTCCAAATAAAAGTGCTGTGTTGTCGCGCGCCAGAATTACGACGCGATCGCCTTTTATTATCTCTCTTTTTTAATTCAATTTTACGATAAAGTCGCGTACACCTCGATGAAAGCGTCTTGGGCACTCAGTTTTTTAAGTGTTTACTAGAACCAGGCTCCAGTATGTACTCATTTCATTGGTAAATAAGGATTTTGATATGGTCCCTTTTGAGACTTTGACACGTACCTATTTCTATAGATTTTAAACAAAAGAAATACTATACTTGAGAACACCAAATAAGGATATATATTCAAATAAATCAGTTAATAAGACAAATTAAATGTAAAAACTAAAACCGTAAAAGTTTTATTTTCAAGTGCCAAGACTACATGAAATGTAAAACAAAAAATCACATGCTATATGACACTTAAATTTGACCTCACCCAACAAAATAGGGCCTTTGTTATCGCGGACGAAACTCAGGTGTATGTTGTCCCCGGGCCGCTCACTCCCGCCTCATTTGCATACAAGCTACGATTTGTGTATTGTTAATTAGAGCAACACAAACAGGTTCCGAATAATGCAGCCCCACCAAGACCGGTCCACTATGCTTTCTTGTTGCGCTATTATTGTTCCATCTGTTATTTAAATGGCAATAGATTACAACGAGCAATCCAAACGTTAATAAACAATTGAACATAATTAACACTGTATGTTAATTTTGTCAATATTGATTTATAAGTACCATCGCTTATTCAGCTCGCGCTGTTGTTAGAGTTGATTATTAATAAGCTTTTGTGTTCGCATAACATTCGCCCTAACAAAAGACTTCAACGCTATTGAAATCTTTCTTGTAATGGAATTAAAATGAATGGAAGTAAAAAATAAGCACAAGTTAACTGTTGTTGTTACTTACTGTAATTATTTATAAGTGAACCCATAAAAAAAACGATATTTAAAAAAATAATAATTTAAATATTTAAATCTACTTAATATGTCAAAAAAAAAGGGAAATAATTGCGAAAAGTTATGTCGTATCACGGTCAAGGTATCGTAAATATTAGTGTAGGCATGTGGCAGGCACTTAGACACAATATCGGTGGTGGCGTGATGCAGCGTTGTCGAGACAAAGTCGAAGGCGCTCGTAAATTCGTCCCAAAGGCGAGCGCGCGGCGGGTCGCGCACTCCACGACGCTTTTTATTGTCAAAACCCATAGTGACTCTGCCTTCCCTGATAACTTTATTGTTATTTACATCACTGAATTATCATTCCGATAGCCGTTGTTTTACATTCGTGTAACGTCGTGTCACAACCGGGCCTCGTATCTAAATTGCTTAATTGGAAAGTCTCGGAGAGAGGACGCTCGGATAACAGATATGAATATGTGTATTAGCCGAGACTGACCTTTCAATTGAGTCACCACAAATTATAGCCGACGACGGCTATTACACGATTTTATCAGTAATATACAAAAGTCACATAAAGTAATGTTGTTTATAACTTCTCTACATGGCGAAGTGTTTCAACCTGTTGTAATTGATATCTTCGGATGTTACATTTGTAGTTATCTATCTATTCTTCCGACGATGACAACAAAATATTAAGATTTATTTAATGGTATCTTGATTATTTTAATTTATATGAAGACTGATAATTCACATTGTTAGTCGACTTTACTAAAATGCAAAGGCAAATCCCATCGTAGAGTCCTGATTGTCGCCATCGGAAATATAGTTTAGTTACGTCCGTGGACCGGATGCGTGCCAAAGACACTAATGTGCGATATATTGCTGCCATCAAATGGCAATAAAAGATGAATCGATTACCAGCCGAGGCAAAACCGGCCGCACCGGAGCGACGGCGGCGGCGGCGGTGCGGTGGGTGCCCTCGCGCCTTCTAGGGTATGCACCCCTTAATCCCACATTTTATGCAACAATGATCGGATTCTGTCGTGAAAGAAGATATGTCGCGTTATATCCGCTTTTTGCAGGCAATTCCCATTTACGTCTCATTTCTGAGCGCGAATCGACAGTAATTTTATAATTTTAAAACTTTGGAACTCGAGCGAGTGGGCCAGACCCTGAGCTGAATAAGACTTTACGAATTTTTAAACGCGAATAAAGTCTTAATAAACACTTTTTATGGTAGCCTTGTAATTTTATTTGCATTCGAAATAGGGCTCGTGGCGCGTGTTAGGCTAATAAGGAATGGATGGCCGCTCTTTAACGATCTCCTTACGACGATGATATTTGCCGTCGTGTGGCAAATGGAATCACGTTTTATTACTTTAAGCATCATAAGTTCTTACCAAAAAGACACAGAATGAGTGTGGTCACCGGTGGCTTACTTATTTTACAAAATTACTCGCTGTTCGCAAGGAAGAAACGTGATATTATTACATGGAAACTTAAATAAAAGAACACACCTAAACTTTTATAGCACAAATATTTAAGACATACAGAAAAACAGCAACTATTGCTATTTTAACACACTAGAATGGCTCAATAAATATTGAAACGACTATTTGAATTGTTCCCGACGCATAAAAATAATATCTGGCCGCCGCATCTGTGGTGCTAATAAAATCCGCACAACATGTGGCTTTGCAAATGCGATCTATTTAGACTTGGATATCGTCGCAACGAGAATAATGTTATCCAGGCACACCTCAGGCCGTGTCACTCGCAAGGGCGTGTCGGAGATAAGTTTACATATTCTGTATGCATTATGCAAATTGAAGTTTTATGTTAAGCTTTAGCGGGGATAGGGGAGGGGGGAGTGCGGTGCACTGCTGCCTTCGCGACATTTCACTCCGCCACTGACGCGCGTCAATCTTGACTTTGACACTCGTGCGCACCACACATTTAGATAAACCGTAATTAATGCGCAAGGACGTATCACGTTCGGTACTGCACTTATGTTCAACTAAATTACTGAGCAGCGTGATTGGCACGCCACTTTATATACATTTCTGCTTTGTTTAACAAAATCATTAAAACGTTAACATTCCTAAAGCTAAATTTATATTTAAGATACTAAAACAGAAAAAGAGATCGATGATCATTCTAAAGTTAAATATCTCAAAATTGCTTAAGATGACTTTTTTTAAATTATTCTTAGGTGTAACCTAGACCCTAGTTTTTGGATAACAAATCTACAGTTCAAATAAGATTTATAAATTTTGCTTGCTTAACTTTACGCACAATTTTACCCAATAATACTACAATAGAATTGTAACTCCTGATTATTATTGTTCTATTTGAGTACAATACATTAAAGTCTCTCAAGTTCCACCACCTCTATTAACCTGCAATCGCCGCCGGGTATAATTCGACGTCAGAACCTGAAACAAGTACGCGCCCGATACTTAAAACTGATGACGAAATCAATTTACCACTAATTGATATTATTGTGAATATTAAACAAATTAATCGACGCAATCGTAATTTAAATGCCTTGCAATTATGGCCGACGTTATTATCTCTGTATTTATCACTGTAAACACGTTAATTTAAGACACAAGTCATAAACTTTTATAAGTTAAGTCTTTATTCATTCATAACTGCCTGTCGATCAATGTCGGGTTGACAGCTTGCTTTTGAATTAAACATAATAACTGTGTAACTGTTTACCTCAAATTATAATCAATCTCGATTGCGGTTTTCTTTTGTATTTTCTTTGCTATTATTCCAGGATGTAAAATTCTTAGAAGTTATATAGGTGGCTATATAGTTAAAAGCACAATGTTGGTTATATAAGCTTAGGCAATATGCGTCTAAGTTATGCATTAAATTGTTTTTTTTTTGTACATTGAAGATTTCTTTAAATCACAGCTAGTTCAGCAGTGAGATCCCAAGTAAACGATGAAAAAGCCTACGTTATTTTTACATAATCATTGAACTAGTTAAACAAATAAATAAAACCTTTTTATACACACAAAATGTGTATGCAAGTGCAAAATTGAATGTAAAGTGTAATGCACTATTATCTTGATCTCAATAATAAGATAAGTAGTGTCGCGGGGCGGCGAGGCGGGGAGGCGGGGAGGCGGGGAGCGGCGGTTCATTCATCAAGCCTTCATAAGGCTCTAAACCTAATTCGACACAAGCTGCCTCGCAACATCCGCTCTTGCAAAACGTTATTTCATTCATAACTTTAGCGCGTGCCGTGTTTACACTGAGCTCAAAACAATGCTGCTAATTAAAAACTGGTATGGTGTGGTTGGAATAAAACTTAACAGTACTTTTTTAAACAATGATAGTGGATAATGGTTGTTGTATAGTTTTATGGTTGGTTATTAGTTTTTGTTTATTATCAATGTTTTAAATTGAAGTACTATAAAAAAAAATTGTGTTGTTGGTACTCCAGATTTAATATTGAGAAAACCTTATATTCTTTCGGTGTAATGTTTTTCGAATGAGAGTGATGACAAATAAAAATTGTTATAAAACCGCAATATAAAAATAATTTGTGAAATAAGGTTTTGTGGATGTTGGTATGACCACAGCCGATAGTGTTTGCCGCACCCACGCGACAGCGAGCGACGGAAAATAACATTTAAGTTGAGCCGATGACATCAGCGCCTGAGCCGCGCCGCGCGCCGCGCCCGCTACCGCGCAGCTGCACTCCGCGCACGCGCACGCAATCACGATCTTATAAAAATACAAGCTTATTCTGACAACGATCATAATAATAATTGTATTAAGGAACTTATGACTATATGTTCTTGCTACTTTTTTGTCTTTTTATGTGCCGTGTAAATGGCAATAGTTCCACCTGTGTTTAACGTAGGTAAGCATGCTTTGAATAGTGCAACTAAGTAAACCTCAACGTCGGTTTTGAATGTAAAAAATGCTTCTAGTTTTTATTGTTTAGACGAAAATACGATCGTTGCAATTTAAACTGATTGCTCTTGGTATTTCGACAAGGATCAGTGTCAGAGCCATCGTTCACAGCAAATGGTAACTAATCAGTTACTTCCCTAAAATTTATTAACTTCACTAATAATAAATTTAAACATTATAAAGGGATTGAACGTGAGTCGGCCATAGACAAAACGTCGCGCTCGATCTGGGGTAAGACAATCCGTGCGATGAAAGCAGTCTCGCTCTTCCTAAATCAACGTCAAATTACCACCTTTTAATCTTTTGTAAGCGATTCGGTTACACACGTGCTCTCTACTCGACTAAATAGTCGCAGCGTCTGAAATACTGACAGAGATTGCCGTATAAATCTGACGTTTGAGAAATTTTACACGTCTTTGTTACAAATATATGTCTGTCGGCGAGCAGCTATATTATTTTACTATTAGCCCGTGAATGGAGCGCGATGTCGTAAATGACCCATTCTTTTGTGGTAAGTTTCGGGTTAAAATTTATTGTAGCGCTAGGTTTGAAATAGTTATTTAAGATAGAATCGCTGTAAAATTGGGTAATTTTACTCTTTGTGCACCGAGGGTATTATGTAATAAGAATCGGGCGATGTCGCTGAGAGATCATCGACACTTAAGGCTTTATAGACAATAAAGCAGACAAGTGTAATGGGATCTCACGTGCCAGCGGCCTACAGGACGGGTCGGAGGGCATTCCGTTAGGACTCATTGTGAAGTGATTTAGGACTCAACGAGCCCGCAGTTGTAAAGAATACTGCACATAAGGAAGTTGATTTGCAGATGTTGCGGAAACCAAATTATATTGTGCCTCTAATCCAATCTATTAAATACAGTTTGAACTTTCACTGTCAGACAATAGAGCTACTCAAGCTTAAGTTTACTGTAATTGTACAAAGGATTTATGATATTAGTTACAATTCAGTTCTTGCTTAGACATGTCGTAGATTAGGGTTATTCGAATAAGATACCAACTTCATTACGAGTTGAGATTTTGACCTTACTGAAATATATACAAATATTTCCTTTTTAGAACCTGGTTTGTAATCCATGTAGTCATACTCGCAATTTTGGTAGGATTTATTATTTGATCTTTTTTTCTATAAGTCCTTTTTTGTATCAGAACCTAACTAACTTAAAATACTTGAACTTATAACTTAGAAGGAGAGTTCAAGTAGCTCAATTCAGTAATAATTTAATTCCAACGATCTTCTAAGGTTACCTAGCTGAAATTGAATCGTAGTTCTGTTAAGTCGACTGATGGTAATTTCAAACGATAGGCTTTATAAGTTCACGGACGGAGATTGCCAGTGAAGATAATTGTCTTGAGTTAATGTTGGCTAAACAAAGTGCGTATGTTATATGAATGACGGGCGTGCGGCTCGCGCCTCGGGCGAGTGCAATAGGAACTCGTATGGGAAACCTTCGGACATGTGCTTTAAATGCATTTACTATGGTCTGCACTTACAAACCTAGATAGGATATACAAAAAAATGTACTTATTTGAATCTATTTTCTTTTTCTTTTTTTACATATAGAGTATCTAGAGTTTTACTTAGTTTATTCTATTGAGAATGGAGAAAGATTTCCTAAATACATGAACTGTATAATTACATAAAAAACATGACAAGTAAGTATCCATTAAGTTCATGGGTCCTAAAAATAAATATGTGCCGTGGTCGAGGGCCAGCCCTCGGTTGATATGGGCCAACACAATGGCCTGCACACACGTGCACCGATCCATTACACGGGATAAGTGCGGCTAATTCCCACTCTTGAGCTGCGTTCACGCGTTAGAATAACGATCGCAGGGAGTACTAATAGGTATAAACTCGAATCATCGATTCATTTACGTATCTACAAAATATTGTATTGAGTTTGACATGCTGTCTATGTCTAAGCAAATATTTATGAGAATAATTTACCAATAATATGGTCCAAACTTTCTGTAGCTAACTAAAGCTTGGCAACCACAGAATAAATAGTTTCATAAATAAAATATGACGAAGCAAATGTTGTTTCATGAATTTGAGCAAGAGTTGGCAGTTTAACATTTGTGTCAGTTGTTTCACTGTAAATCTCTCAAGTGACCAGTAATGTTCGAGCACAATCACTTGCTCTATGTATGAGGTGCTTATTCATTTGTGCGTCGCAGTCGGCTCGTTAGCAATTGGACATGCCCGTTGCACGAAATATTTCAGCGATTGAAGCGGCGGTAAATTGCGCGCAACAATAGCACGCGTCCGCGGCATGCGCCTGCGCCAGTACGAGACCCTATTTACTACAAGAGTTTTACGATTCACTCGTTATCTTTAAATTATGTTTACTGGCTTACAGCGAAATTATATAGCTTTGATGTGACACAGTTGGCACTTGCATTCTCAGCACATAAGTTGTTTTTACAGTCGTTGTTTCACCCCCATTCGAAAGCAATAAACAACCAGCCATTGACAGTGTAGAGTATAAGCTTACGGAGCGGAAAACGACATAAAGTGACAACGATTCCCATAGGCCGTACCGCTCGTATTAATTACAGCGCAGTGATCCGAGCGGCCGTCGCGCGCGCATCCATCACACGCGTCAGATAGCGCGTTATGAACGACGCACAGATTTGTACTCGTAATTTGTACCACTGTCATCACATTTCAAAGACAAATATAAAGGATTGAGGACCGGAATGACAAGTGTCAACGGGCTCATTCGGTTGGTATTTTAAGAGAGGTTTTTATTTAACACGAGCAACAAGAGGTGGATTGATCGAGACAGGTTTCAAGTGCCGTTCGATGGCCAGGTAACGTCGCCTCGACGCGAGTCCTTTAGTGTCTCGCCCAGCGTTCCGAGAAATGTCCTTACCTAACTCTTCACGTTTTACCAACAACAATCACATGACTCTGCTTATGTTTCTTCTTTCTGATTTTATTACTTATTGCCAGCTTTTGTCCACCTCTAATGCAACATGCATAATATGAAGGTTTCATCAAGCTGTTCTAGTATTTTCAATGAACATAATAGTATATTGACAGCGATAGAGTTCGTCATTAAAATTTTGTATCGAACAGGTTCGCTATTACAAACGCTTTGCAATGAAAACCTTGAAGAGATCATCAGGGATGACATTATCTTGGCATTTCACATAATTTGTTGCAAAGGCTACAATTTAGTACCAAAAATATGCGTCGTGTGTCGAATATTAATTGACCAAGTATCGGGTCTGTCGTCGGTTTAAAATTACACGCACTGATGGTATCGGATGCGCCTGCGCCGACGGCAGCGTGTATGCGTCAAAATTTAATTACCCGCGAATTCGCCACTCACTCACGCACGGTGGCGATGCGATGGTCGAGATTCCGAGATTCCTATCGGCCGGCCGCGACTTCACAACATCCGCTCACATTAACGCGACGATGACGGACCGTACGCTCAAATGCCAATCAATCTTGATAGACAGTCGTTTGATTCTTGAAACTTTTGTACTCCTATTTCATTATTAGGATTAGGCAAACCAGTTTATTCTAATACGTCCTTAGTTAATGATTATGATCATGTAAAGTCGTTGATATCTTGACGAATATAGACAAGATATATTATACGTAAATACTTGAGGGTTCGACTATAATACAGTTTGGAAGTAATTAAAGACAATAGTGGCGAATTAGCGGTAACTAATGGAACATTCATAAGCTTTTATTCCCGATCATCTAACTGTTCTGCCGAGTCATCAAATATTAATTAAGAACTGTGAACACTCGGAATATCATCTCGATCGCGCTGGCTGTGTCGCCTCGTACATATTTATCACAAACATTGTTCAGTATTATGCTGGCTTCACTTGCATTATGTTATTTATGAGTTTTGATAGCCATACTTGTTTTGCCACCTTCGAGGCGAGATATCGAGATAGAAGAAGTGAGTCGTGACGGGTGTGGCTGTGATTCACTAGTCATTGTAATTTCGTAGAAGAAACAGTGTTGTGATTTTTTAATAATCTGTTCGTTAATAATAGCTTAATTGATGGTCGATGATTCATTTGAACGGCGAGGACCGTCGTCATTTGTTAGTTGTCGATGTTTGAGTTTTTAATTACACGTAACTAAAGATGTGTTATTAGAGAGGCGGGGTGCAATGTTTTCGTCACGGCTATCCCGCAACGAATGATGCGTGCTCTCTTGTTCCTTTTGGACAGGCGTATTTACGCTGTTGAAATGATCTCACTGGCTATGGTGTTATAAATAACACATGTGCACAATACAACAAAGTACGAACAAAAAGCTTTGAAATAATGTAAAGAGTTTTAAAGCACTCTTTCTTTAAACTTAAGAATTGATGTACAATGCATTTCAATTTACAGATATAAAAACACAATAAAACAATAATAATATGACGAACGAAACATAAATATTAAATTAACTGTTGACATTACGACGGCTCATCAATCTTTGTCTATACTTAGATTCGTATAATAACATATTCATAATGCGTGGCCAGGTCACTTCCTTCATTCATTTGGAGTTTTTGTTGCTGAAGCCAAGATATTTATTATAATTATTGATGTACTTTTTATTTGTTAAGAAATAGTTCAAGTCTGATTCAAAACACAATGAAGTTCAAATGTCATAGCAATGTATCTGAATGCGCACGGGCAGCTCGCGTAGAGTCGACATGCAGTCGCGCCCTGCTGCGCAGTGACATGTCAGCGGCGCTCGTCCAGCCCTCAGCTAAGACAAAAGACAAATTAATTTTGTACACAAGGCATTTAATTTGAATGTGAATAGCATGAAGTGCGACGAATGGCCGCGGAGAACAATGGCCGGCGCCGACGGTCCCGCCTTTTTGTTTTACACTCAATGAAAGTAAAAAGTATAAAATCTAAACGTTCAACAGACAATTCCGTATTATGATATGGACACAGTAATGGAGGCCTGGCGAGGCGCCTAATAGCTTATAATATTAAATGTACGTGATGGAGCAGAGCGAAGTGCAGCCCCGGCCTCACAGGTCAACGCGGCCGGAAATAATCGTCGAGTGTAAAATTTTTGATGATAATGCGATGAATTATCCCAGAATGGTGGCGGCTCAAATTGCTTACACACAATTCGATGTTCCTCACCATAAAACGGGGCGCCTGAGTATTGTCTTGTAATGCCACGTTATTCCTATTTTATTTTGATGCTCCGCTTACACCTGAAGCCGCGGGCTTTAAGTGTTTTGAGTACTCAACTTCTATCGATATAAAGTGTAATCAAATTGTGTTAACGTATTGATGTTTCGTTAGATTGAAAGCAAGTTTTGATTAAAACTCTTCTGTCCGCAACAAATGTTGAGTGATGGAAATAAGTCAGCTCGAGGCGACGGATGCTACACACCTAACGACTGGGCGCGTGTTTACTTTATATCATTAGTCCATCAATCAAGCTGTGTTGAATCGTAACTGTTAGTTAAACACTAACAATCATTGGGTCCGTGGTTGGGGCGGCCATCAATCAGCGGCTGTTGACGCGGTGCCTTCGGGTGTCGTCGGCGTCGCCCGCGCATCTCGCCGCTGACCGCGCGCGCCTCAACGCCCTCTAATGACAGCCCTCGCGCCGACCCGACACATCCAATTCACATGTTAAATGGAATTCCCTTTGCGCCTCAAAATGACGAACGTCTATGTTATTAAAGTGTTTGTTTCTTAGACGTTTTATGTTTAGAAGTTTTAACCAATTAGTGCTACCGTGTCGAAAGGATAATGTTGTGATGAACGTATAAAACGTTTAGCGCGTTAAAAGCGGAGCCTTGTCGGCGGCGATAACAAAGTACCAACGAGGATATCGGGCATAAGGCACACCCCTATGCAAAGAACTTGGAATTACCTAAAAATTAAAAATAGTTCAGGATATGTAAATTCAAAATACATAGTACCTACTTTAATTCATTTAAAAGTTTCATTTTATTCTTATGTAACTCACCAGTGACATCAGTTAATTTATATGTTTAAATTAGCCGAGTGACACTGCGTTTCGATGATGCATTTGTACTATTATTGATACGCGACGTGACTCGTATAATAAGAGAATTGATTTGATATCTTAAAGCAGCTGCAATGACAATTGATCGATTCTTTGAAACGAAGATTCGAGTGATCAAATGTTTCATAGAACGTACGCAAGTAGTGGGATGACTTCATATAACTCTACATATATGAACCGATTTTAGATATTTATGTTTTAAGATAAGTATTTTTCTATTATCAGTATAAGTATAAATAATAAATGAGTGAAATATGTTGCTCTGAGATTGTTTAGTCTTGAATGATTGGGTTAAAAAAGAACTCTTGTAGAAGTGAATTTTTCTTTATTGCACTTTGTCTTCTGAGTATTACACCAATTGGTAATATTTATCGTCTGATAACAGTTTTACTCCTTCTATCTATTTGCCTCAAGCTATTCCATAAAACTAATTTGATTTAATTGTTAACACGACAGCTATAAAGGCCTTATTACAAGTCACATAACAATAAATAACACGCAACAAAATCGTATCTAGTGCGGAGGCTGTCATCGATTCGGTTTAATTTAATTGACTGAGCATGTCGATGATAAATGTAAGCGGGGTTAAGCATATGCGCGGGGCTCATGAATAAATCGGCCCTCGGTGAGACGAGCTGATTTGCGATAAGCTTGTATTTATTGCGTTATTTGTGCGCACCACCTGACGGAGACGGCGAGTAGCCGCCACCGCAGGAGGCGCTCTATTGCCTTCAGGGAACGGTACGACTGACCCCTAGAGCAGAAGCGGGTGCGACAGCGGGAGCGGGAAGAAAAACCTTTCCTGATTTCTGTTTAGTTAAAGATGTTAGAAGAAAAAGAAACTCTACAATCCAAAAGCCGTAGAAAACCTATAATAGACTAAATAAACCCTTCACAGACCTCAAATTTTAGTCGTCATGACTATTTAGAACAGTCATCAGTCACATCCTATGCAAGAAAGATAAGGTAGGTAATTTCCTATGGTTTTTAGTTCTGGTTGTTATATAAGTAACTAAATGCTTTGCCAAAACTTCAACCGAGTAGTTCAATTTTTGATTACTTGAGATATCTGTATGAAAATTAGAAAAAGCTGGTCTCGTTGCAAAACCGGGATGAAGTAACGAAAAAGCAAAATTCTTATTTTAGAACTAGCTGTTGCTTAGTGATCTTTTTCAGGCTATACACGGCTGGTGAAAATCTCTGAATGTTCTGGATAAATCGCTCCCGCTCAGCTTACGATGGCCCAGCGGGTCTTGCGCGGCATCCCTCCCGGGAACAAGCGTGCGGAACGCGCCCCTCGCCACATAAATCACGGCGGACATAACAGCATTAACTGTTGATGGATTTCGCCATTCAATGCTCAGCGTTGATATCTGTACAAATTGCCTCCCTGCCTCTTTCATTGTCTTCGATATACGAACTGAAAGATTTCATACGTTTGCTTCGACTTACTTAACTATAAGTGCAGCGCATTTTCTCCATTACTAGAGTTATTTCTCCGTGAGGATGAAAGCTTGTAATTGTATATCAATGAGGCATACAGAAGCAGTTCTTGACTCAGTGACATTTAATGCTGGCAACCTAATTATATTAAACGATATTCAGTTGCGCAACGATGAGTGCCGCGATATATTCTCGTGTAGGCAGATATTAGAGGACAAGACGAGTAATTGGACTGCGCTGGAGCACGCCAGCTATCAATTATGTTTATGTGAATAGTAATTATTTTATTATGCAAGTTGATTGAATGAATTTCATTTGTGGCGCTCTATTTATCGGCTGTCCCTTTCTCTTAATTATTTATCACTAAATAACCACAGCATAGTCAAATTAAAAGATTTGTAATATTAATTAACAAACAAATGAACTGGTAACAGTTCAATATATCTGCGTTTCGTAAACGATTCCAATCGTAATCAACGTAAATTAGTCAATACTGAACGCAAACAAGCATAAGTTACTGTGGACGTCAAAAATAAATTTATGTTCATGTAATGATATTCCGAAAGCGATACAGAGTACAAGTTGGTACCGAACGCGTACAAAGTGAGCAAGAGGCGCACGTCCGTACGCGGCCGCAGGCGCCGATACACGTCGCAAACTAAAAATGTGTATAAATTATGAAGATTACATGAAAAAGAGAAATGTGTTACATTTAATTTTATTACATACGATAACTTATGGGCTAGGCACGGCACTCGCTTGAAAAACACGTTGCTCCGACTTAACACCTCGACAACAACGTAACATGTTTGCTACGAGCTAACAATTTTCGACTCAATAATCATAGCCATAAGGCATACAATGTTCTGCCTCTCGTGTTTTAATTAAGGCGTTTAACAAATGATAGTATATCATAGTTACATACAGATCATTTGTGACATTAAAATATCAATTATTTATGGTGTTGAGATAGAAACAGCTTTTCGAGAAGAACTTATCATGTGGCTTATCTCTATGCAAAATTGTTAATATTATAAACGAGCTGCAAAACTATAGCCTGCTACTTTTAGATATCATATAAAAGTCTAAGTACTACATTATGTAATAGCACCATGAAAATAAATAGGTAATTTAATTTATTTATCAATGTAGATAGAAAACAGTGATTGTAATAAAGATCCCGAGCTGTTTAAAATACATTGCAACTCAATTTAATGTTGTCATTACATAGATATCATTGACAATTTTGTTGTCTAGCAGTTGTCAAGCTTTGGGCCTTGAGTTAAATTCTCAGGTCGTGCTAATCTCATTAGCAACTCAATGTTGCAAAACTTTCTGTAAATAGAAGTGTCATCGTCAAAATTCTGATCCAAGCCAACTGGGGGTTATGTGCTCCCTGAACATCTATCTGGAGCGTGACGGTACTTAGGCCATTTGGCTTAAACCATTAGTTATTCGATTATTATTTGTGAAGCTTTCTTTCTTCAGCTTTAACTCGACGGAGTTGCGTGACTTTTATCTTGATGGCCTTGTAAAACACAAAACATGATAATAACTTGGTAGAAACATAATTTCATGTTTATTTATTGGCTGTTTACGCTCAAGTTTCTTTATGGCGGTGGTGTCTATTATCAACATTATAACTTACCTATAGATACTGTGTTATCGGGGGGACATAAAACTGGTACAAACCTAAGACCCCGCAATCTGGTATTAATGCGATATGGTGACATTTGAGGACGTTTTCCGCATGATCCTCGATATCGTCCGAGGACATAAAAGGTTCTATTAATTTAGGTTTAGATATTTTGTCGGGGATTGCAGACGCCTTAGCAGATGTTATCAGCGGTAATTTGTAGAGGGCAGACTAATCAAAATATTTGTTTATCGGCAAGTGAGGCTGATCGCGATGTTTATCGAGGCTCATAATGTCCGCTTGTCGGCCGATAGCTTATCTCTGAGGCCGCGGCTTGTCGCTTAAGCATAGCTTACATATTCCTCGCAACTTTATAGCTTTTCGTGAATGTCTGTTTAGGTGAGTGACAAGTTGCGGCGCCTTTTGTGTTTATGTAAATGATGCTTCACGGAAACATTTTAGGAATGAGAAAACTTTGGGTATTTTGAATTAAAACGAAATTAACAACATTTTTATTCAAAACTATCGGTGGACGAACACTTGTTTGGTAAACTGAACTAGCTTCCGAAAAATTACCATTCTAAAACCAAAAATAGTAGCTCTACATGAAAATGAAATGCTGGTTACGTACATTTAAAATAAATTACGAAATGTTAATAAAAAACAATAGATATATTTGTGATAAACGTATTGTTTTAACCCCAATCTACAAATTACGTAGCAAATTTAAACAGTTTTTGCCTACTTGAGGCAAATAATGTATTTGAACACGTAGTAGTCCAAAACCAATTAACGTGGAAACTTGACCATCGGAATGTCACAACAACAGTCAAACTGGCAAGATAAGGTGATCATGGGTGAACAAAAAATATTTGTCGTAGTCTGCTAATGTGTAACTAAGGCCGTGAGTGACACGGAAACTCTCTTCACACACGCCTGACCTCCTACAAAGGAGTTTTGTTTGTCTTGTGTCGCTACTAAAATATTGAAACGAGCACCGAGTGCGTGCTTGCCCCTGTGACGTGCTTGTGAATGGTGGGATGGAGGTCCAGTGGAAGCGAGACTCCATCTTCATCTATAGCTTGTGTGTTAACCAAGGGAAAAGTAAGGCTTTTCTCCGTCAAAAGTCAGTTTAAGAAGTGATTGGGGGTCCATATTTCAGAATATAGGTCAGCAAGGAATTAAGACAGCTCGAGATTTTAGAAGCAAACACATTTCATAACGTACTTGTATTCAAATAAGTAAATATATTTGATCTGAACTATTTATCAAGTTACTAATTAAGGTGGAAGGTTCATAATGGAAAATCCTTTGAAATAAAGTTTACTACAGTTGCGTTAATAGTTCCCACTAAATAAAAACATTTTTTCAAAAGCTATGTAATTCAGTGTGCACATTCTTTATAAGTTGAGTCTCACGCGCATGTTTGCTCTGGCGACAACGGATGGTACGGTTCACTGGTGCAGTGTCCGGTAGAGTTCACTACATGGGCACTGCGAAATCACCAGCCTCTGTTAACTTACTGTCAAACAAGACAGCTAGGAAGTGAACGGTGAGACCTGACGACTGACTGTATATGCGGAAGATGCGTGTAAGAATATGTTTGCGCTTGAGTCACTATTTAAGTAGAATGCGCTGTTGTTTAGGTGCACAGGTCAATCTGGTATTCTGACTGACTAGAATGTCACAAGTGTGAGAAACAAAGTGACAGTTAAATCGAACAGGTGATTTTATGGGCGTGTTCTCTCTTTCATCTTGGACATAATAATTTAACAACAAGTGACTTCCCAGAAATCGACTTTCAATTGACTTTAAAAGCACGATGGCTATAATTGACAGGAAACAATGCATTGGCCGAGCCTGCAATCAAATTGAAAAGAATAAATATAATTCTAAAGCATAATATATTCTCGGCTTGCAGTAGATAAACGTAACGAAGTCATGCACGGTCGTGTTTTGTTCAATATTGGACGATTTTGTCTCAATAATTCCAGCGTAGGGCCGGTGTCACGCGAACATTCGCCAAGACCAATTAGTTGGCGCCTTGCTCGAACCACCTGAACAGTGCACAATAAATCAATAATTAAACAGTTCATCTACCGGCAAATGCTGATTTATTCGTCCCTTCTGGCCACGCTCGCGTCTGAATGTCGCGCGACTTATTATTGCCTACCTATTGCTGATTGCGATGTAAAATACTACACACGTAACTGTTACATGCCTGCCATTATTTATTTTTGTGTTACGTATGAACTGTTGACAGATATAACTACCGTTGCAGCGTTTCAACAGGTCGTGAATTCATCAGTAATGTAGTGTCAATGATCTATTTTAAAAATTATACTACTTATTACATCATTGAAATAGATGTCATCAATGACAAAACTTTACAGTTGATATGATACCTATGTCTTTTTATACGAAGTACCTATATGAATGTTCAATAATATCTACATAAAAAAATGAGGATTTATGAGAGGAATGTCAGTCTCTCGCGGTTATGTATCACCTTCTAATTGTAGCATGTAATGTAACATATATGCAAAAAGTAATTGCTACTGGTTTCAATCTTTTTTATTTATATTTGGAGTTTGAATACCTATAATTACCATTCATTTGATTTTTATTGAAGCTGTCATACTCTGACGATTTAATATGTAAGTGTATTTATTTTATTAGTCTGTACTCGTGAGCTTTGCCCAACCCCGAGCGTTGAGTAGTCTCAGGGTCAAGAGCGCTAACCAAACCACACCCGTTTCCGTCAATAGAGTTCAAGCATCAGAGTTAAATGGTTTTGGTTAGTGAGAACTGAAGTCACACGGCATACTAACACGGATTAATAACCACCACTATCTGATTGGTAAATTCCCGCAATCAGCGTTGAAACACGCTAATGCGTTGAGCACAGAGATTATTTGTTTAACTTTTCTTTGTTAATTTCTCTCTAAGCGGCACAAAGTGAAAGATTAAGTGTAGTTTACTTTGTGCATTAACGAGTATGTCTGATCTGAACAGGGCTGAGTTTTCACACACGCTGTGCCCTTATGTTTGTACATGGAGTTAGTGACCGTACGTAACTGTCGCGGATGACGACAGCACGCAACGCGGTAATGAAGTCCACCAGCGTGCACTCCACCGCACTACACTAAATAACAACGTATGAATGTAGTTTTAAACGTTTCGATAAGTGGACGAACTTTTTGTTGTAAACGTTGAAGATTAACAAGCATAAACAACATGGCAAGCGTTACTGACTAGTAATCATTACTAAGAACCCTCGAAACTGCGCGCTTGTAATCTTGAGCATTTCAAATTAAAGTAAATTAAAGACATTGAACAACTATCTTACGCGATGTGTTGCAGTGGCGTCAGGCTTTGGCCGGCGACAGCACTCCGTCACCACGAGGGCTCTTCGCGAGCCCTCCGAGTGTTTTCATACACACACAACGCGCGGACGTGTTAATTCTTAGACACTTGGTTTTTTACCGCGGTGATCGACGACTGTGGGAACGTTTTTGGGTGCCTTCGTTAGAAGTACCTACTCCACGACGTAACGAGCAAACAGTCGGAATAACTCCAAGTATCGCTCCTGCGTTAAGTGGCTGTGCGACGTACGTTGGAATTTATGACATTTCACGTGTAGTCAATAGGCGATCGAGTTCGAGCTAGCCGAGAGATACAAAGATGTGAGTTATAAAAATCATTTTGGTCTCCAATTTGAACATTATTGTCTGCGAGACGAGAAAGTTGTCGATGGCGCCGACACTAATAAAACGTGCGACGGTGGCAGGCACGCGCGGCCGGGCGAGCGATCCGCGTGCCATAACTCACGCATCCCGAGCCACTCAGCTGAGCCTATCGTTTTTAATGCTGATATCAGTGCGAGAAATGCATCGTACAAGATGATATCTGTCGGCGCGGATCATACATTACCCTGACAGGACAACAATAAAGCTGGTTACCTGTTAGCGCCGATGCTCGGGGAGTACGTGCAGACAAATGGAAGACAAGTCGATCTTTGACCTGAACTGGTCATTTCACCTTCGACTTTGTATCGTGAATGTAATTTTACCTTCCAATTCCCTACAGAAAACGATAAACCTATATAATTATGTAGTACCTTACACAATATATACCTATATACTTACCATATAAACTACTATCCTGAAAACTTTAAATTCATTCAGTTGATTTAGATTTCACAATAATGTATTTTCCCTTTGAATCATAAACCATTATTGATATGAAATATTTAAATGTGCGGGAAAATTTCGTTCATAGACTTTCAGCTGTAATTAATCCTTAACGTTTCCGTATTCAATCGTAAAGAAAGAAGAGCTATTGTTTGTTATAATATGGTTTACATTTTTGGGTTGAAACCATGGCTCGACTAATGAAGAGCCAAGTACGTTCGATTTATAAGAAGTCAGGCAAATATTCCTAAACTTTGAAAAGTAAAGTGCAATTTTATACCTTACTATTCGTATATCCATCCACGGTATCTAATAGACCTTGTGCACTACAAGAGCTACCAGTCACCTCAACGTTTAAAACTTCATAAAATTTTCTTATCCAAAACTTGATCGAAGTATCTCAAAACAAATTCATAAATATAGATACATATTATATGTGATTAAATAAATATATGCTTCTTCAGTTGATGAAGATTCAGTATGACTCTAAGATTGGGTTATTCAAATTCGAACAAATCATTTGCAAACTTCGTATAACAACAATACAGTGTAACTTGACCTCTTCTATTGAGTTTGTAGGTCAAGTTAAAATTGTTATAAATCAAAACTAGACGCCTACCTAGATTTTGCTAGGTCACTCGACTGTGGGTTAACAACCAATCATCTTATTATCTACCAATATAATGACTTCAAAGAAACACTTTATCTAATAAATCTCATTGGACCTAATTTTCAAGTGTTTGGCTTTATTTAAAATTTGTATTTTTCTAGATTACACCTAAATTTATTGTTTGATGCATTAATAGTAAATTAGTCAATAAAAATCTAAACTTCGGTCTTCTAGTCAGGTGAAGTTGATGGTGAATGATGATATAAAGATATGGGCAAATAAAATTGGAACTTGTTTTCTTTTGGTTTTGGAAATTGGATGTGCGTGAGATTCATGTCTTTGTATCATTTCAAATTATTGCAAATCTATTTGCTAATATAGAAGGCACTTGTAACAAAACGTCAATCTAATTCAGTACTGGTGGTTTGCCTTTACCCAAATCTGGAGCAACTGTTATCAAGCGCAGAAACCCTTGCTGGTTGACAGGTTGTTGACGAGAATCACTTTGTCTCACAGTTACTAATATCCGTCCATGAATACATTACAATAGACAAATTGAATTCTCAAATAGATTTACATAAATAGTGTGCAATAGCAGTGCTATTATAATGCTATAACGCGTTGTAAGACAATGGCTGCGCGGGGCCGTCCCACCTCCCACGTGGGACGCTTGGTAGACGCGAACGTACACGGTGCGCGGGCGCATGCTAATCGCCTCTAATCACGGCTCGATCGAGAGCTGATTCATCTCGGCCTTACGATCCTTTATTCTGTTTATTTACCAATCAGTGTAGTTAATACCCGCCGCGACCATAAAAGCAGATATATTTGTCTAGTGTCGTTCTCAATTAGTAGGTGGCGGCGAATCGACGCCATATGTGGTCGTAGTTAGCGTCGACTTTAAAAGAATATTTTTTGTTAATGTGAAATGTAAATGAAGGAATATCATTAATGTTTGCCCCTTCAATTTCCTACCGTTGCCTTTTATGGTAGGAAGTTCGGGTTAGTCGCTCGGACGCTGAGCTAACCTACTGATTTTTCCTCCATTTATTTTTGAAGCATTCGAACAAAGAAATGCTTTGTGGACATTTCTTGATTTATGAGGTGCCTTCATTCTATTTTATTGTTTATCCTTCTGGCCTTCCTTCTGTACAGATGTCGTTGATTAGTCCTTGTAACAAAATCAACGTTCAGCAGCTTCTGTACCTAAAAGAGTTTGATTTTCCATACAGAAAACCCTGAAATATCTTGGAAGCTCATCTCAAACATTGCAAAATTATAATTTATCACAATATATTTACCGTACTAGCTCGACATGAACTACTAAATTCTGCAATGGCATATCTTGAGAAAGATGCGCGAATGAACGTCGATATTATATCAGTCAATGCGAGGGCTCTGCCGATGACGTCACGATTCCTGAATAACAACAACGTGGAAGTTCTTTTCTTTGTCACAGCTACCTACTTTGAAATGTCTTCTTTCGCCCGATAAATACCTAACCTTAGTCCTCCACATATGTTACTTCCTGTAACATGAGCTTTGCATATATTAATTTTATGAAGTTGTATTCAAATTACAGCCCATTTATAAGCTAGGTATAATTTATGACTCGTAGCCTAAAACATGCATTTTCCAACATAGAATTCCAACCGAAAGTCGAATACATATTAATTGCGACGAATCTTTAATGTTGTGTGGCGCCAGGTGTTAGGCGCGTCACGTCGCCACTCGCTTTAATTTCGTTGATTGCGAAAATGTGCCCATGCGCAGGTGCGGCGAGGGTGGGGGAGGGGTGGGGGAGGGGCGGGGAGGTGGCGCCCGGTGGCAGGTCCGCCCAACTCTTTGTTTACGTAACGCCCCCGCTTATTACACGAACAGTTGTTCGATCATGCCGAGGCAACTGCTATTATAGACCTTCTTTGATGATTGGGTGTTGGTAATTATTCTTCACAATCGGTAATAGAAACCAACAATAGAGACAGAGACTCGCAAACCCCCTGACAAAAAATAAGAGCTTACAAACCAAATCATAACGATTCTAAAAGAATAAAAAAAGCTGCTAGTTTTGAAAAGGTTTGCAATAACAAGACGTTATAAGGATATTGCCTCGATGTTCAATCTTCAATGCAGTTATACCTTAGTCTTAATGCAGAGTTTGTGTAACCTACATTCATAATCGGCCATTACCGTGCACAATGTACGAGTGATGGGTTCATTCGCGACGGAGCCAGTGTGGGCGCTG
Source organism: Autographa gamma (assembly GCA_905146925.1). NCBI lineage: Eukaryota > Metazoa > Arthropoda > Insecta > Lepidoptera > Noctuidae > Autographa > Autographa gamma. The sequence continues at coordinate 6,158,128 of LR989858.1, forward strand.
GCCATATATCAACAACACAACACACGGATTGATTTCATGTTATTGCGTCATACTACGGAATACGGTAGCCACTCGACTCTATACCTAGACATACAATTTAAAAATAAATATTATTTTTGTCAACCACCTATTCACTAAAACAACCTTTGATATCATCATCTGCGGTAAGTTAATTAAAACTGTTTTCATGGCGATCTGTTTTAGTTTTGACTAAAAATCTTTTTACAAACTATCTTATTAGATGCTATCTTTCTAAATTCAAAGGAGCATAAAAAACAAAGTTAATGGTATAAAGTTTGCCATTTTAGGAACGTGCTGAGAAACCGGTTTTTGTCAATTTATAGATCAGTCTTAAAATGGAACTAAGGCTATAGAGGTGATTGATTTGCTATTTGGATCGAGTTTAATTAAAATTAGGAAAGTACATAGTTTCGTAAAATATGCTTATATTAATAGGTCTAAAAACGTAAAATAATTATGTAAGTAACTCTTGTTTTTGCTTATTTGAGTACTAAGATGGGAAAAGCTTGACCCGCTTCTACTGAAGGTTGTACAATAGCTTTTTACAGTTTACCTCACGATATTAAATATTAAATGAACAAAAAGAAGCACAAAATGCTCTGGATTTGATCAGGCAGGCTGCACAAGCCTTTGATTCAGGAACATTCAAGAATGTACTTAATGCTTGCGTTGTTTTTTGATCATGACGAAATCAAATATGAAAACCTACAGTTTAAAAGCCGATTAATTCCTTACTATTTACAGGTTACATACGCACTATAAATTCCGCTTGTTGATCATTAGCTGTTCCTTACCCGAGCTATTTCCCGATTGTCTCTGGGCTCGCGTCCTGCTGTGTTCAATATCAGCTGAGTAGCGTCAGTAGGTTCCTTCCCGGCTCGGAACAGTATCGCACCATGGAGTAACGACTGGCGCCGCTTGGTACCGTTAGCCGCCCACAAACGAGATGAGATTCGTCTACTTCGGCTCTCTATAGCTCCATACAAATTACTTGTTTGTTTTAGTAATACTTATTAAGCTTCTGTCAAGTGTGCCTATGAATGGATGAGGTTTGATTGAAGATTGTCTGTTGCCTCTTTAGTTTGTGTTTTGTTTAGATTGATTTTCAATTTACCTAGTTTCGGTTTTAGTGAACCCATAATACAATGCAAACACATATCGAATGGTAATGAGATTGGCGCAGTAATGGGCTTAGTTTCTAACTCTGAATATAATTACACATTCCAAATGGAAATAGAAAACATCACCTCCACGGTGTTATCTTAACGGATTAGTAGAGGAATTAATGTTAACATACAGTTAAATACATTATTAGACTAATGTTTATAAACAACTATCTAGGTGTAAAATCAGATTGGGAACATACGTTGACCGTACACATATTTCGATAACGAAATCAATTACGATTGGATGCTGCGATTAAGTCCAGTTCACTGTCAGTATAGTTTGCATAAATACATAATAAAACTGGTATAAATAAATTTTATATCGAATACTTTAAAAATGAAAACGGAAAAATTGGGATGGTCTCTAGCTTTCGATGTTGGCGCCGGCGCGACCGTTCGCCGGTCGAGTGGCCACTACGCATATCTTGTAGCGTCCAATACATACTGACAGCCAACACAATAGCTCTATACATTTACATAATTAGATATGTCCATGTTGCGATGCATTTCTTGGCAACACTTCATATACCTACCTACGAAAATATTTGTTCATTGTTAGTTTAAGTAGTCTACTGTTGGCTGATCAAATATTTAGTCAGCTTATTTGATTAGCAGACGATATGAATGTACTAGAAATCCTCGACATTTGCGAATACAAAAAAAATAACAGTAGGTATGCGGTAATTATTAGTATATATCATTAAAACTGCAAAAAAATGTAGGCGCCTAACAATTATCACCCACAGTTATCCTGGATAAGTCGAAAAATTGCGCAAGGAGGTTATATTACGTTAATTTCAATCCGCCAACACAAGGCAACCTTGTTTTGTTTATACGTGAGTCAGTGTTTATGAAAGTGACGATTATTTATTAGCAGTGATTCTTCTCGGTTGCAACATCGACGGCGCGGCGCTCCGGGTACAAGACGCTTAGCGCCGGAAATGACTCGTGCCTTGCTCATCGAAGGGCCCTCGACTCGAGCACGCGATCTCGTCTATTGAGCTCTAACTATCTGCGTGTAGCTATTGTCTTCACCTTACTGTATATTGAAGAGGCATATTAATTGGCCTTTCTATTTGTGTTGGTGTTAAGTTATTAATGTAAGCCTAAATCACAAAAAAAAATACTCAAAAAATAGGCTCTTTTTACGGCATAGTCATAGATTCAAATTTGATTATAGCTAAAGAGTATGAATCGATACGATTAAAATTCAATGTCATGATATTTTAATCACAGTTTAGGATAACAAAAAATGATACTAACAGGAACCTCTGCAAAAAATCTGTATCACGTTTTAGTAACAATATAAGTATCTACTTATAATAAATGTACATATATAGAAGCAAAAACTAAGTTGTGTGTATCTACAACAATAGAACTAGTAGGAACGAACACGTACGATCGACTATTGAAATTTCTTGCGAATACCGCATCCACTATAAATCATGCTAACAAGGCCCTTGTGGGATCGAACGTTGATCCTTTGTGGAGGATGAGCACAATGCGTGCCTCGCGATATCGCTCCTAATGACTTGTGCCTAACGAACTATTAAAGGAGCCAACTTAAGGTACCGATACGTGCTCATAATTCAATTCATGTAAGATTTGCGGGCTTTGTTCTGCTGATTAAAGGAATTTATTTCCATCTCAGTTATAAAAAGCTCGTGCGTAAACATCATTACTATTTAAATTGTGTAGCTTTATAGTGAAGCTTTATCCGTTCAATTGATAACCAGGTATGTACTGTGCTTTAGTTTGGTTTCCTCCCAATTATTGACCTCAGACAGGCATATATTTACGGTAAAAAAAACATACTACACACCTAATTTCTATAATTAAAAACTATTTATATTCTATTGAGACTGCGCACAAACATTCTAAGTTAAATGTATTCGATGCCTATCCAAGCTCAATTAAGAATATTATAACGATACTTTAATTTATGTTGAAAGTGTAATAAATGTTATCTTCTGTTAAGCTCGCGCAACCCGCATCTCTGTAAATACTTAGCGAATGCAGCGTTTTGTTAGTTACGAATTGTCGGCGCACGAACTACGAACGTTTCCCTGTTAAACCGTTGGCTCAGCTAACACGCACCCGGAAGGAGATCGGTTTGCAAACATTGAAAGATCTCATTTCCAGAGTGCATTATAAACTGTTGACTTTCAAATATCATTTACATTTAAAATTAACTTCTCGAATATTGAAGAGGTAACTGTGCTTGAGAGAAACACGTGGCTCGCCTGAGCCAGTATGCAAATCCGCGCGCGCATGTGTGCCTGTGCATAGTACACGGCCGCACACCCACACCACTGCACTGGCTTCCATTCATAAAACCATGGCACTATCTAACTATGAATTAATCGCAACATTTGAATATGTTTACTCTTACAAAGGAAGCGACCATTCAGAAAAACTTGCCCGAAAACAGGTTTGGCACGTGTCAATGAACGACGGGAATATTTTAGACGCCATAGACGAGCTAAAGTTGTCGGGTTACATGATTTAAACCGTTTAATAGACGCTCGTTTGAATAGTTGGTTTATATCAATTTATATTATAACGATTTCTGGCGACAGCCCATCGTAACTATATCGTTGCTGTCAATTTCAAGTTATATTAGTAAAATCTGCATATTAATTTAATATTATCTATGGGTTATATGGTTTTATTAGGTAGGTAAGAGTACGTATACTTTATAGTTTAATTACAGTGAACATAAAATGATAAGTTGGTATCTAATTAAGACATGATTTAAGTACCAGAAACTTTAGGTACACAACGACACAACAAGCATCTTAGATGTACCTACAGGATCTTATATATTTTTCGGTTTTTGTGTGTTATAACTTCGAAAGCATAGCATAGAAGAATTTAGATACATGATTTTGTAAGAAACAAGATGAAGTGTTGGTAATAATGTACGGCATGTATCCTATAAAGAGTATTTCCTCTCGGTACAAGATTGCGTCAGACGAAGAACTCGTTGCACAAGTTTATTACCTCAGTTACTTCAGTTGCGATTAGATTGCAGATTTTTCACGTTGCAAATGTGACCGTCGTGCCTATGAATGAAAGTTGGCGACCTCGAATCGTGCACGTAGGCGACCGCTGTTGCAAGCGGTGCAGAGCAGCACAGCTCGGGCTCGGCTGCCGACCGACGCTCCATTCACAAATCCACCTCGACGCAGACGGTGGGCGTACGCAACACCCGTTTTATAACAATTCATGCAACACAACTACTGACATACTTTTCATTCAAATGGAGTTGGAATGTTACGCGACTGTTGCCTAATGTCGTCAGCGTTTCAAAAATAGCTAATATTTGAGCGCCACATAAACGACAAACAAATATGTAAACACGAAACCGTTCCGTGGGCCACTCCGGCCCATTGGCATTGTAAGCGTAGCTGTGAGTGTAAACTGCATAGGCACACATGAATCAACACCAAACTCATTCATGATAACTTATGCTAAGCTTCGACGTCTTCCGCTACGGCCAACGTGACTGCTTTTCTTTATACTCAATCACATACCTGTTTACTTATATTTGACAAAGTATTATCGGGCGGAAAACGTCAAGTGCCATTGAAAAGGCGCAAGTAAGTAGAAATTCTATTAGATAGCACAGTTTAACGCGATACCCTGCGATATAGCGACAGCTAGTTAGAAGATTACCATCAGCTAGGACAAGTAGCGAGTTCTTTACGACTGCTTACTTTATACAGAAGATGTAAGATATGCGTTAAACCAATTTAGCCTAGTTGGTAATTTAAAATCAGCCAACAAGGAACTGAGTGGAAGCCGTGGGCAATAATGCGATGTAAATTATGGATCTTTATTACGTCGCTAGCCTTCGTGTTGATCGTGACCGAAAACAGATATGAACTTGGTCATCCGAGGTTACACATACAGGTAAAACTGCCATCACGTCGTCACAAACAGTTTTAAAACCGAATAAACCGAAATCTTATTGCCGCGGATACGATAATGTATGAAAATTATTCGAAGTAAATTGTTATTCTTTATTTGCTCATTTAGTTAATATTGTATTAAAACGACAAGAAATTACTTTAAATAAATTATGTTTCATTTATTTTCAATAAAGATATTTTGGGTTTAAGTTCGTATTTTTGACAATCGCCTTTTACAGATGGCTATTGAGCTCACTGCAAGCTCTTTTAAAACGTGCTCTATGTACAGTTCCCATAATGAAATATGATTGTGCAACTACGACTGGAACAGGTAATCTTATATATAAAAATGAATCGCTAAATGTGTTGGTAAGCGCATAACTCAATAACGCCTGGACCGATTTCGCTAATTCTTTTTGTTGTTGTATTTGTTATTGTCAAGAGAAGGTTTTTATGAAAAAAAAAAAATTATAGTGATTTGTTGGATTTATCTACGCCTCCAATAACATAAAGGCACCGGGAGCGGGACCTAGGTATTCATGCGAGTGAAAACGCAGGGCACAGCTAGTAATAAATAAAGCCAGATTGTTTACGGACTGTTCTAATCGGATCTTGTTTACATTGCGAACGACTTCAAGTAGAGCCTGGCAGCACCCTTATCTGCCGACCACTTAAACTGTAAACACATTGGAACGCCTTATTAAACCACCTATTTATTGTTTACTTATTCCCAACTAAATGCTACACATGCCCTTGTTAGGCCCATTCTGTGGGATATTTTCCATTTGTGCTGCGTGTGATTGTTTTTCATGCAAATCTTACGTTGTAAATATACCGATGTATGGTCACATATCTGATACGATTTCCATTTATCGTCACACTTGTGAACTTTTATGGAACACTGGTTGTTTATTGTGTAATATATTTTACTTGTATGTCGCTACCATTACAATCCAAACGGGTCTTATTCATTGACGTTACAGAACAATGTACTATTATAATCACGAATCAATTTCGTTCAATCTATTTGAGTAAACCGATTGATATCAAATAGGGAACGTGATAACATTTAAATACAAATTGGTTAAGCTTACATAAGCTTTGGTTTCAATAAATTATGGGCTCTGTGAGGTAAGACATATATTGTTGTCGTTATATAGTTACATGACTACTGCTGCAATTTTCTGATGGACTTAATAAAGGCATGATGAGTATAGTGGGTCTATACTCTACTCTACTAGATTTGCTCTAGAAACCGGGTACCTTACCATTACTCTCACAAACTCAAATAATAAATTAATGAGTAGTTGAACGAAAGTGTAATGAGATATTCTGAAGAACTATATATAATCAAATCTCTCGTAAATTGAAGATTGTAGACGATAAAACATTAGCCAGGAAAACAAATAAAGGTAATAATATATTTTGTAACAATACAAACACAAGACAAAACCATAATTCATTCTGCCTTTTTTATGTGAAGTATAAAACTTTTTCAATAGCGTCTCACATTGAGGTCCGTGGCCATAATTTTCGTTAGGTAACTTAAATGCGGACTTGAAGCCATTATATAAAATTAATAGCCCGTTCACCAAACAATTACCCGTCCAGTTAAATGCTATCAGCAAATCTATGGGTTGAAATCTCATAACCTTTTGCCTTCGAGTCAAACCAACTGTACTTATACATGAGCCTACGGCGCCGGCCGACTGACCGAAGAGAGCTTTTACACTTAGCGAAAAATCATTTTCAGTACGTTGCATATGGGTATAATGAGCAAAATCATACAAAAGATACTAAGATATAATTGTAGGTTTGAGTGTCGTTATTTCTAATGGCATCAGATCAGACACTCTACCTCGAGAATTGTTCATATTGAATAGATTTATGTAGGTGGTAGCTACTAAGTGATTTTGTGCAATCAGTCAAAATAGTGAAACTGTAAAACAACATTAGGTACATGATTTAGCTGACAAGATAACCGCACATCAATACAGAGAGCGACATCTCTAGGCAGTTAGTTTGTGTTTGCAATCGGTTTGCAGCACGGTATAAAGTGGCATTGAATTGATTTTCGTGGCGAATGATGCGCGCGCGTCGGTTATGAATGGGCCGCAGTGAATCACGCGCGTCCATTCATGCCGCCGCCTCCGCTCGCCGCACGCGCCTAACTAAACAAACGCATTATTTGCCAATTCAGCCGTATTGTCTTTCATTTGCACCATCAACCTCTCACTTCCTGCCTTCGATAACGCTCATTATATACCACTAACATTACTGTCTTATCCAGATACCGAGAACTAATACCTTTTAATTCCATACTATATACGAGGGTTTACTATTGCATTAAATGTCGATTTCCCGTTTGAATCTTGACTCGTGAAATTTGAAATGAGACGTTAAAGTTCGTTTAATGATTACCTCTATCAGTGTCTAGTACCCACTTAGATTACTTAGTGTATGACCCTGACTTAAGGCTTCGGAAACAATCACTTTATATTGAAACACAATATCAACAAAATGGTGCCTTGACCCCTTCTGGTGGTAAGTTCGCGCGAACTTGTGAGTTAAGTCGTGACACTAGCGGCGACATGAACCTCGTGTCAGCTGATGTTTATCGACACTTTTAGGACATCGCAACACAGGAGTCAACCTTTTAGGTATACTTATGTACAAAAAATTGATCGAACCGACATTTTTTAGTAAATGAGCATACTTAATTATTTGTCGGGTCATTTGCCATTCTCTTTATCATAAAAACCAAGAATTAATGCTGAAATACTTTTATATGAGCTAATTTAAATAATTTAATGCAAATTCGACATAAAAATTAATGGCTCGACTTAAATGGAATCTAATTCCTGATTAGGCACGGTAAGATTATTAGTTTAAAATTTATATAAAATCCCTAAGGTGTAAATACCAAAATATTTGTTGGAGGCAATTGAATGTTTGACGTAGCCATATAATTGATGCTAATAATGATTTCAATCTGAATTTATGAAGGCTTCTCAAAAAAATTAATATCAAAAGATTACAAAATAATTTCCTAAACGTATTGCGACGTTTCGATAAAAGATGAACAGTTGGACACATTTTGCAACTGGTGTACGTAGGTTACCTAATGGGTTTAGATTATCAGAATATGAATTCAAAGTGCTAATAGGGCTATATAATATCTGCTCCATAAAATATGATAATAATATTATTATTATGGGGTTATAAAATAATGTATTAAATGATGACATTTACAGTACATTTATTTGTAGTAAAATTAGATATGTAGGGTCAACTGTAGCGGCTCCTCACAACATAATTAGGTATGTCTACTTAGGTACTGGTGGAGCCACTTAGCGTGTCGTTTATTGAATGTGTATCGGCCCGAGGAAAGTTTTAATGCTTTTTAATGAATTTAAATGTATTCTTAATTACAAACTGGTCCAAGTGCGTTAACCTGCATTTAGGGTACGTACCTATCTTATTTGTGGTCACTCTAATTACCTTTTTTTAAAACATCATTACAGTATTTTAACTATTTATTTTCCGAAGCTCTATCTCGTATGTCATTAAAGACTAAATGATTTGATATGAAAGTAGGGTTAAACATTTCAATATGACAACATTACATAATTTTGTTAGTGTAATTTGAATTCCTTCGTGTTTATTGACAAGAAACTTGGTGAGATGTCCGACAGCCGTATCCTTAACAGTGCGCTAACACGTTGCTGTACGATACATTTGGCAGACGTAATGATTGAAGAAAACTATGTATGCCAACAAATTAGTAAACAAAGCCTTTGTTACTTTACTACTAACTTTCGCTTTGATTTTCAAAGAAACGTTACTGGCCACTATATTATTTGCACCATTTCAAGTTTCATTCAGTACCTGCATTGGCAATTAATAGAGCAAAAATATTATTTGCCCTCCTAATTTAAAGCACATTGATTAAATTATCGATACTCTCAAATTATTGCGTGGGTGGAACAAGAATTTTATTTTTTTCAAGCTGTCATCATGTTCGAACTAATTGAATAAAGTTACATAATGTTATAATTTGAGATAAAAGCTATCATAGTATTTCGTCCACACTATGGAACATGAGTCATAAAGTTTATTGTTATTGTTTATATTTCCGTTGCTAATATAAAAATGATATAAACTCGTTTAAATTAATTTATACGTGAAATGAAATTTTAATCGTAACAGTTTTGGGACACAGGTAAGTAGTACCTACTTATGCTGGATATGAAGGAGACTAAGACCCCTTTTTTTTTTTTTTTTTGTCGGGGTGAAACTCTAATGATTTCAACCCACGCTGAGGGCACAGCGTAGGGATATGTCGGACTTGCACCGACTAAAAACACCCCGGTCCCGTCTTAGCCTTGGTCAGAGCCACGGGGTCGCTTGCGCAATCTCTGCGCGGCTCCGGCAGGCTTCGGTCCTGACTGGACCCCTTCCGGAGGGTGGGTGTAAAGTGCCCAACCCTCGTTCCTTCCGAGACTAAGACCCCTAAGAGTTTGTTTCGACATTTCTTCTCAGGGTAGCCAGTTAGGAAATTTCGACTTTATCTAGCTTAGGAACACTTTGTAAAAGTGATTTATATAGTCCTACTTACAAGAATAAAATTTTTCATTTCATTTCATAAAATATTTCATTTCATTTCATAAAATATTTCATTTCATTTCATATACCAAGGCACGAAGTCGGATATTATTACATTTCAATAAACTGTCAAAAACCTAAAATAGATGATGATGACAGCATCATCACCTTATTTAGGTTAAAGTGACATGGCATGGTAGGTATTATACCCAATAAATCCATAGGATTAACACCCATAAGTTATTAAATTTGGATCTATATTATGTATGTATATTGTAAAAATACGTTTTGAGCTCATTATTTTAATTTTGACCTGGGTGTTATCTTTGCAGGTGTAAAAAGTGCCCATTAAAGCTTAAATTTATGCTCTATCTTATTCATTTCTTAGTCATAAACGAGTTTTAAACAGATTTAACGTTCCTTTTTAAATAGGCATGTTTATAGATTGATAATATTGATTTTATAATAGGTAGGTATCGCCTCTACTTTCTGTAGAATCCTATTTTACATTACATGGTTACTTAGATAAGTAGCCATGTGAGCCTATATACCACACCCCATATTTTAAGAAAAATAAAAAGTGCACATTAGTATTACATACCGTAAATGTTGGTGTGACATGCAAAATTGCTTCAACTTTTAAACTTAAGTGTAGGCACATTTAGTTCCAAAAGAAGAGATATCTGAAAAGAAGCGTTTTTGGAGTATTTTGTTCTAGTACTTGTCCAAGAAGTCAATTTTATATAAATCTGGCTTAAACTGGGTACAATGCATGGGCATACACACATAAAAAGTCTGACACGGCGTTCGGTCTAGTACGTACTAAGTCAGGATTATCTATTTAAAAGTGCATATAAATTCGCATAAATTCGACATCAATTAATACTCCCGCATAACTCCAGAGGACGTTAATGTGATAGCGAACTGACTTCTACTTGTGTAAGCGTACGAGTGATATTATATTACGATATGTAAACCGATAATCTCAATTGAGATTCCCTTCACCCTTTTATGGCTGTACTTAATGTTTGCGATGTAAAATCGTCGTTAAAATCGAGCTTATATTATACTGGATACCTTTTGATATTCAACTAAGCTACTAGACCTTTATGGGAATGGCTTATAAACTTTACGGCTACTTAGAGAACCTCAAATCTGGTCACTTTTGTTGGAAATATAAGACGATTGTGGACAGTGACCGTGAAATCGTTGTGTGTATTATTTTATTAAGCTCTGTTGTTAACTCGATCATAGTGGCTCGCGACATAATATAAAGAGCAACGCTGAGAGAAATGTTTCCATTCACACATTTCTTAACGAGTAACAAGAACATCTCGGTATAGAGGCCAACTTCCTCATAATTGGAAGTGTATTGTTAAGTTTTGCCAAACATCAGGCGTGTCATCAAAACGATTCTCAAGTTAGTTGGAAGGAAAACGCTTTGAGCTTTAATTCTCTGAAGTTTTATTTTCGTAGAATTATCAGAAGGAACTCTAATAATATGATTTCATACACCATAGTGCCTGAAATATGTATAATACTTATTAGAGGCATCTCATAACATGTAAAACAGTTACTACAAGTCATCTAAGTGGCTCGGTAACAACGTACTCAAAGATGGCATGGTAGCGTTTATTTAGTGAATGAACGTTACGGAACACGACGCTAGAATTCGCGTCTTCTGGTGAAATAGTGACAAGCGTTGCGGAAGGCTGCTGGTGCTTCGAATGAAGGTTTCTGCGGTGCGCGGGGCGGGAGGGGGAGGTGGAGGGCCACGCATGCGCATTGCGCAACCAGCGGCGCCGGTGAATGGAGCCTCCGCGTCGCGAGTGGGCGTCGGTTTTTATCAATGAACGGCGAATTTGTGGAGTACGCACGACGCGCGTGTCACGGCCAAGCGCCGCCGCACCACGCCGCACCGCACCGCACCGCTCTGCCGATACATCCAACCTTGCTAATGGAGAATGTCAACACATGCTGACACACTAACTGTTGCGTTACTACACATCCCAACGTTTAATTAAACTGGCCGAGGATGCCACGGTAGCTGTGTTGCGAAGCGTCTGCTGGACAATGTAATCACAATGACCCGCACCCACGCAAACCTCTGAATGTTATGACTATGAATGCTATGAAACTTAACGTCTATTTATCCCAATTTGAATACAAACTAGTTATGTGTTCCCTATTAAGTAGAGTCAGATAACTCGATAATATTATGGTTACAAAAGAAATCATAAAAGAAAAGCAACAACAAAAACCACGTCGTATATTATTGCCATAATCATTAAATACCGCCTTATTATTAGAAATATAAAAAAGCCCATTACGGGTAATTAATTATTTTATTAATATCATTAATATTGCCATACGGCGCGTACTCAATAAAAATGTATATATTTATTGATGTATTCAAGCGAATTTGAAAGGAAATAATTAATTAATTTAATTGCTTCGGCACCGCTAACGCCTCCAGTTAGCCTTCGTTCAGATTTAACCATGACGTCGCGCGCGCAGTTATCTCGGCCATTGAGAAACGGGCCGCGCTGTATTTGGCGATGACTGCATTAGAAACTCTCTTAATGTAACTTTATCTAACGCACTTGGCCTTATTTATTTAACAATAAAGCACGCGTTGATAATGTTTACTTGTTAATTTTCGAGTTATTAGATATTGTTTGTATGTTATCAGCGACCGTGCCCATATCTGCATGAAAAGCCTACCATTATGTAAGGTACGCCATTGGGTAATCTCAGTAATCTGCGCTAGGAAGTTGCCCACTTTGAACATTTCCTGCTGTCAATCTGAGAGTGTTTTATTCCCTTTGAATGACGGTAGTCGACAGTTTTCTTGTAGCTGATAAATAACTGCAATAGTGTAATTCGATTTTCCTGAAGATATCTTGTATAACTGACTACAGATTGGCACAAAACGGAGTTGGACACGTAAAATACTTATTTTGGATTGCAGTCTACAAGTGACAATTTCAGAGGCTGTTGTCACTCAATAAAAACTACAAAGGACACAGATGATTAAAGACCATATAGATGTACCAGTCGACCAGATATATTACATAAACTCAATACACAACACACGACCAAAAGCTGAAACAAGCTTCACCGTAACCTTTTATAGAACTAAAAACAGAAAGTTCAATCTGCGATAGTTCTCAATTGTTTCGTTAAAGTTCGGAACACCTATGTAGCAATATAAACAAGAAACTATTGCATTATCATAGAAGTGGATTATGTTGAATTGATTGATATTATACTTTGGCGTAGGCGATGGCCCGGCGTGGGTGGTGTGTGGGCGACCGGAAGGAAGCCGTAGCTTTTGGCTTTTCACATTTAACAACACTTGCAACACGTGAATAATGATGTCTGGTTGCGCACGTGCTGAGCATTTAGTGCTGCGACAGCTTTCAGAGCAATTAGGGGCAACAGCATTGAATCTCCTTTCATGCGGAAGTACTAAATAGGTTTATAACAGAACTCATAGAACCTTCACGCTGCGTACGGTGAAATAATTGGTGAAATTGTTAGCATCTTGAACATTGAAAATCCTGAGACAGGTCATGAGTAACTAGCATTCAACAATTTGCAAAATATTGGTTTAGGTTTCTTTTTTTCCAATCTTAATATAGCCTTAACTGCTAAAATAATAACCTCACAGAAAAATCCTTATGTTAAGCTTGGTATCGGATAAAATGTCGCATAGCACGGATAATAAAATTAAATCTACCTCTATGCAAACTGATATCCTACTACTTAAGTACTAAATTCTGTAAAATCTCTAACATGATAAAGCAAATAAATTTAAATGGAGCTGGTACTAATAATAACATTAAACAAAACACAATCTTGATAAGTGATGTAAAGACAAAATGATGTGAATACCCATAATGATTTTATTAAGACAATTACATGTTTAAGAAATGTATGTAATTCAATAATCGAACGTTTTCGTTATACAGTGTAATCATAGGTAATAAGGAAAATAGCGGGCAATGCCATCGTCCGAGTTAGTGGAGCAATAGCTTAGTATGCCCCGCGGCATTGCTCATAGTTGCCTCGATAGTGATAATCAGTTAATAGTTTCTTCAGTTTGTTATTACATACCTAATACGATAGTATTATTTAATTATCTAAGTACATAAAAATGAATGCGTAATTAACTGACATCATAATTTTAGTAAGCTGTATAATTTAATATTGGTTTAAATGATTGTGTTTATCAATAACAATTTTGTAGAAATGTGTTTTGTGGTTGTGTGCTTTAAATGAATTACTCATGTTTCCATCTCCATATTATTCTTAGTAAAAACCAGGTTTAATATTTGTTTTCTGTTTGTACCATCGCGGATTATACCGCTATGCGTAATAAAGTCAAAGTTAGTAGGTTCCTGCAACGGTTGCTACCATCTAAATAATACAGCGGATAAGTATGCATTTTATAGATATATAAAAATAAATGTGTAAACAAGAGCTTATAACATGGTATTATTCGCATGATATTTGTGTCAAATCAATAATCTTTTTATTTGCTGTCTAAAAATAAAAACTTCAGCTTAACCGAGGTTCAATAAAATAAACTATGAGTTTAGATAAATTTGAATATTATGTGGAATATTGATGACACTGAGGGTTCGAAATCATGCAACGTAATGTTGTCCATTTGAATATTAAGAAAAACGTGTCGAGTTTCTCTATGGGTGTTGCGTCGCAAGTATTTCCGGCGGGTCAGCGGCCGCGCACACGCCAAACCGGTTCAGTAATTTGGTGTTTCTGGAGAGCCATGTCGATTAATTTACGATAGACGAGCTTCCTGTCAAAAAACGATGCGACATTCGAATCCGTGATATGACAACTCAACCATTAGATAGCTATCTAAGAGATTTGTTTCTTTTTTTACCTTTCAACAGAATTGTTAATTAGCCTGATGACTTGATGGGTATCGCTTGACTTGCGTGGCACTGACACGCCTGAGAACGATTACAGGTAAAAATTAACAGCTTCACGTGCTTAGGTACTTGTTTGGCTTTCACATTGTACTTAATTTACCGTCAATTAATTAGACACCTATAACCAGTTGGTTTCCAAAAGCATAAGAGAGTTTTAACTTTGCAAATTTTAATCTCTCCTACACTCTTTGGTGAATTTCATTATCCCATATTTAACTTGTCCTATACTAATGAAATATAATATAAAAACTAAACGATGTCTTACATTAAAAAATAATATAATAGCAGTAACTATACACACACCGCTCGCGCTCTAAATGCATATATGTAGAGTCACCGTTATGTCGTAAAAATAGGTTGTAACAAAAAGCTTTCAATAGCTGTTCATCTAACAATAGAAATAGAATTTATGAAGATACACAATTTATTAAACTAAATAAAGTACTTCAGTGAATAATTATAGTATTTTCATAGGACTGGAGCAGCAAGGACATCAGGTAAAATCTAAGTTCGAGAATTAATATTCTGCATTACGTCATCCTTACAGACTAGTTCGTGTCCATACATAAGTATACGAAACTAAGTCAAGACCTTCATAATAATACCTTTTAAAATAAAGTTGTAACTAATATCTTCCTAGAATTATAACAAGACCTGCACTGATCACACTTTGTGTCATTTTGTGGTTAACCAGAATTAATCATTCATTCAACAATGATTACGGACACTTCTGAGAAATTCATTTGTTTATTAAGAACTGGCAAAAATTAATTCGCATCATCATTTAGTTTTGTGTATATTATACTAGGTTCTGAAAGTGAAATGTTGGTTTGTGTAATTAGGTGTTTCCTTAATCAGCTAAACGATAATGCCGAATGTAAAGCGATAAAAAGGAGAATGTAGGTATATTACTAAGTTTTTCAAGGAACAATGGTGATATTCTGGTAACTCTAATCCACATACGCAAAAATTGCATGTATCAAATAAAGGTGATTTTATAAATCAGTAAAATAGACCACTGAGCCTGAAAAACAGACGCAAGAAAATAAAATGTTTACAACAAAGTTTCAATAGAGTGTGACAATACGGAGTTATAAACGTCCCACTACTGAACACAGAGTTCTTCTCAAGTAGAGAAGGAACGACCACTGATCACCACGCTCGAGCACACACCAATAGAAAGATTTACCTTTATTATATTAATATCTCATGTGTAAAATAGGACGAAAATATTAATATTAATCTTATTTACACCTATTGGTATTTATACAACATGTATTTATTTATACACTGTTTACAAAGACGACAGAATTAAACGTATCCATTGCAACATAAACAACAGTTTTGTTTTTTATCCCTAAAGCGCGTAGGAAGCACATCTCACTAAAATCAATAATAATACCCACAGCCTTTTTAAAATAAAACTATCCTTATCTCAGTTCTGCTAATTCAAGACATTATTTTCTAAACATTTGCCAGACAGAACGTAGGTACTTATGTAGGTTGAAAATGTTATTGAGTTATTAGAGCTTCTACCCGTATTCGGCCTTCATATTTCTTTTAAAATAATGTTTTTAGACGCGTTTTTTTAAGCGTGGGTAACGTTGATATTTATTAATTTACTCGAAATATTTCCACTCAGGGAGGATTACCTAAATATAAACCAATTAAAATATTACCACTTGGCGATAATAAAGAGCAATAAATTATGTTTTACAAGTCAACAAAATGAATATTGTTTTGTCCTACTATGTGTTTTTTACCTATTCCTTCGCAGCTCATTTGTAAGATAGAAAATATTAGTCAAAACTCGATTTTCTTGTAAATATATTTTGTTTTCTTGGTGTAGCTAGATTTTATCTTGTGGTTGCATCCTGGTATGTGATCCTATAATATTTTTTATGTAATTGTTCAGTGCCAGGCCAATTCACTTGAACATAAGAAAGTACCAACAACAATGTTGTACAAGTATTAAGAAATAAAATAAAATTAATCCCTAATAAAATTTTGAGGACAAAGACATTTTTTACGTGAAAGCAACAACGACACTTAACTGAAATCGAATTACCTAACCTTTATAAACACAATTAAACCTTGTGATACTTTATAAAAGTGTCCGAAAACAACAGCGGCTATAATACATTGACATATTAAGTACCACTATAAAACTGCAGGGACCACCCGGTCTCAGGTCACGAGATATTCTGAGAAGTGTCGCACCGCGAGACGTACGCATTATTTTGGTGACCCCAACATTCGCCAACACAATATCAACGTAAAAAAAGAATACGTATATCACTAATAAATCACGTTGTATAAAACCAGTAGTTAGAGATGAGAAAATAATTTGTTTATATAAATTAGGCGCGGTGCACGGTGGAGGCGCGTGGGCCGTGAGGTGAGAGGGAAGTGTCGCGTGCGCGCGCAGCCTACGCTGGGCTCGTGCCGCCATTATTTTTCGACTTGTCCGTTGAAATGAAATAAAAGAAGTGTTTTAGCACGGATAGCAAATATGTTCCCTTAATTAACCGTCGAAAGGCGTAGTATAGTGATTGAAACTCTATTATAATTTAAAAATTGACAATATGAGTTAAGAATTTATTTGTGAAATTTCTTTAATCGTAACAGCCTTATTGGAGACCAAATTCTAGGCCTTAAAGGGTATGAAAATGTTCAAATAATTTACGAAGATTAGATAGAAAAAATATTTTGACTGTCACTTAAATTGATTGTAGAGACTAAATTTATTATATAACAATAAAGACGTCTACTACACCTAATATATTCGTGTTACCGTCAACATGTATGGCTTACAAAACTACGGTTTTGAGCAGAACTTTTTTAACAGTTTTCTAAGAAAATAGGGACTTTGAGGTTTATAGTGCTATCCTACTTTCATGGTAAGGTAAGTAGTAATTTTAGTCATAAACGTTTTACGTTTTGTCAATTTACTGGCTTCGTTACAAGTTAAGACTTCTTCGTTATAAACTCCTCCAGTTTTAGTATAATTTAATGGACAAATATATTAAACCATCACCATCGAGATTTTATGATATTTACTTATTTTAAAAAGACAATTTGAAGGCGTAAAGATAGTTAAGGGTACGTAAACCTAAAGTTATTTGGTTTTATGACTTCTTTAAAATTGATTTCTTAAAATTCTTTACTTTTAACTCCGATACCTCTAATACGATTTCTAAAGGCAATAAGAATAAATTGTGTTATTTATTCGAAAATTTAATTCTTATTAGAGATAATGCTACAGTTTGGTGGTACTTAACAATTTATATTATAACAAGCTTTTAACCTTTATTCATGAATCTCATTTATTTTTAACACTTAAATGTTAGCTTTCTACATACATGTTACATGTAAACATTTAATTTATACAGACATTTATGCCTTACTTAATAAGTACCTACATAAAATCATAGCCATGGGTGTGTTCATTATTTCTAAATGACACTTACTAAATATTTATTTAAACTATAATATTTACTTTATCCGTAAATAAGCCTAAAAGTATATCTACTCATAACTCACAATTAAAATGTGTACCTACTAAAATTAAATGCATTAAGAACTTATTAACTTACTAAAAACCTAGTCTACCTCTACTTACAGTCATAAAAATTACTTCTTAACTAGTAGTTACATTATATTTTAAAAGAAATACCTTTTAATTATAAGATTGTACTACAGAACATAAATTTTCCTCTACCAAGTATAAATTGGAATCGCTACTACTAGCGCCATCTAGAATTCGGTCTTGAATTCAATGCCGGCGACAGGTCCGCAGAGGTTCTTACCGACGAGCCACTTGGCGAGAGAGAACCGGTGGCGTGATGAAGGCACGGTCGGCAGGAAGTTGTTGCCGTCCGCCTGTTCATACAACAGGATGACGTAGCGGTGCGGGCCGGTGCCGCGAGGTGGCGCTGGCGGCTTGTAACCTATACAGTGTTGAGGAATTAGTACTCATAGAGTGGCATGGACCTATGACTAATATAAACTAGCAACCCCATCGTAGCTTATCGGTTTGTGAATTTATGATTAATTTAACGATAACTTCCCTAGCAGTGATCAAACCGACTTCAATCAGTGACCGATATGTAGTTAAGTGTCGAAATATTGAACTCCTGAATCATTTCTGATGAAACTACGAAAAAACGTGTCTTACCTAATAAACGTATCTTACGTAATCTTACCTCGATAGTCTATCCCAACTGTTTTACTGCTCTCTTTCGCTTTCAATGCTAGTCCCTGAAAATAATACCAGTTTTGTTTTAAATTCCAAAGTTTTACCCACGACAGTAGAGTCAGTCTAACAAAAGAGCAAATTCTTAGTCAAATTTGAACGATACATGAAATAACAGACACCACACAGTTTCCTCAGTTCCATTGCAAGAGCCATGGGTTAATAAAATAAAGTCATTAATAATTGAAATTGACACGAGCGAAAGCTTTCTACGACTCTTCTTTTGTAAAGATGTATTCCTTACCCCATCGTAGATGTGTAGGCAGAGTGTAATAGGCTAATAATTAAGTCTTGATTTGGGTTAAACCCACAACAGTCTCTTAGGTACTCACCGGTATATTGGACTTGACCATATGCAGATAGAACTCTCCATCCAACTGGGGCGGAGCGTCTGGATCCACCATAATTATTGTATAAAACTTTTTCTGTAAAATAATTAATTATTTAGTACATGCTTAGGAATTGTAAACTCAATTCCGTGGTGCTATAGAATTGATTTCGTTACCGAATCTGCTAAAGGGTACTGGAACAATGGCTCTTCCATAAAAACTTGTTTCGGCAGTAGAACATCGCAGTTGTGATCATTAACGATAGTTCCTCCGACGCTCGTGACATTCAACCCCGTCAGTCGGTCGCAACCTTCCAAAAGACTCTTTACTTCAGTCACAGAGCACTGAGAAGCCACGCCATACACCACCCTCCACATATATACGAATACAAAGAAACGATTCATTTTTATGTGTCACCAATTTGAACAGCCCAATGTAACTGAAAGTTTACGGTTTTAGAATTTAGAAGTAGTGATTAACTGTTATAACGGAGCTCAGTTTGTTGTACCACCAAACGGTAAATTTATCAACAATGAAATCGATAACATTGAAGGTATTACGAAAATATAAACAGGGCCAGATGTTATTAACTCTTTACGTAAGCGGTACCTACGTTATTTATGAAACCACTTATGCTTGAGTTCCGTTCTAGACAATTACGAGTAACTGGACTACAATGGGTCTTAAAACGTTTTAGCCATCCAAACAATCCAATCATGTATTGTAAACCACGATTCAGCCGAAAATAACGAATAAGTAACTCTCATATTAAGTAGGTCTGTAATGCGCGCATAGGTAACTAATTAGAGTTGTTTTTAATGTTTATTTCTTACATTAGCAGCGGAGTAAAAGATTTGATACAATTTTTTCTTGTTTTTTAGTAAATAGATATGAAAATCTGTTAAACCCCCTACAACGATCAACCAAAGCAATAATTTTCACTGAATGAAAAAACGATAGCACCTTGTTGTAGTAAGAGACCTAGTAGATCTATTATACATAGCTAGTTGGTTTTCGACATTCGTCGGTATGTTTGTTAATGTTTTTACATTGCAATAGTCGCTTTACTTAAGAACCGCTATAGCCAAGACATTTAAAACAATCTCATGTTTTAGGCTTTTATTCCAAAAATGTTAATAGGTAACATGGAGCTCTCTCCATGCTACCTATTAACCATTTACCAGTTACCATAAATATTTAACGTAAGACTTATTTCAGGATGACCTTTAACTTCGTATAACCAAAGAGTACTTTTACAGATTGGTAAAGCTTTCCATAATGATTGACAGATCATTTTCGACATTTACATTTCTAGTTAATATTTGTTGTAAGTAAATATGATAACACATAGGTAGCGACACCGCGCTTTTTCATAAAACTGCAATGCAAAGAAACACAAGACACACATTGGGTATACCTCAGTTAACTAGACAACAGATGGTCCCTGAAATTGCAGAACGAGTTCGACGTGCACGGCTGTGGTGCCAACGATATTGGAATCTACTGAGCCATCCCACCTTACATTATCGCGCTAAGTTTCAACTGTACAAGTTCTTTGTCAGACCAATCCTAACATACGGTTGCGAACTTTGGAACTTAGATGAACACAATTGTAGAAAACTTCTGCGTTTCGAATGCGGTGTTTTGGTTGAAATTTATAAGTCGAAGTATCCGCATAGACATCCACACAGACTAAGACCTAAACTCCGAGACGTATACAGTCGATACGAAGGAAGTGACATTGTGGAACACGTTAATAATGAACGACTGCGTTGGTCAAGCTTGTTGAGAAGTGAAGAATCGGCTTTAAGAAGGCCTCAAAGACGAGTACAACATAGAGTGCACTGGTGGGATCGCGTAAATTCAAGTAGTGCTAGTAATTCCAGGCGCTGCCCATCAGTCAGTTTAGAATCAACCGTGTCACATAAACCAGAAGGTTCCTGTCGCACCAGGAGTATGGATGACGCACCGGGCTGAACCACCCCAAACGTAATAAAATAGTGTTCCAAACTGTAGCGAAGGAAATTATGGTGTGACGACCAACGAAATAAGAGATGCAGCTATGAGCCTACCATTATTTTAATGTTTTGATAGCTCTACATTTGCATCTAAAATTCAGACAGTGAATAATGGGTGAAACCCTATATTATTATAATGATTGATCCACCGTAACTAGTCTCAAAGGAAAAATGGCAAACTTTAATCAAAAGTTTGTTATTCCCACAATATTTAATAAATAAATGATATAATAACGAATAAAAGTAAACATTTTCTTCTAGTACGTACCTAAAGATATAACAGTCTTGTTACTGTCTACATTTGTTATTAAAGAATAGACCTAGAATTAAACACGTGTCTAGCTTCTTGATGAGTAAGTGTTAATAATTATGCAAATCGTTATTTTAATTAAGTATTTAATAGACATAAATTGTCACAAAGGATTTTTTAAAGACACGGGACAGGAACGAATAACTAATGCTTTCTTTGCTGTTGACTTTTCTTATTAGCTAGGCGAAGACTTCTTCTAACCGTTAATCTTTCAGAACCAGCATTTGAATGGATACCAGTAGAGCCAGAACAACATTGGCAATCACATTCTCGCTTGTCACTTGCTCTAGTAAAATACTGTGCGGGATCAGCAGCAGATTTTGAAGGCCCATGAAGCAACTTTCGTATGTCCCTCAAACTTGAGCCTGTTGCTCTTCTCCATCGTATCTCTTGTACTTTTAAATATCTTGTTACATCTATATCAGTGTAGCGAGAATACAAACTCTTTCCACTTAATTCGGGAAATATACGTTTTAGAGCTTGAATTTCCAAAGATTTTATTTCGTGGTTGCGCCCTTCAAACCAGTCAAAAATCAAGATCGGTCTCAAAAATATTTTATAAGCGAGTATTTTTTTCGCAAGAGTCATGTGCGCACTGTTTAATATTTCATTAGTCTTCATGTTCCAAAACTGCGAAGAGCAGCGACTTTTACTCGGCATTATAATTGTATTTCCAGTTAAATACAATGTTCATATAATGAAAATTACAATAGGAACTTAAAGCGGATAGATATTGTCAAAAGTCAAAGACTATACAAAATGACAGTAGATATCGTAATAATTTATTAATAAAAATAAACAGAAGGATAGATTATTGATGGAAGTAATAAAGTCTCTTTATCTGAGAATACTCCGGAATAACGAATTCAGTTTGAAACAATGATATTATAATAAAGTTTGAAAAAACGATATTCAGTGTAGACCACGGCGGGCGCGCTCGTTGCCTTTCGCAGGTTTTTCTACTCGTATAACTATTCTTATACGTCCAATCCACTAGTTCATTCAGTATTCGGGAAACGATCCCTGGTACCTAATTCCGGTTGCACACTGCTGTCACCCAGATTGTTAGCCATTATTAGCGATCTATACTTTTGCTCTGTGATATTTACCTACAAGCGCCTAAACTGAGCTTCGATTCCCCTCATGTTACGGCCGAGCGTCGGACGGTGCACAGCGCAGCAAAGTACGATCTACGAGTTGGCTAGGCCGCAGATAGAACCAACGAAGGCTGGCGTTTACTGTGAAACCTACTCGTTAGCGTTATTCAACCACTTTTTTCATTGATACAATAAATTTTTGCTTTTGCAACCCTAGTAGATATTGTCAAATCTTGACAAGAATGACGACATGACGTTGTTGACATGCTTGACATACCATCTATAAGTAAGTAAATAAATAGAACGACAAAGTACAACGTAGAGAAATTGTACTAAAACATTAAGAAAACATGGAATCGCATCCACTTAATTTGGTAATTATCTCAATTTTTCTATCTTTGTCCTATTACGAGGGAATATCGGCATTTTGAAATGGTAATTTATAATTAACAGGCACATAAACAACATCGTCGTGCTGAGGCGCACCTGATGAACAATAGGTACGATGAAGCGATGCAGTGCCATCACAATGCTGCAGAGCTATTACTAGACGCTATGAAGTCGACAACGTCATCAGTTGCGCTTGAATCCATCACCTTACAACACAGCTATCACCTCAAACAGAAAGATCTCATCAAAGGCAAAAAGGAACAATACGAAAGAGTGAAAAAAGCTATGGATAACATTAAAGGTTTGGGCAAAGATCCCTCATACAATTTACAAATTAATGATAGTTCTAAAGTTCAAGTTGCTATATATAGAACAATCAATGAAGCTGATTCTTTGTTGTACACATTACTAAATAAGAATTCTGATCTAGCTCAACCAAAAGATAATGTACTTAAAATGGATGTAGTTGATGGCAAGAAGATAGACAAAGGACAAGAGACAGTTGTAGAAGAGTTACAAATACTGAATCAGAATTTACACTCACTAGTGGAGCAGTTAGTATTACAAGCGGAAGTTCTCAAAGACGAAAATATGACCTTGAAAGAAAGAGTGAGCTACTTAGAAAAAGAAAGGGTAAAGTATTTGAATCTTCCATCAACACAAAGTGATATATTACATAGGAACTTTTCAAACATAGGTATGGAAAATGAAGGTTTATCTAATGACAGTATACAGCGAGTACCTATTGCAAAAGACCCTCAACCAGGAAGACCTGTTAATATTGTTGATAGAACTACACATCAGCCCCATTTTGACCTAACTGCTTTAAAAGATCTATGAAATAACGAATGAGTTATGCTTTGTAGTAAAGTGTATTGACTATTGTTTTAAATATATTATTCATCATATTTTATTTTTTTAAGTTTGAAATTTGTGTTCAATAAATTTTATTATGTACTTTTCCAGTATTGAGCAAAAAATGCTATATCAAAAATAAATATGTTTTTCATTTCTTGGTCTGCCAACCTTTTACCATCATATATATTATAAATCAAATACAGTAGGTATTTGATTTTATTCAGATTATTTAGCAATACTATTAGTACCAACATTTCTATGTAAAAAATTTATTTCTTATTCATCGGTTTGTTAGGAATGTAAAAAAAACAACATTTTATTTATAGATATGTATTGCATATTGGTCTTACACAAAAATAAAGTTTTACTCTTGTTTTAATGTAAAAATAAACTTCCCAGTTGATATACCAGGAATAACTATTCTTACCCCTATAAGGATTCTATACATTAACAAACAATAAAACTAATAACATGCTTATATTTTTGGTAACATGAATATTATACAGGAGTTGCTACCAGTACTATTTACTAGAATTCATACATGGATTTTAAATTTAGGTAGGTACATCTTATTTAGTTACATGTGATAACACAGACCACATATTGTTATTACTAGATTCTAAAAAGCTCATTTTATTGTTTCTTTTGTATGAAACAGATCTCTCGATGTTGGTAGATTAAATATATAAGATACAATATTATGTTAGATTCGTGTCCTCACAAGAATATACAATAACTGTTTGGCTCTATTTCGACGTTTAACCTTGAGAAATATTACATGTACATACTATTAAAAATAATACATTAAATATCTAATATAACATTAGTTTACTACACTATAATGGCATTATCGCCATTTTATAACATTAAAGGCATTTAGTGATGGATTGCTTTCATTTCAATTTTGGAAGGTTTATTAAACAGGTACAGTACAAACTAATTAGGTCAGATAAATGTGTACACATGTAGTAACAAATATCATAGGATAACCCAATGATTAGAGTAGTGATTAAAATTTTAAAATAGCATCAATAAAGAGAGCAAGAGATAAAAAGTGAATGACGAAATGGGCATGTGTTATGATTGTGTACCACTATCAGTTGAAATAAACTGGTTTATCCAAGAGCACTAATTTTAAAGCATTGTATACAAGTAATTAACTTTTTCAAAACATATTTTTTGTAGTTTTGGCATTTAAATACTAAAATTTGTAATGTTTTAGTAGATACATGTTAAATTAAGCGTGACATGATCTATTTGAATCACCAACTTATAAATCAAACTTCGTTAGGTCAAATAATGATAATTAGTTAGCCCTTAGTCTACAAAATAATTATATTATCTAATTAGGCTATAAATAACCAACAGAACTTCAATATATCTTAAAGCATTTCGAGAAATACATGAATAGGCACTAAAATGGCAAATCACATGTAGAAGTGAACAGTAGTCATTAATTAACTCACAACCACAATATATACATACATAAATCAATGATTCAATTTAGACTTTTAGGCGTTAAAAAGTTTATAATTAGATTAAGGTTACCTATTGTTAATAACTCAATCTTAAAAAAACATTCATCACATATAGAAATAAGTTTATGCTAATTGTATAATAATATAACCAACTCAGGATTTGTAAGTCACGGGAACCCATGCAAACTTGTTGTTCACACAACCAGTGTAGAACTTACTATTTGAGATTTCTTTCCTTCAATACCACCAATAGTAGAGTTCTCACCCAAGTCTTATATAATCTCACACACCTTAAACTATAGTTAAACATAGGACTTATAAATCTCAAATAATTAAGATTAAAATAATAAATACTGCAGATTATAACTAAAAATACATCAATATTTGGGTAATTTGAGAAGAAAACTGTGCAGAATTCAAAACTCAAGGTGAATATGGGGGTGGAGGAGGAAGGACGGAAAGGTCATCGAAAGGAAAGTATTGTTGAGTGCCAAGTACTGGCGGCGCATATGGCGAGTGTAGTGTAGGCACGTAGTCGGCACTGGGTGTGTACGGCGGCAGGGTAGGCACGGCAGGAGTGGGCCCAACACTGTGGGCTTCGTACCCATCCCAGTCCTCCATTAGGTTACGCCTTTGAATATCCTCATCATTAGATAATGGAGCACCCCATAAGTTAGCTGCAGATGCTAACAAAGCCAGAGCACCTGAAATATTTACAAATAATTAAATGTGCAAATTGGCAATGCCAGCCAGTCTTCCACATAACAGACACATAACAACCTGTAATTATGAATGTTATGTAAATTGGTTGTTTACAAGTTACGAGTCAGATGTACCTATCTGAGTTTAATCAAAGACAGCACTTGAATTGAATGATAAAAAACTAAATTTCGTGTAAATAGAGTCACAGGTTATAATATATACGAAAAAATAAGGTAACCTGCATAATTTGACTGACTAATTAAAGTGCACATAAGTAATATTCATCAAAGTTTAGCCAAGACATAGGAATATGATAAAACAGTATTCATAAGGGTTGAACTTACCCGCTCCTGTGATTGTATAGAATCCATATTCATAATCTACTTGTATTGTGTCAGGATCACTGTTGTTAGCATTGCCTAGTACAACAGTTGTGTAGTAACACACACCCACAATGGCTATGACCCAGAATACACACATTATGCTGGGTATAGCATTTCTACGTAGCATCTTGATGGCTCTGCTGTTAAGGCTCGTGAGGTTTATTAGAGTACCAATACAAGAACAGAGAAGTACCATAAAACATAGTAATATGAGTACTCTCATTAATGTGATTGTCTCTGGTGTTGTGCAAGGAGGTAGACCTGAAAAGCAATGTAATCAAGTAAATACCTAGACTTTTTATACAATTTACCTTTAAATTAAAATACTGAAATGGTTCTACAAACATACACATAAGTGTTACAATTTTAAAAGGATTCCTATATATCCAGGGTTTAAATTTATTATATCACATTTAGTAGGTACTAATAACACATTTCAGTCAAGTCAGTCAGGAAGGTAAAACAAAAATTTTCAATATCAATTTTTAAGCAATATTTGTCATTTTCCTTAATATAATTTAGTCCCATAAATGCAAAACTGTTAATATAATTTATTTATATTCTTCTACTTAGAATCTTTTACTATTTATCAACTAAGATAGTAGACAGAAACTAGGAATGTTTTTCCATTTAGATTTGCATGAAATAAAATTAACATGTCTTAAAAGGTAGGTAATTATAATTTTGTTAAGAATTACATCTTGGGACAGCTTTTAATAAATGAAAGTTGATAAATATGAATAGCTTACCAGTATAATCAACTCTATTGACAGGATCAAATTCAGCTTCCTGACGTATTGTTATTTGATCAAGATCATCATCATCTTCATCAAAAGAGAAGAATTGTGCTAGAGAGAGGCTTTGTGTGCAGTGCAGACCCTTGATCCTGAACCAACTGGGCTGGACTAGAGCAGCACATGTTAGCAGAAATGTGGAAACATTGAAAAATGCAGCTATCTTGTTCAGCTCTTTGTCCTTAAACGGGAACGGCATTTTGAACCCTGTAATCATATTCAACATAACATATTAATACCAAGGTACTTAAGGAAAACATTTCATTTACTACTGGGTATGTTACATTTTAGTTGATAACAACAATGAAGTAAATGCATGTAGGTACCAGTATCTATGTGCTTATATGTTAAAACATACCTACTTGAAGTTAATAGGTATTGACGTTTAAGTAATAAAAATGTTATAATTTAGTACTTATAAACTACCGAAGACAGGGACAATCATTAAAATGTTTACATGCTAAAAATAGTTTATCACCTCAGAGGAGGCAAACCTCTGAGGGAGGTCGACAACTCTTGCAACTTAGAGGAAGGATTTTCGCACCCAAACACCTTACTGTCTATGTAAGAGATAACATGTCGTAATGCAAATACGCACGCAGCCTTTTAATAACATTAACTCAAGGAAAAGGTCAAATACACGTTGTATCATTATATCAGCGAAATATTAAAGTCAATATAGTGCGCTAAACACATTAGCAAAATGTAATTGGAAAAAGCATTAGCCAAATGAGAAGACTCAAAATATAGCGTAAATAAGTAAATTTGTTAGCCAGGTAGGACGTCATACCTCGGATCCACGTTAAACACCCCATTATGTTACACTTTTCATTTGAACTACACACTTATGTATACAGGAGGCACGCTTATATATTTTAATTGCCGATCACAATATAAAGCAACTTTCTTTAGCATGCGTTAATGTGCTAAACTAAAATATTATATCGCGTTCGCGTTTCGTCTCCGCTAATATTTTGACAGTTATAGCAAATACAGATACACTTGATGGGCACAAAATGTTGTCACATCACATGAGAATCATAATATTCGGACTTCTCTTTTCCTCTTATGAACAAGACCACTGCACACAAGCGCCACTTGTTGCTAAACCATTTTGACAGTTCAATATATAGTCCGTTCTACGCAGGTGGTTGAAAAACATAAATCAGAAGTCAGTTTACGACATAATTTTACATTTTTTTTAAGTTCCATGTGCCTTAAACATCTCAATGTTATTTCTCTTATCCATGATTCGTTAATAATTTAATGTTATTTCATTCTTTAATACAGGCTTTTATTTAAATATTAATATTTTCGAAACAAACTTAATTTCAATCGTAATTCATATTAAGGTATCTAATAATAATTTAATATAATGGAGCTTCAGAGTTGGTTTATTCTAACGCGCCAAACTCAGTCAGTCGAATTTGATAAATCTTTTGAATTTGCTTGAATGTTTCCCTAGAGGGGTTAAAGTTAACTTCACAATAATACTTGCCTTTGTAGTTAAACCACAGGACACAGTTGTTCATTTTAAAATCCAGGTATAAGTTAATTTAATCACGTTTTAGAGCCTTCTGCCTTTATATCACAGTTACATGTAGGTCTACCTAATAATATTAAACAAACCTCTGTAATATTCTAAATTTTGCAAACATAATAAAGACAATAAGGCCTCGGGTAGCTCTACACAGACAAAAATAGACACAAATCTCTCTCACTGCCCCAGGCGTAGTCTACATAGCCACACATCACAGTAGCTTTGTCGTCAGAACACACGGTATACACTGTTAACTATGCATGTAGTTTATTTACAAGTATCTCCGCTATGTGGGGCGGCTTTAAAATGTTCCCTTGCCTCCAGTCTGCCACGAACCGCTTGGTCGAAAAGAATATTTTGATCACGTACCTTATGAAATGTTAAATAATTTAATGTCAATTCACTAACACAGTAACTCACATATTCTGTCTTATTTAAAAAATATAAATAATATTAACTTTTTGATATTCTTGGTGATAAAAAATGTATTTTGTGAACGAAAGAAGTGCTGATTCAAGCCATATAATGAAAATGGATTGATATCAACTTTTGTCTATTTGAATCGCAGCGCAATGAACTACAATTTGTCGGATGTGGACTTTTATTACGTTTATAATATTTCCTCATATTATAATGATTCAATGCAGAATTCCTCGTTGAGCGATACAGATTGTTATGTGACCTCTTTCCTCTATAACTCAAGTTTTGGAATCGAAATAGCAGTTCCGGAGTGGGAAGCACTTACAACTATAATAATGTTGTTCGTCGTTACATTTGGAACTATTTTTGGCAACGTTCTAGTTATTCTTGGGGTTTTCACGTATAAACCTTTAAGAATCGTGCAAAACTTCTTCATTGTGTCGTTAGCCGCTGCAGATTTAGCCGTAGCTGTGTTGGTGATGCCCCTTAATGTTGCATACATGACTTTGGGTCGATGGCTTTGGGGCAAACAGCTGTGCAAAATGTGGTTAACCTGCGATATTATGTCCTGCACATCCTCTATACTCAACTTATGTGCTATAGCTTTGGACCGATACTGGGCAATAACAGATCCAATAAACTACGCAAATAAAAGGACCTTGAAAAGAGTTGTTTATCAAATTATTGGTGTATGGATTATGTCTTTGATAATAAGTTCACCACCAATTTTAGGCTGGAACGATTGGCCAGATGAATTTACAGCAGACACTCCTTGCCAGCTTACTTCGGAACCAGGATATGTTGTGTATTCATCACTGGGATCCTTTTTCATACCACTTGTTATTATGACCATAGTTTACATAAAAATCTATATAGCTGCTAGAAAAAGAATAAGAAAACGTGTCCTAGTAACTCGTATTCAAAATAAAAATCCAATACTTGTGGTTGAAAATAGAGAAGATTCTGAAAACGAGTCCGACAGTGGCGGAAGCATAAAACGATTCCAAAGAAAAGCATTTATAGACATGAAGAAAAATTTCTTTGTTCCATTTCTCCTGTTGAACGATCCAGTAGCAAGGCAAACTATTGAAAGAAATATCAACCAAATTCAATCTGATGTGTCACCAGTTAGCCGTGGCAGTTATAGAAAAAAGGTGGTTGGGTCACTTAAGAAAATGAGTCACAAAAATAAGAAGCCGTTACTGGTCAGTGTGAACAAGAGCGGTGACGTAGTTAATCAGTTCATTGAACAAAAGCAAAAGATCTCGTTGTCTAAAGAGCGGCGCGCGGCGCGGACTCTCGGCATCATCATGGGAGTGTTCGTTATATGCTGGCTGCCTTTCTTTTTAATGTATATAATATTGCCTTTTTGTTCTACATGCTGTCCTAGCATGAGGATTATAAATGTTATTACATGGTTAGGATATGCTAACTCTACAATTAATCCATTAATTTATACTATTTTCAATCTTGAATTTAGAAAAGCTTTTAAGAAGTTATTAGGAATGAAATAAAAATGTTAATTCTGAACTAGTCTGTAATTCTGAACAACAACAACGAATAGATTTAAGCGGCCTAATAGCAATAAATATAGTTAAACAAATCCAAGACTCAGACAACACTCAGCGACTACCTCTCGTCGAGTCTCGTTGTCAGAATATAAGCCTTGTTAACAATAGTGCGGACGGTCCTTAACATCTGGCTCAAGTCGAGTATTCGACGACGTAAACATAATATGCACACACCCTTCATTTGTTATACTGAAACGGGGTTACATAGTTCCGAATAAGTGTCGATACTTAGAAATAATATTTTACATTGAACCTTCGTCTCTCGACATGACAGATTACCGCAATGGACCCTAAACTTTGAACTAATTCAGTATCTCGAGAGACCAACAAATAACTTCGATGATCTAATACGGTTAACTGAAAATTGTATATATTGATTGTCCCGTTGGGATATATATTTATTTTTGCAAACAAATCTTGAATCTGTTTACATAGGTTCGGGAATCCCCAGTGTATCTCATGTCGTATGTCAAAGTAAATTGCTTTTTGAATTAAATTTACTGTTATGTAGTGTAAAGTAATTAACGCTATCAATCATAGCCTATTTGTAGGCGCATCACTTGCTAGAGACATTCGCGTGATGAATTGCTCTTGATTCAACCTACTGTGTAATTTATTTAAGGTTTCGACAATCAATTAGGTCTCTTGTTTTTCAAGATATTTGCGTGAAAACTTAATTAATATTGAGCCTATTGTCGGATTAACTTAAGTCACGAGGTCTACTTGCCACTGTAGTTTTTATTAGTTTTGAATGTATTATTTATATAATTATATTATTATATAATATTCTCGTAATATTATTTTACATCATTCGAATAAAATTTAAATCACTTTTGTTCTATATACTGTATCATCTAACTGCATTTTCTAATTGGTTTAAAAGATGGGTCTTTGTACAGAACGTTATTTATATTTTACGTTATCGTGCGTGCCTGTGTAATCTTTTAACTGGCAATGTTACAGATATTTTAAAATGCACTAAAACTGAATTTATTCGTTCAATTTAATAGCTATTATTTCATGATTTATTACTGGTACCTAGAAGTGTGTATTTGAATGTAAATTGAACATTATTGTGAGACCACGTACTTGTAGTTGTAGTAGTGATTCGATGTAAAACCTAATTATTGTTCATTTGAATAAGTGATGTTTCATATTTATCTATAGCATTATTCATCTGAGTTTTAAACGGATGAAAATATAATTTCTAACTGTAGTATCTATTATTATTTAATTTATGTGAATAAAATTACGAACTAGGCAATACCTTTATACGGTAAAAAAAAAACTAATTTTGTTTTGAAATGTTAATAAAGCAAAGTACCTACTGATCGATGCGTTGTTGTTTTAAATACATATATTTATTTTGTGTTTAAACTCAAAAAGAAAACATGATCATGATTAAGGAACTGTTTTTAATCATTTCCTCTTTTACAATTTATAATATAAATCTAGAAATTAAGTAAAATTTAATAAAAAATATTATTGTGTTTACTTATTTTTGCTCGCGACTGTATTTGTATCGTCTTATATGTGTTTTAAATATTGTAATCCCTTCTCGTCAATGCTGAAACTTATTTACCTAGGTTACAGATAACCGAAGGAGTCTCTTAATACTAATCGGTTTAACTACAGAATTTTCAGACTTAACCTTATTCATTGGTTACAGGAATACCATGAAATGCTTTATTATTGATCACAACTAAGTTGATCCCCTACTGGGGCGTAATGGTAGAAATCATGATGTATAGTGTATAATGTATACAAAATACAGTTATCTGTGTGCACTGAGGGGCAGATGTTTGTGGTTCCGTATGCATACTAATGTACGCCAGGGATTGCAATGGAATTGGTCGAACCAAGCCTCGTGGACTTTATCTCGAATCGAACTGTGAATTATTCCAGTGAGAACATTGTATTTGAATATATCGAAGTATTGTTTGAATAATAAGATTTATAACTATTGATGTAGGATATAAACTTTACACAAAACTAACTCTATTTTCTGTTACACTTTTGACGAAAGGTTTATATATTGCATGAAGTATCTTATTTTAAATCCCAAGAAAAGTTTTTGCTGTTTATTTTGCAGACAACATTAAATACAAACTGTATACAATACACAAATTAACATTTAAAACTAATAATCTAAAATTCTAAATGTGTATTTGTTATCTTGAATTTCAGAGCTTACAGTTGACAAGAGATAATTAATTGTCCGGTGTCCAGGTAACGGTAACCCGTGACATCATTCGTTCGCATCTGTTATGAGACTGTGACGTCAAACCTCTTTCCTAAACCCTTGCGTTAGTTAACTTGAGTACTTACAAGATTTGAAGTTGACGGGAATCTCGCGAGAGAGCTTAGCCTCGTTTTAGGTTACTGACCTTTCAACAGAGTTATGAAACTATTACTTAATGTAATAGTAAATGTCAAGACACAAGATTAACCTACGACAAAGTAATCTGTGCATGTTTAGAGAAACTTTCAACGTACCACCTGCTCCTGAAAGAAAAATATAAACCGTAGCTACTGCGATTAATTTTCAGGAGTTCATATTAGCAGCTGTGTGCAATAGCTCTTGCAGCATTGAAGAGGTGTCTTATTAAATTAGAGCTTTTGATGTTATATTTTTTACGATGCAATGTGAACGTATCTCGTATGGATTATAAACTATAAACAGCCTTTGTGCCTTTGATCACATAAGTGTTATTCTGACAAGCATCTCTTTACTTCCTTCACAAAGAGCTGATATGACTATAGTATCAACATTATGGGCGATATTGGGGCAATGTTCGGTTGCTTTTACAAGCTTTTCATTAATTTACGTTACGTACGTTGACGTCAAATCTTGCAAGCTAAATTAAGCTGAGATGCAATTTAGCATACTTGTGGGTTCCGTGACAATATAATATTATGGTACTTTTGAGGAGCCTCAAGATGGAGCCAAAAGTACTATGCAAAACTTATTGGAATCATTTTCGAATTGTGATGGTCAATCTGATTTCGTCATAGTAGTCAAAGTACTACGGAATATATTTTAAAATTTTAGTTCAGAATTTCTGCAATGTCGTGAATTTACTCACAAGCATGAATTTTCCATGCAAACCGGACTCTGAACAAATATTTCTCCGTTACGTACGAATTTATGTTCCGTACTAGGATAGTTCCCTAACCAATGCTGACGAAAATGCTTTGTGAGCGCCAATCGTGTCAGTCATTCGCCAATTGGGTCGCATAACGTGGTAGCAGGTAATATGTGTTGCGGCCATTATTTAATTGGTTTTGGATGGATGTTCTTCTATTGAAAATTGGACGTCTGTCAGAAATCTATCGACAACTTACAACAAAGGACTATTACAGATAACTGATAGATAATTAGGTCTATGAAACATGTTTTGTAACATCATCCTTTAAGGACAATCCAATTAAATAACTGTTAGAGTAGGTCTTCCTTTTAGGTCGAAACATAATAACAAATATATTGTTTATACTTTTAAAACAAGAATATAATAAAAATTAAATGTAATATTACGTAATAATGACAACATGCATTTGTCTCAAAACTTTGTGCTTTCTTGTAGTTAATAAAAAAAAAAGAAAACATTTCAGTTTACCAGCGTGCATTTTTTAAAACACTAGAACACATTAAACCACACAGGTTTCCGTAGACAGCAGCATTTTTAATGTGAAGTTACGGTCCTAATAAATTATTTTTGTGTTGTCTGTTAGGAATGCAGCGTAATTTCAGTGTAGTGTGATTAATGCTAGCATTTCCTGTGCACAACCACTGTGGTTACGGGCTACTGGTTCAATGCAAATCCCGCTCGTAGGCATTATTCCTGGGTAATGACAGTACCACATAAACTAGGCTTAATAAACCGTCCATAAGATTATTACAAAATATTATAGTTATTGTAAAAACATTAATATTGGCCAGCTACCTCCTTTTTCCGTTTGTGTGCAATAAGAAACAGGGATGTTAAAAAAAGATTAATCCTTAAATAGTTTTCAAAACTAACTGTTGGTATTCCAACACAACTTATCAAATCGTTGCATTACACTTAACTTTTTCGTAATCTAACATATTTACTTTTTATTACAAGTTGTCTTTAAGTAATATAAGTTAAGTTGTTTTGTAGTAGGCAAACTAGATACTGTATAGTGTAATCGGACATTGACTGTATTAAAATGTGTATAATATTTATTCTTTTTTATCAGTCAAATAAATTCAATTCACTATTACATTTCGACGCTACACTTCGACGGAATATTTTACATTGCGTTCGAAAATGTCTGAATAATTTGAACCCGACAGATTCTTCTTTGTGAATTTATATTGAGACTTGTTGAGTGACGACAAGGAGATTTCCTGCTTTGATTTTGTGTCTTTTGAATTTGATCAAGTAACCATTTGATGCCTTATACCTAATTAATTTTCTATTTTAACAGACAACACAAAATACACATATAGAGGAATTAGTGTGTAAGCGCGAGATGAAATAAGAAACTTATAAGGTATTTAATGATATAATTATTCAGGTTTTTAAAAGCAGCCTATAAATGCCGCACTGGTGGCCACATGCACCATTCCATATAGAGAAAGCACGAGCATCGATCACCAAGGATTAAAAGCTTTTTCATTTCATCAAGAAAATACACAATAGTTGATAAGTGATTGAAGTTTGTAAGCGCAGCACTAACAAAAATCTTCTTTAAAGATATTTGAAATGCCTTTCTGAGTCAACATATTATTATTTCAAAACCCATCCTAATAAAATCTATAAATATCAATATAGGTACATATTTGTTGACAAAGGCACAGCTATATTGTATTTTGATGGATCACCATGAAATTTAATCGCTTGTTGATACTTCACCCTTTTCTGTTTGGAAAGTAATAGGATGATGGATTTTCTCATTAAATAAGGTCATAAGTATAATTAAGTGAAGGGTGAAACGGATCCACCATTAACAATCAATCTGCAAACATTATTCAATCATTACCAAAGTAGACAACACTAAGCAACACTAATTTGGAAATTATTACTTTTCCAATAACATTAAAGAGTATTTAATAAAGGTTTACAATATGTTGTACATAATTTTTTTTTATAAAATATGTTAACAATATATGGCATGAGAAAATTAAATTCATTTTAAGTTTTTATGATGAACATAGACCATAAAAAGGTACGCGTGGCGTACACAAACAAAATCATTTGACGAAGTCGCTAGCAATTCTTGTAAGTTTAATTGTTTGATTAAAACTTGTATACTATTAGTATCTTAGTTTAATTTTAGCAACGGTTCTAAAATTGTAGTAATTTTCAAGACACAATGAAACAACTATTTTCCAAATTACTCGAACATAATGAAAGAAAAAACAAATAAAGAACCTATAAATAAATCAAGCTTTTGTTTCTTCCCTTTGGTCACTGATTTTTTAAAGGTCTTATTTTTATCAGGAATTGGAAGTGTGCCCATAATGGCCTGGCTTACAGTCACTACGGAACTGAAGCAATCCTCATTGAACTGTAACGTATTCGATAACGATATTCTGCATAATAAGATTCAAAAGGTTATATGCATTTGAAATTGTCATTAAAAAAAAGTCTATGTTTTTTTTCAATTTCCTACATAATTATACATAAATATTTTAATATCTGAAGCTTTTTCCGTCGCACGGCTGAAGCATGTTCTTTGTCCTGTTCCTCTGGAATTAATAGGTTTCCAAAATATCGACTAGAACATTATATAAGTAACTCAGAACTAAACTCTTCTAAGTATTACAGAGGCTTACCATACTAAGAAAGTTTATACAAAAGCTGAATAAATGAATTTGAACTGCAAAACTCTGTTCCACCAAGACAGTGTTTTGATTTTAAAATATAGAAGTTATAGAAACAAGTGAAACAAGCTCGTGTTCACTCTTCGAATCTATTCTAAATTTGTCTTTAACACACTACTAATGTCAATAGGATGTGTTAATGGGTTTTCAATGTACCAAATAAGCACAAAGCTTAGTGCTGTAAGAGAATGTTTGTTATCGACTTAGAGAGATGCTCGCGGCGAAATATACAATTGTTTTCCAATTATAGACATGATAGATAAACAATGTATATCTTAGAATATAGTATACCGATTCCCAGAAGATCGTTGTACAATATACTCAGTAACGACGTCGCTTTGCACTCAATTAAGATGAAGAAAATGAGATGAAGTAAATACGATCGAGCTAAATAATGTCATTAATTACAGTGACCCAAATTGCGAAAGTGGTAAATATTTGTTCAAGTCTAGATCCAAAACAGAAGAAGGTTGGAGTGAATTAATTGCGGAACTTAAGCATTTGGTCTTGTATTTTAATTCCGCAGAGGAAATGGAAAAGCGACTTTATTATGATAGAGCTCAAACTGGGTATCTTTTTAAATGTATTCTAAGTGCTTTTTATCATAAGTACCTAGGTTTTTCTTGATTTTGGTTTGAAATATAAGGTCGTTACTTTAGCGAGCAATTAAATCAAACCCAATATTCCAGTTGTATAAATTGTTTCAGTTCAACAGTTAGTAACCGCGGCTTCTTCTACATTGATTCACATTTACAACATAACGCCAACCTATACTATTTACCCACTTAGCTCAGCAGTATCCTTGCTATCTGTCAGAAATAATATTTGAAATAGGATAAGTAGTTTATAAGTTTACTGTATATCCAACCTTACAAAGTAACTAAACATGTTTAAATAAAGCACATACGCTGAAGAAGCTTTTAGAGATAATGTAATAGCAAACGTTACCTATTTAACTTTCACATTTAAGCAGCTGCTGTTTAAATTTAATAAATAATTGTCCCACTACTGGGCGAAGCTAAGCTCATGTAGAAAATGAAAGACTATTCGTCACCCTGCTTGCTGAATTGCGGTTTGACAATTCCATTTTGGGTTCTAAGTATCGGTACGATGTATTTTTTCTTGTTATATTGCTTTACAATTGGTGAATACAACCGCGCTTTTCACAAGATTGTCATTTGAGGTTTAAATAGTTGAGAGTAGGCATGTATTATATGTCTATTATATTGCGTCCCTCGGGAGGCTCGCTCGTCCTTAAAACACTGCGGCCCACACCTGGAAACTTCATAACAAGGCATTTAGGCATGAAAACTTTAAAGGCCTTGTTATTCTAATTTCCAACACTTCACCAGCCTTAAATAACATTGAATAAAAAGTTTCGAAATTTAATTATTGTTCTTTTCTTTGAGTTAGAAACTTTCCCCGGCTTACAGGAATCTTACATTCTTTTGCTTTCATGCGCCGGCTATATATTTTTATAATATAGGGAACGGACGGGCAGACGTATGTAGGGTAACTTCTATTGTACAATATCATGATTTATCATGGTCACGCCCCAAAGACGAATAAATCAACCCATTAATCATTTCCTTGAGTAGGAAATATGCTATAGAAATGTGTCGGAACAAAGTTGAGGGAAAAATGTAACAACTGAGAACGAAGGAAATACTCATCGGGCAATTATTTCATTTGATTTGCGGTGTTAAGTTAAAATATGAGGTGTAAATATATCAAATCGTGCGGTCTGACTTCTTAGAGAGATTCTCCGAAGCTTTGGATGTAAACATCATCGATCACGTCCAGCCGCTCAGAATACAACTCAATTCTTTTGGACAGAAACCCAATTTCTAAAAGCCTGTCTATACAGAACGGATACACGGATCTACACTACGAATACCTTCGTCTGGGAGTCTGTCCGCATCTTACACCGGTAGTATTTGATCCTCAAGAAACGGCCTTCACCCTGAAAACATTTATCAATCATTATGAAACTTCAATTATCAGAAAAAAAAAATAACTTTTACAAAAGGAAATTGTTATTTATTTCTTGTGAGATTAACGAACATTTTCCATAATCCCCAAGTAGCTTGTAGCTTAAATCTTAGTTTCACAATATCCGTTTCTAGTAAGGAAACTTGAAATAATTTATTAGCGGAGCACGGAGGCAAATTTTGCGTACAAAATGTAATACTGCACGGTGTGAGTCCCGTATATTACTGTTTATAATATGAACTTTGCATTTTCTTCATGAAATGTAGTCCCTAAATTAAACAACGTTGCTGTGTTTTATTTTTTAGGTTCAAGCATTTTGAATCCGTACATGCAAACTTTTTTAATTCGAACATTGTGTTACGATTGTTTGTTTTGTAAATTGAAATAATTTGTGTAGGTTTTATATGATGGAAAATGGATAACTAGCAAAGCTAAGGTTTTTAATTATCAACTTTTGCAAAATATTGGCATCTAGCCGAATTATTTTTAGTTGTATGAGGAAAATATTATTTTAAAGCGTTGTGATATACTGTTGAAAAGTCTTTGTGAAATTAAAAAACAACATCAAAAGAGAGTTGTCTGTGTCAAAGAGCTTCCTGTTCGGTCTTTGGATAAAACTAAAGAAGAAATGCGTCAGTGGCGTTAATTTTTATCGGCTAAGCGACTGGCCCAGACTAGATGAAGCTCATAAGTTTCCCTGGGGAAAGAGGTATAAATCAGTTGTTGTGCAAAACAAGTATATAGAGAATATAAGTGTTGGATTCAATTTAAAAATGGCCCAGCATTCTTGTTCCGGGAAACTAGTATCTTAGTAGAATATTCGACATTAATGCATCCATAATTACACATGCATATTTCATAAACATTAGCATACTGGTTAGAAATTCCATATTGTTACTGAGGCATAATGCTATTCTGTTTCTAGAGCTTACAATGTTAAAGGTATTTGGTTTAATACGATCTACAATATGCACATACATACTCGGGAAAATTCATTACACATACATAATTCAAATTGTCAATAGTTCTACAGGTACAGGTACGAAATATTATATACAGAAGCAAGGTAAACAAAAACACAACATAGTAATAAATATCCATATTCCTACTTAGTAAATTGAGCGTAGTTTTTTACATACACAAAGCGTAAGTGCTACGGCGTAGCTGAATTAGTGCTACGCCAAGGTACTTAAGATGTTTTCGTTGTAGCCACTTTCAATAGTCAAGTAACTTTTAAATCTGTAATGTGTTTTAGAAAGTTTGTATCGAAACCTGTTTATATCTAAAATTTATAGAATCGCTACAATAAAAATAAAGGTGCGAGAAAAATATGTATAGAACTCTTTTAAAATTTAACCCATTTATCCGCGTAGTAAAAAGGAGCATTCAGGAACCAGTAAATCAAAAGTTCTTCTTATTGCAACGTAACCGCGGCCAAAAACTTGGGAAATTGCAAGTTCACGCGACTGTTCGTACCATTACTGAACTATTCTCTTGGCAGCAATTCAGAGCGATTTGCGTTTCACGAATAATGTATAAGAAAGACGTCAACAATCTTGTTTGTTTCCATTACAATCTTAGGAAAAAATGAGAAAAATCAAACTCATAAAATTTTATTAAATATGAACGAGCTGTCACGAAATCATTCTTTCTTAATCCTCTTTTTCAGTTTAAAGTAAAATCTTTAGAGATTTTCTTTCGCAAAAATAAAAGACACGTCTGTACTTTTGAATAGGGTTTTATTAAAACTGTCTGAAGTAAAAGTGTACCCAGATGACGTATTAAACTCAGCAACGTAGTTTTTATAAAGTGAACAGTGAACCTAGATTAAGTGTTCGCAGTTTTAACAACTTACATAAACCGAGTAACTTTGAGTTTTAGAGAAGTTTCTCGTTCGATATTATAATTTATTTAACGTGAACGCTGATTAACTTGGTTTT
This sequence comes from Autographa gamma, assembly GCA_905146925.1. Lineage (NCBI taxonomy): Eukaryota > Metazoa > Arthropoda > Insecta > Lepidoptera > Noctuidae > Autographa > Autographa gamma. The sequence goes on from LR989858.1 coordinate 6,198,723, forward strand.
ATGACACGTCTTGGATTAATTAACCTATTCATGGTTATGTTGTATAAAGGGAGATACGTGGGGATGTTTTTATTAATACTCGTTGTCTCGGCCCGTACTGTTTATTTAGGTTTCATGACCAACAAATTACGTAAAGCGAGTGATTTTGTAAATATTTGCAATCAATAGCTCGTTTATCTATATGATATAGTATATATGATAGATATATGCATTGATTTTATTTTAATGTTGCAGTTTTTAGTTTCTATTTCAGAGTAAAGCCGTAGGAAATCGTCTGCGGTTTCCTCAGAGTCTCAGTGTAAGGAATGGAGTGATGTCGCGGACAAATTGTTACGAGAAATGTACTTTAAGATTTTTCATCTCAAAGCGTAGAAATGCTATTAGGAAAAGTCGTGAGATGCAGTTCTTTAAAGTTGAAAGTCATACTAACCTCTTTATATATGAATAGGTATCTACTATGTAACATATTACGACCATTAAGATAAATATTGATGTCTCTCGTCAATTACAAACCGTGCCTCGTTTCACTCGCCTTGCTTTTCTCCTAAAGCAAGTAACATGATAATAAGTAGACTATAGAGACTAAAGTACTAAGCAAACTTCTTTTCTACAAAAAGTTATTTTTAAATACTATTGTGCTAAAAGCTAAATACCAGTTTAGCAGAGAAAAAGAAAAATAAAAAATCTTATTTAACCGTTGCAACAGTTAATGAAACGTCGAGTTCTAGCTTTTTTCCTAACAACAACGTCGGAACCGTTTGATCTGGACATTGTAATCTTATTGTTTCCTTCACATGCATAGTGCATTTTACCAAAGTTAACTTTACTGTGTAGATAGATAAGATATACACCATTTTTTTATAAGTATAGCTAGAATCGCTTTATTCCTCTTTCTGGATCTACTTGTTTGATGTAAATAGTTGTGAAGGACGGAAAAATAGTAATCATAGGTGTTATTATGTTGATTAGTAATGTTTTTTATCGTTTTGTTATTTTGTATCTAATTTTAGGAAAGAGTTTTTGTACGAGGTTGGTATCGGACTTCGATACGATATCGGAGGCAAGTGTATGTAAATGAATGAAATATGTACCTGTCTTTCACATTATCCGGTCCGTTATCGGATATCGCGTTCGAAATTTCGGATAAAGGATTGAAGCTTAGCTTTCTAACGTGAGGTACAGAGGCTTAAAAACTGTTAGTCTTTGTTCCGTCATGGAAAATGGAGTTTTTGTTCGTCAGTTTTATTCCACTTTCTCTTTGCCAATAGAACAATAATCTGCCGCCATAAGTACCTACTACAAAAATCTGCTCATCGCAGAATAAGTTTTATAAAATTATTGCTGTCTGTAATTATAATTAATAATTTCTCCCGAATAATTGGTTTCAATTGTTGAAATTGGCTTTAAGTCTTGAAAGGAGGATAACAAATTATTGTTCGTCATGAAATTAATTAAAACGTTAGAATTAATACTTTGAAGAATATTTATCGACTGCTTTTGAATCATTACGTTCTTTTGCCAAAACATTGTTTTTTTAGACTTATTTGTGTAATAAATACCTTTGATAGAATACAAGCAAGATCTGTCTCAACAATACATGGTACGCGCATATCCCTTATACATTTTGAATTATAACATAACATATCAACTCGCCTGTATCCCCGAAGGGGTAGGCAGAGGTGTACCAATGTATACCCACAGTTCGCCGATGTTTAGGTCCCATGTAATAGGGGGCGAGCCTATTGCCACTTACCGGACACAAATCCAAACTCCGACCTGTTACTGAGAAATGCATAGAAAAACCCAATAACACCTTGGTCGACTCGGGAATCGAACCCAAGACCTCTAACGTACCAGTACTAGGCAAAGAGGCAGTTATAATTATATTTTGAATTATACTTTTTGTTTATGAAGAAAGGGTAGCAGGAAAGAAGCGAGGTAGGACGAAATATAATGACATCTGTAAGTATTAAAAGTCACAGGCTGGAAATGGTAATTTTTAATCCTTCAAAGTAAACGTCTTGATGTGTTTCTATGACAACTGTGAGATAATAAGCTACTTATGCTAATTAGTTAATTGGGCAAATCCTGTCTTATGAAAAGTTGCTAACTTCAAAGAAAAATATTTTCCCATGAAATAGCTGGATTTCAACCAAAAAGCACTCGAAGCAAAATTGCCTCCAGGACTTTACTTACTAAAGTATATATTTTTATATAGAGCAGTCTGAGGCATAAACAAATACCAGAAATGAAGCAATAGCCAAGGCAAAAAAAAAATAAACCGGACAAGTGCAAGTAAAGGTAGACTAAAATAAAAATAAAATAATTGTTTATTTTGAACATGCACGAAGTAGGTTTCGTACGATAAAGAAATTTTTATACCTCCGACTTTTTATAGGTACGAGTATTTCTGTAATATGTTGGTATAAAATGTGGTTTGTGTATTTTGTCACACTATCTACCTATGCATTGTTTATTAATTTTATAATTTGCATTTATTATCTGAACATAATATATTCATTATTTGAACTCAATCGACTACAAAAAGCGAACACATACGGACAGAAAAACGAGTTATTCTGTAAGGTTTCCTTATCTACCTCTTGAGGTACGGAAACCTAAACATCTTATAATATATCGGAGGTGCCTTAACACCTAGGTAGACTAGCTTCAGAATCAAACGGGCTAGATTAGGTACTAATTGAAATCAATTTGTAAACACAAACAACAAAAACAGACAAAATTGATGTAGGACTTTGTGTTAAATATATCAAACAAATGTTAGAAATACATTCATACAGAATTAATTTTGGCATTTCAGGAAAAGTTTGCAAACAGCGATATAAATCTGCCTTAGTTGACAGTTATTGCAAACACTCAGAATACGCAAATGGAATTACTATTAGCATTTTAGGAATTCTATTCATTAAAGTTTTCATTTAAGCTTATATGAAATATTCTCCAACATGTTATAGTTTTCGACTACTGTTGTTGCTTTTGAAAAGCTTATTTTATTAAAATAATTGCGTGACATTATGTGTATTTTCTAATACCGAATTATGTACTAAAACATTTTGTAAACTACATTTCATTCAGATAAAACTGATCGGTAATAAATGTGTCAGATACAGACCTCTAAGTTATATGTTATTTCTTGGATCCAAATAGAATTACTGTAATTGTTACATTGATGTATTTATTATTGGGAGTAGACATATTTATTAATCTTTATAAATATTCTAGGAATATATGATATCAGTTAAAAACTGCCTCATTGGCCTAGTGGTGCTAAGCGCGACTGCTACGCTAGAGGTCTTGGGTTCGATTCCCGAGTCGACGAAGGTGTGGGTTTCTCTATGAAATTCGCAGTAGCAGGTCGGAGTTTGGATTTGTGCCCGGTAAGTGGCAATAGTCTCGCCCCCTATTACATGGAACCTAAACATATCGGCGAACTGTGGGTGTACATTGGTACACCTCTGCCTACCCCTTCGGGGATACAGGCGTGATGATATGTTATATTGTTATTTTTAGATAAAAATATATAAAGAAAATCTGGTTTTAGCCAATATGATATTAAACTTGAAGTAAGCAGGCTTTAATTACTTCGCTTTCATTACCTGTATAAGTAAAGCACTATAATATAATGATGAGTGTCTGTGACCAGAAAAAAAAGTTTTTATTTCTAAATATATATATCGAGGGGTAACGGGCTATTGAGTTATATATGTTGTATGTTCTTCTATAAATTCTTGTCCTGGGATTCCCGAACCAGCCCTTGCGGTATACCTCTAGGACGCCGCAAACTTCAAGTTTACCATTGAATATTTATAGACTTAGTACACGTGGATTCACATCAGTAGTGAACTGATAAATAAGGGTTCATATGAGGGACTAAAAGGAAAGTTATTCTAGAGAAACATAACATAAAAGAAATGTTATTGAATGAAAGGAAAGTAGCCTGAATATTGAAAGGGCAAACTTCAACGAGACCTGACTTTATTTTCAATTTAATATTTCAAAATGTCGCGCGTGTTTCTTCACGTGTCACGAGTAAGGCCGATTCATGAGGAACATATCATAAAAGGAAAGCTACAAAGAAGTTTTCGAGGGATCAAGTTTGTTTTCTTATTTTTGCGAATCATGTCAACACGGATCGGATGCAAAATCCAATGGTAATTGGTTTGACAATCCGGGGTAGCTTTGTATTTTTCTGAATGAATTTCTGAGCTAAGAGTCTCGGAGTTCATAGAATTTTGTGTGTACCTATTGGACTGCTACTTATCGGGTACCCGGTTCTCTGGAAGTAGGTCTCAGTTACTCAAAGTAAACAGAAAAGCTTTATAAATCCGCACTAATATAAATGCGAATGTACTTCTGTATCATAATCGATAACGTTTGGTATAAAGTCATTATCTTTCTCTTGGTTGGATTTTAATTAAAATATTTACAAATATACATAGAACAAACAGATTTTAGCAGCATCATATTTATAAACCACAATGTGTCACGAAAACATTATCACAAAGTAAACTACACACATCTCTTTTTACGTTTTGGTACATAAATATCAAATTATCTTTGATATTTTATTCTCTTATGAATCAGTTTGTTACCCTGAACTTTAATATTGGAGCATTTCAGCACCTGGTGAATATTAAGTGGAATCTGGCGCTTGTGGGTACAATTCAACTGCATTTTTAATCAAACGACCTTTGACTAAAATTAAGACTGAGATTAACGTTTGATCAACTTGGTACTTTCTCCTTTTGTTCTTTTAAACATTGAGTACGTTTAATCACATAAGGTGATTTCTCTCAAGTAAGTATTTGTATTTGCTATTTATTTACCGTATTTACACCAAACTCTAAACAATGTACACCCATGTTGTATCTCACGGAAAATAAACAACCACAGATTTTTAGAAAACCCTAACTAGTTGTCTTCCAAAAATCTTACTGTAATAATACATGCAATAATACATACATGTTTATCTTTTTCCTAAAGCTAGTCTTGATAAACAAGCAAAAAAGAGTCTGACTTTTGCTGCCTTCCATAAAATTTTTAGCGCATTATTACACAATGTACAAAAAAAAATGAGAGTGCATTTTCGTGTTGAGAAATAAAAAAATAACCTGTAACCGTGCAACTATCGAGGAAAGTACAAAAGTTTAAATATAATGGACTTACTAGCTCGTGTAGTCACGCCGACTGGGTACAGGAAAAGTGCTTTTAAACCTGATGAAAACTTCCAAACGCAACCCTTGTTTGGCTCCAAAGCTTTCGTACGAGGGTGTGCTAACAAAGTTGCAGTTGACCAATTTAGATGAAACAGTTTTCAACGAAAGCTGCACAACCAACATTTTGTTCAATAACACTGAACGTAGTAAACGGTAGTTGCAAATACAACAGGTAACACCAATATTGTTTGAAAACAGAAAAATTAGAAAAATAATAATGATATTAATATTCAGGGACATCTCACACACGGTTATCTGAGCCCAAGCTAAGCAGAGCTTGTGTTATGGTAACCAGGCAACTGATAAACATAATAGATAAATTACACCCAAACCAGTACAAATGATCGTGCTCATCACACAAACAATTTTTCCTGAGTGGGAATCGAACCCACGACCTCAGGTATAGCAGTCAGGGTCACTAACCGCTAGACCAAAAGGCCCGTCAAAAGCACAAATTATTTTTCTTTAAACTTGATATTATTTGTGTTTCAATTTGCAGAGTACTTTTACATCGGCTTATGCTGAAAATGGTAGATGGTTTCACTGCGGCGTAAATCACCGATGCGTTTGGAGTGTATGCTAATCTGTTTCCACTTGCGTGTGCCATGCACGTACGAACATATTGAAGATATAAGTCTTCACTATCTAACTGAGCTATGAGTTCTCAGGGCTTTGGAAATACAGACCTACCTCTATTAATAATTACAAAAAAGAAAGTGTAAATGAAAGTGGGTTTGTCCTAACTTGTCTATAATCTTGTTACATTGGTAAAGGTAAATATTTTGTGTATGATTAATGTTTTAACGAATGCTAATAAAGTGGTGTAACGAGTACAATAACGAGGGCCTTAAGTGGTGGTAGTAAAAAGGCTTGTATTAGAAGCTTTGTTAAGTATTAACCTTTTTTAACTTTTCATATCCATTAGTACTTCATTATAATATGTATTGATTAACACGCTCTTGTATCTTTGGTCGAGATAAATATTGGGTACAAATTCAGGGTCCAGCCAAAAATAGTTACAAAGCATTGGTAAATTGTAACGAGAATACAATATAAGTTCTGTTTACTTTTATATACCCATCATTCAATTCAGTCCTATTTACGTCTCATTGATTTTAACAAAATAAAACGAAAGTTCAAATCAAATCCAGCTCAAACGACCTTCCATAAAAAGCTTGTTGCCTTTCTTCTAATAAAGTACTTTTTCCTATTGTAATGCAGGTCTTCTTTTGCAGAGATTAAAGAACTTAATGAAATTGAATGTTTTTACTGTACAAAGAGTTTTCTCGAGTACCTATTCTTTATTACGAGATTTTGTCTAAAGCCAACATTGGCTGTTAATAAATCGATGTCGATTCTCGGGCGGTGTCGACATTGTGTTTTAATCGAATTGTGAATAAATCACGAGAGATTTATTTTTGAGATGAATTCAATTTGCTTTATCTGTGAGCTGGCTCTTGGCCGCTCTGCACTCTTAATATCTTAAGTGTGATATCTAGCCAACTTTTTCAATTTCTTTTACAAAAGTAAAAATATTATTATTTATTTATTACATTTAAAGTTGAGATTAGAATACGACTTTTATGAGAGAGCTGTGTATGTGAGTATATCTACCTGTCAGTTCAAGGAACAAACTGCACCATATTACACTTCTACACTAAAACTGACATGAAAACTTATCTTATCACAAGTTGAAGTCAAACTGAAGTCAAATAAGATATTCGAAGTGAACCGCCAAGACACATAACATCGAACTAATGTGGGGTTGCGGACACTTGTATTAGACATATATTGCAGGATTAGTTGCCGACGGTTTCGAACTCTCGAGCCCATACACGTGTATTTAGACGTCATCTGCACTTACCGACTTTCCGGATATGTTCATGCTTGCTTCTGTTTAAAGTATTGAAAAATAACAATAATACAGTCATTTTTATACAAGGACTAACATTATATTAAATATTTGGTAAGTTGTTTTGTTTATTTTCAACTTTATTTATATAAAAAATATGGAACTCTATTTATATTAATAGAAAATTGTAGAAAAAGCATTATTTTCTTTAAAATTCTCAATATTGAATATTATCAACAAGATTTATGAATGTTCAAAAAAATTGTCGTGAAATATACCATTCTGTACGTGCCTCGAATTGCATACTCGTAGCAAAAATATCTATACTTTAAAAGTAGCATCGCGACTCGCTTTCAGTAATATTTTACTGAATTCCGTGTCGGTATTTAATACGTTTTGGCAAACGATACGAGAGCATGCACTTAGCGCCCGCATCACCAATGTTCTCGTTCCCCAACATTACACTTTATTTTAAACGAACAATTCTCTAAGAGGTGTAAGTCATTCTGATGCATGCCTTTGCCGGTGTTCAGTTGCTAAAAACTCTGCCCAAACAAGTGATTTTAGAGTTATCTTACTGTAATTCTAAATCTTGTCGTTTTATTTCGTCCATTAACTATATAGCTTCAAATGTTTGCCGTTCATATTTTTGTAAACAATGAAAATATATTGCGTACAGAATATGTACATAAAACAAAATGTGTAAGTATAAAGTGTTTTGACTGGTTAAATTTACTCAGATTATATTGTATACTTTGTTAAATTACATTTCTTTACAGAATCCATCATAAAAAAGGTACACCAAACTTTTAAAATACAAACTGAAAATCAGGACTAAACAACTTACAAGGAAAATGGGAGAAGCGTTGTGAAGGCCTTGTAGGCTGTAGCGCGCTTCGAGTATAATATTGTTCGTATCAATTTGTTCCTACAAATTATATTAGACGGTCGTCGTTCCGTCCAATGTCTCAGCGTCCGTTCAATAAAGTTCCTGGTTTTTTATATTAATGACTAATTTATTGACTAAGACACTTAAGTTCCTCTCGGTAACACTGCCCTAAATTTCCTGTCGACAATTTTCCTTGTTATCTGTTTGAATAAATTTCTTAGGTTTTTTTTTCAAGTATTTTAATTATGTTGTTTATAGGGTGTTACTCGAACTTACAAAATCACAAATGTTGTAGAATTTATATTTAAGACCTATTTAATCTCGAATATAATTAGTGTTTCTCATTTGACTAATGAATGCCATGATAATATTATGAACAGTTGTCCGTTAGTGGCACGTACCACGGAAGCGGTCGGGCGCAAATGTTCTTTAGCACCTAAAACGCAGTGCAATGCAAATTGTAGTCATGCTAAATGCGATTTACGGTCGCAGAGAGCGCGTGACTAATGGATGAGCACCCGACTCTGGGAAAACTAAAATTGGAATAATCTGCTAAATGTATTTTGTTTTTTTTGTAGATTTTCTCAATCCAAAATAAAAGGTAAAACTAATATGGTACGGTAAATACAGAATCTCAATCTATCTCCTTTTGTAATAATACCAATCACAATATACATTGTTCACTATAAATAGCTTTTTTTATATTTGACCTTTGTTAATAAAATAGGACTCGTAATACCGTCGCTTCTTTTCATCAAATTTTCATTACTCAATAAGTCCTAGTTCTTCGAAAATACTTTACTTAATCTCGCTTGTAAACTCACAGGTAATCTGTGTGATTAAAATGAGATGGTACCTATTGAAAATAAAGACGGATTCAGATATTTTTTTGTTAAAGATTAAGCTTAAAGACTCTTCTTTCAATCAAGAGCAATCACAGTTTAAAATAATCCTTATTTTTTATGTAATTGGAAATAGTAACTAAGGTACATATTTTACAAATACTTTTTGTAAGGAAAATGGGGAAGTACTTAGAAAGGCTGGCTGGAAGCCAACCGCAACTGACCAATTCACGACGCTATAAAATATCAACAGCAGTGTCAGAAATTATTGTTCGAATGCACATTTGGCTGTTATGTGTTCTGCAAGGATTTTATGCTGATGTCATTGATCGCCGAATGGGGTGTTTATAAACAATTGAATGCCTATTGTGTTTATAGCTCGAGGCTGAAAGGTACTATAACATACATATGTTAGGTAAAATAGTCTATGTAATAAATGTTAGAAAAAAAGTTTAAATAGATAGTCTATAATTTACAATAAGACTAATTTTATTAAACAATCACTAATTAAAACGTTCAAACAGAATACAAAAGAGCCAGCCTTTAACCCGTTAACACGTAAACTCCTAAAAACTTAGGTAATATATCAGAGACAGATACCACTAAATCCGCAAGTTTCGAGAAGTGATCAAAGTTTCTTTTCACCCTCGACTAGTCGTGTGGAACTGTTCAAGTGCGCTCACTCTACAAACTACATTGGTAGGTATACAAACACTTACTGTGAAAAATTAATTCAGTTATTTTTAATTTATTATTAATTTCAATTTTGGTTTATGGATCGCACGTTAAGCTCATTCGAAAACAGAACTCCTGGAACGAAAACAGTGTAGATTAAATTGATTTATAGCCAAAATGGACAATGACATTTCTTTGTAATTCAATGTATTTTGGGTTCGATACCAAAAATCCGTTCGAATCCTTAATGACAAAAATTGATTTCCAGAGAATGGGATCAATGGATGGGAGAACAATAGCTGATACCTACTTCTGTACTACCTACTTATTTATATTTTATAGATTTTTGCGGTAAGTCCTGGCTACAATAATTTTGTCTATAAGTTGTTTGGGATCTCTGGAAACCTTCTTCCTCCCTGTAGATTATGCAGGGTTTATTCAAAACTGATTCAAGACACAAAAGATTCTGATAGTCACTTTGTCTATTTTATGAGTGTATTATAAGATGTTGTTAGCGTTATTGTTTTTAGTAAACTTTATTAGGGTAGAATAACCTTTAATAAGGTGTAATATATGTCAAATTTTCCAAATAGCTACATTTAATACGCGAAGAACATGTTCGATTGAGGACATGAAATGACTGAAAGCAATAGTAAATTTTGTATTAAGGTACCCAATACTGAATAAAGGTACTCACTCAATAAAACATAAGTAATATGTTATCCTTCAGGCTTCACTAGACTTACATGCTCTGAAGGACCTATAACTAGATAAGCTATATGTACCTGCATATAAATATAAGTATAATAACAATCATATCTTCATAGTTGTTATATTGTCGCGAAACGTGAGAAACATCCGGACCTTTAGCCGGATATCTCCATGTTATCCGGCCGAGTGATAAATAATGTTAATCCTTAAAGTACGGGGTTAAGACCCAGTTAGCCAGTTACATAAAAAGAGTGATATAACCTTTTCATACTAAGAGACTGAGAATAAGACTAAGAGATAATTTACAAGTCTTTAATTATCTAATTACATTACTTAACAAATGGAACGCGTGTGATGTTTAATAAGAAACTTGATTAGCACACGAAGAATTTGAAGGATTTTAACAAAGATAAATTAAAAGTCAGAATTACCGTTCATTTGTTGGTATTCATGGTATGTTAATTTTTTTATTGATTTCGTCTTTTCGAAGTCACCATGTTGAGCTACCCTAGTTAGAAATAAAAATAAACTTGCTAAAATATATATTTTTTATATAAATGATTTTGAAATTTTATATTTTATTGAATCACTTATATACATTTTACTTTTTTCGAATTTATAGAGCGCTACAGGTAACCGAGGGCTGCATAATATGTATTTTTATTTTGTAAATTAAAGGTTTTTTAGACATTGCTCAACTAATAGCAATTATACAAATACCTTTGTTGTCTAGTTAAACATACAGGAACACGGAAAATGTTTCACGCTCACAAACATTTTATTATGTTTCGTGAACATAAGAAAACGTAGTATTTTTAAAATCGAATATTTCTGGGATTCAATCAGTGCAGCTAATATTCTAGTTTCAATACACTGCTGTAGTTGGATTTATAATGTTAATCAATGTTTTTACTGTGCAAACTATGTGTAAATGCAATTTGCATCATAAATGCTGGCGGCGCACCTACGAGCCAACGCGGCAACGCTCTGTATTTTTAACAACATAAAGTTACCTATTTGAACAAGCTGAACGTTTGGCTTTTGTTTCTAGTGTTCGTCAAATACACTACGGCCCCTTTCACATGGCTGCGGACTCTTCAAACAGACCAATATTTTTGGAACGTTACACGAATGAAAATATTTTTACACATTTGAAATGTGTTTGTGCTTAGTCGCACAGGATTCCAAAAGCGGAACGAGCTGGTAACTGCAACTATTAAATGTCTGCAGGATTTCTTAACTTCAGAAATTGCAAGCAGCGAGGAAAGAATTTTGCTAGCATAAGGAATACTAAGCTCAGATTGAGGATAGTTAGTTGAGAATAGTTAGTGAATAAACCCGTGCCCGTGCTGAAACAATATTCGTGGTATCGTGGCGTACATAATTGTGCGGTTACGATGCAGAGGTGCAGTATACAGACATGATGAAGATGTGGTACATTTGTATGATATGCAAGATACTTAATTATAGTTGCAGCTGATGGATACCCAAGGCTGTGGAAAACGGTTTACTGTGTAGCTTAACTTAGCTACATCTATCTATACAATATACATTGGTAACTAAAAACCATCAAGCTTAAAAATAAATTTGGTAAGTAGCAGCTAATAATAGCAATCTATTATTCATTGATAATTTCCGACATAAATTACCACCGATATTCAGTATTCCGGGTGTACGTTATAAATGCTCGTTGATTAACGTATGGGCGTTAGATGTTACGCATTTTGACAGCTCTGTAACACTAGCTGAAACTGATAGGCATCTGAAACCAGCGGCCATAACACGCGACGCCATGATGAATTGATGATGACGACACTAATTTACCGAGCCCGGTGGCATTCTAAATTTAAAATGCAAACCTGGCTGTAAATATTATAAACTCTTGTAAGTTATAAAAACTTTTTGGATTAAACTTTCTGATGTTATCGTTCTTACAGCTTATTGACTACGGCTGTTGTCTGTTCAATGGGGAATTGATTTGACTTTTTCAATTCACAAATTCTTGTATCAAGTATCTGAACGAGCGTATTTACAGTAGGTAGGTATCTAAAATAAAGGATAATTAATTAAAAAGGAGTACAGTGAAACTGAACTGCCCATCGAAATTTCTTATAAGTTACTGTTTATGAATGTTTTAAAATATTAATCAATGTTATAAATGCGAAAATAAAAAGATGCATTTTCATTACTTAAAAACTCAAACTGGTTATTTGATTTGAATTAAACCAAGCCAAAAAAATGGTTTATGACCGAAATTAACACATATCTAAAATTGGGACATTGCGGGTACACCCCCGTGGCACAGCTAGTCGGTAATAAGATAAGATATTCGATAAACTGCGCTTTCATTCTGTTCCGTAGCATTTAATTTGCGTCCGGCGCATATCGTTTATCTCGGGTAAAGACTAGCCTGGCTAGCAATCAATCTTTCTAGATCTAATGTTCTAAAAGGCTCACGTCCTATTTGGCCCTGTAGCAGAATGATCAGTCGTTTTCATGCTCCACATACATACATGGTTTGTAAGTAGATCGTACGTAATAACCTCGATTACTGTACTAACAATTACATACTTATTGAATATGCGTTCGTTTATAAAGCCATTATGTAAAACAAAAAAGGTCAATGTCCAAACACGCTTATTATTGAGTAATAATTTGTTTTTGTCCACGATGATAATAATATAGGTTGGTAACAGGTAAAGTAGGTTTGTTAAACTTTGTTTTTGTTGGAAAAGTTATAAAATTCTCGCTTCGTTTGACGTTGGTTACGCCCGCTTGTTTGTATTAACAGTCCCCATAGCCTTGTATTTTACCTGTTCTATTCTAAAAAAATATCTGCGTACAAAACGTATTTTTTGCCAAAAGACTTTTTACTGTTTAATCTTCAATTCTTTTATATCTGAAATCTAACAATGTCCCTAATGGTTACAATTAATATATATTACATAAAACGGGAAGGTATGAAAATTCTAATAGAAATGTTACGCTCAAACGAAGGGAAGGAAGACTCGTGTATTTTAAAAGCTGTCTTTTAATTTTTTTAATTAACGTTGCGTAAAGGAAAAGTTTTGTCACGGGCAGGGGAAATTTAATAAGGTTTAATTCACGTAGATTTATGGCCTCGTTTTAATACCGAAGTACAAGTGTCTGTACAGGCTATATTACAAATGAACCGGACCTATATTACGAAACGCTCGAACTATTTTGAACAATAGCACCTCACAGATAGCTCAAAAGAACATCATTATTCTACATCATTTGGCACTCGTAGTGATTCGGGTATTATTCCTTAACGACCACATTCTACAATCTCGTATTATATTTATGACGTTGAACCCTGTTATGTATTCATTTACATTACAATTGTAGACAGTGTATTGTTTGAAACTAACCCTACCTCTAGACACTTGATTGTTAACTAAAATCACACAGAATTTACTATGAAAATAATATATTCTTACTTTTAGGACCTGTAATTTTCACAAACCTCATTGTAAAATTTATTTGGGTTTTATTCCTAATTCAGAGGCCAGGCACGCGTTGATAAAGTTGGAAAAAGAAATAAACATTATTTTATACGTATCTTCTCTAATAAATATAAATTCTTGTGATCCTAAGTCTGTATAATTTTATATTATTCATTACATTTTTTTTGGTGTTGATCCCATTCTTTTACTATTACCTGAAAGATTAAGAACAATGTTTTAAGACGTAATTGATTAATTACTCCTTAAATATACGTATTTAAATAGGCACAAAAAATAAAACGGATGTCCGGTAAGTAGCTACCAATTATCTACAAGAATTTGGATCCTCATTGAATACTAAGTATTCGAATTACTGAAAACGGCTAAAAGGTACCTGTTATTAATTGCAAAGAACTCAAGTGGAGACAGACGTTCCGACTCTACAAATCTTTTGAAATGGTAATAGAATGGCTACGTGACTAGATTTTCACGAATGCGATATGACCCGAACGAAATTTCAATGAGTTTTATGAGGACGCGTATGAGCGTGAAATTGGGAACATTAAGAGGGTAAACGACACACATTATGCTAATCGGTTTATCCACGTTACACTATTAAGTGTGGCTTTTATTTTTATAGATACTGTCTTCATTTAGCGATAAAAATATAAAAAATATAGTTATTTACTTAGCTTACCTATTTTACCTACTTACCTAAATATATTTAGTGGTTATGGTACGTCGTACCTACACAATACCTACTACTAATATGTCAACGTACCTGGTACGTTGACAATTGTAAAAGAAATGTTTAATGCGCTAAAACATATTAAAAGTCAAGTTATTTTAAGTCACAGACACAGACTTCTATTTCGTTTCAGATTTTTTTTAAATAGTTAAAAATGTACAGTCAGCTAAACCCAACATACTTATACTTTCTAGTTTCTAAAATGTATGCATGAGAATCTACAGACTTTTACTAATAAAAGCAAAACAGATTACTGAAACTTTACTGTCGTGGGTATTATCGTAACGATTATTTCATCTTCGGCATTTCAAACCATTACATTTGCGTAACTTTATTAGCGTTACATCTGGGAAATAATTGAATGTTTGGTTATAAAGTTATAGCTGTTGTAATGCTAAGAAATTATAGCAGGAATACGTCAAAAATATAGACGTATCTATAGAGAATTAAGGCACATTGTTACATTAATTTAATGGTTTCGCGGTAATGTTTCTAACCTATTATATATCAAAGATAAACCACAAATTAATAACTATCAGCTAAATTAATCACATAACAAGATAATACTCCCGTTTGTGTAAACAAATAACGTTGTTTGTAACACAAATGAAATGAATAAATGGTTACCACTATTTAGTTTTCCTGAATAACAAAGTTTTAATAGAAAAACTATTAACTAAAAGGAATTTATATAAAAAAATATATTTGATGATATATTAAGTTTCAATCGAGTTGGATTATCAGTTAAATAATAACAACCCTAGAACCGATTATAATATGAGATTGAGCCGTTATTATTTCTGTGACATAGAAGGCATTTAGTACCAGTTTGTGTTTCGACCCTTTTGATCAATAAAATTATGTTATACGTCATAATACAACCTCTGTCCTGTTGGTGGGATTGTTTCATAATTATTTTATCATTTCCAAACACTATCGCACTATGAAATCACATTTATTTCAAAAGACAAACAATCTTCTTATATTACCCAAATAGACTAATATTTATTCGTTTATGATCATTTTAACTGTTGTATGGGTTAGTTTATCTATCTTAACATTTTATTATTTTATCTAGCCTAGCGTAGAAACTTTTTACATTTACTTTTCGTGTGGGTATTTATTTTATGCTATTACCTATTTTAATCTAATGGTTAACTGGTAGAATTTGACATAATAATATGACGTTAAGTCCGCCTTATGACCGCCTTTTTAGAGTGAATTAAAAACATATCAATACTTACATTTTTATGTGGTCTACAATCCTTTGTTAGTCAAGTAGTAACTTAATTTACACCTTGCAAGCACAATAATAAGTTGTTACTAACTGAGTGTTCCACCAGACCTGCCTTAAAACTAAAACCTTATTATTTCTATGCTACTCTAGCCGAGCGTAAACATTATTTGCCAAGCTTAGGTCCCTCGCAAATGACAACGCAATCCACTACATTTCAGAACATACACAAACACAACTTTTGCTAAACAATACTACCCATATCTAAACATGTACAACAAACTTCACACAAATTAGTAGACATGCTCCAAACAAACGATGCAAACAAAACCAAGGAATGTCTGCTAGTTAAACTATGACGTCACGGAACGACTAATCAAATCCAAAATTATCTAGGCCACGATATCCAATAGGACATCAAATATACAAATATTTTTACCCACACTCGCAAACAAATGATTTTTATATATTTCTTTTATTTTTTACTTTATGCCTCGGTAGGTTCAGGATAAGATTGCCTGGAAGAGATTGCCACATGCAATAAATACTAATAACAATAAATCCACAACAGTATAGAAACAATGTAAACTCACACATACAGAGGTTAATTAAACATTAAACTTTTATTATTTAGTATTACAGTAATTCCTCATATTATTAAATATTCCTTTGTCATGCTTTTAAATCCGAAATTGATTACGAAAACAAAAGCTTTAAATGACTTCTGACATTGTTGGTCTATTTTAAATTCTATTTTTGTATTACTGAGGAATAAATGTGAATATCGCAAGTACCTGTTCGGAAAGATACCGATTTCTGTTAAATATTATGAATACTTGGATATAAATAAATTCATTCATTCACATTCATTCATTCATAAATCAATTCATTCATTCATTCAAATATATATTCTTTTCCGTCATTGACACTACTCATTATGTTATCATGAGCCTGTTAATTACTTTCAGAAATCATTAAATACATTCTGGTCTACATGTCTGTAGACGAAAGCGAACGATGCCGCGACAGCCTATCTGTCTAGCAAGGCTTACTTAGCAGCAGGGAATACCAATACTTCACTTGTACCATTTTAATCTAGCTTTTAGGTGCTTCAGTCACTCGGGATTTCAAAATATTGATAAAAAGAATGAAATATTACTTTAGTGGAATTATTGCCGAAAATTTATTGCCTCATGAATTACAAATAGATAAGTCTTTTTCAATAAGGCCATATTATATTTTGTACTTAAATATCCTCTGGTTTTTTATGCTAAGATTTAGTGTACTACGAATTTACGTTACGCGCAAACAATTATGAATTTTATTATATTTATCGTATCGGGTTGCAATAACCAAGTCTTAACTTTAACACGAGCCAATGAATATATTCATAAAACACTAATACTCAGTATTCAGATGGTAATATAGGTTAAGAGCATTAAGACCCAGATAGTTAAATCAAGTAAACTTATTGAAATTCACGACACGACGAATACAAAATTTGTAGAGCAAGTGACCGCTACTAGGTTAACTCGAACTTAATAAACAAATGCGGGTTTAAATGGTAAATTGTTTTGACTATTTCACCCAATTAACCCTCTCTTTTACGGTATACACATTGTCCTTTATTCAACAATTTAATACGAATACCTTCAAAAGGTGGACGTGGCTACCCCCATATATATTAATAACTTGAATCCCTTCAGTTACGTTTTGTGACAATTACTAAAGCTTACTAACTCCGGGTTCATTGGTGGAACTTCGGCTTAAACCTGCTTTATAACGACATAATTTATTTAATGTGTTACTTTAGCTTGTAATAATTCCTGGTGAGAAACTCTTTTAGTATCGCCATTAGTGTAATTAAGTTGTTGTGCTTAGAACGGTACAAGTGCTTTGACGTATTTTATTTCCTATATTGTACACGTGTTTTATATGTAGATACATTAAATAGAAACTAAAACATAGTTTGCATTTTGTAGTACTTTATAGTTGGTAATAGTACCTACTGTGTTAAATAGAACTTAAGCTCGAAATTAATTGAAAACGATACAGAATAAGTAAGCATCGCAATTGAAAATTCAGGCGTATATCGCTCGTTCTTCATCTTTACGTTACGCGCAAAGCATTTTAATCTCGTTGGCATGCATTCAGAAGCAACGGTGTAAGACTTCAAGCCTTTGTCTGCAACTAACTTCAGTTTCCAAATTGGATTTCATTATTCACAAAATTACTCGGCTCAGTAGGTGGACGTCTAAATTAATTTCACAGGTGATGATATTAAACTTCTTGTATTCGAAAGCTAGTCTTTTCGAAAGCAATAAAGCTCGCGCGATATGAGAAACAGATTATGAAACTGGCTTAGGGCTAGAGCGGTTAATAACACGTAGATTATCATCGCAGGCACTAAATTAACGATACGACTTGGATATTAACTTGACTTGTTTATTGAATTGAAAAATATGCTTGAAGGACTTACAGAAATACAGGTCTTAATCTTCTGCCATGAAACTATTCCCGAAGAAAGCTAAACCTCAAACTTATTCAAGAGAACGGTATTAAGGAAGTGATTTTTATAATTAACTCAAATTGCTTTATTATTAAGATTTTGCTTTCGCTTTGATTTAAATATTAAGTGGCCGTATGCTCTATGTAAACACAACCATAAAATTATGATTACTGAATTATGAATTGCCAAACCACATAACAATGATATTATACTTTCCTATTGTCGTTGTTAAATAGTTCAACGACAATAGGAAATTGTAATCGGTACTGTATGTGTATGAATATATAATAGGTCCTGTTCAACAAATAATATTAAAACACCTACGATCAAAATAACATTTAATACCTACTCAATTGGAGAACACTCTAATAATAATTTGTTAAGCGTCCTGCAGGGAATAATTTGTTGCCAAAAATACCTTTCAGTACAACATGGTATTCATAAAATGTAGTATTACGAAATAAACGAATTTTTCGATGATAAACTAAACTAAACTAAAACTAAATAAATCAAACAAATTAAGAACAAAAATACTATATAAATAATTTTATTACATACCAATAGCATAAATTAAATACATATACAAAGCGCTCTTCCTCTCTCCTAAGTTTTTGCTGTGCCCGACAGGGTCCATAATGTTTCTGTATCATTCTATTTTTAAGACCATTTATGTAAATTATGGAACGCAATAAAGTATTGAGTATTGAGTATTGAGTATTAATTTAAGATATTTACTTCTATTCATGATATAATTGGTTTCAATAGCTAATAAAGCTCTCTTAATGATAAAAATTTTATAATTATCGTGGTTTCTACCAAAATTCTTAGCCATTTAATTGACAAAATTAGATACGATTAATGTTATGTTTAGAAAATTGTTATTTATTTGTTTTTGTCAGTTAAACCGCATTATTTTTCATTCAGCTTTATACCTTGCAGATTTGATAAGTTGGCGAACAGTATATATCGTCATATTATCTGTCGGTCCCTATGCAGTCAGATGTCAGGTGGGTACTACATTAATCATTAGCAGGGAGAGCTGTTTGCAAGCTAATTAAAACTTTGACTTTACACCCTGAATATAAACTCGCGTCACGTTTGATTCTACACAAATGATTCATGTAGTCTTACAATATTAAATTACTTGACTATTGCCTCTAAAAGACAAGTTCGCAAATTAATTTCAGGTTGATACTTAATTAGTGTAATTTTTTTTAATACTTGCGCAGTTTTTGCTTTTTTCATGAATAATTCTTTTAGCATATTTTTTGTAGGTGTAAAGAAAAATAGCACAGAGGTGTGTCATTCAGCGACTAAACAAAAGACGGATGACACACGAAAATGTCATAGGAATAAAGGAAAATATATATGTGGAGTAGGTGTTCGGAATAAAAGAATAGCAATGCTCTACTGGGATATCAGGTATCATAGGTAGCTAATGGATATTATTAGCTATATTATTATATCAATTTGGTACATTGAACTGTACGTCATTGTGGCGACTAGATGGCCCGTAGTCACGTCCAAACTTTAATATTCCTTCTCTTGTTTATGTGGACTTTTACTGCCCAGACTCTTGCTAGTAAAAGTCTCATGAAAGTACCTACCTTATTTAAATGCACTCACGTGATGGCAAAAACACTTGGTGTGCAACAACCTCTTTTTATAGCAAGATAAATAAATCAGAACCAAAACTATGATGTCAAATAAAAACATATAGAGAAAGGTATGTTTTTTAGTTGTTATGTCACACAAATAGTTAAACAAATATAAAAAAAAGAAATATAATATAAAAATATATATTTTTTATGTTTGTAGTTTTATCACGTCATTATAGATATTCTACCATTGGGATTCGTTTGAAATAGTGTACACGGATAGAATTACAAATAGCAAGTTATTATCGTTACTGAAAAATACAACTTTTTACTAAAACCGATTTGTTTTGAAATTGCTCAATTCATTGTTATAACAATGTACAAATATTTGATGGATGTGATTGATTAAAATCACTTATCTAAATCATAAAAATCCCATTTACAAAAAATCACAATGACTCTACAAAAGTAAGATTTCTTAAGAAATCGCTTTGTTATCAACATTTGTAGGTACTTAAGTTTTTTCAAGATGAACAAGGAATATTGAAGGTCATTTTTTTTTTTTGTAATAAATACAAACTCATTCTGCATACAAAACCTACCTACCTAATATGCTATGTCAGAATGAACTGAACATTTATCAAACGAAAATCGTTTTCCTTCTTCCATCGATTACAGCAAAAATTACGAAGTAACTTTCGTTTCATAGGAACGTATATGGTTTAACCTTGAATGAAGTGTTTTTATTATATAGGGCTTTGGTATTTATAGCAAATTACTAATATGATGTTAATAATAATAAATTATAATTTAATCAATAATTTTCGTGTTAATGGCAATGGCAATTTTACCACTCCCCAAACTTCTTATCTGTTGCCTTTATCTACGTAAGTAGGTACTAATGTTATGATCTTTTAGAAATCAAATTGCATGCATAAAATAAAATTATACTTGCGTATTAGGTCAGAATACTATGTATGCGTATGTCAAACCCTGAAAAACATGAGAAATCACATTTTGTTATACAAACCATTTAAATTAAAAGTTCGAAACATCCATTCAATGTTTACAACAATTGTTTTGTAATTTATTCACTGATACCGAAATTTATTGTTACGATCTATTTGGTCCCCATCGGTATGTAACTTATCTACGAAATTTCCAATTCAGAAACTCGGTGTAAAGCAAAAAGGTCTGTGTATAAACCGACAGTTCCATAAATCCTGTTGACAATACATTTCGATGGCTTTCTCGTGGCAATAGGCGGTTGCTATTACAACTGGTGCAATGCGGAGTTCACCGAACACCTATCATTTTCCTAGTACCTGTTCGCTCCTTTTGTTCGATTAAAAGTTAAAAGCTATTAGTTCCAGTAGGTCTACTCCGAAGTGGTAAAAACCGAAGTTTCGGCCGATAATATGTCGTTTCCTACTCCGAAAACATTATTTTCGTTCCGTCGGTTTTGGTCCGAACGAACTTCTATTTTGACGTTTATTGTATCAAAAACCCTACTCTGAAACACAAAATCCGACCGAAAATTCGATTTTGACAAGACTTGCATCGTGAAAAATATGTCAAAATTTCCGTCACCAAAATAGCTACTTATTGAGTATCGTAAATATTAAATTTGGTGAATTATTACCATTATCTTGAGTTTTACACCTACAATTTTTTATTTTACAATATTTTACTTCCTATTTATCGACTTGACGCTATTTCCTAACTCTTATTTAAGAGTTTGTTAGATTTCATTTATCCTTAATTGTGATATAATAAATGGAAACTAGAAGCGCTATATGAGGTTCATTATTTCACATGACTGAATCATGGAGTATAGTACTGATCATTAGCAATGAATAACCTCGAATTACGCAGATATTTCATTTATTAGGTTTCCTCAAAATTCTAATAATGTAAATATCTTGTAGACTTTAAAACTGCCTCTACGCATAGGACCCAAGCCAGAGCAGAGCCGTTCTGCTCGTCGTCGTTTGCGGCTTCAAGTGTGGATGTAAAGGCGTCGTCAATGACCGCTGTCCTCGAACATTGCTTTCCGCCTTTCTTTTTATCAAAAAGCGGTCTATAGGGAAGCACAGTAGAGCAGGAGCCGAACATCGGTGCGTGCATCTTCAAGGTTCGTTAGTATGTTCACACTTCACGTATTCGTGCTCGGCTTGTGCTTTGCGCATCCTCGGCTTGTAAGCTTCTACGCAACTTTTTAAAATTTACAGTCTATAAACTTCCAAGACAGGAACATAAGAAAACAAAAAACCCAAGGAGCTTTTGAATAATATTAACAACATGTATTTAGTATTTATTTATTTGTTATATAGAATAAAATAAAAAAACAACAACATTAACACGAACCATTAGCGACATACAAAGATATATTATAAGCAATAAAAACTTAGGTAGTAGAAAGACGATGAAAATATTTGAATGCGCTGTTTGCGCGTAATTAATGGCAAAGCAGTGTAGCTCTCCACTACTGATGGGACTCTTCCCATCTATCCACGAAAACTAATTATATCATTGTGACTAGACTTGATACTTCTGAGTAAAAAGGCATATCGTATTTCTTAGAATGAAGTCGTGAATTCCATATATAGGTGCAAAAATGTTCGGAGTACTCCAAAATCTCAACAATCTGAACAGCAGCAGTACTTCACTGCATTTTTCGTATAGGTAGCTTGTTTTTCGTTGTAATTTCATGAATTGAACATCTTAAACTTCAGTCAGTAAATTATTTAGAGATTTAGCTTGGTTTAAGCATTATTTTTATAAATTTTGCAGAAATAATAAATTGATTGTTTACATGTCATGCTTTGACATTTTTCAATTTGTTTTTCTTCGATTGTCAAAAAGACATTTTGACAATCGAAGAAAAGAGTCTGAATTTCAGTAACAAATTTATTGTTGTTATTTCAAGAAATATTACAATATTCGTAAGTATAAATATTAAAATAAAAGCAAAGGTATCTGTTCTTCTTGTAAAGTTTTTTTTTACTCCGTAATTCACGAGCCAAAGTGGATCGAAATTAATACTAATGACCATAAACAAAGTGTCGATAAAATTTACAACTCTAGCACTACATTTCGTTCAATCCGACCATCTTCCGAACATTGGCTATGGCTCCGGCCGAACTTTATAAATCCGAACAATTTTCAGAGTAGGACACTGTTGCGTATTTCGGTCGCGATTTTGTAGGTCCGAACATTCGCTTTCGTAATTTCGGAGTAGACCTACAGAGCTTTTTGTATGTGTGATTCGTATATTTACCAATACTGTTATTGCTAGGTTTTGATCGTGACTGAATCATTTAGGAATCAGTTACCGCAGATAAAAGTTTAACAGTTACCAGTTTAATATTAAGGCTAAGGTTAATTTGTCTATCTGAATTTAAATGAAACCTTCTATTCTATAAAACATTTGAGCTTCTCTAGACAAATTTGAATACTTTGTCACTATTTTCAGGCGACAGAAAAGTGATAATAACACGCACAATCTTGTTCGGCATTAATATTTTATTGAAGACATCTTTAATGAAACTATACTTCTATACTATTGAAATAAAGACACTATTGTTTTACGAACACATTTCTCGTCATTATCCACAACACGTCTTTATTATGTCGTTATTCAAGATTACATTTTGTATTTTAATTTTATATTTTGTCTCTAATATTCTGTATATTAGAGACAAAATATAAAATTCACATAATAAGTAACATTACAATCCTCAGTAACAATAGGAATAATAACTGTCGCAATTTACTAACTTTGGCACAAATTCAACGTTTTTATTCTTTGTATTCGTTTCAATTACGGTCCAATGAATTTAACATGAACACATTCTTTATGTTTCACTTTGACGTTAGATATTTAATGTAAGAATATCTCAAAAGCAGAACAGAAACGCAAACAGTGAAGAAAACTTGATAAGATACTACCTCTGTATCAGAAGGCTGCTTACTTTTTTAAAACAAGTCTTAAAATACGTAGGGCATGCGCGATGGTACAAATAAAAAAAACTCATTTTTTCCCTTTACAGCGGCATACAAACATCAACAGTTATATTGCAATGCATAAACAATGATGCACAAATATTTCTATTTTGTAGTTAAAACTTGAATTAGAAGAAATAAGTCAAGATAAAAGATTTAAACGTATATGTTTTTCTCATGAGGCAGAGTATTTACTCGTAAGTCGGTACAATATTTTTGTTGGCTGCTAGTACATTTTCATTTTTAAATAACATTTCTGTAGACACATAAAATATCAAAACTAGATCAGCTTAAAATAACATTGTACTAGGTCGAACCAATATTTGACTTAAAAATAATATAATTAGTCTTGTGGCCGCAAGCGGTGAGTTAAATCGTATTTCTACTCAGCCATTCAATTCCCTTTTCAGCGGTAAGTAAGTGAATTTTAAACTTAGTTTGTACATCCTAAGTAAATGTCTGATGCGTCACATTGATTAAGGGCTTCTATTATATTTAAATACCAACGATGCCGCGCGGTTTCACCGGCGATAGATATATTTGATTGTATTTCGCAATTATTATTTTTCGACATTTTATTAGTTATCTATTTGGAGTAGAGACTGATCCAAAATACTGAGATGTTTAAAATTTTAAAACGAACGGTTATTTATAGGTTTATGGTGTAGTTTACACGACTTTGTCTCATGTATAAAAACTATAAACTACATAATAGCTACAATGTGCCTTCTGTTTCATTTATAAAAAGTTGCTTATAAGTAATTAATTATAACTACACATTAATTAAATTCTAAGCTCTAATATTTTGAACAATTCGTCTTTACGTTCCAGGTAAATTTTCTCATTTTACCATCATCATAATGAAAAAACTTTGTAAACTTTGCTTGGAGTGTAGATATCTAGAGGGTACGGTGTTTGTTACAAACAAAAGAGTTTCTAACAGACTCTCAAACTTGTATTGAGCAAAACATTATTTTATAAACCGCATCAAGTTTAAGCTCCAAATTGTTTTTGAACAAGTTTTAAGTGACAGTGTCTTATACACATTTCGTAAAGTAATGTCAAGTAAACAATTGGAAAAGCGTGACTGTATACATAATACTGTAGTATATGGATAGATAGGTTAATAAATGAGCGTATAAGGTACACCGTAGTGGCCTAACGGTTTAATAAACTAATTTGTGTGCTAAAGTTTGCTGGTTCGAAGCCATTGCAGGCACTTGTCTGGAACAATAAGTCATATTGGGACTTCCCTGAACATGACTGTACATGACTTTTTCAGGGTTATTATAACTATTGGCAAAATCTGCCAATAGTTTCATTCCTCACTTTTGGATTCCTCTAATAAATAAATTATTTTTTGTGAGTTTAGAGACAATCTGTGACGGAAGACATCGAGGGGAAACCTTGTCGCTAACCCGTAATGAGCAAGCATGGCGACGCATGTTCATTTCTTCTCTACATCTGAAAACGCCCGTGCCCAGCATTGGGATATAAGCCGATATTATTATAGCTATAGTTGATGTATAGACAGCTTACGGTAATCCAGGCATGCAGTTAAAATCCACGAACAAAATAAACAAACAGCTTTATGTCCTTATTCCAGTTAGAGCAAATACAGTAGTACCTGCCTACTGTATATAAATGTGTGTTTGAGTTCAGACTAACACGTGTTACGCTCTATTTCATTATGATCATCGTGAACGATATGATAATGATATTCCTTACTATATATTTACATAGTCTTTCTTCTCTAATTTTTGTATATGCATTTCTGCATAACTATCTGAATTATTTACTTCTTCCGTCTTTTTGACATCAATATTTTATGAAATCAGGTTTTGGCTTCTCTTAACTTTATTTTTTGTTTTTTTCGAATTTAATGTGATGTATTAACCGAGTTTCAAAAACTGACAGATCGTTCGTCTGGAAAAGGGCAATATCATCATGATAAAACATACACAATTTGGCTAAGTTCCCAAAATGATGTAAGATTTAGGTAAAAAAATATATAATCTGAAATTGATAGTAGCCATGTTTCCCTAAGAGCATTGTCAGAATTGTTACAGTAATCATTGCAAATCTTAACATTATCCCGGACTAAAAGATTTTTTTCTGCCTAATGTTTGGTTCACAAGAGCTCACCAGCTTTAGTTCTTGTAAGACTTATTAATCACTACTATAATAAATAAATAAACTAAGCAGAGCAAAAAATAATATTTAATTGCTCTCAAGACAGTGTAATGTTCAATAATAACAAGCTTGTATTACTCAACTACAAAAATATATTGGGAAATTAAAAGCACTTTATGTGATTCTGATTTATATTAGTTCAAAATTCCAGCAATGACACGTCGACCATCTAAACACACTAAGCCCAAACTTAACCACATTAAATATTCTACACTCACGTGTCTTAACATAACTTTACATAACCTTTATAACATGTACTAAGACTAAACTTAGTCGATAACTCGATTTTTGACTAATATTCTTAACAAGCAATGTTTCTTTGCAGGTTACGTTAGCTGGCTTCTTTTAAACTTGTTATTTATAAAGGTTTCGTTTTATTTCTTTGAAGAACAAAGGCCTGTATGAGCGGTTTGTGCGTAGAAATATTTAATAGACTTAATAAGGGGCGTTTTCAAATTCTCCTTTTTATTCTTGTAAAATTTACCTGCTTCCAAAATAAGCCATTTTTTTTTATTCTCTCATAACTGTGGGCGAATTTCCCGGTTATTTAAATAATTACCAAGAAAAGGATTTATTCACTTAGTATCACAGCCGTAGCTATGTATTAGAGCTTTTATGCAGATTGTAAAGCAACATCAGTATAAAGATTTAATCAGATAAGACACACATAGAAGACACAATATGTACCTACACTATGTACATACATTTAAAAAAACTTAGGTCTAATAGACGACGCATTAGAAACTGTCAAAACACAAGATGATTATTGACGGCTAGCCAGTCATAAAAGTAATGGCCTTTCTGCAAATTCTTTTAAACAATAAGTGCATTATACTTTGGACATATTATCTGAATTAAATATCTAGTTACTCCAACTCTAATGCGGCTTTAATATTAAGTAACCAATAACGAAGTTATTCAACCTGAAAAAAATTATAAATATCTGACTATTTTTATCAGACGACTTTTGTTATACGGTCATAACTGATTAACCCACGCAATTTGAGAGCTAACTTTGACGAAATATTTGAAAAATATGAGGTAGGCAGTCTGTGTTAATACATATTGTGTCGGGGCGTGCTGTGTTGCGGCAGAAGTATATCGAACCATACATTTTGAGTGCCGGCTCTTACACGCAGCATTTAAATAATGTAATTCTAGTCACACTAAATGTATGTGTCCGATACACTTTTCTACACGATACGCTACAACATATTGCTGTGTTACTTATTATCAGGAGAAGGCTCTTATGAAAGAAATAATTTGGAAAATTGCGCTGAAAAATGTTTTTTAAGTAGACCTGACCTTTGTTACGATAGTGATTTGTTGGATTCATCTGCGCCCTGAATAACATAAAGGCACCGGGAACAGGACCTAGGTATTCATGCGGGTGAAATCGCTCGTTGTAAATAAAAAAGTTTACACTTGATAAATAATTTTTAACTTCCAACCGCCCATTAGTGTAAGTACTAATAGGACAAACCACCGAGTTAGTGGTTACTTGTACTACCAAACTAAACATTGTACTAGCTGTGGTCGTCACCAAATTACGCACTGTTTGCAAGATTTAATGGTATTTAAATGTGGCTACCTCTCAACAACCTTCAATTAACCGTAATGAGATTTGTAACATTAAGTGCTAAATGGAAAACGTACGTAAGTATAAAACCGCTCTCAAAAGCTTACATTCAAATGAAATCCAATAAAGATTTCAATGCTTTTTAAAGTAGGTACGACTAAATCAAATAAGTTAGGTTCTCATTTGTTTTATACAACCAGACGAAAGATGGGTGGGTGTGTACTTATAGACAAACACGAGAACCGTGAACACTTTATTACGAGAACATTTGAGATCATTACCGAAAGAGAAGGCTCTTATTTATAAAATAAAATAGATATGTATCTTTTTGTAAAAGCTTTCAGTGTTTAGGCAAGTTACTATAAATAAACAACAGGTACTAACATAATAATAATTGCAATTTTCTAAGTTTGATACTAACGGAATAAAATTCCAAACAAAAAATTTCAAAACCGCCTGTTTTGAAATTTTTAATTCGTTAGGTAACTGCTTTACTACACTTTACGTCGCTTGGCCAACGGTATACAAATTGTACAGACTTGTCAATCAGGCCAAGTTGCGCATTGACCATTGTGATCACTTAGTGTGATCTCGGCAGTACAAACCATTTATACAATAGTATACATATATCATAGGTGTGGTCCAGCTATTTGTCTGTTATACGAACACAAGCCATATTAACGCTGTCGGCTAGCGCTTTCTCACGTACTGTATAATCCCCTACAAGGCCCATTTACGTTACTGTTATTGCGAACGATTCCAGTTAAATTTTATTAATGGCTCTTTATTAATTCCATGGATGTTTTTATATCTGTTATTTCTGTCCCACCCAATTACCTATTTTTATTCTCTTGTAATATTATCGTCATTTAATTGAATTTCAGAATTGTTTTCTTTAGCTCTATTGAGGTAGTCGCCATAATAGTACTTCCATTGAGAAAAAGGCATTATAAGTACCATCGGTAAGCGTAATTTCATTTAAATTTATCACTAGAAGTTGTTTTATAATAATTATGAAACAATAATGTTGGATATAGCGGTAAGATCAATATCCAAGAAATACATATCAGCGAACAACGTGGTCTAATCTGTCTTTGTCGTTAATTTCAGCCATCAAAACCACGTTTTGTGTGGAAATTCATCAATCGAATGATTGCCGAACAAATGAAAAATGTTAAACAGAGTGAGAAGTTACAACATCGAAATGCAATTTAATAACTTTTAGTTTTGTTGTTCGTTATAAAGAATCATGAACTATGTCAGAGTTTGCTCTAAGATAATGAGCAGCATTTGCAGTGATACCTGATCGCTTAAAAAAAATCTTGTAAGCGATCTTTTCTTTTAAGTCCAAACTTTGATTAAGTTTGTCATCACTTGACAACCACTTGAAACACAACTTTTTACTTTTTAAGATTATTCTGGAATAAGAGATATTATAAGATCTTATAAATGCGTATTGCAAATTTATTAGGCTATAACCCACATAAGGTGCCTCAAAGAAACTTATCCTCGTAACATAAATTTGATTTGATAAGAAGGGTTACTCAGGCCACTAATTAAGTGTCACTTAATTTTCGGCCAAAAAATGAAATGTGTTTGAAAGGTCTTTTATAACGATGTGCTCTTTATACGCCCCTTATGGTCCACCCACGTTTTTATGTAAGTTATAGATTTTTGTGTTGTTAATATTTAGATACTGTCCTACCTAATCGCATTATTCTTCTTTAAACGGAGCTTTACATTTTAACATATTATTATTCCTAAATACATAGTTACATTCATAATATAATCAGGCCTCTTTCCCTTGTAGGGGTAGGCAGCGACCACTTCTTTCCACTTGCTACGACCCTTACACAGTTCTTTCGCTTCGTTCACTTTGATTATTTTCTTCATATGAGCTCTTCGGTTTATGGAATTCTTGACCTGGGCTTTTTATATGCACACTCGCCTTACGCACCTTTTTCGTCAATCGTTCTTCATTCATTATCGCGACATGGCCATTTTGAAATATAGTCTTACATATTGTCTTGTAGATCATTATCATGGATACAGTTTTACATGATGAAAAAGTCGCTTCCCTTTTTCGCGTTTCAGAAATTGGTGATTAAACCTATAGCAATAAAACGTATTTTATACAAATTAGTGTCATAAGTGCTGGTTGATTTCACATTTAATTTTATTTTCTGACATATATCCCATTAGAATGTTCCAATAAAATACGAATTTTATTGTAAAACACTTTTTATTCCGTTCGCTTTCTGCGTTCAGTCACTAACCTAATGAGATTCGAATTGATCATTAATTTAATTACGAAATATTGCTTTATGATTTTTTTATTATATCAACTTATTTTAGATAAAATTTATCTTTGTGTTGTTAGTGCAGGAAACCAAATATAAAAAGAACAAATAACTAAACATTTATTGAAATAGTATGTAAGAAAGAATATATCCGAGTATTTAATTATTTCATTGTATAGCAAAATATTATTCTGCGATAAATCCAGCTTTACTTTTATTAAACGAAGCTTATTTACGGAACAATATGGAACACATCTTTTAGACTTACGAGCCAATTTTATTAAGTAACGTGTCTCTTTGAGGAATGGTCGATAAACTGCCGTATTTTCTCGATTATGGGTTCAACGATTTTATATTAAGCCACGGTTAACTTAACCGTAAGGTCCCTTTTATATCCCTTCTTATTTATAACCTCTGACTCTGTCATTTATTTATATTTTCGTAAACCTTTAGACAGCCTTTGCGTAAGAAAATTAAATTCAATTGATTAAAAACCAGTGAAGTAGACATTTCTAGAATATGTTATATTTTATTATTATAATAATATCAATGGTATTATTTCGTTCCTGGTGATCTAAAACTGGTCAACTAAGTACATAGCTATACCTTCCTAAGTACGTATTAGTAACCTAATAAACAGTTTCACTTTGATACCTTAAGGTCGTTATTAACTTAGAGTGGTAAGTTTACTAGAACTAAGTTGAAACAAGTTAAGTGCTTCAAGAAATTCTTGCAACAAAATATCATAGTACGCACATACTGGGTCAAGTAAACGTCCCCTAGAAAGATGAGTGTGTCGTTAGTGATACAGAGATGACACGAAAATAAATAGATTTTGATGTTTATACAGTTTTCTTGACTTTTATAAGTGATAAGTTTTCTTGACTTTTATAAGTGATAAGTGTGTTCAGGGGGTGGATCTACCAGTTATCTGTCCGACAGTTGGCTAGATCCACTACGGGTACGCGACCCCGGACTGCCCTAGCTGTTGCCGTCACATTCGTTGTACCTCCGTGATGGTAGCATCCTATAACCCATCCTACCTTATATCCTTTCCAACGTATCCTTTCCCAATTCCTTATCCCGCAGGAACGCAATGGATATTCATAAAAATAATTTAATTATCCAAAATGGCGGCGATGTGGTTCGCCACCCATCACGTCTCGTTTCTCGCGGGGGCGAAAAGTGGCCCACGGAGAGCCGCTTCGCTACGTTGAATGTACGAGGAGGAATGCAAGGAAAGGTGGATGAAGTATGTCAGATGATGGATGTTGAGACAAAAATTAAGAAAGGTATGCTGAGGAGGTTTAGCTATGTCGAGAGAAAGAATGAAGAACGATTGACGAATAAAGTGTATAAGGTGAGTGTGAATGAAAACATGCCAGGTCAAGAGTACCATAAACCGAACAGCATGTATGAAGGGAATAATGAAAGTGGACAAAGCAAAACAGGTGTGTAAGGATCGTAGCTAGTGGAAAGAAGTGGTCTCTGCCTACCCCTATAAGGGAAAAAGGCGTGATTATATGTATGTATGTATGTATAAGTGAAAAAATTATGAGTACTGAGTAAAATATATTTTTCGTTCTAATGATCTTTCTCTGATTCATATATTTTATGGCAACACCTCATGAGTAAATATATCTGATGCAATTTGTTTTTCAACGTTATGCTTAGAAAATATTACAGGCAGTAAAAATAATTAATATATTATTTTAATACAAAATTCGTTACATTAACGCACACACATTGAACATTAAAACACAAAGTCGAACAATAAAGCTTATTCTTTATTGCAGGAAAAAAAATGATTTTAGATTTAATATTTCCACACTCGACTTAACAATATGTGATGATTTGTTTCTAAGTTTATGGCCATTACCATTATTGCTTTTGAAACAATAGCAGAACATGAAACGACAGCCCTTTTTAACTGATCCTCATTTATTTTAATGACTACAATTTGAAGATACTTTGTAAACTCAATACACAAATATTGTGTTTCAAAACATATATCGTTATAAAGTCTTCATGTAATCAGTATTTTTTGTCTGGCTGTGTCTCTTCTTGCGTATTATAATATTCTTCCCATTAAACAAAAAGACTATCGTGTTCATCTCTTTTTAATACGTCGCATATTCGACCTTATTACCAGATGCTTACATACATTATCAAAGTAATAAAAGGCATAAAAATGTCATGTCTGCTCCTACTTTCATTTCGTGCTATCTAAAAGGTAATTAAGTGACAAGGAGTGGAATATTCGGGGACGCGTTTTGTCATTCCTAACATAATGTGACATCACAGAAAATGACAAGAATGATTTTCATTATGGCATTAATTTTACATATTCAAAATTAGAATAGACGGAAATATGCCACGATCTAACGTACCTGACCTTTACCTAAGGACGCAACTAAAGAGTGTTTTTCTACAAAAAAATAGTAGGTTAAAAGCATAAAGTAAAAAGCTTTGATGTTTACTTTTAACATAACATAATGGTTTTCTAACTGAATGGGCACTAGTATTAAGAATCTCAAAGGCGAATACCTTCATATTTATAACAAACATTTGAAACAAATAATACATTTCTGTGGCCTTTAGCTTATAATCGAAAGTTATTTTTTATGTATGAATTTGTAACTTTATACATAATAATAATGGTTGTTTATTTTAAATTGAGCGTATATCATATTTATGATCTGTTGATTGGGTCGCAATTCTCATGGTTTGAAGTATTGTATCTGTTACAGTTCCAACTTTAAACCAAGTTTTTAGTACGCGCTACTTTTAGGACACTCCTACACGGATAGGTTATTTACCACCATATAAGTCCCCGTGGGCCCCTTTGATTTAGGTTACATCAAGTACCAAGGAAAGAAGCCGCGTTTTTTTCTTTGACGACTGACCATGTGATGACGGACGGAATAGGTCAAAACTTTTAGATCAGTTCACCGACAATATTTTTTAACACATTAATGATCTATGATAGTTACAACTAGTTTTAACTATAGAAAACGTGTTTTTGCTAAGAACGGGTTTAGAAACAGGAATAGTTTCAGAAATTCAAACTGAAACCTGAGTACTTAATCATGAGCCAACGCGCTAACTTAACCGTTTGATAGCACACGTTGTTGTGTTAATTTATAATATTATTTATTTGTAATTTATTTTTAGCTACGCTTTTCGTAATTAATTAAATATTTATTCCCATGCAGATATAAATCCAAACAATTAATATTTTAACTGTGATAATGCGACATGGTATTTAGTACACTTGACAAAATATAAATGTATTTTCAATGGTCGTTAATGTAACTAAGCAATACATATTTTAATATTATAACTGTAGAAAAACAGGCTTTAACATATATTTACTGTCCAAGTAATTTAACGAATATTATTATTTATGGGCAGCTCAAATAACAATCTTGTACCGTTAACACAATGTAACCTTTATTTTATGTTTTCGTAGCGATGTATTTATAAGGCTTAGGGCTGTTATCGTGGTGTGTACAGGCCTTATATTCTATGCGAGCGACTGTGTAAAGGATTTCTCTCGGTTGGGCCATAGATTCCCGTTCAGTTTGGCGCGAGATCCCGTGCGGAACGTACGCGGTCCAGACCACTACGCATGAATTCCCGAACGTCACGTTAAAATAATAAATAAATAAATTCTGTTAAGAATAATCACGTAATTAAATACATATTTTTGTGGTATCGTAATTTTTATTAAAGTTTCTGGATATCTACGACTTTGTTTGCTGAGTTTTGAAGTTTGAATTAAAAAAAGTTGAGTTCATTCGTCAGTTATGATTGTCTTATTATTAAGTGCCATGTTCATAGCAGGTAAGTTACTAACATTTTTCCTAACTTTAGTTAAAATTATTCTTTAATGTAATAAACTTTGGTGTTAAATTGAGGTAAGAACTTACCTAATTTAGACAAACATAAAAAAATAATTTAATTAAAAAAAATTTGTTAACAGATTCTCCTTATAAATGAAACTTATCAGACACAATTTAATCAAGCAATATAATATGCACGCCAGTACAAAACAACTTCATTCATGTTCGTTTTAAACATTATAAAATGTTATCGGAGTAGATATACATACATTCATGTATTATAGTGAATATATATGTATAGTGTTGTGTCTGTAGTTTATACTGTACGGACTATTATTATTACACGCAAATTACAATTCATGTGACGAAGCTTGGGGCTCTAACGCCTCTAACGTAGTCTTACTAGGTACGGGCTTTTGATTTAAGACTAAAAATTATGAATGAAATGAAATGTCTCCCGTTTCATAATGAGCTTCACAAGCCTCAAAAATGTAAGGTGTTATTGGAAAAACCGCTTCGGCCCAAAGAAATGTACAACGTTCTCCAAGAAAACAAAAGTCAATTCTAAAAAATGCTGGACTTTGATCGTCTTACTATAATTTTGTATAGCAAGGACACTTTTTGTTTGGATATTTACTATGGCTTTCAAAAAAAAAGTTTTTCATTTCCGTGGGCTGAAGTATTTCAGATATAACTGGGTATTTCTCTAGCACTCTGTATAAGAAATAATAATTTATGGAAGGTTTTTTATAAGCATGATCATTCGTTCTTGGGATAAAATTAATCTAGAATACGTTGCATTTAGCAATACAACACTTATGTTTATGAATTTTCTGGTTACTACAGTAAAAACTATGCCTAATTTCGGATCAGATGACCGTGTGTGAGTTTTCCCAAGGTATTTACATCCTATTTCCAAGCAAAATTCATTCACCCATGACAGTTGCCTAAACCTGTATCTGTACAAACAAAGTTTATATCTTACCTAATTTTCAATTTACGGCAGCTATTAAATCACGTTGTGTCTCGCAATAAGCTGCGTGTCAGTTAAACTTGACACGGCACAATATAAACGTAAATTGAAATTTTGGTCATGAACTGTACCACAGAACATCTGCAAATAAAATGCAGGGAAGCCAATCTCCATTCATTTACATTTCTTAGTGCCCTTGGAGGTTGCTCCAACAGTATATTTGTTTCACTGTCGGCTGGCGAAGAAGTAAATTGACAGATCGTTCCTATTATTTTCTCGTCGGCTTCCATGTAAATTGATAAGCGGATTTCTTTTATTAATCTTTTTCTTGAAATATCCGTATTTATCTTATTGCTGAGAATCGAATTGAATGGGTAGAAAAAAAAGCATAATCAATCCACATTTAGATAATGCACGTGAATGTATTCGACCTATGTAAAACTGTTTTTTCTACTTGGCACAGTGGCCATGATGATAATTGGTACAATTAACAGCTGATCAAGTTACAAAAACATATCCCTATTATTTTGTATTAGCTAGTATGGTATGAAGACCTCATAAGTCATAATACGTCTCCCTTTGTATAACAACACAACTAAGGATAGATGACAAGCAGATTTTAGACACGGTTTTTCTCTCAAACCAGGATTACGTGGCGATATTCAGAAATTGAAAATATTGCTCGGATAATATTTCAGGAGTTGGAGTTATTTACACTATTTTATTTTGTATAACTTGCGTGTGCGTCAAAATTTGTCAACACTATTCATAGGTTTTGAAGAAAACTATTGGAATAGGTACCTATTTTTCTTCACATTTTATCACTCATCTGTTAATTTTATGGTTGCTTTAGCAATAAAACTAATAAACCTAGGCGTCGGTCATTATGTTTGTTAGCACATTCGCTATTTATTACGTCTGTGTGTGGCACTTTGCCGATTTTACTGGGCGTCTGTCATTTTCATATTAAACCGATTGAACTAATTCATTTAGTTTGAATACGAACGTTATTGATGTGGAGAAAAAGCTAAATTTGGTTACTGCCGTTGTAATTTGCTCAGTAAAAATATAAAGCCATGACCGACAGTCGAAAAAATCGCAAACTTTGTGTATAAAAACCTGGGAAATATCAAAACTGCCTGTATCAAGGAGAGATTCCAAAACTCGGCTATAAGCCACTTGAAACTCTGAAAGACTATTCCCGTATATAATTCAGATATTTTTTGACTGACAAAACCCGATACTTCAAGAGCTTTGCTGATTCCGGATAGTAAAGTTAAATAACGACCGTTGTTCAAAAACGATTACAAATAACAATGGTGAACGATAAATCTCGATCAATTCCGAGCAATTACAAATTTACGCATGAACAAACCCATTTGGGTATATATTGTATCTTTACGGGTACCCAGACTCCCTTTAAGATTTTGTCAATAATCTAAATTCAAATTCGTTTATTGTCAGTTATTAGAATGGAATAGAATATA
The DNA here is from genome assembly GCA_905146925.1 of Autographa gamma. NCBI lineage: Eukaryota > Metazoa > Arthropoda > Insecta > Lepidoptera > Noctuidae > Autographa > Autographa gamma. The sequence goes on from LR989858.1 coordinate 6,234,867, forward strand.
CTTTATTATAGAACTTTAAAATTGCATAACAATAATGAAACAAAACACAACAAAAATGGCGGTCTTATCGCTTATAGCGATATCTTCCAGACAACCTTTGACCTGGTATTAAACCCATAGATAACATATAAGTGAAAAAAGCAAAATCTTCCAGATAACCTTTAACCGGGTATTAGACCCATAGATAACAAAAAAGTGAAAAAAGTACACAAAATAAAATAAATGCAAAACGAAACTAAAAGAAAATAGTAGAAAATAAATAAAACAAAATTAAAATCAGAACAAAAACAAAGAATATTTAAAACTAGCTGTGCCCGCGACTTCGTCCGCGTGGAATAGTTACTTTTCGGGCAGCATATTTAGAATTAGGTTTTTATACATATACTTTCACTTGACGCTTCTCCGATACGATATTTGACGTATGGCCATCGGGGATGAAAGCATACAGGCTCCTAGGATTGATTGAAACAGCTGATACTTAGATCTACACCCACAACTTTCAACGTCTGACCTTGGGCTTTATTAATCGTCATCGCAAAACATAGGCTGACTGGAAACTGGACTCGTTTAAAACTAAATGGGAAATTATTTAGAATGAGAGGAATCCGAATCATTTCTATCTTGCCTTTCCTCTCAAAAGTCCTTGAACGTCTAGTCCATATGCAGATTAGTGCATTTCCTCCTAAATTTAACCTTCTCAATCCCTTCCAGTCAGGTTTTAGACCTGAACATAGCACTACCACAGCTCTGGTTCAAATTACGGATGACATTAGATCAGGCATGGAAATCGGTAATCTACCGGTACTTGCATTGCTGGATTTCAGCAATGCCTTTAATACTGTTGATTTCGATATTTTACTTGGAATATTGTGCTCCCTAAACATATCTCCACCGGTAATTCAATGGTTTCACAGTTACTTACACGGTCGGCGGCAACGTATTCGCATCTTAATCGAGTAAGCCGTTTCTGAGATTAGCGTGCTCAAACACACAGACAAACAGCTAAAAAAATAATAATTATAATTTCAGGTTCGGCATCGATATTATAACAACCCTTGCTACTTTTTTTGTTTATATTTCCATTGTACAGACACCACTTTTCTACAATTTTATTATATGTATAGATGATTTTTCAAATTGACATAACTTTTTTATGTATGTACCGATTGACATGAAATAAACACTAAATGTTAAGTGAAGCTTACAACAATATACTCGTGAAAACCGCATCTTAATCGAGTAAGCCGTTTCTGAGATTAGCGTGCACAAACACACAGACAAACAGACAAACAGACAAAAATAATAATAATTATAATTTCAGGTTCGGCATCGATATAATAACAACCCTTGCTACTTTTTTTGTTTATATTTCCATTGTACAGACACCACTTTTCTACAATTTTATTATATGTATAGATGATTTTTCAAATTGACATAACTTTTTTATTTATGTACCGATTGACATGAAATAAACACTAAGTGTTAAGTGAAGCTTACAACAATATACTCGTGACAACCGCATCTTAATCGAGTAAGCCGTTTCTGAGATTAGCGTGCACAAACACACAGACAAACAGACAAACAGACAAAAGTAATAATAATTATAATTTCGGGTTCGGCATCGATATTATAACAACTTTTGCTACTTTTTTTGTTTATATTTCCATTGTACAGACACCACTTTTCTCCAATTTTATTATATGTATAGATGATTTTTCAAATTGACATAACTTTTTTATTTATGTACCGATTGACATGAAATAAACACTAAATGTTAAGTGAAGCTTACAACAATATACTCGTGAAAACCGCATCTTAATCGAGTAAGCCGTTTCTGAGATTAGCGTGCACAAACACACAGACAAACAGACAAACAGACAAACAGACAAAAATAATAATAATTATAATTTCAGGTTCGGCATCGATATTATAACAACCCTTGCTACTTTTTTTGTTTATATTTCCATTGTACAGACACCACTTTTCTACAATTTTATTATATGTATAGATAATTTCGGGTTCGGCATCGATATTATAACAACCCTTGCTACTTTTTTTGTTTATATTTCCATTGTACAGACACCACTTTTCTACAATTTTATTATATGTATAGATGATTTTTCAAATTGACATAACTTTTTTATTTATGTACCGATTGACATGAAATAAACACTAAATGTTAAGTGAAGCTTACAACAATATACTCGTGAAAACCGCATCTTAATCGAGTAAGCCGTTTCTGAGATTAGCGTGCACAAACACACAGACAAACAGACAAACAGACAAAAGTAATAATAATTATAATTTCGGGTTCGGCATCGATATAATAACAACCCTTGCTACTTTTTTTGTTTATATTTCCATTGTACAGACACCACTTTTCTACAATTTTATTATATGTATAGATGATTTTTCAAATTGACATAACTTTTTTATTTATGTACCGATTGACATGAAATAAACACTAAATGTTAAGTGAAGCTTACAAAAATATACTCGTGAAAACCGCATCTTAATCGAGTAAGCCGTTTCTGAGATTAGCGTGCACAAACACACAGACAAACAGACAAACAGACAAAAGTAATAATAATTATAATTTCGGGTTCGGCATCGATATAATAACAACCCTTGCTACTTTTTTTGTTTATATTTCCATTGTACAGACACCACTTTTCTACAATTTTATTATATGTATAGATGATTTTTCAAATTGACATAACTTTTTTATTTATGTACCGATTGACATGAAATAAACACTAAGTGTTAAGTGAAGCTTACAACAATATACTCGTGACAACCGCATCTTAATCGAGTAAGCCGTTTCTGAGATTAGCGTGCACAAACACACAGACAAACAGACAAACAGACAAAAGTAATAATAATTATAATTTCGGGTTCGGCATCGATATAATAACAACCCTTGCTACTTTTTTTGTTTATATTTCCATTGTACAGACACCACTTTTCTACAATTTTATTATATGTATAGATGATTTTTCAAATTGACATAACTTTTTTATTTATGTACCGATTGACATGAAATAAACACTAAATGTTAAGTGAAGCTTACAAAAATATACTCGTGAAAACCGCATCTTAATCGAGTAAGCCGTTTCTGAGATTAGCGTGCACAAACACACAGACAAACAGACAAACAGACAAAAGTAATAATAATTATAATTTCGGGTTCGGCATCGATATTATAACAACTTTTGCTACTTTTTTTGTTTATATTTCCATTGTACAGACACCACTTTTCTACAATTTTATTATATGTATAGATGATTTTTCAAATTGACATAACTTTTTTATTTATGTACCGATTGACATGAAATAAACACTAAGTGTTAAGTGAAGCTTACAACAATATACTCGTGACAACCGCATCTTAATCGAGTAAGCCGTTTCTGAGATTAGCGTGCACAAACACACAGACAAACAGACAAACAGACAAACAGACAAAAATAATAATAATTATAATTTCGGGTTCGGCATCGATATTATAACAACCCTTGCTACTTTTTTTGTTTATATTTCCATTGTACAGACACCACTTTTCTACAATTTTATTATATGTATAGATGATTTTTCAAATTGACATAACTTTTTTATTTATGTACCGATTGACATGAAATAAACACTAAATGTTAAGTGAAGCTTACAAAAATATACTCGTGAAAACCGCATCTTAATCGAGTAAGCCGTTTCTGAGATTAGCGTGCACAAACACACAGACAAACAGACAAACAGACAAAAGTAATAATAATTATAATTTCGGGTTCGGCATCGATATAATAACAACCCTTGCTACTTTTTTTGTTTATATTTCCATTGTACAGACACCACTTTTCTACAATTTTATTATATGTATAGATGATTTTTCAAATTGACATAACTTTTTTATTTATGTACCGATTGACATGAAATAAACACTAAATGTTAAGTGAAGCTTACAAAAATATACTCGTGAAAACCGCATCTTAATCGAGTAAGCCGTTTCTGAGATTAGCGTGCACAAACACACAGACAAACAGACAAAAGTAATAATAATTATAATTTCGGGTTCGGCATCGATATTATAACAACTTTTGCTACTTTTTTTGTTTATATTTCCATTGTACAGACACCACTTTTCTACAATTTTATTATATGTATAGATGATTTTTCAAATTGACATAACTTTTTTATTTATGTACCGATTGACATGAAATAAACACTAAATGTTAAGTGAAGCTTACAACAATATACTCGTGAAAACCGCATCTTAATCGAGTAAGCCGTTTCTGAGATTAGCGTGCACAAACACACAGACAAACAGACAAACAGACAAACAGACAAAAATAATAATAATTATAATTTCAGGTTCGGCATCGATATTATAACAACCCTTGCTACTTTTTTTGTTTATATTTCCATTGTACAGACACCACTTTTCTACAATTTTATTATATGTATAGATAGATGATTTTTCAAATTGACATAACTTTTTTATTTATGTACCGATTGACATGAAATAAACACTAAATGTTAAGTGAAGCTTACAAAAATATACTCGTGAAAACCGCATCTTAATCGAGTAAGCCGTTTCTGAGATTAGCGTGCACAAACACACAGACAAACAGACAAACAGACAAAAGTAATAATAATTATAATTTCGGGTTCGGCATCGATATAATAACAACCCTTGCTACTTTTTTTGTTTATATTTCCATTGTACAGACACCACTTTTCTACAATTTTATTATATGTATAGATGATTTTTCAAATTGACATAACTTTTTTATTTATGTACCGATTGACATGAAATAAACACTAAATGTTAAGTGAAGCTTACAACAATATACTCGTGAAAACCGCATCTTAATCGAGTAAGCCGTTTCTGAGATTAGCGTGCACAAACACACAGACAAACAGACAAACAGACAAAAGTAATAATAATTATAATTTCGGGTTCGGCATCGATATAATAACAACCCTTGCTACTTTTTTTGTTTATATTTCCATTGTACAGACACCACTTTTCTACAATTTTATTATATGTATAGATGATTTTTCAAATTGACATAACTTTTTTATTTATGTACCGATTGACATGAAATAAACACTAAATGTTAAGTGAAGCTTACAACAATATACTCGTGAAAACCGCATCTTAATCGAGTAAGCCGTTTCTGAGATTAGCGTGCACAAACACACAGACAAACAGACAAACAAACAGACAAAAATAATAATAATTATAATTTCGGGTTCGGCATCGATATTATAACAACCCTTGCTACTTTTTTTGTTTATATTTCCATTGTACAGACACCACTTTTCTACAATTTTATTATATGTATAGATGATTTTTCAAATTGACATAACTTTTTTATTTATGTACCGATTGACATGAAATAAACACTAAATGTTAAGTGAAGCTTACAAAAATATACTCGTGAAAACCGCATCTTAATCGAGTAAGCCGTTTCTGAGATTAGCGTGCACAAACACACAGACAAACAGACAAACAGACAAAAGTAATAATAATTATAATTTCGGGTTCGGCATCGATATTATAACAACTTTTGCTACTTTTTTTGTTTATATTTCCATTGTACAGACACCACTTTTCTACAATTTTATTATATGTATAGATGATTTTTCAAATTGACATAACTTTTTTATTTATGTACCGATTGACATGAAATAAACACTAAATGTTAAGTGAAGCTTACAACAATATACTCGTGAAAACCGCATCTTAATCGAGTAAGCCGTTTCTGAGATTAGCGTGCACAAACACACAGACAAACAGACAAACAAACAGACAAAAATAATAATAATTATAATTTCAGGTTCGGCATCGATATTATAACAACCCTTGCTACTTTTTTTGTTTATATTTCCATTGTACAGACACCACTTTTCTACAATTTTATTATATGTATAGATAGATGATTTTTCAAATTGACATAACTTTTTTATTTATGTACCGATTGACATGAAATAAACACTAAATGTTAAGTGAAGCTTACAAAAATATACTCGTGAAAACCGCATCTTAATCGAGTAAGCCGTTTCTGAGATTAGCGTGCACAAACACACAGACAAACAGACAAACAGACAAAAGTAATAATAATTATAATTTCGGGTTCGGCATCGATATAATAACAACCCTTGCTACTTTTTTTGTTTATATTTCCATTGTACAGACACCACTTTTCTACAATTTTATTATATGTATAGATGATTTTTCAAATTGACATAACTTTTTTATTTATGTACCGATTGACATGAAATAAACACTAAATGTTAAGTGAAGCTTACAACAATATACTCGTGAAAACCGCATCTTAATCGAGTAAGCCGTTTCTGAGATTAGCGTGCACAAACACACAGACAAACAGACAAACAGACAAAAGTAATAATAATTATAATTTCGGGTTCGGCATCGATATAATAACAACCCTTGCTACTTTTTTTGTTTATATTTCCATTGTACAGACACCACTTTTCTACAATTTTATTATATGTATAGATGATTTTTCAAATTGACATAACTTTTTTATTTATGTACCGATTGACATGAAATAAACACTAAATGTTAAGTGAAGCTTACAACAATATACTCGTGAAAACCGCATCTTAATCGAGTAAGCCGTTTCTGAGATTAGCGTGCACAAACACACAGACAAACAGACAAACAAACAGACAAAAATAATAATAATTATAATTTCGGGTTCGGCATCGATATTATAACAACCCTTGCTACTTTTTTTGTTTATATTTCCATTGTACAGACACCACTTTTCTACAATTTTATTATATGTATAGATGATTTTTCAAATTGACATAACTTTTTTATTTATGTACCGATTGACATGAAATAAACACTAAATGTTAAGTGAAGCTTACAAAAATATACTCGTGAAAACCGCATCTTAATCGAGTAAGCCGTTTCTGAGATTAGCGTGCACAAACACACAGACAAACAGACAAACAGACAAAAGTAATAATAATTATAATTTCGGGTTCGGCATCGATATAATAACAACCCTTGCTACTTTTTTTGTTTATATTTCCATTGTACAGACACCACTTTTCTACAATTTTATTATATGTATAGATGATTTTTCAAATTGACATAACTTTTTTATTTATGTACCGATTGACATGAAATAAACACTAAATGTTAAGTGAAGCTTACAACAATATACTCGTGAAAACCGCATCTTAATCGAGTAAGCCGTTTCTGAGATTAGCGTGCACAAACACACAGACAAACAGACAAACAGACAAACAGACAAACAGACAAAAAGAATAATAATTATAATTTCGGGTTCGGCATCGATATTATAACAACCCTTGCTACTTTTTTTGTTTATATTTCCATTGTACAGACACCACTTTTCTACAATTTTATTATATGTATAGATAGATGATTTTTCAAATTGACATAACTTTTTTATTTATGTACCGATTGACATGAAATAAACACTAAATGTTAAGTGAAGCTTACAAAAATATACTCGTGAAAACCGCATCTTAATCGAGTAAGCCGTTTCTGAGATTAGCGTGCACAAACACACAGACAAACAGACAAACAGACAAAAGTAATAATAATTATAATTTCGGGTTCGGCATCGATATAATAACAACCCTTGCTACTTTTTTTGTTTATATTTCCATTGTACAGACACCACTTTTCTACAATTTTATTATATGTATAGATGATTTTTCAAATTGACATAACTTTTTTATTTATGTACCGATTGACATGAAATAAACACTAAATGTTAAGTGAAGCTTACAACAATATACTCGTGAAAACCGCATCTTAATCGAGTAAGCCGTTTCTGAGATTAGCGTGCACAAACACACAGACAAACAGACAAACAGACAAACAGACAAAAATAATAATAATTATAATTTCAGGTTCGGCATCGATATTATAACAACCCTTGCTACTTTTTTTGTTTATATTTCCATTGTACAGACACCACTTTTCTACAATTTTATTATATGTATAGATGATTTTTCAAATTGACATAACTTTTTTATTTATGTACCGATTGACATGAAATAAACACTAAATGTTAAGTGAAGCTTACAAAAATATACTCGTGAAAACCGCATCTTAATCGAGTAAGCCGTTTCTGAGATTAGCGTGCACAAACACACAGACAAACAGACAAACAGACAAACAGACAAAAATAATAATAATTATAATTTCGGGTTCGGCATCGATATTATAACAACCCTTGCTACTTTTTTTGTTTATATTTCCATTGTACAGACACCACTTTTCTACAATTTTATTATATGTATAGATGATTTTTCAAATTGACATAACTTTTTTATTTATGTACCGATTGACATGAAATACACACTAAATGTTAAGTGAAGCTTACAACAATATACTCGTGAAAACCGCATCTTAATCGAGTAAGCCGTTTCTGAGATTAGCGTGCACAAACACACAGACAAACAGACAAACAGACAAACAGACAAAAATAATAATAATTATAATTTCGGGTTCGGCATCGATATTATAACAACCCTTGCTACTTTTTTTGTTTATATTTCCATTGTACAGACACCACTTTTCTACAATTTTATTATATGTATAGATATAGATGATTTTTCAAATTGACATAACTTTTTTATTTATGTACCGATTGACATGAAATAAACACTAAATGTTAAGTGAAGCTTACAAAAATATACTCGTGAAAACCGCATCTTAATCGAGTAAGCCGTTTCTGAGATTAGCGTGCACAAACACACAGACAAACAGACAAACAGACAAAAGTAATAATAATTATAATTTCGGGTTCGGCATCGATATAATAACAACCCTTGCTACTTTTTTTGTTTATATTTCCATTGTACAGACACCACTTTTCTACAATTTTATTATATGTATAGATGATTTTTCAAATTGACATAACTTTTTTATTTATGTACCGATTGACATGAAATAAACACTAAATGTTAAGTGAAGCTTACAAAAATATACTCGTGAAAACCGCATCTTAATCGAGTAAGCCGTTTCTGAGATTAGCGTGCACAAACACACAGACAAACAGACAAACAGACAAAAATAATAATAATTATAATTTCGGGTTCGGCATCGATATTATAACAACCCTTGCTACTTTTTTTGTTTATATTTCCATTGTACAGACACCACTTTTCTACAATTTTATTATATGTATAGATGATTTTTCAAATTGACATAACTTTTTTATTTATGTACCGATTGACATGAAATACACACTAAATGTTAAGTGAAGCTTACAACAATATACTCGTGAAAACCGCATCTTAATCGAGTAAGCCGTTTCTGAGATTAGCGTGCACAAACACACAGACAAACAGACAAACAGACAAACAGACAAAAATAATAATAATTATAATTTCGGGTTCGGCATCGATATTATAACAACCCTTGCTACTTTTTTTGTTTATATTTCCATTGTACAGACACCACTTTTCTCCAATTTTATTATATGTATAGATGATTTTTCAAATTGACATAACTTTTTTATTTATGTACCGATTGACATGAAATAAACACTAAATGTTAAGTGAAGCTTACAACAATATACTCGTGAAAACCGCATCTTAATCAAGTAAGCCGTTTCTGAGATTAGCGTGCACAAACACACAGACAAACAGACAAACAGACAAACAGACAAACAGACAAAAATAATAATAATTATAATTTCAGGTTCGGCATCGATATTATAACAACCCTTGCTACATTTTTTGTTTATATTTCCATTGTACAGACACCACTTTTCTACAATTTTATTATATGTATATAGATAGATGATTTTTCAAATTGACATAACTTTTTTATTTATGTACCGATTGACATGAAATAAACACTAAATGTTAAGTGAAGCTTACAACAATATACTCGTGAAAACCGCATCTTAATCGAGTAAGCCGTTTCTGAGATTAGCGTGCACAAACACACAGACAAACAGACAAACAAACAGACAAAAATAATAATAATTATAATTTCGGGTTCGGCATCGATATTATAACAACCCTTGCTACTTTTTTTGTTTATATTTCCATTGTACAGACACCACTTTTCTACAATTTTATTATATGTATAGATGATTTTTCAAATTGACATAACTTTTTTATTTATGTACCGATTGACATGAAATAAACACTAAATGTTAAGTGAAGCTTACAACAATATACTCGTGAAAACCGCATCTTAATCGAGTAAGCCGTTTCTGAGATTAGCGTGCACAAACACACAGACAAACAGACAAACAGACAAAAGTAATAATAATTATAATTTCGGGTTCGGCATCGATATTATAACAACTTTTGCTACTTTTTTTGTTTATATTTCCATTGTACAGACACCACTTTTCTACAATTTTATTATATGTATAGATGATTTTTCAAATTGACATAACTTTTTTATTTATGTACCGATTGACATGAAATAAACACTAAGTGTTAAGTGAAGCTTACAACAATATACTCGTGACAACCGCATCTTAATCGAGTAAGCCGTTTCTGAGATTAGCGTGCACAAACACACAGACAAACAGACAAACAGACAAAAGTAATAATAATTATAATTTCGGGTTCGGCATCGATATAATAACAACCCTTGCTACTTTTTTTGTTTATATTTCCATTGTACAGACACCACTTTTCTACAATTTTATTATATGTATAGATGATTTTTCAAATTGACATAACTTTTTTATTTATGTACCGATTGACATGAAATAAACACTAAATGTTAAGTGAAGCTTACAAAAATATACTCGTGAAAACCGCATCTTAATCGAGTAAGCCGTTTCTGAGATTAGCGTGCACAAACACACAGACAAACAGACAAACAGACAAAAGTAATAATAATTATAATTTCGGGTTCGGCATCGATATTATAACAACTTTTGCTACTTTTTTTGTTTATATTTCCATTGTACAGACACCACTTTTCTACAATTTTATTATATGTATAGATGATTTTTCAAATTGACATAACTTTTTTATTTATGTACCGATTGACATGAAATAAACACTAAGTGTTAAGTGAAGCTTACAACAATATACTCGTGACAACCGCATCTTAATCGAGTAAGCCGTTTCTGAGATTAGCGTGCACAAACACACAGACAAACAGACAAACAGACAAACAGACAAAAATAATAATAATTATAATTTCGGGTTCGGCATCGATATTATAACAACCCTTGCTACTTTTTTTGTTTATATTTCCATTGTACAGACACCACTTTTCTACAATTTTATTATATGTATAGATGATTTTTCAAATTGACATAACTTTTTTATTTATGTACCGATTGACATGAAATAAACACTAAATGTTAAGTGAAGCTTACAAAAATATACTCGTGAAAACCGCATCTTAATCGAGTAAGCCGTTTCTGAGATTAGCGTGCACAAACACACAGACAAACAGACAAACAGACAAAAGTAATAATAATTATAATTTCGGGTTCGGCATCGATATAATAACAACCCTTGCTACTTTTTTTGTTTATATTTCCATTGTACAGACACCACTTTTCTACAATTTTATTATATGTATAGATGCTTTTTCAAATTGACATAACTTTTTTATTTATGTACCGATTGACATGAAATAAACACTAAATGTTAAGTGAAGCTTACAACAATATACTCGTGAAAACCGCATCTTAATCGAGTAAGCCGTTTCTGAGATTAGCGTGCACAAACACACAGACAAACAGACAAACAAACAGACAAAAATAATAATAATTATAATTTCGGGTTCGGCATCGATATTATAACAACCCTTGCTACTTTTTTTGTTTATATTTCCATTGTACAGACACCACTTTTCTACAATTTTATTATATGTATAGATGATTTTTCAAATTGACATAACTTTTTTATTTATGTACCGATTGACATGAAATAAACACTAAATGTTAAGTGAAGCTTACAAAAATATACTCGTGAAAACCGCATCTTAATCGAGTAAGCCGTTTCTGAGATTAGCGTGCACAAACACACAGACAAACAGACAAACAGACAAAAGTAATAATAATTATAATTTCGGGTTCGGCATCGATATAATAACAACCCTTGCTACTTTTTTTGTTTATATTTCCATTGTACAGACACCACTTTTCTACAATTTTATTATATGTATAGATGATTTTTCAAATTGACATAACTTTTTTATTTATGTACCGATTGACATGAAATAAACACTAAATGTTAAGTGAAGCTTACAACAATATACTCGTGAAAACCGCATCTTAATCGAGTAAGCCGTTTCTGAGATTAGCGTGCACAAACACACAGACAAACAGACAAACAGACAAACAGACAAACAGACAAAAAGAATAATAATTATAATTTCGGGTTCGGCATCGATATTATAACAACCCTTGCTACTTTTTTTGTTTATATTTCCATTGTACAGACACCACTTTTCTACAATTTTATTATATGTATAGATAGATGATTTTTCAAATTGACATAACTTTTTTATTTATGTACCGATTGACATGAAATAAACACTAAATGTTAAGTGAAGCTTACAAAAATATACTCGTGAAAACCGCATCTTAATCGAGTAAGCCGTTTCTGAGATTAGCGTGCACAAACACACAGACAAACAGACAAACAGACAAAAGTAATAATAATTATAATTTCGGGTTCGGCATCGATATAATAACAACCCTTGCTACTTTTTTTGTTTATATTTCCATTGTACAGACACCACTTTTCTACAATTTTATTATATGTATAGATGATTTTTCAAATTGACATAACTTTTTTATTTATGTACCGATTGACATGAAATAAACACTTAGTGTTAAGTGAAGCTTACAACAATATACTCGTGACAACCGCATCTTAATCGAGTAAGCCGTTTCTGAGATTAGCGTGCACAAACACACAGACAAACAGACAAACAGACAAACAGACAAACAGACAAAAATAATAATAATTATAATTTCAGGTTCGGCATCGATATTATAACAACCCTTGCTACTTTTTTTGTTTATATTTCCATTGTACAGACACCACTTTTCTACAATTTTATTATATGTATAGATGATTTTTCAAATTGACATAACTTTTTTATTTATGTACCGATTGACATGAAATAAACACTAAATGTTAAGTGAAGCTTACAAAAATATACTCGTGAAAACCGCATCTTAATCGAGTAAGCCGTTTCTGAGATTAGCGTGCACAAACACACAGACAAACAGACAAACAGACAAACAGACAAAAATAATAATAATTATAATTTCGGGTTCGGCATCGATATTATAACAACCCTTGCTACTTTTTTTGTTTATATTTCCATTGTACAGACACCACTTTTCTCCAATTTTATTATATGTATAGATGATTTTTCAAATTGACATAACTTTTTTATTTATGTACCGATTGACATGAAATAAACACTAAATGTTAAGTGAAGCTTACAACAATATACTCGTGAAAACCGCATCTTAATCGAGTAAGCCGTTTCTGAGATTAGCGTGCACAAACACACAGACAAACAGACAAACAGACAAAAATAATAATAATTATAATTTCAGGTTCGGCATCGATATTATAACAACCCTTGCTACATTTTTTGTTTATATTTCCATTGTACAGACACCACTTTTCTACAATTTTATTATATGTATATAGATAGATGATTTTTCAAATTGACATAACTTTTTTATTTATGTACCGATTGACATGAAATAAACACTAAATGTTAAGTGAAGCTTACAACAATATACTCGTGAAAACCGCATCTTAATCGAGTAAGCCGTTTCTGAGATTAGCGTGCACAAACACACAGACAAACAGACAAACAAACAGACAAAAATAATAATAATTATAATTTCGGGTTCGGCATCGATATTATAACAACCCTTGCTACTTTTTTTGTTTATATTTCCATTGTACAGACACCACTTTTCTACAATTTTATTATATGTATAGATGATTTTTCAAATTGACATAACTTTTTTATTTATGTACCGATTGACATGAAATAAACACTAAATGTTAAGTGAAGCTTACAAAAATATACTCGTGAAAACCGCATCTTAATCGAGTAAGCCGTTTCTGAGATTAGCGTGCACAAACACACAGACAAACAGACAAACAGACAAAAGTAATAATAATTATAATTTCGGGTTCGGCATCGATATAATAACAACCCTTGCTACTTTTTTTGTTTATATTTCCATTGTACAGACACCACTTTTCTACAATTTTATTATATGTATAGATGATTTTTCAAATTGACATAACTTTTTTATTTATGTACCGATTGACATGAAATAAACACTAAATGTTAAGTGAAGCTTACAACAATATACTCGTGAAAACCGCATCTTAATCGAGTAAGCCGTTTCTGAGATTAGCGTGCACAAACACACAGACAAACAGACAAACAGACAAACAGACAAACAGACAAAAAGAATAATAATTATAATTTCGGGTTCGGCATCGATATTATAACAACCCTTGCTACTTTTTTTGTTTATATTTCCATTGTACAGACACCACTTTTCTACAATTTTATTATATGTATAGATAGATGATTTTTCAAATTGACATAACTTTTTTATTTATGTACCGATTGACATGAAATAAACACTAAATGTTAAGTGAAGCTTACAAAAATATACTCGTGAAAACCGCATCTTAATCGAGTAAGCCGTTTCTGAGATTAGCGTGCACAAACACACAGACAAACAGACAAACAGACAAAAGTAATAATAATTATAATTTCGGGTTCGGCATCGATATAATAACAACCCTTGCTACTTTTTTTGTTTATATTTCCATTGTACAGACACCACTTTTCTACAATTTTATTATATGTATAGATGATTTTTCAAATTGACATAACTTTTTTATTTATGTACCGATTGACATGAAATAAACACTAAATGTTAAGTGAAGCTTACAAAAATATACTCGTGAAAACCGCATCTTAATCGAGTAAGCCGTTTCTGAGATTAGCGTGCACAAACACACAGACAAACAGACAAACAGACAAAAGTAATAATAATTATTATTTCGGGTTCGGCATCGATATTATAACAACTTTTGCTACTTTTTTTGTTTATATTTCCATTGTACAGACACCACTTTTCTACAATTTTATTATATGTATAGATGATTTTTCAAATTGACATAACTTTTTTATTTATGTACCGATTGACATGAAATAAACACTAAATGTTAAGTGAAGCTTACAACAATATACTCGTGAAAACCGCATCTTAATCGAGTAAGCCGTTTCTGAGATTAGCGTGCACAAACACACAGACAAACAGACAAACAGACAAACAGACAAAAATAATAATAATTATAATTTCAGGTTCGGCATCGATATTATAACAACCCTTGCTACTTTTTTTGTTTATATTTCCATTGTACAGACACCACTTTTCTACAATTTTATTATATGTATAGATATAGATAGATGATTTTTCAAATTGACATAACTTTTTTATTTATGTACCGATTGACATGAAATAAACACTAAATGTTAAGTGAAGCTTACAACAATATACTCGTGAAAACCGCATCTTAATCGAGTAAGCCGTTTCTGAGATTAGCGTGCACAAACACACAGACAAACAGACAAACAGACAAACAGACAAACAGACAAAAATAATAATAATTATAATTTCAGGTTCGGCATCGATATTATAACAACCCTTGCTACATTTTTTGTTTATATTTCCATTGTACAGACACCACTTTTCTACAATTTTATTATATGTATATAGATAGATGATTTTTCAAATTGACATAACTTTTTTATTTATGTACCGATTGACATGAAATAAACACTAAATGTTAAGTGAAGCTTACAACAATATACTCGTGAAAACCGCATCTTAATCGAGTAAGCCGTTTCTGAGATTAGCGTGCACAAACACACAGACAAACAGACAAACAAACAGACAAAAATAATAATAATTATAATTTCGGGTTCGGCATCGATATTATAACAACCCTTGCTACTTTTTTTGTTTATATTTCCATTGTACAGACACCACTTTTCTACAATTTTATTATATGTATATAGATAGATGATTTTTCAAATTGACATAACTTTTTTATTTATGTACCGATTGACATGAAATAAACACTAAATGTTAAGTGAAGCTTACAACAATATACTCGTGAAAACCGCATCTTAATCGAGTAAGCCGTTTCTGAGATTAGCGTGCACAAACACACAGACAAACAGACAAACAAACAGACAAAAATAATAATAATTATAATTTCGGGTTCGGCATCGATATTATAACAACTTTTGCTACTTTTTTTGTTTATATTTCCATTGTACAGACACCACTTTTCTACAATTTTATTATATGTATAGATGATTTTTCAAATTGACATAACTTTTTTATTTATGTACCGATTGACATGAAATAAACACTAAGTGTTAAGTGAAGCTTACAACAATATACTCGTGACAACCGCATCTTAATCGAGTAAGCCGTTTCTGAGATTAGCGTGCACAAACACACAGACAAACAGACAAACAGACAAACAGACAAAAATAATAATAATTATAATTTCGGGTTCGGCATCGATATTATAACAACCCTTGCTACTTTTTTTGTTTATATTTCCATTGTACAGACACCACTTTTCTACAATTTTATTATATGTATAGATGATTTTTCAAATTGACATAACTTTTTTATTTATGTACCGATTGACATGAAATAAACACTAAATGTTAAGTGAAGCTTACAAAAATATACTCGTGAAAACCGCATCTTAATCGAGTAAGCCGTTTCTGAGATTAGCGTGCACAAACACACAGACAAACAGACAAACAGACAAAAGTAATAATAATTATAATTTCGGGTTCGGCATCGATATAATAACAACCCTTGCTACTTTTTTTGTTTATATTTCCATTGTACAGACACCACTTTTCTACAATTTTATTATATGTATAGATGATTTTTCAAATTGACATAACTTTTTTATTTATGTACCGATTGACATGAAATAAACACTAAATGTTAAGTGAAGCTTACAAAAATATACTCGTGAAAACCGCATCTTAATCGAGTAAGCCGTTTCTGAGATTAGCGTGCACAAACACACAGACAAACAGACAAACAGACAAAAGTAATAATAATTATAATTTCGGGTTCGGCATCGATATTATAACAACTTTTGCTACTTTTTTTGTTTATATTTCCATTGTACAGACACCACTTTTCTACAATTTTATTATATGTATAGATGATTTTTCAAATTGACATAACTTTTTTATTTATGTACCGATTGACATGAAATAAACACTAAGTGTTAAGTGAAGCTTACAACAATATACTCGTGACAACCGCATCTTAATCGAGTAAGCCGTTTCTGAGATTAGCGTGCACAAACACACAGACAAACAGACAAACAGACAAACAGACAAAAGTAATAATAATTATAATTTCGGGTTCGGCATCGATATTATAACAACCCTTGCTACTTTTTTTGTTTATATTTCCATTGTACAGACACCACTTTTCTACAATTTTATTATATGTATAGATGATTTTTCAAATTGACATAACTTTTTTATTTATGTACCGATTGACATGAAATAAACACTAAATGTTAAGTGAAGCTTACAAAAATATACTCGTGAAAACCGCATCTTAATCGAGTAAGCCGTTTCTGAGATTAGCGTGCACAAACACACAGACAAACAGACAAACAGACAAAAGTAATAATAATTATAATTTCGGGTTCGGCATCGATATAATAACAACCCTTGCTACTTTTTTTGTTTATATTTCCATTGTACAGACACCACTTTTCTACAATTTTATTATATGTATAGATGATTTTTCAAATTGACATAACTTTTTTATTTATGTACCGATTGACATGAAATAAACACTAAATGTTAAGTGAAGCTTACAAAAATATACTCGTGAAAACCGCATCTTAATCGAGTAAGCCGTTTCTGAGATTAGCGTGCACAAACACACAGACAAACAGACAAACAGACAAAAGTAATAATAATTATAATTTCGGGTTCGGCATCGATATTATAACAACTTTTGCTACTTTTTTTGTTTATATTTCCATTGTACAGACACCACTTTTCTACAATTTTATTATATGTATAGATGATTTTTCAAATTGACATAACTTTTTTATTTATGTACCGATTGACATGAAATAAACACTAAATGTTAAGTGAAGCTTACAACAATATACTCGTGAAAACCGCATCTTAATCGAGTAAGCCGTTTCTGAGATTAGCGTGCACAAACACACAGACAAACAGACAAACAGACAAACAGACAAAAATAATAATAATTATAATTTCAGGTTCGGCATCGATATTATAACAACCCTTGCTACTTTTTTTGTTTATATTTCCATTGTACAGACACCACTTTTCTACAATTTTATTATATGTATAGATGATTTTTCAAATTGACATAACTTTTTTATTTATGTACCGATTGACATGAAATAAACACTAAATGTTAAGTGAAGCTTACAAAAATATACTCGTGAAAACCGCATCTTAATCGAGTAAGCCGTTTCTGAGATTAGCGTGCACAAACACACAGACAAACAGACAAACAGACAAAAATAATAATAATTATAATTTCGGGTTCGGCATCGATATTATAACAACCCTTGCTACTTTTTTTGTTTATATTTCCATTGTACAGACACCACTTTTCTCCAATTTTATTATATGTATAGATGATTTTTCAAATTGACATAACTTTTTTATTTATGTACCGATTGACATGAAATAAACACTAAATGTTAAGTGAAGCTTACAACAATATACTCGTGAAAACCGCATCTTAATCGAGTAAGCCGTTTCTGAGATTAGCGTGCACAAACACACAGACAAACAGACAAACAGACAAACAGACAAACAGACAAAAATAATAATAATTATAATTTCAGGTTCGGCATCGATATTATAACAACCCTTGCTACATTTTTTGTTTATATTTCCATTGTACAGACACCACTTTTCTACAATTTTATTATATGTATATAGATAGATGATTTTTCAAATTGACATAACTTTTTTATTTATGTACCGATTGACATGAAATAAACACTAAATGTTAAGTGAAGCTTACAACAATATACTCGTGAAAACCGCATCTTAATCGAGTAAGCCGTTTCTGAGATTAGCGTGCACAAACACACAGACAAACAGACAAACAAACAGACAAAAATAATAATAATTATAATTTCGGGTTCGGCATCGATATTATAACAACCCTTGCTACTTTTTTTGTTTATATTTCCATTGTACAGACACCACTTTTCTACAATTTTATTATATGTATAGATGATTTTTCAAATTGACATAACTTTTTTATTTATGTACCGATTGACATGAAATAAACACTAAATGTTAAGTGAAGCTTACAAAAATATACTCGTGAAAACCGCATCTTAATCGAGTAAGCCGTTTCTGAGATTAGCGTGCACAAACACACAGACAAACAGACAAACAGACAAAAGTAATAATAATTATAATTTCGGGTTCGGCATCGATATAATAACAACCCTTGCTACTTTTTTTGTTTATATTTCCATTGTACAGACACCACTTTTCTACAATTTTATTATATGTATAGATGATTTTTCAAATTGACATAACTTTTTTATTTATGTACCGATTGACATGAAATAAACACTAAATGTTAAGTGAAGCTTACAACAATATACTCGTGAAAACCGCATCTTAATCGAGTAAGCCGTTTCTGAGATTAGCGTGCACAAACACACAGACAAACAGACAAACAGACAAACAGACAAACAGACAAAAAGAATAATAATTATAATTTCGGGTTCGGCATCGATATTATAACAACCCTTGCTACTTTTTTTGTTTATATTTCCATTGTACAGACACCACTTTTCTACAATTTTATTATATGTATAGATAGATGATTTTTCAAATTGACATAACTTTTTTATTTATGTACCGATTGACATGAAATAAACACTAAATGTTAAGTGAAGCTTACAAAAATATACTCGTGAAAACCGCATCTTAATCGAGTAAGCCGTTTCTGAGATTAGCGTGCACAAACACACAGACAAACAGACAAACAGACAAACAGACAAAAATAATAATAATTATAATTTCGGGTTCGGCATCGATATTATAACAACCCTTGCTACTTTTTTTGTTTATATTTCCATTGTACAGACACCACTTTTCTCCAATTTTATTATATGTATAGATGATTTTTCAAATTGACATAACTTTTTTATTTATGTACCGATTGACATGAAATAAACACTAAATGTTAAGTGAAGCTTACAACAATATACTCGTGAAAACCGCATCTTAATCGAGTAAGCCGTTTCTGAGATTAGCGTGCACAAACACACAGACAAACAGACAAACAGACAAACAGACAAAAATAATAATAATTATAATTTCAGGTTCGGCATCGATATTATAACAACCCTTGCTACATTTTTTGTTTATATTTCCATTGTACAGACACCACTTTTCTACAATTTTATTATATGTATATAGATAGATGATTTTTCAAATTGACATAACTTTTTTATTTATGTACCGATTGACATGAAATAAACACTAAATGTTAAGTGAAGCTTACAAAAATATACTCGTGAAAACCGCATCTTAATCGAGTAAGCCGTTTCTGAGATTAGCGTGCACAAACACACAGACAAACAGACAAACAAACAGACAAAAATAATAATAATTATAATTTCGGGTTCGGCATCGATATTATAACAACCCTTGCTACTTTTTTTGTTTATATTTCCATTGTACAGACACCACTTTTCTACAATTTTATTATATGTATAGATGATTTTTCAAATTGACATAACTTTTTTATTTATGTACCGATTGACATGAAATAAACACTAAATGTTAAGTGAAGCTTACAAAAATATACTCGTGAAAACCGCATCTTAATCGAGTAAGCCGTTTCTGAGATTAGCGTGCACAAACACACAGACAAACAGACAAACAGACAAAAGTAATAATAATTATAATTTCGGGTTCGGCATCGATATAATAACAACCCTTGCTACTTTTTTTGTTTATATTTCCATTGTACAGACACCACTTTTCTACAATTTTATTATATGTATAGATGATTTTTCAAATTGACATAACTTTTTTATTTATGTACCGATTGACATGAAATAAACACTAAATGTTAAGTGAAGCTTACAACAATATACTCGTGAAAACCGCATCTTAATCGAGTAAGCCGTTTCTGAGATTAGCGTGCACAAACACACAGACAAACAGACAAACAGACAAACAGACAAAAAGAATAATAATTATAATTTCGGGTTCGGCATCGATATTATAACAACCCTTGCTACTTTTTTTGTTTATATTTCCATTGTACAGACACCACTTTTCTACAATTTTATTATATGTATAGATAGATGATTTTTCAAATTGACATAACTTTTTTATTTATGTACCGATTGACATGAAATAAACACTAAATGTTAAGTGAAGCTTACAAAAATATACTCGTGAAAACCGCATCTTAATCGAGTAAGCCGTTTCTGAGATTAGCGTGCACAAACACACAGACAAACAGACAAACAGACAAAAGTAATAATAATTATAATTTCGGGTTCGGCATCGATATAATAACAACCCTTGCTACTTTTTTTGTTTATATTTCCATTGTACAGACACCACTTTTCTACAATTTTATTATATGTATAGATGATTTTTCAAATTGACATAACTTTTTTATTTATGTACCGATTGACATGAAATAAACACTAAGTGTTAAGTGAAGCTTACAACAATATACTCGTGACAACCGCATCTTAATCGAGTAAGCCGTTTCTGAGATTAGCGTGCACAAACACACAGACAAACAGACAAACAGACAAACAGACAAACAGACAAAAATAATAATAATTATAATTTCGGGTTCGGCATCGATATTATAACAACCCTTGCTACTTTTTTTGTTTATATTTCCATTGTACAGACACCACTTTTCTACAATTTTATTATATGTATAGATTAATATTCTCAGCGTATGATTTTTGTTCATGCAGTTTTATCCACTAATGAGAGTGCGAGTTCTTAATAAATACACTAGGTCAAAACAAATTAATAGATATAAATAATAAATAAGTCGAAGTGTAAAGAAATAAATAAACTTCTAAGTGAAAATCTTTATAATCAAGCGAATACAGTACAAGCGTTCATTAGGAGCTACATTAATATTCTATAAGTCGTTCCGAGAATTATAAACACGTACTTTTGTCTGCTTTGTTTTGTTCATTTAGTGAATCACAATAATATTTTATCATAACTTCTTACATAAATGCATCGAGTTTTTACACAAAATTGTCTAAGCAAGCATCCTTGTCAAGGGAATTTAAAAGTCAACTATGTATCACAATCCTTAATAGTCCTTACTAATATTATAAATGCGAAAGTTTGTTTGGATATATGGATTTTGTTACTCTTTCATGCAAATCTACTGAGTGGATTTTAGTGAAAAAATTACAATTAGATTGCTACATCGGAATAACACAAAGGCTATATTTTTTTAAAATAATATGTGAATTGTCATTCACGCGGGTGAAACCGCGGGGCACAGCTAGTTTAATAATATTTGAAGAGCCAAGTTTGATATTACGTCACAACTATTGAAGATTTTCTGAGCGCTCGCAGGTATTAACGTTTTAATAACTATCGATTACACGAACTTTGAAGTCAGTGGCAAACTAATTTCGGTAACGTGAATTAATAACGATGGTTCTGAAAATTATTACCTGTAAATAATAATTAACTTAATAAGTACGTAAATAAGTTATCGATAAAGTTTCTTCATGAACTGTGAAGAAACAACATCTACTGTCATAACGAACCCATCTCAGTTTGCCCGTGATACTCGGTGATACCTACAAAGGTGTCGAAACGTCGGGACCAAAAATCTAATGATAAACCGCGACAAAATCCGTAAAACCTAGTTTTATTTATTTCAATGTGAAGAAACTGTTGATTACAATAGTATTCTATTGGATTCTTTACCTTCTTTCAATTGGTTATCGCTTACGTAACCTCAAGGATAAACGAATAAATAGTTTTACTACTGCGATGGACAATCATTCAATTTACCATTCATTTTTATTGTACTTTTCTTGGTGATTCGTTGAGTACACTTGCACGTAGCCAGACGTATAATATGTTTTGGAAAGAACAGTACCTATTTAGCAACATATTTTTCTAAAGTTCTTTATAGTATGGAAATGATTTAAAAAAGAAACATAAATAAACCCATTTAAATATTATTTAACATCAAGTTAAGTACTATTAACATATCTAGGTACAGCAATGTATTGCAGTTACCCAAGTTATATCGCTATTTAAACAGAAGAAGTTTAACTTGCCAATCCATTACGTGCATTATTCCCTGGAGGATGAAACAGAGTTACATTGTCTCAATATCATAATACACCAATACTGCAAATTACTGAAATGATGTTCGTGTGTGCTACTAAACTGTATTTCAACTAAACAACGGGGACGATAGAACTTTGAGCAACGGGAAAGCGCATGAAGGAAGCGACTGCAGTATGCATAGTACGTGATACTGTGATACAAGCACCAAGTATCTATAGCACGTGTGATTCTACGTACACTGACATTTACATGATTTAACAGTTATTTCGGTATGAATAGGGATGTCACAGTACTTGGAAATGGGGAACATTATAGATATATTCCGCTTTTACATGTATAAATGTGTATTTCCATTATCGATATTGTTTAACTGGGTAAATTACTTAATTTTGGTAATTATCATCAGTCAGTCAAGGTCTCATCGAATACATCTAAACACATTTGTAGACAATTCCTACTTGACGACTACAATCCATTTGCTTAGTTATTATTATTACGTTATCACTTAGGTCGGACTTATGAACTGTCAAGAATCTCATGACAGCCGGAATCAAAGGCTCAACGTGTTTTCTCAGACATTTAGGGACTATTACGTACAAAACAATAATAAATTTTCTCCAAACTGTGTGACCTTCTCTAAAATCAGAGGAATAACAATAATAAATTTATTAATACTTAATTATTTTATAAATACATATTATTGTTACGTATTTCATTATATTAATGCGCGAAAGAACGTCATGATCACGTGGTGCAATTATGCGTTACAAATAAAGGTGAATCAACCCACTTAGTTGTTAGGTATATTTAATTTCGATAATAATTTAAATCACATATTTATAGAGTTACTAGCTCTTAATAAGTCGAACAAGAAGCAGCTAAACCAAACTTGCTAGTTTGAAACTAGAAATTAAAAACAAAATTCGTCTGGATATTTTCTGTCAATCGTCGGTAATCTCATATGAAGTTATGAGATGATATAGGTACGTTACGTTATTAAGACCCCGATTTATTTTGGAATGGGAGTCAGGAACGGGAGAAAAATATCACTTTAGTTTTAAAAATAATCTTAATAATAAATTTATTTTCGAATTGAGGTACCTAAAGTATGGTCTAGTTTTGCTTTATTTTTTCCTTTGAATTGGTAATAAGTTTGCACATTGGTATTTTAATTCATAGTTCCCATTAACACGAAGAAAGCTTCATAGTCGAATGTAATTATTTTAAGATGATTTAGTTGCTTATGTAACGGACGAACAAACTCGCGGGCAACAACTAGTTCGCTACAACAAAGGCATGTAGGTAATTAATACGTGCCAGTCCCAAGTATTAGCGGCATAATTGGTGTAATAAGTCCCTATCGATTAAATGATTAGGGGCATAACTTGAGCCACATTCAGTCAGATTAATTTCTATAAATCAGTCTCTTGACCGCGTCTCTGGTTCGGTGGTAAGCTTTCGTATCTTGACGGTAGTCAATTCTAGACTCAATATTTCAAATAGTTACCGAATAAACCGAACGTTCTAACATCTTCATTAAAATTAATTGCTATTCAATTAGGCTTATATTATCATTTATGTAGGTAAGAGCTCTCTTCGCGTTTCTTCAAGGTTAGTCAATTTAATAAGACATTTAAGTACCTTACCTAATATTTTGATTTTCCTATCGTAGTATGTACTTCATATTTACTTCAGAACTTAATATACACTCACTTACTAAGTAATAGGAAGGTTCCTATTTCACAATTTCATCTGTAGGCAATAATCATTACAATCAGAATTTAATGATGTGATGGACCTTCAATGAAATTAATTGTTCTTAGTAAATATACCTTATCATAGCCAGAGCCAATATTCAATCATGTTACAACAGCCTACGATATCTAACGATCGCCCGTAATCAATGCATAGGTATCTGATATCTATTACGTTATCATGAACCCACATGATACACATTTACACAATAATCACATTATCTAGATACCTAAATCTTCCTTTACCAACTCGAAGCATGACTGCAATGAATAGCTGATGTTCTGCGAATTGACATGATCACATTTGTATGCATATTCCAACTATTCACGTGTACCCAAACCACATGTGCCAAATCAAGCTTCTATTTTAGTAAACCCATTATTGCCGCTTCGGAAACGGTTTTACTTCCGAAATAAATAACGTTTTGAATTACCAAGAAATTCAAAATTGCAATCTTCATTTATTAAAATTTACTGCAATTGCAATAGATAAGCCAAACACGAGTGTTAGGAAATACACTGTAATGCTTACACTTAAGGTTCAGTTTTCTACAACTTCACATTTTTATCACTTTTTCAACAGTACTAGACAGTCTTAAATGAACTTGACGTTGAAAAGTTGACGTTTGTAAGTGGTAATTACATTTATTAAATTAATAAATGCATTTACTCCTTCAGGTTTCTACTATGACTTGGTAATATGCTTATGACCGATAACGTTTATTTGCTCAAATAAAATATCCAAATATTATAAATTAGAAAATACGTTATAAATATTTATTATTAATAATTATATTTCGCCTACTTAATTCGGAAGGCAGATGTATATAATTGCATGATAAGAAAGAATTTAACACAAACAAGGTTAAATACATTACCAATTTATTACCTTAGATCAACCCACAGTTTATTTTTTGTGTAAATGACGTCATTAACACGATGCAGTAGTCTATTACTGGACAAAGGTCTCTCTAAAAGCAGGCCACTGGACACGATCGGACGCTATTTTTATTGATAGGTTTTACCTTTCATTAAATTTACCCTTGCTAATATATTTTTGACTAGCTGTGCCCGCGACTTCGTCCGCGTGGAATAGTTACTTTTCAGGCAGCATATTTAGAATTAGGTTTTTATACATATACTTTCGCTTGGGTAGCTATAAATTTACTTTACAGATGCTTCTCTGTATACGATATTTGACGTATGGCCATCGGGGATGAAAGCATACAGGCTCCTAGGATTGATTGAAACAGCTGATACTTAGATCTACACCCACAACTTTCAACGTCTGACCTTGGGCTTTATTAATCGTCATCGCAAAACATAGGCTGACTGGAAACTGGACTCGTTTAAAACTAAATGGGAAATTATTTAGAATGAGAGGAATCCGAATCATTTCTATCTTGCCTTTCCTCTCAAAAGTCCTTGAACGTCTAATCCATATGCAGATTAGTGCATTTCCTTCTAAATTTAACCTTCTCAATCCCTTCCAGTCAGGTTTTAGACCTGAACATAGCACTACCACAGCTCTGGTTCAAATTACGGATGACATTAGATCAGGCATGGAAATCGGTAATCTACCGGTACTTGCATTGCTGGATTTCAGCAATGCCTTTAATACTGTTGATTTCGATATTTTACTTGGCATATTGTGCTCCCTCAACATATCTTCACCGGTAATTCAATGGTTTCA
Source organism: Autographa gamma (assembly GCA_905146925.1). NCBI lineage: Eukaryota > Metazoa > Arthropoda > Insecta > Lepidoptera > Noctuidae > Autographa > Autographa gamma. Next base: position 6,261,760 of record LR989858.1, read on the forward strand.
CAGTTACTTACACGGTCGGCGGCAACGTATTCGCATCTTAATCGAGTAAGCCGATTCTGAGATTAGCGTGCACAAACACACAGACAAACAGACAAACAGACAAAAAAATAATAATTATAATTTCAGGTTTGGCATCGATATTATAACAACCCTTGCTACTTTTTTTGTTTATATTTCCATTGTACAGACACTACTTTTCTACAATTTTATTATATGTATAGATGATTTTTCAAATTTACATAACTTTTTTATTTATGTACCGATTGACATGAAATAAACACTAAATGTTAAGTGAAGCTTACTACAATACATTCGTGGAAACCACATCTTAATCGAGTAAGCCGTGTCTGAGATTAGCGTGCACAAACACACAGACAAACAGACAAAAAAAATAATTATTATAATTTCAGGTTCGGCATCGATATTATAACAACCCTTGCTACTTTTTTTGTTTATATTTCCTTTGTACAGACACCACTTTTCTACAATTTTATTATATGTATAGATGATTTTTCAAATTGACATAACTTTTTTATTTATGTACCGATTGACATGAAATAAACACTAAATGTTAAGTGAAGCTTACAACAATATACTCGTGAAAACCGCATCTTAATCGAGTAAGCCGTTTCTGAGATTAGCGTGCACAAACACACAGACAAACAGACAAACAGACAAAAAAAACAATAATTATAATTTCAGGTTCGGCATCGATATTATAACAACCCTTGCTACTTTCTTTGTTTATATTTCCTTTGTACAGACACCACTTTTCTACAATTTTATTATATGTATAGATAGGTACAATCGGGGACATCTTCGCCTTATCACCTTACCGTCGAGAAACGGTTTTCGTCGCTTGCGCTCTTTCTAACGCTAGCGACACGCGGCGACGCCCCCTTATTTCTGATTTGTGTTTTAATATAGTACCTATCATTGCCATTGTCATTGTAAAAGTTGACACTGTGCACGAGTAAAACAATATATCGTATGTAATGTTCGTTGTTGTCGTCACTAAAAACTACTAATGTTTTGACGACTTACGCAAAATGTTTCTCTTATGCACATATTTTCATTAAAATGTGGTGTCGATTATGTAAATTATAAATGCTAGAATATTAAGGATTTTTTTTTATTCGATTTTCAGTATACTTGCAAAAAAATAATAATAGAGTAACGAAAAAAGCTAGCTTTACCGACAGTTATGTGTTTACACATAAGTATGTAATATATCGTTATTCTTAGTCGGAAATCAAGGAACTGTTAGGTTTACTGCTCATGTCTCATAATAATTTTCTAGATTTCTGTTTTTAAACGTCTTGACAGATTTCGACATTTTCCTATTCTTTCGATGGGTGATTAAAACGAAATTGACAATTTATTACTTCATCTATTGAGTGTGTTTTCAATCAATTCAATCTTTTGGTCTGTGTCTGGGTGTATTTTATCTATAATATGTATTAGAAATATATGAGGATATTTATCAGTTTTCTGGTAACCATAAAACAAGCTCTGCTTACTTTGGTATCAGATTGCTGTGTGTAAGTTGTCACAGGATATTATCATTATGTTATAGTATCTATTATTATAAATACTATCTTATCTTTTTTTATTTATGTAATTTGTTGCATAATGTTATGTTTAATTTGGGTTGAGAAAATATGAATTATTATTTAAAGCTAGTCGGGATTTTTATGTTTTGTTTACTAAATAGTAAAATTGCATCAATACCTACCTTTAAATGTTATTATTAGTTGCTTTGTTTAAGTTAATTTATGTAGGATGCATAATGCATTTTACTACTACTAAAATACAAATTAGATGTAAACTTAAAATGTCTAAATAGTGTTTTAATACTATTTACTTACTAAAATCACCGTTTATACTCCAGTTTAGAGTTTTAAAGCTCAATAAACCGAGTATCTGAACCCTACCACCTTTCCCTGTGTGTGTAGCAGGTATTCTTTTCAATGGAGTCTGGAATGTAAATTTAGTTGCGCCTTTCATTGTGATAGCAATATTTTTTAAGTTTGCGTCTACACCTAGGACACTTGTAACAAGGAGTAAACGCGCAACAAGGAGACGATGCTGGTCGGTCAATGACTGGCTCCATGAACTTCAGCATGGTTTTATAGAAGTAAGGAATAAACAAAATAAAACAAATTTGATACTTCAAAAAATATTTTTATTTCTTAGATTATTAAAAAATAAACATAATGAGAGCTACCGTTATTACGCTAACGAGTTGATGCCTCTAGCATAGTTCAGAAAATGACAAATATAACTTATACTTAAAGATTCACCGCGCTCGCGTTGTGTTGTTGTTTGGTTTTTTACTCGGTTCTGAGTTTAGAAGTTGTCGTACTAGACAAATAACTCGGTTTAACTGATAAGTTGTATTTACTATGATGGTATGTTAGTTAGATGTAGGATATCTTGTGGAAATAATATTTAAAGAAATAATTTAATAATTATTTGGCAGATAACTCGTTGATTAAAGTAAAAGATAATAATAACCGGTATTTAGTTAATTGGTAAATCTCGATCTTTCATCTTTCATAAAAAAAACCTTGAATGAGTAGTTCTAACAATATAATGGTTCACTCTTGTTACTATTTGCTATCAAAATTATGACCCAAATCGACCATCAATCTTGGCGGTGCGATTAGCAACCACTTAGCATCTAATGAAGCTTACAGTCAATTACAAGTTGGGATATTATATCTATTGGGATATTATAATTATAAATTTAAGTTTATAAGAACAATAAAAAACTTGAGAGGTGTCAAGGGACATCCGGATGGAACGAAGTTCTTTTCGATTAATTAGTGAAGTAATTGTATTTTTTTTTTAAGTTATAATCAATAAAAAAATTATTAACAAATATAATGTAATATAAACTTCAGTAGGCTCAATTTTAGTAATGGTATTTTAACTGATATTATAACTGAAGTAGGAAACATAATGTTTGGAAATCTGGATCAATGGTAGTGTTATATTTTGTTGTTGATTCTACTGGATTTAATTAATAATAAATTTTATTTAGTAAATAATAGATTTAATTAATAATTTAATTAGGGTATTTTTTTTAATATTAATTTAATTAAAAGTAATCATTATTAATTAAAATTAATTAATAATTTTATAGTTAATTAAATTTAGTTACTAAAATAATATACAAAATATATAAAAAAAATACTCATTAAATTAATTTAATAATAATTATATAATTTAATCTAATTAATATTAGATAGATTAATTTAATTGATTTTTAAAAGTAGACATTAATTTAAATAAGGAACTTGGTTCCAATTGATTAATTAACATGCGGACGCCGCACAGCTTACTTGCTTACTATAGCAAAAAGTGTCGTTAAAACTTTTCGTAAGATTTTTTTCCGTCTAGCCCCCTTTCTCAACGCGCGATAAGGAACTTCGTTCCAAAAAAGAAATGTAAAATGAAAGCATATAAATAATATTTTTTTAAGAGTGTATACATTAAATCAAAATAATTGAAGTCATGAATATTCATTATGTTGTAAAATGCAAGCAATATCTAAGTTTAAACTTTTACAAGATTATATATAAAAGTATAACACCGTCGGTTGTGATCGACAGGCGAGCCACGAGCTCGCGGTAAAGACTACGGCGGTTTCATTCGGTGCTTGTCATACCAGATTATAATGCGAGGCGAGACAAAACTGTTATTTCTCAGTGTATTGCTATAGTAACACATTTAGTACTAAAAGTCCGGTTAAGCAGTCAAAGACTGCGCTCAGGCTAACTACAAAGATCTCTACCAAAAAAAAAATCATTTTGTACTAAAACTGAAGTGCCTAAAAACGGAAGCTTCATTACCTATGTGATATAATATTATTTATTATTCGCCATGATTATACTTAGAAAAAAATAATCTACTAAGAAACGAAAAAAAAACTGTCTAGAAATATAAAGATTAAAATTACGAGAATGACTGAAAAAACGTATTCGTGTTTAACGTATTGCTTGTAATTATAACACATACACAAAAAAAAACGCCGTTATCTGGCGGCTCCTTTCGCCCCTCGGTGATTGACGCATAGTTTTTGACAACGCGCCGTCTCGCGCCAAATGCCAAACCGCGGTTCCTAAAGCTCGTTCGGCAATCACAGGTTTAAAAAAAATACAATTACATAATTAGTTACGTCAAATAAACAAATTCTGATAAAAATAAAAAAATTACACTACGTAGTAGTAATAGTAGCTATTTTACTGAATCCATAATATTTATTTAAATTATATATTTTTAAATCATGATTAACAGAGTTTTACAAAAAACTAAAGGGAAGTCGGGCATGCACTTCTAACTGCCGGGCCAAAAGATGGTTATAATCGAATAAAAAAAAATACCTTGTATCAACTAGATATTCTGCTTCAATGGTTTGACATCAAAATAATATTTATGATTTTAGTGTCAGTCTAACTATCCGAAAAAGACAAACAAAAGGTATATTTATGTCCTTTTCTAACGCCTGGCGTGCGCGCAGGATAGAGAGAGTTGCATTTTGTGCATTTCATTACAGTTCTTGAGTACACTTTAACGATAAAAATAAGCTATCGCGAGCAAAACTGAACTGTTTGACAATGAGTTTAAGGTTCATAATAAGATGTTACTGTTTTTTTATTGTTTCTCATAGATTTTTTGTAGCTTTTATTCTACACCCGACGTCCGTTTAGTTTGTTAATGTTAAAATACTATAGTTTATAGTAGTAGTATATATTACATTAACCATGCCAACCAATTTTCCAATGACTCGCATTATACTCGTTTTTATATCTTTAGAGGTTAAAAAGATTATTGGTGGAACTTATAACACTATTTTAAACCGTCAGGGTGCTGATAATGTACCTCGATTGACTTTTTTAAACATAATAAGACTGCTAAGAATTATGCTACTATTATATTACATATCCTCATCAGAATCAACGTCCCAATTGAATGATAGGAAGTTAAAATAATTGTTACAAGAAAGTTTTTAAAAACATCTAGCAAACAAATCTCTAGCAAAAAATTCTACCTATATAGATTATATGTATTTTATTTATTTTAGAGGCTTTCTGATTGCCTATTAAATGTTCTGTTTGCATAGAAAAGACGAATTGTCGATCAATGGTCTTCGTCGGAGTAAAAGGTTCGCCTTCTTAGGTTCTCAGCCTCCGCTGTCAGTCTTCTTCGTTGATGACAAATCATGTCGTCACTTCTCGCGGGCAGTTATTTAGTCTTCCATCCTCTTCCTACCGTCTTATCCACAGCCTTACTGTAAGAGCGCTGCAAACAAAATGTTTAAACAATTAATCCATATGTAATAAAATTCTAATAAGTTTACAAATACAACCGAAGACTGTTATCACAAATAGATTTCGAATCAGACAAGTTGGGTTCGAACTCGAGACTGAAGTTATAACGGGTAATACCAACCTACTAGACTATCACTACTCTCTGCTAATTTGGTCATCTATGTATTAACTTTGCTCTTCTAAATCACCTACACGATTATAACAAATTCTCTCTCAAACATTAAAACGACTATTTTTTTAATCTACTCCAATAAAAAATTGTTTATTAGCGCGAGCTTGTTTATTAATACATTTTGCAGTGGCACCAGTGGCTAACTTTGATGAAAATACTTGACCTAACCAAAAACAAACAATTTTTTTTTCAATCCAGTAAATATGATTTTATTTCGAAATAATTTGGTCATAATAACTAACATGCGCTTTGCGAAAACAAGTACTCGCAAGCTCTGGTTTATGACTCTTTTGTTAAAAGTGAGCCGACTAGTTTTTTATCTATAGCAGTGGAATTGTATTGTTATAGCTCCGGCCAAACCGGCCGACTTTGCCACTTATTGTTTCATTTTTAGTTAACACGTTTATTTAATTACTCTTTTAAAGGTACTAGATCTGATATTATAATAACCGTAAAGAATGGAATATTATTGAAAAAAAAAACACTTAACAAAACACTATTATAAAAAGATTATTTTTTAAAATAATTTGTATACCCTAAACAAGAATATAGCCAAACTATCTATTTAACTATAACATTTTTCTATTTAACATATCACTTGTTTGGTATGGTTATATAAATCCCAACAAAAGTATGAATGTAAATGCACTGACTTACTTCATACAGAGCGAAATGAAGCTGTAGTTCTTTTTAAAAGTGTGTGTATTCCTAACTATGTGTGAGTGTAATATAAGGAAGTTTGAATAAAAAAAAAAAACTAGAATTGGCCACAAAGATCACTTTAAAATTTGACGCTAAATAATTAAGATGTTAAAACATGAGACTAGTGTATGATGAATCACGCAATCGATTATAATTATCAATTCTGAAAACCTCCCTACTTAGCAGCACAACAGGCATTTTTACACATTTGTATTAAACACATTATTAAAATGTCACCGTGAACAACACTGAATAAATCTGTTTTCATGTTTAGTGCAATAATAATTAGTATCTAAAACAATTTTGACCAACTAGAATTAAGTATTATGTAGTTCACATTAATTATTTATTTTTCTATCCCACTTGCTTACTTTGCAGGCTCTTTTACTATCTGGTTTTAGGCTGACTTATAAAAACATAATGCTTAAAATATAATTAAAATGTTAATACTTACAAATATTCTCAGGTCATCCGCAATTTGACAAATAAATTTATTCGCTCGTCGATCGTCAATTTTAGATATCACACAAACAAAATAAAACTCCGGTAAACACGCGCGAGTATTCGTAAACAGTAGTCACACGGAGAAAACAGCGAACGTCAACAATGAACAAACAGTGAGATGCGACTGACGTCCACAAAAATAGTCAAAGCATATATTTCCATCTCGTTACTGCAATGTCCTAATTGGTCAACGTCCCAGGAGGGCGGAGCTTCCGTGCCAGTCGCCTGCGTCGAACGTCAAACGAAATCTTCTAAAAAGTGATAAGGCTTCGGTGTCCCCGATTGTACGTACTGTATTATTTTTAGTTAACCATTTTTTTGTTTTTAATACTTTTCATTTATACACAGTGTATACTACACGATAAGCAACTTAATTGTATTGAGTTTAGTAAATTATGATACATAATTTCGTGACTATAACTTTTGTCATTGTTCAAATGTTTTTTTTTAATAAAATTTTGATTCTGCAGTTAGCCTGAGTGCAGTCTTAAAAGGTAAATAGTATTGTCAACTAAAATGTTTGCATAAGTTGCTTAAAAGCTTAATAATGGCAGCAGGAAACAACTTGTATCTTAAAGGAAACTATTTCAGTATACATTGTATACATTGAGTATCAGATTCGCGAACATGAAAAATATTAGATGTTTATGTAGTATTATTATAATACCAAAAGATAGTGTACCGTATGTCAAGCTATGTTGTGCAGTTGTACTCCACATTTGCCGTGCGACGTCGATCGCTACACGCCGCGTCGTGCCAAATTACATTAGCATACCGCATGTGACGTGTGTAGTCACGTATTAACATCCATTTCGAAGAATTCAACAATTAATTGCTATAGAATTAGCTGTGTATGCAATTGGTTTGTTGTTAACCACATAAGTTAAATAGCTACATTCTACAATCATTGGCACTCTAAACACGGGATGAAATAAATCAGCATCTTCGGTTTCACTGCTGGGCAAAGGCCTTCCGGAAGTCCTTCTATGTTTTTTTCTCGTGCCTATCCAAAGGCAACCCTCGCAGTATGACTTTAGGTCGCCTTGTGATGTATTCTAGACCGGCCTCGGCAGCGTCGTCTTTTGAGATTTAATGGCACGAAAATCTAAAAACTATGGCAATGATCAAAATAAGAACCTAAATACTTAATTAGAAGGTATCAGAATTGCTACACAAACTGTAACATACGGAGAAGCGAAAAGGGAAAGTTACAATGAATATTTCTCATTTGGGCAGCTTTGTAAAGTCAAACTCCAGTTTTATGTAGATAGTTTTATTTAAACATTCGGTTCAATAAAAGGCTAATTACTTAGTAGGCAGGGTAGCATCCGATCCTAATTTAAAAAGTTTTCGCATAAGCTTAAAGGTTTAACTCCGGATAAAAAGTGATGACATTATCCAAAAGTAATTAGCCATTGTACTCTGCCGGCTTATTAAAGTTACCTTTCAGTGCTTTCAGTGTGCTACAAATTTTAACGAGATTTTTATTTCAGACGGTAAGTTTGAAATTTCAGATTTATTTTTAATCCTTGTCTGGTTTTAGGGTGAAAATTTAAACTTAGCACACAGTTTTAACTTATGTACCGTAGTCATCTTAATCTATTTAATGCACCCTCAAATCACTTTCCAAAGGTAATCATTTAGAAATGAGCAAAATTTTAATGCACCACATGTGACCGCAATTCGAACCTAATTTTATTGCACTTTGTCATTTGATGGTTAAGGCAAAATTTTAATAGCATTCGAAACCAACTCATTTAAAATAGAGGTATGTATGTATAATCTATTGAAATGTTTTAAAGACACAACGGTTCCACAGTTATAATTTTCACAGCCAGTAACGAGTTTCCGAACAAAAAAAATATTTTACGAAAACATTTGCCTACCAAAAAATCAAGTCACAGCGGTCCACGATATAATTTAAAATTCAGCCCGCAATCTGAATAAAGAAGCTCGCTTGGGAAACCCATTTGCCAACAATAGACTTCCTTAGAACTCCATTCTTTTGGAAAATATATGTGTCTAAAGAAACATTGTATCCGCAAAAACTATATCAGCTTACACTGCTTTTAATTCAATGTGCATGTACTTTGTACTCTAAATAAAAAATGTATAGCAATTTTACACTTAAGGGTGTTGTTTTATATTTTGCCGTCTTCTTGTATGTTTGTTTTCCTTCCTCTGACAAATTGCATATAATACAAAAAAAAACTTTTTTATGTTCTATGAAGTATCCCCAGAATTGGTCCCGTAAAAGTTTCATAGAAGTCGGTTCCACATTTATAATCATAACTAAACGTAAGTACTTTTTTGTTTTGATGAAGTTTTCTAAACTAAGCTTTGAATCATTCGTTCCGGTAGTGCCTCTCAAATTAAGTCGGCTATCACGCCGTAGGCAGAGGTGTACCAATGTACACCCACAGTTCGCCTATATGTTTAGGTCCCATGTAATAGGGGGCGAGCCTATTGCCACTAACCGGGCACAAATCCAAACTCCGACCTGCTACTGAGAATTTCATAGAAAAACCCAATAACACCTTGGTCGACCTGGGAATCGAACCCAAGACCTCTAGCGTAGCAGTCGCGCTTAGCGCCACTAGGCCAACGAGGCAGTAAAAAAATTTATACTCTTATCAATTACAGTTCCCTCATTTCTAGTTCAGAAAGCAAACTTCACTTAACAAAACCTTATACTAACTACGGAAACGACTTCTTTCAAAGTAAATTTTCGACGAGTTTTTTTTTTAATTCAATGCATATTCGCCATTCCTGCACACAATTGCCATTGTACACATTGACATCATCTTAGGAGATAGGCAAGTCTCAAAATGTAAGCAATAATAAACTATAAAAGTTAACCTTTACTGGCTTTTATGAGGCCTGTCGCTAAGAAATTGAATTTCATTTTATATCATGAGTTTTGGATTTATAGCTATGATCCCATTTTCATTCCTCAATTTATTGTTTACCTAAAATTTTCCTTTTACCAACTTAATTGATTTACGGACACAAAGATGTTGGTTTAGGAAATTAACTTAGGTTTGTTCAAGTAATATTTTCATAACAAGCCGACATGAAAACCTCGCTATTAGTTTGCATTTACAAGAATTCCTACTTCAGTTCGTAGACTTTTTCGTCTAAATAACGAGCTTTTCAAACTGGATTTCTGAGTGATTTTTAATATAATTTTATTTTTTCGACTAGCTGATACCCGGGACTTTCCTCATTCTAAAGGAAATTCGATTCTGGTTTAAAAAAAACATAGCATGTTTTTTGTAGATGTCAGATACATGAAAAATATGCTTAAATATCAGTTAATTTATTTATAACTTAAAGAATATGTTAAATGGTATGACTTGAGTCCTGATTACCCCTAGTGCCCATATATCGTTGAATTTTGTAACATATAGATAGATATTTAAGTTGTAGGCTTTATGAGGCCTTTGAGACAGTTGATAGCATTGTGCGTATTCCTGTATCCCTCTACTAAACGATTGGATCTACTAGTCAGTAATTTTCTTGTACAACATTCTGTATGTCCATAGGTTGACCTGAAGATATCGCGTTTACCGCTAACAATGCCATTAGACTTCTACTAATAATTATCATTGTACTCTATAATGATGTTACTTTTGTGGTGTACAACAAAACATATATTATTCAATTCCTTTCCTGTTCCAAAAAAAAAAACATTTTTTTCTCAATTCTTATTTCTAAAAATGGTATCACTTTTTAATTAATTTCTATATTTTTATATTTTTGGTTATTTATATCCAATTCTACTTGGTTTATAGATAAACATATCAAGAGAGTTTACAACAAGCAATCTAGCTTATTTGTCACATTAAATGTTTTTTGTCTACTAGGTTGCTTATATTTTGTAAATTATGAGTAAATACAAATTAACATACACATGTGCGTAGGTATGTGAATACTAGTACGTTTCCGGAACATAGTTAACTCTCTAATGTCAAAACACTATTCCCCTTTTGAGTTGAAATTCACTTAAATTAGGTAATTTCAGTTTCAAAACGCGAACAACAGGAAATAACGTTTTCCGTTGGATTGTTTACGTGATGGCTTCGACGCTGCCCTCTAAAAGTGTGTTTTGAAATCGTTCACAAAGAGGTCAAAGGTATAAATACTAAAGTTAGGTTAATGTAAAATTACATTCCGTGGTTTAAGGATAAATCTTACTCCTTTTATAAGTAAAGCTTTTAAACTTTTCTCAGAGATTGAAATATTAATAACATTCCAATATTTGATATTCCTTAGAGGTCCTTTGATTGCAACCTTTGACAAAATAGAGTAGTTTATTTCTTAATACAAGTCTAATTATTGTATGCACGGTATAACCAATAAAACATGGTAATGAAATCTGTGACTGGTCTGAAGGAAATATAATGCAATTTTATTTAAATATTTTTGTTTGACACAATTTAAAAATTTTAATTAAGTTGTGCGTTCTATAGTTTTAAAGGTATTTTTTTTATTTTAAATCAAAATCAATTTTGTTGCTTAAAATGGTAATATATTTCTTTAATGTAATGGCATTTCGTTTTAAGTAGCTTTAGGTCAGAAGAGCCTAAAAAAAGTAAGTTATACTTTGTGGGGATATTTGACTGCGGAGCACTTTGCAACTATGAATTAGGTTAACTTTTGTAGCCTTTTGTATGTAGGTGATAAAAGCACTCTTCAGTAATGAAAAAGTAGCATTTGCGAACAAAGTAGAAAATAGTACTTTGTAGGCAAACCTCCTGTGTACGATTTTATAGTAGGTAAAGATACTTTTCACTAGATTTTGCATCAAAATTTGTACTTTTCAATTCAACTATAGGTACATTAATTATTCTATGAACAAACTCCAAACTCTATTCATCTCACCGAACATGCTTGTGCTTAAGAGAAAAACCAAAGAATAATATTATGGTTGTATAGGAGAACAGCTATTATTCTTATAAGCTTATAACCATTTGTAACGACGTTGAGCTTTTCTCGGCAATTTTTATGAGAGAAAATTTATGACACCTCATAATGATGACTGGTTAAATAAGTAGCAAATAAAAACATATATATATATAATACATATATACATAAATACAAATAAAAATAGCAAATGAATATGTGCAAACTAGAAGAGTTGCGTACACTACAAACATAATATTATATGATAATAATAATAATTCAGTGATATGGCTCAACCAGCGCAGTAGATAGGTATGTCAGATTATATTGTAGTTATTTTTATACTCTTCATTTTCAGTTTTAATACTATGTTATACTTTAATCTACAATAATATTGACATGGTATCAAAATTGTGATGTAGTAGATATAACCTGAAACCGTTTATTTGATTTATATTTAGTTTATATGACACACTTTTGTGAATGTTTTGTTTCATAGAATACATATTTTTTTTATTCTAATTAATGCTTTATAAACGCTAATTTTACATATTTAGTATCAACAAAGTCGCTAATGCTGTTTGTACGCTTACATCTTTTAAAATAGGCAACGAATGTTAATGCATGTTAATGCAGTTTTTACCAATGGAAGAAGCGTAATGTATTACGTGTAATACATGTACCTACACTGATACAGTACATTACACAAGTACGAAACCGAGCAGTTCCCTACTTAGTGCATAAGAAGGATACTAAAAAAAATCTAGATTTTTTTTCTATTACAATCCAGTGAAAACAAAGCACTTGTTGTTATAGTTTAATCGTGATAAACTAATATATAAAAACAAATTCCGAGTAAAATACAATAGGTACATTTATAAAGAAAGTAAAGTTTTTTATTACGTTTTATTCACATAACAAAGATGAGGTCGCCTTTTATAACACTGGAGAAGAGATTAAGCGATACCATTTTGTGTTCTGACATATCATTATACAGAACTAATGCTGGTAGCGCACAATTAATTTTATTTATAATAGTAGTTTTTAAAAGCAAACAACTTTTATTACAAATACAAAATTTCTTTGTTTACTTACTGCTTACAGTAACCTACCGCTTGGGCTTTTTGTAACCTAATTTTGAGGAACGGCTGCATTAAGGTAAGCCTGATAAGCAAGGTTTTCAGACCATTTGGCAAGCGGCCCGAAAGTATTAGTGATATCTACAGCACTCACGGATCTCACTTTAAAAGTTAGCAAAAGCTTTTTAGTGAAAACATTAACTCAAAGAAAAAAGAATTCCCGTAGACTTTTCCGAATCGTATGTACTATTAGTTAAACTAGGGTTTATTGTTGAAAACAGGAAAAAATTGAATGTTTTATCTAGATACCTAATTACCTCTTAAACGCATGTAAATATGAGAGTGGTGAATTAAAATGTTTCTTTTAATTTGAAAAGAGGTGAAAAAGGGATTGTGTGAAAGAGGACATGAAAGAAATTCTGTGTATGACGAGTAATAGGGTAGAATGGAAGAAAAATCCATTTTGAACCGACCCCAAATATATTGTTATAAGGGCAGGGGACGGAGACTTAATTCTAGTTGCTTATTTAGAAAGCAAATTGCATGCGCGAGAGAGAATTTGGAATATAGGTATTACTTTTGTACCTGAGTGTTCCGTGGCATACAAGGGATAGTATTTCACAAGTCTCATAATAGCATCCACGCCTTCACGATGACGATGCAACCAATTTATTCCTTTACAGCGCTTTGTATAGCGGGTTATAAACAGCTTTATAACAATTTTCTTTGACTTCAACTGAATGAAAATCTTGTTTAGGTATATATATATACCATTTACCTTTCAAACAGCAAAATAAGAAATCACAAGATTGAAAACGCAAACAGAATATAACGTGTGGCACTGTAGGTATTTGTTACGTTGTTGTGATGGTATCGTTCCGTTTACGACTCCTCGTAAAAACCGTTTCGGAAACGAAAGTCAAATGTAGCATTCGACTTTATCGGACGGCAACATGTCTCTTAGAAAGATCATCTGGGGATAAGCTAAGGGTTCACACCACATCGTATCTGAAGGGTGAAAGGGCGCGCGAGTGTGTTCAAACAGATTGTGCTGTGTTCACTTGTTTATATTTGGCAAATAACTTCTCTCTTTACAGTTTGTTTATAGAAGAAAACCTTTCTTTGGCATCAGTTGCTATAGTTATTTCTTAATCCATGTTTGAATTATTGGTTTTAAGTTGAATGCTGTAAAAGCTGCCTAACTTTTATGATTGATCGTCGTATTTTGTTCTAGTTTTTTTGTACCTAAGACTGGACCTTATAAATCTTTACTAATCTATTTAAAATTAACTTATTACTTGCTGTATGTGTGACAATATTAAAGGCTGCAATTTTTTATACTTTTACCACAATAACTTTGTACAGAACTCATATAAAACATATGCATACGTAAGTAAAATCAAATGGAAGGTATTTTTAGAAGTCACACAGTGAACCTTGTGTCTTAGAGACGCAAAAATTCCAATATTTCCCTTTGCCGCATTTTCCCTTTTAACAAACAAAGGGACAAATGATAGTAAAGCAAAACAGGAGTCCAAAACAAATTAAATATACATTTCGCTGTTTGAAATAGTTAGTTTGACTACAATGTAATAATAATCGTGTATTAACATTAATATAGCATAATACATTCATAATTTAAAGTTGAAGTTGCAAATCAACAAACTATTACAAGACAAACTTTGACTTCCAAATAATCTCACTTTTATAAAAATATACAGAATCGCGTTTGACTTCCTTTTGAATGCAAAATGTTACAATTAAAACGCTTTTCACAAAGTAAACCAGCTAAAATGTTTAACATTGCTATTTAAAATAAATTAAAAGTTTACATTTTGAAAGATGTAAAGTCATAAGAAGTTATAAAACGAGTATATCCGAAATAGTTTGTCAATATTCAAAACATTTGAATAAAATATAGTTTCCATAAATAAAAGATGAGTATCAATATAAACCTTGTTGATAAAATAAATGGGAATCTTATACGAAAGCGATAAACTGATAGCTTCCGTCAAGTCCCAAAAGCTGATAAACTTTGAGTTGGTAACACGATCTTTTCAGTATTCTGAGTCCAAAGCCAACTACACTCGATTACAATGTTATCATTATTAACCTACCTTCACACACACTATTATCTACCTAGTAACTTCGGCATACCCATTGCCACACATAGACTTTGTAACCAAACAATGTAAGACATACAATTAATAGCAAAATCATGTATCAACATTAATAGAATCATCATTGTATAAAGCCAAAATAGTCTTGTTTTATGCCATATCAGATTATCCGCTCAGCTTTTGATTTACGCGGTTTACAACCTAACATCGTAAACACAGCGCTTTACTTGTTCACACAAACAAATGATTACGATTGTACCCGTCAGTACTAAATAATACAGAGCATTCGCATTAAATCCACATTTACACGACTTTATTACATACGTCACGTGTAAAACCACTGATAAAAGTGGATTACGCGGGCAGGCCAGGGGTACTAAACATTTCCCGTGAGCCACACAAAAATGTACAAATATACATTTTTGATGATGTAAGTAACAAGTTATATTAAATGTTTGTCCAATAATAAAAAGGATTTTGTAAAAATTTTCGTTTGGCAAAGCCAAGCATTTAACACAATAAAAAAAACATGCATTGGTAGTTGATCCGATAAAAAAAAACCATGTAACTGATGATGTATCCCACTTATATGCTTCATATCATTTCAGCCAACACGTCATTCTACAACATAAAAAAATAAGGGTTTTTATTAATTTTTTTAGCTCTCCTTTTATGCATTTGCAAACATTTAATAACCTATAACATTTTTTAATCATACTTTGTACTAAAAAGTAATTACACATACAATGCTTTGGTCACAATATTTTATGTTTGGTGTAAACGTATGTTATTATTATCTGATAATGTTCTGTTGGATTTACCATTTCGAGTGTTTCGTAAATATATCGGTTCGTATTAAAACATTATGGCACAAGAAGCTAGTGTATTTCTTTGAATAAACCCATCCTTCATATTAATTTCCTTCTTCAAAAGAAAACTTTTCCAACTATTTTCATATTATGCCCTTGGGTTATGGAATAACAAGGGAAAAAATAAGTATTGCCATCGACTACAAAACTTAACCAATATAAATGCTTGCCTGGTAATATTTATACTATATTAGTATAATACATTGTTTGAGTAGGTTCTCTATAAACTTTGGCTAATAATGGGATTCAATAAATTGAAAGAAAATCTCACGAAAAAATTGTATTCAAGCAGATAAAAACAGCAGGATTGCAGGTATTAAATAATATGCTACACAGCAAGTAATACTAAGGTGGAAAATAGGCAACCCCGTTTTAGCAAAAAAAAAACCTACGATAAAATCAAAGGAAACACCGGGTTAACCATACAGGTCTGTTTCAGCTGTTTACTATTGTTATTACAAAAATGAATTTTCTGTTTACAATCAAATGGATGTAAGTATTTGCATTGCTGCAAACCGTGTCTGGTTTCAATTCACCTGTATTAATTCCGTGCACGTTCCGTTAACAGGTAGGTAAGCTTTTTTATAATCTGGAACCATATCTATCTATATACTTTGAAGGTTTTTGTGAGATCAAGTATATTGAAGATATAAAGGGTGTTACAAAACCCCTGTCCTGTCCCTGTGATAGTGAGAGTGACGGCATCGTCACTGGTTGTGCCAAATGATCATACAAAAGGCCACCATTAACACCGACGAAAATGGTGGTGTAGTTTTTGATTTATCTTCAAATTTAGGGAATTTGGCGGCTACTTCAAAGTTCATTATTATTGTTATTATCATGAATATTCCTTTTTTTTTTTTTGGGTATGTGATGGTGAACCCTGTATCGCCCTTTCGGGTCGGACAGGGGTTTTGTAACACCCTGTATTGGCGAAAGATGGATCAACGTAAACGGACCGTTGTAGATTTCACTTAAGCACAGGTAATGCAATTCTTCAAGGCAAACGATGTCGTTAGAGTCAGACGAGAGCCAAGACCAAAAAGGGATTGCTAATAATACTAAAAGGACATTATTATCATGATTTAACGCAACATTAATTAAACAAATATTATTATTCGTAAATTGACTTTTATAATGGGAGTAAACATTAAAAGATTTTCTCTAACTTGGAGGTTTAAGTAGATGTTTGTAATGACCCTCCTATATGCTTCTTTAATTTTCCTGCATGTAAACACAATTATTAATGTTTGAGCCAAAGAGTTACCAATAATTTACTGGTTTCATCGCACCTAGGCTTATCTTATACAACATTACCGGCCTTCAAATAGGTTTCACCTCCTAGATATCCGACGAAATCGAGTGAAACAGCGCTTAATGATAGATCACAATAACTTTAATAAATAAATAAATAAAACTTGTATAATTAACATAATTGATTACTCGTAGAAATGGTAAATTTGTTTTGTTTGAAGTTACCTCTATCATAGTTATTCAATTCATGTAATTATCATTTTGGTTCATATTTTGAAGTCGTGAAATGTATTGAAATTACTGCTTGTGGCTGAATACTGGTCGGGAAAAATTTCAATGCCAATCGACTCGATAATAAGAAGACTGCTTCTACTAAGGTACAATACTACTACATAAAATAACAATGTTGTTTTTAATAAAATTACTTACGACGATAGCAAAAGCTAGGAGATAAAATAAAATTGAATATATTAACAAAATACAACCTGAGTTTCGTTAAAATTTGAATTCCAATTTTGAAAAGCGATAAATTTAAATTGTATTTGTGGTATAAAAGTGTAATGGAGTCGTTTTATTAGGGTGATGTTAGAAGATGATTTAACAGTACTGTTTGTACCAGTTTACTGACTCGTCGTTAAGACTCAATGAGTGGTAGTTATTTTAGCCGAAATTCTGTTAAATACTGTATTCAATATCGTAATATTATATATTCTTGCTTTAATAATAATATGGATATGCAAAAAGACTCAACACTAAATTATATGGCAATTAAAATAATAATAGGTTAATTACTATCTGACCTGAAAATGACAACAATTATAAGGTTAGCAGTAAAACCAATGGAACTGTGTGTAGGTTATTGCTAGTAGGTAGGTATGTAGAAAATATAAATGTTTATATATTATATAGGCATAGCAAATCATCAATTGATACATGTATTAAAACTGAAGGAGGACCTTAATTTATGTAAATGAATTGCCGTATAATTATAGGAATTGATTACGTCTTCAATGGCATAATATATTGTTATAATATTAACTAAATTATTAGATACATAGGCTCGAATAGCGTATTTGATTCACGGTTTACAGAAGGTAGAAGGTGCCGAGATACTATTTTCATACACAATTAAATTTATGCCCATGTCGTGTATCCATCAAACTTGGTAATAATGCGAGCGATATGAATCGAATTGTATCTACCTACTTCATAGACGAATGTTGTGAATGCAATTAACTCAATTTCATTGGAACATACCTCACAAATACTAATAAAGAGCAAATGGTCTGCGGTATCGAGTGTGGTCCCATTCTTTGCATATTTAATGTTAATATTCACCACAATATATGCATTAGGAAAATACATTCTGTTAAATTGTTTACGATAATTGATTAAACTTTAACATACATACTGGTTAAACACATAACCGAAATTCCACGCATAATCCGTTTTAAAAAATAGAAGCTATCACAAAATACGCAATTTTGTTCCTGGAAAATATTTTAAATACTGCCCCGATTTTAACACTAAAGCATAATAAATAAAAATAAAAAAACATCGGTCCGCAATTTACCAAGAATCCCAATAGGTAAACAAATATATAAAATAAGTGTTATGATGTATACGTACTACTGAAAATATTACCTCCTTTTTTTGAAGTTGGTTAACTAGTAACGTGCACGATTGACTTCGGCACATCTCCGAGTCTACTTCACAAAGGATATTACTCAATAGCCGGGGAAGTGAACTGAAGATTTCATTTGTCTGTGTGTGACGTGTTATCATAAAAATATGTACATACATATTTACACGATAGTTCCATTGTGAAGCAGATCTTTATTCCTTTCTATTGTTAAGATTTAAGCTCATGTCAGTTGTTATTTAACACATTTCCTTCGCATTCTTTACGAAGTTTTCTTATTCAAAAATATTCATAAAAGATACTTCACCCTATTTATTATTCCACGTTATTGTGTCTTATAGGTGTATAGAACACTTACATTTAATGTAATAATAACATCCCGGGACATCCAATACACGGTTATTTGATCCCAAGCTAAGCAGAGCTTTGTTATGGTAACCAGACAACTGATAAACATACTTATATATCTAAATACATACATATTATAGATAAATTGTACCCAGATGCAGAACAAATGATCGTGCTCATCACACTAAGATTTATCCTGGGTGGGAATTAAACCCACGACTGGTAAAGCAGTCGGGATCACTAGACCAACAGGCCTGTCAATATTTATACATTCACAACATTAGACGACCTCCGTGGTCGAGTGGCGTACGCACCGGTTTTCAAGGTGTCGCTAGCTCTGAGGTCCCGGGTTCGATCCCCGGACGGGTCAATGTAGGAAGTCACTTCTCTACATTGTCTCGGGTCTGGGTGTTTGTGGTACCTTCGTTGTTTCTGAATTCCATAACACAAGTGCTTAATAGCTACTTACTTTGGGTTTATGTAGAATGTATGTGATGTTGTCCGCATGTATTTATTTATTTATTAGAAGCTTAGCCTTACAAAAAGCTTAGTGCTAAGATACATTAGTAAGGTATGTTACTTCTTAAGGATTAATTAATTAATGAGCAGGGTCGTTGCTCTGCTTTCGAGACTTAATATTTCACTTCAAGATAGCTCAAGAAAGTCTTAGGTAACGGAAATTATTTCTATTGTTATCTAAAAACTAGCTTCTTCTATAACTTTTTTAGAGTTATCGTAATTATGAGGAAATAACAAAAAAATATCATTATTAAAAAAAAGATAATTAAGTGATCGTTAAAATTAATACTGATATACAAATTATGTCACTTCGATAAGAAATAAGAATAATTCAATGATAGCGTCTTAAAACTGTGTTATCTACTAGTGACGTGTATTCCTTCAATTATGATAAAGGAAATGACGGAAATGATGTTTTATGTCATGATTTTAATTTAATTTAGTTTATTGTTTCTTTTTTATAAGTTTACTTTGAGTTAACTCTGTATATTATTGAATTAACATACAAAATATTACCCATTGAATAATTTATCTTGTGAATCTTTTGTCTTGATCAGAATGTGTTACAGGCGGAGGTGGCGCGCAGTTGGGTGAGACGGAAAACTGCGATGCCGGAGACTTGAATATGTGTGTGGAGTTGATACCACGCACACCTGTCGGACTTCCAAGAAACAAACATGAGCTTGATGCTCACTGCCAGTAAGTATAAAATTATCACGTTTGTAACTAGGAAATTATTATTGTTTTTATATAAGTATAAGGTTAACATTTTTATTAATTGACAATTTAGGCGATGGTTTTCCTATGGGAATGGAAGGTACAAAAAACTCCAGATCCATTCTTACATGAGACAGGGAAGAACAATGAAAAAAAAAAATTTTATTGAAAAAAAAGAAAAAAAAAAAGAGATCCTTTATTAAAAGAATCTAAATATATAGAACAAAGTCAATGGGACAAGGTACTTAATATATTATCGCTTATTATATATTTAATTTATTCAGGCGGTGGAAGATTCAGGGGGTGGATCTACCAGTTATCTGTCCGGCTGGCTAGATCCACCACGGGTACGCGACCCCGGACTGCCCTAGCTGTTACTGTCACATTCATTGTACCTCCGTGATGGTAGCATCCTATAACCCGTCCTACCTTGTTATCCTTTCCAACGTATCCTTTCCCAATTCCTTATTCCGCAGGAACGCAATCGATATTCATAAAAATAATTTAATTATCCAAAATGGCGTCGATGTGGTTCGCCACCCATCACATCTCGTTCCTCGCGGGGTCACGGAGAGCTACTTCGCTACGTTGAATGTAAGAGCAGGAATGTATGGAAAGGTGGATGAAGTATGTCAGATGATGGATGTTGAGACAAAAATTAAAAAAGGTGTTCTAAGATGGTTTGGCTATATCGAGAGAAATAATGAAGAACGATTGACAAATAAAGTGTATAAGGCGAGTGTGAATGAAAACAGGCCAGGTCAAGAGTACCATAAACCGAACAGCATCTTTGAAGGGAATAATGAAAGTGGATAAAGCGAAACAAGTGTGTAAGGATCGTAGCAAGTGGAAAGACGTGGTCTCTGCCTACCCCTATAAGGGAAAGAGGCGTGATTATATGTATGTATGTATGTAATGTATAATAGGCGATTAAATTACAGCTAGAATGGACAACAAAAAAACATTCAATCAAAATAGATTACGATTAGATTAGTTACACGGTAAACAAAAATTTATAAATAAATAAATTAATTAAAAAATAAATAAAAAATTATAAGTAAAAGAGCACGAGAGGTACCCACTTACGAAGCTAAATATTTTGAAGAATTGAGCTACTTCACATTACTTATACCATAGTGCATTGCGAACGTACCCACTCTACTTAAAGCCCTCCACCTCAAAGTGTACATAATAAATAACACACACACACATAATGGTATTTATTCTAGACCCTTCTGAATTCCACTCCAGTACCAGTAGTTGCACAGTTTTCTCGGTAACAATGAATGAATAATAATCGCAGCGGTTGACGCCATTATGTCTGCATGTATATCTTATCAATAGGTAAGTATACAAAATGTTGAAGTGTCCAGATAACTTGTGCGATAAAGTAGCGTAATGTCTGCGGCTTCCCCTATATTAAAGCAAATTTATTTAGTCATCTTTGGCTATTTATGTTATGCGTACGTTGACGTCATCATGACAGAAATTATAGATGTATGCATTGCATATCTATAGGTACCTATTATACATATGTTAGTGTCGAGGTAGCATGGTGCGATAAAACAGCATAATATTTGCGGTTTTACCCGTACTAGTGAAAATAATTAGCAGCTAATATTAGGCTAGATAAATAATGATTTTCAGCGATAACAAGTTTACACAGTCGTCATATTTGGCCATTTCTAATATGGATCGTCTCTAATAGTTCACTAAAACAGCTGAAAAATAAACTATCAAAATCACCAAAAACATAACCCATAAAGTCACTGCAGATATCAAATATAAAGACTTTTACATCGTTGTAGCACAAAACATATAATTATAATCAAAAGATTTCATTTGAGTGCCTTATTATTTAATAAGGTATTTAGTTTCAGTAGAAATGTAACGTAGCTTATAATGAACTAACCTCATCTAACCCACATTAAATAAAAACGCTTTTATCCCCGAAAACCCTTTTCACAATATGAAATGCGAGATTTTGTGGCAAGGCCGCCCTGAGCTCCGCGCCTTGTCCGCTCATCCACTAATGTCATGTTATGTTTCGAAAAGGACCGGTTGTATTAATCCGGAGTGAGTGCTCATAAGCAAGTCTATTACGAATTAAGACCCGAGTGTAAGATTGTAAGTGGCTTTGAAGACGTCGTATCGATGTTTACAGTAGATTAGGATTTCAGATTTGTTGATACTTTTACAGCGGCGGCAATGTCACGCTGTATGTACTTATCTAGATAAAATAAATAAAATTTACTACTACAACCGAAATTCAGACATTTTATTGATATTATTCTTGATTAACGTGTAAAAAAAAAGTTAACCGGAGATATTGAAGTTTACATTTATACAGTAATTAACGCGTTGAGGCCCCTGAATGAAATGAAACAACTGAGGCTGCAGAGCTGGCCCCTAATGTTCTGTGAATGGTACTATTGGGACCGAGCAGAAATATTTACCGCACTAATTGACTATAAACTTCCCGGCTTTAGAACACAAGACTGATTTGTTACAGGAGTTGCGTATTCAGTCGTTTTTCTCATATTAGATATTAGACCTACAGTTATGTCGTAGACCTGAGGCAGATTTTATTACGTATTTCTTTATTTATTAAAATATATTATTAATTATTAATTATTTAAATATTGTTTTAAAAATAAGTTGATAATCTTTTTTTTTATCGGTGACTTTTTTAGCATTTATTTATAGGATTAATAGCCTGATGGAGTTGTTGGAATTTATTAATTGATCAGTTTTTCTGTGAAAGGAGATTATGAATATATTTAGCCCAAATTTTAAACGATACCTGAAATAATAAAATAGATACATACCAACTTATAAACAATTTTAGTATAGAAAATAGCAGTACCGGGTTATTTACAAATGATTATACTGTCTCTTTATTTAAAGGATTGTTTCTATTTCACAATGACAATACAGCTTTCAAAAAGGTCTTAAGGTATTCCGTACGGTATTTCTGCGTAAGAAAGTTTATTTTTAATGTAATGTAACTTTTGACACGTATGTAACTGCGTAAAGGGTGTTCTCATAACTGACAACATCTAAAACAATATTCTCACAACAATATGTCGCAGCGAAGTGTGGCGTGAAGTTAGCCAATTATATTTAGCCCACATGAGGCGACAATAAATATCGAAGTTTCCCCATTTGATGTTGTCGTTGGATTTGTATTTTTTGTTAATTGTTTCTAAAAAGCTTATCGCGTAGATATTAATGATATTCGTTGAAAAAAAATGCTAAATCTGTGAGTTTATTTCCATCAAACTACGTTTATTTAAAAAAGGGTGGCTAGAATAAAGTAGTTTTAATTTATTTACTCAAGTCAGGATGAAATTAATCTCAAATCCTTGTCTTGAGTTACTCGATACGCAAACTTAACAGCGGAGAGAATAACTAATGTTTTTCTAGTATTCCCGTTATGTTTCAACATGCAGAGCGATAATTTTAAAGTGAATCATATTGAATATACGGATGTTTATTTCCCTAGAGCTTATCAAACGGGCATGGTGTGCATGGACGCGTGGATCAAGCGCTGCTTACCTACAGACGGACAGAAGTTACTGCAGCAACAGATTGGCGGTGCACGTGCGTTGATGCGCTTCTTATGCACCAATGACACTGCGCTGCGGAGAGGTACGCATCCCTGCCTATATTACAAAAAGATAAAGCCTCAGAGATGTTACTATTCGATATATACTCTCAAGCACTTCTGGTAAATTACATTGTTTTTTTCTGTATCTGTGAAGTTATTTAACGATCAATATTATGTATAATTAACATATAAGCGATAAAAATCCTTGCTTAAAGAGTTTAGACGCGGATAAAAAGATAGAACCGAAATTTTGGTTTATACTATGTATGCAGATATAAGTTTTGAAATAAATGTAATTTAGTATGCTTCCATTAAGTAACTTCCATTTGCATTGCATATACTTAACGTATATATTGTACCGCTACTTTTTCTCGACGACGCGAAATCAGCATGAACGATTTCCAATTTGGATTGCAATCCAATTTTCAATGTGGTTAATCTCTGATGAGTGAAAAGCTCTTGTTATTTCATATCAGAAATGAAGCGCTTTAATATTAATAATTTGGACGCAATTTGCTTTTATTTACTCTTTTATATCTCAATTATTTTCAAAGGGAACGTTATTATAAGACCTATGATTAATATCAAAGTTTTTCATTAATATCGTTATAAGTACATAATTGTGGTATGACAATTATTCTCAATTCACTATATCCAAAAGTCATTATTGCTTAAAATCTACAAAATTTAACCACATTTAAGAAAATACTTAACCCAAGCAAGACATAGAGTGCTTTTTTATTGCTTGGTATTTAAACAGTGAAGTGTAATTATTTGAAACAAAACACGGTTGGTGTCGACAAAACATAAAATTTTAATTATCTATCTAAGGTATCTAAGGTACGGCTGCTAAAATTATTATTTTACAACAGTTCCGAACAAGGACGTGCCGAGTAAATTTTTATCAATATTATTCCATAAATACATAGTCTTGTCGTTTCGTTACAATGCAATCCATCATCCGGGAACCTTAACAGGTTTACTGGGGTATGACTGCCCAAAGTAAATAAAACTACGGGTGTGTTTTAGAAATAATTCTATGTCCGAAGCTTTATTAATGACATACTACAATCTTACAACACTTCAGCTGCAGTTCAAACAATATAAATACTTAAAAAGAAAAAAAAAACCCATATACAGGGAATAAAAAAATTATACATACTTATTGCCAAAGAGTTTTAAATCACATACTATTGTTTCCTTGGTCCAAAGCTGCCAATATTATTTGTTTCCCACTTATGTACAATGTACAAATCCGAGAATCTCTAATACTTAACTTTCCCTTGCTGATATTCTATTCTACTAATCTTATAAACGTGAAACTTAAAAGGAATCGATGAACATTTGTCACTCCTAGTAAAATTCTATGACTGAAAAATGTCACAGAATGTTTATAACAAGAA
The DNA here is from genome assembly GCA_905146925.1 of Autographa gamma. Lineage (NCBI taxonomy): Eukaryota > Metazoa > Arthropoda > Insecta > Lepidoptera > Noctuidae > Autographa > Autographa gamma. Next base: position 6,286,940 of record LR989858.1, read on the forward strand.
TTCCTATGCCTTCATGAAAATTAAATAGGAGTGCAGTAATTACCTTTTGGCTAGGATAATATTTGTATGTTAATCGTGCAGAGTTCCTGAAGGAGCCAACATGTTGGGGCAGAGTGTCCCCCGACTGGACCAGGTGTGTGGACGAGCTGCAAGTCGCCGTGCGAGAGAACACCGAACGCGCTCAACAACTCACATATTTCAACAGGAATGCTGAACTGTGCTGGTATTTATATCCTTTGTTATTAACACTGCTCTATCTTACTTTATGTAAAACTGACCCTATTTAGTACTTGGTTGGCAGTTTGCGTAACGCAGATGATTCAAAAGAAAATTTTGTACAAAGCCTTTTCTGATAATTTCGAACTCTTACCAAGTTTTCAAAGTCATAATGGTCAATGCAAGTGGCAATCAATACATGTCATACCGATAATAACTCCATAGGTTTTTTTTCCTTTTTACTAACTCAAGTAGAAACATGTTATTATTTTATTTGTGGCCTACAAATACTAACAGCAAACAATAACAAAATTTCCTTTTATGAATGGAAAACCGGTGGAAAAGCGGTGCAATAAAAAAAATATTGCTTTAAAGAGCTGACTTTGTAAAACACACTATCTATTGTAGCGATAGCTTGGGTACGGCCACAATTTCTATTGAAAGTTTTTGAAATCACTCTCATAAGTGAGTTAGTAAATCTTTACATTTGTGTGAAATAAAAGATAACGAGGAGACCTGGATTTCAAAAGGATGGATTTTGAAATTGACACGGGGCAGGAGTATTTATGGAGAACAGACTTTTGCCAATATTATAATGCTCTATGCGATAATAGACGTTAAAATCATTTCAGTGCCCGAGACGACTTCATAACATGCGTGGCGAACGCGGGTCGGTCGTGTTCGATCACAGCGAGCACGTTGCTTCGGCGCATGGCGTGGGTGCTGGCGCAGGACATAGCGGCCTGCAACCTGCAGCCCCGGGCGTACTGCGCCGCGCCTCCTCCGCCAATCACAGCGCCGCTACTCACCGCTATATATGGCTTCTTATTCTATCCACCCCGCTTGTAATTTCATTATTTTTGTTGTTCTCATGTCCAAATTATTTTGTAAATATTTAATATTTTTTAGTATGGGTGCTCGTGAGTTTATATTACAAACTGTCAGAGTAAGAAGCGGCAATTCACTTTTCATCACCCATTGACATACGGAAATTGAATTTCCATGAGACTAAAACTATGTTTGTTTTGAAAAGATTGTTTTTATTAAAAAAAATATACTCTATGTGTAGAAGAATAAGTTTCCTGCAGTATATTCTCACAATTTCAGTAACAGTGTGTTTACTAAAAACGTATTTTTCCGCTCCATGAATGCAATATTGATAGTAAGGTTATTCGTTTTGCACGGTGCAGTAGGATCCGTCTATTCGCAATTTCCTGTTTGGAAATATTTGATTATCTACCGGCTCAAATTTTATGCAACTATGCACATCTCGTATCGCAGTCAGAAAATTTGTTTATGTTAAAACGAAGCATTATATTAAAGCTTTATTGGAAATTAATAAAGATTTATATCGTTGTGTCAGAACGTTTATAAGTAAGAGCCATCAAATTGTGTAGTTAACTATCTAGATTTCAAAACTTTACCTAAGTGTCTGTTGGAATAGAGCTCAATATTGGCATGCATACAACTTTAGGACGTGAACTTTGTAAAGTACCTCTAACTTGTGTTGTGTGGGGAAACAGACTGAGCTACATACGTCGCACGCTTATCTGAACATGCCTAGATGTGACAAGGTAGACAAGAATGAAACTAAATAACTGTTATTAATCTTTCAAATACAGGTGTAGTCAGAAAAGTCATGCCCGATTCCACCTGAAAAAATACAACAACTCTGTTGATTAGTTCGTACAAAACATTACACCGACAAGATCACGAACATTAAAGAACATAAGATAATTTCATAAGTAAGTAGTTTCCGAAATGTAATTTCCAAGTATTAAGTAAGAATCAGTAAGTTGTATGTTTTTGGTACTTGTTAACGATGCCCTAATTTATTTCAAGCTAGTCTTGAATGTGATTTTAGATATAGGTGTTTAGTTGGTTACATAGTTTATATTAATTATAAGAATGAAATTGGTTCACATATGCTGCGGGCAGGCGCTTTGCAATGTGTTTCGTTAATAAAGGAAATTAATAGCGAACGTTCTCTTTAACCTCGTGTGAATGCTGAAGTATTGTATATAACCAATTATTGCTCTTCAGTTCAGACAAGCAATATGTTCTGTGAATAGACCTGAACAGTCTCCTTTTATTACTCCGAACAGACTGCTAGTGATCGGTTTTGTGTATTCGTTAGGATCGCTAGCAAATTGCACGAACGCAGTAATTTATGTGACCTCCCTTTTGTTCTGCTAAAGGCTTGTAGGAAATATTACAACTATAAATGTTTTGGCCAAGATGACGAAATAATAGAGACCAATGTAAATTAGCATTTGTCTTACAGTGTGTGCTAAATAATTATAATGTATTGAAAATAAATAATGTAAAATTTTAAACGTTTTGTAATATTGATGAGAAAATTTTAATGTATTATGTTAATTTACAAAAAATAAATCTGATAATAGAAAAACATAGAGTGGTTTGTTTTTGTACGTGCTGAAATATCATGCTTCTCTTTTTCGGTCATTAAACAGGTGACATCATAAAAAATAGTAATGTAAGCTGCTCTACGATTTTGGCTAACTCATGTTTGTAAGAGAGAATCTCTCATCGACTACCAAGAAGGCGATCTAGAATGCTTTGGTAGTTTGATGCCTCCGGACATTAAGCTTGTGAAGCATTGAATTCTCATTATTCTCTGTTCAGAGAAATTTTAAGAGGTAAGTCTGTTATCAAATAAATACTTAAAACCCAGTGCCCGTGCATTAATAACCGTAATTAAATTAATTTTACGAAAATAACATTTTAATTTTTTTTACGTTATGTAATTTAATCTAAAATATTACCTACGCATAGTTTTTCAACAGAAACAGGTCAAAGCGGCTAAATACCTGAGCTAAATGACGTTTGTTCGTTACCGCAAATATTCATAGATGCAGCTTATGAACACAATTGAATGCCAGTCAGTGTGATGAATGCTTGGCTTTCGATTCCAGCTCCCGTCACGCGTTGATTCATACTCAACGTGACGAGGTGACCACATACTGCACTAACACCCGGTTTCTGAAACGTTGATCAACACTAAAAAATATTAATCACCTGTCGAACCTCAGGTTAGGCGCTATGATTGGCTGTTAGTTTTGTTCAACCAATTAATAATAGTAAATAATATTTTCTTTTGTTTTGTAGAAAGTATGTTTAACGATTGCTCCGCGATTTGTTGAATAAATTTAATTATGTGTTTACAAAGGATCCCGTACTTTTTTAGCAAATGATGCCTCAAGCATGGAATAATAAAGAACTTTTCACATGTGACTTTTCATCACCGTTAAAGTCTGTTTTCATTTTAATGTTTTTCTTAGTGGAAACTCATGACTTTTACATAACAGTCAAGGTAAGCTACGGTAAGCTCGTCTACATTCCAAGAAAAACAGTTTATTTCTCTTTATATGATGAGGTGACTGCTTTAAAACTAATTAAACAGAAAAAGACTAATTGCAGTCTTTTAAGTCCCAACAGGTGGCTGTGTGTGTAGTCATACAAGATGATATTAGTTTATAGTTTACTACATAATTAAAGTCACCTGCTTTACGCGTACACCAAGAATACGGAATTAATTATAACTTAGTACAAAGGTCCAAAAAGCGCAGACTAGGAAGGTGGCTTAGATGCTTTGAATAACATTGAAACTCTGAAACTTACATCTAGAAATATTTGTCGGGAAGGTATTTTCATCCTGAACATTTCACTCGGAATTCCTAAACTCGTATGCATTATGCACCGGTGAGATGTTTCAACAAAAATGCAAAATAACCCTTTGGCTTTTGTACAACACAAGCCATTGTCACGTTGTATATTTTTCAGAGAATACTGAGGGACTGAGCGTCGGCAAAAAATCGGACGAAAACAGAAACGTTTACACTCTTTGATTTACTTGAAAAAAAAAACATGCATTTCATTAAATTCATGTTTCATGCCTATTTGCCCTACCCAGAGAAGAAAATGGTAACTTAAGGGTTTCCGTGTTATCGATTTAATTAAGAAACCTTTCTGATTTATAAGTTTTACTAATCTAATGTGATAAATGAAATTAATTAAGAGTTGGCTTACTTAAATAGATAATGAGAATGGGCTAACATAACTGTTACCAGAGATGCGTGCGGTAGTAGGTGCAGGTGTTTAATGTCAGTACTCTTTAAGACATTATCTTATTATATCGGTCTTTCATTCAATATGTATTTCGATATTGTTTCCTATTTCCTGACTTCTTAAGTAACGATGATTTATAGAAAAAGACTTGATTTTATTATATCAAGGTTTTTCAAGAAAAATACTCTTTATCGGGGATATGAAATATAATATTCGCCTGAAAGGATGTCATGTTCCTTCAATATGATCCTGATTCGAGCCTTCTAACGAAATCAGTCTGAGAGGTGAAAGACGTTGATTGCGATACACATACACATCAGATCTTTGACACACGGAACCCTCGCTCACTTTACTTGTATTCATTGCCAATTGATTTGTTGCTGTGTGTTGCTCATAATGTAATCGACTATTCACAAAACCAAAGCGTTCATTCTTTTAAAGAAATTAAAGTTTCCTTATCTACAATTATTATGATAAAAATATATTTTTACCACCAATATAATTATTAAAATCATTTAGCATTTTATACGTAACTCGTTTTTTCACAGTTTAGCAAATGTATTTTAATTCTACATTAAAAACATTTGAAAACCGCAAAGGGCTCTTAACCTAGAGCATTATATTTCACGTCTGAGTAATTATAATAAACAAGTAAGAGAACACCAACATAACGAGTAGGTACTTATGTTTTACTAAACCTCTACTTTTCATGTTACATAAAGTAAGTACATACCTAGTCTGCTTTTAAGTCTACCAAAGGAATTATTTTTACTACCTAATACCTTTTTTATTTCAATTTAATTAAATTATGTATCTCGACTTCTATCTTATTTATTTCACTAAGTTTCAAACTGCGATATAATTGAAGCTAACTAATAAATCTAGGAATTTCAGTCATTTTAGTTAAGTTGTTAAATCCTCAGACTTGACATCACGATACAATCAGAATAGAATTTAGATAATAATATGTAGATAAATGTAATATGTAGGTCTAGCTTTAACTGCAGATAATTTTAATTTAAGAAGACAGCAGTTTGTTGATTTATATTTATGTAACATTATACCAATAAAACCAAACCAGAATACGTAGGTACATTATTTGACAGTTAAAATGAAGTGCCCAATTCAATTCAACCATTGCTCAAAATTTATCAGGAGATTCAATTTATAGGTGCAAAAGTTTTGATGGTTTGTTAGTAACTTTGTGATTTGAATTAATTAAACGAATATCCCTTATATTAATTGAGATCTTAATTATGACAAGACTTGTCTGAACGCTGACAGTTATTTGAACTATGTACAAAACTTTGAACTTATTGTTGAAGGGTTAATTCTGTTTAACATTCGCCACGCTATTTGATACTTGTTTACTTTTGGTGCTTAGGTATTCAATAGCGGACAGAATATTTGTTTTGTACCTCGTAAAATATGAATTTTGAAACAAGGAAGCTTAATAGTTTTTCATGAAAAGAATTTTCTTTAACCCGTTCTTTAAGGATAAGCGGGGTTATCTGATTATACTATTAAGAATCCATTTTATTGTTGTTCGTTGTACCTGCCAACATTTTGGATCATTATTGATAAGATAAGCAAGCATACGTAAAAGTATCACAATTTTACAGTCAAGTAGGTATCTTAAAAATACTACCTACAAAAAGGAATCACAGATATATTTAATACAGTAAACGAATACATTTAACACAGACGTCAACAGTTTGTACACGATCCAATATTTCGTAATTTATTTAAAGAACAATGGCAGAATTTGGTCTGGACTTTTTTTGGCGTCCATAGATTTCATAAATATCAATCAAATTTAATTAATTTTCTACGATTTTTCAATTATTCACTTCTTCTTGTAAAAGCCGGAGTTATTTTTATGTTTTTAAAAGCTCATAAAATGATGTTCGAATTAGGTTACCTACATTCGACATTTTACCATTCAAATAGTGGTGTGACGCTGTATAATCAAACGACTGATCGATATAATCGACTGATCGATCGACCCGTGTAGAGTTCGTTTTGTTTTTAACATAATATTAGAATTATCTATTTTTTCGTCTTTAATCAATGATATGTTTGAAGAAATGCTCCTACTTTTAAATCCAATTAATAATGGATCAAAATATCAGAGGATTGTTTCAGTGTCGTATCGATTCTCAAGAAAAACGAATCCAAAAGTGCAGCACTACTTTTGTTTTGGACAGTGAATGTTATCTGTGGTTGTCTGTCAAGTGAAGATTATATTTTTCAATGCTACAAAATCCTTCCGTGTTTACTATGTCGGTTGTGTTTTATGATTATATTTGGCTTTCTATTTATTTTTACCCTACCTGGACTGTTTATGGACTGATTGATACTGCCTTGTGTGACTAGTGCGTGCCCTTAGGACTACGATATTGCTTTTGCGTGAGCATAAGCTAATCTTACTTTGCTTCGATTGTGCCTATATAGTGAATTGGATTTTTGTTGTAATCAAAGTAAACCCATAACAATAACTATGGAAGATTACGATAGAGATCATCGTCGCACGCGCATTTTATGTGTATAGATGATAATGAGATGAAGAATGAAATAAATAATTATTTTAAACAAAATATGTTTTTTATTTGCCCTAACATAGTTCTATTGTTTACGCGGCAAGTGCATTTTTTTAATACGCGCTCAGCTTTCTTAAACATTCAATAATTGAGTACTATAGTAATATTATAGAACGGGGATTTGTGCGTACATGCGTAAATACCTTAAGGGCTTGACGTTTCGTTCTATAATATGCAGCGCGATAGTTTAAAAGTTTAAGTACTACTCTACATCGAGTGTTAGAATTTATTTAGGTTTTTCCCATTTATCCGTAAATACTCTTATTCTCACTTAGACCACACCACATTATCATTTCTTAAGGACATAATTTCGATCTGCGTTATGTTTTATAGATATAGCTAATTGACATTGACGTTAATTCATAACCTAAATAATAAAATTCTAACACCGAAATCTTTTTTTTCCGGCTTTCCCAAATGAAAATAGTCTCATTTATAGATTCTAGAACTAACGCCAAATCTTTTAACATATTTTTCATTAAGGGACGCTTCAATTTGATCCCAGACAATTCTTAGTATGGAGACCTGCCATTGTCCTTTTGCTAGCAACCACAATGCCTTAATTAAATTGGGAGTACAATAATTTTATGTGACGTAAAATTTACTTCAAGGTAATTAAGTTACTTGGGCTTTTAGGTTTGAAATATCACGGGGGGGGGGGGGGGGCACGGTTACATAACATCTTTTAACTGAACAACAAGTAGGTATACATATTATAGTCAATGAAGTTCGAATACTTACCGAGCTTTCCTTGAATTTCGGTGGTAGTTTTCCTCGTTTTGACGTAATTTTAAAGACACTGCTCCATGGGTAGGTTTATTTGTGACTAGGGTGTCACAAATATCTCATGAATTAAGGGAACCTACTTAATAAAAAGATAATTTTATCTTATATCTGCCCAATTACAAGTCAGTATTTACCTGCCTATAACGGTGCTTGAAAAAGACGAAACTTCGTCTTAAAATAACTAAAATTAATTTAACTTTGGTTATTATTGCAGACAATCCTAAACTAATAGATAATTGAATGAAACTCCAGTTCTGGTAATGTACGTATTTATATTTTGTTATGAAGTACCTGCTAGAATATTGTGCCTGAACGAGGTACTGAGAGCAGTTTGAAAACTAATTATTTGAATTGTTTTTTTTTTTTATTACTGTGTTTGACGGGAATTTTGAATATTGTGTTACTTAAAGCTAGGTCGGTCATTAAAGCCATTCATTATTATGTCACTATTTTCTACTTAACAGTTAAATGTACTGACAAATAATAAGGACGTTACATCATAATCAATTTCTTAGATACAACACAAAATACAAATCTGATAAATGATTTGATGCAAAAAGAGTAAGGCTTCACGGCTCAGTGTAACGAACTGCTAGATTTTAATTTTAGATATTAGTTATATCTTTGTTTACTGCATAGTTTGAACAGTTTATTCCGATTAAGTTTACCAAGCTACGCTACTCACGCCAAAAGAAAAACCTTCTTACAATGCTATTAACAGTTCATTTTAACCGACTTCAAAAACGAGGAGGTACCGAATTCGTATTTTTATATATGTTTATTATCGATTTTGATGTTTTTTTTTTTTATGTGAAAGGTGGTGACATCGGGATCCATAAGAAACCATATTAGACTTATTTTGGAGCCAGTTTTTTTTTGTAAGAATTATTTACATCAAGTAGTAGTAGTAGTATCAGTTTAAATGGCAACTAACGGTTTAAAGTGGTAAAAACACTTCAGTTAACAAAATGCAAAACAGAATTTGACCTAGGATACAATTTGTCTGAACGAGTTTCATAGCATACGGGTTAAAAGGTTTTTTCTTTGTTGTCAGGGGCACATCAAAGCGCGTTTGATGAGCTTTAGTTAGTTTCCTTTACTTATCTACATGACTTTATACTGGACACTTTCGTAAAGTATGTACCTCTTTGTAGCAAAAGTGTTGGACGTTGAATTTTTACAAATATTTATGATAACTACATGTTGTACCGTGTACGTGTACCGAAACGATAGTGCCTTGAAAACGGACACATTATTTAAAAATAAAATTTGTAATTGTTAACATGCTTTTTTTGTTACTAGTAAGTACTAAGTACCTAACATAAAATAAACTCTGAAAATGTAACTAGGACATTCAGAAAAAAAATGTTGCTGGGTTTTATTACAGAATTTATTTATTAATTTGACCCAAAGTACTTTTAAAATATTATTCCTCGATCCAACTTTGTGTACATCAAATGAATTAATCTACACAATGATCCAAACAGAACACTATTTAATTTCAAGTGAATTAAAGTTAATAGTTAATCTGGACTTATTTATGTACAGCTGTCTACCCATGGTAGGTATATTATTTTTATAATCTGTCGAAATAAATAGAAACGCTTGTATGTTTCACATATTTGGTCTTCTTATTTTTACCTTCGAGGTTTTAGAAACAATAACACAAAGTACTCCGCAAAACACACACGGTGCTCGTAAAAAATGTAATTTCCAACAAAATGTGTCACCAACCTGTATAGGAGGTCAGATATAACATTGAATATTTTTTTTTGTATCACATATATTAGAGAGCTAGAATTGAAAATGTAAAAAAGAAGAAAATCTTGTTCTCAATAAAACATAATCAAGTATTTTTATTCTTAGAACTTGCAATTTTAACTTTAAATATTTTTATAATTGCAATCATCTGGGGTGTGAATGAAAGATATTTACACTGTATAACGTGTGCCCTCACATAGACTGAATACTTCACGTACACGATCTTAGTATATAGCTTATTTTGCTAATTCTAAATAAGGTGCGGTTACACACGCATACATAATAATACTAATGATACTCGCTTACACACTGACACTACACACTAACGTATTCAGGAACACGTGTTTCCCCATACGGATAAGACATTAATACTAGTGTTTTTTTCTATTTAATATAATTAAATAAATAGCTTCAGCTTCTTCTTATCTTCGTAATTATCAATACCATATGATGGATAAATGTTATCATAATAATTTACAGTCATTGAACGATAAACCAACGTAATAATCATGTATTTGCGGTAGATACATACCTAAAGCTAAAATATATAAAGATTTAGGTTGTGAGGTTATAAATTACAGTTCACTAGGTAGTTATTTGCTTTTACCTACTTTTACTAAATATTTTTTGTCATGTTTTTGTTTATTTAATTATTTTTTTCCAATTAATCAGATAGTTATAACATCTGTTAATGGCAGAAACCTAACCCATTTCATAATTATTTAAAATAATTTACTGACTACACAAGGCATTTGTCATTGTTTTAAACATTATGTTAATTACGAAAAGTTAATGTTCAAAAGTAATGAACTGTCTTGTACTACATGTTCTAGGCAGGTCAAGGCTGAGTAAATTAATAAATGCGGATTGTTATTAGTCATCAGTTCGATAAACGAGTACGTCTGTACGTAACTGATAAATCGGAATGGGTTATGAATAAAACTTCCCGAACGCGATTAGTTTGCTTTAGCGCGTTGTGCGCGACGCGGCGACGTATCGTACATATTTTGTTTTATCTGATGTTTGTGACTAAATATTTTTTTGCAAAACATTAAATAGAGTACGCATTATCGTTAGGTGAATACTATGTCATCATTGCGAATATCTCAGTCGCAAAAAAAAGCCACAGATAAGGAGAAAGCTGCTATAGCTAGAAAAAAATATAAATTAAAAAAGGCAGAAAAGGAAGAACGTCGACTCCAACAAAAAAGGGATTACAATTTGGCAAAATCAAACAAATCTAGAATATCTGAAGAACCGGTAATCCCTACAACTTCTGCTGAGTTCAAGGAATATGTAAAACCATCATGTTCTACTTCATCTAAAGAATCCAAGAATCCTGATATTTCTGAAGAACGTCGTACAATTGTAACGGAACCCATTAGGGGAAAAAGAAAAATTGCGATGACAGATGCTGAGAGACAAAAAAAATATCGCCTAAGAAAGAAGCAAAGGCATCAAACGCCGTCATTGGCAACTAGGACGACTGACAACCAACCTGAAGACGACATCAAGCAACGGTGGGATAACAAGTGGGCTTGCTCAAACAATCAATTTAAAAAGAAATTCATTGAAAATGAGTTCGGATCCGTGTGTTCAGTGTGTGACAGGCTATGGTTTCGTAATGATTTGACAAAAATTACAGAAAAACATACTTCAGTGATAAATAAATGGCTAAAAGAAAACTGTGATCAGACTGAAACAAAAACGTCACAGGGCGTTGTTTGTTTAACCTGTAAACGTTCATTGTCTAAAGGTAAGATGCCGAATTTAGCAAAGGTAAATGGATTTATTTATCCAGAGCGGCCTGTAGATCTGCCACCTTTAGACCCCATAAGTGAACGTTTGATTTCTCCGCTACTACCATTCATGCAAGTGCGCCGTTTATGGCATGACGTCGAGCATAGCATACTTAGTGAAGTCATTAATATACCGATCGATTCCCTGGAAATCGTTAAATGCCTACCCAGGCAGCTTGACTGCGATTTGACTATAAACGTTAATACGAAGGAAAAAGTAACATATTCATCCGTTTATTTAAAAGATCACGTTAACAAACAAACAATTTGTTCATGGTTAGAGTGTTTACAGAAATCGACTTTATATGAGTCGCTAAAAATTACTGTAGACTCGACTCGAATAAATACGATCAACAGTTATCAACCCGATAATGATAGTGAAGAACATCAACTGGATAATATTTACATTGAGGAGGTAAAAGGAGACACGGTTACAGAGTGGAGGCTATTATCGGCAAGAAAACATACGATGTTATGGAACGAGGAGGAATATTTAGATATCGTGCCTGGCCATAGGCCTAAACCGCAAAGCATTCGCAAAAATTACATAGAAGAGTTGGCATTCCCATCAATCTACTTTGGTGAACCGAGAGAATATAACAAAAGCGTTAAGGTAACATCTTCAATGATAGCTTCTAGTGAGATTCGTCGAGCAGATCGCCGCGGTGCTTCACCACAAAAGTTACTGTACGTGGCAATGAAATTGTTGCGAACACAAGCAGTCGACAAAATCTATCAGACTTTTAAATCTGTTCCATTTACTGAGAATGTTACTCGTCGAAAGTTAGAAGACAAAAAATATCTAGAAAGCTGTTTGAAAAGAAATGTCGCGTTTTTAAAATCCATTAACAATACAGAGCAATATTGGTCTGTTCGACAGCGAGACCTTTTTGCAATGATACGCCAACTTGGCAAACCTACTGCGTTTTTAACTCTCAGCGCCAACGAAACAAAATGGCCGATACTTCTTAATTTGCTAAATAAGCTTAGTAGTGATTTTCCTGGAATGTTAGCAGAACAAATGACGAAATCACAACGTTGTAAACTTGTCAGTGCAGATCCAGTTATATGTTGTATTTACTTTCACAAATTAGTTAAATGTCTGATAGCAATCCTACAGTCACAAGACTCTTACAATCCTTTTGGGCTTTATAAGGTGTTAGATTATTTCATGCGATTTGAATTTCAAGAAAGAGGTAGCCCGTTGGCGCATATTTTGTTGTGGCTCGACAATGACCCCAAAGAAATTCTTTGTGAAAAAATGCCAAAAACTATTGAACTTATTCAGGCACTGTGTTCAGTTGACATCGAAGATTTACCTGATAAAACAATGTCTGAAAACCAAGTTCATCAGCACACATTTACATGTCACAAGATAACTAAAAAAGGATGTCGATTTGGAATTCCTTACTGGCCAATGGATGCAACTTGTATTTTGCTTCCTATGACGGAGTTCGACAAGCGCAAAAAAGAGTTGCAAAGAGAAGCAGAGCATGTAAGAAAAAGATTAGAGCAATTTCCTTCCAGTACGTCTTTTGCCAAATTTCTGGCAGACTGTAACCTTACCCAGTCTTCTTATTTAGATGTGATTAGATCATCTCTAGAAAAACCAACTGTACTTTTTAAACGTAATATGTCCCAGATTTTTACTAACACATTTAATCCTTGGATTTCTGGTGTTTTGAATTCTAATATGAACCTACAAATCATTCTGGACGAGTACAGTTGCGCTGCTTATATCGTCCAACATATACATAGCCCAATAAATAGCAAGCCCAACTTTTGTCAAAACCTAATTGAGTTAATTAACAAGTATCCTGAAAACGACTATACAGGACAACTTAAAACAATAAGTAGTAAATTATTGAATGATGTTGAAATGAATGCACAAGAAGCTGCTTGGTACTTACTGAAGCAACCGTTAAGTGAAACCAGCCGTAAAGTAACTTTCATACCGACATTGTGGGTAAGTGAACGACAAAAGAGTAGGAAAAGTCGTCTACAAATGAATAAAGAAAACATAGATGCCGATAGTACTGATGTTTGGACTAAAAACATTATACAACATTACGAAGAACGACCGCAAGAGTTAGAATTTGTATATTTAGCAGAATTTGTAGCCTACTATCAGCCCGATACACGTATCGATGCAAAAGAGAAAACAACAGAAAAAGTCAGCACTGAAATTGGCGAAGGCACTTTGCAAGCAAAACCAAAAAAAAAACAATCACGCAAATATAGAAAACGAGAACAGCCTCAAGTAATTCGTTTTCGAAATTATGAAATTGAGGATACGTGCAATTATAAAAGAGAAATGGTTCTGTTATTTTTACCATTTCGTAGTGAACTTCTTGATATTCTGGACAGGAACAAATTTCATGACTTGTACGACAAAAATAAAGATATAATAATAGAACGTAGACTTCAATTCGAAAAAAAATTTGATAGTTCATTGATAAAAAAAATTGCTTTGTGTAACGAAAGCTACGATGAGAGCAACAAAAGTGACAGTAAAAATTGTGAAGTGAATTTAACACATAACGATATGCCTCACGAATCCGAACATAAAGCCGAAATCACAAATGAATTAATCAATGATGAAGAAATTGATACCGATTTATCTATTGTCGGTAAACGAAATAAAGTGATGGCTAAAGAAAATTATTGTGAGTTACTGTATAGTATGAATGTGGAACAGCGAGAACTCATTCTTGAAGTTATTGATCGATTAAATAATGATAATGCGGGACCCATCCAAATATTTTTTACTGGTCCTGCTGGTTCCGGAAAAACTTTTACTTTAGAAGCCTTAATGGAAACTTACAACAGATTTTCTCATCAGTCACATTCAAATCTTAATTCATATTTGACATGTGCGACTACCGGTAAAGCTGCCGTAGCTATTAATGGAAAAACGGTCCATTCAGCATTCCGGCTGAATTTTACCGGAAAATCTTTCGGGCTCTCAGCGGAAGCTTTACACAAATACCGCAATTCGTTTGAGGGTGTGAAATGTATTATCATCGACGAAGTCAGTATGATGAGTGCTGAAGTATTGAAGAATATTAATGATAGGCTTCAACAAATCACTGCTGTACGTCATAAACCATTTGGTGGCCTAGATATTTACTTGTGTGGAGATTTGCGCCAACTACCCCCAGTTCTTTCAACTCCTTGCTATTTTTCCACACCATTCGATGAATTTGGCGGTCTTTGGCAAGGCCTGGACTATTTCCCCTTAAAACAAATAATAAGACAGTCAGATAAAACATTTTCTGTCATTCTTACTAAAATAGGAAATGGCGACTTGCTTACCAGTGACGAATTAAACTTAATTCAATCTAGATACAAAACTTTGTCTTGGTGTAAGAAAAACGTTCCTAACGTTATACGGCTCTTTTATAAGAATGCGGATGTAGATGCTTATAATAAAAACACTGTTGACAATGGCGTATCTTGCGCAGCCTACGATATTCTTACAGGTTACGACACTGACGTCGAAAAAGATAACTTTGAGCAAAAACTGTACAAGCTCACGGTAGCCGAGTGTAATGGTCTTCCACATACAATTCCTTTAGCGCTCGATAATCCATATATGGTAACTTCAAATATTGATACGGTCGACGGTTTGGTAAATGGAACCATTGGTTTTCTACGTCACATAGAAAAAAAATACATAATTGATGAAAATCTTCCCACTTCCACCACAATCTCAAATAAAGATTTAGATAGTCAACAAAGTTTCTATCCGAATCGATCACAACCACAAATTATAACTCTCTGGTTAGAATTTCCGGATTTATCGATTGGTAAAAAGGCAAAAACAAAATCCCTGACACAAGTACTAAGCCAACCAAACGAACTTTCAACTTCTTGGGTACCACTGCATCAGAAATTCGCCAATATTACTTTAAGTGTAAATGTAAAATGTAAACGCAAACAATTTCCATTGGTACCTGCACGTGCGATAACCATACACAAATCACAAGGAGGTACATTTAAAGAAATCGTTTATAACTACTCTATTGATCAACCGCAACCATTAGTGTACGTCGCATTGAGTAGAGTAACGTCTATAGATGGTCTATATATCGTCACAGAGAAAAACAAGAAGCTTGATTTTCAACACGGAAAGCGAAAGTTACATGATTCACCTACAGTACGACATATAAGAGAAGAGTTCAAACGACTTAATCTTCACATACTACCTACAGTGACTAAAGCAGCAGAAGGTTTTTGTAAGTCTACAACAGATTTACAGACTTTAATAGTAAGCTTGACTGTTCATTGTCTTAATTCCTATTACAAAGATGTTGAAACTGATGCAATAATTAAGCAATGTGAATACCTAGCTCTTAGCGAGACTCAGATGCTTAATAATGATGAGCCAATTAAAATATGTAATTATGAGTGTATTGCGCGTACAAATAATCGTTCAGATTCTGAAGCAAATGGTGGTGTGGCAATTTACAAACGTATTTCACCCAATTTGTCCAAGTACACCGAAGTCACATTTGATATACCGGACACAAATACTTACACTTTTGGAGATATATGCTTAACAAGAATAACTACTACTAATGAAGAGGACATAAATTTTACGTTCATCTTAGGGTGTATTTACGTGCACACGGATACTTCAGTAAATAATACGTTTATTTGGCTACGACAAGCTCTTCACCCTTATATACAAAACAGAAGACATGTTCAGTCACTTCATAAAACAGACTTTGAAATTCCGATAATATTGTGTGGCGACTTTAATTTAGACGTGGCAACCAACCAAGTTTTTATCGTTTTTATGAAAGAAACTTTTAATCTAGATTACGTGCCTGTGACTCCCGCTTCACAAAGAAATCAAACATATTCCCGTTACCTTAATACCGAAACTTTTAGATACGTGTCTTATTTTTCTAATCATAGTCCTATACTAAATCGTATATCTAAAACCACCGTTTAATTAATGTATATAGATCCCTAAGTACTTTGGAAATAAAGGTTACAGAGCATTAAACGTTTGTTTTATTTTGATCCCATAAAGACAAGCTCAGGTTAAACTTAGCGTCAAACATTGACGGTGTTGCACCTTGACAAACCAATGATAGTGGTTGTCAAGTTTGTTTTTTTTTAATACCATTTATTGATACATAAATACATAAAATCCAATTCAATGCAATAAAAATAAAAAACAACATAAGAAAGTAATATTAGTTAACTAACAGAGAACTAAAGGTGAATCCACACCGTAGTAACTTTTTTTGTAAGCCACATCCTATAGTAAAAAGACACAAGCAAAAGTGAAAGCATGTTACTTATTACCGTATTGCATTCTGATGTCGCACAAAGGGAACAGCGGTGAGGATGCACCTTAAAACCACTTATTGAGAACTACTATAAAAGGGTTCGATTCCCAAATAAAAAAATGTTAACTAACTACCGCACATATAGTAAATAACACAATGACAATCGTTGACAAAAATAAAATATTTGAGGGTCTTTCATTATGTAACTTGTTAATAGGATTAGATAGAAATCGATTCGATCGACATCGTTTGGTGATTCAATTAAATTTGAATCACCAAACCAAAGAGGTAGTGAGCTTGGGTAGACTTGAGATTATTTCCTAGAATCTTTTTCGAACGCATCCCCAACTGATTTTCTTTACATTCTATTTTTCTACTTACTAATGGCACGCTAACGGTAAGTGGCTATATTTTATGCAAATATTTTTACCTTTACCCTATTACAACCATGAATCCTCTCCTAGGTGTCTTTGATAAATCTAAGGCGTTGCTGAATGAGCTCATTAAATTGAAATTATCCAAAAAACTGGAAGGACAAACTCGCATAATCCTTATACCTAAGTAGGTACTTGTAATCGGCTATCTTATCAGTCGGCTGTCATTCAATAAACATGTGCTTTTACAAAGATGTGAATTTAAAGAATCGTCTTAACCAATTCTCATACCCACAGACTATTTGCTTTTGTAGGTAACCTGCTTAGTTGCTTTAGGTCATAGCCATATTATACAGGTTGTTAAGAAACCCTTGTTCTATCCGTTAAGCGGTTTTTAGGTTTCGATATCTGATTACATCAATGTAAAAAATAAAAGAAAAAAAATATTACATAAAAAGAAAAATCTCTAATTTGAGAGTGAGAGTGAGAGTGGCATCGTCACAGGTTCTGCCCAATGTGGTGTAGTTTTTTATTTATATTCAAATTATATAAAATTTAGGGTTTTTGGAGGCTATTTCAAAGTTCATTATTATTGTTATCATGATGAATATTCCAAATTTAATATTTTATTTGGGCATGTGATTGTGAACCATATCACCCTTTCAGGTCGGACAGGGGTTTCTTAACACCCTGTATATCATATAATATATTACAGTGTAGGTACACATGGTTTAGTTTTTATGTTATTGTAAATATTTTAAGTTTAATTTATAATAAATAATAAACCATAAGGGATGCAAAAGAACTATTTAAGAATCCTAAAAAACCTAATAAAAAGAAAATTGCCGGCACGTAAGTTGGCAAGAGTCGTTAGATGCGCTGAAATCGTTTTTAGATCTATTTGGTGGTCAAGCGGGACACGGGGTGTGCTGTAGCGCGATCCGAGCGCGCGATTGGTGCAATAACACCGGGGGCCCAAGTCTGCTAATTACACTCGGTTCAATGTCTTCATAGTGGCGTGCCAGCAGAGCCATTTTCGGAAAATTGGTATTCTACTAAACGTCAAAACGTCAAAATTGCGCATTGGAACGATTCGGTTCAATGTTCAACGACTGTGACCAATAGTTCATACATTTGGTACAAATTGTAATGCGCAATTTTGACGTTTTGACGTTTAGTAGAATACCAATTTTCCGAAAATGGCTCTGCTGGCACGCCACTATGAAGACATTGAACCGAGTGTAAATAGCAGACTTGGGCCCCGGATCGAGCGCGTGATTGGTGCGTTAGTCGACCGAGTTGATTAGAGATTGGTGAGTTAGGTTGAGTATGCGCGTGTTTATCGCCACTACGTCAAAATCTTGCCAAGTTATTTGCCGGGTATAATATCTGAGCGATTTTTTTTGCCGCAATTTTTCTAAGAAATCTACATTCATTCCTTACCTAGGTAAATCTTTTCTTCTAAAAGCAAAATATTCTAACTCTAAGTAAGTATAGTAGTGATTCATATATACTTCTTAGGTAAAACATATCTAAGTGGGGGATGTGTTCGGCAAATAACTTCGTGCGTTTGTGGGCAGGACAGTGATGCGCAAGCGCAGGATGCGACGCGACCGCGGCGCATTGCGCGACACGCGCCGGAGCCACGCCAGTCAACGTTTTAACGTACAGGGGAGCGCACGTACCGCTTCTTCTCTCTGCATCCCGCTTTGCATAGATTGTTACAAACCGCACTTCCATTTAAGTAAAAGTTCACATAAACATACAGTGCTAAAGAATTAACGTCGTTTTAACATTCCGATACTGATAAGGAAGAACAACGTAGTCATCGTGTTCCTTGGTAAGAAGGCTGCTTTCTTTATTAGATTTTATTATATTTGTTTGTGTTTTATTTAATCGTATTTTTTTATTGTTCGGAAAGGCTTCAATTATTTGGTTTTATTACTTTAACCGAGATGATGTAATTCTAACCGTGACAACAGAAAAGGCTTAGAAAGAAACACGATGAATTAGCTACATTCCCATGAAATACATATCATAATTGTTATAGTTTTATTTAAACGAAATGTAGTTGAATATTTATGTCGTCTTTCAGATTAATTAAAACTATAAATTCCGTCCACAAACAAGGCGCATAGCAGAATAATAACTCCGTGCGGAACATACCATCAAATCACCGATGGAGAACACGCACAGGAGAACAATGCGTTATGACCGAAAGGGAACACCCAGTGGAGTCAATTCGTACGGTGTCCACGAGCGACACATCCCAACGAACTTGGAAGATCCTCGGGACGCTCCGAGCCGCACACAATATGTCAGTCACCTATTAGCGCTGATTCCTAACACGATCAAAACAAGCTCAACTAACGTCGCCGATTCAAAACAAGAAACAAATCCAAGTAGTCCGGCAGACTAACTAAACAAAAGCACCCGAAGTTATAAATTTGTGATCGACAACCAAGTTAATATTATCTCGTTTGCCAAACATAATGAATGTGTTACCTATATTATGTTTTAAGTATGTGATAAGTTGCTTATGGGTGAACTTTCTAATGCGAGTAGGTTGGAGTGCGGGGTGAGGCAGGGGGGTCTGAGTTCACCCTTGTTATTCAACTTGTACGTAAATGCGCTGATCGAGGAGCTCAGTGGCATGCGTGTCGGCTGCTATGTTGATGGTGTTTGCTGTAACAACTTCAGCTATGCAGACGATATGGAGCTGCTGGCCCCCTCGATCAGTGCTCTTTGTCACTAGCTTGCAGTCAGTTGCAGTCTGTGAGTCATACGTGGCCTCGCATGGGCTTCTGTATAATGTCAAAAAGACTGTGTATATGGTTTTTAAACCGGGTCCCAAAATTCTACCGCTTCAACCACTAATCCTCAATGGTAAATCCTTAAGAAGAGTATATCAGTTTAAATACCTCGGACATTGGGTCACGGATGATTTAAAAGACGATGTTGACATGGAGAGGGAACGCAGAGCATTGTCAGTTCGGGCTAATATGTTGGCTCGCAGATTCTCCCGTTGTACAGATACAGTCAAAGTAACGTTATTTAAAGCTTATTGCACCTCACTGTACACGGGAAATCTGTGGGTTAACTACACACAAAGAGCATACAGTGCTCTGCGGGTCCAATTCAGCAACGCATTCAGGGTGCTGTTACGACTTCCACGTTTTTGTAGCGCATCAGCAATGTTTGCGGATGGCTTTGCAGCCATTTGGCGTAAAAAGACCGCATCACTCATCAGTCAGCTGCGTGGAAGCCGACACAGCATCTTGGGTGCTATAGCAAGTAGGCTAGATTGTCCCCTTATGTGGAAATTAGTACAGCGGACTAAGTCCCTGCTCACTATTGTTTACTAATTTGTGTCTTTTACTGTATGGATCTCAGTTATCTGATTAAATAAATTTATTATTATTATTGTTATAACATTAATTTATTCTAAACTGATTTATGTTGGTTACTTATTAGCGCTGCCTTGTTCCTGACACATTCAAATCGGCACAAATCGCTAATTAAAAATTATACGATAAATATCGAATCTCATCTCTCTTGTCAATCTGAAAGTCTGCTGTGTTCAGTGATTTTATATTTCGTAAGATATTTATGTAAGATAACATATTTTCAATAAAACACATTCAATATCTCTGGTTTTCTTTGTTTTTTTCTTAAAAACACACTTTACTTCAAAAATTCAAAGAAGAGGTCTTGAAAACAAACCGCAGGCAGGGTCTGATGCTTTAACCCTTCGTTTCAGAACGGATGATCATCGCAAAAATCTGTTAATGACACTTCATGTCAATTAATGTTATTGGTTGTTAGTATTTTGATTAACTGTTTAAATTGATCAGCGTTTCAGAAAACGCCGATGTTTGCGTTGTGTTTAGACATATGTATACCACACGTGACTATGCTTTGGCATTAAACGACTCTACTCTACCATTCACCTGGGTTATTGCACGAAATTTGCCTACTCATATTATGAATGCTGCAAAGAAGACTGTACATATTCTCATTCATGCATGTCTGATGTATATGAATCAGGGCAAATTAGTAGAGTTGCCTATTTTCTCAATGAATGTTTTGCGTTCATTTATGACTGACGTATGAGCGTACAGTGTTAAAAAAAATGTGATTAACCAGTTTTGCAAATGCCTGGAAAGCTACTGGTCTATGAAGACGTTAATAAAGGGTGATCTACCGATCTCCCTGAAGCGAAAACGCATCGACATGAGTATCCTGCCCATCCTACGGTACTCAGACCTGGTCACTTACCGATTCACAAAGGTTCCGCCTTGGAGTTTGCCAAACAGCTATGGAACGCAGCATTCTTGGTGTTTAGAGACAAGACCGAATCCAGAACACCACGCTGCGTTCCAGAACTAGAATAAGCGACGTTGGCATAAAGTCAGCCAGACTTAAATGGGATTGGGCAGGTCACGTCATCCGCATGCTAAGTGACCGCTGGGCGAGCGTCTGTAAAACAGATGGACGACGTCACCGAGGCCGGCCCAGGAAGAGGTGGCGGGATGACTTAGTCGCATTCCGCGAGGGCTGGTTTGAGGTGGCGAGGGATAATGTTGAATGGAAGGACTTGGGGGAGGCCTTTGCTCAGCAGTGGGACAGGTTAGGAAAAAAAACGCAGTTTCGGATAAAACACGAAATCTACAAGAGGTGGTTTTTACATTAAAATATATTTTTTGGCTCCGGGATACCACGAGAGGCAGGTCGTCGCGTTGCTTGGTAAGTAGGTATAGTTTCAGAAGGTATTGGTCATATATCATTATTAAATAATTTATTTACTTAATTGAATACTTTATTTAGTTTATTTATTTTCATGTGACCAACCGTTGCAATGTGCCAATTAAATTATTTTATGTTTTGACAGTTTCAATCAGTTCTGGCTGAACTTTGAAGCCTATAAAAGAAGGTTTCTAAATTAAAATCATTCTTTTGGCTCCGGGATACCACCAGAGGCAGGTCGTCGCGTTGCTTGCTAAATAGGTATTGTTTCAGTTCATTTATTATTATTTATTTATTTAATTGAATACTTTATTTTATTTATTTATTTATTCTCCGTTGACCAACCGTCGCCCTGTGTAAATTAAATTATTTTATGTTTTGACAGTTTCAAGCAGTCCTGGCTGAACCTCGAAACCTATAAAAGGAGATTTCTACATTAAAATCATTCTTTTGGCTCCGGGATACCACCAGAGGCAGGTCGTCGCGTTACTTGGTAAGAACCCTATCATGGCATTTTTTAATTAAAATTCTGCGTATTTTATTAAAATGTTGTTTTTAGTATATATTTTACATAATTTCGAAATTGACTGAGGTACTTTTTCTATTTTAAAGATAAAAGCAAAATAAAAAGAATACGACTTACGAGACCACGAACAATACAAACTTAGATGGACAAGACGCTCAGGAAAACAATGCGTCCCGGCCGAAACGGAGCACCAAGATCTAGTGGAGTGAATTCGTTCGGTGTCCACGAGCGACGCATTCCAACGAACTACTTCGATGATCCTCGGGACGGTCCGAGCCTCATATATGTCAGGGACCTATTATCGCTGTTTCCCAACACGATCAAACCAAGCTCAACTAACGTCGCCGATTCAAAACAAGAAACAAATCCAAGTAGTCCGGCAGACTAACTAAACAAAAGCATCCGAAGATATGAGTTGGCGATCAACGACACCTAGTTTGCCATACTTAATTAAGTTAAAGTATTTTATAAAAAAAAAAAACAGTTAATTAGGTACACCTTATGTGTTTAATTAAGATCTTATTATGTTTAATAAAATAATACTCAGTTTCCATTCTAGTTTTCTTTGGGTTTTCGTACAAATCTAACCCAGCTGTTATAATTTCTGAAACTTTCCTTTATTTAATATCTACCTTACTTCCTTTCCTTTATTTTACTTACAATGTTATTTTTATGCAGTAAATGTTTACTGTACAAAAATAACAATGTAAAATACTACAGTAATAGTAAAATATAGGTATTTCAAGATTAATATATGTAAGTAAATAATCCTCTAACTATAATAGGTAATAATATATAATAATAATAATAAGGAATAATATAGTACAGAAGGATTTATTACTAAATCCTTGAAATATTACAATTTATACTAAACTTCACTATCTATTATTTTAATAGACGTTCTTGTCATCTGTCGCACATAGTTCGAGTCTTATACTTATATTAGGCATTAAGTCCGAGACATTATCTATCCTTTGGTACCAAAATATCGATTGTATCCTTTTAAGATATAAAATGGCAGCAAAGGATAGTCTGCACGGTTTTCGTAACGCTATATTTTGAACACGCATGCAATGAGTAAGTCGTTATCACGCCAAAACTTTGGAGCGAGATTATATTTATTATTATTTACAACTTTCATTTTTATGATAATTATCCTAACTTTAATTTCTTACTTTAACATTTGCATTTAAATGGGGTTTAACTAAAATGCATTTTAAAAGGTACTTATTTAGGAAGCTATCACAATGTATAACGTTAGAGTCAATGTCTTTTTCGACTGTTTTAATCACGAGCTTTAAATTTGTTTCTATTCCTATTATATTTTTAGGATTAGTTACTTATAACTTAGCTAAAGATTAATCTTGAAATACCAAAACTGTTCGATTACGTAATTATTTTGGAACAGTAAACGTTTACCGTAATATTTTAAGGATTCATTTAATTCATTAATAAATCCTTAAAACATTACAATTATCTAATACCTACTGAACTTAAGTATCGATTATTTTAATAGGCGTTTTTTTTTATATTCCGCAGATATTTTACGTCTTATAAATATATTAGGCATTAAGTCCGAGACATTATCAATCCTTTGGTACCAAAATATCGATTGTATCCTTTTAAGATATAAAATGGCAGCAAAGGATAGTCTGCACGGTTTTCGTAACGCTATATTTTGAACACGCATGCAATGAGTAAGTCGTTATCACGCCAAAACTTTGGAGCGAGATTATATTTATTATTATTTGCAACTTTCATTTTTACAATAATTATCCTAACTTTTATTTCTTATTTTAACATTTGCATTTAAATGGGGTTTAAATCAAATGCATTTCAAAAAAGTACCTACTTATTTAGGTAGCTATCACAATTAACTTTAGAGTCAATGTCTTTTCCGACTGTTTTAATCACGAGCTTTAAATTTGTTTCTATTCATTATTTATTTTTAAGATTAGTTACTTATAACTTAGCTGAAGATAAATCTTGAAATACCAAGGCGTTTTTATTACATCGATGTTTTTGTACAGTAAAGGTTTACCGTAATATTTCAAGGAATTATTACAAAATCCTTGAAATCTTAGAATTTTTATACTTAACTTCTATATCGATTATATTAATAGGTGTTTTTTGTATATTCCACAGATAGTTTACGACCTACCTATATTAGGCATTAAGTCCGAGACATTATCTATCCTTTGGTACCAAAATATCGATTGTATCCTTTTAAGATATAAAATGGCAGCAAAGGATAGTCTGCACGGTTTTCGTAACGCTATATTTTGAACACGCATGCAGTGAGTAAGTTGTTAACACGCCAAAACTTTGGAGCGAGATTATATTTTATTGACTTTTTTTTTTAGCTATCAATATTAGGTAAAGCTAAGGTATCCCCCTAAGGTCCCAATGGCCATTTTTGACGTTTTGACATTTAGTAGAATACCAATTTTCCTAAAATGGATCTGCTGGCATGACACTATGAAGACATTGAACCGAGTGTAAATAGCAGACTAGGGCCCCAGGTTGTTATCGGAGTTATCAGACTAGGTATAAATTAGTAATCAAATTGATAATATACATATAAGTACAGTAGATAGGAATGTTCGTGAAATAAATTATTGCGAGCATAGCATTCAACATTTTTGTACCTCAGAATTATCTGAAAGAATAAGACTGGTTTTCTATTCACCTAAGTAAATTTCCATGTTCTTTCACATAAATTATTAATTATTCTGTTGGTTAGGCTTGTCATTAATCATTTTTCTCAACCATTTTCACTAGTGTCGTAATTTTGTATCTGCTTTTTGTAAATAGGTTTTTAATCAGAAAACAGGTGGGTATTTAACAAATATTTATGTCAATAATATAATAATTCATGACATCACCGAGACAATTAGGCATTAATGAAGAACAAAGTATGACGCATAAAGAAAATGGCATTGCTTTTGGACTTCATTTTGTGATTTATTATGAGGTACTGTTTAATAGAAAGATATTTTAAAAGATAAACTATATTTGTCTAGTTTTTGAAGTTGAATAATTGACTGCGGTTTAATAAAAGCTTATCTACATATTCATTAGGTAACTCATAAAAAAATAATCTATAAATATAAAAATAAAGTGGTTTTATTTAGTTGTTTTATTTATTATTTATTTAAAACCTAATAATAACTTAGACTGTGCAGTTCCATTACTCTCAGCTATAATTAATAACAGTAGCATACCTTTTGGTGATTTATTTTTATTTGATTTTATATCCTATATATTTACAAGATGATCCCAATACAATAAAAAATATGTGGTAATTAGACACTATGGTTCAAACCAAACATTTTTAAGTTTAGTTAAATGAATAGCCTGTGTTGATGTATAGGTAGGTACCTAAACAATAAGCAGCATACAATAACATACATACCTGTCAATTATTGGTTAATCTTGAATTATTCAGTTCTAATTTAATAATAATACCTTGGGGCGATTACTTACATATGGTCATCTGATCCCAAACTAAGCAGAGCTTGTACTTTGGTAACCAGACAACTGATAACATACTTATGTATTTCTAGATCATTCATCACAGAAGGATTTGTCCTGGGTGAGAATCAAACCCACAACCTGCGGTATAGCGGTCAGGGTCTCTAACCACTAGACCAACAAAGCTAGTCTATAAATCCATAGTTAAATTATTGTCATTAATTTAACAAGCACATAAACAACATACTTTAGTAGAACTAAAATTACTGTTCATGTTTGTGTCGAGTTTCTTCTGTTGACATGTTTTTTTTTTAAGAAAACTAAATAGTATAGCAGTTGGACTAACAAGTGTGATTCTTATTAACATTGTATTGCAAATAAGACTAATTGAAGAGTTAGTGCATCGGTATTATCATACTAACATAATAACATTCATATTTATTCAATCATAGAACAGGGCCTCAACATAAATCACAAAATAAAGTGCAAAAGCAAAAAGCGTTTCTTCATAAATCATACCCATCTTAGTTTTTTATCTGATAGGTCAATATTGTTAATTGGCTATTCTTCAAATAGGTATTTTATAATTTTAGTTAAGGCGCTCATGCTTGTGCTTCTGCTATTTTATAACTAGCCATCAATTCAAAACAAAAGTAGAAATGCAAACAATGAGTAATTTTGATGACATTAACATCACACTATTATTTCTATATTTTTGACTTAGGTACTGAATTAATGAAATATGAGCTAGAAAAGAAGTTAATTATAATTTAAAATGGCTATTTGTGCAACAAAGGAAGTATGTACATTGTCTAATTAAAAATTTACTTAATGTATTGTATAACTACTATAACTATTTAATTTTAGCACTAATGAATAGTCATGACAAACATAGTTTGAAGAATGAAGGCCGGTTGCGAAGCATTAAATTGTAGTGTATTGTAGACCTAGAGCCCCTATCAAAGGCAAACCCTACGGTCTACGGAAGTAAATTCGCAAACGCTGAATGAATACCTTGATATTGCAACAGACTATAGTTTAGTCTCAAGCAATCGCTATACTTTACTTACCTACCGTAAAAGCCATAGCATTTTAGCAGTTATGCATAACATTTTTCGTGTATGACTTTCAGCTTCAGGTAATTTGGATTTTATTTCTATTATCATTGTCGAATAACGTCCAATGTCAAATAATCTGAAGTCTGAACCTCCTCTATGACGGCACGCCACAGGTGGTGTTTTTATGTCAGGGTGACGTTCTATCAAAGAGTTAGTCTATGCATTTCACACTGACTTAGAAACCTAAATGGACTTGCCATACCTACGAAATGAACGTGCATACCTACAAAAATTGGGCAATTAAGATGGCTGCCTTTCTTAGGGTTGTAACTGCCTGAAACGCGCTAGATATCGATATTTAACTTTGAGTGTTATTTAAGCTATTACCCAAAATTGTCATCTGCCACAAAATAACAAAAAAAAAACTACTAAATCAAGTGGAATTATCTGAATATAACCCACCTGTTACACGGGCTAGTTTATTTGTTATTTTTATGTACCTAACCACTTTTTAAACAACAAATTATGTAAAATAAAACAATTTGTAGTGTAAAAAAGGCATTTATACGTTTCTAAAAAAAATTAACTTATTAAAATAGTTAGCATTGTACCGAAACCTTATGTCTATGAAGGCATTATAGATTTCACAAGCAACAGCCTATGGTTGATGTTATGCTCTATGTTGTGCGGCGAGTATAATATTTTTTCGCTGTCATAATAGTCCGTCAGAAACTTGAAAATATATAAATAATAGTTTTCTGGTTTTTCCTGGTCAGTGAGATTCTTTATAATGTTTATGACTCCGTTGGAGGCGTATTGAAGGCCACCTTGAGTCTTCTGAGTAAAGATCACTATGGTCACTATAATTATTCAAAGTGCATGGAGCAGACATGCCATATTTTATGTCTTGGGTTTATATTTTCAGAACCAATAGCTTCCATCCATTTCTTATTTGAAATTTCGTTTGCAGGAAATCTGTGGATTAAAATATAATTTCAATGTATTTTACACACTTCATTAATTTTATCGATACTTACGGTATGCGAACATCGCACATCACTAGCCGTACTTGACAATTATTATTGTTTGTAAACAATACAAAGAAATGAAGAAAGAAATGAAATAATAACGATATGAGCCATATAAACATGACACAGGTTTCAATAATATTCAAAAAGATTATCTTATAACAATACATTCTACAACATTCGAATGAATTAGTGAAAATTAGTTACTTACTTGTGCAATGTCAAGTTAGGCTGATTTTTGCTTTTCCTCGCACCACACTGTTTTATGCAACACGAGGGCATGATTTTCCTACTATTGTCCAAACTCAAAACACCAAAATAACTAATTACAATACGTATTTCTCTTTAAATCCACAAAAATATTTTGAGCGAGCAACTGTTTGACAGCACAACTACCACAAACAACACAAGTACTTTTGTAACTTAAAATGGCGACCGGCACGCAATGACATGAAGGTGACATTCCACAACAGTGTTGCCAAATTTGGTCCCTGTCAGACATTTAGTTCTCTCTCTTTACAAATTCATTTCTTGTTTAGTTAAAAAGAGACAAAAAGCTTTTTGACATGTGCGCGTCGATACGATGGATATTTGTATAACTATTATTCATATAGTAGAATATGCTCACTCCATGTGTATATATATCTCTATGGCATTTCATGTTACACCATCTTTCATTGCGTTACTAACATGCATTATTCCGCATTCTGGAACAATGCATATCAACTCCAGGAAAAATAACTAAAGTCAGTACTTATTTATTTTGCCTGTACGTCAATAAAATCTTTAAAACAACTACCTACCTACTTTCATTCCTCAAACAAACTGATGCTCACCTTGACTAACTAAGTTCAGTGTCACTTCCAATTAAATTTCCTTACAAAAGTGAATTGAAAAAGTAATAATATAACATTAATTTCAGCCTGAAAGAGCATTGTCTTATACAATATTTACAGTCTAACTAAATTAGTTAATGTAAGTACAGCAAAGATAGTGTCGCCATCTATCAAGTCAGTTGCGTACGTCAAAATCGAATGCTATGATGTTATGTTGTTCTCTGTGTTCTAAGCGAATTGTCTATTGATAACTTTACTGGGTCAATTTTTTTCGATACCTAGTTTATGTAGTGTCAGATAGATGTCGCTTATTTAAATATGACGAAGTGTGACAATTACCAAATTGACGTGAAGGAAACTTGAGTAGACTGTAATGCTTAAACTATTCATAGAATAAATTAAATCTTTTTCTAAATACTTAAATTTTTATACTTGGTGAGTAGTCTGTGCGAAAAGAGAACCGTCCGCGTCGCGTCGTGTCGTAAAATGGAACGAACATAGTTGCCTAAAAATCACTAATCAGTACATAAAACAAATGAACACAGCATCCGAAACATTGTATGTCCTAACGTTATTTTACACATATCTTAATTTCACAGGAGGACTATAATAACGCAAAACTGGTCGTAACTTTAAAATGCGGTCATTAATCAGCAGCGCCCTCTGGGAAATATCCCAGGAGGGCTCTTTTTCTACATAATATACTACCTTACACCTCGGTACTGCATCAAAATAATAATGTTCCTAAATCAAATTAATGAAATAAAAAAACACTTTAGCTATGACCTGCCTTAAAAAAAGAAAATAAAAAAAATAATTTGAAAATAGAACGAGTTAATCCTACAAATTGCCGCCATATTAAATATTAATGATTGCATAGTGGCTAGAGTAGCATTTGAATAAATTATAAACTTATGAATTTGCAAATAATTCTGAATAAAAACTTTACCTACCATTCCATAAAATGTTTAAGCCAGAAGAGCAACAAGTTGAAATTTGTTTACTCAAATCCAATTTGGAACAAATCGAAAATGATCTTGTTGTACAGGTGAGTCCCGCTGTGGTCCCGCTAAGCTAAGTCTTCGTGTTCTTCTATAAAATAAGATTTATTTAAATTGTATAAATTTTAATGTTGTTGTTGCCATTATAAATTAAAAGTAGAGCAAATACGTAATTTCAATTTATGCATTACTCAAGTCATGGAACCTGATAAAAATAAATAATTATATGTATATGCACTGGGTAGGTTTACTTTTTAAATACTACTTATTTATCAAGAATGACATTTAAATTTAAATACATTTCTAAATTATATGTGCTGATTTCATATTGTAATAAGTTATATCTCTACTATAATATAATATGTTTATACAGGTATAACTAATTAAAACAAGCCCAATGTATTTACGCAGTAGGTACCTACCTCTATAATACCGTTTGATTAAAATTTACTCTAAATTACCTGCAAACTTAATTTTAACAACGTATTTGCCTTTTTTATTCAAAAAAAAAAAATACGTTACGTAGGTACCTACTCAAAAGAGTGCACATAGGTACTTTTAGTAATTACGAGTATTTCCTAATTTTCATATCTACCTAGTGGAATTATGGATGATTGCGACTTCTAACTTTATATTTTCAGCGTTCGGCGTTGCCAGCATTGGATGCTGAGAATGAGCAGAAATATCGAGAGACGATGAATGCCTTGCGAGTTACCCGTTCACTGAACACAGAAATTGAACGTCTAAAACTTGAAAATGGTTTGTTAAGTAGCTACTTAGTAGATACGTAGGCACTATTTTATATAACAGTTAATTGAGGTACCTTAAATGAATAACAGAAAATGTAGATTCCAGATTTATTCTTATAGGCAAAATATTTACCTACTTAAACAATAATAATTTTTCAGGATGTAAGTATTTTGCTATTTGTGTAAATCAATAGTAGTGCAATGTCCATTTAATAATGTTAAAATAGTTAGGTACCTCAGTCAAAATATAAACGAATAGAAGTACCTATTAATAAATCACAACTATTAAATTGCCTGAAAGACCTATCACATAAAATAGGAAACTACAATTTATGGGCCTGACTAGCGTCGATAGCACCGCAGTGCGTTCATAGTGGCAAATATTAAGACTACCTAGTCACATAGCAGATAAGTATTTACAGATACTTAGGTTAACATTGGTACAGGTTCTCTGTTTGTTATTAGATGGTCACCCGCCACTTTTCGAAATTCCATGAGGCTTGAACGTCAACTATATATAACATATTTAAACCGAAAATTATTTTGTAATTATGTGTAATATACCTGTCTAATATTTATTGACAATTTTTTTTACAATATCATATGCTGGTTATAGAAGTTTAGTTTTAGTACTATATACCTCATGATACGAAAGTTAGTTTCAATATTAAGACTGCTTCCAAATTTCCAAAGCGACGGGTTGACTGATTGAATGACTTATTTATCGTTGTTCCAGTCCGATTGACTGCAAAACGTATGCAGTTAACCCGCCAAAGTGATGAAATAACCAAAAGTGTAGAGCGAGCTCGCGAGAACCATACCGAATTGACTAAATCAATGAAACAAGAAACACAGGATACGGAGTTCCTCATGTAAGTTGAGTCTTTATTATAACTTAGGTTAGGTGAACATAGTGGTTATTTGAATGACATTTGCTTTTATTTCTTACGTACGCGTCAAAATGATTAATTGATTAAACCTATTTACATATTATTATGAATGCTATCCATAACTTACCAACTTATCTACTTACTCTTTATGAATGTTCATTTTGGTACATATTGTAGATGGTTCGATGTTTAATACATCGTTTCGCTCTCCGTATCACCAAAATAACGACGTCTCCTTCCTTTTTCGTTATCGCGTTGAAGTTAAAGCGACACAAGAAAAAGTCACCAGCCTTATACATGTTTTGAATTGATTGTGCTTTTTCCATAAACATCATAGTATCTTTTTGAAAATCTGATAGAAAAAGTACAATCTTTACAAGATCAGTTGCGTCAATCAGAAACTATGTTTCGTTTGCGACAAAGCCAATTTCAGTTAAATAGTAGTTAAGTAAAGGTACTTAATACTCACACCTTAAGGTTATACGTACTTTCCGAGACACTACTGGCAAACGATGAAGGAAAACGTCGTGAGAAAACTTTCAATCGAAAAATTGGCTTCTGAAATCGCCAGCTCGCCAGGAGCAACCGTGGTGATCAATGCGATCGTGCCTTTACTATAGTTATGGGAAAAGGCTTGTGCTCAGTAGTTTATTATTCCATCGAAAGATTCCTATAATCAGCGTACCTATTTGTAAGTACCGACTATATGTATAAACTTGTAAATTTTGTTTTCAGGATTACCAAGTGAATCTAGTTTTTATCACAATAATGCCAGCTTTGATAAGTCAAACCTAGACTGTACGGATATTAGATATTGTATTACGATACGATGGACTTTTTGGTCCGCTGGCGCTCGGACATGTTGAATTGTCGACAGGGCTGTAATATCCGACCGTACTAGACCGCATCCGTCCTCTTTTGTAGAGCTAAATGTACTTCTTACAACGTTTTGACATGTTATGAATCGATTTTATATGATAGGTTACCAGGGTTCATACTCGAAAAGCATTTGCTTGCAAACGTAACCGACAACTGCAGGTCGCATTAGAATTCTAAATATTTTATACTGTTAAAAAACTATTAGAAGTACGTGGTGTAAAGCGTTTTGTCTCCACTGAATGCTGTAATTACTTGATGTGAAAAATATAAATATGAATAATAATATGTAATATCGATTTCTTTAATTAAAAATAATTAAAAAATCTCTGATGTAAAAAAAATGGTTTACTATTAAATCTGGTTTGTGGGACTACACTTATAGACGTATAGTGCGTATGGCACTCGAATAACTTGAAAAATCATTGTTAATGCGAAAACGAACTTCGAATTACTTGTCGTGTCTTGGACTCTTCATCAGTCGAGCGTTGATCATAACAATGCGCTAATGATCATTTAGCTATTCACCATGACATATTTGTATACAATATCGTCTCTTACAGTATAGTTGACTAATTTTGAAAGGCTCTTGAAAATTTAGTCCGGATAAGGGTCCTACACATTAGGGCTTTCAATGGTGAATTATTAGTGGTGGCTTTGCTGTTGCTATACTTGC
The DNA here is from genome assembly GCA_905146925.1 of Autographa gamma. Taxonomy (NCBI): domain Eukaryota; kingdom Metazoa; phylum Arthropoda; class Insecta; order Lepidoptera; family Noctuidae; genus Autographa; species Autographa gamma. The sequence goes on from LR989858.1 coordinate 6,319,728, forward strand.
AGTACACACTAAGAGACAATATATTACTCGACTAAAAATATACTACAAACACTATCCTATATTGTCTAAATCATCATTATTTTATTCCAGCCGTCAATATGAAGACTCTTTACAAGAAATAGCAGATCGTTTTAGGAAAACTCATAAATATTATGTATGTATCTCTATATAAACATTTTGTAGAATGTGTTTGTAGTAGTAGCAAATAAATTATACTTATTATTTAAATTCTAATTACAAAATTAATCAGATTGAAGAAGAAGTCAATGCGGAAACTGAAAAAGTTAACACTACAATTTTGGAACTAAAAGAGGAATTAGAAAAACGTCAATGTATGGTTGATGAATTTAAACAACAAATTAACCAGCTTCAACCGGATTTGCCAGAGGACATGCTAACAATAATGTGAGTAAGCCATACTTGCTTTTTATCATAATTAATTAAACTGAATTGAATTAAACTGAAATAAGATTATATCTATGAGATTGGACTATAAGAAATTTAGGAACACTCGATCCCATTATTGTTTAACCAAAAATTTCGTATTATTGCTATTTTCACAACGACACAAAGGCTTGCTTATTTTCCGGTACTTTTAACTTTCCTTTTTTATGTTTATTTAGTATTTTTAAATCCCAACACAAAAGGATGAGTGGTTTGTGTTTGATTAGACAAGTTAACGAAGTCATTGAAATATTTTAGGGGCAAAATGGAATTAGACAAAAAAGTCCAGGATCTTATCGACAAATACGAACTGTTAGTAGAACAACGAAATATGCTTCTGAATAAGTAGACGGTTGATTAAAACAAAAATGTTGTAATTCGCCGAACTTTAAGTTTAAAATGTCCAATATTACTTAATAAATTATAACATGTACCTAACAGAGTAAATAGAAGTGTTGAAACAAAAAACAAACCTTATCATTTAACCTTACTACCCTTCCTGTAAAGTTTTCCTCTTTTTAACTGAAATGCTGCTGATAAGAAATGCTACCCTTTGTTAGGAAGGTTATCTAGAAGTACTTTTCTAACCTTTTGTGTAAACTATATTTTTATACATATATGTCTAGGTTGCTATTGTGTATAAATTATGCATGCCTCAGTTAAAAAACCAAATTTACTACCGTAAACTTTTCTACCATAGATATCATTACCGTAACTTGGAACTAGTAGAAGGAAATATCATTAAAATAAATCATAAGTTCTGCTTTTCACGAAAAGCGTTTGATATTGTCCCTTGGCAATACAGGTCTATGGAACAAAATGTTATTGTGATCTGCAAATATAAGCTGTGTAGGTACGATTGTTTAATGAGACTGGTCATGCGTATCTATTCTATCAAACACTAATCGCTATAAATTATTTACTAATAACGTTATACGTGTAATTTAGTATATTTATGAAATGAGATAGATCTTATTGTGACTTTTTTGGAAGATCACGGTCAATGTTGATAGGACATAGTGGAACACAGTAAAATAGGCCGCAAGGAATCGACGGCATCTATTGAATGTCACACAGTGCAGTGGGCGGTAACTCGTGTCAGCAATACAATTCCTTTGTTGGGTCCAGTCCAGTTGTTAACAGACCGTCTCCCGTTTCACCAGACGCCGGGGCATGTCTTTCACAAGTTTTGATATATGTCGTGTGAACTGGATACAATTTCTTACTCCGCTACTCAAGATATTATTATGATGTTACTTACTTTTAAAATAGCTCGAGAAATGAAAGAAACAACATTTATCAAACTAGGGATTTTAGTTGAATAGACGTTTTCATGTTCAGTTCAATTATTTGTTTTAGTTTAATAATAAAAGGTGTTTTAATAAGTTGGATTTTAATACTAGAATTTAAAACAAAATTATAAAACGGTAATATTGATAAAGTGTAAACATTTAAACATAAAAGATACCTACTTATTAAATTAAAATTTATTATGCTGCGAAGAATCGCATGCTTTAATCTGTATAAAAAAGCTTTGAAGATTGCAAATATTTATTTTTGAATTTGAATGGAATTATGCTTAGATTAATTAATATTCTTTCTAAGTAATACATTTCTATAAATAATGTGTATAAATAATCTACATACATTTTTATTCTTTTCTAAAAATCGTTTATCTATGTTTGATAACGATATAACTGTTATTATTTATTTAACTGACAGTCTTCGCTGCAGGCAGGGATGATGTGTGCTTGCTGTGTTTGTGACTCCTTACGTTTTGGATACCTTGTGACACAGCACCAACTACGGCTGCTCCTTGAAAAAATTTACCCTGAAAACCAACAAAATTCATTATGCCGTTTATAACGATACGGAATTAAGTCATGTCAATAATTGATTGCATGCTGTGGCCGATCATTTAAAGAAATGGTGTAATATATTCTATCCATTGTAAAACTTTGTTATATATATGTAAATTATTTATTTGTTTATTTACTTATGCAAATCATAAGGAAACTTTATATTAATTTTCTTAAGGCATGAGTAGGTACCTACTTGTGTGAGGATAATATTTTTCCTTGTACATAAATTTATAGTTTATTAAGCTTATTAAATATGAGGTATATTTTTATGGTTTTCCCAAAGGCATTAACAAACGCATAAAAATACTGTAAAAACACATAAAATTCCATAAAAAAAAAACATATCAAGGCAGTAGAGTATACGCACCAAGCCATCCTTAAATTTTTGTCCCCAAGGCTTTGCTGTGGTAGTTGTAACTGAACTCGGTAATAAACCGGCGATTGGTGTCGGACTAGACGGAGCGCACGTCACCACGCATACGTGCGAACATAACGCTACAGCAAATATAATTACAAATGCAACCTTCATCGTGATCGTGTCTCCACTGCGAATCACTTGAAGCAATTGTATCACACAATAATTTACCTTAGCTTTATATAAGCCCAAGAAAACAGGAAAATTTGCAAATAAAAACTACATTTTACAAACACACTTGTTCCCATCAGCTCCAATATAAGGAAATGTTTATATAAAATGTGACTTACTAAAAGTGCGTAATAACCCACGAGATGATTCTTGTGACACATAAAATACCTGAGTAATAATTGATTTATTAGAATACTTTATACCTTATACCTGCCTATCGATGTGGATTCACCAAGTTATTGTAGTAAGTACCTATGTCAATCGTATGAAGCGTGCTACAAAGTCCGGTGAAGCAGTCAAAGCCTGCGCTCAGGCTAACTGTTACCCTGATCTTTGCAGTTACTGCAAATATCTCTACCAAAAGAAGCGTGCTACACGTATACTATTATGTAATTGGTATATAAAGCTATCATTATATTCCGTTATACTGATTCCAACATCGGATTATTGATGTAAATATGTAAATAAAGGAATCTCGTTAATCGAATTTCGGTAGACTTCAAGTGATTAAATACTTACCTTTTTGGACTTCACTAGGATTCAACTTTCAATTTAAGCCTCTAAATTTCGAAATTTTATTGAACGTTGTGAAAGCAATATTAAATAAAGAATTTAAATTATTCATGTTAGCAGTGCTAAATTGATTTTTAGGATTTAACAATATAATAAGAGTATAATGGATGGCAAAAAAACGCAAGTTCTCGAAACACATAATTTTTATTAACGTGAACAAAAAATATTATGTAACAAATGTGCTGGTGGTATTTTGGGTTTATTTCTAAGAAAAATTCGCCGCCAGACCTTCGATAGGATTACTATTGAGGTATTGTATTAGTAGGTATTGCGTGCCTACAGTACCTACTTATTACTAAGTACTAAATTGATATCGATATTTACAGTATTTAAAATACCAAGTATAATGTAAATAAATGCACTGTTAGTGTGTAGATGTCGCAATCATATCGTATAAAACTCTCTACCTTTCGTTTAGCCGGATTTTAATTCGGATAAAATAAAGAACACCACACCATCCATCACTTTCAGCTGCAGCATTGAGGCACAAGCATTTTAAAACTAAGACTTCTTCTATTCGCATGCGCCTATTCATATTAGGACATTATACCACATGGTTGCAACATAGACACCACAAGTACACTAAAACTATACATTAAAATTTTGATTGATGTGTAATGTGTATCTTCTTAACAGACAATAAGGGTTCGGGGTCATTAACTTTTTCCTACATCGATGTTACATTGTAAAAGACGATTAACAGTTTGGCACAGGTCCAAGTAAGTACAAACAACGGTTGAAAGCAAGTTTTACTCTCATTGCTGTAAAACTGCACTTCTTAAATAAAAGTATGTATAAGTAGTTTTAAAACATATACCTACGTTGAAAACTTAAATTACCTATTTTGAATAAATTAAAATTGATTTACAGTAGCATGTAGACATAGCATTATTTTTTAATGCCTCTTCTTGTGTTTTGGCTTAAAGAAACTGTATACATCGTGCGCGGTGCTGGCTATGTTAATAGCACGAAGACCTTTGCCCTGAAAACGAAAACATGTAGGTAATTTAATTTTACTGTTCTGAAAATGTTGGATCTCAATTTTTTAATTCTCGTTTAATAGGCAACTGATAAAGGTATGAGATAGGATTATTTTATTCTTTTAGTATAATCATGTGTAAAGGTGCTTCCTCACCAGGAGTAAAGAAAGTAAGTGCTATAATATAGCACATAGGGAATATATTATATTCCCTATCTTAAAATGTTTGCACCTAGCTTGAGGAATGTTTTATATTTTTTTAGAATAATGGGCCCCTTTTAGAAATAAAAAAAACAAGCGTATTGATTTATATAATTTTAAGTTTTATAATAAACTTTTACTTACAACAGCTCTTCCCGCCTTAGCAATGGCTTTCACTGGTATTTTGCCTGGAGCGCCTTCAGAAGGTATCAAAAGTGCAACTATGACCAATAAAACAACAAACACTTTTGTGAACTTCATTGTTATAAATCACACTAATTTAAAATGCACACAATGTTAACAGATCCCCTTAGTTTGCACCGCAATACTTTTGTGTAAGTAGTGTCATAAATAATATTGAAACAAGTTTTTATATGCAAAGATAACATACATCGGGACTTTACAGTTTCCAAATCGGGTCGTGTTTTATTGTCATCAGCAATGTTACTCGCAGGGTATGTACCCATTGTACCAATTCGAGCTAATTTCTCTGAAATGCGCATCTTAGTAATGATTACGTCAATATTGCGATAAGTATGTATAAACATACTGATAACAGTCTCGATATATTTAATCGATTTACCGATGCAAGATCTGTATTGACCTTTTTAAGAATTGACAAATATATGTTTTTACTTATCCGGGAAATCTTTAACTGATTTCTCTGTCATGAGGAAGGCGGAGAACAAAGAGAATAAAACCACGGAGAAGTATCAAACAAGCCCGTTTGTCCTGTTCCTATTGTTAAGACCCATACATGAACCGCGGTCCCGGAACGAAATAAAACTAAGTTACAAGACTTTGTTTGATGAATTATTTTATTTTAATATTTATTAGTCAGGGTCCCTAATATACATCTACTAGTGCTTAACCTAACTGACGATCTATCCTTGTTGCCCATGGTTCTTGACTCCTTTGTACAGCTCGTGAGCGGTGGCCACAGCACTTGCAGCACTTACTATTTTTTTCTGAAGCAAAAACATCATGTTTATTAAAATGTACCTACACTTGTTTTGGGTTATTTAGTTGAAATACCTTACCAGGTTTAAAAGTAAGGATGACCTTATGAGGTAAGGCAAATTAAAGACTGTTTTCCTTCAAAAAGAAATAAATCACTTAACCACAACAGGGCGTCATTGGCCATAATATTATTATGGCGCAGTTGCCAATTTTGAACAGAAAAGGATACAGTAACTATAATTGACATTCGCTGATTGAAAAGGCCAGGCAGATAATGCTGACTGCAGTGTTCTTCTTAGTCGACTTATTTTGTAATTTTAAATGGTTATGTATTGACGTAGGTAGGTAGATCAGTGACAGGAAAGTAATTTACTTACAAGAGCTTTTCCTGTATTTTTGAGAGCCTTAACATCAACTTTTGGGGCGGCGGCGTCTCCTGAACCGAGGAACAGAGCGAGCACTGCCATCAACATCACAAACATGGATGTCAGCTTCATTGTAACTGTTGGTTACTACTTAAAAACTTTTTGATTACTGAGGCACCGATGAGTGCCCTGATGACTGTGTCAACACCAAACAGCCAACGGTATATAAACGGTTCCAAGACTCAATTTACATGGGAACCTGTTTTAATTGCAATGGAGCTACTTCCACATTAAAAATAAGTGCATAAGGATAATGCACAATGTTATGTTATCTAATGCTCCGTATCTATTAATGTGAATACTCTATCAACGTGTCAAAACAAGGGATTCATGATTTAGTTTACCTCCGAGCTGCGCGGTTTCATTTTGCAGTCGAAACGAAAAACCCTATGTACATACACTCTCCGAAACAAAAAATGACTTGTCACACAATAAGATTTATGCTATTCCGACTGTAACTTCTAAAGTTCTACAAACACAATCTTGGCTTTTTCCAGCAGTTGAATAGGTACTGATTTAGATGACAACAACTAAATATTTAATAAGATAATCACGTACGACAAGAGATATTTGTACGATTAAGTGTGTGAAGGATGAAAGTGGACTGGTCCTTTCGGACGACACAAAAATAAAAGTGAGATGGAAGGACTTTTTTTAAGATTGGAGTTGAGTGCTTGAGACTAAACCAACAAATGGGGCTATTGCGAATAGTTATTATTCATCAGTCAATTCAAGTTTCTTAAACAAGTTGTTTCTGGAGGAAGCCATACCAGATGAATGGTGCAAAAGCCTAGTTTTGCCCATATTTAAAAAAGGGGGTGGGTCTCTGATATTATGTAAAACTCTTAAATTTAAGGAACGTCAAGATATCGCCTCTTTCTTCTTTGACCGCATATGTGAGGTAGCCTGTGCAGAGATAGAAAGTCTTATTATTCTCTGTGTATACAGACCTCCCGCGTCTCATTTATTGACTTTTTTAAATATTATGGAAGAAATAATTAGTAAAGTGTGTAGTACTAAATAACAAACTAATATATATTTGTGGTGACTTTAATGTAAATATTTTGGTTGATTCTATTGATAAATCTAAACTGTTGTCTTGATTTAAGTAATTTAATTTGAATTGTACCGATAGGGAACTGATATTTAAGACTCAGAAGAAATGCTTACGAGCTATTTGCCAAATCAAGGTGACGGACAGCTGCCAGCCTTACTTTATTAGTTTAAAAATATTAACCCTACTTTGCCTATATATTTTTAAAATTGCAATGTTTGTAGTAAAAAAATTCCACCTTTTTCAAACCCTACGCTCAAAGCGTCATCGTCATCACAATACAATTCTTCTCAAGACACACAATACTGCACTATACCTACTCAAAAAGCTTTTTAGGTATGGCACCGAAAGTGTTTAACAAACTTCCATATAATATAAAATAAGGATAATAAACCTTACAATGTTTAAAACTAACCTTTTAGATTTCCTATTTAAAAAAAGCTCATTATCCCATAACTGATTTTCTTAGTGATAAAATAGATTAAGTTAATGATATTTATCTTATATAATCTTCCTTATATTTATCTTATATAATGTATAAGTTAAGTACTTCTGAATAATAAAGGTGATTCCAAAAGTTTAATTGTTATAATTAATGTTAATAAATGAATAATTGTAATTTTACTTAGATTATAAGAGAATATTTGTATACCAACTAAGGTGAAACATAGTGATACTCAACTACATTTTTAAGACCATGTTACCATGTTACCTATGTTTAAACAAATAAATATTATTATTTTTCTCTTTATTTAACAATGAACATATAAAATTCATTTTTAAATATATACAAAATAATCTATAAAATATAGTGTCCAACCGGCCTCGGGACAGGGTCCAAGCTGCCGGTGGTTAGGACTCCAGAGAGAGGAACCTCCTCACAATACGCGCCGTGTCGAGAAGTACCGCTTTCTGAATCAAACCCTTGACCCAGGTGCCTAGCGAGAGCCTCTTAAGGTGTTGGTCGAGGCTCTTGGCTATTATGCCGTTGGCTGTAACCACTATCGGGACAATCATTGCTGAGTCCACCTCCCACATGTCGACAACCTCGTGCGCTAAATCCAAATATTTTAGCTGTTTTATTCTTCAGCTTTCACGAGGTTCTCGTCATGCGGAATAGTGACATCAACAATGCTTGGCCGACGCTCCGAGCGATCTATCACCACTATAACAGGCTTATTGGCTACAATAGTCTTGTCAGTGATGATAGATCGGTCCCAGTACAGTGTGACACGACCATTTTCGAGAACTGGGTCGGGCACATACCTGTAGTACGGGTCTCGGATTCCACAAGTTTATATCTCAAAGCAAGCTGCTGGTGGATAAACCTGGCTTCTGGGTTATGCCTGTGCAAGTATTCGCCGTTAGCAAGACGAGAACAACCCGAAATAATATGTGTCAAGGACTCACCTGTACAGTGACATGCCCGACATATGTCAACTGTACCGTCCTTTAAGATATATTTCCGATAGTTATTATTATTATTAATTGTATTTTAAATGAGCCAACTAGAATAACTTCAACCTCTCTTACTTGCATAGACTCCTGATTTTCATAATTATGTTAGAAACTATTCCAAAATATTTATAAAAGTTTGTTAAGCGGCCAAGTCTAAACTTATTAGTAGGCGTATAGATAAATCAGATAACAAATTAAAAACAGTATGGAAGATTATCAATTCTGAAACTGTCAATAGTAAACAGAGAGATACTGACCTGCCTTTGAAAATAAACAATAAAATCTACTATTCTATCGACTACTAAATCGACTATCATTTAATTGTATTAAAGTAAAGACCACAGAAGATTTATGGGGCATATCTGTCAAAGTAATTGAATCCATAATTGATACTATTGCTCCGATTCTTGCAAAGATATTTAATGACTGAACTACTGACAGAAAAAGGCGGAAGAAAAATAAGAAGATGAAGAATCACGTACGACCGTACCCAGTTTTTAACTTATTTTCATAAGTTTATACATATAGTCATTACGTAGGTAATCATATGAAACCGGATATTTACAAACCATTTGGAACATACTCAGCAATCGGCATAGTGGGCATAGCCATTCAACGTGGCAATGCTGCCAGCCTTCTGGGCACGTTCCCCGCCATTGACAAGGATGACGATGAGTTCTTTGACGCCGTTTAGTTTTTATTTATGTAAGTTTTAATTTTAGTATAGTTAGAGTTTGTTCTTATATTAGATTTAATTGTTTATCAATAAATACTCAGCAATATATATCTATCGATTTTCAAAACTTTTAATTAACGTAAAAGGATTTTCGATGCTAACCAATGTAATTTGTGTAGGTAAGTAGAAATACCGTTTTGATAAAGCTATTTACCTACCTCATAAATTATATGATCTTATTCCATATACAGACGAAGTAATATAACAGGAAAAAGAGAGAAATCCAGCGACGTAGTTTCCCATTAATTGACCTTTGAACTTTGTATATTGTTAATTTATGTCCATATCTCGCAATGTAATAACATTGTGATATATGGACATAAATTAACACACCTGTACCCTCCACAGTAGGTTCCTTTCACAAATCTAACCCCTAACACAGAGGGTATGACTAAATTAAAAAGCTTATTTTACAAGAAAAGGTAATCAGATCGTAACACTCAAATCACCCACGGTAACAAATAAGCGAACGACAAGCTATCTGATTTTCTAGTTTGTTCTTTGCCTAGCTACTCATAGCAGACTGGCTATGGAAAATCTTTATTTTACTAACTGCATAATGTTCATAATTTGATTTTGAAGAAAAGCATGACAACCGGATGTGCTCAACTCCTCCAAACAATGCCAAAATTTAAAGATTTTGTATAGTAGGGACTTAAGAACTTATTTATTAAAGCATAACTTATATCTACGTACAATATTTATCATTTCAATGATCTTGTTGTCTTATTATTTATCTATCCTTGCTGTTTACGGTTCTTAAATCCTTTGTATAACTCGTGAGCGGTCGCTCCTGCACTTACAGCACCAAAAACTTTTTTCTGAAAGAAAACAATTTATATTTATTTAACTTAGTTATAAAGTGTTAATTTTGGAAACTAACATAATTTCTATATAACAATTAACAATAAAGAACTTTAACAATACTTACAACTACTTTCCCTGTTGTTTTGATTGCTTTAAAGTTAAGTTTGGGTTGTGGCGCGGCGTGTCCCGCGCCCACGAGCACGGCGAGCACCGCCACCAGCATCATCAGCAACGCCGTCAGCTTCATGGTAACTCGTGTGTCAGCGGGGAGAGCAGCTCAACACTCAGCAACACGTTCACTGACACAACCCCAAACGCGGTAACGACTTATAAATCTATCGATTACCTAAACTTAAAATGACGTAGAGGGATTTGATGCTACCCAAGTGATAGTATTGTTATTGGACTATATGCCTAAGTTAAAGTTTGACAGGAAAACGTTAACCGGCAACGCTGTATTTTCCAATAATTGGTCTTAAGCCTTATAACGAAATTCGTATTTTCTACTACGTCATTAATTTGTCATCGTGTTTTTTGTTTATTTTACCGCAATTACATTATTATTTTATGTTAATGATTTGGTACATAACAATATAAAGGTATAATTGTAAAGACTAGAGAAACTGACTTCCATAATTTTTTCATGACACCACCGCTGATATGTTCCCGTGAAAATTTGAAATCGATGCATAATACTCGGAGATATAGTGTAACAATCTCTTTTAAAAACTTGAAACAAATAAAACGTCCATCGAAATCTGAACATTGTTCTTTAGCAACACCCTTTCTAACAAAAATAAATTTCATAATTGGTCCTGATTTCTTTGATCCAAAGTATTTCTATCTATCAGGGAACATAACAAAAATGACTAAAGGGGCCGACATTTTTTTTTTAAATAGTTGTCTTAATAAATGTATTGTTCTGCTGATAATGTTTAGAGAGATAACCATAATGACAGCGCTATTTTGGTTAAAGTTTAAATTCTTACTTGATGTTTGAGGAAATACTTCTGTGATTCAAAGTTAAATATCAAACAGTTAAATGAGACACTTGAGGAAGATGATAAGTATAGCTTTTTTGCAGTTAAACCATACTGGCAAAGAAATTCATGAAATTCCTCATCTTGTTAATCCCATTACGTCAATATAAACATAAGGTAAATCGTTTAATATTATTTATTATCGGGATATATAAGCCGTTGCCACGTTGGGGTTGTATCAGTGAACAGCTTGTTACTGAGTAGTTAGCTGCTCTCCCCGCTGACACACAAAAGTTACCATGAGGCTGACGGCGTTGCTGATGTTGCTGGTGGCGGTGCTCGCCGTGCTCGTAGGCGCAGGACACGCCGCGCCACAACCCAAAGTCAACTTGAATGCCATCAAAAAAACGGGGAAAGTAATTGTAAGTATTATTCAAAGACATAATCATGAAGTTATCATTTGAGTGTTTATGATCACAATAAAATAGTATCCGTAAGAATTTACGATTAACACATTTTTTATGACAATTTTACTAATAATAAAAATGGTTTTGTTTCAGAAAAAAGTAGTAAGTGCTGTAAGTGCTGCGGCCACCGCTCACGAGCTGTACAAAGGAGTCAAGAACCATGGGCAACAAGGCTAGATTCCGATGTAGATAACCAAATTAAATACTCAAAGTTCATTTATAAATATTGTATTTTGTTATGTTTGAATAAATAATTATACTTAATAAAAAAACAAACTTAAATTCGCGTGTATTACTTGAGACGGCTCTTCACACGGCCGACCACTTATATTGTTACGGACATTTTTTCTATACTTATTATGTATTTGTGGAATCATGTTAACATGCCTTAGCGCATTACATTAATAAGAATAATTAAAAAAAACTTTTACTATCTGACAGGTATTAATACTAAACATAGTACTTAGCAGCGTCAAATAGGGGAATGGGATTAAAGCTTGATGCAAGTTTTTATTATGTGTAAAAGAAAGAAAATAACAATAGTAAGTATAAATTTTATAAATAAAACCTTCTCATATTTCTTTACCATTCTAGAGAAGGATGACTTCAAAAAGAGAGAGGTAAATGCTCTAGTTACGTCACAACTTTCAAACGACAGCACGAAATCAGATGACTCTATGTTCGTTATATTTCTTAATGTAAGGACAAGATATATGTAACGGAAAAAAGATCTAAAAATGTTTTAAAAAATCCAGCACCTGTGCTAGTAGATATGACATTCCCGGTAAAATACCCACCAATTAGTCCTCTGAGTAGAAATCAATAGAATTTTATCAAAACGTCACATAGAGTTCAGGCTTATTGTAAGCCGATTTCACAATCCGAACCCATTTCGAGATCCTGTTATAAAGTACATCCCTTAGTTCCTTCCAAATTCCCGGTAGTCTGATCACCTTTATAAGGTGACAGAAACCTTAATGTGTTTGTTACGAAAAGGATTTGAGTAATAAATGAAATATAAACACAGAGAAAGCAGTTGTAAGTAGGAATATATTGAACTTGATATTTTTTTATTGCATCTTTATTTTAAAATTGTAAATGTAATCATACTTACACATAACTAAATGTCTGTATGGAGGCGTATATCCGTGTCTACGTGTCTCGCCAACTTAGTCTGGTGAAGCAGTAAAAGCGTCCAAGAGGCTAACTGCAGCAGCTCTCCACAAAAAAAATAAACATTATGAAATGTCAGTAAATTATTCATTAACTAATAAATTAATGTTGCTTTCTGTTACATACAAAGGTCGGCTTCACAATTGGTACTTTAGTTACCGTCCACGAGCTATTGCACGAGCAGGGAGCCAAGGACCACTAAAATTTATAACAGCTTAGTAAAGAAACGCCAAATGTAAAGGAGATGATATGAATATGTAAAATATTTTGTTTAAACTAACATCTTTAAGATTAATTATAAACTTTGTTTACAGTTAAGTTTTTACCTATATTTATTAAAAATTAACAACCAAATACCTACAATGAATATAAAAAAGAAACTCGAAAACCGTAATGTGTATAAATGCTACCCATAAAATACTTAGTAACTATTATAAATTGAGTGGATCCCATCCAGTGAAATTAAAATTAAAGTAATTGAATTTCGGGTAAAATCAACCTTTCAGTACTACGCGCTTTCGTCCATAATTTAACAAAAACATTGAACGCTGTTTGTATTTAAACATAATTTTTCTCGGCATAATACCTCCTCGTTTTTATTGGAATAAGTTAGTAACATCGTGTATAATAATATTTATATCTGGCAAAATTACGATAACGCAATATAATAACAATTAATTTATTCGACTTTTAGCTTAGTTACAATAAAATGTTTTCTTCTAAACTAAAGAAATCGGATATAGAAATTTTGACAGGGAAATGATGCGCCGGAAATAGAATCCTAATTCTGAATAAAAAAATGTCTTAGGAAATAGGTCATTTCTGAACATTCGTTGCTGGCAGTGCGTGTCGTAGAACACTCTTTATTCTAAGAAGTCCCCTTACATATAAAGACTAAAGTAAAGCCTCTGAGAGAACTACTGTGTCGGAAGTTAAAAAATAACAGTTCCCACCTCCGGAGCAGTAAGATGTTTATTCGCACATAATCTTCCCTTGAATTAATCTAATGGCTGGTAGGTGGTAGCTCCATTATAGACACATAGACAGTAGAAACTACCAAAGCGGAATATTCTGCGGTTCATTGAATATCTGTGTTAAGCCGAACTTCACCGCTTCCATCTTGGGCGAAACTTCAATCAGTCATCTTTGTGGTTTGACAGACGGCTTCCAGTTGAACGTTTTGAGTTGCAGCTTGCAAATGCGGTTTCTCAAATCACTGGGCAAATCGGAATACCTAAGTTATTAACTGATCAACTGTTACGAGATTGATAATTAATTGTACACCTGAGTAAAGACTTAGGCGCTTACTATGAATTTTGGGCTTTCTGAAACAAATAAAATAATCGGCTAGTTTTTAATTATTATTAAGTAACTATTATAGTGCTGAGAGGAACTGCACAGGCGTTAATTAACTGAAAAAAGCGAGATAAAATAAAAACGATAAACGAAATCTTGGTAAGACACGGTTTTTTTGTTCTATTTGTTAATAAATCAAAAGCATTAATATACATAACAGTAACTATTGTAAAGAACATTTACCTTTTTTATTTAACGGAAAACATGGTAATGCCTTGATCGGCTTTATATTTTTTTTTATTATCAATCGGTATAGCGCATGCTACAATATCCTTATCCGTTGCCTATAATTATGTGCAGATACAGATTTGTACAAGATAATCAATAAAAAATCTGCAAAAGGAAATCCCCGACCACGTATTACCAGGGAATGTTGTACCTTAAGGTTCCGTGGTGAACGAAAAGTAAAATAAAATAATAATTTTACAGCTAAAGTTACCTATGGGTGTCGCAGTGACCTAGTTTAGTACGAAATATTTACCTCAACAAGGCTTTCGCAAAGTATTCAATGTTAACCCATGGGTATGAGAATGTCGGGTGGGCTCCTAATTTAAATGTATGAACGTCACCTTCATGACTATAAATAAACGCTTTGCTATTGTGTATGACAAAAGTCACGCATTCCTTTATCACGTGAAATACCTTTTGTTTAATTAACGTAAGGTTATGAAATTCTAAACAACTAGTGTCATTGTCCTTGCGAGCACAGGATTATGTTGTACATACATACATACATATAATCACGCCTGTTTCCCGTAGGGGTAGGCAGAGACCACTTCTTTCCACTTGCTACGATCCTTACATACTTGTTTTGCTTCATCCACTGTCATATTTCCCTTCATACATGCTCTTCGGTTTAGGGTACTCTTGACCTGGCCTTTTTTCAAGACGTCTCCTATTTGGTCTAGAAACGTCCGCCTAGGTCTACCCCTTCCAACACTTTCATTCACACTCGCCTTATACACTTTTTTCGTCAATCGTTCCTCATTCATTCTCTCGACATGGCCAAACCATCTCAACATACCCTTATCAATTTTTGTCACTACATCTTCTTTCAGACCACAACGTTTTCTTATTTCACTATTTTTTTATGTTGTCATAATAATAATTACTTCTATTTAGCGCAACAATTAGCTTATTTTATTAGTTTAATATACAAGTATCATATCAAAGTTGGGAAATTATCTTATTACATATTGCAATACTGAATGTGTGCATTCAAACTTTGTTCATTCAATATAAATATGTTTCAAATAAGTCTTGTAAAACATCTCGCTAAAAACTTATTTAATAGCACGCAGCTCTAATTATAATCAATATACCTAGTTGTCTAATTATCTGCAGAATTTCCTATTATATGCATTTTGAGTTCTGATTTCATCTAATTACTTTTGTGTACGTGTTCTGTCTTAGCATTTTCCTTACATCTCCCAGCTGCAGCTGAAACGATTTCATCATCGCTTATTAGGCATAATTCGTACTAGTTCACATTAAATCGGATTCAAATAAATAGATGAGCATCCTCACTAGTCGAACTATAATCCTTGATCATTCGATCACTTACAGTTGTTTGCTCTGTTTTAAGTAAAAAAAATCATAATGAAATTCTTTGGTTTCTTCTTGGTGATTCTGGCGGTGTTGGCGATGTTCTTAAGTGGTACTGAAGCCAACCCAAAAGTAAAAGCTGGCTCTGTCGTGGTAAGTGTCAAACAAATCAAAATGTCTCTTTTAAATATTTACCTTGAAGTCTGTTATAAAATCACTAAATATTTTTTACAGAATGTTGAAATTCCAAATCAACTGCTTTCACTCGTGTAGAGAAAAAAAAAAAAAAACTTATTGCAGGCAGCGACGCCTATCATTTCAAAAAAGATTGGTGTCTGTTTATTTCATCTAGAGGTCTGGGTGTAAACAGTGCCTTAAGTTTGCCTGTGTGAGCCTAATTTGCGGTCTGCACGGGAAACAACAATTGTTTTCCTCCCTAGAAAAACACCACAAATATATTATATGTCATTTTTGTTTACTTTTCGAACTTCGGTCATGTCAAACTGCATATACAGCATAGGTGTTAAAAGCTTCCATTTGTATGCTGAAATAATTATGCATTTCCAAAATGTTTTGATGTTTTGCGATAAGAAATCGTTACATTGACGTTTTGTGAAAATACGATATAATTACATATACAAAGATGGTGTCTTAATTCTGATAACATAAGGTTCTTTCACTATTATGACAATAATTTAATATGTAATACTAATTTAAGACATTATGTTTTACAGAAGAACGGCCTTCGTGCAGTCAATGCTGCTGGAACCGCTCACGATGCGTATAAAGCCATGAAAAATAGGAAACAGGGCTAGGGCCAACCAGGCCTACCAAATGTAGAGTACATGACCCATCTGGTAGTAAACAAGTTACCTTTCTAATAAATTACTCTTCTTAAATCACTGTTATGTACTTACATTTTGAATAAACTCATTAAATTGAAATAAAACCTTGTTTTTCTTTTGAAACCCTTAGTTTTTTTTCCGATTTAACTCACCTTCGAAGTAAAAATACTCTCTTTGTTTCGTAAAAAGGTAAATACAAAAAAGTACAACAAATTTATGTTTTTAATCATTTACTTATATACGTAGCCTAGCCTAAATGCTGGTGTACAAAGTCGACCACATCACCGGCGACACCGGTTTTGGCCAAAAGTTTGGCTCCCTTTGCCTGTAAACAAAACACAAGTTTATGAAGATATGATATGAAGTACAAAGTAACATAAAGAAAAATTTAAATTTAGATTTTGATTTATTTTTATTTTTTTGACATTTATAGAAATTACCTATACATTTTAAGACATTAATTAAAGAAATGAGAATTGTTCACAGTATTGTTCTATTTTTCTATAACTATTGCTTCATAGTTAGGAAAATAACTCTTTCACACTTTTTTTAATGTATTATTGTATAGATAAATGCATGTAATGTACTCACCAATACTTTAAGTCCCGTTGAGATAAGTCCGGGCTCGGGCATGGGCTCGGGCATGGGCTCGGGCATGGGCTCGGCTTGCACGCTCATGCTCATGGCGGCCACCAGCACCACGAAGAAGAACAGTTTGAAGAAATGCATCTTTAATGAGGAGTTGTGGATAGTTTGAGTTGCAAGAACCGAATTGTACCTAGTTACTGTTAAACGAATCTTTTATACTAATAATTGGTGAACTGTTAACGAGCTAATTAATTAGACTGAAGAAGCAGTTTTGGACCACTTTATTATTTAACTGTCATTAAAAAGTCATATAGCACGTGGAGATTTTGTTTTCACCTGTCATGCATTTGTTTGATTATTTACAATTGTTAACTGAGTATACAAAAAAAAAATAACAACCATCTTATCAAAGTTTTTTTTTTTTATAGTTCTGTTTGTTACTCCTTATGGTTCATGTTATGTTCATGTTATGGTTATGGTTCATAGAAAAGGTACAAAAAGCATTTCTAAGATTTCTCTATAAATTCTGTTACGGATATTATCCATTTTTATATCCAACAAAATTTCTCGTAGGATCTCTAGGATTTCATATGCTACAAACTAGGAGAGCCTATGACCAAGTACATCATAATTAAAATAATATATGTCGTGGTATAACAGATTCTCCTGATCTGCATAATGAGCTGATTCGCCTCTACGTTCCAACCCAACCACTCGAACAGTGGCCTGCGCCTCAGTCCCTGTTCCTCGCGCTCTGGCTATTCTCTCTGTAACGTCATGGAAGCCAACCCAAACCTTGACCTATTTGCTGATGATCTCGAGACTGTGCTAAGCGCATGTCTTCACTTTTGTGAAAGCACATAAAATGATGTGTATTGTATATTATTATATTATTTATATTTAGTCTTTTGTCGTTTTTTTACTCCTTTTTTGTGTAATATTTTTGTTTTCTCTGTGTGTTAATTTAATTGGTGTAAAAGCCGTGCTAGCATAATAATAATAAAAAATAAATAAAAGTTCCTGTTCACGTACGCGGGATTAGGGATCGGTGCAAAATGTCTTATCCTGCACTCGGCCAAAGTAAAAGAAATATGTAGAACAGAACTCATTCATAATGTGCACCTAATTACTAAATACTTTCCTCAGAATTCATATTTATCATTTTAAAGGTTTTCGATTAAGTCTTGTTATTAAATTCAACTTCTAGATATAATTCTTTGTGGTTCCTTAAAAGGAAAACAAAAGAAACCATATTGGATCATTTCGGTGACTGTCTGTCAAGATTTTATGTCATTCATCATTTCGGAGTAAATATTGATACTTTATAAAATACTTATTTCTGCCGACCCTTGCTATAAAATACAAAAAACTCCCAATGTCAAAACAATTAAAAAATACAGCTACTTGTGGTTGTTTTTTTTTTTCAATACATACATACATATAATCACGCCTTTTTCCCTTATAGGGGTAGGCAGAGACCACTTCTTTCCACTTGCTACGATCCTTACACACTTGTTTCGCTTTATCCACTTTCATTATTTCCTTCATACATGCTGTTCGGTTTATGGTACTCTTGACCTGGCATGTTTTCATTCACACTCGCCTTATACACTTTATTCGTCAATCGTTCTTCATTCGTTCTCTTGACATAGCCAAACCTCATCAGCATACCTTTCTTAATTTTTCTCTCAACATCCATCATCTGACATACTTCATCCACCTTTCCATGCATTCCTCCTCTTACATTCAAAGTAGCGAAGCGGCTCTCCGTGGGCCACTTTTCGCCCCCGCGAGAAACGGGACGTGATGGGTGGCGAACCACATCGCCGCCATTTTGGATAATTAAATTATTTTTATGAATATCCATTGCGTTCCTGCGGGATAAGGAATTGGGAAAGGATACGTTGGAAAGGATAACAAGGTAGGACGGGTTATAGGATGCTACCATCACGGAGGTACAATGAATGTGACGGCAACAGCTAGGGCAGTCCGGGGTCGCGTACCCGTAGTGGATCTAGCCAGCATTCGGACAGATAACTGGTAGATCCACCCCCTGAACAAAGATCCACCCCCTGAACAATTTTTCAATTATTTTCCAAAATCTCAAAACCACTTTTCTACATAGCCTCGGGTCTGGTTCTTTCGTTATATCTGAATTATATAACACAAGTAGCTGCTTGCTTTGTGTTCAGAGCAATTTGATAAATTTATTACTTGCGCATCATTTTTTTTCCAAACAATTCAGCTTTTGTATCAAATTTTACTACTATATTTTATATCTATTTGTCCAATATGTAAAAGAAATCTCTCTGTATATGTTAAAAAGGGATGTAGTAAACAAATTATAGCGAAGATTAAAATGAGATGGAACAAAACTGTTATTAACGTCCATCAGAAACATGTTAAAAAATTAATAGCATTAATAGCTTTTGACGCTCTATCTTGATGTATTTTTATTTAGGAAAATAAGTAAAAATACCATTTTTTTTACTACACAAATTTTAGCCTTTCAAACAAAGTAAAGTGATCTACCGTAATGTAAGGTACTTATTTTTTCGGGAAAAATATTTTTAAACCACTGTAACCTTTTTAAAATCGGTAGCTGACACCACTGAAACAGTTATAATTGTTATTGATCTTAATCCACTAGTGTCGCACTAGCAGATTTTTAAGTCAGTTGCAGGTGTTTATCAAGCATAGTAAAAGCCTAAATGTGACTTATTTATGGATTGAAATGTATCACAGGAGATATAGTGTATGTGATGAATAAACAAGACAACGCTTGTCGATGATTATGTCTAATTACTATCAGTAATGAGAATTTCTAAAATTAGACTTAAAACTTGTTCGATATTGGTTAAGATAATTGAACACATTAGCATTAGTTACACAATTATAATGACATAACATTTTATAAACAAATCAGTAAGAATTCTTAAATTGATTTTTAGTTACTGATATCGTTAACTGTCCATCTGTATTGTTACTATAAAACATTTGTTTTACAGTAACTAGGCACAAATCGGGTCTTGCAACTCAAACTATCCACAACTCCTTATTAAAGATGCATTTCTTCAAACTGTTCTTCTTCGTGGTGTTGGTGGCCGCCATGAGCGTGAGCGTGCAAGCCGCACCTATGCCAGACCCCAAGCCCGAGCCCGGACTTATCTCAACTGGAATAAAAGTATTGGTAAGTACAAAACATTCCTTATATTGGAGATATATTGGAGAAGCCCAAAACTGACCAATGAAAGGCCATTTTCTAACTTTGCAATTTGGACCAACAACATAAACAACATAAATTCGTATTTTTCATTACTTCAATGTCTCTAACGGGTTTATTTAGGAAAATCTAAAATTTAGAGTTATTTTTTAATTCGTTAATCACTTTGTACTCAATATTATAATCACCTGTGTTTTGTTTACAGGCAAAGGGAGCCAAACTTCTGGCCAAAACTGGTGTCGTCGGCGATGTGGTCGACTATGTACACCAGCATTTAGGCTAGATTGCATATTTATTACATCTAAAATTGTAAATACGCCTACTACTTATGTTAAGTAAATAATTGAAAACATGTATTTTGTCTACTTTTTTGCCATATACCTGTTCTGTTGCGTATAGATTAACCATTTGAAAAATGCTTGAGAAATCTCAACATTAATACTGTTCTATAACTCAAAGAACAATTAACGTTGACTACAGAACACAGCGCTTCACTGGTAATACGATTTTTAAGTTTTCTGACAAGAAGTGAATTGAAAACCTTGCCTCATGCATATTGTTCAATTGAACTATACTGAGTATTGCACAAAACCTATTACGGAAAAATACATACAACAGAATTTAGAACTTCCTTAGTTTCGGAATTTCAGCTAAACGAAAAGTCAGTCTCGTTACCACAATGTCAACATTCTTGCTTTAAGAGCTTACGCACTGTAAGCTCTTAAAACAGCCACACTACTAGCCAAAGTAAATCTTAGTTTTCGAGAGTACATGGAAACTAATACAACAGAAACCGCCGCCCAGCTTCAAATGTCAAGTGAAACAGGGAGTGCGAGACAACAAGTGAACGGTCCGATGACCTGTCACAGTAACTGAATAACAGTCAACCGCTCGATAGGGGCAAACTGCTGCTATATTAAGTCAGTGAGTGGCATGTTAATAAACGTCCAATGTACTTGTTATTGTGCCGTATTCAGGTAAAAACAGCCACTGGCAATCCTACAATGACAACAGGTGTACTACTTTTCATTAAACTAAAATTATCTGAATACGAAAATTAGGCATACCTAACAACAAGTACACTAGAACGTTGAATAACCTAAGCTACCACTCACTGACTTAAAATAGCAGTATCGGCCCCTGGTGTGTTCTCGACTATGTTACAATATAGTAGGTATAAATCATAGTCTCAGGTAACTACATCCTAAAACGATTTTTTCAATATTTCTATTAATAGACGGAACAAGGTTTAGGGTGAATTTCCCAAATGACTTATTTTTTTGTCTTCGGTGAAATTTGTATTTGAAAAAAGGAATATAGTTCTGAATTAATTTTTTTAGTATTCAATAGGTAGCTATTGGGTTGTGGCAAAAATATAATTTGTCTAGGACTATTACAAAGGTAGAAATAAAATACGTAAACCTCTATTTTTTTCAAATCGGTGCTGTCCCACTACTTTCTTTACAAACAAAACAGCTAATACACGAATAAAAATAAGTAAGTTGAGTATATAACTTATTCTATTTCATAGGATATTAGTTTTGTTATTAATATATAGCATATTATATTCCTTAATTAACGATTATTATTACTGAGAGGCACAAACGTGCTTGTCCTGAAAAATGTTCTCATATCGCTGGACAAAAGTAATTTAAACATAACTTTACATCGACGATTCGGATAGCGTCCAAACCCCGATTGTATGACCCTCGTTGGTGTATGCTAGTGGGCAGTCAGGATGAAAGTGTTTCAAATCTCCGCATATGCCCACCAAAACTGTAAGTGCGCCATTTCAGTTGCTCCCGGACAATTATTTTATATAATCGGTGGTTGCATTTTTCTAGTGTAATGAGTAGTTTTTTTATTGTTGTTTGGTTCTAACAGAGGCACTAAGTTAATTAGCTTCAGTGCCTATTATTGAATTTATTCTAGATATTATGCATTTTTTCTAATTCTCTAAAAAGTATGTTATTTCTCATGTCGCTGTTCTCATATCGCTGTAATCGGTGGTCTTTTCTACCACCGTTGTGATAATTTACACCGACATGATAAGAAAAAATCAATCAGTGTCATATATCTAATATCGGTGTTTTGATTTGTGATCAACGCACAGTTTTGTCACATCGGTGGATTGCTTTATCATATCGGTAGATCATTTTATCATCTCGGTGACTCGTTATATCATATCGGTAGATCCCGTGTCATTTCGTTAAGTATACAAAGAAACAATGGAACATACAAACATACATACAGACACATATATATATATACCTACATACAAACATTCGTACATACATACATACAAGGTAAGTTTACCTATAATAGACTGCCAAAATCATTACCACGATACCACTGGGTAGTGGAAGATGTATAAATAAATGTATCATTAAGCGCTGAGATGATGATGGAGCAATTGAACGCATAAAAGGTTAGTATAGCAATTTTTTGACAGAGAACGTTTAGTTAGACTTACATATGAGATTTTTGTTTTATATTTCATTTTAATAAAGATAATGATAATAAAAATAATCATTATTTATTTAATTCAAAGTACCTCTAGGAAACGTAAAAAAATAGGTGCATTATTTCAAAAAATAATTTTTTATTGGATATCTAAGAACTCAGTCACATGTGATCTACCCACATAAGACCCTAAGTTCAGGTCTTTAGTTCTAAGTCACCCTAGTAAAAATATGAAGTTACCTACTAACTATTTCCTGTTTGATGTTCAAAGGCGAATAGCTTATCATATCGCTGGATATGAATATCATTTCGGTGGATATACTTATCATATCGGTGTACAGAAAAAATAATCGGTGCCGGTTTTTCACATCGGTGGAAACCAAAATTCAAACCGAGTTTGCTCCTTAGTCTTAAATGATACGTTGATGATATTAAATTTGGGTATATTTGGTATTCTAAAGATTACATAAAACCTAAAAAATATACAAAAAAATAAAAATTGTAAAAGTTCACCGATATGATAAGAAAAATGGCATTTGTCGAAATTCACCCTTTAATTACCTGCTTGCTCATTTGCGGGTTGGCGATTTCAAATTCCCGTATTTGTGATGAACGATTCTTTACTATGTTTTCGTGTAACACTGGTACTAGCGTGGGTGTATGTTAGTGGTTTGCTGCTCGACAAAGACAGCCTATTATGCAGCATTTCAAAAATTGCAAATTTTCAAAATGTCACCGTGGAATCCACGGGTGGAATCCCATTATTCACTAGATCTACACAAAATCCAAGAGCAGCGTTGCAAGACCCCAAAACACCGTGAGCTTATTTCATCAATCAAAATGTAAATAGTTATTAAAAATACCTACAGTAAGATTGAGCAACATAAACTTTCGCGAAACCTGCTGAGGAAAAGTTGAAACCCATAGAATCCCTACAAATTAGTTTTATTTCAATTTGCTTACTCGTAAAACACAGATTCAGAAATCATTTAAAAAAATTATATCTTTAATTCTAATGACTCGACATAATTCTAGAGAAAGTATTTTCTAAATCTAAGTTTATATTATTCGTTTCCTCGATAGCTCTTTCTTTAGAAAAATTACGGTAACTCAGTATTATTCAGTTCACGGATTCAATTTTATTAGATAGAATCAAATAATAATATTTATAATAAACCTCCTTCGTTAGTTACAAGTGAATATAGAGTTTTTGTGTTTTTTGTATTTTATCTCAACGTCATTAGGGAGCGACTAAAGGCAATACCAACGAGGTTGGATTGACTAGAGCCAGTCTAACGTTCTTTGATCCGAGAGCACGTCTGTGATCACCCGCCAATTTCAATGTCACGTCCAATTAGTGTCAAAACTGAGCGCGCCGCGTTTGAATCCCCCGGTATAAGTGACAAACATTTAAATCAAAAATGGTGAATTGCGTGGTGCTCAGTTGTAATAAACGATTAAAGAAGAAATAATAAACAAAACAGTGACATTTCTATTCATCGGTTAGTAGTATGTTTATAGAAATTAACCTTTTTTTGTAATTATTTAGTAGGGCGAACCAGGGGGTGCGGGGGTTCGCGAGGGGGGGAGTCCGCTTCGGTCCCCCCCCTCAAAAATTCTCCGCGACCGGCTAGTGCGAGGCAGTTCCGTTAGATTTTTCGATAGTTACTTTTTGTCTCAAGTATTTTGATTAAAATTAAGTTTGTGTTCCTTGAATTGATTTATTTATTTAATAAAAAATTGTTTACCAACAGATTCTGAATATTCATGACATCATAAGTAAGATAAATAAATAAGATATACTTTTGCGAATTACGAGTTAACCAGCATTAACAAAAAATGTGATAACAGGATAATTTAAATATGAGTAAAATTAGAATAATAAGAACAAAATCTGATTGACAAACAATATTGTTCAAAAGTTTTTAGAATTCTACAAAGAGCTTTTGGAATTAATAAGTTTTATGTTTCTGATTGGTAAGTATGCTTGAATGGACTTTTTAGGTAACTTATAATTAATTAATTTGATGCTGGTAACTAAAAATTAAACTTTATGAATTAATGTAGCCTACATTAATTCATAAAGTTGAATTTTTAGTTAATTTGTTTTTTTTTTAATTATCTCAGATCCTTTAAATGACTTTGTTAATATTCACACCTATCGATAATTTACTATGAACGTCTGTTGTCGCACGGACATCCCTAAGCGAGCGGGAACGCACAGATTAAAAAGTGCTTTCGTTTGTACCAATAGAAAAGTAGCGATAGTAGCAGTCTATCTGAATCCTACGTCGATGGGCAATACAGTTACATAAATGGTCGTATTATTTACACAAAGATTAAAGAACACTGGCAGAATTTGGTCCGGACTTTTTTTGGCGTCCATAGATTTCATAAATGTTAATCAAATTTAATTAATTTTCTACGATTTTTCAATTATTCATTCCTTCTTGTAGAAGCCGGAGTTATTTTTATGTTTTTAAAAGCTCATAAAATGATGTTCGCATTAGGTACCTACATTTGACATGTTACCATTAAAATAGTGGTGCGAGTCTGTATAATTAAACGAATTATCGATATAATCGACCGATCGATCGACCCGTGTAAAGTTCGGTTTGTTTTTAACATAATATTGAAATTATCTATTCTTTCGTCTTTAATTAATGATATTTTTGAAGAAATGCTCCTACTTTTAAAATCAATTAATAATGGATCAAAATATCAGAGGATTGTTTCACTGTCGTATCGATTCTCAAGAAAAACGAATCCAAAAGTGCAGCACTACTTTTGTCTTGTACAGTGAATGTTACCTGTGGTTGTCTGTCAAGTCAAGACGTTACAGAAATACCCTACTTATTATATTTCTCGATGCCTCCCTTGTTTACTATCTCGGTTGTGTTTTATGTTTATATTTGGCTTTTTATTTATTTTTACCCTACCTGGACTGTTTATGGACTATTGATACTGCCTTGTGTGACTAGTGCGTGCCCTTAGGACTCCGATATTGCTTTTGCGTGAGCATAAGCTAATCTTACTTTGCTTTGATTGTGCCTATATAGTGAATTGGATTTTTGTTATAAACCCATAACAATAACTATGGCAGATTACGATAGAGATCATCGTCGATGAGGAATGAAATAAATAATAATGTTTAACAAAATGTGTTTTTTATTTGCCCATAGTTTTATTGTTTACGGGGCAAGTGCATGCGCGCTCAGCTTTCTTAAACATGCAATAATTGAGTACTACTCTACTTCGAGTGTTACAATTTATTTAGGTTTTTCTCATTAATCCGTAAATAGTCTTATTCTCACTTAGACCAAACTACATTATCATTTCTTTAGGATATAATTTCGATCTGCGTTATGTTTTATATTTATAATTGACGTTAATTCATAACCTAAATAATAAAATTCTAACACCGAAATCTTTTTTTTCCGGCTTTCCCAAATGAAAATAGTCTCATTTATAGATTCTGGAGCTAACGCCAAATCTTTTAACATATTTTTCATTACGGGACGCTTCAATTTGATCCCAGACAATTCTTAGTATGGAGACCTGCCATTGTCCTTTAACTGAAAAAAAAGTAAAATTACTTATATTTTATTGCAATAATCGAAATTATAATATCGTTGGGTATGAGTATGTAGAAAAATACATAAAAACACTTACTATTCAAAGCTAGTGGTTATACGATCAATGTCTATCTATACAAACGTGTGTCTTTTAAAAAGTTGTGAGATCCAGATCATAATGATGACTAAAAATGAAGGAGAACATCGTAAGTTAACAATTATTAATGTTCTGATTACAATCGAGAAATAAGTACAAGTAAACACACCGAGCAACTTTCGTTCCTGCTCTATATTAAGAGAAAGGTAAATGCAAAAACAAAATATATGTTTTAAATGATTTATTGAGACGGGTAAGGCGTTTTGTTTTTCGTCGAGTCATTATGTAGTCTAGCCTACATGCTGGTCTACAAAGTCGACCACATCGTTGACGACACCGGATTCCAGAAGTTTAGCTCCCTTTTTCTGAAAATAAAACACAAGTGTTAATGACACACTACATTACATTTACGACTTTTTCTATTTAATTTAGGTCTCTTAAAATATCTATTGTAAACACACGTAAATGTAAATTATATAATTTCTTCAGTAGAAAAAACAATGGCGTTAAAGTATGCATAAAGTACGCAATTTTGTTTTTACCCTTTCTTGTAATTAAATTGATCTTAAAATGATTTTTTCGATTTTAACTTTGTCAAAATCGGTACCTGTGAAGTCTATCCCATTCTATGTATAATTTCCGGATATTTCTCGGAAAAAACATGCAGTTGAAGTAAGAACCTCCTTTCTTAGAAGTCGGTTCATTATGAAACACTACAATATTGTTAGCCTAAATTCCTTTATTTCGTGACCGTCTGATTATCGAAAAATTACCTTAGCGAGACATGAAAGCTTTTTCTATATTAGTCAACGTAGTGTACTTACCAATACTTTAAGTCCCTTTTTGAGAATTCCTCGTTTGGGCATGGGGTCCGGCATGGGCTCGGCTTGCACGCTCATAGTCATGGCTGCAACCAAAACGACGAAGAAGAACAGTTTGAAGAAATGCATTTTTAATGAAAATGAACAGTTAGAGTTGCAAGACCCGAATTGTGCCTGGTAACTGTATAACAGATCCTTTAAATAGACAATCGTTGAACAGTTAATGACTTAGTTTATTAGACTAATTGATCAAGAAGTAGTTTAATACCACAGCACTGATTGTTTTAAGATATCATTGTATTGCACTAAAACGGCTAATTAATTTTAAGTTAGTGTAATCGTTAAGTGTTCAGCCGTTGTTAGTATAAAAGATTCGTTAAACAGTCAATCGGCACAATTCGGGTGTTGTAACTCAAACTATCCACAACTCTTAATTAAAGATGCATTTCTTCAAACTGTTCTTCTTCGTGGTGTTGGTGGCCGCCATGAGCATGAGCGTGCAAGCCGAGCCCATGCCCGAGCCCATGCCCGAGCCCGGACTTATCTCAACCGGACTTAAAGTATTGGTGAGTATTCATCTATCTATAGAATAATTCTATCAAATTAAAATTTTATCTGAAAAATTACCAAATATTATTTCTCATTGCTTCAATATCTTGAAATGGATATAGAAATTTCAAAAATTAAAAAAAAATGTATTTTCATGATAAATATTACGTTACGTTACGTACATAATGTTATTCAATTTTGTATTTTGTTTACAGGCAAAGGGAGCCAAGCTTCTGGCCAAAACCGGTGTCGCCGGTGATGTGGTCGACTTTGTACACCAGCATTTAGGCTAGATTCCTCATCCATTAATGTAAACAATTAACAACACCTCACCTGTTTCAATAAATCTGTGAAAATGAATTTTAAGTACTTTTATTTTCCTGTCCAGTCGGTGAATTGTTCACACTTTAAGATCTGAGACGTTATCCGACTGGAAAGACGATAAATTCACAAATAATCATTTATTTATTTAAAAAGGTACAAAGTACATCTTAGGAGCCATATTATGAAAAGTCCAACAAAACTACATAAAACTAGGTTTATCACTTTTTAGTTATTACTTCCGGAGTCGGGTTTTAATTTTTTCAATTAATAACTCTTTTTAGCCATTTTAGTAACAAGTTTGAAATGATTTTTACATAGTTTTAAAAGATACTTATCAAGTCCTTCAACTTTATACCCATATTTTGAAGCGCACTGTTGCTTGTTGCGTTAGAAGCATGCGTCTATTGCAACGTTGGCCGCATCTCGTCACGAACTATTTAAAACACATTGTTTTATGCGACAAATGCAGCGTTATGGAATGCAAGTTTTTGTTACACGAGGGGTGCTGCCGGTGGGTCTATCAGAAACGGTGTTTTTTTGTTCAAATCACCCTAATGTTTATTTAGTTAAGTTATTTGTGTAGGGTAGTTAATTTAAAATTGAGATTTGTTTGTTTCGTTATTTGTTTTATTGTTATGTATTGTTTCTTGCATTGGCTATTGAATTAGGTTGTTACCTGTAGTAATAGTTATATGTGTAGATATAAATAAATAAATAAAAATAAGACCTTTAAAACATTCAAAATAAACATTTATTTGTTTGAAGTTTAAAAACAAACTTTTTAGCTGCACTGTCTATAAGGTTACAAAATAATAGAGTTAATTAGGGACTCTGCCAAATAAACAAGATTTTGTGGTTAATTATTTAGGGCATAAGTTTTAACATAACTTCCAACAAAAGCCGCAGTCAGCAGAACGACAAGCTTCATCCTTTCACGAGTTTGACGCATGGATCAGCCATCACCTCCCTCGTGAAAAAAGAAGGTAGGAGGTGACAAAGACGCCACCACAAGCAAGGACAACAACTAATGGGGCACGACGTGGCTGCTGACAAGAATAACAAAAAAAAAAAAACAGACTTAATGCAAAGGCTCAAAACATGGAATAACTGTACCTGCAGCGTCTCTGAACATGGAAAAATAATTTTATTTTATATGGTAAAAAAATAATAATCAGATTTTGTATAATAAATCAATTAATAACATTGTATATGATTGCAAACATATACAATGTTATGTATTGTAAGTACCTAACTAATTATAAATAAGTAATTATACAATAGTAAACATACTAAAAATAGTTCAGTTAAAAAAGTTCGTCGGTACGAGGGTCATAAAACATACGAAGAAACATACTTACAGTTTTAGAAACAAATAAATAAAATAAAGATTTTTGTGGGTATATTTTAAAATATATATTTTAACATATATATTTTAACGAATCCCGCTTTACGGAATTTTATCCCCGTAGCTCGGGTAAAGAGTACTTGCATACTTTGAAGAAAACTTGGATCAGACATTTTAAGTTTATAAAAAAATGTTGCTATGCGATGCTAGCATCGATCCTGCAGAACGTTTTTGTTGACAAGAACATCATTAACTCAAAACTTAAAAATGAAATGAAAATTAAATTACAATGACTTTTTAATCTAATATAAGAAGAAACTCTAACTGTACTAAAATTAAAACTTACATAAATAAATAAAACTAACAGGCGTCAAAATGAAAACATCAATGTTAATGTATGATAACGGCATATTTGCACTATTTAGGTATTCTTAATACTCATTAATTTTGAACGTTTATGTTGCTCTCTTTTTTAATAATTCGTGTTCTGGTATGAATATGAATATAGGCTTACGATGTCTTGTAGTGTTTCTAGTGGAGATTTTCCTAGCTTTCCTTCTCTCATCATTCACTGCAGTGGTGTTTGACGTCAATATTAAGCTTCCTTTGACACAATTAAGGGAGTTCACATTCAGTGTAGTAAATAAACAGTTGCTTCTTGCTTTGATGGTAGCATTTGTCATGTGCTCCATGAAATAAATATTTACCCGGTATATGTAACGTAAGTTATTATAACTGAGGTTCGCAGACTTCTTTCTGAGTAGGTTTTTGTACCACACACGTTGTAGTTCAGGTACTGGTAAGCCACTACCAGCGTTTTAATTACGAAAAATATACAATATAATTCATCAGAGGTAAATAATAGAAGGGTTGACTGTTAAACACCTACAGAAAGCAAGCTTGGTGCGTCAAACATTTATCAATGTGAGAAAGGGTACTATCGAAAACAATAACAAAACATTCACGTTCCAATTATTTACTTAAGAAACTAAAGGTATTTACATATTTCAATTATTTTTTCGTAGTCTAGCCTAAATGCTGGTGTACAAAGTCGACCACATCACCGGCGACACCGGTTTTGGCCAGAAGCTTGGCTCCCTTTGCCTGTAAAAAAACACAAATGTTATTAATTGTGCAAGTAGAACTAGCTTAATTATTAACATATTTTTTTTTTTTTTAAAGATGATCTTTTAACTATCCTTAAAAAAACAACCGTGGATGTAATGTACTCACCAATACTTTAAGTCCCGTTGAGATAAGTCCGGGCTCGGGCATGGGCTCGGGCATGGGCTCGGCTTGCACGCTCATGCTCATGGCGGCCACCAACACCACGAAGAAGAACAGTTTGAAGAAATGCATCCTTAATGAGGAGTTGTGGATAGTTTGAGTTGCAAGACCCGAATTGTACCTAGTTACTGTAAAACGAATATTTTATACTGAAAACAACCGCACAAGTAACGACTTAATTTATTACACTAATGAACAAGAAGCAGTTTTAAACCACAAAATTAAATATAATCTAAGATATCATTTAATTATATCGTCATTAAAGGGATTCAAGACACCGCTTTATTTACATTCAATATCACTTTTCCATGATGTGAGACCTCAGCCATATAATACCTTTAGTAAACGAAGGTATAATCATCACGGTGAAAGATCTATCTAAATAAGTAAAAGGGACGTTTGCCGCGATTTTTTCAAAGCTATAGTGAGGTTATTTGTTAGTCTGATATAACTAATTTAGCTTTACCTATAGAGTAAGGCATCATGGAGCAACTCTTTGTGACACGGAGTCCAAAATAATAGAAAGTTTACTAATCTAAATCAATAAAGAAAAGCATGCCAGCTGATACCAATTGCTTAACGTGCTCTGTTACTAGGTATTTAATGACAATATACTTTAAAAACTAATCAATGTAATGTTCAAAACTGCTCCTTAGTCCATTAGTCTAATAAAGTAAGTCGTTAATTGTAGGTTTGCTGTCAGTATAAATAATTCGCTTTACAGTAACTAGGTACAATTCGACTCTTGCAACCCAAAGTATCCACAACTCCTCATTAAAGATGCATTTCTTCAAACTGTTCTTCTTCGTGGTGTTGGTGGCCGCCATGAGCATGAGCGTGCAAGCCGAGCCCATGCCCGAGCCCATGCCCGAGCCCGGACTTATCTCAACGGGACTTAAAGTATTGGTGAGTACACACTAAAATTGAAATTGTTTTGTTTTTTTTTTAATCTGTTTTTAGGGTCAAAAATTGCATTTGTTGTACTTACAACATTATTAACACTTTTGTTTTGTTTACAGGCAAAGGGAGCCAAGCTTCTGGCCAAAACCGGTGTCGCCGGTGATGTGGTCGACTTTGTACACCAGCATTTAGGCTAGACTACGAATAAATTAAATGGTTAATGTAAATACCTATAAACTCTTAAGTAAAAACTTGGAAAAAAAAATATTGTGTGTACTTTTTTGCTATAATACCTACTGCTGTAATACCTAAGTACCCTTTCTCACGCTGAGAAATATTTGACGCACCAAGCTTGCAAATTTGTGGCCAGGCTGTTTAGAATTCATATCTTTTTCACAATATTTCCCTGCGCCATTGTTTCTTCTGTAGTAAAAGTAGCATAAATGAAAAGAATTCTTAACTTAAAAAAAAATATAATACATTTTTATAGATTTAATGGATTAAAAACACTTCATGTTGTTGACATTAAGTTTGTCGTTACAACCCTGTTCGCCGTAACAGTCATCCCTGCTATTACTTACCAGGGATTTAGTATGTCGTGGCAATAACCCCGTGCCGAGACGGTTTATTTACGAAAAATATAAAATGGAGTAGTGTTCGATGTATGTGGATGTGTGTTTCAGACTAAACATTACCTTAACCACAATGCGAGTGGTACGAAAACACACGTGGGAAGAAATCTTTAAATGTCACTGATACAAGACGCTAATATGGGACAGTGTGGGGTGATATAATAATATAATATTATGATGAGTCAATTATTTAGTATGTCTTTGTATACAATTTATACGCCTTGTGCCCGCCAACCACTACCAAACGAGACGAAACATCCAGCTCATCAGCCGCTGTGCCTCCGCTTTGAAATCTCTGATATCTTCTAAGATATCGATACCTTCTAAGAGATTTTGAACTACCTATACGAAATCTACAACATAAATAATGTATTAATTTTAATGATACTATTTTCTTTTATTTACTTTTGAATATGTAAGCATACATAGAGACAGACACACAGGATCGACTTCGTACTATGTAGTGCTGCAGCACATAGTACTACTTACGTTAATCTTTGTTTCATAAAGCACCATGAAAAGCGAGCCACCCTTAAAGCATGACTGCTTCAAGCTGCTTACGAAAATCAATCATAACATAACATATCATCACGCCTGTATCCCCGAAGGGTTAGGCAGTGGTGTATCAATGTACACCCACAGTTAACCTATATGTTTAGGTCCCATGTAATTAGGGGGGAGCCTTTTGCCACTAACCGGGCCCAAATCCAAACTCCGACCTGCTACTGAGAATTTAATAGAAAACCCAATAATACCTTTGGTCGACTTGGGAATCGAACCCAAGACCTCAAGCGTAGCAGTTGCGCTTAACACCACTAGGCCAACGAGGCAGTCGAAGATCAATCTCTCTTAATATTATACCCAATTGATCAATGCGCATATGTAACTGAAGATGCGGGCTACAGTTGTTTATTTACCACACCAAATACAAAACAAATAAAACTATAATAACCCCAAAAGTAAGTTAAAAATATGTTACTTTTTATCAATAAATGTTCGAACCTATTAAGTTGCTACCAAGTCATTATATTTTATCTTTAAGTCACTTTTACTGAATAATTATCACTATCACTACATAGTATAAAACAAAGTCGCTTTCCGCTGTCTGTCCCTATGTATGCTTAAATCTTTAAAACTACGCAACGGATTTTCATGCGGTTTTTTTTAACAGATAGAGTGATTCAAGAGGAAGGTTTATATGTATAATACATGCATAATATAGTAGAGAAACATGGATAATCTGAGAGATTTTTGACGTCAGGTCGTAAATCAACACATTTTTTGCGCTTTCATTGCAAACGCTGGCTGAACCCTACGAGATAGATCAAAATAATGTACTACAGTATTGTGCACTTCAAAAAGATCTACAAAAAAGTCCGCGATGGTATATGTCTATCTCTTGAGGGTAACCCACAATAACCATTTTTTATCCTTTATTTATTACTTATTGACGAAAAGACGATTTAAAGAAATACAGCATTAATCCTTATCCAATTAAGTACCTTCAAAAAATTGTGCATGTAATATAGATCAATATTGCCTTTTACAGCATGTAATTTAAATGAATATTTTCGAAGATATTACAGATTTAAAATGCAGGGACATAGCGGTTGCGGCGGTACCGGCCGGGGGGCCGCGCGGGGGCCGGGGGGCGCGTGCCTGTACCAAAAAATGCTTCTAAGGCTGTGCTTCGCCCTACAGAACTTTATGATTGTGTTAAATTTGGTATCAGTGTTGCACCCGAGCAAAGCCGGGGCGGGCCGCTAGTTCTATATATTCGCAGATTCCTCTCTGTGGATTTTTGAACCACACATTGTGGTCCAAGTACTGTTAAGTCTTAACATCAAACACTACAAGCTATATTATATTTTTCGTAATTAAACTGTCTCAGCATGAGCTTTTTTTCACGACATACAGTGGCAAATAATAGCAGGGTTGACTGTTAAGGCAAGGTTTGCAACAATACACTGTTTCAATTTCGTGTTTCTAATCCATATAATTAAATCCCTCAATGAGAGAAAGGGTAGGTGTTAAAAAAGTACACAAAATGCATGTTTCCAATTATTTACTTAAGAAATTAAAGGTATTTACATTTTTAATTTAATTTATTCGTAGTCTAACCTAAATGCTGGTGTACAAAGTCGACCACATCACCGGCGACACCGGTTTTGGCCAGAAGTTTGGCTCCCTTTGCCTGTAAACAAAACACGAGTTGGAATATTATGAAGTACAAAGTAAAAAGTATAAAACAAAAAAAAACTATTTAAAAATTGTGAGATTTTTCTGATGCATGACATGGATAAGTTTAAATACATATTTTTTTCCATATTGCTTCAAAATTGAAACCTAACTTCTTTCGCATTCTTTACATATCTATTCAATATCTTTCAGTGCTAGAAGCCATCTCTTTTTTATCTTTGGAGATTTTTCTGCATAACTAAACGTCAACGTATTTTTGAATAGATAGATGAATGTTCTGTACTCACCAATACTTTAAGTCCGGTTGAGATAAGTCCGGGCTCGGGCATGGGCTCGGGCATGGGCTCGGCTTGCACGCTCATGCTCATGGCAGCCACCAACACCACGAAGAAGAACAGTTTGAAGAAATGCATCTTTAATGAGGAGTTGTGGATAGTTTGAGTTGCAAGACCCGAATTGTGCCTAGTTACTGTAAAGCGAATCTTTTATACTGACAACAAACCTACAGTTAACGACTTACTTTATTAGACTAATGGACTAAGGAGCAGTTTTGACCATAGCATTAATATTATTATCAAAAACAAGTATAGTAAGTATTAGTACCTAAGTATATTGTAATTAAATACATAGTTACTGAACACGCAAAGCAATTGGCATGCTTTTGTTAGTTAAGTCACATTAGGGAACTTCTCCTTATTTTGGCATTTTGAATTCATTATATACTAGCTGTGCCCGCGACTTCGTCCGCGTGGAACAGTTACTTTTCGGGCAGCATATTTAGAATTAGGTTTTTATACATATACTTTCGCTTGGGTAGCTATAAATTGACTTTACAGATGCTTCTCTGTATATGATATTTGACGTATGGCCATCGGGGATGAAAGCATACAGGCTCCTACGATTGAATGAAAACAGCTTATACTTAGATCTACACCCACAACTTTCAACGTCTGACCTTGGGCTTTATTAATCGTCATCGCAAAACATAGGCTGACTGGAAACTGGACTCGTTTAAAACTAAATGGGAAATTATTTAGAATGAGAGGAATCCGAATTATTTCTATCTTGCCTTTCCTCTCAAAAGTCCTTGAACGTCTAGTCCATATGCAGATTAGTGCATTTCCTTCTAAATTTAACCTTCTCAATCCCTTCCAGTCAGGTTTTAGACCTGAACATAGCACTACCACAGCTCTGGTTCAAATTACGGATGACATTAGATCAGGCATGGAAATCGGTATTCTACCGGTACTTGCATTTCTGGATTTCAGCAAAGCCTTTAATACTGTTGATTTCGATATTTTGCTTGGCATATTGTGCTCCCTCAACATATCTCCACCGGTAATTCAATGGTTTCACAGTTACTTACACGGTCGGCGGCAACGTATTCGCATCTTAATCGAGTAAGCCGATTCTGAGATTAGCGTGCACAAACACACAGACAAACAGACAAACAGGCAAATAAAATAATAATTATAATTTCAGGTTCGGCATCGATATTATAACAACCCTTGCTACTTTTTTTGTTTATATTTCCATTGTACAGACACCACTTTTCTACAATTTTATTATATGTATAGATATGGATGAATTCTGTCAGACAGGAAAGTGGCCGCAACATCGATTTGAAAGAAAACCCAGCACAAGAAGTCCCTCTTACTTATTTAGATAGATCTTTCTCGAAAATGTTACGGGTATAGTAGTAACCATGGGTACTACCTACCCATGAAAAATATCACTTTACATATTTTTATATAACTTCTTAGAATGAAATAAAGCAGTGTCTCAACGTGATTATATTTTGTGTACTCATCAATGCTGTGGTCGAAACTGTTATATTGGTTCATTAGTGTAATAAATTAAGTCGTTACTTGTGTGGTTGATGTCAGTATAAATAATTAGTTTTACAGTAACTAGGTACAATTCGGGTCTTGCAACTCAAACTATCCACAACTCCTCATTAAAGATGCACTTCTGCAAACTGTTCTTCTTCGTGGTGTTGGTGGCCGCCATGAGCATGAGCGTGCAAGCCGAGCCCATGCCCGAGCCCATGCCCGAGCCCGGACTTATCTCAACGGGACTTAAAGTATTGGTGAGTACATACTGAAATTAAAAATGTTTTGTTTTTTAATCTGCTTTGTATCGTATTGAGATCTTAAATGGTATTTTTTGTACTTATAACCTTATTAACACTTGTGTTTTTTACAGGCAAAGGGAGCCAAGCTTCTGGCCAAAACCGGTGTCGCCGGTGATGTGGTCGACTTTGTACACCAGCATTTAGGCTAGACTACGAATAAATTAAATGGAGAATGTAAATACCTTTAGACTCTTAAGTAAAAACTTGGAAAAAAATATTGTGTGTTCTTTTTTGCTATAATACCTACGTTCTATCCTTTCTTACGCTGAAAAATATTTGACGCACCAAGCTTGCAAAGAACAATGGCAGGTCTCCATACTAAGACATTTTTTTTGCTATACGTAATACCCTTTCTCACATTGATTTTTTTACCTATTCGATTTAAAATTCTTATCTTTTAGCACAATATTTCCCTTCACTGTTGTTTCTACTGGAAAGTTGCATAAATTAAAAGCATATTTAGTTTTAATAAACCCCGTACTTTTTATCGATCTTAAGCAATATCGTTGTAAACCAGTCAACTCTGCTATTATTTTCCAACGGTAAAGTATGTTGTGAAAATTAGATTGAGATTCCCATGACCAGACGGGAAATGGCTTATAGTGTTTGATGTTAAGACTTAACAGTACTTACACTATGTGCGTGGTACAAAAACTTACTAATTAGTACTTTTGTACTACTTTCGTTGCATAAAGAGGGTAAATCATTGTTTCATAGAGCCCATGACGATTGAAAAAGTGAAAAAGCTACCATTAAAGCAATGTTTTAAGCTGCTTACGAAGATTGGTCTCATTTATTGGTATTTCTTATCGATATACATAGGTGACTCACAAAGCAACTGTTTATTTACCACACTGGACGTGTTCGGCCTTCAGTGGGTCTAAGAGAGCTTAGTATACAGACCTGGGTAGAATTACAAAGATAGTTAAACTTTTCGTCTAATACCAAAGCATTGACTGATGCGAGAATGATAGCTGGAAGATCTCCACTGAGAAGAAAAACTGCAACGCATCAATACATCGTGAATAGGAACACTCAGACTTCACATCACAATGGACATTTTTGGAACCCTCAAATGTTTGTTTGATGTGGGAATCGAACCAGCGGTAAGTACGTTTTTGTTAGGCATTACCTGCTGGCCTGAAGGCACTTGACATGCCTTCTTCTTCTTCTTCTTATCGACTCGATGCTCATTGTATATTCAAGTTTAAATACGCTGCGCCGAGTAGTTGGCCTCACTACCTGCAGCGTCATTGGCAAGGTTTAAGTAATAATATATTCCAGGACATCTCACACATGGTTGTCTGATCCCAAGCTAAGCAGAGCTTGTGTTATGGTAACCAGACAACTGATAAAGATACCTATATATTTCTAAATACATACATATTATAGATAAATTACACCCAGACACCGAACAAATGATCTTGCTCATCACTCAAACATTTGTCCCGGGTGGGAATCGAACCCACGACCTCCGGTATAGCAGTCAGGGTTCTAACCACTAGTCCAACAGGCCCGTCCAACAAGTCCTCCAAAGTGCAAGTGTCCGGACACTTTGGGCACTCTAGCAGGTGTGGCATTGTCTTGTCGAAAAGGCCGCACTCACACCTGATATCGGACGGATCTATAATCCCCATCTTGCCAGGTTTTATTTACAGCGACCTACCTGGGTTTGCAATCGTTTAAGTGCTTTCCAGGCAGGCCACAGCAGGTTGCCTCCTTGCGGCAGATCTTCTTGAGGCTTGACATGCCTTGATGTTAGGGTACTTTTCGAGACTCCATCTATTGTATGTAAAATTGTTTTTCCTTTTATTTATTTTTATTTTTATTGAACTTTATTTTGTCATGTGATTGCGTTAACAGCATAGTTTTTATTATTCATTATGTACTTTAACTTCTTCGGTTGTCAAGGTGATAATTTTTATTTTAGACTAGCTGACCCTTAGCTGACCCGACAGACGTTATCCTGTTTCAACTATGAATATTGAATTCTGTCAATTCTATGTCAAATTACGTTAAAAACATCGACGTATGATATGCATAGACTGCTACTATCGCTAGGTTCCCCTTGTGCCAAGCGAGAGCAGTTTTTAGTCTGATCCTAGTACATTTTCTTTTTCATTTAAGTTAATTTTCGCGCAACGAGAAACTTTTATAAGAAAATATTGATGGTTTTGACATTGTTAGGATAGTATTAGTGTTTTAGATACATTTATTAAAACGGCAAACTCCATCTTCATACATAATTCACGACAACACTTGTTCACACTAGTGCTTACGGTTTAAAATCTGATAGGCTCACTCTATAGTTTCAAATGCAACCTCGTTGGTTAAAAACGTTTATGTTGGATTAGAAACAATGTTATATGGTGGTTAAGTATTCTTGAATTTTCTAATTTTCCGCGCAGATTTTCATTTTTTTTTCTTTCATAATAACCTTCCCTTGTCCATACCTAACACAACAAAAAAAAAAAAGGATGAGCCAAATCAGTGCAGCCGTTCACTCGTGCTGACGTGACCAAGGGAAATACGGATTCATTTTTATATTTATGTATAGACTAGCTGTGCCCGCGACTTCGTCTGCGTGGAATAGTTACTTTTCAGGCAGCATATTTAGAATTAGGTTTTTATACATATACTTTCGCTTGGGTAGCTATAAATTTACTTTACAGATGCTTCTCTGTATACGATATTTGACGTATGGCCATCGGGGATGAAAGCATACAGGCTCCTAGGATTGATTGAAACAGCTGATACTTAGATCTACACCCACAACTTTCAACGTCTGACCTTGGGCTTTATTAATCGTCATCGCAAAACATAGGCTGACTGGAAACTGGACTCGTTTAAAACTAAATGGGAAATTATTTAGAATGAGAGGAATCCGAATCATTTCTATCTTGCCTTTCCTCTCAAAAGTCCTTGAACGTCTAGTCCATATGCAGATTAGTGCATTTCCTTCTAAATTTAACCTTCTCAATCCCTTCCAGTCAGGTTTTAGACCTGAACATAGCACTACCACAGCTCTGGTTCAAATTACGGATGACATTAGATCAGGCATGGAAATCGGTATTCTACCGGTACTTGCATTTCTGGATTTCAGCAAAGCCTTTAATACTGTTGATTTCGATATTTTGCTTGGCATATTGTGCTCCCTCAACATATCTCCACCGGTAATTCAATGGTTTCACAGTTACTTACACGGTCGGCGGCAACGTATTCGCATCTTAATCGAGTAAGCCGATTCTGAGATTAGCGTGCACAAACACACAGACAAACAGACAAACAGACAAAAAAAATAATAGTTATAATTGCAGGTTCGGCATCGATATTATAACAACCCTTGCTACTTTTTTTGTTTATATTTCCATTGTACAGACACCACTTTTCTACAATTTTATTATATGTATAGATGATTTTTCAAATTGACATAACTTTTTTATTTATGTACCGATTGACATGAAATAAACACTAAATGTTAAGTGAAGCTTACAGCAATATATTCGTGAAAACCGCATCTTAATCGAGTAAGCCGTTTCTGAGATTAGCGTGCACAAACACACAGACAAACAGACAAACAGACAAACCGACAAACAGACAAAAAAAATAATAATTATAATTTCAGGTTCGGCATCGATATTATAACAACCCTTGCTACTTTTTTTGTTTATATTTCCTTTGTACAGACACCACTTTTCTACAATTTTATTATATGTATAGATAGATAGATGATTTTTCTAATTGACATTACTTTTTTATTTATGTACCGATTGACATGAAATAAACACTAAATGTTAAGTGAAGCTTACAACAATATATTGATGAAAACCGCATCTTAATCGAGTAAGCCGTTTCTGAGATTAGCGTGCACAAACACACAGACAAACAGACAAACAGACAAAAAAAATAATAATTATAATTTCAGGTTCGGCATCGATATTATAACAACCCTTGCTACTTTTTTTGTTTATATTTCCATTGTACAGACACCACTTTTCTACAATTTTATTATATGTATAGATATAGATTAAATTATTTAAAATTGTCTTTATTTTATTTATATTGCGTTTTTGACGCATATATTTAACCAATAATGTACAATTAATTTTAACAATTAAATTTTTAAGACCTTGTCGTAGTTTCTTGCCGACTCGTCTACATAGGAAGAACACTCTGGAACCGTGCAACTAGAGTCAGTAGATTTTAACGTTTAACGTCTTGAGCGCCTTGGTTCATGAGAAATAAAAACTTTTTTATTTTGATATGATTTTTGACATAAATATTTCTAACTCCAGAACGTTTTAAATAAAATAATTCATGTAACTACATTGATCAGACAGGCATTTTGGAACGAACAGTACGGTATTCTTACTACTTATCCGTTTTAACAATTTATATTGACAGCTTTCTTTAAATAAAAATGTGCTGATCAATGCACGATGTGTTCATGTCTTGCAGTGTTTCTTCTTAGTGAAGACCATCCAGCTATCTTTTTCTGTTCAGTCACTACAGTGGTGTTTGATGTCAATTATATCTATGCAACTCTACCCAGGACTATACACTAAGCTTACTTTGATCCACATAAGACAGATATCGCTTAGACCTCAGTTCAGTGTAGTAAATAAAAGTTGCGTCGTGAGTCACTTATGTGAGACTGATCTTCGTAGAGTAGCTCGCTTTTCATGTGCTATAATAAAACAAATATTCACCGCTATATATATCGTAAGCAGTTACAGGTGATACACAAGTAGGTAATAATTAGTGAGATTTACCAATTTCTGTCTGTGTGGGTATTTGTACCACATACGTTGTATACCTACTGTATTTTGTAAAACCGTCTTGGCAGGCGCTTATTTTTACGTCACACTTCATCGGTGGTAAACAATTTAATGGGTAACTGTTAAAGCGACATTTGCAATGTTCAACTTAATGTCAAAATTACTTTAATGTCATTTAGCAAACTTCGTCGAGTCTTTTCTTCGCCTATACCGCAATGCCTGAAGACGAAATTATACAACCAGTGCGTCCTACCTGTTATGACTTACGGTGCCGAAACGTGGACATTAACGGTTGGACTAGTCCACAAATTTAAAGTCGCACAGCGGGCTATGGAGCGAGCTATCCTCGGAGTATCTTTGCCAGGTGGACTGATGACCTAAGAAAGGTCGCTGGAGGGGACTGGATGTGGAAGGTGGAGGACCGGGTGTTGTGGCGCAAATTGGGAGAGGCCTATGTCCAGCGGTGGACTATGATTGGCTGATTGATTGATAATGTCATGAAGTGGGTTTCGTGTTTCTTATCCATAAAATCGTTTTTTTATCATTTAAAACATAATCTTAATTAATGCAACGTTTCAGTAGAAACAACAGTGAAGGGAAATATTGATAAGAAAGATATAAATTTTAAATCGCCTAGCCAAAAATTTGCAAGCTTGGCGCGTCAAATAATTCTCAATGGAAAAAAGGGTAGGTGTTATAGCAAAAAAGTACACAAAATATATGTTTCCAATTATGTACTTAAGAAACTAAAGGTATTTACATTTTAAATTAAATTTATTTGCAGTCTAGCCTAAATGCTGGTGTACAAAGTCGACCACATCACCGGCGACACCGGTTTTGGCCAGAAGCTTGGCTCCCTTTGCCTGTAAACAAAACAAAAGTGTTAATAATGTTGTAAGTACAACAAATGCAATTTTTGACCCTAAAAACAGATTAAAAAAAAAACAAAACAATTTCAATTTTAGTGTGTACTCACCAATACTTTAAGTCCCGTTGAGATAAGTCCGGGCTCGGGCATGGGCTCGGGCATGGGCTCGGCTTGCACGCTCATGCTCATGGCGGCCACCAACACCACGAAGAAGAACAGTTTGCAGAAATGCATCTTTAATGAGGAGTTGTGGATAGTTTGAGTTACAAGACCCGAATTGTGCCTAGTTACTGTAAAGCGAATTATTTATACTGACAGCAAACCTACAATTAACGACTTACTTTATTAGACTAATGGACTAAGGAGCAGTTTTGAACATTACATTGATTAGTTTTTTTAACAGAGCACGTTAAGCAATTGGTATCAGCTGGCATGCTTTTCTTTATTGATTTAGATT
The DNA here is from genome assembly GCA_905146925.1 of Autographa gamma. Lineage (NCBI taxonomy): Eukaryota > Metazoa > Arthropoda > Insecta > Lepidoptera > Noctuidae > Autographa > Autographa gamma. The sequence continues at coordinate 6,362,419 of LR989858.1, forward strand.
AGTAAACTTTCTATTATTTTGGAATCCGTCTCACAAAGAGTTGCTCCATGATGCTTACTCTATAGGTAAAGCTAAATTAGTTATATATATAATATAATATAGACTAACAAGTAACCTCACTATAGCTTTGAAAAAATCGCGGCAAACGTCCCTTCTTCTTATTTAGATAGATCTTTCACCGTGATGATTATACCTTCGTTTACTAAAGGTATTATATGGCTGAGGTCTCACATCATGGAAAAGTGATATTGAATGTAAATAAAGCGGTGTCTTGAATCCCTTTAATGACGATATAATTAAATGATATCTTAGATTACATTTAATTCTGTGGTTTAAAACTGCTTCTTGTTCATTAGTGTAATAAATTAAGTCGTTACTTGTGCGGTTGTTGTCAGTATAAAATATTCGTTTTACAGTAACTAGGTACAATTCGGGTCTTGCAACTCAAACTATCCACAACTCCTCATTAAAGATGCATTTCTTCAAACTGTTCTTCTTCGTGGTGTTGGTGGCCGCCATGAGCATGAGCGTGCAAGCCGAGCCCATGCCCGAGCCCATGCCCGAGCCCGGACTTATCTCAACGGGACTTAAAGTATTGGTGAGTACATTACATTCATCTATGTATACAAAATAAGTAAACGTTGAAATATAATCAAAAAGTTTCCAAAGATATAAATGGGATAGTACTGAACAAAGATAGATTGCGACAGAAGTATTTTCCTAACTAAGAAGCAATATGCTGAATTAGAAGAAAAATGCCTTAAGAAATTTACAATTTCTCATTACATCAATAACGTTAAATTAATATATTTAAAGAATCTCAAAAAATTAAAAAAGTTTTAAATAGTACGTATTAGGTTGGACTTAATATTAATGAACTTTGTATTACGTTTACAGGCAAAGGGAGCCAAACTTTTGGCCAAAACCGGTGTCGCCGGTGACGTGGTCGACTTTGTACACCAGCATTTAGGATAGACTATGAATATAAATTAAAAATGTAAATACTTTAGGCTCTAAATAAATAAATGTAAACATGTATTTTGTGTACTTTTTTGCTATCTCACCCTTTCTCACATTATTTTGACTCACCAAGCTCGTAAAGGACAATGGCGAATTCCCATACAAATTTTTGTTGACATAATTTTGTTGCGTCTGCTAATAAAAAAAATCTTAAAATATAGAGTTTAGATTTCTGAACAATATTGTCTTAAGGTTCACTGATGAACGAAGTCAGGAATAAAAGATATTTAGGTTTTAAAGAATTTCAGGCTAGGTGCATAGAGAATAGTAGGGTAGGCGTTTTGTCATTTAAGATTCGTTCAAACCATAGACTGATAGTTCAGAGTAATGTATGTGATGTTGTCCGCATTTATTTATTTATTAATAATAAATGAAGGTAAATGCGGACATCAACTATGCACTTTGTTTACTTATAATATCACCCAGGTAAAAGGAAGAGAAAAAACTAGTGTAATTGGCTCACCTTCAAACTATGTTCAACAATCAAATAATCTTTTTAAGATGACTACGGTGACTGAACATCTTAAAAGAAACTGTATTCTCGATTGGTATCCGAAATCACACAAGTGAGCAAGTGTAGTAACTTATGCTTATTCTTTCTCTAATAAAAACAGGAAACTAAGAATAAAAGTACAAGCAATTTCTGGTATCAATGATTTATTTAAGGGTGTCGCTTTTCATCGTCATTTTACATATCTAATCAATTCGCAGCCTAGCCTAAATGCTGGTGCACAAAGTCGACCACATCACCGGCGACACCGGTTTTGGCCAGAAGTTTGGCTCCCTTTGCCTGTAAACATAAAAAAGTATTAATAATGTGGTCGGTACAATAAATACCATTTTCAATTTTTATTTGATACGTAACAGATTAAAAAACAAAACAAATTCAGTATGTACTCACCAATACTTTAAGTCCGGTTGAGATAAGTCCGGGCTCGGGCATGGGCTCGGGCATGGGCTCGGCTTGCACGCTCATGCTCATGGCGGCCACCAACACCACGAAGAAGAACAGTTTGAAGAAATGCATCTTAAATGAGGAGTTGTGGATAGTTTGAGTTGCAAGAACCGAATTGTGCCTAGTTACTGACCAACGAATCTTTTATACTGACAGTCGTTTGAGTCGTTAATGACTTAGTTTATTAGACAAGTTTTGGATCTTTTCAATGGTTAATTGAAAGCAAGTTCCAATTAAACTTGGAAGACCTAAATAAACTATCAGAGCAAGATCTTAGAGCAGTCAGACCTTGGACACCTTATATATTTTCTGAGAAAGTTAAGTTAAAGTACAGTTATGTTATGTTACTTTATTTAGCTTATACTGTTTTTGCCGCCCGTGATCTAATGCCGTAAGCATCAGTTTTCGATGTTTGGACACCCTTAGGGTATCGATCGATAGTCGATCGATGCCATCGATCGATCGAAGAATGGATTGGTCGACGTAAATGGTATGGTAGAAATTGTCGATCGACGTCGACTAATCCATTCTACCATCGATCGGTAACACCCTTAGCACCCGGGCTTGATCTCCGCGCGAGTCAATATAATATAGATACCTAACCCAGTTTTCTGCATTGCCTCAAATCGGAAAGTTTCTGGTACCTTCTTATACTCTATTTATAAAACATAATTGCGATTAGTTCTTACTTTGCGTACAGAGAAATGTGATATGGTTCATGTTTATTTATTCATTAGGGTCGCAAGGAAGGGATCAGGAATTAAAACTTAGTAAATGATAGTATGTCTTATAACAACGTAGGATGAAAGGAAAATAGAACATATAACATATTTTTGATGTAGTTAACATTACTAACATTACTATTTAATGAGAAATACCTCAAAAATAAATCAGTGCAGAAATCAAATTTACTTGTTCTTCATTAGTCTAATAAATAAAGTCGTTAACTGCAGGTTTGTTGTCAGTATAAAAGATGACGTTTTACAGTAACTAGCTACAATTCGGTTCTTGCAACTCAAACTATCCACAACTCCTCATTAAAGATGCATTTCTTCAAACTGTTCTTCTTCGTGGTGTTGGTGGCCGCCATGAGCATGAGCGTGCAAGCCGAGCCCATGCCCGAGCCCATGCCCGAGCCCGGACTTATCTCAACGGGACTTAAAGTATTGGTAAGTACACACTAAAATTTAAAATGTTTTGTTTTTATGGTCTGTTTTGTTCGAAGTGTTGTTACGAAGATCGAAAATGGTATGTGTTGTATTTACAGCATTATTAACACTTTTGTTTTGTTTACAGGCAAAGGGAGCCAAACTTCTGGCCAAAACCGGTGTTGCCGGTGATGTGGTCGACTTTGTACACCAGCATTTAGGCTAGACTACAAATTTATATTTAAAAGTGTTAACCATGTAAATACGACTAGAACATTTTAATAAATAGATGTGAAAACTGAACTATATGTAGTACTTGTTACTTGTTTTCTTGCGATATCTGCTTTATATAAATTTCTGAAGGTGCATGCCCAGCACTCACTACATGGCAATTTAGAATTCACATTACAATATGGCTCTAAAGCTACCTTGCAGTCGTTTTGCCACGGATAAAGAATAGGAGATAAAATATATAAATTTACATGCATAACTTTGAAAGAGTTACATTGCTAATAGCTAGGTTGGAACCTGAATAATCTGCAAACATTTCCTAACATTTAACCACTAGGGCCACAACCATGCTAATAAATTATTAAAATAAAACAGCCTATTTGTTCATAACCTACAATAATTCGACAATGACGTAGAGTCCCGTTCCTGAATACCTACTGTTCAAGACTTTAAAACGTATAAATCTGAAGATGACTTGTCACGGCGAACTACCTTATAAAGCAATCAGTATGCTAAGCAGAGAAGCTAAAACTAAAGAAGTAAATATAGGTAAGTATATGTAGTTATGCTAAACACTAAGTGATAAGGAGTGATTGACCTCAGCCCTAACTTAAAGAGGTATTTTCCCTGTAGTGGGACAGAAAGGGCTAGGAAAAAAAGCAAAACACTCAAACACGAGAACCGTAAGTTTATAAATTTCCTAGGAAAATTATAAACTTACGGTTCTTGTCATTTTCCGGTGACATATACATAATATAATCACGCCTCTTTCCCTTGTAGGGGTAGCCAGAGACCACTTCTTTCGACTTGCTATGATCCTTTCACACTGGTTTCGCTTTGTCCACTCTCTTTATTCCCTTCGTACATGCTGTTCGGTTTATGGTACTCTTGACCTGGCCTGTTTTCATTTACACTCGCTTTATACTTATTAAATCGACGTCATTAAGGATAGTTAATTCATTATATTTATGATTATCCATTGCGTTCCTGCAGGATCTTTATAACACAGTCGGTCATCTTGGAAAAATATTTTGCATCCCATAAGAGCACTATTGTCTTTTGACAGGTGGGTTCTTGGTTCAGTTTAGGCCACGATAAAGTTAACTTTCCACATAACAAGTCAATGCATCTGTCTTTAGATAAAATTTGTACGTTAGATTTTAGTTGCTACTTTATTTTCTAAAGCTCTGCTTCATGCTTAAGTAAGTAGTTTATATTGTACAATTTTAGAAGTGGTTCGATATTATAAGGATTTCGATAGCTCTGGTTTGAACATAAGTGGGTAACTAGTATCTACGTAATCCTCTGAAACTAACCATTATATTTACTACCTTTATTAGATAATTTGCATTAACGTTATAAATCTAGTATCTTTTTCGAGCAGTGTGTTATGTTAATACATAGAAATATGAAAGAAAAATAATGGCGTCTTAATTAAAAATTATTTATTAATTGTTTTGTTCTACTAAACGTAGGTTTTACTGCATTTGCTTGATTGTAGTTTCTAAGGCCGGTATGTTATTGTGAATAAAGTTTTGGATACCGGTTTTGGCAGAATTGGCTAAGTAATCGAGCCCTTGTTTCTGAAAAAAAAAAACAATAACAATCAGAAAAAAAATAGCTAAGTAAGTCATCATTAGATATAACATTTAAAAAAGTATATTATGATAAAGCAAGTTTTCGAACGTACTATTTTGCTTATTCCGAAATCAAATCCTGGTTCAGCTTGAGCGCCCATCATCATTGACGCAACCAAAACGACGAAGAAGAAAAGTTTGAAAAACTGCATTTTAATTAACAACTGTAATTAATTCTTGTGGTAAGACTTGCGACACACAGAATGTTCGTCGTTACTGCCGATCAAATATTATATACAGGTGGTAAACAATCAAAACTAACGACTTAATTAATTATTGTTCTAGAATTGGTTTAAGTGATATATAATGAAAAATAATATTATCTTTTAAATGTAGATATTTGAAATAATGTATTTGTCGTTAAGTATTTCTTAATCAAACAAGAACCTAATAACTCTATATGTAATATTAATGTTCTGTGGCTTTCGTCGCAATACTGCACTAGCCAGGAGATTGTCGTATCGAATAACTAATATTATTAATGTTTACCTTATTATATTCAGTCTGCTTTTGTGCAAAAACAAAAAGTATTAATAAATAAATTAAATACTAATTAAAGCCGAGAATTTCAAACTAGCTTATTAATTAGGCCGTTAATATAATTGATTATGTAGTTAAATTTTAAGACACAAGTGTACCTAAAAGATTTGAGCATAGCACGTAAGGAATACAGTTCAGGAAGTCAGTAGAAAACATCACTTGATCAAAGATGCGTTTCGTCAAAGTTTTGTTTGTTGTGTTGGTAGCCGTTTTCATGATGATGAGCAGGGAAATGGACCCTTCTCGTCGTCGAATTTTCAATTACTGATCATAAAAAAACACGTTTTGGTAATTATAGGTAAGTTTAAAAAATGTATCAATATAATCGGTTTATTGTTTGATTGTTAATGCGTCCATTGTTAAATAAATCTTACCAGAATATTAACATTAAATTATTGTTATAATTTTTCTCCGTGGATAATTTCACCTGAACCTGCTTTGCTTTTGCATCTGCATGTCTTTTCTATGAATAATTCATTTGTCTGGACTTATATCACCACTTTTATAACTATAATTCGCTTTTATCATGTAACTGATGTGTACTTCTTAAAGTTAAAAAAGCCGACATAATCACTTTATTGATGCAACTGTATGTGAAATATTGGATAAGTCGTGAGAGTACCTTTAATAGAAGTAAATATTAATTATTAAAAATTAAATTGCATAAACCACATTATGTATTTTTTTCAGGTGATGGGTCCGGCCTGAAATTATACATCTCGATCGTGGTTGAATTCGAGCTGTACCTATTTAAATAAGTTATTAAATAATAATAAAAGTGTAAATAGCATGAAATAAATAATTTACTGCAAAATCTGCCGTCATAATTGTAAGTGCAGTAATCGACATTTTTGCAATTTTCACTTTTTTGCAAAAATTACACCTCAAGGGGCTAATCTATACATAAAAAAATATTTTTCATGTTTTTTTTTATTATAAACATGTTTTTTATATAACAAGATACGCAGTACTTGCACCAAATTATTACTTTTGCTAACAGGATATACAGTACTCAGCATGTGCTAGAAGGTTGTGCAGTACTTGCTATGGTTACTGCAACTTTATTTAACGTTCTAGTACTTTGCGACGAATACTAACTAAAGCTTAACGCAGTATTCAACATTGCTGCGTGTGAGAGTAGCAAGTATATTATAGACCTTTCTTGTGCTACTAAAACTAAACGCGGTATTCGACAATGCCACTTTGCCAAAACCACTTTGCCAAAACCACTTTTCTAGTACCTATTAAGGTCTGTTTTATTTCGTCACATATCCTCTGATAATAGTATCTGATAGCTGAAGTAAAAGGTTAATAAATCTTTCAACTAGTACCAGGCATGATAATAAGACACGATTAATAGATAGAAACGCAGTATTGAACACGTGCTAGGTGACTTTGCAGTAATGAACACAAATACTGCCTTTGGGCTTAGTGATACTTTCATGTTCACAAGTCTAGATGGTAGAACAAAATGCAGTAATGCGCATTTTATCCAAAATAAATAATAAAGTAAAGAAAAAATTACATCAATACAAAGTTTGATTTTTTTCTTATATTTCTGGTATATTTAAAACATTATTTAATTCAGACTTGTTGTGTAGATATCACAAAACACGTTTACCGCGTTTATCTCGGAACCGCCAATTTGCAAGTACTGCATTTACAATTATTAGGGCAGAAATACAGCTTTTTCTTTCCCCCCCCCCCCCTCACCATATTGAAATATGTGAAACAGTCTTTAATTAGTCTTAAATCTCCTTCTGCACAAGATGGAGTGTGTTCGTATATAAAAACAATGAATAATTCGAATTATTAAACCATGATTCCTTATGTTCGATAAAAAGTTACTAAATAATGTGACATCTTGTGACAACTCACATTTAATATTGTACATAGACGGCTACTATCGCTAGTTTCCCCTTGTGCCAAGCGAGAGCAGTTTTTAGTCTGAACCTAGTACATTTCGTTTTTCATTTAAGTTAATTTTCGCGCAACGAGAAACTTATATACGAAAAGATCGATGGTTTTGACATTGTCAGGATAATATTGGTGTTTTAGATAGATTTTTTAAAACGGCAAGCTCCATCTTCATACATAATTCACGACAACACTTGTTCACACTAGTGCTCACGGTTGAAACTCTGATAGGCTCACTCTATAGTTTCATATGCATACTCTAAGATATAAACCCAACATATAGACTGTCTGTTATAAACTGACTGTTATAAACAGTAAGAGTCGAACCCACGACCTACGTTGTCGATGTCTACGAACAAATACACTCAAAATTATATCACTATTTTACAAAATAAGTTAGTTAAAAATAAAATAGAAAATTTTATTATTTTTGCATAAGTTGCATGTGACCCCTTATGTTTTATACGGGAATAACACACCAGAAAAGAGCTTGATCCTGTGTTTTTGTTTCTGTAATTAGGGCTGGGCTGCAGGGATGAATGCTCAATTCACTCAGGGTTTTCAGAGTTACTCCATTTTAACGTATTCAGGGAAATGATTAAAATAAAACATAATTAAAATTTTAAAAGTACACAATTTAGAACAGTATTTATAAAAAATAAAATTAGGAATTTGAGTTTTCGAATAGACTTCGCATCTATTCCGTTTTGTTAATTTAATTTAAATTTCAGCAAGTATATTTAATACGCTACGTTAATTACGATAGATATTCGTTTTCAATTAGTGATTAAGGGTCAAGTTTACCGACGAAGCGCTAACGATGAATATTTAATTACGACCGACAATTTAGATAAGTATAAAAATTATTTAAAACAACTAGTTTCTTTATAATTCTGTTTATTTTTTTACTATATACAAATGAAGGACCTTTTTCTACCGACTTCAAAAAGTAGTTTTTTGTTACGCAATGTCTACAATTAACAATGGTCGATTTGAAAAAATCTTTTGTTCATCGATTTCCTCAGAGGTCGTCCGATATAAATTTCATTTAAAATCGAACCGGTCGTTTTAATAAATTCGTTATTTGTTACATTTTTGTGCAATAAATAATTCTTATTTATATTAATAAAAAACAGTTTAAGAGATCATCTTTTGTTTATTATTAGAGACGTGACGACCGAAGAGCTGTTTTTTTAAAGTTGATCTTAAAACAAACGAAGATAGATTAACCAGCTAGTGCGCCAATAGCTCCTGCCACTTTGATTCCAGTTCCAACAGCACCGACCACCTTCAATCCAATTTTTCCTACCTTAATTCCCTTATCCTGAAAAAAAAAAAACAATATTTAGTATCAGTATACTACATTACCGTAGACTAGCCGTAGCCCATTACAAGCAAGTACCACTCTATTCTGTTATGACACCATTAACAATCAGGAAAATGCAGGGAGGAAACAAATTAATCTGTTATCAAGGATCTGTAAGTGAGCAAGTGTGGGACATTAGGCCGTTATTATAATTAATTACGATTTACATATTTTCGAAATTATGAAAAAATGTGGATTGATCTAATTAACAATTTAACTAAGCAGAGCCAACGTTGTAAATATTCAATATACGTACCAATACTTTTCCCCATTTAATTTTGGGCTCAGGGTTGGGAGCAGCCTGAGTGCTCATCATCATGGTCAGAGCCAACAACACGACGAAGAACAGTTTGTAGAAATTCATTGTTGATGAGAACGTTGTGTACACTGTGATATGCGACACATGAATTGTACTTTCTTATTTCTGCTTAGATATTTTATACTAACAACAACTGAATCCAGTTAATGACTTAATGAAGTAAGTTATAATGTAGAAATGAATACTTAGTATTATATCAAGTTCTGATAAAAACCGCAGTTTTCAAATTAATGAAGAAGCTGACATAAAATTGATTATTAATTTTATTAAATCTTCAATTACATTGTTTTGTAAGATTAATCTTTACATTAGGACACTAAACTGAATGCCTCCTTACTTGTTAAGTTAAAAGGCATTCAGTTTTCTTTACAAAAAACAAGCAACTATTATAAAATATGGTGATAATATCTGCGCCTTAAAATAAGCATTTTATTGTGTTACATATAACATACTATCACGCCTGTATCCCCGAAGGGTTAGGCAGAGGTGTTCCAATGTACACCCACAGTTGGCATGTTTAGGTCCCATGTAATAGGGGGCGAGCCTATTGCCAATAACCGGCCAAAAATCCAAACTCCGACAGTAACTATTTTTGGCACAATTCATGCAAATATGGTATGCGAAAGACCATATAAAAAGTTGCGTTTCCGTACAGTCATCAGTTATTATAAATTAGTTTAAAAGTTAGAATTATAATTATTTACCACCTGATTACAATGTGCCAATTGTTTGCCAAAAGGCATTAAAGATGCGCAAATTACGGTTCAAACATATTTTTAATGACATTTTACATTAATATTACTTGTTACCGAACTAGTTATCAAAGAAGAATTCCAAAACTGTTCTATTACAATTACTTTAATTCATCAAGTCATTAACTGGATTCGGCTGTTGTCAGTATAAAATATCTGAGCAGAAGTAAGAAAGTACAATTCGTGTGTCGCATATCACAGTGTACACAACTTTCTCATCAACAATGAATTTCTGCAAACTGTTCTTCGTCGTGTTGTTGGCTCTGACCATGATGATCAGCACTCAGGCTGCTCCCAACCCTGAGCCCAAAATTAAATGGGGAAAAGTATTGGTACGTATATTGACTAACTTTTTTATTTAACAAGTGTGTAATGGTACACACTTTTATGGTTGTTTGAGAAAAAAAAACAATGTACAGTAATGAATTTTGACCCAGTGATTATGATTTTATGACAATTGCATAAATGTTTATTCTATTCCTTATATATTATTAATGATTGATGTGCTTATTTTGTTTTCAGAAAAAAGGATTGAAGGTAGCCAAAACAGGACTTGAAGTAGCTGGAGCCGTTGGTGCTTTTGCCGGATAAATGAATATTCCTACGCCAAGTAAATGTTACCTTATAATAGGAATAATTAACATAAATCTTAACTAGTGATGTGCAGTTTAATTATTTGTTATGAAATGAATATTAAACAAATTTATTTGAGATGACTCATGTATTTTTTTTATTACCTTTTACTAGAACGGCTAGGATTTAGTTAAATATTGCGTGTTTTACTGGTTCCCTCCACGATATGATATTCTTAATAAAATAAATAACATACACAGTCAAGGCTATAAGTTCAATAGCCACAACACTATCGAAATCGGAAACAAAACAGACGAAAAACAGAATTAATAAAAAAAAAATATATAAACTTCAAATGTGATTAAAATCACATTTGAAATTTCAATTAAAATATTGCCGGAAATTACTTCAGATTGTTGAAACCAAAATAATAATATAAACAGAGACATCATTTGACATAAATGCCTGCGCCTAAATGAAAAAAACGACTGCAATTGGAAACAAGCAAAAGTACAGTACCGATTTTGATGAATTTTGTATGGGACCTCTGAGGTGTCTAAAGGCGCGATTCCACCAGCGCTGCAGTGTGCAGAAATGTGCGACACTGTACTGCACAGTGTACGACACAGATGTTCACGCTGGTCGAATCACACGGGCAAACAATAACAAATTGTGCGCGAACATTTTAGAAATGTTGGCGAACATCTGTGTAACATTGTGCGCGCACACATGCATGCAGTACTCGTGTCGACGCGTACACGCTTGATGTTCGCGAGCTCAGATTTGTTTCGGAGCGAAAACATTTATTTGTACGCGCAAATGTTTAATAGGGTTAATTTTTTTATAATAAATATCTTAAATTTATTTCTACAATACTAGTACAGCACCTTCTTAAATACGAGTATACGCATGTAATGTTCTTTCTTTTTGGATAACTGTTTTAAACTCATAATTTAAGTTAAAAGATTAGCACTAAGCACATTGATTTTCGTTATCAACTAAAGATGCTAAAAAGGATAATGTAATTTAAGTGAAATATGTGTCAACTCTAGATATGCCTGCTGATCTCTTTACCAATAGGTTTATTATCAGCAAAGCATGATAAATTTTTAGGAAAGTTAAGATGTTCCTAATTAAAATTTAAGTTTGTTTATTGTTACTTGAGTTACTATTTATAAATATTTAGTTGAACTCATCTCAGCGCTCATGTTCGTGAACAAGTGTGCCATACTGTGCGTTTACAAAAGTTACGCACAGTCTTGCCGGTGGAGTCAGAAGCTAAACACGACACAAGCTTAGTGCGTGCAATGCTGGAGTTTTTCACAAAATGTTTGTAAACAAATGTGCTGCACACTATTTTGGTGGAATCGTAGCTTAACGATGAAAAAGAGAATTTCTGAATTCAATCAAGCATTGCAGATAGTAGATATGGAGTAACAAAAAGAGTAGAAAAAACTAACGTTGTGGAAATTTCAATTTGAGGGAAAGTACTCAAAATACTGAAACAGGAAACATCCTTTTCAAAACTTATTTATTTAGGAACTAGCTAGACTAGGCTAGATTGCGTCTATTCAAGATATGTATTTCAAATAGCTTTTTCTTCTCCAAGGCCTTACTTATCCATCTTTATTCCAAAGTAATCAAAAATTTTCTGTGTACCTATTAGTCGTGAAGGCGTTACAGCCATTACTTATTTTGATATCAGGTTCAATTTGTTACCACTAAATATGCATCATCACTACATAGTATAAAACAAAGTCGCTTCCCGCTGTCTGTCCCTATGTATGCTTAGATCTTTAAAACTACGCAACGGATTTTGATGCGGGTTTTTTTAATAGATAGAGTGATTCAAGAGGAAGGTTTATATGTACAATACATGCATAATATAGTGGAGGAACACGGATAATCTTAGAGATTTCTAATGTAAGGTCGAAAATAAACATATTTTTTGCGCTTTCATTTCAAACGCTGGATGAACCCTACGAGATAAATCAAAATAATGTACTACAGTATTGTGCACCTTAAAAAGGTCTACAAAAACGTCCGCGATGGTATATGTTTATCTCTTAGGGATAACCCACAATAACCATTTTTTATCGTTTATTTATTGCTTATTTACGAAAAAGCGTAGCAATACAGTATTAATCCTTATCCAATTAAGTACCTTTAATAAATTGTTAATGTAATATAGATCAATATTGCCCTATACAGCATGTAATTTAATTGAATATTTTCAAAGATATTACAAATTTAAAATGCAGGTTCATAGCGGTTACGGCGGTAACGGGCCGGGGCCCGGGGGGCGCATGCCAATACCCAATAGTGCGTCCAAGCCTGTGCTTCGCCCTACAGAACTTTATGATTGTGTAGTTATATTTGGTATCAGCGTTGCACCCGAGCAAAGCCGGGGCGGGCCGCTAGTTAGAAATAAATTATGAATGAATTAATGTAGCTCTGGTTCACTATTTTTGGCGATAGTTAGTGGCTTACACATAATGTATAGGGTACCTACATACCTAGTACATGCTGCCGTACACTTTTTCGTAGGACTCTTAAATATAAACATAACATATCATCACGCCTGTATCCCCGAAGGGGTAGGCAGAGGTGTACCAATGTACCTACACAGTTCGCTGATATGTTTAGGTCCCATAATACGGGACATAATACGGAGACATAATATGGGTCTCGGGTCGTCTCTGGATGAGGCTGGCACAGGACCGTATATTATGGCACGAAAAAGGGGAGGCCTATGCCCAGCAGTGGGAGGAAAAAGGCTGTGGATGATGATGATGATGATGAGATGGTATAAATTATATTATATATATTTCCTCTTTTTACTGGAGCAGCAAGCGAATATTCTAAACTTTGAATGTAGTTTTGTTTAATTTTAGAAACAATGGATTGCTTTGTTTATTTTCTGTGGTATAATCTCCAAAATTAAGAGTGAGTACTATCTCCAGGTGGCACTGTTAAATAACAATCTGTCTAGTTTAAGATATTTTAATTGGAGTTTCTATTATAATTACATTAATTTATAGATTTTGAATATATTTTTTAAGTATCTTTCCAATTACCATTAGTGTCTGAAATCAAGTCGTCAATTAACAGAATTCTATTGTGTTGAGTATATAAGACCTGACCGTCAGTATCGAGGTACAATTCGTGTGTAGCAACCCGAAGTACAACTATCCACAACATGAAGTTCTTCAACCTGTTCATCTTCGTAGTCCTGGCTCTGAGCATGATGATGGGCGCGCAGGCCGCTCCCGAACCCGAACCTAAGATCAAGTGGGGAAAAGTCATTGTAAGTATCATAACTACCGTCAATATTTACCATTTATTGTTTTTTTTTTTTTTTAAGTAACCTGTAATGAACATTAATTAAGAAAACAATAGGTTAAGATCTTCATTCAACAAAAATGCTAGTTTCAAAATTATTTTAGGTGATAGGTAATTATAATAATTTTTCTTTTGTTTTCAGAAAAATGGTCTTAAAGTAGCCGGCAAAGTCCACGATATGATCAAGGATCACATGTCACAAGAATAAAAGAGAACAAAGCACCAATGATACAGAAGTCTTTAAATAATTATGTTTAATTGAAACGGTTTTTAATAAAACATATTGCAAAAATCTTTTTTTTTATTAATTGCTTGAATATTTTTTTAAATGTATTGTTAGTAAGTAGTGCAACACATCCGATGAATGTATTACCATGATTCCACAAGAATTAATTGTACCTCTACCTACTGTATAAAAGTACACAATTTAATTTGAACCTCAAATAACTATTTGTAGAAAGTTTCACACTTCCTTGCTCAGCTATCTGTTCATAATAAAATGTGTCTATTAAGAAGACTACATATATTTGATTTTTTAATGTAACGTCATCAGTTCAGAAAAAGGTTTTTTTTTTTCATTTCAGACTATAAGAATATGAATAAATTTTATTGTACATTATTTCATTGTTTCTTAGGACTAGAGGATATTAAGTTTTACGTTTACGAATATTTCGCAGTCTTCAGTTTCCAGTTACAGTTTACGATTTGTAGGCACAGTTACGGTTTCATTAACGTTACCATGTATTAAATATCCCTTCAAAAACATACATTTAAAATGAGAGCCAAGTTCAATATTATGTTATGTGCCTTGGTTGTTGTCTTCAACGACAAAAAAAGTATTATCTAAATGGGTGCCAAGTTCAATGGCCAGTCCTGAACTTTATTTATTTATAACGTAACATATTATTTCTTCTTATAATATTATGGATATTATACTATAGCCTAAGGTGACTTGGCTAGTTTTTATATACGAATTATTATATTGACTTATACATAAAACCAATTAACTATTTGATTAAAGTACTCCTTATATCCTAAAACAAAGTCTGCAAGCGAATATATCTTACTAGCATAGTTAAGACACAATAGTAGCTATTGTGTTATAAAATTTAATTAGGTCGCCGGCGCCGGTCGTAACAAAAGTTGGTTACATTTGTTTCGAAATATTAATTCTAATTCAAATAATTCGTTTCATCTTGTACACAGGGTGCCCGGTAAATAGTGCGATAACCTGTAGTGGCTGATACCTTAGGTGACGTAACATACTTATCATCACGCCTGTATCCCCGAAGGGTTAGGCAGAGCTGTATAAATGTACACCCACAGTTTGCCGATATGTTTTAGGACCCATGTAATAGGGGGCGAGCCTATTGCCGCTAACCGGGCACAAATCCAAACTCCGACCTGCTACTGAGTATTTCATAGAAAACCCCAACAATACCTTGGTCGACCTGGGAATCGAACCCAAGACCTCTAGCGTAGCAGTCGAGCTTAGCGCCACTAGGCCAGCGAGGCAGTTAGGTGAAGTACTATCAAATAAACACAACATATGTTCACCGATCGTGAAGAACGTTTAGACTTATTGCAAAACTAATGTTCCACATTATGTTCCTGACTGTTAAGTACCACTACCTGTCTTAGTCTGGAGAGACACGCACGGTAAGAATTTAACACGATATGCTCTAGGTAAAGTATGGTAGTGAAAACGTTGCAATATCGGTATATTTATGTGATTTTAATAAGCTTTTTATAAGAAAATCATCAACTTCAAGAACTCTATAACTTTATTTCGACTTAAGGGAGGCGACTCTGAACACTAATGTATGTAGTTCAATTTGTAACGCACGGGGTAGGTCCCCAAAAAGGTGTAACTAGTTCCTAATATACCTAGCTAGCCAACTATAACTAGTTTCTAATATCTTATGAAGAAAACAAAAAAATAAATTATAACATGTTTTATTAAAAACGGATTTTCAATATTCCACATTATTCGGCGCCAATGCCATTGTGTGTCATCAGGAAATGGTTCCTTGTCTTCTTCTATTCTTGTGACATGTGGTCCTTAATCATATCGTGCACCTTTCCGGCTACCTTAAGACCATTTTTCTGAAAACAAAATAATAATTAGTAAAAATATCGCTTAAAACGACTATGACTTTACCAACCATGGGACTGGAAGATTTTTACTGGTCATTTCAAACATTTTTGTTGTACAGTAAATAGGTATATTTTTATACTTACAATGACTTTTCCCCACTTGATCTTAGGTTCGGGTTCGGGAGCGGCCTGCGCGCCCATCATCATGCTTAAAGCCAAGACTACGAAGATGAACAGGTTGAAGAACTTCATGTTGTGGATAGTTGTACTTCGGGTTGCTACACACGAATTGTACCTCGAGACTCCTGGTCAGGTCTTTTATACTGACAATAGCCGAATAGGTTACAACTATTAGCTTAATGTCTCAGGACAAGTTTTGAGGTTTTCACTGGTCATTAATGTAAAATTAATTACCATATTACAGAAACAGGTTGAACACCGCTTTGTCTTTAATATTTGTAACATCGCAACAACAAATTGAAATTCAATTAAAAACATTTGATTTCTCGAATTGTTACATTAATTGCATATTAATAACCAGTTAGGTTTACAATCTTAATACTATCGGTAAAAAACCTAATGAATTTGGTTTAGGAGAATATAAAAGGCTAGATCTGGAGTAACGAGGTGATTCGTGTGTCACAACTCGAAGTTTTCACAATTTTCATAAGAATGTATTACGCTAAGGTTTTCTTGCTTGCCTTATTGGCTATTTCTCTCTTGATGGGCACGCAGGCAGATGATGATGAGCCGAGGTTTGGAAAAGCAGGGTAAGTAACATTTGCTGTTTCGATTTGGATAGCTTTGTTTAACAATAACCTCAATATTTATTTATTTTACAATTTATGTACACAACACTAATAAAGGACACATACACGACGTTAAGATAAAGAGTTTTGCTTGTAGGAAACATAATTTTGAATTTAAGAAACTTGAAGTAATAAAAAGGAACCAAATGCTATGAGATTTATTTTAATTTGAGGTGAGGAGGCATGTTTTTTATCGATGACATAGTATTATCGCATAGATACATAGAAAAAAAATGCTGTCGTATTGAAAACGTTCTTCTTTTGAGGTCGGTTAAAAAGATACCAAAGTAAGTTCTAAGTCTGAAATTGAACTAATCTTAATTAAACCCCAAAAATTAAATAATTATGACAGTCATTCAGCAAAGTATTATAAGAATAGATAATATTAATATTGAAATATTTTATTTCCAGAAAACGGTGAACTCCCAAGATTTCAGGACCCACTCTGAGAAGGATTTGAAAAAAATGTACAAAAGCGACAAATAATGTGTGTACTAATAAAGTGA
Organism: Autographa gamma; assembly: GCA_905146925.1. NCBI lineage: Eukaryota > Metazoa > Arthropoda > Insecta > Lepidoptera > Noctuidae > Autographa > Autographa gamma. The sequence continues at coordinate 6,379,631 of LR989858.1, forward strand.
ATAAATATTTAATGTTAGTATTTTTTTTCATCCTCACCTTCGTGAGATAAATTACTAGTACAAGATAGTAAACAGTTACTCACGTATATATTAAGGGAAAATAAGAGGTTATGAGTTTGGGTCCCAGTTGGACTAGTAACTAGTATGACTTGAATCCAGTCGAGTTTGAAACTAGTCGAGCTTCTCCAATAATAATCTGTGAGTAAAGTCGATTAGTGACATTGCTTTATTTGATAGTTATAAATTATTATTAGTAAGAGCGCTAAATAATATATGTAAAGGGCATGTCAATCTTTGTCCAGTCAGTCTGTGTTGGCTAAAATCCATTCGATCCATGTGACGGATTTTCATATTTTAGGCAAAGTTCAACAAAATGTCATGGAATTTATTTGTACAGATCACTAACATTTAAGAAAAACTGTGAGAACATCACAAAAAGTTACCTATACGATACCCACGATAGTCTCCAGCGACGATTAGTAAATAAGCTATGGGTAGCTTTGATAAACGTTCTGCGGTCTTGCGCTATCTTTCTCATTATCTTTTCTTATGACCTATAAGCTATGAAATTCTCAGTAGCAGGTCGTAGTTTGGATTTGTGCCCGGTTAGTGGCAATGGGCTCGCCCCCTTTTACATGGGACCTTAACATATCGGCGAACTGTGGGTGTACATTGGTACACCTCTGTCTAATCCTTCGGGGATACAAGCGTGATGATATTTTATGTTATGTAAGCTGGTTAATACAGCATTAAATGAGAAATGCTATCATCATGCCATGATTATTACAAGCTACCTCAAACTGACACCCGTACAATGGCAAGAATAGCGCCTCCGAACGTTCGTAGAGCTGTCGCTAGTTCCATTGAGAGGTCGAAAATGGATGAGGATACAAGGCACCCTCTACATAGACATACTCCCGAACAGCAAAGGCTAAAAGCCGCAAAGATAGCGCGTCCCTCTTCTCCCTCCCGAATACATAGACACAACTAACCTAAGGTGTACATGTGGCATCACTCCCTAGACGATGGAACAACTATTATCTTGTCATTCATGCCTTTACACCGGCACGAAGCAGCGATGGACGATTTAATGAAAGCTCGTAGCAGAATTTTAGGCCGAGACAATACATATAGATTGCCATCGAGACTATAAGTAAATTACTTACTCATACAGTTGTATGTAGCCTCAAACGCTGCGATAGCCGCGGATGCGTCACAAAAAGTCACATTGTCTTATGCGGCAACAGCTGCGTTCACCTTCAGAGGCAAACATTTGACACGACTACCAGTGGGTCTGTCAGACTCGCTTTTTTACTATCCCTTTCGTTATAACAAGTGACGAAAGTTAGACTTTAAAATATATAAATGCAATTCTAAACTATCATATTTTTTTTGTGACTTAAATTTAGATAGCTCTCTCTGACAGAAGTCAGTCGAATTCGCGCAAAATATATTCACATTCTATTACCATGGATGCATGCGCCTGACTGAGGTAGAGGTCGAAAGGCGTCAGGCACTTCATTGCGGCCTGCTACTGAGGGACTTACAATAAGCTCTCGATCTCTCGAATTAAAACATTATTGTGTTTTAAAAAAGAGATGCAACCAATTTTTTTTAATAACTTTAAATTTGGGCTCTTGTTCAGAGCCAGACTACAAAAAAGAACATAAGATATTTATGCTGACTAAACCCGCATAAATTACAATTAATGTGTTAAGACAAGTTTTGAATTTTTCACTGATAATTAATGTAAAATTAATCACCATATAACAAAAAACAGGTTAGAGACCGCTTTGTATAGGTAAAGAACTTAATAGATTTGTTTTAGGAGAATATAAAGGGTGGATCTGTGGTGAAGAGGTGATTCGTGTGTCGCAACTCGAAGTGTTCACAATTATCATCAAAATGTATTACGCCAAGGTTTTATTGCTTGCCTTATTGGCTATTTCTCTCATGATGGGCGCTCAGGCAAAGCCCAGGTTTGGATATGCAGGGTGAGTGAAAAAAACAAATGAAGTACTGATTGGATGTTGTTTTTTAATTTTAACTTAATAAAGAAAACAACGCCTTAAAAAAATTGGGACAACCTCTTAGTTGTTGACAAAAATCATTTTAGAAGTTTATTATAAGTTGCCTTTTAAACATGCACCTAACAAACATACAAAAAAGCACTTTGAATTCGGAATCTTCTTCTTTTAAAGTCGATTTAAGAGTTACCTTAAACCGACGACCTCCGTGGTCGAGTGGCGTACGCACCGGTTTCAAGGTGTCGTTAGGTCTGAGATCCCGGGTTCGATCCCCGGACGGGTCAATGACAGTCAATGTGGAAACCATATTTTCTACATTGTCCCGGGTATGGGTGATTGTGGTACCTTCATTGTTTCTGAATTCCATAACACAAGTGCTTCAGCTACTTACTTTGGGTTCAGATCAATGTATGAGATGTTTTCCGCATTTATTTATTATTTATGTATTAAATCTAAAGTCTTCTGCTAGCCGTTTAAAATATGAGAATAGATTTTATTCATTCAAAAATATTTTTTTCCAGAAAACGGTGAATAAACAAGATTCCAGGACCCAAAGCAAAAGTATTTGAAGAACAATGTACTGAAGTGAAAAAAATGTGTGTCCTAATAAACATGTTAATAATTTGAAATAAGTTTTTTTTTTTGTATCCATAGTAAGAATATTTAACTAGTATATAAGATAGAAATCAACGTTCGACAGAAGCAGTATCGAAAAAGAAGGTAAATCATCTTTTGAGCACATCATGTATTGCGTAAGAGATACCCCAGCTTTGCCATATGACAAGAGCCCTATAAAATATTCTCAAAAAATCCAAATCCAGATTTAAAGTGTACTTTCAGTGATTTTAATTCTTAAATTCAAAATACGAGTAGTATGCTGGCGAATAGATGTCACAATTATTTGAATGACATAGTTTTTGGTAACCTTTGCCTATTAGTTTCTTTTTATTAGCCTTTGTTAGAACCCATAGCCACGCAAAGCAAACATAATTATTAATTGGATTCATTAACACAGTATTTAATAAAAAAACAAAATAAATAAAAATCATTGTTAATAAATGAAAAAGTTTTCCATTATAATATTAAAACTTTTCAATGCATATTATTATTTATTATTATTATTTTCAGCCATTGTTGTCCCCACTGCAGGGCAAAGGCATTAATGCATAATAAACACTTAATAGGTCAATAACTGTTTCGATCATAAAGCTATCCTATATGAAAAGTCAGCTAATAACCATACCTTAATATTTAAACTATATTTTCTGAACTTGATTTTCATAGAGATAAAATCTTTCCTTTTACAACAGCATTTAAATTGGAAGAACCATTTTTAACTGACTAAAAAAAAGAGGTTCAATGAATGTTTGTTATGCGATAATCTAAGGCAATTGTGGAAATACCTATGGATCAGAGTAATCCATATTAATTAGCTATATCTGGCAACATAGTTTGTGAAAAAGGCTATGCAGATGATGTGGTCCCACACAAATCTTATCTTTTATTATCTAATTTATCAAAATCGATCCACTAGCTTTGTCTTTTTACGGTAATGAAAGATCGATTTAAAAAATCTATATCTATAGCTTAGTAGATAATATTCATCAAAATTAATCCAACTTTTGTTTTTTTTTTTTTCTGGATAAAAAGTAACACCGTATTGGAGGATTGATATAATCATGAAAATATGTTTTAGTATATACAGGATTTTTTAGTTTTTGTTAGTTTAACTATACTTTATAATAATATTTTGATGTGGTCAATAACTGTGTTGTCTCATAACGTTTCATCATTTGTGTTTTATGTTAATAGTATTCCGAAAACAGTTTTAAGAAATGCATGTTGTTTGTAGCTGTGTATACTTCAAGTGACACACTAATTGTATCTCAATACTGCTGGTCTGCTCTTTTATACTGACAATAGCCGAATAAGTAGTAACTATTAGCCTAATGTATCAAGACAGGTCTTGTAATCTTCATTGATAATTAATGTAAAATTGATTACTTAATTATATCATCTAATTTCTTCAATCATTACTCAAATTGCAAATTAAAAGCCAGTTAGGTTTTTAATCTTAATATTATCGGTTAAGAACTTACTAGATTCGATTTAGGAGAATATAAAAGACTGGATCTGGAGCAAAGAATTGATTCGTGTGTCGCAACTCGAAGTATTAACAATTCTCATCAAAATGTATTACGCCAAGGTTTTCTTGCTTGCTTTACTGGCTATTTCTCTCATGATGGGCGCTCAGGCAGAGCCAGATGAGCCCAGGTTTGGACAAACTGGGTAAGTTGAATAAACGAATGCAATTTTTCATGAATATCCTAGTTACATCAATATTTATTTTCGGAAACTGTTTATTATGAATTTAAAAACCTGTTTGATAAAATGAGCCGGTGACTATGAGATTTATATGAAATCCAAGTTTGTGCCGTATCGAAGTAAACAAAAAATCAATTCGATTAACAGTTTCCAGTAAATATAGCAAACATACAAAAAATGTGCTTTTGGACTGAGAAATTCCTTCTTTTGAAGTCGTTTAAAGAGATACCTATGTAAGTCCCAACTTTGCAACTTAACTTGTATGTAGATTATATTATTATGACAATTTATTCAGAGGTGCCAGAGTCTCATATATAAATATAGATATGTTATTAATAATAAAACATTTTGTTTCTAGAAAACGGTGAAGTACCAAGATGCAGGACCCGATCCGCGAAGTATTTAAAGAATAATGTACTAACGTGAAAAGTCATGCGTGTCTTAATAAATTTATTCATGTGAAGGAAGGTTTTTTCACCCCCTCTTTTATGACTACGTTACTTATGTACTTACTAGTACTTACTCTAAAATAAATAAATATATATCTATAGGCAAATACCTTGGGCCGGACTCCAAAATCAGAGACAAGGAACAATCAAGCAGAGCAGAGAAGTCTTTATTCAGGCCCGACTCTACAGCGAAGTGTGAATAACGAGTTCCTTTATTCCGGATATCTAAAGTCCTCCTGTTTAAGTTATAGGAGATATGGTAAATTAGGAGATGCAATGGTAATAAATGCAATGTCTCTAGAGATATATACAGTTAAAAACTGGAACCGCCGTACCTGCTTTAATGCCATTATTTATTTTACCTCAGGTATACCATTGTAGATTTAAAATAAGTATTTTGTTCTTTTAATAATTTATTAAAGCATTTAATTGCTATTTTACAAAGTGTGAATCATCCTGATGTGCTGCTCCGTTTCTGTACTTATTATATGTGATCCTTAATGATATCGTGAACCTTTGTGGCTACCTTAATACCGTTTTTCTGGAAATAAATAAAACACATATTAGTTTTCTAATGGTTAGGTAAGTAGATTTGCATATAGCAACTGGACTAGATGACGATCTACTAAAAGCTAGCTAGTAAAGGTTTTATAAGTCGAGTAGTTAAGTTTTTTTTTAATTAATCAGAAAGGCATTAGACACATTCTGTTTCTATTTGACATATTAAAAATATATTTTTCATTGTGTAATAAATATAGCACGCAGTTCTTTATAGCAAAATTTTAAATTCCTAGTATAACAGAAAAAGTATTCATATTGCTACTTACTATGACTTTTCCCCACTTGATCTTAGGTTCGGGTTCGGGAGCGGCCTGCGCGCCCATCATCATGCTCAGAGCCAGGACTACGAAGATGAACAGGTTGAAGAACTTCATGTTGTGGGTAGTTGTACTTCGGGTTGCTACACACGAATTGTACCTCGATACTTCTGGTTAGGTCTTTTATACTGACTGTTACCAAATTCAGTTAATGATTTATCGTATTAGACTATTGTATTAAGTCAAGTTGGCAATTTTTAACTAACATTAATTAATGGAGATATAATTATCATGTTATGTAAAGTTTGACTTACGTCTCTTAAGTATTCGGAAGCAATCGTCAAGAATAATTTTTAACAAAAAAAAAGCGACTTCATAACAAAACTAAATAACTACGTTATTTAAAAACCCTCTATTTTGAAGGCGGAAAAAAAAATACAACCGAATTGAGAACCTCCTTTTTTGAAGTCGTTTGATAAAACAATAGATCAGATATAACAGCTTTTACCAGAATAAATGAAAATCAAAGAAATCTTGCAGAGTATCAGAATACTGGTAGGTTCACATTTATGATGATCGGGTATATTAAGTAGGGACAATATTTTCTATACTTGTGGATAAAATGCAGTAGAAGATTCATGCCAAACAAAAACATTTACATTAAAAAGATTTTATTTCAACAAAAACATGATGTTGAAGTACTTATTTCTTCAATCAATCTTCACCCTGGATCTTATCGACTTTATGATACCCGTCTATTCTGTAAGAATAAAAATATGTTTATATTAAGTATATCTACATTTATACTATGTTAAGAAAATTTCTTTTAGAAAACGTTTATTCAGTAAATGGACATATGTCACTCAGTTGAAAGGTGTTACTGAGCGTTTTTTTCTTTGTTGTTTGTTCTTGTGTAATAATCTTTTATTGTTCATTCTTCATACGTACCGGGAATTTAATAGGCTCGGGTTCAGCTTTCACACCCATCATCATGGTCAGAGCCAAGACAGTGAACAGGAACAGCTTATAGAAGTACATTGTCAATGTAGACTTGCCTCGTTGTGTATACTTCAAGGTGAGACAGAAGAATCGCGTCTCGTAACCTGATCTCAACTTTTATACCGAAAAATGAGCCCCAGTAACGACAAGATGTATTAAGATGTCGTTTGACAGTTCTATACTTATAAACAAACAAGATATACATCAAATATGCTGTTCAAAATTATTCTAGCATGTCTTAAACAGGTGTACCTGTGTTATTGGTTTTTATAAGGTAGTACTTCTACTCTTAGGGGTTCATTACTTTCCTTGGGCCTCAATATCCAAAACAGTCTAGGTACAGATCTATCCATTTAACTTTGATAATTCGTTATTTTGCATTGTAAAATAAAATATTTCATATTATATTCCAATATATAACAATAAGATGTTCGAGCGTAGTTACGTAATGCCGCCAATCGAAATTAAATTGCTCAAATCGTTAACAAATGACAAATTCAGGAAATATAGTTACCATTTCCAATTTACCGTCATTTAGACAGTATAAAAGTACTCTAAAAGACTTTCGACCAACATTTCGTGTCTAGTAACTCGACGTAAAAATGTATTTTATTAAACTGTTTTTCTTTGCATTACTTGCCGTTTCCATGATGGTGGGCGTGCAGTCAGCATTTAAATTTCCCAAGCCAGGAGGCATCCCCACGGTATGTATCACAAAAAGCCAAATAAAAAATAACTTGTTTCGGTCTACGTACTTTTCAATCTTGACTTTATGAACTTAAAGAGGCTTTAATTTTTACCAATTCTTGAATTAGTACGAACAATATAAGTTTACAATTAGTAAGTACAATTTATACAACGATTAGGAGTAATTTAATTCGCCAAAGATATTGCAATTTTAATTTGCCGTGTAACGTATACAGGGTTTTAACTGTCCAACCCGAAAGGGTATCACAATCACATACCCAAAAATCAAAATCAAAATATGGTTTATTTCAAGTAGGCCTTTTAAAAGCTCTTTTAAAACGTTAAATTCTTACTCTAGTTGCAGGTTCCAAAATTTCATTCCAATGGAGAAGAACCTAAATAAAAGGAATGTTCATGCTAGTCACAATAATAATTAAGTTTTAATGACCATTTTTTAAAACAACTCTGGATAACATGACGTGCCATTGACTGGTTAAATACATTTTTTCTTCCAGAAAACGTTGCAGAAGATGTTGGAATACGCATGCGCGCATCAACAAGAATTCCCCAAATTGGAGTTGAAGCAAATATGTCCCCAAAACTAAAGGCTTAATGATATGTTATCTGATTCGAATTATGTTTGATGTAATTGCATGCAGACATTAAATATCGACCTTGTTTCTAAGCAGTAAAAGTTATTTTTCAACCGTAACCCTTTTCCCCGGACATTGAAAGGAAATCAACCTATCACAATCTTCACGCAGAATTTTGGCAAATAACACTTTTATAACGCTATAATTAAATTAGACAAAGTACTTTCTTCAGTAAGGTATATTTAAGGCGTAGCTCTTACTTATAAAACTATATTTTATAATATCGGCTGTAGGTAATTGTCCTAATTAAAATAATATCCGGGACAACTCACACACGGTCACAAACTAAGCAGAGCTTGTACTATGGTAAACAGACAACTGATGTACATACTTATTTACTTCTTATTGATAATAAAATAATACCAGAACCATTCGTACATAGAACCAACTCCCATGCACATCACACAAAGATTTTCCAGCGAGGGAATCGAACCCACCCAAATAAAAGGTCAACCAAATGTAGGGCCGGTTTTTCCAACAGCACATAATTTTTATTCGAAAGCTAAAATTCACGTCTGGCAGAGTTTGTATTGAAGAACTGTCAAGTGTCAAGTTTTCCTCAGATAAAATGATCTAGCGTTAAAATATAAAGTTTCGTTGGACTTTTATTTGCGCCTAGTAGCGCCATTTAAACCATTTTTCTCTTTCTCGTCATTTCTCTCAGTGTCAGCGTCATTTTTCCCCCGAACTTATTCCTGGATTGATACCAGTGTGACGTATTTACTAAAAACTGGATTGTTTTTATTTGAGATGACCAACAATTAAAAATAGTATTAAGTATATTTTAGTTGTATACTTCGAGTCACCAGATGATCGAACCCTGAATTTGAACTCTGATAGAAGTAAACAAATAATATAAAACTAAGTTGTTTTATAAAATTTGTAAGTTTAGAAGAAAGAAACTACTTTATTACGTAAAATGCACCATTATTTTATAAAGATATTCATTATATAAATAAAACCGTAAAATTCAAACGGAAAATGAATAAATCAGTTTTATATTAGACCTGTTTTAATGTATGGTTCAAAATTTTGGACAGTGAAAGGATCGCATGTAGCTGAAATGAGAATGTTCCGATGGATGACAGGAGTAACGAGATTAAATATGATGAGAAATGAGTATATTAGACAAAGCTTGAAAGTAGCGTCCCATGAAAAGATAAGAGGCAACCGTTTGTCATGGTATGAGAAGGGATAAAAGTCACAACAGCTAAACAGTTATGTATTATGACTGTAAATTGGTATAATGTAGGTAGACGAAACCGAAAAAGAGATGGATGGATTTTGTATAAGATATGAGAAAGGAAGGAGTAAATGCTAAGATGGCGAGTAGTAGAGATAAGTGGAAGCAGAATGCATGATGCGCAGGCACCAAAGATGAAGATGATGATTCAGGGTAGGTATCAAACAACCATTTATATTTTTAATAATTTATGAAAAGTTATTTTCTTATTGTAAAATACATCATCTAAACATGGTACGTTGCATCGTAGTCTGATCCTATTATATGTGATCCTTAATAATGTCGTGGACTTTTTCGGCAACTTTCAGACCATTTTTCTGAAAACAAAAAACAAATGTCAATAAAATTATACAAAGTAAGAATTATGAAAGTAGGAAATTAACTATATATTTGTGTTTATATTTTATTTATGCTGTTGTTGATACATTTATTTAACATTGATTCAAATAAGGATAAAAGATTTTTTGTGGATTATGTATACACAAAAAAAAAACAAGCTTCTACACAGATTGGGTAACATTACCTTTGAACATATTTTTAGGAAAAAATAAAAATCGATACTCACAAGTACTTTTCCCCACTTAATCTTAGGTTCGGGTTCGGGAGCGGCCTGCGCGCCCATCATCATGCTCAGAGCCAGGACTACGAAGATGAACAGGTTGAAGAACTTCATGTTGACGGTAGTTGTACTTCGGGTTGCTACACACGAATTGTACCTTAATACTCCTGGTCAGGTCTTTTATACTGACAATAGCCGAATAACTAATGATCTAGTAGAAGTAGTAGTTTAAGACTAATGTAACAACCTAATGGGCGAGTTCGTTACATAATTGTTGTTAATTAATAAGATTATAAGTAGGTATTTTTAAATCACATAAAATGTAATGACTATTGAAAGTTACCTTATTAACCTTATGAACCTACCCAAAAAAAATGATGTTTTATAATAGTAGTATAACAGCCTCATATGAGATAGTTATTAAGTCGATATATAGCATGTATTTAACTAAAAAAGGCCTAGCTGTTAGTATCGAAATTACCGTAGAATAAGGCTAGCAGTAGTTATACTTCTTATAGACACCAACAGAATTACAAACTTAAGTCAAAACTGCAGAGTCACACTATTTTCATAGGCTATAAAGTATATTTTTTTTGTAATCATTCAACTGTGCTATGCAAATTCAGTTTACGAAACCATTAAATAAATTTATCCATAGCAACACCCTAAATCCCTAACCAGTTGGCAAAATAATAAATTAAATACTCAAAGGATTTATAGCTCGTAAAACAAGTGTTTGTGGAATTTTATTATCTACTGAAAAGTTCTTGGAGTATTGACGGAATTGGTTAGATGGAAAAATTGCTTTATATGCGCATTTTGCAGATAGCTACCATTTAATGAGGTGGGGTGGAAATAACTTCAATAATGCTTTGATTTTAAAATGTATTATTAACCAATTTTATTTATTTATTTATAAATTAATGTACACACACAACAGACAAGCACAAGTAATTAACACATACAGAACAAAATATAGGTACAAAGGTATATATTTATGTATTTAAATGTGAAGGGGTGGCATGTTTTTAAATAAACCTTGTTTAAAAAATATTTTCTTATTTTGTTATCACCCTGATGTGCCGCTACGGTGACTGTGATGTGTTGATATTGATTTCGGCCTGTTTAACTCTGTGGGCGCTGCAATAAAATACATATTACATCAGTATCCGACGGTTTACTTGTAAGGGTACTTCCAGATATCTTATACATACGCGGGAGAAATAATATTATATATATTTCTGTTAAGCGTAAACAGTTTACTCGTACTTATTATTTGCGGGAACCCGACTGTTCAGTCTATTAGGGTTTATTCATGAACTGACGTGGTACCGGCGCAAAATCGCCGTTCAGGTTATCTCTAATCAATGTTTATGAGAAAACCGTTTAAGGTAAATCGTTGATATGTCTTGGTAATATTTCAAGGCATGTTTTATGTTTATGATACTTACGAATATTTTCCCCCGCCTGCGTCTAGGCTCAGGCTCTGGAGTAGCATTAGCGCCCATAATCAAGGTCAATGCCAAAACCGAAAACAAGAACAGTTTCAATAAATGCATCTTAAGAGATGTGTGTTCTTCGAGTTGAAACCAAAGAACTGTTGCACGTTAATCTTGATCCAACCATTTATACTGAGAGTAATGCAACGTTGTATTAAGCTAATATGTTTAAAGATTGCTCTTCACCGATAAACAAAATCGTTTTTGAGATAAATGTAACGAAGTACCCTATTAATAAGTTGTTAAACACCGATCAGTAAGTGTGAGCCTACGGCAATGTATCATTGGTCCAGAATCTTTAATTATTGATTTCCCAATCAATTCAACTATAAGTACCACCTAGGAGACAAAATATAAAAGTTTCCATTTCCCTCCATCGCATGCGTAAAGCAAAACAAATTTTCAATTATACAACTTGATGGATTAAACTTTCGACTGTTATTTTATATTTTATGCCATTTTTTCGACTTATTTTTTATATTCACCAATATGCGCCTACTTTATTTGCAAATTTTGATAATTCCTTAAATTATTTTAATTATTAATTAATGATGCCAATTTCTTGTTATACATCTAATCATATAAGTTAAGTTAAATTTTATTTGTGTATTCCAATGTTATATCTAACCTAATCTTAAGAACAAAACTAACAAAATAATTAATTTAGTAAATTTAAGCCGTTTACCTATAGTGCATGTGGTGTTAGCCTATAAGTGATTGTTACACTTTCAAATGTTTTTTTGTCATTTCTAAATGTAATGTTATGTGTAAACAATCGTTGGCTGACTTTAAATAAATAAATATTCAGCACTTCATATTTTCATACCCAAGTAAACGTTATCTATACTCTGCCCAATGAAGATTTTCAAGAATTGCTGCTTAAAGTATAATCCAACTCATTTATGTAAGCTATAAGGATACTATTAATGCCCAATTATGCCTATTTACAAAACTCCCTCCATTTTGATTATCCTTCAGGGATTTATAATGGGTACTCTAAAAAGCGATTGCGGCATTTTATTGCCAACGAGTTCAGGAAGTTTTAGCCCCTCGTCGTTAGAATGAGACGATTTGCAACAATAACAACGATTACTTTAAACAGTTTAGAGCTAAAACTAATAAGATATTCAGTATTGATTTTCTGCTGTTTTAACAAAAGCAGCATACTAACACTCATATAGGTAGCATATACCCGTGGTTTTACCTGAGTATATGTTGATGATCACGGCTTGTTTTACTTGTGTCCTGTTGTTTGCCTGCCATACACTATGGACCCCTCCAATGAAATCTGTGTATCTTGCATGATGTTACTTGTAGCTTATGAGTCATTGTTATAAAGTGAGATAAAAAAACATTATAAATTCTGACTAGCCCCTCTAGTCAAATGATTCCAATCATCGTTAAGGCTTGTAGAAATGTTACTTGGTTGTTTGTTAAAAGTAGGCTTAGGCCTCGTGATCGATGTTTAAAGACCTCTTAATAGGATAGAAGATAAAATTATTAAAGACTTCGGCAGTTTGTGTATCAGTGAATACGAAACGATCTTCTAACATATTAGTCTTATACATTCAATCATTATCATTGCTTTATTTTTAGTATAAAAGCTCGGATCAGGATTAACGAGCAACAGTTCTTTGGATCAAATCGAAGAACGCACAACTCTAACATGCATTTCTTTAAACTTTTTGTGTTTTCGGTTTTGGCATTGACCATGATTATGGGCGCGAATGCTACTCCTGAACCAGAACCTAAAATTAAGCGCGGAACAATCTTTGTGAGTATTTTATAAACTAATTTTGCTTTGAAATACTTCCAATAAAAGTATACAATTTACTTTCGCGCTGTGTAAACAGTTTCCTTTCGTGCATTCCTTCACGATTACCCAAACTGCGCGACACTACTACGTCAGCTCATGAATAATTGTCCCTTTAAAGTCTGGAATAGTTAGATGATCTCAAGAAATGTGAACATGTAAACTGTTTACACAAAAAAAAAATCTTTTTTTAAATATAATTTACAAGTGACCTCGCTCTGTATTTGCCCATTGATCCCCAGCCCAGCATTGATCACCATGCTTGCTCTCTGTAGGTTGGCGATTTCAGATCCCAAATTTTGGAATCCAGGTTTCCTCACGATGTTTTACTTCACCGTTTGTCAGAAGTGTCTTAGAATAATTAAGAAATTACATCTAACTTTGAAAAGTTACATTGGTACTTGCCCGGGTTCGAACTTGCATCCTCGTGCATACAAATCCGTTCATTGAACCGCTAGGCCACCACGACTTGCCACTTTGCCCATCGTATACGATCTGATAATATGTATTTTGTTACAGCGGAGACCGTAATGAAAAAGCCGAAATCATCACATAGCTGCAGTAGCAAGCAGCAGTTTGTGATGACATAAGATGTAAAAGTTCTTGTAACGCAACTTTGTTACCAATAAATATGTGTTATAATAACTGAAAGGGTTGTTTGACTTTTTTTAAACATGTGCGCAGTACTTTAAAAAGTGGATAGAGGACACCCATTTTTTTCTGACTGAATGATCTACACAGTAAATCTACTGAAAGTTTTCTTTTGATACTAAACTGCTTGAAATAAAAAATGTAATCAAAATTATCACAAAAACCAAAACTTTTCGTATCACTAAAAATAAAAATCGTATGTTTATAAAATATTTATTTTAGAGATTGTTTTTGTATTAAAATTAAATAATTCAGTACTCCGTAAGTGGTTCAGGAGCATACTTCACGCCTTCATGCATGGCTAAAGCCAAGATAGCTAATAGAAATAGTTTTAAGTAATACATTTTTAATGAAAAGGTTTTGTCCTTATTGTTACACAAAAATGATTGGCACAATTTACTTCCATTCAAATCTTTTATAGTGACTACAGTCGCATAACTTAATTACATACATTAGGTTAATGTATTAACACATTAAGTGGTACTTAATAAATACCTACACCGGTCCAGTGATAAGCAAAACTTGTATCAATAATAAATATAGGTATATTTATTTTGTATGTAATGTTAAAAAATATTTGACGTTACATCCCCTCGCCAGGAGCAGTCGCGTTTAATGTAACGTTACATCAGTGAAGGAGGAGAACCGAGCATTAAAACGCGTGCCTTTTAATGATACAAACCAAAGTCGAATCTATGTATATGTTACATTACACGCGAATGCTCGTTAGTCAGGGAGGTATTATTGTATTGTAATGCTCAAAGTAGAATCTATAATGTTACGATACACGTGAAGGCTCCGGTGAGGGAACACATTTAAGGAAATTCGAATGATAAATGTCAAGAAAGAATTTTACTATGAACGAAACGAGTAAACAGGTACGTAAAAATTATAAAATATTATACGTCAAAGCACAACAAGCAGCTTATGGCTAAAAACATTAGTATGATACATTAAGACATTAACTTCTACTTCTGATCAGTATAAAAGGTCTGACCAGAGGTACCAGTACCTATTGTGGGCTTGAAATTGAAGTATTTTCTACAAACATTATATTAAAGATGCATTGTTTAAAAATATTCATCTTTGTTTTCCTAGCCTTGGCTATGCTAACGAGCGTACAAGCTAGCTATAGAAGCGTCAGGGTATGTACAAATAATAATAATACTTACACATAATAACCATAGAGTTCATTTTACTATGATTATTTCTGTATTTCCATCCTAAAATCAACTTCTTCTAATATATGTTTTATGTATGTTACAGAAAATATCTCTTAGACCCCAAACTCGGTACCGTCGCAGCATAAGTATGGGATGGGAATCGGAATCCAGCGAGACCAGATCCAACACGGATCCAGCCTCTTATATTATTTGATAATAAAAAGTTTTATTAAACTGTAACTAAGTTTTTATTTCAAACATGATCGAGCAATGTTTCTTGAAATGTACCGTTTTTTAGAGAAATATTATTGAGGTTGTGTAAAAAAAACTGCAACCTGTTTGAATATAAACAAACGAAAAATACGCAATTGTTTCACGAATTACAACTCCTGGCCCAAAATTACTGTTTCTTTGTTTGTTCCTCGTTCACCAAACTCCAATATTTATTTTTATATTATATTCTAGACAGGCATATTTTTCACCTCAATTTACCGGTGACTTCGACACCTGCAATGCCGTCGTACTGTCGGAAACGTAAAAAATCATTATCTTGACGGAGGTAAGAGCACCTCTGTCACACGACCTCTTCTTACTACCTAAAGCTATTTACTAAACAAATAGCGAACGTTGGCTCTTTCACCTGAATACTCGGCATGTCTATCTAAAATAGGCTGAACAATGTTCTAAGTCAGACCATAGTATTATGTACCTTACGGTACGTGAATGAATTTGTATCGCAACAGAACCGCTCCTTCCCTGTTTTATTTCGTACATACAGTAAAAGTAGGTGGGATTCTTTGGTAGCCGATCTATCATTTACTACAGTAAATATTTTTTCCAAAAATTTAATTATTTGTTTCTATTGGTTTCTTAGGTTTACGCGAATGTTAGACATTGAAATAAAACTACTTTTTACGGAATTTTCGCGGTTTACATTTAGATTTTAGGTCCCGACGTTTCGACACCTTTGCAGGTATCATGGTCACGGGCAAATATTTATTTGTTTCTAATAATTCTTTCAAATAGACCGGCAGTTTTGAGCTGAATTACAAAATTCAGTCCCGAAGCAAATCCGTCACTAAAACTACGCCACTGGTCAAAATCGTATTGAGTACGTCTGGTCTTTTTTTTTTTTGTTGATACACATTGAATCATGTCTTTTCATGTATAAGTAACTAAATCACCAATCTACTTGCACCACTCATTTATCATCCAGCTTAGGACAGATGAACGATAAGAAAAGTTTGCCAAATAATTACCTTAAAAAATAATGAATACAATTAATCCTGGAAAACAAGACAACTTACTTGTTTTACTTTAATGGGTCCTCTATTTTCATTTCTTAAATATTTAATGTGAAAGTGAGACAATTAAACTGTGTTACAGTAGTCTTCAAATCCTACGGGATTCAGCTGAAGAGCTTATCCCTTTGTTAGGTTGTTTGTACAAATGTAATTATCCAACGATCGTCAAAGATCGTGTTTGTCAGTCGAGACAAAGCTCAACATGCTATTTGAGCCACTGAGACCTATAGTCGTAGTAAGAGTAAATAGAATATGGTCACTCAATCTCAGTCCAGCGTCGGCGAGCGCGATCACCTTTTGAACTTTATCCAGTTAAACCATGAAGTTTGTATAAACCATGAGCCCGACTGCACTACCACTACCCACTAGTCACTACTTGTGGATTTATGGGCTGCATATATAATTATCAATATTTTTTATAATATTTTCTAATACCCTTTACAGGTACTTTTTACAACTCAACTAAACGATTTTATTTACTGTGTGGTACTGGTAGTTATTATATATATTCACTAAATCATTTACTTTCATCATATATGTTTTCTAATTATAAGTTTCACAGATACAGCATTCTGCCATATGCACTATCGTAGGTAACCTTTAATTTACCATAAGATAAGTCTTCGTCCTGTTAGCAATTGTAACCTTTTCCAGGCCCCGGTTGGGTCTGAAACTACTCCGTCATCTCCGCTTGCAGCTCGATAGCAAAGTCGTAAGAGTTTTATTTACGCTAACATGTCTCGCAAAACAAACAGCAATTACAAAGTAAAATCGAAAAAAAAAAATAGGTTTCGTTTTTTTTTTCATTTTTTACATTTAAATGTAAAAAAAGTACCTAATTAAAAGTAACGACCATTTGGGTATAAAAACAAAAACAAAGACAGTTTTAGTTTTCTAACAATTTATTGAAATGTAAAGTTTCACATTTCATTCATAGCAGGTTAATACAATTTTTTTCACTGTAATTGAGACATTGGAAGAAGCGATCTCACCTTCCTCGATGCCCGGCCCCGGCTGCCAGGGGCAGGGGCTTCATCCGCCTCCTGTAACAAAGAGCATATTTTATAAATTAAGCTAACCTTTGTAAAAAGTATTTACACATGAAAAAAAATCGCGGAAACACAAAAAAAACAATGATTACGACGAATGGATTTAGTTTTTTAAGAAAGTTCAAAAATAAACAAATTGCCTGCAAAACCTTCATTTTACAACAGTCGAAACACCCAAAATACTGCCTACTCAAATACGAGTATATCCATAAATCGTAGTTTACTTCACACAGGAGAAAAAAGGTTTAAAGCTCATTGTAGTTAAGGGAAAATAACATTATAATAATTATTAGAAATAAAGTAAGAAAATAAAATTACAATAATAACATGTAAAACATACCCTGACGCTCCTAAACGAAGCTTTTACGCTGGTCATCATGGCTAGAGCCAAGAATACGAAGAAGAAAAGTTTCAAGAAATGCATTGTGAGTAAGTTGAGGTACAAAATACAACTGTACCTAGTAACTGCAGGATTGGTATTTTATACTAAATAAACGTATTAGTTAATGATCTAATGCATTCCACTAATGTTTTGACACATCATTTGCTGCAATATTTTTGTTAAATGATAATCACCAACACTATCTGTCACTATCACTACATAGTATAAAACAAAGCCGTTGTTTTATAGATACAGTGATTCAAAAAGAAGGTTTATGTGTATAATACATGCATAATATAGTAGAGAAACACGGATAACTTTTGAGGTTTTTAATGTAAGGCCGTCTAAAACACATTTTTTGCGCTTTAACATTGCAAACGCTGCCTGAACCGTACGAGATAGATCAAAATAATGTTCTACAGTATTGTAAACCTTAAAAATGTCTATAAAAAAGTCTGTGATGGTATATACCTATCTCTTCGGGATAACCCACAATAATTATTTTTTTATCTTTTACTTATTACTTATTTGCTAAAAAGCGATTTTAAGCAATACAGCATTAATCCTTATCCAACTTAGTACATTAAATACATTGTTCATGTAATATAGATCAATATGGCCCTTTGCAGCATGGAATTTTAACGAATATTTTCAAAGATATTGCAGTTTTAAAATGCATGGACATAGCGGTTGCGGAGGTACCCGCGGCCGGGGGGCCGGGGGGCGCGTGCCTCTAAATAGTGCGATCAGCATTGCACCCTTGCAAAGCTGGGGCGAGTCGCTAGTATAATTAGTAAAGGGCAAAGGCAATTTCACCAAACGGGAACTAACGTTGAGCAATATGTCGTTGGATACGCTTTACAACTTGTTCTACAGCGGCCAGTTTCCGAAAAAAGTTGGGGCCATATTATGTGTAGTAAGCACATCGTTTTTACTATTGCAGCCTATTATCGCGACATGTGACGTAACATCGACTATCAAACCAGATTTATAAGTAGGAAACTGTCTTCTTACTGATTAAGTAAAAAAAAAAACATTATAAATAACCGTAAATTACTGAAAACTAGGCTTCTTTCTTATTTTATGTGAAAATGTCCTCTAATGAAATGCAATTTTGTTTCTTAAATATTTAATGTGAAAGTGAGACAATGCAAATTGTGTTACAGTACTCTTCAAATCCCACGGGATTCTGCTTAAAAGCTTATCCCTTTGTAAGGCAAGTTTGAACAAATTTAATTATCCAACTATTGTTAAAGGTCGTGTGTAGCAAAGATAAAGCTTAACATGCTATTTGAGGCACTGAGACATAATAATATAGTCGTAGTAGGAGTATCTAAATAGATGGTCACTCATCGGCTAACTTTTGAACTTAAACCGGTAAGATCATGCAGTCTGGGTAAACGACGAGTCCCACTTCACTACTACCACTACCCACTACTTAAGTATGAATGCGGATTTATGAGTTTCAGATATCTTGACAATATTTTTGATATTTTCTAAAACGTAACTGTTACAGGTATTTATTATTATTATTATTTATTTACTTTTTTAAACATGTTGGTAAGAAAACTTATAAACTAAGCCCCACAAAACCGTAGTAAAGGTATTTACGAGGTATTTTTATAAGACATTCATTAAATAAGTCAGGGTTCATTAAATTTAGTTTGGTCCTTTGCTGTACTAGTCATGATTAATTAGTTATGTGTTTTTTTCAATTGATTATTTGCTTGCCTTTTATATCTCTCTAAGAGATACACAAATGTTTCCGAAATTAAAATATGTATAACGAAATCCTAACTATCGTAGATTACCTACCTTTACTTTTAGCACTAGATAAGTCTTCTTCCTGTTAGAAATTGTAACTTTTTAAGGCCCCGGTTGGGTCCGAAACGACTCGGTCATCTCCGCTTGCGACTCGATATCAAAGTCGTAAGAGTTTTAGTTACGTTAATATGTCTCGCAAAAGATGCAAATAATAATTATATTGTAGAATGCAAAACGCATTTAAGATATATAACAATACATTCAGTAAAACAATTATTTACTTTTTTTATGTATTTCTGACAGTAACACATTTGGGTAAAAATAACGAAGAACGTTTAAGTTATTTAAGAATTTATTGTAATGTAAAACATATTTATTTCATAGCCACCCACTATGAATTAAGATGTAGATACTTTCTCACTCTATTACAGACCTACGAATCGATCTCATTTGCCGACTCGACCGGAACCGGCTGGCAGGGGCAGGCGCTTCATCAGCCTCCTGTAAAAAAGAGTAAATTTTATAGTAAATAACAATAAATTTAGTTACATAAAAAAACTGATGAGAAAAACATAAAAAAAAAAACAATGATTACAACCAACTGAGTCTCAAGAAGAAATTTAAAAATTAATGAAATCCTGCAATACCTTTGTTCTACAACAGTCAAAACCACGGAACAGAAACAACAGGGACTGCACAGTCAAATACATCCACAAATGACAGTTTGGTTTACAGCCCAAGAGACAAAGTTTAAAACCCATTATAGTTCCGGGAAAATAACATTTTGTAATTTTAATAAAATTATAGTAATAAAAAGCTTTACATACCCTGGCACTCCTAGACGAAGCCTGTACGCTGGTCATCATGGCCAAAGCCAAGAATACGAAGAAGAAAAGTTTCAAGAAATGCATTGTGAGTAAGTTGAGATACAAAATACAACTGTACCTAGTAACTGCAGGATTGGTATTTTATACTAAATAAACGTATTAGTTAATGGCCGAATGCATTCCACTAATGTTTAAAGACATAAGTTGCTAGTTCTGATTTGCAACGCAATATTTTTGTTTAATGATAATGTGATTTGTTTCTATTTGACTATTTGTACTGAAGCACAGACAGTTTGGCCTAACGAGAACTATAGTTGAGCAATATTTCGTTGGATGGGCTATACAACATTTCCTATGGGGGTTATATGTGTAGTTAGTACATTGTTTTTAATGATTCTAAAATTGATTTTATTATATTCTATCTTATATTTTCCATGCCATTTTTAGGCCATTATTCCAAACAACAGACGAACGCAAAATACTCATTGTTTTTGTATTTATAAGTACATTTCTATTTTGTTTCTAGGTACTCTTTTGCCTGCACATGATAACTACGACACCTGGCCAGCAGATAAGAAAAATCAAACACTATTTATTAGATCTAATGGTTATTTAACCGAAATAGCTATTGTCTTTCTGCTTAAAATAGACAAATAGTATAATTCCGCCGTTTACATACGGCGTCTTCAGAATAAAAACATAAAAGGATAGGATTTTTTAGTGTTCGTTTATTTTAGACTTATCAAATCATTTTAGATACATATCATGTAAAGTTACCATTGAAGAAATAAAATAGTTTGTGAGAGCTTGAATTTACTCTTTCAAATAGTAATTCCATAATTGCATCCAAACAAGAAGTTGTAGAACTAAGAAAATCCTTTAAAACGCTATTTCGCTTAACCTTAGTCCTCGGTAGGCTCGATACAGATTTTTAGACGTCCTTTAAACTTGTATTGAACGGACAGTAAAAAAATATTAAAGAATCTACTTACACGTCTACATATCAGATTCGGCCTACACGCTAATTAGCAATCGTGAATCATAGTTAGAAATGTATACTTATTTAATCACTAGACTAATGTCATTTTAGTAATATTTGTATGAACTGGATTTCAATATGTGTAGTCAGGTATACCTATCATGTAGTAAACAAAAATAACTGTCGTAAAGACTCTCCATTGCTCTTGAAAAAACTTTTTAACAAAAAAATTAAACCGCCGAAAACACTGAAAAGCAAAAAATAAGAAACCTTTTTTTATTTAATCTTAATAACTAAGTTCTTAAACGAATGTGAGTATACCTAAGTAATTTCGAGTCGGCGCCAAACAGGCAAATTAATTAATTATAATATATAAGTACTTAATTTTTTTAGAAATTTTAATGTTTATCGCTGGAGATTTCATTGTTAAGTTGATTCAAACTCGAACTCAAAACTTTTATTTGCTTTCCACAATGGAATTAGTAGGTGGTAAATAAAGAATATAATTATAGTATTTAGCGTTTTTGATTTGATTGTTTCTTTATTTTTAAGGTAATTTTGTGATCTTTGTTAATTGATAGTTTGGCGCCGCCTCAAAATTATTTAGGTATACTCACATTCGTTTAAGAACTTAGTTATTAAGATTAAATAAAAAAAGGTTTCTTTTTTTTGCTTTTCAGTGTTTTCGGCGGTTTAATTTTTTTGTTAAAAAGTTTTTATTTTATACTTTTTTGTGGCTATTATATACTAATTGCTACATGCTGAATTATTTATTATTTTTAAAATAGCTAACTACCTTATTTTAGTACTCAAATCTGTGAGTGGACAATAAATCACCCCTATTTTCCCAACCTTAGAGTAAAATTATATGGGACCAGCTTCAAGGTATAACCCCCTATCTAATAAAAAAAGATTTATCAAAATCAGACTGTTCTGTAATAAGTTACGTGTGGTCATATATTAAAATCAGTTAGTGAACAATCAATATATCCCTGTTTTTCTAACCTTAGGATTGGAATATTTTTTCCAAATTTATATGGGACTAACTTTGGAGTGTACCCTTTCCAATAAAAAAAGAATTATCAAAATCGGACTACTCTGTAAAAAGTTACGCGTGGTAATACATTACGATCAGTGCGAAAACAATCAATTAACCCCTGTTTTCCCACCCTTAGGGTGGGAATTCTTTTTCCAAATTTATATGGGACCAACTTTGGAGTATACCCTTTCCAATAAAAAAAGAATTATCAAAATCGGACTACTCTGTAAAAAGTTACGCGTGGTAATACATTACGATCAGTGCGAAAACAATCAATTAACCCCTGTTTTCCCACCCTTAGGGTGGGAATTCTTTTTCCAAATTTATATGGGACCAACTTTGGAGTATATTCTTTCCAATAAAAAAAGAATTATCAAAATCGGACTACTCAGTAAAAAGTTATGCGTGATCATACATAAAAAAAAAAAATATATACGCGTCGAATTGAGAACCTCCTCTGTTTTCGTCGGTTAAAAAGGACCCTGAATAGATCCCAAAGTATTTTGGCAACTCCAAATGCATCCAATGGTCAATTGTTACTACTAGAATGTCCACAAAATAAGTATGACTTAATTATTTAGAATAAAACAATATTTTCACTCATACAAATAAGGTTTTCATGAAACAAAAATAGAATATAAGGTGAATATGAAGAAATATTTATTTAGCCTCTAATTTTAGCATACAATTACAATAGTTAAACTTATATAATAATTTTGTTTTCACCACGTATTCATTCCTAGTTCAGGGTTACACTACCCAGTGTCCGTCATGAAGAAAATCAATGAGGATAAGCTCAATTTTCGTAACATGTTGCGAACACTTTCAGGCATAACGTAGGGCTTTAACTGAAAGAAAAAGAGAGTATAAACTTAGCAATAATAAAAACAAAATCTAGGTTTCAAGGTGGTAAATATATGTGTAAGAAGGTTCTTAAGAGAGTAATAAAACTAAAACTATACAGAAAACGACAAAAACTTATTTGATTTTACACAACATAACATACTTTCGATTTATATATCACTAAGGGCTGTGCCTCAACGCTCATGATTATCGTCAAAACCAAGAAAACGAATAAGAATACTTCAAATAATTTCATCTTTAATAAGAAAGTATATGTTCTTATGTCCAACCTATGAATTGTACCTCGAAACTGCAAGTCTGGCCTTTTATACTGGCAATAAATGAGAAAGCTAATTACTAATGAATTAAACTAATGAACCTATCAAGACAATGATTTGCGGATTCTTTACTGATAAGCGATAATTTTGTTTTATTCAATAGCTATGTACTGACATAGTATATCCTACTAAAGTTATACATTCATTTCATACAGACTACACAAATAAGATCTAAGTTAATACTCTGTTTCCCAGTAAATTCGGTTGTGGTGCTCAGATAGCCAGTCGCATGTAAAATACGGTATTCAGCTGAATCCGGTAAGACTGGTAGCCGACCGCAACATAGATGGGAAAAAAGGCTTGGGAGATGATGATTACTTGAAAGCTCTATGGATACTATGTGGAAGTTTTTGTTTTAACTAATATTCTTCTTAGGTGGTCCCATCGTCATCAAATCGAAATGTGACGATGGAATCTTAGAGAAATAAAGACGACAGCCAAAATTTAGGGATTCTCATTACGTGTTTCAAGTTTTCATTGACTCCCATCTAATTATTTGTAATAATTCTCAATAATATTATAGGAATGGCTGCTGGCAATTTTATTTTGGGTGGTAATGCAAAATCTTATTTTTAAATTAATATATTCATTTATTACACATAATAATATATAAATATTTTAATCTTGGGTATCATTATTTGGTGCTTCCTCGTCGCCTATTCCTGTGACTGGTGATCCTTGATCATGTCGTGGACTTTTCCGGCCACTTTAAGACCCTTTTTCTGAAAACAAAATAAAAAACGTTAACATAATAATATGAAAAAAAAATCTATAGCCGAAAAAGACATAACTAACTGTTGTGCAAAAAACAGTAACACATAGCTCTAAATGTCATATAAGTGGACTCAAAACATTTTTGTTAATAGATTTTTATGATTATAATGATTCTTACCAATATTTTTCCCCACTTGATCTTAGGTTCGGGTTCGGGAGCGGCCTGCGCGCCCATCATCATGCTCAGAGCCAGGACTACGAAGATGAACAGGTTGAAGAACTTCATGTTGTGGATAGTTGTACTTCGGGTTGCTACACACGAATTGTACCTCGATACTGCTGGTCTGCCCTTTTATACTGACAATAGCCGAATAAACTAACGAGTTCATGAATTAGACTAATGTATTTATTAGGCAGGTTGTAATTTTCTTTACTGCACTAAAGCAACAATAATGACATGTTATGTAAAAAAAAATTTAAGACATGTTTTAAAAATGAGAAAGGAGAAGTTACTCGATGATTTATCTAACAAACATTGATTTTAAATCTGGGCTTAGAGCAAAAATAGGGCTCTAGTATTCTTGAATTGTCTTGTTATTTAGCCCGAATACTCATCCTTCCAAGAATTTATGAATACGTAAGCACAATGCTAATTTAAGGCTTTGATATCAGTATAAATTGAATTCCATAGGTTTAAATAATTTCTGGTAATCATGAAAAAATAAAGACGAGAAATTATCGAATTATCGAACGTTTTTTTAAACAGATCCCTGAGTCGATTATGGGCGATTGATAAAACAATATTTTTACTTGATCTTAATAGATAATATAGCCTAATGGCTATTTTCACATTATCCAACACAATACCATACACTTCAAATGTCGGGGGAAGTATGAAAATTACGAATGGAATAATACAGGTATGAGACACATGTTTTACACTTACTTCACCCCGATATCATATCGGTAAATTTAAAACATTCATACGGACACTTACAATAACATAATATCTAATATCTATAGATAGTTTTCATTATTGTAGATAGAACTTTGAGATAAATTCCACACAACTTACGTCAAATTGTAATCTGTAGTTGGGATATACGATAGATATGATATTGAAATTAGCAGTGTCTTCGTTCTTATTTATTTATTTATTTATAAGAAACATAACAAGCTTACAGTACATTAAAAATACCAAAACGCTTATATGCTATACTAATTTAAAAAGAAAACAACTTTACATATCGCTGTATAATCTGTACCCCAACCACCGAAAATTTTGACGAAATATATGGGTGCTAGCTGTGTTGGATTTTATAAGTAATATGTATTATTATTTACACACAATTAAATCTAATATAAGAACAAACTCTAACTCATATATTATTGTATAATTATGTACATATTATTATAATTATGTATCATGACTAAAAAGTTAATTAATTTCGTACATACCAAATGCTATGAAAGATCGGTAAATATTCTATTTGGCGTGAATTGCAATGTTTAAAAAATTGCGAAAATTGTCATTTTGCGTAATTTAATAAATTTATCTTAATTAACTATTGCTATATTATCAGTAAATACCTTTCAACTTGATTTGGCACATTAGTCTAATAGTCGTCGTTAACTATTACAACTTTCTCAGTATAAAAGACTATAGCAAAAGTATCGAGGTACAATTCGTGTGTAGCAACCCGAAGTACAACTATCCACAATATGAAGTTCTTCAACCTGTTCATCTTCGTAGTCCTGGCTCTGAGCATGATGATGGGCGCGCAGGCCGCTCCCGAACCCGAACCTAAGATCAAGTGGGGAAAAGTACTTGTAAGTATTCAAGTTTTATAACTTAAAAAAATATTCAATCTTTTCAATATGTTAAGAGCTCTATCACCTAAATCTGTAAAAAAATATCGAAAGGTTTATAAAAAAAAAATACTTTAACACAAACTGGAGCTAACAGCATTTTAGATCAGACCAGATAGCTCTTACTCGCCTCTGCCAACAGTTTTTGAGCCTAGATCATTAGTTTACTGAATTTATAAACCTCTTTCCCACTAAACAATAATAATAGCAATTAACTGTAAACTTTTACTTACGCTTGTATTTTATTTTCAGAAAAATGGTCTGAAAGTAGCCGAAAAAGTGCACGACATTATCAAGGACCACATATAATAAGATAAGCAAACGACTTAGCAACATGTCATAATGATATACGAATTGTGAATAAAACAACTAATCATAATTGTAAAACAAATTGTATTTACTTTTGGTACCTTTTATATCTCGTTATCTACCCTGAAAGATCCCACTATACCATCTAATTTAGCCTACATTAAACTCTCTGATACCAGAACAGACTGGGTTTTAACCCTACACTAGCTGCGGAGATCTCATTATTACATTTCGTCGTAGTTACATTAAAGCCAGATTTGGTTTGAAAACCCGCTTTTGAATATGACTACAAAGAATCTGAAAAGAGCATTGTTCTGCAGCAACATCTCTTATATAAAGTATCCCTCTGGTCTAGTAATATTAAAGCAGATAAAAAACTTTTTTTGTAAACTTTTTGACTTTATACTTTATAAAACTGGTTGGAGCTAAATATTTACACACGAAAATGAAATGTAACTCGCTTCTTCGCTGCAGCCTTTTGTCAACAGCGTCCAGTAAATTCTAAACCAAAACTGTATTTTAGTGTTATTTACATAATTTGTGAAAAGATTTTACTTGCTTACCGTTTACCTTCTACAAACAGAAAAAACATATATTATTAAAACCTTTTACTATTATCTCTATGAACGACGCAAAAATGGCGAACTGTGACATAATAGAATTCAAAATGACAGGAAACTTTTGACCCTGTAATGTTAGTTACGTTAAGTTGACTGCAAATAACTTTACTCAAACGTTCAACATTCTCCTCGGTTCGCTTGTTTGAATTTTTATTCCACTTTTTCAGTTTTCCGCTTTAAAAAAGTGCGCAGTTCTGTATAAAACTGATAAACATGTAGCAAAGCGCATATTTTGCGAGCTTTAAGTTGCATGAAAATTGCAAAACACAATATGACTAGAGAACAAAACTGTACTGTAACCAATGGCAAGTCTTGTAGAATTTACAAGAAACGAATCACTTTTTGTTACAATTAAGGCTTTTCTAGTACTCAGAACTCTGTTCGTTATATACATATATTTACTTTTATGGATAGTCAGTAATACCAAACACAACTTTGTATTCTTTTATCAAGTTTATAATCACAATATATCGAACTTTTATCAATTTAATTTATTGTATGTGATTGAAAGAAAGTAACGAAATAAGCAAATCTTATTCGAGTATAAGTGAATATTTCGATTTGGGACCTTCGCTTTCAAAGAAAATGTGTTAGGAGTACGAGAAATAGGTACTTACTTGTGTATCAATTTGATCTTAATAATTCTATTTATTATAGGAACGTGTTTGGCAGAAACGAAATATACATATATGTATTTCACATATAAGTAAGAGATTAAGAAGTAAGAGGAAATCTTGTTTACACTAATGCGATTAACAACTATTTGATACAATCATAAGAGTTTATTTTACATAGTTCTGTCTTAAATTATACACACGTTAAAAAAAAACGATTACTAGCAATACTATTTACTATCCCAAAATTTTACATCGAACTGAGCTGACACGAACATAATTATTAGTTTTGGCATAGATTTTGCTACCAAAATTTGGAACGCCTCGTTTTACAAAGCCTCGTTACCGCTATAGCATATCTTATGTCATAGTTAACATATAACATTTTCTAAATGAAGTATATTGTGCTGCTATAAAATGTACAAATGAGTTACCTATCGTTTAAAAAAATATCATGTAGTTACGCCAAAAGGTCGTAAGTGCATATCTGCTCGTAACAATCTTGCTTCGTGATACAATGTAAACACCGGTAACATTAACTATTCGAACCCATTACGGCATCTCCCCGAGAGTCGTTTGCGCCACTATATGTCCCAGATAGCTTTCCGACCGAATGTTAGAAATTCATGAAAACAGCACCCAGCGAGTTATTTAGAGGAATTTATAACACGCTTGCGAGCAAACCAAGACTTTTTAAAATACCTTGGGAAAATATTGGTTTTTTGTTTTTATGGAAGATATAGGCTATATAGTATCGTCAAAAATTATAACATAACTTTCGACCAAAAACATAATAATAATTAGGTATGATTTAATTTAGGAACTTTTTTAGGGACATAAAATTAGGTAGGTTACTTAAAATTTTATGAAATTAAAATTTATAAATTCATGCAAATCTAGATGTAGTGGCCTAAATCTAAATAGTTTAAAGGGTTTAAATTGTTACGGGTGCTGCCGGTTGAAACTCTAATTTCTGTAAACAGAACTACGTCTTTTCCAAGTATCAACTCACGCCAATTACAGACTATAGTTATTTGTTGCAATTAATAACGTCAGCACATTCATTAAATTTTTACTCATTGAATACACCTATATCGATATTAACATTTAAATTTAAATGTAAAATTCTCTGCGGCTTAAAATATTCCGTAGGCGGTGCTCTTACCGCTTGTCACCTGTCAACTGAACGGCACCCTTCCAAAAGTTTCCACCTATAAATAATTATTAAAATAAGTATTTATTTTTAGGATTGACTGACCCATCGACCAGCTGGGTATACCTCATACTTATAGATTTGTTTATTTGCTAGATTTTTCAATCATTCTTTAAAATCGATTCCATTAGTTCCTTTTTTAATGACCTGCGACGAACTAAAATACTACAATATATATTTTTGGGACGAAATCGTTAAATAAAAAAAAAATCCTTTAGCATTTCCCTAAACGAGGGTAAATCTTAGGATTATATGGATAGAATGGAAGATAGGCGGTACATGAAACAAATACCTACATTGTTTCACCATTAAGGTGAAACAAATGTACATGTGACAAAGGGCTAAACGGCTATATAAAACAAATAACAACTGGTACTAACCTGTTCAGAGATTACTCACTTAAATGAGATTATATAAATAGCACAACTTTATTGATTTTATATTATATCGCATAACCAAATGTGTTTAAAATTACTGAATTGCTTAAAATCCTATTACGTTCCAACCATCAAACCTAATTACCATCATTAATTAAAGTGACATTATCATTTCAACAATAATTTAATCATAATAGGTTCTAGGGAAGGGAAGTAACATAGGTACCTATGTAGGTAATAACTAGATAAGTGCTAGTCTCTAGCCTTGAATACTAGTCTATTCAACTACTTACGCTGCCAGCCCACGTCAGAACTTTTGTAGGTCAGATAATCGGGCCGACTTTTCCGCCGATTCTTAGTACCGAATTCTGACTTACTCGTTTTAGGACGTGTGCGTTGCACTAGTGCTACGAGAGAGTTCAATTTTTCTTTACAAAAAATCGGTCACCGATTATCGGACGTGGGCGGGCAGCCTTAATATCAAAATGTTTGAGAATGATTTTAAATGATGAAAATTATTTTTCGCTAAATTCAACGCTGAATTTTGAAAAAATACAATACCTGCATTTTTATAAACTCCTTACGAAAACGGCTACATAAATCCTTGAATCTATGAGTGCGGCGGCTAGGAATTTAATTAACTAAATAAAAAAACTAAGATCGAAAGAACTAAGTCCGCCGTGACAGGACTTAATTGTTCTATTGAACTAACGTAATTGGATACAAAATAAGTCGAAACTATCCTTATCTCTTTTAATAGGGATTATATTCTAAACGGAAACGAAGTGCTTTTATACGATTGAAGACTATATTATTAAGGTCTACGCTGTACTTCAAAAAACGCTTGTTACACGTGGCTCCTATTAATTTCCGTTAAACTGTTTGATATTGCTCCGGAAGGGTTCCCGTCGTTCTTGTAGTCTTAATACACGTAAAAATCTAGTAGTCACGTGTAATAAAGTAATTATAATATGGTATCTAACATACCTACTTTGGCCTACAATCTTCAACTTAATAATCTTCTTTTATGCAGTCGGTAAGTACAACTTATGAGGCATACCGAGCGCAAAAAAATGCTTCAATTCGTCTTAATCTAAGCGGAACAATAAATTAAATACTTTGACAAATAAAAAGTTGCATTTAATTACTAGTACAAAAACAGGACCCCCAATTAATAGTTTTTTTTTTCATATTATAATAATTAGGTCCAACCAAATTGAAGAGCACACTTGCCCAACAATAGTAGTGGGGTCACAATCAAAGATCAGAATCTAATAAAAAAACAGGTTACAAAATAAAAAACGTACGTGCTTTGGATAACATAACATATCATCACGCCTGTATCCCCGAAAGGTTAGGCAGAGTTGTACCAACGTACACCCACAGTTCGCCGATATGTTTAGGTCCCCTGTAATAGGGGGCGAGTCTATTGCCACTAACCGGGTACAAATCCAAACTCCGACCTGCTACTGAGAATTTCATAGAAAAACCCAATAACACCTTGGTCAACTTGGGAATCGAACCGTGCTTTGCGTATGTGATATATTACTCGAATGGTATGTTATAAACTATTAATAATAATATATAGGTATTTTCCGGTCAACAGATTCTTGTGTTTAAGGAAAACACAGATCAAATAATATATTCATAGCACGTGTTCGTAGTAACGCCACGCGCTAATTTATGGTTTTGTTGATTGACAAGTTTAGACACTTGTCTTTACTATAAACTATGTAGTAGTAATGTGGCTAAACTATGCATTGGCCCAGGTTTCTTCAAGTCACAGTGGATTTGTCATGTGAATATCATAGTAATCTTTTATTTATATCAACTTTCCATTTGTATTTTTTACTGTTTACTTAAACATTATCTTAAATGCCCAAAAGCAACTTAAGTTAGACGTCCTTAAATATCCATGTTTCACTACTTTACACATTAAAGTGAAATTTAACAATATGTTTGATGTATTCAGCCAAAACAATCCTTACTAATATTATAATTGCGAAAATTCGTTTCGTTTTATGGTTGTTTGTTAGTCTTTCACGCAAAAACTACTGAATTCATTTTAATGAAAATGTACAACAATGTAACATATGCATCGGAATAACACATAGGCTATAATTAATAAAGATGGTGTATGAATTCATGCGTGGGAGAAACCGCGGGGCACAGCTAGTAGTATTATTATAAAAACTAAGTAGTCACTTTAAACATAAATAACTCCGCCCCTAAGCATACGTGGATTTGTTTTCACACCTCTATTGTATGTAACATGATAAAGTGTATTTAATAAGTAGCACAACATATCCGTCGCTTTGAATGCTAATTATTATAATAAATAATACAAGTCATTTATTTTTTTTAAATGAACAACGTATGTGAATTGCACACTAAACAGATAAAGGTTGATATCTTTTTTGAAACGTTGCCGTACTAAGTGTGACTTAAAACTTAATTTTGAGCGGCCGTTTAATCTAATGCTTTCTCTGACACTTTAGGGTGTAACTGTAAAGTATTGATAAACATAACATAACATATCATCACGCCTGTATCCCCGAAGGGTTAGGCAGAGGTGTACCAATGTACACCCACAGTTCGCCGATATGTTTAGGTCCCATGTAATAGTGGGCGAGCCTATTGCCACTTACCGGGCACAAACCCAAACTCCCACCTGCTACTGAGAATTTCATAGAAAAACCCAACTTTGGTCGACTTGGGAATCGAACCCAAGACCTCCAGCGTAGCAGTCGCGCTTAGCACAACTAGGCCAACGAGGCAGTTGAAATAGTTATTTTAGAATTACTTATAGGTAAGTACAGAGTTTTAGGTCATATGTTCTGTAGTAAACAGTCAAGACAGTCTTACAAAGCCTCGTAATAAAAAAACACTTTGCTAAATATTGAAATATATTTTTTGTTTTTTTTTTATATTTGTTCATTTTCTTTGTTGTGTAGCTGTGGGCCGGGGGTCCGTCGTGAAAATATATAGGGGTCCGTGTCGCGTAATTTATTGTATTACTTGGGCTTTGCAGGGTCCCAAAACAGGATCAATACACTTGAAATATAACTGTTACTGCTTATTGTATTACAACTTCAATTTTTTATTATTTTCACTTAGGAATGTTATCGAATATTCGATCGATTTTCTGACTATTATCTATTTACTGATAATATTTTTTCAAATCTGGGCAATTGTTCATAAATTAAACTTTTTGTTTTTATAGTATACCTAAAGGTACATTATAAAAACAAGAAATATTCACTAGATGAAATAACGTCGTTCGTCAGAACACAATATTTTCAGCATTTTTTAAGACAAGTTATGACCGTCATGTTTGGATAAAGACCATGAAACCAACATATTGTATGAATACTAAAAAAATAACAGTTTGCTGTTAATTTTATTAATAAACGTAAATGGCATGTCCAAACACTTAGGTTGAGGAAACTAGACGTTGCCTTTAAATAGAATGGTCCAGTCTAGTCATAGAACAGATGACGAATTAAATTGTATGTATCTACTATGTAGACTAAAAGTAACATTCAACAAACTTACGTTAATAATTAAAGACATTAGATCATTTATTACACATGCATACATTTTTGAGAGCGCATTCAAAACAGAATAAAAAAATGCTTTCATTTACCAACTGTAACGATTTTTTATTGATTTCATTTTCTGGTTGTTGAACCAGTATTTGTCAACGGGGCAATGCTGCCAGCCTTTCTAGGCACGTTCCCCGCCATTGACAAGGATGACGATGAGTTCTTTGACGCCTGTTCGTTTTTATGTATGTAAGTTTTTATTTTAGTATAGTTAGAGTTTGTTCTTATATTAGATTTAATAGTATTGAATTATTAAGAAATAAAAATAAGCGCACTTCGTATAAATAATAAATTAATATATTTGTCAATATCACTATCATCATCACTACATAGTATAAAATAAAGTCGCTTCCCGCTGTCTGTCCCTATGTATGCTTAAATCTTTAAAACTACGCAACGGATTTTGATGCGGTTTTTTTTAATAGATAGAGTTATTCACGAGGAAGGTTTATATGTATAATACATGCATAATATAGTAGAGGAACACGGATAATCTTAGAGATTGAAGTAAATGAACAAATTTTTTGCGCTTACATTGCAAACGCTGGCTGAACCCTACGAGATAGATCAAAATAATGTACTACAGTATTGTGCACCTTAAAAAGATCTACAAAAAAGTCCGCGATGGCATATGTCTATCTCTTGAGGGTAACCCACAATAACCATTTTTTATCGTTTATTTATTACTTATTTACGAAAAAGCGATTTTAAGCTATACAGTATTAATCCTTATCCAATTAAGTACCTTTAATAAATTGTGCATGTAATAAAGATCAATATTGCCCTTTACAGCATGTAATTTAAATGAATATTTTCGAAGATATTACAAATTTAAAATGCAGGGACATAGCGGTTGCGGTGGTAACGGCCGGGGGGCCGCGCGGGGGCCGGGGGGCGCGTGCCTATCTATACCAAGTAGTGCGTCGAAGGCTGTGCTTCGCACTACAGAACTTTATGATTGTGTAGATATGTCGCAGACAAATAGTATAATTTGGCATTTTACATACGGCATCAGGCGTCGGTTTAAAAACGTTTGCGGTTATGTAATATGCCCAAGGCAAAATGTAGATTACCGTGTCACTTTATAATATGCCTCAACATTTCATCGAAAATTTAACACCATATACATAATGCCGAGGCAAATTGAAGTATTTAGTTTTTGAGGTTATCCAGCACGTCAAAAATGCTAAGGTATCCATAGACCCTGGGTCGTGAAGGACTCCTGCAGAGTATTTTTGGTCAAAAAACCATGTATTTGATCGAATATTCATATATTCATAGGCTCAGAAATTAATTGCTTGATTAGGTTCGACTTTGCGACAGAGATCAATAGGTTAGGTTAGGTTAGATATTGTGACCTTGCAACAGAGCGAGCGAAGCGAGCGACGACGACGTATGTAATTCAAAGTTTTTCTCGAGATTTTAATGAGCATAGTCACCCTAAAATAACACTAACGTCGCATTATGACGATTGAATGATTTGACATTTTGCCTTCGGCATATTACATAACCGCAAACATTTTTAAACTGACGACGCCGTATGTAAAATGCCATATTATACTATTTGTCTGCGACAGATATATAGTGTAGGTATCAGCGTTGCACCCGAGCAAAGCCGGGGCGGGCCGCTAGTGTTATTATAAACATGAGAAATGAAATTAATTACAAAAGAATTAATGAAAGTTTTTACGTACTTATTATCGACATCCTTTCTTGAACAATACATTAGTTCAATCATTCATAAATAGATGTAATCTAAGTGGCCTAAGTGCCATCCTAGTAAAATTCGTCTTAATACTTCATTCAATAACTGGGATTTTTGCCATCAATGTGGTTTTAGTTTCCCACAAATGTGTAGTGCGAAATGGAAAACCGCAATTAACTAGTACATTTTCATTTGTCAGCTTACTTATTCATTTAGGAAGGTACATATTTAGTAAAGAAGCTTTTAAGATTTCTTGAGTTTTATAGAACATTACAGCAGTAAATAAGGTTCCTTATTGGATCATTCGTAAATGCAAGCCGTATTTTTTACGCTACTTTAATATAAGTTATAATTTTCCGTTCATTATTTTTTGGTGCATCAATTACTTATTAACTAACTCATTTTGAGTTAAACTTTTATAAAATGACTCTATACTTGTACTTTTACCTCTTTTGCATAAATATATCCCTTCTGTAAAACTCTGCTGCTGTACATAAAAGTATCACACGGATTTAGCTTTCGGAAGACCTAACTTTTAATAAATGTTAGTTACCCAGTGTTAGTGTAAAACAATGTAGTATCGATTGAATGTCGATATCAACTCGGCCTCATAAACACACATTATGGGTATAAAATAGAGAGTAGGGGTGGCAAACATAAAGGATTATATCTTCGATAATAAATCACTTTTGTTCCGAAACTCCCCAAAAGTCTTAAGCCAGCTTTAGGGAAACAGTTGTTCAAACAGAATAATTCATACATGGATGTAACTATAATATTGAAGTAATTTATGTAACAGTATGTTCCTCAAAGAAAAATGGCCAAATAAAAATATTTACATTGAAGACAAAAATAGGTATTTATATCAAACGTCTTAGGTAAACATAAAAAAAAACAATCCGCTGTGCCGACTCGTTGTCGGATTCGTAAATAACAAATAGCATAACGTAGTAAAAAAATATGGCAACAAGCATATTGTAAGTAACGCTCTTGGAAACCCTGAATAGCTGTCTACTACACCTGTCACGGTCCTTGAGATACAGCTCGATGAAAGACAGACGGACGGACGGATGGAAAACGGAACTTAGTCAGACACGTTGACAGTGTCTTGTAAAAATATTTTACCATGTAAAAAAATCCCTATTTAAAAAAAAAATTGTTGGTGCTCGTACATAATATAGGACGACGATCCCGTTGCAAGAAGCAAGCCCCGTTAATACCGCATGAAACATTGTAAAGTAGTGAAGCAGTTAGAATAGTTAGTAAAGAATATGAAAATTACATAGAAACTAATAATTTTACATACACACTTAATATTTACGGTCAGCTCACAAAATAATTTAGATCGGTCTACATAATGAAACTCAGTCTACAATTCTTGCCTAATATAATTATTAAAGTTCAATTCATATAATGAACAAGAACAAGCTTATTATTTTTATCCAAGTCAATGATCTTTACACACCAGTGTACTGCTTCAAAAAGCTACTAATTTTACCAATAATAAAAGTTACGCAAAACAATTTATTTCTGTGTTTTTCTTAAAAGTAAGTAACATTTACAAATATCCTTTCCAACAAAATCAACACACAATATCTTTTACAGCACAATTCTCGTGTACGGCTATAAGCCACACGGCTATTTATCATCATATTATTTGTCTTGGGATAAATTCAAGGTGAGTGGAACTGTGGGGCAGAGCTAGTAATGAATATACTATCAACATCAAACAACGCAGTAATTGGTCTGAAATTGAGCTTGTCTTTACCTTTCGGCTCAATTTCTGCTCTACTCACCTTAATTACATTTCCGATATAGGAAACTCATTTATTATGTGATTTTATTACTTTTTTAATATTAATTACAACAATATTAAATTACACTTATTTTTTCATAATTTACTTTTATTTAATGGTTTCATTGGTTTTGATATTCACGAAATGATAAAGTATTAGTTTCTCTTTATAGGATTGACCTTTCTCTCTCTCTCTCTTAGTTTGGTTTAAGTATCAATCCTTTTTCTTTTTCACCTTTTTTACTACTTGACGCTTATGACTTTAACCCACGCCGAGGGTATGGCGTAGGGATATGTCGGACTTTCACCGACTTATCCCTGTGCCATACCATCATAAACTGCCTCGTTGGCCTAGTGGTGCTAAGTGCGACTGCTACGCTAGAGGTATTGGGTTCGATTCCTAAGTTGACCAAGGTGTTATCGGGTTTTTCTATGAAATTCTCAGTAGCAGGTCGGAGTTTGGATTTGTGCCCGGTTAGAGGCAATATGCTCGCCCCCTATTACATGGGACCTAAACATATCGGCGGAGTGTGGGTGTACATTGGTACACCTCTGCCTAACCCTTCGGGATACAGACGTGATGATAATATATGTTATGTCATGTTATTCACCGACTGAAAACACGCGGGTACCTTCTCTGCGTCGGCCGTAATCACGCGCTCGCTCGCGCACTCCCTGCAAAACTCTGACAGTATCTATCTTAACCTATAACATTGAAGACGTTAGAAGGCTTTTCATATCAGATGCCCATAATTTATCCAGAAACTAAACTGCAAGTTTGAAACAAGCAAGAAACTGGAAGACTTAACCTGAAATGCAACGAATTTGATACGATTAAGTTAACAGCTATTCCTATGATAAGAGCTGTTAACGTTCAGAACTATTTCTGAGAGTTTGAGATCGTACCCAAATAGGATAAAGTGTTGGTTCACATTTTTCTTGTGGGTATTTCCTCTAAATATAAATTAGATACAGTAGGCGAATAACAACAAGCTACATAAAAACTCATCGAGTATGTTTAAAATGTTTTTGTGAATTCCATGAATTGCTTTAACTCTGTGAAAGCGTTTTGGGTATATTTAATTAAACGATGTGGCATTAGGCTCGATTGCGTTTGTCATTTGTTTCGTTAATTTATTTTGCATAATACCTATCATTATTCATTTGAATTCAGTGCAACTAATAAATTATGTAAAAGCTCAATTCGAATCATGAATGAATAACCAATGCATTTTAACATTAATTTGATTTAACTAGCATCATTATAATATCACATCAAAGATCATAGGTACACATGTAATCAATAATATATAAGTAAGTACATTGATTGTCAATACTTCCTATTGTATTTACTGGCAACAATTAAATACAGCTTAGTAGTTTGTGAGCGGGTAAACGAGCCCTTACTCCTAATTAAGAAGTTATGCCAGTTGAACAAAGTTAAACACACTATTTAACTAGTTCAACAAGTATTTCAATACGATTATCTTTCTTCTAAACATTCAAATAATAAGAAGTATTTTATATTGTTTGACAAAATATTATGTTCTAATTACTCTAAAATACTTTAAAACTCGGATTTCCAAAACAAAAGTACACAATGTTTCTACTTTTTTTGTGTTAATCCAAATGATTCTCCAACGGGCAATTTGATCGATTAGTAATTCACTTTGATTCAGTACTAGGTACTAAAGTAAAATTATCGGTATAGATGCACTAGATAAAGGTACTCATAGAGATGAGATGAATCAAATCACTAAATTATATATTATTGTACGACATTCCTATTCTCGCCCCTATTACATGGGACCTAAACATATCTGCGAACTTTGGGTGTACATTGGCACAACTCTGCCTAACCCTTCGGGGATACAGGCGTGATGATATGACATTCCTATTACAGACTGTATGTATAAACTTTTACTTGCTTACTGTACATATTATATTCGTTGAGTATTCGGGCTGCCCGTTACCGGAAACACAGTATTTACTTGACCGTAATGTAATTAATCCTGGGATGGGGGCTTTATGCTGAAGCGGAAGTAAAACAATATCATCATTCATAAAATATTAACTAACATTATACGCGAATCCGTTTGATGTGAAGTCCTAATTTATGAATATTGACATGTTTGTTATACGTATAGAAAAAAGTGTGCGATATTGTGTAATACTATATTAAAGCCTAATTGATTGTGTTGAATCCGAATATCGTAGTAGTCGTTTTGAGGAAATCAAATAAACTTAATAGTCTTACAATTCGATGAACTTCAAGTGTTACTACTATATATGTTAAGTGGAATACGTCTAAAACAAGGAAAACCGTGTACGTCATCAGGGCTGGAATTCGTTGATTTCAGGGTTTTTCGCTGAGATTAGGAAATAGGGCTAAATGGTTTTTAGGTATTTTTAATAAACAGACGTTTAATAGACTAATTTGAATGAACTATTATATAAAAGAAGTTTATTAGCTTACCACTACTCAGTCCGGAAAATGAAGATTTATGCATACGAATTCTCATTTGGGATTAATTCTTCATTGGAAAATGGGGATATACGTACATTTCTATTCCAGCTTAAATTTGTGGTAACAGGTGGTTCTTGGTAGTTTCTATTATAGTTATTTCAATAGTGTTCACGAAACAATTTATTGAGTACCAAATTTGTATTTCAGATCAGTCACACCAAAATTTCGAAACAGAAAGCACGTTTCGAAAAAGAAATGTCTGTCTGAAAACAAAAAAAAACAAAAAACCTTTTATTTAACATTTTTGTTATTGAGGTACAGATGAAGAAAGCGTTTTCCTCGTTGTGTTAAATACAATTGGACTTTCTCCAGATATCAACATGATTTCACAAAGGATTTGACGGCCTCTATATTTTTTCATTTTGACCTAAAGTCCCATGACAAATATTTCACAGAAGATCAAAATTAGACTTGCAGTATAATTCGGTAATATGGCACCCAGTCCAATTTGAATTCATTTCTTTTTTAATTATACGTCATTGAAGTCTACGTATCTACGTCGTCAAAGACTCTACTACGAATTAATTAAAGTTTATTAACAAACTCTGAAAAAACCCAAAATGAATCAATCCCTTCGACTTCCTATGATGTTTTCCTTAACTTTTGTAGTATATAAATGCTCAATGACAGCGGATTATTAACAATTGAGAATCGTCTTCAGTGGAGGAAAGTAATCATAAACATATTCAGCATGAAACTGTTCGGTCTGTTGGTGTTGGTGATGGCAGTTCTGGCGCTGATGACGGGGGAAGCTAGCGCGCAGCCTAAAGGCATCGGCAAGGTCATCAAGAAGGGCGGGAAGTTTATTGTGAGTACTGAAGTTTTAAAGCTTAATAATTGAAAAATAAAAAATCTAATAAAGACAAGTTCAGTATCAAAAAATAATACATATTTTCCCGAAACAATCAGAATCAAGTGCAGCGCACTATTGATAGAGTTAGACTTTTCAATGCTGATTGGTAGAAAAACATAAAAGGATATTTGTATCTATTAGTAATTAAAACAATCTAAGTTTTAACACAGTCTTTTTGTTCTATGATAATGTGTATATGTATTTTTTAGCTTATTAATAATTTCATTTCGTTGCAGAAACACGGCCTCGGAGGAATCGGCTTGATCGGAACTGGGCACCAGATATACCAAGAATCTAAACAACAATAGAAATAATGTTAACATTAAGTATTTATTGTGCCTACTCTTAATATCAGTATTATTTAATAACTAAATAAAGTACGCCATTGTAAAATACTTGCGCCTTTTTCATTTGCCATGTCCATAATTAAAGTGAATTTTGACTATGTAAATATTTGCATTAAGGAAAATTAAAAACCATAAAAGAATAAAAGTATTGATAAATCGCAAACAGAAAACGTAAGCGAAGATCGTCGTCGTCGTTGTCGGCATTTCAAAGTCAACTTCAAACAAAACGTCAAGACTCCAAAAAATACAGTTCTTATTGTCATCTAAAAAATAACAAAAAAACCCCTTTTTAAAAAAACAGCGACGAAGGACTTGAGTCGCTTAATTACGGAATTCCTATAGCCACCTTCCAGCTCCATCATCAGATCAGCTCTATGCTATAATAATAATGCATTGTCATCTGATTTATACAGGCACGCAAAATTTTAAATCTATCAGTTGAAGATAACTTCAACAAAATATGATTTGGGTCAAAATTAAGTTGCAAGCTTCCACTCGGACAAACATACATTAATTGCAAGTTAAATAATAATATGGTCTACCATATTCTTATGTTTCTAATAAAATCTATAAATAATAAGCTTTATTTCAGACTGTATCGATAATAACACTAAATACTCTTTTGATCAATCGATTAACATCTATCGAGGTGTCTCTTCCCTAACCTTTTTGCAATATGACATAACCTTTTACGAACGTCTTGGTTAAAATTATGACATTTGTCAGTGAAAATTATTTCAGCTTTAAGATGTTTTTTTAGAACAAATTGAATCATTTCGACTTTAAACAAAGTATTTAATGTAAATGTTAAGTGTAAAAAAACGTATAATGCTAAATATCAATATTTTCTCGTGTGCCAATATAAATCATCCGTTACGACGACGCTACAAAGTTAAGTCGTCACTCTCACTGACACCTATCATATTCATCAAGCTAGGCTTAAGCAATTATAATTATCTGAACATTCTTTGTAAGGTGTTATTATGTACTTAAGACACAATTTAGTCGCTACATAATTTTGAGTCGATAGGTATATCTTCTTCTTATTGAGTCGATGATAGGTATATGAAACACAATGTTATTACATTTTCTTTTGTTACCTACTCTTTCATGACCATTTATGATTTTGACCTTACCTTAATTATGTTATAAATTTCCTATTTAGCTATTTAAGAGTTGTTTCAATTGACCTAATGACCTGCTTCATTTGGTAATTTTTACCATAACTGGCATTCTGCCAACTCAGTCTCTTTGAGAGTTCAATCAGATCTTATTGTTGGCTTATCTGAATACAAAAATTGGGCACAATGACAAGTACACTGACCGACCACTGACATGCATTTAAAATAGCTGAATTGATGCCCTGGACAAAGGGATCTTCCTATATGGAGGAACATTGATCAAGACAATGGCTGGCTTCCGTTCTTTCAGACTCTAATGTTTGAAATCCTGGTTACCTTACGATGTTTTCCTTTCCCGATTTCAGTGGTGTCTTAGAAAGTGCATGTAATCTGGCAAGATTTAATGAAACACAAGCTTTAATTAAATAATACAGCTTTTTACCGATCATTAACATTTCAAAAATTCTCAAACTTTTTATAATTTTTGCTCTTAATGCCAACTTTAAGCTTTAATTAAATAATACAGCTTTTTACCGATCATTAACATTTCAAAAATTCTCAAACTTTTTATAATTTTTGCTCTTAATGCCAACTTTAAGTTGCATCTTAACTTTTATGCAAAATCTACAGATTTTTTTAATTACTATTTGAAGATTGATAACTGTCACTTACTTTAAATCGTTTGCTGAACTTTATTTTAATACGGAAAATTGAGTAAACCGCTACAGTTTTACTATCTTTGAACAAAACATAGAATATGAGTATGACATTTTTTTAATAACAAGTAACTCTATTTTCAAATACAGCAGTATTAGAAATTTAGGACCCATCATAAGAAGTTGAACTGGAGATGACTAAAAGCACTAGTAATTTAGATAAACGTACTTTATTTTGATACTGATATGTTACAAACAATAAATACTTATTAAATACAGGCAAAATTACATCTATTGTCTTGATTGTTGATATACTTCGTGGCCGGCTCCAATAATACCGAGTCCTCCAAGACCATGTTTCTGTAAGAAAATGAAAAACATTTATTAAATAAACATGTACATCATCTCCCGAGCCTTTTCCCCAACTATGTTGGGGTCGGCTACCAGTCATACCGGATTCAGCTGAAGACTGGCTGTCAAAGTTGACTTAACGACTGCCAATGATCAACGAGTATGTATGACCTACTGTTTAACGTGCTTTCCGAAACATGGAGCGAGCGAGCGCGGCTTAACCTGTATTATCGGTCAAACCGTACGGCTTACATTAAGCCACGAACCCCTACATAAACACGTACATACCTAGATACTAAATTTACGCTTATTTGCATATAAAATTAAAGATAGTCAAACTACTTACAATAATTTTCCCGCCCTTCTTGATAACTTTGCCGATGCCCTTAGGCTCGGCGCTGGCTCCGCCCATGAAGAGCGCCAGCACCGCCATCACACACACTAACAGACCGAACAGCTTCATGGTAGATCAGTTAGGGTTACTTTCTTACAATAGAGATGAACCTCAAGTGTTACTACCTACTCCAGTGTCATTAGGCACTTATATATATATGTATAGGTGTATACGTGTAAAACAAGGAAAACCGTGTATGTCATCAGGGTAAGATTTCGTTGATTTTAGGGTTTTACGTTTAGTTTATAAGATAGGCCTAACGGATTTATAGGTAAAATATACTTCTGTTAATCAAACTATTGTTTGAATGTGGTTTATTTATAACGACAGAAATCTATAATTACTCTGTCCGAGAAATGAAGATTCATGCATACAAACTCCCATTGGCGACTAATTCTTCAATGTCATTATGAAATGAGCACATACATTTATATTTTAGCTGTAATTTGTGGTAACAGATTGTAGGCATTATTTTGATTACTATTTGCATTCTTTAGTTTATGGAACAATGATGATATTTCAGTAACGAATACATTGATGGCGTTAAAAACAGTAACAACTCTATTTTGAAATAGAACACCAAAAAAAAGCACTATTGCGCACTAGCGAAATAGGGACATATTCATTTTGTTTTACGTTTCATTTTAAAGGTTCAGATCAGGAAACTTTACATTTTTCTCCTTATACATACGCTTGGACCTTTTCATAAATAATAAGTCTTTCAGGATATCAACATTATTCCCCGAAGGATTAGACGGCCCCTGCATTTTCTCATTTTGACCTAAAAACATTAGTCCCAAGACAAATATTTATTTATTAAGCAGACAAACAAAAGGACAATGGCGAACTCCCATACAAATTTTTGTTGACATAATTTTGTTGCGTCTACTAATAAAAAAAATCTTAAAATATAGAGTTTAGATTTCTGAACAATATTGTCTTAAGGTTTACTGATGAACGAAGTCACCAATAAAAGATATTTAAGTTTTAAAGAATTTCAGGCTAGGTGCATAGAGAATAGTAGGGTAGGTGTCTTGTCATTTAAGATTTGTTCAAACCATAGACTTTACATATACGTAGACCGATACCATCGCTAGTTTTCCCTTGTGCCAAGCGAGAGCACTTTTTAGTCTGTATCTAGTACATTCGTTTACTGATTTTAGTTATTTTTCACGCAACGAGAAACTTATATACGAAACTATCGATGGTTTTGACATTGTTAGGATAATATT
Organism: Autographa gamma; assembly: GCA_905146925.1. Lineage (NCBI taxonomy): Eukaryota > Metazoa > Arthropoda > Insecta > Lepidoptera > Noctuidae > Autographa > Autographa gamma. Next base: position 6,423,344 of record LR989858.1, read on the forward strand.
AGTGTTTGAGATAAAATTAATAAAACGGCAAGCTCCATCTTCATACATAATTCACGACAAAACTGGTTCATATTAGTGCTTACGGTTCAAACTCTGATAGACTCACTCTTTAGTTTCTTATCAATACTCAGAGGTTAAAAAAAAACAGTTATCTAAAAGTGAAATTAATGGGCAAGCAATTAATTACCTTTGCTCGACTTTGCATTTTTATAACAGAAATTCATAGGAAATATGTTGAAGAAGTAAACCTCGTGAACTGGTCACTAATTTTTTAAAAGATTGGATGCGGTTCTTTCATAGTTATTAATATAGATATTATTAAACTAGGTTTTCCCTTGTGTCGCTTTGATAATATAGAGAGTAATAATCAGAGGTATCTTTTAAAATCTGTAATCCTGACAGAACATGTTAATGTTTTCTTATAGGCTTTCTTGTAATTCTGTTAAATGCACAAAATCGTCTATAAAATAGATGACCAACTGCAAGAATGAAATAAAAAACAGCATTAATTCTAACAGGGGATTGTCAAAGAAATTAAACAACACAGCTATATATTTTTTTTATTATCTATTTTTATCCTCCCTTGTCACGATATCATCCAGGAAACCAGCTGGTGCTGAGAGGCTTTACACGACTTCCTATCGTGAAAAACAAATCGTCTCTCTAACACGCAGTAAAATCCAAAGTAAGAAGTAGAATAAGAGTCAAAAGTTCACAGCAAAATGTCGTCGTAAGTGGTAGGTAATCGAAATCCTTTGGCAAGCACACGTCACAGGAGATATGTGGAAAGTCCATACGCATTCCAAATCAAAATTAAAAAGAAAATAAATAGAATAGATACAACAATAATAGGAGTAACGAACGTTTAAATTGACAGATCACAAACAATGACAATTGACATAACTCAAAATGTCACATTGATTGTATCCGTTGTTGTTGCCATGCTGGAATGAAGTTTACCCAATTATTATATTTCTCTATGAAGTTTACGTATTATTATTTTGATTCTATTTATTCATTTCGGTAATGTTGGGAAGAAATAATATGTCCTTAGATTATTCTTGTTCATAAAACTTCAATATATTCTAAAAAAACAGCTTTTTTAGTTTACTAGCGAAATATATTCGTATGACTTAGTTCAGATTTAACTTTCAGTCATGGCAACACTCAAAGTACAATTTAATCAATTTTATTTCCAATTTAAAATATATTTTTCATAGATTTAGACGCTATTTGAATAAAGCTTGATAAAATGTAACTTATTATTTCATGTAAATCTGTAATGACGACGTTTATAGACGCATAAGAATTACATCAACAATGATTTCGCCATTGTCCTTTGTCACTGTGGTCCAACGCGAAAATATTGCATCCAGTGCAATTGGACTTCACTTAGGGAATGTTTTACATAAGTCTTTCAAATCTACATATTATTATGTCGTCAAACCTAATCGTAGTCTTTACTACGAATTCATTGAGCTTATAAATAAACTGAAAAAACCCAAAATGAATCAATCCCTTCGACTTCCTATGATGTTTTCCTTAACTTTTGTAGTATATAAATGCTCTTTGATTATTAACAATTGAGAATCGTCTTCATTGGAGGAAAGTAATCATAGACATATTCAGCATGAAACTGTTCGGTCTGTTGGTGTTGGTGATGGCAGTTCTGGCTCTGATGACGGGGGAAGCTAGCGCGCAGCCTAAAGGCATCGGCAAGGTCATCAAGAAGGGCGGGAAGTTTATTGTAAGTATTGATAAGAAATCGAATAAGTTCATCATCAAAAGTTAAAGTTAATATTTAGCAAAAATAGTACATAATTTCTCGGAACATTCAGCGTCCTGTGCAATTCACTATTGATAGCATTTGACCCTTCAACGCTGACTGGTAGAAAAAAAAAATCTAGTAATTTATTAATCATATGTATAAAACAGTCTTCTTGTTCTATGATAATGTGTGTATATGTATTTTTACTTTATTAATCACAATAATTTCATTTCGTTTCAGAAACACGGCCTCGGAGGAATCGGCTTGATCGGAACCGGCCACCAGATATACCAAGAATCTAAACAACAATAGAAATAATGTTAACATTAATTATTTATTGTACCTGCTCATAATGACAGTATTATTTATTAATTAAATAAAGTATGAATTTGTAAAATATTTGATTCTTTTTACTTACCATTATTTTATATTATTATGTATTTCATGCCGCTACATTTAAGTGTTAATAGAAGCGTACTATGCCGAAGTTACACGACCGAAGTCGCCCTGTTCTTTTTTCGGTCCGTTTTTTATGTTCGTCGTCGTTCCTACGTATTTGGCTGATATGACACAAAGTGCCGAACTTATGGTGCAGAAATTCAGTTCGACCGAAACCGTAGATAAAATCTTGTTTATTTACAAAATAGATAATTATTAAGGCACTATTTTTCATTCTATATTACAGCGCGTTTTCTGACGAGCTTAAGGTTCAGTAAGCCTTGCAGCACAGATAAAATTAATAAGTAGTAACAAGTACCTCTAGTGAGTCAGTCACGGGTAGTATATTATAATTACTATTAGAAATGTTAGGGTAATTATCTGAAAGTTATTTTTGAGGTGGAAATCTAACACAATCTGTGGCTACATAATTGAGCAGATATTTGAAATATACCATGATAATTATAGTAATATTATAGAACGGGGATTAGCGCGTACATGCGTAAATACCTTAAGGGGTAAGGGGGTTGAGTCTGCTTGCGACCACCGCCGGTGTAACCCGGTCGAAACGTCAAGCCCTTTAGGTATTTATGCATGTACGCGCTTATCCCTGTTTTATAATATTACTATAAACATGCAGCGCGATAGTTTAAAAGTTTATACCATGATTATTTTTATTTTAGTTACTCATTTATGATTGTCTGTATCTATCTTTATTAATTAAAAATTACATTATAGAGGAGGAACGAGTATTGATCACAACTATGGCTGCAATGACTTGTGGGCTTAAAGACTCCAGTTTTAGAATTCCAACTAATCTCTCGCTCTCGCATATATCTACAAAAAGGTAACATTGGTAACTGCCTGGATTCGACTTCAGCAAGATTTAATGAAACACAAGGTTTAATTACATTACACAGCGATTTACCGCTCATTACCATCTAAAAGTTTCAGAAATCTTCATAATTTTGTTGTTAAGCTTTGTTTAACTTTAAGTTACATTTAAACTTTTAGGCTAAATGTACAGATTTGTTTATTTACTATTTGAAGATCTTTAATTGTTATTTACTTAAAATCGTTTGCTCATCTTTAATTTATTGCTTAAACCGGGGTAAATCTAAAGTTTTATGATTTTGGAACCATTCGGCGGCGGTTACTCAACATAACAAAACTCACAACCCATCTTTTGTTTAGATAATATCAAATAATTGTTATATAATTGGCCATTAGAAAATATATGTCATTCGTAATGTATTCTATTGCATGTAAGTAAAACTTCTTTTCAATCTCAGCTGTAGGTATTAGAAATTTAGGACCCATCATAAAAAGTTGAACTAGAGATAACAAAAAGCTCATAATTAAAAAAAAACAATTTATTTGAATACTGTTAAATAATTAATACTACGTAGCTGTAAACATAATATCTATTGTTTTGACTGTTGATATATTTCATGGCCGGCTCCAATAACACCAAGTCCTCCAAGACCATGTTTCTGAAAAAAAAAAAGTAATTGTAATACACTAAATTGCATTTAACTGCTAAATTATGTTATTTTAAAACACTACAGTTACCATAAATAACATAAATAACATAACACAAATGTCACTTACACCAAGATCAACTTACAAACACCAACTTAATAAAAATAAGAATTATAAGTAACTACTACAGTAAAGATGTTGAATTTTTTTAAGGAAGAAAGCTGAGTGTCCCTTTTCTTACTCTTTTTGGATAATATTTTAACTATTTATACAATAGAAGTGAATTACTGTTTTATTAGTACTTCATTATACTAGTACTTACAATAATTTTCCCGCCCTTCTTGATAACTTTGCCGATGCCCTTAGGCTCGGCGCTGGCTCCGCCCATGAAGAGCGCCAGCACCGCCATCACACACACTAACAGACCGAACAGTTTCATGGTAGATCAGTTATGGTTACTTTCTTCCAATAAAGATGATCTTCAAATGGTAATATCTAGGTGTCAACGCGCACTTATATACTTAAAGGAAAAAGGAAAAGCATGAATGTACTTGCTTAATTGTTGATTCATTCGAGGGTTTTTCATATTGATCATTAGTCTCCACGCATTGTTTTTCTTATTTCCACTGTATTAGTAGGTGTTTACTATCTCAGCTCATTAAAGAATGTACTTTATTTAACTATTCATTTTTGTTAAACTAATCGCTTATTTTTCACGGGTTATCTCAGTAATGAGAATCCCAGTCCTTTGAAAGGCTTTGGCGCTTTACCAAAAGTTAATTAGGAGAACAAGTTCAGTTCGATGCGATATACAGTAGTAACCTTTGAAACTTGCTACACATTGCAACTGAATAAACAGCCAATCGGTTTTATGTTGCGGAACTACTTTCGAATATTCAGTTTTAATTAACTCACGGGTAAAGGACATCGGAGGCAAATAGTCATGCAAAACTCGGACTGAAAGCTAAACTTAAAGCCGTGTCTCCAATGCGAGCGGACTTCGTACGGTATATGTTACTCGCAAGTTTTCAAAGAAATTATTCTCCAAGACAAATATTCGGAAAGTGCTGAGCGAGTGAGAATAGTTGCAGACAAGCTGATAATGCACGAACTTAGTTGTACTTCGCATCAGCTAAGTTATGGCGGCGCTTTCATTAGCCGGTTTGTTTTCCGATTAGAGAACATTAGAGCCTCATCAATCGCTGTTTATGTTTGCTTTTATGTTATAATTCACTAGACGAATAAATATAAAAAAATATTTCAATATTGTTGACTATTAAGTGCATATTTTTTGGGCTCTTTCGACTTTTTTTTATAAAACAAAAAATGGTAAGAAAAATGTTTTTTTTTTTTCATTATTTGCTTAATTTCGCTTTGTTAGTTCTAAGTAAGGTAAGGTAAGTAAAATAACGTGCAAATATCTATATTTGCACGTGCCATAGAAGCTCGGTCTTAAACTCGAGTAGTTTCACGCATCGCTACTTTCATAGTATATGAACCACATTTTCGACCTCATTTAATTAAATCCTACGTATTGGAAATATGCTTCCATTTAGCAATAATAAATGTTTTCTATCTATCGTTTTCCTATAAAAACAGAAGGTTTTAGGAGTATATGAAGGTTCATTAGGTATGGTTATCCGACGACCGGATAGAAACCGGAAGAACATTATTTTCGGTAGGATTGGTCGGAATGTAATTCGCTCCAAAATCAGGCTGATTTCATAATTAAGGGGCACCCATGTCTTGGGTATCTAAATTATTACCTATTTTAGGTAAGTGTAGGTTAATTATGTACCTAACTATAATAATCGATTGATTTACAATTGCTCTTAATTAATTGCTTCTAATTCCAAGTAAATCAATTATATCTTAAACACATAACTGATATTGAATAAAATTACAGTCGTTTTTCCTTAACCAAGTTGTATACAAGAAAATGTTTTTGTTTATCTCTTGTTTTGAAATATGTTATTATACCTTAAATTCATGGAAAGTAAACTTATACTCAAACACACAAAAGTAATAAAGAAAACATTTTCCCTAAATTGTGGATGTCCAGATGTCGATAGAATATTAATCATCTTTCACTTAGACTAGTCAAGTAGTACAACTTATCCTCTGCGCACTTGAGCTTATGTTAAGGAAAATGGTTTATGGTTTTTTCGCATTAGGTACGTTGGAATCTCCTTAAAGGTTAGTCATCACGCATCCTTGGTTGTATATAAGCCGGGCGGGGGATCAAAAAGCTATCATTCGTTTGTTTGAGCGAAGTACTACACACCTCCTTCAAGATGAAACTGTTCGGTTTAGTCGTTCTCGTGCTGGCTGTATTCGCCATGTTGTTGGGAGGTACCAGCGCTAACCCCAAGGGTACTGGAAGCGCCCTCAAGAAGGGAGCCAAAGCAGTTGTAAGTATTTTTTTTAATGTACCTAACTCATTTTTTGTATTTTAATTAATTTGAGAAATTCATAAAGCTCGTTCTAATAATTTTACGACGAAATTTAAATTTCCGAATTAAATTTCTAAATTTTCGTTTTCTAAATTAAATTTTCTTTACCTTTTGTAAGCATCATCCCAATTTATTGAATGTGATTATTAATTTTAAAGCCCTTATACAAGGTATTACTATATCTTTCCTACAAATTCACATAACGAAATATTTTTAGCGTATCTTTTACAAATACCTAATTATTTCTTTTTATTACAGAAAGCTGGAATTGGAGCCATTGGCGCCATCGGCACCGGCCACGAAATTTACGAACACGTTAAGAACCGGGGTTAAGAAACAGCCAACAACATTTAAAAGTTAACACTCAATACTTCGTCACCAAACAAACGTACCGTTATTTCTTTATTAATATTTTTGCCAAAAATCATGTTATAACTTGTTAATAAAAAATTTATACATTTTATATAATCTACTTTTATTTGCATAATCCTTTTTGAACGCAACTTTAGTTACAAAAAGAATAAAAAAAATAAAATAAATAGTCGGCCTAGCCACTTTTCTATTATAGCTCAAAAATTAAGGATTACATTTATTTAATAACCATAGCCCAAAGTAACAAATAGCTTTTTCCTTTTTTTTAAGTAGTAAACTTAACCAATTTCCATTTTCAAATACAACAGTTCTTGAGTTCGAAATAAAACAGAAAAAGCTGGTAGTAACATTTACATTGCGATCCAATAAAATCATTAACTGAAGAGCATCTGAATATTTAACACGTAGGCATTTGATTATTCATGCACATCACATAAAGTCACGCCTGTTTCCCCCAGGGGTACCTACGAAGGAAACATGGGTTTCCACTTTCAATGATCCTGAATTCCTGACATACAGGCTTTTACTTATTCTTGTCACGTCAGGGTGCTCTTCTACCTTTCTCCAAAAATCTTTAATTTGGACCAAATATTGTTTGCCAAGATCTTTTTTGTTAGACTGTCGATCAATTTTTTCGCTACTGTATGAAAAGTCAAACAAGAGGAAAATAGAAAGGCTGAGTGCTTTTCTACCCGTACAATTTTTTGCTGTCAAAATCTCGAAGATTTTTCTTTATAATAAATAAGTAATCGCACGTATGCTACGCCTGTGCAACTCACAATATTACTACCAGTTAATACTATTCGCGTTCGATATACTTGTAACGATTCAAGTAGGTGCTGCACAGTTATGCCCGTCCTTCTAAGCAGAAAGCAAGACGCATTCAGTTTGAACTCGGATGATCTATTTCCCAGTAGGTTACTAAGTAGGCACCTACAGAATACGGATTATATCATACCTGTATGCGCATAGAAGGATTAAGCATTAGGTATACTCGTAGTTACGAGTATTAGACGCTGTTTGATCTCCTCTTCGGCATATTCCTGTCGGTAAGTGCACCTGATAGGTGCCTACCATAAACTAATTACAACTATAGCGCCTGCCTTATAAGGATATATCATGTAGAGACTAGAGTTTGGTATTTGTGCTTTATAGAGTCAAATGGTAAGACTGATTTCATAAGATTTTTATTATGTTCGTACTATTAAATGTTTAGACGCTAATTGTTCATTACCGTTTTTGGACACTTAAGACAGAATCTTGTGTCTGACACCCAGACAGTTACAGAGACACAACTAGACAAATTGGCCTACCATACAAAAATACTATAAATAAATATGGGTAGCTACTTAACATGTGATTACATAATATATGTAGGTAAGTACATAATAAAAGTTATTATTTTCCTTATAAAACAATATCGCCCATTAGGTATCCATTGATTAGAATCAGTGTTTACCTATAGAGAAGCAATCCAGTGGCAATTAGCTGAGAATGTGTTAAGTTGTCCGATTTCCTCAAACTAATCGTTTACCTGTTGCGTTACAATAACAAAAGTCGTGCTTCTACAAACTAACGTTTACATGCAAAGTACTAATACCTACATCAAAGGTGAGTGAAATAATTATGTTTATGTCCCACATCCCACAACAAACGTATTAGCGTACATATTTTACCTACGTACCTACCTACTAAAATATGTCAATTGTATGATGTATCTTAGCGGTGTGAATCTAGTGACACTGGATTTTAATTTTCACTGAGACCAAACTGACTGCTACGACACCGACGTGCCATGGACTCGGTTTCGATACCCATTTTTGTGTAGGTGTTTTTGTTTTCTAATTTGCCTGTCAGCAAAGCTTCGGTGACACAGGCTGAATTCCCTTGTGGAAAATGGTTTGGAAAATAAATAGCTACTTTCCATTACAAGGTTTGCAAGTAGATGCCATATTTAAACTAACGTAGACACTTTGACTATAACAATCTTTTACATATTTTGCGTGATATGGTTATTCCTGTATTGAATGAGTATAAATAATAGATTAGGTATTCATTATCTAAATTAGTTTATTTTTATATTTGAAATTAGAATGTAATCAAAGGTACACACACGCTAAAACTACCAATAGTTTTCAAAATTCTATCTCTCTAAAGCTCTCTATAGCTTTTAATAAAGTTAAGCATCATTTGGTAGATATCATTGAATTAGTTGTGGGTAAAGTTCTAATGATCCTGTATACCAGCCTTAGCATGTATTTACCATTGATCACCGTTCATTTAGGTTACATCTTAAGATCAGGAAACCTTTAGCGGTCATACATAATATAATGAGTCAGTGTATTGGCATTAAATACATCTTAATATAACACGTGCTTACAGAACCTACAATTTGTATAAAAGACCCAAATCACAAATCCAGGGGTGGCCTGATAGAATCAATAAAGTTCTCTATGCATGTACAGTCGAATTCTGGAAACGGTTGTTGTGCAGCTTTGTATATTTGAGATGGTGTGTCTAGAAACTTCACCTTTTCTTTATGACAGCGTTTCCGGGCGGAGGGGGGAGGAGTATTCGTTGCATTTGTTGTGACTGGGGCCTCACTTGAGTCCTCACTTATGTAATCACATAAAGTCAAGTTGGAAAATTGCGGATGTGGCTTCGTTGTGACCGAAGTGGTCTTCTCCAGGCACTTGACTCTCTTACCCGTCGCCTTGTCGGCGCAGAACATTGATGTAAGTGTTTCAGATTCTTCATCTTTCAACACTTTGACTACGCCACCGCGCAGGATATCCAACGTCATGCAGCATGTTGGACAGATAGAATCCTTGAAGTTTCTCTCATACCTGGATCTCGGTTCTACAACATGACATCGTTCAGCTTGTACTTCTCTGTCCTTTTTGGTAGCCAGGTGAGCCACTTTTTCATACAAGGTGTTTCGATGAACAGTTTTTAACTGCAAGTAACTGCAAGTGTCACATTTACACGATACGTTAGCCAGCTGCCGCTTCAGCATTCGGAGTTCAATGGGCTCTAAACTGAACTGGGGATTTGTAAGTACCGTGGTCCACATTGTTGCTGAAGGAGCTGGCGCTATCTAACTGTTAGTTAGATGTAATAATGCCAGTACACAGAATCATCATAGTTCGGCTTATTTTATTTTGTGGCTATTGCATTATGTGGATGATGTGTTTTGAAAATTGGTTTTATGGTACGACACACGTATTTCGATGGAAAAATACTGTCAAGAAATTTGTTTATAGGTATAGCACATCTACGAATCAAAGAGTATGGAAATAAAAACTATTCTCTTTAGTAGCTGGTAAACACTTGTTGTATAACACCTCTTCTTTTAAACTAAGTATTTATGTTATTCGAGGAACATGCAGCAGGAAGGTAGGTATTTTGGCAAAGAACCATTGCAACGGCCGTGATAAAGCAGCAAGCTACTCAGAATATTACAGGAATTAGAGATTGCTTTGTTAGGAAGTCGCCGAAATTTTACTTAGGTAAGTAAAGGCTTTGATTTGACCCTATAAACACTTCGCGGAAGCTTCTTACAACCCTTACAGTAGGTAAAAAAATATATCTGAATAAGAAGTTCACAATCTTACCAACGCGGTTTAATAATCTATGATAAAATCAGATTTATCCGATTAGACTCTATGCTATTTGTCAAAATGACCAAGGTGGGCAAGTAAACACTGATTTTTAAAAGAATTTATAAATATTCTCCGCAGAAATAGCTAAGCCCAAAGAAAACAATGAAAAACCACACTAATAGAAAATAGAATTGCCTACAAGTATGTCCAAATATCACAAGAACTGTACAAATCCCAGCCAGCCTGTAAAAACAGAGAAGAAACCAGATGCATTTCTTACATCCAAGGTAACGTGGTAAACCAGTTTTAATAGGATCATTCTATTAGCTACGTAGGTACCTTCTCATAGTCACCGCACATAGCACCCAAAAGATTTCGTATAATGTACCTACGTAGGTCCATACCTTACAGTAAGCCAAAGTGGTGGTGGTGGCAGTGGGCTGATCATATAATGTCGAGGACCAATGGCATTTGGAACAGACGATTAGATAACTATGTTATTAAGAGACTGCGATCTTCTTTATGAGAGATCAGCTCACTTGATTGAAGCACCTAGTGCTTATTAGTCGTCATATATACATAGCTATCATCACGCCTGTATATCCCATAAGGGGTAGGCAGAGACTTCATCATCGTAAGCACAAAAACGCTGACATCTATGACCATGATGATGAAATCCTTATATTTTTACAATTGATTTTAGGCTCTCTGCGACTGCAGAGACTGTGATTGCGAAAATTGCCCAGATATCCTGGAAATGCTTGCTATCACTGTGACTGATACAACTTGTAACTTTGGTCCGATAATAAGACCTAAAGATGTAGACGAAGGAGGCCCAAAGGATGCTGAGGACTGCGTCACTGACTGCTACAAAGAATGCACAACCAAAAATTTTCAACCGTAGACAAAGAGAAAGAAAAAGAGGATTTATTAAATGTCAATAAGTCATCAAGACCAAGTAAACATGTCGTAGTGACGTTTCCAAAGTAAAATTATATTATTTGTACACAATAATGTTACTTAACACCTAGCACATTAATCTTTAAGACAATGTAAAACGAATAACGGTTGAAATAATGTAAAAAAGAATGCGGCAGCACCTACCTTATTAAATATTGTAACATCTCCACAACCATGTCAAAAAGCAATTTAAATGACAAAAATCCAATTTGCTCTCGACCATCAAAACCAAAGGTAAATAACTACCTTCGTAAGTTCCCGCACTAAATTTCGATATGTTATTTTAAGAAATTAAATTTTTCGCAATGCTTGCATTAATTTATTTATACGTTATCATAACACTTTACCTGGCTTTTAGATTTATGTGTCTGTTTGAAGGTGACCCCGCATGCAGCATCTGCTGCTGAGACCAAAACGCCTTATTTAGATCCAGATCTTCTGGCCAAAATCTCGGATAAAGCATGTAGTTGCGAGGTGGTAGCGCGCGCAGTTCGCGATGACGTGGCGCGTTACATCGGCATGTCGGATCGCCGCGCGGCGCTCATAGAAGCGATGACAAAGAGCTCTACGACGCTAGGGTGTAATGTTTCTGAAGATCAAATCAAGGATGACGCCATAACCAATGAATCCCACAACAAGTTCGATTCCCAAAGCAAGGTCCTCTCTCTGGGCCAACTACACTCTCAAAGCAAGGTCGTCTCCCAGGGACTGCTACAGACCCAAAGCAAGATCTCCCAGGGCCTGCTTCAGACCCAAAGCAAGATTTCCCAGGGCTTGCTTCAGACCCAAAGTAAGGTCATGTCGCAAGGCAAGGTCTTGTCCCAGGGCAAGGTCATGTCCCAGGGCAAGGTTCAGTCTCAAACCAAAATGCCTTAGGAAAAGAAAATAATCTTAAAAGACAACCAAACCAATAAAAACTGCAGTTTCCATTTCGTTCTTTTATTACGATAAACACTGTACAAATGATACACAAATACCGATAAAATATGCAACAAAAAATTCTAGCTTTTCTTCACAAAAGCGTCTTTTGGATTCGATTCATCAAAAGATCAAGAAAGAACAGAAAGTCAATAAAACTGGAAATCTATTTAATGATTGTACTATTTTTATCTTCCATTTCTTACAGTTTGTACAAATATTTAGACAGTGATCAAGCATAATAATGCCACAGAATATTTATTTTATAACATTCAAAATTAAACTCTGCATAATAATGTATGATATGTATTAAAATCATTCATCATCAATTTTATCCTCCGTATCTTTGTTATTTTCACCATCCTGTTGGAACTTTTTGAATTTTTCACACATATAATTCCAGTACTTGCTACGAATTTTGTCGTATTTCCCCGCTAATGCTTGACACAGTTCTACGGCTCTATTCGCATTGTGAAGACAGCTGGTCTCCTCCTTTTTGATGGCTTCATCGCAAATATCTATGAGGAAAGCTAGGAGGTAAGGAGAACGGCACTTGTTCTTATAAAGCTCTTCACAAAAAGAGGTGACGACGGCATTTCCACTGACACCTCTTTTGTCATGTATTAATACTCCTCTTAAATAATTCCAAGCACTTTCATTGTTCTTGATAAATTTAATCTTCTCCAAAGTATAGCAAATTTCTCTTTGAACATTTAAGTCTGACCACCCCAGATGGTTGTTGACTACGAAGTATCGTTGGTTCCACGCAGAATTGTTCCGCACGTCTTCTGTGATAAGGCTATCAACAAATTCCATTTCTCTATCGTAGAGCCTGTAAAAGGATTAAAAATTAAGTAGCACTCGACTAGAGTTTATAAAAGACCTTGCTAATGATTAATTATAAATCCTTAACGTAAACATTGTAAGAAACCTTGTCATTGTTTTAATTAAAATTGATATTCATTTTAGGTCCACATACATTTTCATATTTCATATTTAAAATAAATAACCGATAGAAACATACCTAGTTAATAAAACATTGTAACTTTCGGTTCCCGGGAACCAGCAAAAAGTTTAATTTGGCATAAGTAAAAAAGGAAATGTGGGCGAAGAATTTTAAACATTAGGAAGGGACTATCGCTGTCGCATGGCGTCCGGGCACGCTATTCATGTGTGGCAAGTACAACTGTGTAGTACAAGTATATCTGACTGAACAGCTTAAGGGAAAAGTTATTTGATGTTCAGTTCATTGCTACTCCTCCTCTACTATCCAAATTAAAGACATTTCATATACTCTGTAAAGATGGGATAAGTTTTATTGTTTTGTTTTCTGTAGAGAAAATAGGTTTCCTCTTTCATCAAAATTCTGTTGATGCCGAATGTCCACATTATTAGGCAATTTTAAGCACTTTTAGATGGTTCTAGTGTTTTCAAATCTAATGTAGCATCGAAAAAGAAAAAATAGGTAAACCAACAAGGAAATAGGTAGGATTGTTTGTATTGAGAAATTAGCATCCAAACTAACATTAAAATTTCTTCCTAATCAACATTACTTCTTTTTAAAAGAATTTAGCAGAATGTTTTATTAATATAATAAGAAATAAACTACAAGAATTATGCTTGACTATTCTAAAATATGACCTAGGGAAAGTTTAGAGCTATAAATGTATGTCTTTTTACTGTCAACTCTGAAGCATGATTCTTGTAAGCATGCAATACAACATTTTATTTAAAAAGGTTATTTACTAATATTTAAAAGCAATATATAAATTCTTACCCAAAAGTTTTGATAGCCCATTGTCTATGTTGCCAGGCATGATAGTTTTTGGGATCCTGCATTAAGGCGTCTCGGGTCAACTCAAGCTCCTGTGTAGGGTCTTGAAGCCACTCTACAAGCACTTTCCGGTGATGCCATACCTATGAAATAAACATTATATACAATTAAATTCACTTAATCAATATCATCAGAAATCAATACATCATATAGCTCATTATTATGTGATTAATTAAAAAAATACCAGCTCAATCAATAATTTTCCAAATGTCAATTATCTAAATACCAAACATGGAAAAACATTGTACATATTTCATGTCATAATGAATGAAGTTGAATGAAGTTACCTAAAACTTATTTGTAGTTTTATACTTGTTCAAATACATACCTGGTAGTTTTTGGGTGAGTTCTTTATAACTACTTCTACATAATCCAACTCAGATCTTAAATCTGTACCCAAGGCCTTAAGTAGATCTCTCCTGTAACATAAAATTATATCGATTAGAAAACTAAAAGGAAGTAGTTTACAGGATATATAGCTAATATATTATGTATCATGTATTATGGGTCAATTAATATGATATATAAGGTGATAAAATGAATGCAATAGCTCAAGACTGGGAGAATTGGTAGAAAAAAAGGGAAGCCTTTGCCCTGCGGTGGGATGACAATGGCTGAAAATAAAATAAATAGTAAAAATGTGTAACCTACACTTATATACAATTTCAAAGCTTTTTGCCTAATTAGTGGCATGACATACCAAAATAGAAACCAAATTACATAATTAAAATGTTAATACGCATATTATGATAGTTATTTCAGTGCTAATTGGCAATATTGGCGGAGATCCAATCTCAATAAATTTATAGGCCATTGTTCCCTTTGATTATAATGTAATGTACTCACCAGGTACTATTAAAAGCTAGACAAACAATGTGTTATTTTAGACTCACCTGTACTGCCACACTGTGTAGTTTGCTGGATTTAATTCGACCGCATCTTTCGTCAGATGTAAAGCTCGCTCAGATCTCTCATTGTTCTGTAGGATGGCCCGGAAATAGTCATATACATCTACAACTGAAATAAAACATAACAATTAATAAGTTTTACATTAAACTTTAGCAACACCTGATATACATTATTCAATTTACTACATAACTTATTGGTTAGTTAGTAACTTAAAGGAAGGCATTATATTTGATATATTGGTCTAGAGATAACCAATACAAATAGAAACAAGTTATGGAAATATAACTCATACATTTTGATGACCTAACTGCCCTTTCAAAACTGAAGGTTAGAATATATGGGCTCAAGTTTTAAAAATTACTTAGTGGCTAAATGCTCCTACTTGAAATGATATTATGTTTCATTTATTTAGAAGAAATGAAGAAAGTTTGACTAATGTATACGTACATTTTTCGGAATGAGCTATAACGACGACTTGGTTAGGACCTTCGTCCTCAGGTACCGGGGCTACGTCATTCCATTCCGGGCGGTCCTTGTAGTAGGTCCACGCGACGTCACTGTCCCCGCTATCAGACATACTCGCTGCAGCTCTACACACTAACTACAACTATTTCCTAGACGATTTACGTGTATGTTTACGACCACTATCACAGCAGATAATACATGTGCACACAGAATCCCGCTACGTGAACAAACAATGACAACTATCTAGGCCGGTGGTATTAATGACTTAATTAAACGTGTTGTCCCGTATCTTTATTTATACACACAGGTAATTTTTGTTTTATTTATTGTGATTAGTTTTTTTTTTTTTCTTTTGAGTTTTGGCAACCCACTGCAGCCTCAGGTGACAGCAATTTCTGCCAGTGTCGTGTAGTGACCTCACATGGGTAATTTAACGGCACTAATACTTAAACTTACTACAGCTGTTTTCGATAATATTTAAATGCCTGAAACCAAACAAATATAAATGTTAGTAGATACTAGTACTTACCATAGATAATATTTACAAGCACGTAGATTAAATATATATAACTATTATAACTTTATATTGTTAGTAGAGATAAATTTAATAAAAGCACGAATAATTTGGGGATTGGGGAAAAAGGAAAGTAGGTGGCGAACATTTACCGGTTTCTGGATATTTAATTTATTTATAACATGATCCATAGTGTAGGCATCGTTACTGCGACAGTCAAGGAAAATATGATCCAAGTGACCCTCGTCTAGACCGCATTCGCACAAGGAATTATCGCGTACTCGGATTTTATGAAGGAAAACTGGAGTACAGCAATGACCAATGCGGATACGACATATAACAGACGTAACCACCTTTGGGACCTTTTTGAATTTGTAAAACCAAGGTTTAGGGGGAATTGAGGGCTGAATTGCTGCATACGCTCCGCCTTTGGCCTTACTAGTCTCAGACCAGTAAGACTGCCAGGCCTTGAAGAGATCAACTTTGGCTTTATGGATCAAGTCATAAACTTCAATAGTGAAGTGTTTCCTGTCTGCCAAGCTGCTCGTAACAGCCGCTTTGGCAGCTACATCCGCACACTCATTGCCCGCGATACCGATATGCGCTGGGATCCATACCAGTATCACCTCTATGTCCTTACTGGAGAGAAAATACAAAATGTTTTTTATTTCTGAGACTACTGAGCTACGCAGATTATCCTTTAAAGAATTTTTAACGATTGCTTCCAGGGCACTTCTGGAGTCCGAGAAAATAACCGCTTTGGAAATATTTGTATGTGAAGAAATATATAAACATGCCTCTAAGATGCCAATGCACTCACCAGTGAAAACAGATGACTCTGGAGGGCACTGGAACTGAAGAAATATTTTGGAATTCGAATTGTAGACTGCGATACCAGTTCTACCATCTGGGGTTAGTTTAGACGCATCCGTATAAAATTTATAATGATCTGGCCACTTATTATTGGCGATATATGAAAAAAGATCATTAGCCTGAATAGTTTCCTTATTCAGACCAATGTTGGGAACAAAATTGGGAAGAAAATGTAGGGAATTGTAAGGGGAGGAAAATACTGGAAATTTACTACACTGGCGAATTGGGGCAATTCCTCCAACCATACGAATCTTTCTTAGAGAGTTTAGAACTAAAGGTATGTCCTTGTGTCTCCAGTATGTACTACGTCTGCTTAGGTCGTCCAGAGTGGACAGTTTCGGCAATAGCTTGTGTTTGGCGTTTAAAAAAGACTTGTACATAAATTTGTCAGCAAGGTATTGCCTACGAAGGAGAAGGGGAGGGTCGCCACTCTCAACTTGCAATGCGTTTGTCGGGGTGGACCTCATGCAACCCAATATAATGCGAAGAGCCTTTGACTGGATGGTATCCAACTTAGCCATTGCAACTTTGCTGCAAGGCTCTAACCAGAAAGTTGCATACTCCAAAAGGCTTCGAATTGTGGCATTATAAATGAGTTTGAGAGTAAAGGGGTGAGCGCCCCACCAGACACCCGCGAGAGCCCGCAACAAATTAAGCTTGTTCTCACATTTATTGTAGACGTAGTTCACATGGAAAACACCGGACAGTTTGGAATCCAAGATGACACCGAGAAACTTAACCTGGTCATCGACTCTAATAGGAGACCCATCAATTTCAAGGTGAACATCTGGAACAACTCTTTTCCGAGTAAAGACTAATACGGAGCTTTTAGGGGTTGACAAACTGAGACCATGAGAGACTAGCCAGTGATTTAGAGAGTTGAGGGATACCTGCATGGACCCCGCAGCTTGGTCGATAGATGCCGTTGGTAGATAAAGGCACAGGTCATCCGCATACTGCAAAACTTGACAGTCGCTGTTCAGGGACCTATGAAGGTCGGAGGTGTAGATGCTATAGAGCAAGGGGCTGAGGACCGAACCCTGAGGCAGGCCTCTCCAAACCGTTCTGTGGTCAGAAATGATACCAGGGACGTGAAGCTTGACGTTACGTCCAGACATGAGGTTGCATATGCATTGACACATCTTTGTCGGAATGCTCAGCTGGCGTAATTTACTTCTGAGCACGGAAAGAAGGACACTGTCGTATGCAGCTGAAATGTCTAGGAAGACCGCCAAAACGGACTCGTTTTTTGAAAAAGCGATCCGCGTATCTGTAACGAGAACACCAATGCTATCCATAGTGCTGAATCCCTTACGAAAACCAAACTGTGACTCTGCTAGAAGGTCGCGACTCTCCACCAACCACTCCAACCGGTTTTTGATGAGGTGCTCCAGAATTTTACCAATGACGGGTGACAGGGCAATCGGTCTGAAGTTGTTAGGGCTATTAGGAAGTTTTCCGGATTTTAGGATGGGGATAACGAGTTGGGTTTTCCAGGTATCAGGGATGTAAGCGAGTGAAAAGCAGGTGTTGATCAGGGATAGGAGGTACTGGCGACTAAGGACACTAGATTTTTTGTAGAAGGAATAAGGAAATCCATCCACCCCTGGGGCTGAGTCTTGGACGTGGTTTAAAACTACTTCCAACTCACGCAACGAAAACGGTAGATCCAATGGGTCGTTGGCTGAGGCGGGGGGCATGGCGGAAGAAGGACATTCCTCGGTAAGAGGAACATAGGGAGGGGCAAGTTTATCCAGAAAGGAAGCTGCTAGATCTTGCGGGATGGTAGAGGGATTTTGAGCTGAGCAGCCACGGCTGTACCCCTTAAACTTCGTCCAAATGACGGAAGATGGAGTTGAAGGAGATAGGGATGCACAGAATTTCTTCCAACCTTCGCGTTTTTTGTTTCTAAATAGACGCCTGGATTTAGCAACAATCCGGTTATACTCCATCAAATTGGTCATTGACATAGCCCTGACGTAACGAAGCTCCGCTTCCTTCCGGGCTCTTATCATCTCAGTACACTCTCTGTCCCACCAAGGTGGAGATGACAACTTCCCCGAAGCAGAGTTCTTCAGTGGAATGCTATGGTCAGCAGCCAAAGAAACGGCAGCGGAAAATTGCTCCATACAGGCGTCCAGGTTGTCCGGTGAAATTTGTGGCAGGGAAAGGACTAGGTGGTCCAGGGCTTGGGGATAAGAGTCCCACTTAGCGCCTGGAAGCTTATATTTAAGGAGAGGAGGCTTGCTCTTTTTAGGTAATGACCTATTAATCAGAGTGGAAACTATTGGATAATGATCACTACCGTGTGTCAGATCCAATCTCTTCCACTCCATTTGACCTGTCAAGCTGGCCGAGCAGAGAGTAAGGTCCACGCAACTTCTATTGTGGCCTGGTCTGGGAAGACGGGTCACCGATCCATCGTTGATGACACACAGTCCGAGCTCGTCCAATAAATCGACAAGATCTAACCCCGGGCCATCACAATGGTCGGATCCCCAGAGGGAGTGGTGGGAATTAAAATCACCCAAAATTATTGTGGGTTTTTGGACGTTACAAATATTCTTAATAAATTGGAAGCAAAAGGGATTTGGGGAGGGAATATAAATGGAGATAATATCCATGCCAAGAAGGTTTACACCTACGGCACTAACCTCATCACCATGAGGGGGGAAAGAGAGGGGGGAAAAGGAGAGGGAGTTATTTACAAGTATAGCAGCCCCGCCATAACCGTCTGAACGGTCATCACGAAGCACGCCATACCCAGGAATATTAAAATGGAGACGTGGGGTTAACCACGTCTCTGAAATGGCAAAAACTGCCGGGTTAATCAAGTTAATCAGGTGAGTGACCTCATGTTTTTTCGGGAGGACACTCCTGGCGTTCCATTGAAGGAGATTGAATTTTGCGGTTGCGGAAGCAGTTCAATATGTTGTTGGCGACGTGGTCCGGTATGGGGTAGGTGGAAAGGATTGAAGTGAGTAGCATCACTATCTGCTCAACAGCTGAGACGTTCTCATTCGGAGAGCTGGGATTATTGTTTAGGGCACAGCCGTTCTCGGGTTGGGGGAAGGCAAAACTATTTATAATATTTTGGTGGGCGCGCTGGTCATACCCAGGGGCTAGGGGAGCATGGGTTTTAGGAGGCAGAATGTAGGTCCGTTTGTAGGATGTGGTAGTGGGGGACTGGCGTGGGTTGGAAGAGCGAGCTGATAAGGGGAGGGAATTGGGAGCAGAAGGGGCTGATGCTACGACATCAGCAAAGGACTTTACAGCGGGGGGGAAAATTCTGGCTGCCTCAGAGTAGGACATATTTTTCTCGGACATGTAGACTTTTATGTTACGTTGTCTTAAGTACTCTGGACATTGCCGGCTCGTTGCAAGATGGCGACCATCACAATGCAAGCATTTGGGCTCCTCTGAAGAACAGCCATCTCCAAAGTGATCCTCACCACAGCGGAAGCACCGTGGTTTAGACCTACATTGGGTCTTGGTGTGGCCGAACTTGCAGCATCCAAAACACTGAATGGTGGGGAAGTGGTATAGCTCAACGGGAAGGGAGTTATGGCAGCAGAATACGCGTTCAGGGAGGGCACGGCCATCAAAGGTTACGACAACCGTGGAGGTAGGAAGCCATTCCGATTTTCCGTCATTGGTAATTTTTCTATTCATCCTCCTAATTTTTAATATTTTTCCGAATCCAGAAGGGGAACTTAAGTTATCAGAGCATTCAAGGTCTGACCAGTCAGCTGGGACACCCTTGACAACGCCCATACGGGTTATATTAAACGTGGGGATCATCATAGAGAAGCCTTTTTCCTTTAAAAATGCACAATCAAGGAAAGCATTGGCATCTCCAGGAGTTTTAAACTCCACAGAAACGCGGTTCCTACCTATTTTTTTTATGCCGTCCTCCGTGATATTTTTTATTTTGTTTTTTAGTAGCAACTGGCCAAATCTCACCGGATGCAAAGTTGAACCCGCCTTGGGGTCCACCTCCGCATACGACGCGAACACAATATAGGGGGCAACGTCGGTCATATTATATTTAGTCCTGGCAATGAGTGAAGGAGCAACAGTTCTGTCACGTTTGGTAACAGTTGGTTCTGTGTCGACTTCTGTATCCGAATTGTTTTGACGTTTTCGCTTTTGCTGTGCAACTTGGGTTTCCATCGCCTCAAAGGAGGACAGAGGGGCCGTTACCACAGGGGTATATTGTAAAAGGTCTTGGGATGGGGCATTGGGGTCAGGTTGGGGGGAAACATAGGGATCTGGCGGGCGGCCCGGAGGCCGATCATTAACCTCCATGTTTACACGGAGTCCGCCGCATAAAACAAAGCAGTACGCTGTACTTACCTACAAACTACGCACACAAAACACAACACAGACAAAGCACACACAAATAAATACAAAACACCCAAAATAAAATCGAAAATAAGCAGTTCTACTGCCGAAAAGGTTAATAGAAAAAACTCCACATGCGATAGCCACAAGGCACAAACCGGAAGTCCCTTGTGATTAGTTACTTGGCAAGTGGAAAATGGCAACCGCGACAACAAAACTCCGAAGTGAAATGACATTTATGATTATGACGTTATTGACGTAAGCATGTGTCAATAATACACGAGATAAGGGTTAGTGATTCACACTGTTTAATACATATTTCCTATATTCAAATTTAAATTAATATTTTAATTTGTGGTATCCGTATAAGATATTTCAAATGATTTGGATTTATGTTAGTAGAAGTAAAAATCTTGCAGAATAACATATTTCTGCGTTACATGGAACGAAACGGATAGTGCACACTGCACAGAGTACATTCTATAGGTAGGGCCAGCAGCGCAGTGCCGGTCTGTACAATTTTGGATTCATCATCCATCATCATCATCCAGCCTATAAACGCCCACTGCTGAGCACAGGCCTCTTCCCATATAGAGAAGGCATGAGCATTGATCACCACGCTTGCTCACTGCGGATTGGCGATTTCAGATCCCAAATTTTGGAATTTTGGATTACTTATTTTAAATTCAATATTATATACATGATACATTCTGAGCTCTTAAACCCCAACCAAAATTCTTATACTATAAAAAAAAAAACTATATTTTCGACTTCTTTTTTTCTTCAGATTAGTCGAGAGAGTAGTCTCAGATTAATAGTACTGCGACGGTTAGGGAAATTATATGAGTAAATATGTATTTATTTACTTTTTATTTAGGTGTAAGCGTTGTGCCATGGAATTTATACAATAGAACTATTTTAATAAAATAGGTAGGTGGACTATTATAAAATGTATGCAATTTGTAGGCTTGCTCAAATTAGGTAGAGGTTGGTAACTAGGTAGGTACCTTAGTTAGTTGCCTAATTTAAGTTAATTTTTTAAAGACTAAATAGTATCGCATTATTTTGTTACAGGTTATCTTTTTCAGGAGTTTAGGAACCTTAGTGGATTAGATGATAAAAAAACACATTGTTTATTTAACAGTAAAATATATTAAATACTACAATGTAGGTAAATAATTTACGTTAACAACTAACAGGTAACAAATAAAGAGGAATCGTTCTATGCACATAACATTTTACATAATCTAATTTTAACTCAGTTTACCAAGCGTAGGCAAGGCCGAGGCCGTTGGTGTAAGTCATGTGGGATACTGCGGGTGCAGCTGAGTACGCCACTCCGAGGAGACCGGCCGTGGCCACCTGTAAATAAAAAGAGAACTATAAGTATGCAGCCTGAATGCCAAAAGAAATGATACTGAGAGAGTAAGAGAGAAGTGATACTTATGTTTTGTTAATCATGTTGTGGCACTTTAAGTACATTTAAAATGTTTTATATTACTGTGCCCTAGCAGGGTCATGTATGTACCTAATTTATATTTGTAACATCTTGTAAACTACATGATTGCAATAAATGACTATGACTATGAAAATACTTTGCTTCGCTTGACCGGCTTGAAAGCTTGAAAACTTAAGTGGTTAGTAATTGTGCCCTTTGCGGACAGAAATAAGGCCCTATTTTATAAGAACTAAAAAAATTAACAAGTTAGGTATTACACATAGCCCAGGTATACCTATTGGTTTTCCTAGCATACATGAAAGGGAAAATCAAAAAACATATTGTAACACAAAAAAGGCTTAGACGCATACTAATATGGTGGTGCGTCCCACTTTTTATAGTCGATGGTTAAAATTATAAGCTTACCTTTGCGACGGGCGCTCCTACGCCGACGTGGGAAACCAGTGGTGAGGCAAAGTGGGAGTACGCAGGCGCAATAGCAACACCAGGGTTGCTCACCCGCACGTCAGATTTGCGAACACTCGAGAACGGAGTATCAATGGCCTTTGAGTATGTCGAAACCTGTGAACAACAAAAACCATGAATTGTAAGTGATTGATTAAGTGAATGGGGTGTGGGTGAAAAGCCTCCTTGTGTGACAATACCTACTTGCTAGTTCACGCCCTGGGCAATCAACTCACTCCCATCCATATAGACTGGTGAATCTCTATACGAGATGCAAAAGAGTACCTAGCTACTGACAATTCCTAAAGCATACAAAAGGCCAACTTATTGTCTATAGTGGGATACTGCGCAGCGTTTACCGCCCTTCAGAGCGCCATAAAGTTTGAATTTCACTATAACAGATATGTTTTTCGAAAATAAATAGAGAAACTAGAGAAAGCCTCGCAATACAAACCTGGCCCAAGTTGAATGGTGATCTCAGAATGTTGGAATGCTGAGTAGCAATTGCCGGCTGTGCAGGGTATGAGCTGTATGGGTTCCAACCCCCATAGCTGTAGGGGGCGCCATACGGAACGGCGTTGGTAGCGGCTGCTAGGCACGCCAACAAGAAAATCTATAAAAAAATACATTAAATGATTTAGTTACGTTATTAAGACACTAGTCATGGTCGTCTTATGATTTTGCCAATATTTATCCCATTATGTTAAATTATATCCATGGTTTTGACTTTTGTATCCATTTAAACAAGAGACATAGCTAAGAGTAAAACTTTATATTGCATGCAGAATTTTGTTTTCTTCTTTAGTATGGGAAGCAATTAATTTGATCCCTTTAGAATAATCTGATTTAGTTGGTTAAAAACAAATATAATCTAATTTACTTACTTTTAAAAACATGTTTCGTGTTCAACCCTGCAAAGCTTAGAACGCTATGTTGAATTAGCGGGCTCGTACAGCCTTTTATAGTGGCTCTAGTATGTCAACATGTTAGGAACACATATGTGTGATAAGGACCGTAACATATTGTATGACAACATGCATTGTATGCGTGTAGAGCTTTGGAAAAAGCGCGGCGCGCGGGCGCGGCCTGCAAGGACAATTCGCAGCCGGCCGGCCTTTTGATCACGTGCTGAAATTATACTTAATTGGAACTTTGGTAGTATTATTATAACCTTAACCAGTTAAGTATTTCGAAGAAAATAGGTAACTACATATAAAAAAATACTCAGAGATAGATAATCCGCTTTTAAATTCTCTAATGAAGCTGACAGTTGGGTACAGTTTACATACCGAGTGTATAAACTATGTATCACCACTTGGCACATTGGATTGGTCACCACTGAGCGCGACTCCGTGCTGCGGGTTCGATCCCCGCATGGGACAAGCATTTGTGGTCCACAAATGATAGTGTTCAAAGTGCATGTTATTTGTATGTTTGTAAAAGGACTAGGTTTGAGAAAACACAAGGAATAAAATTATCAGTGCGAGAAATTTATTTTTTTAATATAATCATAACCGTTTGGTGTTAATTTATCATGGTAGATTTCATCCTATATTTTGTAAGTAAATATTATCCATTTTTAGTTATGAATAAGAACCTGGTCCTTATAAATCTTGAACGTACAAAATTCATTGCACACCTAGTAGTAAAAGTCATAAGACCACTAAAGTCATTGACTCATTGATTATCTCAATTGCAGCTGTCTTATCTTGAGTACAAATATTATCTGCTCTTAGATTTAACCGATCTACGAGCTCATGCATAAGTCATGTATCATATTAGTTTGTTTATAATATTCTTCAATAATTATAATGTTTACTTATCTACCTTCATCAATCTGATTAATTATGTAGAGCAACAGAATATGTAATAAAACAAGTGAAGAGCGTTGGAGCACAAAGGGCAGTTGCAGTACAAAATTGTAGCTAACTCTCTAAATATTTTTATTAAGGCATTACATCAGTTCTCATCCACCGTGGTTGAATATAATGCTTGAGATAGCGATAGAAACATTAACTATAGCCGCCTGTCCAAAGCAAGTCCATCGCGTCATCTTGATCTTCTTTGGCCCTCCTCGGGTGTCGACGGCGGTGGACAAACGGCAAGCTTAAGTTCAGACTATGGTCCGTGAGAGTGGGTATGGCCTGACAGAAAATACCCTTTAATTTGAATGTACATATTGTATTTATCTTCTTCTCAATTTTGAGATGCGTTACGATAAGCAACATAAAGCATTAGTAGAGAGGTAATATCACATAGGACCTATATGATATTACCACCTCTCTACCTATGTCATAGGTAATAACAATAACCTCTTTAAAACTAGACCAAGTTCGTCAAGTTTTGTAGGTGCATAGGTGAATTACTTAGGTACTTTATAATAGAATTGATAGATTATTGTATTGGCCTAGATTCGCCTATAACCATTTATAAAAATTCTAGATTTTTCTTGTTTACGATGGCCTTCTAAGACTATTTATTTTTAAATTGGTTGATTATTTTTAGGTACCCGGGTAGACAGCATTAAATATTTAACTAGCTTTCTACTTGCTACATTAGGTAAACCCTGCTTTGGTGTCCATATTCTTAGCGCAATGTGTGTTTTTGAGGCGAAAACAGCAAAAACATCATTAAATACTATAATTTTGATCGCATATAATCAATAAAGGTACCAACTTATACATATAAACATAGCGCAAGGTATGAGGCGGTCTTATATCAATCATGAAAGTTAGATTCTAATGTAGGGTATCGCTAATAGTTCGTACAATTACCATAATATTTATCAGCACGTGTTAGATAGGGCGCGGTTTGCCTTGTCTTTTATTCATTACAAAGTGATCTGTGACCCAAACCAGTCAGCCTAGTCAGACATATTATCTGCCCACGATTAGACAGGCCGACATTAGACAAGCCTATAATGACGACATATAGAACTAATGTTGCAAAAGAAATGCATCTAGGTACCTAGTGACTTGGGTGGGTTTATAGTGCCGCTATCCAGATTATGGGGCAAATTAGTAAACCAGAACGATTTCTAGGCAATAATTACATTCGTCACGCTGTCGTCACAGGACAAGCCAAGTGCATCGTCACACTAACATCAGTTCAGTAGCGTGAACATTTTACTTAGCGCACACCATTGTCAAGCCTGTTAAATAATTTACCAGATATGGGTTCTTTTGTCATACATATATATCTAATTAGTACCACTTTAGTAGTTGTCAATACTGAGCGGTGGTACTCAGCAGCTATAATTGAGAAGAGGGATTTTCACAATTCCACCGACTCAAGATTCAGGACCGATTACATTCAAGATAATGAAAATGCGAATCGATTTATGCCTCTAATGTTAATTGACCCCAGAAGAAATGAACACAAGCGCAGGGATCATATTTCAGCAAACATATTCAATTTTATAGCGACTAATAATAGTGAAGGATCATTTCAACCAATGGCTTTTCAAGTGCAGAATTTGAATAATAGTTCAGAAAACCATATATCAATAAGAAGTCGTCCAAAAAGGAAGCGTGTGGTAAAAAAGTGTCCTTCAGCAAGAACGAGACAATTGAAACAGTTACATTCAAAACCCAAAAGTAAGACTCGGTTTCTGGAAGTATTTCAAGTGGTGGAATTCGACCATGTATCCTGTACTTCGAGTAGTGGTTTAGAAGGGACGTGCCTGCCGGAGTACAAGTGTACAGACGCCGGTGGCTCCACAATGGGGACTTGCGCCGATGGCTACGGAACCTGCTGTGTTAGTAAGTATAGCATTATTATTTTCTTTACAAAAAACTATGTTTATTACACATTTCATTGATTCCTCAAGCGAACTTTATTTACTTTGCATTGTAATAAAACTATTTCTAACAATTTCTAGATAACTAAAAGATGTTTTCAGTGATTAGGTTACTAATTGAAAATTATTTCAGCACTATTTCTCTGCAATGATCGGTCCGCTGCTGAGTCTGGTTGGTTCATAAACCCAGATTTTCCTTCTCCCAGCACCGAAAGACTATCTTGCGATTTTACTTTGGATAAGGCATCAGATGATATAAAACAGATTCGTCTAGACTTTCGTAATTTCGAGGTGAGTCCTACCTGACATTATCGTTGTGCAATTAGATTGTGATATTGTTCTGAATAAATTGTTATAATGCACACACAAGTGCATACATAGCTACCTTCGTAAATGTTGTTATAGATATTATTGACGACCTCCGTGGTAGAGTGGCGTACGCACCAGTTTCAAGGTGTCGCTTGCTCTGAGGTCCCGGGTTCGATCCCCGGACAGGTCACTTAGATAATCACTTTTCTATATTGTCTCGGGTCTGGGTGTTTGTGGTACCTTCGTTGTATCTGAATTCCATAACACAAATGCTTTAGCATCTTACTTTGGGTTTAGAACAATGTATGTGATGTTGTCCGCATTTATTTATTTATATATTTTATAATCACTATATGGGACAGTTGCAGCTTCTAATATTATTCGAGCTAAATTACTAAACCGCTTTTTTACATTTTCAGCTACTTCCGCCAACGGACGGTGCATGTCAAGAAGACCAATTCATTATTTCGGGACAAAATGTGAACAACATTATACCGATACTTTGCGGCATTAATAGTGGCCAACACGGTAACAGATTACATTATCATGCACTTCTGTTAAAGGCTTACATACTCTTATTTCTCAGGTCACAGTGAGCTACTTTACCTACGATTCGACCAGCCTAAGCATTCTTAGGGGAAAATAGCTACGTTGCTTTGTCAGAGTTTGTTGCCTCTTTGAAGTCAAGATTTTCTTTACAGTGTACATTGAAGTTGGTGATGTTGATGGACCAATACATCTTGCATTCCAAACTGTTGCAGCCGAAAGTAGATTATTTGCTATAAAGGTAAAAACGTTGCACAACTTTGTTTTATGAGAGCAAAATGGTAATCTAAAAAAGATAGATAGGTGCTTGCAGTACGATGCAAACTTATTGGCGGCTCTGAACACGAGGCGAGTCGCTGCGCAGTAACAAACTTATGCGCCAGCGGGGGTGCAGGGAGAGGTACTGCGCAGCGTGTAGCTAACTTCAGAGCTGCCATTAAGTTTGAATCCAACTATACCTAACTATAATTTATTGATTGTTTTAGGTAACTCAACTGACGTCATTTGACGATTTAGCCGCACCCGAAGGTTGCCTACAATATTTAACAGAATCACAAGGTTATTTAGAATCCTTTAACTATAGGGATAAATCTGACATCGTTATCGCAAGAACACCTTCCTACTTGGTACGTATCCAACTGCTTTATACATAATAATGTCTTGTAAAAAAACATCTACGCTAGGTTAACTAGATAGATAAATACTCTTTTAGAGTAATTTCTCATCGCCTTACTGCAGTCTGGGAAAGAGAGCGGACAGATTATCTACACGCGTACCTACCTACCTCCGTGGTCGAGTGGCGTATACCACCGGTTTTCACGGTATCGCCAGCCGAGTCTAAGGTCCAGGGTTCAATCCCGTTACCAATCAATGGAAAATAACTTTCTATATTTTCTTGGCTCTGGAGTTTATGGTATCTTTGTTCTCTGTTTAATAAATCTCAAAAAAACGATAGAAGCACAAGTCATGATTGCATACAATTACAAGCTGAATTATCTGCTATTCAAGTAGACTGCTAACTACCTACTTAAATCACGTTTCAATTTCAGAACAATCTTAATTATGCAATGTGCATAAAGCGTGCGGCCGAAACCTGCAGCATTACTTACACTAATGCTGGTTATATGCAGATAGTCAATTACGACACGGGTGAGTTAGCAGTAATGGAACTAATTCACATTACCTTTACGACCAGCATAGACATCGAGACGGTGAATGAATAATGAACTTAGCGCAATAGATAGGCATGGATACCCACTCATTAAGTATGTAGGTAGGTACATGTTACACTTGGGTGGGTCTGTAATCTAAATATTTTCGTATGGGCTGAATTTCAGTCAACAGCAAACACTGTTTTTAGATTGGGCTCCATCGTCTAAACAGTATTATAAGGCTACTAGGTAGTATAACCAACGTTGGTCCAGTACCTATAATAAAGCTACGTTTATACTGCGACACTAAAAGTACACACGAACACTACATGTGTCTCAGGCAACTCGCGACTGTATACTCGTACTTTCGTAGTGTAAACGCAGCATTAGGGCGGCCGTTGGTCTTTTGTTTGGAGAATAATGTCACCACGTACTAAATCGTTGAAGAAATATGTAGGCACATACTTTTCCTATAGGTACATACAGATAAGTAAAAGATAAAAATGCACAAGTCGCTGTTAAACACTTGATAAATCAATAATTACAATTATTGCTTGCAGTTTAGGATGAATAAGCGTTTATGATTCCGATGTTACCGGTTATCAGTCCCCACAAACTACGAAATACTACAAAATAACATATTTAAGTTATTATAGATGGGCTACTAATAATCCCGCCTGGACAAGCTGGAGTTGAGATCCTGAATTGTCCTAGCGATTGGTTGTTGATAGCTGCAACCAGACTTTGCGGAGATCGGCTGAATGACGGCTCAGTGTTCCAAGATTTTACCGTTGATGCTCCTATTACAGGTACCATTCAATCTTATTTGGAACTAAGTTTAAAATCTTGTGCTGTCGATTTGTTATAGAAACACAGAAATTCAATGTTCAGTGGATGTAGCCAACACAGGAAACTAAAATACTAATTAATCAATCGCGTTTGATTCTCATAAGAGATATTTTCTTTTTATGAAAACAATCCACTGCTTAGACAATTTTAAATACATTTACTTACAATATTTTTTTTAAATTAAATAGTAGAAAATAAATATTTGAACCTCAAACTGGACTCAAACTTCTGACTACTGGTTAGGCGCAGCAACTTTGCCAACTAAGCACAGAGTAAAGTAATAAGTAGGGTAACTAAGTTTAAGATCACTGTCTAAAGTCAAAACTTTGTTTTTATTATTTTTGGAGCTATTTCGCATTTAACTATACCTAAACTAATAAATTTTCAGATAACAGTGCCGGACCAATCGTGGTATGGTTTCGCTCAGACGAATCGTATGTCGGCAATGGCTTCAAAATGCACTATCAACAAAATTCGTGCAGTAAATAAATTTTAAACAACAAATATTTAAATATATGTTTATTGGACCATTAAATTATTGGTGTACTTTACATTTATACATATTAATATAAGTACTTAACACACATAATATTAAATATACATGTACATTGTAATGCAGTCCATACAAAAAAATGAAGATTAAATACAAAATAATATAAAATATTAAGACTATAATTCTTATTTGGAATGAAATAGCGTAAGGTACTCCTTTTACTGTGCGTACTTATTGACTACTTTATAAAGTTATGATGATTACCCAACAAATATCTGACTGTTGACTGAGACCTAACTATTATAAAATATAAAATTAAATGTATACTGATTGTGTTCCTTAGGTAATAAAAATCTCCCTCAATAACAAACTATTAAAACCCTACTGAACTAAATGTACTTCGATAAAAGCATAATAAAATAAATGCTGTTTAATTAATTCCAGAATGTTAAGAAATATAAAATTCTGTACTGGATAATAATAACTGATTGTAAGTATGTTGAAAGGAAAAAGGCTGAAATGCTTATAGTACATAAGCATTTCAGCCTTTTTCCTTTAATATTTCTTTCAAATCTCCTATTTACCCACAAATTGAACCATTAACATGGTATACTATTTAGTTTTCACATCATTTTTCTTCTTGAGGCCATCTCTAACTATTTTGTTAAATGAAAGTAGGATTCCAACCATGATGATTCTTAAGAATCCCATTGACACAACTTGTAGCACTACCTGGAAGGCATTTTCTATTGATCCACCAAACAATGTTGTCAGTAATGTGCCACTGATGCTGTACACTGAATATGTCTTGCCAACCTGAAATAAGAATATAAATAGTTATTAAAAAATATTAAATAATCAAATTATTCTCTACATACGTAAATACATAGGTAACTAGTCTAGCTAGCATTTATGATAACATTGACAGTTTGTTTTTGTACCAGATTTTTGTATAATAACTTGTGCCTACGGCAGTACAATCAGAAACAAACAAAAGATAATCAAGTTTGCAAAAT
Source organism: Autographa gamma (assembly GCA_905146925.1). Lineage (NCBI taxonomy): Eukaryota > Metazoa > Arthropoda > Insecta > Lepidoptera > Noctuidae > Autographa > Autographa gamma. The sequence goes on from LR989858.1 coordinate 6,454,342, forward strand.
GTGTTGAAGATAAGACAAACCTAGATTAATAAAAAGCAATAATCACACAAGACAATGTAAAACATTCTTCATTAGTTTACTGTCTGATTTCTGAATTAATAATTATACAACTCATGACTGCAGTTCTATCAGAAAAGTGCAAGTTGTGCATATAGACTGAATTGTAGACTTACAAGTGCATCATGAATCATCTGCTTGCCAACATCATGTGCAGAGTGCAATCCTGCTGAACCAGAAATAAGCTTGGTCTCTTCAGGTTTAGTTAGATCCTCATTTTTCAGGCCTGGGGTGTCAGTATCAGGTGGGAAGGCTATGGTCAACCTTACATTAGTACCCACTAGCTCCATTATCACAGATTCTGCTAGACCACGGACAGCCCATTTACCAGCACTGTAGGCACTGTAGCCATATATTCCTGAAATAAAATAGTAACATAGTAAACTTGAACCAAAGGGGTCAGGTTTATACCGATTTCTATAAATAATTAGTAATCATTTTCTTACCAATTAAAGCAGCTTCTGAGCTTACAAAAACAATAAGACCTTCATTTCTTTCCTTCATACCAGGCATTACATATCGTGTGGGATACGCGGTTCCAAAGTAATTCAAATCAATCATTTGTTTTATATCGTCTACTTTCATTTTGTCAAACTGGCCGCATATACACATGCCGGCGCAGTTGACCAACATAAAAATGGGACCCAACTTTTCTTCTATAGACGAGAAACATTTTTCAATACCGTTGTAATCTGAAGTGACGTCTAGTGTCGCATATTGTACTTTTTGAGTACTTTTATCAGTGCAGTGCGAGGTAATTTCTTTAACCGCGGAAATAAGTTTCTCTACGTCCCGACCTATAACAGTAACATGAGCACCAAGCTTGGCAGCTTCCACCGCAGCAGCTTTTCCTATTCCACTTGATCCACCCGTGATTACAACATGTTTACCCTTAAGATCTTTGTATTTAATCTTGTTATCTAAAGAAAAATGGATAACAACTCCCAAAGCGACCAACACAAGTAAGAATAGGAAGATGTATAAAAACATAGTAATCATTTACGTAACGCAAAGTACAAAGTTTATGATAGATCTATAGGATTAAAACTTGAAATGAAATAAATAGGTGTAAAACAATTAAATTGAATTTGTTTTTACTACGTCTACGTAACCTATAAATAAAATATGAAACAGGCCGACGTTTGACAAATGGAAATAAGAATGACACTTGACAGTTGACACCCAGATGTTATTGACACTACTTTATTTGTCCTCCGAGTAAAAAAAACCATTACATAGAGTGCGCGTACCTAACCCTAATCATGTTGGAGGATATTCTTTAGTTACCTACTTTGTGTATATCAGTAGGTAGGTAATTCGCATGAATATAATTATACCTATAGGTATTAATATTTCGATGGTTCCGATATTATTAGACTAATAGATAAACACTGTTGGTCTAGTGGTTAGAGACCCTGACTGCTATACCGGCGGTCGTGGGTTCGATTCCCACCCGGGACAAATGTTTGTGTGATGATCACGATCATTTGTTCGGTGTCTGGGGGTGTAATTTATCTATAATATGTATGTATTTAGAAATTTATAAGTATGTTTATCAGTTCTCTGGTTACCATAACACAAGCTCTGCTTAGCTTGGGATCAGACAACCGTGGTGTGGGATATCCCGGAATATTATTATTCTTATTATAGGTTTTGAGAATAAAAGGCTTGTTATTATGTTTCGACACTATTTCCTTGATGTTTTTTTCTTACACAAAAAAAAAGCGGCCTTTGTGCTATTATTTTATATAAAAAAAAATTGTAACATCTATTTATGAATGAATTAATAAACAGTAACAAAATTTCCGGATTTATCACAAAGACACAAACATTTATCATTCTTTTTGGACAGAATCGGACAGATATTTGACATTGGCAGCTATGTTGGCAGCCCTGCGAATTGATTCATTTATTCATTGATTTGGCTGTGTTTATTTCGTCGTAATATTTGTAATTATTGTCTAGAAATCTTACCATTTAGTAATTCGTAAGATATTTCCTAGTGCATTTATTTCACTAAACTAATTACACACAGTACGAGTAAGAATCAAGTTTTGAATACCTGTAGCTTATAGTCTATCATTTCAATCTGTGCAATTGTGTTCACCTTATTTTAAAATGAATTATGAAGCTAATAGGCTTAATACATTTAACAACTGGCCTTCGTCAGCACCCGTAGATCCTATAAGGATTGCGAAAGCTGGTTTCTTTTCTACCGGCGAAGGGACAGAAGTGAAGTGCTTTTGTTGTGGTAATAAAATATCGCAGTGGAACTATGGAGATCAGGTGATGTGGAGACATAGGCAACTAAAGCCAGACTGCCCTTTCGTGTTGCAACCTGACTTGTCAGGGAATGTGCCGTTAGTGCTAGGGCAAGAGCAGAGGGCTAGTGTTACCACTCAGGCTCTGCAATCTGAGGATGTACAGAATGACCACACATACACCGCACATGATTACGGACTAACAGAAGAAGATGAAACATATCAGAATGATGCTTTGCGACTTCTGTCATTTGTTAATTGGGATGTAAGGACATTATTTCACTGATATACACTATATTGAAATATGAACAGGTTGATATTATTTGTGTAAATGGTATTCCCTTACACAAGTTGCTTTTCCAAGTATTTACTAACTCATTCAAATGGTCTTGTTTTTGCTCAATTTATTGCAGTAGGTATTTATTACTCATAGATGATAGGTGATGTCATTAAAACTATAAACTAAGTAATTAATTCAAAACATTGTGTTAACGAGAATACCCTAATAAACCTGCACTGATTGGTACTGTGAAAATTAAAACTTAGGATTTGTTATGTTACAATATTTTTTTCTTAAGCTAAAAGAATCATAACTAAGACCTATAGCTTAAAATTCTTTAAGTTTATCACCATCACAAATACATATAAAAGAGAATGTTTCTGAATGAATTATTGATAACCTATTGCACCATACTATATAAATAGCCTGGAATGAAACTCAAATACACCATTTGGTAAAATTAAAATAACTCTCAAGCTTACCATTTGTAAAGCCATTTGTATTGTTGCTATCACTGTGTATGTTGATAATACAATTTAATAGCACATTAACTATATCATCTTCAATGTCATTTAGAAGAATACATTTTTGAATACAAAATTTCAATAGTTTTTTTTTTCAATTAATTAGGTCTTTTCCGACAGTGGTTTCCGACAGCTTAAGCTGAAAATATATAATAGTTACTAACAGTCTAATTTAAATTCATGTTCTTTGAAATCAATCTACTTTATAGGGATTCTTTTGCTGTGTATATTTAGGTTTTAGAAGTCTGCCTACCTATGACCTATGACTATGACACCCGAAAAGGTGTTGGAATGTGGGAAACTAAACCCAAAATATGTACGAGTATAAAATCTGTAAAAAGCAGTTTTATTTCAATGTCAATGTCCGGCATTTTTAATATTGTGTTAAAAAAGGCTTAATATACAGCAACAGCCTTATTCTCAACCAAAAATTGCTTAAACACATTTCCATTGTTTAACCTTGAGTGGCTTCAAAGATAGTTGCAGTATACAACAATCTATTAATTTGATAGTTTTACCATACAGGACACACTGGTTTCCCGTGAGGCGCTGGTAAATGCTGGCTTCTACAACGCAGGCGAAGGACTACTCCGCTGTGCATGGTGCGGTGGCCAGTTGGAGAACTTCATCCATTTCAGATCTGAGCCACCGCTTGAAGTACACAGAATGTAAGAACAATTATTTAGTCATTGTTATACTTTTATCTCTAAATTGGTCTTGGGAAATCCCAGTTGATAAATAATTCATTAAAATTTATTTTATTAAGAATTGAAAATGTCATCTGACTATAACTAAGATTCGTTGTTGAGCTCTCATATTGTAATATTTTCTACAGTTTGTCTTAACAATGGTCATGTATTTCAAGAAATGTCTATTTACAAATGTAGATAAACTGTAAAACAGATAAGATAACGTGATTGTTTGATTACAGGTATTTCCCGCGGTGTCAGCACGCTGCGTCTCTGGAAGCAACGCAGCAGGCCCAGGCGACCAATTTCTCTGAGCCATCGTCACCAACACAGACTCCGTCTCCACCAAATGAGGAGGCTAGAACCGAAACCCCACCCTTGAATAACCAGCCTCAATCGTATGTATATAAAAAAACTGTTACTCATTCGGTTAATGTGTGTTCCGATTGCTGAGAGATTGCACTCCAGAGGAAAATATAACAATGTTGGTGAAGAATTTAATAATAATAATTTACTAGCACTTATTTGTCCTAAAAATTAATAATATAATTTAAATATATTAAAAAAGCCGCGTTCTTTTGGCTTAAGGCTTGTGCCTTGTTACATAAAACGCCGTTTTTTTTTTATTTCTCTAAACATATCTTTTTTCTAAGCATTTTCTAAGCGGTCGGACCATATTCATTATTATTTATTTATCCAGTGTACCAGACACAAGGGCTATAAATAATTTAGCCTTAAAAACGGCTTTTTATAGTAAGACCTTGTTAACTAGTTCCTTCCGCAAATTAGGTTAACATTGACACTTAGTCATGAGGAAGGAAAAAAAAACGAATCTATGATCGTCGTAGTTATGGAGTAGTTAGAAAACCGATCTCGAAGGAGGATGAAGATTTTCCAATACAAGTTGTAGTGTTATAAGCAATAATTGTTATAAAAGTTGTTTTCTGTTTTATAAGGATGGGCAATTTATTACATAATGAATACCAGAGACTGTTGACAGAAAGAAAAGATTTTGCTGAAGAAAGGTCAGTTAAAATAATATTAACTGCTGGGTGGATGAAGATAACATCTAGATTTAGATTCTATGTACTATAATTTTCATATAAACTGTTCATATATAGCAGGTACATAAATCATTTCATACTTTAAAGTTAGCTATAGTTACGATGTAATACTTACATTGAAATCCCAATAAAAATTAACTGAAGATTAAAATAAACCCCGAAAAGTATAAGAACAATTGCTGATACATTTCGAAGTGTAAAACCAATCTTCATAAGTTACAGCTAAGAACTTTCTCAATCACATGAATTTCCAAACAAATGACCTTACTTCATAATTGGTAAATAAGTTTAGAATCCACGACGCATCAGGTACACAGATCGACACATTACACTTATTACACGTCTTGTTTTGCGACCCGGTTTAAAAAAAAAGTGCACGGATCACAAATCAAATTAATTAGTTTTAAGAGTAAAAAAAAAATCACTAGTCTGAAAACTATCACTCATCTTAATTATCTAGTCTTTAGGTTGTATGTAGTGGTATACAGGGTGTCCGGTAAATAGTCCGATAAACTCTGGTGGCTGATACCTTAGGTCAGGTTCTATCAAATGAACACAACATTATTAATTATGTTCCCCGAAAAGTTACAGGTTTCGAGTTAAAATCGATTTTCGGAAATTTTAGAATTTTCTTACTTGCATCACAATTTTCCATTTTTCTTGCTGATTATTAGCTTTCGTAAGACTGTTTTGTACATCAAATTAATCTTGAATAGTTACTCTACGCTTTAGTAAGTCTCATATTTATCTAAAACAAGAATATATCGACGAAAAGGAAATTCGTTTAACACTTTTCACTTTTCGTTTTTCGTAATTCGCAAATTTGAACTGTTGTGGTAAAAAAAAATGTATATCGTGTCGTCAGGTCTGGCGCGGCGCACAACTCTCAGGTGCTGAGCTCGGGCGGCACGTGGCGCGCGCTGGGCGTGGTGGGCAGCGGCGCGCGCCACCCGCAGCACGCCTGCCTCACGGAGCGCCTCGCCAGCTTCGCGCGCTGGCCCGCCGACCGACCGCAGGCGCCGAGAGCGCTCGCCGAGGCCGGCTTCTTTCATACAGGGACTGATGACCAGGTACTGCTCCAAATTACATAGTAAAAAGACCCTCTATTATGGCACACAGACAACTGATAAACATTGCTTAAATATTTCTAAATCACCATTCCCGAGCCTTTCCCAACTATGTTGGGGTCGGCTACCAGTCTTTAGTCTTTAGCTGAATACCGTATCCCCACCACCCGAACGTACCCATTTTACTGGGAAACACAGTATCCCATAGTAAGACTGGTTGTCAGAATTGACTTAACGACTGCCAAAGGTCTTTGTATGACAGCCGGGACCTACCTACTGTTTAACGTGCTGTTTAATACTGCTTAAATATTTCTTAATACGATTCGAAAATCTCAAAAATGGGTAGACCGACTTACAAGATTTTTTCTGGATCCGTTTGCACTCCAAAACGCGTAATAACAATAAATATAAAAAAAGGCTTACGGGAAGAAAGACTACAGAAGAAGAAGAACAGACACCCAACCACAGAAATTGGGACAATGGTTTCTATTCACCCAAAAGCTTGCAGTAATCCCAAGATATGTAAAACATGCCATAAATAGCAGTGCTCTTATACCTACAGAACAATTAGATCGCTAAGCAATGTAGCAAATCCAAGCAATCATGTTATAGGTGCGTTGTTTCTACTGTGACGGCGGTCTGGGCAAGTGGGAGGCGGGCGACACGCCGTGGTCGGAGCACGCGTTCTGGTTCCCTCACTGCGGCTACGTCATACTCGTCAAGGGACAGGAGTTCATCGACGCCACACGCCGACGACATGCCGTGAAACACACTGTAAGCGTACGTACTGGATAGCTGTCAATTTTCTGCAAAACCTTTTTGCGAGAAACAAGTCTAAAAATAACACATTTTGTATCTCCATTACAGATTTCTGCAGAACGTTCGAGACAGCGGAATACCGGAGGCAATATTACCATAACCGAAAGTCAGGTGAGAATTGAGAACATCGTGCTATAAAGTCGATTACTTAGAAATGTCTTTGGAGATAATACAATAAATCAATATAAAAATCATGTATGTATTCAGGTAGAAGAATGTATGGAGAGTGCCATAGCGGCGGCTGCATTGGGAGCCGGCCTGGACGCGGCACGAGTACGCAGAGCAATAACAAAAAGGTTACGAAACACTGGTACGTGTGTTAAGAATAATATAATAAAAAAAAAACGGAACATTTTTAGCTAGAAATACTAAACGCGGGTCTAGTTTGGTTGTTCTACGTTAATGATTCGATATTTTGTTTGATAAATAAATGTGTAATATTACTTTTCTTAAATATTTATTGTACTTATGTTTTGGCATTTATTCCTCATTTCAGGTGTCCCATTTTCGTCATCAGAGGCTTTGATTGACGCAGTGTTAGACGAACAATTGAACGAAGAACCTTGGGGTGTTTCGCAACAAAGTCGCCTCGCACGGGACATACTCGCTGAAACATTCGGGGATTTCCCAACGCCAATGAGGTAAATAAGATTATGCTAATAAAATACAAAGAAAAAAAAAATTGGTCACCAACTTCCAGTGTCTTTTTTTGCAATAATAGTGCTTAAATGTTTTATGAAAGAAATCCAAGATATGTGAAAGTTTTTAGTCGTATAATAGGCAATATTAAATTTCAGACGCAATAACGCATCCAACCAAATGGACCGACTAGTAGAGAGTGAGTCTGAACCGGAAAGTGAAGACGACCACCCACTGCCCAGCAGTCCCCCGCCCCCGCGAGAGACCCAGCCCCCCGCGGCACCTGCTAGCAAACCCCCTGTGGATACCAGTACCTCAGATAACGTAGAGACTACTACGGAAACGGAGGGCAAGAAATTATCTTTGGAAGAAGAGAATAGACAGCTAAAAGAAGCTAGATTATGTAAAGTGTGCATGGATTCTGAGGTAAGTAATATTTGTATTTTTACGTAATCAGCATTAAACAAGATAACTAAGCCATAGGCCTATGTTTTCAAAGTCAAAACTTTCAAAAAAAAAAATACCAATTTACTCTCAAGAGGTATCCACGGCGCGAAAGTTGTCGGCGGCGACAGATTAGTTCAAGTCGCTTTCGCACGCTGAACCTAAAGTATAGACGTAGAACGTAAAAACTAATTTCATGACGTCACTCGTCGGCGAGTTGTCGTTCATTGTGGCGTTCTAGGGGGGAGGCCTTTGTTCAGCAGTGGACGTCTTCCGGCTGATGATGATGATGATGATGATGACTCGTCGTCGGCAGCCGCGTCGTGTACCGATAGCCGCATCAACTGAGCACAGCTCAGCTCGCGAGCAGTGCTCGGTTTTTTGTGGTCGCGGCAATCGACGCGCTAGTGGTCAGCACCACAGAGGTTGAGTTAATAGAGTATGTGATATCTGTGCAGGTCAGTGTGGTGTTCCTGCCGTGCGGGCACATGGTGTCGTGCGGGCGCTGCGGCGCGGCGCTGGGCGCGTGTCCGCTGTGCCGAGCTGCCGTGCGGGCGCTCGTGCGGGCCTACCTCGCCTGACCCGCCACGACCACACAGGTACTGTAGCCGAGCTCCGTACTGAGCCTAGTGTTCCTGCCGTGCGGGCGCTCGTGCGGGCCTACCTCGCCTGACCCGCCACGACCACACAGGTACTGTAGCCGAGCTCCGTACTGAGCCTAGTGTTCCTGCCGTGCGGGCGCTCGTGCGGGCCTACCTCGCCTGACCCGCCACGACCACACAGGTACTGTAGCCGAGCTCCGTACTGAGCCTAGTGTTCCTGCCGTGCGGGCGCTCGTGCGGGCCTACCTCGCCTGACCCGCCACGACCACACAGGTACTGTAGCCGAGCTCCGTACTGAGCCTAGTGTTCCTGCCGTGCGGGCGCTCGTGCGGGCCTACCTCGCCTGACCCGCCACGACCACACAGGTACTGCAGCCGAGCTCCGTACTGAGCCTAGTGTTCCTGCCGTGCGGGCGCTCGTGCAGGCCTACCTCGCCTGACCCGCCACGACCACACAGGTACTGTAGCCGAGCTCCGTACTGAGCCTAGTCCAGCCTAGTGTTTCTGCCCTGCGGGCACATGCTGTCCATGGGCACGACATACGTTAAGGGCGTTATGAAAACGTGGCATCCATGCTAACAACCAAATGGCATGACATAAATTACAAGTATGTTCACCATTCCAGGTGGAAACATATTTGAGTACTTCCCCGCTCTGGTTGCCTGCAACAGTATTTTACACGTGATAAGAAATGTCTCTATAACGTATCAGTCTTCATTCCACTTATTACTTTAAAGATTACGTTGTAACTTGGACTTTAAACTTTATTTTGTACCAATTTAAATGGAACAATAAAGGTTTCACTTTCGTACTGGCTAAAATAAAAACATACATACCTGCATGTTCTGCAAAAAACATCCTTACCGTTACCATCCCTATCAATACTAATACGTATTATTAACGTTTGAAATAACTCTGTCTGTGACGATTTCCCTGCTAACTATTAACTGGCTAACTAACTCTGAGTTAGCTTGAATCCCAATTAAGGTTATAGGCTGCTTTTGTCGCTATAAACGAAATCAAAGCAGTCGTGTGCATAGTGTAGTTCCTTGTAAAATTAATTTAGGTGTGCATGATATTTAATTATATGGGTTCCATCTTAAAATAAAGCATTTTATTTTCAGATGGACATGAAACACGCGTCCTGCGATTACGATGACTACTATAAAATTATAAGATGGTTGTTTAGATCTTAATGGTTCTATATGTTAACTGTTACTTAATTTATTGGGCTTACATTAGATGTATGCGTTAATAAAATAAAAACAAGTCAAAAAAATATATTAAATACAAAAATACGTGCAAAAAAACGATATCTACAAAAATCTCCATAAACACGTGAAAAAAAACTAAATATAATAGTTTGGTTAACACATGATACTCATTAAAAATGTGTATGTATCCAAAAATGAAATAAAATTATATCTTATTAAATAATTAAAGTTTTAATCCAAAACAAATATATTTCGTGGTATAATTATCGTCGTCCAGTCTGAGAATAATAAAATAAAAACAGTAATTTTCGAATAATAATATTATTGTAATTAACTATTCAACCTAAGTTATAATTAACTTAGCGTAGTGGCACCAATGATCGACACTTTAAGGATCTTAATCGATCATAGTGGGTTTCTTTATTAAATTAAAGGTATATTAGTCACTTTTAAACCAAAAGTAACATTTGAGTATGGTAAGGTATATTCTTGAGATAAGAATAGAATGTATTATTTTTATTTGCTATAAACAGACAAGAAAAAAAATCAAAAAAATGAAAAAGTGTAAGAATCTCCAGTAACCGACACCTAGTCATTTGACTGTTACCAGTAATCGACACCCCAGTTATCGACACCCCAGTCATCGACACCCCAGTTATCGACACTTACCAGTTGTCGACACCCCAGTTATCGACTATTATCTATCATGAGTATTTGCCAAATAATCACACCATTTGACCACATTTGTCGGTCTTTAAAATAAAATTACCTGTTTAATAAGTATGCATATTTTGTTACAATAACCATATTTCTCTTACTAATGGGTATTAATCATGTAAATACTCGTACAAGACAGAAGATATTGACAAGTTGACTAGCACTTGGTGAAGGGTGGGCGATTTGGGGTCGTTTCATATCTGACGGTGGTGGCGTGCTGTCAGTCGCGTGGCGCTGGGGCGGACGGGCGCATGATGGAGGATTCGGCCTTTCACACTGACCCGACGACGCGTCAGGTGTGGGAGGTTGGATGTAAAGTTGTGTGCTTGTTCGTTCTGGGGTTGCGCGGCCGATGTTGCGCGCTGCCTTTTCCGCCGGATATGAACCGACCCCTAGGGTGCTGTCTTTTTTGCATTAAAATTTTGACGTTTGATAAGTGCTACTTTGTAGCTTAACTTAAATTAATGATTTTTGATTTTGATTTTGGTTCTGATTTTGTCTGTGTTGATAATTTTTAATTATTGAATTGAACACTTCTTTAGCGGCTTTTCGTAATGGGTAAAAAAAATTAAACTCGCGTCAGGTTAATAAACGTTCCAGTGCACTTTACACTTGTTATAGCCACTGGCAATCTTACAAGGTCAACATTGGCAAAAAGGTGTACCTAAATTTTTCATTAAACTAAAATTATCTGGATACGAAAATCCCTGCCACTCACTGACTTAAAATAGACACATGACGAAAACTTCTTTAGCGGTGCTGTACAGTTTTTTTTTTTTGTAATGAGTAAAAATTAATAAAAATGATAAACCCGCGTCAGGACACGTGACCTGATCGAAAATTCGTAAGACGGATGTAATGTTTGTGTACGATAGCGCAATAAATTTATATTGTATTTCTACCACAGGTATGATAGTACTTTAATACTGATAATGAAAGCAAATCGTGCAAAATTATTACCTAACCGTATGGTTAAAAAAACTATAATTTTTATAAGTCCTGTATAGGACTTAAATTTTTTTTTTTTTCGGAAACTTTCCGATTTTTTTCTTGTATTAGGTTGACCTTGTCTGTAGCAACTATTTAAGTTCTAAAAAACATGGCCCCACGACGCACCGTTTTCGAGTTATGAGCCTTTTACTTGAACGGCCTTTTAATGTAAACGGCCCATAAGTCGGAAACTGTGCGTCGTAGGGCCATACTTCTAAGATCATAAATGGTTTCTATAGATAAGCTTAATCAGAGGCTGCAATAAAAATGCTCGAATTCTATAAAAAAAAAAAAAAAAACTAAAAAAGGACTCCCTATTTTTTTACTATTTTTTTTTTGTTTTTTTTTGGTGCTCATAGTGCCCAAGCGTATGCTCCAACTCCTACCCTCCGCCCCTAAGACGACCCACTGAACCTAACTGGTCGGGAGTATAATGTTTTCTCAGAGCCATCTCTAAAACCAATCATTGACACATATTATTTCGCAATAATCGTCACTTGTCGATTTCTGATAGGTCAACTTTGATTAGTTTACTTCAAATATCTACCGAGAAGCAAAGTTAGAAGAGCTATATATTCACTTATCAAATGATAAATGTTTCTAATAATTACTATCGACACGTGTCGATAACTGGAGAAAGTCAGTTTGTGAACACCAATGATCGACACCAGCATTTTACTAATATTAAAATAATCTTGAACTTGTGTTATAACAAAATTCCACCCTTTAGTTCTTATAAAAACCCGTAAAACTCATAAAATTCAAATAACTTACAATACATTAGCATAATTAACAAAGAAATGTACTCCCTTCGTTAATGATTTCAGTAAGAAATGTTGTTTTTCTCGCCGGTACTCGAGCCACAATCAGTTGTCACACCGCTACTTTCAAATAAAACTGTAAATATCGCTCAAATGTCAATGGGTGCCAGTAATAAGTGTGTTTTCTATGTTACAGTGTCGTCAAATAAATAAATCGGTATCCTACTCTTTATTTTATTAAATAAAAAAATAAAGTGTCGATTACTGGTGCCACTACGCTAATTATGATGAAAAGAAAATAATTTGTGAGATTAGAATAATAACAAATAGATGTAGAATCCTGCAATTTAATACCAAATTCTTTTCAATGATGATGATATTATATTCGTGAAACATTATTTATATTAACTTTTTATGATTTATTCTAGCTTAAACAGAGTGCTACGGAAAGGCGTGGTAATGTTTTAAATGCGACAAATTTCTTTGAGAAAACCACAGTTAAAAAAAAATTGCCTGTACCATAAAAAATATCACCAAGCGGTCTAACAAAACATTTATTTGGTATAACTACTAGCTTTCTGGATAAAAGCTTTTGATTATTATGGGCAGATTTAAAATATTGCCATGCATTTCTGCAGCTCAGCATAAAATACATTGGTATACCACATCTATTATTAGATATCTAAAGTTATAAGAGCTCAATGATTTAAATATAAAGTGTAACTCATGAGCAAAATCAAAGAATTTAAATTAAATAATGTTGTACTTATGTTATTCAATAACGCTGTTTGCAAAACGATTTGAATATCAGATATTGTAGTTCAACTATAAACCCCTGTTATTATAAAAAGGAACGAAATCACGCTAAAAGTATAAATATATCCGGAAATAGGGCTCACGGAAATCGTGAATGTTCATTTAATAGCAATAAACAAATAAAAACTAAGGTTCGGCTATAATTCAATAGTTATAAGATGTAAAGCTAGTTCACAGCCTTCAATTCAATATTTCCCCTTTGTGTACTTGTAATTATTATTAAGATTCAATATTCAGTAATATTATCCTTGTTGAGCCATTCTGAGCCCCTTGTCACAACGAGAGAATTAGTTTAGGCCTAGACTGAGTCGTTTCTCGGTCGTCGAAAGGGCAATTAGGATTAAGCCTACCCCAGTTCCAATGTGATTATAATAGGTACTCCTAACTTTAATTAAGAATTTTGTAGTTTGCCAGCTATGTATGGTCATGTGGATCATTTTATGTCAATGTGTGAATGTAAGATGTAGAATATAAAATTGTTTTCCTCCATTAATTATACGAAACACAAGGAATTATATGTTATTCGCATATAGACTATTTATTTATTTATTTTCCATGTTATTACTACTAATAATAGCCTGTGGTATAGAGGGCTGGTGTTATTGTCAATATATAGTAAACATTTTGCCTTTTTGACGTAAAATATAATGTCGTAATTTAGTTAGTAGTCGTATGTTGCAATGACCTGATTTTTACCGACAAACTAAAAGGTGTCTTCTTTAAAGCCCCCGTTACACAACTGAAATGTCATTGATGATAGAATGTATGGAAATGACATCATGTCATAGATTTGTCAATTCCATACATTTGAGCGATTCGACCAGCCTTAACGCTTTTAGGAATGTTACTTGTCTAGACGCTAGAGGGGCAGTCACGTAAGGCATGTATTGTATCACGATTCAAAATATTGTAATTAAAGGTTTTGTAAAATCCTTATCATGGATGTCACAAATGACATGAAGGAATTTTTATGGAATTACATTTTAGTCACAGAAAGCCTATTACATTCTTAAAAGATAATGCTTTTATTTGAATTACCAATATAATAAAAGGTTGTTTGCCGTAAATATGTGTAATAATGTACGATTTTTTATTAATATTTTGTGAATAATTTGTATGAAGCGACCCATAACATTGGTGCCTATACAATGTTACTGCGTATAGATGGCGTAACGCTTAACTTAAGAACTACGGCCTTTATACAAACTGCCTATTGTATATTATGTGTAAGCGCCATTTATGATAATAATATTTTACGTCAACATAAACTATATTGTAGTGGATATTGTTACATTGTATGTAGGTTAGATTTAATGCAGTTGCATTTTTTAATATCATGGTACTCAAATACAATGGTTTGAAACCTTACCGATGGTATCACTTGCTTTTGTACTGAATAATAAAACCTTTTTTACCTGTTCCACAGATAAACACAACCCTTGTTTGGTGCAATATTGTAGGTTACTGACTGATAGATATAATAGGTACCTACATCACCAAGAGGTAGATATAATATTGCCGAAGCATATAAGGCATGACTTTGTTAAAATTTGTACAAGTTAGTTTTAATTAAAATTTACAAGTATTCAATCCGAGGAGTACAGATAAAAAAATCTTGTCTTTATAAGATTGCCAGTCTAAAAAATAAAATAACAATAAATATTCAATACAAATAATTAGCATAAGCGAACATTCCGAGCGTGTAAGTACCAGATGCACGCAATCACGGCGGATACGCTTCAAACCGGATTAGTCTTTGTTTTGTTAGATCAAAGGCGAGTTTTTTTGGAATAAAGGTGAAGTGCGTGTTAAGAAGTTCGCTATGCATGATCCGGCGCCGTGGCGGGCGTCTGGCTCGGAATAGCGCGGCCGGCGCGGACTGAAATAGCGCAGACGACGCCAACCGACGACACGACGCATTTGGAACAATATTAATATGCGAAAGTCGCGCACCTTCATGCAGTGATTCACGGGAGAGCTATGCAGGGTCCTGTTAGTTCACAAGCTTTTACTGGCTTACACCTGTATATGGGCGTTTCCTTATGCTTTGATAAACTAAAATTAACAGGTTACTTGTGTTTTTAGGACCGGCCGCGAAAGGCATTGAAGAATTTCAGGTAGGGAACAGCTCTACACGCTCTTTGGCTCTTTGGCTCTTTGGCTCCTATAAACACGAGATGGGATAGCTAGAAGGATGGTGATCCATTTACAGTTCATAATCACAGTAGCGTAATAACTTTAAAGTTTTAGACTTAAGGTGAAGCCTGGACTTGGACTTAAATAGTGTTTTGATTTACAGACCACAGGATGCTATCGCAGTGCTATACACGTCTAGTCAGCAAAAATGATCCCAAAATTATGCTTTTGTTTTGTTATTGCTACAATGCTTTCAGATAATGGATATTATGTAAAAAGTAATTATTGTTTTTAAATTATGTATCTTTATTATGGGAATATATTAAGCAATGGCTCTTTTAAATATGTTAAATTGTTAAATTAAATTTGCTACTGTTGCAGTCGAGTAATGGTATATATCTTATCGCATTTTTTCATTTACCAAATTCTTTTTCAGTAGATTAATTAATTACATGCAGATTAAAGTAATTAATTTGATAAAAAAAATACTGAGAAACGGAAGTTACTAAAAAATGAACTGCAATAATAAGTGGAGGATACAAATACTTGGATACAAAACTATGGATACAACAAGAATAGCTAGGTATCTATTTAAAAAGATATGTACCTACACATAATTACATATAGGAGTACTTGTACGGTAAACCGGAACGTGGCTAAGAATTAACAACAATGGTATAATAATTTAGATAATCGACTGAATATAAAGCGGACCTAAAACAATTGAACTAGCCCTTCACCAACAGGTGTCGATGATGTAACTCTCAAAACAAATAAAGCATGATAAATGCCTGAATAATTTGATACTTGTCATGACATTCAATATCTTGGGAATAAATTGAAGCAGTATATAGAATACTAAGGAGGTTGAGTAACTAGAGTTGCATAGCAATCGACACGACTTGGTTGACTCAGAATTTCGCAGAAGCCCTATTATGTATATCCTTTAAAGTTTAACCAGGAAAACGTTATCATTGTCTGGCCCCGTTATACGTCAATGTTCACTTATCGCTATGCCCGAGTGTAAAAATAACTTTAATTAATGTTTTATTAATTAAAAATTGAACGCTGTTATTTATATTTCAAAGCTTAGGGTCAATTTTCCTTAGCACGAACTGGACGTAATTATGTCTCCATATGGTCGGTATGGAAAACCCGAATGTTGCAGGTTTGCTTATTTCTCGGAATCCGACGAGTTGGGCCTTAAGTTCGCGAATGGACATGATTTTACATATTACCAAGTCTTTTAAGCACAATGACAAATGAACGCATACAAGGAACTACGTTACATTAGCTTTTTTCGATCGTTTCATCACTCGTCAGCACAGATTTTCAACTTGCCTATAAGTACTAAGTGATGCTAGCGAGTGAGTCAGCGTGAAGGTGGAATTAATTAACGATAGTTGCCGGTGCATAGACGCAACGTCCTTGCAAGGCTGCTGCGCTGGCGATCACGTGCGGTGCGCCTGCGCGCCTCGCCGCCACACTGCACCGTCGACTCGCGCCCTCTCGCGCGTATAACCTGAATTAATATTTTGAACGAGGTATTTAGTCGGTTCTGTGCGATTTGAACATAAAAAAACCTGTTAAGAATGTGGCTGGTTATGCATTAGAAAGGGTTCCGTGGGAAGAAAACGTAAACTGCCTACTCGTATTTACGAAAATCTCGATTTTTTTTTCGATTTAATAAAGTTTGATCCGTGTTCACAGTTGCAGTATCAACTAAGTATGCAACTTATCAACTCGATAAGCTTTGTTAAATGGAGAATATACAAAACCACGATTTAGACAAAGAGATCATAATGCTTAATAGCTTCTCATAAACGCATCTGTGGATAGCTTTTGCTATTTTAGGAGAAAATTTTGTTTTTCAATTATAATCAAAGTGACTATGTACTTAATATCTACAAAATATGATATTTGACCCTCTTCTATCAATTTCCTTTGTTTCCTATCAAGATTCGCCTGATTACATTTTGATTGAATTGCTTGAAATACAATAAACCCTATGATTTTGGACATAGACAGTTGTCGAGACAAGGCTGTCGTTCGTTCACTCGATCTTGGCTTACAATTATAGAGGTGATGTGGGCGCGTAGCGAATCGCCGGCGCCGGCGCAACCATAACCGTCTTTGAATTAAGAATGGAAACTAATACACACGGTTTATGACGATGACTTGTAAGGGCGAGTATAAATTAGCGTGACATCGCTATAACTTGCAATCATAACTCGCTTTACAAGTTTAAGAAAATACTAGTTTTAAAAGAGCTCTCTTCATATCCAGGAAAATGATTGCTAGAGTTAGTAAAGACAAGTCTATTTACTTACTCTTTATTTCGGTATAATAGATAGGTAACTGATCATCTGTTACATCTTTTGTAAAATGACACTACTCGTTAGAAATCTAGACATAATCGTGACAATCAATTGCGATAATGCAGCAATGGACTGGAGTTAATACGGCTCCATCTGTCTTGTAGAATTTAAGTTTAAAAGGCGTGGGCGCCACCGCGCGTGAGTCATAGGCACTCCTTCCTTGGCCTACCCGCCTTAAGTCGCGACTTGACTCGCGACCCACTCGCATTGTGTTCGCTACGCCCTTCCTTACTACCATATTGAACTTTATTCACAAAACAAACCGACACTTATGTAAAGTTGCTTCAACCTCAAGCGTGAATATCTACTGGTTTTTTTGTTACTTGAATACGGAGTAATCAATTGAGTAGGTTGTTTAATTGCTTTATATAATCAATAAAATAGAAATGGTATTCCTGTTTCATTTAAATTAGTTACAAAAACAAAATTGTACTTATTTTTTAGAATCAGCTTACTAAGTAGCATTGCCAACAAATGGAACAAAAGAAACCTATTTAGGTCAAAGCAATTGACCTTATGTCGCCCTGACCTGGATGAGACTTATACTTGCAACGGATGACGTGAACTAAAAACTAAATAGGTGTGCCGGCTTCTGCAGAGTTCTGCAGTTTGATCACAACATAGAAGTTGACGAGTCCCACGACACACATGACCCGAGTTGGTGTCACTGATAATATCATTAATTGCAATCATTGCCGCGTCAATATATGCAATATTAGCATGACTTGTCAATGAGGTAATCATAGCTCCTAATAAAACCCGACTTACTAATAACTTAGTAGATATCTGATGGAAAATATAAGCTAGACTGACCACTTAAAAGGCATCATCTGAATTCTTAAAGATAGAAGTGGAATATTTCAAGTTTCCACAAAGTAGTTAAATTCTTAGTATTTTTACACTTGATCAACAAATAAAAATAGAAAAAAATACCTGCAAGCTACCATATACTTTGATTTACAGAAGTACTTGTGTACCAGAGACATTATAGAACAAACCGATGGCCTTTGGCTAAGTGTGCTACATGTTTTCCTTTGTCAAGAAAGGCCTGCAATCAACAAAAGGCCAAGAGGAGCTAGGACAAGTGTTAAATGAAGGAGTGAGTGATACTTGTATAGTGACAATCTAATCAACGCTGTTGAGATGATGCTATCAACGCGACCACTTAGTACAGAAGTGTTTGTTTACGATAGCGCATAAACAGAAAATAAAACGGAGCATCATATGCACGTCAAGTTTTCCTGTTAATGGTACTGAAAATCAAAATAGCTACAGTTCAGAACAGAGGTGACGGAATAATGGACAAGGACAATAAGGATAAAAGCCTTTAATTATCTAATCGCAGAACAAAGCGATTTTTTGATATAAGAGAAATAAAGAAACGTTAATCACCGCAAGCTGCTTACACACAGACGGCGTGTTAGCGATGAGTTGATTGGTTTTAAATTTACTTTACACAATGGTATTCTTGTATGTAAGGCTAATTAATCAGTATAAATAACTCTTTGTTATGATGCCTATTTTATTGTTTTTGATAACTGATGATTATACTGGTAACAATGAATAGAGTTTTTTTCATGCTGGTAACACATAATTAACAGCCCTGTACATTTGAATTTTGAATAGTTAGTTAGGTAACTACCGTCGTAGGATCAATCATAGTTAGATCGTAAATTTTAATTAGTTTATACCTTGTAAATAAGTACCTACATAAACGTTACGACATTGAAATCGCTTTGATACTTTCCCAGGCTCACCACAAGGTGACAACACAGCAAATAGCAACGCAAGCTAGTTGGACCGGATTCTTGGACATAGTTGCGGATTTAAACCTAGCCAAGTACCGACGAGATCTTTAAGTCATAAATATATTTTTAGTTACGTACAAAACACTTTTCTTTCTCGTTCTGAATAGGTAGGTATTCTGTTTTGTATTCTATCAAGGAATCGCCTTGACTGTTTCGCGGTCACAGACAACCATGGTGTACGACTTTCTATATTAAACCTCCATGTTTTTTTAGGTGGTCTACCGCAGTTATCTTGGGCGCAGCCTTTACTTACTCGGACTGTATAATGTGTGTTCATGTTAGCTATGTGGGTAATTCGAGAAGTAGGTACCTAGGCGTTCCCAAAACTAAATAATAATGTGCTGTTTTTGCCACACTTGCTTATTTTTTTCCAATCTTGATAATTAATTTTTGGTAGGTTTTCGATATTGAGGTTGCGATAATTCGGGTGAAATATATCGTTATCGAAACAATAAGCGATTATTGGGTATTATACGTAGGCACGTAATATTGATAGGACGTTATCGTACTAATTTCGATTTTATCTTGTGTTGACTAATGTGGCGCAGATCCTTGCTGCCTTGCTGGACGGGTTTAAGATCCAAGCCCGCATACACACTGGCCGTGAGAACTCTGAAGACACCTGTGACCGCACAATCCTCGTAAAAGTAATAAATACACATAACAATGAGGATGCTCTAAATATGACAACTAGGTTATGCCAGTTAAAATATTCATATAAGTAGTTAAACACTTTCAAACTTACAACAATAAAAAGGATTCCTTAACCATAGGTAACCGTGTAAATAATAATAATTTTATTACTTAAGTGACTACAATTTTTACATAAACCAATAGTCATGTTTCATTTCATATTCATAAAAGTTTACAAAATGGTTCATAGATGTCGCTACTATCGGGATAAGTTGGCTTCATAACAGTTTTAAGTTAATATTATCGTATTTATTGCAATTCTATCAAAAATATGACTAAGCAGAACTGTGATTTTTGATGGAGCTTGAAAATTGTTTTGAGATTCACAGCGTAGCAACAGTGAACTCAAATAGATAAAAAATAGAGTCAATTTTTACTTAGAAGGTCCTTATTATCCTATCGAGTGATAGTAGTAGTCGATTGTCTTGTTACCACTAGTCTATTGTTATGAGGGTACGTTTGCATTCTGGGGCTATCGCCGAGTCACAGTGGGTCACTCGATAACCGCGCTATCGAGTGAATACATACAAGTTCCATTTGATACATGTCATACATTACTGGCTCGTAGGTAGTGGTAAAGTCCGCTGCGGTCATATGCTGGCGGCATTTAGTCATTTACTTTGTTTTAAAACTGGTAGTTAGGTACCGAGATTAAAGCTATAATTATTTCTTGATTTAAAGTTTTGCTTTATACTGTCCAGTATCCTGCAGAAAGCGAAACCATAGTTTTTTAGTTAAGTTTTTGGTTTTTTGGCTAGGTATCAGATTTTTCCACTGGGAAACTTTTAACAGTTAACCAAACACCAAGAGGTTTTATACCCTGAACGAAGGCTAAACCTAATATTCTTGCAAGTGTCCTGTTTCGGAATGTGGCTTCTTTCTTCGCCTTTAAATTTTCTCCAAAACAATAAAGGATCCACTGCTTATATGCCCTTAAAACGTATCACGTTATTGTATGACATCAGCCATTGTATTTTAGTTGGAACAATGTGTTGTGTTCGGCGCACACGCAGCGCCAGGGCAGTCACGCGCTGATTCACAGACACGTACCAACAAGGGATGTACCGAGTCCAGCCGCTTATGGTCTCAACCCAACATATTACTAGTCACGACCCGCTTAACTTCATTAACATTGCTTTCAATGCGTTAGTAAAGGTAACAAGATCTCATTTTTACCTTGACGACTGGTTTTCTGCATTATTATTCATATTTTAGGTACTTAAGTAGGTACCTACCCAGCTAAGTTTGCTGCATTTTTATATGGTCAAATGTGACATATATTTGACGTTATCTTTAGCAAACAGACCGATGCGGATGTACCTATATATAACTATGGTTAACCAGCTGTGTTTATAATAGTCGTTTCATTCATGCACGATAGCAATGTCATTTTAATTCGTCTGACTTTGAATTCCAACGGTCGAGGTACTAACTAGGAGTACCTATATCGAATTATTTCACTGTGTGAATAGAGACTCGAGTCTTAACACTGTTTATGTCGGGATTCCCCGAAAGAAATCCTCTAAAGATAGAAAGGAAACTGGGAATTTCTGAGACGCAGTTGCAACACAAATCGATTATGTTGAAACGTTCGCTTTGTCAGACTAAACTAGAATAGTCACTCAGATGAAATCGTTTCGGTATTTTGATTACTGGCAGCTATATTAAGAGTCGTTGCCCGATGATCAAAATAAGAAGCTTTTCATGAACAAGTACTCATGCTAAATTGGAACGAATGGCGCCATGCAGCAACAGTGACGTAATCTGGGGTACGTGTCTACTGGGCACATTTAATCGAAGTGAGCATTTGGCAAGCATCGGGGCAAGTCGGTCGGTATCGCTTCCGCAACTGGCAGACTCTGGTGTTGCAAGCGCTCGCCACACTGTGTGGCTTTCACTGTGAATAAGAACAAACAATGTATATTTACCCGTACTTGTGGACCTACTTACTGTATTTTGGGATAAAAATAAAAATGCTAAAATTACTTTTGGAGCAACCGGCAGTTTATTTTCACAACGCGCTTCTCATCTTTGAATAGTGGCTTGCAGTAAACAAACGTTTCAGATTCATATTAAACTCGAATATCCTTTTACATATTAAAGTACACAGATTTTATCCACAAGCTCTATAAGAATTTCAATATCCTCTTTATAAAAAATAATAATCAGCTGACTGCATCGGTACTGTATGCCCATAATAACTTGCTTTATACTCACGTTCGTTGAGTAATTCCAAAGGAATTTTAAAGCTATACAATATTGTCTATGACGTTAGATGGACTCGCTGGCGCCAATGACACGACATACAGGGTTATCAAAAGCATATTTTTTAAACATTCTGTATTATGGTCTGGAGAAGATGACTAAAGTGTAGGCAAAAGCATGCGTACCTAACTGATCTACATACCTATGCACACACGTAAAACTAGAAACACATATTCAAGGTTAAGTAGCTTTGTAATAAAATGAAATTAAAACTCTTGAAACAATCGACAAAAAAAATTGCGAACTTTTCCAGTAGCATGTAAATATAGTTTTATATGTATTCGGACACCAGTAATATGCGAAGACAGTTTCATTGTACAATGCCGAAAACAGAACTTTTGGTCATTTACTGTAAAACTGTACCATTTATTTATTGGAACTGTTCGTTGTCGCAAGTCATAAATCGCTCTATTAATTAACGTCGGTGTTGCAATTATTGAGAACTAAATGCGGACTCAATAAACTATCTTAAACAAGGATTTTATCAGCATTCATAAGGAAATAAATAGGTACGTTCAAGAAAAAAGAATATAAGTAATAATATAAAATTACCATCCAATTAATTATTATTCATGATCTTTTAATTTGAAACGACACAATAGCAATTGGCCCATTCCTTTACAAAGTTCGTGACAACTACGGAAATGAGTAAGTCAATTTGCTTACATTCAATGGCTGACATCCTGTATCCCTGTCTCTACCTGCGACATTAGCTGTCATAGTAATGCGACCTTTACACTCAACATATGATTGCTTTACAATTTATAAAAAATACTAGAACTATACACAACAAAGGAAAATATATCTAATAGCTTAGTTTTAATATAGCAGATGGACAAACCATAACAAAAAAAACACTACTTAGTAATAGGAATGAATCAGACACATACTGTCTAAATATAGTAAAATTGTCATCTAAATACCCGCTCGTAATAAAGACTTAGACAGGCATACATCCACACATTGCATATTAGTCAGCAGTCCACAGGAAGCTTTCAATTAAATTGTAAGAGAACTAAGTCTTAATTAACAAGTCGCAGTCGAATCAGAAACAATTTAGTCTGTTTCATAAAAGAAGAGGAATGTTTTCTTTATTGATTACTTAATTTACAGTATTCTGACGTCATCGTACGCACATTTTCGTACATTTTCTGTAAATAAAGATGAAAGAAAAAAGAAGCTTATTTATTGAGCCCTAATTGTCCCACTTCACTATATTTGTCTCCTCTTCTCATACTTTATTTTCTATCGTAATTCTAGGTTGACTACGTATAAAAATGTCTCCAATGAAAAGTTCTGATGAAATGCATCTAGAATACGCACATTTTTCCTGATGAATAAGAATTGTAGCAGGTCTCTAAGCACCCCAAAAAAAAGGTCTCTAAGTGTATACGGTGGTGCCTCCTACCGTGTAAATTTAGAGACTTGCTAGCGAAAATTTTTGCATTCTTCCTTTTTTTTGGACGCGCCTATGATACTTCAGATAATTTGATTATATGGACTGAACTGCGTGTCTGTCGTTATCTAGATAGCTTTGTGAACCTCATACGTGCTGGGTGCTGAGATCATTAGAAATCTAGCATCCGTCTTGCTATATAATCAAGTTTTCATCTAGCATATAATGCTTAGAATGGGTAAAGTATAATTTTTTTTAATAATAATAAACTGAAACCCGACGGTGTTTTTCAGTTTAATAAAGCGTTTTCTTTGTTTTCCACATGGCGACACTTTCCTAATGTAGTTTACCTTCAATTTTATGTCAATTTTGTTTGCCATGTCTTAACTTTATGTTCTATGTCAAATGCGTGCCGGTTGTCTTTTATTTTTATTTGATAACACTTTATACATTTACTTTGTGACCTTCTGTTGGCCCTTCGCTTTAGAACAAGAGCGCCTTGAGACGGACCACGCGGAAATACGAGTGTGAGATAAAGTCTTGCAATAACAATTCACTTTTGTCTTCGTTGGTATCCTGTAGCACAATGCCACGATTATCATTAAACAAGCTCTTCCCTGACTCAGACGTTGATTACGACTACAGCATTCATTATAACGTAGAAGAGGTTAAAATATTTAATGATATTAAGATCTTTTGTAAAGCCTACACTGAATGCCCTCTTTTATGTATTCAGTCTGAATCATCAACTTATCCTTACTCAAGATTAAGTGTTATTTTAATGAGGTTGCTACATATCCTATTAACACAAAAGCTCGTTTCTCAGGCTGAATAAATAACCGCTAGGTACATAAACATGGCTCACATTACCCGCTCAATAAAGCAGTATTTTAGCAAATCTCATTACAGTTGCTTAATGGATTGTGAAGCAATCTCAATAAGAAATCTTAGCATTCAAGAACTTTACAATCAACGGTATAAATCTGTTGGATTTCCTATCGCTGGTCGTGGAGGTAGTTAGTACAAAGACTAAGCCGAGTGTGATGACAGGGATGAATGATTCCCGCAGGAGCATGAATGGCCGGGTACACAGTCAATGGCGGCGGTCCCGGCTAATTGGTACCGCCTTGCGCCCGCGCTGGGACTCGTGGCCGCGTAATTATCACCGGCCCGCGCTCGCCACTAAATGCCATCTCACGTGATACACGACTGCCTATAGTGCTCTATAAGACTGTGTTACGAACAAACATGAACATATTGGAATATGTGCTAGCCTGACACGTACATAGCGTAGTGGCACCAGTAATCGACATGCACCAGTAATCGACACTTTATTTTTTTATTTAATAAAATAAAGAGTAGGATACCGATTTATTTATTTGACGACACTGTAACATAGAAAGCACACTTATTACTGGCTCCCATTGACATTTGAGCGATATTTACAGTTTTATTTGAAAGTAGCGGTGTGACAACTGATTGTGGCTCGAGTACCGGCGAGAAAAACAACATTTCTTACTGAAATCGTTAAGGAAGGGAGTACATTTCTTTGTTAATTATGCTAATGTATTGTAAGTTATTTGAAATTTATGAGTTTTACGGGTTTTTATAAGAACTAAAGGGTGGAATTTTGTTATAACACAAGTTCAAGATTATTTTAATATTAGTAAAATGTTGGTGTCGATCATTGGTGTTCACAAACTGACTTTCTCCAGTTATCGACACGTGTCGATAGTAATTATTAGAAACATTTTTCATTTGATAAGTGAATATATAGCTCTTCTAACTTTGCTTCTCGGTAGATATTTGAAGTAAACTAATCAAAGTTGACCTACCAGAAATCGACAAGTGACGATTATTGGGAAATAATATGTGTCAATGATTGGTTTTAGAGATGGCTCTGAGAAAAAATTATACTCCCGACCAGTTAGGTTTAGTGGGTCGTCTTAGGGGCGGAGGGTAGGAGTTGGAGCATACGCTTGGGCACTATGAGCACCAAAGAAAACAAAAAAAAAATAGTAAAAAAAATTGGGAGTCCTTTTTTAGTTTTTTTTTTGTTTTATAGAATTCGAGCATTTTTATTGCAGCATCTGATTAAGCTTATCTAGAAGTATGGCCCTACGACGCACAGTTTCCAACTTATGGGCCGTTTACATTAAAAGGCCGTTCAAGTAAAAGGCTCATAACACGAAAACGGTGCGTCGTGGGGCCATGTTTTTTAGAACTTAAATAGCTGCTACAGACAAGGTCAACCTAATACAAGAAAAAAATAGGAAAGATTCAAAAAAAAAAAAAAATTTTAAGTCCTATACAGGACTTATAAAAATTATAGTTTTTTTTTATGTCCCTAAATAATAAAAACTTAGATCCAGCAATCCCTTGTTGTTTTGCTTTATTAAGATTGTTAGCAACGCACTAAGTCGAAGTCCGAACCCCGCAGGGGGTGCCCTTAGTAGACGTTGCTAACGTAGTTAGTTTTTCCTATTGCTCTGGCTGGAGGCCTTAAGGTCCTCGCCAAAAGTCCGGTGAAGCAGTCAAATCCTGCGCTCAGGCTAACTGCAAAGATCTCTACCAAAAAAAAAAGAAAAAAAAAAATAATAATAATTATAGTTTTTTTATGTCCCTAAATAATAAAAACTTAGATCCAGCAATCCCTTGTTGTTTTGCTTTATTAAGATTGTTAGCAACGCACTAAGTCGAAGTCCGAACCCCGCAGGGGGTGCCCTTAGTAGACGTTGCTAACGTAGTTAGTTTTTCCTATTGCTCTGGCTGGAGGCCTTAAGGTCCTCGCCAAAAGTCCGGTGAAGCAGTCAAATCCTGCGCTCAGGCTAACTGCAAAGACCTCTACCAAAAAAAAAAAGAAAAAAAATAATAATAATAATTATAGTTTTTTTATGTCCCTAAATAATAAAAACTTAGATCCAGCAATCCCTTGTTGTTTTGCTTTATTAAGATTGTTAGCAACGCACTAAGTCGAGGTCCGAACCCCGCAGGGGGTGCCCTTAGTAGACGTTGCTAACGTAGTTAGTTTTTTATATTGCTCTGGCTGGAGGCCTTAAGGTCCTCGCCAAAAGTCCGGTGAAGCAGTCAAAGCCTGCGCTCAGGCTAACTGCAAAGATCTCTACCAAAAAAAAAGGAAAAAAAAAAATATAGTTTTTTTAACCATACGGTTAGGTAATAATTTTGCACGATTTGCTTTCATTATCAGTATTAAAGTACTATCATACCTGTGGTAGAAATACAATATAAATTTATTGCGCTATCGTACACCAACATTACATCCGTCTTACGAATTTTCGATCAGGTCACGTGTCCTGATGCGGGTTTATCATTTTTACTCATTACAAAAAAAAAACTGTACAGCACCGCTAAAGAAGTTTTCGTCATACGAATTTTCGATCAGGTCACGTGTCCAGGGGCCCGATGTTTCTATTTTAAGTCAGTGAGTGGCAGGTATTTTCGTATCCAGATAATTTTAGTTTAATGAAAAATTTAGGTACACCTACTTGCCAATGTTGACCTTGTAGGATTGCCAGTGGCTATAACAAGTGTAAAGTGCACTGGAACGTTTATTAACCTGACGCGAGTTTAATTTTTTTTACCCATTACGAAAAGCCGCTAAAGAAGTGTTCAATTCAAAAATTAAAAATTATCAACACAGACAAAATCAGAACCAAAATCAAAATAAAAAATCATTAATTTAAGTTAAGCTACAAAGTAGCACTTATCAAACGTCAAAATTTTAATACAAAAAAGACAGCACCCTAGGGGTCGGTTCATATCCGGCGGAAAAGGCAGCGCGCAACATCGGCCGCGCAACCCCAGAACGAACAAGCACACAACTTTACATCCAACCTCCCACACCTGACGCGTCGTCGTGTCAGTGTGAAAGGCCGAATCCTCCATCATGCGCCCGACCGACCCAGCGCCACGCGACTGACAGCACGCCACCACCGTCAGATATGAAACGACCCCAAATCGCCCACCCTTCACCAAGTGCTAGTCAACTTGTCAATATCTTCTGTCTTGTACGAGTATATACATGATTAATACCCATTAGTAAGATAAATATGGTTATTGTAACAAAATATGCATACTTATTAAACAGGTAATTTTATTTTAAAGACCGACAAATGTGGTCAAATGGTGTGATTATTTGGCAAATACTCATTATAGATAATAGTCGATAACTGGGGTGTCGATAACTGGTAAGTGTCGATAACTGGGGTGTCGATGACTGGGGTGTCGATAACTGGGGTGTCGATTACTGGTAACAGTCAAATGACTAGGTGTCGGTTACTGGAGATTCTTACACTTTTTCATTTTTTTGATTTTTTTTCTTGTCTGTTTATAGCAAATAAAAATAATACATTCTATTCTTATCTCAAGAATATACCTTACCATACTCAAATGTTACTTTTGGTTTAAAAGTGACTAATATACCTTTAATTTAATAAAGAAACCCACTATGATCGATTAAGATCCTTAAAGTGTCGATCATTGGTGCCACTACGCTATGCAGTATTCATCTTACAAAAATTGGAATCCTAATTTAACCTCCCTTTCCTAATTTGTTTTGATGAGCACACCTTTGTGTTTTGTACCGACTTAGTTTTCATGATAACGGTAACCAAATAGGTTGTGTTATAAGGCTAACCTTTGAACCTCTAGCTAACAGATGCCTACTAGGCACAATTTCAAATGGTGGATGTCTTAAAATCCTGGATCCCGCTTTCTTGAAGTGTTTTGTTTTATACGTTGAAATTAAACCTGTGAACATAAATACCTTCAGTGCTTCCTATGTCTGCCGGCTAAGTAAACAGTAAGTTACATATTCAACTATACAAGTAATAACAAAATGACTTAGTTACCGTCTGAAGTTAGTACATAAATGTGCAGACATGGAAGATTTACTCAGTACACACTATATTTCTTATCTACGTGAAGCAATTTTGAACACAAGCCTAGAACGGTGTGTGAGGTGTAAACAGAGTTTAGTACAAATACTCTCAGTAGTTCGTAGTTACAGTATGTTTGTTCATCACAGTCGTGGGTGGTTAATCCTTTGCTGCAGGTGGGCTAACAGTTATGGCGCATATGCACGTCAGATCAGCGAACGTTTGCCTTAAATGATGTAATTGTTAAGAATATTACTTATTTTATTAAGTACGTACAGACTAGATAAATAATGGTATTATTCTTTTAAATCCCAGAAACAATAAGAGGACTGTTATGTTTGAAGGCTAATTTTGAATGTGGCATTGTAGCTCCTAAAAGAATAGGCGGATAATCATGCTATTTTTCTTATTACTACTTTGTTTTTCATGTATGTTTGTTCAGCTTTTTAAAGTTTATCAGCATTATTTTTATTTTGTCGGAGAACTCCTAATTATCATTATTCAAGGAAAAATGGAAAACGTTATTTCGATTCTCCTTTTTAGGTAAAACATGGTTGGTTGCGCATGAAGGGAAAACTTATTAGCCGTAGGGAAAAAACTAAGAAAATCCAGTGAACCATGTAAAATCCCAAAGAGGTCACCAGTTAAAAGGAGGTTAACTACAATAATGTTTACATAGAACATAATGTGAAATAAAATCAAAACACGGTTAACATTGACGTGAGTCGTTAAAAACTCGTAATATACACGTAAACAACTAAATTGTGACCACTTAAAAATACTTATTTTTCTTGGCCATATTATCGTTATACGCTTCTAGAAAACACGGCATACTTATCTTTAGAGAACAACTTGGAACGGCCTAAAAAAAATATCTATTTTTATAAAAATAAAATGGTTTTATATTATACGCGCTGGTATCTAAAACAATAGTCGTACTTAAAAAATATCTCTTAGCATTTTATACACCAATCTTTGAGGAAGGTTGTTGGCTATTTAACATCGCGATACTGGGCTTAGAGAAAAGCAAGACCTGAAACTGCAAGGCACAGCTAGTAAGTAGGGAACATAAAAATGTAACACTTTTATTTGCTCCTTATGGGTCTTAATTAGGCCAGTTACAAAAAATGTCTTGAGACTGAATTTATCAGGATTCCTTTTTTTTCCTGAAAAATTACCAATTTACTCTAATCTGATCATGAATACTTGAGTATAAAACATACAACAAAACAAATAAATAAACATACACAATTGTAGATATCTAAAGAATAATTCTACATGGGTTTAATGTCTCGCTCATAAGAGCTGAACCATTTTATTTATCCAACGAACCGTGAATATGTGAGGGAATTTCAAGACTTAAGGTCAGTTGAAAAGTTACTATAATAATACTAAGAAGTTTTTCTACGCAAAACAATGGCAATAAAAGGTAAATAACTTAAGAACCTGTCTTGTGTCATGAAAGCCCTATACTCATATTATAAATGCAAGAGTAATTCTGTTTGTCTGTTTTTCGGGCTGTCTGTCTATCTGTTATACTTTTACGGCTGAAACGTCAGACCAATTTTTAAGTTAGGCATAGATAGGTCTATGAAAAAAATCTTGTCAAGCTTTTAAAGGTTTATTTTTGTATAATGTGCATATTGTAGTTCTTAATTATTCTAAAACTTTATTTGTTGATATTAAATAAATTCATATTTGAAGGTAACGCCTTTATAATTATCATTGTAAGATTGGAAGATAAAACTAAGTAATTTTATAGCTATTGTTCGGCGTCACATTATTGTTGTCTGATTTTATAAATATCTAAACGATAATTATCAATACACCTGTGTTAAAACAACTTGATACCATATACATTCATGAAAAGTATGAAAATGTTAAAGAATATTTCGTCCACATGCTGTAAATAGCTATAAGAGGTATGTTGGTACATACATGTTAACGTAAGTAGTAAAGTGTACAGTTTGTTCGTTAGTATCGCTTGATATTTGGGTCGTGACGAACTACGCGTTGACAATAACATAAAGTGCTTAGTACATACACAGCTAGGGTTGTCACCTCTCGCAAACGCATCTCACAACTCCTAACGTGATCAATAAATAGAAGTAGTCGAAGAATCATAAGTGAAGTAAATTAATAACAGGATATCTAGACGATAAACAGCTAATAAGAAAATACTGCAGTAAGGCATAAATTAATTCTCGTTTCTGCGTAATAACGTATCGATAAGTGGCCATTAAACGTTACCTATCATTTTAATTTAATCATTACCTACATAATGCCGCTTGGCCAAACTCATTCCGTTTATCCTTTTATCAAATGTAAATAGGTACACTTAAATAGAACTGAAGATATAAAAAAAAACCTACGAAATACAGATAGGATCTATTTTAGAAAACGATAATTAACCTTATCACAAAGTCATTTATCTATACTCTTTTATAGACATACAAAATAATAAAACAAAACAAACTCATTTAAATTTTGTTTGGCCAAAGTAATATTAGGTTTGAGTTTCGGATGTTCTTTCACAACTTTACCATCAAACCAAGTAACTGCATTTTGTAATATGTTTCGGTTTTGTGGCAGCCCTAAGCAAGCAGCAGCCCTGCAAGTGCGGCCATTGATGCGCGCTGACGACGCGTTTCCGTCAGTAACGCTGCATATCCGGCTTGCGCCCGCGCCGCTCCGCTGCTGATAAACAAAGGGTCAAAGGAGCTTCCGCTCCAACCAATAAACATATACACTGGTCGTTGCTCTGTGTGCGTTTTTATTGGAATGTAGTGTTACCTTAACGGGAGAGACTGGAGAGTAAGATTAATAATATAGGCGTGCGTAAGAATATAGGTTGTGATAGTGGTTGAACTAATTAAAAAAATATACCTAAACGAAAGGAATTTGCTAGCAAGACCTCGTTATAATTCAACAATTAAAAAAAAAGAATAATTTGTATATGAATCTCGAGTGGTTGTGTGTTTGGCGTTCCTAAAAAGCACATTATTAATCAATTTATTGTATCTACTTTTTATAAATAAAATTAGTTGTAACAAATTATTTTCTTTATCAAAACTGGGTTTCAATTAATAAATAAATTGTTATTTACTGACACAATCATCTATAACGTAGTAATAACAGCTGAATTTGTCCAAAAATAGCAACGCCAAACAATAAACTGCAAATTATTAAATTATTGGCGATAGTTGAACCAATTTCCAATAATTCAACGATTTATTTGTAAACATTAGCTTCAATAATGTTTGGCTTCATGCGTTAGTATTGACGTCAGCGACCGACATTGCATCACGCAAACACGAACAATTAATGTTACAGAAACGTTAGGTCGACGAACTGAAACAATGCTACCGTACTATACCTTGATAGGAGACCTAATTCAACCAATATTGTAAACTAGTACAATAAAAACTTTAATAACTACGTACAACTTCTAAATTGTTGAAGTAACTGACGCAAAATAATAAAGGAGTCAATTAAAATAAAAACTACTCTTTTACGGATTTGGTCGCGGTCGCAAAGGTGTCGAAAAGTAAGAACCTAAAATCAAAATAAACCGCGACAAAATAAAAAAAAAGTAGTTCTATTTCAATGTCTTCGCAGAAATCTAAGGAGTCAATCAAAGTTTTTAATTTTACCAATGTCACTTCGACTAAGTATATTGAACTGTCGATTCGTATTTATTAAATGAAATTTTATTAATGACATTTATCTAATCAACGCGACGCAACGCCCACTACAAACTATAAAAAGATGTATTTGTATCGTATTAACTTGCAACTACTAACACATTCATAAAATAAACGTCATGTTGTGAGTGTTTATGTAGACAGAGCTTTTACTTTAAATTATTTAGAAATTAACAACTAAGTCTTAGAATCTGGAATCCGCGAATTAGCTTTGATGTGTGTCGAATAATACATCTCAGAGAAAAAACACAGGAATAAAAATAATAAACTTTTTGTTATGTGACACTGCGGTAACAATTAATAGTGCTGGCGAAAAAAAATCTTCTGTAATAAGTCCTAGTAGCATCAAATCCACCTTATAAGCCATAAGGCGCGAACTGCACTAAAGCAGAAAAAGCGGATACGCATCCACCTTACAAACAAACTTTTACATATAACTTACATCAAAGTTCCATTTAAAAGACCGAAAGCCACATAAAATCGTAGGTTTCATCAGCATTTTTAAGCCGCCGCTTTGATAAGCCGCCTCATTGTTACATATGAGAACCGACCTTTTTACTGACAAAGGGATCAGCCGATAATCGTTCAAATGTCCATCAGGTCATCAGTCAGCCGGGATGAAAGCTCTTCGGCCTCCGACGGATAATGAAAAGACAACGTGACAAATGGGTCTACTCATTGTTGTATGAGCTTTGTATTAATGAAACAGATCAGTACAGCCGACTACATTCTTCTACTATCACTGACCAGAAGAAAAGCTAAGTTCAGAGTTAATGCACAACTAATTTTCAGGTATGGGAAATTGGGACACACTTTTTCTTTAAAACTTTTACGTTATTAGAGCCTACGGATATGAAAACTTTATTGCATTTCTAGAGTTAAAATTATATGTTTATGAAGTCGTGGTGTCAATGTGAATATGGCAATAATTTTCGCAGTTAGTCTAGTTAACGGAAAATCGTATGCATTTTGTAGATAACATGCAGACACATGATAATTATGTGTAAACTGTAAGTGTCGTGATAATAGGCCACATGTGCCCTAGATAGTTTAAGGTAAAACTAACATTTACACAAACACTGGCCGCACATAAACTTGTTTCGTTTCTGTGTCACGGAGACCAAACTCATTACATTTATTGATTCTTTCGGATTTTATTAAGATATTACTGTTCTACAATAAAACGTTAGT
This sequence comes from Autographa gamma, assembly GCA_905146925.1. Classification (NCBI taxonomy): domain Eukaryota; kingdom Metazoa; phylum Arthropoda; class Insecta; order Lepidoptera; family Noctuidae; genus Autographa; species Autographa gamma. The sequence continues at coordinate 6,487,754 of LR989858.1, forward strand.
CAGCAGAAAGGAATTTTACTTATACCAGATGTTTTCAATAGCTGATTGCTAGGATGTTTGTGACAATTGAAAACCCTTTACGCGCCACTGGAATGATAATATGAGTTAAAATGAGGCATGCAGAAAGAGAAGAAGGAACCCTTCTTTGTTTTAAAAGAGTTAGGGACTGATAAAATATATTTTTTTCTTTCAATATAAGTTGAGACGCATTTTGCAGACACATGATCTTCGTATAACATAACAAGGTTCTGCGGTTTAGATCCGTCCTTGCCCTCGAGATAGATCTAGTCGGACCTTGCAGTATCAAGTGGTGAGCTAAACCCACTTCAATAGCTGACTTCATTAAACTGGTAGCCAATCAGAAATCTGAACAAGTGATGTCATCGGCGACACTTAACAATAAAATGCATAATAATAAGTCGTAGGTGGAATCCATACATAATTATTTGTTTTCATTCATTAGGATAAGTTGTGTTCAGAAAATCCCACGTAAATGCATATCCAGACCAACATTTAGTGTAGAAGTAGGTGGTGGTTTGAATTATCTATCAAAGCCTAAGCGAGGATACTAACGGCGAAATTCTAGTTTTTGTTTGAAAATATGTATTTCCTATTGCACTATATCTTCATTTATATAGACGACCTCCGTGGTCGAGTGGCGTACGCACCGGTTTCAAGGTGTCGCTAGCTCCGAGGTCCCGGGTTCGATCCCCGGACGGGCCAATGTAGAAACCAACTTTTCTACATTGTCTCGTGTCTGGGTGATTGTGGTACCTTCGTTGTTTCAGAATTCCATAACACAAGTGCTTCAGCTACTTACTTTGGGTTCAGAGCAATGTATGTGATTTTGTCCGCATTTATTTATTATTTATAATTCTGTTTATACTGAACAATATTTATTTATTTTTAAAGCAGTGCACGTACGCAGACACGTGTATGTAATTCCATTTAATCAAGTATATCGGCGCGTCATCAAAAGCAACAGATATATTTATGCTAATTGCTGACAGCAAACAGGTTCTATAATAATAGTAAACAAATCATCAATTCAAATAAAATATAGACTATTACAAAAAATCAACAAAAATCTTTACCACGTAGAAAAAGAAAACCGATATATTTGTTAACACTTAAAGTTAAAATTGTAATCTGATGGACATTCGATAGATTGCATAATGGCAGTAGTAATAAAATTTCTGCACTGCTGCTCTCCTCTGCTACATATTTTCCAAGGATCGCGGTAGGACATACTTTTTGAATTTTGACATTGACTTAGCTTAGGGTTTAGAAAATAGCACTGCTGCAGTGTAATCTGAATACATAGAGATATTTTAAATCTGCTAGTTCAATCAAATAGAACATATTTCTTGAGTTTACTCAAACTATTAGATTTAGGTTTTCATCATATTTTGTAATGACTTAGGTGGTTTCATCAAATAATTTTCTGATATGCTATTTACGTATATGCAAAGGAGTTTCACAAGTTTCTTGCGTCTCAAAACAATGGAATACACCGCCTACTGAGTACACCTACACGCGAAGTACGCAGCAGACCTTGTTTATCAGCCAAGAACCTCTTGTTTTCCACGATACTGCGACACTTAAGGATTTTCCTTTAATTACCTACGAACTTACGTAAGACGTCTGCCTTAACTCAATGGCTCAATTTGTAAGCCAATATGCGGCAATGTGTTATTATTGTGATTCAAACAGCAAATCATTTTTTATTGGTTATATCAACCAATCGTCAATATTAAAGCTTTATCATTTTGCATATAATTCTGAATAAAACAGATAATAATTTCATGTTCGTCAATTATGGTTTTCCCACCGAGACAGAAAATTTCAATAAGGAAGGAAAAATCTATAATTTTGAAAATAAGGAAAAAGACTAAAGTTACTAAATACCACAAAATTGAATATTTAGAAGACTAACAAAATATTGCAGGACATCTTTACACGTATATAAAAAAATCTTTGACATAACAGATACAACGTTCCAGTAACCTTGTAAAGTGACAAAGTTTATACATAGAAGGATTACGAAGATACTAGAATTTCTCGGAAACATACCTAAGTGAAGATGATAAGGACTTATATCACATGAAAACAATATACTACATGCACGGTAGACAGAAAAAGAAAAACAATGAAAAGCTTTGCTCCATTATAACGAGGTGTTTGGTTTATTTGTGGTAGTCTTAGTTAAACGTTGGGAAATGTTGTTTTTATGAAAGCTATTTACTGTCAAACTATTGAACAGTGGACTATCCCATTTAACTCCAGATTTTTCTTTCTAGAGCCACTTCAAAACAATCTTGTTCGATGCCATTGCAAAATTCCATGTTGTTTTTATGACCAGCTTATAAAAAAATTGGTGCAAGGATCCGTCGCTTTTTCATCACATAATAAGTCCGATGTTAATGTTATTTCATACTACAAAATTATTTGAGTTTTCCTTCGAACACCGTTAACAAAATCAAAATCTATAAATAGGCACACCTGTTCAATACTTTATCGAAAGTGATGTTGCCCAAAAACGAAGCACATGGCGTCCTAAATTTAGTTAATCGTTTCCTGTATAATCCAGTCGTAAACTGAGGAGTAAGCTCCTTTGAATACTTTCGAGAATAACGGTTTACTAGAATAAGAATAAAACTGAGAGTACTTTTGTTTTTAATTACAAAAGAGTTTTCAAGCTGTAATTTTAGTTTTTGTTTTATGTATGCTCCGTGACCAATAATTACGGAACGTTTTTTTTTTAAATCTTGTTTTGAAAGAAAAAGCGTATACGGAAAGCTTAGGCCCTGGAGTTTATCCTTTACAGAGTCACTACTCGTAAAAACGTGTCTTTAATATACCTGTTAATTAGCGCTCTTAATTATATTATTTTATAGGAAAAGAAAATACCAAAATATGTTCCCCTAACGCACCAATTTTTAATATGTAAATTCCAATCCATATCAAAACCCAATATCATTGGCGCTAATACCAATCGCTTCAGATAGCTAAACGCCGCCATGTATCTAATCTATATAAATTTTATCTGAACATACGTCGCCACTCACAGATAGGCAAATGCTTTATGTGTTCAAGAGCACTCGACACGTGAGTGCTATTTTTTAACCCAATTCTAGATTTCCAGATCGGTTTTAACCTACATTCAAAATAAACCTTTAAATCCCATTTTTGTACTTGGCGCCCAACGTGGGGCATTCTTAAAATTACTAATTTTATATAAGATTTATGATTTCCAGGAAATGGAATCTCTATAATGAGTCTGGGTAATGTTATCTCGATTATAAGTACCTTCTATTTCAGTTTACGATGATTCATTTATGTTGTGAAATGATTGCGTAGTTTGATGGTGTTAAATCTCCCCTTCATAAAGGCATGTCATGACTTCCGTAATAATCTATGAAAGTACTTTTTAGATTGCCTACTTTAGAAATATAATATAATAAAGACTCATGTCTTTTTCTGCTTTATCCTTCGATAAATACATAAGCAATAGAAGTAGGGGTTTCCCCTTACTACTATTACCTACTAAATAAAAGTACTTTTTGAATGAAAACAATTTCCAGCTTCTTGGAATAAATAAATACAAAAGTAATAGAAAATTAAAGCTATATTCATTTAAGTATGTATTCAGATATAACTGTGTGTGTGTAATGTTATGATAAATATACTTATAAAGTCTAATCTTCTTACTGATCAGTAAGTATAAAGTACCAATGAATTATGATGACTCCTAACCTTACATAAGTCAATAACAATGTACAAAATGACATTCAACGGCAATAAAATTCCGATTAAATTCGTATTAACAAGAAAACAATCTTATTTATTGATAAATATGATAATTGTTGGAAGTATTGCTCTAGAACGGAAACAAACAATGCTGTGACGTCATAGCGTCGGCTTGCGGCGCTGCGCGGTTCGGCGCCAGACTTTAGTGTGCTCGATAGCTGGGGTAAGCCTTATCTCCATGCATTTTATGCGTGATAAACCCGATAAAAATATGGCCGTTTCCATGATAACAATCCTCCATATACTTTATAACTGACCATGTACAAAATATTATTAACATTTCGTGATAAAAATGTTTTTTTATGCGAAGTCTGTTTTAATGGTAATCGATTTATTGGTTTTAAAATAAATGTGACGATATTGATAGCAAGACTATATTTATATTTAATAAGTATACTTCGTCGTTTATTTTCATTTGTGTATTAATTCAGTACTTTTAAACTTGCCTAGAATTAAATTTCACCAACTATGAATTATATTGCCGCATGAAATTAAACATTGATATGAAAAAGAAACAAAACAATGCCTAAGTGTAATCTCTCAATCAGTCTCAAAACAGACGTTGATTTAGAATCAAGTTTCTCAGTCTTATTTTGCTTTTTAGTTATTACAAGAAGCTAGAACTTTTTTTTGAAAACTGATTCTTCATACCTATACAATACCACTATTAATAATCGAGTTTGAACTTAGCAAACAAGTTTTAGTTTGGGTAACAAAATCTCAGTCAGTAATCTAATTTTCCCTTTCACAATATCAACTAAATCAAATATTGCAAATAATTCGGTTCAAATACTTAAAAGCTCAAATATTTTCCAAATGAAGGTTCACCAGTTACGGGTATTTTGCATGTATGCTACATAAATACGTGGGTCAGTAGATAGATTTGAAGATTACTGATTTGAGTATTGTAAATACATATATTTAAATACTTCTTCGTCTTCGATCAATTTTTGATCGCAATTTGAACAAATATTGATGAAAGTTGGCGTTACAAGTTATACTTTTCGCCAGTCTTGGAATCGGTATTTTTACTTCAAAGTTAGTATTCAGTTATTGTTTTATGACAGCGCATACAACTCAAGATATTAATAACAAATACAGACATGAAATAAATCCACGTCAAGTATATACCTGGGCATACTTCTAATAAGTATTCTAAGAAGTACTCATGCCCAGCTACTAAACGTTGTTATTGATGTCGGCATTCATATAAAATGTTGGAAAACTTGTCCCGTGAGTATAAATAGCCGGTGACAACGACTGCTGATCGCGGGTCAGCTACCATCGATAATGCAATCTTCAAGGTGTGTCGGAGATTACCTATCATCACAATACGATCCATCTTAAATGTCTTATCTTGACGCATCTTCATGACAATTGAGTTGGATATTACTAAATTGTTTGCATCAGGAAAATGAGTGTGGGTGAAATCATGCCAAGGGCTCTCATTCTGAATAGATATGACGAATTAATTTACATAAGAGACCGATGTCAGTAGAATAGAGATAACTTATAAACTAGAAACACGACCCATATTTTTGAGGGTTAGGTACTTGGACGTTGAGTGCTTATTCAGCTTTAAGAAATGTAATACAACGTCTAAGATAGAAATAGAGGAATGTTGTTTAATATAAACCAACGGGAATGACATAAATCAACTGAAATCACTCAGGCAAATAATTATACATAGTCGATAAAGCTTTTGCTATGAGCTCTAGGCGATTGAACTTCAACGCTCCGAGATATACCATTAAGCATATGTAATTATCTATCGTGTAGGTCGATACGTCTGTGCTGTTAGGCTACCGTTCGTTGCTCGCTTAATATCGGACTGAAACTCTTCGAAACGTTTTGGAAATATAGTACAATTAGTATTAAGTGTGCTGGCTGTGACTGAAGATAATTGCTAGTCTTCATCGTATGGAAAGAGATTTGCGATGACATCGGTAATATCGAACAGTTTCAAATCAATTTCACAAGATTGTAGACTTTTGATACGCTTACTTCAATTAAAATACAACTAACTTAACCTAACTGCGAAATAAGATACAGTAGCCAGGTGAATAGAATAACACAAATCGTCCATTAGAACAACAGGCTATTTAGATTCAGTCGACTTAAACAATAGGTTGACAAGAAACTAATCTTAGCTTTTTTGCTGTAATTCCTCAGATCTGTGCGACTTTGCCGCTGAGTGGCAATCCCATATCCTGCCATCTGTTGAGAACCGGTCAGAGACAGGACGCATCTTAAACACCTGTAAACTTGATGTTTGTCAAGCTTCATGCTATGCGGTTAAAACCCTGACGCATAATAATTAGCAGAAATCTTCATCTCTTAATGGTGTTTGCTAACGTCCTGACATCTGGGATTGCTTGCTTTGTTGTTGAATTTTGTCTCGTTAAGAATATAGACGTTAAAGTACAAGTTGACATTGTAATTCACGTATAGCAATAATGTTAATTCATCATGTGGTCACCAGACCAATACGGGTTACTGGCATCGACAAGTGTTGTGTTGGCAACACCACGAGATAAATTTGCTGAAGCGTGACTGTTTTGTCGAATAAATTAATCACATGAAGAAACATGTATGTATACATTTTTAATATTACATGAGGGAATGCATGTATATTATGCTATCGAAACGTGCTTGTACTGTCTTCTCTCCCTTTTTGATCAATCGCTGAAGGTAGTGGTCTACTATTTTATTTTTCATCAATTTGTATTGATGGTCATACTGAATACTTCCTCCACGGCTTCACCCTTTACTGTTTTAACATAGCATAGATTGCGTCATCCATGATGCAAGAGGGAGTAACAAATTCTACAAGTCATGACGTAGGGGGAGCTGCTTATTATAAATGTGTTCCAACAACTGAGACAAACAAATTCAAGTGTATCTCGATATGTTATCTTAAAACATGTAGTCTTGATCTAGAAAACATGACATGTTTTACTAGTCTTTGCTTAAATAAGTAGGTACCGTCGACAACAACCAACACTGGCCAACAGTTTTGATTTTTTAAGATTATGTTAGTTTTTCTTATCTTGTGATAGAGTTACTGGCAAACCTAGGTATAGTTTTGTGGGTTTTATATATTACTAGGGTAATTGACACTACTTCTCCACAAAAGACTTTTTTTCATTACAATACATCTGTTTGGTAAATTACCTTAGGTTAATAGCACAGCCTACATTGTTTATAAATTATCATCTTACTACTTAATTACTACCTACTAAAAACTACGGAAATCTTCATCTCACAGAAACGGAAATAAATATAGTCGGTTAGTAAACAATACTCATCTTACTAATGTGGAGTATGTATTAAATCAAATTAGCTCGCTTGAATTTATAGCGCAAGTTTTCCATATCCTTAATCTTTTTGATCTGATTTTAACTTTAATTGCTCTCTTGAAAACACTCCTCTAAATCTTCAATATCAAAATATATTGCCTTGTCCTACAATAATAACAGCGCGCCACATGTGAATGTATGTCATGTCAAGTAGTTCAAACAAACAGCGTCAACTTCCTTTTTTTGTATGTAAATATAAATTCCAATGTATGTATAACGGAATCACAAAAGAAAACATTCATCAACAATTCACATCGCCAGTTCGCTTCAATTAAGATTCATGTTCATTGAGCATGAGTTAAATAGCTCTTGGGCCAGTCATTGAGAGCAGTCATGGAATAAGGCCGCGGGTGCACGGACGGCGAACGCAAGCAGCAAGTTATTCCATGCAAATTGTCGTTATTTCATTAAACTAATGCCTCACGTCCGGCGAGACCCGTGTCGCCTTCGCGTGCCGACGCCGTCATTGTAAATAATGTAAATTGATACTGTTGTTTATAGTTATGCAAGTATTTATTGCATTTTTTTCCTATAGCTATAATTCCGAGCCTCAAATAGCCAACAGATTTTCTTCTTTCTTAGATCCATCATGAGCTGTGTTGCTAACCAATATGATGCGAATAACATCTGTGCGGTTGATGGCGGAGAAAAGCAGTGGGGTCCTTAATAAGGTCCCGTGTATAATTCACTTACCGAACCTTTGTCCAATTTGGGTAAAATGCAGCGGATTATAATCATGTCCTTGTTGTTTTTGTGATTTGACAGTAATTTATTTTCCTGTGAGAAGGTTATTCCTCCTTCCAAACAAAGCAGTGTTTGAGTCAGCAGTGGCTGCGTAAATATTTTTATTTCGGCCGCGTTCTGCCTTCTTTGTTTTGCAAATGACTTGCTGTACATTCTGTGTTTACAGTGCTGGAGTGTCTTGAGCCGGTCCATATGCTCCTCTGCTTTGACACACTGCATGTCATAAGCGCACGAGTCACGACTACAACACCAGCCATTGTTTTGAACACAAGCGAAAGATGCATATGGATATCCTTGCTAATAACATGCACACTTACCTACGTATTACAAACCTGAGGATCACGTTTTACACGTAGCGTTTTGCATAATTCTTGAATAAGAGACGCTTTTACTGCAAAAATAAAAACGCTGTTTAAAAATAAAAGTGTTTTTCGGTACAAAGACCAACCAAACCATCGGAAAAATTTCGCAAAGTCTGTTTGTTAGTGTTAGCGTGGATGAGACTTTCGACTAATGTGGAACGATTCTGGAAGATACCACATGTTTATTTATTTGTAGATCAGAGACCACTGGGGATGACGCACGGATGTTTACCACCAGGGAGAGCAGAAATAAAGCAACAGACAAAGCAGGGTTATCGCAACAAGTGTTACTCAGCGGTCAACGCTCGGATCGACATTTCACTTTGCAATAGTATGTTGATAACATCCCTATTGTTCTAGCAATGTTATCGTTTAAACTGAAACGCCCGTATTGTTTGTGACTGTTAACAATGAGCAATCATTATCAAGAAAATATTGGATTTTGATAACGTTTATGTACCGATTACAGGTATGCGCAATAATAATGAGGAAAACTATTAACTTTTCATTGCTGTTCCACATATACAATGAAAGTATGTTCCGCATTCCCTTTTGAGCGTAAATCTTATTAGAAATGGTTGTTGCGCGCAATAAATAAGCCATAAGCATCTCCTGGTTAACTGCCACTATCACTATGCTCAAAATAGCAAAGAAGGTGTTTTCTTGTAACATTGTCGACCCGTAGCTCCTAAATGTCTTAAGGACCATATTAATTAATATCAGTGCTGAGGTTCTGCTGTTCACTTGACTGATATTATTTAATCCTTCTGCTTATCTTAGGTAACCCAATGGCTGAACACATTGAAGAATTAGATAGTCTACTAACTCGGTAGACACGTAAAAGACATTACAGACAGAAACCAACCAGCTAAGCCTTTTGTTTCAAGCCTAAGCGCCTTCTTGTTCCTAATTACAAGAACATTGGAAGTTATTTTTACTAGTTCTATTTTTAGAGCAAGGATCATTATTTTACTGCGTAAATTACCAAACTCTAAATACCGAAGTGACAGGTTAAGTTGTGAAACTGGGGACTTCATCTAGAAACAATAAGCATGCGACACAGAAATATGGTTATTTACAGAATAAGCACAACATTGAAAGTGTGCGACATAAACTAAATATTTAGCAAAGAGCAAAACGTATTGAGCATGATGCATGAGTGTGCAATGAATGTGTCGCTTGCAGACCTCCGGAGCGATGTTGGGACGCTTGGACGCTTGAGACGGGAAATAAATTGCTGTCATTTACACATACAATAACAAGTGCAGTCTATTCAATAAAAGATTGATACCACGATGCTGCAACGTGACCGACGCTTCTTGGAACTCAACTTACATAAAGAATTTGATCTTAATAAAAATCTTTATGTTAATTTCAGAAAGAATTTATTGCACAAAGAAAAATTGGAGGCAGCATAATTCATATTTGTCAATTACCAATCAAATATTTGCTGACACAAAATTAGCAAATTGACAAAGTAAGTAATACTGAATCGATGTTTTATTGTGCATAAATTAAATACTTACACGAAATAAAATTACTTCTGCTTATACACAAAAAAAAATGCGACATGTGGGTGTGGGTATAAGTTCTTGAGCTGTGCAAACGTTGGTGACAAATTCGCATGACGTTATTATGAAGTCATTACACAAACGCCTGTATAACTATAACACAGGTATATATCTAGGCATCTCGATGTCCAGTCACTTCCTTATGACAATAATCATTACATAAGGAAGTGACTATCCGGTTATTAATATTACCAAGTAATTAGGATTAGATCATGTGTAAGTAGAAAAAAGTGGCGACAATAACGATCAATATCTAGTGATTCAATGTTTACAGGACAGGAAATCAGATTTTGATGATGTATCAAGGAAGGTGAAACAATAAACCCTCCATTGGAGGAAACTGCGACAGAACACTAGGACAACACTAATGTTCGCGAAAAGAATGTAAGTTCATAGCAAAACATTTGAAAAAAAATGACAATGCTAGATTCTAACCGAAATTATGTACCTCATTAGATACTAACAACTAACATCCATACAAATAATATTTAGTGATTTCAAAGGGTCATAGGTTCAAAACACTTAAAATACCAAGTACCCAACTTCTTAAAATACTGGCACTCATTGACCTGATTGTAAATATCAACTTTGTCAACAAAATTAAGATGGCCACGACGCCGATTTGCTGATAGATTAATGAAATCTCCTTTGAAATTGTTTGGTGATTCAACAAATCTCAACGTCGGTGGATCGGCAATTATTTCTATTTGAGATTGCGTAGGATTGCCAGTCCGCCTCTAATATTCTAGTTGCTCGTACTCGTATGTTTGTTCGCGCTAAATTTGTTTCCAATCGATTGGCCGCATTTTAGCACGCGCCGTTCAATCTGGAACCGTTACTATTTAACACAATACGTAAACAACCACGTAACAGTCTTTATGAGGTGGAAAAGTTATTACTTGCGAAGTTTGTTTGATGAATACATGGTCGTTGCTAACCACAAGATTGTGGAGAGCTGGTTTATGATAAACGGGTAGATTTATTGAAGTGGGTCCACATATCGTATCGACGTTTCAATCTACAGGATTCGACGTTACCCGCATCAGTTGTCGACATTGTACAGGCCCACGAACGCACGGACTTCGCATGCACTTACTTCTTTGAGTTTGCCCGAAACGCCGCAACCGGCTCGGCTGTCACTTAGCAACCTAAATATGTAAATCTTCAGAGAATATCACATCTTAAGTACATAACATTTACATGTTCTTAACTTTATAGGTACAACGATTACATCCATTTATTCACAGTTAGGTGACTAGGCTCATGCTCAGTGTAATGGTAAAATATTTGAGCGTGGCACCGTTAGCCGGCGGCGGGCACTGTGTGGGCCTGATACACTCTTAGATGGTCGTTCGTCGGCACCTTTGTGCATTGACCCGTACAAGGCTTGGTACACCAAAGAACTTCCTAGTTCCCTGCACTTGTTAATGATACGGTTCATATTTGCGATGTATTAGGAACACGTTCAAAATCTTTGAAAGAAAGGCCCTCCATTAGAGTCGAGTTGTAATATTCAGCAATTAATGTAAATACCTTAGTCTTAGTAAGCATTTAAAACAAATAAGTTTGAGTGTCATTTGGGTATGTAGTTGGCAAACATGCATTCTCGCGGTTGTCGAGTCATTTTGTAATTTGGCGTAAGTGACGAGAGGCAAGGACAAATTCAAATCAATATTATTTTGTCCTTAAATTAGAACTTTATTTATTGCTTTAAATAAATTGATTTTATCGTTCAAAATAAACTTCTAACGTTGTATTAAAATTATATTTGGAAAATAGTATGTGGGAGTATATACCTACTAAGATGATTGCGCTTATACGAAAATGGAACACTGACTGCAGACTGGCAAACAAATACGTTTTCCTTCAACCAAACATGTCTGGACCAAATAAGGACCGCTCGTTAGTTCACAGATCCTGCACAACCTGACACAATATATTGCAATTTTATGAACTGTTATCACTAAACCACACTATATCTATGTCAGGCGTAGTTGCTGGAAATGCCTAAGGGTCGAACATAAATATGTCAAACATAATCCAAACGTTTCGATCTGCTCTTTATGGAGGTAGGAGAAGCCTAGTAACGGAGTTACGGCAAAGACAAATGGAAGCAAAATTTTACCACTAACTAACTCGCTATAAAGCTACTAAGCATCTCCGGTCCCTGGCTTCCTTATTTATCAACCAAAGACATTCTTGCCAGGCAGATAGATTCAAGAATGAACTTTTGGGAAGCCACAAAAGAAAACTTTTCGATTTTCTATTTTGCGGACTAGAGAAGTGTAAGGGTCTGGATTTTCCAGGGTTTCCGTCTATTCAACGTGTTCTCGGTAGTCAGTCCGCCACTCTCGCCACTCCTCACATGTGTCCGACCAGGCGAAGAGCAGGCCACATTCCTTCGCGATCGTCCTCGCCATAAACGGGCGTCTGTCGCCGATCGCCACAAGTGGCATCGTTTGAGCACTGGGAATGTTGCGGTCGCACGTTTCGCACACACCGTTTACGGCCACGTCGGCTTTTTTAACTAAATTCAACTTACTTCAGCTGTTTAGCAGTTAGAGATCACAATTAAGTATGGTATGACAGCGAAAGAATATTAATAGTTAGACGAATCTAACAAATTGTGCCGTAAAACCATAACTGTAATGATTAGTTCTTTCAACCCGATCGTAAACGACAACAATCTTTATTACTTGAATGAGTGGAATCCGACTTATGTTGGATGATCAGAATATGATGGGACGTCCTCGTGGAAGAAAAGAAAAAAAAGAACCTCATTGGTCTACCTCTAGAACCTCTGGAATAAAAAAAAATCGTATATATATTTTTATGAAATAACATAATATACTATTTGATTGGTCATCATCATTAAGCATTTATCTGCTATTCCATTAATAAAGATGACGACGTTTAAAAGCAATATGTAAACCATATACCTACTCTAAAACATTATTATGATAAATAGAATAACAAAACAGATTAGACTCATACAGTATTTTGTCGCGTCATTCACAATATTGACTATTAATGGGACATAAAATATTATCATTACAAACATTTAAATAAATTGATGACCGGAACTTGTCAGTAGGTCCATAGATATTTGCCGGCGCGGCGGTTAGTACCGTTATCGTTCTGTGGAATGGGACCATCCGCTCTATCGGTACACCACGATGCAGCTAATGCCTTTCCTATCATTTCGGACATACATCATACAGAATGACATTCACCAGTTTTGCAATTCGCTATACGATAAATAACGCGGCGAGGTATTGCAAAACCTTATGTGGCTGTACTTTAACTGCTGCTGGCTGTAGTTTGTAGTTGACAAGTTTTGTTTCATCAAGTAATACTCACGTTATTTTGTTTTATTGAAGTACAGCAAAGAGTAATTCAAGCTGGCAATAAAAAATATTCAGACATTTTTGTGCCAAATTAAGGTCCTTGTTTTCTTGTTATTTCTGCAATTGTGAACCTCTGAATAGCTGCCAGTTGTTTCAGCCGACAAGGAAAATTTTCTGGTCTAATGAATTTGACATTGAAGACTAATGAACATTACGTTCTTATGTCTTACATGTATCGTTCTAAATTGCTAGTAAACATCTTAACTATCTTAAGCACTACAATTAATGAGTCAAAACTTGAAAAAAATAATACACATTCTTCCAAAACTACTTAATTTAGTCTTTTTTGAGTTTGGATGTAATAATTATGTACGGAATACTTTGTCAGCAAAGCTTGCAATTTTCAACATGGATTTTCTCCGGCGTTACGTTATGTTGCAGGGCAGAATCAGGCTGGACCCAGTGTAATAAATATACTCGTAGGAAAGTAGGAGTATTCCATATTTTTTCTGAAACAACGATTATTATAATTTCTACTAATTAGTATTTTACTAAGCTATTTGTGAAGTCACGGAACAGGGAACAATAGTGAACGATGCGAGTGACAATAGTTAGTTCGTGTGCACGCGCGCATAACCAGCCCACATTATGTCCAAGCAAGACTCATTAAATCAATACATTTCAATTTATATAATTATCATGTTCACGCTGTGGTCTCCACGCAAATCCTGAGAAACAAAAAACGATAAACGTTTAAAACAAATGCAACAATTATGCAGAAACAAATGATGATCGAAATACATACGTGGGAAGTTTAATTTTGATAAGGCAACATTTAAAGATATGTAGAGTAGAACCACGTCGGTTATGTTTCCAAATGTCTGTTATTCTTTAAAACAGCTCTAATAAAACGTGCATACCATTTCATTGTTATTACTTATTCATGGGTGTTATATTTGTAAAGATCGCACCAAGTTTTTATTTAAATTTCTCAATCCAGCGCCCATCTGCGACCCAGTTCTTGATCTAAAAAGCTTACAAAAACATTGAATTACATATGAATAGAAACTGGATTGAATACATTAATACGTAATTTGGTACGGGCCCAGTATTAGGGAGAGGAATAATGGGTGGCGAAAATGTTAAATAATATCGGATATTATTTGTGTGACCCCCTCTAATTGCACGTGTGTTAAACAAGTTTCAACATGATTTTAGCCAGATGCTGCCCTATGTCTCCGGCTCGGAGTTGTCTGACTGCTTCCAGTGTGAAAAATATAATCTTCAACTTTGGATAATAATACCAACATTATCATGTATCAACTGGTATTTACTTATCGACCTTATTTAGTTTTTTCGCAAATAATAGTTTCGTATACCTCTCAAGAACCCAGCTAAGCTTTTTGAATCTCGGTCTTACAAAATTTGATGTAACGAAAAATGCCGCGTTAGGTACAAGTCAGTTAACTTTTCATTGTACTTTTTAATGTTATTAATGCCATTGTAATTTAAACGGTCCATATTCAAACTTTACCATCATATACTGGAATTAACGTCCGCTTACAGTTTTAAATGTAGCGTTATGCTCGCGGTGGTCTGTTTTTATAATCTGTGGGGGAATAGTCTCAACTTAGAAAATGTGTTTACTAATTATGGTCATAACTCGTTCCATGAACGCGTATTTAAAAATACAATTCGAAAATCAAACATTCAATTTAAGAGATCGTTTTAAATATTTAGATTTAGAACGACCGCGACATAAAAAAGTTAAGTGATTTGTCGGATCGTATTGAGATTGTTTTTTTCATGCTTGGCTTCTCAGTTGGTCGATAATGAGAACTGGTGATCTCATGCTGGTGCTCCGTCATGCCTTCACGAGTCATACGACCAAAATAAACAGGCGCCCTGATGCAACTCCCGAATTGGACCTGTCGATCCTGTGTGGGTGTAATATAGGCCATTATTTCATTTGCGGCTGCTAATATGCATTACCATAAATCGTTTGATAAAAACCTTGCCTCGTTTTTGTTTGTGGCCAGACATTTGGACTTTGTATATTTGTCTACGTTGTTTGCTGTCTAGCAAATTGGGCCTTGTTTATATTTTGGCTGGCACGGGTTGCGTCAAACTGGTGTCAATCATAAATTGTTTCAAAAGGGAATAAAGTTTTAGGTATTATATGTTACGTGGAACTTAATTAATTCGACAAAACACATTTAATAAGAAACAGTCGTGAAATCGGTCAGTTTGTGGTCAGAAAGTCGCTGAGCTGGATTGCTGTGTTACCTGAGTCTTATAAGGAAAATAACATTTTGAGGTCTGTTGAGGTCATTTTTAATGATGACATTATATGGTTAAAAGTTCCCATGAGCGTGAATCATTGATTCCCAGATACAGTGACCGTTTGAAGGTTAACGACCGTGCGCTAGACTTTTGTCTAATTTTTGGCAGTGGCAATAGTACCGTAACGGGGTCGCTCCGTTACTTTCGAAACTATAGAAGGAAATTAATGTTGATTTCTCTATGATACTTGATTCGCCGATTGGACGTAAAATTATAGCAAATTACTGTAATATGAGTCTTAATGCTTTGATATAAAGGCACTTTAGTGTAAAGTGTTAGAGACCATTGATGTTCGTTTCGTTGTAGGTACCTTCGATAATTTAATTAGTTCTGACTCAGGAAGTTGTTATTCCTTATTGTTTGACTATTCCATTGTATTTGTGAAGTGATAATTTATTAAGAAAACACGGCTGTTTTTATAGTTTTCGATATTTTGATGAAGGTCTTAACTATATCCACATATTGCCATATTATATGGAACTGGCCTTCACAGAAACCAATTAAACCAAGCAATCATCATATTTCATACAGCCACTTGTTTTAAAATAAACAAGTATCGATGTGGTAAAAATATTTATATCTAGTGGCGACATTTACAGGCTGCAAACACTTGATCTAGGTCGTGAGCAATGAGCATGGCCTGTGCTTGATACCGCAGCGGTGACCGTTGCCTGGCCACGATACAGCATAGTGATAATAAAATGTATAAATATATTTATTTAACCATTCATGTACAATGTGAACATAGAAAGGTGTAGATTAAAGGTTAATTAATTAGCAGGGTACAAAGGTGGGTTACTTGTGCGAGCCTGGGATATGGAGTTGTGGTACAAATAGGTGATAATTGAAATAAAAAATGAAAAATATTTTTATTTCAAGTAGGTAGGTAGAGGTTACTCTTTTAATAAATGAGCATGCATATGATATTCAAATGTGGAACGATGGCCAAAAAAAAAAACAAATATAATACGGAACCTGCGATTGCAAGCGTCAACTTGATCATTATCATCAAGTAGTGTCAAAAAAAAACCTCAAATATAATACAAAATCAAGTAAATCTCTGCCGACGTGTCGTCCTATCATAAAGTTCCAATCAATAATACAGGGTGTGGAAAACCCAAAATCAAAACTGTTCCAAGAAAACAACAGCCACAACAAAAAAACAAGATTATCTAACACAAAACTAGAGCGAAACATCATGTAGCTTATCAACAGAAAAAATAAGACAGGCGCTTTTAAAATAATCTTATCGATATTATACGGTATCGATATATTTAGATGTTAAAAGCAAGTGTCGACGCGTGGGTGCACATCGGCTCTGACTCATACATAAGTCCCATAACATTATTCTAATGTACGAAACCTTCAATTAACTTATTGCGTATCACAAGTTTATGGCATTCCATTGGACCATTGCTCAATGCGTTCGTTATTCTATATTTAGTCGAAACAGTTCGAAGTTTTTATTAAACATTTGACAATGAACTAGAACTATTAATGGTTAATCGAACTGTAGTGTAGCGGTTATTAATTAATATATTTTTATCGGTAGCTTTGTATTCTATGCTTATGTGTATGTATGTTAACTTAAATAACATTTTTTTTTTATTGATAACGACGATATCCGAATCTTTCTTACAAATATGATTAATTATACTTCAACATCGCTGTTCTTCTTGGCCAAATGTTTCATAAGGAAATCTGGTTTGAGGTAGATACTTTGAGTGTCCTGACATATTTCCTCGAATATATTTTTCCTTTTATCTAATTTTAAGTATCACAATAGATCAAAGTTCAAATGTAATGAGTAATACTTTTAGTGCAAGTCATTCGTTCCAAAGAGTGACCACCAGATTTCAAGAGTTTGGTGTGTTAAGCGCATATTTATTCTGCCTCTAGTAATAGTTATATAGACTTATATTATTGTATTTTATAATAGTGGTCAATATTTAAATACATACAATGAACGATTTACTTAAATTTAAAGAATCCGAATGGTGAATCTAGGTAATATAATTTTAAATCCATTAAAAAAAATGCCATTTGAACATTGTGTATTTTTGAATAAAATTTTCCTTTTTATATCGTATCGATAGATAGCAACGTTCCGTGTAATAATTTATGAATTAAGTACATCATCAGCATGAATGTGGCCTTTTTGGACCAAAATAAACAATTCCTTCAACATTTTCACACGAACACCAAAGACGTTAATACCATTGTCATAAACAAGCGCATGTCTACAACATAAATTCCTTTAGATCAAAGCGTATACCGTTTAGCGCTAAAAACTAACTGGGCAAGCTCAAAGTATGCGGTACTAACATAGCTTGCATCATTACCGCTTCTGCCTACCCCGTAACGGAAGATGAGCGTGGGAAATATTTACATTAAATTTCACTCAACTAGAAAATGTTATGTAATGTTAACACTACAAATTACAACGATTATAATGTAATAAAGATTAATCTTTTATTTTATGTCATTGGTGTTGTAGGGCTGTGTACTGAAAGACCACATATCATATAAATACCACATATTATTATTACATGATGTAAGCTATTTTGACACGTAAAGGGTTGATTTTATAAGTTTCATAATAGTTTATTATATTTTATTTTATTAATAGGTAAATTGTGGAACTTTTTATCTCGTACTTACAAGGGATTATCGGATTTTAATTTCAAAATTATATGTAAATTAATCGCTTGCTGACGTTTAAATATTTGTCACCAATGATAAATGATTATGAATTAAATTGTTCTTACATTTACGTCATAAATTGCTATCTAAATGCAATGACTGGCGCAGAATAGGCAGCGGCAATTACAACATCCTGCGATATTTTATTGGATCCAATACCAAAAGCTACTTAGAAGAACAGTTAAGGTAATCTAAGGTCCTTGTTTCCAATTGAGTTAACACCGGGTTGATAAAAACTCGATCTTCCCGTGCGCGAGAGCAGTTGCGCGGGCGCAGACCAAAAAGTCAACGCATTCCATTGTTGATTGGAAACAAGTCGCGGTCGCGCGCTCCAATGGGAAAAGTCGCACAGCACTGAATTTATGAAGCCACGAATACTGTATGGAGCTGGTACCTTCACTTTATTTAGTTAATTTTAATAATAGAGTTAAGTTGCAGAGTCTCTGAAACTACCAGTGTAGGTAATGATAGCCCAATTCTCTTTGTCTTACTCTCTGGCACAGCTAGAACATAGGTATTATATGTAACAGGTAAACTACTAGTACTATTGGTACTAAACATGTAAATAAATTTATTTTTAATTTTGATTCAGCAGTCTTAATACCTCAGTCTTTTGTTTCGCTACTTTACAATGATGGAAACGTCAAAACTCAAAACTTGTCCAAAACGTTACAACCTTCTTTTCTGATTCGCTTTTACATAATTTTATTTATATTTTATCGAACGCAAACGTACATAAGCTATTAATGTATGTCAAACAAGGATATTTATAGCATAAAAGCCATCGGTAATAACAATATTATCGAACAATACATGAATCATTTTGTTTGAACTTAAAACTAGGGAACCCTTGTTGCTAACATCCGATAATAGAAAACAAATCCTTTTATCGGTAGGCATTTAAAAAAACGTCACTACATTCTTCTTACTACCACTATACTACGTAAATATCTACTACGACTTTTACTACGCAAAATACTACGTAAATCGTAGTATTTTGCGTAGTAGATCAGTAGTACTACTTTATATATAGATAGTTAGTATTTATACATTTCTAATTCTACGAGTGTGTCAAAGAATATTTGCCGGTTTTCGTAGCGTCAATCTGCGAACAATGCTTCTGAAAACTTTAACGTTTTGCGTAACATAATTAAAGACTTTCTTTTTTAAATTCTGCTATTTTCGAATTTGGCTATTTGAAAAGGGGAATCATATCATTCCCCTTTACTATCCCCTATTCCCTTTTCACGAAATCACAAAAGAAAAGGCATGGTTCGTACCAAATTCAATGTACCTACAAAATACCAGATTTTCAGACCTTTACGTGACTTATACTACACAGAACATGGTATATAAATATTTAACAAAAATATAAGAAGAAAATATTGTTATCTTCTTAAATAGTACATAGAAATATAAAGGCTTATCCGGCATCGGGTGGCTGTATGTGCCGGCGGTCGGCCGACCCAGTGCAGGGCGTAATGCGGTGCAATCACCGCGCGTTCCCGTGAGAACGCGACCGAGCTGCGCCCGCGCACCTCCGCTCGCATGCCAACAGAAAGGTCACGTGGAATTCGCGAAAAACTACTTTTCTTTACTGAAATGCTTTATACAAATGATATCTTGGGTCTGAGTAGTATAATATTATGTTTTGAAGGTGAGATTTTGTTAGAATTGTAAATGCTTATGGAATGCCAAAACCACGCATGAGATTCAGGATATTTGCTTCAGTCTGAAAACTTTACTTACCTATTTATTTAAGTAGGATATATTCAACTAAAGTAAACTATATTTTTGTTAGTACAGTATTAAAACTAACTAGCCATTTTATCCGGACTACGCTGTATGCAGAAGTTGGTCCAACTGTCATACGTGGTCTTTTAAGTGAGTCGGTTGCGTGGAAGTCGCCACAGCATCCTGACTGCTATTGCTGCCAGGCACGATTGTCCCCTGCAGTGGATGTTAGTGCAGCGGACTAAGTCCCTGCTTACTATTTTATACTAGTTTTATAATATTTCATGGATCTAAGTTAACTGAATAAATACATTTTATTATTATTATTTAAGTTAGTTCGTTAATAAAATTTGTAATAGAAACTATAATGCCAGGAAATGGGTTGTAAAATAATGATATAGAGCTAAACCCTGAGACTAGAAAGCTACCTGCAAGGAAAGGACCTATTTGAATAAGTTGCAAGTAGATACCATTATACCAAGGGTTGTATAAAATTTTGTTCTTACAGTCTCCATTGTTGGTACGACGAATTAAATACGTAGACAGGAAAAAAGCCACTCTAATGAAATTATTGATTTGTCCACCAGGTGGCCTTGTACACATTAAATAATAATTAAATTATTTTGTTCTGACAATGCACAATCATGCTTTTAATTGGTTTTCTAGTATTAATTGTAATTAACTTAAAACATTTCTTATGACGGTTTGACTAATGATCGAACAAAATGTAGTTCGATATCTGTCAATCAGCCTCTTTTTCGAAAACAATTAACTAATTTAGTTTTAATGATTCTAAACGTGTTATGGTAATTTAGGCCGAGTCGTCGTCCCATAATCGCTTGAAGGACGGACGGACCGACATTCCACGGCAAAGGGAAAGGGTTCATTTCGTTACGGACTTTTTCATTTTATATCTTTTATATAATACTAGCAATACGGATAGAAGTCCTTGAAAACAGCACTGTAATACTTATTATGAGTACAATGTACGTAAGCATTGTTTCAAGTCTATGTAAATAGTGATTAGATAAATATTGTTAATACCATGCATCACGACGTCACTGATTAAGTACCAACATTTCATGGGAAACAGATATTTCTAACCACTTGCACAATTCTTGGTAACAAGTCTATGTGAAAACATCAAACAATGCTATGAAAGAAGACGGTTCTCAAAGAAACAGCTCATTGAAGACGCTTAACATAACACCAACGGAGAAAGAACCCCCCCGCCCCGCGAACATAGAGCTAACACCCGTCTACAGAGGGTAGCTCACGTATTACCATAGATCTTTTGTAAATGGCCGTCCCGTTCACATGCATCCATTGAGGTCCCTTCACACGGTCAAAGGCGACAAAAAATAATACAAAAACCGTTACGCTCCCGAAAAAATGTTCCCATAACTTGTGAATGTCTGTCATTGAGATATCTGTATAAAGAGACCATGTGTGGCGGGAAAAGATTTAGTGGAACATTATGTTACCAATTGATAATTATAACATGCAGATAGTTGACCCAATATTGAAGCTTCTTATAAAGAGTGTTGATGTCAACAAAAATCATTTGATCTATCTGACAGATGGTAAAAAACAAGACAAGATTACAATATATGTTGCAAATAATCAAGAAGGAAACTTCTACATAATCTAACGAATAATGTTTCTTTAAATTCTTCGGTTAGGTAATTCAAGGAATTTAGATACATGCATTATAAAAACTATTCCGCTGAAACCCATAATGCACAGCAAGCGACGTTTGTAGTCACACATGGATCACAAATGTGCGTGGGACCGAGTATTAAGCGCACCATGAATGGACCAAAGACATGGGACCGCCTGCCATAATCATTCTCACGGTTTGTTGAAGCAGATAAAAACTTTATGATGCGAGTTGTGATCTAGCAGAATAATATGTTTGATAATAATAGATACACATCCAGCAGTTAAATGTATTGGGTATTTATACAGCATCAAAAAACAAGAATGTTTGAAGAAATATTTACTTACAAATGAGACTGGAACTATTTGATAGTTTAATGTGGAATTCCAGCGAGGGCCGCGTACTTGAAGGCAGCATTAAGCTATCATGGCATCAGCGCGTCCCCGTCTGGTCAGCATTCTTGAGCCGGGTCCGGTGTCCGCCTCAGGAATGTCTGCATCCAGCAACCCGAGACGGAAGGAGCAGCGGCGGAAGCGGTTCATAGAACTGCACTCCAACGTTCTAGAACGGCTCTCGAACCATCTCGATAACAAGCCAATATCGACCTTCAGCTATTGAGATAAAATCCAATATTACAGTTGTAACATTTCCCGAGCTGGCGGCTACGAAATTTCATCTCTGTTAGCGGTATAAATGATTTAAGCACCGAAGAATTTACACACAACTTTAGGTCTTTAGCAATTGGATATAAAGTTTAAAATGTAATTGTTTGTATTAGTTACATAATTTAAAGGTTCGCGAACATTCTGTGCCGCAGCGCGCAACCGTTTCGCTCCACTGTACCGTGCATCCTGCCTCATACAAGTTATAATTTTCCAAGTATTTTACTTTACTAAAGCCTTTTCGCACTTGATTATTAATTTTATATTGTAAATAAGGAATGTTTGCTGTTCTTTACATAATTTTTGGTAGGCCTCAAGCCTGCCAATGTCTGCAGTCGCAGTCGACGTTGGGAACATGTTGTAAATATCTAACAATCGTTTGTGTCGAAACCGTAATAATGTTATTGGTTACGGTCGTAGCAAACAAATATTTAACTCTGTGATTCCAAGAGTTTGTGTTTTGACTGCACGTCAACGGCCGTAAATTTTCTTAGAGTGTTAAGGTTCGTGCGAATTTTTCGTTCCCTCGTCAGGTTTGGGACCTCCCGCCGTGTCTGCTATTTCGTTAAGGTTTACGCTTCACAAGTCATTTTATTTTATAAACTTATAATGGCGTCACAAATTGCTGCAGTCGATTGTTGATTAAACAATTGAGCGGGCCCCGCATGCATCGTCTGTCTCAATTGTAAACTGTTATTGGAAATCAATTGACACGAAGTAAATTGACTCAACGAGTTGGATAAGTGACATCCATGCTGACCGTCACGTTCGTTTATGTTATGTTTTGAATTATTTCTCAGTAACTCAAGTAGTTTACAAATCTTAACACGTATCAGAGACAAAAGTCTGTTTTAATCTTTCATTACATCGTGTCATTGAATAAAATTAAGTAACATTGTTTTAAATCAAAATCTGTATTAACATTATTATAAGACAATTGTACAGCATGAATATCCAAAAATCACCGAATAGACTAACGACTATAATTAGTCAAAACAACATAATGAAGACAATTCACAGACCTACAAAACTACATTACATTAAAATAATATATGGCAAAGTTGAATGAACTTAACCTCAATAAATTAGGTGTGGTGTAGGGTGACGTTATTCATTCTCGGGTATTGCTAGTAGTGAAAGTGAGGTCGCCGCGCTTTCTATCCGCAACATAAAGCGGCAACGCGCGGTTTGCCGGCGACGCATCGACTTGCGAAAGCTACCACCGAACAACTAGCCAGCCTTTCAAATAGAAAGCTGGTGAGCAAACTGCAGATATAATGTACCCACATAAATATACTCTACTAATATTTTTTGAGTAAACAAACATACATTATTATTTGCTTAACGATTGCGTATTATTTTTTTTACTGGCAATTTGCGAACGAATAAGATCATTTGAGTTGATTAACCGTTTGAAAACCTATTTTTAAAAGAAAAACTAAGTTACTACGATTAAAATTATTTTATGTTTTATTTTTCTCTTCAATCTATACAGCCACGATAAATAAGAAAAATATGTGATCCATTAACAATGTCATTTCCTCGACCATATTTTCGCTACAGGAGTAACTTGCTTTACCTCATGCTTTTCGCGTTACTGTGTCTTTTGTCAATAATTCCTCCAATTTATGTGACGCTTTATAGCGATGGGCTATGTAATGAGAACACCATAGCTCATTTCTATACGTTCAGACCAAACATTTCTCACTTCAATAAGAAACATCTATTGAAACCTCCTGTTCTTTAAGAATGTACGTATTATTTTGATCTCTTATTTATTACTTTAATCTAATATCTATCGATTCATTAGCCTTACTTACTTTACTTTGTTCCGCGGTGTTACTAGCGTCTTTGATCAAATATATCACAGACTATTGTCGTTCACGTACCCGTAGAAGTTGGTTATTATCTGATGACAGACATTCATCCATTCTTAATATTATGTAGTAGTAAGGTACGATGGTAACATTGATGCTGTGAAATTCTGTAGTTATTATTTTCGTTGTGACTGCATCACTGTCGTACAATAATCATTTGGGTAAATACATTACATAACTTTTTAGGTAACTTCTACTTGGGTCTACGCACTGCATGCATTACTCAACAATCAGCTATAGTGTTGTATAAACAGTACCATGTGCATGTAAGGCATTCGCGATCACAATGCGGTGTATCATAATATCAGCGTCAAGCATTCTTCTTTGAATACGGTGAACAATGAGCATTGTGCTATATCCAAAGCGAAACGCGAAATAGGATCCTCGCATGCTTGCCTGTCTGTAGAGCGTAGATGATAGCTTGGCATGGCCTGTAGAATTCACTTATATTGTGATCATCACCCTATCATCAGTACTAGTAGATAGCTTTTATCTTATTTTTATATAGGAATTTAGTTAATACTAATACTCAACAGCGAGACATCTAACCTTAAATACCCAAACATTATAATATAAGTACTTACATAGAAAAGGAATATGTTTACCCTGCAGTTATCTAATAGGGCATCTAATAGTCATCATCTCCCGAGCCTTTTCCCAATTATGTTGGGGTCGGCTACAAGTCTTACTGGATTCAGCTGAATACTGGGCATAGTATTCAGCTGAATCCGCAATGTATAGCATTTAGTATAGGGCATCTAATAGATAATTAATAGCGAAAATAAACTATTCAACTTCTTTAATTATTGTGGACAAAATAGCATGCATATTTCTAGGAGGTTTCAGAAAAATGCCTTAAAAGTATAAATCACGTAATCATTTATGAGTAATCTTAGCAAAACGAGAAATTATCTCACTTAAGATGTAGATCCTATTCAGTATCTGCTAAGTCCGCTTACAAAATCTCTCTATGGCAAGCAGCAATTTATTCCTCAAAAGTACATGTAAGTGTCCTCAAAATGAGATCAACGCTCGATAGAACATATTCACTAGTTCATCATAACGATTATACATTGAAATGTGATTTTACTTTCAGATCTTGAAGACACAAACAAGCGGATTGAAAATACGTTTTCAGGCTGCACGAGTAAAGCAAAACGGAATATCGAAGTGTGTTCACACGTAACTACTTTAACTTGTATAAATAAGATGTACAAATAAACAGTAACGTTATGCTTTGTCTGAGGTTAATGTGTGGTGGAATAAGATATCTACTAATTGCCTACCTACTTCAAGAAGCTGGGTAACATGAGCACCTCTTTATGATTCCCCAGGAGACATCAGCCGTTGAGTGCAAAAGAAACGTGACCGTTTTTACATCGACTTATAATAATACAATCTAATGTTTACTGTGCAAAGTTCATTCTTATTGAGTATTCTTGGTATTTGAAGTACATTACTTGTCCGAATTGAGTGTCATTGATCGTTGCTCTTATTTAACAATCGTGGGATAGTTCCTAAAGCGATACAGATGGAGGCGCGTTCAAAGCGAGTCGAAGATGACGTCACCCGTTCAAATTTGGCAATGCCAGGCGGTCGACCTCCAATGTGTGTGTGTAGTAATGTAAGCGTCGAAGCTCCTCTAAACTGCGCAGCAGACGCGTTTATGTAAATAACATCGCCGAAATCAGCTTAACCAAATTCTTATTTTTTTCTGTTCTCAATGACATCACTAACTTTTCTGATTTTGCTGTAAACAGTTATTTAGTACCAAGGCAAGAATAACCTAACAATGATAAGTATGTTCTGAAACACGATTTTATTAGATACG
Organism: Autographa gamma; assembly: GCA_905146925.1. Lineage (NCBI taxonomy): Eukaryota > Metazoa > Arthropoda > Insecta > Lepidoptera > Noctuidae > Autographa > Autographa gamma. Next base: position 6,513,757 of record LR989858.1, read on the forward strand.
TCCGTTTTTAACGAATTTTAAAATGAGATACATCACATAACCTTACCAACTTTATTTTACATCACAAATCAGATCACGAATAAGTAAGTATCTTTGTGTAAAAAATCAAAGTTGCAATGAAACGCAAATCAATAGAAGCTGAAGTAATTAAGTACCGACATAATTAATTATGTATGACGCGCCATGGGAAATCCATTGTTGTGTTGACTGACCAACAAGGTCATCAAATAATTACAGATAAATGATAATTGATAAGCGACGGATATAAACACAATGATAGTCCCTTGTCAATGTTTTTTTTTTCCATTGTTCATTCAACAACAATAAATAGTTATTTGTACTAGCTGCGTCCCTGGCTCCACCCATGTTAAAAGACCTTTTTTACTTTCTTGATTTCTTTGACTCTTATGTAAAGCAACCCTATTTGTTAATAAGTTCTTTTTATACTAAACTATTATCATTTAACTTTTTTAAATCCTCTTATGTGAACTAAGTACGAATACTTGCATCAGCCAGTACTCTATGGAAATGTACCAATATTGACGCATTGTAAACATTTACATTACCTAATTAGGTAGAAGGAAACGTTACATGTTTTTTTTCCTTTAACCATATTTCCCAAATATGCTACATGGTTAGTGGAATAACACTAAATAGTCACAGTAAAAAGTCGGTACCTACCTATAACATCAATGGCAGCAATATTATGTGAAACCAACAACCATAGACAGCCAAGTAGTTAAAGGAAAAAGAACATTATTAGAAACGATGGGCACTTCAACTAAAATTCAGGGGCCCAAGTCTGCTATTTACACTCGGTTCAATGTCTTCATAGTGGCGTGCCAGCAGAGCCATTTTTGGAAAATTGGTATTCTACTAAACGTCAAAACGTCAAAATTGCGCAACGTTGCGTAGTTTTAAAGATCTAAGCATACATAGGGACAGACAGCGGGAAGCGACTTTATTTTATACTATGTAGTGATACGTAACCCTAAAAATCTTTCGTAACATACTTATGAACAAATTGTGATTCAATACAATAAGAAGTCTAATTAGTTGAACCATCAAAAACAAAATCAGAGTTCAACTGACATAAACAAACTTATCTAAACGTTTATCAAACACAGACATAAGTACTAATTAATAAATGACTATCATACTCTATTGTAGACGGCTTCAATGTGCAAAGGGTAATGAGATCGCAGTCGTTACATGTTATAAACAAAAGACAACAACATTACTCGTACAGACAATAACAAAAGAAATGAGACCAGTCCATCGAGTTAAAATGCGGGCTTTGTGGCGAGACTGCCTACATGCTGTACTTAACAAACACGACTTATAGCATTGATGAATACTTGAATTTATTGTTACTTTTAATGTTAAACCGGTCCATCAGTCAATGATGTTAAAGGAATCATTTCTGATAATTCTTTCATCACTCATTGTTTTTCAAGGTCGTTTGCTTCCTAACATTTGTGGAACTTTACAATACATTTTGGGTACTAGAGGCGTATTTTTTCTATATATATATCGCTATCTCTGTGTCACTTATTTCTCGTGTCTTATTTCATGTTTCAGAGTATCGTGTTTTATATTTTCGAGTGCATCTGAAAACTGATCTACGGTACGTTTTCTTTCGTGATGGTCTTACAGAAACATGTAAAAGAAATTTTAAAAATGTGTTGGTAATTAAGAGAAAAAAAGGAATTTTAATAATTAATTTAAAGCTGAGGAAAAATTCGTTTGGATCCTAATAATGAACTGAAAATGGAGCCTTAGTTGCCCAGAATGATGCAATACTATCTACATTACATAAACCATTTGTAATGAATGACACAATCCTATCATACACATTTCTCAAAACATAAACAACAATGACGTTGTAGTAGGCCCAGACCCTGATAAGCTAAATAAATATGACTCATCACAGTTCTGTCGGGGACTATTCCGATTATGACATAAGAGGTTTACCGAATTATGGAAATTTTCTTAATTCATTAAATGCGGCGTAGAAGAACACGTTTTGAGTTTTGTTGTTAGTTTTTTTTTTCACCTATTAACGAAGAATCATTTGGGTTGACGAATTTGGTGTTATATTAACGGCTTCAGCTTATGATAATGTATCGACGTTAATAATAATTGTATCAGTTTGAAAAAGTATCGGGATCCAAAACGTTGCGATTGCCGTAATACCATATGGACCAGAGACATCATTCAGACAGGAAGTAACACTTTATGTCATTACATTGACAATGAAGTATCTCCGATCATTCTTACTCTGAGCCTGACAGTTTATAAATTATGATGTATTAGACTTGCTTTCTTAGTCTATACATATAATAAAATTGTAGAAAAGTGGTGTCTGTACAATGGAAATATAAACAAAAAAAGTAGTAAGGGTTGTTATAATATCGATGCCGAACCTGAAATTATAATTATTATTTTTTTTGTCTGTTTGTCTGTTTGTCTGTGTGTTTGTGCACGCTAATCTCAGAAACGGCTTACTCGATTAAGATGCGGTTTTCACGAATGTATTGTAGTAAGCTTCACTTAACATTTAGTGTTTATTTCATGTCAATCGGTACATAAATAAAAAAGTTATGTCAATTTGAAAAATCATCTATCTATACATATAATAAAATTGTAGAAAAGTGGTGTCTGTACAAAGGAAATATAAACAAAAAAAGTAGCAAGGGTTGTTATTATATCGATGCCGAACCTGAAATTATAATTATATTTTTTTTTGTCTGTTTGTCTGTGTGTTTATGCACGCTAATCTCAGAAACGGCCTACTCGATTAAGATGCGGTTTTCACGAATGTATTGTAGTAAGCTTCACTTAACATTTAGTGTTTATTTCATGTCAATCGGTACATAAATAAAAAAGTTATGTCAATTTGAAAAATCATCTATCTATACATATAATAAAATTGTAGAAAAGTGGTGTCTGTACAATGGAAATGTAAACAAAAAAAGTAGCAAGGGTTGTTATTATATCGATGCCGAACCTGAAATTATAATTATTATTTTTTTTGTCTGTTTGTCTGTTTGTCTGTTTGTCTGTGTGTTTGTGCACGCTAATCTCAGAAACGGCTTACTCGATTAAGATGCGGTTTTCACGAATGTATTGTAGTAAGCTTCACTTAACATTTAGTGTTTATTTCATGTCAATCGGTACATAAATAAAAAAGTTATGTCAATTTGAAAAATCATCTATACATATAATAAAATTGTAGAAAAGTGGTGTCTGTACAAAGGAAATATAAACAAAAAAAGTAGCAAGGGTTGTTATTATATCGATGCCGAACCTGAAATTATAATTATATTTTTTTTTTGTCTGTTTGTCTGTTTGTCTGTGTGTTTGTGCACGCTAATCTCAGAAACGGCCTACTCGATTAAGATGCGGTTTTCACGAATGTATTGTAGTAAGCTTCACTTAACATTTAGTGTTTATTTTATGTCAATCGGTACATAAATAAAAAAGTTATGTCAATTTGAAAAATCATCTATACATATAATAAAATTGTAGAAAAGTGGTGTCTGTACAATGGAAATATAAACAAAAAAAGTAGCAATGGTTGTTATAATATCGATGCCGAACCTGAAATTATAATTATTTTTTTTTTGTCTGTTGGTCTGTGTGTTTGTGCACGCTAATCTCAGAAACGGCTTACTCGATTAAGATGCGGTTTTCACGAGTATATTGTTGCAAGCTTCACTTAACATTTAGTGTTTATTTCATGTCAATCGGTACATAAATAAAAAAGTTATGTCAATTTGAAAAATCATCTATGTATACATATAATAAAATTGTAGAAAAGTGGTGTCTGTACAATGGAAATATAAACAAAAAAAGTAGCAAGGGTTGTTATAATATCGATGCCGAACCTGAAATTATAATTAATTTTTTTTTTGTCTGTTTGTCTGTGTGTTTGTGCACGCTTATCTCAGAAACGGCTTACTCGATTAAGATGCGGTTTTCACGAGTATATTGTTGCAAGCTTCACTTAACATTTAGTGTTTATTTCATGTCAATCGGTACATAAATAAAAAAGTTATGTCAATTTGAAAAATCATCTATCTATACATATAATAAAATTGTAGAAAAGCGGTGTCTGTCCAATGGAAATATAAACAAAAAAAGTAGCAAGGGTTGTTATAATATCGATGCCGAACCTGAAATTATAATTAATTTTTTTTTTGTCTGTTTGTCTGTTTGTCTGTGTGTTTGTGCACGCTAATCTCAGAAACGGCTTACTCGATTAAGATGCGGTTTTCACAAATATATTGTAGTTAGCTTCACTTAACATTTAGTGTTTATTTCATGTCAATCGGTACATAAATAAAAAGTTATGTCAATTTGAAAAATCATCTATACATATAATAAAATTGTAGAAAAGTGGTGTCTGTACAATGGAAATATAAACAAAAAAAGTAGCAAGGGTTGATATAATATCGATGCCGAACCTGAAATTATAATTAATTTTTTTTTTGTCTGTTTGTCTGTTTGTCAGTTTGTCTGTGTGTTTGTGCACGCTAATCTCAGAAACGGCTTACTCGATTAAGATGCGGTTTTCACAAATATATTGTAGTTAGCTTCACTTAACATTTAGTGTTTATTTCATGTCAATCGGTACATAAATAAATCCATAGAAATACATAGAAAAATCGTATACAGAGAAGCATCTGTAAAGTAAATTTATAGCTACCCAAGCGAAAGTATATGTATAAAAACCTAATTCTAAATATGCTGCCCGAAAAGTAACTATTCCACGCGGACGAAGTCGCGGGCACAGCTAGTAAATAATATAAGTTAAGAGTAGGTACAGTCCCATTGATCGTACTGTATACTCTGATTGATACATTATATTGGACTCCTTATCGCAGCAGCAGCTTGAAATCTTCCTTAGATTTAAAGAATAGATAGTGCGTACCTAGTAATGAAAATTTCCTAAACATTCATACAGTACTTCCTAGGCACCTACTTAATACACCTACCTAAATAGTTTTTTAATCTGTATTGGTTGTTGACGATAGTTTTTGTGGCTCCACATGTGATCATAAATGTTTTTCACATCAATCCCCATACATGTGTCTTGTATGACTTCACTCAATCAAGAACACTAGTCACTGTTGGACACTTGGCAATGGATGAAACCATCTATCCGTGCCACAATTATATTACCATCACGTAAGATTTCCCACGATGTTTTCCTTGAAGACTAAATAAGTTCTACAGACGCGGGAAATGTTGTAATGTTCAACTATAATAATTTATGTTTTTGTTAAACATGGTTTTTCTGTCATCGCTTACTAGGAAGCAGCTAGGAAGTCCTATTCTAGAAAAATAATCGTCTATATTTTTTCTGATGATAATGTATCTCAATTTGTCGGGTGCAGTAATTGCGTGTTCTTTCTGATATTCCTATCTTAAGACTCATCACAGGATGATAGCAAACTCGGCAATGATATAGATCTAATGAATAATGTATTAGCTACTTGAATGATTTTGTAAGCTAAGCTTTGAAAATCATTAAACACGTGAAAGAAAATAAGGTTTTACAACTGGTTGTAGAGTTTTACGGATGTTTTGCAGAATATAATTAATCAATTCAAAGTGTATTAAAACTAACTTTATTAACCTTAGCTGTTGCTGCTGATGACAGGATTATTTCAAGGATATGTTTTTATTTGAGATGACAGAAAATAATTGTGAGTTTCCTCTTTAAGATAAGTTAATTAATGCAAGTTAAATTTAACTGGAATCGGAAAACAGCTAACTGTTCACATCCGTGCCGTTTAAGTCTGTGACTTTACTAAGATTACCTTCGCGATAGGGACGGGACTAGATCGTTGAGTCAGCTCTGTGCCCCAAATTCCACAGCACACCATCCGTAATGACGTCTCAAAGGAATTTAAACTTAAACGCCATAGTAATAGAAAACAGTTTGTTGTGCAGCAGATAAAGAGATACCATTGTTTCTTTGATCTAGCAAAGCACGATATAACATAGAATTAGTGTCTAGCAGATGCTTTATGAGTTTAGTTTTAGTTCAAGGAATAGTTGTTCGTTCTTTCTTCAAAAGGTACCATAGATTTTTTCACATTTCCTTAAGAAGCCTGAAAATATTAATTTTTAAAATAGATTTTAGAAACAATAAGTTAGTTGGGAACTCTCTTAAAAAGCAATGTATCTACGGGATAGTTGTTTAGACTTGCATGAGATATTCAACGACATCAGATAAATTTAACAAGCCCTTAATTTAATTATAATTTCAATGGGAGCGAACTTAAAAGGAGCCGGTTGCAATTCGAAAAGAACGAACATGTTGCCACGCAAAACGGGATCGATAACATTTATTTTCCAAATAAGGAATACTCGTATTGTATGGAGAATTTATGGCGGGCGCCATTTAACAATAAATGGTTCTTATTATTAGAAGGAACGACCTTCAGGGCTGCCTGGTCTCGGGAATTCGTTCGGTTGTTCCAACAGTGCTATCTTAGAAACGTGCTGCACGCGTGTACCACGCACATTTTTTACACGGTATTATATGGTACATTTAAGGCAGATAGAAACAGTCTTGATACTTGATATTATTTTCTTCAGCCTGTTATTTTTTTCACGTGTTCAAACTTTGTGTATCAAACGTTTTAAATACTTATCCCGTTACTGCGCTTTTAATTCTTAAATATAGATACTGTAGTATACATTTTAATCAATATAATTATTTTATTTAACATCGCCCTGTATTCATTTCATGAGGTTCTGTTATTAATTTCATAGTTGACGAAAATATAATAAAATACCAATAGAATATAATAAACCAAGTGTCAAATTTGACGGTCCAACTATAAATTCCTTCGACGTCTTAGCGCCAGCCTACCTGTGGTGTAAAAAAAGCATTCTGGCTGCAGGGCCGCGTCGGCGCTTTTGAGATAATTTATAAGGCTCTGCCTTTCTTGGAATTTCGAAATCTCGTCGAGATAGCTCCGTGCCCAACCCGCGGCTCTGGGGAATGGAATGTAACGGATTTGGATAGGAAAAAATTGTGTATTGTAAAGACATCCATTGTGATACGTTTTCGTAACGTTTTCTCATTTAAAAATAAATAGTTTTATATACTTTACAAGCTTTGGTTGCGTCAGTTTGTTAGAAGTTACCTATCAGTGTATGATACAACATTTAAGCATGAAAGATACACTATCTTTTAATTGTAATTACAAATTGCACTTTCTGATTAAGTAAACGGGAAGATAGTGTCATGATTGCGATGTGAATGGAGTTCAATATACCCATCCTCATCTTATCAATGGTTCTTATATGCACGTCTTATACTGTGGAAGTATAGTTAGTATTACCTTCATTATCATGCATACATTATGAATGGATTAAACGCAAACCTAGTAACATCAGCAGCGTAGATTTTTTGCCTAGCATTTTCCCAAGCTTCATTGGTGTCAGCTTTCATTCTGACTAGATTCAGCCGAACTTATTGAGCAACTAGGTGCCTATTTGACATCCACTATCAATTGTTCTAGCTCAGTAATTCAGTAACTGTGAGACTGGTAACAGGAAACAATATTCTGTGTTATTTCTAGTTCTGCTTCAAGTAAACTCGTGGTAGTTTGTCATATCAGCACACAACTCCAACAAGTATTGTGTATTCGGGCCTGCTTGGTACTTCGTGCAACTGATCCCGTCCCGCGGGCTGCGGCACGGAGCGAAGAGTTCTGGGAAAAGCAGGCCGCATACCTCGCCGCGAGCCGCTATTGGACCGCTTCGCGTTGTACCCGCCCGCACGCAAAGACAACATTTCAGAAGCGGCACGTTAGGCCCCTTTAGTTTGTAAAACTTTGTTAACCATAAGTCTTGTACCGGACCAAATATTTAACTGCAAGCTTTTTCCTTCAGACAGGCCCAAAAAATACACTAATTGAAACGAACCAACTAAGAGAGATACAAATAATGAATTAACTAAGTATTTTTACGGATAGCACGTTGTTTGAAGGCCTAAATCACATTTCTATGAATGGGAAGGTGTTGCCAACATATAAATACTTTCTGAGCTTCCTGACCGATACTGCAAAATACATTGTATAGTTGCCGCAAAGGCCCAGTACCTAAATATTTATTGTCTATGTGTATTTTTTTAGCCCAGTGTGTGTCTGTAACCCTTTACTCTATGGTCATTGTAAAGTCACGAAGTGAACGCTGTAGGCACCACTCTCGTCGAGCCGGGTTCATTCATTAAAATATGCATTTATTATTACTAACATGCGTCTGTGTTGCATTAAATTGCCGATGCCAGACAGACCTTTGGTGGAATCAAGCCTATTTCAAACACATATCTGATGTTCTCTGGTCATCAGTAATGATAAGTTAAGTATTGTCGAAGAACTGAACAGGAAACGAGGACCTTCGTAGAATTCTAATGTAACACACTCTGATATGTCTAATACATAAGAATAGGGATGTGGATCAAGTAAATTGGGCCGGTTTTTTATCTCATTTCAGGAATGAATTAAGGGGGTGCGGTGCAGGTGAGGTGTAAGGGATGAGGGCGACAGCTGCACAGCACGTGGAGCGGCAGCTGTGCCGAGCTCATGCCGCGCGCCGCCCGCGCACAAGCTGCGCACGCACCTGCCAACGTCACCATCAACCTTTTATACTACCTTCACAAAGCAATTTTATTTTGACATCTGCTCTGATAGAATTTCGGGTATCAACCAAATCCACGTCAGTTATTAAGTAGAAATTATCCTGAGATTTGTGAGGCTTTTAACAACCACCTGATCTTAAAACTATGACTGCATAAGGTATAAAACTAAAGCTGTCAGCAAGCAGCTCAAGCAGATATGAAAGCAGAATGGCTCCAAAACCAAGCTAGCAAATTATAACCAGAAGCCATAGCTTTAATTCGGCCCTTAAATAAGTTTCTCGCTTCTCATACTCAAAAATCCGCCGAGTGATATTAAATATCCATGATAATTCCCGAAGTAAAAATAGATAGGTAGGAACTTACCCTTTAAACCGAAGTTCGCATTAAATCTCGGTGCATCTTTGACGTCGTCATAGCACACTTCGGAAAATTGTGTGCAATCTTTCCTAAGCAGGTACCTACCTACATAGTTCTATTAATGAACTGAAAATGAATCAGAAGCAGTGTTCACGTGTAGGCGGGTACCTACTCCTAACTCTTGATTGCAAATTACACCAGGGCCACAAGAGTCTGATATTCCGATTGAACAATGCCGTGCAATACGTATGAGCTAATCATTGGACACGTTTTGTTACGTTTTATTTACGTAGCTAACGATGATTATCGCCGTATCTCGACATAGTGTAGCATTGAAGCGACAACTGCAGTGCTCGCTAGTTCTCATATTAATACACGTTTACAGGTAAATTACCTTTTTGGAGATATACTTTTTGTTTTCATTTTCTGTGGTGATTGGGTGCATAAATGTCGAAAACTATTTTACATAATTTTTTGCATTAAAATATTGTGTTTTAGGTAAACGAACCTAAAATGGTGATTGTTAAAGTGATAAGTGAATATTGAAATTTATATAACTGTTTAGGTTTCAACTGTAAACATGGATGAGGACATATCAGAAGAGGATGTGGAGAATATAACTCCTAGTACGTCGGCAGTTTCAGGTAATCAGTTTAGTTTTCTTTTTAAATAATGCTTTTATTTTAGTTAATTGCGTATAAAATTCAATGATTAAATTTTTTTTTTTCTATTACATGAGTATTATTTATTTACTTACGTGAAGTTTTTAAGTAGCTAGGTAGGTCCCTACCTAAGTGCCTAAACATATACCTACCTAAACATTCGTTACATAATCATATCACTGATACTTATCACACAATGTTCAGCCGGTTTGTTACTTAATAATTAATTTAATAATATGTACTAGATACTTCTAGATGCAACTATTCAAACAATAACACAAAATAAACAATTTCTTGTCTTTGAACGGAATCATTACCAAATGATATCTTTGAGTTCTAAGTAGGTAAGTAGATACTTTATTACCTTATGTTTAATAGTGGTTAATTCCATGACATTAGAGCCATAGGGTAGATTACAATATTTTCAGATGGTTCAGCCCTCCCTACTATGTGTTTAACAATACGAGAGCGCGAACTTGCGCATAGCGATGGAGGGTTGCCAGGATTTCTCCCAGATTGCATGAATTGTGGTAAATTAGAATAATTTAATTCGTAAAATATGTGCAGCTGTTTAAATAAAAAACTAGAATGTAAAATTATTACATGAAGTATATTTTCAATGATTATTAAATATAAACACTAATAAGCCATGAAAACATCATTTCATTTTTAAATACCACGACAGTTAATCTTTTAATACCACGACATTAAATCTCTTAACCAACGTTATTAAACTTTCATGGTTATGTATGCACTGTTATATCAAATACCAAAATTTTGAAAATTTTATCAATGCGATAACGAATATTTTGTGATAGTAGAGATACGAATTTTAATCTCTGATCGGGCAACACTTATAACAAAGTCCACCGTAGCGTGCGATGAATAGTTTCCGAACGTCGACGAGTGACGCATGTTCTCTTCGTTCTTACTACTCTGACCGGGACGCGATCGATTGCGAACGTCACTTCGTTCGTTAGTTCGTTAGTCGCGAGTTTCGCACTCATGTTGGAGAGTTGTGTTGTTTGTTTATCCATTTATAAGTTTGACAAGTGAGAGTGTGGGACCGATAGTGAACTTTGTTAAGGACAATCAATTTGATGTTGTCGTGTTTAATACCTTGTTTAAAGACTAAAAAATCTGGATCACAAATGGATATAACCAAAGGTAAATGCAATTTCCTTACATAACCTTTCTGTGACCATATGTTCGATTTGGGCTGTGGGCAACGTCACTCATTTTCATAATTGTGTCGGCCGTCTTGTTTTTACCCATCAAAAGATTTTTTAGAGTTTATTGAATTCTCTCACAACTATTTTTACACTTCTAACCATACCTGCCATTAAATTTTATGTTGTATTGTAAGATGTCTATATGTAGAGTACTACAATAATTAAAATAAGTAAATATTAATATGGATTGTAATTAAACTTTATTTTAATACAATTTTTGTTTTAACACAGGTTCATAGAGCACACTAAAACAAAAACTAGGTACTTATTAGTACAAATACCATTTCCTTCAAATATTACTAAAGACAAATGCTTGTTTGTTGTAATATCTCTTTCTATTTTACTAATATTTCTTTGGTTACATATTAATTAATGTTTTCTTTGTTTGTTTAAAAATGTAAATGGCACCTAGCTATATTCAGGGTTTACAAAAATGTAATAAAGAAGCATGAATCTAGTGTATCCTCAAACTGTAATTTAAGCACAATGGGAGACTCAATAAAGAATAAAATGAAACACTCTTCCACATTAGGTATGATAACGCCATCTATATTATGTAGGTGTAAGTTAAAATTAAGTGCTGATGTCATAAAGGAGAACATTGATTAGAGAAAAGGACAGTATTTATAAATTCCACTTTAAAACAATACCAGTAAAGGATATTTCCAAGAACTTGTTAACATCAAGATATGATTGACTTATGTACATTTCCTACGAACCAATAATATAGATAAGATACACAATCACAAAGAAGATAAAATGGATTTCTTTCAGTTTTTTCCTTATAGGATCTTAATAGATGAACAATTAAGTTTAAAAGAATAATAATACTAAACCTTCCTGTTTTAAAAATCAACTGATAGAAACATTGATGTCTGCTTGTTGTTGAATTTTTTGTTGACCAATGTTTGTGCATGGCCTTGCCATTTGATTACACTGTACCCAATGGAGCCTCTTTGGTGATTTGTTCTACTGTTACCAAATTTGTTCATACAATACAGCAACATGAAGTACCTACTACTATTTTGATAACTTAACCAATAGGCTTGGAAACTAATAATTCTATTAACCCAGCAATAATTTTAAATATTGCTTTAATGTTTAATATTAATAAGGCTTTTTGCATGTTGACTAAGTGTTATGGTTATTTATTAGGAAAAACCATTATTATCCTTATAAGTTTCCTTTATATTTGTGCCATTTTAGTAGTAGGTACCTTGGTTCTGCTTTTTTCCTCTTGTATGGGTAGTGATGTTACTTAATTCTTTGAGTACTGGTAGCGCCATCTGTTAGCAATGTTAGTTAAGTACTGCTTGTAAATAAATTGATTTCACCTACATTTTAAATGAATTTAATGTAAAAGCAATTCCTTAGAAATAGTAAAAGTAAGAATACATCTTTTTGTTTAAAATTTTTAGTACTTAGCTAGTATATAATGTATGAAATATCTAGGTACATACATTTTACTTTATCAATTTGTTAAACTTGCTGTTTTATTTCATATTTTTTTGCTTTTATCTTCAAAAATCGTAATTATTGAGGTACACTAGTCTATTTTTACCTAGCTTTAATAAACCAATTAGTACGTTTATGTTTATAGTGGCGCAATCTATGGGTAAAACGAGCAAAACTTGCATTCCACGAAAATCAGAGTATCGAATATTATCTAAAAAATATGCCGTGTTATTGGTATTTATTATGTCAATATATTATCACACGATTAAACATCATAGTTAAATAACAACGTATATCATGTAACTCGTAATTGGCAATGTCGTCGTAGGTAACCTAACCTATCCAGTCAGTTAAGTTTCATATACATTCTCAAATAAATTTTACGAGCCTAAATAGGCACTTGCTTTTGTTTTGGTATAGACAGGATATTTTTTACACAGTACCTACATTTTATATTCAACGCTCTTTGATATGTATGTGCCCCATCTGGCGGATGTTCCCTTCCGCTGACACCAATTCCGGGCTATCCTTTAGTTTATTTTTCTTACTTTTATGATGAGAGAAGCCATAGTTTGTTTGAACTGAGTTAAGACAACAAGTATAAAATTCATTCATACATTCTAATTCAGACATGAATCCATTTATAGATATCTTAAACTGTAATCCGTTGGTAGAGTATACGATAATTTAGAGGAAATTCCTTATTCGATTGTACTGAAACTACGTAGACGTATGTAGCTAAATAGATAGCAGTCTAGCGCGTAGGCGCTACAGGCGAGGCATTGGAATTCGAAAGCCGAGCGCCGACCACCCATAGGCATGAGAACATGGCCCCGTCCCCTTCCCCACGCTTGCTCTCCCGGCGCCGCCTCTCGCCGCTCTCTTAAGGCACAATGCTGAATTTCATTTGCTTTTTGCGCCGAGTGACGTGAACTTTGCACATGATATCAAGTCTGCCGTTGACTAGCCGATAAAAATATCTGTAAATTTTAAACATGCACCTATAAGCTTCTGAAAACTATTTTCAGTTAATGTAGGTTTTACGCTTCATGCATAAAAATTTAGTTTTAAGTAATGACCAGAACTCAATTCTATATTTTTATATCATTATCAACTAAAATAAGTATGTAAGTACTGTCCGCATTCCAACCAGCCACTATTGTCTACTTTTTATTTGGTGTTGTGTTAGACCCGCCCATCAGTAAACTACTGCCACATTCCACAGGCCCTTTTTTTACGCTGTGTGGTCGCGGTTTCCGCTGAAGACGGCAACGTCGCGTCTCAAATATGAATGAAATCCGGTCGGCTGTGAACGGCACGGCAACGTCGCACCAGACGCTAGCCTGATTGAGAACTTACTACAAGTGTTGCTATATGAAAGTTCAAAGTAAAGTTAGACGTAGGTTAATTTTCCAACATATGAGGGTAAAAATAACATTTTTGGAGAATATTTTAAGAGCTTTGAAAGTATTAACAACTATTAGATAAGGACGATGAGAGGACTCACAAAATTCGATTACTTAAAATCGTTTATCGTTGAGGTAGGCGAGGATCACCATAGCCACAAACGGGAATAGAAAAAATAACAGGACTGTTATGTAAAAAATTGCTGCTGTATCGCTTTTGTTATAAGTATTTTTAAGGAGATTGACAGAGTTTTATAAATTTCTTATAGATTAGAAAAGTATTTGAAAATAGGAGTTTTATTTTCGAAATTAAACTTAAAATATTTACAGTATTGTAAAAACTAAGCCTACACATTAAATAAGAAAAATTATGTACTAAATAAAACTAAGAACTAAAATAAGGCGTCAAAAAATTCACCCACGTCGCTGTCGACTGGGAGTGTGCCCAAAAGGCTGGCAGCATTGCCACGTTGTATGGCAATGCTTATGCGCTGATATATCATAGATTAGATATATCAGCAATCATGATGGTCCTATCAGACTGAATTGCCAACAATTTAAGAAATTCAATATCACACAATGTTGCAGTGTGTTGGACTAAAAGCAACAGCTGTGCTTACTGGAACATAATTAAATGGCGAAATACAAAATGCAAGGCGCACCCCATGTGCACGACAATAGCCCGTAGCGAGGAGGGTTGTACTCCCGACTATTTAAACCCTGTATTGAAGTGTGTACGCATGCGCCGTGGGGTGGTCTTTGTAGCACAATATCACCACCAGGCGGCACAGTGTACGTAGCTACTAGCCAACGATGTCCGTACTCACCCGTACGATATTGCGATATCAGTTTAATTCATCAAAATATATATTGTTTCGAGTTTCTAGTTTTCTTGCAATGTGTGTAAGTGTTACGTGAAAAGTTTTGTAAACAATAACCGACAAAATGCCGCTTTTAATCGACGCAAAAAGTAGAAATGGTAAATATCGATCCGTGTACGACTGACGGCCATTAGCTATTATGGAGGCCTATTGTGTTTGAACAACATTAAAGCTTTCTACTATTTTCATCATTTCTATCAAAATTTAAAATGAGTTTTAGGAGTTAATGTTTTGTACGCAGACATAATACATCCAAAGTTCAAGATTACTCAAAAATTTTACCAACTGTAAACAAATAACAAGGTTCACGCATCAGTTTCTAAAACTAAATATTTGCTTGTTATGTCTACGAAACATCCCTAGTTTTTTATGGACCTACTACTAGTGAAATAACTGCATCTCTAATGATAAAAGTCTATACTTAATTAGCATATGAAAGCGATATTTATTAATCACTGATTTTATTCATTAGAATGCTTTAAAAATCTGAATAAAGTAACTAATAAATACTTAAAATTTAGGATATCCAAAATGACATCATTGATCATCTGGTTCGACTGTTTTGGTTCTGTCTTACTAGGGTTAGAAAACTGTGGTCATTCGGTGCATGCGCACTGAGTGCATGTAGGGAGCGGTGCGGGAGAGACGGGGGGCGGCAGCAGGCATTGGAATGTCGATGACGCAGCCAGCCGGGCCGGCCCCGGCGGCCGCGAACTTGTTGTTATGTGAAACTGTTTTAAAACGCACACTCGCACACCGCTATCTTTCCCATATGAATGCATCTTGTATGTTAAAATGATATTAAAGCTTCAAATTCATTTCTCAGCTGCGGTACAGTACACAGGGTTATTTTCAGCGCGGTTTCTTATAAGAATTATCTTAATGATGAGATCTATCTTAATTTAAAACTGCCCACGTATAGAATGATGTTTTTATACTTAAAACTTATGTAAACCTTTCTTTCTTTACAGTGGCATCCAATGGCCCCGCCTCACCATTAACGCTTTTCAAGAACGCTCCGCGCGACGCTAAGATTCGACCTCTAGTGCCGCTAGTGCTGCCGACGCAGAGCTACGACTCAAACGCCAGCTCTCCGGCTTCGTCACCCTCCACGCCCTCATCGTCTTCCTCGTTCTCTATAGACAAGACCGACAACCACGATACATTTGGTTTCAATTCGGATCCAATCGATATGAGCCGTGAAGACGAAAGAATAAAAACATTCGAAAAATGGCCTGTCTCCTTCCTCTCCGGGGAGCAACTCGCTAGAAACGGTTTCTACTACCTCGGCCGCGGAGACGAGGTCCGTTGTGCTTTTTGTAAGGTCGAGATCATGAGATGGGTCGAGGGTGATGACCCAGCCAAGGATCATCAAAGATGGGCGCCCCAGTGCCCATTTGTGCGAAAATTGGGCGGCGGTGCCAACACAGATTCAGGATCTGCTGGCCGCGACGAATGCGGTGCGCGAGCAGCTCCTACCAGCACGCCCTCTCGGATGCCGGGCCCCGTACACCCGCGTTACGCCTCAGAAGCCGCGCGCCTGCGCAGTTTTAAAGACTGGCCGCGATGCATGCGACAGAAACCGGAAGAGTTAGCCGAAGCCGGATTCTTTTACACTGGTCAGGGCGATAAGACTAAATGTTTTTATTGCGACGGTGGCCTTAAGGACTGGGAAAATGATGACGTGCCATGGGAGCAACACGCTCGGTGGTTCGACCGCTGTGCATACGTGCAACTCGTGAAGGGACGAGAATACGTTCAGAAAGTGATGACAGAGGCTTGTGTTATTCCTGCGACGGCAGCGGAACGCGACGAGCCGCCTGCGAGGCCCGCCACCGAGCCCAGCGTGGTCGCAGCTCCTGAAACACAGGAGAATACATTAGACGATTCAAAACTGTGCAAAATTTGTTTTGCGGAGGAGCGCAATGTGTGCTTCGTGCCGTGTGGACACGTGGTGGCGTGTGCTAAGTGCGCGCTAGCGGCGGACAAGTGCCCGATGTGCCGCAGGACGTTTCAGAATGCAGTGCGATTATATTTCTCGTGAGAAGAGCCGCTGAAGGCTCGATTCTAGTCTTGAGAGACGGTCCGTCAGAGCTGAGTGCTAAAACACGCTCTCCTATGTCACGTTTCCACAGGCGAGAAACCTATTGAAGGAAATTGACATTATAGTAGGAACCAGTGGCGTGCATAGCATATAGGCAAATAAGCAGAGCTTACCTCCAAAAATCCTAACTATATTCTTTTAATACAACAACACTCATCATACATGATCATAACATAAAACGGCAGTAAAACTTCTAACCAAACATTTCAATAATAAACAAATCATGACGTCACATATGTCAAATTCAAATTCATTCATTATCTCATAATAATCTGTTACGAGGTAGGCTCGCGTCAGTTGTGCCTAGTTTACACTCACACATTCATACGAAATCTCCTTGTCCATATACGCACGCACACTTCAAAAACGGAAAATAATACCCCGCCATCTTGACTTTTTATTATACGACAAAAACAAAAAACCCTATTTTTGCTAAGATTGGTGCTTTGACATTTGACATACGTAATTTTTTACACTTACAGTAAGCTAGCCTACCTGCCAATAGACTTATAGAGTCCTCGCAGTCCTTAGTCCTTTTACTTTCTTTTCACTCTCATATTCGTTTTGGAGTAAAAGTCTTTTGGGTTGTTCGCCGCACTTGTCAATTCTTATTCCAGTAGGTAATTATTGTATTTTAAATGAAACTTGCGTTTTAAAATACTTTTAACTTATATAATTAATTATCACAATATTATTTACTTATTTATTAATGTTTATTATATTTATTTTTAATAAATATTTTCATTGTTTTACTTCTGTGTTGCAACTTGATCGTTTTTCGATATTTATTATCTGTGGCAGATTGTGTATTAAGTTTTTGATAGTTCGCGCGCCTGTTTTCGTCTTGTCTTTCGTAACAAGTTTCTATTAATTGTGATATTGTGAAGTGGCTGTAGTTTAATAAACAGGAGCACTAATAAACAGCTATGTGTATGAATGTTAAGATTGTGGCGAAATTGAAATATGTTTGATAGCATACCTGCGTAATTACAAATTTACAATACAAACCCGTCAGATGGGGTTTGTTGACAAAACTTAAAAGGTAAGGCTCTCAGTAATTATTAACTCAAAATGTTAGAAAATATTGCCTGACTAGCGGTGTGCTGCTGGACGAACTGTTCTTTTTATGTTATTCGTCGTTTCTTGATTGTTATACGAAATTGTTGCGTGAATTGATACCTACGAGAATAACTACGACGAAAACATTTTGTTGTAGTAGATGATTATATTAAGTGATTGTTTTTAGTTACAATCTTATTAAAAATGGGAGTAAATTAAACATACAAGACAATAGTATATGTTGGCACGTAAAAAAATACGTCTGATTATTTTTTTGGCTATGTAATACTTAACGTCGTAGGTAAGAAAAATGTTGATCTCGAATGGTCATATTGACTATGGCTTAATATATTTACTATTATGTTCAGTTTCGTTTTCTTATTCAGAATAATACACAAATATGAGTCCTCAACCATAAGCTCTCCGCACCGCGACCCTTTGCTCGTCGCGAGTCCTGAATCGCGGATTCGGCTGCTGTTCGCAGTTAGCTTTACAAAGATTGTTTTATATAAACTTATACCTACAAGTTGAAATAGTGATTCAATCAGAAATTGGTTTGTAGATTAAGCTAGCGAATAGTTCGCGAGCTGCGCGCGTGCATTTTAAGTAGACTTATGATCTTGATCGCGCCGCGCGAGGAGCGCGCGTACTGGGGCCCAAGTCTGCTATTTACACTCGGTTCAATGTCTTCATAGTGGCGTGCCAGCAGAGCCATTTTCGGAAAATTGGTATTCTACTAAACGTCAAAACGTCAAAATTGCGCATTACAATTTGTACCCAATGTATGAACTATTGGTCACAGTCGTTGAACATTGAACCGAATCGTTCCAATGCGCAATTTTGACGTTTTGACGTTTAGTAGAATACCAATTTTCCGAAAATGGCTCTGCTGGCACGCCACTATGAAGACATTGAACCGAGTGTAAATAGCAGACTTGGGCCCCTGCTCGCGAACAGTTCGGAGACGGCATTACTAAAATTTGCACTACCGACCTTTGCGTGAGTTGCGTCGAGGAGGCGCACTAACATATTGCAGTACCTAACTGCAAGCGCGAGCAGCGCATTCGGTGTGCGTTCGCTAGATCTGAATGTACCCTGTGGTCCACAAAAATAATCCTTGTTCAAATTTTTTGGGAGTTCATTTGCGTATTTACGGTAAAGTTGGCCATAGGAGTACATACGTACGTAGTACGTACGAGTCTGTGCCTACCATGGCCGAAAACCAATGCACGCCACTGACAAAAATAATCCTTGTTCAAATTTTTTGGGAGTTCATTTGCGTATTTACGGTAAAGTTGGCCATAGGAGTACATACGTACGTAGTACGTACGAGTCTGTGCCTACCATGGCCGAAAACCAATGCACGCCACTGGTAGGAACTCGCTGGAGTAAACAAAAGCAATTCGCTTTTACAGTTTAGGCTGGTCGGGTGTAGTTCTTGGGAGCATGAATGAAGAATAAAGCATTTTTATTATAATGAAATATAATAAAATGCCAATAGTTTTACTTTCTTTGATCACTATTCAAACACTTTGTGTGACAAAGAACAATATTTATTTTATACATATTTCTGAATAGCTTTCGAATAGAGTAGGTTACTTACATGTCAAAAATTCATTAAAACTTGCTTGAAAAAATTCAAGACGATTTTACGTTCTTCTTAAATTTCAAATAAATTATTATTTCCCTAGATTTCTGACTGTGGAAGCGTGGCCTTACAGGGGCCGCCTCTGTGATTTATTAAATAATTAGCGGTGGGGCAAGTTTAAAACTCCGCGTTCAGTAATAATTTATAAGACAATATAATTTTTTGATGTTAAAATTATTTTAAATTATTTAATTAAAATACAGGAACAGGCACCGTTTGGAAATATATGTCAATGTAAAACACAATAGTAAACCTAAAATAAGGCTTGAAAGTTTACATTTTACGAAATGACTAGTCTGAAATTAAGTATTAGATACAAATGCAAAAAGTGATAATTTGCTATTTTTAACACAATACTAAAATGAATTAGGTTGAATGAGTACTTCCAACAACGTGTGTAGCCCTGTTGTGACATATGTAAATAATTTAATGTAAATATTCTAGCTTATCGTTTTGTCCCACCGACAAAAATGTACATAATGTTAAAAGGTTAGTCAGTGCAATTTACAAAGAAGGCAAAAGGTTAAAATAATTTTGCAACTTTGACCTAAAACAAATTCTTTGTTTATTGTGCAGGCCAAATGTTAAACAGAGTAAATTTTCTTAATAATGTAAATTGAAGTTAGAAAAATAAAAGTGACAGTTTCAAAAAATATTTAAAATAACGATGGCATTTGTACAACTACAAAATATTATGTTATTTGTAAATGCAATGCTTAAAGAGGATTTATCGAAAAGTACATGAAATTGTTTTGCCTAAACGATTTTGTCTATTTGTATTATACACAGACATTTCAATTAAGTGGGAAAAATAAAACTTATTTTCGTAGATAACTCCTGTTTATATTATTGCATTCTCACGGATCTTTCCTATTTCATATCAGCAGCGTAAACAGGTCATTCTACTGTTTTGACATACAATATAAATAATGAATAAAAGAATTCTCACGTCGCATTAAATTTGTTTTTCATATATAATTACTATTTCATTATTAATAAAAAATTGTTAAATCATCTTATTGTTTTATTAAAAATCTGTCCACAGCATGATAGAAACCTTATACGCCTTTTTTTAGGAAGATAATAACATCTCTATTGCAGTGGCAAAACATGTAGTTATGATGGGGTAAGTATTTTGAATGAAGCCTTCGGCCAAAACTAAGTTCAGAACTGATCTTTTTAATTCAAGCACCATACCGACTTTCCAAATTCCTCTACAAAACGTCGATAGATGCAGAACTGTGGGAGATGAACTATTCTATAGTATAAAAATGAATCTCTGAATGTGTTGCTAAGCGCAAATCTCTAGAGCACGTTAACCAATATCGCTAATTCTTTTTATAATATTCCTTGAATAACAATATCAAATCGCCTGTCCCTATTAACAATGTTGGATCTGTAAATTCGTAATTTTACAGTAGAGCGCGTCAAAGTTGAAAATGCGTATATCTTTTTTTATATGCAAGTTAGATTAATAAAAAAAATCCATAAATTTTTATACTTTTATTGTGATATGTACATAGGAGTAAAGTATTTTTTTTTCTTTTCTAAGTATGTGAAAAGTCAGTAATGGCTTTCTTAGCGGTACTAGGCTCACTGTATTTTGACGGATCTGACATATCCTACAAAATTACCCGGAATTTTTTATTGATTATTTGTCGTAAGTTCCACATAAATCATTCTTAATTGAAATCCTTACAATTTTTTTTGGCGTATGTAAAATATAATGTTTATAAATAAAACAATATTCGGTATAAAAAATGTTTATATTTTTTTTCAAAAATGTAAGTAGTCTAAAAGAAAAAAAAAAGGAATATGCCCTATTTCTATAGGCTTAACACAATGGTAATTAAAATTTATATTGCGTTATAACACTAGTTTAATTAAAAATATTACTATATTATGAGATCAGCCTTACCTATTACATAAGTAGTTAGTGATAAAAAATACTATTAATTCTACTTTTATCAATGGCACTTAAAAATCACCTTCAAGTTTCTTAAATCAGTCTTATGAGATATATGAGATATTATATATATTTTTTTTTAATATTTTAACAATTAATAAACTAATCGAAGTGTAACTATCTAAGGAATGGTTTTCAAAACGGCGACACAAGTACGTACTTAATATTATAGGGAAAAGTCTTATTGACATGTCTTACACACAAAATGCTTACAAAATAGACTAAAATATGAGCAATAAACAATTTGAATAACTACTTGACTATCATAATACTAAAAACAAAATTATAAAAATCAACCTTAACATGGACTAGTCATCATCATCAGAAACAATATCACAGGCCTCTGGAGCATCATTCCTAAATTTTAGGTTATTATAAAAACTGTGGTATCTTTCCGGAATTACTCCACTTTGGCATAGGCTAATTAAGTCTTTGTATTTATCACGGCTGATGGCAAGGTCTCTAGTATAGGCTTGGCAGATTTGGAATTCACGGGAAAGTCTATCTGTGTTCCGAGTACCAGACCTCAACACAATTACAGTTTTCGGTTCATCTTCAAAATTATATTTATATTCAATTCTGTCATAATGCTGTGCATGTACCGCCACTTCCCTTATGCGAGTCCACTGTATTTTTTCGTTATCTGTATTTTTAGTCCAATTTTTATTACATAGCAAGAATTTGAAATCATAAATATCACAACTATTAATCTCTTTAACTGTATAGGGACTACCTTCAGCTTTAGCCCAACGAACAAGACAATACCATTCTTCTGGTACGTAAATAAGCTTTCGATCGCTAGCACGCTCAATGGTAGAGTGAACACTGTCACCCTCGTTCTGGGTGTGACCCTTTTCCATAAATCTATGAGTAATTGTCACCCCAAATTCTTTAGCAGCTAGAAGATAAAGCGAAAATACAATACGATTTCTGTTTTGGCCGGCACAGTTATCGGACCAGAATTTAAACGACTTCACTCCATTTTGCAAAGCTTTTTGTTTGATAAATTGATACAAACAACTTGAGACTTCATTTGCGCCACGTTTTGCGATTGCTTCGTGCCACATAAAGCAAGTGGCTTCTTTTGTAGCTAACTCATATAGAGTGAAGTTAAGAGTCGATAATTTTCTTTTATAATAAAAGACACTAACGTCTCCATGCGGTGTAGTCAAAACTTTTTCAAAGTCGAATGTAGCAGCAACAATTTCTTTGTTTGATTGGGCTTCAGTTTTGTCCAGTTGTTTTAGATGGCGCGCAGCTTTTTTTGCAGCTTGATGTTTTAAAAATACAGCCTTTTCTTCTTCTGTCGGAATGTTCTTATTATTATAAACGTGGCAGACATCGCAGAGATCTTTCTTAGGCTTATGAAACCCGATATTAAAATTAGCGTTTAATAATGGTTAATGCTTTGCTATTATATTTGTCACTATCGAACCAATCGCAATACAAAGCAAACATCCGAGATGAACTTTTGACTCCTTCTAAGTATAATTTTTTAGAATTCCGGCGAACATAATGGGATTCCACCAAGGGAAACGATTTCACGTGATCACAAACGCTTTTAATCATGACTTCATCTATCACGCTTTTTTTGTGCTCGTATTTACCACGTTTGTCTTCAGCTACACTATTCATCTCCCCATCATATTTTTTCCATGCCGTAGATATAATTCGTTCCCCCGCAGATATTGTGTTTAAGAACATAGTCTTACATACTTTTATTTTTTGCTTCTCTTCAGTCGAAAGAAAATAGCGAATCGTGTTTTGCCGGTCATGTTTAGTTACTTCAGTTGTTTGACGGCGTTTGGGTATTTTTTCTGTGTACTTAATGACAAACTGCCATTGCAATTGACGATCACCAAGCTGCCAGAACCTTTCGAAAATCTTATTACGCTGTCTTTCACTTAATTTCGTATAACACTTTAAGCGACATCTTTCATTGCATGCTTCTTTTAACTTCTTTTCCTGTATTTGTTTCCCTCTATAATTAGTAAAACTTTTTCCTTGATTTTTTGACGTTTTTCTTTTATTTACTATCCAATCCTCTTTGTGCTGTAGTCTTTTCTTACCCTTATCCTTTTTAAAACTGGGCTGGCGGGTTTGAACACTTTTAGCTGTAGTTGGTGTATTAACGCTTGTAAAGGAAGTCATAGAAGGTGTAGGGAGGTTCCCATACAAGTCTTCGTCAGTCAAGATGGGCGGATTTTCGTCTACGCTAAAGGCATTACAATTTTCATGTAAAGATGGAGATGGCATAGGCGTTATATTTAAAATATCCTGATGACAAGCAACATTATCTGATGGTGATGTGCATGCAATACGCTCATTATTGTCATGATCACTTTCATTAAAAACTTCATCCCCAAGCAATTCATGCAGCTGAATCAATGCACTACTATCAGGTACGGGAGATTCATCGCGAACTGAAAAAAAATAATAATAAATCCATCATCACCAAACCGTAAAAATATCATAAAGACTAGAACCACAACGTGCAAGATAATAATTAAAAAAAAAATATTAAAAAAATAGCCACACACATACACAATACCAAATCCGACTCACAATATATTTTATTTGTCGCTTAACAAAGCAATATTTACCATATCCCAAAAAAAGCTTTAAGAGTTTTACTATTAAAAGTGTAGAAAGTACCACAAAGGACAAATTAAATTTATATTTAAACTAATATAAAAGTCGCATGTGGTAAAACCAACATATTATATATTATAGGAAGCTGTTAAAAATGTAGGTAGTACCATATACGACAAACGGCTACATATTCAAACCAGCAACA
Source organism: Autographa gamma (assembly GCA_905146925.1). Taxonomy (NCBI): domain Eukaryota; kingdom Metazoa; phylum Arthropoda; class Insecta; order Lepidoptera; family Noctuidae; genus Autographa; species Autographa gamma. The sequence goes on from LR989858.1 coordinate 6,537,989, forward strand.
AAGTCGGTTGTGGCAGTCACAACGTAATTTATGTTACAAACAGTGGTTAACAATGTCGGATGTGGTATATCTTACAATTTTGATCGGACAATTCACTAGTCTATTCTAGGTATACTCAAGTAATGAATAAACACTAATATAGTATTAAATCACTTTAAAATATTTAGAATTTATTTGATAATATTATATTCAAAAATATAATAAACAATAATTACCTGTTTCGTCATGTTTTTGAGCTACATCAGAAGTAACATTTTCATCAACACTATCGTCTGTGGTAGAAAACTGTTCAGTTGCGAGTTTTATCAAACGTGCTGATCGACTTGTCATTTTGGTTGTTTCCTTTTTGTGACATAAATATAACATAACACGAATAAGCACTAAACTAACAGGTCGTGCGCACGCCCCGACAACATGGCGCGTAGTGGCACAACCGCCGGCGCAGTGGCCCCCCGCACCCCGCCAATAATGTCGCGAATTTAAATCGATCGTTGTTCACCGACGGTCGTGGCATATACGACTTTGTTAACGCGGCTAATTTAAAAACTATGAGAAAATAATAGCTTTTTGCTAATGATATTAAAAAATAATGCTTTTTATTGGTCAAAAACGAAAAAAAAACAAAATCGAGGAAATTGCATATCCAACATTGTTAATAGGGACAGGCGAAATATAACAAAAAATACAACAAAAAATGCTTTAAAAAGTAAAAAAGTCTTCGTCGCCGCCTGGAATAAAAGAATAACTATTAAGACATCGAGAACGAACCTTATGTAAAGCGGGTCAAAGCGCGAGGCACTGCTAGTTCTTATTAAAAAAAACATGCAGCCGAATCTAGAATCTTTCATCCATAGAGAAATATAATAACTTTAATCACTATGTGACTAGGTAATCCTGATGCAGGGTAAGACGTTCGATGGTCTGTTGCGTGGAGACCTGGTACATGTAACCTATGAGACCGTACCTATGTATGTGATAATCGATAAAAATTAGTGAAATTACGACCAGAATCTAATGCATTTGATAACATGTTTCCAGAGAAAAGTTATAGGCTATTCAAAAGTACGGGAAGTTATATCGCAAGGGTACAGTAGTTGACAGAGCAAAGACGAATGTAAAAATAAAAAACAATATATTTGACGAGTAAAAAAATTAGGCCATGAGAGATTCCACATATTTGTTGTTAGATTTCAACAACTCCTGTTTAAGCACAGATAATTTCTTCATCATACTTTCGTCCGATGTTGTTTCTTCCTGTATTTGCTTACATTTACGTAGAAAATCCACAATTAATTTGTGTCCTTCTGTAGATTCTTGTGATTCGACAGCTGCCTCCACATCGAACAAGTTGATTTCAAGTTGTGCTTGCTTAGCTTCGGCGTACTGTAAATAAGGGAAAATAGTCAATCAAGGGATTTATGTTATTCAAGGGTAAGTTACACGATTTAAAAGTTCGCAGACCATGGAACCAATCTATCTGTGATTTGTCGCAGTTGTCATCACCCCGAATAGCAGAATAACTATAAACAATCGGGCAGTCACGAAAAAAACACACAAAGATCAGATAATTTGTCTTTTATACTGGGATTCAAACCTAATGGTGGCTTTTACTTACTTACCGCGAGGCAAGTATATAACTTTGCGACGGGGGTGCGGTGCTAGGGACTTTGAAGCGCGTAGGGTACTATACTTAGTTATTAGATTTGATTTCGGTCATCTATTTTTGTTGTACTATACTGACAAATACAATTCCCTTATATATGTAAGCTTACTTCAATAATAGATTCAGGTAGGTCAGCAAGCTTGGCCACGTGTAACCCCAGCGAGTGCAGTGCGGGGCCGGGCGCGATGCGGTGCAGCAGCAACAGCTGTCCGTTGACAACAGACGCTTCAGCGTGAGAGTTCACGATCACACCGGGGTGCGTGCTGGCGAGCCGCGTTAGTTCTTGATAGTGAGTCGCGAATAAACAGCGTCGCTCAGCGTCAGCTCAGCTCGCGTCAGCTCTCTGAAAAAGAGTAATGATTTTTATGATGCATCTATTAGACTTGTAATTAAACTATCTAAAAAATTATAAATATTCAAGTATATGACACATAACAATGCAATTTACTCACTCAGCTATAGCCCAGGCTATGCCGCAGCCCTCGTAAGTAGATGTTCCTCTTCCTAACTCATCGATAAGAACGAGAGAGTCTGGTGTTGCAGTCTGAAACATAAATAGTTTTAAGGTTTAGAAACGTGACCTTATATACTTATGTAAAAATATATTTTATTGTTTACTTGTTTCTTAACTTGCGCACATTTTAACGATTTTCCCGATCTCGAAACGACAGTCGAAGGTTATGGGATGTTGCTGTCGGTCGCGGTATATATGAAATATTTTATTTACAGTTTCATCCATTTATATTAACGTTGTGTCTTCCGTATATGCATGTGGAACGACAATAATCATGACGACTCTTGAAAATGTCTCTAAGTCAATTTGCATTTCAGTATTCGGGGGTATATCAGGCTATGGACCACAAACAGATGAATATGGCATATAAAGCTAATGTGTACAAACCCTCGAACTGCCTCGTTGGCCTAGTGGTTCTAAGCGCGACTGCTACGCTACAGGCTTGGGTTCGATTACAAAGTTTTTCTATGAAATTCTCAGTATCAGGTCGGAGTTTGGATACGTGACTGGTTAGTGGCAATAGGCTCGCCCCCTATTACATGGGACCTAAAAACATACTGGCGAACTGTGGGTGTACATTGGTACACCTCTGCCTAACCCTTCGAGGATACAGGCGTGTGTACTGACCCTGAGTATAGCAGCGGTGTCAACCATCTCCCGCATGAAGGTGCTATGACCTTGAGCTTCAGCGTCGCTGGCGCCGATCCTGGCGGCCAGCGCGCGCAGGCGGGGCAGGCGGGCGCGCGCGGCGGGCACGGGCGCGCCGGCGTGGGCCAGCACGCACGCCGCGCCGCACGACCGCATCCACGTCGACTTGCCGCCCATGTTGGCGCCCGTCACTATGTGCATCACGCTCTCACCTGGACCAAACCACCAAATTTACTTTATAATCGAATAGTTAGTTGACAGATACTATAGCACTGCATGCATCTAAATAAAAGGTTAGTACAGCATTTTCAATTTCTCTATACCGCAATAAATTCATGCAATGATGAGTGGATAACAATAATATAGTTAATTTAAGTTAAAATTAATTTGATTAAACTATTGGTAAAAATTTGTTACATAAAGTTGATATACATGCACATAAGATTTCTCACTTCATACTGAACAAACTGCTAAATGAAGAAAGGCAACTTAATTATATATGTATAAGAAATAGTATTCAACTACTTTCAACAACTTGTTCATTTGTGTGAGGTACAATTATTACTAGGTACAAAGAAACGATTAAAAACGTAAGTAACAGAAAAAGCAAAACAATATAAGACAATATAAGAAAACCGAAAACAGTATTCTAATCTCACCTCTTTTGAACACGACATCATTGGGAATATAAGACACACCCTCTGCTATCTCAAGACAAGGGTGTCGTAAATCTTTAAGCACTAGTTCATTCAGATCCTCTGTGATAACCGGCCGCACGTATGGCGAGGGAGCGCTCGCCGCGGCCACCGCGAACGATACCAACACGTCGAGACGCGACAGAATGTGCGAGAGACAGAATAAACATTCTGAATAGCCGGCTGAAAAAGAAAATAAATTTATTTAGTTATCTCTTTAATAGGACGTTCTTAATAGTTAGTTTTCGGTATGCATAGTATTTAAATTAGATCAAGTTTTGAAATGAAGATTTACTTCGTTATTTTGTAAGGGCCATACCGTATGTTAACGCGAAAACTACATCGTACAATCCGATTGTCTGTGTGTACGAGTTCTTATATGGTTTTTGTTTAATGGAATTCTATTTGTGTATTCAGAATTTTATTTGTGTAACAGGTAATTTTTTTATATTATGCAGGTCTTAAAGTTAAACAATAGGAACACTATGTATAACGTAAGTTGTTGGTATAATAAGTGGCTGCTATAATAGTTGCGTGGTTGCTATAATAGTTGGCTAAAATAAGTGGTATACTATTTTGTGAACAGACAGATATTTACCTGCTATCCCAACAATTTCGGCGACTACTTTATCTTGTTCCTTTTCGTAAGACGATTTAGTTGTAGTATATTCTTCGGTAATATTCTCCAACACTTTAGTATTGAATCTTACGCCTCCCTTTACAGCATCTATTATGGAATATTTTTTGTTTCCTCGTAAAGATTGTTCCTCCTTCATTGTAACTCTGTAGGTACATACAATATAAAAGAATTAGATGGTTAAAAACTGGGTATGAATAGTCAAAATCAATTTAGTCCACCATTTAGATTATCAAAATATAATAGACACGTAATTTTGTTTTATCAAATCAATTACAAAATATGAAGATAATACGCTTTAAATTCAGGAGTGGGGGCTTTGGACGTCACAGCTTAGTACAATTCTTGCTCAGACGTGTACTCACTGTATCTTCATGATTTTTTATTTACGCGACAAACAGAAAATACCGGTCTAATATTTTTATATTTCCTAGATATATCGAAAAAATAAAATAAAAAAAGAAAATGTAGTTATCATCCCTATTAAAATAACTATACTGCAAAATCGTTCAATTACATCCAAATAAATAAGTATATTAATTAGCAAGAAAGGGAAACCAAATTGCTAGCTCATTTGCTATTTAAAAGTAGCCGATTTCAAGTGCATGTATAATACATGTACTTTAGCCTTTAATCGTTAAAATAGACAGTTCTTTGCAAGTCATGTTATGTGATACAAAGGTTAATATACGTATACCTGAAGTAAAATCCATTCTGTGGAGTACATTCCAACTTGATAGTTTTGCCGGCATCTAGGTTCAGGTCTCGTGCAGCTTTGTTGAGTTCCTTTTCAGCCGATGACTGCAGCTGCTCTAATTGTTCACTTAACTCCTGCAGTTGGTCATCAAACGAAGGTTTCACGAGAAAATCGCCTGCAAACCATGATAAATGATAAGTTTTATTTCATTAGTAAGATGTTTTTTTCTTATGTCTCATGTAACTAAATATCTTAAGAGAGATGAGGACGTGATTGATGATATTATTAAAGTTACTGGAGCTTCTTGTAATCACGGCAGTAAGTAAGTAACTGTAAAAATCCATTGGATACTGATAGGTTTAAAATTACGATATGTAAATGTTGTTCTAGGCGAAATATGACAAGGACGAGAACTGTAGTTTACATCGACGTACTATGTATGCATAGACTGCTACTATCGCTAGGTTTCCCTTGTGCCAAGCAAGAGCAGTTTTTAGTCTGAACCTAGTAAATTTCGATTTTCATTTAAGTTAATTTTCGCGCAGCGAGAAACTTATATAAGAAAATATCGATGGTTTTCACATTATTAGGATAATATTAGTGTTTTAGATAGTTTTTTTATAACGGCAAGCTCCGTCTTCATACATAATTCACGACAACACTTGTTCACACTAGTGCTTACGGTTTAAACTCTGATAGGCTCACTCTATAGTTTCATATGTATTCTTTAAGGTAGTTTCTCAAAGCAATAATGACGGGAGCAGGTGGTCACGGTCAACCCTTTACATGGCATGGTTCCAGTTATGTTTATTTGACAATCAAAAGGACAAAATAAGCTGTAAATGACCTCTATCAACGGCCTCCATATCAACAGTTGTTTCAATCATCTGCAAGAACTTCCCCAAGTCCTCATTGAGCTCGGATATGGGCTCCGTGATGGATGAGTGAACTGTCGCATTCTCTGCTTCACCTAAACAGCGTAATAAGGCTGGCAGCCTGTTGATAGCCTGGAACATAAACGTTATTGAGACGCCGAGATGTAAATAATGTGTACATATTGTGGTGAGAAAAATAAACGTTTTATTTTTATTATTATATGCCCTAAATAAACTTTCTCTTCTGTTAAATTAAAACAAATTGAGAGATGTTCTATTACGAATTTTTTTATTAGTTTAATTTACATAGCCTTTATCCAACTATATTTAAGTCTTATTTATTATAAGCGAGACCTGGTAAAATGATACCTGGTAGATGTAGTGTATATTCCAGCTTTAACAAAAGTTATTTTTAATCTGGTTAAAAAACAGGTGAAGGTCGATATTAGGTCAGTTATAAAAGCTAAAGCTAATGTAAATAAAAATATATATCTCCGTAAGGTAAGGTGTACCTATGTACACCCATGACCATTGGACAACAACAAATCATGTACAATTAATAAATAATGATAATAGTACCTGATATATCTTGTAACAATCATGTAGGTTAGCCTTCTTCCTAGTTAATCTCCTCGCCAGAGCTTGCAAGTCAGGTATCCTTCTCAAGTGGTCCTCATGTAGCTGCAGTCGCAGCTGTGAGTTGTTCATCAACAGCTCAACGATGTCTAGTCGCTCGTTGATCAGGTTTATGTCGCGAAGCGGCTGCCGTAGCCATTGTGCTAGAAGACTGAGAAATTAAATCTTATTTATAAAATTCTCGTGTCACAAGGTTAGTTACCATACTCCTCCGAAACAGCATGACCTTTTATGAAATTTTATATGCATATTCGGTAGGTCTGAGAATCAGCTACTATCTATTTTTATACCCCTAAGTACTGCCACTTAGGGGTATAAAAATAGATAGGTAGTAGGCAGGTACTAGGTGGAAAAAAAATGCATTGCAACCCTTTTTTATAAATACATGAAACACTTACATGGGCCTATAAATGCCCCCGGGCGAAAGGCCTTTTTAATTTAGGGAAGGACACAAAATTACACGTCCCGAATATTACTGAGGATTTAGAGATATCGATAGATAATAGCAGTGTTCTAAGATAAGAAATAAAGTGCTACAGTATTTGAAATTGCGCCTTAACGTTATACTTGTGTTGCAAAAATAAGAAGCACAGTAAATAGGTATAATAGTAAAATGTATTGCCTAGATTAGTCACGTTTCAGTCTAGTCTTCGGCTAAACCAGATATAGACAAGGCAATATTTTACATTGTATCAACTAGAACTGAAAGAGAACACATATGTGAATTATATTTTTTACATTAGGTACATAATGCTTTACCAACAAAGTTATGTCTTATCATGATGTCAGAATTACACAATACCTACATGTTACTAAAAATTAATCATATGATATAAAATTTGTGAATTGGCATATGAATCATAGGTGACAAGAAACTTTTTATACTCAGTAACCTTCAAATTAATGATTTTTAAGACTAATGTAATATCATTATAGTTATGTGGTAAACTTATATGTAAAAACCCCAAGATAAAATTTCATATAGGGCTGTTAAACTTTATAACGCCGAAAAAGAATTATTTATTTAGCCAAAATCACTCTTTATAAGTAAAAATAATAGAATAGAATGGTGTAACTATTTTGGATGTACGACACCACACAGTATACATGTTGCACTTTTAACACTTTATTTATGCGACAGGGTTTCAAGTAACATTTAGCTTACAATCAAAGAAAATATGGCAGAACCCAGCAAGTGTTTGCTCTTTAAATATAAATCTACCTTTAACTATTTCCAGAACATTTAAAACCACTCACCGTTTACCCTGCTGCGTGCGACATCTATCGAGCAAGCCGTACAAACTTCTAGAGGGGGCGTGTGACGTATCTCCCAGCTCAGGAAACACGTTGAGAGCGGACAAAGCCGCCGAGTCCAAGTGAAGGAAGCAATCTGCTTGTATTGTTGATAGACGAAATCTGAAAATTTGTATGACGAATAATAAGGCAGGTTTAGGTGATACGAGTAATGTGTGAGTTGCAGTATACTGAGGGACCGAGCGTAGTGATCGATAATAATAGACTGCAGTGTACCGCATCTCCCAATAGTTATCGCTCCTTCTGAACAAGCTTAAATAATTTTCGTATTTTTTACAGGGTAAGAAATAAAATACTTGTACTCGTACTTATTGGTTTTGGATATTATAAATAAAGTAAACATATGAGTATTCAGAATTTTACATAAATCTTGGTCTTCTCATAACTCCCCAAGTAAATTTCTTTATTAATTTACAACAGCTAGAAAAGGATTTTCTTTTTAATTTCGTTAAACATTTTTGCTCTTACCTCGCAAAATTAGTACTATCTGTCAACAAAGCTGAATACTTTATGGCGGCAGCTAAGCTGGCCATGGCCACATCTTTCCTTGTCTCCGGGAACGCATTGGCGTCCTGTTGCTGATTCTCTTTGAACTTGAGTAATCTATTTAAGTCTTGAATGAGGCCTTCAGTCGAAAACTCCGACTTCTTTAACTTCGTTAATGTGACGTTTGTGCGTTCCATAACTTTCTTTAGTGCTTTGTACTATAAGAACATGTTAATAAGGGTATTGTTAATACATAATTGGTTCCCACCGATATTTTACTTAAAATTTATTGAAATATCTGCTGTTTAGTATTGAATTTAGCAATACTATTGGTTAGTTTTCTTGAATGTTACTTAAAACATGCTCTTGATCAAGTACAGTCACGAGCGAAAATATGTAAACTCTACATTTTTCATCCATTTTCTCTTCAATTCTAGATCGATATTGTAAGGCGTGCTATGAAGAAATTATTGGAAACTGTTCATTATACACATTCACAGTTTTTTTTTTACTGTAAACCTCAAATAACAATATCTAAATAAGTTCATCCATTTGGGAGCAACGAAAGCATCTTTTGCGTCGGTAGTACATTAAAATTTCAAAATCAACTAATATAACATACAGTAAATACTTACGTCATCGCTATCACTTATCGGTACGAGACATTCCGAGGGCGCCATCTGCACCGTAATAGTTTCTAGCTCTGTAAGCAAGTCGTCGTCAGTAAACTCGGTGACAGACATCTGGTAGTCACCGGCCGTTACACAAGCAACGCCCAGCAGTCGACCCTGGTTTATAAGAGAATATGACTATGTAGTGATCATGTAAATATCTAAAACTTATGTAGGTAAGACATTTTGTAAGTGAGTTACAAGGTATAAGGAAAATCAACCTAATTCTTGGGAATAAGGAGTCATTGACGTGTGGTCGAATATACCATATATCAAAAAAAATTGTGTTCAATTTATTGTTAATAAGAGTAAATAGAGACTGAAAAAACATGTATATGAGATAGCTATATTCTCTCTATCTTTGATTTGAAATGATTGAAGTGTAAACTCTATTTTGAGATTAATGTTACTTATTTTTTGCAGGACTGCAATTTGGCGGCACTGGTCGATCATTAACGAAAGCAGGATGAAAATAATAATTATCTAAGAGCTTAACTTCAATTTAGGCCTTATTCATCTACCAGTATTGTATTTGTATCAAAGACGATAGAGATATTCTATAAATAACTCAACATACACCAAAGAGTTCAAATTACTTTAGTAACCGCATCAGTTTTGATGTTAACTGCCATCAGACAGGGCGTAGTCTCGTCGGATGCTCCCAGGCCTTCGCCGAGAATCTCCTCCAACTGGGACAGGTAGCCGGGCGAGCCTTTGTACTTGAGCGACCAATCGCTGCCCTTCACAGAACCTTCGGCCACGTATATCTCAACTCTGTATCGTCGCACCTGTAAACACAAATAGTTGGACGATGTAAATTGTTTTGAAAACAATTTTGATAAATTAATTTTATTAGTCCATAGAAGCATGTGATACGATAGCCAGATGTAATGCAGACTGTTGAAGGCGGTTCCAAAACTGCTAAAGAAGACGAAACTCTTCAAATATTACACAACTTTATTCTTGATATCAAGAATCTATAAACAGAGAAAAAAGTCCTTTTGTTTTTATGTTTTATTCTTGATGATTTGCAGAGATAAATATTAAATATTCTTACAATATTATCACATACATTTATTTATTTATAAACCTGGTATGAAAGAACTAAAACTTAATTGGGTTTCTTATATCGCGATCGACATTTTGTCGGATCATAAATATATATAAATATATAATCATATATATAGCTCAATCGATCGCATTGCATACGTAAAACGTGTTTCATCGATAAGTATAAATCTGTTGAATGTGTAACAAATACAATTAAAACGTGTTAAGATGATCCATGTTTACTTGTAACGAGAATACGTCTGATAAATGAGAGATAGCCCTGATAAAGTTTAAGGTCACGTGTCTATACACGATCTCCTAAGCAGATCTAACTCGTGCGCATCGTATCATCATAGTGCAGTACACTGTACTCAACAACCTATGTTTTCTTGCCCCCCATATTTAGATGATCTTATAAGAAATGTAATACAATGAAGACATGTTATTTTTTTCGTAAACTTATACAGGCTTGCTATGGGTTGAAGACTTTAGATTTTTGCCTCCAAAGCACATAGCAATATTATTGATCAGATTAAAGTGTTTTTGTTATAATCATGAGTCCCCACGAAAACCCATCAAATAAATGCGTTAGAAATTAATCAAGAAAAATGTGTAAACAACGCAATACAATTTTTTATTACTACATATATTACACGCAACTAGGTGCTAAAACATCAATATAACATTGACCTTATCTACTTATACCGTCATGTTAGTTCAATGTTCTATAATATCTTTACGCGTTTGACACTGAACATAATTATACAAATAAACATAATCACAAAAAAAAATACTTAATTAGATATCGGCAAATGTACGTATGTTGCACTTACCAGCAGAAGCTTTTTTAAGAGAATTTCAAAGTTTCCTTTTGAGAGTACAAGATAGTCGAGGCGGTTTGGTTCAAGGCCCATCTTCTTAATGTTCGCGACGGTGTTAAACACCTCCCTTGCAGCGGTCGTTGCGTCAGAGCCATGGACACTGTAGTAGTCATTGCGGTCGAAAATCCTCACTGTAGTAGCTGGTTTCTGGAAATTTCGTAAGTGTTGGTAGTTCACGAGAAACACTTAAGTAAACCCTCGGGTTTTTGTTAAGTGTAAAGTATTTACTTACTTTAAAATGTGTTATTGTTGTGGACAAACAGAATTCTTAGTTTTACTAGTATAAAGATAAGAACAAAAGATATAAATGAATTACATAGAATCTTAACGTAAACATAAAGAAAAAAACCAAGAACTAATAAAGCAGAAAATATATTATAAGGTCACGATACAGTATGATTTATAACATTAATTTATAATATGGTTGATACTTTTCCTCGACTTGTTGATGTCCTATTTTTAAATAAGAGCAATGTCACATCTGTGTATTGTTTTTTTTTTATCATAAGTAATATTTTAGCCTTGGCTTTGTCTAATTATTATGATACATTTATTTCCGCATAGTTATGTTTTTTTTTTCAATAAATCTTCTTGGGGCATGTATAGAAAAGAAAATAGGAACAACTTCAAAACAATAAGGAATAAGTAAAAGAAAGTAATTTGAGCAGTTTGCTGAAGTTAAATTAAGTAGAAATATTTAATCAAATTGCTCTCAATATTTATTATTTCACGAAGTTATGCATGTTCGGTAATTCGAAGAACGATAAGAGCATGCAAAGGTCATCAAACTAACCAGAATAGTACGATTTGATGTTTCAGAGACAACATTATCTATTACAGTGTAAATATACTTTGTAAAGCATAGTACAGAACATATTGGAATTATTTAACACCTACGCAAATCTTAGTAACTAAGCACCTTATGAATGGCTTTATTCGTAAGTAATGAATGAAGTCACTAAGACTGAATCATTTTGTATACACCTATACTTTGACAATCACCAATATAAATAACAGTGATCAACTCAAGGTTTTGGATTCAAGATTTAGTTTATTTGCAAGTCCGTTTCTGAGAATAAAAGATCACTCATGCTCCGGTCGGGGGTTATCGCGCACAAGATAGAAAACTAAAGCTCAATAAATTGGCGTGCTCTGAACAACCAATGTCAGTATACGACGCGGCAACCGTGTGGTTGAGTTTTAATAATTGTGTTAGTGCATATTATTTTAATTAGGTAAGTTACAAGTTTAATTAGTGTATCGAACGACATGTGCAGAACTTTGTGCAACTTTTATTTTATTACAATAAAGATGCATTAAGTACTTAAAGCAAATGTTTTTTTTATTTTACAAATAACTTTTTTTTCACTGATTTTACTATTGATAAATTATTTCATAAGTTTTGTAAAAGTGTTACGTAAATGCAGGCAGCAATTTAATTAATATAAGAATATAGTATATTTACCTACATGAATTCATATTGATAACCAAATTATTTACAACGTATTTCTTCTATTTCAGTGTGAACAGTAACTTCAACATGCGCCAAATTATAATTTTGGCCGCAATTTCGGCTCTAGCCGTGGCTAAGCCTGAACTTTATAAAGAAAAGGAAGATTTTCAATTCCAAAGAAGCTCAACCGATGAAGGAAGTAAATCTGGGTTTTACGGAGCTCAGAGGGGAAATATGGGCGGCAACTATGAACGTGCTCACAACATGGATTCTCTAGCTCAGAATCAAATGAGCGGGCTTGTAAGACAGGTCGAAGGAGAATTAGGTGACGGAGCCAAAATGAGGGCTGGAAGTGTATATACTGCTGCTAACTCCAGAGGTACTTATGGTTCCAGACATTTTGATCTAAGCAACCTTGCGGGTCGTAACTTTCAAGAGAGCGGAACACACGATAGCGCGCAGTTAAATTCAGGGCTTTCATCTTCGACATTCAATAATGCAGCATACAGCAATAGTCACTCTCAAAGTTCGAAATACGCCGGATATCAAGCAGCTGAACACACGTCGGGGTTGAACCTACATTCTGATAGTCTGCAGTCATTAGACAATGCTCAAGCACAGTACGATTATGGCAGGCATTCAGGCCACAGACAGGATGCGGCATATGCCGGCTATGGCACTTCTGACTTACATTCCGGCAACTATGGTTCAAATGTTCAAACTAGGCTGATAAGTGCTACACCGGTGAGAATTATTGTCAGGCCAGGTACAAAAGTCGCAATACCAGTATCTGCTCAAACTTATGATGTTGCTCATGGGGCATTGATAAACCAAAACTCTCTCAATAGTGAAGCTGAAGTTTTAGCTAATGACAATCATCGCACTATTTACAGACCTAGTAACGCAAAGCATTACGAATCGTCTTATAACTATCGTAAGGAATGGGAAAAACATGACACAATTCCTGCTACTATACCATTACCTACGTCTACAGACAACCCTTTCCCCAGAAACAGTGAGCTCTACGAGGATAGCCGCGCACACGCATCTAATGATAGATATGAGGCTAGTAGACTCGATTCTCAAAGATTGCACTCAAGTAACATGTATGGTGGATATAATGGTGTTAAATCTGCATCTCATCTATCTAACTTAAACTACAATACGCAACAACATAGGGCTGCATCCAGCGCTAACTCAAATGCTTATACTGTGGCTGGATATAATGCAGGAACACAAGGAGTTGCATCCGAAACTGATTTATATGGCCAACATCGCAGTCAATATAATGGCGGTGCTATGTACCATGGAGCTGCGCTAGATTCAAGCGCATTAACCCAGGCGGCAGGACTCAATACTGCTTCAGCTGCAGATTTGAACAGCCAAGTTGAGAGTTTAAATTCGAAACCTAAAAGTTACCAATCTTCTTATTCTTACCATAAATCATGGGAACGTCAGGGAGATCCTTATGTAATAAAGCCAGCATCTACTGGAATTTTTGATGGCCAATCATCTCAAAGATTGACAAGTGCTAGCCAAAACCAAGGGTACGCAATGTCTGGGTCACACTATGGACATTTACATCAAAGTGGTGCGGACTGTGATGAAACCGGGCATATACGAGTAGCTCGTTCCTACAATACCAATTCTTACAATGACAGACAGCAACAAAGTCAACATTTGGAAGATTTCGGACAGCAATCGGAAGATTTAGGACAACAAACGGAAGATTTAGGACAACAAACAGTAACTGATTGGGATCAACAGCAATCTCAAAATACTTGGGATAAGGCAGAAAATTTAAATCAACAAACTCAGCAAACATGGGACAAGTTCGAAAACTTAGGACAACAAACCCAGACATTTGACAAATTAGAGAACCTAGATCAACAAACCCAAAGTAAGTGGTAAAGATAACAAAAACGACAAACCGTAACAATGTATTTACATCGAACATAGTTATTTTATTGCGTGTCATCTAACTATTTTTAAGTTACTAATACTAACTGTAAAACGTTGTTTGTGTAAAAAGTCACTTAACTTGAAAAAGATTTAAGAATGTTGGCTAAATAAATACGAACCTTAAGAAGGCCCCAACTAGAATCTGTATTCAACTGTTAAACTGTCTCTTTATACAGATGCTATGCTTAAATAATATTATTATGATAACTTTTGTTCTGACATTATAACGTTTTTCTGCTCTGTAACTAATAAATTTAACAATACACGTATCTTATCAGCATTGTGCATAGCTCCTTCAGGCTCAGTAACTTTTCGAAGTATTAATAAAATGTTGAAATTTGAATTAATGAAGATCCCATTGAATTATTGAATTATGCTGGTAAAATAAGTATTAGAAATATTGATTGAGTGTTCTATGTGTAAAAAACTAACTTTTTTGTACAAGGTGTGTGAAGTAATTCATAAAAATATTGGTGGTGGATTCATTTGGTGTTTGGCTTTAAGTCACATGGAATCGTAAATCATTAAGGCACTTGTACCATTGCGAACGAGTAACGTTAAAGTGAGTATATTTTTGATAGTTGTTGTCGCCGCAACAAACAAAAGCTGCGAGAGTGCTCTCCGGTCAGTTTGAACAGTCAGGGAGTAACTTTTTATATATCTTTAGTTTACCCGGGATCTACATCTTGTTGTATTTTTCTTGAGAGATAAAATAGAAGATAGTAACTCGTTTTCTCGCCCGCAATGAAACAAATGCCTTATACACAATTAAAAATGGTGGTAGTATTTAGAAATAACTTATGTTTAATTAACCAGCCTTGAAACATTTAATTAATGACTGTTACGAAAGAGAAATGCAATAATTGTATCTTCTTAATTTAGATGTGGGACAACAAATTCAAGATTCGGAAACAGAAATAGGAAACAAACCTTCGGATTTCGGTCAAGAATCACAACATGAATGGGATTTCAGTAACGCCGGGCAGCAAGAACAAGATAAAGCTAATGAACAAACTCAAGTTTTCCAACATCCTTACATACCAGAATCTCCCTTATTTGCACAGGGATTGCAAAAAGAAAATGCCGATCAAAATACACATCACATGCATGTATGGGACACATTTGAATCATACCAAAGTGGAAGTCATCAATTTCCACCTCAGGATGAGCATGTAATTCTTGATGGGCATAATTTTAATTGGCATTCAAGTTCTCAAAGAGAACATGCTCATAGCTCGTGGAGCAACTCTCAACAAACACACAAATTGTTTGAACACAGCAACACTTATGGGCATTCTATACTAAGCAACGGAGATCTCAATCCGCAGTCCTATAACAAACACAATGACGGGCAAACAGAAGAGAACTCAGGTCACGAATTCCATAATTCATATGGCAACAATAAATGGAATGCTTATGAAAGTACTCATGATCAATCAACTAGTACAAACAGTCAGTCATCCGTAAATCATTTCCAATCAAATTCATCACCCTTATCAAAGTTGTGGAATAAGTTAAATAATATTGAGCAACTATCAATACCATCATCAGCAAACCAAGATAATGGAATTATACATAAAGAAAACGTCAATTATCAGACTGGTTCACAAAATTCCTACAACAATATCCAACAAGAAGAAACCAATCATGCAAGTACGGTAACCCAACAACAGACTCAAGACAACAAACAAGTTATTACTAGCACAAATAAACCCAATGAAACTCAATTCATAAATGAGAATAGTCATAATGTTGAGAGGCCACAAGACGTAGGCCGTGGAGATATTAGTCCTGAAGATTTAACTCAAGAGTTAGGTGATGACAATAAGCACTACAGGAATCCAATCACCACAACAGACGATCAAACACATAAAACAGAGATTGATAATAACAAGATGGACTTAGGAAAGGATAATTCTAGAACAGACTTGAGTGTTTTGGGTTTAAACCAGCACGATTCAAAGGAACAAAGAATCCAACATACATTAAGTGTATTGAATACCAGTACCACGAGTACTCAAAAATTTAATAAAACGGTAGAAAAACAAATGTTTAACCAGAATTTTACAAGCAATGACGATGAACTTAAATACTTCCAAATAAACGGAGTTCACACACCAGACTACATTAAACATCAAGAAACCCTCGAGCAGCAAAATTTGCAAGATTTTGGACAGCAAGAAAGCTTAGAGCAACATAATTTGCAAAATTATGGGCAGGAGGAAAACGTGGAACAAAGCTTACAAGATTTTAGTCTTCACGAAAACCATGAGCAACAAAATTTGCAAGATTTTGGTGAGCTAGGAAACCAAGAACAACAAAATTTACAGGACTTTGGTCAGCAAGCTAATTTAGAACAACAAAACATACATCATTTAGGACAAGAAGTAAATCTCGAACAACAAAATTTGCAAGATTTTAGTCATCACGAAAACCTAGAACAACAAAATTTACATGATTTTGGTCAACAAAACTTAGAGCAACAAAATTTGCAAAACTTTGGAGAGCAGGCAAACTTAGATCAAAACATACAGGAGTTTAGTCACCACGAAAACCTTGAGCAACAGAATTTACAAGATTTTGGGCAACAAAACTTGCAAGAGTTCAGTCCCCGCGAAAACCTTGAGCAGCAGAATTTACAAGATTTTGGGCAACAAAACTTAGACCAACAAAATTTGCAAGAATTTGGACAACAAAACTTAGATCAACAAAATTTGCAAGATTTTGGACAGCAAAACTTAGATCAACAAAATTTGCAAGAGTTCAGCCTCCACGAAAACCTTGAGCAGCAGAATTTACAAGATTTTGGGCAACAAAACTTAGAACAACAAAATTTGCAAGACTTTGGACAACAAACCTCAGAGCAACAAAATTTGCCAGATTTTGGACAACAACTACAATCTGTACATAACTTTGGACATCATAGTTTAGATCACACAGATTTACAACAGTTTGATCAACATCTAAGCTCGGAGCACTTGGAAAAACTGTCAACAAATCCAAAAGCTAATCCACATCTAAAACCTGACACACCACATCCAGCAGAAATTGAAGAACCTGTATATGTACAAAAACAAAATAAAGATACACATTCAATGTCTCAAGAAAGCCCTAAACCTGAAGTTGTTACTCCAATGGAAGCAGAGACTGAAAAGCCTGGATTTTGGAAGTCTGTAGGCAGTAAATTTTCATCAGCTAAAAGTAAAATCTCTTCATGGTTCGGAAGTTAAGAAAATCAACAAAATTGTATAACCTTTTCGGTAATATTTATTATTGTACCTAGTCATAATAATATATGTAATGTTAGTAATAAAACTTATGTAACTTAATGAATAAAACTTAATTTAATTATGTGAATAACATAGTGAATCAAATTATATTACTTACCTCTGGTAGAGACTGAAATAATTTGACAAATGCCTGCTGTTGGACAGAATCTGTAAAAAGCATATATGATTTTTGTGATAATATGATAATGTGTTTGCAAATGGTTTTGTGAATAAAATGATTTAATAAAACTTGTGTTGTGACTTTTCTTTTTTAGATCAGAAGTTTATTTATCACAGTGTGTTGTAGGAGATTTCAATAAAATTAAATTTCCTGCACATGATAAATTATTATTTTAGATTAGAATTAGTTCAGTAAAAACAATGTTCATAAGAAATATCTTATGAACATAAAATTAAATGAATAAATTGTGACAACTATTATTATTAATAAGTATTATTTTTTCTCATATCATTACGACATTTAGACTAGTTTGAACTTTAATTATTTCTTATCAAATTCATATTCACATACTAACTAAGTGTGAAAATATAATACTTATTAATTTTCTAATTTCTATACAAGAAATTTGAAAGTTCACATTGATGACAACAAAATCAGTCCCATGCAAACTAAATTAAAAATTAAAAAAATGTAAAGGGATATTTGCAAATAGAATAACAATAGTAAAACTGAAACAATCTTTGCAAAATTTAGAAATAGTTATTCAATTCATAATATTTCATGTTGTAATACTTGTAATCCTAAAATAATCCGTTGTTTTATATTCTACAATGTTTTATCTCACAAGGAATCATTATGAGTCCAAGGGTCTTAATTATAATAATATAATATTCATACACTAGGTACATTTTTATAAAAACGATTATTTTTTGGTGAATGAAATAAGCCAGTGATTTTAATGCATTGAAATAAAAGTTTAATCTGCTGTTACGAACTTACCCAAGCTTAGTGCGTGTATAGGTTGTAATGACGACATATTATATGAATTAATTAAGTCAATCAACTAACATACAATTATTTTTTCTATTGGTTAGTCTAACAACTTGAATAAAGTTAGCATAGCAAACAAAAACATGTACTTGCTTGACAGTTAACCAAATCAAATCCCGCCAAAGGTTGTCAAAATGCAAAATAATCTAAACAAATAATGTTGCCGAACTAAAGAAATCGATGCATTGTCATTTATCGACATCACTAGGTATGTCATATTATAATATCTGTATCAATAAAATGAAACACGATGTTAATAATTTATAATACAATAATAAAGCTTTTACCGGATTTTTATTTGCCTTCATGGTTTCATATTACTCCAATAGGTACACCACAGGCGTAGAAGAAGGTTAATTTAACACTTGTGATTTCGTCGACGTCTCATGATGTGGAAATCTGTTATTTAAAAAGACTTGGTATCAAGTCTAAACATTTTTAAAATTGAATGTGGTCTGGTGGTGTGAGTGATACTGTGATGTTTAGTCAACGTCAAATTTAAAATGTCAGGTTGCCTTTGTAAATTAAACGAATTGCTGTAGAAACTGTTATCTTCGTTATAATTTATTTTGTTAGCATAATATGTTGATATTTAAGTGTGGGCTGATCATATTAACATCCACATACATTTTATCGTGAGTATTATGTCACGGAAGTGAGCAATAATTGAGCGTAAAAGGAAAATATATCTTTTTGTTTTGTGTCAATATATCAATAATTCTGAAATAGCTAGGAAGTGTAACGCGTAATTAGTACACAAATAGTGCCAAACGCTAGCACTAAAAATTAAATATCATGCTGCTAAATTAGATATTCAATACAATGATTATTAAAAAAAATCCTTTTATGTACTTTCACTTTCATTTGGAATGTTGTTTTTTTTTATTGGTAGATAATAAATTTGTGTTCTTTTTTCAGACTTTGTTTTCAAGTTTCGCAAGAGACAAATTCTTTGGATACTGGCCTTGCTTTTTTGTATGTAGCCAGCGCAGCAATAGGTGAGAGGGATTTCTGTTACATAAAGTCAGTGTTGAAATCTTGTACTGTTGGTGCAGTTACACTTGTAATGTTATTTATGCATTGTGATTTTTTGTATCAGTTAAAGATTAACAATTTATACTAATGATTGGTATTGATGTCATATGGGTGATATGTTTGTTTAGATATTTAAGTGGATTGAGTTAAATTGTTTTTGGCGTTTTTACTACAACATTGATTAGTAACATTCTTATATTCATATCACACTTCTGCATTTAGGTCACAGAAATTGATATGTGTACCAAATTTCAACTCGATTCTCTCTCAACTCAAGTCTAGTAGATTGGAGATAATTGACAACTTGTGTGTCTTTACACAAGTATTCATATAAGGGTTCCTTTTTATACTTGGATGTATGGAACCCTAAAAATATGGCAAAATTAATAAATACCATTTACTTAAGTACTTTGTATAAAAGAATACAATTTAATGGACTAGTTGTATGCAGTGTGTTTGTTTGATATTGACATTCATGCTTCTAACTTCATTAACTATCATGATTTTCATAATATTTATTTATATGGGTCTAGGTTAACCTGCATGGTATATATCCCTATTTCAGAATAGATTTTTATCAAAACTAACATCCTAAAAAGTTTATGTTAAACATAGTGGAATCACATTTACAGGTAGATCTAGACCCAAATCATTACTAATGAATGTGTGCTAACAATATGTCTTTTTACAGCTGGCAAAATTTTATATGACAGATACCAGCAAATACATATACTTGGTTCATTAACTCCAAATCCAAATGTTACTTCCTTCGCAAATAGGATAGCTTCCTTTTCAGCCTCATTCCTCTCTTTGGGCTTCCTGGTATATTTCTTCCTTTTCCTGTTTAAGGTAAGATCATTGAATAACAATAAAATGATTTATATGCAACCTTATAGTAAATGCAAAATCTATAGATAGTTGGGATAAAGTCATTAACAAAAATAATTCAAATGGTTTTAACATGTTAAGTCCGGTGAAGCAGTCAAAGCCTGTCCTCAGGCTAAACAGTCTTCCAAAATGTTTGTAACTCCATTTTATATATTTTTTTATAATCTAGATGCGTTTGTTTTATAATGAGTGCTGTGAACTTGTTTCTGCCCGAAAAACAAGGCAACACAACAAGATTTATGATTTTTTACGATACATTTTCTATATTTTGTTTGTAATCTCTTACACAGTACATAGAAGTCAGTGTTAAATAGGTAGATGTAGTAATAGAACAATACGATAGTATTACACTAAAACTAAAAATAAGGTTGCATATCTTAATGGTTAATTACACCATACACTATGTTTGTAATCGTCAAATGAAACTAACATAATATATTATTTCACCAACCATGTTGCATTATAATAATGAGTTTCTTAACATACCATACTAATGTGAGTTGCAAATTCATGAGCATGAAGTTATTTCATTAACAAGTACAGTTACACATAAATTATGTAATTTTTTTGCAGGTTGATAATCTCTGCCTAACGGCATTGAATATTTTTATATGTGGATTTGGCACTTTATACATTTGGATGCAGGTATGTGCAGGAATAAAACGCTATAATAGTGTAAGTTAGCATTTAGTTGCAACCTTGTTAGGTATTATAATTACGTTAATTAGATTCAGAAGAAATGAAAGATTGTAACATTCTTACTTTAATGAATGTATATTTGTTGTGTTTCTCGCAATAAGTTGTTTAGAAATGAGTTGAGAATATCATTGAGAACAGCTACCAATCAGGCTTAATTGAGCTGGTGAATAGAAAGTGGTAGAAAGTCAAGCACGAAATTATTGCCTTCCTATTACGTACGTCATCACGTATTTTATTTCTGTCAATTTATTATTTATCTTATATTTTTATGATTTATTATACACATAAGATGCGATGGTTTATAATAATAAGAATGTTAATGTTCCTACATAGGCAAGCTTAACTGAGAATTGAGTTAACTTCCATCAGGCTTCAGAATTATAGGGAGGTTAAAATACCTATTGAGGATATTAAATCTATTGATTATATTCATCGTTGAGACTAAGCTAAGATTTCCTTTCTTCTTCTTCTTTACGCTTTCACGCAGATTACTGAAAATACTAGGGCCGAAATTATTTTAAAGCTTATAATTGTATGTAATTGTATTTTAATTTCTGTTTCAGTGCATCATCACAACATACCTCTCTACTCTGTATTATGATAAAAGGTTGACAGTGTTTCGACAATGGCTGGCCAACTTGAGCTTCCTTATTGTAATAATAATGGCAATATTTGGGACCGTTACATCGCTTTTACCAATAAGTAAGTTAAATATCTGTCCATATACACTTCTCATCAAAAAAATCGAAACACTTTCGTTTTTATTGTTTTTGTCCTATTTTTTTACAAAAGAGAATTAATTCCATGAAAAAAAAACATTATTGTGTAGCTGGCAGTTTGGTCATACAGTAAGAAGAAAAAAAACATAATTCGAAATTAGAATTTCATTTGTTTATCCTATAAATGAAATTAATCACTGTTTTGAGACAAATGTGTATTTAGGGTTGGAGTACGTTTCTCGTTTAAAAACTAAAAATTAGCGCTTGTCTTTAAACTTTTTGTTTCTTATTTCATTTACTGTGACTTTGGGACGTCTGAAAAAACTTTTTTTTCTAAAACATATGGATACTTCGCCCGCAGAAGCCGCCCAAGTGGTGGCATTGCTTGATTCTGGACTTAGTCAGCGTGTTGTGGCTGCAAGATTGCATCTAAGCTTATCATCTGTTCATAGAGTCTACAAACGCTATCGGGAGACTGGTTCGTTCACGCGCCGTTCAGGATCTGGCAGGAATCGGATCACTTCTGAGCGAGATGATCGATTTATTGTAACAACTTCTTTACGAAATCGACGCCTTAACGCTTTTCAACTGCAGCAGCAGCTTCGCGTTGTACTAAGAGTAGCTGTAAGTGACTCTACAATAAGAAGAAGGTTGAAGGAACGCGGATTGGCACCGCATAAGCCAGCGAATGGGCTGAAATTAACTGCAGACCATCGAAGAGCGCGCCTTAACTTTGCACGCGAGCACCTAACTTGGTCATACCTTCAGTGGAGCAAAGTACTGTTTTCTGATGAGTGTAAAATTATGCTGTATGGTAACGACGGAAGGAACAAGGTCTACAGAAGAGATGGAGAACGCTTAGCACAATGCTGCATTGAAGAAAAGATCAGCTATGGTGGCGGTTCATTGACGGTTTGGGGAGGAATCAGCGCCGACGGTAAGACAGAACTTGCCTTTGTATCTGGGCCACGGCTGCCTGCACTAAACTCTCATCGGTACATCGAACAGTGTCTTGAACCTCATGTGATGCCCTATGCACATTTTATTGGCAACGACTTCATATTCATGCACGACAATGCTAGAGCTCAAACCGCGGGCGTCGTACGAGATTATCTTACCGAAGTCGGTATCTCCATTATGGTATGGCCAGCAAGAAGCCCGGACATGAATCCCATTGAACATCTATGGGATGAATTAAAGAGACGAATTCGAGCAAGAGATCCAGCCCCAGAAACACTTAGCCAGCTGCAAAATGCAATCCAAGAGGAATGGGATAATATACCACAACATGTGATCGTGACTCTCATCCGATCGATGAAGAACCGTATTGAAGCAGTAATAAGAGCTCGCGGAGGGAATACAAGTTATTAAATAAACGTTTCTTACTTTTTTTTTCATTTAGGCGTGTTGTTTTACCCATTTCCTTCAAATTCCATACAGGGTAAAAAT
This sequence comes from Autographa gamma, assembly GCA_905146925.1. Taxonomy (NCBI): domain Eukaryota; kingdom Metazoa; phylum Arthropoda; class Insecta; order Lepidoptera; family Noctuidae; genus Autographa; species Autographa gamma. The sequence continues at coordinate 6,561,242 of LR989858.1, forward strand.
TACTCATTATACAAAATACGAAACCTATGAAGACTTAATTTGAATTTAGATCATTAACATTAGGATTTAAAAACCTCATACTACTCACTATTAAATAACATTTTATATTTATTCCTAAATATGCACATTTTTCTGATAATCCTTGTCAAATCATAAACTGCGAGGTGTTTCGATTTTTTTGATGAGAAGTGTATATTAAGTCCCAACATTTTTTTATTATTTTTGTCAATAAGGTATATTACTAGATGTGCACAATTATACAATAAACACTCCAAAATTATTTAATGTATTTTTTAATTAACACTGCAGTACAAAAATGCTAGTTACTTTATCAATCTAAGAGAGTTTTTTCCCACTTACTGTTCCGCACAGCATAACGTCTTAATTAAAGTGCTTCCTAATAAATAATCACTACTCAAACTTAATTTATTTACTTAAACTGTTATAATTTTAAATTGTTTTTCTAGGTGGTTCCAGCGGATTTTACTTCTGTTTCATTATAACATCCTTATGCAGCAATATATTAGCAGCAATATTTTGTGTGTTTATACTGTCTTTTGAAAAAGAATACCAATATTTTTCGGAGGTAATTATAAAAATTACTCATTGAATATTAACTCATTGCGTCTGTATTATTGACGGATGTGTATGAATTAATGCTTATTTGATATACATTTCAGGGTTTACGATCAGAGCTTCTGCTCGACGACGGCTGTTCGTTGGACAATGCATCATTGTCTGACGTAGATAGCATTTTTGGGGCCCAAGAATCAACTCCTAGTACAATCGACATAAAGGGTAATATTAGCTGCGCCAAGATCTCCTGACCCGAGGCCGTGCCCAACACGGGCACGGTACTACACCAGTCGACTGCCGGAACCCCCATGTCTCTCTCTTACGGCAGCTTCGGCACCACTAAAGTTAATGTTATTAATATTAAGGAAAATCATTTTGATGACGATCAAGAAGACGGTGACGTACTCGATGATAACGACAGCGGTATGTCATCTGAGGAGACCGACGAATCTCTCAAACATAATTTAAGCCCTAACAATAATGATAACGTAAGTAAAAATGTAAGTAATTTGACAATTGTAGACGATAAACAAGAAGTAATAAAGTGCCTAACTAATGAACCTCAATGTGCTGAGCACGGGAATGAGATTCCGAGTTGTTCGAGCGCTGTTAATCATGTAAGTGTTAATATTGAAATCGACGAAACCGGGTCTTACCAGGCCGAATCAAAAGATCTGATTATTAATAACAAGGTTTCAGATTATATTGTGATAGATCTGACATGTGATGTCGATAAAGTTCGTGCTTTATCAAAAGGGAAGAAGAAAAAGGCGGTCGGTACAAAAAATTACGTTGATTGTGATTATTCAAGTATACCTAGTGTAGAATCGAGCCAAAGTTTAGTTCCTGTTGTGAACAACGAAATAGTAAACACCGAGAATCAGAAGTTGCTCAGCTTATCCCTTTCAATACTTCTCGCTGCCTTACTGCAAGCGATGCGCTGTTTCGCCCAGTTCTTAGAAGATATTGTGGTTCCTCAACGGTAATAAGTAATTAATATATTGTGTTCCTTTGTATTTTTGGTGCAGTATTCATTATTATTATATAACGAAATATCAATGAAATTATATTTAATTACATTGTACATTTTTGTTTTATTTCAATATTTCATACAAACCCATTTCAAACCTTTCTTGTCCTTTCAGTTGTCGCCAGATTTAGTTTAGGGTGAAACAATAACATAACTCCATTGTAATAATAATTTAATAAATTATTGAACATTACACAATCGCTACTATTCACACACATCAAATAAATTAATGAGGTTATAGGTCATACACTAACCGATTTACTTTCTATTTATTGTCTGATTATTATTTCACTAGTGGTTTATAGTGACGCCTCATTGATCACTGTAATCAGTCTATTATTTGAGTTATGGCACTTTTTCTTCCATTTTAACGAGTTTTTGGAGTGGAGTTCTGGTGAGTTGGGGCGTTCGGGGATGCTGGATGCTTGCGGCGAGGAGTTGGCGACCACGATGGACCAGCGCCGGCCTCGCCGCTCGTTCAGGTTGGGAAGTTCGGCTATTAGATTATTTTCGTATTCACTTAACATTAAATAGTTTTCCACCTGAAAAAAAACGTATCATATAATTTAAGGAATAAAAGTCTTTGTGCGGTAGTAACATACGTATTTAGCTTATCTGTAAAATTTTCTACATAACTTGAGTGCCTACTTAGTCATTTGACAGAAATAGATGAATAATAAAAAACAATTCTGAAAACTTCCAGTAGCCCTCAAACTTAGATAAAAGGGACGCTTAAGTCTGACGATAAAGTCTAGAATGTTCTGTATTAAGCAAATTTCAACAATCCTTATCAAGTGGCAAGGAACTAACTAAATCTATTGTAAAATTAGTCAGGCAAGCTAAACATTACACCTTACCTTATTACAACTAGTGATACAATCACCCCCGCAGTCTAAATCCTCGAGCAGGTGCTCGGGTATATCCAGGTCTAGATCGAGGTCGAGCCCTCCCTCCTCGCTGATGCAGGTGAGCTCTGGCGGCACGTTCGGAGGCGGTGAGCCGAGCGTGCCGGGCCGGATGCTCTCCAGCAGGAGGTCGCGGCCTGCGCGCCCTGGTGCTACTAATTCTGCTCCTAGAACTATCAAAAATACATGATAGAGAATTGAAAAAAAAACATTTTATCGGATTTTGTCGCGGTTTATTTTGATTTTAGGTCCCGACGTTTCGACACCTTTGCAGGTATCATGGTCACGGAAAGACGCGTAAACCTAGAAACCAATACATGATAGAGAAATTTATTTGTAGACCGTGTCGCAAGTCAATGATAGCAGAAGGTTCCAGGTTTGTTGGAATCCAACTACTTTTGTGACTTTCAAAGTTATGGCAAAACATAATACCTGTCGTCCGACGAAGAAGGAATTATACGGCCTTTACCCAGTGCTTGGCCAATTATAGGCCGTATAGGCAAATAATGAACTAATGAAACCGTGAAATTTGTTTCCGGTATTGGCAGGTACGAATATGGAGAAAAATGTCTTAGTTTTCTACTGTCTGACATAATTGTTTAGAACTCTTGTGTGAAAGTACTTAATGGTTTCAAACACGTTTATAAGTACACAGATCTTACTAGATAGTACAGATTGTGTGTACTTACCTACCTTTAGTATAGGTAGGCAGATACAAAAGTAGATTATATATATCCTTAGGTCCTAAAAGAAACCTAATCAATACTATCGTGCGGCAGAATAATACTCATCAAAATGCTTCAAATGTTCTGTATGAATGTAGCTAGGTTTGAACATGTTACCTAATGCGGTGGCTGCGCCCGCGGCGGCGCGCGGTTCCCGGTCGCGACTGCGGCTGCGTCGCGACGGTTCGCACGTCGACTCGCAATTTGCGGTACCCCCGTTTTCTCTGCAATTTAAAATGATGTGATAGCGTCTTAAATACTAGGATAATTAATAATCTCGGTTACTACGAGTATAACTCTTGTCGTATAGTGAAAGTAAAGAAAGAATTTTAATTGATCGTAAACTCTAAATCCTTTTGGCGTACCTATAGATAGATATTATCTAATTTCCTGTGTGATAACATAGGTGATTATGCAGGAGATGTTATGTTATGTAATGTAATTGGTACATACTTGGTGTGTTTGTGCGCTACACTGCGCCGATGAAGATCAATGCAGAAGAGAGATAGAGATCCGATGAGAGAACAGGTTGAGCTGAAGTAGTAGCCCGCCTTGCCGCCGCAACCCACGTTTATGTACCCTGATTAAAGTAATAAATAAAATCAAACCTATTGATACAAGTACAACCTATCACGTTCAAACATCATCATTACACACTTGCCAGACGGCACCGAGTGGTTCTAATTTGAGTCTGGAACTCAAGGAGTTCATTAGTGGATTTTGAAGCTTGCTCTTATCTGACTTCTTTACGAAGCTTATAGATAATTATTGTGCTTTTATTCGTTACTTAACGTAGGTAGGTAGCTGTTCTCGTGTCTAAATACTTAAATCGCATAACATGTGCTCAATCGTTATGTACCTACCTACTTATCTACAATAGCTTTGCTTCTGACTTTCGTGAGCTAAAATGAGCATAGATAAAAATCTAAAATAAAAATCAATTGCAGTTATTGGACCTCTATAATCATGCCTTAGGCAGTACACGCAGTACATAAACATTTTTGGTTTAGATAAGATCTTAATTGAATCTTATTGCATTAAATATCAGTTGAAAGTACCTGATAATGGCACCCCGATGGCTATGGGAACGGCCTGAGAGCATTGCACGAAGCCCCAGGTGCGGGCGAAGTTGCGGGACCGCACTCGCTCGTACGTGTACATCTTCAGCGAATAGTGGTAGCCGCCGCAAAATATACCTGCAAGTTATTCATGGGGTTATAAATCTTTGCATGATTTGAATTTGATTCATTCCGAGTGATTTGTGTGATAGTAGTTAAATTGCTATACTTCAAGTCCAAGCACTTCTTATTTCTTTATTATTTAGTAGGTCCTGACCTAAGTACTAACATTTTGATTTATCTGGTGTGATACATTTCTTTTAATTTAATAGTTAGGGAAATTAGGAATTAATAACAGGTCCATTGGACTCATAAAAAAATAATCTAAACTTGTATTTTTTATGATTTAGTGATGAACAGAGATTTTTTGTTAACCGGATACGATACCGGATTCTTATAAAAATAAAACTATTTTAACTGAATTATAATTATTATCAGGTATTTTATACTTTTAAATACCGTATAGGTGTAGGTATCATATTTACCGTAAACCCAAGCAAACAGGACGTATCCTCTGTACGAGCCCTCGACAGCGGTCAGCGCCATCGTCGCGAGTCCACATACAAACACGGCAGCTTGGGTGAGGTACTGGCGGGCTATCCGGCATTCAGCCGAGTTCTGACGCACCAGCAGCCCGAACGCTGCGCAGCCTACTGCCCAGGCCAAACCGAGGTAGGCCTGCAGTAGCTCTACTGTGTCACCCAGACCTGGAAAATGTTAGTAAGACTTTCTTTAGGAATTTATAGTTCAGGAAAATTTATTTTCAACTTGAAATCTCAAAAGCCAAAAGGAAAATACATGATCATGTAACTTTTGTAAGTCTTGATTCAATTTTTGTTAGTTTTGCCTTTTACATGCAAATACGAGAGCTAAGAAGTAAGTGCTAGTCTATGAAAGGACAAATAAGTACCTTCTTCTTCAGCATGATAAGCCAAGTAGAATATAGGCGTGTTTATTCCAAACGCCGATATCCCTGTTGACATTAGCAAAATCCTCACTGTTTTTGACTTCAGCGTGGAGAAATCGAAGAAGGGCTGTCGGTCATCGGTTTTGTTTCTATCTTTCATCTTCCGTTTGATCTTATTCTGATTCTTAAGGTGCAATATCGCTCGTCTTTGTGGGTGATATAGTGATGCTGAACGATAAAACGTGCCCAGTATAAACGTCGCGAATACTACTCCTGTCACAGCCTGCAATCCTAGTCGCCAGCCTATCGCTCTGTAAGATTAAAAACGGCATTTTTACAACATTTTCAAAGAAAAAGTTTTTATCGTGTGTCTTCATATTTATAGTGATCAAATACATTTCCAAGAAGTGTATTGAAATTTACCTTATGGCACCTTTGATGAACGTAGACATTACTGCAATGCCGAGCCCGCTGCCGCTGACGATAAATATTTCGACGAGCTCCCGTCTCCGTTTGAAGTATTGCGCCACCATCAGAGTCGAACAGTCTCTTGTCAGGCCCACGCCCACACCTACCACCGTCCCTGAGAATACAATAACAATATTAGGGACGAACGACAGGAAGAAGCTTAAGAAATGAGGCTACTTAGCTATTGAACGAAATCGATAAAATCTTTGTAATGGTATCTCGTAACCGTCTGATTAAAATGATACTTCTCAACTTAGTATGTGTATAGGTATGTCGCATGCAACAGATCACAATTTTTATTTAATGCAAATGAGTAGCATGAGTAGCTACAGATAACTAGTAACATTGATTCAGGAAAAAGTACCTAAAATTAATATGCTTTCTTAAGCTTTGATCATAACAATACGGTCAATGGATGCGTTTTTGTTATATTAAATCCATGCATTTATAAAAAATATCCACATCTGCAGATACTTAATTTCTGATGAATGTATCAGCATGTTAATTTGATGTCAACCTTTGTATTTTGCTCAAGCTAAGGGCCGTAGACCTATTCCAAAAGAAAAAAGCACGATACTACCTATATTTTTTTATATTTGCACTGTAGTGGAAGTGTTGCACATTGCAAGCAGGAAACGGTTGGTCTCATCCGTTGAGGATATCATCGCTTGTTATAAATAATATTCGCAAGGGGAGCAGTCATCTGACATGCAATAAATCACCTTTTGATTATTATATTGCGAGTGCAAATTGATTCAAGGGTGACCCTATTATATAGGTAACTACATAACTATCATATAAGTGCTTACACGCACTAAATTTAACTATCTATATACTACATTTTAACTATGTACATAAGCAACACCATTAAACTAATGTTTAAATCAATGATACCCTAAATAGATTGTATTTATGTTTTATTAAGGATTCGTGATTGATTACACACATTAATATGTAAATTAATTAATAGATACGAGAGTTAATTGTGGTATAATGGTAAACGTGGTTTCATAAATTAAGCACATTTGTTAGGCAAACTAACTCCTAGTCGTGATTTAACTTATGGTTAGGCGTACGATTTTATAAAAACCAAGGAAACATTAGGTACCGAATCGTATCTATCTCTTTAAGCACGAACTTAAAAATAAAGTTCAGATAAATGCAAAAATCGTGCAAAGTTAGACTTTAGGTTTCCACATCTGTATTTTATAAACAAAGCAAAAATCTGTGTGTAATTTAGCATCCCTGTCTCGACGCCGTAACTAATTGTAGTCAGACAGATGTTAGACAGAATTAAAGCTCGGCTATGTTTCGATAAGTTAAATCGCGTAGAAACGAGCACTGAATTTAATCAGTTGAAATACAATTCGTGAGAAATAGATACGCGACTTTTTGTAATGTGTTCAATAGACATTGCAATCATGTTTATTCAGTAAGTGCTCTTTGTTCCGATTGAGCTGCATCAGATGGCATCTAGACGTTCTCTATTTTATTTTCATGAATAGCGGCTACGGCTAAATCTATCGTAGAAACCTATTGAATACAAACCGATATATCGTCTTTATTTGCGCCGATGATATTTTTATACCTTTAAGTTATAAAAAAGCTAGTTAGCTTTGAAAAATTGGCTTCTTAATGTAACGATTTACGACCACGAGTTATGGGTTAAAGTGTTAGCAAATTAAATGGAACGCTTTATTTAAAATAAGCGATTTGATGAATAATTGCGGTGCCGAATTTTCATTATGCTATTTTTACACATGCAAGAAACAATAAAGTACCCATTTAATGTTTTAGGTGACCTTATGTTTTTAGTAAAAACAAAAACTGTTTCAGAAAGAAAAAAAAAATAACATCGATTTTCAGATGGAGATCAATTAAGTTGATCAAATCTTTAAGTAAATAAAGTTGGCAACGAAGGTTAGGAAATAGTATTAAGTAAGTCGTTATTAGGTGAAATCATGCCTAATAAATAAGATGTCGTTCAATGAAGATAATAAAAGTAAGGTCAACATGAAAGCTGATTGTTCAGCTAATTCCCTATCAGCAATTGACTAACCTACTTGGATTGGGATTTTATTTAGTCGCATGTGGCAACTAACCTAAATTACATCGACATTACGCATTCACATAGAACTGTTAGAGATTTAGCGTTGGTTTAATTGGGGGTTGGATGGCACACGGTAATCCGATCGCTTTCAATATCGATAAAACATCTAATCCCAGTTCGTGTTCTTCATTGATAAGAATTAGCAAACAAAGCGGATGTTGCCAACAATACATGGAATTTTATTAAACGAATCGACTGATTATGTCTGAGGTGATATTAACAGTCATCGTATCCTGAAATTAATATATTTGGCAACTTAATGAAAAAAGTTTTGAATAATGTTTATAAGCATCACCCGTTTTATTTATTTCGATAACGAGCTCTGGATCGATTCAAATAAAACTACCACGCATCTATAGGTTGGAATAATGTCCATTATCAAAGCAATATCAGTTAGTTTGATGTTATTGTCGATGTTAGCTTCCGTGAAGTGCTGTCGTTACTCGCACATTCATTGCTCGTTGCATTTGCAACGTGCCGTTTCGAAGTCAATAGAAATATCTGTTTGTATTGCATTGATACCGATCCATTCGATATTTCATTGACGTTGGTTATAACGGTAAGTCCCAGTACGACAATAGAAGGTTTATTTCAACTGTTTTCTGGTCTGGTCACAATTGCAGAAGCAATACCTACAGTCGGATTTTTAATTAGACGATACTGACTGACAGTAGCTAATGTCACTTGGTAAAATAATGTTGCCATATTTAAAGTAATAGTGATGCGTTCAGTTCTCGGTCAATCAGATGAATGAACAATGAGTGTGAATAGTCAATCAATTCATACTATAAGGTAATATTATTTATATTTTACAATAAAAATGTATAAAAGTGCTGTGATATAAGTTACTAGTTGTATGTTATTGTTGTTAATTGTTTTAACAATCGGTTTTTGACGGCTTATTACTAAGCGCGGCGCGCGGCGCGGCAACTAATGCCAAAGCAGATCAACGCCGCGCGCGTCGGTCGCCATTTTGTTTGTCATTCGGCTTCTAACCTTCGGTCTGATAGCACGAATGTTTTTTCTGCGCTCACGCTGTTTAGTTATTGTTTTTGTTACGTTGTGTTTGTGGTTATTGTTGTGTTTTTTTGTTGCTATATTGTTTTGTGTAAACGATATGGATCCTCAGCCAAGCACGTCAAGCCAAAGCTTGTCTCCAAGAAAGAAAAGACCACGGATTGCTTTAAGCGTTACCGAAAAGCTAATGGTACAAAACGTCTACAAGCATGTATTTAAGGAGAAAGCTGCATCGCTTTTGCCTATTGAGGCTCCCGAAAAAAAAGAATGTGTTTCTACAACAGCTGATATTTTGGGAATTGGTGTGACCTCAGTATACAGTGTATTGAAAGAATACAAAGAAAATGAACGATTTAAGTCTCCCGAGAAACGTGGACCGAAACACAGTTTTAAAGATAAATTAGATGATTTTACTTTTGCCGCTATAAGGCGAAAAGTACATCATCTTTTTTATGCGAATGAGCCACCCACCATTAAAAAGGTAACTTAAACTTTATTGTGTCTAGGGTATAGTGTCCACCATAATGTTCTTTGTTAAACCAAAGTATTACATTTCCTTACTCAAAAACGTTTTTTTTTATTCCATTACAGATTCTTAAGCTTGTCAATGAAGACCCAGATTTGCCCAATTTTTCTTGGACTACGTTAAGAAATGTCATGAAACATTTAAATTTCAAATATGTGACAAAATCACGAAAAAGTATCTTAATTGATAGACAAGACATCATTTTATGGCGCCAGCGATACCTTCAAAAAATAAAAGAGTATCGAAGGGAAGAAAGGTATATTTATTACCAAGATGAAACCTGGATCAACGAAGGTAATTAAAATTTTCTGTTTTCTTTACATTATATTGTACTTTCAATAATTAATTGATATTTTTCACTATTTTGAAGGTCATGTACCGAAAAAGGCATGGGTTGACCAGACAGTGCTGTCGTCCCGCCAGGCCTTTCTAGATGGCTTGACCACTGGCCTTAAACAGCCTTCAGGGAAGGGCAAAAGATTAATAATCGGCCATATAGGCGGGACAGAAGGCTTCGTAGAAGACAGCCTATTAATATTTGAAGCGAAAAAAAATAATGAAGATTACCATCAAGAGATGAATGCTGATTCTTTCGAGAAGTGGTTTAGGGGGGTCTTGCCTAAGCTAAAACCAAATTCAGTAGTAATAATGGATAATGCCCCCTACCACTCCAGGAAATTAGAATCGCTGCCTACAATGTCTTGGACTAAACATAGAATACAAGAGTGGCTAACGAGCAAAAATATTTCTTTCGAAGCAACAATGGTTAAAGCTACTCTAATAGACATTGTACGGCAGCATAAAGAAGAACACTGCGATAAGTATGTTGTGGACGAGATGGCAGCGCAGCATGGGATAACTGTTTTACGTCTGCCCCCATACCACTGCGAGCTCAATCCCATTGAGTTGGTATGGGCGCAGGCTAAAGGATACGTTGCAAGTAAAAACAAAACATTCAAAATGACAGAAGTAAAAAAACTCTTTGAAGAAGGACTTCAACGTATCACACCCGAAAAATGGAGTAGCTGCGTGTCTCATATAATTAAAGAAGAAGACAAAATGTATGGTCTCGACCACTTGATCGACAGTGTTTCTGACAGATTTATAATTAATGTTACTGAAAGTGACAGTGATTCATGTTTTTCTGATTCTGAATAAAGATAAATTATTTAATTAACGATGTTTTTTTTTATTTTCATACCTATGTTTTTTTTTTTCAATCTACCTATAATTGACATATTTCATACGTATATAGTTTCTACAACATGATGTATTGAAAATAGGACTGTCTTACAATTTTCCTCGCAATGTTTTCATTAATGTTTAAAACAGACAGTCGAAGCAATTTCATTCACTCAAGAGGTTTTTCAATCATTCACTTTGTCACAACACTATTTTTATTTCATCAAAAACTGACAACACAGTAAATGTCAGTCAATATCGTCTAATTAAAAATCCGACTGTATAGGACTGTATGATTATGTTCACATTATAACCACGCACGATTTTGATACTTTCAGGATTTCATTTCACCAAAATTAAAAGCAACTTTGTCAAAATCATCATCAATAAATACATTCCTTAATTACAAGTTTTGGGTGGGGAACCTGCCGATCATATATTTAGATTACGGTGTAGTTAAGTAAATCCTAGAAGTTTTATAAAGGCGAGCTTGATGTCTAGTATATTATTTAAATGGCTACTAGTTTTAAGTCTATTTTCAGTGTAACTTAAAGTTTGAATGGTTTGCATACCGACACGGGTTAGTCAAAGTATAGAAGTAGTGTACTATTACGGGGCGGTAGCGTCCCAATTTAAATGCTAATAGCTCTGCCGGGCGCCAACGCGTTATCCTTGAAGATAGAACCAGCTTACTGTGTGCCACGCAGTGCAGTTAGCTTAGAATTATTTTTATGAAACGCTTTAGCTCTCAAAGATGCAACGAGTTTCTCTAACGCGTTCTTCAGCTTTGCTGGCTTTACATTTACTTTAAAAAAAGAAAAAGTATTCTTCAGATTCAGATTTGATTTGATCAGAGATTTATTTGGATCTTGCTTGCCAAAAAATCCGTTTAAGCTGAGTTCGTTTTGTTGAATTATTTACTCACACCAAAATCCTATGTCGAAAACTTTGAGAGACATAAATAATTCATTTTAACGAAACGTTTGGTTTTATTTTCAATTACTTTAAGTGACTCATTATTTGACGAATTGAGTAACTTACATTAAATCTGTAATAAAGTTTCAATTTTGATGGTGTGGTATCACAAATATCGGTGTATTTATCCGTAAACCAAATCAACTAAAGCATTCCTTTGAAGTCCACTAAACGAGTTTCGGATATGAATCTGTTGAAATAAATTGAGTTGTCAGAATCTGCGTGTGTTGCGTTTTCAGGCATTAACGTTCCAATTATTTATTCTGTGTTAATGCAAGTGTACCTGCACGCCTTGTACTGGATTCCTTACGACATTTTAGTGAGGTTTAGTTCATCGTTAATTAAATTCGGCTTGTTATTGTCATTGCGCTTATTGTAAGATTTAAGAGAATATTTAATTGGCAGTGTTGTATACGGTTTAATTTATCGCTAAAAGTATTTAATGACATTTTACAATGTACTATTTTTTGTTTTATATAATTACAATACTTAGTATGTACTTATTTTAAGTACATACTTAGAGCACCATTAGAGAAGTATCGATCAATATAATAGTGTTTTCATTCTTTTTTAAATCATCACTCTTTTATCTGCTTAAAAAGAACTTTTATGTACCGTCACATATTTACTGCTACAAGGTGGTTACTTCTGTGTTACATGGTTATTATTTACTTAAGCTTTCGCTATTTTTTGTACTATACTGACCATAACTGAAGAAGAGCTGGTGGAACTGCGTGGCGAAGGAAGTAAAGAGGCAGCCGAGGGCGGCTACAAGTCCGCCGACCACGGCCGTGACGCGCGTCGACTTGCGCACGCACAGCGCCACCGTCACCGGCGACAGAGCGAGGGACACACCCGCTGAGAGCGCACCCAGACATCCTGCAACACAAACGTGGTATGTTAAACTACGTATATTGAGTATTTACACAGTGAGGACAAAGGATTCAAATGAAAGTCTGAGGAGCACGAAAAACTTTGCGTTTGGTGTGGAAACAGTTTTCGGACATAGTAAAAATTATCGTAAAAGTACGTATCACAGACGTTTTCAACATCCTTTCTGGATGCACACTCAGTGTTTTTTCACCTTCCGTAGAGTACTCACTATTTATATAGTATTATAATCAGATGACATAAAACCCATTTTTTATCAATCTATGAATATGTACCTGTCCACGGTTGAACATCTCGCCCGAATTGTACTTTAAGATTGACATACAGAATTAAGATTTATTTGAGGCAAACATCTCATATGCCTTTCATCTAAATAACTACCAGCGGAATGAGCTCGAAACTGTGATGAACTTCAAAACAATTAGAGAAGCACTCAAAACGACTCTTCCTAGAGCCTAAACTGTATTTTCTGTGACGGAGACAAGTGTGATGAACTCAGCGCTGATGTTTTACATAAATCCGAAGTAGGTACCTATGGTAGAATTGATGACACTAAGACATGTTTGTATATGCTAACTTAGACACATGATATAACATCTACTGTGATTTTTAAAGAAAGTTTGATCAAAACAAAGATTTTGATCTTTTAATACATATCCAATATTTTCTCTACCAACAATAGTCAAAGTTTAGTCCTCAAGTTGTCTACGCCACGTTTTTGCTTACCAAGTAGCGGTCGGCTACAAAAAGCTCATGATGTTTATTGTTATCTGTCGGCGGCGTCGTAAAGATTCGCGTGCAAGCATTCCGGCTGCCTTCTACGGACGCGTGGCTTCGACAGGGCTGTCAAAAACGAGACGAACCCCAGATTTATTTGCAAAATATTTATGAACAACTTTTTATGTGTTAAACGACATCATATATAAATTGACGTTATTTAACGACTTGGGCGAACAAAGTGCATTTTGCTGCTTCGCGCTCATGAATTATACGATTTCGTGATTTATTTTGGAACTGAATGTATCGTTTTGCAGCTCGTTTTGATAATGTAAGATGATATGCTTAACTGATATCAAGTGTTCGCGAAATTTACAGTGTGGTTGCTCTCCTTGCGATCGATCTTCCTTTTTGGTATACCTCTTCTTGATTTATTGGGTTACTGTAGTATCGAGTATATTTATTCGGTTTTTAACGTGAGCGTATTGTTAAATATGAAAAAAAAAAGAAAAGTAAAGCTACTTTATAGATAGAATACAGGATGGAATCTTTTAAAAGCTGATATGTCGTACATACATTTCATATGCTTTTTATTTTTAATATTCTCAGGATCTATGTATAAATTTTTCTGGAAACCGATTTAGTTTTACTTCGACGGCACAGCCCTAAGCAGTGCTACGACAATGGCTACACTTAATATGAAACTTGACACGTTCGTTAAATGGAAATTATTGACATAAAAGGAGTTTTATTATTTAAATAGTCCATTAAGCTGAGTGATCACCGCTACCGAGAGATTCATTATGACGCTTGCCCATCTGTTATAATTTTAACAATGTATGAGAAAAAGTTAAATGATAAAGGTTGCTTAATAACTATAAATCAAATGTGGTATCAAATTTTCTAAATACAGCCTTAAAAAAACCTTAACATCTCCAAAGAAAAATAAAAACGTAAATACTATCTTTATAATTATTAGGCTTTTGGATAATAACTATGTAGTGTTATATAATTGTAGACTTATTTTCTCAAAGTCATCATCTAGTTTGAATATGTAGCGTGAATTCAATGAATATGATTAGAGCGATCGCAAAAAGTCGACATCAGTGTGTTGTTTAAGATGATCAAATAAGCTTACGAATCTTGAAGAAAATCCCTTGGGTACAAACTCTAAATATTAGACAGTGAATAGACACTGATTTCTTATATAGTAAAAAGGAAAACAATTGAAAAGTAAAATTAATTTTACATTATTAATGTATTTTATTTTGGTTATTAAAACCAGTGCTTGATTGCTTATTAGTAACAAAGAGGAATAATGATATGTACGCTATTGTCGTTAATAAAATAATGTGAATATGGCATCAGAGTTTACATGCTAAGTAATATAGAACCCACATTATGTAATTGAAAATCCCTTCAAATGGAAAAGTCTTTATTTAGTCACGTACTGAATACGATCACGTAAGCTTTCCAACGATAAGTAAATTTTATGCATTTCAATATCGGAAGAGCCGACACATTGTTGAAAAGACAACTTATTCTGAACTTTCTGCTCCCTGGTCCACCATTATATTACCATACCATGTATGATTTTCTATCAACTTCGACTGCATGTTTTGAACTGACTTTACTTTGGTATTTTTCTACAAGAATTTGTGTTTTAGAGTTATAAAGTCGTTATTTTACTTGTTCTTGCAATTTTCTGAATTTTTAGAAAATTGATTATATTTTGGAGAGATATTATGAGCTGGAAAGCAAAATGACTGCCGAAACAATAGTGCATTCAATGAATGACAGGACAGTTCAAATAGCTCTTTATCTATTCGAAACAATTCCAGCAGTGAATGAAACTGTAATAATAGGACCTAGTCAAGACAGATTGTATTAAACTTCAAGAGTTCGTCATGCTATCAAGCGAACCAAAGTCAAGCGAAATCTTTAAGAGCATTTCAAGTAAAATAACACAAACATTGAAACACTGTACAGTTGAGATTAATTGAGGGCTTTGTTTTATATCTAACAAACATTCTTATATAGAATCTTTACGGTCGACCGAGACATTTTTGAAGTTCATCGACATTTTAACAAGGATCGTCACTGAAACATCGGCCACACATCTGACGAATAAATCTACGAGACGTTGTTTAGTCTACACTTACGAATTGATGAGCAATCCGCGATGCCCATCCGTCGCTTTGTTTCGAAATTGCGGCTTTTATTTTCTTTATGCGTAAGTAAAACGGTACCAATTTCAAGTAGAGTCTTCTAAAAAACTATTGCGGGTTGGATTTGACGAAAAGAAAACAGAAAATTCAAATTGTACTCCAGTTGGGTGCAGGACGTTTACATAAAACGGGTCCTTACTTTAGTTAAAAATGAAACTTTGTATGAAAAGAGAGTTGTAAAGACGAGATATATCGCTTTAAATAGAAGTTGGGCTTATCCTTTCGGTGACAATACTGGGACATATAAAGTAAGATTTTTGTCGCCCGTCTCAATCGAAACGAAATAAAAAAATGTGCAGTCTCATCGTCTTGTAAATCGGCAAAAGTCTGTTTGTAAGTTATTTTGAGTCATATCAGACACTATCGGATAATATGTGATGGCATGGCCCAATAAAATGAAATGGAAAAAGTATCTCAATTACATACTTCTACAAAATTTTCTCTGCCTCTCAAGATTGTCTTTAGTTGTTACTACTTTAAATTAATAAGTTGTCTTTAATTATTTGTTAAATTGTTTGTTTAAAATAAAGTTTTTGTTATGTTTTTGCCATTGTTGAAGGCAATGGGAAAGCCTGTGACTTTATGATGCGACACATGCAGCTGCTTCCATCAGCCTGCATTTTACGGACAGTTTTATTGTAAGCTATGTCTCTAACAGTTTTCAGTTGGAAATGTTGTGGTTTTCGTTTTAGTACTTACATTTACATTGCTATGTTTAGCGTATATTCCCAGGGTGTGTCCTATCTAAACGTCCTCATACTAAGCTTTGATATAGTATTCACAGGTGAGCAAAATAAACTGAATGAGTTTTATTTATATGCGCCAAGTTTCCGTGAATTTCAAACACAAATCATACAATGTAACTAAATAAAGTTAAGCTGTTAATATGCTATAAATTAATGTTAAAAATAAAATAACCAGCTTATGCAATTTAACTCCACCAAAAATGAAAAGCAAATAACTATATTTTGATAAATACAATACTTCCTAATAGAAAAATAACTGTCGTTATTACTGGCTGGTTAAATATTTTAAGGAACAAGCTAATGGTTTCTTTTATGTAATTACTTAATAGTTTCCATTTTGGAATCGTGCCCGATGCGAATGGCGTGGAAACCCGAATGGCGAGCTTGCGATCTGTTACAAAGAACCCTAATAGCATTCATGGCAATTTATGTGGGGTGTATACTTTCGATACTGCTTTATAATTTAAACTATAATGTCGGTAAATACCATTATTGCCTGGCCATTACCTATATGTTAGTAATATATGATCAAACGAACTTCCAAGTGAAGTTCGATCATTATTATATGAGTCGCTTCATTCGAAGATATATTTAACCATGTAGTCCCCTTCCCTTGCGTTAGCAACTACGCACGTCTTTTAGATAAAGTTTACCCTACTTTATTTTTTTTTTTTTTTTTTCTTAGTGTAGGTAAGTTGGTATTGTAGGGTAAGGTAACCTCGTTGTGTATGTCAGATAAAGTCGTCATTATTTTAGAGAGCAATGGGGTTGTGAATTTTCGCAAATCTGGTTAGGGTTCTGTTATATCGAAATAACTATTACTTAAAATATAAATTAAAACTGCTTAGTTTTCAGATTGCATTGTTTCATATTGCATTGACGTCAATGCAATATGAAACCGTCGTTGTTTTCTTTATCGATTCCAATGGTTTTTTCCTCAGTTTTGGATTGGACTTCCGTCGGACATACTATCTTTGTAATACATAATTGATAAGTCAATATATTCTTATTTTAGTGTAATAAATAGTTTTTTTAAAAACCATCCTCCGACCCACTCCGTAACAGTGGTGTCAGAAGTGGGATACCAGTGTTGATATCGTCGTAACCGTTCCACTGGTACTCCCTATCGGGTCGTGGTTATCCTAAAAACTGAAAAGTGACCTTCTACGAACTTCACGTTGCCGACGAACTAATCCAACTCCGGGGTGTCCTTATTTTCGCTAAGCAAAACCACACCTCGACAAACTCAGTGCCATCTCCCTAAGACGAGTCGCGACAGTAAGCCTTACGAGTTTCTTGCGTAAGCCTGCCGATCGTCCAGAATCTTCGCTGCTTCCATCTCCGAAGGGCTCAACATACGTGAGCTCTGTCATCGTGATATCGCCGCAAGGAGCGGGTGATTGCCCTTGCCGCCCTGACACGCGGTGCTGCCACGTGGTGCTGCCACGTGTAAGCGTTGATCACGCTCAGGTGTCGTGCGCCGCCACCCCGCGCTGTCCCTGACGTCGCTGCTGCTGCTGGCCGCGACGCTGTACTCCTGCTCCAGTAATCGTGCTAGCCCAGTGCCAAGAAATGCGTATCGACTTCGTGTTCCTGTGTCTGTGAGTAAAACACATTGATTTGCTGTTATCGCTACCACATTCTAAATTACTAGTAGGTATTCCTATTACCTAAGGTATCACATATCGTAAATCCTATCCACACCTAAATATTTGTGTTACACATTTACCTTTTACGATCTTCTTTTAAGTTCATAATGTCGACAGAATCTAATGAAACTACTACCTCTAAGAAATCAGCGAAAATTGCGTTGAGCGAACAGTTTCCTATCAAGGTGCTTTGTGATTTTATTAGCCCTTATAAAGGAGAGCGTGAAACTCTTACCGCTTTTCTCACCAATTGCCAGAACGCCTTGGATCTAGCATCACCGAGTCAAACCATTTTATTAACAAAATACATTCTATCGCGCCTAGAAGGTAAAGCTCAGATCGCATGCTCTAATAAAATATTCGAGGATTTCAATCAATTGAAATGTTTCCTTAAACAAAATTTCGGTGAGAGAAAACATTACAATCATTTGTTGCTAGATTTACAGTCGTGCAAGCAATCGGCAAATGAAACTGTTGCGCAATTCGCACTTCGTGTAGAAAGTTGCCTTACCGATCTTCAATCAGAAATTTTTAATTCCGAATCCTTAAAAAGGGATATACCCGGTCGTATCGCTATGACCGAAGACTTGGCATTATTTCATTTCACTATAGGGTTGAATCTACGACTTAGTAATAATGTCAGATGCAGAAACCCAAAATCACTAAATGATGCGATTAACGTGGCTCTCGAAGAAGAAAAGATCCAAAACCTCGTATATAAAACATCTATTAAACTTAAATGCAGGATCTGTGGTAAACCCGGGCACTCGGACTCTGAATGCCGGGAGAGACAAAAGCGCACGGGTCAACCACATGCTCCGTCGGACCCTCAACCATCAACATCGTTTAATAACTCGGGGTCTCAACTTTTCTGTAAATATTGTAAAAATAGAGGTCACGATATTACTCAATGTCGCAAAAGAAAATATAATAATGAACGGCGTAATACATCCAATTCTGAGAATCGCGATAGACCGGCTGCGATGCATCATATTACATTCGAGTCGCCAACGTCATCGGCACGGTCATCGGCCCCGTCACCGACACCTTATTATATTCCTGGTGAAAACGGTGACGATTCCAATAACTCTTTAAACTAACCCCTCGGACTACGAATACGTGCCGTCGTTTTCCGAATAAATTAGGCACTCGTACCCTTACACATAAATTGCATAAAAATGATATCTCATCTCAACACGCTCTCTCGAGAGTCTCTGAATCGTTGAGTCAAAACCATACCTCATCTCAACCTGCTCCAAAGAGAGTCCCTGTTTCGTTGAGTCGTCCCTCTGTTTCATCTCGACATACTCCTCCGAGAGTCTCTGTCTCGTCGAGTCCAAACCCTATCGCATCTCAACACACTCTTCCAAGAGCCTCTGAATCGTTGAGTCAAAAGCCCGCTTCATCTCAGCATGCTCCAAAAGGAGTCCCTGTTTCGCTGAGTCAAAACTCTGTCTCATCTCGACACAGTTCACAGAGAACTGCTGTTCCGTCGAGTCAAAATACCATTTCACCTCGACGCGACTCTAACCGAGTCCCTGTATCGTTGAGTCCTAACCTTCCCTCTCACAATGAATCCGATGTGTCGCACTACACTAAAGAGGAAATTAAAATTAATCCTGAAATTCCTGTCTATGAGATATCTTCACACTCGAAGAAGGTATCTTTGCCACACGTATATATAAGTACTTCTGTTTCGTCATCATACAGATTCCTAAAATCAGATCGTTTAGAATGTACCACGGACACACACGATGTTCTTATCGATTTTCAGCAGTGGCAATCACAACTGTTTTGACGGTTGTCATACGTGCCGTACTCGTTACCCGATTGGTGCTCCTGCTGCAACTGTCATGACGTCACAACCGCTAACGGACGAACGGCCGCCCCACTAACTAACAACATTCGTATTCTCACCATCTTGCACGCGCGCGCGCTCCGCGATCTATCTCAAGAAAACCCTTTAAACGCGTCAACTTGATCGATATTCTGCTAGGAATCCCTATTCCGAGCAGTTCGTGACCTTCAGCAACAACTGTGGTGAAATCAGAACGCAGGCGGGTCATCGGCAGCAGACATAGCAGACCAAGGTACGTGCACGTGTTTTAGTTTGTTACTGCTGCACTTCCTGAACATCGTTTGTGTCATCGTCCAGCCTCTCGGGCTGTCCCAAGTGTGTGGTTACTCATCGTATCTATCGCGACTGCACATTTTTATGGTGCCGAAACCCGGGACCCGCCATTATACGATTTAATTTTCAACCCAGTTGGACCTTAATAGTTACTGTAAGATCTCAATATTAGGCAATCTATCTTCCTTCGGTGCTTAATATTATAATTTTCGGCCTATGTTAACTATTTTAGGTATATCGTATCGTAAATATCGATCATAATAAATTCCTTTGTTCGTGTAACATTTTTTGTTCGTAGGTAGGTGTAACGAAATTATTTAAACGTACCGTGCTAGTAGTCTCGAGTCGTCAGCGGCTTGCGTTCGGAAACGCAACCAACACGTTCCGCCTTCGGGAAACGCGATAATCCTCTTCTTGAGATTATCGTAAAACCAAGGCAAGACTATTTAGCTACATTCTTTCCTATTGCATAAAAGAAAAATTGTGTCAATAGGTATTACGAAGCCTACATCCGTTTAACTTCAAAAACTAATCAACTTAACAATTTACATTGAACAAAGGATTTATGTTGCGCGTTTTACTCAGTCTATAATCTGTATATATAATATATATACACATACACATTAACCATACTACCGGTTAACTTAAGTACTCGTGTTCTTATCGTGTTTACATCTTTATAAGCAGGTAGCGCTCATCTGTTGGAACCTTGTATCGCCGACTATTCGTTATCAGTTACCGATCTTGCTAATCGTTCAATAATGTCATTATTGTTAGGTAAACATTCGTCTCGTAAACAAAGTTGCTTTAAGAAATCGAAATCTCACTCTACGGACGATGAATATACAGTTCAAGATTTATCACAGTTACGTAGAAAGCGTACTTTAGCTATGAAGCGGTTGGATAAGGCATTGGAAATAGGTTCATTAGCAATAAGTGATGACTCACAACGGAATTTATTTCTTTCTTATTATCAGGAACTTAAACATATTTTAGATAGCTTTGAGAGTGCTCACCAGATTATTTTGGAGCTGTTAGATGATCCGGATCATGCAGATAATTCGCTCCAGGATACATTTGACGATAAATATTTTGAAATATTATCTATTCATCGTACTTTAACGAAAAGTGAACCTCAAGTAAATAATAAACAAAGTTCTTCATCTTCGAATATCCGTTTACCGAAAATTGTTCTTCCAACTTTCAGTGGTGACATCAAGAAATGGCCTGAATATCACGACACTTTTAATGCATTGATTCATAATTCTAGTAATCTTACCGATACGGAAAAATTTCATTATTTATTCTCATCGTTGACCGGCGATGCATTATCTGTTATCAAGGCATTCCCATTAACTTGTGAGCATTACAATGATGCCTACCAGGCCCTTGTTACTCGCTATCAAAATAAACGACCTTTAGCTTTTACATCATGGAAGGACCTTTTAAATATTAATTTTAATACTACTGACGGTAATGAGTTTAGAAAATCATTGGACCTGTTTGAGGAAAATTTAATTATTTTAAAGAAAATTATTTTACCTGAGGACCGATGGGATTTTGTATTAGTCTACCACCTTCTCTCTAAGATAGACTCAAACTTGCGTTGCGATTTCGAGGAAAAATATCCTGATATGGAGTTTCCTCCATATTCACAGTTGAAGTCTTTCTTACACTTGAAATGTGAAGCGCTTTTACGTGATTCTCATTTTTGTGAAGCTAATAATAAACCTTCGAGTAAGCCACAACAACGATCTGTAAAATCTTACCAAACACATAAACGGGCAAACGTGTCTCATGCGCTTGTGGGCAGTACTGATAAACCTCAAGTTGCCACAGCAAGTACTACAAGCCGTGAACCTCCTACGTCACAACCAGTTAGGTGCGCGTTTTGTGGTGACACTCACTCAATCTCATCATGTCAAAGTTTTCTAAATAAACCCGTAGATGAGCGGATATCTATCGCAAGCAAAAGTAATTGGTGTTTCAATTGTCTTCGAGCCTCACATCAATTAAAAGGTTGTACGTCTATTTTTAAATGTCGTAAGTGTAACCGTAAACATCACACTTTACTTCATAAAGATAAACCGGTCGAGTCAAACCCAACCTCTTCATTATTTTCTAACAACAATAACACAACTGTTTTATTAGCAACTGCCATCGTGCAGGTACGGGATGCGGATGGCAAGTTCGTGTCTTTTCGAGCTCTTTTCGATTCCGGGAGTCAGATCAATTTAATTACTGACTCAGCTGCTAAAAAATTAAATTTAAAACTATCCAGTCCTACCACAACTATAAGTGGAATCGGTGAAGCCCCGGCTTCAATCTTAGGAGACATTAATTGCTCCATTGGGACTGGTTATCAAGTTTTATTTAATTTAAATATGCACGTAATGTCGAAAATTTGCGGGGACCAACCAATAGCTCAATTAAATACATCGGGTTGGTCTCACATAAATTCACTATCGTTAGCCGATCCCGGTTTTGACATTCCTGGCCGGATTGACCTACTGTTCGGTGCGGATGTATTTGCGGAATCGCTTCGTAATCGTAATATTAAAGGAAAATCACATCAACCCACCGCCTTCGACTCAGTCTTTGGATGGCTATTGCTCGGTAAAACTTGTTTAGATGTATTACCACCCGCACCATCCCTTACCCCAGATGAGATAACATGTGAACAACATTTTATCACAAATCATTCTCGTGACTCATCTGGGCGGAACATCGTGCAGTTGCCATTCAGGGACGAGTCCGAGCCTATGTTCACTGGTTCACGTGACATTGCTTTGCGTCGCTTCTATGCGATTGAACGTGGACTGTCACGTGACCCCGAATGTCATCGTCAATCTTGCGATTTTATGTCCGACTATCTAACTGCGGGCCATATGTCATTGGTCTCTCCAGATGACGTGGGGAATGGGAAATACTATATTCCCCATCACTGCGTCATAAGTCCTGATGGCACCACGACTCGCCTTCGTGTCGTATTTGACGCTTCTGCGAAAGATGCACGTTCTCGATCGTTAAACGAAAGTCAACACATCGGTCCAAAATTACAATCAAACATTTTGGAAATTCTCTTACGCTTTCGTGAACACGACGTCGTTTCTATGGCAGATGTGCGTCAGATGTACCGACAGATTACACTCTTCGATGGCCATCGTGACTGTCAGCGAATTCTCTGGAGAGCTTCGCCTGGCGAGCCTCTTTCAGAGTTTCGTCTGAACACAGTCACGTATGGCATCTCTTCATCCCCCTATCTCGCTTGCCGTACTTTGCGACAGCTTGCTGATGATGAGGGGGATTCTTACCCGCTTGCCAAGAGTGTAATCTTGTCGGACTCCTACATCGATGATGTCGTCACCGGTAGTCCGGACTTCGCCACTGCGCAAAGAACAAAAACACAACTTATCGCTCTCTTTAAAAAGGGAGGTTTTCATCTTCGGAAGTGGGTGTCAAATGACAATCGTCTTCTATCGGATCTTCAACCTGAAGATTGCCTCACTGATTCTGTATCGTTAGATAAAGTTGAACCGGCTTCTTTCAAAGTGTTGGGACTCAAATGGGATCCCTCAACTGATTCGTTTCTTTTTGAAGTTCAATCTTCACATCGGCCATGTACCAAACGGTCTATTCTTAGTGAACTCGCTAGAATCTTCGACCCGTTAGGATTCTTATCCCCCCTGACAATACATGTTAAAAGCTTAATCCAAAAGCTTTGGATTATCGGTGCCGGGTGGGATGATGTTCCCCCTAACGAGGTCATCAGTACATGGAACAAATATCAGGAGCAACTTTCTCAGTTGCACCATCTAAAAATTTCGCGTAGAATCACTCGTACTGATTCACAATCCTACGATCTACACGGGTTCTGCGACAGTTCGGAAACTGCATATGGCGCAGTCATTTATTTACGAGTAACAGACGTAGATAACAATTCTCACGTTCATTTCGTTTGTTCGAAAGCTCGCGTGGTGCCATTAAAACGTACCTCATTGCCACGTCTCGAACTCTGTGCTGCAGTTTTGCTTTCAGATCTGTACAAATTCGTTACAGAAACTTATCTGTCTCGTATTCCTATTTCAGCTGTCTTTTTGTGGTCCGATTCCACCGTTACACTCTCTTGGTTGCGTTCACCCTCATGTCGTTGGTCTACCTTCGTTGCCAATCGCGTGAGTCATATTCAAGAAATAACAGCTATTGAATATTGGCATCACGTGTCCTCTGCAGACAATCCTGCAGAAGTTTGTTCGCGAGGCCAATTTCCAAGTGAACTTCTTCACAACTCGTTATGGTGGGCGGGGCCACGATGGTTATCCGAGCCGCACGAGACATGGCCATCTTGTATTGACAGCGTTACTAATGACGAGCTGAAGGTTGTTGAGGCCGAGACTCGTAAATCTCCTGTGTTAATATCGACTGTGCATCCTCGGGAACAACAAGTTTCAATTATCGACAATTTATTAAATCGTTTTTCATCGTTAGAAAAAATCGTTCGTACCTTTGCGTACATCTATCGCTTTCTTCAAAATTCTCGAAACCCGACTATTGCTAACCGTAGTGCGTTTCTTAACAATTCAGAACGTCATCATTTGTATCGCATAGTCGGTGATCAGGTTCTAGCATTTGAAGAACTTTCTCCTTTATTCGTACAAATCGAGGCGGTTTTAAATTCACTCACCCAACGCGCCAAATGGACCAAGAACTCAAAACCATTAGGGGTGGGCTCGCTTGTGATCATTAAGGATGACAATCGACCTCCTCTTGCATGGTCACTCGGTAAGGTTACTGATCTTCTTCCTGGCGCTGACGGAGTAGTTAGAGTTGCAATTCTTAAGACCGCTCCAAGCAATTCTGTTAAGCGACCGCTAGTTAAACTCTGTCCTCTACCTATAGAGGATTAACGTATTATTTAACTTAAGATTATTAAGCACCGTAGGTTAGGTTGATTAGATTCGTAGTTCAGTAGCTATTAAGGTTTAACGTTTTCTTCCTAACTTTTCTATTTATATTTCGTATTTTGAAAATACCATAGGTATTTTGGTGGGCGGTATGTTTCGTCATCATACAGATTCCTAAAATCAGATCGTTTAGAATGTACCACGGACACACACGATGTTCTTATCGATTTTCAGCAGTGGCAATCACAACTGTTTTGACGGTTGTCATACGTGCCGTACTCGTTACCCGATTGGTGCTCCTGCTGCAACTGTCATGACGTCACAACCGCTAACGGACGAACGGCCGCCCCACTAACTAACAACATTCGTATTCTCACCATCTTGCACGCGCGCGCGCTCCGCGATCTATCTCAAGAAAACCCTTTAAACGCGTCAACTTGATCGATATTCTGCTAGGAATCCCTATTCCGAGCAGTTCGTGACCTTCAGCAACAACTGTGGTGAAATCAGAACGCAGGCGGGTCATCGGCAGCAGACATAGCAGACCAAGGTACGTGCACGTGTTTTAGTTTGTTACTGCTGCACTTCCTGAACATCGTTTGTGTCATCGTCCAGCCTCTCGGGCTGTCCCAAGTGTGTGGTTACTCATCGTATCTATCGCGACTGCACAACTTCCCTTTCTGTTCATCCGTTGTGTCTTCTTATAGATACGGGAGCGAGTATTAGTTTGGTCAAACTGTCAAGTCTAACCAAAGTGCCTGAATTATCTCACGAAATAGCGAAGATAAAAGGCTTTAATAACGTTGGCACTTATTCAGAAACTTTAGGTACGTGTCAAATAAATTTTATTTGGAATAATAATTGCCACGAGTATAAATTTCATGTAGTTAACGATAATATTAATTTAGAGTACGACGGTATCATTGGTAGCGACTTTTTAAATTATTTCAAGGCCAATATAGACTACACTTCACAATCGGTTCATATTTGCGGACAGAGTCTGGACATAAACTATATTCAACCGACTTACGTCATACCCTCTCGCTCCGAAGCGGTCATCGAATGCGCAGTGTCTAATTACTCGCGTGAACATTATAAAAACAATGAGGGCCTATTATTAGATCACTCAATTAGCGAAGGTATTTATATTGCAAATTGTCTTGTAACTATAAAACCGAATAAAAGAATTAATGTCACCGTATTAAATACTACTAACTCTGATATCCAAGTCCGAAATTTTAAGGTCCAGTTAACACCTCTTGAACTTGATATCACCACAGAATCCGTTAACGCTTTATCCTATTCTGAATCTGACAGACCACAAAGGGTATTAAATCTAATACGCTGTTCTCACCTAAACTCCGAAGAAAAGGATGCCTTGCTAGAATGTTGTTCTGAGTACACCGACATTTTTCACTTAGAGGGTGAACCTTTATCATTCACAAACGCGATCGAGCACACTATAGATTCGGGCGATGCGCCCCCTATTCATGTCAAATCCTACCGTTTCCCTGAGTGCCACAAGGAAGAAGTGGACTCACAAATCCGCAAGATGCTCGATCAAGATATTATACGTCCGTCAACGTCACCTTGGAGCGCACCTGTTTGGGTAGTCCCTAAGAAGATGGACGCTTCTGGAAAAAGAAAATGGCGTATAGTAATAGACTATCGCCGTCTGAACGACGTCACTGTCTCTGAGAGTTACCCCTTGCCTCTTATCACTGATATCTTAGACCAGTTAGGCCACTCAAAATATTTTAGCACATTGGACCTGTCAAGTGGCTTCCATCAGATCAGAATGAACCCCCTAGACGCACAAAAAACGGGGTTCTCGATAAACACTAATTCTAGCACTACAGGGCACTACGAATTCTTGCGGATGCCTTTTGGGCTTAAAAACGCCCCATCAACCTTCCAGAAGTTGATGAATACTGTTCTTTCTGGTCTCCAAGGCCTCCACGCATATGTGTATCTTGATGACGTCATAATTTATAGCAGTAATTTGACATCTCATATGGAAAAAATCAGGTTAGTCTTTGACCGCATCCGAAAATTTAATTTAAAACTTCAACCGGACAAGTGCGAATTCTTACGACGCGAGGTCGCTTATCTTGGCCATATAATCACAGATAAGGGTGTTTGTCCAAATCCCGAGAAAGTCAAAGCCGTCTCTCAATTCCCTACTCCCAAGAATCCGAAGGACATAAAATCATTTCTAGGGCTAGTCGGCTACTATCGTCGTTTTATTAATAACTTCTCCCAAATCACTAAGCCATTGACCGCCCTTCTGAAAAAGGACGCTTTATTTCAATGGTCGCATAGCCAAGAACAAGCGTTTACCACCCTCAAGGACAAATTAACTTCAGCGCCTCTGCTTCAGTATCCTGATTTTACGCAACCATTCCTTTTAACTACTGATGCCTCTAATTATGCGATAGGAGCAGTACTCTCTCAGGGCGCAATTGGTTCTGACAAACCCGTCTCGTACGCATCGCGCACCCTAAATAAGGCCGAGGGCAACTATTCAACTATTGAAAAGGAGCTCCTAGCAATTTTATTCGGCGTAAGAACATTTCGCCCTTACTTGTTTGGTCGAAAATTCAAAATAATTACTGACCACAAACCTTTAGTATGGCTTTTCAATGTCAAGGACCCAGGATCTAGGCTTATTCGATGGCGTTTGAAACTCGAAGAATACGACTACGAAATCGTTTATAAGAAGGGTAAACTAAACGCAAATGCTGACGCTTTATCTCGGTTCCCTGTAAATGTGTTACAAGATAACGGAGCTTTCGATTCAATTATCTGCAATCCGGCACCGACATCTAATAACGAAGAAGACTCAAACGATTCCCCATCCATATCGGAAACTTACGAGCAGTTCCTTAAAATTATAAAACACCCCGATGTGTCATTCGACACCGTCATCCGAGAACACAACGAGTCCTTAATGAAAGCGAAGTGTAAACTTATTGCTTATCCGACATCCATTGACCTAGACGAATCTGTGCCTTATTGCAAGGATATTATGGACGCCTCCACTAGCGAACCTAATATTTGCGACATAGAACGCGAACTAAACACCTACTACTCCACTTCTAACGATAATCATTTATTCACTCATTTATTTCTGAAAATAAATCATTATGACGAAATGAGTTACAAAGACATATTTAACCTCCTTCGTGACTATAGAGAAATGATAAAGTATTGGTACATAGAAGAAAAAGAATTCGCGATATCAGACTTTACAGATCCTTATACGAAACTATCTTACACGAAAATTTATAATATTTTATCGTTTCTATTTCACAACACAAACATTAAAGTCAACATCTACCGTAATTCTATACGATACCCGACCCCTGACGAGGTCAAACAAATTCTTAGAGATAATCACGATTCTCCTCTGGCTGGCCACCCGGGTATTTCGCGCATGTTTGAAAGAATCAAAACCCAATTCTGGTGGAAAAACATGAGGCAAGATATCGAGGATCATGTGAAAAATTGCCGCTCTTGCCAAATTAATAAACCTCTTAGGCAGACAAATAAGGCCCCCATGATTATCACGTCCACAGCATCTCGACCTAATGAAAAACTCTATCTTGATTTAGTCGGTCCGCTCCCTGAAACACATGAACACAAATATAAATTTTTGCTTACTTTGCAAGATGACTTAACTAAATTTTCTCAGGCCTATCCTATGCAATCCTGTTCCGCAGAAGAAACTGCGAGATCTCTAGTCCTATTCATATCCCATATGGGAATCCCTAAACTAATAATATCCGATCAAGGCACCAACTTCTGCTCTGATGTCTTCAAACAACTTGAGAAGCTGTTTAGCATTAAACACGTGTTCGCTTCTCCCTATCACCCTCAGACATGCGGTGCCCTTGAACGCAGTCATTCCACTCTAAAAGAGTATCTCAGATCTTATATAGGTGATAATCAACATACTTGGGACCTTTATATCCCTAGTGCTATGATAGCATATAATTCTAATATACATAGCACCACAGGTTACTCACCCCTGGAATTGCTTTTCGGGTTCAAACCCTACCTACCTTCAAGTATCGATACACTCGATACTAACACCTATACGGATTACATCCGGGCTCTTAATCATCGACTATACTACAGTCGTCAGAAGGCTCTCCAAAATATTCAAACCTCTAAAGAGAAATCTAAAACTTATTACGATTCCCGCACGAAACCATTATCCTATAAAACAGGTGACATGGTATACGTCCGTTGTCACCATAAGCAGAATAAGGCACTGTCTCCAGTATGGAAAGGTCCTTACAAGATAATAAAGTTAAATGGCAACCATTCTGTTACACTACTTATCAACCGTAAACACGTACGTCACCACTACGACGAAATCAAGCCAGCCGGTGACGTAACAGTATAAAATTAGCAACGTAACGAATGATACATGAGCGCTTCATTGTTATTTCAGATCGACGCTGCTATCGCCGATCACATGCGAATATGTTTCTTCTATCGTCAGCAGTCCCGGCCTCTACTTTGATAAGCTCTTAGATATTAAGTTTACTAATAGTGATTGGAATGTAATAGCATACGTAGATATAAGTCATGTACAACCTAATTTAGATAAGGTCGAATTTTTATTTGAAAAACTTAACGTATTTTGCAACTCATTAACTTCTTTTAAAATACAGTCCGACTGTATTAATTCGTTATCCGCTTTAAAAAATCGTCACATTCTTAACGTAAGCAAATTCTCTTCTATATCGTATTTATTGGCTGATGAAAAACCCAACAAGCGTTTTAAAAGAGGTCTCATGGACCTCGGTGGCTCACTGCTGAAAACTATTTTTGGCACTTTAGATTCTGAGGATGCGCTAAGATTTTCAAAAGCCATAGAAGAAGTACAGACGGATGAAAAACGCCTTGCTCACCTCATGAAAGACAATATTCACGTAATTAAGTCGACTATATCATACTTCAATAACACTATATCTAAGGTGAATGAAAACGAAAATCACATATTACGAAATTTAGAAACAATCCATAAAATATTAGAAACGGTAACAAATAGTAACGATAAATTAGAAATTAAATCCGAGTTAAGTTCTTTGTTACATTCACTAGAGTCTATCATAATGACCTTGTCTTTCGATATTGAGGATATTAATAATGCAATTCTTTTCGCGAAACTCAACGTTTTGCATCCGACGGTACTCAGCCCGCACCAATTGTATAGTGAATTAGATAAGCATAGGAACAATATTCCTAACCATTATGAACTCCCTATACCTTTAACGTTACAGAATATACACGGGCTAATCGATATTTCGCAACTAGCGTGTTTTTTCCATTTAAATAAAGTTATTATTGTTGTTAAGATCCCTCTAATATTACCACAAGCCTATGACCTGTATAGAATAATTCCCCTACCTGTTCCTTACGATATGTCGAAACCCGATACCTACATTCTTATCGAGCCAACCAGCTCATATGTAGCGATCACAGCTGATCGAATGTTTTACTCACTCATAACAGACATAGACAAGTGTAAAGTAATAAGTGATAAGTGTTATGTGTGCATATTAACTAATGTGTTTTCAGCGATCGCGAATCCTACGTGTGAAACGATTTTCTTAAGTGATGTAATCAGTAAACTCCCTG
Source organism: Autographa gamma (assembly GCA_905146925.1). Classification (NCBI taxonomy): domain Eukaryota; kingdom Metazoa; phylum Arthropoda; class Insecta; order Lepidoptera; family Noctuidae; genus Autographa; species Autographa gamma. The sequence continues at coordinate 6,591,699 of LR989858.1, forward strand.
ACATGTGTGTAACAAAACTTATCCACGGCTCAATCGATCTATTTCATAAATTAACTCTAAACCGCTGGATTTTTGTACAATCAGAACCTGGCAAGTGTCATGTAACTTGTAATGATAAAGATATAAATTCCGACGTTATTTTGTTTGGTACCGGTATCTTGACCTTGCCCAGGAACTGTAGGGCTTTTTACAAAACGTTGCAATTTGCCGCTGTAGGCGAAACAGTTATTGGAAATGTTACTAATAAAATATCCAATTTCAATATCTTACAAGATGATTGTTGTGAGCGATCCAAGTTAAATAAAACTTTACAGCGATTACCCTATTCAAAACTTAACAACTTAGACAACCTCGATTCACTATTACGAGCCAGTATACATTTGGACTCTTTTGAAGAAGAGATTAATAAAATAGAAAACCCATCTCATTTCCAAACTTACAGCACTCATTATTTGTCTTTTAGCCTATGCATCTCTGTATTAACTTTGTTATACATCCTATACAAGAGCCGTAAGTTCCTTCTTTCAACTAACACCCCATGTTGCATTCAAATATTCAATCAATGTTATAATAACAAAAATAATTCAGTTCCCGGTTCTCAAACCGTAATTCATGCCGATACAGTAACAACAAGCAATGAGGACGAGTCAGATTCTGTAGAAGGCATGCGGGTGACGCCAACCCCTATTAAGAGAAACATCCTGTTTGGCAAAACTCACAATAATTAATTTGTAATGAATGCACATGGTTGGGTCTTTCTACATTGTTATCATCTAATCTATATTTTAATAATTGTATTTCAACTAATAAATAGTATCTAAGTTACTTTATTGTTAACCCTACTCTCGACTTTCATAAGTCTGGTATGAAATATTAAATAAAGATAATCAATAGTAATGATCGTAATTTTAGAGTAATTGTTCTGTTTCCTTACTAGCTATTTCCATGTCTTCTTATCTTAGGTTAATCTTAAAAATAGTAAAAATCTCGATGTTTCATTGTAACCTTTTCTATTCTTATGTTTGTAATTAATATAGCGAATACATAATATATATACCTATTGTAATGCCTCGACGTGAATCCAATCTAGCGCCCAAGGTTTAACACATATTAATGACATCTCTCATCACTTTCAAATGTGATGATCGAACTTAACGGGGGGGTTGTTATATCGAAATAACTATTACTTAAAATATAAATTAAAACTGCTTAGTTTTCAGATTGCATTGTTTCATATTGCATTGACGTCAATGCAATATGAAACCGTCGTTGTTTTCTTTATCGATTCCAATGGTTTTTTCCTCAGTTTTGGATTGGACTTCCGTCGGACATACTATCTTTGTAATACATAATTGATAAGTCAATATATTCTTATTTTAGTGTAATAAATAGTTTTTTTAAAAACCATCCTCCGACCCACTCCGTAACAGTTCTTTGGGGCGGGTTGGGAAGTTATATCTTCGAATGAAGCGACTCATATAATAATGATCGAACTTCACTTGGAAGTTCGTTTGATCATATATTATATTTCGTCGCTTCATTCTTCAGATATATTTAACCATGTAGATGTTAAGAGATAATTAGATTTGCGGTATCATGTAAATAAATCGCAAGAATTTTGACATGAATATTTATTTACTTTTTAGTTACATAAAAGTCTTTTATATTTAGATTCTTTTTTAATTTTCAATCACTTTCTTTAGACTAATTATAATTAACTACTGATTGCATACTGATTCTGCAAACTCGGCTTCATTGATTATGTTAAGTTTATAGAACTTTGCGAACGATTGAGAGCGGCTGGTCCATCCGGCGGTCTTTCGTATTGTATCAATGCACACGCCAGCCGAGTTTGCAGAAGAAGTTGAGGCGTGTCGTGTACTGTGTGCACTGAATACTGATGTATCGACACCGCTCTCTGATAACACCAATTTTATCCATCGACTTATTGTTTGAGCTGTAGCTGCCTTGTTAGGTTTTTTAATTGTAATAATTAAGTTGTTTATGTTTTTATCTCTTATATTTTTTGTAACATGTGAAGGATCAACTCAGTTTCCAAATAAAATATGCAGGATGATTCAAATAAAAGCAGATTTATTAATATAATTCAACCGTACAGTTCAACTCGTGGTTAGCAAGTGCGTGACAGCGATAACCGCCGACAAGAGACGTCAAGTGTCAATGTCGCACCGACGTTGACACATTACAATCGATAATTTAATAATTAGTCGATTATATTACGGTTTATAAATTTAAAAATAAAGAAATTAACACATTACTTTATATCGATTCTTACTGTACATTATATCGATTCTTACAGCTCGGCCATCCTAATAAGGGTGGGTCCTCACACATTGATAAACATTACCAGCATAGGTACACAACAATCAATACAATCTCTAGTAAATTAACATCGATTGCTCATAATTAATATTATTATAATTAACGAAATTACAATCACAGTACTTATAAATAATAAATTAAATAACTGTTATTTATTCACTTCAAATTATAGCCATAAAAGCTATAAGTTCTAATTCTAGTACTAGCTCTCATCACATTCAGGACCGCCGTCCAAAATCAGGATAATCTCTCGTGATCTGCGTCGTATTTAATCGGACGCTCGCGACCTATACTAGTACAGTCTGCCGTGATCTGCGTCATCTGCACAACTAGTGCTGACGCTCACCGCCCATATCAGTATAGTCTGTCACGATCTGCGTCATATCTAATCGTACGCTCGCGACCTATACCAGTACAGTCTGCCGTGATCTGCGTCATCTGCACAACTAGTGCTGACGCTCACAGCCCATACCAGTATAGTCTGTCACGATCTGCGTCATATCTAATTGTACGCTCGCGACCTATACCAGTACAGTCTGCCGTGATCTGCGTCATCTGCACAACTAGTGCTGACGCTCACAGCCCATACCAGTATAGTCTGTCACGATCTGCGTCATGTTTATCCTGGCGCTCGCAACCTATACCAGTACAGTCTGCCGTGATCTACGTCATCTGCACAACTAGTGCTGACGCTCACAACCCATACTAGTATAGTCTGTAGCGATCTGCGCTGTTTATATTTAACTATAAAACTCTTATAATGAATCTACTTAACTAATGCAATGTTTTACACATAAAGTACTAAATATTATTATTTCTGTATCTATTACATAATTCTTATCTCGTTTTTATTTATTTACTTTTATCATTATTACAATCACTGTCATCTGTACTATTATTAACATCGCTATCGTTTTCACATTCAAATCCCTTAAAATTTAACCACGGATGTATTTTATCAATTGGAACTATATTCTCATATTTTTTGGATCCCTTTCTTGTAAGCGGAGTATCCTCCACTAAAAATCTATCGTTAGGTAGTATTTTAACTATTCTGTAAGGACCATGAAATTTGGCTAGAAGCTTTTTAGATTTTCCTACCCTATCTTTGTCAAAAGTTGTTCTTTCCAATCTAACAAGATCTCCCTCGCTATAATTCCTTGCCGGTTTTCTATGCTTGTCGTAATTATGTTTTGTCACCTTTTGTGCATCTTCAATTTTACGTATAGATTCATTTCTTAGGTCTATTAGGTCATTACCGCTGACTCGGTCTATCGTTGTATTAATTACATCACTTAGCAAATTTTCCGTGACACATTTAACTTTATATCCAAATAATAACTCTGAAGGACTTTTACCGGTTGTCTTATTAACTGATGTATTTAAACCTAACTGTATCTCGTTCACATACTCATCCCAAGAGTTATCGCTTTTATCGTGACACTTAGTACTGAGAGCGTCCAAAATTGTTCGGTTAAATCGTTCGACCTGTCCGTTTGCTCGCGGAGTTGCGACGGCATTTAAAATGTGCTTAATACCAGCATTTTCTATAAAGTTTTTAAATTTGGCACTTGTGAAACATGAACCTCTGTCCGTTATCAATCGTGTAGGTGCTCCAAAATAACTAAAATATTCTTTAAATATGCGAATAGCGGTAGCAGTTTTTGTGTCTCTAACGGGTTTTATGGCAATGAATTTAGTAAAAGCGTCTACAATTATCAATAAATACATGTTGCCTCTCCGCGAACGAACAAACGGGCCTAGATGATCGGCATGCAACGTGTGGAAGGGTATGTCTGGCTTGGGAATAGGATGTAGAAATCCTTCTTTAGGTCCTCCAGGTGTTTTATGATAAGCGCATTCCAGACAAGCACTAACATATTTCTTTGTAAATCGTCTCATCTTTGGAAACCAAAATGAATCTTTAAGTCTTTTTAATGTTTTATCATGACCGAAATGACCGACGTCGTCATGATTCATTTTTAACAATTGCCACCTTACTGATTTTGGAACCACCCAACGTAGTCCATTATCAACTATTCTGTAAACGTAATTACCCTTCAACTGATAATTTTTATAAACGTCTACAATAAACGCAGTATCTTTATTCGATAGAATTTCTTTAATCCTTTTAATCTCATCATCGTCACTTTGAACGGTAGCAATCCAGTCTTGAGCATCCACAGTAAGTATGTCTATTATGTGAATTCCGTCTACATTCGTAGGTTCATCAACAGGAGCACGGCTGAGAGCGTCGACGTGTGACATATTCGAGCCTGCTCTGTATTCTATCTCACAGTCGTACTCCTGCAGTTGCACCCACCATCGGCCTATTCTAGGTACTAAATCTCTTTTTGTCATTGTAGTCCGTAATGCATTACAGTCTGTTATTATTTTAAATTTTAGTCCCAGTAAATAAACGCGAAATCTACTTAACGATGCTATTACCGCAAGAGTTTCTAAATCAAAGGAGTGTAATTTCTGTTCGTCATTTGTAGTTTTCCGACTGTAATAAGCTACGGGTCTCATAAGTCCGTCCTGGCTACGCTGCATCAGAATACCTGCAATGCCATACTTTGATGCATCGGTATGTAACTCCGTTTCTAATTTGCTATCATACAACGCAAGCAAAGGTCTTTCTGTTAATTTACCTTTCAGAGTTTCGAATGCTAACGTATGGTCATCTGTCCATTTCCATTGAAACTGCTTTTTTAGTAAATCCGTTAATGGTCGAGCTATCAGTGAGAAGTCTTTTACAAAGCGCCTAAAAAAGCTTGCTAACCCGATAAAGCGTCTAACATCGTGAACGTTTTTAGGTACAGGGAAATTTGATACAGCGATTGTTTTGCGAGACCCAGGCCGTATACCTGATCCACTAACTTCAAAGCCTAGGAAATCGATTTGTTCATAGAAGAAAAAACATTTTTCTAGTTTAAGAGTAAGATTCGCTTCGCGAAAAATATTAAGAACCTCTTCTAGTCTGCCTAAACCCTCGTCAAATGTTCGCGCTGGTATTAAAATATCATCCATAAAGACTAATGTGTAATCTATTTTCGACAAGATTTTATTCATTGCTCTTTGGAATACTGACGGCGCGTTCGTTAGTCCAAAGGGCATCCTTTTAAATTGGTATTGACCGTCAGGGGTCACGAAAGCCGTTTTGTCTTGGGAGTTTTCCCCTACTGGTAGCTGGTAGTATCCTGACGCTAAATCTAAACTTATAAATACTGAGTTACCAGATAATCGATCCAATTGATCATCGATCAATGGTAAAGGGAAATGCTCCTTTTTGGTTTTTCTATTTAATGCGCGGTAATCAATACAAAGACGTTTATCCCCCGTTTTCTTCTTAACAAGAAGAACGGGGCTAGCATACGATGAATTAGATTCACATATGATATCTGCGTTGAGCATTTCTTGTACCATTGACTTAACGAGTTCTCTCTCCGGGTAAGACAGTCTATAGGGCCTATAAACTACCGGTTTCGTATCAATCAAGTCTATTTCCATCTTTTCTACATTAGAGTAACCTAAGTCCATCATATTACGTGAGAAACATTCATTATACTTCTGCAGGGTGTTTTTCAATTGTTGGATTTCACTACTAGACAAATGCTTACCGTAATTTAATGATAAATGTGTATTTGAATCGTTAAAGTCCAATATATTAATATTCAAAAATGTATCCGTATAAGAAGCACGTGTCATCAGTGTTCCACGTTTAAGTTCCAATACATTATTTGATATATTTTGTATTAATAGTGCGCCAGTACCGTTTAGTATGTTGTATTCACCTGGCATTAAATAATATTCCATTCCGGTACAACTCCGCAAAGAACCGTTTACGTATACGACACCAGAAAATTCCTTATCAGTGTTTATTTTTATGACGCATGTGTCACGTGGTGAGATTGAGACATCATCGAGAAGTAAAAGTCTAAGTTTCGTAGGTAAGGTTCGTCCAAATATAAGAGCATCGCTGGTTTTAGTTATAGTAATACTCGGTATTTCAGTAAAGCTATGACCAATCAGAACATCATATTTTATCACGCTGTCTTCAACAATATAGCTATCGATTGTCTCCGTTATACCTTGAATTTCTATCCTAATTACCGCCCTGCCTATTGGCATAACTATATTGTTTCCAATACCACGCAATGTAGGTAGTTGTTCCGATGACCAATGAATGCCTAGCCTATTTGCGACACTATGACGTAATAACGTGCATTGGCTACCTAAATCAACATACCCTCGCATAGGTTGGTCGTTAATTTTCAAATCAATTAAATATTTATTATTACTTACATTAGTCATTGTATTTAATGCCAAAATCGTCTTTTCTTGATTTATTTCGGGTTTAGACGTATCGTTACTTGGTAATCTTGAACAGTTAGTAGATAAGTGCCCTATTTTATTGCAAATATTACATTTTAAAATTTTCTTTGTGCAATTGAAACTGTAATGACCGGATTCATTACAATTGTAACAAGTAACATTCTTATTGCTGTCATTTGATCTTATTGCTTTGGAGTTCGACGTTTGCTTAGAAGAGTTACCAACATAAGTGCTTATCCTTTTATCATAGAAAGAAAGAAAGAAAGAAAAAGCTTTTATTCTGCCACTTATAGGCACACACATTAAATAAAAAGTAATAATAAAAATTAAAAACAAACAAAAAAAAAAAAAACAAAAAAAGAACACAACTGCGATTTCTGCTCACTGGCAACACCACAAAAACACGAACGTCACGAACTACGCAATTGACGCGAGAAATGCCAGTGAGCAGCAATCTAATTTTAAAATTTAATGTTAAAAGATAATGGGAAAGTGTGTGTCCCACCAGTGCCAGAACACGGACATCACTCAGCGTGATTGCTGCGATTAGGAAAATCGCAACACTGATATTATGTGACATCCGTAAGTGACGCCAGCGTCATTCGGTCGGCGCCAACCGTGTTCTTGTTACAAATTCTGAAGAAGCGGAGCGTTTCACATTATAATAATAATAAAAATGCATTTATGTCGGAGTATTAGCCGCAACACCAAACTGGACTCCCTTCCATCCAATAACTTGACAGCTATAACTATGGGGTGAGTAAATAAAGAGCTTGAAGTGAGTTGTAAGAATGAGTGTAGGTAATGATTATGAATGAGGAGGAAAGATGTGATTATATGTGTGATTATACAGATTTTTGTGTGTGTAGTAAAAACTTTTTTAGATGTAAAACAAAGGTACTCTTGGATTTCAGGCTGCGGATCGGAGGTGGAAGATCATTCCAGCAATGTGTTGCGGCATATTTGAAACTACCTCTAAATGCTGCAGTCCTGTGCCAGGGCACAGATAGGGGATTTGTAATTGACCTCACCGTAAACTTAGAATGGGTTTGTCTCCAGCTTAACTTATCATACAAGTATGAAGGTGTTTTAGTGTATATAATTCCAAAAAGTAAAGAAGCTAGGTGTAACCTCCTCCTGTCAGCCATTTTGAGCATGCTATGTTTGTTTAGGTAGGGGGTAACATGACTACGCTTGGGAATAGTTACACAGAATCTTGCACAAGCATTTTGAATGCGTTGTATAAGCCGAGCTGTACGTGATAAAAGACATGGCCCATACACAGTATCACAATAGTTTAACTTAGACAAGATTAGACTATCCACCAGTTGCTTCCTAATGTGTATACTAAGGAATTTTCTTATACCATACAATATTTTAAGCCGGTAAAAACAGTTACTTAGGGTCTTTCCTATGTGAGCCTCAAAATGCAATTCCGGATCCATAGTTAAACCAAGATTGCAAACAGACTCTACTCTATTAATTTCCCTATTGAGGATCATTATTTCTGGCTTAGCAGATAGTATGTCCTTTATTTGCTGCCTGCTACCCAGCACCATAAACTTAGATTTATTTGGGTTTAGCACCAGAGAGTTCTGCTTTGACCACTCAGTCACTCTTTTCAGGTCTTCATTTATTTTATGTACCGCTACTGATGTTTCATCAGGTTTGAAAGTCAGATAGACTTGTAAGTCATCAGCATACATGTGATATTTACAGTTCACAAATGACTGAACAACATCAGCACTGTATATAATATAGAGTAAAGGTCCGAGTATGGAGCCCTGAGGCACACCTCTTTCAACAATATGTGGCTCTGAGGTCTTTATACTGCCATCATCCCCCCGTATCTCAACTGTTTGTGTTCTGAAAGATAGGTAGCTATTGAACCACTTTACTGCCTCGACAGAGAAACCATAATAGGAAAGCTTAGAAAGCAATAAAGTTGGGTCTATAGCATCGAACGCCCTGGAGTAATCCAAAAGGACCAGAATTGCACCCTCACCCCGATCACGAGCCTCAAGAATATTTCCCACAACGTCACACAACGCTGTTGCAGTACCCCTTTTCTTGCGGAATCCTGACTGTAAGTCAGGGAGAATGTGGTTGTCCTCTATGTATGATACTACTTGTGTATATACAACACGCTCCAATACTTTGGACAAACATGGCAGCACACTAATAGGACGTAGGTCTTTCATAGAGAGAGGGCTATTAATTTTAGGAATGGGGCGCACCACTGCACACCTCCAAAGATCAGGAAAGGTATTTGTGACGATGGATCTATTTACTATGTCTGTTATTGTTTGCAAAGTGGCTGGCATAGTTAGAGAGATCATGTCCAAAGAAATGCCATCATTACCCTGTGCATTGGTACCTATATTTTTTATAATTTTTTTAATGGACTCCTGGTCCACAGGCTGTAGTTTAAAAGTAGATGGTCCAAATCTGTGGTGCTCAAAGTAAGACAGCTGTGAGATGTTTATATTGCATTCACCAGGTACATCAAGAAAGGCCTGATTTATTGCATCGGGGTCATTAAATTTCCTAGGTAGTGATCTCTCTGTGTGGTTTGGCAATATGTCAGTCTTTAAGTTCCTCCATAGTAACTTAGGATTGTTTATGTTGTTGTTAACATGCTTTGTGAAGAAAACTTTTTTTTCCATAGAAAGGGCAATATTTGTCTGATGTTTTAGGTCTATATAATACTGCTTTTTAGAGTAGTCATCCTTTGACTTATGGTATTTGTCCCTTGCCTCATCCCTTAATTTAGAAAGCAGACGTATATTAGGTGTAATCCAAGGCGTTGGTCTGGCCTTGACAACTGATGTCTTGACTGGAGCGTGTAAGTCATACAAAAGCGTGATCCAGTAATTGAAAGTGCTAACCATAGAGTCAACATCACACATATCGCTGATCTCAGACCATGGGATTGAGGTTAGGTCAGACGTGAAGTACTCCTCTAGTATATCTTTAATAGGTCGATAAACTATAGTCCTTGGGCGAGGTTTTAATTTTTTAAACAGTGACTCGCATGTGACGAAGCTGTGATGGCCAAGGTCGCTATTGGGATGCACTTCTATATTTTGGACGCTTAGATCTGTACATATAACATCTATTAGTGTACTGCTATCTCCAACAAAGTGTGTTTCAGTAGAAACCACCTGACTGAGACTCACGGTGACCAAAAATTCATTAAATATCTTTGTTTTGGTGTTGCAGATATCTAACATGTTGATGTTGAAATCCCCCAGAATTATCACATTATCATATGGTGCCAATGAGCTAATGCTCTCCGTTAGCCCCTCAAAAAACCTGACAACATCAAACCAAGGCGGACGGTATGCAGTGCCAATAAGTAACTTCCTGCCATTTACTGTCATATTTAGCCATAACTGCTCAATATCCGGCTGTACAGGATGCGTTTTTACACGCGCATTGATACCTGATCTGATATAAAAGGCTACGCCTCCGCCTCGACCCCCCCGTATGTTCAGTGGCCGAGGGATATGTTTGAGCCTATAGCCTGGCACACATGGCGCCCGCCCTTCCTCACCCGGACGCAGCCACGTCTCATTGATAGCCATGATATCTACGGCATGCCGGTCCATAGCAATCAAGAATTCATCTTGATTTGTTGCAAGTGAACCGGCATTAAATAATCCAAATTTCAAATATTTGCTACGCGTCATCTAGTAGATTAAGGGTTTGATGTAAATATCCACATGGTTTTTATTGGCAATGTTTAAAGACCTGTATACATAGAGCAATTTGTGTAAATAAGTTGTTTTATGATTATATCTGATTGTATATGATTGTACATACTAGCATAAGGTTTGAATATAGCAGTATAGGTGGAATTGTTAAATAATATATGTTATATAAATAGTAAAATAAATCATTATTATAATAATATATGATAAGACACTTAAATAAATAATTTTAAATTTGTAAGTTATGTAGAATAATATAAGTTTTGTATAATTTAAATGTGTGGTATATATATTTATAGTAATATAACTAAAGATGAGCATTATTGTGTAAATATAATGTTTTATTACACCACCAATGTAACACACACTTCCCCAAAAGACAAAGTACAATGATAGACAGATGTAATGTTTATAATAGACATTTAGATCACTATAATATAAAGAAAAGAAAAGAAAATACTTATAACTACAAAGGTACAACATGAGGAATTGTAGGTGTAAAAATAGACTGTATGTCAGCCTCATTCCGTACTTGTTTTGTGGGGTCCCCCGGTTTGTAACAAGCCAAAATTCGCCCGTGTCTAGTCCACACGAACCTCCAGCCAGCCTGAGCAGCGGCGTCCCGGGCGCGACGAAACAACTGGCGGTTGGTTTTGGTCAGCCGCTCATTGATATAAAACCTCTTGAGTGGCCCAGCCATGCCCAGGTCAGCATTGGTAGCTCCACGTCTAACCCTAGCACTTTTCAGGAGGTCGTCACGCAGGCCCCGTCTAGTGAGCCGCACCACAATAGGGCGCGGTCGAACCTCCACCGGCCCCTCAGAACTGGTCGCGTTCAACTGTCGTCTGCCGACCCGCTCTGCGCTGACTACATCGCGCTCATCCAGCTTGACACCCAGCTTCAGCCCAATTGTCATGATGACATGCACTGGGTTTTCAGCATCTGTCTCTGGCAAGTTGGAGATCTCAATATCGTTAGCGAGGAGATCCTGATCCCTTTCATTCAGCTGCTGACGAAGCTCCCCCACGACACTGTCCAGCCTTGCTGAGTCATTTGTTCGTTGTTCAAGAGCCCCAATCCTCTCCTCAAGTTTGTCCACCCGCTCGTTGTGGCTTTGCATGGACCCTTTCAGTGCTGCCAACTCTTCCGCCACACTTATCCTGAAACTTGAGAGTTCAGTCCTAATAGCCTTGAGCTCATTCAGGAGTAACTGATACTCAGAACTGATGGGAGGCAGCTGCTGCTGCGTGATACCTGCCATGTTGTTCCTGCCCTCAGCGTAGACCAAGTCAACACCAGTTTCAGGGGAATGACCTTCTTGTGCAGGGGTAGTTGGTGCACTTTCACCATTGGAGCTGCTATCACTACTCATCTGACTGCGAGTATCCCTGACTGGTGTTTCTGCCTTGTTGTCTCTTATTATATTTTTTTTACATTCCGGGCAGCGCCAGGTGGATGCTGCAGTCGCCTTTGGTGTTAGGCCAACACAAGCTTTGTGGTAAAATGCCTCACCACAGTTTGAACCACAACACCTAACGCCATCTACCGGTTTCAAAAAGCGACCGCATCCTCCGCACTTGACCATTGTCGTAGTAGTTGCAGTAGTTTAGACTCGGCTTACTAGGTGGCGCTATTTTATGTTTTTATATTGGTTGTCACTATGTGAAATCTATGTGTTTGTAAACACCATGAGTATAGTACGGCCAACACTTGTAGTTTTTGCACTCACTTATTATTGTTAAATTAGGAGATTACTTAATTTGTGTTTATAACTTTATTTTTAGTTTAGTTTAGGGTAGTTTAGTGTTCTAAAACAGTTTGAAGTTAGTGTTAGGTTTTAATATGTTAATTTTACTTATACCACTTCATAATAGCACTGGATAACGTTTGTGTATAAATTATAAACTGCACTTATAAGTTTTTTTATTAAATTACTGAACTTTAACACAGTATTGTATTTTATTTAGAATATGAGAACACAGAGCGTACGACCAAACTTGACGTCAACGTCACTTTTTCATAATTTACTTTAACCCTGTTATCTGATTCACGTGGTTGTTGTTTAATGGATTGAAAGTATTTTAAAACCTGTTCCGGCTCCTCACATTTTAGCGCTTTTGCCCCTAATCTTAAGCTACGATCCTCTATCCCATATAATAAACAATCTACCGCCCGTTTACCTTTAATTTCGCATCTTTGTAAGAGATTAATTTTTTCATAAAAATATAGTTCCAAAGAATCATTATATTTAGCCCTCTTAGACAACATCTCCGTCAAAAGTTCTGCATAATCGTCACTTGATGGAAATGACTCAGTCAACTTAGTTTTCCATTCAGACCACGAAAACGACATCGACGGCAGAGTTTGATACCACGTTTTTGCCACACCGCTTAGCTTAGGAAGTGCATAATGAATTGTTTGGTCATCACCCCATTTATATAATCGAGCACAATCTTCCACTTTGCTAAGCCATATGTCAATAGTCTGACCTTTAATCATGGGATCAAACTCTGGTATAACATTACCAAGCATAGGAAATTTATTGCCTTCTGGCCGATTGTTAGAAATGGATCTAATTAACTCAGTTAACAATAATTGAGTATTATCTTTAACATTAGAACGACTCACATGGTTATCTTCAGGTGACGTACTCGAACCGTGATGTCTACGGCGTCTGGATCTCGAACGGTTTCTTGATCTCGGTCGGTGTCTTGAGCTTGAACTATCTCTTGAGCTCGTACGTCGGCGCCTCAAACCCGAACGACGCGGAGTTCTTGTTGTAGATCGTCTCGTGCCTTCTTTGTCCAGTTCACCAACGCTGTCTTCAAAGGAATCTTCATGATTTTCTAATGATCTTCTAGGAAGTTTCTTTCTTGTACCTTTTTCGCGACATTCCGTCTTTGAGCTACGAATGTGCGATTTCTTATGAGTTTTTCGAGAATGGCGTCGTTTACGCGTTGATTTTTCGCCTTCACGATGTGTATTTTCAATATCTTTGTCCATTGTTCAAGTTTCAAGTTCACGAATCTTTTCGTATGATGTGACTTGGCGTGGAAATAACTCGTGGGTTTTGTTAATCCCACTTCTGAGCTGAAGGATCAACTCAGTTTCCAAATAAAATATGCAGGATGATTCAAATAAAAGCAGATTTATTAATATAATTCAACCGTACAGTTCAACTCGTGGTTAGCAAGTGCGTGACAGCGATAACCGCCGACAAGAGACGTCAAGTGTCAATGTCGCACCGACGTTGACACATTACAATCGATAATTTAATAATTAGTCGATTATATTACGGTTTATAAATTTAAAAATAAAGAAATTAACACATTACTTTATATCGATTCTTACTGTACATTATATCGATTCTTACACATGTATATAATCTACGAGTACGGTAGCAGGGCAAATATTCTTATTATCTACGAAGTAGGGGAGAAAAAGTACAGGTTGATCTCTACCTGGGGCTGAAGTTTTAATAAGGTCTGTTATCACTATCTTTACTCCATTGGGCGAAATATTTATATTCTCTAATTTTATCAGGGACAAAGTTTGGACTCGCTGTGCTGTACATAAAGCCAACAAAATTACTAGTTTCTTTGTTAGTTGACTAAGGTCTAGTTCTCGGTTCGGGTACCATTTTGAAACAAAATTAAGCACAAGTTGGGGATCCCACGTATGTGTATATTTGGGCCTGCTGGGTTTGAGTTTATAGGCTCCTTTTAATAAACGTTTGATGCACTCGTCAGAACCAATATTGTTGCCCAATAGTAGTGAGAGTGCGGATCTGTGGGAATTCAAAGATCCATACGAGGCCCCTTTGTTAAACTCGGCTGTCAAAAAGGAGATGACCTTTGCTACCGTGCTCTCGTAAGTGCTAATATTGTTAGTTTCGCAAAACTGCCACCAAAGTTTGTACGACACGCTATATTGTTTTTTAGTTTTATCAGAGAGCGATGCTAACATGAGATCTACTGAATCCGTGGGGATGTTACGTCGGAGGAAGGCTTCCCGGAGAGTATCGCTGCAGCCAGTGTAAGCTGGCTGTGGAACGGGAGCTGGTAATCCCTGGAAGAGGATAGGAGTAAGTTTTTACTGGGTTTGAAAAAAATTACTTCTGAGGTGATCAATTCATTAACGATAGGGAACCATGGTTGTGATGGCCACCATGGAAATACGAGTATACCACACGCCTCTTCGTGTATAATCTTATAAACGCTTTTAAGTAGTAAAGAGAATGGAGGAAAAGCGTAGAAAAAATATTTTTTCCAACTAATTGTAAATGCATCGACAAAAGACGCATCTGGGTCCGGAAACCAGGATGCGTACACGTGACATTTGGTATTGGCGCGAGAAGCGAACAAATCAATTAAAGGTTGACCTAGTTTATTAACAATAACTTTAAATGCTTGATTTGATAAGCTCCATTCTATATCTGGATTGATGATCCTTGACTCATTATCAGCTTCGACATTTTGTTTAGTATTAATATAGGATGCAAATATCCATATATTACGTTTCTCGCACCATTGCCAAATTTGGAAAGCAAGATCATTTAAGTGAGGGTATTGTACTCCTCCCATTCTATTTACGTAGCTAAGCGCGGTGTTATTATCGACTCGTAACAATACGGAACAATTAGATCTTTCCTTCGCGAAGGTCTTAAGTGCTAAAAAACTAGCCAACAACTCAAGGTAATTTATATGACATCCTCTTTCAGTTTCCTTCCACGATCCATGAGCGCGGTTACCCTCACAAAATGCTCCCCACCCTGTTTTTGACGCATCTGAAAATATTTCCAATTCGAAATCAGGGGTGTCGAAAAAATTTGTACATATGAATATGTTTTGTGACCACCAATTTAAATCATTAAGTATGAATCTTTCTAGGTTTATTTTCGCATTATAGTTGTTATGGAATCTATTCAATAGGAGGTATTTTTGGCGTTCGAGTGTTTTGGTATATAACCACCCGTATTTAACGGCGGGACACGCTGCTATGAGGACGCCTATTAACTGGGCGAATTCCCTTATGGTACAGGGAGGTAAACCAATGAACTTTTTAACAAGTCGAGCGATATTATGGCGTTTATCCGTAGGTAAGGAAACCGAAAGGTTTGTCGTATTATAAATAAAACCTAGGAATTTACACTCTTGCTGAGGAATTAATGAGCTCTTTTTATGGTTTATTACGAAACCAAGACAAGTTAACGTTCGTAAGGTTTCATTAACGTTACTGAGGCACTCTGTGTAAGTTTTGCCTATACATAAAATATCGTCAAGGTAAATAACTGATTTATGTCCTTTATATCTAAGATAGCTCATGACCTCCTTCATTATTTTTGTAAACACTCTGGGGGCAATAGATAGACCGTAGGGCATTGCATTGAATTCGTATGTTATTGTCTGCTTTTTGTCATTTTGGAATTGAAAGCGTAAGTATTTTCTAAATGCCTTATTAATTGGAATTAAAAGATAGGCTTCTTTGAGGTCTATCGTTGCAAGAAAACCATTTCTCGGAATAATTTTACAGACAATTTTATGGTCTTCCATTTTAAAA
Organism: Autographa gamma; assembly: GCA_905146925.1. NCBI lineage: Eukaryota > Metazoa > Arthropoda > Insecta > Lepidoptera > Noctuidae > Autographa > Autographa gamma. The sequence goes on from LR989858.1 coordinate 6,607,649, forward strand.
TGAGATTTTAAAACGAATTTATTAAATGACTTTAGATTTAAAATGAATCTTTTTTCGCCGTTTGGCTTAGGCGCCAAGAAAATGCGAGAAATGAACTGGTCTTTTATGGGTTTACAAACGTTAAGCGCACCAAGATCTATGAGCTTGTTAATGGCAATTGTCATGTCGCGTTGCTCTTGTTTAGACCAAATTTCTTTGGAAATAGTTTGAGATTGTATAACCCCATCTATTAAAGGGATATCCACCCCTTGATTAATCCATCTGAGGACAGTCTTATTATTAGTAAGTTTTGTCCAGCAATCGTAAAAAAGTTGAATTCTGCCTGCGTGTACCTGAGTCACTGGCGCCGTGTTGGGGCACGTTGCTTGTTGTTTTTTGGCTGGTTGGATGTTGGGGGAGCTCGGTAGTTGTTCCGCTTCTGTCCTCCTCGCCCTCCCCCTTTGTTCAGCTGGGAGCGAGAAGGCACCGACCAGTTTCCCTGGTAGCTGGAACGGTTAGCTGCAGGATGTGGTCTCGAGCTGGAACTAGGTTTAGGTGTAGGGGAAGGTTTCTTAATTTGTTCCCCTTGTTTAACAATCGCCTTTGAGGCTTTGATTTTTTCCGACAGATCATTACCGAAAAGCGTGTTGTCGCGTTCCGAACGATCTAAGAATTGTAGGAAAGACTTATCCAAACCGGGGAGTATGAATTTTACTCTAGACTCAGTATTTTGATGGTGCAGATCGGATAAGATTCTGCAACCGTCGCTTATAAACGTGATTGTTTCGACTTTGCTTTCATTGTTTATAAGCAGGTGTAAGCCTCTGTTTATCGCGGCAATGCCGACTCCCAGTTGCTGTTGACTAGCGCTCATTTTTCTGTCTCTGAATCTGCCCGACTCTGGTATGGCCGCCGAGACCTCCGGGTTGAGCGTTGGCGCCTGAAGTAACCGGCAGTTTTCCGGTATGAGGTATTTTTTCAAAAGTACCTCCCTATTATCTTTTGGCATACCTTTTTTGAGTAAAGGTAGCCATATTTTTGCGAGGTTCTCATGAATTTTCTCACCGAACTCGGGAGTCTCATCAATGGCGTCGCCTAGCGCCGCCAAAATATTTGGGTCCAGATTTTCGGGTGGATCAGTGGCCACGTCAGGATCGTTAATCTCGGCAGCGATCGGTGGTGGTTCCGGGGTTTGTGTTTCTGGACCAGAGTTTATCTCAACATCCACGTTCTCGGAATCCCGCGTTTCCCTTGGACCTGGAAACAGTTTTTATATCTGTTATGTGGGTAGTCCTCTCTTTGCATAGGGAAACATTCGTGGGTAAGTTAGAACAGTACTACACGCGATTCTATTTTCTAGATACCGTGTTTGTTCTAATAACAACCATTGTGTTATCATCTCGGATAACCTCCCGGTATAATACGACCTTCGTGTTGCCATCGCGGACAACCTCCCGGTATTATATGTTACTTTAACAAAGTAATCAAACATTATTTAGCCGTCGTGTTACCATCGCGGGCAACCTCCAGGCATATAGTGTACTAGTGTACATGGTCGTCGTCTATCTTCTTAATCTCACTCTTGTATCACCAAATATATGAAATAAATTACTTACTTGGATTTGGTTCCGAATCAGATGACGAAAAACATCTTAATCGACGGCGGTAGGCCTTATTTTCCAACCTCCTTATTTTGTTTCTGTAATGCTCGATCTTCTCTTCTGCATTTCGCTTCGGCATACTTGTTAGACGCTATACTACACACTACACTAAAACACTTTAATCTACTATTTTGAAAGTTAAAGACGTCCGTTCGTTGCTGCGCACGAAAAAGGAATGACGACTTTATCTGACATACACAACGAGGTTACCTTACCCTACAATACCAACTTACCTACACTAAGAAAAAAAAAATAATAAAATAAAGTAGGGTAAACTTTATCTAAAAGACGTGCGTAGTTGCTAACGCAAGGGAAGGGGACTACATGGTTAAATATATCTGAAGAATGAAGCGACGAAATATAATTTTAAATAAGTTATATAAAAATAAATAAACAAAATAAATGATGTTTGTTTCATTAAAGTTTTCCTTGTTTATGCATTACTTAAAAAAATATTTAGTTCTTGACCATTGTAATCTTTTGATGGAAGATATGTTTGGAGGAAAACAGTCAGCCAACTTGTGAACTAACATTCATAAAAAACAAATAAACAAAAAAATAGAAAAACTTTCATGAAGATACAATAAAATTATACAAAGTACCTTGTTTAGTTATATTATAAGGCGCCTATAGGTAATTGTCAGACAAATACGCAAGGGCCTCTTTTAAGTTATAACTTTGTAACTTGAGTATTTTCACTTTTGACGTTCGATGAGTGCTACTGTGTAGCCTATATTGAATAAAGGATATTTGTGGATAATTGTATAGTAAAAGGTTGTGCAATGTGATTTGAATTAATTGTCCATAGTATAACTATGTTACCTTTGGTATTCTGATATAGCTTGATTGAAAATTATATATTGTAGAGTTAAAATTGCTTCTCTACGTATTTCTATTTATATTTTTATTTTACAAGAGAAGGATTGTATATTCAAGTTGTTATGACCCGAAGCTGACTTTGTATTATCTTTTGAGTTAATGTTGAGGCCCAATAAATTTAGAACTACTGACAAACTTTTGATATTTTAGTTTGCAAAGTTTTGACTTGTAACAAGCAAATATACGTAAATTACGTTTTTTTGGATACAATAAACTGTATTTTGGATGTTTAGTCAACAATATAAAAAATATCACCTAGAGTTTTCTTTGAATATAGTCTCTATTTAAATTAATAATGCTTAAGCTAATTTCTAAGATCTCATTACATGATGAGTGAGTACTGTTGATGCGTATGTGTGATGTTGCGAAAGATCCAGTATTTTTTTAATAATGATGACGAAACTTATAAATCTGGCGATCATAAAAAGCTCAAGAAATATCAGCAAAAAACGGAGGAATTATAATCTCTCGTCACTCAAAGCTTCGCTCATGTTATCATGGTGTCTGACAACCGGCTGAAACATATTAAACCTTCTTTAAGATGATAAATGTACGCTGAGGTCGTATACATACGTACTGTACGGCCGATGTAAGTTGGCGAGGCTTACGAGAGATACAGTATATCGCCATCTCGCTTCCACTCACTGATTGTGTGTATTTGCATCGCTCTAAAACGGTTTTGTAGTTCTTTTCACACTCGCCAAGTTACGTCGGCGGTATAGTATTCGGCGTGTATTTGGCTGTCACGCGTCGCCTCGATTCTAATAAACGATTGTGATTGAGCACACCCCACTGTATCAGTTTTCAGATATGCTGAGAAGTCATTTTTTTGGTGTTACGTGGTTGGGGATTTTATGGAACATTTTTTCATGGATATCTCAGTTTTTCTCTAGACTTGTCTTTTTTTGATAAATAAGACAAGTCTAGTCTAGTTTAGGTACGTGTCTTATTTTTTTGTTCGTAAATTTGGTGTTTCATGTTATACCTGCAATTAAGGCATAAATATAGTTATACCTTACAAAGTTATATCATCACCACCCGCAAACGGATCCGATTATCGACATTTCTATTAATTTTGTGGGTAATAATTTTAATTGCTGTTATGACAACCCCTGCTTCCTAGTCTTCGCATAAACATTTTGGCAATTTTTTCACCAATAACGATATTATTTATAGAACAGAACCACAACTTATTCCAGCCGGCCACATAAACAACTAACAGCTTCATTTCATTGGTAATCGATTCTTGAGGATCACGCACTCACATTATCTGTTTTTATCGACTATTATTTTTACGACACACTTGTGTTAGTAAGCTTCCTTACGGGAAATGGTAATACGATGTCTTTTATTAAAGGCTGGGGGTAAAATTGTTATATAATGTTTCATTTAGCTAAAACTTTTTTTGAGTATGAAAAAGGACTTATTTTCATGAGACAGTATTTTCATATAATTTTAAGGTAAGTACTAGTTCTAGTTAAAGTCACTCGACGTAACTTTTTGTGGTCTAGTCTCTAGTGCAAAATTATACGACACCTTCAATTTTTACATTAGGACGACAGAGGGCAATAACCTGTTAATTTTTTTCACTCCGCAAAAGTGTCGAGAACGTGTAAACGAAGCTTTAAGTTATGTATGAGCAAAATAAAGCTTAATATTCTAGACTGTGTATGATGCATTCTTTCAACGACGTTCGCAAATTTTCTGCTCAACTAAAAGTCGTCCAAAAAGTACCAGTATTCGTGATTTTATATGAAGATTTTGTAAATAAATCCGTCTAACAAAACTTGTTAAGTAATTCTTATAAGAACGTGTCGCATCTGCATTTTTATTCTGAGTTACAAGATACCATCCCTTTGTTACATTACCTTGTTATACCTTTGCAGATGACAAATAACGATAACAAAGGCAATGCTTATGAAATATGTTGTCATTCCTCTCCGAAGTAAAGTGATCTACGTGTTGTCAAAGTTTGAGAGGCCTCGTGATTCACTCGAGTGTATTTACATGCGTACAGAAAAATATTTGAACGTGGGAAATCGTAAAAGCGTCTACGAGAGAGCATTGAACTGAGGCACCATACTCTGAAACCATAGACTGTAAGAAAATTATTGGCTATGATCATTGTTAAAAGAGTTGGAGCATACATAACGAGGAGCAACATTGTTACAACTTTACTACCTCCCTCTTTTGCCCTTTCTCCTGGGGTCAGCTTAACGTCTCATCGAGGACAGGCAATCGAATACCGTATTTCACTTAAAACGACTGCCTATTTGAGATACAACTTTTCTAACTTTTTATAATAATTTCATATTTCCTCCTTTTTTTTACTAGTCCGTTCTGTCCTACTGTAGGGCAAAGGCCTCTCTACCCTCCTTTCCTTCTATTTCTCTCTGGTTAGGGTCATCCACTCCCCATCAAAGAAGTCCAGCTCTTCTCCTATCTCCGTCTGGGTAGGCCCAGACTTAGATAAGATAGGAAAATAGCAAGAGACATCGCGGTAGGCCGCGATGTGTCTTGCTATTTTAGAGGGACCCATTAGGTCTTTCGTTTGGCCCATTGGTCGTCAGATATTTCCTTATCCAAATTTATTTACTAGTATCAATAAGATTCAAGGACTAAACATATAGTGTATGTAAAGAATTCCCAGTACACTTAGTGTTCCGTTAAGTAAACTTTCGTTGAATTGGACGATATCCAAATTGGTTATAAAATGTTTACTGATTCTGACAGAAAAATAAATATTGTGGCAAATAATTACCATGGTGTTAATTGTTGTGACACTTCATAAAATATTGGTTTATTTGTCTGTAAAAACAATGGATTGTTTTGAAGTGATTTACAAGATTGTTTTTCATAAATCAAATGTAGGTATATCTTTTATATGTATTTCTTTACTTGATTATGTATTGAAGATCGTTCGGAAGATAATATTGGTTACTGGAGGTGTCTGGCTATGTTTGTCAAAGTTAAACATAGTCGAACGTTGTGACCGGAAGAAGATCATCGCATCGGTAGTGTTTGGACAGAAATTACTTACATATGTAGTCACTTGTTACATAAGTAGTTCTTATGTAGTCATTATGTAAATAAAATTGTTCTTAGGGCAGTTGGAGATCCTGAGATGAAATTAGTATCTTTTTTTTTAATTTACACATGTTTTTGTTACTAAAACAAATATTGTGAAGAATTATTATTATATGAGAAAAACTATCGGCTTATTTTCCTCATAGACGTCGTTACCATTTTGACCTTTGCGATGTCTCATATTTTCAGTAATATGTCAATTCTCAATGATTTATTACATTTATGATTTATGAGGTAAAAGGCTCAAAATAGAATTGATTTTGATCTCAACGGTAACATAAAGGCAAAGGTAGAAAACAGAATAATCTTTTATAAAAATACAAGAAGCATGGTTCTCTAAATAGGAAAAACTTATTTATTTTTACACTCAAACGCAATTTATTTGAACACGTAAGTGTTTTCCGACTGATTTATTACACTATTTAGACGCTCAAATTAGGACGCAATCGGAATTGTACGTAATTTGTACCAATAAATACTAAATCCAAATTACCAAATTGTAATGGATTGGGAAAGATTTCATTTTCAAAGCAAGTAAAAAAACCTGCACGTGCATGTTTAGAATTAGTCTATTGATTATATGGTAAATGAAATTGTTTGAATTTGTTTACTGTTTTAATTTTGATTATTCTTCTCAAAATCATTTTTTTTTTAGATGTAGTATCCTTGTACCTACGTACCTACCTTACTATGTACTTATTTTTCAATTATACGATGGTGTTGTATGTAGCTTAGTATACCTGCTTGCATGCGGGTTTCCGGGCCAAAGCGTCTGACGGTCTCGACCGCGAGTACGGCGGCGGCTTGATGCAGGCCGTGTGCGAGGATCTGCGCGAGAGTGGCGGCCGCGGCCACGCCCCAGCCCCAGCCGCCCTCGGGGTAGTAGTGGCGGGTGAGGGTCAGCAGCTGGCGCGGGTCGAGCTTGGTCTGGCGCGTGGGCACGCCGCTCGCCGCCTCCAGCACCAGCGGCAGGGACCGCGTGCGCAGCAGCGGCGCGCCGCCCGACGACCATGACTCTTCCATCAATGCGCGAGCGCATCATGCGCCGAACGCATCACCGCCGCTCCGCACTTACGCCTTCGTGCTCTCTCATGTCCGACACATCACTTTTCTACACTTCTTTTGTTATCCGTTTGTTTTTATCGTCTTTTTATAAATTAATACCTAGGTAAACCATAATTATGTTATCACGAATCATTTTTATTTGACAATTAGCCTGGAGGATCACCATTTCGTTTAGAGTTAAAAGAAGATTCGTGTAATGAGAATTGAGTTGTTAATGATATTGTACACATTCGCCACTGTTATTAATTTGCCTGTAGCATGTAATAAATTCATCACTAAAGCTGTAAATACCGTTGGAATTAGGACTAACCAATAGATTTAGATGCTAAAATATTTTTAGCAGTAGTGTGGTGTGTGTAGAAGGATGCTTTTAGATACGATCATCTAAAAGAGCGTCTGTCTGGCTAGACGAACATAAATCTCCTCGAAATTGACCATCTCTTAAATACACTAAATCTTTACCAACTATCCCCTGCATTAGTTAGATTATTGTTCTAAAACACAGTTGTAAGCAATTATAGTAAAACACGAGCATTGAATTTGACTTCAAAAGTTGTTAGTTCAGCGCCGATGTAGCCATCAATTTTCTATTCTATGATCTCATAAATAAAAAGAAAATATAAAAGTCAAGCAATACCAAATATTTTTGCCGTCAATTTATAAGCGTCGTTTTAAACGACACATAAAAATTTAAGCCGAGGGACAAAATGAAAAGCTATAACAAAATATTATGAGTTACGAATAATGTTTTTGTAAATTGTAACTCAAGCATAGAAAATAATAAGTTTCTATACTGACTTTATATTTTGCATAGAAATATGTAAAGTTATAATGTTCGAAACAATAAATGCAAAGCGTAAACAAAATCCTTTTGAACGAACACACATGTGAATGCTTTATTTGAATGAATATTTTACATGCGCGAATGCGTTCAATAGTTTCAGTGAATAAATTATTGGCTGTGATTCAGTAACTGTAGAATGACAATACATGCGACCGGATTCATTATGAGACCAGAATTAGTCTTTATAGTGGGTATTTAATGTATTCAATCAAATTAGGTGCACGAATTAAACAATAAACTCATTTTACCCCTGTAGTCCTGTTATCTATAAGATATGAAAGTAAATGACAGTCGAATGCTCATTAAATTAATAATAAAAATATACTTTTACAAATTAAGATGCGTTTCAGACAAGTAAGCTCGATGAAGAGTATTAAACGCAAAATAAATATTCGCGAGATCATTAATTGCATGTTCGTCATTCCGTGATGACCTTTAAGTATACATGGGCAATTAATACATTCATAAAGATGATGATCATTAACTTGCCAAAAATCATTTTGATTTATGTGTGTGCCTCACTGAGAAAATTAACCCACGGTTTTTATATCATAATTATGACGCACACTTGTTATAAAGCTTGTCAGGAACGTCTTTCTTGTTTAATTTCTACAAACAACTCTGTAATCAATCTTTGGTTGACAGAGATAGTAGAAATCTGATCGATCAATGAAACAAATAGGGCTATCGTATGGCTTATTTATTACACACTAAATATAACACGAAGATAATGTTCTGTGTAATAACATGATATGTTACAGTTTTTGTCGATTAAATGGCGTGGAAACTGTGAAGAGATAGTTGATGGGCCGGTTGCCGCAGATTCCCACCACCGGTACGAATTAGATAAGGTTGTTTGTTCTTCGCAATTTATTGCCAAACATTACGGAGACAGCGGAGCTAAGTATTTGTTCCCACACCGTTGTTTTTGATCATTTGCTTGATGTTTTGGAACACTTATTGTGAGTTACGGGTTCAGATATGCCCTTACTTTTGGCAGCGCTATGTTTAGCTAGAGTCCCGCAGAGAGCTACCCATTTCCTAGACATTTCGGGTCTTGGTGTGACACTGGCCTATTGATATATTTCGTATGGATGACATGTAATGTATATAGGAAGTCGGATAAACAAGCTCGTAAAACAGAACTCGTTATATTTCCTGACGAGGGTGCGACCGACTTCATTTAGGAGACCTTCAGGCCCTTAATGTTTCCTCTGCCTTATTGCTTTACTATTTGTTGACAACATATTTTTAATTTCATGGTTCCGATTTCGTGAATTATTACTTCCACACAAAGTCCGGCAAAGCAAAACAAATAATTTTAGATACAACTTCTGTACTTTGTGCCTTATGCGATTGCCAACAATCAATTATTTTAAAGCAATTGTTTTCTTATTGTGTTTTGTTTTATAAATCTATTTTAGTTGTGCTACCAGTCTATATTAGTCAGTAAATATTGTAGTAGAGAAATGTATATGCCATACCGACGATGATAGAGTATTTATAGGAGGTAGGCCTCGTTGTCCGCAACTAATGGACTGATGGAACATCTGCGGTCCGCATAATTGTATTGGCCGTCCTCATACGTTACATACTCTAGCTATTACATAGCTATATAATGTATCACCACAAACAACATCTAAATTATGGGCCAACTTTCCGTTTTTGCTCCCATTAGAAAATTCCTTAATTGCGTGATAATTTTTCCCAACTGTCATGAAATTGGTTAGGTTTTTAAATAAATTCTCAATAAAATTTCCATTATAAATCATCAGGGGCAACTGGCTTATCACTAGGGATCTGACTGAGACGCATAATAAATTAGAAAGAAAATTTAAATCTCGTTTACGCAGATCGATCAGGGTTTATCAGTCGACAAATAAGATTCATTGAAATGCAATAGCTTTCTTTAATTAAATTTGTTGGATAAAGTTTATTTGGAATGCCAAAAGCATCCCTGAAATTTCAGGCAGAAATTATATAACGAATACCAATTAACATTATTTGGGACACTTTAATAGGCAGAAGTATTTTGACCTTTTTAACAGAATTAATGAAATGTAAGGTAATATTTCGGATGTTTTGTAACAAATGAAGTCGGGACATCTTCTAGAGATGCTTCGAATTATGAAATTTTTGGCCTTAAACGGTTGTCAGTTATGAAGCTTGGAACAGTTTAAAAGCCTTTTTATGAGCACTAACAGCACTTCTCTTGTTTTTGATTACTCCCTGTTTCGTTACGGGCCCTTATTAAGCGATCTGTCCAGACATCTCCAGTCCTGCTTTTTGTTACGGTATTTTAAATTTAATTTTTCATAACGGGTGCTTTTAATTTAATATTTTTTAGTACCAACATTTCACCATATTTGTATACATGGTTATATGCATATATAAAATTATTATTTTTTTCTTGTAAACGAAGCTTCACGTGTAAATAAATTCACATAGTTATTATGTAATATTGGATTTAGGATAAAATTTAATTTTAGGATAATTTATTACCCCATGTTATCCATGTAGCGTAAATTATGAAGATGTTGCGTTTATAAATAATTAATAGGCCATAAATGTCTCACGGTGTGATTGTTACAAATTTGTACCTCGTCTTAACGACGTATAAATGAACTATTTAGTTAATTAACGCCACTATTCGGGAGCGCATAAATGTCACTTTTACATCCACATAATTCTTTCCAAACCATTTCAGTCCTGTAAAATATATTTGGAACAAAAGAACGGAAGTTTGGTTTTCATTTATACAAAGTATATGATTTATGTCTTGGTCGTTTGTATGATATTAATTTATGATAATGGGAACGTATAATATATGGAAAATTAACTGTGACCAAGCATTTTAAAAATGAGATGAATTTATGTGTTCATTTTCTTATTCAGAATTTAATCAAGCCAGAGTTTGCTCTACATATTTTTAATCAAACTTTTTAGATGAATATTTATTTCTTATCGAGGCTTCTTTAATAAATATTTATAGATAACGAAAATAGTATCTAAATTACATAACTTCTTGTGTTCTATAGATTGAAACATCAAAGCTGTCCGCTGCCTTATTGAAATGAAATCAAAGCGAAGGTTTGAGCAATAAGTAGATAGAATTGTGTGGGCGCATATCTCTACGTACCGAGAAAGGACGATTTATGACAACTACCTACTCACGTTGATGTAAAGCTTCACTTTCATCAATGATGAAATGTAAACCGTTTAAATGTAATTTAATTTACGTATGGAATTAAGATTGATTCTCATATATCGTGCGTTTCATTGCCTTATAGAGAGTTATCTACAAAATATAATAAAAAATACAATATGAACTAGAAATTGTCTGATTTTATAATTAAAAGTAGCGACCTACCCCAGCTTGGCACGGGAGACAAAACTTTGTTTAACACATAAAGCTTCCCTTTGAATAACTCTATCCATTTGTGAAAGCCATATGAAAATACGTTTTTAGTTTTTAAGTTTATTGCGATGGGACAAACAGACGCTTTTGAGGACTTTGTTTTATAATCTTTATATATAAACTAGCAAACCAGGCGAACTCCGTTTCGCCACCAGAGTAAAAAAGATTTTCCCGCTTTTCTGTTGATTTTTTTCCTGAATTTTCTTTGCTACAAACCTCACGGAACCCGAGACCTTTCCAACGAATGCAAAACCGTGGAAATCGGTTCGTGCGTTCTGGAGTTATAGCGTCAGGAAGGAAAACCCGACTTATTTTTATATAGTAGATATATCTTTCTCTTGACCAGAGAATTAATTACATTTACTTATTTTCATGAATTATAAAAAAGGAATTAATTAATTATCTTAAGAGATTTAAGTGTTAATAAGTTAATCTCTGAAAGTGAATGACAGTATTTATTTAATTACCTCATCTCACCAAAATATTTATATAGCGGCGAATCTTTGATAAACTTTACTACCACATAAATGTTGGATTATCTACCACAGTGTTTATGACTCAATGTTTAGTGAATTTCAGAACTATATTGTAGGGTTCCGATTATGTTGAGATAGTCGTTAAATGTGTTTCATTATAAGGTCATTGATTGGAAAGTATTAAATACAAAAATAGGATAATAGGATTAGTAGGATTTACGGCCATTGTAACGAATTATTATAATAACTAAAGATATTATGTGCTTTGTTACACTATAAGGAAGCGGTGCTAATAGATTATTATATTATCCGAACATTATAAAAGTACCTAATAAAAAGCCCAATATCGAGATTAATTTATTTTTCCTAAGCTGTGAGCTTAGGAAAAACTAATGACATTTTATCTTTATATTGTTATTAGATAGTATCCAATACAAGCGGGTATTTACACAAGCAGCAATAAAGCTTAAATAGATTTATATGAAACTACATTTTCTCCCTATCTTTCGTATCAGGTGCATATTTATACGCACAGAAGGGCCAATAAAACGGCCGGCACTTGTTTTGTTCCATGTTGACGTGAATATGAATGTTGATAGGATTTGTGACGTCACAGGAGTTGCGGTTGACAGGAATCAAGTTGGTAACATATGCATTTAGGTCAGCCTAGCTGAGCTGAAACTCATGGTATGACATGAACTGCAGTTAATAGGGTTAGGCTTTTAGAATACGGAAAAAGAATGTGAAGTTTGCTTAAGATACTTAAGACCTACTTTTAGTTACAAAATAAGATTTAAAATAAAATATATTTTTAAAGATACTTTCTCGCGATCAGAAATAATTTAAATTGTGCTTGGATTTTAAAATTTCGTCCTTTATAAATAACATAAGGATGATTAAACACAAATAAAATCATTCGTAAATATTGTATGTAACTTAATGAAAAAGGAAATAAAATGATAAATGTTCAGCTACATGAATTTTCTTTATAAGCGTCATCAATATTTACGGCTTCAATTGATATTTTACGCGCCGGAATCGGAAAATGATGGAGTTATGATTTTATCAGATACATTTAAAAGATTTATTTCAAGAGTATTATGATGATAATAAATAATTTAAAACGCTAATAAATAGTACAAGGTATAAGAGATAACTAATAGGATTAACACGTCTTCATGCGCACGAACGATTTAATAGTGTGGCAAGTTTTAAACAATCTGAATAACCACATCAATCACAAAGCTCTTGAACGTCGAAAGTTTGACGCTCCTACATTATTCACCTTCTAGACATACGATCAATGCCATGTTATAACGAGCACCGCTTGACCAAACTCAGATATACGCTGTTATCGAAATGTACTTATTCGACTTCATAATCTGCCAGATAAAAGTGCACATTCGGACAATTTATTTGGCGAACACTAGCCGTTAAAGGAAGGCCGCAGGTCTCGCCTGGCGACGTCCCACGGTGCAAGACCAGGGATGATCAAATCATACATATTTTATTATCATGTTTTTGTGTCAATGCGACAATGAACAACGATTCGTTGGGTACGTTTGTAAGAATATCGTAAATAATTGCGACATTGTCACAGATACTTTCGTAAGATAAGAAAATCCTTCAGAAATCAGACTCGTCTCGTGCGAATAATAAAAGTATAAACTGTGAGGATTCATAAAACTTGAGAAATTGGGCGAAATATAGTGACGTTGAAAATTATGACTTGGTGATAAAGTTTTAGTAACGAGTGAGTCTCCGATATATCTGTCAGTTAGTGATTGGTTGAATGTATCACCCGACATTATTTTACTCACATATCAGAGTATCGATCTTAAATAAAGACAGGTTACGGTACAGCACAAGCAGAGCAAAAAGCGATGGAATAAATCGTAAATACAATGGAACATTTGTTACATACCATTGCGATCATCGTTATTAGTGTTTCTTTATCGCCGTGAAGGCGTCTATCGACAGTACATCACGTACCGTGGACGTAACTGGATTGTACACCATCGAACAATGCTTAACACAAACTTGATTGGTTTTTGCAAACATATCGATGTCGAGTAAAAAAAAACAAATTAATGTTGTCAGAAATTGGTAACAAAGAATATTTTAATCAGAACAGTAGGTAGTCTGTTTTGTACTATTTGGTAGGCATTTTTTGTCAGCTTTACTCAAATATTTTGCTGACCGTTTCGGGCCCATAAAAAAGTAGTGAACTTATTGTGACTAAACGGAAAGCTTTATATTACTTTTCTAGACCTGGCAATTGACTTAAAGCTAATACTAGACCATAAGATCTTTTTATCGGTCAGGCACACGGACTTTTACTACCGCAAAGACTGACAGAAAAGGTCTATGAAAATACTGAACATTTTGGGGTAGTAAACTTGTCTTGTTTAACAAAAATCCACCTACACCTTTCAGGCGGTATAGGAATGTGTTACGCTAGGTAGAACCTTAGGCGTGATGGGTATTGCAAAAGTAGCCTTATTTTTGGAACTTAGTAGTTCGGTAATTTGTCACATATGTGCGCTGTTTATGTTTCTGTTAGAATAATTTTGTTACTGAATAATAAATATAAAACGATTAGTTATCTTTATAACAAATATTGTGATGGTAATTTGACGAAACTTGATGCCTGTCAACAAAACATTGGAACTTAAAGTCGTGTTTAAGTTTAACGGTCGCCTGTCTAAGCTTTTTACGCCGAAGTTTACAAGCTTACAAAAAGTTGACTAAATCGGACTAGCGAAGTACCGAATCAGAATTATTGGGGACGTTTGGCCTGGACCCAAAGTCGGGGCAATACGTGATCGGAAATATTCCGAATTGCCTATTCATGACTATCCCGCATATGGAAAACTTTTGCACTGTCGCACTGAAGTTCATGAAAAGTAATCGGGACTTTCCGAGACTCAGTGTTTTCGTGGAAAAAGGGACAGAATACACCCCTTATGTTATAAAAATAGTGACTCAACAGAAAGTAAAGGAACGTAGCATATTATTTACGTACAGCCAAGCATTAAGCTCTGAATGCACATTTGTTTACTGAGCTAACATTCTGAATGAAAATGAAATTTTTGCTGGAAACTTACGAAGCGACTTTCGAGATAAAGACTTATAAGATGTGATTATTATTTCCTTTTTAGATAAACTTAATAACTGGGAGAGCAAAACTAATAATCACATTGTAATCTTGACTGTGCTTTCGACTAGCTTTTACTATAAATAACAAAGCAATAAATAATTATAAATAATAATTAAACATCGCTTAATAATTACTGATAAACATCACCAATTATAGAAGCTGATCATGTTAAAAGCATAATTTATGATCATTGTAAATTGTATATTCGATCTTATAAACTCCGATACGAATTTAATGAATGAAAATGTATTTTAATCACAGAGACCACAAAAATAATTTTTCAAATTGGTGTTCATTTACTGAAGTTAAAAAGTAACAAACATAAAAAAACATGATGTCAAATAGAGGAATTCCTCATTTTGGAGTCGGTTAAAAACACATGTACATCCGGCGTTAAGTAAGTTATCGAACTTAAGTTTATGATTCCATTTAATTACAACGGCCTTCCCTAGAGTATTGAGTCAAATAAATAAGTCTTGAGAATGGTTGGACATTAATTGTAATTTATAATTGAAGTAAATACGTTTAATAAGGTTTTACATTGACTGTGTGAACGAAGTCGATGGCCAAATATTTTTGTATTGAGGAAGTTATTGGATGCTTGTTGCGAGGTGACTAATTACCTAAAAGCCCTTTGTAGTGGAAGAACGGTCAAAAGTTTCCTCCACTAATTATGTACATTTGGTCTCTAGAGACGTCACAGTTGTCTTTCATCTCGGAGTTTTGTTTTTCAACTTTCCTACAGCTTTCTTTTGTTTTATTTTTGTTCTAATCTTTGATTTCGTAATCAAACGTGTTTACTGTCAGTGTGTGTTATTTTTATTCAAATATCGACTAAGTACACGTCATAAATGATGAGAACGGAAATTAATTGACCTAGTAATATTTAATCAATGTTAAGTAACTATAATATGTGTACACATGCGAAACTAGTTTTCGCTTCGCTTTAGATTTATGTGCGAGGTATTTAGCGGGTTATTTTCGAGTGCATATAAATTAGTTGTACATTTTTTGGCAAATATTGAATGATCGTGACAAGTGTATGAATTGAATGGCAGATTCTGAAGGTATCTAATTTGCTTAAATTTAAAGTCATGGTGGCCTAGCGGTTCAATGAACGGATTTGTATGCACGAGGTTGCAGGTTCGAACCCGGGCAAGTACCAATGTAACTTTTCAAAATTTATATGTACTTTCTTAATTATTTTAAGACATTTCTGACAAACGGTGAAGGAAAACATCGTGAGGAAACCTGGATTCCAAAATTTGGGATCTGAAATCGCCAACCTGCAGAGAGCAAGCGTGGTGATCAATGCTCGTGCCTTCTCTGTATGGGAAGAGGCCTGTGCTCAGCAGTGGGACGTTTATAGGCTGGATTATTACATCTAATTTGAATACGATGTTTTTATTTTAAAAATAAGAATCAGTAATTCAGCGTGGATAACGGAATAACATTAAAACTTGTATAATGGCATGGAAAACCTTGGTCTGAATAGATGAATTCCATGAAAATAATGGAAATGAGTTGTTTAGGAGGAAAAGTTTCCGCAATTCCGTCACTACAGTGGTAATAAAAATTCTAAGCGAATGTAAGGCGAAAATAAAAAGGTTAACAGTTCACTCTTTTCGTCTAGGGGACCGAAAGTAATTAATTAAATTTAAGGGTATTTGTAGGGGCCAAGTTTCAAGAGTGCCTTTAAAAATGGTTGATTTATACTTTAGCTTTAAGTTGAGTATATATTGTGGTTTTACTAATGGCACAGGAATTGCTGAAACGGGAAACGGGCGACAGTCGAGAAGAAAATCATAGCCTAATTATGCACAAGTGAGCTTAGCTTAATAATATTACCAAATTAGGAAACTTTTTGTTATAAATATATGAGTATCAATTACTGTTTAAGTAGTTATAAATCTTCATAGAAAGAACAAACATGTAAAGCTTGTGAGAAATTCTCAATAAATATAAGTTTTAATTAACAGATATGACTCACAAGGTCCATAACAAAGTGAAATCATGTCTATGGTTGTATTTATTGCTGTTCGTTTACGTTCAATTCAAGTTTGTTAGATTCCTAATTAGGCACGGTACTAATGTAGTTTGTATCGATACTTTCGAAAATAAAAACAGTTCAATGTAAGTGTGAGATGACAAAATAGGTGAAGTGAATGGTGAGCCTCCAGACGCAATAGGCACACACGTGCTCGATCGTGATTCTATCGGCGAGGCGGCACGACCGATCGCAGCCTAACGACCGGACCTCGGGCCACGGCCATATGTTGTTAACTTACACACCAACTAACAATATGACACTTTTCACTTTATATTTCCACTGGAGTACTTTGGTAACGAGGGAAATACTCTAAATTTAAAATTTCGAACTGCGGAAATCGTTTAAAAGTTGCGAGTAAGTTTGTGGGAACGTGCAAGTTCGTGCGGTGTTAGGTCAGGCACGCGGGCGAGTGGTGACGGCGGGAGCGAGCGCGCGACCGCAGCGCCTTGGTGTACAGCTTACACTGATTTTTTGTCGGAGGCATCGCCGCTGGCCCGCCGCCTGCTCCACATTCGACGACCGGTGTGATACGCGTACACTGCACTGATAGGGTTGACACTCACATGTGTACTCGCACTGTATGTCGCAAACATTGCTCAAGTTGAAGCAAACAATATTAGCTTTCTTTTCATAAGCATAAATGTAGAGTCAGTTAGAATTTGGTTCAGGATCACATGAAAGCTCAGATAAAATTTTATTTCGCAAAAATGGTCGAGCATGTCATGTTTTTGCAAATGCAATTATATAACTACAAAAATAATGTTTCATTAAGCAACATATGACGTCAATCGGCAGCTTTCATAGTACAACCACGTGTGAACCCTATTACAGATTCACAACTATTACTCGGCCGGCAACGTCAACCACAATAACACTTGGCAACTTTGCAGGCTGTTAACTTCTGCCTCTGGTTGGATTACCTTTACCTGCTACGTGTCCGATACAATTACGTACTAATACTGTTTCACAACACACACGATACTCGCTCTTATTAGCTACGATAAAGTAATCGGCACGTTATATGGAGATTAGGCTCTAAATGTTCGCTGCGGGTTACTTGTGGGTGTATAAAGTGCTACTAAAGCAATAGAGTTCGTTGATGTGTATGTAAACGATAATTTTCCTAACGATGCGCTATATTTATAGGGCCATTCGGGGACATCTTTATAGTCTATTTATGAGCGCGGTTCTGTAAAGCTTTAAGCACGTACATTCGGTTGTTCAACAAATAAATACTTGTCTATTGAGCGTTTATTCAATAACAGATATACAATGTGCAGTAAATTTGGTAAGTGAAATGTAAAGTTGAAATGTTAATGACTCTACCACCGGCATTTTGCCACATAGCTCCTAATATACTGTCTATTTAATATGTATAAATATGATAAACTATCTCACGACGATATTCTGATAAGAATAAACTCCATAAATATCAAAAGATCGCACACGAACAATTAAATTGTAATGGCTAATAATAAGGCGCCGAAATACATACATTTATACTTGTTTGTACACCATTTATTATGATTCATATCGTGTCAAAATATAAATTAAAAAATCGATCGTCGTTAGTCAGACGACTGAGAGTTATAATTAAGTTGCGCGTTATAAAGTAGTCATTTCCGTCATGAAATAAGATTAAGATAATTTAATTTTGAAAGTATTTATTTATAGCTTGTACTGTGTAAGTATGCTTCAGATCTGAGTAGCACAGCGGGGTGGAGTTGGGTTGATGGTTTTAAGATTTCTTTAAGCTCCTGAAGTACCGATAAAAGCAGGTTATTTTGTGGAAAATTTCTCGTCCTGTCACAGCCGGAGTGAATGTCTTAAATTTCACTCTAAAATGTTGAAGTATGAATGACGTTCACTCATACAGGGCAAAGGAACCCGGTTTTATGGAAAGTAAGCATAACTTGCTATTTAAGGACAATATTCATCTAAAATAGACTGTATTTAATAAATACTTAACTTACTTAATTAGCTATGCTTATTATACTAGATAGGTTTCTTAAAATTACTTGGAAATCAACCAAAGTTGAGCCATCGTCATTTGGTTAGTTCAATAATTTCGGGAAACGTGACTCCATTTCTACCATCGGGTGCATTACTTACTTGTTCTTCACTTTACCTATTGCACAGACGGTGAAGTGTTATCAGTCTCTGTAAGTTAAATCTTCGTATGTTCAAAATATTTACGAGATAATATGTTGATTGAATGTTTGAGAAACTTGCCGCAAGAGGACAGAGGGACAGAGGGATTATTAGTATTACAAGAATAGTTAGAAAAAATAACTCAATTTTTCCTAATCTCCATGACATGATAGAGACAGATTGAATATCGTAAATTAAGTACACTTTCCATGTTTATTATGAAATGTATTAGCCAAGGATTTGTTATCAAGATCCGAACAAGTTAAAGCTTTAGACAGTATGTCAAACAAACAGTTTGGTTACAAATGGACTAATCGCTGTGAGTTTTGTATCTGTCGCATGATTCATTCGAGCGTCGTAAAGTTCAAAGTCCGAAATATATCTAAAGAGTTAGATATATTAATCAAAATATTCAGCGGATGCCATTGTATATATTTCGTATGTGTAGTCACGCCTGTCTTTACTTTTCCGGACTATAGATCTTCCGATTTTTAAAGTTTCATCTTCATGAGCGTACATTAATCAAAGCCATATTTATTATTTCCATTAACCATATAAATGTATTTTAATTTAAACGACAGGTTTTTGTTATTTGTTCAGTAATAAGCAAAAAGTAAGTATTGGATTGGAAATTACAAAATTCAATTCTGGAAGTAGTCAATCAAGTATTGTGGATATGGTATCTGTAAATACTGCACGCAAATTAATTATATTGTGTGTAAAATGTTTTGCATCTCTACAAGCACAACATTTAACATTCTAAAGGTGCATATATTTGCTTATGTGTCCATTCAAAAAATATATCATTCTTGTTGTGTGTTTTTCTCCCAATAGTTTTCCAAACCATAGATTTCGTTGCAGTTCGATTGTTTAATGGGACATTGAGTAAAATTTACGTGAATATAGAAATACGCTTTATTATTTATTGGTTAAAAATACGTTTTATTATGTTTAATGCTAATGCATAAATATTGAAAGTAAGAATTTTATTTGCCGTTTAAAATATTAGACTGTCAAACGCAATGATATTTTAATAAACAGATATGTTATACACATACAAAACAATCGAAAAAAGTGTTCCGCGCAGCGCGGCAGCTAGCGAAAGAGATAGCGCGATAAACCCATAAGAAAAAAAGAGACAAATAGTGTTGTTGTAAATGGCAATACGTCCCAATTAGGACGTTTTCGAGTCTTCACGATTGCACGCTTATAACATATCTGTTTATTAGAATATCATTGGTCAAACGCCTTTAAATTGCGATTCAAAAATTAAATAAAGATTGAAAACATAATTTACGTATTTGTAAGTAACTTTGTTATGTGATAAAGATATTAGATATTCTTGTTTTTCAACGATTTTCTGAAAACTACTACCACCAAATAACAAATAGTGAGACCCGGATATTACACCTTTACGGAAAAAAAAGGTTTTCCTTTCGTGAAAATCTAAAAAGCTACATGTTATCTTCCCGGAGTTTCAGTTCCTTATGTAGTCTTACACACCTGAGGCTTTCATCTCTTACGATTTTGCTGAGTTATCAATCTTCGCACCATCACAAGAGGTGAACTGCGAAATGCGATTGAAATAAGAAAAGGATAGACAATGAACGAAGACAACTACCGAACAGTTTCTTGATATAAGAAGCTATTGTTTTTCCTAAGGTACAGTAGAGAAAGTATACATATATTTAAATGGATTTTAGTATTTATCCACGAAACATAATTATATTCCTATCTTTCTGTTTCTGTGTCATCTTATCTTGCTGCTGGTGGGCGGACAGCAACATCTTGAGAAAAAAAAAACATATTTTCGGCGATACCTTATAAAAGTTATTTTCCTTTGTCTTTGTATAGGTATATTAAAAGAGTAAAGCATTCCTAAAAAAATAGAGTGCGGATACCGCGACATACTCGACATCCCACGTAACGCTTCAATTTAATACAAAAAACACGGTGTCTTGTGTCAAAGCATGTTTATAAAGGGGATTTGCTTACGTTCCTTTGTAAAATTATTTTGCAAGTAGCTAATATTCCCGACTCTACGTTATTGTCTCATTTAAGATAAGCAAGAAAATAAAATACAGCAATAACCACGTACCTACTAAGAGCAAACTTAATTTTCCATGTAATGAAATATATTGTCATGTCTTTTGTATTATCCATTTTTATTACATTGTCTTTCATACTTTCGTGTTATTCTTCTAATACTAACAAACAATAAAGTTCCTGTAATCTGAAAATATTTTTTCTTGAAACTTTAAACATAAAAGGGGAGTAAAATTCTCTGGAACTATATAAATAGGGTTTGTAATTTTAATGCTGTCACCGATTGTCGTAAACGGAGTGAATTTACTTGAAAACTTTGAAATGTATTTGAATCGAGTGGCTTTCGCTATAAATTTGCTAAGACTTGAATTGAAACTATTTTTAGTTTAGAATGTTTAGATACCTATCTTATGTTGGGATTGGGATGAACATGCTGCATAAACAAAAAATATATTGTTCTCATTCACTACATATTATGCACATTTTATTAGATATAATTGAGTTTGGGAACTTTCGGAGGACGATTTTATTTGTTTCGTTTTGTTTATAATCCCATACACAACAATCTTTATTGAACATAACTGAATAAAAAAGCATATTTTTAAACATTAGATTCTCTCGAATTTGCGTTCACACAAGTTATCTGCTGACATAGAAAAAAAAGTGGATAGAAAGCCAAATTGCATTGTTAAGCAGAACAACAGACGAAAACGTTTGTGACAAAACAACAGTTTCATTAGCAAAGAAATGCGCGGTTTCTGAAAATTGGACGCCATTTTTCTTACACTATTTAATTTGAGGACTTAGTTGGAGTTATAGTTGCGCGTGACGACCCATTCGTTTAGTTTGATAAAATTATTCACGTTTCTAAAAACTGTAGAATGCTAGTAAAACAAATGAATTGCACGAGATACGAATTGTGAATCCTTGATGAATTACCAAGTGTTTATTTTATAAAATAAATTTACACGGTTTTTACGTAGCTGTAATCTCTCATATAAGGTTTTATTTGTCGCAAATACACCGTAATCAAAAGTAAAAACCTTCATTACAAGTAATACATAAAGGCATAAATTTTAATGACAAATACTGAGCGCCATTATCTGGGAAATGCAGGCCGCTAAGCCTCTCCCTGCTCGGTATACTTAAAAGTACTTATTTCCTTAATCAATTACACTGGGAGGCCCATATAAAAATATTAACTCTGCATTTGTGTAACATTAATACATGATTTTATTGCAAACAGGCTTAATTGCTTTGGAAAAATTGATGACGAATTGTGAGATTATGGCTAACTAATTGGTATGTTAAAATGATTTTAAATGGCCAACACCGGCAATTTTTACGTTATTTACGGGACAAAAATGGTACTTGGCGAATTTATCGGCAATTACAAATCATGGTCGGAGGCGTAGTGAGGGCGTGACGTCACAGCGCCGGAGGGCTCACGTCCGCCACCGCTCGTCGATAGCATTATGTGACCACGGATTTATTATAATTATGTATTTACTTCTGATAATGAATTTTCTGATATCAAAACCTACATAATTTTATTCCATTATATCGAAAATATTTTCATACCGACTTCCAATTATAATTAAAATTGCTTGAGCGACATATTGTATGGGCGCTGGTACCTACTAAGAGGAGGTTAGGTACTGAAAGTGAACTTAGCCAATAACTTCAAGTGACTTAATAATACCATTAACTCAAATACCACATTACTTTTTAGACAGATCGTCTTACTAGGACTGGCTAAATCGCACTTGCGTAGTAATTTTATTTAACGGACTGTTACGCCCTGTGTCGGGTTCAAAGCATTTCAATAACATTTAAGTATAGTAATAACATTGTAAGTACGATCCACGAAATCACTGACTATAATAATAAAGCTAAATTTGTCGGACGCACGCGTGGAATTTAAAAAAGAGATTTGAGGAGTACGTGATCTCTGCCGGTTTTATTAAATTTTGTCGCTCGAATCGGGTGTAACCTATCACACGTTTTATAGGATAGTAACTAATAAAATAAAATCTAAAGTGTTCAAATCAAATCATTTATTGCTGTTCGTGATTTGTAGTGTATGAACAAAAGGGTGCTTGCAAACGTGTTGGAAAATATTAGAGTATAGAGTCTTTAGGTACAATTACAGGATAGACTGGAGCATATTTTCAGACATCTCTGATGACCAAAATGATACTATTAAACTTTTGTTCATGCTTTTAAGTAAAACTATTATTACGTATAATATCGCAGTATAAATTCAATACTTCTGCAGGTGTCCTTAAATTGTAGTTTTATTGAAATGTCTACAAAGCAATTTGTCTTTGCGCTTTTTTGTGGTGTAATAAAATTTTGAATATTTTTCATACCTATACTTTACGCTTAGTTCTTTTAAAGTTTATATGCGATGTTTAAGTTTTCTATACTAATAAACATCAAGAGCGTGATAAATTTGAACAAACTTTAAGTATTTTGTTCTGCGTCTGGCTGCGTCGTTCGTCGTGAACTTTACGAGTACGATTCGCTTCCTCGATTTATGTGCCCCTTGATTTGTGTCGGTGCACCACTCAATACAATTACTACAGACAATAGATGTAAATCAAAGATCAAAGGTTTATGTTTTCTTAGTTCTTTATGATTCTAGTTTGAGGTGGGGGTTTCTCTGCGTTATTAGATTAGTCTGCTGCTTTAGATTTTGAAGACATTTGTGTCTACAGCTGAACATCAAATTTCAAATACAAGCAAAAATGGATAAGAATAACCCAAAAAAATTGTTTTAAACTTTAACTTTAAAATGTTTGGTAAATAAAATTTCGTTGGGAAATTGTTCTGTAGATAGTTTTCAGGACGCGGCGGTTATTAAATTTTAGAAATTTTTCATTAGACCAGAAGTTGGCCGTTTTGAAATACCTAGCTTTTTTGACTCATGATTATTATAAGCAATGACGTAAGCAATTATTTGTTACCTACTTAAAATGCAAAACGTTTATTTTTCGTAATGTAAAAACTTGTGAATATATGCTTCCATAATGACATATCTCTTGATCAAGTCTGACCAAATTGTTACCAGTTTTAAAAGCTTTCGTCCTTACAGTAGTCTGACTTTGATTATAATTTGAGATAGTATACTTTCTAAAGAGTTTTCGTGACATGCAAACAGACTGCATCAAGTTAAGATAAAGAAACTAATTTGGCGAGTTGTTAAAGCGAGTCCGCAAGAATCTTCGGCGACATTAATTGATGAGGGAGTTTTAAAATTCCCTGCAGTAGCGAGCGAACGGAAGAATGCAATTAATATCAGACTTCTTAGTCTTTGTATGGCATTATTGTTGCCAGTTATACCATCTCGAATTGACTAATCTAGTTTGGTTCCGCGAAAACTTGATCGCATTTTCATTGAATGGATTTTTAATAGACTTTGATTTATATCTGTCATAAAATTGATTATTTTTTGTTTGAATATTATACATAATAAATATAAAAACAAGGAAGGGGAAGGTTTGCCTGTAGAATAAATACCGAAAAAGGTACACAGAATGTTTATTTTTAGCAATGTAACGGCTTTACTTTTTACACGATTACGAAATAAGGTTGCTATTTACATAAGATATGAGTAATTTACCGTTTTTTTTTTTAAATAGGCAATGTTTGTAGTGGAGTAAAAAGTAATGGTAAACAGACGGCGTCGAAGTGTCTCTATTTGTCTAGCGTTCCGCACCGCAGCCTTTTCTATGACTTTACAACGAAATATCACTAAAACATTTTATTTAACACTATATTTTTTGCTCAGAAAGCGTCTTGAAGTTGAAGTTTACTTTGTCTTAAGTTTTAAGCTACAATTTTTACAGTTTTTATTACAAAACTTTTTACCTATGTTGTAAAAATAAAACAATAAATTGTCACACGAATTTCAATGGTAAAATAATAAAACTATTTTATTTGTGTACTTTGCTTACTACGTTACTACAATAGATCTATATTAGAGTTCTGATAGGTGGAAATAAACATGATTTATTAGTTTTTGCCTTGTTTTTCATTAACCGGAACTAGGAGAGAAAAACAACTTCTCAATGAAGCAGGCTTCGCGCTATAAATGTGCTTTCCATGAAAAAACAGTGGTATTATTAGATGTCCCTTTGTATTGAACGCGGTTTATCAAACTAGATCCGGATTGGTTAAATTGAAATGAGGTATTGGAGTGAGTAATTTTTATTATTAATGCTTTCCAATTGTTTGTTATTAGCCTAATATTTGAAAATACGTCACACAGTAGTAACCGTTAGTTAAGACTCATGCTGTCTCTATCATTTTAACGTGCATAATTGTGCGAGATATATATATATATTTATTTTACAGAAGTTTTAAAAGTTTAGTTATATTTAAGTATTCGGGTGTAAGACTTTTAAGTATCTACTACATAAATACAGTCCACGATTTCACTCAATTTATAAGGATATTTTCAACTAATTATTAAATTGAAAATTAAGACGCACATAGTTATGAAAATAGGGTAATAAGGTATAAAAATAGGTACTAGTATTCATAGTTTTGTAAAGGGTATATACAAAGTAACAAAAGTTGATCTAGAAATACTTTTATAGTACGGGTGTGTGCGCGAATAACTCTGTAGTTAATTAATGTGTGATTTATGATCCATTAGAATAGTACAGAATTATCTGAGCTTCTATCTTTATTCAAGCTTCCATGATTAATTTGCGTTATCGATATCATGTTTTGCATTAGGCTTCTAAATAATCTTAATATACTTTTGTAAAGGGGCTAGATTGTTTCATTTTATT
Source organism: Autographa gamma (assembly GCA_905146925.1). NCBI lineage: Eukaryota > Metazoa > Arthropoda > Insecta > Lepidoptera > Noctuidae > Autographa > Autographa gamma. The sequence continues at coordinate 6,633,267 of LR989858.1, forward strand.
TTTTCTAATAAATCGATGGATCATCGGAAATGCAGGAGGTATAGACATTAGTATTCAAGCTTGAGGCATAAGTCTATATTCATCCGGTATATGTTGAGTAATTGTATAATTGTGTACCTATCTAAAACATAAAAAAACAGATATATCTAGGTTCTTTTCCTGAATGAAACTTTACCACACCGTATGAAACTCGCCAGTATTTAACACACGTAATATTTATCAAGAATCTGGATCTCAGCCCAAATAACAAGATAATTATTGAGCCGCAGACTTCGCCAATAAGTCGTTTTGGGTAAATTATATCAGTTGCTCGATTCGCAACATTAAAACTTTCATAATTCCAACAAAAACTACTTATTAAATGAATGTTGGGCTGTAGATATACTCGTAAAACCATTGTCCATATTATTTATTTACCAACAACAACTCACGGGACAGTTGCCCAATGCTTGCGGTAAGCTGAACTTGAATTTATGACTTAATAATTTTATACAGTTTCATTTTCGTAAATTGTTTTTAGTAAATTAAAACTCCTTCTCACGCAAAAAAGTAAGGACTTGCTATTTATGAGTAAACCATTTAATAATTACGTAATTAATGTGATTCCAATTAATGCTTTTTCTGACTTTGTTTTTAAAGAGAGTCTATATAACTTTTGTTTTCTTTTTTGCTAGAAAGAACTTAATATGTGTGGGATACTAGAAGAGTTGAACAACCCTTAACTTGATAGCGGATTTGATTTAGTAAGGTATCGCTTATAAGGCCTGGATATAGAGCGCTTATGTTTATTGGTAACGAAAATATATGGCTTTATATTTAGGAAAGGTAAGGTTTGGGTACAAAATATTGTTTATGCAGCCTTATCATAACTCATCGAAGGGGCATCTTCAATGTATACAGAGGAACAATTAATCTTATTGCCAAACACACGCCTGCTTCATGCAAATTAAATATAGACGACACATTGTGTTCTTTCAATTTATGATATTGTGTTCTGTTTCGTCAAAAAAAAAATTATAGTATATGTTTGCTTTTCAACTGTGAAGTAGGTATTCATTTGTTTGAGATTTTGTTATTAAGATACTTTGTAGGTACTTTTCAAATACTAAAAGGCGTAAAGGACCTTTTCCTATTTATACCTTTTGTGAAAGTTGCAGAATTGTAACTATCAACTCCATTGCGTGTACCTATATGTCAAGTAATAAACCAAACATTTTATACATTTCCAATACAAATAGGTAACGCTGAGATTAGCGAAACAAACAAGAGGGATTAGGTCGAATTTAAGAGGTTGCCAGAACGGTAGACGGGATAAGGTTATTTATTATTTTTTCGCTGACTCAGTTCTTATCGACATTATGGCATGTTGTGTAAACATACGTTGATTATAACACAAATAGCTATCACGGTGTCGCATCGCGCGCGACGTGTTCGCTCGGAAAGATTGATGGTACGTAATGAAGCGAAACGCCGGTGTCAAAAGTTCAAAGCCGCGTAAAGTGGCGTCAACGGCGGACGGTGACTTCTATATAACAGCTTTCGGGTTTCCGCTTATAGCATGTATGACAACTTAGAGTTTTCACGGAAGCATATAATTGCAATAAGGTGTGAACTGTAATGGGATGAAATAAAGTAGGAAGGAAAACTTTGAACTTTAGGAATGATTTGAACTCGCAACTACCTAATGTGCGGATATGGCTTGTATTGATTTTTTCTGAATAATAAGCTTGATGAAAACTATTGAAATTAGAGTGAAATTTTAAATAAATTAATACGTTATTTAACATAAAAGCAGATGAGTAAGAGCAATTCTACAAAAATATAAATATGTACAAATTTTATAACTAATTGCCAAAGTGCGATAATTCAAACTGGTACATCAAGAATACAAGCTTATGATGACTTGCTGATTAATTTTCTTCGCATTAGTCGGAAGGAAATTATTTGTATTTACGTCCTATTGTTTGAGATGATCCGCAAATATGATTAATGAGAAAATTTCTGTGTTGCTCAATCACGCTGAAATGCGAAAGGATTATTAGGGAATGTGGTACAATGTATACAGTAACGGGAAGAAAACACTTCAAGTATTATTTTTCATACTTCATGAAATGTAGGGCAGACGAATTACACTAGAACAAAGTACGTTAAAACTTTTCTAATTTGCATGTATTATGTAATTCCGGATTTGCTCTTCAGCGAGATCAAGTCACTCTCCATTCGAGCAAAAATATATTCAAAGTTTTTCGATCGCGACAGTAGTAAATATATATATAAAAAAATACATATCCGGATAACAGTACACATACAAAACTACAGTACTACTGTATTGAACGCCAAGCCCAAAAAGGTATTGCATGTCCACGCCTATTCCCGTTCAATTACATTATTGTACTATTTATTATTGTATTTAATTTGTTTCTAGAAATCAAAATTGTGTACAAATTGCAGTAAACTTTATATTGAACTAAAGCACATCTCATAGTGTTAATAGTATAATCTTTAGTACCATCCATTTTCACACATTCATGTCAAGGATCCTTAATAAATTATAAATCACAATCATCTTGTGAAATATTGTTTATGTTTCTTATTATCCTCGGTAGCCATATTTGTATAAGATTACCACTGTAATGCGGGATGATTAATCGATTTGTCTTCACTGGGCTTGCTTGAGGATATTCCTCATTGAATTTAGTATCATTTTGTGTTATAACACGTCTTAATTAGTTATGTGAGCTTCGAATTTTATTTATAACTAGCTGTGCCCGCGACTTCGTCCGCGTGGAATAGTTACTTTTCGGGCAGCATATTTAGAATTATGTTTTTATACATATACTTTCGCTTGGGTAGCGATAAATTTACTTTACAGATGCTTCTCTGTATACAATATTTCAAATTGACATAACTTTTTTATTTATGTACCAATTGACATGAAATAAACACTAAATGTTAAGTGAAGCTTACTACAATAAATTCGTGAAAACCGTATCTTAATCGAGTAAGCCGTTTCTGAGATTAGCGTGCACAAACACACAGACAAACAGACAAAAAAAATAATAATTATAATTTCAGGTTCGGCATCGATATTGTAACAACCCTTGCTACTTTTTTTGTTTATATTTCCTTTGTACAGACACCACTTTTCTACAATTTTATTATATGTATAGATGATTTTTCAAATTGACACAACTTTTTTATTTATGTACCGATTGACATGAAATAAACACTAAATGTTAAGTGAAGCTTACTACAATACATTCGTGAAAACCGCATCTTAATCGAGTAAGCCGTTTCTGAGATTAGCGTGCACAAACACACAGACAAACAGACAAACAGACAAAAAAAATAATAATTATAATTTCAGGTTCGGCATCGATATAATAACAACCCTTGCTACTTTTTTTGTTTATATTTCCTTTGTACAGACACCACTTTTCTACAATTTTATTATATGTATAGATGATTTTTCAAATTGACACAACTTTTTTATTTATGTACCGATTGACATGAAATAAACACTAAATGTTAAGTGAAGCTTACTACAATACATTCGTGAAAACCGCATCTTAATCGAGTAAGCCGTTTCTGAGATTAGCGTGCACAAACACACAGACAAACAGACAAACAGACAAAAAAAATAATAATTATAATTTCAGGTTCGGCATCGATATAATAACAACCCTTGCTACTTTTTTTGTTTATATTTCCATTGTACAGACACCACTTTTCTACAATTTTATTATATGTATAGATGATTTTTCAAATTGACACAACTTTTTTATTTATGTACCGATTGACATGAAATAAACACTAAATGTTAAGTGAAGCTTACTACAATACATTCGTGAAAACTGCATCTTAATCGAGTAAGCCGTTTCTGAGATTAGCGTGCACAAACACACAGACAAACAGACAAACAGACAAAAAAAAAATAATTATAATTTCAGGTTCGGCATCGATATAATAACAACCCTTGCTACTTTTTTTGTTTATATTTCCATTGTACAGACACCACTTTTCTACAATTTTATTATATGTATAGATGATTTTTCAAATTGACACAACTTTTTTATTTATGTACCGATTGACATGAAATAAACACTAAATGTTAAGTGAAGCTTACAACAATATACTCGTGAAAACCGCATCTTAATCGAGTAAGCCGTTTCTGAGATTAGCGTGCACAAACACACAGACAAACAGACAAACAGACAAACAGACAAACAGACAAACAGACAAACAGACAAAAAAAAAATAATTATAATTTCAGGTTCAGCATCGATATAATAACAACCCTTGCTACTTTTTTTGTTTATATTTCCATTGTACAGACACCACTTTTCTACAATTTTATTATATGTATAGATGATTTTTCAAATTGACACAATATTTTTATTTATGTACCGATTGACATGAAATAAACACTAAATGTTAAGTGAAGCTTACTACAATACATTCGTGAAAACCGCATCTTAATCGAGTAAGCCGTTTCTGAGATTAGCGTGCACAAACACACAGACAAACAGACAAAAAAAAAATAATTATAATTTCAGGTTCGGCATCGATATAATAACAACCCTTGCTACTTTTTTTGTTTATATTTCCATTGTACAGACATCACTTTCCTACAATTTTATTATATGTATAGATGATTTTTCAAATTGACACAACTTTTTTATTTATGTACCGATTGACATGAAATAAACACTAAATGTTAAGTGAAGCTTACTACAATACATTCGTGAAAACCGCATCTTAATCGAGTAAGCCGTTTCTGAGATTAGCGTGCACAAACACACAGACAAACAGACAAACAGACAAACAGACAAAAATAATAATAATTATAATTTCGGGTTCGGCATCGATATTATAACAACCCTTGCTACTTTTTTTGTTTATATTTCCATTGTACAGACACCACTTTTCTACAATTTTATTATATGTATAGATGATTTTTCAAATTGACATAACTTTTTTATTTATGTACCGATTGACATGAAATAAACACTAAATGTTAAGTGAAGCTTACAACAATATACTCGTGAAAACCGCATCTTAATCGAGTAAGCCGTTTCTGAGATTAGCGTGCACAAACACACAGACAAACAGACAAAAAAAATAATAATTATAATTTCAGGTTCGGCATCGATATTATAACAACCCTTGCTACTTTTTTTGTTTATATTTCCATTGTACAGACACCACTTTTCTACAATTTTATTATATGTATAGATGATTTTTCAAATTGACACAACTTTTTTATTTATGTACCGATTGACATGAAATAAACACTAAATGTTAAGTGAAGCTTACTACAATACATTCGTGAAAACTGCATCTTAATCGAGTAAGCCGTTTCTGAGATTAGCGTGCACAAACACACAGACAAACAGACAAACAGACAAAAAAAAAATAATTATAATTTCAGGTTCGGCATCGATATAATAACAACCCTTGCTACTTTTTTTGTTTATATTTCCATTGTACAGACACCACTTTTCTACAATTTTATTATATGTATAGATGATTTTTCAAATTGACACAACTTTTTTATTTATGTACCGATTGACATGAAATAAACACTAAATGTTAAGTGAAGCTTACAACAATATACTCGTGAAAACCGCATCTTAATCGAGTAAGCCGTTTCTGAGATTAGCGTGCACAAACACACAGACAAACAGACAAACAGACAAACAGACAAACAGACAAACAGACAAACAGACAAAAAAAAAATAATTATAATTTCAGGTTCAGCATCGATATAATAACAACCCTTGCTACTTTTTTTGTTTATATTTCCATTGTACAGACACCACTTTTCTACAATTTTATTATATGTATAGATGATTTTTCAAATTGACACAATATTTTTATTTATGTACCGATTGACATGAAATAAACACTAAATGTTAAGTGAAGCTTACTACAATACATTCGTGAAAACCGCATCTTAATCGAGTAAGCCGTTTCTGAGATTAGCGTGCACAAACACACAGACAAACAGACAAAAAAAAAATAATTATAATTTCAGGTTCGGCATCGATATAATAACAACCCTTGCTACTTTTTTTGTTTATATTTCCATTGTACAGACATCACTTTCCTACAATTTTATTATATGTATAGATGATTTTTCAAATTGACACAACTTTTTTATTTATGTACCGATTGACATGAAATAAACACTAAATGTTAAGTGAAGCTTACTACAATACATTCGTGAAAACCGCATCTTAATCGAGTAAGCCGTTTCTGAGATTAGCGTGCACAAACACACAGACAAACAGACAAACAGACAAACAGACAAAAATAATAATAATTATAATTTCGGGTTCGGCATCGATATTATAACAACCCTTGCTACTTTTTTTGTTTATATTTCCATTGTACAGACACCACTTTTCTACAATTTTATTATATGTATAGATGATGTTTCAAATTGACATAACTTTTTTATTTATGTACCGATTGACATGAAATAAACACTAAATGTTAAGTGAAGCTTACAACAATATACTCGTGAAAACCGCATCTTAATCGAGTAAGCCGTTTCTGAGATTAGCGTGCACAAACACACAGACAAACAGACAAACAGACAAACAGACAAAAATAATAATAATTATAATTTCGGGTTCGGCATCGATATTATAACAACCCTTGCTACTTTTTTTGTTTATATTTCCATTGTACAGACACCACTTTTCTACAATTTTATTATATGTATAGATGTTGATTAAATTGTTTATTTTTAGTTTCTTTTTTAAGCTAGACAGGCCTGTTGGTCTAGTGGTTAGAGACCCTGACTGCTATACCGGAGGTCGTGGGTTCGATTCCCACCCGGGACAAATGTTTGTGTGATGAGCACGATCATTTGTTCAGTGTCTGGGTGTAATTTATCTATAATATGTATGTATTTAGAAATATATAAGTATGTTTATTAGTTGCCTGGTTACCATAACACAAGCTCTGCTTAGTTTGGGATCAGACAACTGTGTGTGAGATGTCCCGGAATGTTATTATATTATTAGTATTAAGCTTCTTTTGGTTCTTGGAACTAAAAGCATTCGCTATCTTTGCTACGATGTAATTTTATATTTAAATAAGATAAAACATCTTTATCATTATCGCATTATCTTTCGATAATGCGTTACAGCTTGGATAGACTTTTGCATAGGTAAATTAATCAATCGAAATTGCTCAGTTTTATGAAAATCTTATCCGCTTAGCCGATGTCGATGTTAGAGGGCGCCGGGAACCGTAAACTCTATCTGAGAACGGGCTGTTGGTTTTAAAGCCGGACACTTAATTCCAAGTGATATTAAACGTCAACTTACCCTTAAATCTGGGATCAGACCATTCGAATAGGGATTAAGGGTTGAATGCGTTTATGTCCTAAAATAAGTATTTTTTATACACTCTATTTTAAAGCGAAAATAAGCAGCTTTGTTGGCACCGTTTATGCTGTCGAAGAATAGCGTGACCAGTGTTTTCGGTTTCAGATCTGCCAAAAGTTAAGTAGCCGATAAAGTAAATTAAATGTTAACATTTAAACAAAATCTACTTAAGATAAAAATAAAGAAATGTTAAGAAAATCCGGGTGTAAATTACAAACACACGTAATGTCAATAATGACATGCAAAGGTTAAGTTTAAAGGGAGAAGCCGGTTTCAGATTTTGAATACATTCACTTTCGAAAACCTTTCTTAATTGTAGAGCAACGGTATCGTTTGTGTGGAATTTTGAAGAATGAGAACATCAAGATCAGGATACCATGACAGGCAATACCAAGGCAGGAATTGCTGGCAAGGCAAATTTTATCTTAAATCTAAGAACATACGGATTACAACTTATTAGATCTGCACGTATTTTTAGTACACAGATGCGTTAAGCTTAGATGTGAACCTTGCTGATGTTTGGCGTTGTAAAACGTTTTGCCATCGTCATTTACAGTCTTTTCATACTCCTCTTTTACGAACCCTTCCTCTAGTCTTTTACCATCAGCTTCCGTGCCCAATTAAAAAGCTTGGTACGTTGTCCTTCCTGTACCTACTTAGTAAGTAAATAGTGGAACCTATTTAAAGGCGTACATTGAATAAATATGATTGGTGGTGATGGAAATGTTACGTACGCAGGCTATCAGGCTACCATAAACTTGTCGTTTTCTTATGTCCTGTTTGTTGTAGTGTAGGTCGGTCATCAAGAAATTGATAAGAGAGCGATAAACGTGATAAAAGGCACTTTCAGATATCTTATGACAACGACACAAAGGCCCTTTTAAACCTAAATGCCTGCCTGCCTTAAGATGGCACAGAAACGTAAGCAGCGCGCATTCACACCGATTTTCACATCCTTCGTGACATCTAGCAGTGCCTTAAAATATTTTATGTGACTTGGCCTCTTGCCCTCTGGTGGCGTGTTTAATCCGCCTGTCAAGTAGTCAGAGTCCATTAAGACGTTATCGTCATGTTATCTGTAATATTCGAGCACGCCCCAATGCTCTTAATGTTACGGTTACTTGTTTTTTTATTCGTCGGTGTTAATTCGGACAGCGTTAGATATTATATTTAACACACCTCGTTTAATAGACTGACTGATTGACCTGTTATTTGATGTTTGATAAGCAGGTACAAAACTGTAAACTTGAGTTTTTATTAAGTGCGATCACATGGCTTTCTTTTGTGGAACTTTTTAGTACATTGCGGTAACTAATATTATAGAATTTAAGTTTAGCTGCCTGTTTGTTAAGACGTCAAAGTTTTCAAATATGATCACAGGACACTAAGGAACCAAGGTCCAAGTTATTATAGTAGATGCATGTTATGCATGCCTCTAAAGCACAGTGATTTATTGATATTTGGTCGTATTCATAAAGTAGTCATAGTGTACAATATTATGTGATAAAAAATACTAATATGGGCGAAATTCTCAAGTAGGTTTCTTTTATACTCGTACTGTTACTATCTCATACGGTTAATTCATCCGAAAACGTAAGTGTCATTAACTAACCTTAGTCCTTTCGTGAAACTAGTTATCAGACATCATTTCCTTTGTGTAGCGGCGCTGCAAAACGAGGTAAATAATGAGAGAGCAGCGTCAGGAAATATTCTCATAATCTTATTTCACAGCAACTTTCCTTATTAGAAGTTTGTTTGGAGATCGAGAGAAGCAGTTGCACGGGTAATCCTCTGATTTCACCGTCGGATGCCCTCTTGCATTGCTATTTTATTTGTAGCGAGTTCCACCCTACTCGCCCGTTTCAAGTTTCAAAGCGTTTCACCTCGGGTCGGTATCTCTATTAACACGGAACTAGATAAATTTTGCATTTGTCCCCGATTTTACTTCAAAGTGGATATTTCCTAGTCGAAGTCGGTCAGAATAAAGTATTTGTAGGTAAGTATTTTATTATCGAACTGCACTGTTTGTATAAGACGATGAAAGCCACTGAACTCTTGATGAATTTTATGAGTGTTGTCACCTACGATATATTTTAGTATTTTTGGTCAAAAAGAGAAGCTTGTGATGTATGTTTTACTTAAAAATATTTACCTGTAAAGTTTTGACCGGTATTGTTATGTGAATTCGGTCTCTTCTTATGTTAGACTTATCACTATTTAAGCGTTTATAGGAACGATAGACTTTTAATGACGAGGTATGAAATTAAAAATAATACTTTTATGGACTACCAACGTAATAACCACAATCAATACTACAAGTGCATTTACAAGTATAGTTAGAGAAATAAAGTTCACATTTATTTAATGCCTGACTTTTCAGTTCTCTGTCAGATAAGACGAAACATTTTAGATTTACTTCTCCGGGTTGGACTCTACTTTAAACATAAAATTTTGGTCTAATTTGAACCAAGTTTCAAGGGGTCAACATAAAAATCTGCGCTTTAAATGTTAAGTAGATGAGTACGACAGATATAAGAGAAACTACATTTTTAAATAACTAGTTAGGTACTGATAAGTATTGTGCACTGAAGTTGGCAATATTTCTTAAGCACGTAAAAATATTTACGACTGCAATACAGACCGACACTGATGTGTGAATAGATCCCTATCATTGACAGCACACTCACTTGTTTTTTAAACATTGCTTCACGCTATTTCTCTGGTAGTTGCAGCTCTTTTGAACACGCTTTTATTATTGTTTTATAGCTTCACCTGCAGCTATATAAAAAGATCTTTGATGATTTTGACTCACTAGTTCACTACCCGGTATCTCCCTATGCTGAAATAAGTAACGAACCAAAGTACTTTTCTTTCCTATTTACTTAAATAAACGGTATGGGACATAGAATAGATTTTTGTTTAAATAGTTGACGGCAAGTTTACATCTGTGTCTTCCAAAGGGTAATTTACATACACAGGTTTGAAGTGCCAGGCTCATCATCAGTGTTCTGATTTAATATTTTTATTATAGCGCTATGTTATTTGTACGTCTATTAGATATTTGTGTTATTGGATATTCGTAATCCCGTACTAAAATAGATTATTTTTTGTTGGCACCGTATTTCGATCTTGTTTTCTAAATTTGTTTCGTACCTCATTTGTTATTCAAGGCATACATTGTTGAGGAGTCCTTATTTGAGCACTATTTTCAAGCTCTACGTTAATTAACAAAAAGTAGGGTTGCTTCCACAGACTATAAATAGCGTAAATAAATATTTCTTTAAAATAAAAATCGTGCTGTTATCGTTGGCTTCGTGTAATAACTTGCGAAGTAGTCATAATAGAAATTGTACGGCGTCGGCCAACTGTATTAAATTATTAAAAAAAATAGAGGACTTATTTAATGAATTTTGCAGCAAAATTGTCGATTCCTAACAGCACAAATTAATACGGCCTACCATAAGTTACTAGTGTAAATAGTGACAATAATTTGAGAGCCTTTTAAAAGCGCCTCAGAAGCTTTTAAAAGTGATTGATTTATCTTTAAATTATATGTTATTATATTGCTATTACACACCGATAGCAATCTTGTGACCATGTTTGACCACATACGTACTTTAGATAAATTGTGATAATCCGCATGAAAATTTGACGGGTAATAAATTTTTGTTTCACATTTGTCGCAAACAAGTTTTTGAAACTGGACCTCAATTGGCACACCCCTGCTTATCTTGTTATACCGAATCAGGCCTCAGAAAGCAGAAACCAAATTTGAGCTCGTTTACTTGTTTCATTGCATTTTTTATAGTACTATAATATAAAATTTTCAAATTATGGACGCTGTTGTAAATATATAAGTCATACAACTTTTTATGGAATCATAAAAGGGGCTTTGTGAACTGCGTTATACGTACCAAATGTACAGTTACATAATCTTTTCTGTATTTAAACTAAAAAAGATAAAAATGCTTTGGAAGTAGGCTCGGGTATCGTAACCCTCTTTATTCGAGGAGATTTGGCAATAGTGCCATTAGGGCGAACTAAACGCATAACAAATATCTTTAACGGTATCCAGTAACGGAGGGAATGTGAGGATAACTGATAGCTCTGGGAGAGTTCAATGAACTCATTATGCCCGCGGGAAACATTTATTTACACACGTCTAAAAAAGTTTTAATGACAGCGCTAGAAATCAATTTTACAATATATTATAGCTAGCCAGAGGGAACGTTTTTCTTGCGAGATTCTATTGTCCCATTATAAGTGTTACGAATTCGTTGATTGACTCTTTTTATTCGAATTAAATTAGACTTATTCTATCACAGAAACATGACATACAAAGTTAACTTGACGCTACCAAATCAAATCAAATCATTTATTCGTTTGCGTATGGATACAAAAAAGGGTCTTACTTAAACCAAGATAACCAAATGTTTTTACAGATACTTAAAAAAATGTTATTGCGACTTGTATTTATATGTATAAGTCACCCCTTCTTGTTATGTAATGGCCATCATTCTTATCGAGCGGAAGTCGTCATGGACCCCTTTGGCCCCTTTACCCATGGACTCAGAAGCCAGGGGTAAGCAAAAGAAATAATGACCAAGGAGTTCTTTTATGAATGTGCTATTTACTGCTCGTCTTTAGGCGCGCAACATACTGTATTTTAGTAAGGTACTGTACTAGCATACATTATGGCAAAAAAGGAAACAATCTGAAGTCTGTTTCCTATCACCGCATTATAGACTTTTTGTTTTACTTGTGAGTACTTATACCTATTAGAAACTACGCTTATTCAGCTTTTCCTGTTTAAGTAATGTAAAGCGCAACGTATAAATAGAGTAAAACAACTCGTACCCGAAAAAACATAACATACCATCACGCCTGCATCCCCGAAGGGTTAGGCAGAGGTGTAGCAATGTACAACCACTTGCAAAAACATAATAATATCATTGATAGAATGTATAAAGAGTATAACTTTACATTGATATATTATTATGAGCAATATACCAAGTACCATACAAATATCTTAAAATACAATGTCATATTTTGTATTTTTTTTTACGTTTATTAAGGGCTATAAAAATACTGCATGTTGGAAGCATATAGGGTTATTTTTACGACAAATAATTTCTATGTTTACGATGGTAGATAGTGACGTAATTTGCCCATTGTTTATTTAGCTGCGAATGTTTTATGGAGAATCGTAGACTTTCTACATAGACGTCGTCTATTTTATAAAAGGTTTCTAGAATTCTTTCATAATTTTTTGTAAATATATTGATTATGTATCTAATAGGTAAATATTATTTACCTATTAGATACCTACATTATGTAAAAACATATTGAAATCTCTAATATTAACGAAGTAACTGTGAAACAAAAAAAAACAAGTTAACCTAATAAATACGAACCAAAATGTGCGTTGGCCGGGAATCGAACCCGGATCAACTGCTTGGAAGGCAACTATGCTGACCATTACACCACCAACGCCGCTTACTGAAGATTTCATTCAGACCGTCTATTGGTTAAATGATGCACCTACATTGCCGCTCACTTGTTAGCAAATTGTTACTACATTCAATAAAGTACAGTAGAGCAATGGATTTTTAACACTATGCTACATGTAATAGTGTTTTATTCGCATTAACAGCTTAACAGTTATAATTTATTGTTCATTCGTGGTAATATCGAACTAATAAAAACATAATGGTTTACCTGTCAATAACTAATCGGCTCTACATTTTTTTTAGTTATTATGTCTTCATGGCAAGTTCACAAAACTCTTTAATTAGTTAGTACTAAGAGTAACTAATTAAGCGATCGTAAACGAAAGAATTAGCTTTCAGCACATAATATTTAATAACACAACTTTAAAGCACCATCAAAAGGTTAAAAACTCTCAAACTCTTACTTGAAAGCAATTTATTTTAAATTCAACACCTCTGCACTCGTAAAAAGTTTTTATTGTCTTTACAAGTAATTTGGTTCACACTTTCAGTTCGATATCCAATAAAAGTCATAATAACTACTGGTGGGACAATTTGTGACCATTTAGTTTAATGCTGAAATAAAATGTAAGAATCATGGGTTCTCAAGAAAAAGTATTATCCAAACATTTTTGATCAAAAAAGTGTCGCAATCTACCTACTTTCTGTATATACCTAAGTGGTTTTTTACATACTATAATACAGTTATGGGATATTATTACTGTACCACAGGTGCGTATTTTTAATTACCCGCTTAGGTATTCTTTAAAAAGTGTACAACAAGTAAATATATGTATGTAATTATATAATGTACACTATCGTTTACCTTCAATCAGCGAACACCTGCATTATTCTTTTTATTTCCTTCGTTTTTTCATTTAAAAAAGTCCCCAATTAATTTTGTAAAGCCGAACTCCGATTACTAAAGTAATGAGTTTATCAGTTCATTTGTATGCGAGTTGGTGTCCCTACATACTTACTTACTTAATTTTAATTATGTCCGTCGGTTATTTCAAGACGTTATTTATATTTGCTGATAAAAAATGCAATTTATATGAGACATTATACACAATTATCTGCTTTCACTTAATATTTTGTGGATTGAATTTCAAGTTTAAAAAATGTTTACTTGGTTTTATTTTTACTTGTATTGGTTAAGGCTTGTGTTAAGCTCTTGATTGCTGTAAAATGGTGTTGATACGATTAATAACAATAAGCCGTAAGGCTTGCCGAAATTCGGTTATGCCAGTAATTTTAACACGGCAACACGGCCAATATCACGAGTTCTTATAAACTGAGTTCAAACTAAACTCCCTTTATGAAAGTAAGTAACTAAGTTTAAAACTCGAATTTTCATTGCATCATCATGCACTCGTCACAGCTTTTAAATATATAATAAATGGAATCGAACAAAAAGGACGTTTTTTTTTTATAAACTTATAGCTTTCCTATAAATTTCGATGTGCTTTGTGTATTTTCACATGTCGAACGTATCGTAAGGTAGGAGCGGTGTTTACTAAAATATGTGCATTATTTACATTGTCTTTGAGTCAGTTCAGAACAAATTTTAAACAATATTCCACGTAGGTTTAAAATGTAAGCAACAAGCAGCAACAAATATTATTGTGTACCTTCCTCCTACGCTTAAATTTCCAACATGGGTAACAAACTAGTGAGTGGGCGCAGAAAATCCAAGTGGAAAATGAAACTTCATATTTTGTTATTAAACTTGAAGAAATACCAGTATTTACGTAAAGAGAGTTAATGTACTGCAACAAAATGAGTCTAATTAGTCTCAAGTCTAAGATGCTGCAAAGTTAGCAGACAGAAATACTCCCACGCGTTAATTTCAGGCTTCTTCCGTTCAGATTAAACGTTAGTCGCATTTAAGATGACTTCTTGGAAATTATTATTATTTCCTTTAGAATAGATAATGTTATGAACTCTGCCATTGGTTTACATACCCTATATATAATGTTTTTTAAATCCATTGCTTTCATGCAGCGGTAACCTAATTGCAAAGACTCATAAAATAATGTTTTGATTGACTTATTGAGGTCTATCTGCTTTGTACCTACAAAATATCAAGTTTAATGTATGACCACATTCGCTTCTGTCTGAGGTAGCACAACTTTCTTGAAGTATAAAATGTAGTTTAGCTAAATTATGAATTTAAAATAAGTGTAAATGAGAACGAATTACATTATTAGTAGCTATAATTTTAGCCCTTCAGTAAAACAAAGTTTGCATCAAAAAATATTAGAGGGAAATTGGTAAATACATAATACGTTGTGTAGGCAATTCCAAGAACTAACTTTATCACATAAGGAATAATAAACATACACAATAAACTGATACAGTAGGAGTTAATTGATTTGTTAGTATTTTGATAGTTTATTGGCAAGCAAACAAAAGTCTCACGTCTCAATAACAAGTGTAGGAAGTAAATAAAAACAACAGGAAAAGAAAACAAACTCAATTAATGATCAGAGGTTGTAGGTTACACTGTGGGTATGTTATAGAGAAAGAATGGAGCTCCAATTAATTTAGTATTTAAATATTCGGAAGCTCAAAAACTTACGTAAATTGATTGCACATTACTTTAACAAAACGATTTTTATTAAAAAAGAATATGTACTGGATACCGATACAGGACTTTTATTTAAATCGTTCCACCTTTTCCGAAGATGTAAAAGTAAATTATACAAAATCAAATAAAAAACAGTGGAGTCGCTTAAAATATATCACAATCAAAGAAAAGCGAATTATTTTTTGTCTCAGAAGGAACATAAGCCTTACGTCTTGCTATCACTATCACTACATAGTATAAAACAAAGTCGCTTCCCGCTGTCTGTCCCTATGTATGCTTAAATCTTTAAAACTACGCAACGGATTTTGATGCGGTTTTTTTAATAGATAGAGTGATTCAAGAGGAAGGTTTATATGTATAATACATGCATAATAAAGTAGAGAAACACGGATAATCTTAGAGATTTCTAAAGTAAGGTCGTAAATGAACACTTTTTTGCGCTTTCATTGCGAACGCTGGCTGAACTCTACGAGATAGATCAAAATAATGTACTACAGTATTGTGCTCCTTTAAAAGATCTACAAAAAAATCCGCGATGGTATATGTCTATCTCTTGAGGATAATCTCTTGGTTTTACTAAGGGAAGGTCGACGACCGACGCCGGGGTTAAGCTAGTCTCTCACATTTTGGGAGCTTGGGAGGGTTCACAAGATGCCATTGGCATTTTTTGTGATCTCTCCAAGGCTTTTGATTGCGTTGATCATAACACTCTAATCCTAAAATTAAAATACTACGGATTACGAGGACAATCTTTAGATCTAGTATTGTCATATTTGTCAACAAGACAGCAAAAGGTAGGCGTTAACGGTGTGACTTCACCTGGGTCTTTAGTAAGAATGGGCGTGCCGCAGGGTTCAATCTTAGGCCCCTTTCTTTTCCTAGCTTATATAAATGATCTGCCTTTCATAATGTCTAATGTAACAGATATAATTTTATTTGCAGACGATACCTCTCTTATTTTTAAAATTAATAGAAAATTGCATGACTATTCCAATTTAAATAGTGCGCTCAACGTGTTGTCGGATTGGTTTTCAGCAAATAAATTGCTATTAAATGCTTCAAAAACAAAATGTTTAAAATTTTCACTTCCGAACGTTCGATCTCATCTAGATCATAACCTAATGCTTGATGGTAAAAAACTTGAATTAGTTAACGAAACGGTATTTCTTGGTGTGACTATAGACTCTAAGTTACAGTGGGGTGCTCATATCAAAGCATTGTCGAAAAGGTTAAGTTCAGCTGCATTTGCAGTACGGAAAATTAGACAGCTCACGGATATCCCCACGGCCAAATTAGTTTACTACGCGTATTTTCACAGCATTATGTCATACGGCGTCCTGCTATGGGGCTCTGCAGCCGATGTAGATTCTATATTCATCTTGCAAAAACGAGCAATTCGCGCCATTTACTGTATGGGGCCCAGCGATTCACTTAGAGAGAAATTTAAGGAAATCGGTATACTCACGCTGCCATCGCTTTATATTATGGAAAATATAATGTACGTTCGTAATCATTTAGATAGTTTTAGTGTCAACAGTGATTATCACAACATTAACACCCGTAGTAAAAATAAGCTAGTAGTCCCAAGATTTAGACTAACTAAAACAAATACTAAATCCTTCCTTGGGAATTCTATTCGCTTTTATAATAAATTACCAGAGAGTATAATTCATTTAACCAACAAAAAATTTAAAACATGCGTGAAATCCAAACTGATAGGAAAGGCTTATTATAAAATTAGTGACTATGTAGAGGATAAAAGCGCGTGGATCTAGGACCTTCTGCACATGTGGCCTCCCTGGCGGTCCGTTAATTCATTTGTCATGTTGTTTAATAATTCTCGATTAGCTTCCCCACGGTCTCTATTCTTAGAAACCTTTTGACATGCCTTGACATTCCTGTTAGGGTTTAGTTAGGACTACATATCTTTTGTATGTAAAGCTATTTACTTACTTAATTAGTTATTATTATTATTTTTTATTTTTATTTTTTATTCGTTGAGTTTAGCCTCTTTTTATTATTCTCTTTCTTTTGCACACGCGATATTTGTAAATGTGACAACAATGTAAATTTTGTTGCGTATCCTATTAAATTTTTCTTCCATTTTGGATGTTATCTTTTACATTGCTATTTACGCTGTTGTCGCATATTTGTAGATATTTATAATTATTTGTATTGGTATAATTGATGTTAACCTTTTTTTTAAAAGAGTAACCTCTGGAGTTTCTTGCCGGTTCTTCTCCATTGGAATGACATTTTGGAACCTGCAGTAGAGTCAGTAAATTTAACGTTTTAAAAGAGCCTTAAAAAGGCCTACTTGAAATAAAAATATTTTGATTTTGATTTTGATTTTGATTTTGATAACCCACAATAACCGTTTTTATCGTTTATTTATTACTTATTTACGAAAAAGCGATTTTAAGCAATACAGTATTAATCCTTATCCAACTAAGTACCTTTAATAAATTGTTCATGTAATATAGATCAATATTGCCCTTTGCAGCATGTAATTTAAATAAATATTTTCGAAGATATTACAAATTTAAAATGCAGGGACATAGCGGTTGCGGCGGTACCGGCCGGAGAGCCGCGCGGGGGCCGGGGGGCGCGTGCCTCTATACCAAATAGTGCGTCCAAGGCTGTGCTTCGCCCTACAGAACTTTATGATTGTGTAGTTATATTTGGTATCAGCGATGGACCCGAGCAAAGCCGGGGCGGGCCGCTAGTTATAACTATTAGATTTACGCTGCTATGCGCTTTGACTGTGCTGTAATATGAATTCACCCCTATGTGTCTCGTTTTACAAGCGACGCATTCGACAGTTTTATGTTTTTATTTTTAAACGGCCGTGTGATGAATTACTTCGTTACTACCCACATAGGCTCTGTTATATGAAACTATGACCTGACAAACTTTGTTCATAAAATGTTTAGCCCCTGTATCTTTTTGTATTTGTATTTTTAGATGAGGTGGTAACTATTTACGGAAGGTTCATTGAACCTAAGGCTATTGACGGCTATTGAGCCTCATATAATTTGGCAGTTGTATTTTTGTCAATACAAGATCATATGTGTAAAATTATATGGGCGCACTTTCAGAAACAATGTGGACAATTAATTTGCACTATTTAAAACATGTTCTTAATTTAGTTACAAAATCACTTTATGACGTCATAATAAATTTTGTTGGGTACTTCACAGTTATAAATAATGCCTACAATATTACGTACAAGTTTACTTTCGTATTATTATCAAGATTGCTTTACATTTTCCTTACTTGTGACGTGCTAACACGGGTAAATACTTTTATAGGCAATATTCGTGTGTAACAACATGTAGTGGTAATAGTTACACCATAATAAACACCCTCAAGCTGTTTTCCGCACAATGGTGAGACACGCCAATTTATTGTCACAATGGTTTGTTTATGTTAATGTATGTTTGTTGTTCAGTGTCCTTATGTCACAACAAGATGCATGTGTGGATTTAAATAGTTACAGAATTACTGTAGCTAATTGGTTTCCTACGGTATTTGTATGAGATGCAACCTGATACAAATGAGAGATAAAATAGAGATGATGTAGGTACTACTTGCCTTTTAATTTTTTCTTGACAATTTGTGCTATACATTTACCTTGCTATATATCACTTGCCTTGCTTTACTGCCAAAACAGATATATCGTAAAAAAAACCCCTATATTCAGTGGTCAGAATTTCTGTTTCAGATATAAATGCTTTCAAGGAAACAAGCTTTCTCGTGAGAACAAAAATACTGGAGGCTAATTTCCTTTCACCAATAAGTTTAATCTGTACCTACAACATGACATGGTTTAAAAGTTTTCATGGAGCCCATTTCATAGAGGCTTCCAAACACTAATATTAGTAGAAACCAGTTGATGTCTTAACTTCTTATATTCTAATATATTCTTGTAGTGCATGAAAACTGTGTGCATCTAAATTTTAATCAAGTAGAATCTTAAACTGCCTCGTTGGCTTAGTGGTGCTAAGCGCGACTGCTACGCTAGAGGTCTTGGGTTCGATTCCCGAGTCGACCAAGGTGTTATTGGGTTTTTCTATGAAATTCTCAGTAGCAGGTAGTTTGGATTTGTGCCCGGTTAGTGGCAATAGGCTCGCCCCCTATTACATGGGACCTAACATATCGGCGAACTGTGGGTGTACATTGGTACACCTCTGCCTACCCCTTCGGGGATACAGGCGTGATGATATGTATGATGAATCTTAAACTATTAGGAATCCCTCCTAGATACATCGAAGTATACAAAATAAACAATTTTTAACAAGCTCGAAGGAACGGAAAAATTTGCTTATTTCTATACAAAATTTACATTATCAACTGTCCTATAACAATAAAATGAGAAACGATAAAGTGCGCGATACCGACACTGTCTTAAACATTACTTCGTCAAAAAACGCTGAATTCAGCAGCTCTTGTGATATCTTTAGAAGAATACTCTTATGTCATAAGCAAATGTAACGACGAAAAGAACTTTGTGAGCAGGCGTTAAAATGCGGGAACAACAAATTATTACAAGTAGGGATGATACACGTAACAAAATATGTTCTGAAAAATATTCATCTTTACGTAAAATTTTGAATAGATTTAATTTTGAATGTAAATGTAGAATGAAGTGTCTTTGAGTAATGCGTTTAGTGCATGTATTCAGACTTGTTCAATTATTTAATTTGAATTATATCAATTTAAGTTTCTGTAAAAAATGGTTAGATTATCGGATGCTTAACCGGAAAAAATACTGTTTGAAACAATCAAAACCAAAATTAAGTTAGATAAAAAAAAATACAAATTCCGACAACCAAAGAAGTTACATCCCTACTTTAAAGAATCACATAATAATATACTCGTAATATATCCGAACTGCTCGTTATCTCGCTGACGATACAAAAACTCTGGAAAATGAACGCAGAGGGCGCGGTCGTCGCCACGCGTGTCGCCCGCCTCGCTTATTTGATAAATAACCGCTCAAACAATAAATCACCTTGCGAAAGGACTGGGCCTCGATTCAGCTATTTAAGAGTTGCTTGAATTGACTGACTTATCTGCTTCATTTGGTCATTTTAACGATAATCGTCATTCTGCTTACTGTCATTATGATCATGTTCTTCGAGAGTTCAATGAGATTTTACTGTAGGCTTATCTGATTACGAAAATTAGACACAATGATAAGTACACTGACCGACCACTGACATGTATTTAAAATAGCTGAATCGAGGCCCTGGTTTATTTCGACCCGTATTAAAATGTATCCCAATTCGAAGTCCGAATGACCAAGTGGTACGTCGCGACAGGAAACCTAAACGCTAGTTGTTGTCGTGTTTTTATTGCTTTTTGTTTCCTTGTTTGCTTTTTTCAGTGGCTTTATATAGCCGTTCGTAATAAGACTGAGAGAAAATAACGACATGGTTTACTTGACACCAAGTATTTTGCTCTTACATTTGTTTGCCAATAATTTTTAAGTATAGTAATTTGCACAGTTTCAGTATTAAGAATTTGTATAATGTAATTTACTGTAATAATATTTTTTTTTAAATGTAATTAATACCGTCGTACCTTTACCTTCCGGAAATGATTACATTAAGCAAATACAGAGCAATACTTTAGAGTGGGACAACGAACGCTTATTAGATTAGATGTCATTAGATAATAGGTAACCTACCTAGAAGTAACAGTTATAATTTGTACCTATTTATAGATATTACGTTACACAGCCTTGAGTTCTACTCACCCTACAAGCATTCGTTGCATAACAATAAACATCTGGAGAGCGAAGCCGTCCGCATCTTGTTAGAAGTGCAACAGACTGTATTTTTGTTGGAACAAGTCTGCTAGCCTGTAACCACTACTTGTGAAATAAAATTGTATACTTTTTAAGGACATTCCCAATGATATTTTAATAAACAGATATGTTATACACATACAAAACAATCGAAAAAAGTGTTCCGCGCAGCGCGGCAGCTAGCGAAAGAGATAGCGCGATAAAACCCATAAGAAAAAAAGAGATAAATAGTGTTGTTGTTAATGGCAATACGTCCCAATTAGGACGTTTTCGAGTCTTCACGATTGCACGCTTATAACATATCTGTTTATTAGAATATCATTGGACATTCCTGTATTTTATGAAAAATAAAAAATAGGGCTGTATGTGGAATGTAAAGCAGCAATAATATGTTTACTTATTTCCTCAAACTCGATTCCTGTGAAAGAAAGTCAGATGAGTAACAGTAGCTACTCAGGTACCTGCATGTTGCATGTGGGTACTGTGATTACTGTAAGCAACAACCCTTCAGTGGACTGAAAGGAATGTAGAGTTATTGAGTTAAGATCTTAGTATTTTTTAGAGAAGAGGATGATTAAGATAATAATGGTCTCTTATTCTGTGGTTAACTACGCCAAAAGCACGGATGTTGACCTATAATATTAATTTTAATCCTTACTTTATGATAGAATCACGTGAGTTTTATTTATGTGTTGTTTATTCTACGGAGTTTCGTGAAATCGCTATCTAATGAAAATAAATGTGAGAAATGGCGGTAGTTCTTGATAGTTGTGATTAATGTCCCCACTGATATCCTGGGTTATGTTTCATATGTCGAAATAGGACAGGTTAGTCTGTTAGTGTGCGTACTGTCTGCGATAAATTTTAATTATGTTTTCATATTTTTTATTCTGTTTCTCGTTAGTTCTGGAAGACAAACATACAACATTTGAATATAAATAACACGATAAAATCAAAATACCCATGAAAAATTTAATAAAGTAATTAATTTACTCCATGCTGGACAAATTGGCAATTCCAAAACTAAAAAGGCTAGGAATTCTACCCCGCCGTCTACAAAGTCACTATGAATACTATACTGCCATCTGTGTTTTCTAACCGACATCGTTGAGTCTCCAATATGTAGACGACACACTTGTCAGCTCTCTTTTGACTTTGTAAGTTTAGTTGTTCAATCGAAATATAGATGGCGCTGTATTAAATGTAATAAAAGCTTGTTGGTTAATTAACCGAATTTAAGGGTTACAATAAACATATAGGGGATATTATATAAGAATAAGCAAATAACTAAGTGCAATAACCAAAAAAGAGGAAACATTACCGAAGAGCTATGTTCTCTTATTGTGGATTTATCGACTTTATAAATCCAAGATTTACAAATAGGTAGGCAGGCCTTAGTCTTCCTAGTTTTCATCTTGGTACTTAATTTATAGAAAAACGTTAGTAAAAGCACTTAGTACAGCACATTTACAAAAATACAAATAGCCTACCAGGTAAGGTAAGTGTTGCCATATTTTAAGCACAAAAGCTTTATTTAAGAGTTTTTACTGTTTACACTAAAAGAAAAATCTATTTTCCTTTTACACATTTTTTTCTTAATCGTTGCCTGCCAAGTTAGGTCGGCAGTAAAATGTTATGTGACTTTAGTACCTACAAAATATTAGGACGTGTTTGGTTAGGCTAAACTGTTTATCTTTCGCACACTTTAGTTAAGCTGCTAAAAAGGTTAGGGAAAAAGGTTACTCTGATTTATTTGTCACTTTTCTTAGGTATCTACTCTTAAGGCAGATGTTGAATGCTGTTACACAATAATAAAGACAATGGATATTGTTTTTAGCTGAGTACGCCGGGAGGCAAGTTATGTTTTTATTATATTAAAAAAATCGCAAATTACCTTTTTACACATGGAACATTATTTTAAAATTTTCCATGTTCTTGTAAGCCTCAGGTACATCTTGCCAAAAAAGAACGTAAAGCTCTTATTTTCATTCCTTTATAAAGTAGACATATTTATCGACGTCAATTTTAATGCAGCGGAATGGAACTAAGAAATCTTAAGAATGCAAGTCTTTTGGTGCAAGCGAGACTGGTATAAATAGTGTCATAATTTGCAGCGCCACCCCTATTATTAACGAAGAAACTGCAATTTTTAATTTTTCTGTTCTCTTTCATCATAATATTATCAACGATTTTACTTTTCACAGTGATTTTAATATATTTTCTCCATTCACATCAAAAAATTTTGCTGTATCTTTTGTTCCTTCACTTATGTGTGGGAGGTTTTGTCACTATAGAACCTACGATACAGGATAAACCGAGCCTTAAAATAACTGTATCAAAAAACAATTTGATTAATCTTCACATCACGTTTCCACGTTGTTTTTCAATCGAATTCGTGTCTATTAAGTAAAGTTGTATCAATTGTTTACTCTAAAGATAGTGAAAGAAAGATAAATAGTGGTAAAGGTCACGTATGGGACCTTTATGTTTAGTATGTAGGTAAGACTTAGTCCAAATTGCTTTCGTTCTCTTACCTTCGATTTCTGAAACGTCGATGAACACAAAAAAAGTTAATTACCAATCATAAACGTAATCAGTTGATTTGACAACAGATTTAGTTAAAAAGTTTTTAAGAAAAGGGATAAGTCTGACAGCTAGCTGTTCTGCTGCAACTGCCGCAAGCATGAACTACCTATTAGATACAAATTAACGTGTAAAATAAAATAAAACGGTTACATTGAAAAAAGGAAGGCAAAAGATTGAGCAGAAATATCTGTTATTTTTAAATAGTCTTATTCGAAAATAGGCCTTAAAAAATAACAAAAAATGCCATTGTCAGTTCAAACATGCTATACCAACTGCTGAAAAGGCATGTCATCATTATTACTAAAGACAGCATTTGCCGCTGCTGGCCATAGAAACCTGTAACACGGCGAGATTCCTTCTATATGTATAAAACAGGTAGGTACATATTCCAATATCTATGCTAAGTAACCTTATAATAGTTATCCGTTCGTAAGTTTCGAAACTAGGCCATATGCATTTACGGGAGTTCGATAGCAAAAAAACAAATGCAAGACATCGGGTCATATTATTAGCATAAGAAAGGACAACATGGTAGGTAATCGTTTTCCTTAGGCAGCTTACAATTTTCGCAAGTAAATAAACCGTGACTGCCATCTGCGTTTTATTTCAACCTTCGTTGTCATCTAAGTCAATATTTAAAAAGGATAAAGGTTCTGTTTCAGAATTATTGATCGGTAAATTTTTGTATTACTTTAATAGGAACTCTTTTTTAATGAAACGTAGAACAGATTTCAAGTGATTCTGTTGAAAGGGAAAAAGCAACTAGCCCAAATCGGGGTCAGCATCCAAGTTTTATATTTGAAACAAATAGGATTTTCCATGTATCCGTGATATCGGAAATCGACGTCAAGTAAAGACATGGAAATAGCAATCTCAAGGACACCTCCCAATAGGGACTGAAGCTTGCTGAAAGTTCCATTCGCGCATATTAATTTGACTGTTTGAGCGAACTGTGTTCCACAATCACAGGGTTTGATGCTAACCTTCAACCTTTAGGTCAAACAACTTAAAGTACCTGAACTGTACCGACCAGGTACCTGCGGTTCGAGGCTTCAATTTCATTACAAACTGAAACTGGTTTTCTTAATGAAAACTTAGTAATTGCGTGTTTTATCGTAGTCTTTTTGTGAAGAGTCGGAAATTACTTCAAGGAATCGTTAATGTTCGTTGGAAAATGGACCAGTAAAATTGGTTTGTAACCGGGTTTACTACCGAGAGTGTGACAAACACACTATATTGTAACTCTTAGATTTAAGCATTCGTCTTTTACTGTTAGCTAAAATTCTAAATTATTCAAAAAGTTTAAAACTTTATGCAATATTCAAAGATGCAATTTCAGCGTTTACAGGTTTTCGCATCGCTTTAGGTATCCTTGCAAACTTTGTACCAGCTATCGTAGTGTTTTTAACATCATATTCGCATCACCATTACATAGCACCACAGCAAATAAATGTGCAGTAAACCAACAATAATACAGAAAGAGCTTTATCTTCAAGTAATGAAATGTTGGAGTACCTTCACAATGTGGCATTCTTACTGATTTTAGTGGAATTCTTGTTCCGTGTGTTCACAGATGTTTTGAAAACTATTGAACTAGACAAGCGTGTAATTAAAGACAAGAATGTTCCATTTGTACCGAAAAACGAAAAACACTGTCTTGCTTAAATTTCGTAACACTTTTTGTGCCAATATGCTGGTATATCAATGAAATTATAAACTTACATGTCTGTAAATGTATCATAGCAGGGTAAAAGTCACTTCCATATTCGAATATATGGAATTAAAGATATCTTAAATGACAAATACTCGTGTTACAGATGACTACAGTCAGCGGTTCAAAAAAACAAAATCAAGTATTATTTTTAAAAGTTCTACAAACTTCTACACGTGCAAAGTCATTTCGTTCTATGATATCGTGTAATAAACCCGTAGACTATAAAAAAAACACTATCAATGGGTAACAGCATTTTTATTGTCCTGTACTTGTTTGCCAGCACTTGCACTTCGTATTTATCGTCGGCCGTCAACCGTAACGAATGCGTGTGAGTACTGTCATAGGTCCCATTCTGTTGACTATTTGCCTCATTACATGAGCTTTTGTGACGAATTCTGATTGTATGGAGCTCTATTTCAAATCAGACATTGAATTAATATTATTTTATATTTTTTCAGCTTACAGGAGATCTAGAAAGACATGTAAGTTAGTTTATATACGTAACCTTCAAAGAATTAATTCAAAAAATTGCTATGCACATTCACTAATCATATCAAAGAGATGTGATTAGTGAATGTGAAAAATAATATTTAATTAACTATGTTATGTTAGTTCGCATTTATTTATTTAGTACTATGCAGTGTAGGCGTATTGCTAAAAGGCATTCTCTTCCATCTCATTTTGTTAGGTTCTTTTGTTTAATTCAGATGATATTTGAATTTTTCAAGTTTTGTTAGTTTTGAAAGTTTTCAGAAGTCTTTAACCGCAGACACCATCTACTCCTAAAACTAATCAATCCAATCCATTCTCGTGACACGCTCGAGTCAAACAAAACCTTAAAAATATCTCTTGTGATCTTTCCTTTTGTTTAGTACATTATTAGCCTTACCAGAATTTGGTTTGTCAGTGCCAAAGTTGAATTTAATTAAAAGAAGCCACGTTGAAAGTCCTAAACTGACATAAACAACTTTATCACCTCTGATATATTTTTTAATAAAATATAAAGCGACACTGGTGCCTTGTTCTCGAGTATGTCATAAACCTTTCTTGTCCTAGTTGATGTTGTAAGACATAGATTACGGCACGAGGGTACCCAAGCGTTTTGTATGATGTTATACAACGCGCAATAAACATTCATTACGGTAACCATGGTGACTATGGCAAAAAAACTCCTTTCTGATGGATGTGTTTAGAGTTCTTAGTAAGTTCAAGCTAGTGGTACTAATGGATAGTATATCCTAAGTTAGTGTTGTGGTAAGCTTGTGCGGTTATGGGTTGTGTGGTTGGTATCAGAGAATACCTTGTAAGTAGGTAGGTGTATGCTTGTGGTCCATGGAGACCGCTGCGACCAAAATTCGGTAAAGGCAACGCAGTTACATACTGAGTTATTCTAGAGTCAATTAATCTGATATTTTCACTAGTCTGCTAGCAGAAGCTGTTAATTTCCACCAATGAAGCTACTTAGTTATGAATCGGTAATCTAGTTATTGATGTGTCTTCTCTGAAGCATAAAACTTATCTATGTGCTTATATTTAATAAAACAATATATATAGTGTGCTTACATAAATAAAAAGGAAAGAAGCAAAATAAGCCAGGTCTTAAATCTAAGACTACTAATACTTTGACGAGGAAACGTTGTAAATACCATTATTTAAATACACGATACTCAATAAATATTATATTCTCAGTGCCTACACTACTTTTATGCGGGTTGCTGGTAGATTTGTACGTTACAGTAGCAGCCAACAAACAGATTACAAAGAACAGTTTGAGAATGGAACTGTTATTAAATAATTTGAGCATCAACTTATATGTCGCGAGACAACTCCAAACTTCTTTGTGAATCCGCGATGTATTGTTTACTACATAAGTTTAGTTTTGAAACAAACACGAATCAAAGAGTTGCAAAAATTGTCTGGACATCGTTACACGTCGAAATTTTCATTCTCTTAAACCAATTACGTACTTTTATTGGAAGACAACATAAGGAGAAGAGAAAAGTTCCTTAATTTATAATATCACGTTAACTGGCAATACAGAATAAATAAGAAAATGTTGCCTTTACAACGTGAATCCTTTATTGTGTTGCCCTTACTTTAAAAATACCGGAATAAAATCCACCCGCTTTCAAGACGGCTAACTGAATGAATATTAGGGCTATCTGCAGAAACTTCATAAAATCTTGTCTGTTGCGGTTTCTTACTTGGTTATTGTGAAAGCTAGTGTTATGATTCCCGAACTGTTAACAAAATTCAGTCGGCTAAAGCTATTTTATTAGGAAAAAGTTTATAGACATTAAAATTAAACTACTTTTTGCTGATTTCATCGCGGTTTGTTTTAGTTCTCACTAAAGTGCAACAGAGGCTTTGAAACGTTTTAAAATAAACCGCGATATAATCCGCAAAATGTATTCGTAGTAGATTATTTGAGTAAATCTCAGAAAACAATCTTTAGTAGATAATGCCTTTCAGTATCCAAATCTTCTAACATTCCAAAAAATAAGGTACATACACATAGATTAAATCAGATATAGTCGAAGTAGCTCCACGATCTATACCAACTCTTGGGACCTAAGTAGCATTTCTCCGAACAATGTTTGCTAATCGTAAATTGTTGGTGGCCCTAGAGGTTGCGTGACTGATTCCCTGAGGCCAGAATCTAAGACATCCCGCGTTGGAGGGAAAGTTATTATACCGTCACCTTGCTACGTGATACGGATGTTTATTACTGGAGGTAACTTTATAAAAATAAAGTTGGCTTTTAAAATATTAAAGCAGGATATTCGACGCTGAAAGAAAAAGTTTATATTCGTCATGCTTAAAATTCCAATCTGCAAGCGAGCAAGCATGTGAGAAGTCTGGTTTCTACTAGTGGGACATTTATTGGCTCCTATAGTATTGGCCATGCTATTAAATTGTTCTAAGTAAGCAACTTTATACCTGTAATGTACTACAAAACAACACCCAAAGGACAGCGAATAAAAATTTACGAAAGCTATAACTATAATGTCTGCGAAGACTATTACATAATACACATGAGGATAACCAACCATTTAAGTATATCGTAGAGGGTCAGTAGGAAAATTGACGTAGGTTAGGCTCGTAATTTATAGGGACTTAAGAACTCCACGATCACAAGACGCATGACCCTGGCCCACAAATTTAAGGACACCCCGACATTATTCTCACATTTATTTTGATAGATTCAATACACAAGGATCCAATATTTTCAATTTGCATAACGTTTGTCTTTCCGAAGAAAAAATGACAGCCTTTTTTCACTAGCGATATATTCTATAAGTTATTGGAAGTGTCTACAATTTTAGACTTATGTAAGGCTGGCTGGATTCTGCTTTGGAAATTTTGTACATTTTTAATCCATTGAGTGCGTAAAACTGCTTGATTTAAAACGCCTAAAGCTGTTTAAACCTACCACATAGCAACTTCTAGCACAGATCTTAATACTTAAAAACATTATTTGCTGGAGTAGTCACAATCTTTAGTATTATTAATAAAGCGCTTAATTATATTAACTATTTCGTGACTATAAGCTGATATATCAAGCATCATCACAACTCTTCAGATTACAGACGCGTTCCATTTTAATTGAATATTTTAGCGTATAAAGCGCTTTAACTAATTTGAGCGGAAGTGTTTTATAGATGCTGTCAGGTTTACTCATGTTGTTTACACATCGCTTCTTCAGTTATAAAAGTTTTCGAAACCCAAGGACATTGCAGGCAACTGTGTTAGAGTTTTATGTTTTACGTTATATAAAAAAATTTGGATAGGTTTTGGATCATTTTTCATGTTAAGGTAGGCTATGTGTTAGACAAACAATATAAGGTGAGCGTTTATGATAAAAACTAATTTTGGGAGGCTTGCCGTCTATTACAATCTGTGTAGTATTATTCTTTTTGTAATAATATTATCCACATAACAGGCCTAAATTATGAAGTGAATTAAAATTTTATAAAATATCCAATTAGCCTTGCTATTTTTAATTAATCTATAAAAAGACAGTAAAAAATCTCGTTACAAAATAATTACGACTTTTCTTTGAAGAAAATATTGAGATATCCATTCAAACCCTCAAAGAGATAATTACAACATTAATTTGATTAACTTCGTTTTGCAGCAACAAGATTTATTTAGCGATAGCTGAACAATTCTTTCCTCAAATCGCTACCTATCCATCTACTAGATCATGCGTCCCATTGTCTAGAGATTATAAGGTAATAATGGTACCTATTTATTACGGAAAATTACCTTCTCGTGGACTAAGATAAAATAGCCAGATAAGAGACTTCAATGCATAAGAGTAAAAAAGGTCGACCGTTGTATGTAAACTGTTTTCGTATATGTAATGATAGGAAAGTACAGCTACCTGTGTAATGTAACATATTGGGCCAATTTCAGTGTTGTGTACATTTACTGGACCCAATTTAAAAACTCGATTAAAAATTAACATAGAAGCCTACGTATTCATAATATCTACCTATCATTTATATTTAATAAAAGCTCTCGGGCTTAGCTACCACGCTATAGATAATCTAATTTTCGTTCCATAGCCTAATTAAAATCCAGTTAAACTAAAACATTTTTACATAACATCAAAACAGCATCAACTTGTAAACACAAGACGTCCAATGAACAGAATGATGGACGGATAGGTAAATAGAAATATCTGCCGCATCACGCTTTTCCCCACATTAGAGGAGCGAGTTAATCGTTGGCAACACCATCCATCACTAGAGGCCAGTCATCGGGCCGACGATTACACAACTCCTATCTACTTGATAGCAAACCAAATTATTTAATGACAGACGTATTTATTGCCGGTTATTTGGGAAATTTCATTTGGGTTCAGATGTTTGTAGCAATAGAACATACTGAGCTATGCGTAAAGTTTTTGCGTATGTTGTGGTTATAAGAACATGTCATATATTGAATTGTGTCATAATGCAATAAACTTAAGCGTGCATAATTCAAAGTTAATTTTCTCGTTACTTGTTGCCAATATACATGGAAAAGTATTCTGACGGTAAAGATTTCGAGTGTTATTTGGCATTGTGATATTTTTAGAGCACAAAATTTGCAAAGTTGTGTAACAGGAAATTAAAGTAACTGCCTACGCACAGTGTGGGATGGGACGATGTAATAACATTCCTAATAGAAACAGTTGAATAAAAACAAAAGATAAACGTGCTTACGAACAGTCATAATTTGAATTACTATTCCACGGGGCTTTTAGTCATGAATCGCCTTTGAAACTTGGGTACAGGTTAGGAGAAAATAGTAGGGATTAGTCCATGGTTATTATTTTTTAAGATTATATTTACTTAAGAGTTTTTATATAAAATACAATACTTTGACAACTTTTTACATGTTCTCTGTGCATTAGGCAAAAGACGATAGCAGCCATACTAAGTTTTCTTTCTTTTTAGGGACGAGGTATATATAGGTCGCGTCAGGTAAAAAGAACGCTGGCGGAAGGTGGGAGGGGGGGGGGGGGGTACGTTTGCGCATGAGTATGCAATTCGGCAGGCGAAGGTCGTCCTACGAACCAATAGCGCACCGGCAAACATGCGGCTCGTGCCCCCCCGCACTTCATACCACCAAACAGACCTTTAAATCGCGTTCTGCGCATCATGATCAGCTAGCGTTCTTTTTACGTGACGCGAGCTATACCTATGTAACTTCTTTAGTCTTCTACAATATTTAATTTACTAAACTTTTTACAGCTCTCAAAGAATTTAAATCATATTAATTCTAAATTCGACTAACGTAATCCTGAGAATAAAAGTAAAATAGTGAAACAATTGAATTTATTCCAGCTACCTTTGTATCACTCGCGTATTGTTCACTCAGGCGTAAAGAATCAGTTACAATTTAATTTGATTTATTTTTTTATTCTGATAGGTATCTTATTGATTAAATGAAAAATGCAGGTGTATTTTATAGCTTGTTTAATTTAGAAGTTAAGCTAACACTTCACAGGGATGTTAGGCGTTTGTTTTGCATTTGAGATCGGATCAAATACAATCGCACCGAATTTTGTGACTCATGAGTGCTGTTTTATACACACTCCGTTCTTTAAGTAAATATGTTTCAGATTGAAATAAACTGGAAAACAACTGTTGATTTTCAGAATGAACACCTACAGATAAGACTATTAACACAAATGTCAACAAACACCTCTTACTAACTAAGGAAGAACAGTAAGTACTAAGCGTATATAAAACGTAATGTACAATGTTAAGAATACATACTTATACTAATCCAATGTATTCATTTTTCAGACGAATTTATTAAAGTTTTAAGGAAGAAATGAGTAAAATTTTGGGGCGTAGGCACTTTGCAAATACGACGGAAATGAAGCGTCATCCATTAGTCGGATCGCGAGTTCGTTGTTTGTAAAAGCTCCATTAAATTGTTCAAAAAATTAAACCGTTGAAAAATATATTGCATAATTTAGTTTTTGTTGTTGACCAGTAAAACAAACGATTTACGCTAGGGCGAATAATATACATCGTAAGTCACAGTTAGTGTTAAAACTGACAGTTTTTTTTTCATAATATTAAAGTAATAATTGCCATGGTAACCAAATACTGTTTTATTTATATAAAACCATGCCTCATAATACGCAGATACATGTATCACGTAAAATAAAGATAACAAGAAACTTATATGCATGTTTAAAGTTTAGTTAATTTGTTAGTCGTTAATGAAAACTATAAAATGTAATGTTTAGTATTTAGCAACTGCGACTGAACAGTTAAATGTCCTCGACGCATATAAATAACATTACACGAGTTAGCCCGAACATTTGCTTAAGTTTCTTGCCAAATATTAAGTGTACACATGAGATAGAAGTTTTAAGACATAATTTTATTTAACTTTATTTGCAGCAGATAACATAAGTTTGAATTTCAGAGCAAATTAACATTTATTTTTATGACACAAGGTTTATTTTTCCGTTTCTTTATTACTGCAATACTGTTCAGCATTCGTGTATAATTAGTAATACAGTGGACATTCACATACCTACTTTCAACATCGTTTGTGAATGAATGAATGTTCATTAGGGAATGAGTGAGTGAGTGTACGTCGTCGGTCTTGCACAGTTACTGCCATCAATCTTAGCGGATAAAGCCATAATGACTATATTTGGCATCCGGATTACTTGGTGGGCAATTAGTACATATCTATGTATACTGCAATAGGTTTGGACTAAGCCTTATAAACTAGACTCCTTTACTAAAGGAACTAAATTACTCTGGCATGTGTAATGCCTTTGGTACATTTGAACCTAAATAAAAAGAAAACATGTTCATTATTTAGTTTTAATTTTCTTTAGGTTCTACAATATCCTTATAAGTGTTACATAAAACTACCTTTTAAAAGAGTTAAAATGGTAAAATGTAAAACTGCGACCATAAAGCAACAAAGCTCTAAACATTTTCATGCAGAAAAATAACATGTTTGTTTTGTCCAACAGCGAAATGCTCTGAGTAGAGGTGATTGAAGCGTAGCATAATTAAGAAAGACAGCTCATGTATACGTGAACGGTTACAAGGAAAACGTTAGCTTTCTGAGAAAAGACGTTAAAGGATACTAACTTATACGTATTCAGAAAAATAGAACCCATAGTACTTGCAAATGTAGGCACTCATTTTCATACAGACGCTGGCTTTCTTTTGTTTCCCTAGAGACGAGCACTCGCATGTGTATTCAAATCTAGTAATTTTCTGACGTAACGGGACTTTCAATATAAACTTGCAAATATTTACATTCGCAACGGTTTCATATTTTGTACTTTCGTCGCAGATTATACTTAATTTACTTTGCGAGTTAGCCCTTGAGTGTAATTAAAATTTATTTTCTAATTTTCAACATCAACTATAAATGGGCATGGCACAGCAATTAATAACAATATTCAATTTCACGCGCGGGAATTGTTTCTTTGACAAATGTTACCTTCGTTTGACATTTAAATAATAGTTGCGTGCCTTTTGTTAAATTTAAAGGAAGTATTGATCACAAAGAGCCTGTGAATGAACTTCAAAGTCCTATTGTATTATGTAGCATCAAATTGGCTTAATGTGACCTCATTTTAATTCGTAATTAACAGTTGAAGCCTATAATTTATTTCAAAACGTTTCAGGTTTCACTAAACAATGATAATTTAGTACGTGATGAGATAATTTTGTTTGAATAGGTCGTATCTGTTTGTTTTTTTACAGCAGAAATATTTGCTTCACAAAGTAAACTTAAACGAATAAGGAATAAAACATTTTATGTAGTAAACAAACTTGAAATAAAATGTATTTTCACATTTTCAAGTAATGAACATACATTTGTGCAGGTCTTTCATTCCTCGAGTATTCTCTGTAAAGATGCGAAGAAATGTGTTATTGTTATAAATACCCGCATTTCACGTAGGGTCAACCATTTTGCCGTATCATGCACAATTCAGGCCGGAATGCAACCCAGAATTTCTTAATAGAGTAACCCTCTGATACGCCTTGAAGATCGCACACTCATTTACGAAGGCGGCCGAGAACAAATAGCTCTTAACATACATGTATATACCCCTCTAGGTATACACCGTCATTTACACAAAATATGGGAATTTGTAATGTTCATTCATTTGGCAATCATTTGGAATGAAAGAAAATTGTTAACAAGTCATAAAATATGTATGTTACCGCCATGGAAAAATTGTGGGCGATATTTAAACGTACGTACATACATACCCACTTTTGATAATCATCAATTTTATTTTATCGTAAAATTACACCGTAGTATTTTTGAATCAGCTTGTTCCTAAAATCCAAAATTTCTAAAAATAACAAAGGCGTTGATTTCACATATTTATTGTCAATAAACATACTTATTCCTGCTTACTTTACAAAAAGTTTAGTCAAAATTGATTTTGCAATTAAAGCAACAGAAACGGACAGAACTTAATAGCTTTCGCATTTATAACGATGGCCTGGGTCTTGAAACTGTTTTAGAGCAAACTATAAAATTAGTTTTCTTTGAGGCAATGAGTAAGACCATTGATATTGTACGAAAGACCATTGGCTCTTTACGTTATGTTATTTTTAAACCTTACCTACCAATAACAAAAATATTTAGATCTTGCGTGTATACAGAGTGCTTGTAGTTAAAGTATATTAATAGAAATAGCCTTAGCTACTTTATTCTATAAAAGATATTTGTAAATACTGATCTAAATCATGTCTCATAAAGTTATTTTTATATATTGTAGAGTCATAGAAATAAGTTTTTGTGTTGTCAAAACAGTAGATTTAAATAGACACCTACTTTTCTAAATAATATGAAGAATTTCCAATCAACTACAAAATATGCGATATTAAATTACCGCATACTGTCTTTAATAGATAGTACAGTTTCAGAAGTCAAAAGTTTCTATAGAAAACTCATCGATCATGGAAATGTTGCAAAATCATTGTTTTAAACTTGGCTATTCGGCTTTATTTAGGCAAAGTTGGGCTCCGGATTGCGATAAATCAACAGACTAAAATATACAGCTGTGTTACTATTAGTAAGGCGAAGAATGGCTAGTACCTAATATCTAGGCATATATATATGGGCTTCTATAATTATTGAAATAAAGCCAATCTTTAGGACTTTATCGTGGTATTTAGGTTTTAGTGCCCAATGTTTTAATACCGGTTCAGTAATGAGCCGAAAAAAGGACTTCAAAATAATACCATAATATGGTTCTCTTATAGATGCTATTGCCAGAAGTGGACCATATGAATGGGATCACAAGGGAAGCACCAGCTTTCAAATAACAAAAGAAGAATCAAAATAGGTTCTCGCATTCGTAAGTTATGAGGTAACACATATAACAAAAAAAAATACAGTCCAATTGAGTAGCTCCTCCATTTTTTAAGTCGGTCAAAAAGTAGTTTTATTTCAATGTGTAACATTCGCGTAAACTTCTATAGGATTTGTCATAAGAGGCTTTGAAAGCAGGTTACACTAAAATAGGGATGTAGTTAACCTATTTGCAGATACCAAACATATCTTTGTGTTAGATAAATAGAACCCTCATTTCACATTTGGAAAAAGAAAAACCTTTATTAAGAAATTACCCGGGATGTAGGTTACCTTCTGTATTTTTATATTTATCGTAAAACTACACTGTATATCCTGTTATCTACTCCATATCTTTTATACCCAAAACATTTTATATTCTGTTTATGAGCTAATTAAGCCTTCTTTGCCTGTCAATTATTTACTTACAAAGTATAAAATTTTCCGTCGAATACCTTTTAAAACCGGCACTTATAAAACCGACCTTAGACAGGTAATTAAATGCATATTTAATTATGCATTTAATATATTTTTATCACACGAAAGTTTGCCGTTTTTATTTTTATTTCATTACTGTATGATACAGTTACTAAAATTAAGATACTGTCTTTAGCTTTATAAATATGTGTCCAATTGACATTTCATTTTACATAAGTTTTTATTTTTATTGTTTATTTCGTTGAGCTTATGTATGTAGTTATTCGCTTCTATGAGCAGAATCTGTATTTCAAATGACTACGCATTTCCGTTACAACTTGTAGTGCCAAGAAGTATTTCTGTATACAGAAGATTTTCCGTTT
This sequence comes from Autographa gamma, assembly GCA_905146925.1. NCBI lineage: Eukaryota > Metazoa > Arthropoda > Insecta > Lepidoptera > Noctuidae > Autographa > Autographa gamma. Next base: position 6,669,510 of record LR989858.1, read on the forward strand.
GTTCTTGGCTATTGTATTACTGTCGCCATTGTTATTGTGAATTTATCGAGCACGGCTTAACTGCTCTTTTGTGCCTATTGCACATTAATTACACGTTATGTTATGAAATATGAGTTACTAAAGTATTTCCTCTATTTTTGTGCTATGCGGTTTGATTTAGAATGACATAAATTATGTTTTTCTATGTAGGTTGTGCTTTGTGGAATTGATAACAAATTGTCCAGGCTTGTAATCTATGTATTACAATAAGGATCACGTTTATGTATCGGACATTTTTTTTTATTAAATCAGTCACATTTTAAGGTAACTCTTTTCTGAAGTGTGCTTAACTATCTATATTGCTTCTAGAGTCTAATTCCATGAAAAACTATGACCAACTAAGTCTCTTACACCAAAAATAAAAAATGCTTTATAGTTACTTATAATATCATCTGAAAATAAGCTTACCTTTGGAATTCAATGTAACTGAACTCTGAAGATAAATAAGTAAAAGTTGCGACACTTACTTCAGTTACAAAGGATATGAAAGATATTTTAGGTCTATAAAACCATATAAATCTGGAGGAAATTCATGCTGTGAGGAGATGGCTGTAAGGCCCATTATGTTAAGGTAAGCCATAGGTTACTGAGGATAATGTGGAGGCTTGGAGAGTTTGGTTTTGACAACGGGATAGCCGTGGCCTTCCTGCGAACAATTTGTTTTTGTGAACAATTTGATATTAACTACCTACTTCATTTGTAGGTATAAGTTATTGATTTAAAGTACTACAGTTTCCTACCTTTAACAATTAATAGAAATAAATTTAGTATGGGCTTTTAAAATAGAAGTAAACGTTGATACCATACCCCACATCAACTCATAATGAGTGTGTTAAAAAAAAGGTTTTCTTTATTATATTCTCTTCTCCTTTGTACGACATTTTTTAAAATGAATCACGCTTTTTCCTTACCTAGTGAAATTACAAAATACATCAGCTACTTCTACAAACTTGTCTATTTAGTTAGCTATCCTGGAAATAGCAGCTATATGGTTGCAAACATATTTAATTTCTAATTTCGAGGAAGGTTTTAATTTCCTTTGATGAGCACCATCTGCTTAAAACATGTGAGCTACAAAATCAAATCTGGGAATCGCATTGATTCGTGGAATTCAATATTAGGAAATGATTTTTAATTTCCTAAGAAATATAGAAATCCGATATTGATAAGTGTTCGTTTTTTATGCGCCTTTTTACTTGAACATTTAGGTTTCTGTGAACTAATCATTACCTTTGAAATTTTTAGTTTACAACGTTGCTGATCTTTTTTCGGATAGAGGATATGTACGAGTTTTTGAAAATGGTCTTAATACTACCTACATTTTCCATTTTACAGTTCCCAGCAGGAGCGTAGCAAAGAGCTCTAGCATTACTCAAAGTCGAGAATACCAGACCAAGCAAGTGATATACTAAAGCCCTCCATCTCACACTGGAGATGAGATAACGGTTTCTTTACAGTAGCACAATAAACATCATTTATGTATATGGTAACGACAAACTGAATTGAAACTGAAAATTCACTCTTATGTAAATATGAGTCAGTTACACATGTTCGAGAAACACACCCTCAAAGGTTATATTGAAACTTAAAGTCACTGAATATTAAATTATAATAAGTATTTCTTACACTGAACATAGCTTTTCTTGTTGCAGAATATGTACAAAATAACAGCCGTAACAAATGAGCAGGTAGAGTTACTTTGTTACATTATAATAATAGCTAAGTATAACGTAAGGAGTAATTTTATGTAGGTATTTTTTATAAATACTCTTGAAAGAAGTCAGCATAGCAGTCAATAGCACTGTAGCTTAGTTTAACGAGTATTTCAACGAACACGACCTTTTTAGGCCTTTTCATATTTATAGTGCTTTCAACAATAACCATTTATTTTTTACCTACGCTCTCTTTTTTTAGAACAAGCCAAAGTTTCTTTCATACCACTAGTTTCATAACAGAACATACTGAACAAATACTGTCTACGTTTCTGTGAGCCTATCGGCTACAAGGAGCAATAACTCAGCTTCCTTTATTGTTATTTGATTCCCAAACCAGATATTATCTTACAAAAAACAAACATACTGTTTCTGCTATCTTTTTAGTACTTATAAAAGTTTCGTGGACCGAAGTAATTCAAAGGAATGTTGGTAAAATGTTTTCAGGTATCCAAATGTAATATTTTTTGTTGTTGTATTATATACTTATGTGTATATTATAGAAGGGTCTCAGACCAAGATGGTACTACCTAAAGTAGCTCTTTTTGTCCTTTATGTTCAATTCATAGCCGTCTTAAACTAAACTAGATCTGTTTTTATTAGGCTAACATTTCTTCATCATCAGAGAAATGTTTACCTTATTTATAAATACTTGTAGTAGCTTTGATGATATGATTTCTACATAATTATTTGTAAGTTTTACAGAAATATGAAATGGAACAGTTACAAAACTGACTGTCACGAAAAATCCAGGTACATGGGTACTTTTGCGAGAATTTACAACGGAAAAGTAACTTGCAAGGTAAATAATTTGCAAGGTTTAGTCACCAACATACCTAAGTACCAAACAAGAACTAAAACAAAAGCACATAAAACACCAAAGTATTCTTACAGAACGCGTAATGAATAAATCAAACTTATTACGAGTAAGCAATAAAATGGCGGTCAATAGTACTGTTCAGGCTATAAAACGATTACTGGCGAGTAGTTTTTTGGCACGTCTTGTCAGGTAAACGACCGCCATACGTGATGGTATTCTATGATAAATATGTATTGATATGCCTTAATCTTTTGGCAAGTGTCTGTCCGTAGTCCAGTAATATTTTTGGGTGCTACTAAACGGGCCTTGGTCTAAACGAGCGGTTAATACTGTGATATATTTAAATTAAAAACACGGTGTACCGTATTGCCTTTGTTTGCCTTTAAAATTCACTGGGTTTTAACGTTTTTATGCTTTTTATTCTTTCGAAGGTACCTTTTTATTCGGAAATATTGGATTTCGTCCAGTATTTGTGTACAGAAAATGTCAATCTGTTTGTTTGCCTCGGGTTCGATAATATTCGTGTAGTGCAATATATATTGAGTATTTAAATTTGCACTGTATAAAAATATTTTTCATTTGGATAATTAAACTTTGCTGTACGTCGCATGCTTACATATTACATACCTTTAATATTTCTGATACTAATTCTAAAAGCTATGGCCGAAATGTGTAATTCAGAGAATGCTGAGTAACTTTATACATTTTGTAGTACAGTAGTTATCTACTTAAAACAACATATTCTTTTGACGTTTACACTAGAAGAATATAAAAGTATGGGACAAGTATATATTTAAAGAACTCTTACTGCAATATCGAACAAAAATATTTTTAGTAGACATTCCACATAACATTTTGCGTAAACCAGTCGCGATTTAACACTTAATAAAAAACGATGCAAAAGCAAGAAATACGGCCAAATATTTTTCACAATAAATAAAAAAAACACTCAGATCACGTTCTTAATATCGGGAAACAAATAGGGTAATGCCACAATATTGGAATTTTGATTTATTTCCTTCGACACGCAAGCCCTTGGTGAATACTGTTCGTAAATGACATAATTCTGACATTCCGGTCCAGTGATGTAATTATGGTCCAATAATTTACAATTAAACGAGTAATTACACGGCTGCCACATCGTTATCGTATTTGCACCATGAAGCATTTACTTTGTGTAAAAATATAAAATAAAAAAACTAAATAGTATTCCTAAACAATTATGGTACTTAAACCTAATATACCTAGGTATAAAATCATAAAATATGATAGACATATAGCATAAAATCTTTATGTTAATCAATTTAAAGATTTGGAGTATCTTTAAGTAATCTTAGTTCTAAAATTAATTTACGAGTTCTGAATGCACATGCATAATATGTAGTTATTTAGTCAGTTATTGAGAAAGACTTTAACCTATGGACAATTGTGAGATTCTAGGTTTTTTCTTAGACTTTATAAGAAGGAAATTGACTCTTAACATATTACTATCTTTTTTGCTACTTAACATAACATATCATCACGCCTGTATCCCCGAAGGGTTAGGCAGAGGCGTACCAATGTACAACCCACAGTTCGCCGATATGTTTAGGTCCCATGTAATAGGGGGCGAGCCTATTGCCACTAACCGGGTACAAATCCAAACTCCGACCTGCTACTGAGAATTTCATAGAAAAACCCAATAACACCTTGGTCGACTCGGGAATCGAACCCAAGACCTCTAGCGTAGCAGGCGCGCTTAGCACCACTAGGCCAACGAGGCAGTCTCGTTACTTAGTGGTATTAATATAATTTGAAACAGCTTCTTAAGTAAACACAGAAACAAAGAAATTCAGTGCTGCAATTATTTCAGTTCTGAGAATTCCTGTAGCTATTAATTAAATGTAAGGGCCGGGCTGAATTTGCATGAATATGCTATTTTAACAGGCAGTGAGTGAGACTATTATGACGTAATTCAATTGTATCGCGGCTGCCTAACAGCCTAACTGTGTTATATGACATAGATAACAACAAATTGTATATAACGTGGTAATTTATAGCTTTCATTTGATATTGAAGTACAGGATGGTTGGTTTTATCTGTACTGCGATATGAAAATGAATAACTACTCCTGCTTCAAAACAAAAAATGATCCGAAATATCTGTTGATTAGAAGTTCTGGATATACATACTTACATGCTACTATTATAAATATGAAAGTCACTCTGTCTGTTTGTCTTTCTTTTTGTTTTTACGATTTCTTAGCTGAACTGTGGAATAGATTTCAATGAAACTTGTTAATGATCTGGTAAGCTTGGATTCTGAGAAGGACTTAGGCTAATTCATAAATTATTTGAAATTAATTCTTATATTATAGTGAGTAAGTACTTCTATCTGAAAGCAGTTAAGAGAACAACTATAAAACATATCTAGCACATATCATATTCAAACGATCTTTCCTGTATTGAAGGAGATTCCAAAATTATGCAAAGTTTAAACCGTTACTGACAACGACAGCTCATAAAAAATAACTTGGTTCATAAAATACGATTTTACTCTTCTATTTCATATAATACTAGAATAGTTTTCTATCTATTGAAATGCGATTTTTGAAGTGTTTTGCACTAAAATGTTGGTTATTAAAATTATTATTTAAAGTAAAACCGCGTTCTCTTAAAACATTGGAAGGTTTTGGCAATCAGTGGAGGGGTACTGTCTAGATATAATTATAACACAATAATTGTAAAACGTAACTATAGTTACGCTTTACATTTTACTTAAAACTGTTTTAGTCTATGACATTGTGTGTTGTTATTACAAGATCAAATCGTGAAGGACCCAGCGAAAAAATACACGGGGTCTCACGAAACAGCTATCAAGATAATTCTATGTTCTTGAAAGAGTGACAAAATATTAACAAAGCTATGAACTCCTTGGGACGTATTATATCTTTGTACATGAGTGGATATGAAAGTTTTTATTGTCCAAGACAGAGTGAAAAAGATTCATCCGGAAGATGCCTCTAACAAAAGCTAGAATATATCCAGCCAGACGTAAAAAGGTCCTTTCTTCTTTACAAATTGTTTTATCTATGTAATAAATACCTAGTTTTATAGTTCCAAGCTTAATACGGAGACGGATGAGATTCTTTTTTGTAAGTTTACTTTATAAAGCACAATTTCAGGGTTGTAGACCAAACAATTTAGATTGCGAAAAGCGACATAATTATGAATAAAAGTTTAGTAAGAAAATGAGCCTACAGCTTCTGACCACTTTCAGATGTTTTCGTCATCATTCATTTATCAAGTACTTGCTTGAAGGTAACAAAGCATGTCTCAAATGTGAGCCCCAGTAAAATATATTTTGATGTTCAGGTATTTTTTGCTATTATACCTATTCATTGTTACGAAGGAGGTCAGAAACAGCCTAAAGCTTTGCCATTGTGGCCAAAACGAAGAGAAATTGTGTGAGTGATCGTCAATCATAAGGAGCTCTCGATTTGATTGGTTCATTCACTTTGTGTTTAATCATACCAAAGATTCAGGTATTCAGAACCCACTTTCAAAGATTTATCAAGAACAATGTTATGTATGTTATAAAAAGGATGTGATAAATTTAATTTGAATAAGTCCTGACAGTCTTGAAAGCCTAACAGGCTTTGAAGGCTGTTTATTACAATTCTTCGCTCGAACCATCTTTACGCCGATTTTTTAAAATCATATTAAATTAAATGTTCAAACTAGAAAAAAAAGAATTCATTTATAAATTATTGGAAAATAATATAGTAAAGATTAATGCAAATCTACAAAGTTATTGCATAATATGTTTTATTTGTGCAAAGAGGCGTAAATATGTAAGTCATCTCTATTTTTTCTTCAAAACTTCAGTAGTGCATAGTGGCGAGTTATAAATGCTTTAAATATAATTAAGTTTGCAACTGCAGTTTGTTGGTGACGTCGCGAGCTGAACGAAGTTACCATGAGTTTAATAAAACTAGAATTTATTTTATTACTTGTAAGTGACTATATATATGAGTACACTAATATTTAACAGTTTTGTAAAATTAAATATATATTTAGGTAGTTTATTATATAGAAGTTTAAATCTAACACGGTTTATTTTAATATAGCGCACATTTACTAATAATTACTAATAATAATGTAATGGTGTTTAAATTATATTAATGTAGGAATGGAACGTGACTGATGCATGAGATGTGTGAAAGAGACAGAAGCTAAGTGTGGGTGAGACAAGCTATGTATGCTTGAGATGACGTAAATGTTGACGTAGAAGAAGGAACACGAGTAGAACAGGAGAACGACGTGATGGTGTAAAGAAGTAGGACGTTTAGAATAAGTTGCTTAAAATAAAATAAATTAAATTACGCATTTTTGTTTGACTGATGAACCTGATCCCACATTAATGTTCATTGAAAAAAAAACTGGATTAATAATTTCCATAACAATTTTTTTTCCTACGGCCATAATTTATTAATGCAAAGTCATGTATAATAATATTTTCCTAGAACAAGGAACTTATGAACAAACAAAAATTTCATTGAACTAGTTTAAAAGACGTTATTTGCAATATAATTTAGATATTATATACCACATTCACAACAACGAGATCTAAGGCTAAACCAATTCCACGAAACACTTATATTAAGTTGAAAAGTATAAAACTTCTGACGAAATACTGACATTTATGACACGAAATGCGAACAATTCTCACGTACAAACATATTCATATCTAAAAATATTAATAACACTCTTTTTGACCAAGTAGTCATAAATTTCTCTTTGATGTATATCATTTTACATTAATATCTAAAACACTAAGTAGGTAATTTATTTTTACGCCAATTCCTAGTAAAAGCAATTTACAGCGCCGTTAAAATTTAAAATTTCAATTTTGTCTTTTTTTAAGCTTATGTCTGGAGACCAGACAGTAAGTACTACCACATTCGCCCACGCTGGCTTTGCGTCGAGTTTTCTTTGAATGCAATTCCGAACAGAGGAGCTCTATAAATATAGAGTACGTATGTATATGAATGCCGTCCCACGCCAGAACTTTTCCTGTGTCGTGCTTGCAGATAGGTTTGAGCACAGATGTTATTAAAACTCGAATGGAATTATAAACCAGAAATGTATAAAGAAATGTGTTTTGCGTTGGTTGTACTGTGATCGTCTCTTTATGCCGTGTAAGCGAGACGCTGCTATGTACAGTTTAGTGCGCCGTCTCGCTTCCACAACGAGAACGGCACTGCTGCCAGTGTCCGTGGTGCGAATATTGTACGTCTGTTTTATATTTTGCGTTTGTATCAGACTAATTTAATCCACTCTTGGGACAGTAAGCTTTTGACATCATATTGAAATGAGAAAATTAACACAACACAGCAAATAAAAAATCAGGCTACCAAAATTTCTTTTGTGTATTATACCTATCTACTTTTTTGTAAAATATAGCTCAAATTATCAAAGATACGCATTGATACGGCGCATTCACCTCAAGGGAAGGGAAGGGGCTTGTATATCGCGTGATCTGCAATGTCAGAGGGATCAGGGAGCTGTCTCGATCCTTCCAACTTCTGTGAAAGCCCATTAAGAAACGTTACATGATAAATTAGCGGTTGCTTCATTAATCTTTCAATGCGGTTATATGTTGCGTTTTACGGATTTTATTTTCTTAATTTACAGTTACGTTGTTTAATTTACAGATTATAAATTTAAATACCTAGAATGACCTAGATGAATGGAATCTTTTGATATATTTGACTGGTTTGTTTTGCACACAGGTTTCGAATGTTTTGTATTTATATAAATGTTTTAAACTTGTTGAAACTAACTTCAAATAGAATGCGCAGGAATTCCCTGCCGTATAGAATATCCTGTCCAATAAACTACTAGTTTAACTTTGTTATATATAAAAGGTTGGGCAAAGAGATCCAAGAACTGGCCTTTGACATAAGTATATGGAAACGCTGGAAGAGCTTTCCTCTTAAATTAAAGAACAACAGTTCTGCTGTAAAATTCTTAGAAATATATCGAAACATGTATTAAGGTTCAGTATTAATCCCGTTTCGGGTAAATTGTTGCAATAAAATGAATATAAACCTGAATGCTGAATTAATCGTAGTGAGGAAATAATTAAAGGAATAAATTGGGGTTAATTTATACTTAATAAGTCTATAAAAAATAAGTGTAAATTGACGTTATTAAATTAGCCATAACACGGTAAGGTTTTCGTGAGGTTTGCGAAATAATGGCGGCAATAAAAAAAGGTGTCTTGAAAAGGGTTTTTGTAAATAAGGTTACGCTTATAAGGTAACATATTTCACGCAAAATGCTGTTTAGACTTTTTGTGTTGGTTTTGTTGTAAGAGATTTTATACTTTGTCTTTCTGTAATAAACATATCTGACTAAAACATTAATTAATAATTTTCTTGGAAGTTTTCATATACGTTTTAAAAGTCGGTAACGTAAATAATTTCTTCCGTCAATAATTTCTTCCGTCTATGATTTAGTAAAATCATTTAAAAAAAAACTGTTAAAGTATCTTAAAATGACGATTGGTGTAAAAGAAAATAGACTCTGAAATACGATGAAAGAATACGTTTTAGTACAATGTAAAATATGCGGATAATATTTTGAGATGGGTTCGGATCTATTGAAAGTGTTAGTCATCACTGTCAGTAGTAGGTACTAAGCGTACGTTGCGATGACTGACATACATCAATCTTTATATTTCAGCATATTTTCACACCGCCTAACAAACGATATTATTATGATAAGTAACGAGGCAATTTATGCTTCCGATAATATTTTGGCCAGTGATTTAGAACCAATAACTCAGCTTGAAACGTATGTTGACTTATAAACACAACAAACACTATATTTTTCGGGTACAATAAATCATCTATATAGAAGGCTAACGTTTATGGCAATCTATTCCGAAACATACTTGACCACTGTGGTAAAAACACGTGAAGAAGTAATCCATTAAAGAAGTTAATGCCTGTAATTTAGGGAGGTATGTAAAAATATATAAAAACACTTACCATGTGTATACAAAGGCGAGACATGATACTTGATAGCGGCTGTGCAAGCTATGGGCCCCGCGCCGCCGCCAAGTTGCAGGCCGTGGGAGAGAACTTGCACGATCGTGCCGACTACAGTAATGGTCCATCCCCAACCACCCTCAGGGTAGTACCGGCGGGCGAGCGTGAGCGCAGCGCGCGCCCGCAGCGCCGCCGCCGTCTCCGCGCCCACAGTCGCGCCAGCACTCGCACACCTACCGCACCAAAACACTTTAAACACCAATAACAGAACTCAGCTACCAGTACCAACCAGTAGGCAGAACCATACAACCTTATATACTATACACTGCACTAACCGACGAAACTGAGCCACTTCACGCGCCGCTTCATATCCTACACTTTTGGAGCGACCCCGCTCCGGGTTCTTGTTGCACTTGTTTTGTTGATTGAACCGTTTGCCACTGACCCCGCACGTGCACAATAACTCATCAGATCGCAGTCTTTGTGCAGATTGGTATTTCGGTACGTATCTCTCCTGACAGTCACACTCTGGAGTTCTCCAGGACAACAACCGCTGTAGGAGCGACCTCCGCCGATGCACTGGATTCTTTCCACACTCGATGTTTCCCGTCTGGCCCGTATCCAAAAGAAAAGATGGACAGCGATTACTACTACTAGGCTCGAGTTTAACGTGTCGGTTTTCATAGGATATTTTCTTTCTTTCGTCCCTACCATGAGAAGCAAAAGTTTTATTCCTAATAAAACTTTGTGTAACGTAATCGTTTTTATCTTCAGCCCTAGTTGGTTCCTCGTTTTTAGGTCCGAATCCATTTTTTATTTTCTTGACATCCGTGTGTAGGGATTTCCAAGTGGCGATAACTTCCTCGCGTGCGGGTGTGTCACTAATGTTCGGGACGGTGTTGGAGTCGGGTATTTTCTCCACTGGTCGGGCGTAGTCGGGGTCTGATAGCACAGGCGCCGCCCGTAGTCGCGTGGGCAAGCTGTCAGACCGGCGAAGCGTCATTGTCATTTAGATTTAGTGGGCTCATTTTTGAAGCAGCAACAACCGTGTTCATGTATTTTTATTTTATTTTCTCATAATATATTAGCTGTTGTTATCTGTAACAAAGAAAATAATATAGTAGTGAGCAAAATAAGATAATGTGCCAAAAATATTAGTTGGCTAAGAAAGTATGAACTTTTTGAGAGATCTCAACTTCGGCGACAGTGACATGGACTACGATAACGACTTTCTAGCCTCATTTTGGAAGTAAATTACATGAATTAGAAGAGAAATAAGCATTTTCCTTCCGTTGAGTAAGTTCCTACATTATGTAAAAGGTCTTTTAGTGAGGTAAAATAATACTTGGCTATTAATATTCGGATGAAATATTCATAAATTCACTAAATGTTATGTAAATAAGAGGATTTAGGAAATTGAAGGCAATAGGCCGATATCTAAAAGAGATTTGCAAATGTTAAACATTTATGTATTCCAAGTAATCCTAAGATGATTTATGACGCTTACCGGTTTATTATAATAGAGAACAGTATTGTCAGAAATACGAATTCTGAAGAATGCACTGTTTGAGCGACTGAGCTTGCCATAATCCTATGGATACCTAGCACTTCAAATTTACATAAATAATCAATTTAATTCACATTTCACACACAAAAGATATTACACATTAAGAGATTTATTCAGGATTAACTAAACGTTATGGGTAATGTTCTACGAAAAAGATTACCCCCATTGTCTTTTTCCAAACAATTAAAGCAATAATTTGTGAGCGATAGTGATCCTTTGACTATTAATAGGTCTGAAGAAAAACGTTGATTCAGAATACGAGTGTTTTTAAATCTTAAACTTTATAGCTGACTCACTCTGATGTGGTCATGATTTTATCGCGAAATAAATATCTCTTTGATACTAAGCACTTCGGTTCGTTAGAAAAATGTACTAAAATATAGTAGCGAAATAAAACGAACATTAAGAAAACTTGTGTTCAAAAGTTTCCCATATCGAAAGTTATGATACTGGATGGAACAGCTTTTGTAGTGGTTTTTTTAAGGCTTAGATAAAAGTCTGGCAAATTTTCAATAATCAAAACTCGTTTGCGGGCAAAGTTTTAGACTAGACAAAAGATTGTTTTAAAATGTTATTATTTTAACATTGATATTCGGGGCACGATCATTTTCTCTTGTCTCGAATCATTGTTATATTTTTCTATTTTAAACAACGTTAAATTAAATACATTTTTACAACTGCAATTAGGAATGAATCAAAGTTAGTGAATTTAATCAAATCAAACCAAGTTTCATATGTAAAAGCTTAATACAATCAAAAAGATTGCAAGACAGTTTAAAAGAAGCTTAAGAAAAACTGAATTTTGAACATGAACTAACACAAGAATGAATGTTGGAAGTGCCAAACTTTTCAGACGTCATTTCATTCTGTTTGCCATTCATACTCGGTAATTACATGCGCGGATTCTTTTCTTGCCCGCTTTGCCAGACAATTGAATTTCGAATATATTCTTTTTTGGGATCCCTGGATGAATCCTAGACGCTTCTAATGCTGGCTTTATAGAAATAATTGCTGCTTAGTGTATTGTAATGTGTCTGAACTATGAATTAGGGATGGGAGTGATGTGCGTCCATTTAGAAATTACAGATAAGTTTTTATGAATTTTACTTTGAAATATTTATCGGTTCATTTTTAATAATCGTTTACTGCATGTGCAAATATTCGGATAAAATATTAAACTTAATATCAGAATATAGGATAGTAGGTAGGTTTTATTTGCATTAATAAATAGAACCGAAAGCCGCAGCGGTTGTCTAATTGCGTCAAGAAGCCCTAAAGCCCCTAAAAAGGTATTCAATGATTTAAATGGTTAGATACAACAAAGTTTTTAGAAACGTTTAAGTACATGTTTAGTGTAAAACTTATCAAACATAAAGACAACTCTTTGGATTCCCTCTGAAACTTCTTTAAATGCTTAAACAGACGAAAAAGTTTTCTTTAATTTTATAGCAGACTCAGAATTTAAAATAACCTCGGGGCTTAAATATATTATTTATAATTGCATTTCGTAACCGCTTTAAATTTTTAGTTCCAAATTGATATTTTAGCAGGGAAATTTTAGTATAAATGTTTTAAACTGGGGCCGTATAGACCAGATTTTCAGTTATTAAATATATTATATGTAAAAGTTTCATCGTTAGTAAAGTGTTAGAAATTCCTTATTACTGTAAAGGTGAATTAATCCTTCGTTATTTGTGCCGTTTCCACAACGTAGGATTAAATCTGCCCCTCGTAAAAGTTAACTGCTCTGGACTATCGCGAGAATAGAACTGCGATTTATATTTACTAACACTGCTTTTTATATAATCTGCTGTGATAAATAAATTCATTAATTGTAGGTTAAATGGGGTGAAGCAATAACAATGGGATCGCCGCTAATTCAACTTTAGGAGATTTAAATATTTATTCTTTTGGAAAAGCGAACTGTTTTTCGGCGTGGCGTTCTGACTTTGATTAATACTGATATTTAAATCACAATTTGGAACAACTGTCGACCTCTTACAGAATTCTTTTATACGATGTTTCATGAAATTTGAACACTTTCTAAATGTTTAAAGTTAAATTTGGTTTTAGCGACTAACAATGATTTATTGTAGAACTTTCCAAAAAAGTATTTAGTTATTACTAAAACGAGTAACTTTTGGCGGCTATTTGTTTACGTCTATATTAAATACTCTCTCTAAACTATAAATCAATTTATAGAAGGTCAAACTTTTTAATTAACGTATTGCTCATCAAAACCTGTCAATCCACTGAGCATATTCTGTTAGTGACATTTTTCACTTATTTTAGTTGAAACGGTTTGCTATTTCAGAAAACAATTACTTTTGTTTAATTAATATTTAAATTAAATAACTGCATGATAAACATTTAGGTAGATACTACATTATTATTATCATCTATAAATATTACAAAACAAAGTGCTGAGTATCTGCTTGTATGTCTGAACGCAAGTAAATTCTGCAAGTGGATTAAGAAATATTCTATTTTCAAACTTAATATATAAACAGAAAGTTATTTTCACCTGAAGCACTTCATTAATATCATGAAATTAAACTAAGAAAACAGCGTGTTTAGAACCGAAAAAACTTTCAGACGTTGCAAGTTTGTTACTAATTTTTAATGAAACTTCGTCGGTCGTTGCTTTGGATATAAATAAGTATGACGATAGTAATTACCATGGCTACCCACGTAAAGATTTAGGTTATTTTTGATCTTAAGATGTAAATTCTCATTAAATAGATGTGAAAGTACAAAAGCAAGGCAATTACATCCACATGATTTGTTTAGACCGACCAGCTACTATTAGTTAGTGTCGCAGTAGGAAACTCATTAATTATTGGCAAAGATTGATTATTGTTAGATTTAAACCAGAAATAGACTAGGACCTATATCGAGATTGTGACGTCAACTTCAACGTGAGGAGCAAAAGACAATCGGATTTGCGACCAAATTTCGGTAAATTATTTCAATATTTTTTTTTTTAATTAAGGGGTCTTTAATTTTAGTCACATGACAGGAAAGTGTTTATAGTTAAATTAGTGACTTATAAGTACTTTCCTAGAATAATATTATGTTATCAACAAAGTCACCGGTATTTAGAAAGGTAAATCTGGACTACCTGATTTAGTGCTCACTGTCTTAAGATTTCTTCTGCATGTTGCTATTTACATAACGATTTCCGCAGAGTGTTAAAAACATATTAAAATAAAACTCAAATATCGATCATTACCATTATGTTTAAACTATTTTTACACTTTTATTTTTAAATCATCGTCTGTAACTAACATCAATCTTTTTTTCTGTAATATATTGTCAACAGGATCTTCATTACGAACTGCGGCCGAAGTTCAAGGCTGAAGAAGGAGCCATTTATCTCAGCCCTCGACTTGTATTAGGTATGTCTATAAATTATTTATGGTAACAGCCAAAATCGACACAAGTAATTTTCTACTGATCGTTTGTTAGTTACGATAATTCTTCCGAACTTCGGAACTTATTCATTTAGTACAAAGCAATATTTGTTGCCTTGGCTATGTAACTAGTAATGTAAAATCTAGAAGTGGTCTGGATTTTGCTGTGGTGAGACTGAAGTCTATTGGATCGGTACACAAGAGCACAATCAACCTAATTTCGTGCTCACGTGTTGCATTAACCAGAACGTCAATGCTAAGCCGGACAGATATGATTCGTATTTCAACTTTTGTTTAAAGAAACAAAAGAGCTACTGAAAAGTCGGTTTAAATGGAGATATTTTATTCGATCATTTTAATATTCCAAGGTTTAGATTTTCAAATAACATCAAGAAAGTGTTTTCCTTATATACAAAAGTTCAATACCTACTCGACTAAAATGTATGAAACAGCTGATTTTTTTTTGTGATTTCAGAGTTGGTCCCATAGTTAAATTTGTTCATATTCATGAGTAGAACACCCAGTGGTAAATTTGGCTGGTTATTAAAAAATCACTCTGTATACATAATAAAACTTCTGTTCTGTCCGTACTAAATACAAATAATTACAGGGTATATTTTCATGAAAAATACAATACACGTAAGTGTATCATTTGTTTTAGCCACTTCCACTTGTTTCCTTCTCTAACTATAATACCTCATCTTTTGTGATTTTATGATCTCTTTAGCTAAAAGTGCTGATAAAGTTACACTAAATAAGGACCATAGTAACATAATACAATCTGAAGTAGTAGGAGAATCCTCAGCTAACCGTTCCTCTAAGCTGTGGAATCTTGTTAAGTCTCAGCCGTTTATATGGAAGGGGAAGATCTAATTAACATCAAGGTGACGTGAATACATTTCCTTCAGAATGTCGGAACTCAATTATGACGTATTATTTATTGAGACGTGGTTGATCATTGTTGTCAGTGGCTTTAAATCTCAATATTTTCTTCTAACACTTATCTGTACGTATTTAATTATATATAATGAGTGATTTATAAATATATGCAGATAGAGGAAACAGAAAAGAAAGGAATTTATAGGATTAAAATTTCTTAAGAACCAATCGACTAACGGTCTAATTAGCTGAAGTCTTAAACGCTAAGAAACTACTAGACAAGGATTATCGTTTCATTTAGTTCCATTATTTTTTTTTTTACTTTTGTATTATTTTATTGAGTTGAAATAAACGTAACAGTGGTACAGAAAATATGAGCAATATATTTCGGATAAAAAAAATGAAAACATATTCTTGAATTTGTAGGTTTTACAGAATTTTCGGCTCTTTATATATCCCCGTAATTCTGCACTAGTTAGGGGATGAGTGGATAGCATCTATCAGACGTACAACACAAAGCAGTGCTAGTACGAGATTATCAAAACGAAGCACTCAGCAGGATTTGATTCACAACCTGACCGAATTTCCGTTAAATTCAGGTATGTCCGCACCGAGATTTTAAGTTGATTCAAGGTATTTTTTTTAGATGTTGAAGATGGAATACTAGTATTATACTTTTAAACTATCGCGTTGTATGTTTTTTGTACTATTATATAACGGGAACAACCGCGTACATGCTTAAATATCACTGCTTGCCACCACGGCCAGTATAACCCGGTCGAAACGTCAAGTCCTAGAGGTATTTGAGCATGTACGCGCTTATATGATATTACTATGGAAGGCTAGAAGTCTAGGATGGATATTATAAAGCTTACAAAAAACGTTACTTTATGTAATAATTTATATAACCACGTGTTCGCACACGAGGCAACGCAAGTTAATTGATACCCGACGACTTGCGTCCAATGACGCGTGCCTATATAAGAACTTTTATCATACGGTTTGTAGGGTGGTAATTGCTAGGATACTTATATCGGGAGCTTGCGTCGCCTCATGTACAAGCAGGCTTAGAGGAATATTAATTTCGGTTATCATATTTCTAGGTAGGTTGCAGTCGGAAGCATCCTTGCTTCTCATATAAGTACCCGTCATTAGAATAGAATTTATTTATTTATTTAACCCTTACGTCACTTAATAGTGCTTATAAGCGATTTACTGGCGACCTCACTCACCGACATTACTCTTTATGGTCATGTATAACTTTGACAGCTGCAACTATAAGACCTCACATTCATACTTAATATTTATGCTCCAGGCCATTATGGTAAGTTCTAAATTCAAATTGGTACGTCATATCGGTATTAAAATACTTCGTCATATGAAGCCGTTTAAAACTGGAGTAAATGGGGTTTTGTAGGACAATATGTGGGCAGGCACTTGATTGTGTACTGTGGATGGGATATTACGTGTACGTACGTATATTGCGACTTATACAAACGATATCGTTTTTAATATACGTTTTGTGTTAATTCTGACCTATATTGTAATAGTTGTTATCGGCGCAAATAATCCCTTAAGTCGTAATCGATTCTACATGCATGTGTGTACTCGATGTTTATTGGGAGAATATGAAGTTATAATCACATGTCTTACAATTACAAATATATTTTTTTACACAATTCTGTGAATTTGAAAAAGATTTGTGATGAAATAGAGAAACAAGCTCTGTCCAGTTTGTCAGTCTTCTATGCTTGTTACAGTAAATGTATACATAGTTGCCAACGCACTAACATTAAATAGGAAATAATTGACTGCGAAACTAACAGAATATTTCTGTTAGTTTCAGCACATAATGGCCTAATTCTCTATCAATAACGACACACTACAGTATTGAACTCGGTAACCTGTGAAATTCCTGGAAATCTGAAAATCTCCAGGAATTGATTTCACTAGAGAGAAGCCTATAGCCGACAGAACTGTATCAGATAGCCCCGTCTACAAACATACATATATTCAACTAAAACACGTTATATGCATTCATAGGCCATAGGTTATTCATGTAATATTACAATTTTCAGCCATTCTTATTCATACGTGCATTCGTGCTTTATTTTATTCCTCGGAACGCGGAACCGAATTTATGATGTAATGAAAAGGTGCTCATACCTGGTGAATGCTGAATTCATAAAGAATTGTTGGGGTAATTAGAGGTAGCGAGTTATTATTTTTCGTGTTATTTTTCTCAGGTCAAAGAACCAAAGTAGATGTGTTTCAAAATAAGCATTTGAGTATCACGTTTTGTATTCGTTCACCCTTTCCCGTTACGTAGGTGCTCGGGCTACAGAGAATAAATGATGCTACAACCTACCCTGCTATACACTGTCAAGACTCATCAAGGTCACAAGTCTTTACGATTACTACAGTTTAGATCTAGTGTAGGTAGTTTCATCGTTAACGTACGGTAAAAAGGAAAATGTATTACTTTTTTATATACTAAAAAGGTAGTCTATTTTGCATGTGATGTGATGTATCATGTGACGATACTATTATTATGTAGACACATTTCATAAATCTTCATTTCATCTGCCATGGCTATCGAATAACCATTGGCGTTTTAATTTGTTCTTAACATGTATGTCCCTAACTGTACTTTTGTTTTAAATATATTTTTTTGCTATCTCCTATTCAATATATTACATATGGTTGTTATCATAGAATGTGAGCTCCAGTATTCATGTTGCACTGCTATTGCAGGGGAGCCGCAAATTACATGCCTCCGAACACTCGCTCCGGACGCGTATGGAACGCGACTCGCGGTAGAAAGGACAATACGCAATTTGTATAGGCTTTTGTGTCCTTTCTATGAAAATATAGATAGATAGATATATTTCACATCAGAAAGGTATTAAGATGCAATTGATGGTAGTTATAAACCATTCAACGTGACTATGCTGCCCGCCTTCAGGGCACGTTTCTCGCCATTGACAAGGATGACGACAATTTTTTTGACGCGTGTTGTTTTATTACTATCAGTTTTAATAAGCTGATTAAGTCGGTCTTTTACTGTGTATATCGAGCACTTTGATTTGCTGATAAGGCGCATATGAATGGGTATATGGCAAAGAATTATACGCGTAAACCTACGCGTGCGGTCTCAAGAGTGACGGGTAGGCTTCTTACACCCACACCTTGGGAAAGACACCACTGTTACCCCGGTCAAAGGAAAAGTCGGGATATTTTTAGTCGGTAAGTTAAATAGTTTAAATTAGTTGAGATTTTTTGAAACATAAATTGGACCTAATACAAGAAATTTCTGTAAAATCGATTAGATTCTGATCTTGTGTCGATAGTGATTTTAAACTTATAGCATAATTTATTACAGTTGCAAAATTTAGCACAGTTTCTAAAAGCTATCTTTGAATAGAGGTAATAAGCCTATACTGTATGAAGGTTACATTTTCCTCGTGTGAATCAAAACAGGCCAGCCATATTCCCATTTTCGATGCATATTAGGTCTATTGTTACAAAATGACATCACGGTCTCGGAAAATGAAGCCACTGACAACATTATTCCTCTACACCACCGCAGCGGCTTAATTGAAAACCGCCGTAAATAATTAGATTAAATAGCTCATAAATTATACTCTAACGTAATTTAAATAGAGTCTAATTTTGTATTTCAGAGTAGGCCAATTTATTTTTTGTTGTCACAGAATTCTTTTGTGCGTGTCACAACTCACAACAAAAGATTCTTAAAAACATTCCAAAGAAGATGTTAGCTAAAAATGTTTTTTTTTTTAACACTTTCCTCGTAAATATTATCCGAAGTTTGTTTTAAAACTTAATTTCTAAAAGATAATTTCTTTTCAGGTTAGACTGGAGTCTTAATATTCGTTCATGCTAAACTTTTTCCGTTTATGTGCAATTTATTTACATTAGAATTTTCCAAGCAAAATAAAATTGTTTTGTTAAATTGAAGTTATCGGATTCGGAGAAATAAAAAATATTTTTGACTTTCCATGTTACAGATTCTTTGTGATACTTAAATGGGAGGTTTGCATTTACATTATTATGCTGCTGTTTTATTATGTTTTAATCCTTGAAATTAAAAGAAGATTAGCGCAGTAAAAATATTTCTCTCTTTTCTTATTCTCTTTAAATGACATGAAATTACTGCAAACGATAAAATCTTAGATAATTACGTTAATGGAATTAGCTAAGACATAAAAGAACTAACAATAGTTGGTAACGACGTACCTGTACAAAGTATCAATAAATCACGGACAACTTCTAGTGATCATATAGAAGTAGATATAATCATGAAAAGGTAACGACTTAAGCAACAAAAGTCTAACTTAACCAATCAAATATGTTATTCTTACTTATAATGATATATTAGATGTTGTGGAATTGCGTAACATAAGGATTTGTACTTTGCGTAACTAAGGACCTAGAGGTTACACGACGTTGTTCGTAGTCTATTGTCGTATAGGCAATAATAGGCATACATAATAATGTAAAATATTGCAGGTAAATAAACGCAAAAGGCCTCGCTTGTTTAAATCGGAGAAGCCCTTTTGGTTTTGATCCTACAATAACTGATCCTCTTTTGTTTTTTGTTTTACGCGAATAAAGGGTTTTATTTCACTTTTTAAACTTGATATCTTTTTGAGGTAGGCATTTTTTATGTGGAATATCCATTTTCAGTCACAAATACGAGTGGATTCTAAATAATGTTTGCGCTAACGAGGTCTGGGTGTGACGCATATTAACGACAGCCTTTTAGCAGTATCAGTAATAAATTCTGAAAGGAGGTTTTAGTAAAGGTATTATTTTACACGTTTGTCTTGGTAAACACTGACGTAACTTTCATTTTATGTTAGTGTAGATCATACTGCTAATTTTTATACTTTGACTATAACTTAGGTACCCCTGCTTCTATTACACTTGAATATATGTTAGTCCTATTAATGTTTTGCTCCTTTTCTAGGGAAAGGTAATTATTTTCTGACAATCTTGTGTCGATAGTGATTTTTTTGCAGTTGTTGGCAAGTTATAGTTGACTTGAGACATTACGGTGACCATTTTGCTAACTATGGCAGTATGCCATCATAACTTGCATGTATTTAAAGAAAATAGCATCTATTTTCTAATGCAGGCTTTGAGCTTCTACATGTATAATTTTTCTTTTTCCATAAAGAATCATATTTGTTTATTATATCATGTTTACTATCTCTAAAAAGCTGCAGAACTATCTACAAGGACTTACCAACTGTTAACACTGTAAACTGAACTCTAAACAATTTTGGTGGGAGTGCGGCAAAACATGACAGATGGTACCACCGGGAGCCGCTGTAAACTTGTTTTATATGCCTTAATTGCTTATTTATGATACCTTCATATATTAGCTAGGTCTAGACTGATTCTGTTAAAAACTCTGAAACAACTGGGGGCCGAGTCTGCTATTTAAAATGGCTCCAATCGTCTGAGTGGGTGCCGTTGTAGGTCCATTTTAGGATAATTACGTAGGTAAAACATCATTTTAACGTCAAAATTGGCCATTGGGGCAGCCAATGTTGACGTTTTGGTGTTTAGTAGAATGCCAATAATCTTAAAATGGACTTACTAACGCCACCCACTCAGACGATTGGAGCCATTGTAAATAGCAACCTCGGCCCCCTGTTCTCATGCAAGTATGAAATGTATCTGAATAGTTCTGGGCCCAAACAATCGTAAGCTCATTAAATGTCCTTAACGCGTTGTAGATTTGGTATTTTCAGCATTTAACTCCTATGCTTAAACCTTTTTTAATTTTTTTAATAGCATACGTTTCTCTGATTGTTAAGTCGAGTATTTGCAGAAATTTTGCAGTTTATTTACAAAAGAGAGCACTGAAAATATACCGCGAGCAATCTGGCCGATACGTTTATTTATCCGACTTATACAAAGCAATAAAATAAGGCAATTAGACCTATCAAATCTTTTTCCGGACAAACCCTCATTGATCCTTCTTTTATCGAATAAACATGTAAAAGCAATGACGTCATTTGGATTGAGTAGTAATCAATGAGTGTTTATTTCAGATATAAATAGTGTAACTTCATGCTACCAAATAAATAAAATATGACTGATTATTGACGACATATATTTTTTAAAGAATTTGCCAAGATCTACAGTTGAATAAGGTATTGCAAAAAAACGATGGATTCCACATATCAGAGCTACTAGGTATGTAAAAACCCATTCCAGTTTTGTCATGAACGAATTCCGATCTCTGAAATCGGCCATTATTAGAGAAAAAGTGATGTATGCTCATCTATATATGAGCAAATACAATTTTATCATTTGACAGAGCAGTTAGTCTGGTAGATATATTATTGTGTTGGTATAAACTTCGACCATTGTGCCATCCACAGTGAAAAATGTCTTTTTTTATGTCTCAGAGCGCAAGTGTTTTCCTAGTTACTGTAACTATATTATTTACCTTTATGTTGAAAACTAGATAGTGTCAGAGGGTTAAGATTACACTTAACACTCTAATGTCTGGTTTCCGGTTACCGGCAATTGCTACGTTACCGGTATAAAGTCCCTACTCGCTACTAAATTTGATGGTAAAATTCAAATTGGAATTGGAATGTTTTGGTATTACCGAAAACTTTGTAAACAAAACAATTGTGTTTCGAATATAGATACCGGAGTTATCTGTATCCAGTGATAACATTTTATTGTGGTTATAACTTTTTTTATTCGTTGCATAAGAACTGAACCAAAACTGGAGCTCAAGTTTACATTGATAGCTACGTTCGCATTTGCAAATTTTGCAAAACTTTCTCATGCACTAACTTTTATTTTATCAACGCGAGCTCAGCGTACGTAATTTTACTATTGTTTTATTTCTACAGAGCGCAACGTTCCGCATTTTTATAACTTTCGGACTTGACCAAATTATTCGCGCGTTTAATGTAGGCACAACTGTTATGTTAACTCCGACGCTCATATTTTGTTAACATGCGTTCACAATGCAAATTTTGTTTTACGCCACTGACATTTTAACTCGCTAAATCTCTACAAAAAAAGTGTTTTACAGTAATTTGATAAAACAAATGCAGGTAAATAATCCCTCAATCTTTTCATTCATTCCTTTAGTAATGAAATGAGAATGAGGACGCAATGCGAGAATTTACGCATACTAAGCAGGTGTAAATTATATTCAGAACAAAAGAACCGGAAATTATACGTCAAGTGTAACGTGATAAGAAAATATATGAGAAATATCGGAAATGTGGCAGTGTTGGCTGTAACGACTCTAATAAGGTTCATAGCGGCGGTATTCCATAGACTCTCTCGTCGTTCTTCGCGGAACGCGGTCAGGCATTCTACTCATTTCTCAACCCCCTACTTACATTGAGAAAAAATACTGGCTCTGGAAATGCGGCTTATATAGCGACCTTTTTCGTGTAAGAAAACTTTATTTTATTCCTTATTGCCAAACGGCTTTATTTTGGTAGCTATTTCTCACTCGAGCGTGGAATTACCGTAACTAAGCTTCCTTGAAAGATAATATATTAGAAGTGGAGCAACATTTTATTGAAAAGAGGTTTCTCAACTGAAGTATGAAATTAGTTATACTATGTTTATTTATTTTTAATTCATGTAAATTAGAATCAATATTTGAATACAACGGTACCCACATTTAAAATTTACGGTTAGTAAAGAGAAAAATTAAAACATAATCTTGATAAATAATGTCAAGAATAAAGTAATTAATTATATTTAATCAAAGCCACGCGCTTTCATTTTCATTTAATCATAAAACAAATTGAAATTGCTAAGCGTAAATAACTTAGTTTAGGAGATTTAAGAAAATTATCTTTCTTAAATCTTTTTGAGCTTTAAATAAAAGCGTTTAATACTGGCTGTCTGCATTGAAAATATACAGATTCAAGTTGAATTAAACCTTTTTATTGGCCATTAAAAAGTTAGTGTAGTTTAAGTGAATGCCTTTTTGTATAAGAATTTGTAATGATCGATGCAAACTAAACGCATAAGACGTCGTAAGCTATTCTATTTATTACTTATAAACGATTATTGTTTTTCATTGTTTTTTCAATTAAAGCTATGGTTTTTTGTGTGTGGTATGTTATGTATATTAAATTAATAATAATTATATAAAAAACATTAAATTAAATAGACACCTTTACAATGCGAAGACCACCACGAAACGGAAATTAAAGATATCAAAGTATCATGTTATTTGTTTTTGAACGGAGCCGACTTCAATTATGTCAAAATTGCTATTTAATTTGATTTCAGGATTCTGCTAATTGTTTGAAATTTAATCACAACACTAAAATGTTGATGATACTTTTATTAAAAGCAGAATGTGTTTTTCAGAAATTGATTAACATTTGTAATTATGTGGTTAGATACACTTATAATTATTCATCGACATGACAAAGAAAGAGGTGTATCATTAAAAGAAATAACCACATATTATTATCTAGAACTTAATTAGGGAAAACGTTGAAAATAGTTTTATAAAAACCCGAAAAAAACGAAAAAGATATTTAAATTATTATTTAATACCAACTTACCAATAAGTTCACATTACTTGCTTGATAAATAAACTTTTCGCGATCGCGTTTACGTAAATCGCGGTATCGTCTCGCGGCGCGGCGGATCGCGCGTGTGTCCCGTGCCAAAGGCAGCTTCGCACTGGCTCTGATAAACACTACTGATAGCGAATCCAAATACATACACGTAGGTTATAGGTATACCTTTATCCCTTTGCATATTGTCACGGGAATAAAGCTCTGCGAGATATTACGCTTTGTAATCTTCACTCGTATTGGCGTTTTGATTTCAGCAAATTGGATGCAGTTGGAGAATGAATAGGTTATATAAAAAAATTAAATGTTCTGTTTTCAAATATTGGAACGGCGATTAAGTTTTAATTTAGAATCGAATAGAACTGAATGAAACTTATTTATACTTTTAGCATATTCATGTATATTTTTAGATATATTTTGTTTGGTATTTAGAGCATTTATTTTTGAATTTAATTAAAATTGTGCTTTGTTAAGGTCTCTTGTGTACAGAATACAAGTAACTCGGTTAATGAATCAAAAGAAATATGGTGCTTCATCAAATGAAGAGGTTGTGCAGCTGGGCGCCATTAAGTAACGAATCATGTCATTGTATTGTTTTGTTTTTCCTCATTTCACACAAATATTTTGCCTTAGTAATGGCTAAATAATTTATAATAAAAATGTGAAAGATTTAACTGTAACTAGTTATTTTAAGCATTTTTTTTTTGTTTTAGGTGGGGGAAATAGTACCTAATGATATTTATTGTGATTAAATATTTTCACAACGGGCTTCGTAACTATGTATTTACATCGATATTACTTTTTTTCAGGACGAGTATTTAATGGCTTCTTGCGTTTCATATTCATACCTTATATTATAGCTAAGTAGCTAAGCAAGGAAAATACTTCTTTTGCATTGAAAATAATTCGTGGCAATAACTAGCCAATATCGTATATTCAATGATCTGCATAAATTAATATTCGTCCGTATTAAATTCAACATTTGAATATGGAAACGCTATTTACATACACATTATTGACATTACTCTCGTAGATGCAGCAACGTTAGTTCATTATGACACACAGGAATCTCTTAATTGTTTTATCTAATGAGCTCGTTGCAGTTTTTTAAGTAGCGTATTTTATAGTAACTTCTTTTGGTTAGTCATTCTATAATTGTTAGAATATTTTATTCTACACTCTAACTTTGGTTATCTACCTACACACTGCTATTTTTAAACCAACTGCTACTACAAATGAATGCAAAACAGAAACATTGCATTTTTTTTAACTTCTCCCCTTTATTAATACCTAATTAGAATAGAACACCGAAAACTTACAACTATACTGAAATTAAAACTTATATAAATAAATTTAACATTACATTTAATTTATCATTATAATTGAGGTAAGTAAAATTAATTTAAAAGATTAACGAGGTTCAACCATTACACAGGCTTGTGAGTCACAAACACATTTCCACTAAGTATTTAAATATTATGTCTATTGGCGAGGCTATAAAGTTGTTAATATTCAGCTAGGTTTATCCAAATGTATTGTCATCTCGATAGCAGTTAACACTCTCGTTATCCTAACAGCTTGATGAAGCAATACGGAACTTGACGGAGTGTTAATGCGCACGGAATCTCTGATTTACTGATGACAGCATCATAGCACATTCACTTGGACAAACGACATGCTAAACGGAGGATAAACTCGTGTGTTAACTATGACAGGAGTGGGTTTAGTTAACTGTAGTCTAACAGATTGAGTGAAGAGGTAGAGGTAGGATTGTACATACCATCAATTGCATACATTGACATCATGGAAATGATTAATCAGACATGTGTTTTAACATCATCGAAACCATATACCTATATGTACTTCAGATGTATTTTTTTTCTTTGCCTTTACTTTCTTCTATTGTTCAAATAAGGAACGGTTTTGGTGAATTTTTATTTTATGGAAAATATAATCTAGATCGATAAAATAATTTAATTTTTGAGAATTTCAATTTAATTTTTTTTAACACAGTTTTCTAACAATGTGTCATTGGATTAAACTTCAAATGTCACTATATAATTTTACAGATAAACTAAATATCTTTGCACAGATATAACCGGCGATAGTTTGACAACGGGAAACATTAGAATCCACATAGAGCCAAGCAATAATTTACATACACGAGTATGATCTGTAGTACTTAATAATTAACATATTCTGCTGAAGATATCACTTGTATGGAGATATTATACTACAGTATTAAGGAAGGATGAAAACAGAATACATTATGTAATTGTTGCTTTACCCTATTATTTTTAATGTAAAAACGTCCTCAAAATGAAGGAACCCAGAATCTAATTTCTTTTTTTCAATACTTGAATCTAAAACGACAACAAACACTTACAACTATGCTACAATTAAATTTTTTATAAATAAATAAAATTAACACGCGTCAAAAATGTCATCGCTATCCTTGTCAATGCCGAGAAACGTGCCAGAAGACTGGCAGCATTGCCACGTTGAATGGCTATGCCGATTCTCTGTACAAGGAACAAACCAGCCTTCTGATCTCGATCATAACCTAATGGGCAATTATATTTTCCGTTGGGGTTAATCTACTTAAAACGTTTGGGACATGGGAACCGAGGGCACGAATTTTTTTTTTAAAGAACTGTCTAAACGCTTTGCCCTCAAAATTATATTTGTATGTTATAAAAATCGATAAGTTTAGTTAGGTTACTTGGCTGTGTCAACCGATGGAATATTTTATTGTGTTGCTTTTTGGCATTAAATTGGTATGTAATGGTCTATAACTGGCTGCTCAGTTGTATAAGACTACTTCTGGCAGATCAGTTTAGTCAAGATAACCTAATGGGGTAGGTCGGGATAGTGGGGTAGGTAGTATTTATTCAAACGTTAACTGAGTTTCTTTACCGAAGTATGAAAATCTAGTTTTTAATTTGGTGATCGGCTCACTAAAATTCTCAATGACATAATGTGTACAAAACACGTATTTAAGTTTTTTTTAATGAGCTTTTTAAAGTATGACTCGCCTTATATTTTTCTTTTAATTGATGGTTTATTTTGATGTTGCAGTAATACCTATATCTAATGTATACGACCAGATAATATTGAAGTAAGAAGTAAATTATTCCTCGGGCCTCATTACTATGGATATTCGATTGAAACTAGCACATTTTGTATAAACCATATAAATAAGAAATCACTTTATAACGCTTGACGCTCTATGGCCGCCGTATATAGGCATAATTAGTGGAGACAGGTTACTTACTCGACCATTTCCAACAATTGAGGTCTTCGAGTATTCTAACAGGCATTTAAATTCTCAAGGTATTTTGCTTGCATATCTTTAGGATCACACCCTTTTTCTTAGTAGAGGATAGAGACCACACACACCATTTACATGCAACACTAGGGAATATTACCCTGCATCTCCCTGTTTGAAAGCACCTTAAAACTATGGAACAATCTTGAGTAGCTAGTCCTAGGTCCTAGGTACCTAGTCTTTAGAAGTTAAAAATAAGACTGTCTAGATGTAGCCCAAATATCACGTTTTTTCTTCAACAATTTTTTGATTTTGTCCTTAGTACCATTCGCAATTGAGTTTCACATTAAAATATCACCTAAATGATGCAATCACAGTTGATCAGTTAATTCACAAATGGACATACACTGTCTCATATTAACCTGATTAGAGTGCACGGTAATCTGCTTGTGTATGTGCATGTATAATGAAGAGTATTTAATATTATACGTAGTGTCGTGTTTCGGAGCTCAGGAGATCTCGACACGAGATGAGAACCTACATAACCTGAATGGATCTGTAGTATACCTACACTATAATATCCGGGCAACAACAATACACTATAGAAAGACGAAAAAAAAACGCTACAATATTTACATTTAGGAGTCAGGGATCAAAGTTGAATATAAGGTAAAAAACAACTTATTTTTCTGTGCAGCACTGTACATTGCTTAGTATATCCTAATCCTAAGGAATGAAAAGAAAAAAAAAATGACTGCAAGAAAATAAATAACGAATAAATAGCAAATACCATCGATCACGAAAAGAAATATATTCTATTTGATTGTAAGAAGGCCAAACACTAAGTCACTCCGTCAATCGGTCGTCGAGTCTTAAGAAATAAAGCTATGAAGGGAAAAACCTCCCTAATTCAAAGTAGATGTAGTGAAAATGATCGAATCAGTAATTTGCGAAAAGAGTAGGTAATATGCCGTGAATAAACCGACTGATGCGATATAATCGATGTTTTCATGAACCATTTGGTGTTGTCCTAATTTGAACGTGGTTAGACATACGTAAAAACCCCTATTCATGAATAAACGAAATTTATTCCAGATCACGAAAGGTTTTACGTTTAAATTGAATTGTTAAAACGTGGATTAAAAATAAGCCGCTTTGTTGTAGTAGATACTGATATATAAAAAGTCAGGTTTATATCTGTTTATGTCTTAATAGTCGTAAGTTAGTTTTAAGTCAGTCTCTTACTTAATTAGTCTTAAGTTTAGGGTAGACAGAGATACCACAAGTGTCAAGCCAGTGAGTGTTAAGTTGTCTTGGTGATTACTAATTAGTTACTGTTAATGTTCATTATAATATATCATGTATACTATGTACTACAAAATTAGATAGAAAGTTAATAATAGAGCTCCTTTTTTCGTACGAAAAATGTGTCTACTCGATCACTCGAATCACAATGTAATTACCGATGGATATGTGATATATTATAATGAACATTAACATTAACGAATGCTTAGAAAATACTAAATAAAAATGACCGCCTTTACGAACATGTCCTGCATAGAGAATCAGATTTTTAAGTATAAGTAAATATGGATTTATGACAGAATAATAAAAAAACTAAAAGAAGCTAGAGAATACTAAGAATTGTCGAACTGGTTATGGATTTGAAGATGTAATTAGCATTTTTGCTGGAATAAAAAAATAAAATGAAAAATATAGTAATTGTATAATATTATTTTTGCAATAAAGTACACACCAATTATTATGTCTAGATATAATAGAATACAGTAGGTAATAAATTTCAAATATGACACTGATATTGATTAATACCATTTTCATGATTAGTTCGTCAAACTAACATGTTTAGCAACTAAAATCACTACCATTATTAGTATGAGTCATTCAAGTGTCATAATTCCTCGTTTATTATCAATCAAATGGCCGAACATGGCTGACACCATTAATAAAACCGTACGTTATGGTCCGTTGTCCCAGAATAAATACATTTTGTTTCCGTAAAAGTTAATAAACAAACAAAGCCTCTGTATTCGGAGGCATTGATCAGTGATACGTCAGTGAACGTGAATACTCAATAAACTTCTAGAGCAAGCGTATTGACCAAGTTGGGAATATTGACTAAGTTAGATGACAGGAGCATAATGAATCTTGCACCCGATTGGTTATGTCCTTAGAATATTTCGTCTAGAATTACATGCAGCATACATTTTAGATAAAATAGAACGCTAGATCAAACATGAAACGTCTATTACCTACAACAGATTTTGATGACCAGCTTGTGTAAAGAGCTGCTTGTATTGAATAAACTGCCTTAGCTTCCCATTTACAATACTTTTGTTAGTCAAACATCGCTGATTTATATTACATGTATTTTATAAGAAACTAGTTCCAAATCAAAGAAAGGATCATGGCCTACTCCATTTACTGCAATAACTGACATCCATGCGGGCGAAGCTATGATCTAAAGCTAGTGATCCACGTATTTATATTTGTACCAAATTAGTGACCGCATGAATAGATTTAAATACGTTCCTCATTTGTTTTAGATTGCCTTATTTTAAAGCTTCTTAGTACTTGTCGACGTAAACAAGAACACAACTTCTGTTGTATTTTCCTAAGCTGTTTTAAATCCAATAACAGTTTGAAGGATGCGATGTTTTCATCATATTTACGATCTTCCTTATTGATTGAGAGATTGTATGCAATATACAGTCATAAATGTAAGTGTATGATAACAGAATATTAAAACTTATAGGAGCACTATAATAGAAGATATTTATTAGCTTTTTATTATTAGGTTTTTATTGTTCTTTGAGCCTGTTTCCGCAATAATAGTACATGTTAATCTTTATTCAATGTTATATTCCAGAGAAACAGATTGTAAGTAAAATTAAAAAATAATGGACGATCACCGAACCTTTGGACCTAGTGGAGTGCGGTCTGCCGGAGCAGATAATGCTACACTTGTTATCGACGTGAAAATGATAAGGTGATAATTGTATTAAATTCAACGTAAGAGTTTTTGTAAGTTTACATCTCCGTCTAAATATTGGGAGAAAATGCGGCTTTTAAAAATCGTTTTCAAACAAGGGAAACGTACTTTTAAAGTACCTATATTACGACAAAAAATGACTATATAATATTTTCCTAAGCACAGTGGAATACTAGCTACATTATGACTGCACATAGCTGCAGTTAAACCGTTCAAAAATATGTAAATGTGTCCATTTTGTTGTTTCACGCAATACCATGACGCAACGCGTAATAAAATTCAGTAGCAGCTAGTTTTTAACAATTCTAGTCATGTTTAAATGCTATTTATATTCTGCACCATTGTTGCACCTACTTACTCACTTATTTATTGAAATCGGGTCGAACGCATCATTTCATTGGTATTTAAAATTCGTTCCGCAATTATCGGAGAAGAGTGGCCGACAGATTAATATTCGTTAAAATATGAATGGTTAGGGTCTAAAAATAAGAGTGATTGATGAGCTGTTTAATAAAAGGGCATTTGTTAAATTGTTGTAGTTGATTACCCTGGGTATACATCAATAAAGTCATCCTAGTGCAGTTCTGTTGCTAATTTTCATGTTCTACCTGTTTTACATAAAACCTTTATGACATAACCTTTTCATGGTAAAAGTGAAGAGAGAATGCGAGTCACGTGATTGTAATCACCGCCTTTATGAATAACAGTCCTTGATGTTGTTTTCTTCTTATTGTGCTCTTACAAGAATATAAATTATGAAGCAGCCTTTACACATGCTTTATGTGAATATTGAAATACTAATCGCAACCTTAACTCTTCGAAAATATGAATGGTTTAGGAATATATTTTATCTTAATGTAAGGAAAAAATAAGTGCGTATAAATAAGTGTAAAGTTTTGAAACAATGCCAAGTTGTAAGGGGTATTTGTTGCACGGATGGCGGGCTATCGTTCTACATACAGCTAACCGAGCCAATGTGGACGTTAAATCGTGCCATGTTGTGTTGAGTACACGTGTCTAAGAAGCTTGCATTCCACAGAGTAGTGAGCGAATAGAGAGATTACATTATTTTTTGTCCTTCCTCGAACATATGTAATTAACGTAGCATAATTTTATTTTTTGCATCATATTCAATTTTATTAATAACTGTTTCTCTAGCTGTTAATACGCGCACTAACTCTAGCAATTAAAGTAGTTTCTAGGATGCCTAAACAAGATCAATATAAAGGCAATTAGCCATGAAACGTTGGTTTTATGTTTGGATTGGTAGGTAATGTATGAATCATACCTGCACATTTGCAAATTATTTATTTGAAGCACGCATTCAACACGCAAAAAAATCACGCATCATCATCATCATCATCACGCAATCACGCAAAAAAATCATTCATTTTTCTGCTAATTAGCAGAAAAATGAATGATTTTTTTATGTGCAAACGTGGAATAAATAGCATGGAGTACAGTAAATATTTTTAGATAGGTATACTCCATTTGGTCTTTAATCGATGGTCAGCACGTAAGCTGGTTTGCGTAGCGCAACCTATACACACGATCGTTCATGCATATTACATTCAGTCACTATCCCCGATCGATAGTTTATTTACTACGAAAACGATTTTGGCTCAAGTTTGTATTCTAAGCCACTTCGTCCTTGTTCTCCTTGGAAGGAAAAGCAAATTGGGTTAATTTATTTCAAAGGAATTTGCGGAAATTGTATCGATTTTATAGATAAACGAATAGCGGAGAAGTGCAAATATTTGGACAACGAAAGTGCATTGCCGGTATGGATCGGGCAATCTGTGTTGTGGGTTAAGTTAGATTGATTTACGATAGTGTAGAGTTGACATCGCCTGCACAGTACACAGCGTAACACTTTACGCCGAGCTACACAAATATGGATTATGTAATGGCAGCGATTTATTACTTTGTTATGAATGAGGTGCTGCATCAATTTTGGCTTATAATAAGCTCTGGTAACAATTAATATCTATTGGTATGTCGATATCGTGATGTATGATGATATAGAGACTCTGAGCTCGATAACCTTAGTTTGTGTTTTGTACATGTAATATTGACGTACTTTTCGAAAATGCTCTTTCCGCTATTTACAAAGAGGTCTGCAGTGGGACAGTTAAACTCTTTTCAGAAAGGTAAAAGTAGTTAGTGCCAGCGTGATTTTAATTTCCTGTGTGTGCCTGGAATAGTAAATAGGACCTCATAATCAAAATATGCGGTACGTAATAGATGTTGCCCTTATTCAACTTTTACCTCAAATATGCTTTTATATTGCAGCACTGCAGAAGGGATTTCATTTACCTTGATACTATGCACGTGCACGAATACACAGCCACTTCACTTTATAACATTGATATTAAAAGTTGCGCTGAACTAAGGACTTTTACCGTTACAGTTTTTATGCAATATTTATAAGATAAACTTTAATAATATTACATTATTTTTATAAGAAATAAAGTGTAAGGTAAATATGTATATGTCGCAGTCAAATAGTATAATTTGGCATTTTACATAGAAAATGATAATAAATAAAATAATAATAATCAGTAAAGGCATTGTAGTCGTTCAATACATATAAAAACCTACCTATTATTTGAACAGTTACAGTTTAACAGGTTAAAATGGTTGTATTTTTGACTTGATGGTATTTTAATAGAATTCACTCTATACGATTCGTTCAACGTTCATTTGTTAATTACTTTTTGCCTTTATTTTACAAAGAATATTTCATTCACCTGAAAATAATTTTGTATTTTGATTATTTACTACATAACATAACATGTCATCACGCCTGTATCCCCGAAAGGTTTAGGCAGAGGTGTACCATTGTACACCCACAGTTCGCCGATATGTTTAGGTCCCATGTAATAGGGGGCGAGCCTATTGCCATTAACCGGGCATAAATCCAAAATCAGACCTGCTACTGAGAATTCCACAGAAAAACCCAATAACACCTTGGGCGACTCGGGAATCGAACCCAGGTCCTCTAGCATTGCAGGCGCGCTTAGCCCCACTAGGCCACCAAGGCAGTATTGACTAGTGATGAATTAATGGTATACATAATTGTGGCAGGTTTAATAGTTGTTGATAGGGTGAATGAATCATGACCATGTCACAAAATAGGTAAATGTCTTCTCATGAGAGAATAAATACGATCGAAGTCCATTGAAGTTCTACAAAGACGATTTTAACCTTGCTCTCTTATTCGCGGTAATGGATTGTGCAGAAAATACTTGACACAAACGTTTTACGGTTTTACTTATAGCCCTGTCGTAAACTTTAATGCTGTGATATTTGGGTGAAGTCTTGCTCCCTTTATTAAGTAAGTTAGGGTCGTGATAACAGCGTGTTAAGTGCATAGTTATCGTTAAAACTAATTTTATTATCAGGTTATTGTTTTAAATGTCGTCGATTTTATTCACGTTTTATTGTATTGAAAGGTTTTATTTAAGTGTCGTTGATCGGTTTATTTAATACACATTGCTATTTTTTTACCGACTTTAAAAAAGGAAGAGCTTTTTTTATCTATCTTTTTCATGGATTTCTCAGTAAATTGTAGTGTAGACAGGTTTTATTTATTTTTTGTTCTTTTCAAGACGCGATCTGATGATCCCAGAGAAATCGAGGGCAACCCTCAATTTAATGGGAATCTATTACATGCTACAAAAGGTATGTGTTATAGGTAGGTATACTATGATATCGTCGTTTGCAATTTATTAGATACTGGTATATTTGTTTTGAATGAAACAAACCTAATTGAAAATATAACGATGTATCGAAATACGATATTACAGAGGTTTGTCATAAAAAGGATTTTAATACTCGCCTTTGTCTAGCTCGTCAGATTCGTTGTCATGCAAAAACTTCAATATTTTATTATAATTCGTGCATTGTCCCGACACGTTGCGATATGTTTCAGTGTCTATCACACGTCTACATTCGATTTTTATTGAATTATTCAGAAATATTTGGAATGCTGTTTTTTTTCTTCTTTTTAGAATTGTCTCGTTAGTTTCTCTTTGACACGTTGTTATCCGATTGTCAGGAATGTGTCTTGTGGGATAAGATATCTTTGATGAGAGTTGAAACAAAAAATAATTGATACATTACTATTTTCAATAATAATTTATGCTTTATTAAATATAGAATAAAATAAGTTGCATATTTTACCGAGCAAAATTAAGAGATGATTAGTAAATTCCTGTTGGCAGAAATTTCATAGCGTAAAGACAAACTACATGAAATGTAGGCCAAGAGTCTTTATATAGCCGCTGAACGCTAAATGATAGCAGTCAGGAAATATTAATATTTACTTTAATACTGAGAAGTTCCCTAAGTATGCACCTTATTTGAGCAAAACCTTTTGAGTGAGAAAATCTCTCTGAAAATTAAATCTTATTTAGTTCCCTTTAATTTTAAAATAGAGTATGACAATACATAAAACAAAACAAATGTTATTTGCTCTGATCAATAAATAATGTAGCTTAACAGATCTGTCCTGATAAAATATTATATTGCAGAACGAAAGACTCGCTTTATTTTCACAATGCTCGTAAATTTAATAGTATTTCAAGTGGATTGATGCGTCTCAACTGAAATCATAAACCAAGCTATAGATTTTAAGGGTCTTGGTAAGATAAGACTCATAGAGGTGAAGAGCTTCATCAAACTCTTTGGGTATACATTACATGTTCGAAAACAAAATGTCAGTATAATACATCCAAGGTAACCTGACCTCTGTGAAGTAAGGAATGAAGCCGTTTGTACACCGCCGCCAGGTCGTCAACGAGGACGAGAATAATCTCGCCGGGATGAATCTGAATGAACATCGAACTGTCGGACTGCCGGTGGAAAAAGACCTAGGATTTGTAAGCGATAGAGAGAGCTTTAGACTACGATATGAGGCGGCGTCTTTAAAGGGGCCAACTTACATTGGCCATAGTGTACACGGTCCTGTCCGTCGGTGCACACTTCTCATTAAAACTGTTTACTCAGAAAAAGTAATTCAAACAAACTAAAGTTCGCTTCGGTCGGATATTAGACAATATTTGTTCTAGATCGATAGCGGAGCTTCAAGTTGTCCAAAGTTTGGCGAACTTCTATACAATGTGAAAGGATCAA
Source organism: Autographa gamma (assembly GCA_905146925.1). Classification (NCBI taxonomy): domain Eukaryota; kingdom Metazoa; phylum Arthropoda; class Insecta; order Lepidoptera; family Noctuidae; genus Autographa; species Autographa gamma. The sequence goes on from LR989858.1 coordinate 6,704,999, forward strand.
ATCTGGCAATTACGTCACGAAACGAATTTCGTTTTACAGCTGTAGCATTAAGCGTATGTCATTGATAGTAAGACATCTGATTTCAAGAATTGCAGCAATGTCTAGACGTAAACATCAATAGCACCTTAAAGAACAAGAAACGTTTATACTAATGTGCCATAAAGGTAGTTATGCTTTAGTAAATAGGTACTCTATTCACCAATCTTTTTTTACCTTATTGCAAATTATACTTATCATGAATTGGGAGAGTCACGCTGATATTATCAGACCAAAAATAACACACGTTTGTGTTTATATAATTTTTCAATTTTATTAAAATTTAACTGACTTCTGTTCTTTTATTTATTGGGAAAATTAACGGTTACACATTCAAATATACAAACATTCAAGTATATAAAAACCTACTACAATAACAAATTGTGCTGATAATTTGCAAAATTAAAACTGGCACACAAAAAGAGAGAAAGAAAAAAAAAGCTTACAATAAAAAATGTTTTCAGGTAAGGTAAGGTAAGGCTTTTCTCAATGTGACTTAGAGATTCTCAAAAGCAATTAACTGTGACCTCTTTAAGAAAATGTATTATTTGGGACCTTATTCCATTTTGTATGTGACCCATTATTTTATTTTATTTTAAAGGTTTTTTTTCATATTTTTGCTTTAGCTTTCTCAACATCATCACCTTATGATGCTGTCATGCGCATACCCAGGTTTGTAAGTAGCTCATTCATACCTTAGCACCTATTTTCTTCTGTTTATGATATCTTACTTATGTCATTCATTAGATAAATTGATTTCAAACTTAAAATTAAACTACAACGGAGATCAAAGTGGTGAGAGCAGTATTGTTTGTTAAAGAAAAAGATTTCTAGGTTTTCCATTAATTTGTTAAAAGCTATTGCAAACGTTCACCTTGCGTTCACTCGCATTCATTCACATCAGCTTGTTTACAATGCAATGGTCCGAACTAAGGGCCGTTATTCTATTTTCTACTTGCATAACAGATACAAGTATCGTGATTGTTTTTCCTTAGCGTTTGAAGTTATAGTATTATGATGTACAGTAATGTACACTGACGTAGACGATTGATGCTACCATCATTATTTATCTACGAACATTGATTGATGGATCACTCAACAAATTTAATAGCAATTTTATTATTCAGATATCACAAATGCTATTTCATAACGAACGCTGACTTTGATTGCAAAATTATGCAAATGCAACAAATGCTATATTTTGATAGAAAATTGAATATTTACATGCACAGTGCTCTGATTTATTTGTTTATGTTCAAACTTAAGTCGAAGGTCAACGACTTTATTTATGATCAATTTATTTCTATCTTTCGTAGACTAGGATTTGCATGATCGCCTAGTAAAGTGGATTATCCCTCATGATGCACTATTGATATTTGCAAGCTCCTCATAAAGTTTATGCTTTCATCGAAAATCGCGTCTCGTTACGCATTTTCATATTCATCGCGTGTCTGCCAACTGCTAGGACAATATAATAGCAATAAAACAACATCTGCGTTATTAAAAAATACTTTATTTTTATTCTTTCTTCTCGTAGAGGCTGGCTTATGTGGTGTAATAAAATGAAATTGTTTGTACAAGACAGCGCACTAGATATAATGTTTACTTGCTGGAAATATTTAGATTTTGGTCTAAGCATACTTTATCCTCAGATTTCTTTATATTATATTAAAAAACTTACAGCTCTTGGTCACAAACAAGGCAAAAATTCATTTTTTTTTGACAAACCCAAACTTTTTGGACTACGATACCATTGTTGAGTATGACTGACAAGACAAGGACATGAAGCACAAGACTACTTACTAAAGTCCTATGCCCAGAAAAGCAGCCACGGATGCTACATAGGCTAAGTTAATTTTACGTTCTTTTTAATTTTTACTTATATATAATATTAACTTACTAGATATCTAAACTGCAGTCATCAATCACGTGTAAAATTACTTACAATACCATCAAAAACAAATTACCCCACCACGGAAAGTATGTAATTATCCTCAAAGTTTAATTAACGATCGTGCACCATCGCTTGGAATAAACTGTTGTTAGAGTGGTCCATTGTGGGTAGTCAGCTAGTCGCACGCGAGACCTGGCGGCCATATTAAATCCACTTACTGTCAGAATTGCAAGCAGCAACATGGCGGGAAACACTGTCAAACGGAACCCGGAACATGAAGATGTTTTGAAATATTAAAGTAACTAATGATAGATCAGGTATGTGTTTTGGTTCTTATAAGCAAAAAAATATTTTTGTCAAAAAATAGTTTTATTTATTTATATAAATTTTAATTTTAGTATAGATGTAAGTTTTTGTTGTTCAATTAAATTGTAAATAAATAAATTATTATAGTAGTTTCCTTATGTGTGTCAGATGATTAAAATCCCTCGAGCGTTTTGCACCAAAATACTGCTAACTAGATTTTTTATTTAAAAAGCTCTAATAAGAGTTTTTTTTATTACTGACAAAAAAGTAATTGCGTCATTTTCGTAATAACTTTCTAAAGTTTTAATGTGAGAATAATTACAAACTTAGGGCAATTCATCACGAGTTTTGTCTTCCAGACGTCTTATAAACTTTAGTAAGCACCTAGTAACTTAATTTTACAACAACCGTTTGTAATATAACGTACAAGAGATATAAAAATCTACGTAGATAGTTTACTTGGCAGTAATGTGACCGAAAATGCAGCAAGAAAATCTTGGAAATTCTCGTAATACGCCTCCTCCAAGGAGCGCCACAGCGCAAATCTCCCGCCCTTTGCATCCAGTCATTACCAGCTGCCATCTTCTTTCAAGCCGGATTTAATAAAGAAGAAATTTCCTCATCAACTGTTCCTATAAAAGCTCTTTACACCAACCTCATGTGTGTAGCTACACTAATAACATGCAAATATTTACCTAAACATAAAGGATTATAATACGGAAAATACGTTAAGCTTGCTGCACTTATGCGCCGTAAGTCCGCGGTTGTCGTCTGTTGCAGAAATGGCTTAATTACGACGACACCGCTACCAATAGATGGCCCGTGTGCTGGTAACGTGCTGTCGCGAGCACGAGTGTTGCTCTAATGACCTCGTACTAACAACATGGACTTCTTATTTGGACTTAGTGTTATTTTGAATCTGACCAGTTTTTTTTTTAAGAATTGAATGCGAATTAGAGAATGCAGGTGGAAAATCATTGTAGACTCATTAGTCCAATAGCCTTTATCAGATGATTAAAAAAAATTACGCTTGTTTCGCGCACTTTGAGCATGTATTGATCAATTTATGTAAATAATCATGTCAAATTTGGTGCGTAAAGTAGACATGATTCATTTTATTCACTTCCTACTATTTCTTTATTGTTTATCATTGGATTCTGTTTCTGTTAAAAATATTTATTTGATTAAAAAAAAGAACATGGTTTTAAGATGTAATGAAAGATTTCATCTATAAATACATTTTTTTCCGCATTTCATAAAGCCTATATAAACACGCACTGAATCTTCCAAAATAAAATAATTAGTTAGATGCCACTAGACAATAATTAGTTACACACACACACACATCAGAAATCCCTGTTTATACGAAATGCACCAGGTAATTGGCTATTAGATCCCTATTTAAATAACATGAACCACCTGGCCGGTAATAAAAATTATTTTCTGACGCTGTTAACGGTTTCCAATTTTCTTTTTTCCGGCTAAATGCTAATGGCGTCGTTATTACTTCGATAGTCATGTCGATGGATAGTAATTATGATTTACAATTACTTCTCAGCTTATTATACTTTTTATTTCTTTGTCTAATCATAGAATATAATTGTACATTGAGTATCTATCTACTTACTTGTCCTAAGTAAATAATGAGGAAGTATTTTCTTTTTTTTTTTCATCTGTCATCAATTCTAAGTTTATATTTTTAGCATGCACAAAAAAGAAAAAAAAAATAATCTAGAAGTTGTATCATCAAAACTTCCTATTCTATTCTCTTTTCAAGTAGGAAAGGTATATTTAGATAAAAATTAATGGTAGTAAAAAGATGTTTTAACCTCCTTTTGAGTCGTTGAGCGTTCCTTGGGAAATTGAATTGAACGGTTTCACGCAAGAAGTTCACTCAGTGGTACGTGCTTCGACCTTAATACACTAATGTGTCGGGCAACCGGTAAAACTGTATTGTTTTCATTTCGAGATCAAATGTGTATTCGGTGAGCAAAAGAGTGTGTAAAATAAGAATGATAGAGATACATCTCATCATTACAATACCTACTATTAATTTACTCCGATTTTTTATTGTTAACATGTAATGTTTTTCTGTCCTCGGCGGGTTTCGCGGTGACAAATACCTGGAAGTATTTCATACGTTTTTCTTTTATTAATGTATGTTGTGATCCAAATATAAACGTGAAGAAAATCGAAAACGACTTTCATTTATTTTACAGACCTAATAATTTTGGTTTTGTAATTCATAAACCAATCCCTGTTGATTTACTCACTGAGGAAATTCTAATCACAACAAACGATACTCACTGTGTTTCACCAACAAATTGATTTTACTTCCAAATATTTGAAGCGTTATAAAAATAATAACAACCGTAAGTTAAGAGGCAAACGTCCAAACACTTTTCAGACGATTGCCTATCTTGTTTATATTTCAAATTGAACGACGATAGCGAAGGTATCGTTTTCTGATTTCCTATAAAATTTTTGCGCAAAAAGTTTTGTATTTTTTGTAAAATAAGCGAGTTTGTTGACAGGTGAATTGAACTTATAAAATCTTTGTAAGAGGATTGTGAGTTTGTACTTTATAAATTGGAATGTGAAATAAATTTAGAACAAGTAAACATTTATAGCTATTTGCATTATATACTGAGTAAATATTTTTCTATCATGGCTACAAATATTACATAGCCAAGATTTATTTAAAACAATACGAAATGTGATAATATGTAGTTTTCACAGTGCAGACGACATATTAAAGACGTTTAATAATAATAAAAGTAAAAAAAATAACCACTTATAGTATTTTATCTGTGGTATTACACACAAATTCATACATTTTGTAAAAATAATTATGCATGTGAACACTAATAACATTAAGCTCGAAACCACAGAAACGAAACCTTAATTAAATGAAGAAATAATATAAAATAATGAATGATAGGTATGAAGCATGATTGGTAATCAACTTAACTATGTAAAAAAGATTGTATTCTGGCCCAACGCAACAAATATAACACGGATTTTAAAATTGCCACGTCCCTCTTCAGTTTCGTTATATTTTTGTCGCAAAAAACCTATAGGATTAATTTGTGTTCCAACTGCGTATTGCAATCTGTAGTCTGTGTTATGAAGCAATAGGATCACTCATAAACAGAAGTTTCGACATCTCGCTCGTAAACATTTTATTGGGCTCCATCGATCGAGCCATTGTAACTTTCCATTTGGTGTTTATTTAGGACCAATCCACGCGAACGACTTTCAAAGTCGTACGACTAAATTAGATACATATAGGTAAATAATAAATATATTTTCGTTTGTTTTGTATTGTTATTTCGTCTTGTTATTCATATAAAAACAATACTGGTGTAAAATTTGTGAGTTGGTTAATATTTTAGACAACTTTTGTTTTAAAACTTATAAGGTTTCTGTAGCTTGGAATATTTTCGACTACATTGCATGCAAAAGCGAAAGATATACTACGTTTTATATGTATCTGAAACATTCAATTTATTAAAGAAACTCTTCTCATTATCCCTTTTTAATTCCAGTGAAAGCGTTAGCATATCATTTCCATATTTTCAGAGTTTTCAATTAAAGTTCAGTTTTTTCGTGTGTGAAAAGTTTGTGTACTTCCTAAGCACACACGGCACGTCGGTGAGTCGACGCTCAAATGCTCTCGTGCATACTAACTAATATTAGCGAAATGTAGAACAATTGGATTTGGGGGTTCCGCTCAAATGGAACTACGCGAGTTTTCCTTATAGGCGTGTTATGACGACCCAGTTTCAACAAAGTGCAAACCTTTTACAGTAGCTGTTTACCTGTCGTAAATTTAACGAAAGTTGAGCAATCGAAGTTTTGTTGGCTTCTTGCTTCGTTTAGCCTATACGTAATAAATAATACATTTATGAATTAGATCTTCACTAAATTCAGACTGCAAGTGACACGGACTGTGGAGGTGAGAAAAAATGTAAGATTAAAAACTCTTTATGGAAAAGTCATACTCACGCGAACTAATCTATCAAAAAAATACATCAGAACAGTATTACTGAAGCTTACATATTTCAGTGGTTTTTTGATAAAAATATAATATTTTTTTGGTACTCGTCAACAAAATTGCTCTGAATCTGAAGTGTCGTATGAACGCACGTTGTTTATAGAACGGGAGCCATCAAGTTGATTGGTCAATTTCATGATAGCTCCTGTCGTTTCATGCATATTTAAACCTCAAACGTCGCTGAATTGTGTTTGTTATTAAACAATGAAATATAACATTAATTATGAATGCGATGACTATTACTTTAATTTTCAGTCACCGAATGGAACAATGTGTATTCAATTCATTATAAAACTAATGTGAACGAATATTCGCATATACATAGAAAGCTTAACAAAAGTTTCCTAGACAATGATTTGATTTCCGTTGTTATTAAAGAAAATTATTTTTTCTAACTCTAAAAAGTTAAATCAAGCTGAAAATCAGATTTTATTTCTAAATCGGTTTTCGGTGTTGTCGCTCCAGACGGCGACAGACGGCATCGAGATAAAGTATGTCGTTTTGTGGAAAACCCGTCCTAAATATAGGCGCGGGATTATTTCTGACGCGTGGTGTCGCGCGCCGTCCGCGCCGTCCAATACCAATCCAAACACATTACCGACACACCGCCTAAACTTCCAACGTTTATTACGCCAATGTTTTATAACGCTGATTAACTAAGCTAACGTAAACTATTATAATTACCTAAGTTTAATGAGTACTGTGATAGGATGGAGTGCAGTGTTGTGATGGTGCTAGTTTCTAGTGTTTATTTTAAAATGTTGTGACATATTTGTATAGCAACATGTTTGTGGTTTGGTTTGTCTTAGCGCTGTCATCGCAATGTGTTTTGTCTCAGGAAGCAGAAGGTCCTACCCTTGGTGAGTTTTTAAATTGAGGGTACTTATGACTATAAGATAAGAAACATATTTCTAACCTAGTTCCCATCTATACATACATATTTATCTATAAAAAATATAGAAGCAGTATACAAATTTACAAAATAATTACATGTCTAATTAAAGATGTTTACCAATAGTCATTTGCAAGTTTGATGATGGTATTGTATATATTAGAAAAAACTTACCCAGCTTAGATAATACTAGATACTTATAATTTATCAGGCTGGATGCCCAATCTTAATCTTTTAATTTTTTTTATCAATTTTTACATACGTTGTGTATTTTCAATTTTTACCAATTTTATCAGTTACTGATTATTTTAAACTTTGTGCATTTCAGGAGGTATATTTTACAAAGATTCGGAGGACATGAAGGTGGCCTTAGAAGTGAGCGCTAAACTATTTGATTTCAAAACTTCAGTGAAGGAGGTGTCCCAACGAGGCGAGGTTCTGGAAGTCACTCAATATGTTTGTGAACTAGCTGAGGTATATTTAATATGCTGTAAATTTATTTCTATTAAGAACTCCATCTAATGGTAGGAAAACAGTTTAATCATACACAATCGGTACAGGACATAATATAGCTCTGACACTAGAGACAAATAAATAGATTGAATTTACCATTTTGACAGCATTTATGATACTCAAATATTTATTACAATTTATTAAACGCAAATTCACACCTTATAATGTTTTAAACCGTATAATAATTCAAGCAAGTATAAAACATATTAGAATAGAACACCCCATAGATATTCGTATAAATTACTTCATTTGCGAATTCAATTCAGATTTATTCATGTGGAAGTATAATGTGATCCTGATTTAAATGTATACCTTTTTCAATTTCTTTGCGTCTACTTCTATTGTTTCATTGATCTGACAAAGACGCAAGTTTTTTTATGAGTTTAATTCAATTGATCTTTTCTGTTTCAATACCCACCTATTTTACATGGTTCGGTATTTTTGGGAGCAGAAAGCTGAACATTCTTTGTTCTTTCTATGAAATTCAAATTCAAATTCGTCTTTAGTGATGTATTTTGACAGTTTGAGGTTTTATGGTTGCTTGGAAAATTTTACAATGAATTTTCAATAATACATGAGGGGGCAAAGCAAACCACGCAAATGACATAATACTACACACTTACACCGGTACCTGTAGGTAACGATGTAACCTAATACATGGGTTTTAACACAAATTACAATCGGTAATCTATACAATTCGCAATACTTTTAGAAAAGACATAAAAAATCACTTAAACTCACTTAGCTTCGTCCAAAATATGTAACACTAATGAGCAAACTATTAAAATGAAAAAAACTCGATTAGACAACACATTGAAACTTCAACACTTTATTTAACATCGAGTAAAGTCGATAATTCAGCTTAATGACTTTATTAAATAAGCTTTATGTTATAATTTTCCAGGAAGGCGTAATCGGTATCATCGATGGCACAGGCGGCCGAGCGACGGAGAACATTCAGGCATTATGTGACATGCTCGAACTCCCCCATGTGATAGTCACCGAACACAACGACCTATATAACAGCAACTGGTCCGCCTTGAACATGTATCCTAGCCCCGATGTTTATAATAAGGTAAAATATATATTTGCGAAATTCCAAACCAAAAGATCACTATCCTTTTTGCTTTACATGTTGAAGCCAGCCCTTACCTTACTTACCCAACAATAGGTATCCAGTTAATCTACGGCTCTTGTTTTCCATGTGGATTTTGCATTTCCGCTGATATTCGGTAGATTTCGCTTTTTAAATCAAATCATTCAACCCATTTTTATTCATACTTAAATACTTTTTGATGCCGCGTCATGTAGTTATTATGAATTTGTTTTATTTTTTAATATCCAAGTAATATTAGCCCAATACAGGTTTACGTATAACAACGACCATTGCTTTCATAAATTGTACCGAACACTTTCATTTTAAAAAGCCCATAAAAGCTCCTGTATTAATTTGTGAAACAGAAATAAAGTATCATTAAAGTGATTTATGATAATAATAGGTTATGTTTACAAAATCTAAACAAAGAATTAATGGTTCTATAAATTGTATGCTGTTTTAATCACAATGAAATTTAATAGTAAGTATAATGGAAAAGTCATAAGTGAAAATATAAATCTAAATGATATTTACGCTAAGAAAAACGAGGGAAATGTTGTGAGGAATCAAATAAGGGTATGTAAAAAATGAAATTCTTTCATTTATCTCTTGTTTTCTTTAATTTCTGAAATAATATTAGAAAATTTTCAGAAGCTACATAAGAACCTTGCCTTTTCTCAAATCAAAATATTTTGTTATGTCAATTACTGGGTCTCATTAGGTACCACCGCGCCATGTCACCATAATTGTTTATGTCACACTTTTCGTACGAAATTGTAACAATGTTTTTTCTTTCGAATCTTATGACAATAAATATAAATGCATGGTCATTTATTAATTTTTTATAAATAACTATCAGAAAAAATATTTAATAATACTATATATTTAATAATACTAATACGTTGAGTACCTGGTAATGGTACGCTTAGTATAATAACAGAAAACTCTTAATTACGCAAACGTACCTAATGAAAATTAACAGTGAGGAATTATGTACTTCAACAAAAAGTTTTTTTAATAAATAATTATTGGATTTTGAACATTATTTAAATTTACATGTTCGATCACATTGGACTTAAACAGATAATAGGGACTACGGTTTTTTTAGACTATACCCCTATTCATAACAAAATATCTTACTCGATGTAGAATAAAGTGTTAAAGTTTCAATGTGTTTTCTAATAGGTATACGAGTAGTATGTGTTTATTATATAGTAAGCTTTAACAGTTTATAAATTAGTGTTACATATTTTGGATTAATGAATTTTAAGTGATTGTTTGTGTCGTGCCGAAAAAAAGTAAAAAAGTATTGCGAATTGTAGAGATTACCGATTGTAATTTGTGTTAAAAACCATGTATTAGGTTATATACATAAATATACATTGGCTACATACAAAAATTATACCCGGACAAGAATGAAACAGTTTCATAATAGCAATAACCCATTCCCTACATTAAAATTTATTATTATCATAGGTATCACGCGAACAGATGTTTCATATTCTTTCGTACTAACAAACTGTTGGGCTTGTTTTTGTCGATGTCTTGTTAAACGATTCTTCATGTACGACTTAAAATCTACAATTTAAAATTTTGTAACTATTATGCTGTCTTACGAGTTACACCGGTAATGATATTGTTTAATAAATCATTTAATTATTTAATTTAAAATACATTCCTGCTTGAGCAACACTAAGTGTAAGTAGATATCAATTCTACAAATTATTTACCTATGAATTGCCTTTTTTTAGTTCTTAGTTTTATTTAGTATATAATTTTTCTTATGTATTGTGTAGGCTTAGTTTTTATAGTGTTGTAAATATTTTAAGTTTAATTTCGAAAATAAAATAATTTGTCAGTATTTAAATATAATCTAATATGAATCTGTTTACCTATAAATATACTATAAAAGTGGCAATTTTGGCAAGACAACTAAGTTGTGAATTTCGTAAATAATAATCTACTGGGCAGGTTTATAAATACGCTTTGCAAAATGACCTCCTCTCTAAAATATAAGTACGAATTTCCAAAAAATACATTTAATCTTTAAACTAAAAACTATCAGATCAGTTGAAACACATTAATATTTCTGAGCAACTGAAAGTGGGGAAGTTTGTTAGTTCTTTCCTACTTAAGTGCTAACTTAGAGGACTATCCACCTTTCCGTTTTCATAAGTCGTTACGTCCTGGTATTTATGAAGGTTTACGGAACAACTTTAAACGCTTCTCTTAAGATTTAACTTACTTTGTCAACATTACAAGGTAGAGATAGGCGCGTGAATCGTGAATGACGACTTTTAGGCACATTAGTTTTTGTAAGCTTATGATTATGTGGTCTATGTATGTAGCTTATGTATGCAGTGGCCTATTGTCAGGATTTTATATCTGGCCAATGTATAAGGTCTATGTATCTGGCCTTTGTTTCTTGTCCATATGTAATAATGTATATCTCGTCTATGTATCTTACCTATGTATGTTTTTTTTCACTTTCTATAATATTTACAAAATCTTATTTAGTTTGATCACTTTTAGTGTATGTATGTAGTTTTCTAATATTATGGATTTAAACAAGAAGATAAATATAGTTTTCGTTTAATGATAAAATTAAATTGCTTTGTTCCAGGCATTGCAAAGTTTGGTTATACTGAAAGATTGGAGGACTTTCACTGTACTGTACCTACGAGGGTACAGTTTATTACACGTTAGTGACTTGCTACAGATGGGCAACAAGACCTACCCGTACATAGCCACGATAAGGGAACTCAGCGGCAACGATTACAGGTACATAAGTAATGAGTATCATTAATTAATATAGGCTTACCGACCGTCTTGAGAGTTAACGGACTGTATTAATTTAATGATCAGATGTAGAGTTTAGTTAGAGTCGGGATTTTTGCTGGACGGTTTAGTAGATCAATATTCTTTTAGCTGGCGAAGATTCATCTCATCTAAATAGGAATGTATTGACCAAGGTCGGTAGATACACCATTTGAAACTTAGCATTTTTAAATTTTTCCGGACAGAATAGCAGAACAACGATCTAAAAAAATCTAAAATTATACTTATGTTTGTAAATCCGGGTATCCTAGTAAGTTTAGTGATAAAAAGTGAAGTAAAAATTAATTCCTTAAAACGCTTGGGTGTGTGTAGAGTCACATGATCAAGTACACACAAACATTAACAAAGTATGTATAAACCGCGACTAGACATAATGCTACTTGACGATTTATTTCCGAAGCATCTCTTTGTAGTTTCAAGTGTGGGCAGAAAGCTTCTCAACTGACGAGGTGACAAGCGTTTATTTTTCTGTATGGGCGTCGCTTTGTACTCAAACTAACCGAACTATAAAGAACTCCTGCTAAGTAGTTTAAATTCAAAGCTTTGTTGTCTGCCGTTCTAATAATAGAATTACATTGATAGGAAATGTTGTCAATGTTTGTATTTTTTTATATAAATCAGGAGCTGGTTTAAAAAGCCATTTTGGTTGCCTCCCCGAGCTAGCGTGATTATAAAGTATTTTAAACAGTCTTCGAAAGTTTGAATATAGGATGCAAAAAGGATTAAAAAAAAATATAATTATTATTAATAATTATATTTTTTTTTAATCCTCCTTTTGTGTTAAGGATATATATAGCCTCGGTTGTAATGTTCGGGGTTGACTTATAGTTACCGAGTTTAAAGACGCAATGATTCTTTAAAATCCTTTTATCTTATTATACTTATTCTAGTTAAAACCTCATTGGTAAACATGGAGTCTCAAACTCGAAAACACGCAGGTATACTATAAAAACATAAGGGCTATTAGCGTTTATGACAACGTGTTACTGAATATAAGGCTTTATCTCTTTACTGAATATCTTTATTACACTCGTAAAACGCATCGTTATGTTTATGTTGTGTATTTCAGGAGTATGTTTATAATTACTACTATCATGCATAAAATATTAATGAACACACCTTTATAATTCGAAATCTAAATACATAGGTATATTAAGTACATACATGGAAACGAATCACTGAAGCAGGGTTATTACTGCAAAGCAAATAGGCATGTTACGAAGTTGAATAGTGAAAATGTTGTCGAATTAACTATCTGCGTTTCAGTTTTACTATTAACATTTGAATGTGAACAGGAATTTGTTTATGTTTTGCCAGAGGGTTCCTAGAAAATATATTTAAAACATTTCCGTACGCTTTTTTTTTATTTTCTGTCACAAAACCTTGTTCGCACAATTAATCGGGAACATAACAAAATAGTAACTATCCTATTCAAGGAATTATATTTGGTGAAGTTGTTCGGAGAGTATATTTATAACAGAAAATCGGAATTCATTTTTATTAATACATAATCAAAATCAAAATATTTTTATTTATGTATATGTATGTGTATGTAATACATAGAATAACAAGATAGTAATGTTTATATTTATTATGTTTCAGGGAAGTACTAATAGACGCTAAACACAATGGCTACACAAACTTCGTGGTCGACTGTCCGTCACGAAACTTGGAGCAAGTGTTGCTCCACGCTCAGCAAGTCGGGATGATGGCCGACGAACATTCGTACATATTCGTGTCGCCTGACCTGTTCACTTTGGACATGAGCCGGTTCAGGTACGGCGGAGTTAACATGACCGGTGAGTGGGAAATTCTGGACTGATGAAATCTATTTGCGAGGTTAGGTGACGGATTATTGGTTTGGAATAGTGATTTTGGTTCAAAGACTAGACGATAAGACGTATACTACTTATGTTGTCAAAATAGCTTTTTATGAGCGGATTTCATCGCGAAGTCACGATTATTCATACTTCGAACTAGTACTAAATATAAACTTCTGTAGATCACTAAATTAGAGCACAAGATATTGTAATGTGTCATGACAAGATTGTCTGATAATTCTACCATCATCAAATAATTCATTCGACTTTATCAAATGAATTATTATTTACAAAGATTTTGTATCATTTGAACTAAAAAAAAAGAAAAAAAGATTTTATTACAAAGCTAATTGACAACTTGTTTTAAAAGAACCTTAAAAAAATGAAATTCCAATAAACCTTTTTCCAGGATTCCGTCTTGTAAACATAGAAAATATAGACAACACAAGACTATGGAACTTCACGATTTTATTCAACCAAGAAACTGGGAAATCCTACGAGCCTGTAGAACTGAAAACAAGTTTGCTTCTCATATACGATACCGTTGAAGTATTTGCAGCAGCCATAAAGAAAGTTAATGTTGAAGCGAGACAACTGAGCTGCAGTAACTATGACCCCTGGATTTATGGGTCATCTCTAATTAATTTTATGAAGACTGTGAGTACAAATTTACCATCATAATATTAATGATACAAAATAAATTTGGACATATTATTATACCTTAAGCGTATGTTTAACCAAGAACAATAATAATATATAAAATACTAAGGTAAAGTTCAAGAAAAAAATATGCCTGTTGCAGGGCTAAAATTGTCTATACAAACTTTCACTTCCAAAAGCTGCACCAAAATTGTGTGTCATTTTAACGATAAATCTAAATAACGAAATATTAAACTCAGGTTTATTTTACAGAATAAAGTGGAAGGATTAACAAGAACGTTAATATTTGACGGAGTAGGCCAAAGGACCGATGTCACATTTGATATATTGGAATTAACATCGGCTGGCAATCAAACAGTAAGTACATACTTGATGAAGTTATTATTTGGCCTAGTGGGTCTAAGCGCGACTGCTGCGCTAGAGGTCTTGGGTTCGATTTCCAAGTCAACAAAGGTGTTATTGGGTTTTCTATGAAATTCTCAGTAGCAGGTCAGAGTTTGGATTTGTGCCCGGTTAGTGGCAATAGGCTCACACCCTATTGCATGGGACCTAAATATACCGTCGAACTGTGGGTGTATACTGGTACACCTGTGCCTAACGGGCGTGATGGTATGTATGTGTATGTATGTATGTATATTATTTCTAGATGTTCCTGGTAGATTAATTTTGATGTATTATTATATTTTGTTTAGATCGGACAATGGAAAAAGAACGAGCTTGTTTTGGACAGACCCCTCGTAGCTGACGCAGAAATAACACAAGAATCGGTGCTCAGGAATAAAACTTTAAAAGTTTTAATTTCAACGGTAAATAATATTACGTTTATTTTTTATTTCTATTGCAATTTAATACATGCAGAACAATTAGATTTATTTACATCAATGTTATTAATTAGTTAATGGAAGTCAGCAAACTTTTCATAGTCTTGAAATGGAAATTCTCTTTAAAATGAATTATTTATATTACCTAACTCTTCTTTAAATGCATTGCGTTTATAATTTTAAATACCTCATCTCTTTTTTTGTAATACCAGCCTATGAACTCTTCCCTTATAGAGAAGGCACGAGCATTGACCAGGTCAGTAGTGTCTGTCTTAGAATAATTAAGAAAGCACTAAAACTAAAATAAAGATATTGCTATATTGAACATGAGTTCTCAATTTTTTAATTAAAATTTATGATTAAATGGTTTCAGACTGCACCGTACGGCTACCTCAAACATTCACATGAAAAGTTAGAAGGCAACGATCGATATGAAGGCTTCACTATAGATTTAATTGACAGACTAAGTGACATATTAGGATTCAGTTACGAATTTGCGGTTGAAAATAAGTATGGCAGCTTGAAGAATGGTGTATGGGATGGCATGGCGTTACAACTCAGGGAAGATGTAAGTAAATATGCGATGAATTAAACAAAAATTAAAATATGGTATTTTTTATGGTTCTCTTTTCTTATCTTCATTGTTAATAAATGTTAGTAAATTGCAATAGAATACACTAAGTTAAGCAGTTTTTAAAAGATCGTGAAAGACCCATATTATAAAAACTAATTTGTGATGAACTTTGATATAACAAACAATACTTAATTTATTCAAATAAAAACGAAACGGTAACAAAAAAAGTTTTTTTTTAGAAAGCTGACCTCGCCATATGCGACCTAACTATGACTGCGGAAAGGCAAAGCGGAATAGATTTTTCAACTCCTTTTATGACACTCGGTATTGGAATCTTGTACAAGGAGCCCAGCAAACAGCCACCAGAGATGTTCTCTTTTATGGCCGTATTCTCTAAGGAGGTAGGTATCATATATTATGCAAAAAATTATAACAAGACAGTCTTCTTATGTTTCGGTGGTTCATTTTAGGTTCAATTTAAATCTAACACAAAACCTAGCCATACTGATTGCTCTTTATTTAATATCGTCCTAACTGGGCACCTGGGTCAATCTGGGCCAACACAGCAGGTATTTAAAAATAAATCAGGCAGTAGCTGTTAATTTACTGCTTATCGAATATCTTCTCAAATTATCTAAAGTTTAAACATAGGTTTAAAGAAATTTATTTTCAAAAAAGATAAAATGGTCACTTACTTGAGAACCTAGTTACACGAAAACAATTCAGTTCGTCGTCACACTAACAGTAATACACCAAATACATTCACAATACTATAATACACAATTCACATTGACAATAATTATCGAACAATATTTTAACACTTAATTAGGCGATAATATACTGAGCAAGTTTCTTTGAACACAATAAATGAGTTACCACTTTTAATGGTTGAGGGTATTTAGTATGAATCTGTGTTGCTTCAAAAGTGATCATCGACTTGCCAATATTTGTTTGGGGCATAGGTAGAACGAGAAAACTAACTTGGCGCGTACCGCGATTGGGGACTTGTTTATGTTTAGTGAAAGATATAGAGATATAAGATATAAGTGTGTCCTAGTATATGTTTCTACAACATACATCGTTGTGAGCTTCGTATTTTTATAAATTATATTTTGATATTAATGAAAACTTATTAAGTTTTTATTTGTTAATTTAATTGTAAATTATGAGCCTATATAATGAGTTCGACGACCTCCGTGATCGAGTGGCGTACGCACCGGTTTCAAGATGTTGCTAGCTCTGAGGTCCCGGGTTCGATCCCCGGACGGGTCAATGTAGAAACCAACTTTTCTACACTGTCCCGGGTCTGGGTGTTTATGGTACCTTCGTTGTTTTTTAATTCCATAACACAAGTGCTTCAGCTTTGGGTTCAGGGCAATGTATGTGATGTTGTCCGCATTTCTACCATTTATAGTTATATCATCGTTAGCATCGTTTATTTTTCAGGTGTGGTATTACATGATGTTCATCCAACTGGCTTTGGGTGGGACTATGATCTTCGTGGGCAGGATTTCGCACAAGGAGTGGCAGAACCCAGTGCCTTGTATAGAATCCCCTGAGGAGTTGAGCAACCAGTTCAGTTTTGCGAACTCCGTCTGGCTTATTATCGGTTCTGTCATGCAGCAGGGTTCGGAAATTGCTCCAATGTAAGTAGGTATTAACAGACTGCTAATTAGGTAAAACCGATTCCTTTCAATGGCTAAAGATTAAAACATCCACAATTAAAATCATACTATTGAAAAAAGTTTTTTAATCCACTATTAAAAATAATTAATACAAGGAAAAAATATTAATAACTTGATAGTTTTATTAAGACATTGCTAAGAAACTATATACAATCAAAAAATAATTATATATATATAAAAAAAGGTTGCCTATCTGTTTTGGTTTCAACTAATCAACTTTGGTTTCCTATTATACTTACTGTAGGTACATCAACTGAAATTACTTATGCATGACATTCTTCAATACTTCTTGTTTCTCCGCAGTGCATTAGCTCCCCGTATGATCACCAGTGTGTGGTGGTTCTTCACGATGGTGATGGTAGCTTCATACGTCGGTACACTGGTCGCCTTTCTTACCGTCGAGAAAAACGTCCTACCATTCGAAACGGTCGAAGAACTGTACAACCATAAATCTATTGCTTATGGAGCTAAAGAACCAGGATCAACGATCAAGTTTTTTCAGGCAAGCTTTATACATAAACCTACTTTTTAAATGCTTATAGGCGAAACGTCGTGAAGCGCATCACATCAGCCCATTAAGACACGAGCACATAGCGATCACGACCTCTGTCAAGAGCGTATCAGATAAGAAGAAGAAGAAATGCTTACTATGAGTGTAATTTGTACTTTATATAAATATTTCTTGTTTCAGGATTCAGAAAATCCTATATACAAAGATATGTATAGGAAAATGGTGGCAAACAAATGGCTTGTCAAAGAGAATGATATCGGAGTTCAAGAGTTCGTATTTTTTCGAGTATATTATAATGGATTGGAATTTAATAATATGTTTCAGATTTTCATTTCAAATTTTCCAGGGCTGAAAACCGGCAGTATGCATTTTTCATGGAATCGACTTCTATTGAATATTACAAGGAAAGACATTGTGATTTACTTCAAATTGGAATGTTACTCGACTCTAAAAGTTATGGAATCGGAATGAAGAAAAGTATGTCGAAATGTTTTCAAATTTCTAGTCAGCAATGAAAATTTTCTTACATTTATTGACAACAATTAAAAACTCAGTTTTTGTTGACACTAGAAAAATAACTGAGTACTTATTGTACTCAGTTATGTACAATAAGTAGTCAGATTACATCATAAATGATGTAATCATTGAATCATCATACATCATAAAATCATATAGATGAATATGTTATAGAAATTTGAATAAACATAATTAACGATTTATTTTCAGAATCACCGTACAAAAAGTACATAGACGATGCGTTGCTCAAACTCAAAGAGAGCGGTGAAATAGAAAAAATGAAAAATATTTGGTGGAAAGAAAAACGAGGCGGAGGGAAGTGTGGGGTAAGTTTCCTATCCATATATTATATAATATTTACATATTGACTACACTGAAGTAGGTCTTTATTTAATTTATTGCTTAATTTATTGCTTTTTATTGCTTTGTGTTAGATTATATTTGATAACAGCAATAGTACCCGCCAATTTGGGAATGTCACTTGGCTACAGGCGCAGTATGCACATACTATGTTATAAAACATATTAGCTATGATTTACTGAAAGGTCGATTGAAAGAAAGCAACATACTTTGACGTATTTTCACGTTAAGTTCTGTTTTCATATAAATAAAGAGCATTGATAGTAACGATTATGGCCTTGATTTTTACAAATTTCCTTTTATAGTAAAACCTTCTTACACCTATTTATTTAATTTACATTATCAACTTGTATTTGATCAGGAAAAACGTGACGAGGAACAAAAGCAGCTCGGTATGAAGAACATGCTGGGAGCGTTCGTGGTGCTCGGTGTCGGCTGCCTCATAGGATTCTTTATATCCATCATCGACATGCTGTGGGGAGTCTTCAAGCGATCCGTTAAATATAGCGTAAGAATATATTATTTACTTACAAATCGATTAAGTGTACTGATCTTACATTCTTAATCCATCGGATGAGACAAGCTTATTTTTTTTCGAAGTCACAGTGGTATTAGCGCGAATATGCATATTTACCTAGTTTCATGGGTCTTGACGTATCGACCAGCTTAGCCCGGCCGAGGTCGAAAGCAGACTCTTACATTTTTAAATTCCCGTAAATAACATTATTACAAATTTACAGCGCGGTAATTTAAAAGTTAGCATAATGGTAAACTTTGTATTAACAATTGCATAAGCTACTTAAGTTATTGACAGAGTACCGACAAGTTTAAAGCTAAATGACTTGAGTATAGAACAAACGAATGTTAATAGCTACTAGCACTGCCTTATCCTTATCGCAATCCTAATTGTAAGACAAGTTTCGGTGAGATTAAGGTGAGTTTGTCTCACTTCGTTACCGCATTACCCGCTCACCTCCACAAGAGTTTGTCCCAGCACTTGATTAAAGTGCAGTGTCTCCAACAATACCGGGGAACACTTGACACTGCATGTTAATTCTCGTGAATTGCACGAGCTTGTGTTGTCACAATAACGAGATTCGTGACAGTTAGTTTAAATAGTGTTTTGTAAGATCTGTCTTTATTTAATTGTCCAGATTAAAGGTCATTAGATTGTGGAGTTAAGGTCTAAAAGAGAGTATTTGCAACGATTCTTGTTCTCGGATTCATAACAATAGACTCCAATGTTAAGATTTTCAAAGAATTTTATTTTCTGTACTGTGTTTAATATTAACACAGTTGGATATGAAAGGATACGAATTATGTTTGAATTAATTTTATTTATCTATATTTTGTAAAATACCTTTCTGAATAATTGTAATTCACTTGATATTTTGTTTGGTTAAAGTTAAAACTGGTTGTAACACATTTGCAACTGACTACAGTGTCCCAATTACCCATGAATGTCGATATCCTTTAATTATTCGACACTATAGTATCGTTAAAATCGTAAACATACTCGCTAGCAGACAGTAACATGTGTTTGTATGTTCAATACAACTTTATTGGTGAGCAGTGAGAATTAACGAGATAGCAACCATGTATTTTAGTGTATTTCAGATTGCTGAGTTTTCCATTTAACGTATTTTTCAGAAGCTCAAAGGTCTGCAGTAGCAAGTTATCACAAAGTTTAAAAGTTCCTTCTAAGAAAAATGGCCAAGTTTCATTTGTCACTTGTATTATAACTAGGTTAATAAGTTATTATTTCTTACAGACAACCTTCAAATACGAGTTAATAGAAGAGCTGAAATTCGCATTGAAGTTCAGCGGCAGTATAAAGCCAGTGAAACGGCCACCGAAGGCTAACATTGATAGCAGCTTCGAATCTCTCGCTAAAGAAGAAGGGAAGGACGAGATTCGTTCACTTCGGTCCATTCGTTCAGGAAAGTCTATTGACACGCATAGAACACACCACTCACATAGCTCTCGGCATTCGTCACGCAGTCTCAGTGTTGCGTTTGCTAAAAGACGATCTTACAGCTAAAGTTATAGAGTTCATTTTACTTTGTCACTTAAGTTTGAATTTTTAAGCGGTATTTTATTAAGAAATATTAAATTATTATTTATTTTATTGCTGTTACTCAAATCAAAACTTTAACAATTGTTTGTCATCATTGATTAGAAGCTTTTGTTTTATTTATTCTGTTGTTTGTGTTAAATGAAAAGATTGAATATTGATATTAGTTTATTTATAAATTGAAACTTGTTAATTTTCATTTTCAATAGATTTACATCGTTGATAAAATAAATAATGTATATTAAATGTTAATTCATATTTTGCTTCTACAATACCCGACCGTCGAGCCTGAAAATTGTTTTGGCAGATTTTCTTCAGCTACTAAAACCTAACGACGTATTTACCCTTAAAAGTGTCATCGCCTTTTGAAATAATTCATGATTAATATCAAGGGAGATGGGAAGTAGGTGTGAGACCTACTTTTTATCTCCCTAATGCTCCCATTATGACTGAGAGCCAACATTCTGTGACCTTAATCTAGAAAACAGACCGTTTATATGATTTCCCTTATTTTTCACAAAAAAATATTTTCGAATTAAACATAACCTACAATAACGTCGTGATTAGTGTATTGAAAAAACTTGGATCTAAGTATATCCTTCAGGTACAATATATTCTGATAACTAGAACCATGTATCCCGTTGAACTTAAATAGTTATAAGCATACCTATTACAGCAAAGAGCTTTGGAGAATCGTAAAGAGGAGACAGTCAATACTGTTTAGCAAAATGCTGATTTAAAAATTAGGTTTCTCAAATTTTAATACGCAATTAGATTTTTTTTTTACTTACGTGTGCAGTACTATAACTTAAGATAATTGAGAATAAAGAAAACTTATGAAAACGTAGAAACTTTCCCTAAATAAATATTATATAAACCTAACATTTTTACACAAATATTTAATTAATTACTTAGTAGATTCACCCAAAGGATTCTTCCTCAGTAACTGGTTTGGAAATAAACGAGGTATATCTTTAAGTGGACTGTATTTTTGGAGGATGGCTGATTATCGCCAAGAGGTGAACGAGCGATGTAGGTCTATGGGAAAAAGCACGCATACCTGGCTCTCCAGCGTTGGGCAGTCCAAGATGGCGGGCGGCGTTCTTCCCGATGCGATCACAACACTGTCACGTTCACACCCGCGGGCGGATTATCACAAAGTTCGCTATCCGGCAGCAGCAGTAAGGAGGCGATGCAGCACAGGAGCGACACGGGCGCGATATCGTGTGTCTCCTCTCGGCGATTCGTTTATTTCCAGGTTTGCGAAAGCGCGTACGTGCGTTACGCGCCAGGCGTGCGGAAGGATTCGTAAGGAAGTGGCGGGGTTCACATCGCTCATTCCAAAAGTGGTCAAATGAATGAATGGAACTAATATTGCGAAATATGGATGAGACGACTAGTAGTCCGTCTTAAACAGATAGATGGCGCTACCATTTCCCCCCGGCCTTAAAGGGTTGCCTTTAAAAGAAATATAATAATAATAATCTAGATATGTAAGGTGTACTACCGCATAACCTATACACAGTCTAAGACAGCGAGCGTTAAAATATTTTAAATTAATTGCGTTAACAAAGCGGAACAAATTATAATTGAATTACACACTAAATACCTAAACTAAGAAAGAGATCCAACTTCAGGTAGATCTTACTGAGTCGGTAGCGGACAGAGACGTACAACAGGGCGCACGTAGCTACCCTTAGCGGTTTTTACAGTAACGACGCGGGTTGTGCCGTCCTTCGCGGTATGTAACTTCTCAACAATGCCCAGTGGCCATGAAAGCGGTGCTGAATTATCATTTATAATAATTACCAACGTACCCTCCTGTATAGGGGATGCAGGACTATTCCATTTGGATCTAGCCTGAAGTTGGTGAAGATATTCCGAGCGCCAGCGCCGCCAAAACGACTGTACGAGGTTGTCAAGAAGAGTATGTCTCTGAAGCAAGCTAGAAGAGTCTGCTTCAGGCGCGGGAAGTGACGACAATGGCACAGTATTTAAAAAATGCGCGGGAGTTAACGCGGATGGTTCAGCAGGGTCACTACTGAGTGCTGTGAGCGGGCGCGAGTTAACAAGTGCCTCGATTTGCACGAGGACAGTTAAAAGCTCTTCGTAAGAAAGGATTTGTTGACCTATGACTCTGAAGAGATGCGTTTTAATTACTTTGACCATGCTTTCCCAACATCCGCCAAAATGTGGTGAAGCAGGCGGAATAAACTTCCAATCAATGCGATTAATGGAAAGTTCCTCCTGAAGACGTGAACTATACTCTTTATTGAGAAATTTATAGAGATCGCGTAGATAAGAACTTGCACCCACGAAACACGTGCCGTTATCCGTGTATAAACACTTTACGGGACCACGTCGCGAAAGAAAACGTTTTAGAGCTGCGAGAAATGAAACCGTACTTAAATCCGTCGCAACTTCGATGTGCGTAGCGCGAGTTGTAAGGCATGTGAAAATACATAGCCAAGCTTTACGGCTTTTGACGCCTCTACCACGAACTGGTGTGTACTGCAGTGGTCCTGCGTAATCACAACCGGTATGTGTAAACGCTTTATCTACCTGGTTGACACGTTGGCTAGGAAGATCTGCCATTGGAGGAAAGATCGGACGCGGACGGAATTTAAAACAGGTGTTACATTTATGAATTATGTGGCGAATTATTCGTCGTGCAGCGAGAATCCAGTAGTTTTGCCTAAGTAAGGACATGAGTAACTCTGGACCTGCGTGGAGATGCTTCTTATGATAGAAATCAACAAGAAGGTTGACTACATGGTCATGACGCGGCAGGATGCAAGGATGCTTGTAGTTGTAAGGTACGTCCGAATTTGACAAACGACCGCCAACACGTATGATGCCGTGCTCATCGAGAAACGGCTTGAGTTTAAGAAGAGCGGGAGAACAAGGAATGTTATTTTTTAAATTTTGAACATCCTTACTAAAATGAACAGCCTGTAGGGCGCGCAACAATGTATACTCTGCGACCTCAAGATCAGAGCTTGAAACAGGAGTTCCATTAGGTAATTTCTTAATAAACCTACAGACATAAACGATGACACGTAGTAACTTAGACCACGATGACATGCGTAGCGCGAGTGCGTAAATAGGAGATTCCGCAACCTCAATGGTCACGGGATGAGAGACAGACTTCCGCTCAGGTATATCCTCGTCCTCTGCATCGTGGACAGATGGATGTATAGGCCACTCTGATGGATCACGAGAAATCCAAGAAGGGCCATGATGCCACAAAGGATGATCCAGAAGATTAGCCGGAGTAACACCACGAGACAGGCAATCCGCAGGATTCTCAGTACCCGCGACGTGATTGAAACAAGTAGCAGGAATAAGTTCAATTATTTTAGTAATGCGATTGGCGACAAAGGTCTGCCAGCGGTGCGGAGAAGAATTAATCCAAGCGAGCACTACTTTGGAGTCTGAAAATGCATATATCTTATTGATGGAGTGATGGGGCGCAATTGTGTCTTGAACTTTGCGAAGCAACCGAGACAGCAACAGAGCCGCGCACAACTCCAGTCTCGCAACCGAAATGGTTTTGACAGGCGAGACCTTAGACTTGGCACAAACTAGCTGCACAGAGTAGTTAGATCCAATGCGGACTTGCAAATATATGACTCCGCCATAAGCGCGTTCACTGGCGTCAGCGAAACCTATTAAGTTAACAAAACATCCATCTACTAAACCTAGATGGCGCGGCACAATTATTTTATTGAGTGCGGGAAGCTCAGCACAAAACTGTTTCCAAGCAGCGACAATATGGTCGGGAGGAGTGTTATCCCAATCACATTTTGCTAACCAAAGCTCTTTGATCAAGAGCTTGGCATACAAAATGGTAGGAGCCACAAAACCCATTATGTCCCATAAACGAGCCACTGTGGATAGCATTGCGCGTTTGGTACACTTATCACCTGGTGATAAGATGTCAAAGCGGAAGTTATCACAATGTCTGTCCCAGCGTAAACCAAGAACCTTGTGATGTGCGGACTTCTCGAACTCAATGTCCGGAGAAGCTTTATGCGAATCAGGTATGTGCGCGAGAACCTCTTTGGAATTGCTTGTCCATTTGACAAGGTCAAATTGGCCTCGTTTGAAAAGCTGAATAAGCTCTTCACAAAGCGAAACTGCTTGCGGAGTGGATGCGACACTACAGACAATGTCGTCCATGTATAAAGCGGAAGCAGCAACAGCGGCTGCAGCGGGAAAGTTGTCGCCTTCATCAGCGATCAACTGGCGGACAACTCGTAACGCGTGATATGGACTAGACTTAAGTCCAAAACAAACGCGATTAAATTGATACACGGTTAAAGGCTCACTATTGTCAAAACGATATAAAATTCGTTGAAATCTACGGTCGGATTCGCGAATGCCGATATTGAGAAACATTTGTCTACAATCAGCTGAAAGTGCAATTTTGAAAAGGCGGAATTTAATTAAGATGTTAAATAAATCACCCTGTAGATCAGGACCGGCATGCAAAATGTCATTGATCGACTGACCCGATGTAGTTCGGCAACTAGCATCTAAAACCACACGAAGTTTAGTGGAGGTCTTATCTTCGCGAACCACGCCGTGATGCGGAATATAATACGCGGGAAGAGAATCGCCCTCGTCGTTTACAACTGGGCTTAAAAAACCTTTATTTATGTAATCACGCATGACGTCATTATAAGCACCGCGTAATTTAAGCGACGCATCGAGTTTACGTTCTAAACAGTATAAGCGCCTAAGTGCAGCAGCGTGCGAGTCGCCTAAAGAATACGGGTCGCCACAGAACGGCAACGCTACAACATATCTACCACTATCGTCGCGAACGGTGGTAGCGCGGAAATGTTCTTCACACTCGAGATCCTTACGGCTCAACGAGGGCGGTGCGGAGACCTCTTCAAGCTCCCAAAATCGCTTAAGAAGAGAATTAATATTATTTTCTTGAAGAACAGAACAGCAAGACGTAGTATAATGTGTATTATGCAGCGTAGGTACGGCACCCATAACTACATAGCCAAATACCGTCTCAATAGCGGGAGGTAAATTATGTTGCTCACTACGTACAACATTAGGTAGTAGTAAGTGCGGAAAAACTGAAGCACCGATCAAAACATCGATATTACCCGGCTGCGCAAAGTGAGCATCGGCGAGCGGCAATGTCTCGAGGTGCGCGAGTAACGACACGTCCACGTAAGCGCTAGGCAACGTGTCCGTAATACGTTCCACAATAAGCGATGAAACGTTGAAATTAATATCATTGTTGAAACGCGAATGTATTTTAATATCGACGGAACCCTTACAAGATTTTTCTGAACCACCGATCCCTTTAACTATTAAGTTAGTATTTTTAAAGTTATTCCAAAGTCCAAGACATTTAAAACAATCCGAAGTAATGAAGCTACTTTGTGATGCACTATCAAGTAAACAACGAACCACGCGCGGTGTATTGTTCACGTCATAAATAATAACTTGCGCGGTCGCTAATAATATCGTAGTAGACGCGTTACATTGACGCTCTGCTTCGCGCTGAGTATGTTGAGTGCGTGCGCACTGCCGGCGTGCGAGCGCAATGGATGTCGTACACAAAGAAACTCCGGGCTGAGACGCGGGAAGGACAGGCGCCGTGGTACGAGCGGCCTGTGCCTGCGGTACAGAGAACGAAACAGCTGGACTAGGATTTACGTTAACGTTAAGGTTACCGCGGTCAAATAACGGAGATTTTTTCTCAAAATGCAATAACGTATGATGTTGTTGATTGCATGAGTGACACTTAGTTTTACTAGAACAATCGCTTGTTTTATGCTTAATACTCAAACAATTAACACAAGCTTTATTTTCTTTAGCGTATTTAAAACGAGCAGTCGGATTTAAATTATTAAAGGCTGGACATTTAAAAAGGTGGTCGTGAACAATATTGTCGCACAGACACTTGTGTGAGTTATTTGCGGAATCCGAACATGCTACGTAAGATTGTGGGTTAGGGACCGACTTATTATTACTATTTCGCGATTTATTAAAGTTTTGTTTACTTGTATTATTATTACTAAACGAGCTAGACGAACTAGGCTGCGTATTCTGATATATTCGACACTGATCCTTAATGAATGAAAGAAAACTATTTAGGGTAGGTAATTTATTTTGACGTTCGGTCATCTCGAATGCACGAACGGTTTCCGTGTCGAACTTTTTTAATGCGAGTTGCAATAACATAAAGTCTGCAAGGTTTTCTAACTTTAGGTTTTTAAGGGAATTTACTGCGGTAACAAAGTTATCAATAAACAGTTGGAAATTCGAAACTGACGCGGGACCAGACAATTTAAGATTCAAAGCTTGATCAAAGTAAGTAGACGCGAGGATGCGAGTATCCTGATACCTATCAAGAAGTGACTGGAAAATGACCTGATAATTCTCAGCACTTGGTGTGACACCTGCGAATGTAGATTGCGCTTTCGGCGACAGCTTACCTATTAAATAGTACAACCTGTCAGCGTCCGTCAGCGAGGCGTTATCGTGCACTGTAGACTTGAAACTTGCATAAAATAATGGCCAGTTTCGTATATCGCCATCGAATGACACGAGTTCAATCGCGGGCAGTTTCGGTGCTCGGACAGCCGGTCCGGCGCTGGGCTTCGCGGACTGTCGATTATCTAACTGCGATTGTATGCGTTTTATGATACAATAAAGATCTTCAAATGAGGTGTACGCCTGATAATTTGGTTTAGATTCAGGATTAATAGAAAGTAATTGTGCGTTATAAGCGTCTAATAATTTATGAAAATCGGTTCGAATATCATCTACTGTCATACAATAACTAAGAAATGATTCTTTGTTGACATCGGAAATTTTGGCGGTTTTTGAACGCTCGTAAATGTTTTGTATGCGCTCAAATAAAACATTGCGTTTAGCTTCTAAGATAGCTAATTCATTCTCGTCAGAAGTATATTTCTTTTGTTGCGACATTTTATATTCCAAATGTAGGTAGAAGTAAATAACCTAAAATTATGCTGTAGTTTTATGTTATGCGGAAAGTAAGTACTTGTACCTAATAATAAGGCAACGACTTTAAAGGCGGTGGTAAAAGGCGCTTGAAATTATGAATTTACAAAACGACTATATACTTAGTTTAAAATTATTATTGTAAGTCAGTAGGTAGCTACGTTGAGTATATTACCTACTGGGGGTGCGGGAATAACCACGTAATGGGTATATATTTATGAACTAGGAGTGCAGCTAGGTGCTACAACTACCTAGGTAGGCACTTATAAAAGATACCTATGCGAGCGGGAATACGGATATATGAATCCGGGTCGTTCGGACCAAAAAAATGGTTTGGAAATAAACGAGGTATATCTTTAAGTGGACTGTATTTTTGGAGGATGGCTGATTATCGCCAAGAGGTGAACGAGCGATGTAGGTCTATGGGAAAAAGCACGCATACCTGGCTCTCCAGCGTTGGGCAGTCCAAGATGGCGGGCGGCGTTCTTCCCGATGCGATCACAACACTGTCACGTTCACACCCGCGGGCGGATTATCACAAAGTTCGCTATCCGGCAGCAGCAGTAAGGAGGCGATGCAGCACAGGAGCGACACGGGCGCGATATCGTGTGTCTCCTCTCGGCGATTCGTTTATTTCCAGGTTTGCGAAAGCGCGTACGTGCGTTACGCGCCAGGCGTGCGGAAGGATTCGTAAGGAAGTGGCGGGGTTCACATCGCTCATTCCAAAAGTGGTCAAATGAATGAATGGAACTAATATTGCGAAATATGGATGAGACGACTAGTAGTCCGTCTTAAACAGATAGATGGCGCTACCAGTAACCAAGAATAAAATACATAGTTTTGATACATACCACCATTATTTAAGTGTCCAACGCGAAATGGACACCGACCTATGTGACCACGATCTCTCACAGTGGTTCCATTAGCTTAACAAATTGCCGACACCAACTTATAACTTTATACGTAGTTATCGCTTCGTTAATTTATTATACCAAGACATTATTATGGGCTTAATTTTCATTGTTAAGGCGCGTTGTATAATACTTTTTAAGTATTATTAGTAAGGTCCTTTGAGCAATAAGTTTTTCGTACACTGTATAATTTTGGCTTCTTATTTGTTCTACAAAATTATCTTTGTAGCGTTATTTAATTATTAAAATATTTAAATAATGTATTTTAAAAAAATATGTTAGATTAAATTGACACTTTTATGTGCAAGCTAACTTGGTTCATGTTTTAAATACTTATACACTTTCCAAAAAATATTTGCGACACGGCGTGAAAAAATAAGAAATAAACCTCCAAAAAATTCTCCTGCCCTTAGGCAAGTTGTCAACAATTCTGAATTATAAGGAATGACCTCAAGGAGAGGTGTCTCCTCATCAAGCGGCTTTCATTACCGTACCCTCTTCACGCTCGACACATTACAAGGACGGACAGCCCGGCATTTCTCAAACCATGTACTAATTAACAACTTGACGTACACTATCAACTGGTTTATGGACTGAATGTGAGACTTTTTGTTTTTGGTGTATATGCTGTTGCCAGGGCAACACATGTAAAAAATGGGTACAGAATTATTTTTTTCGGAAACGAATTACAACTAAGACGGATGCTACTCAATACACAGAAAAAAGGTACATCGTGCTTTGTTTATTAACCGTTTGTTTGAGTAACTTTGCACTTTACAATTGTTTCATTTACAAGCATAGTGTTTTAAGAAAACATCAGTAAAAAAAAACTTCAATTCATCAGTTTCTTTTTATTATGTCAAAATGTACCACCTAGCAGAAATAGGAATAAAAGCTTTAAAAGAATTTGTTACAAGTTAAGAAAAACTGTTAAAGAAAGTAAATTTTATAGGTCCTTAGTTGTTTTTGCTCGTTAGCAAAGACCTTAACCTAAGTATGCTATTCAAAGGTAAATATTTTATTAATTTATATTTAATTATTTTATATTCCACTTCTCAAACTATATTTGCGCATTCTAGCCATTTGCACTGCATTACTCTGTCTCCTACTATGCAAGGTATGATGAGAGTGTGATGACCTCTCTGACCTTGGTGTTGGCGCTCTTCGATCATCATCATCCGGCAACTCTGGGTCCCCATCATCTTTGTCTTCAACCTTTTTGGATGAGCCTGAACCACTGCCAGTGGATTCTCGGTGACGAACGGGTTTTGTATCACCACTGAAGCTGAGTATGAATTTCAATTCAGCGATCAACTCTTCTCTAAACGAGATCTGTAATATACATACAGTTTTGTATCAAATGTTATAATTAAAATAGAGAATGTTCATTTTTTTTTTTAACACCAGCTATATACTTAGATCATCATTAGTCTGTAAGATCATCATAATTCTGTGTAAGTAAAATAACTCTAACTTTTGGACGGATTGCGTTTCCTAGAGCTACTCAAATAAAACAAATAGGATCAGATGGGAACTAAACTTACCAGCAGAAATATGAACTATGAAGTATGACATCAAGCTACTACATTGTGATGAGGGGCAGGGGTCACACTGGATCATGCAATTCTGGTAAAATAAGAAAAAACAAAACTACATATTTACAGTGTCAATACTTGGCGTATCTGCCTACGTCATTAAATGAGTTTCGGGTAAGGGACCAATACAAGGATCGAAATATGAAAAAGGAGGAAAAACAGCAAAAGATTTTAATTGCAGAGAATTCGACGTGCACCTCATGGGTTTACCATGAATACTCCTCATAGGTGTACTTTGATTGGAAAAGTCATATTAATCTCTGAAAACTTTTATGAACAACCAATTAAGACAAATTCTGGAAATCTGACCTTTAGCTGCTTATTCCATCATAAAAAGTGTGAAACTCTCAAAAGGGAACAGCTAAAATCACACGATTATTATCATTAACCTTCATTTTGTGTGAAATCATCCAGACATCGAAAAGCATCTCCATAAATGCGCAGACCACAGCCATGCCGGAGCCAGCGGCGAGGACAATGAACACTCCACCAACGTTCGCTAATACCAGAGGCTGGGCTTCACCACCGCCGGCATCATCATCCTAGGTACCACACATTTTTAGATAAATATATGCAAGTCGTCTATAAATTGGAAAATCATGTCAAACAACAAAAAATCTTCCTATATATATATTGATGTGTTTTTTCAAGTACGATAAACAGAACCATAGGACAAGCATATTGCCACTAACCGGTTTTTTGTATGTTATTTATTAATCAATTGCTAAAGTAACTAATGGTTAGTGGCGGATATACACAAACTTAAATACGCACCGTGCAAGCACCTCCTCCTCTTTTCTCTTTCCACCATTTATCTTTCATTCTGGTCAGTTTACCTTCTTCTTGTAACTGTAGAATAGACTCGCTCATTGGTTGACGATAAGGTGAGTCTAAAAAAAGAATTACATAAATTATTCTAATACACCCGTATTTATATCTTAACAAGCCCTCATCAAATCGATTTCCCTTCCATTGTTTATTCATGCATCGAGACTGAAAATAAATGTTGCACTGCAATGCAATATATTCACGTTGTTATAAAATGTTCTTAGAATTGTATTTCACTCCGGGGCTTTTCTCGCCTCGGACGAAGCGTGGTGTCGGGTAAACAATAAATCACTTTCAAAGGACTCACAGAACGATATCTTACTTTTTTTCATTGCGATGCCATACCCCTTGCTATCCAACAAACCGCCCACTTGAGCAACGTCGCAATTTCTTTCAACCATGTACTCGATTGATGTTGACTCCATGAGAAATGCATAGTTTTCGTTGTCAGATTTTACCCTAAAAATAAATGTACAAGAATAAAAAATATATGTCATAAGAAGGTATTGTCAGTAAGGCTATTACTATTTACCTTTGTAGACCCTCATCATTAGTAGCTGTTTGATGCTCGGGGTGATCTTCCATATACTGGTACATTTTTTGATATAATAAATTATCCGATTCCTGCATAATAAATAAATTCAATTGAATATAAAATTTACTACGTTTTAATATGTAAATCCTTGAAGGATTTCCTTCGATGGTCAACTTATTATTCATAGAACATTTATTACCTTGAAGAAACTAAAGGTGGCGCCTCCTTTCTTAGCTCCGTAAGTTATTCCGTACGGGTTGTTCGCAAGATCGTTTACACTTTTAATGGCATAAAACTTCGATTCTACCGTGAGGAAGGCAGCAAGATTAGCAGTGTATGACGAGACCATGATTAAAGTGAAGAACCACCACATACTGCCAGCCATACGGGTTGATACAGCACTGAGAAATATTACACATACAAATAGAATAAATATGAATGAAAAATAATTTGATTTATAATAATACCATTAAGATTCTTACATTGGAGCAATTTCTGATCCTTGAGTAAGTACACTTCCTAGTGTAAACCAAAATGAGTTTGCTAAGGTAAATTGATTGTCCAATGTTTCTGGTTCTTCAATACACGGATAGGGATTTTGCCATTCTTCTGGTGCTAATCTTCCCAAAATAAATAATAGAACAGAAATACTAACAAATGCTCCGGCAAGCCAACCCCAGACCTGAAACATAAAGTACACAAAATGATTGGTTAAACGAACAATAAGTATTTACTCAATATGAGACAGAGAGAACAGATACTCACGCCCATCGAAAATGGTGAAATGAAAGAGAAAAGATCTGGTGGTTCCTTTGTCGGCTTCTTATATAAAATAGTTATACCTAAGTTCATAAATGGGCTAGTGAAATCAACTGCTTTTTGTCGAGCTGCTGTTATTGTTAAATCCGTGATAGCGAAATCGGCTCTCTGTAATATAAAAAGATTCGTGCAAAATATAAAATTAAACACATTCGTTAAGAATTTTTGCCTTTAAGATATTTGACTACTTAATACCAGATAAAAACTTGTCACAAATTTTGTGAAATTGTTCCATAAGTAGACAAATGATAGTTACACCGTCCATTATTTTCTCCATCATTCCATTCCATTTGCCAGTCTTCGAGTTATATGAGCCGTATACACCATCTTCTTGGATGTCGAACGTATAATTAAATTCGTTCATTTTTGCTAATTCTTCAATTACTTCAATTCCAAAGCCTTCATACCGGTCATTACCCTCAAGTTTTTTTGGAGATTCCTTTAGCATACCATAAGGAGCACTCTGCAAAAAAGAAATTTTAATCAATTGACGTCTACCGAGTATTTTATTTATTGTATTCATAGGATGAAAACTAAGAAAATACCAATGCAGTTAAAACGATAAAATGTTTCCCTTTCATTGATTCACTTCCTTCTTGTTCTGCTTCGGGTACATCAACTTTAGTTTCAGTAAATCCATCTTCTAAGGTCCATGTTCCAACCTAGATGTTCATAATTTTTAAATTAATATTTCATCCACACAATAACCAAGCGGTTAATTTTATATTTTATAATTACCTTATCTAAACCATATGTCATAACTTCTAGAACATCTATTTCAACATCAGATCGAAATCCATCCTCATCAAATTTAACAATTCCTGTCAATCCATCTATTTCCATCTGGAAAATTAATGTGTTTAAGTTTACTTTAGTATTTAGATTAAAATCATATGTCTGAACAAAATGAAGAATTGAAGTGGCTTTAAACTCACGGTCCTTATATAGTTTACGATGCTCGAACCATAATTCCAGCTTTCTGCTCCATCACATGTTACATTAGAACCCTCTTCGAGTCCCATCGTATTTAACGTTGAAACAAATAAAGTGACTGCATCGTATAACAAAGCTAAATCTAAAGTCAAAGCATTTTCTGCAATCGCATTTTCGATGTTGTTTTCGGATAGTTCGGCCACTTTTGCATTCAAAGATGTGACGAAGTTTTGAATTACCTCTAAGCTGGGATCGAACATGCGAATTCCTGATCAAGAGAAAGATTTTCTTCATTGTAACATGTCAACATGTTTATCACTCAAAGAATGAAAAGTAAATGAGAAACTTTCAATAACAAACTGAAAATTATCGTTATCTCGGACTTTACGTTACCTGTTATACTAGAACCACCGTGTTTGTACGGATCTATGTCTATCGTCTGGAAATCAGGATTCATAATAATGTAACTGTGATCATCTGACATTATCCCAACTTGTTGAGCTTGTTGTAAAACCAATGGTAACGTATCTTTACCACAATTAATTAAGTAATTTACTGATCCCGAGAGCTTAATAAATTTTAGTTGTGTCCTAAAACATAACAACAAATAAAAGTTTTAAAAAAGTTACATAAGTGATTTCTATTTATTTGTTTTTAGTACCTGCCTAAAATCGTCTCCCTCAGGTAGTTGTACAATATTTATTAATATTTTTTGACCCGTATCCAAGTCTTGCATTGAAAGAATGTTGTCCAAAAAAGGCAATAGTTCAGCACCTTCGTATACAATGGTAAACTCTGTCCAACCTTTTAATTCTATAAGATCGGCGAAAATCTGTCAAAATAAATAAAGAATAATCAATTATACTCGTAAGGTCACAAATTGACATTAGTAGGCAGTATAGTAATTATAATAATTCATATTTTAACGTACCTGGGAATAAGCGAGGTGATGTGGAAATAAATTAACAACAGACCAATTTCTATTTTGTGTTTCTACTGGTTCTGTGATTATGTGAGGTATTTCAAGAAAATCAGCTATAGACTGAATATGCTGCAGAGAACCTTTTCTAGATGGCCCGACTATTCCGAACACATTGCTCTATAAAATAAGATTTTCATTAAAAAAAGTCTGTCTTTTTACATAGTTTACTTCGAGATATAAACATTACCTCTAAAAGGGTGCACATCGCATTTTCTGCTTCTAATATATCACCAGGAGGTGTCCGTACGACACTTGCTACAAATGGATTTTCTGCATCATCGGATGCCGCGCTAAGTGCAATGTTGAAAGCGGCTTCTAATAAAAATGTGCCGTCGTCGAAAATAGCACCTAAGTCGGTAATAAAACATTTTATATTCATAAGTGCAAAAAACGTAAATAAAAACAAAAAGCCAGAATATTTTAATAAGAAGAGTTGCACTCAAAAAGGTTTTACGCAGAAAAAAAACCGTTACAATAATATAATAAAAACCCCACGTACCTAGAGTCCTATCTCCATGGGCATGAAGTAAACAAAAAGTTGTTGTAATCCATTTTAACAGAAAGTTTGTTGTATGCATAATTAAACACCAAACAACACATTGAGTTCTTCCTGTTATTAACTTGTGGACAATCCAGTTTTGTGACACTAAATCTCTTCAACAGACGAAGCTACTTGACCTAAATGTCTGTGGGAACGGATGCCCTAACTATAATTGTTTCGAATGCTATTCTACTGGCTCTAATATCTAACTGCACGGCTAAAATTAGCGTCGCTCTCAATTTGAACGCATTAACTCTATATAATAATCTGCAAGACGTTTAACGAAATTACTGGGATTTGAAATTCAATGGCAGGTATGCAAGGTTTTAATTTTTACAAGACCTCAACAAAACTAACATACCCAAATAAAGCCAGTATTTGAGGATGTTTTGTTAAATTATTTTTTCTTGCTCGAAACTTCAAAACATTGTCAACAAAATCAAACATTAAAATCTAAAACAAAAGATAGAGCTTTATAAATAACATTTAATAAGAGAATGTGATCTATTCTCAACATTTGTAAATAACAGGCATAAAAGACGGTTTAAAAATAACAAACTTTTTGCTGCGACCTCTTGCGTCAGCTTTATAAAGTCCGCAGAACACTTTGGGCTCAATGATTCGAAGTTGGAATGTTCTCGAACTTTATAAGGGACGCGACTCTTTAGCACTTTCACATTTCAACACTAGATGGCGCTAGAAAGCAGAAATAAGGATGAATGCGCATTAGGAAATTAATTGATATACTTTTTGTTGTTTCCTAGCACGTCGATTGGCTTGGTATATGAAAGAATGGGGATAATTTGTAATATTTTGAAGCTTTGCATTAAATCTTCGATGATACGGGACTATTCCAAATTTCTGTCTGTGGAACAGCTGCTTAGAATTGTTTTGTAGGTATTGTCATCATCATCATCATTATGGCCTTAGACATCTTGACAGATGGTTTAAGCTGCGCCTATGCGAGAGGAGCACCGTCAGTAATAATTAAATAACAAATTCTCAGAGACAGCTAAATTTTGCCAGCGTTGATACTGCGAAAATATAATACAAAACAATAATTCGATATTATTTATATTCGAACAGTGTATGATAATTATTTTCTAAACTCACTATTAAATAATTATCAAACCTTATTAGCTCTACAAATCCAACATCTTAGTTAAAACGAAAGTATTTTTTTTATAAGTGGAACGTTGCACCAACTATTCCTTTTGCCACTGTACCAACATTTGCATGAAAGAAAAATATTAAAGAAAGTTAAAATATGTAACACTAAAATTAAAATACAGTGGCAGAGTAAGAATTTACTAGACACACAAATATAATAAACCTACATACATGTACCTGCAATCAAGTAAGCGGTACAACGCTGAAGGCTACCAGGACACCAATAATTAGTGTAGTGCCAGTATTTCAGGCAAAACCGCTTAACCGCGCTTGCTCTAAACCCGAAATTGACAAAATCGAGGTGAATCCTAGATGTTTACCTATTTACTTTGAGAATTGTTCTTTAAGTTAAAATTTAGTTCGGTAATTTAACCAATATTGATATTTATCAAATCTTTGCGATAAGTACATTAAATCGTGTAGGTATCTACGATTAAGTAGATTAATTACCAACTATCTGCAAATAAAACTTAAAAGAAACTGGCTTTTGTTTAACTGCATAAAACAAAATAATGAAAGCTCTGAAAGTTTTAAACTTTTTCTATTTTTACCAAAATTATTATTACCTTATATAGAGGTAGACACGGTCGATTCTACCATGACCTTAATAGGAATATAACGAAACATCAATTTCTCAATGACATCGAATTTATTGAACTATTTAAATAGGTAACCAGCTATGTAAAAGGACTTAAGTACTCTCTGTGCAAAATCCTGGATTAAGGTATTATGAAAGAAAAGAGGGAATTTTAAATTGAGATTTACTTTTTTGTAGAGTCAACTAATTGCTGAACTGAGGTAAGGCAGATTTCAGTACTACTTGTTTTTAAATCTTTTA
Source organism: Autographa gamma (assembly GCA_905146925.1). Lineage (NCBI taxonomy): Eukaryota > Metazoa > Arthropoda > Insecta > Lepidoptera > Noctuidae > Autographa > Autographa gamma. The sequence goes on from LR989858.1 coordinate 6,741,803, forward strand.
TACTTGCATTTTTATGTAAATCTTTGGTTATAAGTTCTTTATATTCTTAGCGAACACTTATTTTAATATTTTAAGTTTGTAACCTTTACAATTAAAACCTCATCTATTTTCGTCGGTTAAAAAATAGGGCTGTTGTAAGTATGGCTGTCTTGCTTTAATCAAGTAACTTTTTTTGCCTTTTTTTTTTACTTTTCCAAAGTTTTGCTATGTGTGCATTTTGCAAACAGCTTTGGACTGAAGAAACTGTTAATACAAATTCCAATTTAGCGCTTGTTACTTATCAGTCTGCTACTAAATTAGTACGAAGAGCTTATTATTGTAGAGCACCTCCAGCTAAAGTTATTTTAATAAACAAGACGAACTTAAGCTTGTAATTAATTTCACTCAACACGAGTTTGTTGTGTCTACGAAATTTCCACATTTTGCTGTTGGACTTGTTCTATGCGAATCAGACAGTTACATAGTGCATTCCTTGGAAGAAAAATAGAATGTTTTAAAAATTTTAATTGTTAAAGAAACGTAAAAGAGTCTACCTACAGTCAATATACCCGAAGTTTGGTAATATGTAGGTATAACAATCTGAGAACCATGTACTACATAAGTTTCTTATAAAACGCTTCGTATAAAAATTAAAACAATATAACATCAAACCTTTATGTATAAATCAAAAGGGTAAGTAAGGTCAACTGAAAGTCACGACAGATGTTGTCCTGGTTTACATAGAAATGCCTCTGGGCGGATCGTTTGAACCCAAATATATCACATGTTTAGCATAAATTGTGACGGAAATAAAAACAAGAAGCTTCAACAGATGGGCACAACCTACAAGTCAAGTGATTCCATTTCGACTGGGGTAGATGGTCCTAGCATCCATTTAAATGTACCTGCGACGACAAATAGATTCCACATCTATTTATTTTTGAATCTACGTTTTTCGTACGACACCGAAAAACATTATATTCAATCAAAATCATCGTGACGTAACACCTCACGTTTGCATTTACATTTTCAGTATAACATTTTTAAATAAAACTAATTTCTGTTTTTGTATCACTGCTGAGCAAAGAACATGTAAAATTCCGGGAATTGAGTTACACACCTTAACTTGGTACGAGTTTTCATGATTATTTGGTAAATAAGATGATTTACACATAGACATGACACGACAAGGATATCATAAGAATTAGGAATTGCCAATTTCATACGAATATAGTAAGTTTTCGCAATCCAATAAGTCTATTCATAACTTAAGCTTATGTCTGAGATTTTGTGTGATTTACTCGTTCATATTTGTATACTAGTCCGTTGGTGAAATGACTATCTCTATATTCTACTTTTAAATACAGCATTTAAAATTTTATTCTTATTTATGCACATAGGTTTCTGCAGATAATGAAATCAAACATAGAAGTGGGGACCACATAAACGATATCGTATGAAAAATTATACGATTAGGACTAAAAGTAGCCTTTATCAGTAAAATAAAAAATATGCGAAATCCTATCAATACTTCAGTTATTAAAACTCAATAACAAGAGATACTTTTACTATGGTACCTCTATTTGGTGATTAAGATATAAATACAAGAATATTAATGTTAATCCTTATACCAAACTGCCTCGTTGGCCTAGTGGTGCTAAGCGCGACTGCTATGCTATAGGTCTTGTGTTCGATTCCCGAGTCGACCAAGGTGTTATTGGGTTTTTCTATGAAATTCTCAGTAGCAGGTCGGAGTTTGGATTTGTGCCCGGTTAGTGGCAATAGGCTCGCCCTCTATTACATGGGACCTAAACACATCGTCGAACTGTGGGTGTATATTGGTACACCTCTGCCTACCTCTTCGGGGATACAAGCGTGATGATATGTTATGTTACATCAATACAACCTACTATAATTTAAACAAATACATATCTCCTTTAATCAATATTCCAATCAACGCGGTAGTATCGTGGCTGTATCTCCCCAAAAGCCTCCGGTCAACATAATGTGTCCACAACATTGTTGTCCTGTCGTAACCACGACCCCCGACTACATTACTGAGAACATTCGATTTGATTAAGATAAAGATTATCTAAACAACGATTATTATTGTTAATAATATAGATAGAACAACAATATTTATAATTGTAACGTTACCTACATTTGTTCATGTATACGAAATTGTAGACAAAAATGGACTATTTGAACTCAATTTTAACAAAAATTTAACGAACCTATGTCATTTTATATGTGTGCTACGCGATTTGTACGGCCATTTTAGAGGGGTCTAAAAAACAATTAAACTAAAATTAGTGGCTGTAGAATTTCAGATAGTGCTTTTACATTAATACTCAAAACATTACTAGAATATTGCTACACTAAACTAGAAGCAAAATAATCAAAAAGGTTGCTGAAATTTTACTAAACAAACTGATTAATAGTAAATAGTTTATCAAAACTGAAATAACCAATTGTGAAGTTCTTGGAAGTTAACATTTTATATTACCTGTAAATACAATTTAGATATTATCTTTTTTTAATTGTATTTATAAATAATCGAGTTAACACCTACGTACTAAAAAGTTTATCGCAATTATATTTTTGCAAACCTCGGGAGTATTTCTCAAAACAAAAGTAACTCTTAGCTGTTAGCTGTTTGAATAGTAAAGGATAAAATATTTAACGCTACGACGTATATCTTTCCTAGTATCCCCGAGGTGGCCATTAAAATGAATTATTCGAATACGTGTCTGTATACCCATTTTACATAGATATATAACACGTTACAATGTGCAATGCACCAGTACATATACTCTATTCAGAGCCTACTCTTTAAGTATAAAATATAGGTCCTTAGGGAAGAACGAATTCTCAATTATTAGAAAAGAACATAACATACCATATATTTTTAGCGGTACAAGGTTAGTAATTTATTAGGTGTTAGATTAATAAAACATTTCATTGTAGTGAATTTTATTTTATATTCAGCCTATTGTAAAAACTTCTACAGTACAACAAACTCGATCGATTAACTGTGAATTTCGGTCTTTCTTCACCTTTCTTTTCATTTCGTATTATTGTATAATTTTAGACTGTTTATCCTACGCCAACTCGAGATTAAGTCTGGTCTAACTAAAATATTGTAGGAGTCAATTTACGCCCTAGAAGACAAAAAATATTTTTAAAATAGCATAAATTTTTATTAGTACAAGAGTTTTTTTTCGTAGCATATTTATAAAATCAAAATCAAAGTATTTTTATTTCTTACTAGCTGTGCCCGCGACTTCGTCCGCGTGGAATAGTTACTTTTCGGGCAGCATATTTAGAATTAGGTTTTTATACATATAAATTTCGCTTGGGTAGCGATAAATTTACTTTACAGATGCTTCTCTGTATACGATATTTCAAATTGACATAACTTTTGTATTTATGTACCGATTGACATGAAATAAACACTAAATGTTAAGTGAAGCTTACTACAATACATTCGTGAAAACCGCATCTTAATCGAGTAAGCCGTTTCTGAGATTAGCGTGCACAAACACACAGACAAACAGACAAAAAAAAACAATAATTATAATTTCAAGTTCGGCATCGATATTATAACAACCCTTGCTACTTTTTTTGTTTATATTTCCATTGTACAGACACCACTTTTCTACAATTTTTTTATGTATAGATGATTTTTCAAATTGACATAACGTTTTTACTTATGTACCGATTGACATGAAATAAACACTAAATGTTAAGTGAAGCTTACTACAATACATTCGTGCAAACCGCATCTTAATCGAGTAAGCCGTTTCTGAGATAAGCGTGCACAAACACACAGACAAACAGACAAACAGACAAAAAAAATAATAATTATAATTTCAGGTTCGGCATCGATATCATAACAACCCTTGCTACTTTTTTTGTTTATATTTCCATTGTACAGACACCACTTTTCCACAATTTTATGATATGTATAGATGATTTTTCAAATTGACATAACTTTTTTATTTATGTACCGATTGACATGAAATAAACACTAAATGTTAAGTGAAGCTTACAACAATACATTCGTGAAAACCGCATCTTAATCGAGTAAGCCGTTTCTGAGATTAGCGTGCACAAACACACAGACAAACAGACAAACAGACAAACACACAAAAAAAATAATGATTATAATTTCAGGTTCGGCATCGATATTATAACAACCCTTGCTACTTTTTTTGTTTATATTTCCATTGTACAGACACCACTTTCCTACAATTTTATTATATGTATAGATAGATGATTTTTCAAATTGACATAACTTTTTTATTTATGTACCGATTGACATGAAATAAACACTAAATGTTAAGTGAAGCTTACTACAATACATTCGTGCAAACCGCATCTTAATCGAGTAAGCCGTTTCTGAGATTAGCGTGCACAAACACACAGACAAACAGACAAACAGACAAACAGACAAAAAAAATAATGATTATAATTTCAGGTTCGGCATCGATATTATAACAACCCTTGCTACTTTTTTTGTTTATATTTCCATTGTACAGACACCACTTTCCTACAATTTTATTATATGTATAGATAAACCAAAAAAGGCGCTCAAGAAACGTTACTTTAAAAACTACTGATTCTAGTTGCTCGGTTCCAAAGTGTCATTCGTATAGAGAAGAGCCGGCAAGAAACCCCATAGGTTACTCTTTTAAGAGCAGTTATAAATAACAATAAGGCCTACCGTTTACCTAATTTCTGGTTCAGTTCTGGCTAGTTTACATAGCACGTAAACCACAATCTTGAACAATATCAACCAAAGAACAACGCAGTCTGCCTTGAAAATATCTCATTTTTTATTCATTGTAATCTTAGTCGGTGCGTCCCAAAATGTTTCTACCTTTACCCGACGTTAATGCTAAACACAATGCTTGGATAATGGATTCCCGCGGGCTTCTTTTGATTTCTATATTCTTTCATTCATTGTTATGATCTTCCTGTCATGTCCGCATTATATTGTGGGTAAGTAAACGAAAAACTTGCGTGTATAAAAGTGGGTGAAATACGTCTTTTCGAAATATGTTAAAAGCGCTATTTAGTATCGCTAACACAAATTGTTTAGTTAACATATTTAGTACTCTACAAAATTTTGATTGGCAGTAATGGATTAAACAGACATCGATTAAAAATATACTTTGTACTAAAATTTAAACATAGGTATCTTACGACTATTATACGATAAGTAATCTAAGGAAGACATATCTACGCATAAAAGTGTAAAAAATGTCTTAAGAAATACGTGTTAAAGAGTCCAATCTTTAATATTTAAACTCTTTTTTAACAAAAATTTACATTTCCTCAGACTATAAATTAAGCGTCTTTGTTTCCAGTTGTTTTAAGAATTTCCTCGGTTGTTTAACTTAAAGTATTTAAATTTTCTCGGGTGTGCCTTTGGGAACAATTGCACAAATATTCGGGCAGCTGTGATCTTGGTTCTATACAACTGGGTACAACTGAGCTCTGTCTTGTTGCAGTCTTACTGTACGTGACTATTGAGTTTTATTACAAAAAACATAACACTCCTTTTTTGGACCGTCGTGTAAAAAAGGTTGCGATATAAGAAATAAGACGTGTTTTCGGAACCACAATGTCATACTTGCTAATAATGTCAGCCTGCATTTGTTTCGACTGATATATCAAAGCCTTTTCCTTTCCATTAAGGGTGATGAATTTCCTCAAGAAAGAATGGATAACGCACAATTTTGCATTTCTATCTTCATCGGATTTGTACTGATTGATGGCTTTTTGTCGGAGGGTAAAAAACCGAATTTAAAAAAATCACTGAAAGAGTAACGAGAAAAGTTTTCCATTATTAATGAAGACAACACAAAACACATTACAAAGTAATCCTTTCTCAAGTATCTCTCGTAACTTTAAAACATTGAAAGACCATTAAAACGGCGACTTATAAGACGTCCGTTTCATCTTACTTTGTTCGCTGTAATGGATTGTTAAAGAGAAAAGTTCTTTTAGTATTTTAAATACAATTAAAACACTATCTACACCGATCTGTGCCGTTAAACATCGCATAGAAATACCGCTTAGTTGGCTAACTAATTCTTTACCGGTCGGGCTTGGCTACGGTATCGTAAAGGCTTTGGCTTTCAAATTACAGTTGCCAATCTGGTAAATGGGGCTTAAGTGATTCGCCGTTGTTCTATGGACCTGTGGATTAAAATAAGGAAGGTATTTTCTTTTTAAATTTGGTAATGTATTTGCCTGGTGATTTAAGAGTAGGTTTTACTGAGAGCGATCCTGAAAAGAGTTTTAATCCTTATTTTTTCATTTCAATTATTTTCATTATTTTAATTCTAATTATTTACATACAAAAATGGACTTTTGAACAATATAGAAAGGAGGCTGCATAAATTTTATAATTAGCTTCAGAGCACAATCAGCATACAATACAACTTGTGAATTCGGTTGTAAACCACACACATAATAAAATATTCTACATTACAGCAACCGCTTCCGATTTCTCCTCGTTAAATACGGAACATACATTCATTTCACTAACCGCCCCATTGAGAATTACGGTAAGCTTAGCATAACAAATGAAATTACAGCAAAATACACCAAATGCAAATTCATTTTTACGTCAACTTTTTACCACATGCTGATTTTTAATTGCCACAAAACATGAGTATGTTTTACAAATGGTAATGTGGGAATGCTTTATTTACTTTGTACAATTCAAAGAAAAATCCTGTTTATGCTAGCTCGGGGGAGATCGAGCGGTGTAGACATACAAGCGTGTTATTTATTCATTAGCGCCGAGCGAAACGCACCGTTGTTTCCGCCGTATGATATGAAATCTCATATTAACTTGTCTACTTTCAGAGACTCGACGAATTTATGTAACAAGGAAAATTGTCGCGACGCGGGCTTGATGTACGACTTGACGACGTTTCGTATGCATAAACTTTGTTTACTGTTACTGAGCGGGGCTCATCAGCTCATATGCTTTTACATAAATATTCATAATTGAGCTTCTAGGTGTTTTGAAAGTCATGAATACGTACGTTACGTTTTAAAGGTAAATTAAAATATTACTTACATTCTATTCCAAACATAAGTTCACTGTCTGAATGCTAGATATTAGGCTATATAAGAGCATTTACTTACCTATACTTATACTAGGTATGTCTCCCTGTTGAACCGTCCAAATGAACCGTTTCCACAAAGCAAGTCCCTACTAATTATTTCACTGAAATAATGTTTCATTTTGACAGCAGATGGGTTGTATTTAGTAAGAAATGTAATCCCAGTACCACAACTACAAAAGAACAACTATTTCAACCTCCATACATAACGTTCTCTTAAATACAGGCTGAGAAAGTTAGACGGGGGTCAAGCCTCCATTAATTAAACAGAAGGGTGGTCTAATACCCTCATCTTACAAGCCACCAGGGTGACCTCACCGGAACTTTGAAAAGGTCAACGTTACGCTTCCATCGAACTTATACATTATTGATCTTGTTGGTTTACTAACACTAATAGACCTTTAAAGAAGGAAACGAGGCCCCTAGGCCTTTAATAAGCATATCTTAACTTGTAATAAGCCGACCTAACTGCCTACCCATTTACCTACTGCCTTGAAATGTACATAGTCTGCTTAATTTACATTTGATAATATTCTAGCTGTATAGTTGTAGAGAAACTGACTATTATCTTACATTGTAAGTTTAATGTTAAATAAGTATCTATGTTCATGATAAAATATGGATATTAAAGCTCAACTCTTAAAATGCGCTTCGCTGAGTCTTACCTATTTTATATTCTGTTCCTGCAACTGCTGCCTGAAATAAATTACGTCATTATTTTTCTGCCATTGTTTCTTGACTGGCTCGTTTCATAAATTCTTATGTATTAATCTGTTATAAAATTTATTTTGAACCCCGCACAATTACTGTTTAGATGTCCTTATTAACATATATTTTTGTAATAATTAATTGCACATAAATGTAAAAAACCGGCTTTAATTATAAAAAGAACGAGACTACCTACTTAACGATTTTGATAAACCTTTCTCGGGTTCTCCTCTGAAGATTTTTAAGTCGGTTTTCAATTATTATTCATGTACCTAGATATCGCGTAACAAAACAATCTTGCACACATAGGGACATTGGAAACCACCACTCTCTGAAGTCGGTTGAAAATTAATAAATGTACAATACAATTTTTGCATTTCTCTCTTACAGTTCTAGCTTTTACAATGTTTGTCAATATTACGTCAATAAACTATTTAACTTACCCTACCCTCATTCTGTGTAGTTACTTTTGCCTCAAACCAAATCACTAGTGGAAATTCATTCACGTTTAAGTACAAAGCAAACAGGAAAGGCAATCAAATGCAATTACAGTCGTCGCTGGAAGAGCCTTCTGATTAAATATTGAGCTATCAGCTAATGGTGGCACGAATTCTGGGAAATTATTGAAGCCTTAACAGCTTCGACCAATAGCTTCTCTTCCTGAATGAGACTGAATTGATTTAAACGACATTCTAAACAATATTGTGTTGCAGCTTCCATTATTTAGCTGATTTGTGTATCTCACTTTATTTTATAAATAAAAATAATATGTGTCTACTGCTCTAATTTAATATAGGTTTCCTAGCTCCGCTGACAGGTATTTCAATGGAAAAAGCAGTACCTACTTTTGTATGTTTTTTATTTTATATTTATTTGTAAATATTATCCAAGATTGACCTTTTCCTCAGAAATCGACCTTTGAATCATGTTCTTATTTGAACTAAATATAAATATATTTTTATGTACCTATTTGGCAACTTCCACAAATGTCGAAAAAAATCTTATCTTTTCTCTTCTAACGTTGATAAAAATATTTATTTTCATCATAGAAATTCAACAAAAAAAAAAGGTAACCTATAGAGCAGTCAATAAGAACTTCAGCATTTTGCAACAAAATAAATTCTTAATTTATTCAAAAACTTTGAATGCCATTAAAAATGTTACTGCCCCACGATTTTCATTAAAACTCTGAAATATTTGATAGCATAAATTACTGGTACAGATTTAATTGCTTCACGGACATCGCGCTTCGTTCACATTTTGTAGGCACACAGCACTTAACCAGAAATGTTTGTGCATAAAGTTTTACATAAATGAACTTTAAATTTAATTCATGAAAGGGTAATTGATGAACGCTTTGAAAAAAAAAGAAGTATAATATATAATGTATCAAAGCTGTTCCTAGTACTAAACAGGTTGTAAGAGACAAATATAAAATGAATTATTTCTCTTTGATATAGCGAACACAACTTTGTTAGAATTCGTGGAAAACTTAAACGGTAGAAATGAAAAGGGTTGTGTCATACACACAACGTTTTACATAATAAAATGTTGTAACATGGTATTTGTTATACTATTCTTCGTATTACAAAAAATAACATCATCATGTATTTTATTTCTGAGTCGTAGTTTTAGACATAGCTTACTTATAAATACAATTCGGTTCGAGTACAATATGACCAACTTAAATATCTTAAAAGTACCTTTAAATAATCCAACCGATAGTCCATGATGGCAATTGAATGGAGATGTATTCACATAATAGTTACGTAATTGAATTCCTGGTCGAACTAGATTATCTATCCTAATGGTTCATTTCCATTTTGGATGCCAATAACAGTTACGAATGCTTTCAGGGCAACGAAGTTTAAGAGATTAAAGAACTTGAGTATTTGCCATTTGATTTTATTTGGGGACAACACATGTGGTTATATATCCTGAGCTTTCTTTGAATGTTATATATTCTACGTACTTGTTTAAAATAAAAAAATATTTATGAGAAATTCTCAGCTGGAAAGACTATTAGGTGCTTGCATTTAGATGTTATTAATTCAATAAACTAAAACGTTTGATGTCCACTACGACTCCACATTCACTAAAACATTAAACTTAATAACAGCCATGTTCAACACACAAATTAATAGAAAACCACAAACTCTCAAAGCTTTAAAAGTTAGAGCAAAATAATAACACGAAGCATAGGCGCAGTGCGACCCGTAACTTTAGTTCCGAGACAATACAAACCACAGCAGTTCGCTTTACGAGTTAGCACGTTATTACATATTCCTTGCACAGATTATCTCCTGAAATTAACTATAGCGAACTATAGCTGCAGGCTTGTACGTGCATATAGGTTTAAACGCGATAAGAAGTTACGCCAACATAATAAAAAAGTTTTAATAGCGTTGTGTCCCATGCGGGTTTGGTTCTTTTCGTGTTGCGATCAACTACCAATTTGATAAAAATACTTATAACTTATGAGACGACAAAGAAGTGCTCCGTGGAGGGTACTAGAATGCTATATAGAAAAAAAAGGTTTAGACTAAACGTCGGGAATGTCTTGTTGCTAATCCGTCCGACCATGAAAATATTGGTGATTTACCTACTTTTATTACATTATTCCGGTCTGACAAGTACGACAGTACATTAACTATAAAATAACACAGAGAAAACAACACAGGAAAAAAGCTAAAATATGTCTTGTTTTTTTAAAAAGGTTGAGAGAAACAGGAAAAAAGGCAACGGTTTAGAAACTATTGATTCCTTTTATAGGAAGCTTAAACATAATAAAACGTAACAAACACGTTTACTTTTCGGTCGTTTGCTGTGAAAAACATTCAGTTGCTCGTTACTGTGCCTCGGAATATAACTCTATACCCTACCCTGCCATTGTAATGTTTAAAGGCTTGAAACTTTAGCTACTCAAACTTTATTTATATAAAAGAAAAATAAACAAATCTAGAACTTCTGCGGTATAAGGACCAAGTTTCGAACAATTGGAAATGTTATTTGTGTGGTATATCTACCTGTAGGGATGGGTACCAATTCTAACACAATTACTAGATTTATCTCATTTTATATAGGTATACAAAATAAATACAATTAGAGGAAAATCCCGCAATTATGTTCAAATTAAAAAAAATGCCTCAGAGTGCCATATAAATATATGAGTAATCAAACATATAACACTACGAGAAACTTAAAAGTACAAAATATATAATAAATAATATATAATACTTTCTATTATCAACAGACACGTCACCGCAACAACGGCACTAGAAAAATACCTTTATTACTTCAATAAGCCAACATTTCAATCTGAACGTAAGAAATAACATATGTTACAATAATATCTTGTTACAACGAGAAAAAAATGTAAACTAAAAAGTTATTACATATAAAAGAAATACAGCGCTCGTTGTTTTCTACACAGAAAAATATGAATAAAATGAATGTTGTATTCCTCTTGATAAAGCAGGTAATCTAACACGCATGATTAATATCAAACGTGTGCAGGAAATTGATAAAATGCGGTGCGGTGTGCGCTTTCTGAACTGGAAATTTTCTTTTATCTTTTGGAAATGAGCCAGAGTCGGATTGGTACTCAACTTGTCGGGCAAGTTTAGTGCCCTCACGGTGCTATTGAAAGTCCCACTAAAAGCATACTTTTTAAGCTTTCCGATTAAATATCCATTAAGATACTACCGAAAATAGTCGCGGTGCAGTGGGTTTAAAACGAGATTGTCGCTTTTAGTACAACTGCGCTCTTCTTTTCCGACTAAAATATAATTATATGAAGAATATAGGCTGCTTACAAAATTTTAATTTGTTTATTTCTGAAATAAAATTATGTAATGTTCTTTGCAACTCCTCAAAAACATGTGATTGGAAATATTAATATACCCCGTGCATATTATTTAATAGTTGTTTATTGGAATGCAATTTATTCCTAGATAGAATGCCTACCCTTTTTCAAAATACTGAAGAAATAAAAAGACCGAATTACAGAACATTTACCAACAATCTTAAAATATATTCTTCGAAACAACTGTAGTAATTTAAAAATGAAACTGGTAGCTACGCAAATACGACGAGTTGGAATAAAGAGAAACAATTTCACAACCGATTCAAAACCCCCAAAAGAATTTTGTTTTAAGCCATTATTTTGTGACGTAATGACCTTCCGACCTTTCCATTAAAAGTGTTCTGCACAAAAACGTCGACAAGTTTTCGCTTTTATAAGAAAATCTAATAATAAAACCCTTATAAATTCGTCACGTCGTAACCGTATAATCTGTTTTTGTCTCGTAATAAACTTCGCAAGCTTTGTCCACTTTTGGGATTTTTTATATGTTTTTAGTGCAAAACTCGTAGGTAATGTTATCGAAATTGGCCGAGGTCCAACATGGAAATGACAGCGACACGACCTGTGTCCATCGCGTTTTGTAAATCCCGTTTCTTTGATATCTATTCTAATGCCTTGCTGCCCTATAAAGCTTTCTCCTAAGGGTTTTATCGATAAAAGAGATATAAATCTGCCGTTGTTCAAAGATACCAGATAAAAATAGCAGCTCTAAATGATTGTATTTAATGGGCTCGAAGAATACAAAAAATATAAAGTGATTATTTTGACGTCGAAATGGAATCACAAATTCATAAACCGCTAGCAATTAGGGGTTACCACATGTAATTCCATCATGAATTCGAATCATTGCAAACATTTCACGTATTTTAATAGAATATATTATATTTATGTTGTAATATAAATAAATAGATATTACTTCATAGGTATTACAAGTTTATTAGCTATAAACTAGTGTTGAACAATCTTGCTAATGTTTTTAAATATTGTTTTAGTTGTAATCAATAATAATTTAATTGTTACTTACTGTTTTATCAATCACTTAAAGTAATGAATTCGATGAAAATACGGAATATTTTACTTTCCAGTAATGATGTAATGAGATTTTATTTGTTCCGCCTCATTTACTGAACAGAAGCAGGCATTAGATTTCTGTGGCCTCTGTGATAGCAAACCGCTTTATTCTTGTACACAAACTTTTATTGTCTACTGTCAAAGGGCGAAATAATCGCGGTGTGAATAATGAAAAGACAATTTGCGTTGACGATGCGAATCCTCGGCGTAAGTTCAACGGACGTTGGCGGGCTGCGTACGGAGCACGCGGGCTAGTCTGCCGCGGACCTGCATCTGGTACTAGATTTAACCTGTAAGAAAACCGCCTACATAGCCAACAAATGTTTTCTATAAAAAAAATATTTACCATCAAGTAATAACTTACGTTTAAATTTTTTTGAATCATCTAAAAACTTTTTGTTTTATTCCGCTACTTCTGAATGTGTTTGCAGTAAATTCTAGGTTTTTATATTTTTTACGACTGGTTTTGGTTTTCTAATTCTAGATAGAGAAATAATGATAATAATATGAGTGTAGTAAACGATCTGAGTGGATGGGCGACTAGTAGCAGGGTGTCGGCACGCAGGCGCGGTGAGGCTTCTGCGCTCCTGCCCGCGGCCGTCAGCTCGACGACGCCACGGGCGCGGGCGGACGCCGGACGCTCACCGGTTCATATACACACATGTCTCGATTCTCCTCTCGAATACAAATCGATACCTATTCGATTAATACAGCCGAATAACGTGCCAAACGAATATTTTAGTCAAAACGCAACAATTATCGGGTTTGCGTACATTTACATACAGCCGCGCTAATTACAACGTGAAAATGTATTCTGTGATTGGTGTTAGTGAATGGTTAGTGTGTATTCGTGTAGTAGGAAATTAATTGGTGACGATGTGTACATAACACAGGTGTTCCGTGTGTGAGTGACATTGAGTAGCTTACAGGTATGTACCCCATTTATATCCTCATTAAACTGACGTGGTTTAATTATACACAACATTTTTAAGCCACGATTTTCATTCATGAATTTCCGGCCTTATTTTCTTTGACTACAAATAAGTGTTTCCTTGCTTCTCGCAAAACACGGTTCTGAGGTTATTACGGAATATTCGTAAACAACGGAGGCTGTAACAAATAGAAGCAATTTTCTTTTTATTTATAAGAGTGCTAGCATTTTCCATTTTCGTTGTTACATTCCGCTTCCCTAGATAAGGAACGCCTGAAATTCTTGAATAAATAATTCTGTATTTGTTGTACGTAAGTGGCACGTTTTCGTATACACGTCAGTTTCGAGCGCATTTGGTATCATGCCTCTTAAATAGCCTGAAATCTGATAAGGCCTGTTTTCATGTCAAGACGAAACGTCCTGACGTCACGTTAGCAAATGATACCGTGGGAAGAAATGAAGCTAAATAGAACGCTCCTTTGTGTCCTTTATGTAATAGAAAACCACAAAATAGCATTTCATTCATAACTTCTTCATGAAATCATTTATACGCTACATTTTTACTGCATTGTAATTCATTCGTATTTTTATCAAGCCGGGTTTTAGAGATTCCAATTTTTCCTCATGATGTAATTGAAAATTAAATATTACTGCTACCCTAGCTGTATAATTTCATTATGCGGTCAGTTTAATGTTCTGTAAGAGGTGGAGATTAGTATCAGTAAAGCCCATTTTCGGTCTCATAATAAATGATAATTACCGCAGTATGTAATAACGTATTCAGTTTTTCAGTTGATTATGTATGAGTAACTGAGATAGTACTTGAGACAGAGTAGTGAAGGTACAGAAGTATTAAGAATTAATTTGTGAAACAAAAAGGGATGATCCCGTCCCCTACTCTATTGTTATATTGTTAGTGTTGTCGAGACGTCTCTTATGTTTTCTTGTTCTATCTTATTGTACTGAGGACCCTAGTCCTGGTAGGGTAATTAAAATACAACATGGTTGTAATAACTATTGTTATTGTGGACCATTTGTGATGTTATGTTTGTCATTTCAATGCTTTAAGCCAAATCAAGCTTAGTACTTGAAAACCAAATACAATAATAACAACACCGAATTTGTTATTAATTAACAAACTGAAAAGTTGGTACGTGTTGTTATATTTAGTTGTTTTTCTTCGATTCACCGAAACGTGGCTGGTTATATGGAACAGTTCAACAGATTTATCAATAAAATAATAAACAAGAGACGCAAACACTTTGCCTACGAGTATGTGTGTCAGGGGCTTATTCCGAATGGATCCCAAAATCCGATCCCATTTGCAGATTCCGTTCAAAAATAAATCCCAATTCCCAAACGAGTTTGATTGCTGGGCTTAAAAAATAATAGCCGGGATGCCTGACGGCTAAGTTAACGAGTCGAGATATTCTCAAACGAGATGAAATGAGTGAAACAAAACATTATTCTTGTTCCCCTTTTCTCACGAAATCTTTGAGTTTATGTAAGGGATTAGTCTCGAAACTTTTTCAGATGTTTTGGCGGTTTAGTGAGGTTACAAGGGTGCTGGTGAGTGCTAGTATGAATTTTGAGTACGATAACCCTGCTCTGCATAGCTTTTCTATGGTGGCAAGTCAGTTACATTAGGCTCTTCTTCAACGGATTCCATTCTCTGACCGCTACAAACATCTACAATAAAAATAACCAAACCAATAAAAACGTGACTATTTGTGACAGATATATTGTCATGTGGTTGATGATATTATTAAAATATTGACAACAAAGTTTATATGATGATGTCAATTCAATAAAGGCATTCAATGAGGCATGCACCTCTGCTTATTTTTACTACAATATAGGCGAGGAATTTGCTGTTTATAAATATGATTATGCCTCTATTTCAGGTAATTTAATGTCGAAACAGTACTCTTACTTAAACATTGACATTTAAACTTTTATTGAAACTTGTTTTAAACATTGATTGATACATTGATATTACTGATAAAATTCCCCAGTATCACAGTAGCAAGCCTCTTAAGATTTACTCAAGTAATTAATTCTGAACCCACCTGTCTAAGTAACGCTTATTGAAGTAACACATTTTTATTATGCTTTATAAAGACTTGGTTCGACCTCTTCCACTTTCCTTGCTTCTCGACTTTTTCATGTCTAAGCCTCCAGATGGTTTTGTATAATACACATTTATATTTTAACAATAGGTTCATCAATTCTCTCATACGACCGGTAATATAATATATACTATTAAATTTTTGAGTGTCCGTAATTCTAACTGTCCGTTTTAATAACTATTTCTGGTTGCATAAAAATAGCACCCGTTCAAAAATCCAGCCTCCGGCCTTAAATAACTCAGACGCCACCACAAAACTTTAATTCAAATACAGTGAAGATATTCCCGTTCTTAAACAATACCTTACTAATTAGCATTCAACTGTCATTACGTGTAATCAGTATCAGTACGTCATTATGTTTAATGTATTTAACAGTTCGTTTGCTTACCGTGTGTGAAGTTCGCTACACGAATTTCGCTTCATTGTGAGACGTGACTACACTTACATAATTTTAATATTAAGTAACTCCTCAACCTTTGACCTGTAATGACTTTTACGGTTAGAATATTATAATACTGTGTCTGATGCTTTTTTATTTGTATTTTTTGGCTATTTATGTTTGTCTCCTCTCATTTGTTTTTCATGTCTCACGGCATCTTTCCGTTAGGTAGGTAGGTAGGGATTTCGTTGGAATTTGAAAGGACGATTTAAAATTTGAAAAGGTTCTCTGATCTGGGATTATTTTAAACTGGATTAACTCAAGACAGGTATAAAATTTAATTAATTAATGTTTTCTTTCATTTTCGTCACGTTTTTAAGGAAAAGTATCAAATTATTTTAATTTTAGTCGTGAACCATTGTTTTGTTGTTTTGCCAGATATGGGATTGTTCACCATATAGAGGATCTCAAAGTAAATATTATAATATTAATGTTCAGAATGGTCCCTGATTTGTCTTTTTCTGCCTCTTGAGCCTTGCCTTTTGACGGGCCTGTTGGTCTAGTGGTTAGAGACCCTGACTGCTATACCGGAGGTCGTGGGTTCGATTCCCACCCGGGACAAATGTTTGTGTGTTGAGCACGATCATTTGTTCGGTGTCTGGGTGTTATTTATCTATAATATGTATGTATTTAGAAATATATAAGTATGTTTATCAGTTGTCTGGTTACCATAACACAAGCTCTGCTTAGCTTGGGATCAGACAACCGTGTGTGCGATGTCCCGGAATATTATTATTATTATTATTGAGCGTTAAACTTGTTATTACATTTCAGTTCTTTTAGAGTACAACGCATCTGAAAAATAATGCAGAAAAAGCAACACTAAATATTCGTCTGTGTTTTTTGTTAATTGCCTTTAGCTTTAGTGTTCAACCTCCAGACATCGTATCGAATTTGCATATTTATTAAATGTCTTACAATTTCTAATACTCACCTATCTTACAGAAACCAAATGTGATTCAGATTGCACACTGAGACAGATGCAGTTGCAGACTGAAATATAAATATACTGCAATATTACTTGAACATTTTACTCTTACGAGAAAGCAAGCCTTTGTTGCTTTGTTTTGTCTTTCAAGGAAAATAAGCAGAAATTTTCAAATGAAAATAAAATATATAAACATCTTTCTGCTTTACCGATGTAAAGTTCTTATTTCATTTAAAGTATGTTATTTTTCTATTTGATATACCCATCTAGGTACCATGTAAGAACAACGATTAATCTAGTATTATCTATTAATTGAATATTCAATATTTGCTGGTATTTGAGTAAGCTTGCTATATTAATCTCCGTGTGGATCATATCCTGAGATCCATGTGAAATCAAGATATTATAGTTACTGACAAGTAAGATGGGTAGGGTTGCCCGACGTGACAGCGCGTTTACTAAGGTAACAAATAAAAATTGATAATTGCAACTAAAAAATAATTTTATTTACCGTAAAAAGTTATTGTCATAATGTAATGTTACATATTTTTAGAATAACATCCATGTTTAGAATAACATTCAGAAAAGAGAAGAAGTGGTAAAGATTCTGGCCAAGTTGATGTTATTTAAATGTATTAAGTCTCTGAAAATACTATTTTACTTTTGAGGACCTTTTGTGAAGTGTTTTAGTTATGTGTAGTTTCAGTTAGCCTACATAATATAATACATGATACTACGTACTAGTATGTGTAATTAGACACGAGAATTTGATGTTCTAGAGTAAACTAATGCGGTGTTCTGTCCGTAAGGAGATTAGGGAATATTGAATTAATTCCAGCTACTAGGGCTTTATACGTTCATATAATACTATAGATCACACTGAATTAAAATAAAACTAAATAATAAGACTACAGAAATACGTGAGTAACAAATATTTATATTTACATAACATAACATATCATCACGCCTGTGTCCCGAAAGGGTAGGCAGAGGTGTACCAATGTACACCCACAGTTCGCCGATATGTTTAGGTCCCATGTAAAAGGGGGCGAGCCTATTGCCACTTACCGGGCACACATATTTATACATATTTAGAGTTGCTTAACTTGATGTTAAAGCTAGAAACGAGACTACGCTGGTCGGAACGCATAGTTATAAGAAACTCACGGAAAATAAAGAGGAAGAAAAAGTACAACAAAAGAAACGTCAGAGGAAAGATGTTTCAATAGAAATACTTCGTAAGATCATCTAATAATATCCCTTTGACCAATACACGCCAACGCAGTTTTCTAATATTGTATCTTCACATTTTGATGAATGTTCATCCCTCGACATTTTAGGGACGATAAAAATATCATAAAAGAAAACCGAAAGCATACAAAACAATATTTCCGAAGTCGGACAACAGTAAACCACAATCGGTCATTCTCGAATCCACCTTTATACCGACTTGTCAATAAAAATAATATTATTATCTTTTTGTTTCAGGATGAGAGGAGCGAAAGCGGTTTTTCTTATTCTATTCTTCGGCCATCTATCAGCCTTGCCCGACACCATCCGAATAGGTAAGGATTTGATAAACAAGGCCTGAATTTTTCAACGCCAGAAAATTTTAACCGAGAAATAATTTTGAATTGTTGACTGGTCTTCAATACAAAATCAGACGTGAATTTTATCTCTCAAATAAAAGTTATTTAGTATTGAAAAAACGACCTTAAATAAAATTATAATAAGCTTTAAATAACAGCAAGGTTTAGCGCAGATTTTTCTTAAACGTGGTTAAAATTTACATAATGAAAAAGGTAATGATCTGAATATAATTAGACCTTTTACAAGCAGAGCTGTTCTATTCCTAGGCTAATTCATTTTCTTTGCTTTAATTTTTTATATTTTAATTGTACTGTTTCATTAATGTTTCTTTATACAGTTGCCTTATTCTTATATTGTTTCGAGTTCGTTAATTAGTTTCCTTGTACATTAATTTCAGTTTTCTATATACTGTAGGTACTATGTTCTTATGCGTGGATCTTACAAATATTTATAATTTCCTTACAAAACGTCTCCAATGCTGTAATTAGGTCCGTAATTGATTCGAATACTGCTAAAGCTTTGATTGAAAGGATACTTTGTGCAGTGTAATGAAGTTTGCAAAAGTTTGTGCATTACATCGTCTCCATGTTGGAAACTAACCGAGCTTGAAAATTTCGAAAACTGCTCACTTTTGAACTAACTTAGTTAGAACGTCCATGTTTTATACCCTCATCTGATTAAACGCTTTGCCAACTCTTTTGTACAAATTAGTAAGGTCATTATTTAAAATCTTTTCTTTTGAAAGGTTATACAGAGGTCGGTGATCCCATGGGTATTTTGTAGAAAGTGGTAATGCAAATGTCATCACCACTTACCTACTGGGTACAATTTAACAATATCAAATTCGTTTAGGTAAATTCAAGTATTTATTCTCATTAGTCTGCGAAGTAATGTTGACAAGGGCTCTGTAAAGAAGATTAAATTAAAAATATATAATTTAATCGATTAAAACTTCTTAGTTTGCTTCGGCTAAAGCACTCAATAAATCAGTAGTTCAGTCATGCAAATAGTTAAGAAAATGATATTAAAATTCAAACCCTATAAAGGAAAACATCGACCTATCTGACGTCACTAACTTTGCCAGTTAAGGAGCGTAGTAACAACCCCAGCTAACTTGTTAAAGTTCGTTTGATATGTTATATCTCATAAAGACTTTGAGAAGTACTTGTCGTCAAAGTTTGACGAACGTGATATTTGACAATCACTTCGCATTAAGCTCTTTATAATGAAACCAGTTTGGATAGTACTTAATTGCTTACTGATTGGACTTTTGTGCTATAGTTTATGCTTTCAATATTTACGTGGGAGATTAGGTATCAGTTTATACAGATATTTTAAGATCCTATTAGATGCTAAACCTCTGCTGTATGTAGGGGACTGTAGTTACTTAAGTAGTTGACATTTAATGGATTTCTATGAAAGGTGCTGTATTTTGTAAGATGGTAGGAAGAACGAGTACGAACTTGACCGCTTCATATTTGTATGTACATTTTTAAAAATGCCTAAAAAACAAATTAAGTAATAAAAATCTCGCATCTACTTCGTTATCCAAAAATATCAAAAATAAGCTACTACCGTAAGGAAATTTCAATCCCAATCTGTTAGTCACTGTCCCCATTGAGTCGTCAATCATTCAGATAGTTACAAGTGACGGACTTTCCCAGACAGACTGTGAAGTTACGACTAAGTGGGACGCAGATGATTGATAATAATCGATGCTTTCTGCGAAAATAGACTTCTGCGCTACATTACGCAGTAGAATCAAAACTAGACAGATTTTAGGCAGAGCGTATTTCACAATTGGCGTTGCTTTCAGAATTTTCTTTGATTTATTAAATTGACATTGTCTAAACCACGTAGATTAAGCTGAGTTACCACTTTTCGCGAGAACATGAAACTGATTATATCAGCTAAATATTGCACGTAGGCAGGTACCTACCGAGTGTATTATATCAACGAAAAAACCTTTAGGTACCTACATTGCCATACTAAGCTTAATTATTCGAATGAAAAACAGCAAACGAGCCTTTAGTTTTATGTTCTTGATCCGAAGAATCAGCTACAAATGTATTTACTTACTATATTATTTTTATAAAAAATAACGTGTACTGTCTCTATGAGTATCTAACACTATTTCCTTGAACCAGGTGGTCTATTCCACCCAGAGGATGACAAGCAAGAGGTGGCGTTCCGGTACGCCGTGGAGCGCGTGAACGCTGACCGCGCCGTGCTGCCGCGGGCTAAGCTCCTCGCACAGGTCGAGACCATCTCGCCGCAGGACAGCTTCCATGCGTCAAAACGAGGTAATTATTGAATACTTAATGGAAATTGAACCTTAAACTTATTACTTAAAGACACTTTTTTGCAGCACCAGCTTATTAGCGTATATTTTTGACATGAGGATGCTGTTTTGAGAAGCAGCTTCGTTATGCCGAGTTTTTGTTTTAACTTTACTAAATGTTGAGTACCAGACGTTTCTTAAATGATATATCTTGTTGATAAATCAAGGCAGTGATGATTAAGTGTCTAAAAGCTACGTAACGTGACCATTTTCGATCTTAATGAAAAGAAAATTTTAGTTAGTTTATTTATGACATAATTGTAGTTACTGTAACAATTCTGTTATTATTTTCACGTAACAAAGCCTTTATTATTAAATAAAACTTAATGACGAGGTATTATTGTGCACTCGCTAAAGGCTCTCAATCACATGAAACTTGAACTAAACTGACTTAATTGCATTTCTTCAAACAAAATAAGTAATCTCCATAAAACTTGATGTTTCTTGATCGTAGTGCAAACTGTCACCATCCTTCAGTTGCCATAGCAAACTTCGTTGTTAAGGAAAGCAAATTTCAAAGTGGGGTGTTGCTAACGCTATCGCCCGTCACCGTCCAAAGCTATAATCTTCACCATAATATATCACCCGAAGTTTCTTTATATCCTTCTCACCCTTTATTTAATGAAGATAGATGGGTCGTCATCTTTATACCACTTTTGAGTAGCTGCTATGTTGCATGCTTAAGTTTTGATACTTTAATTTGCTTTTAAATATGGTGATAGAATGTTCTACAGAAACAGTACATGCGTGCATGAACATAACAAAAAAGAAGATTCATAATTATAAGAGTACGCAATTTTATAATTATATGTAATTTTTCGTTTGTCTGCAAAGTAACATTCTTTCTTTTAAATTCTTCTAATTTTTAAACATAAATGTACATTACAGGTACCAACAAAATTAGTACTTATTCATAATACTGTAATGACATAGGTTCGCTATATGATATTTAAGTTTTTTGAAAAATCACTGCATAATTCCTTATTGTTATGTTTGTTGGGCGAAACTAATGTCTTTCTTATAATATCACCCATTTTACCCTAGTTATATCGCTAGCGTCCTGCCAGGGCTGGCACGGATACAATCACTTTTGAAATGCTGTGACGTAATAGTTTACCCCTCGGTCACGTCCTACACACTGCCGTGACAACACGACTGTACGTGATGCTTTTCTTGCAATTTATGTCTCTTTTCGAGTATTGTCATAATTTAGGATGTTACACTTTTGTTCTCGATGGTACTTTGATGTAAGTCGCCGTTGTGTTTTTTCCCTGCATCGACTGACATCGAGCGAAATAGTATTTAACTTTACGTTTTAGTAGTCTTTAATGCTCATCAAATTTTCCTTCATGTCATGCAAGGCAGTTTGTCATAACTAGAGTAGCTACTTTTGCATATCGATATAAAAGATAGGTGTAACAACTCGATTAGATAAAAAAGTAGCGATGTTGATTGACATAATCTCAATGGAGAAAGCTTGTTATTAATTGCTCAACAACATCTGTAGATAAATGACAAACCATACCCCTTGGACACTGTATCCATGTACTATCTATTATCGATGTTCCCTAAAGTGCCGTATCGGCCGTTATCGACGTTGTTATACCCCTTTGTCCTTAAGAGTAAGTAAGGGATCCAATGTCCGCACTGTCCTTCCGTATCAGATTGCTGTCCCATAGGACTATAGGGAACAGCGTACAATACCTTTATAGTTAGCTATAGTCTTCGTTGCTATTCACCGCGTGGTTAGCAATGCGTTCAGGAAACTAATACACCTCAAAATATTAAAGATTTTTCTTGTTACGTACTTATTTACTAGAGACTATGTCTAGTAATCGATTATTTTAGAACGCAATGAAGGAGCACTGTCATTGACTAAACATCATCTATACCGGTATAATATTATGGTTGGAAAAACAATTGATGATCAAAAAATATAAATATAGCATCCTCTGCTACTGACGCTTCCGTATCCCACTGGAACGACGTGAAGTACCGAACCCTAACACATCAACGGAACGTGATGTAAACACAATCAAATAAACCCTCCGCGCCACTTGTAATACCCTTATGGAAACGAATTTCAGATACACCCGGGTCTCCCTATTGTAACACCATATCAATTGAGTGTACTACGTGAGCGCGACAAATGGATGTGCGATTAACGCTTATGCGACAAAACTGTACTGCGACTCACCGTAGTTCGAATGCACGCTAGTGCGACACACTGAAGATCGACATCTCGCTAGTGCGACAAACGATTGCGCGACAGTAGTTCGACACTACGGTAGTGCGACACTACGGTAGTGCAGTACGTTGGTGCAGTATTGCAGTAGTTTGACACCTAGCAAGGGTAGTGTAGTACGTTGATGCAGTATTACAGTAGTTTGCTGAGATAAATTTTGAATTACATATATTAAATAAGTAGATATTAAATAATCAAAGGCCGTCGCTCGCTTCGCTCGCTCCATTGCAAGGTCACAATATCTAACCTAACCTAACCTATTGATCTCTGTCACAAAGTTGAACCTAACCAAGCAATGGATGTCTGGGCCTATGCCGGTTCCTATATGTTTATGTTCTATTTCTTCATATCGCACTAGCGAGATGTCGATCTACAGTGTGTCGCACTAGCGTGCATTCGAACTACGGTGAGTCGCAGTACAGTTTTGTCGCATAAGCGTTAATCGCACATCCATTTGTCGCGCTCACGTGGTACACTTATATCAATTATCTGAACATGGAATGCCAAACACGGTTCTTTAATTGTTTGTTGTGCTCCTCTAAGGGTTACCATATTTTTACACGCTATAAGTATTACAACAATTATAATTATACAGATTACAGGAGCATGTGCTTTGCACTACTTTCAATTCGTCTTTGAATCTAACAGAAAAGTGCCTAATAATTATGAGTCATTTTCTTTGAACAAGCACGTAGGCGGTATGTTCTGCAAATTGTTTTTTTTTTTATTTTTTTTGGCTTACGATACCTAATTGTTGGGTATCACTCATTAAAATAGCTCGAATAAGTGTTACCTATTATTTTATCCCTACTATAATAGTGTCTAAGCTATTCTACATAATTAGGGGGTTTCTCAGAAATCGTTATTTAATTTTAGACGGTATTAGTACCTATTCTATACGTCTTATAAACAAATGTTTATTGTTACACAGTATGTCACCTCCTACGGAGTGGCGTGGCGGCCATCTTTGGGCCCCAGTCGGCTCCAGCGGCAGCGCACGTCCAGTCCATATGCGATACCATGGAGCTGCCTCATCTAGAAACGCGGTGGGACTACCGGACGCGACGAGAATCCTGTCTTGTCAACCTTTATCCTCATCCAGCCGCCTTGAGTCGAGTAAGTACTTGCTTCTATTTAGTTATTGTTGTTAATTCAATCTGTATTTTATTATGATTAAGTTTTTACATTATTATTTTTTTGTATATTTTCATACATAAATACGCTTAACGCATTAAACGAAACACGAACGAATTTACACGGGATGCTTACTGTTCAGTTCAGTTTTTTGTCTAGTGTAGTTTATTATTTATGATTGTTATTTAATATTGATAAACATAGTTTAGATGTACAGTAGCAAGTTTATCTCTAACAGGCTAAAGACTTTAACTATACGGCCTGTGAGTACCTTCGAAAAGCCAAAATTTAATATCTCATTATAAGTCAAAAAGATTTTGATTAAGAAATTTATACACCCATCTGCAAACATCTACTTCGTTGGGGTCTAAAAATAAAACCTAAAGATAAAATTTGATACCATTACATAATTTATACCTACTGACGAACTCGGGAATTTGATATTTAAATAAAAATTGTTCTTCGGAATATTGTTGGCATGTAATTCATATATTTTTGAGATGGAAATACTGCGATATTTTATATAGCTCAGGAGGTAGGATTAGATAAGGTGCATTGCGCACGTATTCGGATCGTGATTGCTAAATTCAAATGGATTTCAGCAGTTACTTCCTGTCACTCCTGAACTAAAAATATTTTAGAAATTGCTGGGCATTTTGTAGGTATTAAAAGCAATAAAATAAACGAGACTGTTTGAAATGAGTATTGAAATGTTATGAGAATTGTTGAGAAACTTTCTCGATTAATAATGTTAATTGCGGAAAGTGTTTTTATGCAAGGCTTAGTCGGTTCGTAGGGGAAATGTAGACGGGTGTATGGAAAAATGTTTTCCCTGTAAATTACAATGCGCCAGGATACTCGGTATACATCATTTGTTGTTACATTTAATTCACGCTTTGTATTTATAAATAAAACTCTATCTATCTATCTATGATACCATGTACCTACATCGAAAAGAATATAGTGGTTTTGATGTAACTAAAACGGATTTATTTTGTTCAAAATAGTTACATCTTAAAATAAGAATATATGTTATGGAATATGTATAAGAATATACATATTCCAAAAACACGATACAAATGTAAAATGTTATACAAATCACAAAAAAGTAATTATATGTTGGTTGCCGTTTAATTAGAGAAATTAAGCAAAAACTGTCAGTGGCTGTCAGTTCCATATTGTTAATAATTTACCAGTCGAAATTAACTAAATTAGATATAAAACTTTTCACTACCTGTGGAATGACAAATGAATAAATTCTAATTAACAAAACTGTTTACTATTGAAAATAGAATATTGGTTAAATTTAATTATATCCACATTACAATTGAATTTAGAAATAGAACTGACGGTGACTTAATGACTGACGAAATAAAATTGTTTAACCACCCGAAAGTTTGGACATCCGCAATTAGATCTATTTGTACCGTACGGGAATACAACACAAAGGAATTAAACGTAAAAAGCACAAGAATCGAAAATCAGTTCAAACAAATACAAAATCTTATAAATAACGAGTCACGAAATGTACCTGTTTTCATAAATTTCTGGCGAGCATTTAAAATGTTTTCTAAGAAACCCCTAACCTCTTTGAGAAATACATAAAAGAAACAACTCTGTACATTTTTAGGCTTACGTGGATTTAGTGAGAGCATGGGGGTGGAAATCCTTTACGATAGTTTACGAAAACAGCGACGGATTAGTCCGTCTTCAGGAGTTGCTCAAAGCACACGGGCCTTCGGAACTGCCTGTTGCAGTGCGACAACTGCCAGATTCTCATGATTACAGGTACTTACTTATACTACATTCATTCTATTTTAGTCCTTAAGCGAGCAGACGTTAAGTCCATTTTCCGTTGCAGGCCACTTTTAAAACAAATAAAGAACTCGGCTGAGTCACACATAGTATTGGATTGCGCTACAGAAAGGATTAGGGATGTGCTTCAACAAGCGCAACAAATTGGAATGATGTCCGACTACCACAGTTATTTGATCACTTCCTTGGTAAGTTCAAGTGCCCAGAAATGACCTTATTACGTATTTATGGTTTTCAAAAGATGTAGAAAATATCGAGAAATTGTAGACCAAAATTTTCAGTTCATTAATTTAAATTGTTAACAGGACCTCCATAGCGTAGATTTGGAGGAGTTCAAATATGGCGGCACAAATATTACAGCAATAAGATTACTTGACCCCGAACGTGCTGATGTCCAAAGAGTAGTACGGGATTGGGTTTACGACGAAGCCCGAAAAGGACGTAAACTACAACTGGGACACACGACCGCCAAGGTAATCACCTATTTGTATGTATGCCAATGATAAACATATTTGTGCAAGAAAACCGAAAAACAGTGCCATATTGATATTGATTGTTTGTTTGCAGGAAAATATGACTTTTATTAAGGTGAGAACGAGAAAAATAGCATAACTATTCTAAGTTTTGAAATCCTCTTATATATTTTGCTATATAATACCTTAGATTTTCACATTTCCTTGAAGTTTGGATTTTAAGATTAATGTTTTCCATGAATGCAGACAGAAACGGCTCTAATGTACGACGCGGTCCATTTGTTCGCTAAAGCCTTACATGATCTTGATACGTCACAACAAATAGACGTGAGGCCTCTCTCCTGCGAAGCTGAAGACACATGGCCCCATGGATATAGCCTCATAAACTACATGAAAATTGTGAGTAATAGACACTATCATTTATTATAGACGGTATTCTTTGTGTAATAAAGTGCTGATATAAAATTTATTTTTAACGCCAGTTTATTCGACGTGACTTGTGTAAATCGTTGAAGTTAATTGAAAGTATTGTTGAATTTCGCGAGTTAGGATTAAAAAGATGCTTAATGCTGAACATTTCCATAACATAGAAAACGAATGAGGATACTTTCTTTGAAAATTATCATAAGTACCGATTTTATTTATGAAACAGAATATATGGATACTATTATTTCAAACCCAGAAGAACGAAACCCCGCGTTTCGGAAAACTTTATTTAATAGTCATACCTAAAACAAAGGCATAACCATAAACAAACGAACTCCGATTTTCGTTTAAAGCGCACTGAAGTTCGGAAAATAAAAAGAAGTTTAGTGGTCATTGAACAAAGCTGCGACCAACATAGTGGGATTAAGTGTTGGTACGTGAGCGCTGACGGATTAACTGCTACAGTTGTGTTCAGCTCCAGCGCCACTGGATTTCTCCTTTCATGGGAATTACCGGGAAACTTTGTAACACAAATAATACACTGCTGTTTCTATTTACGGTCTAATTAATTACGTACAAATTACACAAATAGATCAATGATTAACACGAATCATGTTGTATTTTCCCGAGAGAGGATATTCACTCTCTACTTATAACTTCATCCAACCCAAAACTTCGCAGTAATACTACGATTATTTTGTATCACAGAACTTCATTCTCAAAACTGATACTAATACATTAATTCAATGAACAGGTCGAAATGAAGGGTTTAACCGGAGTGATAAAGTTTGACCATCAAGGATTCAGAAGCGATTTCACTCTAGATATAATTGAATTAACAAGGGACGGTCTGCAAAAAGCTGGGACTTGGAACTCGTCCGAGGGAGTCAACTACACCCGGTCCTACGGCGAGAATCAGAAACAGATAGTAGAAATATTGCAGAATAAAACCCTTATAGTAACAACAATTTTGGTAAGTAATAAATTACTCTCAAGATATAGGCATTAATCTACTGGAAACATTTTACTGCTCTCTCGTGGCCCACAAAAGCAAAATTAGCGTATCACACATATATATGAATGTTCTCTCGAGAAGCGAAGAGGGGATTTATGTAGACTGGCACACTGTAAAAATATATTCCCAGAGAGAAAACATTCATACGAGACATATCCGTATTCATGACTTGATACATGCAAAGCTCTAAACAGAAACACAGAAGACAGACAAACCTGTATTTAAATAAAAAAATCACTCGCATTTCTCCGAGCTCACTGTTTAAGAATTCATTTTACGTGTATTCCCCAAGTATGTAAACTCTGTTTACTGATATAGTAATTCTTTTTCAACACATTTACATATGTAATCTGTTAATTCCCTAGAGTTCACCGTATTGTATGAGGAGAGAGGCCAGCGAGAAGCTCACGGGTAACGCTCAGTTCGAGGGCTACGCCATTGATCTAATTCACGAGATATCTAAAATTCTGGGCTTCAATTATACATTCAAGCTGGCGCCTGACGGTCGATACGGGTCCTACAACCGTGAGACTAAAGAGTGGGACGGAATGATAAGGGAATTGTTGGAACAACGAGCCGACCTCGCCATCGCTGATCTCACCATTACGTACGACAGGTACTCATGAAAATATATACGAAAATTATACAAACACGTGTTCGATATAATATATTTGAGTTCTCTTTGTGGAGAGTAAAACAATGCTTGTATTTATTCGCAGTATTGTTTTCTTCTCGCTTAGCATTTGGCCGGCAACCTTTTGTGGAACATAAAAGCGCATTGTGTTTTATACATTATATTATTTTGTTGGAACAGGGAGCAGGTGGTGGACTTTACAATGCCGTTCATGAATCTCGGTATTTCCGTGCTTTACCGCAAACCGATTAAGCAACCACCGAACTTATTCTCCTTCCTGTCGCCGCTTTCCCTGGACGTGTGGATTTATATGGCCACGGCGTATCTCGGCGTGTCTGTGCTGCTCTTTATATTAGCAAGGTACGTATTCGTAGACACGCTGTAGGCACAATAACGCACGCATTAAAATCTTTACTTTACGTAGCGACAAATGTGGCCAAATTGGCACGTTGCACCAAAATACGACGATTCCAAAATTACATTAGGGTTTGTATATTTAAAAATATTTTATAGGTATTCTGAAGCAAATGTACAACACCACAGACACTGAATTGTCCAATATGTTTTCATGTATATTGCAGTGCAACTTATCAGTATTGTATTAGGTACTAAGGAATATATCGCTGGTATCGTATTTTGCGATATTTGTACATCTGAAAAATTATAATCCTGAATGTGATCAGGCTGCTAAATGTATTTATCCGATAGGTTTACTCCATACGAATGGCATCAAACGCACTCTCCTGATGGCGAAAAAATGGAGAACATTTTCTCACTAGCAAACTGTTTATGGTTTGCCATCGGATCTCTCATGCAACAAAGCTGTGACTTTTTGCCCAAGTAAGATAATCTAGAGACCCCAACAATTATCTTTTATTAGTCTCAAACTGCCAGCAAGCAGGTTCTAACCAGAAATGAAATTAAGCATGTTTTCGTTAAAACCTGAAAGAGAAAAAACTAATAAAAACTTGATTCGGATTTCAAAACACGCGTTTCATTTCTGGTAATAAAAAAATAGTGAACTCAGCGAAGTCCACAAGAAGAACATAAAAGAGGGGTCGTTCAATCATTCGCCAACTTACTCGGAAGTGAATTTCAATTACGGAACTCGCCTGTTTGAAATGTGTAACTTTTATCCTATATCAAATTAATTACACTCTTGTAACGTTCAAAGATAACGTAATAAGAGTTGTTTGAAGAGGCTGCCAAACGCCGCGCCGGGTCACGGGGCGCGCATAACATTTTATTTACAAAGTACTAAAATGAAGACACGGCAGGAGTTTATGCGCAGCCCTCTTAACTTTTATAATGTTTTTGGTAAACTGGCATTGTTGGCTACGGTTCCGTGTGTTGAAGATTCTCTTAAGTAGTTTGGCAAACGATCAACAGAAACATTGTAAATGAATGACAGGCAGTATTTGGGCGCAGGTTCAGCCCGTACGAGTGGGACTCCCCCAGGAACTGCCTAGACGAGCCGCCGGTGCTGGAGAATCAGTTCACTCTGTTGAACTCGCTGTGGTTCACTATCGGATCCTTGATGCAGCAAGGTTCGGATATCGCGCCGAAGTAAGTCCCAAATGCCACTGATGGTTACAATTCCGCTACAGTAGACCAAATGGCTTATAATTTACTTAACGAATTCAATAAAGACCTAAGCGAGTTCGCCATTTAACGAAATCACAACTAATAAGAATAGGTAAAATTGTTTCAAAGAGCAATCTCGCGGTAATTATAAAACGGAAATGTAGCCTTCAGTTGCAGAGCTTGGATGAAGAACTCCCTTTTACTAATTAGTTTCAAAGCGACCACAGCCCTTTGTGAATTTCAAGCATCGGTAGTCGCCTAGAGCGTCCAATTTAAATAGAGACGTGCCGGCAATTCGACTAGCCTTGGTTTCCATTTCACAGTACTTAGCTAAATACGTACAGTTGATTTAGTAGCTAAATAAACAACTAGTTTCGTGAACGTAAATGATATCGCACCTGACATGACTTCTGTGCTTGTGCAGTATCCACAGCTTGCTGCATCAAAGTTTGTTAGACATTAATCAAATAGATATTGGTTTTACATTCAAGTACCGTCGAGACCGATGGGTTCACACTTGAATGTGAAACAAATATTTAGTGATATTAATTTAGAGATACACAAACTGCATTATTGACACAACACTGGATCACAATGGAGTTGTATGAAACTTTATTTTAAAATTTCCTATTCTTCAATTTACTTAATTCGAATTTGTAAATGTTGAAGTTTCTTTACAGCTCTATAGTGACTTAGATTTCTGTACACGTAAGAGCTCGTTTGTGTGTAATGTAACCTAGTTATTAATACGATGTTGTTTGCACCAGAGCGGTTTCCACCCGCATGGTAGCAGGAATGTGGTGGTTCTTCACTCTGATCATGATATCCTCGTACACTGCCAACCTCGCCGCCTTCCTTACTGTGGAGCGAATGGACTCGCCTATTGAGAGTGCAGAAGATCTTGCTAAGCAGACCAAAATTAAGTATGGTGCACTAAAAGGCGGTTCTACTGCTGCTTTCTTCAGGGTAAGTTTTTTTGCTATTATGACCTTGGGTTGTTAAAATAAAAATCTTGAGAAAAATTGATTTCGTATATTTGAATATGAAAGAAACAGACCTCTATGAATACTATGTATGAGAAGTACAAATTCGTTAAAGTAAAACATTTTAAAATCCTACCACTTTTCGGCCCTAATCAGCTCTCACAAATATAACTTCACACTTTTCACTCAGAAAAAAAGAATATTATTCAACTGTTCAACTGTTGGCAACTATTTTTGCCATCTAACTCAGTTGTAAACTATGTTAACAAGCAATGACTGAACATCCGTTTCTTACGCGAAGCGGCTGCTATCTGACCTAATTAAATAATTACATTATCAGCTGCAAAATACAAAACATTAGCTATGAAATTGAAGCAATAGATTTAATTTATACTAACAGTTTTAATGAAAGCAAAGTAAGCAAAAGAACTATGAGCCAATTAGCATGGTGAGCCATTCGATTATTCTTCGCGACAGCTCACTGAACAATGTTACTTATTACTGTAATTTGCACTTAATTTATTTGCATAACTCATTAAAAACAAGAAAAGGAAATAAACACAGAATTGAGGATACACATATAAGCCAAAAACAAGTGATATAAACACAGAGTTATCTTAGTGCCAGTAACACTGGCTGCAGTTAGGATACGAGGATTACAAAAAACTTTTCAATAGGAAAGCAAGTCTTAAGTACTTTACAAATCTTACGTATGTTCTTAACGTAGGAGCGTGTTGTACGTTCGACACAAATCTAGGCTTTCCAAAATTTGTTTTGTAACTTGGATTTATGTTACGAGTATTTACATAAATAAATATGTAGCACATTTTTGTTAAAATTTTTAAAATACAATTGCTTTAGGTACTGGCTGGAAATTATCGCATGAGGTTACATGTTTAAAGGTATTTTTTTTAATAGGATTCAAACTTCTCTACGTACCAACGAATGTGGTCTTTCATGGAATCGGCTAGACCTTCAGTTTTCGCTACAAGCAATAAGGAAGGAGAGGAAAGAGTGGTGCGAGGCAAAGGTGCATATGCCTACCTTATGGAGTCAACTACTATTGAGTATGTGGTTGAAAGGAACTGCGATCTCACCCAAGTCGGTGGCATGCTGGATTCTAAAGGATACGGAATTGCTATGCCGCCTAGTAAGTTATGGATCTTGTTTACTACTAAATCTAAATTTGGTTATTTATTTCATTTTCTTTATTTCCTTAGGCGTTACGCGTTCGTAAATCGTGCGCGCTGAGTACTAAACCACATACAATGATGCTTAATCCCTTTTAGTAAATTAAATTCTGGATTTGGAAACAATTTATTAAAAGTTACATTTTCAATTTTATGTTCACAAAACTATAAAAAACGACCAAACTCAAAAGTTCAAAGATAACAATACTAACTTATGCTTGGAATAAATGAGAAAACTTTTACAACTGTATCGGCAAAAAGTACCTAGTTTATACCAATATAAACTTTTACGGACGCGGTTTGTCGACATGCGCAAAAGTATTTTTATATAGGGCTTGAAGTATTTCACAATTTTATGTGAAGTACTCTCTTCATGACTATATTAAACGGCCGAATTATGTTTAGACTCTCCTTACCGCACGGCCATAAGCGGAGCTGTTTTGAAACTGCAAGAGGAAGGAAAATTGCACATTCTGAAAACAAAATGGTGGAAAGAGAAACGTGGCGGAGGGTCTTGTAGGGTAAGTAAAAGGAAAACGACGTCGTTAGCTAGCGATGTGATGTGCTCTGCGGAATTTAAGTGTTATAAGAGTTTCCGAAGTCTTTCCTTTACAATGTTGTCTTGATCTTAATATGTAATTAATATTTCCCTTACTTCAACCCCTTTAAATAACATCCAAACATCAGAATACATTTTGTATCAAGTACTTTCTGTTATATTCATTTTCTAATTAGCTTTATAACTTTTCGACCACTAAAGCGTAATGAAAATACTGAAAAGGAAACCTCAAGACAAGAATTTTTATTAAAAGCCCATCGTATTAATTTGCGGCATCTAAAGAACTCGACTGATTTTCCTTGTATCTCACATTTTTCGGGAAGCGTTTCATCACTAAACGTTTATAGGGTATAATGGTGGGGCGAGGGCGTGTGTTATATAGGTATATATTTATAATACAGGACGAGACATCAAAGTCATCGTCAACGGCAAATGAGTTGGGGTTGGCGAACGTCGGCGGCGTGTTTGTGGTACTAATGGGTGGAATGGGCGTCGCCTGCGTTATCGCCGTCTGCGAGTTTGTTTGGAAGTCGCGCAAAGTTGCCGTCGACGAAAGAGTGAGTCCTTTCAAATCCTACTCGGACTAGACGTAGTGTCCATCTATATTTTTGTCAGCGACTAGTGTTTTCTGGACTTAATCAAAAAGGAATTCGAAATGTACTAAAACTACCACAGTCAACATGAGTACACATTTACTAACGCAGCATTTTTTGTTTGTTTGAATAATGGGCATCTGGCAAAGTGGTATTTACTTTATTGATGTCAAGTTGGACCTGTCAGAACAATTTGCAAAATAGTGAATTGGCAAATGGCACATTGCCGATAGAATGTTCGACAAATAAATATTTGAGCGACATTTTTGACGAATGTGATTTTACTTTACGTTGCCGCTGCATGTTTTTTTTATATTTATTTAACATTGATGACTAACAAAACATTTATTTTGTTCTAGGTTTATTTTTAAAATTAATTGGTGATATTATTTTCTGTGAGTTTGTTGACCGTATTAAGTAGAAGCTATCACGACTGTTTTATGTGTTTTGGTTTGTTTTCTTAGCTTAGTTCTAGTTAGATTATAATTATGAACTAGAGAATTGTTCTTTTGAAGCAACTGACTTGATCTTAACCACGTAATAAGCTAGGATAACTTGGAGATGTAAATACCATCATTTTTGGACGATATCTCATATTGTTTTGTTTTTCCCTGCTGCACGAACAACAGAAGGAGGAGGTACGAGTTTTCTAAACATGTTATCGATGTGCATCTGGTGGACGTTCTGTACGGCGTGAGTTTTGTGTGTAGGCGTCGCTGTGTTCGGAGATGGCGTCGGAGCTGCGCTCGGCGCTGAAGTGCCCGGGCGGCGGCGCGGGCGGCGGTGGCGGCGGGCCGGGCGGCGCGCGCGACGGCGCCGGCTCGCCCTACCTGCACTACGGGTTCAGCACCAAGAGCCAGCTGCACTAGCGGCCGGAGCCCGCCGCCTCGCCTCCCAGCGACGTGTAGGCCCTCGGCGGCGGACGCTCCCACACTCCACACGTCGCCTGAACATTCAACACCAGTACGTGTGTGTACGGCCTGCTGTAAATGTTCAAACTAGAAGGTTCGTTTGTCGACTCAAAGTAGCGTAGATGTTTACGATATATTATTGTAAATAAATTCATATCTTATTTGTGTAGGCTAAGTGCTGCTAATGTAAGCGAACCGAACGTTACATATATTATTTATATAAAGTTCCTTTTGTAATAAATCATGATTTGTAGTGACACCCTTTGCCAAATAATCGTGTGCCAAATTTAACGATTTACTATATTTACATTCCCGCTGGTGTTTCCTGACACTTGGCAAGTCTGACGTTATTTTCTAATCCACACATTTTTAACTCTTGTATACATTTATATCGATTTGAGATATACGTTACGAAATAAGTAGGTATATCGATGTTTTATATCTATGAATCGATTAGAATAAATTGACATTTCATTAACTAGATTAAGAAAATGTTAATAATTCCAATTAAATTAATATGTAAATAAATCGATACAATGGTACTGCCAAAGTAGAAATAATTACTAGCAAAATACAACGGATGACATTACTTATTTGTTTGTGCCGAAACAAAAGATTGACATAAAACAATTCTTGTGGAAAATTTTAATGATAATGATGTTAATTGAATATAAACTTAGTGTATAACGAAAATAAATGAAGAACTCATTACATAAAGCATGTGTTACATTAATACTGTATGTCATTGATATCGGGAATTCAATGCGGCTCAAAATGTGCCAAATATCCAGTTCACTGTCTGTACCATATTTTGTAAGTTTACATTGCCGAGTTTAAATAAATAAATTGTTTTATTAATATTGCTGCTGTATTTATTAACCACCGCCCCATAGCAATTACTTTACCTGAAACCGAAAATGTGTTTAAACAGTCTGATATTCTGGCGAAATAAATCATTTCATATAATTACAAATAATATTTATCCGATATGAAATTCTACATCATCATCATTCAACATTTTTATAACAGCACTGCTTCTGTAGTAGAAGCGAAAAAAATAGACAATATCTAAGATTAACATTTATTAAGAAAATCTTGTTATTTACCCCTTCCATTTAAAATATCACAACCATATAATAGAAACGTGATACACGACGTATATAATACCCGAGTAGTAGTTATTAAAATATCAAGCTCGCTAAGCCAACGTTTCCCGCCCAGTCACGGTACTAATCAAATCATAAAATTACACGTAACGCATGCTACACCATAAAAAATTACCCTACCATTTATTAAGTACCTGATACTTGTGGAAATATTGAAAAACCGAGTTCAGCTTGAGTGTGGTTGAAATGGTTTTGTAATACGGGATATAACTGTGCAGAAAGAAAAAATGAGATTGAACTTACCATAAATACATGAGTTAATTTCTATTCTCTTTTTGGTTAAGTACCTACCTACTTATTTTCACCGACTCAGCCTGCTCTGTCCTCAGTTAGGCATGAACTTTACCAATTTTGCACCACACCAGTCAGTCCTTTCTGCAAATCCGAATTCAGTCCAATTCAGTCG
Organism: Autographa gamma; assembly: GCA_905146925.1. Taxonomy (NCBI): domain Eukaryota; kingdom Metazoa; phylum Arthropoda; class Insecta; order Lepidoptera; family Noctuidae; genus Autographa; species Autographa gamma. The sequence continues at coordinate 6,778,063 of LR989858.1, forward strand.
CCTTTTAAGTCGTCAATGTGTCGCGCTGATAGATGGCACATATAGATTAAGTTACCCGAATTCCATTAGATACATTATTTTTATGAAATCAGGAATATTAAAATTAAATGAAATTTAAGAACTAAAGTGTTTGACGCTTATGAAACGTATAAATATTGATCAATTCAACAAATCATTGTTCCATAGTAGCTATGCTCGTGTCTTAATTAAATCATTTATTACCAATATCATTTCAGTGGAATTGACGTAGAACTAAGAATAAAAATAAATAGTCAAGGAGCTAGACACATAAGCCGGATTCAGTCAACGACCATTTAAAGGGATTTTATTTCCTTTATACGAGGCATACCTTTTATGCCCGCCCTTGCAGTAAATCAAAACACCTATCAAATATTGCTTTGTCAAAGACGTAAAGTGTTTCTCTATATTTTATTACAATATATTACTGTATTTCCTATTGCAGTATTTACTATATTGTTAAGGTTCTCGTAAAGTTACAGACATATTACTTTTTATGGGGCATTTGTTTCCTTTGGTCTCTCAAAATGGAATCATTTATAATAATTTTATAGTTCATTGAGTAATAGATAAAAATGAGTAAGTTACAAACCTTTTTGACGAGTTTTGTGTAGTTATCAATTGTTGTGTCATTAACTATAATTCACTTAATTTCGATCTGTTTACACAACAATCAAGAAAAGATTCGCGTAAAATAATTATGTAACGTCATAAATATTTGGGAGTAATATACGTAGACTAAGAAAAAAACTTTTTTTAAGTAAATCTAATGGCGCCCAGCATGGAACATCATTAGAAGAATTTGGAAGGTGCTTTTGTTTTACTTTAAGAATTCCTGTAGTAAAACATTGTTGGTTCAACATAAAATATGTCGTAACACATCATCCCTAAAAAATGAACAAGCTTCTTTTTTTATGACAGCAAAAAGATCGCATGCAATAAAACCACAAAAAGTCAAAGGTCCAGATAAAATTGAATAGTTTTTGTTACGAAGTCCGTGCAAACACCATTTCTTTCATACATAATAGGCCATTTATTACAGCAAAATGTTAGCAATTTATTACGTTCAGTGACGGCTACTCTATTAGGTATACATAGGGAATGCGACCATTCCTAACCCTAAAATGGCCCTGGAAATTGTGTACCCTTATCGCATAACGCTTAGCTCAAGTTACCAGAATTAAGCTATACTTTACATACATCAAGTTTTTAGTACAAAAGGAATTATTTATGTCCTCATATATCAGGCTTCGAGATTATTTGCAAGTGGAGGTAAGTTTGTGGTAAAGGAATATTTTTGACACCTATTACTCATTGTGTTAATATAAACAAACTTATTATTGGTGAGTAAACAGTTCCACAGTACATAGATATAGCACATAATAGCTTAGTGCATAAGCATCAAATAGCTAATAGGTCCACACGGTTATTAACATATTGATGACTGCATACTATAACTAATCTGTTTACTCCATATATATAAGTATAGAACGGAACATTAAGTAATTGCTTTTCTTTGTATGAACACGGACAAAGACAAAGGATTTTACCAAGACATAAAAAGCAGGAAACAATTTAAGTACGTCATAACACTATGCACGAACTACTAACTAAAATATATATTTATTATTCAAATTATTATAAGTAATGGTTAAGACTACAAAAGCACATGTCACAAATGAGCTCAAAAAATGACAATGATTATGGTTTAATTAGATATTGCAATAGGGTCTTCTGTACATTCGACATTAGACAAAAACATTCCCTAAAATTAAACATAAAAATACCCAACACTTTACTACTCTACACATACCTACTACATTTTAGTCCCGCACAAAACATAAAAAAGTAAGTACGCATAATATAATACACGTGTATACGTACGTTAAAATATAAAATTGTAACCGTGTAACAACATAGGTACATTAACAAGGTCCCCAGGGGGTTGTGACAATTCAACGTTAATTAGCCAAAACAAAATGGTGCGGTGTTTGGCGCGAGCGTGCATGCTTCGGATACCCTGTATATTTAGCGGTGTTTACTCTTTGTAACGAACGTCCCACGCTTACTAACGGTATGTCAGTTATATTAACATTTTGTGGAGCACAGATGCGGAGAGGACATGTTTTGTCTACATTATTAAGAACATGGATATCTATTTACTTTTAGGAGACATTTTCTGTTCATTAGTTTATGTCTGTTCATGGGTGTTTGAAATTCAGTTGCTTTAGGATACAAATTCGATCGATGAATAGAAAATTAATTTTAGTGTTAAAAATAATCTTTACAACTGTCTATGATAAAAAAATAAAACTGTATGTTTCCAAATAAGTATGAAATTTATATACAGTGTGAATTGCCATTCAATATACAATAACTTATCACAACAACAATTCATTGCAATTTATTTTCAATCGTATGTAATCTTAAAAGCACTCGCACGATAAAATATAAAATACGAGGTGTAAAGCTCACACGCTTTCCAAATCACAATTTCCAACGATAACCCATTGAGTAGCTACGGGCTTTCCGGTTTCCGGTTAGACGGTAAAGAGGATAAGGGTTTTTGGGACGGCCCGGCCGCTGATAATAACCAACGTTCACGCTTCGTAGCACCTGCTACAGTGCTACGCAATTTATGTTTTTATAGCTTATACTTTTAGTATCTCCGATATTGCTCGCTTACTACGAAAGTCTTCATTTTGATTCAAGTATGAATGTTATAAACCTGAATTCTACGAGCCTTTCGTAAGTGGTTATCTCAGTGAAATCCTTTGAAATTACCTTTTACGTACACGTCTATAAGGTTATTTTAGTATTGATTTTTGTATTGGTATGATTTATTTGTTTCTTTTCTCTTCGGTTTTCTAGTTGAACGAGTCGTGTAGATCGAGTATACGCGTAATAATCACGTACAAGTGTGCGAAGCTTTCGTCGCCGAAGGGCCCTTGTTCTATAGTTCGAGGACAATGCAAACTCATTTGATGATGCAAACGTGCCAAACGTTGGCCTGAATAGTCGCAACGATTTCAAACGTTCCCAGCTTGATCTATAGTAAATCTTGCTCACAGTGAACTCATGTTATGCGTACATTTCGAATACAAATGCATTCAATAATCTGACCTATTTCAATAACAATAGAGGTGATTTTTGGACACCGTAATATAATTAATTAATAATTGGTAGTAACGTTTCGATTGTCGAAATACCCGAATGCTTGTCCTTCTAAACAATGGCTCACAAATTCTCAATTCCTTAATAAACATTTGTATGGCTTATATGCAAAAGCCCTGGCCAGATTTGTATTTGTCAAAGTATTGCGATCTGATACTAACAACCTAAGGCAATAAATAGGACTGGACTCTTGGTAAGCCATTGTTATAAATAGTATAGAACAAAGCTACCGAAGTCAATACTAGCAACATAGAAACGAAACACATTGAAGCGAATTTATAGATATTTGGCCGAAGAATTGTCGCCATTGATGCATTTTATCGCCTCAAGAGGACTATAAAAGTGTACTGTTCTGTTTCAGCGTTATAGGGAATTATATTTAGGTATATACCGATAAGTACTAACAGTTCTCCTCATACATAATACGGGTGGAACACTCTTTTTTATTTACTGAACATTTTCGTGTTATCAGACAGCCAACAAACGTACCACCTGCTCATAAACATACGCTCACACTCACACTCCCGTAATCACACAGCTTCTGTTTCCTACTTCATTCAAATTCGACCTTGAATCCTTGTAAATGTAGCTCAACAAAAAAGCGGCGCGAATGGCCAAAAACAAATTTAAATTTAAATTCTTTTCCCCAATGCATCTGGCGTCATTATGTTTACACGACCGGGTTACCAGCCAGCGTTTAGTATAAATTAATGACCGCGGTGTAATCACATTACCCCGTTGGGTCAGTCAACAGCAAAAAGTGTTGCCACAAGACTTCCGTTTTAATTAAACTACCGCTTGATGAATGTCTACTGAAACAAACCGTTTTAATGATGCTCGTGAGGTTACTATATTATTTGCGTTTTGATTTAAACTTGCTTTAATGTTTTTTTTATTTGATTCTAGATATCACTAAATAGTAATGTAACACAAAATCTACTATAAGCAATTCTTTAAACTTTTTCTTAGTATATCCTAGTTGTGGTTGCTGTCTTTAGCTGCACTGTTTCTCGCCTTAATTACATTTTTAAGCCTGGCTAGAAGCTTCTTGTGGTCTCGAAAAGAATGGTATATCTTTCATTTAGTACTTATTATGTCTAGGTACATTGAACTTACCACAGCTTATGACCAATAATTAAGTTAAATACTGGATGACACATATCTATTGATTTGGAACCATGATACGTAGCTAAGCATTATATGTAGTACATAGGTACAGAAAAACAGCATATCTACCTTTCCATATGTACCAATGTTTACACATCATTATTTGGCATCACGGTAATTACAGCGAGATATGCATGGTCACATAATTCGATACGCCTACAATCTCTCTCCTGCCATTAACACCTATACAACTGTGTAAAATCATAGGAAACAAAATATGGCACTTTAAATGTATTAACGCCCCTGGTTTTTATTCAACATCTAAAGTGGGCAACCATTATTTTAATCTGTGAACATTTATTTTATCCTCGTTGCAAAAAATTTGGCATTTTGGTTAAGGCAAAAAATAGGTCACTCGTCTGGCTAAATTGTTGGGAGATGTCCTTTAGCGAAGAATGTCTCGCCCTTAGTTTTTGCGCTAATGTAACAATTTTCACTTAAGTACTAGACAATTCTAGGAAATTTTGAGGAGGATATATTTTGAGCACAAACTGCAAACCGCTAAAATCACAACGATACCTTTTTTTTCGCACTAGTAAAAACAAAACAACATCAAATAATGCCTATTTACACATTACTCCGAATAATAGGCATTTGTTTTCGATTAAACGTCATAAAATATTCGGCGCATAAAAAAAAATATGCATAAGAAATAAGAGACACATTCAATGAAGACGAAAGCTGAAGTTTCATAACTCATTGTTCCTCATTAACTGATCATGTTCAAAACAAAAGAGTTAACGCTGTTAACATCCGATGTAATTTATATCTTGGGACCATAATCCCTATATACCGGTATATGTTCACAAACTGCTATCGCTGAAAGGTACTTTAAATGCAAATCACGTTGTAGTTCCGACCGTCCATCGCTGCCGGCACTGTAATCAATATTATTATGTAATCAATTTATTTATTAACATGATTTATGATTGAACTTTTACCTCAAAAGTTTCAATAAACTCTTATTTGAGTTTAAAAATAAACACTGTATCAGAATGACTTTGTACGGGCTTACATTACACATTATTGCATAATTAATGAGCCGTGTTTAGATTATATCTCATTTATAATCGTGTTAAAATGATCACACATGGTTTCATACATATTTCATGACGCAAACCTTATCAAAGGATTCCCTTCTTGCTTGCAAAAGTTACACGTATATGAATTTCATGAATTACAATATGATCATTTGACTGCGAAGCTCTGAACAAAGTTTACTCTGAAGCGACACTTACATAATTTGCGATACAAATTATACGAAATATTAAAACGATATTACAGTCGTTTCCTTTTTACATTCTAAAGGAAAATTGGACTAGCTGCCGCGAGCAGCTAGGTCGCGGAACGTAACATCTAGTATCATTTCCTGCAGAAAAAATATAATTATACTTCCTTTTAAACAAAAATTCTTTCATCTTTCATCTTTGTTAAAACATTAGCATTTTAATAACATTTCTGTATAAGGATTTTCTCAGAACAAACATGAAAAAGGTATGTTGTAAAGATTCAAATCCGCTTTGGAAGACTTTATTCTCTATCACACGAAACTTGTATAGATAGTGCCTTTGTTACACAATGCCTTTCAGTAAAAAGATCTACCTTTTTCTCACTAAGTGAAAAGTTTGGACCGAAAAATTTAATTTAACAATACGAATCCGAACTTCAAAGAATAAGTTCGGTAAATATTTTATGTTCGTAATTTACAACACACTACCTTTGATTTCAAAAGTACATAGCGGTATACTTTATACAGTTAGGTAGCTACCTACATTAAAATTTGTTTCAAGGTCTACATATAAAGTTCCATGTATCGTGTGTACAAATACATTCTATATACAATTATACTAATACCACAAACGTATTCAAAGTATCGGATACGACAGGGATTAGTTGCTAACCGCATCATTATCTCAAACATTCAGAACAAAAGACAGTCGCTATAGTAAGTCAGCGAGGATCATACGTTCTCTAAAGACCTTTGTTTCTTACGAATACGAATAAAATTTTCAGGCGCGCCTTGCCGCTAGAGCACTTCTTAAAGACAATAGTGGCACAAAGTATGTCAGGCAGTACGTCACACCCCTAGGGATGTGATTGCAGAGCGTTAGAAATACCAGGCAAGTTTGTACGATTTGACGAGCCGGAGGGATGGGTAAATTGACGACGCTAGAATACGCCCCGGGGAAGGCATTCTCACAAATAAGTTTAGACACGTGATATCGAAGCTGAAATATCGTTACTGAGCAATAACTTATATAATACGTCTGCACATAAACCCGGATATTTTTCATTTGACTAGCAGATACTGTAAACAAAGAATACTTACAGGAAAATGTTCGCTGCTGTTGTGATCCGGTTAAAAGATCCGCTTGTTTACAAATGGTTGTTGGGATCCGCCCAAGGGACTTGTTTTAAGAATTAAATTGAGCTCGGCTTAAAATAATGACGGAATTTTTCCTAAGAAAACATTGCGAAGCAGTTTAAGCTATTCAACGTAAAGTAAATATTTGTCGCTTAAGTTGAGCACTGCTGAGGGTGATACAGTGTTAGTAGCTAACTTAAGTAACTTTCACAATTTAAGTTAAGACGGGCAGCATAAAATAGAATTTAGCTTACCATTTTAAATAACTAATTCGTTGAATATTAAACACATGATATTAAAATGTTACTATCAATAATTTTAAGTCAATATTGTCTAGTCAATAAAAAATTGATCAATATTAAATTTTTCGGATTAACGTTTATGGACTGGCCTAAACACAAACCTAAATATTTTTTATGAAGTTTTGGTACACTGTTACGGAATTTTAGGAACATTTATAATTTCTGATTCACATTTTACGAGTGAAAATTTATATTTAAACAATTACATAAATCCATATTTTGTTTAAATTAACCTAGCAAATTTAGAGTTAAAAGAGTCAGAAAACAGCAAAATGAATTTAAGCCTTAATTAATTAAAAAGTGTAGTAACTAACTATTATCTACTTAAACATTCGAAACCTTTCAAAGATACCCAAATAACAACTATCGATAAACTGTGTAAATAAATACCAACAAAATCTTTTACGTCTCTATAAACTTATTATTTTCGAGTTCATATTCTGACACGTTTCACCTTTGTTTTATGCGTTGTTTTATTTACCCTCACCTTTACTCGAGAATACATCATAAATGTTACAAAACAGCATAAAGCGTCTCAAAGAAACTTATTTTAGTGTAAACATATTCCCTTTTTCATGTAAATGTTCCTTTAGCGAGTGTCAAACAGTGAAGCGTACGTTATTTTACGTTATAACATCGATGATATGACGCCTGAGGCAATATTATGACAGTTTAGATTCTTGAATGTTGCCGTGACTTTTAAAGGGGTAGAGTTATACAAATATGGCACGTAAAGATTTAGAAGAAGTTTATTTTAGATACACGACTCTAAACTGACGCGAGTGTTAAAATTTAAATTGGAAGGTCCTGAATTTTTTGTGTTTATAATTTATATGCGCATATTTTTGAAGCGTTTTATTTCAAATTCTGTCAGCAGTTCATGTCATTCGCTTTTGTTTGTGTTACAAACGCTGTCAACCTTTTTTCGGTTCTGTCATTGGCACGATATCTATATCTTTTTTACTTCGAAAACCGTTCCGTTGAACTTCAACAGTTCATTACATGTCCCTAAGATAGGCATGCATAATTTATCAAAGGAAATGTTGCGGGTGTGATATTGGTACTAACCCTAGTCTGATAAATAGTTCCTAAGATGGTGAACCACGCTTCGCTCGCAAATGTGTATAGAGCTGCTCGTTAGCGTGTCAGCCACAACCTATTAACAAGGCACACTAATTATTTAGGACGTGTTGCTACTCGTATTTGCGTACCTACTGCTGAAAGCCTGAGAGGCACTGCTATGGTAATATTAACGCATCACATTAACTTATTACGTATTCATGATGTATTGCATACCGTGTGTTAGTAATGTTCTATTAAGCTTAAGAAACTGAGCAAGTATCGTATGAGAAATGTTTCTCTTAGTTACTATAGTATGTTCTGACATAATCTTCTCAATTGGTATCATGCAATAATTAGGGTAAAGGTGAGCGCTTATCAGATTATAAGCATACGTATTAATCTAGGATATTCGATACCTCCCCTTAGAAACAAAGACATGCTTCGCTCTAAAATAATAACAGCTATTATCCAGTGATATCAATCCATCAAATTAATTCATGGCATGAACTGTCTTCAATAACTCTAAATCCGAGGAAAACAATTAATCAGTTATTACACCAAAACTTCATCGCCCTAGAGCTTTACAAGCACTAATAGTTCTCACTTCGAAGTGATTATTGACTTAGGTTCTCAGAAACAACTAGCTCCTAGATCACTTTAAAATATTTTATATATTTCCATATTAAATCCAGTGTATCAAGCAACCGTTCATACAGAACCTTGTTTTATGAACGAGGCTTATAAAGTATCTTTATGACCCGTTTAATATAATTAAAGTGGATATCTAAACAGTCCGACCCAAATAAATTTTCCCAAATTAAACAGCTATAAATTAACCTATGTTGTACTGATAAATTATTGGTTGGTATATAGGCCTGTGTTTTATATCATACGTATAATCATTTTGTAGGTCATAGGTTTATAAAACTGTTTAGTATATTTCTAATCCATTAATTTATTAATACTATAACCCTGAACCTTTACATTAACCTGTCGGGTCAAACTAAGAAACTTCTTCAAAGTTCATAAATGGATTTTTAGTATTTATAGAAGTCTTAGAATAAAACTGGGAGATGAACTTTTTGATCTTTATTAATTGAAAACAAATCGCTAGCTAACTAACAAACGAGAAATCGCTGTAGTCAAGAGAAAAAATAAAAAAGAAAAAATAAATGTGTGAAATTATGAGACAGATTCCGCATTCCATATTCATTTACATTATGTGTAGACTGTAGGTTGTACTTTATGGATAATTTGTCTTCTAGAATTACATCTGTTCTCTACCCTTGTGTGTTTAATTATTATCTACCTGGTGAAATTGGAAACAATGAATCGCCTAGTATTCTTAGGTCTTGACGTAAAAACATTAGCCCCTACAATAGATTAATGTTTCGTGTTGTAGCCTTCATGCCTACAAACTTTTTGCTGAATCAACGCGCGAGTATTCGTGTTCTATCTCAGTTCTATCAATGTATGAGCGTTGTACGAACGTCAAAATTTACAAATATATGTCACGATTTACGAGTTAGAAAGCTCTATGGAAATATTTTTGTGTTCCAGTATGTTTATAGCCTTTTACAGCACATAACGTTGGATATACACTTTTCATCAAAAAAATCGAAACACCTCGCAGTTTATGATTTGATAAGGATTATCAGAAAAATGTGAATATTCAGGAATAAATGTAAAATGTCTTTTAATAGTGAGTAGTATGAGGTTTTTAAATCCTAATGTTAATGATCTAAATTCAAATTAAGTCTTCATAGGTTTCGTATTTTGTATAATGAGTAATTTTTACCCTGTATGGAATATGAAGGAAAGGGGTAAAACACACGCGTAAATGAAAAAAAATGTAAGAAACGTTTATTTAATAACTTGTATTCCCTCCGCGAGCTCTTATTACTGCTTCCATACGGTTCTTCATCGATCGGATGAGAGTCACGATCACATGTTGTGGTATATTATCCCATTCCTCTTGGATTGCATTTTGCAGCTGGCTAAGTGTTTCTGGGGCTGGATCTGCTGCTCGAATTCGTCTCTTTAATTCATCCCATAGATGTTCAATGGGATTCATGTCCGGGCTTCTTGCTGGCCATACCATAATGGAGATACCGACTTCGGTAAGATAATCTCGTACGACGCCCGCGGTGTGAGCTCTAGCATTGTCGTGCATGAATATGAAGTCGTTGCCAATAAAATGTGCATAAGGCATCACATGAGGTTCAAGACACTGTTCGATGTACCGATGAGAGTTTAGTGCAGGCAGCCGTGGCCCAGACACAAAGGCAAGTTCTGTCTTACCGTCGGCGCTGATTCCTCCCCAAACCGTCCACGAACCGCCACCATAGCTGATCTTTTCTTCAATGCAGCATTGTGCAAAGCGTTCTCCATCTCTTCTGTAGACCTTGTTCCTTCCGTCGTTACCATACAGCATAATTTTACACTCATCAGAAAACAGTACTTTGCTCCACTGAAGGTATGACCAAGTAAGGTGCTCGCGTGCAAAGTTAAGGCGCGCTCTTCGATGGTCTGCAGTTAATTTCGGCCCATTCGCTGGCTTATGCGGTGCCAATCCGCGTTCCTTCAACCTTCTTCTTATTGTAGAGTCACTTACAGCTACTCTTCGTACAACGCAAAGCTGCTGCTGCAGTTGAAAAGCGTTAAGGCGTCGATTTCGTAAAGAAGTTGTTACAATAAATCGATCATCTCGCTCAGAAGTGACCCGATTCCTGCCAGATCCTGAACGGCGCGTGAACGAACCAGTCTCCCGATAGCGTTTGTAGACTCTATGAACAGATGATAAGCTTAGATGCAATCTTGCAGCCACAACACGCTGACTAAGTCCAGAATCCAGCAATGCCACCACTTGGGCGGCTTCTGCGGGCGAAGTATCCATATGTTTTAGAAAAAAAAGTTTTTTCAGACATCCCAAAGTCACAGTAAATGCAATAAGAAACAAAAAGTTTAAAGACAAGCGCTAATTTTTAGTTTTTAAACGAGAAACGTACTCCAACCCTAAATACACATTTGTCTCAAAACAGTGATTAATTTCATTTATAGGATAAACAAATGAAATTCTTATTTCGAATTTTGTTTTTTTTCTTCTTACTGTAATGACCAAACTGACAGCTACACAATAATGTTTTTTTTTCATGGAATTAATTATCTTTTGTAAAAAATTAGGACAAAAACAATAAAAACTAAAGTGTTTCGATTTTTGTGATGAGAAGTGTATTACAGTAGTAAAATGAATAGATATCATATTTCAGATTAAATTATTTAAAATTTTCTTTTTTTTTATTAAGGTAGTTTATATTGCGTTGAGGACGCATATTTAACCAATAATGTACAAATATGTATTGATAGCAGTTTAATTTTAAAAGAGAAACCTAGCGAGTTTCATTCCGAATCTTTTCCATACGAAGGACACTTTGGCACCGTGCAACTAGAGATTTTAACGTAATGATTCTTGAGCTCCTTTTTTTGTTAATAAGAAATACAAAAAACGATTTTGAATTTATTTACTATGTTTTAGGTACTTGTATGTATCCTGTATTGAATTATAATTTTACTACGACTAGTTACAATGAAGCCCATGCAACCAAACCGTAATACAAATCTAGGGATACATTAAAATAATATTTTAACTACCGCTGCATAGAACTTTCAAAACCAAACTCCAAATTCAAAACAAAATATCCAACTCACATCTCTATCCACATTTCTTCAATCACAAAACAATCTAAGCGAACAATAACAAGACCACACATCTACTAAGCCTTCTATTTTCCGGATACCAAGGCTAGCACGACAGGTGGAATCCATTCCCAGCTTTTGACAATCGGTCGCCATGCAAGCAATTGCACGGGACAGTACGTTGCACGCGAGCCGTCAGGAAAATCTCAATGGTTTTTTTACAAAGCTTCGTCATCGTCAGTAGGATAGATAGCTGTGAAATACTCGTTCGCTGCACAGATAGTCAAAGCCACAAACTGTTGCAGAATATAAATTCGAATTTGGAATTAATTTTTTTTGTTTTGTTTTTTTCATATTAAGGCTTTCTCTGGGTGGATTGCCAGTTATTAAGATAAATTACATTAAATACTACTTAATTTGAGCTTGTAAGAAGAAGGTTGATATAAGTTTTTAGTACATTGGCTGGACCAAGAGGGAAGAGGTTATTATGAGATGTTAACGGTTGATAATGATAACGGGTATGTGTTCCAAAGTCTAGTCTACTCTACTGGTTCAAAAAATATTGAATTGAAGCTATTTAATATTTTTTTCTACAGTAGGAGTGGAGACGAGTTTGGAACACAGAATCGGCAATAAAATTAATAACTCATTATATTATCATGATTAAATGAACCCACAAACCTCTTAAAGGAATATGGTTATGGCATAGTAATTATGTTTAGCTTAATATATTCTATTTAAATTTAAAAGAAAAGTAAAAAAGTCTGCTTTTGAAAACGCAATTAGATACAAAGAATTCGTATTTGTAACAGTTTAATTTAAAAGTACTGAATTTAAAACAACATATTAAACATTTCTCAACAAATTGCTTGAACAATTTCGGCGAAGCAAAGTTTTATATAATTGGTGGTAATAAAATACTTAATCTTTGTTCAGCCTTCAATTTTAGCACTATGTTTTACAGTTCTTAAATATAAAGATTCCCAGATAAATCACGAATACATTACAGCGTGCTGCAATTTATATCTGAGCACATCTACAAGAACAAATGAACGGATAAACGTTAAAACCGCAACTACCAAACCTAACATCAGTGGGGAAGTACAACCAGTGACTGTGACCCCTATGGCTTACTGTTCCCTATACAATGAACTAAGGAAGCAAACAACACTCACAGGTCAGGAAGAACTGGTCTTAATCGATAGTACGCTTCCCTACTAATCAGGATATTTCGTGGCAGGATGTTGTTTATCCGGCGAAGACAGAATCAATCAATTCATCACACTTTGCCTTCAGCTTAACGGTAGTAACCCCTTTCTGTACATCGTCTATCATTGTTTTGTTTTTCTTGAAGCTACAATCTTCAATACTGATCTATTTAACGTTTTTTTTTGGCGGCAGAGAAAAGCAGTTAAAAAATTGTGTTTCATGGTCGTCCATCGATTCCAAAATTTTAACTGCAATTTTGGGCTTCCGAAATAAATAAGGATAAAAAATTTGGTTTCTTTTAGTACATACGTGACCTTTTTACTATTTGTTTAGTTATTCACAATCGCAACTCATTCAGTAGCACCTAATTCCATCATACCCTATTCTAATTGCTTTCATTTTTGTAAAGCATCAAAAGAGCTTAATGATCGTCGTTACATGCGCGTTATCTTAAAGAACAACTGTGATCTGATAGATATTATTCCTTTGAGATACGAACAAAGGATATTCTTTTCGTATATTTTCAAAGTAGGTAATTTGCGGAATATTGCGAACACGCTTGTTATCCCACGAGGCGTGTCGAAAGTGCTCTTGAAAAGCGAAAGACGAAAATACATACATTCACATAACTACTAGACTAATTCCTTCATTCGATACAATTTGACGTACATTATATTTCTTGTAAACTGTTTGGCCTTGTTCTTTAAGTATCCCGAAAATAACTTATTTTGTTACTGACTTTTTCGCTTTTCTCATTCTTATTCAATTGAACTCACGCATAGATTTCACACTACAGAATTGTTAACAAGTTCTAACTTGTGTTAAGAAACATTTAATTTAGTTAAGCTCTTAGTAACTAAAATCTTCCTTCGAAGCAACCACCTATATTAATAACACGGCAACCACCAACAACCGGCAAACTAAACCCAAATTAAATTATATTACTACAGGAGTAATTAATGTGATAACCTCGTAGTTTCAGTTTAATTATACGATTTAAACCAGTTATTCTAACCTTAGATGATCCTTACAAGATTTGAACTTTGTTTTAGTTCCCTTCTCAATACATAAGAGTATTTAGAAAACTGAACAGTTAAGAGTTTTCATTCCGATTCAGTTTATCAATACTGTTTGCATGCGGCACCAATACAAAAAATACTAAAAGTTCGCAATCCAGAATGCAACTCAAAGAGCAAGTTACGGGGCTGTGGAGCTTCCTAAAAACCGCACAAACTCCTCCATTCACAAAAGTCATATTTCAACCCTACAACTGCTCGGAACATGTAGATATAAAGTCAGTGCTCCAGTTATGGGCAAGCGAGAGTTACGTTCGCCTCGAATCGTTCAAAAGTAGTGTAAAAATGGGAGCGAAATTCGTATCTCTGGCCGCAATCCAAGCGGTCACCACTTGACTGTCAACACCAAAACTGCTTATTCCATTTTTGCAACAACTTAAGTGACGTTTAATTAAAATATTTCAGAAAGAAACTTGACGCGGCCTTTTATTTTAGTCAGCAGTGCTGTTATTCTTTTGGGCTAAATTAAGAGCGTTAGAATTATTTTTGTATCTTTTGAATACGTGGTTTAAAATAGTACGAATACCTAAAACAATAGCATCTAACCACAGTATAGATACCTACTCTGTCTACAACAACTGCATATTTCCCTTGTTTTTTTTTGTGCGTGTTATATTAGCTAACACTTTAAGTTAGCGATCTCTATACATTCCTACTTGAAATTTCCTTATTAATTTTTTTCGTTAAAGGCAGTATACTGATAAAATTTAATACACTCTATTCACTGAACATGACATGACATTATGATTGTTAATTTTGGCCCCTTACTCCTTTCGCTCGTTTTACACTTCAAGCATCTATGCATATGCGTCAAAGTAAGAAACCAAATAATAAGCTTAGCTTTTATTTAATTAAAATACCAATAAAAAACAACATTACCAAGTTCGAAATTGTTAAATATGCAGACAATGTAATCTGCTTTATCTTTTAGGCACAAAATTATTTAAAAGTAATAATGCGTCTCGTTTATGCAAAAAGTCTTGAACACCATTAAGTCAAACTTCAAAATTAATTCGTCAAAAGAGCAGTTTATGCCCAAAGTTTGGTTCGAGAACTCATTAAGAGAACAATTTAGCCTGCTGTCTCATCAAGCATCTATTCTGCATATTACCTTCAGCTAACATAGATCTAAGTACTAACATCGTATAGCAACCACAATAAAACCTTCATGTTGAAGAGGTAATGATCGAAAGAAAAAGCAGTTATTTTTATTTTTTTTAATTATATTTCGATCTGATTTCCTTAGTGGGTAAGTGTTTGGCCTTTCCGTTAAGTGCCATTCGATTGCCAAACGAAACCAAGAATTGTGAGATCTTAAGATATTTTTCCGATACTAATAATACGCGAAAAAAGTCGATTAGATTTTTGAATCTTTTGTTGACATTTGAAGACATAATTATGTCACTAAAAACGTTCTTTGTTTTTTTATCAACGGCTTGTAAAGATTCTTGTGCCAGTTTCATTTGATTATTTATTTTGGGTGTGTCTATACAATACAGTGTTAAGTCGTTGCCTACAACAGTCAGATACAGTTACAAAGGAGTGTGGTCTAGCTCAACAAGGGTACAAGCAATATCTTCGACACGAATAATAAATGAGCCACGGACATGTTTAATAGGGGATACATACCTACGTAATATGTATTATAGCTAACCTTTTAAAACTGGATCAATAAGATTAATAACCTACGGAAAGTTTAGAATTTATAAAATATATTTTTTGTGGAAGAGCGAGTCTACAAGATATAAAGGTTTTATACTCATCATAGTTAATCAAATAATCATATTATATACCTTGATTTTCCGATAGTGGTATTTAAGATAAATGCTACTTAATAACTTAAAGATAGTTGCAATGATAAACCTATTTAGAAATAGCTACTCTTACCTAATGTAGCCGTGATGTTATTCTTCTACTGAACTAGATCTTTATTCTATCTACATTTGTCTGTTTTGTCTGGTCCATAAAATAACTCGAATAAAAAACATTTTTGTTTTTCATTTGTTTTCCTTTGTGCTACGTTTGCGATTGTAAGTCCCAATCTACCAATAGAAGCGTTGAGACTAATTCTCCAACATGTTATCGCAAGTTTTATTTTGTTGCCTCTCTTCTCTCGATACTGTCTTGTAACATTTTACTTGGCTTTATTTTAAGCCCGATAATTGTGGGTAGATATTTAATAGTACAGCCTTTTGGAGTTTAAAAAGCTTTTTCGTTTTAAGGTCAGCTCTAATGATATGAAAGTACGCCTATAACTCAATCAATATAATTTACTTTACTTCTTAAAGCTGTACGTTAAGTACGTTAATTCAATTTATTATAATCAGGGAGTGCTGACAAAAAGGCTATCCACTCTGTGTGCTTTAAAACTTAGAAAAGTAAAAAAGGTCATAATTGTTTTTAAATAATTTCTCATCCATTATCTTCCTTTTAATGGCAGGTGAGGCGAGTATGAAAAAACGAAGACTCGAAATGGTAAACGTTTATAAGAAGGACTCTTTAACTAGGAATGGTTGTTTGCCGAGGCGCTAGGTGCCTGCCATTGCCAACGGCCAACAAACTCAACCATATTTTTCTTATTTCTGCATCGCCCAGTCCAGTTCCTCTTGCAATCCAAACTTTTAACTATTAAAAATGTCGTTGCATTTTTGCGCCACCTTTTTCCTATTAGTTTGTGATTTTAACTTGAAGAACTGTGAAATATTTTATTTGTTTGTTTGCTATAGAATGCGTATTATAAATAAATGGATGGATTATATTTAAAAAAAACGAACAATCTTTATAAGTAACGTACAAAGTTTAAGTACGGACTAGGTAACAAAAGTGTGTCTAGACCTATAAAGCAGCAGGTAGCTTAAAGTCATTAGCTTCCGCTACATTTGTCGATACAACCTACACAGCTGACTAAAACCAGACGTAAAGTAAAAAGCGAAGTAGGGTCGTTAAAGGTTTCACGACAGGGAATAAAAACATATTCCGGGAATGGGCGATCCCGGCAGTATATTATTTCTTTAGCATCGACGCCAAAGGTTGTTGACTAATGTCCTCGCAATGTGACCTTATATTTAGGCGGGACCTTTGTCTTCAATACGTCGCCATTTATCTTACGGTTTGGAAGGGCCCGTCGGCAGTATAATTAAATTGTATGAGATTTTTTACCTCTGTATGACGTAATAAAACAAATAACACGGTTTGATAAATGAGGTCTTTATTTATTGTGTCATTTTTGCAATTTAACTGTGACATTTCACGCCTGTTATGATTTCTTGATACTTGAGCCATATAGAAGAGTTAATAATACATCAATGAAAGTTAAAGTGTCGCCTACGCAGTCTATTGTCTATGAGAGCTATTGTGGAGCTAACGGCAAGCGATACCCTTTCTTTGATATTCTCTTTTAACACCTTTCTGTTTCATCTCACATACTCACGTTAAATATTTCTTACACGGATAATATGTCGCATATTCTCTAGTGAGGAAACTACAAAGCAAGAAAAAATCTCATAGACGTCAAGTACCTACGTAGTAAGGAGTTCACAGGATAAATAAATGATTGATTCCTTTGGCTATTTTCTCCATATGTTTTCGTGTATGTAGGTATAAATTTTGTCTGATGTGTTACACAAAAATATTCATAAAGCACGAATCTATTTCAGTAAAAGAACTAAAAATCGAGTTGCCTATTTTTATGTATAATTAAGATGATTATATAAAACACTTGGAAGCTAAATAAATGGACTAGCTTTGGTTTACGGAATAACTGACATTGAATAAAGAAAAGATAAACTATTCAAGATGAATTATGGAACAGGGCTGATTAGATGAATCAATATTGTCTAGAGTCCTAGTCCAGACTAAGCATTGTTGTGAGTATTAAAAGGTAAGTAAATTGATTGGCTGTCGACGTTTTCCTAAATTACCATCTATTAACTTTGGAATTAAAATAGAGATTGATTAAAGCGATAGTAAAATCAAATAAATTATATATTGTAATTTCTTATTTACATTGTATAATTTAATTATTCGTTATCAATTATACAGTGTCAATAAGAAATTAAAAACGTTTTACCACACAAAATAAAGTGGTAGTTTTAATAAAATTATTTATAATTAGGTAGGTGATAAATAGTAATAAAATGCAAACAATGTTTGCATGAAAATTAAAATAATTATATATTATAATACTGTAGCTGATTTGACTCTATTAAAACATAAAGGGTTCACAAACAAACAAGTAATACTACAAATGAGGTGGTGTAAAATAAATATTATTATTAATTAGTGAATTGTTACGATGGAAGAAAATTCTTCTTATATAAAAGCCTGTAAATGTGGAACATTCCGGCCTTGATTCAAAATTACACAAATTGGAAAATGTTTGTCTTGAACAACTAATTTTATTAAGTTTTCTTATGAAGTTTGCTTAATTATACAATACTGTTATTGAACCTTTTCCAGGAACTGTTATAACTATGAGCGATAGAAACGAACAAAAACATAAAGGATTTTTCTTATAACTTAAGTGTTCAGATTATAGCAGGCTACATGAATAGCGCCTTTAAATCGATCCGTAATACTCCAGATTATTCCAATAGAATGATTTGACGGATGAGTTTGGTGACATCACTGGATTTAACAATCACCCACTCCATTAAGCTTTTAAACGAAATAAATCAAAGTCAATTATAAAACATGTAGTCAACTGTTTTGTTTGAAAAATGGTTAACAGCAATTTGTAACGCATTTTAATTACAAAACCACTAAAGTTATTTTATGATAAGTACTATTCATCAAAAGTCTCAAAATTATTAAAATAAACAAAATAATGATTAAAGAATAAATAAATAATAGTATATATATGAAATATATAATATATATATGGTATAATGCCACATTTAATGTAAAACTTATATCTGTATGAGTTCATAGTATGGTTTATAATATAGGTCTGTTGTCAAACAGCTGGTCAAAGGCCTCTTCTTATACGTAAAGAGATTGTAATACAGGAATTGTTTTAAAATAACATAAGAAAAGGGCTCCGCTTTCCTGGAAAATTCGACACTCTATTTTAATTCTAAAATTCCTATGTAGGTAGAAAATAAATATACCTATCACCTAGATACACGTCCATTCTAAATTTTGACAGGATATTGGTTCGATACGTTAAAAATATATGGTAGAATAAATCAAGCGAGTTTCCTGAACGTCAAAGCTGTTAAAAGTTTATTTAATATCAATATTTTAATCTGATTATTAAGTATAAAAATACAACTCTTATGGCACAAGTGAGTAAGTCTGTTTGTGACCTCATTTTCCAAGTTTAATACCACGTATTAAACCTTTTACCTTTATGATAAACTATGCGTAGGTTTACATAATATTTTTGGGGTCTCGTATAATCCATAAACAATACTCGTAAGTAAATCCTAAAATAGTTGGAAGCCCTCCTACTCTCTTCTTAAATAACTTCGAGGGTTCGTTTTCATTTACCCAGATATTATGTAACGAAGCCTAAAATGTAAATACAAATTGGCAAAATAAAATGGTAATGCTACCTCGCTTGGAGTGCCTTATTTAATTCGCTCGAAAGGAGCTTCAACCGTGATGTTGAATACTGCATTTCGTATTACTTAACAATTTTAATAACGTGCTTCAAAATTAGCAGTCGAGTGTGTAATGTACCTTATTTGTGCTGTAAAGAGTAAACAAATTAACATGGCACAAGTGCTTTATGACACGGAAATGAGAATGGCCCGAGCCGGCCTCGCCCCGCGACCGGGAAACCGTTTGAGTACTAGGAAATTGAGTTGAGTCGAGTTACGGCACCCGAGCGAGATGCAAATGTGTATGCGTGTAATGAACGCTTACGTATTCATACTTACGAGTTGTCACGTCTACTTGAGCACCCAGCTTCCCGTCGTGACACGCTCTCGTCTTGTATTACAGATACAACACTAAATTGGTCTCGTAAATGTATGTCACATACAACAACTGAACGATCTATTGTGACGGATAACTTTATGAATTACAACAATTTTCCGATATAATTTTACAGAACTTCTCTTTGCTTATATTATTGCTTAATACGTAAAATTGTAGTAAAGACATATTTCCCTTCGGTTTTTAAATGAATAAAATAAACTTAACTACACCTGGCTTAACTACTGCCAAAGGGCAGTAGTTAATACGTTACACAGCTTAATCTACAAAAATTGAAAATCAATTTCCTGGAACGGTATAAAATGTTGATAAACATCCAGATAAAAAAAGGAACTGGCGAAAAGATTACTTTCGAGTAATGGTAAATCATATAATCAATTTTACTCCAAAAGTTCTGTAAAATTTATAACTTTGAGCCTAAAAAGTTTTCCTTTTTCTTTGAATTATTGTCTTATACATTTGGAGTTCCACAGTTCAGTAGTAAAATTTTATCCTTTATTTGTACTCTAGACTTTTCCGTGCCGTTTGTAAGCATATGGCATGTGTAAGCTTTTTTGGACAGAGTTTGGTCGGCGTCAGCCTAAAAGTATTAACTGCTGAACAGGCAATATTCCGTAGACATTGGTCATGCCTGACTTGGCATATGGTTCCTTCGACAGAACAGACACAAATGTACAAACTTCGTAGCATACATTAGTTGATCGTATAAATACGTGACATTATTCAACAGCTTTCCCAACAAAGAAATAGTTCCAGGCATCAATAGAGTTGGTTTAATTATAACTTACTTGTTATAGACAGCCTTTACTCACACATTTATACACCATTTCATTGAGCGTCTAAGTAGGTAACTCATAAATAAAAGATGCTTCAATAATAAGTCCCGCCTAAAAATAATACGGAACTGTTTACAATTGTAGGTGTATGTTCGACAGAAACTTGAACGCCTTTCAATCCTTCTGTTTTTAGGCAGTCATCAATCTAATCTACGTGATTTAACTTTCTAATGATACTTAAAATTCTTCTTGGTTCGAAGCTTTTTGCGTAATTCTGTTCGTTGAGTTCGCTGGGTAAGTTTTCATTGACCAAACCTGGCAGAAAACTTTGATAAATACCATAAGCCTTTTTTTGTTGAAACGAAGCTATCGTAAATGTTCAATTCATGATAGGTAAAGTAAGTTTTTAAGGAACATTTTGTGAAACAGTTGTTTGAGCTATGTTCTCGACGACAATATTATAATTATGTCATCAGCAAAATATGTCAAAGTAAACTTGCAAAGATTTCGTTTTGTCACAGCAATTGTTTTTGTGGCATGATTCAAAAGCATTGGGATAATGTAAAATTGCAAAAGCACCCCTTTGAATTTTCACTGTATTGCCTTATACAGACATGAAATATTACATGCGTGTAGCTCAATACGTAAACCAAATATGTATGCAGAAATACCTTTTCAAATTCCATTCCTTTGTCCATTCCTGCCGCCAGGCTTACAGCTGTAGCCAATCAGATCGTCAAAAAATATATGCTCGCTATTTCGAGTAACATTTACAACCGGATAACTGACTGTCCAGACTTAGATATTATACGACGTCGTAACGTCTAGGTAAGCTTCTATTGCGATTTTATTACGGTAGTCTAGTTTCTGAAACCATTATGTTACCTTTAGATGGGAAAAAATCTGACATATTATTTTATTTGTGCTTTATTAAGGAAATTATGCTTTAGGTAAACATGATTCAAGGATAACGAGTAACTGGGTTAACCTTTCTATATAATAAGTTTCCCAATCCATTACTATTTTCGGCCCTCATCGTCCTGGTACCAAAGCGGTCTATTGTCGTAAACATCGTTAAATGCGATTCAAATAAGGAGTAGGTAAAGTGGACTCCAGGGAGCTTTGGGAGTAGGAATAAATACATCGGGCATCCATTATTCAACAGGTAAAGGTTTATTGGTAGGTGTTCATCGGAGATAGATTTCGATAGCTCTTCGTGGTCCTACCGAGGACTGGCCGGATGCCAACGACATGACGCGATTGGCATGCAGATGCTTCTCTCTTAGACATGTCTGAGAAATGCCTGAAGTCATTCGAAATTACTTTAAGAACAGATGAGAGAATATTTTGTGCGGTTTGTTTCATATGATTCTGTTGCTCTGCTTTTTAGAGAATAAGGATAAATAAATTAATGTATAGCAAATCCTTTTTCAATAAGGTACTTCTACTTTTTTTCAGCCGGTGTTGTCTTACTTCTAAGAAAAATGTTGTAAACAGAAAAATAGCAATGGCTCCAAATACTTTAGTAGAGTACATACTACTGCCTTCTTCTCGCATTTCAATCGATATAAGATATACGTTACAAGGAAACTTACATATCTAATATCCTCTTCAATGACTACTAAGCCAGATTTTCATGCAAATATAATCTTCACAAGTAACATTCAATATTGTTGTTATGCTCCAAACTAATGCTAAAGTAAACAGATTATTCACCTCGTTAAAATACAAAGCTAACACGAAAGTTTCAGAAGAATCTGCTTCGGGTAGAAACTTTTAGTTTATATAACGAAATAACTAGGGAACAATAGAA
Source organism: Autographa gamma (assembly GCA_905146925.1). Classification (NCBI taxonomy): domain Eukaryota; kingdom Metazoa; phylum Arthropoda; class Insecta; order Lepidoptera; family Noctuidae; genus Autographa; species Autographa gamma. The sequence goes on from LR989858.1 coordinate 6,800,661, forward strand.
AGGCAATATTTGGAATGATAATATTATTATATTACTCAAGGAGAAAAGGGCCGAGATCATAAACAATCTGAGGCAAAAGACACATGAAGAATATGCAAAAACGAAAGTCAACAACGTGGTCAAAGTACGTATTATTTTTATATAAAAATAATACCGGCCTATAAATGTCCTACTGCTCTGTAAAGAACTCTTCTCCTGTACAGAAAGAACACTTCTTGAACACCACTTTCCTATAGTTACCAATAAATATAGACTATTTCCCATAATGATCGAGGAATTTTTAATGTGTGTTTTTCAGACACGTATTTCAATGTATATTCATGTTCTGGTCAGCATTATTCCAATTTACGTAAACTTGTACTAATACAGGAAGTGTGAAAAGAAAAATCTTAATTACTTAACGGCCTCAGATGGCTGGTTTCCATGGCGTTTTCAGCGGGTGTTAGAAGTTTCCTGATAGTAATGAAGCTGTTTAAGAACCGCTCAAGTTCCGCCCAGCTGGCAATCCACGAGCCGCCTCTCCTTCAGACCAAGTAACACAACTTAGTTAGCGAATACTTGCAGAGTGACAATTGAAAAACTACATCGTGCCGCTACTGGCAAGACAAACATGAATTATCTTTGTTATGGTTATTTTGACAAATAAGGCTATCGAACAGTTTTTATATAGAAAAATCGAATAATATCTGTAACCGTCCTCGAGATTGGGATATCAAACGGGAAAAGATTTTTTTTAATCCCACTGTTAGTTTCGGAGACGAGTAGTAGTGACAGAGAGTTCGAACAAAAAGGATTATGGAGCTCTTTTCAAATAGCATGGGTCAATATTGAAAATCTGTATAAAAACATTGTATACTGCATGTTTATTTTGAGATAATGACTGCTTTTAACTCTCTTATTTATCTCTAGCGGGTTATCCAAACAAGAATATTTTCCTATTTTCAATTTATATTCCTGGGCGGGATTTCTGAAAACTCCTCGCGGTGCCATTACCACTTTTCCAACTCGAACAGGACCGAGTTTACACAAGTCTATAAAATTTTATGCTACAATATCTGGGCAAGGCATTGAAAACAAGTTAGTGCTGGACTCGCGAATGTGAAAACGACCAGTGGCGACTTTAGCACTTAAATTATTTATTTGACTTGTCGTAAGTCTGTCTTTTGACTATAAAATTTTTATGTGTGGAAGATTTGTCTACTGTTAGTAGGTAATTTACAAGTGAGAGGTTAACACGACATTATGATTTTTTAACCCCGACGAAGTTTTTAAATAAGAAAGAGCCTGAATCAAATTCTCAGTTCCTGTTTGTATAACCTGAAGTTTTGAGATTACTAAATAGACATTCACATTATGAAAAACAATAAAACCAAAATATACCATCATTGTTTAGTTACATGTAAGACCAATTCGCTTTTATTTATTTGTATTAAGCTACCCGCAGTTTCGGGTTCAACCCACAAAAGGCTGACTAGTTTTTACATTCTCATCAAACAAATAAATAAACGACCGAAATTAATTGCTGCAGCTTTAAATTGAATATAAGTTTGTCAACTGCTCTAGTTTGGGGTTGTATGTGAGTATCCCACGCCGGGAGACAATTAGGGAAGTTTCCTGCGGTTAGTTTTATTTCACACAAACATTTAAGTGCCGTCAGAAGGTCGCAAACTTGTATAATTAAGTTCCTGAATAAAATGGATGTTAGGAAGTTGAAAGAAAAGATGTGTTTCTTAGTTGGATCTATGAAGTTTGGTGCTATAACTACTTAATAAAGTGACAAAAACAAAAAAAAAACTCATGTCCTCGGGTTCATTTGTTGTCAATTGCGTTAAGATAATTTAGTACTCTACTGTTATTTTAGAACCTTTGGTTCCTTATACCTTTTTATCAAATAGCTTGAAAGGTACTGCAAAACATAACGACGTTTGTGTTATAAATGACAGGAATAAAGCAACTTTTCTTTCCTTCTTAAGATTTAAAATATAGACTAACTACTGTAGGATTGTTTGCAAAATTAAATAAATCAAAGACCTTCTTATTTCAAGTATTTATACAACTTACAATAGATTTTCTATTCATGTTAATTAGTTTAACACGGAGCCGTGTGTTGAGAGCAAACACGCTTAGTTAGACTATTGACAAAGCAATTGTCACTACGAATCCTCACTCTCGGGGAAAAAGATTGAAGCGTGTTTAAGAAGAAACTTTACTTTAACTGTGAATCATCGAAAAAAAGTCTTTTAAATAAATACCTAACCTAAACCTATAAGAGTTCTACTTAAAATTCTGGTTACTCTTGTAAGTTAAAATAATATTATGATCATATCTTATGTTCCAGATCCCTTTAGGATTGGAAAACATGCTTTTTATCATACTAAATTTTATTTAAAACGTGGATGTAGGACTGATTTTGCATTTTATGTTTCATCCATAACAATGTAATTTATTGAGCAATATTCAGGCAAAGGACATCCTATATTTTTTCTAGTATATAAAATGTAACCCTCATTAAAATAACTTTAATGGTGGATCTGTATTCGTTAGTTACAAGTTTTGACGAAAACTGGAATATCTACAGCCGCGATAATTACGGACTGAATTCCAGTTCTCGTTAAATCAGATTCAAAGGTTGGTTAAAAATATTTCTGCTCTATTCGAAACATTTACGTTTTGTTGTATCTTCATCTGATTATGTTAAATGATAAAAACAAAGTAATAAATATTAAAAAAATAGTAGAGTAAAATAGCTTCTTACTTTCCAAAGGACCCAAGGACTCTTCGGCAAGATAGAAAAACATTGATCTTTATTATTTTATTTAAGAAAAATATGTGGTCGATACCTTAGGCCTTATTTTTTTTATCAAATACCTAATCAGGAACCGAAACCATTACACTTAGTTATGTATGAGATAAAATTTTAAATTATGCTTTATTTAACATACAAAACCATCTAAAACTTTACATAACGTTCTGACCTCAATAGCCGTCGTACCATAAAATCCTAGAAACCGAAGTTGGTCAGTTAATTTTATAACTTCAGAAGCGATAATAAGCAGTGACACTTGACAGTACGTCGCGACACTGGAACAACGCCAAGAGATCTGACCATGGCGTATTCAGTTCACCTCATTCGTTCAGCACCACGCTTACAAATACACAACATTTATGCCTTTTGATAATTACTTTTTAACATTGCCCACTTTTTATGCATACTAGTATAGATCATGGTATACAAGTTTAAATCCCCTAGATTTTTGTGCATTATCACACTCCATAACAATCAATTTACGTATGTAGCAAATGAGGCACATGTGGTAAGGCTGAAGATAAAAATGTAAAGAGCTGTTATTTTTACATAATATTTGTAATGAATACGAACTGAATTTAGCAACTCAATGAATCTAATAGTCTTCAGCTTATTCTGGATCAAACAACCAGAGTTTCACTCATACGTAAAGGTCTAACGTAATATATAAAAGTTCAGTAAATAAAAAGCCTTAGAAGAAAAGGTTAGTTAAGACTTTAAAATATCAATTCTATTCTACATTGGTCTAGCTCTACACACGGACCTAAATCGCATAAAAATGTCACCGATTTGCCGGTCACGGGTCGGCCCCAGCCCGTGACCACAGCCGGTCGCCGGTCGGCCGGAATGATTCCGCCAAAACCTCGGGAAATACAAAGATATCGCAATTCAGTTTCCCTTGTCACAGTTTTATGCCACCGAGCGGGTTGAGTCTAAAAACTAGTAGCATTGTTCCAGAAATATGGGTTGGGGAAAATGCGTTAGTAAATGTTTTTTTATGATATATTTTGTTGTGTTGTGATTGAATTTAGCCGTAGTAACCTGAATGTAGGGCATTGCACTATTATACTAGTTAGCGATATCTAATAATAGTCGCCAAAACCAGTTGGCAAAACAGCTGTGATAATGTGTGCATTAAAGTTTCGCGAGGTGCATCCCGCGGTGCAAACACGGTGCGAACAGTCTGATATAGTGATAGTGGGAATACGGGTTCCGAATCCCATGTGATGTTTGCCATGTGTCGAGTAAACACCTACGAACGACCGACAAACTTGTAATGCGACAGCTGCGCGCGCTGAATCTCATTGTTCCAATTCGCTACTTTTATTCCGGAAAATCTCATCTCTATAATGCAGCGACGGGGCGAGTATACAGACTTTACTCCTATATTCCTAACTTTAGTACATCGACCGAAAGTCAAGTTTTGTAAATGCTCGGTCACATCTAAACTGCGAGTATCAAAACAAATTGCGAGTACGATTTTCCTCTTGCAGGAGTGTACGTGACGGTTGTAATAATTATATTAATTCTTGGGAATGCTGGAGCCGTATTCCGGAAATTCGAAACTCTGAAGACGACTGTTAACATCGGTGAGTGAGTTTATGGCTGAGATATAACTTTTTGCGAATGTTGTGAATACAAATTTAAATGATGTATTTTGCAGGAGCGATATTTCCTCCGAACACGGTGACGGAGGTAGCGTTCGCGTCGGCGCTGGCTCGGGCCTCGATGGAAAGCGAGCGATACCATTACGTTATGAAAGCTGTGTACGCTCCATTTGGTGATAGTTTTGCAGCTTCCAAAGCAGGTATACCTAAACATACAATTTTCAACTCTCACCACACAGTAATCCTGCTCATACTGTTATATACATAATAATTTGGTTAACGAGCATCGTTCAAACACATTACGCAAACCTATACTCCAAAATCAACTAATATTATGTACGTCAACATTATTTAGTAAACAATATAGCTACGCGATTAATTCAACACAATAGGGGTTAAGCAAACAGCATCGGTTGATCAATTTAGCATGAGCCGATCACAATACGTTTAGACAAAACCATTCAATTGTTCAATACATTATCAACTTAACAATAATATAATTCCATTATCCACGATATTATTGATCTCGTATTAATTTGCTGCTATTATGCTGATGATTATTGAACTTGTACTAATATATTTTTTTTTAATAATTAACCTCATTGTGGAAATATCCCGCCTAAATCTACTTAAGTCGTTTTATTCGAATATAAGATAAATTATTTTTTTATGTTTGTGTATCGAATGTACGAACCACCCACACAGGTGCTTATGCTTTCTTATGTTTTCGTCACATGGAGACTGACCACGACAACTGCAAAGGCACCGTGTTGAAACTTATTTCCTATAAACCGCAATATAATCCGTTTTATTATATAAACGGATTATATGCTGCGATAATTACTTATTATCGTGGTGTATATTCGCAGCTTGCGAGTTACTATCAAGCGGCGTGATCGCGGTTTTCGGGCCCACTGACCCGGTGTCCGCATCAGCCGTCGAAGCTCACTGCCGGGCCGCAAGAGTACCACATATACAAGTTAGTTTATTTGTAACATTAATCTACTGTTTGCTTATATATTTGGTTATGATTTATGCCAAAAATCTTTACAGTTGGAATAAACTACTCAACTAAAGACATGAAAGTATTTAAGAACAGCACTAATTATTGATGTCAGAAATTAACTACGAATACACTTTAAACTTTCATCATAATTTTTCCCATTTTGTATCATTTGCTCCTAAATTAATATCACGAATGCACACATTATTACCAACTAGCGGATTTTGGTTAGTGGATAATTAAATAAAGTGTTATATACTGTAGGTAAGTATTACTGTAATCTTCTACTTTGTATACAGTTATTGGTCCTACAATATTCAGTTTCGAATCAATGTTGAATAACAAAGAAACCTTCATAAAATTAAACTGTTCGCTCTAGTCTGGCAACTTCATTAAACCGTCTACAGACCCCATTCGATCGATCTCATAAATAACGTGATGTCGGGGAGCTACCAATCCTATCCACTGGCTTAGAGCTGATTTCACGGGTTCTTATGAACGCTATTAATTCTTGCGGTTAACTGATTTTTATAATCTAATTTATATTCAACCTTACAAACATATATACAAAAAGGGACGCTATGACTTGAGCAAAGTTTGAAATCAGTTTGCACACGAAGCTAAGTTCAATATGATATCTTTTGTAACCTACCTCCTCATACACAGCTAGACCAGTCAAGATAGAATGTAATATTTAGATTTTAAGGGGGTTCTGGATAGTTCAAAAACACAATAGGTCCTGATAGGTGCCGCTGCATTTAAGGACAGGACGAAGGCTACCGGGTCCGCTAGTATGATACGGATATTAAACCTTGTTGCGGAGAACTGAGTTCATTCAATCTCCGGTTAAAATGCACCTACATGGTGATATCTGGCTACACGAAGCGACGTGTAAAAGACAAGTTTAATTACCAGGCGGTTTGGAGGCCGCCGCCAATGCGCGGGCTGGAGCAGCCGACCCCGCCCGGCATCAACTTGTACCCTGAAGCTGTGGCGCTGTCCAAGGCGATTGCACTCTTCATAGCTGACAGTGACTGGAGGTCCTACACTTTATTGTATGATGATGACCATGGTAAGTCGATTTTGCTGTCTTCTCGTCCTGTCAATGGTAAATACATATATTGTTACATGTTATATGTTGCGACATTAAACAAAACTGCAAGACGTCTGAAACAGATTTCGATTTACATGTCTAGAATAGTATAGAATGCGGGAGACGGAAAATGATAGAAATAGGTAAAACACATCGAAAACCCGTTTTCTTATGTCTCTATTTAGACGACCTAGTGCGATATATATCTCGTTATTTGTCATTGTATATGAATTGTGTATAAATAAATAAGAAACTAAATTATGGTTTGAAAAAACATTGAACACTTTAAATGTACCCCTACTAACTTATCTACACCAATTAAATTTACCAGCGAATTTGCAACAAAAGCACACACAGTCATAGCCTAAATTATGCTTAATTAATTCCAACGCTAATTCTGGAACACGCAATAATTCTTTTTACATTTAAAATTAACACTCGAGGCGCTTGCAGTTTATGTAAACATACAAATACGGGTTGTAACTTTTTTATGTCCCACAAATAAAAGTGGAAAACTTTACTGTATTTCCCGACTTTCATGCATTGGTTTACTTACAATTTTCATACAGCGTCACAAATTGAGTCCCCTGGCAGAACTCACGTTCGTTCAAATAGCTGCTTTAGATTATCGAATTTCTAGTATTTTAATTCCGAGATAACTTTTCCAAAGCTGCACTGCACTAATGTAATTATTAATTAAAATATCTAATTTGGCAATCTATCTAAAGTCTGGCTTTTTTTTTATAACATTTCTTATCTCTTTTCAGTGCTATTATTATATTTCAAGTGGCCTTTGGCCAGTACTATATAAGTAAGAAGGTATTATTAAGATTAGTAATGTACTATGAAAGACAAAAAGTAAAACACTTAGGTAGTATTTTAAAATTAGAATTTTTTTCTTGGTAATTACTACTGTCAATATATTATAATCTTACGCTTATTGCACATATCATTTTTAAGAACTTTACGAAATTCATACCATACTATACCATACAATTGTATGGGGTAAATTTAATGAATTGTACGTGCTTACGTAATTTTTAATATAAACTCGTTGATCAACGTGTGGCACGTCGAGTATTTTTCAATTATGCCGCGCCACGGCTCACCGAGTGCTCGCCGCATGTCATTATCCTTTGACAAGTGAAATGCCTTTTAATACAGATATATTAAATAAATGTTATTATTGTAAATCAAAGATCCCTATCTAAGTAATAGCTAGGACTTTATTTAGGGATAGCGAACTAATGAACTTCACTAAAGGACTTCATTTGTGAAAATTTTAATGGAGTAATCTGTACCTCATGTAAAATAGAAGAAACACAATATTGTATTTTTATATATTATTAATAATAATACCTTAAAGCTCATTTCTTTATTATAATAAGTTATAAGTAAAAAAAATACTTTGGTATACTTTCTTTCACATTTCTCAGGACTTATAAGGCTACAAGAAGTTTTAAAACATGCGGACCCCGAAGTTAAGTGGTTGGTCCGGAGGTTGACTCCCGGTGAAGACAATAGACCTCTACTGAAATCATTAAGAGGTACCGGTGAAACTAGAGTCATACTTGATTGTCCGGCTGACAGAGTACTGGACTACTTAAGACAAGCCAACGAGGTTAAATTCTTCGAAGATTATATGGTAAGGGATATTTTTGAAGGAAATAATTGATTCTTAAAAGCTTTCAGCTTTACTAGAGCAAATAAAGAACTTGATCGCTGAGTGCTATAATATGCGCCACTAAACTGTTTTTTTTTTTGTTCGGAAGAAAATGAAAGTTAATGCAATTAGGATATTCAAACCCCTCGCAAGTCATATAATTAAATTATATATAATAAACATTTTATGATAAACACATTTCACACATTGATTCCTTAGTCATCAAAGTACAATGAGTATTGACTTTCTCGTTGAACACTTCGTTTGGTTCTCATTTATTTCCGCCGAGAATACAAAGCTAAAACAGCTGACGTCGATAAGGTCAATTTAGCCCCAAAGTAAATTATACTAACTAGTACAAATACTAACAAACTAGATTACATGTTCTGTGACCATATTACAAGAGTTGTCTTACTTTCAGACTTATGTGCTGATGTCATTGGATGCTCATACACTAGATCTTGAAGAACTGCGCTATGGATTGTCAAACGTTACATGTTTAAGGATTTTCGATCACTCAGATTCCAGGACCAGGTCTTATCTAGCAGACTGGAAAGTAAGAGGATCCGATGGTGTTAAAATTCCTCATCAAACACATGAAATTACGGTATGTATCTGAATAGGCTACTAATATCTGTTAAATGAGAAAAATATCTTTAAATAAAAGGCTATAAAAATATACCTTGCCTCCTTTATATGTATATATTATACTCAAACTAATGTATCGAACATATTAACTAATAAAATTCACCAAACAGTTTCATAAAATAGTATGAGCATTACAGGTAGAAGCTGCTCTTGCAAGTGATGCCGCAAGACTAATAACCGATGCGGTTGAAAGTGCTCCAGAGGAGTTTAAATTAGAGGCACAGGAAATTTCATGCGATAGTGAAGATCAATGGGAAGTCGGAGAAGATTTCACAAACCATTTACTTACGGTAAACATAATAAAATGAAGATAAAAATATGTACGTCTGGAAGTAAATAATAATATTTTTTAATTGTATTTTCAGAATCCTATCGTCGGTATTACAAACCAAATAACATTAGACAACGTAACAGGTGAAAGAACGAACTTTAATGTAGAAATAATGGAATTATCTAACAGCGGATTTAATAGTATTGCCAAGTGGGATCCAGAGACTGGTTTTGAATATGTTAGATCTGCAGACGAAACATCGAATCGCTTGGCGGAAAAATGGCAAAACAAAACGTTCAAAGTTGTATCACGTATCGGCGCACCGTATTTAGTCGAAGTGACGCCTAAAGAAGGCGAAACACTTGTTGGAAACGATCGATATGAAGGTTACTCAAAAGATTTAATTCACGAAATACTTAAAGAAATACTACACTTAAATTATGAAATAGAAATTGTACCTGGTAATGGCTATGGGTCGTATAACAAAGATACGAAAAAATGGGACGGTCTAGTGGGACATCTTTTAGAAAGGGTTCGTGACTGGCATAACTATATAATCATGAGATAAGTAAAATGTATGAGATGTTTCTAAAAGTTTTTTGCTTTTTATTTCAGAAAGCTGATTTGGCCATTTGTGATTTAACCATTACTTATGAACGACGTTCTTCTGTGGATTTTACAACGCCTTTTATGACTTTAGGGATAAGTATTCTATATTTAAAACCGACTCCCCCAGAACCGGAGTTATTTTCATTTCTGAAACCGTTCTCAGTTGATGTATGGATTTATATGGCAGCGGCATATTTAATGGTATCATTATTACTCCATATTTTAGCAAGGTAATTATAAAAAACCAGCATCAATAAATAATTGAAATTTTAAGGGGTAAGAAATAAGCTGATAACAGCATTGTTTCATTTCAGACTAGCGCCGAATGATTGGGAGAACCCCCATCCTTGTGATAAATCACCTGAGGAGTTGGAGAATATTTGGCACATTAAGAATTCGTGCTGGCTTACAATGGGCTCAATTATGACACAAGGTTCTGATATCTTACCGAAGTAAGTTGAAATCGATGACAAACAAAATTGATTACGTCTACATTATGGTGGGATCGTTCACTTATTTTTTGCTGCTTTTGTTTTTATTCCCTTTTGTTTTTGTACTTCAGAGGTTACTCAACACGATGGGTTTGCGGCATGTGGTGGTTCTTTGCCTTAATCATGTGTTCGTCGTACACTGCAAACCTAGCTGCTTTCCTGACCAATGCTGCAATGGATGACTCTATCAAAGGGGTAGAAGACCTTGCTATGCAAACAAAAATTAAATATGGAACTTTGAAGGGTGGATCAACATACTCATTTTTCAAAGTATGGTTATGTATATCAAATCATATTTTATTTTAATGTTTTGGATTTTTTTTTTTCTATTTTTATTTTGTGTTTTTTAGCGTTCAAACGTATCAATATACCAAAGAATGTATGGAGCTATGGAATCTGCGCGTCCTTCGGTTTTCGTCAAAAATAATGACGAAGGCTTAGAAAGAGTGTTGAAAGGGAAAAGAGATTATGCTTACTTCATGGAGTCTACTGCGATTGAGTATCAGTTGGAAAGACACTGCGACCTGATGCAAGTCGGTGGTTTGCTAGACTCCAAAGGTTACGGGATAGCTATGCCATTCGGTAATTAAGAGACAATTTAGTGCAACGTATTAACCCTAGTCAATTAAATTATATTTATTTCTTATTTATATTTCATGAATTTTAAAACATGCTTAAACTATTTTAGATTCGTCATATCGAACTGCAGTGGATAATGCGTTATTAAAATTGGCTGAAAGTGGCAAGTTAGTGGAAATTAAAAACCGTTGGTGGAAAGCTCCCGAATCAGAAGCATGTGAGGTAGGGCGAATAGGGCGAATCAGAAGCATGTGAGGTAGGGTAGGCACTTTAGGTATTTTTAGTAATGATCAAAACTAGCGTTATATGTATAAGCAATATACAAAGTAAGCAATATACACTACACAACTAGTATTATATTAAAAAAACTTTTTAAGTAAATATATCAAACAACACCTTAAAATTATAGAGCGTTGCAGATATGATTTTGTTTTTAACGCGTCATATGTTTTTGTTTTGTTAGAAACATCGACGAAATTGTTATTCATTTGTTTTCATTGCCTTGCACCTGGGATAATAGGGAAAGAAATAACCGGTAAAAAGTTTTAAGTCATGATAAATTGGCCAGTATATCGAGTAACTGTTCGATCGTGCTGAATGTTTTATTTGATCATTCAAGGAAGAAGAAGTGAGTGAGGAAGGTGCGGCAGCAGAGTTGGGAGTGGAGAATGTGGGCGGTGTGTTCGTTGTTTTGGCTATAGGAAGCAGCATGGCCGCCGCCATGGGGATCTTCGAATTCCTCTGGAACGTTCGAGAAGTCGCAATTGAGCAAAAGGTTAGTTTAAATTCTTTAAAGTCAAATAATTAAGTCAATAGAAAAATGCTTTTATGTTAAAAATGGGATGTAAGTAAATAACCTGGATGTAAATAATAATTATATTAAATTGTGCGGTGACCGGAACACTGGTAAGTAAAAATGCGAGCATGCGAGTCACATTAAATATCATAATATCACTCTATCGTGCTTATATAGCCAAAGTTACGAATTATAAAACAGTCCTAAATGAGTTCTTTACTATTTTCAGATGACTCAATCTGAAGCACTTTGGGCAGAACTGACGTTTGCTCTTAGTTTCTGGGAGACTGAGAAGCCGGTGAAGCATTCGCGTCCCTCCTCCACCGCGTCAGGATCCCGCAGCGCGTCCAGAGCATCGTCAGTACTACGATCAGCTGCTGACTTGTTCCATCTAGATGTTTTTAAATAACTTTCATGGAATTTAAAATTGTAAACAGCATATTCGAATAAAAAAAACAACATTGGTACTTTTTAATTCGCTTTTTTTACTCCTATAAATATACTATGTCCTAGTAAATATTTGCTTGTATAATTATTTCCATATCAAATAACACAACTTAATTTGTTATCTCGAAGTTATTCTTTATTACCGTTTAGTAAAATCTACGAGGCGGACGACTAACGCATGTTACATTCACATTTTTAAGATGAAATAAAAACAACTTAGTATTAAAAAATATTGATAAATTTTATTTATTATCTATATTAGTAAATAAATCTCATCAAGGATAATAAAAAAAACGCAGCTCTAAGTTCAGAAACTGCTCATCACGATCGCGCTGCGGTCAGGGACTCGTATTTTCCGGTGATGAACGAAAACTAAAATTGTACTAAAATAAGTTATTAAAGCCACAAATATTTGCTAAATTTAACTATTTATTTATTAATATTAATAAATCTCATCAAAGTTGATAAAAGAAGACGCAGCTCTGAGCACAGAAACTGCTCTTGATTCGTCACGATCTCTCTGCGGAGACGGACTTGCAGTAGATGGTGGAGCCGACCGAGGCGGTGCTGCAGGCTTATGGCGTTCTCGAGGGTCGAGAGACGCGTGCCATTCACTCTTTAAAGCCTCCATGAATGTCACCTGTAACAAAACAGAAATAAATCAATCAAGTAAGCCTGTCATGGTACACTTCTGGAAATAGGTTTTTCTTAGTCGGGCCATAACGACCGTTGGAACTCAGCATATTAGAAACAGTTTGATACTGCTTTCCAATAAACAGAGCTTACTCGTCATCTCAGTATACACTCACTTCTTTCACACTTTCTTTCTCACTTCTCATATTATCTTTCACAAGATACAGCCATCGCTATCCAATATAAGTGTATTTACTTCTTAAAAATGAAAATAAAACTATCTTACCCTTTCTTTAACACTTATTTGCCGCGCATGGAACATAAAGTCTATAACTGCAACCACAATACCAACGAGGCCTCCAGAACCGAGCACCAAGAATATACCACTCGTGTTTTTCATTTGTAGGGAGCCACTGTCATCCTCCTCCTTAGTATTTTTCTGAAAACAAAAAAAGCTGTTTATTTTTCTGCTCGTTTTAGTAAATTTCAAACAAAAACGTGATCAAACCTCGCAGTGGTTAACGTTATCTTCATCTTCCCACCATTTTTTTTTAAGTTTCACAAGATCGCCCTTTTCTTGCAATGATAATATTGCGTTGTCGACCCAACCTTTGTGCGGATAATCTTTGAAAGGGAAATAAGTATTTATTAGTACAATACAATTTTGTTGAATTTTTGTTTATACTACATACCCTACAGCTAGTAGGTTTAAGGATAAAATAGAAATGTAAACCTATTGTTGAAAAATCAAAGACCTTTACTGTATGCGAAATATTTAACGATTGATTCACAAAGATAAGTATATTAACTAAATCTCAAACTCTAGTCACACTTTTAATTAATACTTAATCATTAATTACTTACTTTTATGCATAGCGATTCCGTATTCCTTCGAATCCAATTTCGATGAGAGCATTTTTAAGGTACAGTTCCTTGTAACATAATATTCTATAGATGTTGATTCCATGAAAAACGCGTACTTTCCTTTGCTCCTTATAACACGATCCTTGCCCTCTTCATTGCTGTAGGTGAAAACGGTAGGCTTTGCTGAGCTCATTACTGACCAGAGTTTCGAATAGACGGTATCATTTGATGTCTGGAAAAAGAACAATTAATTAGTGTGTATCCGTTAATATTCATGCGTATACAAAAAATACCATATTTTGACCCAAAAAGAAAACATAATTTCCGTTACCCAAAAGTAACAACTTCATGCTACGAATTTACATAACTGCTACTGTGTGATGCATACTTTTTACTCGCGATAGATAGTCGTTTTACCTTATCGGACAGTAAAATTATATTTTATATTTAATTGTCAATCAAGGACTGCCTCATATGTTGAAGTTCACAAACTTTATGAGGACACGTACCAATGTAGATTAACAACTTTAACATACATACTTCGAAAAACTTATAAGTGGAGGCATTGTACACAGCTCCGTAGCTGATCTTGTTTTGTTCTGAGAGTTTCTTGACGTCAGTGATGGCGTTGCTGCGCCGGCTGTTACTGAGGAACGTGGACATGTTGGCGGTGTAAGAGGCGGTCACGATCAGCGCGAAGAACCACCACATGCCCGTGATCCAGCGGGAGCCGGCTGCTCTGGAGATTACAGAGGTCGTATTATTGAAGGTAACGTTTTGATGGTAAAAAGTTTTGACGAGGTTGAAGAATAAAAATATATTTACTGTCCACTTTCAAATACCATTTTTAAAGAGTCCATGTGGTAAGGTTTTTTTAACGGGTCCATAAGGTAAGGTAATTTGAAGAAGGTATAATGAACATAAACCAATTACCTTATTTAAAAAATATTCTAGTACTTTTTTCTCTATTTTACTGCTTTGGGACTTGTGTCGGTTATAGCTTTTTTAATACATAAACATACGATTTCAATAAAGTATAAAGTTACTGAAAATAATTTATACCATACCTTGGTAAAATGTCACATCCTTGCGTCATGATAGCGCCCATAGTAAGCCACATACAATTATAAAGACTCCATATATTTTCCAGATTTTCTGGATTTTGATTACATGGATGTGGATTAACCCAGTCGTCTTGGCACATTCTGAAAACAGTGAGGTAAAAAAACAATACAAATAAATATGGGAAACAGCATATTGAAAAAAAGGATAGGTACAAATCTTTAAACATGATCGAATGTCATCAGTATACTTAACACATTTTTTATTAAATTGTGATAGCGATATCGATCTATGGCACAATCTCAAATCACTAGAACAATTATCGTTCATAAATTACAACATGCTAGGGGTCTGAAACAAGTTTACATACTAACCGAGCACAAACCAGTAGAACAAACGAAACGATAACATATGTAGTAGCCAGATATAACCAAACGTCTAAAGACAGTGGCTTAATGAAGGAGAACTTGTCAGGTGCCTCCGGTTCCTCTTCACGGAACAGCATACTGATACCCAAGGTCATGAAAGGTATGGAAAAGTCTACCACTGAGTTCCTTTCCGCTGTAATTGTTAGATCACATATGGCTAGCTGAGCTTTCTGGAAAAAAAAATATATAAATATTATGACATTTTTTTAGTAACACCATTTGTGGTTCAGAGATCATTTGTTTTTATTGTATTACATGTTATGGTGGTATGCCCATACCTTCTTAAGTATGAATATGTATGACAATATTGACGTATGAGAATCTTTACTGCTTGATAAGTTAGTCAGTAATGGGCACACAAAACTTATACTCGAGCGAGGTAATAGCAGTCACCTAAATATTTGACGCATGGGAAACGAACCACATTATATGATTACATATAAAACCACACATAGTAAGACATTGTAAAAACATGATGATAACTTACATGATCTAATATTTCTCCAATCAATCCATCCCATTTCTTTGTTCCCGCCACCGGGTTCCCATAACCGTTCCCGGGTACGATATAGAACTCGTACTGTAAATCAACTTTATTCGCCTCCCTTATGTACTTAAATATGGCATCAATTAAATCGACACAGTAACCACGGTATACTGTCCCGTTTTCAGTTTCTACCGTATCAAAATATGGTTTGCCTACCCGAGTCACCACCTACGAAAGCATTACAACAGAAGTCAAAAACATACTTTTATAACTAAGAATATAAAATAAAATAAAGCAATAATAAAATTATACACTGGTGCAACCGAAAGCTTAGATTCTACAAACGTTTCTTAAAAATTCGAATGAATTTGTGCATTTGAAAGAAAGGAATTCTTAAATGGGGCAACGATTTTGGTATTGACATGAAACAAATGCTTACCCGTACTATCGAATTGGATTTCAAGGCGAGCGACCTATCGTCGACATCCTCCTTTGTGATAACATTCGTTTTGAAGTCCCAATCGCCCGCATAAATAAATTGGCTGACCTTGTTCAATTTAGAAAAGTGTAACTTGAAATTGATTCTTCTCCCTTGATCGTCAAATTCAATATGTCCTGTAAAACCTTTCATTTGTGTCTGGTAAAGAAATAGTCATGTCAATTACAGTGTATTCTCAGAAATGGCATTTTTCATAGTATTCGTAAAATCAAATTAAAAATAAACGGTTTAATCGCAATAGTTTTGTTCTTTGTCTTTTTTCTTGCAAAAGTTTTAAACTATTCAAACAGTAAACATAAAAATGTTTAGAACGTATTGTTTGCGTTGCTCACGAGTATTGCTCACTATTTGTTTTTAGCTTTATCCCGTACCTTACGTAACGCTTCTCGTAGATCATATCCCAAAGGCCAGGCAAGCTCCTCATATTCTCTCTTTTCCTCCCTTAAGCAAAGAGCAGGAGGCTCCATCAGATTACTCTCAATCTGCATGCTCCTTATTGCTTTTTCTATGTGGCCTAATGCATCAACTGCCAATGCAGTTTCGAGCTAAAACATACGAATTTTACATTAAAACGCTATATTAAATAATACCAAACAATTTCAGAATATAATAAAACATAGCAAATGGGTCACCAAATAGGAAACGATTCTAAAAACTTAAAAGATTTACGTGACATATAAAGTTGCTCTCTCCAATTACAATTTTTACTTTTTATAACATTTGCATATTTACCCCTAAAGCGCTGTCTTCACCCATTCCTTTATCTTTCCACCGCACGTCGTTGGCTTTGGTCAAATGCAGTGTAGAAACATTAGCCATCAGAGCAGGAATATTCTTAAAATCCAGAGTATACGCATCAAGGTTCACTAAAATAAAACTCTGGAATTTAAACAAGAATTTGAAATGCTTTATGGGGTACATTGTACACAGGTCACTATCATCAGGAAGATATAACATTCAAAAAACTATTCATTATTCCAAGTTACAATGAATGATCTCAACTCCAAGTTACAATGACATGTGTCAGATCGCATTCTTTCAGAGGACGGACGATAGCACTTGGTAAAATAAAAGGTCAAAATACATACTCGATATTCAGTGGAGTTTTCTACCATCGTAATTTCTTGCATATATTTATGAACACTAGTTACATTACAATCTAGGACATAGTAGTTCATATGTGCCACTTTGAATAAATACTTAAATGTTTCACGATTGTCACCTTCTGGATCTAACTTTTTAAATATAATTGGCTCCATTGCGTTAGGCCAAGAATTTATAACTTCTTCAAGTCGAATAAAACCTAAAACAAACAAACACAATCGGACTCTTGAAAAGTGGAAAATGTATTATTTAACCGCTTTTCAACAGGTGCTTAAATTTTACTCTCGTAATGGATTATTACATCAATATAGATATTGATCACTGAAATTCATCATCTCTTTTCAATCCTGGTTTACATCATATATTTGGTAATTAAACAACTCAGTTCCGAAGGTCGAGTGAAAACAAACATAAACCACACTTACTGGCATCATCTTCGTAAAGTATTGTAAATTTGTCCCACCCTAGATCCTTGATAAGAGCCGCATAAGCCTTAGATATTATTTCTGGCGGCGGGTGATAAGAGAATGTGTAAAAATCCTCATTTTGCGTCTCCATGGGCTCCCATCCCAAAGACAAATAGGTTATCTGGAAAACATTTGATAACAAAATATTTTTTCGAAAAGTGGTGGTTAATGTAGTTTTCTTATAATATGCAGATTGTCCAAATTTTTTTCTGTCCCATTCTTGGCATACGCTTTCTTTCAAACTTATCTCGTGCCAGTCCGTTATCGGGACATGTTGTTTTTTCTTATAATTTAAGTTAACCTTGTATAAACCGGCAGTCGTTTTAGTCGTTAATAGGTAACAGACGAATAGAGATTTTTTCCTTATTTGCTACTAGCTTTTTCGCTTTCGGTTAAATGTAAAACATAAACGTATATGTTTGTGATTACATATAGACGAAAGTTTACTTACAAATTTGTTGTTATTATTTAAAATCCTTTAAATAGTTAAAGAATTTATTTTAAAGAGAGTAGAGTTGGACAAATACTTACATTTAACCTATTACACAGCAAACAAGTCGTGTCGCACATGCCGTTAGTCGGACGGGCGTCTATTAGAGCAACAATTCCTTGGTTGTCTGAAGTAAATGGACACACTGAAACAGGAAAATACTCGTATAGCTTTCATTAATTTACTCCTAGAACCTTAGAGATATTATTCGGTATTAAATTGATATTAACAAGTTGCAGTATTTTGTCAGCCTTAATACTAACGTTTACAAGTAGATAAAGAAGTTTCTAATTGTTATATTTGATGGTACCTTCTGCATAAGGCGAGAGTGTGAAAAAACACCTTGCAAGCTTTATTCTTCTGTACACAATTTCAAACCCGACTTCTAATCATGTCAGTTAGGGCCGTTGCAATACATCTGTCTTTTGCAGCATAATCTTCTAAGCCAGTCTCTTAGGTTAATGTTATGGATATCACTTACGTTCTAGTGAAGTTGAATAGCTGTCCACCACCTTTGAGTCCAATGAGCGGCCGTGGTACGTCGCCATTCTATTCTGTTCAATCATATTCTGAAACGCCCGCATGGAGCTCGGCAATGTTTCGCGATTGAAGAGTCCCCCTGAAAAACACAACTTTACCTATAGATGTTATCATTCTAATGTTTTGTTGATGAAGTTTTGAACATACCAATGGGGAACGTGACTGTACGGATGGCGTAGACATTATGTATGTACAAAGAGAGAACAATTAGCAAAGTTTTTAAAGTAATCATTGTGGATGTTATTGTTTTATGATTCCAGAATGTTTGGGCGGCATGCGGCGCGCCGGCCGCCTCTTCGCCGTCTGAGGTATTTTTGGAAAGCAGTTTTAGGTCACGTCGCGTGCGCGTCACGCGTCGCCGTAGCGCCCTCCGCCGCGCCACGGTTTCACGCACAGATCCGCGATTCCAGACTGTTATTGATGAGATTTAGCGGAAATAGTTTAACGATGACATCTTAACTAATAACATCTCAATTTTAAACTTTGATTCAATAGTTATCACCCATTCGAGCCAGGACTCAAATGATAAGTGACTAAATGGTTACAATAAATTCGTTAATATACATTTCCATTAAATAATTTGCCTCCTCCACTTTTTCTAACTCCGTAAGAAGTTAATTTTATTTGAGTGAACATCTAGCCAGACGTTCATTCGGTAAGCGGTGCGCCCACAACTTATAGTGTAGTAGTTTTTATCCAATAAACTATGCATTCGCGTTGAAGTTTTAGCCATGTGCTGGTATTTACTAATACTTCTGTTTGGTATTCAAACATGTTCTTCGCAAATACAGTATACGGAAACTACTGAAATTTCCTATCAAATTGGTGAGTTTTGTTTATGTTGTTGTCTTTAGATATCATTCTCATAGATATATCTTCATAACTCGCTAGAGTTGAATGATTTAAATAGTATGTGTTGCTATCTTAATTGAAATTTCAATAAAAGCTTGAAGTTTAGTTATGATTGGGGTACTATTTATTACTTCCATTTGTTCACATATGTATCCATATAAATTACATTATATACCCGCGAATCTAGAGCCATTACTACACCTTTACTTGAAATAAGCGTATTGCTTTCGTTTTTATGAATGTATCGTTCCACAGCGGGCATATTCGAGCGAGATGCGTTCACCTGTCTGTCAGCCTTCAACGACAGTTTGAACCACGTCCATCTCGGCGAGGTCCGCATCAAGCCTGTCACCTTGCAGCCGCTCAGGACTGACAGCTATTCTGTATGGAGGGAATGTAAGTATACATATATACACGCCATTACGCCATAGTATATAATCACGCCATTTTCCCTGTAGGGGTAGGCAGAGACCACTTGTTTCCACTTGCTATGATCCTTACACACTCGTTTCGCTTTGTCCACTTTCATTATTCCCTTCATACATGCTACATGCAGACGACAATATTATGATACATTTGAATTACTATCAATAATATAAACCTTGAAGTTTGTGACGGTGTGTGGATGTTTGTTACTCGTCCACGTTATTACTACAAAACAAAATTGATTTTACTTGAAACAATTAGGTAGTCTAAAATTCTAGTGAATAACTTCTTTCAGTAAGTCTAAATGTAAAAACTATATTTAAAATCATGTTTGGGGCCTAGTGCGCAATATTTTCATGCCTTTAAATACCACTTTCATTTAAAAGCGTTTCACAATAAATAAACAAAAAGAACAAAGCAAAGAAGTCCAAATAAAGTAAAGGAATATAATACACCAACAAAATATATCATTCGATTTCATTTCTGCAACCACTACAAACGTTCTCCTTGTAATACGATTCCAGTATGCTCAAGCAATGCAATAAACCCGGTCGCGATATTTGGTCCACAAAATGCAATATCGGATGGAGCTGTACGGGACCAGTGTGCTAAGATGAACATACCACACATACAGGCCACTTGGCAACCCATGGACCCAGACCTCGAGCTTAATGAAGAACCGGAAACCGATGAGGAGGAAGACGAAGAAGCTGAATTGGCTTTCAAAAAAATCTCCATCAACTTTTACCCCGATTCAGAAGAAATTGCGCTAGCGTATGGAAAACTCCTCAAGTATTATAAATGGACAGATTTCGCGGCGCTCTACGAAGATAACTTTGGTATGTAAAGTAAAACTATATTTAATTTTAAACATAACTTTTTTAAGTTACTTTGTAAATGGTTGCTTTGGTAAACTTTGTTTTAGGTTTAATAAGAGTCCAAAAGATTTTGTCTGAAGTCTCACTCGACTCGCAAGTTCTCGTTTATAAACTGGACGAAAATGGCGATAATCGACAAGTAAGTCAAACTTTATACCAATTTATGCTGAATTCATAGACTGTGACAATTATTTAGTTTATGAAAATGAGTCCTTGTATCCTTTTTCAGGCATTCTGTCGCAAATATTTTATTTCGCACATAAAGCACACTAAATGTTTACATATTTACGAATTTTCTTAATCCCACTTGTTTACATGATAACATATCTAATAGCACAGTTCAGATTGCAAGCGCTTCAGATGCAAATACTGACACTTATCCTAAGCTGACGATCAGGTTCAGGCAGAAAATCGGTCATTGCCTAAGCGTTTAGTATCAAAACACTCGATTATAAAGCTTAACGGTTTAGGTTCGAACAAAACTGTCTAATCCCATGTTAAGCTAAGATACAGACGGTACATTATCTGGGGAGTCAAGCTTCAAATATGATTTAAATAAACAACGAATCAGATTTTTTGAGTTGAATTTCTCAAATCGATACTAAGGATTGTCTTAGTAACCATTAATGTATATGACTGCTGCAGTAGGACTCAATACTACAAAGTTTCTTTCATCCCTTAATTTTATGTTTAAATAGTGTTTATCGTAACTGTGATTAGCCTGTGACTTCGCTTTCAAAGTCCTTGGTTTTCTAAGTAATACAAGAAGTTGATCTTTTAATCAAAGTTGTTGATCGTTTCTTTTTATTTTTCCAATTGTTTATCAACTTTCAGATTTTCAAAGCCTTACTGGATTCTCAAATAAGCAGGTTCCTGGTGGACTGCCACTCTGACCGCATTTTACAATATTTGAATGAGGCTGCAAACTCAAATTTAATTAACGAATACCAGGTATGTGGTTTATTCTGTGCGATGTACTTTATCTCTCTTATTTTACCGACTTCAAAAGTAGGCGGTTTAATTTGACTGCATGTTTGTTATGCGCGAATTGTAAATCGACAGTAAAATTACTTGTGGTGTTAATTTATATGGAAAAATAGCTTTCATAAATATCGGTTCTTTTTTCATTGATAATCCAATGATATTTTTTTAATTATAATTTTTGATATTTATTCCAATTCCAGCACTATGTTCTTGTATCAATGGACGCAACAACGGTAGCTGAGAAGCTCGTGAAGCTACCATCGAATGTGACCTGGCTGAGTCTGTTGGATTATGACAATGTCAAGGACGAGAGGCATTACTTAGCAACCAGAGTTGGTAACTGGAACACAACCGAGCAATTATCATCTGTTATAGAATTTCCAGTAAGTAAGATAGGAACATTTTTTTCATTTTATCCAAAAAGGACAGTAAATATTAATTATCATTGCATAGATTTAAACAGCAGTAACTAACAAGCCTATAAGTTTTTGGTAATTACAAATATTTTTGAAGTACATTGTTCCTATGATTCTACAAATATTTATGTATTGATTTTTGGATAAAAAATCATTTGAAAGTCAACACCCGTTTTTAATCAACAAAACAATACGTTTATAAACTTTCATTGATCTCTGTTAATTAATGATCACTTCGTTTCGAAAAATAATAAACCATGGTACTTTCAAATATTTCCACTAGCTCGAAGCGTTAATAATGGATGACGTGGCTAATCACTTAGTAGAGGCGCTTGGTGAGGAAGAACTGAAGAACTCAGGGCAACCGCCTTCCTTCAGCTGTTCAGGCGAAGAAGAACCTTGGGATCAAGGGGCAGCCTTCCAGAGACAAATACTAAAGGTGATATAGACAGCATATATAGAATATATTTGACACTGTAGACTGCAAAATTTAAGTTTATGATGATAAAAACGTTTAGTTAAATACATAATTTTATTTACCTTTGATAAGGGAAAAATGTTATTTCAACTATACAAAATATTGATTCAAAATTTCAGACCAAAACCTATGGTATAACTGGAAACATAGAGTTCGACCAACGAGGACGAAGAATCAATTACAGTCTCTATGTAAATGAGATTCACGTAAGGTTCAGAAAAACCATCGGAATGTGGGAGTCTGCTAATAGTTCTGCTATCATCGAAACTGCATTGCGATCAGATACTATTGGAAAACAACAATCTAGCAAACATTTCATCGTGAGTTTATTAGTTTTTGTAACGATGGGGTAAACTTTGGTATGTACATCCATAAACTAATCCATAAAATAAGTAGGTAAATTGGAATCCTAAATCCATGTTGGGTAAATTTTTAAGTAAAGTCATGTGTCCTTTTACCTAGATAATGTTGCTTTAAATCTAACTAACTACGTCAAAATCCAAAATAATCATTAATCAATTTTATATTCAAATTAATTAGCACTTTAAATGATCGGCAGGTAATTTCTCGTAAAGCAAAACCTTACTTCTATCCCAAAGAAAAGTGTGAAGGCGACGATTGTGAAGAAGATGAAGACGATGATCCTAATGAGGAATATGAAGGCTTCTCCGTAGATCTCGTCAAGAATATATTCAAGCTACTCAAAGAAGAAAAGTTGAATTACACGTACAAGTTCGTCTACTACGATGACATGGAGTACGGAAAACTAGATCCGGTCACGAAAAAATGGAACGGTCTTATCGGACATCTGTTGGATAAAGTTAGTAATGTTTTAATTTAAAGTTTTGAACCATAATTTAGTACTAAATATAACCTATATTTGATTTGGTAATTATGGCACTGCGATTTATGCAGTTTCGGTGACCAACAATGTAAGCTTAAATTATATAAATGCATAGTCAGATTTATCTCGTAATATTTTTCGTAACCCGATACCATTTATTAAATACCTAGATAGTTTAGCCATTTATACATAGACCCTTGAGTCACTCAGGATGATCTTTTCTGAAAGTCATTTTAAGTTACAGCGCTCAGATAAACTATCATTTGTTTTTACAGAAAGCTGATTTAGCAGTATGTGACCTCACCATAACAGAGGAACGGAAGAAAGTGGTAGACTTCTCAGTACCATTCATGACTCTAGGAATAAGTATTCTGTTTACTCAGGATCGTAAAGTGAAACCGGGAATGTTTTCCTTCCTTAATCCGTACACGTTTGAAGTTTGGATGTACACGGCTACTGCTTATTGTTTGGTGTCCATCGTGCTGTTTGTTTGTGCAAGGTAACTACTACACAATTACTAGGTTGCATCTTTTTGGTCAAGAGAATTTGAAAGTTGGATTTTTGACTCGAGAAGAAGAAGAATATATTTCTAACAATTGACCGTAAATAAAACCACATACTGTTCTATTTACTTTGACAACTATCTTGGCTACATAGAGCGATTTATATAACAAAAAAAAAATAAACAATGACATGTAACAGGCTAAAACAAGGACTCTCGTTTATGTCTAAGGATTTTTGAATGCATCGAGAAATATTATGTTGCCATTTAGTTATTTCACAATCATCAAATAAATTACAAAACTAAAGTCTATTAAGTAACAACATTTTATGTTTTTTTTTTAGAATTTCACCAGCCGATTGGGAGAATCCAGAACCGTGTGAGAAAGATCCGGAAGAATTGGAAAATATTTGGACGTTCAAAAACTGTGTCTGGCTAACAATGGGATCTATTATGACACAGGGATGCGATATCTTGCCCAAGTAATTAATTTTTGTGCATCACCAGATATTTTTTTGTTTAATGTTTTTCAGTTAGGTGTAAAGTTGGTGTAAAACATGTATAGACTGTTTAAGAGAAAATTAAGTATGTGTTCATGGTTTTTAGATCGACCAAAACGATAGACCGAGTAACAATTGATAAATACCAGTCATTACTTTAGGTTGCTTAAAAACACATTTAACTTTGTGCTAATATACTTCTGATTGAACACCAAGCATATCACATGCTGAAGGTAATGCCTGTTGTATTTCATCAGGCGCTATCCTGAAACAAGAACTATAGACCAAATTATAATTTTCTTAGGGCAACTAGTTATTTCCAGCTAAATCTTTAATAATTTTTACTGGCATAGTTTTTATAAGACTGTCGTAAGCCAGATCAAATTACCGTTTCAAAGTTTGTGTCAAGAGATACTGTTGTTCTTTCATCGTACAATAAATATTATCAAATAATCACTTTCAGGGCTATTGGTACGAGATGGGTTTGTGGTATGTGGTGGTTCTTTGCGGTGATCGTGTGTCAAACGTATATTGCCCAGTTGTCAGCTTCGATGACGTCGGCCTTGGAGAACGAACCAGTTAACAGCGTCGATGACTTAGCCAAGCAAACCAAGATTTTGTACGGAGCGTTGGCTGGGGGATCAACCCTTGAATTTTTCAAAGTACGTTTTCGTTAATAACTTTAAAACTATCGCGCTGCATGTTTATAGTAACAATTATACAGAACAAGAATTAGCGCGTACATGCTTAAATACCTTAAGGGCTAGACTTTTCGACCGGGTTACATAGGCCATGGTCGCAAGCAGTCTGAATCCCCGTTCTATAATATTACTTTTTCGTTATTTCATAGAATTACAAGTTAATAACACAACATATTTTAAAATTATTTGTATATTTTCAGTCCTCAAAAGATAAAACGTATCGACACATGTACGAAAATATGGCAGCAAACCCAGTTGTCTTGGTTAGAAGCAACGATGAAGGAGAGAAAAGAGTTTTGAAGAGTAAAAATAAATACGCATTCTTTATGGAATCCTGCACCATTGAATACAAATTAAAGCGTAATTGTCTTTTGAAGAAAGTTGGAGGAGAATTGGACAGCAAAGATTATGGGATTGCAATGCCTGCTAGTAAGTAGTTTAACAGAACCATTTTGTTTCCTTGGAATTATTTGGTTCATATTCATAAAAACAAGTTTGGCTATTCACTCTTATAGTTTATAATGTATTTCAGATTCGCCCTTCAGAACTGATATAAACAGGGCGATTTTGAAACTAAAGGAATCCACCAAATTGGATAAAATTAAAAATAAATGGTGGCAAGATAAATACGGTGCAAAAAAATGTGATGTGAGTATCGATTTTGATAATTTCATACCATAAAGACGCTTCACATACTTTTCGATGTAATTCCTACTATGCAGGTTATTAATTGCGTAGCCTCATTAGAATTTCCGAAAAGCCGAATTGTAGTTGGTATTTCCCTTAATCGGTGCTGTATGATATGAATAAAACGCGATCATTAGGTTGACTTTTTGGCCAGCTTGTACAAACCGGGGTTGCCAGTAGACCCCGTGGCGTATCTTTGCTTTGCTATAGCTTTGCATTTAAATCCTTCTAATGAACCACATGACTCATGAAATTTAATCCCACTATTTACCTATTTAGCCTTCATTACCCTTTTTCTTCAGGAAGCCACAGATGAGAGTGACATAGAGGGTGATCTTGAAATGGAGAACTTGATTGGTGCGTTCGTCGTCCTTGTCGTGGGTCTTGTGTTCTGTCTCTTTATGACTGCCATAGAGTTTATGAACGAAGTCCGCAATATCGTGGTCCGGGAGCAGGTACGTTGCGAATACATAGCCTGTGCGTTTTGTAACATAATTAACACAATTGTGAATTGTAATTTAAAATATAGTTAATTTATTAACAAAAAAAAAGATAACCTCATAATAAAGTTACTCAACTTCTTCCTTTTTCTAACCAACTTCAAATAAATGAGGAGGTTGTGTCCTGTTTATTTTGTGCCGTAGATACAGTGTTTCTGAAATAATAAATACTTAGTACTTAATTACAATTTCAGGTAACACACAAGGAAGTATTTATCAAGGAACTGAAGGCGTCTCTAAACTTCTTCCAACTACGCAAACCAGTTCTTCGCAACCCCAGCAGAGCGCCATCTATCGCCTCGTCTGGCAGTGATCACAGGCGGGAGAAACAAGCTAGCGCCATAGAAAACTTTCTAGAGTTAGAAAAAGAAGTTCAATAAACATAAACCCGAAAATCTACATTTATATGGTCTTAAATCTAAGGTTCTAAAGGTTAAAGGTAAATACCTTACCAGGAAAATTAAATGAACGAAAAAAAAAACAAGTCCAAATATATATTCTAGGAACCTTTATGAAAGATGAAAAAGAAATGTACTTAATTTTATGTATGATATTTGTCTTTGTTAATTCTGTAATTTCAGGCTTAACAACATAATAATTTGTATTTTTGTAGAAACACGGTGACTTGTCTAACACAAAATAAACTAGTAAATAAAGCACCTATTTCTATAGTTTGATTTTAATTATTTGCTATCCCTATAACCTAACCTAAAAATGCTACACAGAGTTTGAATAAGCATTGACCTATGATTGATTTAGTTTGAGCATGCAAAATGCAATCTAACATGCTGTACGTACACAAACTCCTCCTTACACGGTATTCAAGAATTATGGATCTCATTATGATGGCGCGTGTATTTGGCACTGATTACGCTAATAATGTAGTTCAAGTAGTGGCGTATGTTGCCCACCCACCTTTATTATTTTTTATTACCTTCGCGTTTGTAAATGAGATTTCATCTCGGATTTCGAGACGAATATGTGTAAACTACTCAACGATTTGATATTAAAGATTGCCTTAGACTTTGCTGAGACCAAGGGTTTGAAAACTTACCAGTAAGGTTTAAGGACCTTCAAGGATAGAAAGTTCTTTAATTTTAAGACCATCTACGCATCTACGTGACCTCCTATCAGCTCTGGTGCTGCAGATGCCTAAGTGGCAAAAAAGTTTCCTTAAATGAGCTGATTGTCCGTTTAGGGTTAAATGGTCAATACACTCATGTAATCTTTTTCATTTTGAAAACAATTGAGAGTAATTTCTATTGTTGTTATTTTTTTAAATCTCTTGAAGTGTTCCTTTATCTATGCCTCACCAATTAATCAGACAAGTTCAATGTGACCCTAACCTGCAAAATTAACAACCAATTAATATTGTTTTGTTAATACCAAGTTATCGGTTGATAACGTTATCACCGCAATCAACATAATAATATATATTGAATTTATTGAAGCGTCAACGACACCTGCAATCTGGCTCTCGTAATCAGTATTTTTTTGTGACTTTTCCTGGCTTAAATAGATTGTAAAGCAAGTTGTGATTTATTTATTCAGAATCTGAAAGGAGGATATAATATAGGATTTCATGAATAAAAAAAATGCGTATCTAGCCTCTTACATGGGAAGGTTTTTACGCTTTCTTTTCTGTTTTCTCTCTCTATTAAAAAACGTGATTTCGCTGTAATATTGGGTACAGATAGTATTTTATATTGTCAAAAGAAATGTGACGTAACTGCTCTATCTAAACAGTATAAACAATGAGCAGAAGTTACATACCGCCAACAAGTCCTAGTAGCTTTTTAAAACCATTAATCACCCACTACTAGCATCTAAGCACTTTGGAACTGTTAAGATTGAGTTTCAATTTTCCCCTCGAAGTTAGATGACTTCCGATTTTCTGAACAAAGTTAAGTTCTTTTGTATTTCCCAAAGTGGAGGACAAATATTTTGTAATTTAATCAGTTTGTGTGAACAGGAAATTGTTTGGGGGTTTGGACCTTCTTTTGACTCACTAATGTCCTGATGCTGAAGGCTGCTTTGAACTTCGTAGCAAAGTGATTTAACTTTGTTTTTTTTTTTAAATAAGGCCTAATAATCATAATCAGAGTAAGGAGAAAAGAATTTCTTGAGTTAACAGTTTAAGAATCTGGTCCTAAAATTTAATGATTTAATCACTGAGTGTGATACGCACACTTAAATCAAAGAGGTGTTTTTATAATACAAAAGTATGTACTTACGCAACACATTACAACTGTCAAAATACCGATCACTATGCATGTATCCATTTCCATCTTATATTCAGACATCCGTGAAGGATGCGAAATTGAAACACATAAAAAGTTTAATGTCCGTCACGTCCAGCATTCAAATTGTATGGTCCATCACATCACAAGACTTCACAAGAGTTATTCAATGCGTACGAAATGTAAAGCCTAGTGAATTGCATTCGATCAATACAACAAATATCTGTTTGAGCTGTTTTGTGAGTTGATCAGCGGCATCCGGTGGGCTGCACGTGCTGGACGCAGCCTGTTGCGGCGGCGACGCACGCGACACCCAATCGGAAATGAGGGAATTGTCGGAAGCCCGCACTACCATTACCGTCTGCGTATTTCATGACATTTCGAACCCCACGTCAATTTTGATTAAACGCAATCCATTGCTATACGAGTGAGAGTTGAACTGATTTGCGTGCGCAGAAATGAGTCAAGCTAATCTTTGGTGTGATTTTGTGTGGTGGTCGTGTTCGTCTCCTGCGCAGTAATCAGTAGTAGCGAAAGAACGCCAAATCTGTTGGTTCAGTGGCGCGAGAGCCACGCAGTGAGATGGCTGTGTCGTTGTACGCCGTCCTCACGCTCGCCGTCACGGCGCTCGGGGCGACTATTGCACGTGAGTTTTTTTATGTTTTTCACAAACATTAGAAATATTATTGAATCGAAGTGTTATTTCAAATTCAGTGTAATGTTTTTTTACGTAATACTTTGCGTCGAAACAGTATATTTTTGGGTGTTCAACCGCACAATTTTCAATTTATAAATTTTATAATACGATACCATTTTTTTTTATATAAATTTTAAATCAGTTTACTTAAATTCAATGCAATCAGTGCCAAACTTAATATTGTCTACTAAATATAAATAAGAACTGTTTCGAAATAATCTTTGTACTGAGATTTTACCTAATTATTTTATGTGCAAATATTAATTAATCATTGTTATCACATTCCTTACTTAGGTTAGGTTAATGAGTTCGTTACCGGTTCTTCTCCATAACATTGCCTATTTGGGACACAGTAATCAGACTGTTAATAATGAATAGTGCGAAATACTAATATGTACTAAATAAATACAATGTCTGGACTTATTATTTATTATCTTTGATTGTTATCAATTCCTTAATATAATGCGTAAATTATTCGCACACTCTGATGATATTACAAATGTAAACATTCTATCATATCATTACAGACGTTATGGTTATGCGATATAAATTTATTTCCGTCTTATTTACGTAATAATACAGATTAGCCTGCGCAACATTATTATTATTGTATTTCACTCCATATCCGGAAGTCTAGGTTTTTATACTAACTGTACCACTTTTTTTATTAAGAAACCCATTATTTGAGTTTCTAACGATAAAAGTACAAAGTACTCTCTTACTCCAAAAGTATGCAGGACTACGTGATCGCGTATCGTTATATAAGGTCCTTTCAAAATGTCAAAGGTTATTCAGCAATAGTAAATAGGCGTGTGCAAAAAACAGCACTCTTTCTAACAATAAATATAAAATGTACCTATAGTCATTCTCTTTTTGCTTTTTGTCAGTTAGTAAAAAAACAAGTGACTGCTAAACCGGACACAACTGAAAAAGTGTCGAACATGTATTCAATTACTTCTTGCTGGTCTTTTCTACTGTATTAGTTTGATCAATATTAGATAGTGGTTTTTATTTGTAATCATAATGACTATTAAAATATTCTTACAACAGGGATGTCGACTTAGTTGAGAGGACGGTGGATCTGGCACAATTATAGATGTTACTACATTTGGTTTATGCTTAACTTTTTAATTATTTCCTATATATTCCTATATTAGTTCATATCCATTATCCTTCAAAACCAGGTTGGAATCGATCCTTGATTTTCGCGGTAAACGTTCTAAAATACTAGCAATGTGTTTTCCTGTATTCGAAGAGTTTTAAAACAAAATCCATAACAATTGAGCGAATCAAATTGAATGGTGATACAAAATAACTTAAGTAAACATATCTCAATCAAATCGATTAAACTTATAATGACGTACATAAGTCTTATTGTTTTGTTTAATAATCACGTAAGTAGGTAAGATAAGAAAAGAGATTTAAAATAATCATAATAATAGATCTCGGAATCCTTTGCTTATCACGTACTAACAGTGATTTAATAGTTCGA
The DNA here is from genome assembly GCA_905146925.1 of Autographa gamma. Taxonomy (NCBI): domain Eukaryota; kingdom Metazoa; phylum Arthropoda; class Insecta; order Lepidoptera; family Noctuidae; genus Autographa; species Autographa gamma. The sequence continues at coordinate 6,831,445 of LR989858.1, forward strand.
TCAGTATTAAAAGTAATTAATTATATGTGATTAATGTTGCATTTTAACGACAAAGAATATCGATCTCATAATTGAAAAAGAAAAGTGGCATATTCAGAATGTCGTACGGATTATGAAATGTTTTTAGTAAATGTTATGTTAACTTAAATCATGTCTCTACAAACCCCTACTACCTAAGATGAGACAACTTATACTATCAACGTTCATACCTGAAGCTTGACTATTAATATTAATTAATTACTACGATCCATAAAATAAATTATCTTAAAACCTTTAAAAGAAACCCAAAGTATGGGTAACAGTAAGCGCCGAAATAAATTACCAGTTACCGATGTTCAAAACAACAGGGAATCAAGTCAAGGATCCAAACAATCCGATTATATCCAGTTTCACCGGCACATTGGCTCATACAGTTCTTTGTCAAAAGAGGTAACGGACACTCTTACACAACCTCCTTACAAGGAGGTCCACGTACGATTTACTAAACACATAATTAAATATGCTTCGTTACACATGGCAGCAATTATGTAATTAGAATTGCATTACTTAACGCCAGGAAACGGTGACATACTCATTTTTTTCTTTGGCGGGTAAATGTTGATTGGGTATTTAGTACGTTTTGATCAGCACACTGTGGATCGATTTTGATAAGAGTGTGAAGATCTGAAATAGATATTATAGCTAAGGGTCAAATTATACTAGCACAGAGTCGAAGAATATTCGGTTTCTTTACAATCAAAGAAATGCTAGTGGCCGTGAATTCCGTTTAAATGACCTGGTGAATTGATCTACTTCGCTCTGGTGTAAATTGACTCTAAGTATATTAAATAGTTAAAAAAAAAATTAAAAGAATCTGTTAAGGTAGTAAAAACTATTTATTTTGATAAGTTGATGCTCTAAGTGTGCATCAAATTACCATCATCTTATGTTATTGTTAAAGTATTTATGTTCCTTCTATTGTTATTTTGTTAATTTTATAAAAAAATACAGTTTACAATCATTAAGATCACAAGGGATTTTTCAGGAAACACCATTTTCTTCGATTCATAGTAATAACAACATCATCTGCAATACGTACCACTTTTTCTTATGTCATCATTCTTATACACGCATATGGGGAGAACTTTATGTCACACTTTATAGTCATGTACCATTTCAGTTTCACTAGTACCACATAAACAACACAAGGGGTCGCTGGTTCCCGAAACTGCCGTAAACCCAAACCGCGTCATACGGACTCTTAAACGTGTATGTACGTAAAATGTACGGACAAGGAACTCACATTGGTTAATGGTGGCACTTATGTTATTGTAAATAAAATATTAATTATGCACTAATAAATCGGTATTTGGTTAGATATAAGATAGGCACTAATCTTTGTAATGTACTATATTAAACTGATATCTTTTAGTGATATAGTTGTATTTTTAGGGTATGGTGGTAATATTTTTTTTTTTTTATATTAGCTGTAAACTTGTAAATCACTATGTGGATCAGGTATAAACTAAAATGTAGAGAATCGACCTATTTATTACGTGTACCTAACATTTATCATAGAATAAAGTTACGACTTGTAAATATGTTGCTTTTTTAAATTGAAACAGTATTTAAAATATGAAAACACACTCCAACGTAAGCTTATAAAATAAAAATAATATGTTACATGTGAAAACTAACGCTGTACATACAAATTGATTTTATCTCGTGATAAAAATGTTTTAAATTGTATAAAGAATTGCTTAATTTTTAAATTTTCCAGCTTCAAATAATCAGACATTAGAAAAGTCTTCATGTGGAAGAGTTTGGTTGACGGTCCGTTCGCCAGATGTCCGTATCGAGGCAACAACCATACTCCAAGACGTCTTAGAACTAAACTGGGACTTCAATGGATGTTCCTCAGTACCGACACAAGTAAGTGTGACGTTATTTATCTAAGCAGGCAGTAAACAACTGCTTAAGTCGAGGAAACTGCCTTAATTACCATGCTTAACAAATACTTATGTAATCTTAGATAAATCTAAATAATGATCCTAGTGTTTTGCTATGGTTTAATACACTAATTGATGACTTTCTAGATTCTAATTAGCAAACATGCAATCTAATGCCGATTTGATCGATATTTTTTTTTTGAGATTTTTTTATTATTTAAATAACACAGTGAAAGTGTCGTTTGAAGAGTCACAGTTCAACACCATTTTCAAAACAAAATTAAAATAAAATATTAGCATTTCAATTTAACACCAACGTGGGCTACAACCAAATTATTGAATTTTCAATGTTAATTTAATTCCCAAACGGCACGAACCACAATTTGAAGTTAATGTAGATAAAAGTAATCCACTGTGTATATAAATATGGTATAATAGTAGTTAAGCAAATATTTTCAGTGTAATTAATAAATAATTAATGATTATACATCAGTTTTTGCAAAGAAATTTAAACGGGACTACCTTTGAGGTATACCTCTATCGTTGACATAGAGATTTTTTTACTTCATTGACATTTACCAGAGATATGTTGAAACAAGCATATTATTATTAACAATATAGAGTCGGCTTGAGAACCAATCAACGTAGGATAGAAATATAACAAATAAGCTGTAAGAAGTTTCTCTTTGTAGTGCACTGTCCAAAGATAAACATTTCTTAATGTTAATATCAGAATTATGAATGACACCTCAAAGAGTTAAAATGAGTCTGAATTCACGATCAACATCCTTTGTACTGAAACATTATAACAAATCTGTCTCAGTAAATTGATACTAATAAAACCGCGTTAGTCATAACACTAACTGTTCACCATTCTCCTGAGCGATGCTCATACAATACGAACCAACTAAGTTTAATAAACTGCTGTAAAGGGCAGATTACCTTACAAGTTCAATAGAAGGATTTTGAAATCTAGAGATCTAGAGATCTTTGCACGATCTTAGCCTACTTTAAGCACATGCAATATTCTTTTATAAGATACAAACCAATTATTTTTTACCACTTAATTGTTTTGAGGAGTATGTAATTAACGAAAAATATAACTTAATATCCTAGAATTATATCATAATAAAAAAAAATGTTTTTTATACAATTTCGTAATATTTCTCACTCACAGAAATTCTCCTGCCCATTGTCACTGAACAATCGCTTTTGGTATTTCATTCTAATATGAGAAAACAAACAACTATGTCAAAATAATTATGTAATAGAACTGAACCACATTTTGCTATCCTTTATTTTTAAAACAAACTTGCTGAAAAAAAATGAGAACATACAAGATAGCCATCGAAGAATAGATTTTTTTTTGGTAGTTCTACAAAAAATGTTATGTACCATTACAAAACATTACGAAGCAGTACTCCTTATAATACACTACAAATCATCCGATTACGTAACGATCTATGACAGGTACGATAGTCCATCCAATGACGATCAATTTTTATTCACCGCCATTCATAGTCAGTACAAATACTACGTATTACGAAATATAATAATAGTGGAAGTGTGTTCGCTTACACGGTGTCGCCTGCCGATGAATGATCATATCAAATACAGTTGCGTGTGAATGTAAACGCAGGAAATCAACGCTCATGTATCACGTTTTAGCTACGTAGAGCAACGGACAGATACAAATATCTCGTTAATAAAATTCCCGTCAGCTGTATTTACGTATTGCCTGCCACAATCATAGATATTGACGGTACAATATAATCAGATAGGAACAAGGGTATAATTTTTAGTATCCGTCAACAGGTTTGCTTATGCATAATTATTGTGAATACCCGTTGTCGTGTACGCGGAAAAGTATTTACTACTTTCTCTGTTTTCTTGATCCACAGATCGGGTTGTTCGATGAGAGGCCTCAGTCATGGCTGAACGCTCTGTCGGTGTTCATAGTGCCTTCAGTAGAAGGTTACGTGATCACCAACATGTCGCTGGGTCGCGGTACGCTGCCCGCCGGCTGGGAGAACAGTGTGGGCTCTAAAGGTCCCCAGTGCCTGTGGCCCTGGGTGGGAGCAGGAGACAGCGCTAACATACAAGCGTTCAACTGCTTGAAAATTCAGCCCACTTGGATGGAGGACAATGCGTGAGTTTCTTTTATTTCGTGCCAGTTGTTTACAGTACAATAAGTATTAGCCTTATTTCCGAATATTCAAGGAGATATACATTTTATGAATTTCCAAAGTTAAGTACATAAAACATATATCCCGAATGAATCAAAAAACATTTTTTTCCCATCAAAAATAATCATCAGACTATTCCTAAACTTCAGGTCTAAAATCAACAACCTTCGCATTGGTGACTTAGCGATCGCCGGCACACACAACGCCGGCGCTTGGCGATTCAACACTGAAATCAGCCAAGTGTCCCGAGACAGCTTCGTCTTGTGCCAGGACCGGTCCATCTGGGCCCAGCTCGTGCACGGCATCAGATACTTTGACTTCAGAGTCGCGTACTACGAGTTTTATGGAAATGAGGAAGACAGGTAATTGGACTCTTCTTGAACGATCAAGTCCATAATGAAATAATAGATGAATGCGTAGCTTAAAAATTCTACTTAAAACTACTAAGCGTTGCTTTATATTGTAAACTTAGAAGTGTGGAACTTAAGTAATACTAAATGGTTGTTGTTTTTATGTTTACTCAAGTAAATTATGCAGCAACAATATCTTTTTCCGGAATTCCGACCTATTTTGAAGTCTTCTATGATTACATTGAAAAGCGAATGTTACTTAGCAAAGCTAACAAGAAAATAATGTGTACCTTACATAAACAAGTATGTATTACCTTTTTTATGAAAATAAACACTCGCCACAATTGACGTTGTTTACGCTTTGGTATGACAAAGCACGTAATTTGTGGTTGCTTGGAAGTGATGTAACAAGTTAATGCAGATATTATGGCCGGAAACCTTTTGTTCTAAATACCAACAGAACGTTCAACGGTCAGGCGATCAAGTCTCGCATGGCTGCTTCAATTACCAAGCGGTTCCACTAGTGTAATTGTAGGAGTCACTAGATGGCCGGTATTAATGGCATACATATACTTCAAGATTCATTGTTACTACAGGTTTAGATGATTTTTTATTATGGTCATGGACTCAATGAGTTAAACTTATCAATCTTTGTTTTACAGTTACTATTTGGTAGCGTGTTAGTGAACTCACAGCATAATAGTATTAAGTGCTAATATTACCTAAGAGCCAAATCTTGACGCAAGTTTCATTGAACCTAAAATTATGTATTTGCATGTTCCAGATATTGGCTGAATCACAACTTAATTCGAGTCCGTCCTTTAGTTCCGTTACTTCGAGAAATTAGAGCTTTCCTTGATGCCACTAAAGAGGTAACTTGTATATCATATATAATACCATAGTCGTACATTATGTATATTATCTTCATTTATCTAAGCACGTAATAAATAACCCTATTGCAATATGATGGAGCGTCCAAAATTTTCAATAAATTTCAACCCAACACTTTTTGGCAAACATTACAAAATGACACAAGTTTAAGATGTAGGTAGTTTCTATTTTCGATACAGAATCTTTTGTCTTGATTCAGTTTTCTTGCAATTAAATTATATTACTTATGCAGTTAAGATAACATCGTTCTGCCTACTATTTCCAGGTAGTATTTCTAGACGCCCACCACTTCCCAGTCGGTTTCTACCAGCAAGATGGCGCTCCAATCCGCAGCGTGCATGCTGGACTACTAGAAATCATACAACGGGAACTGGGACCGCACTTAGCGTCAGCCAGAGAATTTGGGACCGGTGTTGGCACCAAGGGACCAACGCTACAGACACTCATCAACTCTAACAAACGTCTATTGTTCAGCTATGTCGATAATGCCATAGTCAGTGGTAAGTACTTACAATCTTATTCTAATTTATTTAATATTGTTTGAAGTATATCTTAAGAAACAGACAAAGGAAAATACAGATCCAAATTGATACTCTGCTCAAGTCTATAAGTCACTTCCGTAGGACCCGATGTAATAATATTATGTTAATAGAGTTACCAGATCGGTACCAATATTGTATCCGATAATGAGGCAACATCCTGTATAATAACATCATTAACTACGGGACACTAATTTGGCAGCCAAGGTAACTTACTAATTAGACACATAGGCTACTTGATATTGGGGATCTACATGTAAAAAGATTGAGTGAGATTTTATTATATAGAAATGTGCTGAATAGTCGGTGGATTGTGGTTTGGCCTATAAAAAAAGAAAAAAAGAAATATATAAAATCTTTGAAAATGTTTCTAAAACTGTTTTGATATTCATCATTTCGTGAAAAAGTTAATTCGGCAATTCTTAATTTTCTGATTTGTTGCGCAAAAATAACTGTAGGCTTAAACAATATCCTCTTTGAACCAAGAAAAATAACCATGGTCTTAATAATAATACCCAATTTGCTCAAAGTGCTTAGCCACTGTGTCACTGTACTTAGTCGTTACCGTCAAATGTTATGTAAACTAGCGAGGTTTCATAACCTTTCTCAAATTAGTTTTGAATATGGCACCTTAAGGTTTTGGTAAATATTTGTCCAAGAAGTTCTTACATTCCACCTGACACGTAAGTACCTTGTGTTACGTAAAATTATATAATTTTTGTCTACTTTCAGAGAACAACTGGCTGTGGCCTATTCTACCTCACTTGTGGGCAAACACGAACAGTCCCGCAGAACTGTTCCAGTACTTAGACGCGGCGATATCGATGTCCCCGCAGCCGACTGCACGCTCGCCACTGTTCTCGGCGATGGCTCAGACCACGCCCACAGTGCTCGACATCCTGTTCCTGCGTGGATCCTTAAGAGAAAACGCTGATGCCGTCAACCGCAACGTGACTGCCCGCTTCGCCTCCCGCTGGCGGACCCAAGCCAACATCATCTCGACTGACTTCTTTCTGGGCAACGATGTTGTCGACTTATCTATAATGATCAGCAACGAGCGCGCGTCACGTTTATGACGTCACCACAGACGCTTTCGAAGCGGCGGACTCCATGTGAAGGCATCAGGTCGCCGCGTGGCCGCCGCCGGCCGCCGCTCGCCGTGGCTGCCGCGCGCTCGGAACCGCTCCGAACCGCCGCGCCGACTATACTTACCCGACCAATTTATCTAGTTACCTGCTGATCGCGTATATCCGCCTCATCACTGCCATACAGAGAGCGCCCAGTGGACCAGAAGTGAGATAATTTTAGTTATTTAATTTTGTAGATAAAACAAAACTAGTCTACCGGTCTTTTACAAGGATCGAAATGAATTTGTACATAGAATACAAGTGTGCCAAAGATAAACTACCTTTTTATTTATTATTTAAAACTAAAGGTTTAAATAAAACAAAATACAAAAGAGTTCCAGCCCTTTACTTATAAATACAATGAGTTCGACGAACAATAAATAATATCTAAACAACTATACGTAATATTACTTGTACTTGTGCAACAAAAAACGAGGTAGATTATGCGTGCCTGGAAGCACAAAATAAGTCCAGATAAAATAATGTAGAGTCACATATGGGGCGCCAAAAGCGGCAGTAACTCGGCTCGACTCATGCGGGAGAGAGCTCGCGCGTCCAGCCCCATCGCAGCTGCGGCGCCTCGGACGTCCAACCCAAAGCTCTGCAGCAGCGAGGCGAGCGCCACCTCCTCGCCGGTGCGCGGATCCCGCAGGCGAGGACACGAGCCGTTACACTGTGGCCACGTGCACCGCTCCACCAGCCGCCGAGGCGCACAGCCGCCACGTGCCCTTCTCTTGTTTCCGTCAAGCCTCTGCTCCCAGCAAGCCAATGCTCGTGGTAACGTTATCCCCGAAACATTAATTGCCTGCCATTCCGGTCGTGCGAGCGCCCCGTGAGCCAAACATGCAGGAGCAAAAGCTGCCCGCACAGAACTAAGACTAGAACGCAATGCCGCTCCTGTCTGATGCACTGCGTCCCACTGCGATCTGGTGCGAGGAGCGCGAACTCCTTCAGCGGCTAACTGTGCCGAATCAAATAAATATTGAAAAACAAATAATGGCGTACGAATGTGCGCATAGAGTCGGTAGCCGAAATAGCATAGCCAGGGTTCTGCAGCGTGGTCACGTACACACGACGTCGGAGGCTTTCCCCGCCACAGTGTATGACCAAGTTTAGCAACTGTAGCCGCCGGGGCACGTCTTGTTTTAGCTGGACGATCGAGGAACCAGCCGGAGTCAGCGATGGCGGCAACACGAACGCCTCGTGATCGAAGAGCGCGTCTTGCCGCGTCCGCATGTAACATGACGCCGGCGCCTCCGGCACTCGATCCCACAAGTAGCATTCGTCCTGTGAGTCCGTGATGAAGTAATTCAGAAAGGACACTTCGGACGATGAGTCGACCGGAGAACACGAACCTCGTGCTGGATTGACGTGTGTCTCTGGTTCCAGCCCACATGTCGCTTGAGCAGTAGGGTAGGAGCACGTGGTTGGAGGCGTGCCACAGCGGGTTAGCGGCGGGGTCGGCGGAGAGCAGGGCAGGCGCGCGGCGTGCCCGCGGCCAGCGCGCGGAAGACATGAGCGCGGGCCGCCGGCGCCAGCGCGCGTTGCACGACGCCGTGTCCCAGCAATACCCGCCGCCCTCGAGATACACCACCCAATGGTCACTGTTGGTCCCGCGCCGGAAATAGTACCTGAAATAGTTAATAAAATGTGGTATTTATGGTACATGCCTCGGCAAATATGTGTACTCACTGATTATATCACGTATCTGGTATATAAACCTTAGCTAGTAGAACATAAACAACTGTTAATGAGGAAAGTTCAATTGCCAAGATACAAATACAAAGGGACACTAATAAACGGTTCAAAACGATATCTAACACATGACTCTACATTTTTTAAAGAACTAAATCTATTTACCAAAACAGCCTAATCTAGGCTGTTAATACAATATTTGTAAGTAAACCGTAGAAGTATACTAAGTGTAAAATGAGTACATACCCGGCAGGAGAGCCATCGTTGCAGGTAAGGGAGGTGTTCGTGAGCCAGATAAGGCGCAGGCTGTCAGGCGGGGTAGTCCCTTCACAAAGGCCACACAGTATCACCTGGACAACAAAACCCATAAGTAACTATTACTATACTGTATAGATAGATAGCAATCGACATGATACGGAGAAGTAGTAGTAATACTACATGATGAACAAACAAGGAAGTAAGGTGTCTTGTATCTCTATACAGAACACAACAAACCTTTATTCTAAAGATTTGTTTACTTAATATATTTTATTTAAAACGGTTTGGTTCAGATTTGCTGTAGTTATATAGACGAAAGTAATCAAAGTTAATGAATTACCCGTAAGCTTCAAATATTTAATATAAAAAAAAATAGGATGATTCGACTTTCAATTAAATTAGCTTACTTTCAAAAGGTATAGTAGCAGTTTAAAAAAGTATATAATTACTAAAAAATAACATTATTTACCAGATTCCTAATTTTAATTTAGTATCGTGTAAGTTTAGCTGCCTCGTTGGCCTAGTGGCGCTATGCGCGAATGCTACGCTAGAGGTCTTGGGTTCGATTCCCGAGTCGACCAAGGTGTTATTGGGTTTTTCTATGAAATTCTCAGTAGCAGGTCGGAGTTTGGATTTGTGCCCGGTAAGTGGCAATAGGCTCGCCCCCTATTACATGGGACCTAAACGGCGAACTGTGGGTGTACATTGGTACACCTCGGCCTACCCTTTCGGGAATACAGGCGTGATGATATGTTTATGTTATGTGTTATGATGTTATGTGTAAGCTTAGTATCGTATTAATATAGTTACTATCACGCGCAGTGATCTTCGCTGACTTTACGTTAATAAGCGACTAATAATCCCAACTGTCAATACTAAATATCATTTCAATCAATTTAAAACATAATTAGATACTTTATAAGTACAGTACTCGATAACTTTGCATACAAGAATGCAGTTTGCATATTTGTAGTTTGTAAAGTATTATCTTTATGCAATTCTTGTTGTTTCTATAACTATACATGACAATATTTCTTTGATTCCGTGTTCTTGATAAAGGAATATTTCCTTGTTTTATAAAGTACCTATTAAAATGAGTTACGCTTTTCTGTTTAGTAATGAATAATAGTAACAACATAATTATTGAATATGTAAATTGATATAGAGTACCTAATTGAATTACTTTAATATCCTCTGCATTAAGAAATCGTACATTAGTTAATGACAAACTTAAGTATTGTTTTATATAAATACTATATTTTATATTTTAATTCATAAGTACGTATAAACCTAACCGTAGTGTTTGTATACGTATTTCTACAGTTTCCAAGTACATATTTAAACACACCTGAACTAATAGTGAAAACCGTTTAAGTATACGAATAGCAATTAAGAACATAAGTTACTTTAAGAACTTCTCAGAAACAAACGGTTAAATGAGGCTCTACCTTATCTACGGGTCAAGGAAAGCTGAGCTTTTAGCGAAGTCTACCAAACAACCAACCTTTACGAATAAATAAATTGCAAATAAATGTTTGAAATATTATTTTAAATATACCTAAGAAACTTTTGAGAGAAACATAGAGACATAATAAAGTATCAGAAATTATCAATTTTTTGACGACCTCCGTGGTTGGGTGGCGTACGCACCGGTTTTCAAGGTGTCGCTAGCTCTGAGGTCCCTGGTTCGATCCCTGGACGGGTCAATGTAGAAAATCACTTTTCTACATTGTCTCGGGTCTGGGTGTTTTTGGTAACCTCGTTGTTTCTAAATTCCATAACACAAGTGCTTAATAGCTACTTACTTAGGGTTCAGAGCAATGTATGTAATGTTTTCCGCATTTATTTATTTATTATAAATGGAATTTAATGTAATGTACTGAACAAAATGATACATGTCTATATAGACAGTTGATATCAAGTAATAGTAATTAAAGAATATTAAAATAAAGAAACTATTAATGGCCCGCAAAAACCGGTAGATTGGATATTTTTCATGAACTCGAGAGGTGCAATAAAGTTCGTAGTTGATTGGATCGGAGTAAGCCAAGTATAATGCATGAATTATCTCCGTTCACCAATAACTTGATTACTTTCAATTAAAGGAACACTTTTTATCATACCGTTGGTATCATAACATAGTCGCGAAACTACTATTTTTATTTTATGATATTTTGATAATAAGTTGTGTGTTATTTTAATGTTTTTATGTGAAGAATCCGATTGGATTTATTAATAAAACGGATACAATTTGTTTTAATGAAATTTATATACCACATATCCATGTAACAGGAAAAGTTTTTTAAGTAGACCCTGTAAAAAGTTGTTTAAAATATATAATTTACAATTACAAAACTTTATAACACTCGTTACCTACTTATCAACTGGATACCTATAATAAACTACATTAAGTAAAAACCTCGGAGCTTTCACTTAATGAATCTAATCAAGTAAATACTGCTGTGAAAATCTAATTAACTTAACACAAAACATCGTTGATATCAAAACAATAATTGGATTCAACAACAATAATATCTTTCAATATTTATATCGTTGTTAACAAGGAACCACAAACTGTAATCTAAGTTTCCGGTAATACCCCACTATTGACAATCACTGCAACCCGTAGCGTAAAAACACATGTCACAAAATAATAAAGCAATGCGTACACAGAGTGTCCAAACAATCCAATGGTGGCAGCGGAGCGAGCCGCGGTGGCGCGTCATCGCTCCCGGGCGTGGACACACGAGCGCGCGCGCAGACAGCGGGCCGCAGCACACCCCATACTGACGGGCGCAGGGGCTCCACTGCCGTCCACCGCCGAGCGCCGCGCCGCACGGTAGCGTTCCCGCTGTTTACAAAATAAAGCCTCTATTTAGAGCGAGGGCGAAGGGCCGAGCTCACGCCGCGCGCCGCCCGACCGAGTAGGCGAGCGGGCGGCTCGTTTGTGCGGCAGGGGCGGCGGGACCGGCTCCGGCGGCTACATCAAACGCGCCGCAGATCAAAGGAGCCGCCGCGCGATCGGCATCCGTCATTATTATTATGCAAGCATTACGAGGCGCGCGTGACTCAGGCGAGAGGGCCACGCGAGCTGCGCGGGCGCCGCCCCCCGGCCCTGCACCCTCCACCTGTCAACGGCATCGACACCGAACAAAACGACCGCCGAGCCCTCCCGCCGGCTCCTTCTCAGATTAGCCATCCGTATTATGGGCTTTTTAGGCATAATTTTACACCTTATTACCTTTAAGCTTGGCGAACATCATTTGAACGGAATTTATGGAACTTAACTTGGTCAATGATTTATGGGTAACAGAAATTAATCAGTAGATAGATAAAAAACTAAACCCATTGACTAAAATATAAAGTAAATTGAACAAAGCTCAAATATAGACAATCGTTACTATAAAAATCTGGTCATCCCACGAATCTTTGGATGATCTTCCTCTTTTTCTCTGATATGATCTGCCATTCTCTTCGGCTCTGAACCGAGCCCACCAATTACTGACCTGAAATATTTGCTCTACCAGAAACCTAGTCTAGACTTTCTACAATATTTTAAATTAATCCAATTAGTTACGTTCTTTAAATAGATACAATATAACAGCTGTGTATGTATTCTTAGCCAAACTGAAAAAAAAAAACAATAGTATTCTTCATTTATACCTAAAACCTCATCATTTTTATTTATTTTTACTTACCGTGAAATGTTATTTTGCATGAGGACCTATTAAACCGTGCAAAAGGTGTTTTCGAGAAACCAGACATTTCCTCTTAATCGAATACACATACAAACGCACGACACAACACAAAAATACATTTAACAAAAATAATTGTTATTTTGTAAAGTAGCTACATTTAACATCAATAGTTGATACCATTTTACTTGTAAGCTTTTTTTAAACTTTTGAAGTTAAAACCGAGTTTTGTAAAGCTTGAACGCTTATAGATTGACTACCTATCAGAGCAAACTTCCAATTGAACCAAGATGAAGCATATTTGCATAAAAGCTTTTCATAATGGAATTAAGATATAATAATATGTAGTGGGAAATGTAGAGTTTAATTTCCATCCTTCTAAGATAAACATTAGACAACCACTTAATATTGAACATTATTTAACCATATCAACCCTCTAAGCTCATTATTAATGCATATTCATAACTACATTCCTAATACTTATTTAAATGCGTTATAAATAAGGTAGGAAATGTTTTTCACGCTACGTACGAAGGCACTTACCTACGTAATGCCCTCTACACCTTTGTTAATTGAACATTTAAGTTACTACGTGGCTGACGGCTATTTTGTAGCTAACTTATGCTCAATAAAGTTTAAGGGCTTTCCGTAGAGTGACAATGATTTAGGATCACTCTATATTTTTACGAGCAGACTTCAACAAGGAGCTGTAAAACAATTTCTTTTAACGTAAACGAACCGAGTCTCGAAGTCAATAAAGATTTTATCGTATGATTTGACATGTGTATGGCCCGCAGGTGTTATTTGAAAGCAAATTGTCCGAAGTGTATAAAAGTCGACGTGGACACCGAGTTAAGTAGAATATAATTGGCGGTCGGCATGGCAGACGTTCAAAGCGTGTACCTGCCTGTAAAAATGCCATCATAAAGCCAAGCCGCCACAATGAGCCATTTGACAGTTGGTACCCACCTTTATGATGCCGACTCTGATATACGAGCCGAACCCATTTAAGCTTATTTTATCGACTCCCAATAGAACAATCTAGCTATCCCGCACAGTAAATCAGGCATCTTAGAATTACTCGCGACTACCGCTCACAAACAGGCCGGAAAGAATAAACCATTTAGTTAGACCATTCAAAATCTTATAGCTTATTATTCAATCCCATTAAAGACTTAGTGGACGGCCTCTTTTAAAAGAGCTTTTAATATAAAAGACCATTATACAGCCCATTTTCCATAACAATGAACATAATATTTTTTTCGTCCATGCCTTCGTTATATTGCTTATTATTAAATCATTATAGGCAGTGAAGGATATTTTTATAACGCAGCGGAATATTTTACTATTTACTAGAACTGTTATTGCTTTATGCATTGTCCCTAAATTACAAAAACATCGAATTAGGGTTAAAAATAGTTTTAATTAAGATATCTATTGGGTTTTTTTTTGTGTTAGCTATTCAAGATTTCAGGCCATTCAATTGAGTTGATACCTGTAAAAGCTATGCCTTTAGTTTTAATAAAGATTGATTGAGTTATCTTGTTAATTTAGTCGAGCTTATATTTCATATTAAATCCACGGATGCCTTTTACATTTGAGTAAAATAGCTGTAATAAAAATACAATTATCAAGTTGCTCTCAAAGGTACACGTAAACTGCTTGTTTATTTAACAATAACATCGTACAAAAAGGTCCGACCTCTAATTTTATTAAAGTCATTCTCAGATAAAGCTAGCTTTTAACGCTCTTTTTCTCTCCGTAATGGAAAATGCAAATGTACTAACAGCGCTAATACGACGTTATTTATGAACACTCAAGTACACTTAGTAACGAGGGCACTACTATTATCGTTGTATAATAAACTACGAATAAATAAAAGAAATCATTGTTTGCTCTCGAACCTACGACTTGAATCCATTTTGTTAAGAAACAACGTTCATTAGTAAGCAATTCACGATAATGACGGTTTTTCGCAGAGCGCTTCTCTATTCCATTTTGTTGTATTCGATATAAGTATTTGTTGGTAGGTACTCTAGATATCGATAAAAATATGTACATAATATTATTAGTAGGTACATACAGGTTGGCATCTTACTGTAAGGTTCTAAACATGAACTCTAAAATGTAAACGGATGAATATTTTGTGGTAGCACATAGACTATGTAGCTAAGTAAAATAAACTTAAGTTTACGAGATAAGCGAAATTAGCTATAAGATTTTGACAAACAGGAAAGAAAAGTAGTCATTAATTAGTAGTAAATATTTATTTCAGCCATATTCATCCTATTACAGGGCAGAAGGAAGGACTGGTCCTTTCCTTCTACCATCTTTTTTAATCTAGGGGCCACTAAAAGTAAATAAAAGAAGCAGATCCATACCTCCATGTTCATTATTACAAGAATAAAGGTATGAAATAATACAAAGGTGTAGCAGTATTGTTAATGTATTTACAATACAGCTATAGAAACAATAATTTTATAATCCTAACTTACTCTACGTCATGTTTTCCTAGCTATCTCCAGCTACGACAAAGTTCAGTAGGATGAAAGACGTATCCCAAAATTGTGTAAGCTTTCACATTAAGCCAGCCACTGTTCATTGTTACTCAATCTTGACGTAACGTAGTGGCGGATGGCAATAAAACTTTGTTAAGACGACACAAGCTACTTTGTATTCCGGATAACTACCCGCAGACAGTACTTTTACTTCCCTCTGAACTAGAATCTACAAAGAATAACATTGGAACTGTGGGAGGGGAATCTCATGACTAGCGGAATTGAGCCCCAGATAAAAAATTCAAAGTTTCTGGATCTGTTTTAGTGAATAAGTTATTTGTTAATTGTAAGGACTATAATTAGTTGTAACTACCGATGATACATTTGTTTTCTTATAAAGAAATCTTTGTCAAACGGATCCCTTGATTTTGTCGAGCGATACCGTCGGGCAATGAGCTCATGATTTGGGACCTCCGTTATCGTCTCGTGAGTAGGTACTTCGTAGAGTATATTAGTTATTTCTACCGTAATGGTGTCTTGAAAGTTATATAAGAAAATCCTGGATGCTTGTAACTGCAACTTTCGACGTGTTTACATCCAGGTGAGAACCCATTGAGAAACTATCACCCGTGTTCCCTTTACATAGTCATTTTACTGACAATCCTACAGAAAAGCGGTATCATTCCATTATTATCTAATAATGTATGTTCATATGCTGCAACTGAATCTGCAAAAGCAGATGCACCTTATCTTTCACGGATTACTTAGCTCCAGCATTCATGCTTTCTTCACTCGAGCATTTAGTTTCGTGTTTCTGTTCTATATTCCGTTAGTTACTTAATAATTTAAAGCGTATTTTAGTTGTTTACCTATCGCGAACACGTTTCAAGTCTGTTTTGGAATGTTGAGCTCTCGCTGGCGTTAAATTGCGGCACATTAATTTTATAATACAACAACATCAGTCACATTTAGCTCGTTTCATGTTCAGATATAAACTCTTAGAAGTTTGCGATTCAAGTTATAAATAACTAAGTTTAGTAGATATTATACCGACAGTTGATAAATATACAAACTACTGTGTTTTACGTAAATATGTAAATTGGGTAGATAGCTGCAGTAACAATATTGATATATTATTTATGCAACAATAAATAAATCGTGTTGCAAAATTATTCACACTGCTTTGAAAAATAGGTGTAGCTAGGTAACAGAAAAAGAAAAATAATCCAAAGAATAATACTTACCTAGTCTAGGTATCTAGTTATTTTAATGCAGCTTTTCTGTCATATTGCACGCAAATAATTAAAGATAGACTAAATTGCATCAAAAGTAATTATTCATTAGTTACTCGTTGTCTGTTAGAGTTACGTTCTACGTGATCCCTGGGTCAAAATAAGCTATAGGTACTCGGTAAATAGCAAAAGGCTTGCCGCCTGTCGAGGTAATCGTTGTCAGTGACCACAAAATAAATTACCAAGCTATTTCGTGGGTGAACGTCAACGGTCAAAGGACTTATTTCACTTTATGCCTTTGAGAATAACCTTTAGAAATCACATTCGTGACAGTTATATTGCTTACAACTGTGAGCCCAAATTAAACTTAATTTATAAAGTTTAATATGATTGCTACAATTTAGAATTAGAGTTCTTACTTTGACGAAGGCTGGAGTTTACTACTGTCTGTTTGTCTGTCCTTTCTGTTTAAATTTTGTGTATGCAACTTTGAAAATGTTGTTTTTTAATTTACGTGTACTGTACTAAGTACTTCCCATTTTATGAATGCGGTTCAATCAATTATGAAGTACAGTGGATAATATTAATAGATATAGGCAATTATGTAATAAATTATCGTAGCAGACGTACAATTTGGAGAACGCAATAATAATTAAACTATGTTTTGTTTTTCTATTATTATTTATATATATATTTATTCCAAATTAAAGCATCCGATTTTACCCCAACTATGCCAAAGTTCAAATACCTATTAGATAGGTATTTGAATAATCTTCAAGATGAAACTATTTATAACAATTTTTTTTTCTCTTAAAATAATTGGGAGGAAAGGAATGTGGTCTCTTTAGCAGAAATGATAAAATCTAAATTTTAAGGGGCCATTTAAAGTGCTAATAAAACCTTCGAATTCTATATAACGTCCCAACGGAAACTATACCTAACAGTTATTTGTCAACCTCAACAGTTGTACGCGGTAGTTTAAGTTGATTATAAACAATAGCTACACTTCTGTTTCTGATTACACATGAATCAGCATTGTAAGTATTGTACGAGGTACGAATGGGCGAGTAGAGCAGTAGTGAGCAGTAGCGAGCAGTAGCGAGCGACTCCCCGCGGGCCGCAGCCTCCGAATCACAATAAATCTGAACCGATAAGTAGTCGAGCGGATTGTCGGCGCGGCGCGATCAAAGCGAGGGGAGGAACATGAAAGGCGCCGCCGCCGTCCGTCGAGATGTTTCATTCGGAGCCGCGTTTCCACCTCCGCCCGTCACGTTACGCCGGCCCTTTGTTGTGTGACATTTTAATTAATTTGATTTTAATTTTGAATGACACGTTTACAGATTTAAATGACGAAGGCCAAGTTTATATGATGACGCATTAATGGCCCAAGATGAGATGTAAAGCGATAAAAAATACATATGATCTGAAAACTGGTAGATTGACGAGCATAAAATTGCTACTAGTTTTGAATTACTTTGTACATTGATAATAATTAAGCACCTTTATATAAACTTGTATAATATATCTTCGTTGAGGTCACAGACCAAAGTAATAATATGGTTCAGTTCCTAGATTCTCTATAAGCGTATTTGCTTCGTGCCTAATACCCATGGTAAAATAAATCCATTACTATCCATGTATATCTTTCATTTCATCCTCTTCAATCATTCAGTTCTTAAATCTGATGAACCGTACCGTACATAGCCGTGGAAATCAACTAAATAGTACACAGAGATTGTAGCAGTTATTACTTTATATGCATGAAGCAATAACACCGTACCTTTGAGAGTAGCGTCTACTGGCGTCTTGTGTAATTAATTTGCCATAAACAACTCGCATTAGCTATACATTCCTGCTTTGCTTTATCATACTTACGACGTTAGTGAACCGCTCAGGCGCTTACGTTTATACAACTATACTTACGTACTTATGGACTTTTTTGTTACTACCTAATTATCGATTAATATAAGTACTCGGTATAGGTACTTGTAAGTATTGACGATGTCTCATTGGGTTAAATTGCCATTGATCAGACCATGGCTCATTTGCTGAGCTGCCCAGCGTGTCCCACTAGCTGGACCTGTAGACACGCGAGGACCTGTACAACGCTACAGATAACGCTGTCCGCGTGGCTGAGTACTGGTCCACAAAAATCTAGCCAATTGCCATTGATACGCTAAGAAGAAGATTGGGTTATATAAGAAAAATGTGCGTGGAAAGGCTAAGGAGTCATCAAATAAGAGATAGTGTTTTTTAAATACATTTATTTGCAAAATAAATATTAACAGACAAAGGAAGAGTTTTCAATCTCTTCCCTCAAATATACTTCCTCAATAATAAAATAAAATGTTTTGCTTAACAAAACCAAGAACAGTTTTCACAATGGTTTGAAGGTGTTAGCATAATATGCGCTTATATAGGTACAATTTAAGATGAATGTAGACTCAATAAAAAATAAGGCACTTCTCTTTATCACAGAACACATCGTCTAATTTTCTACTACAAACTTGTATACAATTTACTCAACAGTATAAGATGTACCTATATACAATTTTCACTTGTACTATTATGTACAATTAAGGCTGCCTGTCCACCGGAGCGGAGCTAGGCTGCGGAGTGGAGAAACTGAGAAATATTAACCAATAGGATTGCACAAAATCTCCGCTCCTCTAATTTGTGCAATCCTATTGGTTAATATTTCTCAGTTTCTCCACTCCGCAGCCTAGCTCCGCTCCGGTGGACAGGCAGCCTAAATAAGGAACAATTACTTACAACCTTACTCTATGTAAACATAAATTTAGACATCCGTAGCTTGTGTATCATATAAAATGAACCTTAAATGTCATTTACATACGAAAGTTCATGAGTACCAAAATATGTTTTGAATATTGCATGCTGAAAGAAAAAATAACTAGGTATTATAAATACATACTTTTAAAATCATTACCTAGTTGTAGAAACAATAAATTACTAAATATGAATATAAAACTAAGATACAATTAAGATGTTGATGAGATGAGATCTAAATAATGGCAAGACGAACCTACCACTATGTATAATGTACGATAATGATAATAATGATTGTCCCTACGTGGTGTCAAAAACCCTCGAGATTCTAAATCCGTGAATCACGATGTTCCAACATTAAGGGCTGAACACACGCACCGTTAGTGTCACGACTCACTGTACAAATAACTTCTATCGCTAAACACACGTGTACTAATGACGTCACGATTACTCTTGCCGCCAAAGCTTTAAATTGTGCTACAAACCCTTTTGAAACTAATCGTTATATTAAAATCATTTTATGCAATCAAATACATTTTGTTTCAATATAATGACAAGCTAAAAGGAAGACTAAATACAAATCAAATTATTACGCAAATAAAATTTTGCCGATTTCAATATTTGTAAACATTATAACTACATGATACCTTATTAGGCCGTTTGTTGGTTTTATTAACAACCTCAAAAATGTATGTTAATTTTATTTAACAATGTTTTTGATGCGATCTCCGAAGCTTTTATTACTCTTACCCATCTTCAAGTTACTTGCAACACGTTTCTTTTTACAACGTAATAAAAATATAATTTTATAAAAATATATTTACACACATAATATATGATGTACTTAATGTTTTATATAATTTATAGCGGTACTTTATAAAGCAATTAAAGTACCTCTTAAAGACATTAACGAAAATTTTAATAAAAAAATATTAATGACTGAACTCTTTCCGCTTGTGACACTTAGACCTTCACAGATGACAAAGTAATGACGTGTCGTCGAAGGAATAGCTGGATCAAATATACTCTTTATAGAGCAAAGTACCATATCAAAACCAAGTTTGATGAATGCAAAGTTAATCTGTATAGAAATGTGAAATGATTCTAGATCTAAGATTTATTTGAGCTTCAAGTTCTTTAGAGTTAAAACTTTGTTTAAACCGAAACAAAGAAACACGGCACTTAAGTAACATTAAGGAAACGTTTGAAATAACATTTTCTTTGCCCAATAGGTATCAATGAGAATCTAGTAAAGTTTTAATCAAAGTATGTAGTATGTAAAAATGCGTTACCAACAGAATCTGATAGGCGCTTATAAAAACATATTCAAATTTAGAATAGGTATAGCTCATATGGGTATTGCTCATTTTGCTAACACAAACAGACCTCACATAAAATCCAAACTAAGTTTACAATATATTGCGGACACAATTTCATTTTCACATTTCTTCATACATTTTATTTTTTCAAAGTATGTCTAACAAGACCAGGCAAACAGGAGTAACACACGTACACACAAACGTTATTCACATTCATAATGGCAGGTTTACATACTCATCATATTATTACAAAATTACGCAAAAATAAGAGTATTAAATACATTCGAAAACACCTGGAAACGTGGTATACACTCACAATTTTATTTATAAAACTGGAACTAATTTACATTATAAATATCACTTACTTAGTTATTATAAGAATGCTCGGTTATCGGAGCTTCATACCACAGCCTAAAGCTTCTATTATGCGTTATAAGCAAGCATTTATGTACAGTCGATACCCAGGTTTCTGAAAGGCTGATCATTTTAATATCTTGTCAAATAATGTGATGGTTGATCAAGATAATCAACAATCACCAAACTTGGCATGAGATTTGACAGATGACTAACTACTATAAATTAGCATTTCTTCAACTGGGTGTAGGAAAATGTACCAAGGCATATTTTGACATTTTAAATCATATTTTATAGGCATATGTATTTATATGTCTATATCTATCTCAACAAATATAGATATAAAACATCGTAATATAACCTCTTAGATGTTTATAGCAAATGCGACATACATAACCTTGATAACTACATGTGGATCAATGCTTTACATATCGATGTTTAATACATATTGTATCACCGTGATATGAATTAAATTGCAAAACAACGCTGTGAAGACTACATTCTTGCCCTATACACTGAATAATATGTTTGATACTTGACAGTGTTTTGTTTTTCATTCTTCAAACGAATCAAAGCTACGATACACTATATTTAGAAACATACAAATGCAAAGTCAATCATACCCGACATAGTAGGTAGAAAATTCTTCACCACATCAGTGCATTGCCACTTCATTTTAAGAGGTTAGATATTGCCGATTTTGCTATACATCTGGTACATCAGTAGAATTATAATTTAAGATATTCTCAACCTAGTGAGAAGAACTGCTTGCTTGGAAACTTAGCTCTCTGTTTCTTAATGAAGTCTCTTGCTTGTTTGTCGCCTTGTCGAGTTTCTAGTGCCTTTATTGCTTCACCGTCTGTAACAAACGTTAACATTATTATTTATAACGAAATCAATTTAATATTAAAAGGTAGGAATATTCTGCTTTAATTATTTGTCTTATTTATATGACTAGAGCTCAACAACATTTATGCTTCATTTTATGGTTTATGACTTTAAGATAATATAATTTCATTGATCACCTTGATTCGAGAGCTTGTAGTACTTAGTAATAAGGGTTAATCACGAGCCCGTAGGTCTGGTGGTTAGTGACCCTGACTGCTGAACGGGAAGTCGTGAATGACGGGCAGACGTGCATGATCATTTATTCAGCGTCTAGGTGTAATTAATAATGTAATATGTGTCTTCAGAAATGGATAACGCATGTTGATCACTTGTCTGGTTACCATGGTACAGGCTCTGCCTAGTTAGTGATCAGATGGCCGTGTATGACAATTCCCCATTTAATATTACAATTTACCTATACTAGTAGGTTTGGAGAGCGGCAGCAGCTGTTGCGGTAGGCTGGAGATGGGCGCGGGCGTGTCGGGCACCTCGCTGAAGTGCAGGTAGGCCTCGCCCACGAACGTGTTGCTGACGCTGAACATGTCCTTGTCCTTGATCACCAGGTGGATCAGCCCGTCTGCTGTGCGACGCTGCTCGGCTGATAGAGGGCTGGAATAACAGTTGGTTTTTAAGTTAAACGTTTATAATGTAGGTGTGGGATCTTATTTATTCTAGGTGTGCCCCACGGGTTTTACCGCGTACGTATAAGCGATCAATTTATGAGTATTCCTTCGTGGATTGAATATTTTTTTGTTAATCTTTTTCTCCACTTTTTGGTGGAACGGATTTGGAAAGAAAACACATCTCACAAATAACAGATCATAAAAATCCGTAGACTCGTTCTAGAGTTATAAATGGTGTAGTTAGTCGGACTTTGTCTTATATGTATGCCTATAGATAGATGTTAGCCTCTGGTGCGTTGTCTCAGTATTAGTCACCTCCATTTTGCATTTATAGTGTATTATTCGTAACAGAAAGGGTAACTACTAAAGAGTTTCAGATTACGAAATTAACTATGAAAGTTAACCATAATGCTAAGTAATAATGCTGTCAAAGTACACAAGTCGACTGCACCAGCAAATAATTTATGTTTATCACGTTTTTTTTAATTTTGTGCATAATTTATGCTGGTGAAATATTTTTATTGCCGAAATTCTGCACTAGATTTAAAACTATAAACACATTTTTAGCTATTTCTGACGTCATACAGACTCATACGCAATGCATCTGAAGCATGTTTATAAAGATTGTCAAAGCAACCATAAATCAAACGTCACGTTTCCTGTTTATACGATTACACCCATAATGGCATTGGTTTTAGTAACAGTTCACGGTCAGCTCTACTTTTAGAGACTTATTCTGGAAATAGAGGCTAAAGTATTCCAAGATTAGAATAGTTAAACGTTTACGGGGATCGACAATTTATCGTGGTATTTAGGTATGTCAAAATAAACAACAGTGGTATGCAGGTCTATCCCAAATTAAACTCAAGACTGCGGTTTGAAAATACTTTTCAACACAAAAATAACTGCAAAAAATATACCACAAAAAAAACTTTAAAATTGTGTATAAAACATTGCCCTCATTTTTTATACATATATCAAAGATTTTTATGTAACGATTATTTAAATAATATATGAATAAAAAAACTAGAGTAGCTAAAAGATAAACAGCGCGGCAGAGTGCCAAGTAATGCGTATCACTTGGCCTGCACTGTCTATAATCTATTTCAATCCAATATTAGATGTATCGGAATTTTTACTGTCTCAATGTCATTGTTCTCAGAAGTGCGAAAAAATTCAAGTTTAATTAATCTAAAATTAGAACTACTATTACCAAATAAATGTAAAGTTTGTTTCTACATTTCTTCTCAGGGTAGTCAGTTAGGCATGTCAACTCCAGACTTAAACTTTAAAAAATACGAGTGAAAGAGATATTTTTATCCAATTTCCGGATAAAAAATTCATTTGAACTCCTATTACTTAGCATTAAAATGTTTAATCTTATTAGAACACATTAAAAAAACGCGTTTATAAATAACAAGAGACAATCGTTCGTTGACGCACTTTTCAATCGAATGTTACGTTATGTCGTCTGCTCGTGACTCTACTTACGTGAGGGAAAAAATATTCAGGCTCAATTAAGGCGCTGTGTATAGTAAAAATGGGCTTTTTCAAACAGTTTTTTACTAACTGTATAAATGTCAGAGCAGCTAAAAAAATATATGTTAATCTTCATAATTTTTGTGAGATAACCTTTATTTCCAAAACACGATTTCATTAATTTTTCTCGATAAAAAAAATTCGTAAACATACCTCTAAAATGGATTTTCAAAAAAGTTTTCCGGTATTACTGATGAACCAATCTTAATAAATTTTTCAACAGAAACGTAATAACTAATAATGAAGATAACCTTTATTTTAGTTTTTCAATTAAGGTAGTATTTTTCCAAATATTCAGATTTTTAATGAAAAATAACACATTCCTGACAAACTAACTATGGCGTTTTGTTCGCTTCTCTTTCATTCCTACGCGGACAGACAGTGTGCGCTGAGGCGCGGTGCTAGGTGGACCTGTGTCACTTTTTTTCCCATTGACAGATCTAAAATACATGACAAATCGAAAATAATTTAATGAAATCTGTCAAACAATGACACATAATAGAATTTGTAAAGTAATTACTTCCTGCTTTTTGCACATCTAATCTCTTTTCTATTGATCCTCTATAGAAGCGTAATTTGAAATTTTGGGATGAAGCTACATTGGTCTAGCGGTCGCATGCTTATATAAATTTGCGAAGCGATAGCTGACTGTAGGTTCGAACCTAGCAATAGAAATTGATTATTTTGCTTGTTTTTATGTTTTTTTCAATGATGTATTTTTTTAACATTTTGTGTAATTTTTAATAAATTGTTCAATTTTAATAATAAAAAAAACAATTAGTAATTATTGATCGCTAATAAGATGCATTTTTTTTTTCATTTTCATTCATGACAACTTTTTCATGACTAAGTTTATACATGGTGTACAATATTGAAGTAACTAGTATTACCAAAAGATGTAATTGAACCCAATAACGTTTGTAATAATTACAATAATGAAGTAAACTGCTGTTTTTTAATTAATGTAAGATATTTGTGAGGAGTCATTTATTTAATGAAAAATATTTCGGATCTGACAAATTCAGTATATGTATGGCGTCTTATGGAAAGACGACGAAAAGTGTGCGCGCAGACAGAGCAAAGTATTTTTTTTAGAGATCTTTACCGTATGCCTGAGCGTTAACTTTGACTGCTTCACCGGACTTTTGGCGAGGACCTTAAGGCCTCCAGCCAGAGCAATAGGAAAAAACTAATTACGTCAGCAACGTCCACTAAGGGCACCCCCTGCGGGGTTCGGGCCTCGACGTAGTGCGTTACTAATAATCTTAATAAAGCAAAACAACAAGGGATGGCTGGACTGGATGGCTAAGTTTTTATTATTTAGTTACATATTTTTATTGCTAGTTTGGAAGGCTCGGGCCAGCTTGGTCTAGGGACAGGAGGATAACATTTACGTTACTATTATTAAAATTACGCGACGGGCCTCGCCGACGAGGACGTAAGATACGGCGGTTGTGTTTTGTAATGCTGCTGCTAGCTAAATCGAATGCTTCTTGGAGAAGCGTTCTTTTATCGTCGAGGTAGGAGAGAGTAAGTCTGGGGCGTTTAGTCTTAGATATTACGGAAGGTACGTATCGCGCGGCCGCTACGATTAGCGGGTTACGGTGGGTTTCGGAGGAGTCGAAAAATCGAATCGTGGCGACTTTTATGAACTGCTTGATTGTTGGCAGCTTTAAGTCACAGTGCAACTGCAAGTTACGGACGTAACCTGGAGCGCCGGAGCCCTGAGGGACTGCGGCGCGTATCGGGTGAGGGTCAACGCGATAGTGAAAGGACCGATTCAACAAAAAGTTTCGGAAGATGAGCACGGGACGATCTGGCACCTCGAGTTGGTAAAGCTTGAAGATCAAGCCATTGTGCCAGACCTTGTCGAAAGCCTTTGCTATATCGAAGAAGAGCACGCCAGTGAGCCTTCCACGCTGAAAACCAGCGCTTATATTCTCGACTAGGCGGTGGACTTTTTGGACGCATGAGTGTTGGGTTCTAAAACCGAACTGCTCGTCTGGTATGTGACTCCTGGACTCGGCACAATACATAAGACGGGAATAAATTATTCGCTCGTATAGCTTCCCAAGAACCTTGAGTAAGCTAATGGGGCGATAACTAGTGGGCTCAGAGTTCGGTTTACCGGGTTTGTGGATGAAGATGACTATCGCCTCTTTGCACATCCGTGGGAAGAGATTTTTGTTCAAGAGGAGTACGCCGTAGGCTCTCGGCGTGAAAGCACGTCACTTTTTTGTTAGAAATGTCATTTACAATTTCAAATTCTAACAACTGTCAAAATCCTCATTCAACTATGAGAAAGATAGCTGCCGAACTTTCTGTATCTCACGAGTCTATCAGTACCATTTTAAATAATCATTTGGGCACGCCACTTGTTACCGGTCGGCTAGGCCCAAAAGACCTGAATTTACTCCAACAACTCAATCGCATGAGAGTCGCTGAGGACATGCTAGAACGAGTCAATTCCGACCCGACCGACTGTTGACATTATGGCAGGACCCTTTCCCACGACCCTCTCCAAACTCCCTTCCCCTGACATCTTTGGAAAGGGGCTCGGCTTTGTTGCTTCCGCTCAGGGGGATAATGCCCTGTTAGGAGTGTACTTCTCTTCTAATGCCAAGGCACACACAAGGCCTTGCTTTGGAGGCGTGAATGGTTTCACCTACCTCTCCCTCCTTAATAGAGGGACGACGCATATGTGCGGGCTGCACGGAGGGTCCGTGGTTGATTTAACCTTCACCACCCCAGCACTTGCCGCCACCATTGCGTATAGGCAGGTCGAGCTCGTGGAGAACCTATCCGATTACCGATACATACGGATAGGGTTCTCCTCTTATTTAGCACAGGGTACGCAAGGGTGCTCACCGTTCTCTAGGTGGTCCATTACCTACTTGGACCTCCAGCTAGGAAGGCGGTTCACTGCTTTTCTGCAGAGCTAACCGATCTACGACGTGCCTGCTCGTCCGCTAGAATAAGCTATGAGTGGCTTCGTCGACGTCGCCAGAACCGGGATTTTTAGGGTTCAACCCGGTTCCACCTGCAATAGCAAGAGGCGAAGAAGCCGCTGTCAGTCGCCATTTGAGAGGGAGAGGGAGGCGATGTTGGAGGGTCTCAACGCCACGCAACTTTCAAGTCAGACCTTACAAAATGTTGCGCAACAATCTGCACCTCATTAGTCCTCCACTGACGGAGACCCTTCAGACTGATCTCATTGGTTCAGGCGTTTTTCCCGAGAGCCGTCAACGTTACCCTGCCCAGGTTGAATTCAACCTACGGGATGAGCTCATCGGAGGACATTTCCCTGCTGTCCCCGGAAGAGTTTGGGGACGCGGTGTCCTGTCTAAGTGCAAGAGGACGGCCCCCAAATGCTTGCCACACGCCTTCTTAAAGCAGCTAATGAGCCCTAATATAGGGCTCTCTTTATAGGAGAGTAAACTTGTCTCTCCTGCCCAGGCCCCAACGGCGCATTGGGAAGGCTATTTTACGAAATGGAAGACACGGCATAGCACACATTCGAGGTGTGCACTGCCTTTGAAGCTAAGCGCCGTGTCCTACGTGGAGTTCTTGGCCCGGACCTTTCGCTCGTGGTGTGTCTTATTTCTGCAAGCTTGTTATTTCTCAGAAAGAGACCTTGGAGCGCGAGCGGGAGGCTGACCCTTTTGTTCCATTGCGTGGGCAGTGCGCGGACGAGAATCTCTGTAGCCAGACCTGCCCTGGGGAGGACGCAGAGGGCGGGGACGGGGGTCCCTCAGCCTTCATTGCACGTATCTACTTGGGCAGGGGTGGTGTAGTGGCATGTACTGCCCCCGTTGTCCTCTCTCCTACATATCCAGCACTAAGGCAAATGATGGCACCAGGTTTTTTGCCAGATTAGACAGAGCCTTTTTCAGGGCTCTTTCTCGGACTCTTGCATCCTCACCCCCTTGGACATGCAAGGCTGGCTCATAAATGAATTTCACGTGAATAATAAAAAAAAACAAAAGAGATTAATCAATTTACCCTTTCGTACACAAAAAAAAAATCTATAAATATACAAGTTTTACAGGTTAGTATTTGGACTATCTGCAGTGTGAGGACTTCATACCACAAAAGTTATTCACAAAAAAATTACAAGTTTCGTTACTATTCGAAACACGCTGTATCTCCAGACTGAACCATCAAGCGTAGTGTACGTTTTTTTTTAATATTGGACTCTTGATACTGAAGAAAAATATAGATTGTCATAAAACATATCGTTCAGGTTTTCAATTATTATATATTTTTTTTTTTAAAAAATCAGAATCGGTATTTGAAAATTATTCTAAAAATAAATCAACAACATTAAATGCTTGTTTAAAAAGTAAAAACACGATAATATGCAGTAGGTGCATAATACTTTAAAAATAATAATCCAAAAATTTATGATTTTATCGGGATTCGAACCTACTGTTCGCCGCGAGAGCGCAGCTCAAAAGTAAACATAGTCAAGCAGGGCTAAGCTTACATCTATACAATCAGCGAAATAAAGCTTCAATATTATAACACCGTTACGCATCGGACGAATTCGGAAAAAACGAGTAGCAGGGTCGGGGCTACTTCGTCCCGCACCTGCCCGCTTCACCCCTTCAATAACATCAATGCTGGCTATACACAGCGCCTTAATCAGTTTCAGCAAATGCACGTCATTTTTTTAAACTGCTCTTACATCAAAAAGATTATTGGGATAACCTATAAAAAACCTCATGTGCAATAGTATTCGCATATTGATTCTATAAATATTAAATGGCAAAGATAGGAGGCCTGACAATTTATTATTATTATTATTATTTATTTATTTTATTTGTTAAATATACAATTACAATATGTAGTTCTCCACAAAACCGTATTATCGGTTTGTCTGTGGACGAGTCGCAATTAAGTTTAGTTTACACATTAGTTTACACATATACATTTAGAAGTTATTTACATATTATTTAACAAGTACTTTTTAAGTTTCCGTTTTTATTTATATTATTTTTGTATTTTATATAATATTTGTAACTTACATGAGAAACATTTCATCATAAAGCGGGAACAAATTCTTGTTATGCGTCTGTGTTTTCGGTTTCTGTACGTTGGCAAACGTATCTTCGGGAAGTAAGGCCACTCGAACGTAAGAGTCACAGAGACCTGAAATGTGCATCGATTATGTTTTAAAGTAATTCCCCAATAATAAAACCAAACCAAAGCTATTAAACCGACATACATAACAGTATATGTATGGAAGTTAAAAGTTATTAATATGTGCAACAAAAACATAGGAAATTTTTATGTTGGACGTAAACTAAATGTAATCAAAAAGAGCGTACCTTACGAAAGTAAAAAGAGCAAAAGGATATAATACAACTTTTTAATGAAAAAGCTCTCTGTCTCATTCTTACACTTGTAGAAATAAAATATGGAAAGATTCTTTTTCTTACCGTTAGAATCCGCAGGCATCAAATTCCTCGCATTCATAACTTCGATCTTCAAATTATCATCTATGAACTGTGCCCTAACGGTCAACATTCCCATCTTAGGTTCCTGTATCGTCTGCTGTTCTTGCCACCTTTCTAAATGGAACTGGTGTATAAGTTCCCTCGTCTCCATACCATGGAGTTTCAGTAAATATTCCACACGTTTCAATGTGTCTGACGAATAAGCCTCGCTATTGTCTTGACGGAAAGACCTGATCATTATCTTAAGGCATTCGTGGAGATTCGAGAAGAAAGATGGTGGACGACGTTTCTGAAATATTTATAAAGACAATATTATTTTTAAGTCAATTAAGGGTTAATACGAGACATATCCCATCACCATGATGCTATTCATATTGAACAATACAAAGCGGTCATAGTTCAAACTGTCAGCTTATGGTCATGCTATGTAAAGGATAGGGTTTAGGAATTATTTTATTTTCGCATGATTCATATAAATGCATGCAGATCGTGCATTTCCTATGGGTATAAAGTTCAAATGTTGTAGCAACGTGTTTTAGTCATCATATTAATTATATCACCTAACAAGGTCGCGTCAACAAAGTGGACGTGTTTTAATACTAAGTCAAAATCTAAAAGTAGGAAGGTTTTGTGTTTTGCCTGTAATCCTTATTTGAACTAATAACTTTCTTAATTTTATCTTCATAGAATTGGAAAGTTGCACATCACTAGAAGAAATTTTGAAGAAGTACAAACAATCAACGCCTCAGCAAAAGAACATATTCGGACGGATTCACACATGCTGCAATTTGGGTCGTACACGATTCCTTTAAATCACGATTACAATGACCCGTTCAGAAAATTTCCGACAGTAAGCGAACGAAGCATACAAACATGTTTATAGTTTATAAACGAGTACAATGTTCAGAGACGTCTAACATATATACAGTCAAGGAAACTCATCAACTAGTAAACTAATGACCATACACGAAACATTGAAGCCAGATTGGAAATACACAAGATATTTTGTATACATTGCGCACGTGGAAAGTTAGCTAAATTTATTTATAGTTCGCAGTTCGCAATGTATATAAAATAATGTGTAAACTCGGGATAAGAGCAACATAATACAGTAACATAAACAGGGTGCTTGTTATATAGAGGTTTACCGCGTCGAGGCTGGCGACGGCCGATTTGCTCAAGCGTCGCGGGTCGATATAGTGAGTTATCTTTGCCCTTCGGTGCTATTAAAAACAACAACATAACTTTAAATAAAATGCGCACGCAGTCTAGCGGTGTTACATAAGGTAACACTTAGCTTTCAAACAACTACGCTAATAATATGTAACAACCAGGAACAAAATACTTCACTAAAATGTTAGTCTCCGCCAAAAATAGTTAAAAGTACCATTATTAAAATTTTGTTCTGAATGTATTGGTCAATACATACATTGTGTTTTAGAATACAATATATGAACGGTATTTTTGCATTAAGTATATAGACAAAAATGGAAGACTAAATAACTTTTTAGTCATTTGTTTCTGGTTAAATTCTAAACATAATTCAGCATCCATTCATTCAATCTATACAATTTACATCAGATACAATTCGTTTACTAGAAGTAACAAAAGTGCACAAAATAACAAAAAGTCACTCAATAATAATAATAATAATAACCACTCAAGTAGGCACTTAAATATGTGAAGTGCACAATCCTAATAATTTGCAATAGCGTGCAATACAAATACAAATTATTTACCCTGAACAAAAGAAAGTTGGGAGACACTTTGTTTTTTCCAAAATATCTACGCCTAAACAAGCGAATACGGGTGGCTAGTTTCTCATTCTACAAATGAAAATTAATAATGCGTTAGTAATTTGGAAGGAAAGTTATTTTGTATGAGTCCTGTGAAATGTTTATGAAATTGTGTATGTAGGTTTTAGTATTAACATTATTTGTCGTGTTTCTTTGTATTAGTATTGAATTAAGACGTAAAGTACAGCCAAAAGGTTGTTAAAATTAGAAATACTGCGCTATATTACAGCTGTTAGCATTTAAGTTAAAAACAACTAGGGTCAAAATTAATAAACATATCCTTAAATAGTATTTCGTTATAAAGATCGAGTTTTGGCAGTGCCATACAAATTATGTCAATTTACTATCTCTATCTAAACTGAAAACTATCTAAGGATATGTTATTAACAATTGGAGTGAGATAATACCAGAAAAATCCAACTAACCTCTAAATTAGCTTGTATGAGTTCGTAAAGTACTTTTCCAAGTTGATCCCATACGATATCGAGTGTTCTCGTGAAGTTTTCGTTGTTTAAATGTTGGTATAATGTATCAAGGTTGGCTTCTAAGTAGCGCATAACGCGGTCCATGCTTGAACAGTCTTGGTGTAACAGTTCCGCGCCCTCTATCAAGAAACGTGTGATGGACGGCATCATCTGAAATTGAAACATGTTTGTACATTTTAGCTAGCTGCATAGAAGAATATAAATGTTATAATCACATTTAAAATTTACTGTATTGTGTGATCAGTAGTCAAATTACGTACCTTTTTAACCATAACTTCTAAAAGATCTACAATTTTATTCCTAACAGTATCTATTGCATTAGCGATGACGTTCTGAAGTGTTTCTTTGCACCTGAAATAGATAAAAAATAAGATTAATACAACTGTTTTTGTACAACACGCTTTTCAATTACAAATTATCTGCGAAAAATTCCAAGTTACTTAATAAAAAAAGAAATCTAAATTGAAACTACATAATATGTATAATACTTTACATGAGCCAAAAGTTTTCAGCTTAATGTAAACGCCAATTGAAGTCATGTTATAGGACTATGGTGCTTTCATACTAGTAGTAGATAGTCGATCTGAAGTATACTGCCATAAGAAATTTGATTAATATTATTGGAATATGATGCCTAAGGAAAGGCGATTTAACAGGCGATATAGGATATCTTATCTCACCTCTGCGCCTCAATGGGCGAGCGAGCCTCGCACATGCGGTGTATGATGTCGTCCATGGCCAGCTCCTGCACGAAGGGCGGGAGGCTCTGGCGCACGTAGTCGATGTTGTTGATGGCCACGCACCACTCCGTCGTCACCTCGAACCGCGCCTCGAACACGCTCGTCACCGCGCCCGCGCCCTCCACGCGAGACGCCATCTTGTCCGAGTAGAACACGCAACAGCGGCAGATGTCCTGTGAAACATATTTATTTTTAAATTAAAAAACGGCGAATTAAAAGCTCCGTTACACTATCTTTCACAGGATAGTGTATGTTCCATGAAAAACTGTTTTACGGAGAGTTTGCCTCGCCGTTGTGCCATTGCCCCTGCAGTCTTCTCCACAGCAAGAATAATAAGGAATCGTTAACGAGGAGGCAAATACTGAATGATTACCGATGAGCCTAATGAATAAATGTCAATTATACCTTTTTTCGTGTAAAAAAAATGTTCAAATGATCAGATAACATAAACCCAACCTGTATAACTCAACCGAACAAGTCCATTTATCAATCAACCTAAATATTTGTATCATATTAAAAAGACTTACATCAATAATTTTCGCTACAAAAGTGTAACATCCTTCCACATCTGGCCACGCTAGTTGCTGCCAGAATATCTTGATCTGGTAGAATATAGCGAGAGTATCGACACCGGAGCTACTGTACTTAACGTTAGTGTCGACTGGGGCCAAGTCATCAAGGTCCACGGCCTTTTCAATGCGCGTGAGTGCTTTGTACGCGGCGATGTCGAGCCATTGAGCCACGCCGCCGAAGAACCACGCGTGGAATTTGGATATGGCATATGATTGCCA
The DNA here is from genome assembly GCA_905146925.1 of Autographa gamma. Classification (NCBI taxonomy): domain Eukaryota; kingdom Metazoa; phylum Arthropoda; class Insecta; order Lepidoptera; family Noctuidae; genus Autographa; species Autographa gamma. The sequence continues at coordinate 6,864,625 of LR989858.1, forward strand.
GTCGGTCTCGTTGAGGCCTTGGCCCAACCTATAATGATAACAATAAGTTTGCCATATACTGTAGTACAAATAAAGGATGTAAACATGATTAGCTGCGATTTCTGTTTAACATATACTTGAGCTGTTACTTGGTTTTATTTGCTTAGTGATAAATGGCAATGGGGAAAAAACATATGCCTTCTTGTTATGCTTGGTTCTTTAGAATTGTTCATCAAAAAACACGAGGAGCAAAAAAAAGAGTTAAGTTGTATAACAGAAACCACAACATTTGAGAGAAGTATATAAGCCTGTTCATTGACATAACTTTCGTTTAATGTATATTCATTGACAACAAATGACAAATTAGGGGCATGTCTTGTCACGTAAATATTTGAAATGACAATACGGCTATTTAATCAATTGTTCACCCAATTACAGTTATATACTGCTCTTCATAAAGTAAACAAGAAACGGTAATATTATCGTAACTCAAAACCATCACTGAAATCGATTACACATATGGTTTTATTTGCATTGTGACACATTTATGAGTTTTTAATGTTCTTTGTTTATTGACCAAAGGCATTTTACTTTCAGTTACGTAATACAATGCTCTCATTGCAAGGCCAATTAGTTTTATTGTTTTTTTTTACACTTGAAAACATTATTATATGTTTAACAAGACGATATAACATATACTATAACTAAACAGTTTGAATTATATGCAACATTATCATCAGAATTACAAAAAGAAACGAAAAACATCGTTTAGTCATTGGCGAATGACATCTAGCTTTGTTACTTAGCACTAACCATATTAGTGCAAAATACGTAAAGTCATAAATGGATACTCACGTTAAGAACCTTTGTAGTGTTAGATATAGTTCGAATAGCGTTGTTCCCATAGTCAAAGGCTCTGATCCCACTGACGACGAGCCAAGTCCCGTCTCTCCATTAAGACCACCAGCCAGAGTGGTTGTGGAACCTTCACTGCTATACCGCAACCTCTTAAGACTTTTGCACACCTCAATTATTTCAGGCTCTACCAATGAGGCTATCTTCCCTTCATAAAGCCCATACAACACCTTGGAATAGGGGAAGTTCATAACCCTGGAAAAGATAACAAAAAATACAGTTTAAATACTGATCACGGCAATTACGAACCATTGTTCACAAACTAGAATAGCCATGACTAATGTTTGACTAGACACTAATTAAAAAAATTATAAAGTCATTGCAACTTACTCAACAAATACGCGGTCGTAATATTCAACGGCTCTTTGCAGGTCTGATCGCACTAACTGTATCACTCTGATCAAATGCTGTAACCTGGTGTCTTCCGTGTTGTCTTTAACCTCGTTATTGTCTAATATGTGCACGAACCAATCGGAAGCACCCTGTGTTACCGCCTGATTTAACACCTCGAGAATCGTAGGCTTGCTCTTATCGTCTCTTAGCCAACCGTACAAATTCACTGGGAACAAGTCCATACTTTCAGGGGCATCCAAAACGGACAGCTTGTATAGGATTTTAAGGACTTCTCTGAGTGTTTTCATAACAGTTTTGTCGCCGGCGGTCTTCTTCCTGAGCTTCCTAACGTGGCTGTAGCACGTTGGGAGCAGTTTTCTCGCACCATCCCAGAACAGCTTGACGTCCTCTTCATTTATTAGACCTGGAAACGATAAAAACACATCTTTACTACCAAAAAAATACAGCTAACTTTTTCTTTTTTTTTCTTTTTTCTACGCCTCCCCAATTTACATATAATGTATGGTGAAGAATAAATTCCTCAAAATAACTATACCGTTCTATTAAGTTCCCAGTTTATCCGCTAATACAAAAAGAAGCAAGTAGAATGCTTACCAGACTGCAAGGGCTTGGTGATTTTATCAAGCAGCGTGTTGAAGAGTGCGAAGCTGAGCGGGTGGTCTGTGGTGACGGCGCAGTACACGGCCCACTGCACGAGACAGTTGTCGGCCTGGCTCAGCCCGCTCTGCGCCGCGTGCTGGGTGAGGATGGCCTCGGCCGCCGCGCTGAAGTTGCCGCACCACCAGTACGGGGCCACCTATAACCGATATTTGTGTTTAAACTGCCATTTATGAACGAAACTAGTGTTAAAAGAGACCAGTGAGGTGTTACCGATATTGGTGTTACAAGCCACCTGTAGGTTGCCACCTGTGTAACGAGATGTGTTACCGGAAAGGTATTACGATTTGTCTGCAGAAATAAATATCATGTTTAAACGCCGGTAGCTCATCCCGTTTTTTTCTAAATTTTAAAATATACCAAATTCAAGATTTTACAAATCCGCCTTCAACGTTTCAAGGTCGTAGATCAAGAAACAAAAACATAAAGGAACTGGCCATTTACTTGATTTTGTAAAGTTACAATGTTACGTTCATACATCAACAACGGCACGATCAACATAAAAACGCACTGACAAAAAGTACTCTGCGTGTTCAAACGCATTGTCACAAAACTGGTTTTTACTAAGGACATCGTTCAAACCCACAGTTGAATGATTTTTTCAGTGTATATAAGATTCATATGCTATTGAATTTATTTCATGAGATCTATTTGGGTAAATAGTTTTACGACCCAAATATGTACAGTTTTAAATTACGTCTAGTGATGCTGTTAAACTTCTAACAGTATTGCGTACATAAAACTAAACATTTCGATCATATGACGAGGATTCAAGCAGTTTGTATCCAAAAGTTTCTTAGATACATCGTAAAATGACGATAGCTGCAACCTCACAAGAAGTTTACGACCGTTTTTTCGTATCACTGTCAGTCAATAAAACGATGCATCAAAACGTACTGAAATAGCTAAATAGCCTTCAACTATTTAGACAGAAGGTATTTAGGTAAGTAATCCATTCAAGTGGAACAGAACTTATGTATAATCGATACTATCGGCTTCCGCGATCATGAGACACAAAGTAATAATTGCATATTTTTGCATAATGAGATCATTTTATATGAGGCATCGGTGGAATTATGTCATAGCAATACATTAAATAACATTGTCCGTTTATAGTTCGAGTAGCAATGTACTTAGAAGTTCAACATTCGTAATAAATCAGTATGCATATCACGGGGTTTTGTCCTTGTGTCTGTAGTAGTGTCCCTTATTGGTTAGCCATTTACGCAGTAGACATACCTTAGAGTTCTCAAGCTCGTGTAGAAGTATAATTCTCAGTAGATGTCTGTGTTCCTGTGCGGCAACTTGAGCGTTCTTCTCTGAAGAAAAGTTGAGGCGCACTTTGACCACACCTTGACGTCTCAGTTTGCTTTTCTTGCTGAGACTGAACCACATTGTCATCCCGCCCGCGGGTATTGACTATAACAAAAAAGCAATTTGTTAAAAAAAACAACCAAAACTTTATGAAGAGTTCAACATGAAATTTTATCATGTTCCAACACATGTTCCGCAATTAGCTGATGTTTATCCAAATAAAGCTTACCTTAAGTGGTATATTAGACGTGCCAATTAGTTCATTATCATGTTTCCCCGTTGAAGCCGTAATAGCTATTTCCTTCATGAGTTTCCGAAGTCCTTTCACACCTTTCACTTCAAATATCTTTGTCATTTTCTCTTTGACAGTCTCAGCAGGATCAAAATCCCTAAAAGGAGAACACTTGTCAGTTGTTTAATAAAGAAGCATTCATAACAATAACAAAGTCAACGGCATTTGTTTCTACGGCATAAAAACTTTAATCACTGTAGTTTTATGTCACCCTGGCTAATGAAAACATGTAGGTATTTACATATTATATTATTGCGTGCAACAATGTAATGCCACTATTAACATTAAACATGGAACGTTTTACTTAAAATCAGTAATCGCGACATTTATCGGTGTGAGAGGTCAAGAACCCTCGGTACAATTTTGGCGTTTTCTAGTAAGTAAGTACATTGTTTTGGTCACGCATGTTATTTCATTCAATGTTTTTTACTTACCATACTTCTAGTACGAGGGAGTCTTCTTGAACACTGCCGGGCATTGGTCTGAAATATAAGAAAATCATAAGGAGTCTGTATACATTTCACATGCAAATTATCCACATTTTAGGTAACAGACAATCTACTTAGATAAAGAGAGTAACTACAATAGTAGTTAATGTTAAATTAAAACCATTATATGTATATCTTTACATCTATAGAATATAGCACAGAGATCCTGTTTGAAAAGTCAAATAATATCAATTTTATGACGACCGAGGTTATCTAGCAATGCATTTAGGTCGATATGCTTTCAACAGATATTTGCATATTTATTTTGCACATGACTTCATCGTCGGCCATCACGTTTCCCCCGTCTTTGGTTTGTGTACATAATTACACATATACATTTCTCAGAACTGCATTTAAAGAATGTTTGAGAGAAGAGGCCGTGTTGTCTCAGCGTAATTTTTATTTTTGTATTATTCATCATGAGTGAGTTTTCGTATGTCTAGACCTATGGACGGAAATAGATTATGAGACAAAATAAAGTATACTTACAATGAGAAGTGTTCCTCCCACAGGGGGTTGAGAGTGCCAGACTTTACCGATGTGTTGTACCTGTGCGTCGGGTTCGACATCAAGTATATTGTGACGAAGGGATCGCTCAGGCCATTTGGGTCCTTAGGTACTAGATCTTTTGCCTCCACTACTTCTACATTTAACATCAATTCTGGAGGTTCTTTGGCTTCAGCTTGTGTGAGTAGTTCTGTGTGCTTGTCGTTGGCTATCTTAAAAGCTTCTTGTACGTAGGACAGCATCGCTAGCTGCCCCACGTCGCAACTCACGTCACATCCCCCGACATTGTGTAAAATCTCGTAAAGTACTTCCAAATAAAGTTCATCGACCTGAAAATTACAATTTGCTTATTCGAATTCACACGGAAAGTATTACGTACGATAGGTGTGAATTGTATGAATGTAGAACCACTGCCTATGTTAATTATAGATACCTAATAAAAATCTAATGCTATAAATAGATACGTTAGTTGCATAAGATCAATTAAATGGAGAGATAATGTACCATAAAAAGCCTAAGTGTGTAATTGTTCAATTATAATCTGCAATTACATAAAAAAACATCTCTAACTTTTTTGTAATCTATCGACCCTATTGTTATCAAGAAATGTTAGATAAACCTAGGTTTTCCTCAATATTTTAATCGACACCTATACATTGTAGGTTGTCACGGTTCTATGAGATTTTGAGGTAGTACCATTTTTGGTTTATTAAAGTTTTTAAATATAAATGTGTCACTAAATGAACATACCTAATTCACATGAAACTAAAAAAAATAGAAGACAATAAGTTCTGTGATTCAGCGCTTTGTTTTCCAATCCAAATCTCCTAAGTGATCTTTGTCATAGCATTATTATGTTTGGAAGTATTTTAAAATATTCCCTTTACAATTTATAGGTAATCAAGTCTGACAAGAGATTTCTCTCAAATTGACAACTACAATTCCTAAATATAAATCCACAAATCATGAAACTTCAAGAGATTAAGACACAGACCACACGAATTATTTCACAAAAATAACGTAAATTCCCAGACCTGCGACTTATATACAATTTTAATCACTTTTTCATCAACATTTTCGAATTGCAAGAACATCGCCGTAACAGAAATTAAATACTAAAAAATAAATAGGAAAAAACAAAAGCACATATGAAATTGATAGTTTTTCTAAAATTTAATAAACTCCATCAACTAATACAAGTCTCTCTGCAATACACGCGTAGATTAAATAGTCCAAACTGATTTAACATTTTATATCAAGTGGCAAGATAATTTTCTCGATAAAATGCTACTTTATAATTTTCTGCATAATTCACAAACCACTTGAGATAGCAGTTAACCTACCACTTATTTACCATAACTGTATCTAAGTTACAGATGTCACATTGCAATTGAAACGTGACTATATAATTTTTAAAGAAACTTCGGAAGTTCATCTAAAGCTTAAAGATGTCTTGAATGATAGTTGTATACCAACTTTCACTCTCAATACATACATCTGAGTCCTATTGACGTAACACTCACCGAAGAATCGTAATAATACCGCAATTTCATAAACCAGTCGACAGTATCGAGAAGCTAAACTGCACAACAACACTCTCTGCACTGCAGGTAAAACCGAATGAATCATCAAGTTTTGAATGATGGGGTGTCCTGGTAACGGAACCACCGGAAACCCGCCACCGCGACCGAACACAAACGACACTACCGAAAGAGTTGACACGGTGGTTATAGTGACCCTCTGAATATAGCAGGGTTACTGCGCCGCCGTACGAAGACTATCGATCTGATAGTTGGTGGTGGTTTCGATTACCCACTTCGTTGGCTACGAAATAACTAGGTTTGTATTTGTTTGGCCGAGCATAAGAACCCAGTGAACTTTATATTAAGGTCGTTTTTCTCTGAACTGTGACTCATGACTTAGTTTTTTATTTATAAATATATTGCTAGCTGCCCCAGGTGAGAAAGTGGTGAATTGTTTACGACCTCATTCATCTTTTATGTCTAAGTACCACTCAATAGATGGAAAGCGAATAAAAATACACTACACATGCTACTAATTATTAGGCTTTGTTTAGATAGAGTTTAAATCATTAATTATGTACTACAACTTACTATCTAATTTAGAGTTTTACATAATGGAGATAAAAAAGTTTGATTATCAACGACGCCTTATTTGTGGGGATAGGTTAAAAAAAACATTAACGTTAAACGAAGTTCCCTAAATCATCTTGAAATAAAATCAAAGCGCACTGGTGACAATCACATATCACTTAGGCTGTTTCTTAAGCATAACATAAATGTGGGTAGGTCTATGTGTGTTTAGTTTAAGTATGTAATTTCATTCATTATTTAAATGTTTAATAATTACTAAGGTGTACAAACTGTCATAGACTGGATCAGCATACTCGTCTGTCTTTCTAACAATTCCTTCTTCACTCCCCTGAACTTAGTTCGAAGTGTCCCCATACCATTCATTCTCGTTAAGTATTCAGTCATATCTGACTGTTACATATTCACAAATTCATTCACTAAAACACATCTCTTGCGGCACTATGTTCATACTATAACAAAACGCAGATAGTTCGTCATCTTCCATTAAAAGATCGTAGACACTTTGGTATCGAAATGATTACGAAAAACTGAAGGAAAGTGAAGAGAAATGAATGTGGTGGAAGCTGGCGGTGCACTGGCGGAGTCCGGCCGACCGGGACTCGGGATTGAACCCGCACTGCCGCCAAAATCTATTTTTGCAAAGCGCCGCCAGCGAAGACGAATGAGAGAGCACACCTAAATAATAAAAAAATCTCCAAAATATTTCAAGACGCCACTGACGTCTCACTCAACCAACATCTTCACTGGAATTACCAAGTTTCCGGTTTGTCTACGTAAAAAGAAAAGATTATGCTCATTAAAATTCGCTGACCAAAAAAACTATAACGGTTTCAAGAAAAATAATTATATAATGTTTTGGGCTATTCACACAAAAGTAATACAAAATTCAACGCATTATTGGCGATGACTATTACTTCAGGTATCTATGGAAACTGACGTCAACTTTATCCACCTCTATAATAATAAAATAATGAAATAGTTGATATATAATGTGCCTCTCAAGAAAGGATATAGGCCGAGCAACATTATCGAAAGTATAATGGAACTGTAAATACGTTTGACTAACATTATAATAAAAAATAACTAACATTAAACACTTGAACCAGAACTATAAATTATGGGCTAGGCCATTATATAGCCTATAATAATTATTATGAAGTACATAATGTATCATAGCCATCAATAATTATTATTAGTATCTTGGATCTATCTAACTAGTCTATCGTTTGGTTAACAACTGTAATGATTTAAGAAAGATAATAAAGGTAACTATTATTTTTGGGCTTGCTAAAACTAGCAATGTTTATAATAAACTTAGTCATGTTTAGCACACAATTAAAAGCCAAGGTTCCCAGTTAACAGGGCAACAGGCGCGCGTGCTGAACGATTTATTTATTTTATTAACCGCGTGCGTTTGGGCTAGCCGGGAGCGGAAACTACTTCTCTCTTACATTATTGCCAATTTATTTACATAACTGAACTTCAGTAGGCACAAGTACGTACTGTTTAGGTGTATTCACAACAAAATTAGAATTCAAGATGTTCTGTTACAGGTAAATTATGATTCACCGCGAATATTAGTTTTCAAAATTTAAGAGACCGAATGCCTTGCCAATTTGGAACAATTTGATATCCGAGAACGCCCAAAATACAAACATTTTTAATATGCATTGATAAGTTATTAAGATAGGGCGAACAAGTAGCAATATCTTGGTTTGAAGCATTATATTACAAATATCGATCGTAATACAGATAAGCAGATGGGATCTGCACAGCTACTACATAATTTATAGTTTACATAATATACACAACATAGGCAGTCATGTTTTGCTATCCTAATGCGGCCTATCTATGTTTAACTCAATCCTACACTTTGCAAATATGTCTAGAATCACTATCATGTAAGAGATTACGTTAATGCATCTTGAGAATATCCAGGCAATACATCAAGCGCATAGCTGTCTAGATCTAGATGAACTAAACCTAAAGTACTTCCATTCACTAAGTGAATATGTATTTATAATAAGTTACTTGCTTTGAAATTGAACTTAAATTACTTATCCTAATACTTGATGTTCTTCAGAACTAGCTACATTAAACACATCCACTATCGGATATATCGACTTGAATTATTAAAATCGAAACAAAAAAAATGTGAAATAATTATCTTTCATCATCACACAAAATAATGGTGTGAACTTTAGCAAAAGGGGAATGACATTGGAAACCACGCATTCGTTACGACGACGGTCATTGAGATCAACCTTGGTGAGGAAGTTGACAAAATAAAATGAGAAAAGTAAAAACTGAACTGGGACCGTGCCAGAAACACGGTCGAGTATTGCGAGCATTGTGTGCGCTCGTCTCCACACAATCAACTCGTATATACAGAGAATACGAGGAGGTCACACAACGTAAATTGGTTCAACCTGTACCCACAGGACATCCCAATGATCTATACAATAAATATTGTTCAGTGCAATCAAAGAAACAGCTGCATGAGTCTTCAACTGTTTGAGTCACTCTATCGTAGCAGGCAATTAAAAGTAACGCAATTAAAACTCTTTTGTGTGAAACGTTTTGTTTCTTATAAATGTACACAAGAGGTGTTAAAGACCCCTTGTTGTCACATAATAAGAACTAAATAACAATAACACGGTTACTCAAGCAAGCTATGCAATCGTAACACCACCTTGGAATATTGCCCATGATAGCAAATACCTTAGGTTAATATCACTGCATCGTACCGCCGGAGCCCAAAATTAACTGTGACACAATTTCCCAGGATAGGTATAGCCCAATGTCTAGTTCAATTAGAATCTAGGACTTACTGGAGTTCACTTCTATTTGACCTAAAATACAAGTGATGTTGCAACCACGACACTTGGGTAGCCGACTAGCGAGATCATCGATTTCCGCCACGATGAAACGTTTATTGTCTGCACTTTCCTGTACAGCCATCACAGTAATATAGGTCGATTCGTGTAAATACATTACAGCTAGTTCTATACAAGTGCTCCAGTGGTTAATAATAGGCACGGAATAAAGTTGCTTTTGAATAGGACCTACGTCAGAAACCTTTTAAAAAAATCGCACCATAAGATTTTGGGCCTAACCAAAAAACGGGGAAATAATGCCGTGGTTTGGGTATTTCCCCGATTTTTTAGACTGGTTTTCAAGTTTTTTATTTATCTAACATATTAATTCGCACAACCTATGTAAATTAAGTCTAATCATACAATAAAAAAAATGGAATTTACATACATAAATTCACGTGATTTATACGATGGAACTTACGTTATCTTTATAGTATTAAACCACTACTTACTTTCTGAAATGGAACGACTGATAATTTAATATGTGCAGACTCATGTTTCTTAGTACTAAGGACTAAATACAGTCGCAAATATTTTTCATATATTGCTTAACTAATACTGTCTTATGTTATAAGTAACCCTGTTTTTTCTACGCATGTATATTTTACATTTGAAATTCGATTTACCTATTTTACGACACATACTTAATATAAAATGTAAACGTATTTTAAAATGTAGTATGAAAGTAAGCTACTTGTACTCACGTTCCAACCTACAGCCTCCGCATATCGATCTATCTTCTCATGTTCGTCTGGTTCGGAGTCCGTGTCGAGTAAGGTCTCGTTCCCGCTGTCAGAGTCACGTAAGACGCTCCTCCTCTCAGCTTGGAGGTCACCTTCGATCTTCTGTTCTCCATCCTGTTCTTCAGCCTCCTTCAAAGGTGCTAACGGTGTGGATTCCTCTAATGCAGCTCGCTGCGAAGCTTGTTTAAGTATGGACCCAAACTTTTCGAAGAAACTGTCGTCTACTTCTTGTATTCTGTAACAAGTAGATAACATAGTTAGTAAAGATTAAAGAGGACTTGAGTTATCATTTATTTTTCAATAGGAAGTAATTAAAATTACCTATTTGTTAAGCTATGTAATGTATTTCATGTCTTCATACGTTGTTTTCTTTTAGTGAAATGAGCCCAAAATTAGGTTTCGTTTATTTCAAACGCGTATTTTTAGGTCCTGAACAAAGGTTAATCTGTTGATCTACACACAGTCCACTTTAAGTTTGTATTAATTAGCTTTTATTTTAATTTAAAAACGTTGCGGTCTATGTTGACAAACCAAGCAATGATAGATTTAAAAGTTTAAGCTTGTTTTGTAATGACTTTTTATTTTAAAAGTACATTTGCCAGACATGAAGTTATCTGCTGCCTAACGATAACGTTTATTATACTACTTTGTCAACATCAACCTATAAAACATAAGGAATAACTACCAAAGGTAAATAATACAAGGTATTAACATATAAGATATGTTTATTTTATTAATGAATTTATATTAATTAATAAATTATTGTCACATTTTAGTTCATTCTGGAATGATAGGCAAGATCTAAATTCACAACACTGGATACAGTATTAATTTTCATGTATAGGTATAATCATACATTAATTATAAATCATAACAATAGTTATGTCTTTTTATTACTATACATCATATAAATAAGGTAACAACAATAGTAACATAAATCAAACAATAACAAAGTATAGTTATGGAGTTTTATCTCCTTACTCCTATTACACAGCCAAAATATAATTCATTTGGCATCAGACTACAAGATAAAAATTATGTTTAACATTGTACACAGTGAAATAGACACACTCTGAAGTAAATAGGTATACAATTAAATTCTATGTTTAAATGCAATGTTAACTAAAACCTACAATTAGTTTACAATGTTTACATAAAACATAGCTTTAATTATGGCATTCTAGATATGTACTTAGTACTTACTACATTTTAATGTAGTTTAACACAGTTTCTTATTTAATCTTCCAAGCCTGACATCAGAGTATATTTTATGTCTGTATACTCTAGAACACCATGCAGACTGCCCTCCCTTCCAATACCTGACTCTTTGATCCCTCCAAAAGCTGGTTCTGCAGCTGATAATATTCCATCATTAATGGCAACCATACCAAATTCAAGTTCTTTTGACATTCTGAAAGCTTGTCCAAGATCTGTAGTAAAAACATATGCAGCTAGGCCACTCCTAGTGTCATTAGCTATTTGCAATGCTTCCTGTTCACTCTTAATTTTAACAACACTAGCCACTGGGCCAAATACTTCTTCATTATATAACTTCATATTTGGGGTAACATTAACCAGTAATGTGGACTCAAAGAACTTGTTACCAAGGTCAGTTGCAAACTTGCCACCAATCAATGGTTGTGCACCTTTCTTCACTGCATCATCTACTAAACTAGACACCTTTCTGGCCTGTTCCATATTGACAAGCGGACCGCAAGTAACTCCTTCTTTCATGCCAGGTCCTAAAATACACTTAGATCTGATTCGACTTTTAAATCCTTCAACAAAATCATTGTATATAGCTTCATGTACTAAAAACCTATTAGCACCAACACAAGCCTGTCCATTATTTCTGAACTTTGCCAGCATTGCATGTTCCAAAGCCCGCTCAATATTAGCACTAGGAAATACAATAAATGGAGCATTGCCCCCTAGTTCAAGAGCCACTCTTTTAACACCCTTTGCTGCCATCCCATATAGTTGTTTGCCAACATGTGTAGAACCTGTGAAAGATATGCAACCAACATTTGGATCTTCACATAAAACTTTCCCCACTGCAGCAGTATTACTTCTATTGCATGTGATGACATTGATAACTCCTTTGGGGACACCTGCTTGTTCAGCCAGCTCCATAGCAGCAAGAGCTGATAGAGGTGTATCTTCAGATGGCTTTATAACACAAGTACATCCAGCGGCCATCAGAGCTCCTACTTTTCTAGTTATCATAGCAAAAGGAAAATTCCATGGAGTTATAACAGACACTACACCAATAGGCTGCCTTGAAAGCAGTATCTGTTTGTTGTCCCATGGACTTGAGATAACTTCTCCATTGATATGGCGAGCACAGTCGGCAAACCAATCCAAAAATGAATTACCATAAGCAACTTCACCTCTTGCTTCGCTTAATGGCTTTCCACACTCAGCTGTGACTATGGCTGCGATCTTATCTGCATTCTTCTCGCAAGCATGAAACCAGTTCCTGATGATCTTTGATCTCTCTTTGGCTGTGACATTTTTCCAAGTCTTGAATGCTTCAGCAGCTACATTGACCGCCGTTTTAGCATCGTGACCGTCCATGTCCGGTACATTCTGAATGACTGAATCATCAGCGGGGTTGTAAACTGGGAACACTGCTCTACTTCTCGATGTAACCCAGTTACCGTTAACATACGCTTGATTTTTGAGCAAACTCATTTGCCTGCACTGAGTCGTGAAGACATTAAAATTTTTAGATACACCGGCACGTACGATATTCATACTTTTAGTGAAGCTTTAATGCGAATGTCGATTAAATCTTTTAATGTAGTTATTATCTCACTGTCGCCTTTACACTTTTTATCAAAGACCTCGAGTGTATATATTACATACGACCGCGTGAGTAACAAACAAATTTAAAAAACAATTTCAGTTAAGCGAGAACGCGCATATCAAGCAACAATTCATTCAATTATTTAATCGTTTTCTTAAGACTTCATCAAACACGAGAGCTCTACGAAGTTTGACAATGACTTAAGCCTGACAGTTGGTGGCAACGAGGTTGCATTTGAAACTATAGAGTGAGGATATCAGAGTTTAAACCGTAAGCACTAGTGTGAACAAGTGTTGTCGTGAATTATATATGAAGATGGAGCTTGCAGTTTTAAAAAATCTATCTAAAACACTAATATTATCCTAACAATGTCAAAACCATCGATATTTTCTTATATAAATTTCTCGTTGCGCGTAAATTAACTTAAATGAAAAACGAAATGTACTAGGATCAGACTAAAAACTGCTCTCGCTTGGCACAAGGGGAACCTAGCGATATAGTGCTCGCAGTATAAGTCTGCGCGCGACTGATGGCGTGCTTAATGTTGCCAGCCCAACTAATATTTTGTCTCCTTTATTTAAAGTAAATTTCGGGATGATCTTTAGGATTTAGGAATATATGTTATTATTCTAATTTAATATTCAAGTTAATTATTTAGGTATAAGTATATTTCAACAAACATTAAACAATAAAATGTATAATAAAATAAATAAAATTCATTAGACTATTGTTAATAATTTATTCAAAACTGGGTAAATTTGGTATAGGAATAGTCCTGCAGTGGACAAGATGGCGGTCAATGATTAGTTCTAATTTTGGCCGCGCGCAGTTATCTTGCGCGCACTCTAGTAGCAGTCTATGCATATCATACGTCGATGGTTGGTGTACAATTTGACGTTTAGTACTGTCAGCTACGTTTTGTTATACAAACCATTTCTCACGTATACGAAAGTTATAAATCAAAATTAAACTGAATTAATTACTACGATAGTATCAACGTGTTACTAAAATTATAATAGTAGTAATAAAGTTTATTTGTATCAACATAATGCAGAACAACAAAGCAGAAAATGTTATAACAACAAACTAAGATAGTAACGAAACTAGATGGCGTTATAACGAATGTTCTTGAAACTTAATTAATGCGAAACCGCGGTAACTTTACAAAATAATTTGGAGTTTTTTTTTATAATGCCAAAAATAGATGAGTAGTCATATGCATTTTAGACAATTTTTATTATCACAAAAACTATTTTTGTATAAACCTATAAAACAGTTTTTAATGTACGTACCTACATAACTATAATTTTAATGATATAATGTATTTATGTGAAACAATGAATCCCAAGTAATTTGGAAAGGGACAGATTGACGATGAATCTTAAAACAAATTTAATATCTTTGTTTTTTTTTTGTTATCTTACAGTAGGTATAATTAATCTACACGTTTTATATCATAATACCAGTCTGTGCACCGATAAGTATTTAGTCACCTTACACCTTAACCTTTAGCCTGATAATAATATAACGAACTTAATTAAAACACACAAAAAACCAAGTATAAATTTAAATTAATATATAAATTTACACTATTTTTTAACCACCCTAAAAATATTATGAATTGCCTATTTCTTTTGTAAGTTATTTAATCCATTTTGCCACTTACTTGTTATCATGCACTTGTTCTTCAATAGATTTTTGCTGTTGCAATTTCTCATAAAAGCCTTTCCACATAGATTCTTCATCCATTTTTATAAAGAGATATTACACTCAACTCGAACCAAAATATTATTCCAACCTTGTATTAAAACACAAACAAAAGACAACTGGCCACCAACACTAACTAAAATAATATGTAGATACCCACGATCATCGATGTACAATGAATCACAAAAGTAATCGAGTCATATGGTCTGGAAGAAAATGACGTAAACACTACCAGTAAACTCAAGACTTAAGATTTGATACGGAAATAACGTTATTCACTGCGGTTCGAGAGCAACCGGCTCCAACTTCACTTAGGAGTTCAGTGACACTAATTTCACATTGACTTTTATGTTATAAGATTTTTGGGTATCACGTCTCCTACACACAGTTTATATGTTAACGTGTCTAGTTTGTTTTGTTTTCGGTAACGACAACAGGGCTGCAGTGACGTAATTCGAGACTTTTCAAGGTGGTTAGATGTGAGCGAGTCGAACGTTCTGCGCTCACCGTGCCGCGGCAATGTGCAAACTAAATGGTCTGCATTAGCACACGTGCTTTTGTAAAGAAACACAATCAGACTGTAAACAATTTGACAATGGCCCTATCAGCATAATCCTGTAACATTTTATCATGATAAATCTTGAAAGGAATGCATTTGCAGCTAATTAATTACAGCGTTATATATTTAGGTCAATTGGGTACTAATAAATATTATGATAGCAGGAGTATTTTTTTCCTGTACCTATTGTAAGTAAAATTCATGTTTCATAACTATCATAAATCATTTTTCATTAAAAAAAAGAGTTTTGACACATTTATCCAATAATTAATTATGTCTCCGCGGTATTTTATTACAATAGAATTGCGTGTCGAATGAGTGTGCAGTACGCTGCAGTCGCATTTAGTCAATGTGGCTACCTTATAAGTAAGCTGTATGAACATTTCCCTAAGGTCATACTGACGTATGTGTTCCGAGAAAAAAATGTACCTACCTGTACGTGGAGTTTAACTCAATATTTGTGTAATATTAATCTGTGAAATTTCGCTCTTTAATTATATCTCTCCCTGCACATTTAAGCGACTCCTTTTATAAACGCTTATGCAAACGGGCGAGTTAGACTATGCCATTGACTAATGCATAACTGTATCTTGTTTCATTGTAGGCGTATCTAATGGATTCTATCATACATATAAAATAGAGGACCATATAATCGAGGAACACACATTTTGTTAATATTTTTATTAGCAACGATTAAACACTATCGCTCTAGTTGACGCGTGATAATGATATTGAACCCTAAGCAAAGTGAATGACGCAACACAACGTGAAGCCGAATTCTGAACCTTCAAGGCCGCGGTAAGCTCGAGGTTACAGGGAGGCTCTACAGGCTTTACGGTCCACGTACTTCAACCATTGTTATTGTATCTCATATCAAAGTACGAGAGGTATATAAAGTGCCTTCTGTTCCGGCTTGTATTTTTAATATTACGAATTACATTACATTTATTTAAAACAGACATTTTTTTTTAGTTAATCCAATAAAAAACATAACTGAAACTTTCCATAATAAGCTGCATTGGAAAAATATATGTACCTATCAAGTTTACAGTGCGAAATCGAACCCACATAAAAGAGAACAAAACAAACCAATAAATTGGTTGAATTGTATCACTTTATACGTTTGAATACTTTCCGTTCAACAATATTAGTAGCGTCAGAGGTAAATTAAAATGTTTGCTATAAAATGATTCATGGAAATTAATTACTAATCTCGACTTATTTACACTGACACGTAGTTACCATTTAAAGGAAATCCTGCATATGATAGACGTCGACGAAATGCAACAACCATCATTACGTATTTTATCGCACAATTTAAATGAGTCAGGACTATTTTTTATGTTTAAGTACTTATTACCATAGAAACCTCTCATAGGCACAGTATGCTAATTTAGTTGATTAACATACGGTTAATTTAGTATACCAAAAATCTGATCTATGTTTGGGTTTGCCCCAAATCCCAATGGTTGACGTAAATGATTCATTTGCACGAATTTTTAGAGAAGTACCCAAAGAGACGCTGTATTTGATAGCTTAATTAAATAAAAGAGACATTTAATTTATTGTGAACATCCTGAAGAAACTCAAACCGACTTGAAAACTCGCAGTTAGATAACCACTATATACTAAAGACAATGCAGTAGTAAATTTTTTTGCTGAATAAGGTCTTTGCCCTGCGCTGGTACCGAATAAGACTGGGATTTCATCTATGTTTAGAATATCTATGGACTAGGGACGGTTTCATTGCAAATTTTTGTTATTATGATGTAGTATGTTTTTTTTACCAGTTACCATTACACTAGGTCCAAAAACGTAGCTGTCGAAACCTTTTATAAAATGAATGCCGAGATACATTTAATTAGATGGGTATAACAATTTCAAACTATATACATTTTCAATAACATATTAAACAATTACCATAGTGACTATTAATACTCGATCAATTGTATTAGCTGCTACCATTAATTGGCTGTGTAAATAGATCAGCCACACAATTACAGGCCATTACATAAATCTATCCACATTCTACCATATACCCCTTTTTTTTTTTTTTTGGCAGGTGAAACTCATTTATGAGCCAGCCTTGCATCCCCAGGGGGTTGAGGATGCAAGAGTCCGGGCTTCCAGAGCCTTGAGAAAGGCTCCGACTACTCCGGCAAAACACCTGGTGCCATCCTTCGCCTTAGTGGCGGCGTTACGCGTCCAACCGAAGTCTTAACACCATAACGCCCCCGGCGACTGCCCGCTTAGTGGCGGGCCCGACATGACCTCCGTCCTATGTAGGAGGGAGGACAGCGGGGGCAGTGCATGGCACTACACCACCCCCGCCCAGCAAGGAAGGAGACGCGTGCAATGAAGGCTGAGGGACCCCCGTCCCCGCCCTCTGCATCCCCCTCTGGGCAGGTCTGGCTACGGAGGATCTCGTCCGCGCCCTACCCGCCCGCCGTCGGCGGAGCAATGGAGCGGAAGGATCAGCCTCCCGCTCGCGCTCCGAGGTCTCTTTCTGCGAAATGACGATCTCGCAGAAATGAGACACTGCCCGCCAGACGCGATTGTCCGCGAGCATGGCATTGACCACACTCGCGAACGAAAGGTCCGGACCTATAACTGCGCTTAGGACACGGCGCTCCACCTCGAAGGCAGTGCAGACCTCGAGGGTGTGCTGCGCCGTGTCTTCCGCCGCGCCACAATGGTGGCACGCAGGGGATTCCTCCCGCCCGATTCGGTGCAGGTACGATCCGAAGCACCCGTGCCCAGACAGCACCTGCACCAGACGGAACGTGAGGAACCCGTGGCGTCGCTCAAGCCATGTCTCCAGGAGGGGACCCACAACTTCAGTAACGCGGCGTCCGTAGCGGGCGTTGGCGAGCCCTAACCGCCAACGGAGGACCATTTCATCATAGGCCTCGCGCCACACGGCACCGCGTTCTTCCGGAGACAAGCGCTCCCCGAGCGCTTTCCGGGCCGCCGTCTGATGATATACGGCGGCCAGGACCTTTGCGTCTTGCTCCCAGGGGGGAGTCCCGGCGAGGGCGCAAGCAGCTGCGTGTCCCACCGTACAGTAGGCCCTCGCAAGGCGTTGCGCAATTGCCCGTTGGGGCCTTCGCAGGAGGGACACGTTCTCTCTCCTGTAGAGGGCGTCTGCCCATATTGGGGCTCCGTAGAGCGCCATAGAGCGCAACACCCCGGCGTAGAGGCGACGGCAGCTGACCCGTGGTCCCCCCAAGTTAGGAAGGAGCCACGAGAAGGCGTTAGCCGCTTTGAGTAGCCGTGTTGCCAGATCACGGAAGTGGGGGCCGAAATCCCACTTGGCGTCCAGGATTAGGCCCAAGTACTTCATCTGGGCCTTAACGTTCACCCTGACGCCCGCCACCACAATGTGCGCGTCAGGGGGCTTCCGCTGACGAGGCCCAGGGAAATACAGGGCCTCTGTCTTTTCCAAGGCCACCCTTAGACCCAGGCGAGCCATTCTGTTGGCAACCAAAGTACCGCCGACAGAAGCCAATCGCGCTACTTCCCCATATGTCTTCCCTCGGGCAGTGACTAGGGTATCGTCTGCATAGCAGAGGATACCCATGCCCGAGAGGAGGGCGCCCCGAAGAACCCAATTGTAACCTATATTCCACAGGAGTGGTCCAAGGACCGACCCCTGTGGAACCCCGGTGGCCACTCGACGGCGCTTGACATTGCCGTCCTTACTTTTAAACAGGACCTCACGGTCCTGTAAGTAGTCGGCCAGGAGCGTCGCCAGGTATTGCGGTACCCTGTGGTACCTCAGGGCCTCTAAAATGACTGCGTGAGGCAGGGAGTTGAACGCGTTAGCGATATCAAAAGAAATCGCCAACACTCCCTGCCCTCTTTCCTTCGCCTCCGCGCACATGTGTTTTAGGCCATGGATGGCATCGATGGTAGACCGACCCTCTCGGAACCCGAATTGGGCATTAGACAGGTCCGGGCCGATCCTAGCAAGATGATCTTTCAAGCGGGCCGCAATGATCCGCTCGAAGGTCTTCCCCGCCTCATCCAAAAGGACGATTGGCCTATATCCCGACGGGGAGTCGGCTGGGCGCCCATGCTTCCGAAGAAGGACCAAAAGACCCTCCTTCCATGGCTTCGGAAACCTCCCGGTGGAGAAGCACCGGTCAAAAAGGTCCCGAAACCGTTCCTCCAAATGGGAGGTGGCGATCGCCATAACTCTCGCTGGTATCCCATCGGGGCCGGGGGCCGTCTTTTTTTGGCTGAGGCACGACACTGCGTCAGCAAACTCCTCCGAGGACAATGGGGGAATGACCTCCGACGGACCTATCCCGTACGGGGGATTCATCCTTGGTGGGGTGACGTCGGCGGCGCACGGGAACAACGCTTGAACCACCCCGTTCAAGAGATCAGTTGGAAGGATCTCCGTTAGTGGGGGACCAATGGGGCGCAGTTTGTCGCGCACCATTTTGTACGGTCTTCCCCAAGGATCGGCATTGAGTCCTTCCAACATTTCCGACCTGGCTGCGTCCTTAGCTACCCCAATGGCGGCCTTCAGCGCTTTCTTTGCCTCCTGCCATAGCAGGTGATACCGGGCCTCCCCCTGAAGATCCCGGTTCTGGCGGCGACGTCGAAGGTGCTGATATTTTCTTCTGGCGGCCATGCAGCTCCGACGGAGATCGGCCAGCTCTGCTGACCACCAGTAAACCGCTTTCCTAGGCGGGGGCCGGCGGGACCGAGGCATAGACGAATCACACACCTCGGTCAACAAATCCCGCATTGCAGAGGCCGCTGCATCTACATCAGGACTGGTTGGTGGACTAAACCAGTCCTGCACTAAGGCGACCTCGCCTGCCATCTGGCGGTCCAGGTGGGTAATGGCCCACCTCGGAAACGGCGAAGACCCCTGCGTGCCCTGTGGGCGTTGGGTGGAGAAACCTATCCGGATGTAGCGGTGGTCGGATAGAGTCTCCATTGGCTCAACCTGCCATGACGCAACTGTGGCAGCAAGTGTAGGGGTGGCAAAAGTTAGGTCAACAACAGACCCCCCGTGCAGCCGCACACACGTGTGCATTGTCCCTCTATTTAGGAGGGTGAGGTTAGCCGAAACTGCCCACGCCTCCAAAGCACGTCCACGCGCATCGTTGGATGGATTGCCCCAGGCCACCGACTTTGCGTTAAAGTCTCCAAGGACAACCACCTGCCTCGGTGACAAGCGCGACAAGGCACCCGAAAGGGCAGCCAAGAACTGCTCGAATTCCGCCAGTGAGCGATTGGGCGAGAAATACACTCCTAGGAGCGCATTCTCCCCCCAGGCGGCGGCCACGAAGCCCGAACCTCTCTCTAGTGTTATCATAGGAGGGGAGTCCACTGAGGGTCGTGGGATTATGGCCACCAAACCATCTAAGTCCCCGAGCCAATTAGGGGCAACGAAATAGGGCTCCGCGACTACCCCCGCGTCGGCACTCCATTCGGCCAAGGTCTGAGCGACCAAGTCTTGAGCTGCCCGGCAATGGTTCAGGTTTCCCTGGAGGAGTATTTTCTGTGTGTGTCTCGACATTACTCCTCCATTTGTAGGGAACCTCCTGCCACCGGCTCAGCGGTGGTGGCTTTGACAGGCCCTGTCTGGGTCGGTATTATGCCTCGCTTTGTGGGGGGTTTGCATTTGGCACCTCCCATAGTATGGTTCGCCGCCTTGCTGCTTGCTGCGCATACGGAGCAGTGTGGCTTGCCGTTACAGGCGTCGGCCTTGTGGTCAGCTTTACCGCAACGGCGACAAATAGCCGAACGATCCTCTAACGATGGGCAGCGGGCCCGGGTGTGTCCGAGTGAAAAACACTTGAAACAGCGCATAGGTTGGTCCTCAAGCGCCCGGACAACCCCAGAGCTGAACCCTATCGACAGCCCTTTTTTAAGGACGGCCTCCGCTGCCACTACTGGGCACGACAGGCGAATCTCGCCGATCCCCCGACGGCCAGGCCGGAGATTTCCAGCCTTGATGGCTTCAGGACTGCAGCCACCTACAGCCGCTACTGCCGCCACCACCTCGTCCCTGGTGACCGAGTCGTCAAGCTCGGAAATTACCAAGGACGTGCCCCTGATTGGCCTGCCCACTATAGCCAATCCAGTAACCGCAGCCCGCAAGGCGTTTGCGAAGAGGTCAGCGTTAGCGTCACGACTCGCACCCGAGAACTCAAACAATCGAGCCCCGGTCTGCGTTTGCCGGCACTTGACCTCCTCGATGCCCATCTCTCTTGGTTTAACCGACTCGCGGGCCTTGGACAGCACCTTCTCGTAGGAGACCCCCTTTTCCACAGCTTCTGGCGTAATAGTTAACACCACTGCTGCGGATTTGGGGGGAACCAGTTTTGGGGCCTTTTTGGCCTGCACTTTGCCACCTTTCCTCTTTTTCGCCGTTTGGGTTGGCGTTTTATAGGTCGATGAAGGGTGGACAGTGGCAGTAGGAACCTTTCTCTTTTTATTCTTCTTCTTTCTCTTGTTCCCGGCTACCTGCCACTCATTTGCAGCAGTGGTTGCGGGAAGCATGCCATCTATATCAACTGGAAGGCCAGACGCTGGGGGCCTTAATGGCCCTACAGCCACATGGGGGCTGGCAGTGGTCGATTTTGGGCGAGAAATTTTTCTTGAGCCCGATTTGACCTTGGAAGGTTCAGGGTTTGCCCTCTTGCTACATGCAGACGTGGAGGCTACAGATGCATAAGACACCAACACCTCAGAATCCACTAAAGGTTCAGAAACCTTGGGGGCCGTCTTTTTGCCTATACCCTTCCCCTTTACGGTTTTCGATGCTGGTTCTGCAATCACTTCCTTTCGTTTGTCTGCTGCTAGTGGCGGACGAACAATCTTGGGGGGATTAAGTCGATCTTCAATACCGGCAAAACAAGACCGCACAAAAACTTTCGTCTCCGCGGCGTGTTTGATAAGCATTTCCTCCAATACACCGCGGAGATTAGCTGCTATGGGATCTGTTGTAGTCATGGCAGAAGCCACGTCCATTGACTCCACTTCGGCTTGTCGGAATGGAGCAGCGCCTTCTAGCTCAGCGATTTTGGCCTCTAATACCTCAATGCGCCGATGCTGCTGCAGCTTCTCCTCCTCTAGGCGGTTCACTGTCGCCTGGAGACGCTGCACCTCCTCCGGGGCTGATCGCGTTGCCATCGATGCCAATATATTCTTAGCATTTTCCGCGTGGTCCCGTAGGGCTTTCTGCAGGGTCCCCTTCATATTGCTAGATTTCCTAGCTATTTCCACGATGCTGCCCATGTCAGCATCGTGAAGGGACTGCAGCTCAGCCACCGTCTTGTTAGAATAGTCGATCCAAACAGAAACGCCATAACCATGTTTGGCCCGGGCGAGGTTAGCCTGGCGCTCCTGCGCCGCAATCTTCACCTCGAGCTCTTGAGCGAGCGCCTCTCTTTTCAGCCTATTGGCCTCTCGCTGAGCCTCTGCCAGACCAACATAGTGGTCCGTTGACGGTTGTGGCTTCCGGGGGCGGCCACGTTTGCTCGAGGCCGACTTGGTGCTCTTAACCGAGGGAGCGTCCGAGCTGGACCCCTCGACACCCCCTGATTTGCGGGAGCGCTTGCGTGACTCTTTTGCGAAGAGTTTACGTGTTTCGCACAAGCCTCCCGCCGAACTCGCTATCGACGCGTCGGTAAGCGTGCCCTCCTCGTCTGAGGACAAACATCCTGGGGACGGGTTGAAAAACTTGCTCCCCGAGATTGAGAAGCAAGAGTTGCGGCTCAAAGGACGCTTGAACACCTCGGCGTCTGAACGCGCGAGGCGAACCGACGACCTCCGCCCTTCACCAACCAGGGTTGTACCGGGTGTAAAACCCGCACCCTCAACACCGCGATCCTCCGAGGCGTCACGCTCAACCAAAAGGGAGCCGGACAACCTCCTTGCATCGCAAATTTCCTCCGGGCGAGTGCCCCCCCCCTACCAGACCCGGAGCAAACCGCTCAACGGGCTGGGAGGTGGGACCCTCCCCCTGGTCCTGAGAAGGACCTTTTCCAACATCTAGAGATCGCATCGTAATTCGATTCGATTTTCCAAAAAGTTCAAGCGCACTTTAGCCGCGCGTCCTCTGCTTCTGCGTTACCGAAGTGTCAGAGGACGGCGTTTCCAGGGATCACGATCGTGGACGTAAGCGCTTGGGGGGATCCCCTACCATATACCCCTACGCTAAATCCCATTTACTCAATTGACTATGTTTTGTTTGAAGCGTTCATTTTACACAGGATTTGTTTGCCTTTAGTCATAGAAGATGTCATCATTGTGTATCAAGATCAAAATTTATGTTATCTACGTAGATAATAAAATTATGGCGCTTGTTTTTCATACAACAGTGGTGGAATGAACGATCGATCCAGACGCGCCCGGCAATGAGCCAAAAGCCATAACATAAGGCATTTGAATGCTAAAAAAGGTTAAGGCCATGGTAAAATTAAAAGCTAAACGCAATTTGTTTGGTTGTAATGGTCAATTTTAATTAATTAAAGTGGAGTAAGTCACACCAACCTAGCATTTCGTATGTAGTTTAACATTGAAACAGCTTAAGTGTTAAATATTTAAAAAATATATTATTCGTTCCACTAAATATATGCGCTTTGTGGATTCTATCATAACTGATACCTCACAGATAGGTACTAATACTATATTATGAACTGAATAGCGTAACTTTATACTTAAATCATTTAAAATAGAATGAACAGGTAAAAACCTGAAATATCCCATTTAATTATTCGATTTTAAATACATTTATCACGCGATTCACATTTTTACGTGCAATATTTTTATGGGTAATTCTAGAAAATTGCGGTATCTTGAGATTATTAAAAGTACGCTATTAAGCATTGTTTCACGACGTTTTTGTTCATTGTAAAGATGCAACGTGCATATCCTTGTGATAATTATAACGTAACTGACCTTTCACAAAGGGCTTTTCTCGGTAGCATTCACAACTGTAAATAAATGCAGAATATCACGGAAACTCACACTCAACTAGATAAATATTTTACATTCCAACTAAATAGTCACGCCTGACAACTAACGAGGTCTCATTACTTGCATTAATTTACTCTGTTAAATTTTAACATATTCACATACCACTCTAAAACATGCTACTTATTTTATTCAACTGCTTTTAAATTTAGAATAGTATTTTGGATTACCATCGCAGTTATACATAAACAGGATTTTCAAAGATATATTATGGATGGCTAACATTATTTTTATAACAAACCGCATATATTTCCATTAACCGTGCAAATTGCTCATCGAGAACAATACTAATAAATATCAAACAAGTGCATATATGAAAGCTATCTCACTTTTTTCTTGAAATTATTTCCTTTTCTTGTAACTTCTTATATATGAATTTCCACGGATCGTCAATCTTTTTTGTATGCATTTTCACTGAACAAACACTGAATTGGCAACAAAAAGTCCCTAGTCTTATCACAATCAACCACTATAAAAATAAAAACACTTATTAAATTATATGAAAGTCAAAAAATCTCTGAACAATATTCCTTGTACGTACAACGGTATTTTTCAGGCTGTACTGTTGTAGACAGCGCGAGGTGTCAGCAACTGCCCGATGAATTGCAATGCCGCAAGCTTTGTTTGTTAGAGGTTTAACTACTCCAGTTTTTTAGAGTTCCAAGGTTTATACGTAAACCATTTTTTTGTAAGTTCAATTGTTTAATATCTAGTTGGCAGGCTTGTTATTCTCACGTTAACATTCTTATTGCTAATTAAAAAAAGTCAAAATAAAAAAGCCGGTTTATTTGCCTAAATTTTTTATTCAACAACTTTACTAACATCTTCTTGCGTAATTACCAACTTAAGACGTAATACGTAATAATTATGATTTTAAAGGTTTTCTTAGACAGAACGGTACGGAACTTTGCAGAAAATACTTATAAAGCCACCATGCTAACTTACTAGACAGAGGATTTTCCTCTAATCCTGTCTTTGCTGTATAATTATTGAGCAAGAACAAAACATTTACAACAATGGAGTCATTAGAATCAGGTTCTTAGTGGTTTTACACTTGAGTTTATCTACAATCTTGAGAGAATTTAATTAACGCGTTAAAAACATAATCCCATACAGAAAACCCCATAATTATCATAAATCATAGAATAACAAAAAAAATATGCCTTACGTAACAGTTGCTTTTTTATTCCACGCCTGTAAGCTAAACGGCTAAAGTAAAACAATATGATATTCGAATCGATAAAGGACTGGCGCCAACTTAAGACTTGTTTAGTCAGAAGCTTCTTAAGCACCAGCTCATGTTATTTTAAGTTGTCATGTGTTGTCTACTTGTGAGAAACAACCACGACATAGAAGCATTGCTTGCAATGGGAATTTTGAATTAAACGTCAGGGGATTTTCATAATTCGTATTACAATAGCAAAACGACCACAATTACACCGCTATTCGGGAGGAGCGATGACCGAGAATTCAGTCTGTTCGCACGGACTATTACGTTGCAGGCCCTCTTGTTAATTAAACTAAAATCATTTTCGGAACAAAACATAAATAAATCTTATTTCAACAAAGTTAAGAGTCATTTATGAATTTACAGAGGCTCCTTTCCGAAAACTCTTAAGTTTTTTTAGGTATAACATTAGGCACTGGAATAACTTAGGAAGACCGAGAGCACGTTGGGTTGATGACATAGCCAAGGTAATGGGAACCACCTGGATGAGGGACGCGCAAGACAGACAACAATGGCAGAAAAAAGGGGAGGCCTATACCCAGCAGTGGGTGATTCCGGGCTGATATGATGATGATGATAACTTAGGAACTTTGCAATTCCGCATGAAGAGTCCATTCTAACTACTGCTTACTGATAGTAACTACTGCAGCATAAATCTCCTGAAATATTAATATTATGAAAAGTATTCACTGTATTTTTAAACATGCTGCCTTTTAGGCTTACCATTTAGGTTATCCTTGAATTATGATCTAAATCACAATGGAAATAGACGTGAAGCAGGAAAACCCTCCGAATATAATTTCTATACCGATATTTTTGTTGTTATTGCAGACATAATCAATATACGTTTACTTTTTATAGTTTTTGATTGGACACCGTTAACTGCCATAATTTATGGTTAATAAAGTAGATTTTTTAAGGATTCAAATATTTACACCACTTGAAAAAGAAACCAAGAACTGTTTATTTACGAGACGGAGCAAGAAGAGTAGACAGTAATTTTTATTTAATGCACGTGCATAAAATGGTTACTCATTGATAAGAAAATCTTCCGGAAACACCTGCAGTCCGTCTGCATTTTTTCAACACTGTTTCCATATTCATGAGTAAGAATGCTTTGATACATGATCTATTTACATCTTACGTAGTCACGAGTCCTTAAGTTAACAAGTTATACTTTTTTGGTTTTAAACCGAGAGATGTTTCCTTAAATGTTTAATGTAAACGTCACAATAAATTGTGTATTGGGAAGCTATCTACTCTTTTTTGTGTTGATGATCTGATTAAGAGCATTTAAAGAAAGAGTATTTCTAGATTTCCTGGTCGATGGCTTCTTCAAGTGGTAGTCCAGTACAAGATGGCCTGAACAAAAGATTCTTCATAATCTTTAAAGTACCTCCACACTCTCCACGGATCCTACCTATATCAAAATTTACGAATTTAATGAATCTTACGTGGTTCTTTAAATATACAAATAATTAATTAGACAAACGTTGGCATTATTGATGGAATGTCTTAAATAAATAATTTACAGAAGAAATAGAATAGATCTTAAACAGTTTTTGCAGACTATGAAGACATTAAATTTCCCCTTTTACACACTAAGTAATAGGTACTGACCTACCATTCATATAACAATGAGAATAACAAATGATGGGAAAACTAACGGAGATACCTAGCTACATTATCTCACAAGCAAATATTGGTATAGCAATGACACTCTTTAGATTTACGAGTATTCTACGGTAGACAAGATTGCGACACCAAGACTAAAAAGGTATTTTGTTTAATTTGACTGAAACAACCAAGCTCTTCAAGATAATGAGACATGTTCAACCGTCTAAAGAGTTATCACAAAGCATAGAAGTAATGATACATAATGTATGTCAACAGCCTAACAATAGAGATATGTATGTACATCATCACTTAAACTGTTAGCATTCTCGGACTGCTGTCCATGGGCAGATAATTTGCATTTGGCTGTATTGCTGGCATTGTTGTTCCGCAGTACATTCGTTCCTACATACACTAGATGGAACTCCAGTGGTTAAAAGTACTTGCAAAATTCGACTTTAGGTCTTCGAGATAAAAGCGGTGATAGACCATGGATAATGTAACCTGTGGTATGCGGTCGAATGTAGCCTGGGTTCTTAGAATTGATGTTGGACATATTAGGCTAATTGAAAGCCTGCAGTACGTCAACATCATTAACATTGGTCATCCTTCTTTAATGAATTGATGATCTCAATACTTAAGGCAGTTATTAGTAAGTGAATTGCAATGTTTGCTATATAATGGAAAACATTTTACTATTTTATATTAAAATTATATTCCTTTATTTATAAAAGTCATTTGCGTGCTCATCAATTTCCACGTAATGATTCCGCAATTATATACACAAGTAGTTTTTGTTACGATGTTTTGTTCATAATAAAGTACTAGCCCATATTGCCCTACTGCTATGCAAAGACAATTAATTCCTCATGCAGATAAGGAACGGACGTCGGACATTGATCGCTACGCTAGCTCATTACTGAAAAGCTACTAAGCCATTAAGAGCCATTTCACAAAATGATTACGCTCGAGTTTAGGTAAAATATTGCATCATTGTTTATGTGTGCGTAGCTACTCACTCAAACTTAGCGTAAACAGTGTAACGCGAGAGACGAGACGGACGAAACAATCTTGAGCCGTGATTTTATATGAGATTTATAAAAAGTTATACATTTTATTTAGTGCAATGATATTTTCAAGCTAGGTGAACAGAAAAACAAGCAGGTATGGTATGAAAATAATATAATAATAATTGACATAAAAACAAATAAAAACTATAATTAAAAACAATCACATATTTTTGTCGGTACACAACTAATTGCTCATATGCTTATTATATGAATATTTGGCGTAATGGCATTGATCTTGCCTTTCTTGGGTCTATGATTTCCGGTAATACGCAGTCTTGGTAGAACCGAGTCAATTTGGGTAGCATTTTCTCCTGCCAAAAAACGTCGTCTTTCTCTACTCTTACTACTTTCAGCGGAAAATCAGGCCCAGTCCATACAGCAAATACACATATGTCTCTTTTTGCTATATGCAACTGGCCCTGAACCTGGTAGTACCAGTCGTGATTTTTGTTCATCTCGATTTGAGATTGGCTGTTCACTTTGAAACATTTCAGATTTTTAGCTTGCAAAGCGGTATCAGGATCTATTCCAAAAAGTGAGCTTGGACATTTCACTTCCACTAAACCTTCACTGCACAATCCATCTGGTGTTGCACCTAAATAAAAATATTGTTCGTCTATAAAAAGACCACATTTTTCTATATTGGTGTTCTCTTGGACACTGAGTTGTGCCAAAGCCTTTGGTTCATTGTCTCTACCATGTTTTATTGAGGTAATGTGGTCCAGGTTATAAGAATAGAGAACGGATTTTACAAGGGGAGCAGAATTTTGGTTAGCTCGCCTTTTGCAGATTTTACCAAAGAAGGACGCAGTTAGTATACATCTTCTAAGTTCGAGCCACAAAGAACTTTCTGCCTGTAATACAGTAGCTCTCTCAATTTCATGGCGGTTTATCGCTTGTTCTTTTAAATTGTTCAAAAACAGTTGTTTTCCTCGCTCATAATCTGCAGCTTCCATATCCGGTCTTTCACATTCTTCTCCATAATGAGCATCTACAGGATTAAAATTAATTTTTTTACGAGAACTACCTGCACGTGCTATTACTTCTCTTTTATTTTTAGCATGTCTCCTGGTTTCCAACAATTTTAATGATTTTCCTGGACTAGCGTGACAAATTGTCTTATAAAAAGTGTATTGTGGCTTGCCGGTGTTAAAAGATACCACTGCGGCATAACACCTTGTAGTGTAAGAGTCTTTTAGCGAAAAGTTGACGCGTTTCCCACCTACCATCTTAGCCACAATGCTATTGAATTGTTCTGCGCGATTATTGGTGTAGGCATAT
Organism: Autographa gamma; assembly: GCA_905146925.1. NCBI lineage: Eukaryota > Metazoa > Arthropoda > Insecta > Lepidoptera > Noctuidae > Autographa > Autographa gamma. Next base: position 6,894,135 of record LR989858.1, read on the forward strand.
AAAAGGCTTCGGGAATTATAGGCGAGTTGAGATACGTTCTTTTTAATCTTCAGAAATAGCGTAGGTATTAGTGGGACTAGATTAGGCTCTTTTTTCCTCTCATCTGTGCAGTAATAACTATCACAATTTGAATGATCCCCAAAGATGTGATGTGGGCTGTTTAAAATGTCCTTTTGGAGGTTTTCAATTTTACAGGAACTTGAACTGTTGTCTTGTTGTCTCTGTCTAATAGCAGCACGAACAGCAGTACGTAGCCTTTTCATACGGTCCATATTTAAAAATTTACGCTCGTTCAGAGGAATACTAGTATCTTTTTGAAGGAGCATATTCTTTCCATTGTAATTCCGCAACAAATGGTTTGTACATTCAATTTTTTGAATTGGAATATCCGGATATGGTCGACTCTCCAATATACTTTTATATGTACTAGAATCGCCATCCGCAATCAGGATATTATAAATTAAATTCCTGTCTTTAATGGAATTTTTAAAACCTTCAACTAATATGGCTTGCTCCATGCTGGTTGAAGATCCCGAATGGTTTTTAGTGCATTTGTGGGGTCTTGCTGGCTGGCCTTTTTTGTTAGCTCGGGCGCAAATAACACAATATTTGTTGCGAACCCCAATGTGTAGTACTTTACCACTATTCTCTCCGATTATGGCTGCAACACCAGAGAGGGCAGAATAATTATTTTTATATGAGCGTTTGCCCCAACACGCATCCGCTTCTACCGGTATCATGGCTATACCCGCATTATTAATATCACCTCGTGATTTTGCCGCCTCAATTTCCTGTTTAGCAGCATTCACCATAGTTTCTTCAGCAGCAGCCTTCCACATGTCAGAAATAGCGTCGTGTTTTTTGCTGTATAAACGAAATGGCATTGTTGGCAAATCCATCGAAGCAGTGATCTCATTCAGGTTTGATAGACCAATACCCATAATGATTGAACCAGATACCGCCCCAGCATTAAGATCTAGTTTTGCTTCAGTCGTGCTACTATCTGAAGTTTTTAGAACAAAGCTAGATCCACACATCGTACACTTAATGTCAAATTTAGATATCAGGCCCACCTGTTTCTCTTTGCATATTTTGAGATAGTTCAATTTGCAGCCGAATTTCTCGCTGTGTTCACTTATATTTATTAGTTGACTCCAAAAGTATGTAAAATCAATTATCCTTCTGCCATCAACTATATAATCGTCCTAAAAAAGTAATTCTTCATAAATAATCACATTTAAAACAAATTTAAAAAACATATCGCGCCAGCACATCAAGCTATCCCTAACTGTCAAATTTTCTCAATTAAAAATGAACCTTATGTCTTTGCATTAAAGTTGAAATACTATCAAAGAAATTTGACAGATTGTGGTAACTTGATGTGCTGGCCTCTGTACAAAACTACTTACGATTGAGTCCGAAAGATTCATTGATTCATCTAGGTCTCCTGGCTCTAATGCAACATGTTCTTTCTCCTATAAAATTAAAGAAATAATTATTTACAACTAAACTTCTGATTTAAACCAACAATTGATAAATGTTTCGTACAGCTTCTGTTACCGATTCTGACTTATCACTTGTATGGCTAGTACCCGGCACGGCGTCTGATCTAAAGGTGCTATCCTCCTCTAAGCGTTTCAGACGATTTTTCATTCTAAAATGAAAATATAATATGTTTAATCAATACGTAATTAGTAACTGTGAAAATACATAAAAATGAATAGGTATTTACCTCACTTCTGTTGCTTTCTTTAAGGCTGCAGAATTATCACGTTTCCTTTTTTTAACACAACGGTATACACAATCCTTGCGCCCCATTGCTAAAACTAATACAACAAAAATATATATTTATTCTACGAACAATTAAAATCGTACAATATACTAAACTTGATGAAACCAAACTTTACCTTGTGAAAAAATACAAAGTGGATCAAAACTTTGTGGTCGCAGTACAATAATGGTTTCACTCTACGAACGCCGATAATCGGGACGCGGGAAAAAATGACACAGGTCCGGCTTCGATGGGCGCTCGCGCCGTACTAAGCGGTGCCCACTTGTGTATTGTAATTTATTGTAATTTCGATTGAAGTTTTATCAATATTTTGACAAAGTAAATGCAAGAATTTTCAATATTATTGCAGAAATCGGTTCTCTGATAAACGTAGTTCATGTTGAAGTTATTTTATTTTTGTTATTATTGTATATTTTAAACCAAAAATCACGATAAAATTGCGACGTTAAACTCAAAAATTGGCTTAATGGTTTATTTTTTTACTAAATATTGGTAATACAATTCAAGAATCTGTTACATTAAATGACGACTAAAATATATGTCCAATGCTTTACATATTTTTTTAAACTTAATTTATAAGTGTTTTTGATAGAAATACGACTCTGACATCAACTCTGTGGCGTTTTTTCAATAAAATGGTTGTGGGAAATTGATTACTATAGATTAAACAAGTTATTTTTAGTAAATATGATACATTAAACGTCAATACGAAAGCTTAGTCCATTATTTTCGTGTATTCAATAACTTCTGGGTATTACAGAATATGGCAATTTAGGAGCCCAAAATAATAGAAATTCGTGGGAAAACGTGAAATGGCTCTTAAAGATTCAGCACATGTTTACTGGTACCGTTAGTCACGTCTTATAATAACTAAGAAAGTAAATATTGTGACACAAGAACATCAAATTACACATAATATAATGTATGAGCGTGTTATTTAGATTGCCGATAGATGTCTCCAAGAAGGAATAGAAAATAGTATCACGTAAGGACTAGTTATTGGCTTCGAATGTGATTGATGTGACGGAAACAGGATGAGCGATGGTTAGAAAAAAGTGATGTTTACATAAAAGAACTTGCACCTCGTTATCATACCGTACGGTAAACATTTATCACGCTTGTATAACTAGTTACGTTCCCGCAATATCTAAGTAATGGACCATCCAGTTTTCAAAGGAAGCAGTCCGTTTTGATGCAATTATCTATATCTGCGTTTAACGATAAAATGTGTGTTTACAAGTCAGACAAAGAAGGCCACTTATGACGAACAATGAGTCTCTCTTTAGACACCGAGATGTTTATCATGATGCTGATGAGGCGAGCGCAGTGCAGGCGCGTTCGCGTGAAATAAGATTTAGCACATTTATTACACCTAATGTGTTCCTAGATGTCTAACCTAGATTACGTCAATAAAGGAAAACACATGAAATACAGCACACTACCGTAAGATGTATGTAAACCAATCATGATGTTCCAACACAAATGGTTAAAAATAATAAAACATGCGTCACGCGCTTTATTCTATGATTTCCGTGCCTGTTATCGGCCATCGGTTCTTTCATATAGCAACATAGAAAATGCCATAATAACAGTCGTTACTTGAGCGCACATTGATGTTACACAACCACGCAGTAATGTAAACGAGGTACTTGTTCACTATTGTGTGGATGACCAAGCCCAAGGTCGGGAGATTAGTCAGCGCGAATGACATGTTTTTGAGATACATTTTTTTGCATTACCTACGTTTAGCTAAAACAAGCGGAGGAAGCAACCATATACAGAGACCGAAATTTTGCTAGCTATATATGCAAATCTGAGCTAAATTGGTCAACGCGAAAATGTGAACCTGTGGACCAGTTTTTAAAATAAAGTCTACTCTACATTTTTACAACTAAGGACGTTTTGTTTATTTTGGTACGTCACAGTGTTTCTGACTGTAACATCCAACGCCATCTATAACGGCTGTTTTAAAACAATTGTACGAACTAACTCCGTTTCAACCAATTGTTTCTGAACGTTCTCCGTCAGAGGCGCTTGCGTATCTAGTCATGAAATGTTTTTTTTTGCAATTAATTAGATAAGCACGATTAATCTTAAGGAACATTTCGTAATTTTTCAACTAATATTTTATTTTAATACCTATATGTTTTTTTTTTATGATGAGCAAATTCGGCACATTTATGTACAAATTATATATTTATTAACACAATAACTCTAACTTTAATAACATTTGTTACTACACTTGGTTTACATTCAATTGCACTATTGAGTGTTTAAGAAGAATGTGAAGATTTTAATTAATTAAGCGCGACAGATGGCTTGCCTTACAGTACAACTCCACATAATTAATATAAGAGTTAGTAATTTACCGCGCTTACACAATCAGTGTAAAGATGAGAGGGGATACAGAACTGCTTCATTTACTAATAATTGTTTAAACATTACATAATCAATCTAAATGTAATTCCTAGGTAAATTTAAAAACCTAAGATAGGAAAATCGAGACAGGCCTTGTGCAGGTCTTATTCAAGTTTAAACATTCATCTTTCTTGTTTATATTTTTTAAAGATTTTTCTGGATAAAGTATTGTTATAATTAACTATCACAATAATACTGAAGCAGCACTAATGAAGGTATAGATTACCGCAGTCATCAAGACTGCGAAGATAATGCTTCGATTCAGATATTCCAATCTTAACTTAATTCAAAAATACCTCTTAGCAGAAGCAAGTACTAATTCAGTTAGAACATGTCTTGTATGCATTTAAAAATACCAGATCCTGCGCAACAGGACAACCCACTCTACAGATTGATATGGTCTGAATAACCTAAAGTGGACATCAGTTACATCATAGATTATGATTTACCTCTACCAACGTTCTTAGATAACTGGAACAACGTTTAATGCTGTGTTGATAGGATGGCACTAAACGGTTCGCTGTTATTAGCATATCGCAACATCCGGACGCCATCCTATCAAGACTTGAGTCGTCAATCAAACAACTACTGGGTCTCCTAACGAAGAAATTGCGATTGACCACGACTTGTTAAGGGAGCAAAGAACCTAGTGCTCCTCGTTATGTAAGTTTAAGGTATATAAGATCGGTAGGGTGTTCTTTGATATAAATTATATGAAACTGGCATTGCTGTGAGATAAACGTGAAATGGGGGCGTTTGAGAATAAAGATTAATATCCCGTATCTATAAGTTAAAGTGGCAGATTAACTTTCGGAATGCAACTCTACAAAGCTAAAGATAATTTTGTATTTATCTAGCATAAGTGCATGTTTATGTTTTTACTCAGCATTAAAAATCATTTTCCAGTCTTCAAAGTGTCAGATGCAAGTTTTATCAATTTTCCCTTGAATTTAAAGAAGTAACGTGAACGTCAAATCTATGCTTCATTAATTTCGCTAATACTTACTGCGAATACAACCGCGATATTACCCGATTTTACTGCAATCAAGTTATATATAAGTACAATAAAACAAAGTGGAAGTCTGCCGCAACACTAAGTATCTATATCCCGTTATTGTTATCAATCAGTAGGTACGATTTTTTAATTACACATAAGTTATTAGATTATTTATTCATTCGAGTAAAACATAAATAAATAATAATTACTTACTTACGCATTATTTTTCGCACATTTGGGGTCCAATGTTGGTTTGCGAATGAGTCTTTAACATTCTCTTCATATAACCACTAGCATACTCATTTAGATACTACATTTTATACTAAATAACATTATCGCCTTACTTTGAAGTACTCATGATAACTAAAAAATGTAGTGTATCTTATAAATTGGTACTTATGTATTTATAAGTGATGAGCAATATTTCTTAAGAAAAAACCTTAGGAATAGAGTACAATTAGTTGTTTTTAAACCAGATGACTATGTATGTCACGTAACAATAATAAACATTCCGCACATGTATTCGCGGACGATCAAGTGACACGGTAATCTAGAATTTACTCTTGACACTATCGTTTCAGAAGGAAGCAAATAAAAAGCATCATTCATTACTCAATGTTGTGAAAGTGACGTATTTAGAAAAACAAACAAAGAAGACATACATTTCGGAAGCAATATTTTTTTTCACTCGCATATATTTACTTAGTTACATAAAGCTGGAAATAATACTTTCAAAGACTTTTTTCTTATAAATAATTTAACACATGCACACATGTGTTAAATTCCTGGTAAAGCCCAAGAACTTGAAATATTTTCATAGAGCTTAGCCAGTGCGACCTTTGAAACTAATATACAACAATATAACAATACAAAAAGTTGTCTACTTACTTTTGATGCTTGCTGGTCTCTGCCGTGTTTTGTTTCTTCCCACGCCACAGTAGTAAACAATCGAAAGCCCCTTTTTTGAAAGGGGGCTTTAACATTTTCCACCGCTTTCTAAAATCCATCGTCTTTGTACTCACTGAATCTGCACTAGCACTTGCACTTCCACCAGCGTCCACACTTAGGATGTTGGGTTCGGAGACACCTTTCCTAAGATCACCAACTCTGTTCGAATGCATCGTAACCTTTGCAAAGTCTATCGATGAAGCATATCCCGATGGACACGTTTTTCTTTTTGACAAAGGGGTCGATGTACTGAAGGATTTATCATATTCAATACCACTGTCTGAAAACTCTGATACATCTGTGACACCTTCGCAGATACTGTGAAGTTTAGGCCTTCTAGTTTGCACTTCTACCACTGTCTTTGAATTTAATATACTGTTTTGTTCAAAGTTTTTGCTTTTTACGTTGTGATGAACGTCCACAAATGCGGTTACATCTTCGCAGCTTTTTGTGTTATATTTTGACAATGTAAAATAAGGTCTACTTTCTTGTTTTGGATCCGTTCCAAGCTCCATTTCTCCGATGCTTGTTAAATTATCTTCACTTTTAGATAGCACTTTTAAGTTCGTTAGTTTTTTAGTCCTCGGTGGTCGTTTAGGGATAGATTCGGGCGTGTTGCGCACTACAGAATAGGGTTCGTCCGCTCGCTTAGTGGGCTTTGAGTACTTTGCGATAATTCTGTTGATTTCTGCGTTATTCTTGCGTCTATATGTGTGTCGTTTAAAGTTGAGTGGCTGTTGATAAGAGTCTGCTACGGTTGCTCCGGCGACCCTCGCTGACCTTTCGCGCCATTCGGCGACTTTGTCCTCTATCAGCCTCTGCAGCTCGAGAGCGCGCATCATCGGTCCTATCTCAGGCATTTTGATATGTCTTTAAAATATCAATATTTTATAATAAAGCAGTATTTGGCGGTTTCTTTGGTTAACAATTAAGTATACTATTCTCGATATTGCATTGATTTCTGCAACAAAACAATAAAAAACTTAAAATTATCGCTTCCCATTTATCGTAGTAGGTATATCTAAGGAAACATTTGCATTTTAATGAACTAAGTCACGAAAGGCCTGTTCATTTCGACGTTCCTTCAATGAGTGCCCTACTTAATCAACCACTCCAATTAAGTACGCAGAAGCCCTTCAAATTCAATAAATGACACAGTGCAAACTACATTTACAACGACGTACGTTTACACAAGACAGTTATTCAGATGCGACAAATTAAGACCGTGGTTAGACCATACTAGACTGTGAAAAGTAGTATTCTTGTATGTACGACAATTTTCATTTTGGCAGCTACTTAACGATAAGGTTAACTTTAGACATTTCATGTAACAGGTAAGGCTTGGAAATGAAATGGAGCGTTTAAATTGAGCTTATCCGTAATAGATTTCCGGCGAAACATCAAGGTAGGAAAATCGATATTCCAAGACAATTTTATTTTCTTCAATATATTTAAGGTTGGACATGTTACAATTTTGGTTTTTTATTTATAATCAGACAAAATAGCTCAAGACAAAGGCTGGTAAAACAATTAGCCAGGTCAGCGGGGCCCGAGTAGTGAATACAATTGTAATAACCTATTAGAGAGGAAGTGCCAACCGCGATTTCTAACGTCCTTCCGAAACAACGTGTAGGTACCTACCTATCTAACCTTTACATCCTATCACCGGCACACAGCTATTAACACAAGTACTTTACGCAGGAACTGTCGGAACTATCGAAATTTTATCACACAGATGTTGATAAGAAATAACCAATACATACCTAGGTTTGTTTGTATGGGAACCGTTCAAAGAATCGCAAGTTTAGTGGATAACTAAAATATGTTTGACTACACATACATCTCTATTAGCCCTCTAGAGAAACTTTAAAAATAGTACTCACGTAAGCACATGAATTCCAATTTATCGCACGTCACTAATATTCAGCTTGTGGTTATAGTAATCGATCAAATTAGACTTTCAACTTATTTTTTTAACTCTTTTCTTGTAGTTACTGCCGCGAAGACATCATGTTTGATAATAACACATTCTTTGCCAAACAATGCTGAGACTGTCTGATAACAGATAACATATATCGTTCAAGAGAATCGAGATAAATTCGTATTCGCACCTATAGTTAATACTTTGTAACTGTATTTTGAAACTACTGTCAGATTGAGACCCCATTATTAGGTAGCGCTCGTCCTCAGTTGTAATCTCCGAACGCAAACACAATGTATTGTGTAAAAGTAGACTGAATAACGTTATCCATATTACGTAATTTTATTCTCGGCACCTGAGTGAGCATGTAGGCCTTACCTATGTGTTTTGAAATTCTAATCACCTTTAACTTTAAAATAAACCATGACGAAATTCGACTTTATAAAGTATGTTCTAGGAATCGTACCCATAAATGTATCTATCTCTTTGGTTTACGATTGTTTTGAATGCGGTTAGATGATATGTTTACATTTATTCCTATTCCTGTACACCTTAGCCCTCAACGATCACTTCTGATCACCAATCTGATCACAAACACATCTGAGCACCAATATTGATCAGACAAAGCCAGGAACGAAAACAGAGACAGAAAATGAACTTACATTTCATGACTTAATGATACTACTAAATAATATTTCAATTAACACACTATTCACTGAATATCGGCTATTTCACATGACAAGCATCGTTAAGATGTAAAGAATCGCGTACACTCACTGAATAAGTACACACAGTCCCGATGTTATGGTGCGTCAAGGCACACGTGTGGCGAGGGCACGTGCAGATTCCACAGTGAGCCACCGAGCCACACAAAGCGTTCCAGGCGAATGCTCCTGCACTTGACTCAGCCAGCAATATCCACGGACCGGCCCATCCTGCCACCACCGACAATGAGTTAAATAGAGCATCCACTAAATACTACGCCGGCTTGCACTATCAAACAGTACCTACGTACCTCCAACTGTTATGTCATTACATCATTTAATTGACGGCATTGCAGATTGAATATTTTCTTAATTACTCTACGGTAGGTACATAAGTATTATCGCTCGATTTTTTTTATTTTACAAATTGCTATTAGATGAATGTGTTTATAAAGGGTTTAGTATGAACAACTTTAACTTTTTTTGTGCCTAATAAATGACTCGCCCCTCATGTCGCAGGTCTATTGGAAAAAGGGGATATTTAACAAGTTACCCCTGCGTAGCATTTGGAAGAACATGGCTGTTTTTAATTTTTATTTAGTTAAGTATTATATATAAGGCGAAACAGTAACTATGACTCTACATTGCACAAACTGCAGTAACTTACGGTACTAGATCCTGAACCTGTGCCGTTCTAATTTTTAACACCGTGGAATAGTTAATTGCCATTATCTGTGTTCGTGGGGTATTGTTCGCCGCTGCGGGCGTGACAACTACTTCCGCCAAGTTCATTGTCGTTGTCGCACAGGCGTGTTGCATTCGTGGCCTAATGTGACCCCGGCCTGAATATATACTAAAGCTAGGAACACTTACAAGTCCCTCATTAAATAGCTGTAAATTGTTTTATGGTCATCGTTAAACTAATTATAATGGAAAGGATGTTACACTAATCTTACGACTAGGCTTGCCTATACCAGTCTCTAACAAGTTTCACAGGATATGCTGGGTTTAAATCCTCATATAAGGTAGGTATATATTTATAGAACCTGTAGCCAACTCATAATTTTTGTGCCGGTAATTAACAATAAGCTAAATTAGGCCAAATTATAATGAGGATATTTCGATGACGCCTTTATTATGTCAACGCTTGATTAATTGCAAGGTTGCTGGAAATTTTATACACATAAAACACAAAAATTACATGTAGGTAGGTACAAATATAACTGTTAATAAATAGGACAGAGTAAAATAAATATTTTTAATAAGCGATGATAAATTAAAACGAGAGCAGTTTGCAAATCGTTAAGATTAAGATAATGACGATTACCTATTTATTATCAAACAATATGAGTCATTTTGAGATTACTTAGGTACTTAAAGGTCGATTAAATGTAGGTTAACCATCGACAAGCAGTATCCAGTTAAGCTAGATGTAATTGAAGTGCATTTCATTTTATGCATCATGCTCTAAAAAGAGTTTCTTACCTATGCGTGTTTCATCTCATAATACGTCAACAGCTCTACTACCGTAAAATACACTTTCACTATAGCTGAGAACAGCTGATCCATGTAAATATCGATCATTACACCACTGTATCACAATGGAAACGTAGGAAGTAACGCGAGACAATGCATCCGGTGCGAGAAGCTGCGGGCACATTGTATGGCACGTATTTGTAAAACACTTGACACACAAATAAAATTGTCCTAAATGTATTTGTTCACTCATCAAGGAACACCGATGCAAAAATCTGTGAGACACATTGTATCTATACTATACATCATTTTAAACTCTTTTAATACATATAGGTACAATTGGTTTGTCAAAGAATGCGCTACATGCTACTTGAAAACCTCAACCGACGCGTGATGTGACGCAGCCATTCAGAATAACTGAAAAATACTTTTCTTATCACATCGATTGAGTATTTCAGATAGTGTAGCATAACATCTGTTTCTTATTTAGTTAGCTGTCTGACAGATCTATAAAATATATTTAAAGACCTGACAGACAACTGAACACTGAACTCTTGTATTTTATTCGATAAGATATTCCATATCTTTCATACAAACCATAATTATAAATAAGAAAATAATTATATCGAACAGACTGTCACGAAGTCTGTCTTAACCACCTAGTCGAATTATTTTAATTAAAAAAGCATAATATTATTCTTAAGTTTATAGCTTAAACGTCAAGAAATGATTTTGGTTACTTTTTGATCCAATAACCGACCTCAACATAGACGGAGCCGCGGGCAAAGCTAGTTAAGTATAACGGTACATTAGCCCGACGATAAATCCCACATCCAAATCTCTTGCACCCAATGAACTGCCCTCTCGAGCACATGTCAATTGCTTGAATTGGCTTAAATTAACAGTGAACACAAAAGTCTAAAGTTAGATGATTCAATTGAAATAAGGATAAGTCTCAGACATTAATGTTGATGTCAGATCTTCGTTTTCGTTTTTCTACGAACTATTTAGGCGGGCTAATTAATCTATTACGGCTTTGGACTCCAATTTATTTTGTATGTTGATTTTGAAATGATGTAGAGACAAAGATCTAGTGTGAATTAATAAAACATTTTATGCTATAACTTATCATTATTTTTCTTTTTTACCGGAATCGAACCTGCGCGAAATCAGCATATTGACATTTATTTTCTTAACTTCAAGACGTTTATGTTACATTTAATATAGCTGACTAATTGCACATAAGAAAAGGGGACGCCCATTAAATATTTAACCACAAAAAGTGGATTATCATTTTATGCAGTTTTAATAAAAGCCGTCTTTAAATATTTATCGCGGTAATGCGGTATACGAATAACTGTGGGACGTCCCTGTATCATCGGAATTGCGTACTCATTACTTCATTATGTTTAATACCATAAATAGAGGTCAAAAGATTATTGAAAATAAGTTTATTGATATTATTTTTGTTAATCCTAAAAATAGCAGATGAATAATCAGAATCAGAAATTTTTATTTGCTTAAAATGAAGGTATACTTAATATATGATGACACGGTAAAAAATGTGAATAACCTAAGCTATAGCTCCTTATTCGCAATGTTTCGATTGTTTGAATGCTTACTATAAATTAAAACTTAAAAAAGGGTTAAGTATAACGGCAAACTAAACAAATAATCAAAACAAAAAATCTTACATAAGTGAAATGGGAAGAACGTGTTTGAATTTTACATCTAATTTACCTACAATAAAATCAGAACATAGCAACCAATAAATCAGACAAGTACATAACTTTCATATCACTACTTTCCCTATTCAGCAAATCGATCACCGGATCCTGAATACTAAATGTTGGACAGTCCAATGTCACCTAATTTTCTTTAATTGTCCAGAGACAGCGAACAATGAAACATTGACAGCTGCATTACTATTCAGCGCTTGTAAGCATACGGAACCGTGCGTGGCATAGTTAATGCTAAGACCAACGAGGTCTCGGTCTTTGATCCTAAATACAGAGAAAGTAGATTTTCACCAAATTCGTAAATTGCACAATATGTTTGATAAATCGGTACGCGTTGAGGGTGCCTAAATTTTTCTACAACCGCAGATTTCGCTTTCAAAAAACACCGTGTTACAAAATAGTATAAACAAGCTTCAAATAAAAATATATGAATGTACTACATACTTATATGTTTTGTGGACCACCTAGTTACGGGTATCTACTTAAGGAAAACCTACTTATTTTATCAGACTATTTACTTTCTGGCTTAACACATGCATTAGGCACTAACTACATAAATAAGTAGTTAATACAAATAATAACCAGATTTCTTAGGTCTACCCAAATGTTAGGCATTAAAATAAAACTACTTTTTACTTTACGTCTGCCCGTGACCATGATACCTGCAAAGGCGTCGAAACGTCGAGACCTAAAATCTAAAATAAACCGCGACATCATCCGTAAAAAAGTAGTTATATTTTAATACCGAGCCTTTTAAAAATTATAAAATTTATAGCGTCTACATACTAGATAGAAAACTACATAGTAATTAAATAACATATTTATTTACTTATAATATACAATTCCTACATTCTAGAAATAAATTAAATAAATAGTTCGTCGTTGACGATTTGACTGGAATCAGACTAATTTCAATGGCACCTGCTAACTAACCAATATAACAATGTTGTAAATAGCGCTTACATCTTAGGAAGCTGGTGATGCGTTTCCCCTGAAACAAAAAAAAATAGTTTTTAATTGTTGTATAGGCAATTCTAACATGCAGAAATTCTGAATTACACGCCATCTATCGACTTTGAGGAATGTGCAATTGGAAAATAAACAACAATTATAAATATGACCTTAAAATCATAATATCAAATGCAGCAATTAGCTACATGAGTGCTAACTAGTTTCACTTTGTTTTCAATCATAGTGCACAATTAGTGGTGTTTAATTTTCAGTTCTATTTACCTGAAATAAGGTTGAAATTCGTATATGTCATCGATGACTCTGCGCACGCGACACGTGACGCCGCAGCCCGGCTGTTGTTGTCCGTAGACTGAGATAGCTCGCTCCAACAACTGATGCACACTCGTTAGCTCCACCACTGTACCGAAACAAAATATATGTTTACATATCTAATCATATTTTAATAAACAGGTATTAAAAAACGCCTGATAATATAGCCTTAGCTCGTATAATCTGTATTTTCGATATTCTATTCAGAAAAAATATATCTGATTTCAGTCTTTGTATCATCGAAATCATAGGTCAGAGAAGATGAAAAACTATTTAAGATCTAAGTTGCAGAATAACTCTGCGCGAATTCCATATTTCTGATTTATTGAATGGCAAAGACTGATTAACTCGTTTATTATTTCAGACGGAATCTATAGAAACCAAACAATATTTGCTCATTTACCGTAAGTCATCTGAATCAATCGCAAGAAATGTTAGCAAAACAAGTGTTCTTTTTAAATGACTGTACAAAAAAGTTGTGTTTTATAAGTTTATTTTGTCGAAAAATTAGAAGAACGATTGTACTCGACTGTGCGCATTATGTTTCGAATTTAATTGACCAACAAGATATAATTAAAAAATCTAGATTTCAGACATTGTCTGATATTATTGCAATGCAATATATACATACTTAAATGAACATAATCAAATGTACTTACAGTTTTTGCGTCCAAAGTTTCTTTCATCTTCATCGTTATTTCCACCACCACCGCCGCTGCTATCTTTCTTGAAACTAATAAGTTTCGGGATCACCAATAACATGCAAACGACGGCGAGCATAGTCACAAGCTTCTTGAATATAAGGAGTTTCAGCAGTAGTTTAGCAATAGTCAAAATGTCGAGCTTCAACGACAGTTTGTCCAAGAAGCCCAAACCTGGTGCCGTGTAAGGAACTCCATAGGAAGGTTTGAGAGGCGGGCCGTATAGAGGTGGTGGCAAGGGTTTGTGGACCGGTGGGCCGTACGTCTGCGCTGGGGGTCCGTAAGTATGCGCAGGCGGTCCATACGTATGCGCTGGTGGCCCGTAGGTCTGTGCTGGTGGGCCATAACTATTTGAAGGCGGACCATAATTTGAAGAAGGTGGTCCATATGTATTCGGAGGAGAGTTGTACGTTATTTCTGGTTCAAATTTCACCGGCGACCCGTAACTCGACGATGGTGGCAAGTAGCTGTTAGACGCTGAAGGTCCCGAGAAACTAGAAGATCCTGGCGAACTGAAACTGGAGTCACTTGAGAACGGCGGCGAGTAATCATACCCAGACTGGTAGCTGTCCTCTCGGTTCGCGATCTTTTTCTCTCCATCCTTTGCAGTAACTATCACAACACCTTGTTGTTTTGACTTTTCAGCTTCTACACGCGATTTAGAATACGCATCTAAATAAGTGTCAGTCTTTGATGAAGATGTTTTCGTTTCATTTCCAGGGCCAACAATCGCAGAAACACACACGCTAAATGCTATTACTACAGCAAAATACTTGAACATCACCATGATGCCGTTTGTCGTCGGTCTACCGTCCGAAAGAAGTTGTCGCCATCGATCGCAACAAACGAATGACAAGCGACGTTGACTCCCATTCAGTTTTCACTTTTGACTTACCGTAAAAGAACCTAAATATGATAATGGAACACAATTAAATTCTCCGAGTGAGCCCAGCGCGTTCCGCATTGCTCATTGTAAGTAGGTGCGCGCGTGTGCTGGCTCGCATGCTAATGCACGTTAGAGACGATCGCCCGGCCCGCCCGGCCTTGTTGGATGAGCCTCCCCAAACATCGGGACCTTTTATCGCATAAAGAAATCTTTAAATAGACCGCAGATGGCTTGTGAAAGTTTTATCGTCATTTTTATCGGTGGTGATAATATCATCTGATGACATTTGACTATCCATTTTTATATCTGACCAAAGCTTTTATTTTATTGCACGTAAAGAAAAGTTTTATCTAAAGAATTACCCGTGTATTTTTTTTAATATTTGTACCTTCACAGAACACATACAATATTTGTAGACATAATATATCATTTTCCTACTACTAAGTCGGTTAGATATACTTAGCTAAAAAATGGTGTACTTTTATACAAACAGCAGCTTTGAGATCATAAATTTCATGAAATATAAGATATGCATAATTTTCACTTTTTTTCAAAATAAGAATAACATACCGTTATAAATGCAATCCAATTCCAGACATCGCATTCCATTCAAATTACTAAAAAAGTCACAGAAACAAACAACAGCCTCAAAAAGTAAGTTGCATTTACAGTTGCAGATATAAATAACCACTCAAGGTATTTAGCTTTCATGGCACGAAACTATACATTTTGCCAACATTTCCGACATATAAGCACTGGGAAAGACTCCAAAATGATAAAACACAAGTTGTAGGTATGGCTAAACCTACCGTATAAATTGTATTTAAATTGTTGTCGATTTCTACTGATCAGCAATGCACAGCTGTGTCATTTTCACTTGTTAAGTTAAACGAAACTTAAATACCTTTTCAGCTTACTAAGGGGGACTGGTTTTCATAATTGCGGTAACAATAGCAACCTGGGTTGTTACTTCAATGCTACTAACACAGACTTGTATAACAATTGACTTTCTTTTAAAGATCCTACAGTTTTCATTTTAAATATACAGGTTTCAGAATGTACATATAATTGTTCAGAGGCATCTCCATTTTTATGTGTTTATCTCCTAACCGACGTCCAAGTTTCAATATATTTCTGTTCACACCACCGCGGTGAGTCGCAATACATGGACCATATAGAAATTTAAAAGAGTCTTCTACCTCTGGACATCCAACTATCCATACTTTTTGGGACATTCTGTATATTTGTGACTAGCTGTGCCCTGCGGTTTCTGTTGGATTGATTAGGCTTTTAAAAAGTTTAACCAGAGTACAGTATTGTCTGTGACCCAACTCTATGATTGTCTTTGTACATTGTGTGTTCTTTCTTGCTGTGCAATTGAAGAATAAAAGTTTTCTTATCCAATTAATTACCATCTGTTAATTGATAAAAACACCCATAAACCCTATAAGTTAATAGGTTATGGGCCCAGGAGACTCTGTAATTGAAATCTCAAAAGAAAACAGCAAAGAGAAAAGTTACAATCGTTGTTAGAACAAATTGACAAGATAACCTTAAAATGGATTCCCGCGTGGCAATGAATTTAGACAAATTCGATGGACAGAACTTCAGGCAATGGAAATTTCAGATAAAGTGTGCACTAAAAGCAAAAGGGATCGACATTTCAGCGCCCAAACCATCTGGAAACAGTGTTGAGTGGACGAAAAATGATGGCATGGCAATGTATATTATGACCTCTTCGATGGATTACAAACAAATTACCTTGATAGAGAACTGTGAAACTGCCATGGAAATAATGTCAAAACTAGAATCCATATATGAACAGAAGAGTGAACTATGTAAAATGTTAGTTCATGAGAGATTCTATCAATACAAAATGTCTTCAAGTGACAGCGTTGCTCAGCACATTTCTAAAGTCGAATCTTTAGCCAAGCAGTTAAAAGAAAGTGGAGAAAACATCAGTGACATGGCTGTGATAACAAAAATACTTGGAACATTGCCTCCCAAGTATAGGTCACTACGTCAAGCCTGGATGTCATTGGATCCAGCAAACCAGACCCTTGTCAATTTAACTGCTCGTTTATTGGACGAAGAAGCCAGCTTGCAATGTGAAGACGAGCAGGAAACGGCTCTCCTTGTGGCTAATAAGGGCTGGAAGAATAACCAAAAACAAAGCGATCAGAATAAAGGTGCTGGTGGTTCAAATCCAAATAAACCCACCAAACACAGGTTCGAGTGTTATAATTGTGGAAGGCGAGGACATTTTGCTAGAGAATGTCGTGCTCCAAAAAAATCCAAGCCCAGAAAACCTCAACAGGAAGGTGCAGATTTATTAGCATTCAATGTAGAAACCAGTTTTAATACAACTGAAGAGAATGCTTGGATTTTAGACAGCGGTGCCTCTGCACATATGACGTACAGAAAGGAGTTCTTTTTAAATCTTTTTGAATGCAGCCAGAAATCATTGACATTAGGAAACAAACAATCAGTTGAAGTGGCCGGCATCGGCAAAGTGTTAATAAAGAGATATGTCAATGGACAGTGGGAGGATAGTGAGTTGCATAATGTGTTACATGTTCCGAATTTAAGAAGGAATTTATTTTCAGAAGGTGTGATAATGCGACAATCCTATACGATTATAAAGAAAGATTCTAGTGCACTAATTTATAAAGGTAATGATTTGGTAATGTGTGCAACGTTAACAGATAACAACTTGTATGAGTTAAAGATAAAAGCAATGATCGCAAACACCTGTAACTTAGTCCAAAGTAACCAAAATAATATTAAAATATGGCATGAAAGACTGGGACACCTTAACCTAAAACAAATCAAGAATATGAGAGCTAACAATGTTGTAGAAGGTTTGACACTAAGTGACAGTGATCAAACTGACTTTGTGTGTGAAGCATGTGCATATGGGAAACAATGCAGATTTCCATTTCACAAGTCTGTACGTGGAGAAATACAGCCAGGTGACCTGGTGTATAGTGACGTCTGTGGCCCTATGAGTCATATATCTATTCAAGGTATGAGATATTTTGTTTTATTCAAAGACGCTGCTACAAGTTACAGACATGTATATTTTATCAAACAGAAAAGTGATGTGATGGAAGTATTTAAGAAATACAATGCTATGATCAAAAACAAGTATATGCACAGTGTAAGGATATTGCATACTGATAATGGAAGGGAGTATGTCAACAAATTTTTCGAGGACTACCTGAACAAAGAAGGCATAGTTCATGAACGTACTGCACCTTATACCCCTGAACAAAATGGGCGTGTAGAGAGAGAAAACCGCACGATTGTGGAGAGTGCACGCTCAATGTTGTATGCTAGGGATGTACCACTGGACCTATGGGCAGAAGCTATCAATTGTGCAGTATACTTACTAAACAGAACTTCCTCCAGCCAGACTCCTCAGAAAACACCATTTGAACTATGGAATGGCATCAAACCTCATTTAGGCCATGTCAAGATATTTGGAAGCATAGGGTATGTACACATTCCTGATCAACTTAGAACTAAACTTGAAAAGAAGAGTGAGAAAATGATACTAGTTGGGTATGATAACAACAATTATAGGATGTTCAGTCAGGAAACCAAAAAGGTGAAAATATCTAGAAATGTCATATTTGATGAACAGCATGTTCCAGATATACGGAAAAATATCACACAAATATGCTTGGATGATGAAGAGAGAGTAGAGCAAGAAAATGAGACGCTAGAAACAAATGCAGAGGATACTCTCAGAGAATCTACATCATCAGAGAACGAAGGCAGCTTGCAGAGTTGCAATAGTGATGACCCTACATATGAACCTTCTCAAGAGATAGATGATGACACAATCCAGAACAACATAAATTTGAGACCAAGACGTAATAGGATCTTTGAAGCTAACCTAGTAGAATTTTCAGTGCCACAAACATATGATGAAGCAATGAAGAGTCCACAGAGAGATGACTGGTTGCGAGCTATAGATGAAGAATTGCTTGCACATAAAGAGAATAATACTTGGACTTCAGTTGAAAGGTCTGGTCAACGTACTCTTACTACAAAGTGGGTTTTTAATATCAAGAGGGATGAGAATAACCAGGGTAAGCGGTTTAAAGCTCGTTTGTGTGCACGTGGTTTTAGTCAAATTAAAGATATTGATTACCAAGAAATATTCTCTCCGACAACAAGATATGACTCTATAAGAATTATGCTTTCTATTGCAGCTAGGTATGATTTAGAAATTCAACAATTTGATGTAAAAACTGCCTTTTTAAATGGGTATTTAGATGAAGACATTTTTATAGAAATACCAGAGGGTATGTCACTTAAAAATGATTGTGTTTTAAAACTTAATAAGTCTTTGTATGGCCTGAAGCAGGCATCTCGTTGTTGGAATAGAAGATTTACTGAGTTCTTAGTAAAATATGGTTTTAAACAATCTCAGGCTGACAATTGTGTTTATATAGGTATATTTGATGGGGTAAAAGTATTTATAATAATTTATGTTGATGATGGGCTTATAGTCTCTTCCAGTTCCTCAACCATTAAAAAGATTATAGAATATTTAAAACAAGCATTTAAAATTAAAGAACTTAATTTGAAATATTTTGTGGGGATAGAAATAATAAAAAGAAATAATTGTATTTGTATTCATCAAAGAGACTATGTAGAACAAATTATAAAGAAATTTTGTATGAGTGATTCAAATTCTGCTAGTACTCCAGCAGATGCAAATGTAGTTGTTACAAAGAAGTTGGATGAAAGTATTGTTAACTTTCCTTACAGAGAAGCTATAGGCTCCTTGTTATTTTTGAGCTCTGTTTCAAGACCTGACATTTCATTTGCTGTCAATGTCTTGAGTAGATATGTCAATAATCCAAGTCAGCAACATGTGAATGCTGTAAAACGTGTTATTAGATACCTAATAAATACTAAAGATTTGTGTATAAAGTATGGAGAAAGCAGTGATCTCACTGGCTATTCTGACTCTGATTTTGCAGGCGATGTGGACACGCGCAAGTCTACGACAGGGTACATTTTCAATATGAATGGAGGACCAATAACATGGTGTAGTCAGAAGCAGAAGACTACTGCTCTCTCCACTACTGAGGCTGAGTTTGTATCAGCTTGTGAAGCTGCAAAAGAGATATTGTGGTTACAGCAACTATTGTCAGATTTAGGTGAAAATATTAAATGTGTTCAATTGTATGTTGATAATCAGAGCGCCATTAAATTAATTAATAATCCTGTTTATCATAAAAAAACTAAGCACATAGATGTGAAATACAATTTTGTAAGGGAAAAGGTTGAGTTAGGTATAATTAAATTAAATTATATTCCTAGTAACAGTCAATTAGCAGACATGTTAACAAAAGCGTTACCAGTTCAATCTTTTGCCTACTTTAGAGATCAAATTCTTCATAACTTATGTGATTAAATTTCAATGGTTAAACTTTTAGTGGGAGTGTTGGATTGATTAGGCTTTTAAAAAGTTTAACCAGAGTACAGTATTGTCTGTGACCCAACTCTATGATTGTCTTTGTACATTGTGTGTTCTTTCTTGCTGTGCAATTGAAGAATAAAAGTTTTCTTATCCAATTAATTACCATCTGTTAATTGATAAAAACACCCATAAACCCTATAAGTTAATAGTTTCAGTAGCCTTGCTTTTTTGCCAAAGCAAGTAGCTTGATATTAAATATCTAATAACTTTTTTCAAGAAGTGGCCTATCGACACCAAAAGTTTCAGTTCAAATATTTTATTTTATTTGTAGTATAAATTACATCTAACAAAATACAAAAACGTTATTTGACGCTGCTCCAAGTTACTCATAATATATAAAGTAAAAGGTGCATGATTTAACATGGTCATTATATTACAAAAGAGGTAAAGAAAATCTATTGGTAATACACCGGCGTACCTACTTAGTAAATGTACATTCGTAAACAATACCGACGGAACTGTTTTAAATTTAAATGTTCTTAATCTCATTTATAATCAGTTGCTTACTCATTGAATAACTAACCAACAAATCGGCGAAAAGGAAATTGTTTTCAAGCATTTTCTGTGTACATAACGTAGTACCTAGGCTACGGCGTGGAAACCCTAGTGGCTTGGTAAGCTGAAGGCATAGGTTCGATTCCATGTTTTTTTGCGAGGGGTAGCAAAAAGTCTTGTGAATTATGAAAAGTGGTAATAAGCGTCGGTCATGAGAGGCGTCGGTCATGAGAGGCGTCGGTCATGAGAGGCGTCGGTCTTGGGAGGTGTCGGTTTTTATAAGCGTCGGTCATGCGAGGCATCGGTCATGAGAGGCGTCGGTCTTGGGAGGCGTCGGTCTTGGGAGGCGTCGGTTTTTATAAGCGTCGGTCATGAGAGGCGTCGGCCTTGGGAGGCGTCGGTAATGAGAGGCGTCGGTCTTGGGAGGCGTCGGTTTTTATAAGCGTCGGTAATGAGAGGCGTCGGTCTTGGGAGGCGTCGGTTTTTATAAGCGTCGGTCATGAGAGGCGTCGGTCTTGGGAGGCGTCGGTTTTTATAAGCGTCGGTCATGAGAGGCGTCGGTCTTGGGAGGCGTCGGTTTTTATAAGCGTCGGTCATGAGAGGCGTCGGTCTTGGGAGGCGTCGGTTTTTATAAGCGTCGTTCATGAGAGGCGTCGGCCTTGGGAGGCGTCGGTAATGAGAGGCGTCGGTCTTGGGAGGCGTCGGTTTTTATTAACGTCGGTAATGAGAGGCGTCGGTCTTGGGAGGCGTCGGTTTTTATAAGCGTCGGTCATGATAGGCGTCGGTCTTGGGAGGCGTCGGCCTTGGGAGGCGTCGGTAATGAGAGGCGTCGGTCTTGGGAGGCGTCGGTTTTTATAAGCGTCGGTAATGAGAGGCGTCGGTCTTGGGAGGCGTCGGTTTTTATAAGCGTCGGTCATGAGAGGCGTCGGTCTTGGGAGGCGTCGGTTTTTATAAGCGTCGGTCATGAGAGGCGTCGGTCTTGGGAGGCGTCGGTTTTTATAAGCGTCGGTCATGAGAGGCGTCGGTCTTGGGAGGCGTCGGTTTTTATAAGCGTCGTTCATGAGAGGCGTCGGCCTTGGGAGGCGTCGGTAATGAGAGGCGTCGGTCTTGGGAGGCGTCGGTTTTTATTAACGTCGGTAATGAGAGGCGTCGGTCTTGGGAGGCGTCGGTTTTTATAAGCGTCGGTCATGATAGGCGTCGGTCTTGGGAGGCGTCGGTCTTGGGAGGCGTCGGTAATTAGAGGCGTCGGTCTTTGGAGGCGTCAGTTTTTATAAGCGTCGGTCATGAGAGGCGTCGGTCTTGGGAGGCGTCAGTTTTTATAAGCGTCGGTAATGAGAGGCGTCGGTCTTGGGAGGCGTCGGTTTTTATAAGCGTCGGTCATGAGAGGCGTCGGTCTTGGGAGGCGTCGGTTTTTATAAGCGTCGGTCATGAGAGGCGTCGGTCTTGGGAGGCGTCGGTTTTTATAAGCGTCGTTCATGAGAGGCGTCGGCCTTGGGAGGCGTCGGTTTTTATAAGCGTCGGTCATGAGAGGCGTCGGTCTTGGGAGGCGTCGGTTTTTATAAGCGTCGGTCATGAGGCGTCGGTCTTGGGAGGCGTCGGTTTATATAAGCGTCGGTAATGAGAAGCGTCGTTCTTGGGAGACGTCGGTTTTTATAAGCCTCGGTCATGAGAGGCGTCGGTCTTGGGAGGCGTCGGTTTTTATAAGCGTCGGTCATGAGAGGCGTCGGTAATGAGAGGCGTCGGTCTTGGGAGGCGTCGGTTTTTATAAGCGTCGGTCATGAGGCGTCGGTCTTGGGAGGCGTCGGTTTATATAAGCGTCGGTCATGCGAGGCGTCGGTCATGAAAGGCGTCGGTTTTTATAAGCGTCGGTTATGAGAAGCGTCGGTCATGCGAGGCGTCGGTCATGAAAGGCGTCGGTTTTTATAAGCGTCGGTTATGAGAAGCGTCGGTCATGAGAGGAGTCGTTCTTGGGAGGCGTCGGTTTTTATAAGCGTCGATCATGAGAGGCATCGATCATGAGAGGCGTCGATCATGAGAGGCGTCGTTCTAGTGAATTATGAATGGTGGACAGGTGAAGCAGTGGATTACGTGAACCATAATTATATTAATAATTATCATGGATTGACGACTATTTTTACATAATTATTACCGTGGTGGGTCCTGGTCTTGTAGTTTCCGTCTTTCTATCTATTGGACTTTTTCTTTCATTTACTCGTAAGTAGTAAGAAACGAAATTATACGAACCGGATTACAAACTTCTTAAACAGGTAATTGAATGCAGGCGCCAACGCCGTTGCACACACTTTGCAATTTCCATTCTCTTTGAATGACAATATGTATTATTTTCTCTCTGACAGCAACAATGTGATGCGTACAAAAAGATATCGCTTTAAGAATATAAATAGCAAGAAGAAACTTTGACGAATCGATTACCGCATAGCTGAGAAATCGGAAAGTCATAAACTTAAAAACAAATACAAAAAAGAATGCACAAGGTAGACAAAACCTTGACTCTACTTTAGTCAATACAATTGACTGTTTTTGGTCGAGCAATAATAATATTCCAGGACATCTCGCACACGGTTGTCTGATCCCAAGCTAAGCAGAGCTTGTGTTATGGTAACCAGACAACTGATGAACATACTTATATATTTCTAAATACATACATATTATAATAGATAAATTACACCCAGACACCGAACAAATGATCATGCTCATCACACAAACATTTGTCCCGGGTGGGAATCGAACCCACGACCTCCGGTATAGCAGTCAGGGTCTCTAACCACTAGACCAACAGGCCCGTCATCTTAATTATAATCCGTTCGGATTGTAATTAAGCAAGCAGATTTAAAAACCAGCATAAAAGTCTACTACTATACCTACAAAATAACAACTACATCTCAAAAATAACTAACATTTATTGCTACATATTAAATTATATTACTCAAAGGGATTACTAACAGTCAGGTATCTTTCTTCAAAGAACTTGTGCCTTTTCCTCGATTTTCCTTCATCAGCTTTTGGTGCGAAGAATGAGCTAATTGATTTAGTGGCTTTCTTAGTAGATCCTTGTTCATCCACCTCTTCAAAGGTGCAGGTCGCCGCTTTCTCTTGAAGCATCAGTTCAGCTGTCGACCAACTAAACCTGACCAGCATTGGATATCCGAAGACATTGTCAATTTGATCACGAATAAACTTTTTAGTGAGTGGATCTGAAAAAAGCAAATTTATAAGTTTAGGGGTCTAGGTTCAAAATATCCTGTTTATTTATGAGTCTGTAAAATACTGTTATTTTAGTAAACAGCAAAGGGTAAGCGAATTAAAGCAAATATCAACCTGTATTTAACTTCGATATCTCAAATTATAGATTTCACCATAAATCACATTGCCTATCAAGTGAGAATCAATGAAACATAATTCTTAATTATACATACTTAAAAGTTCTAATTACATTTATTTAATAATTTTGACATAATAACAATATTATTACCGCCAGGGTATCCACTTCCAAATTCTGTGTGTGACATTTCTAATCCTTCATGGAATTGCCAAACCTTAAGAGCATGGTCTCTTGTGACCTTAGCCACGATACTAGCTGCTGACACTATAGGATATATTGAATCAGCCTTCTTAGCAACCTGGAATTAGAAAAAAATATTGATATTTTAAAGATTCAATAAATTCTCATTATGATGTTTAAATGTTCCATTAAAGGTTATTAATGCTCTAACACAATGACAATAAGGTTCATAATTAAGTCTCTACTTCAAAAGAAATAAAATTATGATAACATTATAATCTTATTATTTAGCATGGCATTTTATTTTATGTTTTCATGCAATATAATTCATTTTAAAAGTTAGTAGAAGTTGAAATCTTAATGTTTTCAATTTTAAGTTAACCTGAAACAGTTAAGTTAGTTCTTTTAAATATATAAGTTAAAGCATATGTATATGTACTCTAGTAAGTTAACAACAATAATTCTTACTGTAATTTTATAGTCTGGGAATATCTCTGATAACTTGGCCTGGTACTTTTCAGGAGGTCCCACTGTATCAACATATACCTCAGTTATATTTGCACCACTCTCAGCTGCCTTTTTAATCAAACTTATTGCAGAGTTCATAGATACCTGGAATTTGAATGAATTTTATAATTATTTTATGTATAATTTACAGCACTTACCTTACCTTACTAATTGGAGGCGAGGTCTTATGTGATAACAATTATTTACATCAAAAAGTACATGGAAATCACTACATAGTATAAAACAAAGTCGCTTCCCGCTGTCTGTCCCTATGTATGCTTAAATCTTTAAAACTACGCAACGGATTTTGATGCGGTTTTTTTAATAGATAGAGTGATTCAAGAGGAAGCTTTATATGTATAATACATGCATAATAAAGTAGAGAAACACGGATAATCTTAGAGATTTCTAATGTAAAGTCGTAAATGAACACTTTTTTTGCGCTTTCATTGAGACCGCTGACTGAACCCTACGAGATAGATTTAAATAATGTACTACAGTATTGTGTTCCTTAAAAATCTCTACAAAAAAGTCCGCGATGGTATATGTCTATCTCTTGAGGATAACCCACAATAACCATTTTTATCGTTTATTTATTACTTATTTACGAAAAAGCGATTTTAAGCAATACAATATTAATCCTTATCCAACTAAGTACCTTCAATAAATTGTGCATGTAATATAGATCAATATTGCCCTTTACAGCATGTAATTTAAATGAATATTTTCGAAGATATTACAAATTTAAAATGCAGACAGCGGTTCCGGCGGTACCGGCCGAGGGGCCGCGCGGGGGCCGGGGGTCGTGTGCCTATATACCAAGTAGTGCTTCCAAGGCTGTACTTTGCAATACAGAACTTTATGATTATGTAGTTAAATTTGGTATCAGTGTTGCACCCGAGCAAAGCCGGGGCAGGCCGCTAGTAAGTTTATAAAGAGCATTTGATCACTACACAGGATTGCAACCATACATGCTTTACATAATATATTTTTAGAGTCAAATTAGCATACTGTACAGTATAAAGGAAAATCAAAATAAATATTGGAATATACCTCGTTTAAAGAATGTTTTGCTCTTCTGTACATGGAGTTAGATATATAATTAGGTGATATAACTTCAGCAACCCAACCAACATTATTTAATGAGCTCTCTTCAGAAAGCATTTTGGTAAAGATATTATCTCGCTTCTCTTCAGTCAATGCTTTTGAGTCTGCACAACCAAGATCTTGAAGTATTTTAGTTTGGTTCACTGGGCAGTAAGCTACTCCATATACCATCGGACCTGAAATTATATTTAAAAGCCTTGTAACTAAAAATAAGAAAAGCTTTAGGATATAATCACTCTACATTATATTATATTCAACAGCTTCACAGTATTTTATCAATTTATTACATTACTAGAAAGATATAAAATAACACTTATTAGAGGATTAAGTAAGTACTTAGTTACGTAAAATTTTACAATTATTGCAAAAAATATCTATGCGCTTCGTTTTCAACAGTAACTTATTTACATACTATTACTTGCCCTGAATAGAATATAGCGTATTATATCAGTAAGATTATCTAGTAAATTTTAAATAACTCTATACCTAGTACAGGCCCTCGTCCAGCTTCGTCCACCCCAAGCATGCATGGCTCAGTTTTACATACTTCAGGCACCTCGGAACAGTTGATGAAATTACTGTAATTATTGTTAGATTTTATGAAGTCCTGCAATTCTTGTAAAGAGTTCACCATAATTAATAAGTAGATAAGTATACTGTTATGTAAAAAAATTGATATTTCAATGTTTATTAATTGGTTATTGGTAAATATTTTGAAACACTGTCCTAAACAGTTAAAATGACAGTTCACACTTGACGTATGACAAATTTGTTAAAATAAAACCTCTGTTTCGCGCCAAAACATTTTTGACGTGAGTTTTAGTAAGTTTAGATTAGGGACAAACAATTAATTTTTTTTTTTTTGTTTCGGTTTTTCTTGTCTGAAATAATCTATTATTTAGAGCTAATATCTATACGATATCTATTGTTTAATCGAGTAACTAAAGTTTTAACACATCCTAGCAAAACAGTTTTTCTTACCATAGACAATAAGAGGCTTGGCATAAACAAACTAACTCTTTGTAGAGTAGTGCATAGGCATAGCATAATATTTTTAGATGTAGAAATCAAAGGTGTCATCTGAATAATTATTAGAAAAATAATCACTGATCGTGTACATTTAAGGTAAATGTTATTATATTCACTTTCTTAATTTTGTTATTCGTGTAAGTGTTCAGATTCAGTAATTTATGTATACTCGTTTGTAGGTTAGAGTAGTGCGATCTAATATGCAGAACAACCCCCAGGAGCTTTCATGGCAGGCGATTCAGGCTATCGTTGGGGTTAAACTGCCCCCAAATGTACTCCGATTTGATGATATTGGATTCCACTTAGTCAACAATACAGTTTCAAGCGCAGAAGACTCCGATTCGGATGTAGAAATAGTTGAAAATGGTTGGGAGTCTGATAATAATGTGTCCTCCAGACCCGATCATTCTGACAACGAAAAAACTACGTCGCCAGATAGGGAGCAGAGTGAATCGCCTGTTTTACGTCTCGTAGAGCCTGATAATAATAATTCAGGTAAAGAGTCGTTAGATTACAGAGAGTATATCGAGAAAATGGATACGAAAGATATTTCACCAAAGGATCGTATGACACAGATCCAAATCGACGATGCAGATAGCTCTAACGGGAATGTTATGTCTATTGAAAACTACTTGGAAGTCACTTTGTCAACTGATTCTGAGGCTAGTCATACTTGCAACCAATGTAACCAAATATTTACTAATGAGACTTCACTTGCCTCACACAAATGCAGTGCTAAACCCACCGAAGAAAAGAAATACCCTTGTCATGTCTGCTCAGAGAAATTTCCAAGTTACTGGGATCTTAGAAAACATCTAAGTAGCCATTTTCCTGGAATGTTGGAATCTAAGTCAAGCTTTTGTCATCTTTGTCAAAAAGACTACACTAAAACAGGATTCATGAATCATTTACGCAAACACACAGGTGAGCGACCATTTGTCTGTGAACTCTGTCACAAGGCATTCTCACAATCAAGTTCACTGTCAATACATATGAAATTCCACCTCAACGTGCGTAAACATGCTTGTACAGTATGTGAAAAGAAATTTGTAACTAAAAGTGAACTATCTCGTCACATGACTGTGCACACCAAGCAGAAGTCCTACTACTGTGGTGTGTGTGACAAAGCATTCACCCGCTCTGATAATATGAAGAAACATGAGAAAACTCATGGGTAGATGCTTTTTTGACAGAACTGAATGAGAATATAGTACTGTGAACAATGTCATAATATAACATGCAATTCAATTGCATTTTAATAACAAAATTGTCAAAGTTAATTGTGTCTGGTCAATTCTGTTGCCAAAACTGTGGTATAATACTTTTCAACTAGCTATGATTTCTGATTCTCTTATTGCCAAAAACTTAGTTGTATGTTTATTACGAATAGAACTTTTACATTGTTTATACTAAATTTAAACCTATCATGATCTAGTTCATATTTTAGTCATTATGGTGTGTTTCTGTGTTTAAGAGAGTGTTAACACACACTCATGTGTGCTGCTGTAATTGCTTTCTAGATTTTTTTATTTATATGATTTTCAACTGCATGTTTGGGTAATATTAGGATTTTAGTAAAATGTCTTTGCAGGTGCTTTACAATAAGGTCACACATATCTCAATCCAATGTTGCCTTTTAGATATGATAAAATGATATTTTAATATTTATATAGGTTGAATGTCCAAAGGTCCCGATAGCCTTATTGTAATGTTTACATTAGATAGAGGAATGTCTGTTATTAAATATGGGGCCTATTCAAAAATAAGTCACAAATAAAATATATATATTTTTGTAAACCTTATACTATAAGGTATTAACCTACCAGTTAAAGTGAACTTTGCCAAATTTTAGATAAGTATTTCAAGTGATTTATTACTGTACTGTGTTGTAACCAAAGCAATAACATTTTTAATGTGCCTATTCTTTATAATAATTATTATAAATACGAGTATGTATACCAAATAATTTAAATAATAGTGTTAATAGATGTAATAATTAAAAATCAAAGGTAACTAGCAGTTACTGTTTCCATAAGTGGATAAAAAGAGGAAGACAATTTTTCCTCCTTGATGGTCTCCTAAAATTTGTTAGTTAAGACATTGAACAAGTATAATTATACATTAGTTAAGGTTTTATACAATGAGGTCTTGATTAAACATCACAAATGTTTAACAGTGCACATATTTATTTGTTACTGTTAAGGAACACTAGTAAATTAGTTTAAACTATTTTATATGCAAGGGTGTATCTCCCTTTGCTGTAAGACTTTTAGAACCAAAATAAGCAACTAAAATCCCAAAGATAATGTATTGTCATATTTTTATTCTTAATTGGCTATAAAACCAAAGGCTAAATTAACTTGTTTAGTGCCACTTGGATTTCATAATCTGGTTGTAATGTAATGCCTTAAAATATTGTCTAGATTTATCAAATCTATTATATGACAATAATAATATTTTAATATATTTATTATATTTAACTTTTAGATATTTAACTTTGCATGATATGTTTGTAGATTTAAGAAATTGATATTGAGCCAAATGAAATAAAAACGCAAAAATCTACAAGACTGACGATAATATTCAGAGTAGTTGTAACTCGTGCACAAAAACAATTATTTATTCATACTGTTTATTGCAATGTACTATTTATCAAAAAATGCACCTTGTTAAAAACTCATCATGACAATTAGAATAAGAGCCGTTTGATTATAAATTGAAAATATTTTATGGAAATGTGTAATAATAATTGCGATTTTATTAAAGAGTTGTTTGTTGCAAATTATGTTTTATTTCCGAATAAAATAATTATTTTCCCTTTGTTCTAGGTTGCACTTACGATGTCTGCAAGATTGCGTAACCTTAACCCCTATGAATTGCATAAATACTTAGTTAATGTATACTGTCTCAATACGAAGGGTTCTACCTCATCTTTAAAACGAGACACCTCTAAAGACAGAACTGATCTTGACATCATAAGAGAGAACTACAAGTTTTTATGGGATGAAGATGATGTTGCTGACACGTGGGAAAAGCAACTAGCAAAAAAATACTACGATAAGCTCTTTAAAGAGTATTGTATTTGCGATTTAAGCAGATATAAAGAAAACAAAGTAAGTTTACGAACATTTTACGGCCATTGTGAGAATCTCATCGTCTGCGTTATATCAAAAAACAAGTAAATAAAATCGGCAACAGCCTAAAATATTGCAAAAAAATATATGGATTTAGTAGGTTGATACCTAGAAACCTCCTAAACCGGTGCAAAGGCCATGTGAAAGAGCTTAAAGGTTCTCCCCTAATTTAAAGCACGGCTGCGAGATGGGGCCGACCCCTTATATAACTCAATTGCCTTTTTTGCCCGCGAGACCTTCCTTTGTGTGTGATATACTGGGGAGTGCAACAAAGGCCGTGCTGCCTTTCTGTAGGCTAAATATAGCTCTATACATTCACCCGCATTGATACACAGTAACGCACATCTGGCCATTCGTGCCGCAGCCGATCCCCATTTGTCTCACAAAATCAATGACAAAAAGGCACGCTTTGCTCTCTTGTTTGTTATGTGACACAAAAAAGATTAAAATTATCAATATTTGGCATTAGGAAACTTTATCATTAGATGTTCTTAGTCATTATAAGTACACTTATTTGTGTAAATAATTTATGAACAATTTATTTAAACGGTACCTCATTACTGAACGGGATAAGGATTTACAGCCCACTTTCTCTTTGCTTGTCTAAAAAGACAGAAACATAATGAATAATTGTTCGCAGGCTTCGTTAAAAAGCTGGTACAGTACTTAGATATTGTTAGTATCAATAGGTAGGTCTCACTTATATATAAGCGTATTATTGAATTTATTATCTATGTATTAAACGATAGGTAGCCCTGCGATGGCGCATTGAGAGGGAAGTTGTGCTCGGAAAGGGACAATTCCAATGCGGTAATAAGACGTGCCACAGCGATCGTGATCTAAAGTCGTGGGAGGTCAACTTCGCTTATATAGAAGACAACGAGAAGAAAAATGCACTCGTAAAGCTTCGTGAGTTTTATATTATCTTATCTGCACAAACTTATCTAATATCCATGTTATTTGAAAGTGGCTAATGAGGTGTTGACACGGTAACGAGCTTAACAGAACCTACTTAATTATAAGCTACTTAGGTAAATGGCAAATAAATAAACATAAGACCAACACGTCTCTGCATTTACAAACAATCCTTTTCTACTATCTTAATAACTAAATAATAACAATAAACTCCCGACATTTGATTGGCCCCATAGGTTGACGTAAATTTAATCTAGACGCCTATATTACCTGCATACCTACCCACTACTGATATAGTGTTACCCTTTTATCCGTTGCCGAGGTCAGTTATTAATATAATCAAGTCGCAGTCTGCTGGCATACGAATCCAGATCCAGAGGTAAAGGGATTTAAGTGGCTATATTTAATAAGTATTTTATTTATAGCTTCTCTCGCAGCTACCTCCTACGGTGTTTTCGTGATGTTGTGATACGGGATAATTAGGGCGACAATTTTGTATAGCACCTAGTCTACCCATTACCCACAAATAACTGACACCTTTATATTTTTTGAAATACCTTTCGCAAGAGAAATGCCCATCTGTTAAACCACCTGTACCTAAACAAAAAAATCGTAATATAGGTACACAACAACCCTTACAGTAGTTCCCTATCTGCAGATCGTAAACGCGGTGAGCGGATGTGAAGTAATTACGCCAATTGGGTCTCGTTACATGTATAGCCAGGGGAAGGCTTGTACCCACATTTAAGACTGGGTTCCATAATTCCATTGTCACATCTACTTTGTACAGAATGTATAGATGTACACAATGCATACACACACACAAACAACTCCAAAGTAAGTGACCGTTATATTATAAAAAAGATTAAAAAAAAATCTTTTTGTCAGGTTTATGTCCAGAATGTTCGGATATGTTAAACTACCGATCAAAAAAGCGCGAAATTAAAAGACTAAAGAAAAGCCATAAGAAAAATAAGAAGTCTAAAAAGCCAGTCAATGAAGTTGACGAGGATCAGCAAGAGCCAAGTCTTGAGACTACTGAAGAGGTCATCGAACCGTCCACTTCAACTGAAGTTATAACGTCGTCACAACCCGAAGACGAGTCCCTATGGAAAAAAGGTTTGTGGTATTATTATTTATTATGCAACTTTTAGTATAAATGGTACTACGGAACGATGGCACTCGAAAGGCGCTTTCCGTGGTGACCAGTGTTATGAAAGTAGCCATGTTATCTAACGGACCTTAGTACCGTAAAAATGCATTGTCTAAGTAAATAAAATACAATATTCGAAGAAGCGTTCAGGCGTAGGTAGCCGCTTAGTCGGTTGGGCTAAAGTTCAAACATTATCAGCCTTTTAAAATGTAAATATGTTTGTGTTAGGTAGCTTCTTAACAGCGTCACGTGTACAAAACAATAAAGTAGGTACCGAAGGCAAATATTTTTTTTTTGCTCCAATCGAATACTGTTTTATAAATATTTATTTTGATTAGCGTGAAATCATAGTTTACTCGCTTTCCTTGAAATAATTACAATATCTATGTACACAGCCTTATCGATAATATTTTGTTGAGCAGCAAATCAAGTAGGTGGGTAGGTACTTAAAGCTCAGCGTAGGAAATTTTGTTCTGAAAACACGAGTAAAAAATTACAAGTGTTTTGAACACGTGTAGGTGTAGGATGGAATAAGGTAGGTTACTTTATATACCTATAGGTACTTATCTATGTATAAATAAGTAGTTATAAGTATATATATAGCTACGTATAAATAAGTGCAGCGTTCTGACGTGTGCAGGAGTCCGCTACCAAAGTATTTAAATAGAGCAGTCGGCAGTCCGAAGCTTAAAGCCGAGCCGAGGGATTGGATTGGTCCTTTTTTATGTCCCGTCACATTGAAGGTAGGAATGGCGCTAACGTAAATGGAATCCATTCACGTTAGCGCCATTTGGCGTGGATCCAACGACTAAAGTTACAAAGGCATATTCACGATCAAGCATTTTACCCTAGTTTCTTTAATTTTCACGGTGTTGGGCAGGCCTGTAAGGACTGTAAGAGTAAAAAAAACTACAAATTTCATTATCATCATCATCTTCCTGCTCTATTCGCATTTATTTGGGCGCAAAAAGGCCGTACGCCAGGCATCGATTCAACGACCTCCGTGGTCGAGTGGCGTACGCACCGGTTTCAAGGTGTCGCTAGCTCTGAGGTCCCGGGTTCGATCCCCGGACGGGTCAATGTAGAAAATCACATTTATACATTGTCTCGGGTCTGGGTGTTAGTGGTTCCTTCGTTGTATCTGAATTCCATAACACAGTGCTTTAGCAACTTACTTTGAGTTCAGAACAATGTATGTGATGTTGTCCGCATTTATTGATTACTTCTTCATCCCGTGAAAACTCGCTTGATGTGAAAATCTTATGACTAATAATCAGCCTTCTGTACCTATACTGATTATCTGTGATAATAACGATTATACTGTACCTTATTTTGTATAGAAAATTCAATCAATACCTAACAGTAACGGTTTTAAAAAAAGAGACTAAACGTGTTTCTGTCTATCGCATCAAAGGCCGGAGCTGTTAGCTAAACGGAACGGCCAATTTTGATGCGGTTTTATCTGCTTACAGGCTGATGTGTTCGAGACATCAGTGCTTAGCTATTTAGATACTTTATAAGGGTCTGTGGAGTCGTTTCATCTCTCTAAAAACAAATTTTCCAACTGTTAAAGAAATGCAACCCTAACACTTTCTTTACATTATTATTTCTCTTATATGTATTTGAGAGCTTTTTAGTTATTTTTCACCGGATATATTTGTCTTTTGAAAATTTTAATATATTTTTCTGTTCTTCCAGGTGTACAAGAGATTGAAGAGAAG
The DNA here is from genome assembly GCA_905146925.1 of Autographa gamma. Lineage (NCBI taxonomy): Eukaryota > Metazoa > Arthropoda > Insecta > Lepidoptera > Noctuidae > Autographa > Autographa gamma. The sequence continues at coordinate 6,928,082 of LR989858.1, forward strand.
TCTAGGGAAGAGGAATTCGAGGAATATTTAGAAGATTTACTGCTATGAATAAGATTAAATAAAAATGCACATGAATGTAATAAATCGTTTTATTGCATCCTATTACACAATATAATAACACTTTATTATGTAAAAATGGAATAACCGCTATTAGAAAAACGATTTGCTCGTACATTATAAGTATGTAGCAAAAAACGAGCTATGTATATTGATTGTAATGCTAAAGACTATGCGGACATACTGAATCATTAATAATTGCACGTTGCATTTCACTTCTAACATACAGACCTTGAAATAATAGCAGTAAAACTAAGGCCGGGAATGGTTGTTGTAACAAACTTGCTGCCAACCATTCGATCAAACAAATATAACCATAATAATCAATTTTAAAACAATCTGTAAATAAAAACCATTTAATATCATTGTATATTAATCACATTTATTATAAAGTAATATAAAAACATCTAAAATCATAAACAATTATTCAACATAAACATTTATAAAACGCATATCTGTCTATATTAACAAAGCCTCTTAATCGCATGACTCGGAACTGCGTATGTTACTTATAGAATAATAAATTGAATCTTTCAATACCTATGTATGAAATATCGCGGCACGGTAATACTTCATTATGTTTACGTTGTCTCATCGTCGTACAGATACAGGACGTAGACTGAGCATGATTCCGTCATAATTACATGTTCGACGGTCCCGTATAAATAAGTTGACTCGTCCTGTTGCATGTACCGTCGTGGTGAGCGGAGGTGTGGCCGGGCGTGACGTATGTGTGTTATTAGTGGTGCGCGAGCTTGGCGACGTCGTCGTCGTCGGAGCAGTCCTCGTCGTGCGTGTGCGTGAGGCAGCGCGGCGTCTCCGGCCGCACGTGCGGTACCGAGCCCGGCCCGCCCGCCCCGCCCTGCTGACATACCACACATGCTATCACTTAACACGACATGGCTTCATGCAACCAATCTCCTCTACGAAATAATTCACTTAAATACTCAATTTTTACTTCAACATTTAAAATGTTATTCTCTATCTATCTGTGAGAAGTTTATTTCATGGGACTCAATTAAAATAACTTGTGAAGTCGCACCTTATAATTTTATTTGGCTTTGCCATGCGTCTCCACCCGTCCGCTTGTTAGTTATTGCGGCAAAAAGTTTCTTGAGTTTAAGTTAAGTAACTCTCTCTGTACTGTCAATGTAAAAACTTAACGAACAGAACTCATTTGTAACTATTTAACTACGTCCTTTTTGTCCGTGTGATGTTCAACATTCTTGTCTTTCCCTGTTCTTTTTTTTTTCACTGACTGAAAAATTATAAACCGGAAGCTTAATAGTGCTCTTTATTTTGTTTGTTTTTAGAGACACACAGAGTTAATAGAAATTAAGTTAAACATCGCTATTTACTTGGTATCGAGATCCACATAAAAGCTAAATGAATGTAGTACGTACCTTCTCGGCAGAATCAGTCGCAACGTTAGTCGCAGATGTGTCATCAGAGCTGTCCTCGCCGATACCAAGCTGCAGGCTGAAACTGCGCCCCGCTTGCCTGGACCTACAAGTTTATCACAATGTGCTTAAGAGAATGAAACCACACAAATATTTCCAAATGTTGTATTCTTTGTTATGAGGATCATTTAGTTTGATACAAGGATAGGAGCAAAAATTGCAAGCCGCCTATATCATGGTTTGAAAAATGCCTATAGATTGCTGTTACTACTGGTTATTGGCCATCGAGAAACGCTAGCAGACAGCATTAGATTTAATTAAAATTACCCCTTGATCATATGTAAAACCTTTATATCCATTAAGCATAATATAAGTGTGACAACCCTATCCAGACTAGCACTAGGGAGTCGCGTGACAGACTTCAATTTAGAACCTAAATTAATTTAGGTCTAATAATAGTAAAACATAGTGACATAATGAGTACTAACCTGTCGATAGTGGGTGCGTCGACGGTGAACCTCTGCTCGTGCGCGACGGTAGACTCGTGCGGCATGAGCATCGCCGGGGCGCGGAACATGTAGCAGAACGGGTAGTACATTAGGTTCAGGAACGAAGCCGCGTACAGGTCCGCGTACCTCACTACCTGGAATGTGAAAATATACCTTATTACCATGAACAGTAAAGCTAATATATACATGATGTTAAGAACCCTTGTCCGACCCGAAAGGGTGATATAGGGTTCACACTCACATGCCCAAATAAAATATCAAATTTGGAAAATTCGTGATAGAAACAATAATAATGGATTTTGAAATGACCATTTGTCCCGAAATTCCCTAAATTTGAGATTAAAACAATTGTATTGTATTTGTAATTAGATCGATACCTAACAAAACCTTCACGGATCGGACAGGGGTTTTGTTAACAACCTCTATTGATAGTCATCTGAAGTTTTCCACCTACAGCATATTGATACTAGATCTGATTAATGTTGAACGATATAAGTCAGTTTACTACCAATAAAATTGATGCTTTACACAAGGTAGTAAATAATTCAACTTATTGTTGTCATCTCAATTGCAATAGATACGTTTGTTCAAACTCTACAAACACAAAGTATAATTATTTAATTATACTAGTGTATTTACACTAAAAGTGCTAATGAGTAGTAAATAAGGAAAATGTTAATACATATTTGTGTACCTATAGGTAAAATTTTGTCAACATTAATTAGTGTACTTAACAAATCTTGTTCAATATGACATATCCTGTCTAAACGGACAAGAGCCATACCCTACAGCTGCATATTTAAAGCGCCTTTATGTCAAAGCAATAAGGTTGATTGTCGTATATAGTTATTTGTAAGTACAGTGAGAAAGTTCAGACATAATAGGTGTCCACTTCCTGTGCCACGCGTGTGCTCTTTATCAATAAAGAGATAACGGTATACTCATAACTCGGTCGTAAAGCGTAACCAAGTGACTGAAATGGTGTGACTAATCTACTGACAACGAGTTCCTATTCATACTTAACTAGGTACGCGACGTCGCCAACGTCAGCGACTTGTATTGTACATTTTTTACAAATTAAATTAAATGTATTTCCAATAAAAGTTACAAGCTTTTGCTTTCAATTAAATTTGCTTTTGGCGATCGAATTCCTTACTTGATGTTGCTAGGAATGCAGTTTAATATTCATGTAACTAATGCATTATGCAAGCATAAAATGTTAAGGCTAATACTCAAAGTGACAGTAATTAACCAGTCTATTGCCAAATAAATCTTAGAGGACAACTAGTTTCACAACAAATCGCCTAGACTACATTTTGAAAACCTACGCGTTTCTTGACAGGTTTACTTATTTATGTACCTACCTAAGTTTCGTAAACTGCAATAGAGAATGACAATATCAAAACATAAATATTAATTAACTTTACAATTGAATACTGCTATTTAGTTAAGATATTGACTATCCGAACAGCAGAAACTAACGCCAACCATAAAATTAATTGATTTGTTTTATTTTGACATCCTATACTTATAAATAAAAATAATGCTTATTTAATGAAAATGTAAACTATCACTCAATTTACAGCGCCTAGTTTGCTATACTCTTTTTGGCACCCAGGTACGTTTGTACGTGTAAAAATCAAAAATCTTTATTATATGTAACATACCTGTGACGAGAAGAATGTCTGCCTAGATCCTGAACGGAACAGGGAGCCCAGCATGCCGTAAGCGAGGTCCATCTTATGTGTGACGTCACGGATCGACATGCGGAGCTTCGAGATGTCCGGCTTCTCCTTTGTACTCGAATCTAAGTCTCTATAAAGAAAGGTGTGTGTATTAAAAAATAATATTATGATCAAAATATTCTAACTGTCCTCTAGGGGCACCTTATTGCTTGGCTCCGAAGGATCTTAGTGTTCTTAAACTAGATATCTTTATTAAATATTTCATGAGTTGGGCCATCATAATACAAAGATTATTAATATCGAAAAAAGAGTAAGAGTTTAAATTAGCTCATTAACATAAGTTGATGTAGATTTGTAACAATAATACTGACCAAATCCCAAGTAAATAACTTTTAATCGTCTAGTCTTAAAACATTCCAAAACTAATAAGTATATGACTTTACCACTAATACAGTTCTTCAATTTAGTATTAATTAACACAAACAAAAGGCAATCACAATTCTAATAGAAAAGTACTTACTTGTACATATCACCTAGTTGCACATCAAGGTTCTGTAGCTGCGCAAACAACTGGCACTTGTCGGTCCACACGTGCAGCTCTTGAACCAGTTCAGGAACGATAAGGAAGGTGCGCCAGCCGCCGATCTTCTTGGACTTGAGGATGTCGCCGAATATGTGGTCTCCGATGTATAACACGTCCTTACCCTTCGCACTGATCAGCTCCGTGAATACGTCGCATGAGCCTGTAACAATACATTGTTGATTAATGAACAAATAAATGTATTCTTTTGTCGTTTATATTGCATAGAAATTGTAAAGTAGCTTTGGTCCGTGGCCGCGCATATAGATGTCGGAAAACGACACATGAATAGATTTAATGGTGCAATCTAGGAAAGAGTTATAAAAGTTCTTAAGTAGTATTGTGTTACTATCTGAGCACATTTTCTTCGTTGAATACTGTGTTAAGGTCATGAGCTATGATGTAGTTATAAAGGACATTAAGATTTTCCCTAATTGGTATGCACCTAAGTGTGCAGATATGAGACGATTAGTTTAGACAGTTAGAATAAAAGGATTGACAATAGTACAGTCAAACGATAACACCATTCGCCTTTTGTCCTTAACAAAAGTTCATTAGTGAATACCGTGTAATGTACGTGAACAGATAACAAAATAGCATAACAACAAAATATATTCTGTGAAATCGTATAAATAAAAGATAACATATTTTCAGTCACAAACCGAATATACTGATTTGTTTCATCATGGCATGTTTAATTGTTCATTTATTTACAGCATCGGTCGTCATTAGACCTTAGTACGTGGCAGTAATTATAAAATAAGGAAAATACTTAAGTAAATCACGTGGAAGATTTACACCTGTACACTTCAAGTTGTAACTCCATCAAAGATATATCTACCTATTGTCATAATTATTCGTTATGACTGTTTAGTTTGCGTTAGTTGGTTCTATTTAACTCTGACCAGACAATATGTCATCATCATTATCTTACCTCCTTCTTTTGTATTTTAAAGTCATTTAAAAAGTGAAGGTGTTTTCCTACCTTGGTATTAATAACTAAAGTTTAAGAAATATGTTCTAAAGATCAAGTGAGTTTTGTTGTCCCTGATGTAACATTTTTACCAATTTCGGTATTGTGTTTACTTTTTCAAGCGGATCGGATGTTAATTACGCAATCGCTTTTACAAAGATTCAAAAGGTCAAATTCATCAAAAATAAATATCAAACTGATATAAAGTACTAAAACTTCCACGAACTCAAAAATTAATTAACATCAATTAAATAAAAAAAATGTTTTGCAGTTATCATTTAGAAAATAAACTACGTTTGTTAGTAGCAATTTAAATCAAATTTAATCTAAGTAATAGATGTAGATATACAGTAGCGTATAATGTTTAAATACATAATTCAAGCAAGAGTCATAATCTTACGTGATAACACGCACATGTTGATCTCTACTCATTTGCAATGAAATTATATAATTTATGTCACTATTTGTGATTTGATAACCGCGCTAGTTATCTCGAACTATCTAAACTATCTCGTAATATGATCGTAACGCTAGTGGAAGGACGAGGTTCTATGTTTCGACGGAGAACACAAGGCAGCATGTTTGTCGCATGGTGGATTGCGTGACCGATAATGTGGAACATCTTACGTCATGTAATCGCGTTAGTACGCCGTGATTTAGAATTCAATGACGTCGCTACAGAGCGCATGCAGAGGATGTGTGAAGCTAAATTCAATTTTTATAATCTTTTAACACGCATTATATCATAACACAAGTTATTCCGATCTTAATCGATATTAGGACGGTGCTGCACTGTCATATCGAGCGAGTGCGTAAGAGTCGCGGCGGATGAAAACCGGTAGAGCAAAACAAAAGGCTAACAATAGATGATGCGGTTATGCGACAGTGATGCTTGTGAAATGCCGTCAGTGTCGCATGGCTGCCTCAGAAGTCGGAACGCTTCATCACACAGTATGACATGAGCTTTACAACATGGCAACCTTGCGAGATAGCTGTAAACCTCTACCAATATCTACAGAAGACTTCAAATAGTTTTAAACGTAAATAAAATATCCGCTGAATTGACTGTTAAAATGTAAGTCAAGTTCGAACTAACTTTAGTTCTACCAAGAACGATGACTATCGCTTCTTAGAATAGATATGGCCAGTGGGAGCCTTTGTGGTTAAAGTATTATCAATGAATCATTATCACTGTCTAAGTACTTAAATCTAATTGCTACGGAAGTGTGTTAATTAGTCATATTCTTAAGAAATGTTTTCTTTTAAGCTGATTACAAAAACAAATAACATTATTTACAATCTCCGTGGACCGTGTCGCATCCTATTACTGTGCAGGCGAGGTAAAACCTTGATTTAAACTTGTTTTAAGATGTTCAAATTCTCCTTGGGAATAATTCGCAAACACTTGTAAATAACAGCATAAATAGCATTAAGTACTTATTTGATCTTGATGCTAAAATAATATACGAAGTGCTATACTTTTACTTGGATTGAGTACGCGTAACTGGGTAGTGGCCATGACATCTTTGATTACAAGGTATAAATATTTGCTTGTTTACAAACGTGCATATTTATGATATAAATAGACTTAGGAATGAAGCTAATGGAAATATTTATAAGTTTAAGCGGGTTATGTCCATATTGCCTAAAACCTTTTCAGTCAGCAGTCTAATTTAGCCTTGACATAAAGTAACGGAAAAATTAAATTGGAACACAAACGATTGTATTGCATACTGCACACTGAAACTATAAACATGAAACTTTCAAACTTTACACCTTTCAAGTGTTTAACCTTGTATAAAAACATACTTTTAGCAATATATAAATAGGATAGATTTTTTATGGGGCAGCAGAAGCATTTGCTCTGCAGTGTGACTGTTGAGTATATGGTTGTATGGTTATTATATTTTTACCGCTTTTATTTCTTTTCCCATCGTAATTTAATAACTATCAATCCGCAAATGTGGAAGCTTGATCAATGGTCGTTCTCTATATGGAAAAGAGGCCTGTGCTCATCAGGGGGACGTTGATAGGCTGGTATTATTTTTATTTTTTATTGTGAGTATGACAGTTCTTACCTCCTGAATACACAAGCCCCTCATGTAGAGGTCCAACATGGTGTCCCATCTTCAACGCACCAGTCTTGGTATCGACCTGTCGTAGTGTAGTACCCTCGCCGAAGAACAGCGGCTTGCGGGCGTCCACCACGATCCAGTCGAAGTACGTCCTCCAGTTCCTGTGGGGCTCGCCGGGCTACAAATATAATCATAACTTGAATAAACAATTTAAGTAATCCCTTTATACTTTATAAAAATGTCTTTTTCGCAAAACACAAAAAAATACACCCCACCATCACGTTGGCTTTCAAGTTTCAACCTCAGCAAATCCGTATCATAATCGGTCTATTCGTTTAAGAGCTATGATGCCACAGACAAGCGAAAAACAATACTTAAAACATAATATGACACCCCTCTTATTTGTAGAGGATCTAAAAAATAAGTAAATAGCGAACAGTAAATTGATAAGTATTAATAGATGATATTACTAATGAGTTTTGATAATAGATATTATTAAACACGATCGTCTCGCTGCAGAGCAAAGGCCTCCTTTTTCCTCCTTCCATTCGATAAGGTCGTGCGCTATCCAAGGTCTTAAATATGAGACGAGCTCGTCTCGATGGCGATGAGATGAAAGAAAATCGTATTTTAATATAATTAAAGCTCGTACAATAAAGTGATCCTATTTCTTCGTACATGAAGTGGAGTGAATGTGTATATTATTGGTATTGGTATCTAGTGATATTTGGATAAAACTTTTTGTTTACTTCATATACATATAGCTACTACTTTGATTTAATTTTATGTTTATATAGTTAATATTTAACGACGTCTATGAGACGATGTTTACTGCTTATGGAATGTATCAATATTTTATTAAACCTACCATATAAAAATAAAAACAATCTTGATCTGTTATTTGTTATTTTTACGTGTTTACTTAAACAAAGTGTCAAAATAATAGAATTGAAGCTTATTATCTGAATTGTTGACGATGAAAGTAAAAAGTCAACGAATTTAAATGTCAAATCGTCATTAATCATTTCGTGCAACAGCTGATGTAATATAGTCGTAATAAAAATATTATTTAAAATATGTACATATTTACAGTAGAGTAGTCTGGGATTATTTACCTTTGCGCCGTATGGAAAATCGAAGAGATAATTCATAATGTTATCAGTGAAGTTGTAGTCACTATTTGTTAGTATGAAGATCTTGGCTCCACTGTCCCGTATCCTCGACAGGAACATGGGCAGTCTGTCATCTTTCTTTAGATATAAATCCATATTCTCTATAGTCTTGCTTTTTAAGTCTCCATGTATGTGAACGTAGTCGACCGCATTTCTGACGTCTTGGAAGATTGATTTGAATGACATTGCAAGATCTCCGCATCGTACGCCTGTTTTTTCTCTGCGAGGAAAATATAAGCATTAAATTTATATATTGTTGGATCGTGAAATTTTGTTTTTATTTAATGACCGAGAATGTACTACGTCTGAAGATTTTTTCCTTCTAAAATTAACTGGGCCTGCCATACCAAGTAGTGCGTTTGTAGGTCGACGAGTGAAGTACGAATTGCGCAATGCATAGCTCCGTGTAATGTGTGAACGACTATTGACCACTCACTTTCAAAAGGAGAGCTATTACCGAGTTATATATGGCATCTGCTAGACCAAGCGTCGACAGTAGCGAAAAGCAATTTATCCGGCTAAGCATGCTATTTTTGTACCTGACTAATTTACGAGTACATTAACAGTAGGTGCTTTTGGACAAATCAACTATTTTAACAACTAATTAGATGCAAACATATTTGACGTTTTTCTGGGTGTCACTTACCTTGTGTACTGAGGAGAATTAGTGAAGAAGTCTATCAAACAAGCTATGAGGTACGTTTCTGGCAAGTTAAATAATGTGTTTAACACATACACTCTAGACTCGTCCAATGTTAAGAACTTGTTTGGATATAATTCGTATACTTGTGAACTGAAACAAACGTGGAATTTTATTAGCTTTTTTACACTCCTGTAGACGGATGTAATTATAAATAGATATTAAATTTCAAATGTCACGTTTTTTGTTACTTTTAATGAACAAGCACATTAAAGCAAATGTCTTGTTTCGTGTTGAAATATTTGTGATCATATTTTTAATTAAATGACAAGAAGTAGTGAAGTAAACTTACTGTTTTAGGAATTCAAATCCATGTACGCATACTAAAATATTACCATAGGCGTCTACCTTCAATAAGTTTCCATACAAAGTGTCAAACCATAGACCTCTGGAAAAAGAAAGTTGGTAATTAACAAAAAAAAAACAAATTAAATTATCGAGTACTGTAATTATGAAGCATGCCTTATTACTTACCGAACTGGGAATGACGGATCATATTCGAATTCTAATATTTCCTGTGGATAACCCTTGGACACTAATCTCTCTTTGGTTAAATTAAATCCTAAAGTTTCATACTGTGGCGATTTATATTCTGGAAAAAAAAAAAACATATAAAAATTGTTCTTTTTCTTGTCAAATATTTATAGAAAATTAATTGAAGGGAACGTACCAGCCAGTGTGTAGTCCATATCAAAACCATAAAACTGGACATTTTCTAAATGTAGCGATCTGTTTACAAAGATTCTGTAACAATGCAAGAGGTCAATGTTATCTTTTTGGATATGTAAACAAACTTTTGTTTAAGGTGCTTATAGGTTCATTACTGTACAGATAAAACTATCACTATGTGACATTTACACGTGAATTTCTTTCAGGAGTGATAATACAGAAATATCATCACGTTCATAGATAACAAAAACTGAAGGAAAAGTCCCAAAATTTTACCAAAGTGTATAGTATCTACCTGCCTAAGGAAACGTAATATGTAATTTGATTTTGCTTAGATGTTTTATTTCACAAAATTCAGAAGGTAGCCCTTTGTTATCGTTACTGATAAGTTGATAACGTAAGTAATTTATTCAAACTAACTAGACCTTAAGCTCGTAAATCAAGTAGCTCTTCAATTTTGTTTTTTTGCAAGCTGTTCGGATATGCAAGATTTTCTTTTAAATGACCACCAAACTTCTTATATTGTGTTGTCCGAATAATAAATAATATCATCACATATTTGAGTCATTCGTCAAAATATAAATGGCCTATCTATAACTATTTGACTGATGAGTGATAAAATGTGGATGGACGACTCTGGGTCTACGACCTTGGCAAAAATAACAAGTTTCTGTATCTATTTACCTACTAAATAAATTCTGTTACAGTAAGTATATTTCCATTAGTCAGCTAGTAAAAACGTTTGCGACCGATGTCGGACTGTAACGTAATCAGTCGAGGAGCTCTTTTCTACTAAGTAATTTGATTTAAGTATATAGGCGAATGGGTAGCTAACTAGTGCTAACACGCAACCCTCGCATCCGCTCCGTTGTTTCTCGAGACTCAAGTAGTTAGATAAGAATGACGTCATCGTCAAGACGGCTGTTGATAAGAATTCATACATGCCTCCCTACTCATAGTAGCAGCCACAACTTATCAGTTATCTATAGATATTTAAATGAGTGACTGGAAACATGCTATCGTCAATATCTTTGGAAAACTGAGATCGCATTAAAGATTAACGGTATTCCTCGCATATTTTTCATAACTAACAGATTGCTTGTTTTTAAATGATAAAACTTTTGTTACTATGCGAGAATATTAAAAGAGGCGACCCTACTAAAGTCGAAAGCCCTGTTAACCTTGCCTATACATTATTCCCAAAATAAAACTAAATACCCAAATGTTCCATTTCCGTTTGTCAAAAATATTATCATAATTTTTCTGCAAAAACATCTATTCAAAATTAGTTTATTTGACTGGATAACTATAAATCAGTGGTCTTATAGCAGCATCAGGCAAATGGTTGTCAAAACAGGAATGTATTTTGATATTTTCGTACCAAGTGTCGCACAAGGTGAAAAATTTCATGCAAGTCAGACGATAATCCGAAACGACGCTTAGCCGTTGGCTCCAGTTTGATGTCAATTTCAATAATCTTAATGTATAAGCAGGCGTTTAATATTTGTATCAAACACGGCTACAGCAAGCACGCAACTCTTGAGTGAAATTCCAGCGACATGCCAACAGCGTGTTTATAACGGATCATTCCAGAGACATCAATATTCTTGTCCTCAAATTTATTTTGGCAAAACCAGAATGTTTGTAAATGCATATCATTTCTATGTTGGGACATACCCAGGTAGATTTACATAATGAAAGTTTGACTATGTCAAATTTCTTATCATAATTAAATTAAATTGGAAAGTCAAGTACTTTCCTTCACATAACATAAATTCATTTCAAGACATGTAAGGAGTCAAGGCAGTTAAAAACAACAAAGAGAAACAAAGTGATTATATTCTTGAAAACAAAAATACATCTATCCAAATGTGGCACAATACAATGTAGAAAACGTGCAACAGGGCAACGTCACATTATATGCATAAAACAAAGGCATACCGACTGGCAAAACATCTTTTTAAACAAGCAACAGCACATTAACCGATAATACGAATGCTGTTTATACTGCTTCATCATGACATAAATTTTAAATCCAGCAACAAACACTCACTCATTCGGTGCTGCCGTATATCTGTCCCCTTTTCCGTAGGAGCAACCGTTGGCAGTGGGTTGATCAACAGAGGCACTTGCAGATCCGTTTGCCATCGCAAATTCTATCCTCATGATATATCACTGATATAACACTACTCACAACACCGTTACATACACCACAAAACAAAAATGTGTACTGCTATCGTTTGAATACTGAGAGGTAATTCGATTTTACTAAAAACAAAACATTTATTTCAGCGATTCACACGTCGCTCATGATTCACTGCAATCGTTTTAGTGAAACGCAGGAAGCATTTGAGTGGATATCCTTGACAGTGACAAGGTTAAAAAGACCGGTCTAACTACACATTCAGGTTGACGGGCGTTAGGTTTAACATGGTGCGGGCTACTACGTTATAACTGCATATTTTTCATTGTTTTTTAGTCGTACTAGGCTATTAGTTCACAACATTATTTGTTCATTACGTATAGCTCTAGATTAATGTGACTGACAGCCACTGTGCTAAAGAAGGCTAATGTTTTTACTAATTATACGTGTGCTATATTCTCCACACAGGGTTCAAACAAATCAGTGACTATGCAAATAAATGATATTATTAGGTATAGCAGTTCATTGCCCTTTTACAAAGTTATATAAACTTGATAAAAAGGAACAAAATAAACAGTACTTAACATGAAATCTATCCATTCATTCAAACAGTCGATCACAACATTAAGCATTCAGTGGTATCAATAGATAGGTTTCTATCTTCGGCGGCGAGGCCAACGACTTGCATTTCCCTCCAGACACAACTGCTTTCAAAGAAATAAGTGTATCTGATGTACAAAGCAACATCAATGCATTGCTCATTAGAGTTTAGTCAGATTTTAGGTTTGTTTCATACTTCCTTTATGCTTCTTGGGAAGCTAATTTCGTAGGTAATCCTACAAAGCTTGGTGTATGTAATAGATGTCTCATCTTAATAAAATACTATAATAAATTCCATATTGTATTACTACGTAGGTGTAAGTACGTACCAATAAAAATAAATAAACTAGGGATATCCATTCATCAAATAATTCAAAATTATAGTGTCGGTTACATTGGAAAGCATAATGAACTGCGATTTGCAAGTTATTTACATATACGTAATAGACTAAATAATGCTGATTTTAAACATTATTTATTCGCAATTGGAAACTGAATTTCTTTAAAGGGCCTGAAAAGGGTTAGAATTATGTCTAAGGTGAATGCAGTAACTGGGCGCATGGGAGAGAGGCTGCCAGCAAACACAAATCGATACTATAATACCGGCTAGACTATAACAATAACTACCCACGTGTCGTTCACAGTTCCATGTCTAATTATCCTGTATAACACGGTGACTGAAGTATTTTTATTTTATAATACCCGGGTGGGTTTTGTTATAATAACTGTCAATATCAGAAAAAAATATATTTAATTAAATATTATGTTTTCTCTATGTACTTTGTACTAGGAAAAATATATTTGATCTTGTACTTGACTAGCTTTGACAGCAAAAACAAACATAATTTGATTCACAAATACATGTAAACTTAACTGGAAGATATAAATTGTAACCCGATTGTTAAAAATAATTTCATATGCCTTGTAGCACACTTATCGAATTGATATGAATACTTTCCACTGGAATACCACATTGAAACATCTGGGACAGACAACAAACAAGTTAAACTAGAAATCATCGCTTGCACAACAAATTCAGACTATGAATGAATATTATGCGCAATATAAAGTGTGGCTCGCACCTACGCGCTTAAATAACAACCTTGTTACTGTCAGAATAACCGTTTCATATGTATTGTATTTTATTAAAAACATAAAATTTTACATAAATCACAAAACAGTCGGAGCAAATATGTTTGAGAATATTTTTTACTTGACGGAAATATACGAGGTGACACACTACACAATAGATTCACACGTTTGGTATCAAACTCGCGGCGATAAGAGACTTCTACAAATTAATTAGCTTTTATGTGCGTGCGATATGGACCGACGAGAGCGTCGCGTATACTGACGTTATATCGGGTCGACGGTCGCCTATACCTAAGGCCCCCAGTACAATCACTTCCCCCGCAACCGTACCGAACAGCTGATTCACTAACTTCGACAGGCTCACAGAGCCACACAACACTAGTCGGTATTAGGCTAGCATCAAAAACTACTATTTTTTGGCCGGAATACTTTTATTAAGTTTTCATTACCTGTAAAATGTTAGAAAAAGCTACATTTTTGCTAGGAGCTTTTTGGGCTTTGTATGACATCCTCGTAACAGGTTCTCGGATTCAGGTTTTAACATCATAAGTAATAATGTAACACACAAACCTGTATTTTCTCATTACAAATACACTTTACTTTCACTGTTAAAACTCACAACAGTATTTTGTATGATCTATGCATCTTCGTTTTTAAGGATCGTACAAATATGTTAATTATTAAAATATCGTCCACAAGATGATTTGGATGTTAATGGTAAATATAGAGAAAAAACTAGCAAAAATCGTAGATATCGAAAATATAAACAGGAAACGTAGGATTCCACTTGACTAAGGCAATAATTATTTCACCAAATTGATACTAAAGTGAAAGAAAATCTAAAACTTTCACCAAACTATCTTTTTAGCTGCCAACAATTATTTGCTTCACAATGACATTGAATAAATGACTTTTGTTTGTTTATCTGGATATCCATAATGCAGCAATGGATTAATAAAAAAGGTCGAAACTCGGACTAAAATTATTTTGATCAAGACGTTATTTTGATTTTCATTCAAGAGCGTTAAAAAACAAGTACCTAGTGATGATGAAAGAATTAACATACATGCCAGAAACTACTTCTAACCGAGAACACGACGACGTGTAGAATATCCCACATAATTAATATGCCTGTGTAGGACATATCCTGTACGATGGTTTAAATTCAATAATTTCTTATTAATTTATTTTTATCAAGTTTATAACATCTCCCTACGAAAAATATGCTTAAGCAACTCACAATAAATTGTTCATATGCCACAATTATCTTTTGTATCATGCGATAAAGAAAATTGAAGCAACTGTAATGAAGATGAAATTTTCATACGTGTTGCAAAATCCACTCACATTTAGGCAGTTTTGTATAAACATTAAACAAGCCATTTCGTTCATTTCCCTTATCGGACTTGACAAACGCCTACGTACTTACATAAATCTGTTAGTGATCGACTGAGTTAGGTTGCGATCTATGTATAATTAATTAGACACGCAGTAGGTACACCTCCAATAATTTTGCCACGAGTGAGCAAAATTTGAGATTACCGATTCTGAATTCCAGTACTTCGATTTTATACAATAAGGCGACTAAATAAATGCCACTGTGTACCAGAGAATTATAGCATTCTTAAAAACGGTTTTGACAAGATACATAGCTTCTAGAATTGAAAGAAAAGAAGAACATATAGAACTCAAGGGAAAATGCACACGACCGTCACCAACGGGATACAAATAGAAACATAAGAGACTCGAAAAACGGCCACTAGTTGCGATCTAAGAAAATCTATTTCACAAGGCTACGAGTGTGCAGAGAAGAATGCAGAAAAAAAATTAAGGGTTTGGTGGAAAGGAGGACGTTGACAACGCAACGAAATCGTGGTTTATCAAAAGATAGAAATGATTGTTAAAAAGCCAAGCTATGCGACTTAAACAAAAATGAGATAATGGCAGATATTACGTTTTGGCTAAAAATCGAAAAATCATAAAGAGCAGTAATCTGTCTATGTCCTAAAAATGGTAGCGAAATAATATATTATTTAGAAAAAATGACAACAAAAGAAGGACCGCCTTTCAATGTTGAGATTAGATGTGAATTCACTATTGTGTTTCGTCACACATATATGTACTTGTCTAATCTCAAGGTTATGTAAATTCCTAACACTGACAAATAAAATAGAATTCGAAATAATACAGACCTATGTTCAAGTACTCTTTTGTCAAGCCAGGTAGAATGCATAGTAGAGTAAGACACTGCGATACTATCAAGTTCCACTTCTCCCTTGGAAAAGGGCTTGTCCACACCAGACTCTGACTTATCAGGTATCTCTAGAGATTCATTGCCAGCAAGAAACGTAACTGTTGGCCGCTTATTCTTCGATGATGAATTAGCGCGTGCTCTTATATCTTCAGGATTCACTGATGGCGATAAAGGGTATGCACACTCAAACGCGTCTGGCATTTTGATAACTAACACGTCTAGCTGATTCTGATACTCAAATACAACTGCCGTCACAAGAACAACACTTTAAAAAACAAGAGGACGATAATGATAACCTCACGCAACGATAACTCTTGACCCGGTCAACAAGTGATGTAAATATTAAGTTTGAATGCTATGTGTTCGCGTCAATTGGCACTTGAAAACATAATGTAATTTAGGGCGTTAAACGAATCCATCGAAAATAACGCGATAGCGCCGTTACAGTATTTTTTTTATGCGGAAATTTCACGATTTACTGATGCTTTTAACATGGTATTACCGTTAAAAAAAATCTTAGTAACCAAGTAGTCGGATTTTTTTAATTCTGCAAATGTTTCCCTGGATGATATATCAATGGGCAGACGCCCTGTATTTATTTTCTGAATAAATAAGTTTCACAGATGTCATTGAAAACAGCATTGTAATATTGTTATGGATTTCTTGTAATCTATAAAGACGTAAATATATTTGAGATTATCGGTATGTGAACTTCGAGTAGGTATCTACGTAATGCAAAAGCGTGAATGATAAATATAAAGAGATAACTGAAAATAAGAGATTTAAGAATGCAGAATTAAGTTATAGGTGCTGTGGAAATGCATTCCTGAAGTCCTGAAAGACAACTGATTTCAACGATAAAACGATTGTAACTTTTTATCAAAGGTTCAATTATGGAAGCGCGGGTTCCGCATACGCTGATATATATCCTTCCCATGTTTCTTTTTATACACATTTTCTTGCCTCGTATCTGCTTAGAAATTACACGGCAAACAAAAAGATATAAACAGTATGTTTTGGTAAACCAATCACGGGCATCAATCAATTAGTACATTTGACTACATTTTTATAAGTCTTTTAGAAAGGTTTAGGTTCGAACCCG
Source organism: Autographa gamma (assembly GCA_905146925.1). Classification (NCBI taxonomy): domain Eukaryota; kingdom Metazoa; phylum Arthropoda; class Insecta; order Lepidoptera; family Noctuidae; genus Autographa; species Autographa gamma. Next base: position 6,945,093 of record LR989858.1, read on the forward strand.
GGCAAGTACCAATGTAACTTTTCAAAAAAGTTATTTGTACTTTCTTAATTATTCTTCAAGACACTTCTGAGTTCTGACAAACGGTGAAGGATAAAATCGTGAGGAAACCTGTATTCCAAAAATTTGGGATCTTTAATCGCCAACCCGCAGAGAGCAAGCGTGGTGATAAATGCTCGTGCCTTCTCTTTATGGGAAGAGGCCTGCGCCCAACAGTGGGACATTTATAGGCTGGATTATTATTATTATTAAGGGTGCGAATTACAGTGCTTAATTATTATTATATTTGTGTCGTACTGTTTACGCGGTTTATTTTATAGTACTACCTTCTTTACCTATATTCAATCTTTTATTTATACAGGTATGTCAAAGGGTTGACATGATTGTTCGCTTTTGTTTGTTTCCCTGACTTACCCTGTTAAAGCATTGTTATACCTTATACTGAAAAATAATAAGTAAAGTCTGTTCTTACCTGTGTTCTGCACGGCGATAATACTTTTTCGACAGAATCTTTTTATTTTCTTGGCTCATTACACATGCTTTATTGATACAGGTTTCCATCCTTTTCGTTGTCTTGTATTTAAATAAAGGAACACTTAAATTGTTAAATCTTCGGTTATTATAGGTGCTTAGGATTATTCTTGGTAACTTGAACATGCATAGGCAATGATTTGTTATGTTTATGATTAGTTATCTAAAAATAAATATCTTTTATTATCTCTGAAAAATAATAACTAAGATTTATAAATTGAACTAGGTACTATTATTGTTTTTATCAGATGTTTATACATTATAGACTTGAAAGAAAAACCATATAACTTTATATGATGTAAATTATAACTGATTTCATTAAACAGACCAATAACCACCTTCATTCTCTTTAAGATTCAAGATTTCTATTCTTTTAGATTACACTAAATATACATTATTTAATTTATGTAATTATTATTTATCTCAAAACCTAAATCATGGCTTTTTTAATATTATTTTGTAGATAAATTCAAATTGTAATAGTTTTAGACATATGTACCTACTTAAGTTAATATTAAGAGAATAACAGAAAATTTTAATAAATATTGATACTAAGGACTGACCAGCCAAGATAACTAAGAAATGAATACAAGTATATTATAGTAAACATGGCATCATTATCTACTCTACTATCAAGCAAATACAGAATCTTTATCTTTATGAAGATGCGTCTGTTGGATTTGGTATTTTTCCGCTTTACACATCTCAAGTATGTAAATAATAATGTCTTTAAATAGACTTTATTATAATAGGAACATATTTGTGGTTATCAGCTCAACAAGCAACATAAAGATATTCAAAGCAGAAAGCAAGAAACATTAAACAATAGTCCAATCAAGCGGATAATAACAGTGGAATTGCCTAGTAATACTAATTTAATATCTAATCAATCATCACTTCAGTCAGTACCTTCACTGATTTAGTATCTTCAATGATTCCTTTGTAAGCTTCATTTTTGGAATAAATTCTTGTACTCATAGTTAGTACTAAATATTTAATGGTTATTTAGCTCATTCAATAATATATAATACAGTATTATATCAACCATAATGATTCTGTGCCATTTTTTGACTATAATGTCTTGTTTGGTGTGCATTAAATTAAAAGACAATATTTTTAATGAAAGTAATAATTGCTCATGAAGATTGCAGGATACACTGTTAGATTAATGTAATAATCTTAAATAGTGTGACATATCATACCTTCAAAAATAATACAACAAACAAATAAATGCTGGCGCACTGGATGAAAAAAGCGTGAATATAAATAAATGAGTTATTAGATAACCATCTGAGAAAAACGCAAACAGCAAGGTTTCTTTTAAGCTCTACACACTATGCATTTATTACAAACTGTTTGGAATCTTTTAATAAAATTCTACTTTAGCCCTTAATAGTGCCAAACACTAATTTTAGCTTAGAAGTAATATAATTTCATGAGTCATTGTCGTATTTATTTCAAAATAAACTTACCACTGAAATTATTCAGATTATTTGATTCGTTAGTAAATTCTCCGTAGCGGAGGTATGTTAGCGTATTACTCGATTTTATGTACATAGATGTGTACCGAGCAAATTTAAACTTGCACTTAAATGACAGACAACTACGATTTCCACTGACTGTTCGCACAAATCGGCCGAGTCGCGACTTGCGGCTTTATAGACAGAAACATGAAAATCTACAAGGATGGCCGATGGAGATTTATTATTAGGATCCGTTCAGATAGTTGGGATGCGTAATTTGTTTATTCGCCTTCCATAATTTTCAGATTTTAGTTAATTTAAAGATAACGTTGAGCAGCCAACCCACATCTCATCTTACATTATCATACAGTAAAAAAACAATTAAAGTTTACTTGAATATCTTATTTTAAGAAAAGGTAAAATAACAAATATATGTAAATGAAAGCTTCAATATATTTAGAAATAAAATTAAATACCTAATATATTATTGTCAATTCAATAAACTCTAAGCAAAAATGCCCCAAGCAGATAGGTACCAATCCCGGCTTACCAATCCCGGTGTCATAGGTACCTAATAATTTAAAAACCAATTTTTTATAATCTGTCTTTGAAATGAAACGAAACGTCACACAGCAGTCATTGTCACGTCAATTCGGTTACTTTGCAACTGGCTAGAAATTTGTATATATTTTGGGATCTTGATTGTGTATTGCTATCAAAAGTTTAGAACTTACTACAGGAGACCCTGCCAATGTAGTTATGGCTTATACAGAGAAGGTGTTATTAAGTAGCACTGCTTTGTCGTTTTTGTTTTACGAATGCGTAAACTCTGCTAACAGTCAGGTTAATATTTGTAATTACATTGATACTGATGTTGTAATGTATTATTCTAAGACTTGTAATTTTTAATATGTCTTTCTCTGTGATTTTAACATAAATATTAACTTTCAGGAAGGATTTCTTATCGGCGATGTGACTTCAGAAATAACCAACCACATATCCGATTTACATAGTGATAATGCCCGTTTGGACACACAGATTGAAGTAAGAACTGTGCTGCCTTTGCCGTCGGTTTCACTTTTCTATTTACCTACTGGGAGAATAAAGGAAGATGTACTGTCTGATTTACTCTCCAGCACCGCTAATGATATTGTTGGCTGGTACAAATATAGAAAGAATACCAGCATTAAACCAACATTTAGAGATAAGCTAATATCTAAAGGATTACAAAAGTACTTTGAAAAGTATCATGGAAAGAAAAACTTTGTTACATGTAATTTATCCAATAAAATATCTTCATCAGGATCTACGCACACATTTATGTACAGGTTTGGTAAGATCAACTGTTTTGATATGTATGAATATATTGAAGATATAACAGCAAACTTAGGAGAAAAGTATACTGGGTATAAAAAATCACATAGAATTTCACCACATAGCATTTTCAATAAGATTGTAAAAGAGAGTAATGTGCAAAGTAACAACACAAGTGATGCCATATTGCGTATACAAGAAGCTGTAGATGTGAGACTTCTAAAGGAAGCTAAGATTGCTGTCAAAAATGAGTGTACAATCAGGGAACTAGAAGCCGAAATCAAGCAAATGGCAACTATATTATCCGATAAGCACTCGGCTGATCTACAGATTTCATACAATAAGTATGTAGAAGAGAAATTAATGAACAGAGAAGCTGAAATGGCCCAGGCTTGCTTAGAGGCAATGAGGACACCTCTAAAAGTCGACATATTGAATGCTACTAATGTTCCCGTGAATACTAATAGTACTGATATTGACAGTACTGATAAATTTGATGAAAATGATGTTATAAACACCAGTCCAAGTCCTCCGCTGGTATCAACGGGCCCCACTAAACAAGTTTTAAACTATGCTGCAGCATTAAAAAATAAAAATGAAGTGGCATCTACCAGTGTAAGTATTCTATTTATTCTGTTAAAATATATGTAATCAAAGGGTTATTCTATTGTTATGGTCATCTCTTTTGTTTCATGGTCATTTTTTTTATTATAATATTAATTATATTTTCCAGAAAGGAAACATTTTTAATGAAGATTTAATTTCCTTTGATGTTGAAGAAAAACACACAAAAAAGACTTTGATAGTAAATGAAGACAAGTGTGGTGATAGTTCACCTGAATATTGACAAGTGCCTTTTCAGCTAAGTGTTTAGTTATTATATAAGTTACCATATAAGTAAAACTTTCAACTGTAATATTGTTTTGTTTGTTGCTAATAATACTCATTATATAACTAATTCTGTCTTTTCTAAAGATAATATACATAATATTCTTCAGCACATATTGCTTGTTTGTTTCAAACTTCACTTAATTCAGAATGTTACAATGTTATTGTTTTATTATCATAATTATACCTAATTTATGAGCATATTCTTAGCTGGACAGTTTTGCAGTGTATGTACTATGTTGCTAGTTGAGTAAAAGTTTGGCCGCCTAAGTCAATAAAGTCAACCATGAATTTTGTGCTTCATGATCTGTAAGATGAGAGTCTGCCATTCTGTCCAGCAAAGACAAAGAGTTAATTCTACTTAGTTTTAAGTATACCTGTGTTAAATATATTATGAAATTCAAAAACCTTTATGTAACTTTTTTATCAGCAGGAAAAATATAATTTACTTCAGAATTTTACCTGTTTTGCCTGAATACTTAATAGATTTACTAATTGTAAATAGAGAGGTTAAGCAATTTTATTTTTATCAGTCTACATACATGTTGTGAAAACCATGTTGTTATAGTAATTATAAATACAACTTAAATCCATATATTCCTCAAAAGAAAGCTACTAGTTTGATGTGAGCCCATAAACCAATCATTATATTATTAAATACTTTTTTATTAATGCAAGTCTTTTTATATTTTCATCAACAAGCTTTTTTATTTGAACCTGCATATTGTATGTGAAAATAGATCTAAATAAAAAATACAAATGTGTATTCCCCTAATAAGCAAAGCCCTTTCTACTCTTATTTGTTACTAAAGAGAGATTCATAATATTGCATTCTCTTTCATTATATGCATGTAAACTTGGTATTCATGCATTTAAACATTTTGTACATACTCCTTTTTAAATGAATTAAATTTATATGTATAAGGTAAACATAAATAATCACCAAGGATATCCTACCTATGTATCTTGGAAAAAGAAATATACTGTATTGCATAAGCATATTAAAAAGCAATGTATTTTGTATTATGTATTTAATTAATTGATAACAATTATAAAATATGGCACACTAAAACGAAAAAATACATACGTAAATAAATCTTATGATAATTACAATACCATGAGTACATTAATAATTGATTATTATCCAAAATATAAGGAATGTTTATGATAACGAGATCAAAATTAGCTTGTTACCATAGATACTTTTAACTTTCTCATTTTACATCCTGTCAAGTTAAAAGTACTAAAAGTAAAAATGCTGGAATGGTTATGTTTATATATTGGCAAGAATGTTTTTGAGTCTTATGTAGCTATAACGTCTCCATAAACGACAGGACAAATACTTAAATACTAGTTCTTCCATAATAAAGAATAACATTGGAAACAGATATGTAATTATTTACATATATTTGGCACACTTGTATTTGATATGGGTGCAATTAATTGTAATTGGAATGTTAAGTATTAATCTCTACTTATTTCAATATTATTACAAAAGTTAAAAAGCAAGTATAACCCTAATTGGTAATATCAATAAACATCTCTACACATAGCTGCTTTGGAAACTACCACCATATGAAACAAATTATGATAAAATGGTTTATAATGATGTATTAATTACTACTAGTAGATTGACAGTAATACCCACATAAGTAATACTATAATTATGTTATACTACTTGTATAATGAAAATGTTACAAAACTTTTGTACCATAGGATACAAATCTTGGAAACCACAAGGTGATAAGTATATTTTAGGTACCGGTAAGGCTAACTTATCTATTACTTGAAAATACAGGTATATTCCATTTTCACTTAGACTAGGCAAACTTAAGAATGCATGTATGCATTCCTTTGGATGTTTTACTGTCATGTAAATACTGTTTTACAGTAGGTCTGCTGCTCCAGTGGACACTTCTCCTGCCAGTTCGTGAACCGAGTGCGCTAGCCGGCGCGCCTGTTGTACCGCCGTGGACGCAGGTAACAAGCCCAGATGAATGCAGATCAGTTCCTTGACGGCTACCCCGCGAGTATCACCTGGGAACGCCAGCTCGAGTAGTTGCCTGTAAAATACATGATGGTATACAACAGTGTATGACGCTTGGAACATTGAAATATTCTTTATGGTAACCTGGGGCTAATGGGGCCAGTACTGCACACATTCGAATACGGGCGCAGTACAGAGTCACTAGTTTCCTGTGATGTCCGAAATGTCAAATTCCACGGTCTATTTGTGGGCTTCGACAGCTAACGCGGCAGTGGCGCCAACTGGTGAGCGTAGCATATAACGGTACAACCGTGTTGTATTTGTACCTGTAGAAGGAGCCGAGGATATCCCCGGGCGGCGGCAAGGCCCGCACAGCGGCGGGGTGCGGGGCTCGCGCCGGGCGCACGGGCTGGCCGCGGCGCTCCCACCACACGAGCGCGCAGCCGTGCAGCGCGCCGCGCCGCCACGTCGCCGCGCAGTAACCCTCGCGCACCACCGCGAAGCTGCGGCACACCGCGCGACGCACCTGACACGCATTATATTATAAAATCTTTAGTTATCAAAAAGTGAATTCTACACGCTCATCAACCACCGACATGTCTAACATATAACATTCACCGAAATTAGACCAAGCGCGTTAATAAAAAAAATACACGCTGACAAACCTTCTAAATTAAATTGGTGCGGCAAATCGGGGTTAAAATACCTATAATATAATACATATAAGACTTTGCCCCGCGTTAGAAGAAAGAAGCAATATTAACTAGCTAATTAAATTGCACTTTGTTTCATCGCAACTTCTTAAATCGATATTTTGTAAATGCGTGGGTACCTCTATTAAACAAAGTTTTATTTAGAAATATTGCCTTTATCCTTAGGAAATGTATAAAACCCTACTCACCGTATTTGGCGCCAACATATCAGCGCAGTCTGCCATATCGGGAGCCAAGAACCTCCCCACAGTGCGGTCCACGTATATAAAGTGGATGAGACCGGGGAACTCTTCCACATACTTGTGCAGCGTTAGGGAACAACTCGCATCCGTCTCGCCCGTGCTCTTCCAGACAAGCCACATTAAGCGAAATAATCCAGTCAACAATGATTGATGATAATTATTTTGTGACCATGATTGGTTTACTTTTAAGTACATTGAACATAAAGTTAGTAGATGTTAAGAAATGGAAAAACAATCACGATAAACATTCATATCTTAATCACAAAACAATTTGAAGTAGGTATAGGTACATAAGTAGTCTATGAGTGTTTTATAATAAGCAAAATGACCCGATTTGGGAAGTTTTCATAAAAGCCTGAATGAGCGTTTTATGGTAATAAGACAAGTTTCTCAATAAATTCGCGAAAAGTGGAACATACACATTTCCTTAGTTAAATTTTAATAAAAATAAATGTTGTCAACGGTTTTCTTAAAGATTTCTTTTTTTTTTTTACTGGGACAAAGCAGAACTATGTACATATTGCGGGGATTTAACCCGCAACAAAGAAGCAATTTTATCTCCGTCATTATGAAAGTTTGGCACAGCAATAACACCAGTTAAGCCTTTAGAATTCAAATGAAAAATGCACAAAGCCATTTATTTTTAACTAGGTCAGTAATTTGAAAAGGATATGATCCCAAACTGAAGAATCTCTTCGCTTTCACACATAGAAACTCGACGTACGGCGCCAATATTCCTCTTAGATCTTTCAAGGGTTGTTCCATCTTAAGGCTTGGGATATCTGGTTTGAGTTGTTCTATAACAGCTTCTAGCGCAGTGTGCATGGCTGTGGCGGTAGTTTCTGGTGTCAGTGGTGTAGTTGTGGTGCAAGACTTCCGCAGTTCCAACATACGGCTTGATAAACGCGCGCACAGATTAGAATGCGCTTTATTCTTGCGTAGAGAATCTGTTGTCTGGAATAAAGTCATTAAATAGGTATAAAAACATTTATATTATAAGGCTAGCTACACCTAGACTTAAACATAATAAATGAGGCTTATTAAAATAATACATATCAGTGGACGTCCCTAGAGGAAGAGCTGTTTTGGAAATGACTTACTTTTTTAATAGAAGTCTCCAAGGCATCAAGGGTATTAGGTAGCAACTCCAAGTTCCTTTGCAACAAAAGTCTTCTCAAATTTGCAAGGATCTGGTTGGACATGTATGCAGCAATCCCAACTTCCCTGCAATATTATCATATCAATTTTATTATTATATTAAAACTATACAACTTCATAAAAGTACTGTGTTATTTAACTTTCTTTGACCGACCTTAAGTCCATGTCGACGACGACAACGAATGTAATGCGTGGAGCTACTTCTGCTAAATGTATTGAGTGTGGTGCACACGGACTGGCTGCCGATCCAGCACACAAATTGACAATAGCACTGTTTTCAGTTGACATCCCTGGAAACATAAGAAATACATTCATTATCTTAAACATTTTTACATTAAACAAGTATGTGATTCTTTAGAAGGAAGAATACTCACAAGGTATTCTGATAATTTCTTGATCATCATTAGAATCTTCATCACTGAAATCTTTCCAATATTCTTGAGCAGCAATACATTGTATGCTCAATAAAATCAAATCTGGAGGAGATAAGTCTTCACTTCCACGACTAAAAAAATATATTTAGTAAGACACAATGAAATAATTATGTGATTACTACAAATTAACATCATTAACTTATTTCTGTAACATAAAAGGTTGATTTAAATTGGAAGCATGACCAATAAGAATCATTATAAAAATATTGAGATAACTAATTAGTAATTACCATAGTTGCTAGATAATCACAAAAATGTTACCTTGAATAAAGTGCCAACAGCTTATCCCCAACAAACAGCATTAAATGGCTGTGTTGGTGTGGCACTTTAATATCTTTTGAAGTAGCTTTAAGGGCATTGAGGGCAGCCATTGTTGCCCCACTCTCACCAATCACCCCATTAGCACCAGGTATTGTGTCACCTTTGGTGCGGCTGTCTAGTAGCACTGAAAGCCAGTCTTGGTAGATAGATGAATGGAGGCTGAAACATTAAAATAATACCATATTATTCCTTTGCCCTGTATAGGAATGATAAGGGCTGAAAATGGTTTGAAAAACAAAACAACAATCATGACACTACATCCTGTTTTGGACTCTCAATAGAAAGTAAAAAGGTATAAGAGGTCAGCATGCCAACAGCTACTACTTTGGCTGTATGTAGGAGTGTTACACAACTGAGTGTACTTACAAATTTATATTCTGTCCACAAATATGTTGTACAAATGTCTTGAAGTCCAACAGTTCTCTGTGGGCCTCATCTACATGGTCTTCACTGATAATCATGAACACATGATCAAGCCACTGTGGGAAGAAATTTATTATTTATTTTTAAAAGATTTTTCATATATCTGCAGCAATATATAGGTAGAAAACAAATGAACTCATAATTACCTCATCGAAAACTATTGTTGTCTTGTCCTTGCACTGTATTGAGGAGTATGTATTACCAAACTGTGCAGCCATAACCCGCTGGGATGTAATAATAGGAGCCAGAAGTTGTGATACTGTATCACTTTCTGTTACATCAGTTTGGTTTTCCTAGAGTATAATTCACATAGGTATAAATATTTACAGTAATAAATAAACATGTTTGTCCAAAATAAACAACATATTTTTTTTTATATAACTGTGTTAACATACCTGACCACCAAATGTCTTCATACGTTCTATAAAGGTAGAGTCCCATTTTCCAAACACCAAATCATTAACACTATCAAATATCAAAGCAGCCTTCATTTTTTATATTTACAATATTTTCAATTGGAAAAAACAGTTTGGCAAGAATGGCGATTTGTATCAAACTAACGATCGCATTATAGTTCTATAACTAGACCTTAAAAGCGATATGATTAATTTATTAAACTAAACGACAACGTTTTAAAAACAATTTCAATAACAGTATTGAGTTGAAAATCAGACTCAATGACAGCTCCATCCATCCACTGTTGGTTGATACCATCGACGTAGGATTCAGATAGACTGCTACTATCGCTACTTTTCTATTGGTACAAACGAAAGCACTTTTTAATCTGTGCGTTCCCGCTCGCTTAGGGATGTCCGTGCGACAACAGACGTTCATAGTAAATTATCGATAGGTGTGAATATTAACAAAGTCATTTAAAGGATCTGAGATAATTAAAAAAAAAACAAATTAACAAAAAATTCAACTTTATGAATTAATGTAGGCTACATTAATTCATAAAGTTTAATTTTTAGTTACCAGCATCAAATTAATTAATTATAAGTTACCTAAAAAGTCCATTCAAGCATACTTACCAATCAGAAACATAAAACTTATTAATTCCAAAAGCTCTTTGTAGAATATTAAAAACTTTTGAACAATATTGTTTGTCAATCAGATTTTGTTCTTATTATTCTAATTTTACTCATATTTAAATTATCCTGTTATCACATTTTTTGTTAATGCTGGTTAACTCGTAATTCACAAAAGTATATCTTATTTATTTATCTTACTTATGATGTCATGAATATACAGAATCTGTTGGTAAACAATTTTTTATTAAATAAATTAATCAATTCAAGGAACACAAACTTAATTTTAATCAAAATACTTGAGACAAAAAGTAACTATCGAAAAATCTAACGGAACTGCCTCGCACTAGCCGGTCGCGGAGAATTTTTGAGGGGGGGGACCGAAGCGGACTCCCCCCCTCGCGAACCCCCGCACCCCCTGGTTCGCCCTACTAAATAATTACAAAAAAAGGTTAATTTCTATAAACATACTACTAACCGATGAATAGAAATGTCACTGTTTTGTTTATTGTTTCTTCTTTAATCGTTTAGTACAACTGAGCACCACGCAATTCACCATTTTTGATTTAAATGTTTGTCACTTATACCGGGAGTTTCAAACGCGGCGCGCTCAGTTTTGACACTAATTGGACGTGACATTGAAATTGGCGGGTGATCACAGACGTGCTCTCGGATCAAAGAACGTTAGACTGGCTCTAGTCAATCTAACCTCGTTGGTTGATACTTTTTTAGTTTTAGAGAGTGCGCAATTCACAGTATGAACAGTTAGCACTAGTATGATCTAGATTCGTTGAAAAATATTTTCAAAGAAAAGCGCGCGTTTTTTTAATATTCTCATCTCATACTATCTGATATTACTTTTTCAGTATCTTAACTATTGATGTTTAAGCATACAAATGTCTTAAGTTGTGCGATCGATTATTTAATTATAGTAATCGAATGTAAAGCTTGGCAGAAGAAAGTTTGAGATGGTGACAGATAGGATATAACAATGATATTCTAATAAACAGATATGTTGTGAGCGCGCAATCGTGAAGACTCGGAAACGTCCTAATTGGGACGTGTAATAATTTATTTCTCCAAACTCTTATTTGCTAAGCACGTAGTACACACTAGTCACTATGGTATAGTTGGATTCAAACTTAATGGCGGCTGTGAAGTTAGCTACACGCTGCGCAGTACCTCGCCCCGCACCCCCGCTTGCGCATAAGTTTGTTAGGTACTCCGTACTGCGTGCGTAGCGACTCGCGTCGTGTTCAGAGCCACCATTAAGTTTGAATCGAACCATACACACGGCTACTAAAGTGCTCGCAAGATAAGTCTGCGCGCGACTGGTGGCGTGCTTTATGTTGCCAGCCCAACTAATATTTTGTCTCCTTTACTTAAGGTAAATTTTGGGATGATCTTTGGGATTTAGGAATATGTTATTATTCTAATTTAATATTCAAGATAATTATTTAGGTATAAGTATATTGCAACAAGCATAAAACAATAAAATATATAATAAAATAAATACAATTCATCAATTATTGCTAATAATTTATTCAAAACTAGGTAAATTTGGTATAGGAATGGTCCTGCAGTGGAAAAGATGGCGGTCAATGATTAGTTCCAATTTTGGCCGCGCGCAGACTTATCTTGCGCGCACTCTAACACTGAGATTATAGCGATACGCACACTCTACAGATTTTTACTTGTTTTACTCTATGTATTTCCGTATTTACCAAATTGACATAAATTTTATCTGACAAGCACATAACTTTCCCCTTTTTTTATTTTAGAGATCTATCTAACGGCTAACCTAAAATACGAGTATTTCATTCAAAGTTTTTTACTTACAGAATATCAATGGCTAGTAAAGAGCAGGCATTAGTAAGTTATTGCTAATATCTTAGGCTCTTAATTATTTTGTACAATGTTGTTATATCGTACAATATTATTACATTGTAATAACTTTTTTCAATATTTCAGAGGAAACTCAAATCATTATGTTATGTAACGTTTGGAGGCTGTGTGGCCTATCAGTACATATATTACAAAAAAGATTTCAATGGTTATTATGCTAATGTCTTACAACCATTAAGTCAGTATCTCAACCCTGAAGTGGCACACAAGCTTGGAGTGGCAGCTATAAAGTATGGATTATTTCCTGCCGAGAAAGCGGATGATCCACTAATATTGGTAAACTGATAAATTGCTCAAGTAACTTTTTTTGTTTTAATTGGTATTTTCAATTTTTTTATTTCATTTTACAGAAAACTAAATTCCTCGATTACGATTTAAATAACCCAATTGGAATTGCGGCAGGTTTCGATAAACATGGTGATGCTGTTGTAGGGTTGAGAAAATTAGGTTTCTCTATCGTGGAAATTGGCTCTATCACACCAGAAGCACAACCTGGAAATCCTAAACCAAGAGTATTTAGATTACCTGAAGACAAAGCTGTTATTAACCGATATGGTTTTAATAGTGAAGGACATGATAAAGTGTATCAGAAAATAGACACTTTAGAAAAAACATTATTGGATAAAGGTCTATTGGGAATTAATTTAGGAAAAAATAAATTATCTGAAAACCCAATTGAAGATTATGTTTTAGGAATTAAAAAATTCTCGAATGTAGCAGATTATTTTGTCATAAACATAAGCAGGTACCAGCTTATTAGTTTATATTGTACTTGTTTTTTTCTTTTGTGTGTCCAATGCTGCGAGCCTCTTCTGTCCTAAAATCATATCCCAACACCAGGTTTATTATTTAAAATAATATCAATCTTTCAGCCCTAACACTCCAGGCTTGCGGTCTCTACAGAAAAAAGAGGAACTGTCCCAACTTCTCACTGAGATCAACAAAGCAAGGGATGCATGCCAGACCACAAGGAAACCTCCATTACTCCTGAAACTGGCACCAGACCTCACTAATGATGAAATGCAAGAAGTAGTATCAGTAATATTAAGAAAAGAATGCCATGTTGATGGTTTAATAATCTCAAACACAACCATAGACAGACCTGAGCTTCGCAGTTCAGCACATACTAAAGAAGAAGGTGGTCTAAGTGGTAGACCTCTGACACATAAGTCCACAGAAATGATAAGGGAGATGTATAAAATGACGAAAGGTATGCAGTCCTACTAATACAATGTATAAGGAAAACCAGTCTGGGCATCATTTCACTTAGTTACTGTATAAGGCCTCCCTATGTTATATCCACTCTCATCTATATCTTGCAAGTCATGTTGAATCACATATCAAACAATTAGAATGAATCTTTTGAGCTAGATGAAAAATTGATATCTTATATCTTCAAAACTAAGATTTTTAGGTACTTAATCTTGCATATTAGACATTTCTTGTAATTATGTAGTAAAGGAATACTTATAATAAGAGTACAGTTTATACTGGTTAGCTGGCTAGTTACAGGTTATTATTTTAATATTGATATTTTTCAAATTCCATCCTACTTTTGGGAAAAAGGTATAAACAAGTGTTGCATTTACTTCAATAGCTTATAAATTTTATAATATTGTGTGTATTCCTATGAAGTTATTTTGTAATAAAATTCTTCCTCAGAAATACTAAAATAGATAGGTATCATAAATAATAACAAAATTAGATGCTGAAAATATTTTATTTATAGAAAAATAAATAGTTTACATAGATTATATAAATACATTACATATTACAGGTAAAGTGCCTATCGTGGGTGTAGGAGGTGTATTCACGGGACAAGATGCATATGAGAAAATTTTGGCAGGTGCAAGTGCTGTTCAAATATACACGGCACTAATTTACCATGGACCGCCAGTTGTAACAAAAATTAAAACAGAATTAGCAGAACTACTGGAACGAGATGGTTACAGTAATGTAAATGAAGCAATTGGTAAAGGAATTAAATAGCTTTTATGCTTGTTATAAAAATATCCAGTTCATTGTTTAAAGATAAACAAAGGGATAGTTCTAAATTCACATATATCTTAATCTTATTTAATCAAACCTCTGTTTTTTATTTATGTAATTGATTTATGCCACTGGCAAGGCAAAAGTTATTGTATTCATGTTTTATTTTTATGAATTTTATATTGATTGTAGTTATAGTACTGTATTCTTTGGATAAATAACAAAAATTTCTATCCCTACTTCATAAAGCATTTGAAAATTGAAATTGATTATTTTGTGGCTATATCTTTTTTTTGACTACACATAATACTCAGGTATTTATACTAGACTTTAATTTCACCCGAATCTGAAAAAGAATGTAAGAAACAATAATAATTATAAATAAATAATAAGACAGTTTATAGCATTCTTATAAAGTATTTTTTATTGCCTACCTTGAATTTTGCAGTTAGGCAAATGTGTCTGAATGATTTGTTTACATTCTTCAAGGTTTTCAACACTCATCAACTCGAACAGAACTAAATTTTGTAACTTCTTAAGAGCCTTTATTTCTTTCAATCCGGCATCAGTGACATTGACACATTTCGACACTTGGACATGGGTTAAAGTGCTTTTTCCATAAGAAAGGCCTTTTACTGCTCTGTCATCAATATAGTCATCATTATGAAGAATAATTTTGGTCAACTTAGTGCATCCCACTAAAAGCAAAATATACACAAAAAAATATATAACACAGATAAAGCATTGCTCAGTTAAGAAGCTAATTAAAATAATTTTATTATATTATGAAGGATTTATATTGGATCATATAAATAAGTATTGTAGCAACTGTTAGTTGTAGGTATTTGACAAAGAGCTATTATGAACACTTTACCTACTTAAGTGAGGAAATCCATAATGAGAAATAGAAGAGTCTGATGCATCAATTTCTAATACTTTTGGTACACCCAGTTGCTCGGGTGGCAGCAAATTGTAATCCGATATTTTTGATCCATTGCTCCAGACAATCTTTCCACCATTTCTTAGGACCCATTCCGCACAGGCACGGTCTGGGCCAAATTTTTTGATGCGGTCTGTATCCGGCTTATTAAACATCATATTTACATATTCCCAAAAATATCTTACTTGGTTGGTTCTCGGAATAAACTTTTTGGGAGATACGCCTGTGACTGCGCCAACTGCTTTCTGTGCACAACAAAATGTAAATTAAACAAGATCTCTTTAGAATTAATACATACTGGAGTTTCACTTACATAACGCAGTGTATGCAGCATCTTCAATAATTATATTTCAATCCAACTACAATCTCAGAAGTCACCATTCACATGAAAACAACTTTGACATTTATTGACATGTTTGTGTTTTTGATGTTTGGAATATTTATAGATTACGTAAGAAAAACAAGTGTCATAGTCTGGTGGAAAATTACAGATTAATAAAGGATTTTCAAGGCTTAGAACACAATTTTATATAAATATAATTTACCAGCGCTATCAGCTTTTAAAAGTTAGTAACTATGAGATTAAAATAATACTACGTAGGTAGTATTGTGTAGGTAGGTAGGTAGGTATTGAGTTTTCTAGTTCATTTTTATAAAATAAATATTTTTTTAAATGACCATAGTCAATGGAGGGATTGGTGTATTGGGCTGTCAGACACAAATGACAGTACCATTCAACCTGTCAACAGTGTCAACTTAAAAGTATGTCGTGAAATTAAAACTATATCTGTGTCTCCGCTTAATAATATAATGAAACTCCGTAGCTACTACAGTTTGGATAGTTAAGAGTTGAAATTTTTTTCCAGCCTTGAATATACGTATGAATTTGTCTTTCTGCTGTTATTATTCAATGAATGATGTCGGAATCTTACGGTAGGTAAACCTACAACTGTAGGTATTTATTATGTTTGCTACGCTAACCGTGTTATAATGTATTGAAGTGGTTTGATTAATCCTTCTTTATTTATTTTCAGAGTACCTGTTTAAATTCTTAGTTATTGGTAGTGCTGGCACGGGAAAGTCGAGTCTACTCAATAATTTTATTGGAAATAAATGTGAGTAGCTATACTATCCTTATACAATCAATACACTTCCACAAGCTTTCTCGGAAGTGTCTAGCAAACATTTTGTGTGGGAGTGGGCTGTCATTGTTTCAATAAATTGTTGTAAAAAAACCTTACAGCAAGGTGTACTTTGAAAAGCAACATAAAAATGTTTATTTACAAGCCGTGCATGCATTATTTTTTGTATTGGCATCTTTAATTTGAGCTGTGGGGCCCAATCAAGAACATAATATCTCACAGCAAACCTGCAGTTTTCAAATGAAAAGTAAATTACTGTACTGCATTGCATCATGTACCTATTTATTAAGATAAGAAATAATGTACAAAGAAAATAAACAATACAATAATTTACTACTTCATTAATTGGTTCAATTTCTACTTCATATTGGGATCTTAATCTGGTTTACTCTTTATGAATAGGTCTGAGTAAAATAATGGTATTGATTTTGCACTTTTAAATATTGCTTCATTGTGTTTATGAATGCAGGCATTGCATCTTTGTTGGTCACATCTCATTGCTACTTGCTATAAAACTGCCTTAATTGTTGCTAGTAAGTAGCTACTAATTTAATTGCATTTTTTTTTACAATTACCCATTAAAAAGTAATTTTTCTGCTACTATAAAACATTAATAGCATGGTTTTTCTTTAGTATGTATTGTGTATATTTGCCAATTGAACTTTTTCCCGTGCATGGCATAATAATTTCATCAAATGCACTTTTAGCTTATGCATAATATAGTGTTTGTAATATCTGGTCATGCTTGGTAAATGGTAGCGGAAGTTTGTGTTGTGGTAAATCACCTGGTTGGTTTTAACGCTGCTTTGTCACTGATCTCTTTTTGTTTTGCACAGTAAGTTCATTTTACATTATTTAAGAAGCCTAGTAGTAAAAATACATTCATAATTGAATTATTGACTTGTCATTACATGTCACTGAAAATCAATACATATTTATATTGTTCCATATCTTTGTTATTGTTACAGTTAAAGAAGACAGATGTCACACAATTGGAGTTGAATTTGGGTCCAAAATCGTAAATATAGGAGGCAAATCAACCAAACTGCAGATATGGGACACAGCTGGCCAGGAGAGGTTTCGTTCAGTCACACGCTCCTATTACCGTGGGGCAGCTGGTGCATTGCTGGTGTATGATATCACATCCCGGGACTCATTCAATGCCCTCGCCAACTGGCTCAGAGATGCTAGAACACTAGCAAGTCCAAATATCGTTATTTTACTTGTGGGAAACAAAAAAGATATGGAGGAAGCGAGAGAAGTCACATTCACAGAAGCCAGTCAATTTGCACAAGAAAATGGTAATAATTATATATTTCTTTTGAGTGTTTTTCTCTTAGTATGACTTTAATTTAAAAGATAGCTGCAGTGTTTATTGTTGTTGTTAAATTTTTCTATTATGCGCTATTAAATTGGTCCTAACACATTTTTTTATGATCAATTCTAATATTTATTTTCAGAGTTGATGTTTCTGGAAACAAGTGCTAAAACAGGCGAAAATGTAGAAGAAGCATTTTTGAAGTGTTCCAAAACGATTTTGGCTAAAATTGAAACAGGGGAATTGGATCCTGAAAGAATAGGTTCAGGCATACAATATGGTACCGGTACTTCTAAAAGACTCGCCGCTCCTAAGAAACCAGCGAGGACCCCGTCTGATTGTGCTTGTCACGTCTGAAACACCTGGGATGTTACATATGATGGATAATCTGCAGGCAGATAATGAATTTATTTAAGAATCTTTTGTTTGCTGTCTCACTATTTAGTAGTTATTTTAATTAAGTAAGTATCAAAAGTATAAGAAGGCAATGGAATTGTTCCTTCAAGAGATCTGATTGTATGATCTGTTTGGATGTTATAAATTTATGTATAGCTACACTATAATGTGATTGTAAATTAGGATAATATTGCATTGTAATATTATTATTATGTTATTTCACTGCACTCATTTTGTGGCCCTGTCTGTCAGGTTGTGAGATAAACTAGTTATAATCTCATTATTGTTTTTTTTTTTACTACCTACTTATCGCGAGTTTTAGCTTTGTATTCAACTTTTTTTGTAAAAGATATACTGTAATCATCCTGATTGCTGTCCTTAACTGCTTCACTGGACTTAAAACGCTTTTATAACGCTTTTTCATTTAGTGTAGACAGAGAGTTGTCATTTCTAGGTCAGAGTACCGCACATAATTCACACTTAATTTTCATAAATAACTATATTTGACACTTGGCACCCATCTTAGGTATCTTCGATTGAATACATAGATCGAAATAGGTCGTTAACGTACCTTTTTATCTTTGTCTGGTGAATCGTAGGATGGACAATTAGTCCAGGATCTGTATTGTCGTGATTCCAAACTACTCCTGAATTTAAAGCAGTAGTTACTCATCTTTTGTACTGTCCCACTTACACTTTCTATGAGGAGAAGAGTCTTATAATACGTCATAAAATAGAAGAATTGAAAATTAATATTAAATAAAAAAAAAAGAACGACAGAACGAACATTTAAGGAAAACGTTTCACGTATCCCGAGAAAATTAAGAAAAAAAAAATATATTCTACGTTTTCTAAGGATAAGTAATGGGAATACGGATTATTTTGGATCATGCTCAAAACATTAGTTACTCGTGTTAAAAGTTAAGAATACAACTTCATAGGTTTTATACAAATTTATTTCTGAAATAAAACATTTCTAGTAGCTCCTATGCCTTAGAGCTTGCACATAAAATTAATCTGATTAGGGACTACAATTAACTGGCCCAAAACAATTTGATTGACACAATAATTATCTACAAAGCATGTGTAGAGTTTATAAAAATATTCATATTAAAAACAACTAAAAAGTATACCATAATTTAAACAACAACAAATATAAGTATCATATGTCCAGATTTAAGAACAAAAGTATTATATACATTCTGTGGTTAATATATTTCTAAACGTAAACTCGCCTTTATTAGTTATAGGCATATTGAATTTGATATGTACATTTTCTGCGGGTAGTAATAAAGTCAACACACATTTATGACCCTCCAGATACATGTGGAATGTGGTTTGTTATTTGATGCAGAAAGTTTCCATATCTAACAATGCATGTAACTGAAGTTTGATAAACACAACAAGAATTAAAATAAGGTCACTTATTGAATTCATATGTATTCTTACTAACATTTACGCGTTTTTACAAATAAATATCTTTCGTAATAAAATTCACAATTTGAGCAAATAAGTAGACATAATCAAATATTTTTATATATTTTATTGTAGGTATGTAACTTATTATGTTTTATAAACAAGGCATTGCAAACTCTATTTAATTTTTATCCGCATTTATGTGTTATAAATATAAAAACATTCGGTTGTACTTTTCTACTATATAATTTTATATTAACTGTTGATATGAAAACTAAACGCCTGAATTTTACAAGCTCAACTTGTTAACGCAAAGTATTAGTTCAACTAAATAATTAAATGTACTTAAATAGATTCTAACACTGTACACTTATTCCATCATGATTACTTACAAATAAATCTAATAGTGTTCGTAACAGCGTGCAGCACACATACTTGTAACGAAACATATCGCATACATAACTTAAAATGCACCTATATAATGAATCTAGGAACTATAATTGGGTGTGATGTGTACTGTGAAACCGTTAACCCGATTATAATTTTTAAGTAGTTTGCTATTATAGTTTCAATCATCATTTAAAAACAAATGGCGTTTATTCTATTGTAGGTAAATGGATACTATTTAAACAAGTCAAAATATAGGCACACGAACAGTATTATTGCTGAATAGAGTCAACAAATTTAGCAAAGAAAATAATATAGTTGAACTGGTCCTAGTTCTATCACAGTAAAATATCAAAACACTTAAGCAACTTCTGTGATTTTATTGAAACACTCCACAATTTCGAAACAACACTTTACTGTGTTGTTTACCTATATTTTTCGGATTGATTAAATTTTAAACTGGTAGATCTCACGTTATTTATGTTCTTTTTGATAAACATTTTAATGGAATGATAAAAACAACGAAAAAGGATCTACATGTATGAGATTCTAACCGCGAATGCAACAGGTTTGGCTCGGCCTTTTCTGATTTTAGGATAAGCTAGCATTCAGAAAAGCTTTACAGCTTCCACGTAGATTAGATGCTAGACAAACACATATTTGTCAAATTGTATAATTTGACAAATATTTAATTTGAATTACAACCGTAATCACCCAAACAGCATAATCCAAACGTCTATATCAAAACTTATAGAAGGTAACCAGTAACAATATCTGAAATAATCTGGCTAACATTATGCATCATCCTAATGTGGAGAAACTTTTTATAGTACTAATTTAACTCAATCATGCAAACAATTTATATGAAATAATGCACTCAACGTGTTGCACTTTACATTAACATCTAAATAAACAATTCATTTCAAGAAGTACTTTGCATTAAGTGTTTAGTTATTAAGTAATTTATAATATCATTCTAATTAATTTTTCAACAGTTGCTATTAGTATATAAAATTACATATCTACTTAACAATATAAGAGCTTTCTCTCCGATAAAATATACAATACTATAAAACTACTTATTGCTAATATAACACAAGTCACTGAAGAGAATTCTGAGCCATATTTCTGTGTGCTGGCAAGGAAATGCTAATGTTATTGCTGTACACCGATGGACACTAAGATCAAGATCAAATCTGACTATTTACGTCGTTGATGTTCTTCACCTAAATCAGTCTTATTCTGTTCAAAAACAAAATGTGAAAAGATCAAAAAACATACAAACAATGTTATAGAAAACGAATTTTAAATAGCAGACCCCTACAACCCTGACTAGACTTAAGTACAAACAAATCGCAAGATAAGATTTAAGTAATATGTTGGCCGAAATGTTGAATCTTAGTGTCTAACATACAACATTGAAGAAACATTCTTCTAAATTGTATGCAGCGATAAAGCTAACTTGAATTTCAACAAGAGCGTATGCATGAAAGCCGTGAAACCATAAGCACACAGTGGCTAGTTATACATATCATGTATACATTGTATACTATCTACATAATTAATTTAGTAAATGTGCTAACAGCCGCGAGCTTAAGGCCATACAGTTTTATTTCCGTCTGCCTATTTATTGATTTTCTTAACGAAATGTTCAATGATCAAAACTTCATTCAAAGAATAAATTCCGGCCCTTATTTTCATCTTTAGTGATTGACACTTACAGTGACATGTTCCATTATGTTATTGAACGATATACAAATTTGATATAGTAAACAATTTTAAAAATATATTGGTATAGGTTCACTGCAGTGTCTGTTGTGTTGCGGCTTACATGCGAAGGCTCAGAGTTGCATAGCCGCGGGCGTCGCGCTTCGACGGAGAGATCGCTGAGGGGGGGTGCGGGCGGGGCTAACGCCACTACGTACTGCTCTGACGGCAAGCCACGGCGGCCACGAGCGCGGCGCCACGACCACTGCCGTCCTCCGATAGCATAAGGTCGAACTGAAAGAGTGAAAAAGTAAATTAATAATAGAAGAGATAGAAGATTTTAAAATAAAAGTATGTAAAATACGGTAGTTAGTAATGCGATATGGTTGGTAGCCGACTCCAACATATCTTGGGGAAAGGCTGACGAAGATAGGTAGAAGTGTTTAACTTGGAACTTTCTAGTCAAGCACATAATTTATTTATTCCATAGAATTGCAATTTTCGAAAATGTGGTTCGTTAATATGCAACAATGATGTGCTCTGTAATAGGTCGGCAGAACATAATTAATTGACCTTTTTAAATTAAAAACATAATTTATTATCAGGTACGTTATATTCGTATAGTATAAGGCTTTAAGCACGATGTAGTTCAATCTCGCAGATGGCAAATTCCTTGTTATTTTTTTAATAGAATCCTATTTAGTTAATCTTGGTTACAATGATGCAAACTTTTATTGTTCTTGTTGATAATTGATTAGCGAAGTCATGGTGGTGACTATCTTTGCTTCACGTTATCAAGTCAAGTGATTTGATTATGTGATGTGATCAATACCTATTTACCTGTCGAAGACTTGGAACGTGATCACTACGAATGATTTTAACAAATATTGTAATGACAATTCACATTTCAAGTTTCAAAGATAACAATTTTGTTTTTGATTTTGCGCGCTTGTTAGTTAAATTAACTGTTTTTTTATGTTATCATCAGTGGAAATATATTTCCATATTTCTCGGTACTAATACTATTACGCATCTAATTATAATAATTTAAATTAGTAGAGATATCTCGAAATGTCTTTTGGTAAATTACCCAAGTCCTATCGGTCAATGACAAAAAAAAACGCCTTGTAAGGTCAAACCTCTTATCTATAAATCATAACTAACAACTATTGTAATTGGTTGATAACATAAAGATAGACTAATCAAATAAAGCCAGAAATAAAATCGGTCGATCTGAATATCTCTACACTAATAGCTAGATTTAGCCACAGCGTCATTTAGAAACCGCGACCTTTTGCTCACAACGCGAATACCGATTCGCCTTCTACGTTAAAGGTCGCCAGTTCAATTTCCGCAAGTTATAAATATTTGTTTATTCTGTAAGTAGATTTTAGTTATAAACTAACGATTGTATGCTGTAAATTGCACAATGTGTCAGTGATACCTACGCGAAGTCACGGTCGACAATTTAGCAATTGACCACTATCAAATGTGTCGACTTGTCAATTGCATTGTGATACACAACTACATTGATATTAATTGACGGTATACGTAATTGTATTTACCAATTGCGATGATTGACCAAGTGACCGCAAACTATTGAGATGGGTGTGTCGTGTAATAAGATTATAAGTCATCGCCCCGCTCTACATGCGTATAATAACAATAATATTTTACAATAATACTAGTTATCAGATTGGACTTCGAACTATGTGAGAAAATAATATTATCTAAAGTACACAAAAGTTGTATAAAAAGAGTGTGTCACGTTTACATCGACTAAAAGCAAAACGTTTATCTGTAAAGCTTTAATTGCTTCGATTTCATCAGGGTGCCTGACCAGCATATTTTCGATAACGTTTTACGCATTTTGCCTATCACTAGATATGATTAGATTGTAATTAAACCGGACGAATCACCACTTAATTATGATTTCTGATTTCGTATGTTTGATGAGACGTAAAACAGCAACGAATTACGTAAATAAACCTTACGAATTTATAGTAGAGGCGATTGTACATATTGCTAGAAACAAGAGGGATGTATCGGAAATTAAAGAGCAGAAAGACGGTGAGTTACTAACCTTTAGGCCTGGCCGGACGAGAACCGCGATCTTTTCGCACATGAGCGTGTGGAAATGTGGGTGGAAACGGTAGACGGAGCCGTCGATGCCGACGGTGACGTGGGGCTCGTTCATCTTGTTGAGCAGGCAAGCGATGCCGGCCGACACGAGGTGAGCGGCGCGCCTCGACACCGCCTCGCACACGTGCCTCACTCCAGCCATGTCCGCTTCACTTGCATGTGATAGACCTAGAAAAAATAAATCAATCTTTGCATTACTGTTTCTTTGGACGCAATACAATCAATAAATATCATCTTTTATGTGTCTTGAACTATCTGGAGAATGCATAGACTAGTTTAAAAAAACTAAGGTTCCGTTCAGTTGTGCAGACAAAAAGTCATATTAATTCGTAACCAACGCTATCACGGAGAGTATTTTAGATACTACAAGAATATTAACTTAAATAAACTATGCATTGCTGCCCCTCTGTAAGACTAACTAGGTATTTCAGCAAGGTCTTAACCTTGCTGATGCCATTCAAAATAAAAAGAAGTGAAAATAAGACTATTTCTAAATTTTTCCCGCATGGTCGTGGCCTTGATTACTACTCGTCGTTTAAGTTGTTGTGATACGGTATCTAATACTCTCACACACTAAAATGTGCGTAACATGCATACATATACTCTATACATACATTAACATAAAAATGTCCTTGACTTGGCTAACGCTGTGCGAAATAAACCCGTAAAATATTAATTCGCTCAACGTTTAATGTCGATGTCATGTTTATTACACGTTCATCCATATTATTTAAATGCCAACTTTGTATATTTACACTTTCAATGCTTTTACGAATTGTTCTATATTGATAGAGCCGATTTTCGAATTTTGGAAACCGAAAAACAAAAGGGACATTATTCATAATTTAGCTATTTGCAATGCAAATAACAAAAGTCAGAATTCAGTTGAATCTTGCATACTTCCATTCGAGCAGAGTCGTATGTTTAGCAAATATATATTAATGTAATTAAGATGACAGGCACTAATGTTAATGAGCTCAAGCCACATCCAGGTGATAGAGCATCATGATAATACTATCGCTGTTTACAATGTCAAGTCAATACCTGTTAAATAAACTAATTAGCATGGTAATACCTCTGACAATATAGTTTGCACAGATGTAGGCTATATGTGGTTATTTTGTTACATTTATGACAAGAAAACATGTTTTATTACTTTACATTTCCTTAAAGACGTAGGCACCATTGTCTATTTACTAAGTCATTTAAGTTATATTGTATGTGAGCTAGAAGATATGAGAAGATAGTAGCTAATCTATTACCCAAATATATTGACAGTACTTTATACGTTTTTATTACGTACTGTTTTTCCGAAATTAAAATGTAGAGAAACCCCGAGAAGTGTTTCTAAAACTGCGTTTTAGATTAAATGAGGGTATCGAAGGAACAACTACTGTTAATTTCGTGATAATATCTTTGTTAAATGGTCTCATTACTAATGTTTATATTAATTTTTATCAGTTATGATTTCCTAAAACTTATATTGTTAATCAAATCCGGACCTTTGCTATAAGGTCAGCTACTACGCATATCAAATTTGATACAAGGCTCTGTTGACCCTTTACTTATTTTATTACTTGATTATTTTATTGTGCATTATAATTTAGTTCAAACTACCTATAATTTAAAACAACTTTTGGAAATTAACAGTAACAAGATTAAAGTTTCCTCTTACATCATTGTTAATAAAGTAACCTGAAATGCTGATACTTATTGGTTTCCTTAATTCCTAATCTAGTTTAAAATATTGTTGTACACTAATATAACCAGTTGTCAAGGAATTAAGTAATTTCTAGTTTTATGTACATAATAATCGGCACACTATACCAGTTTTGTTTTTTATAGGCAAGGTCAATTCTTGCAGTCCAGTTTTGTAGCGTATGGATTTTGTTTTTCGAATAACACAAGCAACTATTTGAGGATTGCATAATTATTATTTTCCTCCGACTTGTTGTTTTTCTTATTTGGCACTTTCTCAAAATATATCCTTGTATTGTTTTGACTCATTACGAAATAATAACATACTTTTGAATGTGTGTAATCTAACTCCTATTGTGTCCAAGCAAAATAATAACAATGAATCCTTTACTTTTATAAGCATAAAAGATCATAACAGATTTAATTACCAACTAGTTCGATTGAAATGCAATAGTCATAACTGTATAAGCGTTGATTTATATTTTACGGCTTGTACATTGGACATTAACCTATAGGTAGGTCGTGTGGCTTTGTACGTATGTAGATATCGAGCATTATGTAATTTATTGCCAACAGAAAGAGTTGTGCAACATGTATAGATTCTTGTTATGCGGCTTTG
The DNA here is from genome assembly GCA_905146925.1 of Autographa gamma. Classification (NCBI taxonomy): domain Eukaryota; kingdom Metazoa; phylum Arthropoda; class Insecta; order Lepidoptera; family Noctuidae; genus Autographa; species Autographa gamma. Next base: position 6,971,251 of record LR989858.1, read on the forward strand.
ATTAGCGAAGTTTACATAACATTTATTAAGAAATATGGATTATATTTCGGACTGTGGTCACTTCATGGGAATTGTCTTGCAATTACTAGGAATACCCAGATTCATGAAGGATGTCTTTTTCTTGCTATGTTTTAAATGCAAAGGGCCCTGTACTTGTTTACCCTACATAATTTTAATTCTGCACTCATCATAAACATTTCCCTTCATCATCTTCTTCTTTCATGCTCTATGTTTATCACGTAATATCTTGAAAGTTTTCCATATAGGAACTTACCGAGTTCTTCAAGCACTTCCATGCAGCTGGTGAAGTCTCCGGTTTTGTCTGACTCAATTTCCGAAACGTATTTGGTGTAGAAGCTTCCGCGTTGGAACAGCAAATCTGAGCCGCGTCCTCCGAATAGCAGTCCCATTTTCGTGAACTTCACTAGCGCTAGACGGACTAGTTCTCCCATGTACATTCCAGATATCATCTTTTCTTGTCTGTAATACGAATGATATGGGTAATGTACAAAAACTTGTTTATTTCTGTCAAAAAAAGAAGTAAGGAAACGGGCGGATAAACTTGTTCTTGAACATTGGTGTGCCTAAATACATGAACAAATTATCCTGGAGTAAGTAGGTTTATAAATTATGGGTGTGTTTTCCTTTACATTTTTGTTTGTGTAAATCGATGAGATATGAGTCAACACTTTTACATTAAACATGATGTCATTGCACGTAGCGATAAAGTTATCATTCGAAATCAGAGGTAGAGGGCGAGGCAAAAAACTGTATACATGATATTGTATAGATAATACAATTACTTACATTTGTTTTCCGGGGTTGATAGAGTTGTTGTCGACTTCTCGGTCGAATTCCGTACGAACGAAGTCAAGGGCTCCATCGTCACCGAATGCACCCCATTCAGTGTTTATGAGAAGTTCAGGTTTTCCTGGTTCACCATCAAACATTTCGCAATTCTCCGTTTTTTCTACATAGCAAGCATTGCTGCCCGTACCTAGATTATTAAAAAATAGAATATGAGAACACATATCGAAAATCTAATCTCAGACACATATAGGTAGTGAAAAATATACGACACAAAACTCAGGCAATTTAACTGCAATCAAGTTAATTTAATTGTTACAAGTACAATAATGGCTTACAAATGAATGCTTATTTGATTATAATTACCCAGCCAACCGTAACGTAAAACATAATCAGTGACGGTGACCACTATAATATAACCTTAACCCCACCATCCACATAATTGATAATATGATTTTTATCAATCTATTTCCTTTATATTGAGGCTATTAAGGGTACATGCTTTTACTACCCAGTCTCATGATTGTTAGAATATATGAGGTTGTGCACACCACCATGTTTTAGCACACCATGCCCATTGTCCACATATCAATGCCAAAGTCCCAAGCGTACAAAATGTTATGAATAATTTCACATAAGGTAGCGTAACATACGAGGCGTGTGTAAATCCAATTCATTACCAACAGGTTACACAGATTGGAATAGTTGTTACGGTTATTTGCAAGCATTTAAACTCACGACTACAGTTAAAGCGACATCGAACATCACTATAAACAAGGTAAACCTACCAACGATGAGTCCTATTTTGCAGTTGTGGTTTTTCCACGCGCATGACATCAATGTTCCCGTAGTATCATTCAGAATAGCGCATATGTCAATTTGTACGTCCTACAAGAGTGAGAAAACATGCGTTTTAGATGCGAGAAAGTAGATAATTATCATTCCAGAATCAGATATGATAGATTATGATTGAATATTTTGTTTTAGGTTGAAGATGATTGATCTGTAGAGGCTTTCAGAGGCGGTGTATCAACTCGTTAGATAATGTTTACAATACCTTAAAGATTCGTTGATAATGCTTTATGAAGTTATGATTAATAATAATTAGAGAATCAACAATATCCGTTGCCCTTAGCATTGCATTCATTAACATTGACCTCATAGTTGAATCTTATATTTCATGCAATCCTCCTTTATATGGTACGATATTTGCGACGGTGATTATCGTGCAGACGTCTTGTCCCAGTTGGTGTCCCGTTTTATTACGATTGAAATATTGCAATGGCTTCAGCAGCGTTTCACTAATTTCCCCGAGTAAGGCTACCAAAGGATCGGATTATTCCATGCACATGACTCAATTCCGATAAGACACTCCAATACGATACCAGTAAGAATACCCACTCATAATGACAATATAAAAATAATCATGAAAATATGAGAAATTATTGTAATTTTGTTTGTTTAAAATTTTGTAATAACATGAATATGATGTACCGATAAATAAAGCTTAAAACAATTGTTATGGACAATTCGTGTTGGTAGGTAATACAGAAGTATGGAGGCAAACGCGCACGTTTCTATAACAATGGTATTGTAGGTATATTACCTACAATGTGTTGATAAAATATCTTTGTATAAGCGTTTGTTAATCGCGATGAGTGGCATAATATTTTTCCAAATTAAATTCGGAGTTTAACTTAAAGTGAATCGACATTTGTTTACATTTCAAGCATTTAACTGACAAAAAGAGCCAATTTAGTAACATCGTATCATTAAGACGCCGCGCTGTTGTATACGTTTTTCTAGGTAATAATAGTTTCCTTAGATAAAACCTGTTTTGGCCAACATACTGCTTATTTAAAATAATTCGCAGCTAAAGATAACGAAAAAAATAACGAAGTTTTCATCCATATCAATTATTATTTCGATTGCAATATCCACCGAGTTGTTACTCATTTGAAAGCCTCTACACGGCTCTCTTATTCTGAATCCAATAATCATGCCTTACATTAGTAAAAGAGAGCTTTAATCATCATCAACTCACCAATAATTATCCCTATTCGGCAATTTGGGTTCTTATGTGCACATGTCATGAGAGTGCCAGTAGCATCATTAAGAATGCCCATCACATTTATGTGAAGGTCCTGTAAAATTTCTGTTTGATTATAACTTGGACCAGAAAACATGCTTAAAAAGTTTTGGAAAGATCAATCATGCTAATGCTCTTGTATCAATCAAAACTTATTTAAAAGTCACTTTTTTTAGGCTTTTTGTGAAGCACATAGTCAAAGTATGATTTTCAATTATTATACTCAATGAAATTTAGGATTGAAGGACTCACCCCTCGTCTAGCAATGGCATCTCGTAGTCCCTGGACGACGTCCTCTCCTACTACTCCTGAACAGGAGAATCCTTTGGTCCATCGCTGTAGGATTCCTTTTGTAAGGCCCAATTGTTTGAGAGGAAAGCTGAACGTAAAACCAAGTGACAATCTTTCTTCGTAAACATCATGCTCCTAATTAAAATAAAAAAATATGATATTAGATATGTAAAAAAATAACACTTATAAGCTGTTGTAAAAACATAATGCTATTAGGAATAAGATCTGCTATTACCCACCTTCATAAAGTTTGCTAAACATTCAGCTATGTGGTCAAATAGAGCAATCCCTGTACCAGTCATAATGTGATTTGGAATAGCATAAATTTTGGACTGCATATCGAAATGATTTGCTCCTAAGTTTATAATTAAAACTCTGAAATTAGTTCCTCCTAAATCCAAAGCAAGGAATTTACCGCGTTCTGCAAGAAAATTTAAGAAATGCTGAATATAGTAAATGAAGGATGATTCCGATGTGTTTATTCGTGGTTGATGTTCTTTTTTTGATGTTCAAATTAGTGATGATTTATATTACCTTTTCCATTGGGTAAATCTTGAATGTAAGTGATCCAGCACTTGACAATGGAATTCGCATGCGTGTCTTTACCAAGTCCTTTGATCAGATCATTGTGGAGTCTGCTCATTATCTCCTTGATTTGTTTATCTGTCAAATGCAAGACTTCGCATTCTTCGCGAATCTGAAAAAATAAAATTGTTCAATAAATAATACGCTAATGTTACACGTAAGATAAACGAGGCAGGTGGTAATTTTAGATGTTTGTAACCGGTTGTTTGCCGGTAGAGGTTTTAGGTGATACTTTAAGTGCACTCATCTTCACGTTATTATTTTTAAGTTTTTTTACCTCTTCTTTACGGATTACCCTTTGTTTTGTTGGCATGACCATTTTTTGATAAAACTGCATTGGGAATGTTTTTTTTTAATGTATGTGGTGTTTCTATTTATGAATATAATGTATAAGCATTGTTATGTTTTGTTGCAAGACCTATCAGTGCTGAAAATTATATTCAACATTTATTTTATTGTATAACAAAATGCAATTCTTTCAGACGTATGTACGAGCGAGTTGTTCATTATCGCGAGCGAGTTTCACAAGGTCAAAGCGGTCATTACAACACTACCGTTGCTTTCCAATTCAAAGCCGGCTTTAAAATAATATATTTAAATACGCTGCACTCACCTTTGGTAAATTATTTATAACTATGCCCATTTTGAAACACTTGTGTTCTGACAGTTATAGGAAAATATAACACTGCGCGGTTTATAAGGTTAAGTACGACGACACGTCTCGCCTGATCCGCAAGAAAATGAGGAATACGGCTCTAGCCACTAATACTAACGGACGTTGCCGTCAGCACTGCGTCGAACGCGCTCGCATACAGACGCGGTCTTTTTCATTCATGATATTAAACTAGTGTCATCTCGCTTTAGTGTGTTCATTCTGCTTGTGTTAGAACAGTACAGAAGACCCATATGACAAACATATTTTTATGGAAATAATATCGCTTAATCCTTTATAACAACGGCATTCTATATGTATCAAAGATATGCTGGATAAGCCTTTGGGTCCAAAATATTTTAAATTTTGAAAGCGTATTTTATCGCACTTCCCAAGTCGTGCCCCTGAGCGCGCGAATCTGATTGGCCAGCGCGTGGGCTCGCTCTTGACGTCATGGCATTCCTCGATGTTCGTATTTGCATTAGTAGTGGTGACTTGTTATTTTTAAATGTGTGTAAAAGTTGATTATGGTTAATGCACGCATGCAAATCTAAAATGAACATTATTTACCAGGATAAGTAAAAGTGGTTATTCTAATTGAGTGTTGTGTTAACATGGACTGGCTTTGGATCTGGAATTTATGAAATGTTATAAAAGCGTCGAAATATGATTTATTATAAATAATATGATTATTCATTATTATTAGAATTGTTTAATTTTGTTATCGGTAAATAAAGTTCTTAGAAATGCTTCGTAATAGTAGTGAAGTAAAAATTTTTAAGCATGTTTTCTCCTTCTCTTATTTTATCTATAACCAGAGAGAGAGCGCAATATGGTTTATATATTGCACGTGAATTTATTAAAAAAGGTATGTAAGAATTTATTTTGCGACGTTCCGGGGTAAACATACGTAAAGGACTGTCTTGGCATAGCGTGTCTGTTTATTTTTGATACTTGGGTAGTTGTGTACAGTGAATGTGACGACAACAACGCAACACCTACTTATATTTCAATACGTTTGACGCAACCAAGCACTGACTATATGGCAATAAGCTTAGCAAACAATAATTTCAGTGGAAAGTTCCCACTCAAGTATAAAATATGAAAAATGAAAATTTGACGTAATCCAAGCTGATTAAGTATTATTCGAAACAAAAGTAGGTGCGCCCGATGGCTAGACAACATTATCACAACTTCATGCCGAGTCTGATAAAGTACCGCATCATATTTAGATTATTTATTTATCTTTTGTGATTTTATCTTTTAAGTGTTCTACACTTAAATCAGAATTGAAAAAGGTAAACCAATTTGCGCTTTATTTTGTAGAGGTAACATCGATGACATACCGTAAAAAAGTTGTGCAATAACATAAAAAATATCTTTATATAATCTAAATAGAACAGATTCCTCTTATGCACTACAAATACAAAATTAAAATCATTTATCAATCATATTAACCTATACCCATTTGCTTTTCTAATCAAAAATAAATAAGAAAATCATAACTGAAACACTTTTCACGGTGTATTCTAAATCATAATCACAATGATATTATAAAGTTTATCCTCATCTATCTGAAATTATTTTTCTTTATAACCTTGATCGGTATGATTAGAATTCATGAGTTACAAATTACTAGCAGATTTAAAAGTCACAATTCACTAGTTCAGACTAGTTATATCCGGATGAGAACTTGCTAATGGAATGTGTTAATAACTTTATCCCACAAGCAATTCACGATTGATTTAGACTTTGCGATATAATATCTAACATAATCGATGATGAAATGGCTATATATACTCAATTAAAAGATACTGTACAGTTGATAATTTAATTAGAATACAAAACAACGGATGTTTTAAATTTGTTGAAATAACTAGACAAGTTCGGTATATTATACACGGATAATACAGAGCAAAATATAAAATTTTATTGTGAAGTTAATAAGGGCTTAATTGCACAAACAGATAAATAAGTAAGTGCAAATTGCAACTTTGATATTTCTTCTCCTTCACAATTATCTTTATACATGAATACTGAAAAGTGCACTAATCCAAACGACAATCTTATTATGTAGGTTTAGAAACATCAAATATTAAATATACAAGATACTATAATAAACTTTAGCCTTATTTAAATACATAGGTGGATTTTTCTTATTCTATTGACATGACATTTTGAAGCAAATTAAGTATCTATTTATCGTTTTGAAAGTGCCTGAAGAGGAAAATTAAATAAAACATTTTGATAAACGTTAAACAACAGATCTAAATGTTTTCGTTCCTTAACTACTATAAACCTTACGATGATGACATCGATCATAACCTTAATGATTCATTGATAGTGAGGGGAACCCCTTTCTGCATTTGTTTTCTAGGACTGATTGCAAGCAAGGACAGTAATTAATTGTAAATAAGCCTGGTGTAGATAATTTTACAATCAATCAATACAAGAAATGTTTTTTCTTTAGCAAATTCCCGGCTGGAATTTTTTAATGTTATTGTGTTTCAGAATTGAATTCTAACCTAAAAGTATAGTTTGGAAAGGATAATTAATGAAGACCATTTGGTTTTGGTATAGGTAACCGTTGGGAAAATTTCTAATTGGAACAAATATTTAACTACGTTGGTACTTACGACATCTCGTGCTTGACGCATATCGATTTGTCTTGTCAGTCGCGATGACTGCGATAAAAGGTGATGAACGAGTAACGTTGGAGTCCACAGGGTGCTGTCATAAATTTAACTGGGCACAAGATAAAAATTGTATCCGCGTTCTGGCAAATACCGGTATCGGTGACCGCTAAGCCGTTCAGAAGTGAAAGGAACGGAGTACAGTGTCGTGAGCCACGCAGAACACTTGCTTGGCGAGCCGAGGGTCACCTTGAGACGACGCGAGCTGCGGCGCATGTGCACCACACCCTCGGCCTCGCCGCTCCCCCGCGCCGCGCGCCCTTCCCTCCGCCAAACCCGAGCGCCGCGCCGACGTGACGTCACACGCGTACGCCCTCCCCCCTACCCGGTTCCGCGCTTACTATAGCTAGAATACCAACAATGCTCACGTGATGCCCTTCATGTAATACTGCGTCAGTTTTTTTAATAACAACGTATGTTACCTTAAATTTTTTCTTAAAGTCCTATTCCTGCTTGGTTTGATCTCTTAGAAGATAAGAACTGCATCGATATAAGCAAAACATATTGCGTTGTTTATATTATAATTTCTGATAGCAAGCAAATTAATTACATACTAGTAATGTACTTGTTACAAGTAGTAAGATTGCGAGTCAGCCTGATTAAATATTAACTCGCACCATATCAAGGAAAGCTATCAAATCAAATGTTACACTTCATGACTCGCTGATTTTAAAGATATTGCTAAATTCTATTCTTTGATAATAGAATATAATAAAGTGTAATAAAAAACTAAAGGTGAAGAAAATAATAATCATATCATAATTCATGGGCATGTTTTTACCGCTAGATAAAGTTGAAGTTATGATTAGAATACAATAGTAAATAGAAAGAGAGTATAAGAATAAGTGTACTCCACAATGGCGCCATATAAAATTCTTTTTGCGTCAGTATTGCAAAATGCTTGCCTCAGAATTCGATGAGAGCATAGTTTATAGTGCATTAGTACCGCACATTGATAAGTACCACGGGTGTGACAGCAACGCCCGCGCCGATGTGGTGACGTGCCCCCTAACATGTCGGTGTTTGTTTTCGTAACACATATCAGACCACAACCACTACTCTGGCACTGCGTGACGCATAGCACGAGCCACGAGGTAAAACATACGTTTCTGAATAGTTGTAATGAAAATTAGTACATCATTTCAAATCCTCTAACGGCATTCCACGTAGTAGTGTAAATTTTGAAAATATATTTTCTCTCAAATAAAAGCCCAGGGCCTGTTGAAGTACCGATTAGAATTTGATCCACTTTGAGGAATATGCTTATTATTATCTGGTATGGCTCTAATTTACCTTTATCTCGCATGATTTTTGTTTTCCTGTAGTTAAACTGTAAACATGAACAAATCCTCTAAAGGAGATCCCCTCGAGGATTTTGCTTCATTCAAAAACGATTACTACCGTATTTGGAACGTAAGCTTTATCTATTACGTACTATTCTTTAACGTCAGCACATGATTTAAGTACGTCAAAACATCAGCATACTTTCAGTCTAAACGAAGGGCACGTGCGACCTTTCTTCCCTAGAACGTAGAGCGGAAAATTATGACAGACATGACAAATAGAACAACCGTAGCTTAATGCTGCTATTATGCGACAATGCTCATTAATCTAATAAAGCTTATCTTACATATAACAAAGCATTTATTTGACTTATCTTTGAATAACATCCCCAGTCAGATAAAGAACAAGATCCGTCCTATCTACTTGAAACAATGCCGCCTTTAAGACCAGAAATTATGCTATATGACATCCGTTACGTACCTAGGGCCTAGGTGATTGCTGTTATAAGAATTAATTAAACCAAGAAAAAGCACCTTTGATGGAATGAAAGACAATTGAACGAAGGAAAGGAAAGCCAATTGCCCCCAAACTTGTAAGACGATCATGGCTCAAAATAATTAATAAATAATAATCATGGGATGGAATTAAACTTTACTCTATTGCAATATTGAGAGTAACTAGATTTATAAACTAAAAACAAAAAATAACGTGGTTATAAAACAAGAAGAAAGAAAATTTACGAAACCTTGATTCGTATCTAATATGTTTTTAGTACCTTTTGCAAATGTATCATTGCTCAATTTAAGCGTGGATATAATTTAATTTTAATAATAATGAAATAAAACTACTTTTTACGGATATTTTCGCGGTTTATATTTAAATAATATTGTCATTGAAAAATACATGGACGATATTGATAAAATATTAAATAGAGGGTCACAGAAACTTGACTACTAAGAACATCGATTATAATATTGAGTAGGTACTCAAATTTATCAAGATCAATATTTTATTGATTGACCTACGGACCCTGTATCTCTTGAACTAAGATATCCCGTGTGCTAATGCTTAGAAGATTGATAATAATCATGAATTTTTGACAAACACTTAAGATCATTTACTTCAATGTTTTTATGTATTTCACTTGAAAAGAGTATTTTAATAATTTGCATTTTTTTGCACTTGAATGCTTTTTTACGCTTATTAGTTTGTTTTGGAAGGAAGTATAAAACAAAGGTATTTAAATTAGTAACGAAGGTAGGTAGAAATTTTGCAAAGAATATTAGCATGAGGAACTTTGCATGTTTACAAATAAGAGGAAAATGGTTGTTTGGACTTCGAATGCATGATGTAATTATCCAGATTGTGTTATGTTTATGTAAGTGATAGATTAAATTGATTTATTTATTAGCCATTAGGTATACATATAAGACCAATTTGTTATTGACTTAGTTTGACGCCATTTTACACCTAATTGTACCGTAGAAAACTGCAAAACCCTATTTAATGGATTTTTTATCTTACGTCACTTAATAACAGCGTTACTGAAATTGTTTTCCTCATGTGGGGATTACCCGCTAACAAACAATAGTATATGTACAGCATTTCATAAATGTATATGCGTTAAGTTTTAAGACATCTTAGTTTTTAGAAGTTAAATATTGTGATTCGTGTTATTGTGGAAAATCTTCCATTGTTAAATAACTGCCGTGTAGTATATTAGAAAGGACTGAAATATTAGACTCGTGCGTGTGTTTTCGTACATTAAAATATAAATATGCTCGTTACGTTACGTGTCATTGAAATATTGCATATCTTATTCGTATTTCAGTACGTGTAGAATATTAGCATACGTCTATTCTTTTTGTAAGGGCGTTACGGGCGACGCTAAATTCTGGATCTTTGTCATGAAGCCAAATGTGTAGGATCGTTGATCCGTCGTTCTGAACAACATCCTATCAATACTCTGTAATGTTACATCGCCATCGTACATAAGTATATAATAATAGATATAGAAACAACACAAGTTTTCAAGTAATATCTTAGAACAAAAAAATAGCTTTAAATGATGATGTTTAAGATGTAGAAGGCACATGATATTTAAAATAACAATTTAGTTCGCACACAATGGAGTAACATAAATTATAATCCCTTGTTTTTCTAAACGTATGTAAAATACATATTATTCACAAGTCACCTTACTAACGCAACAAGTTTGAATAATAGCGTAGTTAACTTTATGCTGCGAACATTTCTTACCGTGCAAGTACGGAGTTACGTAATTGAAAATAAGCCAATCTTGGGTGCATGATTAAAATAATAGTTTCATGTGATTAAACAGGTAAATTAAATATAGTTACCTTGTAATCTATTAAGTCTGAAGCCATGATCCCCGTTTTCGAAGATTTTTTTGATATTCACCGACACACTCCGTATCACAGTTAATATTGAAATAAGTCGAGTATTTCTTCAACACGTCTTTTCTATGATGCTCCACAATAAAATCCTTTATCTTGACGTTTACCACAGTATAATCTTTATCTAAATTACGTCCAATGAATTGCGGGAGAATTACAGATATATTACATACACATGAAGTATAAAACAACGGTCATTAAACGCGCTGGGGTAAAGGAACAATAAATAAATTCACTTTTATGTATTGATAAGGTTTTGTTTGGTCGTGGTGGTCCTCGAGAACTAAATTATGTGCGAGTATTATGGTTAGGTAACAGTCACTGATCTGATCGTTCTTTGGCACTCAAATAACGAATGTTGGAGCTCTCCCAAACTAGTCGTGGAAGACGAGACTTAAAACACGAGAGGTGTATAGGACAAAGTATTTTTGATTGGGACTTCTTGTCTTTTTTCTTCTTGAAACAGTATGACATAAAATAAAGACCGAAAATCTACACGGATGAGTTTTTGTGGCTTTTCAACTCCACGCGTCCATTTCTGTGGTTAAACTACGAGCGTACTGATTGCAGCAAATGCTGTAATCGTGAATATTGTAATAATTACTGTACGACACGGTTGAAAGAAAGCAAGTGAGGCTACGCTTAACCCTTAGATAGAGTTGATTCTAAGAAGTAATTGCAATTAATTCTAGTTAACGTTTTATCGCGATGGTATCAGAGTGACCTTTGTTTTTCTTGATTACATTACAGGCGATTCGCTTTTTTCTTAAACGACATAAATTTAAATAATTTATTCCTATTGGTTGAAGTTTGATGTTTTTTTTATTCGTTTACACAGTTTACTTTAATATTCGTGAACGTGTTATTTGTAACTTGTTAAGCAATTCTTTATAACTATAATTATTTTGAAGCGAAGGTCAAGAACTATGCAGCGTGTTTGCTGTTTAGCTGCTCTATTAATTTACTATGATTAAATATTTTCTTAACACAGGTATAAGTTTGTTGGCCCAAAACCAGTTTCAACAAAAATTTGCTCCGAATGAGTCTATTTTGTTAATTATATCATTACAATGACATACCTTTAATCTGGTATCCATCTTTGACGCAATCTTGAGTGAAGCGGACATTCTGAGTTCTGTTAAACCCTCTTTTGTCGGAGGCTCTTTATTGATGAACAAACAGGACCATATATGATGACCAAATGGACAATTCTATGTCTAAATTCCAATTTTCCTCTTCTGGGCATTGAGTCATCAAATAACTGTTTTTTTCCTTCCTAACTGTGGACATTCATGTCTGTATGTAGGTACTGTACTTAAATTGTTAATGCATTGTTTGTATGATACACTCGGGGTTATTTCCTTCTTAGATTCGTACTAAGTGGTCCTGGGTCCTGGGTCATCTGTGATGTCGTCATTCCAATTTCCCGTCGTGGTTATGACGAGCTGCTTGGAAAATATTTCTCCTAGTATTTTCATTACAGCTAATTGATGTTATTCCTTTCTATGATAGCTTGATTCAACTTACGATGAATGTTTGGATAACATGGATATTGTTACTAATACTCACTTTACATCAACATACTCGTAGGTATCTCTTTGTTGTAAATTATATTATTATTTTATGGTATACTTATCATTTTATTGAGGCACTATAAGTCGATAGAAACTATCATCTAAATAAATTTTCATTTGAAATATAAATGCGTAAAAGGATTACCATCGATAACCTAAACTTTCTGAATTTAATAAACAAACAGAACCATAAACATTTTTTCGTATGATATTTACTTACTGTGGTGATGCTGCAGATTTTTTATCAATCTCATCTTTGATTTCGAACGAAAAATATTCCTATGATAACAGACACGTTTAGTGTATCGTTTAAGACTATTTATTTTTTGTAAGATTAGTTATTTTCTTACAATAAACCCTTTCTTCCTTTGCTTCATCTTAAGTTGAAACTTTTTTTAAGTAAATGTTTTCAATACAAGTCATTGATACAAAAAAATACCTGAAAGTGCCAATAGCATACTAGATAAGATTGCGCATTTCCTTGAATCATAACAATATGCCTTTCTTGATAAAGATAAAATGAGGTGGTAAAGTTTCTATATTTGTATCATCCAATACTACCAATATTTCCTACGTCTGCATGGTGAATATAATTTTCACATTAAAAATCAAAATAAAGTTATTATGTTGTTAGATCATTATAAACGTAAATCACACTTATTTCTTGGAACGTTGAACCGAATAATTAGAATATGACAAAACCCTTTTTAAAATGAGATAATACATTAGCGATGACTAATATGCTATTAGTAATACTTCTTGGGTTGTAATAAAATAATAGGAGGGCGTCATGCTAATTAATAAAAAGCAGCAGTTTAAAAAAGAACTGATTTTATCATATAAATTTAAATGACAAGTAGGTAGGTAGGAAACTTTATAAAATAGTATGCAGAATTTGGATATAATTATAACGAAGGCTGGAAAAAAAAGAAATACAAACTGCTGTGGATCTTAAACAATTCTGCTTGCAGGTGGTACATCCATCAGTGCAGGTGATCATCAACACGTGATGGATCTGAAGAAAACTATAAGTTTCAAATATTGGTGCAAATCATACAATACTACCCATCAATCGAGAGGCGCTTGTCTCACAGATAAAGTTAAAGTGACGTCCTTAAGTGATCTAGCAAGCTATGATGACTAAGTTGTTTTAATTGGTAGGTATGTGTAGAAGTTTTGGGTTTACGTAATATAGTTTTAAAAACAATATCTTACTTTATAGTTATTTTGCCTTGTGTTGTATGTTTTAGTTATCGTTGTAGTTCAGGAAAATGAGTAAGTATAGATTATCCAACCTTACTATAGATTCTCATTCTTTGAGTGCTAAAATCAGGTAAAGTAAAATCTAAAGAATTTTATACCTTTTACCAGGCTGTAAATTACCAACAAAACTATAGCTAGCCATTTATTTTATCCAATTGTTTTTATTTAACAATTATCTACTTCGCAGCAAATAAAAACAGGAATGCTTCAAGGTTTATACCTTGGACCTAAATTAAAATTGATTATAAAATAATGGTCTAATACAAATGGAACATTCGTTAGATATTTTGCCTTTAGCTTTCCAATATTATTTATAATGCACTTTAGATTGAACTCCTGGTTCCGTAATCAACCTGCAGACTGAAATCTTTCGGAAAAATATATCTTATCATCGGTCTTAGCAATCGTGACAGAAAAAAAAAGCCAGTAATTTACTTAAGTATGTGACCTAGACGTCTACCTAGACGCGTTCTGCGCTAATATAGGATTAAGTAAGTCCTTGAACGTAGATAGTAAAAATAATTATGTATTGCTTCCTGATAAGATCCGGTTTGTTTGCAACAGTTGTGTTAACAAAACTTCCCGATATGTCAAGCTACAGGAAACGTACCCGTATCTAATTTTTACACCCGTCTAAAGTCGTGGTGGGCGTTACGGATTCTATTGATCTTTAGTACTAATGGAACTTGGTCAAGTATTTAACTACAGTATAAAGAATTCCGCGAATGTAGAACTGAAAACACATTATTTTTAGTATAGGCAGTTCCTCTGTGACTGAATGCATACTTCAATTGTTAAAGTACTTTTCCATTACAAATGTACTGAAAATTTTCTTAAGAATCTTTATGATAACATATTGGAAAAAAAATATTAGGAATTTGAAAACAAAATATACCTGAATGCTAATTTTAGACGGCAGTATATAAAAAAAAAACAAAAGACATAATAAAAATTAAATGGGTATAAAATTGCCACGGTTGCACAATGTTTATTAAAGAGTGACGTACTTTAATTTTATGATCGATCATCGTCATTAGCAAGCAAAATTCACGATGAAGTAGCTCAAGTAGCTCTATCTATTGGCACGATCCAGAAACAGTTTTTAGTGCTGGTAGCGACATCTAGTAGTTGCATGGGAAACGCACAACTGGGTGGACGTTACCGCTTATGAGAATAGCATCACTGTTACCCTCATAAAGATGTGCATCAGACAAATCAGAGATGGCATTTATAACGTTAGACCTATGATGATAGCTATAATGGACGATTGTACACTAGGTCACCAGCCCACCTTTTCTGTTGTTTTGTAGAGTTCTGAACTGTGGTTGGATTAATGGATCTTTTATGATCTTTGAGGGGAAAGGAGTCCGTCACATGTCTTAGGGGCCCAAAGTCGATCCTTGAGGGACTCCTGTTTTCCCAGGAATCCATATAAGTACGATACACATTTTTAGTGCCAGTTTGTTTTATTTAATTATTTATTTAAGTACTAACTAATTAAATAGGTTCGCCTGCTCCAAGGTCACAGGTATGCACAGTTATCTCTGAAAACGTCGCTGGTCCATGACATACATACACTAGTAGATGGATCAAAACAATGTAATTAATAACTTTAGGTCAAACGATTATATATTTGATAATAAACTCTTCAGGTCTGTAATAGCATCATCGGAATCTGAAATTTAAGTCAAGTGACATTGTGTAGATAAATATTGTAATTATTTTATACGCTCAAATATGTTGCTTTATCAGTATGATTTTACGTTTTATTTTGAACTGATATCATAGTATTTTTCTTTAACTTCTGTTTATATATTCTGTTCGATTTGATTAAAAAGAACCTATTTTTAAATAAAAAAAAATGTTTTGATGAAAATGTATGATGAGTTATTGAACAGAAAAAAAACTAAACTAGCAATAGTTCTATCCCTACTATTCCCTACTTTGTATTATTTTCAGAATGTATCTGTAATGGTGTGCAATAAAGAACACATTCTATTTCACAATTTTCTTACCTAGTAACATCAGTGGAAGTAAATGCACCGGACAAGTCATCTTGGATATTATGGCCCAAGGATTCCTCGTAGTTGCAACCCGATTATAATAATTTATTACCGTTATTGATTAAACCTTGAATCTTAATTAAATACACAATTATGACGTTTTCCTGTTGCACTTTGTATTTAACACAACCTTTAAGATTTTCCGCTACCTTCAATTAGAAATACTCAGTTTTCTAAGTTTCTCATGCTCTAAAACTAAAAACAACTTTTATAATACATAACATGCGAAGAATAACTCCTAAGAACTTTTTTACATTATTAGAACTGTAGACGGAAGTGAAATGAAAGAAATGAAATGTTTTCTAAGAATTTCGTAATCATAAAGAAGTTCATAATTTCGTAAAAAAGCACAACTAAATATTAAATGAAGGCCTCATTTTATGTTCAGTTGTGCTTTTTTTTCGGATGAACTTACCTCAATAACAAGAGAAGATAAGGAAAATGGTTTTCAACAGGTATATTTCCTCATAATCTTTTTGCAGTCTGCATTGCTAACACAGCTTTGGCGAAATTCATAAACTTAGCCTTTACAGTTTTATTGCTTGATATATGGTTTCTTAAAATTGCACCAAAATGGTTTTCCTCTTTATTTATTTTTTACAGAAATCGTCATGATTGCCCAGTTGGCTTTAAAATTCCAAGAAGATGGGCTTTTTACTTAAAGCAATGAGTATCCCCTATCATCAAAAAATATCGGGGTCCCATTGGCAAAACAGGGAGGTGCGGCGAAGTTCGGGAAGCGAAGTGAGACCTTTCAAAGTCTACGGTGACATCCTTCGTGAAATGGAGTAATGTAATTTGTGAAGGTAAGTTGTGATTAAAATGTAGTTTCTTAAGAATATCTTTAATATAAGTATAGCATTAATGATCTTTGATTCCTTCTCGAACTTGGCTTTAAGTATAGTGGCAAACACAAAAGTGGCACTGTTAAATAAGGATGAAGTAGATAAGTATCATTAAAATAAATAATGGTATGAGTGACTAGACTAGAGAAACTGAAATGCTATGACTAGAGATAGTATTAGGCTGCGACGTATTAGAAATTCTTACGGACAAAAAACTTTAAATGTAACGTCTTATAAGAAATGAAATCATCTCACGAATGGAATGTTGGTAAGCGTGGGAAGTCATATATGGAGAGTACGTTGTTAAATTAATTGAACTCTTCGTGTAATGGCGCGTCAGTGCTCGTATCATTCGACGGCCTTGCTCTTTACTGTGATATACGACAGCATAAAGCAAGCTTTACTTCAAGATTAAGATCAACAAGGTTAAATGCGTAAATTTCAAATTATAAACACACTTAATTATAGTATAATTTTTTGTTTACCTAATAAATGCACAAAATAGTCGATAAATACGCTGAAATTAAACTTTAATCTGTCCGATACGAAATATGGTACCTAATAATTTCAGTTTATGATGAACTTGTTCGTCATATGAACAACGTTTGTAGTAAACAATAGTAATAAATTCCCAAAACAAAATATGTACATACATTTCCCAAAAGGTAAATGATTCGACCATTCATGAGAGTTCAGCCTATTCCAGTTGATACATTAAAATGTGTACAATTGACATAAGGACATGGAATAATAGGTGCGACAAGTGCGTTTTGTCGGCAGGTAGGGGCTTCAGTTATAATGGTTGTAGCGCCCAAACTAACCGTCCTCGTAGCGCGTGCGCCGGCGGGCGGATGCGCGCGACTCAGTCCATGAGTAGCTTTAGCTGCGTACGCGCACCGAACGGACACTTGCCGCGCTTTACGAACTCATAGGATTATGTTGACTCGTCGCGTACATGATATCGTCCAAAAACATTTAACAGTATACTTTTAAACTTTAGACTACGAACGAGTGTTTTAAGACTGATTGATCACAGTAAATTGTATGATATATACAGTGTTTTTCATAAATAGTTATGCTATATTGTGGAAAAGATGTGTGACTCGTGTGAAGGTGCGCAAGAGTGAATTCAGCAACGGTGGCGGTGGTCGGCGGGTACAATGAGTGCGCCGCTGAATTGGCACAAATGGCTAGTGTTGTCGCTGCTCGGATTGGCTTTGTCCGCTCGGACAATTGGCTGCGATTACAGTTCCATCACCGAGAAATTTGGAGCGGAAGCTGTAGCTCGATGCAATGAAAAATGCCCGTTCCAGGTTCGCTAACTTAAATTAACACTGTTTACCCTACAAACAAATCTTACATTCATAAGTTCCATAAAACTGATCAATTTATTGTTTATATATTTCTATGACACAATAAGTACAACATTCCTGCTTCGTGCGTTCATTGATAAAGATTACAATGTACAGTTTATTGGTCGAGGATAAAACGATGATCTTAATTTATTATGTAGTTTATTTGCGGCGACAGTCGTGCAGGTTCAACGCACATCTAAGTAATTGTCGACAATTAGCGATCCACTATAATCAACGCAAACACGCTAAATATAGAGCAGCGTGTCCGAACGCCAAGCGAGTTGGTCGTTGAAGGATTAAACCCTCACAAAATTAACAGTTGTATATGAATATAAATATTTGAATAATATAAATTTTGTCTAGTTATAAGAAATTGAGAAGGTTTACTCCTTATACAGTCATGTCTAACTCCAACATTATATTAAACAGAAACGAAATATAAACTCCTAATATAATATGAAGTATGTCCCGAAATGTATCCTTATTTCCACACCGCAATATGCGAGATTGATACTATATGGTACCCATGTGAATCAGAAACGTTAAAACCACGGATGGATCACATTTCGGGGTGAAACCTTTGAGGTGCCACCCTGCGGATTCCGGTCTCACGATCGCAAAAACTGACCAAATATAAAAAGAGAATAAAGGCAGCTTTTTATTTTTGTTTTATATACTGCTATGGCGTTGTAATTGCGACTGCGGTTATGAATAAAACTTGGTTTAAGTTAAGCTATCCAGTTTTTGCTTAAACCTGGTCAAGCAGTGTTCCAGAGCAGCATACAACTACTTGTAGATAAATGATTATGAAAGGATACTACGGTTGCAACCTAGAGCATATAAATTGCAGATAATTCCTAGGAAGTGTCGTAAAGAATAAAGCCGGAACCCCACAGCGGCGCACGGAGAGGCTGTGCACGTGTGTTCAGCTTCGCTTTAGTACAAAATGTATGAGAGCGTTTCCACCGCAGCGCACGGACATGCTACGCAGCAAATGACGTCATAAACACACGAACGTAGCTCAACCCACGGCCGTGCGACGCATCCGAGCTGCGTGGGTCGGCCATTTCTCTGCGACCCACGACTATGTACAGTCTCGAGCAAAAATATGTATACACATAATATTTTTAAGAAATTATTATAAGAATAAGCAACTATAGATAAGAGGTACAATTAATGTTCCTAGTATATATACATACATTTAAGTTGTGATAAGTATAATTTGTGTAAGAACTAAGTAATTTATAATACAAATAAGTAAAACAGATGTTACTATACAATAGCTAAATTATATTGTTACTTGGAAGATCTATTGTCTTTATTATAAAAATAATATATTGACTTTAAGTAAAATATTTTTTTTTATTAAAAAAAATATTTGAACTATTTTATTTTCAAGTGTCATCTGTCAGTATGCATTGATTGCTAGATGGCAGAAGAGATTCGACAAAAAATCTCACTAATTTCGTTTAACAATTTCGCATATTATTATGTTACATATTTTTGCTCGTGACTGTACCCCACGCATAGCTATGAGCTGTGTGAGCGACACATCCGTGTCCGTGCGCCGCAGTGGAAACGGAGGCCGACGCCGCCGAACTAATGAGCCCACGCAGCAGAGGTGAGCCACGCATCCGTGCACAGCCTGCGCAGCGGTGGGGTTCCGGCTTAATACTCGTAAGAATCAAGCTTAACAGTAAATACATAACATAAGAAACCTCCGTATAAATTAATTTAGAAATCAAGGATCTACAAATTATAAGAATACTAGTTTACAATATATGGATAACAATAAAATTGTTAACATTATGACGCCAGTATCTATTTATGTGCAAAAATTATACAGTCCAATTAAAGGTCCTAATTCTTCTCAGAAATCCTTCTTCCGCCGTCCAACTTTGTTAACCTTTCACTAGAGCTTTGGAATATTGTTTTATGTTATAAGCTAAAGTAGTCAAAATTGCCGGAAGGATAATAATAAATAATATAAAAGCGAAAACAAAACTCCTCGTTTTCCTTTATTGTTTTGAAAATTAATTAAGGTTAGCTATACAAATAAAACCATAATGGGCTATAACATGGATTAAAATGTTTTAGATGTCATTTAAAGTCGAAATATGTTTCCTTTAACAGCTTGACAAAACCTTTCAGAATCTTATTGATAGATTTCAATATTGTTGCTCGAAAACCTTTAAAAAACATTCATATACAGATTATATAGCCAAAAATTGAGGTCCCTAAATGCTTTAAAAGGTACGAATCAATCAGACGTTAATTGCAGACACAGGTAGCACTAATGACGTATCACGCTCTGCTGCGTTTGCGCCGACCGTGTCGCAACGGAAGCAATGGATTGACTCCGTAGAACATCCCGTGACAACCCTATTATATCAAATACCGGTTCCTAAACACTTTTTAAAAATGAGATTTTCGCCTGTTGTTCTAGTAGGTAGTTAGTAACCTTGAATGCCCGGGAGTCGGGGGTTCGAATCTCACTCAGGACAAATCTTAGTGTGTCGAGATGATCATTTGTTATGTATCTGTAAAATGTATTTATTCAGAAATCTTTAAGTTTGTTTGTTTATCAGTTGTCTGGTGACCATAGTTCAAGCTCTGCTTTGTTTGGGATCATATAACCGTATATGAGGAGTCCCAGGATACTATAGTCATATTATTATTCTTTATGTCCGCAGAATCGTACCGGTGACATCCACTTCGATGTAAGTTGTGGGTCCGATTGCAGCGTGCAACAGGTAAGTTTTAACTGTAACTTTCGTTACTCTAAGCAAATATTTCGCTTATATCATAAACCTACACTAAGAGCTTCGCATCTATCTGCCACATTTTCATGAATATTGAAAAGCAAGAGCTGGTTAGCCATGTAAGCCTGCAAAACCACCCTTTTTAAAAAAAACATGCTTTTCAATCTACAAGTCTATCCTTGTGAATACCGATACTGATCAGCAATACTGTGCGCTAAATAATCAATTTTGCTAAGTCATGTCACTTTTATCCATATCTGTAATGGCCAATAAGGATGTTCCTTATACAATCAAAATTGTACTGACCAATGATTTCTTCCTCCGGTAAATCCTATTTTATAGGTTCATTAACTCTATAAATAATAAAGCACTTATAAAAAGTAATAAAATAAATAACTAGGTAATATTGTAGTTATCATTTACTCTTAATAGTAAAAATCTGTTATCCTAGGTGATTAAGTTATTATGTTCTGTGTTTACCACCCACAATTAATTATTTCACACATACATTGTAGAGTCAATAACTGATCGGCTATAACTACGCAAGCGATCATAAAATGCAATAGTCCGATAAGATTGTTTATAGTATATTTATGTTGTTGTGTAGCTCAAAATTGGGTAACCCAATTTTAACGACCCTGTAGCGGAAATTATGTAGGCATTGGTCTAAACTATTGTTTGGGAATAACTTGATAGAGGTACTTTTGGGTGAACGTATCAACAGTCGAAAATTTAAAAATAATTTACAAAAAGTTTATAATTACTGTGCGATAGTCAAATCACAGCGTTTCACCTATAACCTCGTTTAAGATATAAGGTATTTAATGAATACTGTTACCAAAACATAAGATAAGTGCACATTAAGATTACGAGTATTTACAAGTTGCCACTTCGGGTACCTACATATTGTTATTTGCTGGTCGGAAGGTATGTCGCAACTAAAACTGACCAGAGTATAACCTTACAAAAGAACGTTTGTTAACTAAATACTATTGAAGTTAGCTAGACCGTGCTACATGAACAAAACAGACTCATGAAACTATTCCAGTTCTATTGTTGGCAAATAACTTTGTTTAAATAATTTAAGGACAATATTTTTACAATTGGACCACATTTGATGGTAATTCTGCACGTCTACCAAACAATATATTCTAGACTATCTAAATCTTTTGTTTAACTTAAAGTGCCCTAGATGTTAATGATATATAAATGTCAATTATATAATTGAAAACAAACTGGTCAATCAATCAGGACTTTGAGACAGCGCCAACAACTACAGGAGTAGAATAATAAATAAATAAATAAATAAGAAAAATATAAGAAGAGCCCAATAGAAGCACAAATGTCCGTGATTTTACACAACTACAAGCTCCGTTATCCATCAAAATGTTAGTATTAGTACAGACATAAAACGCCGTATTCCATCTAAACAGTGACAGTTACTACTGGTTTATGTCAAAATCATCAGTTATCTCCAATTTACGCCCCTGCAGCGCAAAAAAGCTCAAGTGGTGGCGGCGGGTAGGACGCGCACCCCTCGCGCCACAAACGAAGTCAATTGACTTGCTTCCATTATTATTATTTGTTTCCATTTCAATAACAATGAGCAATATGGAGCACAAGTTACGATAATTTATTTTTATTGTACAGACGGTCGCATATCAGTGGAAACATTGACATTTACAACGCCTTAATTTCGGAGCAATAAGGTTCCTTCTCGTGATTCATTTGTGGTCTACTGAATTTTATCTGCTTTATCAATTCCAAAGATAACTTAAAACTTCTGACTTTTCAGTGTAGGTATAGTTACTTGAGATACAACAGGTTTATGTAAACATACGTTCGTTGTATTTTAATTATTGGATTGTTTACGGTAAAGTATTTTACACCTCCGGTATCCACGGGAATGTATTTATCTGAACGTTGCAACTGCAAGGCTATGCTCAACGTCTGTTAACACCTCGTAAGGGGTGGCGAACAGAAAGTTTCGAGTGCATCGCTAGTCCTTTTGCTCTTTGCCAAACAAACTCGTCTTGCCCTTCCTAGACAATTTGTTTACATACTTTTTCCTGTGAAAGTTCTTCTTAGTTTACTAGTGTGTGGTGTGATATGCTTATCATATTAGTAGCTTGTAGCAGGATCCTATGTAAGAAGCTCTAAGTTAAGTTGGAATTTCGATTAGGTTAGGTCGATTATCTGAACTATATTTTGAGTCATAGAAAAAATAAAATAAAACTAGCTAAATGGACAGTCGTTACTAGCCGAATAACTAAAACTTGCAGCTTGTCTATTTTAGTTTGTCCTAAGATGAGAAATTATTTTCTCTGTATGGATGATTTAGAATTCGTATTCTAGATCGACTTTGATAATTATATCCAATTCAATCCGACGGTTACTTCTGTTCATCCTGCGAGTGTAGTTAGTTGTGTAGTTATGGAGTTAGGTGGTCAGTGCCATGGTGCTGGCGACCTGCGCCTGCACAAGGGTCGCGTGAGACTCGACGCCGGATGGACGCAGGAAGGAAGCTTCTAGTTGGCTGTTTGCTCCCCTCGGATCTATTTTAGAGTTCATTCGTTTTATTCTATCATTTCACAGAACATGCTTTTTAATAAGAGCCCAATGAGCGTGGTATTCGCCCTGAAAATCTAGCTTGGTCTTTGATGCTCAATTTTTTTAGCTATTGCAGGTTTGCTTAACAGAAAGTACTTTATCAAAATTGATTTGCGTTATTTTTTAAACAATAAACTTGCTTTTTAAAAGTGCTTAATATTTTCAAACATACCAACCACTTACCACTGTAACTGCATACACTAAGATTTATACAATAATGATTGATCTTCTTCTAAATGTAAGTCTGTATAAAAGGTGCTCGAGACCTCTTATCGCTCTAGTTAGTGCAAGGTACAGGCTATATCTCATAGGTTCTGATCATCACGCTGTTCACAGCGTGTTACATAAATCTTCCGATGGCCTTTAGTCAAAGGCCTATTATGTTAAGTTGTAAACATAAATAAAAGACGCATGCGGATAATAAGTGATGATGTTTATTTATGTGATTACAATATAGTAATCCATTGAGATCTAGGGAATCACCTCTAGTTCAGAATATAAACGGAGTCCTCAAGCAAAAACACCGCAAATTGGTCTAGTGAAACAGTTCCCAAGAAAAAAAATGTCCAGGTAACTGTTCCCTAAACAAATTATATATTATGAATATAATTGCCAAAAGACTCCACAAAAAAATGGGGAATTGTTAATAATTTATTCATATGAGAAGTCAAGTGTACCGTAAAGTGACCAATATTGAACGTCATGTAAGGGAATTGGATCCCCTCCCTGTGCGGTTCGCTGCGTCGCGTTCGGAAATGAACAATCACCTATCGGATGTAAAGGTACCTGCGATTAGTTCATAATTTATGTGTGAAAATGAACTGAATTGTGTGTGTTGGTATTTGTGTTTACTGTCACGGATTTTGGGCTAAAAGGGGTTAAAGTATCTTGAAAATTTATGTGTTTTAATCTGGCAAAAGTGGATCCGTGCCTTAGACAAATAATTTAGATGTTTCTGTATTAAAAAATAATTTTGATGTAATTTTAATTAAAATGATGAATGGAAATCAACCTGCCAATCAACACAAATAGTTCAGTTTCATAGCTATCATCAACTGGGTACCTAAGTATACGTACTAAGTTTACTGTATTTTATGATAGCTCACGTCAAAACTTTCAAAATACACAAATATAGCATTTTTTTTTATAAAATACTTATGCTTCCTGTAACGACTGGCTTTGAAAACCATTAAATTATAATTATTAACGCCATCTTGCAGTCACCTCATTGCTGTACTTGGTTAAGGTCACTTTCATTGTATTGAAAGCAGGCAAGGCAATATGAAAATTCATTATTCATAGCACGTTCGCCTGAAGTTAGAGAACTTTAACGTGTAGTAATAATGAGTAAGTGTATAGTTATACCAGCCTATTACTGTTGAAATGCTGGATAAGGACCATGTATTAGGTATATAGGTAAGGAATAAGATCACTGTGATTACTAACGACTCTTCTTTCTTATAAAAGCTTAATCAGGTATGTTAATTATCTGTTAATATCGCAGTATCTCGGGCTATCACTACTGTAAAGTCATTCGGAGAAAACATATTAATTTGTTTTCCCTATTGCTGAATTATGTCTAGACATACTAATGTGATAAATTGCAGATAAATATGATCGAAGAGACTAATTAATTTATTTACTTATTGAGTACCAATTCGTCATTTTGGTTTTAACAACCTTATAAAACCATTTTATGAGACTGGCTTTCATCTTTGAATAGATTAAGTGGAAAAGTATTGACAAAGTAACGAAGTGATGACTAGAATTACATAAATATAGTTAGCCTTATCTATTCATAATTACGTATTTACGTTACGTGGAATAAACGTAAATCTGCAGGGTATGACTTTCCCTGACGTTAGAATTGCATCTCGCGTCAATAAAATCATGCAATCAAAGTTAAGATAAGCCATTAATACGAAATCTAATGTAATATGACGGATGTATGTAGACCAAACAATCTTAGTTTACTATTAACTCTAATAGATCTATCTGTTCAATTATGTCTCTTTTAGTGCATATGTTGATGCATATTCGACAAAACATTAACAAAAGTAAGCGTTAATAAGTTCCAAAAGTTTAATGTAGTCATGTTCGTAGGAATAGGGAATTAATATGTGACCGCGTTCCGCGTCAGGTGCATTCATGAATATTCTGAATAATTTTAAATGAACTGTGTGAAAATGTGGGATTTTTGGCTTTTTGAATATATTTAGCCATCCAGTTAACGATTTTTAAGTCACCACAAATATATAATTAGATGAAAGGGCTGGTCCTATGAATATTGTATTTAACTCCACGTTGATGTTACAATCAAGTAAATTATCATATTTTAAAGGGTTTTGATTAGTTTCGATTCGGACTTTATTATTAAGAAAGAAGGTCAACAAATAATACACAATCTTTCTCATGAGAACTTTCTTGTAAGATGGACAAAGGCCTCATATCGTGTAAGTAACAATTAAGAGATTAATTCGTAATTGTAATAAGTGCAACATGAAGTCGAGTCGGCGCTTCCATTAGCTAATAAACGCTGATTATGTTTGTTTATTTTTGGTTTTATCCTTGGACAGTTTATAGAATCGTCAAAAGTTAAATTAATCATTTAAAGATTTTTAAAGCAGTGATTTTATAATAAATAAATGATAAATTAACCTAATTTCTTTATACTGTTTAATTAATATTCCTCAATGTAAATAACTTATTTTGTAGACAAAGATTTCTAAAATAACTACCTAGATATTTCTGAGACGATTATACAAGCGTCATACTCCTAAATTAGTGTAACAAAGTCCTTGCAATTTCTAAGTCACCATGAATGGTGCTAATTTTAGCAACACTAATTGTTGTTGCTAATTCAATTGTTACTTTTTCGCTATTCAACCTGCTCGCCGCTAATCTCTGTGGTTTGTCTAGCGTTAATTGAAAGTCAGACGGCTTAATTCCTGAAACGCAGCTTGCAAACAAATATCTCTCTGGCCCATTGTCCAGACTATTTTTCCTCCTTACATGAAGAAGGAGGTTAATTATTTTTTTGTATACAATAAAATTTGCAGTTATATTTCATAAAATCATATTTCTATTTTTTTTTATATTATTCATATTTCGATGTAAAAAAACTACTACTACATAATATTATACTTACATATTAAACTTTTCTTTGCCGGCATCGTTTGAAGCTTTCTACACCTACTCTATCGGTTTAGAATAAACATTCCTCCTAAAACACATCAATAGAAAATTAAAACTCTTAAACATCAAGCGCTTGTGGTGATGTGGCTAAGGGTTCCTCATAATTTGACAGTGAACCCAAATATATATTTTATATCTAACCACATCAGTAGACAGGTATTCAAATTCCAAACAAAGTGAATACTTACCATAAATCGTGTAGAGACGCTCGCTTATGATAAAGAACTGCACTCGGCTTCGTCGTCGCCCGCTAATTCCTATTTCCTCATTAGGTGGACCGTTCCCCGCTTGCGAGTTGCGCTTGCGCCCATTCAACAAGTATCCTCCCCCCCCCCCCTCCACTCTGCGCCATTATCCCCCGGCTGCCCCTTCAACACTCCACGATACCAATCTGTTGAGAGAAATTACCTAGAGTGCACTCAGCTTCTGCTAAGTGTTGTGATTTATTGCCCTTTTATTGGATGTTCAAATAAAACAAATAGACATCAGCTCTTTGCCATCATGATCAGGATGATGTCATTGTAGCTTTTAGAGGTATAAAACAGCTATTCTAGTCATCCTTGAATTTCATACTCTAAATAAAGCAACTAAACAGGGACATTTCCTATAATTAGGTAAAATTTTGCATCTATAGCAATTGTTTTGCAAATCTATGTTTGCATAGCAAAACCAAGTATGTTCATTGATCTGACTTAACATCTATTTTTAGTGAATAAATAGTTAAGTGATATCCAGCCGTTGTAAATTCGACTGATAAAGGCTAGCAATAGGGCGGTAGATTGAGAGGAGAGCTCTCGAGGCTAGTGTGGCAGAGGCGGCGGGAAGCACGCCGGTGGGCCCCAATTTGCCTCAGCATTATCCAATTGCCAGAATAAAATGGTTGGCGTGGGCCAGCGCGTGACCTGCTCTCAAATATCCAGTCCCTATACCGCAAATGTACAAGAAACTGTATGTTTCATATAACACACTTGGAACTGCAACTTTAGAGAATTACTAGTGACATGAGTGTCCTGTCATATATCTTCCTGTATACGTGATCTTCCTACCACTCATCAATCTCCGATTTTGTCGGAGACTGATGTGGTTTTTTGAGAGAGCTTTGTCTCTAAATTTCTCACTTTGTTGTTTCTTAACCTCTTGACCTTATGATTGTCCCATATATCAATCCATAGCAAAGTTATGCATCGTTATTCATTACCAGTAATCACATCCCTATCACATTGTACGTGTACAATTATTCTGAGAAAATCTCTACTCTCTACGTACATTAGGCGCCATAGCGATGTGATAAGCACGATGAGAGCAGAAAACTACGTGTAAACATTTCCACCAAGTCGAATAAAATGTGCCCTGAATGGTTGATAACAATTCCACATGCCATTGTCAGCTGATCAACTCGTGTTAGAAACATTAATCAAGTTGCTAATAAACAATTTGTGAAATAAATACGGAATACTATATCTAAGTTCATCAAAGGTCAGTAACGTACGGAATTAGAAAAACGGAATCGCGCAAGTTAGTATCCACTGGCGCCTATTTACAATTCAGCGAGATAACTTCTTGTCATTCAATTAATTTGTATAAAAAGTGCAACTGTTTTCACTCTTTGTCAGTATAATTAATATAATCTTAATGATATGGTCATAGGTCGAAGGAGTTGCAATAATTGGAATGGCAAATACTTTAACCTATTGCAGTTTTGTTTATTAAATAGTTTATGAAAATATCATCGTTACCACTCACTGACTTTACATATTTTCTTACAATGTAAACTTTTATTCAATTTTGCGTTCGTAGAAAGTAAGTAAAAAAAACATCTCAATACATTCGATGTTTTTTTTTTTAATAAGGGTTGCAAATAATTCTATGTGACTCATTTTTTTCTAATTCGTTTATTTTTCACTCCTTCGGGTGCTTTCTGTTTTCTACTTAGTTTTCTTTGCTTTTTGACTAGATCTTTTGGTTGTGAACTGACTTTATAAATACACCTTATGTCTAAGATAAGATCACGACAGATTTAACTTCATAACAGAATATTACAGGCCAAAGGTGTACTATTTCGCCCTTCCCACCTGCGAACTGTCCAATTGAAAACACAGATATTTAGGTAATTTGCACTAACAAAGACTGTATGCTTATTAGAGAACTTTGCTATGAAGCAATTAACAAGTAAATTATCCGTAAGTGCTTTCACAGCGCCCTGCGTCCGGCGTGCTCTTGCGCTCCCAATTGGACTTCCGAGCGCGTTTCCGAAATCGCTCCAACAATGAACTGACGCGACAATTTTAATGACTCTAAAGGGAGTAGTTATTGTTTTGTTATTATTACGGCACGAGACAGGAAGCAGGGTAATTAGCCGTTAATTCACTAAGTTACTTTATTTTTTAACTTTCTATTATGTGCAGTGAGCACGCAATTTACGTCTTCTTTTACTTTAAATCAATAGAAATAGATTAGTCTTGTATTCCATCTAGTTCCGTTACAATGTCAGTCGTGCTCTATTATGTAGTAGGTTTGTGACAACAATGGACTAAAGTACTTAATTGCCGAATACGTCCTTGGTTGACTGAGTAAACGTGAGCTACATTTGCTGAATAGTTGGATAACTTAAAAATAAGAAATATTATTTCAATGAGAATACGTAAAGAAAGATACAAGCTATAAATTTCTCACAAAATACTATTAAGGTAAATAAATGGGCATTTAATATTGTAAGCATTTGATTGATGTTTATTCTAACTGATGGTCTAGTCCTCTATCTCCTGTGAAATCTCGAACATCCCGCTTCCTAATAAAGTTGTCGCTACTTTAATAGAAATTGACAACAAGCATCTGATTAAATATATGTCCAAAAACGAGTTCATCCGTCAGTCACAAATATTAATAAATTGGACACGGAGGGTGCGTCTGGGCGTGATGTTGTGACAACTATAGCGGAAGAGACGCGTTAGCAAGGGATCCTACCTTTATCCTGAATGCCATAACAAATTACATCGATACAACATTATTTGTAAAACAGACGAAGACAGACAGCATACTGCGGCATTACGATGTTAGAGAAAGCTGCTAAGGAACCACCAAAAATCTGAAATCCCTATTCAAATAAGATAGATCGCAGTAAATCCTCTATGTTCGGAACAGACAGTGCTCTACTTATGAATGATCTGTCTAATGGTTGTGCGTGCGCAGGCCACGACCTGCAATTATACACCCGAAACAAACGGCACAAATCGCGCACCATCGCGCCGCCCCCGCCTCTGCGAGCTGTCCCGTGCATCCGTTTTAATTATTGCGCGCATTGTTCATCACACTGAATGGACATGACTCAAATAATCTCTGTTTGCGTCACATCGTTTTGTTGGGGACTATGTATTTAACCTGCTGTGATATCCAACGGAAATGAACTTCCCAATTAACAGGCGAATTTTATACAAAGATACACTGTCAAGCTAAGTAGATCATTAGCTAGCGAATAGATTATATAATTCATTGATAACATCATTACCAATGAAGGGCGCCCGGTTACAAATTACATAATTGAATTCATTATTAAGTAAAACACGCCAACATAATTAGACGTGTCATGATGTTTCATCACGTTTTTATTTTTTGATGAGACGTTTTCTCATTCTATTTTGTCAGGTCAAATCAAAATACAACATGACACTTGGCTCTACCCTTAAGAAATACGTGAGATAATGAAGAGGGTACACCTGCGACTTCCGGTCACTTGCCATTCCGTAAAGGACATTACCGAAGCGTGAAAATCCGTTACGAACCCTATTTTATAACGTCTCATCCGTGAGAATGAAAGTGTCCGTTACAAGACCCTTCTTAACCTAGTGGTTGCCGTCACACACACTACACTTCACTTTCAGTTTCCTTAAGAAGGTTTGTTATTATGAATTCAAAACAAAAAGCAATAAAAACAGCTTTGTTTGCGCTTGAGCTGCGTCTCGAGTGAGTCTGTACTTCATGTCTGTTTAGCTTAAGAACGAATTTACGAACACGTGTGAAACGTAAATATACGCAAAATTTAAGTAGTCTTTGTGAACCAATCAACACATGAATCAGACTAATAAAAGAAGTTAAGTACATTGATCTTATTCTGCGAAATCAATCAAAATACTTAGATACTAATAAGATTAATGACCTCAAAATAGTCAAAATTATTCTGAAAGTTTATCAAACGGAAAATAAACAAAGAATTTGTAAAAGTGTAATTTAATTGGATTAAAACCCGCACCATTAAATATGTGACAACACAAGTCATGTTCCTAATAAGGAAGTTCTTACTTATTATCTCTATTATCCTGTTGGTGCTTGGATAATTTTAATTATTTAATCTCATTAGAAATCAACAAAGATTGTTCTTATTTTTACGTAGGAAGCATTCGTTTCAAAAGTTTAGACAAAAAGA
Source organism: Autographa gamma (assembly GCA_905146925.1). Lineage (NCBI taxonomy): Eukaryota > Metazoa > Arthropoda > Insecta > Lepidoptera > Noctuidae > Autographa > Autographa gamma. Next base: position 7,002,156 of record LR989858.1, read on the forward strand.
AAATAGGTAGCTATACTATTTTTTTTTGTCAGCCTGTAATAGATAGACCTAATTAAAAGTTAAAATACAATGCACCCACAATAGGAGTCACTCCATAACTTTGACCATTAGTAGGAACAACTCCCATTGAACCACATTCTGCTTAGTTGCTTAAAAAATATGCGCAAATATTAATAATAGTACCTAAATATTGCTTAATGACATGTGTTCAATTGAATAGTAGCAATTAATTAATTTATTGTTTTAGTGCAAACTGGGGTGTAGCTTATGGCAAGAAGGATTGGAAAATTCATGTCAAATCGTTTGCGTAAGTAATCATTTTCATATGTGAATAATATTGACGATGTTGAAAACTAACCCTAGAATTTCTTTGCAGAATGTTACATCGGAAACTGTTTTTTCGCGGGAACTCTACTGTGTGATGGGATGCAATGAGGCTTTGAATACTTACTTTCAAAAATTAAGGGGTGCGTTGAATTAACTTGCCAAATGTCTAGCATTTTTATCTTACACAGTGTGTTAAATAACATATCTTTTTCAACAGAATTGATCGGGATTCCTACCGCCCCGGCCTTGGTAGCTGATAGTCTGACTGCCACCTCTCTCTCCTTAGTATGGGAAGCACCCAATCTAGGCAACCTAAGCTATATGGTGCAATGGCGTTACGAAGAGTTACCGGGCACATGGCAATACTACTCTAACACTAGTCATTCGGACCAGTCCATCATTCACGTCGATGGTTTACGGCCTTACACTAAATATAGGGTATGAGAACGTTTTTTGTACAGTCGACTCTACTCTTAGCCTTTTTTGTGACGTGTTTTTAAAATTACCCTTTTTTATCAGTTTCGAGTGGCCATATTCCTATCGGGTCGCGGCGGGACCGGTGAGCCTGTTTACTCAGCGCCTTCAGTAGTGATCTCAACGTTGGAGAGTGGGAAACCTAGTTCAGCTCCGTCGTCCCTTCGCGCCGCTGCTCCGGATCCAAGTCGAGTGGCCATCTCCTGGGAGCCAGGCCCGTTTCCTAATGGACCTCTTATATCCTATGTATTGCGACTTACAAATACACAGCCGAATACGAACGATGCTCTCGAGGTACTTATACAATTTGATAAATTAATAGCAAACGTTTTCCTCCAAACACCGTTCATTAATTCAATTGGTATTTTCAGGACATGCCAGCATCGAACAACACTTTGTTTTACATGTTTCAAAACTTGTCTCCGGCTTGTGAGTACGAAGTTTCAGTTGCTATGCGTAATGCAGTTGGGGAAGGACCAAGAGCTTACGTTCGAATATCCACGCCTCCTTTACCTACTTGTAAGTCCTTGGGATTTTGTTGTAACATAGTTTATACTAAACCGTCTGAGTTATAAAACTTACGTGTTTGTATTGTTTACAGCCGTTCCTAGTCAGCAGCCCATTTTAATATTAGGTGGAGAACAAAATATCCTAGCAGCTCCCGCAAATGATATGTTGTCTGATCCTGTGGAGTTATACAGCACTGAACATTCCATTTCAGGTAATTTGCTATATTGTAATGTACTTCTTACTAAAGTTTCAAAATATATGTAAAATATATCGGTGATCAATTAAACAAAAATACATTTAATATTATTGTTTTTAGGTGTTGGTTTGGATATATCAAGTGACTCTCTTTTCATCTCTGTATCAAACGGTTACGTATATCGTAGCTCCCTTTCTAAAAAGAGTACTTCTGAACCGATCCTGACAGCTGAAAACATATCTTACAAACCTCAAGACTTATCAGTAGATTGGTTGAATCGACACTTGTATGTTCTTGGCGAAGTTTACTACACGAAAGAAGGTTGGGCGAACATGACGTTTTTCTCAAATTGGGAAATAATAAGATGTGACTTCGATGGCAAGAATCAAATTGTTGCGTTATCTGGCTTTAATTCACGTCCGATACATTTTGAAGTCGATGCTTATAATGGGTAAGTTTGTTACATATAAGTTTATGTTACTTAAGCTTTATATACATATAATTGTTTGCTTTATAATTAATCTCTTTACACATTTTTAGGTATTTATTCTGGGCTCAACAAGGAGGGGACCGTGGAGGTCTGTACAGACTCGACTTAGCAAATATATCTAACGGCGTTCGTCACGATGCACCCCCAGAAATAATAGTTCGTGATGCCCATTTAGGAGCTTTTACTGTAGACCATGCAGATTTTAGAATACTTGTAGCACATCTTAGAAGGAACACAGTTTTAGCTGTGTCTCTAGATGGGTAAGTAGAAAATGCAATAAATAAAAAATAACATCATTTTCTAAAAGTCACTAGTTTAATTCTACATTTTCTTTCAGACGAGAAGTTGCCGATTTTCGTGCGAATACCCAAACTCCGATGTTTTTATCGACGCGTTCCATAGCGTACGCGAGCGGTCTTTTCTACTGGACGAATGGCAAAGAAATGTTAACTGAGGAGTACCATGAACAAAGCGACAGTTACTTCCACAACGAATATCCTTTAGCTTATAATACTAAAACAATTGCAACACGTCAAGTGTTGGTCGCTTTACGGAGCTGTCAGCCGATACCGGTGCCAGTGAATCCCCCTTTAGGTCTGCAGAGTGTGATGGGAATCAATCGTGCGAAGGTATCGTGGTCGCCACCTCACCTGTTGGGCCACCAAGGAAGTGGGGCGTGGCAGCAATGGACCTATCATCTTCAACTAACGCATGTTGGAACTGGTGATGTTATTGATATGTAAGTCTCGTACAAGGAAGATTTTTTTTCATTATACAGTTTTTTTGTGTTTGCTAAATTATGTGATTGCTTTCAGCAAAAATATTAACGAATCCATTTGCATTGTGGAAAATTTAAAACAAGACGCCGAATATGTGATAAGAGTCGCTGCTGTTACCGAATCTGGCTCAGGTAAAGTATTTTAAATCAATCGGTAATAACTATACAATAATTATACACTTATTACGAATACTGACTGACGCAATTTGTAGGTCCTTGGTCTTCTGAATTCGTGGGCAAAACTCTGGCATCCTCGCCAAACACACTTCATAGTACTTTGTTATGGTCTGGCCCTGATGGACTTTTACAAACTGATCTAACTGGAGACAATCTTCAGATCCTTATTCACAGGTGAGATAAACTATGACTAAGTATGTAAATGTAGAGATAGATTAGATTATATTTGTTGCTAATCATTTATTTTATTTCAGAGCTCATTTAAAAAACTTTCACATCACCGATATTTCTTGGTATCGTGACAAACTTTACTTGGTCACAAACGCTTCAACCGTAATGTGGTATAACACCACATCACACGAAAAAGGTTTTATGTCAAACATGGACAATGTCGGGAGTCTAGCCGTAGACTGGGTCGGCAAGAAAATTTACTGGTCAAATCCAAAACAGCAATTGGTAAGGAGACCTAAAGAACTGCATGCTAGAAATATATCTACAATTGTTTAATACCTACAACACTGCAAAACTGATTTCTCTAGATCACTCGAGGCAATTTAGACGGAGGTAATCGAGAGCCAGTACCAATTGTGACTGTGGCTAAAGAACTTACAATAGACTCGTTAGGCGCCTACATATACTGGAATACAGGCCACGCGGTGGAGGCGGCCAGACTAAACGGCGAGAATAAAATGATATACTATCCGGCGCAGTTGTTTAGTGGCAAACAAGGTAAAATTAACCCTAAATTACCCAAATTATTATACGTCATAGGACTTATAGATAAAGCTATTATTAAAACTACAATTTTGTTTTAGTAATGGGGCTTACGGCAGACTTGGAAAAGAAATGGCTTTATTGGTTAGTACGAAGCTACGATGGTTCAGAACTTCATCGTGCTCCTACCGCAGATCAAATATCCCATGGAATTAGTGAGGTAAGTCGGTAAGGTCTCTTCATACTGTTTTTTTGGTCGACCGCATTCCGAATACGACTGTATTACAAAGCTGTAAGACTTATTTTTGTTTCTGTTTTTTTTCCTTCGTACTACCGTCTTTTGTTTTATCTCCTTTCTGTCTGTACATATTTTACCAAACCAATATTGTTGTAGGTTTCTGGTTCGCTGGTGACCAGGTTGTCAGGCTCTGCTACGCTCGGTCCATTATGCTACTTCAGCGGCCGACTCGTGTGGGTGCAAGATGCATCTAGGGCAGTTGTGTCGGATCTAGCTGGAAGATATACAGCGGAGCTAGTGCCAAGAGTACATGTCATCGCAGTTCGAGACCCCACCTTACACGCTCATAGTGGTAATTATTATTTTCTATACCCTTTCTCATAATACTAAGTAGTCCTTGCAAAACATTCTATAAATGGCCTGTAATATACCTACCAGCTAAAATACCCCTTAATATTGAAAAAGTTTTGGTATATTGATTCTTCGAGCATCGAAAAATTCTATGAACACTACAGATATTCATTCCCTTAAGAAAAAATAAATATTAAAATTATTTACTACTACTTTCCAGAATCCTTAATAGCTATCCCCGAAACAATAAACTCTTCATCAATCAAAGTGGTAGGCGAATGGGACAAGTTCAACGTGACGTGGGACCCCGCCACGCGAGTCAACGTCAATCATAGCAGAGTTTATTACGACGTCAACCTGCACTTCCCAGGACAGTACAAAATTGAGGTAAGTACTAGCTAATTTAATATCATTGTGTTGAGCAATTTAGCTGTTGGTAACTCAGCATTCGAATAGAAGCCGACATGTTAAATTTCTCTTGTGGTTTTAAAGATGGATACCTACCTATATTTCTGCCATCAATCGGATACGAATGTACCTATCTATATAATGTTAGATAAATAACAAAGATGGCGACGACATTTCATGTAAAAAGGTATATTGTATTTAAGGTATCAAGATAGTCATGGTAACGAGTCATGAGACTTTAGGGAAGTCATAAAAAATAACTCAATCTTTCAACGAAATCACTGCATAATATTTTTATGTGCGTATTTAACACATAGAGAACCGTAGAAGAATCATGGGTGGAGGTAGAATCGGTATCCGTAGCGCCGTACTCCAGCATGGAGGCGACGGTCCGCGCTCACACGCACTGGGGCGGGGGCGCGGCGGCGAGGGCGCGGCTGCACTCGCCGCAAGCACCGCCATCCGCGCCTAGAGCGCCCAGGATATATGTGCAGCCTGCTCGAAGGTATGTTAATAGCTCTCCAGCTTTTAAGGTCCCGGGTTCAGTCCCGGACGGGTCATGAATTTTCTTCTTTGTACATTGACCTTTGCTGTCTCCGAATAACAGTGCAGCTTTAAGCTATGTATGTGATGTTGTCCACATTTGCTTAAATATTGCGCTGTATAGTGTAAATATGCGCGATTTCTTGACGTTTACATGTTGCGAAAGAACAGAAGTAGATGCATAAGATAAAGTTTTCTACACACCAACAACTGAAGATGTATCTTTAGCCTACAAGGTGGTCTCAATCAATTTAATATTTATATGTACATATACTTTTAATATATGCCTTGTGGAAAACAGGTTATATATTTCTATTATAACTTTCAAGTTAATAGTACTTTTCTAAAGCACCTGCATCGCGTTAATTACTTTTAACAAATAATTAACAAAAACATTTTAATTCATTAAGAAAACTAACATCCAATATCTTAATTTTCGTTCCCAGCGGTGGACCTCTATCAGCCATCTTCCGTTGGGGCAGTCCGGCCCGCGCGAACGGCGTGATCCGCGGCTACGACGCTCAGTGCTGGGTGACGGGCACGGACTCTGTCTCACCGACCAAGCCGTCCGCCTGCGCTGACGCACACCTCTCACCTTCACATACGCAGCTCATGCTGAGGGATCTGACGCGAGATAGTAAATACTACTTTCAGGTGAGTGAGGGCTTTTTGCTTAGAAAATTTACTGCCTGCCTATTAACTGCAAATTTCAATACCATAATATTTAGAAATCGGTTTTCCGACTAGAGATTGGAGTTTAACGTAACTTGTTTGGCATGTAAGTCAAAATTCCATCTTAGGCATTAAACTATATACAGAAATGTTATTGAAATTGTATGTTAGTATTTTCGTCAAACAGCAACATGATGATCCCTTTTATACTCTGGTCTAAGACTTTTCGCAACTTTTTTTGTTCCCTTTTGTAAGTTACACATACAAAGCTTGGTAACTAAATAAATGAAAAATACTTTTAGCTTTCATTGTATGTGATGCTGATTAATAACTGTTTCTAGGTCCGAGCTCACACAGACGCAGGTTTTGGACAATATTCAGAAATAGTTTCAACATCGTCCGACGAAATCAACCCCATACCAAAAGTGATGGTGTCCTCGCAAGAATCGATTAAAATAATCGATTTGGACTCCGGCGAGAGTGAAATGATTCCCAAAAGTACTGGAATTCCTGTCGACTTTGCTGTCAACATTGAAGAAAATATTGTTTACTGGGTCAACAATTTGGAAGAAATATTTTCATCCAGAATTGACAGCAGTAGTCATTTCAAGGTAAATAATTACAAAATATGTTCAACTTAGTTGTTTCGTAAAAACCATAAGCTAATTCTGCCCTTTAACTGTTTTAGCTAACATCTATTAATGGTTCAGCAAGTAGTATGTGCGTAGATTGGGTCAGTAGGTCCGTTTATTGGACTCAGCTGGAAATAACATCGATTGAGTCTTACGTCACCTACCGAGCGGATCTTGGAATGCCTAATACACGACCACATCTCACTAGGGTAATGGCAAGAAAACAACCTGTTTACAGCCTTCAAATAGCACCATTACATCGGTAAGTACTGCAGTCCTAGCGAACATCAAAAATGTTGACACTCAAAACGTTCACACTAAACCATTTTTTCACTTTTGTAGGTCATTGTTCTGGTATGAGGAAAGTGGGCATCCAGGTTTAGGCACGATAATGACGTCATTCGTTAACGGTTCTGATGTAAGAACATTCTTCGGTCATTCAGAAGCATCCGGCCGAAACTGTAACTGTCCTGAAAACCCACAAGTGGCGAGGGCTTTCGTTATCGATATGACAAGAAGTAGTAATTACGATCTCTACTGGATCGATCCTTGGGTACATCACATTATTGCTGCCGATATGGAAGCTTGCAAATGCAGGATTGTCGTCGATGCCACTGAAAAGAAAAAGTACGGATTTACACCCATGTCGATCGCGGTCGATAGCCGATATGTCTACTGGTTTAATTCCACTCAAAAAGAAATATTCTATACGACCAAACATCATAAGACTAAAATCGAAGAGAGGAAAACTGCTTATGGTTACAAGATCATGGCTTTAGATCCTGGAAATCAACCGTACCCTCCGACAACGTGTTTATTCCCTAAAATACAACATTTAAGACCTAGAGTTATATCTAATTCGGCAAACAGCATAACGCTACATTTACCACCTGTAGAAAAACCAAACCGATGTCACGGTTTAGAGTATGAAATGTCGACAACGGAATATACGGTGCTTTACCGAGCTCAAATGAAGAATGACACCTCGATATGTGATAAAGAATCTTGTCCTTACATCACTACCACACATACAAATGTAGTGATCAATGACTTGAAGCCGTTTACAAACTACACAGTGATATTGGAAGCCACCAATTATTACGCGAAGTTGAACGAAGTTAAACCTCTCGTTGGTATGCCGTTGATATTGCAAACTGCCGCAGAAGGTAATTTTGATCTTCAAAAAATACTTTATACGGTACGGCCGACGTAACTTGGCACCTCTAGAAAGGGCCACAATGTATCCCTGTCCCTGTTGCAAGCGCCGCACTTATATATTGCATGATGCTATCACTATATTTCATCTCTTTTTAGACGCGCCAAGTTATATTGACCACACTGTACACTACATAGCTACATATTGATTTGAATATACTAAACTTTTGATTATATTTCAGCGCCAACGGCTCCCAAAGACGTGACGGGTATGGTTTTAAGTCCAGTGCTAGCTCATGTGGAATGGAAACCAGATCCGGGTCTCTCTTATGAAGTCCATTGGCAAACAGAAGACTCGCCGTCTTTAATGCCACACAAATTAAAAGGTACCAATACATAACACGACTAATTTAAGTAAAATGTCACTAATTTGATTCTACGGTTCACTGCTTTTCTTTTCTGGCTCTTTCTGGCCCGGCTTTCACACGGGATCATTTGACATAATGCCTGTTTAGAATTGGTCAACTGATCCCGTGAGAACTGTTTACAGATCAGTTGACTAAAGAGCCATTTTCCGATCTTATGCATATTTTTTTTCTGTGACTTACTGATTTTTATGTATCTGAACAGAACACAACACATTCGAAGTATCGGAAGGTCGCAGCGCCAACCTAACCCGCTTGTCTCCGAGCACGTCTTACACGGTGTGGGTGCGAGCTCGGTCCAACCACAGCGCGGTCACCGCGGACTCGCCCGCGCTCCGCCTGCGTACTTACCCGCCGCCGGCGATGCTGGCACTGAAGAATGTTACCCCCTATGAAATACACGTGCTGTGGCCTCCGCCGACTACTTATCAATTGCATCAGTGAGTACTATTGTATTTTAATAATAAACTACAGGTAAAAATTGTCTAGAATGGCTACGTTTATTAAGCACTAAGTCTAAAAAGTTTCGAGCTGTCGATGATACGTTAAAAGCAAACTACGGGAGCTGAATGAAAATCAGGACTAATGACAAACTTCCTAATATTTAATTTTATCTCTTGTGTAAAGTTACGAAAAAACTAATGTTAGCACGTGAAATGAGGACTGCCACGTATTTTCAAGCGACTTCAAAAAAAGGAGGGGGTTCTTTATTATATTGCAGCCATCAGGGAGTTAAACATCTATACCTACTCCTTTACCTCAAATTATAATCTACTAACATCATATCCTCTTCAAAACCAGGTTCAAAGTGGAGTTCACAGAAGCGACTCCGTCCACCAGTCCATGGAAGGCATGCGACCGCGACGAGCGTGACGTGTGGTCAGCTAAGGATCTGCGGCCGCGAACACGCTACCGGTTCAGAATACGCTTGCAGTACGTCGCGCACGCCCCGCCGTACTACTGGCCGCATGACGACCGCTTTACTTTTGAAACTCTAGGTATTGAACATATAAGTTTACTTTAAGATTTTTTATTTTGTTAGTGGTTTCCAAAACTGAAGGAAATGTAACTTTCTATAAGTCGTATAAGAACAAGTTAAGCATAGGATATTCAAAATCTCTAAATGCTTTGGGACATGAGAAATGAATGGAGCCGTTTATGAATAATAACAATACAAGTATGAACTGTATTAACCTTTAGGATAACAATTTAATATTTAGTGAAAAATATTGTTTTCATGATCCAAGCGATGCATAAAATAATTACTTTACGACAGTGTAAAATTACAAAGACTTTTCTCTTTTTTCTTTACATCAATGCTCAACTCCTTTTTCCTTCCATGGTTCCAAAAGACCAACCATGTTTTGAAATGTAACCCTGTCTATATTCTGTACCATTTTGTTCAGGTGACGTACCCGGTCCGCCCGGCCCGCTGCGTGTGGAAGGCGTTGGCGATCGAGTGTTGCGCGTCTGGTGGACGGAACCCGATCCTCGGGGGTCTTCTATCATCGACTACCGTGTGTGGGGACGGCCGCAGAATAGGTAAGTGGCTAACAGACTACTCTATACATAATGTCCTAATAATTTACAAAATAAGAAGCAAACGCCTGTTTGTTCTGGTTTCACCTAGCTTCAAATGCATGCTGTTTATTTTGCGAACAAAAACTATTTTTGACTTTCATTCCTCTTTCCATATCTTTTCCCAGTTTTAGGAAAAACAACCTCAGAAGATGTTCAAATTTCACTATAGGTCAACTGATAAAACTATCGTATATTTTTTAGGATTGCACAGAACAATGACAACATTACAAAGAACCTCAGTGAGCTGTTGCCAGCTAATCTACCCTCTGATATTGACGACAAGATGAAAATGCGCATCGCAAAGGAGGGACTTGAATTGCTTCACAATGGAACTGGTAAGTTACTGTGTTGTTTTTCTTTGATTACTAAGAATTATAAGTCTTTATATAGAACACACGTTATGTTCCTAAACATTAGTACAAAGATAGAGATGGATAATAATAGGTAGGTCGGTGGGTAAACGCTAGGTGGCTCAGAACGAACGTTAGCGCGCTTTTCCACCCAGAGAAGTTAGATGCTACTACGCCGATACTCGTTCTGTCCAGTAGTCAACTGCCACTGCGGGTTCGATCCCCTAGCTACAAACAAATGTGTTACCCTAGAGTGTTGTTCTCATTTTAGGTATTATGTGGGTCTATGTAATTTATTTAAATTACATAGACCCACATGGTACCTAAAATTGAAAAATCTCTACATCCAACACATTTCAATTGACAACATCCAGTATAGAAGTTGATTTAGTGGTTAGATAACCTATTTTATATATTGCCTCGGGTGTGGGTGTTTGTGGTACCTTCTTTGTTTCTGAATTCCGTAATACAAGTTTGGGTTCAGAGCAATGTATGTTCTGTTGTCTGCATTTGTTTATTTCTTAAACAGAAACATACTGGCTGCTAAGCGGCGGGTCAGTAGGCGCGGGCTGGGTGGCTCGCGTGCAAGCCCGCAACGCGCACGGCTGGGGCGCGCTGTCGGCGGCGGCGGCGCTGGACGCGGGCGCGCTCGCCCCGCCACGCCCGCCCGCCGCCGCGCTCGCGCTCGCACTGCTGGCGCTCTTGGCGTTGCTGCTCGCCGTAGCTGCTGCCGTCTTCTATGGTACGTATGTGGAAGAACAAGGACAGAAATAACCCAGACTTCATATAGGTTTATGTGGATATATTAGGTTGCAGTTTGACTAACAATTTGGATGCGCTTAAGGGGCGTTGCCGGTAGTGTGATGTTAAATTACCCTTAGCCATCCTCAATCATGTGTTATGTTATTAAAAAATAAGCTCAATCTAACCAAGTTTTTATCTCTCTTAATAACCTCGCCGTATTACAGTTGCCACAAAATACAAAAAAAAAATGAACTAATGTATTTTTTCTGATTTTCACATGTTTTTTTTTATATAATTCAACAGCTTACAACAGTCGGGCTAGGAAGAAGGCAGCTATCGAGAATCAAATCCCCACCAATCCAATTAGAAGAGGTCCTGATGTGGAACTTGCGACCTTAAGACAACTACCGACGAGACATTCTACTAATATACTATACAATCAGGCGAGTATTCTAATAACACCATGTTATATTCTCCCCACACCAAGAACTGAAGGTGTACGCATTATAAAGGAGTGTAAAAGAGAGAGAGCTATACAGACAGATTTCTCCATCTACTTTTCACAAGGATACATGGATAGCTATAAAAATCTATGAGATCTTTAATAAATAGCTCATCTTTTGTCGTAACCCATTCTAAAGCGTTTCCAATCATCTATATAGTTGATTGACTTGTTTCCTTTTTTACATTTTCAGGGGGTCCATTGCCCTACAGACGCCGAATTGGCGAGTTTGCCTCACATCCGCCGCGAACAGATAACGCTGAGCAAGTTCCTGGGCTCTGGTGCTTTCGGCGAAGTATTCGAAGGTGTTGCCAGGCAAATCAATGGCAGTACTGCTGATACAAAAGTCGCTGTTAAAGTAAGTTTTTAAATACCCGTCTGTATATAACTAAACCCTGTTAATAAGATACTTAAAAGGAGCTAAATTATTTGTACTTATTTATTTGCTAAATACTAAGTTCGGGGAATATGAATGTTTGCGCGTTCCCTCAGCCATTATCCAGTGGGATATCATAGACGAAAATAAAACTTGTATTTCCGCACCTTAGATTAATATTTCTTTACTGACAGTCCACTATGTTAAAAGCAATCAAACACGTTTATATTTACAGACATTACGGAAGAGTGCAACGGAACAAGAGAAGACCGAGTTCTTGAAGGAAGCGGCGCTGATGTCGAACTTCAAGCACGAGCATATTCTGCGGCTCCTCGGCGTGTGCCTCGACAACGACCCGAACTACATCATCATGGAACTCATGGAGGGAGGCGACTTACTCAGCTACTTAAGGGCGAAAAGAGTTTCACTGGTAAGAAAATATATTATTTTCTTTAATCTTTGGTACATTATCTGTTCTTTGAAATAATCACCCGATCCGATACTTGAAGAAAGTCGCTGTTTCAAAGGGCAGCGTCTTTTCGGTACCTACCGTATTATAGCGAAAATATTAGTAAGGAGTTAAGCAATAGACCAGTGCAACTTATGCGGTCATTGTTGAAGAAAGTGTTTTTCGTCTTTAAAACAACATGATATAAGCTTTTAAGAGCTCAAACTTACATACTAATACTTACTTCACAATGAGATATTAAAACAGATTTATGTCTTTATCCACAGTACACTCCAGAATCCCTAACCCTACTGGACTTACTGAACATGTGTGTGGACGTGACCAAGGGCTGTCGTTACTTGGAGGAGATGCACTTCGTTCACCGCGACCTCGCCTGTCGCAACTGTTTGGTGGCCCACCGCGCGAATGGCAGAGTTGTCAAGATAGGCGACTTTGGACTCGCTAGAGATATTTACAAGAATGATTATTATAGGAAGGAGGGGGAAGGTAAGACTCGTTTAATTTGTGCTATATATTTTACCCTATTTTAACGCTGACGTCTATTTTCTCTGAAGTTACGCTTAAAGTTTGCAATTCTTCCAAAATGCACAAATTATTCTATTGAAACATAGTCTTTGTTTTATATGTACATCAAAAGATAATATAAAATTATGTGACTCATATAATACGATCCTATTGTAAAATATTTTTTGTTGTTTTTATCCAGGTTTACTGCCAGTGCGATGGATGGCGGTAGAATGTCTAGTGGACGGAGTATTTTCTTGCCAATCTGATGTATGGGCGTGGGGCGTCCTATGTTGGGAGGTAACAATCACATTGCTAAATTGAATCAAGCTTTTCCATTTACTATAGTTTTTTTTTGTTCTATATATTAATGAGTTATTTCTGTTGTATTCAGGTGTTATCACTGGGCCAGCAGCCATACCCAGCGCGGACGAACCGACAAGTGCTGTCCTACGTCAGAGCCGGGGGGACACCTGACCGCCCGCCCAACTGTCCATCGGCCTTGTAAGACCCTCAAAACATATAATTTACATAATTCTCTTTTTTACCCTGCAGGTGATTCGACACCGAAAGCAAATGATTCCGTTTTTTTAACTGGTGTTTATGATATTTTTATGAACTTGGTATATATGACGTGTATCATCTTTTCTACAACTATTGCGCCACATTGTATTTATTTTAATCAAGTATTCTTAGTATACTCCAATTAATGACTATTTTCCAGAGTACTTTCTGGTCTCCTTTGGCTTCCAGTACCATAAGAAGCAACTGTATTTCGACCTCCAGAAACCAATTTACTAGGGATCCTTTTGCATATTATTACGTTATTTAACAACTTTATTTACATTGTTCTTGAATCCCCAGCTACGACTTACTTCAAAAATGCTGGAGCTACTCGGCGGAAGGGCGGCCGTCGTTCCGGCACTGCCTGGAGGTGGTCCGCACGCTGCGCGACAAGACCTCGCCCAACATCACGCTCACCGCCACCGCCACGCCCGCGCCGCACTACCTCACGCTGCTCGGAGACGGTAAATAGTCATACTACCTGTCATGTCATATCATAATCATCATCATGTTTCATAATCATCGGCAAAACATGCATGATTTGCAGTAAAATAAACATGGAAATATATAAAAATACTTTTAGATGACTTTTCATTTTCTATTGTAATAAAATAATATTATTCGTCGGAATCCGTCCTTTCTTTACACAAGGGATCACAATACTTTTGAAATTAATGTAAAGCAATGCCTTTGTAAAGCTGATGGAATTTTAATGCTATTTATTAACATTCCATTCCATTACCACATTAACTAATTCACCTACATTGTATCAAATGTGAAATCTGCATGTATACAAAATAATATGATGTCTGAACAAAACTGCTTTAAAAACTAAAAAAATGATAAACTAACCAATATTATTGTGCATGGCCTGCATGTTCAGATGCCGTCGACAACCGCACCTACCTATTGGACGAGAATGACAACGCCTGCTTAGGTTCGTTACTTCATTGAATGTTATCATTAGTCAACATCATTATCATGAACATAGTAATGAGAACATGTTATGTTATCTACACAGATGAAGACTTCCCGGAGCACCACATGGAGCCGTCGCGGCTGCTGCCCGAGCGGGCTCCGAAGTACTTGGAGCTCATGTACGACAGCGACTCGAACCACGGCACCGTCTGCGACGGGTACGAGATACCCCGAGCACCCATCACGTACATGCCTCCCTTCTCAAGGCATAGCATCGTGGGCGTCGCACCAAATAGACTGATCAAACCACCGCTGTACAGAACACATTCCTTGCGAACTCACACGCGACCGCCAAACGCCACAATCATTCCATTACGGAATGGTATAGTAAAGCGGGCATCGCTCTGCGAAGAAATTAGTTCTCGCGAACCAAGAGCGAGCTCTTCACGACAGCAGCCGCGTGTGGACCTAGAGTTCGACAAACACGTATTTAAGACTCCATTTTGAACTGTGATATTAGAAAAAATATGATGCAATGTGTAAATTTTTCCACCGAAAGAGGATGCCGTAGGATTTAGGTGAATATTTAATATTATTTATTTTCACTAGATTACAATGTAAATAGAGGTGAATGAATTCGTTGTACATATTAGCATAAGCAGAGGTACGGCGATAAACGCCACTTTAGGATACATTTATACAAGATAACATGTAAATGCATTTATTAAAAATCACTAAATAAATATATTGCCTTACGATTTAATACTTTTATTTTTAGCGTTTTATATAAATTGATCAAGCAAATCAAACATCTGTTTTTATCTTCTGTTGGCTTTTTAATAATACAATTACTGAAATGTAATTACCCATCGCCCAGCTATTTTATTTTAGGTACTTTAATTATTTTTCAGGCAGACACAATAAAAAAACAACAAGTTTAAGTATATTTTTATTTAATAAACGATTAATTTACTGACTACTTAAATATTTTACAACCAACTATGAAATTAAGTGTCCTTAGACAAGCTATAAGTCTAATATGCCTTTCAGAGTGCATATTAATTACGTAGGTTATTGTAACCTCAATGTACGTAACGTACATGGTATCCATTTAGAAATAAATGGTCTGGTTACCTTATAAAACCATTAAAATGAAAATAGCGTGGTTTTATAAGGAATACACAAGTCGCATAAATTTAAGAATAAATTTTACACGAAAATATGGAACTGACCAGTTGCCTTCAGTATAGCTAACAATATTAAACACCAATTTTATCTAACATCTATACAAAAAGTATATATTTTGATTATTTATTTAAAAGTCAATTATGACCAACCACGGTATTAATTAATAAAGATGTGCAAGTTTATCGAGTAAAATTGAAAAAAGAAATTTATCTGAGTTATAATTTTTAACTAATAGTTTTAGTAGTGTCAGATTCATCATAATTTTCAATAATAAAACGAGGTAGGTAAATTATTCGACGAGATACCACGTCTGCAGTCATAGCGTAGATACAGAAAAAAAGTAGAAATAAAATATACTTTCCTAAACTAAATAAAAAATCTCTAAGGTATCTAACTTAATGTTATTTAGTCACCATCTTCTGCTATCTCTTGTTTGACCCTTTTCTCGTGTTTCAACTGTTCGGTGGTGGTGACATTGCCGCCGATAGCGGGGGGATCCTGATTATCGTCGTCCTGAGCATCGTCTTTACTGTTCTCATGAAGCAACACATATTCCCGCTGGGAGAACCCGAACTTGACAACGTCACGCTCAAGCAACTCCACGTATCGACGCGGCTCAATCTTCTTATTGTTGACGAAGGTGCCGTTAGCTGATTCTGTAAGAATAAGACTTATATAACTCCAGTCATGTACATGTATTATTATGGCAATGAATAAACCACCATTTTTATAAGTAACTAGGTTTGATATTGTTTACAGTAGCATACAGTACCCTAACTAAACCTTTTATGGTGTTCAAGGAAACTCCATACCATATTTTAGGCGATTGCGTGTATATTACTAGGATGTATTTCATCAACTTACCAAGATCAATGACGTAGGGCCTGACCCTCCGGCCCTGCGTGCCGTCGGGGCGGGTGAAGGGCGTGGCGCGGTACTGCAGCGCCGAGTGCTGCTTGCTGATAGACGGGTGCTCCAGCGCTATGTCCACTACCTTCTTGTCGCGACCGATAAGGAACGCCGACTGTCGGTGAATGTACAAGATCGGTAAAGCCTTGTCACCTTTGAATGGATAGAATCTGTAAAGATAAATAAAATTTTCTTTAGTCATTTACTCTAAAACACTAACATGAGAACCTAAAAAAGACACACTAATGATGCCTTGCCTTGCACATATTATTATGATTAGACTTCACAACTTATAAGGGCAAAATTGCAATTACATAATTTTTTTTAATTGATTTTTCTTTCTGTGCTTAATTAGTACAAGCTATAAACCCTATTTTGCACAATAAAATATGTTTCCTGTGTATGTACCTCCATCTCCTTTTAGGTTGTTTAGCGTCTTCCGGCTCAGTATACTTGATCACTACTCCGTTGACGGTGTTAGCATCGGCCGTCAGTTTACCAGACAGACCGAAGTTTGGCTTCTCTTTATCAGCCGGAGTTTTCCCATCTTCTTTCTTCACGTCTTCCTTACCCCAGCTGTATTCTTTGTTGTCTTCTGCGTCGGCAAATCTGTAGTTCAATACCAATTTTAATAAATAAAGTGTACTTCCGTAGTAATAATTATGTAGGTAAACTTTTGTAGTTGATAATGTGTGCACAAGTGTTCAAATTAAACTTATATGAAAATGACACTGTTTAACTCTACATATAATTTAATATCAATTATGTGAATTATATTTTACGCGTCATATTTCTTTATTTTATTATTTTAGCTACATGAGATTCAAAGGAAATCTTAAATTGTCTTGCATTTTAGTGTATGACTTTACTAACCTCGTCTTCCGATCTCGCGCTCTAGGCTCAGATTTAACTTGAGGTCTGCTACGTTCAGGATTTCGGTCATCATCCCTTGCGGGTCGCTCCCGCCTCTCGTCGCCGCGCCCCTCCCGGTACCGTTCCTCCCTTGGCTCCGGCCTCTCTGGCCTCTCCGGCCTCTCTTGCCTCTCTGGTCGACGCTTCTGCTCTTTGAAGCGCTCTTCTTGACTTCTAGATCTAGAACGTTCTCTGTAATAGGAAGATAGGTTGGATATATATCGTTTGCGGTACTGATGGCCAAATAAAGGGGACTTAAAATATAGTTGTTATTTATGAATATGATGTTGTTTCTATTTCATTCCCTAAATATAATTTCTTTTTTATCGAGCAGTAATTTGATCTTAGGATTTTTCTACTATATTTTAACATACTCTATTATAACAAAAATATAACATACTATAATATTTAGAAAGTATTTTATTACATTACTATAGTTGATGGTATTTACCTAGTGTTAGAAGCTGAAGGCTTGTCTGGTCTTCCAGCTGTGCTCATGGGCTTCTCACGACGAGGTTCGCGTGGCCTGCAACCGATAAACATCACAACTGATCAACTGAACACACACTTCCTCTCATAGACGAGTTACAATGGCCATCAAGTGCAATCTGATATTCACCACATTTATTATATTCAAGCTTAAACAAAAATACAACCAAAGTACTTTAAAATTGTTTTATACAACTGAAATTTTACCTAAAATAAAGCCCTACCAGAAATCCTTTTATCTCGGTCAGTAGCTCATGTGTTCATGACAATTTTACAAATTCAAACTGCTAGGAAATAACATTACACTTAGCCGACCTACAATAAAAGAATGTATGCTAGAGACAATTACCTCAGCTAGTAAATGTTTCAGTGTAACAATAAATTGATTATCTTATCTCCAACACGAAGAACCAATTATTTTGACACTCCTTTAAATCGTACACTTACCATTACTTTTGTAAAACAATGTTGAGATCGCGATCATACCTACTAGGTTCAGCTATTGGTGGATTTCTCTTTTTTTTCTACTTATTACAGGGTTTTTGTTTATCCAGTTGGTCAGCTTTAAAATCAAGCTATAGACCAGTGGTATCTCTTTTTTCGTATCTCTTCTCTCGGATCTTTCTAACGCAAGCAATTCATTTCTATATTACAATTGAGGCTTCTACAAATTTTCTTTTTCTTATGTCGCTGCAGTAACATTATCTCCCATAGGATATTATAGCCAGTCTCAAGATTCCTTTCTATATGATTTCATATTCTTCTGTTTCATATTCCTGTGTTAGGTACAATTATGTAGCTGGCATCTTATATTTTAAGCTTTTCTGAGTTTCTCGTTAAGTAATATAATATACTTCTCATTTATTACAAAAATAAACAAGCATGTTTCAAAATAAATTCCTCGTAGTCTCGTAACTGTTTGTCGACGTAGTATTTTGAATGAAAATAAGAAGTATAAATGACACGACCAAAGACGTAGTGATCTACTAAAGGAAGATAAACAATCATGTATCTGTTTCTGGCACTTTTTAGTGTCAAATTTCAAGTATAAAATATGTTTGACCATCTGTCTTGATTCAATTCGAAATCATAACTTCTAGCCTCATCATCTAAGTAATTTTCTCCTGTATGTTGAATAAATGCGAACATAAGAAAATAATGGTAAATTTTGTACATGCAAAATCAATGTTTCAATATTAATCAATCCATCAATGTTGTGATCCAAACTTTTCATTATAGTGAAATGCTTCTTATTGACATTTCTAAAAGATCTTGTAATTTTCTTTTTCTTTGCTTTCATTTGCTTCAGAGTTTTTAAATACTGAATATCTGGTATTTTAAAAGGTTATCCCATATTACATCAGGAATCCTCTAAGTGTCCATTGATTGATCCTTTCTTTAGCTGTCATCTATCTCTATGTTAAAATATGATTATACAGCTTTTGGTAATACTCTAAATCTATGTTAATACTTGTTTTGATTAAATATATGTATATTCTCCATAAAAGCAGTATATAGTGCCTGCACAATCCACAAAATATCCATCAGTTGCTAATTAGCACTCCAAAAAATCTATAACTATTGACGCTTTCACAAGTGCCTATTGCAATTATCATTTAAGGTGCAAGTATTAAAATATCTTTGCAACACCGATATGTTCTGATCAATATATCTTTCTGTAGAGTGGTCACTGTAAAAATAAATATAGTTATTTAACGTCGCAGACACACTGTCACCGACCACTGGGGCCAGCTTACTCGCATGCAATATAATAACACTGTTTCATTATATTTATAGTGTAAAAATGTTTTGATGAATTAAATGTAATTCCTTTCTATCAAACATTAACAGCTATGCGTTACAATCTATGATCTTATGAATGTAGAGTGCTTATATCTAGTAGTGTGAGAATAGGAACTATTTACATACCTGTCCGAGGAGTAGGCCTCTTCATGGTATCTGTCCTTCCTGTCGGGGTACTCTCTCTCACGGTAGCGCTCATTCTCAGGTGGACCACGTCTTTAACAAGATATTTAATAGGTATTATTACTTTGAAATCATTTGGAACTAATAATAATTAGATAAAGGTCCATAAATTAGAACTTCTATAATTGCTTGAACATACCTATAATAGACCTCATTATCTTATTATATGTCTAATTACATAATTTTGTTATTAATAGGTATTTAAAAGACACTGTGACACTAATACAATAACACTTATTATTCATTCATTGACAAATGGTTCCAATTCTAAGGATTACTATACTTATCATTATCAAGAAAGTTATTTCAATTAACTAGAGGGAATAGTCACCTTTCACGGAATTCCCTCCTTTCTTCAAACTCCCGTCTTTTAGGCCCTGTTCGATCTTCATACTGATTGTACCGGTTGAAACCTGGTAACAATACAAGAATAATGAAGTTAGATATTTAGCTATTGGTTTCCTAGATTGACGCGAATGTTAGACACTTAAATAACTTGTTACGGATTTAACATAAACTTCGACAAAATCCGTAAAAAATGTTTTATTTAGTTATTAAACCAATAAGTTTGATCATTATTGTAAAAACTTAATGGAACAATTTAAAAAAGGACAGACCTAAACAATGATTGTAGTATAATTGAGAGCTTGTATTGTTATTGCAACATAATATATCATGAGAATCATCATTTACATATTACATAAAAGAGATAATGTTACAATTAAATTCTAAACATGAGAAAACCAAACCCAAGCAAAATATAAGAGGACTGATTTTGTCAGGCTATGTACAATCAATAAAATATCATAATTAGAGATAACCTATTTTATTTTCACATCCACCAAGTTAAAAATACTAAATATTTATCCAAGATAAAGGATTAAATTAGGTTAATGTAATTTAAACAAAACAATTAGAATTAGCACTAACCTCTCATATCTTCTCTTTGATGATAGCGCTCTTCTTGTTCTCTGGGCCTCCTTTGATACTCTTCGTCTGGAGACCTGTGATCTTCAAACCTCTGATTCCTGAGGATTACAAATGGGTTAACCTTACTTCATCAAAGAGCACCTACTTACTACACAACAAATAGCATTTAAGTCCTACAAGCAAACATTTACAAGTACTTGTAGGTACCTTTTATAATCATAATCCTTCTGCCTTCTACTATACTCTTCATTGCCATCATTATACTGTGAGCTTTGACCAAATTTCTCTCTATTCCTATCATTTTTTTCATGGCGATATGAGAATCTGCAATAACGTAATTAAGTAGTGCAATGAAGAATTACACAATGTTTAGATAATATACCATAAAGACAGTTACCTGTCATTACGCTCCCCCCTATCATAATGTTGATACTGATCTTGGTACTGGTGCCTCCTCTCTTTACTGGAACCCCGGTAGAACCTTTGCACTTCCCTTTCCCTTTCATAATCCGCAGGTGACACTGATCTTTGGTATTCCTTCCTAAATTACATAGTCCACTTAGTTATGCATGTCGGTAATGTATTTTAATAGTCTTCAAGTCTTGGATAGAAGTCTTATTGTTATGTGAATGATTTCTTATAATATCACATACAAAAATAACATGCTTAAAAATACGAAAATATATCTTACTGATTGTAGTATGTTCGAATTGGTTGATTAGCTTCTTCAGAAGAACCACGGCGTTCTTTTACAACACTGTGAAGGCGACGTTGGAGTTGCTCTTCATCTATGAAGTTGAAACATTAAATGTTAGTTCCGTTCCGTGAGATAATCACGACTGGTAAATATGATTAATGTTGTTTATTACGCCTCATTACTTACCTCTAACACTGACCGATGAGCTTCGAACCCGCTTGTGTTTGTGCTTATGTTTGCGCTTTTTCTTTGAAGAAATCTCACCCTCACTGACTGACGACACATCCTCGGCGCCCGAGCCACTCGCTGCCACGGAATCAGAACGCCGTTTTTTCTTACTATGCTTCTTCTTCTTTTTCTTATGCTTACGCTTCTTTGAGCGTTTCTGGTCGTCGGAATCACTATCGGAATCCGAAGAATCAGCACGTTTCCTTTTCTTCTTAGTATAGCGCTGTTCCGACATGGAAGAATCATCACTATCACTACCAGATGAACTGCTATTTGCACTTCCATCCGAATCATCCGAGTCCTCGGAAGATGTATGATGCCGCTTCTTAGACTTCATTTCTCAAGTTCTTGCTGATATTTTACAGTAAACACAAATACACAATGCAATGCACTTTATTGTAATTTTATGGAAGAAGTAAAACAAAATGCAAGCAAGTTCAAGCAACTAACTCCACAGATAATTTCGAGAAATATAATAATTTACCACAGATGTAGATAAATTGTACAGTCACATCACACAATAAAATCATTCAATCACTAATCGATACAATTATTGTTTATGGCACATTGAAAAAAACGTTATTTTTTACTTTGCTCGGTGCAAACGTTACTAAATACAAAACAGGGTTCATCCTTATTAATTATAATATGTTGCCACTTCCAAATCTACTCAACGACAACACTGCAACCAAATTGTTTTTTAAATGTTTTGTCACCAATGTCATTTTTGACATATCACTTGAGTGTCAGAATTTCAAGTGACGAAAGTTTACAATTTAGTTGACTTTTCAGTAATTACAAGTTTTTAAATTACATTTACTTGATCATTGATATTCAAGTTTGCTATAATCATTTATCAAGCTATAATATTCTGTTCATAATTAAGTTTCCTGATATGTTATTTACTATAAATTTGTTATAGAAAATTAAACCCCGATAAGGCATCGGTGGCTAGCGTATTATAGGTGATTATAGGAAAAGAGTGCATAGTTTGCTCTTCTTATAACACAACAGACATGGCTACACGCAAAAGAAGTGGATCAGGGTCTAAAAGACATCTTAAAGAGAAGGTTGTCCAGATTTACGAATCCTTTTTCCGAGGCGAAGATTTAACGACTGATAATGCAACATTCTGGGATGAATTCTTCCTGTTAAAGCCTAAAATTCCCCAGTTAGAAGCTGAGATTCACAAACTGTCTGTAGAACAGCTTATGAACATGAAAGACAGTATAAACTTGCTTGTTTCTCAATGTATTGAAATGCTGGGGCAAGAACATCACATAAGGTAAATAAACATATTGTATCATATTGACATACCCAGCTCAACTAACTGGAGTAGTACATTAACTTTGTAGCATTGTAACCATACTGGTTAATTATAAAAACCTTTTATATAGTTCCTAAAAACTTTTTCTTTAAATACTTGCTAATATTAAAACTGACTCAAAAAAGATTTGATCTATACAGTTTGATATGAAAGACTTTTAATGTTTTTATTTCCAGATTAGTGTATGCACTTCAAACCCTAAGTGCACTCCTAATTACAATGTACCAAAGAGCTGGCCAAGACTCTAACATAAATATCAAAACTGTAACAATTGGATCAGAGAGTGCTGATAGTAAAATGCAAAAGTTATTTGAACACTGTAGTACTATATTATCAGGTAAGACCATTTCCACAAATATTTTTGTATGTCAAGATTAAAAGACAATATAATATTACTTAGATTAAAGTAAGATTAAAATATTTATTTATACAATATTGCTATTGATAATGAAGATATTTGAAATGTAACACTTCACACCTAAACTCCATATCAATATTTATTATTAGGCTAATGCTAACTGCCACACATGTATGTTAATTAATGGATCATTTATGTTTATAACAAGAAATTATTAGCAACCATTAGCATATCTGAGTAGCAAAAAATAATATATGTTTCTTTTTTCAAGTATAATTACAGCTCATCTTCTTTTTTCAGGTGATGTGCCAGACAGTCTGAAGTCAATGGTATTAAAACTTCTTTTGGTAATTGCAACTGGCATAGACAACATTGATGATAATCCTTTGGTAGAATACTTCATGCAGAACTCATTGTTTGAGTCACTTATACAGCTCCTGTGCACTTCTACTGAGAGACAACATCATGGTAATATATTTGAATAGTATTGTTATTCTATTAGGGCTATTATTGAACAAAATTGGGTCAATAACAGTGTCTATTATCCTACTTATAACAATAGAATACTATGGACATAATGTTCACATTGTACTGTGTGTTTCTTTTGAATTTGATTCACTCATATAATACCAAATCTTTTTTTGTGATGGTATTTACTAAAGATTTGATAAAATAAATATATTTTTTATACAATAATAAATGGTATCTTTGTTTTAGGATATGATGTGGTTATGCTATTGATGTTTCTTGTAAATTACAAGAAACAGGAATCAGCCAATCCTTATGTCGTCAAATTATCAATATTAGATGATGAATTGGCACTAAATGGGTGAGCATTTCTCTCTTGACAACACTACACATTAATAACCCAATCAACTTTACAGTTAGCAATGTATATAGTTGGTTTGGCCTCAAATAGCTAATGATAAATAAAACTTAAGATAAGGATACTTTTGCCCAACTGTTGGACTGTTTGGGCTAAACATAAAAATGTTTGTCTTCCTGCTGTTAGGCAAAAACATCCCTGCCTTATCTCCTTTGTACTTTTACTTGTCTTTGAGATATTTTAGCATAAATCGTGTACCTGTATAGTATGTCTACATTATATTTCGTTACTTAGGTATGGCCAAGTAATAACGGCAGCATTAAATGATTTCGTCATGTCCACATTCGGAGGCATGCAAGGAGGTGGCGGCGGCGGAGGTTGGCTCTCTTCCCTCACAAGTATGGTCGGCGGTATTTTCCTGACCAGTGATGAAACACAACCTATTATTAGGGGACAGAGGAACAGGTATATAAAGTATATATACTAATAAAACAAACTTATTTTTTACCCACTAATGGAATTAATGATTATTGTGTACAATTGTACGTACTATGGTCGTAAAAATATTGTAAGTACCTATTAAACCTGGCGTTGGTAAAAATCAGTAGCGTTTTAAAACCCTTAGTTTTTGTTGATAAGATTCAGTCTTAATTGCTACCATAGAGATGATTTTTTACAAAGTCTGTAATTAATATACAGAAAAAAGACGAAGCTAAGTCAAGCAAGTAAATAATATGTGAAACATCTGTTCAAACACATTTAATAAGTGTACTTGTACATATCATTCATGTAATATGATTATGATTTCAGTATTGTTTGTTTGGTTTTCTTTGGCTTCTTACTTTACATTATATAAGTTTATTCCGTTTCTGCGTATTTTAGCTGAGCCATGAGTTCAATATAACATAAGTTTCTTGTAAATCCTAATCAGATAAGCAGTCTTATCTTTCTTGGAAACATGCATTAAAATAGTGTTTTACGACTATGCTTTATAGGTACACAAACACGGTAAATATTATTTAACTGCAGCAATTTTACTAGCTTTACATTTCTTGAACAAAAGCTTTTAAAATTGTGAAATCTAGAAATTTTATACTTATTACCTGTATATAAGAGATAAATAGAGAGAGATATATTTTTAATCATATTTTATCAGTATGCTTGCTATACTACATATTAGGTATTTATAATAGCAATATACTATATATATTAAAAACAATATAAATATAAAAAAAAATTATCGTTCACATAATGGAAGAGGTTCAAAGCTGATTTTTACTCAATCCTCAATGCCTAATAATATTTCAAATATAATATTTGTTTCCTAGTAATGGAGAAGAAGGCATGTTACTAGCGCTATACGAGGCAGCTCACTTGAACCGTAACTTCATGACGACATTAGCACATTCCTCGTCGGCTGCAGCTTCGTCAGCGCCGCCGTCTCCACCTGCGACTCTGCCACCCCACCAGGTAATATATACTGTATGTTTGAGTCATAAGGATCATTTTCCAACAACTTTTATGGTGCTAGATTAAGTTATTTAAGGCATCTTATTTGAAGTCGGTCTTAACATTATGTGCAAATAATTTTATTATGCCTTTTTATACTGATGACTATGCAGTTGACATCCAAACTATATCTTTCTAATTTTGTTTAAATACAAGTTTGAGTTATAGTAACACAACTTTTCCCTAGTGTTTTAATTACTACACATTCTTGTTTATAGGTAATGTTATGATTGTACAATTCGAATTTTATTATTTACTTTTACAGACACCTCCAAATTTAACACAAATACAGGCGCTGGATAATGATCAGCCGACAAATCTACTAGTCACGTTCTTTCAGTATTGGTAAGTTCTTAACTGGTTTAATTATATGTTAAAAGAAATATCTTCCAAAGCTTCTATTTATAAATGTCCAAAAAATATAAAATGTCACAATATGGTATTTATAAATGTATTGCCGAAATTTACTTTTGTACTTAACATTATGTTTTTCGTTTCAGCTCCATTGTAATGGCTGACACAAGAATTGAGTCGAGCATCAACAAGTGCAGCCTTTGTTTCATTATCCTAACTTGTATAGTGGAAGAACAGTTTGCTAACTCGATTATGCATGACCAAAATCTTACTTTTAAGGTAATTCATTATTTTACATTGTTTTGTATAAGTATATAGGAAGCTTCAGTCTAATGGTATTTTTAAATTATAGGTACAGTTGTATAGGCTCCCAATGCGCCACAGAAAAATAGTCCTTGAGGAACCTCCCTCGCAACCCCTTGCATCTACATTGATTGGTAAGTAACTTGGAAATATAATAAAAAAAAAAAAATAAAAAAGAAAATTCAATAATACACTAGCAGACTCATAAATTGAGCCTTCTTTCCAGTAGGGGTAGGCAGACATCACTTCTTTCCACGTACTACGATTCTTACGTTCTTGTTTCGCTTCGTCCATTATTCCTTTCATACATACTCTTCGGTTTAGGGTACTTTTGACCTGGTGTTTTTAAAACAAATATATTAAATAATTCTACATACTTCTGTACTTTTTTCTTGCTTATATATAACTTTATTCGAAAAAGCTTGGTGGCTCTCTGTAAGTGCACGGAAGTATAATATTAATGTATTTACAGATCTTCTCGTGGAGTTCATCATGTGCCATCTATTAAAGAAGTTCCCTGGTGAACTGTATCAGTTATGTGTGGGAGTACTGCTACGTTTGCTGAGCTATCAGAAGCGATGTCGAGTGAGACTCGCGAGGGATTGGCGACCCCTTTGGGCCGCACTCATTGCTCTACTGAAGTTCTTGGTTACAAACGAGAGCACTTTACTTAGGAGGCATAACATTTTTATTATGGCTCAACAGGTATGTCCATAAAACCGCTATTTTTAACCGACGTCAAAAAAGGAGTAGGTACTCACTGCATGTACTGGGTGAACGGATTATGATAATTTTTTTTTACTCGAAAGCTGGTGTTTCAATTCAATTTGGTCCAGTTTCATCAGTAGGATCCATAAGAAATAAATATAACACTTATTTTGAAGTTGTTTTTTTTTTTTGTAAGAATATTTTTTATCATTTTACTCTTTTTTCATGATGTGTTCTGTTTTAGGTCGTCAACATTTTCAACTTATTCATAACATTTGGTGATACTTTCTTGCCAACGCCTGCGTCTTACGACCAATTATATTACGAATTGATTCGGATGCATCAAGTTTTCGATAATCTATTCTACATGGGTAAGCAATTTTTTTTATAATAGCTAATTTTAAGTTTATGCGTTAATCATGTAATAAAAACATTGTTTTTTTTTTTTTATATGAACAGCGTTACGCTATTCGACCAGTGACGGTGAATTCAAAGCGGAGGCGTTAAGACTAGCTAACTGCTTAGTCAATGTACGCGCTATCATACAACACTTCTCACCAAAGATTGAAGCTTGGTTAGCGTCGCAAAATCTGTCTACGCCTACTGAGGATCAGGTGAGAATAAATATATAAAAGGGCACGTCCACACCTGACGAAAGGGCATTACACGAGCAGCTCGCGAGTTGCTCGTTTGTCAGATGTGGACGCACCCTTATATATCGTAGATAAGATACAATGCGATTGATATATTTTTTGATTGACATATAAATTCCGTTTTTAACATGCCTCAAACACCTACATTGTTGTTTAAAAAAAATGATTGATTCATCAGATATCAACTGATAGAGAATGCATCGTAATCAGTTAATGGCTATTAAGTAAAAAAAAAACTAAATTTAAAAATACTTGTCTTTGCAGATTCTAGAAGTAGTCCGAAAGAACTACGACAGTCTCATATTGAAGTTACAAGAAGGTTTGGAGTCATACGAGCGCTATTCAGAGAGGGACCACCGACCATTGCTGTCTCGCTTAGTCCTAGCGGCTAGACAGAGAAGCGACTACTCTGCGCTTCATCACCACACTGCGGCCGCACTGGAACATTACACTAGCATTTCTTGAAAATATTGAGAGTATGGACTTACGATGTTTGGGTACGAAGAGCTATTTAGTGTTGTGACGCCTAAAGCAGGGTCCAGACTGCAATGTATCCATAAATTTACGCCACAGAAAATACTGCAAGCATTTTTTGTGACAGATATTACATGGATCATGTTAAATGTCTTACAATTAAAAATATGTCCGTTGAACTTAGAATTCGGGCTCCTATATTAAGTCTGGGCCCGGCTCAAACAAAAGAAATACTGCATATCTGTTTCTGGCGTTGTACCTTACATATATTACTTTATTCAGTCCACACAACGAAATGAAATCAAATTAAAATAATTCCTCTATAGATCAGATTCTTGAGATCCTAGATTCAGTTATTTAATTTACTTATCATGTGCTTGAAATCTAGTCGAAATATATATTTTTAAACACTGTCTAAAACATAAATATTATGATTAATAGAAGATTATAATGTTTAGATGACTCATCTAATTCTATATCAATCATTGGTAATTAAAAATGTTGAAGATAAAAGCTATGTGTATCCATACAAAACTACATTTATATATTCTAGTGGAAACAAGATAAGTTAATGGATTTGAAGTGTATCAGTTGATAATCACACTGACACATACTTGGACTTCCCCCCAAAATATATTGTTTGTTTTTAATTATTATAAGGTACGCATTATTAATTACCTTATTCTTTATTACTTAAGTTTTTATTATTTAGTGTTTGTTACCCTATTGATATCATAATTTAGAATTTATGTTTTTAATCGAACCATAGACTTATACAATGCAACTTTATTTAAGTATTCTCCTTACTATTCGCGTTATGTTATTTTAGATGCATGATGTACATACATATTATTGGCCATGTATTTTTAGAAGTTAATATACATAATTATTTTACATAGTCCCAATGCAGGCTACAGATTACTGGTACTTATAAAAATGTTAAAAACACCAATAAATTAAATTACCTTGGAAAAGTTATGTGAAATACGGAAGACAATTATATTAATAGTTTTGATATGTGTATGAAATGAGATTTTAATGTTGGAGTATGGGAGATAGTATGTAATGTTAATTTAATAAATTATTTTTGTGAAAACTCGCGTTTTCTTGAAAATAAAAACATCTTTGATCATGATATTATATATTATACACGACATAAAATTGCAATAACAATAATTAAACATACATCAATAATAACAGACTAGACAATATAATTGATTGGAATAGACTAGAATGATTTAAGATAATTTTCTTTGGTAGTGATTATCACGAATTACAAACTTAATAAATAGTTCTCAAAACATTGTACTCTTAAATATTGCAAGGAATAGACTAATTAATGTGTCCCGAAGGTTTTAGTTCAGCGAGTGCTTCTTTGACCAATTCCTGTAAGTCTTGTGGCAGTTCAGTTTTAGTTATATTTCTGCCGTCGCCATTTTCTTGGTAGTCGTTACCGTCATATGTTTTCCCCAGATCTCCTGACGACCCCTCACTACTGCCTTTGGCCATATCGTCATCACTGTCGGAATACTTGCATCTGTTGTACTCCGAACTGTCATTTGTTTTTAACTGTTCTTTAGAGTCATTCGACTTTACAGACCCAGAATCTGTTAAGATCTCATCCAGTAACATTTGTGATGGGAATATTGGAATGTACTTTTGACCATTGCACCAACTTTCTAATGTCTTTTCTAGTTCTGTTATCCTGTTTGCTAAAATTCTGAAAGATACAACACATTTTAGGACAATATTAAATTATATGATTAACTTAGTTCAATGTATAAATTTAACTGTGTCGGAAATGGATAAAGGATGAGAGATAAGCTATCAATTAGTTTTGACATTGAAAAGAATTTACGATTAATTCAACTCATCTGATTTACAAACATTTACATAAAGTTAAAATTAAACAAGTAAAAGTTAAAGAGACTGGAAATGGGTTTAAACAGTATAGGTACATACTGATTCGTTTTTCTTTGATGTTGTAATGCCACAGACTTGTCATTTAGTGCTTCAAATAGCCCCAAACAAAGGGATTTTAATTCAGCTGCTGAACTCTGCTTCAATCCAGTCTTTGAATTAACATTATCCAAAAACTCTCTCACTGAAAAATATTTAAACATTACCACACAAAAAACAAAGAATAATAAAGGTAAAATTATTTTTAATAATTAAACAATTAGAATACCTTGTTTTTGTGTCATGACATCTGCAAAACCCTTTTTGATATGCATACTATAGTTCTTACTTCTATTGTCGAGTAACGTCTGAAAATCAATAAAATTTACATGTTTATCTATTGTCACTTCCTGCCCAAGATAACTAGAGTTTACTAGAGCACATGTTAAACAAAACTTACCTTATATTTGGTTAGTGTTCTCTTTAGAATTTCTTTTTCCACTTGTAGCTGTGTTATTCTTTCATGTAGGTATTTATTTTCAGTAACTAAAGCATCAATATCAACTATAGGCTTAGGTGGATCAATTTCATTGCCATCTTGTGATTTGACTCTACTGGATAGTATGTAACTGATTTGATGACTGAGCCTCTGAACTTTGTTCTTATAGTAATCTCTGTCAGACACCAATTCTTCCTTTTCATCTAGTGTTGCTCTATAATCTAGCTGTATTTGTTGGTACTGTAATAAAGTATTTAAGTAAAGTTCCAATGTCACTAGGTTACAACAATAAGCCTTTGAGATATTAAATAAATAATTTAAAGTAAACAAAATGGAAGTTCTGTAGCAACTAATACATGCTAAATAAGAAAATATTCTTAGGTTAATACTTTCTAGAATTGTGTCTCTCTAAAGAAGTGTAAAAGATATTATTGTAAAGCTTTATACAATCATTACCTTCTTCTGAAACTTTTCTAGTTCTATCACCAACTGTTCATAGTCCTTATGAGAATAGGTGAATATAGTTGAAAGCTTTTTATTGCCACTATTTTCATCATTTGGACTTTCTCTCTTCTGCAACTGTTTCCTAAGTGCCAGTATGTCTCCTGTAGCTTCATCTAACTTACTCTTTAAAGTTTCCACCTAAAATTGTAATGATTTTTGTGGCAAGATTTTTACAAAACACATAAATATTATTGAGTAAATAAGCACAAATTTACACAAAATCATAGTTAGCACAAACAAATAGGTAGCAATTACAATAGTTAATAATTTACCTCTAACTTTAGCATATTGTTATGGTCCTGTGTTTTAGCAAGCATTTCACCACCACTGATAGTGTTAGTTGGGGTTAATCTGTACGCAACACTGTTAGGACTAGATTTAACAGGGGCTGTCTTCTTGCACATGAGCTGTTCCACCAAAACCTTATACCTGTCTCTCTCCATGCTGCACTTGTCGAGCTCTCTGTTCATTATTGACAGAGCATCAATCTTACTTTGTAATTTACTTTTTAAGACTGAATTCTGAAACAATTGTTACTTTAACTTATTGGTTTCTCAGCCACTTTTAATGATTTTGCCAGAGTACAGAATATTACTGTATGAATTTACTACAAATCAGTTTATTTTATGGTAAATAAATCCAGTTATTCGCTGCTTTTCAAACATATAAGTCAGCCACTTCAAACTAGCCCTTGCAGTCAACGTATTTTAAACAAATAAGTTAAAATATATGAATGAATACCTCAAGTACATAGTCATCCAATTGTTGGTCTTGGAATTTCACCTTATTATAAGGTTTGTTAAACATGATTTTAGGCTTCAGATACACTTTAACTATTTAATTAATCATTGTACGGTTTATTTGAGTTGGTGTCGTAAGAAAACGCGACCAAAAGCAACTTGCAGCTAAACAAGTCGATGTGATTGATTAGTGATAAGAAGACATTGACATGATATATGTCAAACGATATGTCATTCAACCGTTGGAATACAGAAAGTGGAGGAGATACTTAACGTTGCAGTTGCCTGGCTTATAGTTAAGGCATGCGATTACGCTTTGTGCTAATTTGAAGAATAAAATAAAATAGATTGCAAATTTTTAGCGTTTGTTAATTGAATGCCAAGTTTGTCAACGGTATTTGAAGATTCTAATGTCGCAACGTAACCATCTTTATGTAGGTATACTCGTAGGTGGTTTTATACAAGATTGGTAATTACTAACTGTGATTAGGTTATAATGAAAGTGTTTTATTTGTGAAAGTCATCGTACACTGTTTAAGATTAAAAACGTTACTCTCACCTTGACGAATCATAGTAGGGTAATGGATTTTATAGATCGCCAGTGTAAAATAGATGTTAGGGAGTGTTATATAGCATTGATGACGTTGATCATTAAAATATCTATGGAGTCGATATTTAAACGAATAGGTACATATAGTCTCTTATTAAGTTATAAGGGTATTTTATTTGTAAATTATCAAAATAGGTACTTCAGCAGCCAGTAAACTGCCTACACATATGTTCACTACAGCTACATTTTTGTTTTAAATCTAATGTGATTTAAATAATAATAGACGTTTGATAAATCCCAAAATGAAAAATGTATCATAACTGCGCTTATAGCTCTTACATTTATACCCTGTTATAGGCGGCCATTTGTTGTGCTAGTGGTTGTGTAGGTAAGCTCATCAAATTGGGTATCATCAAAGTACGGAGTACATATTATACAGTTCTGTTTTGGTACCTATACAGCACTGTATAAAAATCGACTAAACAAGTTTCATATTTTATCTGTACTTAGCAACGGATGTCATTTATTAACAAATGTCAACTTTGTCTTGAACAATTATTGTGGTACAAAGTAGTACAGATTTCTTTCACATTTGCTGCAGATGTTAAGTGAAATTTCTGCTCGATTTATTACAGAGCATTGCTTCGATGCAATGCGTGCCGGGCATTCGCAAAGGAGTAGGTTCCGATCATCCTAACGCATGGCAAGGATGGCCGCGTCTGGTACCGAAATCGACGAGTTCTTGAACGGGCCTCTGGTTTCGTGGGTGAGTGCACAACGATTCATACCTCTGTTTTTATTACTGTGCGCGTAAAAATGAAGCGTGAGATGGATTTAGATAGCCGTTCCATATGAATGAATTCGGTATTTTGTCATTTTTGCATGATTTGCAGTGCTTCAATGTTTATTTTTAGTCTTTCATCAAAGGGTGAGAGAACTACTGTGAATGTCGTTTTCTCTGCTGTTTCACTCGAGTGATTGAGATATTTTGTAATGGATGATTGTTTGACTATGTACTTTATATCCCTTTGCATTTATTTCATTTTTGTATTTTGTGTTGTTATTTCTATCCACCCAGCTGTTACTACATTTGTGATGATTACAAACACTTGTCTATAAATAAAACTTATGTGAATGAACTTTTTAGTGTAGTTGTCTTTCAATCATTACTATAGAGTATAGAACAACAATATTCTATTATTAAATATTTTATGATAATTATTTAAAGTCATTGGAATAAAAATTTCACATACACGTTCTTCTTTTTACACTATTATTTTTCATAAAAATTATGTGAGGTATACTATAATGTGATGTATTCAATATCATGTGTACTACTTAAGTGTAAAGTTCCCACAGATGTTCATTGATACATTGTTTGTGTGTGATACCATTGAAATTAGAGTACACTATTATTTTAAAGAGAAATTTAACATATTGTGTTTTCTGAACTTAAACACAATGTCACTTTCCTTGAACTCATGTGCCTTATGATTTTCCACTATTAAAAATAATATGTAGGTATTTAAGTGTTACACAACTATTATTTATCTTAATTTCCCTTTCACATTTTCAGCTAAAATCATGTTTACCAAATCCAGAAATCATAACAGAGTATTCATCTCTATTCAATGGAGATGTCCTACATCAAGTGTACCTCCAGATAGATCCAGAACCATCATGCCACATAACAAAGCTTGCAGGTTTAGAAGACCAGGCCTTAATACTGGGTAGAGTGAAGAACTTTGATGCCATCATAAAAAATGTGAAGGGATTGTATGAGGAAGAGCTGGGTATGACTCTGCTGGTGGTGCCGGAGTGCATATGCTTAGGGAAGGCGCCGGAGTCCAGGGAGGGACTTGAAACCATGAAGCTTTTAATACTGCTGCTCCTTGGTGCAGCAGTCCAGTGCCCCAATAAGGAGCTGTTTATAACAAGGATCAAAGAACTACATGTGGATCTCCAGCATAATATTGTGGAATGTATAAAACAGGTATGATGTTTTCTGTAATTGTTTAAGTGACATGGAACAAATCTATGTTATTGTTTACAAGTTTTTGTATACATATAGGACCTGATTATTACATTGTTTTAACTAGCCTCTTCTCATATCCCACCCTTGGGCAAAGGTTTCCCACAACAGATTTCTAACCAACCTGAATTTATAAAGTATTTCTCACAATTATTTTATAAACAAACTTTATTCAACCTTGAATGCTAGTTTAACTTACTTATTTGCACAAGGTTCTCAAGGTCTTTGGAGTACCATACTGGTGTTTTATACCACACCTTTAAAAGATTTGTGGACAAAGCAGTCACTCATCCATTTATTGTATAAGGAAGTCCACTTACATAAGCCTATGTCTCTCAACTGATAAATGAACCAGTCAGCCATGACTTGCATAACAATTGTCTTTTAAAACTATGTTAAATGGCTTATGTACAGTTAAAGATAACTGATAGCTATTTTCTATCTATGTTTTGAGGTTTTTATTATCAAGTTTCACTACATAAAAAAAAAACTAATTTTGAAAACAAATTACAAAAAAACACTATTTGTTTCTGTTAAAAAGGATATAAATTTTGGTAAGGACAAAATAATCTGCAAACTTAAAAAAAAAACAGTGTGGACTTTCTAGTAAACTTTGGGCAAAATACAAATCAATAAAAGTTTATTTGATGAGCTATTAGTACTTTTGATGCTACTATACAAACAGTATTTTTAAAATCGAAGTTTGTTTACTTACACTACAATTGTAAAGGTCACTTACAAAATGTGTCAACAAACTGTGAATGACCTTGATGAACCTTTGACATTATAAACTGCTTCACCAGTTGTGCAACTACTGGATAGTTGCTTAATCTTGTAGTTTCTGTTGACACTTTTCTTGCTAATGATTTTCTCTGATGAGTGGATATATATTCATGCTGTGTTATTAATCTGCCGAAATATTTGTTATGACAAGCTGCATTGTAAATTCTAGGTATAATAGAACACTATAATACCAAGAATGTACAATAGAGATGATTACATCTGTTTGTCCTTCAGATCAATTATTAAAATTCAATAAGTTCTTTTTGTAAATATTCCAAATCTTCGTCATTTGTATAATAACTTTCGAGAGGTGTGGCGTATTCATAATTATTTTGGAGTTTAAACGGTTTACACGCGCATTATCGGGAGCGTGCGACAAGTTTTACACCCGTATTCATGAACGTTACTGTGAGTTCTCATAGTGCGCGCGGACGCACAGGGACACAAAATCCTAATCATAAACAATACTTGAGGGACGAACGACACTATGTGCTCGTTATAATCAACGCACAGATAAAGTAGCTCGCTAGCTACTTTACGCAACGCATAGTGCGACAAATCAACACATGACAAACTGGTATCCAGTAAAAGGTTATGTTTGTAGTGATTTATGATACGCTTATTTGCACATAATATATTAGAGAAACGCAGATAATCTTAGAGGTTTTTAATGGTCGTAAATAAACTCATTTTTTGAGCTTACATTGCAAACGCTGGCTGAACCCTACGAGTTAGATAGAAAAATGTACTACAGTATTGTGAATGTAATATAGATCAATATTGCCCTTTCCAGCATGTAATTTAAATGAATATTTTGGAAGAAATTACAGATTTAAAATGCAGGGACATAGTCGGTTGCGGGTACCGGCCGGGGGGTGCAAAGCCTATGCCAAATAGTGCGTCGAAGGCCGCGCTTTGCCCTATAGCACTTTATGGCTTTATGGCACTATATTTAGTATCAGCATTGCACCCGTGCAAAGCCGGGGCGGGTCGCTAGTCGCTAGTATAAAATGAAACAAATTTATTTCAATTTTGAAGATTTTATTAATAGTTCCATTTCCACTTTATTTTTTTCTAATTGCAAAGCATGGAGTTGTTTTTCAAAATCAATTAAGTTTTCCCGTTGTATCAGGGCTTCCTCACACATAGCTTTATTCTTGCTTCTGTCTCACTACAAATTTTCTTAAGACCTGAAAGATAAAGTGCATAATTATAAACAACAGTGCTGCGTTATTGATTATTTGTATCTGAGTTTAATCCCTGCCCACACCTCTGGAATTGACAAAATATTCAGTTACCTGTGCTAGCAGTGGATATTTCCTTTCTTTTTTTGGTTCTAGATTTTATGATCTCCCAACATCTTCTTAGCTGAATGTTATTCCTAGGCGTCACATAGGACTGTGCATTATAGGTCAGTTCAGCAGCATAGGTCAGGTCAGCTCATCCCAGGCCTTCTTCTTCAACTTGATGTTTTGAGTGTGTGTATGCTTATCCTCAATAAAGCTATAATTTAATTATAGCTTTAGTGCGGGTCTCGCACTAAAGCTATAATTTGTTCTCTTTCTGAAGAAGTAAATGGTGACTTCTTTGAGCTGAAAGAAAACAATACGTGTTATTATTTTCACAACTTTGACTATGGAACAAACATAAACATGCAATAATATATAAGTACTTACCATGTTTTGGGTAATTTCGTAGTCATTATAGACAAAAATTGTTGAAAATAATGTAAGACTTTAAAAATGTTTTTATTTTGAAAAATCGCGGTTGACGTTTAATCTGTCAGTCAACCCGAGTGAAGTCGCTTCACATCGTTAACCAATCACAGCGCCCCATTCAATACTATGAGTCCGCACAGAAAAGGGTCCAATAAGTATTGTTTATGAAATGAATGGCCTGCCATGACGGACGCAGTGAGAAATGCCTTACTTAGCATAGTGTTGCTGCCATACTTATGTAAGTAGCGTTCTTGAATACGGGTGTTAGACTCAATAGTAGACGGTGACGGCGGTGTCGCGAGTCGAACCGAAATAAATTCTACATAAATAATTGATTTGAAATGCCATATGACGTAGTGAGCCACTCCTTAACATTAATTTCTTTTATTTTTACATTATTTTAAGCCATTATTTGTTTTCCCTTTTTTTTCATTAAATATTATAATTTTAAAGGTAACAGACATGCAGACCGTAGTTCTGACTCCAGACGCAATAGACCTCTTCCAATCACCGACAATGTTCAATCACATGCGACGACTGGCCAAAGAGCGTGATCACTATCTACAAAACTGGTCTTCCTTAGTTCTTCACGAAGGCCTGTGCGAGAATGACAACGAAAATAAAAACGGCAAGAATAGATCAACGCAGAATGTCAATCAAAATAACGGTGACAGCCAACACCTTGCTGTGGAACTTGCTGACTGGAAAGCGCGGCTTAGGAAGCAGAGACAAGAACTGTGAGTATCCATTTATTTCTAATGAGTATCTATTTGAAATGATAGTCATTAAATTTGATAGACCCTTTAACGCATTAGTTGCGGCGTAATTTTTGTCCTAAGTGCAGGTATTTAGGGCAAAGTGTGTGCTTAGACAATGCCATACTGGTTGCACTGCTGCACGCGTACCTGAGTTGTAACTCTCAACTACCAACAGCTACAATTTATCTTTAACTTATCATTCTAGGGAAGAGAAATCTGAACAGCTGTCGGAATGTCGTGAAGAACTAGAGCACACTAAACTGGTGCTGGCTAAACTACGTTCTGAAAGCCAGGAATGGTTCAATGAAGCAAGGAAATCAGCCGGCTACAGAGACGAAGTGGATGCTCTTAGAGAAAAGGCGGAACGCGGTGACAGGTACAGTTAAACACTATATTATATTAATAAAACCTAAATAAAAAATGCGAAGTAGGTTAGTCATTATATTTTTATGAACTAAACTTTGACCTGACATGTCTGAAATATGTGATAAATATGTGGGCCACATAATAAAAGTGTTTTGTTTATAGATTAGAACAGGAAATCCAGCGTTATCGAGATCGTCTCGCAGATGCAGAATACTATAAAACTCGAGTAGCAGAATTACGCGAAGATAACAAAGCTTTAATGGAAACTAGAGATGCTTTAGAAGAACAATTGCAAAGGGCCAGGAAGCGCGCTGAACAGTGCCTCACTTTAGAGGCCGCTATGATCAAACTGAAGAGGGAGGCAAATGATATTGCTTTAGTAAGTTAAACATTACCTAATACTATCTAATGATGTAATATAAATAAGGTTACTCATTATTTTTTCTTTTTATAGGAACGAGACGCAGACCAGCAAAAGATCCAAGAGTTAATAGAAGAAAATAACCATCTGCAATATATTACAAAATCAGTTTTGAGTGAAAGTAATAATAGTAATTTAGATACGGACAACGAGGGTGAAAGTACTCTGGAATCAGGCGAAAATAGCTTATCTGAACAACTGACTAGTAACGCTCAAGCCAGAGCTTTAAAACTGGAATTAGAAAATAAGAGACTGTTATCAACTATAGATAGCCTACGAGAACAAACATTGTTAGAAAGTAGTGACAAAGTACTCGAGCTAGAAAAAGAAAAGAAACGACTTGCATTAAAATGTGAACAACTTCAGGAAAATTCTAACAGGCTTATGCAACAAAACTCAGAGTTAGAAGAAGTCTTCAGAAATGCTTTGGAGGAAAACAGAAAGTTGCAAGATTCTCTGGATAGCCAAAAAACGTACATAGATCGTCAATCAATTGATAGGGACTCCGAAAAGAACAAATTGCAAGACTTCGAAAAGCATTTAGAATCTTTAACGAAAGACAAGCAGAGAATTCAGATGTTATGCGACTCTATTCAAAGAAGAGCTGATGATTTAGAGAAGTCCTTAGATTCTAGGACTAAAGAACTTAATATTGTGAAGCCTGAAGCTGATAAAGTCACTGGACTTATAATTCTAACTGAGGAATTAAAAACTAAATTAACCTACAGTGAGAGAGACTCGCATAATTTACAGAGAGAAGTAAACAAATTACGGGAAGCAGTGGAAGAAAAAGATGTTTTATTAGATAAATTAACTACAGAAATTGAACTTAAGAAAAAGGAACTTGAAAGGCTATGCAGAGAACTCGAAATAAGTCACACAATTACAAGCAAGTTCCAAGATCTGGAACAAAAGACTCAAGAACTGAAGTCTCAAAAGAAAGTCGATTCAGAAACTATACAAACTTTACAAAAAGATTTAATATCAGAGAAAGTTAATTTTGATAAACTACGTAATTGTATGGACAAACTTGGTGTAAATGCTACTGACATACTCAATAGAGATGTTAATATAGAAGACTTGTTGGAAAAAATTATAACTAACGTCGACCATGAAGGATTGATATCTGAAATTGCTGCAAAAGCCAATCTAATGAAGTTGGTACCCTGTGATTGCACTCATGACAATGAAAACACTAATAGTATTGATAGTATTATAAACCCTCAAATTGAGCAGCTCACATCAGATCTTGCGACACTGCAAGCTTCATTAGAAAATAGTCAGGCTGAAAATGCCAAATTACAAGTGAACATAGCCACATTAAACTCACAGAATGGCTCATTAATATCGCAACAAATGACTCTACAACTGGCTAATAGTCAACTTGCCGCTGAAAAAGAAGAAATCATCAAACAACTCGAAGTTCTGAAAGACAAACAGGACAATCTTTTAAGAGATCAGGTTGCCTTACAAACTCTGCATGAGCAACTCAACACTGAATATGAAATGCTTCTTAGTGAAAGGGAACCTATTAAAGTAACGGTCAGAGATTTGAAACTCGAAAACCGTGAACTAAAAGAAAAGCTGGCTCATTTCGAGAAAAAAGTGTCAGAATTTGAGATAGAAAGAGAAAACTTGAAGATTGAATCTAGAAATCTAGTAAACCTTAGAGCAGAGCATTCAAAATTAAAGGATGATTTCAGAAATCTCTTTACGGCCAGCGACAGGCTGAAAAACGAATACAGAAATATGCAAGAAGAGTATAGAAATATAAGAAGTGAGCTAACTCAACTAAAATTACGAAATACTGAGATATCTGGTGAAGTGAACACCAAGGTTGAAATTATTACTAGCCTGGAATTAGAAATCAATAAGACGAACCAACATTGTGAAATGTTGATCCAAATGAACAAGAGTCTCGATGCCGACAGACGATCTTTGATGGATCATGTGTCACAGCTTCTGACCCAATACCATGAACTACTTGCTCATTCACTAAAAGACAAACAGCATTACCACGAAGAAGAGAAAATGTTTGCCGATAAAGTAAATGCTTTGTGCCGCCAGAAAGAAAAGCTTGAAGAAAAAATCATGGAACATTACAAAAAGCTAGATAATTGCACAACGAAGAGACGTGGCTTTGGTGCGTCGTTCGTGAAGAGAGTTCGCAAAGCGGGCACTGATCTAATCAACAAGGTCCCTACTAGAAACAACAAAAGAATTGAAGATGCAAGCCGATCGAAGTCTCAGTTAACCTTAGCAGGTTCAGAGTCGGGAGAATCCGACCCCGGAAGCCAAGAAATTGAGAAATTGTCTAAAAACTCCGACCAAGACCAAGGATCTTCTAATCCAAGCGCGGAATCGCCTAGACATAGTATAGACTCTAGCTTCGTTAGAAGATTCGATGAAAAACTGCTTAAAAAATCTGATAATATCGACATGAGTGGTTCAATCCCAAGCTTGGATTCAACTAGGTTAAACAGTGAAAGTAATTTCGTACGAAGGCTCTCTGGTACATCGATTCACAGCGGTGGCGGCGATGATGCTCTTATAAGAGCGTCGTTGAGAAGGCGTCCTCACAAAACTGTGCCTCCTTCGCACAGAAATAGTTTCCAGGGTATAGAAGGAGACACAGGACTACCTGCAGGTAAATATTATATTCAACACTAACACAAATTGACTTAAATTTTGTTAATAAGTAGCATGAAACTTATCTTCTTTCCTTAATATTCTAGCTTCAACACCAACACCGTTTGGAACGGCAGGCACTCGCCGCACAGTTTACGTAGCCGACGACGATCCTAGTGCTAACCTCAACTCTAAACCACAGAGCACCCCTATTAAGGAAAATCCTACTTATTTGGTCTACAATCGGATTTCCACCGTTATCGGTGACGGAGCGTGTCAAAGTATCAATAATGATAGACCAGTCGATATTAATCGATCGATGTCCGAACATTCTCGGACTGCCGTCGAAGAGAATTTACAGGAAAGAGACGAGCTTCGAAATGACAGATCAAGATCAATTAATCGCAATGAGAAGACGGATAATTCTAAAGAATCGGCTATTTGGTACGAATATGGTTGTGTATGATGTATTTTTTGAACGTTTATGATATATATTGGCATGAAAGGGTCAAATGTATTAGACTGATATGATGCCTTGTATTACGCGTGATTGGAGTTGAAATGCATACATTTATTACCTTTGACAATTGGCATTGGTTAGACTATGTTGTGATAAGTCTCTTTTATTATTTTATTGATAAACAGTATTAGTTGGCATTTAATTTGTTGAACGACAATAAATTTCCTTTTAAGCTTTAAACCTGTAACGTAAACGATTGTGAAGTGAATACCAGTGAAGATAGTGACATGGATAGTAGGATAACTTGTGAACTGATGTCATAATAAGCAATGAATATTATTGACTAGTATTTTGTAGTGGTTAGTGTATGTAGGTAAAGGTGAGGTAAAAGCAGTTGATGGCAGCATAAATTGATATATTTTTTTGGAATGTGGCAAAGTACAAAAATTATAGTCTCTCTTTACGAAGCTGTATGTACATGGGTGCTTAAAACCGAATAGCACACATGCTGTAAACAATGAAACGATTCGCCCTAAATGAGGTTGCGTACATTAATTATTATTCTACAATCAATTTACGTTAATGTATATCAATTTTATTTACCGTACAATTTGAGATTAATACTCATGGTATTTTGAGGCTACGCGTATTATCAATTTATACATATTTTATTGTAAATATAAGTTTAATCAATATTATCTGATTCGACATACTTTGTGATGTTTCTTATAAGTAATATTTCCTTGCCAGTGATACTGTGACTACTGATATTATTTCATGTTTATTTCTGTGTAATTTAATTATATTTCTAATTAAGTGTTAAGCATAATAATGTTAGAATATACTTAGCACTGTACAAACTGTTTCTTTTGCTATTCGGATTTCTGCAAATTATTATTTGTAGAACATTTTGCATTGATTTTTTAGTTCTAGAAACTTAAACCAAGAAAAAAACGTCGCTCTTCTAAAGATATTGTAATTGAACAATATTGTTTTGTGTTCTCTATATTTATACGCAATGAAATATTACAGTAATATTTATAGCCATACGAGCTTTTTATTACATAGATACAATTTTATAATTTTGCTCTAGTACAAATGAACGTAATAAATATTATGTCGTAACACATAACATTCATAACTAGATTAAGTTAATATTACATTTAATTTAGCCAACGTTTGGCGAATATTATTTTTTGTAAGTTTAGCTAGAATTTACATCACTAAACCATAGACTTGGACAACACTAGGAAATTCAATGATTGTATTATATATTGGATCTGTAATATGAGTAGTATTATCGAATTATCTAACGACCGCCAGAAAAATCATTTGATGTATTGTAAAAAACAAGTACATTATTATTATAGAATAGTGCCTTTTCCCGCGTTATAGCTTGTCAATTGTTTTCTGCGCAACTATTGTTGTTTAGTGGTTGACAATCGCACCTTATTATTGGTACTATGAATATGGTGCTCTCCTATATAAATGTTAATAATATTAACATGAAAACTTGTTAAAAATTATGTTCAAGATTTAGTTGTCCGGTTGTTTAAAGTAAAACCTACACGTAAAAATAATTTACGATAACATTAGATGTAATCTATTTTGCATTACATCACAAAATGCGCAAATTAATCACTTTGAACAAGAAAATAATTTGTTTCATAGTTCCATTTTCAGTTGTATTTTAATGTAATATACTTAATTAAATATAGGTACTTAATAAATGCCTCTCACCGAATTTATATTTTAGCACACATTTAACTTCTGAATACATTTTCTTTAATAAACACTAAATTGATTATTATTTCTACTAGTCCTAAGTAACAGTGCTGGGCTTTCTGGGAAGTATTTATATGATGTGCTTTCGTAACAATAACTTTCCTTCATTTGAAGAAAATTGAGATATAAACTGACACATATTGGGTAAAAATGTAGCCATACTCAATAGTTTCAGTCAGTATTTTTTACTCAAGAGAGCTTCAAAACGAGTAAAATTACTATCATTGTCCTTACAAGTGAGTAAAGCATCTGAAATCCCTGTTGCCCCTAAAAAAAGCCAAGTATTGATAAGAGAATATAAAAAGAAAAACATGCTATTCATATTATCTCTGTTTATTTTTCCACTTGACATCCCACTCCATTTACATAGTATACTCAAAGAGATCCATTACAGCTGCCTTCTACTTTTACTTCCCAAGTCAAAACAGGACAAGCCTGCATAGCAACCTTAAAAGGTTGTCCTGACACTACCGCTTTTCGCCCAGGATCTACTTTTTGTGGTAGATATGATATGACACACTGAAAACAAACACCAAATGAATAAAAATCCCAACAGGTTCTAATTTGATTGAA
Source organism: Autographa gamma (assembly GCA_905146925.1). Classification (NCBI taxonomy): domain Eukaryota; kingdom Metazoa; phylum Arthropoda; class Insecta; order Lepidoptera; family Noctuidae; genus Autographa; species Autographa gamma. Next base: position 7,045,821 of record LR989858.1, read on the forward strand.
AAAATTGAATGAAAAGCAAAAAAATGATATACCTTAGGCCTGTCATTTTCAGTAGACATGTATCCAATACACATAGTCTTAGTAGTATGCCCCCAAAGCAACTCTCCCTCTCCATTTATAGAGTCAAACTTTAAAGCTAAAGTGCCACCTAGTCTTTCAGGAACATCCCATAGAAACGGTGATTCTAAAAAATTCTCCTTAAGACATTTATCAAGACCTAGGACAGGGGAAGACTCTAGTAAACTCTCAGCAGAAACTTTGGCTAGTTGTGTTCTGATTAAATGTTCTCCACAGCCTGAGGTACATGCTGCTACTGAGGGCTTTGTGCCATCTCTGCTCATCACAGCCCACACACCACTGCCAAATGAGGCAGCCTGGCCCACTCTTCCTTCATGCTTTAAGGAAACACCACCTGAACTTGCTCCAGAGGCTACTACACCATTGGAATCAACACAAATAGCCCCAACAGTATCCAAGGGACTAAACTTTACATCATTTTGTATAGAATATCTTTTCAGCTTTCGTTTGCAATGTTTATAGTTTCTAAATGCACGAGCAGATACCATCTTGTGATCATCTACTATTTCTAGGCCCATTCTTTCAGCCCATGTCCTTGCACCATTTCCTGTAAGTATACAAGGGGGAACTCGACCCAATGATAGATTGTCACACTGCTTTATACAAAGATGTTTAGCTAAAGAAATAGGATTCCAAACATTTGATACAGCTCCACAGGCACCAAAATGAAGAGTTTGGCCATTCATGACTGAAGCATCACATTCAACTGATCCATTCCAACTCAAATTGGATCCATATCCAGCATTTGTTAATGGGCTGTTCTCCAATTCTGAAAAAAAAGACAAAAAGGGTAGTAAATATAAAAAAGTCCAACCTACCTTGTTTGGATTTAATAAATATCTGTCATTAAAATAAAACAACTTAAAACCTATGATAGCTTTTTCCACTGCATCTACAGCATTGCCACCTTGCTGAAGAGCTTCAGCGGCTTTCCTACATGCTAAAAAGCAAGTCTTCTGATATTCTTTCTTCAAAGAATCGCTGTGGTACCCAGCCCCTGAAAATAATAAATTAAGGCTATGTCACAAGTAATAACTTCAAATTACCTTCTAGATTCATGTTTATTTACAGTAATGTTAGTTTTCACTTGTAAAATGTTTAAATGTTCAATTAAATATGTTGTTTACCACAGTGTACAGCTATAAATCCATTCATTATTAATGTTTGCTAATCTGTCTTTTTATAAACCAGAATTACATTATATCCAGTATCATTTTACTCTCGTCGTCATTATCAATACAATTTTAACCATAACTTGACAATTCATTGAAATCATCAGCTAAGGCGTGCCAGTAATCTGCAAAGTAGAGCAATCCAATCAACAAAACAGCCCCGTGTTGGGCGCAGAAGTCGGTCGCTCGATGAACTCGATGAGGCGATGCAAAAGCAACACAGCGATGCAAGCAATATGACAGCTGACAGCAAAGTCAATTAATGATGACAGCCACATGCCAAAGACTTTGTAGCCTTGGATCGGCTATTCCTACAGTTCTGGCGTGTGTACCTACAACTTCTTTAAGTGTGTTTTATTTTTTCAAACTATAAACACAGGTTGTGGTATTGAATTATTATATTATTTACTATGATAACTAGCCGCCCACCCCGGCTTTGCACATCTACACAGGTGCCAAGCGCATACTAATATGGGGCAGTGGGGCAGTGTGAGCCATTAATAATGTAATGATTGGTCTATAATAAGAATAAAGTTATTGTTCGGAATTAAATTATTTCTTAGAATTAGCATTATTATTTTCAGGTAATTATTTAAATTTAAACTCAGTAGATAACAGCTGTGGTCTAAGATACAAGCTTCGCCTTTGTTTGAAACTAAGGCAAAGCTTGTATCTTGGGGGCCGGAAACAAAAGGATATCTTTGTATTTAACATATTTTTTTTACACCACACGCCCGCCGACCACTGCCCAGCGGGAAGAAATGTCCGGCCAGCCAGACATCAGAAATTAAAAAAAAAGGAGTTGTACTTTAAAATTCTGATTATCTTCTACTCTATATCTATTTTCTGCCTCGTTGGCCTAGTGGTTGTAACAGCGACTACGCTAGAGGTCTTGAGTTCGATTCCTAAGTCGACTAAGGTGGTATTGGGTTTTTCTATGAAATTGTCAGTAGCCCGTCGGAGTTTGGATTTGTGCCCGGTTAGTGGGTACCTAATAAAAGGATCGCCCCCTATTACATGGGACCCTAACATACCGGCGAACTGTGGGTTGTATATTGGTACACCTCTGCGTAACCCTTCGGGGATACAGGCCTGTGTCGTCGAAGGGTTACTACATATATGCAGATATACTATACATGCATTAGGTTTTTCTATGCAGGATTACTGCAAAGAAAAACTCAATAACACCTTGGTCAACTTGGGAATCGACCAAAGACCTCTAGGGTAGTAGTCGAGCTTAGAACCACTAGGCCAACAGGCAGTTTGACTTGGTAATGGACATTCTGCTGTTAACTGTCATTATGATCATTAATTATTATTGGTCATCACGATCATTCTCTTCGAGAAAATTTTATGGTAGGCTTATCTGAATACGAAAATTAGGCACAATGACAAGTATACTGACCGATCACTGACATACATTTAAAAAGCTGAATCCAGGCCCAGGTGAGCAGGAGTCGCCTATGATTTCTTAAAGCCCCCATATAACTTCTGAATAAGTGTGAATGTAGAGAACTGAATTTATCAACATTCTTAGTTCTTACACTGAACAATAAATTATCATTATCTTTTTATACAACTGATGGGGAACTAACATAATATAGATATTACAATTTATGGGTATTTAAATAAAACAGTTTCAGTTACATTGATCTCGTAACTACTTAATCTCAAAGTATATTTTGTTCCATGGGTAAAACCCGTGTGATGTTTTACATTTAAAGAACTTTTTTTTAAGATTTGCAGGTAACTATAAGAATAAGAAACTGAATAAAACTAAAAACTTTAAAGATTTATCTATATAATAAAACGTCTACTTAATTATGCATTGTACCATAGAAAATCAAGATCAGAAATATACAATGTGAGAATCTATTTGGTGAGACTTTTTGCTGAAGTCATCATGACACCAACAACTAGAGCAGTAATAGTGAATCCTTGTGCGACAATCCTCAAACGCATCATATTCTGAGATAACCTTTTACGCCCGGTTCTGAAGCTCCAAAGACCATATGATAATGCACCTGCAGTTGCCAGACAACCTGCAATCAATTTAATGTTTTATTTATTAGTCACATACCCATAGAATTCCATATACTTATAGCACATATAGCAATTATACTGATTAATAGCAGCATTTTTATATAATACATCAATCCCAAATTATTAAACATCTATTGCATAATAATACATTTATTATGAGATATTTCCAGTACATTTTTCTAATTTACTATCGAGGAGATAAGTAGGTAGTAACATGGATCTTTACATATGAAGTGGAGGTAACAAATTAGAGAAATCATCTGTATTAAACACATTTTTAAAGAATACCTATAGGCACAAACGGATTCTCGCCGAATTTTCGATAAAATTTTTCTTTTGTTGTTTCGACTCGTGCATGCGCTCCCATATCCTTTCGGAGCTGCACCCAATCCAAATCGGTAGGTTCTGGTTCATTAGACATGTTGAGGTTTCCTTAAATTTATTCGTGAGGTAGTCGTTTACTAGTTTACGGTCGAATATGTTCAAATAAAAAAATTATTGCATTGCAAATATTTTCATTTCACTGTCATCTGTCAGGACAATGACAGCTTCGGCATTCCGCAGATAGGTCTAGCAACACATTCACAAGCAGATGATACTATACTATATCACAACATGTAGGTAGGTAGGTACCTACCTGCTTTGCCTGGGATCTGTGTTTATAGTAATGAAAAAAAGCAATAGAGGTTACTTACAAATAACATTTCAGATCCTTGCCTAAGTGTAGAGACAAATAATATTAAAGGAAAAAAGGAAAGCGTTTGTAACTAAAAATAATTAACTAACTATTTAACATCAAAAGTATGTGAAACGCTGCAGTTAGTCGATTTTTTAGTACATCCCTATTCCTTGTCAAACATTCTCTAGCCGCAGCCATTTGTGTTGCCTTGGTTTGGTGTTGCTTGAGTGTTTTATGCATTTCAAATTCGTTATAATGCTGAATAAGTTTTGTGCTTCAGATATTATGCTTGAAACCGTGAGTATATACATCTTGTTTCTTCAGATTGCTAAAATGTTCATCCATTAAATGCATCGCATATGCATAATTTGTTATTACGTATCAACCGCATGTTTGCTGGTTGTATTTTAGATGTTTTGTGTATGTGTACAATTTGTATTGCATATAAAACAATTTTCATGCTCTTAAGAATAATGTTCTAATAGTTCGTGTGATCAAGGTAACTTCGTTTTATTTTTAATATACAGTATATAAGTTGTTTAATGAAACAGTAAATGCAGGTAAGAAGTAAATTATGTGCAAGTGAACTACTTTATTAGAATGTAATTGAGATGGCATTGAAACTAACGTTACATGTCTCGTGGATCCGCCTCGTGATTCGTCATTGATTGTTATTGCTTTGTAGGTAACTGTACCTATAATAATTCGAATTAATATGAATACAGAATTATGGTAATTGATTTTCCAGTAAATCCTTTTTGTTGGTCACAAAGAAAAGTTTATATCCATAAAGTTTTCAAGTAATTTCTATGGTATATTATTGCATGAAAACCTGTGAAAACATACAAACAGAATTTCATTTCGTTTGTAAAAGTACTGTCTTTAATATATATATATTTCTTTAATAGGGTCATTTTGCAATATTTTTAACTCTTCTCAAATAAATAAAATAAAAAATAAATAAAATTTTGCAATATTTTTAACTCTTCTAAAAAAAAATTAATCGTTGTTATGATATAAAACAGATGTAGCTTAGACAGAAATAAAGTGAAAAAAATAATATACTTAGATGTGGGTTTTTACTCTTGGTGCTTACTCATAATTGATTTACATTGCCAGTGAAAGAATAACAAATAATAGCAATGGAAATCTACTTGCCAACTTGTAAAACGAGGAAAACAAAACATGTTTGAACAGAAATAAATATTGTAGGTAGATTTAGGTCATGGTTATTAATTAATATTTGTTTTGATAACATGGTATTTTGTTTGTAGAAATTAGTTATTACTTATCTTTATTATAATTATCTCAATAAAATGTAGTTTTATATAAAAACGCTTTATTTATTATTTAATTATTTTTATACCATCCAATATGTTTTATTAATTATGTGCGTTTTGTTTGTTTCAGATGGCCTCATCTACACTTTCAATGAAATCTAGTGAATCCCAAAGGGTGTCTTGAGCACTACTTTAGTTAATTAATTTAGATAATATTTCTTCTGATATTATTCTTCATTTTTTTTCTTTCATGTTTTTTAATGTTGTCACACAGTATTGCCAACTAAAACAATCTTATCATTTCTGCTCAAGATAAGAACCACTCAGTTTTTAGTGAATAATCAAGACAGTTGTCTTTTCATTCTTAGTTTAAAAGTAATTTTCTAAAAGTTTTTTGTATATCTCATCTTAATCAACAAGACACCATGGCTTCAAGTGACCCTGAAATTAAGGATGGATTTACTCTACCTACTTGGATGAAAACCAAACCAGTGAAGTAAGTACTACTTTTATATTTTTTTATAAAATTATGACGGTAAAATTACCGCAAAGTGTTTTTTGGAATTACACAAATCCACGATACAAGACAAGTGGAATTTGAAGGAGTGAAGTAGTATTATTTTAGTATTACTTTTCCAAAATTATAATTCAACTTAAGTGCTTGTGTTAATTAATGTAAAACATTATGTAGCCAATCAATATAATTTAGTTTGTGTTGCATTACCCAACTATGAAGGTAGTGCTAGTAGTCTTATTGCAACATCAGGCCTTGGTCAATAATAGTTGTACAAACAGGTCAAATAATGATAACAATAGGTAAAATATAACACAGTTTTAATTAAAAATAACAGTGATAACATCACATAGCTGGCCTAGACAAATATCATGCACAGTTTGTGCCATTTTGCAGCAAACATTTAGGGTTGAGTGTTAATATTTTAAATTTCTTTTTGAGTATGTTCACTAACTTAACAATTATTTAAATTATTAAAAATGAAATAGTACAACTTCTTTCAATTAAAATTGTTTAGTTAGGTATAATGGTATTAAAACAAATAATGAATAGGTAATTCCTTAAGGTTTAACAATGAAAAACAATCATCCAATGCTATAGAAATAAGGTAATTGTTTTATCTTTATGTAAGTTCTATAATTTTATAATCAAAACAATTAATTACAAAAATCGCTCTTATTAGCTATGATGTAAAGGCCTACAAAATATATTATGCCTGCGTTAAAACGACATACGATTGGCAGTGCATGCGTCGCGGGCACGTGTATAAGATTTATAAACATGGACTGGTAGCGGTCGTTAATTTATAAGTGTTCAGGACGTATACGTTAAAGAGTTTATACTTTAAGTGCTTTTCAAGTAGTAGAAAGTGGTGTATTTGTGGAGAAATAGCAGAAAAAGGCTGTAGATGATATTTGTGAGTGCAGTAAATTTATTAATTTATACCCTTAAATTGTTGTCAGTCTAAAAGGTATGTAGTTGTCTAACTGTGAGTCATAATATTTGTATCAACTTTGGTGATTTTAATATTCTTTACCAATAGCGATGTTGACTGGGTATGTAAAAATTACACTATACCTATTTATTTAATTTTGAAATGAGAAATATTATTTTCATAAAACAAAATATATACATATAAGAACGTCCTGTTGTCATTTTTTCACTTACTAGCGTCGTTTATGCTTACAAAATTAATTAAAAAAAAAAACGTTTCTACAATTTATTTGTACTCTAGCTAAGCGTCATTAAAAAAGGGGTCATAAAGGGGCATGGTATTTTTAAAATGGCTTCAAAAATACCATGCTGGCTAACCTTCGACGTTTTTCCACACCTTCCTGCATCTTATTGTCTTGTTATTTCCCACAGTTTCAAACAAATGGGAGTTGCATGAAAACAATACTTTAAAACTGTGAGATTAATCTGGTATAATACAAAACATAAATTCTTTTGTTGTTGAGCTCAAAGAGTAATATTATGTAGTCATTAATGACCAATAAGGAGCATTCAAATTCTATGATTGACTACAGATAAGACGTTTTAATTCTGGCCATTTTAACAGTATTTTTTTAATGTTTAATTATCTTTAGCACGTTATCTGTTTCCAAGCGCAGAAAGTTGGCTGTGCTTATGATAACAAATGACGTCGTGCTTCACACTTAATGTATTTTAAATACGCTCAAATAATATTTCTATTTATGTATTGAAAAGGGTTCATTGAGAGCTAAAGTTCGAGAGGGTTCCGTATGTTTATTAAAATTTATTAATATTATTACAGCTTACAGCTTTGGCCTGTAAAAATATAGCCAGTTTGAAAAAACTTATATCATACCTACCCACATTTCCAAAATTTTAGATAAAATATTATTATGCTCGTGCACATGACGCTGATTCATATTTTAGTCATCCGTCTTTCCTTATCTTATTATTTCCTGTCTGTTACTCTGTATTTGCCGAAAACATGTTGTTTTCATGATTGAGTACTATGTCCTGCGAACACAATTGTGTAAACTAAGAAAATCAAGGACTATTTGTTATCGATTCGCAGTAGGCTAGGTAGCTATGTGCTATGCTAATCTTAAATGGTAAAGAATAACTTTACAAAAATAGAAAACCAATAAAAGAATTAAACAGGTAAAGAAATGCAATCGCTTTCAGGAAATGTCTTTGTGAACATTGTTTGTTATAACATCTTTCAATGTCATCTAACAATAACAAAGACCTATTTCTAGTCATAACATTTTGCTACTAAAGAATAATAAATACAATGGATTTGTATTATTTATGCAGGTGCTTTATTTGTATATCTACCTATAACAACGTCAAAATCAAAATATTTTTATTTCTAATAAACCAAAAAGGACGCTCAAGAAACGTTACGTTAAAAATTACTGATTCTAAGTGCTCGAATAATAAGTAGAAAACAAACCCTATGTTGCAAGCCCCAAATGTTCGGGACAAGTAACAAAGTATTTTCTTGGGATTATACTCTTACCTAGTAACATTGTGTAAGTTACGTTCAGACAGAAAAAGCGACTTACATATTCTTTCATTGTTCGACTTACCATAACATGATTACAGGATAGCATTGTGTTGTAATTCAAATTTTCATGAAACTCGACACGATTGCGATACATTTGCATGTTGTGCCTTAGATAACCGAAACATTTAAGATTGTGAAATTCAGTGATTCGCTTATCATGGGTTATTTCTGTACCTGATCAGTAATTGATCTGCGAGTCACGGCGGCTCGCATATTTATTTACATTTCCACTTTGGTGCTTATTTCCAGGTTGTTTATATAGTTACGTATCTTGTAGTAAAGGTTTGTCCATTAACACGTCATCAAGACTATTTGATTAAATCTGACGTCACATTCCAAACAAAAAACTACAGTGCATCATTTTTCGACCAAATATCTATAATGTTCATTTTTTTTTCGCTGTGGTACCATAATTATATGAATATCATCGTCAATTATTTAATCAAATTATAGTGGTCATGACATTAACATTAGGCGTTTTATACTTTCTAAAACTTCGTAGAACGCGTACAATGTTTGCCTTGTAAATTGCGTAAGAGTAGGCCGGTTAGAATTTTATTATGAGTGATGCAATACCGTTCTCATGGTAAATGTTTTACTAGCCTCGCAGTCTCTACGGTAAAATAAATAATGTATCCTGCATCGTTTTATTCCCAACGATGCCTGGTAGAGCCAAAACACATATAACTATATGACTATTGATCTTGCATGTTTTAAGTTAAAGTAGGTGCCTATAGTAAATTAAATATTTAACATATTCAGACAAACATATCTAATTTAATTGCAACATGGGTTTAGCTTGTTATGTTCCTATAAATAATTGTTGTTTAAATGTCACTTAGATCTCAGGAATACGTCAATGCAGGTCCGAATGACGTCGGCACTTGTTTCACAAATACTGTTTAAGTCAATCCAGTGAGGTCAGCTGGTGCAGTGAGTGGTATGACCACTCAGTGCGACGGAATGAAGGCGTGTCTCTAAGTAAACAACAAACGGGTTTTAAAATGCCATTCCACCAAGCTGACGATAATTGACATTGCCAAACAATATAATATTGAATTTGACTAGCTTTGGTGTTGATAACGATTGTTAAGACTTGCTGATGGATATTCTTCATCCAAACAAATGACGTAGAACAATCAATCCTTGATAATGTCATTTTGCCAGCTGCATTAGGCTACAGCGATAATTCAACAAATAACAAAAGATTTGGTTTATGCAGATTTCTTTTCATTCATATAATAAATACGAATTATGTGAAGACCAATTATATTAAATAAACACATAATTATGTAAAAAGTAAATACCAGTAGTGAATGATATTCATTTACAAATGTAACAAACACGAACAAAGCAAATTATGTATAAGTATTCGGCGAATCGTTTAGTATTAATGAATACAAACAGTAAAACGGTACGTAACCAAACCGTTGTTTATTTAAACAATTGCTTGTTAATATTTTGGTTACTTCCATCAGGTGCAATTGTTATAGTGTTCAATAAATATTGTAAATGTACACCAGTTAATTTCACACGTCAGAAACGTCGTTGTGTTTGTCAATTTGATAAGCGTGAACACTAAATACACATATTTTCTTAACGATACTACCCTTTTAAGGCTTAAATAAATGGGTATTTTTGTGCTGTAACCACTATAGTATGTTTATTCGAAAATTTTCAGACACCATGCTATGATTATATTTGGACCTTAAAATGTATTGGTAACGTTAACCTGCTTTGTTCCATTTCTGGACTTAAATTACCTGCACCTCATTCATTCCTCTCTGTAGAGCTTTCATATTTATATGGTATTTTATTTACCTTATACTAATTATAATCTTTAACAAATAATTACTATATAATACAAGAGTATTGATTGCTTCTTTAGTATTCGGTCATATCATATGGCTATGTTCTAGACTGTACAAAATGACGTAAGCCTTCTTTTGTCAGAACTAGTAAATGCAAGCTTATCTGTTTTTGTGCGACAGTAATATTGCATGAAAGCTTGACTCGGCAAGATTCTATTTATAAAGTAAAATAGTCATTGAAAAGATTGAGACATGTTTTTCAAATAAATTTAATATTACTAGAACGATCTTCCTTTTGATATAAACTAGAATTTGTACTGCCTTGTAGCTTTGGCATTTAAGACAAGACACTGGTTTACCAATAGTAAGCTGCAATACCCTCTGTTCAAGTGAGTCCTTTCCTATATTCAGAAAATAGAATAGGTGGCATTTGCTATTTGTTTAATCCTAAACCGCAGGTTAAGCGTCATAAAATGCAGCGCATTATTACCTGTAGTTATTTTAAGCCAATGTGTTGATTAAGTTCTTGGAAGTCTGAATACCAATCTATGTACCATTATTTACAAATATTGTTGGAGTTTTGCCCACATCTGCATTTCGTTGCAAGTCCTTTCTTCGCGCATTTCCCAAATGATGAATTAAACTAGTATCAAATAAAACAGTATTCCAAAGCCCATAAACATTATTTCTTCTTTATATACATTCTTCTTCCCTTCTTCTTTATATTTCCCACATAATTACTATACTATCAACATAATACTAGTTTTTCAGGACATTTTGTATCGAAAAGACTTTGATAAACTATATATATTTATATATAGATAAACTAAAGCATGAGTGACATAATATATTTTTTAGGTGTTCTAACTTCATATCATACCACACGTACTGTGTTATCGGTCTTTATGTTATGGTAACTGTTTTAGCGATAATTAAAGCTTTATTATTTATTGTTAGATGGTTTATTTAACTGATTAAATGTCGAATCCCTGTTATCTAAGTTACCTACCACGTATATTGTTTACGTTACGGTTTCGGTAAATATTTTCTTTCTCAGTTATCTTTAGTGTCAATCCAGGGTAATATCTCAATCTGTTTTTTTTTTGTACCATAGTTAAATAATACCTATTTATTAAACATTTTCTGAATCGGAGCCTTGATTGGCTAACACCACTGCATGCTTTGGCAAGCAATTAAGCCGAAGGTTCATTGACATTACTATTTATTTTAGTTCAAATATGGGTAAAAGGCATTTAGTGACCTGAATTCCACTTGTGTATTAATAATTTATATAGGTAGATTAAAAAGAAGTCTTAAAACCTTTTAAAATTAATTCTATCTTTGAGAGTTTTTTAATCGTTCAAAACCTTGTGGGATATGCAAAGTAATAAGCTTGTTTCTGTTTTCCGGATATTGGCTAGCGTGCCTGGCTCGTCGTGGCCACGTCTATTTTAGTTTAGTCTAACCAATGGTACGTACCACAACTGCGTTACATGACAGTGTTAATGACACTATCATGGAATATTGTTTCGTTGAAATGTGGATGGAAATACCAGTTTTATGACTGCCAACATACGTTTACTCGCCGTTCTATTCTCGGCGTGTTTTCAACCTCTACTCGTTACGTACGTCCTCGTGATGTTTTGTGAAAGAGGGAGTGCGCTAATGAGTCGCTCTCATTGGCTCGCGACAACGTGACGTACACGTAGGCTTGTTTTTACAACTTATTTTCAAAGTGACGTTGTTATTTTATGTGTACTCTTATCATGAGCTAGTGCCTATCTCTAGGTTGTATAAAAAGCAATACAGGAGCGTGCAATTTCAGTTACTTTGCAAAGAGCGTGTATGTCACTAGATTCTGTACTTTTGCGGATATATTATTTCCTAAATACTATTTCTAATTCAAGTTGAATAACATTTTGTGATACCGTACCAAGTACATTTCTGTACCACATTTTGAACTTAAGAATAACAAATTAAATAAAAAGAAAATATGTTCAGAAAAAGGAATATGATGGCGCAGTTCAACAACATCTTATCGTGAGTGTCGTTGATTGCCCTCGGATTGGCCTACAATAATGTTAACAACTTTAACAATTGACCTCCATTGTAGCATTACATTGTTAATAATAATTGTTATGCTTTACTTTTTTGTTATTTAATCTAACTGTTTTGGTTTTTGTTTGTATTAAATCATGGTTCTTTTTTCAGGGAGTACGAACCGTTCGCAAGCTCGCCACCTGCTCCGGAAGACTCGTTTTTCTACATCAGATACCCGAAACCCGACGTTCTATTCGGGAAGCCGAAATTCGACGCCGCCGGACCGAAAGTATTTACTGAACAGCCAAACGAAGTCAAAGCCCCATCAGCGTTCAACGTAGTCAAGGAGAAGGACTGGTCGAAGCACACGAAACCGTGTCAAGACGTACTCCACGGCATTGCACCAATCAACACAGCTGGTAAGACCGCTTTGTGTATTTCAAAAGGTTATCGAATGACATTGACATTGGCCGGTACCTACACAGCTACATTTTATAAATGGAATCGATTATTTTTAAAACGTCCGAGTTGTTCTTTTTATTATTTGTTGGAGAAATCTCTAGAATATCCCTATACATTAATTAAGCACGGTGGTGATTGCATTTAGGTAATGCTCATTTAAAAGCCCATTGTTTGAGAGTAACAATGTTTTATCCAGTTATCTATTATCATAATATTGCAATGAAACTAAACATCCAATCTGTGTCAGTATGACGCTAAGCACGAACGTGACGTAAAATATTACAATCGTATTATGAGTTTATCGCCTGTTGCAATATGCAGTAAATGCATGTTATGATTTAAAGTTTTCGTTTTATTTACAGTGAAGTCTGCTTCATCCAAGCCGAAGCCAGCTGGGACTGACGACGGGTTTAAAGGCGAAGGTGCAGCTTGCGGCACTTCTATTGTCAAGGTGAGCTCTACCAATACTTTTTTTAGTAGTCTTAAGTTGATTTTCAAAGAAGTATTGCTTTGCATTGTTCATATATGACTGACGAACGCGCCAACGATGGTTTCTAAGAATTCATAGACACAATACGTAAAATTAATAACGCAGGTAGTCAGGTCATTCAATAGAGGTTGGTTTCATAACAGTACCGCGGAATTCGTTAACTAGTTTAAATAGGACTCTTAACGACCTGCATACGAGTTTATACTTCTATAAATACGACGCTGCACTTGGCAAACGGATTGGCGATCGCAGTATAATGTATTGTTATTGTACAATATAATGTACTCGCATTATCATGCTGGCATTATTCCCTAGTCGTCCTTAATGCATACTAAAATAAGGAATCTAGAAAGTTCTATGAAACTGTAAACTAGGCGAAAATTTTGGTTATAATTCAAATTCAAAAATATTATGTATATATATATTGCAATCGTTCAACACCGCGTATCTCTGGTTGATAACTCGGTCTTGTGATTGGGCGTGACATGTTTTTAATGAGCTCTTATCTCCTTGTTATTAGAGTCCAGAAATATTTGCATTGGTTACATCAGTTTCTAGGTGTTTGGAAAACAAGTGCAATACAAATAAAACAAGTCCTATTGGTATTCTAGGAATGTAAGTAAACATTCCTAGTGCGTGGTGTTTATATATAATGATAACGATACCATTATCAAAGAATCTCGAATTATGTTTACTGAACCAACAAGTCTTTGTTTCATACGTTTACTGTATGCTGGGTTTTCCACCGTTATGATGTTTATACAAACCAAAAATTAAGAAATAACGTTTTATGATAGCCATCTAAAACACAAATATCTGTTTGTGCATAGATATATGTGCTATCTACCTTTATTATTTTAATTAGATACTGTTTTCAAAACAACTTATCTGCTAATACGCTGATTTAATTGATGATTATTGATATGCATATTATATAGTCTGTTTTAAGTTATCATTTTCCTGCGTTATTAATAAAACAATATTTAATATCACTGACTGTGTTTATGGTAACTCTTGGATTCTTTGCTTTTGTAACCATAATACATCATAATACTACTTTATGTATAGCTATATCTATGAGGACTCTTTTATACCCAACCAAATCATTTGAATTTATTGAGTAACATACTTTCCAAATAGGGTGAAGAAAATAACATAAAGCGTGGTCAAAAGCGTTATTGAAATGGCGAGATAGAGTTTCGACGTCGTTACAGGTGCTGCCAAATGATCTAACTATAGGCCTCCATAAATCCCCAAGAAAATACTGTCGTAATCTTTGATTTAATGTCAAAGTTAGGAAAATAGCAAAAAAATGTTATTCCAAAATTAATCATCACTGTTTCTATCATGAATATTCAAAATTAAATATTTTATTTGGGCATGTTATTGTGTCTTATCCGTTTTGGGTCTGACAGGATTTTCTTAACACCTATTAAATTAACGTATAAAATAAATAACACAAGCAAACTGTCCATTCCAGGTAGCCCACCAGATAATATCATCAAAATCATCCCGCGGCTTCACGGTAGCCTCGCCCGACGAGGAGGAGCACGCCGTGGCGCCGGACATGCAGCAGTACGGCCTCATGCACCGGCGCGGCAGCAAGAGCCTGCCCGCCACGCCCGCGCACTCGCCGCCCGCCAGCCCCAACTCCAGGCGGAGGATGAACGGCAACCGGTATGTTGTGACCTTATATGCTTCCTGCAAATATTGTATAGCTGTCCACCACGTCCTACTGTGTAAGTCGATGTTGACAAATCAAAGATCAAGATCAGCGGCGGTGTTTCAAACCTTCTTTTCGAGTAGATGGTATATCTTTTACTCAAATTTGATGCGCCGTAAAGTGTTGGCCACACTCACTGCCGCGTCACTGGCGAGGTGCAAATCCTCCAAAGTGCTTGCCACCTTGGGAGAAAAGCAAAACAAGGAAACCAAACATTTGGGAGGTGTGAGGATGGACACGATGCATGTTGGCTACTCTTTTACTCATGCAATGGGAAAAGTCGATATTATGTAGTCTAGTTTGTATATCCTATTTCTACCACATAAATAAACGCTTTATTTAGAAAATCTGAACACTATCAAACCTTTTGGGACTTCCTTGAAGTAGATTTATTTTCAAAGGTATTCATATCAATTTGTTTTATTTCCTATTCACATGGTTCTTATTTATCTGTTTTATGTTTGATACCTACACACCTTCCTATAGATAGAGCATTTTTTTTTTAAATAAAACTCCCCAGTTCTTTGTTCAGTAATTTGCATTTAATAAATTCTTTAATGCCGTCTTTATCCTTTGTCTATATTGACATTCTATCGAGCTTTAAACTTGTAGCATCAAGTAGACAGGATATAGTTGAAGCAAGTTTTAAATCTGAATTTTCTGGTTATGTTAATGATTCTATATGATACTAGTTCAAACCGCTTTGGGTAAGCATGTTTTTGTTTATTATTGATTGAATATTCAATCTCTCATCTTGCTGCGACAGTTTTTTTTATTTTATAAAATCAAGGTTATGCTTTAAGTAAGCATTTAATCTCATTTGCAAAACATGACCAGATAAGATTATAGCAAACATTAAGAGTTGCTATGTGTACTTATTTAGTGGTTAAACCCACAATTAAATCGATAATTTAAATGCGTGATTTAGGTCATCTATCAGGTACCGCTATGCTGACCTAAACAGTCAGAATAGGAATATATTATAATGACTAGAAACAAATGTTCTTTGTCCCACGTGTTTATCATGCATTGAGAGCACATTAAACCTTCGACTTCAGTTAATACAGGTCAGTGACAAGGTTGCAGGTAATCAGTCGTCTGACTGATAATGCTTTGTCGATTCCCACTTTTCCACTGCATTTTAGATAAATAAATAAATCCAAATTATTTAAAATAAATATGTTGTAATGAAATTTACTTTTAGCATAAATAAGCAGTTAACACGGTAATTCTTCAACCATCGCACGAAACGAACTTTTAATTAAAATATTTCACCGCATCATTGCGAACATCCGTTGGTTAATAATTATTCCCGCAATATCATACTGGGTCTACATTGGTACACCTCTGCCTACCCCTTCGGGGATACAGGCATGATGATATGTTATATGTAATATTATATAAGCGGACGAAACATTTTGAATGTTACCAACCATTTTCAATATGCTAAATAGTAATATTTTTTGTTACAGCTTCTTCACATCGCCGTACGAGCCGGTAGAGGACCCAAACACGCCTAGATCCTGGTTGTCTATGGCGTTGCTCGGCTTGAAGAAGGAGCTCGCTACTTCCACCTCCACTTTAGCCGAAGAAGATACTCATGACACTTTGACACTTTCGCGAGGTAAGACTTTCTCTTTATTAAACGAATTGATTACGTAACTAGTACGTAGGTACAGTTTAAAACTGGTAAATTTTATTTAACTGGATGGGCCGGATATGTTTCCTTATCGTAGTTAAATATTTTGATAATTTATATATATTTCAATCACTTGGTGCAATGTTTGCTTTATAATATCACTTCTCGGAACCATTTGCATAAGAGTGACGACATATTAGAGATAGTATCGGTAATGTGACTCGTCACGTGTCCTGTTTGGGTGTCGTGTCGTAAGCTAAGTTGTGCTTGGTCACGTCTGATGATTGTAGGCTACAATCAAACATTACGCATACCTTTATTTAGTCATTTTTTGTTTTATTATCAATTTGTCACACATGTAATTCTATTGTTCAATTCTCTTCATAAGTCTTGTGGTAGACTCTTTACATAAAACTAAATCATTTCATTTCTATTACAGGTAATCTTGCAGAATCAGTAGAGAACCTCGGTCCTTCGCCTAAGAACAAAACCTTGCACAACATGACGCACGAGCCGGCCGCTCAAGCCAAGCCTGTCAAGCCACAGACATTCAGACCCAAACCATCGGAGCTACGCGAAATGAACTTCTGGTCTCCCACGTCCATGTGAGAGCACACCACTAGTTACGCGTTAGGTTACTATGACTACATTAATAGCGTAACTGAGGAGTACATAACACACGTTTCTGTACACGTGTTTGACGCAGCGTACGCGCCAGTTGGACGAGATACGTTATACACTATCTTATACTTAGCCGTATGATTTTGTGTCTAATTTTCGATACTACAGGGTTTATTCTTGAAGAGATCGCTTTGACAGTTGCTTTGAAGGTGATGTGTGAGCGAAGCCGTATTGGGAATTTGATTTATTATTTCTGTTTTAACTTATGTTTAGTTAAATGTAACATCTTAAATCTTTTCCATTGTTATATTCCATTGTTGGTAGGCGAATTATGCGTAGGTCATTTAATGTAAGATTGGTTGTAATTTAGAAAGTCTACATACAATAAGAATATATGTTTTCTGTCCTAGTACCGGTTTAATGTTATTAATTATTTTTCCGTAAAAATAATTACGTAACTTACCAATGTTTTTGTTAATTACGAGATAATATTATTATGCTTTTTGATAAGACCGTTTCATAACATTTTGTGACTTACAACAGTAATCGTCAATTATTTGTAATTAGTTTCAGTTCGTTTGAGTGTATGAGTGACTCTATGACACTTTCCGATGTGGATTATGTGATATTATTTATTTTAAAACGCGTTCTATTCTCTAGTTTCAGAATTGTATATGCGTATATTTTTAAGTATTAATAATTAAGACTTACTGAAAATGTTTTGGGTAACAGTGAAAACTTTGAAAAGGAAGACAATTTGTTTAAAAGCATAATATGATATAATTGAGCAGAAGTAATAAGATTGTATTTAGTGGTAAGTTATTCTTAAATCCTTGATATGATAATAGTTCTAAGCACAGAATATACCACAAAAATAATATTTAACTAATAAATATTGTTGATATCAACTCCAGATGCTGTTTTGTTTCCTTTATAACGATTATTTAACTCGTCTTAACTCAAGAAGAAGGTTTAACCCAAGTACCCCAAACTCTAAACCTATAAACCGTCACATGATGAAGCGAACTGAAACACATTTCCTCCAGTTCATATTAATTTACAGTTTACTGTTAATAATAATTATCAGCAACATACATATTTTGCCTGAAAATAGAACACCCCACTTGGATAACGACCCGCGATCGGTATCATAAAAGCTTTTGGCCGACATTATTTATCAAGATGACTAGACCTCTTATTACCTATATACTTATTATTATTGGAACAATGAGACATTTATTCTCCCTGTAAGAGATAGCAAAATAAAATTACACACAAAATAGCACGAAAACCAAACTCCCAACTTCACGAAAAGAACGTAGCTACTTGCTAAAGGAAATCCTCGTAGCAGAATTTGTTTAAATCTGTTGTAATTTTATTATAGGTGGTAGATACGAAATTATATACCTACATCAATTATATAATAACTATGGTTGTATACATGAATTATATACCTACTATAGAGTACATACTTTTATAAGCCCAATCCATAAATACTCGAGAATATTGAGAGGCAATATGCTTCTAGTAAGTAAAATCAATCAATCATTATTCCAAGGCAATCATCAATCATTCTTTATAATGGCTTTTATTACTTTCAATTGCGGTACGGTAAGCCAGAAATTGTTATTTCATTTTTATAAAATAAATCACTAGTTGTTAAATAAAAGTTCCTGTTGCGTGACATACCTTCGTGTACATTACCACGATTACCGACCATTTTGTATTTTTTTTAACTTTACCGTTTTTGTGAGATTAGCCTGCCGTGATATTATATTCGATTCGTTCGTATACACAGGGTAATGACTAGTAATGTAAACGAATTATTTATGGTAAAAAAGTTTAATGTTCTAGTTATTACCATAATAAATCATGGAACGTGTAGTTAATTACGCCATTATATAAAATTAGGTTAGGGCGCAGATATCCTAGAAAAGATATGAGCGAAACTTTTTAAAGGTAAACGTTATTTTAATTATAGTAGAACATGTCTCAAACGAGCTTTTTTGTTGGCAAAATCTTGTAGTAGGTACGGTAGAGCCAGAAAAAACTCACTTGTATCTACTGTAAGACCTAAGACATGAACTATCTAGATATAGGCAGTCATCAAGATTTACCTAGTTAGCCATATATTTAGATATTTTTAAGACCATGTTTGAGTATGCGCACAAACTTGGCTCAAGCAGAATAATACTGAGCTCGCGTTGCTAACCAGAATATACTAGTATAAGGCTTAAAGCTAGCAACCTCACCCCTTAAACAAGCATGTATTTTGTTAACACGACCTGGTTGTGTCAGCACGGTGCGAGGTACGACTCTTGCTACACAACCCGCCTGCGCCATTATTAGTTTTACATATCGACATAATTCCGAACAAAAAACTATCGTAGACATAGGTAGCTACGAATTCGGCGCTTGGGGATCGTAAGTCACTTGGCAAGATCAAAACAAGGTGAACAAGTTATATTGTTATAGGCGGCATTTACGTAAAGGCAGGGCTACACGCGATCTAACGCACGCACCTTTCGTAGAGCGGCTTTGAAAGTTTATAGCTTCCTTGTTCAACTGTAATTCGTAGACGACCGTCGATTCAGTAAGGCTGTAAGGTCACGATATAAAATCACGCATGAGCACAACGCTCCGATGTTGGTTTACGTGCTTGTTTTAGCACGCTAGTTTCCTTAGGGGGTGATAAGAACTCTATTCGGAAGTAACAGGCAATTCCACGTGCTGGCGTTGATATCGAGTTTTAACGAATAGTCGTAGACATTTACAGTGCTAGTATATTTATGTAAACTGTAGACATTTGTTCCGACTCTAAGTACGAAGGTATATTAGAGAGTAGTAATCTTAAAGAAGTTAGGAAACATTAATGTACTTGTACCCATAAAAGCTGGCTTTTGGACGTGGGAGGCATTCAGGGCCATTCTTAAATTATAAAAGTTTAATAGTAGAACATAAATTCTGTAACGCACATGACCTCGGACTAGCCTCGCCTAGGTAAGTAGGTATACATATGGATAGGCTCTGTTAAGTAATTTCATTTACTGTTCTTTTAAGCTCAAACAAACAATTAATCCTTTTTATCTTTCCACCTTTACGCGGACCAATAAAATAATAATTAACAGGAATTTTCCTCAACCGCAGTGGCATATTTTATTTAAGTGACAAAGTAGGTCCGAAAATCTGGACTTATGACACCTACTTCTAAAGCATTATAAGTTGAAAAAATTAAATAGCTTCTCGAATAAAGCCTTGTTTTCGCATAAATTTTCTTCCGACTTTTTAATTAGTCTCGTTTCATTACTCAAATCGGATTTGCGTTCGCGCCCGTGGCTTTTAAGGGAAGCCTAATTTTGTCGTTTGAAAAAGAAATAAGTTGAGGTATGAATTAAGGTTTCTTTGCTAAAATTGCAGTGAGTCGGGATTTCAGTTTTTGTGGCGAGCTTAAGATGTTGCTGAAATATTTTTATTTTTGTCTACTATTCACCTTATTTTTGTTCAACCTGCAGATTTTGGTGACTTTTTAAAAGTTCATCTGCTAGGAATTCGTTAATTCAATTTCGTTCATTGGTATCACAAAAAAATAAAATAATCTATCATTTTTTTATTTAAGATTTATGTAACTCATATATACATATACAATAGATTTTAATTAAATATATTATGAATTACCAACTTTATAGCTAAAACTTATCAATACACCTAAAATACAAACTGAGAAATAGTGTTAAATTCAACAATAAATAGAATAGCGTAGTGTCCGTCAGCGTCTTCCCGGTCCCCGCCTGTGGGCAGTCGCAAAGCCCCGATTCATCTTCGCTTTGCTCGAGTCTCGAGCCGTCTCGAGCTTTAACATAAACAATAGCCACAGCACTGATAAACATTGCTCTGCATCCGTACTATCTAGTATCTAGCTGGTATTCTGCCTGCCTCGTTTTGTCATGCTCTACAAAAGTAAACCTGCTGAAGCAAGTTTATGTTGCAAATATATACTAGTAGATTGTTGCGGGACAAAATTTAAAAGATTAATTGCTTTTACCTCTTCCAAGAGTTTTTTTGTTTTACCATTATGTCTTACAGGAAATTTGATGTTGTAAATAAACAATATGTATAATAATAACATTTGTAAATCACCGACAAAAAATTTAAAGCAAAAAAAATTTAATGTAGAGATATCCATGTAATGTGGCTATAATACACAGCCACATGAAATAATCACGTATATGATCTATTGAAATAGTTTTCAAAGCGCTTTGGTTATACGGTTACATAAATAACGGTATCATTAGTATTTTACCCCATTATAATAGCTCAAGCTGTAATCAGATATCTCATCATTACTTCCTTTTAACATTATTTTAAAACAGACTTCACATAGCGTTAGTCTGTATGTAAAATCCAACGTCGAAGCTTCATTTATGTTAAAATGCGCTTAAATACAAGCAAAGTTCTACACACCTCTCTGGGGTCTAGCAAGATGAAAATTAATTAAACAGTTATGGGGTTAATTTGACACAGCTGGTTCAGATATTATAATGGATATTGGAACCCTTTGTTCTTATTAACTTGATGCTGAAATGTCGACACGACACGACAAGCCAACTGTATCTGCGTCAAATTGTAGGATTATTTAATTAGAATTGTGTTATAATGAATTTATGTCGAGTTTGCATATAACCAACACAACAACCTTAAATGTGTGTTAAGTATGTCGTGGGCACGCGGAAAAGCTATGGACTGAAAAGTTCAGGTTTTATTTATAATTTTAAAATGCATTTGAATAATTTATACAAATATTGATTGAAATTTCCCGTGAGAATAGGTTCATCGAATTATTAAAACATGCAAGCAAAAGAGTTACAGAATTAAATGTTGCAAATATTTATGTCATGTAATTCAACGAATCTGTCATATCAATGGAACGAAATTTTCAATTATAAATGATTTCCCTACAACGCAGAACAACATTGTGTGGCTACGTCAATAGTACGGCACATTTCGATCCATTCTGGCTTTATTCAACTGGCGAGGCTAAGCTCTCGACCGCAGAATAAATAAACGTTGGCAAATATACCTACTCAACAAAACATAAACTGAAGAAACTTAACACAAGCTGATTGTGAATACAGCGAAAATCTCATTAAATATGTACGTGCCATAAACTAGCTTCTCAACCTTGATAGCTTAGTAATAAGTAATTGTACTTTGATACTGAAATGTCAGCTACTGTTTTGGAAGCTAATAAGCGAGAATAATTTATGCTAGATTTTTAAGTAAGTAGATTTAAGTACATGCCTTTGGGCGTCTAGAGATAGTGTGGCTAATTTATAAATCACACCCATGTCGGGCGTTCATTTTAAACTTAAATGTAATATCGATTTCATGTGAAATTTAGATCTAATCTTAAATTGATTCGGGATGATCGTCCGGGGCAACCGCGCGAGCAATCGAATTTCTTCCAAGTCTAGTCACGTTTTGCTTCGTAGGTCCTGCTTGCTACATATGGCGTCGGAACACAGTTTTAATATATCTCTATCTATTACATCTGTACGAGCCACTCGATAACATTCCGAACGAGAGACTTGAATACGATAGAAGAAATACAATTTACAATGTAATGTTATTGGATATTGTATTTAAATAAGTAGCGTTATTATTTTTGATGTAAAGTCTATCCATGTAATGTTATTGTTGGTTAAAGAGAAGCTATGTAATCACATTTTCAGATGAGTTCGTCTAACCTAGCTGGTTCGTTTTTAACGGGCGACGTTTAATAAATGTACCGCTCCCAGTTTCGCAGCAGAACACATCAGTTGAACTGTCACTTGGCGCTATTTCTGACTCGAAACAATTCCAGAAATGAAATATTTTTAAAGCCATTTGCTAGAAAGCCTTCCACCTAGCGCTAGACTCAAGTTATTTTTTATTTATCTGTTGTGTGAAGATAGCTCTCGTATAAGAATACTCGTATAGAAATGGATTTTATTTACTCGAAGCACTTTAATGTTTGGAATACAACTTTATGAACGTGTTGTGTACAATGTCATTACTATAAAAGTTTAACGATGTGAAGTGGCGTTACACTGAAAACTTAGTGCTATTTAGTACTGATCCCAGCGATGTACTGCCGAACATACGAGAATACGGCTTGCGTCTCTCCACATTATATCAGCACTTAAGTATGTGCTCAAGATAAAAAGTTTAGTTCTGAAACTAGAAGATTGAATCCTTAAGAAGTTAGATAGCTCCTCTACATTTTGTTTTACTAAATTATATTATTTATTTCAGAACTATAATAATAGTTCTGAAATGTCTCTAATTTATTTGTTGTAGGAATTATAATATTTATTATTTTCAGTAACAATACATAGGCTTTCCTTTCCTCCGCCCAATTGTCACGGACTCGGGCTATTGTTCATAATTTCGGAAAGGAGTCAAGTTCGTCATTAGAAATCTAATGCTTAAATATTATAATCTCATTTAGTTCATACCTACGCCGATTTAATTAAATATCTTTGAGAAGTGTTTATTTTCTGTCGCTACTAGATACCTACGATAATTCTGGTTACCTGGTTACCACTACGTAATCAGATTAAATAAAGCGGAATATGGTGCAGTTACGGCGGTATTTTATCAATTTTATGTTTCCCTATCCAATAATATTCATCTTCCAAACATGTTAACCTAACCGTTGGAAACCAATAATCCCGTGAGGTAAATAATGGCGATATCCAAGTAAATCCGGGCGTAAATTATTAACCTAAAAGCTATTATAAAGGTAAAATAAAAATTAGTTTTTCCTGAAATATGCAAATATTTACAAAAGCTTTTTGCTTTATTAACAGCCTGCGCGGTGACATGTCACTTCTATTGATGGACATGTAAATATTATTGAAATACCGAAATGAAACGACCAATAAAAAGTTATTGAAGTGAAGTAAATTTAAGGATGGCCGGTCATGTCCGGACACCTACTGTCATTATCGTTATTGAATGGCAAATAAGGGTGAGTAGGTATACACAACGAAAGGGGTGCGGCGACGCCACCAAACCGGTCAATATGGCCGGATTACCCGGCTTTGTTCTACTGATGAATAATTGTGTCCAGTATCCGACCGGGATTAAAGCGCTTTCTACTGATTTAATTGACAATCCTAGTATGATTGTTAGCTATTAATTGAACAAACTCAGGATTTCAGTAATCCGATCAAAATGACGGATGTAGCGTAAATTTAAGGTGTACGAAACTTAGCATTGTGTTTCAAGTTGTCATTTATCTAAAATGTAGATGTCACGCTTAACATTTTGGTAGATTGCAGGGTTAGTGGTGTCAGTCAGTCTGAAAGCTTACCATCTATCGGCGGGGCGCGATTAGTGCCGACTAGATACCTAGCTCAGGATCTAGCTACCGCGTTATATCCGGATAACATGGCGACGTCCTGGTTGAATTACCGGCTTTGTGTGACTGATGACTCATTGTGCAGAGACCTCGTAAACTGTTATTGGAAATCCCTTCATCCACAGTTTACTGAAATATTGGATAGAGCTGTAAATGTTTGCTACGGAATCCATTTCACTGTTTTCCTGTAACATGCCGGATACTTGTAATGCTTGTAAGGTATATTTTAGATCATTAAAATTTCATTGAAAACTCCGAGCAGATTCATTAAACTTTTTAATGATGCCATTTTTATTCATTATTAGCCTTATTACTGCGTCATAAAGTTAATAAATCGCTGGAATTTAAGTATTATAATGGAATTCCTAAAGAAATGTTGTTACGTAAATATTATAATTATCCCAAATTATACCTATTTGTATTCCAAAAAGATGAGCATCTTTAGGTTCTTAGTATTGCATGCACCTGAAATTGTGGCAGAGCCTTGGGCGTCCATAGGGTAGACAGACATCGTTCCGACTGACATTCGCACAAATAAATGGATTAAAAGAAATCGGTTACATTTTCGACATCACTGTCACACACGTCCACAAGTACGTTAAGAATAATTCAATGTGTGACTCTAAATTCTGTTTATTAAACAATACATTTCCTCCGTTTATTAATTGAATATCTAAATTAAAATCAAGTGGTCAACGATATTGATACAAATGCGAGGCGGTTTCCCATTGATATGTGGGTCAGTCCATTCGAGTAATGATAGCGGTTGATGTGATAGAAGCGTTAATTACCCTCCACGACCCAGCAAGACCAAAACGGATCCCAATTTAAATTGACCCCTGACATTTGACTTGTAGTTATGTAGCACTTAACTCTGCTATAGATTATGTAGGCTTAGTTTAAATGTCTCGTCGAGGTAAATGCTTGTTAGGTGATTTGGTACACGTCAAAAAGGAAGGTATATTGGAGCTTGAAGTAATTGTTTACCAGAATGCATACGTGTTTAGTTTAGTACAGTTGCCATTTTACAAGTATTGAAACGGTCTGGTAATTTTAAAATCATAAATTAGTGTGCGGCCATCTGTACTTATTAAAAAGTTTGTTCAATTAACCGTGAAAAAAAAAGTTTTAAAAAGGATACAAGTAGTTAGTCCGCGTGTAAAATTAGAAAACAGCGGTATTTCATTCAATCAAAGTTTAGTGGTACAACTGTATCCAAACAGTTCACATAAAGGGTCTCATTAGGGTAGAGTTATAACAATGCTATTACGCAACCCGAGGCTTGTCACTCTGACCACGGACCACGGGCTAAAACGGATTCTTGAGCAATTCTGGTCGCACTTTGATTTGCCACCACAATTTATTGTTTCTGAACGCACCGTCAAAACAAAAGAGAATCGCAATCAAGCATTGTTAGTGTAATGGATTAGTATGGTCATATATTAATTAATGGAATGTTGATGTATTTATAGACACAGTACAGGTATCTATGTAAGTTTTATTATAACGAATTAATCAACACATATTGTTTCAGCTTTGTACGCTGTTTTGAAGTGAAAATGAGGGTTTCCTAGTATTTAAATGGGTTTGTTTTCTCTGTCCGTTTTACAGCTATAGTTTCAGTCATTTACAGTCCGAGTTAAAGATTCAATAATATATTGACGACTTCTCCTTTCGCGGGTCTGCTAACCGAAATTTCTTGAAGAAATAAGCAGTAGGTAACTGTACATAATTTTTAAATACGAAATATTCCTTGTTCATGTGTTGTGTGTACATAAATGATTAAATAAAATAAATAAATGAATATAGATAGAGATGTATACTCATCTTTCCCTATACTACTGTCAAAGTTTTTAATTGAAATCAATTGAAATCAACATTACTTTAAATCTCATGTGCTACAAACTTCACAGTCTTAATGCAAGTTACAAAGTCACAATACTAATAACGATAATGAAATCGAATCACATAAAAAATACTTCAATCGTTAGAATCTAATGACGTTTTTCCACTACAGGGCCATTTAGCCGCAGCGTCGCGGCGTCGGCGTCGGCTCAAAGCGGCGCCGCAACATTCCACAAAGGGTTTGCATTCTACATTACGATTGTTTAATTTGAACTTAAAGGGTAGGAGATTGTTTGAACTTATCGAACTTGCTGATAAAGACAGAGTTCTGGGATTGTGTTGTGGTTTCATGGTATTATTTTTACTTATTTATAATGTTGTATTAAATATTTTGGAATCAGGTCACCTACTACTATATTAGTTAGTGATAAAGAGATTGTTAAAAGAACTTCAAGAACATAAGCTCAAGGAGTTAGTATAAAAATATAACAAGATTAGAATTACTTATCGATAAACATTCGATCTATATGCATTAGTATAAACGCCTGTACTTCTTCATATGGACATATCAATATTACCCTCTCAGGTTATCGGGAGTGTAATGTAACCATAAGGTAAATAATACTTGTAATATCGATAATATCAATATCGATTACAGACCATCTAAGTCTGTTGCGGGCTGCGTGCTTATGGTTTCTGCATGACAGTTTGGCAACCGCAACTAAGCTGCTTCAAGTACTATATAATAGACTCAAGGCACACAGTACCTAATAAACAGGAATATTTATAGCACAATTATGTAAATTGTCCTAAAATCATAAAACGGTAACACAGGTACGTATTTCGCTTTAGGTAATTCTAAAACATTGTAAATCTATTCCTAAGGCGGTCACAGAGCACTAAAATAATTATTGATAAAAAAACGCTTGAAGTTACCTTTTTACCAATTCCAGAGGAAGGCCTCTGGAATTGCTATCACTAACCGTTTTCGACAACCCGATTTCAAATGACAATTCATAATTGTTGATGCCACCAAAGTTAAATAAACACAGGGGTAACAAATAGTATCATCCCAATTCGTACATACCTACAATAACGACGCTCGTGCAAGGTTATTGCAGCATGAAAAGTTCCATTAAAACTGTAGACCGTCAACGGCAACGTGGTTAATTTTGCTTGAAGTTATAGTATGCAACAAAGATAACTTCGCTCATAATACTACAAGAGAAAAGACGTCATTAGTTAACTTTATGGTATAACTGAGCAACTTGTAAGAAGGTATATGACCTTAGGTTAGGTCATAATCCAGGGCATTCAGGGACACATTGAAGAGGACCATATTCTTGAATACATTGAGGAACCAACTACGTAAATATCTAAATTTTTCTAACTAACGTAATAATGTAAGGTTTTTACTGGTATTTAACATGCACACATGACTTCGTATTTGACAGATTTCAAGTTCATTTCAGGGAATCAAACCAAATTGAGTAAAACACATCTGAAAAGGCAGATTGTAAAAAGAGGCAATTTTTTTATTACATAAGGCTCAATGTTTAAGTGTTAATGGGGAAATAAGAATCTGTATGTAAAGCAGAGATTAATACTATTTTATTTTCCACCCAGTACGTCGAACTTAACTTATTCGAGGTATCTGTCTAATCAACGTAAACATTTCGAGGTATAATGCGTTTGATAATAGATTAGCTAAAGTTGTATATAGGAAGAATCTCAAACAATTACATCGATACAAACTCCTGTTCGAACTAAAACCTTTTAGGCTGCAAAACTTTGGATATGATAAACAAAAGTTGTTGAAATAATGTAAGTCAGCATCAAGTTTCCGATGCTTTTAAACCAATTGTCCTGGGAGCGGGTGAGCGCTGTAGAGTGCTTCGTGTCACAGATAAATTATGTTTTCATTTTATGCAAACTTACTAGAATTATTTCAATCGTCAATCGACGTGTTTTTCTTTCGATATGTTTATATTTATTTCAGTGGTTGATTCTGCGATATATAAAGACGGCATATGGTTTTGGTTCGGTAAGAATTTAGTTTTGTTGTTTTAGTCACAATAGTAATAAAATAATTACTAGCGGTAATTAGGATTACATGCAGTTGTAAGCAATATTACGCCATCAAATCACAAGTACATAGTTAAACCGACAAAGTAGTAAGATTTGTGACTGTACATGTCTGTAAGCAATCCTAAGTTAACGTTAATAATATCGCTAGGAATTCTGCTTGCCTCGTTTACATACGCGCTTAACGACCCATACATAGTTGGCAAAGCATTGCGTATTTAAAGCAATTAAAACGAGGTGACGTCGAGATCGTTTAGATGTAGGTACAAAGTTGAATTAGGCTTGGTTCGCATGTCGCTACAGCGCTGATTTCCCAAAGGCCCTGTCAATTCCTCTGAGCTAGAATACCACTAGCTGCACTCCACTTGATTAAAAATTAATGTGTTTTCAGTTTGCAAAATATTTTTCTGACACTGGTTTTTATGGGATATGATACGGATTACGTTTAGAATATTATTTAATATGTTAAAATGAACGTTTTAATTTTTAAAAATGTTCAGATGCTCTGTCAGATACTGACAAAAATACCATCCAAAACTATCTATAGATTTAGCTAAAAGGGATTAACATTAATAAAAAAGTTTTAGATAGAAAATATATCTATAATAAAGTTAGAGGGATTTTTACTTCGTTGAATTATTTGCTTGTTTTTTATTCTTTTAATTACTAATTCTTGTAATTGCTAATGGATTGTCTATTAGGGATAAATATTGAGCTAATTAAAAGAAGATTAATTCAGTTGGCCAGTGCAAACGTACAGTTGTGATCAAAATTAAAATCATTCTTTAAATGTTGCTTAGTTTTTAGTGCTTAGCAACAAAGGTGCTTAGCGCGGTTGTTTCAAGCAAATAGAGTTTACATTGTTATGAAAATCGGTTATAGCATTTACCTAAGTACAGGCGAGCGTAACAGAGGTAAGATGGAAGCATCCAGTTAATTTCGTTACGATGTAGATAGAGCACGTTGCCATTTGCCTCCGACCCGTTTCCTCTTGCCACCTTTTAATTTCTGTTTAAACATGTTGACTGCTTAAATACAACAACGTTTTCTTAGACGACGAAAATGTCCATTTTTCATAATTAACTTTTAAGTAACGCTGATGAATTTTGAAATGTTCTTTTTTAAACATCGCACAGTTTATTTGTAAATGTGTATATTTTATACATTTTCATCGAATAGATAGTTTTCATTGAATGTAGTTTAAACATTTCTAATTTTAATTTTTCCGACTTCTTAGGAACAATTGTACATAACACCTACATTTCTTAAGAAATTAGCAAAAGGTCAACATAATAATAAATAAATCAGATTTTCCTTCTCTTCAGCATGGTACTCTCGGTGAAGCGTTTTCCCATCGTTATTGACACTAGCCGACACTCGGCTACGGGCACTTTCCTACAGATTTCACCACTGAGATTGATCGATCGATCTTAAATTTTCAGATATTGAACTTTCCTACTAAAATTTGTCTACGTTAATAAGCCCTTGTGATTGAAAGTTCGTCTCTTTAATGTATTTAAAATTAGATCTATAAGTAAAGGAAAATTGTCGTAATGAATGTTGAAGAGATCACTGAACGCTATTTATAATTCATCCCAGTATATAACCGATACGTTTGTTTACTCGTCCCTAAATACGCTACCTTTTCCTGCGCTAAATATATCATCTGTATATAAATATCACAGAGTAGCGACCTATAAATCAATCGGTGGTAATCCAACTTGTGCTGCAGACGCTCTTCAAATTTCCTGTACGCGTCCCACCGGCGCTGCTAATCTATTCTGGTAGTATTTCAAAAACGTATTACCTAGATTCAATAGGGTATTGTATGGCCGGAGTTTGGCTACGACGCTCCTGGGCACTATAACGGCAGCGACCAAGGCATTATGGAACTGTAATTAATTATCTAACTTCACAGCCCCCAAGCAAACCTCACATTGATCGTTTCAAGCCTTTGGACAATAGATTCCTAGCCGGTTCCCTTGTTAATGAACTAATGGTAGATTAGTTATTAAATTAATGGCCAGTCAAGTTTTCGTATACAATAATACGTATTAGTTGCGGCACGTTGCCGAGGCGGCGAATAGGTACAATGCGCAATGTCAATTAATGGAAGATATATGGGCTATTACATGTAGTTAGCATTAATATGTTTAGTTTGTTCATTTTAACTTTTGACCAACCACTAACTAGCTGCTTCTCATAGTTATGTTAAGATAAAGTAAATATTATGTTCACTATACTTTGTTAGTAAGACTACGGATTAAAATATGAACATCGGAAAACTTATTCTGTTTTCAGGCGTTCGTAAAACGAGTACAAAAGTCGGCGGGCACAAGACACAAATTGTACAATGTATCGAGTATTCACTCGAGCAGGAACGGCGAAGTTTGGAAAGGCACGTCAGTCGCGGTGAAGTACAACAAACCAATGAAAACAAGACTTGTTCGTTGGAAGATCGTCCGCGCGGCTGAAGTTGTGAGAGCAGGAAACATTCAATGATTCCCGACCGCGCCCCCCCCCCCACTTCCCCCACCTAAATATTTTGTCATTGCATCTTTACCAAGTCGAAACTTTGTCGGCGGAATCTGCTTCAATGTATGAAACATCAAGTAACTCCGTAACAAGAATTTTGGATGCTGAACTGGAATTTATTACTTCTACATTTGAATGATACCTTTCGAAATATTTTATGAACATCGTACTCAAAAGTACCTCAATTCAATTAGATTCAATAAGAGCATGGCTCAGATATTTTAATTTATCTGAGTACCCTTCTATTTCATCGTCTTCCGACCTCAAAGTTGGATCATTAAATAAATATACCTAACTTGTAACTTTGCAAAATTTCATTCAGACTTTTCTCCTAAACAAAGGAAACAAAAACTCTCGCAGGCTTTCAAATATCATCATTTATTACGGACAGGACCACCCGTTGGTCAAGTGGCCGTAAGCGTTTGTTGAGGGCCCAAGGTTTGATTCATGGCTTGAACAAAATTAATACGAACAAGAAAAAAGATTTTCGTGGTATGCGAATTTAGACTTGAATTATGAATGGATAGGTTTCTTTTCTCTATTCTTCTATGATAAAACTGAAGAAATACGATGTTTCATAAAACTGTATAAAACTGTTTATTAACTGAAGAAGTAATTAGACATAATCATACCAGTCCTTAAGCAAAAACTAAACATTTATCAGTCATAATATTTGTCCCCAAACGTCAATATGTAAGCTTAAAATACTATCTAGTCGTTATTCAGTTCCGTTTGCTCCGTTGTACCATAAAGTCAATTCTATCCCAGATAAAAGCTAGCTCGAGAATAAACATGTCTAACTTCCAATTATACCTTAAATTGAAACTCTATTCCAATCTAAAAGTAGTCTTGCCAGTTTGCCAGCTAATGGCGAGGCAATATTTCAATTGTCATATTTTGAGAGCAGACAGGTAAATTCCGGAAATAGGTTCTGCATTATACAAGAGGCTTTCCGAACTTTAGTTCAGATATAGAGTTATGTGTCAAAATCAATTTTCACGTTTACAGGTCGCTATTTTCAGTACAGTCTGGATTCATTCGGTATAGGCCAGGAGCGTGGAACTCAAACTTAACTGTGTTATGTAATACAAATGCAATGTTCTTAAAAATAACATGAATTATGAGTTTATTGTTCCGATCAGTAGCTTCAAAATGCATCATATAACGAAATTTTTATTTGTATACTTATTTTCTGCTTCTTCTTTAAACATTAGCCTCAGGCTACGATTTTATACAAAGATTTTGTACAAATGTTGATGCGGACAAATTGGCTTCTTTTGCCGCTTTTCCACGTTTTTTAACATTATTCAAAATTGTAGATCAACAAATAAAGTGCCTGAAATTAATTTGGTATAACAGAAGACTAATTTAATATGTATAGTGGTGGTTCCAGCTCCCGGGCTGGCGTCGCGAGTCGCGTCTATTTGAGGAGCAGTCTGGGCATATGTAAGTGCGCATAGCCTCGACCTGTCCAGTCGCGACAGGCTAAATGCAGCGCCGACTGCAGCGACACCGATTTGCACTTTACCGCTTGAATCTTTAATAGCCCAGGTTATTTCCACCCGAAGTCACTAATTAACTTAAATGTGTCGCTTTGGCAATTTAAAAATGCATCAGCCATTGTTATTCCGTGCTTTTAGACCGTAAAGTGCATGGTGACGTTCGTGTAGCATGTTACAAAGTTACACACGTCAAAATTAATATGATCGTTTCGGTATTTGTTTTGACTGTTTCGTTATGAATATGTTTATTGAAATGTAGCCACACGGTTTATATTTTATTTGGTTATTTCAATGTCTGTTTTTTTGTTTTTCCTGAGCATTGACAAAGCATAATAAATAATTCCTATTATGTATGTTTCTATACATGACAAAGGGCACGAAATCAATCAAATTAGCCGGGGACTAGTCAGTAAAAACAACCGAAATCTCCGCTAACAAGAACTGACAACCCTCTGTTTTACTTTACTTATGGGCTATACGACCTCTCGAAATAGCTTCAGACTTGGAGAAAGAGACAACTGATATCAATACCAACACAATAGAGAGAGAGGTAAGCATCTCCCATTACAAACTGTAAAGCCTCCCCATTGATCACAGTAACGCGTAAAGCCTTCAAAAAATCCAGCAATTTATTTACTGAGTAATTCCCCACTTTACCTACGGCGTAGGAAGGCTGTAGCCTATTTAGGTATTTTTAAACTAGCT
The DNA here is from genome assembly GCA_905146925.1 of Autographa gamma. NCBI lineage: Eukaryota > Metazoa > Arthropoda > Insecta > Lepidoptera > Noctuidae > Autographa > Autographa gamma. Next base: position 7,078,986 of record LR989858.1, read on the forward strand.
ATAAATTCTTAAAGATTGTAAGGTCTTTTGGAAATGTTAAGTTAAATAAGGTTTTGTTTGGTCTCTATAATAAGAAAACCTTACCCAAAAGTTTCGAAGGAAATAATTTGAAGTGTTGAACTCGGTTCGCGCGACAGTTTCATCAATCTTACCAGTCAGAGAAACAACTAATTTAAATTGGCCTTTCTCGAACTGAGCTTGAGAATAAAGGCAGGAAATTAACGGAGTCTTCCAAGTTCTTTAATATACTGGTTGGGTTATTTTGTATTGATATATTTTCGACGTCTTATTACCAAATTTGAGGGATCAATGGCGCAGTTTTCCTTTGAAAATGGCCCAATACAGCTTAAATAGGAGCAATTTGTTGATTGGGTTGCATGAAGAGTGCCGGCTTGTGGCCTAATATAGATAGCAATATGATCACAGATCTGTTTGGTAAACGTGGTGATTGCAGCAATTTCCTCTCCCGACCGGTTATTGTAGAGAGTTGAACGGAGTTCCGCGGCAACATAAACGGATGAAAATTTTAAGTTTCATGTAGTTGCAACACACCCACTTTGTTTCCCCGTGATTTTTTATAAGGTAATTTTATAAACTGTTTCATATGAATATAACTTAACGTACTAACAATTATTAGTAGTTTACTACTAGAGCGTAATATGAAAAAATCTAATGACTATCAATCGGTTTCTTAAATAGAAAAAGTGAGATAGCTGCAGGCTAATATTTATCTTTAAATAATTCGAGAGAGTTGCCATAATTATATTGTACCATTATAATTATAGTAATATTTGGGTGTAGTAACCAAGTAACTCAAAAAACTCAAAACTCAAAACTTTTATTTGCTTTCCACAATGGTATTAGTAGGTGGTAAGTAAAAAAATATATATAGTACATCGTGGACCCTGTTGGGCACGCAAAATTTAGGAGAGAGGAAGAACAATGGTAAGTACTAAACGTACTTATTAAAGCGTGTTGAAATTACGATGCGAAAATACAAAGCATACTTAGAACTGTCAACATAACACTACAAGTACATTCACGCATTCGTGATAATTGAGACGTAGCCGCGTAGTCTAGATACAGAGTGGCAGTAAGCAGTTATAATAAGCTGGTGGCGCTGTTGCAGCAGAAGTGCTAAATGAACACTGCAATACTGTTTGAGGATAAAGATTAGACTGTGGCGCCGAGTGCCGGCTAAAGGGGGACATTTGCGCCTTCCGGCCGGTTTTCCACTGCCGCCGGAGAAACAACGAAACAGAAACGACAAACTGAGATTTACCAAGAAAATTGTGTAGATTTCTTGGAAAATATATTTTATTATTACAATGGAAAAGCCTTGACGTTTTATATAACATTTATAAAATAACTTTTTGGGTATTTTTAGATTAAACAACTAAAACAGTTTTTGTAGCATTGAGATTTTTTTTCTTTTTGGCCTTTGAGAAAAGTAAAAGGTTACGCTTAAAATAGTTTCATAGAATACATTCTTAGGTATTCTTTATTACTTTTCTTTGTATCTTAAACTATTTTACTTTTTGTGGGAATTCAGGAATGAAGAATTTAGGTGGCAAATCCTTTTGACACAATGACGTATCATTCTTTGTTTCAGTGACACAATCCCGAGAAAATTATTCAAACCCTAGTTTGATCTAAGAATACCTTCTATTGGTCGAGCAAGAAAACAAACTAATATATTTTATGATTTATATTTTATATTATCTTTTATGCAAGCTCTAGACAGGCGGACATAATGCCATTTTCAATGATTGCATAGTCCTTAGAAATTGATACGAATAGATCATTGTATTTGTAATAGTTGCCTTTATATATTGAAAACCAACGTACGTTGTATTGAAAGCTTTCTACATTTTAAAGGGTCCTTTTATTGATGTGAGGTCCTTCAGACTCACAGAGTACAGTAATATCTATATTGGTTTGCTTGGAAATGGATATTGTACAAGACTACTTAAATAGTGCCTGAAAATAAATGATTTATTATTATATAGTCATTACTTATTATTTTGGAATAACAACCAGCTACTATCATAGTTTCTTTAATCCTGCATTCTTTTCCCGGAAGTCTTAACGGGCTTAATGTCGAATTAAATCATTAATGAGATGAAAAATTCATATGACATACCTATTGTTTATTGATGTATAATATTACATACATTAATTACTCATCAAATTACCTTCATCAAAAGAGTTTTGAAGTGGCTCTTTGTATGATTTTTCAACAACTATCAACTATTGTGTATTGATTCAAAAAATCGACAAATTAAATTCATTAAAAGAGTTAGAAGTAGCTCTTTGTATGATTTTTCAACAACTATTAGCTATTGTATATATTTTAGAGTTCTGCCGAATAGTTCGAAAATATTCAGTGGACGCCAGCACAGCCTGAAGGCGACGCATTAATTCGTGGAAACTTGTTAGTTCTGCCTCGACGCAGCTTCCTGCTGCTTCCTTGCTGTTTAAATTTCAAATAAACATTATAAGGAATTGTGTGAACCCCAATAACTGAACACTTGATACGGCTGCGGTTTAAGCGGCTGTTGTCTAATATTAAGTTAAATTAGAAACAAGTTAATTTCTAAGCTTATGTTTTAAAATTTGTTATTTTTTTTATAGGTGTAATAATGTATAGTAATTGAAATTGATGTTAATATAAATTTATATATAATTGGTTTAACACATCCGGTCTGCTTTCTTTGCTGCGATAACCAAATACATTATGTAAGCATACCGACTTTTGTAATTGTCATAAATTCATAGAATGTCTAAAATCATAGCTTTTTCAAAATTATCTCACCTTTACAACCTATCAATGGAACTCGTATAAATTAGGATCAACCAGAGCCACAGAGGCAAAGAAGCTTAGTGTGTCCTGTGAATTGATTTAGTAACGGGCATTGATCACCGCGCCAACATTGGCTACCTCTGCAGACTATTAAGTTTGTCTTTACCGGTAGTTAGCATCTAAGGCTTTACGATGGAACTATAGGTGTTCATGCCATGTAGCTCATGTAGCATTTCCTCGAATTTTTGTCAGAAAAAAAAATATACATGAATCGAAAACATTTTAAAATGTCGACTAAAGACTGTTTTTATATAGTAAGCCCTATTATTTATTAACTTTTGACAGGTAAAGTAATGGATAAGAAAAATATATAAGAAGTAATTATATATTACACTACAATTACATATACAAGAAATGATATACTTCATTTACTAATCATCGAGGAAGTATTTTTTCAAGTACCTACAGCGCTACGAAACATAACTAAAATGAAATAAAGAAGCTACGAATTTATTTCACTTTTCATTAAGCAAATGTAAGTTGAACTAAAAAGATAGTGACCCAAAGATATAACGTTGACAAAAATATAATATCCAATTCCGGGACGACTGTTATGAAAAAATGAGTTGCTTACCCTGCGTTATCCGGGCAGCCATCAAAATTTAATTTTGTAGAAAGCGCACTCTCTACGTAATGTATGCGGAATGCGCGGGCTTGCTCTCGTCTCGTACCGACTAACGAGAATTGTACATCTCTACACTTTCTTATTTAGAACGCCACGGAAGTCAAACTGTAATTTAAATAACACAATTTTGTTGATGATTTTATGTCTTAAGTAATGAAAGATGTTAAGGTAATTATAATTACCTAGAATTCTGTGTTACTAAGTTACTTCATAGTTGGAGAAGATTTGATTTCAATTTGCTTCTCATACTGCTTTACATGCTGATGAATTATTAAGTTAGTTAAGTATTTTTTAGTAGAAGATCCCACTTCTGTTAAAGATGGTAAACGGTAGAAAACTGTACCTTCACCGAAGGAAGATATCTTGGAATAAAAATCGATTTGGTTTCCGACACTAACGGCAACTAAGTACGACGTAAAAAATATACTCACATGGAAATTCTAGTTTATCGAATTGGTTCAGATTGAAATGCTCGGTTCCTAATCGATACTAATTCTCGGTACATTTTCCTACTTATTGGAGGTTTAGGGGGTGGGGGGTATGCGCAGGAGAGGGGGAACGATTTATAGTAGCATTAGATTCGCATTTGTAGCGCAGCGGACCCCGGAGCGGACGTGTTGAGCGTTGCCCTCCTGCATAATATTAATGCGATGGACTACTTACTGAAATTATGCCTTCTTATTTCCTACTTTAAATATATTGCCCACTTTTAAATATTAGGAAGCTTTTGGTGCTGTAATTTTAAATTTAAAAGAGCATAATGACTAAAATCCATTGGTAAGAAGTGGTGGGTGTTTTTGTATAGAGATGGTACCATTTAGTAGTAAAAAAATGCTTAAATTGGCTTCAGAATAGTATGTTTATAAACCATTTTTATAGGGAATATGCATAGAAACCTCCTCAAATGTTGGATCCCGGTTACGAACCCGGTATGAGAGTTGAGGTGTGAAAAATGATTTTATTAAAATTTAAAGTAGAAGCTACAGCTCTAGAGAATTTAATAAATGTTTATGAAATGCTGTTGCAGTTTAAACTTTACAGAGTGATATAAAGACGGGAAGGTAATTAAACAATTTGATTGCAGTTCTCAATTTCTTTATCCTCGTCGAATACTTTTCGGGAATTCCTTGAGCAAAATAAAAATAATAGTGTTGAGTTGTGTGTGTGTGTGTGTGTGTGTGTGTGTGTGTGTTTGTTTGTTTTTTAGGTACAACTTTTATTGTATAATCTCGAAGTTTATTTAACTGTAAAAGGTATGAGACAATAGAGCCCGCATGATCACCGCGAAACAAAGTTCACGATAATGGCGCAACTTTGGGCTAAAGTTTGATGCGTTATTATAATACTAAGATATATTCATTGTTTACTAACTTATAACCTTTCAATTATGGAAGATAAGTTTTTTGAATATGTATTTTCTAGTTAACAATAAGTTTAAGATTATCATCATCTTCATTCATCATCTTCTATTTATCTCTGGTTAGGGTTAGTAACTAATAACCCCAACCAGAGAGAAATAGAAGGAGGGTAGAGAGGCCTTTGCCCTGCAGTGGGTCTGAAATGGCTAGTAAAAAAACAAAAAATACGCTAAAAAGAAGATCAAAATAAAGGACAACAAACCCAACTACTAGACAGTGCTAAAATAAATTATGGGATACTTCTTGCTTGTAACTCTAATCGATTAAACATTTTGATTAATCAAGGATTAACACTAAATACGCCTGCCAAATTGATTAAAACATAATTAGAGTTCCAAGATATACCGGCATGCCGTACGGCGGGCGAAGGCGAGGGACGGGTGGTGACATGGCGCGAGAGACCACTACATTGCGGTTCGCATATCAGCTATATCGCCGCCAGTGCCTAAGACAGATAAATAAAAACTGATGGTAAGAAACTAAACCTAAGAGAGAGTGCTGCTTCGAACCTTCAAACTTGAAACATTATATACAAGCTACCAAGTATTTTGACTAATAAGGTTAATATTAAATACCATTAGTCGATAATTAGAGTTCCAAGATATACCGGCATGCCGTACGGCGGGCAGCGGGCGGGTGTCGGGCGGCGACATGGCGCGAGAGACCACTACATTGCGGTTCGCATATCAGTGCCGAACAGGGACAATTATGTCCGTCACTGCGACCACATCCATTTCGCCGTGTGAGCTATAAAACACGCGATTTGCTGGAAGCGGTATCATGTGAGATTAAGTGATTTAATTGTTGTAATTATTTTACTTTATACCGTAAATTGTACTAGAAATTGATTATGAATTAATTCACTTAGCTTGAATTCTATTAAAACTTAACATATTTTCAATAATGTGAAAATTTGTGTTTAACATACATTTAATTTGTTTTTATTTTTTTGGTTTTACATTGAATAGTGCCTTATGTTGAAATAATTTCTTATTTTACTATATCTCGAAAACCGACGCTTTCTTGAGGGCGGAAATTCAATAACAAATATCTGTGCAGGTTTCATAAAAACACAATGTAGGAACGGGCATATTATAAGAAAACTACGGGACATTGTGATGCACCTCTCGCCGTGCTTTCATATTTACTGGAATTTATGATTTCATTTGGTGTCGCATATTTCAACCACGCGGCATTTTGCATCGAAACGGGCCGCAATAACGTACCGGATTCGCTTTGTTGTTTCTTACAAGCTTAATAAATTCACTTGTATGGTTCCCGTTATTTTAATTTCATATGTTGCATGCTCATATTTGTTCTATGAATTGTCTTTTACACATACTACGAGCGTGACGCATTTATGGCAACAGTTACGGTCGTAGACCCTGGCGTGCTACGGTGCTACGCGCCATTTTCATGTAGCGCTTTTTTAATAATTACTGAACACTGCTATTTACTATAGTATTTCTTGAAATTTCAGCTACAGTTTAGCTACATGTTAGGTAAAGTTCTAAACAAAATTAAAGTTACATATATCATGTTCAAAATAAGTAACATACTATGTTTGTCAAGGAGGTACATAAACTTTAAACTACAACGATACAAGCTTGCGAGGTTAATGTGAGACTGAAACCTATAAATCATCGCGACTTGACAACAAACGAAAAACACTAATATGCGAACAAAAATGAGTGTATTTCCGAAGATATTCCAAATGATCTGTCAAAATGAATATAGCCTTTAATAAAGTTTCGAGCAGTGTTTTGTTTATATTGCGTATGGATCCGAGCTCAGATGAGCGTGGAAGGTGAATAAGGTAAAGTAAGGCGGTTCGAATAGTGTTCGTTTTTCTTCAGCACAGCGGGAAGCAACCTGTTGTGAAGTTTTTAATTAAGTAGGGGGTCGCGTTGTTCCGTCATACCTTTTGCTTCTTCCCGCAACAGAAATTACAGGTTTTTACATGCATTTTATAGAACAATGAGGTTATTTTTCATATCCTGTTCAGTTTATACTTTGCTTAAAGAGAAACAAGAAAGATAATCCCTTTGCGGCAGTGCAGGATAATGTGGTCGATTGATCCCCATACAAAGGTACTGTTGTCACACACAAAGATAAACAAAGACTATAAGATTAAAGAGACTAAGCGAAAAAAAGGTAAGCTACTGTTTTTATAGTATTTAAATAACTGTCAGTGAAAATAACTGACAGTAGAGAAGAATTCCCAAAACGATCCACATCTCTTTTGTGTTTCACGATAGGCTGTTCTACAGAGCATTTACAAAAGTATAACGCGTAAAATATTTCCATATGTATCAAGCGACGAGTAAATATAATTCCATTTTGAGGCCTCTGTTATTACGATACGTAGAAGTAATCTATTATTCACGTACTAATAAGGTGTTTCGGGCTTTGCCGCGTTCCGTGACCGACTTTCGTGCTATAGTATCAATTCATTACGTAATTATGTTAAGTATATAGTTTTATGGTTTCTTAGAAATGTATCGAACGTTTAGAAAGTACTGTTTTATCGATTTATTACTTGTGTGTAGGCAAAGGTGTTCATGGCAACATGGCTTGCGGGATCGATGCGGCTAAGCTATGCTTGGGTTGAATATTCTTGGTCATGTTTTACTGAATAAAATATGTTTATATGTCAGTCCGTTTTGTAAAAGCTCAAGAATATCAGAACGGGTAGTTATATATTTTGTTAAAAAAGTTAGGTGTAGTAGGTATTATGTGTTTTTAAGAAAAGGTTTCGAAGAACTTAAATATATTTATTAACTTAATAAAATTCAATCATTATTCTAGAACTTACTATAGGCTTGATAGTTTATAGAGTTATACTGTGTCCAGATCTGGCGAATGCACCGAACGAGCATTACACGAACAGCTCGCGAGCGGCGCGCGCGCCTCTGGCGGACGGTGTGACACTACTGCTTTCGAGCGCTGCTCGCGAAAAGCTCGCGAGCTGTTGTATGGATGATTGGATGGATGGCTGGATGCACCCTTAGATTAAGCTAAATTTTTACCACGTTTTAGATCTTAAAAACTAAAAAGTAATTTTATTAAAACCTAAAAATATTTTCAATGTCGTGAGATAACTAGCTTTCGACGACAGTGGAGGACGGAGATTTATAAAACAGAACAATCCAATTATATGTTTTACCGACAATCTTTTAAAGTGAAGAACGGAATTCCCAGCGGTCTGTAATCTCGCAGAATCTCAAAATCAGTCGCAAAGCGGACTTACTCCGGAATATTTACCAAAGAATAGAACACGAATAAATGGTTTGTACTTGTTTTAAATCTTGTTACGCTGCTTTGCAATAGTGAACTAATGATCTGCGAATAATTCTTAGCTTTGTTGTGACTACAGGCGACGAGCTAAGCTCTCCGCGTCTTTTTAAAGATAATCCGTTGTTCTTTCTACGTGACTAAAAGGTATTTCAATATTGCCATATTAGATTGGCTTTAAGCCAGTTGACGTCAAGCAAACAGAGTACTCGGAATAAGAAAGGAAAATATATTTTTTATCTTTTAACAGCGACGTCAAACAAAGCGAACGTAACACAAGTTTACAGACTTCCTATTCCATTCACCTCATCATTAATAAATCTTAATTTAACACGGCAATAAGACGTTGCCCATATTTTTAATGTTCAGAAGCTAAGGAAATATAAAATTTATAACGTCCCCAGTCATTACGACGATTTCATCAAAATTTAATTTGCCTGAATAGGAACGTGAGCGAACTCGTTTTGATGTGCCTCATGACAAAAGCGAGTAATGTTCTAATATCTTACGTCGAGTGTACGGCACAGCAGGGCATTGTTCATTGCGGTATTGTTATTCGTATAAATATTATTACATGTTCATAACAAGAAATGTAATACGGGGAAAGAATTGAACAAAGTGTTATGCATATTGCTATTAACCCCTATAGCTTAGCTCACACAGAGAGGTGAGAATGGATTTACGCCACACGTCGAACACGGTCGGTTCGAGCCTTTTCCAACGTTCTGATACATACTGTACTGTACGTGATGATCCCTTGTCTGACTGAGCATAAGTATGGCTTATACACACGTTTAAAGATGTGACACTGGAAATGCTTCTATCAATATAGATACCTACATACCATAAAAGAAAATGCGTCGCATGCATTAATAGATAGTTTGTATTTAGTTTATTCTAGGTGGTCAATATAGGTTAAAGGTAGATGAAGTAGTACATCACAGCCTCTATAGTTGATCATGAAAGAAGTTGTGTAAATGCCTGACCCTTGGCATCTACTCATAAATACCTAAACAGCAAAAAAGAATCAAACCTTCAAAATTAAAAAACCGAGAACACATCTGTTCTAATTTCACGCAGTCACAGTAAAAATAGGCAGCTACCTGCTCTACAAGCGCTGCTCATTTCTTATTAAAGGCCTATAAAAATTTAAGAGGCGTGTTTCAATCGCAGCGGATAGCGGAGGGCGAGATCCACCGGAAGAGAACCGGGAACCGCCATAACCGTAACTCACATAGCATCCGACTGCGTTCAAAAGTGATGTTACATGTACACCTATTTATGTACCGCCCGCCCGATTGATTGCGATTAACTTTGGCTATATAGTTTGGATTAAACGTATTCGGGTCACAAGTTTCGAGTAGTTTATTGGGTATTTGAACTGGCGTGTGATGTAGGTCGTCAATTACTTCTCAGTTCCATGTGTTTCTTGTAGATTTCATTAGTAAATTAATATATTGTTGGTAAAAGGTCATCGATTGTAATAGTAATACTGTAACCTGAAGTTTTTTTAACATTAACATGAGATAGTCCAGTTATTTTATGGGTATTTTTATTTTTATGTTTTACTAATAACATTTTAATGCCCTTGGCATATTAATAACAACCATAAAACTATTCGTGTCGATCGACATTATGATATTTACTTAAGTTGACTATTTAAAAACCATACAAAAATGGTACTGATTTATTGTACTACTAATTCGTTAGTTATCAAAACGCCTACGTGGAAAAGCTTATTTAAAACGAAATATGGGGCAGTGGGGAAGTAATATACATAGGTACCGTACATTTATTGATTTGTAATAAAGAATAATATTAGTGGTACGGGTCCCGGCCACGGGGCTCTCCTTTGTCTCCCAAGAGACCCGTAAGGGCTTCGGGATTGTGCCTCAAGTAAGGCCACAAAAGCACTAGCGTATGTACTCATTAAAATTTACTGGACGTCCCAACTATCTACAACATTGTAACAAAATAGTTCACTATTATGTGTCACACTTTTTGTGTTAGGTACGATGTGTTGTAGTCATGTTGTGTATTATACTCGTGGGATCATACGCGTATTACAACATAACTTTTGAAGCCACTGACTCTAAGTTCATTTAGTTATAGATAGTACAAATAACAATTTAGTCAATATCTTTAGACAATATCGAGTCAATGGATACAATGTCTTTAAATATTCAAAGCAGTTTTTCTTTTTAAATGTATTGATAGAAAAAACATTGTGAGAATAAGCCGAGGGCAAAATTTCGTTGAGTTAAGACTTTTCTTCCGTTTCCTTGGTCGGGTAACGAACTGTGTGCGAATGTGATATTTATGGACTTTTTCGTTCTCACTTTTTGCGAGAACATTATTGCTTAGAGAGGAGTAAAGCGTACACAGCTATAATAAACGGGTTTACTGTTATTACTCAGGGTCACGTAATCTTTGCAAATAACTGTTACAAATTATATACGTCGTATTATTTTTTAATGGGCTTCTGCTATTAGCTGCGGCCATGTCGTATAATACAGCTAATATAAAAGTTACCACTAAACAGTGACCTGTAAAAATTGTATTAAAAGTTACAAAAAAAATTACAGTCTAAATTTTTTTTTGTGAAACACACCTTTATTTTCTGTTGCATGGCTATGATTTTCATTTCATTTTCCAATTTAGGTAAGGGTAATTGTTTTGATTAAATATTAAATTATATTAATTACCTATTTATTTGGATAGCAATTATTGTAATTAAAAGTAATTAAATATCAATTAACTTTATTTGATTTTGCATTTTGATTAATACATTTGTGTTTGTGTTGTTTACGATTATACGTTTTAACCTGTTTTGCATTGCCCTAATATACATATTACAACAAACATATTCAATTATGTATCAAATACAACCAGTCTAGTCCAATCCAAGTATTTATTCCTAGAAGGTACTGCCCTGCAATGCGTTGACGTAAAGCGAATTGCTTTTCCGATTGCTTCAATCTAACCATTGTTACATGGCGGACTTAATTGTTGTACAACAATCACACTACTGCGTTACCTCCGTTTCAGAGAACTATGTAACTATGGAGAGGTACAATGTATGTACATATCGCCTTAGAACATTCTCGATGGTACATTGATTCTCGATAAGAGTGCATGTATACTGTTTTCTGGTTTATTTCACAGTAATAAAGTCTTTCAATATTTTTTACATGAATCATTTTATTTAGGCGGAGTTTCTAATTAACATGTTTTATGATAAAACTTTGGTTATTTGGACCTGGTTGTATGTATTACTAAATCAATAAAAACACAACTTACGATTTTAATATTGACGAAGTAAATTCATTCTGACTTAGGTAAATACGCTTTGTATGTAAAAATAATGACTCTACTGAAAATAGCGTTTTGTTAAAAAACATCGTGTTATTAAGTCGTTAATTTTAATTAGAGCAAAGATTAATAATGCCGGATTATGGACTCTGGTTTCGTGAGAAAGTATATTAAGGAAAATTACAGTTTATTTATAGAATACAGTCGTAAAAATCCGATAGCCCTTAACGAATCATGCGATATGTGCCAAGAACGTAATAACATAGCTTTTACTCGAGACTTCGCTCGTCGGTTAAATTGTGAACGTGATAAATATGCATAGTAAGTAGGTACGTTAGGGAAACGAAGCATAATTCAACCTTCATCGTCTTGAAAAATGTAAAAATCAGAACACTTTATTCAAAATAATCTTCTTCATTTAGATATTTATAAACATATTTAATCCGAGTCTTAAATTTTTAAGCCTTTGTTGTAGCAACAGTCTATTTTAAACTGGTAAAATAACGCAAATAATGTAGGTATTATCGCTTTTATTTTAAGTTTTCATTACATATATTTTATTAACCTCGGTATAATATTACTATGTATTGATTTGTTACATTATATACAATAAAATAACATTACTCAATAAATATCATTTACAAAAAAAAAAACATTTTTATTCACAGACAGTATCTGGAACCAGTCATAGTTTCATGACTGGTGCGTAGTCGTGTGTGAAGTAGCATGTGATGAGTGCCGCCTGTGCCGCCCCACGACCGCTGAGTGACCTTCACGGACCCGTTGCCTAGGTGATGCTTTCCATACAAACCTAGGCTTCACAGTCACGCACGTATCATATTCAAAGGTAAAACATAACACGCATTACCTGTCCTGTGACACTTAGCGATGACGTAGCAATCTATCGTTGAAATCACATCAGTGGATTTGAGGTTACCTTTTACAGGGAAATAACTTCTTTATAATGAGACCATGTCTTTCAACAAAACATATTTTAGTTTACTTCAAGGATTAGCAATAAATGACAGTTGTTGTATTAATAACCTGTTATTATGAAAACTCCCAACTTTTACAGATCAAAATAAGAAAATAATATTAAATTAATCATTGACATTTAGAGCAATAAAACATACATTTAGAAAAATTAATATCGAATATAAACATCTTTTGCTTCACATTTTGAATTTAGATAACAAAAGCTAGTTTTTATACTTTTTTTGCTAATATACTTTTATTAACTGAAATATTTACAATAATCATTTAAGAATGTAAAAAATATGTACATTTAAAATAAGAAAAAGAAAAAAAGCTATAAACTAAATGAAACCTAAAAATTTAAATATATATGAGATTTATCTGAAATCTCGTAATTCAGATAAATCTCCTAAAAACGTTCCACATAGCACGAATATAAACATAAAAACCTGTTGAAGAAGGTTTTATTCAAACCTAACCTAGCTCGGGCCTAGGTTTTTACCTAAGTTTTCAAAGTAATATCGCTAGATAGTATCGCTGCCCTCCTAACATTTATACCGTACAATCCAACACATCTGGCGAACGTAATCTTGTTATGAAGAAAAACTTTCTTAATAAGAACGCTGTTTGCTTTGCTATTTCTTTCTAACCTTGAAGGAAACGATGGAATAATTACTTGTTTCTCTAGTGTTGTGATCCAATTGATTATTACGCCTAGTTCCAAAATAATGGATTGTAGTATTCTCGAAATAAGAAACGTATTTATATAGCTCCCAAATTATTACTGTATGTATCTCGAACAATCTTCAGTGAATGGATGGATCTGTAAGTATACATTACTTGTTATCTTCAGGTAAGAGGTAAGAATTACTTGTTTTAGTGTTAGTTTTGGAAAATATCTTCGTATTGTGTTTCAGTGAACTAAGGAATGTTACATTCATTCTTTATTTTACCCAAAATCAACAATCTAAATGAAAGTAGCGAAAAGAATCAATTATGTTGGTACTTGTGTTTATAACGACATGAAGAAAACAAGGTTCATTACTTTGTTAAGCCTGCTCAGTGACAGTAATAGAGTTTTTATGTTCTTAAAGGTCGTGACGCCATTATTCAGGATTTGGTTCTAGAAAGTTTTAAATATAAATAATACAATCAATATCAGTTAACGTTTTTAATAGGAACTGATAACAATTATTCAAAGAATGAGTATACTTAGCACTTTAATTAAGTACATTTAAAAAATTATCGTAGACGATAAGATAAAAAATCAATTTTGAAAGATACATCAATATGCAGATCTTAATATTCCAAGAATTAGTTGTTCGAAAATAATAAGTTTATATTATCCATCAGTGATCAGGTACCGGTCATCTTGTGGTGATGGAAGTAGTTGCACGTGGTTCATTTGTTTTGTTGATCTGTCTTGTTGAGCTCGGTCGAGTAAGCTCTCGGAGCTGACATTGATCTTGAAGGAATTAGCGCAGCATGTGGTTAGGGCCATGATGATGGGGATGGTGAGGATGATGGGGATGATGCGGGTGATGATGAGGCGGCGGTGGTGGTGGGTGGGGATGGTGATGGTGTGGCGGCGGGTGCGGGTAGTGCGGCTGCGGGTGGGGATAGTGGTGTGGCGGCGGGTAGTGCGGCGGGGCCTCGTGAACCACCACACGGGCGCGGTGGTAGCAGTGCGGCGCGCAGTTCCCGGTGCCGCAGTAAGGGCCGCAAGGCATTGCGTGTGGGGGCGGCATTTCTGGAAAACAATAGCAATTAAATTACTTGACTGACCTGCTGACCCTGACTGCTAACCTAGAGGTTGTGTGATGAGCTGAGTATGATAAGTTTTGACTCTGTTTTGGATCAGATGGCCGTGTGTGTGTAGTCGCAAGCTTTTATTATTATTAATCAATATTGATATCATGTCTGTTATCATTATAAGTCAGCTGAAAATGAGTCATATGTTTGACTGCGTATTGACATTTATCAATTAAGCACTGCGTACGTGACAAAACACAGTTCCCTACCTGGTTTTTCAAAGTGCCACATTGATATCGTGATTATTACATTGTATTTACAGTAATTATTACAAGGATAAGAATATAATATGAAAAAGTACTCAAGCCAAATCTTATATTATTGGTGGGCTGAGCGTTTACATTTATTTAACATGAAATTTCTTCCAAAATCTTGGTGTTTGAGGCCCACTATTCTTTTATCCACAGTTAAATGAATTTAATGTTATGTTTAAACGTAAAAAAAACAATGAGAGGTATATAGCTATAAACTCAAATATATTCAAAACGTCCAAAAAAGCTCTACAAAGTCTTGTGGTGTCATAACAATAAATGCACTGAATCACAAACTAACACAGTCTCTGGAAGTGTAATAATCATGAAAGCAATATATTATGACAACACAAAACTTAAGCACCTCTACATTAAAGTTCCTACTTCATCCAACTCTAAAAGCACACAAAACACCTAATAACTTATTAATTAGTTACAAAAAGTATCCTTACCTTAGTATCGCTTTCCTTTGTTCACAAAAATATAACAAAATAAACAACTTGTTGACAGTATGTGATATTAACACGGAATGATAATGGTTCGATAGTTTAACGTATTTATCGCTTTGTTCGTAAGCTGGCTGTTATCAGACGGACCTGATAAGTGATAAGGATATGAGTGGGTGATTAATGCCATGTTTTAGGAAAAAATGTCGGAACTAAGGTATTTCCAATGTAGAATATGGGTATTTCTAATAGTTTTATGGTATTATTAGATGTCAGTGGTGACAAAAGGCAAACACGCATGTAAATTGTTAAATATCTGTGAACATTAATAAGCAAGGAAGAAAACAGACATAAAATATCAGAGTAGTTGTAATTATTCCTTCTATTAATAAATATCTACGGTAAGCTTTATCTTTTGACTATGATTGATTGAATGATTATTTTATTTTTGCTTGATTAGTAATAGTATTTTTACATATTAGAAATGACTTCGAAATCTAAATATCCCATTGCAATGGCAAAACCACTAAAACAGAGAAGTTACGTCATGGCAATAATAGGCACCTTTCTAAACATAACAATGAATTAATCAATTTGACCTATTTGAAATGTTGGGATCATTAGCTCGTAATGAATAGTATTGGGTACACGATAGTGTAGGTTTCCTATTCATTGGATAAGCCCTATTTGTTTGAGCCCCTATTCATCCAACAATACGTACTTGTAACGGGATTCCTCTCTAGTGTTTTGGTCGGCTTATTATACTTTTACATTGAATACAGATTTGCGGAGATGTGATCGTATTTTAATCAAATATAGGCCTTTTTTAGATTTCGCTTACTTATTTAAGGGATCACTTTGGAGAATTTTGAAAACCAAATGCATACTTGGAACTCTTGGTAGTAAAAAGGTACAATTTCATAAGCTCTTGCTTTAAAAAGGTAAAAGTATCTGCGTAAATACCAATGAATCATTTAGTTTTTATCTCGTATTGTTTTAGATTAGAATGTTGTTTTCAAATTGCGGAATTACAATCATATCTTGATTTTGTCAATTACTCATTCATTAACATTAAAGTAAATACATCCAAAAAATTAAAAGTTTATTTTGAATATTTAAAAATAAAAATGTTAATGATCAAAACTGGCGAAAAAATGTGTCGAGTTGGTAGCAAGAGAGCCTCCTTTATGTCCACTTCTCTTACACGGAAGCAAGCACAATTATACACAGGTAGTTATATTATGTCACAGGAAAAAATAAACAGGGCATTCTATTTTGATTGCAGACAAGCCACCTAAGAAAACGATTATTGACTATTGTTTAAAATAAATATGATGTAATATTTATAAACATTTCGACGAAGCGATTAGATACACAGCTCTTAATACTACGATTGTTACTTTATCGATATCATATAAGAAGTAATCATACCACAAAATAATAAATTGTAATGAATACTACTCATGATGTTTATAATATTTTAGTATAAAACCCGACAGAGTACTCTGAACACATCCCACTAGTATTTGATAACAACCTTTTTATCGGAGGTGAGTTGGCTTGTTGTTTTAGCATTAAAAGTCTTATTGATCGGCTTTTGTTTGTTTGTGCAACTAGTGAACGTTGTATGGTTTAAACTGAAGTGTTATTTTAGGTAGAGTTTAAATACAAATATATTCAGCCGATGAGGTTGGTACATACCATTGATGTGGCAAAGTAGCCACTTGTGTGACCATTTTGTAATATATTTTAATGAACATTGTATTAGTATTATCTGTAGACATGTTTATCGAACATCTATATCACAATATTGGGTATACGATACGATACGATTAATACACGATGTCACGATTTAATAATAGATTTCATTTCGTCAAAAAGATAAATGTCAATTAAATCGTAGATATTTGCTACAATTAGTCCATAAGCCTTTTTTAACATAACAAAATGCTATTTATTTCTAGAGATGTCACCGCCACCTCCTCCACACAATCCCCCTCATCATGGACCTCCGCATGGACATCCAGGACACCCTCGTGGACCCCCGCATGGACCCCATGGTCCCCCGGCCGGACCCCATGGACCCCTACCCGGACCACAAGGTCCCCCTGGAGGCCGTCCTCATGGACCACCACGTCACTAATACGAATCAATAAAACTTACATTACTTGTATTACAAATCTTTACTTTAACTAGCTTTGTATAAAAAAATCTTTTCATTATACAGATAATTCGCTAACTTGAGTCGATTTCACCAACTTAGAATGAATGCGAGAGTAGCTACCCTAGTACTAATTTATAGTTACGATTTACTCTTTGGTTAACTTCAATTTCATTTCACCATGCTAGTCCGCGAATATCTTATTCTCATATAGCTACTCTGTAACCGTGAACGAATGTATAGAACGAAATTAGAACGCTCCCAAGTCAAATAGTCAGGTTGTTCCGTGCCTCAGCAATGGCGCTTCCTATTTCCTAAAATTGTTTGGATAATACGTAAACCTGACGTTTAGAATAACCTTAAAACAGCGACCGTCTTGACTTATACTTTCATCCTATTTAGTTATTAGTTTTATTGCCAATAATTGAATGATGGTCAACAATAAAAGAAAGCGATCTGATAACCACCCTTTCTTGTCTATTTATTTAATTATCGCCCCAGAAATGCCAAACTTGTATCCTTATATTTGTTTACTAACTAAATATGTTAATATCTTCTAAACCCGTGAACCGATTGTTATGATTTAAAGGGATTTAGCATTTCTGGGCAATTTCCCATATGATAGACACCATGATAATATTTTTCCTATGCAATTAAAAAACTTGATTTTCAAGTTACGTAATTTTTGTGTCAATTTTACAAATCTGTGTTTTCTACGAGATTGTGTTTCCTTATACTTTACTTACTATTCCTAACTTTACTTATCATTACAAAACTCTAAATATAATATAAAACAATATATAAACAATCAAAATTTAAAGAATTAATAAACAATTATTGCTAATAGGTGGGCGGCCCAGCGGGGTACCCCACACTGCGTTAGCACCTTACATTCTAATCTGGTTCGACGTTTAGCGCGATACCTCGCATTAAGTTAACTTTATTAGTAAAATATGTAAACTTATCATCTAAACTATTCTAATGGTATTTCTTATACATTTCTGTCGCCGACACTATTACTGCACTGACTTGGGTGAATAATTCTGTGTGCGTTTGTGTAATGCTGCCTTCTTGGATAAACGAAATCTTATCACGAAATCGTGTTCGTCATACTCTTCAAAATAATTAGCCCTTTCCTTAAACCACCGTGGATGAGGACAAAAATAATCGTCATCTTCGCTATCGGTTTCTTTTACTAATGCATACAAACGGCGCGTCATTTTTTAAATGCTATGAACTGACTTGACTTTGACACTACTAACCAAAGAATAGCAGCTTACATGGCCGAAAACAGTGGTATATGACTTAATTCTAGTATAGAGGTTTTATTCTTAGTTTAAATGTTGGTGAAACGTAAAATGGATATACTTGGGAGTAATTAACGATTTATTCTAGTACTAAGACTTATTCTATGTTGGTGAAACCAGGCCTCAGTAAATCAAGATCCCAGGAATAAAGATAAAAATGTTAATGTTGTTTTTAAATTAAACTCGCTACGCAGTAGCTAGGGAATCTAATTAAATACTCTAAAGATTTAACTATTATCTATTCATTATAACGGGCAAAATGGACGCTTTCCTAAACTATCTGACCTAAGATTATACTAATAAGGCCAATTAAATAGGCCATAGATCAATATTTGGCTTAATAATTCGGCTGTTTGACTTTCCAGGTGTCAGTTTTCAATGACAACTTGAATGTCAAACAATCCAAACGTCAAATGGATACTTAGTAGCTTTCTAATTATTGTACCAACCTTCAAGATCCAAAGGTACTGTCCTCGATCTTGGACATAATGATTTACCTCAAATACATCTAAAACTTTTTATAGGAATTTCAGTTTAAACACACGATTGAACGTTACGTGTGTGTGCAGTTAGCATTAGTAATTGACGTGCCAGACGATACGATCCTATTAGCGTACGGATTAGTTACTGCGTCAATTAGACCGGCGAATGCTGCTGAAAAATGAATTACATTTTTGAAATACTGTGATAGAGTTCAAATGAAAGCTTATTTTTTATTTTTAAGCTGTGGTTGTTTTATTGATTTTACTTATACCTTTGTGTGATGGATTTCTGATTTAACAATTCTAGTTAATTATTGAACAGGAATATTTGCAAATCCATAAATACCTTTTTTGGGCTTTACGAATCGATCAGGTTACACCGGCGGGTACAGGGATTTATGCATGTTTGCGCAAATTGCCATTTAATAACATTACTAAAAACATAATAAAGCAGGGTCAAAACTTAAATGTATTTTATTAATTCCATCGTGAAAAAAAAAACAATTTAAGTGTGTGTGAGAAGTGAACTCATACTAACATAAATAATTTGGATTTTCTTTATATTCTTGTTGGTATGTAGATATAACATAGTATCGCATCATATTAATTTGATAATCCTTGGCTAAACCTCTGTCTAGTATAGCTATGTTAAAAGTAACATAGTCTTCCCCTTTTACGGTGGCTTCGAGTACAGAAGTTTCATAATAACTGCTAAGTACGATACTTGTACGTATAGTGAGGTCACACATTAACTTAAGTGACTTTGAACATATTTCATAAACAAATATAAAACCACGACAATTCATGGATATCATAAAAGTTCAAGTAATTTGTAGAAGGTAAATTCTTTGAGTAAGCGTGCATTTTTGTTGGAAAGTTACTTTTTCTTCTTTTTATTCTTTACATGTGACTCCGTTTTTCACAAATGATATATCAATTTCGAGTAACCAGTCACCGTATATAAAAATAAATCTACTGTGAAAATAAATCTCGAAAATACTAAAAGCCAAAAGTTAAAATATACGAAGCAAAGGGAAACTAGCAAGGCTCATTGGAATCGATAGGCCACTAAATAATAATTTTACTTCGTCAGTAGGACGGCAATCCGTTAAAAGTTGTTTGGAGTTTTTCATAGCCCGTTTGTTTTGAAATTTCCTCAAAGCAGAAAATGCTATTTACTTATTGCGCCTCGTTTACTTACAAGGTATTTAGGTTTGTGTCGTCTGTTCTCAGTTTTGTATTTGGAAAATGGAATTTTCCTGTTGGGATATACAAGGGGCGGAATTCCCAATCGATTTTCAAAAAGGATGTTTGGTAATAGCTATTTCGTTTTTGTTTACATTTGTTCTTTTTGGGGTTTTGCCAGTTTCAATTCTCTTCTTGTGGTTTTTAATATTCGTTTTCGAATGTTTCGTCAGATATAATCTCTAAATGAATCATTGTGGTTTATTTTTCTTATCAAGATTGACAAGGATACATTTTAATAGTGCGAATGCGAATGAATATTGCGTGTAATTTTGATTGTCCTTTTGTGTGGATGTGTATTACATAAAACGATTTAATTTTGCTTAACTCAACTTTTTATGTGATCCTCATCATACGATTTCACTTATTTTGTAAAACCTAGGCAAGGTTACAAAACAGTTTTCCGTAACGCCTGATGGCAGGGTGCTATTTGTCGCCGCGGCCGGTCTGACTGTTTGTTGTATGTACACAATTCCAATGACAAGCGTTGCGGACCGCGCTGAACCTACGTCGTATCGAGTTCCGATGTCATTCCGATGACGACTCTATTTTTCATGCTAAGCCCGGCTCAAGTATTTACATTTACAAAGGTTTTGTGTAGGTCACATGGAACGTGGACACATTCATAGGTCATGAAGGTCAGAAGGTGGTTGTTTTGTATTAAGGTGTGTCTAGTGAGACTAAAAGTCGTCTCTGAGAAAATACTACTAGGGCCTTGAATGCAAATACTATACCGTAACTTTCTCAGGCTCCTTCTAAATATACTATTTCTTGTAAATATCGCGTAATTGCATCACGATATTTACTTGGCGATATAGACATAAACATAAATATTCTATAAAATAAAGTGGGTATTTCTTAACTCAAGGACTTAGTTCAAATTTTGTATGATAAGATACTTTTAGATAAAGATATAGACTGATTAATCATTTATTAGGTAATTTGCCAATTTAACGGGATCATTCAATAAATAAATAGTTTTTTCTTAAGGTTGATATCTTTCTTTATTACAAACAAGTACTTATTCAATACAAACAATAACTACGCTTTAGATATAACGCAGTATTTTTATTGCAATATAAGTAGTGATAAAAGCTAATTGTACGATAAAATGTTTTATTTACGTCGAACATTTGATTTGGATTAATATAAACACGAGATTATTCAGATGTTGGCATCCTAATTAAAAATCAATATGGCAAAGCTCTACACAATTTCAGTAAAGTTGCTGAATCGACAGTTTACCTTTTGTGTAAATGAGCCAGAGTAACTTTCTTGCCTTTCCAAATTTATATTTATAAAGCATATTTAAATATACTTGACTTATTAAGAATACGATTTTGTGAATCATTTCACGATGTATTTTAGTAGACTGTTTATTAATATGTTAAACTGGATTCCTAAAATCTAAATAAGAGCAAAAAAAAATCTTAGACATTTTTATTTTGTCAAATAGATTAAATTATTTTAACAGATACATTTATTTAATTATTTTGAAAATTTCCTTAATGACTGCGAAGTCCAGCTCAAGAGTTGATGTTAGGCGTTTGACCACATGACACGTAATCGTCAGCTAGGTGTAGTGCCGCAATACGCAGAACAGAATACTCTCTGTGTAACCAATACAGTTGACGGCCACAAAGCGTGTCGATTCAAAGTGTCGATGAAATGCATGTGAATTTAATTAATTTAATTCCAGAAACTGTGTCGACTACGCCATGTCACAATGGGATCACCTTTCTCTCTGTGTGTATTCCATGAAAGTATGTATGTATTTCATAATGAGTAGCCAACTTGATTCATGCTGAATTTTGAATTCTGGAAATACATATAATATAAAATAACCGGGCACTGATTGTATTAATTTTAGGTATTTTTTTCAATAATATTAGTATCATTTTCTGCTTTAAATGTCTGCAATTCAGTCATAACTTTTAAAGTTGTTGTGGCCATTTTCACTGTATGAATTACGTCTGTTTTTGTGGATTTTCCTTGGAACGGACGCGGGACTATTTTACGGATCGTTGCTTTCGACCGTTCCATGTTACTTTTCCTTTCTGTGTGATATCCATCCCTCTTCTTTTTCGGTATGCCTTTATTATTACGCATCCCCGCGGCGTGGTAAGAATGGTTGTCACTGTGTGCAGATGTGTGTACAAAATATAATATTTTGATATTTACAAACGCTTTATTTAGTTTCATTCTGACGTATAAAATAAATAAAATAAGGTTTTAGAATGAACATTTTTATATAACGAAGCATTTTTAAATATTTTTTGTTCGTCGATAAACCCGGAAAATTTTGAACAAACTGGATATTTTGATTTAACAGTTATTTTGTTTTGTTCCGAAAAAATCTGATGCTGAAGAATTTCACTGAATAGCGATAAAAAATTTTTTTTCAACGAGTATTGTCCAGGATCTAACGAGAAGAAACTTTTGTATTTTCTATATCTCCGAAACTACTTAATATATTTTAATGAAACGAACTGTTATATAAAGAGGAGATATCGGATTAACTAGATATACACAGATTGAAATAAGGATCTGAGAAAAGACATTTTTCTTAAATGTTTATCTGAAAATGTCTTTCCCCAGAACTGACTGAAGCCAACTAATTATAGAAGCTTCTACAGATTGTGGAAAATAATGTCGTTTTTACCTTTATTAAACTATCAAGAGCTAGTTAGCTAATTAGGAAAGAAGTCGTGAGCTGTGAGTGAGGAAATTAGGTGTACAGAAGCGCCATCTGGCGGCCGACGGGAGAATGCCATCGACCGGAACCTTTGAACAACTCTATCTTTACTTTTCATTAGCACGCCCGTTGTGTCGGTGATTCAACTTTTTTATACCATCGCTTTCTGACAATTAAATGAATTAATTAAACGCAACTCGGGATTTTCTCTACTTTGAAGGGCCATCGCTGTGATTGGCTCTTAAGAGTAACTTTTTTCGAACAATTATTATTTGCCAACAGACGAAATTTTGTATTTCCGTTATGTTTTTCCGTTTTTGTGTTTTTTTCATGTTTATGGCAGACTTACAGGTAAATTCTATCAATTAACTGTTGAAATATTAAGAATAGGCAAAATATCTAATACACTGATTAAGTAATAATTCAGAGCTCACTTGAAGAAAAGAGGCTCTCAATCCATCAGGAAAAGAAAAGCATTCTCTATTTAAATTCAAATGAAGGGTTCTATAAATAAAATGAAAGACCCTTCCATTGTGTTTCCGACGCCGACATTATTTCATAAAATCTATAACCGATCGCGAAAATTGCATAAGTTATCGCATGATGTCTTAACGTAATTTATAACTAGGTTTAAGCACGTCGCTATCGCAGCCTTCCCGAGTACTTGTAGTTTTAATTAGAGCGGTTAATTTTAAGCGTTGATCGCACCGCCGTTTAAATCTTAGGCGCCATTTTAATTAAAATATATTCGGAAGATACCGCGCTGTTCTAGTCCGCGTTTCAGGTAAAATTTTATAGGCAGGGTGACTAACTTATAAATGTAGGAAAAGATGTAGCCTGAACTTTTTGTATATTATGTCCCTTGAAACAGTTTTTGTACTTCAAATGCATTTTTTTAAATCATTTTCACCATATGAATTATTAAATGAAATTTATTTACAAGTTACGAAGTAAACATAATACATACTAGTTAATTTGGAACTTTAATACGAAAACTGAAAACAGCAGTCAAGTTCCCAAATTATATACAGCGACCATCGAGCGAACCTGTAAAGTAAAACTAGTTTGGCTGTAAAATATTTACGTCGCTTCAATATTTAAAGTACGGCAAAGAAAACACGCCAACTTCGCCGTATTTGTGTGAAACAAATAAAAAAGAAGTCCTTATTTAATGGCGACGTTTATAAACTTATAAAAGTGGAGTTTTTAACAAAACACAAGAAAAGGAAAAGTTGCTCTTCAGTAATATTAAGGAATTCTTGATCCGAATCTAAAGACTTGTCAAATTACGCGGCCGATTGGTCGGCGCCATCGGAGTTCTTAATTTAAATTCACTCGACTAATTGGTCAGCCGAGCCGACTCTTATTAGCTTTTTGATGGATATTGTTTTGATTACAGGAATCGAATGATTTTGTAATCAATTTAACAGGCTATTTAATTATTTGGATTAAGTGGCTATATTTATATGAAAAGTCGACTACATATTTTAAAGTATTTAGGTAATTTTAAATAGCACGTTTTTTTATTTTCCTCAACGAATACTTTTTTATTAATAACACAAACCCATTTTACGTGACCATTGCAATTCTACTGATTGTAACGTGCCCTTTCTATTTCCAAAATTCATGATTTTTTCTCTTATGCACAGTTCAGTCGACATACGTATATCCCATTGTGTTTGAATAAACATTTCAATTGAGAGGGTTTTCATTCGCGGTGCCTATTCGACCGGACCTACACATTCAGCTCTTTTTCGCGCACCGCTGATTCCCGATGAATGAACTGTGGTTGGAATATTAGAGTTCGCCTATATCGCCGGCACCAATGTGGACTTTTAATTATTATTGCTCTAATTAATGTATTGGAAGATCGTTATAGCACTCGGTTCGCAGGTTACAAGCGGTACTGGCATTCCTAATTTATTCATAATTTTATTGATGAGCAATAACTTTTTCTGTTCTATTTTTTTTATGTAATCGGCTTTATAGTTTTCATGCTAATATTAAATAAAAGAAAATCTCAGTAAATAAAGAAATACCCTTCATTTAATTTTATATCATGCTCAAAATAGATACTTGGCCTTTGAAATCGAGAACTCCTTAGCTTTCAATGGCACAGTATAATAAATAAGGTTAAGGCGAGCCACCTATTGTTGGAATAAAGTCAGTTTCGTTGAAAATAAAAATAAGGACATATCGCTGTATCTGAAGTTGAAAATGTTAGGCAAAGATATCCTTTACGAAAACGCATAAGATTTTTATTTGGGTGATAGTATTGTATTTTCTATCTATGACCCTATTATATGGAAGTTAAAGGGAAGTAAAAGTTTAATCTGGCTGTCATTCGGGAAGGCGAAGTGCGTAGTCGATTTTATCTTGTCAAGCGGTGGGTACAACGCGTGGAACTTCAGACGATTGTTTGACATTTAGACGTCGCTGCCCTTAAGATATACTTCAAAGTTGATCATGAAATATTTATGCGTTCGTGCGTCTGTTCCGTGAAAATTTAATGAGCAATTGAGACTTTCTTCAAGAGTACGAATGAGATTGTAAAATGAACGCTATATAAAAAGCTATAAAGGTAGCAATAATCTGGATTTAGATTTTCGGTTGGTTACTATATTTTTTTATTTAAGTGATATGTGATAAACCTGGTGTCAACAAAGCATTTTTTTCTAAAATGATTGAAAAAAAAACCAGTGGTCCAAATATTACGTGTCTTTTATCTAACGTTTCTAAATCCACCTCAAATGATGCACCAGGGACTAAAAGGTTAACAAAATGATTCAATAAGAACATTTCTCCTGCAATGAATATGTTTTCCTAACGTAATGTCAACCCTGGGTTTTCAATGCGCTCCCCTGGAGGCTCTACATCTAAGTTAAGTTTAAGTTAGAGCTGGCTCGGTCGCGGTATATGTGTCTCTCGCGACATATCCAACAACGAATTTTTGGCCAACAAATCCACTGCAACGTTACTACACTACCTTTTTTCAAATGAACTAAATTGTATATTTTTTGCTAACCTAGAAAATAATAATAAAACAAAATGTCACCTTGACAAACGCTGTAGGTAGCCTCAAAGAGGTATTCAATTGAAATTGTACAATGTCAAGCTGAAAATATTTTATGAAAAGAGACAGGAACGAGGCGGGCCGGGTTGTATCACGTACCTTTCTCACTCGGAAATGCACAAAATAAAACACCAAACAAAGAATACGAAACCGGTCTGCAATCGTAAAGTAGCCGGTCACCAACGTATATGCAAATGTGGTGAATTTAAAATTCAATTGATTCATTTCGGATCGGAAATGTCTAGGAATAAACCTTTTCCATTAGAGCGCTACGTGCGAGCAACACTAGAGCTGTCAATTTGCGTTATTAATTAGTCAGACTCGAGCTAAAATAATCGCAATTAAATATTCAAATTTGGTAGTGCAGAGACGTGTCGCTGCAGCGGCGCTGTCAGGACTTGCATTCGGGTTGTCGGTGAAATGAACATGTCTGGGTCGTGGTATTCTAGGAATAGCGTCGAACGGGACAGGTCAAACGGAAATAAAGCAAGCTGCACTCAGCGAAGTTTGGACATGTCTGATAGCTTTACTGGCGGCTCGTGAATAAAATACATGCTATTTCTGTCTACCTTTTTCATACCAGTATTTCATTCGTGGACTATGCAATTGCGTCTGAACCTTTGTTTTTGCTTACAGCGAATATTGTTTTTAAAATAGTGCAAGTATTGAAGAATCTCAGAATAAATTATGAAAACTGTCCTCTCGCTTGATAAAATATAGTTGTTACAGCGTTTTACCTGAACATAAGTATTACAAAGTTTCTACTTTATTACTTTAGCTTGGTAGGGAAGGAATGGCGCCCAACATGGGGCCGCCGGCGTTCACCTAAATTGCGTTTTCGTAGCGTGTATTATCCTTCTGGCGCCACATGTGGTCAGAACTTGAATGCTCATCTACTTCATCATTTGAGAAATATAATAGACATATAACATATTCTTCGGTGACACTATATACCAATGACGAAATATTGTAAAATTGTTTTATCTTTGGGTATGGGTAGGATCAACAACTAAATTGATTGTTGTACAAATTTCTCTGAGAAGTGTTATACATTTATGGATAGATATAGAATTTTAAGATGTAGACAACCTTCGGATGATGTACTGTCATCTGATAACAATTGCAAAACCAATATAAATTTCTTGGCAGAGGCGGCTGGCTTATAAGAAAATGTATTATGAAAGCGAGCGGTTTTATTGTGTGGCAGTAAAACGGAAGAATTTGCATCGGGAATCGAACCAGACACTTGCAAATCGACGATCGTAAAACGATCCCGCATCGGTCACCAGCTTCATGAATAAAGCGTTATATCGTACAGACCCTAGAAAAAAGGTGTTGTAGAAAAACACATGTGACTATGTATTGTGGCATACAATAGGTGTATGGCCAAAAAGTTTGCAGTTACTAGCGCGGCTTTGAATGTATAGTACAAAAAATGTAGAAGAACAATATATGGAACACATACATAATTTCGCGCGCATGTGTGTGTGAGCACTGCAGAAGTCACGTTCAGGCAATATTTGCTGAATAAAATTCACCAACTGAGTCGGCGTTCTGTGTGTAATGTATACGTACTCATCACATCTGCTGGTGCAGGATTTTTTATATCCGTGTAAAATAGAAATACCTACTTGACAAATAATTTCTTGATCTTAGCTGGCTACTTTGTTCAAGTTTAGTATCTAGAGTACATATTCATATATACATATTCCTAGTAACAGATAAATATCGAAATATAGCAATCAGCCAGATTAATAACAGTGCTCTTACCTTTTTTTTAAGAGCCTCTGGTCTAGTCTGGAATACTAGGATAACTAAGTTTACTGTCCATAAAGCAGCAGGTGTTAATTTCACAAAATATGTACTAATCCATAGTTAAACAACAATTTGAGTGTAATTCCAGTTCAGCAAGTCACAGGCGACGCGTGCCGCGCGCCGTGCCGCTAACACGAGATTCAGAAAGTTATTATGAACTCGACACAATGCCCGGCTAATTCAGAACACACGTTGTTACAATATTTGAGCAGGAATGTCGGACGCCAGTTTTAATAAATGCCTCATCTCCATTCGCCGTAAAAACGTGTCGGTTTTAAATATAGCGTTAAGGGCGGACTTTTCACCACCATGAATGCCATTTAAAGAAAAAACTCGTAAATATAAAAACGTCACACATATTAAGCACGCAGAGAAAGTGTTTTATGTGAACAATGTCTTCGGTGATGTCTTCAATTGAATCAAGTTCAGTGGAGCGCGCCGAGCCCCTAGTTATGTGTTCGGAGACGTACAAGTAAGCGGTACGCGTATTTACCTGGGGAACAAACAAAACCGATATATTTGTACATTTAGTTACTGACGTTCGGTCCACTCGATTCCACTTTACGCATTACGCCAATTAATTGGATACATTAGGAAGTCCGCAACACAGTTAGCAAGCAAACAGAGTGGCTAATTAAAAAGTTTTTCCTTCAGTAACGAGGATGGACGTGTTCGTAACGTCGGATTGATGTTTGATTGAGAACGCTAAGTTTTGCACCTGTATCTGCCTGAACTTCGCTCGCGAGACTTTGTTGCTAACTCTAAATTACTTTCAATGGATACGTGTTAAGTATCGACTTGTAAAAGATGTTTCACTACAAAGTAGGCACTTAAACTAGGTCGCAATACTTTATGCCTGCTAACATTAGCGGCACACATTCACGATTCCTGGTAGGTATTGGATAATCTAATATTCTTATTTGCTTTTATTGCAAACACAATCTGAATGTTACTTGTTTACTGAAACGAACTTAATTAATTTCTAGAGAATTATTGACGAGAAATATTGCGTGGGTGTAGTATCCCTGGGCTCTTAAAATAATTTTATTGTTGTTGTTTATAAACTCTAAGGTATTATATCAAACTTGGTTTTATTTTTGGAAGTAGGTTTTCATAGTCACTATAAAACTCATATGGACTTACCAAAACAACAACGCTATGAAAGCAAGATCTCGTTTGTATGTCGCGTGCAAAAAAATGATCAGCGTTCTCTATGCACAGTCGTTTGTTTTTATGTCGAGTTGTAATTAAGAACAGAGTAGTTAGTTAGTTTTTGGAACAGAAGCAAACAAGAAATATATTTCAGACGGTATAGATAAAAATTGACGATTGCCAGGACATCG
Source organism: Autographa gamma (assembly GCA_905146925.1). Lineage (NCBI taxonomy): Eukaryota > Metazoa > Arthropoda > Insecta > Lepidoptera > Noctuidae > Autographa > Autographa gamma. The sequence goes on from LR989858.1 coordinate 7,108,103, forward strand.
TCTGCGTTTAGGAACTTACAAAAACAAAGGAAATCTGAATATTACAGTGCGACTTTGAACACAGACAGTGAAATTTCAGTAAAAATCTGTAAGTGATAACTGTATGATAAATATGATTTATTAATTTACAGCTTTATTATTGCAACAAACATTTTGGCATTAAAGTCAACTTCATGTTACCATATTTGCCGTAAAAGCAGAGGTTGCAAGCTCCTCGTTATATGATCGAAACATAAAATATTGTATCTACATATTACGGTACGCACGACATGGCGGTTTTCACCCGCATTCATATTGTTTAATTACGTAATGCACTTCACTCGGCTTAAGAGTTATATATGGTGAGGTATCAACATCACCATATGTAATCTGTTAAGCTCTGCTTACTTCGGAAGCGATGAGCCCATATTTTTAATTATGTAGCAGAAAGGAGAGGATGTAAACAATGAATAAGTGTGCTATAAAGAAGTCTTTGGAATAACCTCTTAGATTAGAGTTTCGAGGTGTATATCATACCAATCTACAAAAGTATTGTTAATTAAGGTCAATTAATACCACCACGTTGTTATTTTTGAGGACATTCCTCGATGAGAAAGGGCTTGAATCTCATCGCTTTTTTTTGTACTAGAACGGAAACATCAAAGGTAATAAGAATTTTTGTAAGTATGCTTTTTTTGACATTCATAAGCGTTTATCTCAGGTCACCGTAAACCATAATATCATTATGAGAATGTTTGTGATTTCGGCAGGAAACAAAAAAATTAAATGTTCGTTTGAACTAACGAGAGGACTCTTCCGAAACCTGTTGCAGAATAGAGTTAGACAACATTATAAAACATATCTTTGTTCTGCAGGTATTGTGTAATTTAGGTCACGTGCATGCAAAATGTATACAAGCTCAGTATTTTCAGGGTAATTAATATATTTTTGCATGCGAAATGTACGTAATTTTCATTCCCTGAGGACCGACATCAGTTTTTTGTGGCTCCATTTATTCATAACTGTATTGATGGCTCAACGGGTTACGGCACGCTTTTCCTGAATTTATAGCTCAAAGTTCTTTTTACGAGTCGCTGTAAATAAGTAGTTTGGTAGTAAGTCATGCTTCGATATGGATTTTGGGTTATGATGCTATCGCTCGCTATGAGGGCTTCGGCAGTTTTGACGTAAAATTGACAGTATTGTGTCCTGATATTTATTACGAATATTGTAAATGCGTATATTTTTACTTATTATCTGATCATGATATCTGTAAAAAAGTTTTAGAGACATTTGTTTGACAAAATGAAAGCATTATTTATTTAGCTTATATTTCTTTATACATTTTGCAACACTATCATATATTTTAGCATGAATGCTAGATAAAGTGAATCAATATTTAACATCAAAGTAATAGCAGGTGATGGTCAACAAAAAATAGAATGTTAGCATTCAAAAATAGTTATAAAAGTTGCGGCCGCAATCAACATTGATGCCATATTGAATGCCAATTGTTGTATCTACTAAAAGTAGGACGTGGCTTAAAATATGACATTGTTATTAATTTTTTGTGCTTCCATTCCACGTAAATATTTTTTTTAAGTTTTATTTCATGTATGTGGTAAATTGCTTTTACTGGAAATGCTAACTATTGTAGTGTTCCATTTGGGTCTATTATTATAGATTTTAATCATATAGACTTGGTGTTTTTATTTTGATGTCTATCAATAGCCTATTCTTTGACGCGGATGGATTGTGATTGAGTATGTATTGGTAGTGAAACTAGAATACTAGTATATTGAATTGTGATTCTTATATAATTTAACTTTACATTGATGTACTTACTGTACATGTAGCCATTTTTAACTTGATGAAATGCTTGGATGGTTCTGACTTATTTGTATAGGAATTAATATTATAATTTTTAATTAGAAAATAATTATGATTAAGTATTTAAAAACAAGTAAAAATTAAATGTATTATTTTTATTTTCTAATAGCATTTAAAAAAACAGCTATGATGCTGCCTGTGACAAATGACAAACAACCTACTAAACAATACAAAATAGAATAAAAACCATTAATTAAATGTTCAACTGGATATGAAAATGCTGTGTAATTTATTACATGCTCTCACTGATTTAACGCTAACTGAATATACCTTAAAATGAGGTTTACGGATTTGTACGCATGCGAAAATAGGATTACATGAGTGATATACGATGTAGCCCCGTAACAGCCGTACTTACGTCACGCTTATGATTTCTGAAAGGATCAACTGATTCGCAATTGGTAAAATTACAATGACAACAATGTTACTAATTTGACGCCTAAATGTATTGTGCTACGAAAATTTCTTATCAGTGCTCGCGTAGCTACGTAGCAAACGTTTGTAACATGCTTGTTAAGTGTCTACCTATGTGCTACGCCTTTCATAAACGTGAATAGTTATTTTTTCTGTATCAAATATAAGTAAAGGAGATTAATTATAAAAAGTCTGTATTTATATTACGTGCTAACAACGTAGCGTGGGTACAAACAAGTTTCTTTTTAAAGCTATACTTCATTAGTTTATTTCTGAACGTTGTCCACACGTCTTTGCCAAGCCATGCGATTAATTAGTAGTCTGCCCTTTACTTTCCATCAATACTGCGTAAATGTATCGCTATTTATAACCAGCTAGTTATAAAAGTATTGTACTTCGATATATCATCAGGACGATAGGCGTAGGCCGTAGGTGTTTAGTAAAAAAATACAATACAAGTGTGTTTTTATGGGGAAGTTGGAATGAAATTATCAATTTTAATTTGAAACTATACTCGATGAATTTTTATGTTTTAATATTTAGTTTGAAACAAAAATTTATTTAGCACATGTTGAATACTAAAATTAATTAATGTTATACCAGGCAAACATTATATAATTAAACTAAAATTATTACACAAAGCGATAATGTTTAATTTCACTGACGTACTGACATAAACTGTCAATGAATTACGTAATACAAATCCAGGTACATATGACCTATGTTTAGGTCGGACAAAGCCTATGCCCGGGTAATTTAATTCCCAGGAACATTGTAAAATGTTGACAGGGTGTTACTCATAACCAGGTGTCAGGATTTACGTCCACACAATACGTTATAAAATTCCGGTCATTTTATTTTTACGGTTCCACATGATATGGGATTTTATTTTGTGCCAGGATTATTGTTCTTATAGATACGTTGCGTCATTTCTATTTTCTGTCTATCACTCTGTTTTATGACGTCACCTTCATGGTGTAAGTACAGGAATATTATTTCCTATTTCGTAATTTTTCTTTATAATTATACAAGACCTTTAATAAAAATTGACGAGATAAACACAATACGTGTCCTATTTGATTGTAATTAGTTCTTAGATTTTAGTGACATGTCAAATACTTTTAGTTAAAGAATTGTGTGCTGATCTGTAGGTATATCTGCTGTAATGAGTACTTGATCTGAACAGATACTCCGAAGAATTTTTAGTCTGGCATATTTTACACGGCTGCTGGCATAGTTCCGTAAAGGTACTGCTTTTTTTTCTGCAATTTCGTATGGTCATTTAATTTCATAGCTTAATTCCTTACGAAGCTTATCAAACGTTCCTATCTTCTAACAATTTACAGAAATATCTGTCTTAAGCCTAAGGAAACCCGTGAATATAAAGACGGAGCGAACAAAAAACAAATTTATTTTATCGTATCAGGCCTATACAAATTGACGTGCAATGTCGAGTTAATTCAATTCGAGCCGGATAATCCGGCGGCCGGCATAGGTACCGCTGTATTTGTAATTAAAAACAGGTGGCACCGCGTGTCTACTGCGAATTATTATAACGTAAACGCCATTTTGTTTGATAATAATATATGGCCCCGCAAAAAGGTTTCGCGCCTCTGTAATTATATTGAACTATGCTGATTATAATTACAATTTATTTATATTATTAATAGTTTAATTAATTATGTTGTGCCTTATATTAATAATAATCATGTGTTGTACTTAATGATGTAATAATTATTATAAGAAAAAGTGGGTCGAAAGTAACAAAAAACATAAGCTTTATTATTTTAATTAAATATAAGAAATCAAAAGAAATAATTTAATGTAATACGTAATCTAATTACTGTTCTTTGCTTCTAAGAAATTACAGAAACCACAGTGTAGTTAGCATCCACTACACTCACACATACACAAAGTTTGTGCTTTCTACACACAGACACGTGTGTAAGGATAGCCCCCACATTAACCTTCGGAGTAACCTACACCAGAGAACTTTTAGCGAGTGAATCTCAACTTAGTATTAGGTACACGAACAAGATAAACACGTAGTTTACCAACTTGATGTTTTGCATATTTACGTTACATACACATATCTATCTACAACGCAGTTTAGACAACAGATCTGTTTGTAATAACATAAGCATAAGCATTACTCTGTAAACTTTAGAAAGTTTAGGATTACTAGATACGCTTATAATGTCTTGGTAGATTAGTGAACTTTCGATGTAATTAAGTGATGCACAAACTAATCAATACTTTTAACATTAATGAGATTCTAAATTCGAAAATTCTACATTAGAAAAGTGTGATTAGTAAAAGTTGATATCCTATAATTCTCAATATACACGGTAACAAAAAAAAACAAACATATTATCGCAAGTAACGCTATCTACATCAGGCCCGTAGATTTATTATCTCTTTCTGTCTAATGAGTACGTGAGACATTACTTACAAAACATATGTTTCTTTGTTTCCTCTTTTCTAATGTTCCGTTGATAAGGGCCAGCCGGGATCCCTTAAAACCTTTTTTCCGATTAAGTATCCCAGTACATGATTAGGGTACGACTCGAGGTCGACCTCGACGGATTGAACTGTTTCCCATTATTTCTAAAAACATCATATTCGGTATCGGCTAAATAAATAATAGCAGGAATCTATCTAATCTGAACCGTCTTTATCTTTAAAAAGAAAACATCGTAAGCTTCTTTATGTAAACATTTATAAGTATTCATTTGAGAAAATCCGTTTTTATGTGGTAACGTCTTTGATGTTCCCTCTCAAAGCATTCACTCTGCGTGGGATTTTACTTACACAGATCGGAAACCTTAGGTGTGCAAAGAAAATAAAAACTACGTTTTTGTTGATGTTTAGTTAAACGATGTGTATTTAGCTCTGAACATTCATAGAGAAAACCACTGTTCCGTTTCAAATTTGTGTAAATAAATGGTGCAAATACTTTTAGCCAATCCAATACTTTTTTCTTATTTTGTTGGGGTACCTACTATATGCAAAGAGTAACGATACGTGGCATAAATTTATAAAAGAAAATAGTTAAATGTGATAAAGTCGTTTATGATTGTCAAACTGAAATATAACTGTTTCAATATAGCTTTATACACACTTTAACTAGCCAATCGTTTCACACAACGTAGCTTATCGTTGGTACCTCATTATCCCGCAAACAAAGTCAACAGGACAATCCCTTTGAAGTATTATGTGGCTAATTCTGGGAGTGTGTAAACAGTGCATAAATCACAATATTTGTGAATACGTTACGCTGGGTGTAGGAGCGGGCGGCGTGGCGCGGCGCTCAGTCGTTTGCAATTAGTTTTTACTGGCGGTAATTAGTGAGGGCCGATTGCGCACAACTCCGTGCCTGTGCCGACCAACGCCTAACATAACAACTTTTAGAAGCGAACAAGACGCTGATACCTTATTTACAAATTACACCCAAAAGTACATGTACCCAGCGTTTGATACATTTATTTTAAGTTTCACGTTGTAGATATTTTTAGACTTTTTAATAGAATGCCATTTGTCTATAAGTACTTATTCAAGAAAATTGAAGTTGCCTTCAAATCAAATTTAAAAAAAATATAATAATCATATAAGTAGAATATGTTATAAAGTAAGTCAAAACGTATTGGTTTCGCGATTAATATCTATCTTCCCCAAATTTAGTAACTTGTGCAGGAAATATTTATATTTGTGTTTCTTATTTATAAACTTTCTTTTTATTTGTTACTAGCTGTGCCCGCGACTTCGTCCGCGTGGAATAGTTACTTTTCGGGCAGCATATTTAGAATTAGGTTTTTATACATATACTTTCGCTTGGGTAGCGATAAATTTACTTTACAGATGCTTCTCTGTATACGATATTTCAAATTGACATAACTTTTTTATTTATGTACCAATTGACATGAAATAAACACTAAATGTTAAGTGAAGCTTACTACAATAAATTCGTGAAAACCGTATCTTAATCGAGTAAGCCGTTTCTGAGATTAGCGTGCACAAACACACAGACAAACAGACAAAAAAAATAATAATTATAATTTCAGGTTCGGCATCAATATTATAACAACCCTTGCTACTTTTTTTGTTTATATTTCCATTGTACAGACACCACTTTTCTACAATCTATACATATAATAAAATTGTAGAAAAGTGGTGTCTGTACAATGGAAATATAAACAAAAAAAGTAGCAAGGGTTGTTATAATATCGATGCCGAACCTGAAATTATAATTATTATTTTTTTTGTCTGTTTGTCTGTTTGTCTGTGTGTTTGTGCACGCTAATCTCAGAAACGGCTTACTCGATTAAGATGCGGTTTTCACGAATGTATTGTAGTAAGCTTCACTTAACATTTAGTGTTTATTTCATGTCAATCGGTACATAAATAAAAAAGTTGTGTCAATTTGAAAAATCATCTATACATATAATAAAATTGTAGAAAAGTGGTGTCTGTACAAAGGAAATATAAACAAAAAAAGTAGCAAGGGTTGTTATTATATCGATGCCGAACCTGAAATTATAATTATTATTTTTTTTGTCTGTTTGTCTGTTTGTCTGTGTTTTTGTGCACGCTAATCTCAGAAACGGCTTACTCGATTAAGATGCAGTTTTCACGAATGTATTGTAGTAAGCTTCACTTAACATTTAGTGTTTATTTCATGTCAATCGGTACATAAATAAAAAAGTTGTGTCAATTTGAAAAATCATCTATCTATCTATCTATACATATAATAAAATTGTAGAAAAGTGGTGTCTGTACAATGGAAATATAAACAAAAAAAGTAGCAAGGGTTGTTATTGTATCGATGCCAAACCTGAAATTATAATTATTATTTTTTTTGTCTGATTGTCTGTTTGTCTGTTTGTCTGTGTGTTTGTGCACGCTAATCTCAGAAACGGCTTACTCGATTAATATGCAGTTTTCACGAATATATTGTAGTAAGCTTCACTTAACATTTAGTGTTTATTTCATGTCAATCGGTACATAAATAAAAAAGTTATGTCAATTTGAAAAATCATCTATATACATATAATAAAATTGTAGAAAAGTGGTGTCTGTACAATGGAAATATAAACAAAAAAAGTAGCAAGGGTTGTTATAATATCGATGCCGAACCTGAAATTATAATTATTATTTTTTTTGTCTGTTTGTCTGTTTGTCTGTGTGTTTGTGCACGCTAATCTCAGAAACGGCTTACTCGATTAAGATGCGGTTTTCACGAATGTAGTGTAGTAAGCTTCACTTAACATTAAGTGTTTTTTTCATGTCAATCGGTACATAAATGAAAAAGTTATGTCAATTTAAAAAATCATCTTCTATACATTTAATAAAATTGTAGAAAAGTGGTGTCTGTACAATGGAAATATAAACAAAAAAAGTAGCAAGGGTTGTTATAATATTGATGCCGAACCTGAAATTATAATTATTATTTTTTTTGTCTGTTTGTCTGTGTGTTTGTGCACGCTAATCTCAGAAACGGCTTACTCGATTAAGATACGGTTTTCACGAATGTATTGTAGTAAGCTTCACTTAACATTTAGTGTTTATTTCATGTCAATTGGTACATAAATAAAAAAGTTATGTCAATTTGAAATATCGTATACAGAGAAGCATCTGTAAAGTAAATTTATCGCTACCCAAGCGAAAGTATATGTATAAAAACCTAATTCTAAATATGCTGCCCGAAAAGTAACTATTCCACGCGGACGAAGTCGCGGGCACAGCTAGTTTTATTATATGTATAGATAGATAGATGATTTTTCAAATTGACACAACTTTTTTATTTATGTACCGATTGACATGAAATAAACACTAAATGTTAAGTGAAGCTAACTACAATATATTTGTGAAAACCGCATCTTAATCGAGTAAGCCGTTTCTGAGATTAGCGTGCACAAACACACAGACAAACAGACAAACCGACAAACAGACAAAAAAAAATTAATTATCATTTCAGGTTCGGAATTGATATTATAACAACCCTTGCTACTTTTTTTGTTTATATTTCCATTGTACAGACACCACTTTTCTACAATTTTATTATATGTATAGAAGACAGATAGATGATTTTTCAAATTGACACAACTTTTTTATTTATGTACCGATTGACATGAAATAAACACTAAATGTTAAGTGAAGCTTACTACAATACATTCGTGAAAACCGCATCTTAATCGAGTAAGCCGTTTCTGAGATTAGCGTGCACAAACACACAGACAAACAGACAAACAGACAAACAGACAAAAAAAATAATAATTATAATTTCAGGTTCGGCATCGATATAATAACAACCCTTGCTACTTTTTTTGTTTATATTTCCTTTGTACAGACACCACTTTTCTACAATTTTATTATATGTATAGATGATTTTTCAAATTGACATAACTTTTTTATTTATGTACCGATTGACATGAAATAAACACTAAATGTTAAGTGAAGCTTACTACAATACATTCGTGAAAACCGCATCTTAATCGAGTAAGCCGTTTCTGAGATTAGCGTGCACAAACACACAGACAAACAGACAAACAGACAAAAAAAAATAATAATTATAATTTCAGGTTCGGCATCGATATTATAACAACCCTTGCTACTTTTTTTGTTTATATTTCCATTGTACAGACACCACTTTTCTACAATTTTATTATATGTATAGATAGATAGATGATTTTTCAAATTGACACAACTTTTTTATTTATGTACCGATTGACATGAAATAAACACTAAATGTTAAGTGAAGCTTACTACAATACATTCGTGAAAACTGCATCTTAATCGAGTAAGCCGTTTCTGAGATTAGCGTGCACAAACACACAGACAAACAGACAAACAGACAAACAGACAAAAAAAATAATAATTATAATTTCAGGTTCGGCATCGATATAATAACAACCCTTGCTACTTTTTTTGTTTATATTTCCATTGTACAGACACCACTTTTCTACAATTTTATTATATGTATAGATGATTTTTCAAATTGACACAACTTTTTTATTTATGTACCGATTGACATGAAATAAACACTAAATGTTAAGTGAAGCTTACTCCAATACATTCGTGAAAACCGCATCTTAATTGAGTAAGCCGTTTCTGAGATTAGCGTGCACAAACACACAGACAAACAGACAAACAGACAAACAGACAAACAGACAAAAAAATAAATAATTATTATTTCAGGTTCGGCATCGATATAATAACAACCCTTGCTACTTTTTTTGTTTATATTTCCTTTGTACAGACACCACTTTTCTACAATTTTATTATATGTATAGATGATTTTTCAAATTGACACAACTTTTTTATTTATGTACCGATTGACATGAAATAAACACTAAATGTTAAGTGAAGCTTACTACAATACATTCGTGAAAACCGCATCTTAATCGAGTAAGCCGTTTCTGAGATTAGCGTGCACAAACACACAGACAAACAGACAAACAGACAAACAGACAAAAAAAATAATAATTATAATTTCAGGTTCGGCATCGATATTATAACAACCCTTGCTACTTTTTTTGTTTATATTTCCATTGTACAGACACCACTTTTCTACAATTTTATTATATGTATATAGATGATTTTTCAAATTGACATAACTTTTTTATTTATGTACCGATTGACATGAAATAAACACTAAATGTTAAGTGAAGCTAACTACAATATATTTGTGAAAACCGCATCTTAATCGAGTAAGCCGTTTCTGAGATTAGCGTGCACAAACACACAGACAAACAGACAAACCGACAAACAGACAAAAAAAAATTAATTATCATTTCAGGTTCGGAATTGATATTATAACAACCCTTGCTACTTTTTTTGTTTATATTTCCATTGTACAGACACCACTTTTCTACAATTTTATTATATGTATAGATGATTTTTCAAATTGACACAACTTTTTTATTTATGTACCGATTGACATGAAATAAACACTAAATGTTAAGTGAAGCTTACTACAATACATTCGTGAAAACCGCATCTTAATCGAGTAAGCCGTTTCTGAGATTAGCGTGCACAAACACACAGACAAACAGACAAACAGACAAAAAAAATAATAATTATAATTTCAGGTTCGGCATCGATATTATAACAACCCTTGCTACTTTTTTTGTTTATATTTCCATTGTACAGACACCACTTTTCTACAATTTTATTATATGTATATAGATGATTTTTCAAATTGACATAACTTTTTTATTTATGTACCGATTGACATGAAATAAACACTAAATGTTAAGTGAAGCTAACTACAATATATTTGTGAAAACCGCATCTTAATCGAGTAAGCCGTTTCTGAGATTAGCGTGCACAAACACACAGACAAACAGACAAACCGACAAACAGACAAAAAAAAATTAATTATCATTTCAGGTTCGGAATTGATATTATAACAACCCTTGCTACTTTTTTTGTTTATATTTCCATTGTACAGACACCACTTTTCTACAATTTTATTATATGTATAGAAGACAGATAGATGATTTTTCAAATTGACACAACTTTTTTATTTATGTACCGATTGACATGAAATAAACACTAAATGTTAAGTGAAGCTTACTACAATACATTCGTGAAAACCGCATCTTAATCGAGTAAGCCGTTTCTGAGATTAGCGTGCACAAACACACAGACAAACAGACAAACAGACAAACAGACAAAAAAAATAATAATTATAATTTCAGGTTCGGCATCGATATAATAACAACCCTTGCTACTTTTTTTGTTTATATTTCCTTTGTACAGACACCACTTTTCTACAATTTTATTATATGTATAGATGATTTTTCAAATTGACACAACTTTTTTATTTATGTACCGATTGGCATGAAATAAACACTAAATGTTAAGTGAAGCTTACTACAATACATTCGTGAAAACCGCATCTTAATCGAGTAAGCCGTTTCTGAGATTAGCGTGCACAAACACACAGACAAACAGACAAACAGACAAACAGACAAAAAAAATAATAATTATAATTTCAGGTTCGGCATCGATATAATAACAACCCTTGCTACTTTTTTTGTTTATATTTCCATTGTACAGACACCACTTTTCTACAATTTTATTATATGTATATAGATGATTTTTCAAATTGACACAACTTTTTTATTTATGTACCGATTGACATGAAATAAACACTAAATGTTAAGTGAAGCTTACTACAATACATTCGTGAAAACCGCATCTTAATCGAGTAAGCCGTTTCTGAGATTAGCGTGCACAAACACACAGACAAACAGACAAACAGACAAAAAAAATAATAATTATAATTTCAGGTTCGGCATCGATATAATAACAACCCTTGCTACTTTTTTTGTTTATATTTCCTTTGTACAGACACCACTTTTCTACAATTTTATTATATGTATAGATGATTTTTCAAATTGACACAACTTTTTTATTTATGTACCGATTGACATGAAATAAACACTAAATGTTAAGTGAAGCTTACTACAATACATTCGTGAAAACCGCATCTTAATCGAGTAAGCCGTTTCTGAGATTAGCGTGCACAAACACACAGACAAACAGACAAACAGACAAACAGACAAAAAAAATAATAATTATAATTTCAGGTTCGGCATCGATATAATAACAACCCTTGCTACTTTTTTTGTTTATATTTCCTTTGTACAGACACCACTTTTCTACAATTTTATTATATGTAAGACTGGAGCTGGATCTCGAAAGTTATAAATCCTTTAGAAACGAAAGTTAGGAAGAAACTAACGGAACAACTCTAAGCGTTCATAGTTCTACTATTCCAGTAGGAAAGTACCAAAAAATAAAAGTTGCCGTCATCGCCACATGCGAATTGGAATTAGCAAGAGCTCGTTGTACCGAGGAACAAACTAAACTCTCACTGGAAATTGCACCTTATAGTTGTTAACGAAGGTATATATTGGTTTATCGATACAAATCGATATGAGTCCCGTGCCCGAAATGCAAAAGTTGAAATGGAACATGTTATATTCCGGCTTGTCATGTGTTTGCCTATCGAACACTGTTAATTGATCCTAATAAAAACACGGTGCTTTAATTTTCATTTTAAACTTTTTGTATTCAAAATGACACATAAAGGTTCTAATTTAAATATTGTAAACATTACGATTCCTATATATTGAAAGTTTGTATTAGTTTTTATTATAAATAGCTAATACAATGGCAACAAGAATTAAGTTTTGACAGGCCAAACATAGTTTTGAACACGTAAACATCAATACCCGCCCACTCTGTTAAAAAACTGTACCACTACTCTTCGTACTACAAAGTTGTTTTCATTATTAAGCGTGCCGTCTATTTCATTCTGTCCGCAGGTTTTACGCAGTACTACCGTTTGACCCCCGTACCCTTAACCCCTCGAACGTGACCGTATTTTCAGTGTACTGGCCGCACCCCCAGCAAAACAGAAGCGAAAAACTACGCTATTCATATAAGCTTATGTTGTCTTACGGTTCCTTAAAAATCGATTAAATTTATTTGGTAAAAAAATATTTTGGAATGTTATCTTAAATTACAAGATTTTAACTTTAAGAAGAAAAACACGTCGTAATTGTTTCTTATCAAACTGGAGAATCTCATCAAACATCTAATTTACGGAGACTACAAAAACGCACCTATTTTACTTTCCTTAGACAAAAACAATGGTGTAACTTGATTACCCAAAATTCCAAAGAGTTGCTAAATGTGGCAGAGAGTCGCAAGTGGCACAGAACATTGTTTGCCGCTGAAACAGAATCTTAAAGTGTCTGAAGAGACCGAGTGAATGGAGTGATTGCTGATTAGAGCTGCGTCAGCCGTCCCCGGCAGCGCATGAATGAATCATAATTTTATATATCTTAAGTCAGATTGAGAATTCTGTTTGACTTGTAATAATACTAGATGTAACTGTCCCACTGCGGGGTAAATTTCTCTTTTCAGAAAGTTGAATGAGCCGTGTTCATCGCGATTGCTGATAGTGTGTACTTCGTAGTAGTTTTATTAATTTGAATGATAATTTATATAAAGTAAAATTCGATGAGAGATAGTAGGAATATAAAGCCACTGTTTATATCTTAAAATATTTCGTAAAGTAGGAACGTAATGGAAGCAGTGGCATATAATATATGGCAGACATGTGTGTATATAAATAACTTATAATATAAAAATAACAGTCTTAATAATAACTTAAAATATTAGTCAAATTAATACTTCAACTTCAAAAAACTCACTTAGTGCTAGTACTGCTAGTCTAGATACTAATATTCCACATTTCCAACTAATGTATTTTCAAAAACACACCAAATCGACTTACAATAATAACCAGATAATACGAATAGTATTATGATTCTCTCGTTTCTAAATACTTATTTAAAATTAAACGGTCCAGACAGTTGCTGTTTTTCAAAGCTCACTGAGTGTCAATAAATTGTTCGAGCGAATGCGGCCGGTGCAATTTTTACAAAACGAATAAGTAAACTTGTTATTCCTGAATCTACCAATTGGTAGTGTATTTATTCTTTTGCGCTGTTCGCGTTCAATTAACTAGGAAGTTACAAATATACACAGTGGATTGATTAGCTTGTATTTGTAGTTATAAAAAGTGTAATAAGAGTTACGCGCCCAGAAAAAAATATAAAATTTTGAAGAGGTATAAATAAAAGTTTTTAAGTTTGTTTTCTTTCACTGTATGTCTAGTGTTACTTAAGCAAGTTTATATATATTATCAGTGCTTTTTGTCGCGCTGAACAAAAAGTTGATAGTATATTTTTTATTCCATACACACTATGTAGGGACAAATATATTAGGACCCAAAACGTCCGTTACTTTAGAGTATTTTCCCTTTGTAAGCTAGGATCGTTTTAAAGCTACTGACAATTTAGCACTTTTACTCTCCTACTTCAATATTTTATCACAAAACAAGAACTTCCCACCTTTATTAAACGCGCTACAATGCTATAACTATTTATTCAATTTTCAAGTTTCTTATTAGGGCAGAAACTTGTCCAATATAAAAGTTATGTTCCAAGTAATTCACACTAGTGATGTTCGCAGCCGGCAGATACAAAGAAATATTTTAACAAGTTTGTAGTCTCACAACTCCCAGTTGTTTACAGCCTCTTTGACGCACGTGCCTTAAAAATTCTTTACAGTAGCTTCGACTCCTGGGAACACTAAAAGGTTACTGAAATTATGGAAGGTAGCTGCCATACACAATGTTTTTTTTTTTTAAGAAATGAGGGGGCAATGTTCCACTTTTGCATGCCGTAGGTGGGTAATGTAATTCATGATACAGACTGAGACCGCGTTGTGCCGTATCCGGACGTGACGTCACGCCCGCCATTACACGTGCGGCGCTGTGTAGTTCTGTGCTCGGCGGGTAATGCTCGCTACTTGATATTCGTGCGCGCAGCCCACCACATTTCACCCCGGCACCGGCTGCTCTTAGGATCCTGAACTTTGTTATTTCCTATACATTTTTTCCTTGGCAACATTCCTTAGCTATGCAGTAGAATTAGGAGGTTTTCCATACTCCTAGGTTATCGATGTAATAGCGATCGAGCCTTTTATTAATCGCAGTTTTATCTCAGCTACAGAACCGAATATCATAAATATAACATTACCGGTTTGATGGTTTACACACATTAAAACTCACCTCATATTTTATTTTATTGTTCTTCCAATACAAATTGCTACCTGTTACCGACAAAATTAAAGTTTGTATATAATTCAGTAAGTTATTGACTCACCGGATAATTCATTTATTTGAGGATAAAAGCGTAATAATGAGCATTAATATTCTCATTCATGGTTTCAAAATTTAAATATGAATGCAAAACAAACGTCAAAATATTACCATTACAAAAACAGATATCCACACAATATTACGGTTTAATGAATTGTAAAACAAACGTCGGTAATTAAAACATCCCGATGCAGTGGTTCGCAATTCTCCAGTTTGAAAACCGACCAAATATGTAAACAAAACGTTCCAGTTAACCCCGATTCCGCCGACCGCATCGCATCCTCGTGTTTTGTTTTTTTTTTAGTTTCAGGTTGATTTGTGTAGTTGTTGCTTGCTAACCCCACCGCTACTCAGAATTTTAAATAATTCGCTACAATCCTACTTACTTAAAATTTTCACTGGTTACGGATATACGAGAGTTACTTTTGATTAAGCTGGTGATGGATGTTTTATAAAAGCACGCACGCATAAGTATTTCTGTGCTAGTAACTTCAAACCTTTCAGTGTACATAAGTAAATAATATAGGAAATTAGCTATTAAAATTTACGCAGCCCTAGATTGATAAAATTTCATCTTCAGCCAAGTTAAAGCAACTACGGTTATAAGAATGATAGCGCGGAAAAGTTGGTCCGCGCTTATGTCAATAAATACGCGTCACTCTCGCAAGCAGAAACGTTGACAAAGTTTCATGTAATTAGCAAGTGTTATTAGGTCATGTCACTTCTACTTAACTTTATGAGCTGTTGGCAGATTCTTTTAAAACAGCTCCCTTTTGATGTAGTCACCATAACTGCTGTAATTTATTACTCGTTACCGAATGAGCTCGTTACCCTTATTTATTCAGACAACACAAACTATTCAGGTTGTCTGTGAATTATGATGAAGCAAAAATATTTTGGCTTTTAAAATGAAAAATGACTAATCATTTCAAGGAGGCCTTTAATGTTTAGACATATGATATATTATGTCAAGTTAATATTTCCAAACGTATTACCTAAAAAGAGAATTTTAGTTTTTTTTTAAACTTAACTCCGTACTACTAAGCTATGCACTATTACAGCTTATGTACTTCTTTAGTGATTTATTGAAAAAGGCCAACAAAAAGTCGAAGAACAAAACATATCAACTGAAGAATAGACATCGGATACCCCTAAATCAGCAGCAAGGGCCGGATTGTTATTGTCTCAACATGCAAATAAAGATTTACGCAGTCGAAACTGAACAAGTTAAACGCCTCTAAATTTAGTAGGAGCAATCTCCCTCGCGTACGATTCGTTATGTAAAGAGGCGAGACATCCCTATAACACTCGCTTTACAAGATAGAAGCTGCGATAAAAAATTCAACACGCTCTCGATTCCGTTTTTCAGTATCACCCTGACCTTTTTTACGACGCGTCGACTATTACTGCGGTATTTTTTTTTCATAAGCATACACATGGACATGGTTCTTCACGACGAATACGACTTTAATTTCATTTAGACGGATGCCGTGCGCTAAGCATGCTTGCTTTCAAAAGATTTATGAATAAAGTTAAACTTTGTAAATTACATCGAAAAGCAGAACCTTTTTGATGCGTGATGCTTGAAGGGTCAGACATCGAAATAAAGTTCGTTTTTAATTGCTATATGACTTTTAACGCCTGCATTTTAAATGCTATCTTTGTTATGTATACCTATAGTCCACAATAAAGATGATTTGATTTGATTTGTCCCCATTGACCTTAACTGTAGTAAAATATAAATAATTAACGCATTAGTGGTAAAATCGAAACAAAGTGTAACTATACATTTCTAATAAATTAGTCACCTACAGATTAAATAGCGCGAAGAAAAATACTTCCGAAAATTCACCATAGAATGCGCAACATCACAATACCAGATAAGTTGTTAAGAATTTTTAACCACATTTACTTTTTCGGTTAGCGTATTTTTAATGTGACTTTTTGGCAAGCCTTAGAATAAAGTCACTATCATTGTAAACATAAAGTATTTTTATTACATCACCAACATCCACATAGGATATTTAATATTTATTAGCGAATTCAAATGCTTAATTGGCGATGTTGCTTCACCAAGACGAATTTAGCTTTGTGGTTCCTTTCCGATTCCCTCAGGGATGGCAATTAGGGCCTTGCAACCGCATTCATAAGTGACCTTAAGCATTGATATCAAGTTTATTTACTTTGAACTTGAATTGATTGCATACCTACTGCGTTGCTCCTAACTTAGAGTATTTCTGGAAGTACTTCAGAGTCTCAATTTAAGTAGTACACAATTAATGTCGGCAGTAAGATCTAAAAAAAAACTACTTAATAAGCTGTAGTTAAAACAAAAACCATTTGCAAGATTTAATAAAATAATATTTTTTCGTTTAATAATAATAATAATTTATTTCAGACCAAGATAGTCCATAGAGTGTTAGTAATACACAGGTACTTACGAACTATGTTAGTCATACACAAAATACTAAAACAAAGGCAAACAAACTAAAGTAAAACTAAAATTATCCTGTATGTAGGCGAATCCAATGCCTCCATATAGGGCTCTCTACGTGCTCTGCTGAAGTACTCTTTTTATATTTGTAGACTAGTTCAATCTTGAATTTCATACCTTAAAAGGTATTTTTGTTCGATAAGAAATGCCCTTGAAATACCAGCGTACAGATTTAATAATTACTTTACAAAGATTCTTATTCATAGACTGACGTTTTTTTAGCTCTTTCACTAAGTTGTAATATAAAAAAATAAACGTTAGACGTCAAATAAGAAAATAAACATGAAGTGTGCGGAACCACCAGTTAGAATGTATGTTCTGTAAAGCTTTGATCCGAAACTAATAAAAGTAGTTGAACAGTGCACACGTGTACTCCTCAGAGCAAGTTTTTTATCTGTTTAGTTAACTTGTTGTTGCTTGTTCGAAGCTTTACTCTGCGTATAATACTGCACTGTCGGGAAGTATTATAAAGTACGTGTTTTAATTACTTAAAGGTCATACATTATTTATGTTACGTCTATCTTTACTTCATATAATCCATAAAATTTAAAAGTTGAGCTGATTTTCTTAGGAATTAGCTCTGTCTGATTCATTTTGATAGACAAAACAAACACACCAATGCTTATTATTTCAATTTAATTCTTATGAAACGAAATTCAGATTAAGAATTCTTGGGAAACAAATCCGGAGACGACTATTTCTTCAAAGGACGTTTTATTAATAAAATTGTAAGTTCTGATTTTCCGAGAGATGAACCAAACTAAAAGAGGGCTTTCATGTGGCATTGCAAGAAACATCTGGGATATGTCTCTCACATGTCGAAGAGTGAAATGATACGCGATTTATAGGATCAACGCTATGTTTACAGTTGATCTTAGGAAAATATTCAGCGTATGCTTATAAATATGTTGGTATGTTGTATCGGAGACGAGATTTCAGACTTGTGCGTGAAATATAGGGCAGCAGTAGCTAAGATGATTTCCTCTTTTAATTAATGATATTTAATGTAATATATAAACTTAACTTTATGTACAATAGAGAAAAGAAACTACAGACTAAATAAAATCTAAAGACTATATAAGATAGTTTCGAGTATAGTATGAAAAATTACAATAACAGTTTTCTCACATAAAATTCACAGATGCATAGTACATATACATTTTTACTTGAACATATATAAAATGATAATCCTAAATATCTAGACGAGATAATATGAGGTATGGAATTCAGTAGATTCTTGAGAACGAACGTTTTGCAAAACGAGAACTTCTGAGGATACCTTCCCAGGAATTTGTGAATTCCCGGTTTTCGAAATTGTAAAAAGTTTACTGGAAACTACCTGAATGGCTGATTCGACGTCGTAAATTAAGATTGTTGTTGAGACTAATTATATTAATCTTCTCAGTTACAACAAAACATTCTGGGAAATTGCCTCTCTAGTTTCTATGGTGATTTAATCTTATTGCTTCGAAATCGGATCCTGGGTTATAATTATTTAATGTGCAAGATTGCCTATTTAGGTACCTGGATTCTAAAAAGATAATAAAAATTGTCGGGTTTCAGTAAATAGCGATGCAAGGTTTCAATATTTCGAAACAATTTAGAACTGTATAATAAAAACAATGTTTTATTATACAGTTCCTAAAATCTAAAACTTTGTCAGCATTAGTGTTTCTTGAGCTTTTCCTCAATAAAATTTAATGATACGTTTTTTGAGAATTTACATCTCAGTTGTTTTAATTGCCAAATCCTGTTTGTTAATATAGTTAAATTCTTTGATTATTTATGAAAGTAATGAAAGACAGGATGTTATTGGAATTTAGAACAGTAAACAAATATAAAGTCTAATGGATGTGATTAAAAGGTTTAAATGACATCACTTCTTTATCATATTCTAAACACTTGCGCCTGATAATGACATCACATATATTTATATATATGTACAAACAATACGAGTATCTTACACATATTCTGCACTCGATATTGATGAAATCATAATTTACCGGGCTACATACCTACTTAATAGATATATTAAAACTTTCATAAGGGCAATATTTGCATTTAATATAAATATACGATCAAAATATGTATCGAGAAAACAAAGTTATATTTTCGGATATCAAGTTTCGATGGTCAAATTTATTTTTCGTCGAACTCCATCGATGTGTTCTCCGTACCAAAAGTTTTTAGCTTTTACCAGAACTACGTAATTATCTGTTACTAGGGCATCGATACGAACTAAATATTTGCTATAAAATTTACGCTCTATAATGTTTTAGAAACCAGTACACATTAACATTTTCCGCTGTCATAAATATGTTATACGTGAAATATATTTCACAACGTTTGATATTAATACTATTATTAGATACCAAACATTACATTTCAATGTATTTCAGGAGTTTCACGGACCTATTCATAAGGACAACGTACTCAAATATGTTTCCGAAATAACATATTATGAATCAGAGCTCTCTCAGTAATATTCCTATATTGTTCATTCATGTTACTTATTCAAAAACATTACGATCCGTTGAATAACAGTTCTTTACGATAATTATAAACAGACAAAATAACTCGTGCTCTCGCCAATATCACTTCAGTGGAACACGGCAATAAAATACTATGTTAATAACATTAGGTGTGTGTAAACAATAACAATTTGTACATTTTGTACCATCTGTTTTGTTAGTTAGGGCGACGGTAATGAAAAGTAGATTGGCATTTAATTTCGCCATTTCCCATCGAGTTCAAAGGAATAAGGGTTCGTAATCATGGTTGTCAATCCGTTTGTCAAAATATTTAAACATCTATTTAAGATTTCAAGTTGACTGGTATTGAATTAATGTTGAAGAAACTGAAATAATTGGAATTCTTTGTCTTGAAATTTATATTTCGGTATTTTTAAATAATTATTCCTACGTACTTTCTAAAGGTTTGCGAGCAAAATTGTGTAGTTTTTCGTTTTGGATTGTTTACTATCTCTAGTTCTACGAAAGTTACTAATACCAGTTTAACAGATTTATTTTTATATAAGTAGTTGAACTTTTCCGAGACTTTGATTTTCTATTCTGTTCCGAGAACTCTTTTGGCATAGATGAAAGTTACATGAAAAATAGAAGTTTATGTATTCTTTATTTTTTGTTAAAAAAATCTGCTGGTCTTTGCTTTGAGTACGAAGTATTGATTAACATTTAATCTTATTCAAAAAACTGAAAAGTCGTGCTTATTAATAATGTTGTAACGCTCTTAATTATCAGTAGCCAGTCTACCAAGTACCTACAATGGGACGAATTATGAAAATGGACTTTACTGGTTTGAAATAAGGGTGATGTCTCTACATGCTATCATATATGTGTGTATTGTGTCTACCTCAAAACTGCCCCGCGTGTAAAATCCCCTGCACACATTATGATCCACTAGAGCCAAACCAGACATCACTTGTTATCGTTTGTGGTTATTATTTGTCGATTTAAATGTTATTGATAGGTTAGCAATAATAAAATATTTTTTATAGTAATATAATTCACGGGAATAAGCGCATACATGCATAAATATTTTTTTTTGGCCTGACGATTCGACCTCTTTACACCGGGCCGTGGACGCAAGCAGACTCAAGACCAAAAATGGCCCATTTATTCCCGTGAATTATATTACTATAAACAAGAAGCGCGATAGTTTGAAAATGCATTTTTTTTTAGTACTAGTCTATAGCTACCTGCCTGTGAGCAACCATATAGTTAGCCTGTCCTACTATATTGTAGACAGCTCTTCTCTTTTCTTGTGATAGCATTGCTAAGGATCGTAAATATGTTTTGATTAAGGTCGTCTACTTTATACGTTTGTTTAAATTATTACGAAGGTCTTGCCTGACCTATAGTAGTGTACCTATAGACTTTTAGTCACATTGCTAATAATAATATTTTCTTTTAATACCCACGTAGTGGAAGAGAAGCAAGTACATAATTTTTTTCAAATGTCTGAACGCTTCTCAGACTTAATTGTATTGATGACCCACAGAATAACTGTAACAAGTATACTAAACATTTTAATAGCACTGTTCACAACCGTGTAATACCTCATTTATGTGAAATCTACATAAATACACATAGCAGTAGCAAAGTTTAGGAACGAAATAGAATTTCACTGTTTAATTTATGTCACGTCAACAATAATTAGCAGTAAAATAGGCCTAATTGAGAATTGCTGGACTAAATGACACAGACAAGTTTCCCGGAATCGTATTTACTATCGTATATATTTAGCTGAAGGATTAGTAAACCGCTCGGTGAAGAGAACAGTAATTTTCAGAATAATGGGTTTATAAATATCTTGTTATATTTAATTTTAACTAACCCAAATATGAATAGTTGGTCAAAGTTAAAAAGTTTGTGTTTTAGAAATATAATATAAATCGATAATGTTTGGAATAACTAATTTAATAAAAAAAAAAATCTATAATGTAAATGTAGTAAAATTTTCATGACGCACACTTTAGCAAGAAAGAGAGTGAAGTATCAGCAGGTACCTACACAACTAGTAGAATATAATGTTATATATAACATTAAAAATCCGTGTTTCTTTTGTTATACAAAATCCAGTACCTACGTAAATATCGTCATTTAAGTACTTACAGACCGTGAAACAGTTTTAACGAATGCACGGCACAAACCTAGGCAATTTGCAGAGAAAACCGAGTCCTTTTAAAGTTGAATCTCAAGAGGCACATAACCACGAGAGTAGAACTTGTTTTATTCACATTAGTACGCGGAAGGCTAAGAACTTTATATAAAACTTTACTAGATTTACTGGATTTCGATAAAATAATATGCAAAGAATAAAATAATTAACGAGCAAGTAAATATTAGCAAGTCTTGTCTTTTTTGTCTTGTAAATTAGGTAAAACAAAAGAACTGTCAAGTTCTTATATTTTAAATGAATTTTATGTAAGTCTTGTATTTCTGTATCGATATAATCTACCTACTTGGGGGATCGAACCCCGTCTACTTTTTCTGTAGATTAATAAGCCTCTACTGCACCTCTGTAGTATAGTAAACAAAACAATTGTTTAAAGAAGTAGGGGACATTGTTGTATTGTAAAAATTAACGATAAAATATCTATAAGTACACTTTTAATTCTATTTTAGAATGGCATTTGCAAACTTATACTTACCAAATACTTACGAAACCGTGATTTTATTTCAGTTCTCCAACGTTGTCTACACATCTTCGACGAATTTATGAGGTTTACATCACATCACAACTCACATTTGATACTTGATACTCAATAATTTATGTCAGATATAACGTCTTTTCTCATTTTTCTCACT
The DNA here is from genome assembly GCA_905146925.1 of Autographa gamma. Classification (NCBI taxonomy): domain Eukaryota; kingdom Metazoa; phylum Arthropoda; class Insecta; order Lepidoptera; family Noctuidae; genus Autographa; species Autographa gamma. The sequence continues at coordinate 7,130,952 of LR989858.1, forward strand.
ATAATAGAAGGTTTTATTCACTATTTAACTGAAACACGGAAGAGATATTACTACATTCCCATAATATTACTAAAGGATGGTAGTATGATATTCATCTTGATGAATAAGATCATCGTACTACCCACTTGTACTGTGAAGCATTATTTTTAGCTTGTATTACCCTACAAAAATTAAAATCTATACATATAATAAAATTGTAGAAAAGTGGTGTCTGTACAAAGGAAATATAAACAAAAAAAGTAGCAAGGGTTGTTATTATATCGATGCCGAACCTGAAATAATAATTATTTATTTTTTTGTCTGTTTGTCTGTTTGTCTGTTTGTCTGTTTGTCTGTGTGTTTGTGCACGCTAATCTCAGAAACGGCTTACTCAATTAAGATGCGGTTTTCACGAATGTATTGGAGTAAGCTTCACTTAACATTTAGTGTTTATTTCATGTCAATCGGTACATAAATAAAAAAGTTGTGTCAATTTGAAAAATCATCTATACATATAATAAAATTGTAGAAAAGTGGTGTCTGTACAATGGAAATATAAACAAAAAAAGTAGCAAGGGTTGTTATTATATCGATGCCGAACCTGAAATTATAATTATTATTTTTTTTGTCTGTTTGTCTGTTTGTCTGTTTGTCTGTGTGTTTGTGCACGCTAATCTCAGAAACGGCTTACTCGATTAAGATGCAGTTTTCACGAATGTATTGTAGTAAGCTTCACTTAACATTTAGTGTTTATTTCATGTCAATCGGTACATAAATAAAAAAGTTGTGTCAATTTGAAAAATCATCTATCTATCTATACATATAATAAAATTGTAGAAAAGTGGTGTCTGTACAATGGAAATATAAACAAAAAAAGTAGCAAGGGTTGTTATAATATCGATGCCGAACCTGAAATTATAATTATTATTTTTTTTGTCTGTTTGTCTGTTTGTCTGTGTGTTTGTGCACGCTAATCTCAGAAACGGCTTACTCGATTAAGATGCGGTTTTCACGAATGTATTGTAGTAAGCTTCACTTAACATTTAGTGTTTATTTCATGTCAATCGGTACATAAATAAAAAAGTTGTGTCAATTTGAAAAATCATCTATACATATAATAAAATTGTAGAAAAGTGGTGTCTGTACAAAGGAAATATAAACAAAAAAAGTAGCAAGGGTTGTTATTATATCGATGCCGAACCTGAAATTATAATTATTATTTTTTTTGTCTGTTTGTCTGTTTGTCTGTTTGTCTGTGTGTTTGTGCACGCTAATCTCAGAAACGGCTTACTCGATTAAGATGCGGTTTTCACGAATGTATTGTAGTAAGCTTCACTTAACATTTAGTGTTTATTTCATGTCAATCGGTACATAAATAAAAAAGTTGTGTCAATTTGAAAAATCATCTATCTGTCTTCTATACATATAATAAAATTGTAGAAAAGTGGTGTCTGTACAATGGAAATATAAACAAAAAAAGTAGCAAGGGTTGTTATAATATCAATTCCGAACCTGAAATGATAATTAATTTTTTTTTGTCTGTTTGTCGGTTTGTCTGTTTGTCTGTGTGTTTGTGCACGCTAATCTCAGAAACGGCTTACTCGATTAAGATGCGGTTTTCACAAATATATTGTAGTTAGCTTCACTTAACATTTAGTGTTTATTTCATGTCAATCGGTACATAAATAAAAAAGTTGTGTCAATTTGAAAAATCATCTATCTATCTATACATATAATAAAACTAGCTGTGCCCGCGACTTCGTCCGCGTGGAATAGTTACTTTTCGGGCAGCATATTTAGAATTAGGTTTTTATACATATACTTTCGCTTGGGTAGCGATAAATTTACTTTACAGATGCTTCTCTGTATACGATATTTCAAATTGACATAACTTTTTTATTTATGTACCAATTGACATGAAATAAACACTAAATGTTAAGTGAAGCTTACTACAATACATTCGTGAAAACCGTATCTTAATCGAGTAAGCCGTTTCTGAGATTAGCGTGCACAAACACACAGACAAACAGACAAAAAAAATAATAATTATAATTTCAGGTTCGGCATCAATATTATAACAACCCTTGCTACTTTTTTTGTTTATATTTCCATTGTACAGACACCACTTTTCTACAATTTTATTAAATGTATAGAAGATGATTTTTTAAATTGACATAACTTTTTCATTTATGTACCGATTGACATGAAAAAAACACTTAATGTTAAGTGAAGCTTACTACACTACATTCGTGAAAACCGCATCTTAATCGAGTAAGCCGTTTCTGAGATTAGCGTGCACAAACACACAGACAAACAGACAAACAGACAAAAAAAATAATAATTATAATTTCAGGTTCGGCATCGATATTATAACAACCCTTGCTACTTTTTTTGTTTATATTTCCATTGTACAGACACCACTTTTCTACAATTTTATTATATGTATATAGATGATTTTTCAAATTGACATAACTTTTTTATTTATGTACCGATTGACATGAAATAAACACTAAATGTTAAGTGAAGCTTACTACAATATATTCGTGAAAACTGCATATTAATCGAGTAAGCCGTTTCTGAGATTAGCGTGCACAAACACACAGACAAACAGACAAACAGACAATCAGACAAAAAAAATAATAATTATAATTTCAGGTTTGGCATCGATACAATAACAACCCTTGCTACTTTTTTTGTTTATATTTCCATTGTACAGACACCACTTTTCTACAATTTTATTATATGTATAGATAGATAGATAGATGATTTTTCAAATTGACACAACTTTTTTATTTATGTACCGATTGACATGAAATAAACACTAAATGTTAAGTGAAGCTTACTACAATACATTCGTGAAAACTGCATCTTAATCGAGTAAGCCGTTTCTGAGATTAGCGTGCACAAAAACACAGACAAACAGACAAACAGACAAAAAAAATAATAATTATAATTTCAGGTTCGGCATCGATATAATAACAACCCTTGCTACTTTTTTTGTTTATATTTCCTTTGTACAGACACCACTTTTCTACAATTTTATTATATGTATAGATGATTTTTCAAATTGACACAACTTTTTTATTTATGTACCGATTGACATGAAATAAACACTAAATGTTAAGTGAAGCTTACTACAATACATTCGTGAAAACCGCATCTTAATCGAGTAAGCCGTTTCTGAGATTAGCGTGCACAAACACACAGACAAACAGACAAACAGACAAAAAAAATAATAATTATAATTTCAGGTTCGGCATCGATATTATAACAACCCTTGCTACTTTTTTTGTTTATATTTCCATTGTACAGACACCACTTTTCTACAATTTTATTATATGTATAGATTGTAGAAAAGTGGTGTCTGTACAATGGAAATATAAACAAAAAAAGTAGCAAGGGTTGTTATAATATTGATGCCGAACCTGAAATTATAATTATTATTTTTTTTGTCTGTTTGTCTGTGTGTTTGTGCACGCTAATCTCAGAAACGGCTTACTCGATTAAGATACGGTTTTCACGAATTTATTGTAGTAAGCTTCACTTAACATTTAGTGTTTATTTCATGTCAATTGGTACATAAATAAAAAAGTTATGTCAATTTGAAATATCGTATACAGAGAAGCATCTGTAAAGTAAATTTATCGCTACCCAAGCGAAAGTATATGTATAAAAACCTAATTCTAAATATGCTGCCCGAAAAGTAACTATTCCACGCGGACGAAGTCGCGGGCACAGCTAGTACAAAATAAACTTAGTTATCAGGCATCAAAACCCAATGAACTTAATGTTTTGACAGTTGCAATATTTCAATAACCAATTTCTCAACATTTACTTCACTTTTCATTAGTTGAACTGTACAGCTTGTTTTGTAATAACATACATGTTCAGTAGTCTTGCCCAACACAATCCACTTGGTTCTTACAAAACATTTCTAGCTAAAGAGGAAATCCGGTGCAAATCCATCCTGAAATGAACTGGTAACGCAATTTCAACCGGCATACGTAGAGTTGGTCGTGGCTAATGTGATATTAATGATATTCATACTAATTTGGCCGAGGCCGCAGGAACGAGGTCATACCAAGTTTCGACTGTCTAAATAATTACTAACTCCCCAATGACGCTGCGCACACCTACTTTGTTGCTAGATTAAACAAGTTAGTTGACATTAAAAACTACTTTAATGCCGTAATTTCTGGGTTGGACGAAAAATTAAGAATTTATGCTTCATGCTTCATTATTAGGGTTTCTCATTAATTATATTTGTAGTAACCCCTTTTGTTGAACACCAGAGTTCGGACCCTATTGTTGGGTTTTATGAAACTTCTCAACTAATAACCCTCAGTAGGAACCTCCTTCGACCAGTATTGCAACCAAGTTTTCAGGTCATTCACCTCATCTTTTCCACATTAAAAGAAACAAAAACATTAATTGTCACATAATGTTTATTCCCAATCTTTGGACCCTATAATGCTTTAAAACTAATAATAACATAAATACAACATTGCAATAATTATTATCGAAATCAGAGATTTTATAGTTTAAATCGATAATATTACGTCCATTCTGTAAACTAAATTAAAGAAAACATTGATTTCATGGATATCTCTTAAATTCATTTTACAGAAGGACGCACAGAAGCAGACAAGTCTACAAAGCAAAGTTTTAAAAGCTCAACTGTCAATTTTATATCTAATTTCAGTTATCCTAAACTAGACACCTATAAAAGTACTATTTTTATTAACTATTAGACACATAATATTGAACATAAGTTCGGTCGAGAAAACAATGGTTATATTTCATGAATCGTTCTGTCACCTAAAGGGCTAGTTTATAAAACATGGTATCATGAGATGTCTGTATGTCTGAGATGTCGGTTGTTCTTGACTCATCACTTGGAGACAATCAGTAGCGGGCTACACAGGGTTTTCAGATCAATAAAAACTTCGTTTGAGGATGAGCTCAAATTTATTTGAATTAACAATGACGTCTCCAATGCCACAATACTCCATGAAGTAAGAAAAGAAAAGTAATGAACATCTATAAAAGTTGTAATAATGATAATTAAGCTAACTTTATCACTATTTATACAATGTCATTATGTTTTTCTTAAACCAACACTTTACCTCTGCTCTAAAAGCATTTTAAATAATTCAAGTCACACAAATCTAACAATTAATTACTAACTATATAGTTTGTAGGGTTTATTTTGCTCGATATACAAATAAGTTTTCAGCAACGTACTAACTCTTGTCACCGAAATTAAAATAAAATGTCATTTAATACTGAATACGAAGCGAACTGTTAAAGTAATTTGGTAATTAAGCCATGTTAATATAATTCTAAAGTAACAATAAAGTAACATACGAGTCTACAGCGACAAACAATTGGAAAGTGGCGCGACACTACTCGGCTACTACGCGTATGATTCACGTTTAAACACAATCTAATCGATATTATAACGTACGAAAACAACACTTAGCAGGTATTTGATACTCCGATTATTTTGTCTTCATTATTCTATCCATATTGTATCTCTTAGAATAGTATTTAACTAAATTTATTAAGGGGCACAGAATTGATATGTTTCCGATGCACGGCGTTTGTGTGATACCGCTTCACTTAACCTAACTTGCAAGGCGACGCTACACCCCTACTCTACCCTATCACATGCGGGCCAATGTCACGCGTCTTACATAAACCACGACGATCCAAACACCATCTACTCGATTTCACAGTAAACGTTAAGAAAATATTACTTTATGATTTACATTTTTGAGGTTTTCTTTAGTAATAAATTATTCTGAAGCGGAGATAATTCCGAGTAAAAAGATACAAGAACAGCAAAGCGAACAATATTTAGTTTGTCGGAAACACAAAAGTGAGTTTAGCGTGACATATAGCCGATTGCATTATAAGTAGTAGACGAGAATACAGAATAAACGTCTCTATGAAACCGCTTTTTTATTTCCTAATTACACATTAAATATTACATGATGATATGTATCGAGTAGTCCCGCAAAAGGTGACGTAGCCGTGTCCGCAGCCACTGGACGTCTCTTACTCGCTATCTACGGTTGTTGGACGGAATCATGGCGGCGGCGGCGTCCGCACGCACGGCGCGCTCCTCCGGGCACGCCGCGCGCGTAACGGGCACCGCGCGCGCAGATCGCCGCGCGGCCGAGCGCGCGCACCGAGCCCGGAGGAGGCGGGGCGCTAACCAAAACGTCGACTCTAACGGTGGCTTCAGAGTTAACATTAAAACTATGATAGAGATTTCAAAAAGTGATTACACATATTTTTGAAGAGAGCTTATAACATTGATCGACATCGACCCACTAAAGCCATCGTCAGTGTCGCACAGAACAACTGAAAAGAAAAAACAAACTTTTCGTTGTATTTTTCGTGTGCTGTGTGGACGCCGCACGCCGAAGGTATGGGAGATCACTACTACATTATTACACAATTACTTACACACGAATTAGCATTATATATCGAATTAAATAAGTGAACATTGACTTAGCTTAATTATTATAACCGACAATGAATAATTAATAATAAGAAAATCTGAATTGTCAGAAGATGTATGTGACATATTGTTGTACATAATGATTGATTCTTAATTAATTATAATTGTTTGGATATAAAACTGAATGTAAATGTATATAATTTCAATAAATTGATTGTTATTGTTTTCTTCTAACATTAGCAAAAGTAGGTAACAATTAAAATAGTATAAGTAATATGATGCCTAACCTAGGAGTCCTCATGTATCACCGTTGTGGCATAAGCCTTAACTTAGCTCCGTAACAAATGATGTCTGCACAAACTGCTGTGGCTTTAACAAAACTCTTGTCTTCACTAAAACATTGCAGCACAATGCCTACAAAATACATGTTTGGTACGGTCTGAGGTTAGTATTAAAATTATGTATAATCCTTTATCTTTGGTCTATACGCCACGACGTTCGGTACATTGTGAAGTTATAGTTACTATAAACAATGTATAAAATTTTGCTAAGTCAAAAATTGACGAAATTTCTATTAAATATTGACTAAGAGATTTTCATAAGAATTCACATGCGGTATCTCTGGCCACCGACCGACAACGGTCGCGTGAGTACCTCAATAGATTTCTGTCGCAACAACATTGTAACCCAAATATCCGAAACCTTAATATTATAGCCTAAGCAGGGATTTTTTTTTACTTTTTTTTTGTAAATTTTACTTGTTTACATCAGCAGAATACGTCACTAAATACCTATAATAACATTAATATTTCATTTTTGGTTTATTGCTATCTCGCACTGTTTGTGTACTTATGTCGTCACCGCTTCGTCGACGCGTAGGTAACTAAGTATTCATTCTGTATGCGATAGTCAACTAGCTAAAAATAAAAAATATATTAATCTTCATTTTGATTAATCCTAACATTTCAGTAAATTTAAATTTCATTACATTGTTTCATTATTATGTATGAATAACTTTCATTAAATAGTAATGTAACTATGCTGATTGTCTACAATAAATACCCTTATCTAATATTATATTATTCACCTAACGATTACACAATTAAAGTAACTACTAAATTTAAATTAGATTATTACCAAAAAGCTCGTCAAAGCATGCAGATAGTAGAATAATGTTTCACTATTCAGCGTCGGCGCGCACGTCGCCGGCTAATTAATAACTATATATTAATTAATATAATGATTACATTTAATTATTTAACTCTCATAAGGCCAAGGCTAAATTCTCGCAACAAGAGACAAGACTGAACGATCTCGATTGTGTCGCATCGCATGCTAACCGCGACCGTGGGGACCTGTTGTGGTTCACTGTAGGTTGTAGAGCTACCAAACAAACGCTCGAAACTAATGTAAGTCCTTACAAAGTTTTGAAGTACTATCGAAATTCGATTTTAGGATTTTTTTTTCGCAAGGCACAAGAAATTTGGTTTGTCACCTAAATAGAGAGGGGACATAACAAACGCAACAGTGACGTAAAAGTGGTAGAGGGTGCGCGTGCGCAGTCAGCGACACTTTGTTGCACTCGACAAGCGGCTCCGAGGGCCTCCGTCCTATCGCGTCAAGTCCTACACATATCTATAATTATTGCAATAACTCCATTTACAGATAGAAAGGATCGTAAGACCAACACTAGAGTGCCAGCGCTTTAACGAGTGATGAACATTATAAAAATTACTAAGAAAGTATTAGGTAAATATAATTTGAAATAGTCATGAAATTCATTTAAATATGCTAACACTATCGAGGCTAAAACAAAAGTATCGTATTATTAAATACAACTTCATTTAAATCATTCAACTTGAAATATTATTTAACAAAACGTAATCTTTCTATGAAGGGCACCTTTGGTTTTTAGCTTATTCGAATGAGATATATCCTTAAATGTTTAATTTCTGATAATACACTATATTCATAACAAATCCTCTCAGTTGTATACATCGGCCTTGTAAAACAAATATACAAACTTTACCGTATAATAAGTTAGTTGTAAATAAATCTTATGTTACACGATAAATTGAATAATAATATTAAATAAACAGGCTACATTTATAGGAAATTAATAAATTTAAATAATAATATTTTTATCATGAACAGTAAACAATAAACCTGGAATGTTAATAATAATACAATTAACACTTGCTAATTTTGGTATAAACGATATAACAGCACACCTCTGACGCAGGGGACGGGTAACATAACAGACGGGAGACAGAGCTGGTCTAGTGAGGACGTGGCGGGTGCGGCGCTCGGTCTCCGGCAGGCCCGCTGCGAGGATCCTGACGCGTCCCTCAGTGAGCTGGTTGTCAAGTGCCGAGAGCCACGAACGAGCTAATGCTGTTCGCCCTCTTCTCCGCTTTTGGCTCCCTGCGTAATGCAACACGTGTTACTCAATAATCAAACATCTACAGCGAATCTCTAAGGCTTACGTGTTAGGCAGGCATTATTTAATGCTATGTAGTGCGAGGTGCATGGTGAAACATTAGTACGTAGGGTTGAAACTCCGGAGCTCATAACAAGTACCTAGACTCGTTTATGAGATCCGGAGCAACATCAAATATAACACACAGCACTTAAGAAACACTAATTTGTACTCTCTCTTCTCAAAATTTTGGACATGCCGTCACTGCTTTTTTACTGATTTAACGTAAGGACAAGGTCCAGTGAGTGACAAGCGCCAGTGACTTGAGAGAATATCAATCGATATGGATATCAGAAGTAAACATAGTGCACGTGCATACTTCATGTGCGAGAATCCAGCCGTTGTGTGCCATCTTATGCCTCGCGTATTCGAGGTGGATGGCGCCTTCAGAGCTGAGAAGCAGCGCGCCTTGCAGGCGGGCGAGCGCGGCGGCCGCGTCCGCTGGGCTAGCGAAGTCGACGAAGGCCACCGGGCCAGTGCTGCCGCCGCTGCCGCCACTCAGCAGTCGCAGCCGAGAGAACCCCGGGCAGCTGTACCATCATACTCTATTGTGCCCACTCGTACCCCCCTCAGTATGACTTTGTGTGTCTTAAAATCTGATCTAATGTAGTTGATTCTTGTAGCTAAATACAGAGAATGTCACAGTTGTGAAGACTTTCCGGCAAACGAATGTTATAGGATAATTGTTCTATTTCAGAAGCCAATCTCATTCGTTTTACTTGCCTATATTAAAAGTATAAACAAAATGGTGCGAAGTAGTGATCCACTTTTATGCTGCGGATAAAATACCGCGGTTGGTGTGTGCTGCACGATAATATAGAACACAAAAGGTAATATTCACGGCTCTCATATTGTGTGGTGTTATAGTGCTAACGTACGACTAGTTGTGACAACTGTGGAGATATAGTGACGTTCGTCATGCTTAGGGTGGTACGGGTGCAGGCTTTACGTCTCGCACAAACTATATACATACAACTGACTAGTTTAGCATAAAGACTTCTAAAATAATAAATAGTTTGTGTGAGACGTAGAAGAGCCAAAATCGAAACATAAAATTATAACCTAACAATGTTTACGTGGACGACATTGTGATATTCGGTGCAACATGCACTGTGGAAAAGTTATCTTTTATTAACTTGAGACGTATTTTTTTATGCTTTCATATGTTTTATTATCATACGTGTTGCGTGATCATGCACATAACATCGTGTTATTTCTCGACTGGAAATATAAATTTATTCTTCTATAGTAAATAATTGTTTGTTATTGATCCCACATAAAAATGATGCGTCTCTATTTCCAGTCGAAAGCTTGAAGCGTTTTGCACATTTACGATTACATGTATTACAAGGGATATTGTCGTACCTGCTAAAGATTTCCTTAAGTTCATGTTCAGAGACGAATTGTCCGAGGTTAGCGACGAAGAGCGTCGAGCAGGGAGGAGCGGGGTGCGCCGGGTGCGCGGCGGGCCCGCCCGCGTGAGCCGGCACCGCCGCGCCCGGCGACCCTAGTGCGGGCGCTGGCAGCACACACGCACCCAGCGTCAGGGGGGTCTGGACATTATTACCATGATAATAAGGTCCAAACTCCTAGTGAGGTTTAAATAACATAAGTATCCACACGGTCAGGGAGAGAGAAGCGTTCCGTGTTCTGTGCTTTGGATGCAAAGTCACCTATTGGTGAGGCTTTCCTTACGCATTTTTTTTCAGTAATTGCATACTTTACACAAAACACTAAAAACTTGCCTCTTTTATTTCAAAATAGAATTAAAATATGGGCCAGCAAAAATTAATAAAAGCTTTATTTTTGTCTCTATAGTATGTTTTAGTAGATGAAGAGGTGTAGGTACATACGTGGTGTGGCCTATCGGCGGCAGCTAGTCAGAGGTAGGAGCGGACTGGCGCCATCTGCGGGTGGATGGCGGGGTGCACCAGCCCGTGCGACAGCGTCGGCAGCTCGCCGCCGTACGCCAGAGGGTGGTGCCACAGCTCAGCGCCGCCGCCCGGGAAGAACGGACTCGCTAGGTCTGCCCACCATAACATCAACGTCACCATGCCGTACATCACAAATACACAAGCAGTGTCAGTCTGTTATAGAATTCAATATTCATTGACGAACTATGTATGTGATATTAGAATACTGCTATAGAAAATTATTATTTACAATGTGCTAATGACATGTTTTCACGGTTTATACTAAGCATATTATTATACTAAGTCGTATTCCAGAAAATAGCATTTAACTTTTTGACAAGTTATTATTCTTTTGGTTTAACATAAAATTTAATACTATATCTTTTATTGGTACTATCACATCGTAAATGATGAGTTAAGATTACAGAAATGCTTTAGAAGTCCCTTCAGTGTGTTATCATGAAAACATGTAAAAAGTTGACAACAGTGGTAAGAACCCGACAGATCAATCAATAGCTTCGCGGAGCTAGGCCTTGCGTGGTACGTGTAAGCGGTCACAGATACTTGCCCTTTGCGATTGCTCGACGCCCCGATCGTAGCCACGAAGCTACTTCATCCTCTCTAAGCCTAACGTTGCGGCTGCAGTTAGGATACGAGCATTAAAGTGTAAGGATCGGCACAGACACAGGTCGTGCGACTTTATTAGTGTGTTCGAGGTACAGTATGGGTTACAAAGGGGCTTCGAGCGAGCGCCAGGCGGTGTGTGCGTTCGGCGGTACTTACGTCCAGTGAGTGGGTGCATCAATGCGGGGTGTGCAGCTGGCGCGGCTGTGGCAACGGCCGGCTTCGGCTTGCTGACCTTCGTGTTGCTTTTAGCGAACTCCAGCCGAATGGTTTGCGGCATGTCGGGGTCGAACCGGACGCCCTGCTGTGAACAGCCGCGAGCGGTGCGGCGCTCCGATATAATGACGATGGAAGGTCGGGCGCCGCGGGCTCCAGCGATGCCGAGGAGCTACCGCTCGCCATCACAATAGGAGCGCGACAAGGGAGGGCGTCGTCATACGACATTATACTTGGATATCATATATTTCTTTAACTAGTAGGTATCATTAAATTAAACATCCCAAAAACATTTTTGTTCAAAAATATAACCTATCGAGGACAGTATGTGTGTTGGGGTTTGGAAGTATCTATTATCATTTTCGTACGAGCTTTTTGTTTTTTAGATTTGAATGATTCGATAAATTCAAGAGGTCCGCGCCTGCGCCTGCTAAGGTGACGGAACACAGTGCTCGGGATGTGACATCAAAACCTGTCAAACAGTGACATGCATTGCTTATTTACACCATAACATTATCGATCTCAGCCCGGCGGCCCGGCTCAGATGGCCGGTGTCGGCCGGCGTCGGCCCTCATAGCTCAATAACACCGACTTGATGACCCGACGTGGTCTATTCTGTATGTGCATGGGTTTAGCATAACTTACGATGCGGTTACTCGAGTCAGGAAAATGTTATTCCAAGTCTACAATGAGAATATTAACTATAGTGCTCATTGGCTGTGTTTGAGGCATGTGATGAGAAGAGGTTTAGTAACACCGTGCGATATACATGTTTTATTAGTATTTACAATAGCGTATTGAGCTTCATATACCTAGTACGTATCTCAGTCTTTCTTTGAGATACTATTGCCCTTGTGTTACCTATCTTACTGTGTTCTGAAGCCATTCAAATTGATTAGGCGTTGTAGTGTACGTGGTATTTTTGTTATTTTGTGATTTTCCGCTTTGTAGGAAACATAAAATCATTTTAGTAAAATCTCATAGAATTTTTCTGTCTGTAATCTACGGATAAAATATTTATTGAGTGCGCTCCAATATTTTGCAGTTTATAATATATATGGGCTTCATATTGGGTCGGACTCATCAATGGAAGGTTATATAGCGATGTTGATTAAGTTCTATGCTATGTTACTTTAATGTGACAATACTAACCTGAAGATCTTGTTTGGCCGCCTCCGCGCCCGCTCTGGTGTGGAACGTGACGAAACCAACCGGCTGCAAAAATACACCCATGTAGAGCAACATACGTAGCGTAACAGATATCATGCTTAATGGCATAGCTGACATATCTGATATGTTATACAACATGTACATTATATTTTCCGCATTTCTCAATACCTGTTATTTTACTCTAATATTTATTATATCAGATTAAGTAAAATTACTTTATATCAAGAACTGTAGGGCCTTAAATTATGTTATATAAAGTGAAGTTAATTTTATTCACACATAGTTTAAAATATATAAATGTAGTATGTTATTAGTACAAACTCACCGAGGCTGTTTTCCCATTCTTGCTGGTAACCTTTAGCAGGGAACCTTCATAACCCTGTGTAAACAAATTTATAATTGTTATTTTAACTTTGTTAGGAAAACTCACATCCACGAGCAAGCTTTTATAATCTTTTATGTAGAAACATAGTATATAATACTTGAATAGTCGCTGTCATTCATGTCGCAGTAAAATTCTATACAGACGTAATAATGTTGAATACGAAAAAAGTCGGTACGTGGCAGTGCCTGGCTCGGCGGAGTCACGCGATACCCACACTAAAACTAACCCTCGGTTTAACTTTAGGCACCTTTATGTTCGTGGTACCATCCGTGCCAGCCGAGGATCGAGTGTAATCCCCCTTATCGGTAAACAGAATCGATTCAATCCGAATATTATGAATCGGAGCATGACATTTGATATTTACGGCGCGGTAATCCGAATCGAGATCTAGTCGCGTGACGAAAACGATGGTGCTTCCGTTTTTATTTTCTCTAGATAAATATTTTGACATTTCTATTAGTTTCCGATGTGCTGTAAGGATGGATTTACACTAGCTACCTCGGCTTTCTGGGGTAAGCCGCGTGTTTGTTTCACTAACTTGGTTTAGGGTATAAAGTACGATATACAAACTCTACTAAATTGATGACCAATGCAGAGCAGTACTTTCATCATACCCCAATTCGAAACAAAATATTATCGCTACCAAAACAACATAAATACACATTTCTATGTAACAAATGATTAAATGAATGTGTACCGTACCTCATACGCTCGAAACAGTAGATAGAGCTCTCGTGGCTTCGCGTCCATGGGCAGCCCGCTGACGAACAATGTTCGCACCTGCAACAATACACAACGAACATTGAAATATTTTATTACATTTTACACGCTATTGAAGGGAATTGCTAACATACTCGTTCATTTAACGGCTACACACAGGTTGGGTGGCATCAAGGTTTTATTATATCCCTAAGGTATATACATTGCTCTTGCTCTGTTGTATGGTCTATTTAACGCTACTGATAAATAAAGAAAACCATCCTATACTGTTTAATAAATATTGTTTCAAAATGTAGAGCCCATCAATGCCTGAAGGTAAAGCTGTTAGCGCTCAAGACGATGGTAATGATTAACTTATTCTCGTTTGTATCCAAAGAAACTTATTTGCATGTAGAAGTAACATGTAATGCCTTAAATAAGCTTAATGACTAATTAGGCACCTTCATCATTTTAAAGTTTTCAAAACTCAGCGATGATTAATTACCAAGTAAAAGCAAACCTATGTTTTTGTAACTGTATGTATAAATATTGTTTAAGTTCGGCTAAGCTTCTAATGACTTTGTGTTATGTTTTCACGTGTAAGTTATTTTACTTTACTTTGTTTTCGACATTGACGGCCTACTCTACATTAACTTAGAATTAATACCAAAATCGATTTTAATAATGGATTATTCACCTATTTATTAAGTAGAGCGAAAATTACAAAAATTATTCATACAAAAAATACTTTGCCACCGCTCAAATAGGTACAGCAAACAACAAAGATATCAAAAGAGAAAGACTTAACAGACTATTTTCCTCAATAAACAAAGAAAACGTCGGACAATTTCCACAAACAGCCACAAATACAAAGGAGGCATAGAAATCTTTCAATCCTGTTTTTTTCGATTCTTTCATCGGTTTTATAAACGGTGCAGCGCATTAATTCGGCGGGTCCATTTAATGAAATAAAACAGAGGCAGTAATGGCGGCGCGATTTGGCGCGTGCGGGAAATGGAGATTAATTGCTGGCAACACGGTCCGCCGCCGACGGTGACGCCATCTTGTAGCGCGCTTATTTATGCGTCTGAGTTGTGCTTCCTACCACCTTACACTTTTTAAAATGATTGGAATGAGGATAAAGTGACGTGAAAACTAAATAAATGCGCCGTTTTCTGTAATTAACGATGTAACGGATGTGTGCCTCAAATAAAGATATGATTAAAGGGTAAAATGCAGCGAAGTTAGTCATATTGCATGCAATTTGTATGAAATAATATCTTAGTCATCATTACGAACCTCAATTATTCTATAATCATAAAAATACCATTGGTAAGTATTAATATTGTTCTGCCATATCCTGCAGTAGTTCAACTAGTTCATAATAATGTAACACGAGTATTACGTTACTGCGCCACCAGACACCATTCATACGTACTGTATGTGTGGTTTATAAGGTGTGTACGCTTATCATTTACGGCAATCTCAATTATAATAAAGAAAAAATACATACATATAATCACGCCTGTATCCCCGAAGGGGTAGGCAGAGGTGTACCAATGTACACCCACAGTTCGCCGGTATGTTTCAGGTCCCATGTAATAGGGGGCGAATAAAGAAAAAATAACGTACATTATATAAAAAAATCTGTACATTTACGACATTAAGCAAATGTTCACGTCTAAATAATTATATTTAGTTGTACGCATATGTATATCAGTGCAAGACACCAAGCCATTTGGTCGGGGAGTGTTGATTTATCAGGTTTTATCAACATTAGGACACTTGCGGCGAGGGAGGTCCTCGTATATATTTTATCGGCGTCCGTGCCCCGGTCAAGCAAAATGTCGGACCTTTATGTCGGCTATTTTCCGGTCGAATGCACGGGAATTCCCTGTTTCGGCGATATGCGATATTTTTACAGCCTCATTTTTAATATTGCGGGATACCAAAGGAAATTATTACATAAACTCTGGCCGTGTTCATATCTAATGAGGGTTTTATAGGATTTACTGAGCGCTTTTGATTATTGCGAGGTTCATCGACACACACAAGTCGTTTACTTTAACTAAACATAAGACGGTCTAATATTGTTGATATAAACTATTATCAGAACAATCTTCGGGTTTGGACGTAAACAATAATGCAAACACTAGGACCCAATGTCCATATTTAACTTAAGGCTATGTACTAACTTTGGTCAGGGCTCAGTTTCAATAGAGCGACTGTTATGTAAGTTTATTTATAGCCGCTACCTGAGCATGGGGGTTGCGTCATAAGATATAATTATAAGCCTCGAGCCCTATCCTCACTTTTAAACTTATAAAAACATTTGAAACTCAATTACGTGCCGCAGATCGGCGGTAATCTGTTTAAATATTTGTAACGGGTTTATCTATAATTTTTCAACATGTATCTTTTATTTTATATATCGAAGGTAATACACAATCTTCGCTGAGAGCTGTAGTTGAAATATATAATAGATTGCGTTGGAAGGAACACAGTGTGTCGGCGTTGCTATCGCGGGAGTCGTAAGTTTGTCTCCCGGGAGACTAATAAATATCTGTTTCTGCTATATGCAGTCACTTTGGATTTGCTAACGTGAGGGATAACTCGTATTGACTTAAATCAATTTGAAGATAAAATAATAAATATTTACTGGAATAACACTAGATGTATTGCAATAAGCATATGAAATAAAACAATTTAAACATAGCTTTAAACGCACATGCAAATGGATATCAAAGTCTCAATATAGTTTTATTTATATAAATAAGAATCGGGAGAAACATACAGAATTTTACATTCCAAATAAAAATATAAAACATTCTTTAACATTACAAAAATCTTGTCATCACACTCAAGTATTCTGTCAAAGAAAATCTATAAAGCATTCCAACACTTGTATTAATGCCGCGTAGATATAAGAACGTCAAATACCGGCACACCTAACATATTTCAGGGAGGCAAAGGGTGGCCGGGACTGTCCGGTCAGTTTGAAAACCCCTCCATGTCGACCATTTTACACTCGGTTGCCCCCGAATCCCTACGCTCACTATTGAGTTATGTTTCATACTCGGCCCGAGACTGGAGAAAGGGAATTTTACCGAATAACGCAGACACTGAAAAGTTTGCTAGCAGTGATAACAAGTTTTCTTTTTGCGAAACTCGTTGAAAAAACAGGCTTCGCTAATGTTATACATGTCGTTTTAGTAATTACTTTGAAATTCGTGTTGAATCTGTTTGTTACGCTGCAAATTGTGGAGGTCCAGAATGAGTTTTAGGTACGATTAAAATTTTCTAGGGCATCACATAATATTAAAACGTACGATTTAGTCTCTACATTTTTTTTGTTAAAGTACATCCATATTTATTTTTAATAATAATGAAATTTGAAATTATCAAAATCGTTATGAAACATTTAGTTGTTTATTTTTGGAACTAAATGCGGTGTTGTAAGTGGTCTATTTGGAGCTTATCTCTATCTCAATTTTACGCCTTTACGGCTTTGAAAACGAAACGAACATTTGATCTGTCTAGAGAGGCCGATACGATCTAAGTAGCGACGTTAATACGACAGGAGGAAAAATAATTTTCTTTTCTGACGTAATATAGTACGTGTTAAGCATAACAGGTTATTGTGCTATTATATAAATGTGAATGAACAATCATAGAGGAATGTGCACCCCACAATGTTTAGTTGCATGAAAGCTTTGGTACCTAATCAAGTGTAAATGGGCTGTAATTATGTTAAAGTGTAAACACATTAGATGGTTATACTAATTGTACTCACGCCAACCGAACCAGAGATAGTCTCGTTTATACCAGGAAACGTAATTAAGTTTATTATGAAATTCCTGTAAAAGATGCTCTACATACCATCGTTTGCGTTTATGCATGAAATAACAGGTATTAATTGCTTTAATTCTTAGTGGTTTACTCTAGTACTTCATTCAGTAATCGTTATCATTAAAACTCCTATAGCTACTAAGTTCTTGAATTATGTTTTGTCAAGTTGACTCTGAAAAATGAAACACGTTTTGCCAGCTTTATTTGACAAAATATTTTGTTTATTGAACGTATATTTTCAGGATTCGTAGTTATTGAATTGTGACTATTTCTGGCAACTGCTATCCTAGTTATGTTGTTGATTGCGTGAAGGATGACCAGTCCAACAGGGTGGTAATTGAACAGGCGCGTTCGAGGGTCGGTGTGATGCAATTGACGAGCGATTGCACTCGCGCGTCTGAATATTAATTTAATACCAAACGACTGTTGGTCCACGTGATAATAGTAATTGCGCGTTCCAATTGGCAAGCCGATCCGACGCATCGACAATTTCGAAAATAAAATTATTAATTCTCTGACGTTTATTAAAATATATTATCATATAAACGTTAAATTAATTACATCCGTTGTTGATATCTGTGTTAATTAATATTTAAAACATGAATTCGTAGTTTATTATTTATATTAATATCCTGAGCGGACAAACATAATGTTATTTAACGG
Organism: Autographa gamma; assembly: GCA_905146925.1. Taxonomy (NCBI): domain Eukaryota; kingdom Metazoa; phylum Arthropoda; class Insecta; order Lepidoptera; family Noctuidae; genus Autographa; species Autographa gamma. The sequence goes on from LR989858.1 coordinate 7,149,398, forward strand.
CTAGGTACAATTTTACAGTACAAAAGCGCCTGAAAATGGATCGTTATCACTCTGGTCTATTAATATAGGAAAGCTACATCTATAATTACGTTTTATAATATACCCGGCAACCTGGAAAGTAAACGGGCCATGTTGACATTCAATAAACACCGCCTATAAATAAATGAAAATAAAAATAAAATACGGATAAAGGTGTATTCACACGATCGATCGCGCGGGCGTGCATCCGAAGCGATTGGAGCGGAAACGCCCGGGGCACTGCACAGCGAATTTATCATACGTTAGAGTGTACCTACCTAAGTTTCAACATGCAATCTCGCACAGTAGTATGTTTACCAAATGTGATTAATAACTATTATCTATCTGATTGAAGATGCATTTATAATGATAAACGACGAGTGGTTTTAACAAGCGAGTGATGAAAAGCTTTATTTATGAAAATATTATTGTGAAACGTTGGCCACGTTGAACAGAACCAAGTTGAGAGAGATATATGCAAAAAAAACTTATTAAGTGTATTCAATTGCACCACAAACTATTTATGACCTTTAGAAATTTCTGAGAGATAATTTTGCAGCTGCTCTTATCAAACGATTTTCATAAAAACAATAAAGAAACAAGTACTTACAACAAATAACGGATAGTATATTTTAAGATCGAGGAGATCACAAACTAAATTTCGTACAAATCTATCCCCAAAATACGAGACGGAGTAACATTTAAAAACGTATAAATGTTAAAAGCGGTCCAAAACAAAAGGGTAATCAAATCGACCCTGTCACGTGCCTACTGGTGGCAGACGTATTATTTCCACTTGTACTCAAAAAAAGAACAATAATGAAAACGCTTCCATTCGAAACAACGGTACAAAGTACAAAGAGGAATAGAAATTAAATGTCAGGCGTCTGATGTCAATAAAGAAAAGAAATAATTATTCATTTATTATTTTTACCTGACTGTTGGAATTGTTGCAGGAGGACTATAGCGGTCTTTGTTTCAACCTCCTCCTTCTGAAGCCATTGCTGACTGAGAGAAGCCAGTATAGTGCAAGCAAACAAAATTAATCCTGTTTTTTCGTTGTATACTTTTAGGTACAAGGTTAATTACGCAAACAGTATTTTTTTAAAGACCTTAGATTAAAGCTAATTTATTTTTGTGCCTTCTGCATAGTAGGTTTAAAACAAATGTGATTCTTTTGTTAATTAATAAAACAAAACATGATGATGAACTGAAAGTCAATGCCGATAAGTAAATTAATTTTATAGATAAAAATTTTAGTCAGATATTTGGTTATACACGTTAACAGTAACTGAGAGTCATGTTGTTCCATTTCTATTCTCGTAGTTGATTGAAACAGCGGGTGCGCTGAATAGAAAATCGGTGGTTAACTTTTGTTTTATCCACTCTAACGAGAACTTTGGCAATTCATTTGTTTTCTCCTTTTACGGATCGCCGAATGAAAAAGTAACCACTGCTGACGCATTGTTTGGGGCTGGCTATTTGATGTTGCATTTTAGATTACTTGCCCTTTTACCAATCAAATTCTTTTCCGTGTTTTTTTGAGTTTACAAAATAATTATACACTATTTATACACAGTAGAACATTTTTTATAAACAGTAACAGTATTGTAAAATCATATGATATGTTGAAGTGTACATGCGTAAGTGAACATGTGCAGGTAATAAAGCTGTTTAAACGTGAATCAATAACTGAAAGCGGAGCGATAACAGACCGTTGTGAAAGTTTGCAAAATGAAGTGGTGAAACTTTGCGGAGGCAATTTTTCTTCGGGCCGTCAATGTCAGAGGCAATATTTCACGAGTTTAGCAGAAACCGTGTAGATATCGATGGCCGCTGGGACTACACAATCCCAGTTTGACTGCGAAGCTTCCTGAGGTAACCAACTAAGCCAATTTGTGTGTAAATAGTTCCGAGTTATTATTTAGGCCATTAATTAAAGATTGTATCAGAGTTTGATAAATAGACCTCTGTTAATATTACTTGTCGTACTTTGATTGTCAGGGTTGAGTTTAAGGTATTGTGTCGAGTATTTTAATCTTAACACGGCTGTTAGTAGGGAGGTACGTATTTCAGTAAAATATTAAAACTTGTTTTGCAACAATATACGCACTGCTAATTCTATCATATCTATTATTAACGTTCCAAAAAATACAACGCTGTTTTCGAACAAACTTTAACGTTAAAATGCACACCGAAATTCTTTTACACTAACCACATTGTTCTTGTATTTCTTTTCTAAAATAACTATTCAATCTATAAAACAAAACGCTTCGGTTAAATCGAACGATTGACTGAGATAGAGATATTTCTAATTTTTCGGTCGACCAGCGACGCCAAGATTGTAGCACTAAGAAAATAGATAAAGCGAACGCAAACAGACTGGAAAAGTAGAAAAACCGGCGACCGACGAACAAGAATATACCAGCTAATTGAAATCATTGAATCCGGTCGAATATTGTTTAACTTGACCATAACTTTCTCATTGTACTTCGACTTTGAATTTATCTTTCAAAATTGATGGAAACTATACAGAATTTGATTAAAACTACCGTATTCACGCAAATATTCACCCTGTATTCTACCTAGTAATATAGATCGCAAGCCTATTATTTACTTTATTCGTGCTATTTTCTTTTCTAAGTAACGTTTTCTTGAGGAATCCCTCGCCGGGCCCTCAGACGTCTATTTAACCACTATCATTAATAACTCTGGCCACTTTTCGGAGATTACTTGCAAGAAATACGATCGAGGATATTGTACGTTACATAAAGTATCAATACTCTTTAGAACATATCTACTTTAGTATAAGTAAATAGAACCCAAAATGTAATTTGGCGGATGGTCATGACGGTGAAAGAACTTAAAGAGTTTTCTTAATTGAAATGAAGATATACTGTTATCATATAAGTAACTGTAACTAGTCATAGTAGAAGTGCCTCTTGCGATATTATATTGGTAAATAAAAATACTTCGGCAAACATGCAAAAAACTACCTTAAGTCGTGATATCCATTTTTCAGATGTAATGTTTTTATTCAAACAGCAAAATAAACATCTTATTACTACAAATGTTTTTCAGGTGGTTGGGTCTAAACCACAACTTTTTCCACACCAATGCCTAAATTTGACACTTTAACATTTGTGTTATCCTACCTATGGGATGTTAGTGAGACTGTAACTGTCAACGAATGCTAAGCCAATGTCAGTCCTCTGTTAGACACAGGCTCTCTCAGCACCCCACTAAGCCGGACCTTTGGCTTATCTACTGCCACAGTTACCCCGCACTTAACATTAATTATGTACACATGTGTGAACATGTCCAATATTTTAACTATTTTTGTTATTATTTAATAACAAACCAACAAATATTATGTTATCTAAAAACTACAGTATATACACAGTTGGAATAAACTTCATTTAATAACCTTCTTGTGGGTTAATCTAAACCGAATTATATTATTATGAATACTGTACTGAATCTAAACAAAAATATTGAACTCAAGCAAGCCAATAACAGTAATTGGAAAATGAACAATCTAAATAAGTTATTCACAATATAAAAGTAGAAACGAAAGCAAAGAGAGAGTTCCAACGGAGCAATATTGTCGACCACCTGCTTCGCTGAGATAGGGATCATAATGTTAATTTAATTAAAGGACTAATCTAAATTGCAGACGACCCAACACTCCGCCGACCATTAAAAGGATATTTCGACGCCGACACTAAGTTGGGGAAAGTCGCTGATTATAAATATCTTGGAAAACAAGTCAAGGGAGACGATTTACAGCGAAAACATCAAGTAAATACCCAAGTTTGTGAAAGTTTTAATCTGTAGGGTATGTTTTATATTTAAATTAGCTAAGTATGTACAAGTATAATAACATTTTTGATGAGAGTGCGCCGTATAACCCCAATTTACGAGTGGACATAAAGAAGGGAATTTTTAAAGTGGAATAACAAGAATAATTTACGAATACTGGCTGGTACAGAAATGATTGAATTATTTCGTGGGAAAAGTTTGTTTAACAGAATAGTCGTACAGTCATAGTTGATGAACAGCTATATTTAATTAAAAGGCAAGTAGGATACTTATCTAAATTGCAGACGGCCGGTTTAAGTTTCATTAAAAGGGGTTCTCCGTCTCTACACAAGGAAGAAAAAGTTTTACAGCGATAAAGATGCCTTTCGCCTTGAAAGCAGACAAAACTTGTTGGGAGGTGGGTGGAAAACAATTTATTATTTCCTTTGATAGCTAAGAATCTCCAAGAATTCGCTAATTTAAAATGCTCGATGTACGATTATTCTTTGTAACTATTTATTTGTTGTAATGCAGTTAGCGCGCTTTTTCTGCAGCTCTCCGCAAAATTTTGATATTATTCGAAGTCAATCGGGTGCCCGTGTTCAGCAAAGGGTTCAATAAGTTACTTGGAGAATTAAATGGACTTACAGGGTTATTTACATTGAATGAAAGCTTGGGTTTGGTTAATTCAATAATGGCTAAAGATAATATATAATGAAGAGACAACAGCCGATATCAATTCACATTGGAGGGAGCGGTCCGTTACAGCAGTGGCCCGCTGGTCCGCCCAAATTATGTTCAATGGATAATTAATCGTCCCTGTTCACTTCAATAACAATGGAAGGCCTATCGAGATAGATCGATCATTATAAAGCTATATTGCATGGATAATATCATTTTAACGACCTTTAAACGACTAATGATGTGATATTTTTACGCAGTTGACCTTTCGAGTTACCTGGCGATGGAGACTTTATTTGATTTGCCCTTTGTCAGTATCAGCTTTATTTATTTTCTACACCGCAAAGGGCAGTTGGGTTCCGAACTTTATTGGTACGTAAGTTACGAGTTGGTATTTAGAGGTTTATTTTTACTTAATATACTCTTAGAGGGAGCATTTTATGATTATTATATTTAAAACATAAAATATAAATAGTCAAAATTAGATTGCATTAAAAAAATACAACAATTTAATATTTTTAATAAAATGTACAATTCATATTATTTCCATCTATTATTATTCTATTTAATCATTATGACACCTAGCGTAGCGAGAACTTTTTGACTTTCTTGCTATTTTATCCTCAAGAGAAACATACTTGAACCCCGTAGTATTATTTTAATGGAACCCCAAAGAGAGGGTCGCTTGCAATTAAAATTTTCCATTTTATTAAATTAACGAGCAGAGGAAAGTGCGTTGAGTAGGTATTTTGCGAAGCTTTTTATGAGAGCACATATAAAGATATTTCATATTGACAAATCTCTATTTACAAAATATAATCTTTCCCATAAACCATCAAAAGCGAGTCACGTATAGGGAGATTTCTCTTTGATAACGTATTCTATATTTGTTTTTACAATAAAAGCAAAATAATCTCTTTGTAACTCGGAACAGACCAAACAGATCTTCGGGGTGTCTCTAACGAAAACTATTGGCAACGATAAACCTACAGGGTTACGAGGAAACTGGGTTTGTCTCATCCTATTTGAATTTCAAATCCGTGTGCAGGTGAGGATACGATTGGGCCCAACTTCCTCTACGGTTTAGATTTACCAGCCTCAATTGAATCTACCGTCGGAACTTGCACCGTGTATCTATTTGATAAAGTACCTTATGATGCTATTCTTGAAATGTGGAATTTAAATATAGTATGGGTATTACATGATTACCTTGAGGAATTCTGAGTAGAGGAATCTGTCAATAGCATTCATGTCGTATTTCATTTTCGCGGTCTGTAAGTCGATATAAGGAAGGAGAAGGGAAATGTCAAACATAGCTATCAAGTATTCAGTTCACTTATTTTTAGGCTTCATAAATATGACGTTTTACGTCGAGTATTGGTTGTATTGGGTGTTGCATTTTACTTTACGTAAGAAATAATTACTATTTATGACTTTTCTGGTTGTTTTGGACTAGTTATCCTTTAAAGAAAACCATAGACACGAACAAAACGAGAAGTCTTCTCTATTTTGTTTTAGATATACAGCAGTAGGAATATAGCTTAAGTGTGTGTACAATGTAATGGTTACTTAATATTGAATGCCATGCCATAGAAACAAAAGCCCAAGACCGAAACAATAAAACACAACTCTCATCACAGCATCCAAATAATGAAACATTATATCATTTATCGGGCGAGATATAATTTGTAGCGTATAAAGCTCTAAGCAGCGCTGTACGAGGGCCGCGATTAAATTCTTTATTCTGCAGAGGAGGGAGCATTCCTCTCTCGACGTCTACATCCACGGCAATTTTTCACAACTGTATATCTGTGGACGCACGGCATTGTGCTCTGGTACAATATTTAAGTTAATGTACATCGATAAATCATGACATGTACTATCATATTTTGTGAACGTTTTCGTATTTGGTAGGTATTGAGGTTATTGGTAATTGTTCGATGAATTTTAGTTATAGTAATTCGTTCAAAACTATTTTTTTAATGCTTAGTATCTCGTCTGTGGTTTATTTACGGACTTAATTTTAATAAAAAATCTTGTTAACATAGCCGCGATATTTCATAAAATAAAATTAATGTTTTAAATTGTTACCTACAAGTAAAATCAATTTCGTATTTTATTTACTTTGTTGCAAAAATATAACCTGCTTATAACTTGCACCAGACCGATCGCCGTATCTCGGCAACCGCTTCAGACCATCTGATTGATGGCACTAATCTCCACAACTATAGAATTTGTACGAAGATAGATAACCTTTGTACACTGGGGAGTTTATACATTATGTTTGCTGAAGGAAGGAAGTCATAATATTGAGGGGGAAGAAAACACGTCCCTTTTCTTCATCAATATCATTTTGTGTTTCGGTATAACGGATTATTGGAAAACAATTTTAAAATGAAACAATGGAACACGGTCAAATTATAAAATAAATTCAGAGTCACATCAGTTATATGAGTCAATTTAAAGAGCGAATTCAATCAGTCCAAACAAGCAGAAAATCGAACCCCAAATCATCCAATCGTAGTAAATCTCAAATTCCGAGTACGCAGCTAAGGAGAGGCCCGTCCCGCCAAGTCCCTGATTTAAATTGCAGATGCCCCTCGGGAACGAACGCCGACTGCCGCGATATGCTAATCATAGTCAAGCCAAGGATTATCCCTGTTTACACTTAGCAAACTCACTTAATTTCGCACCGACCGATGTCTTGCCATATTTGTTGTCCGAAACACTGAGTAGTGGACGGTTGAAAGCTGACAGGCGAATTAAGAGGGACACTTATTTATTATACAGCGCCTGTCTCAACTTGGTATAGTTTCGTGAAAATCTATTGTTTGTCATTCAAAGTTTTATGTTTTGGAATTGGAGTTAATTGGAACTTTGCTTTCCTGGTATCTTCCTTCATTAATTTCTGCAGATTTTTTTTTTGTTTTTATATTTACACATGTTATTAGTATCATAATTTTTCTAGGCATCACCAAAACATTTACTATATTATGTTGTAAAATGTTTCGCTTTTCATTTTACTACAATAGTACCAGTTAATTATGCACCAAGCAGACGAAGTTGTAGGTCAACGCTACTTGATAAGTAGCAACTGACATACTCTGTAAGATTTTGTCTAAATGTGAAGGACAATATAAAGGGCAGCGGCAAAGGTTAATTAGTAGGCAGTTGCGGCGTTGTCTAATAATATCACGTGTTGTGGTCAATATAAGCATCAACAATTAGTTTATATATATATTACTTACGTATTGTATGAATACTATACGTACTACGGTTAGTATACTCCTGAAAGCTTTAAGTTCCAACTAATTAGCTACAATATTAAATTAGCATTTTTCTGTGTCAGGCCAGAATCCTGATAAATTAAAGGAAACTTCTCGACACCTCTAACGATGTCTTCTTCGCTTAAAAGTTCATCTTAAGGAACTAACTTTGAAGACACTAGTCGGGTGTTTCTCCAAATACTTCCTAAAATTCCATTTTCCTTCTTAGCTTTGTGGAACTCTTTATACGTAAGATATGTTATAAAAGATGTACGTATAATAGTTGTAAACAAATATTTTGATAGTGCAATAAATGCTAAAGAATTTTATGGAATTTAATTTGGAGTCAGAACTACCTTTCGCCGAGGCAACATCAAAGAACATTATTTTTATTTCCATTAAACATTTAACGTGCTGGGTAAATAACTAGACCAAGCAATAAGTACGCCTGAGGCGTCGTAAAGTCGATCTGAGGTGGCACTAATACGAATTTATGTCGATGGACCCACGGAGGCGCTCTGCTCGATATCGATTCGCCTAGAGCCTATAAATGTTTCAATTTTCAAACAACCCATTTTATGTTAACCATGATATACTTTATTATCGAAAACATTTCTCTCATTTATTTACTTTTTTACGTTAACATAATACGGTTTTTTACATTTAGCCCTAGTCTGAGCGCCAACATGAACATTTGTTTTACATTCTTAATTATATAATTGATCAAGATAGTTAACGATTATTGTTGGCGTAGAAAGATAAAAATAGGTAGACGAAATACTACTCAAATGCTCTAATAGGAAATAGTTTACTGGAATAGATAAAGTAAAGGAAGCTACTTAAGGGTACCTACTTGTGTCAAGTACCCCGAAGTAGTCTTGGTAGAAACTATCAATTTTATTTTTACATCCTATAAAATTATTAAACTTTCCTGAAATATGGATGTTGTCATACCTATATAGAAGCAAGTAAGTTCGCCGGTACCGTTTAACTTATATATCGAATTTGGGAAGGAAATCTGCAAAATTTACATGAGAAAGCATCGGGGAAAGAGGGCTGCGTTCCTGGAGTTGTGTCGGGACCCGGGACTGTCTCTAACAAGGGCCGGGAATGTTTGAGGTATCCGACGCAAACGCGCGGAATACGACACGAATATTAGATTGAAATCGTGAACGTGTTTAATACCGAATATTTTCTTGATTATATTTTTTTCGGGTCACAATATTCCATTGTACATAATCATGTTCTCAGCAAGATATCGTGAGTTCGTTATTGAATTCACAACACTCTAACGTGATCAGCTATCTAGTTTTAGAAATTTTCTGGGTTAATATTTTAATGAAATTATCTAGGTATTACCAAAACTAATTTGGTAATGAAATAAAAGTTTTTCTATGATCCCACATTGTTAACAAACAAGATTAAACAAGGCCCCCTCAGCTGACATTAAAAGATAAATACGGTGGCGGGGGCCCCACGTTGGGCGCCAAAGTTCGCGATATGTGGCCTGCCACATGAGTAGTAATTAACACCGCCTCGCGAGCTCCCCCCCTCCACCGCGTCCCGCGCCCCGCACGCACCCCCGGCACCCACTCCCCCCTCTTGCCACCCTCCCAACACTCACTGGGGCACACCGATTGAATTAAACTTCGGCACGGTTGTTGTGGTTCGGATCCGAGGTTGGTTTTGTCACCCGCGTTTTGTGCAGCTGCGATTAAACTAGCAATACTTGTCCGGCATTTATTAGTTTTGTTGGTAGCGCTTGTGACACAAAAAGTTATATTAGCAGCAATTTGTTATAAGCGCCGGACAGATATAGACAGATGTTATTATTATTATACCTACTAACAGGGGGATCTTCTCTATCTAATATAGTTTATTTGACATTACTTAAACAGAGTCTAATACACATATTATTGTGATACAAACCATTTGAAACATGTAATGAACGTACAATTTAACTCACACAAATAATGAAACTGGACACTATCAGTAATGAGGCGGCAACAACTAACAACGAAACACAATTAAAAAGACAGTTCGCGTTTCGCGCACATGACATGGACTCTACATGAGCTCAATGTCAACAGTTGTAATGTTTTTCTTTCCATACAATAAGTCTCCGAAACAAGAAGTGTAGAGCACTAGGCAGAGTGGGGGGAGGGTTTGCCCACCTAGAAGCACAATTAGCGCGCGCGACTCAACACGACTTGAGTTTTAACAACGCGGCGTGGAGCACTCGGCATCATTCACATGAGATGGGCTCTGCCTTGCGGGATTCTTGTGTCCTACACGCGTTAAAGGAACTGTAACTGTATTTGTTTTAAGTGGGTTTTCAGGTAACGAATGTGTTTAGTGTTGCTCCTCGATTTGTTCTCCCGTTTTGGGTCGAGGGTAGTTATGTGAGTAACGAACTACCCACCGCGGCGCGTACAACCAATTATTTGTCGTATTGTACTCCAGTGAATTGACAGAGATTTATTGCCGCCACTTTCTTATCTGTCAAATTTAATAGCGTAATTAAAAGTACCAGACCTACCAAAGTACAGACGTAACTTTTGTTTTAAAGAAAGAAAAGTTAAACTCGTAAAAAATATAGCGAATTGAAATAATTTTCCTGATTTTTGTTTTATTAATTCTGACTGTCGCATGGTTATTAAACAGAAGTGACAAATATTTGTACTAAGTACATTAAAACAGTTTGTTAGGCAATTAAGCAGATAACGCGAGATACATAACCTCCGCGAAAGCTCTAAATCTTACCGGGTAATTAACACTAGCTGTGCTAACAATGCTCGGAACCGTATTTTATTGTGTTGTTCTGCTTATACGTATACCAAATACAATTTAATTAAAACGAAACTTTTGCATACAACAACCTCAAACGCTCAATGAAATCCAAAATCGTCGAAAACAAATTTTCAGTCATTCGAATGTTTTTGTTTTGAAATAAGTTTGTGCGGTATAAAAATACGGAATATGCAGTCAAAGCCTCGCTATAAAACTCAAATGAGAATCTTTGTATGTGCATAGCGTACGTACATATTTGAGGCGCCTATATAAGGGAAAATGTCTTTAAAACTTTAATAACAACCATACATATGCTTCCATTTAGGTAGTAAACTTTTATTAGATTTTGCGATGTTTTCTATTTGATTTTTCACTGCTTACCATTTTGGTAGAAGGATTAATAATTTCCGATATGCAGATAGTTGCCTTTCAAAATTTCTGCGAAACGTACATCATTCACCTATGTTAAACATTTTGCTTTTGTAATATGTTTTAATGAAATTCAACAAACCAGCTTAAAATTCAACATGTAATCCGACTGAAAAGCTCAAAGCTAGTTAATAATATAAAAATCCTTTTTTAATAACATTGATCCTTGCAGTAATCATCTCTTGAAATATAAATGCTGAGTAAGAAACAAAAGTTCATTAGTGTTCGATAGTGTCTGGCTACGTAGCATGTACCGCTACACAAGTGTCTACGAGTGTCGAACGCGTGTAGCACTCTACAGCTCTCTACATTTCTGGAACACTCTCAAGTCCTTTATAAGCCATTCTCATTGCCTACAACTTCCTCATTTCAGCTTAGTATTAAGGATAGACACCTCTTTTCAACTTCAGTTCACTTTGAACTTTATCTGTCTCGATGTCTCTATTGTTGGGATGTACTTTTTGTTTGCTGCCGTGTAAAAGATACTTCGTCCATCCCGCTCTTTGGAAGCGTGCTATTGTTAATATTTTAATTACTACTTTCTTGTTATATTAAATGGACTTTTGTTTGGATCGAAGAAACTTTTTTTTTTGTTTTTTAACAATTTATATATCATTTTTCATACTCGTAAACTGTGCCTGAAGGGTGATTTAGAATATAAAAACTAAAGCCTATAGAAAGCACAGGTATTCTAGTGAATCTCGTTTAGTATTAACGTCGGGATAGGACGTAGTAGCAATCCGCTCACCTGTATAAAAGTTAATAGTAAATACTGGCAAACCGGTGAGGGTTTTCCCAAGTTGTCCATACCAACTACTCCGAGATCTGGTCCCGTACAACTCGCGGCATTCAAATTGCTGCGTTAGCATACAATATTTGAACAGGAGTTGGAAATCTTCATCGTGTGAGGGTGTATGTGCCCAAGCTGCCCTCGCAAATAGAATTTCGATAGCGAAGTGCTCCCAAAAGGGTTTGTTTACGAATGCCGCTCACGCATTCCGATCTCCTCGATACAAGTGTACAATTAGTGATATCGACATCCAAAGCTTTGATTACACACTAAATTCATAATAATATGTAAATTGGCACATGATGTTTGGAGTTGAGGAATTTAAGGCATATTTGCACAATATATTTATGAGCTAGTTACACGTCTAGTCTGGTTTTTATTACATTTTATTTATATTAAGGTATGCACAGAATAAAAGGAGTATCTAATTAAGGAACCCAACAAAAGACAATTATTTTAGTTTTTGTGTGAACAGGCCTCCCTCGACTGGGGGCGACTTAGGCATACGTAAGTATGTACCCCTTTCTCTCTAGCTTGCCTATTTAACTATTAAACCAGCCCGCTCCAACGAACTAACGTATTCATGACTTGGAGAATACCACCCCCTATTTTACGAGCGGTGGTCGCAGTGAATCGGAAAGGTTACCTATTCGGACCCCGGCCTATGTGAAATATCACGTTACCATATGCTACGTAATTTGAGGGATCCACGAAAGGTTAGTCCGTAAAGTCAACGGGATTGTTCGATTAACTTAAAGAGGTACATGAATACATGAATGGTTTTATAGCAATATACTGTAATGTATATGAATTGGTATTCGCTTTAGTAAGTAGTGTCATTTTTACGAATCTGCGACTTTTTGACCGAAGTGATAAAACTTGCGTCTATGATAGTATTAATTAATTGTAAGGCTGGGCTGTGACCAGGAAAGTTAATTTTATGCAAATTGTTTGCTAAATTCCCACACATAATGTAATTCAATGTATTATAATTGTACATGCTTAGGTAAACAGGCAAAGAGAGATCGGGGCATTAAAATTCTGCGATTGTTTGCATACGAAATGTTTGGGTTGACGCACGAGTAAACTCGGTGTGGAAAAATCGCACGCGCCTATCAGGCACTCACGCAGCGACCCTTCCTACATCCCCGTCCACCTCGTTACGCGATATCCGTTTTCGACCTTTAATATTTATATTTGGAACGAGCTGTCGGCCAATTAGGCGGCTCCGAATTCAAATTGGCAGTTCATGTTGACAGTTGCCAGGTGGCGGTCGCAAACGGCACACGTCTCGGAAATCGAAATTTATATGAGCGTCCCTCGACATTTAATGACCTCCTTTGAAGTGTTAGAAAATGGTCGTAAAGCTATTTTAGAAACCGACACGACGATTACTGCCGGTGTTTGTGTTGAGACGAATATTTCAGTAACAAACCGCAAACTGCTCACAATGAGAGTGCTAATTGTGCGTGAAGTTTTATTATTATGTTCGTGAGGGCCGACAAATACTGTAATAAAACGTGCTTAGGAATATGATTGTGTTAATTATTCCGTTTTAAATTATATCATAATTCGAAGTTTATAATTTTTCTCCTTGGAATTAAAAGTAACAATAGTAAAATAAAAAGCGAGAGGTCGGTACGGACGACATCTGTCTACGGCTGAATTTATCTCGGGACAAATTGCAACGCCCGAGTCGGCGCACTGGCGTTCTGCTATCCTTTGTACAAATGAGACACAACAGCGCAATAGTTTTGCTAAATTAATATGTTTGCACAATGTATCTTAAATTCTGCAAATTGGATCTGAGTTTGAGAATGAGACGGGTCCCGTGAATCCTGTGTGGTGTAGTATAATACTGTAACTTAGAAGTGTTGATTTACTTATGACCCAAACGAATTAACTTACGTACGTTAAGGGATCGCTTGACATTCTGATTATAATTAAATTTTGAAATCTATATAGGTGCGTATACTAAATGTAGATTTTATGTAATGACACAAAAATATAACATTTATGTCATGTACTACCAAATTAAGCCAATTGTTAAATTAAGAATTGATGTTACAGTAGAAAATCATTAAATAATGTCTAACCCACTGTAAATAACTAATAAACAATACACGTAACACAAAACAGAGTAAACAACCTGTCTGCAATATCCCGATCAAAGCATCATTTCTTATTAAAACATCAAAACCGCAGGCGGCAACTGCAAACAAGGTATAAAGTCACAAGACGACAACTTGACAAAATTGATCCCAACAACTCGGTTTGTTTAAACGTTAATTATCGTTTTATTTATGTTGGAAATATTCTAATTTACCCTGAGAGCTAATACCCTCGCTGTTCGTGGAGACGAGACAAGACGGCGCCCGTCTCGCCATCTGACAGGTGTCGTACGCGTGGTCGGATTTATCTCGAGATAAATTGCTGCGAGCTCTGTTTTCTACTATCGTGTGGACCCCGCACGTCACGAGGATTACACCACGATTTAAATCTGTAAGTTATCGTGTTAGTTTAGTTTGAGCTCTGTTACTTTGTCACGGGTTATTTACTCGTGTAAATGTGTCTGGTTTCAGCATGAAACGTCTTATTATTGATCCTTTTGAACCGACTTGAAGATTATTTTTAGGAATTAAAACTTGGCCGTCGCAAGAAATAAAGGAAAATGTTAATTTAGGGAAAGGTTTCTTCACACCATTTACACCTTATAAGTATTGAGGGACACTGCGGGCTGGTCCCCCTCAACCCCTTTGTTTTAAATATGCATCGCGCCGTCTCTACTCTCGAAAGTGTCTCAAAAGTGCCGTGGCGCTTTTATTAATATTTAAGAAAGGAACTCCAATCGAAACAATTTCTTCTGAGCTTATGTTATTTTCATACCTTTTCCACGACACACGCATTCCGTGAGAGTAAAAATGTATGTAAATCCAGTATTTTAATAAATGGTTGATACACAAAATGACAGTGCTCATTTACGTAATGACATCGTAAATATCGTCATAATTTCGATATGACATACAAAGGTAATGTAATAACCTGAACAAGATACACGTCAATTTAATCGATAGCCAGTCAATTAAAATCAAAAGCTGTGATTACTGCTGACGGTGTCAATGTAAATTGTGTTTGCATTCCACTTGTTTGGATCACGTGGATTTTAAAATTAAAATTGTTATATTCATTGCATTGTTTTCGTTTTGGTTTTCAACAGTGACTTACGTTAAACATTATAATCATACTGTTTATTTATAAAGTTTTAAATAAAAATGGTACACAAGTTTTAATTTTTGTAGAGTGTTTGAGAAGCATATAGTAACGGCTACCTGACTCTTTTTATTTTCAGCTTACCAGATTTTCAAGTCATATTTTAAGAACAATTTATCATATTTTTTTTATTTTTATTTATCCTTTTTTTTGGCCTTAGAGGACTACTACGAAACAAATTAATGTATAGGATTATAATTAATACAATAACTTTCTGAGACATTTATATGTGCAAACGTATGTTAATCCTAAAATTAATTTAATTTCGTAACATTGCTGGAGGCGACCTGTAGCATAATTATGTAGCCTAGTTAATTAATAAGCACACGTTATTCTTATGGGTGTCATTAACTGGTACCTACATTCTCAATTCACTAGCATGTGTTTTGTACCCGGGCGGATGAAAAAGGAAACATGGAGATTTTACCAGAATAAATAAGCCGAATTTATTAAAACTATGAAGTGTAAAGTTTTTTTCAATGTAAATTTAAATTGAACCAAACTTTGAACCAGGCAGTTTCTATCATTATTTTAAAGGTCTAAGCAACTGGTGACACATGGCTACATAAATGTGTACACTCCATTATTACATCACACCATTTGTTATTTTCATTTCAAGCACAAAAACATACAAATGTCCACAACAACAGCAAGTAATTAGGCAGGTGCAAAAATATTTCCGAGACAACAGCACCGCAACAGAGCATTAAATAAAGTAAGGCTAATGCGGTAATGCAAGTAGTGTACAGAGCAGCTTCCCGACCTGCCGGGCTGCCGGAGTAGCGAAAGATGCAATCTGCATACATTAGCCTAACGTCCCTTAGTTTTGACACCTGCTCTCAGCTAGTATGAAAATAAGGCTGTTAGATGGATGGCGCAAACATGTCAAGAGTAAAGGCAGTTGTTTCAAAGTTGCGAGCCGAGAGACTCGCCTGAAGAAAATGTATTGTTTCAGTCTCTCGTAAGTCGCACTGAGAAAGCTTTTAACTAAGTGTTAAATTGTTGTTCGCAAGTGTTGTTTGGGAATATCACAAGGGTACGTCACAGTATACAAAGCTGCTTCACTGTCACAATATTCGTTTATAAATGAACATCAATAAGAAAGTTAACGTCGTTTTATAAACGGGATAACTAACTAAAAATAAAGTTTTGAAGACATTATATATTTTTACTATATATCTAAAGGAGGAACTAAATACTTTGTTAAGAGATAATAAGTTATTAAAATATTAACGAAATGTATGGGTGTAAGTAGCCACAAAGTTTATTACGTTATAAGTTTTAACGAGAGCCGCAACATTGTGCAGTACACAATTCACAGGGAGGCGGCGACGTTACTGGCGCTGCACCGGTCCTATAAACTAGTACCCCACTGAAGCAAACACCTTAAATACTTAACAGCTCAGTAACCGAGTCAAGTTTAAATGCTCGCTGAGGTCGAGAGGGTTGTCACGTCACAGCACATTTTAATAATGCACCCGCTCGTTTTGTATGAAAATTAGCTGGCGTGTGGCTGCCCAGCGCGCCTGTCGCCTGCTTTATTGATGGTGCAACTACGGTGTTGGTGCAGACACCTATATCGGACGCTTTGGTAATTAATGCAACGCTCTACCTTCACTGTAAATGCAGTCGACGTTTAAATGCAATGCTTGAGCTTTCGCGTTTTTTTACTTGATTGCCAAATGGTCTCTGGCGCCGGTCGCTTTCAAACATAAAGGTAGAGTAAAAAAGTCTGTTAATGGTAATGAAGGAATGCAAATTTAGCGCTAATAGCTTTAAAATTAAATGTGTAATGAAATAAAGGGAGATATCAAGTTTCTAAATAATTTAATTATGGGTACTAATGGGGTTAAAATAATGTTTATATTACAGACTGTTTTAATATTCCAAGAATGATATAAGGGGCCGAACATCTTTGAAATTATGTAGTAAGTTTTAAGCCACTAAGATTTACGCAAAGATGGCACTAGCAGCCAATATTTTATAGGATTAAAATGATTTAGCAATTTTAATGGATTAACTATATAACCTAATGTACAAAAAAAAGGACAAATATAATAACGAATCCATTGAGAGGCTGTCAAGTGTAATCTATTTCAATTTTTGTTTTCAATGAGTGTGCCCCTCATATCTTGTCGATGGATCTGCACCCAATCTGAAAGAAGTACCTTAACGCCGGCAAACCCGATACGTGACTCGATTTTCTACCGATAATCTTTGTAAAGTTGTTTTAGAGCGAAAATGTACGAGCTACATGGAGCATGTTCGGTGAACACCTACAAATTACTGTATTAGGAGCAAACGACTTACATTGTATATCTTATTTTGCGTTTTATAACCTCAATACTTAAGTGAAATGTTTTACTGAGTAGCTCTTATTAAACGACAGATATCCTTTGAGCTGTTGAGTATAAAGTACGTTGTTAAATACTATGTAAGAATTCTGAAGCTAGAACTTAGAAGTAGAGGATATTTAAGTGGATAATTTAATTTACTTTGATATACATAGAGAGCTTAGATGCAGTTGTTCAGTGATTATATTATGTATTTTGCTTCTCATTTATTTGACCAAAGAAGACTAATTAAATACAACAGACCAAACTGTAAATGCTACGCGTTCAAATAATAATTGAAGTTTAACAGTATACGTTTTAATTAATTGTTCAAAACTTTATGTAAAAGTGAAACCACATGTTTACATTGTAAATGTTATGTACGGGCCGAGAGAACAATGTTTTAAAGTCAACAGTGGGAGCCTGAAATATTCACACAACTGGAAATTCAATTTGAAGTTTTCACCGTGAAAGTATTAAGGTAGTTTAGTGTTCCTTTATTATTATACGGGCACCGAGACCACGGCCAACGATCATATTTTTAGTCAACTTCTGTTATTAAGTTGACACTAACTGCGAACAAGTTGGTCGTTCGTCAAGCTTCGCCTTGGAACTTTACGACCCTAACACAATTAATAAAAGAAACGACCGCAGAATCAGAACTTAAAAGACACTAGTTTGTTTGATAAGTGTAAAAGCCGGAGCAGACGGCCAGCCAGACGCGGGGTTGTCATTGACCACAATGGTAATTTGTAGTTCCGTCGGCGCGGCGGCGCCGTGAGGTGCCAGTGCCCGTACTCTTAGGTATACATTTTTAATACTCCTAGAATATTGATGCACAAAATGTTACCCGTCTCTACCTGAATTTAAGTATCTAGTATTCTACTGGTGTGTTACAGTCTCTTTATTATTCTTGCATGTTGTTTGACCAACGGACTAAACGCAGTCTAGTTCTCATAAATAATCTAGTCTGCCATTTTCTCCAGTTTCCCATCAGGCGGAGCGCCGAAGCGATTACTTCGCATAAATCAAACAGATTTGAATGCGGACCGCTGCGTCGTGCCTGTTACCGATGTAGTGCCCATTAAAGCTCATCCTTTTTTCATATTCCATTCGCCAGAAATGATTGTTTGGATTCGCTTTCTTAGTTACATGTTCTAGTTACTGTTATGCCAACAACCCCACGGCGATATAAACCATCATTTAAACGCAATGTTTCGTTAATTTTGTAGACACGCTACGTAAACATTAGCATAAATTAAACATTCATGAGCTCATTTACCTTCGACATGCATAGAGAAGTATGGAAGGGTGGAAAACATGCTTATATACCTCGTAAAATTACCTTTTAATATAAAGTAAAGACAATATCGGTAATAAGACGTGGAGTGATCCCGCGCCATGTCAAAACCGTTACGCGTGCCGTTAGAAATTTTCCGGGTTCTTTAACGGGATTCATTCATAACTCACGGTCGAGTGGAGCCTTCGAATATTTCAAGCTGTAGAGCCCCACCCCTATAAATTCCGCGCGTCGGGTTGCCAAATTAGGCGCAAGGAACGTAGACTTATTCCCCCCATTACCCCAGGCCAGCCGAGTGAGACTTTTAAGGAAACTTTCCACGTCCTGTCGCAGGTGTTGTAGTAATAAATAATAATTCCCTTGTGCGTTGAACGTTGCAAAGTTCCGATGAAAACTTGTAAATCATAAAACAGAAGCAATTCTAAAGCTTTAAACGCTTAAATTGGTATTTATTCTTGTGGAATACTGTGGAAAATTCGATTAATGAATTGCCTACACATTTCAGTTTGCCCCAAAAAACATTTGTTTCATTTAAAACTAAATTGAAAATATAGTCCAATTACAATGTAGAAGACTAATGACAATTGTCATATTAAATGAGTATTTTGGTTGATCAAGAAATCCTTCAGCTACATACATGTGCAATAAAAAACTTCCTCAATCTTGTGTGATCACCTCTAAAGCAATTATGTGGGTCGCATGCTGCTCCGATGTAGAACACATTTGTACTAACAATCGAATGAACTTCCACCCAATTTACTTTATGTGTAACCCATTATTATAATTGCTACACAGTTACAAAGTTGGGAACCGGTCTACAACCGACACGCCGATGTGAACCGGGGTGAACTGGCTCAAATACAAATTATATTCAAGTTTGTTCTTTTATGTTGAAATGACTTTAAGTTCAGCGTTATGAGAGAGAGCTTTTACTTTTCATCCTAATGTAATTTAGTGGATTTTTATGGTCAGATGTTTTTAATCGGACTTTTGCGGCTGTGTTTAAGCGGAGCATTATGAAAGTATTTAGGGTAACGTTTTTAAGGCGCTATTTTCTTCCGTATCGTTACAATACGGTTCAACGATAAGCCACTAATGTGATACAGAATACAGCCATATAGTATCTAAACAAGCGTCACTTTTTCAGATACCGTTCGTAACTCGGCGCAGAGCCGCAGGATATATTCTAATCTACATTTTCAAATATGGATACAACGAATAACATTTTGATAACAATACTATATTTAAAATATACAACCAGCAAAATGTACGCAACGTTAGTACTCAAAATATTTGGATTGTATTTTGTAGTGATGTAGAGAGATTTGATATTCCGATGGTATGTTTGTTTTTAGAATGTGATGAAACGAAAACAAAAAACGTATTGGGGGCAAATTGAAGTGCAAATCAATATCAATATTTGACGCGAATATCGTCATCGAGAATAATTGTGATAACAACAACGGGTTTGTGCCGCAATGACCGGTAATTTAGCGAGTATAATTCCAACGGACGAGCGTTTGGCGAATTTAATTTTATCTGGAATAAACCTTCCACTGTAATAATTTATGGAAACCACTACGCGACCCCAACACGTCCGGTATTGGAGAGATTTACAAAAAATGGAAACACGCTACATTACACACACACACATAGAAGCGCTGTTTAATTATTTTACTGACCGACCCTGTGGGGTTAAGACTACGTTCCAACAAAATAACATTTTAAAAGTTATGCAACTACGAGATATAGTTGTATAAATCCGCCTTACGAACATTGTTTTAAGTAAAGAAGCCTGAATTGAACTGAAGAAACTTTTCATGGTATTTAAGCGCTTGAGTCTTTAAGTAAATAAGTGAAACATTTCTGTATTCTAAATTATAATAGGTAGCAATAATTTAAGAACCATTTAATCGTATGGGAAGCCTATTACATACTTGTTTGAAGGCATTATTCTCAAGGTTGCCAAACAAAAGAAGTACGGGAGTCATGTACAACGTTAAAGTTAACATTTGTTGCTCGAGATGAAACAGAGCAATTGAATTAATTCAATCGGAGTAACTTTGTATTCAACCTCAAAGACAATTGTTTCTGCTCGTGTTGCTGAAATAAAGGAAGCCTCAGAGGGTTCCGGCAATGATCCTCGAAATGATTGACATGCCTGATTAGGAGTTACCACTTACAGCCATAACCAATGGTTACGTAATAACGAATTTCAAATTCAAATGCAATTGATTAATGTCAGCAGAAAAGCACATTATGAATATAAAGTTTCTTCAGTATAATTTGTGATAACTCAACTTTACAGTTTAAATGAAGGCAATTTCTAAAATATGGTCGAAGAAGCTTTATCGTTGGCATAACAGTATGAGCGAATCTTTAAATATGTGATTTCCTTTCTGATAATCCCACCATCATTCATGTGATCTCCATATTATCTATGTAAATCAGGGGTTCATGGCGCATACAAATTGTCACAACGCATAATATCTAACATAGGTTGCTAGGTATGTGTACTATGGTATTCGTACAAAATGTGGCAAAGAGGCCGGCATTGTATATTGAGTCATATCCGGTCTAATTAACGTCTGTTTGTTTTGCATTTCCCTTGCATTTCGGAAGCAGTGAGGGCGTAATAAAACGGTCACAACAATGCGGATCACGTCACAGCGGAATTATCTCGCAGCGCCAGAGACGATCAATTACACTGACAACGAGCACGTGGAAAAAGGGCGGACGGCTCTCCAGGAGGCTTTTATTTTAACATGCTTTTTTGAAATACAGACCTTACGGTTGCGTATTTTAAACATCTTATTGTTTAAAATGACGGCGCGAGGGTAGTAATCGTAAGACCAATTAGGCGTAGTGGAGGCTGCTCAACGACAGTCGTTTCGCTCCCCACTTAAAGACTCAACCTCTGCTTTTATTACTGGTATATTGTCATCGTTATCGTCCTAAGTTTTTATTTACTCAATACTAAAGCGTCAGAAACAGCTCGGATTAACAAATCCGGGTTCTAGTTTATCGATCATTGTGTGTCTAATGGTGCCAGCTGAGTACGCAGTCACGCGAATACTCCATTTTGATCCCTACGTAGTACGTACTAAGTGTGATGTATAAATGTGTCTATATAAATCTTCACGTACAGAAGCAATATATTTTAGTAAGTACTCCCACTCGTCTTGTAATCTTCGCGCGGCTCCAAATGAAATACTAATTGTATTCTCTGAACATGTTAAATGGTACCCACATGTTGTTGTGTACTGTGAAGAGAGTCAATAGAGACTACGGTTGATGACTGTGTGTTTAATGCTCAGAATAACTAGAGGTGCAAATTGTTTTGTTGATGTTTATGCTATGTTTATACAGTTTATATTACGTATGCAGGCGATGATTGTTTTTCCATGAAAATTGCAGAATAACAAAGTTCGAAGACCGATTTGTTAGACATCTTCAAACTAAATAAAATGTTTAAAAACTTTGTCTTTCGACTCCAAGCTTACTAAGCCTCATTAAACACGCTTAACCGATTAGAGCATGTAATGCGCTGACATTTCCGTGAGCAAGCCGCAATCCGCGCTCCGAGGGTAGGTAATAAAACAGTGACAAGCGATAGGACGGGATCGAGTCGGAACAAAATTATCTCGTAGACGATGTAGATCAATTATACTGGTTGCGTCGGGAATTAGAACGGTCGGTAAACCAAAGAGGTAAAGAATGATTTATACTGAAGATAAAACTTGTTTAAATACGTGCAGTTTTATAACAGGATTAATAAAGCAAAAGATTTATTAAAAGTTCCTGGCAAATCAATCTCAATTAAAGAATCATGGCTTTAAAAAGATTGTTAAGTTAAACTGTGAACTGTCATAACTTTTCTTTTGTTTTAGTTGTAATTGCAGAATAAATACTTATAATATGTTTATAAGTAAAGCTTACAGATACTTTTTTCGCTATAATTTAGCATGTGGAACTGGTTTATGAATAGTACTAAATAACTCTACATCGTTAAACAATAATGTACAAAGCACGTTATATTTAGAAGCTAAGAGAAGCCCAGCTTTATCTTATTACTCCTAATTAATCCGAGTATATCAAGTGATAGAGTATCAGGTGTTAATAAGGCCTGTGTACATTGAGATCTATTTAGTGTTAGATAACTATCCCCTAATCGATTGTTTGACGTGCTCGCGTGTTATTCCGCAAAACAAATAACATTAATCAACGACAATAATCTGCAATTAAGCACTGGATTATACCCATTTGAACTGTATGGAGCCGATATCACTTGTTATTTCAATACAAATAGTTTCCATAAATATGTAAGCCTAGGATTTGAATGTTAGCAGGATTTCCGCGAATGTAGATACGAGTAGTTTATTCAAAATTCAGAGAATCAACTTTATGAGTTAGGAGTAGATTTAATAAAACTTCTACATATCAAATGTTATGTCGAGCTCTGAGGCTTAAATACAGTTTTGTATGATCGTATATGAATTGATATGAGTTTTCGTAAAGGTGGTTTTATTATTGCTTGTTATATGCAAAACTTTTGAGTAATACAGGACTAGTCGGAACTAGTTTTAAATAAATGTGTTTGACAAACAAGTAGGTGAAAGATAAGCTGAAAAAGGACCATGATTTTGAAATACTAGCTAACAGTTAATTACAAGTAAATGGAAAGTGAACTCTGCCTACTTAAGAGACAGGAAATCAAATTATTCTTAAAATTCCAACTTAGAAAATTACAAAAAAACTTAATTAATTTAAATGGAATTAATAAAATGGTTCTCAATTAAATTCAAGTTATACGGGATGCACAGTTGGGCGCGCGGCGAAACGCGGATTAAATACTAAAGTGTCGCGATTACGTTCCGAAACCGACCCCAAGGCGCCATTATGGATTCAGCAAACGAATTGGGAACATCGAATCGACAAAATTGAGCTCGCCTCATCTTTTCTTACATCGTGTGTATTCGTCCCCTAAGTACAGATATTTTAATATTCCTCTGACTCCAGGGAGGACACCGCTGTTTTGATCTACAACTTGCAAAATACACATTTTTTCTGTAGAAACATACAATATTCCTCTTCATTTCTTTATGGCGCATAACTTTGTGAGTGCGTCGCTGAATAATATGAAAATCTTTTATGAATGAGATTTTTGGGAGGGAGCTCCGAAGGGCCGGCGGCGGGGCAACGAAGCGTTTAGGTGAAATATGTTTTGTAACTCACCGGCGCGTTGCCCTCTTAAAATATAAAACATTACCTGAAAAATACAAAACAGAATATTAACACTACACACCAAAGGCTTTATATCTGTTTACATTACAGAGCTTTTATACGGTAAATGAAATTTAAATAACGAGTTAGAAAATAGTTCAAGCTTTCAAATTAAAGTTCTTCATTACCACATTTTTCGTAAGCTACATTTCTCATAATTAGGAACTTTAAGCCTGTCTAGTCATAAAAGATTATTGTAACTTTATCTCTCCCGTATGTGTTAATAGCATTATGGTACGCTTAAATTAAATTATGATTCATCAGCATTCCATCGACTAGGTAATGAAGTTGAAACATTTTGACCCTGCGTTATTAACCCGGTGTCATACGGGCGCGACCGGGTCAAGTGGCTTAATTGTGTGGTCATCTACCAGTAGGTGCAAAGTGGAACTAATTATAATACAAGCGTCTTATAACGAAATCAATTTAGTCGAATTTAAACGCTAACTTAAATGTGTGTTAAAAGTATTTACTACGCAAAAGAAAGAGTTAATTGAACATTAGGTATTTGTAAATATTGAAGGTAAACTAAAAGCTGCCGTGTTATAACCCCTATTGTGTGTAAGGGACCAAAAATGGTTGCGAGTATTATCACCTCGGCTCGGCACACAAAGGATGTTTGCAAATCTCTCACAGTAAACACTAAGCGATCGGATCAATGTAACCTTGTTCTTACAGCTGCCAGAGATTGCGTGACACAATATAATACTCAACACACATTATATAATACTATTTATTGAAAAATGTTACAATTTTCCAAGACCGCTTTTCTATTTCGTTGGAAATAGACACAATATTCTCACACAAAACGTCAAAGGTCAAAGCGCAAAAATTGGATAGAATTACTCTTTTCCCGGGCCAAACGTTTTGTGCGCGATTGAAAGGTCGCCGAATGTAACATTTTTAACCGCACCAAAATCCTTTTACTTTACAAAAAGAAACACCATTTCTCGGGACTAAAGTTATTTTACAACAACAATGAGAAAATTGGCGACAAAAAACGACCTACATGATGCGGTGTCAACAAAGATAATATATATCGTGGTATCAGGGTGCCTCCATCGCTATTGTTGTCCCTAAACGCGGCCATGATCCCGGGATCGCCAGCCCCGGACTCGTTTGTCCCGGGATATCCTTCGGCAAACATCGACGAACCCCGAGATTCACTAGACCTTTACACAAGTGCTTTGTTGAGTCGCTAGAGGACATCAAAATATAAATATATAAACGTCTTTTTTGCACACCACATTCAGGAGTGTGTTATGAGAGGCGAAGATTATTTATTATGTCATTGTAAGATAAACATACCTCGTTCTTTTTCATTTGATTTTTAGAACAATTATGAGAACATATTTGATTATGAAGTCTTGCAACAAAGTAAAAAACCAGTAAGTGGATGTACAAAAAATCCATAGATTAAGTTACTAATGTAGCATGCTACTGTAGCAAAGAGACGAAACGAAAACCAAAGCTAAGTATAGCCGTTCATAAAACAGTAGTTTCAAAATACTGTTCAAAGATCACGTCGATTCCTCAAGGAGTGTAAAAAGACGACAGAGCCAACTTTGCTCGGAAACATCCAATAAAACGAAGTGTGCCATAGAACGCCGGTTGCACGTAAAAAGTTTGGCCGTGTACGACTAGTCGGGCCTCCGGTCGCCAAATCGCGCGACTTGTCGACACAACTTCGATATTAGTTCGCGCGTGATCGATTTAGCAGGCCAGTTTGACAGTTGCGATGGTGACAGATGACGCAGACGCCATATCGCACGGGTGATTTGTCTTCAACTTTACCTAAAGACTGTTGTTTTCACTGTTTTCTGTGCAGATCATTCCCAAAGGCTAACTTTTATCTAAAAAGAGCGATGTGTTTCGCCGATATTTTATCTAGGTTATTGAAAGTTTGCGCCCATCTATAACGGTTAACATCAAAAGTAAACGACCTAAACCTATCACAATAGCGATAGAAAAATATACAAAGAAAAGGGAGCTTTACTGGTTATCACGTGAGTAAATAAATAAAGATATATGAGAGAGGTAATATCAAGGCTGATTATTTCTTGATTGCGGATCTCGAGGGAAAAATGTTGCTTAGTTATTAACACCTTTTTCATCATAATGGGCATTAGGTCGTGTCTGCGCTACTTTTCTGGGCTGTTCGCTGCTCAGGAAAGTGTTAAATGCCTTCGCTGTCATTCCCGTGATTAATTTGTGTCGGCTCTGTCGTGCTAATGGGCTAAAATAATTTAGTAGGCGGCGCTGATTATTTATTGTCAAGCGTCGTGGTTAACGTTTGCTAAGCGATTTATCGTTAATCCGACAGCAGTTATAATAATTATAATAGCATCTATTCTGCACAGCCTATTAATTTGCCATTAGGGATTAATTTTGGTAGTCTTTATAAATATTTACACATACATCACAGGTAAATAATTATATGTATTTTAGTTGTTAGAATAAAAATGTTGTAAGAAAACGGATTGTTCATATTTTACTTTACCTAAAAATATCTACATTTATGCTGAGCTGTTTTCCTATTATTTAATTTATAAACTTGTTTGATTGATAAAGGGCATCGGTGTATGATTATGGTAACTTTGCAAAAATATACGCTTGTGACTTGATCCTACCAACAACCGATAAATGATATTAACTACAGTTTTAGCTTTTATTTAATGTATTTGCCAGCAAATCGAATTCAATATTTCTTCATGCTAATAAATATTGATGACACATTTACAAACAATTAATTCGGAATGCATAAAATGATTCCGAATCTATTACAATATTATGTGTTTAGACCGACAATGATTAGTTACACATTCAATATATGTTTATGCAAATGATGCTGATTACACTTTGTTTGCTTAGGCCGCTATTACGGAACAGCAGGACAATAGCACCGGGGATTGTAAGCCAACAATCGACTATACATTTTAGATCAACCGCCATAGATTATAATGATGAATCGGTTGACAATACCGAATTGACTTATGATATAATGACGAAGGTAATGTTCAAGCAATATAATATAATACGCGTTAATAACACAAACTGCCACCAAAGTCCCATATCGTATTCAGGTTCGACAAACAAGTAAAAATATACCGGAAGAGGGCTTTTCCCATCACATAATGTATGGGTGGAGCTAAGGTGGGGCAAATGGCAAACGGCACTTTCATGATTGGGGAAAAACGGCCGAGAACACCATGATTTTATTGATTTTGAATAATACGTAATTTGATTGTTACCCGTTACTAGAAGCACGTGACGTATATCTTATGGAACCAAATCTAAAAATAAAGTAATATTGTCATATAAAAAGATCATTCACAATTAAAGTGGAACTCCCAATGGGTGTATTCGCAAAAAGCATTTTGATTACTACCGACCGTAATTAAATTCTCAATGGACAAAGAACGAACTTGGGTCGCATCAACGTCACGCAACAACCAACTTGGAAGTGAAAAGCCGCCAGGAATACGATGTAACTTGTCTGATTTCAGTGAAACTTGCCTCAATCGGCCGACTTGGCTCCAACTTTTCACACAACAGATCGGGGGCCCAAGTCTGCTATTTACACTCGGTTCAATGTCTTCATAGTGGCGTGCCAGCAGAGCCATTTTCGGAAAATTGGTATTCTACTAAACGACAAAACGTCAAAATTGCGCATTACAATTTGTACCAAATGTATGAACTATTGGTCACAGTCGTTGAACATTGAACCGAATCGTTCCAATGCGCAATTTTGACGTTTTGACGTATAGTAGAATACCAATTTTCCGAAAATGGCTCTGCTGGCACGCCACTATGAAGACATTGAACCGAGTGTAAATAGCAGACTTGGGCCCCGGGAGGCGAGCAACAATACTCCGCGAAACAAAAGAGCTCTTCGAAATACTTATACACTGCCGTTCAGATTAAGGGTGACTGTTATATTTTTTCCTGCAGGCTTTGCTTGGACTAGTTAGCGTGGTTTGTTGCTTGATCTAATAAGTTTACTAGTGTTATTTCTTATTAACTGGTATTTAAGTGTTTAATTAGCTGAAATATATCATATTGAGTGGTAATTTTTCTATTAAGACTGTCTATACTAGTGCTATGTTCCATACAGTATTTTCTTTGTACCAGCAGATGATCATAGATCCATTAAATTATTGAAATGTACAATCAAATGTCAAAATTGTTTCATATGTTTCAAACAATACGTCCACCGAGAATGGTCCCATTCAAATTTCTTGTGAGTGACAAGTCAAAATCTTGAGTGCTGTCATGATTCTAGATTAGTTTCGTATAAAGCAGATGCCATTAAAAGAGCATCAAGTTAAATTTTAATAGCATTAGGAGGGAGCGAAGGGTTAGGAGCGTAAAGTGTTTCATTCGCGGCGATATATTTGACTTTAGCGGCGCACCTATTACGGAGCGAGTTAAGAACATCTGAGAAAACCGGAGGCTTAACGTCTCAACGTAACATGCAGTTATATGGGAGTATACATATATTGTTATGAGCGTACAAGTTTAATTGGAGTTTGTGGCCACAGGTGCTTTCATCTGTATGTTTCTGTCAGTGGCGGGTCCTTCATCTCGGCCTCATTTACTCTACTTGGGGTAATTTCTAACCGGAGCACCTTTAGGGTGTCGTTACATTCCGCTTCGTGTGTGATTAACTGTATTTATATTGTTGGAATTTCCTTTGTAACAAAGAGTGCTAGTCTTGTTATTCTCACCCCTCGTGCCTTTCGTCCCCCAAGAGTCACGAGAGCAGCTTACGTCGGATTTACACGATCGATGATTGAGGAATTGTAGGTGGGCATTGCTAACTGTCTACCACAGTTTAGTGTGAATTTAGAAAGATTTCCTGAAGAGTGTATGAACTAATAAATATTAAAGGTACATCAAGGGGTACCTCTACACATGCTTGCATGACTTTTAGTCATATAATATGTATTGATTGATAATGTTTAGTATACATATAAAGTATTAAGTTATTAACAGGTACATTAAGCATGATAAAATCGCATGAAAAACGATACCGAATATATCAGTTTTACATAAAAAAATGTTGTCACTTAGTTGATCGATGGATTAGATAAATAAGTAATGGTTTATTTATTAGGTATTCATGGTTATCGTATGACTATTACGTAAAAAGCTCTAGGGCACTGTCTTATACTAAAATCCACCGATGATTTTAATAGAGTATATTATTTTAAACAAATGACACAGCATTATTTCTAACAAAAACCCAAAGAAATATGTTATACATTATATAAAAAGCCGCATTATTCTTTATTATTTTGTTCCAATACTTACGAGAACGACCATAAAAATGGGTACAGCGTATTTGTTACGCTCGTTACAAAATATTCGTAGATTTCTCGCTACCCTTGTAGGGCCGGCTTATAGGGAATTGCGGTGATCGATGCGGATTTCCCACCTCAACTTATAAAAGGTATATCAGCCTGTAATATCGCGAAAAACTTAAAGTAACATCTAAGTTTCAATATACTTTGATCAACTGTCAAAGTAAGTTGAAAGTTAGGTTTATTAGAATGTCAGTGAGCACTTACATTAATGAATTAACCTTTAATAAAATATGGGTTTACGTAAATATAGTCTGAGTTGATATTTACCAAATTTTGATATTTTTGGCCTCAAACCTCTTTTATAATAACTTCAGATATTTATTATTAAAGTATTTCAACTTAAAGTACAAAAAAATATCGTAGGTACATTTTACAATAACAGAAAATATTTTCTACCTCATGCCTATGCATGTATGCCTTGTATTGACATTTCAAAAATATCTTCACTAAAAAACGGGTAAGTTTTTCTCCAAGGGTAGTGCATGGAAATAATGCCTTTGTGCCGAATGAACTGTAACTATTGTTTTTAGCCGTAACTAACAGGTCGAGGATAACAGATGGGGATTCTTATACATTTTACACGATATAAACTACATATGTTAGGTTAAGTAACGTAGTAACGCACCTTTTCCCTTCAAGATTGAATACGCTCTGTATTGAATGTCGTACTCGTTCATTCGAATCATTGTTTTATTGAAGGTTCGCTAACCCTCTTAACGTACTTAAGTCTTACTGAAAATCTATAGCTTTAGACTTGTTTACAGAGAAAAGAGCTTTTAAAACATTGTGGAGTAAAGGGTTACTATTCTTGTTATAAAACTAATAGAAAAAAAATAAAGACATTTATGATGAATTCTATTTGAAATTGTATTTGAAAATATTAAATAATTCTATACGAATGAAACAGCCAATTACGTTTAATATCATTGAAATAGGATCGTCGTATTACCGTGTATAGGCAAAATCGATAGAATACGGGACATAAAACACCTGTCGGTATGTCACCTAGCGACGAGGCGCAAACACAAGCTATACACAAATTATACCGCTTTTATATCACGACGTTTTGTATAGAACATCACAAATTAACCGCGTAATACCTCATAAGACAATACATTCCATCATTTATGTTAATTATCCCTTTTAAGTCGTTTTTATACCCAAGCTTCGCATTAAGTAGGTTTTAACTCAAAGCTGTTGTTGTATAAAGAAAATGAACCTTAAAAAGTTAATGGGCAAGTTTAATGACGCGTTTGCATGAATCGATATACCGGCGCAGTATAGGTAATACCGTTCAGGTAGACTAAAGTAAATATTAGCTATTTTAAATCAATTTTGATACCCAAACAAGGCTCCGTGTATTTTTAAGAGAATTTCGCTGGCTCAAGACAAACGTTTGGTTTTAATTTTGTTCAGAATATTGTGAAATTGCTGGATTCCTTTTAGGTAGGTATTACATAATAATTTTATTTCGAGGTTATTGAGGAAAATGAGTTACGTATTTATAATCAAGAAATATGACAATACATATTGATGGTTGATTTATGAATGCTTTTATTCTATTATTTACGATGAAATCGGATAATAAAAATATATAACATGTTGTCAAGGAACTATTCCTTTATACATGTGCGTGTACTGGTGTAACGGGGATTTAGAATGAGAGAGAGCTTGAGATGCTTTCAAGGGCATGCTGTGTAGTACTCTTCCTGCAACTCCTGATCCGATCGACGATCTATCATATTTTTAAGCACGCTGAAGGATTTCTTTCCCGAGAAGTTACTTTGGCACAAAGAAGAAATGTTGAAGCCAACTCAGAGGTCACAGTCTCTTTAATGTATACCTAAGACTTTATTATTCCATAATAATTTCGCAAATATACGGCTTGCTACTCAAAACTTTGTCTTTTTCGCAGTCCAATTAACCCGCTGCGGGCATCAAGAACGCAAAGTCGCGCGGCAAAGTTATAGCAGTGCCACCCATGCAGTCACTAAGCACTTATACCATGAATATTTCACCACGAAATATTGTCACTCGCGAACGACATAAAAGCCATCAGCGTTTTACAACGTAAAGAGGCATTAGCGGCATTAACGCAAACTTGCACGTTTACCAGAACATAAAGTAATGGGTTACAGTTATTGCTCCCTGTTGTTTGGCTGATGTAACGTGATTATGGCGTGGGCGAGCATCACGCGATGTGTCGTGACTCCTGGAATACCTACACCCGTACCCTCGAATAGAAAAATAATACCCGGAATGTCAATTCCGAAAATACATTAAGGCACACAATTACTTTAGCCGAGGAATTACCTAATCATAAATAAAGAATATAAATGTTATCAACTTTTAGTTGTACATTTAAAGTAAAAGACGTGAAGTAATTTAGTTGAAATGTTAAACGTAGAATAATACATCAATGTTTAGGAAATGCGTAAACCATTTATCATAACAAGAGAGAATTAGATTGGAGCCTCGGGCGGCGGAAAGCCAGCGCTCTTATCTACGCGGAGTGTAATATAACAAGGCTGCGACAATACGGGGAACGGTAATGTTTCTAATATTAATGAAATATTCTCTGTTTTATGTTATGGAATTTTTATTGTCACCAAACTCAAGTTAGCTCCCTTTTAGATGATTAACGATGTGTTGCTTGTAGATAAAATCTTATTAGATATAACATCCATGAAATTTATGGCATCAATTTCATAAAGTAAATGGAAAGCTTAATAAGTATTACACATAATGCTAACAATCATTTATGATGAAGATACCTAGCTAATAAACACTTACAACTATACTGAAATTAACTCTTACATAAATAAATCAAACTAGTACGCATCTAATTCTACCTTCACTTTTTATTGCTCTTGCACCGATCTCGAAATGGATCTTAACCAGTCGTAGGGTTATTTAGGTTTATCAAATGATAATAATATCCCTGGACAATTCACACACGGTAATCTGATCCCAAGCTAAGCTCTAAGAGAGCTTGTGTTATGGTAACCAGACAACTGATAAACATACTTATATATTTCTAAATACATACATATTATAGATAAATAACACCCAGACACAGAACAAATGATCGTGCTCATCACACGACATTTGTCCAGAGTGGGAATCGAACCCACGACCTCCGGTATAGCAGTCAGGGTCACTAACCGCTAGACCAACAGGCCCGTCAAAAATTATCTATCAGAATGCCTATTGTAATTTTGGAAAAACTGGTATTCCTAAAAACTTTCTGAATCTTACACAATGGGATCGTTAAACATATTGTACACACTGATACATAGAGGATTCAAGATGTCTACAAAAAATAAAACACGTAGTTGACCTCCATTCCGTTTGATATTCGCATGCGGGATACAGCCTTCATATATGAACGTTAATATTTTATCCGGGGAAAATCGTAGAAAAAAGTTACGTGAGCGTGCGGAGGCAAATGTTTTCTAAAAAAGTAAAGGAGCCAATGTTCGGCGTAAAGAGCCCAATAGACACTGGTACGGCTCAAAGGCACAAAAAGCCAAGCCCATTTCGGGACACACGTTGCCGGAAACCACAAAAGACCCAATTATTCTGCTGTGTGAAGCCAAAAAAGGGTTGGACGAAAACCAACTCGACGAGCGTTCTGTTTCACTTTCCAAATGCAAGCCACGAATAAGTACGGTTATTAACACACTATTCGTTTTAATAGAACTTGTCTATTAAGCTACTCCAAACTTAGTAAAACTCATAATATATCTCTTACCCCATCATCCACCTTGTAAATTCAAAGGTGGTGAATACATTTCATCATTTTCCAATTTCAATGCCAATATTTTATTAAATAAAACTATTAAGCCTTAAAAATATCGGTCCAGTACAGTACCAATAGCTTACACAGAAAATATTTTAATAATATACTTGAAATTGAAACACCCTTAAAATATTGCCATTTTTTATCTGTTGCTATGTACAGATCATTTATATTACAGAGTTAACGATGAGTGACAGTATTATTCGTCTGAAATTACCTGAAAAGATGTTAGATGACAGGCACGTGTCAAATTTATCACCTTTCTACTGGGAACGAGGTGTATGTCTTACGTGTAAAAATCAAACGGAGAATAATTTGCGTTAAGATAAATGTTCTTACGATCGCAGCCTCTATAGAATTCGGAAATCTAAGACACATTTCAAAAATATCTAAACAATACATTTAATACAATCTTTTCCAATAATAAATAGATATTACGGTTAAAAACGTTCTAGTTAGTCGTATCTAAATAGTTTTGATAGACCGAAAACTTCCTATGTAGGTACTTAAATATAGTAATGGCTCTATAGTAATACGGATATCAAAATTGGTTCGTGGATATCCAAATTAATCCTAATATCATTAATACGAGTGCTCATCTATTACACCACTGAGTCGTAATAGGTAGCTGCTTAAGCTTGAGTCTAGCACTTTATAGACTATTAAATTAATAAGATTATGAAATCTCCAGCTTTCAACGCTGATGGCAATCCTCTTGATAATAATATAATCCCTTTAGTCGCATTTTATCGCACCTTCGAGCTTCGGAAAGAAAGATCTTATATTTGCAAGTAACTATGGACCCAAAAGTTCTATCAATATACCTACTTAATGTAAACATTTTTTCCAGCTGTGAAATTTTTATCGTCCTCTTTATCGAAATTTCTACAACACGGTGCATGATTTAATAACGGCCGCATGTGGACGTAAGTATGAAAGTTGCTTATAATAGTTTTGGTGCAAACAAACCTTGTACACTATTTCACCTTCTAGAGACTAGAGGGTCAAAAATAAACGAAAAGGTTCAATAATCTCTATCTATCTTTTATATAATAAGTGAATAATGTGATATTAACTAGATGTTTTTGTTAAGACTGGCGGTCAGTGATGATTTTTCCAGTTAATATTTACGTAGATGATAATATCTGAACTCATTAATTATAAATTTAAATTTAGCTTCGCTATTTAATTTAATTTTCAGGAGCAATAAGGTCAGAAAACAATATTTCGGCTTTTCGCTACACAAACTTTAATGGTGAATAAATCACGAAGAAACTTCGCCCGACACTGGACTGCGGGTGGGAAAAATACGCCATTTTCATAAGGGGAAAAACAATAACTCGAGGCGTAGGCAAGGCAAGGGCCGCTTTTAAGGCACATAAATCAAAACAGACGATATTTTCGGTGTTACGCCGGGTGGGCACTTTCGGTACGGGATTTTTGGGGACACATCGGGATTAGTGTTGTTTTTACGATTCACTTCTACTCTCTGTTGTTTCTTTATTGGTTTGCCGGAATGGTCCTGACACGTTTTCTTGTTGTGTAATCCTTAAATTGTCTAACAAATCGTCTTCGGTTCTGTTGGGCAGATTACTATTCATAATATATCACTACTCGTATACGTTTCCTAACTTGTATTACGAATGTGTATTCGCTTAACTATGCGCACTGCAGGACCCGGTATTACGTACCTGTATAAATAATGTTCTGCAGATTAAACTCTGTAACTCAATGCTGAGCGCCAGAGTAACCTAGCTATATACTTCATTTGCTTTGTACAATTTCATTCATTCATACATTCAATATCCAACATCACTGCCGCTCCTAGAGCAACGCTTCAGGCACGAACGGAATGAGATTCTTCCTTTGTGCCTTCATATTTCATCCACCTTCTAGGGTACCCGAACGCACCTCGATCGTGTGCTAGCATTCGTTACCACATTAAAATCATCCTTTACAAAACGGAACAGAGTTGAATTTGAATTGCGTATATGTGTCAGACTAACTAATACAATGTTCTGTCACTGCACATAGCAAAATTTGCTTTTAGGAAATTCGGTTCAGAGTGGTGTGATTGCACTGCTGATAATTCACTATAACCGGATTTGCTGGAAAACCAGAGATGCGTATTGTTAAATACAACCATTCAGGCAATGTGAATTTATAGAAAAAGCCTCTTCAATAGTTACCGGGTTTACGAATATTCACGTTAAAACCATTAAAGTTGGTTTTCGTACATACAGCATACAGTAGTGCGTTTTATTATCTCAAAAAACAGTATAAAATCACGTTGAGCTTTGTTTATACTTCATTTTATGTAGAAGACGTATGTCATTGTTTGAAATTTATAATATATTATTCCTTAAACAGTTATGCAATCTGCAAAAAAAGAAAAAGCGCTTTCTCCACTTCAAAGAAAGCAATACATAAAAATCTACTGCTCGTTATAACGTGACAAATTGTGGACATTTTTTTCCGCAAAGCTTCGAGAATTAGCGTGATCAATTACGTTCTTCGGCAGTGCTAACTTACATCTCCTTCGTTCCTTAGGGAACAAAGCATTCTCTCTTTCGAACCGGAATTAAGGCAGACGTTCCAAATAGCTAGACATTTGCACCTCATGCGAACTCAGTCTATTGAATAGAGTTGGAAACTTGTTGCGGTTTTCGGAACTGTGATTACTAATTTGTGAATTGTGTTTCGAGTCTGGAAATACTTTGATTAAATTAATTAAACCATTAATTATGTTGGCTTACCTAACAAGTGAGGGTAATTTAATAGGCCTACAGTAGGCACTGAATGGGTTTACACAAAGCCATAATTACCTATTCATACTAAGCGCGTATTTAATTTAACG
This sequence comes from Autographa gamma, assembly GCA_905146925.1. Classification (NCBI taxonomy): domain Eukaryota; kingdom Metazoa; phylum Arthropoda; class Insecta; order Lepidoptera; family Noctuidae; genus Autographa; species Autographa gamma. The sequence continues at coordinate 7,185,384 of LR989858.1, forward strand.
GATCTGTAGCAAAAATAATCTGAAATTTCTGTAATTAAATTGTAATAATATTCGTCGCGCTTTAACTATTTTTCATTGATTATAAGGTATTATTACGAGTATAATTTTATTAATATGTTCGTTTTCATATGACGTTTGACATGATGAGAAACGATGTATTTTGATGTAGTAGCCGTTTATTTAGTTAGTCAGAAGTCATTATAGTAGTTAATCATCAGTAATTAGGATCGGTCATATTGGCATGTCAGCCATAACACGGGACGGCGGCGCGGCGGTAGTCTGTCGGTGACAATTATGAGAGTTCTCAGTTATGGATAGCAGAGGTTCACCCGCCCACTCGGTGCCTAGATAACGCAATTACGCCACCGTTATTAAGCGACACCCATTATTCATTGCTGAGACCCTACATTCATCAAGGAGAGAACTTTAGGTGAATATTTTTATTTGAGGAATCATGAAAACAACATCTGTAATTGTGAAAGGGCGACGGAGCGTTGTTAATGTTGCTCTTTGGTGTCAAAGCTTGGCGATAAATAATTTTTGGCCTACTTTTGTGTCCTCCATACTAATGTTGTCGTTGGACGTATCATAAATATTTGTTATAGAATCGTTTGTAGTTGACCTTGCGGCATGGTCAGGCTTTGTTTGTATTAGATAGAGTACGTCAAAATTATTCAGTCCCGTTTCAGTATAAGATCTAAAGTACCAATCTTAAGTTTGACCGTTTGATATGCTGCTGTAATGTAAATATCTACCAAAATTCAGCGATAGATCAATCAAATACGTGTCTGAATTTTCGCATCAGCAAAATTTTCACTACATAGTTTAGCGTCAGCCTAACCTCAAATTAATCAACCGCAGATTGACAGGGCATGCCGATCAATAATTAACGCTCAATTACCTAAATATTATTGGAGAACGGTATGTGCATCACAGGGCTCGCTGAGTAGGCAACTCAACAAGTCATTAATTAAATAATATATACCTGTCAAAGTGCTTTCAATTCAGGGGTTTACATAAAGGGAGTTTAGATTAGTATAGTGGACATTTAATGGCTGTCTTCCAAAAACATTTTTACTAGACTAAACTATTAAAAATATATTTAAAAGGGATAATGGTTAAAAAGTTAAAAAGATGGACCTGTAATGTATATGGTTTACATGTAAAGAAAATCCAAACACAAGAATGATTGACATATAAAAGGCCCCTTCGAACTCTGCTTGAAGGTGAACCAAAGTCACGAACTTATAAAGGATTCAATAGGGAAAGCAGATTGGGTATCGATCACTGTTTTGAACTGCAAATACAAAACATGTAAAAAATGAAATTCAATCTCGGAGAAAATATTTCAGGGAAAATACAAATTGCTAGCGTCAAAGTTGCTGTCCTATCAATAGTCGTAGTCATAAACGGTTTATGTTCACGACTAGAACAAATACATTTCCTTAAATATCTACTGGTATTGGGGTATGGGTCAGAAAATTTGTAAGTAGGATCATAAATGAGTTGTGTAGCAAAAAATGGTATGCTTATGTAATATCCAATGATGTTATCGAGGAACAAGCTACAACCAAGCGATGCCCTATTCCACATTCCCTCATAGGCACATTTTGGACGAACAAAATTAGTCACGGTCTCATCCCAAAATCCCTTATTCATAAGCTAAACCCATTTGACATCACAAACGAAATGACTTCGGTACATTTCGGCTAAACACCACTTATATTTGGAGGAAAAGTTTAATTGAGTCGATTGTGTTCCTACAACAGGTTTCAGGAAACTAAAAGTGGAACAAAACATCGGTCAGAAGTAGAAACTAGGGTTGAATGACAATTATTTGAAGAAGATAAAGCTCGTTGACTTAGCAAGAGATGTGGAACAGGTGTCGAGGATATTTGATATCGTTCTAGTTATGTACATAATTGTGTCTGTCGAAGGTAGAATTATTCGCGAGAATAAGTTCCTTCCTGGTTATTTCTTTATTACATCCATTCTGCTCGGCTCGCCGTTCTTATTCCGCATGCCTTTATTGTTCCCTTCAGGTTTAACGCACGTAAAGTGAAACATTAATGGCAACTCGTTACGCGTTAGTACCTATCTATTTTATAGGTTAATTAAGGTAAAGTAGTTTAACTTTATTATATTGATTGTATCGATTACCTAGTTTTGTGCGTGTTTAGATCTCATTAATTGATTTGCTAATTTCTATTGCATTTTTTGCACTTCATATCTTAATTGACCAACATTTTCGTTACCATTGACAGTGCTGAAACTTTATTTCCCAAGTATGAATATTATGTAAAATGGGCAATGAAACCTGAACATTGTTCTAAGGCTAACACCGTTATTTTTCTTATCCGGAGCGTAGTGGGCCAACAAACTGAATTTATAGCTATCGCCTTGTTAACTCACAAATGTATTGCACCTTGTTAGAGTGTAGAGGGTATTGATCCGCCGTATACAATAATGAATACGACTGGAGGACGAATAAAGTCTATTTAACTTTTCTACTCCAGTTTATCTCATACAGAGTGATGTATATTACATAATGTTCTGTTGTGTATTTATTTAGGTTTGAGATTCGTTGAATACAGCCCGACGAAGTTAGCCAAGCTCTGAAAAATATTACTATTATAGATATCTATATTTTTTTAGAAACCAAATATTCTTATTATTTAATGTTTGTAAATCAAACCTATCACGGCTTTGAAACTAATGTAAATAATTTTTCCTAGGAAAATTTATGCTTTTCCCCCAAAAACTAAATCAAACAATTTATTTACGATTAAATAAAAAATCCACAAAAAAGATTTATTAGATGTGAATAGTCGAATGGGCGTCAGTGTACGCGTAGCACGGCCACCTCAATCTGTCGGGCACAGTGTAATAGAATCGACAGAGGCAGCGGACCAGCGGTTGACCGCCCGGCCCCGGATATGACCTGTCATCCGGCCAACTGACAGAATTGTGTAAGGGGTGACATAGCTTGTTTACGCTCCTTATTGTGTATAAACACTACTTGAAATTTATTTTCGTGTCAAGATCGGATATCGACGGACAATATTGGATTTGGGTTGAGATGACAGTTACGTGTCAGTTTTGTTTAATCGTTCAGCATATCGATTTTAACCATTGTGTAGTCTATTTATAAGGCAGCATTTCTTCCTTCATTTTATAAGGCACCGACAAAATAATTCGTTATACTTGCAAAATATATTATACTATTAACATTGAACAAATTAAAGCCACCATGTTTAAAATACGTAACGTAAATAAGAATGAAAAGTTTGTTAAAGATAACAAACAACAAAACCCGTACACAAACCCAAAATCACGACAAAACCAACTTCCATTGTACTAATAACCGTCTATACCCGGATTTAAATCTTCAAAATGTCTATTAGTAGTGTACACTGTAGTTCGGGGCTCGGGGCCAGTTAATTGTTTGCGGGGGTCGGTCGCCGCACCGGGGGACAGCTACACTCACTCGCTGTCACAGCGACGAGCCGCTGTATGACGCCGAGCTATGAAGCGTGTGGTCAACCACTACCCTAATAATCCGGCCTTTTTTGGACGTTTTTTGTGACTTGAGTCGATGAAGTGGGATAATTAGGTAAAGGTGTATAAGTTCATTTCCGAGTTGTGTTTTGGAAAATGTTTTTTTAGAACATAGAATTTTTGAATTAAATTATGTTATCATGGATGATGGTTAGAAAAGAGTTTCGTATTTATTTTCATCGCTTCTAAAGCCAACGATATTGTATACCTCTAAATGAAACTACAGAGGTGCCTATTAGAAAGTTATTTTATTGTAGTTTATTGCTTACCGATAGCCGAAGTAATTGGTGTTAGTGGTGTTGTACACGTGTTTGAAACTTACCTGGAAACAAAAGAAAACAGAATTTAGTACAATGGTATGATTCAGCGACATTAAAAATAGCAGGCCTTTCTCGGAACAAACTAAATCTATTTAAGTGCTTACGAAAAGAAAGCAATCACATGCAATCACATTTTCCGAGAAGAGCTTTATGCACTTGTAGTACACTAAGTCTAAAAATAATTTAGATAAGACGTCTGTGGTAGTGATGAGTGATGTGATGTTCGTCAAGGGGGTCCGGATAAATAAAAGTTCCAACACCTTCACGACACGTAGTATATTGTTCAATCACACACACAGTTAGTTCACATACACACAGTTTTATAGCACAAGCAGGGCTATAGAAATAGAAGGAGTGTTTGAAGGAGAAAAGTAGATAGACAAGCGATAGCAACAATATTACAATAACACGCTGGTGTGCGCGGTAGCTATAAGCATTCGGTTAGCGGGCGACACGGGCTTCGCGAGCGAGAGTGGTGGCCGACTGGCGCGGCGCGGTGAGTAGCTGCGCGCGCGCCCGTCGTAAGACCGATCTGGTTCTAACCGGAGCTGCAACGCGTTTCCAATGCGCCGCGTCGCAATGTGAATGTCGTGGTATTCGATAATAAGTAGGTTTATGTGTATTGTTATTTTGTTATAATTGAAAATATGTATATAGGTAATAAGGTTTTTATACGTATAATATATTGTAAATAAATATATATTAATAACGATTTTGGGACATGTAAATATAAATATAGTAAATTATATACATAGGTATTGTTTATGTGTGACTGAGTAGGCTACATCACTCCCCCCCGGAGACCGTCACTACGGGCGATAAAAATCAGGAAAACGAACTTTTCGGCCTGAACGCGTCCCTTTGACTTCATCCTGAACTGGCTTGTCTGGGTTAACAGGAGCAGGATCAGGGAAAGAACCGGGGTTAGGGTTAGGAGAAGGAGTGTGAGTGGGGATAGGGTTGGGAGTGGGGTCAATCAGTGAGTAGGCTGGCTTAAGGCGGTCTATAGACACTGAGACGATTTTACCCTTAATCATAATTTTGAAAGTTTTGTCACTTCGTCCTAATACTTCATAGGGGCCGGTGTAAGGGGGTTGTAAAGACCCACGTAATGTGTCGTCCCTTAAAAATACGTGACTAGATGTCATTAAGTCTTTGTACATAAATATTTTGGACTTATTGTGACGTGAGGCCGGTGATGGCTGCAGTTTTGATGCAAATTGGCGCAGCCGAGTGGTGAAGTCCGATATGTCGGTGGAATCGCTAGGAGTCGCTTGGAAAAACTCTCCTGGCAAACGTAACGGTTCGCCGTAAACCAGCTCGGCTGATGACGCTTTGAGGTCATCTTTAAATGCGCTCCTAATGCCTAATAGCACCAAGGGCAACGTGTCTACCCAATTGCAATCTGCGTGGCACATTATGGCTGCCTTTAACTGTCGGTGGAATCGTTCCACGAGCCCGTTACAAGCTGGGTGATACGCGGTTGTCCTACGATGTTTGAATCCAATCATTTTTGCAACATATTGAAAAAGTGAAGATTCAAACTGTCGACCGCGATCAGTGACAATATCCGTTGGACATCCAAACCTGGATATCCACGATAGCAATGCCTTCCCAACTGTTTCAGCTGTCATATCCGACATCGGTATGACCTCTGGCCAGCGTGTGAAACGATCCACAGCGGTGAGACAGTAGCGGTATCCCTGCGAGATAGGGAGAGGGCCGATAATGTCCACGTGGATGAAGGAAAATCGGGCGCGCGGAAGTTCGAACATGCCGAGTGGAGAAGACACATGACGATAAACCTTAGCGCGCTGGCAAGATGAACATTGTCGGGACCAGTCTCGACAATCCTTGCGCACCCCAGGCCAAACAAATCGGGCAGCCACCAGTTTAGCCGTGGCGTTGGCGCCAGGGTGGCTGAGACTGTGGAGGCTGTCGAAGATTTGTTTTCTCAACAGTTTGGGGACGAAGGGCCTGGGTGAGGTGGTACTGACGTCACAATAAAGTTCAGCGTGGGAGTTAGCGATACTCAACTTCTCCAGCCGAAGTGAAGATTCTCCCCGTAGAAGCTGAGTCAACTCTGGATCAGTCGCTTGGGAAGTAGCCAGTACGTCAAAATCGATTGGCATCTGCAGTTCCTCGATGCGCGACAGTGGGTCAGCGACAACATTGTCCTTTCCCGAAATGTGTCGGATATCGGTTGTGAACTGCGAGATGTAATCGAGGTGGCGATACTGCCGAGGCGAACAGTTAGCTTTACGTTCGCTGAAAGCATAACTGAGCGGTTTGTGGTCAGTGAACACCACGAAGTGTCTTGCCTCTAGCATATGACGAAAGTATTTAATACTTTCGTATATGGCTAAGAGCTCGCGGTCGTAGGGTGAGTAATTTTGTTGGGAGGGACTCAATTTCCGCGAGAAGAATGCCAGAGGCTGCCAGACGTCCTCTTTAAGTTGCTGCAGAACTGCGCCCATTGCCAGGTCAGATGCGTCTGTCACCAGGGCGAGTTTGGCCTGACAATCCGGGTGTGCGAGTAATGCTGCATTGGCGAGACTGTCTTTGCACTTGTTAAAAGCTAATAGCGCATCGTCAGACACGTCGACAGGTTGTGATGCCTTTACACAGCCTGTAAGCAAGGCATTTAAAGGGGCTTGAATTAAAGCAGAATGAGGTAAGAACCGCCTGTAAAAATTGAGCATCCCCAAAAATCGCCTCAATTGTTTGACCGTCTTAGGGACAGGGAAGTCCTTAATTGCCTGGACCTTGGATTCCAGAGGTTTGGTGCCGGATGCCGAGATCCGGTAGCCTAAAAATGTTACCTCGCGTGCGCCGAAGACACATTTGGAGGTGTTGACAAGGACGTCATATTTCTTCATGCGACTGAAGAGCTGATGAAGATGGTCTTCGTGCTCGGCCTCGTCCTTGGAAAAGACTAAAAAGTCATCTAAGTAGGAATAACAAAACTCGAGGCCTCTCGTCATTTCGTCAACAAACCTCTGAAATGTTTGACCTGCGTTTCTCAGACCAAAGGTCATTTTGGGAAATTCATACAAGCCAAAGGGTGTGGTGATGGCAGTCTTTTGAATATCTGCCTCGAAAACCGGAATCTGATTGTACGCTTTCATCAAGTCAATCGTGGAAAATACTGTACAACCAGCAATGGAGTGGGCAAAGTCATGGATATGCCTAATAGGATAACGGTCTGGTATAGTCCGTGCATTAAGCATACGATAATCACCACAAGGGCGCCAGCCGTTATCCTTCTTAGGCGCGAGGTGCAAGGGTGAAGACCAGGGACTTTCAGAAGGACGCGCTGTGCCGTTGCTAAGCATGAGCTCGAATTCACGCCTAGCTATTTTGAGTTTATCAGGTGCCAGTCTACGAGGGGTACATGAGATAGGAGGTCCTGGTGTAGTCCTGATATAATGTACCGTGTTGTGTTTCGGGACGGTTGGTGTGCCTGAAGGGCGTGTAATTTCCGGGAACTTGCTCAGGATGTTGTGAAAGCGCGTGTCGCCTGTCGAAACCTTAACAGAAAAAACATTAGCTTTTACTAAAGAAGCACTGGCCGATAATGTGGTAGTGTTATCAATTAGGCGTTGATTGCGGCAATCTACAATTAAATTATAACAGCTAAGGAAATCAACGCCTATTATAGGTCTTGTTACGTTTGCTACTACAAAACGCCAAGCAAAACTACGCCTCAAGCCTAGATTTAAGTTAAGCTCAATAAAGCCGTAAGTGTCGATGACGCTTCCGTTGGCTGCGCTAAGCTGAAATTCTGTCTTGGCGCGACGCTCCCGAAGCGCAGAACGAGGGTAGACGCAGAGGTCGCTGCCGGTGTCTACTAGAAACTGGATGTTCGTGCTGCGGTCGGTGACGAAAAGGCGACCTGTAGAAGACGGGCAATCGTCTGTCGCCATTAGCGACCGCCCATGGCATTTCCCGCTTTTCTGTAGTCGCAGGGCTTGTTACAATTGTTAGCCCTTTCCCCGAACTTCGCATGGTACCAGCATATCGGGTACTTTTTATAGCTGGAACTGGATCGGCTTCTCTGACGTGAAGATGAACGCTGTCGTTCACGCGGTCTTGAGCGGCTGGAGGTCGCACAGCAGGAAGCGCGAGTGTGCTCTTCCAACTTGAGGGTCAGTTGCTGGACCATCCTCTTCAGCTCCGCGATCTCATCCGATGGGTATGAAGTGGTTGCACCACGTGATGACGTCGCGGCGACGCTGCATGGTGACGTCAACTCCTGAATGCGGTCAGCCAAATCCGCAAGCTGCTCCAGGGAGTGTGTCGGCTGCGAGGCTAGCACTGTCTGGATGTTATTTGGCAGGCGGTTGCACCATATGGACCTAACGAAATCCTCAGGAACAGATGGGCCGGCCAAGTCTTGCAGGTGCCGTAGAAACTGAGATGGCTTTCTGTCACCAAGCTCCTCGTGCGTCAGCAACTGCTTGACCTTTTTCTCATGCGAAGCTGAGAGGCGCTTGATAAGCTCTGCTTTAATTTTGCCATACCTATTCTGGGCTGGAGGGTTGACAATTATGTCCTTCACAGCTTTGGCGTACTGGATGTCCAGGTTGTTGGTGACGTGCGTGAATTTTGTGCCGTCGTCAGTGACGTCATGGCTGTCAAACTGACCTTCAATCAGAGCGAACCACAGTTCCGGATCCTCAGGCGAGAATGGCGGCACTTTTATTTTCAAGCGACAAATTTCACGTCCGTCATTGGACACGCGCACTGCCTTCTTTCGCCGCGTCACATGGCCATCATTTCTCGAACCAACTGTTTTTACAGAATCACTGCTGTCGCTCATTTTTTTACCAACCTTCAGTCTTCGTGTCCTTAGGGGTCACCAGTTGTGGTAGTGATGAGTGATGTGATGTTCGTCAAGGGGGTCCGGATAAATAAAAGTTCCAACACCTTCACGACACGTAGTATATTGTTCAATCACACACACAGTTAGTTCACATACACACAGTTTTATAGCACAAGCAGGGCTATAGAAATAGAAGGAGTGTTTGAAGGAGAAAAGTAGATAGACAAGCGATAGCAACAATATTACAATAACACGCTGGTGTGCGCGGTAGCTATAAGCATTCGGTTAGCGGGCGACACGGGCTTCGCGAGCGAGAGTGGTGGCCGACTGGCGCGGCGCGGTGAGTAGCTGCGCGCGCGCCCGTCGTAAGACCGATCTGGTTCTAACCGGAGCTGCAACGCGTTTCCAATGCGCCGCGTCGCAATGTGAATGTCGTGGTATTCGATAATAAGTAGGTTTATGTGTATTGTTATTTTGTTATAATTGAAAATATGTATATAGGTAATAAGGTTTTTATACGTATAATATATTGTAAATAAATATATATTAATAACGATTTTGGGACATGTAAATATAAATATAGTAAATTATATACATAGGTATTGTTTATGTGTGACTGAGTAGGCTACACGTCAACACGTAATTAAGCGGCGACATTTATCAACGTCTCGACAGCGGACACGTGAAAAATAAAACCTTCTTTATCTTCGTACATCGTGGTCGCACTCGCGCCCGTTGATCCCTAGTGAACAGTGTGTGTCAGTTGATTGGACAACGGACCTGACGTGAGTGGATTGATTCCGGCTACCCTGCACCCCCCACTCCCCAAACCCGCCGCAAATTCCGCGACAAATGTTATTACAGAAACTATCTACCACGTTTATTGACCCACTTCGCTAATATTTCCCAGAAATTCGACGATATAACTTTGTGGTTGTAATGATAGCTTGATATAAGATACACATCATGGTATCAAAAGCAAACTATTTAGGCAAATGTAAATGCCGACGTGAGTTTGCTTTGATTAAATATAGATTTCATTAATTCGTGTCGGTTAATTTGTGAGTTTATTCGCTGTGAAGTGATTACATTTGAATAATGGGGAACATTGTTAAAACTGAAAGGAATATATTATGTTAGTATTTGTAAGTCGGTACGTAACTTACTAAGTTCATCAATTTCATTAAGAGTTCACGCGTTCCTTGCCTCGTTGTATATCATGTTATCCATAGGGAATTCTCCTTTTTCCTCGCTTTTCTCGATTTACGCTTTCGTTTTTCAGGTCACATACAGTGCCAGAAAATCACTATCTTATGAACAAAATTCGACCACTGTGGCTAACAGATTCGTTTAGAATTCACACTCGCAGATTAGAAGAATAAAAGGGAGTATCAAGTTAATGTAGAGCAAATAGGCGACAGTGTGTCGGCCTATTTGGCTGGCTTCCTCCTTTATTGTCACAAACTAAAGATTTATTCACCCCTTTAGAGAGTAGAACATGATTTACACAAGTCCACATTAGACGCGGTATATCGAGCACGGATGTCTTTTCCTGTTGTCCCCCCAGCGAGGCTCGCTGCGGTCGCGCGGGTATTAGCCACATCGTCGCGCTGGCCCTCCTTAGGGGAGAGCACCGCGAGCACCGGCCCACTAGCTAAACAACCCTGCACTTGTATGTATTTATGCTCTACTCGTATTTTTCTGTTTTATAATCCACAGACCAGCTTATGTAAAACTTCCAAAGGCGCGATGACGCAAGTGGAAGCACTTGAAAATTTTAATTCTTTGAATAAAATTTAAAGAATGTCCAGAGTATTGTGAAAGTAGATTTGTATCTAAATACCATTTTATGCAAACATCACAGAAATGTGAGAAACATGTTTAACAGGTTTATTAAATCCGTAACACGCTTTCAATTCAGTAATGAGAGTTGCCGCAAAAATGAACCACAATAAATCCCTTGGCTTAGACTTCAATAGAAATGATGTGAAAAATAGTTCAATATTTATATATAGACGTCCCATTCAATATGAGAACAACAATTCAATTGGAGACGAGTGTACGGGGTCTCGGCGCTCCGCGTCACCTGCGACGCAAATCTCGCTCATGTATCAAAAGCGAGGCGCGTAAATCACGAATCATTTTACGGAATGGCAATACTAGGACGTCCATATTTCACTCGAGCCGCGTTTCCTGCGTTTCGTCAGCGGCCTTTATGGGGAATATTTGCGGAGTCAACGCTATTGCAGCCTTTCGTACGAAGCTCGCTTTCAGACTGCTAACTTGCTTGAAGGGTAACCAAACAGAACATTTTATGCTGATTTTAAATAGAATATCGAAGAAGTACTTGATTTGAATTTTAATATGTTTTGATTTAATTAACCTATTTGTCTTATACCTACGTGAATCCTTGTAAAACTATTTACTAGGTTAATTCAGAATTAAAAACGAAGAATAAAAACGTCCTTCCAAATAACGTACAGAGATAAAGCTGAACAGACTACAAGCTGAGTTAATTAAATAATATAGCTCTCTCGTCCACTTAGCTGGTAAATTGTGTCGAACATTAGTGACTTAAATTACTGAGGTCGTAATAAAAATCAATAATAACGAACACTATGTCCCAGTCAGTGACTTTATAATTGGTCACCGCGCGTTAGTCGGGTGCGGCGCCTTTGAACTCCGTGTGAAAGACTCAGACTACGGCGCCTCACAGACACGCTCCACACCACATTTTTCCTCAGGAATATTCAAAAATAGACGTCTCTCACGGAAGTAATGAAGCTTACTTTATAAACGCTTTCACTGAATTTCATACATCGCGGAATTTTATTGGAAACGTGGAGAGGTCATGCCCCCTCCCCCATACGACGTCACTCCCCGTAACTGAAATATGAGGGTCTTTAAGTCTTTATTTTATTGTTCCCGTTTCTTGTGCTATTCGATGTCATTTCTCTCCTTGTCATTCGCGATGTTGCTCTTATGAAGACATCTGCTTTAGTGCTTTGTATAAGGTTGAGTATATTTCGTAAAATATGACGTAGAAGGTTCAGAATCGCAACAATTATTAAATCAATGTTACTGATTTCAACTGAGTTTGACATGAAATCAATATTATTGTAGAGTTTCTACTATATGATAGTGTAATTTGAAAACGTTATACCAAGACACATCCAGATATCTGTACGTAAATGTAACCCTATAGCTTTGAGGTGAACGTAATACCGGCATCAAGTGTGGGTGTGTAATTGCATTGCAGACTAACTACAGATTGTCGCCCGTTTGTCCACCAGCCATAATACTAACACTTTCCTAAACACAATTAATGTGATAATTGACTGTCGTAACAAGCGACAACAACATTATGGGAAACTAATTTGTTTGTGAGTTTCGATCTATAAACAAAGTTTAATTAATTTAGGTAAAACTAATTCGTAGTCTTTGATTTTGAAGTCTGGCTCCTACTACTAGCTACATGTAAATCGAAAAATATTTAAATAATATTATTATTTCGGTTATGGCAAGAAGTGTAGGTAAAATAGAAAAACCATAAAATGGAAACAAGATGTTCCATAAAAATATGGGACGGTCCTATTCGGAAGGGACGGGGTAAATGATATTAGTGTCCTGTCTAAAGCAGATTATATCTATCAGTGTTTGGCAGCTGTTCAGTTACTAAATTCAATTTAAATGGAAATTTTGCTTACATATTAACTAAATAAATAAATTTTTAAGAATTAATTCACTTTACTTAGGACTTTGAATTCAATGTATATACGAATTCAGTTCGTATTCCTCTGCAGCATTAAACATGTGCTGAAAGTGGATTGAACGACATAACAACGACAAACTATGATCATTCCGTTGAGCATATAGCAGTTGCACTTAAACGCTATTAGTCGACCAGAGAGACTGCACTGTTCCTGATGCGCTTAAGTAATTCTCATCAACCCACTGAAGAGAACGTTACCAAGAATATTGAACCCACATTATCATAATAAACGCATTGCTTGATCTGTAAATATTTTTGCAAGAAATTCTGTCAATTCTTTGCAGTTTTGAAGGTCTGTGTTTAACAGAGCTTTATCTTGAAAATTAATAAGATTTTTTGAAGGTTGCAGACGGCAATAAATCTCTTTATTCTTATTGCTTAAAATATTTAATGAGACCAACTTAAACAATAAATTACTGTTATCTAGGTGTCCAAACCACACCGCATATTACCTGCTCTAATTCAGCGTGTTTTATACTGAGTTCAAATATCGGTAATACTGCACAAACATCATTTACGTCATCACATAAACCGCAGCCACACATTGGCGCCGGATCGTGTCGCTAGTTAATAAATTTACTCACACATGGGATTTTCTAATTACAAAATATAGATGGCGTCGCTACACTTATCTGTGTCGCCACACATCGCCTTGTTTACTTAGGACTGTTGTTTTAATGGACATGGATAACGTTCTCGAACCCTAATTTTCAAATTTGAGCCAATGAGTGACCGTCCATTTCGGTGCAACTATTCGTATATCTATATACTTATTCTACGTAGGTACGTCCAAAATATGTGCGACTGTTTGACTTAATTGGCCCTATTCGGAGGACCTGGCTTTATTGTTAACCGTTGTGAATTTGGAATTGAGCCCGTCACAGCTATTTGCAAATAAATGGATACTAATTTAGTATCAGCTCGCTATTGTTTGGTATTTGTTTGTATAAGATTGTAACGATAGTTATATTTAGAAGGTTTATTATTAAAAGCTACAATTTCGCAGAGCTCAGTTTAATATAAAACGATTTAAAATATGAGAGAAAAGCTCTAAGTGACTAAAATGAACAGTAGTTAAAGTAACATTAAATAGAAATACTTGGAGTAAATCACGTCTTTCAAAAGTTTGAGAAAAACATTCAACTGCATTTTGTATAATTCACAAAATGGTTGCAGTAATGGCTTGAGGGGAAGGAGTTTCATTCTGCTCTACTTTATAAAGCTAATCTGCAATTTTCTTAAAAAGTAATTTGAGAATGATACTCTGCAATTTAATCTGGTTTTAAGGTATTTTAAAATACAGTTTCTTCTAAAAATGTTTATATTTGTATTCGTTAAACAATATAATGTGAAGCCAGTGTCGGGATACATATTATCCGACAAGACGCGGAGGACACAAAACTGCTCGTATCAACACTTACGATACACCCCCAATCCCCGGAGACCGCCCTATTGCGTTATATTGCCTACTTCGTGTCGAACTCGAATCGTCTTGATCCCGTCACTGAACGATGTTTCGCGCTTTACCATTTTAGATACAAGGATTTTACGTAAGCCGTGGAAAATATTTCAATTTCCGAACATGAAAAGAATTGTTGATTTTATCTTTGGAAAAAGTCATATCGTAAGATAAAATAATATTTATGAACTTTTACAGGTTAAATAATAATTAAAATTTGTGTAAAATACAAACATAATTTTAATATACTTGTTGCACCTACATTCTCTTAAAATATAATATCTACTGTGTACATAAAAAATGAAATAAAAAAAAACCTATCACATATAAAATAAAACTAAAAATACTAAAAGAAACCCCTCTAGACCAACTAACTAAACCAAGCTCAAGTCTTCGTCCATATCCCAAGTTTCTGTTGCTCGGTTAATCTCGGGCTTCACGATCAAACTATACCGAGCGCCGTATACGAAAAACCGATAGATAAGAATCCACAAGTTCTAGAAACCGCAGACTACAACTTTCACACCCACACAAACAAAACTGCGTGTTAACGCACACAATCCCCCGTTACCAAGGCAACCAGGCTGTGATCCCTCGGGAGTGAGCAATAACTTGCGCCTGGTTAATAGGGTGTCGCGAAAATTAGGGAAAGCACCCGGCCTCGAAGCACTAGCTGATTAGAAGCGTGGGGTGAGCCGGAAAATTACTTAAATACTTGATGACAGATGAGGCCGCGCCATAAATATTTACTTTCCTCCCATAAACCGGCGCTTGTTGCTGTACAAAGTTTGGATTAACGACGTAAGAGTAAACACATGTTGCACTAAAAGCATTTTATAGACATTCATAAAACATTTTATTTAAAACTGTCCTTGCGCTATAAATTGCTGGAACACAAGACGCGGTGTCGTCTAAACGCCTGCTCGACTTTATTGAGCAACTTGTTTGCATTTGTATGCAGCGAAGTGCCGCTGCAGGGGCTAACGTATGAATGACTATTTGATAAATGTTTATTACTCATACGTATTTCAAGATCTTTATTATACTTGGCTTCTGTTGAAGAATGAATATTTAATTAAATTTTATGGACATACTTTACATTGAAAGATAAATAATATATCAACACTTTAATATATATCATCATTGAAAGTACCTGATGTAATAAGTAGTCTAATACCTAATTATTATGAAATTGTAACCTATATTTGTAACTTAATTTAACCATTAATTTTTTTCTAAATTTCAACTACATTTCGTAACTAAATAAATCTACACGACATAACTTTTATAACAGCTGTTAATTAGTTGTTCATTGTAAAGTCTATCTTACCTCACTAAAGTAACTCTTTCCCTTTAAAACTAGGCAAGTAAGGTAAGTAGGGAAGTATCACATCTTGTTCCCGACGACGCCAACATTAATACATTTTCTCGTTGCTATTGAGAGGGAAGATGGATTAATTTCAGTGAGTCAAGATCCGTCTGTCGCGCCCGCTTTCAGGATTTCAGCCTTCACAAGAATACTACTTTAGTTGAGTCTCAGGCTAAGTTTGAATTGAAACTAGTCCTGAGATGGGATACAGTTTGACGACAGATTTGCGGTTGGATCCTGTTCGAGTGTAAAAACTGTAGACAGAAATTACGCTAGAAAATTAAATGGAAATAGACAAGGCACGTATATATTTTCCAGTTATATTTTATTTATCCCTTGTTATAAAATCAGTAATTTAATAACGAAAATTGAACAAAACTTACTTGCTCCTATTTTCAGGTTGCTGCCTATCTATGATTGAATCAGGAGGGGGACCGTCAACACGTTATTTGATGACATTTTATGACGCCCAGGGGAACACATAGGATTCCCTTTCTGAAACTAAAACTTAAAAAAAATATAATAGTGAAAACCTTGAACAAAAAAAACAATTGGGTAGATAAAGCTATTCCGAACATTTCTCAATATTATCCACTGTAAAAACATTAAAGTTCGTGAATAATATGAATAATTTCGCCATTTTTCATAGAATCATTGGTTCAGTTAGCCTTCAAGTAAAAAAAAGTGTTTTATGGCATGTTCCCTTCTCGACCTTTACATTGGGGACAGGAAGGGCGTCTTCCTTTGATAAAGTGAAAAATAGCACCTTCAGAATGTAACCTGGTTTCACCCTTTAAAGGTGGTTTCACCCTATAAAGGGTGTGCGTAGCTGAGGGTACAGGGCTTTTGTGATGGAAGGGTTTTAGAAATCTTCAGTTTTGGACGATTATTTTGGAGGTACAGGAAAATATAAACAGCTATACATAAAGCGTGAGGGTTGGTACTTCAAAGTACTGTGATAAGATTTTAAAATTAAATTTGGCTTTTTCAAGCCAATTAAAATTTGGATCAGTAGGTTCATATAATAAGGTTTCTATATGTTTAGTGAATAAAGTTACCAAACATAACAATTAAAATAAAAATTCATTCACAAAATACAGTAACATTTTTCACATATTCTTCGTAAAAATGTTACCTGATATATATCTAAGACAATAAAACTAATGAATGTCACAACTAATTAAAAAAAAAAATCCTCCTTAATTTCCTTATCCCTGTCGTTGTATACTATTTTAGGAGACGGAACCTGTTGGAATATATTTTTTAGTTGTGGAGCGAGTGACGTGTAGGTACAAGGCAAGTGTCGTCATCAAAAGCCCTTCAGCGCGAGTCGCAAGTTAACAATGCGGCCGCCCCACCCTTTGACCTGCCTGCTTTGTCGCCGCGGGCACAGATGAGATGACATCTCGTATACACGCCACCTCTATAACTACGCTACTCTACTCCACACTGCTCTACACAACGTATACGGTTCAACCTGTATCTATAAATAAATTTGGGGTGACAAGTTCAAGTGCTATCACCTGATCGCGAGGGATGCACAATTATGTCGGCGATGTTAAGTGGCTGTAAGTTACGGGTCTTTTTTGTCAAGATTTAACAAGGAATATAGACTTCGATTAAAGCTCACTATGATGGGTTTTTAATAAGATTCCGTAATGTATTAGAATTAATTAGAATTTGGGGAATAATCTAAAACTTGAATACAAACTAAAGAAGACTACAATCAGATACTTAACTACTGAAAACATAATTAAAGTCTTTATCCATTTTGGTACCTATATCATTTCAAAAGCTTACTGAATACAAATACCTTAAGGAAATGACCGAAGTTTCATGTTTTCCTTGTTAACTTGTAAAATTTCGCATAGAAATAATTATTTTGCCGTCGGCTATGTTTCATTCTTTGCCACGTTGTACGTTATTGTGAAGCAGGAAAGGCCAAAGTAACACAACTTTCCGTCCAACGTGACGTCAATCTTTACCTTTGCCTCTCTTTACACTCCTTCTGAATGCGTTCAAGCGAAAATATCCAGCAACTTCAAAAAATTGTTATCTGATGTTTTCGCGTGGATGTAAAGTTGAAATCTTGTGAGATTACATTTGTCTCGGTTCACGGGTTCTGTAGAATACTTTTGACGTAAAACATTGTAGGGAAATAAATAAAATCGGCAAGCAATATTATAATAAGTAGGCTCATAGCGCTGGCCTAGATATCGATTTGATCCTATAATAATTTCATGACACAAAAGTGCTCAATAATTCAACACAAGCGGCACTCGGGGAAACAAAGTTCAACGGAATGGAAATTGATGCTATGCTAGGAATTGTTTCGCGTTATAACGTTTGAAATGTTTTCTAAAAATGTTGCTTAACTCGAAAACAATGAAAGCGATATGAAATAGCCTATGAGTCAGCAAGACTATTGGATTACACCGATCAATGTTACAATAAGTTTAGTTCAGACGTTGCGGCCTTTGAGAATAGGGGTGTAAGTCTAACAATCATGTGCATTTTAGTCACGAAATAAACGCAGATTTGTCGCACGACACTTGCGTTTTACAGTCGCATCACGTAGAACGACTGATGTCTAATATTTGGTGGCGACAAGAAAAAAAGGATTTTACAGAACTGAAAATATGCTTCGCGAATAATATTACTCGTAACATAGTAATAGCCAATATTTGGAGCAAATCTGATTAATGTTATTTTTACGACAAGTTGTGAGCAGTATACATATGATATATTTATCGGTAAGAATACATAACATTATGTTACTTTCACATTGTTATGTATACTTTATGTAATGCAACCTATTTCGGTTATTTAGATATAATATATCGTGCGGTTTCAGTCCACATGTTAACTTTTGCTGTCATTTGGCAGCGATATATGCGCCTATGCAACGATATTGCATTACATCATTGATTACATTACGTATTGCAGTAGCACGCAGCGGCTGTAAGTATTTATTTAGTTCACATTACCGTTTCACGCTTTTTTAACCGACTGCAAAAGGCGGAGGTTCTCTATTTTACCGTATTTTGATGGTGGTTACGCGAAATGTCTTTAGACACGATATTAACTATTTCGACAAATATTCTTGTTCATAAATTGAAAGCACATTTAAGAAATATTTAAAATTTGTGCTTTGTAGAGAAAAATGTATTTTATTAAAATATTTTAGCATGAATTTACAGACAAGAGGAACATTGGTGTTGGTATAATCATATTTAAGTATCATTAGCGTACCTAAAATATATATCGTTATAAATAAATATAAGTACACTATCTATATAATATTAAGGGCCTATAATCATTTATTAGCTATAACTGTTAACTCGTAGTCACCTGGCATGAGCTGGAAGCTCGTGTAGCCATGTTAATGGCTTTAAATTTTATAGCGGTTTATGATTTACGTTTCATTTTTATGTCCCCTTTATCACCTGAACAACTGCACCGCTTTCAATAAAAAGCGCATTCGCCGTTAATAATAAATCACAAACGGTACAGCTGATGACGAGGAATATAAGCGCTTTAAAGTTATTTTAAATATTTAAAAGTGTATTTTTCATGAAATGTTTAAGTAAATTCTGAATGCTTTGTAATGAATGGAGAAAAGTGGCACAGGTCACCATGCCATTGTCGTGATGCGGGTTTGATCCCCGCATGGGACAAATAAATTGTAATCCACAAATATTTGTTCCAATTCTGGGTGTTCTTTATGAATGTGATTTGAATGTTAAAACCCCCCTGATATAAGAATTAGATTCCTTAGTGCGGTAGTCGTTTATTTAAACTAATAAATATATTAAATAAATATATGTGTTACACTATTTTACATATTTTAACTCCTACTCCATACGTTTCTGTGACCGAGCAAAGTACTCAGTAGGAGAAGTTTCCGCCAACTCTCTCCAACTGGTGTATCGAAGGCCGATAAGGAAGCCAGGCTTACGCTCCGGGACTATAACGAAATTCTACGACTCACAAACTTTGATTTTATAGTAAACAAGTCTGACTTTAATTATGCAAGTAAAAGCAGCGTAGGTGACAAAACAAAGGTTTCTATTCGTATTTTATTCAGCCAGGTTTCTCCTCACTAATTACTCGAATGCTAATGATGTAGCTGTAGCAAGACGTGCATGACATATAACTCACGGGCCTCGGTTTTATTACATCGTTTCCGTACGACATTACCAGCGAATAAAAAAATTCACCGGCTCCCCGCCTATAAAACTCTGAATGATTTTACTTCCTATCGTAAATGTTCGATACACACTTATATTGAAAGTATATACCTACATACATTCGTATGTTTTATTTATTATTACATTAGTTTTTATTTTAATTTTAAATCTAACTATTTCAAAACTAATAATTTATGTCAGAATAATTATTTACGGAAATAAACCTTCAAATTTGACAAGAAAACATGAAAAGAGTCATAAAAATATAATAACCATAAAGAGGCTATATAAAATTACATTGTTTATAGCAATTCGACTTAACTTTGCCCATTACATGCACTATAGAAATGAACATAGTTTTCATATCGATATCGCTATTTTTGCGACTGCATCGATATCGTATTACGATACGTTACATAAATACCTTGATTATCAGTGAATAGTTACTACTTGAGTCCATTCATTGCATTCTTTACGAAAACTATTGTTTGTAACCAACAGAAAATATTTATTTTTGACTGTGATGGCGATGTTTTTGCTTATCTCATCGCCTCAAACACCACAAATGTATATTACATGAAGAAGCTAACAGTTAGTAGAAATCAGTATTAAGTGAATGTAATCAATTTAAATGTTGTAGAATCTAAGTCTGAGTAGCTTGAGGTATTTCGATCGAGACCGGCTTGCGAAGAAACTTCCGAAGTTCTGACCAATCTGTGTCTACACTGGTGGTGTGCCGTCGAAGTTTCATCCCAACCGAATGGTGTCCCCGGATTCCTGCGGTTCCAAATTGTTGGAGATTATAAGCTGCAGCACATGTTGCCCTCATTTATAAATAAACGCATATTTTGGAAAATATTTCGATATTATGACACGAAAATCTACCTTATTTATATTTTTATCCTTTTCAAACAACCAAACGAGAAAAGGGCACAGCACCCACAAAACGAGGAACACGTTTATAGGTAGAGTCTATTACGTTTATCAATATTATTTTAACAAATCGAATTTCAAATCGTGAAATTCAGGGGCAGGAGAGTCGAGGAGTTATCTTACCTACTTAGCAACACTGCTTTCACAGAGGCTTATTGGAAAATTCCCGATAATTCATTACAGCCATGATAAATGTTCCGTTCGTTCGTAAGCATTCAAACTGGGTCCTTTTTACTTTAACGGTGATACGCAAAAAGGGGTGAAAGGGGTGAAGTGGGAAAAGGGGATGACATAATCAATCTAGGGTTACCCTCGCCGCCAGAAGGATGTGTATTGAAGTGAGACTGACGTGTGCGGTGATTACACACCCTTATTATTATATCCGCCGCGTGTGGCGGTGGAACAGGAAGACAGCTTTTTTTTGCTTTTCCTTGGCTATTAATTACACAACTCACAAATAGGATTAGGTATCCTATGCCTATTTTCACTGTAAAGCTCATTTGAAATTATGTAGGGGTGATCAAGTTTACATGTAGTGCATATGATTTTAATAAATTGTATTCCTTAAACACATGAAATTTTCGGCAATCGAACCTCAAACCTCAATATCCAACCAAGCCCCGGCCACAGTTATACATCGCGGCGATTTACAACCTTTATCGTTCGTAATGATCATAATGAATGTGGTAGTGCGTCTCATAACGGCAGTGTGAATCAGATTATCATCGGTACACATACTCACAACGTTTATTTGTATTTAAATTTAACACAAGCATCAGAGCATTTAGATGGTATAGATAAACAGCGTGAAATGCAACTGGTATGAGTGCCTATATATTAAGCGATTCTGATGTCCAGAAATATATTTATGGCGAAATTACATTATGATATTCCCAGAATCGATGAACGTTTCCACTTTCAGAACGTTTACTTACTGCCACTGGGTTATATAAACATATTATGTGCGATCATGGGAAAAATGTATTTTTTCAACTAGTATTTCCATACTCATTTAACTCAATCAAACCATTTGTTGAGAAAGTTTAAATTATACTTAGAACCAGCATGAATCAACTAAAAACTAATAAAAGTTGCATTCAGCGTCTGTTATCAAACATTTCCATCGTTTTACAGCGTTTTTATTGGAAAATGATTTGTCTTTAGCGCTGACATCCGTCACGGTCAACGGTTCGTTATGCCATTTGCCGTATTTTATCACGAAAATACGGCAACATTTTTATAAAAGATATCCAATAGTGATATTTTAACTGTAAACGTTGTTTGAATGGCGTAAATCGAGCGAACTGTAGGTATTGAAATAAAATATTTAAATGAGACTAGTCTATGCAGCGGCGCCGATCGGTATGCGGGTGCAAATAAATCAGTGCGCAGTGCACAAAACTGCAGGAGCGTGTCCTATCGAGCACGTGTCACTGAAGTGTCGACACTTGTGCGTTTACACCCAACTGCGCTACACGTACTAATGTGATGTTCTTTCAACGAAAGTCAAGCGCAACGATTCTCAACTGAGATTTAATAGACGTGAAGGTGCGAAAAGTATTTGCGATGCAGGTGCATGTAAGTTTCCTTAGAAACACATAAAACATAGTCTACAAAACGTAACTATTTAGCTTCATTTCCTGAATGATATTTCCACACGGTATAAATGCCGACAGACTTCGAACAAATATTAAACGCGCAACCCTAATTTTGTTTTCCATAAAGAGCAGAATAAGGTTGATTGTGTTGGTTACGTATTCATAAACCGATTTATTATTTCAATACCTACTCGGTTGTAGAGCTATTATCCCGAGCCTTATAACCTCTGAATTAATCTAAATGAGGGTTTCATAATTGTATTGCGGATTCGCGTACATCTCGACAAAACATGAGAAAGGGGAAAGAATGCTTTTCCTCTTACATCGGTCGCTCGCGATCGAAACCATGTAGGTTCGTAGTAATATACGAACGTTCTAATATGTAGTATCTATTAAGAAACTGTGTGCACGAAAGTGTGTCACATTCACGTGCTGGCCGTAATAAAATCCGTTTCGATTACATACGTACAGCGAGTGTTTGCAAATCGCGGCGCATATTGTCGGCCTGTGACCGGGGACCGCGACTAACCCCCTTTAGCTCGAATCCCGAATACCTTTGTCACAATTTTCACTATTCTCGTCAATTCTCGTGTAACGTTTTGCCGTTCAGTTTGTAGAAATCTGTTGACAGCCGAACAATGCGACGGTTTACAACGAAATCTGCAATGACGTCGATTGATAATGTCATAACAACTCGATGACGGGAATCATCGCAATCACCCGTGTTCGAACCGCTGTCGAAAACACAGCGAAAATGGTATTTTATGAAAAATATCAATATGTGCATTCGAATAGTTGCTCTACATGATTTTATTTCGAAAACAAATATAATATTCAGGACTGAATAAAAAGATTTAGCACAATATTTTCCCTATGTAAATAAACTTGGAAAAAATATCGCCAGTAAATTACAAATAATTTCAATATCTGTACAACGCAGATCGTTAACATAAAATTTGGAACGTGAAATTACTGACATCGTTGCCTACTGAGCCGCTTCGAGAAAATTGGCTAGCCCAGAGGAAATCTAAAACCAAGTTTTGACTTACTGTTATATATCAACAAGTTTTACTCATAAATGTGTCACTCTCGAGTCTTGAGTCAATCTCTGTCTCGTCATCCTGTCAGTTAAGAAACCTAATTAGTGTGCAAAGCACCTAATAAATAAGAAACAAGTAATACAAGAATATAACGGACAATTCAGAGACCGGAAGGGATTAATTGTATTTAAAAAGTAACAGGAAAACAATTAGATGTCGGATATATCAATTTATTAGTAAAAGTACAGGAAAAAACCAGTCACCTTGTAACATTAAGTATTATATTTGGAATCCACATCAAACGACACATAAATCATAGGAAACGGTTTCGAGATATCTGCGAACGTTAACCGGTACCGGTGGGTAGGTGTGTAGTGCCCGATAAACGCCTTGTTGATAATATATCTGTCAGGACACACGGTAATGAGGATTCGACGCCAAATTAATTGGAATACCTACGTATTTTCTGGAAACTAGGCCGACCAGACACTTTAGCAGAATACGCACCGCACATGTGTTTAAGATTTTCATAAACGCGACAATAACACATATTGTATAATAACAGTCAATCAAATAAACACGCCATTTATTTAACTATCTAGAATATTCCACAATTCAGAAAATACAACGTGCTAACGTGGGTTTTGAAATTATTTTTTACCGGCTTTATGGAGCACAAAAAGTCTTTACATAAAGCTACAAACTTTTTGTTATTCCACGTTAAAGACGGCCGCTGTGGTCGACTGAACACAGAATTTTACGTAACATTATGATCCATTTTAGCATAAAATATTAATTAAGACCGCAATACCGAAAACAGATTCATCGTGAGTAAAATTATTTTAATATAATTATTTGTTTTCGTTTGAAGCGATACGTTAACCTCAGAAAATACTTCAAAAGATATTGTTTCATGCTCATCAATTTGAATATTGTTTATGTATAATTTACACAAATATACGTTTACTCATTTACATAGGACTGAATATTGTTATGCCAAAATTTAGGAGTAACACAGACACAGTAATTTGCTGTAATAAATATTTATTGTCATTTTAAAGGATTGATGACTGTTGACAATGAAGACAAGAAGTAGGTAGCATGTTAGCGATTGTGGAGGAGACACTATTTAATGATAAGAATTAGGAATTGAGAATAAGCATGTACAATAATGGTAACTGCATTTATCAATAATTCTGAAAACAAGCAAGAATAACTAGGAACGATTACGTCAAAACTCTAAGAATACCCGAAAAGATATCGCGTAAGATCTATATTATCGCCATCGACATAACTCCGTCAGCGGGAACACAATTATACACTACAAGTTGCCCTCAATCTGCATACCTACGGAATTACACAGAAATAATAAAACATTACATAATAGAGGCTAAAAGCAAAGTTTAATGCAGTGAATTTAGACTCTACACACGTAGAGGGCAGGCGGGGTTAATTTAATAATTTGGCTCGGATGATACTTACCTATTATACAAAGCTAAACTACAGGTTTTCATGTTTGAAGCAAAACCAACGAGCTCACGACTCTCATCATTTACATATCATAATGCTTGAAAATAGACCCAAAAAAAATCTTAACTAGAATCTCAACAACGGTCAAAGCAGAGACTGTCCAGATTGTCATCAACTAATTGAATTAAATATACGAGGCGCCGCTAAAGAATTTAACAAGGAGAAATATTCGCATCAGCGGGAGCGTAGTCTAAGGCCCGCAACACGCGTATAGTCGCATTTTATGACTTCCCGTGTCGTCGGGCCGCGATCAATTTTGTGCTGAAAACCCATCAAAATACTGTCCGAAATAAAAATTTAAAAATATCCGGCACGATTATAAAGCGTCGCGGATGGGATGGAACATTAGAATTATAAAACGACATTATATCAGACATTTTTTAGGAGAGCCCTATTCATTGCTTCAGCTGTTCACGTTTTTAATTAAATGTTCAAATACTAAGTCTTTCGCGATGTCCGTGTAAAGATACCAGGTTGTAGATACGATACATAGACACGAGCATTTTGCCGTACAAGGTAAAAGGATATCCGCCAAGTCAGTGACGGCAGTCGGTACGTGGCGTGACACTTAAAATCACGCGTATCATTTGTAACAATAGCCAATTTAAAAAGTATAATAGCGGTACAATGTATACTGTCATCGCATCTTTTTTCTGTGAAAATAATTTTCTTTGCTACGTTATTGTTAATCAACTTGCTATAATTGAACTTCACCAGCTTAACATAATCATATTCAGCTTTATCTTATCCATCAACTAAGGCTATAGCTATAGCTAAAGGAGTTAGACACGACCTTATTTCTGTTTTTATTTTTTATGTCGTCATCTAAAACGTTTGAAGAAATACCAAACTACACTCAAAATTGACCACAAGATCCCGTCTAGACCAGAAACACGATCGCGTACAGTGAACCACAGTTCCATCGTAGTCCGTAGAGTTGCGCACGCGCGCCCGCGACGTGCGCCGGTGAATCATGCGCACTCCGTCATGTCACATTATTACGACCTCGAATTTAACACTAGTGACACACTGCGCCCAGTTTATATGTCGATAGACGCTTTTATTACCGATAAACTTGTTTCTTTTACATTTTCATCCCTAATTGACATCTTAATTTGCATTTTGTCAATTGTCAAAGTTTAACGAGTCAACAGTAAAATTAATGTTCTATTCTTATTCCGGCATACGGGTACTAAAAGCTTTCTCAGCCAAAATAAAATTTAAGTATTGCAACACAAAAAAAATAAACTGTTTAATTTGAACGTTGAAATCGCACATTAATCTACAACAAAGTGTTTAGGAAATACAGCAAGAGTCAATAAATTGCGTTGCCGGTACTTAGTTGAAACGTTTGCATTGTACCTTGCTATTAAATACATTGCAGCAATTGCATTACTTCCTTTAGACAATTTATTTGCGAAGTTCTTAACGTTGCTGGGAAATTTACCTAAAATTAACAATGTGGAGATAGAATTGCATAATATAACTTCAACAGTACTTGCATAATATACTTTAAATAAATGATACTCTTCTACATTCAAATTTCCTTTTGATAGTGCAAAATTGTATTGTATAAACTATCACACTTGAAGCTGTTTATCAGCTAGCAAAATAAAGCAATAGAAAACAAAGCAACATCGATGAAAGTGTCGCAGCACTAGTTATGCTAATCTGTGGCTCGGATGTCATCTTGCGCAACAGGCGAGCGAGGCGAGTGTGAGCGCGGCTTAACGCCGGTAATGCCCCACTCCGAGACCAGCCTCAACCACTGTCATCATCCTAAGTACACTGTAGGATCATTTTTCGAAACAAATTACGCAGCTGGCAAATTACAGTCATTATGTGTACGTATAGCCTTAGAACGTTGCTGTGACAACAATCATAGCGAAATTATACACGTGTATCATGCTGTAAAAATGTGTGAGGTGAGACATCAAAGTCGTAAATATAATGATCTTATATTTATCTCAAAAATATTGTTCGGTGTATTTTTATTTTACATACCTACGTGTAGGAGTTTAACTTTTTGACTAAGAATATGAAGGGGAAAGGGTAATAAATACTTGTCATAGAGAGCGAAAATTAACAACATTAGACCAGATTCTATACTACTGAAATACCAATAATATAATAAATGCTTATAACCACGCAATAAGACGAAGAAATTGCAAAGTCAAAAATTCTAACATTAATGCCGCTACTTCCTCTTTCATAAAAGCCCGAATGAATAGAAATAAAATTTACTGCAACGAAAGAAACACACGTCATCGAAATTGATTGGAGCTTATTAAATTCGCATCCAGTGAATATTTAAGCAATTTGTCTAACTGAAGGTGATTTGTTGTACAATTTATAGGCGATTGATAATATAATGAAGATATTATCCTGCGCAATGTTATGACTAACTTATAGACAGCCTTGATCGGACAGTCAAGGCTAAGATGTCTTAGTATGCTATTACGAACATACATTTCAAAGTTGTCACTTGTAGAATTTGTAACTATAGGTCTATTATTAAATCAATCAGTTAGATTTTAACTTTTTGATTCAAATCGATACAAAAGTATTTGCTACTACAGTTCATGTTTACAATAGATAAGTCTAGTAAAGATTTGGTGTTTACACAAATACCGCGTAAGTTTCCACCCGCCCCAAATAGAAGCTTTCAGGCAAGTAAAAGAGGTTATTAAAAGTAGGTATAGCACCTGACGACAGAGGATCGACGGTCGTGTAGCGCCGGAAGCGAGCAGTTTGGGGGCACGCCCCGCTTCCGGTGGTCGCGCGCCGCTGCATGCAAATAGACAGCCCGGCCGACAGACAGGTGACGAAAGTGCGGGGAGAATACCTTTGTAAATACGTTATTATAAAGGCTGAATGGGCCTGATATCACTCATAATAACGCTGACATCTATTTACATTTAGAAATGTTACTTCATGTTACTCAAACTTGTTCGCTTGCTGTATTTTTTGCGAATACTTATTCTGAAGAGATGTAGGGTAAATAAAACATCAAACTAAATAGTATGTGTGTTAGTTATCACGTATGTGCTATCAGAAGATAACAAGCTATGCGAGTGCGAGGTTCTAAAAGCTGACAGCGCTTGTTAATATCCATTAAGCTCGGCCCAAAATTACATTGAAAACGGACCGGATTCCGGATTATCCAATGTGCATCTAGGCATGTAAATACGTAGTGACATGTTCTCTATTAGATACTACCCTCGCTTATTGACTAAAGCCTTTCCCTAAAGGGTTGTGACATTGAGATGGATTACGAAACAGACTGTAGGCCAAGTGTTATGTCTCTCTGTATCTCGGTAAGCATTACTTAGTGAATTGTTACATATAGTTACTGTTGCGTTACGATAAAATTTAAATAAATAAATGAGAAACATAAATTTTAAGTAGATGCAAAATTACTTTGAAATAGTTGACGATACTGAATGACTGGTAAGAGTACAATGAAAGAGCTTTTTTTTTTGCGTTATTCTTTCATGTAGAATGTAGAGTCACGGTTTAGAATATTCACTACCTACGGATACCAGCAATCAGCAAAGTACGTGTTATCATCACAACATAGCCTTTGTTTATCACGCTAATATACAATTCTGCAAGCGTAACGCCGTCTTACTCGCACATCATACAAGGATAGACGCATCAAATATTCGTGCCGGATAAGCTAAACGTGGATAGTCGTGACGGACTCGCTTCCGCACCAATACTGTCACAATACCGTTGGTCAGTGGCGCGATGAATTTTTTATTCTCGATTATTCCCTAGCTGCTTATCCGGTCTATTTAATTCCATGGAATACTTGGTCAGTGAACACGGGTTGAAGTTATTGCGACCTGACGTAGCGGTACTCCGATTTGCTTTGATAACTCGATGTTGGTGTTTTTTAATTTTTTCTAAAGAATAAAAAAAATATTCAATTTTTTCTGGACAAATTGCAATTAATACACATACGACATAGGAATTATTAGGAATACGTGTAAGCAAGATGATGAAACATACTTTTTCTACGAGAATAACTACTAAGCCAAAATAAGAAAGCAGCTTTTAATATTTTGTGTTAACAGGTCAATTTTGAAAAAGCAACCACCGAAAAAGGGTCCGTATATTTCTTTTTAATTAATTACGGCAACAATTTTTACCAAGATAATACAAAGTAAGGTAAAAATAAACAACGCTTACTTAAACAACAAGGTGTCACGTTTCACTTTGAAATTAAATTTTACATTTTATTTTAGATGGCAGCACAAACAAAATACTTCTAGGAGTTTTAATATCGTATCACTTAAACACAAAAGAGATGAAAGCGTACTTCATAACACAACAACTGAAAACTCAATAAAATTTAATATTGACTTAAATTTATCATCCCTTGTTATTAAAGAGATACGAAACACGATTTGATATTGAATCTTGAAAGTTTGTAAATTAATAAAGAAGTTAAAGTTATAAGGAAACTGACTATGGCACTGTTGCGCGGAGTTTTCACACTAACATTGTATTATTAAATGTTTACAAGAAACATTTACTTGTGATTCGAAAACTGTCAGTAGCTTGTGCCAGAACAAATTTGTCACCGCTTTATCGTATTTTGGACACTTATATATTAGACAAGTACATCGTAATCACTGGGTAGTGTAATTGGAATGTTCGTAAAATCTGTGATGAATAGTCTGCACTCCTGTCTGTACCGTCGTTAGTTTGTCATAAAGCAAGTTAAACGAATCCGTCACGGTGTAATATACAAGGATAGGGCAATGACATACAGTCGTAAACCTAGTTCGTCGATAGCGGTCACATATTGCTCGCTGTACATAGGTGTATGTATCTATCGGATAAACGTTTTAAATCCACGGATAATTTTTTAGGAAAAGCCGTAGTACATGTTTGTTATCATAAACTATAATATGTTAAATTATAAACGGATTTATTCTATTACATAATAATGGGTTTGTCATAACATTTAAGATTAATAGAATAGTTACGAGACTACTACGATACGGAAACAAAAATACGAAACCAACTTTCTTTACGCAAATATGAATCAAAAACGAAAACAAACCAACTGACCCAAGATAATGAATAGCTGCAAAAAAACCGCGAACAACGACATGAGGATTACGTGCAAGAATTCAGCTTAGAACAATAGTCGGCCTTGGGCGAGGCACAGTAATCACTGCTCTCGGACTGCGGACAATGGCGTAGATACAGATATCTATGTACCTAGATGTAGCTGGCTTGTTTGTCCTTGTCACCGAGACATAACACGGCCGTACCTTCGGCTGTTCGGTGACGTTACAGGTCTGCAGGCGATCAGCTGCTACACGAAAGAGAATCGAGTAAGCCCGTCTTGTTGACTGCCCGAGCTCGGAGATCTTATGACTTTGTTAGGCTAGGCTTTGTTGTGCACTAAATTGGTTGTGGATACTGTGTTACGTAAAGTTAAAGCTTAAATGCAGGCAATAAGTCAACTGTACTAAAAGTGCAGTGTATATTGTGCAATACGCATGAGTGAGATATAACTTTTATATAGACACTACGCTTGCGGTTCTTGCGGCATGAATAAGCTTAAATCCTTTTCTGAGGTTAAATTCCACTCTGTACCAAATTACATCAAAATCATATCAGTGGTTTAGCTGTGAAAGCGTTACTAATATGTAGAGTTACTGTACCTTTTTCTAATATTAGTATAAAGCCATATACCTAAGTTTCAAACATCATAACTATTTAATTTGTTTAACTTGTAATTATAGTTAGCTGTAAGTATTTTAATTGTTGACATTAAAACTTATTTCCCAGCATACATCTGCAGAGCATACTAGCAAATCGTAACATACATGCAGTTATAAAAAATGCCACAAAGCGAAACCGATCGTAAAACTTAGAATTATAAACTTGTTAGCGAATGTACATAAACAACTCTAGGGTAATATAAATTACCAACTACCAACTATTTTTGCATTTGTTTAAATAACAGATGGCGATTGTTTTATTGCTGCTACATTATCACAATTAAATACGATTATTTGCTTGCAGCTCTTTTTGTTTTACCAGAAGACTTGACTTAAGTAAGGAATGTAATTTATGTAAAATAGTATAATGATTAGAGAAAAACTTGTCTGGTCTGCTCTAAAGATAGATATTAAAGCCTTATCTAGGTTTACTTAGGTATTAAAACATTATAACTTAAAACATTATCTGATCTATATCTTAATACGTATCTACGAGTATGATAAAAAGAATTTATTTTCATTTCTAATTCACATATCAAACTTTTCTGTGATATCTGTACCAAAACTTTTATTAATAGTAAATATTCTAATATTTCCAGCCTATTTTTTATAGCTATTAATATCCGATATATTACCACCGTGAATATTAGTTTCACACTAATTCGCTTCACCTACAAGAGGTATTATCGTCTCAGTAAACGTTTACGATGTCCTAAGTAGTTTGACAAACGTTACGGCGCATTGTGCCGTGTATATTATTATGATCGTGTTTTGTCTGCACCGGGAGCTCGACAAACAACAGTAATTTTATCCAATGTCGTGAGAACCGACGAACGTTGAGCAAGGAGCCGCTGAACTAGTTCACAGATTAATCTCCGGTTAATCTTAACAACTATCATTAAGATCTAGCGGTAAGACACGATCTTTGATAACACCATGTTTTGTATAAAAGGTATAAAGTGTGGGTCTAGTGCAAAGATTCTACATAGGATGTATAGTCTAGGGAATTGTTTATCTTTCATTTAGAGAAATATTCTTGAAATTATCTTGTATGATCTAGTTTGGACTGTGGAATAATATATCGCAGATTTTTTAGTGTTTTACAATTGGATTTCTGTTATTTTTATTTGCGAAATTATTTTTATTATTAATAGATAAACATGTTTACTTTTGTAGCGCTCTATTTTCTTAAGTAATAATTACATTTAACGTCACACGACACAAACCTATTAACTAGTTTAACCACACTTGTTCTAGTAGCTAGTGGGTAAGTACCTACCTTATGCAACCGAGCGAGTTTCCAACATATCGCTAAGTTATCAGATATTATTATATGGCAGCGTTTTGTCTTCCTGTCATGAAGCCGTAAATACGTGACGTAAGGCAGAGCAACCTCACTCAATCATATTCAAAGGGTACGGTCAGAACACACATGCTTATATTAAGGTTTTTTTTGTGAAGTTGTAGGAGTGAACTTATGCAACTAGGTTTTATTTAGTAACGTGTTCTTATCTGATAAATTATATTAGTATTCCTTGTAATAATAATATCAATTTGCTAAGGAAAATAGATAAACAAAAAGCAACTCTGAGTTAATGTCAAAAGTATACAAATACTTTTTTTCTTTTTTGGTAGTTACTTAACTTACATGGAGAAATGTAAATTATACAAGTTGATTTATATTTAAATAAACGTTAACGCATCGTTGCTGACTGTACCTACTGTAGACTAAGCATTGGTGACTCAGAACGTTATGCTAAAACAATAATCTTGGCATCGTGTCTCTAAAATACAAATACTAAATGTCCATCAGTAACTCACACATTTATAACTAACTAACTCACTACACTAGTCTGTTCTAAACCACAAAACCTTACTTATCAACAATTCTAATAATAGCGTACATATTTAGTAAGTTTAATTTAAAAACTATTCTCAAAGCTCGTAAAACTGCAACTTTAAAAATTCGATACGAACGAATATAGCCACGGGCTATCTGTAGCGAGATCAAAAGAATGACACAACTGGTGTCCAAGAGTTTAATCTGAAACTCAATCAGCGAGCTCACAGCCGACACGGTCCAATCCACGCGGTGGTGAAATCGAGACCACGGCCCATGGTTACAGTAAGTGAAACTGTACACTATGCAACTTCCGGCCACATAATGTTGTCAGATATCCAATGACGGTCGGATAGAAGGCTCGCCCGCCCTGCGGTTCCTACGTCCGTCCGATACATTCGTGTCGTATTCAAGCAAACCTACATACATTCAATACGAATAATTATTCGAACTTTTTCTGATACTATTGCTCTACGACTTATATCACTTTTAGCGTAAATCAAAATAATATTCAGATAAGAGAAAAAAAAATAGATGGTATAGTACTATTAATAAACAAAATATTGAGTTTCGTTTACTTCTTTTTCGGTAATGATAAGGATAATAAAACAAATAGAGATCACGACAAAGACTACGATAGCAAATAAACCAGCTAAAATAAGAAACAAGTATATTTTTATTATGGACGAAAGTAGATTCGACGAAAAGAGATTAATATCGTCGTAGACATATGAAACCGTAATAAAAAATACATAAGTAAGTGCCGCGGGCGGACGGACAGAAAGTCGCACGACGCCGCCGCGCCGTACTTCTCCCGGGAGCAATAAAAATGATATAGGGCCTGCAGCTTTGTCGCAACAGGAAAATCAATAGGATAGAAATGTCAAAACAAGGTCGAAGAACTCCCCATGCAATAGCGACCTTTCCAAATTATAAACAACTAGGAAACCGCCGAGCCCGCCAGCTTATTCCACCCCTCTCCGCTCCCTCGGGGATCGAATTTCATAAAATATTTAATAGTACTTTCGTCATTAGTCGGAAGTGCGATAACCTCGCGGCTCTTTCTAATTAGATCGAAGCTACTCACCATTCATCTTTCTGAGCTTCTAATTGTGTATCATAACAAAATGTTTTATTACCTGAAACAGAGAAAAAAATGTTGTTAACAACCATTCTCGCAGTAAAGAATTTTGTTATAATTTCTGTATCAACAAATCATGTGTTTCGAACAGGCAACAAGGTCTGACCTAAAATATGAGTGGTCGTTAGAGACCCAAATGAAACGTTCTTGAAGGTGATACATTAATTGCGCCAACTGGTTCCCGGTAAACATAACAATTTGTTACAAAAGAAAATTGAACGCTTTGATCATCTTTATTTATTTGGCAAACGGCAATGTCAGCAGCCTTGTGGAGTATTTGTTTTGGATGCGCACCGGCGGCGTCAGAAGATGTTATTGATACAATGTTAATACTGAATGTATTCGATAAGTACCAATTGGAGTACACCCGCGCACGTACACTTAAGCACGGTAAATTACGCGCACCTTACGCCACCGTTGACAGATTTATAAGAACGTGTGGGCCGGAGAGAAACAGTTAATTTTATTGTGAACCAATTGATTATACAAACTATTTAAGTTGCCTTTGATGATAATGAGACGTGCAATGTTACGTTCGAATTGCACGACGTTATAATAATAGGCTGCAAATTGTTTGCCACAATATGCATTTTCACTAGTGTTGTCTTATATAAAGTGCACGCAAATGATTTCAGTTTCGATTCAAACTGTAGATCTACTATTAATAATATTATATTATTAATAATACGTGCAACAAGTGCATATCTAGAGCCTTATCCATATGATTTGAATACCGTTATTAGCAACACCTTCAGTGTTCAGAAATACCTTAATAATAATTTAATGCTTTCAGTGACAGCGTGTACACATATATGTGTATCTCCCCCGTCACTTAACCACTCACGACACACATCCGATCGCTGTGCCGAATATACTTCAACTCCTAAAGGAATACGCGCTTCGCTTATCACCGTCACAACATTAAACCAGATGCCTAAGCCAAAATGAAATTGATAAAACATAAACTTCATTTCAAGAAAACAAAGTCACATTTACCGATAGCTAACTGACTGAAAATACATAAAAATCTTTTTACTCTAAGATTAGCGTAAAAGAAGACGATGAAGTGTTAATAGAATGTTACAACTAAATTTCGGAGTACCTAACTTGGTTCGGTTAATAATCACTTAGTGAAAATACGTTGGCACTTGCCAGAAAATTAACTTTGTTATCCGATGTGGCACCGCTGCCAGCTAGCTATCTAGACAGCTTGCCAATGAGGAGTGATACGGGGAATTTAAAGCCTATTTTTTGGAAAATTGTCCTTTTTACTGGTTACGAATTATCCATACCACAATTCTATAGGTAAATCAACTTTATGACTAACAAGCTTTGCTGTGCCCGTCGCTTCAGTCTAGGGGAAAGTTTGTAGTTTTTTTGGGAAGCAAAGTTTTTGGCTGTCAGTAGTTCACAACGTTTTACCATAATTAACAATCTGTTCATTCAGCATCATAACGTTATGGATACTGAACGATTATTAAGTTCAGTTCAAAATTTTAGAAATTATAAAAATAACTATGTCTTGTTTTACATCGACAGTAATGATATCGATATTTATTGGTGCGAGAAAGTGCGTTAAATCATTTGTTGTGTAAACACAGTTTTAAGTTTCTAGTAAGTCAAATAAATCCACAATTCTAGTTGTTGACGTCGCATCTCAATGATTGATTTTATCGCAGAGCGGTGCTAGATTATCACACTGAATGCACAGAACGTATTGGCAATCGCAACCGCAATGAATCACTAATACTCTTAGTAAAGACATCCAATTTGTAATTTAATGAAATTGCTAAGAGCGTGCCTGTCACGCTTTGAGGTTGAAACTATAACAATAAGGAACATATGACTTTGTTCATACTCATTTTCGCCGTCGGAATGCGTTAGAAATGTTTGCGTGTTTGTAACTGTCATCTAGTTTACGAGATATGTTATTTATCTGCGATTAACGACCGTACAAAATATTAAAGAGCGTATTGAAGTTAGTTATATTTCCTTATTAGGTTATTCATTGCGTACTGAGCTCTATTTCTGTAAACGTCTTGTAATTTTATGGCTTGTTTGTCCCTTAAGCCGGAAACCCACAGCGGCGCACGGAGAGGCTGTGCACGTGTGTTCAGCTTCGCTTTAGTACAAAATGTATGAGAGCGTTTCCACTGCAGCGCACGGACATGCTACGCAGCAATTGACGTCATAAACACACGCGTAGCTAGCTTGAATAGGCGGAACGTACGTAGCTCAACCCACGGTCGTGCGACGCATCCCAGCTGCGTGGGTCGGCCATTTCTCGGCGACCCACGACTATGTACAGTCTCGAGCAAAAATATGTACACACATAATATAGTTTAGAAATTATTATAAGAATAAGCTACTATAAATAAGAGGTACAATTAATGTTCCTAGTATATATACATACATTTAAGTTGTGATAAGTATAATTTATGTAAGAACTAAGTATTTATAATACAAATAAGTAAAACAGATGTTACTACACAAAAGCTAAATTATATTGTTACTTGGAAGAGCTATTGGCTATATTGTTAAAATAATATATTGACTTGAAGTAAAATATTTTTTTTTATTAAATAAATAGTTGAATCATTTTATTTTCAAGTGTCATCTGTCAGTATGCATTGATTGCTAGTTGGCAGAAGAGATTCGACAAAAAATCTCACTAATTTCGTTTAACAATTTCGCATATTATTATGTATACATATTTTTGCTCGTGACTGTACCCCACGCATAGCTATGAGCTGTGTGGGCGACACATCCGTGTCCGTGCGCCGCAGTGGAAACGGAGGCCGACGCCGCCGAACTAATGAGCCCACGCAGCAGAGGTGATCCACGCATCCGTGCACAGCCTGCGCAGCGGTGGGGTTCCGGCTTTAATCTTAATACCACGACGCGGGCAAATTTACTGAAAGCAAAATCTAAAGTGCTGGAAACTACACAAACTGATAATTGTGCCTATGTTTTATTTTTATACGGACCAATTTTAAGGTATTTGTATTTATATTGTATTCCTGGTAATAAACATAGATGATTATTTTTTATAGCCCTAGTCGTTTCTAGGTGACAACTTAATACAATGACCGACTGCTGTCAAATTAGTATTTTTTTATCAGTCCAATGCTGGCTTACGTAATAGGTACCTACGTAGTTAGTAGTTACCATAAATCTAAAAAGATATAAAATTTTATTAATTATTATCCAACGACAGATATAATGGAAGCTCGAAAAAAGAACAACTAGATACATAACAGTGATTTAGGTTCAACAAACAATCTCATAAAATTTCTCTTTATAATGTAAGCGTGAATTGAAGATTAAAATATCTCAAATTCTGCTACTTGCCCTAAATATATACGATGACTACGGATAAATATTTTACAGATATAATCAGTTCAGGGTTACTACCATTGCCCAATTCGCCCGACTGTTAGTACTGAAGCCAAAAATGCTGCAACGATCGAATCCAGTTGCACAGATACACTTTATGCAGTGCACTCAAACTGATTAGATACATTTTTATCCGACTGTGAAACTAAAACAAAGTAACGAGTCACGTTAACGCGGCCCAGTTACTATCTCTATCCATTTATTTTAACGTGCATTTAAATGTAAATTTCGGTGTAATGACGCGAAAATCTGTAAACCGACTCCACATTAATATTTATATCGAATGCATTTCCTAGTTTTTATGTTTAAGTATTATTTTGAAGTACGTTGAAAGGAGAGTAAGAAAAAACAAGGAAACAGTGACTGTGAAATTTCAACGGTAGCTGTTTACGTCCGACCTTTTTTACGATGTTGTTAACTGTTGATTCTTTTTAAACATCTGCGTCGTGAACTGTAAACTACATTGTTCGCGGTTTGAAAGCTAAAATGGCGCTTGAAACGTGCTTACAGCTTAATTACTACAAATTAACATTCTTCATGAATACTTTGAATTTACAAAATTGGATAATTTATTTTGTGGTGAATATGATAATTCTAGTTATAACAATACATTTTTCTTTCCGTGGACGATTATAAAATGGTAACATGTAATAACATAAAAATGCAAAATTATTCATCTCGAACTTGATCGACTTTCAGTAACTGTGATACCTAGTATTTATATCTCAAGTGTTTGTTTTTCTTCAAACTGACAATACTCATACACTAACACCTAAACATACAGAGCCGTGAGGAGACATTAACCATTCGTTAAGCAGCGTCATTTTAAATCCCGTTCACGAAGTTAGGAAGACGCTTGCCACCAGTACCTCTGGGTTCTAAGCGAGGATTGACATATTGTTTAACTTTTAACGGAAGTGTTCGACTTTATCTTAAGGGTGACGTGTGTGAGAAACACATGAGAAAGTGTTATTTTTTCATTGTTTACGAGGAGCGTCCTTAGCGGTTTTATTTGAGCTGTTCTGTTTATATGGCGCCGCGATCCACCCAGCAACTGAGAACGTAGGTACGTTTAGAGAGTCAGCTACGCTTTACGATCAAATGATTTGTTTTCGCGTTTCGTGTTTAAAGGTACTCTTTTTGTGAAATTGAATTGTACAGTTTGATGGTCACACTTCGAAGACGAATTGATTGTTCTTCTAAATACCTAAGTGGCGGTATACTATAGGTAAAAAATAGAGTAGTTTACACACTGCAAATAATACACACAGTTTGCATTATTCACTTATGTTATAAGTTGCATTTTACAACATTTCGTTGGTATTCCAAATTCTTTTATTTGTTATTATTTTATTGTAACTACAATAGTCACCTTACAACCTTTCCACGAATGTTTCATCCACGTCCATTTCAATACATTGTGATCAATTTTCAATACCAATCGGAATTCAATTCCGTTGTCCTTTCCTTTCATAGGTACAATCGATACTCGATGAAATCCCCAATATCACCGAATAAACGGCTGTAAATTTTTCATTTGTCGCCCGCAAAAGCCGAATTCATTTTCTGTACGTCCAACTTCGTATTGACATGCTTCCAACGCAATGATATTCCAATACATACATGCTGAGTTATTGTGTAAATAGCGGGCACGCATGAGAGTGCTTAACTGGAATTGATTGAATGACAGAGCAAGCAAAATTAGACCCTACCGATTTACTCACGCATAATGACAATACAACATAACAGAAAAAATTGCCAAAGCGCTAATGGTGCAAATTTTAGAAACAACAAATTTACTTTTCTACCTGCATACAAGCATGGAAGCCTTAATCGCCTCTAGCATCGATACAATTTAAATCGGAACAAAACGAGCAAAGCGAATCGATCTCTATCCTATCGAGAGCAAATCGCACGACTAAAGACGCTCTCTCGGACGGAATGCTCCGAGCGATTGGAAATACTTGTGTCTGAAGTTCGAAAAGAAAAAAGTTAATTGGTACTGTTTTTGTCATTGCACAGTCCCGTTACTCCTTCAACTAATCTCTCTATTCTCAATCGAGACGTCTTTACCTACTTTACACGGTTTTAGCTGCAAAATTGCAAGTGTCTTGGAAATAATTGGAACATTGTTTTTATCGGGAATTTTCTCGTTTTTTCTCTTGTTTGTAATTAATTCGACATTCATTCGGTAAACTTTTAGAAGTTAGTAGGTTTTCTTAATTCAGTAGTCAAGTTTAAGAAACTTTAGATACTTTAGGTACAGTCGATTTTACGTAAGACACAGTTTGAGAAGCTATGAAATACGAAATGTTTGGGTAATAGTATTTGTTGTAGCAAAACAATACACGGCCACTTTGTTACAATATAACTTACTGTAATATTTATAAGCCATGGAAAATAAAGTTTAGAAGTGTGTAATAATTTTAGAAACAACAGCAAAGCATCTGAAATTGAATGTTTCGTCTAGCTGTTGAATAATAAATCATAAGCTTCTCTACGAATATCAAAGGGGATCTTCAAAGTGTTCATTTAACTGTGTTATTAAAGTGCCGTGTAAATGTTAAGTTTATAAAGGCAACCGCCACATTTTGGGAGAAACAGTTTTACACACGTCTCCGTAATCCCTTCTGAATACCTTCTGGCCCAATTCCAGAATTACAAATTAAAATTAAATGGAGTCATATATGGCAAAAAGTCGGTTTATTTAGAAACTTTAACAAAGGTGAATTAAGTGCAGTTTATATCAATTTATACGCTAAGACAGACTAATTATTTTGTTCTCTTTACGCTCGTCATGTATCCTAGCAAGCTGCAACATTATACGCCAGCGTCAAGTTCATTATTGTAAGTAAGATGCGCACATTTCGCGCGCAGCGGCGCGTGCGCAACCTGCAGAGCGTAAATAAACGACATGCACCGTAACAGTTACGCGCGTTCGTATTAAATGGGCACGCACTACAAACTACCGTTCCTTTAATTAAGCTACTTTTCATACTAACTGTACACTACCTCTAACAATCGCAATTAAATTCCAGTGCGAATAACTCCATGTAAAATTTAATCTCATTATCATTATGAGAAATATACATTACCAGATAACCTTTAAAACGGCCACCCCGCCTCCAGTTACCCTATCTAAATTTCGCCCAAGTTATAAATAGCGGTTGTAATATTAATTGCCTTGTCCTGTACAACTTCAATACATTTTTCATTGTTTGCATCCGCGGGTTTTGGCCAGAACGTCGCGCTATGATTACATTTTCACGTCACTGTCAACTTCGAACAAAGACACGCAGAGAAAGCCATCAGTCATTATCAGGAGAAAGAACAATAAAACGACAAGTCATGATCGTTAACCGAATTCACCTTACAATAAGGGAACTTGTAGGGCTCCGGCACCCTAAATACTTGGTAAAGGTTTTACGGAATGTTGGCAAATCTGAGGAGTCACGGCTGCCTCTCACGACGCAAGTAATTAGGTATTTAAATAAATTAGCGATTTAGTAAAAGTTGAATTTGTGTAATAGCCTTAAAAACCTTGACGCCGCTGTAGTACACGGAAATATTACAAATATTTTTCTAGGATAAGATTGCAAAACAGATTCTGTAAGTCTTTAATACCCAACACATTTTTATAATAAGTAAATATCTCAACATCCACAAGTAGCATTAACTTACAGATTGTCGTTCATTTCTGCGAAGAGGGTTAGATGTAAGAGAAATGATATCACAATTCTAATCCCCCTCTCGCTATTGGTACGTAGTAAGTAAGGTGAGCCCTGGCGCAGCATAACTCTGATTTAAAACGACTCTTATATTAAAAGCCACGATCTTGTGGACGTCGAATGAATAGATACTACCTTAGCCATACAAGCCAAGCAATCCATTAAATACGAATTTCTTAAAGCATATCAGCGTTTGAAATCTGTCCAGCTGTTCATTTATCAATAACAAGTAATTTAAAACCAATATTAATTAGTGTAGAAACGTTTACAAGCATCGTATTTCAATCGTCAAATACATCTAAGGTTATAAATTAATCAACGACCATTTACGAAAATAACTTCCTTAAACAAGATTGAGTTAGTTTAATCAAGATTTATTTCATAGCGGCGCTGTTGAAAAGACGTAAATGATATTCAAATCTGAATAAGCTAAACAGTGCGTCGCAAGTCTCAACTTGGTTAAACTGGCGTACCTGCACGTACGTCCAACCACATAAGGGTTAAATATTATGAATGTTTATATGGGAAAGTATGTTTTAATGTATTCGAATAAGGACGGAAATAGCGTGTGTGGTCATGGAGGATTTAAAACATTTTCCATGCGTTACATGCGTCAGCCGAGACCATTAGAGCAAAATGACTGTATGAGGTGTAAAGTGTACGTAGCAGCGTTGCTGACACGGTCCAAGAATCTGCGTCAACCGCTACGATAGGCAAGTCTTTCGTGAATATATAACTACTTCCAATTTAAACTAACTACCGTTTTAAGTCGGCCCCTAATCTGCCTGCTGTTAATAAGTTAATAATGTCGGACGTTACGTCCTAAATTTACATATTTTAGGACAAAGGTCTGGAATTTGGAACGAAATTGCGACATGGAATATTTTGGAAGGTAAACAAGGGTTAATTGTAATCAACAGGTAGACAAGACTAATACAATGAAAATCTTACATTTAAAGATTTTAAGCGTAATGCAGCTTGCGTGCTTCTATACTTATGATAGCTGATGCTTCCAGTCACAATTACACAATATTACTATCATTGTATCTCGATGTAACGTCCAAGTATATGAAGGTAGAGTAATAACTACCTCTAATCGTCACGCTTCAGGGCACACGAGTACGTCCAGACGATACAAAATGAAGCGGCAAAAACGAGTTTCAACATCGTGCCATCTCAAAAAAAAGACGACCGCATCAATCATTAGAGCACTTTCTAAACTGTTTATTGTTATTAGAATCTTTTATGTAACGCTGCTGCAGTTCAACGTCCATTTATTGCCTTGCCTTGTCTATTAGCCAATCAATCGCTTGATTTAGCCTGTTACAGATTGGCTCTGCATTGTACATGATTTTCTATTTGAAATACTCAATTTAGAAACTATAGCTATTTAATTTTCTTATTTGCCATCTAAAATGCGTGCAATGCAGTCTGCTTCAAAGAAATTTAACAAAAACTTAATTCTTCTTTAAACACGAGACCTAAAAAAGCAGTCTCGGTAAATCAAATACACTTTCACAGTGTTTCTTTTTCAGTCGTAATGCATCAAATAGAGTTGGAAAAAGAAAAAAGATGCGCGTAATCACTTCAACGACATAGCCTCGGAAAGAACGAACAATGGCCGAGAAAGTTACGATGACCATTACCATTGTATAAAACTGTTACACTACACTTATGGTAACACTTAATTTCTAAACAGCTCACAATGCATGATGGTGGTCAAAACTCTTTGTTAAAAATGTCACCATAGCAACTCACACGTCATCTCCTTTGAATAATTTAAGTGTACCATTAAATCTTTTGAAAACCTATCTGGCGACCTATTTAGTATGTAATTATAGAGTCGTCTGAAAACAATCAAATTAAAAACAAAGCAAAATTTAAAGGTCAAAGCATAACTACAAATTTTATGAGCATCATAAAGAGCTCGGTGAAATAAATCTAACAAGGAGGTAGTCAACTGACTGTTAAAATGAGATGGCTTCAAGCTTTGTTTTTGTGCTACTCGAGAGGTTGTCGATTCGGATTGTGAGTGAGTTTCAACGGTAAGGAGTAGGGTCGTTGTACGGCAGAGTTCTAGTTCAGGCGATAGTGGATAAGGAACAGTCAACATGCCCCGGCCAAACAAAGGACGCACTTGTTTTGCTTTATTTCGCAATGTGGTGCTTTTATGGCTGCTTTTCCGGTTGACATTTTTAAGGTATTTCTTCAACAACGTAATTTGTAACGGTCACAAAGTGACTTCAATGTGGAGATAGATAATGCCTTTTAGAGATAGTCACAATTAAAAGAAATATTTTAAATTCAAATATCTATATTTTCTTTTATTTACAATTTGAAGTTCTTTTAAATAAAGACGGTCGTTTTTCGTCTATTTACAATGTCAAACATTATTAATACCTTATACAACTGAA
Organism: Autographa gamma; assembly: GCA_905146925.1. Lineage (NCBI taxonomy): Eukaryota > Metazoa > Arthropoda > Insecta > Lepidoptera > Noctuidae > Autographa > Autographa gamma. The sequence continues at coordinate 7,228,241 of LR989858.1, forward strand.
TGGTTGCCTTTTCATTCAATACACTAACACACAGACTCAGGCACAGACTGTTTATTTGAAGACAATTTGCTCTCTTCAATGGCGGTGAATGGCTAAACACGGCGAGACAAATAAGAATCACGTCTAATTATCTATTTGACGATGGCGAATAGTTAGTTATTCAAAAAGTCTGTCCCTCTCCTCCCTCACCTCTGTTACTCAACACAACACGGCTCATTAGAACCGGGCCGTGGGAAGCACCGGTCTACTAGTGCTGTACTCACTAGCATTCAACTTATCGATAAAAAATATTTCTAAAATGTATGTTAAATATGCAGAAGAAAGATGGGTAAAAAACTTAGTTTAAATCAAATTATTTGCTTTAATAGGTATTTTATTTGTTTATTATTTTTTGCAAGTATAATCATAAAGACCGTCTTAATGCCATAAGTTTTGCTCTGCCAGTTTACCTAAGGGCGATGCAGAATATAAAACGAAAGACAGTATATTGAAGTAATTATAAATAGATACATGCATTAAATATTATATAGAATTTAGCGTTTTAATGTTAACTTACCATAAAAGTTTAGATTTAAAACAGTTTCGTAGAAGCTTTTTACGTAAAATGCTTGCTTAGTGCGTCTTAGACTTTTCAAGCAGTGACATCCCTAATTTTGGTAATGGGTTTATAATATGAAATGGAAATCTTTTTAACTTTAAGTAATTGAGTAAACTCTTATAACAATTTAAAAGAAACCTAAAGAATATATGAAGAGCAGGATTTAAGCAAAGAATTACGTAATTAAATTCGTTGTGTGGATTTTACAGGTACAATATTCTTTAACCTTTTATAATCTTTTAGTGGAAGGTTTTAGAACTTAGCATATAAAATTTAAAAACTTAGAAGAAGAAGAATTTTAGAGATAAAAGATACTTTCCGAATTTATGGAAACAGAATGATGGACGCATTTAATTACGCTTTATATTGGAATATTATTTTACTTAACGAACAGTAAAAATTTAATTAAATTAGCCTTGGGGAAAATTTCGTCGTTTATTGACGTTACTTTATTTTAGAATGCGGAAAAACTCGATGAAATTTATTCATCGACATTGTTTACAGCACAGCCTCGATAGACAGCAACCACTAGTTAGTTTGCAGCGCAGCGTTTACAAACAACAGTGGCTGCGAACGACTCACTACATACGAACACTATGTGAATATAACTTTCAGTTTCAACATACGTGAGAATATAAATCTTATGTCGACTGCACAAGAGTCAAAACACGTATTTCTGACAAAAAGGAGGTCCCAGTACTCCAGGTTGAACATACAGTTCGGCAAACAAATCATAATTGCAAATAATTGTACTCTATTTTGGTAAACTCTAATTTTCTCTTTTATTTAATTAACGTTGGAACTCTTGAGGTATTTATATTTCATTCAAGACATAAATAATAATTTAATATTTAACTTCAGAAGTGTACATAACGACATGAATACATATTATACAAAGATGTTCTACAGCTTAACAATTTCAAAGAATCTAGGAAAAAACTTCACACAGCATTTATTTCTCTGAAATGCTACAGGCTGAGAATGTTTAGAAGTGCCACATATGCAGTGTGCAATAATTAAGGTATAATATTATAAAACCGCATTTTTTTTTCTATTGAAAACTTATTAGACAACGAATCAAACCAAGAGGCTTATGAAATTCAAAATCTATATTCAAAAGATAATAGACACGCAAGCAAAAACTTTTAAACAAATAAATTGGTCGCTAATTGTTTGACATTTATGCATCATAATTGTTGAGCACTCTAATAAGAGGTAAAACACAAAAGTAATTCTAAAGAAAAAAAAAACAGTAGCCATTAAAAAGTTGCCAGCGTTATCTAAAAATCTGTCTTTCTTAAAACAAGTTGTGGGACGACCCTAGTTATATTAGCTTGTGAGAAGTGACATTACAAGGAAAATTTCATCTTTTTTAACTTAAATCGTAACTTTTTATAGCCGTCGGTCGCGTGAATTCACTCAGTTGCTGTTCTGAACAAGATGCAGATTTAACGAGATAATATTTATCTTTATAAAGATATCCTCTCAAATATTTAAATATTACTTTTACAACACTTTAAATAATGTTCTTCCCATTAGGTGCTGCGAGCTACGCTCATTTCAATGTAGATCGAAATTGAAATTCAGTTAAACGAAGTATTGTTTTTTATTAAACATTAAACTTAAATAACTAGGATTACTTTTAAATTGAATTTCTGTAACTGAATAAACTTACAGTAATCGGAACGTTATTCTTTCTACAGATATGAATTTTACATATTTTTGCAATGTGACTGAGTAGGCTACATTTTAATAAAAACATATTATCAAGAGTAATCTACAGCTTTACAGATTGAAACTTTATGTGGTAATAAAAATAAAATTATTTAAAATGAACTAGATAAATTGAGCTTGTGAAACAAGGTGGCAATTTAATACAGCGACAAAGCTCTTACAAGTGATTGGTTAAAATGTAATCAAATATTTAGAAGAAATAAATCCGACCAGATTTAATTACTTATCAAAAGTGGGTCAACATTCTGAATTAAAATTACGTATCAAAGTGTGTTAACACTCGTGGATATTCTCAGACGAGAAGGGATAAATTGTTTATCCGTGTAAATTACGGTGTCAGTTGCTGCGCACATAATAATCCCTAGGTATTTGCCAATCACAACGATATGTTTACGTATTTTCATAAAAATAATATATTTCCATCGCGCATCTAAAAATGTCATAAATTATCTTACATTTCACCCGAAATTGTTTTAAAAGGTGTAATAAATATCATTAAAATGTTTTTTCTCGCACCTGAATACAGTTGGACGTTGTCCAGATTTGAAATGTTACATTTCAGCTGCGAACCGAATTTCGCTGACCATTGCTGTGTATGTTATTTATATTCGAAAAATGTGTGTAAAAACAGCAATGTGTGTCGAATAACTATGATTTTATTGCGGTTAACAGTTATATTTTACTTTATTATAACGTTCTCTGATTCTTACGATTACTCGTCTAATCGTAAAGCTTGAAGAGATTGTGTCGGCGTTACGAGTATGATTTGAGGTAAATATAAGATCTGCACATATTATTATAACAAATGAGTTTTTAAATATAATAGGATGGTTAACCGCTTTGTAGGATTATCTTAACAAAACTAAATTATGTTTATTTATCTACAACAAAATGTGTGACATCTCAGAAAGATGTAAGACCAGTGCAAAGAAAAACATGATAAAACATAGCATGTCCAATTTTTCAATTTTAATGTACAAACATTAGCAATTTATTCTAAGTCCCACTGTTGGAAATTACAAAGATGCCTGTTTATTGCAATTGATTCCGAAATTATGAGCACATTCAAGAAAAATACGCAAATAAAAAACTAAATATTTCTGTGTGAACGAGTTTTGTCACAACACGAAGCTATTACATTTTACAAAACGCAAGTTTGCAAAAAATAAAAAAAAACGAATAGAGACAAGAATAATAAATAATTATTAAGTGAGAGTGAATTGTAGATTGCAATGACAAAAATAACACAAATAGTATGCAGCTAGAGTCTCTAGATCTGAAAGTCAGAACAAAAAATGTAACGTACAATGTAATTTCAGTTTATCATTGATCTGTATTAGCCAAGAGCCGCAACAAAAATATGGTAAAGCAACATGCTAGTACACTATACAGGTAACGGTTTGTTTGGAACCGGCTCTATTTTCACATAAACGCAATGTTGGTAACACGTAGTACATGCGGAACTCGAATGCACCGGTTTCGTGCTACTCTCAAACGTATATCATCTGACGTGATTGCAATAAAACTATGTATAATCCCACGGTGCGCCGTGTCACTGCTACTTAACGCTCTAAGAACAGAGACGCGGTTGCTTGCAGAACAATAGTACTTAAAATACATTTAATATCCTACTTAGTATTCATGAAACAGATAATGTCTTTATATATTTTGACAATGGCATTGCATTAACATTTGCACGTGAAACTAACATTTGAATAAGAAATTTTCATATGAACCAAATTCGAAGGACGCAATACGTCAGCTGCGAGAAATGGGCACCTTATCTACGGACAGTTCTAGTTCAAAATAAAAATGTCGGATCGAATCTGTCAATTCGGGAATCGTAAGCTAAAAAACGTCCGATAAAAACATGTGGCCGGAGCCGTCCGGGCACGCAGCAGATGTCCGACATCAAGACGTTATGGAGGGTAATCCCGCTCACATGTTGTACGGCAAACGATCGGGTGTGCACGCCGCGTATCGATTCAACACTAGACCCCAATACTTCCAGATACTTGGCCGATGTCACCCGCGCCTTTATAACATTAGAAATAGATCAGAAGTCAGCAATAAAGGCGAGAGAACCAACCATGTACATTGAGATATGAAATAGAATTATTCAATACGTATGCAGCAAATGTATGCCGTGCGGTTATAGTTTTGTTGCGATTTTGACATTTAATGCTGTTCTCACTTATAAATATCCGGCATTCTGTTTATTTATAAGCAGAAATGTCGAGAGAAATTTTCGAGATACTCAATCGTAATAATAGATGCACTAATTCCCTAGTTATATTTAGATACATTTTACGCATGAAAGTAGCTAGTTACCTGAACCGAATGTTACACTAAATACGTGCAGTGTTGCGTACAGTTTACACAAACTTCTAAGAAACTCGACGGACTGACGCAATTCCGGTCATGGATCTCGAGTTGCCCGAACCGAATTCAACTACTCTTCCAGCTAATTTCCGAACGTCACTTTGTTCTTTATTCAATTTCCGATACTCCACGTTCCAATTTTTTCCATTTTGTTTTTTTAATTAATCGTGATCTAACAAAATTGGAAACAATTATAACCGGACTAGATTTAATTTGTAATATTAGTTGCGGAACAATACAAAAAAGTAAAGCATATCTGTCTCGCTAAATTAAATTCCTCATCGGGTTTAACGAAAATTACGCAATTAAGGAAAATAAATTACTATCAGGGCTTCCAAGAAACGGGCCTGTGTCGAGTAAAACCGAACCTATTGGCAATAGAGACAAAGGGAGCGCGAAAACAACAGGTTGTCGCAAGGGCGTACTAGGATTAGAGTGAAGGGGGCTTACAATCGGTTTTTGATTTCGGCGTAGCCTCCCAAATTGGCAATTTCCCGTTAAATATTTCTTATGCACTTTTTGATCCTAAGCCTCATTTTTATATAAGTTCAATACAAATTCTTGATAACATTTACTGATCGACGTTAAGTGAATTCAGAATGACGTGTTTGTTATCTGAATTTGGATCAGGTGTAAAATATAACAAAACGAGATGTAGATGGATAAAATGAAAAAGACAATGATTGATACACAGGGCCGTAAGAGAAAAGCATTTTCCCCGGAAGCCCCTCCCCTTGACCCCCCAGCCATCATAACAGCCGTCTCGGCCGAATATTAAATTTGCTTCATCAGTAAAAGCGAGTAGATACATTTCGCAATATTGTGAATTTTGTTCGAATAATATTTAACAAAAATATTTTACTGTGGGCGACGAATGTAATTATTAAAATAACTAACTATAAATTTAGACGCTCGTGTGAAATGTACGATACCATCGTCTTGTTAGTTTATCTGAAATAATGCTTCGGTATGATTAATTTCTGTCGTAGGTGGATGTTTTTCGTAGATATCTATGTGATACTTATCTATTTTCTACTCACATATCTTTCATCTCCCTTTCGATTCATAATCTTATCCGAAGTTAACTTACCTGAAACAGAGCAAAAAATACATTAAATAAGATTCATATCTTTACAAAATTTTCAACAAACGCGTAGTAAATATACGCAAAGTTAATACCAGCTACTAAAATAAACAGCAATTTATTTTCATAACACCTCTTTCATTTAATAGGCGGCACTAATCATAGAACAGTTACTAACACTGAGGTATGACAGGTGTGATTATAACTCTATAAATATTTTGCCTAGACGGGCAACTCTAGCCAGTCTTACAAAATCGAGACTCAACTACGTCAAAGCAAGGATTAAATACATCCCATAAAATTCAATATAAATTGTATTTTCATAAAAATATTCCTCCTTTCCTTCACAAATAACATAATTAATCCGATCAAGATATTAGATAACGTCTTATGACAGTCAGATGTTCTCGAAAATAAATTCGCCGTCGTAAAACATCGTTAAGTATCGTAATACAATAACTCTTGGAGTTCGGCTGTTGCTATGCAATTAGGCAAAGAAAAAGGAGAAGAAAAAAGTAAGAAGTGCATGCCCCCGACAGATGCCGGCCGGCGCATCGGCGCTGAGCGGCCGAGACAGGTGCACCCTAGGGCTGGTGCACGCGACCGATAGCTTTATAAAATTGTAATTTACACACCAACGACGCTTTTATACGATCCGATGAACATTATACATTTTTAGCAGACATAATTCATTGTAATTATCTTACTTATTGTCGCCAATGAGTAAATAAATAGTCGTGTTAAAAAATTTGATAACTGTATCGTGGCATGTATTAATATTTTTAATACGTTGTCAAAAAATTTATTGTTTTCAATTTAAATATTGTTACGGAACAAAAATATTTTATGAAGATAATTAATGTCGGATTAAAGTGATTCATTTATCACGTAGAACAGTGGGGTGTTGTAGTACTCAAAGGTCCATAGATCCAACGATTTGGCAAACCGAGCAATTAGTACTAATCGCTATAGTTTCCCAGCAATTTGCACAAATGACGCGTTACTGGCTCGACACAACTGTTCTTCGACTAATGAGCTATCCAAGCAATTATTATGCTATCGATTGTTACTTCCTCAATTGACAGTACAGCTGTCTGATAGATTTTGAGTGTAAATGTTATACAGATTATTTTTCGTAGGGTTACATTAATGCTAACACGATTAAAGCGGTATATTGTGACAGTAGTTTTCCTACAGCATTAAGAGTACATTGCTATTCCCCGTTTTTTAAATATAAAGCAACCTACAATCTATATCTAAAACATTTTTATTTATATTAAAATATTTTTAGATGCTTGAAATTATTGAGAGCTCAACCGCGTCATCTCGTTCTTGGCAACAGCAACTGTATTGGGGAAGGTCTCCAGTAACTATGTACTATAAACGTGGGAAAAAAGACAGAAAGTCCAAAACTTTATAATGCAAAATAAAACGAATCGATCAAGTTGTGCTTGGCATCCCTGCGTAAATAATCGGATATCGACAGCATGGCGGCTTCTTGGCCGCGTGCTAATCGACCTACTAATCGCCGCCCGCCGAGCTGCGAGCACCGAGCACCGAGCAGCGAGCTAGCCCAAGCTAGCCGAGATAAATACCAACTTACGCATTTATTACACCCAGCCGACACTCTTAAGCCGGCAAATTACTTCAAATAGATTCGATTGCTACAAACCATTTGCTCGAATAAATTCCTCTTATAATGAGCTCAGTCTTATTATTTGGCAATTTGTATCGGAAACCATCGCATTACAAGCAATTACTTTTTATAGTAACTGTTATTATCTTGCCTTTCACACTGATAAATAATCTATGTGCAATCTTCTTATTAAATAAGTTACATAACGTACAATGATATATATAACAAGACGCAAGGCTTAACAAGAAAGCCGGCTGTAATCGTCACAAGAAAAACAAAGAAAAAATTAAGTCGTGAGCCGAAATTATAATAAAGCAATCCCAACAAAGACATTCCACAAGTCCGGCTTACAGCACCGGCCGCGGCGAGGCGCCCCCAACTCCTCCCGTCGTTGTTTAATTCCATTAAACCACCCCTTTTATCTTTTTCGCTTTTATCTTTTCCCCACTATTGGATTACTGAACAAAATGGCGTGCAAGAGACACACGCAATCTTTCGCCTTTGCTATTACTTCACCTCTATTAGTAATAGCCTTTTCCGTTTCTGTGGATGACTGCTTTTATCCCTATGCCTGTGCGATTTAAATATGAACTACTTATAAAATATTTAATAACATTTTTCCTTTTTAAAGCGAAGTGCATATGAACTTTTAAATAGCTACCTTTGTTATATTAACCAAGTAAGAAATCATGTGTTATTTACGTTTATAGTTCCAGATGAATACATTCTCGCAAAATCCCAACAATAATAAACGGAAGCAATCAAACGGGGATGTTTTTTCAACATTTCCACTTTCCCTAACAAAATGGTTTTGTATTCCCAAATACTTATCCAACCGCACTGGCAGACTAATTAAATAGTATGTTGTTTTCCTATTACCGCCCTCGCATCACACAATACTTCCACCTATACCATGTAGGTCGTAAACATGGAGTTCAATTCAATCAAACTCCTCGGTGGAGTGATGTCTGTGCAAACTGTCAAAGTAACATTGGTGTAGTTTAAATGACGTTCTCAAATTGAAATGCTTGCCGGCGCCATCGCCAGTGTCGACGAATCGAGCAGTTCATTTGGCTGAGAACGCAAACTAAACACGAATTTTCACTTAATTGCTGTTGATATTATATAGAGAATGTCGTCTGGTTTTGTTTCTCTATTAACTAGTACGTTAATTTGATTTGCAAAGACATTTAAACATTTATTATTATGCTTCTGAATATAAGTAACAATATTTTACTATCGTGACACTTTCTCAGACGTTTTGTCTCTCGCTTACGGTTAGTTTCTAATTCTTTAGGGTAGCATATTTATTTCACGCTAGGAATTTAGTGTTCCACGTTCATGAGGCATCAATTCGCCTAAACAAAACAAGTAACATCACCTGAACAATATCGTTTGTCTTCAAACTACGTCACTTAAAACAAACACGCGTGTGTGCCCAAGTTGTTGCGTATACCATCAAAGTGATAGTGTAACTTCGCGCACGTCGATTAGGGTGAGTAACGCAACTAATTTCTAATATGTTTCGTTAACGGCACTTACATGAGTTGCCGTCGCCGACCGACCAATTTTCACCGTAGGCAGCATAGTTCCCAAACTAACTTACATGTTACGTCACCAATATATATTATAATGACAATCCAACAATGTGTAACCAACCCTCTAGCTAGACTAAACAACTAAAGAAAATTTGTTGGTGAGTTTCGTAATCAGTTGTTTAGTTTGTCCAGCATACGGCCTGCAAACTACTAAAGCCTTGATTGACATAATAGTTCGGCAAAGCGGTCTGCATTAGGTATCGGAATGTTTCCCTCAGGGAACAAATATTTATTCGGTCTATAGATATTTGGTTCACAGCTGCGTCTGTGTGCGAGATTCACACAAGTATGTGGTTTTACCCACGATACGGGTGAAATCTAAGAGTATTGTTTATATTTCCAAAATATTTTGTTATGTAACTTGTTTGTTGCTTATTTAACTTTCAGTAAAAAGGAAGTTTTGCAAAATATTTGTGGTCATTAAAATATTTTGCAATGTTTTCCTTTCCGGTTAACTTCCTAATTCGATTTTGGAACAACAATAGTGAAAACTTTAATTTCTGTATTATATTTAATTGAAAAATAAAGTTACACGATGCCAGCTGTCGGATTACGAGGTTAATTCACATTATCAGACCAATAAGTTTGAATAGTTGTCGTTGACATACAAAGAACAACTAATGGGTACATTCTTAGTACATCATTGGCAGTAGACTTACAAAAAGAGAATGCGCGTGCGACGTGGCGTGCGTTTCTTGGTACTAGGGCTGTCTTGTGCAGTTTTTATATCTAGAATGACTGCATTAATGGAGATATAAGTACATGACTAAGTGATTACAATAAGGAATATTTGCAAGATAGGCTTTTGTTGAAAATACATCTGCTTTACTCGTAATTACCACGTTTAACATAATTTTGAGCTATATAGAAAATATGTAGTATTATTATAAAATACTACTTTACATTTCTTTGTAAATGATGTGTCATCTTGCCAAAGTTTAAAGCAAATACCATGGTGGCTTCTCTCTCTGCGTATAGTGGCTTCCGGTAAGTTATAAAAAATGTCAGCGAGAAACTAAAGGCGATTTTGCTATCAAGCCCCTGCGGACCCAGTGGCTGAATCTAATAACTTATATTAGTAATAATTCATCATGTTTTATAAAAAAATATTCCTATTTAATGACATCCAACCCTACGTCTAATACATAGCAGTTGCGTTCCATGTGCCATATCGATAGTGGCCACTCACTTTCGTGCGCGCGCGCACCGAATTGCATTGACTTAATTACGCGTCAACGGTGCGCGCTCCAAGTATGCAGAGTTAAACTGTTGCTGTCAATTGCAAGCGAGAAACGATATGTGGACTAATAATGAACTACGGTTACCACAAAATAAATAAAACAAAACCTATAGATATATTTATATTATTGATGTTTCTTACACCTGCCGTACTTGGCTCTACAATATAATATTAAGTTGACTGATAGAAAATGGCAGTCACAGTGTCCTTTCTATCAATGCAGGGCATTGGTTTAAAGAAAATAAAATGTCTGAACTCTATGTTATGAACTTTTAAATCGGCAGTAATGTCAGAAAGCAGCTCATTCAAAAAAGTTTAGTTTAGTTTAGTGGACGCATAGTTCCTTACGCTTTGTGAAAATTGCCGTCAACAGTGTAGTAGCAAATTGTTATTTAGTGACTTTGTGGCGACCTCACTTATCAAAATCAAACAAGTATTAACATATTCTTACACGGTCAATGATACTTACGTATCGCATGCAAAATTATTCGTTAGTCACGGCTTTTTACACATGTCACGTGAATTCGCTTTGGCTTAACGGAAACTCTCAAACATAAATGCTTTTACAAAACTTTTTAATTAGTCTGAGTCGACTTTACCGACAACGAAAACGTCATTTCCAAATACTTTCTGCATTCAATCGAAAATCCAAAGCTGAAATACATAGACATACTATTAATTATTGGAGATTACTTCATAATAATTAAGTATTAACGAGTGTTAAAACCGTGAAATTGTAATAATATTGCAATATTCACACTAATATAATCAAAGGTACGATTCAATAACATTAAATCAACAACGGCTTAACTGTAACTCAAAGCTACATAACAGGGAATTATTTAGAGCCAAACAATCGAACCACTAACGTATCGGAGGTACAATTAATCGGTAGGATGGCAACCCCTGCGACGGTGACGCCGGCGTTTTATAACCCTTTGTGATCGGAATCACTTTGATCGGAACACAATTGTGAACAGAGGAAGGTCGTAATCAGAGAGCGATTGTGACAGCGTCGTCGCATCGCGGACCGTGCTGCACTGTGAAATATCAGCCGCATTAACTCATCATTTCTGTTCGGTTCCGGCAGAGTATCAGTGCGATCAAAGTGAATCTAAAACGAAACACAAAACGACTTATGACGTATGGAATGAGGAACAATAATGCGAATCGGAATACTAAAACACATTTAGAACAGCGACCAACAAAATCGAGAGCATAATGAAAATGCTACAGAAAGTCACTGAAATTAACAACGTACTGCAAGTATGCACGTGCCCACGAATCTCGCTTAAGAAACTAGTTGGAGATTTCAACGTATTTCCTTAATGCACCCCGTATGCAATACCACGAAATCCGTAAAGGATCTTACGCCAACTCGGAGTTGTAAGCAAATTGGAAATTAGATCGTGTTAAGTACCGAGTTAGCTTTCTGTAGACGTGGAGCAAACAAGAACATATGAATGTTAGCTAGTTATAACAATTCACAGATCTTACTCATTTCGTTGGATAAATTTAGTTTGGGCGTAATGACGTATATAACAGCTGATCATCATAATTTACAAATTGCCGCATCCTTAAACAAAATTACGAGTAATTTAATAACATTGCAAATGTATATACATTAGTAGGACAGTATTATTTTTCTCACACAATAACAAATCGTTAACACATTCATGTAATAAAATTGAAACCACTGTTTAACTTCTTAAGATAAGCCAAGAGACCATTTGCTTTTTATATTATTTTAGAGAATCCAAACACTCTAATCTAATTCGGCTTAAGACACTCGGCTAAGCAAAAAAAGATAGAGAAAACGTATAATTCCACGAAATTTAAATGTACTTGAGGCAGAATATTGCGCGAGTAGATCACCATTCCAGCAATTACTTATAAAAACCGTCCCGAGTTCGTTCCCATTAAGCCACATCCAATTTCCATCTGTATGAAATGACGGCTCCGTCTAATGTTGCCGCGTCATGCATTCTATAATCCCCCCGGTTTGTGCCACTGTGTGCGGCGGGCCTCAATCTGCACTGATTGAAACGCGCCTGTGCTTGCCGGCCGTTTCGCTCCAGACGGACGTTTCGTGAACGGTTATGACTGCATACGTAATGCAATAGTTCCTTCATTCTTCACAGTCGATTGTGTCACGGATGTGATCAAACAAATAATATGAAATAGCGCTACATTATTATAACATGTGAATTACACAGAATGACGTAACATAACAAATTGCCGGAATATGTATGAGATAATACGAATTTATAAGAGTTCTTGTGAGGGCAATGTTTGTATGTGCCTTAAGATTTGGCAGACGACATTGAATGTCATTTTCTTTTGTTTCCTACTTATTATTGAAAGCAGTGAGTAGCTACCTGCTACTAAAAAAATGATAAAAAATTGATTAACTCTGTTTGCGCTGACTAGATATGTGTTAACAGCGAGATGGTGTTAAGTGGTAGATAATTTATTCCACATCCCAGGAAATAACGATAGACCGATCGGGATACCGGCCCCCCCCCCCCCCCCTCGCTCAACCTTCCTCGCCGCATAATCCTTTGATGGATTCTACTCCGCAGACGCCCGAGAATACTGGAAAAGTGCACTTCGCTAAGAAAAAATACAAAAGCATATCTCTAAAGAATTTCTCGTGTAAACGTTTTAGGAGAATGCGTGTAAAATTGGCGTGTGTGGATATTGTTGAGATGTTATGATGAGGATAACGATAAACAGCTGTTTAAGAAGATTTACAGAATACTTACGATTCATAGAATATGAAAGAGTTACGGCATATCAAAAACTGTCATGCCATATAACTTTTTCCACTCTCTCTGTCACATAATGTTAAAATAATGTAATTACGAGTAGGTATATAAATATGCATTAAGCACACTGAATAAAATATACCTTACAGGTAATTACTATTAATTCATTTTTAATTATATTAAATTGTAAATATCTGGCCGCACGCGCGGCAGCCACATTTTCTGTCATTTCAATGAGAACATCTGACCAATAGGAATGTTTCCCGCCGAGTCAACGACCGCGCGGGCAGCCAATCGCGACCGCTATCGCTGCTACTCTAGTGTCCGTCATCCGAGACAAATCGATGTTATTTTGTTTTTTTTTTTTCTAGTCACGACTTGCTATCACTATTACGAAGTATTACGACCTTACAGAAAATCATGCTCCATTTTTTACGAAGACATTTAATCAAAAATATCTGGCGGAGAAACGTTCTCGGAAATCAAAGTTACATGTGCTATTTAATTCATACGTTTATAAAAAAATGTCAGGGCGAAGAAATAAATTTAATAAAACATTTTTCTTGGAATCTTAAGAACTCTGCCCGTTACGACGAAGAGTGGTGCAGGTTGAGTACCACATCTCTTTTAATATTGGGTCATATGAAGGCTGCTGAGTTTTGCTCATCGCGATACCTGATACTAGCTAGAATCCAATTTTGTAAAATCTTATAAAGATCTTACAAGACTTCATTGAATTATCTGTGCCATTACATCAGTTGTTGGACAGGAGTCTTGTCAACAAATAATGACGTCCAAGCGAACATCTTACGACCCCTCTAAGTCCGTGTTACCTGAAGCTGTAACAATAACTGTACAGTGTTGTTACGACAGAAATTATTATACTTCGTCTGAGCACACAAAAGCTAACTGTGCACGGCATAGCACGCGAGCAGACGTTCCGCTTCAAGTTCAGTGAGCAACTGGCGTGCAACCATGCAACCAGTATGTTCCACTGAATAAGATCAGGCAGAAAGACAAGTTAACTGCAGCCGTTAACGAGCACACGCACGAGCCTTCAAGGTGCAAGGTTCTGACACATGTTCGTTCAAGATGTACTGTACAGCGATAGCGCATCTGCGGCATTACTGAAGATTTATTAATTTATTTAACTCCAATTTATTCGTAAAATATTTTCTATATTTAGGACCCTAGTTTGTTGCTATCTCGTTTTCAACAGTGCAACAAAAAAAAAAATCTTTTTTTCCTGTAAAAGATGTGGATTGTAAGTAGTGTAAATTATAATAGTAGCGTATCTTATCAGTAAGCCTTCTGCAGTTTCTTATCCCACGTCTGCAGCCACGATACATCGCCCCCTATTATTAACAGCATAGCGGCACCTTACCGGAGATGATAATTGTGCATATCTGTACTTATTATAAAATACGAGGGCCATCCCGCTTCTACAATTAAGTGCTCGACTAATTTTAATTGCGGCAATTATCGTTTGTAACCTTTACAGCTGGAATAGATAAGTCGACTGATTATGATGGTTAAAAACAACTGTCATTGAAAAAATAGCAACGTATAAAATAGTAAATATTCCGTTATGTAGTGACACGTTGCAATTAAACGATCGGGTGGATGCCTTAGTATTTGAAAAAAATATTCGTACCATATCTCGGAAAACACATTGTAAGCTTTAAAATGCTCAACTCAGTAGTTAAAATATGGTCTTAAAGTTTAAATACCAATACGGAGAAAAATCCAAGCAAAAACAAAACGACCTCTAAAACACGATGTAGCGACACGAAAATCTCAAACAGAAACAAATTACATTTCCCCTTAATTTATCAAGTACACAGAAAAAGCTGAGAGAGCGGTTTCCATCCTATAAATAACAATGGATTAACAAAGCGAAGAACACGAGAGTAGGTGAGATTCATGCAGTGGACGGCAGCCAAACTCCAGCCGAGCGCGTAATGCTCGGCGGATTAACAATTTGGTAAGCAGATAATTTGCGGCGCATATTTAATGAGACATAATATATTAACAATGTCCAGATTAACAATGGTGAGGTAGGCGACCAAAGACACCGATAATCATGTGTGATTAATTGGTTAAATATGATTGTGTTTAATATTCTCATAATGTATTAGCGTGTCGTCACAATACCTTCAAATATATTAATATTAATTATTTACCACCTCTCCTATCGCGGGCCTGCTGGTTGACAGTAATGTCTTATGTAACAAGCAGTGCTTTAGTACATTTCTAATGTGTTTGTATTATATTCTATTATGTGTGTACATTAAAGAATAGAAAAAAAAATATAATTTGCCTCTTTCCTGACTAGTCTCTCGACGGCATGACTAAGACCAGTTGAAATAAATGCGGATTTAAGAACCACTTGCTCTGCGGATTTAGAAGTCCAAGTGAAATATAGAAGCGAATAATGTAAGTCTTAGTAAAACTTTTTCATATTACGGACCACAGAACTGTGACTTTCTAAAAATCTTTTTTTTAAGTTTTAGGGCCAGTAATTTCAAGATAAAAACATAGTTTTATATTTAGATTGGGCAAGATGAAGTGATACAGTTCTGCTCACTGAACTCCAAGCCAACCGCATTGGAGTGTCTTGATACAGCACACAGTTGATTTGAAATGTTAATTATTAAGAACACATTCACAGAGCGAAAGTGGCAGCGGTTACCACAATATTATCTTTTGGTACGTAGTTTTATAATTAACTACTACTATTTAATTTCACAACCAACTGTTACATACGTCATTTGGGTGCTTTTGTATCATTATCATGATGATACATTTTCGTTTCCACAGCTGCTGTTAAAGTGGTTCGATTCCCGAGCACATGAAATAAATACGTTGTCTGGAGACTTATGATCTCATTAATTGGTGTGTGCATGTTAAATTACTGTCACCACACACCACAAAAAAAAACATAACTGTGACACGGTTTGAAAATAAAACAAATGAAAAGAGCAATAACATTTTTTATATCTAAAACAAAACACGAACCACATTTCGGCATTCACAGCAAATATAACAGAATACGCAGAAAGAGAAACAACACGTTTCTTAGCCTACACTCGGAAAATTCGGTGTCTCAAGCATAAGTTCTCGGAGCAATCCAACCGCTGTACAAACACACACCGCCATCAAAGACAGACAGTGTGTTATGAAAACAAGCAACGGAGAATAAACACAAACAAACACGCGAAACAATTGATGAGAATGGGACGAGGGGAGCGGGGGAGGGGCCCGGTTACGTATTCATTGCTATGTAAAGGATTTTTCGTTCGTAAAACTGTCAAGATACGTGTGTCTCTTTTTTGCGGAATTCCAGCGTAAATAAATACACATCAAAAGCGCTCAAAGTTGTCATGACAAAATGAAAATTATTACCCAGAGCCCCAAATTGAAATAAACAGGCCACAATAAGAAAAGCAGATGAAAATTGTATACCTAATATCCGTTTATCTAAAAAAAATGTCTGTTTGTTTCTGAGATATGTTTACTGAAAAGACATATTTTAGGGATTTTACTGGTGATAAAAGGTATTTACCGTCCCAATATATTTTATTATGTAACAATGACAGTTAAATAACAAATCGTTAACTGGGCACAATTGCAAGTAGAAGTAACTTTACTACTGAACACGCCCAGAAGGAAAAAGCTCTTGACACTTATTGCAAGACAATCCTATTTTTGAATCATATAAGACAACATAAAACACTTAGGTACCATGATAAATAAATTACCTTTCAAAACTGTGATCCTCGACAGGACATGCTTGCTTGAATATTCAACAAAAATAAAAATCTATAAAAGCATTATCTAATTCGACAAATGCGTTGTGACAACCTGCAACCTGTGCGGCGTGGATAGTGCGTTACTAGCGTTGGAAAATGGTTAGTACCTCCATTGAAATAAAACTTAGTTTGAGTGGAGCCCCGATATCAAACAGTGCGGTGGCAGACGACGACGCCGTTTATCGACAGAGGATGTTGCGCGACGAACGACGCGAAATTGCAAATTGTGTTTAACCTAACTCGATAACGATAAAACATTCTACCTAGTTTGGGTACATTTGAAAAAACCGGCTCTTTCTTGTAATTTACACTTGCTGCCTAAATGCTAATTGCCTCCATTAAATGTTCAAGAGAGTCGGCCTAGCGACTAAACTAATTTTAAGCAGCCATTTTGCAATTCGCTGGACATCATAACCTCACTTTATCGAGTCCATTTGGCCGGTGATACTCTTTTTAATAACGTACTTTAATTTTATGTCTCTTTATCTCCGGGATTATAGCTCATAATTGAGGTTTTTCGTCCACATGTTTATGTAAATTCATATTTGTACCCAAATGGGAGAAATGTTTTCAGAGTGATTATTATTTTTAATGATTAACATTTTCATTATACTTACACACACAATGCCTTGTCACGATCATTAGGTAAAAGCCCTTTGAATTTCGTCACAATAAAAGTTTTAAATACTGCGGTATTTTCCTTTTTACATTGTTCGTACGTTTATAAAGATATTGTGATTGATGTAAGCCTATTAGGCGCACGGCAATAAATATAAAAGAGAATATGTTGGAATAATTCTCCGTCTGTCAGATCCTAATTGTTAATTAATTCCTCTTAATTGAATTGAACAAGCAACCCTAAACCGAGACAAATAAATGAGCTCACAAAAGCAGCCATAAAAATAACAGTGCATAAATCGGAATGAACGGTGATTCCAACGGCTTAAATGGGCGGTCTAATGAAAATATTTTAACTATTAAAGTCCATTTGATTGTTTTCCCTGGCAATAATCTGGTAATTAATGATCATTCGCTTAGTTGTCTGTGTGTAATTTATTACTCTATTACGTATCTGCTGTATTGACGCTATTGTAAGTCGATAGTTACTACACAACTGTAGGTGTTTGTTAAACAATTAACTCAATGAAGTTACACAAACGATTTGCCTATAATAACGAGCAGTTTGACTGCTGCTCAAACTTAATTAGCAAACAAAAGTAGAGGCAGCTGACAAAATAAATGGAATACAGTACAAATATTCAGCTTGTGCGAGGCATTAACTAAACGCGCCATAATATATGTTAATGGACATATTATGCGCAATAACCAAGGAACTAAGATAGTACAAAGTAAAAAGATGAATGCATGTTCGGTGCAAACACGTAAAGCAGTTCAAAGGCAGGAGCGTCCCAAGCGCGGCGAATCTCTACGAAACGCTTTAAATTTTTACTAAAACAAACAAACGCGAGTGAGCAAACAAACAGAACGCGCATGCGCCGCATCTAGTAACCGCGTGGCTTATGAACCTCGCTAAATATTATAAAATACGAAACTACGCATATTGATAATTATGCAAACCACTTGAAACGCCGCAGCTTCGGCCGCTCTTGTAATCAATGTTCAACTGTCGTTCAATAAAAAAGCAAGGATTATTTCAGGTAGTTATTTGCATAAGAACAAAACAACAACATAATAATTATCTAGCAAATGAGCGACAGGAAAGCAAGCAGGAGTCTGTTGTAATCACCTGTTAAGGAACCCTCATTGATAATAATGAAGGGACCCTCTGTCCATTTACACACAGACCATCGCTACCCCATTTACTACGCTATAGACAGTTACTTTAAAATCTATGATTACGGCACTGCCCCGTGACCCATTGTTAGAACTTCACATAAACGACATTGAACGTGGAACGAACCCGACACTACGAAATTTCCGACAAGATAACAAACTTGCTACATGATCGCTATTCAAATATACGCCATTATTTCCTGCCCTGAGTACTTTAAAATGAAAATTGAGTATTCTGTAGACCTCTTACAAGCTTAAAGAGTTCGCGTACAACCTTTTTACGAAGATTTTCTTTCACAAAAGCCTAACAACATGCAGACGAATGTTAAAGTCCTTTACCAACTTTGTACCTTACATGAAAGTTTTAACTAGTCACTGTAATATAACATTGGGAGAGCATCTTTGTCAGAATTGAAGAACGCTTGGAGAGTATAAAATATAACTCGCAGTAAAGGTACTCGAAACCTTCGTGAATAAAGAATATTTTATTTAGAAATAATATCTGTCTGTAAAGTACACCCCTCGCCTCATAACTTTAAGTCGATAAATCACAATATTAGACAGCTCTCGTGGGTCGGAAGGAGCGAAAAAATAAAATCGTCTTTCATCAATTACTCAGAGCAAAAGCTTTCTGCTCGGCTTATTTTTATTCAAAAATCGCAATATCGATGGCATTACCTCGAGCTTTGACAAATTATTGAAACAAAACGAAATTACACTTGACGGGGTGACGCTTCAATTTTACAAGAGCTTTTTAACATAGCGTATTACAGATAACAAGTATTGTAACTGAGTCTTCATACAAGAGCGTAGTTCGTATGTAATGAAAGATTAATCATATGGATAGCTGATAGGTTGCCAAGAAAATCGAATATGCAACGATGACAGTTTGAGATTTTCTCAATATGGTAAAGACCGCCGTATCGACAGCGTTTGATGGCCTTCAGCTTAGATAACTAGATGATTTTGCATTATAAAAATTGCCCTCATATTTTCCACCACAATTTGTTACCTCGGGCAAACACAATATACCTTGAGACATCGGCCAGCAATAAAATGTACAGATTAGGTACCACAGAAATAAGAAACATAAGAATTTATCTTATGGACTTTCTCTTAGAATCGGAAAAAGAAAACTTTCATTCAATGATGTCGGATGAATTACTTCATGGCTATGTTTAATTTAAGTACATGATACATATACCATCATGGCACTAGATACACTTGCGTGCAAAAAAATCGACCCACCCTCTAAGTTTCGATTCAAAACATAATATATAAAAATTAAGAACAGACAAACAAGATAAAATAATTTAATTAGAAGGTATGTTTCATAAACTTTATTTTGACATACCCTACACTTCAATAAACGGGATGTTGTTGATGATATTGACTCCATTACTCTGACACCCTCATTCATCATCATTTCTCATTTTTAAGAACGCAATCTCAGTGACATTGCTTTCTGCTAAAAGTTGATAAATTTATTGTTTATTCAATAATTGGTTATTTTTACAGATTCAGTGGTCATTTAACTTGAGTTAAATTGGTTTTCCTCTCTGTGATAATGGATACTACTCCGTCTGAGTGTGCTCAAGTTATAGCATTGATCCAGGCTGGATTGATCTAGCGCGTCGTGGCCCGCCGTCTTGACCTAAGTCGATCAGCAGTAAGACGAGTGTACAGAAGGTTCTTAGAGACTGGGGGCTTCAATAGACGATCAATTTCGGGAAGAAATCGGGCTACTTCAAAGAGAGATGATCGATTTATGGTGTCTACAAGTTTAAGGAATCGGCATTTAACTGGTGTTCAGGTGCAACAGCAACTTCATAATGTTCGCGGTGTAGCTGTAAGTGAATGGACTGTACGACGGAAGACTTTCAGAAAGCGGATTGCATCCTCACAAACCCGTTAATGGTCCAAAATTAACCCCCGCGCATCGCCAAGCGCGGCTTTGATTTGCTCGTGCTCACGTTGATTGGACACTCGAACAATGGAAGGCCGTACTGTTCTCGGACGAGTGTAAAATCAGTCTTCATGGAAATGATGGGCGTAGGAAAGTTTACCGAAGAGAAGGAGAACGATTTGCACAAGCTTGTATTGCAGAAAGAGTGGCTTTAGGAGGAGGTTCGTGGACCGTTTGGGGCGGAATTTCTTTGGAAGGAAAAACTGATTTTCAGTTCATATCCGGACCTCGTATAGGCAATCTGACTGCACATTGATACATCCAAGAGGTACTCCAACAACATGTCATGCCATAGGCTGAAATTTTAGGAGAGGGTCTCACGCTAATGCAGGACAGCGCCAGACCATATACAGCAACGATAGTAATCCAGTACCTACGTGAGGTGCAAATTCCTGTTATGGAGTGGCCAGCGAGGAACCCTGACGTTAATCCTATTGAACATCTATGGGATGAGCTGAAGAGAAGGGTCAGGGCCAGAAATCAGCCCCCAGAAACCCTTCAGGAACTAAAGGTGGCTATTCAAGAGGAGTGGGATGGTATACCCCAAGAATTCATTAAAACATTAATAAGGTCAATGGAAACAGGATGGAAGCAGCAATAAGAGTACGTGGCGGGAATACAAGCTACTGAATAAAGTTTTCTTTCGTAATTTAATGCCATTTTTTAATTTTACTTCCAAATTACTCAGTAAAAAATATTTGCTACTCTAACTGTTTTTGTTTTACAGTCTGTAAAATCAAATAACGAAAACCTTTAACACTAATAACCGGTCTATTGTAATCTTGGAATGATACTTAATAATCAACCTGAAAATAATTCATTGATTACTTTTAGATTTTAATTTATCGTGTACTAAAGCGTGTATGAAAGCGTATGGAGTGGGTCGATTTTATTGCACGCAAGTGTATGTAATAGAATCGACCGCATCCATGATAACACATTAACAGAACCTTTATTCCAAAGCAGTAAGGTTGATTTTCAAACTTCATCGTGACGTCCACCATAAAGTTACTTTTACTTCGCACCGAAAAAATTATGATCTTTGTACCAATCTCTCTCATACTAGTTCTAATTAACTTTGTTTATTTTTATATGACTCGTGAAGAACAGAGTGGCGTACAGTGCTGTAATGGAATTTTTTAGTAGACTACAACGTATACTGCGAAACATCACATTTAGCTTGCATAACTATGTATAGAGATAATACATTTGTATGCTGTGATGAAACTAGCCCGTTGTCAGTGCAGTTTGTGTATGTACGTTTAAGTACATAAGATATACCTACATAATAATATTTGCTATAGTTTTAAACAAGAAAAAAACCTGTTTTTTCTTTCAAATGTAAATATGTATGTATCAATATAATCTTGAAAGACAAAATCTTAAAAAAAATTGTTCGCTTGTTAAGTATGTGTTTATACGAGGAATTATCACATCCAAAAAAAGCTCAATTAGGCAAAACACATCATTTTTTTTCTAAGCCCAACCACAAACGCCAACAATTTTAATAACACAAAATTACCTTAATTATAAACTAATACGTAAACTAAAGCGTATATTCTGAAGTAACAATTACGCTGTACTTCAATTTTCAATATAATGCCAACGTTCTCTGTTACTCGCTATTAAGGAATTCAATATTCTTCGCACACCGTGTATGATCAAAGAGTTTGGCTTAAACTTAGATGGTACAACTCCTGAAGTAGGTAGTGAATCGTGTACGTACTTGTCGACCTTGAAATGAACCTACACGGTGAGTCACTATCACGTAGAGTAAAGTCAGAAGGCCCACTACATGAATCGCGGAAGCGTCAACACGTTTGGTGTAAAATAATGTTACTTTTGGTTAATATTTTTGTTTTGTTCTGTGGCTTGAAATGTTAAACTGAAGTGTAATATTTTTGGGTTACATTATACATTAGTATTACCTTTATCTAATGTTCTTCCACTATTTATAATGTATTTGTAATAGTATATCTGATAATCACAAGCGGCAATGAGCATGGCGTCAAGCTTGTGCGAATTATTATGACTCATGTGCATGGGCCTACAGTAGAACATTTATAGTATGTTTAAATATTTATTACACATTATCATATTATATACAAAATATGAAACAGCAAATTAGTGCATAAAGCGAGTAAGTAAACCTTCTGTATCCTCTGTATAGTACCGCAGAACATAATTATTCCGTTATATAGGAACGCTCGCGAGCGTGTCTAGTTCCCATAACATTTTGCATCAGACGCAACATTGTATCATTCGCCATAATAAAGCACCCGACACGCATCTCTCTAACTGTTAACACGAAATATTTTATGCGTTAACCAATTTCTAACAACATGAGGCGTTCATTATTGCACTTATAAAGCTACCTACTACATGACTTTACTTCCATTCTTAGGGTATACATATGAAACTATAGAGTGAGCCTATCGGAGTTTAAACCGTAAGCACTAGTGTGAACAAGTGTTGTCGTGAATTATGTATGAAGATGGAGCTTGCCGTTTTAAAAAATGTATCTAAAATACTAATATTATCCTAACAATGTCGAAAACATCGATATTTACGTATATAAGTTTCTTGTTGCGCGAAAATTACCTTAGATGAAAAACGAAATGTACTAGGTTCAGACTAAAAACTGCTCTTGCTTAGCACAAGGGGAAACTACCGATAGTACCAGTCTATGTATATAGTACGTCAATGCTTCCATACAATCTGATGGCAAATATTAAATGACGAATTTCGACTTATAATACCTTGAAATCGCTGCCAAGCCAGAACTAAGTTTGTGCTTAGAATTAGTATCCTAAATAATACTCTAGACCTCAAGTCAGCGATGCCTTTAGAATCTTTAATCGTTTTCGTATTAACTCGTCAGTCTAAAATATTTTCAGTGAACTAATTCAAGGCTCGTTTCATTTGAGTGGCAAATACTTCATTAACAAAATTGAAAGGGAACACAAGTTAGAAAGAGTTTTAGAAGTAATAATTTGTAAACACTTTCTAAAAATTAATATTTAAACTCAAAAACTATTACAACTTAATACCAATTCAGGAACATCAGGCCCTAAAGCTAATAACTAACAAAATATTAGGTAGCTTCAAAACTGATTAGTTTTTAATTTATAATAATTATGTTCTAATGACCAGCAATTAATTACAACTCATAAATCTATTTTAAGCACAAGTTAAGTAGGAAGTTATTACAAAATCTTTTTTCCGGCGAAACCTCAAAGTATTGAATACGTGTTTACTATGACTCATTATCGCTCGCAGCAAATCGCGTTGTGGATATTATAAAACTTTATCAGCATCCTACGTAATTACATGTTATATGTTATATATGTGATCACGAAACACAATAGCTATTACTTATATTACGAACTTCTCATATTACGGTACGAAGACATTTTTGCTATATTTCATACAAGTAAATTTGACACTGTCAATTTCGAGGTAAACAAAAAATTATCATAAATACGCAAGTACTAATATACAAGTACCAATGCCACTTATTTGTTGAATAAATTTCATTTTTGACGCAAATGATGCCGGTCCAAAAATTAATCGAGTGCCCGAACCCCTAAATACATACCGTTTACAGATTTCCCCGCTGTTTTTTCCAATTCGTTTCGTATCATTATCAACGATTCAGTATTTACCGTTCCGTAAATTAGGGTGCTGCAGTATTTTATTTGTAATTTTTACTTTAGCATTCCCCGAATTCGTTGGTGGCTTTTTATCTATTTAATCAGCCAATGTCTACCGGCTGGCACGACTTCCCTCTGTTTGGGGGAGCGTTAAACTGAAGCGAACTTACCAGGTGTTAAACTTATTGCCTCGCATGATAACCAGTATCTACCCACCCTGATAACCAAATGTTACATTTGCATTAAATCCTAATGGCCAATATATCTTTAGGATAGCGTAGATATGACAAAGCGCAACTCTAATTGGTATCCTCATACATATCTAAAATCTGTAAGTTACCCTCACTTAATAAATCTGTAAGTATAATCCTTTGTTAAAGCATATTTTACGTACATTAAACGGGCACATCAAGAAAATAGCTATCAAAGAGTACGACAAAAATGAAAAAGAACGCTATTGAAATAAGACGCTCAAAATCAAATTAGGTAGGGTTCTCAAAATAGGTGCTTCCACTTTGTGCACGATTAAGTAAAGTGCCAATAAACATTTTTACCATTCCGCTCGCTGTTGGTAATCTAATATTCTAACGAGTATCCTACACAATACTAATAAATTATGCCCTTATTTACGACCACACGTTATCTTGTGTGCTCAGCACTTATGTGTTTTGTGACAACATGATGTCACCGCCTTTACTGAAAATCAGGCTACTTTTTGTCCTCTCTTTTATTACACTCCAGATAAACTGTAGCAACAACTAAATTTCTTCCTGTTTTATCTCAAAAATTATCTTTTGGGTCGAATAATTTCAGATCTTTATAGCCTCAACGGACCTGAGTTGTTTGCAGCTCGATTACAGTAACTTTATTCGCTAAGATATAATCTCAAATAAAAAAATCCACTAGACAGCGGCGCATTCTGTGAGCGAAGGTGAAGTGAACCCACATAAGTTACCAAACAAGTAACATTTAATATTTCCAAGTCGGGGGAGGGCAGCGTTACGGCAGGGGTTTGCGCGCGGCAGGTGACTTCGCATATGCCTCCCCTGAATGCCAACGACCCCGCTTTTACATAAACATAGCCGCTTTATTGATACGGCAACAGCTGATCGTTTAAAATATTAAAATAATGGCCACCAGTCTATAATAGACACGCTTTACAACCCTGTTAAGTTTTAGCATCAAATTTTAATTTATCTTTTTAAACGATTTCAGAGCTCAATTTAATAGTTTTTTTTATTTAAAATATGACTAACCCGTAACAGCTTTTGCTTTAAACTAAAAAGTCGGCCAGGCACAAAAAGCGCATGCACTTCGTAGACTTAAAAAGCCTGCACTTGTTGCTGTAAGCAAGGAAAAGAAAAAGAAGAAATTACGAGAGAACTACTCATTGTGAATTAAATTATCTGTATTTTCATTAAAATTTCTTGCTCAGTAATAAAAGATGTGAGAAATGAAAAACGGTATAAAAAGTTGGCACATTTGATAGGAGCCGGATGCTCTCGGTCATTAATTAATAACTCAGTTAAGCCCCAGTACTAAAGCTTAACACATCAACCCGGGGGTTGCACAACTTCCGGTCAAATCCCGCGCTCCCACCCGCAAGCACTTCCGGTCAACGAAACTCTGCCGGGAGTTTACAAATAACGGCCGGGAACGAATAATAATACATACCATATTTTTGCCAATATAAGATGGTATATACTGAAACTTTTCGGGTTTGTATTAAATAAAGTGCCTACCTACTTGTGCCATGAAAAGCTTGGTTCATGAGAGAATGGCGCCCCAAGGGTTTTTAAATTAGCTCTGACACAATCATGAGGAGAAATTCGCCAAGCACAGAATACTTATGTACTCTCAAGGCTTGTTGAATTAACCTTGGCACGGCGGCGATAAGAAATTCACTTACATTACTTTCACGTCCCTGTTCCTCTTCTTAGCTTTTAATAAACAACAAAGATGATTTGAGTATTCTCTAATTAGAAACTCATGTAAAGAGAATATACCTGTTTTATCTAAAAAAATAGTTCATACTGTTACCTACGATAGTATCACCAAAGCCAAATAGCTTCCGATTGTGCATACGAAATTGAGTCAACACACCACAAGATAATGGTTCACATTTAAGTAATATGTAACATTCACTTAGCATTCTGACTGTACTCTAACCGAATGTTAGAAGTACTACGTTTAACAAATTATACGCGCCATTAAACTGTCTTCAAGAATAAATTTGACTGTCTCTTGCTGAGGCTATTCAGCGTCGGAAAGTCGGAAAAAATACAAAAGGTTCTGGTTCAGTGACATTGAACCATAAAAAACCGGTAATGAAACTTCGTGAGGCTGCAACTGTACTTTTTTCAACTAGACATCATTACCATGCTGTGCCGACTGATTGAATAAATTAGGGACTTTCGAAGTATACTTTTAAAGTCATTATACACAACTTTCTTGCGATCTAACGTTCATTAAACAAATCGTTCAAGAGAATTTCGTACAGGATCCAATATTGTTTGTAGATCTATGCATACAACAGCGGCTATTGCGTTATATTTACTAAGGAAAAATATGGCATTCAAGTAAATTCCTGTAGTTGTACTTCGGATAGGTACGTATCGTATGTGTGTTCATGTAGCTATAAATGTCTAAATGTAAGTTTGAGTGAATAGTACGAAAGTCGGTCTAACAACCAATAAGGACATTAGGAAAGAAAGTCACAAACGACATACACGCGACTAAAGCGTATGTAGAAAAACATTTAGATTGGAATAAATTGCGAGACAAGGCGGGCCGTATTTCACCGGCTTATCTTCAGTCAGCCGAAATGTGGTTCCCTGTTAACCTTAGATAGCACGTTGAAGGTGCGGCCTGCCGATGTAAAAACAAAAGGTATTTAAGCTAATTTCTGTGTAAGCTCTTTAAACCAATAATTTGTCGGCGCTCCAAGTTGACAGTGGCCATGGCAAAAGTTGTGAGTCGGCGAGCGGCTGCGGTAAACCACCGACCCTCAGTCGGCTTGGATTACGGACGTTTCAAACGACTAAATGAATACACAGAAGTAATTCACGTTTTATTGTGTAAAGCAGCAAATTACGTGCTTAGCGATGTTTGCGTCGAGTAAACACATTTCGTTGTTTCAATAAAGAGACCTGGATAAGGCCGTGTATATCCTCATTCTGTTTTGGTTCGCATTTTATTCAGTTCTGGCATAAAGTACGGGCAAAGGCTGAATGCATTTTCGCTTGCTTACTCCGCAAGGGAAAAAAGCATAACGACAATTTAGTACCGTAATATCTGGTTACTTTATGAGGAGATAAAATAAGCGTTGTTTATTTACTTTATAAATATTATACAAAGAACAATGGTTTATAAAATCTTTGAACAATAACTCATAATAGCCACATAAATAATAATATTAATAAAATTCAGGGTGGCAACTGTTTGTGGAGTCCACATTTAATTGGAATAATTACGTTTTTAAAAACAGACTGACTGACTTAAAATTGACATTCAGCATGAAAATATTTTATCAACGTTCGGTGTTTATAAAATATATTTTGAAGTTAAAGCAAATTAATAACGTTAATTAATTTAATCATTAACAAGTAGTGCATTAAGTTCTAAGCTAACATAACTTACGCGACCTTTAAAGGTGAGTGGCATTCTAGCAATAACAATAAACACGCAGAAATTTCACCGGCGGCCAATAAACAACAGGTTCATAGCAAGGTCCTTTACATTCAGCTTGTAGTACTAGACCAGAAATATAAGCATAACTATTGTTCTAGATCATACTGAATCGTTTTGGCCTTAAGAAAATTGTTTTTTAACTCATTTTAACTTAAATACTATTGGCATAAGTAGAGTGTCACTTCTATGCTGATTAAGCTTATTTATACAACAAAACATCTTCCAACAAAAAAAAAAGTCATTTATTACATTTAGATCGTTAATTTGATTATTCAGACAATGTTCCAAAATAACTTCATATAAATACGTCAGCATGTTATGAATTTATTTAATTCCACGACATTCGACAGTTGAATTGTGGACGCGGCCGGTGCTGTTTTAAAAATATCGCGTTCAAAAATTCTAAACAATTCAATTCGCCACTCGCATTCATAGTTAGAGACTACAACCCCGAAAAAACCTAATCAAATATGGACGAAACCCCGCACCAGGTGACGACTGGCAGGTGTAGAACAATAGCTCTTCGTCTCTTTCACTCCCCCGCATTAAATAGCTCCGTCCCGTTCGTACGTTGACATTAGTATTTTTTCGTATTAGATTTTTAAGGGAGGTAGATACGCATCGTGTTGATATACAGTGGTGTTATGACTTTTCATCCGTCGCGTCATGCATTTCAAAAAATTGGCTTTTGAGTTAGTCGACGCCATTGTCGTTTTGCCTCGCTCCAGTTTCGCGTCACAGTTTCCGTGTGTTCAGACCATTCGTATAGCAACTAGGTAGACTAAGTAAAAAAGTTATTATGTTAATTAAATTCGGCTTAGCAACTACGTTCTCTTACATCATACCTTTCAGACTTGAAAAAGATGATAGTTTGTGATATTGACAGACAGACAACAATAGGTCTGAACACTACATTGATCTGTATAAAAGCAATATGCTAAAGAGTATTATTTCTATGCAACTACACTTATCGTGTGGAGATAAATGTAAGCGATAAGCTATCAGAGGATCAATAAACCGTAATGTAACTTTTGTAACAGCTCTCTGTCCTCGCTTCGAAACATTACGTGGGCATCTAAACGCAAATAATAACTTTCGGTGTTGAAACCGGGTATTAGTTCGTAGGTACGATACGCATACCGCAAATTAACGTAATAACACGTTATTTATTTACGAAAAGAGGTATTTTAGACGAATGTTTGTAAAATTTTGCAAGTATCAAGGTTGTGTGAGCACGCTATAACATGGATTGGAGCGAGATGGACAATAAAACAAGTAGTGTTCAGTGTCATCTATCCTTGTCAGGTACATCGATGTTGGCTGCGTCTAAAGCTTCTGTTCACCTGATTCGTTACCAGACTCATCACTCACTGACTTATCAGACTAACACACTGCAAGTGCAATCCCATACCGAAGAGAAATTATTGGTATTTACGGGATCCAATGGACAAGGCATTTACACTAAAATGCACAATATAATTATTTCAATTAACCTATATCACTCTATTTAATTTATGGACTAATCTTTATCCTATAAATTAGAAGGTAAAAAACCTTTCGACAATGAATAATCTCTTATTAAACTTACATCAAATCCATTAAAACATAATAACGCTATTGAATTTTCAACAGAAATAATTAGTGACTTGTGAACATAGCGATCGGTAAATTAAGTATCTATGGGATGGGATACTTTTAATAATTTAATCAAAATGTTTTAACGACCTTCCCAATTAATTTGGCTCTCAGACACAAGGAAAATGTCCGAGGGTGTGTAACGATTATCTTGTATGGCCGGCCCTCGGCAAACCCTGATTTCTACCTCATTAACCTTTTATTAACTTATCTGCTTCGCTTCACTTGATATTATTTTATAAGCGACATATTGCATAGAATGATGTTACAAAAAAAAACATTTTTTAAAGACACGATCCTGGGGCCCAAGTCTGCTATTTACACTCGGTTCAATGTCTTCATAGTGGCGTGCCAGCAGAGCCATTTTCGGAAAATTGGTATTCTACTAAACGTCAAAACGTCAAAATTGCGCATTGGAAACATTCGGTTCAATGTTCAACGACTGTGGCCAATAGTTCATACATTTGGTACAAATTGTAATGCGCAATTTTGACGTTTTGACGTTTAGTAGAATACCAATTTTCCGAAAATTGGTATTCTACTAAACGTCAAAACGTCAAAATTGCGCATTGGAACCATTCGGTTCAATGTTCAACGACTGTGGCCAATAGTTCATACATTTGGTACAAATTGTAATGCGCAATTTTGACGTTTTGACGTTTAGTAGAATACCAATTTTCCGAAAATGGCTCTGCTGGCACGCCACTATGAAGACATTGAACCGAGTGTAAATAGCAGACTTGGGCCCCTGTTCTACCAAAATATGTTACGAATTTTGTAGAGTTACATCATACTTCAGATATAACACTTAATTTTAATGTTATTTATTTGTCATAAAACTCGTGTCATGGTTCTGAAATCATAACCGTCAACAACTATTTTTTAACACCCCATAGCAGACATTAACGTTCCATTAACAATTTCGATGGGATACAGGGCATTAACATCAAAACTCTCGTATCGAACTTTGCTTAATAAATATTATTCCTTTGAAATTAAATTATAAGACGTCATAAAAATATAAATAAATGCATTGCGGCAGTAAATAACCCCAAACTAAAAAATATTCTAAACTGTTTTCTTTATGACACGTTTCACACTAAATAATTCTGTCACGAAATGATACTTTTTTTCTGTGTCACCCAACAAAGTGTCATAAATGTGGACACGTCACTTACATATTATATGAGCGCGTATGAAATATCGCCGAAGGAGCTAATGGCGAGCTTGCGTGTGGGCGCGCCTTTACCCCGCGTGTTTGCTGCTGTGTGGCCGCACCTTTACATTAACATAACGCTGGTGGTCATTTCGTACTCAAACTAATGAATTACTTTTTAATTATTTCGACATTTTAAGATTTCGTGAAATTAATTAGCTTAACTTGCAATTTTTTTTTATAATGTGGGTTAATTGGCAAGTATATGGTATGCGTTGGCAGGTTATAGCAATGTGCCAACCTGCCATTATATTCCTGGCCATAAAAAAGTCCTATTGTAAATTAGTACTTTGCTGTAATGTGACTTAGCACAAAGCCATGTGAAAAATCGTTGACATAAATCACCTTAGGGTACATATTAAAGACAAAACGTCTCACGCGCTGGTACATGAAAATTATATATCTTTTGTTGTAACAACATTGTTTTACAAATAGTGCTAATAACACTTCGAGTAACTTAAGGTCGCAACAGATTGAAATCTAAATTGAATTACAGTGTTTTTTTTTCTCACTATTGTGTCAATTCATTCATTGGACTGTGGCGATTTCAGTCGCTACACACGGCTGTATAGATTGAAAACCAATCACCACAGTTGAAGGAAACAGATGACACTTATGTCCACATTTTTTTCTAATACCTTTGTATTTTTGTTTTTACATTTTGCGAATGAGTCATATATTACAGACATAACAAACAGGAACAGTAAGGGCTCACAACATCTAATTGCATTGCATAACTACTCGGAAATTATGATCAACTGACGTAACCAGAAGACGGTTTAGTCGACGTTACATTTTACGTATTAGTGCATTTCGCAATAGTAACTTGTATGCAGGGCTTGAATCAGCATTCCTCGCTCCTCACACTTGCACGTCTTATCTCGGCAAGTGCGGACGACCAAACGAACATATTAAAATGTTAAGGCTTATGTATACGTAACATGCACGACGAACAGAATGGTAATATTTCACGGGTGTTAGTCGAGATTCCCAGAGCATTGTTACAAGCACAATGTTGTTTTCTTGTGCAATATTGCTGAATTCGCAACGATTGCGAAACATTTGTATAGACGCGTCCGTCTGCCAGTATGTTTGTAGTTATGCATTGTCATATGCCGTGGAATTCGTAAACGCCACATTATGCCAGTTCTTTCAAACTTGTATCTAATAAAGAATGTTGATACTTGAATGTAATTGCGTCGTATGTTTTCGTTTTTGACAAGATTTTTCTTTTCTTTTCTGAAGGTAGAGGCTATTTACATTCAATTTCGAGAGAAAACAATGATGGTTTATACTAGACAATACATAGATTTTAAGATAAGTCATTTGACTAACACAATATTTAAGTTTTGCCAACTGTAAACATTTGAAAATTTTCAATCATAATATTATCATTGTAGAATTTAGTTTCACGCATCAGTGATTTACTTGTAAACGAATCAAGAAACGCTAATATATATCTACGACCTAAGTATACAGGGACTGATGAGTCAGTCTTAAAATCCATGTGTTGGTGTCATTACAACATTAATCATGTTTCAAATTATTCCACGCTTGTATTAACCGCTAATACCAACATAATAAATAGTCGTACACACGTTATAAGTGATTCCTGTCTAACCAAAGGTGGCAAGTTAATTAATACTAAACGAAGATCCAATAAGGCTCCGTAGGCACATCACTGTTCCAAATTACATTAGTATGCAAGGAACAGACGAAGGGACATCGACGTCCCAATATTTCAAGTGATACGAGAAGCATACAAACCTTTTGTATCCCTTACGCAAGTACCTACGACCTACATATATATGTCTAGCTACATCTACATGTTAATCCTACATTTCGATTACCAACCCTTAATACCATCAAGTGAATTTGCATATTCTCAGTATATAATATTAATTAATTTAAATCTAATCTAGCCTTCAAAGCATTATGAATATAATTAAACATATAATGCAAGTTTTACCTTGAGTGTGAATTAATGAGGAATAATGCGCTTACGTAGGTATAAAGTATTTTGTTTGCTTCTACTAAAGCTGAACTGAGCTAGACAAGAGCACTTGAAAGTCTAAACAAGCGATGCTCAAACAGTAGTCGAAGGGACGGGATACAGTTGATACTGCAAGTATAAGGAGATCAATTAGCAAATGGAAAAGCATTTTCCGATATGAGAGGCATCAACCAAATCCCCAATCCTGAGTGTTCTCATGACAAATAAAAAACACTTCTCAGCGAATCGCATAATTCGTACACCGTGTGTAGACACTCACATTAACAAACAGGCGAAAAGGGCATGGGAGAATAAATTAAGCCTGTGAACACCGAAGTGACAGGACCATGTTGTCTGTGCTCATTTAGCCTTGTAATCATTGTGCAAAAGAATTTTGTTTTGTTTTATATATTGTTCAAATCTCCTTATAGATGAAGATGAAACTAAAAATCTTAAAAATGTAAATCGGAATGAAAAATATAAGGAGCAAAATATAACGATAGGTCAGAATAAATTAAGGCCAAAAAACCGCCGAAAATCAAACCAAAGATATTGAAGTTTCACTTAACCGAATTTGAGTGACGATTAATCGGATAAACGCTACAAAATTCACATAGGACAATTGTTTGTCCCCAAACAGTGCGAAACAGAGTGCATGAGTATGAGCACGTGTGCGTTGTCCAATCAGGTACCTAGCGATCCGTCACGGAAATCAAGCTCGTCCACTCCAATAGAGCATAGAAACCAGTGTATGGACACAAGAACAATATGAGTTGCTTTGGCTTGAATCGAATCACTATTCAGTTTTAGGCTAGGTATAAATAAATTAGTGATGATGCAACAATTAATTGTTTGACAGGTAGGTGCTACAGACGCAACTCTTCAATCTACTGAAGCTTTAAATTAAGGTGAACTCTATACTACAGCTTCGTTTGATGTTTTCATTAACAAATTTACAGTTTGACCCAAAACTGACTCTGTAACTTCATAGTTAGATGTGTCTGGCAACGATGCCAGCACGAGATCTTAGTTTTGCAATCAAGAAGAAATAAAACCAATGACGTTCGCGGAGTATTTGCCATCAATTATACTAACACTCCAAACATTCGTGCAAACAATCGAACAAGTTGTTTTAAACGCAACATTCTAGTTATTTACAATGCGCTTGTTCTTCGCATGACTTCTATTAGCCATTACTTACAAGTAAAATACCTGCGAAACAGTTGATAGGTGAAGTGCTGAAATGTCTGGCAACTCAACACTATTTTCAGTTATTCACAAAAGAGAATACATTTATCCAATTACTGATGATACATGCAACTGTAGTTACGTATTCAGAAGTAATTTATTATAATGTGTCTGCACCGACATCAGACTAGCCGTTTTCAAAGTTTCACTATTCTCAAAAGTATTTTTACCAAATATTTACATACTTACAAATACATATAGTTTAAAATAGGTTTTCTTTTCAGTGAACAGTGCTAGTATCATGCATGTTTGATATTACTTAGAATACAAAATAAGCATTAAAGTTGTTCATTAAAGCATGCTTTATCTGACGGAAGCGTAATTACCTGCCGTTGATAAGCAAAAAAGAACCGGTAATGCTTTGAAATTGTGAACACAGAGCAAGTTAGTGTTAAGAGCACAAACAAAGGGGTTTGCAGAGTATTGCAAAATGCACGTAGTCGGCTTTATGAACATTACCGAAATACGCAAAAACAGCGCTTGTAATGAATTTCTCATTTGAGTAAGTGCCGGTTGGCCTGCTCACTGGACATACCGTCTATGTTACCGAAAATAGGGTTGGCACTTATAATAATTTATACTTTACCGCTGAAATCTGAACTCGAAATTGATGCTTACCTGAAACAATAAAAATAAAGTTTTATTTATTATTCAATTTTGTATATAAATTATAATTCGCAGGTTTACTACTAAACATAAAACACATCTTGTGGGTAATACTATTAGTGGCCTAACATAAAACTTTGAGGATTATGTGCATGCGTACGTAAAAGTTGTCCCTTCTTAGTCGAACGTATGTAATCCTACGAAGGGGTAACCCTACCCTCCATCACTAAGGACAAAAGCGAATTTCACTCGTAACCCTATGTCCGTATTTACCCACACCTCGTACTCCGGCCGCGAATGAATCCGAAATGAGGCAAATAAGCAATTATGCGCTCATATTCAGGTTCGATTACGCGATGTGGGAAATTTTAGATGCACCGCTGGACACATGAGATCGCAGGCCGCGCAATCCGCCCCGACTGACAGTACTGTTCGCGGACACCGATTTAATTAATGACTGGAATTCGAAGCAAATGGTGCGCCGCTGGGTCAATATACTCGAACATAGCCATAGAAACTGACGATGCTCGCCCATTCGGAGCAGGAAGCGAAACGTTATCAATCTTTTCGGACCATTTTCCGTTAAATATTAAGAATCGGGTCGGAGGCAAACACTCTAGAAGTTTTCGAATCGTTTTGTGTAACGTCAGTAGTCTAAATGTCTGCGTGTGTGGAACATTCCCCCACCCGACTTCCCCGCCGGTCAGCACGGATAAAGTTCTATTATATAGCTTACTATTCCTATTTGGATCGTGTAGTCCGTAAGGCGCCTGCAATTTTATCAACAACATACATGAAGGGTCGCATTTACATAATAAGCCTTCGCCCGCATACGTACCATGCCCGATGCATTCAGATATTCGTTATTATTTTACCTCATTCAATTCGCTCACAAATTATGTGGAGAGGGTTGAATCAAACATTGATAACAACGAGGTAAATTTAATATTCATCGCAGCGTTTGCGGGTTAACTGATATGAAAGATAATCTGGTTTGTACGATTTAGTTGCATTGATGTCACGTCGCGATACGCTATTAAATAATATCCGCGGCAAACTAGTTTTAACTCTCGTTAGTTAAATAAAATGCCGTTTTGCGAGCGATAACGTGGTAAAACGATCGTATATTTTATCGTACCTACTACTCTTTAAAAATAACTACGGTTTACAGTTTCAATGGAAAAAACAATATCCATTTTTCCGATCAAAAGGTATTATTATAACAGCAATTTACCGATAATACTCTATTTATAGGAGTTTTACGAGTTGATTTTCCGTACTATCGAAATGGAAAATGAATAGTAAATAATAGTAATAAGGTAATTTATTTAGTAAACAAAGTCAATAATAAAACCTTGATTGTGTTGTGAAGGCACATAATAATGAGAAACAATTAGGCTTCATTGCGAATACGATTACGTTATTAATGAAGTACGTAGGCGCCGTAGAAATCGTTAGAGGAAATTAGGTGCTCGGTTCTCCCTCGTCCAGTAACTTGCCCGATAAAGGTTCTGATGAGAACATAAAATAAAAGCAAATGGTCAGTCCGCAGTCAACGACACAGCGTTGGTCGCTCGCCAACTGTCGCGCGATGTCGCGTAATATCGTACCGACGCGCGACACCGACGTTAATCGAACTCACCCACCAATTTATAATTACGCTTCAGTTAACAATTGACATTTGCCAACAAGAAAAAAAACACAATTTAACATTAATACTGCTCTAAAAATAATATGTCTCAGATCTCGTGATAAAATATCCACAGACTTGGTAAGCCGATAAATTTTAAAACGGAACATTATACGTTATTTATTATACGCCTCCTGTACGCTAAACTACCAATCAATTAAACAATAGCAAAATATCTTTGATCTTTTTAAAATAAACAGTAAATTAAGTCTATGTGTTAGTGTAACATAAAAATATTATAATCTCGTATGATAACGTTTATAAACTATGCTATAATTTGTATAGTTCACAATTTATTCATGTTTTACCGAGCCCTAATACTTCTTCGTACAACAATTTAAATGAAGAAATCAAGCGGTTACGTTAGCGCGTGAAATCATGGCACATCCCAATAATGACTCAACTAGACCTCAAGTCGCAATATAAGGCAACAAACGCACTGTCGGGCACGCCGCGCGAATGTTAATGTGGCGCAGTCCTCACTCCCATTGCCATTAATCATAGCACCTTTTGCGGCGTCTGTCCCGTCCACACATGACTACCGGATCGTACGACACCTTGAATGTTGCCAAACTCGCTTAATCCATGACAACACTATTATGCATTATATTTAGAAGAATAATGGCCTCTTTGCGCGCACCTTTCGAAAACTGATTTATGTATTCATGATTTATAAGGTCTAAAATCGGAACGCTTTTAATTTAAACGAAACATTAATATTGACAGTTGTTTAAAAATATTTACTTTTTTAAGTCGTTATTTGTTCGATTTATTGAAAGTCAATGTGCATGAAAATGCGATTTCCTTGAATTGATTCAGGATAACTTTTTGAAGACGTGCAGGGAATAAAACAATTTCCTTATGGAGATTACGCCGCGCAGTAATGTTTGCCTGGTACTGTCAAAAAGGATATTACCATTTTTAAATTTTGCATTGAAATCTAATAATATTTCTTTACTCTTAAATTTAATGAAAGTGTATGAAAGTTGGTTCTATATAGGATAGACTGTTAACTACTTAGTTACAGTTAAATGATGACATAGCTGGTGTACAAATGTCGTTCAGAACGGCACAATAATAATAATAATAATCGAGCCTATAAACGTCCCACTGCTGGGCACAGGCCTCTTCCCATATAGAGAAGGCACGAGCATTGATCACCACGCTTGCTCACTGCGGATTGGCGATTTCAGCACACAACGGCACAAAGCAATAATAAAAATCTATTGAGAGCATAAAGCATCACCAAAGTCTGATATTATGTTCCAATCGTTCTAAATAACATCTAAAACATATCTACCAAAACAAACATAATCCAGGTGTTCCCGCCTCCACTATAAACAAAACTTCATTCATCAAACTTGCTAAGTAAAATATCGCTAAGCACACAACGATACGCTTTTACTTACCGTTAGCACAGCTCTTAGGGAACACGAAACTATAAATCGATAGTACCTATGTATAGTTGGGACAGGTAGACGGTACGTGAGGTGAGCGCCATGCGAAGGATTCCATGGCCCTCGGAGCACCCCAACCATTACTATAGATTAGAATTATTAATACTCCTACCATACGGAGCGGCTATGCCAATTCGTTTTATATGAGGTCTTATTGACGGCGATTGAGAATGGCGTGTGAATAAGTTTTAATATCACCTAGCTTTGATAAAAAAATGTATCAATCCTGACAAATTGCTGTATAAGACTTGACTTATTATATCAAATGGAGCTGAGTAATAAACATAATATTTATACAATTATTCTACACGTATTAATTACAGCGTACCGGTTTTTTATGACATCTAAATGCAACCTAACGGATTATAAAGTTTTCCCTATACTTAAATTTAATTAAAAATGTAAGTTATCATAACTATAGCATGTACTCAAAATGTCGCTTTACTCAAAATCAATTACATTCATAAGTAATGCAACAAACAGTTACGTATATTATACGTATTAAATTGAATTGATATAACTTACTACAAAATCGATAAGTTCCACTTTCCGTCATATCATTGCCAGCAAATATTCGCAAGACATAATATTCTATAGTACTGTTATATATAATCTTAACAATAAATAAAGACAATAAGAAGCATGACCTCATTCCAATCATCAGTTGATCAAATGTCGCACACACCGCGCATTTTAATTATTGCACTACGTAGTTGCGTCAATTATAACGACTGGACCATTATAAGCATCGCTATTTATCATACAATAA
Source organism: Autographa gamma (assembly GCA_905146925.1). Classification (NCBI taxonomy): domain Eukaryota; kingdom Metazoa; phylum Arthropoda; class Insecta; order Lepidoptera; family Noctuidae; genus Autographa; species Autographa gamma. The sequence continues at coordinate 7,266,810 of LR989858.1, forward strand.
TTGAATATACTCTTGCGTAGTTAATAGACGTTGTAATAAATCTGTTGTAATGATTTCCGATTCGCATACCGATAGCGAATGTGCGTCGAAACTAAAGGATAGTGTTACGTTTGTCCTACTCCCACGACTACCAACTTAGTTGTGGGATTGCATAATGACAATAGACATACCTATCAAGCCAATAAATCCTTGAACATGTTATAAACAATTTAATTAGTTATAACAACTGATGTTAAGTATCGATCGATGTTTGTACTGCAATAAAATTATAGCACTGATGCATATGTATGTAAGTAATATGTAATGCTTGAATACTATGAGTGATAAACTTACATATTGGCACAATAACCGATCGACAAATCTTTTATAGCTGTCTATTCTATGGTCAAAGATTAATGGGAAGAAAGGAACATAGGTTTATATTTGCTTTGAAACTAAGAAAGCCGTCAATTTTAAAACCGAGGGATCGAAAACAGTTTAAATACCCACCTGAATCAAATAATAATGATTGAGTATTTAACGGAAAAACAAAAAATAAACCTGCCCTGATATACAAAAGGATTCTAGGAATGATACTTTAATGCTTCCCACCCCATCATATCGAATGGGTGGGTTCTTCGTAATTAACACCGAACCAGTAAAGCCACCTGTAATTCAGGGAGCCTAGCCGATGGAATACCGCAAATCGAATAGTGCGTCGAGTTCCACGGCCGGTTATTATTGGTGCGGGACAATATGCATGACCCAGTGGCGTTCAGTTTAATATTCAAGTGTCGCGCGTCCGCGGCGCACGCCTCGCTGTAATAAAAGCACGCTCCGACGCTTAACGAGCCCGACCGATGAGCTCCTTCGTATTTCAAACAAGGCGACCCAGTACGTGACCGCAACGAGGCAACAACTTAATTTGTGCAGTAACAAGAAGATTGTGAATTATTGGCCGCGTTAATGCTCCCTGTTTGAACACGAACCCCCGACGTCGTCGCCGTGATACCGTCCCTCGTTACAACAAATCTAAGAAACTTTCTCGCAAGACATCCTCATAAATGAATTTCTATTGATCGTTACGAGTCATGCGAACAAATTTAATTTCGTCTCCTAAAATTATGTAACTTATTAAATAGATGCCTAATTATATAATCAGATTCTCTTACAGATTATTTTGAGCAAAGAATATCTCCGTTTTAATGTTTTGTCCAAATACACTTTCCATTTTGTCCTTACAATGGTGAAAAAAGTTTGAAGAATTCAAACGTGACCAGCATCTGAATAGCTTAACTAAAGAAATTCGAGTCTATATAAATCATTGTATTTCCGAAACAACTATTCTGAAGTAAAACTAAGTACTGAATAGTACTAAGTGAAGAGTTAAATATATGCCCGGGCAGCAGATTCGAACTCAAACTTCCCTGGGTTCAAAGAAAGTTATCAGCAATCGAGGGCCCATTGATTGCGCACAAAGAGCCTTTCGTCTCGCGACATTCGAGTTCGATTTTCTGCTCACAATGCGGGCGTCGATTTTCGTCTTGCATTCTGGATTATACTTCCACGGTCCATTCGGTTTGCGTCTATATTGTTCGGTTCCCTCTGTTGCTTTGTCGCTACTTCTGCGAGTGCAAAATCGCATACTTTTATATTAAGCAGTTCGTAGACTACTTAACAATATCTACGAATTAATACATTGGTAGGATTCGTTAAGCTTTAGGGTGCGTCCATTTTGGCAGCCAGCCAGTTGGTTGCACAATACACAATGAACACTCACTACTGCAACTACTCTTAATTATTTTTCACACAGTAAGCAAGCACATAGCTGCCCTAAGCGATACCGGTATGGCTTATTACTTTTAAACCCCTTAATAAAACTAAAATAAAGCTTACGTATTGCAAGGCGGGTGAGTAAAACGTTGTTCAGGTATTTGAAAAATAAGTAGATAATGAAAAATCGTGTTAATGAAAATGCACTCGACCAATTTAAAGCCAGACGCATGGAATAGCACGGATAATTACCCTCCACGTTTAAAATTTCCTTTTTGGATGTTAAAACATCAAACGAGAACGTTTTGTCCTCTTTTGTCGGCAGACGATCGTCGGTAATCCGAGGTGCAAAGGCGATAGGGAGGCTGTGATCAGCGCATTGGAAAACAGTTATTCAACGTACAACGTCTATGTTTGCGTGGTCAGTCCAGTGTACTCAGCTGGAGCTGACCTTAGTGATGTGCTCTGATTTATAAAGCCCCAGGATGTCGTAAAATGTAGCTGTGCACGAGTGTCTAACGTGAATTATAGCAGCGATTACAACTGTCTCGTGTATATGTCACATTAATGTTTATAAAATCACTAAACCAATTTTAGATTTCCTAAACATATTTTCTGTCAACATGTCAGTATAAATTTGATTCATGTAACATACTTGGTAATATTTAAACACTATCATGTTTTTGAAGTCTTATTTTACGATTTATTTAAAAAGTTTATATGTTTTTTTTTATATTAACACTTAACTTTTGCGAAAATATCGTGACAGAGCTGTGACACATCTCGGAAGTTTTGCGAAAAGGTAAAAGTTGTAAGTCAAACTTTAGGCAAGCGTTACCTAAAAATTGTTTTAAAGCTGTAATACGCTCCCGTCAAAAAGCGAAAATCGACCAACAAATTCAATTAAAAGTTTTTACGGGTAACTCAAACCGAAGAACATTAGATAAAGCTCGATTAATTATTACTCTGTTAATGGACAAAGGAACCTCTTTGCAATGCCCGGCAAACAAGATTCCAACTGAACTAGACAAAAGCTTGAACGTAAACACCAATCGCTCATTGAAGCGACCCGTAAACGCGAAGCTTGGAAAACTATCCCTCCTTTTTCCCCGTTTAGTTAGAATATATCTATCTTTATCGTTCTGTAAGGGGAAATGCGGGAGCAGCTATTTGTTTTTACAGTCGAGCGCCGACGAACAAATTAGGTGGACAAACTGTTGAAACGGTCGAGGTGTCTATATTCCACTCTGCGGAAATTCTTCTCTTAAAATCGTTCCAGAGAGAATGTCTCCGCGATTGAACTCGAGCGAGGTAATAATTTTCTCTTCAGTTCCCATGGAGATGTTCCTTCGATCTGCGTATTATTGGCAGATACTTAAAGGATTTTCAACAACGAAAGCGATATCTTCTAGGTATACGAACATTCTATCTTTTGGCATTTTTCAGTTTATCTTTATTGCTTGTTTATTGCCAGCTTACAAGTTATTGGATTTTGTCGATATCTAAGTTACTATTATTTTTTAGGAAAACACTACATTGCTCTATAAGTTAAATTGAACAAAGATACATTAACCTATACAGCGTGAATATTAGGTCGTTGTTTTCCCGAAGCGAAATGAGTTTGTATCGGTCATACAATCGATTAATATATATAAAAAAAATTAGACTCAATAAATGGCGGATTAACAATTGTTATAAACAAAACTCGAAAGTGACTTCAACCAGTAGTAATACATCGCGCTATACCTACGCGGGCGGGCGCGCGCTTACCCCGAACGCCGCGCGGTTGTTGCACTTCGCGTGTAAATCAGCTGATCGCTACTCGTGATTTAATAAAACACAAAACCAATAAGTAATTCAAATTTTCGCTTCAAACTTTTACGGGCTTAGGATCGTCATAAATACTTAAAAAATCAAAATAGGTATCTTTAAAAAAAGTCGGAATTTGATAATTAAGTATTTAAGGCGTAGGTATTTAAAAATGAAATCAACTTATTTACAATGATTTTGATTACCTAACCTACTTTTAAATGTTTATTTACAAAGTACGAGTACTTACACTTAACGGTAGCGGAGTAATTGTTCGAAATGTAAACCACTACGTTCAATGCACAAACGAACACGTTATAACTGATTGTCTTTCAGTTTCATTAAAGTGTCTTTGTCACGTCTCACGATGTTAAAAGCGTCCACTATCGCACTTATCAAAGAGACGCGACTCTTTGATAAGTGCGATAGTGGACGTTTGGTGTTCCTCACGATACACCAAGTTCTTGAGCTCGAGCCACAAATAAAAGTCCAAGGGAGTCAAGGCCGGGCTCCTCGGAGGCCAAGGGTGTGGCTCGCCACGAAAATAAAATGATAAGGATGCAGTCCTTCTGTGTTGAGCACTTTCATCGCACCTTCATCACTTGACGTCATCGACGTTCGCGCACAGAACACTAACTAATAAGTAATAGGTACTAAGCCGTAGGCACAGAGCGCAACATTTGGCGGCATTCTATTGTGTTTCGGCGCTTGCCGCGTGCATGCAAGCTAATTTGTACCGTATCACCATGACCGAGAGCTTATTTTCCTCTGAACATTTATTATTGATTCTTTCTTTGTAAGTTTGCCGACAACACGTGGCGGCGGCGTGTGCGTTTCGTGTTACCTACAGGTGCCTACGTGATCTTTAGTGAGTGAACTACTATTGATTATCGCTCTTTCGAGTTTATGAATACTTTTTTAATGATTTGAAAAAAAAAAACATTATGTTTTTTAAGTTAAACTTTGTATTTCGATAGTACTACTGATGGGTAATCGTCCTGCCGCGGGAAAACAACCATTCAATTTTCACGGTGTATATGTGTATTTCAAGGATTTTATGTGAGTGAGGTGCCCCATCGCAGGACATGGCCCACCTTTTGTCCTGCCCGTCCTGCACTACCACCTACACTCTCCAGGACATGATGGAGGCCAGCGACCGAGCCATCCAGGTTGCATCTTTTTGGTCAGAGAGAATTTGAAAGTTGGATTTTTGACTCGAGAAGAAGAAGAAAGATTTTATAAATATTTAAACTAGTAATAATACTTGAGACAAATTGCTAACAATTTAAAGGAAAAAAAGTCTTTTAAGAAATACAATTTATTGTGTGCATGCTCCTAAAAATCATAACTTAATTTTCTTAATGATGTATATTCACAATTTTCATGTAATATTAGTACATTTACCCACAAAATGAGCATTAACGTAAATGTTTTCCCTGTGGACTGTATTAATACACTTACGAAGAACTTGTAGCCATTAGGGATTCAGATTACTAAAACATTGGTCTGCGATCTTACAGCAGTGTTGCTACACCACTCACGGACGCATTGGTAAAGTAAGGTTCGTGTGAAACAGCATATTGGATCTAGAAATATACTTTAAATTCTCTTATTTACTGGTTCGAGACTCTGGAAATGGTTCACCTAAACAGTAAATTTATTAGAACTACATTCGGGAAATTTCAAAACATTTTGTAGTTTAATAATAAATATTAGATAGAGAACTGAAATACCCTTTAAAGGCAAATACTAAAGACAATTCAATATTAGTGATTCTATTTGAAGTCTTAATTTCAAAGACCACAGAACAATGGTACGAGGAATAAAAATCAGGCTTTGTTTTATTTGAGCACGGCCGGGAAATACAAATAGTCCCTAACAGGAATGTTTATGAGAGTCCTTTCATTAAATTTATTGTAACTGAGTTGGCACTTTAACAGATAAGCAGTGCTTACCTAGAGATTGAAGTACACAATCCGAACATATCTGCAGGCTCATAACCGAGTCTTGTACATTTTACGAGGACTCTTGTTAAAATACAGTTAAGATACGATTGAAAATAGAATACGGCTCTATTGTAGAGTTCTTTTTAGAACAGATTGATTTAATCCTCAAAAAATGTATAAACGCGATACAAATAGGAAAAAAATACATTTAATATTTTGTGCACAATACTACAGTAGTATTTATAAATATTTCGGTATACATGAACCACGTTATATCAGACTCAAGGGAGCCTTTGCCGCGTCGCGTAACTTTCGCTGACGAAATGTGAACGAACCGTTCAACAAAAACTAGTTACAGGTTTCAGGAAGCCATAGCAGTGTTGTCTGCGAGGGCCGATAGCCGACCGGCACGTATCATCCGACTTGCCACCCGATCGCTCCGGATACAGGGGAAAACAATCGATCGATGTTTTTATTATGCTTACAACGAGTAATAGGCGTTTTTGTCACTATGTAGTAATGGTCAAAGCTCGCTAATATTTCGAAGACAAGTAGTAGTTGCTTTTTGGATTTCTAAATATCTCTATATCATGTTATTTGTTTAACCTTAAAAGGTCGCAAAACAACTAAGAATCACAAAACACTGCACACATTAAATTCCAAGCTATTAAACTTTATTTCAAAACCATAAACTTAAGTATCGATATCGCAATCAGAAAAGATCCTCTATAAAGTAGGTAAAAGTAGATTGCAGGAAATAATTTTATTACACGCAATTGTTCAACGAAAATAGACGGTGGTGTCGGGACTCGGGCGGTAGACCCGCCGGCGCCGCCGAGTCGCCGTCTGGAGCCACCAGACGAGCGCACTCCCCGTAACCCCGCGCGGCTACACACGGAACGTCAAACTTCATTGAGATTGTATAAACGAACAAATAAAAAGATTAACTCGAAAAGAGCGAACGTTTAAAAATAGATGATTGCGAACTTTTCCGTACTCAAAATAAATTACATAATTTAATTATTATATGAAACGTTTCCAAAACCGGCTTCATCGTAATTGAGTTTGAAAGGGCTTATGACAATGCGACGAAGTAAAAAACATTTATTTTAAAAATGAGTTACTAAAATAACACATAGAGAACAGGGGCTATAGAGGAAAAGCCAGGAATGTATTTAAAACAACAAACAAAAATTCGTCATACAATTTCCTTCCCAAAAGATAGAAACCAAAAGCAAAAAGCCGTGGAAACAATTTCAGAATATACTGGATCCATTTTTAATCCGTTTTCCGATGTCCAATACAGGCGCAAAGGTTGGGACTGAATAAGGACGCACATGTTGCTCCACAGCGGGGCTGTAGTAAGTTGGTACAAGCAAGCAATAGTGAACCGCATGAATGAATGCATCCACGCTATGTGAGCAAAGGACCCTGTTTATAAACCAACCCCTGTGCTCCGCCGCGCGCCGGACCGACTCACATCAAAGCGAAGTGGGAAATCAACACTAACTTGTCAAACAATGGAAACTGGACACAGACAACTGTATTTATTTGGCGGATTCATTATGGAAAGGATTTACACAAAAAGTGCTGAACAACGTTTGTACGACTAACAACATTGGTAAGGTTTTGTTTTGTCGCTTATTTATGATGTCGAGAGATTTTTGTTAGTTTCACAAAAAAAGGTAATTCAGCAAACTATAGAACTTTTTTTTTATTAGAAAGCATATTATTCTATGTATAACAAAAAAAAACTGTATCATGCGCATTCTGATGGCCTTATGTAGATCGAAATATTTTCTTGACTCAAATCTGTATGAATAATGTATACCTACTATTAATGCTATAATAATAAGATCAATATTTACAATATGAAGTTTGCACTGTTAAATGTTCATCAGATGGATATCATCAAAACAATTTATTTTGAGTTCAAGAATTTCATACGAATCATGTAGATATTTTTGCCAGGTATAAAATTATAACGGTATCTAAACATGAAAAGCATCTGGAACACAGAAATGTCACATAGTTTCGACCTGATGATTATTGCTATTATAAGTACTGCGTTTATCTTCGCAGTTCAAATATTCATTACCTACATTCTTGATCTCATCTACATAATATTACACTTTTCATTTACACATACATCTTATTATCCATTCTTCACTTCACGGGAACAAAAATACAAGATAATGTAACAATAAAACAAGCTATTTATAAAGCTGTCCGCTCAGGAGAGCGGCTGAAAGCGGTGAAGCGAAATCTACTCTATTTGTCTCGGCTAACACAACCGCTGGCCACTTCTCTCGGCGCCACGCCTCCTCCTAGTTTCATCATCATCATCATCCACAGCCTTTTTCCTCCCACTGCTGGGCATAGGCCTCCCCTTTTTCGTGCCATAATATACGGTCCTGTGCCAGCCTCATCCAGAGACAGCCTCCTAGTTTGCGTTAAGGATTTTATCGCTTTTTCTCTAGGGTTGTTACTCCTTCCCGTTGACGTTACGGTTTAGAAACAACCAGTTTAACTCTAAGAAGATTTTTTCAGAGATTACGTACTTATTTCAAAAGATTCACACTACGCCTATTGACATTTATATTTCGAATTGACTTAAATAGAAAACAAAAGTGAAACAATACGAATCCTTAAATAATCAACGCGTAAAATTAATTATTTATTCACCAACTCAATTCGACGTAATTGCAGAAAACAACCCGCGATTCTGCCCGGAAGTGACATGGCGCCGCGTAGCCTGTAGAGTTGCTTTTGAAATATCGATATCAATTTCAAAATAGGATCTTTAAGTCTGAAGCAATAGAGCCTACAATATAATGATAGGTGAGAGCGATATAATCTTTCGATTCGAAGTCGCCTTTGTCGCGAGGAAAATTTCCTTTTATTGTGTTAGCGAATGCTTATTGTATATCCGAACGTTTTCCCCATTGTAACAGCTACGGAGCCGCACCTCTTCGGTATTACTTTACAATTGTAAGATGACAAATAGCTAAAGCGAAACGATACATTAAGTCCTCTTCGAAAGGGGAATTTGGCGCGTTCTAGTTTCTATTGTTAATTTACGAGAACCGTGAAAATGAATTGTAGGAGGGGTCCGGATACCGATTTCGATTGTCAGATAGCTCGACTATAATAATTAATTCTGTAGTTTTCTTCCGCTGTTCTTAAGAAATGACATAACAATTTATTAGTAAAGGAAAATAAAAAGATGACTGACCTCTTCCTCAGTGGTGGCGGTATTGACGGAGTCCATGCTCTGACACAGCGCGAGCTCCATGTTCTTGTGTTGCGGAGAAGCAGGTCGGGGCGAAGGCTGCTGCGGCGGCACCAGCGCGCCTTGTGTCGCTCCTGCCGCCTGCTGCGCGCCTGCGCCGCCCGTAGCTGCAGGGCTCTGCGCCGCCTGCAGACTCTGAGCCGCCTGGAGGCTCTGGGCTGCTTGTAAGCTCTGCTGAGCTTGAAGACTTTGTTGCGCTTGCAAGTTCTGCAGCGACTGATGGGCCAGATTCAACTGGTGCTGCTGCACGATGCTTTGCTGCACTATGCTCTGCTGCACTTTGATGTGTTGGTGCACCGCGAGCTGGTGGATGGGGTGGAGAGAAGACGGGGGTGCGGGGTATGGAGGGGAGAGCCGCTGGCGCTTCACTTGCGCACTCTGCAGCGCTTCGTGCAGCCTCTTCACCGGAAGGGGGCTCTGGCCGAGGTTATCCACGGCTGTGGCTGGGCGTGCTGGCAGAGTCACGTGACTCTGGCGAGCACCGACTATTGCAGCGACAGGCTATGGACCGCGCGCGACGCGTCGCGGTATCGATATCGACGTATCGACAATGGCGCAACTCTACGCTCGTTGTGGTACGCGATTTTAATTGACTTATCAATTTAGATAGTTAAAGAACTGCTATTCGCGAATGTTTTTTAAATTAGCGCCGTAGCACTTTTGCTTTCATCCGCAAAAGTTGATTCTCTGCTTGTAAACCACTCCTGAAAAGAAAGAAAAAATAGTTAGACACTTTAAGTAAATAAGTTAATGCTACTGGTAAATATCAATTGTAAGAGGCAATGATGCGACGCATAATGAACACCCTTATTTAAGTTTTTCAAACGTTTTATAAATATTATTAGATCTAATTTGAAAAATAATCCTCCTTGAACGCGAGTACGACAACATGATGAGTACGTTTCATCGAAAAATATATCGTATCACTTATACAAAGACTTATGAGTGCCATCTTGCCATCTCAAGGAGCTTACTTTTACAATTTAATTACGTACTTATTTCCATCTTCAAACCAAATAGGTAAATAATATAATGTTAATCACCAGCCGCTGTACAATATGAACATGTTTAAGTACGTACAAGTTTTTTTTTATAAATACGAGCGATCGTTGTGAAAATCAATAAGTTCGACAAGCCCACAAAAAGACACTCATTCTCATTTTTTGCTCATGTCAAATAAGGTTAGTAGCGTTCGTCTATATTTCTTTTATATAGGTAATACCTTACTTGAATAATTGATTTAAGCTAAACTTTAAAGTATGTCTGTAAGTACATAGTATCATCATCTATAGTTTCTACGCAAATAATATTGATAAATAAAACGTGAAACAATTTACAGTGTATAAAAATAGATATTTTTATATCATGTCAAAGAGTACCGATTGCTATTGTGTGGGATGGAGTCAACCATTTAAACGGTTAGTCATCGCAACAAGTATCTAGAATCGTCTAAATTATGGACTAGACTGATGATATCAGTACAATAATTTACTTAAGCGACGTACTACTCTAGTAGGTCACATTTTGCAATCGACCAGTATTTTTAGTGAATAAAAAAGGTTGAATCAACCACACTGATAGTCATAGTCAAAAATATATCTCTACCTTAAAAATGTGTTATTATTTACTAGAATACACTACAAACAGAAACTTGAACACAACTTGTCGTTGTCTTCAAAGGCGATACTAAAACCGGACGTAGACTTAATATGTAACAATCACGTGTAAGACCATTAGTTTGTCCAAGGTTGCTTTTTGCTTTGAAGCCGTGACTAAGCCACGATTGTAAGTAAAAAAACTCATACACATTCTCAAAAACGATCATACATATCTCAACTTAAATTACAGTGACGTACGCACAATGTAAGGCCATTTGAGAGCGACGTTTTAATGTCCCTGATATATATATAATAACAGAGTTCCTCTGCACATAATCTATTAAAGTTACACAATAATAGAATCACAATGAGTTATTATCGGACAAAGAAACTGAGATACATTTTGTTGCAGACTTTAAGTCAAGTGTTTTGTCCTTACTGCGACCGCAAAATTACTTAATTGTGTTCAACTAAACGTGTGAACTTATCAATGTTGTTTTGTAAACTAATTACCTTTTGGACAGAATAAATTGACTGAGAAAAAACATATAAATCAAACTTGACTATAAGATGTTAACTAATTATGTTCATTATATTCGTTCTATTTAAGCGATAGTACACTTAAACAATAGTATCCTGACATACATTTCGTGCAATATATTCTAATCTATCACTGTCTATTACAATTAAACGAATTGCTCGATAGTGTATGTGTAACTTTATCAAAGTAAAGATGGACCAAAATAGAAACGTGTTTAAAATTTAAATAATGCAAATATTCTCGTGACTTGTCTTTTACCTCAAACTTTAGACACTGTAATTATCATTCGTATTGCAAATCGATTTCATTTACAAGTTCTTAATTCCAATCAAAGCTCCAATCATTTACAAAAGGCCAATATTTAATGTTATTGATTTGTAGTTTGTTATTGTTGGAATAGTTTGAAAAGGTCAAGACCTGTTTAAATGAAATAAACATTTGCTTATTTCCTTTTACACAACTTTGCAAGTATTATACAAAAGCTAATAGTTATAAAGAGGACAACAACATGAACTTTCATTCATTCGACAACAGATTTGTATTCCTAGTTTCAGTCCGATCTCCCTGACAAAGGAACAGCAATACTGTCGTGAAACTTTCCAAATATATTTGAAACTTATACATGTTTCAACGAATTTTATCTGAACCAAATACTGACCGGCACCTAATACGCAACGTAAACCGAACAAAGTTTTAATACTTGAAAAGTACATACGCGCAGAAAAGTACATGCGCGCAGAAAAGTACACACTCGCAGAAAAGTACACCGTGCAATATTTCCTACTTCGCTGAATACTTTAATCCGGTCGTGTATTTATGCTGCGGTGGTGTCGGTAAATAAGTCCCGGCCAACTCTTACAGTTTCCATTTGTTATAACTACTAAGTCCGGGACTTCGACGGGACTTTGTACCTACGGGATTTGAAGTTTGGAATAAGTGATAAGTAGATTGAAACGGACGAATCATAACGATAATTAACCTTTAAGAATATTTTGTACTTCGTGATGATATAATATAAGAAAACATAAGATTGATAATAATATAAGATTAAACAGCTGGGTGTACGTGTAAATGTATGTTTACTATATGCCTCTCCTTTAAATTCAACAGCGTTCCACACTTTTAAAAAAATATTCTGTTATAGATACTTCAGTTGCTTATATAATCTAACAGCGTTTTACTTATAAAATTAAACGACCTACCTGACAATAATAGTATAATAATAATTATATTTGCATAAGGTGTTAACAGTTAATCAGTCAAGATACTTATCTATAGGAAACGACGTCGGATTAAGATCATACGATGCTTCCAAAAGTTTTAATTAAACCAACTGGGATCAAGTAATATTATTTCTGCGAGATATCAAAAAATATATATTTAAATGCCATATAGATGGCACATAAGCTGGCATGCTTTTTTAAATATTGTAGACAAATATTAATTAATATAAAGCAGCCCCATTAAAAATAAAACCATTCAATTATTTTAATTTATAATCGTCAAATTATAGGAGTATTAAAAACAGGTAATAAATAGTCATTGGACCTTTTTAATATTTGTTTCTCAAAAGTATTCGTGTAAAAATAAGCAATTAACAGTCCTTAGATTGAAATCCCATGCATGACTTCATTATAATATATCTTCATTACCTACGGTGTCATCATAGAGGATACATTCTGCCTATAAATTAAATTACATACGTGTAAACAATGTCATCGTTTTATTAACCGATGTTAAATACTGTGAATAAATTATTCGATAGGACGGTAACGTCATTATTGATAACGGAATAAAATCAATAAGCGCGCCTCGATGAAGTGAGAGCAACGTTTAATTCGCTCCATTCGCTGTACTGATCAAATAAATACGCGATTTAACATGCCGTGTTCCGCAATGCTATTAATACCTTACACAAATCTCTTACTATATTTAGTGCCGACGGAAGCCGTTCAAATTTCACGAATAACCTGATTAGTGTTAACCATACACTATGCCAATTATTGTTTATTAGATTAACTATCACCTAAACTATTGCTTTATACTTAATCTTCATTAAATAATTATTCAGGGTCTATCCCAAAACCTTAAAGTTAAATCATGCGGTCAACGCACAGTATTCATATTGCCTCAACAAACTCCTTTAATTTAATTTGAAAACTATGGGGTCGTACACAAAGAAATAGTTTGGTTTGTTAGACGAGCCCTCGCAACGATGCAAAGGTGTAGTTGTGGCTCAAGTTCGCAAACCAGACAAAAACAACCCTTATATTATGAGACAGGTCGAGGGTAACTTCATTAAAATACGGACATAAAAAAAAAAATGCTTTAGACAAGCTTTTTCTCCGGCCTTTTGTGTAAAGCATAAATTCTTTAGATCAGATCGTTATAAATAGCGAGATGAAATCGTATACAAGTTGACTAGTGCCATAAAATTAAATTCAGTTCAAAACATCGTTAGCATCGTACCGGTTATGGCATCATGCTCTTGCAATAAAAGCAAAAATAATGACTTTATAAGATTATCATTACAAATAAAGTTGTTTCAATTAAATAAAATATATTAGAAGAACATAACAGTTACCTAAATAGATGACGTAAAGCTCAAGATTTAATCACTTAAATTACGCATTATGCTTAAATTATTTGATGTAAATTACAGAAATGACACAGTTTTGAAAGATTTATAGATACGTGCGGTGATTAACATGTGAATTCATTTTAAAATTACTCTATTTGTAAAAAGAGTAAACTGCTTTAGTATGCGAAATAGAATTTTAATGGTCAATATTTCAATGTAGGTATACTTTGATGGACTTATGGGTTACGTAAAGTGTTTACTACCTACATAAATTTAAAAAACCTTCTCTCAAATATGAGAACATGTAAAATGTGATTAGCACTGGTGGTCCAAAATAAATATACGAACATGTAGGCTAAAAACAATAATGGCGGACAATTCGAAGCTATTCCATAAATGTGGCTACAAAACAAGTCCATTCAATTAACAATGTAGGCCTGACGACCGATAGAGCCATTCGCGTAATGAAATTTGGACAGAACATCGAGCTTGGGCTATTTATAATGACTTTTTACCGGTCAGCATCTAAAATGTAATTTCACGTCCTAAACGCTTTCTCCTAGAAAATTAGTGCAAAATGAATTTCGTCGAAAACATTCGTGAAAAGAACTTTCTCTGCAATTGTGTCTAATTAGTTACATTAACAGAGAAATTAGCGTCTCTTCGTACCGAATTCAGAGTAATTCAGAGAGAAATGAACCTTTGTTACACGCGGGCCCATATTCATAGTGAGCAGAGCATCCCGCAAATTGAATCTAATTGCCGCAACGAAGTGTTGAATCAGACGGTCGGCCCTGGCGAAGCTGTGGCCTAAATTGCACCTATTTACCCATTTAGGATCAGAAATACTGAACACCCACAGACCACCTGTTTATGGAATGAAATTTTCACGAGACGGTGACATCAGCTGTCGCGCGACCGTCTTCATTAAGTGCCATCTGCCCCTATCGTGTTTGCTCTAGACTAGACAATTCAACTTCCGATCATAAAAAACTCAAGTACTAAACGACAACGAGGACTGAAGTATAAATGAAAACTGGGAAAAATCTGTTTTTGCTTTATTAGTATCAACTACATACCTACACATAAGTAAATTTTAACGTCATGTATGACCAGACTACAATTGCCCAAATTTTGTTTAATTTTCCTATCAAGTATAAAGAAATCGACTCTCTCACAGAAATGGTTAAAACTCCATAATAATTACCAAAAAGTGTTTCTATCTACTTTCTGTTTCAGTTATATAAACAAGTTTTTGTTAATGCTATTCGCATCAAGTGCGATACCAAAAGCCATAAACTCCAAAAGATAATACATTAACAAACAATTGACTAGAAAATTAAAATATCGCAGTATCGTGTTTGGTAGTCCTAACTCAACACGGCAGGCCATCAATTCGATCGTTTAAAAGGTTTTTATGTACATTTTTCCATTTGTTTAAGACACGTGCTCAGTATGCTGTAGAAACACGTCATCCTACATTGAATTAATCACCTAAATAGATTTTATTACCGCAAATATTTACATTTGCAGTAAAGTGATGTCTGTAACCAGCGCTCCAGTTTATTTCTGCGAGAGAGGCGATTGCTCCTTCCTTTTCTACTTTATTCTAAATTTTGTAGACACGTTAAATATTGTGTTTTATTATGTTCGAACTTCAACATGTCAGTGATTATGTGATTACAAATTAAAACGTGTGAATAACGGTCATTGGTTTTTGGACTGGCAGGTTTCATAAAACCGTAGTTTGGTGATGTACTAACGGTTGATGCATTTGTCAAAAAATATATTATTCCTGATTAAAAGTCAAATAATTTTCTCTCGGTGATAACACATTACATTATTAATTTGCAAAAAAAACATAATAATATGATTATAAACAAAGTTTCTTAATGACAGATGAATGTTTGAGAATCATCTTTGAGTGTCGTCTAATGTGTTCAGAATTATCCAATAGTCAAAATAGTATTATTTCATACATCGCACGCGATATTCTATGTGGCATCATGTCTACATCAAATAAAGCTGAAATCAGATGTTTATTTATAAAATGTATAAGTATAACCACAACTCGACTACCAGATAATTAGTATCACGTCGCCCACCTGTGGATATCAATATCATACTAAACTGAATAAAATCATTTGTAACATTTTGCTGGTCATTAAACGACGGGCAGCGACCACTGCAGGCGGTTGTAGTGTTGTGAAAGAGGCCACACCGCGGAAACATGACAAAGCAATATTTTTTATTGCAAATCAATGCTATCCGATCGTTTTCCGGAACACACAAAACAAATTGCTAGTCGGCGAAAATCCTATCAAAGCTATTTTATACCTATGCGCCATGCGATGCGACACGTTTTTGATGTCTCTTGCCAAGTGTTCTGTAACTGTTACCTTTGATTTTTTTTCTGTCTATAAATCGATTAAGAACGTTTGCCGTTTAAACAGAAATTCAGTATCGGCGTAGCACAGGAATCGATCTTGAAGATAATTTTATTGCTGGTTAACGATTTCACATACCTTAAGGAAGTTTAAGACTTTCTCAACAGATTTATGGCATCCTGTTTAATATTTACTTTACATAATATTTATAATAGTTTCCATGCAAAGTATAATAAATATTTATCATTCATTAAACTACTACCAGAAATTTCTCGGTATGTTACTACAAATATTATTTCCTCTTAAATAACCATTTATCTTGAATAAACGTGATACCATTGGTATCGTTAATGTAATTTTCATAGGCTATTAATCCTCACTAATAAATTTAATGTCAAAATGTTTGTTCGTAAAATATACCTGCAAAGGTCACAAAAGTATGACCAGAACACATCAATCTATATTTAGTCAGGTCTATAATTAATTTAACAAGCGGCTATTAGCCGCCCTTATGGAGTACAGTCATGACACGAAGTGACGCAACGGCCACAATAGCAGGCCTTGGTACGGGCACAACCATTTGAAACGGGCTCGCAGTAATTATACTAACCAAATACTGACCAAAATTGATCTCCAAGTAAAATGTAATAAAAACATATCATTTTGAAAAACTGTATGCAGAACCAACGACAAAAAATATGATAAACAAACTTAAAGCAGTTTTCAGTGACTCATAAATAAGACGCGAATATATTTACATCGTTGTTTTTAGAACAGAACTGGAAATATAGCGTCTGAATTATCTGCTGGATTTCGTAATACTGACTTTGACCCAAAAACATTTAACAACTTTGTTGAGGAGGATGGAATAATTTACTTGCATTACTGCAATTTTCAAACCAATAAGTGACAAGTGGAATCGATACGAACGAAGAACAATATATCCGATGACACTTCTAGCATCAAAGACTTCGTGACTAAACAATTTAATTTTAAGAAAGACAAGACAAATTCTTCAACATTTAATAAAAACAAGAGAGAAACGATATGTACTCAAAAATGATTGAAATTCAACCTCTAAAAATAAATTGTTATCGGATGAAAAAAATTAAAGCAATACTAAGATCGCGAAGAACACGTATAAGTGAAAGATATAATTAGGAATTGTCGAACATCTAGAAGCAAAATCTCAATCGAAGACAATTATCGCTACACTCGTACTTTCAAGTAGCCAACGAGAATGGCAACGATTAGAAAATTGTACTGTTTGCAAAAAAACTTTAGCAAATTTCACAAGGCATGAATTGTTTCTAATTCGAAATACCAATAAGCAATTTGTGCACTAGCCACTTGCTTGTAGTTAACATTGTTGACATTATGTGATTACGAATACATTCCTTGAGAACATTTTCCATCCAAATATGGGAACGAAAGAAAACAGAATACATTAGCTGTTTATTTTCACACGCACGTACATACCATAAAAAGTAAAATAGATATAATAGCAACCTTTCACAGTGATGCTTCAATTTAACTAGAAAATTCTGGACTTGTACACGGTGGCATCTTTCTGCAAGAATCAGCGAAAAAACTCAACTAATTTATAAAAAAAGTTTAAATAGTTGCGCCTAGCCCTCAAAGTGCTTCAATCCACACTGGAGAATACTTCCATTAACTCAATTAACCTCTTATTTCTTACGGTAGGGAGTCTAATGGTCACGCCGCTATTTTAGAGGTCATTTTCATTTATTGAGATCAATTAGTTAAAGCTATCGTGGCAGGACGCCGCGGCATATCATAAATAATTTATTTCTTCTTGTCGATAGATTGAAGCATAGAGAATTGGTTTCATTGTGACCTCAAAAATTATCTGGGACATTATTTGCTGTGTTGTCGAATTGTGTTGATTCCGTCGATGCCTCAGCACACATTATTCATGTTTGTACGTGTCTATCTAACGATGTTGACGTTTATTCGATCGTGGCGAGGGTGTTCATTCGTCTGTCTTGCATTTACCATCCACCGTGAAAAAAGTGATCCATTTACATCAACTTCATTTCACAAATGCCACATGCCACTGACTTTCAATGCAAATAATTCGTTAAAAGATTAACTAACAGCACTGGTCTTGTTAGCTCGTGTTATGCAAAATCTTTGTAACAAGAGCCATTGTTTACGGCTATTGTAACTGATATTGCGAAAGAATGCCATCAATAGCAGTATCATCTCAAATACAATTCGGTAACGAAACAATCAGTGGCATTAACAATGATGCGATTCGCCTCATGTTATTCTTATACACTTGTATTTGATCATCAAGTTAGAATTATACCACCTGTAATTTACGTTTTAGAAAAGAAACAATTATATTGTTCTAGAACTTCGAACCTTTTTTTCTAGTTTCTGTATCACGCAATTGGATTACACTAGGTATAACTGGACTGATATGTATTTAATAAATTAGTACACATGCAACTTTCTCGGCATAAAAACTTTATTTTCAGTTGATACGATGTATCATATCTTCATTTTCGTCATATTTTTTTTGTTTTCAATGAAGAGCTTCCATTTTCTCAAGTGCTGACAAGTTTACAAAACTTTTTTTAAACACTTTCTTGCTTGCCTTTCTAAGTTGCAAAATTTTGTTTATTACCCATAGAATCAGGCAAGTTAGTGGTATGATAAATAACTGTTACATATGTATTTTCTCATTGTTTGGATTCAGTACAATGCGTAGTGGTTTCTGAAAGTGCTCCCGCTGTCGATACTTGGCAGTAATTTCTACGTTGCTATTGTTGTGAGCCTCGCTTTTGTGACTTTTGTGTATCACATGAATGACATGACGACGCGTGTTTCTCATTTCGAGTCTTATTTTCTTAGAATAACTTTTCCTTTTTGTGTAACTTACATCAGTTTATCACAATAATGTAATCCATCCCGTTCATAAGCTAGGCTCTCTTTGAACTCTTATAAGATTCCGATAAGTTTTAGCTTCTGTACTTGCACAAGAGTGGCTAACATTAACAGTTTGTTAGGCTTATCTAAAGCGGCGCAAACAATTAACGGATCATAAATTCATATCGTGACTAATAAAGAGTTGCGCGCTTTAACAAAACTTTGATAACATAACAACGCTACTATGTTTAAATTTACTAGCAAATAAACTGTAGGTAACTGTGTGATTATTAACCTGGCGGTTTATACAACAATACCTCCGTGGGAAATATTAATAAAAGCGAAATTAACAACGCGCCAACAAGTGCATCAATTAATACGTTGCATCCGATTGCCTTTTTCAAACAAGAGTCTCCGTTACCTAGAAAACAATAGCACATCTCACAAGCACAAACACTGCATTCGTCGGAAAACGCACATGCACAATTTTCCGAACACCGGTTACGGACACTGCGTCGGTCGCGTCAGAGCAAAGGGCGGCACGTACAAGCGCTGCCTCTGCGCGCGATAGACTGACGGCTCTCGGGCGGAATTACGAGCGAGCGGGACGCGCGGCGGGCGTGCCAACACTCTGCGCGCGCATAACGCCTCTCTGTCCTACGCCCGCGGCTCCCATACGGTCGTTTCGCTCCCACACGCTAGAGCACACCTTTAGGTCCCGAGACAGGTGTTCCTATCCCTGTGTGCGTCCAGATATGGCTGGCTTCGCGTGTATGCGCGCTTCCTGCGGCGGCGGATCGTTTTTTATGCCCGGCAGAAATTATAAAAAGTAAATGGAGGGAAAATTAAATAAAACGTTTACAATGAAGCGTTTTCCTGTGCGCTTTCAATGATTCAGTGTGCGCTATTTTTCAGGGTGGATATCATCAGTGTACACAGCGAGCCTGATTACGGGGCTTTTTACGGATGTTTGAGTGATGTAGGCGGGCGTAATTAGGCACGGGGCGGAAAGGTATATTGATTGCGGTGACGCGGCTTTGTGGAAAAATCGATATTTTTGTATTAAAGGTGGCACGCGATGTGTCCGGCCCGTGCGTCCGTGGATGAGTAAACCTTCGTATCGATCCCAAACGCCAACAACTTTCGACCCTAGTTTATGGCGCGCACTATAACTTGAGTCACACTTACCTATGAACGTTATCGGGATCGCTTTGGCTGAACGAAACGTCTTCATAAAATCCTATACGACTAGAGCTCTAAAACCAAATATTTATCGTTTTATACAGTCTTAACCCTAGGTAAACCTTCAATATCATAGCATTTCTGAAACTAACTTTAAACTCTAGCAAACAAGAAGATACTCTAATATAAACTAACATAATTTGATTCGATGAGTCATTCAAACATTTGAACGAACTTAAAATTGATTCCAGACCCATTTGAAACTAGACATTCTGAAGTACAAACTTAAACATCTATTTTCCACCAATATTTTACGGCATCGACTATTAATAAGGTCAGTATCTAAACTTATTCCCAAATCGCGTTAAATTTTTCATGCGTTGCGGTTTCGTAAGCCACGTACGGCTATAAGACGCGGGGTTTAAACATCGGAACAGTGCATAACTAGGAGCAAGCCGCAAGCCAATCGTATCTCAGTGGCCGCAACTTGCCCGCACTTTACTGTCCACCTATGCTCTGCTAATTACTTTGATAAAGACTTTGGTTGGGCTAAATTCTGTTTTAGTAACCAAATGGCCAAAAAAATACAAAAGAGAATCTAGTTGAAATAGTGCTTGTTATGGAAACAGGGGGTTTTTAGGTAAAAGAGGCATTAATCTACCATCCCAGATACGTAAACCGTTTTGACAGGCGGATTGCCATTGACAGGAGCCAATGAAAATTTGTTAATCCACGTGAAAAAACTTTTTGAACCTCTACTCAATAAAACATGGAAGTGGAAAATACTGATATTTCTAAGCAATCAAATTATTA
Source organism: Autographa gamma (assembly GCA_905146925.1). Classification (NCBI taxonomy): domain Eukaryota; kingdom Metazoa; phylum Arthropoda; class Insecta; order Lepidoptera; family Noctuidae; genus Autographa; species Autographa gamma. The sequence continues at coordinate 7,287,606 of LR989858.1, forward strand.
TTTGACTTTTAAATCTAACTTTTTAATACTTTAAAGCTAAATTATAAAGTATTCAGAAAACAAAACGTACTGAATTGAGAGTAAATAAAATCTGCGTAAAGTATCTACAAAATAAAGTGATTTAAAAAAAATGAGTAATATTTGTTTGTAGCATGGAGCTTTCATTTTCCATAATTTCATGCAATTAACAGCGCTGGTCACTAATGAAATTTTCTGCATGAGATCACAATACACAATTTCGACCAGGTTTCACAACTCTGGCTACTTAACCCGTAATTGATATTTTATATAATTATTTAAATTAATAATTAAAATATCATGCATTATCCATGCTAAAATATTGTGTCTGGACGATTTTCCTCACAAAAACGTGCTTTGGGATTCGAAAGTCCTTTAAATTTTTCTTAAAAAGATGAACGTATGTTGAAAATCAAATTAAAAAAAAAATGAAAACTAAGCTTGTACCGGCAAAATAGTTTATGAGAACTAAAAAGTCGTGTACAGTAAATAAGTTGTCGCTACAAAGGGTCTGCGTTTTTATATCGAACTAAGCCATTTGATTTCACAAATACTGCCATTCGTTTGTCGAACCTTATGTAATATACAAAAGAAGTTTTTTCTCAGCGTTCGCGGCTCCGAAGCAGCAAACGTAATAAATTATACTCTTTCAGAAGAACATGCCACGTTTTGGCGAGCATTGCTTTTTTCTATTAAAATGAAATAAGAGGCAAAAGGTTTCCGAGTCGAGTGACTAATGTACTGAAGTAATAAGCATACTTGAGAATATAATTTAAACGCGTTAATTCATAATAGGATTTTTGAACTGTTTGCAATTTTTTGTATTCTTGGGCTTCTAACTGTTACAAAAATGTTTTCTATGTAATATTTTATATTCTACCGTAGATTATGGTTATATTAAATGAAGTTTATTTTATAATAGGTCCAGTACTGTAAAAACAAAAAGATATTTTAAACAAAAGTCCGGTGAAGCAGTCAAAGCCTGCGCTCAGGCTAACTGCAAAGATCTCTACCAAAAAAAATATATATATTTTAAACAATATTCCTTAATTACATAGAATTATCGTTCCCTATTAAGTTAGAAATGAAAACCTTTAAGTTTAAGGCAGGGGAAGATGGGCTCTGTACCTTTTATCTAACCCATATTATACTACATCATAATCACTGCTCAAGTAATAAAGAAAAACCGTTTCGGCCCTTCTTAAAAAAGAACTTTGGAGCGAGTTTAGAAAATTATTATTAAATTCACGCTCGTGTTTTGTTTTTTTACTAGATCGGCAGTCAAGTGCTTTTTTCCTTGTCTTTATGTTAAGGATGACCTTTTTTAGTGATGGTACTTACATTTATCAGTATAAATTTATCGCAATAGTACTTACTGGAGTCACAGAAACATGCAAAAATGTTTAAAGTTTTGAAGCATGATATATACGCAATCATTATGAACACTACTGAAACAAATTGCAGACTATATCAGTGTTTCATTAACAAATATTGTCTCTGTATAATTAATTGATTGCGTATATAAACATCATAGTATATGTGTTAAAACATTATTAATGCAACGACCTCGACATGCTCCGGTAAACAAGAACACAACTTATGCACAGTACCCCGAAATAAATCCAGACTAGTGTCAAACAATTAGTGTTTCAACGTCGAACTATTTTAATTAACAATATGCCGTATTTATCACTAAGAGTGCCTTAACAGCGGCAGTATTTCATGGGCTTTGTCATCATAATAGTATTTCGTTGCGCCCAGATGTTGGAGCACTTAGCGGCTTGCACCCGTTTTATTATGAATAGCAACGGAACTAGTATTTTGCGGTTTCCCTGTGGAGGCAGACGCAAATTAATGCCCCAGCTTTCAGCTAGAAATTAATGTAATGCACCTAGGTTACGTAGCCAAATTGTTGGCATTCACTAAATTTTGCAATGCGCAACCGGGATATGGCAATTTTATAATTGAATTTTTGATCCATATCACGCAACATTTCTACCCACTTAGTTACTATACCTTGATTCTAAAATTCAGATAATTTATGTAAACAAAGTAATGTCATTGTCAAAGTGACAGGTCAGTGGTACCAAACATTAAATCATTAAATTTTTTCTGTAATAATTTAAAATATTAAAGTTAATTATAAGAATAATGCAAACTAAATACCATAGCTAAACAATGTCTTGTGTAGTCCTAATTCTCATCAGTCCTTTTATGTCCGATTTTGGACTTCTCGAAATCAGACCAAATTTTATAGTCGTTTCCATTCAATTTTCATTCCAGCCCGGGCTGAGGCTCCATTTGTCAATTAACAAATAAATCTCAACGAAAACAAGTAAATATAACAAACAACAACAAGATAAAAAACTTAACAAGATGATAATGAAGCACAATAACAAAATTAACAAACACGCAGCGAAAACGGGAAAGAAAAGAATGTATTGTTATGACGCTAAGACAAACAATGACATTTTATCAAACGAAATTCGAAAATGTTTTGTACTCCTACAGTGTTACCAGTATCATAAAAAACTTTTTACCAGAAAAACTGCTTTTATTAATAACTTTGTTTAAAACTGAAAATTTGTATAAAACATTGCAGTATGATATGTTTTAAATTATTATTTCCTAAATTAGCACACAAAAGAGAACCTAACCTTTTTTCCGGCTTTTTTAGTGAATTACCATTAATAAGATATTTTTTTGACCTGTTATCCCCTTTGTTTACATAAATTATCTGAATTTTAGAATCAAGGTATAGTTACTGTTCTTTAGCAATGTACTTTTACTATAAATATAAATTCTTCTAGATTTTTTTACGTTTCATTGCCCATTTCTTACCCTTACAACATTGTTAGACTCATCCATCTTTTCGGTAAAGTTTTCATAGAATAAGTTAAACAAGGTAACCATTTTTCTTAGAAACTAAGAATGTTATCAGAATTGCTAAGGTACATTTTTCTTTTATTATAAAAATATTATAATAGAAGAAAGTCTTCCCAAAATGTGCTTTAATATAGGCACGGGAGCTTAAGTAGTAACGGTAGAAATTAATAAAAAATAATGGTAGCTTATTAATATTAAATAATATAAGTTTAAGTTATATCTTTGGTAGAAGCAACAAGATTGACAAATATAAAATAATTTTCTCACTACACAATATTTTAGTCTATTATTATCTTTCGCACGACAAGTCACAAATTGTATAACAATAATTGAGCAATACGACAAACCGCGGCTTTCCCAACCCTTTATGCCTAGCAATATAAAACTCTTTCACAAAGAGTTATTTAACAGCAGACTGACGTAAAGTATTCACGTGTGTTGTGTACCTACAAACTTATTGTGTATACATATGTAGCTACACTTAAAGAGATTAAACGCTTATCGTGTGAGCTTCTTGCTCGTTTTTCATTCTCTTATTTAAGGGCTTTTACTTTCGTTGCGTTTATGTGATGTGCTCCACTTAGAGATTAAATTTAAGGCCTACGATCTACATACAGAGTTACAAAGTTAGACAGCGAAGCGTGTTATGAGGAGGATTTTCATAAAATATGACTGAATTATTAAGCGTCTCTCTTCTATTCTAAGCAAGGAAGAAATTTCGAGGTAGCATAGTACGTTACATACTTACTATATCATATTAGTTTCGTGTAGATATTTTATTATGTACTTATGTACATGAATCGATGCAATTTATATAGGTAACTAGCTGTGCCCCGCGGTTTCAGCCGCGTGAATCCATAGGTCCCGCTCCCGGTGCCTTTATATTATTGGAGGCGTAGATAAATCCAACAAATCACTATCATTTTTTTTTCATAAAAACCTTCTCTTTGCAATAACAAATACAACAAAAAAAGAATTAGCGAAATCGGTCCAGGTGTTATTGAGTTATGCGCTTACCAACACAATTAGCGATTCATTTTTATATATAAGATAATTATTATTATTCAAGATTTAAATACTGAATAACAAACCAGTCAGTTAACACTACACGTCTAATACCCTAACTGCCTATTGAAACCCTAAACCAAAAACAGAGAAATTACAGTAGTCAACCATAACCAACCCATCTGAAAATATATTAAAGGAATATTAAAACTTAGCGATGCAATTCATGAAATTGTTGCAATATTTCGTCACGTGCTCAACGTGACAACAACATAATAATGTCTCCGCTTTGTGTATGGTGACCATAAAGCTAATTGCCGAGACACCGTCTTGGTGGCGAGAGTGCTGAATAAACTAAATACATGAGGACTTGCATATGAAGAGCTAGAAGATAGGGATCGTAATTATTAAGTTATTGGGAATGTTTAAGCCAACTTACTGTATTAAAAATGTCTGTACATAAATTTAAATGATTAGCAGTGAAGAGATTATATTCAATGTACTAAACATCAAGTAGGTATTTATCGACATTATATACTACTCGCCTATAGATAAAATTTTTTTTAGTAAGTTGGAACTATGTGTCTGAAAAAGCGACATTACAATGAAATATCTTATCTTTTCAGGTTTTATCGTCATTTGCACAAAAACGGAAACACACTAATGTTTCAATTTTATTTGTAACAGCCATCCAATTAATTGGTAAAACCACAAAATATGTTTAATTCTTACATGATTAACGAAAACCGCGAACAATGATATTCGGCATTTAGCTTCCATTGTTACATTAATACATGAAGGTAATTAATTACGTAAGTAGCAAAACCTCGATAAATGCATAATCCAATTACTGATTAAAAAGTTACTGACCAAAAACTTTGATCTATACTAATATTATAAAGAGGAAAGATTTGATTGTTTGTTTGAATTGAATAGGCTCCGAAACTACTTGACCGATTTGAAAAATTCTTTCACTGTTGTAAAGCTACACTATGTGCGGTAAACATAGGCTATATTAAAATTTCAAAAAAATTGGGGATCCATAGGATATAGGTATAAACACGGGTGAAACCGCGGGGCATAGCTAGTATTGAATATTAGTAATATACTTTATAAGTATATTCAGAAAAGCTACTTCCGTATAGAAGTAACCTTGCCATTTAATAATATCAAAAGCATCTCATATGTGTGTATGACTAAGCTCATACTCACATATGTGCTGTAATAAAAAACTGAAGACGTTTTTACTGACAAGCCTTAGCAAGTCTAGATCCATCCAAGGTTCTACGTACATAAAACACGAGTTCACATTTCCTTACAACTTGTAACATACAAGAAGCCTAAAAATACATTACTAGTACGTGGGACATATCTTACCATTGCTCCGCGACTTAAAAATAAATGCAAATCGTTGCGCATTTTCTGTTTCAGTAAAACCGGGAAAATATTGTCTTGCTTACAGATTCAGGAATTAAAGAAAAACAGGATTTAAGATTGTTATATCTCGCGGTATTTCGAATCTGTTTACTCATGCCATTGTTGTTTTTACATATAAGATGCTTGTTACTTTAAGTATTGTATCTTGTTCTGCCGTCAAGCATGCGATTCGTGTGCTGAATAATTCTCCAAGCGAGTTATTAACTAACATGAATTTAAGAACCGTTTACAATTAGGCGAATTAGTACAGTAACACACTCCGTTAATTGTAATAAACTCAAAAGAGGAAAATGCACGGCGCAAGTATATTTACCGTTTTAATACATAACAGAGTAGGTAAATGGTCGGCTAACAAGCAAACAGCTTTGACTGCGGAATGAATAAGTTTATCTTATGCTCCACAAAGCATCGCTACGTATATTAAGCACAACTTTCCTGTGTATTTAGTATGTTTATTAACGTAAATGTAGTAATAAGCATGATAATGCATAATTCAGAGGGTGAAATAAAAATCTCATCCTCAAAACAGGGTCATATGAATGGTTCGCCTACATTTCATCCGGGGAATTTCACAGTAGCTAATACGTTGCGAAACGGTCGCAACTCGCTTCGAGTATGGTAACAATTTTAATAAATAATTATGCTCGTCGGTTCCTCTCTGAATAAACAGATACAAGCTTAATTCGTTACTAATAAATCCACTTAAGAGAGAGTCAATTTGCATTGCGTTTTTGTTTGTTTTTTTTTTGTTGATTTAGCCATTATTATCCGTATACATAATGTTACGTACTGACTTGGACTTAAAATATGCTCAAAACTTTACTGTAGGCAACAACATTATACATTCAACAGCATTCGGCTACGGCGTAGCACTTACACGAAAATCCGTTATTTGTTATATTTTTATGATATATATTATAAAAATGTATTGAAAACCTTCAAGAAGTGAGCTTACCGTACATATTATGTATTCGTTAACTTAGCAGGTGAAATAGCTGTCTAACTTTCAACAAGCTAAGCACCTTTTCGAACATGCTCTAATTCTCAGTTGGAAACACTTGGCTCTATTTTAAATTAATCAATAAACATTACTAGGCTAGAAGACCCAAGATTTTTCAAACACTAATAAACACTATATTTTTAATCAATATTCGTTATAAATAGACAACACTCAACTCATCGTACTATTGTTACACGTAGTCATCAAAACAGGATGTCATGCGTAACATAGATACGCTCCAAATAGGGCCAACAATATTTTTGGGTACGTTCATACACCGAATAAGTACAGCGGACAATTGGGCACTCCTAATATGCTGAAGCTAATTGCAGTAAGATACCGTCCTTCTGCTAATTCGATATGTGTTACACGGGGCGCGGCTTCAACCCAATGTTCTTTGGGTACAAATGTATGTAAACTGTAACCGAAATTCAACGCAATGGAAGAACGTTTAGGGTTGAATTTTGCACGTGCGACTTTAAATTTAGGCTGTTCATATTACGACGCGCCTTAATGGAAATTGTGAGCCGTGCCCGTGTCGTTACGCGCTGCAAATATACATAATGTGTCGTCAAAAGGGTGAAATATACTTTAGTAGGCTGTGATTTCGTTCGTAGCGAGCCGAGGCTTACCGGCTTTTAAAAGTTTCTCAAATGTGATCCCAGTTAGACGGCCAAGTGCGCCAACGTTCACGCCAGGATCCACTGATTATAAATTTATATTAGACAGTTCTATCAAATGTCGTATTTACACAAAACTCATTACATTCTGCCATATCTTTGGATGAAAACGTCAGACAATTTTTTAAAGTTTTTAAAAGTTAAGAGATCATACTCTTTATTGCTCTTCCTAAAATTTAAACCGCGTTCTCTGACTTTTATATTTTTTACTTTTGCTAATTGCAAAAGTTTGAAGAATTGAGTCAATGTTTTTGTAACGAATATTCAGGCACAAAAATAGCCCTTTAATGTTAGTACTAAAGTCATAGATTTATTCAGCATTATTTTTCATGTTCTATTATTAATTGACAAAACAAGTAAACAAAACACTAAACAAGAAGCACCTCAATCATAATTATTTTCTATTTTACCATTCCCTTTTTAAAGTCTTTGTTTTCAAAATAATTCTGGGAAACAACTAAAGAAAATTCATATTTACTGAAACGCCGTAAACAGGGCTACTTAGCAGAAACCTTGTAAATAACTAAGGTCGTATAAGTCACCTTCGTAAACAGTAAAATATTTTAATTGAAACAGAATAATAAACAAAACATGAAATAGAAAAATAAACTGTAACAATGGTACTAAATATTTCAAGCCAATACCAAAACGATAAATAAATTCATTGAATTTATTATGCGGCCTCGATGCTTATCAAACCTTCGTATCTTTCATTTAAATTATAGCCAATTAGTACACACGCTAATTTGTTTGTGTAACGTCATTTTATTTTACATAATATTAATTTATTCCAACAACAGTAACATTGTATTGAAATGGGTAATTTCACATCCTGTGTTACAGTGCTTCCAACAGAATGTATCAGAATAAATTATGAAAGTATCTCTACTCAGTCACACGAGTGTTTTAAAGAACCTTTAAAATTATTAGCAATTGCAGAATGTAAAAGAACCCTGTACTTAGGTTCCCATACGTTTAGCACATAAGCCTATGTTTTTTTAATAATCACGATGTCTGGACTTAGTAATCTAGACGTCGACAGGGTCTAGTCAAAACAAAGACGATAGGTAAAAAGAATGAGAGACGGAAAACAGTACAAATCTCTTAAAAGCGTGGAACTTGTTTACTTGGAAACAGCTAATGCTAGAGGTTACAACGAAGAAAAATAAACAAGTCTGTTTAGCAGTAAAATAGAAAAATACGCTCTCGTAAACACCATAACTTGATTCATAAATGAATAAGCATTCATTGTTGCCTAAAGCATTCCTTCCCAGTTTTTGTTAAACAGTGTTTCATTTTCCTCAAAAGCTATCCGGCGCCGAGACAATTAAATTCCCAATTCCTAGTCCAGCATCTACACAATATTCTTATCTCGCGGAAAACAAAAAGTCGTACTCAAAATATGACGCTTTTATTAAATTCTTCTTACGTTTATTAACTTAGGGGGAAAAAATGCTCCCAAGTTGTTGCGAGAAACTAGAGCAAAAAAAAGTTTCGCGTTTCTTGACTGAAGAATTTTATTAATGTTGGCTACACTGTTTGTTGCGAAAACATTATTTTAACACCCATTACAAGGTTCAGGTTCCTTCAGAATAATTCTTGTTTTGTTAATCAAGTTTGAGCGAACGGGGGGAAATGAACGAAATTGATTAAATTATCATTATATTAGCTTATCAAAATTTATTAGTTAAGAGGTGACACTTGATATAAGGAAATGATTAGCGACGAGTTATTTGTTAAATAAAGACTAGCAAAAACAACACAATTTGGCACAAGGCTACCAAGAAAAAACTAAATTCAGAAACCAATGCAGTAAATACACTCTAAAAAACTAGTCTGTAAACCAAGAATGAAGCTACAAAAGTAAAAGTGATGACATAACCTTATAAAGGCGACAACGGTCTGCAATGAAATCAGCTTAGAATTTAAAGAATCGAGCGAAGCGCGGTGAGTCGTCGATCATTCTTCGTAGTATACGAGCTCGACCGTATAAAGACTTTCCAACTTAGCTCGACATTTTTATTGCATAATTTAATTTCACATTTTCATATTAATATTGTTACTTGATCTATAATAATAATTGCTTCTTTTATTTATGGCTGGCTAAGGTATTACTCTATGTTGTTATAAAAATTTACTTGATTTGTTAATATTGAAGGGATGAAATGAAATGATGTTTGGTTTGAATGTCATTAACATCCATCTCATCATGATATTTGACGGGATCACATACCATTTGACGGGAAGTAACAGAATCTGAGCTACACAACCAGGATTATAAGAATTAGGGATGGGCAGTTCAATCACCAAAGGATAACTTTCTTCTTCCCATCTTGTTTAAATAACCAAAACCTTTGATAAATCTCATCGTTGAAATTCCGCCGTCTAAAATTTTACGAGTCTTGCAAGTCGTCAAAAAACTGTTAATGTTGATTATCCTGACTGAGTTATGAGGAAAAAGTTAGCATAAAAGCTTAATGAATATGAAATAAGATCACACCACATAAAAGATTCGTTATATTTTATTAAACATTGCTTTTATACTGAGATTCCCATTTTCTTACATAAACGTCAAACATACACTTGGTATAAAATACAAACTGTGTGAAACAATGAAAACCTTTCAATGCACCCGTTACACCACAGTTCATTGTTTGAAGCAACCCTCTTAAATTCTTATTTTTAGATAAAAGTTAATTTTCTCACAATATTTTCGCAAATAAGCAAGAATTTCAAACCTCTAGGCGATTCAACTCGCATTAAAATTTCAATATTCCTAACTAGTTTTCTTTTCAACACACTGCTGCACTGTAAAAACTCCCGCTGCCGGCAATGGCAGTCCTTAAAATAATATTGTCTTTGAATCCACACTGATCCCAGAATGGAAGATAAACAGAAAACAAGGGTTGCTTTGTCATTCCGGTTAGTTTATAAGAGTCAACTGGAATCGTGGCAATGAATTTGTAAGTTACTAAACGAAAAGTAGTTTAGGACAATCAATCTTAACAATCGTGAAATACATTTTATTTTAAAGCGAACATATATTATGTTGAATAATACAAAACACTATAAGGATAGTCATATTTTCAGCCAAAACACCACAGAAACAAAACTACCAGATGTTTCTTATAAATAAAATGGCAGTCAAACAATTCAAAAATCGCTTTACTTTATTTATAAAGCAAAGTTTAAAATAAAATGTTTGATTGAATTTGAACGCAGATACGGGATTCAAGTAAAAATAAAACCGCTGTACAATAGAAAAGAGTAAAATGTTTTTACTTTCCCAAGCTACAGCGTGGAGTTTTCTCGACTTGAAAGTTGTTAGTTCGCAACAGCCTATTAATATCCAAGCTTAAGAAAAAAGCCTCCCGCTGAAGTTATTAACGCAACAAGGGTTGTCTACGGGAATATTGCTGCTCTCAATACACTAAGAAGAAACTTGGAAATGTAACATAAATAGATGCATCTGTAGGAAACAGAAACTCTTTCTGAGAATCTATATAAAAAAATATATATAAAGCTTATTTACTCAGAATTCGCCAGTATATCCGTTATTTTAAGTAAAATTCCGCTGCATCTGGACAGGCACTTCTAGTTTTATGAAATACTCCGACTGGGAAATATCATGGCTGTATTCAATTTTCTAGATTATCTGATTGGTGTAGTTGAACGTTTGGATTTCGAATGCAGAATTCGAACGCACTTTACGTACTGGTGGAAAAAATGAAATTCCTATTTTGAAAAATGCACTAGTTTTTCTTAAAAAACTATGGATAAAGCAATGTTTTTGGTATGGAGTTATTTAGTGTGGTATTTGACAAACTCTCGATTAAAGATTTTTTGGGCGTATCAGGGAATTTAGGCTTAGTGACTGTTAAATTCAAACAATTACATTTGAGGCTTTATATTTTTAGCAGATTCACTAGAATCCTAAAATCTACAACGCAATAAAAATTAATTACAACGATATTTTATTTAAACTCAACTTAAAAAAAAAAAATTGAATGATCTACCTATACAAAACAGTTGTGAAACCTACTCAATGTTTTCGAGGAAAAATAAAAATCGAATTCCAATGAAAGTAGTATGAAGAGGTGCTTATAACCTTAATAAGTTAATAATAACCCCAATTATCCGTTAGCCGGCACTTCCACGTATCATCCGTGTTATACAACATTTCGTTATATGGAATGTAGATCGACTTCTAGGAACAATGTAACTGTTATGAAGTAATGTTTGCCTTTGTTTGTTAGGTTACCCTTTTGCTGTTAAATAGTTAACTGATACTCAAATATGTATCTAAGCACCGAATTAATGGATTTTGTAATAAGTTGTATTTATATTTCATCTGTGGATATTGGTTAATAAGTAAATAATACTTATGTTATGAAGATATTTGTTAAAATAAATCGAGTGTCATTTAATCACCATCTACAAAAAACTAATCTTGGAAATAAAAAAATTCAAACATATTGACTTCCAAATATCAAACAAAATAATTTACTTATTTCCTGAATAAGCGTTCGATAAACACAGCCTATGCAACACATGGGTAGCTCTTAAACAATGAATAAAATTGCATTTTCAAGTCATATGAAATCACTTGGAAAAAAAGTACTAAGAGAATTAAGGCGTAAATCAAACCTTGGTAACAAACAAAACCTGGTAATGTTCCAAAAAGCCTATTAAGGCTAGGCGGGTCGGTAGTCCGGTGCGAAATGATAAATGTTAAAAAAAAACGAGCCGCAATGCGGTGTTAAAGGCAACAATTTGCCAACGCAACTACGTTACGAAATATTAATGATACCACAAATCCCATTAAAATTACCATCCGACTTACATACACACGAACATTTTTACTTGTATCCTTTAACACTTAACGCTAGACAAAATAGGAGAGTTTCGAAATATAACTTTCTGTCTTTACAATCTTTTTAACCCAATTTCAAAAGGAGATCCTAAATTCGTATCTACGATTATTTGATTCCTACGTGATATCTGCGTCATTTGTGAACCATTTCAAAAAATCGTATATAATTTTTTATTCATAGGGTATGTCTCAGAAGTGACACATCACATATAAATTTTATCAAAATCGATCCAGTATTTGAAGTCTTTTTTTACATTTACTTTACGTACAAACAATCACACTTAAAATAAAACAACGCTATAACAAAATATCTGAGTTTCGACAAGCTTCAATTCTTTACCATCTTTTCAAAATGTCTTGAATGGTGGCAAACATGTCCCGAAGATCCGAAATGTATTTATTTGTACACATTTTGAAGGAGTATTTCGTGCATTTGACATACAAGTCGGCACACTCATCCATGACGAATAAAAATATAGAGCTAAAGCAAAGCAAGACTTAGTAATAAAAATGCGTAACCAAGGCATAACAAACTACTTAATACGTAATACTTTCTCAAAGCTTGCTGATATTTATTACCTAATAAATGACATAGCTATAATAAAAATAATAACATCGAAAATAATTGCGACATTTCGGTCGAAAAACATATCTGAAAGAATATCTAGTAACTATTCAAATAGCTTATCCCTAACCAAAGAGAGATATATTAGTAGGTAAGTAGTAGATCAGATTTTTTCCACAACGCAAGAACATCCTTATGTGTATCTAGAATGTTTTTGAACCAATTATTACCAAAAATATATTTACTTGTAGCATTTCTACTAACAATATATTTTTCGTTTATATCATGTTTCACCTGTATTTGGCGGAAAACGTGTTATAATACGATTACGCCTCGAAGATATTAGTAATGGGTTTTAGTGAGTCTCCTAATAAGATTAGCCTTGCCTTTGCATATACGTATTTGTATATTTAATGTTTATTCCAAAATAAGCGGGTCTTAGAGCGCCATTAAGTTAGTTGAAATGTTTAGATAGCCTAGCTTCGTTAGCTACGACTATTTGCATAGCCCCAACTCCAATCTAGATCAATCTAATTTGATACGTAGAAAGGTCTCCAATAAAAAGCAATACATTAAGAAATGAAAAATTGAGTCATTTCCATCAATTTGTATTAGTCCAGAACAAACAATGTAACAACAATATAGATAGTGAATCGTATTTGACGTGAGTACATTAAATACAACTGTTATTTCTAAAATAACCTGGCCTCATTTTGTTTATAAATAATGTTTGCCTATTAGGAGTTGTCATGGCAACGGCTTATCGTATCGATTCAAAGCCTGCGGTATCGGATAGTGTTCGATAGTCGAAGATAACTTCCCCACAAAAGTCATAGGGGGTTATTATCTAAAAAGTCAATAGATAAATTGAGTGGCTCGCTTGTTTTAGGAGAAATAGACGAAATGCAAAATGTATTATGATGGTAATTGTAGCTTTGTACTCCTGCGAAGTAGGAATCCTCGTTATACAAAAAATATTCCACTGTCAAGTAGCTTTTAAGCCAAAAATATACACAGATTAAAAAAAGATTCAGTACTGTTAAATATGAGCACTTCAGTTAGGTTAAAATGTTACATCAATCCCTTCAAGGAATCTTCAATTTAAAAATTTGAAGGGCTTGTTCACCTAAACAGTAAGGAACGTACATCGGTCTAGAAAATTCCTACATTACCAAGAACACAGTATGCGGAACGGATCGCCGCCCGCAGTGTATGTGCGCGGGCTCTAAAAGCGATAAAAGCCTGGCTAAAACCATGGATCGAATGGTAACATTACGTAGCCTCCGAGCCTCGAATACAACCAGATATTTAGAATAAAATCTAGTTAGTAGCAAGTAGTTTTATTACCTAATACTTAGTGTTGGATAAACCACTCTCGTTTCAGTTATTTCACGTTTCAAGAAAGTAGTACGAAAACATCAATTCTACGGTCTATAACATATAAATATTTAAAGGTAAGAAAAGTTAAGTAGCGGTAATTATATACATATATTTTTCTAATATACATCATACCTAAATACTAGACAAAAGAGCCTGTTATACTATATATAGCATACATACATAAGTTATGAACTTCTTCGATCCAAATAAAAGTAAATGGTGAGATGACGAGTTTTAGAGACAAATGGAAGTTGAATGCGCATTGCGCCTACCCCTAAAAATTGGGAAAAAGGCAGGGAGATGATGATTTTTCGATCCAAATCGAATGTTTAGATATACACAAAAACATTACGCCAGAAATGTATAACATATCCACCAGTTTTCCCCTTAGATAGTAAATTGACATAATTAGCATAGAGCTTTATCTCTCCGAAAAACCACGGATTGGTTAATTACGGGGATAAAACATGTTGCACTCGAAGATTGCGACCGAGCACAAATGTAGAGACAGGTTGCTGACTCGCCAAGAACATTAACTAAACGTAACGAGTTAATTAAGCAATGTACTAGGTGTTGACACAAGTTGTGCCGGTAGCTATCGTAATGTATATTGTTCTACAAACTCTACACGTTAAGTTCCTAATGTTCATAATCAAGTTGGGAAACCAATATTCAGTGAATCAGTTCCTAGTATCTTCTCAGAATACTGTCTAGACTATCTCGGGAAATACGTGGAAATTGTTACGGTGTTTGCTATTAATTATGAGATAAACGACTTAATCCACCGGCCCGTCAATCATAAAAGCTTTTTATGTCAAATATTATCTATGAGTAATAGGGGAATGTCATCATATATTGTAGAAATGTATTTTCATCCGACAGGGGGAAGATACTATTACTTTATGCGGCTTATATATGTATTTCTAAAATTCGTAACAATAGACTGAAGTTTTGGCTAAAAAGTGTTGAGCTTCAATGTTAAATATATTCACATAGTTTTCCAGTACCTGCAAGGCTAGATACCTGAGTCATAAATCCAGACGAACAAACACTCTGACTTGTTGCTCAACCTAAGCTTAATTCCGGAGAATGCGAGATCTGTCGGATCGCCATATTATAATGAGCTACATTTACGGTCAAACCCTTTGACTGCGGTGACAAAAGTGGTTCGTGCCTCACATTCACGAAACCTTCGGTGGCTACGTAAAACGGTCAATTAGGTAAAATTAAAAGCGGCGCATTTGCAAATTGGTGTGTTTAAACCACGGCATCGGACAACAATGGCCCCCGTACATAATGGGAACTAAAGCGAAATTATCCTTTTGTATATGAAAAGTCCTTTGAAAAGCCAACAGTTTTTTATTTTTATGTAGAACACGACGCAACTGCGATTGCGTTGTAGATACAGACTATTGAGGGAAACAATGTCTTTGTTAGTGTCCTTTTTCAATATTTTTGTTTGTTGCGGTATAATAATCTTTGAGGGTATGTAGCGGCCATTCAAATGGTTATGGACATTTATTTACTCAATTACATTATTATTTAGAGAAAACAAAGCGTTAAAATAAACTAGACTATTAGTAGAGTACGCGTGGTAATATCGATTGTGTAAACTCAATGAACTCGTGTTTTAGACGAATAATAGTAGTGCGTGATGTTTTCAGGTCATATTCCTAATAATTATTTTGGCTTACAAATGTCTCTAACATTACCTGATGATGGGGTGAAGTAATTAACGACTTAGGGTGGGTTGTTTGATTACTAGTCGTAGTAATTAATAAAATTCCTTGACAAACCGAACTATTTGTGACAGGCATGTAATTATAACAAAAACTTACTTTGATGAACTACCTTAAATACCCACCCACAGTTTATAGGATTATTTATTTATCACATAAACTGTTTCCCTAATAAATATTTCAAAATATTCATATAACACGAGTACGTTCATACAAATTAAGCTTTACGTAGTTACGACACTGAAGAGGAAATTTCTTAGAAGCGCTTGCACTAATGCAGTTCCAGTAACAATATTAGCTTGTGCAAACGATGAATGCGAGATTTAACAAGAGGCTAATCACACTTCGATATAATGACTTTCACTCACTATGTCATTTAAATACTATTGGCATCCTTGACGTCAAACAGCTGTATCGCACAAGGACAATCATTATACATTAATACAAATTAACATTAAATTTGAATTTGCATAAAAACGAGCAACTCGCTACATAATTATCCCTTTGAACTAAACAGGTGAGCTACCTACTCATTTGCCGTGGAAAATATGACAGTCCTCTACACTGGTGGACAGAATCACCCTTCACCTTATTTTACTGTATTAAATTAACATTATTCACATACCATGGAGTAATTCCCTCGGGACGCGGAACATAAAATAAATTCCCATATTGCCGAGTCGATACATGCGAGGCAATAACATAACCATTCTAAGGAGCGGGTCGTGTTACAAATCGCTACCGCATAGCTTAAAGCGTGACAGTAACCTATTCCCACAAACTGAAAAGATAATATTAAAATTGAATTGTTTTGTAATATTTTAACAACAATCCATTTCAATTCGATTTATTCGTACAATAGAACTGTATTCGTTTAGCCATACTGTACACGGAATCAAGTCATTACCGAGTCTATCGATCTACTGAAAGTACGACCAAGAAATACACCTAGAATTTTTAAAACGTGACCTCAAAGTAGGATTTTCTTTGCTTAGCCGGTAAGCCGTGGATTTTTGGGACATTACCTTTTATTGGCCCAGAGTGTACGATGTGCAAGCACCTGAAGCTTGAAGTATTCATAAAGCTGAGGACGTCGAGAACTAGACTAGACTTCGTCCTGTAGTGATGTGGCCAAGCGAGACACAGCCGGCAAGCATCGATAACGTTTTAATAACCGTGACTCATGTAGCTTTGATAACTTATAATGATGATTATTCCATAGTGACGGTACTAAAGTTACATGAGTATGTAGCAATAAACGATAAATTCATATACTAAGCTCGAATAAAAAATGTGGAAAAATACTCCATTTGTTAAATTATTATTTCTTTGTATAGAATACAAAGTCAGTAAATACAAAAACGTACAACTGAAAAAAACTCATTCTAAAACAAATTCCTGTCACTTTCACAACAACTAAACTTCAGCATTCCAAAAATCAGCTAATAATAGCGTAATTAGCCAGAAAGCTGTAAAAGTAATCGATAGCGGTAAGATCCCATCCCTATAACACTGACAGTGTTACGACTCGTCACTAGAGGTCGGCGGGTCAGCTGAAACCTGTGGGGGTGTGGGAAAGGGGTGCGGGCGTCGCCATGGCAACCGCGCCCCACAACACGCCGCGGCGGCGCCGACCGCGCTCCACACACAAACGTACCTTATTATGTATGTTTTATGTGTTTGTTGGTTGTAACGTGGATTGCAACGCCAACATACACATACACACATATCTACGTATCCACATCTATGCAAACACCTACGTACGAATAAATATACGCGCGGGAAATAGAACGTGTTTTAATATTTAAAAACGTAGGACAGACGTACGTTACTGGGAATATTAGCCGTGTATTTACCAAATTAATAGGGTCTGAAGTTTCGCCATAGAACCGGCGTTTGAATAACAATTTAGTGTACGTCGAGTAATTAGCCGAAACCTCAAGCAGGTTAATAGAGAGCTGTCTATCTCGTTCCCATATTAAATTGGATCTAGAACGAGCGATTCAAAACGTGTTTACCTAATTAGTTCCTGGAAAATTTCCGCCTTCCTGAAATTTCAACGGTTTTATTCGTTATACAATACTACGAACCATTTGAAGTAATTTTGACCCCATTTACATGCACAGAAACAAACCCGCTTACTAATCCATTCGTCATACATTTCAGTTCAAAGCAACAAAGCTCAGTTAATTACAATAATTGTAGCAATTACATACGTTAGTTGTATATTCAATTATCTACGAAACCTTCCGAGCGTTCTTACTGCTCAGGAGCACATATTCGGTGGAATTACAGAAGCGTTATGTTCGTAATTGATGCTATAAAAGGTAGTTTACCCTAGACGGCCGTTATTATAACAAATTCTGTGTTAGCCCCACACGCACACTGACCGAGTGCGGACAACTAAGAATGAATTCTTTATTATTGCGCGTGTTTATTTTACTAATAATTAATAAGATTACATTCGTAGTCATGACTACTGTATGTACATTGAACTGTGTTAATTAGGAATAAGTGACGCAGTTATAAAGTACGGGGCCTAATCATGAGCTAAGTACTCTAGATAGGTAGTTGAAGTTTATTTCACATGGCTGGCTATAATCAGCACACAAAACATTATTTTCTCATAATTACAGCAAGTAAATTAGTTAATATAAAAACATCCAGGCAAGCTCCAATTATTATAGTTACATTGTAAAGAAAATTGAAATCTGCATACATTTGACTTTTTACTAATCTTAGTATCGTAGGTCCCTTTAGTAATCGTAAAACGAACAATATATTGCTCGTTCCCTTTGTAGATGGTAAGGTAAAATTATCAGTCGTCCGTAATAAAACCTGCTAAATTCCTGCAGTTTTTCGTGCACTTTGCAGGTTTTCGTGGTTATGTAAACCACCTGTTCTCACCTAATCTAATAAATACTCAGTCCACGAAATCCTAAGCGTGTGAACACAACAATGTTTTCTACAACCGTTCATCGTAACCGTCTAGTTCGCCAGCTTAGCATCAGACGTTTACGGGCTTATATGATAAATTGATATGTTAAGAATTTCATTTTGTTCCCGCTGCCGGGAAATTTGACGTCAGCATAAAAAAATATCTATTACTCAAACGTTAGTTCAGGGCCCGTACCATGAGCTCTTATAGGACTGTTGCGGTTGAGGAAGCGGGACAACGCTATGCGCAGAGAAGCGCCGTCTCGCTTGCACAGCTGCAAGAGAACTGCTTTAAGAGATCATGGTACGGCCCCAGCTGTTTGTGAAACATCTTATTTTAAACAATTACGAATTCTGAGTACGAGAAATCAACATGTATTTTTTTAGTAAGCGTTCCTCGAATCTTTGTTGCAGATAATCTATTATTATTTAGATGTATTTTCATCAAATAGATACTTAATCAGGCATTTGTGTGATTTATGTACAAATCAATTAAAATTGCATAATACGAAATAATCGTTTCAGTATTTCAACACATACTCTTTTAATTATAAACTCAATTATTTGCTTACAAATAACCTAATTAGCTCTACATTCAATCGTTATTAGAATCAAATTCATCTAAGAATAATTACGATGCTGAAAGAGCTTTTAATTTTTACGATAACTCTGATTTAACCTAAATATTTCAAATTATTATTTTACACTTCTTACATGCCATAATATAAAAAAGGCAAACAAACTTTTGACGTTCTCCAACTGGCATTTCAAAAGCGTACGGTGTATGAAAACTATATGAAAAACGGAAACAGAGCCGGAGGGTTTTAAATACCGATGTAAAAAAGCAATTAAATATATTGTAGCTGTCCGTAGTAAAATTATTTAGTATCTATTTGCATACATTCGGGTCAATCTCCATGTTAACATCCATTTCATAAATCACCAAAAAACGCTACCAGAAATATGCAATAAAATTGATGGCAATTACAACCCGAAATAAAATGGTGACTGCATACAAAGAGTCAATCTGCAATCCGATATCGCAAAAAATTCACACATTTTCAGTTCTCGGTGATAAATAAAGTGAACATTTCAGAGAAATATACATGCATATATATTTGGGACGTGTTTGTCACTCTGTTTGCGTCGCACAATATAACTTGTGACTGTGTATGGCCGATTTTCAAACGCCATTTTGTCGTATGTCAACGTACGACAGGCGGTATGGAGCTGCGTGCAACACGCCAAATCTCAAAATCTGTCATTCCGCTCGGGCACGCAACAAAAATAATAACTCATTTAATTTATGAAAATTAACCATTTATTTACCGTAATATTCTCGTTTTATATATTATTATTACGTGACTCATATTACAGGCGTACAACACTTGTTCTGAAAAAGCTATGTCGCTAAATGACGACGAGAACTACAGTATTTTATAAATCTCATCATTATTTTTCCCATTATACTTTTAGATACATTCAATAGTTCGGCAACATTCAAATCAATTTTCGTGAATGCACGAGGGCGCAGTGAAATCGCGAATAGATATTTAATTTGCCCTCAATACAATAATAGTATAAATCAGTTGGTACACAGTGTCACCGGAAATTGGTCCACGGGTCGGCGCGCGCGCAGGAAATGAAATCGCGTCCGACCGTCCGACCGAACTATTGTGCGATGCGCGCACGCTTGTTATTGTTCAATGTTCATACATTTTGATGTAACTGTATTTGTAAAATGTTATCTATTTTATTTTGTTTGCAGTAATCTATGACATATTATGGCTAAGTTCTTAGAATACCGTAAAATATAAAAAAAACGCATAGTAATTGTTTAATACCTAGCTAACTTACTCATAATAAAATAAAATAGAGTCAGTTAAATGATACACATAGACCAAGTTTCATTTGACTAGTAATATTCTAGCTCATCATTTCTTTAGTGAAGAACCAACTTAAAACTCTACATCATTCCTGTACTATATAGTAAATAACAATTATCAATTCTTATATTTCATCGTCTAGACAAGTACTTTGAGTACAAATAGCTTCACTAGAGTAGTCCTGACAGGCTGAACTCGTACGTCGTGTAGCTCATCCATATTTTAGCGAGCGCAACGACCCAAGACTACGCAACTACCAATACGTCTATTAAAGTTGTAGACAGGAAGGCACTAAAGCCTGTAATATAAAACTTACATTTCAACCGTAACGTGCACGGTAGAGTTCAGAGAACATACGTAGCTCTATCAAATTACAACTCTTAGCATAAAGAAGGTCTAGTTTTCCATGGATTCAGTACTATTGTGAACTTTTTTTTTTACTATTGTGAACTTAGGTACCTTTAAATTATATGCACCTATCTGATTGGAGGTTAAAGGTTGAAGCTCTTTAGAAAGCAAAACACCGTGTAAATCAAGTTAACAATTGCGAATCGACATTAAAAATAAATTTCATCATGCGCCACTTTCATCAAAAAGCCACAATCGTACAAAAGTAAGTAGGTATTTGACAGTAGAAAATGAAACGGATTTTGAAATGATTGCTTTACAAATAGATAGAATTGCCGGTCGGTCACGGCAGTGCGCCCGCGCCGGATTTGAAATCGCAACCGAACAATTAGGACGCTCTTTGATGCGTTACGCTCTGGCTGGCCGCGCCTGCTCTGTTACAATTATACTTACTTAATCGATTAATCAACTCATCGATTTATATTAATCGAGTAGTTGCGAAAATAAATACAATACGTGACTAACCAAAGAAAAGACAAATAAATTAATGTACAGTGTATTTTGATGGAATAGTTCAACCACCTAAATTAATACGACGGTTTTACCCACAACTATGTTATAAAAAACTTTGAATAATATTTTCATAAAATAATATTATTTCTTTGCAAAATTACCCTCATTATAATAAATTACCGAAAGTTTCATCTTGTACATTTAGTATTTGAAGTACACAACATCAAAACAGTAACATGAATATTGTATGAGTACGTACTTGTTTTCAAGAAATACATTTTGAATTAGGAACATGGAGAGCCTTAGAAGAAATACGAACTGTTTGACCGACACACTTGAGGTCCGGTCCGAGATCAAATCACAATTTAATTGGCTCGGATTCAAGTAATTATCGTCACAAGTATGTCATTATTTCTACATACATCTGAACTTGAACGACATACTCCAATGTATGCGAAACAGTATTAAATCATTCGACTCACGTCGCTTTTACAACCAATGCATAAATATGTACTATTTCTTTGTTGCAATATCGTACGTAACTCCCTAGTGGTAGAGGAAAATTTACTGATGTCTCTATTGAACATCAAAGCAGAATCTTTAAGTTAGTTCAAGTTTGTAAGCCTCTATCATTTGATATCTCTATCAGCGTAGGTGTGAAGTAAAAACCAAACCGTTCAAGTAGTTACCCTGCTAGTCTAGTCGTCTCCTATAGAAAAGAAATCTACTTTCGTCAGCTAAAAGCAGATAAGAGGTGTAATCAAATATAATTGAAATTGCCATACTAGATTGTTAACGAGGTATAGCTCTTTAAGAACATTATCCAACGTCGATCGAGTTTTTTACTATTAAAAATAATAGTAAAAATAGTTCGGTACTATTAAAGATACGTATTTTACATACTTAACAATATTTCACTCGTAAAGACTTTGCCATTTTAACTTAGTTACAAGTGATCCGTTAGACGAACACCCTTTGCAAGACTTAAAGACCATATTCCGACAGTGTTACATGTTACAAAATATTTCTCACCAAATTGCGAAATTCTAATCAATCTTAATTACGTCGATTAATAAAAGCATTTACTTAGGTCTCTATTGAATTACCACAGGCTAAAATTCATTTCGGTATCAGTAATTCTAATTGTACTAATTGGGTAAATTGGGTTACGTACACAATCGTACCTACATAGAAGTACGTCTCTTCTTTGGATGCCTAAATATAGGAAAGCACGAACGTCAATATCCATAATTGCTTGGCTGTGTACTAAAATGTGGAAAAATGTAGGCAGCCGCTATAGAGGTTAGGTATCGTCAGCATGCGAGGGAAACGCAAGCGCCTGCGATCACGCGAACCGCGCCCGTGTTCCATTCCAGTCGACATTTTATAGGGGAAATAGCTAATGTTTTCTGCTATTGACATAACGTTCTTGTTTGCTCATAAAAGTACCCGCAGCGCGAGTGAAGCGCCGTCACATAGTTATCAATTTAAACTCGCGCGAAAGGAAATTGTAAGGACGACGTTCGTCCTCCAATATCCGTCTTTTTATTATTTTATGTGAAATCCATTGCTGGTAGTATACGGTTATAGCTATTTATAAGATTAATTGAATACAACGGAAGTAAGTGATATCAAGCGTTACTTGCTCAACATTAATAAAATTAACAATTGATAGAATAATGAATTGCAGCGCTGTAGATTTTGTGACATAAGAGACGCGGAACACGAACTTTATGTAAAATTCGTTATTATCTTAGCTTTTTTTATGTCGTTCGAACTCTATTAATCCATCAGATTTTATGAGGTACTTTTGGTGCTTACCAAAAGCACTTCATCCAAGATGACCTGACTCTAAACTGTATATTACAGGCCAGTATTTTTTATAGACTCAATTAACCATTGTAGGTCATTTGAAAAAGTACCATATAAATATCCATATAATGTTTGACTTTACAACAGTTATTTAGATCAATGCACGTTATCAGGCAAAAATTCTAAATCAATCTCTACATCTAAATCTTACAAATTCTTTTCTTTCTCATAACTGTCGAGTTTCGAATAAATGGCTTGATGAATGTCAGGATTAACCGCTCCACTGCTGCGAATGTTGGAAGTTGCGTAGTTATTTCTTACTCGTAAACATTCCTTCAATCAAATAAAAAATGGAAACACTAAGAGTTTCCACACGCGACGGCATTATAAGGTATAATGAGGTTATAAAGTGGGCACAATGATGTTAATCGTACTCAGTAAGTGGACGATTGTGTAGCTGGATACATTTGAAAACGAGCTGTAATGGCATCGGCGACAATTTATTATTAAAATAAATTATATTTTAATTGGTGATTATGTGTGGTATAATTGTATTCATTTTTTTTCATATTTTTCCACGTGTACCAAACAAGGTATATAGCATTTGTCATTGAGAAAAGCTTAACTTAAAAAAAAAGTCAGGTTAGAAAAGCCACGCATTTTCATAATATCCCATATTTATTAAAAAAAGAAAAAACACTAAATTTTTATTTGAGAATCATAATTCCCTTTAAGAATTGCATTCTAAACAATCTCGTAATTACTGCACCTATATAGCAATATGCCGAAGTCAGAAACGAATCTCTAAAAAATCCTAAGTATACTAAACATCTTCATAGCAAAGATACGAGTCCAATGTGAAAACCGCCTTATCCTGAAAACTTTCCACCGTGTAGACGACGGCGATGCCACGGAAAAACATAATTTGTATTTCCTCGTGTTGTCTTGCCTCACCTTTGTTTGGCTTCCCGTCACTACCCCAAATTTTCAGTCCATCAGGGAAACGACTTGGTAAATACAAATTGAGTAAGCAACGCAATATGGTAACATTTTAAAACTACATGTAATTATGTGTGTAGGAATACTTTAGGGCGTAAATTTATTTTGTTGCATGTGAAATTGTGGATGCTACGAAATTTTCGATTAGTAACTATATAGTTTATCAATGTAAAGTGGGCTAATGATTCTGAATAGTTATGATACTAAGAGATTGTACTACGTTTATCAATCAATTACATTATGTTTTTATTTTGTTGGCATAACAGGTGAAAACCGATAATACTATAGACAGCCTCTCACATGTCAAACTGCGAAACTGAACACCTGTTTGATGTATTCATGAGACGTCCATGATGCACGTTTTAATCAATTAACAGTTAATTAATATTAACATACATGTTTTATCATTTAGCTTTTAAATGTGTTTTAAAATTGTATTCATACACCTTTAGCAGATGAGTAGGCACGTCGATTTGCGAAAATGATCTTTACGACTTTGAAATAAAGGCGAAGGTATAGTTTCAGTATTATATGACTAGCTACTTTCCTGACGTAAAAACAAGTTTTGAATTAACCTAAAACGTAAAAACAATTGTTTCCTATATCTACCCGGTCTATATAATAAAACATAAAGAAATCGATGTATGTACCTTGACATGTATTTTACAGTACCTATCTAAGTAAACACGAAAATCTTTTCACCATGAACCATGCTATAATATTTGCGTGACGAACATAGATAAATCATTTACTTGCATGCCTAGAGTTTGCATTTTAGGGTGACATCCAAAACTAACTATCATATTCATGTTTTGACCTGTGATTTTTGGTTAGGATAAGCTCGCGTGATTTCGTGAATCATATACGGTCTACGTCACGTCATTCTTCAACGATCTACGAACTTTTACCAGGTCAAGTTTCATCACTCATGTGCGGTAAACCATCCATGTAAATAGGCATAGATAGATAGATCTTTCGTTATAAAACAAGAGCTAAGCACTTAAATTAATGAAAAGACCTTCAGCTATCCTTTAATTCCACCAGTCACGTGGTTGCTACGCGTAACGATGGGGTAAATACATTATGGCTGTATTTCAGTTATAGGGCTGTAGGACATAGTCCTGTATTATAATTACATTTAAATGTTAATATCCTTACTTAGAAAAACAAACTACGAAAGAAATAAGATGTACTTACCAAATAATTTCTCCTTCCAAAAAGAGGTAATTTGTAGAATGTTCAAATTCAGTTCGATTTCACTTATATTTTATTCATCTCAATATAATAATTTTCTATTTAAAATTGCCAAAATACTTATTATAAAATGCTCTTAAAATGCAATATTAATAAATTTAAGGTAAATATATGGGATATTTTAATCTACAGGCACAGTAATGATATGTATTTGTTTGATAATATATTAAATGCTAAGTCATTGATATTTTTTCTCACTTCAGTTGATTCATTTCGTATATTTTGTTATGTCATATCTTGGTTGTACATGTTGTTTCCATGCCTCATAGCCGCGGGTTCTAAGTAACAGTTTCTTCAAGGCTGCCTCAAAGGAGTTTGTATAGAGTCCACTTTTATAAACATTCTTGAGTAACACTGTCCATTGCTGATGATTATGATGTTATTATCACTTATTTCATGATTCGTCCGGGC
Source organism: Autographa gamma (assembly GCA_905146925.1). Taxonomy (NCBI): domain Eukaryota; kingdom Metazoa; phylum Arthropoda; class Insecta; order Lepidoptera; family Noctuidae; genus Autographa; species Autographa gamma. The sequence goes on from LR989858.1 coordinate 7,313,349, forward strand.
TATGGCGACCTGATGTGTTTAGATTGGTTACATTTGGAAACCGCCTACAAACAAGCACTGAAGCTAATTATCTACTCGTGACTGCGGCCAGAAAGGCGACAGGAAAACTAGAGCGGGATGTTTAATGCACTTTTTAGTTGATTTGATGGTAGTGCAGTTATTATTTTGCTCTGTTTTTAGGGTGTATTGCTTCGCAGTGATTTTCTAAGCGAGCTTCAAAATGTCAGATGTGTCACATGGCGTACACATGCGCAGTAGCCTCCCCTCTGACAAGTAACACCGAGATGTCGATAAAGCAGGCGCCGAGTTGGCTTGTGGGGTATGTTTGTAAATAGCATGGGTCGGTAACGAGAAAAGCTGCCCGCCCTAGTTATGGTGCAATTTCCACGAGCGAGTGCTTCGCGACGTCGGCGAGTTAAAACGACTCGCTGAACACCCTATCATAACAATTTGCTGCGATATACTTAGATGCAAAATGTTGCCGGTCTCTCGCAAACCCTTGATTTTTTATAACAATGAACTTTATAATAAGTAGAAAAAAAATCCTTTCGCAATATTTTCTGAAGGAAATAAATTTTCTTCGTATAATACATACGCATTTCTTTCAACGTTTTATAAAAATACTCATTACGCTACGTAAATGTTTATAATTCATAATTATTATACTCCACATGAAAGTTCTATTTGCGGATGTAAAATAAAAAGCGGAATACAATTAAGTCGCATTACGGTGTGGATAAAAAGCAATGGGTAAGATTTTATTATACCACAATTGTAAGAAAAACTCGTATGTTTCAAGATAAATATCAAAACGAAGTATGCTTGACCTGACCACTCAAGTACTTTATTAGCCACTATTTCTGTATGCATAGCGTGACAATTTACAGCATTTCTTATATTATTACATTTTCTTTGTTAAAGAAAAGTAAAATATTAAAAGAAACGCTTCTTGCGGTCATTTTCTAGGAGCAAATGACCTCAAATCGCGTGATTATTATGAATAAAGATTTTTATTGTAACAATAACGTTCGCTTTTAAATCCTTACTTTCCAAGTCCGACCCGTAATTGTGAACTATAAAAATAATCTAAGGTGGTAATATAAGGAAAAATAGTTTATCAACTCATAATGTTTCGTGTGACTGAAAAAAATGATTTGTTTCTTTTTGAGGTAGTTAGATTTTACGATTTCACGCACAAACACTGAGACTAGGGTAAAATAACTTCACGCCACACAAATATACGATGTTCGGAGATTTCACTCTCAGACTACAGCATCATTCGTCTTCTCGTCAACGTCGTAACCACTGATACAAATCAAGTGAAGCTCAAATATATCTTATATATTATATTAGAAAGTTAATATTATACATATATATATATTGTAGGTATATGATATAGTCTAAGAATATTATTATAGAGTACATCATAATATTCTTAGGTCCATCTCCTGTTTTCTTTTTTTTTTTTCAATTCTTCACAATATTTACAAAACTAGTTGTCACTACGTCATTTTCTACAACTAAGTTCCATTTGAGTCAGTGATAGATTGATAGATCCTTAGTCCTTCTGGATCTGCCACAAACTCAAACAAAACTTTACCTGAACATTTATTGCGAAATAAAATCATCAAAACATTCAACTTCTTATGGGTGAAGGGAGTCATGTACTACGATCAGTTATTATAATGTTTAGGTGACTAAATAGCAATAGTCAAAATAGACTTAAAATCAATTTTATACAACCTTGTTACATAAAAGAACTTGATACTTTATCCTAAGTATAACTCTGTAATCATAATTCAAGTCGTCGTTTTATTTTACGTTGAAAGGTAAAAGAATGACTCATTTTTTACTTCAATGCTAAACTATAATAAAAAGAAATATTGCTAATAAAGTCGCCCTTATTCTTAGAATACTTTGCAGACATAAAGCAAAAGCCTAGGACAATAAAAAAGCGACAGGCTCATGGTTGAGTTGTCGTGCCGACATTTAAACATTGCGCTACATAAGTATAAATATTCACCCTACTTTTACCCCCACGGGATAAGATAATTAACTAAAACGCAGTATGCTTTCCGTAACTTTGTGGTATTTTTTTTTTAAGTTATATAGCGGTATATTATTTAACTATAATTATGTGTAATGAAAAATAAGTCTTTTCATTTTTTTATTACCCCATGTTTTTTAATAAAATTTACTTATTTTTAAATATGACAGGACGCTTTATACTAGATACTCAATATTTCTAAATGATTTAAGGTCTTAAAATATACGTTTAAACACACCGTGTTAAACGATGATCTAGAGAGCGAACGTAACATGATTTACTTAAATTGATTGTCTTAATAAGCCATTTCAGCAGCTGAACATGAAATCACAAAACGACAGCCCCAGATAGTTATCCAAAGAGATCTGATGTTACATTTAAGCCAGTAACATACGCAACCATAACATTAGAGCATATATTGTACCGCGCACGGCATCGGTACGCAATGCATTGTTTTAATGGTAGCAATAAACTGTCTTCAAATTAATGGTTTATTGTTCTTTGTGAGCGACCAATGGATCGGAACTTACTGTGCTTTGTTGTACAGTTATGATAATGATCCACGTAACTATATATGTCTATGAGTTATGTAATGTTCATATTAATGATGGATTATAATGTCAGGCTGTTACTGTTTTAGTCCAAGCCTTTTGTACTACAAAGGGGCCAGGCGAACATAGTTCAACACTAACTCACCGCGGGTCGACCATTTCTGATTTCTTATGTACAGGATACTAGCAGTTTCCCGCGATTTTACTCTATTTCTATTTTTTTTCCTTTATTAAATTATGACAGTAGTTTCAGCGATTAGCGCGTACAAACAAAAATCTAATATAAGCTTCATTATGAAGTATAACTTAAGATAATTTCCTTTACCATCAGCCACATAATAACCTAGACAGTTCATGTAGTATTCATAAAGTATATTAAGCCTAAAAAGTAAGTTCTGAGACCTGAGATCTTATTGAACCACTGGGCCATATCACGACTCGTGTAACTTATTAATGATATATTATGATAATGTAATTATGGGGAACAAATTGTGGGTCGTGTAATTGCCTCTTCTTTCTTATTAGACGTTACTTTATTACTTAAGTAACGTGTTTATCATCTTTTGATGTAGAGACGACAAATATTAGATTCACATTTAACACCAGTTGGTAGGTTTTACCTAGACTCAACGGTTTGCTTCGTTACTGAAAAGGACAATGGCGAACTCCCATACAAATTTTTGTTGACATAATTTTGTTGCGTCTACTAATAAAAAAAATCTTAAAATATAGAGTTTAGATTTCTGAACAATATTGTCTTAAGGTTCACTGATGAACGAAGTCACCAATAAAAGATATTTAAGTTTTAAAGAATTTCAGGCTAGGTGCATAGAGAATAGTAGGGTAGGTGTCTTGTCATTAAAGATTTGTTCAAACCATAGATTTTACATATACGTAGACCGATACCACCGCTAGTTTCCCCTTGTGCCAAGCGAGAGCACTTTTTAGTCTGTATCTAGTACATTCGTTTACTGATTTTAGTTATTTTTCACGTAACGAGAAACTTATATACGAAACTATCGATGGTTTTGACATTGTTAGGATAATATAAGTGTTTGAGATAAAATTAATAAAACGGCAAGCTCCATCTTCATACATAATTCACGACAAAACTGGTTCATACTAGTGCTTACGGTTCAAACTCTGATAGACTCACTCTTTTTAGTTTCTTATCTATCCTCAGAGGTTCAAACTTAAAAAAAAAAACAGTTATCTAAAAGTGAAATTAATGGGCAAGCAATTAATTACCTTTGCTCGACCTTGCATTTTTATAACAGAAATTCATAGGAAATATGTTGAAGAAGTAAACCTCGTGAATTGGTCATTTTTTTAAAAGATTGGATGCGGTTCTTTCATAGTTATTAATATAGATATAATTAAAATAGGTTTTCCCTTGTGTTGCTTTGATAATATAGAGAGTAATAATCAGAGGTATCTTTTAAAATCTATAATCCTGACAGAACATGTTAATGTTTTCTTATAGGGTTTCTTGTAATACTGTTAAATGCACAAAATTGTCTATAAAATAGATGACCAACTGCAAGAATGAAATAAAAAACAGCATTAATTCTAACAGGGGATTGTCAAAGAAATTAAACAACATAGCTATATATTTTTTTTATTATCTATTTTTAACCTCCCTTATCACGATATCATCCAGGAAACCAGCCGGTGCTGAGAGGCTTTACACGACTTCCTATCGTGAAAAACAAATCGTCTCTCTAACACGCAGTAAAATCCAAAGTAGGTAAGAAGTAGAATCAGAGTCAAAAGTTCACAGCAAAATGTCGTCGTAAGTGGTAGGTAATCGAAATCCTTTGGCAAGCACACGTCACAGGAGATATGTAGAAAGTCCATACGCATTCCAAATCAAAAAGAAAGTAAGAGTAATAAAATAGATACAACAATAATAGGAGTAACGAACGTTTAAATTGACAGATCACAAACAATGACAATTGTCATAACTCAAAATGTCACATTGATTGTATCGGTTGTTGTTGCCATGCTGGAATGAAGTTTACCTACTTACTATATTTCTCTATGAAGTTTACGTATTATTATTTTGATTCTATTTATTCATTTCGGTAATGTTGGGAAGAAATAATATGTCCTTAGATTATTCTTGTTCATAAAACTTCAATATATTATAAAAAAAACAGCTTTTTTAGCTTACTAGCGAAATATATTCGTATGACTTAGTTCAGATTTAACTTTCAGTCATGGCAACACTCAAAGTACAATTAAATCAATTGTATTTCCAATTTAAAATATATTTTTCATAGAATTAGATGCTATTTGAATAAAGCTTGATAAAATGTAACTTATTATTTCATGTAAATCTGTAATGACGACGTTTATAGACGCAGAAGAATTACATCAACAATTATTTCGCCATTGTCCTTTAAGTTGTTAATAATATTCATTTACTACTTTATCAATTACCACTAATGTAAAGACTCTTTAGCAAAATACAATTGGTAGTCACAGCTGTATTGCAACCTTTCTACCTAAGTTTTTTCATAATATAAATAATTCATTAATAAAAAAAGCAAAATAAATTACAAACACAATTACACTCAAACCATTAACCAGCTATATAAAATATAACGTCAACGATCGTGTACTCTCTACGGAACACGTTATTTTTATACGAAAAAAACGAGTATCTAACGTTAATATGTATAGCAGTCACGGCCCCGAGCCCCTGAACAATTTACATTTTATATAAATATTAAAGAATAACCATGTCGGTAATGTTCAAGATTAAATGGATATCGTTGGCCTCCGTCCGTTTTGCTGGCTTTCGGTATGTTTCCAGTTCGTTCAAATCAAATTGTACCAGATTTTAGGAAAAAAAATGTTTTTTTTTTAACTAAAGTATGTATCCGAAAATTTTGCTAGTTTTAGTGCCGTGAAGAAAAATCAAATAAGACAAAACACGGTAGGATTAGATATTTTCATGATGACTTTTCCTATGGCTGTTTTCAGGCTCTATGATCAGACCAGCTCGAAAGTGCCATAATATTGTATTGTCGCCACTATAATGTAAATATGCACAATTTCCGTTTAATCAGATACCAATAACTGGTCGCAACATGGTTTGCAACTGACCACTTAAAAACATATTGTTAGAATTACAGTATATCAAAATTCTTATTTTTAGAATAATTAAACAACAATCTAAGAGTCAGAGGGTCCTTGACCTTTGCTCAAAGGCTGCCTAAAGCTTTTTGGCTTCATGTAAAAATAGCGTAACACACGAATTTAGGCATGTATTCTGTCCTTAGGGACAGTAGACATAATACAAATATGTGTATTGCTTGGTATGTAGTCTTTATTTATGCCGCATATCTTCCTTTGTAATATTTGTATAGACTTGCGACTACACTTCTGACAATGAAGAAGCAAAGAAATCGCTGCCATATGATAAAAAGTCTTCAGTTCTGCAGTGCACTTAATGTCCTTTTTTTTTACATATCAGGTTTCTATTTAATTAACATAATACTTATAAAAAATGGTAATAAAAGGTCAACAGTAAACAAGCCTGCGACTCTCTTTACATACATAAACCAAAAAAATACTTATATCGGCAGCCTAATTGAGAACAGGGCTCACCTGCTCGCGGTTTAGTGCGTCATTATTATTGCACGACACAGCACGTGGATACGGACCACATCTGCGGACGTTAAAAAGGTTAACATTTTATAGATATAAAGTTAATTTTCAAAAACGTTATCCGATCAGCTGACGTTCGCACGCTGTTTGCATAACTGCGGGTAGGGTCGAAGTTACATGTTTATTGTCTGATGCTCGTTGATATGCTAATTCTGTTTTTTGGTATATATTTGCCTTTAATTACAGGTCAATGAACTTTTTGTACTGACTGCCAATAACAATGGTTGAAAGAGTAAAAAATCTATAGAGGATAGGAAATTGTACATAAATAGGTACCTCCGTAATGGTTCCGACCTAGGCATTTAAATAAATAATAAAAAAAATCACCGTATCAACATGGTAACAAAGCTCGACAGAAAACAAGCTGCACATTTTTTTTTCCAATAATACACAATTGTTATTACGGATCAATACACATAAACTAAATGCCATACTAAATCAAATTCAAAATAGAACGCCACAAAAATATCAGATTTCGACGAAGGTTGAATATTAATATCAATCTGTTGTTATTATCCATTGTTTACTGTAAATTATATGAGCCTTGAAACTATAAGGCCGCTAAGAGAAACAATTAGAAATCTGACTCGAACGGGTTGCGTGCTACCAAAAACAATTAGTAGCAGAGATCTGCTAGGCCGGGAGTCAATTAGCAAAATTATCGTTCATTCGTGAAAAGCAACTGGGTCATAGTGGGCGAGACCTCACTGCATAAGAAAACTATTTGAATTGCATGATTGATATTCGCGTGACGATCCTAATAAATGACTGGTAATGCCGAGCTTAACTCGATTTTACAACTGTGATTTATTCAGACTTTTCTTGTGCCACGTAACTTGTGACCATTTATGAAAAATATTTTAAATTTAAATATTGATTAATCGTAAATATTGACATTTAAAATACATCGAACGTATGACTAATTGATGTTTAATTATCGTTTTTATACAAAACTTTACGAATAGATTTTAATTATTTCGAATTTGAACAAGTACCATTTTACCTACCTACCTTACCTGAGATCTGTTTATTAACCGAATGATTTCAATATGTTCACTGTGTTGAATATATTATTATAATAAATATATTATAACATGCAAAGGTAGGTAGGAAAAGACTATAAAGATAAGCTTCAATTAGAATCATCTTTTTACAGCACTAAACTGAATGCTATCGCAAAACATTTCAACAATAAAAAGTCGTTGACCTTTCGTTGAAATATCACTCATGTAAAATGTAACAGTAAAAGTAGACTGTGACGAGTAAAAAGTACAATAATTTGTATGTAGTTTTAATTTTAAAGTAAAATATTTAAAACAGTCATAACTAGTTCTCTTAACTCGCTTACGCTAATTGGATAAGTGGATTAAGTTGAACTCAGCTCTCGTACTAAAGTATCTAAGTAACATCTAATTGCAACCGAAACCACCTGAGATGCATTGTTGCATAACACAGCATGTCCTAAATGAAGAACAATAACACGATACTATGCTACATTAGGTACCACGTTTCTGTCAAGATTGTGTAATTGAGGGCCGGATATGGCAGCCATATTGAAGGAAATCACAATATTGAGCAGAATATAATGGACTGTTGATGTTGCTGTATTGTACCTAGCTATTCGAAATGGTGGAGGATTAGGAAATTTTGAAATACGAAACTATCATAAATCAAAGATGTATAATATTCTGATTTTATATGGAAACCATTCATTATTTAGGATTACCAAAAACTCAATACATACATTACAGTGCCGGTTTTTTCAGCGGAAGCATTACATGGGACGGAGCCCGATTTGTGTTTCATGGTAACATAAAATACCAACAGAAAATGTAATTCCTTTACAATGTAACTCAAGGTAAAAACACTTTGACTCACATTAACCGTATAGTAAGTCAATGAAACCCCGAGTGTTCGTGGTATGCGCTTGCGCCGCGCCGCAACCCAATCCGCGCTTCCAAGATGGCGGGCATAGAGCACTGCGCGCACGCCGTGTCCGTTACGCTTGACCACTGAAGCGCAAACAGTTTTTTTCTACATAAACATTGTTCTCCGTAGAGAAATCGACGGGCGTGACTGCGGCCATTGTTGTACGAAGCTAAACGCAGAGAATATTAGAGCGTGATACGGTAAAATAACGTATAAATGTACAATACGTGAATATGATAATGTGTCTGTACTGGATGAGGTGACATTCTGTGATGACATTGTCTTTGTTCTAATGTATGTAGAAGGACAAAACGCAAGTCACCTCGAAAATTACAGCAATCTGTATGTTGATATAACAAGAAAACCAAAACTGGAGTTTAATGGGTACTATTATTAAGTGCTCTTGAATCTGAGTTACATACACCATTCATTATTTTCTAATTATTAAATATAGCTACGTAGATAGAGCCTCTAGTCTCCATTCAGACATTAACGCAATAGGAAACAGAATAAGCCGCATTACTAGGCTAGATTTGAATTTGCAACTACTAATGAATCCGATTTGAAAACCTCGGTCCAGACTACGGTGTAAAAATCAAAAATCAAAATCAAAAATCTTTTATTTAACTTAGGCTACAAAGTAGCACTTATTAAACGTCATTTTTTTTTTTACAAAAGACAGCACCCTAGGGGTCGGTTCATATCCGGCGGAAAAGGTAGCGCGCAACATCGGCCGCGCAACGCCAGAACGAACAAGCACACAACAAAACCTCACACCAACCTCTCACACCTGACGCACCAAAGCGTCGTCAGGTCAGTGTGAAAGGCCGAACGCTCCGCCATGCGCCCGCCCGCCCCAGCGCCACGCGGCCGACAACACGCCACCACCGCCAGATATGAACCGACCCCAAAACGCCCACCCTTCACCGCTTCCTAAGTGCTCTGGCTGAGGAGAAGAAACGGCGCAACAAACTCCCCAGTAGCACGCTGTCATTACGATAAAAATAATATCAAATAATAAAAAAATAATAAATAAGGAACCGCGCAAAGTGAACAAGTAGTTAAGGTAGATAGGTATCATACTATAAAAGAGTAAAAAAAAATATTATAATCTACGTGGTGACCAAGGTCAGCAGAACGACCAGTCACCGCAAGCGGCACCCGTTCACGAGTATGACGCAAGGATCAGCCATCCCCTCCCTCGCCATATTAGAGGGAAGGAGGAGACCCGACCCAAGACGCCACCGCAGGCAATGACAACTAAGGGAGCATGACGAAACTGCTGTCGGTTTAAAAAAAATAAAAAGGAATTACATTTACAAATTATAAAAAAAAAAAACAAAACCCCAAGCACTGATTCACTGCACAGTCCCTTATCAAAGCGGTATTAAAATAGTACACCAATGTACATGCGTATAACTGCATTCATAATAAAACAAACTAAACAATATAATGTTGCATACAGAGTGTATGCCAATCAATTTCGAACAATAAGATTCGGTAAACTTACATGTCAAGTTAGCAAAGATAATAATATAATAATAATAAATAATAATTATACAATAGTATAATTGTGTCAGGGTATAATAACATACTATCTGTATGGCAGTCAAAAATAAAGAAAAAGGAATATAAAAAATGGAAAAAGGTATATCCCAGTAATTCAATTCAGAACCGTCTTGTGTCTTTCAAGGCGACCAACAGTTTTTATCATTCAAATAGTCATTTAATGTATAGTAGGCTTTCTTACAGAGCCTTGTTTTAACTACTGATTTAAATGAATTTAATGGTAATTCTAACATACTAGGAGGCAGTTTATTGTAGATACGAATGCTAAGTCCTATAAATGAGTTATGCACCTTGTGCAGCCGGTGGGATGTAGTGCATAACTTATGCTTATTTCTAGTATTAATATTGTGTATGTCACTGTTTTTAATGTATAGGTGAATGTTTTGTCTAATGTATAATATATTGGCTAGAATAAATTGTGAGGCAACAGTTAGAATCTCAATTTCTTTAAAACGCTCCCTAAGTGAGACCTTAGCGCCTAGCTGGTAAATAGACCTAACAGCTCGTTTTTGCAGAATAAATATAGTTTCAATGTCTGCAGCCTTACCCCACAACAGAATGCCATAGGACATAACGCTGTGAAAGTAACTAAAGTATACTAATCGAGCTGTATCCACGTCCGTTAGCTGCCTAACTTTCCTAACTGCATATGCTGCTGAACTCAGTTTGTTTGCGAGATATGAAATATGAGCTGCCCATTTAAGTTTAGCATCTATTGTAATACCTAAAAAGACGGTTGATTCTACAGTCTCCAGCATTTCATTATTAACAATTATATTTGGACCTAGATTTTTAACGTTTGGAATTGCAAATTTAATGCACTTCGTTTTCTTTGCATTCAATACTAAGTTATTAACAGTAAACCAATTTGTTGCTTGTAAAAGTGCACTGTTAATGTGATCAAAACTATCACTATTTCTATTTACTTTAAATATGAGTGACGTATCGTCAGCGAAAAGTACAGTATTACAGATACCTTCTAAATAAAACGGCAAGTCATTTATATATACCAGGAACAAGAAAGGACCCAGTATAGAACCCTGGGGCACACCCAATTTAACCGCAAGTGGCCTAGATTTTACGCCATTTACATCTACACATTGAAGGCGCTGCTTTAAATAAGACTCCATTAAGTTAAGGGCTCTATCCTGTATACCATAATATTTAAGTTTGGCGAGTAGTGTGTCGTGATGAACGCAATCAAATGCCTTAGAAAGGTCACAAAAAACTCCTATGGCATTTTGTGAATTTTCCCAGGCGCTATAGACATGTTTTAGTAACGCTACACCGGCATCAGTTGTTGAGCGACCCTTTGTAAAACCATACTGCTCACTGTGGAGCAGCTTATTAACATTAAAAAAACCTAGTAATTGCTGTAGTATTAACTTTTCAAAGATTTTACTAAACGCGGGTAATATTGAAATGGGTCTAAAATTACTCACTTCACTTTTAATACCGGATTTAAATAATGGTATAACTTTACTGTACTTCATCAGGTCTGGGAATACTCCTAAATCGACACACTTGTTAAAAGTAACAACAAGATAAGGAGCAACATCATCTATAATAATATTTAATAACTTTACAGAAATACCCCAAAAATCGCCAGTATTTTTTAAATTGAGAGATTTGAATGTAGTAATAATATCCCGTGAGGTCACATGTTGAAAGGTAAAAATTGAGTGACATTTTGGGGCACAAGTTAGCATTAGGTTTTCCGCAGCAACCGTGGATGAGTGTAAGGAGCAAGTTGTGGCTATCGGAATGTTAGCAAAAAAGTCATTAAAAGTCTGGGCTACGTCTACTGCTTCGCTAATTAATTTGTTGTTATCAACTATCTCTAATTGATTATCGCGTTTGGTACATTTACCCGTTTCGTTATTAATAATTGACCAGGTCGTTTTAATTTTGTTTTTCGATTGCTTTATTTTATCACTAATGAATTTAGCCTTGGCCATGTTACAAACTCTTTTAAAAGTTTTAGAGTAAAGTCTAACATAATTCAAAAATGACTCATCAAATTTATATTTTTTCATTCCATATAACTCATATAGTCTCGCTCTACTTTTATATATACCAGCTGTGGCCCATTGATTAAATGGAGCTATCGTATTCTGAACATTAAGGGTTTTAGTTTTAAAAGATTTTTGAAATTCGTTTTTAACAACGTCAAAGAGAGTTCCAAAGATGTCGTTAGGATTCTCAAATTCTAAAATTGATGGTTTTATTTGAGAAACAACCCTCTCTTTAAAACGATTACAACAACTAACAGTATACGGTCTGCATTCAATTTTTCGCAACTTTTTTAAGACTAAGTGTGGGAAACTAGCTAATTGTCCACAGTGGTCTGATGTTAGATGTGTAATAATTGAAAGGTGAAAGGTGTGTAATAATTGAAATTGGATCTTGATGGATGTCGATATTTCAATTAATTGTTTTATGAAGTCCTATTGGCATTGCTATCATAGAAAGTTCCATTATTAGATCCGACTACCTAACTTCCTCTTTCACTAGAACAAGAATATTTTAGATGTCAATAACACTCTACAAATACATTTATCTAAATACACTGTACCTTCTCTGCGCCTATCTCCTACTAAAAGGCTTAGTATCGCTGTTGGTCTACATTACTACCCTGCTGCTCCAACCAGCATGGTTAAACATAACTATTACATTACTATACGACCCAAATTACTGCACTATAATGTACAATTTTAATAAAATAAATTGTGGTCTTTATAATACTATGAGTACCACAATATATCTACCATTTAAATAGAAGGTGCTACCCGTCTGTAGTACATACTTTACTAAGTTTTAAAGTCTATCATAGTTTTAAAACGTCATAACACGAGTATGGTATAGTGCGATTCAACCATCTTGGTGGCTGTGAAGGGCGCAACACGCTGCGCATGAGTTTGTTACTGCCGTGGTTACTGCGCAGCGACTCACGTCATGCCCAGAGCCGCCATCTAGTTTAAATCCCACTACACCACTTTAAGTATAGCTATAGTAACAAACGTTTAGTGCGGAACCCGTTTGTTTATCGCTTCCGGTTGATTATCCTTTGTTCAAGCCTGTTCAGGCGCATCTATTCAAATTACATGATACCGATGCGCATACGCAATGAGCCCGTATGTGCGGTACCGTAGATATTATCGATTGTCAGCTACAATACTAAGTTGTACTTAGTTTGAGACGATCAATATGTGTAGTTTAGTAGGATAGCTTGCTAGTTAGCAGCCCCAATCGTTCCACATCAGCGTCATTATTAAATATATTTATATGCAAGTACCTAATGTAAAACCAGATACCAAGTATCACAGATTCACGTACTCAAAGAAGTTGAACAATGACTGGCTACCATTTAATGCTTTATGATCTGTCTCTCCTTTCCAAATGATGCACGATGTAGTGATCGGATTTGGTTATCTACATTCCACAAATTCACAAAAACTAAATATTTTTACCGAGTGAATAAATTGGATAATAGGTAAAAAATTAAGTTCTACAATAAGTCATAGAAAACCAATATGAAAATTTCTAGAAAATATTTATTTTATAAAGGAAAAGTCAATAGAAATAAATTATTAATGCAAAAACAATTAAGTATATCGTTGGTATTCATTTAATAATCCATAAACGTAGAAGAAAACTTTGTGGCTTGTGGCATGTGTTCCTATTCGCACAGGCCTATTAATATCCTCTACATATCGATCCCGTCCACTTTGTTCAGTTTGACATGACTGTATTTGACGATTGAAATAAATTATAAGCCTACCTGTAAAACTTTCGTCTTTTTCATTAGGTTACAACAGACCATGTGTGCTTTCCCAGGCGAACATATCAATTTCTTGATATCAGCTATCAATCATATTTTAAGCAGTTAGCTAGTTAAGTAAAATATTATAAGATTATAGTTAAGTAAAATATTATAAGATTATAGTTAAGTAAAATATTATAAGATTATAGTTAAGTAAAATATTATAAGATTATAGTTAAGTAAAATATTATAAGATTATAGTTAAGTAAAATATTATAAGATTATAGTTAAGTAAAATATTATAAGATGTTTAGTTTGTACATACACCTAAGGAGCAACTTGTACTTTACCAAAAACTGGTTTTATCAGTCTTAAGTAAGGAACGCTATAAAACCTCTGATTACTGCCTGAAACATCGTTAATGTTTAACGACTTTAAATAGTGCCTTAGAAAACGTTTATACTGAGAAAAATAAAAGGAACAACTTTTATTCAAATATTCTTGGAAGTTTTTATTGAAACTGAAAATCTGAAAGGGTAACTTGATGTAACTGAAACCACAAATTACTGGATCTTTTTAACTTGGCTAAGTTACGGTCATACTTTTTTTATTAATTTTATAGCTATTCTAACTAAGGTACTTATAGAAGTATGTTCTGTAACATAGGTTCTTTTGGAGCTTAGGTATCTATAACAGTTAGAGATAAGTACTAGTAGTAGCTAATTATTTGCATTGCTTTCTCATTTTTTTTTAATTGTACCTTGAACCAGACGTTACTTCCAGCATATCCGTGCAACATATCGACATGCACAGTGTTTTTTTTATATAAGCAGGAAATCGGTTTACTTTTTTTTGATATGTCACCACCATAGGAATATAATTTTCTCATATTTATAGTAACCTCTGACGTGCAGTCCATCTTAGTAAGTTGACTGAACCAACACTTGGGCAAGTCACATTTGTTCCAGTTTGATAACGCCTCTAACAATACTTTTCACCGGTTTATTTTACTTTTTACTACTTTGAACACGCAATAATTTGTGACACGAATGTCGTTTACTGCCCTTTCATTATTATAATACGAAAGTATACCCTAATCTAGTATAATAAATTATTAATTCTGAGTGTGAAATTAACACGTTCGTTGCATTACGCGATCTATCAGATCTCTTGCAGGACTTTTGTATTGTGCGTTGAAGATAATCGTGTTGTTTCACTCCTTGCGGGAGGATCTAACGTGTAAAGTTCTTTAGGTATGAGTAGGACAAATATACATATTTGCTTCCTACTTAAAGCTGAATTCAAGGACATTAAAAAAGAAATTAGAGATGGATTAGGTCCCTAACGCACGGTACTGTCATTATTTTCAATCCTTGCGTTAGGAGATATGTCGGTACTCGGGGAATCGTACGCCTCGTAGACGCAAGAGAGGGAAGGTGGGCGGCGCGGGCGCTGCGTGACTCGTTTTAGTGTTGTCCTAGCATCGCTCATTCACATCACTCTCTGGTAAGTTTCTGGCAGCCTAAATTTCGGTTATTAAAACAAAAACGTTGTTATAGGAAACTTACAAGAGATCTGTGACATCCAGCTTTTATTTAATACCTCCGTATATTTTTTTAAAGCAACAACAGCCTTAGAACAGAAATATACATAAGACACTCGAATAACGAAACTAATAAAATTGGATTCCATCGCATTTACTTCACTGACATAGTTGCATGCTGTTTATTTATACAAAGCATTTTATTACAGAATTACCAGAAGGAAGATGTACTGATCATGTTTTCCAACGTGGCGACAATGACAATAGTGTGGGTTGTTACGAAAAATTACGACGCACATTAAACAGCACTGACGCTTCTAAAAAAACTAAACGTTTTGTTACCATTTGCGCGCAATGCAAGCAATCAATGTGCTTACCATGTTTTAATGAAAAACACTTTGCATACTTAATAAAACTTTTTCAATCGACAACTGAGATATTATTTTGTTCCCATCACTACTTACTACACATATTGAACTATCTTCGGTTGCGGTACGAGATACAATCGATATCATATTTTTTTTCGGTATTTGTAGTTTATTCAAATGTCATAACTGCGTGCGAACCTATCAAAATATAAAGCAATAGGCTATCTTTCACCCACAAAAACTTCAAAATATATTTGATTGTTTTTTGGAAGATATAAATTATTTTCAAAACTGTATCTTTAGGAGACTGATTAGGTCTCAAACGCACCAAAAGGTAGGTTAGTTTCGAGATCTTTTAGGTCTCCAAAGCAACAGCTGAAAGTTCTTTGAAAGTGATGGCGCAGAAAACGTGTTAAATAGTATTTCTTATTAATTGCCTGTTCGGTTAAAGTGGAGCAAACTTTCCAATGCGTTATTAAAACTAGTTATGTATCTACCGACATGTTACTATAGGAAGATATTATTATGTAATTAATAGTTGCTTTAGAAGGCAACTTGAGTAGATAATTATCTAATGTTATTGTCAACTTCTTTTAACACTTTTGGTAATCATGAGCCATGCTGTAGAGATTGGTCTGATCACAGGAACCAAGATAGAAAACGCAGTATGTAAGTACGTAGCTAGAGGTATAAGATTGCTATAGTATTTACATTGCCTAGGTACGTAAATACTGAAAATGTTGTGTGGCTTCTTTCATTAGTTATTTACTGAAAGTGGAAAATCAGTAATTTTCCAAATAAATCTATTAGAAACTTAGACTTGCAATGCTGAGGTAGTAAGGTATGAACCTACTGTTTCAAAGCTCCATTATAATAACCACGGTACATAATCTGCTCAACATTTCTATGCAAACCTTTTTCATGACAACGAATTTCATAACAAAATTAATGAACTGTTTCAGGCAAGCGAGTGTAGTGTCCCGCGACAAAATGGGTGTGGAAAGTCGATAGCTTTGAATGTTTGATACGGTCGGCGAGGGGCTGTCAAACGTACGGCATTCGTAAGTCATAGTCAAGAAATGTGGCACAAAAAGAATAAAGAAGCTTTCTAGAACACCTAAGAACTAATTTAACAAAAGGGGTGTACCTGTTATGGAAATAAATGAAAAGAAATCTGCCTTTCGAAAATAAATTAAATGGGATCTGCCTTTTGTCTTCTATCGTGACTAATGTTTTGTTTGCCTTCCTTCCGAAACCGTACCTAGGTGACTATCATAGGCACCTAGAACACAAACTTACCTTACCTTACTTAACTTACTTGCCAGTTTGAAGGTTGTCTTTATAATCATACTATTAATTTGCTTACCATGTATTATGTATAAGCCTATGTTTACTCCAACCGGCGTCCCTATTTTCCAAACATCTACAGGTACCATTTTACCGCAGAACCATGCTAAATACGCCATAAGAAATTATAATTTGGCTTAGTCCAGCAAATAATTTCAATAAGTTTTTATATAATGTTTTAGGACACAGAAGTTCTTTTCCACTGCATCTATTAATATATTGAATAATAGTAGTAGCTAATCAAGCATCTGCTTAACAGGTATTGCGTTGTACCTTAGCCTATCATGATTGTAATGGATACGTAACGCATACATAATCAGTAATTAATACGTGTCGTAGAGTAGGTTACAAGCTACCAGCCTTACCTCTGCGCCTTGATGCATTCCAACAGGTGCTAATTTGTTCATTTACATACATATGCCTACTTAGATACGATTGTAGGCAGCTAGTGCAGGTATGTATATGCACAAAACCCATTACATAGTTATAGGTAGTGTTAAAGTGTATTTATAACATACGTAGGTATGTATGTAGTATCTATTATTAAGCCTCTATCTATATATTAGCTATTTGCCATTAAAACCTTTAATGATTAAAAAGAAATACGTTTTTTTTTACATTCTTATCTTATGTTCCAATTTTTTTTAGAATTCTTACCTAGTTATCTGACGAACGATCCTGTAATGGTAACTAACCAATGTCTTTTTTTTTTTTTTTTTTTTTTTTTTTTTGGTAGAGATCTTTGCAGTTAGCCTGAGCGCAGGCTTTGACTGCTTCACCGGACTTTTGGCGAGGACCTTAAGGCCTCCAGCCAGAGCAATATGAAAAAACTAACTACGTCAGCAACGTCCACTAAGGGCACCCCCTGCGGGGTTCGGACCTCGACTTAGTGCGTTGCTAACAATCTTAATAGAGCAAAACAGCAAGGGATGGCTGGATCTTAATTTTTATTATTTAGGGACATATTTTTATTGCTAGTTTGGCCGGCTCGGGCCAGCTTGGTCTAGGGACGGTGGGATAACATTTACGTTACTATTATTTATAATACGCGACGGGCCTCTCCGGCGAGGACGTAATATACGGCGGTTGTGTTTTGTATTGCTACTGCTAGCTAAATCGAATGCTTCTTGGAGAAGCGTTGTTTTATCGTCGGGGTAGGAGAGAGCAAGTCTGGGGCGTTTAATCTTAGATATTACGGAAGGTACGTATCGCGCGGCCGCTACGATTAGCGGGTTACGGTGGGTTTCGGAGGAGTCGAAAAAAAAGAATCGCGGCGCGTTTCATGAACTGCTTGATTGTTGGCAGCTTTAAGTCACAGTGCAACTGCAAGTTACGGACGTAACCTGGAGCGCCTGTGGCTCTACGCATGAAACGGTTTTGGAGTGTTTGCATTCGTTTGAGTCGATAATCGGGTACGTGAGAGAATACGACGCTGCCGTAAGTCATTATAGGTCTCACACACGCAGTGTAAATTCTCTTCTTACAAGTAAGAGAGAGTTTGCTGCGCTTGTTCAACATACAATGAAGTCGGCCGAGAGCGAAGGCGGCTCGCGCGCGTGCCGCTTTAATATGAGCTATGAAGGTAAGCTTCCGATCAAGGATTACACCCAGGTATTTGGCTTGCTGCTCCCAAGGGATAGGCTTGCCGAAGAGTGTTATAGGAGGAGGGGGAGCGGGAGGCTGCCGTTTCTTGCTAAAGAGCACGGCTGCGCTCTTGGTAGGGTTGACTTCGATTCTCCATTTCGTGAACCACTTCCCGAGGGTCGTGACCGCGGTCTGGAGAGTTCGACCTATCGCTAAGGGGCTGGTGCCTGAATAATAGATGGCCGTATCGTCGGCGTACATAGCTACTTGGGGTTTGCCACCGCGAGGAATGTCGCTAGCGTATAGCGTGAAGAGGAGTGGAGAAAGTACCGAGCCTTGAGGGACTCCGGCACGGATCGGGTGAGGGGAAGAGAGTGTGCCCTCAACGCGATAGCGAAAGGACCGATTCGACAAAAAGTTTCGAATGATAAGCACGAGACGATCTGGCACTTCGAGTTGGTAAAGCTTGAAGATCAAGCCATTGTGCCAGACCTTGTCGAAGGCCTTTGCTATATCGAAGAAGAGCACGCCAGTGAGCCTTCCACGCTGAAAACCAGCGCTTATATGCTCGACTATGCGGTGGACTTGTTGGACACACGAGTGTTGGGTTCTAAAACCGAACTGCTCGTCTGGTATGAGACTCCTGGACTCGGCATAGTCCATAAGACGGGAGTAAATAATTCGCTCGTATAGCTTCCCAAGAACCTTGAGTAAGCTAATGGGGCGATAACTAGTGGGCTCAGACTTCGGTTTACCGGGTTTGTGGATGCCGATGACTATCGCCTCTTTCCACTGCTGTGGGAAGAGATTGTTGCCTAATGCTGCATTGAAGATGCCTGTCAAGAGGATTACTAATGCTGGGGGAAAGAGTTTAATCACCTTATTGGTGACTCCGTCTGAGCCAGGGGCTTTACGTGGATGCAGTTCCTTGATCAGAGAGCGTACCTCGTCTATAGTTACCGGCGCGAGTGGGTGTTCCGGATCCTCAGAAGGAGGGAGCGAGGCCTTACGTTCGACTTCAGCGTCAACTCTGGCGAGGTGAGCTTGATCGACCGGAAGGTCGCTAGGCGTACACTGGGCCTCTAAGCTGTCGGCTAGGCATTCCGCTTTCTCGTCGTCTTCGAAGGCAGGGCTCTGATTCGGACGGTTCAGCGGGGACATAGTCACTTCGGTACAACTACGTAGTTTACGTTGAAGATTCCAAAACGCGTGATGATTGGGCTCTAATTGGTCGAGAAGCTTATCCCAGCGTTCGTCACGCAATATCCTTATGCGCTTCCTAGAGGCGCGCTGTAGAGAGCGCATGCGGACGCGATAAGAGTCGCAGGGATAAGCGTCGTAGGCGCGTATAGCCGCGTTCTTCTCCGTCAGTAGGGCACGGGCGTCGTCCGGAAGGAGCCAGCGAGCGTCTTCTGTCACCGGTACCGACCGTGAACACTCGTTCACCACGGACTGCACGTGCTCAGTGAGGGAGTCGATTGCGCCTATAGCGTCCGTCGCGGATTCTACGTGGTCTGGGATTGAGTCGAGATGCGCAGATTGGACTGACTTAAGACGGGTCCCAAGCTTCGTCCAGTTCGTAACTATCTTGGTGGGGATGGGCTGACCAGCGTCTGGGGGACCTACACGCGGACCGAAAGACATGATCACTGGTCGATGGTCGGAATCTAATTCCTGAATAACTTCAATGGACCGAAGCGCTAAGTTAACGTTATTAAGCAAAGCTATATCTAATATGTCGGGGCGGTGATTTACGTTACCGGGAAAGTGCGTTGGATTCATAGGCGCGATGATGTCAAAGTTTAGCTCGGAGCTAAGAAGGTCTAGGTGTCTACCGCGGATGTTACGAGTGTGGCTATTCCACGCTTCGTGTTTTGCATTCAGGTCTCCCGCCAGAAGGACGGAGTCGCCGAGAGCAAGAAGAGCTTGCAGGTCAGGTCGTAAGTCGACCCCCTGAGGTGACGGAGGGATATAAACTGAGACTAAGAACAAAGGTCTATGACCGGTCATGCCTAGCCTACAGACAGAGGCTTCAATGTGCGACAGCGTAGGTGGGTCCATCGGAACGCAGTACAGTGACCTTTTGAAATAAATGAGCGTGCCGCCGCCTGCGGCTCTGGTACGATCGTTACGGACTAGGTTATAATTCGCGATTCGCGGGTTTCTATGAGACGGTTTAAGAAAGGTCTCCTGTACAAGAAAAACGTCGAGTTGGTGGTCGCGGAGAAACGTTGCGATTTCATCGCGTTTATTATTAATACTTTGCGCGTTAAAGAATCCTAATTTAAGGGAACGGGGTTTGAATTTACCGGCGGTTGTAGCCATTAGAACGCGGCGGCTTTGTACGCGGCGAATACGTCGCTGAACTGCTCCCTAATGAAAGGCGCGTGAAGAGGCGAGGGGTTGGCTCTAATCGCCTCAGCCATAAGGCGGATACGATTAAAGTCAAACGACTCGTACACCTCGATATAATTTTTAACCGACGCAGTAATGTCGGCCGAGAACGTCGGGGCCATAAGGGCCGCGGCCGACGGTGATGCGTGCGCGGGTTTCGGTACAGGCGCGGGTTTGAACGCGGCGAGAGGTATGCGTGGGACAGAGGGTCCTTGGAGCGCGGTGATCGATGTTGTCTCCTTCGGAGGAGAGGTCAGGGCCGGGAACGCACGAAGATGCATTTCTCTATTCCAACAAGCCCCGGTTGGGCGTTGTGGACTAAGACGCGGCGGACCGGTCGCGGGTTTTTGCGCGGGGGCCAGTACACGGGCGACAGGCCGTTTCGCGACGGTTTTGGGGGCCTTTGGACAGCCTCGGTAGTTTGCTGGGTGACCCTTTTCGCCGCAGAGAACGCAGCTAGGGGGCTCAGCGCACTGGGTGCGGTCCTTGGGCCGGGGACAATCAGGCGTTCCGTGCTCGCCGAGGCACTTCACACAACGAGGGCGCGCGAAACAGTTACGCTGCGAGTGACCGTATAACTGGCAGCGGTGGCACTGACCGACAGTGCCGGTTTTACGTGGCGGCTCAACTTTTATACCGGAAAGTTGGCAGACTGATTTAATGTTGAAGATGGACTTACCGTCAGCCGATCTCTCGGTGACGGCAAGGACCATCTCGTATGGCAACTTGCCTCGCGAACGGTACATCCGGTGTACCTCGAGGGCTGGAATGCCCTGCGAACAGAGGTCTTTGAGAATGTCCTCTGAGGACAGCTCTACGGGGACCGATTTTATTACTACGCGGAGGACGCGTTCTTCTGGGAGAGTGAAGCTATGGTATGGCAGGGCTCTCTCCTGCAGCATACGCGTAAGCGACCGAAAGTCGGCCGCTGTTGGGACGACTATTTTGATGCCGTCCTTGACGGAACGGGCACTGGAGAAGTTAATGTGGTGCTGTGTGCACCACGATGATACCTCGGTCCACTTTCCTTTCTCCTGAAGGAAGATTGGAGGAGGGACCGGGCCACCCTTCTTAGGGGCTGACGAGTCGGACTGGGAGGTATTGGTCACCTGAGGGGCAGAACAAGAGGAGGGTGAGGCCGAGAGGGCTGATGGCTGAGAGGCCGAGGCTTCAGCAGAAGAGGGAGAGGCGGCGGTTTTAGCCGCCTTGGAAGGTACCTGTTGGGATTTAGCCTTTCGGGTACGCTTCTTGCCCTTTCCAATGACTTCAATAAAGCCATCAGTCGAGCACGACGAGTCGGATGCGGAAAGAGCATCGATGGAGTAATCGGAGGCGTTGGCCATCTCGGCGTCGACAGGGGACGGAGAAGCAGAGCGGGGGCGGGAAGTGGATGCCGGTGATGCGTCACACGCAGGTGTGCAGCTCGGCGAAGTAATTCTCGGAGACGAGATAATAGAATTTTGAACAATAGCGTTCCCAACAATAGGTTTCGACATAGCAGTCGAGACAATAGGTCTTTGACGGGCTTTAATCCCTTTGTCGGCGCCGATAAGAGGGCGCGGGCTATCTAGCTCTGAGAGCAAGGAAGGGTTTTGGTTGCGGGTCCAAGCCTGGAAGAGGTCTTGGATGACCTGGGAGTTCTTCATCTCCTCGATGAAACGGGGCCAAAGGGCGTCCATTTTCTCGAGAAAACGAGAAGTAAAAGGTAAAAACAAGTTAAAATTAAAAACCTAACATAGGTAATGACGAAGGGGACGCGCCTAGCATCAAAACTAACCTAACTAAATCTATCTCCCCGGGTAGGTTCGCCCGGGGATGTGTAACCCTCCCTGCTGGGTTTAAGCAGGGAGGTGAGTACCTATGGTGTGCCTTAAGCTGTGATGTACTCGTCGCCAGTCTTAATGTGCGAACGAGGCCCTGACCAGTCTAGCGCGAAGGGTGTAGACACACCCAACCGACACTAGGTGAGTAGCTGAAAAGAAAACCAGATCACCAGGATCGACTAGGAGACCCCCCAAGGCCGATACACTAGGTCCCGTCCAATTGACTGCTTTGCCTTAAAGAGGCTCGGCGGGTGTGATTGGGCACAACACCCCACTCGGTTTCGTTGGCACCGTTAGGATATCCACCGAGGACCGCGAAACTGCGGTTTTTTCCTGAAGGGACAAATGAATTTAATTCGCGAACCAAGAAACAGTGTTGATCTGCCACCGCCTTGAAAAAGGCAGCTTTAGATCTATCGATGTGCGTAGGCGGGCTACGCAGAGCGTTACGCAATCGTAACAGGTAGCAGACGAGTGTCGAGAGCGAGCGCGCCACAGAGCGGCACGTCCGTTCACGGCGAGCGTCGAGCGGAGAGTCACCACTAACCAATGTCGATATAGCTGAAGGTAATATGGAGTTTTGGACCATCTCCTAGTCGTGTTTAGGTCTCCTGAAATCCCATAATATCTAAAGAAAGGCAGCCATGGACTGGAAATACAGCAAGTGTTACTTCCTGAGTATTTTTAGATTCGCGCAACGGTTATTTTACATTTGATCAATACTTATATCTTCACAATGCGGTACAAAGAAGCACAAGCATTCCTACTTCTAATAATGTTAGTAGAACTTACTTCAAACGTCAATAAAAAACAGTTTCTTTGTAAATAATTGATTGTATGCCTTCCTAGTAACAAGTTCTGACGTCAACCGAGACACGCACCTCATGTGTTTCAGACTACATTACATAAGGTATGTAGGAGCCTATTACAAGCAAGGTAGGTATCAGTATAATTCTTTAACAATTCCAGTAGGCAGTAGATTTAATGTGATGACTGTGCCAGTTATAAATAATAATATAATAATATTCCGGGACATCTCACACACGGTTATCTGATCCCAAGCTAAGCAGAGCTTGTGTTATGGTAACCAGACAACTGATAAACATACCTACTTATATATTTCTAAATACATACATATTATAGATAAATTACACCCATATGTTAAAGATATTCTAAATTGTAATAGCTAGTGTTCATTGATTTAATAACCTATTTCTAAAGACTTGTCTACTTGTAGGTACTCCAGGCAATTTACATTCTGCTTCGCCTGCAAACTCACCAATTTTTTTTTTTTTTTCAATTATCTATTTTTCTCAAAATTTAGTAAAGCAGAAATGATAAGTGAGTAGTAAGAAATGATAGGTAGAGATTTTTTTATGTTACTGCAGAAAATATGAGAAACTGCTAAGGTATTTTAGGTCCATGGGGTTTTTGTGTATCGTCAAAAGTTTTTAAATTTTATGCCATTATTAGATCTATTGTACAACATAATGTCTAAGTTTGTTTACCAAAGTAACACCTGTAGGTAATACCCAGATCGCATGCAGTGCATAAGACACGCGAATGTGTCATTTAAACTTTTTGCTTTGTATAAACTTTTTGTTATTATTTACACAAAGTTATATTACATTATTTAGTCTTGGTACCTAATGAGGCCGAAGAACGAAATAGTGCGATGAGTTTATTGTAAGGCCTAATTATCCTGTATAGGCCTGCCAGTGTGATGTGTCCAGTCCTAATCTCACGTAGGGATTTCCGCATTATATTTTTGTCAGCACTAGATCATTTATGCCATTTACAACACCATTATAGTGAACTATAATCAGTGGTAAGTGACTTAGTAAGGAGTTATTAACACCATTCATCTCATGGAATCCTTAAACTCTACGGGGGAGAAGGATACTCTTCATCACCTAACACTACTAATTTGGGCTTTTT
The DNA here is from genome assembly GCA_905146925.1 of Autographa gamma. Lineage (NCBI taxonomy): Eukaryota > Metazoa > Arthropoda > Insecta > Lepidoptera > Noctuidae > Autographa > Autographa gamma. The sequence continues at coordinate 7,337,880 of LR989858.1, forward strand.
TGTTGGGAGTTTGGGAAAAAATCTTAAGCATTAATGCATGTACCTACGCACCTATATAGCGTATGTGGTACTAGAGCACTCCTAGTTGCATTAAAACTAATGATTGTATAGGGTATTTAAATTTAAGTGCATTTTGATTATATTCCGCGTTAATAAATATAAATTTTATGACAGTGTACATAAAGTCCATATAAGACCGACTTTTACTGATTTAAAGTTTAAAAATATGCAGTTGCACAGTACACTAAACCCTGAACGTAAGCATTATAGTTGGTTTTCCTAAAACTCGCAGTACGGAAAGTACGGATGGGTTACGAGAGTTAAAATTAACAAGACATTCATAGAGCATTTAGTTTGTATTACATATCACACAATAAATTACAAAAGCAATAAATGATTTATATAACATTATAATGTATTATGTACAATGAGATCCTCATCGGTCACCGACCATATTTCGGCAGATTGATACTTCAAGCGAATTAGTTTTCATGCCGCCTCTGCCAGGCAGTTATCAACTTATCTATTTACAAAATCCTGAAGCAAAAGGTGTTAATTAATTGTTACACGCATAGTTAACGCACACTTAGATAAGGCTCAACACACAATCTTTAAACGACCACTGTTAGTTTTATCGATAAAACCTTTACATAATAGTGTTACGTTTGTTCGCTGAGATTGAGCCTATACCTTTCCCTCGAAATACCTATTTTTATTACATGTACATATTCGGTCGATTGTCATAATAAATATTTAATATATAACTAAAAATTTATTTATTAATACACAATTAAATCTAATATAAGAACAAACTCTAACTATACTAAAATTAAAACTTACATAAATAAAAACTAAACAGCGTCAAAGAACTCATCGTCATCCTTGTCAATGACGGGGAACGTGCCCAGAAGGCTGGCTGCATTGCCATATATAACTTAATTACTTCACAACATGTGATAACAAATGTTATAGTGCAGGTATATAAAATTACAAAATCTTGCAATTTTAAGAAATAACTATCTATAATAAAGAATCAGCAACTATCTAATCTAAGTGTGATCATATAAGTATAATAATTAAAACGAGCATCAAGTAACAAAAAGTAACTACTGTTGTACAAAAATTGGTAAATGTATGTTTATTCTAGTAAACATCTATATTAATTATAATTTCAGCAATGCAAATGCCTGTACAAAAATAATTAAGTAACTAACAAGTGTGCCATAAGTTTGTAATATTAGATATTGTCCTCAATAACATGTTATCCTAATATGGTTTGAGTAAGTGTATTGCAATACAAAAATCCCCCCTAGCAATATTGTCATTCTCCACCAATGAGAGACAAGCTAGTCACTGATTGGTGTAAAATGACAGGTCTGAGGCGAAACTAGCAACCCTGGTTGTTTTTTTGTGTTGCCGTATTACTTACATATATATATAGTAATAAAATATAATGTTTCGGTGCATTACAGAATTATATACTTAATTAAGAAAATACATACATATTTGAGTATCTTATTTTGTCAACTGGTAAATAGATAAGCATTATCTTAGGATAAAAATAAAAGAAGTAACAGTGCTTTAAAATTGAGTTTTTTCACAATGTGTACATTCAAATAATCTGATTTAAGTTTACACACTAAGAAAAATATATTGTTTGTAATGTGATATTAACAGTTTACTTTTGCATACACACTACACTTTATGCATAATCTATTGAATATATGTATAAACAAAGTAAAAGGCATTGAACTACACTATTAAATACTCATAACATAGTTAATATCTCAGTCACCTTTATTATATTTCTATAAGTAACATAACAGCTATTATTATTATCTGTTTTGTTATTCTTCTAGACATACTGCAGCACAACCACATAGAAATTCTAACTGAACTATTTTATAATCTTGGTTTATTAATATTAAGTTCAACAACTGATTTATTTCCTTACAATAAAAACTGGTATCGGTGATAACAGATATAAGGTTTTAGTGTCAAAATAACAAAGTATATATATTATGCAAGCTAGCATTTTGAGCATAGTAGCAGACTAGATTACTCATTAACATAGATACACTTTTTTTGCTCAACGAATTTTACCTAGTCACTACATAACACCTTTAAAATACTCAATACTTTATTTGCTAAATAAAACGACATTGTACTTCATATTTGGTAGCATCATTTAACAGTATCCCTACCATTTTGCAGAATTATTATGTAAATAGAATAGAATTGTACAAAACTTGAAATGCAAATATTCTACATCTATATTTACACACAAGACACATGTCAAAGTAATAAAATTTATGAAACCAGTTTGTTTATCTATGACCAAAATTAATTCCTATACAGAAAAACAGCATGCATAATTATAAGTCAAGAAGTAGGTTTTTAGCATAGCTTAGTGTTAGCTAATTACAACACTACATAAATTGGTTGATCAACTGTCTAACTTTATGTTAAGAACTGTGATTGACTGTTAGCATTCAGCTCAACCAATCCCAGTCGTGATCAGAAGACTTGAGAACAATTGTAAATTGATCAGTCTTTCACACCAGGGGCCAATACCCAAACTGTCATTAGGTTACCAAAAGACCAACAATCTATCTTAGCACTTTTAATGAGGTTAGCAATGATTAATTACTATTTTTTACATTAATCAGCCTTTCATACAATTTATAAGTAACAACAACATAGACATTTTGGAAAACTTATTGCTTGGTGCTTGATTTCATTATGTATAGTTACAGTATAATAGTTCTATTTTATATATGTAGTGTCCCCTATGTGATTTCTTCTCATAGACTAATATTGAAACATAAGCCTATAGGCTGCTTACATTGCCCGTTCAAATTAAGCTAGTATTATTCAGTTATTGCTCATATGAAATCACTTACAACATGTGTGTAAAGTCTTCAACAACTTTATTGATACAGTAATGTTTTTGTCATTGAATAAGTCACATTATGGTTAACATTTGTAAACTATGTACAACTAAATATATAAAGTGCAATTTACCATGAAATCCAAGGAGGCTGATTCATCTTACTAAATGGCACATGAGTCATATTTATTGGTAGATTAACAACAGCATATGATTTCTTTAAATTTCTTAATGTATGAAGTATTGTCGCACCACTTCTACCCAGCAGAAATGCTGCAGGTATATTCACATCTAGCTCCATCCTGAAAATTATTATATGAATCACATTTAGTAAAGTTGAGTGGATTAAAATAAACCAGCAACATTTGAACTGGGCAAAGAGAGGAAGGCCTTTGCCATACATCAAAACAATTGAAGATTTTAGTTTAGTTTGTAGAACATTGCTGTAGCATTTCTGTGAAAAATATAATCATATCAATATGATAAATGAATGAGCTTTTCAGTTATGTTTAAAGTATTCAATTTATAAATTAAGTTAAAAATTTAAAACAATTTTTGAGAAAACTGTAGAACTTACTTATCATCAACCATTTCTATTAAATGGTCAAGTGAGTCGTCCCATCTGTCTATAGACTCTGTTATAATAACTGCCCTCGCTCCAGCCTGCTGGGCCTTGGCAGTTTTAAACACAAATGAACACTCCCTGAAATTATAAATATTATTGTGTATAGTATGTAACCAGCCCTGCCAGAGAGAAATGGTAGGAGGGTAGAGATACCATTGCCCTGCAGTGGGACAAATTGATAGGCAAAAATAAAAAAAGAAGAATTAGGTTTATGACTTTTTTCTTAACTTATGTTTTTTTTTTGTGTTTTACTGCTCTTAGTATTTATACACATAAAAATGAGCATCCTTACCCTCTCTCGGACAAAGCTATTTGCCCAACTATATCGTCATGATTAACTATGTCAGAACAGCTATGCAGGGGTACCGTTGGTACAAGCCTAGCTTCCTGGAACTGCACACTTTCATTCTGTAAAATAAATATATTTTTTAAATTATCATCATATAGCAAGCAGCCAGCCATCTCTGATTTGTGTATTATTTATAATATGAAACTTACGAAAGGTGTACCAAAATCCTTTGCTGGTCGAATTCGGTAGGAATATCTGAGCTCTGGAGGATCTAATATTTCGAAAAATACGTCACCAAAGATCACGTCTGCCGTAGATACCCCGTCATAGAAGTGTAAATCGTTTGCTGAAATTATTAAGTAACTTAAATAATACATAAATAAAAAATCAGTACATTTGATATAGCAGGATATTTTTTCAATTTTGGTTTGTGTTATGTATCAATTTCTCATACAAACTGATATTTTTAATCTTAAATAATAAATGCCTAATCAAACATAACCTAATCTGAAAAATAAATGTTATTACCACCGGGCGAAACTGCGCTTATGAAAATAATTAATATTAAGATAGTATACAAGGGCACAAGCATCTTGCTCGAATTATATTTTAAAATAATCATAGCAACAAACGATTTGCAAATCGCTAATTTTAGTTATCAGACAGACGAGAAGACAATTGAATTTAATTATTTGACACATTTATATGTACACTGCTGTTTGACACTCAGAGTAATTACTAAAGCATAGAGGGAACATCAAATTTCACTATAGTTGTACTCTTCTTACCTATGACACATTCAATATGAAAAAAAGGATGGATATATAGTTTTAAGGGTTTTTTGCAGCTACGTTGTCCACTACTTTTGCTTCGGTAGTGATGTGCCGTATTCGGTAGAGGTATCGAAATAAATTTATTTCTTGACTGAAAATGTACTACTTATATTGAATGTATGTTATTTTCATGTGACATTTTTATAAAAGAACTATACTAAAGTTTAATCTTATATAAATCAATATAACTAAGATGCGTCAAAAAACTCATCATTGTCCTTGTTAATGGTGGGAAACGTGCCCGAAAGGCTGGCAGTATTGCCGCGTTGAATGGCTATACTGATTCTTTGTTCAAGGAACCAACCAGCCCTCCGATCACAAGTAGAGTCTACCAAAAGTTCTTTAAAAAGATTTCGTACAAAGTCAACCCCAAACGCCTCGAAAATATAATACCTACCTATTAGGTTATTATATTTTCGCTTCGCATACATTATATCATATTTTCGCCATTTAAGGGTCTCCGCAGCGCCAGGAGAGAACGCCGAACTAAGAACGTGGGACAGCGCAAGGGTGTCGGCGCACGTTCTGTCCCACACCAAAGGCCGTTTTTATAAAACATACATCACCAAGGCAATCAATATAAATTTACAACTTATCAAGGGTTTAAAATAAAACTAATAAATTGGTTGGCTAAAAGATCTAATGCAAACATCTTTATTTATAATATAGGAGTAAAAATAAAAAGAAATATTAACTAATTTTTTTATAAATAAAAACGATAAAAATACATAATGTTTATAATCTCTCTGTGCCCCAAGGTTTCACCCGCGTGAATAACTAAGAGTAGTTCCTGATGTCTTTGTAGTTATTCTGTTATATTCGGGGCGGAGACGAAGACATTTTTTTCGGCTATGCTTAGTCCAACAATTTCTGGCTCTTGTAAGCACTTTACACCAGTTCTTCTATCATTCGGAGGCATACTTTAAAATAAAACGAAATTAGGTACAATTTAATAACATAAAATTAATTATCGTATCGAATAATGTCGATGAAAAATATCACTTCACTAGCATAACATAACCTCACAAATAAACAAATTTCGTTTTTTTAATATTAATTCGCTTACACGATATAATTAGTAAAAAAGATAGGCTGAAGGGATTATTATCAGTCTAATGTGTATGTTATAAGTGATCGCATACAAAAATTACGCATGATTTTATTAGAAAATTGCAAAAAAACACTTACCGTTGAACGCTTACATATTTATTGATATCTTTCCGTGATGAATATGATTTACACGATAAAACAAAACAAGCCATATTACACGCTTATTTATCTGTCCTTTGCACCTTTTGTACACAATCAAGTTGCTTATATTATGCAAAAAAATAATATTATTTGTAAAATAAACAATGACCAGCAACGACTGACATTCACAACGTATGATACGACTAAATCAAATACCTGTCAAATACTTTGGTTATTTTACTGTGTAGAAAAGGTTCTAATCTGCAACTATGTGCTCTTTTAATTGGTCGTCTAAAAAGAGACCAATTAACACCGTTTGACAATTCTGGAGCGTCCATTTAGTTTGAAGCATATATGAGTCCATATATGTTTGTCTCTTTCATATATACCATCTGCACCATAAGGGAGAGGCGCTTAGAATCATCGTAATTTGTGTCTATTTTGTTCGCTCCGTCTATGTTAGTTATTAGTCTAAGGTTTGACAATAAAATTATGTATTGACAATTGACATTTGTCAAATTGTTTGACACTCTTGAACACAGAACTTGTAATGTTTGTATCGAAGCTCTAGCCTTTTGAATTATTTTCTACACTTGCTGCAGAAAGAGAACCACCGAAACGTTACATGGGACTTATAATATTATCATTATCATCAGCCTATAGCAGTCTACTGCCCGACATAGGCCTCTCCAATTGCAAGCAATATTATAATAATATATGTATAATAATAATATGATGATTATACGGTGGATACAATTGGCGAGTTCATTGTGGCGTTCTAGGGGGGAGGCCTTTGTTCAGCAGTGGACGTCTTACGGCTGATAATGATGATAAATTATAAGACTCCGTCTTAAAATTTATTTAGGGCTTTTTCTTACATACTTTTATAAATATCCAGATATGTTCTACAAAGATACGACAAAGTCCTCAACAGAAAATATACGTTATTCAAAGATAACAGCGCCTTTCATCCAACAACGAATCTGTTGCCTCACAATCTATTTGGAACTACGTACCTTTTTACTGATATGAACTAATATGAAGTTTCAATATTAGCAAGAGCGTGAACGGTTAGTAATAAATATATAATAATAGGCTGAACTTTAAAAATATCAAGGTTTGCAGATATGATTAGAAACGAAGTCGAGTTTCTTTACTCCATTGGCAACTTTTTTTAACAATGTAGCTATCTTAAAAAGAAGACACCCATTGCAATGTACACTACACTTCATAAAGAGTGCCCACTAGCTGGGTAAACAATTAATCTAACAAAATTGAAAGGGCGTCGAGAAGACATGGGCTTAGCAAAGTGGACACAAACTGGACCCTCTAGTTTATGGCTCTTACAGTTGCATATTTTGTTGGAGTCAAACACCAAACGATTTTAATTCCTGAGCATATACATATTTTTTAAACAGCAATATTTTCCAGAACTGCGACTAACATATTGAAAAAAAAAACTCAAAAGAGGTACGATAGTGTTTTGTCTTCCTATCTACGGTCTACGGATTGAATGACGTGTCCTTTTTCGATAGTCTTTGTACCGGGAAATACCGTCTCATGTAATGCACGTTTCATTTTGCTAAAGCTTCGAGAAACTGCGTAAGGAAATAATAGGTGCTTTCCATTATTTTAAAAACCCAGTAAGATTTTAAACATTTTGCGATAGGTCTTAAAAATATTTCATATTTGTGTTCAAAATATGTATTCAGCACATTTTAAACTAAAGTTAAATGTCATAAAGAGCTAGATGTGCTATTCCGCACGTCGAATGAAATGTTAAAAGTCATTTTTCAGCGAATCCATTGAAATCCAATACCCATTTTGTAGGGAAATTCGAACTTTACCAGAGGGCAGAGAATTTTGAACTTGCAAATACAATTAAGGTATATTAATTATTAGATTGTTATAAAACTAAGTCTTTCAACGTTTCGGTATAGTGAAAATGAGACGGCTTTTCTTAGGTCCTTGGTCTTGGTAAAAAAACGGAGAATGAAAACCGCTGAATAAAGTGTCACAACCTGTCACAACTAATCAACAAAAGAAGTAAACAATAAAAAAGTTTCACACAAAGAGTGACTTATTAAAATTAAACTATTTAATATTGAAAATATAGCTTGCAGAAGTTCGCATGGGTATGATACTTGTTAACGCAGATGAGGGAACTTTTACAAAGGAGGATGGCAACCCTTTAGCTGTCAACAAAAACCGAATGTGTAAGCACCACAAGAGTAATAGTTTATTTTGTTTAGCTTTGAGTGGACGTGAAAGTAAAGTTTATTTTCACCTGAATTTCCTGAAAGTTAATTGAAAAATAAATATTGCATCACCCGTCAACACAGGTACAAATTTATTGTTTTCTACGTTATTTTATGTTATTGTTATTGCCGGTAAATTAAAGTTATTGTTTAAAAGTAAGAAATACTAAATAATTATTCGGTTACGATCAGTTTAGGTTCCCCTTTCATCTAAATCCTTTCGACATATATTGATTTACTGAAAGAAAATTAATTTCCGCCAAAAATGTTCATTAAGGCGCGTATTTGGAATTCTACTTTATTTAAGAAGTATAAAGGCACCGGTTACTCTTATACCAAATATTTTTTTTATTGTGAGGCATGAAGAATCATGTATAAAGTAATGCAGTAAATCATATTTTTATGAGTTGATCATACAATATAAGTTTATTTTTATTTTTAATATTGTCTCATTTAAACTCAATGGCACATACAATAGCCAATCAGTCTGGTATAGTTATTTACACTAGGTATTCAAAAAGGAATGCAACTGATTTTCTATTTTCTTGTGATTGTCTTTTTTTATTTTCTAAATAGTGAGAAAAGTTAAGTAATATAATAAAGGTACATATTGCATCTGCTTTTATATTTCAAGGATATAAATTAGATTGCATAATATGACTTTGTCTTAAGTAAGATTTTGTAGTCTACTCCTTTTCTATGAATTTTAATAATTTTAATTGTTTCTGGATTTTAAGGAATGACTTTATATAGCCATATATTAAAAAATGCATTGTTTTATTTATTTTTGTGTCCTATTATCCATATACATGCATAATGAGATAACAAATATATAAACACACAGCTTATTTATAAGAAATTTCTTCCCGCAATGCGACAAGTGGTGAATAATAACAGCAATATTATTAAGATCTTTAAATGCTTTGTGATTTTACAAAACAGTATTTACTTTAACAGTTACATATTATTATGTTACACATTTACACTGGATTTAATTTGTCAATATTTATAATGAAATGGAGATTCATCTTAATTTAACTTATAACTTTCTGAGTATTGAAAAATGCTCCAAAAGGTTGCCATTGTCCGTGTATTTCATCATCAAAATTTTTGCACCCTGATGTTTTAACATCCTTATCTGATATCTCGAGATGTTTTAAACTTAAATAATAATACTTCTTTTTTTCGTTATGCAAGGGCCCCATAAAAATGGAAGTGGACGACAGTTCAGATGGCGTCGAGCAATTAAAATCAAGGCCTTATCAAGCCCAGCTTGAAGAGATCGCCGTTAGAAATAACACTATTATATATTTACCTACAGGTAAGTGAGATAAAGATTCATTATTGTAATAAAGTTCAGTGGCAATCTTATCTGTAATAGCAATACATTCTGGACAACCTTTGTATGTACAGGAAAGATAAGACAGGAACTTATAAATTTAGAAGAATAAATTTTGCTCAAGGAATTTTAAAAGCTTAACTATTTAAATTGTTAGTAATTGAAAAAAAAAACTTCATTCTAGATCAAAACATTAAGTTGACCTGTAAAATAAGTTTATCAAATGCATTTATTAGGTAGCTAAAACTTTATATGATTTATGAGCAATATCTAAATGTAGAGCACGAAAAAATGGTCTTGTAGTAATGTGCACGTTGCACAGGCAAAAGTCGATTATTTTAAAATTATAATCTCCATGCAACTGATGACTCATTACTGCTACAAATAACGACTTACTGTTTGTTTTTGATTAGGCCGCGTGCCTACTACGAAAGGAGTTATTGTTAGTTCCGATATACGAGAAGTTGATTTGTTTTATGACGCATAGGTACTGCGTCAAATTTTGTTTTATTGTTTATGTTCAATAGTCTAGTATATTTTAAGTCTTTTTCGGCAAGATAAGCTCAAAATTTTGAGGTAACGTAAATTTGTTTCAGGTTCTGGAAAAACTTTTATTGCAATATGCCTAATCAAAAGATTTCGAGAATCATTACAATTGCCATGGGGCCAAGGTGGGAAAAGGACATTTTTTCTTGTCAACAATGTTCCATTGGTCAATCAACAGGTAAAAACTTTTCTTTCAAATTAATTATTTACTGGTCAATCGCGGCTCTTGAGAGAGATAAATGGAGGGAGATTGGGGAGGCCTTTGCCCAGCAGTGGGACATTGCAGGCTCTTAATAATAATAATAATTATTATTATTATTTCAGCCCATACAGGAGATGGTTCATAAAGAACAGTAGGTAATATAAAATTAAATTTATAACGGTTACATAGGCCAGCTGTTAGTCTTTTGTTTCGAAACAAGCTTCAGAATTCAGCTCATAAAACAAGATACTCTATTCTCGGGAAATCCCCGACTAGTGTAAAACTCGGCCAGAGTAATTATGTCGGCTGCGGTGACTGCCTCATGTTAAAGCCACACCTATAGGTATGCAATACATAACATGTCTACCGGCTTCTCACGAAGTATAATATAAACTTCATGCTAATACGTGAATATACTATGTGTTTATGCAATTGCAATCTTTTGCTTTCCATTTGCCCACTTACGTTGCGTTGGTCAGCGCAAAGCTAAAGAGTGTTTGAGCACTGCGTTCGATATAAAGGTATAAGGAATAATAATAAATTATGTGAAATTAATGTATTAATAAATAATAATTTCCGAATCTGATAAATTACTGTCCGACTAGTCCGACATCTAGCTTTCTTAGGCTAACGCTTCTTCTTAGCGTGTCGATGGATCGTGGTGAAAGGATCAGCCAATCTGCGTTACCGACTAAGCTGTCCACGCAGATTGCCCAGGGTGCGCCGGGCGTATAGGGTATTAAGATACGCCGCTCGGGGAGGCTCCTTCCATGCACTTAGGCTAACGCGAATGTTAGACATTGAAATAAAACTACTTATACGGATTTTATCGTGTTTTTTTCTTATATTTTATTTTAACAAGTTCAGTGACAGAATCCAGACTAAACAATTTTGGGTTATGGTTACATTTAGGTTCTCGTTCCCGACGTTTCCACCCCTTCGCAGGTGTCATTGGCAGGTGCACCCGTCGACCCGTGACAATGACACCGGCAAAGGTGTTGAAGCGTCAGTAACTAATACCTAAACATTGCTGTCCTTAGTCCTAATAATTTATAGGTATGAGCGACGCCGACGTTGCATTAAATCTCATCCGGTTTTGGAAGTTTCCTTCAGGTTAGAACATGGTAATGAAGACTTAAATAAACAGAAGGCTGAAATAGCACCGCTATTTCTAGGTGCTATTTATACATTACTTAATTTGCTTGAAATTTTCAAAAAAACCTTTTTGACTCTGATTAGCCACTGTGCTGTCGCTAATGGCGGATTTTAACTAGATTAATTCCCATGGTGAAATAATATGGACTATCTGTAATTTGTCTCATAGTTTTCTACAGCTATGTAGGGTTCGGAGAAAATAAGGATCGGATGCAGCGCGTCAGCACCTTTATTTAGTTTACATCATTAGACACGCAAAATGTTTAGACGTCATTGGTAGGATACACAGCTTTAATTAATGTATCATAAACAAAATATTTTACATTTAACTTAATAGACTACGGGCCCATGAACAAAATCGATGGGTCATATGAACCACCAGGTGACGTATATAGGACGATAGAAGAGCATAAAATAATAAGATTCAGCACTATGCCGTCACTTGTGATCAGTCCAACTGGGTGCTGGTGAGCATTCAAAAGTGCAGCTAGAGTAAGTACATTTTGGTCATTTATTTCTGTACGGCATTGTTACCATCGAATAGATCCATGAAAAATAATAAGAAAGCGCGCAGTGCCGTACAAAAATGGTGGTCCAAAAAGTTGGTATTTTAGTTTTACTTTCTGTCAATTTCCAGGGTAAATTTGGTCATTTGATTCTGTACGGCGTCAGTTTCATACTGTTTCAAAACAGCTTCTAATCCATTATCTAAAAAATATTATCTACGCATGAAATACTTTCAAAATAAATAATTTGATGTTGTTCAAATCACCCTCGGACCACGGAATGAAGGCGGGTTGCAACCCTCGATTTTTTCCCCTTGTTCAAAGATTTTTGTTCGTTTGTACGGCGTTGCGGAATAATGGATTAGAAGCTGTATTGAAACAGTATGAAACTGACGCCGTACAGAATCAAATGACCAAATTTACCCTGGAAATTGACAGAAAGTAAAACTAAAATACCAACTTTTTGGACCACCATTTTTGTACGGCACTGCGCGCTTTCTTATTATTTTTCATGGATCTATTCGATGGTAACAATGCCGTACAGAAATAAATGACCAAAATGTACTTACTCTAGCTGCACTTTTGAATGCTCACCAGCACCCAGTTGGACTGATCACAAGTGACGGCATAGTGCTGAATCTTATTATTTTATGCTCTTCTATCGTCCTATATACGTCACCTGGTGGTTCATATGACCCATCGATTTTGTTCATGGGCCCGTAGTCTATAAGTCCATGAGAGTTCAGGCGAAATGTGCGATTAAGGCACAAATGACGCAACATATCGCTTTGCAATGTTTTTTGCAACTAAAAACTTCAGATACAATAAGCTTTACGTTTGCTAAAGTCATACATTATTCTTGTATCGACACGCCACTCCAAATGCTAGGTCATTTGTTTTGTATAGTAGCAAACTGCAGGCGATTAAGTACGCGCGGCTGTATAGCTCGGCAGTACTGTAGTTTTCTTCTCAAAGTCAACTAGTAAGGTGGTCTTTAGAACCAAGTCGATATGGTATTTTCCACTTTGTTCGCCTGGGTGATATAACCCAAGTGATCAAATTGGAATTTATCGTCGATATTGCCGACAGCTTAGCCCATATTACATGTTGTTCCAACATTATTATAAAACCTACACTATGTCACTCGACAGAAAAATGATTTAAATTCGGATAAGCATTTTTCGCTAGAGGTCTTGGGTTCGATTCCCAAGTCGACCAAGGTGTTATTGGGTTTTTCTATGAAATTCTCAGTAGCAGGTCGGAGTTTGGATTTGTGCCCGGTTAGTGGCAATAGGCTCGCCCCCTAATACATGGGACCTAAACATATCGGCGAACAGTGGGTGTACATTGGTGCACCTCTGCCTAACCCTTAGGGGATACAGGCGTGATAATATGTTATGTTTATGTTTATAAGCATTTTCGGGACCTCTTGCATCGTTGGCATGAATTGAAGATGTATTTAGGAACGGAAAAGATAAACACACTCACGAAGGGTATTCGGAACTCTGGGTCATGAGTCGCAGTACTGGTTTAATCCGGCCCAGTTATTGGATGAATTGGCAATTGCTTTACCGACATACTTTGTTTTAATAAATTGGTCCACTTTACCCTAATGCTGTAGATTGTACAGCTACTCAACAGTTCAATGCGTTGAGACGGTATATGGAACAACATTCCTATTATCGATATTATTTAAATTGCTGGACGTGTCTGTGACGTCATGTATTTCTTACAATAGAGCAATTTCAATTGACCGTTTAATCTTCATTTATCCTTCGCGATTTCCGTAGAGTTAATAGTTTTCTTGTTTTACCAAAGCTTGATAGTAAATAATTATATTTCTTATCACACTAGGTGATATTGCAGCATGTTTTCTAATTATGATGTACTGACATTTTATCAGAATTGTAATTAACAAAATTGCCAACAACGGGCCTACTTAAGATGCAAGCAATGCAAATAAAAATAATAAGCCTACTTATTATTGGATGTCATGAAAATTTAATAAAGTGAAATTAATTACTTATCTTCATTGCAATATTCTGTGTGTGATATTGTCATAATATTAGGTATTATCTTAGCTTTTAACATACAGATTTCCCTCATTTGACCTATCATTGGTTGGCGGCTTAATATGAAGATATAGATGCATGTTATAACGTGTTACAACTTCGCTTGGCTTGCGCCTTAAACATAAAATACGGTAGGTATAAAAATAAAAGTGATTCATTGAAATTGTCGACGAGCGTTGAGGCAAGTACAGAGCTCTGTTGTTATGGAGTTTATATTCTGATAAGTCATAGGAACCTTATCTTATTTCAAATTTTATTGACTTCAGCTCTATGTTTTTGCTCTTTTAGGCTATTTCAGAGTAAACGTAATTTAAAAAAAATAAGTAGGTAGTACCTAAATCATTTTTTTTTATACAATATGCAAGTACCTAGTAACGTTTTTTTTCATGTAATTAAATATATTACACTTTCTTTTTTTACGTTGGAAATAGAAGATGACTGTACATTGATTTTGAAATGATGCCTTACGTCACAGTTTCGTACGTTTTGTGCAAACCCAAAGACCATAAATTGCATCGCTTATCCTCTTAGTTTTTCTTATTCCTTCTATTGAAAATTATCTATATATATTTTACTATCAGAATCTGACTGATGGATTATGGAATCAACAGATTTAGACTTTTCATATCCAATTATCTACCTAATGAATGCGAACGCGTGCCAGTGCAAAAAATGCATTAGTTCGCGTTAATAGGGTAGTTGACCTATAATTTTTCTACGTTTTTACCGGGTTGCACCTGCACTGGCCATGGTAGAAAGCAGACCCTTCAAAGTTCATCGAACTTGTCGAAACATGACAAGTATATACATGAGTTCGCGCTAATTCCCGTTACGTAATTTGACCCCTAGATAAAGCTGGCCCGCGCCAGTCAAAAGAGCAACAAAAATATGTCCTTTAATAACAAAACCTTAGAGCTAGTTTTGCTAGCATTGCTGATTTCCGTATTAAGTGTTTTGGTACCCAACGTATTTTTTTTGTATATTTCACAATGGATGATTATAGTCCTTAAGTCGAAAGTCCTCTGAGGAAACTTCCTGAACGGTAAAAATAGCGGAATCCTCTGGTTCGCTACCGAACTCCCTAATAAGATTCTTCTTCTTTGTTGGAGTGGATTCAATATAATCTGGTATCAAAGGGCTTTATGTTTATAGGGTTGGAAAAACTGACCTATCCAAACCAGTCATATAAAAATACACCAAACAAAAACTCTATAATGCACTACTTGGTTTCTGTGTTTCGTAAAATAAGTAGGTTTATTACAGAATGGTAATAAATCTTCGAAACTAATCACGATTGGTAACTGAGCAATTTTTGTTTCTGTAGAAGAACGTTATAGAAAAGTTATGTGCTGTATCTGGAGTAGGGGCTTATAGCAGTGAAAATGGAGTCGATTATTGGGACAAGGCTAAATGGGACGCCGAACTTGAGAAGAACCAGGTAAGAAACATAATATGTCTCATTGGTTTTTGGATTTACAAATAAACTTCAGTTCGACTTTTTGTAGTTATTTGCCGATATTAACACCCTCTGTGTTTAATCGTTTAACGTATTTTTAGTACTTGCCTATTGTTTTAATATAAACAATATACAAAGGGAATACTGTTTTCCCCACTATCCCTTAATCTACACGTAACTCTAGTTTGGCCACAACGATCAAAAACAGAAGTATACACGCCATAAAAACAACACCATATACATGTTACGGTTAACACTGAATCTAGTCAGTGGCTAAGCGCTAGGGCCGCAATAATATCCCTACGCACATCCAATATCTGATCAAATTGTTGTGATAAAATTACATTTAATTGTGTCTCTGGGTCCTAACCCGTAGTTTCCAAAAAAAAAAACTAAAATGAACCTTACCGTATTAATAAAATCTTAGGGTGCTGTTTATTCTATGTTTTTGTCGTTGTAAATTAATTGGCTTTACAGGCGTTTGTGGAATTAGCTTAGAAGTATCCATCTAATGGCATTCAGCAAAGTATTTTGTTATAAATAGGATATTGTTTCCAGGTTATCGTGATGACGAGCCAGATATTAAATGACATGTTGACCCATCAGTTTATTAGAATAGAAGATATAAATCTGTTGATATTCGATGAATGTCACCACGCAGTCGAAGATCATCCCATGCGTGTTATCATGAAGCATTTCGAAGGATGCCCGAAACAGAATCAGCCACGAGTTTTAGGTAACATCACACACTTTATAATAATATATATATAATTATCCAGCCTATAAACGTCCTACAACTGGGCACAGGCCTCTTCCCATATAGAGAAGGCACGAGCATTGATCACCACGCTTGCTCTCTGCGGATTGGTGATTTCAGATTCCAATTTTGGAATCCAGGTTTCCTCACGATGTTTTCCTTCACTGTTTGACAGAAGTGTCTTAGAATAATTAAGAAAATACATAAACTTTGAAATAGCCACATATAGTAAACGAGTGTACTACAAACGGCCAAATATACGCTCGACACAATGGGCTATTCGCGATACGTGCTCTATAATATAGTTATTACTTATTTACTCTAAGGTAATACTTAAATAAGTATTGTCAATTTTTTCTATGAAGTCGAGGCTCGAGTATACTACACGCCATGTTTATGTTTCGTCTTATTGCTTCTAAGAATTAAAAAGGAAGTGATAAACATAAAGTACGGACATAAACTATATGTCTTGTTTGGAATTTAGGAATGAATTCAATCGTAACGATATTTGTGATATAAATAAATGTCGTAAAACCTAAAAGATATTCAATTTTGGTTTTTAGGAGCTTTCGTCCTTACCAAGTTGAGAACAATTGAAATTTGTAGGGTGTTTAAAGAATGGTCCGACAGTAGTAGGGAATATTTAAATAATTACCCTGTCTAAAGGTGTAAAAATAAACTATCATTAACTTATACGCAGCTTTTTCCGCTCGTCTGCTATATACCAAAGATATATTTACATAATACATTTAAGGCTCCCAAACAGGACCAGTGATGTATTAAAAAACAGATAAATAATTAAGAAAACGCAAAAATGCATTGTT
This sequence comes from Autographa gamma, assembly GCA_905146925.1. Classification (NCBI taxonomy): domain Eukaryota; kingdom Metazoa; phylum Arthropoda; class Insecta; order Lepidoptera; family Noctuidae; genus Autographa; species Autographa gamma. The sequence goes on from LR989858.1 coordinate 7,354,823, forward strand.
TACCCTTTTTGTATTGCAGGTCTAACAGCGACTCTACTGAACGCAAACGTAAAGTCAAGGAAGGTAGAGGATACGTTGCACGAATTGGAGATAACATTCCATGCGACTATCGCTACCGTTGACGAACTCGGCAAAGTCTTGAAGTATGTATTAATTTAAGACACATTTTATACTTAGCAATATTTTAACTAGCTTTCTGTATGTTTATAGTAATTTCATACAACGGAATTTGGGCAAACATGCGTTAGTAACTTTATGGCTATTTGGCTTGACTATTCGGCCAGGTTACACCGGCCGCGGTCGTAAGCAGATTGTTCAGGCATGTATGCATGTTTGCGCTCATTCCCGTTGAATAATGTGCCGATTAGCAAAATTGATTCTAAAACTAAATCAATCAAAGTTGAAATTATGATGGTTTATTACTTAGAAAAAAAAAATACACGTTTTTGGTGTTTGGTGTTTCGTTATTAGTCGCTTTTAGCTATGTACGTCTACCATTTTTTATGCGATTTACCTTGATTCCAGTTACTCAACGAATCCAAACGAAATGGTCCAGTTCTATAGAAGTTCACCGCCTTCGGAAACCACTAACACGGTTATAAAACTTTTAGAGGCACGCCAGTCACTTATTGCAACTGTGAAGTTACCCCGCGCCACTGCCAAGCAGTTGATACAATTGAAATATAACCAACAGGACATATCTGATAATCCTAAGAAGGTATATATATTTTTTACAATAATCCGGTGCGCTTTCATTTGAGACCCCACTCGAGTATATTTGCAGACATTCGGTTATTATTCCCCACTTTTACCCCCACAACTTTTAAACGGCTCTACCGATTTTCATCAAACATGTCTTTGAACACTCGCAGATATGTCACCTTTAATATAAAAAAACTTAATTGAAATCGCTTCATCCGTGCGGGAGCTACGATGCCACAGAGAGACACACACACAAAAAGAGAGTCACGTCAAACTTATAACGCCCCTCTTTTTGTGTCGGGGGTTAAATAAAAAGACTTCAAAATAAGTCTTGTATGGTTTTCTTATGGATGCCACTGTCATAACTGGACCAAATTAAAATGGGACCACACTCACACACAATGGGAAACAACTTTCAAATAAAAAAAAACATCATAATCAGTTCACCCAGTAGAAAGTTCTGAGGTAACAAAAAAAAATACAGTCGAAATGAGAATCTCCTCCTTTTTGAAATCGATTAAAAAGGCTTATTATGACAAAGAAAATCACTTTTTTTTCTTTTTCTTGTATTTGACTTTGTTTTTTTTTCCTAGATTGTCAAGGGTGTAAAGAATATGTTAAGTTCTATGATAATGTTTTTAAATGAGCTGGGAATGTATGGCGGCGCTTTAGGAATACTGGCCTACGTCATATTGTTAGAGCGACTGAGACGCCGAGCGTCGTCGAAAGAAGAAGACATTCTGTATCAAAATGTTATTACATGTTGTATTGAGTAAGTTTACTTCTTTATTGTAATAGTATAAATGAATATCTACATTTTATTTTCAGTTATCGTATTTATGCAAGTGTTGATTAAGTGCATTTTAGGCTGACAATAAGTTTTACCGCCAGCTGAACTTTAAATATTCAATACATTTAAAGATGCATTTGTAATTTCTTGAAAGTCGTGCTTGTTTACATTTAGCAAATTAAATTGCGAACGCACCTTCTCAGTTTTAAAGCAATTGCACCTTACATGTTATTTTTGCCTTTATTGTACAGAAGATATTATAATGTAAATAAGTTCGCGCGAATCCTTCTATCAAATATGAAAGAAAGCATTAATTTTTATTGTATTATTTCAGTGCTCGCGCCAGGCTATTATCTGCAATGAGTGACGTTGAAGGTTATGAAAAGATCATAAAGTATTCTTCAGAAAAGGTATTGCTAACTCTAAACATATTGAAGGAATACCATCCCGCAGTACTGAAAGCACCTGGAAGTAAGTTGATCTTAATTTATAAGTAAAACATAACATACCATCACGCTTGTATCCCCGAAGGGTTGTGCAGAGGTGTACCAATGTACACACACAGTTTGCCGGTATGTTTAGGTCCCATGTAGTCCCATAGGGGGCGCGCCTATTGCCACTAACCGGGCACAAATCCAAACTCTGACCTGCTACTGTGAATCTCATGGAAAAACCCAATAGCATCTTGGTCGACTTGGGAATCGAACCCAAGACATCTAGCGTAGCAGTCGCCCTTCGAACCACTAGGCCATCGAGGCAGTTATTCAACGAGGCATTATAAGTAGGTCTTAATTTAAAATGTTACGTGAAATGGAGGTTAGACCGTGTTCGAATAACTACAGAGCGGGATATGGGACAATTACATTTATAAAATTACTGACTAGGCTATCGGCTAATTGCATATTTAGTTCAACTAATCAACTTTATCGAATCGTATGTAACACAACCATGTTTTTTATTGATATTATTTTCTATGTACATTGTTAAACATGTTTTATTCGTAATGTCGCCATAAGTACATCGTTTAGTCCCGTCGACTGTAGATTCATATTTATTTCATTTGAAATGCAATAGTGTAGTCAAAAGTAATATTGATTCATCTCTCAATACGTATGTTTCTACTACGTACTACTTCCGTACGTTTCTATCGCCCACTGTAGCAAGTAAATATTTCTAGTAAGTTTTTACTGCTTTTATATTACTTTATCTGAAATATTTGCAAGGCCACTTATTGTGGTCATAACTGAATTGGCGAAAAAGACAAAATAATAACTGAGTTCTTATTTGTTTTATTTGCAGCTTTATTCAAAGTGAATCATGCAAGAAAACCTCTTTCGGCTATCATATTTACTAAGCAGAGGTTCACCGCGAAGGTTTTGTATAACTTACTAAAAGATGTAAGGGACGCGAACCCCGAAGAGTTCGATTTCCTTAAACACGATTTCGTTGTTGGTTTTAATGTGAACCCCTTGAAAAGCACTAGAGAAGAATATTATATCAAAAAGACTGGACAGCAAGCTCTCTTGAAGTTTGGTAATAAGTAAGTATTGATTTGATTGAATAAGAATATAAACTACCAAAACTCTACTAACATAAATGATCTATCGCTATGTATTAAGCGGGACGACGTCTGCTGTTTCATCGCTATGGTTAAATGGCTGTCATTGTGTGTATCGTGGTACAAGAAAGCGTAAAGTACTGCAGCATTTTAGCCGTCAAATTTTAAATAGAAATTTATTTTGACTTTCCGACTCATCGTCTTGTTGAACTTATTTAAGTTAGGACAAAGAAGAATAAAAACTTATGTTTAAAAGTGGAAGTATATCTCAAATTATCAAGTCATTCGAACGTTTAAACTTTTCTTGTCTTAGACTCACATTTAAACATACTTTTAATCTCAAAAAGCAATTTCAGTGTAAACTTATTATATTTTCAGTGACCTAAACTGCTTAATTTCGACAAGCGTCATAGAGGAAGGAATAGATATACCACAGTGTTTATTGGTGTTGCGGTATGACCAGCCTCTGGAATATCGATCCTATATACAGAGTAAAGGTTTGTATAATGTCTTTGTTTTCTTCTCTTATAACTTGTTCAAAGTTAAAAAACTATATATTTTTTTTCATGTAAATATAGATGCCGCTCAAAAAATTGGAAAAGGAACAAAAAAAAATTGAAATCATAATTTAACTAATTGGCCACCGCACACCACATTGGTGTTAAAACTTTGTCATGGATTACGCATCTGTTTTAAAGACATACTATATTATACATATGTCAATCTTTTTGCGGAATGACCAAATTTATTCGTAATTATTTTTCTATGGAACAATTTACTTCTAGGTTATTTATTTATGCTCATGGTTAACATGTTTCTAATATAACTATCTGTTTATTTTAATAATACCTTTTATTATAATATATTTTTTATTCACCAGGGCGTGCTAGGAGTTCTGAATCGAGTTACGTCATTTTAGTTAATAAGGAAGACGAAAGAAAATTCATGTCACTTTATAAGGAGTTTCAAGACACAGAACGACTTATTCAGCGGGTATGTAATTAGTTTTTTTTTCTGAATGTTCTCTTCGTAATTTTTGTTAAAATATGTAACTTCTCAGCGCAACAATTAATAGCAGTTTAAAGTAATTGTAATATTATTTACCTACTATTAGTTCATAGTAGATAATCAATATTAGTCTAATACATCTTAAAAGTTTCTGAGACATATTATCAAATTTATATTTTTTTTACTTTTCCAATCAGATTATGGACTAAGGTTAACAGATAAGTAAACAATATTATTTTTCATTTCTTCAGATATTAGTTGGCAACACCGACGACCGTGACGAGCCAGCTCCAGAAAACATTGATAGAAACCTGTATAAAGATGAAGATGTACCTCCTTTTATATCACCGAATGGAGGTATGCTATTAAGCCACATTAGAGCGTAGGCACACGATGCGTTGCGGCAGCGGTGCGGCGCCGGAGCGGTGTCGCTGCATTGTTTTACATACAAATATCTGTGGCGTGCACATGGTGTACCGGACTTGCAACCACCAAGTCACGACGAGGAGGGGGGAATGCGTTGCGACGCCGGAGCGGCACCGCTCAGTTGTTACGATCCCCATACTGTCCAACGTTACGGCGCCGCAAGGCATAACAACGTTACGGCGCCGCACCGCTCGTGTGCCCGCGCTCTTACTAATGTATTTTTATCAGGTATACGCTATAACATGTCAACATTTTGCATCCATTTATAAAGGGTGTGATCGACGAACGAGCTTTACCCCGGTTTTGTTGGTATTCTGGTAATGCTCGCTCGTGGATCATCTCAAGACGCGAGTTTTTGGCGGCGAGCAGGGTCGCTACCGGTCACATGTGTTCAATATTTTTGTGCGGTGCATTTAAAACAACTTTTTTGCTCGCCCGTGTATCAGGCACGACGAGTTGTGTGTAGTCAGCTGCGAGCTTTACCGTGAGCTCGTGGCTTGTCCGTCGATCGCACTCTTAACATGTAAAAAATGTTTTCGTTAAAGAAATCTATGCGAGCGTGGCCTAACTTCGAATCATATCCAATAACAAAAAGTTAGACTAGTGGTTAACAAATTTTTGCATTGCATTGCTTTTTAGAAGCCATTTGCAGCATTGATCAAAATAACGATTATTATTCATCGCTTTATTAATTCTCAGTGTATCGTTAGTAATGTTATTCTTTACACAGTGTTTCACATTGTGACACTGGAAGTCGACCCCGTCCAACATAGCTTTCGAAAAGGCCCCCCCCAATTAGATTGGGAAAAGGGCAGGAAGAAGTAACATAACATACCATCACGCCTGTATACCTGAAGGGTTAAGCAGAGGTGTATCAATGTACACCCACAGTTAGCCGGTGCTTTAAGGTCCCATGTAATAGGGGGCGAGCCTATTGCCACTAAACGGGCACAAATCCAAACCTGCTACCTGCTACTGGGAATATCATAGAAAAAACCAATAACACCTTGGTCGGCTTGGGAATCGAACCCAAGACCTCTAGCGAAGCAATCACGCTTAGATACTTCTGCCTACCTCGTTGGCCTACTGGAGGCCGAGGCAGGCAGAAGTATGTCAACATATTTGATATTAACTTCTAATTTCTGTATACAGGTCGCTTAACAGCCACATCAGCTATAAGCCTACTGAACCGCTACTGTTCTGTGTTGCCACACGATCACTTCACTGTTATAACACCCATGTGGATAAAGGAAACAGTCACAAATAAACATCAGATCGATTGCAGCTTAATAACTATTGTAATGCCAATCGCTTGCCCTATCAAGGAAGAAATTAAGGTAATCTTAGATACTTACATAAACAAAACTTTCAGGTTTTATGATTTATAAATCTAACTACAATTTAATTAAATTTTGATTTTATCCCATGTTTCGTTATTATTTTCTGGCCAACGACTCATTTTTCTACCCAAAAATAAATGTTTATATTATTATAAGCCAAATTACTTCTAAGTTAGCCCTTAAATACTCAGCTACACTCACCAGTTCAATGTTATGAAATCGGTGCAACCGTTTGGGACATAACCCGGTACAAACAGACAGACGAAAAAAAATAATATTTATCAGTAAAAAAAAAAGAAAAATGGCACTTATGTGCCATCTTTGAGCAGTCGAGAAAACCATGTGAAATAAGGCCATTAATTTTGAATCTTTGTCTACAAGTTTTACTTCTCCAAATATTATTGATTTATTATTATTATTTATTTAATAAGGTACAAGGAGACATAAAAAGTCCAATCAAACTATCTTTCCATAGTTTGCCTGTTGGATAGTCCCTCTTATATAATATAATAATAATGACATAACAAGTAATAATTGACTTGTCCTATTGCAGGGTATACCTTTATACAATTTAAAAGCAGCGAAGCGATCAGCTGCTCTCAATGCGTGCGTCAAACTTTATGAAGCAGGGGAATTGGATCCCATAACGATGCTACCTATGCGATATACGTATGTATAAATATATTTACTTTTAATTATAATTACAAATTATTTATTTACTACTACAAAGAGTATGGTGGTTATGAGTAATTGGTTTATGAACTATGCGAATATTTGTGTATTACTATCTTTTTTTAGTAGGTATAAAGCGTTGGCACGGATTGGAGAAAAGCGATATTTGAGAAAGATCTAGATATAAAAGAAAACTCTCACAGCCGATACATAAAAGTACAAAGATCGGCTATGATAACAATTTAATATAATGTGTATTTTTGGTCAAATATATTAGTTTTAATTTTTTTTTTCAACTTCATCTAATTTTATTATTAAAAACAAATTTATTTTAGCTATCTCATCATATAAATTGACCTCCTTATAATCTAACCATAAAATCCCATACATGATTAACAACTAAACATTTCAGGGCCGTGGACTTTGATGATACCGACGTACAGTCATGCTTCCCGAACTGGCGTAGCGATGATATAAAACGTCACAACGACCCCGACTGCCCGGATCCCGGTACTAAGACACGAGTGCGGAAGCATAGGATACAGGTATGTAGTATAAACTTAATAAGGGGTTTACAGTAACTATCAACTTATGGAATATTTAAATAATTAGGTATTTAGATGTGCATGCAGTCGATATGTTCATCAAAAGAAAGTCATTTTTCTCAACTGTATTTTTTCAGATACTTTCGAATCGTATAATTTGCCTCTATATGTAAGTTGCAAAGATCAAAAAAGCTTGCCATATTCCTAAAGACTTAATGCCTTCTAGCATAAAGTCGGGCTATGTATCATACAGTAGACGAACTATAAAATAAATAATGAAATAATGCACATAATGGGGAAAAAAGTAAACCGCGTATTATGACAATCAACCTTACCACTTTGTAATAAGGTTGCTAATGCAAGAGATATGCCTTCGATGTGCGATCCACTGAACATTCTTAAATTTGTAAGCTATCTCGACACTTTTAGGTATTAGATTTAACTGTTTATATTTTTAACAAGAATATTCGTTTATTCCAGTTCCCCTCAGTCCTTGACAGTGTTCCTGGTGAAAGTGTATACTACTTACACATAATAAAGACTGCAACAGCATTTGAAGAGCCTAAGGATACTCGTGAAAAGGCGTTATATGACCTCCTTCGAAGGCCGGAAGGTTTTGGGTTTTTGACCCAGAAACCTTTGCCGGCGATCTGCGACTTTCCAATGTTCATGACTGTTGGGGAAGTGTCGACGTCCTTAGATGTTAACTACGCAGTCATAAAGTTGGATGATAAGCTTCTTCAGTTGGTGAAACAGTGAGTTTCCCCTGCATATTATACCTTAAGTAAAAAACTGTTTGTCAGGGTTAGTAACCATATTAAGGGCCGGTTTTTTCAACACCAGCTTCATTCGACAGATGTCATATTTGTATTTGAAAAACTGTCAACAATTCCAAAATATTCCTCAGACAACATTTTCTGACCTTGGAAAACCGGCCCTGACTTAAATATAAGCAGAAGTAAATAAACTTCAAGAAAGAAGATAGAATATTTCTTGCTGCAATAATCACAATCAAGATCTTTATATTCGTTATTTTGCGAGTCTATTATGCGAACAGTACAAAAATCCTAAATAAAGAGTCTGTATAGCAATGCCAAGCGAAAATAAACCTTAAAACCTTTCTATAAATTCCAGATTCCACTTCTTCGTATTCGAGCAAGTGCTAGCAGTAGCAAAGAAGTTCGTTGTGTTCGAGGGTAAAGTGAACTGCTTGTATGTCGTACCTGTAAAGGAAGATAATGGATACAATATAGATTGGAATGTGATGGCAACACATGATCATATACAGCCAGTGTTCCCACCACCCTATGAGGTATTTTTACTATTTCATAACTTTATTTTATGTAGTTATATTGACTAGTATTGGAGCATAGCATATTGCTATCTTTTATTTTTAGATATCGTAGATTTATAAGATTACATATCATATTCCAAAATAGGTTATAGTTTCATCAAATTGTAGAGTACCTGATTTTTTAATAGTATTTTGTTTAATTCCTCCCTTGAAACGCTTAATTAAGAATATTCATATGTAATTACGTAAGTTAATTACTCATGCTGAAATATGTTGTGCTTAACAATTATTATTTTTTATTTATATAGGACAGGATAAATTTAAACGTCACTCCGGAAACTTACAAGGATTGTGTTGTCACACCATGGTACAGAGTTCTGCCGGATAGGTAAGTGCATTTTTCGTCTTTGCTGTTTTTATATACCTAAGACTTTTGAACATATTATTGACTGTTAATAACCATATGAATTATATTGGTGGCGTATGTTTAACATGCTGTACATCGACTTGCGCACTTTCATTAGTCCTATCCCGACCTCAGGAATCTGCCCGCCTGCTTTATGAAAATGCGCCTTATGAAGTAATATTTTTCAGGTACATTGTGTCGAGGGTTTTGGAGTACATGACACCTCAATCTCACTTCGATTCAGACTCATACGTAACGTTCGCTGATTATTATGCCGATAAATATAAATTAGAAATCATTGGTGATAAAACTCAACCTTTATTAGAGGTAAGAGTAAAGTTTATTATTGAGAATATTCTACATTTGTTTCAGCCGTTACTGTCAGATCAATAATTCGATCCTTATTAATTGATTGTGTATATGCTTTAGAACTTAAGTATTAATATTATTATTTAGATATGTAAATTACATGAAAAAAAACTTTCCCACTATTCTCTTTCTGTACGTGAAATCTGTGTGTGGGAGGAGTTAGCGGAACAATATTCTTGTATAAGTAGAGATTACAAGTACATAAATTGTATTTAATCTTAAATTGCAGTATACATTTAAAAAATTGACCTTATTGGTAACGAAATACGTATCATCATAATTCAAAATATCTTTTTATTATAGGTACGCAATATTAGTTCTAGGATGAACTGTTTGTTGCCTAGAGCGGCAACTATTAAAACATTAACCGACAAGCAGAAGAAGCTAGTATCCGCTTCCCAAGGCGACGATAAAACTAACAGAGGTTTCGCTGAGATATTTGTGGCCGAGTTTTGTATCAAATACGATTTCCCCGGAGTTTTGTGGTACAAAGCCATTATGCTGCCGAGTATCGTACACAGGTAAGGCCAGAAAATAAATATTTATACCTACACTATATGACGTGCCAATAGGGTTGGAATGAGGGTACAAATTATGAAAGTCGGAGGACGTCTGCCCCCGAGGATTAAAAAAAAAAAGTAAGTAGTTAGAATTTAAGCCTATGCAAAAAAATGCAATTCATAATGCAGTATGTATGGGTGAGTCCTTACGAATATAAAAGGTGGAATTTCTTTTTTTTTGTATAAAATAAAACGTTTGTTCTGTCGTATCTATATTATTATTGATTGTGTTTTTATTCAAATTAACTACTTGTAATTTGGGCAAGTAACTGTCTTGAATACTAGGTTTGATTCGGAGAGTTATGATTCTGTTTTCGGCCATGTGGAATCCTAGCCTAAACTAAATACGTAGTAAAGTTATGACAACTTAAAAAAAAGAACATTTTTTGCAGAGTATTTATGCTGTTGGTTGCACATGAACTTTTAACGGAAATATCCGAAGGCACAAAGTACGGAAACCCCCGACGCAGAAAAGGTAAGTATTTTTTCGACCCAAATTAAATTCAGCACGATAAACATTATTGACTCATTTTCCCAGTATACCATATTAAATTGGCCATGTAATATATATTTTAATTTGGATATTATATTAATTATTTTGTTTTATTTTGTAGGCGAAGAATGGCTTCCAGTAGGTGCAAACATGCAAATAGCTACATTGTCGTTGCTAGCCCAAGTTGAAGAACCCACTCCTATAACTTCCGTCGACAGGTAGTTAAAATAAGCAACACAAAAAGTATTCTGATCCAAATCAGGTTACACAAAGTTATTTTTAAGTTTAACCAAAATGTTTATCAAGGAAAGAAATATCATGGGCTATATTGCGCGCGCACGTCTGTCAGACGGCGTAGTTGACACTAGTGCATTCGCGGGGTGCTCGCGAGCGCCTTGCGAGCATGCCACGAGCGGATCGCGAACGGCTCGCGAGCTGCTCGTGTAGTGCTCGTTTCTCAGACGTGGACGCACCCTAAAGTCTACACTAAATATATTTCGAATATATTTTAAGCAATTTAAATTAAAATAGACACCATTTAGTCAATGCATGTTGGAGAAATCACCCTCCTGTTTTAGTATAAATCTAAACTGATCTAAATCTAAAATTCTGACGACCTCCTTGGTCGAGTGGCGTACGCACCGGTTTCAAGGTGTCGCTAGCTCTGAGGTCCCGGGTTCGATCCCCGGACGGGTCAATGTAGAAACCAACTTTTCGATATTGTCCCGGGTCTGGGTGTTTGTGGTACCTTCGTTGTTTCTGAATTCCATAACACAAGTGCTTTAGCTACTTACTTTGGGTTCAGAGCAATGTATGTGATGTTGTCCGCATTTATTTATTTAAAGAGCACAAATAAATAATAGATATACCATTTATCGGTGAACCGAAATAGGTTCACCAACAAAATATTTTACTAAACTTACTAAACTCTCAAACGTCATATAATTTGATGATTGATATTTTTTGTAGGATAAACAACCCTATTGATGATGACAACCCACGCCGACCAAACATAATGTCGATAAAGCAGAGCTTGTATCAGCTGCAACAGAAGAAACTGAGCAAAGAGTATCCTTGGGATGTAAGTTGTACATTATTACCATAATAATAGAGGTTGTTCTAGTCTGTCCCTCGAAGATAAATAAAAAAAAATTTTTTTTTGGTGAAAATGTCGCACGTAAATAATAAATATCGATTAAAGTAATGGAGACAATTTCAAAAATATTGTATTGACAATAGTATCAGCTACCCTCAAAACAGTTTTCGATTTGTTTAATAATCAATATGATATTAAATTGACTAAAAAATCAAATACATAATAAAACTAGATTAATTAATTCGGTAAGGGTGCATCCATCGCATCACCATCCATGCATCTGACGAACGAGGACTACACGAGCAGCTCGCGAGCTGCTCGGTCGTCAGATGTGGACGCACCCTAACGGTTAATTACTTAAAATTGGATTCAGGATTTTTTTCTTTGCTATAGAATAAGTTGAATTATTATATATTTGTTTGAAAGCTGACCCAATGGAGATGGCATGACGAAAGTAATTAGCAAGTTTCCAACACTTAAAATTCAAAATTATTATTACACAGGAAAAAATGGAGCCAATAGACATCGAGCGCAACCTATCAACGGTAACGGTGATGGACATCGAGTGTTACGACGAGTTCGTGTCGTCGCCGCTCGTGCAGCCGACGTCGCCGATGCGCGTGCTGTCGCCGCCGCGGGTCATCGGCGGCACGAAGATCTCTGCTGCTATATCCGCGGCTCCGGCCACGTATGTATTGTGCTTTAGGCTATCTGAAGTGTAGTGGGTGTTGTGGCGCAAATTGGGAGAGGCATATGGTCAGTACTTTTACTAAAGTTGAAGAAATTCTTTCCAATTTGTCTAATGCAGGGTATTTTTTTTTAAAGTTCAGTCATATCGAAATTACCCTCCTTCAGTAGTTTAAAAAATTAGTGTAATGTACTTTTTTTTTCAACTCTCATGTTTTTTACTATAATTTATTTCACACAGGTACAACGACCAGCTGAAAATCCTTAAATTAACAGCTACCGGCGACGGGCCGGAGTTACGGGACATACTAACAGCATTAACGACTATTAAGTCGCACGACACGTTTAACTTGGAACGAGTCGAGACGCTTGGAGACTCCTTCCTGAAATTCGCAGCCAGTCTGTACCTATTCCATAAGTTCCCGAAGTTCAATGAGGGACAGTTGACGAATATTAAGGGCAGATTAATTAGTAACAGGTAATTCTTTTCATTGTTTTTGTGTTACGTTATTGCTTTTCATAAAAAAACTAAGTTGATATCTGCTTTGTCATTTTGCTGCTTAACACTTAAAGTTTGACATTCGTTATTTAGTCATTCTTGAATCAGAAAACATTATGCATATGCATTTAAGAAATATTCAGATTTTACAGCCGTATCATAATGACGCAACAGTGTTTCAACATACAAGATACATAATTAAACACAGCAGCGCCCTCTCTCTCCCTCTTTCTCCATTCTCCATTGGAATGACATTTTGGAACCTGCAACTAGAGTCAGTAAATTTAACGTTTTAAAAAAAGCTTAAAAAGGCCTACTTGAAATAAAAATATTTGTTTTTTTTTATTCCTTTCCGCACATACTGTACCATAATACACTTAAAACTTTACTCAAAAACATAGATCTATTAATTAAAAGAGTCCTATTTAGTTGTCACTATTTAAAGGTCACCAAACATACAATCATATATAAATAAATAAATAAATAAGCATCACCAAATTCGCCCAGCCTTCACCTTATTCGTTACTTATTTTAATAACCATACTAGATATTAATACTTGCGTCTATTACCTAAAGGAATCTATACTACGCTGGGGAGCGCTTCAACTTGGCCGGCCGCATGAAGGTGGAACAGTTCAGTCCTAGGAAAGACTTTATGGTGCCCGGGTACTTTGCACCGAAAGAAGTTGAAGCATTCATTGCTGAGAAAAAGGTATGTAATTTTCTAGCTATATCTAGGGTCTGGTTTTCTAATTATATCTTTATATTTTTCATATAATAAAAAAATAATAATACATGTTTCGCGCCTAAAAAGCAGAGAATGGGGTCATGAAGCCGTACTTAAAGTTTGTTTCTCTTACTCAAGACACGACCAACTGACATGCGTCAGGAATGGCCGGATAATATAGTATCACTATATCATATATCACCAACGATACGACATCCAAATGTATTCAGGAGGTTATAACTTTTAACCATTTTCTTCTTTGAAGTATGAGATTGATAAACTGTGTATCTTTAAAATAACATTTATAAATCAGGCTATAACTAAAAAAACGGGCATGTTTTAAAAATATTTATTATTTGTAAATTAAGTATCTTTTTCGTGCAATATGTGTTTGATTACAATTACCAGTCTAGACTTGACTGGCTATAGTTACATAGTCAATTAGTCATATCAATTTAAGATATAAAAAAGAATTTTAAAAGTGAAAATAGACTACGATTTACTAAAATACTATAGTAAAAGTCAGGCTTTGATTAACACTTTCACCTAAAAAGTTAAAATTTTGAATTATTTAATTTGTTGTAATATATCAATGTAACATAACTTAGTGATATCTCACCATTTATTTATATTTCTTCCCAAATACTTGCTTACTGGCTTAACCTAATATGTACTATTGTTTAAGCACGTTACAACAAAGTTATAATTAAGGCAAAAAATACACTAGCGGACAAAATGTTGTAGAGAAAATATGACGCTATCTCTCAAATATAAGTGTTAAACAGTCCACATAAAATGTTGCAGTTCAATTATTCATAACAATATGTTCTGCAACGTTATGTGACACAGCACATAGTTACTGAGGGACTTATTTTACAAAATGTGGCTATATTTGTCCCCTAGTGTATCTTACTCCTAATAAAAATCCAAAGATCACAGTTGCAAGTAATTATATACAAAGAAAAGTAATGACTACACTTTATTATAATATACATTTTCACGCTACATGCTTACTGAATAAAAACATTTCATTTACATAGTCTTTTTACATGCTTTATAATATCGTTTTGATCATACACAAAAGGCAATGTTTAAAATTATTGTATTTTATCAATTACTTGTTTCACTGGGTTACTTTTCATTTTCGTTCAAGGACAAGAAATTTCATATTGAAATTAAGTAACTGTTCATTTATCGCATAAAATTATGATAAAAGAAAAAGTTGGTCAGGCAAGCGTATCACAACATTTATCCGTACTGATTAATTAACCTATTTACACAGCTGCAGTAATTCTAGAAAGTCTTATTTCTTTTCACTGTGGAACTTAAGGAATTCGGCCGCTGAAGCAAATACATCTTCGGCGAATTCCTTAGGGTTATGTAAGGCTGCGAAATGTCCTCCAAAGTCGTAAGCTGTGGATCTGACTAAGTTGACGAACTTATCTCTGAGTACCCAGTCTGGTTGGTAGACTACTTCGTGTAAAAATTTGACTGCGGCAGTTGGCACTTCTGTCGGTGTGCTGAAAAAGTAAAGAAGTCAATGAGCGGCGTGTAAAAGTGACCGTAACATAAAATTGATAATTATGTATAAGTAATATATAACGCAATGCATAATAAAAAAATATATCTGTACAGAATACTTACTCTTGGAGTGCGTAATCTTCGGCCCAACGGAAGCCTTCTGAGTACAGTCTTGTGGACGTGACAATACACTCGCTGGCCCATGTAATAGTGACAGTATCTAACACATCATCTAGATCCAGATTTTCCAAACCACCGTGTGGGGTGTCCATTTGGTCTCTGTTACTGCATATGGCTATCTTTTCCATAAGATATCCCGCCAAACCGGCTGGAGAATCAGTGAGTGGAACACCTAAAAAACAAAAACATTAATTATTGTACTAATAAACTATCGCGCTACATGTTTACAGTAATATAATTGGTGAAACCCGGTCGAAACGTCAAGCCCAAAAAGGTATTTATGTATATGCGCGCTAAGTCCCGTTGAATTATATATTTGATTATTTTGCTCGACTTTAGAATACACAATTTAGGTATGACGTAAGCCGTTTTTTGTAATTTTGACATCAAATGCTAATAGCGTAAATGGATTCTTAATTTAACAGTAGTTTAGTAGTACATCTATAAGTACCTACATTTTGGAAGTTAAGTTTAGGCGTGAATGGTTTCCTAATACGACAGTAGTCAATCTGTAAATGGAATGTGAAGCTTAGGCTAGTTTATACTCTAAAGAAAATCAAGATATATTTAGGACTCACCAATAGTATCAGGTTTTGTGAACTGTAAATGGAAGTATCCACTTTCTCTTAAGACGTAGGTGAAATATTTGGATAGAGGATATACTCTTTCGGGGCGAACTGAATCAACCCAACTTGGGAACAGGGATCCTACTAATAGCTTGACCATACTGATTCTCCTTATAGATCCTGCCATGTTAATATGGTACCTAGAAAAATAAATAAATGTAAATGATGAGAATCAAATAGGTTTGCCCGCCTCTGTATGAATTAATTTTGTACTGAATAGACTGAGCAACAGTACACCCATCTAGGTTCCGTCAAGCATGAAGTTATGACATATTGTTGTAGGATAAAATTACTTTGACTTGTCAAGGTTATTCAGTCTCTATTGAATGTCAATCAGTTACATGTGGTAATTGGTCTAATCACATTATAATCACAATATTCGCATTGTATCAACTTGATATTCGATTAGGTTAATAAATACCGAAACGATAACTACTATCTGATATTACAATATCAACTTTCTTACCCTAATACGGTTTCGGGGAAGAGTGTTGCCATGTGAGTGGCGCACTGGGAACCCCAATCTCCGGCTTGAACGTAAAATTGTTTAAACCCTAAACGCAACATTAAGTTCCTCATCATAACGCCAATTTGTACTGGGTTTAAACCTGGTTTGTTTGTTCCCTGAAATGAAAAATACAAACAAATTAAACCTCTAAAGTATTAGAATTGAAAATATAGGTTTTTTTATCCAACAAAAATAAATGATTTGAGATCAAAAATCTCCATATTCAGATTTTGTGTTTTTTATAGCTTTACTTAGATTTATTGATAGAAAAAATGTGTAGCTAACAGAGCCTGTTTTTTATGTTTCCAAAACCGGAAAACCAAAACACTAACATAATGTAAATAATTCACGAATCATAATATTGTGCTGATGTCACTACCTACAGCTTAAAAGATAGCCAAAGTTGGATAAGGATAAAAAATACACGTGGAACAGGCAATGGACTTAAGTTGACCGACAAACAAATTTCAAGGTTTTGTATCATTGTTTCTATGAGGCCACTGACAGATTTTATGTTCCTCGCTTCAATGAATAAAACTGTCTGAACATAATGCTATGAAAATTCGTGTTGTGTGACAGTGCGAAGATACTAAGCTTAATATGTATGCAAATTTCATTGTTTGAGTCGAAAGTACCCGTTCTTGTTTAAGTTCTATTTATGGAAAAGCGTTTTCATGGCCTATCCTTTGCAGGAGAGATTTCGGTTGAGATTCGCGGTTCGAAAGGTCGAAAATGCACGGTCCTGAAGTTGCTCTTACAAAATAAACTGAAACTTACCTCTGAGAAGCCGAATCCGGGCAGATCTGCAGCAATTACTTCGAAAACAAAATCGTAACCTTCCTGTGGAGTCGTTAATGTTGGTATCACTTTAACGAACTCTTTCGAGGAACTCGGCCATCCGTGTAACATAAGGAGGGGCAGGACTTTTACATTCTTATTAACATTCGGTTTCACTCTAATGAAATGTAAATCTAACCCCTGTATTCTTGTTTTGTAATGAGGAAACTGATTCAGCAGCTCCGCTCTCTTCTTGAAGTCATATTTCTCGACCCAGTAATTCAGCACCTTATTTAAGTAATCTGTGTTCATACCGTATTCAGATTGTATGCCCTCCAAAGGCTTTGTGAACCTCCGTCTATTGATTAATCTTTGCTTTAAGTCTTGAACCATCTGGAATGAGTTTAAACACCAATTAGATTAGTTAATTCCACCTTAGCAGAACTTCGTAATTTTCCATTTATATTTTGGAGGTATATTGGAAATAACTTCAAAAAATAAAGAAATTTTAGCGACATTGAAAGTTTAAGGGACTTTTCGTGGTACATACAGTATCATTGAAGTCGATTTTGAAAGGCCTTATTGACTCGTCTTCTTTCGCCGGCTTCTGGCCACTTCCCCACCATCTTTGCAGATCTATGTTTGGCCGTTCTGGCACACTAGTGAGGTAGTTGTAGAAGATTCGCAATGATATCGCAATCAACACTGACGTTAAAAGAAAAAACTTCATCTGAAAATTTAAAATACATGCGTTTAAATAATTAATTTTAAATTCTATATTTAACTGATAACTGGTTTATTTTAAATATTTCCTCGTACACAGATGTATGAATCAAACGAGCAGAGACACCATGGTTTTCGAACATAATATTTCGTAGGTCATATTACTATTATGTGTCCCGTTATGGGAATCTATAATAAATGCAAAAGGTTTTCCTGTGGAAGGATAGGTGTTTCAATTTTTTTTTCTAAGTTTTAGTTTCGCACATTGATTGTTCTGTAATAGCTTGATAGCCAAATCGATAATTTGGTAATTAATTTCATCCTGAGATATTCATTTTATAGATATATAAAAAATAAATGTATCTTTATTGCGAATTATTTTGTTACCGTTGTAAGATATTTTCACGTGGTTGCTTAAGAATTGACCTTCCAACCATTAGCACCTTATTAAGGTAGAAGAAAAATATTTAGCGCTCGTTTATATAGCTCGTGCAAACTTCTTATATAACCCTATTGATAAGATAGTAATTTCACAATCTATTAATAGATAGAATTATGCTGTATTTGCATTATATTCAAAATATTATTTGTTACTTATGTAATCGAATACTACCTACATCCTAAAATAAAAGTCCTAATTCCTGTTTAATCTTATCATTGAATCTAGTAGGTATAGTGACATTATTTACTCAGCAATTTTTTTTATCGTCACTAATCTGTCTATAAGAGGCCAAATGAAGTAACATACCGGACTAAACGCGGTTTTTTCGTCGCAATGGAAGCTATGTCGGTATCACAAAAAATATATCGATTATGCGTTAAAATATTCATAAGATCAATTATTCTGTATAATTTGTCATCTTAAAGAAAATAAAAACGGGATTAACCAGTTATTACACCACACTAATCACGGAAAACCAGACTTTGCTGCAAACCAACATTTTATGAAACTACTCACTGTTATTTTTGTTGTTTTTCACCACTAATAAATATTCAATTCACTTTTATTTATCACGAATATTTTAATGATATTAATGTAGCGGCGAGTTGTAATTACACTGATGAACACGAAACTTAACGAACGGATGTCTTTTGTTCGTAGTTAGCGGGTAACGTGCGATGCCGGTCACCGCCGAAATCATAATAATATTGTGTTCGTCGCGGGTTCGCCGCACCGACCGCCGTGTCCCCAACCTTGACCTTATTAAGCCTATATTGAGTACGAAGCGTTTACGTAAAACCTAATAATATACGCTACACTTTATGTAAAACGAAAACAGTTACAGACTACGGTACTCAAATCGATAGACGCCGATCTTCTAATAATATTTACTAACGTAAATTGTTGTTTTTAGTTCTAATCGAATGTATAATCGATTCATAATGACCCTAGATTTATTAATATATAATTATCAATAATG
Source organism: Autographa gamma (assembly GCA_905146925.1). NCBI lineage: Eukaryota > Metazoa > Arthropoda > Insecta > Lepidoptera > Noctuidae > Autographa > Autographa gamma. Next base: position 7,373,751 of record LR989858.1, read on the forward strand.
CGCTTGCTGCTATGGGCAAAGGTTATTAATTATAATAATAGCTGAGTAGGAATACCAACCTAGGTATACTTAAGTTTTGAGCGTTTGCAAATTTACTTATATCGACATGAGTTTCTTCTTATTTACAATTACTAACAAAGTGTCTGTAGATATACAAATTGCTCTGCTTTTCTTTATGAAATAGTCCTTACATCGAGGTCTCTCAAATTTGAATGTGTTATTCATTGGTGTATTTTTGTAAGCTAACACGCTTTTAAATAATTTAAAAGTGAAATGAAATTGAACAGAATTATTTAATTTTCTAATCTTATCAACTAAATTGTTTGATAATAATTAGTAGTAATTGATTATAAACTGTTAGGTATTTCTAGTTATAAAATATTTACGTAATATTATGTAATAATTATCTAGGATGTATGGATATTGCACTTATGTATGGGGTTATAAATTGATTGTTAAATCTTAGATCACACATCAAGGTTCTTTCTATGATCTTGGAAAGAATAATTATAATCATATTCGAACAGATAAATTACGTAGCATTATATTTTTAACTACCTGCAGTTTACACGCGAGGACCCACACTTAAGAATCTAATGACAATGTTGTTTGTGAGGCTCGAATAGGTCCGCAAAATTATTAAAACATAATGAGCGACGGTATAAAAAGAATCCAATCAAATAAACTTAGGTTTGTATGCTATCGTTGGTAAAAAGTAGGAAGTAGGTAAACTACAGAGTACAGATGAGTCAGCTTGTTGATAGCGCGGCTCAGCCTGCTTGCGATTAACCGGTAACTCAAACTCGCACAAACCCGCTAGTATGGGATGACATTGTAAATGATTATGCGGATTTTTTGCGACATTCGTCTTTTTGTAAGCAGTGCTGGTCATTTATGCTGAGTTTGCGAATGTGACGACCTCTTATAAGCTAATGTAAATAAATATTATTTGTGGACATTTGGTATGCAGGGTCACGTGGTAGATATAGAAAAAAAACATTTGCTCCGTCAGTTACATAATAAAAAATGTTAAGACATGTATTTTTTTATTAAAAAAAATACTAAAGATAAGAATCCAAGTTCGGGAATACAGCTAATAAGTAATGACGTCATGCTTATGCACAAAATGTCACGGCATGCGAAATTTCAATTTATGAAGAAACGAGAGTAATTGGTTATAAGGTTCAATAAGAATCCAGAATCCAGAACTGAAAAAATATATCTGACGAAATATAAAAAAAAAGTCATTTGCCTGAAAAGTTTAAGCATGTCTATGCACATAAGTGGGAACGAAATAGCACCTATATAGTAATAAAATTGATACTCGCTATTAATAATTTTCACTGACGTCAATACTTGCATACAGGAAAACTTCTTATAAGTCAAAAATATATTTTATTTTTAAAACAAGCAAATAAAAAAGGACATAACAGTTACTTCAATATTACAAAAATCCTTTTAACATGATACCATAAAGTGGGTGTATTTAAGTTTCAATGAAACAAATTAATTGAGAATGAGTGTAAATATAACTTGAATTTTTGCTGTTAAATATGATCTCTAGAAAACCGACAACAGTCAGCTTGCATGCGTAAAACTTAAATAGGAAGTGTTTTTTGTATTTAGTATGAAGTTGTTTCATGAACCAGCAATTTTTTTTTATATTTTAATGACCCTTAGTTACTAATAGCTAATTGCTAGAACGGCGCAGAGTTTGCGTAAGCAATACTTTGGCTCCGGCACAGGCGTCTTCTTCTTTGCCGATATTGATTGTGCGTCGACAACAGACCCAGTTTTTTTGGTAGACATCTTTGCAGTTAGCCTGAGCGCAGGCTTTGACTGCTTCACCGGACTTTTGGCGTGGACCTTAAGGCCTCCAGCCAGAGCAATAGGAAAAAACTAACTACGTCAGCAACGTCTACTAAGGGTACCCCCTGCGGGGTTCAGACCTCGACTTAGTGCGTTGCTAACAATCTTAATAAAGCAAAACAACAAGGGATGGCTGGATCTAAATTTTTATTACTTAGGGACATATTTTTATTGCTAGTTTGGCCGGCTCGGGCCAGCTTGGCCTAGAGACGGGGGAATAACATTTACGTTACTATTATTTATAATACGCGACGGTACTCGCCGGCCAGGGCGTAATTTGTGTTTTGTATTGCTACTGCTATCTAAATCGAATGCTTCTTGGAGAGGCGTTGTTTTATCGTCGGGGTAGGAGAGACTGGGGCATTTAATCTTAGAACAACAGACCCGGAGACTGATTTGAGTCGGTGCCACTTCGACTCACACCGTTGTGAGTGTTAATTTAATTAGTTATTCTTATTACCTGAGTTCCAGAAAAATAGGGTCGGTGAAAGTCCTGATGACTTTTCCGGGTTGAAAAATAAGTATGGGATAAGATAAACTGTTTTCTTTTTAACCCCAATTGGAAACTGACGCGATCTCCGCCAAGCTATGTAGGTAGTTTCCTACCGGATCTTATCAATTATGCAATATTACAGTTCTTATCTAAAGTTAGTTAACGTAATCGGTAATATACTTATTTATACAGCTTTGAATCTGTATACCGAGTGAATGTCATAAACAATCTTTTCTTAACCCAATTTGGATTAGGTTGTAATTTGGGTTTTGAGAAGTAGGTACTTATTAATTAAAAAAAAAATTACTGGTTCAAAAAATTTACTCTTTAAAATCATTCCTTGAATTTTAGTTGTTATCATCGCCGATAAATATTTCAATTTAACCCAGACATTTTTCAACTACGACTAATAACTGCAATTTTAACTTGGATGTGAATTATGTAATTTATTCGGCGCAGTCTTTACTGAGACATACTATTAAACTTGTCTGCATACTACCTACAATGTTATGATTTTCGTTTGGCGTCATTTTTTGTATTTATAACCACATACGAACTTTGAATAATATTAAAAAAATAACTTTGCTCTTCGGATACTAAAAAACTTGACTAGTTACATTTTTTTGCAGATTCGTCCAACATTCCTAATAGGCGTCTACTTCCCTACATCAGAGGCTTTCGACGGCAACCTGTCTAAAGAAAGCATGGCGATGGTACGAGACAGATTCGCGGACTGCGATGGCACAGCGGAAAACGAACCCGAATTTAAGGCACAAAATGCAATGCAGTTGTACATCCATTCGCAAGCTGTGGCTGACAAGGTACGAAGAATTTTATGCATAGATTTTTTTTTATATCTCTTTCTTATTCTTATGTCATCATCTGCGAAGCTTTTCCCAAGCTACGTTGGGGTTCTCTTCCAGTCATCCTGGATTCAGCTGACTACCGTTTTTACAAGGCGCGACCGCCTAGTGGTTCTAAGCCCCACTGCTACACTAGAGGTCTTGGGATCGATGCCCAAGTCGACCAAAGTATTATTGGGGTTTTCTATGAAATTCTCAGTCAGCAGGTCGGAGTTTGGATTTGTGCCCGGTTAGTGGCCTGCGAACCGATGCGAAGCATACCGGCGAACTGAGGGAGTACATTGGTACACCCACTGTTCGCCGGTCCCTTTGGGGATACAGGCGTGATGGTATGTTATGTTATGCAACTGCCTATCTGAGCTCCACAACCAAATTCACTACGTAACACAGTATCCCATAGTAAGACTGGTTGTCAGAATTCTAGCGGCTGTCAAAGATCAACATAGGACAGTCGGGAGTGCCATGTCTATGCAGGCAGAAATATTTATGCGTCTCATGTAGTTTTGGAATATCCATGAGTTAATTAGTTTATAAATGATTGTTTTTTAAACAGTTTTTCAGTCGACTGTTCGTTTGTATTCGACACTTACCCCCGATTCTGATAAACGAATGAGAATGGCTGATAAATAAAGAAACAACCAACCACATAACTTCATTTTAGGTTTATCAGATCATTAATTAATTATACTTTTTGTATCGGTCTTTGATTACTGGGGTTACATTGGCCAGTATTTATATTTACATAAGAAGGTAGAAATAAATAAAGATTATTTGATAATTATTGGTTGAAATTCATGATTTGTCGATCGTACAAACATGTTATTTAACTGCAAATGGTGTTTTCAGTTTGTCAGTCAGTTCATACCGATGCAGCGATGGTCGGTATGAACTGACTGGTGGACTGTTTGGTCACAATTCCGAAGGTCGGTTTTCAATTACGTATTAGATTTCGTGTAGGTGGCAATATTTATCTAAAACTGTTTCCATCTGATTATCATGATTTCCGGAATTCTAACTAACTCTATCTAGGATCCCTTAATATAGTAAAACTGTCTCTAAGAAAATATAAAAACGTTTTTTTTTTTTTAGTTTTTCAAATAAAACTTAATGTACCTAGACTGTTTCAATTATGTTCTTCCGACAGGGCTTTCCAGAAGTTGGTTTAAAATCCAAAAGTGAAAAATCACAAAAATAATATGGAACTTTCTTTCAATATTATTTTATGTGTTTTCTGACTTTTTACAACATCGTTAGGTACTATATCTTGTACTACAAGTTTTTCTCATATTGCCCGCATACGTTTTGTGGGTACTTAGAAAAACGTATGTATAATTAATTACCGCGAAGTTTTTCGCTCTACTATATTTTTTAAGGAATACAACAAAAAGCATCGATAAGCTTAAGCCCGCCTAACAATAACTGTACCGACACTCGGCGATTTGTTATGGACCTACAAAAACTTACACGTGCCATTTCTGATAGTGCACTGACATTTCGTCTGCCCCGGGTATTTGATAATTCAACTTACACGTGTAAATGAGACGTACTATGTTATAAAAAACAATTGAAGTCATGTCTATAATGTACGTTATGATTATAGTCAAGTCATCAAGTACTATTAATTTAGTTAAATAGCTTTTTTTGATACTAATGGGGTAGATGAGTAATGTTTTTAATTTCCATCAGACAGATAATTAAAAATTTTGGACTCTGTTTTTTTTTACGTAATCAAGTCATGACGAAAATTTTAAGTATTTAAAATGTCGCATGACGTCATTAGTCCGCGCTCCTGAACTTTGATTCCCTTTATCTACTTATTTTTTTTTTTATTATATTTACATGACAGACGTCACCAAAACGGCAAAGGGATGCGTCCTACTCGATATCTTATGTGTTTAATATACCCAATTGATCCAACTGAATAAAGTCTCAGTATTTACGTATGCCTAATGTATGTAGATATGTAAGCAAACAATTGAAATGCCAAAAATCTTAGACATTCAAATATTTACTCTGTATATAATCCGTTTCTATCAATGGCAATAGAAGCTTTAACCAAATATATAATATTCCAGTCTATAAACCTCCCACTACTTCTTCCGTATAGAGAAGGCACGAGCATTGATCACCTTGATTGCTCTATAACAACCAAATAATTACAAATAACTATCTAAATTATAAAACTGTATTATTTTTGCAGTCCGTTGCTGATTGTGTGGAAGCACTCATTGGTACCTACTTGCTGAACGGAGGGATCACAGGCGCTATCAAAGTCCTTGAGTGGATGAGGGTTATACCTCCAAAGGTACGTAGAAATCTAGTAATATATATAAGTACATAAAAAGTGTGTCGGTACAGTATAAAAAAATACACATAAATATATGTTCTGGACCGACTTTAAAGTGATAATTGACTGACACATAAAGCATGCCTATGAAAAAATGATCGCTGCCCCTGATTTTCCCCAGATCTTATCATGAGAACCTAACATGATGATTACTGGAAGATCACCATTTCAAAAAAAGAAAGTTTGAGTAGTAGTATTCGTAAAAAAAGTAATAGTTCAGGGGGTGGATCTACCAGTTATCTGTCCGACAGTTGGCTAGATCCACCACGGGTACGCGACCCCGGACTGCCCTAGCTGTTACTGTCACATTCATTGTACCTCCGTGATGGTAGCATCCTATAACCCGTCCTACCTTGTTATCCTTTCCAACATATCCTTTCCCAAATCCTTATCCCGCAGGAACGCAACGGATAATTACAAAAATAATTTAATTATCCAAAATGGCGGCGATGTGGTTCGCCACCCATCACGTCTCGTTCCTCGCGGAGGCGAAAAGTGGGCCACGGAGAGCCGCCTCGCTGCGTTGAATGCAAGAGGAGGAATGGATGGTAAGGTGGATGAAGTATGTCAGATGATGGATGTCGAGACAAAAAATACGGAAGTGAAAGTTGGGTATGGCAGAAGAAACATGAAAGCAGAATAAATGCAGTTGAGATGAGAGCGTTAAGAAGTATGATAGGAGTTAAACTGAGTGACAGAATAAGAAATAGTGAAATAAGAAAACGTTGTGGTCTGAAAGAAGATGTAGTGACAAAAATTGATAAAGGTATGTTGAGATGGTTTGGACATGTCGAGAGAATGAATGAGGAACGATTGACGAAAAAAGTGTATAAGGCGAGTGTGAATGAAAGTGTTGGAAGGGGTAGACATAGGCGGACGTTTCTAGACCAAATCGGAGATGTCTTGAAAAAAGGCCAGGTCAAGAGTACCCTAAACCGAAGAGCATGTATGAAGGGAATTATGACAGTGGATGAAGCGAAACAAGTATGTAAGGATCGTAGCAAGTGGAAAGAAGTGGTCTCTGCCTACCCCTACGGGAAACAGGCGTGATTATATGTATGTATGTATGCATAAATAAACTTATAGAAAAGATTCCGGTGAATTGCGAACCTTTAATGTCGGTTTTCGTACCTAACCTTTAACTAGCTTGGAATATAAATAGAATAAACATAGACTAAGAGACCAGACATCATCAATTTCTGTCAGACCTACCTACACTTAATTGCGTCATAATAATATTAGGTACTCGATACTTATAAGTAAACATTATTAACACGTCATACCCAGACTTTAATTAATGTATTTGCTAACAAAAACCCTTCAACATTTTAATTCCAAAAAAAATTCAACCTCCACGTCTGTGTTCTATTGTAAATAAACTAGTAGAAGTTCCTTGTTTCACTGTATGTTTATTATTATTGTTCCCAATGCTCCCACTACGCAATACAGTTCATTATTTCAAAGGGGTCCCATAATCATTTAATCACATTCACAAGGCACAGCTAGAGTTGGAACACAAGTATCGAACGCGCACCTCGTCGAAGTCGTGGTAATTGGCGAAAGCAAAACATTCTTCTATCTGGGGGCCGAGTCTGCTATTTACAATGGCTCCAATCGTCTGAGTGGGTGCCGTTAGTAGGTCCATTTTAGGATAATTACGTAGGTAAAACATCATTTTAACGTCAAAATTGGCTATTGGGGCGGCCAATGTTGACGTTTTGGTGTTTAGTAGAATGCCAATTATCCTAAAATGGACTTACTAACGCCACCCACTTAGACGATTGGAGCCATTGTGAATAGCAGACTCGGCCCCCTGGGTAGTCACATAATGTGTATCTCAATTTTACATTATTATTATTGATCCTAAAATGTGTTTCGTTTAAATTAAATTAATAAACATAATCTTGTTTCAGGACAACTTTCAGGAATATCTTCACAGAAAAGTGTCGACTGTTATCTCAGAAAAACGAGCTACGGAGACTGACATCAATTTCTTACTAAGCCACTGTAGGCCAGACGTCGAGAAAATTTTAAACTATAAGTTCAAAGATCCGTCTCATTTACTAGAGGTAAGTTGTTAATTCTGGTAACATAGATTATTCTTAATCGGTAATCCAAAGTCTAGCATTTTTTTATCTACGACATTAGGTAATAATTATGTTGTAATATTGCTGTAAGCTTTTTACGTAGTAACGCACTCAAATATGACTACGGATACATGATAGAGCATTTTAAAACTAAAATTGTTTCGTCATTGTAACTTCTCATTTTGCAATGTACGCAGGATTACGTACATCATTAACTATGATTGATTGTTTGATATTAATATAATTATTTCTATTTTTATTATTTAAGTACATGTCGTGACAAGTTATTTTGGCGTATTTACACAATAAAAAGTATTCGCTGTATCATGGTAGTGAGGCAAATGATTAACTGTTAATAAATATTGCGGTTGATTTCAATAACTTTTGGGTACAGGTACTAGGTTAGATTGTGATAAGCCTCTATTATGATGCATTTACCTAACATTATATAACAACAGATAATAATCTTTTATTGTTTCCAAATAAATATACAAATTTTATCTAATAGTATTTTATGATCGTGAGCATATCTTCAAAAGTACAAAATACATTTTGGTTTGACTTTGCTATAATTTTGCAGTTTTAGCAACATAATATGCACTGTAAGTGTGTGATAAATAGAAACTTAAATTAAGTCCTTTCTTGGCCTATTTATTACAAACTTTTGCCCGCAACTCCGATCGCGTGGATCTTAGTTACAGTTATTTTTTGCCGAAACATATAAGCTTGTTTATTCTATACTAATTTTCATCGAAACCGCTGCTGTTGTTTCCTGTAACAGACATATGTAAATACTATCGCAATTATAATATGAGCGGTTTTCAGGCATTATCCCACCCGTCCTACATCAGAAACCGTTTAACCCGTTCGTACGAGCGCTACGAGTTCCTCGGCGACGCTATCCTGGACTTCCTGATAACGTCTCACGTGTTCGAGAACTGTGGGGACCTCAAACCTGGCGAGATGACGGATTTGAGGTCCGCGCTCGTCAACAATGTCACCTTCGCGTCGTATGTCGTTAAGCTGGGACTTCATAAGTAAGTGACATTGATGCATATTCAAATGTTAGATAAGTGTTTATTTTTAATAAATACTTACGTTTGTATAAATCAAATTAAAATTTCTCATGAGATCGATATCGTGTTTAATTGCGGCGTGTTCTTTGACTCCTTTCTTATTTTTTGTTATCTTCGTTTTTAACATCAGCGATCGCCGATTTGGCTGCATTGATCGTTTATCGCGTTCAGTCCCTGCATACCTTCTAAAAAGCACCGATTACTCGAAGTTAAACGTAATGTATTGAGTTCTGGATAACATTGTTTTGGGTGATTTCAGATTCTTGTGTTCAGAGCTGAACCCTACGTTAGACAGAGCCGTGATCACCTTCGTTGAGCATCAAGAACAGCGGGATCATGAGATTGTGGAAGATGTACTCTATCTGATCGATGAGGAAGAGTGTCATATCGCTGAATACGTCGAAGTTCCTAAGGCGAGTACCTACTCATAAAATTATGTATAATTGTTTATAAGTAAGTAGGAGTAGTATGAATGCGGATGAGAAGAGATGGGAGATGGTATAGCTCAGTAAACTGAAAAACTGGCATAAAGATATTTTTAGCGATGTTGCAGTTTCTATCGAGGTTTATTTTAATTTTGGTTCCTGTCCTTTCGACGCTTTTGCAGGTGTCCTGGGGCCCGAGTCTGGTTTGAATCGTCTGAGTGGGTGGCTTTAGTAAGTCCACTTTAGGATAATTAGCATTCTACTAAATGTCAGAACGTCAAAACTGACCGTCCCAATGGCTAATTTTGACGTTAAAATGACGTTTTACCTAAGTAATTATCCTAAAATGGACCTACTAACGTCACCCATTCAGACGATTCAAACAATTGTCAATAGCAGACTCGGGCCCCTGGTCACGGGTAGACTGCCAGTGACCATGACTTAGAACTTAAATCAAAGTAAACCGCGATAGAATCCGTTTAAAAAGTAGCTCTGTTTCAATTTCTAACATTCGCCTAAATCCTTACAAAAATACAGAAAATATTGTCGCTCATTAAAAAAATATCGATGTTTGTATAATATGGCGAGAATGATGTAATTCATATAAGCCATACCCCCACTGGTCTCAGCCAGATAAAAAGTTAAGTCTATGCGTTACTTGCAAATTTCGCTAATACACCTTTGGAGGTTGATTTTGAATGATATAAATAATCATAATATATCTTAATCGAGGTATCGGCATTGAAAAATATATATTATTTGTGCGTCATGTATTATAACATCACAAGGCTTCGATTGTTATGCAACTTAATTACATAATATAATTTATAATTTTTTTTAAAACACACTATTTCGAAATTGATATATACATTCATAAATCCAGCGCGATTAACATTTATAAGCTCAGTACCACATGTTATGAATACTGTATATTTGGATTAAGGCGTGCGCAGACGATCAATAATTTATGTATCATCAACCTGAAACACCGCTGTCGAGTACCTATTGGTTGCCACGGACAAATTGAGCGCAACAACCAACCGAGCTTTGATTTCCCAAAAACGTTATCCCTTTAACTAATGCCCTTAAGACTTTCTGTCTACAAATATTTTTTTTAATAATCATACATTCAACTCCTAACTACATTATTCTTTAATAAACTCTATATTACAGGTTCTCAGCGATATATTTGAAGCGTTAGTTGGAGCGATATACCTGGACAGCGGCGGTAACTTAGAAACCGTATGGTCTTTGGTCTATCGCATCATGTTCAAGGAAATACACGCGTTCTCCTGCCGCATACCGCAACAGCCGGTCAAAGTGCTTTATGAGAAGATACATGCGTGTCCAGTCTTTGAGTAAGTACCTTATGACAGAGTTAGTATGAATACCCAGATGAAAATAAAATTAAATAACGAAGTTAGTTTTCTTTGCATAGTATAGCATCTTTATTTGACATGAAAAATATTTTATAGTAAAACTGCTACAAGACTTTAAATAAACATCTCGCAGTTGGAAGTCCTGTTGAGCTATGCCTTTTGAATATTTTTACGTAATAATAAACTAATTTCAATTTTTTCAGCAAAGCGTCTGTTATGGATCCTGACATACCAAAGATAAAGGTTGGTGTGACTATCACGAAGAACGACTGGCAGCACACCGTCTTCGGAATCGGCAAAAACAAATCTCAAGCTAAGCGAGCCGCCGCTAAAATGGCACTCAAAGTTTTAGGCATTTAAAGTTTACATTTCTTTGAAATAAAGGCGCTGTCAATGTCAATATGTTAACACTGTCTTCGGTTCAAAAACTGAGCAGACCATGGACAATTTGTTCACCTGGTTGCCGTCAAAAAGGGAATCCGACAAATTTGGATGGATACTTTTTATCATAAAAATAAGATTTATAAAAAAGATATTAATTTTATCTAAGGACGTTTTAGATTGTTATTTGATCACTGTCCGATCCCCTATTGCGCACGGCAACCATTGGGTACCCTGTGGTTGTCTAATTCATGGCAGCTTCGGTCCCGGTCATTTATGTACGTCAGAATTGTTCGTATTTAGCTCGGCGTTTTAATACCTGCAATTTAGTCCACATATAACTTCAACAAAATTAGTAGTAGTCACCTCAAATGTGATATTAAAAATTAAATACAAAAATTTATACGCAATTAACATAACATAACATTATAATCACGCCTGTATCCCCGAAGGGTTAGACAGAGGCGTACCAATGTACACCCACAGTTCGCCGATATGTTTAGGTCTCATGTAATAGGGGGCGAGCCTATTGCCATTCCCACTTCAATATAACTTCATAAAAGTCACGATGTAATATTTTCTTCGATTTCAGAAGAAATTCGGACAATTGGGTACATACGAAAAAGGTTAATACCGTCAACCAAGTTCTATGTGGATAGAGTCGCGGGAAAAAAAAAGAATAAAAGTAGGGAACTTGTTTTAACTCTACTTGTGTATTTGATGTTGTATAGGATATTATTTTAAATTGTACGTATTTGGAGATTTTACATGGAATTAGATATACAGTTTATTAAAGAAGGTATAAATTAAATAAATAGTGTAAAGTCTTGCCGGATGGGTTTCTTTGTCGCAATATTGGATAAGGAATCTCATAGTGAGATTCAAGTGGTGTCCAACGGTTATAAAGTCATGCCGTTGTGACTACTGACTAGAAAGTAAGAAAAAAAAAACGTGTTTTATGACTCTTATGTGTTTGCACAAATGTCTGTAAGACTACATTGACTTGCCGATTTGAATTCTTTATCGTTCATTTATTTAGTAGTTTTTTTGCATGTGCATTTGTCTGTAGTTTAGTATTGAATTATGCATCGCAATAATGATTGCTGTCAAGATATGAATTTATTTACACAAAATTGAAACCTGTTCTTGAATTAAAATGTGATTATATTTTTCACAAACGATTAGTACGAGGCAACCTCTATAGACCTATTTTTAATTGGTAAAATTGAAATGCTTGTAACTAAGTAGATAGCATAATAGAAATGGGGCTATTGGGCATCAAGAATCCGCCAGGATCGCTAGTGTCGCACCAGCTCCATGTCAATCTCCACCAATCACAGGCCAGTGCTTTCTCACTTTGGTGTGGAATGACCGATTCACCTGATGCGACACTAGACTATGCAATACGATTTTTAAGCCCGACATTGCCATTTTGTTTTCATAATTATTTATATCTATGTATAGTCTAATATCCAATTGATATTTGATTTCTTTCTATATTATATTTTCCTTTGGTAAAATTAGAATTAGAATTAGAAACCCAATCCTATTTTCGTAATTGGAATTTCTGTGATATCTGCACGATTGAAATTTTATAATAATTGCAATGATGTAGGTACCTATTTCATTTTATATGTATGTGGTTATTTGCATGTTTGCTCTTCAGCCAGTTTGCAAAAAGTCAAAGCAATTTCCTAAGAGCGTTCATCCCGCGCGGTTTATTAAAATATTATCATCATTCTACTATAGCCATTGAGAATGGATTGAGGAATACCCGCACAAAATTGGCCTCTCTGTAGAAAGAGACAAAACGACGGTGTAGCCAATACCTCTTTTCGGTAGTTCTGTAGAATCAGTGACCCAAAGCGATGAGGGCCGATTATTATTTTACCGAGTACTGGCCGCACTCTCTCTTGCCCGCATTTCCTTCACAGCTGGATAGAAAATTCCCAATCCATTCTCTGTCTATGCATTTATACAGCTATTTCTGAATATTTTAATTAAAAGAAAATATTTTCCTTGGCCAAGCACTACATTGTTATTTTTTAAGTTTTGTTTGCATTTTATAAATTGAATGTTATCCTATTATTTTTATTTACAAGCCTAAATTTATATACGATTGGCTGAATTAAAAGTAAGTGAATAAAAAAATTATATGCAATAAAGGTATGTAAGTTACAAAACGTTTTAATGTCCACATTCCCTCATTACTAGTTCAGTAGCCACCCCAGCTGACGGAGGAACATCAGTGTCGAAGTTGTTTTTATTGCGTTCGAAATTTTATTTTTAATTATATTTATATAATATGTCACTAAATCCAATAAATGAAACAAAGAAATTTGTTCCCACATCAGGATGCGGATTTTATTATTATAGTTGCATACATAATAAAATTAGAGGAAGTAGGTGCTGGGCCTCTTGTATGCGAAGGTGTTGAGGCGTTTGTGGTGGTGCACGCGCTTGGGCAGCGGGAATCTGATGTTGCTGTTGTGGAACTGTTTCACCTGTGGCCGGCGGCAAGCTGACGCCTTGATGACTTCCACTTTAATGATCTGTGAAAGAGAAATTGTTTATTAACTATACAATACTTCAATGGGGCTAAAAATATGACAGCCAGGAAATTATTCCAGTAAACATACAGTTTAGGTTTATATTCTTAAACACCAAGGAGACAAATGAGGCAACAAGCTAATATGGTCCTATAAACATGAGGAATGCCCCAAGTCTTGTACTTGCTTTAGGAATGGAAGCAAACATGACCCACATAATGTATAATGTAATTAAAGTACTCTTGCTTATCGCTAAATGTATACTTTTATAACTCAGTCTCATAGGTTAAGTATTTTTACCTACAATTCTTATAAACTTAGTAAACGAAAGTATTAACTTAGTAAAATGGAACACAACACATGTTGATATCTATTTTTTAAATGATATCACATTAGATCAACAGGGTAAGGTAAAGTAGCAAGTAGTTACTAAATTAAATCTCTCACTGTGGCTCTAGACATTGTCGGGTTTTTTATTTGTGAGTAAGGTGAAATGGTCCTTCAAAAAAATATATTGCCTACAAAGCATTAACAAAAATTAATTAAAAACTCAACTAAACAAAATTTTCTAAATGCTGTAACAGGACTAAGTAAACTTAATGCATACCGTGCGTGGGAAATAAAATCACAAGAAAATCACGATGAATATATTCATACTAAAATTATTGGACTAATCAATGCAGTCAATTTTGAGACTTGGTTTTATACATATTCTCTTGGAATGGTTCTACAGTGTGTTATGTAGAACTTGTATAATTATAAAGCATGATGTTTTACCTGGATGGAGTGAGCACGGGCTCTGTGCCTGGCTCCCATGTCGCGGTAGCACTGGGTGACGGCGCCACCGACGCTGAGGTCGCGGTACTCGCGGTACATGTTGTGTACTCCAGAACGAGACTCGTAACGCAGCCAGATACCGAAGTTCTTGATCTTGACCGGGCTCTTCTCTGGGATTTCCTGAAAAGTATAATTAATATAGGTTAGTACATTGATTTATAACTAGTGTTAGAACTAGTTAGAAAGTTTGACACCATATTCATTTCGGCAATATTAACCCTGTTTAGGTAAGTTTCTTTAAATCAGTGTATTAGTTTATCCACAAAATATCTAAATAACAGTTTATGACTCATTTAAACTTAAGAGGAAATGGTAACATTACCATTATTACCAATAAAATACAATACAGTACTTATAAATTAAATAGGATAATTTTCATTGTTATTGGTTTTGTGAAATTAAATATGGAGCACATAATAAAAACACCCTGAAGCCAAGAACTCTGGACACATAGTTGCTAGAAGCCTATCCAGTACTATATTAATTGGTAAATGCTCAACTAGCTATTCTTTTACATTTTAAATATGCAACAAGTACAAATTGGAATCAGTAACCAAAGGTACAGAAAATATCAGTTGTCAATATCTAAAGTATAAGTTGTTACTCACCCTAATGGAGACAATTTCACCAGTGGTCTTCTTGAACTTCTTCAGTTGACGCAAGAAGTACCAGAAACGGGACTTAGCCACAATTTGGTCCGGGGAGAAAATTCTCATTTTGTATAGAGGAGGCTTAGGCTCGCTCTCCGAAGGGAGCTTGCGGCCAATGACCTCATATTCCTTCAACTGTAAAAGAAAATAGTAATGTTCGAGTTAGCTCGTGAATACCTACCATCAAAACATAAGGCAGACGCTTTTGGTACAAGAGAGTTCATGTTGTTGTTGATAGAATAAAATATCATTCGTATTTATAAACACTTAGGTACCTAAAAAGAGTACACAGATTCATATTTAAAGACATTATGAATAAGGCACATGCAGAATGGACAAACGGCATCACAACATGACATAACCTAAAAACACTCAATAATGGACGAGCCACATCCACCAGACTTTTACGACATAATGGCTTAGTT
Organism: Autographa gamma; assembly: GCA_905146925.1. Lineage (NCBI taxonomy): Eukaryota > Metazoa > Arthropoda > Insecta > Lepidoptera > Noctuidae > Autographa > Autographa gamma. The sequence goes on from LR989858.1 coordinate 7,389,132, forward strand.
ATTGGATATAGGTCTATATTTAATCATTTATGCACTTTCTACTACGTATAGAAAAGAAAACGTTGAGAAATTGAAAACCGAATGCACCGACAACGTGTACGCCTCACACATACCGATATTATCACTTTTAACTCACTGTTTTAAGTTGGCCAGACACAGATTATGGCTTCGTTATATGAATAAACCATAATTGAGAACTATTTTTCACTAAAACCAGATAATTTATTGAAACTTACCTCTCCCTTAGCCTTCATATTCGGAGGTTTTGATCTGAAAGAATCTGTCAACGGAAGCGGAACAGCAACGTAAAAGAAAGATGGCGCATCAAAAATGTTACAATATAAAAAAAATAGAAGTTTACTATTTTTTTACTATTTACTAAAACAAATTACCTAATGCCTGTGGTTGGATGTTGAACTAAAAATTTTATTTTGAATACATTTGAAATTAAATAGTTTACTAGAATAAATAGGTGGCGAAAAGTTGGGCTTGAACTTTGCCTTTGCTGTGGGTTAACAGTAATTATGTTTCTAAAGCGAAGCCGAAATGATTTAAAAAAATCTCGATTCTTTATCGTATCTACCTTATCGTATCTGCCTGTGTGTAAAGCTACAAAATTATGCGCAAATAAATACCTCTTATCACTAAACGGCTAGACACCAGCAGTACGGTCTTTTTATAAGTACCTTGATCTAACTTTTTCGCAGTATTACATAAAAAATTACATAAATATTTCCGCAGTGTACGTGTACATATTATTATAAACATGAGTTTTTTATTAGTAAATTATATCTGTCTTGCTTTTATATAAACTACTTTATTTCTATTAATTTATCTTGACTTAACCTGGCAATGCTTGCTACTTTGTCTTAGCCAAAAAATGGAAAAATAGCGAACAAAGAGAACCCCAATGCATTCAGCGGAAAAGGTGGCTGTTAGTAATGTGTTTAGAAACGTAGAAGAAACGTTGCCGAAGTATTCATATGCGTACAAAACAGATATTGTTAATAAAACAGCTGAAATTATGGGAATATCACTAAATGCATAGTTTGATTAAAATTTTATCATACAGTCATGCTTTCAGGCAGTACAACTAAAGAACAGTACAGCTAGCTGCTAGTTATACAAATGGGAAACCTTACATTAAATTAAAATAAAATAAGAACTGAAATAAAAGTTTGAGAAACATTGTTTTCTTTGTTTACACTTTGGCTCCAGCCCGGATGAATAGGGTATAAATAAGCAAATGGACAACGTATTTAGTGGTCATTTACCAGTAGTGTATTACGCAATTATCTCAATATAATTTCCTAACTGATGAAATACACAAGATACTTTCATTTATTAGTCTAGATTAGAAAATAACAAGGTGTCTGTTTGTTTTTACAAAAGACGTATTTGCGTGAAATACATAGCTAGCTACTTCAAGTTTACATTTCTTATACGGTTTTTAATTCGTTTTTTTTGTCTCTCTCTCTTTTCTGGCTCATCTCCGAAATAGCTGGATCAATTATTGTGGTGGGGATTTTTGTTTAATAAATAGCCAATTAAAATAAAAAGGAGTAATTAAGGCCACTTTTACTTTGGGAATTTTATAGCGGCACTTATAGGTACGGACGCAGCTGAAACCTCGGGATACTGCTAGTTTAGTTCTACAATGTGATAATATCACTGTTCTTCGTGATTAGAAATAGTTATCTGTGATTAGAAACTCAGTTGAGATATGGTTGCGAAAGGTATTGGCAATCTGTGACATCAATGAACGCTGCTGTCATGTTGGTTGGTGTCAATTTGTCAAAGTCAGATTGTCAGTGAGTGATAATGACATTGGCTGGTTGTTCACGTTCTATTTGCATGCGCTGTACAGTGCAGTTTTGTAGAAAATAGTGACTTAAACAGTAATATGTGACTATTACGCAGTTACAAACAGGTATCCAAGATGTTCTCGAGAAAAATATCACGCGTGGTTAAGTACGGGCTGTACGGAAGTGTAGCCATCGGAGGTTCCGTTACTGCTGTCAAACTTCATGATGGTGATTACGATTCCTTGGCGATCGTCAGACTTACGAGGACAGCATGTACTGCTGTGGAGATTGGGAGACTATACAAGTCTATGTTATACAGCAAGGAATGGGATAGAACCTCGAAAGAGTATTTAGAGGTCAAGAGTCAAGCTCATCAAATTGGGGCAGCGAAATTGCTTGATCTATGTAAAGCCAATAAAGGTGTGTATATCAAAGTCGGGCAGCATGTCGGAGCGTTGGACTACTTACTGCCGAACGAATACGTGACTACTATGCGTATTTTGCATAAAGATGCCCCACAGAATACTTTAGAAGAATTGTATAAAGTTATGAGAGAAGACTTAAAGAAGGATGTAAGTAGATTTCACTTTTATGTAATTTAACCATTAATATACCTACTTGTACTAAGTGTGTAATTGCTTAGTTGTTTAGTGAAACCTATAACCATGTATTACACAACAATTTCACATTTCTAGCCGAAGGAGTTGTTTGATGAATTTGAGCCTGAACCCCTTGGAACTGCATCATTAGCACAAGTACATAAAGCTAAGTTAAAAGATGGCACTGAAGTGGCTGTTAAGGTGCAACACTACTTTGTCAGAGATAATGTAAAAATTGACCTGAAATGGATGGAGTTCATAATCAATACTATGTCCAGAATATTCCCTGATTTTGAGATGCAATGGCTGATAGATGAGACTAAGAAGAATATTGCCAAAGAACTGGATTTCATACAAGAAGGCCGGAATGCTGAGAGAGTATCCAGTTTGTTTAGTCATTACAAATGGTTGAAGGTACCAAAGATTTTCTGGGAGTACAGTACTGAAAGGGTACTTGTAATGGAATATGTGAATGGAGGACAAGTTAATGATGTAGAATATATTGATGTAAGTAAAAAACATTATTTCACAACACCATTTGCTCATTGCTCATACATACATTAAGAGAAGCTTTACATTAAGTGGCCTGTTATTGACCTTTAAATAGTTTCCAAATAATTATTGTTAGAATTTAATACCAAGTATTTCTTTTTTTTTTATATAACCTTTTCAGTGTCCCACTGCTGGGCAAAGGTCTCCCCCGTCTGACTCCAGACATTCCTGTCTCAAGTATTTCTTAAACCTCAAAATTGTAGTCATATAGGCAAAAAAAACTGGTTATGCTGGTAACAATTTAGTATCAAAATGTTTAGAATTTGCAAAAAGTGGTAAATTATTATTATATTTTGGTCAATGAGTTTTTGATCGGTGAGGTATTATAAGATATTATATAAATAATCTTCTAGATAAAATATTTAACCTATTTACCCATGGGTAAATAAATGGGTTTAATACCATGCCACAATTTCCTAACCACTTTACCAGAGAACAATTTTTTTTTATAAAAGAAAATATTTAAAAACCAGAAATATTTTCAAAATTCTCTTGCACCATGTGTACTAGATAAATATAATTACACATTTTCATTTTAGAGTCACAAAATCAACAGATTTGATTTATGCAAGAAGCTCGGTGACTTATACTCTCACATGATCTTCATCAGTGGGTTTGTGCACAGCGACCCACATCCCGGCAATATTCTTGTGAAGAAGGATCCTAAAGATAAAGACGTCACTGTCTACTTGCTGGACCACGGTTTGTATGCTGTAAGTTGTAGATAAGTGTTCCATATGGGTATTCTTTTGGTTATTAGAGGTATAGCCCGGTGAAACGGTAAAAGCTTATAATTGACTTATTGTAGTAGACATTCTTTAAAATTAATAAGTGATATCTCATTTGTTCTTTTCTGAGCATCATAGTGTATGCTGTAAATATCCTGTATGCATGCATTAAATATATATTTTAAAATATCTTCTTTGTAAGATGAATTTTCAGACGGCCTTATGCTACATTGAAGACTCTTTCAACTTTAACACAAAGCAGTATTGTTTATATCATGCACTAACAAAGACCTTAGTTAAAATTCGAGGTCAATTAAATTATGATTTCCATAATATCTCTTATGCAAATTAAACATATGAGTTGCTACGGACACACAGAAAAAAAATATTTGTATTGTTTGCAAAGTATCCTTTTAAATGGAAACAGCAATTAGCACAATGGTCAATGTGTCTTCTGTCATACTTCTTATAGGTGGACGAAAATGGTTCTTGGAAATATGCCAGCCATATGCGTCATTTTGTCAAATTTAAATTCCAAATTCTTTAAAACTGTTGACTGATACATTTTTGTTATTTTTCCAGCAACTGACAGATAAATTTAGGTATCATTATTCCAAACTGTGGCTATCAATAATCGATCGGAATAGAGATCAGATGAAAGTCCATGCCGAAGAGTTGGGGATAAGGCAGGAGCTGTATGGATTATTTGCTTGTATGGTGACAGGACGGCCGTGGGATTCGATAATGAAAGGCATTGGTAAAACCCGACCAACGTCAGATGAGGCAAGTATAACAATAACACGTTATTTCTTAAAGTAAAGAAAGGTTTTCGTAAATCCACTGCAAATTATTTACACTGTAAATTATAGTTTTCGTCAAATTTGAAAGTACATTGTTGTATGCCAACAGGTGAAATCTATATTAATAGTGTTTGCCATTAGATTAGTGGTATTAGAGAAATCATTTTGCATTGTACCTAGACCTTAATTTTTGAGGAACCTGTTTAAGGTTTGTATTATGAAATTCAAAATCATATGTCCCTTCAGGACAGTTCTAAGTTACAATACTACTGTTGATATATTGTACAATCGATAATTGAATGTTAACCGTTGATGATCTTACCACTTAAAGCTACAGCAAAATTTCTCTTTTCAGAAATCAACATTCCAAAATGAGTTACCAAACATTTTGCACTATGTTACACAATGTCTGGAGCACGTAGACAGGCAAGCGTTGCTTGTTTTGAAAACGAACGATCTTATCCGTAGCATAGAGTACGCGCTTGGCATGCAAGATCGAATGTGCGGTTTTGTAGTCATGAGCCAGTGCTGTGTTCAGAGTGTTTACAACCTTGAATATATGGTAAGTTTTTTTTTATCCTGTAACAAGGTTTTATACGTACTTTTATATCGAACTTAAAAATTTGGAATTTGTTTGATCTCATTGAAGGTTATGTTTCATGATTTAATACATTATTCATAACTTAATTCTTTTGTTTTCTAGACATACACATAGGATTCCACGTGTTAAGATATTCTTGATATAAATAATAAATAAAGAGGAAATATAACACGAAAAAACCCTGTGTGATATTTGCCACTAGCAATTGAATAATAGAAACTGAAGTTCAGGTGTACTTAAATGTTACTTATTACGTTTTTTTTTGTTTCAGAATTCGACCTCCATATTTAAGAAAACGTTTTTAAAACTGAAGTTCAAATGGTCATTAGTACTGTTATATCTCTACAGTTTTTATTTAAATTTACATTTTAAATTATCTATTAAATAGCGAATTACATTAAATTATATGGAAACGGTAAAGGGGTTTGTAAGTCTGAAAATAGTCACAAGAAGCTTAGACTTATAGTACCTTTTTAAATATTTAGGTAGTTAGCTTTCTATGTTGATAAAAATGTTATGAAAAGATAGAAAAATGTTATTTATCTTTAGGATATTGTAAATAGAAACGAACTATTCAGCGTTTCAGTAATTTTCGATGAGAAGCATAAATAACGTGAGAACAGCTACAGAATAGAAATCCGTACGCATCAAAAGCGTATAGCGCTACATAATTTAAATGAATTCTGCACAAAAGTCTGCGGGCTTAGACAAGATTTTATATAACCTCATTATATGTTGTGCCTTTTATAGAAGCTAGAATCCCATCAATGTTTAGTGTTACATCGACGACCAAGACTAGTCTGTGTATTCATATGAACGAGTTATGTACTACCTATTTATTTAGTGGTTATAGTATTTTTCATTTAACTTTAAACTTGTTTAACAGTAAATATTTAAACGCAACGGAATTACATTCTAATAGGTAGGCATAAAAATATGAGTGCTTTGGTTGTGTTTATCCGATTAATTATAAGACGCGATAATGATATATCCGATAAATACAGTCCATTTTCGTATATAAAGTGACAATGAGTATAACTGGTAGCATATAATTACACTAGTCCAATTAATACCTCGAATTGACAGGTATTTGTACATAACCTATGTATAACTGGCAATTGTAAATAAAAATCAGGTATTATTTTATACCAAGTAAAATGTATGTAACGTTGTTAAATGCTATTTTTGAAATATATGTATTTTATTTATTAGAATTTGTAGTTTCATTGTGAATTTGATGTGGGAGGATAATAATATTACTTATGTATTCAAGAAGTTTATAAAGTAAAAGCGGCCGCGCATCGTACTTGTACGTATCAGAAACAAAAGGTCTTGGATTCTATTTACAAGTAGGCAACGTTAATAGGGGTCATTAGTTATTTCAATCGTTAAGATGCATGCTGTTACTTGCAATCATAATGAATTTATAGGGAGAGAATGATTGTTATGATGATGAGTAATGAAAAAAAAAAACAAATTGGAAACGCACAGTTTAATTGTAAAATCAATATAAGAGGACAGAACATTTCGCAAACGGGATTTTTCCATTACAAGCGATAAATAGTCTCATTAGCACTTTGATAAATCAAGGGCAAAAGGCGTGATAATTTAACCCACGATTTTTTCTTGAAAATAAGTATTAGAAGTAGATAGTCAATTCGTTTGCTTATCTAATTTAGATATGACTTAACGAAGTAACAGCACTTGGTGTTTTGCTGAATATCTACCTAGAATTCAATATCTTTTTTCCACTTTAAGTAACAAATTGTCAAGCTTATTACCTAACATATTCAAATCATTTTGTATTCTTATCAAAATGTCTGCGAAATTTTCGCGGCTTCTCTTAGCGTTGAGTTTAAAAATCGAAGTGCTGGACATACGACATGACATATCCCACTTTTTAAAGTCTGATATGAAGGTGGTCGCCGGTTTTGGGTTTTCAGAGACGCGAAGTTTGTTTAAAGCCAGTGTTTCATTGGATATCGTAGATTGGGCTGAAAATAGCAGAAAATAAAGTACTTAAATGTATCTATTTTATGCGATACCTTCCTACCGCAATTTCCGTTAAAGTCAATATTAATCCCAATTGGGTCACTTGGACAAATCTTGGACACACAAGACAAATCACTGGTTCTTTTGTTAGTACAGAGATAGGTATATTTTCCGATTTATAAATATGTATTTATATTCGAGAAAATAAATGTCGGTATCAATTGGTTGACTTGCGCATTATTATAAAAGCAGTCGTTAAAGCCAACTGTGTTGAATGCTAAAGGCCCTTTCCAATATGATAATTAACGGATGCTTTGTAAGAAAGCGCATTAATATTAATGTTTCTTGACTGACTAAGGATCGTTTTACTTTCATTTTAGCATCCTACTTCTTTACATACACAAAAGTAGATCTAAATAGCAGTTTTTTTTTAGTTAAGCCGCACCAATAAAGTAAATGATTAGGTACAAATAACTAGCTAAAATTCCTATTCGGTTTTAACTAATAACAGGTAGGTACCTATAGTGCCCAGCAGTAGTAGCAAGACTAGACCCAATAGTGGTAACACGAACAACTTATAAAGGAATATAAGTATACTTATAAAGGAACTTAAGTTATAAATTCATAATATATAACTTAAGTATACCTCCATATTATGGGATGGGAACTTACAAAAGCAATTTCCACAGTCACCGTCAGCGTCTAGATTACCATCGCAAATTGTGTTAGTAGATGGTCCTGTGTTACCACACGGTATCCGGTCGTCTCCATTGCCGATCGTTAGCAAGTTGTTGTGTATAAATGTCGATGCTGTTAAAGAGAGAAGAAATACCAAATCAAGAGTGTGTGACGTAATAGGTACGTAGTGATAGAGATATGCATACCTAGGTATCACTTATTCCTTAGAATAGGGGTAGGTACTTTTGAAAGTAATTTCTATTGAATTTCAGGGAATTTGATCAGTGGCCAGTGGGCCATCTTAGGAGCGAGGAATTTAAGTAGGTACTGTGTGTATTTAAGCAACCGCATAGTACCTAGCAAAGCTGTCTGAAAATAAGGATTTAAACTAAGTACATAAAAAGGGTACAATTTTGTTAACTGAAATAACAAACTTCTTACACTGTTTCCGCTTCCCCGGCAACCATACTTCGAGTATATAGGGATGTTGAGGGTCATTGCCTTTCCGCATTTCAATCAATGGTATCACCGTATCAACATTCGATTTGAGTACGATTATTTCTTCACAGTAATCAGGGAGGTCGAGTATTTGCCATACCTTTTGCCGGAGAACAGATATGGACGCAGAAGGTTTTACTGCAATGTACCGGAGCTTGTCTTCGAAAACTAAAAGAGTTGTGACTAGGTAAATAAGCTAGCTAGTAATAAGATATCTAATTAAGAATCGGCATCGAAAAAAGTCCACATATGTATGCTTATCAGACGAAATGGGAAACTCATATTTACTTCGGCCTATATTAACTGGATAAATATAATTTCAGTGGGTAATAATTATATCAGTAGATACCTAGAACAAATTCAAAGCCCAGCACCCTTTTCCCAAGTCCAAGAAGGCGTTAGTATACTTAGTAACTTAGATGACGTGACGTCATTCCCGGACGGAACCAGCTTACCGGGTGCTTCAAAATACTTTAAATCGTAGTTTTTTTGGAAACTGCCCTGTATAACTCTTAACTCGAGAAACTATTGGACCCTGTTCTGTAGGAAAGGGACATAATTGTACTTACCGCCCAAGTCATACCGTCGTATGACAAGGAATGTTATGACTTCTTTCCTGAACAATTTTATTGGCGCCTTCAAGAGTTTAGTCAGTGACATGATGACACATATCACTGTAACCCTCCCTTAAAACTAATAAATTGAGTTCTTTCATAATAACATTAAAGCATTTTTACGTTTACAATTTTGTATTCTTCGCTTACTTCGAACTGACAAATGACTTGAAATGTCGGAAATTTGACTTAACCTGTGACATTATAAAGTTTACAACATGTTTACAATAGACATAAAACATTTTTTAAATATAGACCAAAAAGGTTAAGGTCGTTTTCAAACCTAACGTATAGTCAGCCGCCGAATGTGAGCAGGCTGACCGTGGGCCAGTGTTATCGGTAAACACCAGAAACTGGACGGCATTTACTACGTATTTTCGGTTAGAGTGAATGAAAAAGTGTTTTCGTATGGAAATAAAATACACTTGTCGGCGGCTGACTATAGGTTTGACTTGGTAAGTTTGGTCTGAAAACGACCGCGACCGTCTAAGAAGACCTCTCCATTTAAGCAGATGGCGCTGTGGGATAGCCATAGAGAAAAGTAAGTAGTAGGGTAGGTTTGAATATTGATGGCTTCATGGATTCGATGGTAAAAAAAATGAAGAGATATTTTTTCAGGAACTCACGACTCCACGCTACACAAGACAGTTGATCTCTCATCAGACCATACATGTTTCCTCTGGATCAATTCAATAGGCAGTTATTAAAAAAAATATATTGCACTCATGAAGTTTTAAATTATACCCGCTTTACGGTGCGGCCGACGTACCTAGTCGAATGTGGCAAAAGTAATATTAACATAAGATGCAAGTACACATAAAATGTAGATGCAAAAAGGCGATATCTTGTATTCCTTAATAACTAATAATAACACCATTGTAATATTTTCGATTTATTAGTAAACAAAGATAGCGCTTAAAAAGGTGAATAAGAAATTTGTCCACCATGTTTTAATGCGCTCTGCTGTGCTAGAACTATCTCAACGAAATAACCGACATAACTATATTAAATTCTGTTTATACAGGTATAAATAAGAACAAAATATTTACAAATTTATGCAAAAATATCTTCAGTCACTTTCCTTGCAACCATTAAGTTTCAAATACATTGTGTGTTTGTTTTATGTTCTCTTGCTATATTTTTGGTAACTCAAATTAACTTAATTTTACAGCTTGTATAGCATACATCAAACTTTGGTATTGTGAGAAGTCCCATTTGCGAGTGACCGGATTGTAAATTATACCGTATGTTAGTTCCACATGGCAGTCATCTGAAACAATGTAGTCGTTAAAAATTTTGATCTTAACATAATCTGAAATAGATAAATACTGGTTGATTGCTAGTCAGAGGCACAATGGGTTCCATATTATTGTCCGTCCCTCAGGGTAATACTTTGTACTCCCTTGTTTTTTTTTGTTTTAGCATCTAAAGAATTACCCACTTTCTGAAAATGTCAACTTTACCCAAAATATAATATACTTTGCAGACCGCTTAGGTGGATAAAGATGGAAGCATAATAAGAGGGCTCAATAGAAATCCTTTGGCAACACAAAAAATTACACATAGTCAAATTAAATGTTTGTTTGTACTTACTCCTCTCCAAAATAAAAGTGAGTTCATTAGGCGTAATGAATTTTTCATACTGGTGAGCTCCTTTCGGTACGAATTTCAATACATTTTCACTAAGATATATAATCATGAGTTGTGATAATCTGGTCCTGTTCGGTGTTGTAAAGAATATCCTGCCGCCTGGTTTTAGAGTTTGTATACATGATTTGACGAACAATTCTTGGTTATTTACATGTTCAATCACCTCTGAGGCGACAACACCGTCATAGTGGTTGGTAACTGACTTGGCATGATCCTGTAATTACAAATTTGTAATGTTAATGAGTGCTAGTAAAGAAATCATATAATAGTTCATTATTACATAATTATTTACAAACAAAAAAAAATAACTCAATTTCTCTAATTTTACTTGAGAAACTTACTTATACATGAGAAATGAATATATAAAAAAATAACAATATATTATGATTAACAGCAACTTTTGGTGATAGGTAAAAGGCAAGTCTAATTCCACCAGATTTATTTAAGAATATTGGTTTTTAAATTGTTTACCTCTATTGTGCCATTGATGTAGGTAGGTTTGTTGTTTGCTATTTTGGGGTCCACATTTCTGTGTTGCTCTGCAACAGCAATCAAATCTTTACTTGCATCAATACCTGTCACATCAGCACCAAGTCTTGCTAAACCCTGAAATAATAAATGTGAAACAATAATGAGCAGAGATTCCTTATTTGTCATATTTGTTTAATTATTGAAATAATGTTTCTCAACTGTAGAGCAGATATTTAGATACTATTGTCAACTGGATAGAGACAAAATTGAAAGATGTTTTAGGATACAATTAACACAAGGTTGATTATGTAAATGTTACATTATTGGCAATATAATTTAATAAAGTCCTAAGGTTCTATGAAAAAATAGATAGGGTACCTCACACAAAATACCACCTCCGCAGCCTACATCTAAAATCTTTTTATCCTTGAGAGGGTGCAAGTCCATTTGAGTAGTATTGACTAGACCATCTCTTATAAATGGAACTCTGAAAAAATATTAATAAAATTATAAAAAAAAGTTTATTGGGAAAAAGGAAACTAGAAATACAACCTTTAATTCAATGAAATGTAGTTGTCTGTAAGAAATTAAGCTTAGCATCAAAAAAAATTGTTTCCTCCACAAGCATATGTAAAACAAAAGGGTTGAGCTAATAGGAATGTTTAAGAAGAGTATTTAAAAGCGATAAAAAAATTAGATCAGGCCATATACCTATTAAGCCATGCAATGAATTATATTTTATATACCTTATTAAATTCATCCTATGTAGCAGGCCAACCGATCCGTCTGGATTCCACCAATCCTTCATTTGTTTAGAGAATAGTTCTACATCAGAAGCATCGATCGTCGAGTGTGCATTACGGCTCATTTTTGTCACAGGTTTCCGGGATGATACACAACAAACTGGCTTTATTATTGCACTATTTCTGTAAAATTATAAATTAAAATAAGCTTACACAATCATCACAGTAATACGGACAATTTTTATTACTACGACAGAGAAATTACAAAAAAAAACTTGTAATGTACATACTTAGTCCCATTTATTACACTTTTGCCTAATTTGCAAGACCACATTTTCGATTTGTGATATTTGGAAATAAATAAACACCGGTAATATTTGTCTTGTTTGACACTGAAGCTTCACATAACCTCTAACCTCGTATGTCAAATACAAGTAATATTGCCTACTAAAAATAAAATCAATGAATATTAATTTTAGTCGATAAACAAATTAAAAAACATAAATATATAATGATACAGTCGACTACAAATAACAATTCACTGAATGGAACTCACTCGTTAGTACGGGTAACAGGTACTAAATGAATGTTTTTACGACGTCGTCTTTATTTTATATTTTCCTATAGTCTGTGCGGAAAGTGAACCGTCTTGGAACTGAGGACATTGCTTACGTACGTTATAAACTTTCAGAGTCAAACTGGACATTTAGTCAAGGTGAGGTTTGCAACCCCGGTTCGGCCTCAGTCTAGTGTTTTTGCAGTATTTAGGTATATAATAACACTTGAAACGGTTGGCTGGTTTTAAACGAAAAATTACTCATAAGACTTCGGTAGCCTTTATAGTTTCTAAGTTTACCTAATACTCTTTACTGCATCCGACGCGTTGCAGTCCGATACCAAGAACACCACACTCTGTATTTGTATTTATATGACCGTTTTAGGATATTTTCTCAACTCGTTAACATGTTTATAAGAAAATTAATCAATAAATTTAATTTTAAGTATTACTTCTGCCAATAAATTTGTCTGTAGCTACGCACTTGTTTTGTGTTTGTTATATGATAGTTTTTGGTTTGTATGTAAGAAACGAAATACAACGTGGGGACCGCGGGTGACTACTGTTACGATGCTTTATAAAAGTTTTTTTTTTCTGTTGAATCACCAAAGCGCAAAAACAGTGAATAAAATAAAATATAACTTTTTTAAAATTGAAGTAGTGTTTACATACCCTTTGATATGAATATCAAAGAAGCAAAGTTTTGGAGCAATTTTGTAAACTCTTTGATGTGTTTTACCGATAAATTAAATAAAACTTCTCTAAAAAACTAAAAAACTGTGATTTTCTGTTTATTTATATATATATTATATAGTATGATTATTCATATTGTAAAGTGCTCGCATTTCAAGATATATTCACGGACTTAGCTATAAGACGATAGTGATCAAAATATCTCGGAAATAAATTCACCCGTGCTTGAAGGTCTCAAAACTGTAGATAATAAATTACCGTTATTTTTAAACGCGTGCTAACCGAAGAAGATGAAAGATCCTTCTATTAAAAATCTACATATAGGCCATCAAACAATTAAAAAAACAAACCAATGTGACAATGCCAGAAACATGTCACGTGCATGTCACAAACCAAGTTGAATTATTTATAATATACACAATGAATTCGTGAAAAAGTATTAGTATTAGCGATGAGTAAAGGTGAAAAAGCACCAAAAGTCCCCCTGGTAGACTTGTCCCGGTTTTGTAGAAGTTCATTTACCATCACTTTTGTGGTGGAAGTAGTTGGGATCGAAGTTTGGCATGATTGTAATGAAGGGTGGTTGGATCTGGGCCCTGTTGTGCAGGGATTCAGAATACAATACAATCTGTACCCAGGGCAAAGCTTTGAATTAGATATTTTAATATGGCCACATACTGCTAAGGTATTTAATAAACTGTCATTACCTAAATTTTATTATCAGTTTTGCTATTACAAATTAGATTAGAATGCATACGGTTGATCTAAATTCATTATTTTTGTAACCAGTAGATAATTGCGAACTTTATCCCATATAATTTTTTGATCCATTTTTATTACTTTAAGATCACTATTTTAGATCTATTGTGGAGCCAACTACGGGTGGGTACGAACTTGGCAGTTCTTAGAAAGAAGATGGCTGGCCTTCTCGGTACGCCACTGGTATCCTGTAAGAGTGACCGACTTACGAAACTATGTTGCCACTGTATCAGCTCATTCAGGATTAGGAGCTCTTGGTGCTAAGTAAATATGTAACCATATGTTCAACATAATTATTTTTGCTTTAGTGGAATAACAGGATTAATCAACCTAAGGTACATAATAATGGTACCTAACTATATACCTATCGACTTTCGTAGATGTATTTTTGCTGGCTTGAACTTTCAGGAGTATGTTTCAAAAATCTTTATCTCATGTTATTTAATAATTGTATATTCTATTTTCTGTATAACCTAGTGCAAAAGCCGACAAGAGCACTGAAGTATACCTTCCTGCTCTGTCGTTTGGCCAGCGTCGGCAATTCGCAACTGTACTGGAACCAGACGATTACACGACCCAAGAGTTTATCTCTGAGTTGATTTGGAGATGCGTGGTCTATTATATACCGATGATGTTCGGTGATCTACTCTTTGATACGCCATATCCTGTGGCAGGTAAATATATTACATAATACTGGGCCTGTCCAAAACCCTGTAGCTGCTGCGGGTTCGAATCCCGCCTGGAACAAGCATTTGTCGTGTCTTATTTCGAACGAGTAATTTTCGTGGACTGTTTTATATAGTTTTCTGCCGTTCTAGCTGGTACTGTAGTACTGGTTTTAAAACGCCATATTGCTGGACAGTAGGTCAAATAGATATCGTCCTATATGTCTAAGTCATGATACAAATTGAAGTCATCTTCTAACTGCAGACCTCAGCTAGGATCCTAGGCTATCCTCTTTGTACCGTACTGGTTCTCTACAGAAATAAGACACCAAGACGCAGCGCTGTACCACGTTCGGACTGCAATCTTAAGGCGAACTGAAAAAGAAGAAGAAGCCCGCGCTCTCGAGGCTCAGGAACAGAATAAAGTGAGACGAGAATCCAAATCAAAAGATAAGAGGAAACCTGCCGAAGCTCAAAAGATTAAATTCGAAATAAAGTTGTCTGGAGATACACTTCTAGCTGGTAAACTTTAAAAACACCTTCTTTACATTAAAATGTTTTGAGCAGTGAAGAACAAAGACAAAAGCCAGTTAGCTAGTTCTTACTTTATATTTGCTAACCATCTGCATAATATGACAAAGATCACTCAAATCCCGTGTTAAGGGTCGGAAATTGATTGGTTTCTTTCTTGTCCTTGAAATGTTAACGTTTCGAAAAGGTATTCATGGTATTTAATTTGATCAATCTCATTAAAATGAAGCATGCACGACATTGTGTGTTATATTTACATATAAATAAATTTTGTGACGCACCTTGTAACCAAACATAGTTGAAAATCTCGAACCAATTTATTTATTAGGAGTGGTTGAAGGTCCTTGAAACATTCACTATAAGTGCTTTTAAAAATAAACCCTAACAAGTTACGTGTAGCACTTTAGCAGCACTGATAGCAGAGTAGTATACGTCACAAAGCCAATAACCACTGCGTGTGACGTAATACGGTTTCAATTTCCGCATGGGACAAGAATTTGTGTAAACTATCCTCTAGATGAAAAATTATTAGGTATCCTAATCGTTAAATTAGTTAATTAATCATTATTTATTAACTACTAAACAGAAAACACCCTAAGCGCCGAGGCGTCTTGTTCTTGAAAAATAAAAAATACGAATGCTTGTTGGATAGTCTTTTATACTATAATTGATTAACAGGCATCGGAAGAATAACACCGTTTGAAACCTTTGGCGACCGGCCTAACGATCTCGGAGAAGTTATAGTTCTGATAGGCAGCACCAATTTGCCGGCACAAGATGACCTGCCTGTGGTGTTTGTAAACGTTGGTGTACTTGCAGATTATCCTGTGGACTACTTTAAGGATAACAGGTCAAATTAGTTGATTAATTGTTTGTCTTACACGGAAGAATTAGATATTTCTTGGTGTATTATGAACAAAGTTGCGATCGGTTACAGAATAACACATCTCTATACAAGGTGGACGATAAGCGATGAGGAACATTGCTCTGAGCCCCAACCTATTAAACCGCCTAACACTGAAGTAGAGTTTAATGACCATCATTCAATACCACTAAATGTCACTTTGGCGTCGGATATCATGGCGACGTTTTTGGATGACCCTTTTGAAATTGAGGTATTGTGCTTAATAAATGTATCATTAGCAGAAATGGAATTACAGGTTCATATATATACTTTTTATTTTAGCTTCGTGGAATAAGAACACCTCCACCTCTTTACGAAAAACCCAACTTCTTTGGCTATGAAAAAAGAGACCGAGATTTTGGCATAGCTATGCCACCGCCGCTGCCTAATCAGGAAACAGATATTCTAATTGCTCGTACCAAGATTGACACCAAATTATTATCAAAAATTAATGGATTTATTCGTGGAGACTTTCCATTGTATCCACCAAAAGTGTCCGTGGTAAAATTGGAACGTGAAGGAATTTGTACTAATGATATAAACGGAGTGAGGGCTAAGGTTCTGCCGGAACTGTTTATACAACCAGGCCGGGTCTTGGAAGCACAGATGACGTTGGAAGTGTCAATGGGGCTGGCTGGTTGTAAGCCTCAAAAAGGTCCTCAGCGGTATTCCAGGTTATATTGTCTCATCAGCTTCCCTGAGGCAATTATGAATATTCTACGCCGAATAACAGAAATTAACGAGTCCGTTTTGCTAAATGGTAACACAGACGGTTTGTTGACCGGATTTGGTTTAGATACAGGTGATACTGTCATGTTGTACGTGGAAGGTCCAAAAGATGGAAGAATTTTAGAAGTATGGGAGATGACTGAAGATTTTTATCCAAAAGTAAAACCAGTCTTTTCTACTTCAGCTAAATATCTTAGTCGTTTGTATCCTGGTGAGTAGAACTAATTGACTTTATTTTTACGCCATCAAATATATTATTTAGGTACTAATTTAGATTTTTATTTTATTTTAGAATTACTGCTGGCTGCCATGCCGTTTAACATTTTGAAGATGTTTGTGCCACTTTCAGTGATATTAGCTTTGACACCGATTTACTCCCGACCGGCTCTTCCTTTACCGACCCGTTCTGTGAGTGATTGTTTTATATTTTCAAGCCAAATTAGATCAGGAACTAAAAATAGACATAAAAAAAGGACAAAAAATTGACATGTACCGCACAAGACAATTTTTAGACTTATGACGGGGCTATTTTTGAAAACCTTTGAGGGCCAAATTACTTCAACAGCGGAGCAATGTAATTAATTGCATGTATTTTCATGGTTTGCTTTAAAAACCAATGCGAAGTCGTTTTCATGGTACTTTTAAAATATTTTTTTACTCAGGCCGTGCTGAAGATTGGCAGTTTGATTGCCAGTGATTTTCTGACTGCCCCGAGTCGCCATGACATGCCTACTGCGATGGAACTAAAGAGCTTTCGTTTGGAACTCTGTGTCGCACCCAGACCACCACCTGTTACCATTTCCGAGATACCTTTATCTAGATTAAGTACTTGATAACATATAATTTAACTTATTTAGCATTAATTATAATTTCGTTTTAACTTTAGTTAGCTTTACCATCACTTCCGTATATTATTCGGCCTATAATACCTGTAGGTGTCCTGTAGATATAAACTGCAATGATATTGATATTTATATACTAGCTATATCTCTATGTTTAATTCGCTGATATTGAATGTTGCATTTATTACATTCTTATTTCAATTAATCACAATAAAACTTCAGAATATATACATACTGCGAAATGAATATGATTATTTCGCAGTCACTAGAATCTTTATCTGAAATTAGTAATTTAAATTTTCTTGGTTCTACTATGTTATGTTATGTAGATTTTCATATATGATGTCCATGCTTGCAAGTTAAAGTTGAGATAAGTTTAATAGTTAAATATTTATTTAATTAAAATACAACTACTTTTTACGGATTTTGTGGTTTATTTTAGATTTGAGGTTATTTACTTATTTTTAATTTTCATAATAGTACTTATTTTTAACTAATAATATTATTTTAATAGTGACATATAATGGACAGCCTAAGAGTTCCGAGCCAAGTGTTTTAAGAATTAACTGGGAAAGCACTAAAAAGGAACGCTAGAAAAATACACGAAGTTTTATAATGGTTTGCAAAGGATTTTTGTAACGAATTATACATGTATACATACAATATTCATTGTTTTTGTTATACTTACTTACGTTTTTCCTAAAGAAGACTATGTGAGCTGAATGAGATTTTATCCAATAAAATTTTAAACGAGCTTTTTAAGCTAAAGCAGGTATTACCGAAAGGGTATAAAAGAATAGTAGTCAGCCTGTATAATGGACTACATTTTATCAAAATGGGAATTAGTATCTTCGTGTCAACGTGAACACTTTCAATAAGCAAATACTCATAGAATAAAAAGATAAGTATACGTTAAAATTACACTACTTTCCTACACTTTTTTATTGTTTTGTTATTTTTTATCAGTATCCACTGTTCTTGATTTAGTTTTCTTCTGTTCTTGACATACTTTGTAACACATATTATAGGGAATGTACTGGCTCCTGTAATATAGTTTTTAACTAGCTCAGGAGTCAGGGACTTCAATGAATAGCAATATAATTCCTATGTCAAATAAACAATTAATTATAATACTTAATTTAATACATGATTTAAGTCAGGTTGTTAAGTAAACAAAAGTAAGCAAAATTTCGAGTTCCGCGGCTTCTCAACTCGAGAGTCAGGTAAGAAGCTTAGTTCACGCTGGTTTGGTTTGGTTTGAGTGTGAACAAGTGTAGACAAATTATATTGACGTATTTAACGTGTTTATTAGTAAACATACTTGCGAGTATTCGATATAAATACATGGCTTGGTTGACCTGACTTTGCTTGACAATTTTCGTAGTTCGAAATTTAGTTTTATATAGCTATAACGGGTGATTTTGTGTACTAATTAAACTTAACGTTGTAGTTTTATTAGTTTTATTAAAAAACGTAATTCAAATTACTGAATTTTTAGTTACATCTGAAAATAAAATCAGAAAAATGTTTTACCCGAAATCTTCGAACAATGTTGCGCATAAAAAATAGAATTAAGCATGGCTCCTGCAATAAATTTGTGTGTCATAAAAATGAAAACGAGATAGCAATAAAATCTGTCATCTTAAGTAATACCGTCGTGTTTTAGGCTTATCTGTTAACGACGACAGAAATCTTCGCGGCCGTGAAATTGGTAAGATGGTACCGAAGTAAGATTGTACCGAAAGTAAGATTTATTGCTCCGGTTGTCACCGATGTAACCTATTCTTGTAACTTAATTAAACGACATACGCTGTCATATTACCTTAGATTTTTAATATGATTGTCACGGATTTTCATGAAAAGAATGCGTTACCTGACATTTCCTTTTTCATGTGTACATTTTTACATTTATTTGTTGAAGTTATGCCCCTAGAACTTGAATATACCTTTCGTTTTTAGTTCTAAAGCAGACTTAATCCAGGAGATTGTCTTAGTGAAGGTATACTTTGTTATTAAAATTTTACATTAACTTGAAGAGCTTCTAGTCTTAATTTTAATACCTTCAGAGTACCTTGGCCAGTAATTCCATAACTAATCAAAGAAAACGGCCTAAAGCATTTAGTAAATTAGCTAAACGATCTAAATGTTAGAAACTTCTGTAAGAACTTAGTTGACGGCAATATGGCATCACTTATTCATTGTAACATACTAGGCACTTGACGCGATAATCGTTACTTAAAACAAAGTAACATTAAAACTTCAACGCCGGTAACTTAATATAACATTTTGCACACAAAAGCGAAATTAAGTTAATAATTACACATAATTTACTTTTACAACTTTATGAAGTTTACGTAACAAGCAGGTAAAGTCGAGGTGTAACTTGTACTTATGTTTTGAGTTCATATCTTTGACGTTATCACTGTTTTATGTTTATGCTTAGCCTATTGTTTTGTTAACAAAATTTACTTGCACAATTATTTTACATTATTTTACAAGTTGTTTTGTAGTTAGTTTAAAGCTATAAAGTAGGTAAAGTATAACGCATATTGCTTATATTTTTACTCGCAAAACTAATTATTTGTTCAATAGATTTTGTAGTAACATTTGTTTATTGTTTACTAGCTGATCCGTCAGACTTCGTACTGCCTCAATCGATAACTAAAAGCCTTCAAACTTTTGCATTCGTTATTTTTTTAATTTCGAGTTTTTTTATATATAAAGACCTTCCCTGGGCTTCCACGAATAAATCAATACATACCAAAATTAGCCAAATCGGTCCAGTCATTCTCGAGTTATAGCGAGATTAACAAACAGCAATTCATATTTATACAATTCATATTATACGTAGATGCAGCTTGAGAATAAGGCATTGTCAACCAGTCAACCTTGGGATGATGCAGAAACAATGAAGGTAGATAGATGCACCACTCAGTAAATGCGTCAGGATCACAAAAACACTTTGCCTATTTTAAATTTATTTAATTTAATTTTATACCGTACTAAGATAGATACATTAGAGTTAAATAAAATAAATTGGCCCTAATTATTTCTTAGCATGGATCTCCAAGTTATAAAAGCTGCGCACTTCGACTAATCCTTGATGATCTTCCAACGATTTGTTAAATATAGACACGAGACACTTTTCAATTTCAATCTATAAATCTTACGTTGAACGGTGACTTTGGGCTCGGGAATCTTAGAGTGATAGCTAAACATCCCCTACTAAGATTAATTTGAGTTTTTCGAAGTAGATTTATGTGGGGGGTTGGATCGCAAGCACGGGCTTGCGCGTCGACCGATCCATTCGGCCGATCATTTGTCAGTGTCTCGGCTTTATCTGGACCGAAAACTGAATGAATTTTGGCAAGCTTTCAGTCCGGCCCTGATTGGATCAAAGCAGACATATGTATGCGGTATTGAAGATTATTTCTGATAGCATTCACGCACTTTCGTTTCTACTTCCACAAAACTCAATAAAATGTTTTTTTTTTCTATAAAATGATTTTTGCAATTTTACTTACCTGTTTAATGCTAACTAATCTCCCTATAGCCCCACCAATATTGTATCCTATTCAAAATACAGGACAGACAAAATTAAATCGTAAATAACGAGTAAAGGTACACTAGCGAACATTATCTTTTAAAACAATGCGAAAGATAGTCGTCTTACGAGACATGGGACACCGAAACCCGGGAAATACCCTTTTCAACCCTTTACGTGACATGCTTGCGTGTTATTTGATTTTTATTACAATTAATTTGGCTTTGCGACTCAAATGGTATTTGAGAAATATATGCTCTTTGACGATCGGTTTGATTCGATATAGGTTTAATTTTATAAGGTAAAATGTTGATATTAATAACTTTAGAATAGACACTAGGAACGCAATTTTCTAAAAATGTTTAGCGTTATGTAGTATTTTTTTTTCAAACTGTTAAATATTTTAGACCTTTAAATCCAATACAACAAAACATAAACGTGAATTCTTGAAAACTTTACTATAACTGTCTAGTTCATTTAGACACAATACATGTTTGGGATTATACCTACCTCATATACTTAGAGGTCTATTCAATATTTTTTTACGTAAAACCACACAAATATACAGAGAATACACAAAAATTTTACTAAAATCATGTCGAGAGACGACCTCAAATGATTTTGTCCATATTACTTTTCTATTTTATTTTCATTATCTTATAAAATTAAATGTGTTTGACGTAAAATTTATTTATGAGAGTCAAATGCTTCTCGGGATCAGGTTATAAATAAAAATGGTAATCTCACCTCATAAAACCTCAATCGAAGTCTTAAAAAGTTTTACGTTCAAAATATTTATATTTGATCGTTTACGGTGACGCTTCAAAAAGTAACCTTAATATTCCCAAATTATTGGTTTTGAATACTAGTAAGAGAATTTGAGTATTACGTCTCAATGTGAAACTGCATGGTTCTGAAGAAAACACTTTTTGTTTTTTAGATCTCTCGATTATCCTTAAGTATATTGTTCTGTAGAGCCCTTAGTGACTCCATACTCGGATCAACGTTATCGCCAATCCATGTTAGTTTTCACATTTCAGCGTTTCCGGGTCACGCAGATGCATGCGACTAAAATCTTCAGCAAAGATGATAGAGTTTTAGAAGTGAAGAGGCAATGTAGCAAATGTGTTACAATAGACATTGTAACACATTTGCTGTGTCTCGCAACATGCAACAACAGGGACAAATACTGGAAACCAAAAATAGGCGAATCAGCATTTTTCGGTTTTAAAGGCTGCAAGCAGGCAAGCTGCCAGCATTCTGTTTAAACGGGACAACTGCACGGTCATGGTGTCTCATATCTACGACCTTATAAATCCGGTGCAATAAGTCATTTTCACAAGTTTTTACGTCGGGATGTCAGGAGGCAATTTGTGAGACTTGTTTTGTGTGCGTCGCGATGCTCACTGGCGGCTACGGGACGCGATTTATGAAACTGCACGTTAAAAACTACCGACTTTCACTTGCATATTGTTTGAATCTTATCCAGTTCTATTAGGGGTCATTTTACATTGCTTCCAAAATCCTAGTTCCATTCCACAGGCAATATACGGAGAGCTGAATAACGGTCGGGTTGTCTGCGATTTATGCTTCGTAAAATCTGTTATTGGGATCGGGCATAATAGACACTATTTATTATTTTAAGTAGGTGTTTAAGTCAATGAGGGTTTTGTTTATCTCGCCTGGTCAAACATGTTTTCAGGTAATGCTATGGTTTGCATTCAGAGATAAATAAATACAACGGCAATTTTTTGCAGTTATTTAAAAATTCGTTGGTGAACTGATTTAGGTCTTTCGTATTTGCATTTATTGAAACTAAGATATACAGCCTACCTTTAAAGTTGAACCCCTAAAATATTTCGTATTTTATTTTTATTTTAAAAGGACTTGAAGCAATTTTTGATTAGCTGACTAAATTTTAATACATAACGCTTTTAATTTGTAAGTCCAAAATGCTTGCGTACAACTTCAACTGCAAAAAGATCTTAGCTAGAATTTTGCTACACGAAATACCAGTCCTATCCTAACACATGCATAGAATAGTGAAACGCAAAAAGAATAATAAATTAGGGTAGTCGGTCGAGGCGCGGTTAACGTGCCGTGACGGGAACATTTCAAATGCATCCAAACTATGCAGAGAGGAAGTCTTTAAGAAATGTTTATCCACGTAAATATAACACTGGTATCATTATCGTTTTAAATGCTGGTATTTCTTTGTACATTTTCCTTGTTACTGGATGCATTTTAGGTTTCTTGTAAAGATTTGTTTAAGGAAGCGTAGTTGTTTATCTGGTTTAATAGAAAGATAAAAAACAGAAATGTATTTAGAAAATAAACCAAGAAGCCAGTTAATGTAACTTTGTGTTAATGTAAAATACAAATAACAAGTAATAAGATGAAAACTTAGTTGTTTATTTCAAACTTTTAAGAGTAAAAGTAACCGTCGTCGCACGTCGTGAATCCTAGATTTACCTCGTAAAGCCTTTTTTTACCTAAATATCTTTATCCCGTGTCGATAAATTACTTTTTGCTAAATATTTATAAAGTGTTTTAAGAAGACTATTGACTTGTAGTTGGACATCGAATGGAAATTAATAATTAAGTGAGCGACACAGCCTCATAAAACGAGAATACTCTGTGTTTGTTCTCAACAAAGAAATATAAAAGAATTGGGGACAAACTTTTATTTTTGGAACAAAATTTTTTGAGACTAGATGAAGAGAGCCAATATAAATCTTAATAGCATTTACAAATTTTAACGTATTTATGTACGATAATGTTGTTGTATTTACTCATATACTGTATGTTATCTGGAATGTTAGTAAACCTTACACTAGGTACAGGTAAAATCCAAGCAATTTTTAATCTGTCCAATCT
The DNA here is from genome assembly GCA_905146925.1 of Autographa gamma. NCBI lineage: Eukaryota > Metazoa > Arthropoda > Insecta > Lepidoptera > Noctuidae > Autographa > Autographa gamma. The sequence goes on from LR989858.1 coordinate 7,412,963, forward strand.
GGTAACATTAAAGTGTTGCCACACATAAATTGCCTGAACCAAACGTTGGCGGTATTTAAGGCCGCCATAAATTGTTCGCACATAGCAGACATTCGCAATACATAGCTTTAACCTGGAGTGACGAATTTCTTGTTTGCGCCGTTCACATATTATACAGGGTGTAACGGAAATACGTGGTCTTATTTGAAATACTGGTTCTGCCCATAGTTGTAAATTTGAACAAGAAAATAAAATGCTAAAAAGATGAGGATGAGATAAGAATTTTTATAATTAATTTAATTGTGTTGTTAAGGGTGCATCCACTTTATGTTTATAGTTTCTACTTAATTTTATATGATAATACTTACCTATATTTATCATTGACTACCTACATTAATTTTAAAATAAATAAATAAATGAAAGTACGAAACCCCGCGGCCTTCGATTTTCAGAAAATATTTTCAAAAATTGTAACAAGTAACATACTAAATTCTATTTTATTGAATATAAATCTTTGGGACGACGATTCTGCCAATATCAAAGTAAGGAAAAGAAGGAACGTTTACAGTGGTTGTAAAATACTAATTAAATGAGGAAAAGAAAAAAAATTAAACGAAGTAAAACATCTTTGAATCTCTTACTTGTTTTCTTAATTCACGAATGAATTAACAATTAAATAAGTAATAAAATAAAAGCAAAAACCGCTACAAAATTCCACTTAACCTGAAATAAAAAATTGTCGAATTAATAACCCAATTAATATGGAATAAAATAAAAATAAATCAACCTAACCTTAAATTAAAAATAGAATTGTCAACGGTCATCCGTTCAATAAGTCACACATTACACTAAATTGCTTTTGCTCTAGTTAATCACGGGCTGTTCATAATTTTGCGACAGAGCTCAGTGAATTTAAGTGGCTATTAAGTTGAACGGACACAGCCGTCGACGAGAAATGTACATCATCGCCATAAAATAAAACGTTTTCCGTACTTTCCACGGACATGTTAATATAATAAACCAGACATTTTATTTAGAAACTATTTTTGTTCTATTTGTGCGAACCACGGAAGTTTGAAAGTCTTATCTTGTAAGATAGGGTGGCAAGTTTGGAAGGACTTTTTGATCGAGTCTCCTTCCGTGTCATATAGTTAGAAAAGAGAAAATAGACTGACAAAAACAAACAGTATTTTAAAATTGTTTATATAAGTACGTTTATTATGTTATCAATGCCAGTCACTTATTAATAAGCACTTATAAACACGAAGGAGCAATTAATAAACAATAAATAGATTTCGCATTTCAACAAATAAAATATAGCAGCAAGCTAGGAAGCTTTTTCTTAACACAAAACAATAATATTTAGAGTAACAACAGATCGAGAACAGATTATGCAAAGGACAGTGGGATAAGGGAAGGGTTACCGCAGTAGATTCAAACATAACCCAGCTATAATACTTTGTTTTGTTTTATCTCGACCCACATACTTTTTTACTAGCCTTTCGTCATATTAGCCTGTAAATGTTTACTACTGATACTTTGTTTTATGTAAAGCCTCGGGCTCTGATAACACTCTATTTACAACTTCTAGAAACACTAAAAGTATTGTACCTAAATAACTTACCAAATATTTTTTTGTTATTTTAAGTATTTAGAATATTTTTGTTTCAGTCGTGTTTAATGTGATAAACACAATCTACAAGGGTTGATAAACACAATTGCTTTTAGTAAGTTGAGCACATGAATTAATGTTACGGCATGTGAATTAATAAATTATTATAATATTTCTATATTATTTTATTTGTAAAATAAGAACATTCCACGCTGTTTTTCATTTCAACTTACGTACCAATCGTGTTTGTTTCGCAGTAACATCAAAAGCAATAAACACCGTGTTCTTTGTTCCATGATTTAGGTACAAAAATAATGTATCCATTGTCTTACCGACATTAAAATATAGGTACTTATGTAACAATTCACGTTGCAGAGACTATTGCACTAGTTTCCATCATGGCGTCTCTTCGAAATTGCATCGTGCCCAGAATTAATTCGAGGAAGCATAGCGGAATATTTAACGAGCTTATTACGTATTTTCTGGTACATTCGTTTTAGCTCCCTCCCTACTCTTATCAAGTCTATACGCCCACAACTGGAAATAACTAACATCGCTACTAATTAATGTTCCGATGTAAGACTTGTGATTCTCATCAAATCATAGGATGAAATCCTGATATACAGATGTTTTTAAACATAAAATCCTTTTAGTCAAACTTTGATATTGTGACTTTAAGTCAAAGTACACGAACGTTTTGTCTTGAATATAAAGTTCTGGTTCTGTCGGGTTTTATTATCAGACTCCAGAAATAATTCAATTAAATGCAAAACTCGCTGGCAGACAGAATTACCTTGACACTCCTAATAAAAACCAATTGTTCGAAAATTATAGAAGTAACACGAAACTAATAACCATTTCCTTTATAGAGAAAGTTAAGGCTTGATATTGTTACAGCGTTTATCGTACTGTTATCTACATTGTTTCGTCTGGATGTTTCGGAAAAGTTGTTATCTGGCGTCCGCATTTCCACTACCCATATGCAACCTACTTGCTGAGTTCACGCACATAATGTACCATGTTTACGTCAATTTCCATATTCCTATCTGATTAAAAGTTGTCCAAATCCACTTGAAACATCTTATAAAAGTTAGGGGTGCTTTGCAACGCCCGGAATGTTCTTGCGAATAAATTTGATTTAGTTATCAGACCCTAACCTGCTTTACAAAGGACGTGACCTGCATACATTTAAAATAGATTCAAGCGGAATCGCTTTTCCAAGTTCCGAATAAAAATATAGAAATGAGCCTCTAGATTGTGACTGGATTTCCTATTAAACACTCCGATAACAGAGCACATTTCATATAAATGTGAATTGCGAATATAAAGTTGAGTGTTGAGGGTTGTAATCAAAATATTACTTATCATATTTTTACTGGTCCCTCGTGGAATAAGTCAGATTTCACTTGACTTGGTAATTTTTACCAGCACGTGTGAATGGTAGACAAACCTCCACAATCTTTGTACAGATCAACGGACTGATTTATTCGTTCAAATCTTCTGGGACCAGCTTCGGAATTCGAGTTCGCGAGGTATACACGAACGTACCTTCTGTACCTGACTTACTTGTATTATAGTGCTATATTGTACAGTAATAAGATTAGTAATGGATGGATTACTGCCTACTGGAACGTGTTAGATTACTCGAAATAAAGTTCAGTTGAAAGAATAAATGCTTATACGAGTAACTGCGTACGATTTTATTACAAAAGGAAATCCAATTATCAAACCAAGTCATTCGGTCACAATTTACAGTTCACTATATAATTTTGTGAGTACCGATTAGAGGACGAATTTTGGTACCTTTTTGCATTTAGCCTAGCGGTTCAATGAACTAATGTGGCTTTTTCAAAGTTGTATTTGTAATTTAAATAAATAATTTAATTAAATATCCTAAGACATTTCTGACAGACGGTGAAGGATACCATCGTGAGGAAACCTGGATTTCAAAATTTGGAATCTGAAATCGCCTCGTGCCTTCTGTATATGGGGAAGAGGCCTGTGCCCAGCAATGGGACGTTTATAGGCTGGATTATATATATATATATATATATATATATTTGTAATTTCTTAATTATTCTAAAAAACAACAACTACAAATGGTGAAAAAAACATCGCAATGAGCAAGCGTGGGGATCAATGCTCTTTCCTCCTCTTTATAGGAAGGTTGGTGCCCAGCAGTGGGACGTTTTTAGGCTAGTCACTTTTATTTATTGAATGTATTTTCCAAACTAAATGGTTGTTTTCAGTAAGAAATATGCTGCATCTTCCTCCAGAAAATATTTACATGAAAATACATCGTAACGCTCTAAATATTTCACATTAACGTTCTATTTATTCGTCATTCGCCGTCGTAATATTTATGAAATAGCATCACGTTTCAAATTTGTATTCGTCCCAACGGAAACATTATTTGCGTTAGGTCTTGGACTTAATTAGGGGTGGGCTTAATAGACTCGTTCGTAATTTACGGGCCACTTTGACGGACAAGATCAGAATTCCATTCCAGTTTGTCTCAAAGGGACAATAGGTCTGCGAAGTCAGAGATTATCTGAGTCTAATTCTTGTTTATTTTGAACTAAGTTTTGTTGTATACAATGAGATATGGACTGTCGCGAGATTATTTAGGATTGGCCATGTGTTTATTGTCATAAGTTTGCTTTGACTTTCAGAACTTTGGGAGGAACTTTGACATTTTAATTACTAGGTATACCATTTGTGTTTATTTCAGCAGTTATGGACCATAATGTCTACTCCTAATCGTTAGCAATAGAAGTTTTAATGATTATGTCGTACTGTGTGTATTAAAAGCTGTTTTAACCAAACATCATTCTCAAATATGCCGTCAGTTTTTAAACCGTACATTTGCCGTTATCGCTTAGTTACTGAATGTTCTAACAGATTTAACAATAGAACAATAGAAGTCGAATAAAATAGATGTGTGGTTGAAAAATGAATCAATCCCAAACAAAGAGAACTATCTGTGTAATATAAGCGTTTCCGCAGAAGATTAATTTCGCATGTTGCGCACTGTAAACTACCCGGGTACGATACAGCACGGAAATCGACACTAAACGTGAAAAATGTAGCGATCCGCAGATTTAGTTTGTTTCCTGTTGTTTTTATAACGCACCGCGGTTCGGAGCGAGCTTCCGTTTATCTGAGCCTCCAATATGTAGTCGATATATCTTTGTTTTTTTTTTTGTATACACCCTTTTCAATAATCTTCTGATGTTACGTTGTTCAGTAATTGCAGTGAGGTGCTATTGTCGCCCACCGTGGGGCTATCGTTAAAAAAATGGCGAGTTTAATAACATTTCACTTTTGATTATAGGTTGACAATATTGCTTCGTAAAAAAAACAAACATATATTTATAACTAATCTTATTTTCTATAAAAAAATTGTTTATATCCATAATGCAAATCGACTCTCTCTTTTCTATTTCCTCCGTTCATCGAGATTGAACCATGGAACTTAAACATTTTATTCGGTAAAGGTTTTTACTTTAATTCCAAAGCTTGATTGTACTTAAATACTACGATCAATTCAGAAATAACAAACCACATAACTAAAAGTCGAATACAAAACATGAACTTTAGCATTTTAGTACATTGACCCCGCATCTGGTATTTTCATGAATTAAGTAAATTGGGGGGTCCTGGTCCGTCTATGTTGATTATTATCTTAATTTGTTAATGTAAATGTTGGTTTTGTGATGTTGTCTTAAGCCTGCCGGATAGCCATTGTAATGACGGGTATTTGTGTTGTCCCTTTGTTGTTTAATAAGCAGAAGACTCTAGGAGTGCTTTAGATAAGGATTGTTTGTTGCACAATTTGGGTTGTGTAAATATTATTTTAATCACCGAGATGGTAAGAAATTTTGCAGATTATTTTTTCGCAGAAATATTAAAAAATAAAATAAGGGAGTTTTTATTTCTCTTCGCTTTCTTGTCCCACTGCTCGGCAAAGGCTTGAAGTATTTCTATTCAACCTTAGCAAATGCATACCACGAAGGCTGTATTTGACCTGACCACCGTTGTTTCAACAACAAAATAAGATTAAACAAGAAACAGAAAAACAATAACACAAGATATTACTTTTATTAGATCCGGAGACAGAAAAAAACGTTTATGTGCAAGCCAATATTTCTTGTCGTACTTGTCACTCAGTTTATGCACTGAGCTGGTTTATTACAATTCCTGTTGACAATAAAAACAGACGCTCAAAGGAAATCAAGTTAATATCGTTACTGTGGCAATATATTCTTTACGCACGAAAACACGTCGCATTGAGCCATTTCATTAGCTGTTTCCGGATCCCTCGACAGATTACACAAAGAGAAAGGAATAAAAAAACATATTTTTCACCTTTACCACTTATCTTTGTGGGCAACATGCTTTGTTGCGAATTATGTGGTTATACGAATGATGTTTTGAACGATATTGTTAGAGTTCGATTGCGAATTAACATCGAGTGTGAGTGAATGAACAAGTGAATGGTGTCGATAAAATCTGGCTGTCGAGAAATGGAGATATCGAGATTTTTTATTTGTTGATTATGTGATTTTGCTTAGTTTCTACGAAGCAATATATAATTTACTGGAGAGTCCAATCTCAAAGCTTCGCTAATATTTAATAACGCCAATTGCCTAGATAATTCTTCCTCTATCCTTTCTTGACAATTTTATAATATGTATTATATATATTTTTTTCCTTTTATTTTTCCGTCGGTCTTCAAAGTTCAAAGGTTTATTTTCCATAGAAAAATTACTGGTGCTTGTGTAACTTTATACTTGTCGCTAGTCGGTGTTATCTTTAGAAACTAAATTCCGGCACTATAGTAGTCTGATGGGACGGCAATTTGACACGAGCTGAAATAGATTAGACACCCACGGCTTTGGTACTTTCCGAGAAGGAGGGATGGTCTTCTCTTAAATAAATCAATGACGTTTTGTTTTAATATAATGGTCTGTTCTTATTTATTAAAGACTAGCTGTGTCCGCGACTTCGTTCGAGTGGATGACGAAACTTATCAATGAGTTTTTTTTTGTGTAAAGTGTTACTTGTGTATGACGTTGTCTTTCGAGCATAGAAAACTATAACTTATACATTTACAAATTTTGTTCTTTAATTAAGACAATTTTTATAGATGAAAGGATATTTTATCATCGATTTATGGAAAAATAATCTACAAATAAATTATACACAGTCTACTGAACCTTAAAAATGAATAATTGGTATAACAATGCGTTCACATATTTCAATAAATTCAACTGAAATTACCAATTCCAAATAACTGTAGGTACTCTCCTGTATTAATTAAGCATATTCCAGGAAATTCATGTGCCGAAATTAATTAATATTCAGCGGTTTTTATATTTGATATTGTTGACAAGTCAATTTTTTTTTAATTAGTAGTATGTTAGTTAACATTATGACGATGATACGAAAAACTGTCATTAAAAAAGAAACCCTACTACTAAAAACATAAGAAAATTATGTTGCAAACTACAAAATAATTGAACACTCATTCATTCCCCTTTGTATGCAGTCTAAACAAATGAAAGTAAACAGAGATTTCACAATTCCTAGACGAACAATATTCTCTAAAGTAGCCCTTCTAGTCATACAATCGTATGTAATAGCCCCATATCACGGGCTATTTAATTTTATTCTCAGCGATTAAGTGATATACTCGAAGCATTCTGATTTTCAACACAAAGTTCAACTGAATTCTTCGACTGTAAGATGGAAGTCAGAGAAGTATAAATTTTATGCTACGAGGATCGCGAGCAAGTCGAGATAAAATTTTATAACGGACTAATGCGGATTTAATTTATTTTTTGTCCAAATGTTTTCATATAAAATATTTAATTTATGAACCCTTTCGATTAATACGAAAATTTTTGTTGTAAATTATAAATTGGTTTATAATTGGGTACTGGTTGTATGTAAATATACTGCTCTACACAAGAAATATAACCTATAATTTAGATACATTTTATATCACATAAATAAACCGAAACTTTTAAATTGTGGCCCATAATACGGAAGCAATAAAAGAAGGACAATTTTGGTGGATTCTCTTAAAGGACCATTATTCGTACGTTAATGGTACGTTTTAATTTATTTAATCGTATTAAATTGCTGGGCTACTAAGTGAAGATTTGGTTTGCGGGCGTGAGTTAAGAGTTGGATATAGATATTCTCTAATGGACATGAAACCTTTTTTCCTTTGACCCATTGCCCTACATTAGGATTATTTCTTGTATTAAACCTTGAGATATCCAACGAAAACGTTCAGATATACCTACTCCATAAATTGCTCAAATGTTTATGTGCAACTTTCTAGGGTCAATTGTAATGTAATATTGGTAAAATAATCTTTAGGAATAAGAAGCTGATTTTTACTCCCTTTCTATGAAGACAGACTCAGTCTAGAATCCAAAGAGTAGTCCGTCTCACTATCAACTTCAGATCCAACAATCCAATCACATAATTCTCCCATTCATATTCCATGCACGATAGAGAGTGATCACGAACAGAACTAGAAATATCGAAGATCACAAGTGGTAGGTCCCCTGAGAGTAACTATAAATGTCACAGCTAACCCCTGCAGCTTGTTGAAACGGTTTATGGACAATAAATCGGAACCAGCCCCGTTAAGCTTGGTCAGATGCTCAAATGTTTTATTCCCGACATTAAAAGGGTGAAAACTCGGACTAACAAATTTCCGTTTTATTGAATCTTAAATTCACGCACTTAGCTAATTTGGGCACTGTGTCAGTGCGCTTAATGATACGGTTTAAATAAAGGGGTTTTAGTCTGTGTTTGTTTTAAGCTAATACCCTGAAAATATTTCATTTGTTTGGAATGGTTTGTGTGGCCCTTTTCTGCGGTTGACTTGAGGCCCCTTACATATTTGTTTAGTGGATTTGTTGGTATATAAAGATAGTTGTTGACCTACGGAGTGTTTTACTATTGCCTCACCAAGTATTATTAAAAAAAAACCATTTTGTGAAATAACTATGGCGGTGTATTTGAAAAAGATTCTTAGAGTGAGTAAAAAAGTATTTTCAAAAGAGCTTTTACCATCTATTTTTATTACAGCATAATAAACATAATCCTTGTCTCTATTTTCACTCCGTCAATTTTCAGGTACAATATAAAGGTTGGAATTCTACTCAATATTACTCGGGTTTCGAATGTGAAAGGTCAAAGTATTTCAATATCTATCGGCTGTATTGATGAATGTAAAAGAACGAGCCTTTGACTACCAAAATCATTTTAAAAGGAAATGTATCAAAATATTACGTCAAGGTATAGTTGAAAGGTATGTGAAGAGGATTATTAGTTTCTAGTTATTAAAATTTTAGGTTCATCCATATAATTTTTGCTTTTACTTTAGGATTTAATAAATATTTTAAACCGTTTATTTATTTACCTCTACGATTCCTAAATAGAAAAGCACGAGAACGTTAGACTGGAATCAAGTTTGATCTCCAAGCCGATACGTGAGATTGACAATTCATCATTCGATGCGCCGTAACTAGGACTCAGAATAATTAATGGGATTACGATACGCACTTAGCCAGCAATGTTCTAGTCGATCCAATTTAAAATCGAATTCAGATTAAGCCCAGAAACAATTGACAAACTAAAAGGACGAACGGGTCGTGTGACAATTAGTGTTTGAACACTTAAACATGGAACACACATTTTGTGTGACGGGACCGCATTTCCACAAGTCCTCCGAGTATGTTCCTCTGTTATATAATTCTGTTTATAAATGTTTAAAACCAGCCTAGCTTTGCCCAGTAATACCGTAAGCTGAGTCCAAACCCGCGTTGAGATAAGCTTTCCTGTTGCTTCGTTAAATTTAGTTTGAGCCCGTCACATCCCTTCGTTAGTTCGTGAATAAAAAATATGGCTGTTCTACAAAATAGTTTAGATTAAAACAAAACATAAAATTTAAATCTCGAACGTCTATTTTTTACCATTTAAATGGCGGCAAAATTAAATACCCTTTTTTTAAATACTCATTTTATTCCCTGAATAAAAAAATGCATTTATTTGTTTAACCGCGAATATGTTAAATTGAATTTAAAGTAAATAGATTTCGTGGCACGTTGATTTTCACTAGTGATGTTATCGTAATAATTTATTACAACGTTAATGCGATTGGTTAAGATCTTATCTGTAAAGATTATTGGGTGGAATTACTGAAGCTGGTCGAAATAGGCCTTATACATATTTTTTGTTGGACTTCGTACTTCAAGAGATATTTAATTTGCGGTTTTATTACATACTCTACTTCTTTACATATTTTAAAATAGACCAACTGGTATTTAATGCAAAAATAAAATAATACAACATTTTATTTTCTAAATAATACCGTTTGTAATAGTCCTTAAACCACAATTATTTGTATTAGATTGCAATGCGAATAAACCATTCTTAACTACTTCATAATAATACACAACTAAGTTGAACAGTATAAAGGTAACAAACTATTATTTCAGAAAAAAAAAGATAAGCCCGTATATAATATTTAAATAGAAGAGCAAACTAGCTGTAGCGATATTAATGAGCTCATTGTGAGCGTTACTCAGCAACCGGTAATGGCGAAAACAATTTAAAATACTGAAACCAGAATAGAGGGGAGTGCTACCGTAAATACTAAAACCGTAAATAGTGAAAAGTATTTTCCTTTACAACGGTAACTACACGGATATTTTCGAATATAGTAAGGTTGGAAAACGAAATCGGTTTCAAGAAGTATTTTGCACTTGGTAAGTTTTCAAGTAATTGCAGTGTTAAGAACTTTTATTAAATTCTAATCAATAGGGCAATACTTAAATTGAAGTAACAAGGCGACTTATCGGAAAGTGACCTCAAAAATAAAATATTTTGTAATTTTATAAGTAATTATTACTGAATATTATCAAAAACAAGTACATAAATAACAGTATTCAAACATATTTTAGAATTTTACGTAATTATTTTCACAGCTATCCATTATCTATCTCCAGACGCCAGACACCCACAAAATGTAAGAAGATTCTTATCTAAGAGACTGCACATTATAGCATTTAAGATAAATCGCTGAGCTAACGATTAAGGCGCTGTGTATAGCCAGCATTGATGTTATTGAAGGGGTGAAGCGGGCAGGTGCGGGACGGAGTAGCCCCGACCCTGCTACTCGTTTTTTCCGAATTCGTCCGATGCGTAACGGTGTTATAATATTGAAGCTTTATTTCGCCAATTGTTTAGATGTAAGTTTAGCCCTGCTTGACTATGTTTACTTTTAAGCTGCGATCTCGCGGCGAACAGTAGGTTCGAATCCCGATAAAATCATAAATTTTTGGATTATTATTTTTAAAGTATTATGCACCTACTGCACATGTGTTTTTACTTTTAAAACAAGCATTTAATGTTGTTGATTTATTTTTAGAAGAATTTTTCAAATACATATTCTGATTTTCTAAAAAATAAATAAATATAATAATTGAAAACCTGAACAATATGTTTTATGACAATCTAAATTTTTCTTCAGTATCAAAAGTAAAATATTAAAAAAAACCTACACTACGCTTGATGGTTGAGTCTGGAGATACAGCGTGTTTCGAATAGTAACGAAAATTATTTTTTTATTTGTGAATAACTTTTGTGGTATGAAGTCCTCACACTGCAAATAGTCCAAACACTTGTATATTTATAAGTTTTTTTTTTGTGTACGAAAGGGTAAATTGATCAACCTCTTTTGTTTTTTTTTTATTATTTACGTGAAATTCATTTATGAGCCAGCCTTGCATGTCCAAGGGTGAGGATGCAAGAGTCCGAGAGAGAGCCCTGAAAAAGGCTCTGTCTAATCTGGCAAAACATCTGGTGCAATCATTTGCCTTAGTGCTGGATATGTAGGAGAGAGGACAACGGGGGCAGTACATGCCACTACACCACCCCCGCCCAAGTAGATACGTGCAATGAAGGCTGAGGGACCCCCGTCCCCGCCCTCTGCGTCCTCCCCAGGGCAGGTCTGGCTACAGAGATTCTCGTCCGCGCACTACCCACCATCGGCCATCGGCGGAGCAATGGAACGAAAGGGTCAGCCTCCCGCTCGCGCTCCAAGGTCTCTTTCTGAGATATAATAAGACACTAAGGCAGACGAGTCGTCTGCGAGCATGGCGTTGAAAATCTTCCGAGGACATCAGGGAAATGTCCTCCGATGAGCTCATCCCGTAGGTTGAATTCAACCTGGGCAGGGTAACGTTGACGGCTCTCGGGAAAAACGCCTGAACCAATGAGATCAGTCTGACTTTCCGACTCCGTCTCCGGGTCTCCGTCAGTGGAGGACTAATGAGGTGCAGATTGTTGCGCAACATTTTGTAAGGTCTGACCCAGGGATTGGCGTAGAGTCCCTCCAACATCGCCTCCCTCTCCCTCTCAAATGGCGACTGTCAGTGGCTTCTTCGCCTCTTGCTATTGCAGGTGGAACCGGGTTGAACCCTAAAGATCCCGGTTCTGGCGACGTCGACGAAGCCACTCATAGCTTATTCTAGCGGCCGAGCAGGCACGTCGTAGATCGGTCAGCTCTGCAGAAAAGCAGTGAACCGCCTTCCTAGCTGGAGGTCCAAGTAGGTAATGGACCACCTCGAGAACGGTGAGCACCCTTGCGTACCCTGTGCTAACTGAGAGGAGAACCCTATCCGTATGTATCGGTGATCGGATAGGTTCTCCACGAGATCGACCTGACTATACGCAACGGTGGCGGCAAGTGCTGGGGTGGTGAAGGTTAAATCAACCACGGACCCTCCGTGCAGCCACCCGCACATATGCGTCGTCCCTCTATTGAGGAGGGAGAGGTAGGTGAAACCACCCACGCCTCCAAGGCATAGCCTTGTGCTTCGTTCGATGGATTACAACACGCCAGTAACTTTGCATTAAAATTACCGAGGACGACCACATGCTTCTGCGCTGAATGCAACAAGACCTCCGAGAGGGCAGCCAGAAATCGCTCAAATTCCAACGGTGTGCGATTAGAAGAGAAGTACACTCCTAACAGGGCATTATCCCCCTAAGCGGTAGCAACAAAGCCGAGCCCCTTTCCAAAGATGTCAGGGGAAGGGAGTTTGGAGAGGGTCGTGGGAGAGGGTCCTGCCATAATGTCAACAGTCGGTCGGGTCGGAATTGACTCGCTCTAGCATGTCCTCAGCGACTCCCATGCATTGAGTTGTTGGAGTAAATTCAGGTCTGCTTGACATTGTAAATGACATTTCAAATAAAAAAGTGACGTGCTTTCACGCCGAGAGCCTACGGCGTACTCCTCTTGAACAACAATCTCTTCCCACGGATGTGAAAAGAGGTGATAGTCATCTTCATCCACAAACCCGGTAAACCGAAGTCTGAGCCAGTTAGTTAGTTAGTTAGTAGTTAGTTAGTTTTCAGCGTGGAAGGCTCACTGGCGTGCTCTTCTTCGATATAGCAAAGGCTTTCGACAAGGTCTGGCACAATGGCTTGATCTTCAAGCTTTACCAACTCGAGGTGCCAGATCGTCTTGTGCTCATCTTCCGAAACTTTTTGTTGAATCGGTCCTTTCGCTATCGCGTTGTCCCTCACCCGATCCGCGCCGCAGTCCCTCAAGGCTCCGTACTCTCTCCACTTCTCTTCACACTAACGTTAGCGACATTCCTCGCGGTGGCAAACCCCAAATGTACGCCGACGATACGGCCATCTATTATTCAGGCACCAGCCCCTTAGCGATAGGTCAAACTCTCCAGACCGCGGTCACGAACCTCGGGAAGTGGTTCACGTAATGGAGAATCGAAGTCAACCCTACCAAGAGCGCAGCCGTGGTCTTCAGCAAGGAACGGCAGCCTCCCGCTACCCCTCCACCTATCACCCTCTTCGGCAAGCCTATTTCTTGGGAGCAGCAAGCCAAATACCTAGGAATCCTTGATCGGAAGCTTATCTTCATAGCTCATATTAAAGCTGCACGCGCGCGGGCCGCCTTCGCTCTCGGCCGACTTAATTGTATGTTGAGCAAGCGCAGTAAACTCTTACTCTTTACTTATAAGAAGAGAATCTACATACGACGCTGCCGTAAGTCATGATAGGTGTCACGCAACCTATCATGACTTACGGCAGCGTCGTATTCTCTCACGTACCCGATTATCGACTCAAACGAATGCAAACTCTCCAAAACCGTTTCATGCGTAGAGCCACAGGCGCTCCAGGTTACGTCCGTAACTTGCAGTTGCACTGTGACTTAAAGGTGCCAACAATCAAGCAGTTCATAAAAGTCGCCGCGATTCGATTTTTCGACTCCTCCGAAACCGTAAAGTAACGTAAATGTTATCCTCCTGTCCCTAGACCAAGCTGCCCCGAGCCTTCCAAACTAGCAATAAAAATATGTCCCTAAATAATAAAAACTTAGATCCAGCCATCCCTTGTTGTTTTGCTTTATTAAGATTGATAGCAACGCACTAAGTCGAGGCCAGAACCCCGCAGGGGGTGCCCTTAGTGGACGTTGCTGACGTAATTAGTTTTTTCCTATTGCTCTGGCTGGAGACCTTAAGGTCCTCGTCAAAAGTCTGGTGAAGAAGTCAAAGTTTACGCTCAGGCTAACGGTAAAGATCTCTACCAAAAGAAAAATACTTTGCTCTGTCTGCGCGCACACTTTTCGTCGTCTTTCCACAAGACGCCATACATATACTGAATTTGTCAGAACCGAAATGTTTTTCATTAAATAAATGACTCCTCACAAATATCTCACATTAATTAAAAAACAGCAGTTTACTTCATTATTGTAATTATTACAAACGTTATTGCGTTCAATTACATCTTTTGATATTACTAGTTACTTCAATATTGTACACCATGTATGTAAGCTTAGTCATGAAAAAGTTGTCATGAATGAAAATGAAAAAAATATGCATCTTATTAGAAATCAATGATAACTAATTGTTTTTTTTTTTTATTATTAAAATTGAACAATTTATTAAAAATTACACAAAAAGTAAAAAAATACATCATTGAAAAAAAACATGAAAGCAAAATAATAAATTTCTATTGCTAGGTTCGAACCTGCGGACAGCTATCTCTTCGCAAATTTATAAAAGCACGCGGCCGCTTGACCAATGTCGCTTCATCATGATTTTTCAAATTACGCTTCTATAGAGGATCAAGAGAAAAGAGATTAGATGTGCAAAAAGCAGGAAGTAATTACTTTACAAATTCTAGTATGTGTCATTGTTTGACAGATTTCATGAAATTATTTTCGATTTGTCATGTATTTTAGATCTGTCAATCAGAAAAAAAGTGACACAGGTCCGTCTAGCACCGCGCCTCAGCGCACACTGTCTGTCCGCGTAGGAATGAAAGAGAAAAAAAATACTACCTTAATTGAAAAACTAAAATAAAGGTTATCTTCATTATTAGTTATTACGTTTCTGTTGAAAAATTTATCAACATTGGTTCATCAGTAATACCGGAAAACTTTTTTGAAAATCCATTTTAGAGGTATGTTTACGAATTTTTTTTATCGAGAAAAATTAATGAAATCGTGTTTTGGAAATAAAGGTTATCTCACAAAAATGATGAAGATTAACATAATAATATATTTTTTTTAGCTGCTCTGACATTTATACAGTTTGCTAAAAAACTGTTTGAAAATGCCCATTTTTACTATACACAGCGCCTTAATAGTGTGCTTTCACGAAGCAATGTCTGCGCAAATTAAATTAATACGTTGTTTCTTAGGGCAGGTAATACGTGGCTAGTGATACGTGACTTAGGTACCATGTACTAGTTGGTCTAGTTGTATGTAGTAGATATTACTTGGCGCGTTCACACTCAAATGTTTTCTAATGCCCCTTTATTTGCGTCGTAAATCTTTGGGTGGACGTAGGAAGGAAATGCTCAGAGTCCAGTAGGTTTCTACTTCTTACCGATCGTGCTCCAAAAAGTCACAATTGGGAGTCAGAAGAATAAGTATTTCTCACACAAGGTTAATATAAAATTGTTTTAAATTTATCAGTAAAATCGGTTCACTATTAGTGTATATACTTTAAACAAACTTTACTGGACCATACACAAAAAAAACAAAGTGAACTTTAAGTAGCTTTAAGTCGGCAAAAAGAATCCACTTCAAATCTTGACGCCATCTATTACAGTTCAAACTAATAAGTTTCTAATACAGGGTTAGAATAATTAAACTATCCGTTATTAGTTAAACTGTGATCAAAATGGTCGGCGTCATTGATTTCAGAACGGCCCGATTAATAATGTCATAGGTTTGAATACCGTACAAATTGGCGTAAATTACTTCTATTCACTAATCTCGTTAAAGACCTATACATTCATTTTCGGGATTAGCACTAGTAGGTCAACGTATTGTGGTTTTTACTAATTGCTTTTTGGAATTGACAAATAATTTGGTATCACTGAATGACTATTTGAATTTGGGATGTGCACATTCTTCGAATTACTCGAGAACATGGTATATGCTACCTGATGGAGACGCCAACGTTACTATATATTTATTATTTAATTATGAATTTAAATATATTTTTCATTAATCCTTATTGGCTGTGTTTCTGGTAACATTTATAATGTGTCTATCTATAATTTATCTCTGCACATAAAACAAAGTCATGTTAGCTAAACTATTTTCTGGTTAATAACGGGTGGACCAATTTTTTGGACGTGCTATTAGTTGGATTCGTCTCCACACCGAATAAATATCAGAATAACTAACCGCATGACATAAGAAAAATCGGTAAAAACCGCGCTGTGTCACTAGTTCTTTATATTCTTTATATTTCAGAATGAAGATAAAGTTTATTGGATACAACCTAACGCTACAGGTATGATAAAAGGTCAAAACGTTTAGTTTGTCAAAAATTTGTACATCAAACGAAATCCGTCCACTCAATTCACGAGATCTGTACGGAATTCGGTATTATTGATACGAGAATTTGCAAATATACGAAAAATATTCTCTTGGGGGATTGCTGTAATATACGTACCTCACAGAGGCCTTTACGACGTGCCAGTGGCATTCTGAGATACGGAATAAGAATATTATGTCGAACCTATTCGGGCTTCAGAATAGTGTTTTCTTATAAACATCTATCAGAATACATTTTGACTTAATAAAAACTTTTTATCAAACCTAAGAGGGAACAAATTTGGGTTGTGAATGTTGTGATCCATGCGGGTCATAGATAAAAACCCGTAACATGAATGTTTCGGGGTTCTTTTACTTTTGGAACAAAACCAAACTTTTTATAGTCCTCGTGTTCAGAGTATTATATCGTAGGAACAAAAAGAGTAAACGAGCAATTTTGTGTTAATTTATCAAATGGATCGGTAAGCTCGTAGGTTTTTGTTTTTGAAACAAAATGTATGTCTATAAAATACAGAAATGGAGATACAACGGCGTTCTTTGGGCAAATTGTTGGTCATTATTGTGTATTTAGTATAAGTTCTTTTGTTTTTATAAGAGTTGTTTGGGATTTTTCCGATTTTATCATAGTGCCGTTTTCGTAGAACGGTTGGTAGATTTGTATTGGATAGTGAAATAAATTTGCCTTCGCTACCAAAAATAAGAATATAAATAAAATATTCAAATATTTAGTATGTAATTTATATGTATAAAAATGATGTATTGCTTTGTTTAAAAGCTTGTTTGTATAATTTAATACATGTTCGTTTCTCCACGATAGCAAAACTACGTAATAGTACGGTCAAAATTGCAACCAGTCAGACAAAACCGCGTACAAACGATGCATAATGCGGTGTATTACGGCACACTCATTCTGATATATTGCACGGGACCTGACAAGATTAATTTATACGACAAATTTTGGTTGCAGCTTGCCCTTTATTTGTTCAGCTCTGGCCAATTTTTTGTCAGCTTTAAAAATATGGTTTTGTTATATGAACGTAACGGATGCGCCTCATTACCTACGAAACCTCGAAAGCAAAACAATTTTATTTAAGTGCATCAAAAATATTACCTATAAATACAGATCTGTAGACAATATCAAATACTTTGCTCTAAACCTAAAGTAAGTTGCTTGCGTTATGGAATCAGAGACAACGATGGTACCACAAACACCTAGACCCAAGATTTTTTTTATTGATTTTTATATTCTAAAATATCTAAATCAATTAAGAGGGCTTATATTGTTCCTAGTTTAAATATAGAATACTTTGAAGGGTATTTCTTCGTTCTATTAATTTTATTGTATTAGGGTCTCGGATATTAAGGTATACTTAGTACTTTCAGCTTCCAATTATCAGAAAGTTAATGAGGGGTGTTTTAAACGACTATGAAGGCTATTTTTGTCGAATGTAAACGCTATAAAAATCTGTTAATTACTTATACCGCGTCATATTCTAAGATGTTAAGTATTAACTGGCAGTAGTAGAAGAATGATAAATAAAATAGTAATAAAAAGTGTCTGACTGAATATTCCAAATATTCAGTTTAAAACTTAAATACCTGCAAATGAAGAACCAACAAACCAAGAACTTTCTCTTGAATTTAAAAACTTTCCTCTACTTTAAAAACTTTGGTGTTTTTTTTTCTTTGTCGTCTTTTATTTTGAGCAGGAAATTGGTTTCGGTAGAGTTGTAGATCGGGAAACTATAAATAGGAATTATTAAACATGATGTTAAAAGAATACACTTTAATATCAGTCGTCTGTGCCTACCCAAAATTTTCATTAACTTTCAAATAAATCTTGGTGACTAATTGAACGTAAAATCCATACAAACGTACTTGAGATAAAGACAAAGGATGCTTACGAGGTCAATTTTATAAACAAAGCGTCTAAGATCACACGACACCCCCCCCTCCCACTTTGATTAATAACTCTATTCAGGAACTCCGCTGTAATCTCGCCAATTGTAAATTCCTAGCGGAAAATGTAATTTTAAATTTGTTTCGCGGTTAATTTTACGCTTTAGTTGAAGTTAATGAATAACAAAATGTCCCGACAAGACTTTGATTAAGTAACTTCGATGATTAAAATGTTGTTAGACTTTTTGTTAGTTTTTATTAATTTGTTATTTAATTATTTAATTTTAATTTGAAATTAAACATTAATGTTTCTAAGAATAGGGTAGATTTTTCTCACGGCCATTGTAATGTTGTAAGTAATTAGTTCTGAAACATGTTTATTTACTACAAGTTGCATGTCTGTTAAATTATCATTAATTTATTTCAAGTCTCATTTAAATAAATATTCTCACCTATCTTCATTACAAAATTTAGTCATCTACAGCTCCACAAATACCTATTCCAGTGATTAAAAACTTTAACAACGCAGTCGTGCAGAAACAGATGATTTTCATAATGAAAGGATTGAGGGCTACAGTATGTCGTTGGTCTAGTTATAATTTATAACGAACGTTTTCACTGGCAAAGGCGTTCCTTCACGGGTGGCTTGAAAAGCGCGTGTGATGAAAAACTTTGCCTATTTAATTAGAGACTGAAATCTCTTGCTTTGAGCTCGTTAAATTAGTTTCGTGTTTAGGTATTACTGAGATTTAATTTAACGTGTGCGAATGTATTTGGGTTGTATTTTTTAATGCGTCCTGCTTTATATGTGGCCAGTACTCACTTTCTTAAAAGTGCTCACATTTTTCAAAAGGAATTTATCCTTTTTGAATAATGTTTATGTACTAGAAAATAATTATTTTGTCTTTTTTATTTTAACGTTAATATGAACTGTTGACAGTTTAAGCGAAACAAGGTGTTGTATTTCTCGTCGACATCAGCAAATAAAAAGAAAGCAAAAATAATCTTAAAGCCAAAGTTGCACTAACCGTAAGTTTACGTCATTCGCTAAAATAAATTTACCCGACGATATAAATCATTAAACATATTTTATTTCTTGGAAAGACAAACAAAATCCTTTTAATATATCAGAAGAATTTTAAGTAAATATTTTCACGAGATACCTAATGCCATTAGCAGTATTTTTATATGAAACATTTTCATATTATGATGGGCTCGATTTATATACTAAAATGGGCATAATATTCCTTGATATCTAAATTAAAGTTTCTAGTTATAATAAGTTTTGTGAATAGTTATTTATCTCGTGGTTCAGAAATAAGCGACTGAAAGGTATTTTACGTTTTGGCGTAACCGAGTTTTTTTTTGTTTGACATGTACCTTAATAAACAATCAGAATGATGAATTAAACGTTAAGAGCTGTCACAATACCAATTGTTCACAAAAAGTTGTAATTAAATTAAAAAAATAATTTATTATACTTCCGAAACAATCTGATGATTTTCTTTCCTTTAAATGCAGTCTCACCGTGATTTGTTTAATTAATCTTGAATTTAATAAGTTTAGCAAATGATAGTCATCGTGGCTGTTCATTATTTTGTGTAATCATCAATCCATTCCTGCGACAATGTAGTGGCTGCCTCCTTTCAAAATGAGGTTACATTATCGTTTATTTATTCATATCAGGGCCTCGATTCAGCTATTCAAGAGTTGCTTGAGTTGACCGACCTGCTTTATTTGGTCGTTTTTACTATAATTAGCATTCTGATAACTCTCATTACGATCATTAATTGGTCATTACGATCATTCTCTTCGAGAGTTCAAAGATTTTGTTGTAGGCTTATCTGGATACGAAAATTTAAAATAATTGAATTGAGGCCCAGGAAAACAAAATTTGAAAGCTGTGGGATATAGAGCAAGTATAATATGTAATTTAAGGTTAGTAAATGTAGAACATTATTTCGCCGCGTATTATAACTTTCATAATTGGCATTTTAATACCTAAGTAGAGGCTTTAAATAATGAAAGGTCTTTATTTTATAAAATCATTTTATACGGTTCTAGTTATATTTTAATACATATTATATCAATTAACACAAATGGCAGGCCCAGACGGAGATGGCGGGACGAACTGAAGTCCTTTGATAGGGAGTGGATGACGACGGCCCTAGATAGAGACAGGTAGACAGAGAGAGACAGACAGAGGAAGGAGGGTAGAGAGGCCTTTGCCCGGCAGTGGGACAGAAAATGCTAGGAAAAAAAATACACAAATACTTAGGTAAAAGTTTCTTGAATTTCATAATGATTTTTAAGAAAGCAACTATAATTCGAGCTCTCAAATTAAATACTGGTAAACTATATAAATTACACACACAATTATTGAAATAGGCAAACTTTGATTATGCTAATGGGCACATGACCCTGTGGGGATCGTACAGCGAGGCGGTTATTTATATTCTTAACGAACTGTTACTAATGCTAGTCATTAAAACTGTCTACAAAGCTTTGTTTGTATTATTCTGTAAATGAGTCACTTTCAAATTATTTAAAGAGGTAAAATACCTAATATACACCTATTTATTTTAACTAAATAGTCTGAGAATAAAGTTCTAATTAAAAAATGTTATTTCTCAGATGCCAGTTCAAAAGATTATAAAAAAAAACAATTATTTTGTAACTGGCCACTTACTTATGTCCACGTTTAATCACAATGGTAAAATGTTTCACTTTCACAGTCCTATTATTATCTTCTATAAGGCCTATACTATACAAGCGGAAATAGCTTTGTTATTGCATTTCCCTTTAATATTGTGTATAGTTTACACAATATCATCGAATTATGCAAATTGTGAGTGCAATTGAGAGGAGCCGATTGTTCCGTTCAGTTATTACCTATTAGATTTTGGCGGGAGGCCAGCAAACCTGTCACTAGAATTTAACTGTGTCTAAAAATGAGCCGTGATTGCAGTATAAAGATTTGAGTTTAGAATAGAACTGATTTGAAGAAAAAAGAACTTAAATAAATAAAGAATTACAGATACTGGCTGGATACGTGGTTATAAACAAAAGAAAAAAACAACTATTTAATATTTGAAAATGGAAACCTGTGGTATGAGTCGGTCATTGTTCTTTTTGCTCAATAACGTTAGCAAATTATTTTGTATCTTCTAGAATATTGTGTAAACAACGTTAAGTTAATTTCTATTCGTAATAAAGCCTAGTATTTTGGCACACACGCTAGCCTACTTGTACGGCTGGCAAACAACAACGGTTTTCCTCAATAAAAACTGGAGTATAACAAGTATTTCTGTGCCGTTGTGAGTACCGGACAGTGACATTCGCGTAACTGCGTGAATAAATGAAACAAGCCTGGACAGGCATTCGGCAGGCCTTTCGCGTTGGCCTTACAGCTGTGTGTCGTTTCATTAAGGCCTAGCATAGTTTTGAACGAAACTATTCGTATTTTAACACGCTTGTTTTGGTATTTTCGCGATCGAAGCGCAAGGCAGAGACGTAGCAGACAATGTTACCTACATAATTATTTTTGTAAACGAAAATGTTGAAATTGGAAGTATATAAAGATTTAGCACATTCAATTTGAACAAATTTTTGTCCATTGGTGGTTAAAGCTTACATTTTATAAATGTTTATATGAAATGTCATATGTATGAAAAATAAATATCCCAGATAATATCTCGTTACCCATTTAATGATAATTTTATTCTGTTATAAACAACTCTAGTATATAATTTATTTACAATTCAATACTTAAATCTAATACAAGAACAAGATAATAATATGAGATTTAATTTTAGTATAGTTGTAAGTGTTTATTCTTATATCACGTATATATCTAAGATTGAAGTCTCAAATATCTTAGCTCATCAATCACAATTAAATTTTTCAGTATAAAAGCGAAAAGTGTCAATCGTAGAAACAATTTTTCATTTTCGTGACGAAAATTCAAATAATTTTCAATCGTTTAATCATAAGATACTTTTACATAACCTTGCATTAAAATTAAAATTATTTTTAGAATATAAATATAATATTATATTTAGTTTTGACTGATTAATTAATTTGTGTTCTAATTGTGGCACGGTATCTGAATAGCTACCAACCCCTTTACTTGGCCCACAGTATCTACAGAGAACAAACTAGTTGTACACGATAGTACGTGATGCGGGTCCCACGACCTTTACAAATCCACTCTTTCGAGAATTTCTTTGATAGTTCTATATTAAATACGTTTAAACTAAAAATGTTCTTTATGAACTCTCTGAAGGGCAAAGGTACAATGAACCAAAAATACAATCCATAGGTTTGTGAAATCTTCGTATCATACATAGTACTTTATGTTACCTATTTCTAATACCTATGTATTTAAAAATACTTACCTAATTGACAATTATTTATCCAATTCAATCATGATTTTTGCCGTTTGATGTGTTTCGGACGTCCTTAAACATTATTTATGTTTTTCATTCGTGTTTGTTGTGAATAATCTGTGTTTAATTTAATTTTACATTTGTACCAGAAGGAGGTTTACCTATATAGCTAATCATGTTTTTACCTGACTTTGCGACCTAAAGAATGCGTTTATTTTACCTGTTAGTTTGTAAAACAATTATTTACTCATACAAACTTCCATTTATTTTGTAAACATTCGATACGAAACAGTCATTTGAAAGTTCAGTATGTTCAAAAGTTTAATATTATGAGAGTCTCATGAAATTCAATACATCGTGTGGTTCATTATTGGAGATCTCTATGCAGTTGTAAGACCTTTGAGTTCAGCGCTTGAAGTTTCCTCCGATACTTGCAGCCATCGCTGCGTCGTGTTCAACTTTGACATTGTTTTGTTATACGTTGCAAGATGTTTAGGGGAGTATGTGGTGAGAGTAAACTAAGTTGTAGATGACAAGTTAATGGGTGCTATTTGATAATAGTCACGGTAGAGCAAATTAGAAAACAAATGTAGCGTAGTTTCAAATAAGAAGATTCGAAGTTTATTTTCGGTAATTGCTGGTGCCGTTATTTTGAATGAAAGTGTCTTTTAATTTTAAAAAATAAATATATTATGGTATCATGTTCTACAGATTTATTTTGATTACATAATATTTATTGCCGTTTTTATCAGGTTTACTTTTTCAACGCATTTTAAAAGGTCTCAAGGGCAAACATATGTTGTATCTATGACCTTATTCACAAAGCTAATCAAAAATATGTGCAAACCTTCAACAGATGTCAACGACTATCAATGAAGTGAGAGAATCCTGAAGTGTGTCAAAGTAGGAAAGTAGGAAAGTCTAGAGAATACATAAATAAAAGGTTAGCTCTCTCCATTTCGGTGGGAGCTTTAGTCTGTCGGAAAGATCGCGACATGCCGGCGATGTACGATGTGACAAGACCGGAGTCGCAAACCTTCTGAATTATTTCCAAGCTTGTCTTAAACCTTTTCATTCAGCCACTATGTTTGGCAAATAGAATAATTGAAATGTTGGTGACTACTGTCTAATGTCTATGTTAAAGTTATGTGGTTGTAGATTTTTTTATCTTGAGTTCGTAATAAGCGCAATACTTACAATGTAATTTATTAAATTTCGTTATATAGGTTTAATGAAAAAAAATAACGTAATTTTTTAGTAGTACTCAACCGGTATATTTATGGACTTGTCCAAATAATCTCCATCATACTCTTCACCAAGCCCGTACTACATATTTTTCCTTTACTATCTTTCATGTTGATTCAATTGGCCCTATGCCCATGTCCTTTAGGTTACAAGCATTCGTTACTTTCAAAGAACAATGACACACTAAACGTTATTTTAATTAAGGTATACCGCTATCAGAAAAACAACAAAACAAACTTCTTGCATAAAATATTAAATCTAAGACGAATGCTTGACAAGAGCTACGAAAGTGGGGGAAAACAAAGAAAGTAGGTTACTGGGGATCATGCCTATTTGCGTTTAGTTCTTTCACTGTTTCCCTTATATTTCGTTGGTATTTTTATTTGAGGTTGCATAAGTTTTCTTTTCACAATGACGTTTTTCATCCTACCAATCTTGAGAGTTGAGCGTATTATCCCAAAAACTTAAATTAGTTTTATATTGGTCTTAGTGCCTACCACTTTTATATCACTTAGCAGTTTCGACGTCAGACAGTTTTCAACCTTTTTAAATCTAATTAGCGCCTGAAAGAATTTGTATTATGGTTGTTTTATTTATAGTACAAGGTGGACATATTTCTGATAGTTAACTTTAAAATACTTTTTAGAAACCTTCCACTTTTCAATCAAGTTACAAAAACGAAAAGATTTACTTTGTTGCCCAGCGCTTCAATCAGCTAAGAATTTCTATATTTACAATAGTAGTTTCAACTTCATTTCTGCTTATTCCCAAATATTGTTTTCATAAAGGTCTACATTACAAAGGAGGACAAATTACAGAAGAATTTGTTTTCGAAACGAACGTGAATATACCAATATATTCCTAGAAAATTGTAATACTCTTTGCACAAAGTATCAGTACTGAAAATTTCTTGTTACGTGCTCAATGCTACCGTACACAAATTGATATAATTTATTTCAACTAATTGGAAGTGGGATTTAGAATACGCAAAATTACATAATAAGAATTGGAGTACTACTTTTATTAAATTCTAAACTTAATCTCTGATGCTGTGGAAAAATATTTACCAATAAAATAAAATTTATTTAAGTACGCCCATGTTTAGTAGGTTGGAAGAGAATTATGTGTGTCCACTGAACTTTGGCTACGAATACAATATTGTTACCGTAAGTGTCGGACGAAATTAAATATCGAATAAGATTGATCTAGGTTAAGTTTTTACCTAAAATTTTGTAGGTGATAAATGGTTGAATGTCGCGATGCTGGATGTAATTTTTTGTCACTGATAATCATTGTCACGTCTGCTATCTAAAATTAATATAATGCTTAATATCGAAAATAAGTTCGAACGATATTTCGTAGTTTTAATAGTAGTATTACCTATCATCATCACTACTCACTACATAGTATAAAACAAAGTCGCTTCCCGCTGTCTGTCCCTATGTATGCTTAAATCTTTAAAACTACGCAACGGATTTTGATGCGTTTTTTTTTAATAGATAGAGTGATTCAAGAGGAAGGTTTATATGTATAATACATGCATAGTATAGTAGACGAACACGGATAATCTTAGAGATTTAATGTAAGGTCGTAAATGAACACATTTTTTGCGCTTTCATTGCAAACGCTGGCTGAACCCAACGAGATAGATCAAAATAATGTACTACAGCATTGTGCACCTTAAAAAGATCTACAAAAAAGTCCGCGATGGTATATGTCTATCTCTTGAGGATAACCCACAATAACCATTTTTTATCGTTTATTCATTACCTACTTAATAACGAAAAAGCGATTTTAAGCAATACAGTATTAATCCTTATCCAATTAAGTACCTTTAATAAATTTTGCATGTAATATAGATCAATATTGCCCTTTACAGCATGTAATTAAAATGAATATTTTGGAAGATATTACAAACTTAAAATGCAGGGACAAGCCGGGGGGCCGCGCGGGGGCCGTGGGGCGCGTGCCTATACCAAAATGTGCGTCCAAGACCGCACGTTGCCCTACAGAACTTTATGATTGTGTAGTATATATTTTGGTATCAGCGTTGCACCCGAGCAAAGCCGGGGCGGGCCGCTAGTTCTGTAATAAAAGGTAATGATAAGGCTACATTTGAAAATTTGTAGTCGTTTTTAAACCAGTTTTTACTTATTACTACCGAGTACAAATTATACATCTGGTTTACGTTATAAGTTAACATCACTCAATCAGAGAATCAATCCTAAACGGCCTTGTTTGGTTTTTTTATAACCTTTAGGCAGTTGTCCGACTTACGGGCGAGAAGCGAGTAACTATCAACTAGAAAATCGCTCAAGAAACGTACAGCAAGATATAGATCCCGTGTAAATGAAGGAGATGCATATACAAAGAGTTACTCGCCGACTGTTCACATTACGACAACTCTCTGAGCATTTGTTTTTTGCAGCGAGTAGAACTATAAAAATGTACTCGCTGGGCGAGACTCGCTGAGCGATACTCGCTCGGCGATCAAAACACTCGCCTAGGACCAACCAGTGTCATTCTGCATAAAAGTGCGGTTTCGAATATTATCGTATAACATTATGATATTCATGTACTATTCATGTTAAGCAGTAGCTCCCGGCTGTCATAGAACAATTATCGGTAGAGGAAGGGAGGGCAAGATGGAAGGCTCTTCACTTAATAAAACAAAAACATTTAATTATTTTAGACTGTCGTGAAAGTTATTTTATTTTACTATCATGATACCTTCTTTTTTAGTACTTACTGGTGTTACTTTGGGAAATTAAAGTTTTATTCTTGTTGTTTCTAATGAACGATGTTTATAGATTGACAAGATAACTTGCCCTTAAATGCAAAACTCCATTTTGCCCAAAAGCTCGCCGTGAAGTTTCTAAAAACTATTAACCATTTTATATGTTAAAATATCATTACAATAAATCTATTCTTAGAAAATACTACCGTAAAATGGACATAACAACAAGACCTACCCTTTACTAGCAAAACCGCCGGATACTGTGGGCATTTTACATCGCACGCATGTCATGTGATCCGGTTTTTAAGGAAATGTTCTATTTTGCCCTCCCTTCCTTTATAGTTGTATAGAATGACCCGAGCGAGTCGAGCGAGTATCGCCTGTCACACTCGTCACTCGCTTATCGCTCGGCGACAAAACTATTAAAACTACATACTCGCTACTCGCTGCTCGCCGACTCGTTTTGTAGTTCATCGTTCTACTCGCTACTCGCTTCTCGCTCTAAGTGGGACAGGTCCCTCAGTGTAGTCGTTCGTTGAAATTAAATACGAAAAACAAAAGATTGAGGAAACATTCCTTACCAGTTGAAATATTTATCCCAAAATAAGAACTTAACTTACCTGCTGAACAGATCTACACATTTGACTTAAAATTTTAATACTTTGATCAAGTTGTAAGCTGTGTAACATACTGCTTTCCAGTGTAGTTCACTGTGAACTAATAAAACTAAGCTTTGCTTTTACTGAGCGGTGTTAAAATGGGAACGCTTTGAACTAACTATAGGTGAGCTTAGCTAACTGCGATCTAGTGTTGTTTTGTTTGTCGTAAGCCGCGACATATTTGAACTTTGCATTGTTTAAAGTGCAACTTTACGTTGCTATTTATATTTAACCACTAACAAAAGGAGAAAATTCAGAGTTTAAATAAGGTATAATCTATTTTGTGTTGAATTGTTAGTATCAGTTTCCATAAAGCTTAGACTAATTTGTAACAAAACATGGACATAAATGACAATATATTGGTTTCATTTTCAATTAATCAATTTAGTCTATCGTGGCCCACAGCTCGACATAGGCCTCATCCTTTGCGCCATTATACCTGGTCTAGTCTTCAGACTTAATAGCTTTTTAAAAGATATAGATTTATAAATTCCCTTGATAAACCGCCAAAAACAAGTAAAGCACAAAATTAATGTGTAAAACAAACCAATTGAATACACGGTCTCCAGTTTTCGATAATAAATCAAATCTTGTTCGTTTTACCGAATTCGTGTCACTTTATGGAAAATCCCGAAAAGTCAATTCACGCGTATGTATATTTAAGGGGGTGACTTTGTAAACCTCTTGAGTCAGGTGTGCGTAGGTAAATATAAGCTCTTGGCACCCCTGGAATTATTCGTCAGCTGTCATATTTGGGAGTATATAAATATTTTCTCTCCACGCGAATTTCGTGAGGGCTTGAAGTATTTTGTTTCGAAACAAAGCGTACATACATCATAAATTTTCGAACTAGCCTGTAGGTATACTGTACACCCACATAGAGTGTGACATAACTAATGCCCAATTGGGTTCCAAGACTCTTCAAAGGGTATCGCCCCAAATTAATTATACACAGCCTAATATTGTTTGGGATGCCTACAGCACGATATTAGGACCGCATAAGTATGCATTAGAGCTTCAATAAAGGGAATTGACTCAATATTAACGGATCCTTTGAGGTTATGTAATATCTGTTAGAGAAATGTCTTCTTGGTACGGTTAATCGCAACCCTTGTGGCTATTAGAACGATTTGTACGATCTAGGGTTTGAAATTGATTATTGAATGGGTGACACATAAAGGTAAATGTATTCCGAGTCAGCTTAACGTTTCAATAATATTAGGGTAAATGGTTGCGGTGACAAAATCGTGTTAAATGGTGGAGATTATTTAAATCGGTATCTTTAACTTTTATAGGGTACGTGAAAGTAACAGTAGATTTAAATACTTACTGATATAGATAGAACAAATATACTTCTTTAAACCTCGCAAATATTCACTGATAATAATATGTGATTGGTTCTGCCACTATAATTTTATTCGCAAACAAATTTTAGTTACTTAAGTCAGTGTTTCTTAATTCGTAGTTTTGTTTCAGAAAAAAGTATTCTAGAACTAAGTAACACAAGTACTTTGGCTTAAACTAACTGATAAAATAAATAGACTACATAAACGCAAATGTTCGTAAACTTGCTGTCGTTAAATTAGCGGCACTAGCTAATCTGAAAACAATATGTTTTGGGTTTTTATTACTAGAGCCAGCCATGTTGAATTAAAAACAAGTTAAGCCCGTTAGACCATTAGTTTACGTTGTAACAAATTATTCGTTTCATTAGCTCCCTAAACGGACCCTGTAAAAGAAATGTGCTTACGTATTTTCAGACTAAAGACACAAATAGCCGAATAATTAGTTGAAACATCGTGCCCTTCGAACAGCGTAGATTGCTTGATTAAATTAACGGGTTCTGAACTATATTGTACCTATAATATTATTTTAGAAGGAATGCTTTCATTATCTTTGTGAATTTTATTTTTGTGAATGAAATACCTGTTCTTAGTTAATTTCGATAGTGTTTTTCGTCATACAAATATACTAGAAATAAATCAAAATTTTGTTAGTTTAAGTAAATTAGTAATATTATAAAAATAAAGTAACAAATTGCTTGCAAAAACTACGAAAATATAGACCTAGTCATCCTTCCAATATTTTTACTTGAAAATTTGTTCAGGAATCTCATAAGCTGGGTTATGAAACCCAAAATAGGGAGGATGTATGAAGGTCGCGTGTTATTGCGCTCGTTTTTCTCCTCGTCAGGTATGCACATATGCACCAAAGTAAATTGCGGCACAAAGGCATTCCTTTCTTTATTAAGCACGACGCTTCCAAGCTAAATGCTAACTCAAGTTTCGACAATTTAGAATGAACAAAGTATCAGAACAAAAGAATTGCAGACGACATTCTTATAAGTTTCAGAATGTTTCAAGAATACTATTTTTTTTTAACTAATGTTTTTTTTTTCTCCGTGATGCTATATTTTATATCTTAAAGAAAAATGGTTTGTATCGCAGCTCCAAAGAACCCCAAAGGAGGATCGTTACAGTCTAGAATGAATCCAAAAGTTCCGCCTAGATCTAAATTAACGAAGAGATTTAGTGCTAAGGAAAAAGAATTTCGCAATTCAGCTTGTTTTAAAGGGAAGGAGCCAGTGGAATCAGCCGAGCGTTAAAATGAAGTGCCTATAATTAACATGACGTATATACGTGTAATCGGTGGCCGACTGCTGGACAAACTTTTGAATTCTACTTTATTGAGGAAACTCTAATAACATTAGAAAAACTATCCCCTTAGGTACTTAATATTTTTTACGGTATAAAAATGGACTAAAACTTATACATTTAAGACATCAAAAATTATAATAAAAAAGGATGTATTCATGTATGTGTCCCATTTCTTTCTATTTATAATGTATTAGTGAAAGACAATTGTAAGATAACAATAGCATTGGTTTATTCAATATATTTAAAATACCTCAAGTCCGTATGTTAGGACTTAGAAACATAACAGCACACTTAAGAGAAGAACATCGATTAGTTTAACGCGATTTTTACGTACTGTTGAAAAGCCTTGAACATATATACATATAACATATAACTTTTTCATAAATTTTGAGGAACGAGCCTACTAGGCCTATTAAATATTCACATGACCATAGAAGTAGCAGTCATAAACATGAATGTTCCCTATAAAGCCGTATGATAAAAGTTAGCAAAAAGTTCCCTTTCAACCTTTAGCTTTTGCTGCAACTCGTATATTACAACTATGCACGCACGACTAGGCCTAACAGAGCTGCTGAAAATTTTCATATGCGATATGCTATCCACTTCAAAAGTATATATCAACTTCATCCTACATTTACTAATCAATGAGAACAAAAAAACTGAGGAATACACAGTTTGATTAAATAAACTGTGAGGAACTGATCGATGATTGTAATAAGGAATAATAAGGAGAAATAAATTATTTATAACTTTTCTTAAACATCATTGTGTGTTTGTAGGTGCTATAGAAACAAAAGTGAATTATTTTAAATTAGTTGTTCGTCGGAAATGGATGCAGAGTAGAGAGGCCTTTGCCCTGCAATGGGACAGAAAGGGCTAGAAAAAAAAATGTTCGTCGGGGTCTCTATTTGCGCTTCATAATATAACTATTGCTTGAAGTTACATGCAGCGTTATGTAGCTAAATTGCAAACTTGAAACATATTCTATTTCATTCATATTGGTTCATCGCCTAGAAATCAAGAATACTTAGTACCTTATAAAACGCGTACGAAGTTATGGATGCTAGTCTACGTATACTGGTATTGTGACTACAAATCATATTAAAGGTCATTGTTCGCTGTCGTCTTCTTAGCGACGCCATGACAGGTTCTCGAAAGGTCTATAGCTGAACGACCAAGTAATAACCAAACGCTCTTGAATTTGAAAGAGCTTCTTCAAGAGATTTAGAGAAAATGGCTTTTTAATCGTTTTTAAAACGTCCGCGTTGCTTATCCGTATTGTATATCCATCCATTGAAAAAAGGATTTAAATGACAGCAATTATGCCATGAAAGATAAGGGCAGTTTTATTTAATTTAGGAAAGATTAAAATTATTGTTTGCTGGTTGTGTGGTAGCATTTGTGGCATAGGTATATGGACACAAATAATCGTGTATGTACTACGATATTAAAATATGACCTACATAACCAATAATTAACGAATAACAATATTTATATGACTTTGATTATGGGTAGTATAAGATACATCTTTTTCAAAGTTTTTACTGTATTGTGCTACTATTGTTATGGATTCCAGTTAAGAAAATCTCTTAATAAATAGAGTGCCTAAATTCCGTCCTATTTGCCTTCTAAATAAAAACGAGTGTAGTTCCCAATAATGTTTGGTATAACCATAAATACGGAGCTGGGTCAAACACTTAGGGGAGGATTTGAGTGGGCCGTGCTTATCACGTGGGCTATTTTATGTAGCCCTTTCGCGTGTCACGACCATAAAGAATCCTTAGGTTCGCCGACCGAAATAAACACTGCGAAGAAATATTTTTCGAAAGCTAAGAAAATACAAAGATGTATTATTTACATTCACGTTCACTTAAATTGAACCATCGAGCATTTTTGTATGTGAAATATGTACAAAATTTGACGAACGTTTGCTAAATAAAAAACATGAAATGCATTTTGTTGCTTTAGGCATTAAAGTTCATTAAGCTCACAGAGCCTTATGCCGTAAAGATAATTATTTAGCTACAGAGACAGTGGTGTTAACTGTCCGAGGACTCTCTTATTAATATGAAACTGTTCGATATAAAATTGCTCTCGTTTTAAATTATACACAGAAATACGACAAAAAGTTCTAGTAATTAGTACAGAAAGTTCTGGGTGGCTCGATTTCCGCGATATTTATGTTGCAATGACTTCTTTGCCGTTCAAATTAAACCAACAGAAAGTAAACTCTAGTTGCTGTGTATAATAAAAAAACAAACGTTGTTCCCAACATTGTGGACCGTTAAGTACATAGTTTTTTTCGTTGTACATGTAACAAGTTTAATGTTCAGTTGGAATTTAGCTTCCATGCAAATTGTGTGAGCAAAGTAAGGAGAAAAACACATTAAAGCGATGTAAAGCAATACGTTAGTAACGTAAGTAGCGTATTATGTTAATAACAGGAAACTCAGATGTATGTACGATTCTTAAATAAAGGCTGAAGACGTTTACACTGTTAACAGCAGTCGCTCTAAAATATTGCTCCTACTAACAGCCATAAAAAAGTGTTTATATAAATAAAAGCCTTGATAAGAATAAAAGATATGATAAGGCTTTTGCTTACTTCTTTTAAGGTATATGAGATGAAGAGATGGCCTCACAAATGTTTTAGTTTTCGGAATCTTCTAACTTGGTCATCCTAACTTTAATGCTTTCCATAGTATACAGTTACTTGAAACGTTGGGTAACCAAAGCATTTTCATTGAAATTTTTGATTTTGTAGTTTTAGCCAGAAACTATTGTATAAAAATATGTTCATTTACTTTTCTAGAATTGTGCTTGTATCA
Source organism: Autographa gamma (assembly GCA_905146925.1). Taxonomy (NCBI): domain Eukaryota; kingdom Metazoa; phylum Arthropoda; class Insecta; order Lepidoptera; family Noctuidae; genus Autographa; species Autographa gamma. Next base: position 7,445,875 of record LR989858.1, read on the forward strand.
TGACGGAGGTAGACTGTGTTTTGATTTTCTTTTCAGTTTTCGTTGTAGCTTCTAACAATAAGCAAAGTTTGAGGCAGATATTGCAAAAGGTATTTAATTTTAAACGTAAGAGCCCTTTAGTAAAAAATAAATGTTAGAAAATGTTTAAATGTCAACAAAGTTTCAGTAAGTATCATTATAAATTTTCTATTTTTGACTTGATCACTCAAATCATATCTTGGAAAATTAGAAGATAACGAATGTGAACTTTAAACGATTGACGTTATTTGCTCGTTAAAAACTGCCTACGCTTATTGGAATTATTTAACTTTAAAAAGAACGTCAACAAATACATCAACTTACATTTATGTCCAACTCCATCAGAAATATGTCAATCAACAACACGCGCTACACACATAATATTTTGCAAAATATTTTTTCTGTAGCGCGTGTTGTCTTATTTTGTTCACACACTGTGGTTATAACATGGAAAAGCCTTAGCGTTCAGACAATTTTTTAACCCTAAAATATGAACTGAAACTGACACAAAAATAAAAAGCAAATCATATATTCTATTCGCGTTCCACCATAAAAGATGGAACTGTCGCGTTTATTACTAAAGACTAAAAGGATAAGAACTGACGCTTTACAAATATTTCTATAAAGTTAAGCCCTATAGTGTGATGATAGTCTACATTTACGACGTCGAATAAAGACTCCTTTAACAACCACTAAGGGCCGGATTCCACCAAACCGGAGATGAGCCGACCGGAGCGGAGCGATGCAGAGAAGTTCACAGGTCGCTATGGAGTCGGGCCTGTTTTAGTAAATCCTATTGGTTACTTAAAAAATCACTTAATTAACAAGTTATGAGTATGACTTTATAGTTATATAGGCAGAGGAAGACTGAAAAAAAAGATGGATGGATTGTGTGAAATATTATATGAGGAAAAAGAAAGGAGTGAATGCTTTAACGACAAGTAGTAGAGGTGAATAGAAAGCGAATACTCATTGCACCGACCCCAAATGGTTGGGAACAGGGTAGTGAGATGAACAATGTTTTTTTTAATCTTTTCCGCTCCGCTCATCTCGCTTTGGTGAAGTCCGGCCCTTACGACGTCAATAAAGACACCGTTGACAACCACTAAAGCTCAATCCTTATGTTTGCCGCTTGTATTCTGTTTTGCTAACGAGGTTTTATGTCTCAATAAAATACTATGTAAACGCCGCGCCGTACGAGAGCCGTAAAGCTGTAAAGTTTATTTATCCGGTCTTTAGGCGATAGTATACTCGTACCTTACATACCTTGCAATGGGGATAGTGTATTGATGGCTTAATTTTAGGCGATAGTATTAGGTTGTAAATAAATTAGCTATTAATAGCACCTAATAGACTGTTGCTCTTTATACTTTGGTAGGGTTGTAATTGAGTAACTGACTGTTTCTGCATTAAGCACCTTACGCAAAATATAAATAATAAAGGTAGGTATATTTCATATTTTACGTACATGTTTATACATACATACATACATATAATCACGCCTTTTTCCCTTGTAGGGGTAGGCAGAGACCACTTCTTTCCACTAGCTACGACCCTTACACACCTGTTTCGCTTTGTCCACTTTCATTATTCCCTTCATACATGCTGTTTGGTTTATTGTACTCTTGACCTGGCATGTTTTCATTCACATTCGCCTTATACACATGTTTATGTTGCTTAAAAATAACTTTCAAGATTTTGTATTCTTTAAAGTGAGTTTAGTAGATAAGAAAATTATTCAGAAACCAAGCAGTGTTTATTCTCAAGAGTCGTATTATTTATAATAAATCTGAGAAGAGACATTTTTCAAAGTCAACTAACCTTCTAACCAGACAAGTATATCGTCAAAATTTATTTGCACAGTTTAAAAACTGTCGTTAGGATATGATATATGACAACGAATAAGAAAAGTCAAGATATTGCAGTAAAAAGTGTTACATTCATAGGAATAATTTACCACTTCTAACATTAGTTATCTATATCTACAGTGAACGTACATAGACTTATGTAAATTTTAATTCCTGGTGAAACTATCTTGTTGTATACCACCTATAAATCCCCTTGACTGAATTTCGGTCACGATGGTCAATCTTAACCGACACGTCTACGCAAGAGGGATTATAGTGTAGCGTACAAACACAGGTGCAATGTCTGTTACATTACTCTCATAACCCGATATCTGACTAGCCTATAATGATCAGGGATATGATTTAACTAGCCATGAGAAAACTAACACTACTACTAAGAAAATAGTAATGGTGTTAGTAATTTTATGGCTAGATGAATTTTCGTATAGGAGTCTTGAATATGTCATGTGGATGGATATAAAGAAAAAAAACCGTTAAATGGAAGGAATGTGTGAAAGATGATATAAAAATGAAAGGAGTAAATGCTGGGATTTTGACTAGTAGGGATGACTAGCAGAAATGCACACATTGCGCCGATTTTAAATAATCATTATTGCAAATAGGGCAGGGAGAACTGAAATACGAAAAAGAAGACTTTCTCAATCCAAAATCACTGAACTGAATTGGCGTATTTTGGTAATCATTACAATCCCTAATCATTTCAGAACTTAGGGACTTAGGGCATAGACCCGTCTACGCTATTCACTCCAGCCCTGTGCCAGTTTCAGTCCATGAATTGCTATAGTAAAAACAGTCGCTTTGCCGTGAGACAGGCACAGACTAGTAAATGGCCTTCATAAAATAAAGTACTACATATTAAATTACGAGTACCTTCTTGGAAAATCACGCCATCTAAACAAAAGTAAAAAATATTCGGGAGAAGACTTTACCTGAGCGAGAGCAACTGCGGAACAGTTTAAATGGATGTATTTCACAGTAATGTGCTTGCTCTTCACTAATGCACTAATACCAGCACTTGGCTTTACACGCTAAAAACCACTTGAGCAAACAAATGGGTCAGAAAGTTTTCCGAAATGTGTGATGTTTAAGATACTTAAGAATATTGCTTTCTGTACCTGATAACAATATGTATGTATGTAAATGGGGTAGCGCTTGCTTGATGGTTAACGCACACCAATGATCCTCAATATTTTTTTAAGCTTAACACAGGTTTTGGCAGGACACCTTTGATATGTGGAAAATGTAATAATTGTATGACCTATGTATGGTCAGGGTCTTACCAAAAGAGTATATCAATCCAAAAGGAATGAAGAGTATTCCCGGCAATGATTTAGTTTACAAAATTTCAGCTGTCACTTTCTAAATTTTACATAGATAATGTAGGAAGATATGAACCTAGCTGTGTGGTGACACGTTTTTACGCATAGAAATAGTATAAATAGGTACATAGCTTTTTTTTATCAAAAATCGACACTAAATAAAACTAAGAGCTTTCTTTTCAAGCTTTCAAGTTTGTAGTGCGGGTTGTGCAGCATTGGATTCGATACTCCAGAGTGGAGTGTAACTCGGTTTACTGTTCGAAGTTTCTGTACTGCAATTGCTCTCGAATGCAATTAGGCCATATGTGCCTCGATAGACTCCATCTATCATTTGGGGCTTATTGCTATCAACGAAAGTACAACCCTATTTCAATGACGTATTTACTAATGTTGCATTGAATGAACATTGAAAAGAGAAATGGATTTGAAATATTTTTCTGTATTATTATCGTTTATCAAAAAGCTCGTTTTACTTTTATTAAGTAAGCAAGTACTAAAATGAACTCAAAATAGTTTTTAAAGTACATAATAAAAAACATGTCTTCACTCAGTGCGGTGATTAAATTACCGAAAATAATTTTTAATTTTAAACTGAAAATTCATCAAAACATTTTTCGATTTCGTTAAAGTTTTAAAATAAAAATATTTATTTATTTAATAAATAAGCCTCATAAGTTACTGGCCGATATTCGATGTTGCCAACTCTATAGTTATGTTTCGATATAAAGCAGTCGAGACCCATTCGAGCGTCCGGAAACGAATATTTATTGCACCGGTTATCGAGTTACAAAATTAATTCAATATTCCCACTGACACCAATATCATGGAGTCGAACATCTGATAATGATGCGACAAACTTAATGTAAATGTATGGAGGCGAGATTTACATATTTTTGATTTAACGAAGATATGTTTGTTATTGCGATGAACTGTTGTTAATCTTTTTAATGTAAGTATGGGTAATGTGATCATTAAAATTTATTTATTTTTCTGTCAGTACATTGATTGTTCGTTGACAGACCTTATATTTTAGTTTCATTCATTATTTTTACAAATCAAAAACGTTTTTGAGCAGTTGTTTAAGGCGGCATATTTAGTAACGTAACTAAATTCTGAATTAGTTTGCTTGCATATAAAATGCAGAAAAAAAACTGGTTGCCACGTAAAAATAAATGTATCGCATTATATAAACAACTTTGCAAGGATAAATTTATGCAGACTACAGCAACAAATGAATTCCACTGAACATTAGCGTAGGCTTCGTAGACACGTAGCAAAATGATTGCTACGTGTGCTACGAGATACAGCTTTGATGCATGTAAGCATTTCTCAGTTCCGAGAAACTCAATTCGTGTTCGATAAATGTACTCAACATTTAATATTATATTAGAGCAAGCAGCGAGTTTGCCTTGCGTACGATATTCAATAAGTGTTTAAAGCATAAATTATTATTTCTATGAAGTTCTAACAATAAATAACATACTCTGAATAAAACGTAATGGAGTTTAAATTGGGCCAAATCAAATGTAGAACTACTAAATTACAGACAGTATCGGCCAAAATTTATGGGTGGACAATTCGCAAGCGCTAAAATGTGAACTTTATATTTCGACACTAAAACTCCAAATTACTTATTTGCTGTAATCTCATGACAAGTACTAGATTAGTCGTCTTATACTGTTTGGCGATCGTCCAAACTGTTTGAGTGATCCCAAGATCTCGTGCCCAACTTTATTTGATTCTAGGCCAACGTATAATTTACGCATAGAAGTACCGACTTATGTATTCAGAGTTGTTGATCGTGTTAAGTTTTCTTCAGTGAAAGCAAAGCCAGATTTCTTAGAAAACGAAGCGTGAGCACTCGCTATACATTGAAGTTTAAAAATTTACTGCAACGGTTACTCCGTACAACGTTATTTGAATTTACGAAGTTCGTGTATTCACGATAATATAAAGGCTTTCTTCACTGCATACTCACCTCAAGACTTTACTTTTTGCTATATTAATGTTTACAATACAAAATTAAAGTTATTTAGTTAAACTATTAGACTTCGTAGAATAAATATAGTCATTTACTTTGTCAGGTTCAGTGTCCAACATTGTCGAAAATAGTATTGTTTCAGTACATTGTCCTCTGGTGTGCAATATATTTCCAAATTACAAACGTGTAGACCAGCAGTCAATTAACGGAACACTGGAAAAATGCTTCAATAGTTCCATTTGGTCGAGTTGTTCGTAAATTTTTCATTATTTTAACATCCCGAGGGAAAACATTCGATAATTTCTAGCTTTTTATCACGTTTTACGTATGCTTATACATGATTATTTGTTATTACACTTATATAACGTGTATGTATTACCTACATAAAAAAGAAACATTTTTTTTTATATGATACAAATAATGTGGACTATCAAATCGATTTAGTATTAGAAAAATATAGCTAATTAAATAGGTATCTAACTTCAAGTAAATTGTTTTTCAATACATTTGGAAACACTTATTACTTACAAGATTATGGCGTAAAAATCGTTTGAGATCTAAAATAAATTGGCTAAAAAGAATAATAAACATTAGAAAAGATCATCATTAAATTTACAAAGATCAATGCTGCTGCTTATTACCACAAAAGATTTATCTCGATTCTAGAAATAAAAATCAGAACACTGAATTTCGTAGAAGATTGACGTGTATAGCATTTAAATTGAAATTTTTGTGTCATGTTTTTTAACACACTCTCTGATATTAATTCAAAGAATCACATTTCGTATTCGGGAAATCAAAGAAAAATACATCACCATATTTTGTGTTTATCGTTTCAATATAATTACTGATCGGCAAAGATACCATTTGTTTTGCATTGTATAAACATTTGGTAATGACAAACTTCAATGAACCGTGATATTTACTTACGCAAGATACAACGTCAACTTTGAACGCCTGATGAACTTTCGATGAGTCTATAAAACGTAATGTACAGCGACATTTATTTTATTCACGTCGATCAGTGAGAAAGCGATAAATAAGAGTGTTTGTTCATCACTCATACAAATGTACTAACAGATTCTGAATTAATATAGGGTGGGCTTAAATCCAGAGATAAAAGCTATTTCATGTATATTTCAGGTTAATTATGATTCATTTTTATTGAGATAGGTTTCCTAAAAGCAATTCGTGGTAAGATTAACATATTTAGATAGCTAATGACTGTTGTCTGAAATTCTTTTCTATTCTTTAATAGCGTTAATTAATTCGGAAAAAATACAATTATTTTACAAACTTTTTTAATTCAAGTCTGTGAATTATTTAAAAGTACTCGAGTAAATATGATTTTAAAATCTATTATTTGCTATAGATAAGTGAGACCTAGGAATGGGATGATCTCCAACTTAAATGTCTGTGGTGTTTCCCAATACAGAGTGTTTAATTTCGGACGTCACGATACTCGCACGTTTATGTATGTACATTGGTCGAGCAAACTTCGCCTGCATTCCTGAAACAGTGACGTCATCACGATGCATGTAGCGAATTTGCTCGTCAAGTAAAACTTGTTGTTTGTTGAACGACAAACTACACCCTGTATTTACACATAACTCATGCGTACAAACCGGGGTTCATGTAAACATTTTGGACCTAGATCTCCGTTTTACGTTTTCATCTTACTATAATAAATGCGGACAACATCACATACATTGCTCTGAAGCCAAAGTAAGTAGCTATTAAGCACTTGTGTTATGGAATTCAGAATCAACGAAGGTACCACAAACACCCAGACCCGAGACAATGTAGAAAAGTGACTTTCTACATTGACCCGTCCGGGGATCGAACCCGGGACCTCAAAGCTAGCGACACCTTGAAAACCGGTGCTTACGCCACTCGACCACGGAGGTCGTCGATAATATTTTGATATTCTGTTGACGTGTTTAGCGGAAATTACAGAATATTCGGGCCTTATCGCAGGTGTTTTTTGTAAATCTATGAAATGTATGCTCGTAAGGTTCTCAGTTTAGTTTAATCCCAAGGGAGACAGTCTCGTAGGTAGGACCCGGGAGGAAATTCCTTTACACATAAAAAGTATTCGAATGGTATCGGTGAAACGTGACTGTGAGTTCTTTTGCTAAGCACCGCTTGTTTTTTCTTTCCTTAAAGTTTTCAGCTGCTCAGTGCTCCGAGTTTTTGTTGTGTTAACTCTACGCTGTGAAAATATAATAGTGTGAGAAAACTATTTGTTGGTGTAGATCAAAGCACACCATGAAAGATAAACTTGACAAGCATTTTTACGAAGATAATGGTGATTGATTTGTCAATTTTGAATAAAAACATAAAGCATTAAGTTTTCGTTTTTTGGTGAAATTAATAGAAAATAATGATCCTTATTAACATGTTCGCAAAATGCAAATAATTTCGAAGTTTCTTTAAATAAACAAGTAAGATGCATGTTCCTAATTTACTTCATCAAAACATAATTAGTTAAAGACGAAAATAACACCTGCGAAACAACTTCGCGAAACGTAAATAACTCCAAAACTCGGAGCGAAACAAAATTTAACAAGTGTAATTATAATTAATCCACAAATTAAATCATGCTACCGTTTATTAAATGTCGAATAAACAACATTTGACGTTTATCTAAGTCATGAAACTTTTTACTTTAAGGAGCTCTTAGATAACCTTTTAAAGTTAGTAAAGTCGTTATAAAATGACGATAGCATCGATATTACACGGTCGATTCCTCTGGCTTGTTGAATTATTCCCGGTAGAGTATTGGGACACTTTACACTTCAGATATTATTCGTAAAATATCGTTTGGTAGCAGCAGCTGGATTATTTAATCTTGTTTACGATTAGCTGGTCACCTAAATTTGTAACATGTTTCGAAGTAAACCGACGTATCTCATGTTTCTGTGACCAAGTTTGGTAGAGAAATACGGGCTATAAATTATTGGATTACTTATTAAAACCACTATTTAATTGTTTTAACAAATGTAATATTTAAAAAAATAGTTGATATTTATTTATTTATTTAATTTACTAACTCATTTTAAGTAAAAAGTATATTTTTCATTTTAAGTGAAGAACCTTTGTGGGTATAACAGAATAACAAAGATCAGATAAATAATCTTGTCTATTGTCAAAGCAAAACACATTTGAATGGAAATCAGTGGGGTGAATTGTAATGGAAAATTATTCGGCGTTATTTGAATGGAAGGACAAATCCCATCACTTGATTGGTTCCCACATCGGGTTCCCATGAACGAATTGCTTGCAATTCAAATTCGATATACATTCTTCTTATGTCTAACCTTTTAACAAGCTCTGTCAAAGCAATTTTTGTTACTATGATCCGGCCACTGAAAAAATGCTTTTCTGACACATCAGTTGGTCTTCATTTGTATAGAAATAAAAGACTGTGTTACATTATTAATTGTAACCTGACATTGTGCTATATTATTCGTTCGTAGGACATATAAGTAATAGTAATTTATTTGGAGTAAATTTTTTGCCACATAAAAGCTACATTTTTTCACAAAAACGCATTCTCCCAGCGGCCGGATGAAACAACAGTTAGTTAAAAAATCAAATTCAGGAACGACGTCTATTACGTCAAAATGGAAATATAGGGTGATGAATTTCAAATGATTTTCCATCAGCAACAGGGTGCTTTGTTTGAACGCCCTTTCTATCCCAGTCATGAGATTATGGTGTAACGCGTGTTGAATTTCCAATTACAAATTTTCACCGCGAATTTTCATCGGAGGTAGGCCAGCCAATTATTAATAGGTATACCTGCCGGTCATGAATAGATAGACAGTTAGGTATATTAGCCAATTATTTAAAGGTAGTTAGATAACCCTTGAATGTTATAAACAATTATCTTTTTTTGTTGTTATAATTAATATAAAGAATATTTTATTGCCTTTGTATTTATTAAACAGTCGTTAGCGCATGTGAATTTATTGTTGTGTTTTAGGAAATATGTTAAAATAGTTACGGATATACAAATATAGGATTGAATTTATAACTATCCTATATTTATAGCTATAAGTCATCCATGCTGTATTTAATAAATAAATAATAAATTCTTATTGTTTGTTTAGAATCATACTAATAAGGCTGGCTTCTACCTAGGTCAGCGCATAAGCATTGCCATACAACGTGGCAATGCTGCCAGCCTTTTAGGCTCACTCCCAGTCGACAGCGACGTGGGTGAATTTTTTGACGCCTTATTTTAGTTCTTAGTTTTATTTAGTATATATTTTTTCTTATTTAATGTGTAGGCTTAGTTTTTATAGTATTGTAAATTATTTGAGGTAACTGCTGTTGTTTAATAAATAAGTTAAAAAATATAAATGTGAGAATCAAATATATTGCGTAGTTATTTTTCATTCGCATTTTTTTGTATTCCGCGTATTTCTATAATAAAAGCTAGTAAATGAAAGCAATAAAAGCTTTGATAGTTATTCCGAGAAACTCAATTGCTTTATAAACATGAAATAAACGTGTTGTCCTTCGTTTGAACGATTTGATTGGTTGTGTTCGTGATGAACAAAAGGAAAGATTGGATTTTTGGGTTTTAGGCTTATAATGGTGAACTTAATAAATTATAATAGAATTGGACATGTGGAGTAGTCGCTTGAGTGCAGTACCAAACATGTATCTCTTGTGTATGTATATGATTGGATGGTTTGTGTGATGTGAGTGTGACGTATGTTTTTTTTTTTTTTTTTTTTTTTTTTTTTTTTTTTTTCTTAGGGGTTCTTGCTCTTTCATCCCTCTAACTTGATCAGAGCCTTTAGGGTACTGTCTGGGCATGATTGCGGTACAAAAAAATTTTTTAGGGAATATGGGGGTAGGGCAGGTTGCTTTTTGGAGCTACCCGCTTCAGCGCCTTTACGTCGAATGCACATCTTCTTTTACTTTAATTAATTTACTCAGTAGTGCTTGGAATAAATGGGGGGATGGTCATCATCACCCTGCTATTTATTTCTGTTTATTTTGTTGTTCTTTTTTAGGTGCTGTTCGCGTGCTGCGGGGTGAGGAGTGCTACGCTGTTTCCTGCTCGCTGCCTTTCCTTGTTTTTGAGCGGGGATATTTTCGCGGTAAGTTTTTTGTACGAGGATTTTAGCGAGCCGCGATAGCACGGTGAGCATAGTAGCTTCACATAATGTTACTGGTTTTCCATAAAGCCAGAACAGATTATTTGTACGCCCTTTGTTTCTGTACACCGTGCCGTCGCGGCTTTGGCCCGATGTTGTAGGATCTGCTGGACCGATTGTGACCGCTAATAAGTCTAATCCGCCGCTGTACCTCATTTCGCTTTTTCCATGGGTGCCCTCAGCAGTACGCAGTCTTTGCTCGAGCCAGCGCGTCCCACTTGCGCCGGACGGGGCATTCCATGCTGAAAGCATTGTGCCCCGTCGTCTCCAAGCTGGCCTTGGTGCAGTTGCAGCAAGTGGGTTGCGCGTTGGCGAGCTTCTCTGCACAGTCTCTCCGCTGGTGAGGGCCACCACAGTACCCGCACTTTTCAATTTTTTCCGTACAGAGGCGCCTGCTGTGACCGTACCCCAGACACATTGAGCATTGGACCAGTGGCGACTGGTCCTCCGCTTTAATGAGCTGGAGGTCGAGGTACACCTCAGACGCCTCAAGAAACCTATTCCAAAGCTGAGGGGACACCTGGAGGACCACATGGCACAGGATTGTGCTTTTGGCCCTCTTCCGGTACTTGACTACGGCCCTATCGTCATCGGTTGGGAGGTCGCGGAACAGGTTCTTGTTCTGCGTCCTCAGGAACTCCATGATTTCCTCGTCCTTGTGCGATCCAAGGACGTCCCTGAGGATGATGAGGGGGTCCTGGTTTTTGACGACCAGGACCTCGAGCTGGTGGTCTGCTGCCTCAATGCGAAGTTGAACTCTATTCCGTTCCTCTTCGCTTCTACAACCGATGACGATCTTCCTGTCCTTCGCCTTCCGGATACGGTCGATCTTAATCCCCTCAGCCTTGGCGTTGATTGCCGTTCTGATGCGGCCCAACACTTCCTCCCCGGTTTCCATGTCATCCCTGGACGTGACCACTACCGAGTGCAGCGCAGTGGGCTCCGGGCGTTTTCGCCCCTTTGCGCTCGCCGCTACAGTCGCGTAAGTAGCCACCTCCAGGGACTCCTTCCTCTCCTTTAGGGCTTCCTTTAACTGCTCAGTCTTCTCGTTGCTCTCCCTCATTAGCTGGCTATGTTCAGCCAACGAGGTGAGCAACTGAGAGACCTGAGCATTCCCTTTGGCTTCCATTGATGAGGGCACGTCTTCCCGTGGTTGCAGATCGGCCGTGCGCTCCTCCACATATGCTCCACTAGGTGCCTGAGTGGACGGGCGCACGGACTCTGCAGCTTCGGCCTCTTTAATAATTTGGTAGAGCCGGTCGATGGCCTGGGTGACGGAAGCCTTTATATCGGTCTTTAGATTGCGCGACGCGTTCAGAGCCATCTTGGCTTTCGTCACCCATGCCCTCGCCTCCTGCAGCCGACTTGGCTGTGCAACTGGAGCTGGGCTCTCCTCCGGGAAAAGAATTCTTGCCGCCTCTTGCTCCCCTTCGTCCCTCCGAACTTTCGTTCGGGTGTAGAAATTGCTGGTCATGTGCTCTTGTCTTGGGGGAGTAAGTGGCGGAGATGAGGTTGAGGAAGTCTTTGCCGGGGTTCGGAACATTTTAGAGGGATAGAAGTTAAGGATGGGGAGACGGGATAGGCCCAACACTAACCCAACGTAACCCTGGTTTGAATATCAGTAAGTTTGTATAAGTTGTAAACACATTCACTAAAATTAAAATTGTAAAATAAGATTGTATAAGTTGTAAAATAGTTGTGTAAATATAAAAATTTTTAAAACGTTAGAATGTAGAGGTGTATACAAAATGAGGAAATCAATTTAAAATTGTCGACTTTTAACCCTTAAATTTAATTCAATTATTTCGCTGCTTATTTTAGACGATCGTGGTCCAAGTGCGTCGAGACGTCGGAGGGGCCTTAGCCGCTATTTCCTGTGATCGCTTCTACGATTTTACGCTTCTTGCTAAACAAGAAGCGTCTCAAACGACCGAAAACGAAAGAAAATTTTTGTGCCAAGAACACAGACACGGTTGCCAAAAACAGCTTCCTGGGCTGAGGGCCTCGGAAGTATAATGGAATATGCAGCGGTCTAGCACCCGTCCAACGCCGCAAACCGCAGCCCTCTAGCTCTATCGATTCCGGAGATATGGCCTCCCAGAGTTATTGGGGTATAAAAAGCTGTATGGAAAAAGTCTCCGGAATCGATATGCCTAATGAAATAAGGGTGGGTGGGCGGGCCAGAAATTCGTAATTTCCTCGGCTCCTGGTAGTCGGAGCGCCACGAGAGTGGTACCGTTGGATTCGGCTGGACGTTTGCAAGCGAATGGCGTGAAAATTTTTGGGGGTCCGGGAACAATTTTCCCTGAAAAACCGTGAAAAACTGATATTTTTAGAATATTTTTACAAGTATTTAAAATATAAAAATTTTGAAGAACTATATAGACACGCAATACGTGTGCTATATATTTAGGAAGGTCTGTAAGAGACCTACAAACCAATATAACCAGATGAAATTTTTACTGAACCGTTTTTGAAAAAATGAAATTGAAAAATGTTAATAATTTTGAAGGTTTTTTGCCAAAAAAGCTATTTGTTTTTTAAAATAGAATATCAAAATTATGCTCAAACGAAAGCCAACGTCTTAAGCTGTAGGTCAACAAAGAAATCACGAAAATCCACTGATAAACAGCGAAGATATCACGTGTCAAAGAAAAAATGTATCGCTATATAGCAATAAAAACAACGATTTTCGTATAAATACGAAAAATATCAAATATTTTCGCGTGTAAAGGCGCGAAGGTCAATAAATAGATCAAATTAGACACGTTTTCAAAAAAGTTCGAACAAAATCGCACAAAAATTAAAAATTTTGTATACAAGTGAATTATTTGTGCGGCCGACTTAGGTGGATTTCAAGTACTTATGTATTACTCCACGAGATGTTATTTTGGTCGGGAACACACAAATTCGTAATTTCCTCGGCTCCTGGTAGTCGGAGCGCCACGGGAGTGGTACCGTTGGATTCGGCTGGACGTTTGCAAGCGAATGGCGTGAAAATTTTTGGGGGTCCGGGAACAATTTTCCCTGAAAAACCGTGAAAAACTGATATTTTTAGAATATTTTTACAAGTATTTAAAATATAAAAATTTTGAAGAACTATATAGACACGCAATACGTGTGCTATATATTTAGGAAGGTCTGTAAGAGACCTACAAACCAATATAACCAGATGAAATTTTTACTGAACCGTTTTTGAAAAAATGAAATTGAAAAATGTTAATAATTTTGAAGGTTTTTTGCCAAAAAAGCTATTTGTTTTTTAAAATAGAATATCAAAATTATGCTCAAACGAAAGCCAACGTCTTAAGCTGTAGGTCAACAAAGAAATCACGAAAATCCACTGATAAACAGCGAAGATATCACGTGTCAAAGAAAAAATGTATCGCTATATAGCAATAAAAACAACGATTTTCGTATAAATACGAAAAATATCAAATATTTTCGCGTGTAAAGGCGCGAAGGTCAATAAATAGATCAAATTAGACACGTTTTCAAAAAAGTTCGAACAAAATCGCACAAAAATTAAAAATTTTGTATACAAGTGAATTATTTGTGCGGCCGACTTAGGTGGATTTCAAGTACTTATGTATTACTCCACGAGATGTTATTTTGGTCGGGAACACACAAATTCGTAATTTCCTCGGCTCCTGGTAGTCGGAGCGCCACGGGAGTGGTACCGTTGGATTCGGCTGGACGTTTGCAAGCGAATGGCGTGAAAATTTTTGGGGGTCCGGGAACAATTTTCCCTGAAAAACCGTGAAAAACTGATATTTTTAGAATATTTTTACAAGTATTTAAAATATAAAAATTTTGAAGAACTATATAGACACGCAATACGTGTGCTATATATTTAGGAAGGTCTGTAAGAGACCTACAAACCAATATAACCAGATGAAATTTTTACTGAACCGTTTTTGAAAAAATGAAATTGAAAAATGTTAATAATTTTGAAGGTTTTTTGCCAAAAAAGCTATTTGTTTTTTAAAATAGAATATCAAAATTATGCTCAAACGAAAGCCAACGTCTTAAGCTGTAGGTCAACAAAGAAATCACGAAAATCCACTGATAAACAGCGAAGATATCACGTGTCAAAGAAAAAATGTATCGCTATATAGCAATAAAAACAACGATTTTCGTATAAATACGAAAAATATCAAATATTTTCGCGTGTAAAGGCGCGAAGGTCAATAAATAGATCAAATTAGACACGTTTTCAAAAAAGTTCGAACAAAATCGCACAAAAATTAAAAATTTTGTATACAAGTGAATTATTTGTGCGGCCGACTTAGGTGGATTTCAAGTACTTATGTATTACTCCACGAGATGTTATTTTGGTCGGGAACACACAAATTCGTAATTTCCTCGGCTCCTGGTAGTCGGAGCGCCACGGGAGTGGTACCGTTGGATTCGGCTGGACGTTTGCAAGCGAATGGCGTGAAAATTTTTGGGGGTCCGGGAACAATTTTCCCTGAAAAACCGTGAAAAACTGATATTTTTAGAATATTTTTACAAGTATTTAAAATATAAAAATTTTGAAGAACTATATAGACACGCAATACGTGTGCTATATATTTAGGAAGGTCTGTAAGAGACCTACAAACCAATATAACCAGATGAAATTTTTACTGAACCGTTTTTGAAAAAATGAAATTGAAAAATGTTAATAATTTTGAAGGTTTTTTGCCAAAAAAGCTATTTGTTTTTTAAAATAGAATATCAAAATTATGCTCAAACGAAAGCCAACGTCTTAAGCTGTAGGTCAACAAAGAAATCACGAAAATCCACTGATAAACAGCGAAGATATCACGTGTCAAAGAAAAAATGTATCGCTATATAGCAATAAAAACAACGATTTTCGTATAAATACGAAAAATATCAAATATTTTCGCGTGTAAAGGCGCGAAGGTCAATAAATAGATCAAATTAGACACGTTTTCAAAAAAGTTCGAACAAAATCGCACAAAAATTAAAAATTTTGTATACAAGTGAATTATTTGTGCGGCCGACTTAGGTGGATTTCAAGTACTTATGTATTACTCCACGAGATGTTATTTTGGTCGGGAACACACAAATTCGTAATTTCCTCGGCTCCTGGTAGTCGGAGCGCCACGGGAGTGGTACCGTTGGATTCGGCTGGACGTTTGCAAGCGAATGGCGTGAAAATTTTTGGGGGTCCGGGAACAATTTTCCCTGAAAAACCGTGAAAAACTGATATTTTTAGAATATTTTTACAAGTATTTAAAATATAAAAATTTTGAAGAACTATATAGACACGCAATACGTGTGCTATATATTTAGGAAGGTCTGTAAGAGACCTACAAACCAATATAACCAGATGAAATTTTTACTGAACCGTTTTTGAAAAAATGAAATTGAAAAATGTTAATAATTTTGAAGGTTTTTTGCCAAAAAAGCTATTTGTTTTTTAAAATAGAATATCAAAATTATGCTCAAACGAAAGCCAACGTCTTAAGCTGTAGGTCAACAAAGAAATCACGAAAATCCACTGATAAACAGCGAAGATATCACGTGTCAAAGAAAAAATGTATCGTTATATAGCAATAAAAACAACGATTTTCGTATAAATACGAAAAATATCAAATATTTTCGCGTGTAAAGGCGCGAAGGTCAATAAATAGATCAAATTAGACACGTTTTCAAAAAAGTTCGAACAAAATCGCACAAAAATTAAAAATTTTGTATACAAGTGAATTATTTGTGCGGCCGACTTAGGTGGATTTCAAGTACTTATGTATTACTCCACGAGATGTTATTTTGGTCGGGAACACACAAATTCGTAATTTCCTCGGCTCCTGGTAGTCGGAGCGCCACGGGAGTGGTACCGTTGGATTCGGCTGGACGTTTGCAAGCGAATGGCGTGAAAATTTTTGGGGGTCCGGGAACAATTTTCCCTGAAAAACCGTGAAAAACTGATATTTTTAGAATATTTTTACAAGTATTTAAAATATAAAAATTTTGAAGAACTATATAGACACGCAATACGTGTGCTATATATTTAGGAAGGTCTGTAAGAGACCTACAAACCAATATAACCAGATGAAATTTTTACTGAACCGTTTTTGAAAAAATGAAATTGAAAAATGTTAATAATTTTGAAGGTTTTTTGCCAAAAAAGCTATTTGTTTTTTAAAATAGAATATCAAAATTATGCTCAAACGAAAGCCAACGTCTTAAGCTGTAGGTCAACAAAGAAATCACGAAAATCCACTGATAAACAGCGAAGATATCACGTGTCAAAGAAAAAATGTATCGCTATATAGCAATAAAAACAACGATTTTCGTATAAATACGAAAAATATCAAATATTTTCGCGTGTAAAGGCGCGAAGGTCAATAAATAGATCAAATTAGACACGTTTTCAAAAAAGTTCGAACAAAATCGCACAAAAATTAAAAATTTTGTATACAGTGTGACGTATGTTGTGTATGATTGGTGGAGTGTATGGCTCAATATAAACAAAATAAAATTATCCTTATTGCTAAGGTAAAACGGTCGAGATAGGGAAAACCGGCTTCGACATCCTCCCGGCCGTTGAATGCTGAAGAGAGCATTCAAGGAGACTCTTCATCCGAAGTAGGTAAAAGACAGATACGGTTTATCGCTCTCTTTATGGTTCCCTGTGAAGTGGTGATGTCTGCAACCCTAGGCACTCCATCGGCGCCCGGATACAGTTTAGACACGCGGCCTAAACGCCAGCATAAGGGTGGCTGATGGTCTTCTTTAATCAAAACTAGATCGTCTAACTTCAAATCTTTGCATTTAGTACGCCATTTCGTCCGCTGCTGCAACTCTGCAATGTATTCGGTAGCCCAGCGCTGCCAGAAGTGTTGCTTGACTTGCTCCAGGC
The DNA here is from genome assembly GCA_905146925.1 of Autographa gamma. Lineage (NCBI taxonomy): Eukaryota > Metazoa > Arthropoda > Insecta > Lepidoptera > Noctuidae > Autographa > Autographa gamma. The sequence continues at coordinate 7,463,106 of LR989858.1, forward strand.
GCTGGAACTGGTTGAGGCGATTGGTGTTGCAGTCCGTGAAGCTTGGCGATGGTAGCGACGTTAGCGGCCTGCCTATCAAAAAGTGAGCCGGGGTGAGAGGTTGCAGGTCATTTGGTGAGGGACTGAGAGGACAGAGGGGTCGGCTATTGAGGATTGCCTCAACTTGTGCAAACAACGAGGAAAGTTCCTCAAAGGTTAAGTGTGCATTTCCTAGGATGCGTTTTATGTGGAATTTAGCCGACTTGACCCCGGCCTCTGCTAGACCATTGAAGTGAGGAGCGTACGCGGGAGAAAATTTAAACTCTATACCACGACGAGTAGCATAATCACAAATAGAGTCGCTATGCGAACGTAAAAAAGTAGAAATTTCTTTGGCGGCAGCAACAAAGTTGCGTCCATTGTCGCAATAGATAAGTTTGGGTAAACCTCTACGAGCAATAAACCTTTTCAAAGTTAACAAAAATGCGTCCTTAGACAATTCACTAACCGCTTCAAGGTGGATACACTTATATCTAAAACATATAAAAATACATAAGTAACACTTTGTTATTTTGCATCCTCTGCCTTTGCGGTCAGTGATTAAAAATGGCCCAGCAAAATCAGTAGCAACAGTAAAAAAAGGAAAACTAGCTTCTACACGTTCATTTGGTAAGTTGCCCATTATATTAGTCAATGTTTTCCCCTGAAATCTACGACACGTCGAGCAATTACGTACCACGCTTCTTGCTAGTTGCCGGCCTCCTATAGGCCAGTAGCGATCCCTGACAGATGCAAGAAGCTGCTGGGGTCCGGCATGTAGAAGTCGTTCGTGCTCGGCTTGAAATAATAATGTAGTTAGAGGATGATGCGATTTTAATAGTATGGGGTGCCTTTTATCGTAGGGGTAACTTGAGGTATCTATTCGGCCTCCCACACGAAGCAATCCTTCCGAGTCGATAAATGGGTTTAAGGATATAAGAGCCGCTTTAGTTGGTAGACTTTTATTGTTCTGTAGGCGACTTAGTTCGTCGGGAAAGGACTCTTGTTGGGCAAGCTTAGCGAGAGCTTTAATAGAATTTTCAAGTTCACAAACATGCAACATTCCTTTAATTCTATCATTCCGATTACGGAGGTTATAAATAAATCTTAAAACTCTAGCAAAATGTCTTTGTAGGGAATGCAATTTTTTAAATTTATGGAAGTCCACTAACGGTGCTGAAGGCACAACCTCCGCCGCCAAAACGGAGACCGTTTTGAGTTCGGGTAGATCTGAAAAATTAATAGATGTGGTGGAAGGCCACGATGATTCTGATTGCAAGAGGAAAGGAGGTCCATGCCACCACAGGGTAGGCTGACCTGCGGAAATGCCGTGTAAATCTATGCCTCGTGAAGCGAGGTCTGCGGGGTTTAGATCCGTGGGCACGTAGTGCCAAGATGTGGACTCTGTGAGCTCATTGATCGCTGCGACACGATTGGCCACAAACGTTTTTGTTTTGTTAGGCGTGTAGATCCAACCTAAAACTACACGTGAATCGGTCCAATAAAAATGGCGATGAATAGAGCAGCGTAGGGCCTTTGTTACAGCTGAGCTTAGTTGTGCGCCTAGAACAGCAGCACACAGCTCAAGCCGTGGAATAGTTGTCACCTTAAGGGGCGCCACACGTGCTTTAGCGCATAATAAATTTACTTTAGTGTCTCCTCTTGTATTGGTAGACTTAAGATAAATGCATGTTCCGTACGCTTGCTGTGAAGCATCGCAGAAACAATGCATTTCAACTATGGAATAATCATTAATTAAAATATGTCTCGGAATCTTTAGGTTTAAAATGTTACTTAAATTATTAGAAAATTGATGCCAAATAGTCCTTATTTCATTAGGTACAGGTTCGTCCCAGCCTAATTTTAGAGTCCATAACCGTTGTAGAAGAATTTTAGGTTTAATTGTAAATAGCGATAATAGCCCCAACGGGTCGAAAATTTTACAAGTAATGGATAGAATAGACCTTTTAGTAACATTGGTATCAGTAGGAGATTCAATCAGAAAATGCAACTCATCCAAAGTAGGGCACCAGCCAATACCTAGAGTGCTAGAGGCGTTACTTATTATTAAATTGTCCGCTTTACAATCATTAGTGGTTGGAAAAAGATTAGGCAGATTAGATCTATATTTTCTTAGGTGGAAACAACCTTTAGCTAGCTCGGTGGAAACTGAGCGCTGAATATAGCGTAGCTCATCTTCTTTATCGCTGCCAGTCAAAAGGTCGTCGCAATACATATCATTTTGAATAATCAATTTAATTTTAGGATCCATACATTCTTCTCCCAATTGCCAAATACACCTAGTGCTAAGGAAACTTGCAGAAGCAAATCCATAGGTTACCGTATTTAACCTTAGAGTACGAAGAGGTTTATTTTCCTGATCGCGCCACAGTATTAGCTGTAAGTCACGATCAGCCTCTTTAACGTTCACTTGGCGGAACATCTTCTCCAAGTCTCCGGACACGATGTACTTGTGCTGGCGAAATCGAACGAGGATGTTGAATAGGGAATCTTGAATTGAAGGTCCAACCATCTGAAGGTCATTAACCGATATACCGGAGGTAGTGCGAGCCGACGCATCAAACACAACTCTTAGCTTTGTGGACTCGCTCCTCTCTCTGATAACCGGATGATGAGGTAAAAAACAGGCATTTATAGGTCTTTGCGTAGGTGCCTCAGACAGATGGCCTAGCGCCGCGTATTCCTGGATAAATTCAGTGTAGGCTAATTTTAGATCAGGTTGTTTCTTAAAGCGTGACTCTAGGTTCAAAAACCTCTTCTTGGCTAGCTGATAAGAGTCGCCTAAGCAATCTCTATCATCACGAAGAGGGAGACTTACACAGAAACGACCATTACTTAGGCGCATTGAATTGGCAAGAAAATGCTTTTCACAAAGCCTTTCCTCCTTAGTGTAAGGTACGGATTCGGGAAAACCTTCTAGTTGCCAAAATTTGGCTACCTGATGCTCTAAGTTAGGAAAAATATCACTATCTTCCTTTAGGTAAGCATGACAGGCGCGAATAGATTTCTTAGGTAAACTTGTATTTGACCTTATAGGTATAGAGCCTCCAACGAGCCAACCGAATTTAGAGCTGCGTAGAATAGGTCCTTTATCACCTAAAGAGTGCTGTTGAGACCCTACTACGTCCCAAAATAGGTCAGCACCGATCAGCATATCGATAGGGGAAGACTCGTTGAAGCTAGGATCTGCGAGAGTAAAATTAGATAGATCGAGGCCCTTTATGTCAAAGTTAGATTTAGGTATATCCTCAGATATTTTGGGTAATACTAGGCAGAACATATTTACTTCAAATTGAGTATTATTTGATTGTAGACGAATCATACATCGTTTTGTATTTAGGTTAAGTTGACTATTACCAAGTGTAAATATGTCAACATTGGATGGTTGCGTAGGTAGACTAAGTCGCTGTTTCAGTGACTCAGTAATGAAGGAACACTGGCTTCCACTATCGAGGAAAGCACGTACCCCTGTTGATTCATTAGTTATAGGGTTGGAAACTTGGACGTTAGCGGTACACAGCAGAACTTGTGAACTATTTGACAGAGCAGACATTACGATAGACCTCTGGGATGTGGTTGTGCTAGACTCGGGTTTGTGGGAACTGTGCAATAAAGAATTGTGGCGTTTTTTGCAAGAACGACAGTGCCCGGGAAGGTTACATCTTTCCGCATTATGACCTGGTCTTAGGCAATTTTCGCACAAACGTAATGACGTCACTGTAAGTTGCCTGTCTTCGGGTGACTTTGCCTTGAACGTTGCACATTCAAAAAGGCGATGATTTTCCTTACAGACAAGACATTCGTAATTACGCTTATGAGTGGAAGACGTATTATCATTCGATGTGGCCAAAAAAGATTTAGTTGGAGTTTTGTTGGAAGATGAAGAAGAATTAGGGATCATATTTTTATTATTACAAGTCCTATCTTGTTTACTACGGCTCACGGTTTCTAAAACATCCGCACGGTTTCTCAAAAATGTAAAGAATTCTTCTAACTTCGGTATTTCGGATAAAGAATTTTTATGTTCTTCCCATTTATAAATTGTGCTGTTGTCTAATTTTGCTGTGACCATATAAATAATTAAAATATCCCACTTATCAGTAGGTAATCCAAGCGTGCCGAGAGCCCGTAAGTTTTTAGTGACATGGTCGATAACAAAACGTAGTGACTTATCGGTCTCTCGTACGGATTCAAATGTAAATAAAGATTTTAAATGGTTATTAATTAGTTGCCGTTTATTATCGTACCGATCGCATAAGAGTTTCCAGGCTTCAATATAATTTTTATCAGTAACTTCTAAATTAGTAACTACGCGAGCAGCTTCCCCTTCCAAATATGAGTTAAGATAATGAAACTTGTAAATATTTTTTATTTTATCGTTATTATGAATTAATGAAGTAAACGTTTCTTTAAACTCAAGCCACTTGTAATAGGTACCGTTAAAATTAGGAATCTTTATGACAGGTAGTTTAAATCCTAAAAATCCCTGATCATCATTACAACAAGAACGATGGTCGGTTGCATTAGAATAGGTGGATTCATTAAGATTAGGTAAAGAGTTTTTAGCTAATATAGATTTGGCAAGGGAAATGTAATGATCAAATTCTTGCTCGATAGTATCGCATGCTTGTATTTCGGAATTTATGCCTGGAACCTCCAACGACTCTAATTGTGCCTGCAGCTCGTCGAACCCCTTATATAAAATCTCAGTTCTTGATAACTTCATCTCACATTCTCTATTTTCCAAATCAGAAAGACTATCTTTAGTCTGTATAATATCTACATAATTTTTAAATCTAGTTAAACGTCCTTTAATATTGCTACGTTTCAAGATAAGTTCCTTTAAAAGTTTACTATCTTCGGACTTAGACTCCATTGTGAGATAAAATTATCTATAAGTCGCAATAAGTTAAAGTTAGTGAGTTAATTATATAAACAGAACAACAACAATACGGTACGCTCCTCGCTTCGTAATCTTGAAAACAGCCGGCGATCGCTGAACCGGTTTGACGCAGCTGATAACGCCGCACGCGCACGGCGCCGGCGATCGGCAGCGGCCGCGGGATCTCAGGTAGCCGCAGAGACAAAGGGTGACGTCACGCGATGACACCTCTGTGCACCCGTTGGGCTCGGCTGGAATGTTTATTTATAAAGCGCTAAATAGATTGTCAGAATAACAGTATTTAATGGATAGCGGGAGACGTAACGTTAAATTTGATTTGGAAAGTTTAATGAAGCAGGCATGAATTACGCAAATGGACAGAATGAGTACATAAGCTAATCAGTAATAATAAATTAACTTAGCGTCGTGAAGATCTTGGGTGATTAAGTAAATATAAGTTTATAATCGGCTAAATAGTGCGATCAGTGCGATAGTTGAGCGGTGCAATGACTTGCAAAAAATAACGGAATGTGTTTGCGTGATGATTAAGCAAGTAAGTAGGCTTGTCACAGCTTATGTTAAGCACAAAATAATGGCAATTAGGCTCTTTAGGTATATAATTGGGCAATAGAAAGCACACCTTTTTCGAGGAATCCAACCTGGCTATCTGCACAAATTGAAGTGGATAAAACTAGGAATAGTAAAGGAACGGGCTCACAGTTAGGCAGGCCGACGTGGCTGAGCTGGAGGCTGCGTGTAGTTCCGGCCGCTTAGTGTTGGCTGCTATGTAGGCGTGAGCGCCCTGATTCTTGAAGAATTAGAATGTTGCGGATTGGCAAAAGGTTATCTGGCTGCACGCTAGGCAATGTAGTCCACAACTGGGCTGCTGAAAGTAGTCCAAGCAAGCTCTTCGGTGCTGCGGTGCTCAACGTGGCAATAACCTTATTTTGTCCTTCCTTCCGCTAACCAAGGAAACTGCAAATCTTCCGAATTTACGCAGTGTCCTGTCACGGTCGCCACTTTTTGTTCGTGATGAACAAAAGGAAAGATTGGATTTTTGGGTTTTAGGCTTATAATGGTGAACTTAATAAATTATAATAGAATTGGACATGTGGAGTAGTCGCTTGAGTGCAGTACCAAACATGTATCTCTTGTGTATGTATATGATTGGATGGTTTGTGTGATGTGAGTGTGACGTATGTTGTGTATGATTGGTGGAGTGTATGGCTCAATATAAACAAAATAAAATTATCCTTATTGCTAAGGTAAAACGGTCGAGATAGGGAAAACCGGCTTCGACAGGTTGTAATCACAACATTTTCCATTGAACCAATGTTCTGGGAACTGACATCAACACCATTGTGTTTACCTTCCGTTAGTAACGCAGATTGTAATTTAATTAATAGTATATGTCACTTGTCAATAATGTGAGGGTAAAGCATAATAATATTTCATTCTTGTTTACAGCTCGTTTATTCGAATCAATTTACAGACACCATTTACATCTAGGTTTTTACCTACTTTATAGGGTTCAAGGACTTATTTTATAAGGAACATATCTACTATACATTTATCAAGTTCATTCAGTTTTCTACGACAGTCACATAAAGCTAAAAAAATTATACAATTTCTTTATTAATAATGTTATTACTCACAATTATTTCAGGGCGGCACGAGTTAAACGAAGTAGAGACATTCAAGAAATAATTTAAGTCATAAACAATTCGAATGATAAAAAAAAATTGCGTATCACACACGAAGATAAAGGTATAATTTAGATCACGTGAAAGTGTGCAATAACGCTTCAAATAATGGCCTGTCTCACTCAATCTTGTTGTAGATACTTAATATTCATACAGTCAGTAGAGGTCTAGTTGTGCACCGTAAGAATTAATGCACGAACAGTTCTAAAATACCCTGGTCCCTGGTATTCACCCGGGAGAGCTATAAATTCTCTGTCAAAATGCTTCCTCGGTAACCGCCCATAGTGCACCTTTGGCCTGCACTTTGATCGAATGGCAGTGATAATTCGTATTTGCGAGGAAATTAAGTTTGAAATGAATTTCAAATAGCTACAGCGGTTCTTGCCGGAAGTAATTCGATTTGAAAATTTTAAATAGATCGGTAAATGAAGCAAGTGGGAACTAATTTAAATGTTTAAATTATTTGTATCTTGTTAAACTTCCGTTGCCTTTCTTGATATAAATAAGATAAAGCTTGAGTAAGACCGATAACATTGCGTTGACTGTTATTCTGAAATGCTAAATAAAAATAGTTTTATTTTAATGAGACTGAAATAAAGATATTCGATTCCTTTATTTACAAACGACTGTGGTGCCTGATCGTCTTTGATAAAGCGAGGCGAGCTTTGATAATGATCTCGAAGAGACATCAAGTCAAGTGTTTAGAATTAAGGCTGGTAGAAAGTTGTTACCACTAGATAACATCTAAACAAACAACAATAATATTAAACAGATGTTATTTCTACCATTAAACAAGTTATAATCATCCAAACTACAACAATGGAGATATTTCCACTCCTAATCGTAATACTTGTACAGATAATTGTGAAGTCAGTGTAAAAACAACAGTAGGTAGTATTTATCGTGGCATTGTGAACAAACGTTGTCTAAGATTCCAAGCCAGTTATGGTCGATTTATCTCTGGATCTGTTGCGGATTAAAACAAAGGGTAGGGTGCGGCGGATGACTTAATCTTGTGAAATACGGTCTGAGGAGGGGGCTTATCTTAAGTGAAAATGCGTACCAAAATATTAGCAACTGAGGTCCTTGCCTTTTTATTTCGGCGGCTTAAATATAAGCAATAAAAAACGTTTTGGGTACGTCGTTAATTTTTATGAGTGCGATTGTTTTTCCGCAGTCAGGGTCGGCATGTGGTGTTAACAGCGTTATGCGTTTAGGGTTTCCATCAGAGTGTAACGTTATTAAATCGGATGAATTGAGTTTCTATAGGGCTTAATTAATTTTCCTATCGGCTCTGAAATTTTGGAAACCGGATAATTAACGTAATAAATCTTCATAAAATTAAATCACCCCTTAAAGTTAATAGTTGGCGTTTAACCAAACGTAGTTTTATATCAAGTGTGCAAAATTACATGTGAGATAAGATAGTGGGGCCCCCGCTAAGCGAAGGAGGTCGTATATTCACGCGATCTCATTTCCCACACAAGGAGCTGATTAAGAAAACGCGCTCTAAAAAGTCTAACTAGGTGTAATAACTTTTAAGCGTCACCTACACCTGTTACTTAAATATTCAGAAATTGAATTTTCTTGAAGCTTTTTTGTAAATAAAATCCTAGAAAATTGTACAGACGTTATTGAAGTTTTATATCTGGAACGTTTGACGTTGATGAATCGAATCCATTCGATGAAATGATTCATTTATATAGTTTGGAATTAACTGGGTTGATGACTGGCCCTGAAATGTTCAATCTGAGTAAAGGGCGACTGAAGTACAAATGAGCGTGCAAATGAGTTATATATTTTTAGCAGAAATTTAATCTAGTATTTATTTAAAAAAATACTGTAATCTTTAATCTTTCCAATTTTTATCGGTTCGAAATACCCATTTAATTGCGTACTATAAAATAGAATATGTAAAATCAGCTGTTCCGAAAACAGATCGTAGAAAATAATTTACAATCTATTTGGAAGACTTCAAAGTGCAAGTGAGACAAATGATCAGTGATCTTTTCTTCTTTGTTTGAAAAATCTTCTTCGCACTGAGAGTCACAGACAAAAGTAATGGTTCCTCTTTGGATTTCTAGTTTAAATCCGATTCCAACGTATTGGTAACTTAAGAAGTTCCTTGAGGTGAGACTTAATACTAGCAAAATGTGTAAAATGTACATATTCGCAAACCTATCAAGAGATAAACGTCAATCTGTACAAGAAGTTGGCTCATTATGCTAAAGCCAAGATATCTGATTCAGAAACTCAATGTCTAAACTAATTAACGTCTTGAGATTTCCAATTTTGGTCCACATAAGGTTTGAAACGTTAGTAGGCGCACCACGTACGTTATGTAATAACAAGGACTGAGCATATAGCTGGTTGGCTTCGGTTGGTACATAAATCGTGTTACAAATCGCTTGGTTGCCTACCCCTGGCTTAATGGTGTGTCGAATCAGTTCTCTGGTCCTCGCTTGGGTGACGGATGCTTGTGTTGTGGATTACATAGTATCTAGTAGTATCTAGTATCTTGCGTGCGTTCTACGGTAACAGTTGAAATGTACCGGCGGTCAGCATTGAGATCTATTTGGCAGTAAGGCAACAGTGGTTAGGCGTTCGTGTTTTGTCTTGATATATGTCAGGTGTATTTGACCTTACACTTTTAAAAACGGAGTGTTTGGGTCTTGCTGTATTTCAGGGTACTATTTACGTAATTTTGATGTTTGTGTGTCTGTTTGCTGCTTACATAATAAACTTGATTAGAGACACATCTCGTAAAGCTAATAATTAATCAATTAAGTGTTTTTTAAATACAATTTACTTTATGTAACGCTGGCTGAGACTAGTTACTAAAAAGGATTGTAAAAAAAACTATATCTTAAGTAAAAATAGATTATATTTTAGAATGTTACAGCTAAAGATAAGTTAAACGTTTTCATGTGGTTTTCTCAACCGATCATGTAATTACGTTAACCTTACGTCACAGCAATTTAAATCTTATTTACAGGTAATAAGATTTAATTTTGTAAATAGCTCGTTATATCTTTTTCTTAAACAATAATTAGCATAGCTCTTAACTCAGTAAACTAATTAAGTTGTCTGAGGTCTGGCGGTATTTCCGTTGAATCTTGTGTGCTATAGAATTGTAAGAAGTGAAGATTTTCAATGATAATTAGTATTCATCTTATTTTCTACTTAAAATATTTTGAACGAAAGCCACTTAATGTTTCTTGAAACATTTAGTTTGAAGGCAACTTTTAATAAATTTGGGTTTAAGGCTAGGTAAACTGAAATTGGGGTCTAGATTTATTGGCATGATAAATGTCAGTAATTATTTAAAAAAGCTTCATAGTAAACAAAAATAGGTGATTAAAATAAAATCTCAAGATATACATGTTATTAAATAATAATTGCTTTAGAAAAGAGGTTTTCAAAATGGAACCTCCGGGGATAAAATCCTACTAAGAGCTCGCGACAAATTGAAAACCAGTGTGTACACCGCTCAACCACAGTCGTCAAATAAGTAATAATTTTTGCTTAATATATTCGCGTTTATCTGAATCAATAACTTCCTATGGGAGACGTTAATCACTATTGCTGCATATTGTTATTTGGGTAACGTCGCCTGTAATTCCATTAAAGCCACAATGAACCCGTCTGTGTACAAATTATGCGGCAATCCAATCCATATTGTCTTACTAATTGAAAGACAGTGACAATATCGGCCATGTTCAGCGCTGGCAATGTCTCTTTATGAGGTAAAGGCATTGTGTATGTGTTAATTATAATTGTATTAGTTGCATTGCTACACGTGTACGTAATATGGCGGTAGATGAGGATCTCTGCAGGCATCAGAGCATTGTAACATAGGTACAAAGAATTTAATACATTCGCCTTAAATCATAAAGTTGCTGTGACGTCAGCTGTTATTGTGAAAGCTTATAAATTACCTAAGCCATACGATTCTATATGAATTCCTGGAATAAAAAGTATAACTCAATTTAGCGTTATACTTAATTAAAACTGCATAACATAATTGAGCTAAACCTGTACTATGTGTTTCTGTTTAGGTCCGTCAAGTACGCTGTTATGCAACAAGGCCCCAATAAAAGATTACTTTGGTTCAACATTCAACTCTAAATGGTTACGTTACAGTCAGATGTGGAACAACATATAGTGGTGCATTATTGCATGACGCCGTCCTCAGTGCTTACAGTATTGGACTGATAAATCACGCCTTGGGCGGTCTAGTGGTTGGGCTCTCTGCAGTAGTCAAGAGATAACCGTTTGATTATCGAGTGTACGAAACAATGGTGTTACAGTATCAAAACTGAACATTTACTTTTACTAACACAACATTTTTATGTAGGTAATTTTTATTTTTTCTGCCGGCTTTTAGAGATTAGTTAGCACCTTTTATGAGTATTTTTATTCTATCTTTTATTAGTACCCTGAAGCAATTTTTGACTAAGTTTTAAAACCCAAAGTAAAAAAATCTAAAACGAACTCAATTTCCAAAAAAACTTTGCACTAAATTCGCAAGAGTGACAAAGTCCATTAAACCGCTATATAACTAGTAACTACACGTATATATAATAGGAGTATTTTATTAGTGCATTGAAAAAGTTAAAATCTACTACTGAATAAAAAAAAATTGTTTGGCCTTCAGACATTAAAGTTCCTTGTTTTTGTAACATTCTTTAACTAGCTTATTGCACTAAAGTAAAAAAAACATACAAAATAAACAAGCCTGTAGCCGTACCTAACGGCATTTGACGGTAAATCGATATAACACTAACATGTTTCTAGTGCTTGTGGGACCCTTTGTCATAATGTTAATCTACTAAAGTACCCACCGTTCATCTCCAAGGTTACATAGACAACAGCGGTCAAGTATAGTCTAGGTAACCACTCTTGACATATCGAGACCGCACCGAACTCTTAGAACCACTTAAATTTATATAAAAAAATATTTATATAGTCACTACATTCTTAGATATCAAATAAAGAGCCCTTTACTAAACAACCTCAAAACTGAAACTTGGATTTGAATTTCAAACCACAAGTGATTTTAAGAATTTCAGTAACGTTTTTTCTTCGAAAGCCGCCTGCCTGGTCCTTAAATATAAATATATGTCTAATGGTAATAATTTAAAGCAAATGACGAAAAGAATACACACTTATTTACTATTCCTCACTGATCTAATGTGACAATCATTCATTACAATACATGAAATCAGTTCTTATATCTAAGTTTCAGGCACTGATTAATGTCCCACCACCAAGGCATCCACTCAACAATGCACGACTCACGGGGAACACAATGACGTCATCCTTATCAAGAACAAAACTTCCAAACTACGAACCCATGTTATCACTTGATCAAACTCAAACCTTCTCAAGTGACGACGGGAATAAATCTTGAGTTAGGAAGCGTAATTATCATATATTCACTATGATCTACGATGCAAATAAGGGTGACGTGTCGACCCATGGACCCATTAATAATTATCAGGCCTGAGTACAAGTACTGCATAATTGATTCGGAGATAACCGTTTTGAGTGATTGTTGGTCCGCCCCAGTTTGTAGTACATACATATTAGACGCAGATAACTTAAGTAACTAAATTTAAGATATTTTGGACAAATAGTAAAATACTGACCATTTAGTCGTACAGTCCATCACGTGACAAAAAATATTAGACAAGTTCTTTTACCTACCCGTAAACAATAAAACACAAGATAAATTAGAACAACTAAATACGAGCCATTTTCTTATTATTTAACCGATCGACTAAATTTATATTTAATTTTGTTAATGAACGTGCCTATTAATTAGTACCTATGTAATGCAGTAAGAAGATCATCGAAAAACCTTTTGATTCGGTACTCAATAACATTTGACTTTTGATATTCAAAACCGCTACGATATAATATCTGAGAGGTATACAATAATTCTTGATAGGTAAACGACCTTCAGAAAATCGGTAATGACGATCCTTTCCTAAAAAAGTTATGCGTCATGGCACACATTTCCTAAACACGTACCGGTAACTTAGAAGGAAAAACCTAAACGATGAAACAAGAGTAGACACTAAAAGAAAATCACAACAGTAAAGTGTTATCTTAAGTAAGTCTATTACCTATTTAATACTATCTTTAGTACCTACTATGGCTATCGGGATTAACTAAATAGGTACCCACAGCAGTACTTGTTCTATCTTCCTTGGTAATTCTCATTGCGTAGGTTTAAATTTCTAAGAAACGATATTGTTGGCTAATAACTACTTGTCCCAAGAAAAAATAGGTTTCCTTTATGGAACTTCCTGAAATGCTTTCTAAGTACAACCTAAACCCTACATTTTTTTATTTTTTATTTATTTTTATTTATTTATTTAATTCAGGCAACAAAGGCCCATATTAAAATACAATAATACTATACACAAATAACAAAATATAAAATACTATACATAAACAATTAAACTATATAAACCTAATATACATAAACAATTAAACTATATATATCCCTAAGTAATACGTATTTCTTTATGTTTGTATTATAAAGTGGGTATGTATCACATAATCCTGTATGTATTACATAGGGCGTTTATATTACGTCAGGCAGTATGAAATACGTACCCTTTACATGTTCGTCTCCTGGTTCTAAACTCTCTCCTTACCAATTTTCAGCCAAATCGGTTCAGGCATTTATAAATAGTGTAACAATCAAGGCTTTTTTTTTATTTCGTGTAGTTTGCTGTAACTAAGTTCGCCTTCCACGCACCGTCTTCGTAATAATACTTTTCGGTTAATTCGACTTGAACTATGTTACGAAACATACCTAGAAGGTTTGAAGCATATCATAGGCTTTCAACAAGATAATTGGTGTTTAGTTTACGAGTTAGATGGAGGCAGCTTACATAGCTTTAGTACATACCAAGAATTCTGAAAGCAAGACTAAACGTAGATAATTGCTGAAACATTAATTTACTCAGAAAGTTTCTTATAGTTCTTATAAACTTAGTCGTGAACTTGATGGCAGATAAATGTTTGTAATTACGATAATTATGTAATTAAGATTTGTTATCTATTTTTATCGGCAATTATAAAGTTGTTTGTTTTATCGTGAAGCAATGTTAATGTGGCAGAAAATCTCCATAATTTGGACAGCACTGTTCTACTAACTTTAAACTATACTCTGAAGTTTTATATTGATGTTATATAACGGGTATTAGCGCGTGTTTTGTTAGTTTTACGGCATAATATAAGCCATAGGTCACTATTTATATTAATTTTCGCTTGCTTAGGCATAGTTAACTAAGATGATGAATAAATAGAGGCTAAGGCATGTAGTGTCTTTCTAATTATTTACTTGAAGATAAGAACTTGCTTGATTCACGAAAATAACAGGCCTTGTTTAATTAGTAGGGATTGTCTTTTCTTTCTTAGAATGACCGACGAAATTTATTAACAATCAAGTAAATTATTATGAACAAAAAACAAAGTAATTTTCATAATACGCCAATAAATTATTATTTTCAAAGGATTTCCCTCTTCCAAAGTTAGAAATTCGGACAACCTTTTAAGCCTTTCTGTGAAGTCAAGAAAGTCTTCTTTGATGTGTTTTGAAACACTTAGTTTTTTTCTTAATTTTTTACCCGTGTTTTAATTTACGAAAGGATTGAAAAAATAATTAACTAATAGATATTTTATTTATTAAACTTTAGTCCAGCATCAAATGGAAAAATATTATCAAATTTATAATTAATAAAATACTCAATAAGTAAAATAGTACAAAAATCCGTGTCTATCTCTTTTGTATTAACAAAACAATACACTCCAGCAATCTTTCACAGCTAGACTGTTTCTTTAGCATCAAACTTTAACATTAAATACACAATAGATAATACTTATTAAAAGATATTGATTGCAAACTAAATAATAACAGTCAAGCAGACAATGAAAAGACGAGTCGATACTCATTACTCTCGGTAATTTATCACAGCTCTTATGTTGATAACAAATGAGTGCCTAATATTGAGGTGATTTATTATTGTACAATCGATTTACATTTATCGTTGTGTTGTACACGATTTGATAAAATCGATCGTAGTGGTCCGAAAAGTTCAAACAATGATCTCTAAGGTTACACTAAGTATATTATTTTTACGTAATTTTAGCACGACTGCCATGTTTGTCTGCCTTACATCCAGGTGTCTCCTATTTACTTAAATATGTCATCAACCCAACTTGCTGTCGGTCGTCACAGTCCAACAAGCGGAAATTTTATATTAATTATAAGTTTATGTGTCAATAAGGTATGTTATACCTAAATTACAAAAATGATGCTTGATGACACAAAAATAAAATAAAGTGATCCATTAAAATTATTTTGCTTAAAAATAGAATTACTTGGTTAAATAACACATTATAATTATTAAAATCAGCAGATATTTTTTAATCATTACATTAATTATGTTTGCTTGTATAAATTTAAGTTATGTAGGTATAGGTAATTAGCTGAGATATGAAATTAACTTTTGCGGTAATTACTTCGTTAAGAAGCTACTGTGTTCTAAGAATCAATTCGATGTCTACTCAAGGTTTGACGACAAATTCTTGAAATTCGAATAATTATAATTATTAGATTAGATACCAAAATATAATTTATACATTAAGGTCGTAATCATATTTCACAGAATCAGAGCGTGTCTACCTGAAGCATAGACTAAACATATACATAGACTGCTACTATCGCTTGTTTCCCCTTGTGCCGAGCGAGAACACTTTTTAGTCTGTATCTAGTACATTCGTTTACTGAATTAATTTAATTTTCGCGCAACGAGAAAATTATATACGAAAATATCGATTGTTTTGTCATAATTAGGAAAATATTAGTGTTTTAGATAGATTTTTTAAAACGGCAAGCTCCATCTTCATGCAAAATTCACGAAAAAACTAGTTCACACTAGTGCTCACGGTTCAAACTCTGATAGGCTCACTCTATAGTTTCTTATGGATACTCTAAGACCTGAACGTCTTGTGGCATAATGAGACATATTTGATCTTTGTTCTGAAGGAGTTTGTGGAATTAATATCACTTTCCATACACTTAGGCAATTGTTTGATTCTTGGTTAATTAGGTAGGTAATGATATAACATTCGTTTGTTATTATCATACCCGTAAATTTTATAAATTTTAACCAACGAATGATACATTGTATGGTTGAGTAATTAACTGTAGTCAGTTCATATTTCTGTATGTACATGTATAATGTTCGTTTATAATGCTCGTGACAATTATCTACAATATCAGAGTTATCAAGTAAATAATTGATACAACTTGCTCATAATACTTTATTATACATTCTTCCATCCTTTCGCGGTATAAATTTGATGTTAATATCATCTTTAGGTACATGTATGAGGACCCTAGGGTCGAACTGCAATGTTTCTGGCATGCCATCAGCCAGTTTAATTCTATAACTCTTGAATATTGTCACCAACCCTGCTAACATCTGCATTTTTGCAAACCGTAATCCTGGAATTAAATATATTTTTTTTATAATTTCTTCATACCATAATTAAATTTGTGTGTAGTTATGAAAAAATGTGGAACCTAAACGGACTTTACTCCTAACATTCTGAAATTGGTCGGAATAATAAAGCCAAGGCAGGAAATTAACCTATATTTTTAAAGCTATTAAAATATTCCCATCACGCTTGGAGCAAATTGGTTGTGCCATCTGTGGCCAGCCTTTAGTAGACTAGAAATAGTGCGAAATTGAATAAATAGCTCACCAATACAAAGTCTCTGTCCTTCTCCAAATGGCATATAGGTGAAAGGCTTAATGTTTTTCTTTGCTTCAGGTAGAAATCTCTCTGGCTCATAAGTATCGGGTTCAGGAAAATAATTTGGGTGTCGTTGAATGTGGTATACCGGTATGTGTATACGCATACCTTTATCTACCTTAAGACCTGAGGGAAACGTGTATTCTTCCATCACCTCACGAGTCAAATTTGTTTGTGGCGGGTGCAATCGCAAACTCTCATCGATACAAGCTTCAAGGTAAGGCAACTCTGTTACAATACTGTAGTCTAGCAAGTTGTCATGATTATCCAAATACTCGTCTACTTCTTTTAATACCTTTCTTTGTATTTCTTCATTCTTTGCTACTTCAAACAGAGTCATAGCTAGTGTTGTCGCTGACGTTTCATACCCAGCTCCCAAAAACGAGATGCACTGTCCAGCCAGAAGATCGTAGTCAACCTTCATTGATACTGTTTGAGTTTCCCCAGTTTTGTACGTCATTATACTTTCCCCTGTTATGTATTCACCCTTATTTAATGTTAAGAGGAAATCGATAAAATCGTTTCTCGGACTCGATTTAAAATCTCGCTGTTTAAAAATTCTACGAAGCAAATCTATAAAGAAATCTGAAATGGATTCCGGATAAATTTGTAATCCTAATTTATAGAAAATATTAGGCCAGATAGCACGACTTATATTTTTAATGCCCCTTATAGTTGATCGAGCGAATATCTGTGCACCCATAATTCTGTATGGATTGAATTGATAGCCCTTTTGCATACCGTTCGTTTCCACGCCAAATGCACAGGAGCCGATGCAATCCATAGTAAAACGGCACATTAAACAGTTTGCTTCTATGTAATCGGCAGCCATACAATCCTCTTCTAATAAACTTTCAAATACACGTGAACATTTATCTATTAAGGGAAACATGTTTTTCATTTTTGCAGTCGTGTACAACGGCGTCATATTTTGGCGTATGACCCTCCAGCTATCTCCATGTGTGAAGAATATATTTTTGGTTATAGGTTCCTTGTCAGTGTATTTTGTGACTTCTCGCCCGTGGAAATAATAAAAGTCTTTTGCCAGAATAAGCTTGATAAGTTCTGGATCTTGTACTATGAGTGTCGGCTCAGTGCCGTAAAATGCTCCGATGTATGGTTCATTAGGAAACTTGGCACAAATCTTGCTAACAACGTTTCCTACAAAGGTTTTTAGTAGTATAAATTCTCCATAGTTACCAAGTAATGGCACGGGTTTGAGATATGGCACTTTCTTTTTTTCCCAATAGTCAAACTTGTATTTCGAAATTTGATACAAAACAAAGATTATTAAAAGTATGAAGAATAATATCCACATAGTTGCTTTATTAGCTTGAAATACGAGTGACACAGACACAAATGGTTTTAAAATTACATATTTTTCGATAATATAGCCACTTCTGTATACATTAGGTACATAATTATCTGAATAAAGTAACCACGTTTCTGCAGTTAAGTGGGACCAGACTATGCGTCAATGTATTATGAACTCGTTTTAACCTTTGCCTAGTGTTACATAGTATGTAGCTTTAGTTTGAAATCTTTATATTAGTTAAGCAGTAGGTTATTATAAAGCTGAAAACTGCATCCCAAAAAACCTCTTACAAAGTCCTAACCCGACTTTCAAGTCTAAATCAAAATGAAAAAATCTTAAAAATTTTGAAATTATTCATTTATAATATGATTTCTTGGACATCTTATTCGACGAGTCATAAAACAAGATTAAGATACCCAAACAATAAGATAAGGTTAAAAATAAAAAGGCACGTCCGAATCTCCAGACACTTACATAGATATTTAATAACAGATAACTTTTTGCTTCTCTGCTGACCTTCAAACCTTAACCTCTGATGAAAATAATGCAGAACTAAAATTCACATACAAATATTATCATTATAATAACTCTCAGATTTAGTCTGTATTTATTCGTATTCGAAATAGCACTCCTATACTCGTAAATAAGGTGCATAATTAGTATGACTTTAGTTGAAATAGAGTGGTTTGTTAAGTTCGATCGGATCCGCTATAAACCATTTCAATTCATCTAAACAAAATTATCGGTTCAAAGATTTTGGGTTCTGCTTCCAGTATTACCATATTTATCCAGATCATCATCTCCCTGCTCTGTTCTTAATCATTTGGGGTCGGCGCATTGCGTATTCAGCTTCCATTCATCTCTACAACTCGTCATCTCTGCATTCACTCCTTTTTTACCGTATCATCTTTCACACAATCCACCCATCTTTTTTTTTGGTCTTTCTCTGCATGGACGAGTATCCATTCACAGTCCACTCATAACTCGTCTAGTTAAGCGATACCTTATAAATATATAGACCGTATTTAGCCAGAATTCTTTTATTATTTAGACACAGTAATAAAGAAGAATTATTGCTCAAATTTTAAATAACTTTGCATTAAATCTGACTACACGTGCGCTAAAACGTTCATCCGCAAATATTAGGTCGCTCAAAAATGTGTAGGTACACCTACCTTTATAACTTTCTATTGATTTAACGTCCCTTTTGGGCCCCAACGTCCGATCTTTGATTGACATCGGTTTAACTTTCCTCACATTTATTTTCTCTTTTACCTTTTTGTGCCAACGAAAGTTTTATAAGTTAAACTTTTTCAAATATCAAATTAAAGATTGAAGGCCTCATCAATATCAATTTTGTAGTTTTATACATTTTCTTTTAGCTGGAAATAATGCTAAGTCAAAGAATAATAGGTATATTTTTTGTACATAACTGAATTCACAATGTTCCTTAATAATTGGTTTTATTTCTTTGAACTTCACAGATTGAACCATGTCAATTAATTGTATACCTTTTAATATTTGCTGTATTTTTGGTTCTGCAGTTTAACGGCTAACACTTAAAGCACTAAGTTATATGCAGGTTGATTGTTTTCTTGCTAGACTCGATTATGTTCTAAAACTCCTGCATCTAGTTTGCAAAAGTTCATACAGGTTACTTCTATCTAAACTTGGAAGCTTTTCAATTGCGTGAGACTAAGTTTGCAATTAAATGGCTCTGAGGTGTGCTGCCGTTAAAGTTTTTATTATACGTAAGCAAGCAATTTGTGTGCGAGAAACGGGTTGCTATGAAAAAGCACTTTCATTTACAAAGTGTCAAAGTACTGCAACCATGAGGTCGTACTAACTTAACTTGAATTATACTTGCTAATGATTTCGCACTGGAGCTTAGTATTTTTTCTTTGAATAAGGATTACTTTAGATTTTTTGAGATTTAGATTAAACGTGGCTCAGACAACAGATTTGTCTTGATTGATTTTCTGTGGATTATTGTGGATTTCGGCAGTGAAGTGTTTACGAAGCTGTATTTTCTTTGGCGTTTTTAATTTGAATAAGAATTATTTTATATAAAGAAACTATATTAATTGGTGCAAAGGATGGCATTTTTGTAGTGGGCGAAATACTGTTTTTAAATGGACAGAAATACAATTTATGTCATATTTTTCACATTGTTTCGCGGTCACCTTGAGTGACATACACATAAATTACGAGAGGATAAATAAAAAAATGTACATATCAAACCCTGAAGAGTTAACTTCAACGGGTTGAAGTTTGCAGAAAATCTCAGATAATTTGAAGAAAGTTAACAGAAACTAGAACTGATATATCATCTGTTTGATATAATCAGAGTTTTACAGCTGGATATATCAAAATATGATTTATATGTCGAAGCGCCGATGCAGTCATTCAATTTGACTCGTTCTCTTACGTTAAGGAAAGTTAAGTATTAACTTGGGGATGGTTACTGCGGAGTAATGACAGTACTATACGAATGACAGTACTGTACGAATGACAGTACTGTACGAATGACAGTACTGTACGAATGACAGTACTGTACGAATGACAGTACTGTACGAATGACAGTACTGTACGAATGACAGTACTGTACGAATGACAGTACTGTACGAATGACCGAAAGACAGTTTCTTATTTGTTAATCACAGAGAAAAAGGAATAGGTGAACAGTGATGGAGGAGCTAGCGGCTTGACTTTTTCGATGAGGTCCGGAACGACACGGTACGCAATTAATCGGCGCTAAAATTCCTGCTCCTAACGTTCTAAACAGCAAAGATCATAAACATCCGTGATTAGCCAGAATATTTAGTGTTCTTTATCTTGTGAACAGACGATTACAATCGTTAACCAAAGTTTGTGTCTTCCATGATGTCTTTACCATCCGGTGACAAATCCCCGACATAACAATATATGATTCAACCATATTTGCATAAGATAAGGTTCCGAAAGGTAATAGTCAGATGTGTCACACAAAATCTAAAACGGTGGAACAAAATCTGTATGCTACATTAAGCTTATAAACCCACAAATGTCTTTAAATGCCTTTACAATATTGATATTTATAGAAACAAAAAGTTATAGCGACACAATAAATAGTGTGGTCGGACAAAAGTTAATCAAATTTTCCGAAAGGACTAGTTACAAAGACAATCTTAGATCGGGTCCCTAGAGGGATGTATTATATTTTTATTAGCAAGACGGACAAAATGATTGTATTTTTTTGTTGACGGTATTCTTTCTATCTCGGTATTTATATATAGAAGCAATAAAGCTTAGATTAGACGTTCAATCTAACTTTGTCCGACTAAGTCTGTAGCACAAACTATTCGGGAGTCGCTCAACTGTGGACTCTCTGTTGTATGACGTGGCAGAATTGATACGAATGTGTGCTCCTAACCTATTGTTACATTCTAGCGATCGCTTACAATTGTAGTCTGACAAATTGGATCTTGCAATGACGGAAGCACTTAATATCTATGATGAAACTTCTGTCCTTAGAAAGATTGCGCTTCAGTTCATCTAACGTATTCTGATTACCTAAGTCTTGAGTTCTATCAAATTCTCTTTAGTGATTCTTGAATCTGCTTCAAAGTACTCCCAAAAGACTTCCGTATTTAGTACCTATTTACCTTAAAGGATATAATTTAGTTAGTCGTAAATTACGAGGATCGTATCTTAGCCGAAACGCTTTTTAGTTTCACGCCATTTTTTACTGGCAATGGCTGTGCAGGGCCTTTTAGAAACACTTTTGTAAAAGTATTTTGCTTTGGAGAGATGTTTTTCCTTAACAAAAAAGGGAGGTAGCGATAATTATTTATACTTGAGACAAAGATTTTGAAAAATCACAGTCCGTTTCGCATGATAATCGTGTTTAGATGAAACAGAAATGTTTTCTGTATTTTTAGTCTTGGCTCGCTTTTTACGTCTCATCTGAATTTAAGCTGCGATTAAGGAATTTTTGGACTTGTATTCAAGGCGGAATGGTCGGCGGGTGGCTCAAAATGTATCATTGAATTGTGTACATTTACTTAAAATCAGGTGTCGGAAACTGCTATAAATATATTCTCGCCTGTGCCAGCGGATTAGTTTAGTGGCTGGATTGTAACTGGTTTAATTTATAGCGTCGACGGGCACTGTTAATAACATTGATACAGAAAATTTGACGTCTCAACAGTTGACTCGAAAATAGAACGATGTAATTTGTTTGCTGACAACTCTACCACCATTTTCGTGAAATAATTAATACACCAATGCTTAGAGTGATGAGTTATACTATTTTTATTATATTCGCATTGTGTGTTTATTATTTATCTTTTCATAAGGTTGAATTAGATTTAATTTATGTATCACGTATAGCCTGTCCTTCAATACTCATCCGAATGGATACATTTTGTATTTGAAAAAATACTCAAAAAATAATAATATGAATATGCTTTTATAACCTCAAAACAAACAACTAGAAACATATTTTATACTTCCTATTAAGCAATTTACTGAACTCCTTATCCGGGAAATGGTCAGTTATGCATATTTACGTAATACGGTACTGTAGCGTTACAAGTGCATACTGCATAGTGCAGTATTGCACAGCTCTAACAAAGACCGTCCGACCATTGTACTGGCTCGCTGCAGTGCCACCCGGAAAATTGGATATGTCGTCGCAAAACATACGATTGCTAGATCCAACATATTTCAGGAAATTTTCTGAATCAAATAACAGCCCGCGTAATAGGACATTGTGACCGGTTACGGCATTATTAAAAGTAAATCGAGTTCGAAGACTAAACATCGTTCAAGGAAACGACACAAAAGTTTTACCATGTAGTTTTTATGTCTATTTTTTTTCCTTTACACTAGCATTCCAATTTTAAACGGGTGTGTTTAACACAAATAATTGAACATCATAACATATCATCACGCCTGTATCCCCGAAGGGGTAGGCAGAGGTGTACCAATGTACACCTACAGTTCGCTGATATGTTTAGGTCCCATGTAATAGGAGGCGAACCTATTGCCACTAACCGGGCACAAATCCAAACTCCGACCTGCTACTGAGAATCTCATAGAAACAATTGAAGAACGCATTTTTTCTTCTTTTCCTATTTGTTCCAAGTTTGAATGAAAATCCAGCCATTATTTTTTTTGGAGCTCAGTACAATTAAGTTTATGCGTGACCTTTGTTCTACTACACGTTTTAGGACAACTAAAACAAAAAATATCATAAGAATAAAATAAAGCAGACCATAAAACATAACTTTTGTAGGAGTTATGGTGTCGTTAAGATGATTAATGTAGCCTCGGAATCCCGGCTTGATTGGCATAAACTGAATTTAACTTACTCTAGAGTAAAGTTCTTAGTTGTGGTTGGATAATAAATAGACGGCGTTACAGTTGCCGTTCATACTTAATGAATACTTCTGGTTGGTGTTATCCTTCGCAATCAGTTAATGGTAGTTTGAAGAACGAGTGTTTAATTTTATCTCGTTGTAGTTTTATTAAGTTTATGGCGCAGATTAGATTTATACTATAAATTGTATAAAGAATGGTTGGAATGTTAAATCCCCTACCCATACGTGTAGTGTTTTTGGGATTCTACACTACAAAAACAATAAACTTTATATTTGATAAATACAAAATAATCTGGATTAGTACACAAATTAAAATTAATGAAAATAAACTGTAGAAATATTATGTTTTTATTACAACTCCCGCACTTCAAAATGTTATCCGCGTAATACAAGTGGTTTCATAAACGTTAAATTCAGATACAAAAACATTAAATACTACAAAAAATAAATTAAATTAACCGCTCACTTTCCAATTAAATTTGTTCATATCGCAACCAAAGAGGTTCTAATCATTATACGAGTGATCGCTTTTATTAACTCGAACTCGAAACTCGAAACTCGACCTGCACTGAAGTTAGGAACAAGAGAAGTTGGGCGAGTCCATTAATCATGTCACCTGCTACACGTGATATTGGAGCTATCGATGCCCCAATTTACTGATAATGAACCAAGTTAGATATAAAAGGTCATATTGTTAAACTAATGGGAGGTTCATTTGCATATTCGGTGTGTTTTGTTGCACGGTTGAAATGATAAATCTAATCTACGTTTCACAACTGTGTCATTGTTCCATATTATATATGTCATCGTTCCTCCAACCCTGCTCATTGGCGGCAAAAAATATTAAATACAGGTAAGTAAAGACTGTAATGTAACTCGAGTGCATAAAGGTAAACATAAAAAGATAAAAAAAAAAACTAACTCAGACATAATTTTTGTTAGACATTTTTCTTTTTGACAAAATATTTGGTCGGTTCAGCTCAACTACCAATATTGTGTTGTTTCACTTTAAGATTTTTTGGGAAAACACGAATACAATTCATTTATGTTACAGGCATAGTGACATAGTCCATAGAGAGCCTATCAGCTATTTGGGCCACTATTGTTTGGTGCAGAGAACCCATTTATTTTGAACATGCGGCTTTGAGCAATAGGTACTAAAAGCTCGATACAAGTGCGGCTGCGAGCCGTAACGATTTATCCGAGCGAACCGATCACATGTTCTACAAATGTACAGACGTTCAGACAAATCGATTACAATTTTTCTTTCGCCGTCCTAAGAAATATGTCTGGGAACTTATGAAGTGTAAAAAATGTCTTAATTCGAGAAAAACTTCGTAAAAAATAAAATGACAGTTAATTCAGATTTTTGGACGTAAAAATAAAGTATATTCTTCATTCCAGGAAAAAAAACTGTAATGAAATATAAAATTTAATTTTTAATCATTATGGTTAAAAATTTAATGTCTGTCGATAATATAATTACTATTAGGGATTTTTATTTGAAAAATCACGAAATAAAAAAATTGTCAATTCAAGAAGAACATTGTCACATTGCAGACGTAGAAACTATGTGTGAAGTATTCAGTCACTTCATATAGTGAACTAGTTATTCTTATTAAATATTTAGCAGTTAAACGGTTTGCGGAACTAGCTATTGTTATCTGCTGTTAGTCTCAGACGTATGAGGAGTATATAAACACTAAACCGATTATTTAAAGTAACGAGAAGCTCGTCTTATTTAGCGTAAACGCTGCCCAACTACTGTCAAAGTTTAAATAGTGTGCAATTATGTAAGTAGTTGGTTGTTGTTTGCAAACGTGCGGATAATTTGATTTGAACGGTTAAGTTGTTGTTAGTGCTTAGGGAGGCTTCGTATCGTTATATAGTCGTTGTAGGACATAGAACGCCGAATAGCCTAGTGGGTAATACACGTCACCTTGCCGAAGCATACTGAGTGATGTGCTCTGAGTTCGATCCCTGCATGTATCAAATATTTTTGTAGATTCGAAAATAAGTGTTTTATTTCTATGTGTGATTACCACGACACAGGGTTTATAAATGGCGGTATCAACTCATTTTAGAACCAACTCATTTTTTTAAAGATTCCTGTCGTAAGCAATTATATATATAAGACATGAAATATAAACGTTTTCCTTTTACAAATTACAACTTCAGTTTGAATAATATGCTGGGCTTATTTATTCATGACAATGTTTTCTCGCAATTATAGCGACGGGACATAAGATTAAATTCTCTGTCTTAATCAACCTTAATTAAGACAAGTCAGGCTCTTAACAGCTCGGAAAATACGAAAGCGAACAGAAGCTTTGTCGATTCTCTCTTTACCATTCAGCAAAAAACAAGAAACTAGGAAACAGGTAATAAAAAATATTATTTATCTTACGTAGAGACGGGCTACTGGCTTTCCAATAAAACCTTGAAATCTGGTGTGGAAGCTAGATCGTCGTGGCAGTAACAAATTGATCTGTCGCAGGATCTATTAAGGGATACAACCTTAGTGCTTTTAACATTCAACAACGAATAGCTTGATAGAAACATAAATTGAATTTGTCGTTCTAAATATAGAATTAATTTTTGTTTCTGACATTTTATAAATAGTTCTAGTAGCAATTGTATTGTAACCTCGATTGAGTCAGTGACATTTCGAGCTGAACGAAGGAATTTCTATATTTACAAAAGTTATTTTATTTCCCTTTGAAGTCAAATAACATTTCTAAAAATATCCTAATTTGTTTTACCGTTCCTTTTTATAAAATCTTCGTGGAAATATGATTTACTGCCTAAAAGGTTGCTTGCTGAACAGATTTAGTCACAAAGATATCACCTAGAAATCTGGTCCAATCAGAAAATTTATACCTGGTCAGGTTGACGCTATCCTAAAATAAATAGTCTTTGTGGACCAAGGATATTGATGTAATAAAGGCGCGATGGAAGGGACCGGAATGTGGAGTCATTTTTCAAGACATTTTCCCGCCAAATATCTAACAACGTAGCCTCGTGTTTGTAACACAAATAATTGAAAATTGATCCCTTTCAATCAATTGATTGTTTTTGTTATGTATCCAATATAAAATACTAGTAAGTAATAAAAACAAGCTTATAAGTTGATAAATGAAAAAATGGTGTATTTAATTAGTTTGTTATGGTTTATTTTCACAATTTATTGTTTTAAACCAATTTATAGCTTTCGTCTGACCACTATAATAAAAATTGTGGCTTTTTAATTTTGTTATTACGTTACGAAATATTGTAAATGAACTGCGCAGCAAATCATTAACAAAATGCTAAACCACATCATTGGACCCGCGCGGCCGCGGTCTACATTGTGAATATGTCAAAGATAACTCCAACATTTACATATTGGACTTGATAAAATTTGGTTCTGTTTATTGTCTTTATGACGTTATATGATCGATGTTTTTTAATTAATACTAAGGAGATATAGCTAATCAAAGTTCAAGAGGAATCCAATGACGTCACGATTTTACACGATAACGCAACATTATGACTAGGTAGTATAAATAAATAAAAAAAAGTATGTATAAAGTATATACTTTATACATACTTTTTGCAGAATATAGATATCTATATTCTTCAAATATTTTTATCATTAATTTTCTCTAAGCGTACTTAACAAGTTCTGCACAACCTAACCCTACACTGTTATCCTAACTTGATACCTGATCAGATTTCTTTATGACCTAAAATTTATTCCTTTCAGTGGACGACAAGTCACGTCCGTGAGATAGGGTTGGTACCTGTTTTAGACGGCAACTATTCATGGGTTAGTGGTTCTTAAAGAATGCTGGAACACGTACTGGTTTTACCAATAAAAGCTTTGGCGAACATTCGAACAATCTTGAACCGTTATTACAGAATCGTTGTAAGTTTAAAGTAACCCTTATTAGGGGTAACCCCGGTTCAAGCATTTATGCACTTTATTTTAATAATTTTAAAGTTTATTTTCAAGTGCGTTTATGAAATTCTCTCCACTGCGCTCCTCTCTGGCTGCGCTGACCCTTACTGTAGTAAATTTAAGGTTGATGTAAGCAAATAGCAAGTTTGGTTTTGCATAATTACCTTTTTCATCCTTCAATTTACTTTGCTAAAATGGAAATTAGGTCCTTTCGATAAAATTAACCGACCAATTATTATTGCTTGTATTATTTTGTATTTTTGATTGATTAAAAATAAGCCTTATAGTAATGTGTTTATTGCAATTAAATGTTGAGGTGCCTTATGTAATATCGTAAGAGTAATTTTTTCCTCGAAATACATCCAAGGAAACAAATTCCTAGAATATTTAATGGAAATACTACATAAAAATATCACCTTATTTTTATCGTGTTTTGATCATATAATAATTCTGACTAAATAATAATTGAACAAATAATCTAAAAATACGACAGTTATATAATATATTTCGGCATTTAAATAGGCCATTATTAACATTACTTATAACATGAGGATGTTTAACGATACTCCCAAAAACACGTGTAACATGAAAATATCCTCATAATACACATTAATTAATATGCTTTTAATAACGTTTATTAAAAGAAAATCTTTATATTTATACTTCGTTCATAAACCACGAGAATGGCGGCAATATCCCGAGGGTAACTTTCTTTACCAACAAAAGGGACTCATTTTGAAATATTAATAACGAGAAATAATTTACAATCACACTTCAGACATTTTGTTTAGAACTTCGTCACTTCGAGTAAAGTAATTGTTTTTAATGTAGACACAAAAATACGGCAATTTTTTTTTAATCATTTTTAATAGAACAGGACTTTATGATTGTTGTATTGTTAATTTTAGTAATTAAAACAAGAAAAAAGAAATGCTTAATATTTTAATTCAGTTTTTTTTATATTCTAGTTTAGCTGAACTAACTCTTTATATTATGTAAGTAAACATAACATAACACCACAAACCATCACGCCTATATCCCCGAAGGGTTAGGCAGAGAGTTCGCCGGTATGTTTTAGGTCCCATGTAATAGGGGGCGAGCCTATTGCCACTAACCGGGCACAATTCCAAACTCCGACCTGCTACTGACAATTTAATAGAAAAACCCAATAACACCTTGGTCGACTTGGGAATCGAACCCAACCCATCGCGTGCGCTACTAAAACTTTTGATGATAGAACAAAAAAATGTACTACGATTTTTCAGAGCTCATCATTGTCTTTAAAAATTATTAATCAATTTTCATAATGTACTAAAAGAGAAGAAGGGTGATGAGTAAAAATTTATATTTTTTGATATATTTGTTAAACACCCGTGCGAAGCTGAAACGGCCTCTAGCTTTAAATAAAATGTTTTATATTATTAAGCTCAGTCAATTACATTACAATACACTAATTAACTTCTCGTCTAAAAGAAATATCATGTTTATTGTAACAGAGACAAATTAAATCTTAATTAACAAGTACTATGTTTTGTTAATGAATCACTTTGAAATTATATTCATCAATAATTTACACTAATTTGGCGTAAAATTCTATGTTAGAATTACGTAGTTGAGTATGTTGATATAAAATCCATATCAAACTGGGAATTTTAGAAGGACAATTAATTGCCTTTATTTGAGATTAATATATGTATATTGTATTTGACATTTATAGTTCCTTCATGCCAAAGTAGTAAGATCGAGTTTCGCATCAGTTTTTGCGTATGTTTTTTTGTTTCGTGTGAATATATGTACTTATGTGTTTCCTTACCGTGTTAGGTAATCCTTTCTTTAAATAATTGTCGATTTAGAACATTTTTTTTATAGTAACAGCAAGCTCCTAATAATTTTATATTATAAAATATAACGATGAATTTTGACGGGCCTGTTGGTCTTGTGGTTGGTGACCCGGATTGCTATACCGGAGGTCGTGGGTTCGATTCCCACCAAGGACAAATGTTTGTGTGATGAGCACAATCATTTGTTCTGTGTCTGGGTGTCATTTATCTTTAATATGTATGTATTTAGAAATATATAAGTATGTTTATCAGTTGCCTGGTTAACATAACACAATCTCTGCTTACCTTGGGATCAGAAAACCGTGTGTGGGATGTCCCGGAATATTATTATATTATTATTATTAAATTTCCTAACGTGTTCCAACGTCTAGACATAAATAGAACAGAATTTGGTTATGTTAAGTACAATTAATGTTTATCTTTCATTTAACCTTCGTACTTCTAAATCGGCTAACTGTGTGCTTATCACTTAGCTAATCGGATAGTTTCAGGTTGAAACTTTGACGGCAAACACTGCCTTCTCTATAGAAAGGGGTAATTTTAATCGTTATATATAATATAACAGTTATTTACAACAGTCTTTATCCGGTGGTCAGATTGGATGTAAAAGTATCGAGCGTACCTACCACATAATCGATTAGTGTAAAAAAAGGAGATGATTTTAGAAAACATCGTAGATGGCTATTAGCCTTGCATTAAATATGTCGTTTTGTTTTAAAAAAAACACATTTATATTTAAAGTTTGCCAGCTTTCTGAAAACAATACCTATGCTGAGTTTCCTAAATTGTAAAGAATAAATAAAACACACATAAAAATATGAAGCAACTTATAATTCAAATCATGTCGATGTTTGGCTGAACATTTGGAACTATCAGAATATAAATGTAAAGCTAACTGTATCTTCTTTGACGATAACATCGAACAGTACATTTGCAAAGCAATTTGTTTTATTGCTATTTCAGATGTAAGTGCATTGTGCATTACGTGAATAATGCTCGTTGGACATTCAGATAGTGCTTTATTGTAGTTCAAATACAATGTAGATTTGTAAAGATTTTATGTTCTAGTACATACGTTTTAGAATAGGAAAAATTGAGTTGAAGTTATTGGATCAAATACAAAGTGACGTCACAATGTAGAAAAGAGCAAAAAGAAATATTATGAGCAACATTTTTAGGCCTCATAGATTTTTTTAAGTGGTCTTAGCTTATTTATAAATGGTGCTGTACATTGAGCAATATTTTTTGGACTAAGTCCCATCGGTGACAGTAAAAGGCATTGAGGTTCTCATCGATCTTTGGTTGTTGGCAGTCCGTAAGTCGGCATCCCTCATGAAATTCAATTGCTTATGAAATATTAAAAGTCTACGCTGCGTCTTTTTCAGTCACTCGGATGGCTCAGAAATAATACAAACGTTTTGTGATGAATATGAAAATACCGATTAGTATAAGTGCGGTTTTAGTCTTTAAAATTTTGATACATTACTTTGCTTGTAGAATTTCATAACTCAGCGTAACTTAAACGTTTAGTTCGTTATTGTTTTAGTGGCTTTGATAGATACGCCCAAATAACTTATAACTAATATTAAGATGTCTTTAAGGTAAACGCTTGGGTCTTCTTGATGTCATAACTGTAAAACATTTCTTCTATCAATTTATAGGGATATAAAGAACTTACCAATTATGAGCGTTATCCTTATCGATACCCACACATATTATGTGCTTAGATCCTTCGGGGTTGGATTTTTATCCTTTCAATAGCGTTAAATATCTTCTCCATGTGCCGTAATATTAAATTTTCTCAAATAAAGCCCATCGCAGTGGGAACCCCGAAAGATTATTATGCCCTTTAGGACCGCAAGGCGTCTTTGAAGAGCCCAGAAGTGATCTCTGATATTTCCTTAAGTATTTTCTAAAAGTGTACCTACAGGATATTGAAAATATTGATTTGGCGTTTTCTTTTTTTACGTTCTGCTTCGGGATTTGTTAGCACATTTCGGAGTGATCATCTCACAATTTCGAGTGCTATATTTAACGAAAATGACATTTCGTTTTATGTTTGTCTATAAATTTCTCAATGACGTACTCATCTTTTTGAATAACAAATAATGGTTTGTTTACCTGGGGTACAAAGTTAGCAAACCTAAATCTAGGAACAATAGGTAACAAGATAGAGTGTACAGTGGTTGAAAGTTTCGAGTGTAAGTACATTAACAGAAAATAAAACAATTGAACTTCACGTAAGTAATTCAGTTGCAGGCTATTCGCTTTTAAAGCCGATGATAGTGCAATTTTGTAGTGAGACCCGCACGGTGCGGTTGAAAGTGTTGGAACATTTGATTAGGTAGAGTGCCCACTGGTTGGTGCAATTGATTCATTGTAATTTAAAAACCTTTTAAACCAAACCACAGAATGCCGGAGGGTACATTATATTGTAAACCGATTTGACGGACACTATGAACGCTAACATTTTTTATCGAAATATTTATCTTTCAAGTTTGTGTAGAGGTCTATTAATGAAAACATCATAGTTTTAAGGCATGTTATGGTGATCATAAATTACATTTGCTATGGTAAAGAGTGGTTAGCGACCCTGACTGTTGTACCGGAGAGTTCGATTCTGGACAAATGTTTGTGTGATGAGCACGATCATTTGTTCTGTGTCTGGGTATAATTTATTTATAATATTTATGTATTTAGAAATATTTAAGTATGGTTATCAGTTGTCTGGTTACCATAACACAAGCTCTGCTTAGCTTGGGATCAGATAGCCGTGTGTGAGATGTCCCAGGATATTATTATATCTTTAATTTTACTGCTGTTATTATTATTATTGTTAGACATTATTGTCACACTGCAAGCCAAAGACCTCCGTTACTGCTATAGTTGCTTTTGTAATTTATTTATTAAAAAAAATAAAAAGAGTACTCTTTACTACAGCACAAGTAAATGACTGTATGCATATGAAAAAAAAAACAACTGTTCCATATGAAGCATCTCTACAGCGAATATTTGCATTCAAGGATCAATTTTCTTATTTAAATTAATAAGCTTTATATTTAATACAAAAGTCACATGTTAATGTGTAACTTATCTTCGTAAGCTTACTACTTACGTAAGTAACTTGTTTACAAAACACCCTTAAACCTCCCACAATGTAACTCCGTACTAACTTTACTGTAACCGATACCCGCTAATAAGAAGTAGGAGTTCAGTTAGTTTGCAAGTACGAATGTACTTTACGATCTAGATTCGTTCTGGCTGACTGGTGAGTTAGTGCACTTAACGAAACTGCTGTTACTATACTAGTTATGTAAAACTTTCTAAAGATAATCGAGTTTCTATCAAGGATATACGAGTGATACGCACACACGTACCGTTATGAAACAATGATCCATTTGTAAGCGATAAGGATAAAAGTAAAACTATAAACAAAGAGGTCTATTAAGTATGTTTTAAATGAAAATTATTTTTTCGCTACCTACTTTCGTTTTTCTATAATTACTCTGTGTAGTAAAGAAATCAAACCGGTAAGCCGTCAGCAGAACACAGATGCTGGGCGTTTAAATACAAACATGGATAGAAGCTTTTACATTATCAGAATTACTCTATGGACAAAATGAAAAACGAAAATATTAATTAGCACAATCAAAACGAGTATTGTAAATAATTAAATTATTATCTGCTGAACCATGCGCTTAATGACATAGTTGTATTTTAATTATATTACTATAATTTGAATTAGTAAAATTATCAATTTACAACCTATTATTGAAATAAAACTAATTTTACGGATTTTGTTGCGGTTTATATTAAAATTGTAGGTCCCGACGTTTCGACACTTTTGCAGGTATCATGAGACCATGATGACCTCAAAACAAAGTGATCTCATATTACGTAGGTCGGAACTCGACTAATTAGTTAAAATATGAAGGTAGAAAGAGCAACATCTACTGTCAAGACAAACGCCATCTCAGTCTGCCCGTGACCATGGTACCTGCAAAGGTGTCAAAATGTGGGGACCTAAAATCTAAATATAATCCGCGACAAAATCCGTAAAAAGTAGTTTTATTTCAATATATTAACAACCTATTATTTAAATAAAAAGGTATTATTTATTAAAATAGCTTTCATGCAAAAATTACCTGAACGTATTTTCATAAATAACACAGTAAACCGTACTGGATTTTTTATCATAACCTATTCTAGCAAAGGTATTCTAGCGAAGTCAAGATTTACAGCTCATCTTATCACTATCACTACATAGTATAAAACAAAGTCGCTTCCCGCTGTCTGTCCCTATGTATGCTTAGATTTTTAAAACTACGCAACGGATTTTGATGCGGTTTTTTTTAATAGATAGAGTGATTCAAGAGGAAGGTTTATATGTATAATACATGCATAATATAGAAGAGAAACACGGATAATCTTAGAGATTTCTAATGTAAGGTCGTAAATGAACACATTTTTTGAGCTTTCATTGCAAACGCTGGCTGAACCCTATGAGATAGATCAAAATAATGTACTACAGTATTGTGCACCTTAAAAAGATCTACAAAGAAATCTGCGATGGCATATATCTATCTCTTGAGCATAACCCACGATAACCATTTTTATCGTTTATTTATTACTTATTTACGAAAAAGCGATTTTAAGCAAAACAGTATTAATCCTTATCCAATTAAGTACCTTTAATAAATTGTGCATGCAATATAGATCAATATTGCCCTTTACAGCATGTAATTTAAATGAATATTTTCGAAGATATTACAAATTTAAAATGTAGGGACATAGCGGTTGCGGCGATACCGGCCGGAGGGCCGCGCGGGGGCCGGGGGTCGTGCCTATACCAAATAGTGCGTCCAACTCCGTCCAAGGCTGTGCTTCGCTCTACAGAACTTTATGATTGTGTAGTTATATTTGCTATCAGCGTTGCACCCGAGCAAAGCCGGGGCGGGCCGCTAGTAAAGGTAATAAATGAACACTACCAAATAATACTTACTCACAAAAATACGAGTAATTATTTTACTATTTCGAACAAAATACTTTTTAGCATAATTTATTTAATACTGAGCAAAGAATAAATCAACAGCTGCATAAACTATTCTAAATTATAATAATATGCAAACTACATAGTTATTATAATGAAATGGCTTAACGTTATTACATGAATACTAAACTGAAATTGTTATGGGCGAAATTAATTCAATAATCGTTTATTTATTTAATGAGACGTTATTCATAAAGCTTCAAAAATTACAGGTGTGTCAGTTTCAGTATTTGTTATTCATAAATTGTATTTATTTTATAAATAATTGTGTTATTAATTATTTACTTTTAATTTAATTGTTATTTTAAAAAATGGCACTTTTTTATTTATTACACTAATAAGATAGACTTATTTTTTAATCCTGGAATCGAACAATTTTGGAATATTTGAGATTAGTTAAGGCATGGTACTATTACTACTCTGTTGAAATCTCAAGGATTAGGTTTAGGTAGTACCCAGAGGTCTACCAAACTAAGCTGATTCCGGTGTTAAACTATAAAAGCGAGTCAGCGGTTTCCACCGAGATCTATGTTAGTCACAAAACTATCATCTCAGCATAGAACTTTGACACCTTTAGTTATTGTAGTTTCAAATGGTATAGTCTAAAATTAACAGTTTTGAAACCATTTGTAATCGATAATAGGTTAAGTGTCATGTACTAAAATACATTTTCATGCATTCTTACTGAAAAAATCAGAGTCAATATGTGCACGTCCTTTTTTGTAGTGTCCAATTCTGTTCTAGTGAAGGCTGACAGTCAGTTCCACAAAATATATTTCAGTTGTACAAACTCCAATTTAATAAAGTGACTTTAAAAATAGTACCTATCAACACTTTATTTAAAACCTTCGGATCGATGTCAGAACATTAACTCGTATTAAAATAAAACCTTTTTTTAGCCTCATCGTTGTACTTTTAATTTGGAACTTTACAATATCAGTATTTAATTAAGCGTCGGCAATGAAATACCATCATTCTTCAGACGGGGTTTTGAATGAAATAGCCCTTGAATAAAAACAAAAGAATTTAGAACAATTTTTAAAATGATCGTCTGTTTTTATACCAATTCTTTTACCTCGAAAAAGGTTTTAATTGACATCAATTCACGACATTTAAGGAGGTTCTCCTCGAGTTTGTAAAGGATAAAATCGTCTCCACCGTTCACAATGATTGCGTTGTATAACTTATCAACTTCTCATACTTTGCAATACAAATATTATTTTTCTGCCAATCACATTTAACTGTGGTAGGCAAAAAAAACTTATTTGACTACAAAATATATCAGTTTAAATAATATAAAAAAATATTATTTAAACTGATTTATTCTCGATTTAGACTCATGAATCGTTTTTGGTTGTTTAGCGTTTGTTGATTTCAAACTTTCCATACTATGCTTTTATAGCAAGCGAAATCGCAAAATACTACTACTTATTTCTTAGAAAAACAGATTGACCCTAATTGAATTTAATACGCCTAGTCCTTTGCCACTTCAACTTATTTATTTCACGAGTTATGTCAACAACTTTGGTTTCCAATTCGATTAACGTATTTTGCATCAAGTTTAGGTTCAAGTTTTGATTTCATTTGATTTCATTCAAGGTGTTTTATGGGACAATTCTAATATCAATATAACCATAACTAACTAAAGTAATTTAAGCAGCGAGTTTTGTTCAGTACTACAAAGCTCCATTAACTTATAAAGTAAAATGTCAAACAATCTATAAAATATATAAATCATCAATCCATTCATTTATATTTAGGTCTACCTCGTGCCTATTGACTGAAAGCACCGAATCGAGTTAAGAAAGGTCACAGAGTAACATAATTTATGAACCCAGCGTACAACCTAGAGTGCTTTCTTTCAGCACGCAAACTCCAGAGACTATTACAATCGCAAAGCATATCGATTCCTTGGAGACAACTTGAAAAAAGAAACAATAAGCAGTGAACAAACTAACCGTAGTTTCTCAATAAAAATCCCACGCTCGATTCTCCGATCCCGCTCACAAAGAAGATATTTGCGGGCGAAAGTTTTAAAAATTGTTGTGCTCCAGATTTCGAGCTCTTTGTCCCAGTCACGAGCAACTCCTCGGGGAAAGCTCTCGAAACACGCTTACGTTCGATGTGTGGGCAAACGAGCCTTTTTTTTAAATATTTTTGTTGGTACCTTATGTCCCAAGGAGCGATTTTTAAAGTTACTTTAACCGCCAATATTTATGACTTACACGACTAATACACTCATAGCCTATGTTTGTATCGTCATGCTCAGTTAGTGTCTGTTTCAGTGAAATAAAACTACATTTTTACGGATTTTGTCGCGGTTTATTTTGATTTTAGGTCCACGTTTCGACACCATTTTCTAAAGCGCGACAAAATCCGTAAAAAAAGTAGGTTTATTTCAAACCAATATGGCAGTTTCGTTGGTTTAGAAGATTACTCTGAACAAATAAACACCGTTAATTCTTTAGATAATTGTGACAAAAATGTAATAAAACGGTCGACAACACTCCGTGTGACATCTCGCGAGTAAATGTTTCGTTGGTTGCAGCGGTTGGTCAGCAATTACTCGAATTAATGTCAGTTGCATTTAATTGCCGTCACTTTTTGTAAAATGTTACGTAACGTAGCGAGGCAAAGCAAGCTTTCCGCCTTAAGCTATACGATACGTTTAAGTATTTGCCCGGTATTATAACTTTTTTTATCTTCCGATACAAAGTTTTCTGCAATATTGTTTATTAAAGTTTAAATTAAATTTACATAATATGGGTAGGACGTAGGTGTAGACAAATAAGCATAAAAGATTCAAAGTCAAAAGCAGTGTCATGCTCATTGCTTAGCCTTCCTTCACAGATACAGTGTTATTCCTTGTTTATTTATTTATTTGTTTATTTATTTCATGTTATAGTGGTAATGTAACATAGGCTTTCGTTGAAACTGTTGAGCAAGTCAAACCAATCTATCCGTTTCTTTTCTATTTCTCGCTTGCAGAGGAAAGCAATGTTTTTTTTCCCAACAATTAATTGACCGCACGTATGTTTTCGTGTTGTGTAGCTTAACCCTTTCGCTCTGGTTAGTAAATGATTATAGTTTATCGTCGATTTATTTAAATCAATTGAGTAGGGCAAGACCGCGTACGTACAGCTAGCACTAATAAAAATAAACATTTTTATACTGTTAAATTTAGGAATAAAAATAATAGTCAATGTTTGGATTGCTATTAAAAAAACTAAACCATATATTTTTATGAATTCAATTGTTCGTTATTGTACGGTTTTTATTTTATAGCTCAAACAATTTGAGCGGAATTTTAATAGTAGTACAACGGATTTGAGAGCTTTATTTGATATTTTATTCATGTAAGTAAATTTAATTTAGTTGAAAGCTAGTTGTAACTGTTAAATGGGTCAATTGTCAGATCCTACATTAACTAATAACTAAGATCAATGCATTCAATCACAGATGTCCTTTGACGAACATCTAAGGCTATACAGTGATCTGATCTAGGTATTCTACTAATGTTTGGCCTGCACTGTTGGTCATATTGTTAATGTAACTGCCAGGTAAACCGGAGGTCGTGCTGGTCAGCTAAACGTTTGATTTCCACTCACGATAAATCTTGGTGTAATAAGGATGATCATATTTTTGTTGTGTTTAAAATTAAAAATGTATGGAATGTAATTTATATATTTTTATTAATATTATTATATATAATAACATTAAAGAAAATATTACACAGTAAACGTATTTAGATCGTCATAAACGTGTATGCATATAAACTTTTTAGTCCTTTCTGTGTCACACATGTATATCTTGCCAAAACCTATTGTTTGTATCCACCCTATGTTCTTTGAGAAAAGTCCATAAAGTATGTTGACTTGAATGTTGCAAATAAAACATGTTTTAATACCAGTCTAGATGTAAATTTTAGGCTCACAGATAAGTCGAGTTCTCTTTGTTCGATAACATGTTTTGACAAATGTTGCAAGTTGCGTGTAATGTTCATTTGTTTTACGTATTGTTATATGCCTCTTTGTTTGTATTGTGCTAAAGTTTTGATAAATGATTCTAAGTGATATTGTACATACTTTTTATTGTGTATTTTCTTGCATTGAAAACTTTGTGGGAGCGTTTAGAGACGCTTTGTTTGATATACAATTGGAGTTTTGTTGTAATAGCTAGGTTTAGTAGACTAAGTGCAAAACATAAATTTACATAGCCAGACTGTAATTAAATGTGTGCTACAATTTTATAAGTGAAAACGGTTTTGAAAGGTATCTAAGTATATGAAGTGATGTAGAACTTTTTTTGCATGCGAATAATACATTTTACTTGTTTTTTTTTTAAGACATTTTTAGAACAGTTGTTGCTTTAAAAATACCAAATCACATAACTTAAGCAAAGCACTGGAGACGACAAGAATAAACTAATCAAAATTGTCTTTAACACTATACATTAGTTGGTTCAGGAAAATGCAATGTCACTTTCCAGGAAAATTTAATCAAACTTCAATGACACAACACATACAACAAGAATACAAGAAAACAACATCGTGAAAGCATTTATTGCAATTGCTTATTAACTATTCAACTTGAGAGATGCATAATGCATCTGTTCCTGTAATGAGAAACGTTAGCCTTAGCAGAAAATTATTTCAAAACAGAAATTATTATTATAAGGATACCTAAAAAGAATATGAAAGTAGGGATAAAACATCGTCTGAATAAATAAATGTGATACTTCTTACATTCTGTAACCGATTGCAAAAAGCTTTCTCCTCACAAAGAAAACAAATGTGTACTCAATCCTGGCTTAGTCACTGTTTTCCTGCACTTTTAGTAGTGTTACTGAACAACAAAAAAACAATTAGTTAGTACAAACCGCAATTTTAGTTGCGGCACTACGGTAGGCCACGGTTGAGCCTGGGTGTCAATGAGAAACATTTTTTGAAACTTATTTCTTCCTTCCACAGGTTTCTATTGTTAGCTGTTTGTTGCCACAAACATGATGATGGCTTAAATTAAATAAAATAATAATAAGGGATTCAGCTGGTTAGACATGGAAGCTGAGCATTGCTTGGCAAAATACTAGGCAAAACATACCATGATATTTATCATAAAAATAAAACAGAAACCTTCACCTATTCCAAAGCCAGTATGGGATTATATTATTCGAGTCACAACAATGCAATTCTTGTCAAATTACATTTTGAATATCTTCATCGATTTGACTCCCTAGGAAAATTTAGTACACCATTATTATTACGATAATAGCAGCAAGCAACATCTGTCGATAACGGTCAATTAATAATTCCGTAATGGGATCCGATTTTAACAGCTACATTATAATATTTTGGATATTGAATCACGCGAAACGGATTTAACGGGAACCCACATCCGGATTTCTGAATTAACGGAGCATGGTTTGAAGGTTTCTTACCTGAACTTTGATTGACGTATGAAAAGAATTTAAACTATATTTATTTAAATCTGTAATTATAATTTTTCTAGTCATTTTTAAAAGAGAATGTAATTTTTGTTAAATATATTATTATTTCATCATAAACCTATGTATCACGTATAGAGCTGTCAGTTAGAAAACATTTAATTCATTAAAAAGTGTGAAAATTTCTGTAAAAATGGTGTTGTAAACGTGTCCATTTTCGAGAGGCCCGGGGTAATGCGGATGTTGTCCGTTTAATTAAAATGGTATTTAGGCACTGGGTTATCGACAAATCCATTGAGCTTTCCAATCATTACAATTTGATGTTTTGGGTGCTGATGAGCAATGAGCATGTGCTAATTTGATTTTTCGTTTATATTTTTATGTTTCAAAATACTTTTTTTTAATGACATTCTTTTTTGTAAAGACATTTAATTGTATTTAGATCGAGAGACAATTCAAGCATCTAAAATTGTTTTAAAAAACAAACGTGTTTTCCGCTGGTTTGAGTAATTAGTTACTAGACATAAAAATCCAGTATAAAAATCAAGTGCGCATGCATTCACATTAAAAACATCGAAAAGCGCCATTCGAATTCATATCGATACTAAATAGGTATCTATATGTAAATCGAAATCGTTTTTGGTATCGATTACATTCGCATTCGAGCAATTCGCCCCCGCCCGTGCTTCACATGTTTGCCGGACAGAGGAACCCAGTAGCAAATTGAATTTTCTAATCTCCAAACGGTAAAAGGTGACTCCTGCATACGAAAGGTAGATCGCACCGTTTATTGGGAAATAGAATCCAATGTACGGAAATTGAATTAAAGTTACTAGGTAAATAAATCGATAAATTGTTGTAGGTGGTTGTATTATTACCAGATTACATTGCAAATTTATCCGAAATAATTAAACACATCATTTATTTGAAACTGACCCATTGTCTTTTAATGACTGGCCTGTTGGTTTAGTGGTTAGACTGACCGCTAAACCGGAGGTTGAAGTTTCGATTCCTCTTTCAACTAATCTTTGAGTGAGGAGCATGATCATTTGTTTACATAATAACTGTGTACTTAATAATTAATTCAGTTTCAAAACTATGTGTTACATAAAGACCAGTTTCAAATTATCCACAAAAAACACTTAATTCCTAGAAGAAATAATAAGCTTCATTATATAATATACTAACAGCACATATACTTGGACTTACGGCCAACAACATAAGTTTTGAGACAAATATGTTTTGGACTCACACAGTGTAATGTTGGCACCAACCATGCCGCTCTGCTGGTGTTCTGCCCAAGTCACTCATGCATAGAATAGATAACAAACGCTTAAAACTAAAACATTTTGAATTTTATTTACTGTTAAACAACAAACATTTTCCCATTTCCATTGTTTGTTTGCTTTATTTTTGTTAGATATATAACATAAACTTACCATCACGCCTGTATCCCTGAGGGTTAGGCAGAGGTGTACCAATGTACACCCACAGTTCGCCGGATATATGACAGAAATATTTTATTAAAAAATTCAGTTAGCAACTTAAACTCAAAATATTTTCGTTTTATTATTATATTCGGTATATGATTTGTTTAGTGGTTGATTACTCCCAAGCAGAAGAAGATCCTAAATTTGTTTATTTGATGACTATTAAACTCATCCAAAGTTTTGAACTACTTAAAACTTACAACAAGAATCTAAAGTTAAGATAATTATTTGATAGATTATAATTATATTCAATTACTGCTAAGTCCATAAACTGTGTTAGATAAACTTTCATAAGAAGGCCAAAAATAAGCCTAGATAAACTCAACTGTTTATCTTAAATAGATTTCTAAAGTTAAATAGCTCTGTTTGTCTTCTCTAAACTCCTTAGCACCAAAAAAGGGTTTCTACCTTGTAGACATAGAACATAGTATGAAAGAACAAATTATGAATATCTTCAAAAACTCAAGTAAATCAAAGTAATATCACGACAAACACACATTATCAAAACTCAACTAAACATGGCGGCCTCGTGCAAGAAGGCCACTGTATTCTCGTCCATCAAAAGTTCAGCTAAGGTCCCAAGTTCACTCGTTAATCATGTGTGTATCCTGAAACGTGACGTCACCGCTTAACTTCACGTGAAATTATTACCTAAATAAACTCCACCTAAATAAACGGCTTCTTAATTGATTGTTTACTTAAGATGTTAAGATAGACGCCAGTTTAGATTAAGTTTCAGATTAAATTGGATTTTTGTTGGAGTTTCGTACTAACTTTTGATAATTTTATTTTAAGTTTTGGGAAAAATAGGCTAGATATATTTTTGCCTAATATTTAGTTAGCTAATAGGACGGTAATTTTATTACTAGTTTTTAGTTAGCTTAGAACCTTTGCCTAGCAATACGAAATTTTTGTTGACTCTTTTTGCCTTTTATTGTCATATACCTAGGTAATATTTAGGATTTGGTAAAATTCAATTTTCAGCATTAATAAAAAAATATGCCACGCATTTGTTAATAATTATATAAGATACATATACCTACCATGTATTAGAAAAACATAAAATACAATCAATTATTCTACCATGGAATGAACCTCAGGCCATTTGGCTTACAAAAACAAGCGTTAAATCCTGCACCTCTTGCGTCAACAAATTGGATGTCCTGTCTCGGTTAAGCCATGGCAAGTTTTAATGAAGTTTTCATTAAAGCCAAATATTTATATTTACTCTGCCGGCTTTATTTTGTATTCCCAGTTGTGGAAATAATGGTCCCTTGGAAAGCGACTTTTGTTGTACAATCGTTTTCATAACTTCAAGAATTGTTAACGGTTCGAGTGGTGCTTGGGTGTATGACTACAGAAGTTCGCAGTGCATGAGCTTTCTTCGTAATATCAGATATTCTTATTGAAATGTATACCTGTGAGTTATATTAGTTGCTTTGAAGACATCCAAGTTTCGACAATTGTACAGAGTGCTACGGAATTCCAGGTCATCTTTAACATACTTATTTACCTTCCAGCGATGAACAACTTTCGTTCAAGGAAACCAAAGTACGTAGTCCGATGACTTTGCGTACAAAATTAAAATCAGCTGATTAAAATTACTACGGGACCTCCTCGAGTCAAACTCAAAAGTAAAGTTAGTGACATGTAACACAAGTTTAACCTAACTTAGATGCTAATGAGCTAGGTTTACAAGTTACGGTAAAAGTATATTTAATGATTACCAGCTGTGCCCCGCGGTTTCACCCGCGTGAATGTCCCGTTCCCGGTGTCTATATTATTGGGGGCGGGGATGAATCCGACAAATTACTGTACTATCAAATAACAATAGTCAGGATTTCATGGTGTATACAAAAATTTTGACAATATCAAGTACAACAAAAAAAAAATAGCGAAATCGGCCCAGGTGTTATTGAGTTATGCGCTTACCAACACATTTAGCGATTCATTTTTGTATATAAGGTTATGATATTACCACAATTTTTCTAAAGAACATACAAATCGTTTCTATAAGCTTAACTGTACTGCAACGTCCCAGGAGAATTATATTAGTGCAATAACAGAACGTCACGTGCACAAAACATATGGCGTTTGTACAGCCCACGTTAAAACTAATGCAAAAAAGAAATGAACTTCATTCGTTTCTGGGTCATGCATTCATATTATGAAACTTTTGTGGAGGCGGATGATGGCTACGATATTTCAGATGTAAAATAAAAAGGTTTAATTTTAATTTGTGTGTAATGGACTATGATGTACTCGTATGTTAAATTGTTTTTGGTGTTACTTGAATTGTTTTGCTGCATACACACAAAAATACTTGTTTAAATATATGTATTAATTGCGAATAAAAGTATTAGCAATATCATAATTATGTCATTCTAAGTGTCGATCTAAGTATAAATTAGTAGGGCGGGGTTCATGAAATTTTAATATAGAAAAAAATTGCTGCTGAGTAAGTCTTGTATATATGTATAAATATGATGTTTGAAATTACGCTAGCTTTGTTTAAACGTTAAAATGTAGATCCAATTAAACTAAAATTCTAGGCTTCTAATTAAGAAATGTTGAAATATCAATTAGTTAAATTCAAATAATTATTAAACAAGACTAAAGAACCATTAATTTTATAAATTCAATCCTAGATGTAAGAATAAATTTGCAAAATTTTCATGAAATTTTATGTCGAAAAAGTTAAGGCTTAAATTGGATTAGGTACTTAGAGTGATGTTTGGCATTTTGTTTTTATTTAGTGCCTTTAGCTCAGAGATTGTGGTACATTAGGTGACGTCACATCTCACACAGACTCATTAATCATCTCGATGACACTGACGAGGCGAGATAGAAGTCTGGGGTTGCCAGATTAGAAAATGCGATATTGTGACAAAATATTAGGGACTTTTACGGACATTAATTATGAAGGCTTAATTTTCATAATTGTTTTATGTGATAAAGCCGATTATGATATACTTAGGTTATTATGAACGTGTGTGCAAATATGTTTGTATAATTATGTACACAAGTGTATGCACAGACATTGACCCTGATACATTTAACGTCAACCTTAAAGTGTAACTATGTACATTATTTTTACGTCTATTTAT
Organism: Autographa gamma; assembly: GCA_905146925.1. Taxonomy (NCBI): domain Eukaryota; kingdom Metazoa; phylum Arthropoda; class Insecta; order Lepidoptera; family Noctuidae; genus Autographa; species Autographa gamma. The sequence continues at coordinate 7,507,118 of LR989858.1, forward strand.
ATGTTTTATCGTAATTTATTATGAGTATACAGAGCAATTCGTATATTTGAGCACACCGCTTTCAGGTATAATTTAAGGCTGCTCCCAAAAACGGCAATACCCGTAAATACAAGAAGAAGCTACATCTAAAATATATGGACCATTATTTTTCTCCGTAAGCTACCGTATTCGGTTTCGCCATTAGGTCACCCTATCAAGAAACGAATCAATTTGCGAAGTTATCCGTATCAATAGTATTGATAAATGTCGACAGTTTCAATATATCGGAACTAACTTATTTGATGCAGTGATTAATGATTTCGGTATCGATACTTTCGATATTACCGGGAGCCAGATGTAGGAAAGTTAGAGGTCATATAGGTTAATCGAAGTGAGGTGTAATTTGAGGTAGGTAGATACGGAATAAGATTGCTTACGTTTACTTATGCATTACCTACTTTTCCATCAGTGACTTCTACGTGGCATTTTTCTACATATTATTATAACTTAAAACATGAATTATTGGGTACAAAATTAAGGTTTTCGTATTAGGTATTTGGTAATATAAAAATTAGCATGTTGAAACAAAGCAAATAATCTTTTGAGATTTAAAATATTAGTATTGACAACAATATTAAAACAACTTTGGCGTCAAGTCCCTCGGCAATAAACAGTTTTAGTGCTGTTTCTAAAAGTTTTGAACGAGTTATTAAATAAGACATATGGCAATCTTTCATAGCAACAATTATTCCTTGGTGTTTTCTATAGGAGAAAACTCTTCGTTTCCAAATTAGGTGGTGTAATCTACATTTCTACTTCGTTATCAAGAGACGTAGGTAAGAAGCTAGGTATCAAGGTAATACAACGCGGAGGCACTTTATTGGAGATAGTTGTTGTAAATATTGAGACACACTGAGTGCTCATTAAAACATACGATATTTATGTTTACCAGTAGACCGACAGTTCTTTCAAATTGAAATTCTTTAAAGTAATCTAAAATATTTTTCAGTTAAACTAAGTTTTGTGTATGCTACAGAAGAATTATCCTGAATTTTAAATTCATTAAAAAAGACAATAAAACAAATATATAAGGCAGTGTTAATTTTTTTATGTTTAGTATTGCACTTATTAAAAACCGTAAATTGACTCTAGCTAGTCCAGAATTGTGTTATGGTTAAAATATTCTTCAAAGGAACAATCTCCTAGACTTTATTTCAAACAAGCACAATGCACTAAATTCGTTCCTCTGTCCTGCAAATGCATTGTACTCCGCATTTGTGTAACAGACGGGCGCGTTGTGCCCATAACTTTACGTTTGGAGCCCGCTGGCTACATATTCCCGAAATTCGGGGCACGTACTCATATCACCAAGTGTGAGTCGGCTAAAGTGCGTCAAACGTAAGGAGGTGTACCTTCTATTAACATAAGGTGATGTTTGAATATATCGGGATCTAATTACTTCGGAGGTTAGAAGTGGAAGGTGGTAAACAAATATTTGCATCATCAACATTTGATTAAAGTGAAGTGTGTTCTTACATATTAAGAATGCTTTTCAATTAAATCCTACACGTACATGTAACACAATTCATTTCTATGTCAATACCTGGTTTAAAATCGACAAAAACAAAATTTTTACTTGTTGATTTATGGTTTTTATATTGTCGATAGTTTATTTCTAAACATATTAATAACGTGCGAAGATTTTAAATAAAGCATGTATTTCTACGCAGCACGTTTAAAAATTCAATAAAAATTACGTATTTTCAGACAACCAACCCCTAGTAGGCCCCCAAAATGTTCCGTTCTACAATCTTAAACGTTTCACCGGAGATATTATTTCTTACCACTTTATCCCTCCTGAAGGCGATTGCGATGCAAAGTATCGTTTTATGTGAGCGTTTCTGATATTTGTTTCTATGTCCTAGATATTGGCCGAACATTCTGAACGTGACTTTGGAATATTTTGTCCTTCATATTCTATGATAGGAGAAACAACTTGTTTGAATGCTAGATTTTGTGCTCTGATTTTGTTTATTGATAAGATGTCTTTCAAGAGAACTATTCGTAGTGATCAAAAATATTGGCTCAGATTAAATTACAAAGATTTAATATAAAAAGGTTTTTTATTTTGTCTAATCAAAGTTCTAATTAACCTCAACCTACTGCTAGGCAACTTTTCATATAAATAAGCTATGAACTTTGGTACGCAATTTTTGAAAGAATATATTTTTCATTTGACACAAATTCTAAACAAATATTCTGTCTCACAAAACATTACACACTGTTACACTTCATCAGTTCATATTTTTGGAATACCAAACTGTAATTGAGAGCGCGTTAACCATCAATCTTGTGTCTTTTTTTGTGACTTGACTTCTAGAGCACAAAAAATGTCTACATACATAGTGATGTACTTTTGTTATTCATTTTAATGAAACGAAAAGATATGAAACCTCAGCCTACTTGGAGTCGGGAGAAATAGGTTAGTATGTCGCTGTAAACTGATTACTGGGATATAAAACGGAGATTTATTTTTAAGTTATTCTTGAGAGTCCTCGTATGTTGACTTTTTACGCATGAGTCGTGAGGCAAATTGGAGTGAATGTTGTATGAATTTTAATGTCATGAGATATGTTATTTACCTGGTATTTCTGTAAGAGAGTTAGTGACGGATTTACCTTGGTTGATTTTTTTGATACCCATGCTAGGTAACAATTTTATTTTTTATGTTATGTCTGTATAATAAAAAAATGGTATTATGTAAGTTACGTAGCTTGATGTTGTTGTCTTCTTGCAGTGTTATTTTATTCGAGTTGAATAAGATATAATTCAGAAGGGTTCATTCACTAACTTTATAATGAAAATAGCCACATTAATCATTTTGTTTACAATAGGAATAATAAATAAACTAAATAAAAATAGAAATCTTTATAAATGATCCTTAAATTGATTTCGAAATTAGTGTAGCTGACTAGTTTTGAAATGCGTTAGTTGTTTTCAGCAAGACACGTAAACAATATGATGATGATAAATTACTCCTAAAAATATTAAAATGTACAACTAATTACGAGGGGTATAACTGCGAATTTCCATATTTATATCCAAACTAAAATAATAACGTGGCATTTACGGTGGATGGCCAGATATTTTTGTAGTTGCACAACTGGCATAAATTTCCAAAATGGATGCACAACGCTACCTAAGTTTTGTACGTTTATCTCTTGAATTTTCACAAACACACTGCACCGGAATAAATGGCATTTCGGGTGATATTTTAGCACTTACGGTTGGTGTATTCTCAATTTACTACAAAACATGTCCTTTGAATAATAGTGATGATAATATACGATACTGTTTGTTTCATGATGTTTTGGCTTTTGTGGAGTTTTTAAGTTAAATACTATTTTTTGAGTGATCACATTCTGCTAAACATCTATACTTGCAAGTGCAAGGCCCTTTAGACGAAACAAACAATGATTACCAAATTTTTGTAAAAGTGTTTGAGTATGTTAACTGGAAAATAAAAATATTCTGTCAAAAATTCTTCATATTGCAACAATGTTATACATAAGAAAATATTACAAATTAGCCTGCCTGCATTTAACGTCTACAATTATTGAACTTAGAAGTTCTACATACAAACCTAAATCTATAAAACTCAATAAAAGTAAGTAACAAAGCTAAAAGGATTACCTGATTATAAATTACATTGAGTAAGACAATTTCATCCTACTCAAACTATTTCAATAGATACTTAGCAAAGACTTTTTATAAGGAGAAGGACCGCTTGACTCAGATCTTTATTCATGAAGAATAAGTAAAGTGCTCGACATAGTTGCCGTTATAAGAATTTTTATATGTACTGAGTGAATAATTTGGGACGACGGAATGAATTTATAATGCTTCTGACTAACATTATTATTAAATAAAACTTATGAATTTATCAATCAGGCGAATAAGCGACACTATTTTAAGTGCTACAATACTGGAGAGGATTTCTATAAAATATCAATTAACATTAAAAATTTACTTTAAGAAACATTTTCAAACTAAAAATGAGTATCCTTACCAAGCATATCTTCTGCGTTGCTTAATAGTTTTATCATTAACTCTATCCTAAATTGGTCTAAAACCTTCGAACTTTAGGATAATTTACAAAATAAATCTAACATAAATGTTTTATACAGCCAATTTTCACATAATAGTAACCTAATTTAAAGCACGCTATTCTGCTCGTAATTCGAGGAAGGCCAGGTGGTAATATGGATAGGCAAGTAAATGCCGAAGTTCCTGTAAGTATGCCAAGTCATGGTAGCTCTCGATAAATCGAATCCGTCGAGCCGAATAATTGTTAGAATCTAACGTAAATAAGATCTTGGATCGAAGAGTGCAGTTGTAGATGGTTTCGATTTAGTTTTGCAGATGGGTGCTATAATGATGCTAATTGATAGAAATTGAATGAATGGTGCTTGGTGTACAAAATGCTAAATGAAATCTTGTGGATTGTTTTATTTATCAATGCGGGGAACGACAAAGTATCCACATGAGTAGAGTACCAAGACCAGTTTGACTTTGATTTCAATAAAATGGTTTTCCCCGTGTTACTATTTATAATTATATATTACGTTAACGTCTAAAGATATTGAAGTATGTTTTTGATTTGTTTCGTAAAAAAATATGTGAACAGTAATCGAATTTTGATAAACTTCTTTTGACCAGAGAAAGGAAGTGTGAAATCTAAATAACGATTTAATAATAAAATAAACTTATGGGTAAATGTGTGGCACATAGGTACAAGTGCTACAACAGATTCTCTTTTAATTACAATGTTTAAAGTTCTTAAAAAAACACGAGCTCAATACTGTTGTGTTTTCATTTTCTTGAAAAATACGTTCCTTTGTTCGAAATTCCATTTAATTACGAGGATAATTGAAACATATCCGCCTGTGTTTCCATTAAATTGTTTTCTCCTTGCAGATGTTCTGATCGTAAAATACTCAGATACTCCAATACGGGATTGCAGTGACAAGTGCAACTGTCAGAGGTGCCGTGCCACTACAAATACGTACCAGGAGTAAAAACTTTTTGGATGCGGTAAAATGCATTTACAAGACTTTATTTACTAACTTTTATATTATCGCACTGTATGTTTACAGTAATATAATTCAATGGGAATTAGCGCGAGACATGTATGACTTTTTGAGCTTGACGTTTCGACAAGGCTACACCGGCCGTGGTTACGAGCTGGCTGAAATAAGTTAGACTTTATTTAGTTTTATCAGTAACGGTCTTTCAGTCAGACGTGGAGTTTTGCCCAGCAGTGGGACAGTAAAAAGGTATCATAAAAAATACATTTCTTATACAAGTCTTAAGACATAAGGCTGAATTACTACATAATACTGATGGTGTACTAAGATGTCTAAACGACGTAATTCAATCGAGTTTCAACTATAATGAGCAACGTCAATTAAAAGTTTATTTTGCTTGTCATAATAAATTTTTATTTTCTGTAAGTAAGTCAACATAAATGTGCTCAACACATTAAATAGGTAAATAATTAGTATAATGTTTTGCTCTCGCACCTTCTGATCTAGACTAGCAACATCAAAAGTATCATTATAACGCAATTAAGGCGATTCTGATAATTAAGTTGCCTGCAAAAGCATAAAAAAACTTGTTAATTTCTACGTAAACACTCTCTTTGTAAACGTTACTGTATTACTTAAAAAACAGAAACCTTTGTGTTCGGTTCACGTCGAAAAAATATTTCAATTTTATAAAAATGGTTGGACGTTGGTCGAGTGTTATTATTAATACTGAACAAAAGAAATACAAATAAAGATGATATATTTTTTGCCCCTTTAACACAGTAATTAAGCATTGTTTTTTACTGCAATATTATATAATAACATTTCTGAAATGAGAAAAGTTGCAATGTGGTGCAAAAAGTTGATTAAGTACTTATTTACTCTTTCGACTTATACCAAGGTATATATATGTATTAAGGTGCTCTTAGGAAAAACATGTAGTTTATTTTTGACTTATACTCTACCAAGACACTTGCTGCTTTTCAAAAGAGTTTTGCAGCTTTACCTATAACTACTTCTACCTAATGTTTTGTTTGAAGTATATGAAAGAATAAAAGTATATGTAAGAATTTTCCTCGATGATTTGCTTCTGGATTAGTAAACGATTAGTTCTAAGTAAAATGTTTTTGTGATACATGACGGATAAACTTCTAGACATGAACTTATTTTAAAAAGCTTAGTAATAAAAAGCTCCCTCTTTATACCACCATACGAGTAGGTATGTATAGTGTTGTATATAAATATTTGTAAGAATTTAGAATTCCAGTTGGATGGTTATTTGTGCTTTGTAAAAAAACAGTTGTCAAAACTTTATGCTAGTATTAATTCTACGACCTGTTCAGGTTTAGTAGAAGCAACCTTTTAGACGCTAATTTTTAAAATTCTTACATAAATTTTCTAGGAATACTGACTTTGACAAAGCCTTAAAAATTCTGTTTGAAGCTGTAAGAAGTCTACAAGAAAACTATTTTAAACCTTTTCACATTCGCTAGTTGTTGGAAATCTTAGAAACAGTTACCAGGCTCTCAGAGATGCAATATGAATTCTGACGACATCTCCCATATTTGTTTGACGCTGCATCCTATTTCCATGGCCCCAGTTGGCTTGGAGCCAGTCGTCTGGTCCGTGACCAAAGGCATTACAGCACACCACTCACCCCATACAAATCTGGAATTTAATTTCAGTGATAAATGGATTAAAAACCTGTCTTACGGTGTGAAATAGTGAGAGACGCGACGTGATTCGTAATTAAATGGTTTTTAGATGGATGCTATCCAATTTCTGTTACGTATAGTATTAAAATTTTAAGGTTTGATAAAGTTTCGCTGATTTGAAAATACAAATATATAAGGGTTTACAAGATTATATGCCATATACATTATTAATCATGTTTTTTATTTTCTGGTAGAATAAAATATGATGAAAAAAAGTTAATTGGTGCAATCATTAAGTACTCGTTACGAGTCTACACATGTGTGCTGAAAGAAAAATAAAAAAAAGCAGAAAATAAGTTAAATAAAAATCTATAGATACAAAAAATAAAAGCTAATGCAAGTACTTATCTGTTAAACCTGTCTAGACCGTTTAATAAATGGCCACATGCGACGCAGCAAAACACTTAGACAATAATTAAGGCAGTACTTGCACGAAGCCAGTTTAATATTAGTCTAAGCGGATATAGCAAGAAGAGGTAAGCTGAACTTTCAATATTGTGTCATCAATTTCAGACTTGTCAAACTTTTGGAACTAAAGTAGTTAGAATGTGCTTAAGGATTTGTATAATTTAAGTTTATATTCAAATATTTTAGAGAGATTTCTATTTGCCGGCTTTGAATGGTATAATCAGATATAAGTACATGATGTTCTTTTTAATTTTTTAGAATGTACCGCAAAATAGCCAATATTAGTATGGGGTTTAACTATATTGTATAGGTATAAAATACCCTATTTAGTTGTTACACTTTAACATATCAACTACTTGAGTTCAACAATTTACTAGTCCCAACATGAACATTTCTCGACTCCATTCATGTTATAAAATATACGACAAGCTGAATGTTCTGGTTCTAAAGACTTCAATTTTCTTCAATTTTTACTATTCCCTCTCTTTTATTAAATTGGCTCAGCCAAGGGAAATACTGCGCTCTTAGGGTGCGGTTAAATCTAGTTCTGTAATTGAAGTTTGTGTCCATATCTGACGAACGAGCACCGAACGAGCATTACACGAACAGCTCGCAAACTGCTCGCAAGCACTACTGTCAATAACGCCGTCCGTCAGACGTGCGCGCGCCGCTCGGTGTCTGCTTGTGTACGCTCGTTCGGTGCAAGGTCGTCAGATATGGACGCACCCTTACAATAAAGAACTAGTGCAGTTTTAATGACTGTACGAATGAGTACCTAAGTTCTGTTTTTTTGGAATATCTAACCTTATTGTGTGTCGGTTAAAATTTTATTCTTTACGCTTTAAATCAATAATCATAATGATATGATGAATAGTGCAGTTGTTAACTAATAGTTATTATTATTTTTTTCAAACAAGCGCTCACTCTTTTTTGGTCCTTAAAAATTAACCTAGTTGATTGATGGAGTTCAGACTAAAAAGAAGACGATTAGATTTTACCAGTTATCAGAAATAGGATCGTTTAGGTAGGTATACAAATTTAAAAAATAATCTTCGGTTTGAAAATCCTACCCTGCAGCAAAATTATAACTCGTTTTTGACAAATCGAAATGAGATAAATATTGTAAGCAAAAATCTTGGCTCTGTTGACTCTTCAGGCATTCGATATATTAATAATTTCTTTGAAGTCTTGTGATTTGCTTGTATCTTCAAAGTCACAAGAAAGGTATATCTGCGTTTCGAAAATACTCGTAATATTTGTATTAACTTCTTAGAATCATCAAGCCAAATATAATTTTTTCCTTGTTTACCCACAACTGTGTTTAATATGTTGTTTCTTAGTAGAGGTAAGTTAAGAAAGTATTACTTATTGCTGAAATGTTGGTATTAGCTTTACATGAAGATTACCTACGTGTGTAGGTGTAGATGATGTTATTACGGGTTTGATTTTTTTGGAAATAATCATAGTTGATAAATTAAAATGTAAAAAGATGTATAAAAAAAGTTGTGTATAAAAAAATGGTTTTATCACTTCATGATCAAAATGAGTAATGACCTTTCCTGTTACATACATACGCGATATCTATAAATTTGTTTAAGGAAAACCTCATATCAAATAAATAGTTGCTACTTTTATCACGTTCAACAATTTTCCGGCGTCCCACACAGGGCCTACGCACGGAATCATTGTGCTCAATGACAAATATCTCGGCACGACACTAATGACGTCATATGTTACTCTCATACCCTGCGTGATAAGAAATGAGCTTATCTCGCAGACACATCGCGGCAATATTCGGATTTGGGCTGCAACACAAATGAGAATGTACACTCGCACCCATATAAATAATCACAGGGATACAAAATGTACTGGTTATTGTGGAATAAGCATCCGTTTTCCAATTTTGGACAAGTGTATATGGAAAATATCGCCTTAATTTACTCCCAGGAATTCTTTTAGGTACCTACTACAAATTGCAATTTTTTGTTATTAGATAAAGTTTTTAATTTTCTTTAAAAAGTTCTGTGCACTGGTACACAGACGCAACGACATCTTAGATAACTTAATTTTATAAACATTCGTTTGGGAAAATTTTCTGAAAACACAGTCAAAATTATTTCTACCTACTAAAATATTTTTATTTTAACACACCCATAAAAGTAAAACAGCAAACGCAAAAACTTTTTAATCAAACATACGACACCATAAATCCTCTGCGTCTGATTGCTGCAGTCATTTCAAAACTAAAAACTTCATGTCAAACTATCAGATCGTAAAACACCAATTACGACAATGCAGGCATCGTCCAATTATTCGGAAATGCAACGTTCGCACGTCTGTTTCGAAGATGCTAAGTCCGCATTTTGAAGATTCATCCATTAGGGGTAGAGACCCAATTTCGTAGTAACAGTTAATCTTGGAGTAACGAGTCCGTTAAGTAGACAACGCCCATTACTGCATCGGGGAAAAAACATATAATAACATAACGTGCATTAAGGAGGATATCAGGACATAAAACTTACGTTGGTTGGCACTATTGACAATATTATAAGAATTTGAGACTTCGATTCAAAGAATCAGATTGCAATCTATTTTGGTAAAGAGTACGTTTAAGTATTTTTAAATTCAGTTTATGACATGTTGTTAAAATGTGTTTTTATAACGAGGTTGTTCGTAAATAGTAATGATCAAATCCTCATTTAATATAAGGATACAATACTCAAATCTTTATTAGTATACAATGATACATGTCTATAGATACAATATCGATATTCTGTAAATGTAAACTGTAGTACGTAAACTATTTACAAAATTCATTCGAATCTAGAACGTCACCCTGTTTGAAGCTAGTTACAATTAGCCAGCTATCGAACATTTTAGTTAGATACTCCGACAGCTCGTGATTGAAATAATGCAATTATCGCTACCCTCGACCGTGTGGGAGCGGTTTTCGTCATCGCGATAGCAAGGTTACGTCACTAAATCTCTGCCCAACATCCCAGGGACCACAGACGTGACAGTTCTGAAACATACGTACACACATTACACCAAATGTTGCGGTGGGTAAACCAGAACGTACCCAGTCATAACTTGTCGTGTTTAATTAAGTATGAAATGAGATTTTCAAGCGTAATGAAAAATAAACTCAGACTGTTGTCACGCAAGGCCGCACAGATAAAAGCAAACAGAATACTCGTGCAATGAAGTTTGAATGCCGGTTTGGGAATGGAAGGGAAACATTCATTGCACTACCCAGTTATTTCAAGTCGTAGTTTCTAAAAATAGGACACCGAAACGAGGAAATTCGAAAAGGTGGCGAGTAGTGACAGTACTGTTCGGATTGAAAAAACCTTATTCAAGCCAGAGTCCATATGATATTGTTTTGCCATATATTCTGTGTATAAGTAATACAAAAAAGTTTCAGCAAATATAAGAGGCATATAGAGTAATAATGCAAAATCAATTGTGAGTAGCTAGCGGAAAATGTGCGATGAAAACTTTTCTCATAACACAAAATTCATAGGAGCCAGAAAAATCCTTATAAATAATTCAGGGTATTTGCCAACAGGATTGGTTTTTAGTAAGTTTGTTACTCTAAACCAAGTTACAAAAATACATTGTGATGTAGTCCTTGTCTAATAAAAATGTTTTGTAAATACGAATACATAAGTTTGAAATATCACTTTAATATGTATTTCTATTAAAATTCCGAAATCCTTATTGCACATTAAAACACCTAAACCGAACTGTCGGAATTGGCACACGGTAGCAAAAGTTAAATAATTAAATAACTGTCAGAATTTTGAGGTGCCTTAGTTGATTTTAAACTAAACCAGTGAAACATTTAAATATAGCTAACCCGAAATTTTACTCGACTTTGTCGAAAACTCCCGGATGACAGTTAATTTTACGGCCGATAAATAATTTGGGCCTTTAAAATTTTCGACATTTTTCGTTCATAATTTTCGCTTTAATTGATGAACTAATTATGTACAGTGTTTATTAATTTACCGAAAAATAACAGACCGGCCCGCCGACATCAAAAAAATATCAAAAGAAAACACCAGACTATAGAGTTTCACTTAACAAAATATATTTTACTTAAAAACTGGTCTGGTACAGATTGGTTTTTAATAAAAATAATATGGAGCTGACAGATTCTCAAAAAAACCTTTGCAGTTTTAATAAATTTAAATTAATTAACTTATTTTGATGAATCAGAAGAGTTTAAAAAAACTGAGCTTAAATAAATATAAACCTCCAAAATTCAAATTCACAGAAACTTAAGAGCCATAAATCTGTAGGTGCGTAAATAAACAAGTAGTTTCGAAACTGGGGTATGGTTTGAACACCTAAAACGTAAAACAAAGATTGGTCCGGTACATAATAAATAGTGACGCGAAGTCGACTGGGTCGTGAGTGTGCTGGCTCTCGCCCAAACATCGTGATATGTGGCTGCGTCTTTCCGACCGCGTTCAACGCTTACATTCAAATAGTTTTTCTCCAAAGATTTTCATTTCAAGAGTTCTGAATAATTTGTTAGGAAATATGATGGTAATAATGGCAGACGTATTCCGTATGCGGTGTTGCATTCAGATTCCATTCGTCTTAGTTTGGACTTCTTTGCTAAGAGTTTAGGTGTGCATATGTAGAAACCACAGGTGAATATTTTCTGACTCACTTATTTACTAGAAAGTAGCTACCTTAATTACAAATGGAATTGAGAAACATTTGGGATTTTTACTTAGGATTTTGAAATTGAATTCAATAATCTAAAAACAATTAGACCAGGTTTTTATGAACGTTCACTTTTTTTGAACGTTCGTTGAAAATAGAAGATAATCAAATTGTTTCTCGTTTCCTGTTCAGCTTTTAATTATTCTAGGAAATTAGTACGCGTCTAATTTGAATGAACTCATCTCAAGTCGTTAGTATGGAAAGTAAGAGACAATGTTTGGCAAGTACTCTCGTTAAACTCGATACTACTTGCCAACCGTTAAACTACTACTAAATACTGGGTTTAAGTAATGATAAACTTTACTTAGCAGATTACCTAAAGACAAGCAAATTATTATAAATTATCTGAAATATATGAGCAAGCACTGAAATATTTACGTACTGGACTTAAACAGAAAAAAAAACGAATATTTAAAATATTGATTGTTTCCTAATAACTTCCTTATGTTTGGCCATCAAAATATAATATTTGAACCAGGTCCATCGAAAAGCCCTTTAACTCAAGCAGCCAAGTTTTAACCTCAGAATAATGTTTCAGCTTCAAAGAAAGTGTAAGCGTATGCGTATGAAGCATCCTCTTGAGCTTAAAACATTTTTATCGGCAACACTTACCGTTCAATACCTTGCTAAAACGATTTTGAACTTTAGGTACAAAACTTAGGGTTGGTAATCCTGTGATTGCAATTATGTAGATCGATTGGACACAAGTGGGCCGTACGGGACACACATCGTGGCCCTCGATACAAACAGTTTAATATAAAGTGTAATGTGTTGGAGATAAGTCGTGAAATAGATTTTTATAGGGAATCGGGCATGCATTACATTGATTAGAACTATGTGTCAGAGGGTTTATTGATAAAAGATTCTAATATTGGACGATTCAGTGATTTAGATTAACATTTAAATTGACGTATACAATTGAAATATGAATTGAAAATCTTGCTTGAATAAAGCTTTTAATCGCTTATTTTGGCACCGTCTGTCACGTTCAGCATAAGTTGTTTCATTTAAGTAAAAGTCTATTGTGTATTTTACTCAACTCAATCCATCTTACTTTCAGGCCTGATATCAAAACAAACAACATTAATAATGGAATCAGTCCAATAAAAGAGAAACGTAGAATTCAAAGAAGCACTTAAAATCTCAGTCAAACGTGCAAATCGCATCTAGACATTTCCAAGTAAAGTGGCTCTGATAACAAGAGGAAGTGCATCTCCGGTGACTCGAACATTTTACCTTACACTCGACCACTGAATAATTTGTATCGTACCTTGAACATAGAGTAAAAAAAAGTTAAAAATTTAGAGTGCGAGTATCGCTAAACGCCCAATGTGCCGAGTGGAAGCACTTTTTTGACAGTATGAAGAACATTCGTTTACCGTTTTAAGTTATTTTCAACAACGATAGACGTGTATGTGAAAATATCGATAGTTCGGATAATATTACGGTTCGAGGTATATAGTTTTGTTTAAACTGCACGCTCTGTTTTGATAAATAATTTTTATTTTGATTAATTTTTACGACTCAACTACATAGTTCACAGTTCATACACTGATATATTATGTGCACTCTGTAGTTTCTTATCTATTTTCAAAGCTTGAAGCTCTAAGTTCAAATGTCAATCTGACATTTTAAACGAAACTAGTCGAAATAGCAGCTCATTTAAATTATACGTGTAACCGTTTCCATGCTAGAGATGTTCGCAAGTTGCAACTGCTCGCCAAATGTGGTAGCTTTCGGATTTGGAACACTAAAATGTTATCGCTTTGCGGTTTAGTGTTGCCAATGGAAGAAGTTCTAAGTTTAAATATGTAACGGTAGTTTTGTGTACCAACTGCTGGGTGTGAATAACAGAATTTTGGATTGAATTTAATAATAAACTGGCAACATTTCAAATCAATCGCAAGTTTTGATCTAGTTCTAGTATTGTTTTCTCCTCGACATGAAAAGCACAGTTTGCAGGTGACGTTATCGAGGTATACTAGTTGAATATTCAAATCCCGGTGCAATACAGCTAAAAGAGTTGTTGAAATATTTTATAGGACTTTGTTACGAAAGGTACAATTTATTTGAGTGCACTAGCGTTCCATAGAAAACTGCATTTGACATTATTAAATTATGATTTAGGAAGCGTAGAAGATATAAATGTACAGTGAAGAAATTATTGCATCAGTATAGTTGTATAAAAAGCTGCCATTTTTCATACTAAGAATTATTTAAAGTGTTGCATTCTAATAAAAAAACTTTAGGAAAAACTTATTAAGAAAAGACATTAGTCTTATTTTGTTTTTGAAAGAGCATTTGAATTTGGGTGCAAAGCCACAAAGTTTTTGATACCAACGTTTTAATTAAGGTTTTAATAATAGCCGCTGTATTGTTTTACCCACACATTCAAAATTTCAATACAGTTCACCTGTGAAGCAATCGAGAAATGCGCTTGAATATGCAAACCCCAAGGCACATTGTTGCTAAACGACTGTCCGATATACAAGTCGGAGTATGTTGCTAAGGAATATGATCGGATGCCTTTTGACAGAGCAATAGTGATAGAAATATTTATTTTTCATTAATTCCACAAATATTTTTTTGTATATTTTAGAAACACACATTTTTGTTCACAAAAGATACACTGGAGTCAAATATTCGAAACGTAACTTAATGTTGCTTATATCCTTAAGATGACTTATTTAATAATGTTAAGGCCACTTCGAAAAAAGCTCAGTAAAGTATTCGTAAATATGGAGTTCTAAGGATGACGTATAACTTAAACCTACTTTTACGGATTTTATCGCGGTTTTTCGCTTTCGCAGGTGTCATGGCCTGCCCGTGACCATGACACCTTCAAAGGTGTCGAGACCTTAAATCTCAATACAAACCGCGATAAAATCCGTAAAGGCAGTTTTATTTCAAACGATTCGGAAGTAAAACTCTAACTTTTTTCCATGCGTATGCTTACTTCAGTAACAGTTTCAATGTGACGTAATAAAACAAGTAAGGATCATGTTTTCACATTAAGGCCGTTTTCGCAGATTGCGCTAATCTCTCTTAGGTATTTAATTCACCGACTCGCCATTTGCGAGATACTTAAGATAAGATCGTGAACACTTCGTAAAACGTTAACTCCCATACTCAGGGGTTTAGTGAAACTGTAAATTTTTCCGTCATGAACACTTAAGTACCTATAATGTTTGTTTTACGTACATTTTCCCACAAAGATTTCAGTGAACTAAATCTGGTCTGATTGAATTAGACGCAAAGCTCCTCATATTCTCATATCCTAGATTTTATGTCACTGGTAACTGGAATAACCCAATGCCCTTATTTTAACTTAATTATTTCCTTCTCTATCGCTCTTCTAAGTAGATAACGATGGAGTAAACCCATTTTATATAAAAAATAATAAAATCTGTTTTTTGGTTTCTAATAAGCATTTTAGTGTCGGTAAATATGTAATAATTTGACAAATTAAATAATATATATTATTCAATTTCATTTGGCACACTTTTGTAGAACCAAATATGACTGTGTAAATAACTTATTAAATTAAATGATATTTGTTTAATGAATACTGAAGTCTTAATTAAACCTTGTAATTTGATAAAATGTGTTCCTAAATAAAGACATGTTAATATACACACTTTAATTATGTAATGAGCGTATGTAATTTAGTTAATTATAAAAAAAAAAACTACACAAAAAAGTAATTTAAGTTTTTTATCGCACATTTGGGTACACGTATGAAAAAGTAAAGATGTACAACAAGAAGCACGATTGTAAATCAATTTTATCTATATTAACTTGTTTCTAAGATCTTGCAAAGTAGGCATATTATAACAATCATAAGAAATCTAAATGAATTCAATCATAATTTTCTGCACAAAAAAATTTATCGAATAATATTATTAAGAATTTGAATTTCGAATCTGAGATTTTTATTTTTTTGAAATAAATATATCAGTTAAGTTATATATTAATTAATTATTATTTTTATTAAGTATTAATTAATATTAACTAGAAAATATTTGTAAATATAATGATTTTCTCTTTACACCCCTAATGTTTTTTTTTTACTTCTATTAAGATAAGGCTTCTTTAAGAATGTGATAATATCGTTCGTACAGCTTCTAGCCAGTAATAACAATTAATATTTAATGATCTTTTTATAATAAAAACAATAACATTGAATCTCAGTGAATAATATGTTTTTGTAGTTCCCTGTAAACCCGATACTGTTTTTATTAAGATCCGATGTTTGCGTGGAAATAGATTCTGTTTTCAGGCAACTCGACGTCGAAACAACGTTGCTTTTATCTTTTCTCATTTCCGTTGTTGTTTTTCTTTATGTACTGTTTCTCATACTTATGCTACTGGTTTTGTGATTATCTGTTGAAAATGTGTGTGTATCAAAGTTTAGAAAATATTTATGTAGTTGTAATGATATTTTGTAAAGGGAATTAATGTGAACTAACATTTAAAGGCTTGGCGTTTTCTATTCATGTTATTTGTAACTAAATGTATACGTTGCTTTTAATAATGATTGATAGTTGTGAAAAATTATATTAAATGTAACATAATTCAATGTATATGAATAACGAATTTGGTTTCCCAATTTTTCTTGTCCTGTTAGAAAATAATACCTCAGATTAACTTGTTAGGCCACTTCAAGAAAAAAATGGTAATAAGAATATAGATATAGGCTACAGAATACAATTTACCATGCTTTTTGACTATTAGCATGAAATAGTACTTGAACAAATTATTTTAGTTCCACCTCAAAATAACATAATCGCTAGAAGCTGACCTGTGACGTGCCGCCCTTAATATTCATTTACTAAAATGTGGATATTCTCAGTCACAATCTGTGAGCACGTGATATCGCCTTCGGGGATAATAATCGTAATTGGTATGTATGTAGTTTCACAACGCTAGTATTACTACCTACTATGACTCGCCTCTACAAATTAGCGAGAATGTTTGTGTTTGGACTCGCTACTCGGTAGTAATAGGATTTAATGAAAGAGGAAGGAATAGCAGTTACAGGAATTGCACTGAATTGGTCTTTGAATAGTAAGTATTGCTAACTGTTCTGTATACTTTACTCGCGGGGTTTGACAACCTATTTGCTGCAGAACTTAATATTTTAGTTTCTGCTTGTGTTTTGCGAAATACTGGCAGTTCAATCGATGGGAAATATAGCCTGCAATCATCAATAGACGTTTGCAACGATAAATTATTTTAACCAAAGTTTATTAGTTCGAATTAATTTCACACTTCAATGAAAACTAAGTATAATTATAAACATACTTGGCAAAGTTTGTTTACATGTAAGCAGTTATTAAGTGCGTCAAACTCGAGCACGATACAGGCCCTCCTTACCGCCGAAGTTTCCTTAATTAATATTCAACGAACAACGCAAGCTATTTCTCTAATTTGCCTCACGTTTCACACAAACTCACTTGACCTCAGCTTTAACTATTAAGTAATATACTCAAGAAACGCGAAGTAGGTCATTTGTTGCCATTCAATTAGCAATATAGTTACTAAAGCCAGGATTTAGTCGTGCCTAATTGCTTTGAATTTTCATATCCATCTAATTTGCTAAGAAGGAAGGCAATTGGAATAGATGACGGGGTAAGTTGCGTCTATTGGCGACAAATTGAATTTGTGCGCTATCGTTCGTCTGAAGCGATTTTATTAAAATTAGGTGCCGTTCTCAAGACGCCGTGTTTAGCTTTGCATCTTGTAGGGGAATTGAATGTGGGATTAATTTGTTTAGGGTTGGTGATTCCGTTTCAATTTGTTGTGTTATGTTGTTGTTATTTGTAGTTTTCGTAACATTATTATTTGTAATTTTTAAATGCAAGCATAATGGATTGTTAAAGAAATAAAAAATAAACGATTTTAAAAGATAATAATTGACAAAATTTAAAAACACATTTCAGTCATTATGTATAAGGAATATTTTGCTTGAAAATATATTAAAATAATACCTAGGATGAGAAAACAAATTATCTATTTATTATTCGTCTTACACAAACTCGATATTTATGAGCTTATGTTTTCTTAAATAACGAAATGACATAACTCTGCTTCTTTTGATTTAAATATAAATCTGCTTGAAGACTATAACGAATAGGACCATTTTGCAAAACCATAAAATATATCATGAAATGGCTATAATTTAAAAAACTTTTAAAATTTTATGGAAGTTAAGAAAGAAGTCAGAAGTCAAAAAATATCGTCGTCTAAGCAAATTGAAAAGCATCTCAGATTTAAAGCCAATTTAACTTGGTCGCCTACTCGCAGTTTTCAATAGTACGAAGCTATTCATTCGAGGTCGCAGACCTAAAGAATTTCAATTCCTGATCCGATTCTAATCGTATCTTAACAGTGGTATTGATAAAAGGATTTTGTAATAGAACGGATTTGATTATCTATTTTTGAGAATATTCGTTTTTTTTTTTAATGTAAGATTACCTGCCAAAAATTTATAAAATAAATTATTAATAAATCTGCTTTAATTTGAAATCAGACTATTCTTGAAAGCTTTGGCTCTGGTTTCCGAATTAGATTTAAACTTACTTAATATTCGTTAAGAAAATAGTATTTTTTGAAAAAACGCCTCTTTTTTAAAGTCAATATAATTATGTAATAACCACAAGTAATGTAAATATATTATACCTGTTATCCGTGCCAAATTTTAATATTACTTTATCTCCTATGAAAACTTCTTACTTCCACTTCTTAAAAAATCATCATCAATCAGATTAAAAAAGATGCCATCTATCAATGACTTATTTGTGCAGTTCAATAAAGTCGTGCCTGCAATAGCTTGAAGTGTACAGATTGAATCAGTAACGCACAGGATCTAGCGCCAATAAAACACGAGGCGACGAGGTTGATAGATAGGAGATAAGAGGCGGATGGATGGCGGGATGAACATGCAAGTGGTATGCCAGATAACGGTGACGTACATTTGTACATTTTGGAATTTACGTGCGTACATTTTGGTATGGTTACGCATTCAGGTTAGCTGTAGAGTTTTTTTTATTTGTTGCCTCTGATTATTTTAAATTTTTAAGTAGGTATTTTTTTTTGTACTTAATTAATCGTGACCCAGTCGCGTTGTGAAAACAGCTTTAAGTTAACTTGTAAAGATAGTTTTGTTGTTCAATAAATAAATCTCAAAAATTACGTCACTATCCCAGGGTCCGGAGCAAGTCTGGAAAATAAAGTTTCATAAATCTACATCTCCAAGAAATGTAATCAGCCATGTTACTTTTTACATAACATTTTGAAACAGGTCTCGTGCCAGCTAAGTATGACAAGTTTAACATTACAGTTCATTTGTTCTAATTTAAGTTGCTTTGTTGGGAACCCGCCAAGCAATAAGTAGTTTCGACAAGCTCCCGCTAACTTTATCGATGGTTCCCCAATTTATCTTTGGTACAATGCAGACCTAGGACAGTTGTAATAATGTTGTCGCGATTCCAAATTGTTTAGTTGAAGGTCGGAACTGTGAAATGTGAAATAGAGGTACCTACTTGTATTTTACCATACGTCAAAAACTTGACTATTCGTCGAATGTGAAATAGAGGTAATTATATTTTTTCATAAGTAAACGCATAACCCTTGGGTCTAATTGGATAGTAGTAAATAGTAAGTATTTAAGTAAGTAAGTAAGTATTTAAGTAGTAAAGTATTTAAGATGAAAGCTCTGTAGTGTCTACGAAAATAGTATATTTTTTTATCTATTTTTAAAATATGAAACTTCACATATTTGGTAGAGACTACTTGATGTGTTTTGATTTGGTAAACCCTTATAAGTTTATTTCAAATCACCCCATTGTCATAATTTTCAAAGTGAGCTCTTCCAATACAAAAGTGCGTAAACCTACGTTATTACCAAAACAAAAGTCAAACTTTTTGCAATGATTTACGATTGTAAAGTATGTCCAAGTATTTAAATCCCAAAGAGTGATAACAAATAGTCGAAGTTCGGCGGTGTACTCGACAAATTGTGGAACTTTTCAACTATAAAATACGAACACAGCCCGAGCGATTCAAGCTTTATATTCTGTTCTTCAATTTTAAAAGCGCTTTGTTCTAAACATTTCCTAAGCATTGCTTAGACGAAGTTTTTAGGTCATCTAAAAGATAAGCGTGAAATGGGAAAACATTTCATTAAACATAACATATCATCACACCTGCATCCCCGAAGGGGTAGGCAGAGGTGTAACCAATGTACACCCACAGTTCGCCGACATGTTTTAGGTCCCATGTAATAGGGGGCGAGCCTATTGCCACTAAACGGGCACATATCCAAACTCCGACCTGCTACAGAGAATTTAATAGAAAAACCTAATAACCTCTTGGTCGACTCGGAAATCGAACCCAAGACCCCTAGCGCAGCAGTCACGCTTATCAGCATTAGGCCAACGAGGCAGTTTGAGAGATGTGATTAAATAGGTGTTTTATTTAAATACAAAAGCCAAATAAGTTTAATGTTAAATAAGCAGCATTTTCTTTCACTGATTCCGGGAAACATTGCTTGTTAAACTACATAAATTGTACCCAAAAACTGTGGACACAACAAACAGGGTTACGAGTAACTTATAGAGGCTGTTTCCTAAAAGATATTGGAAAAGCACATAGTTACCAGCTAAGTACACAATTTGGTCCCGCAAACGTTTTCAACATACTGTTAAAGAGTTGGCAACGGTACACGGCTTTAGTCAATAAGTTAAACGTCCCAAGTCAATAATACGTAAGTGGAGTTCGTAGGTTGTGACTTCACTGCTAATGTTTTTAAATTCGTTGTTCCGAAATTCAAGAGCTTGTAGCAAGTGCTACGATTAATAAAATTCGCCACTCTCGTTCGTAGCAAGTAAGTGCATTAATTTTCTAGTTATCGGCAACTTGCAAGCTAATAGCATTTTAGAGTGTGGATTAATAAAAAATGCTTTTGCAAAACTGTAATTCCTTATTTTATAAGTTATACTAGCAATTTATTACATACTTTTTTACTTACTCAATAGTTATTATACAAAAGAAACGCCGTAATAAATAAATCAAAATAAGCATACCAACAATTGTTTCAAAGTAATCGTTGTATAAATAACGTTCACATATTCAAATGTAACCTGTTCACGGCGATAAGGTTGATTTTTGCTATAGATGATTTTCGAATTAAAACGACGTGTGGACGGTATGAAATTTTATTTTGAACTAACTAAGCAGGGTAATGTGGACTGTACAACATTGCATTTGTTACATTGTCATATGAATAGCTATACTATACACAATCAACATCGTAAGTTGTGGTTTTGGACATTCCGCCCACCAAAGGATCTATCCTTTAAAAATACAAAATGAAAGTAAAGAAAAAAAACATAAATTAACTTATAGGTACACTGTCGAAAATGTGGAACGTACATAAAACGTCATAAACAAAATGTAACCCTTTCTTAAAACTAGGTTTACAAACTACAAGTAGATAGTTACGATGAAAGGTGAGTGAACAACACAAGCAAATATCATAATGACTTATAACAGATAATCATTTAACGACTAGGTATACATAGATACGTTTTACATAATCAGTAAGAAAGAAGCGATATGCGGCGCAACTATTATAAAGGCTAAGGCAGGTATGTGAATAAATAAACGTTCGAGCTTACCCGACCTTAGATAATTAGTTAGATTTTATTTTCTTGTAATTCGATTAGATACATTATTTGTTGCGTTCATAACTTCTAACCGCCCACCGTTACAGTTTAATTTTAATAATGCTTTGTGACTCAATAACATATAGGTAAGTTGTATGAAGTTAGGAATGCCTAGTCTAGGTTCTTAGTTCTTATAGCGAAGTAAGTATGTAAATTCTTAAATATATTGGTATGCACACAACATGAGCAAAGGTAAGTTATTGATATAAATATAACACTAATCGAAGGCAAATATCTAAACAAAGTCAGTTAATTTTACACATAATTAGGCGAACAACAATAAAGTGGATTTAACGAGTAGTCTTATCAGTATGACACATAGTTTTTATTACATTCTTTCTTATTCATTATAACTTAATCTAGGTTTGTTTAGGTAGAATATATACTTTACTAGTAGGTCGTTTACAAACACCGTTTTTACATTTGATTGACACTACACGAGTAATACCATCAGAACCCACATGTTTTTCAATTATTTTGCCCAGTATCCACTTACTCGGAGGGATATTGTCTTCTTTTATAATCACAACGTCATCGATTTCTGGCTCAGTATTTTTGGTATTCCACTTATGTCTTTGGTTCAGATTTACAAGATATTCTTTGTGCCATCTGTTCCAGAAATCTTTGACCATTTTTTGGGTAAGCCTCCATCTATCTAAACTAGAAATATTATGATTTGGACAGTTTTCGTCACTTAAGTTTAACAATGGTTCACCAATCAGAAAGTGGCCCGGTGTCAGTGGAAGAGGATCATTAGGGTTATCACTTAAAACAGTTATGGGCCGTGAATTTAAACAGGCTTCGATTTGAGCCAATATTGTAGCTAACTCCTCGTAAGTTAGCGTAGCATCGCCAATAACCCTTTTAAGATGATTTTTAGTGCTGCGCACCCCAGCCTCCCATAAACCACCGAAGTTGGGGGCGTGTGGCGGTATGAAATGCCATGTAGTACGCGCTAGGGCTAACAACTCTGCTACCTCCCCAGAAAACGAAGATACGGCACTGTTAAACATATCTCTCAGCTGCTTATCTGCTCCCACGAAGTTCGTGCCATTATCACTGTAAATGTCGTAACAATGGCCTCGTCTCGCTGTAAATCGCCGAAAGGCTGCAATGAATCCTTTTGCAGTCAGGTCGGTGACCGCCTCCAGATGTATGGCACGCGTTGTCATACAGATAAACAGACATATATAGCCTTTGTACGACTTAGCTCCTCTGCCCGGTGAAAATCGAATATTAATGGGACCTGCGTAGTCCACACCAGCTGATTTAAATGCTCGGTCAGGTTTTACTCGCACTGCCGGCAACTGACCCATTAGTTGCGTGGTATTCATTTTTGAATACCTAACACACTTGACACATGCGCGGTAAGTTTTCTTAGTTAAGTCTCTAACTCGTAATATCCAGTATTTGGATCTCAAATAATTAGACATTAGTTGAGGACCACCATGTAATGTCCTATGATGAGCGTCCTGAATTATTAACCTGCTAAGATGACTCTTAGCGGGCAAAATAATAGGGTGTTGAGTATCGTAGGGAATTGTAGATTTCTGGATACGCCCGCCAACTCTTAGAATTCCATTATCATCAATAATAGGACAAAGATTGCGCAGCTTACTACTTTTAGATACATAGCCGTGAGATTTTAACTGTTTTATTTCCTCTTTGAAATCAATAGCTTGGACTTGTTTAATACAAGCATTTAACGAGTCATTTACTTCTTCGGGTGTAATAATTTTAGAAAAAGATTCACGTTTGTCTCGAGGTAATTTGAAATTAAGAAATCGTCGGCAATATGAAAGAATTCTTAACATTCTTGATAAATTAGAATATTTACTCCAAATAAACTCCTCTTGGATATTATTTATGACAGTTAAAGACCTTACACGTTCCTCTTCTCGTGTATCTTCGACGTTTGGCACACTGAAGTTAAGAGTTTCACTAGACAACCAAAGGGGTCCATTCCACCATAATGAATGACTCAACAACTTAGGAGCTTGTAAGCCCCGTGACGCACAGTCAGCTGGGTTCATATCGGTTGATACGTGCCTCCACTGCTCGTAATCTATGATGTTAAGTATGTCTGACACTCGGTTGCTCACGAATGTACTCCACCGACTTGGTCCACCTTTCAACCAAGCTAAAACAAGAGTGGAATCGGTCCACGCAAATAGATTATCTTTAGGTACTCCGAACACTTGAGATATCTCCGATATCAGCTTGGCTGCCAAAGCAGCACCACAAAGTTCCAATCTAGGGATAGAAACTTGCTTCTCGATTGGAGCTACCTTTGTTTTGGAGGAAATTAGGCTTACGTTCACTTGCTTCCCATTAATTACTCTCATATACACGGTTGCAGCGAATGCGGCCTGTGATGCATCTGCGAAAGCGTGCAACTCGACTTTTGATATGCGTGTGTAATGCAACCATCGTGGTATGCTTAGGCCTTTGATATACATCAGATTTTCTCGATATCGTAACCACTCTGCTTGCAAAATACCGTCAACAGGCTCATCCCAGTCTAGACCGGTCTTCCACAATTTTTGCATGATCATCTTTGCTATTACCACAATAGGCGCTATCCAACCCAAAGGGTCATAAAGTTTCGCTATTTCAGAGAGTATATGTCGTTTAGTGATAGGTTGCTTAAGTTCTGGCAAATTGACATTATATTCAAAGGCGTCGGCTTCTCTATTCCAGGTCAAACCTAGTACCTTAATAATACTATTAACCTTAAAGGGCAACTCTTTCTCATCCCGTTTGTTTTCTCCAATGTACTGTAACAAAGCCTCAGAATTACTGCTCCATTTCTGAAGTTGAAATCCTCCCGAGTTCATAAGCTTGTTCATCTCATTATAAATATCAATAGCTTCTTCCACTGTTTCACTTCCAGAGAGGAGATCATCCATATAATAATCAGTTTCTGTAATTTTAGCAGCAATAGGGTACTTTAATTTTTCGTCATTAGCAAGTGTCTGAAGTGATTTTACGGCTAGATACAGTGCACATGCTGTACCGAAGGTCAGCCTCAAAAGTTTGAAATGCTTTATTGGCTCATCAGGTGCAGATCTCCATAGTAATCTCTGGTAGTCCGTATCTTTTTCCGCTACACGCACCATCCTGTACATTTTGATGATATCTGCTGTAATACAGATTTTGTGAGTCCTCCATCTCATTAATATATGGCGTAATTCTTGCTGCAGTTGAGGACCAACACATAATTCGTCGTTTAAAGAAATGCCATTGGAACCTTTGCATGATGCGTCGTAGACTACACGAACCTTAGTGGTAGTCTTGTCCTCTCGAACGACGGCATGGTGAGGAAGGTAGACAGCTTTAGAGTTATCAATCTCCGACGAATTAACTTGTACCATGTGATTTAGACTAATATATTCTTCCATCACTTTGTGGTATTCTTCCTTCAGCTTAGGGTCTTTTGACAACCTTTTTTCCAAATAATTAAACCTTTTAGTTGCTATTTCCCTCAATCCACCGTATTGACATTTTGGGTCCTCGTTTTGAAATGGTAACCTTACTACGAATCGTCCTTCTACATCTCTGACAGTTGTGGCTTCATAATATTCTTCGCATTGTTCTTCCTTCTTGGAAAACTTCTTGTGTATGCTATTGGGTTCCTTTTCTATCTCCCAAAATTTACGCAGTAACTCGTCTTCCCTCACTTGAACGTGTAGAGTTGTAATATGTGACCTTGCTGAGGTAGATGCTTGTGACATCTTTCCAGATACCACCCACCCTAGGGTCGTCTTTTGAGCCAATAGATTTCCCTTGGGGTGCTTAATAACGCCGTCTAATAATACGTCACTATAGACCTCAGCTCCAAGCAGAATATCTATTCTGCCTGGTGTTGTAAACCCTGGATCAGCCAATTCCAGTTCATTAAGTTTGGCCCAATCAGGCAATTTAAGATTAATGGTTGGTAGCAGTGCTGTTAGTGTACGTAGTACATACGCATTTACTCGAACTGACTCCCTAGGATTGTGGCGTGATTTTACGCAGAGTGAAACCATATGTTTTATTTTTGTTTGCCCCTCTCCCACACCTGACACCCAACCACTCACTGATTTACGTGTAAGATTTAATAACTGAACGGTTGCCTCAGATATAAATGATGCTTGCGACCCTTGGTCTAATAAAGCCCTAATGATATATTCGCAACCGTTCTTGCTACTTGCAAACACCTTAGCAGTAGCTAATAATACAGAATTTGTTTTTATATTCTCACAATGATAAGAAACAACATTTTCATCAGTTGAAGAAAGAGTGGACTTACCTATAAGCTCCTTACTAACGGTACCTGTAGCCGTGCTTTCTCCTTCCTTTGATTTCTCCGTGTTTTGCTCTCGCTCGAAGTGAAGAAGTGAGTGATGTCGCCGTCCACACCTCTTGCAACACGCTGACTGGCGGCACTTGTTCACCGAGTGTGATGACGCAAGGCAGTTGAAACACAATTTGTTCTTCTGAACGTACTCCTGTCTTTCCTTGGTAGACATGTCGGCGAATCTTTTGCAATGGTAGATAAAGTGCTCGCTGTTACATAACACACACTTAATGTCGCGTTCTTTTCCGTCTTTGTTGACATTCGCATGAAAAGCCTTAGGTTTAACAGCTGGTTTCGATTGTGATGATTTCATTTTATTGCTGTCGATCATTTCTAGCGATCTGAACCTTGATTCCAGAAAATCTCTCAAATCTTGCCAAGTGGGTATGTCACTATTAGTTGTGCTAAGTCGCTGTTCCCACTGCTTCATGGTTTCTGGATCCAGTTTGGACACAACTAGATAATTGATCATCAAATCCCATTTGTCAGACTCAACTCCTAAGTTTTTCAATGCCTTTAAACAAGTTGATGTCGTATCTACCAGTTGTTTAATCGAACTTGCAGACTCAGTATGTACACTTTTTTGCGAAAAAAGAACTCTCAATATTGCATTGCAATTGAACCTCTTATTATTATAACGTTTCACTAATTCGCTCCACGCGTCATCGTAGTTCGCATCTGTAATTGTGAAATTACGCAATATTGCTTCTGGTTCTCCCGATATGTTGCTTTTTAAATAATGCAACTTCTCTACTGGTGACAGTTTTGTATTTCTGTGTATTAAGGAAGAAAATAGGTCAAAAAATGTCTGCCATTCCTCATATTTGCCGCTGAATGTGGGTATCTTAATTTTAGGCAATTTAATTTCGTTGCTGTTAGACGACCTTTGACCTTCAGCAGTACCAAGCATTGAAACCGGCACCGTTGTTTCCAGAAACGGTTGAAGAGCTTCCTTCATAGCTACCTTATATTGTACATACAATTCTTGAAAAACATCGTATGTCTTCTCTTTAAAATAAGGATCTTTTTTCTCTTCATCTTTAGTCAAACTTACAATAATACTTTTGTGTCCGTCCTTAAAGTTCTTCCAAAGCTCTTCTAGCAACTCTAATCTTGTTTCCAAATACGGTTTTTTAATCCTGTCTTTAGGCGACTTTTTAAAGTTCTTTTCTGCATTCTTCAAGTTTTCTAATAGTTCGTATTGATAAGCCACCAGATCTTCCATTGTAACTTAATGTGCTCAATAAACAATATACGTATTCAACAATAAATTTTGAATAAAAAACGTTATTTCCAGAAAAAATGTTCACTGGGTCCACTAGTTGAGGGTATGTTGCTAATATGTTGCACTATTTGTTAACCACGCACTTATTTGTATGTAAAGTTCGTAATCCGAACACTCAGAATAATTTATAAGCACTTGTTAAGTTCGTGTTTTATAGTGTTCTTAAAACACGCATTCTCTTCACAATTATTAGCAACAGTTTATTTTTTCACTAAATAGCAATAATAAGACACTTCTGAGAATCCTTATCGCTTTCTTTGTTCTCGCGACGCGCCCGTCCGCTACCGATCAGCGGTTATCCGCTCGAATTAGGACCAAATGTTCACGGCGATAAGGTTGATTTTTGCTATAGATGATTTTCGAATTAAAACGACGTGTGGACGGTATGAAATTTTATTTTGAACTAACTAAGCAGGGTAATGTGGACTGTACAACATTGCATTTGTTACATTGTCATATGAATAGCTATACTATACACAATCAACATCGTAAGTTGTGGTTTTGGACATAACCTTCAAACTTCACCCCTACGAACTCTTAAATGTCACGCGGAAAATAAATAAATGTTTTCAACATTTTATTTTACGTAATTCGAGTCTCGTCATGTCTGAGAAATCGAAATAATCCGACGGAATCAACGCCGTCTTTTGTTTTTCACCCGAGTGTATTTGTAGACTGTTTTACATCATCCGACAGGATACCGATACGATATCGTGAGCAAGTAAATGTATGAAACATAATTATACCTGTCTTTCACATTATCCGGTCCGATATAGAATAGCGGATTCCAAATTTTCGTACATTATTCTTGCTGCGGTATTGTATGGAAGTCCGATACCGATATCGTGTCGGATAATCTAAAAACAGTCTTACTTCGAGTGCGAGTTTTCAAATTAGCGCGGGAATGTTTTTCAAAGCAATTCCATCTGCTGCATTAAGACACAACTGACACCGTTATCCGTCTTGATTTGACGGAGCAAGCTTTTGTCATTCAATTTGCACTCTAAACTCCATTTTGTCGGGTTTTCGTGCGATTCGTTGCTGCCACAGTTCTCTTGAAACTGATATTTTTCTGCGATTGTTAACTCAATGTACAAAATGCATAAACGCCAAATCGATTTGTAATTATAGGAAATAAATAAACAAAGTTATTTACTAAAAATAAAAGCAATATTTTTCAAAAGAAATCTATTTTAATCACTTTGATCCTATTATCCAGAATCTTTCTATGGCTATTTCGCAATGTCACTGGCGAGGTTTTATTTCGCCATAGTGCAGGTGTTTGAGCAGTTTGGCCACTCCAGCAAGTGCGACCTATTGGAGTTTCTACAATTTAAATTGATATGTATGTGAAAACGAAGACACAATACGACGGATCTATTGAAAACAAGTTAATATCAGGACAGGTAAGACAATGCGAAAAAGTCATTCAATCGATAAAGTTTGCTGATCGGTTTTAGAAAAGTAAGTAAATACAAATCATTAAAGTTTATATTACGTTGCCTCAAGTTTTTAATTGATTATAACTATTCAGTTTTAATGACTAATGTTAAGAAAGATATTAAAATTGGGATATGTAAGTGTGTGAGTTTCAAAAACAATAGTTAATAAATAAAAACTTTGTTAAATTTCAAAACATGCCAGCTGCAAATGTTAGCGAAACGTGCGGAAATTAAATTTATATCGCCTGATAATCTGATACATGTATTCATCGGCTATTTGGAAGACTGCCAATTAAAATTTAAACAGTTAGAGTTAATCGTTTTTCAATATATATAAAATTAGCTTACAAAGCTTAAAACTATGCAGTGAAGTTAGGGACTTCAACAATGATAATTTAATATTACATTTCTTTGACGAAAACTGATTCAGTTTTTAAAAATATTTTTGCAAAAACATTTTTAAATCACATCCGAAAAATTTTAATGAAAAGTTTTTTGAGTTCTTAATTAACAATGTTATTGCTACATATAATTAGTTACAAAACAAATTTTTATATGCTTTTTAGATCTAACAATCACAACGCGCGTCTATTCTTTCGTCTAATAATGTTATCGTTCCATTCAAATCCGGCGCCAAGTAAATTAGCCATCTAGCTGACTGCTGACGTAAAATACATGAGATAATGGACAATGGATCCACCAAGCGAGGTAGATGTATCCTGCCCTAACCCGTACCATGAACTCTTATAGCTAGACTATTAATGTTGCGGAAGCGAGACAGCGCACTACACCGCATAGCGGCGTCTCGCTTTAACAACGGTAACGGTCCTGCTTTAAGGGATCTTAGTACAGGTTAAAATGCGTTGCATGATCAATGATTGGAACTTTGATAGACGGTCTGCCGATACGTGAGACATGTTGAAATGTGAAATTCCGGATACCGTCATACAAATGCGTGGAAGCAAATCGCTTTATCCCGTGACATAGATAATTGTCTGCAGGGATTTCTAAGTTCCTTATCGTATACGGAAACTCTACGCTAATAAGATAAATGGAGAACTTTCTGGACTGTGTACAGTTACTACCTATGTAATGTTTTGGGTATTTGAGAATAGACTAGTAGATATTATTTGCTGTATTTCAGTTTTACTCCTCGGACGAAACCATTTTTTATTCCCGCTTCTAAAATTGAACGTCAATATATTTCCATAAAGAGAACCGTTCAGCGCTTTCAGAACAAGTTTCTTTGAATAAAGAAGAAGCATCATAAAGTGCATCTTTGCATTATTTAGGAACCGCATTAGATACGTATGCTTTATATTCAACTTTGCAACAGAATTTTATATTTTAACAATTTTGACCTTTCATTGTTTCTGAAGTATCAAAGAACAAAGTTACATTTCAATGTAGTAAAAGTAAATTGCTTTTACTGTTGAGCTTATCTGTGTAGAGAATTGTCTGCACTAATTCATGCTGGCTCAACTACGAAACCGTTCGTTTTATATTTAATGCTAGACGTAATCTATGAATGGCTCAAAGTGAGCTCCGACAAGGCTCTCTGCCAGACAGATTAAATTCATAACTCCGTCAGCTATGTATGAACTGAAATCAGAACATTTGAAATTAACGTGAGCCTCAAAAGTTACAGGAATGTGGAGGTTTATGAAAAAATCAACGCCTTCATTGTAACGGTAGCGAACCCAATAAAATTTCCTATTGAATGTCACAAAGCTATTCTGATACTTTGCTTTGATGTTAGGCATACTTATATTTTAGAATATTCTCTGGCCTCCTTTGTGTAACGTGGAATTTTATATTTTGAAAATCAGAGTATCATTCTGAAATGTATTTTTTTCTTTTAAATCGGAATTCTTTGGCAATATAGCCTTGGCTTTGACTACAGCAGACGATCCAAATCTAACGGTGGGTCTGTTTGCTTGGGACAAAAGTATAACAGTTTGTATCACAAAGTAAACAACTCAGAACGTACGAGGACCTTTTTCAGGATTTAGATAGAAACTTTGCCATGTATATTTAAACAGAGTCCATTAAAAACTTTCTAGTACTTTTTGTTGGTATGTACCTGTCGTCCTTTGTATGTATGTAGGATAAGGATCAGATTTGTTTTCGATATTCACTTTGATGGAAGAACTTATTTGATCGAACTAATGTGGACATATCTGAAGGTAGTTAAACTTTCACGAGTTCCCGCATTTAACGTTCAAGAATCCAATAACATAATCTTGTCAGGTTCTCCCTGGGACTTTTGACACTGGAAGTCGGGAACTGATTAATTCATGGCACTTAAGTAAAATTCTAAGTTCACAGAAGTTGTTATGTAAAGTTCATTTAGTTTAAATAGTCTAAGTTCGTGTGACGGGTTCATTATGCACGCATTTGGCAGAACTTCAAGCACAATTCTTGGAAATGGTACTATGTTTACGGGCGTTTACGTACTACAGTCGTACTGCAAAATTGGTTTACCATCAATAATTCAGTGTGTGTGTATTTTACCCTATGCCTTTTTAGCCTGTGTCATTGGTTTAGATAACTACTAAATGTAAGATGGGTGCGATAAACATACATACATATAATTCTCTGTTTATAAGATAGAGAGTTCTTGATTGATTGAAGACCTATAAAAAGTAACAAGTCTTAATACAATTTGGTGAAGTACAATAATAATTAAATTAAGATATAAAATCTTCAACCATTCATAACGGTTACAATTTCGATAGGTATACAAGATTAATTAAACTTATTAAACTAAACAAATTTCAAAGCTATTCAATAAAACTAAATGTTTTACAGAAATAATAGAAACGGCTGAAATAGAATTACTTTTTAAAGCAATTATAAACAGATTAAACAATGGATATTTTGTAATTACTTGCTCCAAACTGCTTTAATTCTGCCTTGCCTAGGTTTTTCGAATCATATTTTAGGCCAATTTTTCTAATAAAAGGTCAATAACCTTCATCGTGTAAATTAAATAGATTTTTATCGAATTAACGAAGTCTTTTTTATCTTTCCATTGATTGTGTCTATTTCATTATAGAAAAACGTGCAAATACTTATATGACTTTTATGCGGTCCATAAAATTGGTTTTCTTATGTCTAATTACATGTCAAGACTGAAATCTTTAATCAGCAAATGAAGTACAAACACGGAATATCAGATTGCTTAAGTTTCGTGGTTCGTTTGAATTCAAGAGATACCCCAACTTTAGTTAGTTTTAAACTCGTTTGACATTTGACATAAGGATCGGCAGTGATAAAGGACTGAGTAAGGTAGGTAAATGAAAACGGGCTGATTAGTATGAGGTAAAAATATAATAAGAATTAATAATATCATTTAAAAGTTAATAAGAATTAAAATACGAATACAGTTTTAATGTAAAGCCGATCTACAACATTACGAGTTCATGTTCACATACAATAGACAAAGGAGCACGTAGAGAAATACCGAAAGAGGTGGAAGGATTGCAAAGCAGGACTTATAAATGCTTCGATGAATATAACATAATTGATAACACATAAATGTAAAAAGAACCCGACTGTAGTTAAATTTATATTATGATAATTGCAAGAAATGTATAACTGAACAAAACTACTAAACCAACATAAATGAAAAAAAAAATACCATCGAATTAAGAACCTCCACCTTTTGCAGTCGGTTATAAGAACTGTTGGCGCCAAGGGCTTTGAGATAGAAGGTCACTGCGCATTGATTAGATAGCTCATAGAGAAATGCGGTGTCGCATTGCCACGTTGTCGCACCGCATTAAAGGCGGCGTCACTTCTCCGACGCGGCGACGATGCGTTACCGAATGTTTTCTTCCTCTGACACAACTGAACGTTCAGAAGTTTCGTTTCACACAAAGTTTTGGACTAGTAGAGGAGCTATAATAGTGCTACACTAACAGGGATACTAAGAGCTGTATATAAATACCTACAGTTTAAGAGAAGACAAAGTAGATTAACTTAGATCACTTACTTCATCGGCTTCTCCTGTTATACATGTTTATGGTATAAACTTAAATACAAATTGTACTTAAATATAATCAAGCGTAAAAAACTAGTACACTACAGAACTTCAATTCTAATTAAGAGACAATATTTGTTTCTTAAAACCTTTGCACGGGTAGACAAATCTTCGTTTTCAATCTCTACGAAAACTATGTCAAAAATCGTTCGGTAGTTTTTAAATTTTATTTACTGGGTTTAGACATACAAGCAGACAGGTAATTATATAATTTAAATATTATCCTTGGTACCAAATGTATTCTAGAAAAAATAACAAAATTAAAGCATGAACGGATCTTCTGAATACCCGCTTCCTTGTCTAAAAGAGTCGTGTCATGAGCCGTGCCGCAGGTTTCAAGGCCTTTTGTACGTAATACGACGCAGCGGCGCCGCAGCGACATCGCAACGCATAGTGTACTGAAGTCAACTTTATTGGTCAAATACACTCCTTGGTTTAACGGTATAAGTTCTAAAGATATATTTTGGTAGTGAAAGTAGGGGAAATTAGTTGTGATCATGATTTTCGGCCATTTTGATTGTTGACTTATAAATCTGAAGAATATAGAGGGCTTTGTATGGGAAAAAATTAATAAATGATGTTATAGGTATAATAATATGTTCGACACGCTAAGAAGAAGATTTTATTTATGCAACCTAAAAGAAAGAAAATATTGTTATCTCAAAACAGCATTTAAATAAAAACCTGCATTAAAAGTGGACCCTAAAACCATAACACAGAAATTCAATCACAAAATCCAACGACCCACCGCTCCCTACTAATTAGGTTGGTGTTCCTTAAAACAATAATTCTAAACAAAAACCAAATTAAGAATCGCCAGACATTTAAATACGGTCCATGTTTAATACATACAGAGAAAAATATCCGCGTTGTGGGATCCCAAAATGGTAATTCGTTTGTGCAATTAGGCGACAATTAATAGCTGAAATGTGAAAGGCGGATTATTATGTTTACAAATTGCTCCATAGACGCCCGGCTCGTTAAGCGATTTATTGTCGAGGTGGGCCACTCTATAAAGCTTTTATTCTCCACTTATACAAATTACGTGTTTTTTCCGACATTAAATTTCACGCCAGCGACTTTAATGGCTTCAATGAGATTACGTCCTCCGAAGAATATGACTCTTTAAGTTATTATTCGTCTTAGGTGTTGCCCGGCTTAGGGGAGATGAAGTTGTTTATAAAGGGAGCGTATTGAGTTTTGATTCCCTGATTCTTACTTAACGTTTTATTTTGTTGAGTTTTATTTTTATTTCTTTAGAAAATTTATTGTTGAGATTTCTTTAGATCGTTTATATTGTAATGTTAATGTTTTACTTTTATGTCCATTGTTAAAATTGACTTATTGACGAATTTGATGCATAATTGAAGAGCACACAAGTATTAGAAATATTCATTTTGTTATTAACCTAGTATCTACACTGTATACAAATACCAATAGGCGTTTAGTAAACATACACACATATAATCAGGCTTCTTTCCCTTATAGCGGTAGGCAGAGACCATTTCTTTTCACTTGCTACTTTGATTATCCCCTTCATACATGCTGTAAAAACTTCATGTTTTTAAACCTGCTAATTTGGATATCTAACATAATAATATTTAACGCTATTGATGAAAGATTATGTTTAAACAATAGTAATCCCTACAAGAAACATTTATTACAAGAGTAAACACAAAAGCTAACATTTCCGGATTTCCCGTCGTTTTCCCCGAAGGTATAAAACAGTCGAGTAGTAACACTAATTGCGTTGGTGTCACTTAACTCAAAGTCACACTTAGCAACAAGTATCTGTTAAGTAGAGTCAATCTTGTACTGTGGGTTACGTTGTGTTCTTAAACGTTTTGTATGTATGTAGTGGGATTATCTACATGGGAAAATCGACCTTAATGTTTGTGTGATAAAGTTTTTCAAGTGATGTGGAACTTAATAATACCAAAATGTTATGAATAAATGTTAAATTACTATGTGTCAAAATTAAAACCAACTATTCATTTTTGAGATCCACGTTTTACATTCTACCAAGTACAGATGTCAAATACTTGCATGTTTTTTTTTATATGGAGTGCTAGTAGGCAAGGTATTTAATATACCAGAGTTATAACTTTAAACCTTTCTTAATTTATAATACCAACAGTTCCTATTGACAAAGTTTAAGCATTCTCCAATCTGAATTATAATTAGATTCCAACTCATTAATTTTAATTTGATAACATTACTAATGATGGCTGGAAACGTTGAGTGTATTGGATTTACTCTAACCACCCACAAATTTGAAAACTAAATTGCCTCATTTTGTGTAAAACCACTATTTTCATACGAGGCTGACGTAATGAGATTGTGTCTAGCCTTCATGCGTCTGAAATAGTAATTAAAACTTTAAATACTTTAGACCAAACCTTCTACGGTTTGAATACGAAGTTATAATTCTATTATTTCTTTTGAAGTGTTAAGTATGTTTTGTTATAAGATTAGTGTTTAAGCAAGTGTGTTATTGCTAAATTATAATAACATATTAACGTGACACGTGTCTGCGTAATTGCCTGGTAAATGTCTTCAGGCGTTTTGTTCAATCTCTAACTATGTATAGTGAAATTGCTATGAGCAAATTCAATTGACATATAAAATTCAGCTCTTACACAATTTGACATAATGCAAAGTCTATCTACGTTTATGTGGCATAATTTATCAACAGTTTTATAATTCTAACTAAAAATAAAACACTATGAAGATAATATAGACACAAATAAAATTAAAGGAAAAAGATAAGCTTCTTTTGGCAAGTCTCCAAAATATGCAAATCTATAAAAGCTAAGTTTAATTGATATAATATGAATGGATAGTACTTATCACAAACCTCTAGGTATTCGACTACCAACAAGACGTTGACCTCCACAATAGAATAACAATACAAATATGATCAGATTGTTTTTGTTTACGCGGGTGCGGCCGGAGGATCCAAAAAAATGCAAATTTATTTTAACAAACTAATTTATTACTGTATTACAAAGTATTGAAATTACGACTAATTATACTAAAGTGTCAATTGATCGATGTCAGATACAAAAGTGCCGCTCCACGTTTCTAAGTTTCTATGGAAAGGTTCGATTGACGTCAATTGGTCACGCCATGCTGAGCTTGCGTTTCGTGCCCGTAGGTGCCGTGTGCAATGTGTATGCATGTATGCCGATGCAGCGATCTATTAAGGTTGGCCTTGCGTAACACCTCCCCCCGTAGAACAGCGAGTATCGATGGACTTGTTCAAGATGGTCGCTGGTAGACATCCAGGGTCAATCCTTATTTGGCTTGGGTTGATAGTGCGTGGTGATGGGATTGCATAGGCGACTTCGGGGTTGCTGTTGAGGTTTTCTGTGATTTCTCTGGATGCTTTTCTTATGCGTAGCCGACGATAGATTAGAGTGGCGATAAGTGCGCATGTACCGGATAGCGCGAGGTACATGGGTATAGTAGTGTGGTAAATGACGGGATCGGTGACGTCATCTATGTGTACAGGCAGTTGCGTCGCTATCTCGTTGCTAAGGGTGTGAAGTTTTTGTAGATTCGGCGAATTTAGGATGAGCTTCGGATAATTTTCAGGCTTCGTCTCGTTGTATAGGGGCATCTCAATGATTTTCACAACATGTCCTTTGATGTGGTCGTCAGTGTTGGAGATAGTGAAGGCGGGTGTTCTCAGGTTACAATTGAGGGGAATAATTGCCAAATAGCTGCCTCGTAGGGTCCGATATTGTTCTTGACCGCAAGACATCTTCACTTTTGTTGGTACAGGAAAACTTAAGGTATAATGCTTGTCGTCCAGGGTTTCCAGGGCTTCGGTGGTGAGAGCTACGGGTGTCAGCTTGCAGCTGGGTTGAAGTTCTTGATGGACTATGAGATGCTGGATACAATCTGGTTTGCTCTGGATTTGTAGGTTGGCTGTTGACTCACAGAGATATATGGAGTTTACCTTCGGACATTCTGTCTCTATGTACCTAGAGTCTGAGCTAGAGAGTGCTACGAAAGGTGAGGGTGGTATAAGAGTTTCGTGGTTTCTGTTAGGAACAAGGGAAAGTTTATACAAATCGTATGTGGAGGAAATAACTATCGGGACTTTTATAACTACCACTATCTGCTTATTAGAATAGAAGTAACCTAGTTTAATTATTTCATAAAAATGCCTAATTTCTACGTCAAGGATTTCGTCATTAGCATATAAAATCCTTAATTTACCTAACATATACTTAATTTCATCTGAATTAAATAGGGAGTACGGGGTACTCAACGCACGAATAAATGTTAGGGTGTTCTCTAAACTTCGTAATTCTTCGTAAAGATCTTCTACATTATCTCCTAGGATTAACAGATGTTGGGCCAGATGGGCGTATTTAATTAAATCTGTATCCCTATTAGCGTTACTTTCCAAAATTAAGTTTAGTGCCTTGTTCATCTTATCTTGATTTGAAATTATACTGTCTATTATTTGAGAGCTACGTGAAATAAATTTACTGTTTAAACTAACATGGTTATTAATTTCTAATTCTAATTTATGCTCATTATTACGTAAGGTGTTTATGGCGTTTTCGCATTTAAGTGCATCGGTGTAGTCTAAATTACCAGAAATTGATTTTATTACAGAACCCAAACCGTCGATAAGGCCTCTTTTACTACGCGTTGATTCAAACATACTAATTTTACTAATAATTAAATTGATTTTACTATTGAGATGTTTCAGATGAGGGTCGAATAGGGATAAGGTTTTATTGTTAACTAGGGGACTTAATTCAGCCATCTGTGTTTTTACCACTTCAATTTGAAGGTGGACATTCTCTAAGTCTATATGACTTAGGAAAGAGTGGTAATGGGAAACGATCTTTGCCGCTCCTAATTTGAAGGGAAGTAGTCCTGGTCCATTGTCAAGTGATTCAACTGTTATCTCCTGTCCTTGGGCCGGATGTAGGGTCATCAGCCATAGTATTATCCTGTAACAAAGTGGGATCCTTAGGACTTCGCTTAAGGCGAGATTTTGCTACTGGACCGCGTTTCTTCTTCGTATAGATGTGGATTGGAAGATCTGCGAGTACAGTATCTTGCGTATAACGCGGGGCTAACTTCTGTCGAGACGCCATGGGATTGCGTACAAAGATTTGCTGGTCAGGGGTATAGTCCTTCCCGGGTTCTCTATCCTTGTTACGGGTTTCAGTCAGTTGTGTCCTGTCATGTAAGGATGTCTGGTTAATAAGGTCGTATACTTGACTCATTCGTTTCCTATGGTCTTGTGAGTACTGTTGCAGTAGATGTTCAGATAGGTCAATATCTATTGGGTCTCGAGGGTCAAAGTGTCCAGTTATCAAGTCCAAAGGTCTACATTTTGTGAAGCTATGGATCGAACTATTGTACGCTAAGATGGCATAGGGCATAAGATTAACGACTGGTTCATTTCGTCTCTCTAATTTCAATAACCTAAGATGTTCTAGAATGGTAGAATGAAACCTTTCTACTATGCCATTGTCGTTGGGGGAATGCGCTAATATCTTATGGTGAATAATTTTATGAGTTCGGCTGAATTCTAAGAAAATCTGATTTGTGAATTCAGGGCCTCCGTCCGTGACAATAGTCAATGGGACCCCATGGTGGGTGCAGAATACAAGTAGAGCTTGTACTACACTTAAAGCGGTACTATCTCTAAGGTGATAAGCTTGTGCATACTTAGAGAAAGCGTCTACAATGGTAAGGAATTTCTCTGTTTGAGCTGTGAACAAATCAAGATGGATAATTTCAAAAGGTTTACTAGGGGGTGGTACAATGTTGAATCTTTGCTTGATGGGATGACGGTCGTACTTAGCCTGACCACAGATGGTACACTCATTTATGTACTTGGAGATGTGTTCTTTCATCTTAGGCCAGTAGAATTTAGAAGATAAGGCTAGGTAACATTCAGTGATACCGCGATGGTTTGTTTTACCTTCGTGGTATTTCTTTATGATGTCCTGTTGACGCAGGTAGTCTTTAACATTCTCTAATTCAACTTTAGTTAGAACCATGTTCATTGAAGAGCTTTTGAAGTTGTCTTGAATTATGGGGATTATTTTATACATGGCCAGAGGAGGATGGATGATTAAACCGGTTTTGACTTTAGGGTTCACATATTCTTTGACTGCATCAATAACGTCGTTAGTCAGGTTAGACTCGGATAGTTGAATGGTAGTTCGGGTATGCGTTTCAAATGGCTTACTCACTGTCGGTCGTTTTTTGATATCGCCTACAAGTACAAAACAGATTTGTCTACTGAATTTATTTAAGGGTTCGTCTGATATTGGCACTTCTAGAATGGGGGCTTCGTTACTGGTGTGAACAGTTGCTGTGTCAGAGTTGTCGAGTATGTCAAGGTTGTTTGCAGGGGCTGTCAGTGTCTCAGAGCCTACTGTTGAGTGAGGCTTTTCAGATACATTTACCGCTATAGACATGGCGTCCTCGTTGTTGATTTCAATGCGGGACAATGCGTCGGCGTTAGTGTTCTTTTTGCCTTGCTTGTATACTGTAGTAAAATTGTATTCACTCAACTTAAGTCTCCAACGTGTGAGTCTGGAGCCTGGTTCTTTAAGGCTCATAACCCATTGTAAGGGTTTATGGTCTGTAACTATCTTAAACTTTCTCCCAAACAAGTATGGACGAAAGTATTTAGTAGCCCAGACTATGGCTAATAACTCCTTCTCGATTACACTATAGTTAATCTCACTGGAGTTTAATGTTCTAGACGCGTATGCTAAGGGCTTATCTTGCCCTATAGGCCCTTGAGAAAGGACAGCTCCTATGGCAAAGTTAGACGCGTCGGTCGTAAGCACAAATTCCTTAGAAAAGTCAGGGTACTGCAGTATAGGGTCGTTAGTCAATAGTAACTTGCATTTTTCAAAACAATCGATGTAGTTAGGGTCATTGAAAGTGATCTTAGAACCTTTCTTGAGACATTGCGTCATGGGTTTCGTAATGCGCGCAAAGTCAGGAATAAACTTCCTATAGTATCCTAACAAGCCTAAAAAGCGTTTGATCTCGGTAGCTGTCTTAGGAATAGGAAATTTCTGGATGGCAATGATCTTATCGGGGTTAGGCTTAATACCGTCTTTACTTATTACATGACCTAAGTATGAAGTTTCAAGCTTTAGAAACTCCGACTTATCCATCTGGATCTTAAAGTTCGATTCCCTTAATCTCTTGAATACTTTTTCTAAATTTATCATGTGTTCCTGTAAGGAGACACTAAAAACGACTATGTCATCAAGGTATACGAGACATATAACATTTTGGAGGTCCCTGAGGACATTATCCATCACGCGTTGAAACGTGGATGGAGAATTTTTGAGACCCATGGGCATGCGTAAAAATTCAAAGTGCCCATGTTCTACATTGAAGGCCGTTTTGTGAATATCGGCTGGGTCCATTTCTACTTGGTAAAATCCACTTGCAAGGTCTAAAGTTGTGAAGTAATGACAGTTACCAAGTTTATCTAAGATGTCATTAATATTGGGGATTGGGTACTTGTCATCGAGGGTTTTCTCATTGACTTTGCGAAAATCAATGACTATGCGCCATTTAGTCCTTCCGGACGCATCAGATTTTTTTGGAACTACCCAGATGGGTGAGCTCCAGGCTGACTGCGAGGGACGGATTATCCCTTGGTCTAGCATTTTGCTAATCTGATCCTGAACTTCCTGTCTGTGAACAAAGGGATATCTATAGGTCTTAGTATAGACAGGTAATTCGTCGGTGGTATGAATACTGTGCTTTATCTTATTGGTGAAAGTTAGAGGTTCACCGTCGATATAGAAAACGTCGGCATATTGTGCACAAAGAGATTCTAAGTTAGCTCGTTCTTCAGGATTCAGATGGTCAGTGCGTAGTTTTGATAATACCTCGGATACGCGATCGCTAGGCTGATAGATAGTCGCGCTTTGCTCGTTAAAAAGTTCCGCGGTAACTGGCCTATCCATTGAGAAAACTACATCATGTTTAGTTGGATTAATTATTTCTATGATGCCACGGTTATTTTTAACAGAAGTAACACAGCCGCGAATAGTGCAATTGGAAATAGTCTGCTCTGATATTATTACGTCACCATCATGAAGATTAATGGGGACTCTAGCTAATTTGGATGAATTAGCGGGTACTATGTCCTCGTAAAGATTACAATTTCGTGAATCATACATTCGCAGGGGATTAGATGAATTACGTGTGACAAGAACCTTATTCTTTAAATCTATATTAGACTCTAACTTTTCTAGTAAATCTAAGCCTATTAAGCCGTCAAAATAATTGTGGAACTTGTAAATGTATAGGGTAATGTCACAGGTTTCTTTAAATTCCGGGAAGCACGGTATAGTAATGGAATAATTATTACGAGTTGTCGCGTGGATGTTAGTGACTTCGAAAGGCTCATAATTACACTGGATATGATGATAAAATCTTTCTACAACGTCCGGGCTAATAAAAGATAGGTTCGCACCGGTATCTACTAATAGTTTAATGGGTGGATTAGCAATCTGAATGAATGGAAGTTGTCTCTGGGTTTGCAAGTTAATTTCTATTTTGGTTTGTCTGATTTCGGGGTTGTATGAAAATCCTGGCCTTCAGCGGGCGTTCCTTGGGCAGATGTTCCTTCAGGCACATTCTGATGTTCCTCTACGTGCACAGGAACATAATCACTATGAGCTAGTGGCTCATACACAGGTTCGTAATTGTAAGGTACGGGGTAGAACTGGTCGTAATAGTCATTATAGGCGTAGTCAGGGTACTCATAATAGTCGTAAAAGTCTACTTCGTTAACATTCGTCTCGCGAGTCTTAAAGTAGTTACTGGGAGGTGGATTTCCTTGTTGAGTCCAGTCATGTCCTGTCGAAGGTCTCGGCATAGGTTTGGGAACAAAGTGGCTTACACCACTCATGGGCTTGGGACCATTACTAATGGGCGTGTAACCAGGCCTTTGTTGAGGCAATCGGAACACGTTGCTCTGGGGCCTATAGTTAGGCGGGGGTGCGCTTAACATTTGTTGGGTTCGCGTGGGACCGCGATTGAAAGGCACTTGAGGTCTCCAAACTTGCGTTGGCCTTGGCGGTTGTGGCTGATAAAAACTTCTAGAGGGACCGGGCTGATTAAACGGCGCTGGAAAAGTGACTGGCTGTGGAGTATGCAAATTAAATGGCTTAATTTGATACGTACTGGGATAAAATGAAGACGCAGGCTGCACAGGTCTCCGCTCCGGCAAATGGTCGTTACGCTGCTGTAAGTATATGGTGTTAATTTCCTCGTGCACAAACTCGAGAGCCTTTTCAATTGTGTCGGGTCGCATGCACCTAATGCGCGAGCCTAAAGGTTCTTTTAGGCCACGAACGAATGCCTGTAGGGTTAATTTTTTATATAGTGCCCGTTTGGCTTCGATGGTAGTAGATATGGACTCATGTAGGGTCACATAGGTCATAATTGTGCTAAATAAAGTTTGACACTTTTCGTAAAATTCCGGTGGTGATAAATTCTTTTGTGTTAACAGGGCCAGATCGTTGTATAAGGCGGTCTCGTCCCGCTGGTCCGAGAAGTTATTAATCAGGGCGTTTCTAATACCCTGCCATGTTTCGGGGATGCCGTTTGAATTTATGGTGCGAGCGGCATTCCCGGTAACTTTATTAAGTATGCCGTTCAACAAGGATAAATTACTTAGTTCGTAACCTGGCTCTGCCCTAACAAATTGCGCGACAAGTTGGTCACATAAACGTACAAACCGCGTGAGCACGTTCGGGTTCCCGTCGAATTCGGGAACGAGGCGTAAGGCCTTGTAAACTTGATCTACCGAATCGGTACTCATTTTGTTAGTTAAATTATTCTCTATAATTAAGTAAGATTCTACACTTTCACTATCTTCTAATATAGTATCTAAATCCCTATTCGCATCGATTTGCGAGTTCCTATTAGAAATACTCGATTTAGGAGTCCGTGATATACGTGGGTGAAAAATTTTGAAAGTTTAATAGAAACACTTGAGGAAATTAACACAAAGGAAACACAGGAAAAAAAGGAAATTACACAAAGGATACTAAAACATAGGAAGGCGAGCAACTCTAGTAGATCTAGGTACTTACCAAATCTGCATCTCTCCGTGGTATCGATATTCGGATACTCCCCCGTAGCCGCACACCCGTAGGTTCGAATAGCCCGTTGTCGGTGATCGATTCACTGAATTTACTGGACTATCCTACCGACTGCGCCAATTACGATGGGTGCGGCCGGAGGATCCAAAAAAATGCAAATTTATTTTAACA
Source organism: Autographa gamma (assembly GCA_905146925.1). NCBI lineage: Eukaryota > Metazoa > Arthropoda > Insecta > Lepidoptera > Noctuidae > Autographa > Autographa gamma. The sequence continues at coordinate 7,550,184 of LR989858.1, forward strand.
AACTAATTTATTACTGTATTACAAAGTATTGAAATTACGACTAATTATACTAAAGTGTCAATTGATCGATGTCAGATACAAAAGTGCCGCTCCACGTTTCTAAGTTTCTATGGAAAGGTTCGATTGACGTCAATTGGTCACGCCATGCTGAGCTTGCGTTTCGTGCCCGTAGGTGCCGTGTGCAATGTGTATGCATGTATGCCGATGCAGCGATCTATTAAGGTTGGCCTTGCGTAACAACCTTAGTCTAAAGATACAATGTTGTTTTAATTCAGTCTGGAAACTTGTTTTCTCAAGGTATTATAGTTGTGATAAACAGATTTACTTGAGGTGTCTTAGTGTTTCGGCTGAAATCCTCTTCGTAAATGTAGGGAAAGTTCAGCTTAACGTTAAGAATAATTAGCTGTTTTGATTAAAATTAATACTTTCATTAAACCTAAAATTTTTGTCTACAAACCAATCATACATAGAAAAAAAGTCTGAACATTTTAAATGTGTAATATTATTTAATTTTTCTAAATATATTTAGCTGTACTTGAACAAAAGAAATTTGTTGTACATTAATTCAATAAAAATCTTAGCTGAAAATACTTTAATGTATACCGTATATTCTAATAAATCATCAAACAGTCATAGAAAACAATTTATATCCTTTCGACAGCTCAATAAATGTTGGAATATAAATCAACATCACTTTCCTTCCTATGGTGCCTATGAACGTCAAATAAAGTGCTCTAGGGCCTGATAACAGATTTCGGTATTCCACAGAAACACATATATTTTCCTTAGCGGCCTTCAATATTTTTACAATAACATATGATCCTTATGGGGAAAGTTATGGAATGCATCAATTTGTAGTAAATAAGATTAATTGTTGTTTTCGTTACTCAAAGGAAACTAAATTAAAAATATTTAGAAATCACGTGAAAAGGAAAAAAAATCACGGTGAGTTTACGTCTCTTCGTAACAGAGACCAGCTAATTTACCCCCATGTAAAACACATAATTTACTTTACACTTTTCATTATTGGAAATGGTATATGGTATTGGATATGGTATAAAGCTTAATAAAATGTTATACTTCAAATGCTTTTCTGGTAGGTTTTTTATTCCACACACATAACAATCCTTATACTAAAATTTTATTTTAACTAAGCTACATATAAACTATTTAAAGTGAGTCTTCTCTCATGAAGCCGCATTATCATTGATGCGAAACACTTTTTATTGAGATGTTTTGAGGCCCGTGGAGATAGAGATATTCTAGACGTACTTACGATCACTTGACCTGAGCCACAAAACCTGCGCATCAAATTATATCTTACGAACCTTTTGAAGCAAGAATTCATAGAAGTCGATCTTGTGTCACTGGTTTTATTTAAGATTACAATTATTTTTTTCAAAGATGTACCTATTAATAAATATTCAAATCTTATTAGTTTAATGATTCTTTTTGACATTCAATTTTTGATTAACATTAATGAAATATTGGTCATAGCCAAATTAGTTTCGGGCCTCAAAAGCAAATCCCATTTTTTGCATTTTTAATCCCATTATTTCATTTAATCAAACTGCAGTACTTTTTATGGCCACAGAAATGAATATTAGTATTTTACGGTTTAAAAATATACAAACAAGTCAAGGATAATATTATCTACGGTCGGCCAGGCCGCGGGGACGAAGCCAGAACTAACAACGATATTTTTAGCCGTTCATACTGACAAATTGTATTCTCTAACATTATTACTTGAAAAATTGTCGACTTACATTAATTTACGACCAAGCTCCCTTAGTTTTGACGTAAACTTTAGTCTGTTTCTTGATTTAATTTCGTAGGCATAAGAAGATTAGAATATTCAGGAGTATATTGCAATATTGGACTACCAAATCATAGCAAGCTCTAACTGTTACTAGCCAATCAGATTTCCACGAAACTCAATCCACACGGTTTAATGTATTCATATATTCTACACCTAAGAAGTTTGGCCAAATATTTCAGAAGTACTGTAGTCGAAATGTCTTCGCAAATCCTAATGGTGATATAATGATAACCCGCATTAGACGTGGAATTTGTTGGAGTAGTTTGGACAACGTAACTTTATGTTGAAAGCGCTCAATAAGCGGTTACAAATTACTCCGGGTAAATTACTATTGGATTGCTAACTTGCTACATTATATCCTAACTTTTTGGCTTTACAAAGGTCTTTTTAGTGATACGTACTTTACTGCCGTATCAGAGACGTTAATGGTTACTAAAGAGATTCCTTATTATCGATTTAAGTAAGCTTTCAAGATTATGAGAATTGATTTGCTTACATCGATATTAAGTAATCAATTAAACCTTTTATAAGCATAGGAGTTGACTCACTTAAATTGATAACCGGTTTCGCTTTAAGACCTACGTACGGTTTCCTTGAATGTGAGTAGTTTAAAGACATTTCATGGACAGCATTCAGTGGTAATAGTAAATAAAATCTAAGTTAATATTATCATGTACCCTTATATACCTTAACTATAACATTTATATTCGTTTTAAATAAAATCAATAACTTATAAATACAACAATATAAAGATCAGAATATCAGTGCGACCTGTTGGTGTGCGGTACACCTACGGATTGGTTAATCAAGCGTACAGGATGGGTAAAGCCGCTAACGTGTAAAATTTCGGCTTCATAAGTTTCGCGATTTACAATATATTTTTCAATAGAAATTCAATTTTGTGTGGTACTATTTGAACGAAATTCTTACGTAAATGTTTAAGTATATACCAATGAACTTCTTAGTGATTGTGTGGATAGATAAAAGGTTTTAAATAAATATAGACCTATAATTGAAAGAGCCATCTGCCATGGGAGAAGCTTAAACAGTGGATTGATACGACCTGATAATAATTAAAAATATTCTATAAATCTTGCATTAATATTTATTTCTCACATCATGTGTTCTCACAAATATATACAGATCATTGTATGGTGCTGATATTCGTAAGCAATCTTAAGTAACAGAACATCGAACAATATCTTTATTTATTCTTGCCAACTGAACAATAAAGAGCTAAGCAGAGCTAAATAATACCACTAACTCGTTAATGTAAAAAATGAGTTCCTCACGAGAATGTGACTAACGATGGTAAAATTGCTAATCGCGACAAAAAAATCGAAGCAAAACTGATGTTGACTAGAATGCTCGCTAAAACTCTGCCGTTCATTTTGTGAATTGTAACATTCGCTAGAATGCACAATAAAATTGAATGCTCAAGTCTATCAAGACTTGAGCATTCAGTAATAATGTGCTTGCCTAAGGGTGCCGATGTAAACATTGTAGACACGAATCTATTTCATATTCACAATAGTTATTTCAAGTGCCAAGATTATAATAATTTGTTTTCTAAGTTTAAAAACGCGCTTCAATCTCGTAGCGTTCCATAAAATCTTTTAAAATAAGTTTGCACTTTAGAATTTCTTCTTTAGTTGCAGTAACGAAATTTTTTACTTTGTACTGTTAGTTTTCAGTGCTTTGAAAATTTTCTACTAGTTATATACCCCTTGGGGGAACGTTGAGGAATTTTATTGCAAACAGTTTTATTAACAGTATTCTATCGGTTATGAGCAGCTGTTGTTTATAGTCAGTTTCTGGTTTGCACGTTCGTTATTAGAGTTTTTGTTCAGTTTTTATTACTTAGCTGAAAGCAATTTTCGCCTGACTTTTGGGTGGTTTTACTACTATAAAAACAAAAAGTCATCTTTGGTGTCGTATCTTTGAGAATTTTGGAAGTGTTTGTTTTAGCTACTTATTTGTTTTAATCGCTTTAAAATTTCTGATGAAGCAAGTTTTGTTTCAGGAGATGTTTTTTTAACAAGAGTTACAAAAATATCCCTAGAGACAAAGCTAACAAATTCTTTAAATTACATATAAAACAATCACCTTTTACTACCTTATATTTCTAAACTTTACAAGGCTATACTAAATCTGGATTAAATATGATAAGAAACTTGCAACTGCAATAGTAATTTATGCTGAAAAACGTTAAAAGCGTTAAACCCTTAGCGCAAATAAGAAAACCCAAGCTATTATTTAATTCTGGGAATTCCGAATAAAATATGTTTTCTTACATAAAACTCTTACAAAATTTAGTTTCGGTCGGGTTATTACAACATGTATAGCACTGTACAAACATACACAAAGGGGAAACCTCTTAAGTGCTTCTCAAATTTGGGACCGCGGAATACTCGACCTTTCCTCGTTTTTGGAAGAAGTATATCTTATAGTTGAGGAAACCTTGTAGCGATTAGGGGTTTGCATTATATAAAAAATATGATAAATGCTAAAATAAATGTGGGTACCTATATAGTGGCACTCTAAAATCCAAATATTCATAATTTCAATGTAAATTTTTTTTTTATCTTCCTTGGATAAGCAGTCTCTAGTATTTTTTTACCCTCAACTCGAAACTGCCAGACTTAATAAGTTTTGTCTTGACATATCCAGCCAAATTATGCTTTTCATCTCTAACCATTTCTTTATTCCATAGTTTATGATGCATCAATAATTTGATTAAAATAAATTACTTGCTAATTAAACGAAACTGATCAACATTCAGGTCTGCAGTCGCACACTACCTAATATGGCGAATTGAATTTCAAATAGCTACACTAACTGCTCGGTGGGTTAAATTAATACAGTGTAAAAGCTCTGTATTTTGACTGCTAGAGAAAATTATAAAGTGGATAAATTTGTGTTCCAGTAAGTAAATAATTTACGGTCGAAAGAGCGTGTAATTCACTGCAATGAATAATGTTTCAGGTGAATTATAATATTGGTTTCAATTTGAGTGAATAAGGATTGGTTATTGAGTTATAGTTATTTGGTGTTAATATTTATGAGGATGTTAAATATAGAGTACTTAACGATTGATAAATGCTCATAAAATTAATATAATTTATATTTTTGGTAAATTTTAAATGTAAAGTTTGATGGAGCAGTCAAACAGTCGGGATCTGAATGATTTATAGAGATTCCAAGATAGATATAATATATTATTATGTTGCCAACTTTGTCTTAGCAGAGAAATATTTTTGATGCATAAATTAGACTTTCATAACATAACATATCATCACGCCTGTATCCCCGAAGGGGTAGGCAGAGGTGTACCAATGTACACCCACAGTTCGCCGATATGTTTAGGTCCCATGTAATAGGGGGCGGGCCTATTGCCACTAACCGGGCACAAATCCAAACTCCGACCTGCTACTGAGAATTTCATAGAAAAACCCAATAACACCTTGGTCGACTCGGGAATCGAACCCAAGACCTCTAGCGTAGCAGGCGCGCTTAGCACCACTAGGCCAACGAGGCACTTTAGCAGACTTTCATACAAATCAAATATGTGGATATAATAGAAGCAGTGCTTCGTGTTCTTTATTTCTAAATTACTCGTAAAAGTTTGCGTGGAATAAACTTTTCATCAATTATTTGACCGCGAATCGTAGTCAATGAAACGCCTGGAGTTTAAAGAATAGCACCACTTATTTCTTCCTAAGGATATAGTAAAGACTACTCTGTAAAATATTATGTTTATGTCAGTATTGGTGGGTTCTCATTTTCACAATAGGTAGCTAGCCAAAGATAAGCTAACTAAGAGAGGTGTAGGAATTCTCTTGGTAATCTGTTGAACAACATAATAATAGATAAATATATGTTAACCGATTAAAAAAAACGATCCTACAGATTTGGTCTAAATCTGTAGTAATGATTTTTTTAATCGTTTACCATTTTATTCCTGTCGCACTAATGTCAGTCTTTGCATGTGAATAAATATAATTTTAGAGCTGCATTAAACTACAGCTCTAAAAACAATATTTATTGATAAAATATAGTGATTGCAAAATTTTCATAATTAAACTAGGTAAATAATACGTTAACCTTTGATTGTTTACCTATTTCGACAGTTCAACACAAGCAACTTGTCCAATATTTACACAGTTTTTGTTTGAATTTATTCAAATATTATTTACGCAGAATAAATTGATTTCTAGAAACGTTCTGATTTATTGAAGCCTAATAAATGACACTCGCCTAAAACGACTCGACCTAATTCCTTCATTGGAAATTTGACAGGTTTCCACACGTTTACAGAGATTTCATCGAAATGCTCGACCGAAAATATAATTAAGATTTGATGAAAGTTTTTCTCGAAGCAAGTATATTATGTTTACTTACTTTTCGTTTTAAAAAACTTTATCTTAACATAATATATATAATACAAAATAAAAATACAAGATCAGTGGTCAAAATGAACTATGTAAATAAATATTTTTCCTTATCAAAACCGTAGTCCGCACAATCACAACACCCCCTCAAAATCACTCAACAAAAGTGTCTTAACCAAATTTTCTATATTTAGTTTATTTAGTTAAACAAAAACTAATCTCGTGGTCGGAAATAAGCTGTCTCTAACCAATTAAGTCTAACAGAACAGGCATGAACTAGCAATATTGTGTGGCGGCGTTTCGCTTGGTCATTGGCGAGAATTGAAAACCCAATTTCACACACGGAATTTGACTTGCTGACTGTTCCATATCCCGGGAAAGCCACAAACGAACACAAAGCGCCAGTGATCTGCTGCTATGGAACTTTTTGATAGTGGTAATCATATTCTACTGTCAGTAAAAGCTATGTTCGTTGGCCCTAAATATGTGAGGTATTTCTATTCACTATACTGCTTTTCGTGTTAATATTAATAAAACATTGTGTTAATATCAGTCACAACTAGTGTCTACAGTGTTGCCTGATCGATCATTTCCTTTCATAGGTTTCAATAAGAATATTATAGAAGTCAATAATTTTTTTAGATCCTTTTCTCGTAAACTGAGGTCATTCACCATTTTGCCACAAATGCAAAATCCTTAATAAATATATGGTTAAACAGCACCATTCTTATTTTTAAATTGAAAAGTCTTGAGAACATTTAGATAATATGACCTTGGAAATAGCACAAAACAATTTCATTAAACCGTATGCTACACAACTGACAAGTAAAGCCCTTTTTACACGCGCTTCCCTTTCTCCTGTCGCTTTAATATCGTAGTTGAACGTTCAGCATAATTTTTTATAGCTAGATACATACGTGACACATATTTCGCGAAGAAGGCTTATTTCGTCAAACGTGTTAAGGTGCCATAAAAGTATTCTATTCGTACGATGTTACACGGTTGTAACGGTTGTTTTATAGAGTTGTTCCATGTTTTGACAATATGGAATGGGCTTTGTGGCTTGATGTTCTGTATTGGTAAAAAGAGCTTTGTTACTCATTCCTTTCGCTTATCTAGGTAAGTGCGTAGTCTACGGCCTATAGTGCTTTTTTGTGTGAGATAAGAGTACTAAGCGACAAAATCGGTAGTATGTAAGGTGAAAAGCATCTACCTGTTATGGCATATGGTTTTCTTAACAAAATTGTTTTCTTACCTAAACTATTCTGCATTTTGAGCCTATTTAGGTAAAGAAAGCAAGTTTTTGGGTCAGTTTTCGATAACTTCTAAACTCTAAGTCTCTAAGAAACTATCCTTTAACCCTGATAAAAATACAAGAAAGGTAGAAAAAAGACAAGACAATCAAGGATCAAAGCATAAAGTAGAAGTAAGTACTAGTTGTCCTTAAGAAGAACGAAATGAGTATCACTGGTTACCTCACTACTGCATCTAGTAATCAACATAGCACATAAATACTTTTTTCAAATAAAACAAAGAAAACCATTCCTTATAAAAACTTAATGAGATTTTCGCACCATACAGCCAGCAAGTCTTACAATTCCTTTTATCTCATTGTAAACAAAAACTGATCTTATATTCGTATTAACAATATTTCAATCTATGATCATAATAATATGTTTTTATAACACGTCAAACACACATTTAATTTAGCTGTACCATAAAATTGTATTTACAAGAATAAACGCAGTCAAAGCTCAACCTTACCCCATTCAAAATAAGAGTGCTTTTAATATTTTGCATGGAATTTGTGTGGTAGTGAGACCTTCTCTACATAGGGATTAAAAGGCTTAATGCGAAACATCTAAAAATAAGACCTAAGAAAAACAACCTGTTTCAAAGTATCCTATTTATGTTTCTCAATACCGATAATTAAGTTAAACATAACCTAATAATATTATAAGAGATTTAATTATAATTATACGTCTTAGCGGGTAATATTAAATAATTTCTTAATTTAATTTGGGCCAACAATATCGTTTAATGATCCGGAATAATCATTTTCAAGGCTAGGGAATGGGCCGCTGTGTTATTATTGTAGGTATGCTGCCTTTGCATATAATTTAATTTCGATGTTTTATATTTTTAACCCGAGTCGCAAAAAGAAAATTGTTACAAGTTTGAAGTGCTGTTCCGTTTGTCTGTGTGTGGCATCGTAACTACTAAACGAATGGATCGATCATAATGCGGTATTTTCTTCAAACTAACGTGAATGAGGTCGTGCTTAGTTCTAACTTGTGAAGATTCATGATTTTGAAACTCATCAGCAATTATCGCAAAACTTGCGGGGGATTCTTAAATTGTTAATTTGTACTTAGTTAGGTCTTCTATTCTACCACTAGACATTCTCAGGTTGTGATTCATTCAGAAGTTTCGTGGAATATCTCGTTGATAGTAAAGTTGTCTAAAACAGCTGCCAATTGCAAAGTTCGATTAGAATCGGTAAACTGTAATGGTGCTTCAATTATGTATTTCTCAGTACTGGCCTAGGCTGCCTAATAGTCCTTTGTTATTACGGTATTTGGTTGACGGAGACTTAGGCCGTCTACACACAGACTGATCGACGGAGTATCGTATATATCAAACTGCAACTACCGAACTAAAGATTTCATATGTAGCCATACAAGTATGTATATTCTGTAAATAATTTCGGTATCGAGCTTCACCTGAGTGACAATAAAGCTCATTTCAAAAGTGAACCCAATCATCCTTGGTTTAGAATTCAAATTTGAGAATACGTATTTGACATCTCACCGCGGATTCCGCTGACGAGATATGAAATTAATAATATCACAGAATAGCACTATAATCCTTGAAGAATTTCGACTTTCATAGAAAAACTAAAAGCAAGCGGGTAAAAACTCACGTGACGCACCAGAGTGGTTGGTCGCTCTCGCAGCCTGTATACTTTGGTCACTGGCTAACTAAGAATAAGAATAAGTTTATTGTTCCAAAAAGGGTTAAGTACAGAGTTGTCTTATAACTATTTTAAAAATATAAAGTTTGTACTGACTGAACAAACTGCTTGAGTAGTTCGTGTATAGGCGGCCTTAATTCTCTAGAAAATATGACACCACCATTTCGCGATCGAGATTGTGGTACAATAATGTAAATAATATAAGAACCTTATTTATGAAACTTAACATTTAGGTGGCATTAAGAAGGATGTATATAACTGGATTATAATGAATATTGTATCCGTGTTCCATTAACACGTGAATACTATAATACCTTAACGAAAATGTTCTGGTAGTGGTAAAATAATGGATTAGCTCATAAAAGATTTACAACCTTTTCTCCTGCCGATCGTTGTGGATAAGTAACTATTTTCTCGTCTCGAAATATGAGGCATTACATTTTACCTTCACATATTTCGGTTTAAAACTCATTGTTCAGTCAGTTACTGATCTTCTTTGATACTTTATTTGGCTTTGTGACGCATTGTTGAATGTGTACCATACTACGTATAGACTACGGGCCCATGAACAAAATGAATGGGTCATATGAACCACCAGGTGACGTATATAGGACGATAGAAGAGCATAAAATAATAAGATTCAGCACTATGCCGTCACCTGTGATCAGTCCAACTGGGTGCTGGTGAGCATTCAAAAGTGCAGCTAGAGTGAGTACATTTTGGTCATTTATTTCTTTACGGCATTGTTACCATCGAATAGATCCATGAAAAATAATAAGAAAGCTCGCAGTGCCGTACAAAAATGGTGGTCCAAAAAGTTGGTATTTTAGTTTTACTTTCTGTCAATTTCCAGGGTAAATTTGGTCATTTGATTCTGTACGGCGTCAGTTTCATACTGTTTCAATACAGCTTCTAATCCATTATTCCGCAACGCCGTACAAACGAACAAAAATCTTTGAACATGGGGAAAAAATACAGGGTTGCAACCCGCCTTCATTCCGTGGTCCGAGGGGTGATTTGAACAACATAAAATTATTTATTTTGAAAGTATTTCATGCATAGATAATATTTTTTAGATAATGGATTAGAAGCTGTATTGAAACAGTATGAAACTGACGCCGTACAGAATCAAATGACCAAATTTACCCTGGAAATTGACAGAAAGTAAAACTAAAATGCTAACTTTTTGGACCACCATTTTTGTACGTCACTGCGCGCTTTCTTATTATTTTTCATGGATCTATTCGATGGAAACAATGCCGTACAGAAATAAATGACCAAAATGTACTCACTCTAGCTGCACTTTTGAATGCTCACGAGCACCCAGTTGGACTGATCACAAGTGACGGCATAGTGCTGAATCTTATTATTTTATGCTCTTCTATCGTCCTATATACGTCACCTGGTGGTTCATATGACCCATTCATTTTGTTCATGGGCCCGTAGTCTAGTAGACTTTAATTATTTGGCAATGAAATTACCTGTAATTTTAATACACATAATAATATATACACGACAACATCAAGATATACCTACGACATCTGCGCTTACAAAGTTAGTTAGTTTTCTGGGTATATATAAATAGTATATATAACTGAATATATATATATATATTTATAAATGTATTTATGTATTACTTTGTTTGTTTGTTTGTTTTTTTTTGTATTACTTTTTTTTAAGTACACTTGCTACACTCATCTACCCAATCTATCTTTCCTGTCCATCCAATGGTTGTCTGGAAGATATCGCTATTAGCGATAAGACCGCCATTGTACGCTTTACTATTGATGGTATTTGTATAATTATTTAATTTTAATTGGTGTACAATAAAGAATATTCTATCTACCTACAAAAAAAAAGCGATTAAGTTATCACAACAGTAGCTAAAATCTATTTTCAACAACATCTAAAGCTAATTACTCCGAGAAGATTATGTGCCGTCAACAAGATTAAATAAGACAGAACCTTGCAAACTTAGCTGCAAGCATCATAAACTAGCATAATTTATACGTTAAGTCCCAACTAAGTGTATCCAGAACGACTAGAATAGACTTAGTGTAAAACCCTTTGTCGCAACACTACTTTACTGTTTTTAATGAAGTAAAAACGTTTGTTACAGTTTCTTGCTCTGTTTGTTGTTTGTTTATATAAATATTTACGCTTTAAAGTGCCTGTGAGTATAAAACGAGCCACCTCATTTATTTAAATCGTCTTGGCTCGTTGCGAAATCCGAGTTCAATGCTCGCAATACCTACAGCTAGTCCAGTTTTGTGACGTTAATGTATGTGGAGAGTGGAGTCTTAAGTCCACCAAACCATGACTTATACCTAAGAAGAAAGCAAGGATTTCTTTAGAAAAAGTCTTCTTCAGAGAGTTGCATTTTAACTTTACACGAAATGCAAGGAGTGTTTTCTTTTTACTTAGATTTTACTCACAAGGTTAGTAAGACAGAAATCAGTTTAAATCTTGTGTCGTCTATTTTTACTTAGAAGATTAGTGACGTTTTGTTAAGGAAAATAGAGTCTGTCCTTTTTCAAATAATTTTGACGTTCGAAAAGTGCTGATAGCCTAAGTAAAATTAATATTTTTTTATTTTATTCAGATGGGAACACCTAAACTATATAAAAAATTATATTATCGAGGGCTGGTTCGAGGCGGCGCAGGATAAGGTAGTATGGAAGGAATTGGGGGAGGCCTTTGCCCAGCAGTGGGACAGTATAGGCTAGGGAAAAAAAAAAAAAAAAAAAAATATTGACCGTTTGCATATCCTAGAAGTAGACTTTAGGAATTGTTTAGAAATTAAAATATACCAAAAAGAAAAAGCGATAAAAGCGAAGCAGCCCGTAATTATAGTCGCTAAGTGTCCAGAATTCTGCCGGCTTCTTAAAGATGAATGATCTCCCAAAGAACTTAAACTGACAAAAAAGGTACTGAATTTTAGCTTTGTGAAAAACCTAAAAGGAAAACCTTCCAATATAATTGACTTTAAGCCTAGGCCTTACTTGTCATTTTCCCTAACGGCATTAAAAACCAGCTCTAACAAAATCTAAGCTTTCTTGAATTTCGTTAAATTCTCAGAACTAGGAGACTAATTATATCACTACTGTGATAAATAAGGCACAAAATAGGCACTCTAGACTACGTTCTTAGTTAGACTTAAGGTTGACATTTAGAATCTAAATTATAAGAGAAAGTTCTAAGAAAGGCCTACGCGTCTCAAATTATTTGTCTCGTATAAAATTTTGTGCTAATAAACATACAATATCAAACGCCTTTACACATCTTTGCTACAGAGAATTTCATAGAAAAACCCAATAGCACCTTGGTCGACTCGGGAATCGAACCCAAGACCTCTTGCGTAGCAGTCGCGCTTAGCACCACTAGGACAACGAGGCATTAGAATGACTACTTGAAGCAATGTGATTTCTTTAACACCGCAGTAAATGTTACTCTTACGTCTAAATGTCAAGGACTCAATAAATTGCCTTCTTTTTAGTGACACTAGTTCCAGTGACATAAAGCGAGTAAGATAATTTTTAGTTCACTATCTAACAGGACTATAAAGTTGCTGGATTCCGAGCTATAAACATACAGACAACGGGGCGACATGTCAAAGCACTCACGATTCGATAATAAAAAAGCGACCGTATTTATTGAGCCTTCTCTATATGGGAAGAGGCCTGTGCCCAGCAGTGGGACGTTTATAGGCTGGATTATTATTATTATTATTATTTATTGAGCGCTGTCTAGTTCAATTATTATTTTGCCTAACATAGTTTTTTGGAATCGAATACTTTATGATACATAGTAAAACTGTTGAGTCCATGTAGAGTGAAAAGGAATACATTTTGTTCTTCCGGGTGTTCCGTTTTTGAAAATTGTATTTTTTTATATATAGATTTGATGTTTCACTAGCCAGACTCATCTTTATTTTTCAATCCTAGCTGAAACCTATGTAATTCTTCATTATGTAGGTATCCATAGATTGTAATTTTTGTATTATAATTTTTAACGATTGCCAGTGTTAAATGGCACTTAAAGAAGAAAACGCTTAAGTTCCAAACATACTATCGGACGCGGCAGCCGGACGCGGCTTACAGCCGCGGCTGATAGTGTGCACACCTCGACCGGGACGTTTCAAGTCATTTCTCTTTTTTTTTCTGAAACTGCCAGATCGAGCATATATATAAAAAATATTACATAAATACTTTTTTGATTTGTTACTGATAAAATAAAATAAATACGACGGAACAGCAAAAATATATGAAAACAGAGAATTTTAACGGATAGATACTGTGTGCGTACTGTGTGGGCTCACTGACTCAAAAGTAAACTGTTAGCACCCTCTCTTGATCTTTGGGCCATAAGTGGATGATGCCAATAACGTCGAAAATTCCTTCTTCGACGATAGTACTAATACCTACAACACGACAGCGTCCATCCTTGTAGAATAGCGGCGGTTTTTTTTTGGTAGCGATCTTTGCAGTTAGCCTGAGCGCAGGCTTTGACTGCTTCACCGGAGTTTTGGGGAGGACCTTAAGGCCTCCAGCCAGAGCAATAGGAAAAAACTAACTACGTCAGCAATGTCCACTAAGGGCACGTCCCCCTGCGGGGTTCGAACCTCGAGCTAGCGCGTTGCTAACAATCTTAATAAAGCAAAACAACAAGGGATGGCTGGATCTAAATTTTTATTATTTAGGGACATATTTTTATTGCTAGTTTGGCCGGCTCGGGCTAGTTTGGTCTAGGGACGGGAGGATAACATTTACGTTACTACTATTTATAATACGCGACGGGCCTCTCCGGGAATAGCGGCGGTATACTCCGAGTTTTCTGTTCACACATCGCATCCAGCAATAACGGATCCGTTGAACGTTATAAACGTTAAAAACGTATCAGTAAAACGGACTCCCATGTGTGAACGGGCCATAACTTGATATTCTTTGGGTATATTAAATAAACCCCAATAATTCATTATAATATTGTAAAGTTTATTAATTATTTTTTAAAAGTTTTAAAGCTAGTAGGTATGTACAACTTAATAATAATAGGAGAATTTAGTTATGCTTACAATGTTATAAAACATAAATTAAGAATCAATCATACAGAACATCCATATGAACTAATATAATAACAAAGCAACATTAGTACTATAATTATGTAAATTTTATTGTTATACATAGCTACTTATGAAACTTATACAAAATATAAATTACAGAATACGAAATATAGGTGGCAGCACCACTTTTGTGCAATCGTTGTTGTATGAGTGTTTCACCTTCTTTCTTCGTCCTTCTTGCGCGCTGGCGTTTTCGACTGTCAAAAACATCCAGGTCTCTGTCGGACATCCGACGCTCAAGGTCAGCCCAAGGTTACGTCCGCGGCTTACATCCGATAGTGTGCACAGTTCAGTGTATTTTCATTGTCCAGATACTATAAGTCGCGGCTGTCTGCCGTGTCCGTCAGCCGCGTCCGATAAGTATGTTTGGAGCTAAACTATTGCTTGCCTGACCTTGAGTATTCGAGAGTGATGACGTAAATATAAATCAACCGGGTTTTTCTAAGTCGTATCAAGTGACTTAAAATAAGTAAGCAGGTAAAGGATTTGATAAATGGTCCCACACCTAAATTAATTAAGCAGGAAGGTCGGCTAAAAGGGTTCAAACCATGAAAAAAGGTTCTCATGCATTTCAAAATTAAACAAGTATGATTTTGCGAGTTTTTAACGACACCAAGGCCTCTAAGAAACCGAAAAATAAAACGGATTAAAAATGTGACCGTCACCTAAGTATAATTAATAAATGTGACAAATGAAAGAAATGATGAAAACAAAATTAATTTAAGGATTTTTAAAAGATTGTTTTTTATCATTTATAAAACTCACGTCGGAGAAATTACGAGTATATAAAGAATAAAGAGACAATTTATTGACTATTAACTGTTGGTAGGAGAAGAGAAAGAAAACCAAGATATGCATTTATTGGAACTGCTAATTAAATAAGCTATCCTAACTATTTCCGCTCAAAGACATTCTTATTATTTTTGTAGAAAAGAAAGATGTATTTTCTGAATTAAATAAATATGTTTTCTAGATTTCAAAGACTAAAATAAACATAAAAATATTAAGTAAGTAAGTAGACACGTCCTGTCGAAAAATCAAAGAAATAAGAGATTATATAGAAGCCCTACTATAAATATTTAAGGTAATGATAGACTTCAGCGTTCAGGTGTAACAAAATATCGAGCATTAACTGTTTTAAAATTTGCCGAACTGTACGGTGCACAGAGCCGTATAATGATCATTCTACGAAACACAGTAGATGCTTGATTTTTGAAAAATGCATCGGAGATAGACGGCGGTTTAACAGTGACAACATTGATCGGCTCAACCAAAACCTGAAACTCTCACTTTCGTTTCGCTAGAATACTCGCCAGGACTGTAAGTATAAAGCATTCTGTAAGCCAGCAGGCCTTTGATCATTTTTGTGAATAGTGAACGTAACATTCGCTGGTATGCTCATCACAAGTGATCGCTTAAGTCTGACAGCACCTTAAGAATCATATTAAAGTTAAGCCGCTTTTATTATTTTATTTAACTTCAAAACCTTATTTCTTCAGACATATCAAGTTATAATATCTTTGAGACAAAGGTAACGCGAACCAGTTTTATAAATAAATTGTCTTGGAAGAAACTAGTACAATTAAGAAACTTTGAATAAACCTTTTTTTGTTTGTTTTATGTAAATGTCTCATACAAGTGTGTGATCAGATAAGTCTGGAAATTTCATTTGCTTAAAATAAACGCACAAAAACCTTAATTGTTGTGACAAACAAACTTCTGTAAATAGGAGCCAATTATAACAATGTTCTTTATTTAATCTTGAAATCATCATTCAATTGTTACATACATACATACATATAATCACGCCTTTTTCCCTTATAGGGGTAGGCAGAGACCACTTCTTTCCACTTGCTACGATCCTTACACACTTGTTTCGCTTTATCCACTTTCATTATTCCCTTCATGCATTCAATTGTTATACTTATTTAAAAGGCCACATCACTATTGGGTACTAACTAGAACTTATCCCAAAAGTTTTAGGTCGACTCCTACCTTTACCAAACTATTTCAATACCAGTATTATACAAAAAGCGATCTATGAACTTTAGTTTTGAGAAAAATAGGACTATTTAGTACCTATATAAAATTTAATGTACGTCATTCTCCAATTATATTTACGTTTTTAAATTTTTATTTATTTTGAAATGAAACTACTCTCTACTACTCTTTCGAATTTTGTCGCAGTTTACTTTAGATTTTAGGTTCCGACGTTTTGACACCTTTGTAATCATCGTGGTCACGGGCAGACGTGTTTAGTGTGTTTTAGACATGTTTTATTTATTTATACTTCGATGTATAAATTAATAAACTACCGGATTACACGATACGAGTCCTTTGAGACCGTCAGTATCGGAAGCATCAATAACAAGAAACAGAATCTCGATTGGAATGTACCTACTTGCATATGTAAACAAATTGGGTTTCTGACAGGCAAACTTGAGATTGGAAACTCGGATCAAAGCGTCTTGATACCAGTCCAAAATAATTAGATAGCACGATATGATATTATAATCGGTTTTCGAATTTGGATATGTAATCAAAATTTATAAAAAAATGTAAATCACTTTAGTTGAGACCAGGAAAACAATATTTGAAAATAATTAAAACTTTTGAAGACTAGTTTTTGTCTAAAACCAGCTTATATTTTTTGATTTTTAATCTAAAAATCGTTTAGTCTTTAATTTTATGACTGGTAATAATGTCTAACATTCGCGCAAACCTCAGAACTCAATATGGTAATAATTGTGATTAAGGATAGAATAGGTTTATTAATTTCATCGGCATTTTTTCAAAAAGGTGACGTGTTTTATCTGTCACGTTTTAAAGCTCTAATGAACTCGAAATAATTAGTAACGTAGGTATTTAAGTTAATTACGGGTGAGCTTTACTGATGTTCATTGATTGCTTTTCATTCTCCAAATGCCAATTAAAAATATGTTTTTTGTTTTAGGCAGGAACTTATCCTATGGAGTTTTTTTAAACGCTTTAATTTTTTTTTATTATTGAACTAAAGTTAAAAAAAAATTAAGTTTAGTTTTAAATCTTAGCCCTTATAAGCCTACCCTGTAAGGGACGGAAAATTAAGGCCAAAAGCACATGATCCGGTAAAATAAATTTTACGTTCACCGTATACCTATACGAGTATTTAATCTGTTGAATACCCCGCACACCACAAATATTTATCTAAACCAGACGAGAATACTATCACGAACAAAAAAAACAAAACACTATTTTTCCACAAACATTCGATACAAATAGAAAATCTATTCCAAAAACTTTTCTAAAAGCGCAACACATAGGTAGAAAACCTTTCATGAAAAATAGGAATGTACTAAATAAAATACTTCCCTTCGCACATCGATGGGATAAGCCAAAGTGGCTTATTCCAAGCCACTGACAGACCACAGAGTATATTTACATTTCCACCAAAGAGTTTACATTGTTGTGGAAAATTCGAATATCACATAAATTTGAGGATACTTAACGTCAAGTTATCGTATCGTCGGTTTGTTGGTCTGTACTTCGAGTTACTTACGTTATTGTGTATTTATTTAAATAGCATTATATGGAATTATCATCTCCCGAGCCTTTTCCCAACTATGTTGGGGTCGGCTTTGGGTCTCTGAATTATTGAACAAAAATAATAACTATCACGTCTAAAACTGTGTAGCTTGGAATGTAGTTTAAATAAAACGTTTATAATTTTAACCAAGTAAAAAAGAAAGAACTCAACACTACAATTTACCAAGATAAATTATTGTGGCAAATCTAACTAGCTTTTTATTGCTTAGATATAAAATCTGCTTGCGTTTCTTAGGAGGTCATAAAAGGACATCTTTAAAACATTTTCAATACTATGTAAATATTTAGCAGATTAATTCATTAAAATTTAACAAGTCATCTATTTTTATCACCTAAGCCCAAGTACAGATCAAAACAACTTCAACCGACAAAATACGTAATCACTCTTTTATAATAAGATATCTGCAAAAACGTGGTTTATAATTTTATTGGTTCATTTTTCATTCAAATTATTGGTTGATTTTTAAAATTATTATTTCTGTTACTAAGCTTTATATTGACTTTATAATTTTAAGTACATACGAGTTAGTGTGTACTGACGCACAAGGATCTAACTGTGTGGTGTGAATTGCATTTGCATCCTGATTTCCAATACCAGTCCAATAACTAGTTATGTACATAGAGAATCAGGTTTTCGTGTTATTATAAAATATATAGTTTCTTTTTTATATATTTTTCTGGCCTGCCTTTTCCCAAGCTATGTTGGAGTCGGTTTTCAGCGTTACTGGATTTAAGTGAATACCGTATTTTTGGAGCGACTGCCTATCTGACCTCCACAGCCGATATTTTTACTCTGTTTTACCTCTTTCAAAAAACGTTTTCGTACTATGAAATTTTTCTTAGTGACGTGGTGTTTTAAAATTTGAAATCACAAATATAAAACAAGTATCTGATGATTATACTAATGCTTATAGTAATATTATAAAACGGGGATTAGCACGTACATGCATAAATACCTTTAGGGCTCGACGTTTCGACCGGATTACATCTAAAAGTTATTTATACAAATGCTTGACCCATACGGGGATCGAACCTGCGGCATATCATGCAGAGTGGTAATTTTCGTAGTGATCTATACCATTCTGCTATCCGTGTAGTCAAATTGGTAGCTCAGTATAGTCTAGTACGACTGATTCTCAGAAGTGTAATTACTTTACGATAGTCAAAGATCGACGTATGGCGTAGAACTTAACGTGCTTGCTGAAGCACGGAGGAGTCTGGTTAACTAAATACGATGATGTTCCTACAATAGTTATGTATCTTTTTGGATTACAAAAAGGTATTACAAGACTTATAACTTAGCCATTACATAGTTATTTTTATTCCTAACTAGCTGTGCCCCGCGGTTTCACCCGCATGAATGCCCAGGTCCCGTTCCCGGTGCCTTTATATTATTGGGGCGGAGATGAATCCAACAAATCAGTATCGAAAAAAAGGTTAGGATTCCTTAAAAAAAAATCCGCACAGTTTTCCATTTTTTTTTTTCATAAAATCTTTCTCCTGATAATAACTAATACAACAAAAAGGGAATTAGCGAAATCCGTCCAGGCGTTATTGAGTTATGCGCTTACCAACACATTTAGCGATTCATTTTTATATATAAGATACGTAGGATTGTAGTAGGAACAAAAATGACTAATCTTTTTCGAATCAAAAGTCTCTTAGTACAATTTGAAATAAATAATTAAGTTTACTACTGAAAAAAGTCTTAAGATTTAAAATATTATAAAGATAGACATTGATTATGCAATATTACTTTCTGATACTAATCTAACAAATACTAGTTATGAAATGTAACGGGTTTACTTGACAGTGTAAACATTTGTCCAAGATTTTCTTTTAGTTTACAACGAATGGTTCTTTGACAACTTATAAACAAACTCGGAACTCGGACGTCGCGAGCCGGCGCCGCAACTTCTTAGTAGTAACAAATTCCATCTTATACATTAAATTATATCACATAGATGCTATCGTAGTACAAAGTACTTTATTTTTTTTACAATCAAATTGTTGGTTTAATAATAAACAAAACATTTTTTCTCAAAAAGTTTGTTTGGCTCATCTTAAAATGTCAATGTTAAATATTAACTGTTCATTCATTATTTTTTGGGGTTCTGTATTCAAAGGTTACAAAATCCATCCTATTACTAAGACTTCTCTGTCTGTCCAGCCGTCTATCACCACGCTGTATCTCAAGAACCGCGATAGCTAGACTGTTGAAATTTTCACAGAATATGCATTTCTGTTGCTGCTATAACAACAAATACTAAAAACAACAAGAAACATAGTCAATGGTACAGAACCTTTCGTGCGTGAGTCCGACTCGATAATGGCCGGGTTTTTTTGTAATTAGTAAAACAATCAAGCAAGAGTTTGTTAACGATTCATGAATATAAACAAAGTTAAATGACATAAACAACAAAATTACCAAATAAATAGTGTATTATGATATAATTCACACTAAAACCAGAATTTAACACAAGCTAATCTCTGCAACTGATTGGCTATTTATATTAAATAGACATAAATTACTTTGTTAATTCATTTATGATTATATTTGGGAAATTCTAAACGAGAATTGCAAGTAAATTAGGATTAACTCATGTTGTTGGTTTTGAGTGGAGTATACTTAATTACGTTTTAATTTGCTTTCTATAAATAAAATGGTTAAGTTTTGATTATTATCATCTAATATTATCATCATTAGAATTCTGGCATAGTTATGTGCATTCATTTTCTTTTTCGTCGAATGTTAGATTAGATTAGAATTTGTGGTAAAAAAATGAGAGAATGAAAGAGAAAAATGTAATTACTTGTTACATATTTTTTCATGTCACTGAACTATCAAAATTAGAAACTGCAGACAATTTTTATTCGCAAAATTCTTAGAATTCAAAATGTGGTACCTATATTAGGTCCCATGTAATAGGGGGCGAGCCTATTGCCACTAACCGGGCACAAATCCAAACTCCGACCTGCTACTGAGAATTTCATAGAAAAACCCAATAACACCTTGGTCGACTCAGGAATCGAACCCAAAACTTTTAGCGTAGCAGTCACGCTTAGCACCACTAGGCCAACGAGGCAGTCTAAATATAAAAATAAGAAAATTAAAAAGAAAACAAGTGATCTAATGTATTAAAGCGAGGACAGCTACCGATAGAAATCTGCGGAAGTAGTTTCCGCACTCACATTCAGAGAAAACGATCACAAAGTGGCTCTGCTGAGGTTTTTTCTACTTAGATAATGTAATAGTCTTAGGCGAAGAAACTTTTACTTGAACATTCTGTATTCTGAGGCAAATCTGTAGGAATTGCAACGACGTTTTATAGTTGAAATATGGCGGATTTTTTAGATAATTATGCCTTTAGGTCTCACTATATTGCATAGAAAATATGTATAATAATATGTGTGAAAACACCGTCGCATCTACAAAATATTTTGAGGAAACTTGGACTCCATATTTTAAACTATACACGTGAATCCACGAATAGGCGAAGGGGTGTTAGTACTTTTAACATTACTTACGCGGAAATTCATTTATCCAGTAGAGATTCAATGAACTTAATAAATGTATAAAAATAAAGGTAGAAGCCTCCGTGAATGGCGAAGTAAACAAAAACAAATGACATATATCATGTGTTTATAGAGCCATCTTCTGTAAAAACCCGAAATAAATAAAAACGAAAGAACGGCACTTTTATTAATGAGATAACATACTTATCTTTCGCAATTATTTATTCCAACAAAACCATATATTTATAAAGTTTTTTTGTATTACGGATTTTGCTAATCATCGTTTTTTTTACTTGTAAGAAATTTCGATGTCCATTACCCTGTGTGTATGCTTAATCTTTAGATTTGGTTGCACGTACAGCGATGTATAGTTAAATATTAATAGCACTTTGGGTTTTCCAGATTTAAGGACGAGAACCTCTTGTGGATTCGTGCGTCAATTCATTATGTTTTTTTTCTGTAAGTTTTATACATTTGAGGCTGTGTACATATTTATACAGAGTGTTTTTGTTTTCTGTTATGTGATTTAGAGCCAAATATACAGAGCTATAGTATGTAAATATATACATAGTTGGTGGATTTTGATCTCATCATTATTTATTATGTGCAGTTCCGTTTTGATACGGGTTTTTCCAATTTACAATAATTATTTATCCAAACGAATATGACAGGATAAAAGTAATCGAATCAGCATATTATCCCAAATCAATTTCCGGAAAACTTTAATAATAAATATTTTGTTCAGTTTATTTTGCCACACAAAATTATATTAATTACATTTGATTTGATAAAATTGCTTTGATTTAAACACGATGAATATTTAATGTTAAAGCGATTTCATTAATCGTTTTTCTGTCTAAAGCCTCATACAGCATTTATTAATGTAGTTTATAATATTTTAAAATAAAAACTTCCTCATGTAATATTACATTTAGATCTGTTTATCTCCGTGAATACGATTAAAATTTAAAATCTAATATTATAAAAAAAAAAACATTATATTATTTATTTAAATGCAACAACACATAATTTTGATCAGGTCGCCTAGAGCGTCAAGTGGGTGAGTGGTCAAATATTGCTATTTATATTGTCAATGACAAAGACTAGACTAATGCCAATCAACTCAGTTCTACCTAAGTGTCATATGGCACTCGTTCTCTTGGCTTTTGAATCCAGTCCAAGCCTTCGGCCTAGGATCTTCAGAGGCCCTTGATGAACCCAAATTAACTCGGTGAAAAAACTATATTTATGTGTATATTCCTAAAGTACTACGTAATAAAATCATAATTAAGGATCAAAGGTTCAGTAATCTGTATGTAAACAACAAAATTTAGAGTTAAAGAAAATTTATATGTAAGTCAAGTACATAAAGTTTGTTTTTCCACTTGATGCACACTTGGCTACCACAACACGCACTCGGATATCATCGAGTGCCCTCGGTAGCTTCCGCCGACGGCGTCGTCTGCGCAACTCTACGTACACAACTAAGGAAATCTTATAAAACACTATTATTTTTTGTTATCACACATGTTCTTACAAAATTCCTATGTCGAAAATTTTGGGTTTTGTTAGTACTAAACTTTAAAAGAAATTTGTAGAAAATTATAAATAAGTGACATGTTACTCATGCTAAGATTCTCAAGAACTATTACTTCTATGTTATGCGACCTTTACAATAGTTGAATATGCTTATTTTAATATAGTTAAATTCTTGAACTATCCAAATTAAATACTCCGAAAAGTAATCAGGAAGCAAAAAGTATTTCAAGAAAATGCATATCACGTATTCAAAAATAATTAAATACATTTAAAACTCCGTTTCAAAACATAGGGAAACGTGTAAGTAATTAATTCACCAGTTAAACATGTTTTCACTATTAATTACTTGCAGTTGCTTTGGCGTTCATTTTTTATGCTTTATCCGCAGCGTTAATGCCCCGTATGTTACGGCGTAAAAGGAAAGCGCTTTAATTTCCTTTGTGTAATTTTGTGTTTAAGGCTTATCAAGCGGTAGGTAGTGTACCTAGTATTAGTTCCTAATGTCCCTTTTACCTTCAGCTCTACCGAGAACTACATTTTTAATTACATTTCTAATAACATAATAATAATCCAGCCTATAAACGTCCCACTGCTGGGCACAGGCCTCTTCCCATATAGAGAAGGCGCGAGCATTGATCACTACGCTTGCTCTCTGCGGATTGGCGATTTCAGATCCCAATTTTTTGGATTCCAGGTTTGCTCACGATATTTTCCTTCACCGTTTGTCAGAAGTGTCTTAGAATAATTAAGAAAGTACATATAACTTTGAAAAGTTACATTGGTACTTGCCCGGGTTCGAACTTGGAACCTCGTGCATACAAATCCGTTTATTGACCGCTAGGCCACCACGACACTATTTCTACATGTAATTTTACAAAATGTAAGTACTAACGAAAGTGATAAGTTTGAGATGTACTCGTCTTAATCAATGACTTATCTATTGACACTTGATTAATAAAACTACTGTTAAATAGAGTGCAATTACCTCAAAAGCCTCTCTAATACCTTGTCTAGTCGAAGCAGCTCTATGTTTTGTTTTTCTCCTGTCAGTTCTCTTCATTCTACTGGTTACTACTTTTGAATGGCCAACACATACTGGAGTAAGCTTATTTACTAGAAAAGGTCACAACAAAGAACAATCCTTAATGAATGAACTACTCGTGATTACTTTTACTACTGCAAATAAAGAAATATGTTCCTTTTGACACAATTTTGAAATAGGGGCATATTTTATGTGTTAAGTACCCATTATTATTATTTACATACACAAATTATAAAAAATATATAAAATATTATTAATTTTCGCCATTGTTCAAATCCAACGAATTAAAAATATTATTATCATTCATTATTATCCCAAGAGTTAATGAATAAGTTATTGTGTTCAGGTCAACGAACCGAACCGGGTGCAGTAGACAGTTATTAATCATATGTTTAAGTATTTAAATAAACATAAAAGTAAATAATTCAACATGAATAAATTTGTTAAATACATTTAGATGAAAAGTTTATCTCGAATTATGAAATGTTGTCATTCAATTTGATAATATCTATACGTGTATGATGATATTTTTAGTTTCTGTCCAACGAATAAAATAAGTGCTTGTATGTCAGGTTAGTTGTTTATTATGACTAAGAAATTCGATTCACATTTCAATTAATATTTATAAGAATTAATTTATTATGATGCATGTATGATATTAGACTTTATACCCCATTATAGTGCCAATAAAATGATACAAGGAAATCCCACCTCCTATTTCTTTTAATTCATTTACGCAAGTCAATTACAAAATATTCCGTTGGCTGCATTTACACAGGAGCGCAATACTGAATCACTGTAACGAACTCTTACACACGCAACTACTAGCTAAATGTTACAGCCGAAGACTCACCAATCATAAGCCTACATATATTCATAATATTAAAGCTTCGATGAAAGATAACTTTGAACTCTATTAGAAATTAAAAAATAATAGTGAGTGTATTTATTTAAATACTGAAAGACTGTTAAAAAAATACTTTTCTACCTACTTGTGTTGTAAATTAGATATTTATGTATAATTAATAAAATATCTATTTATATCCGCAATTTCGCACCTGCGAACACTGAAACTGGATTTATAAATGACTTATCGGTGTAAATGAGGTCTAACGGACCGGTTGCACGCTGGTTCGGTCAGGAGAATGGCAAGGCCTACTCTACAAGTAAATAGTTTGTTTAGCAAAGCCTCTGTCGGCGCACGCGACGATACCGAACGATTTTCGAAAGTTCGAAATTTTAAAAATAAAAATAGTGATCTAACTGTATTTTTGTGAAGTGTTCATTGAATAAGGTGAGTTGTTTTATGAATTAAAATAAAATATTATTTTAATTATGAATGAATATTATGTATTTGAATTTTATCATCCCTGTTATGGAAGATATGATTAAAAATGTCCATTGTACTCATAAACTGTTTTATGTACTCGTATAATTAAATAAATTAATTCTTTGCAACAAACAATACAATTGTTTTAAAATTATTCTGTAACTTATAAATTGTTTAATAGTAACGCGAACTTCTTTGAGAAATCAAGAGTTTGATATTTTATCGAAAACATTGAAAAAATGATCTATATTTTGGGATTACAAGTAAATCTTAAAAAGGAAACTAATAAGAAAAAAAGAAATTGCTATTGAGGGAGATAATGAAAAGTTGGTGATAATTCATATTGTACCTGCCGTGACTACTATAAAGTATTGTTAAGGAAAACTAGTGAAAATAACTCAACATTTTATTGATCATGATACCATTAAAATTACTATTTGTAAGGTCAAAACAATAGACTGATCTTGTATTCTTCAAGTTGCTTACAATCCGATGGACGCATTTAGCATAATTTATAAAATGCCTTTGTTCATTCAATACTTCTGACCGACTGCTAAGGTAGCATCGATCTGTAAGTACTAATAAAATAATATAAATAGTGGTTTTAGTTTAACAACTTAATCTCTAACAGAAAAATGTGAATTTCTATTCAAATTAAATATGTGCTTAGTCATATCAGCTAAGATAAAAACGCCAAAATAAATAAATAAAAACTTGATTTAATTTTAAAATAAGGTTTAAGAATGATTCCATTTAATACTAAAAATACTTAACATTTTAATTAACTTTTATTCAAATTAAATATATTATGCTGAGTCATATCTGCTAAGGTAAAAACCACAAAATAAATATAAAATTAATTTTATTTTGTGCTTGAAAAATAGATTTAAGGCCTCTTCCATTTACTACTAATAATACTTAACATTTAAAAGCTTTGATATTTCAAAAATGTACTTAGCTCTTTTGTAGAACATAGTGTTAGGTGCTCATACACCCACACGCTTCCATTCACGTGTATGATACATTTAAACTTCGTGAAGCTTACATTTAACTGCCTCATTACATTAAATGTAAACCTAAATAACTATTTAGATTTGGGAACTCCCAAGCCAACCTAATAACGCAATCATTCACTCCAGAAATGTGTTAATACGATTTGGATCCAACATTTCATTCTCAATTATGTGGCTTTCGCTCACGTCATGGGCACCATCAACAGAATGTCCGCACACTAATTACTGCACAAATAGGTGCAATGTGCATGTGCATCTGCATGTCCATCTGTACGTTTTGACGGAAAATGTTTTAATTAAACGTTTTCAGTTTAAACTCTGACATTCCTTGCATTTAGCTCGTTTGTTCGTTTGTCATTTGCGTACATTGTTAATTGTGCTGTCGTTTTCCGAAAGAATTATTTACTAATTTGAGTTGGGTTTTATTTAAAATAATGACAGCTTTACAGATGAATGCTTTTTGTCGTTCATTTTAAGGCTCTTAGTTAACTGCTGAAATATATTTGCGAATTTATACTCTTTGATTAAGAAAGAGAGAGATTATTCTTAACTTAGCATTTATTAACACAAGAAATAGTAAAATACATATAAATAAATATTTAGATATTCTGACATATTTTAGTTTCGCTTGTCGTCTGACCATTATAAGCAAAAAAAAAAACAATACAGAACTAAAATAGTTTTCATGGAACAGTGTTTTAATACACCTTGAACACAGGTGAACATTATTGCTGCAATATAAATCATAATTAGTCCATGCGGTAATTAATCGATGTAGCAATCGGATAGCAACGTAGAATATACCCAAATTAAATAAACTGTATTTACAAACTCACAAGTAAGTTCGAGTGATCTAAATACAGAAGGGTAAATAAAAAAGCTTGGAAAATATATAATTCTTAACCTATATGGGTCCTTAAATACTCTGTATGGTATTGACACTGTTATTTTTAAGTTATTTTTTTTGTCTGTCTGGAATTGGATTTTGGACTCTTGTCCCAGAAACCGGTTTAAAAGGTATAGCGTATTTGGTATTTCGCTGTGACGCGAAGTCTGTACAGATAAAGTGCATATTAATTTATGACTAATATTATGTAGTATGCTAACCGACTTAGGAATTTAAACATTCATAATCCAACATAAACCAAAACAACTACTACTATTTATATTCCACAAAACCTTATTCTTTCCGAATTCGCCATAACAGAGCTTATAAAAAACAACTAATCTAGATATTATTCTATTCTCGTCATCGAAAATGATGAGGAAGATAAAATAAATGTACATAGGAACATACATAGAAACGTCGTTATAGGCATTGATACATTATGTGGAAAAACAGACGCATTCAAATTCGGGCAATTAATGTAATTTCATCTATTTACATTACTTCTCGTCTCGAACATTCTTAATGATCTGTTTCATTCAGACACATAATGACACATGTAAATCAGGTCATTTTTTTCTGACAATACTCATCTGCGTCATCTGTACATAGTAAAGGTATATTCCACTTTGTTCTTGATGATATCACCCAGGTGAACAAAATATACTTTTGTGTCTCCTCATTTTACCTCGGACACAATTCACCCAGGTAACACCTACCGGGTGAAATAAGTTGACTTTTTTGTGTAATTTGTTGACCTTGGAATTGTATCACCCAGGTGAACAAACGCGACTTTTTGAATATATCAACAGCATACAAATTAGCAATAAATACTTTAAATTATAGTAAAATTTATTTTTTTATTTCTGATGGTTAAATAATAAATACAAGAAAATATTTTAACTGAACAACGCGCTCACACTGTTAGGACGCTTAGATCTTTTAAACTACACAACCAATTTTAAGCAATACATAGGATGAATCAAGAGTAAGTTTTATAGTACAGAAAAGCCGAGATATTCGAGATAGCTAGGTAGTTATAAGTATTAAATAACCTCATCATAACAGTGCAGCTATGAGACCCGGAGCTGTGATGTAATTCGTATCGACTGTCGACTGTTACACAAAAGTAAGGTCAAGTTCAATCATTACGCATAAGCGTGAGAGTCGCGTGTGATTCCGGTATGCGAGCTAAATCTACATTTTAATATCGTAACTAAATTACTATGAAAATGTATCTTATTCTTAGCTTTAAACTTAGTAGCTTATCTACATCAAGCTATTCTACACAAAATAGTTATAGCTTTGAGTTTATAATAAATTTGAGCCTAAAGTACTATTTCCATTTTATTGATTTTGGTAAGAACAATTAAGAAAAAGAAAGTACGCATTTAAGTACGTGTAGCACTTTAACATAGGTAATGAGAAAGTGGAATTCCTGAATTCCTCGATAATCATGCAGAATCGTTTCTAAGAATGCTTCTGATTCCACTTTTGGGTGTGGCGTCTCTATTTGAGTGTCATTTATCACTTTGTTTGCCGTCTAAATTTATATAACCAAAAACATTCAAATTTTCATGTCGATTTAATTTAAACTCAGTGATACCTGAGCTTCATACGTTTATATAATTTAGTCTCCAACATGGGAACAGAACTCTCAGTAAATTGACTTAAAAGGCTACTTAAGTTAAATCACATACGAGCGATCCTTCAAGTTACATTGAAAAGCAATTTCTAAGGCTTCAATTAATTGCGTCATAACTTATTTAAGCTTTATCATGAACATCCTCATCATATTCTAATGAACGAACATATACCTTTATATTATCCATATAACTCTTAGAGCTAATTAAATTGGATACTGTTATAGTACCCATTTAATTACTTTGAAAATATTGATAGAAAATCCTAGCTGAGCGTAGCCTGGGTTGAGCCAGTTTTACAGGATATCGTTGAACACCGCACTTTAACATAGAGCGATTGGCCCGAGCGCCAGGTGGACTGATGACCTGAAAAAGGTCGCTGGAGGGGACTGGATGCGGAGGGCGGAGGACCGGGTGTTGTGGCGCATCGGGAGAAGCCTATGTCCAGCAGTGGACTATGATTGGCTGAATGATGCTGATGATGATTGGCTATCTGACCTCATGCATTTTACAGGGTAATTCAGTATTATTATAGGTAAAATGCATCTTAAATGTTACAGCTACACTTTCTAGAGATAGGTCATTAGTATATGAAATGAAGTATATTATTAATTGAATCTAATTATAGTTCTGTAATTAAACATTTTGGGTGAGTGTTTAATCACTTGGAACAATGATTATGTTATTAATTTGACTATTATAATTAAGTCTTAATTAATATCATAGTCAATCATTTAATGATAGATAATCAATTAATTACAAGCTTAGTAAACGTTACTAGTAATTCCTAGACATCAATGTAGGTACGTCAAGTCAATATCCTTCTTTTTTGGGTTTGCTCTAGTTGGGTAAATATAAACCTACTTAAATAATGGAACATGAAATGTTTCTGAATTCTATTACTATAATGAGTAATTAACAATAACAGTCACCAGAGACGTAATAAGAATTTATTTAAACCGACTTAAAAAAAGGAGGTTCTTATTTTATGCGTTCGTTTATATGAGTAAGTTGGGAATTTTCCCAGCAGTGGGCCATTAAGTTACAAAAAATATAATAATGCCAATTGTATTGTCATATTTCCAACACGTTAAGGAATAATAACTATCAAGAGAGCAACAACAATGTACTGCGGTATTATTCAGTGATTAATATTCCACTTGCCATCCATGCTTTGCTGTTGTGAACATAGCAATATTAATTACAATTTACAATATCGGTCGAGGAATCTATAAAGACAATACCGAGGAAATTTACGGTGGTACATGACTGTTATAATGAAATATTGAATGAGTTTCATAACACTGCTTTAAAAAGAGTTTTGTTTACTAACTTTCGTGAGAAGAAATCATAATAATTTAACTTCTGTTATCAAATGGTGAAGATAAACAAGTAGTTAATTTTCAAACTTGCTGTGTGTCGTGATGTCTCGAGCATAAGTACGTACTTATTACCCTTTTAAAATAAATACATTTTCTCAAGTTACTCTCTATAACATTAACTATTTGCCAGTGAAAGTCTCGTTAAAATGGGTCCAGCATTTTCAGCGATTAGGCGCAACAAACAGGCAAACAGACAATATTGTCTGTTTTTCTATGAATATTCATATAATCAGAAAGTATTTATTAAATCCAAATGAAACCTCGAGACCACACTAACTATACCAAGTTAGATACAATTATCCCATGTAAGTTGATAATATAATAAGTAAGTGGACGTTGCCAAATATTTCATCATCATATTTTACTCAACCATCTATGACTTGCAGTTTTGTTATATTATGATATATTTTTAGACGATGGTATATATATACGTACATACGTACATATACCTTGTGTTTTGACTGTTGAGCTGCAACTATTTCTTAATACCAAAACTATGGTGTATAATAGAACTGGTCAGTGATTGCCTTTATTCAGAGCAAGGCCTCATCGTTTAGCTACTTACGTAATTATTTTTGTTACAATTTTTTTTATATATGTTCATATTCGTATAATAAAACTTGCCATTCACAGTTTGTTCTTAGAAACGTTATTTACAAATCCGATATTATTTAGTAGTAATTAGAACCCATATTTTATCACACTAGGACAAATAAAACTCCAAAGCTATAAATTTAATTAACATTGGCTTCAAATATCCGTTTAGGCATGAATAGCATTTTTTCTGCAAAATCCTTTTTTTATAGCAATTAACATAGATATAATAAAAATATATGAATGGAAAGATATTGTTATCATTTTCTTTGGCCATAGGCTGTTAGCGACTCTAAAAAGGTTATCGCTCTTTGCCGGTATAATTTCGTTAAGTTCCTTGAAAGCTAGTACGATGCATTTCATCTTTATGTTGTCATGTCATATAATAATATGATTGTAGTATGATGGAACATGTAGGTCATAATATGCTATGCTATAGTAACATTATATTGTTCTTTTATATCTAAAAAAAATATGTAAAGAGACTGCCAGTAAAGTAGTAATTTCATCTTAGAAAAAAAGGTTTAAACGATTTTTTAAATTGTTTTATTGACCATTTGATAAATTCGTTTTGAATGTCGACGGATCTATTTTCAGTGTATCTATAGCGTAAGCAAGCATAATGTATTGCGATATAAATAGTTTGTTTCACACGAAATCTTGCTAGAAGAAGGCAAATGCTAACTTAATTAAAAACTAAATAAATAATATTACTCTTGCTTAAAAAGTCACTCTATAAAGCATAGGTCACCGAACTGGGTGAAGTATAGGCCTGAACAGACTGTATGTAATGGTTTCCGCCATGTCTCCGACGGACGGGCCTTTTGTCATCAGCACAGGTATGACTAATGGATTCACTCTCGCAGAAAATTGGAATTTTCGTAAAACTGAACGGAAAGAGTCCATTTTGTAACGCTATGTATTTTTGGGAACCTTCTACACCCTGTAGACCATTTTTTAACCTTTATAATGAAGTATTTAATTTGATCGTATTTATAGAATTATTGATTAGTAAAGATATTTATAGTCAGTGTTATTATTGTCGGACTTGAATAGCAGTTAATTGACAGTAGAAATGGCAGTATCTTTCCTTGTTTATTCCTTATGGAAGATTTTGTTGATCGGTAAATATGTCTGAATCCTTAATCAAAAGTCTATAAATACTATTTATTTTACGTACGTCAGTAATTTCAGGGAATTTCCTCTTCTACATTAAAGCTATTTTATACGAAGGAATTATATACATTTTATTTATTTATTTATTTATTTATTTATTAAATACTTCTTGCACACAATGTACAATGGCGGACTTAACGCCTTAGGCGTTCTCTACCAGTCTACATTTTTTTCTTTAGTATACAATAAATGTCGTCCAATTTGTTATAATTAAGGACGCTACTCTAGCTATGTCTCCACACGCATAATTACTCATTTAACACATACCTTCATTACGAAAACCTAACTACGATTTACACAAACCTACAATTAAGATCCTGTTGTCCGTCCAATGTGTCATAATAACTATAAGATGATGTAAACAAGTGAAAGTACGTGACGTCACGGCTTGAGATTGATGCAACGGCTAGCGCTGAATGAATCGGCTGACTAAGAAATAAGTACAGGAATTCAATAACCTTTGAAACTGACTAGAACTGTGAAACATTTCTACGGTTTAACATTTTGTTCGGGGACTGAGTAAATAATAATTTGTGTTCTAAAGAGTTCTGTCAAATCATAAAAAGACTTCTGTATACAAATAAAATATTTATCATAAAAATGCTGTTAATGCTAGCCTTTATATGAAAGAACAGTATGATATACAAAAAAAAAATGCGTATCTTAATTGTAGTCCCACCCTCGTCTGGGCAAAGGTTTTTCTCAACACATTTACTCCTTTGCCATCATATGATTTTCAAATAATAGTATAGTAAGTAATAACAAGTACTTAGTATACAATAAATATGTTTTTAATATAATCAAATTATTATAATATAATCAAATAGGTATCTAGGTTAGTTATTTGGCAACATCCCTGAGGGTGAACGTACACGTGTTTCAGTAAAATTGGGTCGCTTTATGCCTAACAATGTCACTAAGTCGACGGTAATTGCCTGAAAAATTTACCATCAATTATAATAATATATTCTGAAGAACGTAACAGTATGCTAAGGCCTAATAAGAATATTTGTTGACGTCTGGCAAATTAAAGTATTGCCAGACGATTTTACGCGATGTCTAAATAGTAAATTTCTATTGATATTCATGTCATAAATATTTATAATAGTTACTAAGCCTTTGAAGTATAAAACGATTGCTTTCTGACTTAACATAGGCATACAGGGTAAAGGTGACAAATTAAAATATCTATGAAAGCGAGAACTAAATGCTGACGAAAATATGTTTGAAAAGTATTTTTATGACACTTGATTGGAGTATGTGATTTGTTTAAAAGACAGTAAACGGCTCAGGGTATTTCGGTCATCTTGTTACCTCCATGAAAAAAAAACTTTAAGTTAGACAATTAAAAAAAAATCAATAATTAAATCATTTAGGTATTGTTTGGTTACCATTGAGACCAAAACACTTGACATTCATTCAAGTTAGTTCCTGATTATTTTCTGTGGCATTCGGCATTGTTTGGTTTTAATTTCCGCTCTAGACGAATATGTCTTGTATCTACTGATATTCCTTTGTGTTCTCCTTCTCTCAGTATTTTATTTATCAGTTCATTTTAGTTATTCTGTGCTACTAGTTTTGACATAGAAATGGTTATTGGACATTTAGCGATCCTTAAAATAACCAAACAACTACAGGTCAGAGCGCACACCGAGGTTTTCTGTACTATGTAAATTTTTTTAATTATTTATTAAGAGTTTAGGTTTATTTCATATACTTAGTAATTATATATGTATACATTTTTTTTTATACATTTATACCAATTTATGTCAAGTTTAACGTTTTCATTTCAACAGGCTGCCCGTCCAAAAGGCATATTCCGCTTAGTTCATCTGGGTGGTATCACCAAAAATCGTCGTTCGGTACAAACTAATTGTAATATACTGTATAAAGATACAGTTCTTGAGATATCTACTTCGTTTTTAAGCTACCTTTTTTACGGAACTACAAGAATGAAAAACTTTATCCACTAGCCAAACACTAAAAATTCGATGCGCCACCAGCGACGGACAAAACACGTTTATTTACATAATGGTTGTTCGTATCTGACTGACATAACAAAGCAGGACATTTTATATCGCATAGTGAACCTACAGCTATTTGCAGTCTATTGTGTCGATACTCTGCAAATACACATGCCTAAAATTCACAACCAATTTAGGAACAGATAAAAAAATATTGGTGTAAAATTTAGAACCCTGTACGACCTTGTTTATAGAAGGAAATAAAAGGTAGCACAATAAAATTATACTGTGAACTACACGATTTGAATATCAATTAGGAAACGGACAATAATATGAAGTGTTTGTGTCACGTTAAAACAATCATAATACCTGACAACACATTGTGATGCGTGTTTAACAATGAGAAAATCAGTCTCAAATTAAAAAACTAAATATATGCTCTATTAATTCCCTTAGCTGGACGATTGCTCCTGTGGAAGCGAGACGGCGCACTACACTGAGCGTAGCAGCGTCTCGCTTACACATTAGTATAAATACTTTAGAGCTCATAGTAAGTGCACTGGCTTACTACGACGATTTCATTTTAGTAAAAAGGTTTTATACCTAAATGGCTCCTAATGATTCTCCGAACATCTTCATTGTAGTAATTAATGTAACTAAGCGACTTTATGGAGGGTTTATTGAGTTTCGAACTAGGCAATTTCCATGAAGGCACATTACGGGGTCAACGTCCAATGTTCTCATGAATAAAGGTATTGAGAGTGCCCTTAATGATCAGACCTTTGTTACCGATTCCTGTGATGCTTGGACATTCAAATTTTCGTGTGTCAATTGAATGCTTAAAAAAACGTCCATATGCTCTTTACTGAGTTGAATTATGGAATAGAGTAATCTAGTCTTTTTTTTTTGTATAAAACTCATACAAAAATGATTGGTGTATATTTGCATCATTTCATTATACTTTTTGTGTGTTCAAAGGGGTTATTATTTTATTAATGCCGTAATCTTTTTATAATGACGATTTGTATTGCCGAATGATTTAATCATACTTAGTGAGCATGACTCAACAAATGTATTAAATATCTATGATTGCTCAGTATCCCAGCTCAAGACAGTCGTAGATATTAAATATTGATTGCGAAAGCTTTATATCAACCTTCTACCACAACAATATAATGCAGGCGAGTTTCAAACAAAGTTCGTATCTCCCATTAAAATTGTACGAATGTAAATGACGTATTTACTGAAAATAGTAAATACTAAACATTTTTTTGACCTGGCCTAGCGGTTCAATGAACGGATTTGTATGCACGAGGTTGCAGGTTCGAACCCGGGCATGTACCAATATAACTCTTCAAAGTTGTATGTACTTTTTTAATGATTGTAAGACACTTCTGACAAACGGTGAAGGAAAACATCGTGAGGAAACCTGGATTCCAAAATATGGGATCTGAAATCGCCAATCCGCAGAGAGCAAGCGTGGTGATCAATGCTCGTGCCTTCTGTATATGGGAAGAGGCCTGTGCCCAGCAGTGGGACGTTTATAGGCTGGATTATTATATAAACATTTAACGGTTTTATGTTATTAAATAAAAGTGATAATATATCGATATTTTTGTCTGTCTATTCCATACTTTCAAGCAGTAAATCAGACGAAAAATATAAAAAAAAACACGTTTACATAAATACGTTTATATAAAGCTATGTACAGAAAATGAATTTGATGCCTGAACAAAGTTCAATGTACGGGTTACAAAATATCACCCAATAATTTTATAATAGAAACAGCAATGCGTGGTATAGCTACTGTACAGGGTGTTAAAAAAGCCCTGTCCGATTCGTTAAGGGGTTGTTAGGTATCGATATCTGATTAGGTACATTAATGTAGAAAATAAATGAAAAAAAAAAATATGACCAAATTTTTTTTTCTCCAAATGTATAGTGAAAGTGACGGCATCGTCACAGGTTCTGCCAAATGATCATACAAAAGGCCCCCATTAACACCGACGAAAATGGTGGTGTAGTTTTTGATTTATGTTAAAATTTAGGGAATTTGGCGGCTACTTCAAAGTTCATTATTATTGTTATTATCATGAATATTCCAAATTTAACATTTTATTTGGGCATATGGTGGTGAACCCTATATCCCCCTTTCGGGTTATACAGGGTTACGTAACACCCTGTATAATATGAAAAATAATTCAAACAGATTCCTTGGAGGTACTATTTTCATTTCGTCTAAAACTTTTGTTGTAAGAGGTTCTTGTTAAAATTGCATCCAATTCCTTTTTTATACAACATTTTTTTATCTCAAAAGATCTTTTCTTGTATCTTTAGTTTTCTTATTTTAGAACTGTAAAGATGTCTAAGTGTAAGGTAATTGTGGAAAGTGGAACAACTTAAGAAATGGTTTCTTGTCAGATCGCGTGTTAGTGTAAATAGCCAGTCTTGTAAGACAAGTGTCCTTGCTTCAACAAAGTGTATTTGCTGATTCACTTTATTTTTTGTTAAAATAATCAGAAATCTCTGTACGAAATTGAAAATGTTTTTTTCTTCTTTTTCAGGAAATATGGGGCAATCAACTTTAATAATATTTGCGGTGCTCGTTGTACAAGCTTATTCGGTGAGTATCTAAACTATCTATAGAGAATTTGAGCGAAAATATGTAAAGTATTTGAAACTTTTTGGTCGTCGTACAGGTTTTATTAATTTAGGCACGAAAAGGCCTTTTTCTAAAATGGTACGCGTAAAGTACTTGAATAATAAATTTGAATAATTATGTCTATTTGTGAATTCATTAAATTATTTATACGTTGGATATAACTTTTAGAATACATTATGGTAATAAATATGCGAGACCTAATATTATGAGTCTTACATTTGAATTTCATTTTTAGATAGCAATAGTTTTTTTTATATTTCTTTGAAAAGTTATTGACCAAGTAGTATATTTAGTTGTTAAGTATCACTACTTATACATTTAAATTGACTGTGCGTCTTGAGGTAAAATAAATAAACATTATTCCATATTTTGGTTTATGTCACTTGGCTAATTGTATTTTTTTCATAAGCTTATAATATCAACCTTAAAATTGTTTAATATAAATATTAGTTACAAGGACATTTACATAACATTTATTAACATAACACATTCCTAGTAGGTATATGGGTTCCCACAGAAAAACTTTTACAATAACAAAATAATACAATAGAACTTGTTTACGTTGTGTAACAACTTTGTTACGCCACTAATATTAACTTTATAAATTGCTAGATGTAAGATTCCAAATTATTTTCTTTACTGAATTTTAATTTATTGACATAATATAACATCTTTCGTGAGACAACTATTAAAATAAATAAAAATAAAATAAATGCGTACAACATCACATATATTGCTCTGAACCTAAAGTAAGTAGCTGAAGCACTTGTGTTATGGAATTCAGAAACAACGAAAGTACCACAAACACCCAGACCCGGGACAATGTAGAAAAGTTGGTTTCTACATTGACATGTCCGGGGATCGAACCCGGGACCTCAGAGCTAGCGACACCTTTAAACCGGTGCATACGCCACTCGACCACGGAGGTCGTCTAAAATGTAAATAACTATTTAAATACTCACACTAAGATTATGGAATAAGACTAGTTTTGGGATTACAACCCCTTGATTATGAGCTCATCATGAATATTCTTCAATAATCTTCATCTACTACACTTTCTAGATATAGCAAATTTTTACCGTATCTTTGTATCCTACTGACTGCCACTTGAAACTAGGCCTACGGACTGCCTCGTGGTGCTAAGAGCGACTGCTACGCTAGAGGTCTTGGCTTCGATTCCCAAGTCGACCAAGGTGTTACTGGGTTTTTCTATGAAATTCTCGGTAGTAGTAGCAGGTCAGAGTTTGGATTTGTGCCCGGTTAGTGGCAATAGGCTCGCCCCCTATTACGTGGGACCTAGATACAGGCGTGATGATATGTTATGTATCCTACAATGATTATTCTTATCTCATGAATGAAAAATCTTATAAATTGGCATCATGTTTGCCAAAGTTATAGAGGTCATTTTCTTTAATTTTTTGACCATTAGTATTTGATTCACAATACTTGCATGCACCTATAAGTCGAAGCTACAGTCCTGCTTGCCTTATCGATCCATTAGGATATTAAATGGGATTTCAAAACAAAACACTTCAATATGTACTCCTATACATACATCTTTGTTCCCGTATTTAATTGGAATAACATTCGCAGAACGTACTAATTTTCTCGTTTAATTAATGAGAGATTTCCTTGAGTGTATGTTCGCTGTAATTTATTATAAATTTGTTCTTTTACGATGTGTCACGTAGGTTTGTGAAATTTATGAGGATGTAAAATGTTCATTATTAACGAAGATGGATGGAACGTCTAAATAAGGTTAGGAGATGAACCGACGTTTGAATATACAACACATGAGCAGGTTTTTATATTATTGTAAATTTTGGAATGTTAGATTAAATTATTTACGTCTGAAGGTGATGTTCTAATAAAACAATTAATACACTTTAGTATACTAAATATCTAAGTAGATCTATTTGGCAATAAGCAAATTAATTAAAGCCTTATCTTCAAGCAGTAATAATAATATGTATAGAAACAAAAGTGTTCTTATATATATATATATATATTATATCATTCAATGAAATGGAACTGTTAGGTTCTTTTTCCTCATGATTGATACGTAAACGAATTGTATTTATAATATTATAATTATGTTTCGGCAAATGTCTTTCCTATATTCCTATAAGTCATTTAGAGAACAACAATAGGAAAACGCGTACTTATTATTTCCGCAATTCTCGTTCGTTTCCGCGACCTTTTGTATTATTTTAGTTACTCATCAATCTGTCACAAACAGACTCTCCGTGAGAGGAAACATGATCGTCTAAGGTTTGGTCTACATTGCTCTAAAAAAACCTTGTGCTTTTTTGCCTAATAAATCTCTTAAAATTTTCTAGTAGAGAAATTTATCCAAATAGTACATTCTCCCGTATCAAACCTCCCTTTTGCAGTTCAGTTTATATTTTAACAGAAACATATCTATTGCACTTCCTGTAATAAATTTTGAACCACTTTAAATACGAAACGAATAAGCCACTAAACCAGGGATGCGCTACAAAATTATCTACAACAGCATACATGAATCAAGGCCTTTATACTACAAACTAGAAACAAAAAATCTATTACCTGTGTACGACTGATACACAGGCTAGGCTCCCATGCCCCATAATGTGTTCTAACCTTAAGTTAAGTTGGGCCTAGACATTTCGGTGTCTCTAAAAACGCCTGTTTATTTAGACTAGCCTGCGTGCCCGACTTCATATGTAGAATTGAACGATTTGTCAATGTCACCCGGACAAGAGCGCTTTGTGACTTGTGAAATATTATGCGGTCACCAACCCGGTAGCTTCGGCAACTGTTTTTCGGGTATTTTGAATAACAAGGTTTACCCTTGGTTTTGTTCGTAGTGGAGTTCATTCGGACGTTTAAAGTATCCTTTATCCGAAGCTCACCCATGGGATGATTTATGGTAGGGTGAGGAAATAAAACTTTAGTTGTTTTTATGCATCTGGTGATCTTGTGACAATATACTCGCAGCCCAAAAGCGTAGGTGTACTAATGTCTAAAGCACATAATAATTTCTAAAAGATTTGTGTTTAAATCTTTGTTAGAATATTGTGATATGACCTCTTGAATTAAAACACACTTATAATGGAGAGACATGACGTAATACACCATTGTTTACACAACAGCAACAGGTTTTAATTATCTATCAAACAAATTGCTGTAATTATGTTGCAACTGTAATTAAATAAGGTCTATTATACCAAGCAAAAACGACATCACTATGTGTTAATCGAATTGACAATGGATTACTTCTCATTATAATTAAATATCGCTGTATATAGTATGAGTAAGCGAAAGCGACCATATATATAAACATTCGCGAAAATTAAAAGCTGCTTTTTTAATTCATTAAAATAATCAATAGTTTTAAAAAGTCCACAACCCCAAAAAATATAAGAAAATATTTCTTTGAAGTATAGCATTTCAAAAACAGTGCTTAATTTATACAAGTTTGAATTTTAATTCCACTTTATGCAAACTTTTAATGAAAGAAACATAAAAAAGTCGCATTTGCATGTTAGCGCACTAAACACATTTTATAGTGCAACTTGACAAATGAAACGCATCTCAGTCGGAACATTTATGACATTAATCAGAATAACTTATATCAAGGAAAATGTTGTTTTTGTTGCAAGCATATTTGTGAAACTAAAATTATTTTCTGAGTCATGAAATGAAATGTAAAGCAAAGCAAAACGTCAAGAAATTCTTGTATTAGTTTTGTAGATTAAACCTTCCGTACGTAAAGGTTAACTACATACTTACTGATTAAAGAGTTTATTTACGATGATAATAATATTATAAGATTTTAATAAGAAACCAGTATCTTCTCAGTGTAAACGCAATGAAGGTACCATATATATTTATATTGCCTATTTTTCTAGTAGTAACATACCTTAATTTATATGTAAAACACGAGCACGAATCACCTAGTTCAGTATATTCAAAGTTTAAATAGGCTTTATGACAAAGCGGCTTATCAAAAGCCTGTGATGAAAATTTACAGGCTGAATTAATTATACGCACTCGAAACTATAATTTACAAACTACATTCAGATTTTAATTTAGTTCTAACAGGGATCAAACGCCATCCGTGCATGGAAGGGTCAGGTGGAAAACTATTTACCGAAAAACAGAACTAAACATAAAAACAAACTTTGGTAAAAAAAGTCAGGCTGTATTGAATTGAGGCCAACTAAAATAGTAGCAGGACTTTCCATGAATGTACAGTTCAAAGCCAAAGTTTGTATTTGTAAATGTCACTATTTTGCGATTTCGATGGGCTATAGAATTTATGACCTTAGCATAAAAAAGTTAAAGATTAGTAACTTAGTTATAAATCTACAAATATTATTAAATAGAATCCCCCGCACTACTGTCTGTCCAAGAATAAAAACTATCAAAGATTTACAACGGTTTTCATATCATTTTCAGCAATGGATAGAGGGATTCAAGAGATGTTTACTGATGCAAAACTTCTATTACCTACTTTTATGTTTTTCTATAAAACCACTTTAGCACTTCTTATATCATTTCACATACGGTTATTTAATTAATAATTCCAGCCTATAAACGCACGTATAAACTCCCATATAGAGAAGGCACGAGCATTGATCACCACGCTTGCTCTTTGCGAATTGGCGATTTCAGATCCCAATTTTGGAATCCAGGTTTCCTCACGATGTTTTCCTTCACCGATAGTCAGAAGTGTCTAAGAATAATTAAGAAAGTACATATAACTTTGAAAAGTTACATTGGTACTTGCCCGGGTTCGAACCTGCAACCTCGTGCATACAAATCCGTTCATTGAACCGCTAGGCCACCACGACTTCTTATTACGACGGTTATTTAATTACGGGACTATTAATCAAGATACCGGTTAAAAGTTCCGTTAGATACCTCTTTCAACAAGAGGAAAGATACAGTAACTGTAAAATAAATGGTTTACTAAAACTGTGTTTCCCAGATGACTATTTACTTAGCAAGAATTTGAGGCAAAGGCTGTCGAAAACTTGCGCCAAGGACAGAATTTCAATTGATTAGAAAAGTTAATTAATCTTGGTGGCATTTTGAATTAAGTAACCTAAGATTGTTTATAAAGAAATTGAGCTTGTTTCGAAATTAATTTATATGTAATATAATATTTCGTTTTAATTAGAATGTCTCTTACATGGCTGCAAGATTGTTTTCAATTAAATAATTGAAACGTTTATTGCTAAAAATAATACAAAAATATAAGAAAATAAAATAATACCTATAACTTATATAATTAATTATAACAATATTATTACACTTACTTATTAATGTTTATTACATTTATTTTTAATTAGGTAATGAAAAAGAAAATAAAATCTTTACGAAAAAGGACTGAAAAAGTTTGTATTATATTCTCTTATGACGAGCAGAAAAGCTTATATATTTTTTAACAGTAATTGATGAACATAAAACTTTTTCCGAAAGTTTTAGACGTTTATTGGAATTTCTAAAAACCATAATCAAAAGAAATTACATTTTTAAAAATAGTATCATGTTGAATAAATTTTGACATAAAAATATACAGCAATAAAAAAACCAACGATGAATGGTCTTCAAATGATAAAAACAAACAAGAAGACTGAAACTGAAGACTTTGAATTTTAATTTTTACATACTTTCTTTTCTTCATTTCATCATTACCAGTTAAATACAATTTAACTAGAAATAATGAAGAAATACAAGTGATATAGTGTGTATTTTTTGTTCGAATGATTAACGATTTAACTTCGCTAATAATAAAGGAACTTACAAAACTATTGTCTGAACTCGCAGGATGTGATTAGCATTCTCGTCAATATTGGTACATTTGATTTGTTGGTTACTACAAAACTTCCTGTTGTACGCAAATTAATATACGTAGTTAAAGAACTATCATGGCCACGACCTTTTAAGGTGAAGCCGAGATAATAAATCGTGGAACAAAACTGAAAGAATGAAAACTATTATTTATTGTAGAAAAAAAAGAAATTTAAAAATAAAAAAAAAACATTCATACAATTCAAACAGTTTGGGTATTTAATATTTTCTTTTTGAGAATAAAGTTTCATCTATACATATAATAAAATTGTAGAAAAGTGGTGTCTGTACAATGGAAATATAAACAAAAAAAGTAGCAAGGGTTGTTATAATATCGATGCCGAACCCGAAATTATAATTATTATTATTTTTGTCTGTTTGTCTGTTTGTCTGTGTGTTTGTGCACGCTAATCTCAGAAACGGCTTACTCGATTAAGATGCGGTTTTCACGAGTATATTGTTGTAAGCTTCACTTAACATTTTGTGTTTATTTCATGTCAATCGGTACATAAATAAAAAAGTTATGTCAATTTGAAAAATCATCTATACATATAATAAAATTGTAGAAAAGTGGTGTCTGTACAATGGAAATATAAACAAAAAAAGTAGTAAGGGTTGTTATAATATCGATGCCGAACCCGAAATTATAATTATTATTATTTTTGTCTGTTTGTCTGTTTGTCTGTGTGTTTGTGCACGCTTATCTCAGAAACGGCTTAATCGATTAAGATGCGGTTTTCACGAGTATATTGTTGTAAGCTTCACTTAACATTTAGTGTTTATTTCATGTCAATCGGTACATAAATAAAAAAGTTATGTCAATTTGAAAAATCATCTATACATATAATAAAATTGTAGAAAAGTGGTGTCTGTACAATGGAAATATAAACAAAAAAAGTAGCAAGGGTTGTTATAATATCGATGCCGAACCTGAAATTATAATTATTATTTTTTTAGCTGTTTGTCTGTGTGTTTGAGCACGCTAATCTCAGAAACGGCTTACTCGATTAAGATGCGAATACGTTGCCGCCGACCGTGTAAGTAACTGTGAAACCATTGAATTACCGGTGGAGATATGTTGAGGGAGCACAATATGCCAAGTAAAATATCGAAATCAACAGTATTAAAGGCATTGCTGAAATCCAGCAATGCAAGTACCGGTAGATTACCGATTTCCATGCCTGATCTAATGTCATCCGTAATTTGAACCAGAGCTGTGGTAGTGCTATGTTCAGGTCTAAAACCTGACTGGAAGGGATTGAGAAGGTTAAATTTAGGAGGAAATGCACTAATCTGCATATGGACTAGACGTTCAAGGACTTTTGAGAGGAAAGGCAAGATAGAAATGATTCGGATTCCTCTCATTCTAAATAATTTCCCATTTAGTTTTAAACGAGTCCAGTTTCCAGTCAGCCTATGTTTTGCGATGACGATTAATAAAGCCCAAGGTCAGACGTTGAAAGTTGTGGGTGTAGATCTAAGTATCAGCTGTTTCAATCAATCCTAGGAGCCTGTATGCTTTCATCCCCGATGGCCACACGTCAAATATCGTATCGGAGAAGCGTCTGTAAATTAAATTTATAGCTACCCAAGCGAAAGTATATGTATAAAAACCTAATTCTAAATATGCTGCCCGAAAAGTAACTATTCCACGCGGACGAAGTCGCGGGCACAGCTAG
Source organism: Autographa gamma (assembly GCA_905146925.1). NCBI lineage: Eukaryota > Metazoa > Arthropoda > Insecta > Lepidoptera > Noctuidae > Autographa > Autographa gamma. Next base: position 7,594,339 of record LR989858.1, read on the forward strand.
TATATAATATATTTCGTCTTCTAAATATTTCTAAAAGCGATTATGAATTGTTGCTAAGACACTTCTACAGAAATAACCAGTACCTTTAAGTACCCCTAATTATCAGAATTTTGTTTCTCTTATCGTGTACACAAAAAGTTAAATAGATAAATAAAGTTGATTATTATCCTTTTAGATTTTTTTTCTTGGTAAAAGATCGTGTTGTTTTTCAAAACTATCCTGAATATGATCCGTTTGAAATTTTGAAAGTATTAGTTTTGCGTGTTTTATTTATTTCGTTGGTAGAAGGGTCTCCTAAAAAATAAAAGCATTTCGTAGTCTATTTTCAAAACTTTCATTCTCAGAATTTGAAACGTTAAACTAAAACAATTTTATAACAAAAATAAAACCATTTTTTTACGGCAACCGCTTGCCCATTTACAGGTTTATTTCTATATACATGGTACTGGCCATTTATAAAATAAATGTAAACAATAAAGAGAAACACAAAAAAAAAAACGATAAAAATACTTTTTACCCGACTGCCAAGAAGGGTTATGTTTTTATACACCTTTTTTAGACTTAGTTTGTGACACTTTTTATATATAAAATAAGTTACTTGTGCGGTGTATGCAGGCACAAGATAATTTACTCCACGTATTCTTTCCTGAAGAACTCTTATAACTAATAAAAAGAAAACTTCCGACGTAAAAGTTTTTTTTATATACATTTCTTTGTGCATACAGTCTGAGTAAATTTTACTATGTTGAACGGGTATTGTAAGCTATAGAGCTATAAATGATGTGTTTGTTGCTTAAAATGAAACAATGAAATTAAACAATATCTACATGATTTAATTTTTATAAATGCTTTGGATTGCTTTATCTCATGATATTTATTAAGACTATTGAGACACAATCTGAACTGTCACATGTCACATTGTGGTCGAATATGTTTGACAAACATTGTGTCACACTAATATTGAATGCTCCATTATATTTGTGGATACTAATTGAATTTTTGTAAAAGGCCGTCGAATATAAGGACAGCTCGAGCTGATTTTGTTAACCGCTTGAAGCAGTCAATCTGCTTCAAGTAGGCCATGTATATGTGTACATAGAAGCCTACTGTTAACATATTATAGTAGCAGTTTGAAGCAATAGATACCGACTACTTCAAGCAGTCTGAGCATTGTCGGCTCAAAACTCCACCGATGAATTAATTATTAACTAGAGCTAACTGAACCTCTATTGAAAAAGTAACAAGCAAAAACCCAACCAAAGTATACAGTAATCTTCCAAATGCAAGACTAAGTAACGTGTCATATTAACGATATGATAATTACGTTCGGTAATTGTCTGTGACCGACCCATGGAAACATCCAAGCTTGAACAATGGGTGTCACAACCATGCATCAAAATACTAAAACGACTCTAAAGAACTGTCAGACAGGCATGAGTAATTTCAAATAGCGGATTGCGATAAAAACGTGAATTATGAACCTTGAATGATGACCTAAATCCGTGATATAGTAAAAGTAAATAGATATTAGATATCAGTGTTATTCGTAACGGTCACTGACCTGATACCGTAGTGCCGTAGTTAAAGTAAATACTACAAATATTTCATCCACAAATTTTTTTTAGAATAATTCACATATTTAAACACATACACCCTTATTAATAAAAATGTTGATATGGATTAGCCACGGATCAATAGATTCTAAATTCAAATTCTCTATAGAAAAATTGAAATTAGAATCTGCTTATCCGTTGCTAATCTACATCAAGATTTTTATTAATAAGGTCCGTAAAATATAGGTACAATATCTATATGTTTGAGTAACCCAGTTACATTTTGTAATGACATTTAGTATTTTTTATTGTAACTAAATGGCTAAAAATACAGGACTGAAATCGAATTATGGTCCATTTTAATAAATTCAATGTTTAAATCGTATGCTGTATTTACATCGTACATATTTGTATGAATCCTGTTATTTAAAAATTCATTACTTCTTACTTATAGTAAGTAGTATTTAATTTTACGAGGTATACGAGGTATACCTCGTCAAAGAGAATTCTCGTTAAAGTGAAATACCCTGTAGGATGAAATAAATAAGTGAATCGAAATTGACACAATCAATTTGTATAACGTACAATCATTAAATATATTTTGTTCATCAGCGACGTTTTTATGTTAAATTTAATTTATAAATATTGAACACAATTATTTAATGTTTAGAACGTTATTTAAATAACAACTTTAAATTAAAATATTATATTTAGCAAAAATAATAATACATATATTGGAAAAGTTAAAAATTTAAATATCTATTTAATTTATTCATCTAAACAAAAAATGGGATTGAATAATGAAATTAATTGAATTCTCAAGATTTGTTTATACTAATGACACAATCTGCTGCAAAGTAATACAACAATATCTCAAAGGGCTTAAGCGTTGTTATGATACATTAGTTACGATGAAAGTTTGTTTTGTAATTTTTTTTTGGAGTTTTTTTTTGTCATCGTATGTCATCACCCATATTTGCAAAATAAAATTATCTTTATCTTTATCTTTATCTTTATCTTTGTATAATGACTCGCCATAAACAATGCCAGTAAAATTGTTTCTCATAGTTGTATGAGCAGTTGAAAACGTTTAATGTTTTGCTTAAACCCAGAGCACCAGCAATTTGTTAATTACTGTACCGACGGTGTAATATCCACGCACGCTTGACCAAAATGTAAATTATAAAATAACAACACTTGAAATACTGCAGTACTATTTATTTTTATTCTGCTATACTTTTTTCTTCGTGGTGCTAGTGTGATTATCATTATGTTATCTCTATCAAATAAAATAAAATAAAAATAAAATAAAATTAGAACGAATAATTATAACATGATAAAATTGCGCGATATTTTTTTCCGAATAAAATAGAGGTCATTAACATTTAAGTAATTTAATAATCATGTTTAACATTAAAACATTGAACAAAATTATAAAAAAAAATATTTTGCTGTCTATTAATAGATGAGTATAATAATAATTTCAAGGTCTTGTTTGAAATGGCCCTAAATAAAACAACACAGTTGGTACGTCATTGCCTTAACTCGTAACTATGTTTGAGTAATATGTAATTGGGCTCGCTAGTTTGCATCACATCCTAGCACGAGGTTTTCGTCCATACATAACGACCTTAATTCTTTTTTATGATTAGTGTTTTAGCTTGTATATGATAACAAATACCGATACTTACCTAATTACCAAATATCTAGCCCATTTTAACCTATTGTAATTATCGACTTGGACTTTCTTCAAGGGAAAAATCTTTTACTCCTGCAATCTGCGTTCTTTTGTTTTATTTTAATTCAATTTTAATTAGTAATCTCACAAAAAGAATACTAAAAGATGATTATGAAATAATTCAATAAATATTAACTTAGTCCATTATTGTTACTAGTATATTACCATTTTTATAATAGAAAAATAATAATAATTTCATCATGTGATTTAAATATGTGATATCAAACAATCTGAGTAGGAGGTTCAAAAGAGCATTTATTTTTAGCAACACATGTCATTGAACTGCGAAACCACAAAATAATGAAAAGCCAATAAAATCCAACGATTTTATCCATCTATCAATTTATTATTTAATAATAGACATTCCGTCGTAAATTCTGCCTGTTAACGGTCCCCCAATAACTGAGATACTGCCTTCATTCTATACGATACTCTGAGTGGCAAGATATAAAACATCAAGCCATTTATACCAGACATCAAGGGATTCTTACTTGACGAGTATTTTGTATACGATCATAGTATACAATAAAGTACTCTTATCATAAAAGTATATTTTCAACGTGTAATCAAAGAAAAGTAAAATCATTTTGTGCATATTCTTTAAAGAATTGGGTAGTGTAGTTTTGAAACTGCAATTACTACTGCTACAATTTGTTTCTAAATGTTTATTGCAAATATTTTCCAAAATATTTTTAACTAGTTATATTGCGCGGAAAAAAGTAGCCTATGTTCTTTCTTGGGATCCACGCTTACCGCATACCATGATTTATCAAAATTGATTCAGTGATTCAGCCGTGATAACGTTACAAACAGAAAGACATTTACAAAACAAAACACGTGACTATTCAAAGCTATACATAATTATATGTAGTCAAATAATATGAGTATATGTAAGTATGTGTGATAAAATTAACACGGATGATAGTGATAATTACCTACCTACTGTTTGACACATAGCACCTAGTAAAACATTGCCATTTGTAGAACCCTGGCCTCAATATTAAAATTTGCTGTAAGAGACCATCTCTGAGTTATCTCTCCATCTTTCATAATTATTTCGAAAATGTGCGTTATATGTGAACATAAAGTATTAAGGATAATGTTCTGTTACTAAAAGCTAACGTGAAATTTCGTTAATTCTGTGTGAAAAGAGAGAATTTTCAAATATTTTGTATTAGGAAAATACTTTTTTAAGCTCAAGAATTAATTTTCTAGTCGAAGGTATGATGTTGCATAACAAGATTTAGACTCTGTGTGGTAACATGAACCGTCTTAGTTGTCGTTGCGACCACAAATACCACATTTCAGGATATTCTGTGGTGTGTCTAGTATGTTGAAAACAGGATTATTTATTGGTGACAAAGTTTATGTTGACAAACTGGAATATTATTATGCTTTAAAGTATGATATTTATTAAATGTTATTTATTAATATTTTTGATTTTTACTTTGACGTGTAAATGCCATTCTATCTACACTCACAAATAAGTATTTACATAGCTTTTACCGATGTAGGTAAAGCTTGTGTTTACATAGTTCTATGTAAGATGCCTGAATACTGCAAGAAATTCTTTCTCGTTGAATAGTTATTCGATTACTCATACATTCAATATTGCACTACATATACAGCTGCAAACGTGTATATGGGTATTACTTAGGACGACAACGCATCATGCAACCAAGCATCCGAGCTAAGCTGACAGCCACTGCTCGCATGCACTAAGGGCTAAACATACAACGATACAAGTTTACGTATAAACTTCTACATTAAACTAGCTGTTGCCCCCGGTTCCGCCTGAATATAGAATCTTATTTATAGCCTATGACATTAAGAAATAATCTGGCTTTCTGAAAGTGAAAGAATCTTGATAATCGGATCAGTAGTTACAGCGATAAGTCTGAACAATCAAACTAACAAACTAGCAAATTTTACCTCTTTATAATTAGTAAAGATATAGATAGAACAGTAGTGTTTGAAGAAAAATCCTTGCTTGCTAAGACTAGTTAAGGAGCTTGGCTAATTGAAAAGGCTTTTATAAAGGGGATCCGAGCTAAGATAAAATGTTTTTTTAACTAATTAGGCATGACAAAGGTTAATGATGTTAACACTCGTTTTGTTTGAAGCCCTTAGTTAGGTCGGTTGATATAAATTAAGATACTGGTTCACAAAGGAAAGGTTAAAATTATAAGACGAAAAGCTATTTAAAGATAGCCGTAAGTTTTAACACTAATGTTAATGTACCTACGTTTTATTTACTTACATAAATAAGTAGCTACTGAAAGGATGAGATTCACTTTTACACATTATTGTACCGAAAAGTGAGAGATAAAGCCGACATTGATCCGTCAAAACGTTAATTTAGTGGTAATTAGCCGATTGAAAAATAAACGAGGAGGTTCTCAATTCGGATGTTTGTTTTTTTATTATTATTACGTGTGTACTTAAAGTTATTTTTGTATATTATATACCCATCTATTTTTGCCTATTACAATTGTAACAGGATACTAACTGTTATAAGATACTCATTAGTCGATGTTTGAAAACAATTACAGAGGTGAACGAATGATGAAATGGGAAAAAATATTATAACCAATGTTAAACAAAACATAAGCCGATATATCCTAATAAATAAAACAAAGTCTACCTATTACTACCCGAGTTGCACCATTAATAAGTCAAGAATGATGATTTCATGATCATCGATTTGTTGGGTTCCACGTTAACCTGCATAGCAGAGTAACTATAAAAATATCGGTAATAATAAAAATATTAAGAGTATAGGAAGTATTTCCGCGGGTGAGTCCGCGAGGCACTACTATAAATAATTATGATGAGGCTGTCCAGTTCATTAAGTAGGTACTACTTTTTATTTAGTCCAAAACAAAACGAGCAATCTCCGAAACCCATGTTAGTAGCCGTTAATATATAATTGTAAATAGCTCCACGGAAGTTCTGCAATAACTTGAGAAAAATCTTACGGAATACATAAGATTTTTCCAATAACCCCTACCATAACCTACGATTGCGCAAGATTCTTACGGTGTTAAACAAAAGCCATTGTCTCATACGTACGTCGAGACCTACCTTTAATGTAGTCATTTGTAATCACTAGTTATCTGACGTACTTACTACCAACTTAATGCAGAACGCAACTCTGTACCTTTACTATGAACTCTCAAAGTAGGACCTTTGTCTTTCTGTAAGCGAGATAGCACACTACACTGTGTATAGCGGCGTCTCACTCCCACAGCGGCAATAGTCTTAATTGAAGAGATCCTGGTGAACACGGAATATTATTTTATAACACGTGTGATTATGAGTCATTCGCGTTAGTATGGGTATTTCCTATAATTTATTTAATCTAATGCAAATATAAAAAGCTGTTTGTCAACTTCCTAATGGAATATTATTTTTGCGTATGTCACCTGTTTTATTATTTTTGGAGTTTTGATATTTTATTTCAAAGAAGGATAAAAGATTTAAAAAATGTGTCTTGATTAAGGTTTACTAGTCATTATCTCTCAATGAGTGAAGTCTCTACTGGCCTGTGATTGGTGAATATCGGCTCAAGCGACTATAGCTATTTGTTTATTCGCGCACTAACGCTGTAATGCAATGTATTATTTGTTTGATATTAAACAATAACATATTTTAACTGTTTACTTAAAACGTAAACATAAAAATAAGACATCATAAATTTGTAAGCTTGCTTTGTACTAACAATAATGGATGTAAATCTGAGAATAAATGATTATTATTATTATTATTATTATAATTTAGGACATTTTCTTTTACACTTAATTATGAATGTAAAATCGCCCTGTTTTACCTTATAAGTCCTTTTGTAGTTTTACATTAGGAGTTTGTTATTATGTTGACACATAATTTAAACTAAAATTAAAACATTTTAGTCACGCCATAGTAATGTTTAACGAGCAGTATAAATTAAGTGACTATAGAGGCGAATTTTCAACGATCATTATTTTAATTGTTAGTGCTGAGAAATATTAATATTTTTAATTTTAATGTCCTATTGTTTATGACAAGTTATCAAATAAATTATTAATTTTAAATATCTAGCTTTTGTCGTAAATACCTTATAAAAAGTGACTCTGTAAAAACATAACTTTATAAATAAAGCGGCAGGTTTCACAGCAATTTATTTCTAGATCTTTCTGAACTAATGTTCGTTATTAAATAAACTTCATTGTCCAACATTAAATACTTAACAAATTCTTAATGCAGGAAAAATCACTATCTATAATAACTCCAACTTCATTATTATTATAATTATTAGCCATGATCGTCCCACTGCAGGGCAAAGGCCTCCCTTTCCTTCTTCCAACTTCATATTCTAGTTCAATATTTAGTATTTTTTTTCAATGCGTATCATCATATAAATCTTTTCTCATAGATTTTTCTTTATTTCGCTATCAAAATATTTTAAGTTACTCTACAAAAATACAATTATATCCCACTCGGTCAGAGAATCAAAGCAAGGCATAATAAAAACAGGAAAAAGAAACTCCCTTATCCCCCACAACAAAAGTATGTAATTACCTCACAGTTGGTTAAGCTTAAGCTTTAAATACAAGATGAACTCTCTTTAATAAAACCAATAAATAACGAAGTGGATCGTTTAAAGTAATATTTATAGCCCAACCTCTATAAAATTTTCAATTAGATGCTCTCTTGAGGCGAATTTCGCTTAAATATCTGCCATAAATGTCTACTAAAGCTAATCATAATTAACTATTAGAAAAAGATTACTTTTATTGTGTAAAGCAAGTCTTTTATTGTCCTTTCTCTTAATCTAATGGTATCGTAAAATTTGTGTAATTACGTATTAGGTACCTAATTAGTATCGTGGGATCACTTTATTCACTTCTGTAAAATATAATGTTACAAATAAATTTAATTAGCATATTTAATTCGAATTTGGGCACGTAAAATAAATGTTAGGTTACAATCTTGCACAGTGTAAGTTCACAGAAAAAAATAATAGTAAGCGTATAAACTGCTGGCATTGAAAATCACCTTTTTTCTCTTGTACCTTGCATAATTTTTCATTTCCTTACGAACTATGGATAATCTTGCTTTAGTTTTTACAAACATTCAAATTACATGCACTGACTGGTTATTAAACTGATATGACAAAAAAAGAACCAAAAAATATATGGAGGTAACTTTTTATTTTTATCTTTTCAGGCTCCACAGTTCATAACTTTCACTGATGGAAAGTTGGGGGTGAACTTTGCTGGATACCATGCGGGCGTTGGTATTGGCGGTCAAGGTAAGAATATTACTGGTATTATGTTCTTAAAATAATAATTATATACACATTTCAGGTAGGCAAAATATATTGGTCTTTGCTTAAATATCATTTAAACTTTAATTTTTTTGGGAGAGTAATAACTTACCAAAATCAGTTTCTCTTCTACTCTTATTATAAGTAGAGAAAATACATGTGAGTAAGATATAAAATAAAACAGTGCTGTGAAACAAGAAGATTTGCTAAAGTTATTTATTAATCCTATTATCCAAATGACTGAGCCCCGAATTTAAAGTGGATATTTTTGTGATTTATACAAGGCCATTTAATTTATGATTCTTATTACGTACATGAAATTGGTTTCTATTAGCTAACGTTTACCAATATTTTATCTTAGTTAAATCAAAGCAAACAAAAATCAATTAATGTTTGGGTAAACGGAATAAGATTTTGTAGTGAGTACACGTACTAATAATAAATAATTTCAAGGATGGAAAAAGCGCTTCATGTTGTAATATTGTAGTAAAATATCCAGGATAAATAACGAACATTAATTAAACGAAACACAAGGAATTATACCCAAAATTTTGGTTGATGAATAATTTATTTTTATATACTTGTCGGTAAAACTTACCTTACAGGCAGTAATAATATCTAGGGTTAATTACTTGCAAGGAAATTGGCTTTCAATCCAGTATTTATATGGTCTTCGTCACTATCCATTTTCAGTAACAAATATTAAAGGTAAATGACCTGTCTTATTAAAAAAAGTATTTTTGATATAATAATTGCTTTGTTTTAGGCGCTAATGGACGAGCTGGAGGTGGACTATTCGCGGAAGCCGGTACGCCATTCGGACAAGCGGCTAAAGCAGGACTCGGTGGTGCCGTCGACAGCCAGAGTAGTATCGGTGAGATTACTATTACAATATGGATAAACAGTAACAGTAATAATATAAGTTTGTAATTGTCTCACTGCTGGCTAAAGGCTTCTTCTTGTATAGAGAAGGAAGCGTTTATCACTGCGCTTGCACTTTTGCCCCCAAATTTTAGGTCCCAAATTTTGGAAGGCTGCTGTCCTCGCAATTTTTTCTTTTCGATTTATTATTAATACCATTGTAGATTAGAACTTCCTTTTCATCTAAATTGGAATAAGAGTTATACACCGTATAAGTCATGTCATTGCCTCATTGCGAATTCTCCCCTAAACACTCAAAGGTTTATTCCAAGAATCTTTTAATGATGTCCCCTTAACTCTTCAGGCACTAATGACATAGTAACATCTTTTCCTTTTAGAATCAATATTACATCTTGAATCTATTGAATATTTGGCAACATTAGTTTAATAATTAGGTTCATAACAGTATGAAAGGCCTGTCACTGTGATGCAATATCGAATCTGAAATACCATTCTGCTTCACCGCTTACCTAATAATGTTCACCCAGGCATGTAATTTGATACGTGGCACCCGGCCTAATTATTGTCAGCATAGTAATTTGGTGCCCTCAGGGATTAAGCATTATTATCTTCCAAATAAATAGTTTTTAGGTATCAATTTTGATTGGCAAATTTTCCTATAAGACAATGCCTACTGAATTCCTCTGTGTCATTAATGAAAATCTGCTGATATTATTTAATTTTGGACTATAATCTTCTCAGACGAAATATGCTTATAGTTTATTAATTATTAAGAAAATTGGTATTCCCTAAAATTGCCAATATCTGACAACATTTCCAAAGGACCTATTTCGAAACAATATCAATTTATTACGTTATTACATTTTAATGGTTCTGAAGATAATATTATTATTCTGAATTGAATAGTTTATCGCAGACAGTATTTTATGTAGCTGGAATTAATACAATGATCTCGGCGACTATTAATTCTACGTCAATTCCACCTCGACCTTTGAAGTTGAGTTGCAATTAGTTTGTGACGCTTGAGAAATACGAGGTAAAAATCTCATTGTCTTCGCTGCATATGCTAGGTTAGATTGAGTAATACTTGGAGTCATAACAAAAACATTATGTGATAGGTATGTTTTTAAATTATAGTTGGTTACTTAAAACAGCAACTTTTTATTCTGAAGACGACTATTTATAGATTAATTAACCTTAACAGCTCTAATTAAATTATTTGTTTCAAACAACTTGATGATTTACTTAACAAATAAATCAATGTTGTTGTTACTAAACTACTAACACTAAAACATTTGCAAAGGAACCAAAACAAAAATTTATTAATGTAATCCTTTTTTACCCAAAAAGGGCCGCAATTTTATTATAGTAGTACAAAAATAATGTTTTTATTTTTATACCAGGTGGACTATTCGCTGGTGCGACTGCCGGAGGTGGCGTAAAATCAGAAGCTAGTCTCGGAGGCGCTGTAAGCGCTGGAAAAGCTGTAGGCGGTGGCTACGCGTCAGCTCAAGCAGGACCTCACTCATCCACTGCTGTCCTGGTAGGTGAACAATCAGCAAAGGCCAAGAGGAAAGAAGAAAGGCGTAGATTGAAGGAATTGAAAAAGTTACAGAAGGCGCAGAAAGGACACTGATTGGTGGAAGAAAATCTGTCTCTTTCTCTCAATTTTATTTTCAACTAAACCCTTCATAAACGTTTTGTATATTCTTGAAACTTTAAACATACTTCTTTTTCTTTCAGTGTTCAACTTGTTATGTTGAGTACGCAAAAAATAGCATTGACTACGTACAAAATAGTGTCGAGTACATAATCATAAGACTGGATAACATACTTAAACGTTTATGGATGTAATTTTTTTGGGAATTCTTATATCCCAACATTAACAACTTAATCCGATTTTTGTTTTTTTTTGGTGGTGTTTTTTTTGTAATTTTCTTATAATACTCTAAAATAATACTCTTTTTATATTAAATAGTTTTGGTAACGTATGTGTTCTCAATTAATAAATAAAGTACCAAAAACCTTAGGAACATGACTTCTTGATCCCTTTCTACTGTTCTGTCGGAAGTTAGCAGCAATATGTCACGTAGTTGAGACTAACGAGACTTTACTTACAGGAATAAGGTAAAGGTACAAAGTTTTCTCAGTGCATGCACTCACAATGCACGCCCAAGCCCATTTGTCATGCCGACTCTCATTTTTGGAACCCCATTTTTCACCATTTGTGTAACGTTGCAAAGTACCTTGCATGTTTTGAATAGGCTATGCATAAAGATGTCATAATCTTCACGCCTTGTACAAAAAAACCCTTTACAATATATTGTACAGCCTTAGCATGTAATGCAGTAACAACAAAATATCAAAACATAATCGATGTTCATACGAATTTTGTAATTACAGGAAGGCGATTCGGGCAGTTCTGGAGGAGCTGAATATTCATTCACCGCCCATAAATCATTCGGTTCGAATGTAGCAGTTGAAGAAGAAAAACCGGTTCACAAAAAAGTTCACAGTCAAGTGAATATTGATGCTTTTAATGAGATAACACCAGTCGCAAATGCTGGTGTCGATGCTCACGCAGACGCAGGATTTAAAGTCAATGCTAATGTTGACGCCCATACACAACCGGCTGTTTACGTCAAAGAAGTGAGTAAATGGAGGGGTCCCCAATACAATACACATCACTTCAAACCGGATTACTTTCAAGATTTACTGAGTTCTTTCTTTAGGATCCCTCAGAGACAGTATTATCAGCCACTTTGGGGGGTACCGCGAAATTATAATTACATCCATCAGGTTCGTTTTTGAGATTATCAGGGGATGAACGTGCACCGAGAGGCTTGAAGACAGCTACGTACCTAATCTAGCACTTACATGTAACTTTGTTTATAACTTCACGTACTTAGCACTTAAAAGTCTTGGAAAGACCATAAGTGCATCTTCACACATGTTCTAACAATATTTTGTTTTGTTTTACGACCTCTACCTATCTTGCGGAGTACAATGTTTTTAATCCGACAATATATACTTACTAATTCGATATTTATATTGATACAGGGAAACATTCATTGTTTATCTTCGATTCACTAATTAGTTATGATATAATAGACAAATACGTCACAAACCGTTACCAGATACTTCCTACTGACGTCACTGCGTCTTCTCTTCTATTATAGGACTTTACCTAATATATTTTTGTGGGGATACAGGTAAATGTTGCGCCTACTGAAGTTATTATCCGCAAACACAAGCCCCATCGTCACCACGCCCACAAAACTGTATATGTTGGAGGTTATGTGGGAGCTGGCGGTGAAGTAGGTGCACCAGTGGTCAGAACACAGCCCATCGAGAAAAGAGTCGATGTTGGTGTCGAATCAGAAGCAAATTATCATAATCAGCATTCAGGACGTGGACAAGTCTCTTATAATAAGGAAATTGTGGTCACTCACAATCAAGGCCGCCCAAGCACCTTTTTCCAGGACATTTTCAATGTAAGTTGCTTTTTTTATGTCAATTGAAATTAGCATCTAAAAATGATATGTTTTCTATAATACTATTCTAATACTTTAACAACTCCGTTTTTATTACATCCTACATATCTTATATAATTATGCGTGAAAGGTTTTGGTAGAATCCTAATAAAATGAAACCCTGTATAAATTTATCTAAATGAACACTCTCCTTTTTAAGTGTTTTTCTTTCGATAATTATGGGTACGTGCTAAAAATAGGCATCGTCGAAAAGGTCAATTGCCGAAATTTTTAATGAGGCATTTATGTTGTATAAGAAGATTGTCCATTGAGACCCTTAAATAAAAAGTTTCAAATACTTAACAAACATTTGAAAAGAGAGCCTTATAGGCTACCTTTTTCATTAAAATGTACCAATAAGCTTTAAAAATGCTCCAATCGTAGCACAAAAACATGTCAATTTTTTTTAAATAAGTTGACAAATAATAACGACAAGCGAAGTCATAATGTTAAGTGTACGTTTTCTGTTTTCAAACATTATGAAACAAAATTGATCAATGCGAGTCCTTTTCCCCAATATCATCTTTTATCTCCATAAAATCTTTTTATTTGAACTGTTCAAAGCGCGGAGCTATGTACCCTGATTTGCATCCCATTGATGGAAGAGTTCTTTAATAAAGTGGGCACCGGGATAAGTGCTGACCTTCCCATTAACGACCTTTGTATGACCCCTAGTTACGAGTATATTTGCATTTATGTAGCAAAAATTAATGCTGTGTTTTTGATGCTCACCATTTTTTTCCGCACCGACGTAATTAGACTGTTTTTGCTAAATATGAGCGGAAAACTACTTAATTATAATGAATTATTTTTAAATAAGACATGCTAGTCAAGACGAGAAATTCCCACGGATAAGCGTATGATTTGAATTAAATATAAAAGGATTTGATAAAAATAATGAGATTTATTACCTAACAGATGTCGAGTTGTTTTTGTTTATTAATATAAAGACAATTTTTTGTTTTTATTTTTCAGATTCCCATTTCTACTCTGAAAGCCGTGAGCGGCTTTCTGACAAACACCGCTGGAAGTACTAGTGTTTCAGTACAAAAGTCAGGCTCCGTCAAAGCAGGTGGTTACTCCGGCTATTCCGGCCATTCGGACTTGTTCGCAAATGCCGGATACTCAGGCCACGCCAAATATTCAGATTATTATTAAGAAATAGCTGTTAATTTAATGTTAGGAGTAAGATTTGATAAGAACAAATTATTAATAAAATTGGTGATAAGTTAAATAAAAACAATAAATTCTATAAAATATTTCAATTTGATAAAAACATTTGTTAATTCTTAATTCAGTTTAAGCAGCGTAGAGGTACCAAGATTATTTAAGACCTGGGGTGAATAATAACATGGGTTCAAGATAGTTGAATTCTACTTGAAATACTTTTCATGAAGAACACATTAAGCAAATGTAGCATTAATAAAATGTGATAAGCTCTCTGCGACCTGAGCGCCGCACTATATAATCGTTGCCTCTCCTTTACTCCCGTAATCTTCACGATATTTTTATCTCCTAGCTTTTATTACGATTTTATTTTTTACGAGCACCCCTTTTAAGGAGCCTTCTGTAGACTTATTAAAATAATAAATAAATTTACACAAAATAACAGTAGCATCAACCCGTAAAATTGTTGAGTTTATTGTGTATTTAAAGTTAAAATAAACTTGTAAATTTATTTAGACGTTCAATTGTACGTTCTCTCGTTAATTTAGATTTTTTTGTTTATTTTAATTAAGTTGTTTAAATAACAAAAGACCCGAGAATTTAGCACATAATATTCAAATGTTTAGGTACATTCTTTAACTTTTTTATTTACGTAACAAACAGATGTTTTGTTAGGCTCAGTAAATTATTGGCAATGTATCGCGATTAAAAGGATATATGGGGACATTTATTAGTTTCAACGCGATTTGTTTTGTTATTTGAATAATCCTAATGCCTAATATCGTAGGGGATCGATTTACATTTACCAGGAGCTTTGTGTGTTTCATTTAATTTCGCTTGTGTTCACTTTTCAGTACTTTCTATTAGTTCTTTGACTAATGTTTTACTGTTTTCTTCAGACACAGATTTGATATCTTCGAAACATGTTCAACCATCATCATCCGCATCTTCGGAGGCACACATATCGGTACAGACCCCGAGTGCATCCAAAATAATCGATGACATTTTCGCTGTAAGTTCACGGTCATTCATGTACCATTAGTGTTAATATTTGTGTTGCATGTATAATTATAAAATCATTAGTATTTTATACTAAAATTCTAGAATATTATTTAAATGTTGAAATTTAAATAATATTCAGAATTCTAAACGCTATCTGATAAATGGTGACGGTTGATGATAGTATATTAAATAAAACATTTTTGAACATGTCATTTATAATTCGGGGCTGGGTTTCTCATTAATTTAATTTCAAAGGATCAACATTGGAATTTTGACGTTTGCTTTTCTTCAAATTAACACAAGCACCAAAATGTATCAGTATTATGTGTCCGATGTGAACGACTAACTGGAATTAAATACTCTTGCAACATTTCATAAATTATTATTCATATTGTATTGGAATTGTATACTCAAAGTCTTTTCTGATTCGGTACTTTAGAGGTCTGTATGTCTATTCTGTAAATAGTTTCGGTACCGAGCTTCACCTGAGTGACAATAAAGCTCATTTCGAAAGTGAACCCAATCGTCCTTGATTTAGAATTCAAATTTGAGAATACGTATTTGACATCTCACCGCGGATTCCGCTGTCGAGATATGAAAATAATGTTACAGAATAGCACTACTGGTTGTGGTTCATGTTTGCGCTCAAACTACATGGTCATATCACAAAATTTTGGGTTGAAGAACATTATATTTTATTTTACAGAGTTGCAGTTTTGTTAGTTTAAGTGTAAATATTTTGTTTTGTGAATAGTTTTAAGTAAATTCCTGTACAGCACGTCCTGGATTGCAAAGTTTTGAAGGGTGCTTAAAAGGTTTGGGTGTTGGTGAGTACTGCTTTGTACAATATTGCACTTTACACATGGTTTATTAAAGTTCAATTTGCAATGACCAAAGCGATTATCTGATAAAAATAATTTTACTTTATAGATACCAATTAACACTCTGTCGGCTGTAAACAAATTTTTAGAGAACAATGTAGCAGGGAGAAAACGAGTTCAGGTAAAGAAAAATATTTTATATTTTTGTGAAAAGGCACCGATTTTTAAACCTTCGGCAAAATTAAATTGGCCTCTTGTCATTTTTTTTCTATTGTTTTCCGCTCCATTATTCAATTTATGAAAGCGATTGCATATTTTAATAATAATAATAATAATTCTTTATTCAAATAACCAGGATTCAACATATTTAAAATACAATACAATATTTAGTATTGTATTTTAATACAATACAATATTTAGTACAATATTTAGTATTATATTGCTCTGATAAAATAAAAATGACAATAAACAACATCTGCACTCATTTTGCAGTTTAGTTCTTTATTCTCAGTTTGCAAAAAAAAAAAACTCGTAATTCTGAGAGAAAGAGTGCGCTCTAAAATACCTATTATTGCCACAATAATATTCAAACTCATTTTACAGTACCAAATTTTTAATTTAACATTTACATTTAAATCAGTCGTGACAATTAAGGTTGACTTAGAAAGAAAAATAAAAGATCCACCAATGTTACAGGTCTCAGCAGAAACCGATGGGGAGCCAACTAGAATCCGACTGGGACCGCACGCAAGGAGACGTGCCAACAAACATGTGGTTATAGTCCAAGAGCCGGCGCACACCAAACCGGCTTCTCAGGAAGAACACTAAAATTAAAGTTACCTATGTACCTTAAGTACAAAATAATTTGACTTATTGAAAGTTGATGTACAAAACTGTATTGCAGTTATTTATGTAAATATTTTTTATTAAAAATTACTAAATTAATTAATTTTGTTTTATTTTTTGCTTGGATTCTTTTTCAAGATTTATACAGGCTAATTTTAAGTGTCAAAGACTTCATCATTGAATTATACTTGGAGTGATAGCCCACCTGACTTCTACATGATTTTTGCATTTAACCAATTTTGTATTGAATAATAAAATTGTAATATAATGGGATGTCCTCAATAAAGAACATCAATGATTGTGTATTTATGTTATTACCGACCACAGTTTAATGCTCTCATAACAGTTTTATTAAAATACATTTTGTTCTCAAAATATACTCTCATTGTTTGTCTCCCATAATAAACTTTCCTTTCTTTTATTTACTGTTATACAATAATATTATTATGTTTGCACAAACATAAACGAAGGTAATTATTGTTTAAGGGTTATGAATAAAACACAAACGTGGAAATGTTTTATAATAATAATAATGTAATTTATTATCGTTTAATTACAATTATTACACTGTCAAAATTACGAGTAAACAATTCCAAATACATTTAAAAAAATAAGATATATCAATTAAAAAGAATAAAATGTTATTTCCTATCAATTAACTTTTAAGAACGTAGTGAGAAATGAAACAAAAGCCAGTGCCTTTGCTGCTATAATAACTGAAGTACACGACTGTTTCCCCAAGTTCCTTGAGAGGAAAATAATAAGCAGTAGGATCCAACTTATGTAAATCAATCTTTTCAAATGTATAATTACCCTTATACACGTCACAAGTCTTCTCATCATATTTAACTCCAGAAGCAACCAGCATTACTTTGGGTATCATACTCTTACACGTCATCTTTTTATAATCATTCGTAAACTTTATCCCGCGACCGGGTTTTTCAACACCAGTTTTAATTTTCCAAAAATATCCCTTTAAATTGGCTTTTATAGTCAAGTTACCCCTAAAGTAAAATAGTCCGCTCTTATTGTAGGCTGTTACGCTCAGTAATAATTGTGGTTGCTTTTCATATGGAGGGCTTGGAGTTTGACACGGTTCAATGCTTCTTAATGCCACTGTGTACTTCACAATTGAATCCACTTCAATAATTTTAACTAGTACTATAACTGCGATAAGACATTTCCACTTTGATAACATAATTACATCGCACATTGTTTCTTATTTAGCCATACTATCATTGGATGGATATCAAGTAGGTACTAAATGGGTATTACCATAAAGTATTAAAAAGAGTCCCAATTTAAAACTATTCCAAATGTCGTTATGTGTTATCATCCAAACATTATTACATGGACTATTGTGCTGCTTTACATTGTGCCTAATATTTTTATAATGGCCAAATTCCCAAAAAAAAAAAAACAAGGCGATTTTGTCTCAATTTGTGTTTTAATATTTATTTATCCATATAAATGAGCGTGATTTGAAACTAACTACGGAATATTGGGGTGAACATAAGTTTTTGATTAAAAGTGTTTGTTTTTCTAGAATACCTTTACCTATAGGTTACGTAAAGATTAATAACACATGAAACATACAGCATGAACAAGCAGATATGAACTAAGTGTCATACATACATTATTATACGCTAAACCTCACAGATCCTTCCACGCGAATAACAACAAGCATAATAAAAACATGGAGATGACGATAAAACTCGCAATAATGTGGACTCATAAACCGTGAACTTGTTTTGTTTACAGCTTTTCGACAAAATGACAGTATGAAGTAATTTTACGGCTGACATCCTTTATGGTGGCAGCTATCAAAACAAACCCCGGAATTTGTTGAAGAACGCCGAAAGAATACTAAGGAAGGCCATACATCAAGGGTGCAACGGGAAGTGGAACCAATTCTCCGGGATCTATAGAATTGCCAGTGTTCAGTGTAATGCAAATACGGGATTCAAGTAAAGCGGAGCATGGCAGCATGGGTTTCCATTTTAATCTTTAGTTAGATGTATTGCGCTATTCCCAAGCCGACTGGAATAATCTTTTGAAACTCCATTTCCACTGTCAGATGCTCACTTTAATAAGCTGTCCGAACCTTTGATTACTTTAACAAGTTTTGTTCAAGTAATATCTCTGAGTGACAAGTTTGTGAGTTATTGAAAAAGATCTTATTTCTCTTTTGTGTTTAGTTCCAATTCGCCAGGGAATTATTGTCAAAACTATTTTGCATTCAGGTAAGTTATTGACAGCAATAATAGGCAAATCAGTGTTATCCCGATTCTCGTGTTGATTGGTCGTATTAATTATTACCGATTAATATTTTAGAGTCAATCCACTATACCACAACTGACGCATGCTGATAACCTAATGTAAATAACAATTTTCGTTAATATGGATTCGATATTGCCATTATTGGAAAGACGAAGGTATGTAACTATGACGTACAAGTCAAGTTCCTACGAAACTAGCTAAGAAGGCTTAACTATAAGACCCGATACAGAGATTTTACCGAAGTTTCCTCTTTCCGCCAAAATAGGTTTGCACCCATTGTTGTCAGCTTAGCATCAACCCTCGTTGGTTCTAACACTTCTAATTAAATTAAAACTACCCAAATCATTGGCTGTTACACTAAATCTTATGGATACCTTTGGGGCTTACCTGATCAATACTTATCGGTTGACAGGTTCGGCTTTCGACAGCCTTAATTAAAAGTTAATATACCGATTACTATTACCGATTAGATACAGAGAGTAGATCTATACAAATCAAATATAATGAAAATAATAATGTTTGGTACCAACAACTTAATAAATTTAAGAACCATTATTTTTGGGTTCATAGAAAACTTTTCCAATTTTTGTTTCTAATTAAACCAAAAATGTTCTATAAAAAACTTAGAGTCGAAGATGGAACTTTTTCCTTTTTTGAAGTAGGTTAAACATATATGAGCATGAATTTGGCTCGCTCCAGTCTCCATCTATTTAGCGGAAGGCTCGCGCCGGCCGAGATTTGCCTGCGGTTGGTCACTGGTCACCTAACGTAATTCTCTCTGGTTTCCCCTTTATTGCTCCTGTTTTCCTAGTATGTTAAGTCAACTTGTTGATCATATAGGTTTGGAAAGAATTATATATTTATTCAATTTGTTCTGAAAATTTCTAAGCTCGGCTGAATCTTGCTGCATGCCCTCTTATGTACTCCTGGATTTAAAAAAACTTAATCATTAACATAGTGGTTCCTTTCACAGGGCCTTAAGTAAAAGCACTACCTAAAACAATCTCATCCATTTAAACCTAGATATCTCTTAGTATTTAAGCTACCAAGTTATCTAGAAGCAGCAGCCATAAATATATTGAAATTACGACAGACCCTAACGGGTCTAGACGTAACTTTGAGTGGCACTTTCGAGATAGGCAATTTAACAAAACATAAGTTACCGTCCTCAAAACTTGGTGCCTACATTTTGTAAAAGGCTAAGTGGTCCTAACCGAGCCTAAAATGTTTGTTGTACATAACTTTTTGTACTAGCGAACACCTGGTTTTGGTGAGCTTTGGAAAATAAATAATTCCTGGCGAAAAATGTCCGATAACTTAGAATAAGCTCGAGATATTGTTTTGCGTCAAGTAAAATCACAATCACATATCACAATCAATAATAAATGGCACACGACTAAAATTTTAAGTGGAACTCACACAGTGCCGAAAATGGAAAATAAACAGCGTGAAAAAATATTTACCTTTGAATAGTAGGTAACACCAAATACGAGATGAAATACTTGAACAACTTAATTGAATAATGCACTGCCTTTGTCTTGTCACAAATTAGGAGCTCAAACATCCAAACATACCCAAGTCACTTGATAACTGTTCCCGAAATTAGATCAGCTCGTCCCGTGGGAGAATTAATTTTGGACCCTAATCAAACTTAGACCATGTTCAGCAAAGTCTGTTAAGTCGACACTGTAACTTCTGAGTAAAACTAGACTGAACATATGCATTCATGCTTCACCATCTTCAATTTTATGTACTTTTCAGAAGAGAACCTGATTACTTGTTGTAAGCAAACTATTTATTGTAAAGGTTGATTTGATTCTGTACTTGACGTTGTTCAAAATATAATTCTTTCTTTTTGTAGACGACAGGGAGAGGGTTGTAAAAATGATAGGCAGGATATCGATTTGTGACCGCCGCGAATACAAGTGTGTGCCCAGCGTGCGCGCCGAACCGGACTGCTGTGCTATCTAATAGCTAAGGATTACCTGACCCGCGCCCCTCGCGAGCACTTCATTCCCCTGTGTCGTCTGGACAAACACTTGCACGAGACGAATCATTTATTTTGACACACAGTAATATTTAGTTAAGAAAATCAAGACAAATTATAAACTAAGAACAAAGAAATACACAGTATATACTAATAACATACATATATAGTGATACCTAGCCTACCTAAAGTTCGCGTCGCCAACATTCCCCACCCTAGTGCTAACAAAGCACTCCTAACCAATAGGAATACGAGCGACGCGAGTCGCAGGACGAGTGATTAACCCTGTCCGTGTGCGAACGTCGACAACCCTCACACGCTCGTCTGGTCCCGGATGCACTGCTTCGATTCGGCCTTTCATCCACATGCCTCTTGGAGCATTAGGGTCTACAACAACTACTAAATCATGAACCTGAAGCGGCCTTTGCTCTTCGGTCCACTTTCCTCTGGGGATCAGTTGCGGTAACATTTCCTTCACCCACCTCGACCAATACATATCTGCCAACCGTTGGGATATGCGCCATTGCTTTCTAAGAAATAGATCGCTGTCATTGTGTTCCCCTAACACTGGCAGATTGGATGAAGATCCCAGAAGAAAGTGGTTTGGAGTCAGCGCCTCTTCAGTTCCTGGCTCCACGCTAACATGAGTTAATGGACGACCGTTCACCAGTTGTTCGACTTCAGCCAGCAGGGTAGATAATACTTCTTCACGAGGCGCACGCTCTTTCAAAACCACTTTTAATGAACACTTCACCGTTCGTATGAGGCGTTCCCACGCCCCACCCCAGTGTGGACTGGAAGGCGGAATAAAGGTCCACGTAGTGCCATAATTGACAGCTTGAGATTTCAAGAAGTCTTGGTTCAGTCCTTGTACTGATTGTCGCAGTTCGTTATCAGCGCCCCGTAGATTCGTTCCGTTATCCGAATATAGGTGCAAGGGCCACCCACGCCTTGAAGCCATTCTTCGGAGAGCCATTATCAGAGAGTCTGAGGTCAAACTACAAACGAGTTCAATGTGTATAGCTCTCACAGTAAGGCATGTGAAGAGAACTGCATATCTTTTCTCTCTTCGTCTCCCAACACTGACGTCCATTGGGCCAAACAAATCGAGTCCGCAGAATGTGAATGCCCGTTGATGATGAGCTAGCCTTGCATCTGGCAGGTCTCCCATTCTGGGTGGTCTAGGTTGTGCCTTTCGTACTCGACAGAACATACATTCCGAAGCAACTCGTTTCACAGTTGGTCGAATGTGCAAAATCCAATACTTTTGCTTTAATTCATTCACGACTGTTTCGTGATTACCATGAGCAGCTCGTTTGTGAAAGTGAAAAACTAATAAGCGAGAGATGTGATGACGTCCATCGAGAATTACAGGGTGCTTCACGTCCACGGGAACATCACGAACAGCATCAATGCGACCGCCGACACGCAGGACTCCGTGCTCATCAAGAAATGGTGATAAGGTAAGTATTCTACTTTTTTTATCTAATGTGTTTTTCTTTTTCAGGCTTTCTACATCGTTACTGAAGCTCTGCGCCTGTGCGTATCTGATTAATAATCTCTCAGCTCTCATCATCATGTCGCCATCAACGGTTCCGGTAAGTTTCCTAATTTTTTTATCAATGAATGATAATATAACACATGTAGATTTAACTAGACGCAACCAGGAGGAAAATTTAAGCGGATCAGGAATAACAGGTAAGTTTTCTTTAGTTGCATGAAGTATCAAGGTGCATTCTAAATCCGATTTATTTACTTCAGGTGCTTCAAAATTCTTCGGCCATGAAGACTCGTCGCTGAGCAGGAAGGCAGGCCCATAAAACCAGTCGTTTTCAAAGACAGTAAAGTCACATGTTTCCCGTGTAGCAACGTCCGCGACATTCAGCTTTGTTTGTACATATCGCCATTCACTAATCATTGTTAATTCATCAATCTCTCCTAATCGGTGAGCAATAAAAGATTTATAAGTGCGTGCATCATTCCTAATCCAGTGCAATACAGTACTGGAGTCGCACCAAAAATATATTTTTTCAGGTTTCATATTTTGTTCCTTTTTAATCGTGTCAGCCAGCCGAGCAGCGAGAAGTGCAGCTTGTAATTCCAAACGTGGCACTGACATGTGTTTCAAAGGCGCAACTCTGCACTTGCTCGATATAAATGCCGTGCGTACACCGTTATCTTCCCAGCGCCAGTACGCTACTGCACACATCGCTTGAGTTGAAGCATCGCAGAATATATGTAGCTGTAAGTTGTTATAACCGTTTGTAGTCGAGCGCTTATCAATTAGTGACTCAGACATCACAGGACTCGGCGACGCGGACGGCAACAGCAGCGCGGGCGGCGCCTGCGGCGTGAGCACGGGAGACGGCGGCGGCGGCGGTGGGGACAGTGAAATCGCGACGCTATTCTCATCCTTGATCATATTTCCTCTAATAGACTTTTGATAATAGCGCGGCAAACGTATTCTACCAATATTCTTCAAAATCCGTAACCATTCAATCCATTTAGTAAAAATGTTATCAGGTATGACGTCATCCCACTTGACGTCACATCGCCATGTGTCCTGAAGCATTATTTTCGCTTTAATCGTGAAAGGTGCCAAAAACCCATAAACATCAAATATCGACATAACAACCCTTAACATTTCCCGTTTCGTGGGTCTCGCCGAGCCATTAATGATGTTGGTAGGAATCCTTTTAAAGGACACGTCAAACCCTAAACTATCTTCTGTAGGAAACCAAATCAGACCAAGGGTACGTTCACCTTCATCTTCCTCACCAACGCTGAACTTCACAGCTGAGTTTCCAAGCGCTTCCTTAGGTAAACAAGACAAAACAGATGGGTAATTACTCGTCCAATTCCTTATCTCAAAACCACCTTGCTTATGAATGTAAACAATATCATTAACGAGTTGAATAGCGGACCGTTCGTTATCTATACTATCTATATAGTCGTCGGCGTAGTGTTGTTTACATATTGCATGAACCGCGGCCGGCTTACTTGACTGAAATCTAAGCGCGTTTTTATTCTTGATAAACTGTGCGATGAAAGGGGAACAATTTGCGCCGAAGATGAGTGACGTCATCACAAACGTTTTAACAGGATCAGCAGAACTGTCACGCCATACAAATCTCAGGGCATCTTGATCTTCACGAATAATTTTCACTCGAAGAAATTGATCTTTAATATCAGCTGATATGGCTATTTTATTTTCCCTGAAACGTAACATTATTCCGTACAAAGACATCAATAGATCTGGACCCTTTAACAAAAAATCGTTGAGACAAACACCATAGCTTCGGGCAGCAGCGTCAAACACAAGCCGCAACTTCTTTTTATTAGGATTATCGACGCCGAAATGAGGAAGATACCACGTTCTCGGGGACGGCTTAGGCGTAGTTAGTTCCTGGGCGAAATCGTTTTCGAAAAGATGATGAACTCTTTCAACGTACCTGGTGGCGAATTCTTTGTTGCTTTTCATCTTACGTTCCACATTCATAAGACGTCTCTTAGCATTAGGCAACGAATCAGGCATCTTACAGTTCACATTTTTCCAGGGCAATCCAACGTACCATCTTCCCTCTATGAGGGTAGACGTTTTCTCCAGGTGGGCAACCGCTAGAACATCTTCAGCATTTTCGCGAGGTTTGGTGGCTATTCCCATTGATTCCAGCGTAAAAGAACGACGTACTTCTTCCTGAATCTCCCGCAGTATACGTTCGGTCTCTGAAACAGCATCGGGTTCACCAAGTACGAGCAGTGAGGAGTGTGACGCGCTAGCGGATGGTAAGTGAGATACATAACCATGAATACACCACCCCAGCGGCGTAAGCGTCCCGTAAGGTTCATTAGGCTTTCCCTTAATAATTTTTAACGGTAATAACAAATTATAATTATCCTGACCTATTAAAATATCTGGTTTACATTGTCCACTAAGTAAACAATCTTTAATTTCGGCTAAATGTTTACATTTATTAACATCTGTAGATAAAATATTCTGAACGGGCAAATTTAATTCGCTTACGCTTCGCGCAGTTAAAGTAAACATGTCACCTTGTACATTAGATACACACAAACTTACAACCTCACTATCGCATACAAGCTGTGTATTGTTCCATGCGCCACATACACGCAGTTTTTGTTTACTACCATGAATCCCTAATCGTTCTGCTAAACCCGCGCTCATTAACGAAACACTAGATCCGTCATCCAACAAAGCTATAACTCTGATAACCCCCTGCGAACTGTGAATATTTATTGGTACAACTTTTAATAAAATCTTAGACAAACAATTAACATTCGTAACATTTTGTACATAAGGTTCAGAATCCGATAATGGTGTTATTGTAACATTATTTAAAGAGTCATTAGTGTTTTTATAATGTAGCAAGTTATGATGCGGCTGCCCGCAGTTATCAATATCACAGGTAGGCGCGGAACAATCATTCTTGTTATGACGAGATACTAAACACTTATAACACAATCCGCATCGTTTAATGTAATTCCAGCGATCTTTGCGCATTGACTTTTTAAACTTTTTGCATTCTGGCAAGATATGTTTACCTAGGCGACAGAATTTACATTTTTCGTCACAGTTTATTGTATTATTTTGCACTAATAAAGTCTGAACGTTATCACTGTGTCTGTACTTACATTTAGAGTCACGCACCGCACTTAATATCACTGATGTTTTTGTAATTTTAATCGCTTCTTCACTAAGAAAGTCAGATAATATTTCGAGCCTAGACTTCTTTCCTTCTACAATCCGTGTATGACCGTAATCACTCCACTTAGAAATAAGCACTGGAGGTAATTTAGCTAGCACTTCAGACGTAATGCTCATTCCTCTGAGGTATTCTTCTTGACCCAAGGCCATCACTGCTGCTACGTAGTTTTTTATCTTAACGGAGAACGACACAATATCCTTGTAGTATTCAGGGTTGACGGAATGAAGCCTCTTGATTTCTTTGATTATCTTTGGTAAGATAACATCTGGCTGACCATATTGCAGCTCCAGCGTTGACATCACAGCATCTGGACAAGCTGAGCTGATAAGAAGAGCTGTAACCGTGTCTCGGGCTGCTCCTCTAAGACATTTCCTTAGTCGCCACATATTTTCTTTGGGCGAAAAACGACAAACTTCTGTGGATTCCTCGTAGGCGTGTTTGAAGTTCAGCCACTCCATAGGGTCGCCGTAGAAGGTAGGCAGATCTCTAGGTGTACACAATCGGCTTAACATCTGTGCGTTGTTTGTTGACGAAGATGAAGCTACAGCAATATCCTTTATCGCCTGTGCCAACTGCTGAATATCTGTAGGCGGCGATTTATCGACCATAACTGAGGGTAGACCTACGGTGTCGCCACGTACTTTTCCCGTAATTTGCTGACGTGGTGATGATGCCCCAGCACGTAAACGGTCCTGCTGGCTTTGTTCCAGCCACTGTTCCACCTTTTGTGACGCACTCACTGCGGAATCGGTACAGCTTGCACGAGATTTTTGCGAACATTCTTCCTCTAATGCGGCGAGATCGGCTGCCAGTTTCTTTTGAATAATGTCTTTTTGTATGTTCGCAATAGCTTCTGCTGCTTCCAATTCCAGCTGTTTCTTGCGAGCCTCAAAAGACTTCGTTGTTGAAGGTACCGACGCCTTTTTTGACGATGCAGTAGATTTCTTGGCGGCGGTTTCTAATTTCACACTGCCACCTGCGACACTGTACTGCTTACTAACACCTGCAGATTCTACTTGTTCATTTTGTAGTCCAGATGGTTCTCCCTTGGTGGATTGTACTTGCAACTGCTTCTCCTTTTCCTTAGCGCCACGTGTTTGTACCATTTTGCGTGACGGTGGAGTAGTGTACATTCCAACAAACCGGTCGATAACTTAGCTGTTGGTTCACTATATTCGGCTCGAAGACCAGCTTTTGTAGACGACAGGGAGAGGGTTGTAAAAATGATAGGCAGGATATCGATTTGTGACCGCCGTGAATACAAGTGTGTGCCCAGCGTGCGCGCCGAACCGGACTGCTGTGCTATCTAATAGCTAAGGATTACCTGACCCGCGCCCCTCGCGAGCACTTCATTCCCCTGTGTCGTCTGGACAAACACTTGCACGAGACGAATCATTTATTTTGACACACAGTAATATTTAGTTAAGAAAATCAAGACAAATTATAAACTAAGAACAAAGAAATACACAGTATATACTAATAACATACATATATAGTGATACCTAGCCTACCTAAAGTTCGCGTCGCCAACACTTTTTATAAATAAATATTCTCCTTGTTTGAGTATACAGTAGTTGGTGAAGAAAATATTTTTATTCTGTGAAATGACTTCGATTCCGTATTCCGCTCAACACCACCACCATTCTCGAAAGAAAAGATTAATTTTCTACAAATAAATTTAAAGGTCTTTTTCTATTTATTCCAGATTTTTTTGATTTAGAGCTATAGGTTATTTGCATAAATGCTTGTTTCTTCTCTCTACCTACGCGTGAAGCAGTTTTGCAACGGTTTTATAAATAAGCCTCTCTTGACCTTATGTTTTCTTAAAAGGGTTCAAGAAATGACAAAGCTACATACGACCACAGCAGAATGATAGTAAAACAACAAGGGCAATATAAATGCAGTTATCCCAACTCTGATCAAAGATTTACACGAATTTCTTCGACCATCTTCGTCGTACACGAGTCGCAAATTATTTAATTTAGAAGCTCGTTTCCTTGTTATTTATGGTTTGAATTTCACGTTTAGATTCTCCCTAATCTAATTGAATAAGTTACCATGTATGTTTCCTGCCAGTTCAATAGGCTTAAGCGTGTAGAAAGTTGTGATAATACCCTTTTCATCGAAACAATTTTGCTTCCATCATTGTTTAAGTAGCTTGTTGTTAAGTATTTATCGTATTGTATCGTTTTAAGGGGCAATTTATCTTTGCTCTTTTATCGATGTAAAGAAAATCGGACTTTGTTTTAGGTTGGGGTAACTCAATAAATGCAGTTCTGGATGAAACAAGTACTTTGTCGGCCCGTTGCTCTAGTAGTTAGTGACCTTGACTGCTATACCAGAGGTCGTGGTTTCGAATCCCACCCAGGATAAATGTTTTTGTGAAGAGCATGATCATTTGTTCGTGTCTGGGTGTACGTTATCTATAATATGTATGTATGTATTTAAAATATAAAAGTATTTTTATCAGTTACCTGGTCACCAAAGTACAAGCTCTGCTTAGTTTGGGATAAGATGACCGTGTGTGAATTGTCCGAGGATATAAAAAAAAAACATAATTATATTGTACTCAATCAACAAATTGAGCAATTAGTTAACGCAACTGCCACAGAAAGTCAGATTGAGGTAAGTGCTCGATCAGGACGACAATTCCCAAGAGACGCGTCAAAAGTTATTAACCGCAATCGTGATTAGTGAGTAATTAACGTCAGGTGTATTAATAAACGATGGGAACTGGTTAATACACAAGCTGTAGTAGATATAGACATATAAGTATGCATAAGTCGGGTTATTTACATTGCTTTATACCTCAGTAACAAGTGGACAGTTTTATGAGCTTTTTTTTATGGTTTAGTCTTTCCCCCGAACAGCAGAATATTTATATAAATATGTATCCTACGGGAAAGAGAAAAAGCGGATAAAACCGCGCAGCTCAGCTATATTTTACAGCAGAGCCTGTGAGCTGTTTTAAAGGGAAGACGTATATTAAACTCAAGCATTTTACACTAAAAATGTTGAAATCCTAGGTACAAGGAATTCCAGATGTTTTAAAGAATGAGGTCGACCTTATTTCGCACGAAAAATATTCTTTTTGAAGACGAAGACCTAAATTATCATTAAAGGGAACCCATTTACGGACGCCTAAATACCTAGACCTTTTAGGTGACACACCAATTTGTAGACATAATCACAGCTTGATTAGATAATAAGTAAAAGAAAAGTTTCATTGAAACTATTGAAGCCGCACGTAGACCGATTGCTTGGAGCAGATCGACTTTTGTTTCGACTGTTTTCAAATAACAAATGGCGGGAAGCACACGTGACGCGCGAGAAAGGTTGACAGCTCGAGCAGTCCGTGTGCGTTGATTACTAAAACTACTTGAGCTGTTCGTGTACGGGTGGCCTTAGCGTTTCGTTCCGAATAGGGGACGGGGGATTTCATCCGGCTATTTAATGTAATGAGTACATAGCATCGTCCGTTGTAAAGCGCTTTTCTCAGGTTCCTTGTTAGTCTAACATGTAAAATTGCTTCTTTTTGTTCTGGTAGAATTTTCTACATAAGCTGCTAGTTGATACATAAATACGGTGTGTTATTTGAACTTATAGGGGGGTAGATGTTATATATATATATCATTAAACTTTTACATTTAATTATGGTGTTTAGCAATCGTCGTGCATAATTATGGTACACATGAAGTGAGTCCCTACCGTGCAATAAAATATGGACCAACTTTCCCATAAATACGTACAGATGTTAAATGGTTTTATATTTTTCTAGTAATAACAAACAGTTTTGCTTATTTTTATGTAGAAGTAGGATAAATAAATAAAATGAAGTACTCATTTCAAATTACCTACTAATCTTATGTGAGATTGATGGTAATAACTAATACTTAGAAATACGTTAAGATAAAGAAATTAATCGGTCTAACAAAATAATGAAAATGGACCTACATTTTCAGACAGTAAAAATAAACTATGGCTTAAAACCTCAATTTTGAAAGCTTCAGAAGCTAGACTAGATAAAATCGTAGCCTTTCACGTCAAGAACATGAAACAAAATACAGGAATTCTCACAATAATTCTCTTGTTTATAATACGAACTACGTATCAGATGTAAGTTTTCCACGTACCCTTAAAATCGATTTCACTCGTGTAAAATAAGTTCCTACTAAAACCAAACATCGCCGACTTCATGAATATTTTATTTACTCTTGAGTAGAGTAGCGTGTAATTTTAATCAGTGCTAATTCTTATTTGCATGCTCCTAATTACGTGAGAGTTTTGAATTGATTTCAATGTTGTCGGTAATGTATAAGAAGTTTGTTTTTAACTTCTTTTGAGATGTAGTACTTAACTGTGGTATTAGGTACCTAACCTGTCATCCTATTGCATTGCAATCGCCAATTAGGTAATAGCATTTTACAATTATTGCTTTCTTAGGTGTGCGCGAATTTTAGATTTAAATTAAATTAAAATACAGGCAGACTAACATAAAAGCTAAAATAACCCGCGGGAAAAACCGTAGCAAGTAGTTTATTTCAATTTTACACGTATTTTTCAATGTCTTATAAAGCTTGATGATGACTAATTTATTAATTATTCTGGGTTATAGTGCATCGAGTATGACTATGAAGCTCAACTGACGTTGTATCCCCGCTTGGGACAAACATAAATGTTTATTTAAATTTCAAGTGTTTTGTGTGATTCGAATGTTGGTAAATTTCCGCGAAATAAGGTTGAAATTCCCATGTGCAGGAGTAGTTTTCTATAATTAATTTAGTACTAAAGGAACTTAATTACTTTAATGCCGGCAGGTGGTGTTGGGTCATGTGAAGTTGATGATGATAACGTAATTAAATTAAACTGAAAAGCCATAATCAAAAAGTAATTGTGGCCGCTGTTTAACTTAAAACTGTTTGTTTCATTATTTACTTCAGTGTTTATACGAGTAATATGGGTCTACAAAGTAAATAAAAGCATATTTTATTAAACCAGGTCATGTAAAGCTAGCGACATTGTTTACGTATAAACTGTATCAAATTTATAAGATCAATATTTATTTAAAAATGTTTTCGCATATTCGCATTAATTATTCGAACAAGGGATCATAACGTTATACATTTTCCACAACGGTTGGTCTGTAACGAATACGTTCTTACCTTCATGGTTTTGCTTTAAAATGTGAATAATTTACCACATTTTTGTGTTCACAATGCAGATGCAAACTTTTCCTCATACATTATCTTTCTGCGCCGTTACTTTCTTTGAAAATACTTTTTGGACTGAAACTTTGTTTAGAATGGAATAAAGTTGCTACAAAACTAAGTGTTGGAAACACTTCTGACAGAAAACCTTGTCAGGAATGTTTTATTAAATGTTAAGCATATCACGAGGAACAAATTTTAAAACATAGACAAAAAGAGATTGCTTTTTGAAATTTTAGAGAATAGATTTATTTCATATCATTCTTTGTTCTATGATCATAACGGGTAGTTATTAAAATAAATTATAGAACTATACCAAAGCGTTTCCCATAAGGCTTAATGCAAAGTTTAATTATTTTAATTAATGAAGCGTATTCATAAAAAAACGTTAATTTCATGTGATAACTAATTAAAAAGCTTACTATCTAAAATTCTAAACTTCATTCTTAAACAAGTTCTTCAATATAATAATACAACACACTACCTATTATATATCATACTACAACCTAACCTTATTATACGGGAGTGCACTTCAATTTCAAAGGCATTGTGTCACGAGTGTCACGACACAACCTCCCAGTGTCAGGCACACTAATTTATCATAAAGGTTATTGAAATAGTTCTCTAGGGTATTCATGCTCATGATTTGAACTTCTATATTACTATGAAGTGCCTACTTAAGTTCTAGATGGTACTTTGTGTGACGTACTTAAAACAATAATGTCACATAATTTTCAAAGACAGAACACCTTAAAACTGTCATATTGTAGTTTAACCATCGACGTATGATTTGCATAGACTGCTACTATCGCTAGGTTCCCCTTGTGCCAAGCGAGAGCAGTTTTTAGTCTGAACCTAGTACATTTCGTTTTTCATTTAAGTTAATTTTCGCGCAACGAGAAACTTATATAAGGAAATATCGATGGTTTTGACATTGTTAGGATAATATTAGTGTTTTAGATAGATATTTTAAAACGGCAAGCTCCATCTTCATACATAATTGACGACAATACTTGTTCACACTAGTGCTTACGGTTTAAACTCTGATAGGCTCACTCTATAGTTTCAAATGCAACCTCGTTGAGTTTAACCTTAGAGTGTAGATAAGAAACTAAAGACAGCCTACCAGAGTTTGAACCGTAAGCACGAGTATGAACTAGTTTTGTCGTGAATTATGTATAAAGATGGAGCTTGCCGTTTTAATAAATCTATCTAAAACACTAATATTATCCTAACATTGTCAAAACCATCGATATTTTCGTCTATAACTTTCTTCTTGCGCGAAAGATAACTTTAATCAGTAAACGAATGTACTAGATACAGACTAAAAAGTGCCCTCGCTTGGCACAAGGGGAAACTAGCGATAGTAGCCGTCTATGTATATCTAAAGTCTTTCACCCTTATTAATAAAAGTGTCGAAATGGATTAGCCACGGATTAATAGATTCTAAATTCAAATTCTCTATAGAAAAATTGAAATAAGAATCTGCTAATCCGTTGCTAATCTACATCAAGATTTTTATTAATAAGGTCCTGAGTTTAACATTAATTGTCCGTTTGGTGAATCGCATTCTATTTTTGAATTGACTTTTCTTTGTTTTATTTTTATATGACATCTTCTTTATTTTGTTCGTTTTTAGCCAGGATTTTTCGTTCTTTGTTTTATTCTAGGTACCTGTAGAAATGTATTGCTTATGGGTGAATTTCAACAAATGCCATTTTTCTTATCATATCGGTGAACTTTTACAATTTTTATTTTTTTGTCGATTTTTCAGGTTTTATGTAATCTTTAGGATACAAAATGTCCCCAAATTTAATATCATCAACGTATCATTTAAGACTGAGGAGTAAATTCAGTTTGAATTTTGGTTTCCACCGATGTGAAAAACCGGCACCGATTATTTTTTTTGTACACCGATATGATAAGTGTATCCACCGAAATGATGTACATATCCAGCGATATGATAATCTATTCACCTTTGAACATCAAAAAGGAAATAGTTAGTAGGTACTTAAAGGTGACTTAGAAATGAAGATCTGAACTTAGGGTAGATCACATCCAAAGAGAACTGAGTTCTTAGATATAAAATCAAAATGTATTTTTGAAATTATGTACCTACTTTTTACGTTTTCTAGAGGTAGGTACTTAAAATTTTAAAAATAATGATTATATTTATTATCATTGTCTTTATTAAAATGAAATATGAAAAAAAAAAAAAAAAATCTCATACCGAAGTTTAGCTAAACGTTTTCTTAAATACTTCTCTCTTAACACAGAATCGCTTTTGATTGAAGCTTTGCTTATTCTTTCCAGCAACCTATTCCACCTGTTTTTCTCCTCATCTTTTAGTTTTGGCCTCGGCATTCTTAAACTAAATTAAGCTTCTATTATGTTTTCTTTTTAGCTATTAATTATTTTGTTATTTATTATTACGTACTTAATATTATTTTTAACTATTTTTTTTTGTCATAGAAACTTTTAATGTGTTCAATTGCTCCACCTCACCATCATCATCTCAGCCTATGGACGTACTACCGAATACAGACCTCCCTTAATGATACATTTATTTATACATCTTCTACTACCCAGTGGTATCGTGGTAATGATTTTGGCAGTCTATGTAGGTAAACTTACCTTGTATGTATGTATGTACGAATGTTTGTATGTAGGTATATATGTATGTGTCTGTATGTATGTTTGTATGTGCCATTGTTTCTTTGTGTACTTAACGAAATGACACGGGGTCTACCGATATGATATAACGACTCACCGAGATGATAAAATGATCTACCGATATGATAAAGCAATCCACCGATGTGACAAAACTTTGCGTTGATCACGAATCAGAACACCGATATTAGATATGTGACACCGATTGATTTTTTCTTATCATTTCGGTGTAAATTATCACATCGGTGGTAAAAAAGACCACCGATTACAGCGATATGAGAACAGCGACATGAGAAAATACACACTTTTTTGAAAATTATAAAAAATGCATAATATCTAGGATAAATTCAATAACAGACAATGAAGCTAATTCACTTACTACCTCTGTTAGAACCAAACAACAATAAAAAAGCTACTCATTACACTAGAAAAATGCAACCACCGATTATATAAAATAATTGTCCGGGAGTAACTGAAATGGCGTTCTTACAGTTTTGGTGGGCATATGCAGCGATTTAACCCACATCTATCCTGACTGCCCACTAGCACATACCAACGAGGGAAATACAATTGGGGTGGGGATGCTGTCCAACTCGTCGATGTAAAGTTATGTTTGAATTACTTTTGTCCAGCGATATGAGAATATTTTTCAGGACAAGTACGTTTGTGCCTCTCAGTAATAATAATCGTTAATTATGTAATAAAATATGCTATATATTAATCAAAAAACTAATATTCTATGAAATAGAATAAGTTATATACCTAATTTATTTATTTTTATTAGTGTATAAGCTGTTTTGTTTGCAAAAAAAGTAGTGGGACAGCACCGATTTGCAAGAAAATAGAGGTTTATGTATTTTATATCTACCTTTGTAATAGTCCTAGGCAAATCATATTTTTGCCACAACCCAATAACTACCTATTGAATACTAAAAAAAATAATTCAGAACTATATTCCTTTTTTCAAATACTAATTTCAACGAAGACAAAAAAATAAGGCATTTGGGAAATTCACCCTTATACATTTTAGAGTGTGAAGTAAATAAGCAAGCAACGTGGGGTGCTATTGTCTAAGACTAGTTCATTTCCCAAAGGCATCGTAAGAAATGATGGAGCGGTGTGAACATCATGTGTCTGTGAATTAATAACTATGTGAAGTCTAGAACAAGAACTACACTACGTATTTTAAAATTTATTAGTTTTTAAGTTCTAATTATATTGTCTACCTTTATGATGTTTTTATACTTAAATTAAAAAAATAGAATGGACAGTTCCGCTAAACTTTTTTTGGAGAAATGGGCATCAAATCTTGCTCTTAAATTTTAAAAGTGTAAGCCACAAACTAAATCTAAAACTTTAAATTAATAAGTGGGATCTGACTTGAGTGAACTTAATTAAGTGAAGTTAGTAAAGGAAAGTATGAGTTATGTGTCAGTTTCTACTCGGAATTCTCAGTTTTTACTTAAAACTTTTTAACGAAGCACCCTAATGCTCTTATAATCCTGTACTTTTACCAGGTTTTACATAGCTTTAAAAAAACTAGTTCAGCGGTTGTATATGACTGCACTGCTATGTTTGTTATCCTGCAAGTTTATCTAAAAGTTAATTTTTGTGTACGGAGGAATCTTAAAAAATAGCATTTCGTACTTTTTCGTTTCATGTCATTTAATGTTTATACTAGACTCGTGTAATTTACTAACTCATCTTTCGCCATGTTGCATGCTTAACAAACCCTTGCATTGCTCACGTCCATATCAATTGAGAAACTATTTTAAATACTATTAATTAATAAAGAAATTAAAATATCTAATAATAATGAAATAAGTTCTATTTAGCTAGAAATAATAATAAATAATAAAAAATAAATAAAATAAATTAAATAATTCCCTTATCATATAAATAAATGAACCTTACACTCAGTGAAATAAGTATATCAATGCATAATAGGTATAATAATGTAAAAAGTTTGGACATATTATTATTATAGTAACAATTAAGGTTATGACTTTTATTATTCAGTGAAATGTTTTAAGTAGTACTCAAAGTATGTCACAAAATTATACATCTATGAAATAAAAAAGTCATTGACATAATACAGGTGCTCTATTTGATTAGATGCTTCTGTAATAAAATAAACACTTAGATATACCTATTATTGAAGTTCTCTTATCTAATGGGTCAATTATTTTAAAACTCTTTAATAACACTGTAATATCCGAATAGTATACATAAAAGTATTCGTAAATTAGCCATAATCGTTTTAGGTCACTTTCGTTTTACGAAGGACTGACATTATTTTTATTACACACCATTACGAGAAAGTACATTTTTGTTACATTTCAACGACAACCCACACTAGTGGACAGTAAAAAGGCTTCTAAGCTTTTCCTTATCAGAAGGTCAAACGTGGTTTTTGTTTTATCAAAGAATTTGACGTTTCTTTGTATGAAACTGATGGACACAAAAATGATTTTCTTGAAATGAGTTGATTGTGGTTTTGAATAGTTGGAATAGACTTTTCCAGATAAAGTTTGAGTATAGATATTTTACTTAAGAATAGAATTACATATGTTAAAATTTCCGAGTCTAAACAGTATTTGAATTTTATTCTTTTACCAGTGTTACCACAAAATAATATCTAACAATAAATTGTACTAGGTATAAGTATACAATTACTACAAAATTAATAGTCGGTACAAAAAGTTAAATTAACCTAAACAATTCGCTCAATTTGTGATTAGAAAGCAGTCAGACTTCAACCTAATATTAATTAAGTGAGATTAATTTGAAACTACCATAACGATTAGAACGGCAGACAATGCTAATCCCACGCTTATTGATTCTCAATCATGGAAAAGAACAATTGTTGCACGTTTGCTAAATATTGATCACTAGGCGCTAGAAATTCCATACTGCCCTCACTGCCGGTTTACCTAATTTGAATCTTAAGCATAATGGGATAAGGATGAAAATTAAATGATGTATCGTATTGTTCAAGTTATGCCTCGATTTGAGGATTTTCAAATCGATCACAGTAGATTGGTTTGTGTTTATCCAGCTGATTGCGCGTCGACGAAATGTTAGTAATGATGATTGTGTTTTGAGTAATCATTTTAATGATTTAGTTGCTACTATTCCAAACAAGGAAGTACAATATAGTATAGAATTGTAAAATTAGAAAGACATTTTTTAATTGTAATGTTTTTTTTAGGTTTAGTTCCATTGTTTCACTATTTTAAGCAGTCAAATAATATATGACTTAAAATAAAAGTTTGTTAATCTAGCTCTTAAACAGTGCAGTGCTTTCACAATGCTTCTAAAACTTGTGTGTTGAATTTTAAAACTTTCATTTTATTCTTAATGCAAAACCTGCTAGACTATGTTCCTGAAAAGCATCGGAGTAGCCACGTATAGAAATACTTTTAGATAGTTTTTCTCACACTATTGTGTTATTGTATTATTTATGTTCCTTATACTTGAATTTTAAATAAATTCATATTTATGGAATCATTACGCATGGTTTTTTTTTAGGAAATTCTTCATCTGTCTAGCCTTTTTCCAAGCTATGTTAGGGTCGGCTACCAGTCTTACTGGATTCAAGACTGGTTGTCAGAATTGACTTAACGAGTGCCAAAGATGTACGTATGATAGTCGGTATCTCCGGCTTAACGTGCTTTCCATAACACGAAGAGGTCTTGATATTATAAATGGTCACCCATCCACCGACCAACTGCGGCGAGCGCAGCTTAACCTGTATTATAAGTCAAACCATATGGCTTAATTAAAAAAACTAAGCCTCAAACTTAATTTTTTCTAGGATATTATTTCACTGCATATAAATTTTAATAG
Organism: Autographa gamma; assembly: GCA_905146925.1. NCBI lineage: Eukaryota > Metazoa > Arthropoda > Insecta > Lepidoptera > Noctuidae > Autographa > Autographa gamma. Next base: position 7,631,909 of record LR989858.1, read on the forward strand.
GCTATCTCAATTAACCCCTTAGTGCTCTCATACGAAAAACAACCAAAAACACTTAACAGTAGCAGCCGATAATTACACAACAGCTATTATGCTTCATTATTAATTGACATAAACGATGAAATATGAAATTCACTGTTTTAATGTCAAGCGAGCTTTAATGAGCGCTTAAATCGTGGGACAATTAAGTATAATTTACTATACGGTGCCAACGAGAATAATCAACATTTCCCGAGGGTGATGATTGTCCTACGTGTCACTTTAGAAAATGAGTTCAGTCCACAGGTAAAAAGAAAATAGGTCGTACAAACATAGTTTACTCATACAAATACCACGTGGAATTGAAAATATTTGTGGTGGTTGAAGATGCTCAGATTCGTAAATATCTATAGGACACTTAAAAAAAATTGCCGAAAAGAGTTAAGTCTAATGCTCGGAATTATTGCCTACACTATACTTAGATAATTTTGCTTACATAGATTATATTATTCGTAAAAAATATTTGCCTGAACGGCGCCCCTGAATTGGTTTCAACATTTTTTCTCAGGGTACAATGATACGATTTGTCGACTTGCAGAAAAAATGATTTAAGCAAAAAAAAATTCAAAATTATTTTTTGAAAGTATAGATACAGGTTACCTAGTTTCTTCAGTGTATTGCAAGGACTTTTGACTCTTCATTGAGAATCAACGAAGATTAGTCAGCTGTGAAGAAGACAAAAGTGCGCAAGCCTGTTCGTTTACGCAGGTGCACTATTAATCCAATTTCTCTTATCCCATACGCAAACTCAAGTCTGACGCGCGTCCGATGTTGTTAGAGACACGAGAGGAATTCCGAATAAGTTTGTTTTTATGTAAAAGCGTGGTCAGCGCTCAATGTAAAACGTGTTTCGGGTTCGATCCCTGTGAGACAGATTCAGCATTTTTTAGAAGAGTGAGCCAGGCTATTTTACAATCACAGATATTTTTCAAGAGACGAAGTTACCTTGTTCTGTTAACTATACATGAATATTTGTAGGTATAGAATTTTAAAAATCATGTACCCGAGGTGCAAAAGAGAGAGTTCTTTTGTCGTTTTTGTGATTTAGGGGAAACTTGTTATCATTTTTTTTTTAGTCTGACCGAAAAGTATATTTGATCCGTACTTTTACACGACTGAACTAATTTACGATCGTAATTTTATAGATTGTCAGGACAAAGACTGTCGGGTCAGATAGTTTTTGATAAACGAAATAAGCGAGCCAATTTCTATAGGCGAGTAAGCTTCCGTTCAAAGGGGAACCATATAGACTGGCCCACTTCTTACGACCATCGTTTGTTTAGGCAACATTGACTTAGGAAATATAAATACATCACAGTAATTATTCTTTATTGATAGATTAATTTCCGTGAAAATATTTGCTTAACAGAAGCTATATTGGATTGTATTTTTGGAGTTATTTTTGTATTCTCACCTGTGTTATAAAACTCTTTGATCAATTTGATAATACATTGGCTTAAGTTCTTAGATAGTATCATTGAAGTCAGTAAATTAATTTAAAAAGCTCATTATAGCAAAACAAATGTAGAAGTATCTAAAAGTAATAAACCGTATATCGTACAAAAAGAAATACACATGAGTACACACTTTTGTAAACTGTTCAGCACATACAGTTTGGTAAATTAAGTTTAAAAATAATAATGAAAAAGCCCGATTTTATCGTCAATAGGTTATTTTCTAAAACAACTACAAACACGCAATCTTTAAATTCTCTTATCATTTATTAAATAATCAACTTAACAATACTGTGACACTATCTAATTCAAACTACAAACTGGAAAAATCCCTTCCGGCACAAAGCAAAGTTTTCTTAGCTCGATGGCAGATAAAGAGCTTTCTGTTAGACAGGAAAGCCACATCCTATTTGACGTGGCACCCCAATTTAACTTCAGACGTATATTTAGTTCACACTTTACTACTCTTGTTTACAGACCAATGATTTGTTTGAACGGTCGTGAAGTAAATTTTCATTTGTTTTTGTGTGAGATTTAGTGATGATGTGGCTACACTAAATACTATTTCGCTAGGTATGTAATATTTGTTGTGAGTTCACTTACACGCTGTAAAACATGTTATTTTTCAATAAAATTTATGTACTGTTTTATGCTAATTATTAGCATAAAAATGTACATAATGTTTAAAAAAAAAGGTTTTTCAAAAAGGTAAAAAAGTTGCTATTCTTATTTTGTTTGCGTAGGTAAATAATTTTTCTTTCTCATGCCTCATATTAGTTACAATTATGGTACATAATTTAAATATTGCTTCATTGGCCTTTTCGTATTCTTTATTGCAATACCCATATTCTACCCGACTATTAATCTTAAAGTGGATCCGATGCCAACGTAATTGTTACTCGCATCTTTATCCAAGTTTTATGATACCTAAACATCTTAAATCAGGCTATTGTGGTACTATTTCTTTACAAATAGAGGAAATGCCAAGATGTTACAGTCACTTGAACCATTGAATTGTTTTAAAATGGTGCCATCTGTTATTTTATTTTTATAGGCGTACTATACTGAGATGGACGGCAGAAATTGTAGAGTTTATTAAGCCAAATTTTATGCACAGGAATTTTTATCCATTAAATATTTTTATACCTATATGGAAAGAGGCCCGTGCCCAACAGTGGGGCGTGTATAGGCTTGAATTATCATTTTTTTTTTTAAACTAATTTACTAAACATCGCTATGTCACTTAAAATCTCAATGAAAAGGCGTTTGGCTTAGTTTCATTTCGAAAGCTTTTTGACCAAGGTACATCACTTACAAACATGCACACAATAATAATGACATATTCCAAAATATTTGTATTCACAACATGGGGAAGGACACTTATCTCTGAGATCATGGAAAGGTCAGGTATGTCCCCATCGTCGCTCATGCGTGACCAGTAAAGTACGGAAACGAGGAAGTTGAAATCTGAATTATGTTGTATTATTCAAATGTTTCTGTAACCAAGAAGTTTTTATGTGTTTGTCACTGACATATAGTTTGAAAAAATAATAGTAACAATTAATAATAATAATATTCCGGGACATCTCACTCACGGTTATCTATTCTGAATTCTGATCCCAAGCCAAGTAGAGTCATTTGTCTGGTTACCATAACACAAGCTGCTTGTGTTATAGTAACCAGACAACTGATAAACACACTTATTTATTTCTAAATACATACCTACATATTATAGATAAATTACACCCAGACACAGAACAAATTATCGTGCTCATCACACAAACATTTGTCCTGAGTGGGAATCGAACCCACGACCTCCGGTACAGCAGTCAGGATCACTAACCACTAGACCAACAGGCCCGCGTCAATAATTGAATGTATTTTTTATAAAGTTTGGTTATTTTTTTTGCTTACTAATGAAGCTGTTAGCACTGCGATTAGTTTGAGTGACTATGTGGAAGTTGAAGGTTGACTTATGTATATCAGACTATAGGTCCTTAAGTAAACGAAGTAAAATAAAAAATCTAACATTTTTGTATTGAAACCAAAACCACATTTTAGTATTTTTGGTATCTTTGTTTCATTTAAGAGGCATCAGAATCAGAATAAAAAACAACTTAGGTATATATTACTCATCAGTTGTTACATTTTTTAATTAAACGTCCGCACAAAAATAACAGATCATTAACATAGTAATTATGTCCTGTAAAATATTCACAATATTTAATGTCAAAGAAAACTTCGGCAATTTATATTTAAATACTTTCTAAATAGCCAAGCGTTCTAGGCTGTTTTTGGAGAAGTACTCTGAAAGTTGTTTCCCAAAAAGTTAGAATACAAATATTTATACAAACTTTAAAATTCTTATTATAATTTCTTGCTTAAGTGAAGTTTGAAGCTACTAAGTGATTTCTGTTATTGTAAATGTTTAAAGATAACTCAGTAAACTGTTATGGAGAGAAAGGTGGGTATGGGCAAGTCACATACCTTAGATGACTTAATTTGCATACATAGGCAAATTATAAAGTTAAAAAGAATACTTAAAAGAATAGGTACATAACATTATATTTTTTTAATAAAAGCGATACATTATAGCAGTCTAGGTATTCCTCATCTTGCTACGAAAAATGCATTGTATGAAGTGAGAAAAAAAGTTATGTATCAAAATTATACTGTATTGAAAGGAACCATGCAAAATTCCTAAGTAAATAATTAATATTAATTTACACGAAGCGCGTCAGAATTTGGCAAGTGTGCGCCTAGGTGGTATAATTTGTAATGGACTGTTTCAAGCCATCCATCATCAAGTAATTTAGCGAAGGTAGCATGACCCTACTAATGGAGAAATGAAGTATATGCGACACGCCTCGTAATTTATGTTTCCTGCTGTTTGTGAATTTCGATAGTCGACATTGTTCGAAGCTCGCGATAACAACGTATGAAATGCGTGGTCATTGTTATCGGAATTTCTGAGTTTTGATTGCATTTTAGGAAATCAGTTGGAAAACTAGAATTAATAATGATAGCCTGTATTATTAAAATAGGGAAAATGATGACTAACTTGAACAGAAACAGTAATCTAAGAACATTTCTTAACAAATTTTGTCAGGAAGGGGCGACATTTTTCTATCTACTTCTTATCATTGCTTATTGCACATTATTTATACTACATTCAGTTTTGTAGTAAGGTGTTTTTTCTGTATATTTTCCAAAAAATCTATTTCAGTAAACCATCCCTTTATAATATCTGAAGCGACGTAAACTAATCAATACTATGAACTGCAACGCATGTAACTGTTACCATTGCAAGTCCGCTATCTCCTAGAAAGTTCATGTAGCAAATTGTGCACGCAATTCTAGTCTTTATGTCAAAGCATTACCGTTCTTATTAGTACACATAGGTAAGTTTGTTTTCACTTTGTTTGTGACACCGCTATTAGAAGTAAAGTCAACAAGCTTCAATGAACAGAACCTCCTTACTTTTGTTTTCATCAAGGATTTTCTTACAAAGATTGTATTTGTAAACATCATCGCTCAACTGATTCTGTAGCAAATAAATATTGTTTGTCTAAATAAAAAAATGTTATTAAAACGTTGTTATTTGATATTTACCTTTACGCTTGAACTATCTTTTGTCTTATTCAACAGTATCTTGGAATAAATATTTGCAATTTAGTCACGCCTTTATGGAGGTGGATATCGATTTCAGGTAACGTAGATATACTATGATGTACCTACCTCTATCACCCGATCGCCTACGTTAGATACATTTAATTGACGATGTATAAAATAATTCCTATAGACGCTTATTATTTCTATTCTGCAAGAGTTATCTACTTGCAGCTGTGGGGATTGAAATCCAAATTTTCAACTGACTCTCAATCAGAATTTTACAGAAAATAAATAAATTAATCAAATTTATTATTTTAAATTGTAGCACTGGAGATGCGTCCTTACTTCCCTCGAATTATCTTTCGAGGGCCAAGACTATTGACATTCTGGGAAGGTGCTCAGGTGTTTTATGTTGTCAAGGATCAACCTTTTGTGTCGTCGACTTGCCTGAATAAAGGAGTGAATTAAATATAAGGATCCCGAGAAGATTTTTTGTGTAATCCGATTTTCCTTCACACAATGATCTCATAATTTTGTTATTCCTTATTCTTTTAGGCTTTAGGATACGTGGAAGACCTAAAATATGTTGGTCTTAGACATTACCTAAAAAGATTACATTCCTCTTAAGGTACTTGCTATTGAAAGAGAAAGGTGACAAGAGTAGTAGATAAAGAAGCTTTACCTAGAAATTCTTTATATATATAATAAATAAATAAATATTAGTTTTATCACACTTTTTTGTTAATACTTTGTTAGGATCGACTTTCAGTCGTTTTAATACTAGCCACGCACCCCGTAATTTTCGTTCTCAACTTATCCGTGCCGTTACTGAAAATTATAAACCGTCTCTGGACTTAATTTCATTCGAATATGTTCAGTAGTTTTGTAACAAATATCTGTAGGAAGAGTACATTACTCTGTGTAACATTGCAATAAATTACAAAAGAAAAGGTATAGTTTTATCTACTTTATTCACTTACAATCTTCCTTAGATCTTAGACAGGCGTATTATTACATGATTTATGAGCCGGTAATCTAGGTATGTTGCGGTTCACCATACATTAACTGCTAATAATCTTCTCTGATATCCGATGACAGTTGTTTAACCCAAGATATCAAATATTAATCCCTAAGGATTATTATATTAATGTAATAGGCAGATATCATTAGTAAATGCCGACATTGAAGTGGTATGTTAAAATGTAAGAAGAATCGAATACATTGTCGATCGTCTTTTGTTACTGTGATTGTCTAAAGTAATTATTGCTATAGGTCAATTTATTTAAGAATATACTTGGTAACTAATTAATGAATACTCAGATTTTTTGCAGTTACCTTATTGCAATATATGATGTGAAAATACCTAGGTAGCAAAATAAAAACTGGAACTGCATTACATCAAATACATTTTGAGACACATTATTATTTTTGTGTTTAAATGTGTAACGCACACATCTTTTATACACAATGGCCTTAGCGTAGCATTCAAACGACAAAAATAAAATCCAGGATATGTTCCATAAAATCCACAGTGTTATAGAAAAAAAACAGGTATAACGTTACCGAAATCTTACCTATTGTCGAGTTAATTCTCTTTTAAATGGAGTTCGCTTATTCTAATAATGTATTTCTAAATAGCCTGTAGATAATGTTAAGCGTTCAAATTGAAATGTACCGTCCGCGTCCCGGACACCGTTCATTCCGATCTGAATGTGTATTTAAATCCGTGGATATTAAGACATTGCAGTGCTGAATTAATTACCTTTTCGTTTAAGTTAAATTAAAAAAAACCCCGAGCTGTAAGTATACATAAGTTTGAACATAATAGCATTTTGCGTACAGCAATACGCAAGATAGATAATTTATTGAATTTGCCTGCACTACTGTAGATATAATAAAAGGCTTAAATATCCTCAACGTTTAGCTCACGGCTTTTAAAATCTGTGCATAAATAGAAGCTCGTAAAGAAAGGACCTGAAGTAAACGCCTGTTAATCCTTTATTGACTGTAAGCGCCTGACGCTTTAAGATGTTGAGAAAATGTTCCGCTGTTTTAAGTCTTAAATCTTTGGTACGTCTAAAGACATCAGACTGATTTTATTAGAAACATGTATATGTAAAATATTTTATGCATAAAACAAAGTTGGGTTCATCATCATCATCATATCAGCCCCGAATCACCCATTGCTGGGTATAGGCCTCCCCTTTTTTCTGCCATTGTTGTCTGTCTTGCGCGTCCCTCATCCAGGTGGTTCCCATTACCTTGGCTATGTCATCAACCCAACGTGCTCTCGGTCGTCCCTGACTTGAAAGTTGGGTTATAAGTAGCTTTAGAAAAGGTGGACCGTATTTCATGATTTTTGATTTGTTGTATGTGTCTCCGTCTCGAATAGTAATTGATAATTTCAGAAACATTTACCTTTCTAGGGTTTATTAAATATAATATAAGGTAAATATTAGGTATATTGGTCTACGCCATGATTAAGTGTCCAGCAGTATCTTAACTCCTAAGGATCCACGAATCACGATAGAATCCTTTGCCATCCTTTCAGATAGTAAGTCGTGGCTTGTTGCTCTTGTATTAACGAGTTTTGGGATTTCGGTGGATTCACCACAAAATTAAAATACTGATAGCTAGTCTGCACTTTTGGTGTCAGCTTTGTATTGGCGGTCTTTGGAGCAAATAAATAAATTTTCATGACTTTACATTTCAATGCAAATAAATGATAATTAAACGTGTTTTTTTTTTGTGTACGCAGTTATTTTATAACTGTTACAATTATTATCTCAATTGGACGAAGTGTAATTACTTAATAATAAAAATATTTTACAATAAACAAAGTAATTTTTATATAGCCATTGGTAGCAAAACCATAAATTGATGCGTATCTGACATTAAGCTAACAGTTCAACAGATACACAAAGCACAATAAATTTAAACTGCAGTTATAAAACAGTACTAAAATGGCTCCGGAAATATTTAACTCCTGGTGAAACGGAAATAAAGTTTTATATAATGGCGATAAAGCTTGGATAGTGGAGTCAGGTGAAACATGACCAAAAGCACTGCAGATAATAGCTTTGCGGGGACGGTGATCGAAGTCATATGAGGTATTCGCATTGAGGGACACTCAAACGCAATGCACTCTGAAATTCATGGAACCGCTATAGTGGCCTTGTTAATAGCATGCACTTAAATGGGGATATCGTGGGTCTTGGATCAATCAAAGTGGCTCAAACAACATCAATTATTTTTTTTTCTTGTGAATTCGTATGTAGGTTCAATCAAGAAATTAAAATGTTTAGCCGGTATTTTTTTAATCACTTGTTCTTTTGTAAATAAAAACAAAGCTCCTTAGTAACAACATAAAATACAAATTATAAATATTATGAAAAGAAAAACAATTATTAAATTTAATGTCTAGTTTTATTTCTTGTTACCTGGACATAATTTAGATTTTAATTTCTCTAATAAGTTTTCGACGGAAAATCATTAGTGTAATTAGCCATCTTGACAAATGTCTTAAAACTTCAGAACTTCGACCTTTCAAATTTTCATCTAAGTAATGACTTTGTTTTAAAATTTGAAGACACTTTGAATTCTAATCAGTAAATTACTCATAATTTTTGTATGATTATTATTAGTCGTTCCCAATTCAGGGTCCTAAGTCCACCAACTCGAAAAGCACTTTAATCGACAAATCTAATGTCAATTATGTTGGGTTAACCAAGAGACTAACAACCAATCACGACCCTTGACATGGATTTGACTGACAATTAACTAATGTTTATGTTGAACAGGCCTTTTGGATTTTAAGGGAAGAATTTAAATTAAAGCAACCCATTTTAAGTTGATGGACATGGATAATCTACATTTCAAAAATAAGCATTGCTTTAAAATGAATTTTTTAATAAGATAAATTATTATTGTTATCAAATAAGCAAGATTTTGAGTTAAGCTCGCCTGTGTACATCAACTTATTCTAATGAATGTAATGTTTATCCTTGTATGTGTACAATAAAGAATTAAATAGGTAAGATTGACCTCATCTAAACGTTACAAAGTTCCGATGCCACCTTCTAACCCAGCTTGAAAGTATTGTCAGCGAATTCAGATTTGTAGCCTGCAGGATTTTACCAAAACGAACACATCATAACGTAAAAAAAAAAAAACGCCTAACCTAGGTAAAAAATGTAGTGAATTTTGCAACAAAACACGTACCCAAAGACTGATTAAAAAGTCAGAAAATCGCCTCAAGTCTTTCCCACTGACGTTTTTGTTCTTAGATTTGTTTTGTGAATTAATTTAAAGTCGCCGTAAAATCTTCAAGTTGTTTTATACTTCTTGAATACTTAGGTTCTTAGCGTTTAAGTTACAAGTGCAACTACTTTTAGACTTTATTGCTCTTGTAGCATAATGTTTTGAAATATATCAATTATAAATGAATAAGGAACTACATATTGCTGGAACGGTTTGAACACATTCGAAAACTTGTTAAGGTTTTTTTTTCATCAAACCTCTAAATAGAAATCCAGCCCATTATTAAATTGCAATTTCAAGAAATTACTATTTTACACTAATGTGTACTAACAGGGGACCACAGTTGGGCCAAGACCTCTCTCTTCCCACTCAACACACTTCTATCTAGTAAACAAGATATCAAGAAATATAAAAAAGGTTTAGAGAGTTTCTAATTATTCAGCATTATAAAACGTACAATTATTCATTGTACACTAATACAACTTTTTTTTTTCAGCAAAGTTTTCTTATCATTTTAAAACTATTTCATCGATGTTAAATAGGTACAAGCTACTGAACACAAGTCAGTGACCTAGCAAACATCAAAAACTTTTAATAAGCCCTTTAAAAAGCAAGTTTATAAAAAATACCTAAATTACTTCGTTTGGAAAATAAAGTTTTGTAAGGCAATTTATTTGGGAGACTTAATTTTGAGAAAATAAATAACAATAACAACTTAATTAATAAAGCAATAATATAGCATAGAGTTTTACTTAATTATATTTATGCATACAATAAACATTACCCCTATTACATGGGACCTAAAGCATACCGGCAAACTGTGGGTGTACATTGGTACACCTCTGTCTAACTCTGCGGGGATACAGGCGTGATTGTATGTTATGTTTATTTTATTAAACATTACATAAAAAAACAATGAATTAATAAAATCAAGTAAGTTCGCTTTAAAATGGATACCTTCATTTCTCGATTTAATTACCTTAAGGCACGTAAAGTGTTTGTTGTATGGCTTCAGTGCACTCTGTAAACGATAAACCAATAAAGGTACAATCGTTCCTTTGTTTAGCTCGCCTTGTGGAAACCTTCTAAAACTGCAATAGCTTTGGTTACTCTGTGTGTAACGTCTTGTCTGTATTCTTAGTTGTATGATTAGCTACATACTATATTTTAAGACTTAAAAAACTTATTTAATGAAATAATTATTATGGATACTTTGGATTTATTTTCTGCATCAAGTTTTATTTGGTTCTTATAACGTAGAGGCCAAATAAAGACTTAAAGCCATTTTTGAAACGTAACGCCACCTGAAACGTTGTTACTTAAAATAAGAAATTAATATACCACCAGGTATAGTACTAATCACCAAAAAAAAAAAACTTTTAATCAGTATAGACTTCGATACAGAAAATCCTTACATAGGTACAGCATAATTTTCAACACCGATAACAGACTGAATAAAATTATAATAGGTGCTATAATGTGAATATTTAACGGATATCTTACAATACGAGAACAAAACCCAACCGGCATCGGTGTTCAACGTTCAGAACAGTAGTTTCCAATATAAAGCTCTACATTTTTTAATTTCGATACCAAACGCTTACCTGGAACCACATACGGAAAACCCTGTACAGATATTGGCAACTATTGATATAGTTTACTTCTCATACAGTTTATTTAAATGCTATACGTTTTCACAATCAAAAAATTAAAAAAAGATTTATTCACGAATGAATTGTAGTCATCTATGAGTATCTGTGACTCTTCTCCATAGGAAGGACACTTTGGAACCGAGCTTCTAGAGTCAGGCACCTTCTTTTTTGGTTGAAAAGAAATAAAAACATTTCAATTTTGCTTTTATCAAATTCAGTCTTGCAAAAATATGAGTACCATTTCTATTACTATCAGAACACAATACACATTAAAACAACAAAAGTGTTATTTTAATTTTTGCAAGAAATCTTAATTCAGTTTTCCAAGCAGCCCATTGTTTAGAAAATTTAATATCTACCCTAAATGTTTAAGACAAGACCTCATACAAGATGCATTTAGCATAATATATGAATACTGAAACAATACTGTTCTATTCCGAACAGAATTGACCATATTACCGAAACCATTAGAACAATGGGTCTATGTAGTGAGCACAAAATTACTCCCATTCCAAGTATATTCAGCAATCTGATAATGTTTGTAGCATATTCGCAGCTTTAATAGATATCAAGAACATGGCTTAAATGGCTACTGGCTTAAATATATTCTGGTAGTATATACGAATTCTAGTGAAAGGAGAATTTGAAACTAATCTGAACCACCTGTGAAATGGGATATTTCTGTTGTTTTGGGATGTTAGCAGTAATCCATATTTATCGATATATGAATTAATACATATCATCACGCCTGTATCCCCAAAGGGGTAGGCAGAGGCGTACCAATGTACACCCACAGTTCGCCGATATCCTAAACATATCGGCGAACTGTGGGTGTCCCATGTAATAGGGGGCGAGCCTATTGCCACTAACCGGGCACAAATCCAAACTCCGACCTGCTACTGAGAATTTCATAGAAAAACCCACTAACACCTTGGTCGACTCGGGAATCGAACCCAAGACCTCTAGCGTAGCAGGCGCACGTAGCACCACTAGGCCAATGAGGCAGTTTGATGAATTAATGCAATTGATAAATAAAGAGTTTGTTTGTTTGACGCGTTTATCACTCAAACTAACTGACGAATGAGAAAAAATCTTATAGCATTAATTGATATCTCATTTCTCAAACAAAATATTAGCTATCAGCTAGGCATCAAAGCGTTAAGACATGGAAAAAAAGTAAAACCAACTTCAAAGTCCACAGGCTTGTCCCAGGACAGACCTACAAATGACTTAGCATAATAAGCACGTGTCTTGCAAAACGTTGGTCACGTCTCAGTCCAGCCTATCCAAACCCTCTTGAATGTACGGACACGTGCCATCGCAGAGGTATCGCCGACAAATTGCACCGCTTCGTTCCCGGATTATTCCGGATATACCCGGGAACATATTACCCGGATATTTCTCACCGGGACACACCGTGAGTGATAGGCCGCGCCGTGTTTTGCTTTCGCGCTTAATTATCTGGCTTTACGAAGTTTTATCAAGTGTCATGTTGACTGTTTTATGCAGAGCAATATCTTAGGTTTGCCTACAAGATTCGATCAATGTAGTTAAAATTCAATGGGTCAATCATCGCGAGTTTACATCTCCTAAAGTTCTCCAAAACCTAAACCAGGATTCCTGATTAAATGAAACAAGTGTGAACTGAAATGAACCGTCCAATTAATGAAGAGCAACTTTATTATGAATTTATATTGTATCCACATCCAACCGTTTATTAAAATTGTTATTATTAAAGTATAGAATACCACGAATTCGATGCTCCGACATAGTTTGTTATATTCAGGCATCAATTCAGAATATTAAACCGAACAGCCAACATACTTCAATCCACATGCTAAACATCGCATCAAAAACACATTAGTTACACGTATAAGTGGATTTCTTGCAGACAAATATGAAAAATGGTATCGAAATAAATATGGATACATTACCGAAACGTAATAAGTCATTACTATTCGGTAGTCATACGACGATCATTCATGATAACCTACGCATTGCTGTATTGCCTTCAAAAGTTCTGGCGCTAAGCCAGATATAATGTGAGAAATGATTTAGGAGGCACGTATTTTATTGTAGCCAATCATATTGTACATTTTTTATTCACTAAAAAGAGGTTTTAAATTACGCTTAATATTTATAATCGAAAGAAATGGGTTACTCGCAACATTATAAAAAGAGAAAGTTATTTAACTCAGTTTAGTAGTTTCTGAGATAAGGGTTACTAGATAACTGGCAATTAGTATTATAATAGAATTATGTACGTATGTATGTCTGTATAACGAACGATAATTATAATCGCAATAGCGCTTTGATTGTTATCCTGACAATTATACAGATTGTATAATAAACCTCCGCAGCTGAATTCACCATATGAAACTGATATGTGAAACAGTCAGTACACTACAAAAAATACTCACAATAAAACCGACTTCAAAATGAGCCTTATATTTATGTCTTACGGATCACCACTAAACCAAAATAAATGGTTCACACGAGATGCCATACAACCTATCATATAAAAAGAATCATCAAAATCGGTTTACCCAGTCAAAAGATATGTGGTAACAAACATAAAAAAAATACAGTTGAATTGAGTACCAATTGCTTTTTTAAGTCGGTGATTAAAAATTTGGTCTCATGCAGAACTGCTTACATGTTTTTCAAGGTCTCCTTTAACAAAATCATATTAGAATGCGTTTCATCCTTTTCTTTATTCTGGCATGTCATTTAATTAAAGACCGTTTTAAGAGAAATAATTTAAGTAGTCAACTTATTTTGTAAATAAAAATCATTGAAAGAATTACCTAAAAAAAGGTGCTAAGATATTTCAACAATAGAAACGAAAAAAATAAAGTAAGAGATAAGTCCATAAATAATCTATTGAAACACAATTCATCCTTAAACTTTCGTAGTTAAATCAATTCAATGAGGTGTTAAAAACGATTGAAAGAGAACAGATAGCATTGAAGCGGAAAGTTTCAGCGGAAAGCTATGGATTTATAATTTACTGAAAAGAAAAGTAAGTAATTAAAATCTTTTGCAAGAATGAATACGATACGTCAGCTGTTTATTGGTATCGAGAGGATGTAGAAGACAGTAGGATATATGAAAAACGGTACTTAAAATAAGGTTGGTCGTTTGTTTTTCGTCTATTTTGAAGTGTGGAAAGTTTTGAAGTAGTGCTCTTTGTTCTTATTTTAATATAACTACAACTTTTCGGTTATCTTTGTCTGGTGCAAGTGTAGTCTTGTCTATTTTATTTCAGTGTTTTTTATTTAAAGATGTTGTAATTTGTATCTCCATACTTTGTATATTAAATATTTTCGACAAACCACAAAAAAAACGGTATTTCGAAGTAGGAGAGAAAAAAAAAATTAGGTACGTATTTACAAAATATTGTTACCTTCCTTCGATCATTAATAACTCATAAGCGCGGTTTCTTTCTTTACTTATGAATGAAAACGAAAATATAAACTTATCTCTATTTTCATGCACTACAGACCCCACCAACTTTAATAAACGTCTTGCATTATCTCCACGTACTCCCATAACTTTGGTAATGCACATATCACTCAAGTATTTATCGTTGAAGCACAATGCCTGCGCTGCACAACGGCAGGTGAATACAAAATGTCCCGAGGGTGACTTGCATTTAGACAATACGTGCTTCACAGATCAAGTGTCAATATGATTTAGTATTAAAGTCAATTTAGTCTAAAGAAGTTTGGAAGATTGATGGATATGTATGAATTTATTTCTACAATATTTATTGACTACCCGGAATGAGACCCGTAGGCATAAGCCTTCTATTACAAGGTTACAAAAAAGGAAACAATGGCTTATAAAAAGCGGGGTTGGGGTGGTAGTTTCAGCCCAGCAGTGGTGATGACACAATAATGTGCATCTGTTTAACTAAAAAACTAACATACTCGTCAAGTTATGCCTGTTTAAGTCCTGAAATCAGACTTGGTAATTTAATACTATATGTATACTAGAGACCTGACTCTAACAAAACACTAATTAACTATACCTTCCTATTAAATCAATCTATCGACTGATGAAAACCTTACGAAAATCCTCTTTTCAAGAAAAATAAGATGTATGCTAGATGTAAGGAAGATTTTCTTGGGACAGACTATAAAAACAATAAACCAATATAATCAAAACACCTTATATTTCCACGGCCAATAACAAGATAAATGAATAACATTTTGATTCCTAACCTAAACAGCAACACAAAGTTAGTTTTGTCAACAATATTCGCTGTAAAGTTCCCGTGGGTTTAGCTCAAACTACCGACATCCTAGCTAATCTACGACTAAGCTAAGCTCAACAGTTACTTAGCAACATTACTAATAATTCATTCATCTTTCAAATAGTTAATGCCACTTTGAGTTTAATGTTCGCAATTGGAGATATTTCGGGAACAATGATTAATGCTGTTAGTTAGTACCTTGTGTTATTGTGAAGCTTCTTAAACTGTATGTATCAGTAGCATAAAAGAGAAACTAAGAAGGAAATATAAAATACGCATAATTGTAACTTACAGCTTTTTTTTACCAATTTTACCATGGTATACTGTCTTACCCTGTAAAAGGATTGTGTATTGGCTATGCATTCGTTCCATTTAAAATAAAGTATTTAGGTGAAAAAAAATTAATTCGAAAGACTAAAAGCCGACATTATAACATAGAAAAAGCATGGCAATAGCAGAAAGCAGAAAAGAATATTTAATTTCAGTACTTCTTCACTTCATCCAGGTAAAAAATCTTCACAGCCTGCCTCACACATTTTTACCAGACAAGACAACATACCGTTGCATAGTTATAACCCCAATACAAAAACACAAGTCATACAATTGAAATACCGCTAGAAACAAACTGAAATGAAAATTAAAAGGAATTTAACGTGAATAACACTTAGGTTATTCACGGGCTGATTCCCTCGCTGAGCTTGGAATTAATATGCAGACCTGGATGCTGACCTTTACTAAAGATAGCACAGACAATTATATTAAAGTTCTTGCTATAGTAGCTACCTAGGATAGTAATATTGTTCCATAACAGTAACTGCTCTATGTATAATGTTTACTAAGTCAAGCTAATTTCTATGTAGTTCTTTAGGAAACTAATTGTTTGTGTGAATTTTCTTCACCAGAAGGAATTGACGATTCTTTTTTTCATGTAATTAATAGGTATGTTTTGTGGGAAAGAAATTAGTTGAAAAATTCTGTAATTTTGACTAGATTAAGTTATTAATGCAACAGGAAGTGTAAAAACAGTGTATTTACACAAATAGAGTATAGTATATTCATTACTACAAATCCAGTTCAATAACTGTTAGTCATTATTTAAAGTTGTAAGATAATTTTCTGTAACATAAATCATTCTCAATCTGTTTTTTAATAAAATAAACGAATTTAGTCTGACTCGCGTAACCCCTAATTGAATTCCTTCGACAATTTATTTGTGTCTACTTCATTTTTGTTCACTTCGAACTCATGCTTCACACTGCGAATTTAATTTGTCAAATTCAGTGAGAGCGATATCCTTTGTCAAAACCTAATTTAGTACGTAACGGTATGTAATCCATATGTGAAAGTCTGTCTGTCAAGCTGTTATTTTTTGATTCTTTTTTTGTATACAATTTAGACACAATTTTGAATGGAGTGGAGAGTTTTAACGGAACTTATTATGCATTAAATTTCGCGACTATATTGTATGGTAACTATTTAACTATGTTAATTTGAAAATATTGTTTCATAACAACTATGAAACTAACTACGTATTTCTTTTTATAATGTAAAACCGCCTAAAGAAGTTATAAGATTTGCTCTTTCATTTTATTTTCTTCTAAATTCTCTTTATAAGCTTTCTTTTTCTTATCTTTGAATATGTTTGAGCATTTAAGACTCTCATATTTGTCCTAATTTAAGATACTTATGTCACGAGCTCAGTAATCGATACCTTGGTTCAAAATGCCACTCACTTACCTTCAAAGCTGGGTTTAAGGCAAGCACATCAAAACTTTAAAATTATGACTCCCATAAAAGTGAACTCTACGTTTCATGGGGTTAGGTAGAAAATTGAATGACTCTTGCTATTTTTCTCAAGATAATACCGTGCATCCTAACTCTTCTTCAACGGAACTTGGTATAATATCTTAATACTTGCGGATCTAGCAGATTGCAGGAGATTTTTAAGAAGGGTATGATTTTTAATGCAACCTTAGTCGATCATTTGCTAAATAAATAATTCCGAGCTTCCGAGCTTCCTAGCTAATAATATGTTATTAGGTATAAGTAAGTAAAGCAAACATTGAAAATAATTATAATACATTTTCTGAACAGAAACTCTGTCTGTTTTTGTATGATATGTTACTAGTCCAAGTCAATTACCTAATTGAATGTTATTAATGATTTACGTGTCATATCAAAATCATGACAACGGTAGGTAGTGGACTGATGACCTGAAAAAGGTCGCTGGAGGGGATCTCGGAGAGGGGATCACTGGATGCGGAGGGCGGAGGACCGGGTGTTGTGGCGCAATTTGAGAGACGCCTATGTCCAGCAGTGGACTATGATTGGCTCTGAATGATGATCAAATTCATGACAACGACCTCCACATAAAGTAAAACAATAGATATATTAAAATGCATAAGGTGTAATTCACATAACAACAAATTGTGAGAAGCTTTTTCAAGTTCATCAAAATATCATCATCGATATACCTTCGTACATAGGTGTCCCTCAGGGCACCTACTAACAGTACCTACATCGAAATCTTATTGAATACACCCAAGGATTGACATTGTCACTATAACTAAGACTTATGTACCGTCTCTGGATGAAAACCCAAAGCAACTGTGCAATAACGTTAACAATAAATAAAGCGCTTTGCTAAGCTATTTCAAAGGAGACTTTTTTCATGACAAGATAATGTGGGTATCAACCGCCTATCCTAAGATTACGCGAGCTTCTCACCCTGTTGTTCGTAACAGTTAAACATGGCCGTTTCCTGATAACTAATTTGTTTTTAATCCTTGATTAGATACAGGATAAGTCTCTTGGCAAAAAAGAATTGTGGGTTGGTGTTGGTCCACTGCCATTAGCAATAAGTTGTTTTTCATTGAGTTCTTCTTAAATAATTCTGTAAACAGTTAACTTCAATTTGAGCAGGTTTTAAATACAACACAAATAAAAAGATTTTCTTTGTTTTTTTTTTTTTGTATTATTGTATTTATTTTTCATTTAAAGTATTTAACTTCATATGAGCAGTTTAAATTCAACTATAAAATAAAAGAAGTAAGTAATTGTAACAACAGAATATGTAATTAACGTTCATTCTGTAAACCAGTAATAAAGTAGTTGTGGTCACTCCCGTATTCACGTCATTTGGGAAAACCTAAAATTACTTGAAAGCCAACAAAAAAGTAAAAGTATCGCCTCAATTAAATAAATCTCAAACTATAACTCTGAAGCCTTTTACTGAATGAAACCTAGATGTTTCCAGTTAATCATTCTCTTTAATGCTCAAAGCTGAGACTCACAGATGATTGGTTCCCCTATAGAAGTTCATTCTGTATTCACTTAGCGTTGAAGAAAGTATTTTTTATGTCTTTTTATTAGATCAACATTGTGGAGTGGTAATCGTTTTATTTGCTGTTTCAATTTGCAAGTTATGATAGTAACACACGCTTCTTAGAAATTCTGTGTTCGTTTATTCCTTTTGTGTATGCTGTTGTAAATTACAGCATACGGTTTAAGGAAGCTTCGCTATTAACAGCAATGATTATTTAAGAGTTATATGTATATATATATATCAAGACTTATACGGGCTTGTGACTACGGCAACAAGATAACAGATCCGAAAAAATAATTTATGTATATGTCGGAGTGTAAAGAGAAGCGTCAAGGTTTGCGCCTTGGGCGTATTCGGGATCAGATGTTGGCAGCACCGTGCGAGCAGTCAAAATTTGGCAGAGTGTGGTTGGACATCGGGTGGAATGCACGAAAAGCTAACAGAAGAAACCGACTTCGCCGCGTTCCTTGAATACATTCACAATGAAAGGAGAGCTGAACAGAAGGAAAGCTGAGCAACAACGAACGCCCGCCATCCCTCTTCGATATATATGACGAAAAATCACATAGGTAGTCTGTGGGGATTTTATTGAACCACCAAAAAGTCTTGTAAAAATATCCCCCAAATTTTTATCGTCAGACAGCAACAAATCAAGTTTGTAAATATATTTTGAAGCCAGAATGTCATAATAAATGCAAAGTAAAAGGGTTGGAACGTGGCAATTTGTCGATTACATCACAATCACGATCCATGATTGATGACATTTTAGATGGGTAAGGTAATTTATTTTGGGACGCGTGAAGTATTTCGTATGCAACGTCACGATAACGTAAAACGTCACTTTTAGGCGACTGAAAAATTTATTATATTTTGATATTGCATATTATTATAAAAAATTAAATAGCTTTTAAAATCAAAGTAAAGATACAATAACTTTTTTTTTAAAGATAACTAAACACATCTCTGTAGAAAATTTCCAGAATAATTTGTGACTGAAAACATACTTAAAGCATAACTTATCAATCCTATCAGAGATAATCGCAACAAAACTGAAAAAAAAATCCTGAAAAAAAAATCTGTTAACGCTAGAATATAATTACATAGGTATATTTACTTTTTAACAGAACTAGAGTCATCAAAGTTTCAAATACTTTTTGTTTGTGTTACACGTGTTTTCTTACTTTTTTACCATAAGAATAGGTACTCCCTTGGGAGGATTGAAAAAGGAAGCCTTGAAGCCAAGAATTGGAAAAGGAGGCCTTTGCCTTGCATTGAGTCGATAATGGATGAAAATAAAATAAAATGAACAAGAAATGAGATCAGTTACACATATTTACTTATCTTATTACACAAAATTCCCTCAATTAATTCCAAATTCAAATCCAATTCTCCATTCAAAAATCGTAACAGTTAAACGTTCGTCATTCAAACTAGAAGGGTATGAATAGGATGAACGACAAGAACGTCGACGCAGCGTTTAATTACATTTTGCAGACGTACCAAGACGCTCGTATTTGTACTAAGATCCTACTCAGAAGGATACATCCGCACCAAGCTCTGTCTATTAAGATTCCATCTGGTTTTGTTAGCTAACACTACGTAGTAAGCATTTAGCAATTATTAGCTATGAAGGCTGTTAATTAAATTTTCACCGTCTTCAAATTATTTGATTTTAAAGATTAATATTTTTTCGACGCATTTTTGGGGACATTTGTAAACCCACAACATGCTAATTTAATTTTCTAAAATTAATAAAGTAAAGAGAATGTCCATTATTTAGCAAATTAGGTAGCTAGAGGAGAAACTATCATAGTAGTCCAGTATCACACTAGTCCATACAACTCTTCCGAGAAAATTGAATGAGCAATAGTGTTGTAGGTCCAGCACTACCATTATCTACACCACTTTAGACAATACACTTTAACCACTACTTAAGGGAATACAGGCACTTTATAAACATATTTAAAAAAGAAAATAATAAAACAAAAGAATTGCGAAATAGGTTTAAATTCCGAAAGGATAGATTTACCTTGACCTAATCGTATTCGAAAAGATAATTGTTTAAAAATTTGGAATAGATACTCTTCGGTTGCAAGTCAGCCAGTTCACAATACGCAAGAAAGTTGGTTAAGTTTCTACATGACTATGCAACAGTAAAAGTTCTTTGTCATAGTTATTTTATCTATTATTGTGACGTATATTTAAACCCCGATGAAAAAAGAGACGTTAATAGCATGACGTGTCCGTCTGCTTATGTCATCGTTGCTTGGAAACGGATGTACCTATAAAATCTATTTTTAAATTGTATTTTTATTTAATGTTTTTTGTTCATAGATGTATTAAATAACATCCTGTCCCAAGCATTTTATTACGTACATGATGAAAATATCGTGTAACAGCTACACCTTTATCATAATTTAAATTTTAATACATGGAGAGATCATCGAACCAAAGGATTGTACGAAATATATCCAAGGCATGTCATGAAGTCGATAATTAATGAATCAATCAACTGAATACTTACTTGTACAGAGTGATCTTAGAGTTAACATACATCAATATTGTCAGCCCTCCACATATTTGTAGTGTCTTAAGTAATTTGTATCACTTTGTAACATGAAGACTTCAATTAATTTATTAGATTGAATCTAAGTTACTAAGTAGTTCTTGTTGCTTTAATTGGGATTGATTACTTCAACTTATTAGTATTTCAAGTGGATTTATTGCGGTTGAATTAATATTGCAGTTTATTTTTAATATGGTAAAATTCGTTTTAAATGTGACAGATTACGTTTATCCTCAACACGTACTTTTGCGGGTCCACTCCTAGAAATTTGGATAATGAGAAATACTATTTTGTTCCTTTGTTGTGTTCTAAAGTGTATTAAGTGCAGAGTAAGTAAACGCGAAATTTTATATTAAAATAATGCATTATGGAATCTTTGGCAAAATTGTCTCAAAACAATAGTTTCATAAAGTTATTAAAAACCTTTAGGCAGCAAACCATAATCGTGAACATGCATAGGAACTAAAGCTACCAATCGGCTTATTTCGTATGTAACCTATTTATTGTCTCAGTGCCATGCAAAAGTCTTCCTCATTTGAGTCTAGATTTATATTTGTCCACTCGACGACATTTTTTTTTTATATTCTTCAGGTATAACAAAACTAAAAAAACAAAGCGTAATTACACAATATTTTCTTACTGTTTCTTTCGCCTTAGCGCTGCACAAATACTTTGTAATCGAACTGAAGGAAGAACCAGAACTCTTCACAGTTCGTATCTCCGGAAACTTGTGGACTTGCTTTTATTACTTTAACTTGGAATAGTTTTGAACCGGGTTACCCGGGTCTTCTAATCATGGGCATCATCGCGCTCAACCTTTGAGTTCGGAAACTTTAGAAACTTCCCGTTTTTAATACCAACTTTAAAACAAAATCTGCTGTGATTTATTGACTTATTTTGAGGTTTATTTTTCAGGATCTAAAATAAAATATTAATAATATTCTTTACGATAAATTATTATAAGAAAATAATGTGCTTATCATAAATTAAAAAATGGAAGGGCATTACAAGCGTAGCATAGTTAAACAGCATCAAGCGCAATTTTCTTACAAATACATTATTTTTCGTAAGGTTTTTTGAACTTGGTAATTTTTTCATCATATTATTATATTATTTTACATAATTTGATTTATAATCACTTTTCATATAAATTCCTTCGGTGACATAACTTGAAAACAATTTCGTTACTTAGTTTATAAGCTTCAGTACCATATTTAGCATACAAATTGAATAATGTTAGTAGTTGCCGTTAACATAAGACAATGCCTCAATCTAGATATTAGCAACTAGGTTAGGTTAGGTTACAGGTCACGCATTAATATTGTAAGCACTAATAACCTCAGTGCACATATTATATGTATAATGATTATGTATATTGTAGCAAGGACACTACAATTTTGTAAGTTCAGTAGTTAGAAAGTATATCTTAGTTACAAGCGATAGGCTGAGTTGATGTAATGCTTACTTTGATGTGACTCAGGACTCAGAAATTTTAAAATAGATTTGCAACACTTACCATTATATAATTGCAAACAGAACTAGAACTTTAAAGAATTACAAATAAAAGGAATCTATTCAGATTCTTTATTACAATTATCAGTGTCCTTATTTAGTTTTATAATAAAAGCTTAGCTTTACCCTTATTTATGTTAGATTCCAGTACCTTGTTTCATTTTAGTACTTAATGCCTCTTAATATAACAGATTCAATCCACTAGAAGTTTAATAAAAAGAGCGTCAGCAGTCAAGCACCGTATTAATTGGTAATAGTTTGAGTCAACGCTAACCGGAGTGGTTCGTAAAGCACTTAATTATGTCAAATGCTAAGCGCGGGGCATGTGTTTGCAAAACCCCGTTCGCATTGTAAATACTCCAAACGCGTCGGCTTCCCTACTTTGTATGCCTCACAGAATACCCAAGTAAAATAACCGAGATCATAAAACAAAGACCCATTTTTATTTTACATAAAATCTAAGGTTCTAACGTTTAAGTTTGCTAAGGTTGTAAAAACAACCCATAAAAGGTTTCTGAATCGCTAAGCGTAGTAAAATCCGCGGTGACGTTTTTGATATTAAATATTTGATTATGTTCCGCAAATAGATGAAATATTAAGATTTTTACCGAGTTTCGATGCTTTAATAAATTATTAAATTCTTTTATAAGCTCATATATTGCTTCGTCTTGAATGTGGGACAGGAAGACGATAATAATATTAAATTTATCAATAAGTTCAACATTCAATTTTTTCTTTGAAAATTTGCTGTTTCGGAAAACTTTGCTAACAATAATTAAGAAGGCATAAAAGCATATCTACAAAACAAAAAGCTATCGTCTTTATCGCCAAAAAACTATACACGGTACCAAAGCTCAATAATTTTTCAAATTAACACATAGACAACAAAAAAGGCGAAAGGCAAAAAAGTTTTTATTTTCCAACGGGTTAATCCAAAGCTTTAAAAGCAAAAGATAAGTTGAACGTCTTAACAACCCTATAATAAGTCACCCATTCAAGAAGTTCTAAAAACAAAAAGAAAAATTACAGTTCCTCGTTTAAATATTCGTTACAGCAAATTTACTCCGTATACCTCATCCCGCGAAGCTTAACTTTTCTTGCCAACTCACTTTTCCTTTGGCCAAGTTTAGCTTTTTTCGCCTCATTAAACACCTACGTTTCTTTTCAAGATATTTTTGTGACTTCAATCTTAATGGTCCAAGTAAATAAAGTATTTCTTCTTTAAATACGAGGAAATTATTTCATTAAGAGTAAATTCTTTTAAAGGAATTCAGTCTCAAACTTTTAGGTTTTTTATGTTGGTGAATAACTAATTTAAGGTCTATACAAAAGAAAGTAAGTATAATTTATATAAAAATCAATCTAATGTTTTCTTTCTTAACAAAATAGACGTCGAAGTGGAAACACATAATACCATCCGAGGCAACGGCAAAATAAAGTTAAAAGTCCAATATTTACATAGCAAAATGCAAAGTAAATAATTAATATCGGTCCGCATGCTTTTACAAACACGCTGGCAAGCGCTCATAGTTCCTTTGAAGCATTGATTAAATCGAACCAATCGTAACTAATAAGTCGTGTGCTCAATTAGGTACTTATTCAATTAATTACGGCTCTTTTTACCTTACCTCAACAGGCTTTGCTTTACGATAAGCGGTGATATTAAGGAATTTTATTGGATTGTGAAGTTCACTCGTCCGTGATTTAAATAGCGGTACGGATTTAAGTTTGATCGGTTGACGTCAGTTTGGTTACAGAAGTAAAACGATCTATTTGGAGTAAGTTTAGCTTGTGTTATTGTTTGTGTAAATTGATAGAGTAATTTAGTGTACTGAATACAAACTAAGGAAATGTTGGGTATTTAGGTGTAGTATGTTGCTTGTAACGTTTTCAGTGCTATGCTATGCTCAACTGTTGCATAACTTATACGACAGTTTCTCCTAATCTAGCTTGTTTTTTTATTAAACGAAAAGAATTTAGGTATATTACAAAACAACAAATAAATATTTTTTGTAGGTACTTTTCAATTTCAATTTTTAGTGTTGTTTATAGGTCCGTTCTAAAGGTCACCTGTGCTACAGTTTGAAGCCGCGCATCACACTATTATACTTTTTTTTTTGGTAGAGATCTTTGCAGTTACCCTGAGCGCAGGCTTTGACTGCTTCACCGGACTTTTGTATACGACATTATATTTTTGTATGTTTTTACTAAACATCTGTGATTTTACCAAGTCTATCAAATTCAGCACTAATTAAGCGGCCGTCAGTCGTTCAACAGTCTGCTGTAATGAACGACTTTTCCTACAAAGGTTCTCATACAACCTCCACTAGTCAGTCCGAGAGACGGTCCTATTGTCCTCAGCAGAAGTAAACATTAAATACTCTGTAAAGTGTAGTTAGGTATGACTTCCTCGAATTTACTACGTAGTGATTATTTGCATGTAAGTCTCAAAGCTGTTACAAGTGGTAATGGAATTAACTCTTGACAATTTGAGGAACATAATTCGTCTTCTAATTTCGTACAGAAAACTGAATAAAAAGGGCATATAATTGTCGCGTCAACACGATAGTTATGAAAATTTGTGGTTAATTCTTTATTTAACCCGTGAGGAAAGCTTTGACTTAAAAAAAGTTTAAATTCATCATCAATCGACGTCTTTTCTTAAGTGAAGAAGGATATAATGAGAATTATTTTAATATATGTAGGTTCTACTGACGGCAATAGAATTCGCAATTCAATTCTAATTCACAAAATTATAACCACGAACGTAAGCGAAATTGTAATTCGTAACCCTTTGTTCGTTTTTAGGCAACGATAACATGTCCTAACTTAATTGAAATTCAAGTTTCAAGTAATTTATACCAAAATTACGTCAAAGTAATATACTTCGTCTGCGTTTCTCAGCGAAAATTATAATTGACTTAGACTGATGTATTTGACTTAATCCAGTCTGCTTACTGGATTTACGTAATATATTCCCTACTTAGACGAGGATAATATATTCAGTCATCGACTCTGTTTATTAACAAAGATATGTGTTATAATGAACTTTACGATAATACATGTTAGCTACGAATTTATTAAGTGCCCATTTTTCTACTTAATTTTATAAATAAAATTTTTATTTACTCATAACACCTTCTAAATTAACTAAATTAAAACTATATTATTCTCCAAATCATAAAAGAGATCAATCATGTTCAAGCTCGAATACTCAACAAAGATCCCTATTTGTAACAAAATGTGCGAAGTGATAAAAGTCAACATTAAACATCTGACGATCACATTTTCGAACTTCCTCGCTTCGAACATACAGTTCCAATAATAATAACAGTAAGTATGTGTTACGAAAACAAAGGATCGGTTCGTTCATCCTCCATATCTTAACACAATTAAACTGATGGCGCTAATAAAAACTCATTACCATTTAGCACGTAATATTATTATGGCCGCCATTAGACGCGTCGAGATAAGGTCGGCACTAAGACCCTAAATGACCCGAAACTAATGACGTCATCATTAACACTCATAAGGAATTAATTTATTGTGAGTGTGTGTGATGTTTGCGAGGAAACTAAGAATCGAAGATTAGAAAGCTTGCGTAATAATGCTGAATGTTTTATGCGAAGGTTTTACCAATAAGGGTAGAAGTACTGCCAAACCACAATTAAATTTACGCACACATGACGGTTACCTGCACACGCACATAAATAATTATAATAATCCAGCCTATAAACATCTCACTGCTGGTGACAGGCCTCTTCCCATGCTCAATGGTACTTGCCTAGGTTCGAACCTGAAACCTTGTGCATACAAATCCGTTCACTGAATCGCTAGACCACCACACATACATAAGACATGAAATTAAATTCCTAACTTATTTCGACTTTTCATAAACTTTTTTTTTTTTTTAATAGAACCATTACGTTTGACGATAAAAATTTCTACATATTTTGCAAACCTAAGTTAAATTATTTCTTTTAAATAAAAAGCTTTAGAAGAATACAGTTCGCGTAAAATATTTCTTTAAATAGTCGCTCGCGTTAAAAGCAACACGTGACACGTGTAATTAGTGCTTTCATGACATACTTCATGCGACTACAAACAAAAGAACGTTGTTATAAAAAGAAACGTATTTGCTCTAGTGTTTTATGAGTAGTTTTTCATTCACACACACTATTAACACATACGTGTTTGTACAATAAACTACAGAGTAAAATAAACAATATGACACAGAAGTCACCCTTATTCCAATGCACTAAGGTAAATTTTCCAAGTTCCTGTTAAAAACTGCTATGAGCCCTAGCGTACATAACATTTGCTCGTGTAGCTCTGAATGCGCAAAAATGAACCATCGTTTTAGACTGACGAAATAGAGGTTGAAAATTTGACACGTGTCTTCGTTGAAGTCACTTTATGCGGCTTTTCATTTTAAATAATCTGGTTTTCCTTTTGGTGGAGTTTTGTATCACAATATTTAAAAAATAGGATTCGATGTTGGGAAAGTATGAGGTACCTACATAGAAATGCATTACAACATTTTTTTTTTATTTCATTACTTGTTCTATTTTTTTTTCACTTAGTTACTATAATTATTTACTGTGGTGATCAATGCTCGTGCCTTCTCTATATGGGAAGAGGCCTGTGCCCAGCAGTGGGACGTCTATAGGCTGGATTATTATATTATTATACTATATTTACTGTGTCTTGTATAAAAAATAGCATCCATTTTGTATCCTACGCATAAAAAATCTATTTACACCATCAAAGATTTTGAGCACTACACCAATTTTCTGTTACCAAATCTTGGGAAAAGACGTTTCACCGAAAATATTCTAGCCGTTTCTCTAGGCACCGTAGAATCTCGTTTGTTTTCTGTTTGCGGTACGTGTGAAGAAGTGTTTACTTACATTCACATATTTTCGTGAGTCGACAAGGCATCTCTTTGACCGCCTACCCTCCGCAAAGCTAAGAGTCACTCGTATTTCACGAAGAATTTTAAAGGATTCTGTTTAACATTTTCAAGCAATTGTAACTTTAACGTCTATTTTTAGATTTCGTTGGTTTTTATGAGCTGTAGAAATTAACTATTCCACGCAATTTCACATGTTCAAGTTTAAATAATTGGACACACAACGTTCAACAATTAAAAACTAGTTCTTGCTTTTAAAGTAGTGTTAAAGAAACAAAAATTTTATATTTAAAAATAAAACTCATATTTTTAAATAAAGTCAACATACATATATATACCATCATTAGCAATAAAAAATCCTAAATCCAAGCAAATTGTTTAATTATTTAATAAAGGAGCACAATGATCTAGCTAAGTTTTGAGCTGGTCAGATCCAAAGATGACACTGACACGAAAATAGGTAATACATGATAAAATTACAGTTTTGTTTGGTATCATTACAACATACACCATACATACATAGGTTCATATATATTATACATAGGTTCGTATAGTCTACAGTGTAAACAATATAAATCATATATTTATACATGTGCAACTTTAACTTCCTCGAACAGAAGGGATAAACCAATTTACAAAAAGTTCTGACATCGGACTAGGTCGTGTCAACCCCAAAGTGCGTCGAACATTATCAATTATTCTTAACTGGCCGCATAGAAAGGTTCCTAGTACTTATTTATTTAAATAAAGAGCGTCAAACAGTGTACGGAATTATAGGCCAGCAATAAATACAAAAATACATAATAATAAAAAAATAGTAAAACTAAATTTGCTATTAAATTATTTATTTATTTCAACAAAATATCTGATTTGATTCCAATGTTTTTATAATCTTTAATTCTAATAAATGAGGCAACGTCGCCGGCGAACTGTTTTGTTCGGACAGTAATAATTTTATTAATAGAAAAATAAGTTTCTATACAATATCACAAATTCCTGTCTAGACGATTGTAATATTTTATTTACGTTAAATAAATGATAGAATAATATTTTATCTACGATTTAAGTACTAATGGGACATATTTTATAAGCAAAATGATCGGCAGACATCGAAAGTAATCGCTAACAAATTCTTCTCATGCATGACATATTACATTTTTTATTGTAGCTAAGTGAAGGCAAATACTTTTTGCCTTCAAAGTTATGTTCATTCAGAAATCACTGCTTATTAAACACAATTTATTGCAATAAAAGTGCTTTATTTAGATTTAAAGTTCAACGGTCTACGGCTTA
The DNA here is from genome assembly GCA_905146925.1 of Autographa gamma. Taxonomy (NCBI): domain Eukaryota; kingdom Metazoa; phylum Arthropoda; class Insecta; order Lepidoptera; family Noctuidae; genus Autographa; species Autographa gamma. The sequence continues at coordinate 7,660,789 of LR989858.1, forward strand.
AGTTATTTAGTCGACTTAATTCTTAGCAAACGAGTACTAAATGAACTCTTAAACTTGTATTTTTATTTAAGTTCGAACAGTAATTGGGTCTATTAGCTGACATAATTGACTGAACTTTTGACATTGATAATCTGATGAACCGATTTTAATGAATCGATAACATAATCAAATCAATCAACCTAGGTATCTTATTAGGTACATTGGGAGTTCATTAAAAATCTAACGTAATTGGCATCGGATAGTTTATTTCACCTAGCAATCGAACCACAATTAGTTTTTTGCTTGTTTATTGTTCTAAACCTTTATATATATATTTTTTTTTATTTATACAATCTGTTACTCATTTTGTAAGTCTGTCTGTTTGCTTTTCAAATCTTCAGTATCTATACATTGAAAAAATCCTGTTTCCTAAATAATACATACATTTAGTTCACCTCTTAATTAATATGCAAATAATATATGATTACATGCATAAATGAAAAACTAAATATAAAATAACCATACCTAAAAAACAGTGAGAGTTAAATTCGCGGGTAAATAAATAATGACCATTAAAAGCGCTATGAGTTAACGGCAATTAGTAACAGTCACACGCCATTGGTTATTCTGGAAATAAAACTAACCTTATACAGCTGGTCTTTGCAGAGAACCACCAATCAGAATGTATACAGAGAAACAAAGACAAATACAGGGAATATCAAACGGTGAAAGCGAAACAAAACAATAATTTCACAACAAGCATTTTGCAGCAAATATCGAGATGAATTCATCTGACGACAGAATACAAAATGCTTATAAAACTAAGTGAGGCGTAAGACAGTCTCTTCGGAATATTCCACTATGCATTCCTAACGAGAATGCATTGACAAACCTTCTTGTTTAATCTTCATGCTCATAAGCTTCTCCAAACAAAGCGAAAACTTATCAATTTTAGAGCAAAGTCCCCGAGGAATGGATTAGATGAAAACAGAATTGTTAATTCTGCTTTTGTTGGTACATGTTTGTCAAAGATTTTGTGTAGTCATTACTCCTTGGATAATAAAATAAATCATGTAGATTATTGACACTATAACCGTGAGGTAACATATTCCAAAATGATAAAAAAAAAATATGATTACCTACACATAAATTTAAATGTAAAGAGAGTTGTTTTCTATGAAATTGACATGACGACACCTCTGAGGTAGGCAACGGCCTACTTTTGCTATAGTTTCGTAGTAAGTACATTACAAAAATACTTTTTCAGTTTCCTTAGTAATCGCTTATCAAGTATGCAAAAAAACAGTCAAATTGATATATTCCTCATTTAAAATTCGGTTAAAAAAAAGTAACCGCGATATTCATTGCAAATAATATTAAACCGTGAATCGACAAGGGACTTAATTTTTCCGAGCTAACAAAGCGTAGGTATTGTTTTACTAACAAACCCTGATACATAACGAAGGAAAGTCTCAAACAAGTCGCAGGCAACGCAATAATTTTAGAAGCGAAATTACGTCATCGCCTCGGGTGTAAACTTTGGTACAGTACCGAAGACATCTGCAGTAGTATTGATCTGCCTTATCTTGATTACTCGACACCGAAGCCAAAAGGGTAACGTTTTCTTTTATTTATGTGCACATATTTTCTATGCCGCTGCCAAAGCATTATTGTTCAAAGACACGACTTCTTCGGATCAAACAATGGGGCTGTTGCTTTGAATCTCACCTCAGATTTTTAAGGATGAGAACAGATGTATGCTGTCCTTTACTGTCGTATGTAAAAAGAAAGAGTTGAGAAGTTTGTTTACGAGTACCTGCAAAAATGTTTTTTTTTGGTTTGCGAGGTTCATTTTATTTAAAATAATTCAAGCATTCTCTGATGTTACATTAACTTTTCTTTTAAGTTTTAAAAGCTTTTATGAAATTAATTAAGGCCTTTTAAAGCAAAAGGTTAACAAAAACGTGATTCAATACTTTTATTGAAAATTTTAATAACTCGTTTATTTTGTTTATTTACCATTCACCAGACTAGTTACTGTTTTGTTTATTTTCAAATCTCTCTAAAAAAAGGCCAGCTTTGCCATCTCAATCTGAGTTTTCCTAACATCGTACCCAAACCTTACATCGTTTTGTCACGGGAAAATCTTTCAGGATTGTCTTCGTAAGCCTCTGGTCAAGGAATATTCATGGGTTACCCTTACTTGTCTTTCCCCTTGTCTCTTGGTTTTATGGGATTTGTTCTTGAATTATAAGGCTAGTAAATTAAACTATACACTAACTCGATTATTTTTTGTCGTAAATATTTATTTAAGACAAATACGTAATTTCGGCAAAGATGGGTTGTGATATTCCTGAAATAGATTATAATCATTATTTTAATATTAAATTCTTATTTCAATTCCAAGTTTGCAATATACCATACAGTAACCGAGCAAGTTTACATACCCACTTTTATTATTTCCACTGACTTCAAAACTAAAACACTAATAAACGACAACAGTTCGAACACAAAACTAAAACACACTTCTCCACAATCCACATAAAGTTCATTTTCCATTAACAGAACTATTCTCCGTGTTTTATAGCCGTGCCCATCAATAATGCAACGTACACTCGCAACATTTAACCCTTCGGGATTCTGCCCCTAATTAACTTGGGTCCACGCTACCACTGCGATATTACGAATGCAAAGCCGGTGTCAAAGTCTGAACAATCAAAGTAATAATGATGGTACGCACTGAATGAGGTGTGTCTCTTACTTCAATTAACACAGACAATTTGTGTAACTGATTTTTGTGGAACGAAATCAATTGTTTAAAAGCCACACTGGCAAGTGATGATAAACATTGTGTAAGTAAATAAAGTTAATTAAAAAAAGTATTTCGAGACACATAAAAAAAAAATATAGATCAAAATAATTTAAACAAATACTTTTTTGCTTTCATTTCAAGTTATCCTTCCAAATTTTTTGTTCATAACCACACAAGGGACAATATCTTTACCTAAATTATCAAAATGAATTCATGCATACATACATTACGCACGTCAGATCACAATAAACTGCTCACTAGTTAAATGGGGATATGCCCACGATTTATCATTTTCCACTGACTTGCCCAAAGGCTATCCCTTTTATCTATAGCCCTTTCCAGTAGCCCGAAAGAATAATTCTTTTCTCTCAATCCAACCAAGAATTTGATAAGCGAAGCCTGAAGCCTTTAAAAGTATTGTGCTGAATCTAAAACCGTTTTCCATTAACCCTTATTTGAAGCCTAAAATGTTTATACTGTTAAACATTTTTAATGGTCTCATTGTGTAAAAATATAACGTAAAATGTGATAATGGAGGGTTTATAATATAAATGAATTTTTATTATCCGAATTATGAAAATATATTTTATATTATTTATTTGTAGATAAGCTTTTATCATGAGTATTTTTTGTCTGTGTTTGCTTTTTCTATTATGGAGCCATAACAGATATCGTAAAGTAATAAATTCATTTTTTATGACTTGTTGCTTGCAATTATAGGTTCTACAAGCTATATTTGCAAGAATGCTTTCTGTAAGCAATTAAAGTAACAATTCAACTTTAAATTGAAGACTCAATTTATTTTCTGTTTTATCAAGTTTCAATGTCTACAGACCAGCTGACGGCATGCGCTGCGAAAGCTTTATGAAAATATTGGATGTATTGCGAACATGTATTCAAAAATATTTATCACCTGCTCTAGGGAAATATTTTGAAGCACCTAGATCTCTTCAGTATGTTCTACTTGAAATTCGTAAAAGTTTCACGTCTTAGAAATTTGTAACGATATTTCGAACACCTTTTTTCGGTAAATAAAGCAGTAAATAGGCATTTATTATTATACTTAACTTAAGATTTATGTAAAAGGATTGGTACCACATTAGAATATTTTAATATAGGTATGTATTTTGCTCATGAAGAGGCCTATACCCGACTATGGGTGACTACAGGCTGAAGAAGAAGAAGAAGAAGAAGAAGAAAAAGAAGAAGATAATATTTTAAAGGACTCGTTTAGTCTTTGAATGGGAGATTTTGTCCACTTATTTTAAAATGTATTTCCAGATTTTGTTTGGAAGCGTTAAGTCGTGTCCCAGACAGTGCTTATAGTACATCGACCGCACAGCTTACGGATCAAGGTTCACACGCTATACACAATTGTACGGAATCACATATTAATATTCATTAACAGACGCTAAAATATTAAGCACAATGAGTACATAATCCTGGCCTGTGTGCCGTGTGTTCATATGGAGCCGTACCCAACAACGAAATTTGCAATTTTTGCAATGCAAATGCTGACTGCGTACAATATATTTAAGTGAAAACGTAATTAAAACTGAACTGTTATTTTGTTTTGTTATGCCTGGTAGCGTTTTAATAGGTTTAGCTAATGTTTATTGCTGTAGTTTGGTTTCTTTATGAAATGGCTAGATTAGTATATTTTTTTGCAGCTATTTTTGTAAATATACCTTTATTTAACAGGTTAAATTGAGTATCCTTAGAAGTTGTTCGGTTATAATCTTTCTTTACGATGTCTTAACTAATTTGCTGGGGCCCAATTCCGCTTTTTAAAGTCAGTGGATGGCAGGTTAATGAACGTTTCAGGGTATACGTAACTTTCGTATTCAGATGATTTTAGTTTAGTGACAAATGAACACCTACTTGCAACTATTGTCATGGGAGGATTACAGGATCTGAATACGAAAATAAGGCACAATAACAAGTACACTGGAACGTTCTTTAACCTGCCACTTGCCACCCACTATCTTTAAGTAAAATAAATAAATAAAGTAAAAAAATAAGTAAATAAATAAAATAAATAAATAAGTTAGAGGAATCAGGCCCCAGAAATGGTGTAATTGAAGCAAAGCTTTTGTTACGTCTTCGTGAGCGTCAATTGAATAATACTATGAGGTTATAAACAGTTTAAATGAAATCATACAATGCTCGGGATCTCAGAGTCTCGCAAAGGAAAACCATCTTTAGAGATTTTCCTCCGCATTCAATAGTTTTCCGTAACTACGTAAGTATGTCAAGCGCATTCTAATGAATTAAATTTTCTTTAGACATTCGTATTCAAGCCACGGAATCATTTCACGCATGCAGTCTTTTAGAACATCTCAGTAAGTGATTTTGTTCAATGACACAAAATAGGAACATTTTGTGACTTAAATATTCATAAACGATGTCGCTTAGAGTGCTCCAAGCATGACAGCTCTTCAGTTGTTTTGAGCAATCAACATTTCACAGGCAATTGCGGTCGCCAACGATTTGTGTAGCGGTATGTATGTTACATAAAAAACTTTTATAAAAACCGTAGGTTGAGTGTTAGTATATTCAGCGTTTAAAAATGTTGGCTTCATTTTCAGAAATTCAAATGCGTACCTTAGTTTACCGCGACTGAACGCGGAACTTTTCACGCGTGCATATGAAAATTGTTTTATGTGTTTTGTACGCTATAATTTCCTTGGTAAAGCGCTTTACTTGAAGTAATTATAAAAAGGGGATTTAGTTAACAATGGCCTTTGAGATACAAAAAGTGAATGGACGAATGAAAGCGGAGAACCGTTTGGTAAAGTGGAATTCCCGTTTGAAACGTCTGTACAGACAACGGCATTTAAACGAACTTAATTTGCGGGAATTTGCGATGTAAATAAGGAATTGTTTAATGACCTAAAGTCCGTTCAGACATTTAAAAAGAGGGAAATGAGCCTTTCAGAGTTATCGTTATGACGAGGACACTTATTAATAGGGGAAAGGGCTTTATTTTGCCAGTCCTATCAGTCTTCGAATATTGTTCATTCAGTTTATTTATCAAGCACTTAAACAAGATAAAAAATCATTAAAAGAATTTTACCTATCAAATTCATGTGATGAAATCATATACTAATTTCCACAACTAAAAAACTGTTAAGAGAAAAAATTGTTTAAACAACAATTGAAAACATAGGTTAACTTTTAAAAGCAGTCGTGTAAAAACCACCACTTCTTAAATAACATAAAACTCCAGAAATAAATAAACAAATCTAATTGTTGGTTAAACACGACAAAACTCGACTGTAAGCGAAATTCACTTCAGAATCACATTAGGATAAATTGAACATTTCAAACACGGACTCAACATAAACAATTGATTTGACAATCCCAACATTCATTACGTTAGCGTAGCTTAAACGTAAATTGTTGAAACCGTAGAGTAAGAGTTGAACTATAGAGTGCAAGTGTCACTTAAAGCCCATTGCGTCGAGTGTCAGCACATGTTTGGCTATATGTAGTACATTTGTTTACTGATATATGACATTTTCCGTACACCAACAGACTTTTATGCAAAAATATTGTTAGTTCCGCCCACGGAGCAAATACAAAGAGGAGACGGCCTAAGCTACCAGGCACAAGACTTCAACCAGGCACCGACGTCATCATGTGGGCGTGGCCTAACTCGTTGACATGTTGACATTCATCGGGTGTATAGTTGTTTAAAAAATCGAATTTTATTGCAAAGCTGAGCTAAAACATGAGGTGTTGTGTTTTAAATTGTAACAACTACACGTATAGACGTTCAGATGCTAAGGAGAGCATCTCATTTCACCTATAAGTAATGTTATACGTAATTTTCTTGAAGATATTCTAGAAAAGTCTCTTAGTTTGGCGATTCCAAGCATAATTCTATCGAACACTAGATGGCGACACTCGAAATCATAGAAACTAAACACATTTAGGTATGTAGAGATCACTTGTATCATTTTTTAATAATCATATGTTTTAAAATTTGATAGATATTTATTTTTAAAGGTATTTAAGTATGGTCAAAATGTTATTATTGTAGTTTTTAAATTATTTTTAAATAGGCCGCCATCTATGGGCAAAAAACATAAACAACCGAATACAGGGCCGTAATTAGAATACAATTATTTTACTGAAGCTACCGCGGATATCTCTTACATGGAAAGTACTTGGATAATTTGATACACTGGAAATAAAAAGACCATATCCTATAAGCTAAATAATTTATCTACAATAATTTATTTTACGTAATAGTATGGTAGTTGTTTAGTTAATTTAAAGTATTTATACTCAACTACTTTATTAAGTTCAATATTAGATACTGATACTCATATGTTCTAGATTTCCTTCTGATAAAAAGTAAGACAGCAATGGATTGTACGTACGTGTAAATGACCAATTCAAGCATTATGGTATGCAAATAAGAAGTATTTGTTTATTCCAACATTGATGATAAAGGGTTGTTTTTTTGTAATAATTTGTTTTTTATTAATTCTTCCGCTGAAATCAGTACTTATTACCTACCGAAATTAATGGTTATGGAAGGATTGTCACGTAAACGAAACGTGTGTGTGTGTTTTTTCCTAAAAGAACTCTGTTTGCTATCTTCATAAGATTTTTTAGCCAAATCAAGTCATTTCATTATTATAGAAAATCTAATAATCTTCACTCATCAAAAAACATTTTATACTAGCATGTTTAATTAAACTATTTAAAAAAGAATACCCATTAACATAGATCAAAAATGTAATTAAAAATATTGCTCTCTGATACGAAAATTCTGAGTACGACCCTAACATCTTGCACTTTGCGACGTCTATTGGCAGATAGTTGCGTAATTTCAAAATTAAATCGAGATAACGAGCTAATACTTTTGCTATTGACCCGTAGATGGAAAAATTAAAAGTGGGCGGGTTCTTCCTCCCCCTCACCCCGCAAATTGTCACGCGTTGTTTCATAGGAAAATCTTATTACGACATCTCCTCTTTGTATTTGCTCCGTGGTTCCGCCATTGTTAGGTTTTGACATAGTTTTATTCAAACGGCACTCTTTGTTTTGATACTATATTTTGTACGACGTAACTAGTACATACTAGTGCTTGCGATTCATACCCTGATAGGCGCACTCTAGGTTCTTATCTTTACTCTAAGATAGACACTTCATTTTAATGCCACTTTGTATAGAGTTTCCCAGTTGACTTAAATGAATTTAAGTTTAGGTAAACTCTCTTTATAAGACATCTGAATTGTAAAGTGTTGCAGCGAAGTTATTTATGTATTTTCTGTGAAGTTATGTGTGGTATTAAATGTTATTCTTGTTTGTAATATATTCTTGTCGTATAAATGTATTAATTTGCAAAGTATAAATAATGAAACAGGTATATTTGTGATTGAAAATAAGGACACAAATAAGCAGAAAATTAAGATTATTAATTTAACATAGCAACAAGTAAAAATAAAAGTAAAATTCATAAAATCAACTACACAAAAGAATTATATTTATGCAAGTGTCGTATCAAAACGTAAGATACCATGACAAACATTGCCGGCAGAATGATTTACCAATCAGGTGAATATGGACCAAATTCCATTAGAAGCACTCATTCAGTTTCATTTAATGGTCATCAATGAGGCATCCAACTATTCTTTTTCCATTTTGCGGGAATATTTTTCCATCCTATTCTCATATATTTATAATAGTTATGTCAGCCTGATATCAACCAATTACGTAATACAATTTTCCCCCGCGATCCCCGTTCATTTAGCTACGGCCCTATCAAGCGACATCTCCTGCGATGAGTTGAGCTAAGAAGCTTTACCTCATCTTAATATTGTCAGTATATGTCGCCTCATACATTATTTAGTCGTACGTAATCTCTGGATTGATCTCAAGATTGAATTGTGACATTTCTTTACAACATTACCTTAAAAGCATTATAAAGGGTGTGTTATTTGAGCATAAAGGTTTTATGTTTCGTTCCAAGAAATTAAGCTTAAATAAAAGTGCCGATGTGTTAAATCGGGAAAAGTATGCATTTATGGAAAGCCGTTTTACTTTATGTTTTTATCGCTTATTTTGTATCTTGTGAACGCCATTGTTACATTGAGTGTTGGAGAAAATGGGTTTATCAATATTGTAACTTTTCTTTTTTTAAAACGAATGTGATGACAAATTCTGTTTTTTTTTTTAATATTAATTAACGATTCCGTATTTAAGGCAATACTAATCTACTATACTATAAAAAAAAGTCTAACACACAATAAAAAATACTTATCCCAGTCTTCAAAAGAACTAAAAACTCTTTTATTTATTTATTTATTTAATAAATATGGAGGACTAACAGCTAATAAAAACAGGATAATAATGGAACAACAAACAGTAAGCCAATTACAAGTCCTCACGTTTAGAGCCAGAAACAACAAAAAACTCAAGTGAACATTTTGTGAACAGGAAACAACATAAAAAAAAACTACGTACACATCTTAATATGGTAAAGGATAATTCACATTAGTACGATTGTCCCATTGATAGGTACATTACAAAAATGACACATTGTTGAAAACATATATTTAAGAATGTTAAAAATATCTTCTTATCTCTTACCGCGGATTGTAAAATCGGATACATGTGCATTCGTTACCACTTCAAACAAAGTTGTTTTAAAAGTGTTCGGGAAATGGGTCGCTGTTACCTGCAGTCAATAAGATACATTACTTACGTAATACTGCTGTCTTAGAAACCTAGTAACACTGCGCCATTTTATTTTGTCTTCTAATTTATTTACTACTGGTTTGTAAAGCTTTGAGTGTTTGCTTTACATAATTTATTTTTTTGTGAATAAACTGAAGTACGTATAGAGTTCTTACTGATTTGAATAAAAATGAACTTATCGTGTGTAAAGAAATTTGTAGACGCAAATACTTATAGTGAAAAAGCTCTTTTATTAGATATGAAAATTCAGATCCTTATTTTTTGTGTTCTTTTATTCAATTTCTTCTTCAACACTATTCGGTATAAATAGAACCAAAAAACACAATAATATAAAACAATACCTTACAGTGAACGTAAGAACACAATAATAAAGAACGTACGTGTTCACTCGACGAGCCTGAACCCACGACCTTTGGAACATGACAGGTATCCCAGTAATCTAGACAAACGGTTATCGAAACTCAGCTATTTTCATTCCTAGGTAAAGGCCATACATTCAGGAAAGAATATAGATACGGCAGGAGTAAGGTTAAATAAATTTTCTTCCATCTTGTCTCATCCTAAATTATATAGGGAACCGGCTCCCGAACTCGACGAATTTAAGTTATTACCAGTATATTACGTAAAGTGACTGCAAATATACCACATCCATTATCAATTTAAATCTATTACCTTAAACTATCACGTTGCATGTTTATAGTAATAATCCTAAAATCTCATAAAAAAAAAGTTTTGAGTCTGCTTGCGACCACGGCTCGTATAACCCAGTCGTAACGACAAGCCCAAAATTATTCCCGTGAATTATTTTATTCATTTAACTCTATTCATACATAATCAATATACTTATATCTTATATGTACCAGAATTGTTGGGATTGATCTACTGACAACGAACACAGTTCGACAACTGGGAATGCTTATGGTGTACAATCGCTTTTTGATTCTCGAAATTGTATTAATTAATAATATAATTATTTATTATAATATATCTCGTCCATCTTAAATATTTGGAAAATTACGGCATACCTGAAATACATCCAATAATACGTCAGCGGGAATTCTGTTGAAACGTTTTGTTATAATTATTCATCATGTTCCTATATTGTGGTTTGATCTATTTAGTGGTTTAGTAAACCTGTGCCTGTAATATGAGCTCTTAAAACAGACTTGTTGTTGTGGAGCAAGAAGCGCACTATATACTACTGAATAATTAATTGTTATGAAAAAATATTTTCTGCTACATAATAAGCAATAACCATTCGAACAATTTGCTGAATTTATATTCAAACATAGGTGGTGTATTTTAATGGTTAAATGTCATATAAAATCCACTTTGGTAGTCTGCTACATTACCCATAGCTTCAAATATGTGTACAAATGTGCACGAGACTGTGTGAATTAATCAGATCATATTTATAAGACCACTAGGACAGCACGGATTATATTTTTCGAGAAAGAGAAGAAAGTCCCATTATACTATCACCCTTAAAAATATCCCTGACAAAAATGGGAAATGAGTAAAAAGAAAAACCATGGAATCTAACTGTAAATTAAATGAAAGCGTTTCTTAAACGTGTGATAATAAATAAGAGGGATAAGTCACCTTTTGTCCGCTTTCTTGTTTCTATCCATTTCTCTACGGATAAAATACGTGTAGTTGCATCCAACAAAAGCTGTTTAAAAGGTTTTACTCGTTTCCGCCACGGTTTGCACAACGATTGAATACTAAATTACGGCCACCAAAAATATGGTATTGCCGTGAAATATGTGTTTACCCTTACGATTGAAACGAGTTGATAAAGTCGGTCTCGCTGTGTTCATATTTTCAGTTTTTTTACGTTAAGCTACATATATCATCAGTGTTCGTGTTTCTTTTATGGTGATTAAAGAACTACTATGATTTATTCACGTTTATAGTTCAGTATATTGTTAGAATTTCGTTTTATTCTTACAATTTACCATACAAACCATTGCAGGATAAGACCACTGAAATTTAGTAAAGAAAATAATTACAGAAAGCAGTTGCCTCGTGATAAAACGGTTGCGTTTTCAGCTGGAGGTTGGATTACCGCTAGAGACAGATAAGAATAAGAATAAAATTGTTTTCATAAGATTTATAGTATTGCCTTAGAACAACAATGAAACTATTACGACATAATATTTTAGTTATATGCAATTAGTATATACGTTTGTGTATACCTAACATTGTAGCTTAAAAAAAGTTGTTTGTTCATTGAAACTGAAGAACTCATTTTTGTTTTGCCCAAACTCATTTTTTTTTTTTCTAAATAACAGTTGGTAAATGTGAAGAGATTTGTTTAAATTATTTTTTAGGAACGAAACGCATAAGATATTCGATGGGTGCACTTATTACGCTCACAGGTGTACCTTTGAATGGTACAAAGAAAGAACAAAAAACCGTCAGGCTTTATTAAAAGTAAGTGATATAATGGCAGTCGTTATTGGCATGCGCTCAGTTAACTGCGCCAGATGCACCGAAGAGCCGAGTGTTAGGGCCCACTAGCATAACTTAATATAAGTTTTGCCTTTGTACATTTGATTTCATTGGTTGCCATCGCCATTTTTGAATATTTGATGAAATAGTTTTCAGATTTCAGAAGGTACAAGCATTATTTGAAGACTTCATGTATCATTTTTTTTAATTCACAGGGTATCATAAACAATGTGCATTTTTTTCTTTTAGTATTCCACAAGGAATACGTATCATGTTTATACATATTTACCCTACTTTTTATGTGCTTTAACTAAAATCTACCTTCTAATCTACCAAGATTGGAAGGTAGATTTTAGTAAGTTCCGTGATTGAAACCAGATACTTTAACTCACAAGTATTGAATACTATACGCGTTAAAACAAAGTAAATTAAGCACAGCTGCGGACTGAACCATTTATCTGACGTTTTGCAAGTTGGAATAGTTGAGTCGGTCGCTGACAAGGATGAATCAATAACAACCCGTTGGTTTACGGAATAGAAAGGACGATGACATTGTAAGATGGGCTTCAAGCTTTTGTTTCGAAATCTGTAGATGTTTTTATGGTTACTGTTGGAATGTTCTGATTTATTGAAAAGTATTAATAGTAGCTATCTGATCTGTGTCTCATTGAAGTATGTATGTATGTTGTAGACTAATAAGCAGTCGCAATCGTTTTGAGATACTGTGTGTTTGAAATTTAGATTATTCTGGAGCAATTTTTTTGGTTGACTCGTAGAGAATGCCAAAGGCATTTTCTGGCTGCATTTAGTTTAAACAAATATGTAAAGTAATCCGTGGGAAAATCCGCTCAAAACAGTTTTAATTTTAATACTAGCGCACATACTCCAAAAGGGTTATGTTATACTAACTGTACTGTCGTGCCTACTTGCGACATAACGACACACGACTATAAAATATCTTCACGAAAAGTTTCCTAGCTCGTCAGACAGACGACAATCCTCGACCAAACACACATTTAAAACTTAATCAAGCGTAATTTCCCTAGCGTCCACAACTTTGTACATTCTCTTTACAAAATCTTAATGCCAAAAACCTTATTTAGTACTAAGCTTTAAAAACTCTGCTACGTAATATCAAAGCCAAGAATTCACTTCGGAAACAATAGGTCTGTCGGCACTTGTTTACGGTTTGCGGAAACGTATGGATTAAGCGGTTTGCAGTGCAGTGCGCGCCTGAAACTGAAGATAAAACAATATGATCATTATAGGAATTAAGTACGGTATATTTGTCTTATGGGTGTTTTCATAAGTTTACACCTATTAAAGGTTACGTTATCTTACTTTGTTGAATTATTTAATAATTCCAGCCTATAAACGTCCCACTGTTGGGCACAGGCCTCTTCCTATATAGAGAAGGCACGATCATTGATCACCACGCTTGCTCTTTGCGGATTGGCGATTTCAGATCCCAATTTTGGAATCCAGGTTTCCTCACGATGTTTTCCTTGACCGTTAGTCAGAAGTGTCTTAGAATAATTAAGAAAGTACATATAACTTTGAAAAGTTACATTGGTACTTGCCCGGGTTCGAACCTGCAACCTCGTGCATACAAATCCGTTCATCGAACCGCTGGATCACCACGACTTCATCATGAATTATTTTACCAATCATTTACTGATAGGTCTATTTACTAGCCATCTGTTAACCTTTTACTGCTACACCATCGAACCGATTTTAATGAAACTTTATGTGAGCATGATCTTCATAAGTGGATATAGGTTACTTTTTGCCGCGAAAACCGATACATACGCGGGCAAAAGCTAGTCAAAATTAAAAAAGCCAACTGTGTTCAACTTCAAGTGTGCAATATTGGTACCTGTATTTAAAAACAACAATATTGTTGACTGTTCTCGTAAAGTTGATAAAATCTACCGTTTGACTTGGTTCCTCGAAATTGTAACATTATTCGATATCGTTGTTCAATGTTCAGTTTTACAAAAGGAAGAACTTCTCAATTCGGATGTTTGTTTTTAATTTATGTATGTTCCGAGATTGCAACATCGGTAATGAAGGTTTTGTTTAATTCTATTTTTTATCGAATATGTATGTTATTGCTGTTCTGCTAAAGTTGTTCAGTAGAACGAAATCCAACAAGTTTGAGAAATGTAATTAATATTTTCCTGAGTTTCTGTTATTTCAGGTTTGTTTATACACACGAAACCGGGTTACTAGAAGTTAGTTTGGAGATAATAAATAATACAGTAAAATCGCAATGTTTTTTAATAAAACTACTGAACATGTAAATGAAAAATTACCTTCCTTTAGCCAACGAACAAGCAGTAATTTTAAATAATCTGGTGAGTATAAATTAATATTCGTCCCGTATGATACATGGTTATATTCGTTGCATACGTGCCAAGAGAAAACGAAAACCCTAGCTAGCTGTAGTTGGAAAGCAACGCAAGCTTGAATAGGGTGACGTCACATCCGAGAAACAATGGTGGATATACGTCACTAGTCCACTTAACTCGAGCCACTAGTTGTATACAGCGAAGATGTGAAGGTAAATATTGCAGTTGTAACTAGTGATAAATATTGTGTATTTACTAGCGTTTATAGATTAGTGGACCACATTCCTAAATATTAAATAAAGATAAAAAAAAACATAGGGTCTACATAAGGGCTAAGTATGAAGTACAAAGCAGTAAGTATTAGTTACACACATTTGTTATGAATATATATCTATAGATTTAAAAGATTAAGGGAACGAAGGACCACTTTTCACAGATACCAAAACTGCAATTCATTGTGTTGAAAAATGAAACAAACAAAGCAGTTTAAGGAAATGAGTAGGCAACTTTCCTACACGTGAGTGTCGAAAAAGAGGCTGCGAGATTACGCAAAATATATGGCCAGAGATCACACGATAACATTTTAAATTTGGAATAGCTTTTTTTGTATATTGAGGTGAGTTTGGAGGAAGATTATCGTGGCAGATTGCAAATGTTTTCCCGACTCTCTGGTAAAAAGAAAATACTAAGGGGGTTTTAGTCAGTAATGTAGCGTGCCACTAAATGTTCCCTATAGCAGAATCATCAGGATCTTGAGGTCCTAAATTATTTTTATCCACTCCAACAATATATGTCTATAAATATAAATATATGATTGGTTCACAGTTCCGCAAAGGCGTCTTCTCATAGAGTTAAAGGTATGAACAACCTTAATGGTTTTAGCCGGACCCTTAGACTGTTACTCGGGGCAACGTTAGTCTCCAATACCCGATGACTTTAGTGCACAAGCAACTACCGCCATACAACCTGAAATAGCTTCCTACATTGTTGCTGACTAAAGTCGACGGGTATCGGACACTTGCGTCACCGAGTGCGGACAAAATCTGCTAAAATCACCAAGTTGAAACTTTCTCGGAAACCAGATCGGAACACATTCCAATCTTACATGGTACTGCTATGCGTACCTATTTCAGACGCAGATCTACGTATAGGAGCACAAAAACGCACCTCTGAATAGACAGGCGTCACTATTCGTAAAACAATGGTCGTTCCACGTCCCGAGTCCACTCAACTCGAGTCACCACGTTTTTCAGTGTACCGAGGAGGTCCTTTAACACGTTCATGTCGTGTCAGCGAGCTTGCGACTTGTTCGAGTATGTCGTTGTCCGTAGCCGGACAGCTCCGCATTAAATTAGGATATACGTCTACCGAAAGCGAGCCCGTAAATTAGGATTTTTTTCATATTTACTGCTAGATAATGTCGGGTATTTGGGTGTTTTGTGACTTTATTTTAGGGTTACATTTTATACTAAATGATTCACTGATTTCGTGCTTCTAAAATTACACTTCAATTAAGTATTTAAGCTGAAGGGAGAAATGGCTATTTCTATGAATTTTCAGTGCAAATTCAGACAGTAACGAAGGAAAATTTCTAATTGAACACAATAACTGTATTGAGTTGAAAATGATTTATTTCGTGCGTGGGCAGCAAGTTACTTAGTTTCCTTAGTTAACCAAAATTCACAATAATGACTATCAGATAACTTTATCTTGAATCAGCATTAAGTACCAAAATAACTTCAGTTCATAAATCAAAATGGGTCTAAAAAAATACTACATTTTTGTTATTTGTTCAGCTTCCAATGGTCAGCCACCCTTATCAAGGGTCGGGTAATCTAAGCGGTAGCTACAAAATTTTCTGGAAAAGGTCCCAAATTTGCCCACTGACGAACCGAGGTCCGAATTTGGTTTCGTCAGATCTAATATTTGTCAGATCGGAACCTGGCATGAGAGTTGCGAACTTTTAAATTGTTTGTCATTTACTCTTTAAATGGACCTAACGTATCTGTCTATATGTGGAACCTTTGTAATTAATTTTGGGATATCAATATTTATTATTGACAGTGTTTAAATATACTTTTGACGAAATGTCATGTTTGATGGTAGTCAGGAAGTTTGGTCATCTTTTTATATGATGATAATCATCATGTACTTCATATAATTTTGTTGTAGCCTTTACATATTATTGAATTTTCAATAATACGAACAAATACCTCACTTCCGTAGGTGCTACCCTAATTTGAATATTGATGTTAAATACATAATCCGTAGTAAGCTGTAACACATAAGCTAAGTTTAACATAGTGCAGCCATTAACAAACCTGCATTTTTTAGTACGTACATGAAACAATTCCGGCCATTTGTTTTTCCGACGCGTTTTTGAATGAATAACGACAAAACGCTGTGGTCACAGCTTGGGCATTAGCATATCCCGTAATACCGGGATTTTTTTGGGTATTGTTACACGTTACCGCTATTTTATTGGTCGGTCATTGATTACCTTGCAAAAATCTTAGAAAAGGCTGCAAGAAATTTAGGTCTTAGTAAACAGGTTTTTGTAATTTAAGTATCCAGTTCTTCTCCTCTTAACTTATTAAACAATTAACATCTTTATAAATGCAGGAAAAGGTGGCGAGGCGACTTGGACATTTACTTTAAGAACTGGTGGCGCGAGACAAGGACCAATGGAAGGACTTGGGGAGGCCTTTGCTCAGCAGTGGAACAGTATAGGATAAGAAAAAAACTGCAGGTCTTGTTTGCATGAAACTTGGCATTCCCTGTTCTCTGATAATTTTAAACCTCTGTTTTTTACATTTTTAACGTTCTCGTATCTTGACGTAATCTTATGAATGTTAATAAACCTGTTAGTATTATAGACATAAAACTTAAACTTTCCTTATCAAAATCGTAACAATAAAATAGTAAAACTATAAAAATAAATCTCGAAGCCTGCCTTAGACACATTAAATTAAATCATTTGATAAGTCAAAGGTATATTTCATGCAAGGATTAATACTAAAACCTTGATAGGTTTCTAAAAGTCATGTTTAATTACCAATCTTTTGTAATGTTTGTTAACTGGGAAGCCTAAAATAATGTGAGGGTTATGGAATGAATATTGATTTAATTAAGAGCACAATCGGTAGCCAAGCCATAACCATGTCGAATTTGCAATATCTTCCTGGAAAGATATCAGCTTTTAATCACAATTGTTCAGTAGATTATACTATGGTAACATGTGTGAATTGTACCTTTTTGTCATAACATTTAGGTTGATTTTCGGTTAACCACTGTAGCTTGATATGTTTGTAATTAATGTTCCCAACAGAGCTTTTAAAATGTAGTTTAAAATAATGATAATTAGACTAAATTATAGAAAACCTTTAATAGGACTGTGCTTGTATTTCGAGATTCATATATTGCAACATTTAATTTATGTAATCATGTCAACTAGTGAGGTAATGCTTTAAAGCCGGAACCCCACCGCTGCGCAGGCTGTGCACGGATGCGTGGCTCACCTCTGCTGCTATGATCTGTTATACTTATTTTGTATTATGAATATCTCAGTTATTACATAAATTATACTTATCACAACTTAAATGAATGTATATATACTAGGAACATTAATTGTACCTCTTATTTATAGGTGCTTATTCTTATAATAATTTCTTAACAAGATTATTTGTGTACATATTTTTGCTCGAGACTGTACATAGTCGTGGGTCGCTGAGAAATGGTCGACCCACGCAGCTGGGATGCGTCGCACGGCCGTGGGCTGAGCTACGTTCCGCTTATTCGAGTTAGCCACGCGTGTGTTTATGACGTCATTTGCTGCGTAGCATGTCCGTGCGCTGCGGTGGAAACGCTCTCATACATTTTGTACTAAAGCGAAGCTTAACACACGTGCACAGCCTCTCCGTGCGCCGCTGTGGGGTTGCGGCTTAAAAAAATAATTTGTGTGTATATTTACTTTGATAGTAACTTACATAAAATATCTTAAAATTATTCTAGATTGAAGATAGAAAACACTTAGTCCGGAACTCTGAACCCTACTAAACTATATCAGGACCCTCGATAAAACTGGGAGGTCTTTAATCAATAAGCAAAAGGAGTCATAACATAATGTAGGGAGAGAGGTCTCGTTCATCATTGTTATACGAAGGAGGTATATTTTGTACTAGCTTTGGCCTAAAACTTCACGTAGTTTCAATCAACAATATTTTAGCTTGTAGGGGGAGTATCAATGTCAAATATAGACATTATTTTAAGTTGAACCTTTGGCAATGAGCTCTTAAAATAACATTCAATTTAGTGCTGAAATTTTTAAGTGATGTGCTTACAAACGTACCTATAGAGAAACAATCAAAACCATTATTTTATTTTTAATTTTTACTAATACTAAATAATAGAAAATCTTAAAAAAAAAGTAAACCAAATAGTATTTAAACAAGTAGTATCTAATGTTTAGTAAGATCAAACCTAAACTCTACATTGTTTTTACAATAGTATAAAATAAATATACCTAAATGGTTGATATACCACCTCCATGATACCGTCTATTTGATCTCATTCTTGTCACATCCAATTTACCGGCATGATACCAGAACAATCTCACTAACAATAGGACGACAATCAATGGAGACTGATCTAACCACAAATATAATAATTTTACTTCCTGTCCCAATGGAAAAAATGTTATGTTTTTGAATATAGATTTTTGTATATCGACTATTTAAAAGTATTCTGAGTGAAGCTAATATATTTTTTTTAATAAAGTCATTCCTATAGTTTTCAAAATCAAAATATTTTTATTTCAAGTAGGCCTTTTTAAGCTCTTTTAAAACGTTAAATTTACTGACTTTGGTTCCAAAATGTCATTCCAATAGAGAAGAACCAGCACGAAACTCTAGAGGTTACTCTTTAAAAAAAAAAGGTTATCATCACTGATACAAATAAAGTTACTAAAAAAAAAATACATCTACAAATATGCAAGTATAGTATACCGATCTAGCTATGAAATACTTAGTTCCAGTAAGAATGATTAAAGTAACATACCATAATTCGTCTCTTCCAGCGGAAGTCTCATACAAAACCTGGCAAAAATATGATTATGATTACATTACCCGCATATTGAAACAACCCATCAGCGAACCACGAAGCTATACCAACCAAACCATGATAGTTATCACGTGAAGAACCTTTTAGATTGTTTCATAAAAAATGTAAAGGCGTGCAAATAGCTTCCTTGTGGCCGTAAGAAGGGCTGACCCGAAACTCGGCCACAGAGGCCGAATGCCGAATGCTTGGAGGAGGTAAAAGCCTCATAAATTCTTTGCGACATAACGCTAAAGATGTTAGATGATATGAACGGTATTATGAGGAAAGAGTATTCGCTAAAACCCGGAAATGACCTTTGATCCATCGTAGAGTGGTCGTGGTTGATGTTTTTTTTTGTTTCATGTGAGAATTTGCTTTTGATGTCAGAAATTAGATTTGCAGGAACTTTGACAAATAAGATACACGTAGAGTTGTGTAGCGATTTAAATTAGGTTTAATAAAAAAAAGGAAATTATTATGTTTAATATTGTGCTTAAAATATAAATCAACATCCTATCGATGTCATGACAACCTTTTGTTTAAACCACATAACGTTTTCCAAAAAAGTAGGATCAGTTAATTGTATTCAGGAGAAATTATGTTCAGTAAATTAAGTATTGTTTATTACCGGGAAACTTAATTTATTTATAGCCGAATAAAATAAGATAATTAATGGTCAATTAATAACACAATCATTTATTCTAGGAAGCAGGTATCTGTTAATTAGCTATATGAACGTTTTCATAATTAGAATAAAAAGGTCCTCTGTCGTATTCATGATCACATTGAAATCTGTTTTTTGTACATTTAATTATCATCCAAATCTTTTCAGTACCTTTTGCGTGACCACTCATTAACCACTCTTTACAATCTGACATTCCTAATATTGCTAGCCGTGCCCTGTGGTTTTACCCGCGTAAGCCCCTTTCGTTCCTAGATGAACAGAATGAATTAAAGATCATGAAAGTCCACCCATACTAAATGTACAAAGGATGTTACTAACCCGACTTTGTTTAATATACATTATATTAAGATAAGTAGTAATAATCATCTAAAATCATGAATAAATCAAGAACATATTAACAAGCCTAACGGCATGATTTACCCGAGTATTGTGTACTAATACCGAAGCTAAACGTTAAGCAATAACAGAATGTCTCCTGAGAGTTGCGCCGATTAAGTTCGCGTCCCAATCGTCCCTAACTACACTATAATTTAATTTCTATAAGTCAGGCTTAGTCAGTGTTTAGTTTTGGTTTAACAACCTTGAGGGATAATATACCTACCTATTATTGACATAGTAATCACTGATGAACTTGTATTTTACAAAAGTGAGCTCTAATTTTAGTGTACCTAATATGGCCGAATCCAAAATAATATAGCATGTGTACTCATAACTCGATAATTTAGTAAAAAAGTATGACACAGATAGATAATAAATAATAAACTCATTTATTTTTTGAATTAATTTACTATTCTTGTATTTTCACTCTGTTAGTTTATTGTTTTTTTTTTCATTAATTTTTCATCGTCAGATAATTTTATTGACGATTTTTTTTTCTTTGTTGACGGCGTTTCAATACAAAGTCCGGCAAACGTAAATTTTATCTCTCGAATACAAAATTATCTGGCGCTGGAACAATTGTACATTAACTACTTAAATAATTGCTACATAAAAGCCACGAGAAAAATAAATATGAACTGGAATGTCTTCCTTCCTTTCTATATCCGTGGCTAAATAGCATCAGCCTCTACCCTCGATATTTCGTCATATAAACGTCATTGCATCTTTTTGCTTGTCTCTTGTTATTCTTTCCTTATTGCTATAGCGGTTGCGTAGACCCATAAAACCTTCCATAACATTGACTCTTGTTAAGCGTAACTATGTTTTGCGGATTGGCTTGTTTTGTTTATTTAATTAATTTATTTGTTGTCTTAGTAAGGTCAACTATATTTGATTAAAGGAATATAACGAGAAACTAACAGTAGATAATACAAAACAATAGTGTGAAGATGTTACTTTTCATAAAGCGATAGAAATTAATGGTGGGGTTACTCTTGACCAAATTGAAGCAAAAAGAATTCCAGCAAATGAACTATAGCTTTTATTTTATTTATACATTGAATTACACTTTAAAAATATTTAATTAAAATAGTAAAAAATGTAACACTTAAATAAAAATAGCTAAAGTCACATCCTTAAATAGTAGCTCAACGTCAAGCCACAGATGTGGCCAAGCGAGTTACTATGACTGGTAAGCGAAACGTCGCCTGCATCCCTAACTCAAACTTTATCTAACAACCCAAGTTACGTTCATGTTAACACTAGGTTTTAGACAAGATTGTGTCAAATAACAGGTTAATAACGTTTGTGGTTCTATAAAGGTCTTAAGGAATTAACGAATACAAGACTATAGTACCAGAAGGAAAGCAATGTGAGAATACCTCATTTTTAGAATTAAATCAACAACCCGTAAATTGAAAGACATGGCAATGAAAATAAGTCACCTAGCCAAATATATTCCATTATTTATCAATAAAATAATTTACTGAAATAAAATGTTACATTTAAAGTTTCAGACAGGCAGTTATATCCGAATCAAATTATGCTAAGAGATATTAATGTTTATATCCCCAAAGGAGGCCTAATTGCAAAACCGCACTTTGCAATCAATATGACATCGATACTTAGCTTTATAATGCCAACAGCAAAATGGCGATAATTACCGGCTGATTTTCAAACCTGCAGCCGTATTCGCTAACTTCATAGACAACAGTTGCTTTTGCGAAATCGAAAGCGACCGTGATTCGCTGTCGCGGGTAGTTGTCAAAATTTTGGTATTCGCTAACTCGTTTTCTCTGTATCTATTTCCGGTTGCTTTCCTTCGGGTTCGACTGCTTTCAAGGCGGCTCTATTTTTTATCGACTATTATACGGCTTAATTCTGTGACACTTTTTGAGCTTTGTAATACTCTTGATAAGACAACATTTTATTTAAGAGGGTTTGTACTACGTTACATGTCAAAACAAACAATAGTTGTGTTTAAATCTCTTTATCTATTTCATAATATTATTGGTTCTGACTATTACTTAGAGTTATTTTGCAACTGGAATGCTGCGATGTAGCTTTATCCGTGTCCTAAAAAAATTAAAAACCAAATTTAACTCAGAATATCAGTATAATATACTCGAGTTAAAATGTGTTTCAAGATACCAAAGTTTCATTTATTATGCCCTTTGAGAAGATCTTCGGCAAGACTAGAGGGTTGTGACCATTTCACCCCGCATGGCACGCTGGATTTTGGACTTTAATCAATATAAAACCTTAAAACGACGCAGCAGAGTGAAAAGACGATGGCGATTATTTTAATAATGTGGAAGGTAAGCCTGCTTCAATATTTGTCCAAATTTTTGTTTTGCATGCTTGAGCCTCAAGAGTACCTACATACCTTTATGTTAAGTTCATATGCATTCACATTAAATGATTCTTGTGGGTGCAATTATAACGTATTCCTCTTGCTTATTTTATGTGAATAAAACTTTCAGTACTTTCCCCAGTCCTACCACTTTATTGATTCTTTATTAAGTTGTCTTTAAGGTATAATACATCCTTCATGTCATAACGTTTTTTTTGTTACATTTTACAGAGATCCACGTATGTACCACATCACTTCATCAGGATCTACATGCGACCCCCTGTTTATTCTGGCGATGCAGTAGTACCTAATTAATATAATCCTTAACATTTGTCATAGTTTTATGTGCAGTACTAATACAATTTTATTAATTGTCTCTAAAAGTGTACCCTACCTATAGGTTTGAAAAGATTAAAACAATTATTATATACCTATTAATTTATTTTATTCACATAGTTTACAATATTATCTTAAGGCAAAATGAAAAACTAATTATTTTATGAACAATAACACAACGAACATCCATCAAAGTTAGTTTGTTGAATGTTGTTCACTAACACATATTCTTGAAACTTCGTAGAATAAAATTTACCATTTCATTTAATCGAATTACATCCTCTATTAGTAAAACAGTATTTTTTCTTGAGTGTCTAAGTATACAAACACACATGAAAAAGGCTGACGTTTATAATCTTTGTAGCCGTCATCGCCATTTATGTAGTGATTTTAGTAGTAAGTAGGATTTAATAAAGAGTTTTTAGTTTAACTGTTCAAATTATTATTTAAACTTTTTGTTTCCACAAAATTAATAAATTACTTTTATTATATCATTGATTGAATATTGATATTTCCCATTAAATATGCTGAAGTTTTGTTGATCGATAGATAAAAAATTATCCATTTAGGCAGGTACTCAAATATCCGAAATTGTTCTGTTTCGTTTACCAATTTAAGTAAATCAAATTTAAATTGGTATTTGTTTATAGAACATCGAAGGGAACAATAATAATTTACTGAGCATTTTTTCGCGTGAAAGAGAATGATGAAAAAATGGCAAAAGGTGTTTGCATTTCTCCAACAATAATTTTTAATATTAAACGTTCTCATCTTCTAGACAAATACGAAAAACAATAAAAATCAACGAAATATGCTTCTTTTAGTCACGTAAGCAACAAAATTGCTTCAAAATCTTTTATTTAATACTTTAACGTTTACCCGTGAGTAGTTGCTTTCGCGAATACAGTTAGGTGTCTAGTAGTCCGGATTTTAAATGTCAAATGAAAGCAGTTAGGCTTACGGAATCGCAATTTTGAGTTTATCGATACAGAAACGACTGTCAAAATGGTGTTCAGTTGCCTTCAAATACACCGTCGCACGATGACGTCACATTCGTTAGACACCGACGATAGCGAATACGAAATTTGCGTTTTGACAGTTCTTTTACAAAAGTCTAGGTCGCTTTCACCCTCGCGAGAGTTAGCGAATACCCCTGCTGATTGCATCTGATTTGAATACGAAACAACTTTCAGTCGACGGTAGCTAACGTTTGAATGATAGTCACATCTCATTTGTTTGCGTTGTCAGACTAATACATTAAAATAATTGTATTCTATTCCGTATGTCTACATTTCAGACTTAATGGGAACAAAGTAATTAGAGTGTATACGTCGAATCTCAATTACAACACAATACCCTATTCAGGCATCGTAAATTTATCTACATATAATCCTCTGTGTTGATGTAGGCGTACGCAAGATTTCATTTGTCATGTTACGGCCGATCCTATCTCTACAGTTGCGTCATCTCAGTACAAAAGTACTTCTTGGTATCGTAGATTATTTAAGCTAATTTTCATTCAAAATAGAACCTTTAGGTACAGCTTTTAGACTTAAATTTCAGTGGCTTATGACTTAACTAATTGAGTTACTTAGTTCTGAGTAAAGAGTAGAGTGGTTAACTTAAAAAATATCATTAGTGTACATTTCTAGCCACTCATATTACATTCTTCGTCTACAATTTATTATTGCTTATTATTGATTGCTGATTATTGCTTATTCCATTTTGATATCAAATTATGTGATATTACAATAATACTGTACCTATACTCAATGTGGTATATGCCTACGACATATTTTTTTTCGCTCCGATTAATTAATTAAATTAAACTCGTATAAAATGTATGTAATTTTTTCATAAGCAATACATGATTTTGAAATAAATAATTAAAATAGCGTCCAAAGTTTATTTATTATTCAATTTTATTGACGGACTAAATAGATATTGTCTTTTCGTATTCGTACCCAGTCATCTACCTAACTCATTTTTAATTGAGACAGCCACTCTTCATATCTACAATAGCCAATATACTTATTCAATTTAGGTATTGAAACTCTATTATTCCATTTATCTTGGCCTTTGCTCATTTGTACATCCTCTCAAAATACGTGACCTATCTATAAATACAATAGCAATATATTGTTATTCTTAGTTCCAATTATTGTTTGGCAGATGACGAATTGCTTCCTCTTACTGTATTATTTTTATTGTGTTTGCGATTGCAATGAGGTCATACAGCAGCATAAGCCAACTCTTAAGATTCTTAACAAATATTCCAAGTTGTAAAGCGGAGAATCATAAAATAAAATCCTAATTTAGTAGAACGGTACCAAATAACGATGTTATTGAACTTACCTAGAGATTATTTTTTCTTTTGAGATAATTTATTGATTAAAGTTACTTGTTGTTATTTAAATTAAGAAGTTTCCGACTTTTAATTTTCCAATTAATTCTTCACATAAAGTCGTAACCAATAATCATGAAAAATCATTATAGAGATTTTACTTTGGTATTCCTATACCTAACACTATCATATAAATTATTCAAGGCCAAAAGTCTCCAATACTCAATTACGTTGGGTACACAACTTTCACACGAATGTAGGTAAATTGTACGTATTCTCAAAAAAAACCCTTTGAGGCAATGTTTTAGTAGCATTCTGCGTACTTTCAAGTTTTCCTTGAAAAGAGATGTTTTGTTAGAAAATTCTATTACATTTGAACGACGCGACGAACAATGTAAGGACATATCTCAAGCTTTTCTGGAATTTTGTGAACATAACCTACATACGTTTGTTACACTTGTAAAGAATTTCCTTAATTTGAATGTTTTCTACTCTGAACAAAGCCTCGAAACCATAAGGAGTAAAGTTCGTGATAATCACCACTTAGCAATCTGACGATTTCTTTAATTGTCATTAGAACAAATGAAAGAGGTTTTATCTGTTGTGTGGTCATTAGCGTATGTTATACTGCTTTGATTTCAGATACATTCTTTAAAACAAACAAAAAAATGGTATCTATGAAATTCAAAAGAAATATAGCTTATAAAAAAACCCACTATTCATTTATTCCTAGTTAAGTTTTCAAATAAAAAAAAAGTATGAAATGAAAATATTATTCCGTTTCATTTTAATGGTTGGTTCAAGTTAGGTTAATTTAATACAAAAAAAAAGCGGAGAGCTGAGACTGTTATTAAAGAGCAAGCTTTTTAATAACAGTTTATTTCGTCTTGACAGTCTTAGAACAAGCACTTTCATTGTTATTGAAACAGGACCAGATTTAATCCTCGGTGACATTGTTCAACATTTATATTACAATCTCCTTAGATCCTTGAAGGTTTCTTTTGTTTAAATGCTTACTTATATTTTTAAGGTTGTTCTGAATGTTATAAGTAATTGCCGTAATTGGCTTTATTCATGTAGTATTATTTCGGCCTTTATTAACCAATAACATAACAACATGAGTTAATATTTAGTAGGTAATTGAATTACGTAATTGCACCAATTACCGAAGCCCGATAGAATAAAATATTTACGTTACAAATATATTTCCAATTTGGATGGAAAAGGTATCGCTAAGTTCCTTGTGATTATTTTCGACTCCTTTGGTCTTCCCAATGTTGAATGCATTTAATTATGTAAAAGATTTATCGGCTTCTAAATTCTTTATGTCCTACTCCATTTTATTTATTCATTGTGTAAGTATCCTTTAACCTGAAGCTATAAAGTTGGGCAAGTTTCGTCACAGTTTGTGGTAACAAAAACCTAATTCGGAAATTCCTAGTCTTTTCTCCAGCGTGTGTTGTTAAAACTTACACGGAATGGCAAGCTCAGTTCAATTTGTTAGTTTAGTTTTCTTTTTGTAAAGTAAATATATCAGGTTGAAACATTGTGTGTTTTGGAATTTATATTTTGAGCTCAAATTATTTTCTGCAGAAAGTTTTGTTTGGACAACTGGCGTTGGAAGTCAGTGCAATCTGTGCAATGGAGTTTGTCTTATATCTGTGGTTTCATTTTTTTAGGCGAGTGTTCGTTTTTAAGGTTATTTATGTTGGTTGATTAAGTATTTTTATTAGGTAATGTGTTAAAAAATGTTCTAACAGTTAACCAGTAATGCACGAATATATTTTATCTAATACACAAGAGTTGTCCACACAGAAAAAATGGCCTTCAATTTTTTTTATTTTTATATCTGGTATTCCAAACTACAGCCTAAACTTAGTCAGTAGTTGATATGAAAAATTTCCCAAAACTCAGTACGACAAAACCCAGTAAGTTAATCACTTATGGAATTTCCTTGGTCACTGTCTGTTTTCTCGTAAATCTTCGTCAACTAAACTGTCACCTTTATAAAGACATACAACCTTTTTTACAAAAGGATGGTCGGTCGCCAAAAAGGGATCAGCCACAGTTTGGTGACGTCATCGGGAGAATATCGGGAGATTTACCCCTAGTTTTATGAGGTATGGTAACAATTTTTCGGTTATGATAAATTTACTATTGATGATGTTGTGGTGTGTGGGTCATTTGTCGAGTTTTTATTTACTATCGGTTTTCTTTTCATCATAAATGAAATACTTATTACAAAAAGCCTATTGTGAGCCACGGTAAAGAATTATATAATGTATGGGCAAACAAATAAATAAAAGTGAAGAGTAACAAAATTTACTTTTTAATAGCATTGTTCTAAAACAGGGTTCCATCGCTTTTTACGTTCCCTAAAAATCTAGAACTAAACATTTTATTAACCCTTCTATATCGCACTTTCGAATAACCCAATAAAGGCAGATAATAAAAATCTTTATTGTTACTAACAAAGTTTATAACTGAAACTATGAAGAGAGATTACCTGTGTTATCACACAGAGTATAACTATACGTACCTAGAACGACTACATATACGTGTAGCTTGCAAGTCCACTGTTAAAGTATGAATAAGAGTAACAGTAGATGAACTACGTAAAAAGGGAAAATTAAGGGCAATGTAAATAGGAGATATATTTAAGTCAAAGAAAATGACGCAAAAATCATTAAAAGGTGAGTTTATTCAGACGTCTCACGTAATTATTAACTACTTAAACTTGTTTGATGAAGATAAAGTAAATTTATTGAAACATGGTTAAAATTAAATTACCTATTATTTTTGTAACTGAAGCTCTTATGAACTTCTGAAAACACTTATTTAAAAAACAGTTTACAGTACAAATAAAATACGTTTTACATTGCAATATTGTCTAGTTTAGCTTATTCATACCCCTCTACAGTTTGCCCTTATAAAACAAAGTTGAACCCCGAAACGTAGCCACGTCCGTCCTATTTATTGCCAGCACCGACTTACGGGTCGGCATCGGCAAGGTAAACACTGAAAAAAATATGAACGCGATAGAATTTTTAGATCGACGATACGATACGAAAATGGTTTAGAGGCAGCCAGCGAGATTTTGGGTCTTTGATCTCTGTATATTATTATGATCAATATTGTATCGAAGGTATAAAGTACGTGTTTTGATTTTATAACATCTCGTTGTCAAAGGACAACATAATGTTATGTTGAGTATGTTTATAAATTATGAATTATCTACTTACCGTTGTACGCCAAGTCGCCACCGCAGCCGCCGCACCTCAGCAATATTTTTCACTTATTGTAATACCAAAGTCACTACGCCAAACAGGCAAGTCAAGGAACACACAGTGAAGTATGATGGTATAACACCTGACACTGATTCTTAAATCACTTTACATTGCTTTTAAAACAAAACTAACAATTTTTTAATTTTTTTAAACCTAAATTATTACACATGTTTTGCCTCTCAAAATACACTTTATAAAACACTAACTTTTAAACTATCACTCTGCATGTTTAATATATGATTCACTATAGAAAGTAAACGAGAAACAACAAATTTACTTTGTCCAACATACAAACACGTAAACGTCTCGAAAAAACTACATTAAATATGTATTTCGGAAGCGTCTATAAATGATACTTATTTATTTACAGTTAACGGAAAATCTTTACAAATACCTTTGTTATGTTATTTATAGAGGCAACAATCTTTCTGTATGTACATACCTACCCAGAATAACATTACACACATACATATAATAACGCCTCTTTCCCTCGTAGGGGTAGGCAAAGACCACTTCTTTTCACTTGCTACTATCCATACACACTTGTTTCGCTTCGTGACTTTAATTTTTCCCTTCATACAAGTTACACGGTTTAGGGTATTTTTGACCTAGCCTTTTTTCAATATCAGAATAATTTTAAGCGTGCGATACATATGTTATGTAGTTTTTCCTAGAATTGTTAGTTATTTCGTTATGTAGTTAGTGGTTTTCTGTTCCGAAATAGGCACTATACACACAATTACGTCACTTAAACACCAGCCTACAGCGGTTCTGTGGCTTCTATATATATAACCTTAAAACAGTGTCGACCGCGAGTTAGTGGTTACTAAGATTTATGAAAATCTACCCCCAACTTCTTTGAGTTAACGCTGTCAGATGTAGGTGTTGCCATGTACGAAGTCGAGAGTATTTCTATTCTTAGGTATCTTAATGTAAATGAAATAATAATAATTCGTTAAAATCTGTTTTAACTTGAGAACATGAGGTTAGCGACTCTTTAATTCAAACCTTTAAAATAATTATTTATATATGATTATTTCTAACTAAGTAGATATTAATAATTCAAAAATGTTTAGAAGTAGTTTTTTGTAATACGTGCCTATTATATTACCTAAAATAGTGAATGTGTCATAATATAATGCAGTTTACGTTTTAAAAATGAATTTTACTTAGAACTTTAACGAACAAAAATATTATTTATGGTGCATAGCCAGTATTAAGTATAAAATCTTCAACCCATTTCATCAAATTCAAAATTACTGTGAAGCATTGAATGGCTACATGAAGGCCATATATTCGCTACGATAACAATTTTTGAAGGTAGTCATTCCCGCTCACGGTATGTATGCCAAAGCATATATAATGCAGGTGTTTCAGCCAAATCAAGGGTTTACAGCCCAAAATGGTTATGACATTTTTATTGCACTCTAAAATGAAACGTGGCCCAAAATGTATGGTAACGCGAAAAAATTTGACGGCAGCCGCGCTTTATTTAATTTTGTATGTCAACTGACTGAGGCAAAACCCACGCTTGTCGTTTTTATATTTAGTGTCATTTAAAAAGAAATATGGAATGTGTTCACAGATATGTCAACGAGAAGAATTATGACAGTCAGCCTTATATGAATAAATTGTGCTATTTATGCAACAGTAGATCTGGCAAAAAAATACAATTCATAGAATGGTGGATTTTGTACGTTTTAGTAAGCAATTAAGTAATCTATTAGGCCTCTTGACTTTACTGGTTTATAAATACAATTCAGAATTATTGAAACCAACCAACAAAATACCTATTAATCGAAATCGCCCACCAGAATCAAGTTACTTTGCAACCCTCAAAGTATAACAAATTAATCAATTTGTTCAAAAAGAAACCTTCTAAAATATGAAAGTACACCCACCCTAAACCTATAAAACTCCAATCAATAAACAAGAAAGCATCTAAAATTCAACAAAACGGTTCAAGAGGCACGCATGCGCCACATATTATTCATTACCAAAGTGAATGCGATTGTAGGACTTATTATCTAGATATAAATCAGTACCTTGAAAGCATCTATCGTGGGACAAAGCGGAAAGTGCGAGAAAGGGGACAAAGGCTGTCAACGTACATTTTGATGGAACAATTGCGTTATCGCGGTGTGACAACCAATAGCTGGCGCGGTGACAACCCTAACTAATTGTGTAAGCGAGGAGTCGGCCCTTTCAAGTGTAGCCTTATAAATTAACGCGGAAAGAAAATTTGAAATCATTTTCTTTATATTATTATTCTGTATAAGTATTTGTAATCTCTGTATAAGTATTTGTATTAACTAGTGTCTTTTAAGGCGTATGGTTTTGCGAAGAAGAGATATTTATTTTGAGTAAAGTTCATTGAGTAAATATTTCACTTGAACAAGCTTTCTTATTACACCCACATTTTATTTACTTTAAGAAGATTGAATGAATAAAACTCATACATCATTTAAAAATTAATTTAATAATAATAATAATCCTTTATTTCTAATGATGAGACTAAATAAATACCAATCATGGTTCCAATTATATTTACAATAACTATCTTATAATTAATCCGATCACCGTGTATTTACAATAATGGCTGTACAAAATGTTTTCGATCACTGATACACCGAACACAGTTCACACCCAACTATTTTAATAACAGTCAATTATGCAAACAGAAATCCGTGGGCGAATGTCCTTGTGTTAAATATTTACACTTGATATATTTATAATTTAACGACAAATAATACGAAACTTAGGCGAGCAATGTATGACGTTAGTCTTGATATAAGGTAGCGTGCATTCATAGGCGGAGCGGATGAGCGGGGCGCTCTTTCGTCCGCCATGACACTTGACGCGACTACGATTCGGCGGCCGCTTGAGCCGTCGCTTCGAGTTTCTTCGGCTGCCGAAACGCTGCTTACTTCGGGTGGTACGCAGTTCGGAGGTTTTTCCTGCTAAAATTAATAGGTATTACTATTCTTTTTAGTGTTGGACATCCGAGCTAGTCACCACATATCGAATTAGGTAATATTCTTATCGTCAAAACAAACGATGAACACAAAAGTTTGTTAGATAAAAACACAAACTTATTTAGTATTTTGTTAGTCGCTATTGAATTAAGTAAGCAAAAAATATATAGTAGGTAATTTTCTTTTACAACAATAGTGACGTGAGCACGAAACTTCGACGTAATAATATAAAAACTTGTAAACTTCGTCCATATTTCCCTTTGTCTGAAAAGTTATTTATGCTAAAAAAGAGGCCGAAATATTCATAAAACTGAGATACAAAATAGGGAAATTCCGTTTGATTTATTATTCTTTGCTTACCGGTGGTTGGGTAAAGTTGATTTTCTCCTGACATCTTCTCGATTGATGGGCGATGCACGCAGCATACGCGATCGCATGAGGTATGTAGCTTTGCTCCACTACTCCGGCAAACAATATTGTTGCCATTGGACCTGGATACACCACAATGTTTTAATACCAAATGCAATTACAATAATAATTACAGAAAACCGAATCCTGAGGATGATTAGAATAAACATATAAAAAAGTTTTTACCTAGAGCATAAATAGGCACATCTTCTCCACCATGTGTAGCCCATTGCCGAGGCACTGCGGCCGCATGAACAGCATCCGCCGAAGCAGCAGCAGATGCCGTAGTATTCAACGGCAAGGCCCTAGGCTCCGAATGACCAGGCCCAGTACCATACAGCAACGTAGAATACCTCAGCCCATCAATATCAGACACTACAGTATCCGCACCTAAGGAAACAACCGAAACTTTAATCATCCTAAAAGCCTCAAATATCTTGGATGAAAAGGCTTCTTAAGTTTAAGTCCCTTTAATTAATTTTCACAAGTCTAAACAAACAATAGAAACGGGTTTAAAGTTCTGTTAAGTAAACAAAAAGTTTACAGCACTCGATTTCAATTAAAATTATTTTCTTGGGTTGAGAAAAAGATCGATGTTCCAAAAAGTAATTTAGACTACTTTTGCCAACTTTAGTGTCTGAAATATACTCGGAAGGAAAATATAACGTTTTGTTTGAAATTTTACCTAAAACTGGATGTCCCCTTGGCGTGGCCTGTCCTCCAAAAGTCATTACATGGCCGTGATCGGCGGTGACTACGATCAAAGTTTCAGCGGGATTAACCCTCTCTAATGCTGCCAACAGTGCGGTTTCTAACTCCAAAGTTTCGTCGAGAGCTCGATATGGATTGTTGTAGTGATGCGCATGGTCTATCCTTCCACCTAAATAAAACATTGAATAAGTATAGTAAAACAGCAATGGGAATTAGAAGTATGAAAATTTTGGTACGTGAATAATTGATTGTACATACGTTTAAAAAGATAGTAGATCGATTTTGATGAAATTTATATGAGTTACACAAATAGATAAAAAATACGCCCACTCCTGAGCAGATGACGCGTAACATACACATTGAGAACCTCCTTTTTTTTAAATTATTTGAAAAATGGACCATATAGGTTTGTCCAGTTGCCTTTTCATTTGATGCCAAAAATTAAATTCTTTTTTTCAGGACCAGAACAAATATTGCCTAAAGATATTGAACTCACAACTTACCTTCTATAAGTAGAAAAAATCCTTTATCGTTTTTAGTTAGAATTGACAAAGCGGCTCTAGTCATATCAGCTAAGGATGGGTCGTCTGCCTTCACAGCTGACGTCGCGGCCGAGCCTTCTTCAGCATCCGCCACGGCCCCGCGCTCAGCGTTGAACTCCATATGGGAGTATTCAAACAAACCTGTGTAAAAAGAAATGATATTTGATTTATTTGCATTGAAGTAGATTTTTTGCGTTTTTGGAGAGACTACTTTGGAAATCTAAGGATATGAGTGGAACTTCTTGCGTCATTTTGTATCATGTTTCGTGCCAATTTATGTTTCTTGTTAACTAGCCGATCTCCACATCATAAGGCTATTAACTATACCGAACAAAGAGAAAGAAAAGTAAACAAAATTGCACACAAACATGCGGTTCCGTAATTAAAAACTTTAACATCGCCCTTATTTACAACGTGCACACTACACATACTCCACATCCCTACCAACTGATGCTGATAAATGGAGTTTAAAGTCACGTACAACACAGCGCACAGCGGAAAACTTTGTAATATCTCATTACTGCAGCTTAAGTACGTTACGTTGTGTTTTTATGATTTAATCGTACTGTTTTGGTTTATTACTGTGAAATACTGGGAACTCCGTCAAGCATTTTCAATTTGCGTTAATCATTTCATTTGTTACTTGAAATGCAAATTCAATTGTTTCATCCCTTGACCAAGGAACCTCATTTGTTTGATGTTGCTCATATTAAATTAAGCTTATCCTTTCAAAGCGGTTAATGAGTAATTAAATAGAGGTTAAAAATACTAAGGAGCATGATACACAATTTTTGAATTAAGAATGTTGGTAACAGCTTAATCCATATTTGAAATGCAAATGCTACCTACTTTATGTCGGGCGGGTGAGATTAAAAAGGATTCAAATGGGATTACAGAACGGCGCCGCACTGATAATGTAAACTCGGTAAATGTAATCTGGGGAACGTAAATATTTCATAAATTCCAAAGAAGGTAGGCCGGAAGCATTTTTGGGCCAACTTTCCTTGAACTAAGTAAGTCTCGACTTACGGAATCATGTTGGCTCTCTTATATTAATTTTGTAGGGGAATTCTGAATTTTTATCGTCTCCTAATCTCTTCGTAGGGACAAAGTTGAGTTCAAGAAGCCCCATTTACTTTGTTGTTCTTAATAGATAACTTAGAAGGGATTTTGTCAAGTACGAGAGCGGAATAGATTTCCCGTTCCTAAGGAAAAGTTTTGACTAGTAAATTAATTCCTAAAAAAAACTTTGAAATAATATTTTACTTATCTAAATAATATTTATACAAATAGTAAAGCCAAACTGTTGATCTGATCCTTTTGAATTATATTCATTCATTGTGTACGCGCTTTAAACAGGGGTCACCCAAAATAGGCTTTGTGGGCACTCAAATTGTTGAGTAAGCTTTAACCCTTAAACAAACCGAACAAAGCACGCCAAAGGGACCGGTTTCTTTAATATTCCTACCGGTAGGTGAGGCGTTTAGAAAATTTGTATAAAAACGCAGTTTCGTAAAAATAATGGCTTTTAAACTGTACCTTTAACTCATAATTTAAAGACATAATAAAGACTTTTTTCGTAGTTTTTTCGTGATTTTCTTCGTTCCACCGTAATGCGATTTTGGCGTTCCTATCGCGTTTAATCTTTTTTTACCGCGTTATTGCAAACAAACTGTATTGTTTCCGAGAAATATATTGGTGTGCTTTTTATTATACTTTTAGATTACGAGACCTGTAACGTAAAAGCGTAATAATTTTTTTGCTCGTTTTGAAGGTCGAAGACATTATTTAGGTAGTGAACTTCTTCCAACGTTCAGCTCTATATAAATTGTATTATTTATAAGTGTCAAATAAACATCGATAAGAAAATGATGTAGCATAACATCGATGGGAAAATCGTCGATATTTGGGCCGATGTATGCTACAACACATTTCATTTAAATGTATAGTGTCGATAAGGGTATACTGTGATTTGTATCTCCATTCACATCAAGTAAACAGAGTTTGCTGGGAAGATTGAATTTTTCTTTTCTATGACCTACCCCGGCAATTGTGCTACCGTCATATTTTACTCGACCTTGGCATTTATTATGTAAATCGAATTCGTTCAGATTTTTTACGTATTTTCTGTCTAGAATTTTATGAAACCACGCGACAGAAAATTGGCTGCAGATGTTCTACATACATTTTCAGTTGAGTCAACCAATTTCTGTTTTAATGATTTTTACAAAGTATCGTTCCGTAAAAAAATAAATAAAACCGTTATCAACAAGATCAAATGCAGCATCAGTCCCAATAACTTTATTGGTTTTTGCTATTGAAATGATCAGCCTACTAGTAAATGATATGCTACGATCGTTTAAGCGCTAACCAAAAACCATTAAAAATGTATTAGCAAATCGATTTTCACACTTATTGGCATGCATAGTTGAGGAAAACCCGTTTGCATGGTACCTAATACAAATTATATGCATTGGTGGAATCGCTGTGAATAGAGCATTTAACTTAATTTAGAAAAAAACTTTTCAGAAGATAATTTTGACAACCACAAACATGACAAAAAATGCCAAAACGAAGAAAGTTATGTAATTTTCTAGTTTATTTCTGCAGAATATTTTATCATGCACTCCTAAATTAGCCTCTTTAGACTGCTTAGTTTTTTAGTTTAAACTCTTCATACATACCTAACAAATAATCCACTGTCCTAGGATCTAGCTTAGCAAGTTGTTCCTTAGTATGTATGTATTGGGCTCTCAATCGCCGTCTCTTCTTTTCTCTCGCCCAGTCTTCTGCAAGGTTCCTTCCATCTAGTCTTCTTCCTTCTCTATTTGGATGCTCTGGATCTGGTGTGACGGTCGGCAGGAAATGTCTTCTACCACCACCCATTATCACCTATTTAAATAGTAAGACACAGTAATTAGTGTTGAAAATTTAATTCTTACGGGTGCCTTTGTTTCATGAGACTATTGACTTTTGGAATGGATTATCCATCAAAAGGTATATTGGTTGAATTCACATATATCAAGACCTCAGATTGAGAAGAGGCTCAGAAGAGGCTCAGATTTGAATACCAAGAAGGCCGTGCAAATGTCCCGGATATGATGGCTCTCAGCTTCCTCAATGATAAACCTAGCTAATGGCCGAATGCTTACTCAAACGCTACATAATTTTAAGTAGCCATTAGGTCTCATGCTATCCCTGTCTCTTTAAGGTATAATATAGCAACAGATAGATTTAAGAACCTCTTAAAGCAAAGTTGCATTTGAGTATTCGGGGAATACTAAAGTTTCTGATTTGGGAGCAAAATTTAACCCACAAGTTTTTCTTTATAAGTATTTCGAAGAAATTTCTGCAACGCTGAACTACGAAAACGTATTCTATTGAATTCGCGCTTCATATATGCCGTTCTGTGGATTTTAGCGAAGAACGCGAATGAGTATGCAACTGAGAACGCGACTGATTATGTTTTGTTAGTCAGTAAATCTGTTCTGCAGCGTGTGTATTTGATTAAGTTTTGCTAGCAATATTATTTTAATGCATTCCATTTACATTCTAAGTGGAGCATTGCATTATATGTAATAAGTAAATTTACATAAATTGTAATTTCAGGACGTGAACTTAATACAAATATAACATGAGGAATAGATATATTACATAAGAAATATATGATCATATTTGCCGTATGTGTCTCAAGAATATTGTAGATACATAAGCAAACAGACTTCAGACGTTATTTAAAATTTCGCGATGCGCGTTTTTAATTTGTTTCCGCGTAACACGGGAAAGTCTTTCCACAAGTCCCTTTGCAGACGAGTCGTCAGTGTTAATTGCATCAACAGAATATTACGTCACATAAAGTTGTACTAAAATAATTAAAATGCGCAACCTAGTTACGTCATAATTACTGCTGATAATCCTAACACCGGGTGAAGTGCTCGCATCTAATTAACATTGCTCACAAATTTACAAAAGGCCTTCGTAAAATTCCTGAATTCATTTTAATTCATCTCTTAGGAGCTATTAATAACAATAAAAGATTTTTGCCGGAATACTTTTTTAAAAATCCAAGGAAAAACTCTTTCCTTTCTTTGGGAGACATTGCAAGTTTTTACCCTTAAGCCTTAATTTAACAAAACACTGCGCTGTATTTTGTTCCGAAAACATTTTCGTGAGCATGAACTGTACGAAATTAGTGCGCATTTTGCATGAAAATTGTACAAGTAGATTATGTTGGAAGATATAAATAAATGGGGTTATTGTAATGCAAATTACTTACACGTTGGATTCATAAGACTGTACATGAGAAGAAGCATTCATATTATGATTCCAAAAAAATATTTCGATACATCAGAAAAAAAAACGACGGGTGTACTCCGGGAGTGCCGGCAGAAATGAAAACTTGAATGTTAACGTTGTGCATTTTTGCAATGGTTAGGGAATAATTTTGCTCGAATTGCTTTAAT
This sequence comes from Autographa gamma, assembly GCA_905146925.1. Classification (NCBI taxonomy): domain Eukaryota; kingdom Metazoa; phylum Arthropoda; class Insecta; order Lepidoptera; family Noctuidae; genus Autographa; species Autographa gamma. Next base: position 7,698,678 of record LR989858.1, read on the forward strand.
TATTTGTATAAAAGTACTATCATTTATGTGGTAGAATACTTTATTTATTTATTGCGCTATCGTACACAAACATGACATCCGTCTTACGAATTTTTGATCAGGTCACGTGTCCTGATGCGAATTTAACTTTTTTTACCCATTACAAAAAAAGTTCACAACCCCGCTAAAGAAGCTTTACTTCAAAAAAAGATCAATTACTCTTTGAATAATAAAAAGAAAAGGACATCGTTAAAGTAAATGTAACTTTCACACACCTATTTCTTACATGTTATTAAATGGTTTTAATCCAACACAATACTTACACTCATACTTCTCCCCGGTTCATTTTCTACCAGCTGCATGGCGATATCCTTGCAGTCTTTCCTAACAGTCGGTGGCACTCGGCTGTCGTCCTCCCAGTAACGCGACGGCGCATGCGCGTACAACGCCGCGGGAGTCGCGTGCGTAATGCGCGCGGTTGTCACGATGCCACTGGATTTACCTACACAATAAATAGATGAATGTCAATATAATAACAGTACAAGGTACATGTGTCGATAAAAGTGTATTATTTTCAGCGAATCAGAAAATGTTTTTGTTCCGTAAACGTTAGGTTGCGTCCACATCTGACGAACGATCATTAGTCGAGCCGTTCGCTACCCATCGCGAGCATTCCGCGAACGTACTAGTGTCAGTTACGCCGTCTGACAGACATGCTCGCGAATGCTTACTAAACATAGCTTGCATTACAGACGTAAAAGATAACGAAGTGATAAGCACTCAATTTTATCTTTTGAAGTATGGAAGCATAAAGCCAACAAATATAATTTCGACCTTTATTTAATAAGAAGGTATTAAATGTATACATATTGTATACACTGTGTAGGTTGCATTATTCCCAGCTATCATATTACGCATATATTATTTAAATAATGCGCGCCAGGTTACTTTTATCCACTTAAGCATCTCCGTTCGCAAATATGCAAAAATGTTAAGTGAAAAGACTGAATATTTAAGGGCCAAACTCGCAAACCTTAACAATGAAGGCTTGAAAGCCTATTTGTTGATGCCAAACTGTTTATATACATAAACTTTGCTTTCAGTCGTTGCTAGGTTTACGGTTATGATCTAAGAAGTTTCGCGAGGAATGCGGCACGCCCGTGACGAAGTAGAAATTGTATGGCTTACAAAATAAATGTGGGAACTGGAAACGGTTTTGATGTAGACGTAAAATGTTGATTTGTAGGCGGCAATTTCTTCGCTTTATTTAATAATTTTGCTGACGTTGCTTATTGAATTTCGATTTCTGTTGATTATTGAGTAGAGTTTTATGGAGGGAGGCGGCTTCCAGAAGTCCTTAATACAATATTGATACCAAATTTATCCTTATGCTCAGTTGATACTAGCTAACCATAAACCTGATATTCTGAGCCAAAAATCCACGTAATCTCAAAATCCATTCAACAACGTAAAAAAACTAAAGAACAAATTCGAGGAATTCCCACAACCAAATATTTCGGGGACTAAACCTATTGTTTCACCAACAATACGTACATACGACCATACATTCAACAGCTAGACATCTGTGAGACATCTCCATTGAGTGGCAGTCACCGAAGCGAATTCGACGCACAATAGCCCTCGACGGAACTGCTGCACCCATATTTTATAACAAACGCGACAATTTTACCATATTCAGAACATCGAAATTATTAATGTCCTAGTTATGTACTTCTCCATTAAAATCATGTCTACCTAGTACATTTGTCAACCCGTTTTGTAGCGAACGAAATACGCTGACCCATTTTTGTAGAATAAATTTGGATCAGTCTTGCCGATTCAATATCAATGATAATAGTTCTTTTTAGATTTATGTAATTGAATTTGAGGTTGAATAGGTTCTTATTTCTTAAACGGATTATGTTAAAAAGTATTCTTAAATAAGCTAGACTTATCATATCAGCATTTTGAAGAAAGAAAATATAGTTTTGGGAATAAGGCTCAAGTTATTTATTTTATCAACTAAGATTGTGTATTTATTTATTATTTGCTTTATTTAAAGCAACATCATTTTACTTTGAAGGACTGTTTTGCTATTTTTTTTCCCTTCCATAGCATACCTAATTGCAAACATCGTTGGCATTATACATTTTTCTAGATAAGTAGAGTAACAAATAGTACTGTAGTAAAACAACTGTCAGTGACACCAAAAGAACCTAACTTAATCCCAAGTGACTATCAGATGCAAAATATTGGATTTATTTCAAAAAAATAGTGATATCTACTCGTTTACAAATGTACGACGTTCCCTGGGGCAAATATCATTGTTATAGGATAGTTTTCTTTCGAACATAAAGATACAGTTTCGCTGTATCCCTTAAGGAGTGTAATAAAATGTTGTTTTGTGACAGCTATAAGTCGTCACTTAGGATTGACGTCAGATAACAATGTATAAACAACTTCTATAACGTAAGTTACTGAACAATAGTGAGCATATTATTATTTTACGTCACTTTATTAAGGAAACAATGAAATACTTTTTTTTTGATAAAATTTTGCAGAACCACTTAAAAATATTAAACACTGCGCTTTTATAAACTGCGAGTTAATATTTGCTCGTTAATTAAACATTGAATTCTGGGAATCCGGTTTAGTGTTAAATAACTGGCTGAAAGTGTTTACAGTGGAATTAAATGATACAAAATGCACAGGAAAATAAATAAATATATTATCAAAGTACCTAGAATAGGTAGGTATCCTAGTTTTCCTTAAAACAGTGACTCGAATTGTCGGAACCGTAATTGGTGATTGGCTAAATTTAGGTAGTTGGCTTTTCGCCAATGAGGTTTTTAAGTAACTTGGGATACAAAGCGACCCTGTTGGTATTTTGGTATGTACCGGGCACGTTTCCAAACCCCGGGGTTTAACTCGGAATTCCCTAAAAATCCAATAATTATTTTTGAATTGAGAGATAATGACAGACCTCACTTGGCAAACTGTTCTCAACTAAAACGATAAGATGTTTAAACACAACTCTTGATGTAGGCACTTACGTACATTTATTTACATAACTTTAAGGGTTTACAAACGAACTATAATGAGGACGGCTTATAAGGGACGGAACAACCCTCATGTTGTAATTCTCAACTCAACTGATTCAACAGACTATAAAGGTTTTTTTTAATATAAACTCGATTATACACTCTTGTAACAGCAGGTAGGTATAGCCTATCAAAAATGATCATTGCGATAATATAAAACAAAAAAAAAACTTTTTTTACAAGCATATGTACATGGTATTGTGAAATACGCTAGATTCTTACATAGCATCTAATACAAGACATTCTATAAATAAACGTAACCTTGAAAGTCAAATTCTACGTCTTACAGAATTAATATGCACCCAATGTTGTATCGAAAGCATGCTATTAAGTAGCTTTCCGATACCTACGTGACTTCATCTTGAGAAAGTAGCTTTATTAAGGATTTGCTTAAATTTAGCCTCCATACAAACATCTCGACTGCCTCGTTGGCCTAGTGGTGCTAAGCGCGACTGCTACGCTAGGGGTATTGGCTTCGATTCCCGAGTCGACCAAGATGTTATTGGGTTTTTCTATGAAATTATCAGTAGCAGGTCGGAGTTTGGATTTGTGCCCGGTTAGTGGCAATAGGCTCGCCCCCTATTACATGGGACCTAAACATATCGGCGAACTGTGGGTGTACATTGGTACACCTCTGCCTACCCCTTTGGGGATACAGGCGTGATGATATGTTATGTTATACAAACATCTCACAAAAATATTAGTAATTGAATTTAATATTTATAATTAGACTATTATTGTATTTATTACATAATTGCAAAACGCATTATCTGTTAACCCTGACACAAAGCCACGTTCATTTAAGTTATTCATAATGTAATAAATATGAACTGTTATTTTAGGTGATTAAGGATCACATTAATATTTAAAATTGAATATGGTGTAATTATTAGAGTGTTATTTCATTACTTAAACGATTATGACTATCATTGACGTTCATGATAGAAAAATATAGTAATTACCTGACTATTCATATATGAAAAGGAATTTCGTAACTCTAAAGTCGGCCTATATGATACGTACCGTTTATATAATATAATATTACATATTCAGCCACTGAAAACTGAAAACTAGTACACATGACAGCCAGAACCAACAGTTTCATACTATGATTTAGTGTTTGAAAGGTCTTTACATAAAATTACGACAAATAATAATATTTTATTGGAATTACATAGTCTTCAGTAATTTCACATCAAATTAACCACACAGTGCACTGATGATTGTTTACAAAAAAAAAAAAAATGTAAAAGTGTGACTACCACTGAATTTAAATCCAAGAAAATTGATTTTTTTTATTTATCCACTCCATCTCTTGTTGGATAACAAACATGCAAAAAATATATTTGAAGGTCTGTAGAAAGCACTTACCAGCCTCATGCGCCCAATCAACTAAAGACGTGACTTTAGAGTTGATAGTTGAGGAGCAGATGTTGAACCTTCCGCCAGCATCCAAGCCCAGGGTCTCGTAGCGCGCCTTCACACCACACAGGAGAGCCGTGGCACAAGCAGAAGACTCGCCCGTTTGAGCATCTATGTTGTATGTCTGAGGAATATAAAGTAAAGTTAATATAAACATTATAGTGATCAGATCAAGTAGTGTTTTTGGAGGTCAATAGTAGATGTCAAAATGCTTCTGCATTGGAAAACTACATTTTTAAGTAGTAGTTCTACACAAATATTTGTATGTGTATGTTAACTTGAGTAATGAAAAATTCATTGTTCAGTTTGGGAACTTAACATATTGCAATAAAGTTTTCATTGTAACTCGTCTATTTTATTCCAAAACCCAGAGGTAGTTTTTCCAATATTACCTACAGTCAGCTAAAAACATTTTACCTTACTTAGGTTTAACCATCAAATATCAAGAGGATAGACTTTTGAAGACCACATCAGTAACTTGAATCTATAAATAATAATAACTGTTAAAGGATATTGACCTAATTATAGCGTCAAATTCAATTTCTCAATCATAGAGAAACATTGCATCATTTACGAACAAGAGTCTAAAATTAGGTTCAAATGGTTATTATCATTTCACGCAGTTGGGAAAGGATCGCAATAAAATGATATTCGTTCAAAGGTAGCTGCAGTCTTGGTATAATCCTTTTATCGTCTCTTACGACACTCATCAAAAGCAATGGCTGCTGTTATGAAAGCTTATAATAACTGTTTATTCGAAAACACACGAAAATTCTCATTGGTTTTCGTGTCATATCAAAACTTAAATGTAAGCAAAAAAGTAATTATATGTTTAATCAAGCTCGTCTTTATACTTCACAATGTTTGAGATTACATGCTGTTATAATTTCTAGGGAACCTTTATAGGGGCCAAAGTTAACATTTGATTCAAAACTTACAATGGTAGTAAACAATTCCACGAACTGATTCCAATTTTAGTTTCTAAAATACATTTCATTGAACATGGAACTTTGTCGATCCAAAAAAATCACTTCAATCAAATAGGGAAAATCACGCTAAACGGAACTACTGGAAATTGAAGGCCGAATATTAGCAAAACGTAGCAACAACATGAGAGATAAAATAAAATGGCGCCCTATTTCCACTGTTTAGCATGTTATCGCATGATTATATGCATAATGCATGTAGATTTTATACGTTCTGTTTCATTTGTATCAACATTACATGAATTCAAATTGGATTTTATCATATGCCTAAACAAATTCATGATCATGAAGATCACGTATTGTTCAAAAGGAACTATGTGATGATATCGTTGGAACTTGGTGCCAATAAAAATAATTGAAAAACGTATTGTTTTACTTTTCTTTTTTCAAAATATAGAACCCTTTCCTGGCAACCTTCTTTTGTTCCATAAATGCTTTTTGTACTTTTTGCTTAGGAACATACAACAAGATTGTTTATAAATGGATTTTCTAGAATATTCTCCAGAAATATCTTGTTAAAGAAATGTGTTATTTAGTTAGAGACATCCTGTTCTAACAGTTCCGTTGCTTTAGAAAAGTTTTAGTGAGAAACGGCGTTTTCCTGTAAAACCGGGCTAACCCAGTTTGGTTTCAATTGTTGCATTGGTTAGAAAACAACATTGAGTAATGTCTATGTTTTTCTCAGATAAACATAAAGTTAAGCTGGATTATTTCACTTTAGTGAATGTGTTTTTACCGTAAAAGCTGTAAGTTGTCAAATGAAACTAAGTAGATTGACAAATATTAACAGGTTTTAGAAGAAATATCTTTTTTTTTTTAATTTGTTTTTTGTAACATTGATGTTAACCTTTTTTTTTTAAATAGGACTCTGGAGTTTCTTGCCGGTTCTTCTCCATTGGAATGACATTTTGGAACCTGCAACTAGAGTCAGTAAATTTAACGTTTTAAAAGAGCTTAAAAAGGCCTACTTGAAATAAAAATATTTTGATTTTGATTGTTAATATAATTGTCGACTTCGTTTTGTTTGGGTTTTATTTAAAAAATGTGTTATTTGGTTGGGAATAAGAAGAAAACTACATCATCCTTGCTGACTGTACTATAATCTATCCACACAAAGGTATATCACTTACTGGTTTCGTATACTACCTACTTATCCTATACGCTTATGCATACACTTTTAGCAGAATGCTTGATAATAAAATAAAACCTACCTGTATGATTCTGACCTCGCTTACAACCTCAATAAGCAATACCTTCAGAATCCTGGTACTATATAAGATAAATATATTATAGCTCACCTTAGCTAACGCCACAGCTGGGAATGTATCCCACGCCAAGTCCGTGTCTTCACCGGATTGACCGCGACGCTGCCCGCGCAGTATCCTGGCTGCAGTCGCCGTTGTCAGGCTCATCCCGTCACCCACTACTAGTATCACGTTCCTGTGGAAATAGCTTTATTGTATACTAAGTTTTTGATACCTACTGGAAAACATTTTCCTCAAAATTTATCTCAATTTTTTTGGCACGTTTTAGTGCTATGCCTTAGATATACAATACAACTAGATATGATACAATGATACAATACAACAAGATTAGTACTTTTCTTTGCGTTATTTTTGGCCATATACTTTAGCATCGTCTAAAGTATATGAAAAACATGACTAACTCACTAAGAAACTAAGAAATGACTAGGTGTCATTCATTCAATGTAAATTTGTCATAACTTATAGTTATTAAATAACACAATTGTTAACTACAACTTGCTTTAAACGAAAAGACCTTGAAAAAGAAAAATAAAAAATTATTCTAAAAGTGTGCTCTTCCTTAGACGAAGAATAACGACGACGAAAACGGGAATCTTGATAATTACGAGCTTAATTCAAACTTGATACAACCATCACGTTTGCAATAAAGAATCAAATTAAATGAATTCACCGAAAAATTCAGTGAATTTATTTAATTTATATCCAAATGAACAAACGTCCAAAACTAAAATTCCAAATTCAATAGATTGCATTCAATCAACAACGTTTTACGCAGATTTTAGTGTTAATAAATACTCAGTATTTGTGTTTCAAATATTGCGATATTTGATTTCGGAATTTATTTTACAAGAGCGTTTAAATTCTGGAATTAAATTCAGTATTTAACTGACATTTTTATTAAACGAATACTCAGTGTCGATTAAACACTTTATACAGGTTGGTATTTATGTAAAAACAATTATTTTAAATTTTAACAATAAATACCTGCGAGTAGGTATTTTAACGAAAATTTTATGGTGATTGAATCATAATATTATTATTGAAAATACAATAAAGTAATTGTTTAAATTATTTCGTAATTCCAGGTTACCTTGTCTACCTATAATTTATTAATATTGGAAAACCCAGTCTCATTAATTTTCTGCTAATGAAATAGTTTGAAAATAACTTTGTTCTACATTAAACATTGCTGATTATTAATGTTTTGTTTGATAAATAAACGCTAAAATTAATATGTTTGGGATAGTTACAATGTTTTATTCAAAGTCCACGAATCATGACACTAAGAGATAAATACAGAAATAAAGAGTTATTTTAGTTGTATTTGTGGATGTAATTGGATGATAAATAAAAAATAGAGTTTTTTTTTGACATTGAATATAAAATTAATTTGGCACTATTAAATTAAATTAAATACAAAATTCAACCTTACGATGGCACAAAGGCTTGTAATTATTTACCTATAGTAACGTTCGTTTTATTACAGTTTTAAAAACTTACTTTAACGTCGCGACCGAAGTCAAAGAGAAATCTACTCATTCTATCAATATGATACTCGTGACATTTAAATAACTGTCCCTAGAGTTTGTAATAGAACTTTATTATGAGCTCGTAAGCTAAAAAGGGTGTTTATTTAGTCGACGTTTAATATCATAAAAATATATTGTATTTTTCTTATGTTTGTTAAATCAGAACTTAAGACTGGGTGAACTGATGTAAGAATTATTTTCATTCAGCCTATATTTTGTGGCGGCTCCTACGATTCGATTTCTGAGGCAGAATGTCTAATTACTTCCTTAATTTTTAAGCTAACGACCTACCACATTTGACAAAAATTAGTTATTTAGTTCGGTCGTGATCTCGTGATAGCATATAGAAAGAAAGAAAGAAAGAAGAAGAAGAAAAACCATTCATTAACACATAAGTAAAAAGATACATATACATCTGTATATCATACAGATGTACAGACTTCACTTCATCTTTACCATATAAGGATGGGGTACGTAGGTAAAAGATAACTCTTACATAAGTCCATTACGTGTTCACCTTGACCGCTAAGTATCACATCTTTTGTTTAGTTATAGAAGCCATATTGTCCTTTGTCTCTAGAAAGGTGAAAGGTTATATCGGATTCCTATACAATCCGTTTAGTCCCTTAGGACATGTAAGGGAGATCTCCAGTGATTCGCACCGGTGACCATTCGTCCCCTAGGGAAAACCGGCTTTCCCCAGACATAGTAAGCGTATTAAATAAGATGGACGTACTATTCTACACCTGAATTCAGAGCTTTTTAGATTAGTTGACGTTTTTCGTTTATTTATTTTTTCGATCACTTTTTAAGAAGAAATTTTTTGAATTAAATGACTGAGCAGTATTAATATATTAATAATAATCCAGCCCATAATCGTCCCACTGCTGGGCACAGGCCTCTTCCCATATAGGGAAGGCATGAGCATTGATCACAACGCTTGTTCTCTGCGGATTGGCGATTTCAGATCCCAAATTTTGGAATCCAGAAATCCTCACGTGGTGGTCGTGGTGGCCTAGCGGTTCAATGAACGGATTTGTATGCACAAGGTTACAGGTTAGAACCCAGGCAAGTACTAATGTGGCTTTTTCAAAGTTTTATGTACTTTTTTAATTATTCTAAGACACTTAAGACTTAAGACTCTGACGAACGGTGAAGGAAAACATCGTGAGGAAACCTAGATTCCAAAGTTCGGGATCTGAAATCGGGCAGTATTATGATAACAATAATATTGTACAATAAGGAAGATGGTCGTATTTGTCAGTATAGAACCATTCACCACGGGACCTCTGATTTCGTTTATTCCGCTGTACGGTCAAACACTTGAAGAAAATTGCTTTAGACACCGACTACAAAAATGATATAATACTTATCTTACAATACAACATCACGTTTCCTCTATACCTCATTTTCTCAAGCACTTCGTTCAGAATTGCGATCACGAGTTCACTACAGCAACCGTTTCAACATGATTACCTTGTTCAATTGCGATGCTCCGAAACTATCTTTAATATTTCAAACCTCACTCCTTTTGTGATAAATTATTTAGCTATCTCCTGAATACAAAGGTAAGATGCCATTTTAACTCATTATTTTATCAACAAGGGTAATAAATTTTAGTTTAAAATAGATGTAACTCAATAGCAGCGTTTCCTAGAAGCATTTCAGTGAAATAAAGACAGACTGAAAGATACTTGAAATGAAAAACACCTTTCTACCTTTTACGTATGTGTATCTAGTTTTTACGTACGTACTCTTTAATCTCAGTTCTTAAAAAAAAACTTTAACATAAGCCTTTCTGACAGCCATTTATTATATGCAAAATACCCAGACTAAAGAACGATCCCAAGCCGAGTGCAAAAACAAGTAATTTATTAAAAAAAATACTATTATTATTTATCTTGTTTTGTTTGAATATTTATCATCTTTCAGCTGCTAACGTACCAGTACCGTACAAAAGGTGTGTACATCTCAAAGCTCAGGCTCCCAAATCCCTACGTATTGATACTATTGATAACCAAATCCGAATAGAACTTGCTTACCGAGTATTTGCATAAATACCTTTGATACAGTACTATAAAAGGAAAAGATATCCCTTTCCTATTTTTATGAATCGCATTTATCAAAGTCAAGTTCGTAAAGACTAATGTACTTCCAGGTAAGGGTCTGAGGGCTTTAGGTGTCCTCCCGGTAAAGGTTGAGTGGTTTATGGATGCAAGCAGACGTATTAATTACTTATCTACAAAGTAGACCCTTTTTTATAATTTTTCGGGTGTTTTTGCATGAAATTTGGTGGATTAAACCTATCGTATCCGTGTCTCAATTAAAATGAAATATATATTTTTTTACATCGTCACTACCTACAGTGGAGGAAAAGTTGTTTGGGAAATAAATGTCAAACCAATTTCGTATATTTATATTTTTTATGAAATATAACATCCTAAATTTCACTCGAACAAGAAATAAGATGGTTTTAATTAATTTGTGTTACAATTTATTGTAAAATAATTGCTAAAATAATAGCGTTTATAGTAACCGTTATTATGTTTAAATTGAAATGTCTCGAACAGTTTCAAATTACTTATTTTAATTATAATAAACAGTAGTAGGTCTACTACCTACTACCGCTTATGGCGACGACTAAATTACAGTGATCAAAATAAATTATGAGTACAAAAATAGCCTTTACTGTTTTGACATAAAGATCAACATCAAAGTGTTACGTTGACTGTTCATGAACGAAGCCAAACTATATTATGAATAAAATAACATAACATACCATCACGCCTGTATACCCGAAAGGATAGGCAGAGGTGTACCAATGTACACCCACAGTTCGCCGATATGTTAAGGTCCCATGTAATAGGGGGCGAGCCTATTGCCACTAACCGGGCACAAATCCAAACTCCGACCTGCTACTGAGAATTTCATAGAAAAACCCAATAATACCTTGGTCGACTTGGGAATCGAACCCAAGACCTCTAGCGTAGCAGTCGCGCTTAGCGCCACTAGGCCAACGATCAGCGGCAGCTATATTATGAAATATGGATATACAATGTTTTATGATTATTAAACGGTACAATTATTGGTGTAGTATCTTAATAAGAGCGCTAAGAAAATTGTGTAATAAATATGAGTGACAAATGTGATTCTCGGAGTAATCATTCATTCTAAGTAGGTAAATAAACTAAACATCTTAACATTTATTATAACTAACTACAGAAAATGGGGATTGCATAATAAACAAGACCTTGCCCTTGATGTAACAGCTTTTATTTTCTAGGATGTCGTAAAAGCTTGAGAATAAAACCTCATTCATTACTCTTTTATTTCTAAGACCAGTAGGTCAAACCATAGGACAAAGTCGTTGTTACTAGTAGGTATGTTATATTATGACATAAAATCCAAAAAAAAACAGCTTTAGGTATATGATAACCATGTAGGTATTCTCGATCCAAACTAAGCGTTGCAAAATTTTAGGATAGTCCGTAACCGGAAAGTGGGTCAAGTCTACCTAGATTTTGACGTAGTTATTGATGAAGCTAATAAAAGTGTGTTATAAAGAAAGACGACACTTTTCTTTTTAACCTTACTGGTAAAGTGCTTCAACTTTATGTCAAATAAGTATTCTTATTTATATTCATCTTCCAATAAACTTGATATTTCATGTAAGTACATGAAATATCAAGTTTATTGGAAGATAGGTACGTCATGTTTAAAACAAAAATTTACTTAACACATAAACAACTCCTATCAAAAAAACGATGAAGTACAGAATATAACATATCTAAGCTTTCATCATCATTGTTTTCGGACACAACAAACCTTCAAGTACTATCTATTTATTTACATAAACAAAGGTTATTTATCTACATAGAAAACCTCCTATATGTATCTCTAGTTCTTTCATTGTTTGTTCTGTATTGTCTCCAAGCCTATGTCGGTCCTAGTTCGGGTCGAGTGTATTTGTTCACAAAATAAAGGAAACAAGTGTGAAAGTTAGTCTTTTGCTTGTCCCGAGGACTTTGAGGAAATGAGGCTGGCGGATAATAAACATGCGAGGAAAAAGAAAAATAAAGGGACCAGTAGCCGAATGGAATTTTGTAGTAGGCATTGTGATTTGTTTTGCTTACGTGGGTACTGGCGTACAAATGATATCCTGTGACCCTTGATAAGGATATACGATAGTCGACAACATTCTTAATTAAAACGGAATGGAATTTATTGCGAATTTTTTTTAGAGAAAGGTATTATAGTATGTTAGCCACGCAATTATCTATTTACCATAATTTTTAGAGTACCAAAATCAGCTCTTTGTTGATGGAATGTTATTTTTTTTCTAGCTTATACTGTTCCACTGCTGGGCAAAGGCCTCCTCCAAGTCGCCATGCCCATGTCAAAAAGTACAGAATTGAAAACGTATAGAAACAAAGGCTTTACAAAAGTTACACACATACTACGAGTACATACTACAATACATTCAGTGTTTCGGCATTCTTTTTTAATCATTACTCGCCACCGCTTTTCAGTTAAAAGTCCGATTTGCCAATATTCCAGTTTGACGGAGATTTTTATCGAGCATCGCTATTGTGGGAATGTCGGTCAAGTACTTCACACGTTTCATATGCGGACTTTTTAAATCTTTACAAACCGCCTTTTAAAAAACAAAAAACGATCAACGTGGAAGATAATGATAGGATGATCGTTTAAAAAGAGCAAAAATTTATTATTTATAACTTTTAACTTACGCACTGCATGTTTATAGAAATATTATAGAACGGGGATTAGCGCGTGGGATGTGTGCTTGACGTTTCAACCGGGTTGCACATTCTGTTTGCGAACACGGCCTGTGTGGGTTACACAGGCCATGTTCGCAAATGTCGAAATGTCAAGTTTATTATTAGTTACATTGGTAGGTTTTTTTCGCCGTAAGATTATTCCGTATAAACATTAGGGATTTGACCTCAAACCTATTGTATTTCAATGGTATCTATGAGGAAGTAAATTGTTCGTATAAAAATAATAAACTTCATAGAGGCAAAATAACCGGCCACAAATAATTTTTGAAAATATAATATGACTGAGTATTGGACGGTGAAATAAATAAATGCTAAGATATGTGATAAGTACTCACTTAGCAACAGGATTTTTGTCAGCAGCGTACTGAAGACGTTTCTGCAGCGTTTCCTGCGCCTGCGCATACCAGTAGTGGCGATCTGTGAAGAGAAAACAAGCTTATAATGCTCATATTTTTTAGATAATTTAATTGTTCTTGAGCCAGTTCATAGGCATAAAGGAATTAAAAAAACGAATCATTACCTAGCAAATGACGAAAAGACGACTAAATAGATCTGTTTAATAAGCCTATTAACTAAAATGGGTCATAAACTCATTAGTTACAGAATCACCAAAGTTGGTGAAACGTGAATTTTAGTCGTCCATACATTAATTTGCGTTGAACATTATACAGCGTGGCATACGATTAGTTTGGGGAGTACATTAGAGACACGCATATAACTCCTATTTATAGAAGTTTATAGAACTTAGTGTATCATATTTTAATAAAAGTATATCGTAAAATAAATGCCTTTAGAATCTTTCATTGATTAACTTCAATGAGAATGTATCTGTATCTTTCAGGTATAACGATAGCATGGGTAAAGATATCGATAAAAAATAAAATACATAAGATAAGAAATCGATCTACAGGTCCTGGAAATATCACATAACAAACAAAAGAAAAACACAGTTACAGTCCTCTTTTTGACTTCGAAAAAGTGATAATTTTTTCAGGATTTCTAAGTTTGAGCTTATACTAATAAGAAACTTATTAAAAAGTATATAGTTAGCGAAAATTATACTAAAGCCATAAGCTCCTTTAATTTTCTGAACCTCAGCTTTCATACATACAATATACCTCACATAGCCATATCAATATTCAGGTAAGATATTCCGTTACCACAACTCTCGTGGTCCACAATGAACATAGTTTCTCGGAATATTGTCAACAATATTAAGGTACATTAAATCAAAACGTCCACAAATTAAAGGCCATCGTAGCATAGAAAGGACCATCCGTGCAGAAGTTTCTCAACGAGCGACAAACGAAATGCGAACTGGAGGACAGACAAAGATGAATGAATAACTTTGTGGGATTCTAGGAAGCCTCTTAGTTGCAAGCGATCCGAATTGTTTATTCTGAATTAATATTTTGAACTTTATCTACTGACTGTACGGAAGGAAGTTGTCGATATTACTGGTTTAGTACTTTTTTAATTTATATTGGTAATTTATTTTCTACTTTTTAGGGATCCGTAGCCAAATGGCAAAAACGGGACCTAATAAATTCGTCATGTATGTCTGTCTCTCCGTCGAGACGAGATCTAGTAAGTAGTTTTATTAATACATCATAAATCGTAAATCGCAATTTACCTTTCATTCAATGAACTCAAAATTACGGTACAGAATCATTCGTGCGCGAATCCGACTGGCATTTGAACAGTTTTTTTTTTTTCAATTTTTGTCTGGAAACTGATGAAAGAATGATTGGGTAGTTGAGTACTCTAAAAACACAATTTAACACACAGGACAGGTGACTAATAGAAAAAACGTTCCTTACTATTTATTTATCAATAACTGTCATAATTATAATGATACTTTATCTATGTATTTAATTAAGTCGAACGTCAAACGTTGAATCAAACATTTGTTTCGTGAACTGACTCCATTATGTTCCAGGGGCAAATGAAAAATGACCGTATTTAATCAGAACGAAAACAACTGGAAGTCATTATAGCCGTGTTGATGCTATTATTTAAATTCCCTTAATATTGTTGGGAGCTTAGCCTGGCATTTTGTTTATTTGGGCCATAAATGTATGTTATTATGTTGTTCTAAGCCTGCCATTCACCCCGTGGTACTTCAATTACCAATGATTAACCTGTTTGGCCTACATTAAGTAGGCCAAACAGGATAATCAAAGAGTTCAAATAAAATATGTACCATTGAATTAAAATGTAGCAAAATTCTGTTAGTCGAAAATACGAAAGCATGTGATCATTTCAATTTAATTGCTATTAGCAAGATATGATACAAAGTAATACCTAAATAGGTCTCTTACTTGTTTATAAGATGGATACATAATGGTATTTATAAATTCAAAAGTTACATCTCAGTTTATATTTTAGCAGAAACTTTAGGCAATCAATCTCCCGAAATTTAAAATTGCATCAGAGCGCGAAAGAACGTAAAGGAATACAGTAAAGCCTGGTTCTAAAAGTCGTTCCAAGTTTCAGTCTCTTGCTCTTGAAGTACATCTTCCTAATTTGGGTTCCTAACATTACTGTTAAAGCGTACCTATTATAGAGCAATTTTAAGATATGTATGTACTTACCATAAGCTTCTTTAGCTTCAGTCTTTTGCGGTGCCGGCGAAAGAACGCTGGTACTGATAGTAGACATCATGATCGCGATGCAGCACCAAGCACTCATGGTTCACAAGCCTCATCGGTGCTGCAGTCTTTTCCGGGCGGCCCGAAGAACACTCACTCTGAGCTTCGGATGCCTAAGCTCTTGATAGTCGCTTGTTTTATCTGTAAAGAAGTGGGACTTTAATTTTGGACAAGACCTTAATTATAATATGTAACTACATGGGCCTCTTTTTCTCCTGTCTATTGTTATTATTTGTTTTATATTTGAGCAGCCCAACACAATTGACAATATAATTGCTATTTGATTAGTTTCGGTTTACTTTGGGTCATTTGTTGACACATTAAGTGGGCAACTGGGGTAATAAAAAAAGTAAGATTTATCTGAAAATACACCATAAAGGACAATACTTATATTACTTCTCTCTTCTAACAATCGCTATATCGTAAACAGAGCCAAATATTTCTCAGCCGATACCATAATAATATAAGACCAAAATCATCCATAAAACAACACAAACCATCCTAATCAGATTTATTAGACGTTAGACACGAAAATAAACCAATACCTAAATAATAAAATCTTCGCAAATTGACGGTACTGGTGTAGAAAAAACAAGAAACCCAATTACGTGAATGACCCACATAAAATCTATTTCGAAGGCATTCTGATCAAATACATGTCGTGTATGTCTGAATTATGATAATAAGCGAAGCGTCAGAAACACAAATATGATTCGATTATTCTTTATTTATTGAAAGTGATTCCTATGTTATCAATAAAATCAAATAAGGTAGGTACTTACATGAGTTAACTATGAAATGAATCGGATTTCAGATAGCATTGCCTGTTTTGACATAAGGTCAAATTGAGCTAAGGAAAGTACTTCATTATTTCTGTAATCAGATTAGCCTGATTTTTTTTCCATGAACAAAATATACCTACATATTTTCACAATTTTGTTTATAAATCTTGCAGCATTTCAATCAAGTAATGGTAGGAATGACCTCAATCATAAAAGCAAAATATTCTATTTTTGCGCTTACCAGGTATCAATTTACTGGTAAGGGTAATATAGTATACATACCTACTTCAGTCATAAATTGCGGAAACGTATTTTAATAAGCTTTTATAGCTTCTCAAAGTTCAAACACTTATAATACCACGCACGCTATCACTAAAATAATTATATTATATTTGATTACAAAGAATGTCTAGAAAGCATTCACAGGATTTCTTGAACTTCACAAAGATTCTCATTTCCTCTATATCTTTAAGGAAATAACCCAAATTAATATTTGCTTCCGCTTTCAAAGAAATCTGCGAACACATAGCGACAAAGCGATTATAGAACAATGAGAAATCTCATTTATCTCCGAGAAACTGCGAATACATTGATAAGAAGTTAGGCGAGGTTAGTAAGGACAGCCGTGGAGTTTCAAACTTTTCTGATTGCGGTCAGTGAAAAGGCGAACTTTAAAATTGTTTTCTACCAGAACGGAAGTTCAATCAATATAATTTGTATTATCAAACGACTTTAATCCCTTGCGGCTATCCGTTTAATCAGATTCACAATAACAAGTTTGTTCATAGTCTTGAAAGAAAATGCTAATTGATTAATTATTTTGTTAAAGATTTCTTCGAGTGTCGATAATTGAACGGTTTGAAGCAATTATCTTGTTAGTAATCTAACTTTAAAATTAGACAGTTTAGCAATTACGCTGTTGCCATTGATTGAAAATCCTGTATTGTTCATTTCACGGTTCAGTTAATTTCAAAGGTAGTCCTGTTTATAATTATAAGACCTTTGAAATAACGTAAGATTCTAATTAATTCAGAATAATTTAAAGTAGCTCAATTATTGAATTCAGATGTTTATTATTGCATAAGCTGGCATTAAAACTTAATTGTTGCGCACGAGCGCCGGCAGCGCGGCGCGGACCGGTTGTGGCTCGGCCGCGCGCCCGCCATTTATGATGTGCACATACTATAGGAAGGTATGCAAAAAGCTGCTATACACACTGGCAATTCACGTAATGTTAAGTGTTCAGAACTTATGAAAATCTTCATGGATGGCTCTTGATGCTTTGAATAATCTTAGTCGCTTCGACTATCTAGATAGTTCTTAGAAGTAATAATCACTTATTCACCAATTTCTCCTAATCGCGTACAATAAAATATTGAGTAGGATTTTTTATTATTCCTTTATCCACAAATATAAGAAGAATCTTCACATAATTTTATCCTGTACCAAAAATATTGAATGTATTTGATTGAATTATGAGAGCCGTCGAGAATCGACTTCCGATATTCTTAGAATTATTTATGGCGATTCGTCTTTTGACTGTACCGTAGCACTTTTGTATCTCTATTTCCTGGCTATTTATTGAATTTGGAGCAAATATAACTGGATTACAAATACGGTATTCAAATATTTAATGTTAACAATGTTCATATCCTGGTCCGACTTTCATTGGAGTAAATCGGATAGTTCATTAATGTATTCAGTGCAAAATATTGTTTATCTGAACTATTGAATTAATTTGTTTAAATAGTTTACGCTCGCGTGTTTGCTCTCATTTTACATAAAATCTAGCGTAGAATAATCTGCTAATATTGTAGCTTTCCATGAGTAAAATGAATTCGGAAATCGGATAACCAACATAAAGTCTGTCGGTTGTTTGTTTATTATCTAAAAGGAGTAGATCAGAGCATAAAAAATGTAGGTGAAAAAGAAAATTGGGTCAAAACAATAAGTCCACGTGTATAAGTCGAGTTTAAAGAGTCCAATATAGTTTTTTAAACAAACAGAAGTGTTAACCCTGCGTCACCTAACCACGTCGGCGACAGTTATGTCCCTGGGGTACAACGGGGCGTTTGATTGTCAGTTGTTTCTGACGCGGAGATATTAAAGTCGCGTTGCGGCAACCACGAAATGCGGAAGAGGGGGACCTTTGACACATTTCATACGATTTTAGGGTTATTTTTTTAGACTTATACAATTATACATTTACTTCTGGATAGTAAAAAAGCTAATGGATCTTTGTTTGATTTTTGATACTTATCTCATACCTAAAAATAATCCGAAAGAAATATATTTTATCAAAATAATATGCACAATACTACATAATTAAAATAAAGTACCGAATAACTTGTCGTTTAATTTAACAATAATTGATATCATATATTATTAAATAATTTAGTAGTAGTATGTTAGGAATTTTCATATGATACAACATAATCCTGACCCGCTTCGTTTGTAATTTTAGACAGCTTGTTAAGGAGACCATTTATTATACTAAATTCTTGGAAACCTTCCAATGTGTAATACCCATATATTAATATTCTGATAACACTCGGGACAGAGTTTGGTATGTTCATTTGCCGTCTCCGAGCAACGCAAATGTGAATTAATATTTTGGGCGACACCGTTTTTAGTTTTAAGTCTGAAAAAACCATGAACATTTGTGCTCTATACCATAAAGTTCTCAATGTCAAAATGGCAATCATATCAGAACATAAAGACTGCAAGAGCAGACTTTATATCTTGACTTTATGAAAAGCTAATCACGGATAGTTTAACCTAACTTTTGTACGCTGTATATCTATCGTATAAAAATAATTATTTATTAGTAAATTGTTCCATTAAATGTGCTGGCTGCCAGAGTCGATTGAAATTAAACTGTCAGTTACTACCAATCACAGGCCAATAAGTTATCATAAGCGACCCTAGCCCTAATTGTAATACATCGTCACGAAATTCTTACACAAAAAGTTTTTTTTAAATCTTTAATACCAACATAATGAAAGAATAATCTGGTATGTTCCGAACAAGATATCTAAGTTTCTGTTCCTGACGTTTTTTTTTAAGTTTTTTGCTTACTGCATCACTCGGAATGTCTTGAATCTCGTCAGAAATGAAGGGTGATTGTTGCAAACTACCAAAAGTTACTAAGATTTAGTGTAGGTATAAGTCAAAAGGGTATAAACCTTAAACATATTTTGTGTGTTATCAGGATATATAATTAGAATTTGAATTGTGAAAGGCGGAAAAACAGATGTTGCGTAACTTGGCAGAGTTATTTTACTGCAGTAAATCAAAATAGGCGAGTTGATTGATTAACGAAAATTCCTGATGTAATCTCAAGCATGTAGGTGTATATAAAGAAAGTACCAAAAAAAAACTATTTACTAACTTCGAAATAAAACAGACTTAGTACCATCCCTAATCTGATGAAATAAAACAATGTTAGGTCTGTTACAAATCCAGATTAAGAGAGCATAAAAAGTTGTACAATGTATTTACTAGCCAAACACTCCTAATAAAAAGTCTAAGTATCTTTATTTCTGCGCAAAAAATAAAATACTATTTATCTTCAGACAAAATAAATAACAGACGGTAACGAAATTGTGATTTCTAGACAGCTGTGTCTAAAATATTTTGTAAGGCTAAGAGGATCTTTTTAAGATATTAGTAAATATTTTTACTGCTATGTAATCTCTGAAACACAGAGCTTAAAGAAAATATAAGTAACAACATTACAGTAAATTAAACGTTTTGGATAAACTTTACGTGTATTATTTATTTTTATCTTTGAAAAAAAAAAAATTGCTCTATGCGATCATGCATTGGCCTTGGTCTTTCGTCAAGTCATTATTCGGACAACCATACGTACTATATACATAATGTGTACGTATACTATGATGTTCCCAGTAAATAAGTTGTGGAGGTCAGATAGACAGTCGCTCCATGTAAAATATTCAGAAAAACCTGGTCAGACTAGAAGCATTCCTCTACAAAGTTTGGGGAAATGCGAAGCAGAAGTATTTTATCTTATAAGAGGCTCTCTTTCTATATTCTTGCGAGACAAAACCAAAAGAAACTCAAAAGGCCTTTATATTATGCTTGTAAGAATATCTCAGGATGTTTTTTGTTTCCCAAAACAAAAGGAGTTTCACACAAGCGCGGTAGTTTTTGTCCGAAATACGCAAAGCCAGCGGCTCAGCTCACAATAATAGTTTTCCGATTTCAGGAAGAGTAAAAATCCGTGTAAAATGTTTTTTTTTTAGAGCTGATGAAAGTTTTTGTATTCGAGTATGAACTATCAAGTAGAATCGATAAATGGTACCTCCTTTTTTATAGTGTACAAAACTAAAAAAATGTATTTAAAAAATGTTTATTTGTATATTTTTTTACAAACATGCACATTAAAGTCACTGCTTATAAAAGTTTGCAGCAACATGCAATTACGTCAAAACGCCATAATAACGCAATTAATATCAATTACCTTTTACAGCGGTTATTTTTAAACGTTTCAAGCAATTTGCAGGTTTTATACAGAGTTTTATTTTCTTTTAATCAGCTTGCATTAAAACGTCAGTAAGCTTAGAACGAAACATGGGATGTTCAACTGCATATAAATTAACAAATATATTTACCTACTTCTTAGCAATTGTACTTAACTTGGACATGATAAATGAAAGCCTGACAGAATACGAAAAAGGTTTGACAAAGAATTTATGATTCTGGTGATGAAAACACTTTTCTTCCTTAAGTAAAATACAGACTTGGCTTGCATTAACTAAAACGTAAAATATAAATAGACTTAATGCACAAAGCAAAGCAATGTAAACAGCGTATTCAAATACTGAAAGGCACATGGGAAAACGAACAAATGGACGGACAATCTGAAGGGAACTCGGAATCTAGACTTACAAATGGAAACAAAAGAGTTACTATAATGAGATTTGAATAAAACTTGTAGATGTAATACGAAATGATGCCATAAACTACTGTTTGACATGCAAACTCTACTTTACCTTCTTTAAATTGAGTTACGTAATCTGTGTGTATAGAAAATAGCCCAATTCAAACATAATCGAAATAACTCGGGTTGTTTCAAAAATTTACAAAAATGTACCTGAAAGTTTTCGATTTACTTCACAGCAGCGGTCATAAAGCATCAAACAATAAAATTCCGTCAAAAATATCAACGTATTTGCATAAGATAGGTGTATTCATGTATAATATAGGTAAGTTAGGCTAAGGGGTCTGTTTGAGTTGTTGGTTCTATTTTACCCTAACCCGCATGCCATACGAGCCTTGTTTCCCCTATTTGTTCTCTCTTCAAAAGCAATGGATGGGGAAACACAGTTTTTTTTAAACAAATTTAAGTCATAGAATTACTAATCTCTTCTCAAATCAAAGCCCACCACTTGATAATAAAGAATAACCTTTAAAGACCTGGTATTTGCTTTATTTCTCTTTTACTTTATTAACTTGACCTTTGATAACTCTTTCAAACAGGTATTACGATCTCGTTATGGCAGAATTTCTAAAACTTATGTTAACTGTACTGATCCTTTTTCATTTTATCACGAAGTTTTTGATTAAGTTCAAATGTTTATCAACACTAATGGGTACATTAAAATCAATATTGAGGTTAATCACATGTTCAGGAAAACATCTTTGTGCCCAAAACAATTGCTATTCAAACTAAACCAAAACTGAAAGGCCATTTTGATTCACGATATATACTTGTATAGCACGGCAAATACCCAAAAGTCCAAGGTATTTTATCAAGCCGTGACAGGTGAGGTGGAAAACTAAAATACGGGAAATCCTCAATGTTTACCTTTCGCTGAAAAACAGATGCGGTTTATATGCCCTCAATAAACGTAGTACAGATCTCGCCTTATCAATACAGACTACTAACGGATACAGTTCCGAGAATCAAATTAAATGACGTTCGTGTATCAATACCTCAATTCTAAATATGGATACGTGATACAGGAAACTGCTTTTCTCAGAAATATCTACATTTATTCCGTTTTCTATTCACTACGATTCACATTTACAAAAAAAAAAATGTTACAAAACGTTGGAAAATTATAGGACAAAACGTCACAGATTAATAAATAGTTGCTGGTTTTCTGCTCAATAAATGTTGTGCATTACTTATTTTAAATGGTAATGTGTTCTTAAATATTCTTTATCTGCAAGGGATTCAATTCTAAGAGCTAAAGCAAGCTGCAATTTTTTATTTCTTACAAAACTAGATTAACTCTCATTTTACTATTCGTATTATTTAATATCATTTGTTTCATATTGAAAGAAATTGAGTAAGCATTAGGTACTAGATAATGTTTAGCGGTAAACGTATGAAATAAAATAAATGGGATATTTTTGATTGCAAACATTGACACATAAAAGTTTTGATGAAGAATAACATTCCTGTACAAAAGCCTTGTTTGTATTTGAATTCATATCCATTGGAATTAATTCATCAAATAAGTCTAATATATTAAACATTGGCGATTGGCAAACTTTTACCTCACATTGTAGCATAGCATCATTCTAATATTTGTGTAATGCAAATGAAACAATATTAAATACCATTAGCCATTCATGTTATCGTGTAAACCATTATTGTTCCAAACAACTCTCAGATTCCGTACAAAGTTAACAACAGTTCAGTCGATCGATTACAAACGTTAATTATTACTTGATTCCGATACGAAGTAAACAATTAATGAAGGTAATTTATATCGAAAACTTATGCCGAACAAAACCTGATAATAATTGGGAAAGGTATAACTTTCCGTAATCACTTTCATTTTGTAATTTAATGATTTATTACTAGGTATACGGACCCCGGATCTTACTTTTTAATTTTACTTTTTTATGTCTTGCGCAGCTGGGGGGACGGTACGTCACGTCGTTTGGGCAGCTATAACAAAGTTATTAAGTGCTTTACGTACCCAAAAACACATTTATTAATTCCGCATAGTAATGTGAAATAACCTTCGTTGGAGTACAATCGTAAAAGTCATCGAAGCTTGGAAGTTATTTGATATAGTGACCGAATTATTACAGGCGTCGCTTAATGTTTGCTGGTAGTGGGGTGGCTTTTAATTGTTCGGCAAAAAATACTCAAATATAACTTTTATGTTTTTTGAATGTTTGTAGTCGCGGAACTTAGCGGTATGACCTAAATTGATGTTATCTTAAGACTGAGATTCTGATTAGTCTGAAAGTTGGTTCATGACATGACATGGCCTAGACAAATTGAATGATAACCATTGATGATTGATGAAAAAAAGAAGAAAAAAGCCAAAAAGAAACCACAAATTATTTAATATAATAATTGAAAAAAAATAAAACATTGTGGCTCAAATAATATATTATTTCCAATTTCACTCAATTCATATATTATATCCAGAATAAATTAAATGTATCGACATTAATTTTGCATATTCGACATATTTTAGTATAATTTGATAGCTTTGGACAACAAAATAAATAGCTGTTACTAAAGCCAAACATACAAGTGTAATGACACTACACATTTTACGTAATGTCAATAATTTATGTTAAATAGGAAAACTATGTATAATATTCGTTGATGTTGATTTTAAATTTGTTACTGTACTAGCAAAAGCTATATTTATCTAATGTATTCACATGATTTTTTTAATGATCATTTTTTGAAATGGTGATTTTTTTTTTTCTGTGACAAATCTTAGGTACTTGATACTTTTCGTTGGTGTTCATTTAATTGTTAAAATGTAAATAAAGTTTTTAAATCCCAGTTTCGAAGTGAAGAGTTTGTTGTTCTTAACATAATCACAATGTTAAATTTCTTAAAGAACATTAAAATACTTACTTCTAGTAAATAAAAGATCTTTGTGCTACTACCCTTTATTTAAACCTTACTTACGAAAAGTGATTACTATTCAACAAGGGAACAGAGGCTCTAAGGCTGTGATCATAAATCACCGATTAGAAATTTGATGTTAACGCACAACGATCTGAATAGCTAATTACGACCTTAGAGAAAGGAGCAATATATATGGTAACGGGCCTTTGTCTTCGAGAAAATCCTCTTAGATGTACAGTCACGAACAAAAATATGTGAAACTAAGCAATTATTCGAATTCATTTTCTGAAAAATTCTGCTCAATTATAGTGGTACATGTTATACATGAGTGTTTTTAGTAATATTATAGAACGGAGATTAACACGTAAATTTTTAAAAACCATTAGGGCTTGACGTTTCGACCGGGTTACACAGGTGGTGTAACCCGGTCGCAAGCAGACTGATGTGTGTTAACACTAAAATTGTACAGATTTTTTTAACACAATTCCTAATCATGTATTTATTTTAATATTTTTAACAAATAAACCTCCCTAAATTTGTTTAAAAATTTCGGCACGTGTATTTATATTATTGCTTATGACTGTACTAGTAATTAACCATAGAGATTTGTTCCCGCACGTTCTGCTTGGTAACAACAGAACCGAATATAATGGGAATCATATTTCGTTACCAATTTCTTTTGTGGGAGGAACATTTTTTTACTATTTTTGTAAGAGACAACTGATGGACACACATGTCATTTGGAGCACCATTGTATGGTTGTTGTAAAAAACTTGATACATTTGTAAAAAGTGAGAGTTGGTAATAGAGAATAGTGTATGAGAAGAAGAGGCTTTCACTGACAAAACTATTTGGCACTGTTCTAGAGGGTGTTAAGTAACCCCCTTAAGTAATTAAGTGATACCTTCTCAGTAACACAATTGGCCATATTATAAACGGAAAATAAGACTTTTAAACAGCACGGATATTTTTTTTTGTAAAATATAAAAAATACTTCCTCAAAAATGAGCAAGAAAAGGTTCATAATTTTGTAAAAAAAAAAGCAATTAAAACCCCGTAAAGCTTATTTTTTTACATTTTGCATGTCATCTCCTGTAGCTACTTAAGACGTAATTTTCTCTAATTACTTTGTTGCTTGCTTACTTGTTTTCGAACAAAGCACTTGATTGTGCGCTCGACATTTAATTAATATACAATTAATTTTACACTGCATAACTACAAAATATTGGAGTGACGTTTTTGAGCCCT
Organism: Autographa gamma; assembly: GCA_905146925.1. NCBI lineage: Eukaryota > Metazoa > Arthropoda > Insecta > Lepidoptera > Noctuidae > Autographa > Autographa gamma. Next base: position 7,724,295 of record LR989858.1, read on the forward strand.
GTTCCTATTTGATTTTATCATAACTTTACATCTAGACGAAGGCCGCGTGGAAGACCCAGGCGAAGATGGAGGGATGAACTGGACGCATACGGGAAGGAGTAGCAACAATTAGCAAACAATAGAGACTTGTGGAAGGAGGAAAGGGAGGCCTTTGCCCTGCAGTGGTTGCATTACTGGCACGGAAAGACGAAGTAATAATATTTATAAACCTGAGACAGCTCACACACCGTCATCTGATCCCAAACTAGACAGAGCTTGTACTATGATAACCAGACAATTAAAAAACACTTATGCATTTCTATATAAATAAATATTGTAAATAAAGTGGCGAAGTTACTTAATTTAAAACATATTCAATAAGCAGTTAAATTAAAGGATTCTATTTTATTTTGTTTATGTAACCTGTTTAGTTTACCACTGCTGAGCAATGGTCTCCCCCGTCTGACTCCAGGATTCCATAAAAAGATTTCTTAATAATTTGTTGTTGCTTTAATGATAAAGGCATATTGTACCAAAAAATCCTTTAACACCCACTCGTATAAAATCTACTTTGATATCCTGCAAATAACAATAACCACACGAAATGGAACACTTACGCCGCAAATTTAATCCTTAAAAGCTCGCGGTTATTGATAAAAGTTACTACCCACTGCAAATAATATGAAAAACAAATTAGTAAAAAAACATTTTCTCATTTATTTGATATAGGCAGATATTTTTATACAAATTGCCTTGGTCTTTTTTGAACCCGCGTAGGCTTATTTTATAACAATAAGTAGATAATTATTATTATTTATCAGCTCAAGGTGAAGGTCTACATAAGTGGGCAGGGCATTCATTCAGATTTTATAAAACAAGTAGGTATGCAGAATATTGTAGAAATACTTCACAGTAATGAAACATTTCTATGTTATGAAATCCTAGTACATATTGTCAAATCTCTACAATATACTAGATGCAAATCGTCTACAAAGGTACATTGACTCGAACAAGCATACATACGTTTTTCAACAAAATATGTTTGATATTTTAAAACAAGATTTGCATAAACTCCAAGAGAAGTTCTATTTTGCTATAAATGAAGATCATGAATAGAATATAGATAGTTACGATGTAAGAATAATTTTGTTCGTTCAAATAAAATTTACATAGTTATACGATTATTTCAGTTCTTTTCTTTTGTTCCTATTTGAAGCTTAACCAGCTCGTCTATATTCATACTGAGATATCATTTTGAAGATATTTAACAACGAGAAAAAACCTCAGAGTACTTGGTTACCGCATTAAAAGAACTGTATTAGTCTGATTTGTATTTTAAAATATTTTATTTTTTAATTATGTATTAGGAGTCATATTGTTCAAAATCTGAGAGTTCTGTTGCCGAATGGAAAATTACTTTAACCTTTAAGCTAAGCTGAACGTACTAAACAATAGCATTGTGTTTCTTAACCTGTGTAAAAAATCTATTCTTGTGATACAAAGGCTAAATAATGGACCGCTAAGACAATACGGTATGAATAGGTCCATAAATTCTGTACTGTAGCACATTAGTTAAACACGCGACTCCACTCAATTCAATGTTACATATTCCATGCCAAAATACTGGATGCCGCAAACTTTGTTACCGGGACTAACAGTCGAGTCACTTTCCGGTTCCGATACCCTTGCGTTGCTTTGCCGACGAAAGTCTACATACGGTTGCCTGCGGATGTTTCAAAATTCTACTGCGTTTCTGTGATTTGGTACTGGGAATAAACGTGATATTGAATTGAAATCTTTTACGTTCAGCTGCAGTAAACACTAGACCCTAATATCTGGTAGGCATCAATGAAGGCACTTTTTCTACACTCGGGTTGCAAAAGTTTTTTTTTTTTCGTTGGAGACTTTCAGATTCTTTTCATTTTCCAACTTTTGCGCCATTTAAAGACACAATTTAAACTCAACAGAATGTTACCAACTTTATTAGTTTGTCAATATTTAATATCGCCACTTTGCGGCTATTAAATTAAAAAAGTTCTTGAAAGTAGGAGTAAAACCTTACAAATTGTAACATTTTGGATAGCAACCAAGTCCAAAAGTTAGTTTTTCTTACTTATTGCTCTCTGAAGTTTTACAATTTGTAACGATGTAGCTATATGTCCCAAATCTTTATGTATATGCCAAGTTGGTACTTTGATTGTCATTTCGTAAAAAAAAAATATTAAATTTTATCATTCATCCGCATACCAAACCTAAAGCCGCCTACCATTGGAAATAAACCTTCTTAATTTTTCCACGCTATTTATAGACTTATTTTAAAAATCAACAATGTACTATAACATCTTTGACACATGCTCACACCTTTAATTACAAATTCATAGTTTTTTCTCATATATTTTATATTACCTTTCGTTATGTAGTCCCTACTAGAAATGCAAGATGTACCCAAGAAACAGCAGTCAAGCTTAAATATTGTCTACGAAGCTTTTTTATTATTAAAACGAAACTCGGCTCAAACGCTGTGGACATAAACTTTCAATATCTTCCTGCAACCAATCGAGCCAATCATTTGTCTGGTCCCCAACTGGGACTACATTTGAAAACAAGTTTTTTTAGGTCATTGTATAGACCACGAAGGCGGATAGTTTTGTCGAATGCTTAGGATTTTTCAGGAAAATTGTGTTTACTAAAAATTAACTCAATAATCACAAGATGAAAGATTAATTATTTTAATTCATATACCAATCAGTTAGTGGAGAATACTTAAATTATTACATATTTATCACAAATTCATTGGTGGTTAAACATATATACTTTTTTGAATGCTGTACTAAATCTTATATTTGAATTTGTTGCACGCAATGTTTATGTATGTAGCTGTACATCAATTACAGAATGGAATAAGGACATAATTTTAAATATATTTTAATTCTTTCGGTTTTAATTAAATAAATTATTTAACAAACGTTTAATTCTTGTGAACAACAAGTCAACAAAGTAAATGACAATACTATTACGTTCTAAACCCAGCCTTTATCAACTAAGATCCCCATAATCCAGCGTCTCGTTGTGTGGCAAAATAAGAGATTAACTTTTCTACACTAATTCCGTTTTCCGTCGCTTAACTAAAGAGGTCGTTAATAATGAGGGAGCTTTTAGTGCTAACCTTTTACATTATTTACATTTTACGTGCGTGGCCGAGCTTAGCATAACATTAACATGGTTTTGTGTCTTTCACTAGCTGTGTATAGAGGCGTGAAACTGGATTTTAAAACACATTATAATGTACCTGTAAATAATGTAATATTGTTTTATTTTTTATTTATTAAGGTCGTCCCACAGCCTGTACGTACAAATCTCTATAGTTAAACTAGCATGTAAGACTCACAGACTAGCCATTAATAGGTTAACTGACAACGTTCAAATAGCTACGAATACTCAGCACAACTAGCACTACAGTAAAATAAAGATACCTAAGTAAATTATAACCTAATTAAAAACTGCGGTGAGGTACACTCAACAGTTTATTTGAGAACTTTAAATGTAACCAAGTGAGTATAATTTTGCTCTATTGGTTTAATAAACGAAGAGGTGAAAAACCGTCGCATCGTTTTCTGATATCGAGTCAATAAATAAAATTGAAAACTAAATAATTACGTAGATATAATTAATAAAAGTTCAATTAGTTACAGTAGCATACCGTTATGGAAATAAAATTCATAATTTTACAGTAAATAAATGATCCAATGAAGTTATTAAGCTGGTAATAAGGCATTGGAAGCTGAGTCTTTTAAGACGGCGGTGATTGTAATGTCGTCTACAAGAAAATAATAAATACAAGTACATTATTATGATCTTGATCAAAGGATCCGAGGTTATAACACAAAGCAGATATGAGAAACAATGAGTTCCTTTTTGTATAAATATTTATTTTATAAGGTATATTTTATAACTTTAAATAAAATCAAATGTCTGAGTTTAATAAGGTACTCTTTTGGGTAGAATTGGGTAAGGTTTTCAAATAACCTAACGAACCTGCTTTAAATAGAAGCATTTGCTTTTTTTTTGCTTTTCAAATACATTATGGTCGATTCGAATATTGTTTTCAATGTAAAAAATATAAGTGGAAGTATTATTATTATCAACAAATCTGTCAACAACATGTGAAAACCAAAAACATATTTAAACAAACATATTTGTCGAGCGTTTGTAACTCGCAAAACTTCCTTCCCCTTCGCTTAGTTTCTATTTATTCCATCAATAAATAGTTACGTCAAAATGAGTATTACTTTCTCTAACTCAACTTCTTTGTACGCAGCTTATAAAGTTACGAACATACCTAATAAAAAAGTTTCGGCGACTGCTTGATAAAACCTCCTAAAACGGGAAAATACGCGTTTCATAGTTTTTATCTTATTAAACTATGTGGTACACGTTTCTGTGTGATTAGTTGGCTAAGTTTTCAACTATGGCTGACTACGCTTTTACTTAACTTTTCCTTTCAGTATTAAATGGGGCTATTTTACTGTAGACTCTCGTAGGAGACTCAAAGAAAAAGAAACGTAAAATGGCACGAACGGCAAAATACTGAAATATTTACCAATTAAGAACAAATTTTTGCTATTCTGTATTACTTACCGAGTGGTTAAAAACTTTTTCTACTTTAAGAGTAGAGGGACTACTTCCTAGGACTCTGATGCTTTTGATTGATTTTATCTATCAATTTATTATTTAATTTTAGCAACCTTAGTGTTTGGAAGATTAAAATTTTAAATACAAGGTCACTTTTAAAATTTCGCAGATAAATAAACTACATGCCTTATTTTTAGTATAAGTTATGAAATCGACCATAAAAATAGATACCCAATAACAATTTTGAATATACTTTATAAGAGTCAAAGTTTTCATGATTATTTTAATCACTTTGCCTTAACACAAAGCAAGGGTTGACTCAGATTAATCTGATTAACCACTCGTTTTACTGCTTTAGTTTAAACCGGAAGGCGGGCTGTCAGCGACTAATTAGTAGATCGGACAGCTAGTTAGAAGCAGGACATTCGTGACGTCAGTTTATGTGTTCATAATTAACATTTTCAGAACTATTTATTTATTTAAGGTCTTATAAAATGAACACTACCTAATACCTACCTATAATAATGAAAATAGAAAAATAAAAAGACTATTAATACATTTTGAGTTAGGTAAGTAGGTATTATGCAAAAGTCAAATAAACATTCATCAATAAATACAAGTATCATAATATGTACCTATCTACCATATACATATAATTATGTTCTATACAAAATACAGTATTGCGAAGGTAACATACAGACAATTACAGATGTCTGATAGAAATTTCTTAGTAACAAAGTTGTATTCGATCATAAGAAATGTGATTGGAATGTAATTTCAAACTGATTTTGCCGTCTGATTAAATGTCAAGTCAACATATAAGTAAAAAACGAAATTGAAGCGACTATTCCAAATACTGTAAACGTATCAGCAAAAAACTGGGTCTACATAACATATGGAGCCAAAAACATTCCGTCTGCTCTAGCTGACACAAAAAACATGTGGATTTACTCAAGTAAGGGTTGAAAGCAAACAAATACCAGCTTTTTGCATAATTTCTGTTAAACACCTTGTTTTTAAGGCTACTGAAACATGAAATTAAAAAAATGTGTCAAATCATTAAACGATGGTGAAAATTGCTTTGTCATTTTATTTTTCACTTTAAGTTAAAAATATTATGATGAAGCTTGATGGTATATGGATCATGGGTTTTTAAGTTAAATGGTTTTTAAATATTTTTATCGTACTTATGAAATAGATGGAATAAAAATCATCAAAAGTTTTCCGTTAATTAAAATTACATTAAAGTAGCCTAGAAACGAAATTTAAAAGTAAATTCCAATCAAGTTCAACTATTTAAAGTCTAATCTGTCAGCAACTTGGTCAATTATAAGGCAATTTAATGCCTAATATCCGTGACCTAGGGAGGCTCGGTAACAAAAGCATCGCGAACTTTCGCGGGCCCACAATTAGCAACTTACGACGGGCCGGATCCGTAATCACGGATTCGCATGTTATTTCTGAAAGCTAATTAATTCATGCCCACATTCGTCGGATGTACCCACGTAAACCAAATAAAATTTCGAAATAAACAGAATTTTAGGCTCGCCCTGTATAGGATGTATCTTTGTTAATTATATTTTGTTGGATTTGTGCGTGTTAATTTACGGCTTTGGAATTGAGGTTGAATATGTTAAAGTATGATCATGTCAGAGTATCCGTATTCATTTAGAAATGTTGTATGTTTTCGTTTTGAGGAGCGGTGAAGTTCATTTGTTAAGTACGTCAATAAAATATGGGTATAAGAACTCATAATTCTGAGCGTAACTAAGATAATGTTTATAAGTTTGCCTTGAGTTATATACTAATGGATACAAGTAACGGTTTAACTAATAACTGGGATCAGCTTTAGGGTATGGTCTGTTTTATGCCTCTATAAAAAGTACAAATAGTAAAAACGCTAAATGGTGTTCAAGGAATGAGAACAATAACTTTTTAAGTGTGAAGATATTACAAAAATCCAACTTGCTACATTGTCTCCAGTAATTTCAGGCAAATTAAGTAAAATGTCTTCTGCAAAGTACTTTTAATAGTTCCGTTAAAACTGGCTATTAATAGTAAAACTTTACCTTTACCTTCATTTTAACGTTATAGCAAATTTCCTTAAGAGTTAGGAACTATTAACATGAAAAATAATATTTTTGTACGAAATACTCGAGTTAATCGCCGTGAATTGTCCTGTAGTTGGTATTTCCGTCTTAAGCGAGCCGGAAGGTCTTGCGTGTTCTGACCTCTTTTATAAATATAAACGGCTTTACTCATGAGTAGGCCCGACTGGTTTCCGTTAGGACCGGAGCCTTTATTCATGAGTTTTTCACGCGGCAACGTCGTGAGACAAACCCAAGCCTCCCCATAAAATACACGGGAGGAAAGTCGTATACATTTATCATTTATTTATGAATCTATTTTTGGTCAGTGATTTTGAGACTTACAAATACTCATTTTTTTTTAGATAAAAACAATTGACGATTATGTCGTGGTTGAAAAATATGTGCCCCGTTAGGTAACCGAGAATTAATTAATAAATATACTAAGAACCTATACGCACGTAAATTCGCGAAAGAGAAAAAATATTTACAAGTACTTTTGCTCTACGAAAATTGATGACGGTTTAAAGTAACAGTAATATCACATAACACATGAATAGTTCACGAAATTTTCCACGAACTACGTCATTATTACATTACCGAATCCCATTCCCCATTTCACTGCGCCTGTGCTCATTACTACAAATAACTAGCGGTACAAAGTAGGTGAACGTATATCATAATCAGAATCTCATTTGATTGCGGAAATTTTAGCTATTATTATGCTTTGGTATAACAAGAAAATATTAATCTTTGGTTTCTTTTTTTATCATTTGATTTTTTTAAACTCATTTGAGTTCAAGATTGTGGTCATTCCGTAGAACTCGATTTATTTTACGATTCCTAAATCAACTTTACTAAAATAAAAAAATACTAACCAGCCAGAGAAAAGTCTTATATATAATTTTCAACAATATTTCTACTATGTGTCAATTAGGGTAGGTGAATGAATTTAGAAATGATAATTAGTAGAAACAACACATAATCAAAATCAAACTATATGCAGAGCTGTTTCCAATCCTATAATTTGTATCATTGCTGTAATAAAACTAAAAACCTGTCATCACAGCCGGCTTATAAAATCAACATACATAAATAAATAATCCAGCGTGTCTGCGTGCAGTTAACGACCAAATTACTACATGATTAATGTCTTCGTTTGACATCGAAACTAGTCGGTTTCCGAAAAATAATTGTTACCTACTGAAAATAACAAACGTATCAACACCAGGTTTTGACTAACAAGTTACATAAACGAGTCAACATTTACCAGAACATTGCCCGTAATTATTGTTCTCAGCTTCCAGTTTATTTGGTTGGCGGTTTAAAGTTCGGAGAGACGATTACATAATACAGTATGTGTGTTGTAATTTTATTTTCAATAGCTTAGCTAAAGTTCTGAGTTGTTGTTTGATAATGTGGTTACCAGCTCCGCACAAATTGTTTCGTACCAGTTTTGTATGCACTGCTTTAATGTGTGCTCATTTACAAACTATTCGTATATTACGTAAAAGTACTCGGTCTTTGAATAAATCTTACTGAAGTTTCAAAGGGTAAAGCTGAGAGATTTTACTTCATTCAGTCTTGCAGAATTGAAAATCCTGCTAACTTAGTTATTTATTATTTTCATCCGTCATCTCGGCATTCATGTTTTTCTTACTCACGAGCATATTACGGCTCGCACAATCCATTTCTTATTCAGGCTTCATCTTGGCGCATTACGTCTAAGTACTAATAATATAAACTGAGCCAACATGAAGATAGATTTAATATAAATGTTGGATAAAAAGCAGCAATTTAAACAATGCATCAAATAAACGGTCGCAATATATCTCTCGGTTGATTCAAGGCAAGGTAGTGTTTGCAGACAGGCTACTAAACAGTCGCAATTTAGTACATACAACGTTGCTATCTTGGAATTCTACAGCTATCTGGCAACCCGTCCAATTTAATGAACGCTGGAAGTCTTAAAATTCCGCTGAAGAGACAATATATTCGAAAAGGTCATGCGGCCTTTGAACATTTTTAATATATTCTAAAGTAAAAATTCTTTTACAATTAGTTTGCATTGTTAGAGTAAGTAATATCGTTTTAATTAGTAGAATTGACACAAAATCCTGGATGGTTTCTCAATGAATAATACTTAGTTTGGTTAAAATAAAAGGAGTAAAAAAACATTTACTACAAACGTAAAAACTTGTAGGTAATAACTACATGGTATTTGGGGCAACCGAGAACGTAAAGAGCGGAAAGATTTCTAATCAGACTTCTACCGCCATATTAAAGAAATATGCTATGATTTGCTTCACAATTTAGTTCGCGTGTCACACAACTATAAAATATTTTCATAATATAAATGTAAATAAGAACAGCAACCGAATCGGCAAGAGTTACATTACAGGATTTTTTCAAACTTCCCAAGAACATTTTTGCCCTATTTTGTGATTCAGTAATGTTTTTGGGTTCGCATAAGGTTGAGCTAAATAGCAATTACAGACTGAAAAAGTTTGTTGGCGTAAATTTTTGTTTTCGCTTTTTGTTGGACTTTCTCGGTCACGAGCGCTGCTGGAGAGCGACAGATCTTCACTTAGATTTCCAGGTCAGAGCAAGTGTAATTAGTTTTTTATCACTTCGAAGTTACTAGGTAATAGCACAGATTGCAATTATCGTGAAGTTATTTATACAATGATACTGGCAGCATATTGTGGTATCCTGAAGTTAATGAATTAATCGGCTAAATATTAATTATTCCAAACATTTCGATGGAGTAATTATATAATTCCTGTAATAGCCACTTACATAATTTAGCATTAATTGCCATATTACACAAAAATTTCAGCTTACTTTTATAATGTTTGCTAAAATGGAAATGCTTATTGGTATAACGTAAGTCTCAATAAAAAACTCATTCAATCACTAGTAATTCTCCAAAAATAATAATGCAGTTTATTGATGCAGTATTTTTTTTTGGGAGAAAGTTATATGTATTTTTGACAAAATATACAGTGACAACCGTAGGACCACTGGCATACAAAAAGTTATTAATACCTACGTTATGTTGTATACTAGGTTTCTCGATTAAAGTTGCTAAATATACTTCCAATAGCTATCACGATTTCAAATTATTTGTTTACAAAGTATCGGACACCATTTCTTCGAACAACTCAGTTAGCCCAGCTATTATGCAAAATAGTTATCCCGAGTTTAACGACTTTTTAACTAGTTTTACACCCAAATGATTCAATCTCTTCTAAATGTAGGTGAAGCTATCCTGAATAATCACATCATTTATACGTAAACAATATCTTTGTTAAAAGAATTCCCAGGGCAATATAAGTAACTAAACTCAAAATACAGTGACTTTTTTTAGAACTTAAATGTAGTGTATAATATTTAGCTATGGAAGGTCAAGTTAATAGTACCAATTTTAAAACAAAAAATTTTGCTTTTTTATATGTTATGAAATTTGGTTTCCACAAAATTCGGATACCTATAGGATTAGATACCTTAGAATGGTTTCCAGGAAATATATATATATTTTTTTTTTTTCGTAACAATAACATTTTTATTATATCAAAATGTATTACCAAAAGCGGAGAGAGGTATAAAATATTACAATACAATAACAAAATTACGCAATTTGTGTAAAACGAATTTCGGTAAACGTGATCAGTTCACTGAAGAATTAACGGGAAATGCGGAGATACATATCGAAAAGAATAATTTGTTATTTTATTATAGGGACCTTGTTATCTATGAACACAATTTGGCCTAATCGAATTTTTTCGTGCAAAATGAGTTTACCGTTTCTTCGTCGAATTCAATAAGCCCTACGAGGGTAACTCAAAAACAAAATCTGGAATTGACGGCAACTTCAAAATTTGTCAAGCCAAGTCGTTAAACTTTGTTTATTTTTCTACCAATGTAATTTGAATTTAAAGAGCGACTCTACTATAAGTATAGCACTAAGTCGTCGAACCCAAAACAATAATTAAACTTATCGATACGGGCGATTAATTTTTGGAGTGTAATTATTTACATCGGTTAAAATTATGGCAGAAAATAGATATTATATTTACTGATCTGATTCTAAGTGAAATGAAACTTAAAAATAAAGTTTAAATTCTACATAGATACATCAACGTGGAATTTGTGACAATTGTAAGGATTCGAAATCGTTCAATCTACCATATACACCAAACAGTTATATCGCATAGTTTGGTCCCCACTGGCTGGGACCGGCAGACCATAACGTGGCTTTGTTGCAAGATAAAGCGAAATTCAGCTTAACGTTAATACTGTTCAATACACGACCGTTGACCGAACTGCAAACGAAGATTTGTCGTAATGTTTGCACAGTTGGCTTGAAAGCTAGATTTATTTTACAGTGAAAATAACGTAAGCTACGTATTTTTTTATATATCTATAACAACTAGTTGTTTTGAAAGCTAGTATGACAAACTCTGTAGTCGAGTGTGCAGTGTTGCTAGCTCTGAGGTTCCAGGTTCAATTCCCAGACAGGTTACATTTATTTATCTCGTACGTTTAGGTTCAGAGCAATGTATGTTTCAATATGCTGTCTACTTTGATTTATATAACATTAAAGTTTAACCCGAATGGATTCTCAATTAGCTCAGTAGGCATATATAAAGTAGGAAACATCAGTAATTTCATCGTATTTATCAATTTGTCCCGCTTAGTTCAACATCACCTTTCGGAATAACCTTTCCCTTGGCATTTAGCTTAGTCCTTCACGTTTCACGATCATTTAGGTCCGACCTAGCTTTTTTCAGCGTAATATTTATTGTTGAGGCGTGAACTAGTTTATATTGTACACGATACACTTGAGTATAATTCGGGTACGCCCGACCAGTTTCGGACTCAACGGGATTCCTTATTCATGAGCTCTTTACTGAACGTTATCACGACCTGGACTGCATTTACATCAAGCTGTGTAGGGGTCGACCGATTTTGGGTTGACTGCGATTAGACAAAACTACCCTTTACATTGTATTTATTTATTAGCTCTTTATTTATATTACTTAAACACTTTTTCCTACAACTTTGCTACAGAAATATAATTATGTGTAATATTAATTCTTTAAGTAAGAATAAATTTACACTTTAAATTATAATATTTATTTATAACTATAAAAGTGTTAATTATATACAACGTTTCAAGTACTATAGTTACTTAACATTGCATCAAATTACAGTTCCCTCATAAAATTTGCAATGAAAACCAATATTTTATTTTGCAGTAACCCGTGAAAGCACATTTACATTATTCCGACCTCCGCATACGGGTTAAAAGTAACTATTTACACTCATACAATCATATCCCAAACAAATCCAACTTTATCATGACACTATAAACCAGTTTCAGATTATAATAAAACCAAGCCATTACTTTGTTTGCAATTGCAGGCACTTCAAAATTCGTGATGTAACTTTTTCTGAATCTTAATAAAACAACATTAGTAACTGTAATCAAAAATTTAATATAAGATCTTATTAAACGTCTGCTTTCAGAACGTTTTTGCTTCTAATATTAGATTTAAGGATCTCTGTTTCTGTAATTCGTCGCATAAATCTACCACGAGATAGAATCAAATATCTGTAGTGCCTAACATTTGGCGCAGAACAAAAGAGCAAATGTAGTGTCAAGAGGGTTAGAGCGTGCGGTTGTTTGTGATGCCCCGAGTAATATGATAAAGCTAGCATATGCCAATCTAGCTGAAGACCTCAACAAAGCTAGCAACTGTAAACAAATCTAAATTCAGTTGAGTTACAATCATTTTACTCTTTGTCTACTCAAAACCAAATTCAATATTTATTTTGATTGAATCTGGACAACTCTAAGCTCACTTTAATGTTAAAAAATATATTCTTATTTCAGTACAAAGAAGAATGAATATTTGCTTTGAAATGTAGAGAGTCTTGAAAGAATATTGAAAACAAACTTAGTTACACGCCGATGACCTGAATCCTTAATATTTTGTATATATATAAAGGTGCCAAGGAAAAATTATGGAAGTAGATACACCTGTCCCTAATCTACTTATCATCTTCGCATACCGACAACGTAGGAATATTATATTTATTTAGAACTACATCATTCGCGTAACGAAGTTTGAAATTCTGGATTGTAGGTTGTTGCAGATTCGGGTCCTAGTTTGAAATTTGTTTTTACAAAGACGGGTTATAATTTAGTTTTTAAATGTGTATATTTTAAACATCGCTTTTAAAAGTATATTTACTAGCATCATCCGCGGTTTAACACTCGCGGAAATATTTGAAAACAATTCGAGACGAAGAAAAATCCAGAATCTTGGTTTTACCCATTCTTAAGCTATAAATTAATGGTTGATCTAACCTGACTTTGATTTAAATACAAAGATATATCTAGTTATTTTACGAGTTTTATGTCGAGTTCATAACTTGCATACAGACTGTCTATTTCTAAAGAAAATTTCTCTATTGTTATAGTAAACCTAACTCATGTGGTTAAATAACAGGTAAAGTTTTTATTCGCAAACTTTGAAACACCTATGCAACTTTTTTCATATGCACTTTCAAAGTTAATCCAAAGAAAAGCATAATATAGTGGAGCGATATGTGGCTTGATATTTCCTACTCGAAGCTAGCAAAAAAGGTCGTGCTTTTGCTAATATAAAAAAAAAATTGTACCTATTTCATTTTTGATGACCTCCATAGTCTAGTACCCTACACCGGTTTTCAAGGTGTTTATCACATTCTAAAAATCTTCGATGTTTGGGTTTGAAACACGTCCAAACTCTACATATATGCCTATAGATTATAATGATGATAAAGAACCAATAAAAAAGAGTGTACTCACAACTAATTTCTGTTCAGCCGATTAAGCTTTAGTTACAAAGCTAATAATAACAGTAGCTGCTACAAATTAATAATTGCAATCTGCGGTCACCATAAATATCATGTCCCGCAACTAATAACGCGCACCAACACGCTCTAGTTTAATAACGAGATTTGCGTGGACTAGCATAATAATAACTTTTGATTGATATTACACATTGTGTGGGCAACCACACATCAGTGCTAATGTATCTAATATTATAATAATGTGTGCAATGCACAGCATTTTACGCGGACACGTTAATAGAAATGAGTAAGTAAGGTCGTTCGTTGTGGCGTTTCATGCGCATGTTTTTTTTAGAAACGGTTGTCAAAACTGATATTCTATCACACCAAATTAGTTTTATCCAAAAGGACAATGGATCACACTTACATATTTTTTGGTAGATGTTCACAAATTAATTTTCTGTATACATCATATACAACCGAATATAAAACAATCACTACGTTTTTTATACCTGGAAGATATCTTCGGCTGTAAATTCTATCTACATTTGAAATAATAATGAAAACTCAATATTTTCTCCTTTTAGAGGAAAAATGCTTCCATCTTAATAAATTCTCGAAATATTTTACGGAATGAATTTAGGAAGATGTGAATTTCTTAAGCTGCTTCAGTTTTACTCCTTGTGCTTTGTTTATGTGTAAAGATTCAAACCTATACAAGGTAATCAGGATCATAGCGTTTTAGGTAGCCGCGTAAGTTTAAGACACTGTAAACATTTTCGTTTTTATTTAAGAAATCATTCGTGGAATAAAAACTTTAATTATTAACAAGTACCAGTTTTATTAAGATGTACCAAAAATAGAACAAGCACTTGGGATTTGTCTAGATTCCAAAAATCCAAAGTGACACTTAATTAGCGTGAACCCGGTAGGGTACCGTGTAAAGCGAACCGTTTTTTCAGTTAAACTTTTTACCCCTCGGACGGTAGGTATTCAATTAGTTAAATTAAGCGGCGCAGTCTCTTTGCGTTTATATTTTTTTTATTCAGATCGTTTTACGTGGAAAACGAATGTAATCGAGAACGGAAAAAGTTCCTTTTGAACGCTGCCTCGGTTCATGGAATTACAATCCTAAAATAATATTAAGAGCATAGCGGATATCTACAATTTCAATGTAAATTTCACCCAATATTAAAGTTCATTGTTCTTTCACGGAATGTAAGGATAAGGGATAATTCATTTATAATAACAAGGATTTATTTTTACGGCCTGAAATGTAAATAATGTTACTGCTTATAGCATTATACCAGAAGCTCTTTTTTCCGCTTATTGGTTCAGCAGGATTAAAAATATGGTTTGTACCTAATGCACGATAACTTTACATTAATTTATGTAGGTATCTATATGAGTTCAGGGCATTAAAATTTCGTATATATAGTATAGATATGCCAAAAAATATTGGAGACATTTATATGCTTTGAGAAACGTTAATCTGTTCTCGAGAATAATTAATCATTTAATAGCCATCAAATTTAATATGCCAAAGGTTAAATTAAAAAACGAATATTATCATAACGATTTGCGTTCAATGGAATCAGGATATTGCTCATTTCCTTTAAGGAATTTTATTAATAGGACTTAGCCCGGGGCTATTGTCGAAGTCGCGTGTACTCAAGTTAAATATTGAAAATTTCCCGACTTTTTTCTTCATAAAAGACTTATATGGTACGGTGGCAAATAATAAAGGAATGTGTTTTATCCCGTGTGTAAGCACCGCCTACTTAATATACTTCTCAGTAATATTTATTATTAAATCTCCTGATATTAATTTTGAAGGATATTCGTATATTAAATGTATAATGTTATTGGGTAGCTATAAATAAGGATACAATTTCAGCTTAATTATCTCGCTGCAGGAAAAAGTCTATATTTTCCTGAAAAAAGTAATATTTTTCCTAATCTCAATTTTATGAGAAATAAAAAAGACTAATTTCTTTCCAAAAATATACCAAACTATGAGAATACAGATTTTGTCTAGTCATCCTACTACAGTCGAAACACAAACCCAAATTACTCTAGCATTTCTTCAGTTCAACAGCAACCGTTAAAAATATGATTTTTCTCAATATATCTTGCATTATGAAGCTCACTGTTATAAAAGTCTTGTAGTCATGTCTAAAACGTTCTTTGTCTGCTCTTAACATGACGTGAGTGTATTGCATAAAGGAGACTACGGCTAGCGTATTCAGGATAACGCTGCACTAGCACAAAGAAGTATTTCTAAAGGTGTTTAAATGTATTGCGTTTCAGAAGAGTGCTTTCATTATTTTATAGGACTTAACCTTTATTTATGGACTTTGGAATTAAACAAATTATGAATCTTGAAATACATTTCATTCAACACACACTTGTGTAACCTCTTAGAGGCACTAACAGTAATAGAACAAAGCACATCCCTAACTAATACTCGAAACAATTACTATTCGATTCACACATCGCGCTGTCGACAAAACACTCCAGCTTTGACATGTATAAATATTGCAATTTCGAACGAATTGTGCGGTTGCACCGCATTGACAAGCATTGACACAGTCCCGGCACGTTCCAGCCAGAGGTTCCGTGACGTGTAAATATACTGAATCCTTGTTTGACGTAGGGCTGCCCCAAGCTTCACAGCTCATACAGATTTGCCTCAGCCGCAAAGGATTTCTTTCGGATTTTTAAACGAATCGACATTCATTGTTTCCTGAGTCAATGTTGACTTTCCCTTTTAGGGAGTTTTTGATTGCTAATGTTGTTTGTTTTTAAAAGCTTTTGCGAAAGTAAAAGGCAATTGGGTATCAAGTTCTTAACATTAGCCAACAAAATTTTAAATGAAACAAAATAAAAGCTTACCTTAGTGCTAAAGTTGGGTAGCTCAAAAAAAAGCCTGTGAAAAAGAAAAAAGTTTGTTAATAATGAAGTCATCATATTCGTACGTACGACTTTTTTTTAGGAAATGTGTAATAAATTGTTTTTTGAATAAGTTGACATACTTTAAGATATTTTCAACACATCAATGGCAATATTCTTTAAAATAACATTAAAGTTAAATAGCTTTCCATTAAAAAACACTATAAACAGTAAACAACCCTATTACATAAAAGATACGAGCAACTTGGAACGAGCACTTCATGCACATTTGAGGTCGCATTGCCACTTATATAAGCAGAAACAAGTCACTTAAGATCGTGATTTTATTACCTTACTATCTTTCTAAATCGAAGCTAAATAAGTTTTTTTTTTTTCAATTCATAACAAATCAATAATGTGTTCATTTGATAACGCAGATATACAGTATGTAACAATTTTAGGATTGTAAAAAGACACATGTGTGTAGTAAATTGAGTCAGTGCGATACGTAATGTGCTATTTACGGTGTACCAAGCACATAAACTAAGCTATGTGCTACACACATGTATGGCTAAGTACAGGACCAGTGTAATGCCACGATATGTACCTAAGTGCGGTCTATGTAGTTATTTTCCACCTACTGTAGTAGTTACATAAAATACATATTAAGCCAAAATACACACTATAGACTATGTAACTTCTAATTCTCTCCAATACGTTATGTATTTCAGAACTGTCATTTGTTATTATATGTATTGACTGTTTGTATTGTTGATATTATTGTATGTGTCGTATTGTAGTGAGCGGTCATGCACTCAATTGCTAAATTGCTTTACGCCGACTGACACCTAATTTCCAGGTGACTGACAAGTCAGTGTCTATGGGGTCATGGTTTGCGGTTGTCCACGCACTACAGTGATAATTTCAACTAGACTGTCAATTGTCTACTCACAATAAACAATCAAATATAAGCCGTAATCCTCAACAATAAGGTTCAATATTACTTTGTAAGCGTGCAGTAAATAGGATGGAATTTTAATTAATATCATTCCGAGCTATGATTATTTTAATTAAATTATGGATAATGTAAAATGGATTGTGTATGAATTTCATTTGATCCGCGATTGTTTTGTCTTGCATGAAGAGCTGTTAATTTATCAGAACGTAGTTTATCTGTGTTTGCCACATGAAATGTATTTGTAAATTGTACGTAAGCATTAACTGTTTAATAATTCTATTGTATTGTATTGATAAAACTGTAAAGTAAATACATATGATGAGAGATCCGGTTTTTCTTATGTTTGTTTCGGATCTGTAAAACTTCCCCCTCCAATTCATTAATATAGAATGTTCAACACTGTACCCATCAGACTACTTTCTCAAGTCTCATACTTATCTCCATTTATCACGGGAAGCAATAAAGACGCTCGTAACAATATATTTGCGTGGTCTCACATTGTGGCTAATGATACTGTTCACAAATAAAAGGGAAGCTTTTAGAAATTGTGGACACGTTCTCATGTTGAGGAAAGGCACTTAATACCACGTGTTTACTTCGTTTTGACAAATTGTTTCGTGTGAGTTCGCTTACGCATCTTCCTGCGTGGGCATCGCGGAACGATGACAAATAGTGGAACTCGACACGATCTACTAAAATACAAAAAGAGTACGAAAAAATAAAAGTATTATTGTTCGTTTAAGAGGAGCAATTGGTTCTGCCTTTTTTGAATTACTGAAAGGAAATAATGTCACACAATTTCCTGTTGTTTGAAGTTTGCTTGTCCTATACAAGGCTACGGACAATGCTTTTTGCGTAGCTGAGTACTGGTTTGGAAAAAAATACTACCATTGATAGACACGCTTATACTACAAAAATATACTACAAATAGGTACTAAACCATACATAACTAAATAAACTATATCAAAAGCCTTAGCTTTTGAAAAAGTTTTTAAATATACCATCAATGTTGTTACTTTAAAAACTCTCCGCTATTCTTCAAACTGCGGCACCTCGAAGAACTTTAAATCTCTCTTGCATTGCGTCGCCAACTTAGACATGACGTCACAGTCATGTTATTATGACGGTACAATGTTCCAAAATATCTGATGCAAGCCAACTTACCAAGATGAATGTTTTACCGACGATATATTACTTAGGACTGTTTTCACCATATCCGATACGATACCGGTATCAAGTATATCGGGGCAATTAAATATATAAATATACGGTCATCAGTTATATAATTCAAAAGAAATTAGTGGGAGACATGCTTAAGTACCTTTACCTTTACCAATAGTAACATAGATAGATCGATAGAATATTCTTTATTGTACACCTTTTTGGAAATTATAGTACTGTAAACATGCAGTGCGCAAATTTAAAAGTTAGTATGTGTCTTTAAATTATCTCTGTCTTTCAAATTATCAGATTCGATATCGGATTCGTAAATTTCATACATTTTCCTTGCCGCGGTATCGTATCCGTGTCCGATACCTACCGATATCGTATAATGTGAAAAGGTTTTAAGATCTGTCTAGTTTTCAGGACGGATTCCGAAAGTGGATTACACGGCGTTGTTTTCGGGTGTTTGGCAAGGGTTACGATTTGTTCCTATCTGATATTGTTGAGAGAAAAGTTTCTGTGTTTGTTACGGATTTAGGTCACAGGTTCACTTCAAGTGTAGTAAATATTGCTTCCGGATTGAATAATGGAGAACTATTTTTAAAGTACTAATATTGAAGAACAATCATTCAAAATGAACAGTTTTTTTATGTTCCATAGAAAATTTTAAAATCGACACATTTCTTAACTTGTCCTGGATAAATAAACCTTTTTATTTCATCTTCCGAATAATAGATGTCTTTCATTTAAAAATAAATTCTAAAGACACTTTGAAATGAATATAAGGTTTAATTTTAAATCTACTACCAAGAAAATTTAAGAAAATTGACTCCCACACCAAAATTAACTACTAAAAATATATCACTTTTTATATTAAAGCTGTCTAACTCAAGGAACCGTTAAGAAGATAAATCAAGGCGTTAGGAAATTAAAAGAAACATTTTAAAAGGTAAAGTTTTACGTAAACAACGTTGTTAGTGCCGTTATAAAGTCGAAAAAAAAACATTAGCTATTTACTAAGCTCAGCAAATGTAAAGTTACTCGTCTAAATACACCTTTTTTTCCACCCATGTCTACATCACATCAAACTGTCAATTTTATATTTATGGATTTAAAAAAAAATCCTTGCAAGCACTTGTTTAATAGAATCAGAGGCAAGACAACTACCTCAAACACCCGGAACCGAGACCATGTAGAAATGTGGTTTTCTACATATATTGACTCTTCTGGGGATCGAAGCCGGGATCTCGGCCTCACTGGATGGAGGTGGTCAAACACTGCAATTACCTATTACATAAACCCTGCGACATCTTTCTTACCTACATTGCAATCACCAAAGACTTTTTGTTACTTTTACTCGCAACATTTACTTATGGGGCTCGATTGAGCTATTTAAAAGTTGCTTAAATTGACCAAATGACCATGATTATTTGGTCATTTTTACAATAATTGGCATGCTGCTAACCGCCATTACGATCATTAATTGGTCATAACGATCATTATCATCGAGAGTTCAATGATATTTTATTGAAGGCAATCTTAATACGCATCTATGGGCTATCTTAATATCTAAATACGAAATATTACCTATTACCTACTACTATTTACCTATTATTATTACGACAAGTACACTGACCAACGACTGACATGCATTTAAAATAGCTGAATTAAGGCCCAGTATCTAAAACTTTTAACATTATTTCTTTTGTCACCACTAGAAATCATCTCATAAGCCAATTGCCAACTAATTCAACATATAAACATACTATAGAACCAGGTAATAATTACCAAAACGCCGCTTCATTAGCTCTATACTTGAACATTTCCTGATAATTGACTGTAAATTGCTCTCTCATTTACATTACTGCATATTGCTTAACAATAACGACATACAATGGTTTGTTTTGGACCAAATGGTTTTGATTGTGAACACGCGATTCTTGAATTACAAGCATATTAACTACTTTGTTTTAAGTACTTCTAAACTGTTATATAAAGACTAATGGTTAGTTGTGGCTTTAGAGAAGAATTCAACTCTTTTAAATTAATTTAAATAATAGTGGAATGTGAACACAAAATTTTACGTGACCAAATTTGTATTACATGAAATAAAAGACAGCAACTAACAAGTTTTGGGCAAGGATGTAATTAAAAATATAATTGTTGTACTGCGTTAGCTCGGTTTAAAGTTTGTCTTTGAAAAGGATTTACGGCGCATTTAAATGTTTTAATTTAAGTTACAGAAATTTAAATGCTGACTGTCATGCTTTCTTTTGTCGGGCGCTTATTTTTTGATGATTGTAATGTGTTTTGCAATTATTGAAAAAAAAAATCTTTTTCATATGTAACACATTCAACAACTAATGACAACCTTTACTGTACCGATAGAACACGATAAACCCTCTCATACCAACGTTTAAATAAATTGCTTATTTGAAGTAAAGGAAAAATGCTCTTTTTTCGATCAAAATAATCTAAGAAAATTTTAAAATGACTTCATTCGACAAGTATGAAAAGCGCTAACTCTGAGGTTGCCTATCAAAAACCGTAAATCGCAACCCTCGTTCCTTAAACTTCAGGCATAAAACAAGTAACAAAATTTCATTGAGTTTCTACATGAAGAAGTTCATGACCTATCTGCTGTATTAATTTTATGATCGCTGAAGTAACTGCCTGCAATGTTTTCTTTACAAAGCTGCTGAATATATTTTTTAACTTCTATAAATCTACTGAATGGATTTTTGATATCATTTTGGTGGGTTCGTTTATAGATTTTGAGCCTTTTCATACGTATTTCTGATTATTTTTTTATAGCAGAACCATCAAAACCTTACCAAAATAATTACACACTGTTTCAAATCAAAGTAATACATTAGAAAACTAAGAACAAATTACCATGGTGTAAATGGAACACAGTTAGACTTACATACAACAGACACTTAGGTAGTAAAGACACAAACATTCCGTACCTATGTAGGTAGGTACACAACAGCAAATAGAACAATTACCTATATCTAAACCTGTGGCATGTATATGACATTCTATGATCGTTAATTTATACCAAG
Organism: Autographa gamma; assembly: GCA_905146925.1. Taxonomy (NCBI): domain Eukaryota; kingdom Metazoa; phylum Arthropoda; class Insecta; order Lepidoptera; family Noctuidae; genus Autographa; species Autographa gamma. The sequence goes on from LR989858.1 coordinate 7,745,915, forward strand.
TACCAAACAGTTTATCACTAATGATGTGTCATAATGTCATATCTAACGAGGAGACGTTATTGTGGGTATTTCCGGCCATTATGGATTAGATTGGGATTAGTCCTTTGCATAATGTACATATCTGAATAGTTTGAATACTAATTTGCTGAAATTGAAGTGGAATGTAAACATTTGACTGTCACAAAAATCTCTAGTCCATTTAAAAAGCGTACCTATTAAAAAGCGATAATTTACCTACTTACTGACTCTCATATTAAGTATTTTTAACCTGATCAGTTTCTTTTCCTTTCATTCTTATGTATTTTTTCTATTAGCCTAAATTAGATGTGGGATCTTATTTGATGATGATATAGATGATAGATCCTTATGCTTACTATCATTAAAATAAAATTACTTTTACGGATGTTATCGTGGTTTCTATTAGATTTAGGTTTTAGGTCCCAACGTTTCGACACATTGGCATCATAGTCACAGTAATATTATAAACCGAAAAAGTCCGGAAAAGTAGTTTTATTTCAATGTTATACATATTTTACTGTATGAGATGAAAGAAACAAACAAACTAACACAAAAATATAGTCATACGTTGAGATCAAAACAAACTCACAGATACGTCAACATTCACAATATCAAAAGTTTCTCCTGATATCCACACAACAAAATAACAAACTTTAACAAAGAGATACTTGTAGTGCTTGTAGCCATTTTTCAGTAACCTACCTTTTTGTTCAATTTTAGTATCTAATAATATCGAGGATAGCTCAGCAAGAGTACACAAGCTTCACCTGATGCGAGATGAAAAATGGTTTCACGGGAGTTCAATTTTAAAATGGAGTATACTATTTTATTATGAAAAGAGGTCCTATATCTATCAAGATAGGTAGATAGTACGTAATTGGACTAAAACTAGCGCCTTTTGTGGTCTTTCGTTAATAATAGAGTACTTTTTCGTGACTAGACGTACTAGACCCAAAGGTGTTGTAAAATGTATTAATTCATGATAATGGGCAGTAAAAACACCCTAACTGCTAATTACAGTAGAATGCGATCAACGAAATACATTTCTGAAATAAGTCTAACCACAGTAACCCTTATTAGGCATTTAATTAAATTGAGTTACATGTAATGAAGAATGTATGAAGCTAATTTGGTTTTATGCGTACATTTCGCTCATAAGTAAGACATATTTTATTGTTTTCATGTAATTATAACATGTCTTTATGTGTGTATATCCTTATTTAGATGTAATACGGTTAAGTTACCAAAAAACTTTTTTTCTTAATTTCCTTTATACTTCTGATAAAACTTTGCTGAATCGAATTTGAATCTGTCTTTAACGAAAATGCATTTTATTTAACTTAGGTACTATTTAGGTTCAAGATTACGTATAAAAATCTAAATCCAGGCGATACCAGATGTGTTAATAGTTAAACTAAATAACATGCACAACTCCAAACTCAATATAACCACAACATTAACAGCAATCTAAGTTTCTAAATTGGACACGCAACGAATCCGAACTTCAACTGTTTAAAGCGCATGTGTTTAGCAATTGTAAGCAATCGCTAAATTGGTTTTCACTGCATCCAATGGATAGTGAACCCAATGTTTATAATTACCGAGGTGGCATGTTATGTAAATCCTGCAACTGGCTGATTCGCATAGCAATCAGATGCAAACGCTGCAATGTTCGAAGTGCGTATTGCTGCAATAGGGCTTCTGCTTGGCTCTATTCTGAATATAGACGACCGAGTTTTTAAATAAATTGCTTTGTGTGAAATGAGGGTTTATTTTTCACGCTTGTTGTACTGAGAGTGGTTTTATTGTTGATTTAATTCCATTTCTGTAGATTTACGTAAAAGCGTCACAGACTAACTCGGTAAACCTGAATGAAAGTTGATTAGAAAATCTAGTGCTTATTTAATGCAGATATTTAGTACGATCTTCAGTCAAGGAACCCGATTATTATCGATCAATTTCCTCGCAATAAATTAGTGTCTGTTTCTGTAATAAATTATGTTAGTTTCTGCGAAAAAAATGTAGGAAACTTTTCCCTTAACCATACGAAAAACATTCCAAATACCGCAATATTTGGTGCCAAAATACAACAATCTTTTATTTATCTCAGTATCAAATTATCAATAAGTCTGTATATCTATGTAAACATGTGAAAATCGAGTTCTTGGCCCCGTTCCTAAAAGACAGCTCTTGAAAGAAGCGGACGGTTCTGTCATTACTAACAGCCGACGTCAATTTGCACGCTAGATCGAACATTACACCGTCTATAGGAAAATCCAGCAGATTTCCAGCCAAAAACTATACCTAGACTAAATTTGCTCAGGTGAAAATATGTCTATTGAATAGAGATATTTTTGATCCAACTTAAATTGAATTTGTTTAGTTTTTCTTTTATTGAACTGTTATTTTTTCTTGTTACAGCTTTGTGAAAGCATCTAATGTTTATACGTTTTTATTTACAACTCTATTTCTAGCTCCCAAGTAGCCTAGTTCAATTTTAAGTTAGGTAACGTACTATAATAATACCTGACTAGAAATTAAGCTAAACGAGGTCAGTAGGGCCTTAATAGGTTCAATATTGACCCAACTATTTAAGGTGCTTTACATAAACTAGTCCAACGGCAATTTATAAATTATCGGCAAAAATTACGTAACAAAAAATAATTTTAAATGATTTTTAATGTACCCATTACTTGGAAATTTTCAACGTAATATTATATAAATTACATTACAAGAGAAACCATGGCAAACATGTAGTTGTAAACACATTATTTTAGTTATTTCAGGTCAGCTATAATAAGGCTTCCGTGACGTTATAAGCAACGATTTGAAATAGTAAGCTTCAAAGCAAGAAATATAATAACTGGATGATTATAAAGTCGTGTAATAAAACACGCGACGGTTAGTACCTGAAACGTCACCCTTTGATGGAAGTAATCAACTTCTTGTGAAGGAAATAACAGCTGGTTTTCTGCATTGTAATCATATGGACGAACACAGGTAGCCATTATGATCGTTATCGGTAAAAATTTTAATCATCAAAGATATTAGCTTTCTAAGGTTTACGCGGATTTTAGATATTGAAATAAAACTAAATTACATGAAAAATAAATAAAGTAAAACAACTGTTTTTGAACGGATTCTAATGTGGTTTCTTTTGATTTTAGTTCCCAAAGATTCTGGCCAAGGATCAAATACGCAAAACCAACGCTCACATAAAAAATAAACCACTATAGGAGATTACTTCAAAGGGATAAACACCCACAATAGTAACTTTACTCTAAAATGCGTCTCCAAATTCATTCTATCCCTTTTCATTAATTAGGCAACCTTTCATAAATGAAAATACTACAGAGCATACGGATAAAACCCTCGCAAAGCTCACTTACACATACTTCTCAATTCCATTTGAACATTATGAAACTAGCGCGTCAGGCGACGTGTTAAAAATGCATATAAACCGTACTACGTCTGAAAAATTACATTTTGTGCCAACATTCTTATGTGTGTTAGCAAATTGTACATGGGCATGAATGATGTTGAGTTGTTTGTTGTATATTTTTTGCAGCTAAGGCCGCTTTTAGATGGTCGGTGCGAAAGCAGTGCGGAATTTACCGCTTATGTTTTAATAAGCGATTCCTGATTGTAATGACACCCCCATCCCATCATCCCCTACAATGTGTTATTAAGCTTAGGACAACAAATGAAAAACAGCCGGCACATAAGGTTTATTTAAAATTGGCAGCTGAAGAGAAAGCCAGAAACAAAGTATATTAGTCCACATTATTATGACGCTAAGCATTACGTACATAAGGGTAAGTACCGCGTTTTCAGGTCACTACCAGTCGAGACAGATGCCAAAACTCAATTTTGTTACTAGAGTCGAATGCAAAAAGAACCTAAACGATAAAGCACTCCGATTGCCTTTCCCTGGCACGGCGCAGTGTCTGATACAAATCGCGAACACGAAAGGTGCTGACATTTTCACTATTCAAATAACACGATGGACTTTTTAGCTCTTGCCTAGTTTCATTTAGCTACCGTTCCTACTGGTAACGTGTTGTTTTGAATTATTAATATAATATATTTATTTATTTTGAGCCCTGAACTTAGAACCCACTGCAGAGGTCTTCCTTTCCTCTTTCCACACGTTTCTTTTGATTCCTTAAAAATAATAAATTGTTTATCAAAAATATTTGTATCTAAAATCATAAACTCTATTTTAAAAAGCGTTGTGTTAGGTACTTGAGATATTTTCTAAATGGGGAGAGAGCAGTTTTCATGTATATGTATAATCAATGGTAAAATTACAAGCTGAAATTAGTCTTACTACCTAAACAGTAACTGAATATTTGTGGTATTTATGAGGATCTGCTAAACCACAGGGTAACTTGTAGCGAGTAAGATGGGACTAACCAAAAACTAGAGTAGCTAGCAAGAAGACGTCACTCTCAAGGGGCTGCCATAATGAATTTGATGCTAACCAAACTTGTATCTGAAATACTTGGACTTATTACCTAATACTAACTCTAACCGCATAGCCACAAAGAGCTCGATATAGTTAATTAACTGTCTATTACTGGCCCGGGGCCTTTGACAGGTATTAATATACGAGACGTCTTGTCGAACAGGGTTAGCTAATATAGGTCTGGAGTGGTTGCTCGTTGCTTTGTTTTACTGATAATCAATATTGCTGCTTATTTTCGTCTATTAACAGGATTAATGATTCACTGGATGGAAATAGGGCCTTCTTGAATTTCAGTTTGAAAACAGGGCAAAAACATCTTCTTATCCAGAAATAGGCAAGGAAATAAAATAATAATTTATTTGCCGGCCCAGGAAGAGGTGGCGGGATGACTTAGTCGCATTCCCATGCCAACTAAAAATCAGCGCTAGGTGTGCTACACCTAGCATATGCTGAGTTGGTGATCTTTTTGGTACTGTATGCTGGACAACTCAACTGGTATTGTGTTCTTTTTTTATTTTGTTTATTATTTTTATTTTCCTATTGTTGTTTTGTATTTATGTTCTGTGTGTTGTCTTGTGTACTGTACCAAATAGATGTTTTTCTATTCTATTCTATTCTAAGAGCAGTAAAATTGTTATAATAACTAATAGAAATACAACTGTTACCAATAAAAACAGAACATTCAAAACAAAAACAATACTACGACCAGATTTAATCATTATTTTATTAGTAACATTAATAAACGTATTATTACTGTTGTTCTTTCCACTTCAGCTTTGTTTTGCACGCACAGAGAATTATTTATCGAAAACTCTTAATCAGTAAGCATATCAAGTGAGAGACGGGAACGGAACATCGGGTTTCTACATCTCGTACATTACTACTACATTTCAGTAGCGAAATAACTGATTTTATGGTAGAAAATATATAGATTATATAAATATATATAAATAGATTTAGGTAGAAATAGTTTTAAATTGAGTACGTAGATATAATTAGACTGGTAGTCAGCTGAGCCTGGCAAGACTGGAAGCCAATGAAAGGATTGTAAATTGTACACTTGATCACACTTCAAACGAATTCTAACGCACTTTAAAAAAAAAAACTTTCTTAGTTCGATCTTCGCAACTATCTTCATACCTAGGTACACCCTGGCAATAAACCCGAAGCAATTTTATATAGTTTAAAAACAAGAACACCAAAGAGCAACTATCCTGTTTCACGTTGTTTTTATTTTATTATTCATGAATTTATGTAAAAGTTTCTAAAAATTCAGTAAAGTAAAAGCTTCTGTTTCAAAAAAGAATTTTAGGTTACCGATGAAAATATATTTTTATAAAAAGGACCTAAAAATTTTACTTGCAAATGTTTCTAGCTGATGGCATATACCTACTGGTTCCAATTTCGAGACTGTGTCAATATTAATATTTCATTCAAACTTTTTTGCCCCACAGCAAGGATAACAAGAAAATATTCTATAAATGACATCCTTCCGTCAAAAAGTACGACAAAAGTTAAAATGTTGAAATGGCTATAACTTTTTGATGTACAGTTAAGTCTTTTCTAAACAGCAAGCACTTATAATTCATTCTGAGACGCCTAAACTCAAACAAGAGAGAAGAGAATAAAAAATATATATTATTAGAAACGTGCAAACAGCTTTCCTGATAGTAAGTGCCACACAGGTCAATTGGGTAGGTGTACACAGGTCTCACACACACACACACATTATTGTCCTTTGAAGTGGGATTCTAATTAAACAATATAATCCTTACGGCTTGCATAATAATATATTAGACCTGATCGGTAAAATATATGCAAAAATCGACAAAACATTTAACATCAGTTTAATCACATAAGCTATCTAATTCAGAGTAAAATGAACACATCTTAATTTAAAATCCTGAAGAAGCACGTTTCACAGGAAACTACAAAACCACTTCCACTTCTAGTACAACAATTAAGTTAATTGGGGGCGTTAACAAGAACATTAAAAGTAAGGTCGGACATTAACCTCAACTCGTTGGTAATGAGTGAAACATATTTTGTACTCGTGCAAGCATTTCTAACTATTATACCTCGATTGTTTTAATAACCGCATTAATGATTCGTAAAACCGTAGCAATGCTGGCATAAAATCTGTTCATGATTTTTTGCTTGTGGTTGTTGGTTTTCATATTATAAGAATTAGTATGTTTTTTTATTGATTTGAAAACGAATACATTAGGTAAATATTTCTACTACTAACTACTAATAAGCATTCTGAATCTGGATATTTTTTTTTCTTTCAAAAGCATTTATGAAGAATTTAATACCTGCAAAGGAGTCGAAACGTCGGGACCTAAATCTAAAATTAAAACGACGAAAAATCCGGAAAAAGTAGTTTTATTTCAATGTCTAACATTCGCGTAAGCCTAAGAAACCAATATGAAGAATTTAACATAAGTTTATAGAATACATATTTTTCATAAAACTTTATGATTGTACTTCCTTTGAAGTGAAAACTCCTTAAAATTATCTCGTTACATACAGTTTGGAAACACATTAATTGATTAAGCGTAACAGTTTAGTTGTAATAATCTCCGAAATGAGAGAGCAGACGATCTAAGTAATTTACCTTAATTGAAAGTGTATCGTGACAAGTCACCGGATAGTTGAAGCGTCTAAAGTTTAATTGGAGAAATAATCGCTAATGATATAGGTGGGTATATTCTATTTGATAAAGTATTTAGATAGTAGATAAATTTGTATTAACAAAAATTGTATTCAGATATAAAAATAAAACCGGCTTTGTATACTTGTAATTGGCCAATAGTTATAAATAGGATATTGTAAAGAAGGATTCACATAAAAAAACTGTGCTTTACAGTTCGCTTGCCGTGAAAAGTAAATAGACCTAACCAGTTAAAGAATTAGACATTCATTCGTGCACTTCGTTTAACACGCCTTACGAAGCAATTTAAATTAGACTTTACAATTAAGCTAACAGAGTGTTATTTTGTTATCTCTTTTCCAACATATTTTACTCAAGCCATTGTCTCGCTGTCGTACGTTCAGCTGTCGACTTGTGGTTTGGTTACCCAAATCTGGTAACCGAATTTGGAATTTTGGGACGAAATTCTTAGTAATATTATCAGACACTGGCAGGCAAAACAAAATAATAATTTTGAAATATAGAACACTAAACAATTGAATATGTGTTTACGCAACACTACTGCGTCATGAGCGGTTAGTTATTTTCCTTTGGCAAAAAAACTAGTTAGGCATTTAGATGGCCCGCGTATCTAGGCCTATCGCAAAGTAATGACATTTGGAACAATACACTTTTATAATCGCTAACGATTTCAGACAGGGTGTCACTGTCTAGACGGGTAGCGGTCTGACGGATTATCGTTAGGAAAGTTAAATATTGTTTAATATTGACTTCAAGTTCTATTAGATTTTCGTGAAAATCATGAATATTGTTCTGAAAGGTCTTAGACCCGAAAGGCAAACGTCCCAGGAATCCAATAACATCGTACTATGTAATATGAAGTTGACCCTCACTATTAGTATTAATATTACATAATCAACTTTAAAATTAAATAATCAACTTGGAACAGAAAATTGAGCTTCTGGAACGCAAAACACGGTCTACAGGTATTGAAATACGGAATGTACCTAAAACTAGGCTAGAAAAACCAGAGACTAAATCTGAACTCTGCGAAATAGTGCAATCAATGGGGAAAACAATCAGCGTAGACATCAATACCTCGGACATCAAGGACATTTATAGAATTTCCGCTAAAGATTCCTCACATCCAATAATTACCGAATTTACTTCTGTAATTATGAAGGAGAAGGTATTATCAGCCGTAAAAAAATTTAATGGTGATAAGCAGAAGGGCGATAAATTGAACACTGGCCATCTGAAAATGTCTTGTCCAGTGAAACCGGTTTTTGTTGCTGAAACTTTGTCAACAAAGTCTCAAAAAACATTTTACTCAGCACGGACTTTCGCCAAGGACTATGGGTACACCTTTTGTTGGACGTCAAGAGGAATAGTCTATTTACGTAAAGATGTAAACATGCCCCAAATTAAAATCGAAAGTACTGCAGACCTAGATAAACTGAAGGCTAATAAGAGTACGTGACTAATTTTAATAACCTTTTCTCACTTTATTTATTTTTGTATAAATCCTTATAGTTTATCATTAGCTTCAAGCGGGCATGTTTGTCGTGCATTGTATTTACTAACTATGCTTTATATTGTTTGTATTAAGCTTAAGTTTAAATTCTTTTCAACACTATTGTATTATACACAATCACTATTTAACTCTAACTATTATGGTACAACAACGTATGAATACAAAAACTATGTTAGCTTCTCACAAAGATGTAATGACTTTCACAATCATTTGAGATTGATTAATATATTGATTAGTTACCAATGCCCTAAACATTTGTCTGATATACTTAAACTACATCTATTTTCGATAACGTAAACAATTTAATGGTCGATCTGGATTCACTTTGTAACGCTATAAAAATTGAGTGCAGCGTAGAAGACTGTCGGTGTTATATACCTGCCACCTCAAACACTCTTACAATTGTGACCCAAAACATACGTAGTATCAATATGAATTTTCTGGGAATTGATCTGCTACTCAAAATGTTACAACGTAATGTAGACATAATAATATTAACGGAATGTTGGCTCTCACATGTATCAGCTATACCCTCACTAAATGGATATCAGTCCTTTTCAACAACTAAAAACATATTACAGAATGATGGTGTTGTTATATATATAAAAGATGAGTTGACTGTCACTGTTGAGGAACCACCATTTATGGATGCCAATTGTCTGTTACTTAAAATGATGGACTTGGCCATATTAGGCATATATCGCTCTCCGTCACACAGTAACTTGGATCAATTCCTTAATTCGTTAGACAATAACTTGCAAAAACTTACACAGTACCAAAATTTAGCAGTAATAGGAGATATAAATATTGCAATTAACCCAGAAAAAGCTCATAGAAACTCGGATCAGTATCTAAATCTTGCAGCATATCATGCTCTTCTGCCATGCTATGATTTTGTAACGAGAGATGCAAGCGGGACTTGCATTGATCATGTATTATTGAGAACCCGACTTACGGCAACCACAATCGTTATTCAGGCTAGTATTACAGATCACAAACCTGTTTTACTATGTTTACATAAAAAGCAGAACCGTAATTATGCTACGATAACCCTGAGAAAACTAAACTACGACCAAATTGAAAAGGATTTTGTGCACATTGATTTTGCTCCCATTTATCAATCCCTTGATCCAAATTATTCGATGCACTTCTTTATACAAGCTGTGACCACGTTGATTAATAATAACACTGAAATTATAGTTCTAGCATCTCGTAAAAAAATGATTAAACCATGGATGACGCCAGGTCTCCTACGTTGCATCCGAAATAGAGACAAATTACACAACAAAGTGAGGAAATCTCCGAATAACGAAATACTTAAACTGACGTATGCGCGATATAGAAATTTTTGTAACTCGCTCATAAAAAAAGTAAAACGGACTTATGACGCAGAGCAATTAAAGCAAGCAGGTAGTAACTCAAAAAAGGTATGGCAGGCCATCAAAGATATTACAAACACTTCTAACACGAAACAACCGTCGAGAGAGTTGTTGAAGATAGCTGAAACTCCAGAATTATCGGTAAAAGAAGTTAATAAATACTTCATAAATATCGGCAAAAACTTAGCTGAAAGCTTAACAGACGACAGAACTTTTAGTAATGATAACTTCGACTGCGCATATCAAACTAATTCTTTTGCACTAACCGAAACAGATGTCAATGAAGTTAATAATATTATTGATGGCCTCAAGACTGAATGTGCTGTTGGATGGGACAAAATTTCAAACAATTTTTTGAAGAAATATAAAAAATTCCTAGTTTCACCACTAACATTCATCTTTAATCTTTGTTTCCGTTTCGGGGTCTTTCCGGATCATTTAAAGAAGTCCATTGTAATCCCTATTCATAAAGGTGGCGATAGAGACCGTATTACTAACTATAGGCCTATTTCATTGCTGCCTTCAGTCTCCAAAATTTTAGAAAAAATTATTAATGGTAGGTTAACTAAATATTTAGAACAATATAATATTATATCTGGAAATCAATATGGTTTTCGATGCGCTAGATCTACCTCAGATACGGTTCATGTTGTAACAGATTATATTGTCACTAAGCTGGATGAAAGGCGTAAATGCTTGGCTATTTTCTTGGATCTAACGAAGGCTTTTGATACGGTCTCTATCCTCATATTGCTGGAGAAGCTAGAGCGGGCTGGCATAAGGGGCACACAATTAAAATTGTTTGAGAGCTATCTCACTGGTAGATATCAGGCCACGGAACTTGAAGGACACTTGAGTGACGACTTACAGGTGATATGTGGCGTGCCTCAGGGTAGCGTCCTTGGACCAACTTTATTTAACATCTATATAAATGATCTGTGTTCTATGAAGCTACAAAATGGTAAGCTGATTTCCTACGCCGATGATACGGTCATTTTAATTTCGGCGAATACCTGGAATGAAGTTTTTGCTGAGGCCCAGATGACGTTAAATAGTGTCTCTATTTGGTTACGGAAGAATTTGCTAACACTGAATTCAGAAAAGACCAAGTACATAACCTTCTGTATCAAAAACAATTGCGAGTTTCAGGATAATTTCTATTTGACAGCACATCAATGCAGCTTTGTGAGCAATCAATGCTCTTGTGTAAAATTAGAGCGCACCGATCATATTAAGTATTTAGGTGTAATATTAGATGCGAACTTGAACTTTAAAAAGCACTTTGAGGTGTTGACTGGAAGAATCCGCAAACTCATCACAATATTTAAAACTCTGAGACATGTAGCTCCTTCCGATCTAGTAAAGCAAGTCTATTACGCACTGTGTCAGTCTCTAATAACATATTGCATCACTTCTTGGGGGGGAGCCCCAGCCACTACAATTAAATGTATTGAAGTTGCACAACGTGCTATTCTAAAAGTAAGTACATTTCGACCATTTCGATATCCAACAAAAATTCTTTATGAAAAATGCAAAGTGTTAACAGTCAGGCAACTTTTTTTGCTAGCCATAATTCTAAAACAGCACCATGAACTTCCTTATGATTCTGGCAAAGATATAAACCGTCGAAGAGGTCGAGTCTGCGACACCTTAAAGTTCAAGTTCAACACCTCATTCGCACATAGGTTCTATTGTTTCCTGGGACCCTTCATTTATAACAGAGTTAACAAAGTTATCCCTATTTATTCTTTAAATAAAGTTAACTGTAAAAACAAATTGACGTCATGGTTGCAAACTTTGGGGTATAGTGAAACTGAGAAGCTCCTAACTGTATCACGTTAATAATAAGTTGAGTATCTATATGTTTTGTATCCTTGCACACATCCTCTCACACACATACACGTACATTCTTCATAAAACACAAAGAGAGGCTCACTTATACACCTTATATTTAAGTTTTTGTAAATTAATTGGAAACTATCCTTTTTTCCATAAGTGTGATGGTCTAGCATTAAGGCTGGTATAGTGTCATACACTAAGGGGAGTGGCACCAGATGCCGACACACAGGCTTTCAGCCTAGTTCGGCAGTGGATGCTGTTCAAATTTATTTAATCTAAATGATCTAGCCCTAGAGTATTGTATATGAACCACTTGTGAATATTTTATTGGAAATAAACATTTTATTATTTTTATTATTATTACGCGTGTAAACTGGTCCCTTGGGTAATTTGTCTTCATTACATTAAATGCTTTTTGTTTCTTAGAACATAACGACGCCATATATTTGTGGTTAGATACCTATGTAGGTGCTATATCTTAATAAGGGAAGAAAAAGGTGCGACTGAAGAGATTTGTACCCGTAGAGACACATACAAATGAAAGGTCAAATCATTAATCATAAGTTATAAAATAATTAACAGTATTAAAATTTCATTCGATGCGAAATTAGAAATTAGCCCTTGTGCATCGCCTACTAGTCATGCTCTTAGGCCATGCGTACACAGACTGCTCGAGCAGTTAGGTAATCATCGGAAAAAGAATGTGTGAGCTGTCAACGGTCAACCGCTAAAGCGCGTCACGTACACCTCCGATTTTTGAAAACAATCGAAAAAAAAGCATTCGTCTTTTGTTTAGCTGCTCGTGTGCAGCATGCAGTCGCAGCTTGGAGCAGCCGTGTGTGTACGCAGCCTTCGTTTAACATTTTGATAACTGTGATGTGAACTAAATTGGTTTGTTTCTGTTCCAAATGAGTTTCGGACGTGCTGTCTGTCAACCGTGGCCATTTTCCCGCCTCTGTCAAGCGAGATTGAAATAGGCTAGACGGTATTTTCCAATGGCAAACGTTTACACATGTAGGAATCACAGGACAGATTTTGCGTGACAATATTAGTAGCATGTTTCTATTTAGCTACCCATGATAAAATAGAAAATAAATAAATGTTATTCATAAGGGTAAAAAATATTGCCACTAAAAACCTTTTTACAAGAATTATTTTTCTGTGGAAAGATTCCGAAGTTTTTTGTTCTTATCAATTTTATGTACCCATTATTATCCTACCCTATATAAACACTAAGTTCGGAGATCGAATATCATAGGAAGAAAGAAAATGTGTTTATTTGGCGCAAACATTACATAAAAAATATTGAACATAAAATAAAAGATAATTGCTACGCGACAATAATACCTACTCAGTTTGACACAAACAAATACATCTATCTTTTTTATTTACTCGCTTGAAATAAATTGCACGAAAATATATTTACTATCATCATTGTGTATCGCAAAAGGTCAGATATATTTGCACCCGGATGTAAATAATGGTTTTACCGAAATAAATATTGCAGAAGTCCACATACAAAAAAAATTAAACATATTTTTTATGCATCCTTGTTTCTATTTCTTTCAGAACTAACCGAATTAACAAAGAGCCCGTCGGCAAACAATTCTCTAAAGTATAAAATATGTCTTTTTGACCGAATTTCTATGCTCGACATGTAAATTAGAATTTATTTTTACCGTGACAGATACGATACATACTCAAACGTAATCAGAACCTTTTTTAAACAAATCCTGTCCTCTTACTTCGTCAGCTATCCAGACGAAATCCCTTAATCGCGTCTTACGATAAACCTACAACCCAAGGGCAATTGATTTAGACTAAATTCTGTACGTAAAGGTCCTTGTAATGTAACACACGCTAAAAGAAGCCATAGTACGCAATTAGGCCACGAGACTAGTACAATTCACTCACACAAGCATTAAATATAGAACAAATTAATGTATTCGGTTGTACCTACATGATTTTCATTATAATATTAATTGGAATTTAACTATTCTCATCAAAATATACCAGACTTACAAGTAAATGGAAGCCCTATTTAAAATACTCATACGTAAGTTCATAAAATAATTTTATGTAAAGACGCCGCGTATAAGTAAACGTTTAAAAGTAAGTGTTCTATTTAAATAAACGTATTTACAAAATTTAATAATCAAATCATATACCATTCTTGGTGTAAAACAATAAAATCGCAGCTTTTATCTACCGGAGCTAATTTGGCATCCGTACGGATTTGAATGAGTTCCGTGTTAGTGCTGACTCAGTAATCCCTATGAAACAAGTTGAAAATAAAACGGAATCGAGGGGAATACGGCGGATTATCACTTGCTATCCCATTGTCCTACAGCAGCGAACAGCAGCTAGTCACCGTGACTTAATTAAAACAGGATTTGATTTACTTGGATAAGATCATGACTGACAAATAAAAAGATTCCAATTTTTAAATGCACCACTTATTGGTGTAATGTAAAATGGTGTAGAAAAATATTAAAATAAAGTTTATTATCCTACCCCACTTCATGGTATTGCATGTTGGACAGTGCTACTGATAATGCTTCGTTGTTATTTTTTCTTGTGGTCTTTTGTGTGCGAAGCCAAATACAGAATTATTTTATGTCTTTGCTTGGTAAGTAATTTTTTACATTGAGACATTGTATATCTACCCTTTTTAATAAACATTAATAAAGTACTAACACCAGAATCGTTTTAAATAATAAGTTACCTATAGTTACCAAAAGGAGATATTTTAATTATTTTCGATAGGCGACTATTTTTCCCAAGACCAACAAAAAAAGTAATATATGCCTAAGAATTTTTCACCTAAATGAGACTTTTATGTGACATAGTTACTATCAGTATACGGTATAACAGTATACCTATCAGTCTCCACGTCTGGTTATACAAATGTATTCGTTAACGAAACATTGTTCCTTCAATCGTCTGAGATTTGATTGGACGTGGGTTGAATATATATGTGCGTCTACAATTTCTTGCCTCTTTTTCTTCACAGTTTAGACAATCAGTCGCCTATCCCTAAAGAATTGGAACCTTAATGAAATCTTTTGTCGTGTCAAGATGATTGAAATACTTAGAAGAAATCCAGTCAGCATGCGTTAATACTCCATTCCCTCAAAAAGGTTGTCTCTTTTTTCAATCACCCTGTAATTTTTCGGAGCCCTTCGGTAAAAATGGTTCGAATGTAATTTACGGTCCACGAAACCGTTTAATTGCTACCAAAAGCTATAAATTACATTGACAGATCTTGTTATCCCGTCAGAACCGCTCATAGCCTTTATTTAATTAGAAGCTTCACACACACCCATGCGACAAAGGCGAACAAGTGTGTCATGCACAATGGCTATTTGACAAATATATTAGGTTTCTAATAAAACCTTTCAATTATCGTAAGTAAGTATACCAGTAATAAAATTATGTTAAAGCCATAATAATGTATCGCTTTAACTTAATCTATTACTGAGAATATCGAAACAATACCTCAACAGATACATAAAACTGAAATCTCTCGATCTGAATTTCCTTTGAAGATTCATTGCAAATTCCGAATAAATCCATATACAAGACACAAAAAACGATATAACAAGTGAACAAATAATATATTCGACATCGCGCGAACTTCCGTATTTACACTTTCCTTTACTCTAACATACGAGACATACTTTACAAACATTTACCAATCCTTCAATAACAGTCAAACATGACAACAATGGAAACGATAAATCAAATACACACTAACATATTGTGCAGAAAACATGATTCAGAGGTAGATGAATTTCGAATTTAGGGTCATGCATAGTCGTACAAAGCTAAAATATTTAACTCCATTCATTGAAAATATGCCATTTAATGACATACTATTGACAATGGCCACATTCATGGAAAATTCGCCTTTTAAAAGAATGGTGTGGAACGAATTTTAGGACAGATAACAATTGATATCAGGTTGTGTTGTGGCTCTTTTGCTAACCAACTTAACGAAAGTTTGATAACGCTCACTGATACTGTAAAAAAGTCATGAAAAGGATAATAATAATTAGGTAAGTCACTGTTTATTTGTCCAATTAGTTTGCGTCTGTTAAAAAAGGCGTAAAGTTGTGCTTTCGCTTTCGAAGGACACGTTTCTTAGTATCTAGAAATATTAGTTCCATCTGAAGAATATTCTAATTTAGGTAAAAGCATTTTACTAAAATAATAACATAGTTTGCGTTAGCTTTACAGTAAATAATTTTCCGAAACTAATTGGGGTATGTATAATAGTTTGTTACTCGCTACATAGTGGTTATATACTGGTTCAACTTTGACTTTTCGAATAGAGGCAATATTCACTCAAAACAGAACGAAAGAGAATACTCGAACGAAAAGTGTTTTATTGTCTGGCATGGCTACATGGCTACATTGGCTAACTTTGTGCATCTGACTTGTATATCGAAGTCTTTTTCTGTCATAACTGGTATTAAATCTGTGTTCGCTGACACAGCTTTCACACCTTTCGCTGAGGAATTATTTATCTATGTACTAGTGCAACTGAAAAGCAAGGAAAATTGGAAACTAGTGGTTTTCGTGCTTAAAATCTGGAAAAAATCCTTTTAGTCATACTGGTGGTCGACTGTGGTGGTTGATGTGACTACGAGCCGAATTCTTATTTTTAATTTACAAAAATGTTATCCTTTCTATTTTATTTTATTACAAGAATGGAATGATCGCCACTAATGTAATGTAAAGAGTAAGAACTCAATAATTGGCGTTTATTATCAAGGATCATCAAGGCCTTGGCGATAGGAGTGATGGAGTTTAATAACTTTGAACATGTAAAAAAAATCTTATCAGAGAGCTAAAAACAAAACCTAAATAATACCAATAAATAATGTTTAGTATACCTCAATTTTTCATGCTCGGCTTTTGGTTTGATGTAAATAAACTAGGATGGATGGTTCTAAATATTACTTTTACCCGTCAGTTGAAATAATGACCCGTAATGAAAAAGTCTGAAGGCCGCATCTATTTGTATGAATACAGGATACAGAAGAGTAAAATTACAATTTGTTGAACAAGAAATATCGTGCCAACATTATTCATCTTTTTTGTGGATTAAACGAAAGCTCCAATGTGATGTATTGTAGCTAACTATTGGGGTCGAGTTCAAATGCCTTGGAAAATCGAATATTCTGTTTACGTTTCTACAGCTTCATCACCAAGTTTTTTATACTATTTTATAGCCGAAAGAACAACTTTTATATTTTCTCTCACATACATTTCAATATACAGAACGACCAATGTAATACAAAATTATGACGACTTAAGTAAAAGAAGCGAGACACTTTAGGATAACGGTGTTCTTATAAAAATTTACAGTTCCCTCCACTCCCGTCTTAAACAATAACAATAAACGCTTTCACAAATGGTTTGTTGACATTTTAAGTCCGGCAACGCAAAAACTTGAGAATTGAATTGCTAAAGCACAATGACAATAATCCATTATTTCTAGTGGAGCCTTCCAACTTGAGAAATGAACAGATGTTACATCCTGTTAGTAAATGTTTTTATTTATACTTTGTTAAGTATTCTGAAGTTGTGAACTACCGCCATAGTAAAACAAAGTCACCTCATTTATATTTAATGGCTGAAACTTATGGAATCTCTCCGGCCTGCTTGCTTCTTGGAGTTATGGTATTTCATACTATAAACTAAGTGTCCCTGTAACTTCGTTCGAGTGTAAAGTTCGACGTTTTCCGAGCTGAAAGCACACTCAAGCTAATTCGGAATGTACTTGGGCACATAGACTTTATATTTATTATTTATGAAAGCTTTAATGAGTTATTGATAAAACCTCAATATGTTTGCTTGGACCATTTTTTGTAGTATACGCTACGGTCTCTGATGTCGGGTTTTTTTGGCATACTCAAATAGGTGCAATTTAAATTTCAAGAAGTTATTTATTAAAATTATAAAGTATAATCCTATAAGGAATACAACAGAGTTCTGTTTTTTAATGTCAGCACCGTATTGCGAATATGATTCCAAATCTAATATGGGAAGGTATTATAGCACTGACACCTATTAAGCCCGTGACACTATTCCTCGTCAGGTGCGCCTAACAAATTATAATGTAACTTATAATTAGTTTCATAAATGTCGTCATCATAACTACTTAAATCCCATCTAATTTCCTAGATACGCACTAAGATCGTAAAGTAAATGCCGTGTCGCGCACGTTACGCAGTTCCATCGAACTTGGGTATACCATCACGTGTGTGTAATACCCTGTAATTGTACTTCGGTGGTCGTTACTTTTTATTGCGTCAGTAACTGTTCTTAATTTCTTTCCCTCTTCCTATTTCTCTCCTAAGTCCAAGGATCAGACAGAAATGACCATGAGCGAGGAATGCTCACTAATTTATAGTTTCTCATAAAAAAGAGAGATTTATTAGGCCTTGCGTGCAGACAGTTCCTTTGTGGTCCGGTCACTAAGTGTACATCAGAATTCATATATTCGGTTATAACCGTTTCTCTTCCAAAAGGATGACAAAAGTATAGTTCATTTTTATATTCACCGCTTGAACTATGACCGATATTGGTCATCTGTTGCAAAATTATTACGTGCGAAATGTCTGGATTCCTTTCGCGGTATACGATTTTACGAGTATTTGAATTCCTGTTAAACCGGTTTCATTTCAGAAATATATTTTGTCTCCATCTGCTTTTGTTTTATTTATTTTAAAAGTTTATGCTTTAATATTTAATTTTACAAAAAGGTTTAGGACACCGTTGGAAAAAACAATAAAAGATACATTGAGACAATTTCAAAATATGTATTAGTGATTTGGCAAATACGCAAACTTTTTGTACAGATAATGTTATAGTTAGGTACTTACAAAACGTATTATCTGGTCTGGAAATATAAACACTAATTAGATTACCAAGTCAAGTAATAATATCATGTAATTTGCGGCTAAACACGATCAACATCAAAAAGTTACCTTGCCTAGAAAATGTTTCATAAATTCCCTTCATAACCTGTATAACTTCATAACATTACACTATAAAGCGAAACAGCCTTATTAAATCACGCTAAGCACGTCACTTAAGTTGAAGATGTTGATGTTTTCTTTGTGAACACAATTCCATCGGATGTCATCACGCGTACAAAGCCTCCACGCATTCCTGAACAAACAACGATCGTTGGAGAACATTACCCTCTTTATTCAAGTGTAGGATACATCCAAGCTTAATACAAAGCCTGCCCGAGTAAGGTTCAATAAAATGTTATTTGCTTAATTCAAACAATCCAACGTTTAATTAAATGCGCTTTTCATACTAAATCGTCACGTTCAGCTGCGTCTTTAATTTAGATTTTAATTGAATCGTCGGCTAATTTACAAGAAAATATATAATGCTATTTAAATTAAACCTTAAAGACGTTGTTTTAAGATTCATGCCCGATAAATGACCACTTAAAGATTAAAATAATTTAAAGCTTCAAATCTCACATAAATTGGTTTATAATATTGAAAGCTAAAACTCGCAGCTGCTGCAAAGCGTATCACGTTATAGTAGCATAAGGTCACCAAATTCATATGACAGTATTTAAATGACTTACATGATAAGTTCGAAGGGGATTTAATTTCAGTAATTGCGTTCTTCAGCAACGATATTGGCTTTCCATTTCTGAAAGGACGATCGAGAGTTATAAGACGGGGTCTCTGCTTTTTGCAATTGAAAGCGCGGAGGTTGTTTGAATTTCAATCTTCTAAAGTCTTCAGTGAATGCGTAATCAATAGCCTCTGTGTACTGTAATAGTTTGTTTTAAGTGTATTTGCGACCGCTTTCTTGTTCATTTAAAGGTTTATTTAACTTTGAATTTTACGGTGTTTGTTTGATAATTACATGATTGATAGTGAAGTTATATATGGTGGAAACTGAACGGTGCCTTTCTTGCCATAATTTATTGTAAAATTAAATCGATTAACTACTGGTTTTATACATTACCATTGTAGTTTCATAAAAAAATGATGATGAAGATGAGGTTGTCTGGTAGATAATGCTTTGCGGCATTAAGTCTGCCTTATGTACAATTGCACGTGAAATTTTAAATAAATCAAATTTCAAAATACTTTCTAAGCAAGAGTAAAAATCCGTACAAAAAGTAAAAGCGTCTTCTGAATATTTATTTAAATAATTTATTAGCCTCGCCACGAAGTTACATAGAACATTTTTAAATCAGAGCTTGATTTTAAAAACTCCCTCAGTTATAACGACGTGACATGAATTAATAAGTAAGCCACCATTTTATTGGTATAATCCAAAACTATTGATTGGATTTTAATTATACATTTTAAATCGCGATTAATTATGAGGATTTTTTGGGATCTATTTTAAATACATTGATTGCATAGTCTCTACATAATAATATAAAACAAACTCGTCATCATGATATTTAAATAATTATTAAGTTCTTTCTCTTTCTATTCAGGTACCATATTTTTTAGTGCTTGACTACACACAACCAGCATTTATTCAAGAGAAAATTCTAATATTTGCAAATTCCACCTATGATACACTGTATAGCCGAGTGAAATGACCTGTTCTTGAGATTAAAGTAAATTAAATATATGTATAAGTATTTGTCCGTACTCCAGCAACAAGCGCAGTCTGTCTTTATATTTTTTTAACAGATAAACCATGTATATTTTCAACAACCACAATTAAGGAGCAGTAAATCCGAAGAACAAAGAAGCCGGGACAGTTATTGGAATGTGAATATTCATAGTTTAAAGCGACGTGCGACTTTGTCTAGAAATATAACGACTTTAACAACGACTTGCTCCCAACTTGTAATGTTCTGCGCTCGTTGCATTGTAGTTTCGCGAGTATATTTAATTGCTGCCGTGAGGATAATGACTCCTTTTTCTTGATAAAATTACTTTGTTGGAAATTTAGCTTCCTTAACAAGACAATTGTGCAGAAGTTAGTGCTTTCTTATGTTCTTCTTAGGGATATGACTAAAGGTGCCATTTTTAAGGTAATCACAGTTTCCTTAGTTTAAGTTTACGTTACGTACCGTTAGGTATCATGACTATGAATTCAAAATAGTGATTCGTCAAAACAGTAGCCACCACCCAGCTTACTTGATAAATGAATGAAAAGCTCCGCCGTACTTTTCTTGGGAGTGATTAAAATAAGGTCTTAAAATAACCTGTTTATAAATTAGGGCGTAAGATTTTTATATGATAAATAAATAAAATGCTATAATTCCGTCGTGCTTTTTCTTAGAACTGATTAAATCAATAAATAGTATTATGAATGCTAGTTTTGGGGTGAGCAAAAACTAATAATCAGCTAAGAAAATCTTTTGTGTATACTCCTTCCGAAGAACACATAAGGCAACTAACATATTTTTAAAATAGATTTCTCATATACCTATGTAAAGTAAATATTTTTTATTTTATCGCAAACAATCTTCTGCGTCTGAGAATTTGCAATTCTCCTTTAGACAATAGAGTTTATCTACCGGAAGGCGCTCCATTACAGTACACAGGATACGGATTAGCGACGTCATCGTAGTGACGTAACACGATGCTACATATACACTTAGCGTGTTAGTTCATATCGATATAGATATATAGATGATAAACCACTTAGACGATAATAAATAGCTTTCGTTTAAAAAGAAGCCTTACTCATCAATAAAAAAAGCATTGGTATTTTTACATTTATGATGCAACATGCTGACTTAATTCTGAGCCAGAATACGGAAGACCAAAGGCAGAGTATACTTAGGCAAGTTCACATTAGTTTTAAGATAGTTGGATTATAAGGAGTGATTTTAAGGTTACATAGTCCAACTGATACTATTGTACCTATTACAAACCACAAGTCTAACCGTCTCTATATTTATCACTAAAGCGAATACCATACATAGTCCTTTAGTAAGTTAGTTTTGGGTCGTCGTAGGATAGTCCTAAGATCATATATCAAGGGTACTTTCAAGTATAACTTAAAAGAATTATTTCCTACGTCTGTTTTCTGTACTTATATGCATATCCTTGCACTACCTATTTGCCTACGCATCTAAAAACAATGTCACAAATAAAAGTGCCTTTCAACATTGTGACATATAATTTCCAAACTAACTAGTTGGTCTTTCATTTTGTTTTAATAGCATTGTCACAAGGTAATTGTATACATATACAGCCAATGACAGCCCTAAAAAACGTGATAACAACAATCAATTAAAAACAGAAAATATGGCTATCATTAAATTTTTACAGTAGGATAGGCAATTTTGTCGAAAAAATCAATCATAGTATATCATCGGCCGTTTACATTAATATCTATGCAAATTCTCGCCACGTAGCAACTTTTAACTTTTAACCCAATTATTGGGGCTTCAGTAACGTGATGAAAATACGGATATATTACTTCCTGCCCCCAAGAGAGCTGTAATATAAACAGGGTTTTATGGACCTTTTAGTATTGTGTTATTTTATTACTATATTTTATAACAGAATTATATTTTCATCATAAATTATGTGTACAAACTCTCTAGGGAGTTAATTATTTTAATAAACTTCGTAACTTAATTGAGAGTGATCAGTAAATTGTGCTAGAATTCCGTTGAACTTTAGATTTAGATATCAAATATGAGCGAGTAAAAATATACTGAATTGTTTAATCAAATGTTACATACGCAAAAAGGATGGAAAATAAAAATGAATGGGAAGAAACCACGGAATAGGCCTCGTTTCAAATGTTTTTAAGCAAAGCAACAAATGGTCGACGTCAACGTCAATTTCGACGAACGTCGATTGTCTTTGACAAGTGATGCCTGAACGTCATACTCGTACAAAACCACAACAAAAGATTCTAAGCCAGATAGGTTTACTAGAAAAATTTACGGGTTGTAATTCAATGTATTTGGAAGGCTGTTATTTACAAGTAACAAAGAAAACTCCTATTTACACTTTTAATAACTCGAAAGCCTATCTAACCATTGTACTACTATAGTATCTCTGGTTTTTACGTTGCGATATCAAATTATAAAAGACAAATTTTTCTTTACCTAAGATGACAAGCTACCTAAACCTTCAAAATAATCTCAAGCACAAGGGTTACTAAATAGATTTATAATGTCATTAAAAAGGAATTACCTTCCTAATTGACAAAGACAAAACATAATGAAAGAAGAAAGATTTCGAATTATAGCCCACGGCATTAAAACCGGGTTCTGAGAAACTAATATGGAGTGTTAATAAATTAAAACGAGGAAAAGGTAGCCTTGATTACTTGTAATTAGGATTGATAGTCTTAACAAAATATACAATTTTGTTAAAAGTTTTTATTTTTAACGTTCCTTTATTTAAAATGATCTAAATTGAGCACTTTACATAATAGTTTTGAGACGAAACGAACTTCTGACAAAGGTCAACTATAATTCCAATCAATATGCCGCCCGCGGCAGTCTGTTTAAACTGCCAAAAACAAAACGACGAGAGTGTTGTAACAAACTATCACAACTTTCGAGGGTCATAAATTCTAGGAAACTATAATACAGCAAACTATATACAAGTTTACTAGGAAATTATTTCGATGAGGATGTTTTGAACTGAAATATTATATTTGTAAGTATTCGGTCCAGGGTAACGACGTCTATTTATTACTATCCATACTCCATGTTTATACTATAAACGCGCATAAAGTAAAGAATTCTGGCTGACAAACCGTTTTACAGATGAGAATTAAACTTGGTTTGGGGTAATTTTGGATATCGAAAAGGTCATAGACTACTTTTTGTCTCGATAACCGATACTAATACGGGTGGAGCCGCAGGCTAAAGCTAGTAGACCTTAAATAGTTCATATGAGGCATGAATATTAAGGAAAAATAATAAGTAGGTATTAAACATTTACAAATTCCAAGTCACAAGTCCGAAAATAATTTATTTTGAAATAATTTTTTCCAAAAAAAATCCACCGATTCACTTACAAATTCAAATGCGCCAAATATTTTTAAGGAAAATAACTTTCTTCGGCTGTCACGTTTCGAAAGTTACCATCAGTAAATTCAAGGGATGTTTGCCGACATCGGAAGATAAACGCGTTACCATCCCAACGATCAGGGGGCCTTTACGGGAATATTCTATAAGTGACGACACTTTTATGAGTTTTATACGATCCTATCGTTCCCAAACCGTCTGGATGAGTTCGACCATCTGTCAAAGGTTGTATGATCTTTGACACATTCACACTATAGTCGTAAATTCAGGTTACTTTATGCGATATGTTATGGTTCTTTTATCTCGGATCGTGAGTTTTATGTAGGTATGAAAATATAGCACTGAATTTAAAAGTTATGTAGGTTTCATTTGGTATCATAGTAAAATCGAAATCAAAATAACAGTTGACCTAGTAAAAACCCATGAATATACCTTGTGAGTATTGGTACTTGCTACTTTATGACGTAGACCGTAAAAATTAAGATTAACTGAAAAAAAAAACAGCTTGACCTTGGTATAAAATATCTGCACTTATACCACAATCCAGTTATTTTTGTTGTAATTAGGTCCTAGACATTCTATAAGGTATCTCTGAATGAATTCCGAGTTCGCATTTCTTGAGAATTTCCTTAATGCATTTACCGGCTCGTACTGAGCCTTTATATATTTACCATTTATATAACACAACAATTATAAATTCAACTCACGAAAGATGGCATACAAAAAACATTTCACAGTTCTTTATGGTCCTTTTTCCATGGTTTGAATTATTCCGGTCAGGGAACAATTTCATTTAAAATTGAATTACGAATGGCAAAAGAAACTAAATCAATTAGCGAATGCTGCAATTTTAAGACTACGAAAAGGATCTGCGAAAATAAAAGCTTTGTTTGAAAATATTTTTAGTGTTAATTCAATTTCTGATTGGCAAACTGCCTTTAAACATAGTTGCTTCCATTGATATCAATTTAAACTTTCAATGTTATTGAATGCATTCCATTTTGCTGGCTGGAAGTAATTTGTTTGTTCAGTAGCATTGTTTAATTTAAATGTGAAACAATTGAGCCTGATAAAACTAGTAATATGATTATTTGGCCTTTGTTTAAGATCGGGTACACTCAACCATAATTTTATTCGTGTTATTACCTAACTAAAAATATTGATAGACTATATTTTTATATAACATTTTGTAGGCTTACATGAATAATCAAAGACAGCATGTTTGAAATACTACAGGTTCGTTTAATAGTAGACTTTGCTGTTAACATACAGATAGTAAAGATCCCTATTTAGCGAGGTGGCTGACCACAGATTGCCCACTCACTTCCTAAATGTATCTAACCCAGATCGTTTTACACTATCTCATTTATTTCTAAATTTAGATCGAGTTGAGTCCTTTCTGTCTAAAGCTGTAAAGGTGTGAGAATAATAAAACATAACAAAATTTAAAGATAATTTAATTTAATAAGAACAAGATTATTCCGTAAGTATTAAAACATATTCATATCGCAACTTCGCACAAAGGCGACTCATAAATAACTCACAAGTGTAGACGTGAATAATTTGTGGCAAACTTTCGTCACCACCTTAACAAAGTTATCCTAAACTTGTAAATTTACAAGAAGTTCCTGTTCTAGATTACGAAATAAGTGCTACTTTATTTTTAAACACAATCTTGCCAACAATAAATTTAATAAAACCTAATTCAGTGCGATGAGCTTCACCGATGAGCATGATGAGCATGATGAGCATGACCGACTTCATTATTATCTCAATAGAACAATCCTTGTATACCGTATCATTGATATTTTTCTGTATAGCTTTCTCGTAGTTCTACACCAAAGTCAGAATTTCATCCTATAGGGGTGAAACTTAGAGCCCGACAGGGGCCGGGAATAAGGTATAGGTTAACGATTAAATAAGACTTATGATAAGCGAGGAAATATGCGTTTATTACTCACTGATAAAACAACACAGACTTTCCGTTCAGTTTGGGTTTCCTGGTACGATAAGATGGTATCTAGTTATATGTAACTATAACCTATAGGTCAATATAGGTACTACAGTAAGTATGTGATGGTAACAGTCATATAAGCTTTAAGCATTTGTTTTATATGTATGCATAAATAATGCATGAGGAAATTATAGTAAAATTCAAGGCGTATTTTTTTAATCTTGGCACAATAGGTACTGTATATGTGTCACCTTGGGACATCTACTTACTTTTATAGCCATTAAAAACTATTCCTTATTTAATTCTTCGTAGATAAGATTATGCTTTAGACCTTTTAGTTCCTTACGAGGCGTCATATCTATCCCTGACTATGTATCGGGCAATGCAACGGCTATCAAAAACTTATTTTTCTAAACGGGTCAATCCCGGACCATGAAAATCCTTAATCTCGATTGAAGCAATAGCTATATATCATCATAGTTATCAGGTCATAAATGTCTGGGACTAAACACGGACCCTGCTCGTAAACTGATATAACAAATGATCCGAAGGGGATTTTGCCAAAATATGATGACCCGATCCCCGCACCGAAGTTCTACTTTAAAGATGAAAAAAAACATTACTTTGGTGTTGAAATTTCTATGTCACTGCATTTTATGGAGTTGACCTTTATTTTAATATGATTAGGGTTCATTATGATGACGATGTCTAATCAATGATTTAAATTTAAGTGTTTTCTAAAGGGAATCTCAATGTCATCGTATGCTTACATATTACGGACAAATGATATTGGATAAGGCTTATAACTTGCCACAATCGTATTGAACTTGTGACATTAATTTATGCAAATAATTACATTAGTAGCGAGTGACATTAGGAACGACCAAATAATTTTAGCCGTATATATTTTTTTATAATATGAATAATTACTAAAGATTATAGTTTTTTTTTATACGCATTGGTTAACAATACAGCAGATAAACGACTCATCTCCTAAAGAGGTCACAGAAAGGCCGTGATATAAAAGACAGCTTTCATTTCAGAGTTGCCAGTCCAGCGTGAAAATTACACCAGAGATAAATCGTTCCAATACATTAGCCTAGATACTGATTACGGTCCTATTAATTATCTGTACTAAAAATAATTTAATTAAGAAGTTAAACCTCCTAATTACTTTAATCGCAGAGGCACTCATAAATTGATTACCCTTATGTAAAAACTAAACGTAATTAGTACCGAAATCTGATTTAATTTCGTTATATCGCGACTGATATTAATTGATTAAGTAATTAATGTGTCATTTGCAGGATTTCTGATTAGAATTATATCGGATTAATTTTAATTGCGTATTAGGGAAACACTTTTTTCCTAAATTTGAATTTTGACTCCGAATCCGAATGTTTACGTACATAGTATGTGGATTGTAACATATGAGACGCCTTTCGT
This sequence comes from Autographa gamma, assembly GCA_905146925.1. Taxonomy (NCBI): domain Eukaryota; kingdom Metazoa; phylum Arthropoda; class Insecta; order Lepidoptera; family Noctuidae; genus Autographa; species Autographa gamma. The sequence goes on from LR989858.1 coordinate 7,773,219, forward strand.
ACATATTAGAATTTAAAAATACGCAAGTACATAAAATGTTAAAATAGACAAATAGTAATATTACACGTTGAAATATAAAGAACAAAAAAAGGCGGCAAGATTAAGCAAAATTTTTGTCTAAAAAAGGAAATTTTGAAACAAAATTCCATCAGAAAAAACCGCAAGCAAGAAAAAGAAATCAATAGCCACAAGGTTCCACTTGCCAATTATATTTATTTGTCCCTAGACTGTAGTCGACGGAACCACTTTACATTTACAGCGTCCTACTTATCTTTTACATGAAATTTTTGGGTACGTACCCCCGAGGCTACAATTGTTAAGACGCTAAAATATTTTGCCGCAAATGATTTTTAAGATGATCTACGGATGGCGTGATTATTCTCTGTCGCAGCGTCTAGGAGATGTAATCGCTAAAATGATTGTTCTTATTAACGTAAAAAATTGCAGTCAATTATTTATTTGTTTGCCAAAAATGTAAATTATCTAATTTAAGAGATTTTTTCAGAATTTATATTTTATTAAACTGAATAAAAAGTTTTTTTTGCGTTAATAATTATCTAAATACCTACATCGAAAGAAATGGCAATACGAGTAGCATTAAGACATTAAAGAAAAACAAAATACCGTACAACCACTAAGAGACATTTCGTTTTCTTGTTACAGCTGGATCAAACGCTCAACGATAAAATAAAAGCGTTACAATTTATTTCACGCGGTTTTGGTTATATACGAGAACGAAATGTACATTAGTCCGAGCGATAATCGTCTGTGTGGGACACCGAACAAAAACAACGTAAACGAGGGAAAAGTTTTTGCCTGGTCGACACCAAAGCAACGCGTTCTGAATTTTCCCCATTAATTTCGTCCGCAGAAAATCGTTTGACAGACCACTGGGCATGTCATCTCCGTATTATACATATTTAAGCCAAACCATTGACTTTTTATGATCGACTTCAATCGAAAACAATACGAAACCATCTTCGTTCCTTATCAAATATGTAAGTACACATTTAGATGGAATTACGAAAATAATTATTTATACTGTTCTTGAAGTTTCACTTACTTTTGGTATTCAGAAACAAAGCCAACCATTGTGACATGTTATGGAATTAGATGTCAAAACTTGAAAGTAACAGTCAGTCAGTTGTCAAGTGAGGAGACACACGGTGTGCGCCTTAAGCCTCTCTTATATAAAGAGTATCTAGAGTGGTGACACGATGTGGGTTCTTTCCGATAACAATATCGGCAAACGTCTCGTGTCACAGAAAATGGTCGCCACTAGTAACGGAATTCTTTAAATGACTTTCTAGCAATAAGAGACACTTCGGAGAATTTTTGTCACCACACAGAGACAGAACATAGTACAATATAAAATAATTGAACCTCGATACATGAACCAAAAATGATATTATAGTGTCGATACGAAGGAACATCAATTAAAATGTTGAAAGGCCTTAGCAACAAACCAAAAAGGCTTGACATAATATAACATTCATCAAAATGAATTATCTTAGGTATTACCTCACCTACTCGTTGCCTACACAAATCCGCTGTATGTGTATGTATTCAGTAGCGTAGGTTAATTCGAGCGATTTCTTGGAAAATTAAACACACGAAAAAAGCAAACAAAAAGCTATTGTACAACCTTATTACGGCGATGCAAAGGCGGATTGTAAATTGAATGTCATGTAAAGTAAAATGTTTCTAAGCTTAATGTTTTGAATAAACAAAAAGGTTGTTGAGTTTTTAGATTGATTACGTCACGGTTCCAATTGCTCATTACGAGGGATTATATTCTTGGATGAAATAATCAATTTTGAATTATATATAAAGTATATTAGATAAAATAATTTGACGTCATATCGAGTCATGATTACGCAATTTATTGACATTGACTGAAGCATAAATCGGGAAAATCAAGAGCTATTTGGTCTGTCACCGGAAGGCGTCGTTAGTTTTATGAGGTAGGAAATGAAGTAGTCCCTAACAATAGGAATAAACTCGACAATATATTGGACTGGTAATGAGTTGAAGTGGAAACGTAAAGACTTCTATAAAGAAAGTATCTTTGTTTACCCCCTTTGTTGATTGTGTACGTCATTTTATGTATTGACAGTAAAACTTCAGAAATTTAGTCAAAGAGCGTGTATCTATAGAACAACAACATCTCATTAGGAGTTTCAGCATATGTATATCTCAAGCAAAGTTTTGACGTCAAACTCTGTGCTTTTGTTGATTCCGTTTATAAGTAATATTACGTTACCAATTATCGTCATAAAATATTGAAAAGAGAAAAACGTTTAACATACAATGGATGAACAACAACAATAATTGTGTAACATTTTGTTTGCCGGCCCGTAATAGTCTTCAAAGAAAGCATTAATGTCACTCGAAAGACATAAAAGCAGCAAATGCGATTTAGTAGACGGTTCAATCAGCTCAGTGGCCGATAAACCTTTATAAAACTATACAAGCGTTTAAATTCATCCTTCAGACCTACCCTTTTTTCACTTATAAGAGAATAAAGGAAACGTGCAAATAAAACGTATTATCTCGTAGAAAATATTCGGAAATCGAAGGCATTCAATTGAAAAAGGGTCGAATTTTCTGAAGCTGTGTCTCTGTAATTAAATTTCTACATTTGTTTGCCATTTTAATAAAGGCTTAATCCTAAATTGCAAAAAGAAAAGAGATAAATCTCTAGGACCACTTCTTTCTTTATTGCAAAGAAAGGCTTGATCTATACCTGAAAATCTCATATTTCAAAATAGGCTTTTTGCTTTTGACTTTGAAATAGTATTGTGTTACCATGGTTATTATAACTATGTTAAGTATGTCAACCAACAAAATCAGTATAGTAAAACATCTTAAAAAAAAAAACTTTGACATTTAGTCCCAGTAACAGAAAATTAATTTTCTCTGCAACAATGTTTAACCCTTACGACCTTTTAGTTCTAATACCAGCAGTTGTGTACACAAGCTGCGGAGTTTGTGTGCGTATTGGAGTACTGCGGAGAGAAGTGGAGTTGAATTTCCTGCTACTACTTTCACCGCTTTCATCAAACATGACCTAAGAGTTAGCCGTTTTAGTACCATTTTAGATCGCAATTTCGTTCCTTTAAATTGAATTAATTTTCTATAGATTCTCGTCATACGCTATATAACTGGTTATATACTAGAATTATACAGAAAACTTATACGTCATTTTAAAATTGAGAAAGATATTTTACTATTTCAGTCTTTGTTCTAAACTTTTTTTTTTTTGCTGGATTTACGTATTCAAGAACCAATTACATGCCCGGTTAAATGGATTAAATTAAAAATATTACAAACAATGTTTAGCAAAGTGTATATTATTGGCCGGATTCTGAATAACATTAATACATTTATCAGCAAAAATACATTTTACATAAATCGAAACAAATAAACTTAATTTTTCTGTAAATAAATTAAAGATAAGTTATACTATTAAATTTAATTGGAATAACAAAGAAGAAACATAAAACACTGAACTTACCAAACCATTAATTAGCTATACGGTTTAACAATAATGATATGTAATATATAATAACTTTATTGATTTTGTGGCTTTTAGTGGCACATTAATTATGTGCTATGTGCACTGAAAAGTGACGCACTCAAAATTTGTGTAACATACGACAGTTGACCAGTTACGTTGGTACCAATAAAAAAATGTACATTAAACACTGTAAGATAATAATATGGAAGATGATATTAATCTAATTGTATTTTAATATTATTAATACACATTAGCACTATAACTTCTACCAAATAGAAAAGCCATAGGTATAGGAAACGGTACGTAACCTTTCTTTACCAAAAAAGCCGACGTGGATTTTTAACATTATCTTCGTCGGTATAACAATTAAATAGTCTGCAAAATCTCTTGTTCCATAAATAAGGGGTATCAATTTATACAAAATAATATGATAATTAGGTCAATAAACTTGATGTGGGAAAACTGATACTAAAATGTATATTTCGCACTACAATAATTCGATACTGATTCAATAAGCGTGGCCATTGTTCATTGATTCTCAAAACTGTGGTTGTAATTATAATAAGTATCATAAATAACATTATGAATAGCGAACAATTAAAATTTTGTATGTTGATGCAATTGGCGAGTTGTCGTTCATTGTGGTGTTCTAGGAGGGAGACCTCTGTTCAGCAGTGGACGTCTTCTGGTTGATGATGATGATGATGAAAATATGTTTATTATATTCTGCATATATTTAACAAAGTTTAGTAATACGTATGTATAAGTGCCCCTAAATTTAGTTACTCAATCATTTAGATAATACTGCACAGGTATTTTATGCTTGTTGCAAATAAGCAAAAACAGAAGAAGATAAAGCCAATCAAAGTTTAGGTGTGGGGGCTGATGACATCATGCTTTCGCACAAAATGTGCAAAATCGTGACGTCATGATACGTTTAAAATCAGTTTGAGTTCTTGGTTAACTTAAAAAGAAATGATACGCGTCAAAAAAGTAACGACAAGGCGGACATTACAAAATATTTTACTACCTACCACATCAAAACGGGGTATCCTTTTTATCTTTATATATTAAGTATTGTTTGTCCATTGTTTGTACATAAATAAACGGGTATCAACCCGAATTCATGTGAAAAACTATTTTATCTGAAATATTCTATTGGAATCCTCGCATCACCAAGGCTCGGCTATGCCAAATTACAAGTTCTCGCGTCACGCCGTTTCCTTCAACAGCTGTGAGTGACAGACGGAAGAAAAAGTGATTTCAGATTTTCTTTTGCCAAGTACAGATTAATCATTATCTCTTTTTGAATTTCTTTGGAATTTGTTACTCTATGTAGTAGTCTATCTTAGTATTTTGGGGTAGTAAGCAGTAACTTTGGTTTTTGTTTTTTTTTTCATGTTTTTTTTACGAAAAATTTGTTCACACATTACAAGAGAGTAGTTTTTTGTTATTTTATTTTTGTTTGTATGTCAATGATGATGGTCGGTAGTGAGTTAGATGTATTTTTAAATAAAGAAGAATCAGAATTAAAAAGAGAGGAATATAAATCCATAGATTTTAAAGTAATAAATAAGTATATTGAACAGTAAATTAAATCATATTATAACCAACACGAACACTTCTACGGCGACATCGCTAAATTAACTTGATAACTCACTCGAAAACCATTCGAGGATCGAGCGTAATGTAATTAATATTCGGTCATAAACTACAAGTTGGGCAACGTTTGTCCGTTTGTCCGTAAGCCAGTGGTGTGGTACTTACAGTTAGTAATTAGAATGGCTTGGAGACCGTCAGCCGCATTTACAAGCGGTGTCCCAAGACGGATAGCGACTTACAATAATAATGTGTTTGACCACGGGAACTTTGTTCAGTACTTAAGATGTAGAGTGTCTCACTTGTAAAGGGAAACTTGAGTGTTTGGAACTATAGTTCAGAAGTTAGAAGTACTTTGAAAAGAATGCTGTCAGAAACTGTTATAGTTATGTTAATACATCTATTTTTTTAAGACATTTGAAGATACATTCTACCTTCTTATTAGAGACAAATAACAATAGTAATAGTTGTTTAAGCAAGGTAATGCAGTAGAAGATGTTTTTTTTCCAAGTGTGGGAATATGTTCAAATGAAGTTAGAGTAAACAGCCAACATGTTAAAAAAAATACATATAATATTTAAAACATTTATATTTATTTTTACACAATAAAAAATGTAAACACAAATAAACAATATCAACTAAAAATAATTCAGCGATATCAAACTCAAATTTAATTTTAAATTCTTCATTGTTGTAGTAGTTATGAACTATGACATTGTAGCAACAAGCTACATATCAGCTACGACGTAGCAAGCAGACATTCCGTACACACAGCGTACATAACTGAAAAATGGCCTCTTGCAATAGCTTGCCAACTAATTATAATATCTCTATTTATTACGTCATCCAGCAAAACGTTTTATGTATCAAAGAAAAATATGTTAATAGTACAAACTACAGAAGCGTTTTTACTGACCCATTTATTCCTGGTTTTCTAGATAAGATCTTGCTACGATTAAGATAAAAGTGCTACGCCACTGCCTGTTTGCTCAAAAAGCTCAGACGTTGACCTACATTGTTCTTACCTAATTACTTCTGCTATTCTTACATTGATTGATTACAAAAGAATTTCTTCATGGGCATTCTTGCCAATTTTTTATAGAGCCTATAAGAAATAGCCTGCGTAACGTATTTGCTTAATGTCTCTACTTCAACCCAGATTTTTTTATCAATAGAGATATTAGCAAGGCTCATGTCAGGCTTAATTAAAATAAGTTAAATACGAACTTAGCACAAATATGTTTGTTTATACATAACCACTCCCTCTACAATAGCCATCATAAATTTCATTTTTTTATAGCCTTAATGTAAGTTCATTTTTTCCCGCTCTATAAAAGAAAGCGTCTATATAAAACTCAGGGCTAATGGAGTAATAACCTAGATGTAGCTGACTTTGTTACGTCCAACATGATCGATCAAATAATCCATTGTGCTTTAAAAACGTAAGGGTTGAGTCTAGATAATTTACTCATAATAACATTCATCATGTTTCAAAAAAAGAGTACTAAAATTCTGTTTTTATATTGATAAATTTTAGGGATATTAAATAAAAAGTTGAGATAAAATTGTAACTATGCAGACTATATCAAAACACGAACCATATTGATGTTAAAATTAAGGGAGGAATAGCGTAAACTGTCTTTCTATCGAGGGTACATGCAAAGTCACAGACATTAAAATTACCAAGTATATACGTGCGATATCGCAAAATTTATAAAAAATCTAGGCAGCTATGTAGTAAGATTTGGGCAGCTATGTTTTAGACATACCTGCATAAATGTTTGTAACAGCACTAATTGTTTTTTCTGTGAAAAATGTACAATCCAAAACCTCAAGATATAAGTATAATAAAGGAAGAACTCAGAAAAATGGCAATACCTGCCATATTCAAGACAAAGCATCATAACGATTTTTTCCAAGTGGTCAAGAGCTAAGTATATTAATACGATATTATTACGCTCTGCCTACTCCATCAGTGAATCCTAGCGTAACGGGGCGCATCAATCAAGAACCCATATACCTAATATAAGGTACAGTCAGCACCAAAAGTCAACGAACAAAATCAGGGTTGCAAACTGCCTGAACTATTGAGTGACAATTAGAACGTAGTGAAAAAGAAAAAATAACATTTATTTGCCAGAAATGCGAAGCGTTAGTTAAAAAAACGACAGCAACTAAAAAGACATGGGCTAATATAATATACGTCACACTCGTCCAAAACGGCAAGCGCTCAGAATAGTTTAAGGTTCATGCTAAAAGCAAAACCTCAGTACTGGTTTAAGCTAGATTTGACGTCATGAATATCACTGTTTAGCAACTTTTCAATAGAGTTCTAATACCAAAGTTGTTAAATTATGTTACCTAATCACAAAAAAAACATCTTATTTCATTTGATTTTCTTTAGGTGGTTTATAAATCTTATTGTGGCCTTACACTTTTGACGCCACCTGTACGTAGGTAATGTGTGTTATGAATCAGTTCTGAACGATATGCCAGTCAAGATAATCCATTAATCCTGTAATTAACGATAAAAGAGAGGGTTTATTACAGAGAAACTCAACTGACTGCGGCTTCCTTGGATTAATACTGTGGAATATCATTATTACACTCAATAATATTTTATTGTACATACCTATTTGTTTTACTTGAGTGATATGTAGTCCACATAATAATGACGTATGGATAAGAATGACGGGTAATCAAGCCTATTAAGCAACAATGAATTTACATTACTATGTGTTCTTTTACGATTATTTCGTTAACCAAAAATAAAAGTATAGAAAAAATAACAAAGGTCCCTATAGTATATTAAAGTTTCAGTCATTCCCATGAACAAAATTCTGGAACCTGTGTTCAAAACGTCAAACAAAAAAAGAAAAACTTATAATTCAATTGTTTAAAATAAAGCCTTTTGATTATCTACACGGATTTATTCAAACATTACATAAATATTATGACGAAAAAAATTATCATACTTCTTTATCATAATAAAGGCAGGCAATCATAATATTTTTAATGAACGAGACATAACGTTTTCTTTTTATTACATTCATAAACTTAGTCCCTTTTATATTCAACGCCAAATTATAATAAATATTTTTCTACCATTTGTACTTTTTTAAAGCCATTGTTCACACAAAATGAAATGGAAAATCATACATTTTTACTTTTATATGCTTGAGTGTAACCTACTTTCGATATGAAGGGTTAAAACGTTGGCCATTATACACGAAAGTTTTTTAATTAAAACGAGTAAGTACAAATGACTACACTCATTTAACAGACAGTCTTTCTGTAATGTACATTGTACATTAAAGAACGTCCTGTATTTTTAAAATACAGACGGATTGACTGACTGATTTTAAAATTTTAATTAGTTTTGTATATAAAACATTTTACAACATTTTATAGATTTTTTTTCTTTCTGAAATAGGTTTTTCTTTTGTTTCGACACTTTTTTCTTCTAAAAATATAAGAAAACAATACCAGTACACACCTTTGTTGAATAAATGATAATTAAACAATTTATAAATTATATTAAAATTCACCAAATACCAAACCAGATTACAAATTCCTAAATGAAATTCCATCTCTAAATTTAATTAGAAACTTAACAAATATTCATAAAAGATACGCAAAAGCGTAACGTTTTCCAGTTAACACGAAATTGGGGACAATACGAGCTTATTAGAAGTCAAACGCTATTAAAAGTTATTTAATTAAGTTATTGGCTTCCTGTAATTGAACACAGAAGATTTTCCGGGATATTCAATACCTCGAAATTTCGACATCATTATGAAAATATTAATTAATTTTGTCGTAATTGAACTCTTGTCTATTAAAATAACCAAGCATTGTCATGCTTGTCGATTGAATTTAGTTCATTATTTTTAAACTTTGGTGACAGTAATTAAAAAGCAATTTAAACTTACCAGTTATTTACAGCTTTAAAAGTTTTGTACATTAAAGTACGATCACATATACAGTTGTTTCTCAAACCACTTATTAAAATTCTAAGACACACAAAAACTCACTTTTAAACTAATTACAACTACCTTCAAAGTTGATATGAAACCTACTTTCAAAATATTCCAGCACTATAATTTATTTCACGTTTGTTCTTTATCTTTTCCATAGGTATATGGAATGTATCGAACTCGTAGTTACGTACTGACGATGTGACGTCACACGACGTCTCGTCCGCTTTCAAGCGGGTTTCGGAACAAACTGGTCCAACTAAAAGGGTGCAAGCATCGCGCATGCGCGCAACGGTTGGTGACACTTCGAAGAGGAAAATTACAGCAAACTTTCTATACGAACTTTTTAATAATATCAAAAGTATGATGACACTACATGCACTACACTTTTAGCTACTTCCGCAGAATTTGCAGTATTTTTATCACTTACATGACGGTGTGCTGGTTGCTAAATTTATAAATCAAACATATTTGATATTTGTTCATACGTTCGTAAACACGGCATATAAAACAAGTGTGTAATTTAAGTGCGAGGCAGGCAATAACATTTTTACGTTATTTAGTTTTCATTAACAAGCTTATCAAGACAAAATCAACAGAATAATTAGAAAGTTCTTCCAACAAAAAATAATTAAAATGAACCTAAGATTTACCTCCAAGTACTACAGTACGCTTCATCTATAAATAGTTGCAACAAAAATACGCTATTAAGTACATGACTACATAAAGTACAAATACACCACAACATAAAAATGGATACAGCCGTGGTCATCCTATCTGATGTTATAAGCTCTCGTTCACTGCGCTCCAGTCTCTACGGACACGAACTGGCGATGACATTGTATCGCGTGCTGTTTGCAATGAACCTGTCACAAGCGATACTTGTTAAGAAATGAAAACACTTCATTCTCGACCCTGATTTTATACCTTTAACTTTATGGAGTAAAAGAAAGAAATTTTTATTTTAATATTGGCTACTTTATGGAATTTAAAAGTGCATTTGAATTTGTAAGTACTTTTATTTACATTATATTATAGTCCAGCCGCTGAGAGAATGCATTCCTGACACATGTCAGTCGTTTTGATTTTTATAGGGAAGTTAAAAATGTGTTATAATGTTCATTTTAACCTGGCATAATAATGAAATAGTTTTGAACTAGCGGCCCGCCCCGGCTTTGCTCGGGTGCAACGCTGATACCTACACTATATATCTGTCGCAGACAAATAGTATAATATGGCATTTTACATACGGCGCGGCGTCGCGGCGTCGTCAGTTTAAAAATGTTTGCGGTTATGTAATATGCCGACGGCAAAATGTCAAATCATTCAATCGTTATAATGCGACGTTAGTGTTATTTTAGGGTGACTATGCTCATTAAAATCTCGAGAAAAACTTTGAATTAAATACGGCGTCGTCAGTTTAAAAACGTTTGCGGTTATGTAATATGCCGAAGGCAAAATGTGAAATCATTCAATCGTTATAATGCGACGTTAGAATTTCGAGAAAAACTTTGAATTACATACGTCGTCGTCGCTCGCTTCGCTCGCTCTGTTGCAAGGTCACAATATCTAACCTAACCTAACCTATTGATCTCTGTCACAAAGTCGAACCTAATCAAGCAATGAATTTCTGAGCCTATGAATATCCGATCAAATACATGGTTTTTTGACCAAAAATACTCTGCAGGAGTCCTTCACGACCCAGGGTCTATGAATACCTTAGCATTTTTGACGTGCTGGATAACCTCAAAAACTAAATACTTCAGTTTGCCTCGGCATTATGTATATGGTGTTTAAATTTTCGATGAAATGTTGAGGCATATTATAAAGTGATACGGCAATCTACATTTTGCCTTGGGCATATTACATAACCGCAAACGTTTTTAAACTGACGATGCCGTATGTAAAATGCCAAATTATACTATTTGTCTGCGAAATATCTACACAATCATAAAGTTCTGTAGTGCGAAGCACAGCCTTCGACGCACTACTTGGTATAGGCACGACCCCCGGCCCCCCGGCCGTTACCGCCGCAACCGCGATGTCCCTGCATTTTAAATTTGTAATATCTTCGAAAATATTTATTTAAATTACATGCTGTAAAGGGCAATATTGATCTATATTACATGCACAATTTATTAAAGGTACTTAATTGGATAAGGATTAATACTGTATAGCTTAAAATCGCTTTTTCGTAAATAAGTAATAAATAAACGATAAAAAATGGTTATTGTGGGTTATCCTCAAGAGATAGACATATGCCATCGCGGACTTTTTTGTAGATCTTTTTAAGGTGCACAATACTGTAGTACATTATTTTGATCTATCTCGTAGGGTTCAGCCAGCGTTTGCAATGTAAGCGCAAAAAATTTGTTCATTTACTTAAATCTCTAAGATTATCCGTGTTCCTCTACTACATTATGCATGTATTATACATATAAACCTTCCTCGTGAATAACTCTATCTATTAAAAAAAACTGCATCAAAATCCGTTGCGTAGTTTTAAAGATTTAAGTATACATAGGGACAGACAGCGGGAAGCGACTTTATTTTATACTATGTAGTGATGATGATAGTGATAGTGATAGTGATGATATTATTTTTCGTTGAAAGGACGAATTAGTGTTGGTAAATAATGTTTTGTAAATTCTTCGCCACAATAAAGTTATATATTCCTGTGGTCACCACCTGTCAAGAACTCATTCTATTAGTGGCCGGACCATAGCTTTTTTATTTTTTAATCATTTTGATTATTCATTATCTGCACATGTTGTTTTTTAGAAACTTAAAGGTAGCTCTGAATCTTATTCTGGTATAGAGTAAATAAAATAGAAATCCTTTATAAAAGTCACAGTATCTGATAGTAACTTTGCGTGGGATGATTCTCCACAGCAGTGTTAACTTGATAGCATTGTTTTGCTGTTCTCGTTTTAGACCGATCGATGCTTTGTAACGTTTCTAAATAGTGCTAGAATTATTTCACGTAGAGGATCTATTATCTAATATTATTATATTATTTATTAGAGAAGACACATACCTACTACAAGGAAATACAAAAGTTTTTGTCCAAAATTTAAAATTATTAATGTTATGTCAGCGTCCAAGATTTTACCGATTACACAATACTGTCGAGTTCATTAAACGTTAAAAAAATTAACGCATTTCATCTCATTGCGTATTGTTTTTACATAATCGTAGTACCTATAGCTGCATTTGTTTAATATAACTTTGTTTTAACCCCTAATAAAATTTTGTTAATTCTTTTTAATTAAGTATATTTCAAACAAATACTATATTGATATTGTAATCACTCATACAGACATTCTTCTTGCTAATAAAGCTGTTCCGCTATGCAGCCCCCAAAAGGCACTGAGAGGCAGACCAAAACATTAATTTTCGGGTCGGGAATCCTAGGTACATGTTAATCTATCTTCGTAGGTATTTTATTACAGCAATCAATTTATTTCTGGACCCTTAGTGTCTCTATAAATAAAACTGGTATTATCTAAGATAGGTAAGTAGTTTTTTAAGATAAAATGGATTTTGGAATAGTTTCTTCGTCTGTAACGGCTACAATTGAAAACCATGATTATTTAATGCCAAGTATAAAAAAGAAAACAATTATCAAAAAGCTTAGGTAGTGGTTGCTTGCCGTCTTTATATTTTTGTTATAAGGATTAAAGCCATATTTAAAATCTGTGAAAAATGAAGTACGTACCTACTTGTAAAATAAACAATGTTTTGAATGAACAATATTTACAAATTTTAAACTAAAAACATTTTAAAAGAGTTGTCTATTTAACTTCTTGTTCCACTATTTTGCATACCAATTTCATAGTTGACCGCGCAACAACTTACAGTAAAAATGTCGTGACCTAAATATATGATGAAAATGCATAATAATGTGCTTCTTTATCGTGTATTCCATCAAGTTCGTACACAATGACTGTATCGGGAGCACGCTAATACCCAATATGCACGACTGCGTTGTAGGAAGAGCCTTAAATAATAAAATACGTGCATCGCTTACCGGGATTTGCTTCGTTGACACTGTTGAGTGTAGCTACACCGCCCGCCAACGTGTATTGCGAATACTTCATAAGAAAATTGAAAATGTCTTCGTCGGAAATCGCGACGCTGTCGCTAACATTCACTACGATACTTTCGGAGCTCTCAATTGTAAAACGGGTTATAAGTATTTGAAGTTTTGGTAATAGAACAGCGTTGCCTGACGAAAGAGTTTAGATTGCTATAAATATATGTTAGGAGATGTATTCGTTAAAGTCCTAACTCACTATTAAACAATAACTCCAGAAAAAAAGGACAAAATTATCATGGTATTGGGAATTTCATTTAAGCATTTATAAATTATTATCAAAACCATCAAACGCCTGCGTATATAAAATTAGCAAACTATCGTTTGACAATACAATGGCAATCATGTTTTCTACAAGATTGTAACTTGAACGTCCATGTAGGATTTTTGTTGATATAAATAATATATATTTATATCAACAAACAACGCTTTGAAAACAATTTCTATCTTTTCATAAAAAAAAACGAAATAACTTTGATATGGTATTTTTATTAGGAATCGTTTAAATAACGTTATTTAGTTCACTTTACCATTCAAGACTAGGAATATGAAATAAATAAATTATACTTAAAACAAATATACCTAGGCAAGCTAGGTACAAGTTAAGATACGTACTTATGAGTTTGTGGTTCTTTACAAAGCGACTTTGCATTTGATCAGTGTTTGTTACAAACGGTTTACACTATAATACAAGCAATAGGAGCTGAATAACAAAGTCTATGCAAAGTAAAATGTTTATATTTTCCAAAAATTACAGCGCTTCTAGTTTACAAAAAATATCTTGAATCCGGTTAAAAATGTTGCTTGAAATCTTTTTCAAAATCTTCTTTGAAATTTTGTTTGAAATCTTGTTTAAACTTATTTTTGAAGTATTGTTTCAAACATTGTTTTTTCATTAGACTATTCATTACGTTTCGAAATTGCAGACCTTGATTACTCAGCTTAGGCAGTTTAGTATGTACTAGTCTCCACAAAATGTTATCAAAGTCGTTTTAGCACTCGTCTTGTTCGTGACACATTGTGGCAACAACAAATAATATCCGTATGTCATTGACGTTTTCTTTTAAAAATGCAAGACCAAGGAGTTTTAGCTTAAGCGACTCTCTAAAGAGTATTAATGTTTGAATAAGGAGGTTTAAATTCAAAATCTTGGCCATTCATTATTACACCAAGACAATATTTTATCATTTCCATATAAATGCAAATTACGGAATCCTGCAATATTAAATTGGTTGAAACTCATCATCTCGCAAACAAAGTGCCAATAAAATTGGATTTTTAAGTTGAAATGAATCTGACATTGGTGGTGGACAAATTTTTTCGGCATTAACAATGCAAATTTCTCTTTTATCCAAACTCATCCAAATAGATACTAATTATTATTCTTATGAATAATATCTGAGATTCATACTTTAATTTCCGCTGCGGCGATTGTTAAGGGACATTTTGTTGGAATGAGATTTAAATTGGTTTTTGTCGTGCTTTCGCATGATTGGGCTTATCAAGATTTGTTTGCGACCATCGCGAGTTATATTCAATTGTTAGGATTCATTGCGGTTATAAATCTCAATATGCGATTAACCGATATAATGGACATTGTGGGTTGATAACGGACATGTACTGATTAGGTTACAGGTTCAAATGCAGTATGGCGTAACATCAATAGTCTTACATATGCCAACTTACTCTAAGGCATTGATTGTCTCTGTCTGTCTACAAGCAGGAATTTGTTTGAAAGAGGAAATAAATGAGAAACCTGTGTTTCAATATCTGAAATCGCCAACCAAGAGCAAACCTAGTGATCCATCCTTGTTACTTACTAAAACAAAAGAGCTAGTACAATATGTCCCCCTGGGGACAGCTACAAAATCCTATTATTTACCTTCTAATTGTTTTTATCAAATAGAATAAATCTAAATAATACAGTTGTTAAGTTCCGCTGTGAATTAAGTTGGTTTCTGAAAAGGTTAGATTATGCGATAAGTCGTGTTAGGGGTTTGAAGGTAGATTAGGTTTGATTGTATTCCATGAACGGCGAAAATAGTACTTACGTAGGTACGTATTCGCACTTGAAAAGTACTATGATACTGAGAAATGTAAACGCTATTTCGAGAAGCCTCTATTTTCGGAACTCATCTTCGCTTGTGTATTTCGAGACAATTGTGTAAACATTTTCCGTACTAAAGGTTTGTAATGAAATCTTGATCAATTTTTGTTTTGCTGGGTTTGTTTTCTCGGCTAATTCAGTCAGTCAGTTTAGTTTCTAGAAATAGCTTACACACAGTTTTTTCTGCAAGCCTGTATTGGATCGTCTTGCTGGTGTTACTTACTTTTAACAATAATTTGAAGTTAAGAAAAATTAATAATTATTGTCAGTTAAGTAAAAGATAAGTTCTATAAATTCTTTGAATATTTAAAAATATCTTAGATTTACATCAATATTTACAGTGTTTGAACTCGGGTTCAAACAAATACACAAAAAAATTGGAACTAGAGTTAATTTAGCAGCTAAGATAAAATTTGATATGAAAATCGATCGCTACAAACTATACCTACGATCTTTATAAAAATAGAGAGTAACAAAGGCACTAAAATGTTATCTAAAAAAAAGGGTTCAATGCTACGTAATTCACTTTCCACGTTATCTACTACTCCATATTTCAAAAATGTCTTTGCGTCAAAGGGCATGTTATTCAATTTAGCTTTTGAAGGAAAGGGTTGTCTAGGCTTATATCATACATAATATTTATATCTAGTATCGATATTTCATTGTTGAATAATAAATGTTCCGAAAAATTGAGGCATACCGAAAGGTATCAAAAAAAGTATTTGTTGTTATCATAAACTAACATGTATTCTTACGGTGATAAAGTAGAAAGCAATTACTCTGATTATGCCAGATTAATTATTGTTAGTTTCTGTCTTATCTTTTATTCCTTTCTTCTTTGACCTAGTTAATTTATCACTGTTCCAATATTAGTCGGCAAACAGCCAAAGCCGGAACCCGACTATTCTCAAACTGCTATTAAGGGTCAGTAAGAGTGATTGCTATAATACCTAAGTTATATGTGATCGAAGTATAAGTACGTTTTAGTTATTAGGTCACAGGTGGAGGTTGTAGCCAATTCTTTGGGTATAATCTCTATGTCAGCCTTAATGACACCCATGGGAAACCGTAGATCAATTTCCGTTAGGTTGTCTATCTACCTTTATATAGTTTTTCAACCGACTTCAAAGGAAGACGATTTTTTCGATTCGTCTGTATGTTGTTCTTTTATTTGTTTATGTTTTACGGCCAGTTTAAACTGATCGAAATTTCAAAAAACATATTTTCACCAGATTTTTTTTCCTGCCTAACATATCGTTTGTTTTTTATTTTATGTAAAGCAAAATATTAATGCCACTGCAGTATGCCGTTGTCAGAACACTGAGAAAGAGGCATGGTAGGATTAGAAGTGAGCGGCGCGAAGAGAAATGAAAACGGGAAAATTTATATATTACCTTATATATTTACCTTAAAATTGTTATTTTTTTTTTTCTTTTTACCTTAGTAATGTGCAGAATTGTACATATAGGCATGTAGTAATAATATAGATTGTCTGTCTGTTTGCATTGAGAAATTTTGACATTATCCCAGTCAGCGTTTCTTATTCAGGAGAGATTATGTGAAATGAAAATCAATATCACGACATCACCACCGAAATTGGTTTAATTCGTTTACGCTTTATGCTTAAAATCTCGTGAATTTCTTTCACTGGATATTAATTGGATTAATTAAAAATGTACTTTTTCAGTTTACACCAGATTAATTGTTAAATCACAGAGTATAATCCAATTTAAGTCGAGGCAAAAAATGTAATATTATGAATAGTGCTGTTTTTATGCCACGGGATTATAAAGGTAGTTTCAGAAATAGCTGCGAGCAAGGAGCTTGAGTGTCTGAGAGAAAGTTAATTTGTCTTAGAGCCCGCAACGAATTTAATCAGAAAAAAGCAAGCACTAATAACTTTGCCCTTTAAGAAAATTGGAGATTACAAAATTGTCCCAATAGAACATTTTACAGGAAAACAATCAGATAATGTTATTTGAAGTTCTTTGTTTATTTCCTCAGTTTTGTTGTCAAAAGTTTCAATACAAATATTGTGGATGTCTAGACTGACTTTAATCCAGCAAATGTGATCCAGATAAGTTTTGTAGTAAACTAGCAATCTATTAGCTAAGTATTATAATAGGTCCTTAACAATCATAAGAATCACGGAGCAAAATAAATGGTTAGCACATAAACACGATGATTGTCTATTTTATCAACAAAAGCATAAACAAAAGTAAGCATAACAAACATTCTCCACGTATCACATATCAGCAAATGACGTGAAAGCAGGCGACAGTTACCTAAAAAAGCTCAAAGTATCTTCTATACTTATCTATCTGTAACCAGACACCACCCCTTGTAAAATGGGATCCGACTCCTACTCAAATACCGGAAGACATCAACACGTCGACGTGACGTTCCGTTGATATTTGGTGACGGACTTTTGTGGTTTTTCAGATTAACTAGCACACATTCAAATATGTACTGTATTCATATTAAAATAAAGCTGAATCTTTTTAAGCAGTGGATATTGGCCTTGTTAGTTTTGGTGTGCTTTACCTATGTAATCTATAATCCGGTTGGCTTCGTAACGAGTGGACGAGATAAAAGTCGTTTTGCAGTTTTAATGAGCTTCTACATGGCTCGGTTAAAACATTTATGCAAGCGCTTTAAAAATATACAAAACATTTTACATGTACCTACTAGATTATGTAAACGTTTAAATATTTTAGATATTACCCTAAACTGTTACGAAGAAGGTTTAACTAGATTAACATTTTAAACGTCGATGTTGGTTTAGCGATTTATGGTCGCTTCGTATCGCCTCATTTAATTAATTGCAGTTAGCTCGGTGGTGGTTAGACTTTGATTTAATCTTCGGGTCAGGCAAAGTTGCAGCAAACTTCTATCTCTTGTTATTATACGATGAAGGATGAACACTATACGATCAGTGTAATAGCCGATAAAATGTTTTGATCTGTGACGAGGATCTGAGTCAAATAACCCAACTTTAGCCTTTGTAATTTTCCTATTTAAAACGGATTTCATCTTACGTTCCCTAAATTTCACTGCATTTTTATTGATTTTCATGATCACGGGTAGAGTAATGTTTAACATAGTTTTAATTTAAACCATACGCGCGAATTTAATAAATGGGTGCGCCCATTTCCTTATTACCTTACAGTTTTAAGTTAAAATTCATACAAATTAGAAGAAAATCCCATCCTTAGTTGGAAAAACAATCTATCCACATATTAAATTCTCAATGATAATGTAGATACATGAATCAGTTAATGCAGGCTTACCTTTCAAGACTATAGTTTTGATCAAAACATGTTTTATGAACGATTAAGCATTAACGTTGCATCATGCAGCCAACCTTAATCTATTATGCAAAGATTACCCAGTTTGCTGCATCTGCAAGTGCTTCTGCTTACGTAAACACAGATTGGATGGTTCCTTACTGCATGCCAACTGTAAAATGCAATTCGCAATGCTGTTAGCACGAAGTCGGCACATTTAGAGATATTCGGCAGATTTGGGCATGGATTAAATATAAAAAACGAAAAAACTAACTTAAAAAAAACATCAAATTTCTGCCCGTGTAAATTTATGTAGGTAAAAATCACCTCAGTAAACTACAGGTATCTAGGACATGCCATTAAATATAAACATTAAAACTAACAGTATTCGCGACGACACAACTAGGAATGATCTGAGTAAACTCACGTTTTCATGAGATGGGACATAAATGTCATGTTTCACGATCCTCGCACGCTTTAAACAAGAAGAACACGTGTAGTTAAAGAACTAAGTGTCTTTGTCTTTTATGGGACTACTGTTTAGTATATTGGAGCTTTTGTAGGCATTATTTGAATATTTTTTAAACATTCTATGTCTACATTTAAACCTATACAGCAATAACATGGGTACCTTATTCAAACAATAATATGTATAAAAATATATATGAAAGCATAATTATGTGAAAATAATACTTTAACGTTCTAACAATTTACTTATTAATATCTACGTAAGCGTTGTAGGCTTTCCGCATTCTCAATTTAAAATTAACTCGAAGTCCATTTTCTGGAACGACCCAATTTTGGTCTGACAAATAGGAGCCATAAAAAATACATTCAATTAATTGTACTTGTGATTATGGGTAACGGGCTACGGTCGCAGTTTAATTAGAAAATATCTGATACATGGTATGTAATTTGCAATAAAATTACCATATATGTCGTCATTAACGTTTTTGGCCTGATATTCGGAGTTCAGACCTTATTACGTGAACTGCTAAGTACGGAGCTACGTAGACATAAACAGGAATTGTTTTGTTCAACAGAATGTGGTTAGTATCACCTTAATTGCTTTTAAAACGCAAATAACCTCACGGCCGTCAAACATTTTGAAAGAAAGAAAATACTGTATGTAAACATCTATGCGAGTGGACAGAAATCGCACAAAAACAGAGAGGTTTGGAAGAAGTCAGGGGAGGCCTTTGCCCAGCAGTGGGATCAACAGTAGGCTAATAAAAAAAAAAAAAAAAAAAAAAACATCTATGCCAATGGTTGCCAGAAAGTAGAGCAGGGAAAACTTTAATCAGTTGAATAAAGTTTGTGTAGCAAAATATGAAGTGTGGGTATTGAAACAGATATGTTAAAAATCCTAGACAGCTTGACAAGACGAAACTCTCTTGAAGATAATGTGCAGACGGTAACAAGTCTTGTCATAGGACACTTTCTTACCAAGTATTTTGTTTTGTGGGTCTGATAAACTATCGCGCTACGCTATGGTATTTACAAGAATCCGGTAAGACTGCAAGGTGACCTAACAAAGCTTAAGAAAAGGTAAGACAAAATTACAACCAGTCAAGACAATGATTTAACTTTAACCAAAGAATGAATGGCTCAGCGACATGTCCCCTTGATGTATTTTATCTATCAACTGTATATGTGTACGTGTATGTATGTATACCATTGTGTATTATATTTGGAGGTTCGCCAGTAATCTTTGGTCCTATTTCTACATTCCTTTGTTAGACATGTGAGATTATTCACATTGTAAGGTTGAAACTGCCAAGTTGCTTATTAGAACAACTTGTTTACTGCATGCTTCGTAATACAAGCTATAAATCTAGTACGTTTCTTTCAATTAAACTGCATTGCAAACATTAATCTTCCTTTTGTAATAGTTGCGTTAAAATCATTTATACTAATATTATCAATGAAAAAGTAGGTAACTATCCTCTGTCTATTTTTCAGGCTACTAAAGAAATAGATAAATAAAGGACATTTAAAAAGTTGCGAGCGGAGCCGCGGGAAAACGCAAGACATAATTGAGAAATCATGTGTGTAAAATGTACATAATATTTTATATTAATTTCTCTCATTCAAATATAACTCTGAAAAGACTATCTCATATTATATTCCATGCAACTGTTTATTTTGTGTTTCAAAAGGTTTCCAGATCCCCAGTTTTCTTGAGTATCTTGTTAAAGAACACTTACGTAGCTTGTAAACTAGGTAAGCACGGTATGTCGCTTACTTAGACGCTGCGATCGTTAACTTAAACTTTAACTATCCCTCGTATGTTTTATAACTGGGAGCTTCAAGTATCTGAAAGTCTTTACAGGCTAAAATGTTTGGGCCATTTTCTACTAATTTGTGAAAAACAACGATAAAGGACTTTACTTTCAGCATACATTAAGTTGCATAATTAAATGCTGTTATATGTATATTTTATATAAAACAAAGTGAGATTAGTTTCATAATTCATCAATGAGGAACGTTAGACCAATTTTTTTGATGTTTGATTTGTTGGATTTCTCTCACAAACCCCCACCCTCTCCTCGTATAGCAGAACAACTATAAAAACATCGGGAACTGGGACTATGGTACTCACGCACAGCTAGTTACTCCATACCTTTATACGGAGTGCCTTCTGTTATTTTAAAGATTATAAAAATGTTTAGGTAACTACCTTATAAAGACTAACGTTTTAATCATATAACACAAGGATAATGTCCTTACGTACCGTTTACATTGCCATTACGCGCACAACTTACTTACTATTATCTATCTATTACCGACCATACTAAAGTTACAAAAACAATAACAATGAATTACGATATGGTCGAACTATCGAATAAGTACCACTTAATACAACTTTCATGATAAGAAAATCGTTGAATATTAGAAAACGATTTTCTTCCATGAAAATGTTAGCTAAAGTGAGTCAACAGTTCGTACCTTAGAGTATAGATAAGAAACTAAAGAGGGAGTCAATCAGAGTTTGAACTGTAAGCACTAGTATGAACAAGTTTTGTCGTGAATTGTGTATGAAGATGGAGCTTGCTGTTTTAATAAATATATCTAAAACACCTTTATTATCCTAACAATGTCCAAACCATCGATATTTTCATATATAGGTTTTTCGTTGCGCGAAAAATAACGTAAATAAGTAAACGAATGAACTAGGTACAGTCTAAAAAGTGCTCTCACTTGGCACAAGGGGAAACTAGCGATAGTAGCGGTCTATGTATATCTAAAGGCTATGTTCGTACACTGTAGAGACAGTCAAAGGCATTAATCTTTTACACTGGAAGGTTTGAATATTATGTCGTTATTAAGGCTGGATAGCTTCCAGAATCGTTATCTTCGATCTATTTATAATAGTTTTCCTATTTGTACGCAGTAACTAGAAGGGGTCAGTGTTTACTTTACGGAATTTGATGTGTCAAGCAGCGGTTGTGCCAATAAACTTAGTATTAACGACAAAAAGAAAGCTTTTATTACAAGTATGTTCTATTATTATTTGTATCTCTTCCTATACCTACACGAGTTGTCCTTAGTAACGACGATAATAATAACAATTGTGTTAATTATACGAGTTGTCCTTAGTAACAAAGATAAAAATAATTAAGAGCCATTAATGTTCCACTGCAGGGCAAAGGCCTAGCCATCTCTTTCCACTTATCTACATTTATTGCAAATAAATTAAAGTATGTGGACACAATCACATATATTGCTCTGAATCCAAAGTAAGTAGCACTTGCGTTATTAAATCATTAAATCAGAGACAAAATAGGTGCCACTAACATGCTAACGCCAGTTTTACGTAAAATTCTGTAATACGTGCTTTTAAAGTAGCGTTGATATAGCGTTAAACCATTTATAAAAAAAGGGTAAATAAAACGTTAAGCGATGTACAAAAAAATCGCGTTACGTAATGTTTATCGTAGTTGAGCTAGATTCACAAGAACTTACTCACATAAGTTTAGTCAGAAAGTTGTCCCTAATGTCCTAAAGGATATTTACATTATGTGACATGTTTTTCCTAGTCTAATTTACGAATCTATTTGTTCCGTAATTGAACCTTACCAGTTACCATTTTCAGATGTTCAATTTGATATTTATTCCTCAGATATACAATAATTTATTTAAGAAAAAACAGTCACAATATAATAAATAATAGCACAGAATTTTAGCCTAATAAGTTTAGTTCTCAGATAAAAGTTTTAAAAGCTGATTACTTACAAGTTTTATAAATCTTCATTCATAAGAAATTATATTATAAAGGTAAATAACCTTGATTTCACTGGAGTTTTGTTAGTTATATACTAAACCATCCACTCTTATGAATTGAACTTTAAAGTGTTAAATACCTCATAATTATAGTAAATTTTTAAATCTTCCGGTCGGCGATATTAGACATAATTGTGAGTAACTTTTCGGCAGGCCAAAAGCCGCAAAAAACTTGATGGAGTATCAAAAAACATTCCTTCGGCAGACTGTTTTATACTGGCTGCCATAATATTATGATACTGTTAATTTTCAATAACATTCTCATTTAACAACAACTTTTGTAACAGTCTACTGTAATTACCATCCTAATATTTAAATTATAAAGTTAAAAACAATTACCGCTTCAATCTGAAGTTTGAACAACAACCCTAATTTTCGCACACAATTGCGTACATTGTAGGTAGGCTCTTGATTAGAAATCTCAAACTTGTTTATTATCCGTGTTAGACAGTAATGTGACGTCATTTAAGGGGTTAACGTGTTGTAAACTGTCGCGAACGACGCGGTTCTAAAGGAGGAAATGCTGTTAGTGGCAAATGAATTTCACTTTGGTAAGGTGATTCAAACGCTGACATGTTTGAGCCGGTATTGGTGAACGGTAGAATGAGGAAGATACTGAAAATGTTGTTAGAATTAATATTGGCCTTCCTATAGCCGTTTTGTTTTAATTTCTTTGAGGTCGGGAAATTGTTTCGAGTTTGTGTAGTAGAAAAGATACGTAGGTTTGGCATCGCTCACTTGACTGCACAGTAGGAAATCACAATGATTGTGTGTAGTTTATTTTTAGCTGGAAGACTAGTAAATTATTCTCTTCGGGCTCTGTCGACATTAAAACAAGCAAGTGAACATTAAGTTTGTTATAATTATTATACTAAAACTTAATAACGTTTTGTGTATTGTACTGTAGCGGATACATTGTTTAAAATACATAACAAAGCGTACGAAGTTCAAGAAATAACCACGATTTCGTGGAATCTCTGCAAAGATTCAGATCTGAGATTTCATTTAAATTCAATTCAACATTCCGTACAAGCTAAAGCTGGAAATAAAAGCAAGCATTCTTACCTTTACAAAAGCACAAACAATTTAATCTTTGAGCAATTAATTAGAACTAATTAAGGCAATAGGATGATTGCGCTGCAGTCAAACGATACAGAAGTGGTCAGGAGTTTGGTTAGTTTTAATCACTGCGGTTGACTGCACTGCGCTGTGCCCAAGCTGGACACTAAATCTTGACGCTAATCGTTGTTTGTTGCTGGGCTCATTTGCCTTGACTAAACTTTCCTTTAAAATGTTTTTTTTTTTCTAACATAACAAGCTGTGTTGATTAGGTAATTGACGGATTTATTTCGAGGACCAGATTTCAGCTCAGGTCAGCTAGGCAGTCGTTTAACAATACGGAATGTAGCTAAACCTATTCGAAGTATGATAGAATTTATTTATATTAATGTGGCACATGGAACTGTAAATAAATTTGCCTCCCTATTTCTACCACCTTAATACCCAGAACTACAATTTCGCAAGCTTTACTTCCTAGAAACGTCTAAAACCAATACCTATATTTATTTCGGACCCAACAAAATTCTAGCGAACTTGATTGCCATTTCTCAAATCCTACCACAAACAGTTTCACGAACAATATTTTTTGTTTATTATTCTATGTAGTCTTTAAAACTAATTTTACTGTAATGAAAATGTCTGACAGTTTTCTGCCCACTGTACAGATGCTACAAGCACTAGGTGTGCTAAGAAATTTTTGCTCTGTTGTTTTTCCTTCATTCACATTTTATTCTCTGGGAATGAAATTAGTTTCTAGTCGAGAGACGTTGCGTTAGCATGCGGTATTACAACGCTAAGTCCCAAGAGGCTGTCATAGCGAATTGCTTATCTAAAGAGCATTTCTTTTTGCACAAATTGGATATTTTTTCTTCATGATGTGACAGATACAATACTGTAGTACCAACTACGACTAAAGTAGCTATAAGAACTAAAAAAAATTAATATACTTGAAATAAAACCACTTTTTGTGGATTTTATCGCGGCTTATTTTGATTTTGGGTCCCGACGTTTCGACACCTTTGCAGCTATCGCGGCAGACTTAAAGTACTATTTTTTTTGAAACATGGTTATATTATGTACCATGTTGTATGCTACATAAGCTAGAACGATATTCAAATAGGCAAGTAGTAAGTAAACAAACGTCTAGTCCAATTGAGGGCATGGGGACACTGTTAACACGATTCCCCTAGAGCTTAGCTTGCAGCGAAGCCTTAGAAAGCCTACAGACGGTTCAATGCATATTGTCACAATGAAGGACTACGAAAGTACATGTACGATGTCTTAATACAAGCTAAGTCGGTTGAAGCGACATAATTGTAGACACATCACTTATCTGCCATTACAAAGAGTAAATTGGTCTTATTTATCTTATCTTGCATAGATACTTATTTATATTCAATTAAAGTTTATGTAATTTATCAGTATAGTGTATTGTATTTATTCGAGTACAATAGGTACAAATTTGGCGTCACGATAAAAATACATTTAATTAACTTAATTTTAAAGTTTTATCTCAATGTTCTCATGAATATAAGAAGAACAGCATACAGAAATAAAATGGAGGCAAATACTAGAACGTGTGTACCTGTGTGTAAAAAAGAAAATCACCTTACAAAGTGAGCAAGTGATGTATAGCATAGTAGTAGCCGGCTACATGGATTGAATTATTTATATGTCCAGTGCCGAAGGAAGCAAAAATAAGGTTAGATTGCTCACATATGTAAGCAATGCGTTACGACGTCTTAGGGTATGAAAGTACCGAGTGCAAGGGTAGGTATACAATTGAGTTCGAAACGTTTTTTAAGCTCTCTTCAGAATAGCCTACCATAACAAAATGTTGTGTTATATTTTCTTAAGATTTCGTTTTGTTTCGTATTATTACGTAGTGGTTGAAATGTTTAAATGAATAGTTATCGCATTGGGTTAGAAATTTACCTGTAAAAAAAGTATTAATGTTTTGTTTTCCAAATAAATAAACAAATTTCTTAGTTTGCTCGAAGCTATGACAACTTTGTGCTCTTACTCAGCTCCTTAGTTACTTTTTAAAAAAGACTTTGTAAAAAAATAAGTTGTCGTCTTCTCAACTTTGTCTTATTCATACTTCAAGGTGCACATGACATATAAACATTTATTCTGGACGTAGGTTATTTTCTCGTCCCAAATCTTTGCAGGTTCAACAAAATGCTCAAAATAGTTCAAAGATAGATGAAGTCAGGAGTTTATGTTTATTGTTGACCTCCTTGGTTGTTGTAGCACATTGGTAAATGCGTTTACTCGTCCTAACTTAATTTACCTTGCCTTACGTTCTGATATATATTTTTCCTGATTTTGAATTTTAGTAGCTTACACAAATAAATAGAAGAATAATAGAAATAGGTATGCCACCTACATATGACCCTCCTGTTTGTGACTGTGTATCGAATATTTAGAAGTATTTTATATGGGTTGCATGTGCTTGAGATATATCCACTACTAGGTACATCAGAGAAATATATGGGTGTGTATCTATAATATGTATGTATTTAGAAATAAATAAGTACGTTTATCAGTTGTCTGGTTACCATAACACAAGCTCTGCTTAGCTTGGGATCAGATAACCGTGTGTGAGATGTCCTGGAATAATATATTACTATATGATATTTTATACAAAAATAACCCTTGTTACATACATTACATTGCTTGTTTAATATAAGTTCTCGATTTGCGTCACAAGTAACTTACAATAGATTGGATTTCTTTCTTCTATTATTAGTTGACTTTTAAAGGTTATCAACAAGCAACCGTATGATACCTCAAATAGATGTTATCAAAATAAACAATATTTTTTTTTACGTTCATCTTGACGTGTGTGAGAAATATGTTAGACATTAAATAATTTATGTACAGATTCTTTAGCACAAGGTAATAATAATAAAATAAAATTAATAAAAAATCTTCAACCATTTTTCAATAAGGCCCCTTTAGCATATATATGCCATTAATCCTATAAAAATAAAAAATAAACTGAAAACTACTGCACCGAAGGAAAACCGGGTTAATTCTATAAAAGTGACATCACTGATAAAGACTACGCCATAACTGGTAATATAAAACGTAACTATCAGCAAAGCAGTTTATGGCGGGAAATATGGGCCGTATCTACCGCAGGAACCGCATGCGGATTTATGAACACCCTGTGAATAGCGGAGCTTCTGCCCCGAGTAATTTATACGGAAACCGGCTAATGCCGCGAATGTGAGTCTTGAAAACTGAGATAGAATTATATTAATGTTATTGTTTCATATTATTTTAAAGTATTTTAAGTACGACTCTCGGTTTGGTTTAAAATTCGTGGGAATGATTCTTGGCGTCGTACTTTCGTTTAGCACTTTATTATTATTCCATGTAAAAAGGTCAATTTAATACAAAAATACTTATTTATTTTTAAGAATTGACTTGCATCTTTTCAAAACACATAATTTGCTAACATAGTTCACGTTTAAACAATTTATCGTTGTAACATTAAGAATTTTTTTTTTAAATTATTTATAGGCATTCATACACAAAAATTTCTTACATCTCCAATAAAAATATCATAATCATATAAAGCGATCTGAATACACATAAAATTACAAAACCTTTGACATTTCGAGTAATGATTGATCTGAACGCCAAAGGAAGTATATCTTTTGGTTCACTGAATACTGTCTTGAAGGCGTATTGATTGAGAGATACGGTATGAATGTCGCGTACTACCTGAATGCTACTGAAACAAGCTAGCTTTCAATATGAACAAACTTTGTTACGAGGACAGCATTCACGAAGAGCTGTTCACAAATATGTAAGACAAAATTGATAGGAATCTTATATAGACTTCAAAGTTAGAAGTTTATGTACATAACTAATTGTAGTGTATTTCTATCTGTTAAGATCAACCTCTTAAATAGCTGAAAAGGACGTGCATGAAGCGTTTTCTTAATTGACTTTGCGAACTTTTATTATTACTCTAATGTTATTTTGTAAAGACTTTAAATACGGGTGTTGTACAGAGTAGCAATTAATTAATAATTATATCCTGACTTCTACGAAAGCCAGCCCAAAACCTTTCGGAATAGTAGCATAAATATCAACTCAAAATTAGTGTATCATCAGGCTTTTGTTTACTAATCCGTAATTCAGAGAAACAATTGTAACGAGCAGACTGAAGGCTCGAATGGACTTAAAACTATCCACAAATTACTTGTTTCAGCGATATTGTGGTAGATTTGGTAGATTATGTGTATTTTAGGCTCTAGACAGAGATAAGCGTTAAACATATTTCAAGAGTCGGTCTTAAAATTGTTGAGAAGCCTAACATTACGGTAATCTTCTTGGAAGTTGTTTAGATAATGGAGGACCATTTTAAACTAGAAATAAGAACACATGATTGATTAACTTTCACACGTTATAATCATAATTCGTTAACATATTATTATGTGGAATAAATATAACAAAAATAATAATACCTATGGAAGATAACTGACTACAAATCAATATAAAAGAGAACGAATTCAGGGAAATTTATGACCACACCTCTGAGGTTGACCTTATGGTGGAAAATAATACCTATTGTTTAAAAAGATCCACAGTAGCTGAAGATATCGCGTAGCCACAGATACTGACAGCCCAACAGTTAAAAACCACGTCATTTTGAAGTCGGTTAAAATAACATTACAATAATTTGTTTTCCCTATTTGGTTTAATATAATAAAAAAAAAACGAATATCTGAGATCCATTTATATCACTGAAGGTGTTACTTACGTAGTTACACGAGATCTTTGGGTTGACGAACCCGGAACCGAAGGCTTACAAATGCGGCTCAACAATAAATAAGATTATGGGACCAGGCGCTGTCTATTAAAAACGTTTCCTTATCGAGAGGGTAAGATGAAGGCTGTATTAACGGTTATAGGGATGATATATCATTTATAAACAGTCAGTACTTAAAGAAGTATGTATTGTCGGGTACTTTTAGATCGAGACAGCCGGGGGAGAGTCAAATAGAGCAAAAAATTTAGCGAGCAGCATCATAAGTGTAATTTAAATATTTCAAAAACCATTTTGTTCACCTCTCATATCCTCTCATATTTAAGAGATCACCCAGACTGCAACAAACATTTGTAGATCACACTAATGAATGCCCTGTTCGAGGATTGAACCCGCAGCAAGTCGAGCAGTGGTTTATTTTTAGTGTGGTGACCAAACACCGCCCGTCCCTTGGGTATCCACTATCCATACATAATAATGTAAAAGAATATCTTGGTGTATTTACAAACATAAACAAATAGAAGCTTTACGTTTTAATTTTAACAGGAAACGTTTTTAAAACGTCTCTTTTTGGTAAAAGGTAGATTTAATTTAATGGACTTTTTAAGCTTCATCACAATAAAACTCTCCTAAATGTCGTCCCAAAGTTTTGTCTCTATTTATTCCAAGACCTGACTTAAATTCTACGAACAGTTAAACTTAACGCTATTTAAATTAATTTCTAGCTCTTTAGGTCAATATAGCTTTTGAAATGTACTTAAAATTATTTTTGGTAAACTTACTGATTGACACAAATACTCAGCTATGGATAAGCAGAAACCGAATGTTCTATCTATTAAATACCCAAATTAAACAATTTACTTGAATAACTAGATAATTCCTTCGAATAAAATACACATGGTGTGATCGTATAATCGTATTTAATTATAATTTTATTTAACACATCAGCTTTACAATTAAATCGTAACATAAAAAAATCTTGTCAGGAACGTGATCTTACTTCCTTCTCATGTTAAACGCACCAATAATTAGGGTTCAGCAAGAAAATGCACAAAACACCTTATCTTTTATGAGAAACTTTATAAGCAATCTGTATTTGCACAGATCATATTATCATGCAAAATCATTTAAGGCGCTACCCCGAGCAAATGACTTTGAGCGTTTGACCTCTAAAACCCCCTCTTTGCCCCTCTACATATACATCGCTACTTTCTATGAAAATACAACGCCATCTGTTTGATATACCGACGTATTAAGTAGTAAAAATAGTAGAATTATGAATTTATAGACAAAAATATAATCAATCATGTTCGCAAGATTAAAAAAAAGTTAAGAGAAATATATTTTATTTGTATCTAAAATTATAACTCAAGTAATTGAAGACTTCTGAGTGAATCATTTAATGATGTAAAGTTATTTAGTCAGAAAGGTATTAAGGTATATTTTTACAAAAATCTTTTTTCAACCAACTTCGAAAATAGGAGGAGATTTTCAATGCGGATGTTTTTTTTTACGTTTGAGTAGTTCTCGAAGTTCGGGATTTCTCAAAGACGGCTGGACCGATTTCAAAAAATATTTTTTTAACCATATATTCAGTGTGATTCTAACAAGGCACATATACAGAGCAAAGGCGGGCGGCAAGACTTTTGAAAATTCGGTTCTTGAAGAAAGTATTGCTGTCTCAATACGGCATGATTTGTGAATGTGTGAAAGTTGACAGTGTGTGAGTGTCAAAGCGCGCTCGCATGGAGTAGTACTTAAGAAATACTCTACGCACATAATAAAGGGCAATGGCGAAATAATTGTTGATATAATTCTTATGCGTGATATACAAACGTCTTAATTACAGTTTTACATGAAATATAGCGTCTAAGTCCATGAAAAAAATACATTAAATTGGAAATACAATTGATTGAATTGTACTTTGAGTGTTGCCATATGAACGTTAAATCTAAACTAAGTCATACGAATATCTTTGGCTAGTAAACTATGTATAACAGCTTGCTTTTAGAATATATTGAAGATTTATGAACATGAATAGTCTAAGGACATATTATTATTTCTACCCAACATCACCGAAATTTATAAATGACATCAAAATACTATTATGAAAACTTCAATCTAGCATGGCAACAACAACGGATACAATCAATGTGAAATTTTGCGTCATGCCAGTGACATTGTCTTGCACGTCACTTTGCTTGTGCGCACCAAAATCTTTGTTTGCGCATTTGTTATTTCTATTATTTTGCTTTTTGACTTGGACTGCTTATGGACTTTCGAGATTTCTCCCTGTGCTAGCCAAAGGACTCCGATTACCCACCACTTACGACGAAATTTTGCTGTGATGTTTGACTCCGATTTTAAATTAAATTGGATTTTATTACGTGAAAAAGAACGATTTATTTTTCACGATGTGAAGTCTTTTAAAGCCTCTTTGCACCTGCTGGTTTCCTGGATAATATCGTGATAAGGAAGGATGAAAAATAAATGTATTTGAATTAATGCTGTTTCTTGTTTCATACATGCTTTTGATCATCTATTTTATAGACTATTTTTGTGCACTAAACAATATAACAAGAAAGCCTATAAGAAAACATTAACATATTCTGTCAGGATTATTAAAAAAAACTCTGATTATAATTCTTTACAAGTATTATCAAAGCTATAGGCCAGGGAAAACCTAGATAATTATATCTCTAGAAATAAGTATAAAACAACCGCATTAAATCTTTTGAATACTATATTTCACAAGGTTTACTTTTTCAGAATCAAAGACTTTTTCAACATATTTCCTATGAATTGCTGTCATATAAATGCAAGGTCGGGCAAAAGTAATTAATTGCTTACGAGAGCCCATTAATTTCACTCATAAATAACTGAATTTAATAAAGACAAAGTACGATTCTATCAATTGTATTTCCAATTTTATATTTTTTTTCATAGACTTAGACGCTATTTAAATAAAACTTCAAAAAAGTAACATATTATTTCATGTAAAGTAATTAAGACATTTGTAGACGCATAAGAATTATTTCGACCTTTTGATAGTTGGACATATTTAAACAAATATAAATATGTGATGAATTAAAACTACTTATTATAAATCGCGAAAAAATCCGTAAAAAGTAGTTTTATTTCAATGTCAAATTTAAAAAAAAATCTTAAAACATAAATAAAGCTCACCCCCTATTACTTACATGGGACCTAAACATATCGGCGAATTGTGGGTGTACTTTGGTACACCTCTGCCTAACCCTTCGGGGATACCGGCGTGATGATATGTTTTGTAAAACATAAATATGTATTCCATGTTATTTGAATTTTATCACCAGTGCCGTGTGTAAAACTACATAGGGCTATCAATGACTTTTTGACAGTTGTCATAATATTAAATTGTAAATGACATTTCAAATAAAAAACCGACGTGCTCTCACGTCGAGAGCCTACGGCTGACTGCTGGATCGCCGCCGCGAGTGTGTTTATGTTGTGAATTTGACAATTTTTAGGAATAATTTGAATTATAAAATAGATGTTTGGTCTTTTTGAAAAACAAAGCTGTTTAAAATGTTAAGAATAAAATCCTCTATCAGTTGGTATAAGTTACATTAATAAAATACGTGTACATCGTGAGCCTATCCAAGGAATAAATTTTGATAGACCATTTTTAAAATGAGTACTTCTAAATATTCGCTGCATTAAAAAGAAAAAACCCTGTCTAAATTAAAGACAACATATTAAATAATGATTTGGTATAACAGTGAATTTGATATATGTTTTAAATATCGAGTTTATAGCTTAATAAAACTCCGCTTTTGCGCATTTTGCTCGGGGGAGCGCCTTAAGTTGTTTGTAAAAAATCACATGGAATAGGGTTCCACGCCAATAGCATGCTCTAAGTGATACTATTTTGATTCCTACCTGAAGTTGTCCTACCTGAAACCTTTGTGGTTATTTGATATTTAATAAATTACATTACCATTTAAATATTGTCCTATACAGAGCATTTATCACTAACCTACAATTCACTCTCCGATTAGGTTCAAATTCAAATTCGGAATCCAAATTTCACTATGTTTTCTATCACCAATTACTAATGCTATTTTAGATTATATCGTAAAGTACTTATGTATGTATATTTTTGAAAAATTCTAATCATTAGGTAATTTTATTATTTTGTAAATGTAATGAACCCGAACACTCTTTCGACTTCGTTCCTTACGTAAAAAATAGCAATTCAAACTGCATCAATAAAGTATGTTATACAGGTATAAATTCCATTTGCACATACTTCTTAGATTGTAGTTTTTATTTAATTACCAGTATTAGCTTGGTTTATGTACCCGTTTATTACTAAAATGTACGGTTTTGTGAGATATTTGTTAATATTATCTTTATCGACTAAAATTTCAGGACAAGGTAAGTAGTTTCATGTATAGTAAAATTTTGTGTAGCATGATAATATTTTTGTATACGGGTGTGCTAATACGTGTGGAAAATCAGCTGTCCAGAGGGCACAAACTGGTATAAAATTGCACATTTTTCTGGCGTAAAACTACGGCCGATGTAACTAAGAATTTTCTAAAGATGTACAAGTTTAAATGAGATGCAAGCACGTCGAGGATGATAATAACAATCTCAATAGGCTTAAAACGACATATTCCGGAGCATACAAATAACTGATAATTATAATGATTATAATTTAGTCGATTTAAAATTTCAAGTCATGGTTACATGACTGGTTACATAATACCAACTTCGTCATTATGACATTCATAAACCATATTCGCATATTTTGAGGTCAAATACCTAGAGATAAAAACAATATGCGATTAAAAAATAACAATTCTGACGTTTACGCATCATAAATTCGCGCAATTTATTACCGTTATCCGTATCTTATAGTAAGAAATATGGAATAGGAATGAGAAAAAGTGAGTGTAATTTCAGAATCTTCGGTAAAACGAATATATTTTTAACGTCTATTTTGCCTCAGAAATCTGTTTTCCTACTGAATTATGTGAGTTACTGGGAACCCGTACATGATATTATACACGTGTATTTTGTAATTACTGAAGCGAAGCCTAAAAAGACAGTTATAACGTACAATATTGTTCAAAGCCATAGATACAATGACTTTGTAATTATGTATGTATTAACAAGTTCAAGGTTAACCAACAAACTTTGGAGGTCAAGAAAAAGAACGTAATATTAAATTACTAAATCCGTTTTACATGACCAAAATATAAATACATATTTTGGTTTCAGAAAAAGTAGTTTTTGCTTTAAATAATCAAGCACTCTTTGCAACAAACAATATTTAAATTATTTTTCGCATCGATGATTTTATCCTTTGCCTATCCGTAGGAGTTTGCCATGGATATTGATTTTCATCTGACTGTGTGATATTATTTAAGCTTGCGTTTGATAACTCTGGTATCGAAATTTCTAGATTTTGTTATGTTTTATTAATTGAAGAAGAACTACGATTCAATACTAGTAAATATTCATTCACAGGTAAGTTTTTCGACCCCTGTTCCAAAGATGACATCCGATGTTTGAGTACAGCAACAGAAAACTTCTTAGAGAAGACCAGCCATGGAATCCCAGAATATTACATTAAGGCCATAGACCCTTTGATTATTCCCGAATTGGACTTAATTGTGGACGATAAGATGGATCTAGTCTTCAAGCTTACGAACTTAAATGTAACAGGGTTAAAGAACTTGCAGATTATGGATTTCAAGTAAGCTATAATCATTGTGAACGTTAGTGAAGATGGATGAAGCAGAAACTACTTAACGTATTTGTATACGTATGTACCTAGAGGTACTGTATTGCCTAGATTGACCCACAAATATTTTGATCCTGATAAGTCAACAGGAGTGGGCACGAAGACAATTTAAACGACATGTATTAAATCCCTGGAAACAACTATTCGTTGTACAAAATCAAAAAACAAAAAAAAATAGCTATTGGCGGCAATCTTCTAACAATTTATTGGTTTTTTCACAGAATGGACACAGTCAAAAATTCTGTGGTATTAAAAACGAAAGCTTCTTTAAATATTGTTTCCAACTTCATCATCAAACATACTACGAAAAACAAAAGTTTCGATGGACTTTTTAAAGCTACTGCAAGTGAGTAAAGTTCTCCTTTTATATTCCGGATATAATATATACCACTGTGTAAAGCTATGTTTACACTGTGGCACCACTTCATAAGTCCAAATCGTACTTATTTGAATTAAACTGTTATACTTACAAGAATTTAATAACACAATGAAACAAAATGAATGACTATGAATTGTCTCCAACAGCGGCTTTTGGGAGCTCCAACTACAACTACAGCCTGGTGAAGAAAAAAGGTGTTGAATACTTTGAAGTGGGTCCTGAAATTAATGCGTGCGAAATTATCGGAGAACCAGATGTCAACATTGGAGAAGAACTACATAACGCTTTAAATAATGGTACGTAGATAATTAAACAGGAACAGGAACATTTAGGTTTCATCGAATCCTATAACATTAAAGGAAAAGCTCTTACCGACCTAGTGCAAGTAGGCAAGCTTTCCTTGTCACTAAAAACAAATAATGGCCAAAAA
This sequence comes from Autographa gamma, assembly GCA_905146925.1. Lineage (NCBI taxonomy): Eukaryota > Metazoa > Arthropoda > Insecta > Lepidoptera > Noctuidae > Autographa > Autographa gamma. The sequence continues at coordinate 7,808,537 of LR989858.1, forward strand.
CCATAGGAATATAACCCCGAGTCGACCAGGGGCGCTAGTGTTGTATTTTTAAATCCCCATAACTGAATTTAGGTACTGCACAAATATGATCGGCATAGTACACAACGCCCACGACCACTGAGCGATGTGCAGTGATTCAATTTCCGCATGGAATGTTTGAGAATATCCCCGAAACATAAATGCCCTGGTCGGGAGCCGTTAAAAAATCAAATTATTGATAAAATATTTGGTCCAGTATTTTTTTATATCAACAAAATCTTTATGCCATTTTATATGCAACAAAGCATAAATCAACGGCTATGAGGAAAACTGGAACCAAAACTCGACCTTGCCACTTGACCCCATTGTGCGTCGATATCATTCAGATCGCTAAGGCTATTCTTCATACTTCGTACTTCTTATACATTGTATTAACGACCTTAGCAGCCGTCTCTTTAAATATTCCTTTTCTAACCCTTATTCCAAATTAATAGAGATACTCGTTTGCCGTCTGGGTATATTGATTAAGACGACTAGTTTGGATGGGTATGGTTAGGATAATTATATACTGACTTAAAGTAAGTTATACAATTTTTAAAAACTTCAATGAGGAGAGGAGTTCTCAATTCGTCTATCATCACTATCACTATCATCACTATCACTATCATCATCACTACATTGTATAAAACAAAGTCGCTCCCCGCTGTCTGTCCCTATGTATGCTTAAATCTTTAAAACTACGCAACGGATTTTGATGCGGTTTTTTTTTATAGATAGTGTGATTCAAGAGGAAGGTTTATATGTATAATACATGCATAATATAGTAGAGAAACACGGATAGACTTAGAGATTTCTAATGTAAGTTCGTAAATGACCACATTTTTTGCGCTTTCATTGCAAACGCTGGCTGAACCCTACGAGATAGATCAAAATAATGTACTACAATATTGTGCACCTTAAAAAGAGCTACAAAAAAGTCCGCGATGGCATATGTCTATCTTTTGAGGATAATCCACAATAACCATTTTTATCGTTTATTTATTACTTATTTACGAAAACGCGATTTTTAGCAATACAGTATTAATCCTTATCCAATTAAGTACCTTTAATAAATTGTGCATGTAATATAGATCAATATTGCTCTGTACAGCATATAATTTAAATGAATATTTTCGAAGATATAACAAATTTAAAATGCAGGGACATAGCGGTTGCGGCGGTACCGGCCGGAGGGCCGCGCGGGGGTCGGGGGTCATGCCTATACCAAATAGTGCGTCAAAGGCTGTGCTTAGCCCTACAGAACTTTATGATTGTGTAGTTATATTAGGTATCAGCGTTGCACCCGAGCAAAGCTGGGGCGGGCCGCTAGTATATGATAATTTTTTAATAATATTCAATAATATTCCAGGACAACTCACACACGGTTGTCTGATCCCAAGCTAAGCAGAGCTTGTGTTATGGTAACCAGACAACTGATAAACATACTTATATATTTCTAAATACATACATACTATAGATAAATTACACCCAGACACCGAACAAATGGTCGTGCTCATCACACAAACATTTGTGCCAGGTGGGAATCGAACCCACGACCTCCGGTATAGCAGTCAGGGTCTCTAACCACTAGACCAACAGGCCCGTCAGAAATTGTATGCTTGTTACGTGATATACAAGCAAATGTGGATCGATTTCAATTTTATTTGTCTTATCTCTATGAGGGTGTTACCACACCAATCGATCGATGGTCGATCGATGCCGTCGATCGATGGAAGAATGGATTGGTCGACGTAAATGGTATGGTAGAAACTGTCGATCGACGTCGACTAGTCCATCCTGCCGTCGATCGATGGCATCGATCGACTGTCGATCGATTGGTGTGGTAACAGCCTAATGCTTCAGTTGGTCATATTTTATTTAAATCTGTTCTCTGTTGCATTCATCTGCAATCATTGCTTCTTTCTCCCATTTATTTGTTTCGAGGCTTTTTATCAGTTATATCTTATCGTTTTATATAAAATTATTTAGAATTATATACGTTAAGAAATTAAATTTATCAAGTATAATTAATAATTTTAGTACCAATTTCCTTTTTCAGACCAAGATGCAGGGCAGTTGAAATCAAGCTACGAAAAAAATAAACTACACCTAAGAAAACAGACTTTATGTCAGGTCGTGAAGTCTGCCTATACTGTCGTCATACATAACTTAAGAGCTGTAGCAAGAATTTTACCGAAGGGTGCCTTTTTTAAGGACATATAATAAACTGATATAAATACAACCTAGCCTTCGATTTGATTTGCCTGATTTTTTTTAAGATATTTAGTATAAGTATAACTGTCTAACTTGAAAAAATTAGAAACATGTTTAAGGAAAGTGAAACATCTGTTCACCAGTTTTGTGCTGCATTCAAGAGAATCCTAATTTAGTACGTGTACGAAGAATTCATTTCTGAATGCACTAAGAAAGCTCAACATGAAAACTTAAACATTTACTAAGAGACTTCTATATCGGATATCCTAAAAAAATACTAGAGGAAATTGAGTTTTCTCTCAAACTACCAAATTATATATTTACAGATTCACAAACTCCAAACCCTTTGAAATGCCTTAAGTTTTAAAAACAATTGAAATTTTATTTTAATAGAGTTTCTATTAAAATAAAATTTCGTCGCTACCGTATTGACTATTGACACATACGAGTTGGATAGCCCATACATTTTTAAGATAAGATGTACCCTTCACTTTTATCTCCTAGCTAGGTAAATATATTTTGGGCTTTATTGACTTCAATTTAGAACTGAGTGATAAAATCTCATGCTATCAAAAGTTTGAACGAAAAGATGTTGATGATGATGGAGTTGTAGAAGTTACTCCAAATACCACACATTCAAAAAGTTTCCTGATACATTATCGCTTCAAGGAAAATTAAATGTTTCAGCAAAATAAATACTCGTTACTTTTCCATTTATTTTATATTCTACCCTTCAGTTAATTTGTATTGCCAAGCAATCTTCCTTATAGTAATGAAAAGCATGCCCTGATTTGTTAAGTTTGAGCCTCACAATTTAATTTAAAATATATTACCTAGCAAAACAAACTTGCGTACATAAATCCCTATTTATTGTTTAAATTTTATTTTCCGCCGTTCGCCTAAGCCCATTACGCTACAGCCTGCCGCTGTCTCAGGTAACTGTGCCGATAAACACGGCCAATCTCTTACTCTGATTAATGTTCAGTAAATATCCGAAAATACCACTTATCCAAGATCCTCAGTCAGCAGAATATTGCTTGAAATTGTGAGCTGAGATAAATGGAAAATATTCTAAAAGGCTTTGCCGATGTTTATGTTGTTTTCATCAGGCATCCGCCTACGTGAAAATTTGTACTGGTATTTAGGATCAAAGCAATACCTGGAAGTAAGTAATCTGGCATTTAAATTAGACACTGATATTATTTTTAATCTATTTTAATATGTTTGTGATGTGATGCGGTAATAATATAAAACAAAAACGGTTAAGACTTGAATCTATGGTTATAATAGTGTAATACTGTACTGTACTGTCACTATCATTTGTCTTATGTCCGCATGCGTTTGATAACTCTGACCTTTGTTATCAAAATTCTTTCCTAGTGGTATTTATATATTTGTATAAGTATAAACAAATGAAAGTGTAGTATTAAGTGGTCAGTTTTTAATTACTCCTCTTAAGATCAGTACGTCTGTAACATGGCTGTGTTTAAGAGCATCGTGGTGCTATCGTTAGCATATTGTGTGATTGCAGATGGAGGTACGTTATTTATAATATTATGTTCTATATTGCAAGACTAAAGGTTTCAAGTCAGTTTTATCTACTTATCTAGCACGGAAATAATTACAAAGAAATTTGTAATACATATTTTGGGATTAATTATAAACATCTTTTGTTTTTTTTTTATATAAACACCAGAAACTATTTTAAGAATATAATAAATTGATTTATTCTTTAAATCCTATTTATTTTCACTACAGGTTTGTACCTACCATTATTAATATTTGGATGTGTAAATCAAGACCGTCCATTTAATTTTGATTGATTTGATTGTATATTTGGAGTATGTTTTAAGACTAGTGAAAACGATTCACAGGTAAATTCTTCGACCCCTGTTTCAAAGATGACATTCATTGCCTGAGTACAGCAACAGAAAACTTCTTAGAGAAGGCCTGCAATGGAATCCCAAAATTCGACATTAGGCCGATCGACCCTTTGATCATTTCCGACTTAGGCGTCGTTGTGGATGATGATATGGGTCTTCTCTTCAAGTTCACCAACGTGAACGTTACTGGTTTAAAGAACTTGCAGATCTTGGATTTCAAGTAAGATTTTTACTTATATTATATTTATATTATAATCATCAAAATTTGTGATGATAATAGACCTTTGTTACGCTCCCACGCACCAGCTACCGATTGTATTCACCAAAAGTTTGGCACACTCCAGTTAATCCACCTTTGATTGAAAGATATTTTGGTTAAACTTTTTTAACAGCAAGTGGAACTACGCGAAACAATTTTAGGTAGTATACGATAGTACGTAGAACAAAAAAACTGCTGTGCAATTTGGTTGCTGCACTACACGACAGCAAACATAGATTTTTTATTTCTACAAACTTACTATATTTGAATCCAATATACCCGAACTACTGGCTTCATTTCGCATTTTTCCTCAATTCTCTCAAAACTACACACAAAGCTTTACTTTCAATTCCCGTAACTAGGAACTGCTGTCCATATGATGGACTGCTTCATAGAAGTCATGACCAATATTTTATATTTCCCTTATTCTGCTTTATTTGCAACTCGTCCATGCTCACTAATAATATTAACACATGGCATAAGTTTAAAAGCCTGAAGCTATGAAGAGGTATAGCAGTTCCCCAAACCAAAGTATCTACGAGCAATTCGCATGTCAATCTTTTTACAAAATACTACAAAACCTACTCATGTCAAAGTTCTTATTGTAGGTATATTAATAAATACATAAAAAACTAAGAAAAGGCTAAGTTGATAAGTTATCAGTTTACTGCACAACATTAATTAAGAATTTACGTCGTAATCTTAACGAATTACATGACCTTGAAGTAAGTTCACGAAAAACTGTAACCTACCATACGCAGGTTATCAGAACATTTATCAAACAACAAAAACTGCAATTAGGAATAAAAAATAACTGCTATCGCCTAGATAACCTTTTTCATAATATATTCACAGAATGGATACGGATAAGAAGTCAGTGGTTTTAAAAACGAAAGCTAGCGTGAACATTGTTTCTGACCTCAACATCAAATTCACCAAGAAAGACAAAAACTTCGATGGGCTTTACACCGCTACAGCAAGTAAGTGAACTTCTTTTTGATACATATCTAATAAGAAATAACATATAGACAGTACTTCTTCCCACAAGATAGTAAAACATCTCGTCTGCCAGTCATGCATTTGCGAAAGTGCCGAACTTTACATACGAATGCTGCTCAAAATGTATTTTATAGATGGGCATAAGATGAGATGATGACAGGTTGTGACATACTAAAAAGAGTGATTACTTTACTACCAATATCAAAGCGAACTCCCTACTTGTACCCAATTATTGATTCTGTGCTACTAACACAGTTATGCAATGATAAAAAGATATGATAATAACTATGACTTACCTCCAACAGCTGCCCTAGGAAGCTCCAACTACGGCTACAGCCTGATAAATAAGGACGGTGTTGAATACTTTGAAGTGGGCCCTGAAACAAACACATGCGAAATTATTGATGAGCCAGAGGTGACCATTGGAGAGGAATTACAGAACGCTTTAAACAATGGTGGGTAAAACTTTTTTTTATAGTCCTTATTAAATAAGACCGTTTTACATTGTGTTTTTTGCGAATTGAGATTATACTCTAGCTAATTGTGTTTACCTAGCCAAACATCGACAATTAACCACGACTATTAAAGTTCTGAAAGATTTGACCCAAATAGATATAAAAAAGAAAGTTAAGAAAATTTTATGTTCGAGGTTCGAGGATAAGGAATTAAAAGATAACATTTTCCTGCTTACAGATGAAGATGCGAAACAGCTGAAATCACCCTATGAACAAAATAAAGTAAGCCTTAGGAAAAAGACTTTATGCAAGATCGTGAACTCCGCCTACACTGTCGTCATTCATAACCTTAGGGCGTCAGCAAGAACCTTACCGAAGACTGCCTTTTTCAAGGACATCTAATCTAATAAACTGATTTAATTAAAGACTAACATTATCTCAATTTTCTTTATTATTATTTCTCCTATAGCTATTTATCCGAAAACCTTTTACCTTTGTAAAATGTATGTCCATATAACAAGGTTAAGAGGTTAGTGCATGAAGAAGACATAAATGCCTGCTGCAGTATTCACAAGATTCGTTTGAGTACTTTTTAAAGACCCAGTTTATATGCACTGTAGAAAGTTAACAAACTAGCCTTCAACTCTTCAAAAATAATACTCGAAACCTCAAAACTTGACTAAACGACTTTTGTTTTTCTTTACGAATAAAATGCTATAGGAAGTGGATGTTTTCCGTCCGCTATTTTCCTTTTCGTATTACAAATTTAAGTATATTGGGTACAAAGAGAAAGGATTAGAGCGTTAATACTCCATTGATGGGCGACCTTTAAACTTTTCATCGGCTAAGGGATGGCTTGCTGAAGCCTAAAAGGGTAAAAAGGTCGAAGATACTTAGAAACGATCCCCTAAATGTATTCCCACATAGATATTAAAAATAGCTTGGTGACAGCTGACGTCACCACACACTGCCGATCAAGAACGAAAATGGGATCCAAAGTAATATCGGGTAACCGAATAGATTACAATATATTTTTAGATGTATGAACGCGTAAACGTTTAGGTGGGTTGCAACGAATGTTGGAACAGTCGAGTTTAAAGTGTCGAAATGAAGAAGAAAATGAAGAAGTGACGAAATATTATGACGTTTGATTTCTAATTCTATGGTTCAATATCTAAACGTTCTACGTCGTGATTCACAATGCAGTGCAATGTATTCAGGTACCAGTAAACTGGCCCGAAATAATAATATACAAAACCTACAATCAATATACGTAATTTATCTGTAATATTAGAGATTAAAATAAAGTTTTCCTCTGGCAACAATTAATGACAGTCATCGACCTCACTACCTTGAAATAAAGCGACCTGCAGTGATGTCAACTGTATAATAGACACAAAAATCTACTAGAATATTTACTTCGCCAGTGTCGAACTATAGATTAAATGTATTTAATGATAACATATACCTACAAGGGTATTATAAAATTACGTCATCATAAGAAACAACTGCAATTATCTCACTGACCAATAGTAAATATTTACATTTAGATTAAATTGTATTAAAGTAAACATAAGTTAAGAATTAAACCTTAGTTCAAATGTTAACGTTTTTCATTACTCATATAGTGGTATAATTCCACTGTTACTATATTAATTATGTTTGTACCTACTCATAGTAACAAGTACGCATCTGCATACTTTGGTAGTAGATAATATTGATGGAGGTAATTCAATCATACCGTTTCTGTTTTATTTTTTTGTGAAAAGTGTCTATTTATGGATATAATTACGTACGGAGGGATACTTCAGAAGTTTCTACCTTACATTGACTTAAACTGTCAAGTTGGTCAGAAATGCATAAAACTTAGGTTAAGGATACATGATCAAACTTGCATAATAAAGCCATAAAACATGCCTACATCTTGAATACCCTTATTTAATCAGTTTCGAAAGTGCATTATTTTTGTTTAAGTACACGATATTGACACGTAGTTGGGTAGCTCTTATGTCCTACACATTCACGGTTTTTTTTCTGGTGGTCTTGCAGTTACACATTTGTCTTCAAGTTAACGTTTACCGAGAAACTAAAATAAACTGAACATTTTGCATGACCACACGTTTCGTTCGTGCAACTACTGGTGACCGCGCCATCTCGTGGACTGAGAGGAAGTTTTTGTTTAATGTGCGATTTAACTACTGGTTCTAACAAATATAGTTCGTGGTGGTTTTACTAGATTCAGTCTTAAAAATAGCAATGGTTCTAATTGGAACCGAGAAAAATATCAAAACCTTCTTGAAGTGAAATTCCGAAGGGATTACCTTTGCTTAAATTATTTCCTTTCCTACATCCATCAGTCACTTAAGTACCTATCATATAGCTATTTCAAATGACGTGCATAAAGAAAATCATTACCAACTACTTAATTGAGGTAAAATCTGTACCGTGTATTGCTTTCAAAAGCTCAACGATGCCATCACATAACAAAATGCTTGACATGTTGCTCAAGATTCTCAGATACTAAGCAAATGTTGTCACAGTCTATCTATCAATAACTGTCGAAATGCGTACATTCACAGCGGTTTCTCGCTGACATTCCGTTGCAATCTGCAGACCCATATATCATGTGAAATCATACGAGAACATCTCTAAATTGAAACATTCTATGCACCCCGGGGACCTCCGGTTATACAGCAGTATGTTACCGAATCTATCTAGTTTGCAGGAAATAGATATGTTTTTGACCCAGATAAATAATATTCGCGTGACAGCTCCGGAATAACACTAGATCTTAACAAATACTAGCCAGCAAGTTATTTTCACACGAGGTAACATGCTGGCAATATGTTGGGTAAATCTGAGTAAATACTGATGATATAATAAGTTGTTCATAGACTTTATATTCTCTTTAGGTTATAGGTTATAGGTTTATTATATATCTATGTATGCATTTAGCATACATAGATATATAATAAACCTATTTTTTTGCAGGTAGATGCCTATATGGCTACAATCCTATCAATGGTTATAATGATTTTTCATCATTGTAAAGAAGAGTAAATTTGCTACTTAAGGAATAGCAATATGTTGGCGAACGCGAAAATTGCTCTGAGGTAATCGTGCGGTTCGACGGTGCCAAGCAGCATAGGTACTACAACGAATGATTTGTCTTTAAAAACATTTGATTTGTTCTAAAATGGCATACTAAAAATAGTTACTATAAATACCTTTAAAGATAGGGAATAAGTATGTAAAAAGCTTACGCGTCGGTCAAAGTACTCACAAATCATCGAACGACGTATACGTACGTACCTCGGCAATACGTCGAGGATGTTTTTAAATGCAAAATTGTGATAATAATATGCTCTGATATAATGGACGTTAACAAAAATATATACCGACATTTCCCCGTCATACATTATTGAGGCTACGGTACGAAAATCACCTCAAATTTCATTTAAACAAAGTGAACAATATAAAATTAACCTAAATGGTCTGCTTAGAAATGGAAACTTCACAATTTGAAATTATTTTCCTTATCTACCAATAATTAAAGCTTTTTGCCATCTCAGCCCACATAAATTATCACCAAAAGCAATACCGGTAAGTTCTTTGTGCCACCAAACCGCGAACTCCATTAATCATCTTCAAACTTCCACAGAAATTATTCTACAAATTCAGGACCCTGTTTATACCTATTATACATACCGGGAAAATGAGGAGAATAGAAAAAGACTGAGCATAAAATTAAGTTAATAATGTTAAAAAGAAAACATAAAGTAATAAACCAATAGACATTTTTTTCTTACAGTCTTAGTATTTTGTTGTCAAAAATAATAAAATGAGAAAAACAATATTAAAAGGTGTCCTATGGGTTTTGTTACTCACATATCTGATTATTATTTTTCCAATATACCTAAACTTTTATTATTTTTACTCTGACTTCTTTCTGTTCCGCTAATTCTGTCGGTGTGTAATAGAAGAAATTGTAGACGCTTTTATTTCTTAGTAAGACGGAAATTGGAATTATAATTTAATCAAACTCTAAGGGAATTCTTACCAGGTATTGCTGTTATAAAAACAAAACTCTTTGATATTCTTTTATCTTGCGAATAAGGGAAGACCTGCAAAATAAACAGAACCCTTTTTAGGGAATGCCTTTAAACGTAATATTAGGTCGCCTGAGTGAAAAAAGCTTCATTTGTTAAGTATCTATCCTCCTACCATTGCGGATAAAATAAAACATTTTTTTTTCACTCTTATAAAATTAAGAAGACCGAGTAACTTAATGGTTTTAATTATTACGTAGAATAGTTGTAGGTATTCAAATTAAAATATACATGTAGATACATACACTTCTCATCAAAAAAATCGAAACACCTCGCAGTTTATGATTTGACAAGGATTATCAGAAAAATGTGCATATTTAGGAATAAATATAAAATGTTATTTAATAGTGAGTAGTATGAGGTTTTTAAATCCTAATGTTAATGTTCTAAATTCAAATTAAGTCTTCATAGGTTTCGTATTTTGTATAATGAGTAATTTTTACCCTGTATGGAATTTGAAGGAAATGGGTAAAACAACACGCGTAAATGAAAAAAAAAGTAAGAAACGTTTATTTAATAACTTGTATTCCCTCCGCGAGCTCTTATTACTGCTTCCATACGGTTCTTCATCGATCGGATGAGAGTCACGATCACATGTCGTGGTATATTATCCCATTCCTCTTGGATTGCATTTTGCAGCTGGCTAAGTGTTTCTGGGGCTGGATCTCTTGCTCGAATTCGTCTCTTTAATTCATCCCATAGATGTTCAATGGGATTCATGTCCGGGCTTCTTGCTGGCCATACCATAATGGAGATACCGACTTCGGTAAGATAATCTCGTACGACGCCCGCGGTGTGAGCTCTAGCATTGTCGTGCATGAATATGAAGTCGTTGCCAATAAAATGTGCATAGGGCATCACATGAGGTTCAAGGCACTGTTCGATGTACCGATGAGAGTTTAGTGCAGGCAGCCGTGGCCCAGATACAAAGGCAAGTTCTGTCTTACCGTCGGCGCTGATTCCTCCCCAAACCGTCAACGAACCGCCACCATAGCTGATCTTTTCTTCAATGCAGCATTGTGCTAAGCGTTCTCCATCTCTTCTGTAGACCTTGTTCCTTCCGTCGTTACCATACAGCATAATTTTACACTCATCAGAAAACAGTACTTTGCTCCACTGAAGGTATGACCAAGTTAGGTGCTCGCGTGCAAAGTTAAGGCGCGCTCTTCGATGGTCTGCAGTTAATTTCAGCCCATTCGCTGGCTTATGCGGTGCCAATCCGCGTTCCTTCAACCTTCTTCTTATTGTAGAGTCACTTACAGCTACTCTTCGTACAACGCGAAGCTGCTGCTGCAGTTGAAAAGCGTTAAGGCGTCGATTTCGTAAAGAAGTTGTTACAATAAATCGATCATCTCGCTCAGAAGTGACCCGATTCCTGCCAGATCCTGAACGGCGCGTGAACGAACCAGTCTCCCGATAGCGTTTGTAGACTCTATGAACAGATGATAAGCTTAGATGTAATCTTGCAGCCACAACACGCTGACTAAGTCCAGAATCAAGCAATGCCACCACTTGGGCGGCTTCTGCGGGCGAAGTATCCATATGTTTTAGAAAAAAAAGTTTTTTCAGACGTCCCAAAGTCACAGTAAATGAAATAAAAAACAAAAAGTTTAAAGACAAGCGCTAATTTTTAGTTTTTAAACGTGAAACGTACTCCAACCCTAAATACACATTTGTCTCAAAACAGTGATTAATTTCATTTATAGGATAAACAAATGAAATTCTAATTTCGAATTATGATTTTTTTCTTCTTACTGTATGACCAAACTGCCAGCTACACAATAATGTTTTTTTTTTTCATGGAATTAATTCCCTTTTGTAAAAAAATAGGACAAAAACAATAAAAACGAAAGTGTTTCGATTTTTTTGATGAGAAGTGTATGTAGTACCTTCATACACAATTTAATATATTATTATGTACTTGTAAAACTGACCTTGACAGGCAAATAGTTAGGTACTTGATGAGCAAAATGTTCGGTAAGGTCAAAAGCTGAACTCAGTGTGACCTCTCGCTTAACGTTCAGTACTTTCATGTTCTATTCATAAAACGACTGTTGAAGAAGTGACCCGTCACTTTAAAGGCTTTGCGATTACAAAGCGACAAGTAAAGGGACTTTGATTATTATTTTCGTTTTTACAACCCAAGCCTCTGTGACGGAGTTCGAACTTCTACCCTAAATAGAACAGCAATCGATACAACAAACATTTATTTCGGAGACTCTGAAACGGTTTATTTTTATCCGTGGTTTACTGTTCTTTTTCATTTATTTTGTTTCAAAAAATACATTGAATACCTAGATAATAGGATTTTTTAAATTTTTTAGACAACCGCAGTGAAGAATCTTTTCAAAAAGGCAACAAGGTCGCTGTTAACAAAAGATTTATTACAGCTAAAATAGGTGTGCACTGTGCAACCTTGCTCTTATGCCCACTCCTTTGAGATATACAGGTGTGATTAATACTTATAAAGACATAAGAATGTTTTGCAATAGTGACTACATTAAAAGTAATTTACATATTTTTTGTCTGAAGTCAATAAACTTGATTGTTACCGTTAGTCTTTAAGATCTCTTTTTTTATATAATTAACTCAGCGATTAATTTGTAAACAAAGAAACCTTTTTTTCTTTTAACCTTGATTTTATTTATATCAAAAATGTGTGCATCTGTTTATTGCTTACCGAACAGGAAGTAAAGATACTGGTTAAAACCTAAAAGCAGAGACTTTATAGAGCTACTTGGCGCATTAAAGAAGCAAAATGCATGAATAATACCAACCAAGTTAATTGTTAAGAGTAAAAACCAGTCAATCTTGGTCTCGTTACGTGTCCTGTTTATTGTTTTTCTTGAATTACGGGACTTATTTTAAACTTGTTATTAGGACCATAATATCTAGATAGTAATAGTAATTAATGGTAACATTACCGGATTAAAGAAACACATTCTCTATTGCACGGGTCAAACTATTAGACAAAATGCGGTTAATAAGAGAAGGGAATCACAAGATTTGGTAACGAAATTATAAAGTTGAATGAAACATTTCAGCGTCAAAAGAGCATAATGATTTACAGACATTTTATTAGTGACTATTAATTTACCAGTTATTTCAGAGTACTTGCATAGTAAGTACTTAAATTTCTTCTATATACGATATACGTATTTGTGCATGTGTACATGAATATCGATTTGCTTTGGTCACGCCATAACTTCTGAATGAGTGCATCAAGGCGAATACTGAAATATGTGCCGCTTGGTAACTTTTATTGTCATTTGCTGACATTAAAGGCATTGAAAATAACAAAAAGAGAAGGTTTAAGGAAGTAAAACAGTCGCCTGGATATTTATAAAGCAGGTTTGTTATCCATTTTTAAATAGTAAATACATACAAACATGAAATGCAAATAATAGTTTTGGCGTTCAATGATATAAATAAAATCGGATTATGCTTCTATGATTTACATTTCCATTAAACTTATACTACATACTACATATCTTAATCTTATAAAGGCAGAATTTTTAAAATCATATAATATATTTTTTAATGATAAGTTTTCTAGAAAATGTTTTTTCAATGATAATGCGAAAGCTGTAACATCAAGACAGCGACAATATTCAGCTTAATCTCTCCATAATGCACAAACCTACCCAGATACGTAATAATGTTGCCAAGGGAATTATTATCGCGAGATTCATATGCCATGCATAATAATGCATGTTCAGAATGGAATGCTTCACGAAATATGCAAATGTGTCAACCTCGATTTTAAAATCCATTCATATCATATAAAAGAGATTTCGCCTATTACCCGGGTCCACATTATAATTGGCATGCGTTGAGAATTTTAACAACTGTGTACAAAAACATGCGGAAAATGCGGCCGTTTTATGTCATTTTTGTTGACAGCTTCGAAATGGGTCAGCTTGGCTGAGATGGACGGGATAACACCACTCTATCATAGATGATGCCAACGATATTGCTGTGACCAACATTGTGTCTTCATTTTACAACAAAAATAGAGTACAAAAATAGCAATTCTAGAGCCTAAATTTAAATACTGTGTAAATAACTTCTAAGCTTGGTTATCAACAAAACATCAGATTCGCGACCCAATTAGAAAAGTCATTTGTTTATTCAAGCTCGAGTGCACCCGCGCTAACGGTAATTTTTTAGTCTAATGTTGCCAAACCAGTAAACTTAGACGTTGTGCAGTGTTGTTGTGGATAGGTTCAGATGAAAAACATGTGCGCATATTTAGCAATCATATAATTAAAACCAATGCCGAGTTGCCAAATGTTATTCGTTTATAACTTATTGAAACATCAACATTCGAATGTTGTTTACCAACAATACGATTCCAGCTATCCGATTCCAAAACCTTTTACTTCCCCGCAAGCAAGATAAGCTTCTTACGATATCGTCCACACAACCAATAAAGCTTTCAGAATCTTACCTATTTACCATCCAAAATACCCAGTAATGTTTTACGCGAATCCCGCCCAATGAACAAAGATCCCGTTGTCTGTTCATCGCTCAGAATTTTTCATAAAGGGAGATCATTAAATTTGCACAGATCATTTATCAACCAGCCTCAAACCTAATTAAGGTTGAGGGAAATAGTGAAATTCGTCTTTTTTGCTGCGTATCCCCCACAGAAGAACAAAAAGTATGGTCCAACGATTTTATTGACTTAAACGTCGGAAATAAAAATGGTATTTGAAGTTCAGTCAAGTTATAAAATTTCGTCATAAAATTTTACTATATGACTAACAAAACTATAAAACTTTAATCTCTTTAATAATTTTTAGCTTAATACATTATTTGGTTTTATTCCATAATGTATTTATATGATTCTTAGTTAATATCAGGTATGTGTGGAATATGCGGACTCATTTAGGCTACATGGACCAAGAATTTAAAGTATCAATTTATCGAAAAGGTCAATGCCTTATATGAAACTGCATCTTTTAGTTTTTATTACAATATTATCAAGTCTCTATTTAGTTTCAATACCAAAACAGATTAGTTAACTGATTTAAAAATTTGTAAAACAATTGCGGCTTTAATACGAACCAAACGCAAAAATAAACAAGTTAAAGCGAACATTTTGAGTAAAAAAGGGCTGAAAACGTTTATTAAACGTCAAATTGTCCCTTAGGGTACAATATATCTACGTCGGTAACTAATAAGGATATTGGACAAGCTACAAAGGGACGCCGACGGTAAATAACTGACCACATCATGGGACTAAACTCGATCATATTTATGAAAGGAAGCGAAACGTATGTTGGTTGGGTACTATAGCCTATAGGTACTAGCAATGACCCATGGTTTCATAGACATTTGAAAACATTTACCTTACAACGTAAACATACTTTTTTGTATCGAATATTTGCATTTTCTGTAAAAATATTCGTGTCGCCAATCCTTTAATGCTATAATTCAACAAACTTTTACAAAAAGTGTGTTGAGTTGAATAGCAAAAGTATCAACCCAAACCTTTTCAGGGACGATTTATCCTCCCTTATCACTAACTCAGTCAATCTAAGCGTTTGAGACTGTCGCGTAATGGAACATTTACTTTGCATGTTTATTTCATTTACATAATTTTATGGGGTTATTGCCCTCAATTATAATTAGGAAAAATTCGAAATCCCTTTAATTCCTTTTGAATGCTCTTAGACACTTCATATTATTTAATAAGGTGTTACCAGAAAAGCGATTTTAATGAATGTTTATAATCCGCCGAAAATTAACTTTATCTGATCGAATTTCTACCAAGTCTATAAATACTGATGCAAGATCACTCACGATATACAGACCTGTTTTATTTATGGAAAAAGAAATAATTTATGAACTTGGCCTAACACAGTTCAAGGCTGGACAATCCTTTACCAGATTGTTTGCAACTATATTCTCCGCTTCCGCATTCAGTGAACCAACTTGCACCTTACCCAAATCATTATAATGTTGAGGGGAATACCAGTCAGCAGGATAGCCAACCAATGCAAAAAAAGCTCGACAATTTATTACAATTATTTCCACATTTGGTTATTTTGACTTTCCGTTATAAATCATAATTAATACTCTTGTTTTTTTAACGTGATTTAAATATAACCGGTATATTAATTGCAGTTTTGGTACATTTACATGATGCAAATCAATGTAACATCGTTCTACCACTCGCAATATGTACTGAACTTCTTTCGCTACATCCCACTAGCGCACCAAACACGGTGTGAACACAACTTTATCTGTGCTCCAACGTTCCGAATCCGGTTTTTTGTTTTGAGAAAATAAGCTCGGTATATAACGTTGGGACTAACAAGGGACTTTTCTTCGCAGTTATTAGTGCAAGCAAGATGGTACTCGGTCGTGTGCAACTCGCCTTTTGTGTTGTTCTGTTTCAAACTGTATTACATTGTGACGGTCAGTTCGAGCGTACGAATTATGAAGCAAGTGAGTATCTTTCAGTATTGTTGTGACAGTTTTGTGAAGACATATTTATTAATAAGATTTGTGGTATAAAGTTATGGTTTGAAAGAACTTTTGGACTGTATTTCATATGAGCTTTCTTATGAAAGTCATCTAAAATTGCTTCATCTATATTGCTGAAGTTTTGTTTGCGCATTATGCATTGCAGTTCTTTTTACTCAAACGAATTCCACTGCATACCTACATAGCAATCAGAGAGTAAAGTACATACTTTACTCCCTGATTTCTGGGAAAGTAATCAAAATAAAATAAAATTCCAAAGAATTGATTCTTAAATTTCGTTGAATTTATTGCTTACTTACTTTTTGTGTTAAGAAATACAATAATAACTAAAATTTTGGTAAGTGTGCTATCTGATCTAAATACCAAATGGTTTGTTTTAAATTGTTGTCCCCATTTATTCTTAGTACACATTTATCTGGTAATAAGACATTTATGTAAATATAAGTCGTTACAAAAAACGTCCCATAAAACGAACGAATGTGCTTTCTTAGCTTAGTTTTATTGTGGTACATTAGACCTAGATCCGTTGTTCAATACACGACAAGAATTATGTATGAGGTCAGACTAATAATTTTGCCAAGTCATCTGTCTTAACCATGTATCATCGTATTTGAAAAGATTTCTTGGATTTAGCTTTGAATCTGTGCATCATGCGAAGATGAAGCTAAAAGGCACTCTTAGAAATATAAGTATCTACCTAAATTAAATTTAGCGTAGGTAACTAAGAAAAAGAAAGAAAAACCCGGAAGGCTCTATTCTCTTTGAAATAAGAACGTGATTGAGTTACGGTTGCCTTTTTCTTTGTGATACGTATTTTGGAACCCTGACGAAGAAAATCATGATGTTTCAGGAAATACATGTAACAAAACTTATTCAAATTATATATTTGGCTTTGACACATTATATAAAATGCTGTCATTATGAAATTGTTTGATGTGATTTGAGATAATTTCTCATATAATAAATCTCTTTATTTTATAGCATCTCCGGTAAAAAATGGATAATTTATTAATTATCAAATGTAATAGTGTAGTGTACAGGTCTAGATCTCAAGCAGGTTATTATTGGGTACCTACAGGTACACACATTTCTAGAAGATTTAATAAATATAGTTTGTTTTATGCATTCAATTTATCTTTGCTTATATTGGCAACCCTACTCACTACTTAGACATTTTGTTATTGCAGCACTACTAATTGTGCCTACTATACTTTTGTCATACATAATCTCGTAATCCAACATGTGACAGCGGCAGTATATAATGGCATTAAATGACCTCGCGCAGAAAGAAACGTATTAAGAGATCCTAATCTTTTCTTTACTACTGCTTAGGTACACTAATAAACCGTAACGTACTTAGTCACCCTTAGTGACCCCATTCAGTCAAGTTTTATGACTTAAGAGTTAACGTGTAGGGTTTTAGGGCTCCGTTTCAAGTGATAAAAACAGAAGCCCTGTTGTTTTATATGTCTGATTTCTCTCTATGTCCCTCTAAAGTTTCCATTCGTAATTATGTCCAAAATGTTAAGAGTATCTGGCACTGATTAAGGAGATCTTTGTCAAATTGTGGAGTTAAACTAAAACATAAAATATCAGTTGCTACCGAAGTCACTTTTAATGGATTTGTTAAAAGTTTCAGAACTCTTTTGGAACAAAATCGGAGAGGATTTCAAAATGAGATATAGTACTCCAAACCAAACCTAACCAAATCAGATTAAAACCAACTATCCTGTAAATTCTGCATTGAGCGTCAACAGAAATTAACCAAAAAAATTGTATGCAGCACCAAAAACCCCAAATGAAGGAAACCCTTGAAAATGTTAAGTCTTATAAGTACAAACCAAATGACGACGGAACAAAGAACAAAAAAACCGGTGAAATTGGTTAAGTTTATAACTTACGATGGAGGATTAAACGATTTCTTGTTTAGCGGAACATTCCAAGTTTTTTGTTGTTTTTAATCTTTAGATTATACCCTATACTTACAAGATTTATCTGCAGGTGTCACTGTATTATATATATTTTTTTGGAAGAGGCATTGATTTACTCGTTTTTTAAACAGGATTCGCGTCAAGTTCATCAAGACCATCACTCTATGCTCATACTTGTTGATATTTGACGGAGAGAGAGCGTTATAAACATATATTGAGACCTTGATACTTAATGTCAACCGCAATGCATTATTTTTAAAAACTAAATAAGTACTTAATGGCAAAAAAGTTAGGTACCTAACGTATTAAGATACTACTCAATACTTATTTAAATAAGGAACTGTAAAAACAAAAGGTGGCATAAAAATATGTGTTTCAATTCTAAATGCTGAATACCTCTATTTCTAGAACAAAATCACAGTTCAATATCTACGCAGGTGTCGATAGAACCACAAAATTTTATGGTCCACATTATTTTCTCCACCCTTGGCCTAGCCTATAAAGTTTTATAAACTTGGTAGGTATCTACCCAAAAGGGATGGGAGCATATAAAATCTGATATTCTGTCCTCTTTCAAATAGTCGACGTAAAATATGCACAAAGGTAAGGAAAACAAAAAATCGATAAATATTAAGGGGTATGAAATTAAATGTTGTTATAAAATGGACTTCTGTTACAGGTAACATAAGTCACAAAAATGCAGAAAATATTGTAGTGATACAAAATACCAAAAAGTTAAGTACGAATTTTCAATGTCTCCCGCGTCAATGTTATAGCGTATCTTTATTAATGCAATCTTTTGCACACGTATCCTGTTAATAATGTAAAAAAGTAAAACACGCATTAAATTAGTTTATAATTGAAAATTATTTAAAAATACAAAGCCAAAACTATTATGAACCTAATTTATAGATGCCACTGAACTCCTTTTAAAAATAATAACGATGTAATTAAGATTATAACAAAGTTGATGGCCGAGAACAGGAAATATATTTAAGTGCACATCAATAAAAATAAGATTTATGGGACATAATCAGATTATTGATCACAAAATTATTTGATCTGTAAATGTCAATGTAAGTCGGTTTACATATTATTTCTGCTAATAGATAAACTTCTTTACTCAAGATCCTATATCTTTAACACAAAATTGAGAACAAGGTGCAAAGTTGCACATGTTGTGATTTTTTAAAGCAAAACCTAGCCACTCTACCGTAGTAACTAAGTCCTTAGTTGTGTTTCAGCCAGGTAAATACTTGTCATTTTTGTCTCTGTTTACTTTAATTCTCTTAACCGCGCTGGTATGAAGGAAACAATAAAGGTAACCTACTTCGTAATTAAGCCAACGTAGTAAAAATATTTCAATGACATTTAATTCAACATCAACATTCTACTTAATATTATTGTAACAATGTACCGCAATTTTGTAGCACAATTCAATTTCTCGACCATTGATAGTTAAAGTTAATCATACAAAAAACGTAATGGGAAAACTAGAGCCAATTTCATATATGATTATTGAAGATCGACCATTCGCGAGTAAATGGTCGAAATGGTATCAATAAATTTTTACGACCAAAACAAAACATCGGCTTTGTTCTAATATTGAGGGATTACTTTTTGCTCATCTAATATTAAGTGCGTAAGTCATAAAGAAGATAATAAAGTATCTTGATACATAATATCTGTTATTATCAGGGTCATTGCTCCCGTTCTCTGATCTTTACCAAGAATAGAACTCAAGGACAATAATTTACCGTTAATGGATAGAAAGAAACATGTCCAACAAGATAAGTGTATGTCCTAATAATATTTACTTACAACCAAAGTAAAGGTCTTTTCTATTTTTTGTAGTCTAGAGCCGTTCTCCACCATTTCGTTGTTCATTTATTTTTTATTAACGACCACATCACAAGGCTTTGCTCAAATATAATAATAGAAGATAACAGCTTAGTGCATCTACCTAATGAAGTTGGCCAATTATTGTAAGTGCGATTTAAAGTGCGGAAAGGTGGTAAAATACAATTAAGTATAAGGTACCTTTTAGCAAATAAAAAGGCAATAAAAGCTAAACTTCATGACCTGACGGAACTCGATAATAATACGAATAATTTTTAAATTAGGTATTTCATAAAAGCCTTCGTTTTGACCTTAGAACATTAAGCTGCTCTAAGGTTTTGACACATTTTTACGGACTTTTTTAGGCATGCTACTCAGCCTATTAAACAGTTAAGTATATCCTTACATTGCTTACTACCTTTCTGATTTACGCACCAAATGGCTTTTTTAAACAATTTAGATGGGCAAATAATTTTGGAGCGTGTCTATACCTATAGGTATGCGTGATGCTCTGCAAAATCCAGATGTGATTTTGATAGGGACATATTTGAACCAGGTATATAGCAAAGTTAATACATCTAAATCCTTCTACGTGAGTAATATATAAACTACATTAATAATTTAGTCAGCACTACCCTCAGATTTACAAAACACAATATCCAAAGTTCGTTTGAAAGCGTATTACGATAAGACCGCCCATTGTACCCAGTCTATTTTTGTAATAATATATCTTCCTTGTTTCTAGTGTACACTAAAGATTTATGTTTGTATAGGTACATACATAACCTATTGTTGTAGGTAGTGAGAAAGCTATTCCAAGAAAGGTACAGAATACATGTAACATACTTTTTGTTCTGGTACGGAAGTTTTTCGTAATATTGTCGATAATTTTCTAGCTATAAGTACCTACAACCTACGTATGTTTGACTGTATGAAATTTGAATAGGTACCTACTATACTTTTTAATCTGTAAACGCTAACGTAATCTCTTTTCATACATAAAAGATAAAACGTTTTCAGCTACGGAACCACGGTAGCGCATCTGGTTATGTTAAGGATCAGAATTTCACTTCACAAAGAAGGGTATTTGTCGGATTCACATACCGTATCTTATAAGACATTTATAGAATCTCTTATATTCTGTATCGACGAAATTTTTTAATTTATTTTAATGGAACGTAATGTTGCTTTGTAGTAGCACTTAAGCCACTCAAGTGAAGTCAAGTGAGAAGCTTAAATACTTATCTACAACTGAGTTCTTTAAATATGCCAATTTTACCTACCTATAAAACAGTTTTAGAGGAACAGAAGAACTAATTGTTTACGTTTTGTCATTGCCAAATTCTAAAATGGGCAAAATATTTTATTTCTATCATGTAATGTAATATTTAATTTAAGATAATGTTTAAATCATGGTTCAATTTGATCTGTGTATACGTAAAGTCTTCACCGACCTAATTATTTATTCCTTATCTGATACGGTTAAAATTCACACATCCTTATTTGTTTACCTATATTTTAGATATAGCACAACGTAGGTATTTGTAAATACTAAGTGTTTAGGCTTAATGCATTGCCACCATTTCATTAATGATATTTCATATTATGTTTGTTTATGTCGACAGTGTCACCGCTACCGTTCCCAACCTGCAGAGCAGACAACTTAGAATGCCTCCGACGCAGTCTGAGAACTTTCTTCTTCCTAATGGACTCTGGCCAATTCGACATGAAGCCAGTCGATCCAGCCATAATAAACAGTGTGGCCTTAGCTTTACCTGAACAGCAAATGTCAATTTTGCTGAGAAGGGTCAACGTCACTGGCGCCAGGTGGACCAAACTTGCCGAAAGGAGGTACTTATTCATTATTAATTCTGAATAGCTTTAATGGTTTTGTGATGTTCCTTCTTGTTAAATGTCCTTAGTAATATACTAGAACATAGTACCTAGATAACTAATAGATGATGACTGTTTCATAGTAGATCTAATAGGGACCTAAATGATACAAAAGATAAGAAGAAAATACACAAACACAATAAAGTCTATGTATTATGGTACCTACGGGGGTCATGTTACGCTGTTTTATGATTAGGTGTAACTTACGTCTAAGTACTTATAGGCGTACAAGATAGCAATAAATAAAATGATCTATTTATTCAGCGTACCTACTGATCGTTAATTTTAACGTTTTCTCCAACGGGGATGTAACTCAGTGGTAGAGTGTCTGCTTCGCATGCTGAAAGTCCTGGGTTCAAATCCCAGCATCTCCAAAACTACTTTTTACATGTTTGTTTTTTCACATTTTATTCTTTTAATGTATTTTTTTTTCTTTTTTATTAGGTTCAATTTGAAAAGCGGCAAAAGTGGAGTTATATTCAACAGTGATTTGCATGTGACAGGACAGATAAGCTTGGAAGTGGCTGGAAGAGAAGGCCCACATAACGCTTTTATAACAATGGACATTCGTAAGTTTCACGTATGACGTCAAACCTAATTATTATAAAAGTAAAGAATAGTTTATAAAATACTGGCCTATTTTAGTTTGAAATTTGTAGATCTAAGTTATCAAGCTCTGTGTAGTTGACCACCAAAAGCCTCTGGTAGCAAGCAGCGATTTTTTTAAATTCTATTACTGAGTAAGTAATTCAGCAAAAAAGTAACAAAGAAATTATTTTTAAATTAACAAAAATATATATGTCGAATTAAAATACACTAAAAAGGAGGTCCTCCTTAGTGTTTTTAAATTAATATGGTTTACATAAAATCATAATTACTACAATGGTTAAGTTCTAATCTACTAGTAGCCTTTGTTAGCACCAGGTTCGAATCCCGTTTTAAAAATAGTTTTTCAGTATTTAAATACACAAGCAGGTGCCTACTTTCCTATATGGACAACAAATACAAAACAAAAACCTTTTAAATTTCAGACGGCGCAGAGACCAACATAACTTATCCATGGAGCGTACAACAGGGCATCGATAATGAGGATTATATTGTAATCGGCCCGGAGAGGATAGCTGTCAGGAATATGCGAATACCTACGTATTTTTTACAACCAAGTAAGCAGTGATTTATCGGTTTGTGGAAAATACGTCCGGCTGTATATTTACCGTAACATTTCGGTGGTTGAGTTTCAAAATAACGTTTAAAATACCTATTAATCAGGCGAGGGCTCCGTTCACGTTCGGTTTAGGAATGGCAGGTAATAAAAGTAAGGGGTGGGTCGACACGTACTTATGGATCCACCCAATGTTAGAAACGGCAAAAAATATAAAAAAAAATCCAACAGTTCTTGGGTATTAGAAAAAGAAACAACCCCGTTGTTTTAGAAAAAGAAAGATACACCATAGGGTGTCCATGAGGACTAATTCACTAATTCGGCAAACACTGTTGGGAGGATGGGTTATCTTTTAGTTTATTTATTTAGTTTATTAGCAAGAAATTTAATTCTACTCTTAGCCTACTTACTAGTTAAATTTTGAGCAATTAGGCATTCCAGATACCTTCTAGACTCAAAGCTGAAAACAGATCAAATCAATTACCTAATAAGCCATTAATAAATAATTGACACTAATAGCATTAGGTAACTATATTCTAGGGCTTGTGTGATGCTAAGTTGATGAGATGAATGTTCTTGATGGTGTTACCTACCAATTAATTAGGTAGATACATTAGTCATCATCAATGATTCTGACTTGAATTTACGACGATCTAGGGAGGTATGTGTTTATTGTATATGTACTATATACTACTTTTGTCATTCCTTATACTATACAGGGAATGAATTGAAACTTAGTATCATTACTAACACCACAAAGTAGTGATAATAATATACTAGCTATTAGCATTTACAACTCTTATTAAATAAAGTGTACATATTGCCAGTTACCCAAAATTATATATTTATATAATTCTACTCAATTGACTGAAGTATCTTAAATGCACTTACATATTCTTATAATATGATCTATGTGTGTGAAGCGGTCTTGAACTTCACACAAACAAAGCCATCTATTAAACATGTGGCTTTGAAGTCTTTCCTGTTAAGAAAGTAATAGGTAATTATGCAAGTGTTAAAAAAATACATTAGAAATATAAGAAGGGTTGGTTGTAGGTCATTGTACCTAACATTTCTTACTTTACTTCTGTATGCATTAAATAATATATTTAATTGAGGTAAAATCTAAGAATAATATCAAAGTTCCACTTTTCTTTTATTAGAACGGTTTTGCACGATACTATTATTGATAACACTTATTATTTTCAGATACTCAAGACTCGTACTTAATTGATGAAACTCTGCAAAAGATGCAATCAATCCTAGATCACTTTTCCAATGAAATCACAACAGCGCTGATGCATTCCATAGTTGATAATTTTAGATTATTCGGAACAAAAGTTCCTATTAAACATTATTACAAATATTATGCATAAATTAGTAAAAAACAAAAAACATTAAATTAATACTTCTAAGTAATTAAATTGGACTTTCAATGAGACAAACATTGTAAAATTGAATTTAAGGTTTAATTATAAAAAATAGAAACAGGCACATAGTTTTATTTACCACTTCAATACTTAAAATGCATCACCCATGGATTCTTCAAAAAACCTCTTATAGATAGCCATGAACTTAGCAACAAATGCTTCTAGGTGGAATATTGGTTTGTTGCCTAATCTCATCCTATGTTCATAGTCTGCTGCATGACTGGCTATTTGGCATTTCATTGCCATATCACAATTACGAACCAATTCTTTTAACAATCCAGCAAATATCATATCAGGCGGTACACCATGTATAATGAGTTCATATAGCTTCTGCCTAACTTCTCCCAACTTTTTCGGAGATTGTTCGGATAATATCATGGAAGCTGTTTCTCTAATAAACTGCTGCCAATCAGGCTCTGGAATCTTCTGATCAGCCGTAAATGGGTACTGTTGGACTTTACATGCTTCACACATAAGAAGTGCTCTGCGTATATTACGGTCAGCCGCTTTAGCAATTCGCATGGCTAGCTCTGTAGGTATGTTCAAGCTTTCCTTCTTACAAACTACTTGGAGCACAGACGCAATCTCAGTTTCTGTAGGTGCTGGAACTCTTATAGTAAGGCAACGTGATCTGATAGCAGGAATGACACGAGAAATTGAGTTGGCGATAAGAATCAGACGACAAGTCGACACATATTTCTCCATTGTTCGACGTAAGGCGTGCTGTGCATCTTTGGTTAAATCATCTACTTCATTCAAAATGACAACCTTAAATTCTCTTTGTCCTGATGCGTCAATTTGATGAGTTTGAGCGACATTCTTCACTAAATCCATGATAACAACTCGATCATGAATACCAACGTCAGTTGGATTAACTTCAATGTGGTAGTTACTACTTACAGTCATGATTTCTATTTTCTTATTCGAAGGTGTTGTGAACGTCATTGTTTCTTGCCTTAGTCTCTCAACGCCAGAACCGTAAAGTTCCCTTAGTAAACACATAATACGAGTCTTTTTACCGGCTCCCGAAGGACCGTAAACAAGGAGATGTGGAAAGTCACTTTGTTGAACAAGACTTTTCAACCGAACAGCTTGATCTTTATGAAAATCTAGTTTCATCAAATCTCTTGGTCTGTGTTTATCTACCCAAAGACTCATGATTAATTTTCTGTTTAACAAATCACAAGGTAAGAAATAGGTAAATCTATAACTGATAAATTTTATTTATCAAATCAACATTTACCCGGCTTAATATTTTGCCGAATGACACTGACACTAACGGCCAGTTTGAGTTTGACGTTAAGTATTTGATTTTAAGCATAGTTTTTGCCTTCCTCGCACGCAACACAAATCATGTATCTTAAGTTTTTTGTTTCATGTCGGGGACCCTAACGATAAAGTAAAATGTTTTAGATATTGTCGATAAAATGGAACTTACACTTGACTTAAGAAAAGCGCGCGCTACTTTGTAATAGATTATAAACAAAATTGTAGGTACTAGGTAACTAAAAGTTACAGGTTAAATAGTTTCGGTTCTATAAAAGAGTTTCAAAATTATAAATAAAATAGTTTTCTCCAGTGCCTTATTTTAAAAAAATTCTTTAAATGCTTAATGCTCTGCTAAAACAGTTCTTTAAATGTGCCAAGACTTGGCGAAAGACAGTTTTTTTTTACTGGCTAAAAATGTTGAATACAAGAAACCAACCATTACTTATCACTTTAAAGTTTATAGCCGTATTTGCTTTAAATACGGTTATAAAGTTAGTCTTTCATTTAATATAAAAACTTTCAGAAGCGAGTTAAAATAAAATTATCTATGATTCTGTATTTGCTCAATATTGCTCATTTGCTCACTCATGGCTCACTCGTTCAATCACGTCGCACAATGCACATCACTCATCAGTCAATGTCAAAAATGAGCTGCCAGCCAGCGTAAATATTTATTTTTAAATAAAATTATTTATTTAAGCGAAAAACGTACAATCACTAACTTAATATACTTTTTTATTTTATGAAGATCATAATAGTCATTTTTTATTGATTCTTGTTTAGGAATCGTACGTGTAACTATGTAAAGATGTCTTTATTGTTTACTATTTTTCAAATCTGTTTTGTCTTCTGCATTAAACACGCGTATAGCGAAGAAATAAATTTGTATGGAGATGCGGGACAAGCATATTCTGTAGAAGCATATTTAGGCCATCCACATCAAAAGGTAAGAGCAAGAAATTATTTGTTAACCCATCTTTGAACGTATTCTTAAATATTACTGGAAGCAAGGTTTGAGATGCAAACTCACAATTCAAGGAGTAATTTGGCCAGTGTCCAATGAATATTTTTTTAAACTAAGTAAGTCATTAGCCTTGATGGGGTAAGGAATTCACAAAGTTTAGACATTGAAACAAAGTCAATCAAGCTATTTATAATTTTGTATGAGACAATGTATTCATGAAGGTTTTATTGGTTTACAATAGATACAAACACATTCTGTCACTATTTTATTACATATACACAACATATTTAACACAACTTAGTTCCAAGTTAAGTGTTTTTGTTATTCTTCATACTCAATCTCTTAATAACTAGTAGATATGAAGTGTAACTAATTTATCTAATAAATTAACAATATTATTGAAATTTGACTCCTTATTTGTTTTATATTACAGCTCAAACTGTTGGTAGATACAGGAAGCACAACCCTAGCAATAGCATCGTATGCTCGAGAGAACAGCAATGAATACTTCCATCCAGATAACTCTAGCAGTATATATGATAGTGGGAAGAGTGTGAGTATACAAATTATTTTGGTGACTGGTAAATGTATAATTTATTTATTTTGTTACTTTGTAAAAGGCCTTTGATTAGTAGCAATACAAGACAAATTAGTATTATTATTACTTGTAAACAAGTTAATATTCCAGTTAGAATCTGTCATAAATTGATGCTATTGGAATCAAATTAAATAGTTTTTTTGTACAGTTTTCTTCATTGTGTAATATTTTTAAGAAACTTGAAGAGTAAAATCTATGCGATGGTTGTTATTTCTTTAGTAATTTTGGAAGCCTCAGGAGACATATCGGTTGCTTGTTTTCTGAAAGAGACAACTGATATGTCAAGTGTTGGCAGGTCGAAAACAAAACCATAACTTAGCTTGACCCTGTTCTAGTCTTAATTATTAAAAAACTTTATGTTAGTTATGTGTAAAGCTTAATATGACTTGTAATAATATAAAGTAGGTTTTTATATAGTTGAATGTGTAATTTTTCAGGTCCAAGCAGAATACTCCCAAGGTATGTGGTCAGGCCGTCTTGTGTCGGACTTCATTAAGTTCCCGTCATTACGCAGTATACCAGAAGTGAGGTCGGATATAGCTCTCATAACACAGAGTCACAAGTTCTTTATGAATGGTTCAGGATGGCAGGTGAGAAATATTTAAATAAAAAAATAGTTTTTACCCAAAAAAACCACCTTAAAAATAGTCATAGGGATCCCACTGTTATAACTGTACCAAATTAAAATGAGACCACTCTGGAAGCACCAGCATTCAAATGCAAAAAAGAATCATCAAAATTTGTTCACCCAGTTGAATACCTCCTTCTTTTTGAAGTTGGTTAATCAAACATGTATAATGTACACAGAATATGTATACTAATATGCATATAATAAATGCAGAATATGTTAGCACATCATGCCATTTCTTGTCATGCATGATTTGCATATTATAATGTTACTGTGTGTATAGAGAATATGGTAAATATTTTTTTTAAACTAACAACATTGTTCTCTTTTTGCCATTGGGGTGCAAGTGCAGTATTAATGCAATTCTATACCTTGGTTCTAATCATCATGAAATAAATGATGAATTTCACTGGTAGTTATAATTCAAACAGCTTATGGAATGTAATGTGTTTATAAAGGCACTCAATTTTTCTACCAAGTAATCATGACCCAACAAAACAATTAAATCAAAAATAATAGATTGAGAGTGCATTTATTGAAAATTAAAATAAGTCATTCGCTGTGTATTGTCGACAACATTATAAATCATAGCCAACTGGTAAATTTCACATAAATATTATTCCCTTAGGTTTCTATAATATTCTTTCTTTATTATCAGGGACTTCTTGGATTAGCTTACCTACCAGTGGGAGCATGGGGCAATGGCGTCGTAGTAGAATCCTGGTTAGACTCGGTCGATCGCACACTACATAAGCCAATATCATTTAATTTAAAGCTATGTGGACCAATAAGCAAGACAAATACAACTCATTATGGGCATTTTAAAATGTTTGGTATGTTTTATTTTCTTGTAACATTTTTAGATACTAACTTTTAAACTATCGCGCTGCTTGTTGACGGTAATGTAATTTATTGGTAATTAGCGCGATACATGCATAAATACCTTTCTTGGTATGCCCATTTCGACCAGTTTACACGAAAAGCTATTGCATGTTTCGCGCTTATTACCGATATTAATATTTATACCTGTTGCCGTTGTTTAAAAAGATTTTTATATTCAATGATGTCTGTGTCACTCTGTATTATCAAGTATTTTATTGCTTTTGATCCTTATGTAACGTAAAATATAAACTTTTTTAAGGAATTAAGGAAAAGGAAAAAACGTTAAAGGAATACATCATCTAAAATAATCTCAATAATTTTGCATTTCCCTTTTGTTGCCTCTTTTTATATGACTTAAGTATAATAACAATCACCTATTTCTCACATTACAGATGACCACACACCCCAAGTGAACAACACAAAGATATTCCGTACGCCAATCTTACGCAAACGTTGGTACGAAGTTGGTGTCCTATCAATATCGGTAATGAGCTCATTATCAAAAGCCAATGAAACAGTGGATACGGCCAAAGAGCCCAATACAGATATGTGCTTGAAGTTAAATGCGGAGAAGAGCATTGTGGATAGTGGAACCACTAATATTAGGCTGCCTGATAATTTGTTTAGACAGGTAATGTAATTTTTTTACTAGTTCTGATATTACTAATAGTGATTAAAGTTTCGTTGTGGACTCAACATAATTATTTTTTGGCCTCTTCATTGGTTTAAACTGCTAGAATGAATGACATAGACGTTGCATGTATCAAATTTCAGACTCTAGATTAATTTGTATTTTGTAATGTTTCAGGTTGTAGATGAATTAAAGAACATTTACCGAAGTTCGCAGGTGCTAATATTAGACGAATTTTGGTATCAAGGCGAGGTAAATATCAAGGTATATGTAAATTAATTAAGATGAAACATAGTTTATGTGCGTGAGTATACTTATTACTTACGTATATAATTTCAGTTAGAAAAAGTTTTTATTGTGTTGTTTAACAATTTATACATCTTATTTAAGTATATTATATTCGGCTTTTTCTTTATGTACATAATTTTCTGTGTATTATTTCAGGCTGCCTGCTGGCCAGAGCCCCAAGTCTGGACACTGCCATGGCTGGCGATAGACCTTCTCAGTTCTGATGCAGACAACCAGTATTTTACGCTAGAAATTCCTCCACAGGTAACTTTCCTATAATCATACGTAGCAAACAAGTAAGGGTTTTTTAAACTCTCAATATTAATTATACTAAAAGTTAAAAGCGACACTAATTAACTTTAGGCCATAAGACGTGACCACTGACGTTATTTTTTTGGGCTTATGTAAATTAAATATTGTAATAGACATTTCAGATACAACCAATTTCTTAAATAAATATTTTTTCTTAGAACTACATGCGAGTAGTAGGTGTATACAACAGCAGTGACAAGACTGGAACAGTTTCCGAGTATTGCTACAAGTTGGGCATTGAAGCTGGTGGCACCGAAACTGTGCTTGGTTATACCGCCATGGAAGGATTAGAGGTAACTTATTTTATATACATATTGACGGGCCTGTTGGTCTAGCGGTTAGTGACCCACGACCTCCGGTATAGCAGTCTATACCAGAGGTCGTGGGTTAGATTCCCACTTAGGACAAATGTTTGTGTGATGAGCACTATCATTTGTTCTGGTCTAGGTGTAATTTATCTATAATATGTATGTATTTAGAAATATATAAGTATGTTTATCAGTTGTCTGGTTACCATAACACAAGCTCTCTTAGAGCTTAGCTTGGGATCAGATTTCCGTGTGTGAATTGTCCAGGAATATTATTATTATTATACAATACAACTTCATATGCTATTTATTTATGAGGATGAAAGCTTATATTGAGCTTATTTTTTTTTACATTAAATAGGTACCTAATGCGACTATCTACTATGATAAAGCTAGGTAAAAGATGCTTACATTTATAAAGTAGTATACGCGGCAGCATACCGACATTCATTCATTGCCTGTCGATTGAAATCGAACTATGGTTCTAAGCCCGCCGAGACAAACTTAGTTTAAAGTTCGTAGTGCTTTTTCAAAAATTGCGTAGGGATATTTAATTGTCCACACCAACTATATACAATACGCACATGACCCACATGTATGGTTAGATATTACAGCTTATAATGTGAACAGGTGATTTAAAAGAAAAAAAAAACAATCTTGTTTGTATTATACCCCTATGAAACAATATTGTATTTATCAAACCATCCCCCATCCAGGTACTCTTCAACAGATCAGCCGGCTGGATCGGCTGGCAAACTTCAGATTGTGGGGCAAACGCTCGCATTACTGGCCCCTACAACACTTCCTATTCCTTCAAAACTACTTGCCAGCTTATAAAGCCAGTTTCTGACGTCGCTGTATCAATAAAGGCGGCACAATGGGCGCTATGTGCGATATCCTTAATAGCCGCAGCTGTATTAATCTATTTATTAGCACCCTGTATAAAGACTTTCTTTGTTAGAAGACTGCCCAGTTCCCAACAGATCTCGTTGTCGCAAGCAGCTTTAGTTGAACAGGAGAACTCGTAATTGTAAGTGTGGGTTTGTTTAGTGATGTATTTATATTGACCTTTAAGACCAAGCAGTAGAGTTCATATTTGAATGCAGCAATAGTTCACTTAAGACTTGTGCAACTGCGTTAAAGCCGTCGCCACCGTACTTTAAAGTTTTTCATTTTTAAAGCATAATAATAGGAGTGAATTTCATTGAAAAATACCACCTAGATTCAGCCAGTGCAGAACCAAAAACACATATATTTATTTGAGTTTTTAAAGGTCAATATTAATACTATGTTATGTGTAGCAAGAGTGAAGTGTTCAGTGTGTTAGCAGTTAGACTTTAAATCTGAATCGTTTGTGATTTTGAAGCGAGACTTAATAGTTAAAACAATAATTGTGAAAATAAACAAAAACGACTATTAAGTCAACTTTAAAAGCAATTTAAACCACGAAGTCTTTCCAAGAGTGATTTTAGATAGGAATAAAATGGATAAGAAATTGATCTTCATTGGCACCGATGATTCTGTCTCTTTCTGACAAAATGTAGGAAAAGGATGGTAGTTTATTAAGTGGCGTTTTCAAGTAATTAATCTTCCATTAATACACTAGTTCGATATTTTGGAATATGCTGCATCCTTTTCCATAACGATCAATAAGAGAGAGATAGAGTAAATCAAAGACATTGATGTCTAAAAAAAAATCTTATTATTTTGTTAGTATGTTGTGTATTTACTCACACATTTATTTTGAGTGCTAATTAAGGATTTTTTTTTTTATTAATTGGAAAAACTCTTACCAAAATTCGAAGAATGTAGTGTGATAGATTATATTCAGGGCATTGTCTTATTGATATTAGTCATGTACTCTAAAAGAGTAGTGTTTTATTTTTGTATAAGTCTGAATAGATAGGCAGGTAGAATTAGGTTAGATACAAATTCTGAAACCACATACGCTAATGCAATATTTTATTATTAATGTTTTTTGTGTGAACGATTTTTTAACGTCACTATGAATATGTTAAACTGTAACTTAGTTCATATCAACGTATTTTCAGAAAAATATTTGCAATATTACAATTTTTACTTTATATTGCACTCTTCTATAATATATTTTGGTATTGTCACTTTTTCACGGATGATATTTGTAAAATAAAACGTTTTCAGTTTTTCAGGGTTAATTAACACTTTAAATATCAGTATTCTGGCACCTATTATACTTTTTGTAACTTGTCATACTGTAGCTAAAACGTATTACATAAGTATTTCAGTATATTTTTACATAAGTAATAGTTTATAAGTCTGGTCGACGATTTAAACAATTTAAGATATTATTACCATATCACTCTTTTGAAGCATCTATTTAATTATGGCACAGCTAAATAATAGTACAAATTGTACGAGACACAAAAAAAAACGTTACTGAATAAACAAGTAATAACCAACACCAGTACAAACCACCTTAAATTCGTTGTAATTTTATCGAAGAGTTGGCATCGCTAGAACGTAATCACTATTCGATTTCTGTCCTTTTGCACTTATTTTAAACATATTATCGCATATTTAATGGTTGTAGTAACATATGAACGTATATATTTATATGAACTAATTCTCTTATAGAGTGTAAAACTTTATTACTAGCAGTGTTTTTGGTAACTATTAGATATTTTTTCCGGTACTCGTATAATCACAATATTGGTCCGAATATACTACCTTGGGGTACCCTAAACAGATATTGTATGAGAAAAATTTAAAATATAATCCAATAGATGTCTTACATAGCTTATGATATTAAAATATTTAAACTAAAGTCGATTAGAACATGAAATTTATGACAACTTTCTTTGTTTTCTGAGGTGATTAGGTGTAATGGTTGGTTAACTCAGTCAAAGGCGTTACGAAAAACTCCAGAATAAAGAGATAGACTAGCTTTCTCTGAGAATAACTGTTTCGTGTATTTTTATAATGTCATAAGATGTTTTTTCGTGTGCATATTTATTAGACTTATAATATAGCATGAAATTGGTGCAATAATATAATATTCTGTAAATTAATTTATATTAAAATCATTGGTGTCTTTTAAAAATTTGGTAGGGTATTTCATGTGTCATAAATAATATATGTAAGGTTTTGTATAAGGCAGCATAAAACACGTTAAGCCTAAAATTTCCTTTATAGAATTATTTTCAATATAATCGTGGTTGATATTATAAAACAGCATAATATTAGAACTTCAAGCTCGAAACTTTCTGTAAACATTATTATTTATGTTAATTCGGTACTCAATTGTATTACTATTTTAGTTTTATTTGTCAGTAATTAGTGAATAGTCTATAATTTAGGAATATTCTAAAGTGGTAACTTATTATTATTAGTCATTATAATTTGACTACGCTTAACTTTACCTTAGGGAATTGACTTTAGTCATCAATTTATATATTTAAGTAGGTAGTTATTTAACATTCAATGTATTTATTATTCTTGTAGTAATGTTTATCTAAATATTATATTATAAGCACAAGTACTTTAAGGTTTATTATTCACTATAATTACACCTAACAAATCATTTGTGTGTAGCATAGGAATATTTAGTTTCTGTGTTTGTCTTGCCATAACCGTGCTATTATTCTATGTATATTCTTTAGCATTTGTTTATACTTTGTACCAGTGTGTGAATCAATGTATACAATTATTTTTGAGTTTTATATACCAGTATTAATATATTCTTTTTTAATGTATGAAAGCGATTACTTGATTAGTGAGCGTCACTATTCGCCGTTCGCGCCACTTGCGATGACCAGTTTGCGTTATCTTGTTTGCTGTGTTTTTTGTAGTACTTTTTTACCATGATGTTCAATAATTATAATTTTCTTTAATGTTATAAGAACATATACAAAAACTTAACGTAAATAGCACATTAAACGTTATGTAATTATGACCTCGAAACATAACGAACACGATGAATATGAGTAAAAAGCTGATGCTAACAAATCAAAGAAGTTTTTGTAGTTTTGCTCTTCCGTACCTACCATATTGTAGACGACTGTATAAAACTAAATGTATTTTGTTTGCATTTTTATTAATACAGGGCCTCGATTTACCTATTTTATAATGCATGTCAGTGGTCGGTCAATGTACTTGTCATTGTGCCTATTTTCGTACTCTGATAAGCCTATAATAAAATCTCATTGAACTCTGGAAGAGAATGACCGTAATGACAGCCAATTGTGACTCTTGAATAGCTGAATCGAGGCCAAGTTGTTATAATTATAAGAAGCAGCTATTCATTTCAACAGCCTCTAGTAACGTCAGACAGAACTTTTAACCCACACCAGCCTATTGCTATTCCTGGTATTATTATTAAGTAGGTACAAATTTTAAATCTTTCATATTTAAAGGCTTTAACACCAGAACTAAATTCTGTATGGCAACCCTAACAAATCATTGTCCATCGGTGTTGCTTGCTGATGAATTATGTATCTATTCTAAATTCTAAATTTATTCATGGTAGCTAATATTTTCTCTGCTTTCTGTCTGATGGTCATTTAATTAATTTTTAATCATGTAGGTGTTCTGTCATGAATGATCATGATGATGTGATGATCATGATCGGCGGCGGTTAAATTCTCAGCTACTCATAGTTTTAAATTCATCGTAATTGTAATGTGGTAAAAAATCAGCGTTCCATAGAAGGAGCATTTTTTTTATATCATTCTATTAATTGGTCTATACAAAATTATTTCTATAGTATTTTTATGTTTATCAGTATTGCATGTGTACTTAAAAAGCGTTCTTTGAATCATGTTTGTTTTTACTTGAGTTTTTAGTGAAGCATGCCATTTATTTATCTATTATGTATGTGATGTTTTACTGGTCATGTCATTGTATAAGAATATTTGCGGTTAACTACAGTTAGATATTGTTTGGTATTATTTTGATTTTAGACCGTTAACTGTAAATTATATCGACCAATCGAGGCAAAAGGGTTAAATGGTAATATTAATTGAAAAAAGATATTTACAATGAATAAAATTGATCTAACTTTTGTGGTTTATTATTGACTTTTATTTTTCCCTTCCCTTTCTCATACAGCGTATCCAACAAATAAATTACTAATGCCACTAAGAGTCAGGAATAAGTAGTCAAAATAAAGATGTTTGGTCCCTCTTTTACCTTAGATATACCTTAATGGGTATACCTACCTACCGATTTACAAAAAAATCAAATCTCAAATGTTGACTATCAGCTACTTGCCTATCAAAGGATTATAAAAAGAAGTAGCTAGGTAGATTAAAACTAGGCAGGTATCTAAGATGCGAACTAAGGACATAAAATGATTCAATTACCAAACTAGGTCTACCTAGTTTGGTAATTTAGTAGTAGTACCTACTTATTCAGGTATCTTTTTAGACGGCTAGGTAGAAGGAAATGAGTATCCATTTACTTAGGCAGGTTTTATACATATAATAGCGGACCCGACAGACGTTGTCCTGTCTACATGGTCTACAATAACACAATGATAACAAAACTTTTTTTGGGGCAGACTAAAATTAAAATTCGAATATTATTTTAAATTTGACACTGCGATGGTAGCGCCGTCTGTCGGATCCAAAGTAAAACATTCCAAAATCAACAACTACTAATAAATTAAAAATAAATTAAAAAAACATTGTCCAGCGGACAAAATTATGAATCTAAACCATTCCCAGATCCCCTTGAACACACACAAAGAATGTCATCAAAATCGGTCCAGTCGTTTGAGAGAAGTTCAGTGACATACACACTCACAGAAGAATTATATATATAAAGATTTAGAAAAGAACGAAGTAAGTAATTAAGTCCTGTTAATTATACACTTAGGAACTTTAAATAATTATACACCTAGAAACACCAGTTGTAGAAAAGGCATCTATCATACTAATTAAGTGTACTTAATTATAAGAAGCAACTTGTTAAAATGTTTGTTGTTTTTGCAACAAAAGAAATAATTAACGAGTTAAAAAATACAACTATTATGATAGATAACATTGTATACAAGAAGATTGCTCTAAATTATGAAAAGTCTGTTATTAAGTTTATTCTATTTAATAAGGGTCGGACTTAGACGGGAAGTTAATAGAGCAAAATAATTATTTAATATCCTACTACTTGCGTAGGCAGAGTGGTCATTTCCTTGGATTTAATAACTAGATCGCGTTGGAGGATGAACTTTGTACATACGAGTATCATAATTTATATTATTAATACTCATTGATTGGTTGTAGGTACTTACGTAATAATTATACTTGAGTATCTATAGGTAGTCATGTTGTGTAGGTAGGTATATTGAAGCTTATTAAAAGTTAAGTGGGAAATATAATTTACGTCCCTACTTTTCAAATGAGTATCTATTTACTTAAGTATTCATTATCTAGGTTCCTACGTCAAAAAATAACGTAGAGAAGTATATACTAGAAGTATCTAAGAATGGTATGCTGAGATGGTTTGGCTATGTCGAGATAATGAATAAAAGAACGATTGACGAAAAAGTGCATAAGGTGAGTGTGAATGAAACAAGGCCACATCAAGAGCATACCATAAACCGAACAGCATGTATGAAGGGAATAATGAAAGTGACAAAGCGAAACACGTATGTAAGGATCGTAGCAGGTGGAAAGAAGTGGTCTCTGCCTACCCCTACAAGGGAAAGAGGCGTGATTATATGTATGTATGTATAAGTATCTACTAAGGTAGGTACATACCTAAAGAGGAAAATACCTCATAAGTATACTTAGTATAAATTACGATGCTTTTAGTAACGTATTGAGCACTAAAAGAAAAAAGCAACCCTTAAAAAACGCGGCTTGATTAAATAATTCAGTCGTCAAGCGTTTTGCGGTAATTTGCATAGAAACGAGATCAGACAGAAGTCGCAATTCGAAACTGAAATTAAATTGCGATTATACTGAGATTGGAAAGAATCGCGCCTAATGCCCTGTAGAAATAAATTTAATTTTACGCGGATGAATATCTCGATGTCTGCAACTTGCTACGGATTTGCCGGATCACTTGGAAACCCATTGGGAATAATATTATCGTTATCTGCTAGATATCTATTTAAAGTAGGTATCTACAGGCCAAAACGCGAATTGTTTCGATTCTTTTTGTTACGGACCTTAAGAACAATTGTCCTTATTAAACTAAGTATATTTTTTGTGGTGGGCACTGGTATTCACATTAGGTATTTACAATCATAATAATTATCATGATTATTTCGCCTTGGTGCGTCATACTACTAATTTAATATAAGGTTAGTAGGTAAGTACCTACCTAAGATCTTTTATAAAGAGTGTCAGAATATTATATCCAAGTCTTTGAATTTATAGAAAATCGAGGAAATAAGATGCAAAATTTATATAAAATATTAATTTTTTTCAAGGCAGTCATCAAAACCTTATGCGGAAGATCTACGTGTATAAGTTAGCAACTTACAAGGCTCATCAAGGCTGCACTGTTTTTGCATGAATGGGTAATGTTTTTTAGTAACAAAAACAAAGCATAATCAGCACAGAATTTAGTTTAGCTAAGGCAAATTGTCTGTAGTCAACGTTAGTTTGGTTCCATCTATAATCTAGAGAATGAATCATCTTTAAGTTACTAACTGAGAGATTGAAGTTGCTTCAATAAACTACTTAGGCGCTTAATACACCACGCAAATGCAAAAAATGCAATCAACAAATTCCTGAATCCTTAATTCCTTAAATACATAATATAAACTAAATAATCTAAATTGCGATTATATTTTTCTGCCTACTCGAGGACAGTAGCGAAAGCTAGTTCGTACCCAATGTGTATTATGTTCAGCATGAGTGCTCCTATTGATTTGGCTTCTAGATGACCTTTACAAACTATGCCTACTAAATTGGGAAAATATCGATACTTTACAAAAAATAATTCATATAACTGAGCCAGAAAGTAGCGAAACCACATTTAAAATTCAGTATCGACATCAGATAGCATTTATCTACTAAGTAGGTATACAAACCTTGACCTTAGAGGGAATTATTTGAGTTATTACAAATGGTTACTTTGAGTAGACTAACAAAAAGTATTCGTAAAAAGTTATAAGACGAAAATATGATTGCTGTCATAAATGATTACGTTTTTATATAAATAAAACATTAGGCTCCGTACCTTCCGTACTGATGTTCTTATGCCTCTATGCCAACAACTCCATTCGCTAAACATTCAAGGGGTTTATTTATAAAAATACCTCCTGAAAGCTGCTTCTCGATGCTACTAAACCTAACCTAACCTTTAACTGCGTCTAACTTTTTGTGCGGAACCTGTACGTTCCAGGGTTGCTAAAATCTATCAGTTATTACAATTGATGTTCTTATATAAATTAATTTTATTTTATCAGTCCACAGCTGAATATCTCCAGAGTTAGATAAAAAACGGACCTGTGTGTTCTTTATCGAGTCCTCTGCGATCTTTAGCTGGTCACCACATTGGTTTTTTCTTGGTAAACCTAATTGGGGTTTAATAGAAAAACAAAACTTATTTAGCTATATGAGATAAAGATACAACCAAAAATATTAAGAACCTCAGCAAAATCACGCGAACATGCGCTCATTATAAGAATCAGGGACGACATAAAACTTAACGATACAAATATGTTCTGACAAATAAGCGCTTATACACACGATGCCACTGCTGCACCAGAGAGCCGTCTTTTATCTTTATATTGACTATACGGCTGTTCACAGTACTTTGGTAGCTATGTTCATTGACTGCTTGTAAAAAATAGAATAACACAATCATAACAAGCGACGACGCGCGACTGTGCGATGGCGGTGCGGGGGCGGCGTCGTGTGTACGAGCGCTTACAATATGGCAAATGAACAATGACATGCATTGTTAAAACAGATAATTAAAACAAGTAGATTGTTCTCTTTATTGTGGGTATTAACCCTCTGATTACACACCTAGGTAGGTGCTAGGTATACTTACTTAGTTAAACTTTGACACCGACTGTAAGGCTTCGTTCACACGGCATTGTCCTGCACGTTTTCTTGTAATCGTTATTTTAACGTTTAGTCAATCGGGTGTTCATAATTATGGTAAATTTTCATTCGTGTAAAAACGAATAGCCGCATTTTCAGTAGACGTCAAAGTTCATTCGATTTGCTTGACAAGTCCGTTGAGTATGCCTTTAAACGTATAAGCGGTACACGTTTTTTTGCAGTACAATCTACGTGTGAATGGATCTATGTACGTTGTATGGTCACTATTTATACGTTAAGACGTATACTGCAAAAACGTGCAAGACAATGACGTGTGAACGAAGCCTAACTGCAAATTCCGCATGCACGTTTTGATAAATTTTGAAGGAGGCCCATCTAACTAAAACTATTTTTAAATCGTCCAAATAGTCGTATATTTCTCGACACTAACTACCTTCGATTGGAGAGAGCTAATATCAGGATTTTTCAGATGATCTTGTAATATTAGGTAGTAAATAGGTTATACCCACATTATCTAAACAATAGCACCAGCCTACCTTTGATCTACGAAAATCTTGCGACAGGAAACCATTTATATTTGACGGTCAACTCTCTTTGTCAAAGTCAAGGATGTAACTGCGCATGCGTGCATGTTTACACGAATCATTTGACATTGCTAGTTAACTGAGAAGCAAGCATAGGTACTTTGTTTCCTAAACAATAAATGTTATTTAGTAACGATGACATAATAAAACTATTTTTGAAGTTTTACTCATCTATTAGTATCTACATCTTTCTCGTCTTGTCCCGTGTTGTATATAAATGTGGACACCATCCCATATCTTGCTCTAAACCTAAAGCAAGTATCTAAGGCACTTGTTTTATACAATCAGATACAACCAAGGTGCAATAACACCAATAAGACTCCGTCGGCTTTCGGCTCGACTTATCCGTCCGGTTTCGAACCCGGAACACAGAGCAGGGCAGAGCCACAGAGGCCATGTCACAATAAAAAAAAAATTGTCACTGATTATGAGATTTTTGGGTTACGTATAGCTATACTGACCTATAGTTTTAAAATGCACTTACAATGGAATGAGTCCTTAAAAGGTGTGCTATCTATAATAAGCTGCCAATGTATATCAAGGGTAATTATGGTAAAAAACATTGAAGATTAGGATCGGAAACTGATAATATATTAGGAGGTATATAGTAACTTCTATAGTAAATATTCTACTTTTTATAAAGTAGAATATCCTGTTTTTGCAAACTTTAAAAAAGGAGGCGATACTCAAATAGATGTTTTTTTTTTATGTTTGGTACTGCAGAACTTTTGACTGGGTGAACCGATTTTGATAATTCTTTTTTTTTATTTTAAAGCTGGTGCTTTTGGTTAGGTCCCATTTCATTCCATTTTGGTCCAGCTTTGGCATTGGGATCCATAAGAAATGAATATGACTTATTTTGAAGTCAGAATTTTTTGTAAGAATTATTCTGAAGTTGCTTATAAATTACAGAGGAGAAGAATAATGAAATGTTTGCAGAATATACATACATACATCCAAATATTTATTTTTCAATCTCAAAGTAGGACCTTCCTAGTAACACAAGACAAAAAAAAATATTCGAGTTTCAAAATCATGTAGGTGCTAATCAGGCATTTTTTGCTACTTAAGCTACAGAAAAATTGTAATACTTTACAAGTGTTAATTTTTGCTTCGCTCGAATATTCCCTGAACTAAACTATAATTAGATTTTTTGCTCTTTGTCGGCCTTTTTTTGTTAATAAAAATATTTCATGTTTTTAATCTGATGTAAGAAGTCAGGTGTCAAATGAGGATTTACAATGATTAGATTTATTTGGCCTTGGCAGCGTACGGTAAAGTTTATATATAATACGAGTGCTTGGATAAAGCGGATTTGTATTGTGACCGAGCTTTTGACCGGACTGTGCGTTTGAGTTATTTAGTTAAAATAACTCGCAATGAGTGCCATCTTAAAAACGTTTGTTTTGCTTGCGCAAGTTTTATTCATATTTGCAGAGTGTAAGTGTTTACTGTTTATTTACTCAATACTTAACTTTATTCTATAAATAATATGTAATTAGGAACATTTTAGACCATATTTTATATTTTTTTGTTTAGTAAAATTTATTACGAAATTATCAGGCTTTGTTTAACTTTTAAATAGATTTTAGGATATAGCTTTATTTTAATTAACTTATGAACTGTAAGTAACACAATAATAAATAATACGTGCATACAGCTTAATAATATTTAAAAGAAATTCCACGTTGTCTTGTCACAATAAAATGTTGTTGTATTTTATGTCCTTAGCGGTTTACGGTAAAAATAACCTAGCTTGCCTCCAATTTAAATTATCCACTTCAAGTTATTGTGGCAATTATTTGACCATAATTTATGAAAGAAGTAATAATACTTCGTTAGTGAATTACCGTCATTACTGGAGAAATTATGTTTTTGTTTCTTATAGAACTGTTTAACACATACAGTGATCTTTCATCTGTATTTTTTAAACTAATACTATAGAATTTTATTTAAAAGTCTGCACTTAACATTGAATTTCCTGTATTCCTTTAATACAAGTTTAAACAGGGATGACCAAAAAAAGTTAATTGGAAATAAAGAATGGGATAATTATAATAATATTAGTAAGCAAATCACGTAACTCGTTATACCTACTTGTTCTGTCGGTCACGGTCAGCAAGGCTAGTCTGTGTGAGATATTACACATTATGTACTTATTTACCTTATCGACTAATGAAGTTAATTGCAGAAATTTTCTAAGGCTTCTTCAATATTGCTAAGCATTACTCATAGACGACTTAAGTTATGCCAAAAATGATGTAGCAATTGTAAACATTTTTTGTTTGCATTTTATGCGGGCTGTATCTTCCGTGTCAAAAATTACACATAAATGTAAAAAACACGGACTTCAATGATATGTATATGGAACTCACTATAAGGTATCGATGGCAATAATATTTGTTGTTGTGTGTTTTGTTTTAGCCACAATAATATCGCTGGACAATACTGTTATCGCGTAACAATATTTGAGGTGGAATTAAGAACTTCTAAGCTTCTTCCTTAAAGTCAAATAAATGTATTTTCCTAGCCTAGGTCTTTGGTAAACTACTAATTTAATTTTTGTGAGCCCGGCTTTGAAAACATTTCCATAACAATCAAGTGTAGATTTTAGGGTTCCGTATTTCAAGGGTCAAATGTACCTAAGGGCTTTCGAAATAAAGCATAAACCCACCAAGCTACAAACTTAATTGTGGAGGTATTTTTATTATTAAGTATTTTACTATTTATTACTTTAGTATTATGTCTATTATAAAAAAGTTAACACGTATCTAATGGCCAAGACTGACTATAAAATATTTTATTTCAATGTTATTTTTTATCCAATTGTAAATGTACTAAAAGGACAATACCAAAATCATTGAAGTTGTAATAGATATTAACCTCGATACTTTTTATACAAATAATTTATATTATTTTTTATTGAACATAAAGTACAAAAAGAATCAGTAAATGTAGGCGGGTATTTAATTATCGTATAAATAAATTAATAATTGTATTAATTAGTGTTATGTAAATAAATAAATCAATCCAGGTAATAAATCTACCGTAGCTATTACTTATTTATATACTTTACATTATATTCTTGTAGATAAATCTTATGTTATTATAATCAGTATGCATAAATGATTAGTCGCGTTAATCTACCTGGTAAATACATGCACGTGTATATCTGTATATCGAGATAGAGAACTAAAGCACGTGCTATTGCGGCTAAGAAATTTACTGAAATAAATGTATTGCGTATATGCTCTATAATTTTGAACAGAGCATTGACTTGCACGATTTTACCTAGGTATCAAATAACACATAAATGTAACATTCTAAGTAATAAATTCAATGTTATTACTTAGAATGTTGGTCGACCTATTATTGGCGACTGTGTAAGTCTGATGTTTTTCTGCTTATTTTAACACATAAAAAACACGACAGTTACAGTCACTCAAAATATTGTCAAACTTTTTTAGTAAATTGAGTTTCTCAAGATATCTCCTTTTGCTTTAAATCACATGTTAACCCAAAAAATCAGCCAAATCACTTATGTTATGGAATCAGAGAAAAAGAAGTTACCACAAAAACCCAGACCCTAGCTATACTGACTGAGGATCGAACCAGGGAGCTCAGAGTTCAGGTCAGACCTGCTAGTCTTCCTGACTTATTCTTTTTTTGTATTCTTAAATAAGGATAAAAAAAACGTTGTATGTTTTTACATGCCAATAATATTGTAGTAATTATCTAAACGAGTCAAGTAATGAGTGTATCATTGTTACATGTATAATTGTGTGATCTTATTATATGATAGTTATCAAGTTTTTTAATCGACAGTAACTCAGCTACCCAGTCATCACGTATTTCTCTCAACGATGCATGTCAGGTCGAGTCATAATAATCTAAATCAAAGTTGACTTAAATTAGTTTTTCCCAATCTCGAACCTAACACTGTGCAAGGGTTTATTTGCGAAAATGCATCGAACATACTCGTAGAACCTCTTTTTAGGAAGTCGTAATGAAGAACAACAAAGTCACCATAGGAAAGTTCAAGTTATCTTCATCTCAAGGCCACTTATAAAACGCAATAACTATTTAAATGTAAAAGGCAACGTATGAATATTTTTTTATTAAAATCAAATAGACAATCTTATCTAGATTTCACTAGATCTTTCTATTATAACTTAAACCAATATTATTTTAAATTAAAGTCTGATGATTTTGTCACCAATTTTAAAGGATCACCTGGTTCGCCTTGAATATTTTACGACATCTTTAAA
The DNA here is from genome assembly GCA_905146925.1 of Autographa gamma. Classification (NCBI taxonomy): domain Eukaryota; kingdom Metazoa; phylum Arthropoda; class Insecta; order Lepidoptera; family Noctuidae; genus Autographa; species Autographa gamma. The sequence continues at coordinate 7,852,955 of LR989858.1, forward strand.
GGTCAATCAGTTAGGATTAACTGGCGTAAACTGGATCCAGTTATTTGATCTGATTATAACTGTTTAAATAAATACTAAATATTAGTTGGCCAGCAAAAACATAAATAAAGAAAAATAAAGCCACCAAATTGTAGAGCTCCATCGAATTCTTGCTATGCACCCAATTTGGTGATTTAATTGCATAATCAGTATAGGTACACTACCAAACTGACCTACTAACCTAGTTACATATAAAAACAAAAAAATAGCCTTCGAAGGTTTATCTTAAAATAAAGATAAGAGAATCTACTAATTTTATGAATAAAAATGGACACTGCGTATTTACTATTCTCTAAAAAAAATCTATTGATATAATAGCATTATTTAAAGCCTATAGAATAGCATTATTTAAAAGTAACATGCGTTATATTATGATACCTATTTGGCGGTTTAAATAGGCCAATAAATCAACAGCATTCTTGGTTTAAAAACAATACATACTTAATGTAGCAAACAAACGCCCCTATTTTGGGCAGCGGATTTGAACCTAGTGTCATTAAACTTTTGAAAACCTTAACAACTTTGTTTTAGGTTACAGAGGCTATTAGTATTCATAACTTGTTTTTACGACAAAGACTACATTCAAATATACCTCTAGATACATTAATTTAGGTCTTATAATCCCCATAAGGCCGGTTGCCTTTCTGACTGCATACAAAAAAAGGTATCTTTGTGTTGTTTCTAAAGGCTATTTTGTATTTCCTTTTCCAGTACCTCCGATCGAAAAATGTCAACTTAGTGACGCCAGTTGCATCCAGAAGTCAGCTCAAAATGCCCTCTCTACCTTCGTTGCTGGAGTCCCAGAAGTTGGATCAGAAGTCTTGGAACCCGTCCATATTGACATCATCAAGATCGACCTCTCTGGATTGAAGCTCACAGTTAGAGATGCTGATATTAAAGGACTGAAGAACTCCATCTTTGATAAAGTCAGGTAAATAAACAATAAACGCTCTCTCACAAGCTCCACTTCAGTTGCCAATAGAAGTCAAAATCAAAATCAAGATGCTTGAGTTTCAACCCATCTGGACGGTGGAAACTCTGGTTGCGCTCTTAGAAGATGGATGTATTTTATAAAATCCCTAGCCTTAATATATTTTAGAATTATCCTTGCCTAGAAAGAGCCATACACAAATTTCATCAATTCAATTATCCTTAATGGTAATAATAAATTCTATTGGCGATAGTAAAACCTTGAAAATTCTATATTTCCAGCTTCGACAGCGGCAAAAAGGAGCTGTATGTTAACTTCCACACAGGCATCGTGCTGAAGGGCAAATACAAGGCTGGCGGTAGACTGCTCATCCTCCCCATCAGCGGTGACGGAGACGTTACTATTAAAATCAGTAAGTAATCATATTTTGTAGATTAATTTTTATAATATAATATTCCGGGACATCTCACACACGGTTATCTGATCCCCCGCTAAGCAGAGCTTGCGTTATGGTAACCAGACAACTGATAAACATACTTACATATTTCTAAATACATACATAATTATAGATAAATTACACCCAGATACGGAACAAATGATTGTGCTCATCACTCAAACATTTGTCCTGAGTGGGAATTGAACCCACGATCTCCGGTAAAGCAGTCAGGATCACTAACCGCTAGACCAACAGGCCCGTCGAAATTCATTATACGTCAGTGAAACGAAGTAGTTTTCTCGTTAAGTGATCATCGTGAGACATAATGATGGTTGACAGCATTGTAATTACTGTATTCAAGAGAACATAAAACGATGCCCGCTTTGTTGTGAGACCAAACGGAGCCACATCCCACAATGTCATTAACAAAGGGCAGAATATAGAATGGTCTCAAATTCTCAGATTCTTAGAACCTTTAATTTAAAACTGCAGATTGTCTTAAAAACCTAGCTAAATTTTAAATGCATTCAAATATGTTTAGTCAAGCGTGATGTGATACGCATAGTAATATATTTCATGAATATGGTGCAGAATGGTAGAAATATAGATACGTAAGTTGGCTGGCTTCCCAAGAACTTGGTTGAGATCTGAAGATAGTGAGTGCAGACCGCATCAAAATGTCTATATCTGCATGTTTTAAAGGTTAAGTTGGGCAAAATGACAAGCTTCAAATGATATCAAGATAGAAAAAGTATAATAAGGAAAATGACATGTCTTATAGCGTGGGTTAATGTTCTTGTTGTTCAAATCAACAAAGTCAACATACCAAATTAAAGGTATAATGTATTTTATACAAAAGTTACACGAGACTTTTGTATAAAATACATTATTGCTGTCTTTTCATTATTGTCTCTTCAGGGCTATAATTCTTTCTCTATTATACAGTTTGGAACAACTAAGTTTACAATGACGAAAACACGTGTTTAAACAATCTATTTCGATCTACTTTAGGAAATGAAAGAGAAATAACAGTTTGATGTTTCTATTTTCCAGAAAAGCTCGAACTTTTCCTGACCATGGTTTACGACATCGTAAAGAACGAGAATGGCAAGGATGTCATTGACCTGAAGAGCTACAAATACACTTACGAGAACAATGAGAACACGCATTTCAAACTGACGAACCTTTTCAATGGAAACAAAGCGCTGAGTGAGTATTGATTGATCGAATTGATAAAGCCTATGATCTATTTAAACTAAAAGGCTGGACCGTGTCAGGCATTTAGTTTAGAGGATTTGGGATTTATCTAGAAATGGTTGCTAAAGCGAGTCGACTTTTTACTAGTCAAACTTTTATTTAATAAGATATAATTAATCATTAATTTTAGTATTGTTTGGATCTTTTAAATCCTGTATAGTATGTCTATTGACTTTCGGACTGCTCTCCTGAGACCAGAAATCAAATAAATTTCTGCGCTTCTTAGCGTGTCGATAATAGCAGCAGCTTTTAACAAACTGACATCTAATTACATTTTTTGCCTATTTCAGGTGACGCTATGCACACCTTCATGAACGACAACTGGAAGGCGATTTCCCAAGAATTCGGAGACCCCATGCTCGAGAAACCGGTGGAGAAGATATACACAGCCATTAAGACTTACCTGAAATCCCAACCTTTGGAGGAGATTGCTAACGTTTAACTTGTGACCAAATATTAGTTTTAAGGAAGTGTTTTATGGTTAAGGATTTGGAAGAAAGGAAATACAGTTTTTTTTTACATCATTTTATTTTTTATTTTCATTTACTTGTGATTTTGTATCGTGTGCTATTGTAATTTTTATAAATAGATTTTATTAATTGGATGCCAGCGTTTCTAAATCATAAAGTAAATAATTGATAAATCTAAAATCGTAATAAAAATAATTGTATCTTATCGTAATTCTTTCTTAATTACTAACATGAAATTTTGCCCAAAAAGTATTTATTTTTAGCTTTGCAGAACACAGTTAATATGCACACCGATGGGTACATAGCGCCTGAATTTCGCACACTAGTACTTACAACTTTGCAACAAATCGACTACCAGCACATTTGCTAATAAAATATCGAGGCCCTCTCAATAATAAATTCATAGAGTTGGTTCTACTACTGTAATGTTACCAGAAACCAGGCACGTAATTGAATACTGCATCAAGCTTAAAGTTCCTGAACTCATCTGCATATTTTGAGCAGGCTGTTGCAGCCACACTTTCACATTGCACAACACGTTGATTCCCGTAAGCAAATATCTACAATGAATAATAAACAAGTGCACCTCAGTGTTGCTGGGAATTGAAATGAATTTAGTGGGATTCGTAGAACCAGACTGTAGTGAAAATCAAGCAGATGGGAATATGTAAGCGTGTGGTTGCCATGGTAACGAGTATATTGTTTATTATGAAGATTCAGTGTTCTTGAAAGTTGGATAAGGAAAAGAGATGATGTCTGTTTACAGAACTACTCCCTTATCTGTGACTAGAATTGGAATGAAATTACATTAAGACTTGAATAAGTATGGTAACTAGATCTATGATAAGAACCGATTTCCCATCGGATCACAAGGAAAGAGAGTTATTACACCGAGTAAAAGGACTTAAAAATAGTTCCTGCTTGAACCATCATTACTGCCTTTTCTGAATGTTTAAATTTGAATGATTAATATTTTTAGAATCAGTAGTTTTATTAATGTGATACAAGATAAAGGATTTTGTTGAAGATATTATTAAGATCGGGTTATCACTCTTGTGACATTTTATTTTATTAAAGTAGATTGAAAAAGTGCGTACGTGATGGCAGGTTATATCGCGTAAAAAACCTTAATTCGATATAACAGGTGGTTAGTTAATTTGTGAAATTATAACATAAATGCTTTTAACTGATTACGTAAGGTATTAATGAAAGTAATAATTTTTTTTTTCCGTTTTTTTTCTCAGTGTAGTAATATATCTTGGAAAGACTGGTTGTCAGAGTTGTGGGGACCTGTGCTTTCTTTCTTAGTTTTAAAACCTTACTCTATATACACTTTCCACCGTAGGATATTTGTACATAACGGTTTTCAACTTTGTATCCAAAGATAAAAACATTACTTTTAGTTTTAATAGCATGACGTGCGTTTACTATGTAATGGACAAGACATTAGTTTGTTAAAAATATTATACACAAACTGACACTATTAAAACCTTTGAACTTGAATTTATTACCTCAATTTATGATCGTTGTTTGTTTATGGCTTTTTGTTTAGTTACCTACTGGTCATGTGTAGCATACATAGTTGTGCTTTTGACTTTATATTCAAAGATGCTATTTTGGACACTTCAAGTCGTTTCCAAAATGATATGTGGGCCCAACCGCCATAAAAGCTTTATACTTTCAGACTGGATGCCACAGTATTAACAGTTTTTACTGATTATTACAATTGACTTATAATAAACGTTAAGTAGAAGTCTTGAATGATATCTAAAAATTAAGCATTTTCAACCAATAGCTTTTAATAGATTGAACGAGCTTAATTTGATATTTTACTGAACAACATAAAATTACTATAGATGTCACATGGCCTGCGGATATGGAGTCCCTGAAAGAATAAAGTATCTAATTCTTTCACAGCAGGTACTCTTTTTACAGTATAACAAAAACATGCGTCACTATTATATATTACAAGGCAAATCTTTGTATACAAACAAGAAATAACACGTCAAGCCGTTTAAAAAGAAAAAAAACTAGTTTCAAGCCTTGGACTCAATGCCCCAAGAAGGCAAGTAACCGATGTCATTTACTTTATTACGTAATCTATATAGAAAAGTTTTTACATACGACACTAACACTAAGCAAGTATGGAATAAATAATTATAAATGCCGTCAACATCACATAATATATTGCTGTGAACCCAAAGAAAGTAAGGGAAACCACGAAGGTACCACAAACACCCAGACCCGAGACTATTTAGAGTAGTGAGGTTCTATATTGACCCGTCTGGGGATCGAACCCGAGACCTCAGAGCTAGCGACAACTTGAAAACCGGTGCGTACGCCACTCGATCACGGAGGTTGTCAATAATATAGGATAGTACATAACACTGTGACATAAAGAAGAGTTTGATAATACCTTTTAAGTACTCTTGTAAGCGTTAGTAGATATAAGTACCTAAAATATATTAGTAGCAACTAACAGTGCAATAACATAGTTTAGTTTTAAAAGAGTCAAGTAAGAAGATTTTCACTTTCACAATTAATTCACAGTTCAGAAAAATGGTTCACATAAGAAAATAGTTCAACTTGAAATATTAAAAACTTTCTGATATTAAGGTATTAAAATAAAACATATTTTTATATTGTTTGTTTTTAAATTAAATAATGCGACTGTAACTAATTCCTACTGTGATATTTTTATTTAAAATAGTGAATTTTCGTACCTTGTTGAGTATTTATAAGCAAGGACAAAATCTAATGCTTGTATTTACATTTACGTATGAAATATTTAAATTTTGGTAATACATTGAAAGTGCTTATGTTGGTTGTTTAATTTTATTCATACTATAGTATTGCAAAGTTTGCGAGTTTGTCTGTGTTTCGATTTTTTAATCATTATTTGGAGAATGAAAACTTAGATCAATAAAACATAATATATGAAGGAACAAATTTTTATGGAACAATTTACTTTGATATTTTTACATCAGTTTGCATAATATGACAATCTCTAGGATAAGAAAAAATGCAAGAAATCTCAAAATATAAAATAAGTGTCAGTAAATCGAATAATAAAACACACAGGGGTAAGTAATGTTTTAACAGAATATTTTATGCCTATAAGATATTTTTTTAATGAATAATAAATTTAAGAACATATTTTTTTGCAAATTTCGAGGACTCAAGTTATTGATGGTAATTTTATAAAAGACATTTGCATTAATTAATGTTAGTAGTAAAAGTGAAAAATCTATACAGTTTTCGACTCCAAGGACCAAAGATTGAAAGACTCTTTAAGCGTTGTTAAATTGAGGAACAAAGTATCTAAGTAAATTGGTTATTTATTTAAAAATAATTTTGAAATATTACTTACAATAATATTTAATTTATGTATTATGTAAAATGTGATAGACGATAGGTTTTGTAAGGTATATTAAGGTTATTTTCGTCACTTCATCTACAGTTGAGTGTTTGCTGTTCGAAAGTGTTAGTGTCAACGGCAAAATGGTGTTCAAAGTGGCCAGTTTGATGTTTTTAGTATTAGGTTTAGCGCAATCAGGAAGTAAGTATAATATTTCATTTGCATTTGTTCTTACTTGTCTCTTTACTTGATACGATAACAAAGTAGTTTATTCGTTGTAATAACTAACCCAGAAATTAGCTTATACCCAAATTGAAAAATTATTTTTTCTATTTCATCGAACTATCATAAAATCACTCAACTTATTTTAAATTCTATGCCACATGGTATATAATAAAGTCTTACTGAATTGTTCCGTTGTTCTGTGATACAGTAATTACATAAAATCTACTTCAGGCACCAGTCTCTTAGGGCGCTTCCACATCAGCTGACGAACGAGCATTACACGAGCAGCTCGTGAGCATGCCACGAACGCACTAGTGTCAATAACGCCGTCCGCCAAACGTCGCGGCATGCTCGCGAGCTGCTCGTGTAATGTTTGCTCGTCAGACGTGGCCGCATCCTTACAAAATTCGGTTACAAGTTAGCAAGTATTTTATATCGTACTTACAATACGCCCACCTTTTGTGAGGAGAAATGTACATGTTATATTTAATTATTACAGTTATTCCTGAAAACAAATGCAAGCTGGAGGACAGTCCCTGCCTAACGAAGGTGTTCCAGGACATCACGCCGGTGTTCATGTCGGGTATCCCTGAGGCTGGTGTTCAGGTGCTGGATCCTATGGAATTGGAGAAACTAAGCTTTGAACTGGCTGGACTCCAGTTCACGCTATCTGATGGCCGTCTGAAGGGATTGAAGAATGCGACTGTAGATAGCGTTAAGTAAGGAATACTGTTTATGATATTTGACATCTGCTGCTTACAATTAAATTTGTTAGCTGTCATAAGTACTACATAAGTACATAATGTTAGGTACTGAACTATCTTTTTAACCGATTTTAAAAGAAGATGGTTCTCATTTCAACAGGTTTTTGTATGGTTTTTACGAGATACGTCCGAAAGTTGAGATCACTATTTAAAATTATTTTCATCAATAGGGTTATATCTCAACGATGGTACTATATGCTTTGTTATTGAATTCGGTTTTTTTTTTGTATTTATGTGGTAACCAATTACCTTAGATTGTGTTTCTATTTTGGTATGTAAAGATTTAGCGTTACCTTTATTATTATTATGATTTCTAGATGGAATACAAAAAAGCAGTCTCTGACCATTGACTTCCACATCGATGCCTCAGTGAAGGGACACTATACTGCTGACGGAAGAATTCTGATCTTACCCATCACTGGTGATGGCCAGATTAAGATAAAGCTGAGTAAGTATTTAAAATCATTATATTTTGTGGCTAATATTTAAATAAAAGGGAAGATCGAACTTTCGTACTCAGAGAACCAATAGTCGCTTAACGATATTGTTACTACATGTCTATGTACAATCCCTTTCATTTTTTAAATAATAGTTATGTCTCATTTCGAAGAGGCAAATAACGCTATATCTCATCTTGTATTTAAGAGTTTACCAGAAGAACTAAAATCCATTTTCTTTACGTATTCCAATGACTTAATACATTCTTCGCAACCCCCAAAAAAGAACGAACATAGAACCTCTTCGGGTCTATGATCAACTGTAAGCCATGTTTTTTTTATTTTATACGAACCATCTTTCTTCCAGAACATCTCCAGATTAAGGCGCATATCAACTACGATTTAGTCAAGGGTGACGATGGCAAGGACCACATTAAGCTGACCAAGTATGACTTCGAATTCGACGTCAGGGACGGCGCTCATTACTACCTGGCTAACTTGTTCAATGGAAACAAACAGCTGAGTAAGTATTGTTAACATGTAACAGAAAATAGACCTTTTTGGCACGTGAATTGGGTATAAAATTGGTTTACATACCTAGTGAACCTACATGATGACTGCATATTACCTATATGCATAAGTATTTGGACAAGAAGCCGTATTTACCTACCCCTAAGGGAAACAGGCGTGATTATATGTATGTATGTATTTGGACCAGTTATGAGCTGTTCTTAGTTAAATTGCATCAAGGCACACTGTACGGCCTTGTCCCTTTTTTTTTGTGTAACGATAAGCAGGACTGTTTTAGTTTCAATGGTTGGTAAAACAGGAAAGATTTACCATGGTAGTGTAAAGTGAAAATCTACTTCCTATTTACTTCAACCTGAATTAAGTAGTTTCTCCTTTAATAACTATTTCCTTATATTTATTTGTTTGTGTTTCAGGTGAAACTATGTTGAACTTCTTGAACGAGAACTGGAAACAAATAGCAACTGAGTTCGGAAGACCTTTGATGAATTTGGCCGTCGGCACTGTTTTCAAGAACATGAACAAATACTATGAAAAGGTCTCACTAACGGACTTTGCTAGTGCTTAAATATTCAGAATATTGCTATAAAAAGTAATAATAATGTTTTTATTTCGAGAGTCCATGACTCATAAAAAAAAATATTTATCTATTTATAATATAATTATGCTATTATGTACACAGCAGTTGAATTTTTGTTTGTAGTTCAATAAAGTTTGTTTATTTACTTGACTTTTTTATTATTGCTTAATCAGAACTCTTTCAACTGTACCTATAGGTTTAATTTGAAAAAATGTGTAGATACTTGCACCTGATAAAGTTAAAAGAAAACACTAGAAAACATACTTAAAATGCTAATAAAAATACATTCTCTATAATAGGTTTCAAACCTTTTAGACACATGTATGTCTAAAATTATAGGTTCTTTATTAAAATTTGATTCGAGTTATACTTTTTTCTTAATTTAAGCATGTGTTAGTGTAATTTCATCCAGGCCAAAGGGTGTTAGTAGAACATTGGCTGAGACCTCTACCCAGCAGAGGGATAGAGGCGAGGGATACCTTAAATGTTACTAAAACAAAAATGTGTCATAGGCATGATAATAAATGTGGCTTTAGTATTTTTTTCTATATACATGCGTCACTTGTTTATTCGTATAGTTCCGTGGAAACAGGTCATCTAATAACCCCGTAATAAAATACGTGCGTGTGATTACCGAAAAAGCCTGTTCTTTTTTTGTTACCATCCAAATTAGACTTAAAATACGTCAGAGAACTTGCAAAAAATTCAAAAGTTTATCAAATTGATGCTTGTTTGTTTCAAAAGTTCTGGGTTTTTTGTGGCTAATGAATTGGAGTATTATAAACAAGGTGTATAATTGGAATAACAACAACATAATAATGCAATAATTATGTTAATTTGATTCTATTTTTATCCAACTACACAAAGCCAAAAAAAAGATTATAATTTTGGTAGGCTATGTATTTATGTAGGGTAGTAGGTAGTGGGGGTACTTCCTACTACAAACCTATGAAGGTTTGTAAACAAAATAGCTTTTTGCGATCAGTAAGACATAAAAAAAAACATTTATAAATCGCTTAAAATAACGTTTAAAAAGTCAGTCGATACAGATTTCTTACTTTTCAGATAATGTTATGTGTCAAGAAATTAACTTTTTTATTTCAAAAATCTGTAACATTCCTAATTACAATACAATAAATACACGAAATTATAGACACGCAAACCTCAAAAACAAAAATAGCTTTCAGATGCGTTTGAAGTTTTTGCTAAAAAACTAGTTTAAAAAAAAATGGCAAACGTTTATAACAATGTTATTTAATTATATTGCGTGTGATTATGGTATGGTCGTTTGAGTATATTAACGCGTTCTTCCCTATTACATCCACAGTCGACTGTTTGCCTTAAGATAGAGTGATAGACAAAATGGGAGTGGAAATCAAAGTATCGTGCTTTATGCTAGCGGTGTTAGGTTTTGTTCACGCTGGAGGTAAGGATAACTAAAATTATTAATATTCATCATTTTTTTTATTTTGTTGCGCAGAGTAATATAATTTTCAATTTTTAACCGACATCTCAAAAAGGAGGTGGTTCTCAATTCGGGTGTTTGTATTTTATTAATAGATGGTGGATTTTATTAATTGGTTGAATAAATTTCGAACGTTATTTTAAAGAAAGATTCTAAGTATATACAGAGTACAGGTACCTATTTAGTATGTGAACAGTACTTTAGTAACTTTATTTTTTATGCACGCAAAGATTTAAATTACACCCACCCTAAATGTGGAAAACAAATAAGGGTAAAAGTTTTGAAATAAGTTATTTTTACGATATTTTTGGAAATACTAGTTCTTAAAACGAGTAAAGTCATTCATGTTATCTAACTTACAAAATGTATAATTAACGATATAAAATAGTTCAGTATTCAAAGTTACTTAAATTTTCACATATGTTAAGTAGGTATCAGTCGATGTAGCTGCTTACAATAATTATCGTTTAAAAGAAAATAGTTAAACGATAAATTAATTATAAAGAAACCATGTAATAACTTAATAAGTACCTAGATAATAGTAGTGTAGTTACGTTTAATAGGTACTTTACAATAATTACTGCCATAAAATAATAAATTATATAAAAATAAAGGCAACACTGTTGTCGTCCCTTTAGTTATTGTAGTTCTTAGTAGCTTTAAATAAAAGTACGTTATTTCAAAGCAACAGTTTACCAATTATATACGTCGATTATAATACTAACAAAAAAGCGACTCCAAAATGGATGGATATTATGGAACCCTTTTTCAAAACTGGGCTGGACTGGTTAATCGAAATGGAAGCACACGGGAAGTAGTAGTTTTCAAATAAAAAAAACATCAAAATCACCCAGTCAAAAGTTCTGAAACAATAAAAATTAAAAAAAAAACAGTCGAATTGAGTTCCTCCTCCTTTTTTGAAGCTGGTTTAAGATAAAAGTTATTGTCATCGCCACGATTAAATGTAGAACCCTATCATACGTATTTGTAAATTCTGCTTTTGCCGTTTTATCGGTTATGTGTACCCATCAACAATTTTCTTTTCGCTATTTTAAAGGACATTGCATTTTTTTTTGTTGATAGAAATCTTTGCAGTTAGCCTGAGCGCAGGATTTGACTGCTTCAAAGGACTACTGGCGAGGACCTTAAGGCCTCAAGCCAGAGAAGCATTGTCCATTTGTTATAGTACTGTCTTGTATTTAATCGATTAGGACTTATGTATATTCGGGGTGATTATTAAAATGTCACTATTGACATCATAGTGAATCTTGGAGATTTCAATATCAAAATTATTTCAAAGCGTTGAGTATATACATATTTGTTCTAAAACGAGCTTTTCAAAATTGTGCTTTAATAGGTAAATGATATTACCTACATACTACACTACTACTAGTACATTTGATTCTAAGATTTATAAATATGGTCGTTGACCTTTACTACATATTTTTTTATAGGAAACTAGAAAATTTGCTCTATCATTATTTATGTACTTAAGGAAAATAACTTAAGGAAGTTCGCTCACTTACGCTCGGGATCCGACTAAATCACTGTTTTTCTCCATAAATATTATGAATTACTCAAAAGTAGATCTGACATTGAAATGATACTTAACAAGTCAGAGAATGAACCATACTGTTGAACTTGAAATAGATTTTTTAATTAAGGCGCTCCCCCGAGCAAAATGCGCAAAAGCGGAGTTTTATTAAGCTATAAACTCGATATTTAAAACATATATCAAATTCACTGTTATACCAAATCATTATTTAATATGTTGTCTTTAATTTCAACAGAGCTTTTTCTTTTTAATGCAGCGAATATTTAGTAGTACTCATTTTAAAAATGGTCTATCAAAATTTATTCCTTGGATAGGCTCACGATGTATACGTATTTTATTAATGTAACTTATACCAACTGGTAGAGGATTTAATTCTTAACATTTTAATCAGCTTTGTTTTTCAAAAAGACCAAACATCTATTTTATAATTCAAATTATTCCTAAAAATGGTCAAATTCACAACATAAACACACTCGCGGCGGCGATCCAGCAGTCAGCCGTAGGCTCTCGACGTGAGAGCACGTCGGTTTTTTATTTGAAATGTCATTTACAATTTAATATTATGACAACTGTCAAAAAGGCATTGCTAGCCCTATGTAGTTTTACACACGGCACTGGTGATAAAATTCAAATAGCATGGAATACATATTTATGTTTTACACAACATATCATCACGCCGGTATCCCCGAAGGGTTAGGCAGAGGTGTACTAATGTACACCCACAATTCGCCGATATGTTTAGGTCCCATGTAAGTAATAAGGGGCGAGCTTTATTTATGTTTTAAGATTTTTTTTTTAATCTGACATTGAAATAAATCTACTTTTTACGGATTTTTTCGCGGTTTATAATTAGTAGTTTTATTTCATCACATATTTATATTTGTTTAAATATGTCCAACTATCAAAAGGTCGAAATAATTCCTATGCGTCTACAAATGTCTTAATTACTTTACATGAAATAATATGTTACTTTTTTGAAGTTTTATTTAAATAGCGTCTAAGTCTATGAAAAAAATATATAAAATTGGAAATACAATTGATAGAATCGTACTTTGTTTTTATTAAATTCAGTTATTTATGAGTGAAATTAATGGGCTCTCGTAAGCAATTAATTACTTTTGCCCGACCTTGCATTTATATGACAGAAATTCATAGGAAATATGTTGAAAAAGTCTTTGATTCTGAAAAAGTAAACCTTGTGAAATATACTATTCAAAAGATTTAATGCGGTTGTTTTATACTTATTTCTAGAGATATAATTATCTAGGTTTTCCCTGGTATAGCTTTGATAATACTTGTAAAGAATTATAATCAGATTTTTTTTTTATAATCCTGACAGAACATGTTAATGTTTTCTTATAGGCTTTCTTGTTATATTGTTTAGTGCACAAAAATAGTCTATCAAATAGATGATCAAAAGCATGCATGAAAAAAGAAACAGCATTAATTCAAATACATTTATTTTTCATCCTTCCTTATCACGATATTATCCAGAAAACCAGCAGGTGCAAAGAGGCTTTAAAAGACTTCACATCGTGAAAAATAAATCGTTCTTTTTCACGTAATAAAATCCAATTTAATTTAAAATCGGAGTCAAAAATCACAGCAAAATTTCGTCGTAAGTGGTGGGTAATCGGAGTCCTTTGGCTAGCACAGGGAGAAATCTCGAAAGTCCATAAGCAGTCCAAGTCAAAAAGCAAAATAATAGAAATAACAAATGCGCAAACAAAGATTTTGGTGCGCACAAGCAAAGTGACGTGCAAGACAATGTCACTGGCATGACGCAAAATTTCACATTGATTGTATCCGTTGTTGTTGCCATGCTAGATTGAAGTTTTCATAATAGTATTTTGATGTCATTTATTAATTTCGGTGATGTTGGGTAGAAATAATAATATGTCCTTAGACTATTCATGTTCATAAATCTTCAATATATTCTAAAAGCAAGCTATTATACATAGTTTACTAGCCAATGATATTTGTATGACTTAGTTTAGATTTAACGTTCATATGGCAACACTCAAAGTACAATTCAATCAATTGTATTTCCAATGTAATGTATTTTTTTCATGGACTTAGACGCTATATTTCATGTAAATCTGTAATTAAGACGTTTGTGTATCGAGCATAAGAATTATGTCAACAATGATTTCGCCATTGCCCTTTATTATGTGCGTAGAGTATTTCTTTTAAGAGAGTAAGTACTACTCCATGCGAGCGCGCTTTGACACTCGCACACTGTCAACTTACGCACACATTCACAAATCATGCCGTAGAGAGACAGCAATACTTTCTTCAAGAACCGAATTTTCAAAAGTCTCGCCGCCCGCCTTTGTTTTTTATACGTGCCTTTTTGGATTGATATTTTTGAGATAAACAAACCTAACTAAATCGACTGATTTTGAAAATTAAAACCAAAAATATCGTAATTTCATCTTAAAAAAAATAATATTCAAAATACTTTAAAAAAAAACTGAATAAATGGTTAAAAAAATATTTTTTGAAATAACAAACATAAAAAAACATCCGCATTGAGAATCTCCTCCTATTTTCGAAGTTGGTTGAAAAGAGATTTTTGTAAAAAGACATTCAATACTTTTCTGACTAAATAACTTTACATCATTAAATGATTCACTTAGAAGTCTTCAATTACTTGAGTTATAATTTTAGATGCAAATAAAATATATTTCTCTCAACTTTTTTTTTAATCATGCGGACATGATTGATTATATTTTTGTCTATAAATTCATAAGTCTACTATTTTTACTACTTAATACGTCGCTATTTCAACAGATGGCGTTGTATTTTCATGGAAAGTAGCGATGTATATGTAGAGGGGCAAAGAGGGGGGTTTAGAGGTCAAACGCTCAAAGTCATTTGCTCGGGGTAGCGCCTTAATGTAATAAGAATAAGGTACCTACTTAATTATATTTTAATAGTTGTCATGGTATATAATTATGTGCAATTGACATAACTATGTCACGTAACCAACTTGTTAGAAAAGTATTATGTAGTTTGTCCGAACGTGAGAAACAAATGAAATAGAGTTCAAGGCACAAAACTCATAAAAAACCGTTCGTAAACATTAGAAACGCGTTAGGTACGTACAAATAAAAGAATATCATACAAAGAGAAAAAAGGTTTTTCAAGACGGTTGAATAGAACAAGAAACATTATCATAAATCCCAGCTCTACTTAACTGCATTCCAGGATTTTCTTCAGAAGCATTTGACGTAAATTCCAAGGTCAAATCTGGTCATTATTTTCCATGGGCTTTGTCCTCACAAACGTCTTCCGGTAGCCTTGCAAACTCCATTATAAGAATATTTTTAAATTAAGCCCATATTAAACAATTTATAAAGAACCCAGTTGTCATGTCATCGCGGATAATGGGAGATAATTTATATAATCAATCCTATTTTTATTTTAAGTGGATCTAATTAGTTCTGACAAGGAAAAAGGTATGACATATGCAGAGTTCTTTTAAATACACGCAACACAATGACTCATGTCATGGAGATAAAAAAAAGACTTAAAATTTTCTTTGCTGAGTCCGAGATTGTCAACATTTGGATTTTCGATTCCATCTATAGTAGAATTTTGGGCTTGTTATTAAGACCCTTCACAATTTATGTTATTATAATACATCGTCGCTGTATTTAATGAGAGCCTTTCCACACCTGCGTCTCTGGAGTTATTTATAGACATGTTGCCACAATAGCGTTTGACTCGTACAATGAAAGATGATGTCTTCAATAGAAACGGTCTCATTATTCCTAAAATAGGACATTTTGAATTTGGATTTTCATTTCGACAAAATCTTTTATCTGTGTCATTAGTGTTTTGCTGACTGATTGGTTGTAAGTTAATGTTTCGTAACTTTATCATAATAATACCGGCCTATAACTGTCAAACGTCTTTGCATTTAGAGAAGCAAAGTGTTCTGATCAGTGCTCAGAACTCTTCTTCGGACTTCTATAACATATCAAATAGAGATTGAATATAATATGTCAAATCCATGAAAGAATCTATAATGTGTAAGCAATCATCGCGGACAAACATACATTCAGGTCAAACTGAGAAACTCCTTTTTTTGAAGTCGGTTAAAAAAGTTTAATTTTAACCTTGGATTCAACCTCCAACCTCGCGTATACAAGTTCATTCTTTGAACTCTACTTAGAGTGGATAATAAGAATTATCTTTTGTCACCAGTTCTGCCCGAAGAAAAATGCAAGTTGGACGACAAAGCATGCCTAGTCTCAGCGTTTCAGAAGATGGTGCCTATATTCATGGTAGGATTGCCTGAAGCAGACGTGGCTGTGCTAGATCCTATGGAAATGGATGACATCAGCTTCGATCTAGCTGGTCTACAGTTTTCTTTGAAGGAGGGCCGCTTGAAGGGTTTGAAGGGATCCGTAATCGATAATGTGGAGTAAGTACCTGAATGGTATTATGTTTTAACTCGGAAGATTATTAATACTTCGGATTTCACAATGTTGTTTTTTTACGGTGTAATATAAGAGTGACTAAATTGAAATAAGTACAAAAAAGGAACTTATCTTTCTTGACAATTTTAATTAATAAATCAGCACTAGTATCGATGATAGTTAGTTTTTATAAAACACACTTTAACTCATCTATAGTACAGGTAAGGTAACTAACACTAAACAAAATAATACATCCTTAAAATTCAGTTCGTGAAATTTCCCTTACAGATGGGACACAAAGAAGAACATATTGGCTGTTGACTTCCATATGGATGCCTCTGTGAAAGGTCACTACACTGCTGGGGGTCGCATCCTCATCCTACCGATAACTGGTGATGGGCAGTTGAAACTGAAACTAAGTAAGTGGCTTTTTGATTTCTTTTTTGTATAAAGTTAGGCTTTATATAATATAATACGCCTTCGAAACAAATTCAAGACTTTAAATAATATTTTTCGAGTGTTGCCTTTTGTTTAATTTAAGAGTTACGATTTTCGTCAGCCTGTATTTTGGATAAATCAACTTTATAAAAAAAATACTTTTGCAGTACAGTATTTAAGTGAAACAAAATACATGCACGAGGACATAGAACCACTTCTTCAAAAAAATATTAAGAATTACTTTATTAACAAATATATATTCTTTTTTCCAGAACATCTGCAAATCAAGCTTTACATCCATTACGATATGGTTAAGGACGCTGAGGGCAAAGACCATATTAAACCAACGAAATACCACTTTGACTTTGAAGTGAAAGATGGCGCTCATTACCACCTGGGTAACTTATTCAATGGAAACAAGCAACTGAGTAAGTATTAGCCTTATTGTATTTTGGAATATGGTTATAAGTTGAAAGCTAAGATAGTCAATCTGAAATTATTTTTGTAACCTGCCGAGCCCGTGTCTTGCGCACGTACCCCGTAACTGAACTAATTTGAGAAACCTTGCCTTTTACAAAACATACCTCGCGTCGCTTTATGCTACAACGTAAATGGGAGCAAGAAACTTAGCGTTAATTAAACAAAGCAAAAATTTGGCTTTGATGAAAAACAAGATAAAAAAATTAAGATGAGGTTAAATTCTACTGACGTGAAAAAAATGACTAAAATCCTAGCACACTCTTTTTCGTATTTCCTTATTGTAATTTTATTTATTTTTCCAGGTGAAACCATGTTAGCTTTCTTGAACGAGAACTGGAATCAAATTACGACGGAGTTTGGCAGACCAGTCATGGACGTAGCAGCGAAGATAATTTACAAGAACGTCATCAATTATTTCGAGAAAATGGCTATTCAAGATATCGCTATTGTTTAATTGGTTTTACTTGCTTTATAACTAGTGTTTTTGTTTGTAATACCGAATATAATTGAATTAAATTATTAGATTTCTGATATGAACTGTGTTTTTTATACTTGATTAGACTCCTTAGAATGCATTTACTACACTTAATTATAACTAATTCTTCTGAATTATTTAATGAAGTATATACAAAGACACCTCCGAAAAGCAATAAGCGCAATCATCACAGGGTAATAATAATTACATTTAGCTTAATATTACAAAGAAAAATAAAATTTCGTTCGACATTATCATTTGTCACTATGTTCCTTTAAAAACTCCAGACGATCCAAAAACAAATCTAAACGATTAAGTTCAAAGACTTTAACATAAATAATGTAAAGCACTGAATATGTAAGCTGTCACTCTCACTCATATTTCTTAGACATTTTTTGTAATAGAACCTTTTTAGTGGCACCTGAAAACCCCATTCGTCCGCTTCATGAATATTTTATTGCGACAAATCGGATTACGGTAGAAATGAAATAAAGTAAACTCCTTTTTCATTAGGCGGAAATTACGTAAATCTGAAGTATCTTAATGATGTTACATTATCATAATGTAAAATTTAGGTTATCTACGAAAAATCCTACTAAAGTCCTATCCCGGTATCTGAAATACGAATCAACTTAATCGGTTGTCAAGGTAACCGGATCACGACTTTGATTGGCAAGAGACCAAAAGACAATCAACCATCACAGCGCTTAAGGATTTAAGATTTGATATGTGGTTAACTAAAATAAAATAAATAAATGCTGACAACATCACATACATTATTCTGAACCCAAAGTAAGTTGCTAAAGCATGTTGCTTGTGTTGCTTGTGTCATGGACTTCAGATACAACGAAGGTACCGCAGACACCCAGACCCGAGACAATGTAGAAATGTGATTTTCCACATTGACCCGTCCGGGGATCGATCCCGGGACCTCAGAGCTAGCGACACCTTGAAACCAGTGCGTACGCCACTTGACCACGGAGATCGTAATAAATAAAATTTTGTGTTGATGAACGTTCCAGAACCCGGGGATTGCTCTTTTTTTCTTGCCTAAGCCTGATCAATAAAAATGTACTATATTTAATCAACCGTTTACAGTAGAACAGCAAATAAAATGAAACCCAATCCAGCACGTAAGTGTCTCAAATACGTGCGTTACAGCGAACACAATCAATCACAATGCTTGGGTCAGTTAACGAGTTTTTCAATCTCCAATAGTGTTAACCCTCAGGATATAAAAATAATTAAAACATTGGGACGACACCCATGTTAAATGTCGGACACTTGATACACCTTTGTTATGGACATTGAGGTAAATTGGAGGTAAATTGATGGATTTATGGGCTGAGGGAGCGATTGATATGTATTATGCTTTATTGTACTTTTCATTGCGGAAATTGGTTGGAAATCTTTTTCCTCTTTCAGACTTTTTTGCCATCGCAGATAGATTATGAAGGAACACACTGCAGATATATTAGATACTACTTCCTACTATAAGACAGGTACATTTCTTGTAAATACACACGCTATGCAGATTAATTATTTACAAGGCACTGTTCAGTATGATATAGGTTCTCCGCATTAGAGATAATTTATTTTATGAAATACATTACTACATTGTCGTTGCCTTTACAGCACCTTAGGGAGACATCAGCGTATGTAGAAATAAACATTACTTATACGAACATTAC
Organism: Autographa gamma; assembly: GCA_905146925.1. Taxonomy (NCBI): domain Eukaryota; kingdom Metazoa; phylum Arthropoda; class Insecta; order Lepidoptera; family Noctuidae; genus Autographa; species Autographa gamma. The sequence continues at coordinate 7,872,511 of LR989858.1, forward strand.
TCTAACTTTGTTATTATAAACAAAAGTAGATCAAGTCACCAAAATAAACGATAATATTTTTAAACAAATGAATGTTGGACTTTTGTATATGGAAAAGTCCAATTCATTTGTTTATTACCCAACAGGGTTTAAAGTACGAGGTTATTTATTCACGTCAGCCAATTAACAGGAAGCCTTAGTACACAGTACGCACGTCATCTGGCAGACGGTCCTTTGAATTAAGCCGATTGACATTATACCGCTAATATGTGAGTTTTGTATAAACCTGTATACACACTAATTAGGATAAGCTATCTATTCTTTATTTCTGCATTTAGATACAAGTACAGAGTGATAGTAAAAGAGTGGTTTTGTATTCATATACTGAATCAGCGAATAGAAAATATAATATATATTTTAGGTTATAACATTTTATTTATTTTTTCCATTTTCTTTACATTATGAACTCAGATATCGATACCTTACAATACTTTCACGGATCGGTCCGGTTTTCCTACACCCCCATATACATAGCTTTGCTATTTTAGACTTCAAACGAAAAGATTGGCTTAACACAATAACTAATCTTTAATGGGATCACCATCGTCATTAGTTCAAAACCTCCTGAGAGAGATCTTGAAATTTTAAATTGGATACTTTAAAGAAATACGCTACCTAAAAAGGCGTATTGAGTTTGAGTTATACTCGCATTATAGATCTTTCGTGACCGTTTTATTGCTTTATTTTATGAAGCGACCTTTTCAGGCGTCTGTTTATATAATTTTTTTCGGCCATGCTCATTGGGACTGCAGTATTAATATTTTATTTTGACGCAGTTGGTGTATACGGCCGTCGCCTAACAAAGCTGCTGTTAATTTTTTATCCTTGCTCTACCGAGTTTGCCCATGTTTTGATATTAAATTATGAAATTTATTATCATTTCTTTGCTTTGAGAAGACATTGTTTGTTTTAATGCTTTGTTTTATGATTTTTATGTTAAGCTTTCAGCATAACAGATTTGTTGGTTTTAGATTTAGGAGTTAGAGGTGAAATCTTTTTAGCTGAATAATTGAAGTAGTGTATGGTATAGGTAGCACATAGTTTACGATGCCTAACATAACATAACATATCATCACGCCTGTATCCCCGAAGGGGAAGGCAGAGGTGTACCAATGTACACCCACAGTTCGCCGATATGTTTTAGTTGTTGTTTAGGTCCCATGTAATAGGTGACGAGCCTATTGCCACTAACCGGGCACAAATCCAAACTTCGACCTGCTACTAAGAATTTCATAGAAAAACCCAATAACACCTTGATCGACTTGGAAATCGAACCAGTCGCGCTTAGCACCGCTAGGCCAACGAGGCAGTCAGTTTACGATGCCTGCACTACACATATGTCGACTTTTATATTATAGTCACAATAGAGTACCTATGTCTATGTAGGTCTATAATAATACCTAACTCCTAAGCTTAGACACTTTTTACTAGACTAGTTTAGAAAGGGTGGGGAAATCAAGTGATCCCATTAACCGATCTTTTCCTACACACAACCCAGCTACTAGTACTAATTCTAGTAGATATAACCTTTGCCTAACCTACTAAGGTAACTAATACCTAAATTAGCTGTTGATCTCAGTAGCTTCCAACCAAGTTTGTCTTAATTAACTGTTTACACAATATTGAGATGAAAACAGCTGATACCTATTATTATTCCAGTCACCGTTCATGGACGAGGCTCGCAGCTCGCAGGTATATGAAGTAAATAAAATCAACAGTCACAATAAAACAGAGATCCAAATATTTACTTTGAAACAATTGGCGTACGCAAATTGATTACGAACTTGGTAAAACAAGGACAGATATTTTAGGGTAGAAAAAGAAACCATGGATGCTAAGAAGCTCCGAAACCATGAGGTATCCGAAATTAACATTTATCCGAAAGTGTAGCCGAATTTTGTATATAATTGCGGATGGAGGAAGAGTTGTAATATTATTATGTTCTGAGATGGTTTGTGACAGACAAACCTACGGCAACGTACATACGATATATCCACTCTCACTTATATTCGAATTGAAATAACTTTATATACGCATAGGTTGCGGGCACCCGGTGGATGCAATTGGTGAGTTGTCGTTCATTGTGACGTTCGAAAGGGGAGGCCTTTGTTCAGCAGTGGACGTCTCCCGGCTGATGATGATGATGATGATGTCAGTTACACCATTAATAACTCAAGAGAGATCGAGACCCGGGAGTAGTTACTTACGCGGACGAAACCACGAGGCACAGCTAGTTACCACATCCGAAAATTCACATCATCCCTAGTTTGAAGAATTTAAAAAAACTCTTTCTAATTTGCTTATTGAAAAATGTTATTATAATGTTAAAGATTATTTAAATGACAGTAACCTGTAAATTGCCTAAATAATTGTTATAGTATATAGATTAATAAAACATTATATATATATTTTAATTAGATATGCTGCTTTAATTTAAGCTTTTTGTAGTGTGTAATTGTGTTTGTAAGTGTGAAATTAGTTAAGTTAGTCTTGTTGTATAAATTGTCTTAATAATATTTGTGTAAAACCCCTATTTTATATTTGTACGCCTCATAGGCAAAACATGAACGTGCAATTGATTGTATTTTAACACCCTGTGCTACTTAGTAGGTACATACTCATGTTTATACAAATAAAATGATCTTTATCTTTATCTTTATCTTTATCTTTATCTGAAACCATTGCCCTATAAGGTTGTACGCTTCGTCATATACCCGTATTCGATGTAACGGACGTTGATTAATGCCCACCCCACCTGATAGCTGTCTGTAATTAGTTTAGATAACGTTATCAGGGACCAACTATCGGCAACTGAATTCAGAGAATTGTATTAATGACATGAAGTTTAGACGTTTATGTTGTAAGTGTTCATTTGTGTTGTTATGTCACTTGAATGCCACTTTAATTTGTGGTAAAAATAGGCTTTGGTTAAAAAATATTGTGTTATAAAAAGTCAGTAACGTATTGACTATCTATATCTTTATTTTTTGTTATTACCTAATTTTCACATTTTAATACTATTTGTTTCACTTTGATTTAACACACCAATGAATACTGTCAAAGACAGATTTTAGGAAACAACAAAAAAGTAACATTATTTTTCGAATGAAGTATATCAAGCTACGATAATTGTAAACAGCGCAATAGTAGAACAAAACAAAAATATTTTAACACGTGGTAACGTATTCTACCTAACATATCATGTTACTTACTACCATTTATTTTTCTTTTATAGTACCATATTATTATTTTCTACATTAAACGTGCTATCCCAGTAATATTACAGTAACAAAAGTAATGTGGAAACGCATGAAGAATAATCGAGGCCAAGCTCGTTAAGAAAAAGCAAATAGAAAACTTAAGAACATTGTTCGTGGTATTGTCTATGTACATAAATAATTGTATCATAACTTGCTGGGCAATTAAGTAAATGTTACTAATGTTTAGTCTTTGTTAGAATTCTCTTGAGATATAGAAGGCCTAATAAAGCGGATTAATTTATTGCTGGAAATGTCAATAATAGTTTTTGTATAACTTAGGTCCTGTAACTACAGCCTCATTAGTACGTACTTTGGAAAGACGAACGCCACAGTAATTTGTATAATAAATAACATACATCGTTATAGTAGTGAATTGCTTTTTTAATAAATCAATTTTACGTAAACAAGAAAAGATGGCAGTCAACACATAAGTACCAATTAAAACTTCTACCCAATACATATTCGTCATACAATCGAGCATTTCCTTTGAAACATATTATATTCAGAATTAAAACAGCTATAGATCCATTTTAGTCCACATTCGTACAAATAGATGGCGCTCTCCAAAACAGTTAAAAAAGAACGTCAAAGGATGCATTCATAACGGTTTCGTAGAACCTCTATCAAATCCACAAGAGATTTAATTGTACTGTACACATAACACACCCTACTCCATAGGGAACAATAATTATAGAATGTTTATTACAGTACTAGATATAATAAACCGGCTCTCAGAAGGACTAAAAGTTACACGTGCAGAAAGAATATGTCCCAGTTCCCCTTACTAATGAGCACGCGTGCTATCTTCAGGGATGTGGACCTTAAACTCAAGAATATTATGCAAGGTATTTTATGTGGTTGAACTTTTAAACTTTTACTGCTTCTATCAGGTTTTATTAACTGTTATTTCAGTCGATGTTTTATCTGTTAATTCAAAAGTATATTATGGGAAAGGTAAGTTGACTCGAGTTTGTCGCAAGTTAATATGTGCACAGAAAATCGAACGTTTTTATGGTTTTAAGGGAATAGTCACTATGCCTAAATAACTGTAAAGCGTGAACAAGCCTAGGTATTATTAACCCAAAAGATACATTATTTAAAAAGTGCCGACGATCCAAATACTTGCAATTCATTTAAAATATATAATTGAATCATAAATGCCACAAGATTGTAATAAAATTAAATTTACTTACGAGATACTCAAAGTAAATAATGTAAACGCGACAATCTGAATTGTTAATATTTTGTTTGTAAAATTGAAAATTTCGAAGTTTGCTCAATTAATTCGTTAAAAAGACAAATAAGAAATGGAATTAGTTATGCCAATAGAACGAAGGCTGTGCTATTTGCATGTTAAATGGATTGTTAAAATTAATTACCTTGTTAAGTTTTTAAGTACTTAAAGCTTTCTTATTACATTCTCAACTGTTGTTTTATTGTTATTAAAATTTTGTGATTAATTGTTTTAGGCTGATTAAATTGATCTTTCAATTTTATGAGTCTAACTACCAACTTAGATATATGGAGTTCCCATAAAAATAAATATCCTTAATTAGGATTTATTCACTACTTTTATCTGTTAAAATTTTTATTTGTACAATACAAATTTGGATGGCAAAATTTTATAGAGCTTTAAAATGAAAACTTTCTTTAATCCAAATATAACTTGAAATATCCACTTCGATGTATATTAATTAAATTGATTATACATAATTGTTATTAGGAACTATGAAATTTATTCACAACTGTCGGGCCATGAAATTGAGAACCTACTTCTTTTTAGTCGGTTAAAAATTGTTTAACGTATCCAACATTTGATCACAATATAACAATTAATCCGATTATGTAATCCCTCGCTTGACTTCCGAAGCTTCTGTGCTCCACCAAAGATAAGGGATGCTTATTTGCATAAAACAATTATTAATTATGTCTCATGGGTCGCAACTATTAGGTTAGAATACCAAACATACGTACTATATTATAAACTACAGGGTGTTAAGAAAACCCTGTCTGATCCGTGAAGCTGTTGTTAGGCGACGTCAGATAGTATTTTTTTTTATTAGCCTACTTTAGATCCGACTGCTGGGCAAAGGCCTCCCCTTTCTTCTTTCAAACCTCTCTGTTCTTGGCGATAGTATTTACGTAAAAAAATGAAAATGTAATAAGCAAAAAAATTTTTTTTCTTAAAATCGAAAGAGTTTTACGGGCATCATGTCATGTGCTTGCCAAATGATCAAACAAAAGGTCGCAATTATACTGGCGAAACATGGTAAAATATTTTTCTTTAAAAAATGTTTAAACCAAAATTCATTATAATTGTTACTATCATGAATATACTAAATTTGATATCATTTGGGCATGTGATTGTGAACCCTATGTCACCCTTTCATGTCGGACAGAGTATTCTTAACATCCTGTATTGCGTACTATATTCTACGGATAGTTATGTAAATTTTATTAATTAAGGTGACACGATCGTTTGGAGTTACGCCATTTTGATTAGGAATTAGTTTTACTTGGCCTTAAGTTAGTTGGATTATTGATGTGACAAGTAACATTGAACTTAGAAGTGTTAAGCCGTTTAAGCGTTGGTGCGTTCTTAATTAGTCTGGTGTAAAAATAGGTCGTTTTATAGATTAATGACGTAAAAAATCGCGAAGGATATTCGTCGTTGTAACCTTTTATAAGAAAAGGTGTTGTTAAATATAAATATCAAATTCATCTAGTTAACTCAAATTCAATTCTTTATTGCATAGTATAATGTTACATAGGTCAATACAGTAAGTTAACAGCTCATTATGGAAACTGTCGGGCACAACACAAGTAAGTTAAAAGGTATTGTTTCTTTTCTTCATTTTATAACATTTCATAAAATATAACTCAAGTGTTTCCACTTTTCTAGTAGTCTAGCAATTTAAAAATGTAGCTACATTTGTCCGTAAACTAAAGTGGCTGTGAAAAATATAAATGTATATTACAAAGAGCGAACCGTTCCCATAACTCAATCAATTTGTACCCGGAACTCCTAACCGCGCGACCGACACTCTGTCAAAGAGAATTTATCATTTAACTATTTTTAACATTAATTACCATTATGAATGCCAACTAGAATCCGCGAAATTAATATTCAACCGAAATACGGACAGTTCAATTTTAAACTCTTTCAACTTTGGCCATTATTCATGGAGGCACCATGTTTCAAACTCGGCTTGTCGGTTTTCCATACAAAAAAGTTCCACGAAAATACGAGCTGTGTAATAAGAGAATTGTTAAAATGAATGATGAAAAACCGTATCAAATATTTTTTATGTTTCAAGTTCAGTCTAGCGAATGTGCATTTTTGAAGCCCTTTGTTTTGTGCAACGTTTTAAATGTCATGACACTAACGTATTACTGAATCTATACCCTATATAAATATGTTAAAGTTAGAGGACTTTTTCAGTTTATTTTTATGGCTTTTGTAGGTAATGCGTGTGTCACAACAATTTCAGTTATAAATACATTGTCCTATTTCTGCAAATTAGTCTTCCATTACTTAAGTAACTACTTCATTATGTTAGAATACAGCTAACTTAAGAATACCTACAATATAGGTTACTGAAGCTAGCTTACGCTAACCAAAGCAGTCCAAACTAAAATAATAATAATTATTATTATTTTCAGCCATTTTCGTCCCACTGCAGGGCAAAGGCCTGATTAAATTAAAAGAATAACTAATTTATAATATATTGATGTTATACCATAATACCGTTTGATAAAAATATAGAGTACACTGTAAGTGGTAATTCTATTTATAATTCTTATCAAGTGTTCAGAGGAAACACGACGACAAATATAGAAAATAAATAATTCTATACTTAGTTACCAAAATAATGGTGAGCAAATACGAACGGACCTAAAATAATATTATTCTCCGCCCGTCAATTGTTTCACGAAACATGCAGGTTCAAGGACTTTAGCCATACTTTACTGAATAAGCCTTATTTATCTTTTTTTTTATAAGAGGCTCTTTTATTTAAAAGTGTGATTTGTTCTTCAACTGCAAATATTTTAACCGGTTACAAGTTACTTATTTTATTTACTTCCTCATTTACAACAAAATGTAACTAAGTTTATTTACACAAATATAAAAAAGTGTATAATATCGAATGAAAAAAAATAGGTAATAAACCAAATAAATCTTTTAATAACTAAAACAGTAAGTAATAATAGATTGTATTACTTACTATTTTAGTTATTAAAAGATAAAAATAATAACCTTTTTTTTTACAAACATTTCGACACCTTTGCATGTATCATGCAGGTATCATGGCCACATAAAATCCATCAAAGTAGTTTTATTTCAATTTTTAACATTCATCTTAACCTCAGAAATCCATTATAATAGTTTTATAAGATTCTTTGACAATAATAAAGGCTGATTTGGCAAAGATACATACATATGTTTAATCATAATGATCCTCTTTAATATGTATCAGTTTCAGTTAGAATCCTTGTAAGTAAATGTATGGGATTACTTCCCCCACGTAATATGTTAACTAAGATTAGCCAATTATCGGCAAATGAACTGTCTGGAATCCAATAACGTATTTAATTATATCAATTTACATAATTTATATAAAACGTAGGACTTCTAATATAAATTCGTATTAATTTCCAAGACTTGGTTATTTATGAAGTTATTTTATAATACAGATTAGTTTTCTGAGAACTACAATATTGTTTGACGGGCCTGTTCATCTAGTGGCTAGTGACCCTGACTGCTATATTGAAGGGTGGGTTCGATTCCTATCCAAGACAAAAACCTTTGTGTGATTAGCGTAATGTTTTTTTCTGTGTCTGGGTTTAATTTATCTATAACATGTAGGTATTTAGAAATATATTATTATATGTATTTTCATCAGTTGTCTGGTTAACATAACACAGCTCTGCTTAGCTTGGGATCAGATAACCGTGTGTGAGCTGTCCCGGAAAACATTATATTATTGTTTTATCTATAAAGATAAATTCTGTAAAGAAACGTTGCCTTTTTATTCGAAAACCTTGCGTTTCCTCTTAAGATCCCATCTTGATGTATCGCCCTTGATCTTAGTCTCACAACAAAGAATCAATTTCTATAGGGCCATTGTTTTTTCTAAGAGCCCGTGAAGACAGGGTCACCTTGGTTATAAGGTCACAAACTTTACACATATTGTTTGTAGTAAGAATTTGTGACCTCTGCTCTACCTTAAAGTATACAGGGTATAACAGTATAAAGGTAATACCTAACTTAGACAACCCAATCAGTATGTATTAGTTTATGAAATTATACGTGAGAAAAACATCCATAATTAATTTAATTAAAAATCATTAGATTTGGTATAGTGATTTTATACAAATTAGTTATGCTTACTAAACGTGAAAAGTTTAGGCGAAGGCGGCTCAAAAGATTTCAGTAAAAAATTAACTCCTACCTATTTTTATTGACAGAAATAGACTCAGAAGCCCATTTTAAATGTATCACGATGTATATTATTTCAAGGAACAGAATAGAAGACTACATAAGTTTATGTACTTATGAAGTCTGAAAAAGCGTCTAAAACAACAGGCTTATTAATAAACCTCAGCCTTGTCTGCGGTTTCAAACGCTTTTTACTTCTTAACATTTTAGCGGTTTATTGGTCAATAACCATTTTCAAAAGATGGTCCAACGAAGGCAAATCAATTTTTGTAATCGAACCAAAAGTTCATATCACCAACATTTCCATCTTCTGATATTAGTATAAAAACAAGGATTGTTACTAACATTTACTATAAAATCAAAATGTCTGAGAATGTCTTTATAGTTTATCTAAAGCTTTAGGCAAAGAATAATAAGATCATTTCAAATAAGTTACATTCAGGAGAATGACTGCAATTTTTCAAGAAACTCTCAATATATATTTTTGCTTTCATAGTACGTTAACCTTTCCATATAATAATCATCTGTATACACTTTGGCTTTACACAACTTTATTTCAACGTCAGAAAAATAAAATATAGTATTTACTCGCAGATAAAACTGTCATTATTATTGGCAAAAATCATCAACAGAATTCACAATATTAAATGCATGAAAGGACGGACTTTATAAAACCATAAATTATTATTATTGAATATACAGTAGCATCATACTTAAAATAGGTAATAGGGTAAGTTATTGAAAAGCCCGTTATTAATGTAGTAAAATAGACTTAATAGTTATTTTCCCTTCCTACCTAAACCTTCATAAAATAATTGACAAAAGTTACTGCATCGACGTCACAAAGTCATTACAATTAAGCAACAGTACGCAAAGCTTAATTTCAAATTAGTATAATTTCAAATCCATTCCAAACCGGCGAGATACGAACTTATATAAAAAAATCATTACTAAACAAAAGCTGAACAGTGCTTAAACGATTCCGCAACTGTACTTAAAGGTGCTTATAATCTGTAACTTGAACGACGTAGATAGAGATATCTTAAAACAAGGTTCGTAATCAGCTTAGCGCAAGCACTATTGGACTTATCTTCACGGCAGCGGGTGGCTCTCCGCAGGGACCGTCAAATATTTCACATTTTCAGCTTCAGTACCATCCAGTCGTCACTGAAACGTCGAGGGTGTAGGACGTCGGTGCGGCTCGGGAGCAACGCCCGCACTCCGCTCGAAAAAATATCTCGAAAATCGACATCCAAAGTTTATTTAACGCGCTTGCTTTTTAAACACTTTTATGTGGTTTTAATCCAAAGTGGACTCAAACTTTGTTAAATTTGATTTTAGGTCAAAATTTTAGTGTTTCTAAAGTGATGGTGCAGAGTTATATGTTGACTATGTTGAAACATCAGAGTGGTAAGTGGGAAAAGCAATTAACCTAGTGACTACGGAAAATACGACACTCGGTTTTATACTTCAAAACCCTTATATTTATTTTTTGAACCGGCTCAAAGCAATCTATGTTTAGGGTTCACGCCCTTTCACTTTGCTTTAGAAAAGGGCTGTCACAGTTTCGAAAATAGAGTACAAAATATATTGAAGGAAGAAAAACGAATTACAATGTCAAAATAAGACGATTCGTGTTCCGTTCAGGAAAGATAACGAAATAAAACTTTCATCCAAGTTTGTCCGAAGGGTTCTGTACACTTGAGTGATTCGTCAACGTAACAAAGTGGAACCCGAGATTGACAGAGAAGAAATTTTCGGACTAATTTTTCACTTTAATCACAACGGAAGCGTTTGTTAGCAAAGGTTTTAATTCGCTTTTTTATGTCATCTCGACTCAAGTAATAAAATTAACAACCCTATTCCTTTTACGGATCGAGAATTCAAATGCTTTGATTAAATGTTTTCAGTGACATTGTTTTTGGAATGATTCTTTATTTTTAACAAATATTTTTTTACGAGATTCTGAAAATGTTTACTGTGACAGCTTTTTAATTAATTTTGACAAGGATTACGCTGTATAGAACCGTATGTCTATACGACACATTATGTCGACCAAATAGGCACTATGATAAGTGAAAGTTAAAACCAAGAACATAGCTTAAATTATTTAGTTTTAATTGCATGCGATCGTCGCACAGCTAGAATTAGGGGATCGGGTCCACAAAAAGTTCCATCCTTAAATTTATTAGCCACCAAATTTCACAAAAGATAAGAAGTGAGATACCCATAAATGAAATCCATGACTTCGTTACAACAACACTTAATATTTCTTACTGCTACATAATTGGTTTAACTTTTCTTTAGCGCTTGCCACCCGCCGTGAAAGGTCTTCGTAAAGCAATTTTCTGTTTCGAAATATCGTGAAATATTTCCTTGAGACAATAGCTGAGTTTCACTTAAAGCTTATTGGGCTTCCAGAAATAATACTGGTTTGATGTTTGTATTATTGTAGGGCTCTTAATAAGACACAATATACGTTGAAATTGAAATCTTGCCAATAGATCTGTCTTGAGTCTTACGTTTCGGTAAATAAATTATGTGGAGCTTGAAACGAAAACATGTTCAATGAAATGAAGATATTGCCCGAATAGTGATAAATTGAAAGCTTGTTGTGTTATCAAATACAAATTTATAATTTCTTTTTATATTTTTATCTATGTAAGTATCTTTATGGATATAGAATTAACAATTAAATTTATTGGGTGTACATTGGTACACCTCTGCCTACCCCTTCGGGGATACAGGCGTGATGATATGTTATGTTAATTAAATTTATTCTGAGTGATTAGAACCACTTGTAAAGATGGATTTGTATTAACTGCTTAATACAGTATTAAAGAATTATGAAACCATTATTTTTAAATAAAATTATATATAAGAAATTTCCCTTCTCTTGAATATGAAATTTGAAGTTTTTTTATATTTCATTTACCGCAAATAAACAAAAATCTACATTATATTACAATAATATTGACATCGAATTCTATCATTATATTCTATAACTTAAAGAACAAACAGAAAAAGAGTGTTTCAGTAGGTATTTATTAGTTAGGAGTTTTTAGTTAATTCAGTACGCGAACAAAGTTTTCCCTGGCTGTTAGCTCTAACTACTTGTACGTGCCGCCGAGTTTTCTAATAGAAATAGCTATGACCTACGTATCTAGACCACTTTTTTTAAACCTCCTTTTTAACCTCCGAAGGTGTACTAAGTTTAACGTATGTAATTTTGTGTGTCTAAGTCCCATTGCTTCTGAATGGGTAGACCGATTTTGATAACTATAATTTTTAGAAAAATAATAATCATTAGTGATAAAAATTTAGTAGGTACTTTTGAAACGTTAAACCAATAAGATTATTAGCTGAACGCGAATGATAGACATTGAAATAAATTTAACTTTTACGGATTATAGTATATATTTAAAACTAAAACCTAGGTATATATACCGCGATGGAATCTGTATATTTAATGATATTGTAAGTTAAATAATAAGTTATTTACCTATAGGTTTAAGAACCAATGACAAAACATAAACCGATACTAAAACGTTTAATCATTTTACCTAGATACCTACGCCGTTAGGAGAAATGCGTAGAGCATTAATATTAATTTGGATAATGGTTTCCTGATTAATGTTGACTTAAACATGAGATAAGCAAATTTAAATGGAGGCGGTATTTGATCCTAATTCTAGGAATATAATCTTTAAAAATAATCAGCCGTAGGTACGCCGTACCGTGTCTCTTTGTTAAGCAAAAATAATAGTGAAAGGCCATTATTTAAAAGTAATAAAATCAAATCTTTTTATCGTTCTAATTTATAATTGATACAAGTTACAAGTAGAGAATACCTACTGTACTAGTGGTAGGTTTTTATATATTTAAATAACAATGCAGAAGTTTATAAAAGTAATAAAGATATTTACAATACATTAAACATGGACATTTTAATAATGTATTCGGTACCGAATTGCCGATGTAATTTTCAGATGTTTTAATTAATTAATTTACAGAAAGTAGGCTATCATATTTAATATTCATGGCCTCTTGTGAATCAGAGAACACATAAAAATATAAAAAAAATACCCAAAAATTGGAACAATAAATATACATTTCTCAATTAAAACTCGGCACAGCGGAAATTTTGCGTGGGGAACAATTGGCAACTCCGAATCGTATTGCCAGATACAAAAATAAAATGGAGACAATAAAAAGTCTGGCAACAAATCACGACGAAGGATGCGTAAACGTTGTCAGTGGATACAAAACAATGTTCTTTGTGAACTATTACGAGAATTAACCGGGGACTTACCGATGTCGGTTTAATGTAAACGACCTTTTTTTCCCGAATTTTGGAGCGACTCCATGCTGATATGGGTTTGGGAATAAAATAGAGTGGTTTTAGTGGAATCGCGAAAGTATTATGAATATGTTGACTTTTCAATTTATGGCTACCGTTGAATTTGGAGCATGGTTTTTATCTTGATATTTTTGTCTGACGGGCCTGTTGGTCTAGTGGTTAGTTATCCTGACTGCTGTACTGGAGATCGTGGGTTCGATTCCCACCCGGCACAAATGTTTGTGTGATGAGCACGATCATATTTTGTTCGGTGTCTGGATGTAATTTATCTATAATATGTATGTATTTAGAAATATATAAGTATGTTTATCAGTTGTCTGGTTACCATAACACAAGCTCTGCTCTCTTAGCTTGGGATCAGACAACCGTGTGTGAGATGTCCCGGAATATTATTATTATATTTTTGTCTGTTTCTTTGTATTTTGATCTCGGTTACCGGTAGTAGATTACGGAGTCAGCGAGATGCAAACTTAATCTCATAAAACAATTTTATTTGAATTTTACAATGTCGATATTGCAACTAGTTTTAGCTTACCGCAGTAGATCTTTTATCGACAGTCTTGCCAAGTGATTTTCGGATTCTACGTTTTCTATATTAAACTTTGGCATACTAAACTATTCCGTATACTCTCCCAATATACTTGCTTTACTAAGTCAACGAATTGATAAAAGTTTTAAGTAAATCTAGTATTCCTGTCAATATGCAATAGAAATGTATTATGACGAGATTTATTGCAGCATTTTATTGAACAATTTTCGATTTCGTTATCTCATTGTTAGTAGCTTCAATTAGATAAAATTTTGACGAAGTTTCATTAAATCTTACTACAAAAGCAGTCATATTCTAGACTAAGGTAAACAAGCTATTTTCAGTTACGTGATCTTCAACAAAGATGAAAATGCTTTTGAGAGATATCAAGAGATAGACATTAAGATCGTACTTAAATGAAGTCTATTTAAATAAAGCAGCCTTGTTATTAGACGAAATGCTAATGACTGGATGAAACAATAAAAACTATTTGTTGAAGCATAAGCAGTATTTATTGTATTATAAGCAAAAAAGTTTGTTCTGCCTGGTAATTATGACGATTACTCTCTTTCGTGTTAAGCTACGTAATTAGGCAAAACTTAGGTATATAAAAGATAATGTAGCTAGTTTTTTTTACGAATATTTAGGAGTAGAAAGATGTTCGTATTACGAAGTTTGTTGGTAACTAGCGATTTTTCATGTTTACTCAAATGTAATATTTTGGGGACATAATTATAAGGTACGAATTATTTAAATATTGCAAAAATAGTTATACATTCTTCTAGTTCTACATTACATGGGTCTAATATCGAACTCTCCTATAATTTTTAGGTAGATATATTATGAAATGTATAGCATGAAATGGCTTGCCGGTTCTTCTCCACTGGAATGACATATTAGAACCTGCAACTAACTAGTCATGTAACGTTTTAAAAGAGCTTTTAAAGAAAAACTTTAAATAAAATATTATGATTTAATTTTCGAGGAATTAACAGTAACGATTAAAAATATGTATAGACACCGCAAAAGGGTTAAGGTTTTCAATAATATCTTCATAACACGTTTAACAATATAAATTTAGATTTATTATTGATGTAGAGGGTAATAAAAATTGGAGAGTGTGTACTTTGGGTATATTTTTTTAATAAATTGTTTCTTTATTTTCTGCTGAAGAACTAGTCTCACCAGCTTAACTTACATTGTTGACGTACCCAACTAAAACGCTCTGCACGAGAATTGATCGTTGAGTTTGCTACAGGAAGCAGACTAAGCTCCTTTACAATATCAACTTCGTTAGACGATAACAGTTAGGTACAAGCCCGTTTCCACAGGATTTTGGGTTTGTATCCTCTAACTTCCTCTTCAAGTTTAATCATATTTAACGAGTCGTGAATAAGTAATTTCTTAAGGTATCTCTGAGGCTTAGTTTGTGTTTATTTGCTTTTGTGTGAATGAGGATTAAAGGGTTATTTGACGCTTTATTGGTTAAATTGCGTGGGTAAGTGGTGTTTTGTATCAAAATGTTGCGGTTTCTATGTTTGTGTATTTATAATAATGAGCAGTAATACTTTGTTGTGATGATGTGGTAGAATTAATTTATTAATTGATTTCGGTGTGATTATTATGGTAGAAAGATTTTGATGCTTATGTGCATCATATAAAGAACAATCTAAGTGCTTAAGCGATGAATATAATAAGAATGTGCTACACTTTTTGAATCAGGGCAATAAATTTAATTTCCTCAAAATTTTACAACGATAACTTAAGAAATATAAATTTTAGTAACTATCAATACAGTTATACTTCTATGCACGTATGTACAAAAGTCAGCGTTCTCTATAATAGGGATCGTCTTCTATATAAACGGTGCGGGTCAATCGAGGGATCTGCACCTGAACTCGCAATAATTCAGCTAGCTGGCAAGATTGAATGCCGACCCAACATAGTTGGGACCAGTTTGAAGCAATTGTGGATCTGTTACGTCTATCACTCCTATATCATAGTGTGACAGGTTTCGAGAATATGTTGCTTATGAACATCAGAAATATTACAAGCTCTTAAACTATTTTAATCAGATAGATCTAAATTAGAAGTCAGTTGCTCTTTAGTCTTAACACACTGTAATTAAGCGTCTATGTAAAGTTTGGTAATTTAAATATCAGATTACTTTTAACTAGCGATTAAAACCTTCACTTTAAATCTATGGTTGCCGTCTTACTTTCTGTAACTTTATTTTAACACAATTTTAAGAAACTTAGACGTAGAAAGACATGACTTCGAGAAAAGGTTCTCCAGTATAAAATTCTGGTGATAAGAAACCTTAACATAGTCCATATTGGCATTCAGTAAAATGGAATATCTACCTTCTAAAATATCCTGAAGCTCAAAAGCTGCAAAGTGTCTATTTAAGATAGCGAGGTGCCTTTTGATAATAACATGCAACTTGCAATGTTTGCTAGAAAATTTTCGTTTTTAAAGGATGTAAGCGAGTACACAGCAGTTTAAATAATTTTATATAAAGGTGTAATGTGTTCATTAATAATATGTGATAATAAAAATTAAAGAGTTTTAGTATTATTGATTAATTTAATAAATAAAATATATAAAGAAAATATTTAATCTTAATAACACACAATTAAATCTAATATAAGAACAAACTCCAACTATACTAAAATTAAAACTTACATAAATAAAAACTAAACGGCGTCAAAGAACTCATCGTCATCCTTGTCAATGGCGGGGAACGTGCCCAGAAGGCTGGCTGCATTGCCACGTTGAATGGCTATGCCGATTCTCTGTGCAAGGAACAAACCAGCCCTCTGATCACGAGTAGATTCTACCAAACGTTTGGAAAGTTCTTTGAAAAGATTTCGTGCGCTCGGGCCCCATGACCCGAGCGTTTCAACTCCAAACGGCTCGAAAATATAATCACCCACAATGTTATTATACTTCCGCCGCTTAAGGGTCTCCGCAGCTCCAGCAGCAGCGCCAGGAGAGGCTGCTGAACTTAGAACGTGGGACGGCGCAAGGGTGTCGACGCACGTTGCGTCCCACACCAAAGGCCGACCCAATTTCCAAGGCAGCAATGACATACCGTCAGGTCTCTTGCCATCGCCGCGCACCAAACCATTGGGTTCCAAAACAGCTGGTACACCGGCGGTATAAAGAATAAATATAAAAATAAATTGCTGAAATCACTGTAAAAAATATTTCCTAGTAAAAAAATATGTTGATATTATTATTAATCTGGCAACGTCGATTTATGTTAAAATAACGAAGAACAGAATAAATATGATATCAGTCGTCATTATCATCTTTTATACAGACCGCATTAAATGAATTTAAAGAATGCAATAATACTGGTATCATTTGTATTCAGTTGCACGGTTTTTAAAAGGAATATTTTTCATGTGTTTTATTCTTCGAGGCAAATTTTTTTGTTCATAAATATGTAAGGCAAGTATTTTTTATTCATATGTAGTGTATTTTTATTATGAAAATTACTGAGTTACTGAAAATGATGTTACTGAATTTTATTTAATATTCTATTAAAATCCTTTATATGAGTCGCAAATCAATATCAATAAAAACGAGCAAAAAAAAAATGTTTTTGAAACGAAACCTAATCGGTGCGGTCACCAATCAATCAATCAATCACGGACAGGGATAATGTGGACATACCCTGACGACCGTTTATTGTATTGACATTTGCTTTGTAGAGAATACTTAATGATGATTTATCTGTTTGATCATAATTTACGGAATATTGAGTATTTTTGGTAATTAAACATACATAGGTTCTGATGTTTTTCACACCCATTCACATCAATCTAAACATCACAGCGCAATTGCTAATTCTAGTCTTTAAAAAATACTGATAACTGTAACAGTTAAAAAGTAAATGAAAAACATTAGTAACATAGAAAACGACCTTTCCAAACAATGTAACGCATAACACGTCATAACGTCATGGAAAGTTTAAACAAACTTTCCACTACGTACAAACAGACGAAACCAAACTTTTAATTTGGTAACTAAACCGAATGGCCGATGTTTTCGGTTGCTAACCAACAAATGAACTTGCGATAAGCTGCAGTATCTATTATCATGGCGCCCAGCAAACCTGTTCGGGGTACAAATCCCGATAGCTAGGATAATCTCTGAAATTGCTGGCAGTTATCCCTAGATCCCATACAAGGCTGCTTATGTAATTATTTGCACCCACAGGATTAAAAATACGGTAATGTACACCGAAACCGGGTAGAGTACCGTTATTGCTGTTTTAACTGATTCGGGCGAATGTTCTTTATTTAAATGGTTTGATTACTGTGTGTGTAGTAAATGTAAACATGCTCGTTTATCTTTTTATTTTGGTAGTATGTGGACTGGCCTGTTTTTCTTGAGGTTTAACTTGGTTAAACGAGGTTGACTTCATCTAGCTTAAGAAGACATTTTGAAAGTGATTTATATTATAGTCCTACTTGCAAGAATAAACTATTTCATTTCATGACTTTACGAATTGGTTAAAACCTCTTTCGGGAAGTGTTAATAGAAAGTCCTGTAAAATTTTGGGCATAGAAAATAATTTACTTTCTAGTAAAAAAATATTTAGTTAATTTATGTTAATTAAATAAGTATAGAACACAGGCAGTGAAGCTACGTTATCCAAGGCACGACTGTATAAAAATGTCTTCAATTTCTTTGGTACTAGCAAAATAAGGTTCTAATTTGACAAATTACGATATTCTCTGATCCATCAAATATTTTAATTATAAATTAGGTCGCCGGCAATGTTAAAAGAGACTCGATAATATTATTATCAAGTGGTTTCATCTCGAAATTATCTCGCCATGAATTTCGTTACTTCAGCTAATTACTTATTCAACATTTTCAATTAAAATGTCAGATTCTACCTTATTCCCAATTCGCGTTCTGCTTCATTAGTATGCTAATTGTTATCTTAATACTTTGGCTTCTGGGAAATAAAATAAAATAATTGTTTTCTGAAACTACGCTAATTAATTTGATTGACGATTTGCTGACTTGTTCCGGGTTTTAGATGATTTCGATTTTCTTACTTAATTTTTTTTTTCACATTTGTAAAGTGTTTGTTTCCAGTTGAGTGTTCATGAAAGTAACGTAGTTATTGAGAGGACTAATTTGATCCAAAATTTTATTTTAGCTTTTTTTTATTTAATGTAATCTACAAAAGTACTACCTTGGCGTAATATTAGAAAAATATTATATTTGTAATTACCACATTCACCTACGTTGTTACTCTTTCCAAAATATAGCGATGAAATCTCAATAGGTATGTTCCAACATTAGTAACACCTCATTAGATACTCATTAGTGCCTCTCCTCAACTCAGGACTGATAAAGCCGGCTGTTTGATTGAAGCAAGCGCTAATTGTTTACATGTGTAGGTGATTACAAATCAGCGCGATTAGGTAAGATCTCCAATATATAATGACAATTGTCGAACTAATTACACCATAATCCGTAATTAATATTGGAAGTTAGAGCAAACATAATTGTGTGCTTTACAATAATAATGTATTAGATGCATTGTTGTGAGCATCAACATTTAGTAGGTGACTAGATAACAGTCGACTAGGTGCTTTGTTTCTGCAAATTAATTTTGAATGGGACTGCGACTGACTTCATTTCACTTCCCTTTATTAGGCTATTGTCTTGTCATTGTTTAGCTACCTTTCAAGGTATATTACATGTAATTATGTGATTGGCATTTAGTTTAGATAAATTACCCTTATACCTATGCTTCTAATTTGGTTAAATATTTAGATTATTTAGGGCCGGTTTTTAACAGTTATTTTATACAACATATGACAGCAGTAAATGTTATGTCCCGAATAAAAAATATATTGCGTAGGAAAAGCTGGCCCTTAATCAGTTAAATATTTGTCCTGTAATCTAGCATATAAGCCTTTACCTTTTATCTTCGCTCTAACTACATAATAACCTACTCTATCCAATCAAAGAACATCACCTAAGCCCCAATACTTTCTTAAAATGTAAATGATCTACGAAAACTTCTTAATTAAATACCTCTGTAGGAACACGTTGCGAATACCAAAGCTCTTCAATTTAAACCCAGTTTAGGCACGCCCACGTGTTCTAATCTAGGAACGTCTTGAGACCCCGCTGGTGCCAGTTTCTCAGGTCTTGACTCTTCAAAGTGACGTCGGGTCCACTTGCTTTGAATTTATTTAGTACAGTAGCTGTCAGCTGAACTTTCTACCGCAGTTTTGAAAAATGAGGCCACTAAGGTTAACGTTTTTGTAAATATCTGGGTGTAATAAGTAAAAAAGATAATGCATGCAATTTTCACGTTTCCTTATTTGCTTTGTTTAAACTAGTGTAGATAGATAATAGGAAATTTTTAATGTAATTCTGTTATTCGTTTGAGGTGTACTGTATTAAAAATCCACGGAAAAGGTTTTCAATAACACCTCAATGTAATTTAAAGTAAAATATTTTCCAAAACCGTTAAGTGTTTTTTTCTTTTCTCAAATTATCATTACTATTTTGTTATTTCCTTATACACACATTCGTTTAAAATACTAGTTAATGGAAATAAATATAATATAATCCATCACTGTCTTATCTAGCTTGTCACTGTTATTAATATTTTCATGTTTCTCTGTGGTAAAATTTATAGTTGTTTTAAGTTTACAGCGTCTATTTTATTACGTCCACTTCTCATATGGTATCAAGAAAATTTATGATACCTATCTTACAAAACTTCCCCAAAGGAAACTTAAAACTACAGTCACAAATACATATCCAATTTATGTTTGCCGCAAGCTATTATTATTGTTGCAAAGAATACGAAAAGTATCGGTTATTACAATTTTACTTTTATAAAGTTAAATCTAAAACTTCTTGTCTGTATTAATCTAAAAAACAAGATAACAGAGTATATCAACGTCTTGGATCCATTATCACGCGGATGACAAACACCCGAAGGCAGCAACTATAAATTATTATTCTTACATTTTTAAGATATAATTTTATGATAAAAAGCGATAACTATCCCTTAACAATATAATAGTCTAACAAACGTAAAAAAAAATATCACAGACTTTTGGTAAATACCTATCGTTGTATCCTTCCAACTTGGTCCACAATAACACTCATCGCTAACCATAGTTAATTTGTGAAACACAATTTAATTAACAAGAGCATTATTAAGCATGAAATTTTCATAACTCCCCAAAGTTATTAGGCAACGTTTGCGTCACATCTTTGAAGGTTTCTCTTTGTGACAATACATTCGTGTTGATTTCAGGTGTGCTCAGATTTACCCGCTTTTAATTAAGCCTCTAAGTTTGCTCAGCCTTAATATATTATAGTAATAATGAATATAATCTCCACGTTTACTTAGCGAGAGAAGAATTAAATTAAGCCACATTTCGCGGATGTAAATTGTGGATAAATATTGTAAGGGTTAGCAAGCTGTTAATCTTTGTAAGTGAGTGTGTGGCGAAATATATTTGAGTCTTATTTAAATTGTTCTGACGTATTATTATTTTGGTTTATAATTACGAGTTAGGTGTTTTCAGTTTAAGAATAAAAACATTTAAAACTATTCATAAACAAAAAGAAAATGTCACATTCCTAATTGGTAACACATACAAAAAAAAAGGAAAGGACTCAAAAAACCAACATGGGACTACCTCTGAAACCCTATGAAATCGATCCACAATACTGTTATTAGATAATAAACATACCAAAAATAAAATAACAATCGAATTTTGAACCTCCTTTTATCGTAGTCTGTTAAAAATCACATACAAAATTAAGTTTTACAGCTAGCTGCACAACTAAAACTTGCAAATTCGACCACGTTTAGTGTTTCAGAAGTTTGCTTGCTATTCCCAAGAGCTACCGGCGCTAGCCCGTCAACGCTGCATACAAACTCAGTGAAACATAAAGCAGGCACTTTGAAATCGTTCGTGGCCAACACAATACATTTAGTAGTAGATAGGTATTCTGAAAGGATCAATGCTCTTTGCTGTTTGATTGAAATAAAGATATAGCTAGTTTTGATATCTTGAAATTTGGTCTACAATTGACGGAGTAATAGGTAAACGAAAATTAAAAAATACATTGAAT
The DNA here is from genome assembly GCA_905146925.1 of Autographa gamma. Classification (NCBI taxonomy): domain Eukaryota; kingdom Metazoa; phylum Arthropoda; class Insecta; order Lepidoptera; family Noctuidae; genus Autographa; species Autographa gamma. The sequence goes on from LR989858.1 coordinate 7,894,278, forward strand.
GACAGACCTTAACCCTAGAACCTTTTCCATTTTCGAAGTCGTCAAAAACTTGACAATCTAGTTGTACAATGGAAAAGGTCTTATTGGGGTACTAGCCCTATTAGATTATTATTATATACGATATCTTTACAATTATTGAGTAAATACTTTTTAGAAAAATCCTAGAGTAGTAGTTAGAAAAAGATTTACTACCAAAGTCAACTTGAAAAAGTTACTCACAGCTGTCGAATTTACTATCGCTTTCAGAATATTTAATAACACTAAAGGAAGCAACACATTTAGTGCAAGAAGAGTACTTGGCAGAGCACGGCTAGTGACATCGATGTTAACACATAAGACTTGCAAGCAAGTCTATGTGCATTGGTTTGTCGTGGAGACTTTTCTTAAGGCTTAGATCGCAGATAGCGCAGAGCTTACGATAGCGTATCTCGACTTTGTGGTATAATCTTTTGGTCACTGTTACTTGTTTACACAAAGGAAAAGAGTATTTGTTGGGCTTTCAGTCCTTATGTAGTAAGTAAAAGATCTTGTTGACTAGAAAATAATCTACTATTTTAACGTTCTTACAATTTATTTTAATCAGTATATACTTATAGGTTAAGATTATTAAGTAAAGAAATTGTAACATAACATTTTGTTCTTGTACACGCAAACACAATTATTTACAAAAGCAATTATTGTATTTACATACATAGTCTAATTCTAAACTAAAAACAGTTTACTCCAAATGAAAATGAAAGCAGAAATCGTGTTTATTTATGAATTTATTCATAGAAAGCAAACCCAACTATCAATTCATACCTGTTGAAAGATAATTCAAAAGTGATAACACGGGCAGTTTATCTCGACGATCTTAAATATTTATGAGCAGAACCAGTAGGTAGGTATATGTAGTTGGGTCGCGGCGTGATTACAGTCGTTTGGCCCTCTATTAGAGAGGCCCTTTAATGAACACCCATATAATACCACCTTCAAAAGACAAGACAAATGAAAGTCCCAGGTGTATGGTTTTTTTTCCGGAAACGCTTTTTCAATCGGCTCAAATTAGATTTGCCTTTAAATTCCGACTGTAAGCGTGGGGAATGGATTTTTATTACTTGTCTGATTTCTTGAGAAAATTTTCCTTGTTGTACAGGAAATAAAATATTAATATATCGGTGTGTTCATTTATAAAAATCAAATTAACTTTGAGTATTTTTTTCTCAGTAAATTGCACGGAGCAAATACAAAGGTAAATTGCTATGTAGGTTCCTAAAATCGATGATACACTTTGTTGTTTATTTAACAAACATAGGATGAGTCGCTGTTATTTTAATTTGTAAATTGAAATGAGATTAAATCAACCGTTTTCAAATGTCGCTTACATTTGGTGTGTAATTAGGTGCCTACATCAAATATTTGATTAATGAGTTTTCTTTGGGACATTCGATTTGTGTGTACATATTTGCATTTGCCGTACTAAAATATACTAATAGTAATTCATAATTCATGTTATCGACTAGAAAATACATGATAAATCAGAAATGATAGGTTTAAGCAACTGTTAGACATTATAATAAAACTACTTTTTACGGCTTAGAACAAGGTTTGTTTCGACCACGACCCATATAAAGGTGATGAAACGTTAGGATCTAAAGTCTAAAATTAACCGCGATATAATCCGATACAATTATAAAGAAGATTTGTTTCAATGAAAGGGCTAGTTTGATACCTTAATGTATAACGTCATTATTTCATAGATCGACGTTAAACTGTCACCAAAACACGTCATTCATTGGTTAGATCACAATGACGTAAGTGATAGAATTAATTCAAATAAATAGTCATTTACAGTCGAAACACACTCAGGCTTCAATAATGAGGTCCTTTAAAATGGACGACCTTTTGAATATCTGAAATGGCTGCGGGAGTGAGAAGGATTCCTATCGACGTCCGACTACGTGCCATATTCATTGCTATCCCACCCTATTTTACTCAATCACGAAATAATTTTACCTTCATCGACCTATTTATAGTTCGTACTGTGAATGGGAGATTTATTTCGTGTCGTTTTCGCTTGATAGGTATTTTTGTATGGAGTTTCTGGTTACATACTCCTATTTTTGCTTCTTAGACGATATTAAAAGATATTGATCGAAAAATCAATCCTTTGATTTGATTTTTGTTTCATATTACTTACTTTTTTTATTGGCAATGGGATTTGTAAAAATAAAATAGGTATATAATGTCTCGATTACTTAAAATATTATTTGAAATTTAAAAAGGTCCCGTTTTATCTACTTTCTTTTGCTGTATGAATATGAACAGGTAGGTACAAAACATATTGGATAGATTTTAATTAGGTGTTTCAAATATTGGAAGAAATGAAATTAAGAGTGTCTTGATAAATGCATTTTTTTATAACCTTAGGTACTAAGGAATGCCTTTTCAATGTTTAAACTTTCAGTTGAAAATTAAAGAAGGTTTTGCAAAAGAGCAAATATTATGGTTTGATAATATTGTAAGATGAAAGCGCTATTTCAAGCAATTAAACTATCTTACAACTTTAATGATTAGAGGATTACTTACAAACTTAGTTCCTAGACTAAGTTGTCTCAAACTCTACTTGCATAGCAGAGCCACTTACTTTGCTACTGTATTAGTTTCTTCATTCTATTCCTACCAATTCCAGTGAAAGCTAACTAGGATAATGTATTGGAATGGTTTAATTAAATCATCTGAATTGTCGTTATTAAAAAAATATAGATTTATTTTATTTTATATAACGCTCAAGTAAAACTAGTTTTTACGGATTTTGTAGCGTTTTATTTAAGATTTTAGATCCCGATGTTGTCTGCCCGTGCCAAGGTGTAGAAAAACCGCGCCAAAATCCATCAAAAGTAGTTTTCCACCACTGAATCAGCATCGATAGTGCAAGCAAAAAGCGTTCATTAAACAAAAAACACAAAGTAGAATTGAGAACCACCTCATTTTCAAAGTCGGTTAGCACTTCAAATGACAACCATATTTTCACTCTTCAGAATTATGCCGTCATATAATAAAAACTCAACCTTATGTGTAAAAATATAAATACCTGCCTACCTCTTTCTAATCCTTGAGCATTTAGGTGGTAATATATGTTAATCTAAGCTTAAATATAAACCGGTGTCATTTTTAATTCCACCTCTCATAAGCTTGCTCTACATTTCTATGTATGACTTTTATTTCCATTTTCAGTGCGACACGAACCGTAGTTTTTATGAAAGTGTATTTTTTGCGTTACATTCATTTAATTAAATGTGCTTGTTATTTTTAGTTGTCAGTTGCATACATTTTAAATGTACGAAGAATTTATGGTTAATTTATTGTTTGCAAGATGAAGATGTGTTGTATCGAATAAGTTTCAAAGTTATTGAAAACAACAGCCAAGTTATTGATATTACCTACTTAACGTATGTTACCAACTTTGAGGTTTCCTGTTCGATAAAAGTTTTCAGAAGTGAGTTTTCTTGACGGGAAACAAAGTCTTCCATAATCATATCGTATGTTGAAACATTGGTTTAAACTTGTTGCAATGTTAGGTAAGATTTATCAACATGTTAAGATATTCTTAGCGATCGAAATAAGTTCGATAGATTATACTGAATAACTGCATTTGTAACTTTTCTACGAAAAATGTGGCTTAAATTGGCTTGATAGAAATATATTAAATAATTAATTCAGATTATAGTTCTCACGTTTTTTAATACAGAGTGTTGCAGAAAGGTTGCCTATCCAAAAAGGCTGAAGAGTACAATGAAATCAAGTATAGAGCTAGTTTACAAAATTTTACTTCAAAATAATTGATATCCAATTTTTCGCACCAATTATTCGACATCCTGTTAATTATTTAAATGAACATAACACTGTTACAAAGTTGTTAAGACTTTAATTAAGATGTCACAAGTAATAACTAATTTGAATATTTTATACGATCACATTAATCTTGCGTAAGATCTAGATGAAATATAATACACATTCATGGGACCACATTTCATGAATACAAATTCCGGATCAAGGTTTTACGTTCAGGCTATACCGGCTTTATTATATAGCTATTTATTATTAATGCTTCACTGTGACCTCTGGTGGCCTGTCATGTTTATTTAACCATTTTGAAACGTGTGACCAAAGAGTATGTAACATTGTAACCACTACGTAAGTAAACAAGTAAAAAAAAAGTTTGAACTTCGAATAACTTTTTGTTTTGTTTTTTCAAATGCCATATAAGAGGTTTCTTATTTTCAGCCAGTTATAAAAGATATATAACATCTTTTTTGTCGAAATGTATTCGTATAGCTATCAAAAATATTTCCATTAAATGAGTATCGTTTCAGTCGTTACAACAAATAAGCCATACTGGTTTGAAATTGAATAACATTTTAGCTTGCCAATCGGGCTTTAATAGTTTTAAATGGAACCCGATATGTTTCGTTCAGATCGCCACTAACCACGTCAATATGTCGCATGGAGCTTACCACAATTTAGTTTGCACGCATCACCTGTTTTACACTAATACTAACGCTAAATGTCCGTTAATTTTATACACTGTACTGAAATTGCAACATTGTACATTGGAGTTTAAAAAAGTGTTTAGGTATATTAGCTTTCCTTTTTTTTATAATCTTCCTCAATAAAATACAAAGGGTAATATGATTTGTTTTATAAATTACCTTTTTTATGAATATTATTGAGAACATTTTAACTCTAATTAACTACTATCTAGTTATTCGAATCCTTTGATTAATATACAAGCACTAATTATTTCAACTTTACAAAGAATAAAACAAAATTCCAATACATATTAATTAGCTTTGTAATTTCTGTTAATTTCTGCAAAAAATACATACAATTCTTCGATCCATATAAAATGCGAGGCAAAGAATGTATACCGCATAGATGTTATATATCATTGTTATCCCTTGTTATATACTGCCATTCTGGCCATAGAAACTCTCACCCTTTTGAGAAATGAGTAATACGAGACGTTACTCTATATAATAAATTATTTGTAATATATTTCAGCGTATATCATAACGAATTCTAATCCCTAAAAGGGTAGACAAAGATGTACAATGATTATATGAATAGAACAGATTTAAAAGTTTAATCGTGGTTTCATATTCAAGTAAAAATAAATGAGTACTTGTTTTGAGTGGCTGTTTGAGGAAAATTGGTATAACGGGTTGCCAAGCGACGCTGAACAAACGTGTTATAGACTTTTTTAATAACCTATTTGGTTGGTAATGCTTGCTTGTGTTTACAGATTCAAGATTATTCTGTCGTTTAGCGCTTTTAATGAGTTTATCTTTTTTTTAACGCTATGAAGCGGACGGTTATGCGTAGTCATGTCGTTTGTTGGCTACATAGAGGAGTTTATTAAAATCTGTTCAGCGGTTTAGCACTGAAAGCGTAACAGACAGACACACAGAGTTACTTTCCTAAGTATAGGTGATTGAAAACTACACAAAAGGCTATAAAGTGATTTAATCTTCTCATGAAACCTAGTAACCAGCAACCAATTCTACAGTGACTAACTAACTCCGGATGCGTGAGACTTTCAATTAAGCACCGACGTCTAGGGAACAATGTACTTGGATTGTCATTATACGTTACGAAATAATAGAACCAGCCAGTAGTTAATAGCAATAGCCCATTCCCAATTACGTATCCTCGACGGCATAATCTAAGTGCACGACAATATTGTTTCGCCGTTGGGAATTGTTAGACAGAACATGTAATAGGTACCATTGTACGTGTGTACGTGGAAACTACTTACGATTAACGTGTAAACGGATTCTATATTTAGCGCCAATTAGATATTCATTTGTAATTACATAGTTACCGTAGGGTTCTGTACCCTTTAAGAGAATATGTAATGAGGCTCATATAAACTGTGATAGTAAAGATCACTTTGCATAACAAAACTTTATCTATGCGTAGGATATATTTAAGCTTTTAGTTTTCGAAAATCTCACACAGATTCTTTGTTGGTTAAAAGGATTTCTTTGCATCGATTTAGGTAAGCAACATCTAAGACTCCTGAGAGTTGACTTATCTACGTAAATCGATGCTAAGCAATCCCTAAAGTGACTAGTAACGACTCCGAGAATGGCAGTAAGCAAAACTACGGCTGTCTTCAAATATCTTGACAAGATGAATGTACATTTAATAATTGTTATTATTTTCAGTTTAAACGTTTCTAAGACTATTAAGTTAAATATGCAGTTTATATCATGCGTAAGATGGTGATGGGGTGCTATGAAACAAGTTCTATACTCTGTGAAACAAAAGGTAATTTCTTAAAAATCATAACCCTTTTGCTCTTTGACATTGTTTAATGAAAATGGGATAAATCACTATCTTAAATTATTTATTGTATGTATTTATGAGTAAATTGGCTTTTTCCTAAAGATTATACTAAGAAAGTTTTCACTGATAAATTTAGAAGCCAGAATTGTACAAGAATTTTATTTATCTGGCTTTGTTGCTAAGCAACGATCCTGAATATCGTGAGGCCAGTAGGTAACGCAGATTGTCGCGGCCGTTATTTACAGGCAAGCTCCAGTTGTGAGGATTATTAAACCTTTTCTACTTAACTGGACGCGCCCGGAAGGGCCACCTGACTTAACATAATAATATGGCTAAACAAAACGAGTGGGAGCTTTAGGATTCTGCACGTAACGGGCCAAGAGGATTTAATGACTTTAGCAAGTTAAAAGTAGGTAACGTTTCTAAAATTAAATCTTAACATTATATTTCTGGATCTACTTTGAAGTTTATTATTTATTTACCTATGAAAGTTAGGTACTTCTCAGTCATAAAATTTTGTTAATCTTTCGATTCTAAAAGCCACTAGTACTATCTGACTATCAACGCAAACATTAATTAAATTCCGTCCATATCAAATCCTGATAAAACTTGAAAAATTTTCGTAACTCTTTGTTAGACATGTGGTCAAGCACCAGCTCAAAGCGCTTATCACACTAAATCATACACATGAATTAGGATGCTTAAATGTCATAGCATTTGCTTAATCGAAGAACGATTTAATTTAAACCTTCATTCACTATAGTGCCATAAGCGGAGGTAAACAAGACAGAAAACAATGGCAGGAAAAAGGGGAGACCTATACCCAGCAGTGGGTGATTCCGGGCTGAAATAGTGATGATGATGAAACCTTATTAAGTTTACTTAACTCAGTGTAACTGTGACCCACCAACTATTCTCTATCATTTAGTAAAACAAGTTAGGAAGAACTTTCTGAAACAAAACATATGATTATGTTATCTCTCAGTGCGCTTTAGTAGAATGTTCCTACTGCGGTCGGTAGTTCGGTACGGAAAATTGAAACAATTTACATATTTCCACCCGAATGTTGCAGAGGGCATGTGAAGGGTAAGCCATTGTGGTTCAATGCGTGTTACAGAAATCTAATAAACCCCACAGTACTGTGTCGACTGATCTATAAGTACCTTTTGTTATTTAGATACAGAGGGTAAAGGCCCCTAACTATAACGAAAGCCACATTATGTACATCATTGAGACATATTTTTTTCTAGAGCTTACCTGAAATACCATATGCTCTGAATATGAAGGTCAACCTGTCACTTGGTTATTTTTAAGTTTTTTATGAAACAAATTATAAGTTTTAATTAAATAAACTTATCATTATTATTTTGAGCCATGACCGTCCCACTACAGGGCAAAAGCCTCCCTTTCCTTCTTTGTATTCGGGAGTTCCTGAGCATTATTTGAAAATATAAATACTTCCAAACAAACGTTATCATAATAATGTGTTTAGTTTTAAACTACGTGAACAGTGCGTCTTATTTGGGTTTTTGGTCTTTTTACATCCTATATTAATTTGAAAATAAGGGTCCTATGGGCGTTTAGTCTTAAAAATGCCGTAGTATTAGTACGTAAGTCATGTTTGTGAGGTCATTGACATTGTCATACGAAAACTCTTTTTAGTGTTGGTCTTGTCAGTAGTTTTTATTAGCTATAAAAAACTTACGACTATGTCAAAGCTCGTGGAGGCTCTTATCACTTGATTTATACATACATTTCATCTGAATGACCCAAACTGGTCAGATATACGCAAAAAATACGATTGCTGTGGAAATGCTATTATGACATTACAAATAAGCGAAGTTTACCAAATGGATGGCGATAAATGTAGTATGTAAATAAGAGTATATTTTTATATTGTTCAACGATTTGCTGGTAATGCGTAGTTCAAGTAGTAGTTGCTAAAGATGGAATTATAGGAAAGATTTTGTAAAAATTACATAACATAACATACCATCACGTCTCTATCCCAAAGGGTTAGGCAGAGGTGTACCAATGTACACCCACAGTTCGCGGGTATGTTTAGGTCCCATGTAATAGGTGGCGATCATATTGCCACTAACCGGGCACAAATCCAAACTCCGACCTGCTACTGAGAATTTCATAGAAAAACCCAAAAACACCTTGGTCGACTTGGGAATCGCACCCAAGACCTCTAGCGTAGCAGTACCGCTTAGGAACAACGAGGCAGATGAGATTATTTTTAGTAAAGAAAAAAATACTCTGAAAAAATGTCTTTATCTGAATGCCGTATATTAAAATACTAGAACAAAACGGTAACTATTATTTACTCGCTTAAGTACCGAAACGCTAGGAAAATAAAATTAAACGGTGAACGCTAATGACCCGTGAAGCTGATTTCCTTTTAGTGGATAGTGGGCACATAAAAATAAATGTCATGTTTTCTATCGTTTTAATGAAAGTCCTTCGAGAATATCCTTTCCTGTGTCCTGTATTGGAAAGAGACAAATAGATCTGTTTTGCTACTCTATCCAATAGGTAAGACTGCTGTTGATTTATTTACTTAGATTTCTCACAATACAAGTAACTATCTCACCATGATTTCAAAATAAATTATCGTATTTGACAGTCCAATACTTGAGGTTTGCTAGTTTAATAAACGGCGAATAAAACCATAGGGATAGATAAAGCTAGTATAAATTAAATACAAGGATTAAAATTAATGCAGAAAATATTATTCTATCCAACAATTTAAAATGACCACGTTATTTTTTTACACTGCAAAGTGATATCGCTACGGAAAACTGTGACACATAAAAATAATTAATACCTTTAAAAGTTCGAGTTTTACCAAGAAAAGTTTCCAACTAAAGGTACGATGAAAACCGATGGGACTCCAGACTGGAAAACCAACTTTAATACCTTGATATAGAGGAGCTTTTAGAGTGACACCTTTCAGATGCGATATACCTACTATAAACTGATATTGGCAGTAGTTTAATAAAAATCTTTTGCCGTCGTTCAATGAAAGCCATGTTTTAGGGTTCGGTACTGATCACGAAACTTTTTATAAGATGATATTCCGGTCTAAGAAAATAATCTAACTTGGAATAACTTGCCTACCTAAAAAAGTTTTTAAATTTGATAAGCGCCTGTGGAAAATATTACTCGGCAATTTTTCTTAAGAAACGAATTGACTTTCTTATTTATCGAAAAAGTGTTGTAATTATACGGCCTAATTATCAAGTGAAGATGAAAGATTTTAGTATCGCCTAAATAAAATTAAAGTAATGGATGTACGCAAGCGTGGTGATCAATGCTCGCGCCTTCTCCTTATAGGAAGAGGCCTGTGCCCAGCAGTGGGACGTGTATAGGCTGGATTATTATTATAATATACAAACACGCTGCAATCACTATTCAGATATTGCATATAACTCTCGACCGAACCGCATTCTATCTTGTCCAAATAGTCACAATAACTTCACAAGCGACGCCATACTGCATCATGTTTTGGCATAACGACTTGAACCGTCCACATACATATCGAGTAGAAGGCTATTATTCAGAACTATAGCTAATAGGCACGGTATTGGTCGACACCTTAGAGTATACATAAGAAACTAGAGTGAGCCTATCAGAGTTTGAACGTAAGCTCTAGTGTGAACTAGTTTTGTCGCGAATCATGTATGAAGATGGAGCTTGCCGTTTTAAAAAATCTATCTAAAACACTAATATTATCCTAACAATGTCAAAACCATTGATATTTTCATATATAAGTTTCTCGTTGCTCGAAAATTAACTTAAATGAAAAACTAAATGTAATAGGTCCAGGCAAAAAACTGCTCTCGCTTGGCACAAGGGGAAATTAGCGATAGTAGCAGTCTATGTATATGTTTAGGTTATGGTCGACACACTGTTATGTCACGTGACGTCACAACAAGGCGATTTGCGATCGCATGCTGTGTTCAAGTATATCTCCACAACGGAACCCATTGTGTAATGTGTTGACTGATATGTTCGTTAGTATTGTTTCTAATACTGAATGGGACTGGAGTTGACGTGGCGTTATTTATGAGATAATTTGATGTCTTGTGGTGTGGTATTGTCATGTATTCAAGTGTCTTACGATAATTGATTCTATTGTCTTTACGTTTAGTAAGTTTTATTGCTTCACTGCTTTATTCATGTAAGTGAAAGATTGCGGATCGGATAGGGAGTGGACTTAGAATATTGTTTATTAAACAAAAGAGAACCCTATATTTTATAATGACGATGACGATGTAATATTAGATATTATTATCAACCATGGTGCTTTTACTTTTGTTATCATCGTATTCCTACCTACATCAAGGCACAAAAGTATCTAGAAATAGGGAAGAAGATTTCAGAAATAAACTTTCTTTTTTATTTAGATATTCCATGTTTTATAAGCCTACTCCTTGACAGCCTGTCAATACATACAAATAGGTTGCTTCAGTATGCTAACAATATATATTTTATATCCTGTCCTTACAACCAGCCAGAAATATACAACCACATCACGATTTACCTTTATGCGTAGATCAAGACGTCGAAATACCCCGAATTTTTGTTTCCTTATAAAATGTCTAGGTAGACATTTTTGTCGCACGTGATCTTAGTAAAGGCATGAAAATGTCAAAACTCAAAGGATATCGAGATATTGGAATTTAGCACGTTTATTAACAAATGGTATATTCGAAAAGTTTTGCAAAGTTGCTTCAAAGAAGTTTGCTACGTGTGTCTGTAAAATCTCCCGTAAAATTGTTATGTTGCTGGGATAATTTTACCTTGTCATTTTGTTGATGTGGTTTGTAAATTTGCTTTAAGAATTTGGTTGGTTTTTATATTATTTGTTGCGCAGATTTTGATATTAATTTAATTTTTCCAATTTATTTACTGGTTATAAATTTGATTTTGTTAATAAATTGATAACTTCAGGTACCTAATAATGTAAAAAAGAGACAGTAATTAACGCTGTGGTGAAAAAAATATAATTTGTTCATCCGTTATCAAAGACCATAGTGTAAAGTGACGAGATAAATACATAACTCTTTGTTCGATTCAAATAGTTGTAACATATTAAAACATCAGTTTACTTTAACATAAATGAGCAGTCAGTTATGCTCGAGCGAGCATTTGTTTTCAAAACAATGGGAAAGCATGTTGGTATTACATGCTTTCCGAGCTTTAGATTTACATAATTTCATATGCAATTCAACTAACTCTCATTGGGATTATTCAGAGTCGGCTCGCACTAAATAGGATTCAAGGACCAAATTGATTTGATAATTGCTATTGTCATTAGGAACAACTCGACATATATAATTCAACGTCTTGTATTTCAAATGAATATATTACGTCGTAGGTAGCTTTATCTCGAAGATTATATAGCTATAGCTACTGTTTAATCACAAAATTAAAGACTTATGAGTTAAAATGTAATTTATTTATTATAGTATAAAAGTCTTCTATTAGATAAACTATGATAAAATACAAGAAATGAACTTCAAGTAATCGATTTGTTTACCACTTGAATATGTAGTAAAACATATCGAAATACATGAATAAGAAGAACCAAATTGAAACGCAGAAAGATCTGCATGAATCGCAATACGAAAATAAAATAAATAAAGACTCCGATATAACATTTCATCTTGAAACATAATTATATTATCATTTTGTCTCACGAGTAAAATATTCCCGACAACTTCATATAAATACAGAAAATTAAACGCGCATTAACTTAACTCCATTACGTTGTTGTACAAATATCGTTGAAGATGCAAGTTGACGCGATCCCCGTACTACATTATCACTCGTGTAAAAGCAAGTGACGTCGATTCGAGTATGGGCCATTAGTCGCCTGTCTGCGTCCGCACTCTCCAACGCTTCCTTTGTGACGTTGAGAGACAAACGATGCGATTACGGCGCGGAAATGGACACCAATTTACGGTGTTCACGAAAAATATCGTATCATACCTACTCAGGTCAAGTGGCTATTGAGTATTGACGTGAAAATGAAAGATTGATCAGGTTTCAGTTCAAGTGTTTTTTTGACTGTCTCTTTGATTTATTTTGGTTTAAAACTGAAAGCACAAAGTATTTTTCTTGTGTTTTTGTTCTCGGATCTCAAACTCCTTGTAATAATAATACTCATTATAAATTTGACAGCTTGTAAAGATGGATGGATAGTTAAATTGATGAGAAATCTTTCTTCCCCACCAATACTAGTAAACGTATTCAATATATAATTTGGTAGACACATAGTTTAGTATCTGAAAAATCATGTACCATACTATCCTTTTTTATTGTAATCATTTTACTTGCACGAAAACTGTATGAAGGTGAAAACGGGAATATGGGCCTGTAGGACTACGGGTCTTCGCTGTATCTACTAGTACATCTGTTCTAGACAGTATGTCAATCCTAAATATAACTGTACAATACACCATATTCTAGCTAGTTATAATATATTACCACTTAATGAATAAAATGAACACATATCATCAAATATATTGGCTGTTGTTGAGATATGCAAATGCTGTTATTGATTTTCCATCAGGTGTGGGAAACTCGTCAGATAGCGTCCTGCTCGGATGCCTCTAACTTCTATACTCAGATATATTAATAAAACGCTTACTCATATGAATTTGTGAATGTTATGTCTAGAATATTGTTTCTGTAGAAAATGGATTGGTTCTTGTTATACCGACAGAATATTTATTGGATTTTTTAGTACGAGAAAGCTGAATATATTTATAGGCAAAAAAACTATTGTTATATACAAACCTAAATGTATGTATGTCGCATTCATCAAATATCACAATTATTTCAGTATTTTTATATCAACAAACAAATCGTAAAACCATCGATCTAATCCGTATTTTCTATTCAACATCAATGTTCCACTTTAAAAACAAGTGAATTCAGCATATCAGCGAAAATTTGCGACGAAAAATTTTGATTCATTGAAAAGGCAGTAATAGTATCTAAGAAACCTCAGTAACTACGTAGAGCTAAATGTGAGTTACACACGTGACACGTCCATTCCATTTGTTGAGCTACGACCGTATTTAGCGCTTGTGACAACAGCGTAATGTATATAAATCCTTGCGGATAGACCGTCTTATCATTATATAAATAAATAATACCAGCCTGGAATTGTCCGGCAGAGAGTAAGCCACTTTTCACACTGAAGGAACGTGCACTGACTACCGTGTTTGTTCGAGTTGGGAATTCTAGAAAAATATGGAGTCCAGGATTCTACACGATGTTTTCTTAGATGGTAGCGTTTTATAATTTTGTAAGGATTATGTCACATGTAAACCTAACCAAGGAATCCATTTGAAAAAAAATAAAATCGTAATGAAAATGTGCATTGGTATTAGTATAATAAATACTAACATGTTAGTTTGATAAATTAGCCTTGTAATGCTCCTATCATCTACAACAGACAAAGTTGTTAAGTAAATATCTTAAGCCTTCCAAAATAAATACGGCCTACAAGTACAAAGCCTTAGAGTATTCATATAATTTATCTTCAGCTTTCACGAATTTACTTCACGAAATTGACATGTTGATTCCAAGGCCGGCGCCATGTTTTCGTATCTGATAAAGTTACTAAAACATCAATCGGCAGCGAATTGTAAATGTACCAAAAGTTATTCTCTGTCAATTGTTTTCGGATTGTGAATACAAATAATGTAAGACGAGCAACTTTGCGAAAATACAAGAAGACATTTATTTAGTACTAGCTGTGCCCCGCGGTTTCACCCGCGTGAATATATAGGTCCCGTTCCCGGTGCCTTTATGTTATTGGGGGCGGAGATGAATTCAACAAATCACTATCGTAACAAAGCTCAGGATTACTTTTTTTCTTCCGCTCAATTTTTTTTATTTTTTTTTTTTCATTCATAAAAACCTTCTCCTGATAGTAACTAACACAACAAAAAAAGAATTAGCTAAATCGGTCTCGGCGTTATTGAGTTATGCGCTTACCAACACATTTAGCGATTCATTTTTATATATAAGATATTGGGCCTGTGAATGTGTTATTAAAAGGGACACTAAAAGATTCTTAAGTTAAAATATGTTTAAGTTTTTTATTTATCCCCAATGGACCACTTGTATGACTTGTATCTAAGTGAGTTTTTTTATTGTATTCAAGTGACGTCCATTTATCCGATCAACTACATGAATTGCTTATGATACCTAGATGATGACCTAGGATAAAAAAAGTAATAAATTAAGCCTTAATTGTGTTCAAATTAATGAGATAAATTTGCAATTACATTAAAATAATTTCGTCGTATTAACTCTCCAAATCTAAGGTAAATCAAATTCAATAGTCCACAATTGATTCCATAAGTTTCCATTCTCATGATATTCATAAGCTTTATTTTCAGATTCATTACAGATTGTATTGAATCCATTGAGTTTCACGCTTCAGTTGTAATCACAATACATTTGGATGTAGTTACTTTTCTACTCGTTTGTCGATAAAAATTATATTATTGTCATTTATTATATTCGATTATTCTGTGGTTATTGAAGGTACAAACCAATTCTTTCCATGCTTTTCAAAGCTAATGCTTTTAAATGGGTTTACACTTAGAGATATGAAACTATAGAGTGAGCCTATCAGAGTTTAAACCGTAAGCACTAGTGTGAACAAGTGTTGTCGTGAATTATGTACGAAGATGGACCATGCCGACTTAAAAAAAATATCTAAAACACTAATATTATCATAACAATGTTAAAACCATCGATCTTTTCGAATATAAGTTTCTCGTTTTGCGAAAATTAACTTAAATGAAAAACTAAATGTATTATTATAGTATATGTTTTTAGTACCTAGGTTCAGACTAAAAACTGCTCTCGCTTGGCACAAGGGGAAACTACCGATAGTAGCAGTCTATATATATAGTACGTCAATGGGTTTACACAATTCTACAAAAATAAAAGAAGACTTTGTTGTCATTTATGTTATCAAAAAGAAGATTACATGACCTGGGTAATTTATACTCATATTTGTTCAGATTTTAGAAAGTTAAAACTTGAAATATATTCTGAAAATAAAACAACTTTATTTATGCAAAAAAATATTTTATCGCGTCAACAATCATAAACTTTTTCAAACATTTTTCTTGTACTTTTAAAGTCACGGTTTTCATAATTTTCAAAGGACGAAGTGTGAATAAATTATAATGGTTCGACTCGTACTTTTTATCTGTAGGGAGGTTATATAAGTGTCCTGAAAATAGGTCATAGTACTTATAATCCATGAAGATTCGCGCTATCGTTTTCACACAGTCATGAAAAATTCTAATATCTTTTTGCCAGCAAACCTAGGTACCTTTAATTTTGAATTTTTAAATAATCGTAGACTAAATAATATTTCTTGTATACCATTCGATTGTTTTACGGCCTGGTCTTTGGGAATGTGTTTATTTGTTGAAGTTTTATTTAGATTGTTTTTATCTTATGCTTAGTGCTGTAAATACATAATTGTTGGTAAGACGAATTATCCCTTTAATAATATTTTTATTAAGCGTGGGTGTTTGAAATGTCAGTAATAGCAATGATTACAAAACACTTGTAACTGAATTAAACTATCACCAAATTATTCATTCACCTTTTACTTAAAGTTACCGTCTAATAAAATTCTACATCACAATCAAAACCCGATCTCTATTGTACTATATAACGACCACAATAGTAACGTAATGGGCAGTTTTCCTGCACTACACGACACTAACTCCATCCCCTATCCGGCCATCTGACATTACACGGCAATAAAGAGCTAACTTCACAAGTAAACGCCGAACTTCAACGGTCAGCTTATTTTTCGAAACCGAAACACGAATTTGTAAGATTTTTCAAATTATCCGATGCGATTTCGGTATCGGATTCCAATGCAACATCGGGGACAAATAAATGTATAAAAACCTGTGAAGTGCAAGGCGGATTCGCGCACGAAAGATTCCGTACCACCGTTGTATGAGGGCTTCCCGTATATCAAAAACCCAAAATAAATTAAAAATGTTTTTTTTTTTTTTTTTCATTTTTGTTATAGCAGCAAAAGAAATACATAATTTGTGACAATTACAACTGTCTAGCTATCGCGGTTTTTTAGATACAGCCTGGTGACAGACGAACAGACAGATAACGAAGTCATATTAAATGTAAATGAAATAAAATAGTATAAGGGGCCCGTTTTTACCCTTTGGGTACGGAACCAAAAAATTACGAATCGGCTAACGGACCGGATACTGTCAAAGACAGGTAAATGTTTCATACATTTACTTGCCTCCGATATCATATTGGAGTCCGATACCGATATCGTGACGGATAATGTGAAAACAGTCCAAAAACCACCGTTTCACTCTCAAATTGCAAGTTGAGACGAAAACATCTTTTGATTCGGTCTAGTTCACTTGTATGAGGGAAAAGCTCACTTTACGATCAGTTGTTCTGAATAGGTTTTTATTCTAAGAAATTGTTATGTTGAGACCGAAATTATTGCGTTCTATTGAAAGAGACGAGCTTACTTATGTCGCCCTACTTAGAGCTCCCCTTTATTTACAAAATGGCCGCATTGTTCGAATAAATCTGAAGATGTTTAGAAAACTTCTATTAATAACATAATGTATAAAGAAGGGCTATGCATACTTTGCTTATATGGTTACAAAAAAAGTCGAAACAATTTGAGGTCCTGGCAAAAAAAAACCTAACTCATGGAGCATTAATATACAAAGTAATATCACTTACTTAGAGAATTCCCAAGACCACTTATCAAAACTACAGTATGTAAAAAAGTAGCTTAATATTCATGAATGTGATATACCATTATCTTGCTTTTTTAAGCTATTGTCTATTCAGGTACCCTGATAGCCGAATCCAACATGTCATGTAATAATACTATACAGAATACTAAATGCACTAAATTCAAAATAACTGACTTATTTTTTTCATTGTTTTGGATATTATATGCTATGTACCAAAGATGTTGTCTTCCAAAATACAGAGAAAACAAATTAAATTTGATTGCCTAGCAGTTGACAAAACTTTTGTACGCAAATGTGAAGTCAAAAACAAATAAACATCCGATCAGGAAGCGGCAGCAAGTTTGCTATGGTCTTTAAATCACGGTTTGGGACGTCCTTTGTGTTTTTATGATCGCTTTCCCGAAGAGAATAGCTAAATAAAGATAACAAAAATGCGATACGTACGCATATAACACGGTACGTACGACCGCATGGAAATAGAAATGTGGAATTACGAAAATGAATTTTATTCTTTTGTAATAAAAGCTATGTCATTGTCGTTCTTGTAACCACTGGTGTGTAGTCAACTGTCTTTATCCCATAATGCAATGTGGGGAATCGCGACTTCCAGCAAAATCTGTATGAGGAAAAAGTAGGCAATTCGTTTGACCATTTTTACTTTTCTGACAGAATTGTATTATTAATATCATTGGATAAAGTAGAGTTACGTGTAACTGTGTCATCTAACCCCAAAGTCGAATTAATCTCATATTATATTAAGCAGCGCATTTCGTCATCATTCTTTTTTTTACTATTACTATAAAACCTGCCAATGTAGGCGACAATGTTGGCTAACTCTAAACTACAATTTGGTATTCCCACTAAACTTAATATGATATTTTTAGTTTACTGTGATAACCACGATTTCTACATTTGTCCATTTTACAAACGATGCAAAAACAAGGCTTTCTTATACTTTTCAATCATTAAAAACCGCTCGACTTAATTTGTCATTCAGAACAACACCAATTAAAACCTTAACATCCAAAGTAATTTTGATACACCCTTTTACTAAGTAACGACAAAAGATTTTTAATCAGCAAACGTGGTAGCGCTGTAATAATACTCGTGTCTACATAAAGCACAAAGAACTGAGAGAATAATTTTCGTACATAACCTAGAGTTTCGCCAAGTCTTGGCGGACCGGCCAAGTTAACCCTGCAGCCAAATGGAACATATCCCTGACCTCTTTACTGCGTTTATTTTTAGGGACACTTAGTTGAATTTGTTGGTGTTATCTTCCGCCAGTGATGTGCCAATGTGTGTTATTTATTGTTATGATTTTTTTAATTATTAATGTGGAACTCATTTTTTCATATTTATGTTCCAAGAGTTGTGTAACGTCATATTCATTGTTTATGATGTGGAACAGTGTTGTTAAAGATATTTTATTACTTTTTTGTTTCTCTTCGAATGCAAAATTATTTGTGTATTTATATGAAAAATGAAAAGTTTAAATGAAAAGCAGCTTATCAGAAACGAAAATCTAAATAACCTGAAAATATTTTTACCTTTTTTACCGATTGGAAATTCTATTTATTATAGTGACGACAAACACGGTATGTATTCATATCGCATTGAAAGAGGCAAAAGTTTAGATTTATTCGTGAACAGTGTCGATATCTTTAACATTTAATGGTGAGAGTTTGACTATAAGGCTAACGATTATCTGTTTACTGACCGACGATTGATATTAAGTATCACTATTTTACAACATAAATATATACGATTATTATAGAGATTACGAAGCCATTTTCCCTTGTAGCCTTGAAGATAAGACCTCTTAAGTTGCTCAAGTGTCAAGAAAATATATAATATGATTTTAAAGTTAAAGTAAGAACCTTGGACTTTCTTTTTAGTTTATTACAGAGTCTTCAAGGTGTAGGTAAAGAAAAATTGATTTGAAATTAATTCGCTTACACTAATATTCTTCAGAGCTTAATTTGTTGGCTTCTTCTTGTTCAAAGGATTTTTCGTTCTGATTTGGTTTTAGTTTCCATTGTACAAAAATGTTGAAATAAAGAACGCAAACAAGCGCCTACGTTTGAACAATGAGCAATCGAACACGCGCTGACGTGATGTTATTTTATTATGTCATTCATCTTGTTCGTATATAAGCGCTAGCACCGTGACGTCTCGAATTTGTAAAAGTCTTATTTAATATATTTCCTTTGTTAATCTCAAAAGTCTTGCATTATTTCATCAGGTTATGGGCCGCCCCGTACCTATGTGTAATAGTTTTCAAATAATATATTGTTTCTGAAGCAATATTAAAAAGTGAAAAAATTATAACCTCACAACATCACCGGCGTCAAGTTTCTTTTTTCAGCATACATTCTAACAATATTCCTCAAAATGGCATCAACTAATAACTCAACGGGTATTGAAAAATTAACTGGACGAGAAAATTATACTACTTGGAGTTTTGCAGTAAAGGCTTACTTGCAACTGGATGACCTCTGGGAATGTATTGCAACAGAAAGTGGCAAGCCGGTCGATGAAAAAAAGGATATTAAAGCTAAGTCGAAACTTATATTAGTTACTTATTGATCCTATAATATATGTGCACATAAGGGAAGCTACTACAGCGAAAGAGGTTTGGGAGAATTTAATGCGAGCATTTGAGGATTCGGGATTAACTCGTAAAGTTGGCCTTTTAAAGGATTTAATAAATACTACATTGGAAAGTAGTTCGAGCATAGAAGACTATGTAAACAAAATAATGTCATCTGCACATCGTTTAAGAAACATTGGATTCAAAGTAGACGATGAATGGCTAGGGACGTTAATGCTAGCGGGCTTACCGGATACGTACAAGCCGATGATTATGGCAATTGAGAGTTCGGGAGTAAAAATTTGTGCCGATTCCATTAAGACAAAATTATTACAGGAAGTCAAAACAATGGACACAACCGCATTTTACTCAAACTCCAGAAAACAAAAACCTAAAAAGGGTGAAAGGAAAGGACCGAGATGCTTTCATTGTAACAAATACGGGCATATGAGTAAAAACTGCTGGTACAATAAAAGTAAAACTGATAATAAAAATAACGGTTTTATTGCAGCTTTTTCAGCGGCCACATCAAATGACTCGCTGAACTGGTTTGTGGATAGTGGAGCGTCGATGCATATGACGTCACACAGAGAGTGGCTCGAGGATGCTACATCACCACCTGTAACCAACATCAGAATAACTAATGATAAAATACTGAAGGTTGAGAGTTGTGGTAATGTAACTATTTATGTACCAGATGCAAAAGGCAATATAAACAAAATACAGGTAAGAAACGTGATCTATGTGCCTGATCTATCTACAAATTTGATATCTGTCAGCAAAATGATAAAAAATGGCTGCAACATCCACTTCAACAATGATGGATGTGAAATATTAAATAGAAATGGCCAAAAGATAGCCGATGCTGATTTAATAAATAATATGTATAAATTAAACATAATACATAAAAATGCTCAAGCCATGCCCGCTGTTACTGAAAATGATGCATACTTGTGGCACCAACGCATGGGCCATTTAAACTTTGCCGATATAAATAGAATGCCTGATTGTACTACCGGTGTAAAATTGTCTCCGATAAATGAAAATATAACATGTATGAGTTGCATTGAAGGAAAGCAAACTCGACAGTCATTACCAAGTGAAGGCTCCCGAGCAACGCAGTTGCTAGAAGTCATCCACTCTGATGTATGTGGACCGATGCAGACCGCATCACTTGGAGGTGCCCGATATTTTGTTTCATTTATAGACGATTTCTCACGTAAAGTATTTGTATACACAATTAAAAGTAAGGCAGAAGTCCTTGATAAGTTTATAGAATATAAAAACAGAGTAGAAAATGAGTTGAACAGAAAAATAAAGAAGTTAAGGACAGATAATGGCAGAGAATACGTAAATAAAAATTTTGACGATTATCTCAAAAGGTTTGGCATATTGCATCAAACCACCAACCCTTATACGCCGGAGCAAAATGGCGTGAGCGAACGTATGAATAGAACTCTCATAGAAAGATCTAAATGTATGATATTGAATGCTCAATTACAAAACAACTTCTGGGGAGAAGCAGTTGTGACAGCAGCACACATCATAAATCGTTCACCGACGAGAGCGCTTTCTTACGTCACTCCCGAGGAGATATGGACAGGCAAGAAACCGGATTTAAGTCATATAAAAATCTTTGGTTGCAAAGCTATGGTACACATACCTAAAGAAAGACGCCAAAAGCTAGATCCAAAATCCAGGGAATTGATTTTCGTTGGTTACAGTGACTGTGTAAAGGGCTACCGTTTTATAGACCTTAAAAATAAACAAACTGTAACAAGCAGAGATGTCGTATTTCTCGAAGCCACCGTAAAAAGAAATATAATTAATGAAGAATCTGTACCTGAAAAAGAAAAAAAAAAACTAATGAAAGCAAGAACAATGAGAAAATAATAAATAATAAAACACAAAAAATAAACTTACCTAAATCTAAAACTGTGTACTTACCTTCAGATTATGAAAAGGAAGAAGAGGGCAAGTATAATGATGATGATGATGATGAAGAGGCAGACGAGATGAAGACCTTGTCTCCTACTTCTGTTTACTCTGATCCTGAAAATGAGGATGAATCATATATACCCGAGGAAAGTTTTGAACTTCCGCAATTTGATAAAAATCGTCTCCGCCCCAGACATGGAAATGGTAATGATAATCCCCAAGATAATGCATCCTTTATGTGTATGAATGGTGAATCAGCTATGAGTATCTTAAATAAGGATCCACAGACCCTTTCCGAAGCACTCGAAAGTAGCACAGCAGATCAATGGATACATGCAATGGAGGATGAATATAAATCATTACTAAAGAATAACACTTGGACATTGGTCGACTTACCTAAAAATAAAAAGGTAATTCCATGCAAATGGGTTTACAAAACGAAAACAGACGAAACTGGTAACATATCGAAATATAAGGCACGACTTGTTGCTAAAGGATATCAACAAAAGAAAGGTATTGATTATCATGAAATCTATGCACCAGTAGTGCGTTACACGTCTGTGCGATATGTCTTTGGATTGGCTGCAAAATTTAATTTGAAAATACACCAAATGGATGCTGTGACGGCGTTCTTGCAAGGTGACATCCAAGAAGATATTTATATGGAACAGCCACCATATTTTGAACAAGGTAACAAAGTTTGCCAATTAAAGAAGTCCATCTACGGCCTTAAACAGGCTAGCAGGCAGTGGAACAAAAAGTTGAATGCAGTTCTACTAGAAATTGGAATGACACGTTCTAAAGTAGATCCGTGCATATATCAACGCATTGTCAATGAAGACATATTCATTCTTACAGTATATGTTGATGATTTATTATTATTTTTTAATAATGAAGAAACTGCCTTAATGATAAAAAACAAGCTAAGCACGAAATTGTATATGAAGGACCTGGGTGAAGCCAAATGTTGCATAGGATTTAGAATTACCTATAACACAACTCAAAACGAAATTTCGTTGGACCAAAATCTATACATAGAAAAGGTACTTACCCGGTTCAATATGAATGACTGTAAACCAGTGCATACACCGTGTGAAGCTAACCTGCATTTTAAAAAGGCTGAAAATGACGGCGATATTTTAAAAAATATTCCATACCAGGAACTAATAGGATGTCTTTTATATTTATCACAAGGCACCAGGCTGGATATCGCGTTTATTGTAAATCAATTAAGCCGGTTCAATAATAAACCCACAGCACAGCACTGGATGGCAGCAAAAAGAGTACTGAGATATTTAAAAGCAACACAACATTATAAACTTATTTTTAAGAAAAGTGATGCCAATATTGAAGGATACTGTGATGCAGATTGGGCCACCGATACTGAAGACAGAAGATCATGTTCTGGATATGTATTTACATTTCAGGGCGCCGCTATTAGTTGGTGCTCCAAAAGGCAACCTACAATTGCGTTGTCTACGACCGAGGCAGAGTACATGTCACTCGCCACGGCAACACAAGAGGCTATTTGGCTCAAACAATTGGAAGAAGATTTCTGGCCCTCTATGTCAGGTATACCAATTGTCATGTTTTGCGATAATCAGAGTGCTATCAGTATTTCAGGTGACGATATCTACCATGCTAGAAGCAAACACATCGACATACGATATCATTTTGTAAGAGAGCGTATTGCCAACAAACAAATCCACGTACGCTACAAAAGCACTCAAGATATGCTGGCTGATGTGTTCACGAAAGGACTACAGCGACCCAAACATCAGGCCTTTACAGTCGCATTGGGTTTGCGTCCAGAAGAGGGTGTTGAAATAAAGAACGCAAACAAGCGCCTACGTTTGAACAATGAGCAATCGAACACGCGCTGACGTGATGTTATTTTATTATGTCATTCATCTTGTTCGTATATAAGCGCTAGCACCGTGACGTCTCGAATTTGTAAAAGTCTTATTTAATATATTTCCTTTGTTAATCTCAAAAGTCTTGCATTATTTCATCAAAAAAATATAACCCGATCTTTTTACCAGTTTTTTTACTATCAAAAACATGTAAAGTATACTGCTAACATCTTAATATAAATTAAATACGGGTATACCTATGTAGGTACATAAATATTCAAAACATTCATGTTATATACATAATTTTTCATTTAGTTTGAACACACATGAAAAATAACATGGATTAGAATTATGGACCAATACCTATAGGAAAACAAATTATAAAAACCAATAACGACTTACATCAGAAAAAATGTACGAATAAGTATGTAATAACTAACAAATTCCACAAAAAGAAATCTGTAAGGAATTTGTTAAATGAATCGTGTTTACGATTGTAAGTCTCTCAGTGGGTGGTCTGGTCGAAGCCAAGTAGGAAACCGTACAATATTCTTATAATAAAAAAATTATATAACAAACTACGTAAAAAATGATAAAAGCATTTTGTTAATGTAATTATTGTTTTTGTGGAAGTTGTCGCAATGTTGGAGTACGGAAATCGTTCCTATGTTATAGTTAGTCCTGCTTTTTAGAACAGTTTGTCTAACCGAATAAGTTATTTGGTAAAAACTAGGGATGCATTTAATTAAAATATTGTGTCCTCGTATTTTTTTATTATAATTTAAATACAAGTATATTGTATGCAAAGCTATCAAACAAATGGCTATAGCCAAGAGAAGCGATGTTTAGGTTTATTCAACCTTTGAAATCTTAAGACTTTAAGTCCCAAAGGTACTTTACCTAAACAGGATCCCGAAAAATAAAGTTTTCAAAATCTACAGCCGTTTGAAGTAACAAATAAAATAAGTAAATTCAATAAGATTTCAAAGAGAAGCAGCTGACAAGATTTATTTCGGGAACATTTTAGAAGCTATCATCGTACGAAGTCGTAAGAGCGCGGTGGAGCATAAAAGACGGATTTTACGATAGCGTCTGTGCAAATAAAGCATTTTGTGAAAATATTATTTGGTTTTACACCGCGACATCGGGTTATTAGGCGTAAAACACATACGCGTCGCGAAACCCCGACTAACCCGCCAATGACGCGCCAGCGACGCGTGACAAACCCAACATTTTGTATGAAAACAATTATTTTCATTGCCCAAACTCGTTTTTATATTCCACGAAAACGGTTGGCTACGCTCCAATACAACAAAGGTACCATGGGATCAGAAACCTTTAACAACAATAATTGTAAAAGCTTTTTCGTGTTTATCATACAATATCTTTTAGATGGATCGCCGAAAACGTTTTAAAGACGAAACTTTTTCTATTATGCCCGAAATACCTATACCGAATATTTATTTAAAAATAATGGATGTACTGGCAATTTGTAAGGAAATCTTTTGGGTTTCACGCTCCAATGATCGTTTCGACAAGTATGCAGTGCCTTCTACCATGTTGATATCGCTTTGGCAATGTGCCTGTTAAGATATGGAGTGTAAGTCTATGTGGTATTTTGGTGAAAAGACTTTTCTTACAGAAAAGGAATCGTTGGCCAAAATAAAAATAAAACAAATGTTACAAAAATTCAGAATGAACAACAACTTCACTTTTACAAAAAAAATATAAATTAATATTTATACAAATCTATGTATTAATAGAAATTCCTTAGAAAGCTTAGCAAAACCAATATTACAGTTTTTGTATTAATCTGAAACGGGTTAGACAGGTAAACATACACCAAATACATAAGTACCCCAAAGTTGAGTATCCTGTATCCTAATCAGAAAGTTTAGAGAGGCTCTTGAATAGCCAAGAGCCTTAGAGCTGCAAACGCCCCAGGTTTGTTTTTAACTAAGGCACTGCCGCATCACATTAAGTAGGTCAAAGCAACTCTTACAAAAATATTGAACGAGGATGTTTATTTGCAATAATAGTGGTGATAAATAGCAGAGTAAAAGTTTCATGAGGAAAATCGTGCATTTGTTTATGAAAACAAAAACAGGCGTTTATCGGCGATAGGAATCCATATTTTTTTAGAAATGGAATGAAAGTAAATAATAATTCGTCATAGGTACTTAAACTTTGCTTAAATACTAGTTTTTATTAATTTATAAATATAATAGGTACACGTCATTAAAAAGGGTCTATGTATTATTTCATTCATGTTTTGTGTCCCCGCGCGAAAATCCACAACCTTTTTCTTTGTTAGCCAACAATCATAAATGAAGTGGTTTTTCTTTGTTTAAGAGTCTTAAGCTTAGGAAAGCGTTGAAGTTAATTTACTTAGAAACTCTGGCGGCAGTAATTACACTTCATTTAAATGGTACGTTTAACATTCAACTTTGAATTAAAGATGTCTTCGCGTGGTTGTTTTAGAATGTGATTAATGATATGTACAAGAAATTTCCCGAACTTATGAAGTCTTTTATGACTCATTTATGTATTATTGAAACACATGCCACAATATTTATTGATACTTACTTAACATTAAACAAATTAGGTAAATTGGGAAACTCTAGACATTTTTTTTCAAATTGCTGGCCTGCATAAATTATAAAGTTTATTAGGATACTATAACCATGTCAAAAACTTTTCAATTAGTTCGATTTTGCGCTAAAAAACACATGATAATAACCAATGATTTAGGAGCAGCTACAATGCCACAAACAGAGGTCAAACTTACAGTGCCCTTATTACCTTTACCTAAACCTTATTGCCCATCTGCGACAAAGACAAGAAAGGAGGGCTATGTGCATTTATATCTTTTTTTTTTAGTTCTTTGTAGAGAATGTGTGCCAGAAAGATTTGTGCTGGGATTCCCACCATTCACAGGCCGCCGCAATTCTGACGGAGCTAAGCCTGAAATAACGCGCGACTGAGTGCAGGTTCGGTATCCAGACAATAAAATGGAACTTGTTTCGTACTATATTCCCGAATCTTCTTGTCGCTTTGTTGTCAACGTGGTTGAAAGTTGGTTTGGAACTATTGAATCAGTTGTGAATTTTTCAGTATGGTTTGTATGGGTAAAATATGACGGGTATGGAATAACAAGTACAGTAGCTTAAATGGTAGCTCAATCAAATAATACCTATAACCAAGGCCAAAACTAACCAAAATAAATAAATAATTATCCCAAATAAATAAATAAAAATTAAAACGATAAATTATAAAACGTCCTTAAAAAAACATTCAAAATAAAGTTAAGTATTGATAGGAAAATACAGTGTCAGCATACAAAAAGTTTAAGATGTTTTACATCGGCGAGATCTGATAATCTCGCTAAAAGCTAGCTCGGGCTAAGTCTACATTCATTTCCAATATTGACTAAACGATCGATCACCTATCTAAGCGCCTCTAAAAAACTAATAATAAAACTACAGTATTATTCAAGCCGCGTTCCCAATAAAAATATGAAAACCAAAACAAAGGCCAGACACGTTGTCGCCAAATGTGGCATTAAGTTTGGCCGAGGATATTACCGCTAGAATATAATAGAACTTATAATTTTGTTGCGGTTTTTATTACTCGCTGTCCCAAGTGCGAAAGTGGGTAAATAATTGCGATATTATTTATGCTCTAAGTTAATGGTCGTTATCATCTAAATGTCTTATTATCTGTATATTGCAACGCCAAAATAAATCGTTAAATAAGTAGTGGAGGTTGAAATGTAAATTACTAATTAGAACATAAAATTACAGAAGAATTAGTGTTGGAATAATCTGAAAATTCGTTCTAATTCTCGATATATTGAAAAGTCAATACATACAATCATTTAATATAATCCGAAGCATCTGAGCGTAATATGTTTTAGTGAATAGACTAAATGGACCTCTAGAGCTTACTCGAAGGCTTTTCAAGGGTTTCTTATAAAGGTTAGGGAGCTCATTTTAGAACTAATCTTAGTATATGAACGAACCGAGATACTTTTCAATACGTTAATACCTATTTGAAAATATATTTTTTTTCGCCTAAAACTCTTTATTTATTTTTTAGACTTAAATATAATTATATTTATTTTACAATTAATACATAATACTTAAGGATATAGTCGATAGAATATGGACGATGAGCGAAATGTGGCTCAGTGAGGAATGAAAGAAATTATTATGACGAAAATATTTTTTTTTAAATATGTTCCTGTATGCCGTTTTTATTTTTATTTTATTCCGCGGGGGGAAACCTTCAAAAGGCACCCGGTCCTATGGGGATTTATAAGACCGGGGAGTGTGGGATTTTTACCGCACTAAAACCACCCCGTTGGTCACCATCAGCACATGAAAAGGGACTTCTGTTACCTCTTAAAGAACAAGCCAGAAGCCCCCCTCTGCGTTAGAGCTCCTCTCTGGGAAGACTGTAAAGTGGTCTCCCCTGGACCTCTCTATGCACGGCAGCATTGACCATTGCTGCCGTCATCTTTGAGGACACTTATTGGGCGACAGAGTCCCCTCTCTGAACACCCGTGGCCCCAAAGGCCCACCTATGTCAGATGTTATAGGTGGGTTTTCGGCGTATTAGACTCCTTCGAGGCGATCACCTCCTCGGCGTCTTCTTCTTCTTCGAGAAGGATCAGCTCTTTCTCGATGACCGCTCAGCGGTCTCTTTCTGTACCATCACCGTTTATATTCCTGTATGCCTATTGAGAAAAAAGTCAATACTGCAGTTATGGATCTTTCCTGCTCTCAAAGTGTATTGCTCAAAATTTACCACGAGCGATCGATTATTTATTTATTTATTTATTTATTAAAAAATTACATAATGGAACTTATACATAAAATATCGCCAAACTGTACAGCAGTTTGTTGGCGATAATAGCGCTCTTTAGTAACAAAATTATTAAGCAATTGTGTATCTATTATAATATATATGTAACAATATATATATGTGTAACACTTATTATTATTTCTGACTTATTATTATTCATATTATATCTATAACACTTATTTATTATAACATATGTTTAATATACATACATCTTATATACTTATTTGTACTATAACTATCTTATTTTCTACATTAATTATTTTTATTACATTTTAAACTTATATATACTAGGAAACGTTTACAGTAGGTACTTCTAATTTATAGTATCTTATTCTAAACATCCTACTAATATATAATGAGATCTGTTGCTTCTTACTTATATGTTTATTTATTTATACTAATAATACATCTTTCAGTCTTTTCTTTATAGTAACTATTTTATCATCTTTGGAGTTTCTTATAAAGTCTATTTTATTAAATATAAATGGAGTTAAATATTGTCTTGTTCTTTTGCCATAGTAATTCTTTACAGATGGTATTACAAATTTACCCCGATCAACCTGCCTAGTGCGATATTTGTGTGTAATTGGATTCTTGTACATACTTAGCTCTAACTGTTCTAATGCAATGAGGTAATCTACTTTTGCATGCACTGGTAGTATTTTACATTTTTTAAATAATTACGATAGGCTCAGCTGTTCTGAAGGTTTTTTTATGTACAAACACAGAAGTACACACAATTTTATAGACTTCTCTATCGGCTGGATCAATCTACTTAGCATTAAAGCCGGAACCCCACCGCTGCGCAGGCTGTGCACGGATGCGTGGCTCACCTCTGCCGCGTGGGTTCATTAGTTCGGCGGCGTCGGTCTCCGTTTCCACTGAGGCGCACGGACACGGATGTGTCGGCCACGCAGCTCGTAGCTATGCATGGGGTACAGTCACGAGCAAAATTATGTATACATAATAATATGCGAAATTGTTAAACGAAATTAGTGAGATTTTTTGTCGAATCTCTTCTGCCATCTGGCAATCAATGCATACTGACAGATGACACTTGAAAATAAAATAGTTAATTTTTTTTTTTTTAATAAAAAAAATATTTGACTTCAAGTCAATATATTATTTTTATAATATAGACAATAGCGCTTCCGAGTAACAATATAATTTAGGTATTGTGAAGTAACATCTGTTTTACTTATATGAATTATAAATAACTTAGTTCTTACATAAATTATACTTATCACAACTTAAATGTATGTATATATACCAGGAAAATTAATTGTACCTCTTATTTTTAGTAGCTTATTCTTATAATAATTTCTTAACAATATTATGTGTGTACATATTTTTGCTCGAGACTGTACATAGTCGTGGGTCGCCGAGAAATGGCCGACCCACGCAGCTGGGATGCGTGGGTCGGCCACGTGGCTGAGCTACGTTCCGCCTATTCGAGTTAGCTACGCGTGTGTTTATGACGTCAATTGCTGCGTAGCATGTCCGTGCGCTGCGGTGGAAACGCTCTCATACATTTTGTACTAAAGCGAAGCTGAACACACGTGCACAGCCTCTCCGTGCGCAGCGGTGGGGTTCCGGCTTCACTCCCTAATATCTCTCGTCTCTTGAACAAAACAATTTATGAGCGCTAGTAAAATTTCGTTTCTGGATTATTTTTTCCCTTATTTGTTTTGTAAGGCTTACACAATGTTTCGTACATTGCTGTTACGTATTACATTTACGAAGTTAATATTGAGTACGTTTGTTTGTTATGACGTTATTTTTTCTGGTGTTTTACCATGAATACTATTAATAACAAACTAGCATAGTATTTTTTTTTATTTGCCCTTTATGTATAGGTGTTAAATTATTGACATATATCTATTATAATTATATATATTATTATGTGTTGGATTTGAAGGTTGACATCAAAGGATTTATCATTATCTTAATTTACCCTTGTTTAACCCTCTGCGGGGCTTTGAAAATTCTCAAAATCTTTGTCCGCATAAAATATCGAACACTCCAAAATTCTTAGATATTCAATCAAAGAAATACACAATAAATAATATTATCAAAATATTAAAAAGCACTTAACCCTTGCCACGGGACTCTATTTCCGTTAGGAAATTGACAGCGCTCTCGCCACGGGTTAGGAAAAAGTTTTGATCGAGAAAAATATCTCGAGCAAGATTCGAAGGCGTATCTTGTCACGCACGCTCTACATTTGACCTTTTATTTTCCTTTCTTTAAAGGTAAGAAATTCTTGCGACAATAAAGTGTTTAAAACTTTTGCAACGTGAAACTTGAGACATATTTACCTTGCAGCGTAACAATTTATTTATTTTGGAGTTAGATCGTGATGAAAATCTTTATTAATCTGAAAATGCGTTCCCGGAAAAATATTTAGTACTGGTATCAAATGCTGACTGTTTCTCAGAATAGTCGCGGCACTTGCGAAAATTTTCTTATTACATTTTAGTATTTTCTGAATGCCTTTTTTTGCCAGGTTTTAATTAATTTACGAGCCACCAATAATGCCAGTGTTTTCAATATTATTTAAAACGTAAAGCAGAATTAAATTTATTTTTTCTTTTGTTACAGATGGAAGATTAAATTCAGTGAAGGATGGTAAACGGAGTTGAAAATCAATATTGAGAATGGAATGCCTTAAAACAGTAACCATATAAACAAATCAAGATTAAATCTTATATTATGTTAAGTAAATACAGAAAAACAAGAAAGTCTGAAGACAGTGGACATCATATGATCTAAATGCCTTATTTAAGAGGAGAGTGTGCTGCCTTCAGGCGCCGACTATGTTTGACTCGACTAAAGGCGCACTACTGGTAGCGCCATCTCTATCTAACAGCACCTGTTGGATAAACGGCAAGGGCTGGCCATCAACCTTCCCAGCACCAGCAGACATCCTCAAAGCATTCTTCATATTCGCCCTCTCCATGTCAATTGTCTTCGGTAACTTAGTCCTAATCTGCGTCCTTAATAACCGAAGATATATCAAGTATATCGATAACCAGGTATTTATAGTCTTGCAATTAATTAAGCCAATATGAATTCCACTTGAATGAATTTGCAACAATTATTGTCGAGTGATTATAAGCCCACTCACCTCAATTGCCAATTACTCGAGTAATGATTACATTTTACGGTTTTTGAATTCATTAATGTTGAGTTATAAATCCTTTTTCATTGTAATGAAAAGAGGTAATAAAACCTCAATTATATTTGAATAATGGCGCGACAGGATTTGATAACAATGTTCTTTAGTTCAAAGATTTAGAACGATATTTGAAAATTTCTAGCATTGTAAGATATCTTTCTTGTTTCTCTGATAGTTTTGTTCAAAAATATTTATGTAATGTCATATTTCAGCCGAGATACCTGCTGACCTCTCTGGCTCTGAACGATTTGTTCACTGGGATCTTGATAGCTCCAGTGGCACTTCTGCCGGCTTTGTACAAGTGCTGGCCTTACGGAGAGATATTCTGTCAGATACAGGTATGTTACTTTAGTAATATGGTAGTGCTTGTTTATTAAAAACAATAATCTCTTTGGAAATAACAAACTTATTTTGTTTAAAGTTTTTTGATAGTACGACTGCAGCCTTTGTTTTAAATCTTGGTTTTTTTATTTATGTAATAATGAAAACAAACGCATTATTTTATTTGAAGACCGTGATGCAATTTTACCATCGTACAACTTATAAATTTTTCATTTCCTTATTTCATCGTTAAAAAATCTTACCACAGAAAAATGAAAATTCCAAGCAGAAATAAAATAAATATGATAAAGCAGTAAATTAGTTTGCCATCAAAATTTCACGAGACTTACCTTAATCCTGTTAGAACTAGGCGAAGCTACGAGGTCCTTGCTAAACTTTGTTTAAGCAAGGATGAAGAGAAAATGAGTAAAGTTCCTTCCAAAGAAAAAAGTTTGCAATTCGTTAAGCAAAGTTAAAAGCTAATCGAATATTATGTATAAATACTGAAAAAATGGAAGCAGACTCACTGCACTAAATTTAAATGGAACTAATCCCATAAACGGGCTTAAACTATTACATAGGCGCTCTATCCAAATTAAGTTTGCAAGAAACCGGATTCGGTGTACTTAAGTTTTTTAAGACAGCTCCAAACATGTTCGATAAATCAACCTCCTTAATCACAAACATTCTGAAAACAACTAACAAGAATCAAAAACTGTAACACTAAAGATACTGCTGAACAAATCCTTTGTAAATAAACAACTTTGTAAAGGGTAATTGTTGTCGTTCCGGCGACGCGGCGATCTGTGAACAATAAAATCGCTAAAACTTTTATGGAAGTATATAATGCGGTATCAGCTAATGGTTTATAGTGACCGAGCATAAAGTAAGGATCTGGAATTTAAGCTTTGTAAGTTATCCTAGGGACCTGCTGAC
The DNA here is from genome assembly GCA_905146925.1 of Autographa gamma. Lineage (NCBI taxonomy): Eukaryota > Metazoa > Arthropoda > Insecta > Lepidoptera > Noctuidae > Autographa > Autographa gamma. The sequence goes on from LR989858.1 coordinate 7,927,101, forward strand.
TCGTTCCCTTTACAGAGTGGCCCCTTTGTTTCTTAGATCAAGGCCTTTCTTGGCCAGCATTGTTGCCTCATCTTTAACGTGACTTGTTTCACAATTTATTAGTATTAATACAACGCTTGTTTCAGGCTCTTCTGCGAGGGGCCGTGAGCCAACAAAGTGCTATTATATTGGTCTGTATGGCTATTGACAGATATTTATATTTATTGCATCCCGATACCTATCATAAGCATTCGAGTAAAAAGGTGAGTATTTTTATTTGTGTCCGTATTTTCTTTTTATTTTAACTCTACAACATTAATAATAAAAAGCTATTTTTCAACAAGAGTAATATAATTCATAAAGCAGGATTTTCACTTGAAATGTATATTCATCATTAACTCAATTAGAATGGAACAATAGAAATAAAAGAGAACATTTGTTTTACAAAGTAAACCCCTTGAGATTTAAAACACATTTCGTGGAATAAGCTCGAACTGTGAAGTCATAAAAATTGAGTGGAAAATTTTAGTTTATCTAAAATTAAAATCTCTTTACGTAAGAAGTTAAGCGTTAAATATTTGATATAGCTCTCCAACTAGCTGGCAATCCTTTAAGAGTTAGTGACACATACATCGTTGAAATCTCCTTCGATTCGATTAAGAAGTATCGAGCCAAACTTACCCACTAAGTAAAGGGTACTTTAGGACCCGTTTTAAATAAACTTTTCCAATAATTAGGTCACTTAATATCTTATATGTATGTACTATGTCATATATAATATGGCAGTATATTTTTCAAATTGTTAAAATAGATGTACTGTTTTGTGGGGCACTGTTTGTTTATAAGACTACCAAGTAATGTTTATAACACACCCAAAATAAAAACAGAAAAAAAAAATTATCATTGTAAAATCGATGAGGTTTATTCAATAACCTTAATACTGGATATTTAAAAATTCCAGAATGATGAAAAAACAGAATACGTTTTATTAATCGGAAATGTAACGAGAATATACAATGCGACCAATTGTACACCGTCGTGACATACCAAACTGCTTTCAATGTGTACAATTTCTGTGCTTTAAAATTCATTCGACTATAAATATCCAGGTTATCAACATTCCAATTTTATAATAATATCATTGAACATGTATTTATTATTTCACATTCATTATTGGGACAGCAAAAAATTTTGACGATTTCAGAAAAATATATATATTTCTTTTGTTTTCAGGGTTGCGTGTTAGTAATAAGTATAACTTGGATACTATCAGTTTCATTATTTGCTATCATGGTGCTACCAAGATCTGGGTACTATTTTAACTCAACTGGACTTATGGCTTGCGATGTCTTCCACAGCAGAGTGGCTTTCAGGTAAATATTTGTATTACCAAACACTGAACGATATAGTAGTTAAACAAGATTGCATATTCAATGCTGTTGCGTTAGTAAATAAACTACGTACACATCTTGCTTTAACGTCTTAAGTTACTCAAAAATCTTCTTTACATGTAGAAATTCTTCCTAATGTATATCAATAACCTATTTTTCAATAGTCTTATGTTTTTTTTCTTCCACAGGATTTTATCATGTTGCGCTTACTACTTTCCAACAACAATGGCTTTGATGTATTGCTATGGTTCTGGATTCCACGTCAGCAAAAACAGAGGCAAATATGATCCGGAACCGATGAGACCCAATGGCGTGCCAGTACCATGTGCGAAGACTTCGCGAGGCGATCATGAAGTGGTGGTAAGTAATTTTATAGGCAAACATGACATCAATGAAAAATGAACTTCAATGAGATGAATGGCATTTAAGATGACATGAGTGTTATTAAAATGTTATTGAGTCGCAATTCATTCGAATGAGCAATTATTACAGTATACTTAAGAAACTCAATAGAAAATATTTGAATATTACGTAATTTCGTAAGCACAAATAAAAACCCGATATGTACAGTTATTAAATTATAAGCCTCCCTTAAAATATTGCTCGCTTTAATTCCTTCCTAGATCATAAAAATACAACGAGCATTAAATAACACAAACAAAGTTACTTTTCCAAATCAGAATGATAAATACAATTCCGCCTACGAGGTAATTGCATCAATAAAAATAATAAAATTCTCCCCTGAGCTTCATCCCATCCTATCTTTTTTCAAAACTTCGTTACAAATGTACTTGAGTTATGATATATGTCTTTCCTTTTAAGTACGGCTAACGCTTCGCCGTTCTCATTGATTTAAGTACCGTAGTCTTTTTGTGATTGTACTAGATCGAGTGTAACGTTAGTCTAACAGTTATAAGAATGTGTTTCATTACTACTGACTATTGTATAGCTAATCGTTTTTCTATTGTTTTGATCTTATATATTGTTGCTACTATCTATTTGTGATTATTATCATTCTCGCTTGGATTCAGTGTATTTTGTTCTTTAAAATGTTGATAGGTGATGTTATTTTATTTATTTTTCTGGCACAGATTCAAGCTCCTGTGAGACCGCATAGTGTCAGTACATCGAGAACTATGGCGGCAATGTCACTAGGCTTCATCGTTATGGTCACTCCGGCAACTATTCAGGAAGTGGTTGCGGCTTGTACTGGGTGCAAGGTAAGATACCCTGACCTTGACATTGCCAGCAAAATAAATGTTTTTTTTTAAGAATTTCAGTGTACTAACTTTTTTGGTTCCTAACAAGAATTTTTAGTATAATTTGATTATCTTTCTACGTCTTTGAATTATTTATTGGATTCACTGAATAATTAATATTCTCTGTTATTTGAATATTGACTGAAATGTTTCTTTGTAAGATTAGCACATATTTGTTATTATTGTAAATCAGTCTGAAATAAATTTAATTGTGGTTTAACTTATTACGTCTCATATGCGACCATGATTTTAAAATGCAAATTATGTGTTTTCTGTAGGTTCCACCTTCATTGGATTTTATTGTAACCTGGCTGGCTTTGAGCAACAGTTTCTGGAACCCATTTCTATACTGGCTTCTAAATAGTCACTTTAGAAGGATTAGCCATGAATTGCTTCAGTACTACGTAAGTCATTAATTCAAAGCCTGTTTTCTATGGTCAAATAGTGTATGCTTACTAAGTATTTCTCAAATAATATTTATTTTCAGATTTGCTGTCGACGACCAAAGTCTTTTGGTAGTTACGAAAAACCTACAACGGGATGTTGTGGGTCTCCCGTAACATCGGATGGCTTACATTCAAAAGGAGAATTTGAAGGTCTCGGCGAAAAATATTGGGGTGAAATATTAGAACGTACAGTTTCATCTTCGTCCCTTCATGCCATACAAAAGGCATGCCATCGCGATCCTTTACGATGTACAGGATCTTTCAAAGGGTGCTCTAGTGGTGCTTGCAAACAAGACCCAAGATTTTTTGACGGGTATGGCCCAACAGATTACAGACAACTAGACAGGGCGGCCTTTCAAATTGAGTCTTGCTCACGACAATGCAGATTGAAGAATTCTGACATTTGTCTGTTTAGGCCAAGTCCTGGCTTGGAGTGTGGTCGTTCTCGTTCCAACTTGAGCTTAGATGAGGTTAACTTCAACAAGACTTGTAACGGTAGGCATCCAGAATTGTGAGAGTTCCGAAACTGCCCGGTCTTCGGGCATAGAAGTAATAGTATAAGTATGTATCCCGGAGTAGAACATTTTAATTCTAATATTAAGTGGAAGTTTGATGACTCTCCCGGTGTTGATGATGATATGCAAAACTTGGAACATAATCTCGACAGAATACGCAGTCTGAGTCATGAAAGAAGCTTCAATGCTTATGGACTTAAGGAAAACGATAATTTGTTGGAAGTGGAAGTGAATGACATTGTGGATGATGATTCAGATGAGAACAAAGACTACGGTAATGGTTGTGTTCATGATATCCATGAAGAAAAAAGTGACTACAGTGCTCATAAATTTTCTCGTACTTCCTCGCTATCTAATAGGGAACTTGACGTAATCAAGGAGAGCTCTAGAAGCTCAAGTGATACTGAAGTGACATTAACGCGATGACTTCCGAGGGTGACCTTTGACAAAGCGGTCAATGTTGTTCACTTGGATTTATCCCCGGAACAGAGACACCATTGTCAACAAAAGTGTATGTTGTCAGTTAAAAGACCTCTTTAGTGGTTTGATGGTTTAGAAGAGACATTTTAGATTTAAGTAAATGTGGACCAGTAGTTTCGGGTCTAATTTCTGTAAATTATTCGATAGTGTGTGAATGTGATTTACGAACGTTGAAATATCAATTGTGCCATGAATAGACGTTAGAACTTTGTGATCTCCGAGAACCCTTTCGCCAGATACGAATGGGCTTGTGTAAATAATTTTCCCCGAAAAATAGTGAATTGTATAACGTAAATATTTATACTGCGTATGAATAGGTACCAAATGTTGACATGTTTTAGTATCAAATCAGGTAAAGGAAGTTTTGTATTTTTTGTAATAGTCGACTCAAAGAATTGTGAAGCTATACTTATACTTAAATATACTGAAACAAATTTTATGTATTTCTAATTTAATGACTTGTAAGAATAGTACTATACTTGTTTATAACATCAATTGTAACTTTCACTGATACTAATGTTAATTTGTTCTTTATGTACATAATAATAAGACTGTTTGAAGGAAAATTCTTAATGTTATTCAGATCGCACAATACTTTTCTTCTATACATTATGATGTAATGATTAAAAAACATTGTTGATGTCTACCTAAATGTTAAATCAGCAAACGGAGAGAAAGTAAATTGTTTGTATAACATTTGCGTTTTATTTATCAAACCCGAGATATGTTTATCAGATGGAGCGTAAAATGAAGGAAAAACATTATTTGTTTTGCGATCTTAACGAAGTAGGGATATGCAATGTTGTGCTGAGAAAGATTTCATATTATATCAGATATTTTTTTATGACGCCTGGATTTCATGACATTCAAATAACGCCCGTAAGTATGTAATCTGCATCGAAAAGGAAAACCCTATTTCTTATAAACTAAAGCTAAGACTAACACAGGTTAGGTAAAAGCTATATACGTAAAGAAACAAGACAATGTTTTTTTTTAGCCTCTTTTAGATCCCACTGCTGGGCAAAGGCCTCCCCTTTCTTGTTCCAAACCTCTCAGTTCTTGGCTGTGAACGTCCGCCCCGCATAACTGACTAGATCATCACAAAATTTACAAGATAATAATATAACATCAAACATTGTTATATTAACAGCAGCCTGAACCCATAAGATCCGTACTTTAAACTAGACCGACCTGATATCTACTTTACTACCATTTTTTATGGCTGGACTAAGTTTACAGCTTCAAGCTAAACGATAGTAAACTTGTTATTTGAGACTTTACACTTAGTAACTTTATGGAACTGTTATCAGTTACTTTACGTGTAAACAAAGCTTTGTAATACAGGGTTGTGAAAGAAAATTGATAGCTTATTTATTCGAAAAACAATACAAAAGTATACAATCAAGAATGTCAATGTAAATTTTTGTATCCAATGTATCTGACTGTTACATCAATTTACTGCTTACTGCTATACTTCAGCAAATTTATATCTATACCAGTAACTTAATGAAATGAAAGACGAAGTTTCAAATCGACTTACTATTAATTAAGTAAAGCGATCTTTACACATAAGTACAGCAAATAGTTTGAATACATTAGAACTTAATAAAGTTAATTGAAGTTTTATTCACTTTAACTTCAAAGACTCAAGCAAATACCAACACTAGGGACTTCTAAACAGAGCGATAGAATCGTATCGAGTTAAGTTTCCAATACTTACAAAATCCCGTTTACATTCAGTCCATGTTGCTAAGAAACGTGATAACAACGTAGACGGCGCATCTCTATAGTATGAAAATTTTATTTTTCGATATACATAGAGGTGCGATTATTTTTTATCGATAGAAAATCGAGTAGGATGTGGATATAGAGACACAAGCTTTAAGAATACGGAGCAGGTGATAGAGCTACCATATCTTTTTAAGATAATATGGTTGATACTACTGAAAATATCCCGAATTTTTTCATGAGATGGAAATGTATAAAATGTAAACGATGAAAGTTGATGAAAGCTGCGAGAGAACGCTTACATAAAAAAGGTCTAAAGCAACATTTTAAAATACATAATTAATACTTAAGACGCCTGTCAAGTTTTCATTCACTTGCATTAGTGACCCTAATCACCCACTTTTCATAAACCAATTTCGTAAATTAATTACGAAAAAATAAAATTGTTACTTATAATTTAAATTCTTTTGTAATTGCGTCAGCTTTTTATGCTCAAGACATAATAATCTGTCACAATTTACAAAAGGTTGCTTTTTATGTTTTCACCGGCGTATTTAGTCGGAAATTATAACAAATGGTTGCTTGGCTTCACGGAAAATCTTTAGCGAGAAATATGTCTACGGCGTTTTATTGTCATTGTATTACTAACTGTGCCTCGAGGTTTGCGCGAGTCATTCTATTTTGAGTTTTCGTCAACCATGACTCAATTGTTTGAGTAAAAAGTTAGGTAAATGTCTATGGCATACGGAAAGATAGAGAGATATTGGGAATATGTTCACAAGGTATAACTACTCATATTCCTTCAACTTACAAAATGAGCTTGCTCAAAACAGCATAGACGCTCCTTTTAAGTCTACAAGTTAGAATACTAAATCATAATAGTTTAAATTGTGACCTAATTATAAAAATAAAGCAAGATGCTGCCTAACACATAAACATACTTGATCATTCACTTCTCGCTAAATTCACCCATAATTATAATATTGTTAACTATATAATTAACTTAGCTGTGCGTAATTCAAGACGTTCATATCCATCTCTCGACTCTGTACTGCATACAACGTCTGTATCTGAAACTAGCTATTCAAACTAACCAAGATATGAGAGACGTCATCTTCGTAGAAATAAACAGACGAGACGTGACAGACGTGAGGATACCACATAAATATTACTACTACACTCTGCTTATTCCCTGGTACTGAAAGTCTGAAGCCTCAATAATATCCACACATAATTCTTCCCAGTTTTATTATAACACGTACGGATAGACGGATCGTTTTACAATATACAGATGATATTATTTTATGTGGGGCTCTGAGTTGGTCACACTGAATGTTCGGAGCGTGACTCGCGTGGCTATAGCGTATAATCTTCACCCTAGGACGATGGATATGAGAAGCATAAAATGTTTCTTTTGTTAATAGAATTACTGGGTCTTCATTAACTTTGAGATGCGCTTGTTTATTTTACTGAATACTCTTTCCCTGTTATTTCTTAGATATTTGTATGAGTTATGTATTGCAAGCAATTATTTTTTATTTTCGTATGAAAAATCGTAAGATGATTCTGATTAATTTGTGTTTGCGCGGTCTGAAAGCAATTTTATGCAGTATTTAATCATCAAAGAAAAATATCTGACACACTTTGGCACTTAATTTTACATTTCAATAATGTAGTTAAAGTCATACGGAATTTAGAGTAGTTAAGAGTCCTTTATCTACTTCAGGGTCTGTACTTAATAATAATATATTTGGTCTCGTAAGACAGTTAAATATTGTTTAGGGAAGATTAACCGCTGTAAATACAGTTGTACGCAACACAGCTCTATACTGACAAGAAAGATCATTGTATTACGTGTGGGCAATTATTTAACACATACCCCACGTTGTCACGTAACTTTCCTAACGATTAATCTTCAGTAAGCGAATATTATTGAGCCGCCTACATTAAGCGTAGGAGTTAAAGATATTTAGAACACCCACATTTTCCTTTCACGCATGTCCGGGTAAACATCCCCTTAAGAATTTCCTTTAACTTAGTCACCCTAATTGCTGTGATACTATTTAAAACCCACACAAATATCGGTCGAACAGCAATCAAATCTAACCTTGAAGAAATACCTATTTTTTTTCTATAACAGAATTTCAGAAATACGTCACAGAAAAATATGTAAGTCAAGTTCAAGCAGCGTTCTTCAAACATCTTAGACTTTGTTCAGACTACTACTATTTGTCCTACATCAGGGAAATGTAGAAATAAAATTTGCATATATGCCCATCGTAAACAAAAATCTCTAGGATATTAAGGAAATATCTTCCCTGAATGTTACGTCAACCGATTCTCCACGAACACTAATACGTGATATAAATTTAATAAGACAGCATGACAAAGGCAGTAAATGTATTTTTATGATCCAATTCTCCTATAGAATTTATTCGCGGCATAGAAGAATATCATTATTATAATATAATAATTCAAAAATGCCTTTACCTTTTATAATAGAGGGACGTTCAGGAATGAAATCTTATAACGAGATTCCATATTACACAGTGCAATGATTCGTAGGAAAATAATAAGTTGAATATCGTTTCGATCGTCACTGATTGAATCCAGACAAGAAGGAAGCAAGTGGATGCTACATGACTGGTTGATATTAAAATCTCGTTAAGTAAAAAAAAAAAAAAAATCGTTAGTGTATTCTTTCATTTTTATAATTTATTAATCTTAATATAAAGCATATTAAGATAAACAAACATGACTAAATTTTTATGGTGTGTAAATGTATTCGACTTGTAGAACTTAAAACTTGAGACACCTACTTTAAACGTTTGTGAAATGAAACTTCATTTAAAAAAAGTTTCAATTAATTAAATTTAAGCAGAGCAAGATTAGTAGTCTGAAAAAGTATGTATTTTAACCTCAAAACCTAATAACCTAATTCGCACAATATTAAAAATGTTCGCAATGAATTAAAAAGTAATTAAGGCCGGGATATAAAAAGCTGTGTTCAAAAGATACTTAGTCACCTCACTGAAGCCTTCAAACAGATAAGTCTGTTTATTTATCCAACAGTAATGGCTCTTAGCTCACTTGTAGAGAAAAACTTAGTCCCAGGAAACCTTTATACACTTTTTCTACCGTTTTTCAATTGAAACGGAGAACGACCCCGCTGAAAGAAGTGTAATATTTCACTAGACGCGAGCAATAAATTACTGGTGCTTTAAAATCGATACTGCATTGCTAAACTAGTTTTTACTGGCGAAAACTACCTTAAGAAAGTTTGCCTTAATGGGCAATATTTTAGGAGGTGCCAAGTTGCAAGCTACTACTGCGGACTTTACACTTGCTTTACGTTTTTGTTCAAACACCGTTAACAATAAAAAATATGGCTCGGTAAAGTTTACTTTTATTTAACCAGAAACGTTATCTTAGTTTAATAATGATTCAATACTACAGTAGTAAAACAAAACTTACAATTATACTGAAATTTAAACTTATATAAATAAATAAATAAAACTACGTAAAAGTAAATAAATTTACGTATACGCTCTACCAAGTTTACAAGAATATAATTTCCACATTTTATAAATATTAACGACTCATGTATGTATGAGAGTGATTCCGAGGCATGATAAGAATGGCATATAGTCGTTATAAAACATAGTATATCACACATTAAAATGATATGGTTAGTGGTTATAAGGTTATGTAACAATAATGCTTAAAATCTTTGCATAATTAACAAATAATCTGCTTTAAACAATCTTACAATCTAATGTCCTTTTTCCAAAAATGAGTCAAAGATGAGTTTTTTTAAAATAACAGAACTGATGATAAAACCAACAACGAAACGGAAATTATTACCAATATAATAAAAACTTATTACAAAAAACAATAACAAAATTTTCCAATTTTTATTTCTTCAGTACTACGCTTAACGCTATAAAAATGTAACAAGAACCGTAAACGCTATATAGGCATCGCCTTTAATGCACTGCACCGTCAGTTAACGGTGGTTTCGTAAACCAGATAGAAACTATAAAATGCCTTTATGACCTATATTGGATTACTATTATTAGGTGCCTAGATGTGTACTGAGTTGATATAGGTATTTTATGTACTGAGACTTCAAGGAGAAAATAAGTTAGATGTTTTCTTGGAGTTTTCGTGTTGAACGCGTTTGGGACTTCTTATAGGCAGAAAATAGTAAAAAATATATTTTAAAGCAGTGTGCAAAGTGATTATGTAATTAAACAGCAAGAAGAGATATGAATATTGGACCTGCTTACCTCCAGGGAAGCCGGTGGATATAGGAATTTTGGTATTTTAATTTTAAAATAATCTAGTTATTCATGTGAATAAATCGGTATCAGTAAAATAAAAAAAAACCTCAAATGAGTGCATGTCCACAAAAAATAAAATTCATACTTGGTACAAAATCCAAAACATACCTAATAAAACTGAAGAAAATACAGACCAATAAAAATCTTAACTAACTGCTCAAAGCGGAAGCAGAAGGACGGAACGCTGCGAAGCGACGTGAAAGTAAATGTTACACGTTTTGTTGAAAAAAGTACTAGGAGCTAATAAAACACAGCTTAAGCTGTCTGCAAAAGTATACCAGGAGAATTATAATGGAAAAAGAAGAAACTTCAAATACGTGGTACATAAGGACCAAAAAATGTACCAAAAAGTTTTTATGCAAAATGTTCCCACCTTTTAAAGGTTGTGAGTGAAATATGAGATAAGTCGGAAGGGATAATGACCGACCTGTAACTCGGCGAATAACTCGAGGTAGATTGACTCCGGGTATTTTTCTGCGAGAATATTCCGGACGAAGATTTGTAGCCCTCGGCACGGGTCACCATAACATATTATGTGCCTTATTTACGAATACAATATTTTACTCTCTGCAAAAAGGAATAGCCCAGAAAAGGGTTGCTTTATTATATCTCATGATGTCCTTTTGTTTATTAAAATACTGTGGATATTTCAGTGAAACATTTTAACCTTGGAATTCTGAGTCTGTATTAGTTTATGTGACCTTGAAGTCAAACTAATAATAACATCATCTATCAAAAATATTGTATTTTTATTATAAAATGTTACCTACATTAAAGACTGCCTACTAACCTAATTCGATAAATATTTATACCAAAATTTCTTTAAGATCCCCGAGTTAATTATGAGTTATAATAGTTTAAGTCGCCACAATACCTAGCAATCAATTAATCTCAACAGAATCTGACTTGTGGACATTGATATCAATTTCCTCAGCTCAATTACCAAACGGCATCAAATAGCCGAGATTAATATTTATTAATTTAAGTACAAAAGCTATAAATTCTCCTTCAGTGATATTAATTTGAGGCCGTGTTATTTGAGTGAAGTAAATAAATTATACGCTTAATGGTTGTCTGCCATTACGACTGAGAAGATAATTTGATTTTATTATTTTTCGAAAAATAATATCTTGATATCGTCGTTCTGGCTATGCGGACAATTGGCACCTGCTAAATTCTTTCGATTAGAATGAATAAAAGAAGTAGAATTAGGTCAGACAATTTTCAATTGGGTTCGAGTTTCGCAAGGCTTGGTGGCTCAATCTGCCGCATTGCAATTCAATGGCATTTCAGCAAAATGTGGACGAACATCAATCTTACTTGAACTGAATCGATGCTTTAAATTTATCTTTCGGTATTCAGCTATCGGTTTTTATATTACCCATTCCATAGAGCTGTATTGGACATATGGTTTTAACAAATTGAACTGCTTTTATTAAATATTGTTTTGGTTTATTATAGGAGTAAAAAAACAATAAGAATTTATACCTATTATAAATCTGTTAAATATTATTTCCACTTGACAATAAGCATAAACTTTTTCTTTGTTATTTCAGTCTGGCAGTTTTCGCTTGCATCAAAAATATTCCTACACAATTTCCTTGACACGACAATAAAGTATACACAGTGAGATTATTACATCATTCTAGCAAATAATCACACCCCTTGCCTTCTGACTTATACCCCTATATTTTCCTCTCACATAAAAGACAAACAGAAACGCGAAGGAATCAATTCATATATATGTAAATACACATCATATTTTAACAACATGTGCAAATATTATGCGTTGCGAGAAGTGGGGCGTGATTTCCAAGGAACTAGTCTCCCTTACGGATATTGGCGGGAAAGGAAACAGCTTTCCAACATTACTGAAAGTAGGTTCGAAGTTCCGTTTAGCAGCGTGTCATCGCAGTCTGATATGTGTTTCAATTCTGTACTATGTAGGTTGAGGAGAATTGATCTTTGATGTTACGAATGTTCGGGTTGTGAATAGATTTGGGATGGTCCGTTTGAAGACTATCATCAAAAGAAAGGGTCTGAAGTAGCTTTAAGTGCTGTCTCTTACTAGTCCCATAAATTGACCGATACATGTATTATATGCAAGGATATAGATGTGAACGGGAATGGATACCTATGGGATATGGGGCACCTTTTGATGATTCATAGTTCAACGAATACGTGATTTAGGTCAAGCTGACCAAACAACATACGTATGTACATTGTTAAATTTATAGTTATAGTACCATGTATAAGCTATTAAAATTAAGAAATTATTTAATAAAACTTACCACCTCGACGTGGCTGCTAACAGGAGAACACTTAGAACTTTCATTATTAGTGCTTAGTTAGTTAGAAAACACGACACATCATACAGTCCAAAAATCACACACAATATAGTTTAAAACGGCGTAAATAACTTAACATAAACAGCACTAAAAATAAAAAAAATTCTTGATCACCAATTAATTATTCCAACACCTTATAACGTCAACCAACAACTGACTTTATTTCACAAAAATCCTCGAACATTTATTCGCACGCGAGGGTAGTTTGTAAAAAGTAACGAATTTGACAGCCGCGCAACTAACGCCATCTTTTATGTAATGTTGAAAGGGAACCCTATTTAAACGAGATTTAAGAGAGGATTTTGAATGAGCGTTACATTGCGTAGATACATAATAAGCCCATGCACTCCATGTGAAGCCTGTTAGCAATGGATACGAGTTGATTGACACAAATTGGCACATTGCGGTACTGTCGTTATTGGATACTGATCTCATTTTCCTGTTAGATGTGGTGGGTTCGTTAGTGTGTATTAGCGCTTTTATTCTAAAACTAACTCTATTCTTTAGTGCATATTTAGTTACTTTAAGTTTTTACTTTTTTTTGAGGACTGGTCGTTTAATTAAATCAGTTACACTGAATGACTTTGAGTCTTTACAGCTTTGGTTTTACGTCCTTTCTCAAAAGGTTTTTCTTAGTTAAAAATCATAAACTCTGAAAAATCGTAAGTAAAAAACTTTATCTACTAAAATTCATTAAGTCGATAAATCCTCACCAATAGCTGTAAAAAATAAGCCAAAGTAGAACATAACTGAAACGTTTAACGGGAGTTTGTTCGAAAATCACCTAATTAAAAGTTTGTTCCGGTATCCGTGTACGTAATACTCTTGTATTATGTACGTACTTACGTAGCTAGCAAGTAATTATGTAAGTAAATAATTTATAGATTTGTGTGGTTCTTGGCTAAGTAAATCTTAATGTCGATCGATTATAAATATAAATGTAATGCCGTCAAAATGTGATGGTCTGAATATGGGCCTGTTATTTTTTCTCGTTTTTTATTTCCGACCTGTGACTTGCTTTATTGTTAATAGATAATAGCAACTTCAAGGTAAGACTTACGATCAGCGAACGCTGTACCTGATATTATAATTGAAGAAAGTAACATTTTTATGGTTGTAGATATAATGCAACAAAAATCCGAGGGCTATGGACACAATGCTCCAAAAAATTTAAAATATTTTTACTATTTTTTATGGTGTCTATATAATAAAAGATTTTTCTTATAATTCAGTGTTTTCCTTGGTCCACACGAATACAAATAGAATAACAATCAAATATTTCTTCCTCCACGAACTTTACTTATAACAGTGTCATAATTAAAATTTCTGTCTGTCCTTCTTGTAACACAGTTTCATGCTTTATAGCCATATCGGTTGCACATAAACGCTGTAGCCCCGACCAACTTGTTCCAGCCAAGTCAATGTCAGTGAGTCACAATATGGCGGCCCGCCAACACAATAACATTTCCGTCCACATAACTACTTGGCTAGGTTAGTGTTATGGTAAACTGATGGGAAAGTGATTAAATTAGTGGTAATTAGGTGAGCATGTTGATGGAATGGTTTGTTATATTATATTGTGTAGGTATACTTACATAACAGTAAGAGTTGACGACCTCCGTGGTCGAGTGGCGTACGCACCGGTTTCAAGGTGTCGCTAGCTCTGAGGTCCCTGGTTCGATGGTTCGATCCCCGGAAGGGTCAATTTAAAAAATGATATTAAATTGTCTTGGGTCTGGGTGTTTGTGGTACCTTCGTTGTATCTGAATTCCATAACACAAGCGCTTTAGCAACTTACTTTGGGTTCAGAACAATGTATGTGATTTTGTCCACATTTATTATTAAAAAGTTAGTTTTAGATAAAAGTAAGTTCACTCAACGATTAAACAAACGAAAAGAGATACATGCATTGTCAAACATAGAATCTCTTTCTTTTTGAGATTGGGTACCAAGAGATAATTGTAAACACGTTTTATGAAGGTACATTATTACCGTTATATAATGAAACGTGTATTAAGTAATAATGCTGCCGAAACATGTGTCAGAAACGCATTGTTTCAGCGGCCAATGTGTAATTATTATAATACAATGTAATTTTCACTAAATATTTGTGTATGCATTTATTTCTAGAACCTATAATCAAAATTGAAAACATTAAGTAGAAATATATTTTATACATAATTACTGCATACATTCTACTAGCAATTTCCAATTTGACATAGTTTCAATAATATATTGATTTTGAGCCACTTCTTCGACTTTCCACTTTTATTCACACAAAGCAGAGTCAATGACCTCACATTGTAAGTACCTATAATGTTCATATCGTATCTACTGAGTCGTCGTTTGGACCGTCTGATGCAGCCAGATTTTTACTTTGTTCTCTTTCTAGTTTATCCGAATAAAGGTTTCCACTTTTATTCTTTTTCAATCTTTTTAACATAGGGTTCGAATTCTCGAATGCCATTTTATGTCAGGTTATTTTGTATTCTGTAAGTCTTTGTGTCTGTTTGAGCTAATTGTTTTACAGAAATATTCTAGCTTAAACATGTAATTTTCAAGTCAAGAAGGATGGTAACGAGGCGTCGCTGGGTACTTACTTTTGTCACCCGATTCACTCATTTATCTTGCTAGAAACAAAGGCGATAATACCTAAATAGGTACAAAAAAAAAACATTTGCCATGTTAAAATCTAAAACTAGTCTTAGTAATTTAAAAAGAAGTTGGCAAGAATAGATTAAAAATCATGTATCTTGATATAAATTGACATATCTAAAGTGTAACAAGACCAAAATGGCCTTTCAAGAAGGATCTAGAAATAAATCTGTGGTCCTCACGCTCGATCGCACTTGTGATCAGTGGACCAACCGTACGATGAAATACCGTAGTCTCGATATGTTATACCAGTGATTTATTGACGTAGTAGGTTTCACTCACTATTTCGGCGATAGGAAGAATTTTAGTTACGTATCCAATGTTTCGATTTTCGTGATATTTTTATAACCAACTTGGTGCAAAAATACTTAAATACAACCCGTTAAATCATGCTGTCTCTGTCACTTTAATGAAGGAAAGAAGAGACAAATATACATTAAAAAACTTCTTAAAGTTAAGTTGCGTTTAAGTATTTTGATGCAAAAGTTAAATAAATGGCAAAATAAACAAATGGTTTTTGTTTGCGGTTAGTATAGTTTTTTTAGAACCTTTCATGTTTTCTCCTGCTGGGCAAAGTCCTCCCCCAATTTGCTCCAGGCTTTTCTGTCTGCAGTCGCATCCCAACAAACAGTTTAAGTTTAAAGTTAAGTACATTATAAAGTTATTATTTTATGCTTTATACTCAAATGCATTGTTAACCTTTTGCATCATCAAGGCCTAATACGGCTAAGTAACTGATTACATGCATGCGGGTTTCACGAGATTGGATGTAACCGCGTTAGTTAGATTTCGTTGCCATAATAATATGAGTATCAGAGTAGGTAGGTAGAATAGAAGGTATGAACATATGAACGTTCTAGTGGATATATAATATGCTTTTAAAACATAAGATTTGTATTTAGCCTCTACTCAATTTTGCACATTCATTCATATCGTAATTGTTAAAAAAACTTCCCTATTAATAGCAGCAGATAAAGGTTTAGTTCCGTTTGCGTCAAGAACAAATAGCAAAACAGCGCTGTAAAGTGCTTAACGGTACATCTTGAGTAACCTCAACTAGCTTCAAGCGACCAACTTCCCTGATACATCGCTGCGTTGAGCTTTAACCGCTGTCTGTCATGGCCGGCAGTGTATCAATACATTATAGCACAAACGTCACTGGCCGAGTGTGGTGGACACCGTTTGATTTGGTGGTAAATGTGTTTGTCAGCTATGTACACAGGTAACCATCATATACATAATCACATCACCTTAACAGGAGCAAAAATATAAATTTTCGGCCCGGTATATTAACAGTAACATTATTGATTGCAAATAATTGCTTGTTTTAAATCTCTACTTGAAATTTTGGAATTAATTCAGCAAAAAAAGCGCTATAGTGTGCTTTCTTAAAAAAAAAAACAAAATTCTTCTTCTTCTTCCCGAGTCAATGATATCTAAACTCTGTTTGGCCAGAAAGTCGCCACTTAGATGGCTTCGTCGTTGGCTTCCATTAAGGATTCCTAGAGGGTGGTGGTGGTGGTGCAGGACGGGCTGGACAGAAAACTCAAAAACTAAATTAAAGAATATGTTTTCTTGTACTTTGAGCACTAAACTTCTCATTTAACGAAACTTGCAGTATTTGCAGCAAATTTTACGATAGAAATCGTTGAAAAAGAAAAAGACTAGTTTCCAGTCCGATTCAACTTGAAACGACTTATAAATACCTGTAGCTTTGTAAGACAAACAAAAAAGCAAACAATTGTAAAAGACACTAGAAAAATTTCTCGCCCTTTTGTGCGGGTAACAAGAATACCGGAAGTTCGAATAATCCGTCCTTCGTAAATAATTAAGACGCTTTCAGAAAATGTTGTTATTGTTTTTACGTGATTGGCTGTACGACAATCTTGATTTATGTCGACAGAAAGACTTGATTAGATTTTCTTGGTAATTCTGTTTTATTGATTTGGATTTGCTTTGATTGCCTTTCGTCGAACTCGTCGTCAATTTTAAGTATTTTGCGTATTTTATGACTATTTATGAGGTCTTTCATCAGTTATTTATTTCATTTTATTACACACCTTTTTTTTTTAAACAAACGATGAAAGAGGAGCGAGCAGTATCTGTTGTGTTGGGTATTTTACAATTATTATGTTTGAATAAAACTCCGCTGAATCATTTTGTCTTCAGGCTACTTATTTGCCATAAAATCCCTCCTTCTCTTTTGGACGAAAATTGGAAACTAGTTAAATATTTTATTAAGGCTGTAGAAAGAAAATGGTGTTCTGAGCCACCTCCGCAGAGAGATATCAAGTAAAAACGACTTTGGCACTAAACCTAAATTTTAGTGTCTATATATATTGTATTGAATTTTCGTCGAAATGGGACCCCTAATAAAGAAGACTACATATTTCCCTGTTTTACTACAAAATTCAAATATCACTAACAATATATTTCGTATCTTAAAAATAATCCTGCCAACGCCAGCTCCACAATTAAAATTCAAATTTCACCATCAAAACTTAGCATGCATAAAAATCGGGACAAAAATAAATAGAAGCCGAAAAAAGAACCATCGAAAATTTTAATAATTCAAAGCTATTCCATCGCGAAACGGCCGAGCTTTCAAAACAATATACTAGAAATGAATAAACGCTTGTAACATGCAAGTTTGCACCATTCCCACGGCAAAATGCGAACACGTTTATTTTCTTTTCCACTGTGGAATTTATACAGGGTTCAGTGAGCACTCTGGAGGGGCCCGTATACACTATTGTTTATGCGGCCTTCCCCCAAACCGCACAGTAATGAGTGTCAAGTACTTACCACAGCGTCGCGCTTTAAAATCTAATTTGCACGACAAGAATGCTTTTACACAGTTTTGAACTTCGCACGAAGAATATTACCTTTGCTCCCGCGGACTATAATGGATACCATATATTTCGGAGGGTAAATTTAGCGGCAGACTACATAGAATTCCCATTTCCTTTTTGATCCTACTGTCGTATAAAATCAATGTGTTATTGCCTTTCTTTGGTGTTGGCTTTTTTGGATGTGAACCAAGAAATGTTAAGTTTACTCTTCATTTGCGCAAGGCCAATGTATTTATGCGGTAAATCTGGGCGAAACTTTTTATACTGCTTATTTTAGGTATCTTAGTAGAAATATTGAACCGCATTTTAACAAATTCGGGCAGGTCCCTTCCTACAACGCTGAACCAGGCAACAATAACAAAAATGAACATAAAATCACTGGATTATTCAAATTAATGCTAACCACAAGATATCTGGCCGCTCGGTTTGCAAAGTCATTCGAAAGTTCAAGCCAAAGTTAAATTAGAATATAAAATACAAACGACCTCTTTTAAATGGTCAAGTAACCGCGATTTATGTGAAAATATTTCTTAGTAAATACAATGAATAGGGTACTAACAAGAAGATACCCTAGTATTTGCGGTAGTAAATAAAACCATGTGTACATAGATCCTAAAACACCATTGTTTACGTATCTAGTGCAGCGTAACCACCGCCTAATGAGTGTCAAGTGACGTCACGACCGTCACCATTAGCGACGAATACACACGAACCACTTGTTTTGTCTCACGATAATATAAAACTCCCGTACACTGAATGAAATGGAATTTTTGAATGAATATGTACGTTTTGTTTGAAGAAAAAGCGTGTGTCAAGTTTTTCCGGATTTGCAAACAAAGATGAGGAAAATAGAGCGGAGTTTGTTTGTGAGATGAAAATGGAGATGTGCTTACTACTTAGTACCACTTGTATGTAATCTGTGTGGTTTCTGACAAGTATTATACAATACGGAAACGTGTTCTATCTGTGAGGATTGTACATTTACCTTACGTTGGCTGTAATTACTATGAACATGCATGCGTTTTAAAGAGTAACTTTGTGATGTAACGTCTAATGTAAAAGAGGTAATTTCATAAGTGATGTTCTTGTTAGAGATTGAATTTGACGAGTCTTTTATTTTTTTTAGATTATGATCCACCTGATTCCACCATTTAATGTGTTCAATTTAATAAAATTTCTACCCAAAAATTAAGTTTTGGTTTTTAGTCAAAAGAAATCTTTACGTTTTTATTATGACAAAAAAGTAAAGATTTCTTACAAAATAATTAAAAAGTTAGTAAGTTATGATTTCTTTTACTTTCGTGATTTAATTTCTAAAATTATTTAAAGCTAAATCCAAAGAATACTATCAGCTACCGTCGCGTCCTAGTTCGTAAGTACCCAAATACATTCAGAATTAAAAACTAACAAGTCGAATTCGAAGTGGACTCTGCTACATTATCTTAAAACGTCCAGACTTGGACCCTCTTACTTCTTTGTAAGTACAAAGCGCTTAAGGCTAGTTGTACTTTAAAATACAAATCTGGATTTTCTCCATTTCTTTGCTTTTAGGATAACATTGTTGACCTTTCATATTTTTATGAAAAACATCTTTGTCCCTAAGGCCTATGTTACTAGACGGACTTGCCTATAACAAACCTGTTTTAGTAAAAAAAAAAAAAGTATTCAATTTGTTGGTTTATTTTTAATTTTTCGTAAATCTTTTTTGAACACGTTACGTTCTTAGGTTAGTTAATAAGAGAGCAGGCTATTGCTTGTAGCGAAAAAACGTGAGCTAATATATAATAATTTGAATTATAAAGTTAATTTTGTAAATGTGTATTGTTTGTTTCGTTTTGGCATTCAGTGCATTTTCTTTAGATTTAATGTAACAACCCTTTTTGGGTATTTACTATTTATATTTTCAACAAAAAAAAAATGCCTTATAACATGAACTTCAATAAGTATTGCTTCTCGTTATAAATTGAAATATCATTTTAGACGACAATGTCTTCACATTGACCTGATTCTGTGAGATTTCAAAAGTCAGATATAATAAGGGACTTTGATAGTAATCATTTTCTATTCGCTCACAGGACGTCATACGTGCACGTCCGAGGGAAAACTACCTCGTTAGCCGTAATGGGATACTGATACGGAATATTTCTGTTCATATCCAATTAAAATACCCTTCTCTTTCAATACAAAAATGGACAGAAAACTAAATTAAACAATGTGATTTTTCAGGGTGATCAAATAGGTTTGATTAAGCATTAATGTAAAAAAAAAACGGACTCCAATATATTAAGAAAAACATACCATCTCTCTTTCTAGGCATAAGGCAATTTTATTCAAATGATATTGCGTAACAAACATACATACGAAACCGGTCGAGTTAACAACCTCCTCTTTTTGGAGTAGGTTAAAAATCACACATTTTGACAATAAAAAAGCATGCTCTCATGAACTTTTGTAAACAGTTTCTAAAAAGTAAAACAATTTCATTCCGCATATTTATCTTAATAAGATTTTAGTCACTTAAACATCATTAGTATACCTTCATGTTACTTACAATATAATTGAGTTAGCTGTGAAAGCCTACTATTAGAAGCAGGCTAATTCACTTGCAACTAAATTCTAACATGTATTCTGAGTAAACGTGAAATTAGATCCAATCCTGCTTTGCCGCGGTTAACTTCTGAACAACTTGTAAGGTAAAGTGGTTTTACGTCTTAATTAAAATTTCAACTAGAGTTTCTTGTTTTATTTTTTATTTGAGATACGTTTTGTATGTGTCGTATTACTATGTTGTAGTCTAGGTCACATAAATTGGATTTTATCGTGTATTATTGAATAGTTTTAGAGAGAAAAGTGTGCGTTTTTCGTGTTGTGGACGTTATGGGGAAATTTCGCATTTTAAGATTATTATAGAAATAATTAGATTTAAACAATAATGTGCGACTGATTTTTTAAGAAGATAAATATTGAAATAAAAATTGGACAAGTCTTGTCTGTAGTTTTCCAAGTAAGAGTAAGTATATTACCCAATACGCTTCATCATCAGCGTGTCAGACTGTGTTATTTGATAATATCTTTGTAAAGGAAAGGAGAGTCATGCTGACTGTTGGTTACGAGTAGTTTTATTTCTGGCTCAATATGTGGCCAATTAATTATCTATATCTAGGGTCTGCTTGCTAATATTATGTAGATCGAAATCAGATGTCTGGATATAATCATTTTGATGTCTTTGGTGAAGAAAAGTGAAGTTTGTTACAAAAAAGTATGTAATACAGACAAGTTTGTACAATAGCATGTGTGTATTTTAAATATTAAAGGAAGTATGTTTGCCACATTTGGAACATAAAAATAGGTAGTTTTTACTATGAACTACTTAACAATACAAGTTTGGTAACTTCAGTAATCCAAAAGCTTAGCGAAAACTATGACAGGGTTGTGTGCGTTCTAAAAACGGTAACTTATTCTATTTTAAATTAAATAAATTACTGATAAGAATTAGACAATTAGTTTATTCATTGCGGCTTCCTTTATGTTGCTGGCCGAAAAATGTTCAAGAAATCATTCTTAATGTAACATATTATAAAAAAAAAAAAACACACACAATTATGAGTAAAACAAGTGCCTATCAAATGCCTTTTCATTTGTTTTGATCTTGTTACAATCTTATAACCAAATTGTTTGACTTTCTTGTTTTCTTTACCGAGAACGAACATCTTAATTACGCAATTAATTGGTTCCAATGTCAAAGACATTAAAAATAAACAAAACTCAACAAGCGCCAAAAGTAAAGAAAATTGTTGTTATTAAATACACACGTTTATTTCAGTTCATGTAATTATAAAAGTTAATTAAGAGCCATTCCTTTCGTGGTTTGAGTATGAAAGTCAAACAAATTAGTTAATAATAAATTTTATGCTTTAAAGAATTTCAACCAGTCTTAATAATATTTAAAAACTGTATTTAATTAGTCTTAACTTTGTTATATAAAACATCAAGCATAGCCACAAACTTGTATGAGTTTTTACTTGTTTTCTGGCGTCTATCTGTTTAACATAGACTGCTTTTTATTAAAATGATTATGCCCAAAAAATATAATTTAAAAGAAAATACTTTTACCCAATTGAATTTATATAAATCAATTGACTACATAACAAAGCAAATACCTAAAGAGTCGTCACATCAAAGCAAAACGTTTCCTCACATTTTCCCTCGAGTTTCAAGCGAAGATAATCAAGTGTCAGTCACGAATCGATCACACAAGTAACAGTTACTTCGACAAGCGAAGGTGACAACCCTATCACATAACACGGGCTAAATGGCAAGCTAATACTGCAATGCAAAGTCGGGCAACTTTAAATTGACTTGTGTGACGTCACACGATGCGTTGTTGGTCCTTTGGTGTATGTATCGCGTATTATGGGATAGTTTAATGGTGTGGAAAACATCACTGTTACGGTTTTTCGCTCGTAAAATTTCGCTGTAGAAGCGGTTTGTTGGGTTTGCGCTTGACCAATCGCTGGTGATATCTTTATATGTTTGAAAATTTTTTGCGTTGTAATATTTCTACACATGACATTAATTTTTGTACTGGATAGATAAATGCCAGCAAATTTTAATGTGCTTTTGAATTCTAAGTGACTAGTTTATTACCTTATTTGTCATATGGATGTATTAATAATCTCCTTATTCGCGGAAGCTGTAAGCTATTATACCAAATAACAATGAAGTGTCAAAGAGACCCCAACTAATGTAATCAGAAGTTACACCATGATGAGGATTTTATCCGACATTTTGATCGAATTACGAAACCCACAACTGTAAATAATGAAAACCAACTCAATCTGTGTCAATAGGGCAGCCACAAACTATATTAATTATGTTGAAGGTAAATGCTTCGCTGCCTGGACACTGCCACCAAAATACATCGTATAAAACTTTTAATGGCCAAAAGTCAGTGCGTCGGAAAATTGTAATAAGGAAAAAGCGAGTTGTTTGCCCTCGAATTAAAACAAAACTCCACAGCTTTCGCAGTAGAGACCTTAAATAGGAGTATAGGGATTACTTAAAAAAAACGCGTCGACATTATAGTAGACATACCTATACTCAAATGTATAACAACAGACCCCCCAATTAAATTAGAATACTATACCTACACAATTCTAGGCACGCAACACGAAGCACGATTGTTGTGTATTTTCCATCCAACGTACTCTACTTGAGCCAATTATTTGGATAGCATAATGACCCAAATAAACTGGATTAATCACCCAATACCTAAACAATAACATTGTGGATTTATCAGGCAGCTATACAAACGTGTCAGGCAGCCAACTAGAACTCTAATTGAAATGAACAAACTTAGTTTGTCGTTGTTCCTTTTGTTTATTTGCACGACAGTTACTGCCTACGGTCAATAGACAGTGATGTGATGTATCTGTATATATTTCTGTATAACTTCCGTACTCAGAAACGTAAATGGTTTATCATCGATTTGAGTAAAGACACCTCTGAGAATTTTGAACTCACTGAAATAGATTTTAGTGAGCCAACACTAAGACCTTTCAGATTTGGCTTATTTTAATAGTTACTTAGACATTGAGTAAACTTGAGCGTCTATAAATATTGTAAACACTAGATAGTAAAGCACAAACTATTTACTATAATTGTTGTATGACAAACACATTTGTGTAATGTATAATCTAATCTGCAGTCAAATTGTTTATTAAGTTATTCCTTTCAGTGTGGTTTCTAAAATCACTGTAACCAGGTATTTGACTTGGTTTTCTACAAGAAAAATAAAATACCCAGAAAACTGTCAACTAGCGAAATATAATAAATACATTGTTCTTGAAAGACTGATATAACCTGTAAAGTACCAGCACAGTTCAATATTTGAAATACCCGCTGACTGTAAATAATATATCCGTCGTTTAGATATCAATCTAAAACGATTGACAAAAGATTCATTCGTTCGCAGAAATGTTGCAAAGTGAATAAGTTTTCGTTTTACGAGTACCGAAATAGTCAAATAAAATTTTACTACAGTTCATACGTATAGTTTTAGTGAGCGACCACGGATTACTGCGTATTGAGTTTGATTTTTAAAAGGCCTTTGTTAAGCTTTTGTCAGTTGAATACCGGGTATTATACTGTTATGGGTCCTTTAACTACATTGTTATTGAAAATATAGGAATATTTTGTTGGCATACAACCCGTTTGTGACACGAATTAATGCCAGGACCTTTTCGTACGATCTTACATAATAATTCAGTCGTGTTTTTTGCTACTAGTTAAATGTCTTTAAATCATTACTAAAGAATAACACTTGGACGTTGGTCGACTTACCTAATAATAAAAAGGTAATTCCATGCAAATGGGTTTACAAAACGAAAACAGACGAAACTGGTAACATATCAAAATATAAGGCACGACTTGTTGCTAAAGGATATCAACAAAAGAAAGGTATTGATTATCATGAAATCTATGCACCAGTAGTGCGTTACACGTCTGTACGATATGTCTTTGGATTGGCTGCAAAATTTAATTTGAAAATACACCAAATGGATGCTGTGACGGCGTTCTTGCAAGGTGACATCCAAGAAGATATTTATATGGAACAGCCACCATATTTTGAACAAGGTAACAAAGTTTGCCAATTAAAGAAGTCCATCTACGGCCTTAAACAGGCTAGCAGGCAGTGGAACAAAAAGTTGAATGCAGTTCTACTAGAAATTGGAATGACACGATCTAAAGTAGATCCGTGCATATATCAACGCATTGTCAATGAAGACATATTCATTCTAAGATAATGCAAGACTTTTGAGATTAACAAAGGAAATATATTAAATAAGACTTTTACAAATTCGAGACGTCACGGTGCTATAGGGTTACAGCAGACTACGAAATTACACTAGACATTAACACAATAAGTTTTATGAATAACATAACTAAAAAGAAAATCCAACTGAGGACGAAATATAATTAACTTTCAATGTGACAAAAATCACGTTATTTCAGTCATAATTCTATGAATATATATCTCATTATAATAAATGTCACAGGCCTCTTCCCATACAGAGAAGGCACAAGCATTGATCACCACGCTTGCTCATTTGCGGATTGGCGATTTTGGAATCCATAATCTCATTATAATATGTAATTAAAATCTCGCTTATCCTTATCGTGTTGCTTACAAGTATTGATGAATCGTAATCCAAATGTTATACATTTGTAAGCCTACAAAGTGATTTCGAGTTCACTCATTAATTACCGTAGTTGTGTTGCCACAATTAATTTTGTTCCGACTGTTGTCGTAGATTAAACAGTTATCGTTTATTACTATTTGGTCGAGTGCGGTCTGCGGCCAAATCAATGGTTTTGTGAATTGAACATTTGTTTTATTGTAGAATTAATTCATTGTTAGATGTAAAAATTCGGCGTTTGTTAAAGATTTTAGGGCATTTAGTATTTATGAGTGGGCAGATTTTAAAAATTGAATTTCGAGGGCTAAACGCGACTGATAGTAAAGAGTAGAAAAAGAGGTGGGAATTTTTATCTAAATCTGGGAAAGGTGAGACACAGTAGGGAATAATTATATAAATCCTATTTCAATAACCTTTATCCTCTTCTTGCTTTCTTCGAAATCATGACTCGAATTATTCAAAACTTGCATGCATTTTAATACTTTTATTTTAGCCCATAGTTTATTTTTAGTTTATGTTTAGTTTATTTAGTAATTACCTAAGTTATTTTGTATGAAATATAATCTTAGCTTTCGACTGAAGCTTGGCCTCATAAGTTACATAGTTCACCTGAACAGCACAGTATACGACTTGTTTAAAGCTATAAAATACAGATTTAACATGTCGAAAGCACGATGCTGTCAAACATTGACTTATTTCGGTGGACTATCGGAAATTGAACATTTTTATACACATTTTAAAAGCCCTTGAACCGAAATATTTAGAGGCACATTTTATGTGGTAAAATATTTCTTTGAGGTTGTATATCTATAGCGTTTAAGGAAATTATGCTGGCGGCTTCCGCAATGTATGCTTCATGTTATATCTTTTATTTCAATTTGACTCTGATTTAGGATTTATTCGAATTTCGTATCTTTTCATCCGGGGATTATGCTCTTATTAAATGAAAGTCGGATCAGACCTAAAGCGTAGTCATAACTTTTCTAATGTAATTTTTTTTCATAGTTTCCTTCCTAATATGTTTGTTTTTCTTCCCTCTTTTTATCTAGTAGGTACCTACGTCCTTTATTTTGTCTTTACATTTTACATAAAAAACACCTTTACTAAAAAATAGTTCTTTAAGTACTAGAAATTCTTGAAAATCTAGAAAAAAAAAACTGCCATATTTCCCACTCAGCTGTTTATCTCCTAATTTTATCATAAGATACTAAAATGATAAAGTTCAAAACCTTATAAATGGTAACGATCTGTAACCAACATTTCAGAGTATTGAGAACTGTGGAAGCGTTGATTTTATTTGCAATACACCAATTGGTAACCGAAACCGATTTTCCCTTTTTTGATCGATGTGTTTACTGTGCTGTGATTAAAACGGGCTTAATTACTATTGGATGAAATAACTATATTGGCTATTAAAAGCTTCATAAATATTTACAGAAGAATTAAAGTACGTCTGAAAGAAATGGCAGTGAATTATTTATATTACTCTCCTCAAAGAAATATAGAGTAGACAGCCAAGATTAATTATCAAATAGAATGAAAAAGTTACATAAATGCATATTTTAAACATAGGAAAATGCAAAAATAAAGCTAGTGATATTTTTTTGGAAAAGAGTTTATTTTAGAAACTGTTCTAAATAATTTCTTAAAATCATGTTTTACAATACCAATCAAGAATTGAAGAGAAAATTAATGAAATACACATATTTTCCCAACTTAAACAACCAAAAAAACATACAAATTATTTAATGTAGTTTCCAAAGGGTTAAAACGTTTATAATAGAAATGCACTACCTATGATAATAACATTACGAACACCATAATCACATGTCCACCCTTATTGTGGTAGTATTGAAGTAGTTGACGACCCGGAAAATTAACTAAGTTTATGTGAGTACACAGGAGCTGGGGAAAATATACACGCAATGTACTGCGTTTAATGTTTAAGTTCTTGGTGTTATTACTTTATAGTACTTGGCCTTTCCCTGCAATGGGAAAGAAATGGAATGGAATAAAAAAAAGTAGTAACTGCCACTTTATATTTTGTCTATTTGGGTTTCGGGTTTTGCTCTTAGGAAATTGCTTAGAATGCAAATGACATAAAATCCACCTAAAACTATAGTAGGATCAAATTAGTAAGGCATCATTGTAATGTTCCTTCAGATTTATACTATTCATGTAAATCAATTATATTTTCAGGTATGATGTTTTCACTACAACACTAAAACAACTCGTTCCCTTTACGAAATTAATAATATTAACATCACTCAAGAACTCACACTTACGAGTAGTCACACTCACACAAATAGTTTATTCAAATTACAGTAAGAAAATAGCTTATCGACATGCCCAATAGGTAGGAAAAAATAGGTACCTACATGTTCTTTAAATCTACATCATGTAGTTTAAAACGCGCATCTGTTTCCATCCCCTGGGATTTGGCCTGTACTTTGTACAATACGCTCGCAAAGAGACGGGCTTATTCTTGAGTGAAAGTCTTCGAACTTCAATCGGATATCTTGTTACACAGTATAAAGCTATTTTTCTTTGTTATTAAAATAGAGCTTTCTGTTCTGTGGTGAGCTTTTATTAGTTTTGTAGAGCCATTGTTGGTTTTGCTTTAGATAGTGCATGACAAAAGATGTTGAGTGCTAGTAGATTTATTTTTGAATCAAGAATTTTATAGTAGACATATGTTATGCATAGAACTTTATTAAAAATACCCACGTGTATTTAGTATGTATTAAATTTTAATGTAATGTTTGAAGTTATTACAAAATAATACAAAATGGAGGTACTCGTAGTTTTGCCCTAAAACGCCAATCAAGCGATCAGCTATTCAGTCACTATTCACTAGTCAATATTTTGGCAGTAAATATTGATATTAATTTGTCTGTGTACAAAACTCGCAAATTAAAGGTAAATTGAGAGTACAGTTTAAAATCTATCACAAATTCTTTTAGCAGACAGTTATCATTTTGCTTTGCCCTTTACTTCTACATTAATTTTCTTAATCTCATATTTTGTAGCGTGACTTTATTACTTTTCAACCTGCAAGTATTTTATTCGTGACCGTTCTTACCCCTAAGAAGCATTATAACTGAAAATTAATCGCTAACTATAAATATGATATTTGATTTTACAAAAAAACACTTTCTGAGTTGCCTATATTTTTTATCAATTGCTAGTTAATTATATATATTCTAGACTTAATTTAACAGCATTAAACGTCTAACGAGAGGATGAATCTTTAAGTAGCCATTTAGGACACATCCTCTCTTAATTAATTTAGTACTTTCACGTGCCCCGGTCACGTTCAGATATTCATTTCCTACGCCTAATTGCTTCGCCGTCTTAGAATTAATTAGTTTTACATATGCATCTCGGAAATGTTGGCGTAAAGATACCTATGAATACGTTAGGTATATTGAGTGTGACTCACTTAAGGGCGCTATTACAAAATAAAATGTTGTTGCATCAAAAGATGCCCAAATGCAGAATCCTATCAAACATCTTTTGCAGGGACAAGGTTTTGCTCATGTATGTAATCAAATTTAGAGAAATAATCAAACTTTGGAGGGCTATTTTTTTAAAAAAAATTGGTTTAATATCCGAACCATAATCACACATCAAAACTCGAGTCAAACACTCAAATACAAGACAAATTGTAATAGCCCTCTTAATGTGTACCTGACATACATTTGGTGAGGGGTCACATCAAATTGATAAAGTTTATCAGTCACTTGTCTTTTTATAACAAATTTAAAATGTATACAAAAACTAAAAGATAGTTCAATTGTTTATTCAATTACTAGAACATAGAACATTTAAAACCTACAATTATGTACGTATGTAGTTTCAGATACGTTTGTTAGTAATACTCGGAAAAGGAACGTAGGTGTACGGTCACAACGTTCTATTGCTTCTAGAGAAATATTGAAGATAATAATGAACTCAGTTCAGTGATCTGCATGATTTTTCCTATGGAATTATAGTTGGAATGGAATACAATGCTTCCTGTGTTAAACAATGTATTTTATGTTGAGATTCTTAAATATCTTAGTAAACGGATTCTAGGAATCGAAACAATCTAGAACTTGGAAACAATTGCAGCACTAGATTATTTGACTTAACTAATAAAATGGTCGGTTTTCACAGAAAATTAACCCTCTTTTCTGTTTGGAAAGACGGTTGGTGTGCCGGTCATTTTAAATTACCCATTTTCAATGTTTCTTGTGTTTAAATAACCTTACAATTTCTCCAGGTTCATTCAAAGTATAAAATATGATTCTCTTTTTAACAAATTTTAATGTACCGTTACAAAAAAACATACCGTTTCTGCTTAGAAATATAAGTGCAAGATTCAATAGACCCTATTAGTAATCCTAGTTATGCTATTGTTTAGCACATTCTAGAAACGCTCCACGTGGGCTTTCCAGGAAAATATACATCGACTATTTACCGACAGACCAATATAAAAAGTAGGTAATAAACATTTATTCCAATTAAAAATTAATTTTCAAACTTTGAACTTAGAACTCAACTTTTTCTACACTTAAACCCTGAACTATAAAAGAACAAAACACAACCGTGTGTTTCTGACTTAGAGCTGTCCATTTATTTTCCTGTTAATTAATAATTCCTTTTCTCATAAATTGCTTCGCTGCTTCAGAGCAAAAGCTTAATAATAGTTTTTAAGTGAACTTATTTCGTTGTAAAGTGTAAGCACTGCACTCCCACAAGATTTATGAGCTTAACAGACGACATTTTTAAAATTCCTATTATTTTAAACGGTTCTTTTACTACATAACTAATCTCTGTCGACTCGTTTTGTATATAAATTTAAGAGCTGCATGTGACAGCCAACCTTTTTAGAGTCTATGTTATTTATTTTGTTAATTACTTATAACATTATTGTACATTTATAATACAACTGACTCAAAAAAATATATATATACCTAATAACAACTATTGCATTTAATTATCTATTGAGCCATCAAAGTTTTTTACCGTTACGCCGATAAGTGCTTCATGAGCTAACAACGGATCGTATTGAAGCTTACTTCTGTAACGATTTTTGCAATTTCTCAGAGTTAAGAATTGTATCTACTTATTTTAACTTCAAGAACCTTTTTTTCCAACGCATGTAAAATTAAAGCTTTGGTCACCATTCTAGTGACGTCTATGACTATTTTATTTCTCTGACTTATAACCGTGTTCCAGCCGCCATTACCTAAGTAAATTAGTATAAAAATAAAGGACCAACAATTATGTACATTTAAATTGACATAACTCATAACTGGAGACATAAACGAACTCTGATTGAAATATAAAAAAAAACTTCAGAAATATTATTAAGTAAAAAGAGTCTTTAAATTACTCCTGGTATTTACTTTTAATATCAAACTGTTATATTCCCTAAACAAACAATTTCACAGCCAATTAATATTGGTAGGAACATTATAGGGTAAATTCACAGCACAAAATTGTTTGATAGTACGTTGCACAAACTAATCCATCATTGACCATTATGTACATTAGCATATTTAAAAGTAGATACTTTAGAGTTTTATGTAAATTGATGGGAAATTAATATAGTGAAAATGAATGAACGATGGAATATTTAGCTTGAAAACTCTTTTCTTTTAACTTAAAATAAATAAAAGTGAGCAAGCGTGACGATCAATAGTCGTGCCTTTTGCTACATGGAAAGAATCCTTTGCCCAGCAGTGGGACATTTACCTGTTAGAACTATTATCAAACTTGAGCCCAAAAAAATAGCCGATTCTTAATTAATAAAACATTTTCACGAACTCTACATAACACAACATATTATCAAGAACATGCCAAAACTATACCAAAACACCTCTAGTGGCATCAATAAGGGTATTACCCTCTGCTATGCATTTCGCAACGTTCCAAATTATAATAATATTACGGTCACTTTATACTACATATCATCACGCCTGTATCCCCGAAGGGGTAGGCAGAGGCGTACCAATGTAATACCCATGTAATAGGGGGCGAGCCTATTGCCACTAACCGGGCACAAATCCAAACTCCGACCTGCTACTGAGAATTTCATATAAAAACCCAATAACACCTTGGTCGACTCGGGAATCGAACCCAAAACCTCTAGCGTAGTAAGCGCGCTTAGCACCACTAGGCCACCGAGGCAGTTTCACTTTATACTAACGCTAAGATAAGATTACATTTCATTGTGAATGAGCAACAATACTGATTTAAAAATTACGGAGGCCTTGGCTCTCGTGTGCCAGTTTGTTACTACAATGTGTTTTGGGTAATATGGGTCTGTGTGATCTTTTCTTTAAGGAAAAGTGGCATTTTCTTGGTTATATCGAATAAGTATGCTCTTACTTTGTCCTTAGTAAAGACTTTGAGATGTTTGTTTTGTTTTTAAACCCCGTTGCAAATAGAGGAGCGTTATATGTCTGAAGTGTTTGTTTGTGTGTATGTGCTATCTTAGCAGCTAAATGGGTGAACCGATAGTGACAATATTTCTTTTTGTATGAAAGCTGACGAGCAAATTAAAATATATATAAGAACTCAATAATCATAACTCTTAGGCTTTTCATAAGCATTTAAATTTAAACTTTTAATGTAAAGAAAAGGACACAACATTCGCGTAAATCTCAATTACTATTAAATGAAAGAGCGATAAAATTCAACTTCCTAACCGTCAAGTTTATTTTTAACTCAAAAATATTAAATGTTCCACCATTGTGCCTAAATAAAAACTTCCGCGGTAAATCACTTCGGTTGTGCAACGTAAACATTGTCAGGACTTAGTGGGTGGCAATTTAAACCAGGCAAATTGGGGCCTGACAGAAGCGTATTCTTGAACGTGGCCGAAATAGGGTTAAGGGTGACAATAAATGACAGATCGCTATTTGCTTGTTCATTGTAGGTAATGAAAGAGACATCACTTGTTTTTTAGTCGGTGGCAATCTAATTTTGAAGTAGAAGCCTTACTTTTGTTTGTAAGATTGTTGCTGTTATTTGGACGTTATAATCATCTCATCTCTCGTCTGGCTTATTGGTAAAACTGATTCTAATTTTGGAGACTTCCTAGAGTTCATTTACTGACAGTTTTTCCGTGTATCTGGTTATTATAAAGCTATCCAAAAAAAATACCATTGGTGGGTTTATAATGTTTTTATTTTGAGCCATATTGTTTTCCACCAAAAACCTTTTAAGGCTTTCAGAAATAAAACCTTGGCAACCTAATAAAAATAGAACAATTACCTTTGAAATGCGTTACAAAAACTCTTAAACACCGAATAAAACTGTATAAATGATTATTAAACCTAACATTGTAAACATAATTCCCTGCAAATGTTTTCTGTATTTTGAATGACGTCCTCACGGTGGGGTAGGACGACATTGCGGTTATGTCAGCGTCACGCTCACATCACACATTACAAGTACAGGTGCCGTGTGTTTTATAACCTTGTTGCTAGGTGTAAAATTGTGGAAACACTCGTGTATAAAGATTTAGAAAAATTGGAACCTGAAATAAAATGCGAAAATAATGTTGAAAATAAACTTCAGGTTTTCGATTAGAAATCTAGTAAGTAGATTTTCGTTTTTATTTTTGTACGGAAACAGTCTGTACATTATGGTTACAAAAATCTGTTAATCTGCTATTAACGATTGAAACATCATACAATTACATGTATCTTACATGAAAAAAAAAACAACTATGAACAAGTAATAATCCGTTTAGTGTTTTACTAGCTACACCACAATAAATCTTAAAACACTTACTAAAATAAATCTTTATCAACGAAAATTTCCTCATAATTAATTCACGATAAAACTATGTAAACCAAAGGGCAGAAAGTAATGTACCGAGGGAAGCGACTCCTGAAAGGGTGATATTTGAATTTGATTCAAACCTGTCGCCTTTGAGGCGTCCCAAGGGTGGCTGGGGTCTTACCTATAAATAAGATAAGAGTATTTACTCCGAGATCGAAGATAGTCAACATTTACACTATCTGTTTATAATCTTACGACCCGAGTTAGATGTTGATGAATCGGAAAATATTAGAATTAATTAATATCTGTATTTTAGATATATCAATTCAATTACATATACAACATTTTTATTGTGTTCTACTTTTTACAATAAGGAGAAAAAGGACTATTGGAGGTATAGTGAAAAAAAATGGTTTGTGCATTCTTTATTAAGATAAATCTGTTGAAGGGTAATAAAATAACTAGCAACTTACCTGTATACATAGGTGTTTTATGATGTTACACGGTAAAGTGATGAAAATATTGCATAATAATATCAGGGCTCATTCGACATCAAATGATATTTTCCACGAATTTAAACATTATTGTGAACTAAACCTTTTTTCCGAGAGGTGGTAATAACGAATTGTGGGTTGTTCCGAGCGACATACCATTACGGGAAAGTAACTAAAAAAAGGGATTTTACAAACCGTTACAGCAATAAAAAAGTGTAGCTAATGAAGGTTGTGTCGCTTTTTAGAAATTAGGTTGGTGTTATTACATAAAAATAATAATAAATAATTTATATTTTATAATATTGGACCTGGACGCTGTCGAAGGAAAAGGTTAAAATTGCCAAGAATTCTTAGAACAGAGATCATTCAAAACTTCGGGGAAAAGCGATTTTGACATTCGAAAAACAGAATTAGAACCATTTATCTGACGCCTAGCCTCTCCTAGACCAAAAGTCTTTAAATTATCGTACTAACTCCAATTACAATAACTTACTAAAGGCATTTGGGGTCAGTCCTGACAGCTTGTCAGCTAACTAACACTACCCTTAAACCCCAAACTGTCGAGAGGAATCGATAACGTCTTTGACCATACAAAACTTATCACTTACTCAAGTGTTCAACGGATGTTTTGTACAGGCCACCGCATATCACTAATATATTTATTGAATACTTCATGCACTGAAGATGAGGTGTCATCATCATCATCATCAGCCTATAGCAGTCCACTGCTGGACATAGGCGTCTCCAATTGTAGACCAGGCAAGCTCAGATTTACGCAGAGAGAAACCTTGTTGCACTGAACATTGAATATAAGCGCCATCTGTTGTGTAAAGGATGTACCATTGGATGGAAAATGCAGGACACATAGGAGATTTCGTTTACATGTTGCACCGGGGGCGTAGCTCAAATGGTAGAGCGCTCGCCTAGCAAGCGAGATGTACCGGGATCAATACCCGGCGCCCCCAATTTACTATAAAAGAAAACAAACGCTTTTGCTTTTTACCATGATAATTTTTATTTAGCTTTTTTCATTTTAGTATACTTTAAGCTTAACTTGTACAAAACCAACGTCATCTGCACGATCTTGTCAACGACAAATGCTATACATGATATTACGGTACGTAATATTCCTTCCGAAGAGAAAAAAATTAAAGTAAAGTGTGCGTTTCTCTACGCTTTTCTGCGAAACCACTATTGCATTAACCTACAGAGCAGTGTCCTATTGTTGTATTTCTGCAAAACAGTCTGATGATGTATTTTTCTCTCTTTATTATTTTATAAAACGCGAATTTAGTCATTTTTTTTTTTCATAATAACCAGTTACGCCTTAAGGTGAATTTTCGTCAGAAATTATTACCATAGCTACGTGGTCGAGCTTACCAGTAGATAGGCCCTAAGAATGTGTTTGCACTATCAAAGTGAATAAGAGGCAGGGACGTTGACGGATGGTGTTTGCACACACAGCGAGGGACTCCAGTGGTTCGGCGTAAACAACAGGTTTATTTATTTGCGAAGTTTTCTGAGTGTTATAATGGAGGCTGGTGGAAGTTTTGGAAGTTAGTGCTCGACGATCAAACTGTAAGGTTCGATCACTTTTTAAGTGTTTTTGTTAGTGGTCGTTTTATCGGTTGACTTTAGTAGTTATATTAGTACAGAGTCTCGTCCATACATTTTTAATTATGCATGGATAAATTTATATTTTCAAATTTTGCTGTGCTTTTTTTCTGTGCGGATTAGATGAAAAAAGGAGAAACTGTACAAAATACTTAAAATGTGCGAATTTTATTTATGTCTGTTTTTATTTTGTTGTTATTGTAGAGTTAATAAATTATACATAAAACTTTGACGTCCTTTTTTAGCGCAGCAATAACTCGAAATTGTTCAGATCAGCGAAAGTTATAAATCGTTGCAAATGGTTTTATAACCGTTTTATCACTAAACGCGAGTGTTTGTGATTTTTTAGAGCGTTTCAACTTTATGGCCTGAAACTATTAGGCCAGTGTCATAAATTTCAAGCTTTTCGGCGGATTAATCCTTGTTGTTTGTTAACAATTTTTTTTATTTTAAGTATATAAGAGTTTATTTGAGATAAAACATTTTAAAACGAAGCATTTTTGTTATTTATCGTATATGAATAACAAATAAACAGAAAAGTAGTGAAGATTATGAATATATAATTTAGATTTCTATAAAAAAGCTCCATCCTTTTTATAGCCATTTAAATTATAAATAGATCCAAAGCTGTTAAACCCTCCCTTGAAATTGCAGTAAACCTCTTTACGTAAATACCTAGTCAAACGTCATTACAAAAGCCTTATATATACTATACTATATTACCTACTATAATATTTTACCTCACACATACACATCTTAAACGTGACATTGACAATCAAAAGACAAAAATAAAGTCTTTAAGGACGAAAAACTTTTTATGAAAAGTTTAACGACTATTAGCGGCATTGTTAAGTAATTTACGAGAATACAAGCACAAGACAAGTTTGCTAGAAAAGTTTTCAAGTAATAATTGTATGAACTTGAAAACTTCGGAATACAACGAAGATAAAACGGTCGAGTTAAATTGACTTGAATGGGTAACTGGGTAAATGGTTTACTGTACCTAAGACATTTAATTACTTTACTTTGTTAGTTCTACAATACTAAACTAATAAATATTAATATAAACCTTCATAAACGCCGAAAAAGGGGTGATATAAGTTTGACTACTCTGTCTGAGACATGTTGAGTGTTCCTAAAAAGAGTAACAGATTTTCATCCCATTTTGTTTTTTTTATTCGGAAACTGATGTAATCGACAGTTTTTAGCTATAATTTTTACAGCTCTCTTTTCTAAAATGATTGCAAACATCTGTCTCTGTTACCTAAGTTTAATCAGCCACTTGGGTATAGCAAAAATATTATTTAATTAAATAAATAAAACGATCAGTAATTGAAGTTCATTCGGACGCTAGCGGAAAGTCCCGCGAAAACTTATAACAATGAAATTAATGATAAAGACGATGAACGTCAACACAAACCCTCAAAAACAATAGCATCAATCTATTAAACAGTCGACAAATGACCACTAAATATGCAGCAGACTAAACTAATGAAGGATGGACCCTCGTGTAAAACCATTAATATCTGTGCTACAAGTAAAGCAAAGCTGGCACTAATGGTACCGCCCTAATGTCCACACTATCTGTCAACGTCATGTCTTTACCGGCTTTTTGTAGCACTTATGTATGAGTTCAGTTCTATTCACTTTATTAAAATGTTTTTCGATTTTTTGCTTCTATTAGGGAGTTTCTTGTGCAATTAGTGTGATTTTAGTGTTTTGTAGATATTAAGCCGATCAAAAGCAAGACCAACTCGCACTTGAAGAGTGCCGTACTATCGGACGGACATCAATTTAGAAAATACATGTAATTAGCCCAATCCCAACTACGAGTATCATGCTAAAGCCAAATAAAGAAGTTAGAAATATTTTAAACAATTTTAGTCACGCAACATGCTTCGGAGTTCAATTGAAAATCCTCAAAATTTTCAGTATGAGAGTACCCATATCATTATTATTAATAGTCATAAACAAAATGAGCTAAAATACCACCACGCGCGCCCACCGAATATTTAAAACCTAATTATAACATTATACGAAAATGTAGGTAGTGGTTATACTTACCTGTTATAATAATATTATTACCATCAATTCTACCAAATGCTGAGTTCATTATGAAATCCATAAATTTCCAAACAGAATTGGATTATTTTATAATGCTAGTCGATCTATTAGAACAATTTACATTGATGAGACGCTTAAAACATTAATTTCATCAGGATTCCCGCAAATTGTTGGTAAAACTTTTAATAGAGCTTTTCAATTTGATGCAGACACGAGTTTAAGCCAATTTTAATTACAACCTAGCCAGGTATGCAGATATTCTGACGTTAAATGCAAGTATCGCGAAAATAAAATGTTAAACAAAAATAACGCGTGGAAATAATGTTTTTAGCAAACCATAATGTTGTTTTCAAAATACCAAAGTTTTAGTATAACTCCTGAATTTATTTACGTAGGTATTCAATATTTTATATCAGGGTACGATAGGGTGTGATATTTTATATCAGGGTTGCACTGGATAATTATCGTTAATAACTATCTTGATAATTGTGTATGGATCATTATAATTATCATTGATAATAAAGAACGTGTGTTAGCGACAACTGGCGGCTAGGCTCAGCCAACGAAAATCACACAATATCACACAGATTTCCTATAGAAATGTTAATATAAATAAAAATTCAAAAGTACAAAATTATTTCATTTATAACCATATTTTTTTACGAAAATGGATACCTAATTATCAGATAATTATCGGATAATTTCTATGATTTGCAACCCTGTTTTATATTGCATGTATTGTGTGCACTAGCTGGTCTATTTATGTAACATCGTCTTATTTATTTCTTTATTCAGCACTCTTGTAATTAAAGTTTAGAATCTAATCGTTTCTTCCCTTTTTCGTGAAACGTTGAAAGCGAGAGCATGAACGTGTATAAGCGCCAGTAATTAAGAGCTTATATGAAATTATACCCTTTCAAATTTCACGGCATCTATTACTCAAGGAATTATGTAGTTAGAGAAAAAGAGGTCTTTATAATGGACAATCTATTCTAAAATTAGATTTTCAGAAAAAGTCAGTCACTTGTTTTTTATTTTTTTTTATCTCATGTTATGATATGGATAATTTTTTTAAACTTCGAATGATTTACCAATAAGGCTAACATAGGTTAGGTATATAATAGACATTTAATCACTGCACTACTGTAATGTTTCTTTATTTATTACTCTGATCCCTGTCCAAAACTGGCTTAGAATAATAATGTTCATAATACCTAGATTCGCAAACCTCACATTTCATGTTACATTAGCATAACACCTGTGGCCTATTTCAGACCCATTTACATAGGTAGATTTACGAGTAAACTGCTGTACGATTATTAAATAAGACAATTTCAAAGTATTATTTGATATTTTAGTCCTAATAATGTACCTAATTGAAGTTGTGGTGGCCTAGCGGTTCAATGAACGGATTTGTATGCACGAGGTTGCAGGTTCGAACCCGGGCAAGTACCAATGTAAATTTTCCAAGTTATATGTACTTTCTTAATTATTCTAAGACACTTCTG
The DNA here is from genome assembly GCA_905146925.1 of Autographa gamma. NCBI lineage: Eukaryota > Metazoa > Arthropoda > Insecta > Lepidoptera > Noctuidae > Autographa > Autographa gamma. The sequence goes on from LR989858.1 coordinate 7,965,755, forward strand.
ACATACGGTGAAGGAAAACATCGTGAGGAGACCTGGATTCCAAAAATTGGGATCTGAAATCGCCAATCCGCAGAGAGCAAGCGTGGTGATCAATGCTCATGCCTTATCTATATGGGAAGAGGCCTGTGCCCAGCAGTGGGACGTTTATAGGCTGGATTATAATGTACCTAATCGCATTTAGCTAAACATCGCCTTTAACGACTTGTCTATCTCGGTTTTCAAAAAGGCATTTTTTGGTGAAGAATGTTAGCTAATGTATTATTGGCACAAAAACTAACAGTAAGTTACCTAACTTAAAATTTTACATGTGATAGGTTACCCAATACAAATTATATGAAATTTTAATACCAGTATTAATAAATGCATAATGACATTAATTCCACTTGAAGTACCATTTTCTCTGTAAAGATTTAACCGAACAAAGATATCAAAATGTTACTAAGGTACTATCTCAAAAGGTCCCAGCTAAATAAATGGGCTCTTTTTTCTAGCTATAAAAATCTCAATCATCATCAGTTTTTATATGAGTTTTTTTTTTTTAAGTTATTTAGCTTGGATATTCAATGCCTTTCAAATGGTTACATTTCATAAAAAGTTTGTACCGACATTAACAATACTCTGCTTAAAGGTTTACTTTATTTGTTGCTGTATCTTTATCATAATTAACGTCAATCAATCATGATGTAATAACAAAGCTGTACTTTCAAAGTTTCAAATAAAACAATTAAATGCCAACTAAAAGTTTAAAACAAGTCAAAATCCTTATTATAATTGAGTATCTATTACATTATCTGGCAAGTAAAATCTAATGACTTCAATCAAATAAGGCTAAGGAGACACTATGATTTTTTCTCGCAAGCGGTAACCGCCCGAGACGCACACTACGGTTAAAAATCAGGCGCGGTAAATAACCGTCAGTGCGGCCGCTTCCATTCGTTTCCTTTACTCACAAAATCAGGTGACAAAATCCGCGGCGGTTTAGCCGTAGTGTGGCCTTACCCTTATAGCTGTGATGGGATCGATAAAAACAAAGAAATAGAGAGAACAGTTTTAAACCGTGTGAAAATTGTGTCAACAAGATTGATTAGCCATCCATTTTGATTAATTAAAAAACAAGCAGCCAATCAAGTGCAAGGGGGAAATATTAATTACTCGACGATTAATAACGTTACTGTAAAGATGATGACAAAAGCATGTTTTCCTGTATATGGAAAGCTTTCAATATCGCGTATACCATACCTTTGTTACATGAGCATATACGCTAGTATTAAGTAATGTAAGATGATATCATGTGTTCGTGCCAATTTATTATTACTAGCTTTAGATCATCTAGGTTTATTAAAAAGTATGTCTTTTTTATTATTTGATTTCACTTGATTGATCATTCTTCAACATAATGAAAAACAGCACGTGATTTTTGTGTTTGTCTATACGAAAAGCCGAGTGGTATGGTGACCACGCCAATTAGCACTATGCTGCAGGTTCGATTCAAACGTACGTGATTGGACAAACTTTCATGCAACCCACAAAAACTTGTGCCAAGTCTTCTCTAATTATGAAAATTAATTGGTCGTGAAATTAGCCGCTTCCGCTTAGTCCTTAATAATACAATGAAAAAATAAACTAGTACTTAGTTTGTAACAGCCAATATCCATCAAAGATAAGTTCAGAGATATCTCAGTAAATCCCAAGATTTGCTACCGGAACCAGTGTAAGCTAGAATTGACAAATCTCGGGATAAACAAGTAAGTCCGAACATTTGCTAGTCTTGTCAACCACTGAGTACACAGATTGTGTGTTGTTTTTTATGCTTTACATTGTGCTTACAAGAGATTGATGGAGGGACAGAGGGATAAATGGTTTATTTACAAGTATTTCTTTTTGCATGAAATGCTATTAGTATACATTTTAATGAACCTAATTCAGCTACCTTTTTACCCGTTCTCCGTATTTTTAGTCTTATATTCGTACGCGTTACTACGGTTTTTAAAATAACCTCTTAATTTCATTCAAATCTTTAATAATAGTTAGACATAAGAAACATTCGCAAACTTTTAGAATAACTTTTGTTTTTTTTTTATTTGATTATTAATTTTTCATCGCTATCTTAAAGTACTATAAAAGCATCATAATTTGACGAAAACCTCTTTCACAGCAACACTTAGTTTATTTCTTCAACAACCTTTAAAACGCCATTACATCTTTTTATCGACTTGATTTATAGAACACTTGAACCAAAGAACCTTTAAGCTTGTAAATCATAATTGTCTGTGAAAAACATATTATTTCAAGCTATTTTTTTTTATCAAGGTCATTTAGAACCTCTTTTTGTCACTCGACAGAGCTAAAACTTTGTTTACACCTTAAGCTATGGTGACAATACAATATGCAACACCTTACTAACGAATAGAAGTGAGTTTTTCAAAAAATGCTTGTTCTCTTTAGAAAGGTTTTTTGCCTAAGCACACCTTTCGGTAATTATACTACAGTACATCAAACGTCATGTTTTCTTTGTTCCTTTTTAAGGGTTCCGTAATTTGTATTCATAATGCGTAGATTCCTAAAATGTTCCGTGAATGTTAAGTATACCTACCTAAAGACAATGGTTTACTACAGTCCACGGAAAATCGCTTTTTTAGTAAAAATATATTTTGGATAGTCATGGGTTTCATTTTATCCGTAAATTCATAGGTATGCTATGAATGTAAGGATATACGTTTTAATGATTATTTTCTATATTATTTGGCTAACAATATTCCTACTTAACATATCGATTGATAAGTAGGCATTTTTTATTTAATTCGAATTGGTTACCAAATAAAACACTTGCTGCTATAACATAATTATTGTCTACCATACTTTCTAAAATTCTAATACTAAATAATTTAATATCGATTTTAAATATTTTAAATCCATGATAAAAATGAATAATAGCTCGCCGTAAGTTATTGAAATTCCTTCTGAGAAGGGTACGATGACAAATTGTAGTAGACGAATAGAAAAATTGCACTTACTCACATAATGCCTTCAACAGCAGTCTTTTCGAGCAAAAAGAATTTCCTTAGAATTTCAAATGAAGACATTAACTTTTTATCGGTTTCAAGTTAGCCATATTCAGCACGCTTACCATGAACACTTACAGCCGGACTGTTGCCGGCGAGTGAGCGAGACACAGCTATACGCGTTGTAGAGCGCCGTCTCGCTTACACAACAGCCACAGCTACTTTGTGTGTTCATGGTACACGTACCAGACTTACTGGATAAGTCGTTTGATCGAGCCGAGACAAGCGTTAAGGATTTTTTTTTAAACAGATTTAATTTAATTGCATGTAAAGTAGACAACCCTGATTTATTTAATAAGGGCGAAAAGCTAACAGGGTGATCTTTAAAGATTAACACAAAATTATGGGAGAACCGCTATCAGCATTAAATTTGTTATCTTATGGTAAGTACTTACTAGTCTCTCTTTTTTGAATTACTAACAAAACATTTACTTTGAAAACTTGTCGTTACTTAAATCGTCGTCAGACAGACTATCGATTTCAAGCGACTGTCAGTTTGATTGATGTTTAAAAATGCATTAGTTTCTAAGTGTTCAATCTATCAAATAAAGCCAAGTTAACTCCCAAATGGCTTTAGTTTTATGATAAGTCGTAAGTAGTTTTATAAAATGTCACTCTATCTCAACGTTGAAATATAGATTTTAGATTATTTTAGTTATAGAACAAGGATTTCATAAAAACAATAAATATGACAATTTTAGCATTCTGTGTCTAACACGAAAAAAAAACATACAAATTTATTTAAAAGTTCAACCAAATAAACAAACTGACAAATTGCGTAAAATCTTTAAAATGTCAACAAAATTATGCAAAGTTCGCCCTCAAAATGTAGGTGAAGATTAGGGTCCGAATTAAAAAAATGCACGTTTAAAAGATTATGAAGAACAAAGTGTGGAAGTGGCTAGAAAGTGCAGTGAAGCGAAAATTATCCCTGATCAGCATTTGAGGGTTTCCGCTCTTCAATTAACATTGGCTGTCTGTTCGGCAATTGTCGGCCGACCCGATCGGTATTGAATGGAAAGAATCGTTTTATTTCTCCATACGAGTACGTTTTAAGTTTTGGAATAAGTTGATAAGTGTGAATTGAAAAGCTTTTTTGTTGCGTTTAAAACAGTATGCTCGAAATTCTTCAGCTGCCCGACTTCATATGGGTAGTGTTAGATTTTCAACAGTATTTCATACATCTTTTTGTTTCCTTTTTATATAAACGTCAAGGTAAGAAAAGAGAAAAATAAAGATGTATTATTACACATGTCATATTCAGATGTATTAGTACAATTTGGTGTTGTAGCGGGGGCTATGTACGAGTATATTGCATGAACGAAGGAAATCGGGATTAATTATATATATATATATATATATAAAATATTTAGACTTAAAATAATTACACACTGTTTAAAATGTCTAAGTTAAAAATAAACACGTTCCTAACTTAATTTATCAACCAAAAGATTAATATAAAATAAACATACTTAAAAGCAAAGTTATGTGTACCCAGCGTCCCTTTTCTATTACCTAAAATAATTTTAAAGGTGAGGGACGAGATAATTCCTTCGACAAGAATTGTTAACTTACAAAACAGCCTTTCCTTATTGGATTAACATTTAAGTAGACATCAACATTACTTCTCCTGTAACTTAGAGGCACAATAAATTGGTTACTCGAGGCGCAATCTTCAGTCCTCTTTACTAATTGGACAGAGTAAATTCAACTTAATTTTTTGGGGGATAAGATTGGTTTTCAGCTGGGGAATAAATGTGAGTACTGGAAAGTGTGAGTGCCAACCCAATTAGGTCACTTACTTCTAACACGAAGTACTACGCCGCTAGTTCGGAAAGGGTTGCAGTGTAAATTAATGGTATTTCCTAATGTTTGCGTTTTGACAAAGCAAAAGTTTTTCGTTTGCTACTGTAAAACGGGGAGTTTTTGGCCGTCAGTGAAATAAACAGTTGTGAATTAATAGAATAGACAAATCGTTTAAATTACAATTACTTTTTAGAATTCATGTCTTTATATTGCCTAAATCATTTGGTATTTAATATTTCATTCTTGATTAAAAAGCTAATATACCTAAGCGCTTCGGTTTTACCTGCAAATTGTATTTTTTCAATGAAAATAGAATTTTATCAATATCATAGTCAACGTTTAACGTAGAACATAGTAAACGGTGTTTACTGACCGCTTACGAAACTATTGTCACATAAAAAGTTTTAAGCCAGAGCGAGCTGAGATTTTCCAAGCTCCTGTATTTTCTGGTGTATTTAAATTAGAAATAAATTTGATAGATATTAATTTTGTAGGTATACTGGTATATGTTAACGAAACCGCCATAAACTGCGTTGAAATTCTTTTTAAACATGAATATAATTAGTTGACATAGGAAATGCTATGAATTCAAATGGCAAGCTTTGTCATCTAATTTATTAAGTCGCTAAACGAGTCTTGATTACGCCAGCATGAGCTCATTAAACTTTGTACAAGTTAATAAAAGCCAAATATAGAACTTAAATTTCATTCAACCGCAGCCCATTTAATTATATAAACATGAATAGCAACCGTTTATTAAACAGCAATAAGCAAGCATGCAACTCGCATACTAATAGTTAAATTAAAACTACGCAATTTCTCCAAAAGTTGCCGCAAGCAGCAGCAAAAACCACAAACAAACCCGGATGAAACACTTGTATCTAATTAAAACTTTTGTTTTAAGTGCAAATGGCACATCCCTAGTCGGTGAGTCAAGTGTTGGCTTGTTATAACTTCGGTAAGTACTAAGTTGGGAATCTGCGTCACTTAGACTTTTAAGGTTAGGTTTTTCGTAATTAAGTTGCAATGAAAACTGCTTTCATCCGGTTTTAAAGTGTTGATTCTGTGTCACCGCCTGTATGAAGTAAACACTTAGCGTAATTTTAATGCGGATTTTATGCTGGAGTTTGTGTAAATATTAACCAGTAACTACGCAGACTGTTCCTGATATAAAAAAAATAACTTAAAGGTATAGCAATGACAGATACCGTAGGAAATACTCAAATAAATTATGTAAAACGTTCCGTGTTTAAATGATCAACACATGATTTATTAAGAGTGCTTTATAATATTTTATATCAATGATATATAATTTTGCACGGTTAAAATTTATATTAACAAATGTGGCCGGACGTCAAGACGTGACCCATAGCAAATGTCGTAGAAGATTTATTACCTGAATGGAAGGGCTATTTTTTATTCGTTGAGTTCATTCAAATTCCGAGGAAGGCTACATAAATTAATGTTAGGAGCAACCTTTTTATTCCCTAAATTGAAATGTTGGATGGACTGTACAATTCTTAGTAACAATTTAGTCCTTAAAAGGTGGGAGACTAAAAAAAGTGTGCGTAAAAAGTGATTAAAGACGATGAAATAACACTTAAAAACAAGGCTAATTAATTAATTAGTAAAGTACTTAATGCTTATATTTTCTTAGGTGTCTTCAGAACTAACAGACTCTTCGTAATTTTTCAAGAAAAACTTTCAATGCCTGCAAGTACTGTTGAATCTAAAAATTAAGATTCTTCTAAGATGAAGCATATAGGTAAAAATGAAGAATAAATATACGTGACATTCCATTAATTACCACCCTCATTTTAAATGCGAAAAAAACCTTAATGATAAATTAAGTCCAAAAAAAAAACTGTTCAAATTTACAGGTACCTAAGAACATGTAGCTTACTACAAAACGAATGAGTGAAACTGAAACATGTTTTCCGAAGCGTGCAGCAATAAATGGCCGATAGTACCAATATCATCGTTATTTGTCAACTGTCTGTCCGTCCGAACAATCCAATGAAAAATTGTCGAAATAAAGAAAACAACTAAACTATTGACTGTCACATCCTTTTGTTATTCTAAAACAGTAGGCGGTTTGTGGCGAACATTTTTATTCCATTGATATTCAGTGAAAAACCGGGCTGAAATTTACTTTTACGATGCACACATAATATAAAAATAGTGGTTTTTCGACGATGCGGGTCGCGTTACTGATATGGGATTTTAGATTTATGAAGTTGACAAAGTTCAAGGTTTTATCATCTTTGGTCCTTTACACAATAAATAGTCAGAATATTCATAGTTAACCTTTCAAAAATTTACAAATTAATTTCATAAGGAAAAGCTTATTTAGTCACATATTTAATTACTTTGCACAAACTAGCTATAATTTCATTTGTTTTTGTAATTAGTTAAAATAATATTTAAGCTACATAAAAACAATATAACTAGGAACTTATACCAAACAGAGAAGGGTTATTTAAAAATTAAGATCCTCGCTAAAGAACCCAAATTCCTACCAAGGATGTTTCGCGAGGCTATTGAGATTAAAAAACACCCTAATTTCGATAGCAAAGATGGCTAGTAGATATCACCTACTTGGGACCCAATAATACATAAACTCAAGGCCAAACCCAAGAGCAGCGCTGCAAGACATCAAGACACAGTCAGCTCATATTGCGTAGGTCGGAACTCAAATAATAAGTTAAAATATGAAGGTGCAACATCCACTGTCAAGACGAACGCCATCTCAGTCTGCCCGTGACCATGATACCTGCAAAGGTGTCGAAAATTCGGGACCTAAAATCTAAATATAAACCACAAAAAAATCCGAAAAAAGTAGTTTTATTTCAATGTCTAACATTCGCGTAAACCAAAGAAACCAACATAATATACTTAATATGTGCTCAAATTTAAACATGTTTATACTAACATGACAATAAATTAAATCTAACACGATTTTCAAAAACGAAACGACCAAATCATAAATTACCCATTTATTTATATCTACAATCAGTTTAGTACTCTAAAAATTGTCTTAACAATTTTAACGCCTTATAAAATTAGCTAACCGAGATAAATCTACATCACAAAAAGGTTTGCCAGTGTTATTGTAAGGATCAAACACTGAATAGTAAAATTCATTAAAAGGAAATTAACCTTTCATTAAAAGGCACCCTTTAGGAAATCGTTAAATTCGTGTTATTCAGACCTTCACTAATTGATGAGGGTTGGACATGAAGACACTTAATTGACATGTCTTTAATAATAAACTTAATTAACATACGTTTAATGACAAAGTTATTCTTAAATTAATTTTTAAGATATTAGAGAAGTGACGAGTAAGTTGATTCATAAGTAATCATATACAAAAATATTTTTATATGTACTGTATATACATAATACAACAAAACACTAATTGAAAGGCCCTTTAGTGTGAAAAACAAAATAAAACTCAACGCAAAAAACGTATATTAAACTTATTTTTTTTCCAAATCTTATTTTAAGTGAAACTGTATTAAAACAAATAACGATGTATAACTTTGAGGATGAGTTAAAAGCTATTAGCGCCCAAATGTGGCAGTCGGTCATTTGTCGTCGAAAATAATGGTTGTGGGCAAGGAATGAGACTCGTACTCGAACTGTCCTTACTAGTAACTGCAATGGGTAAAATTATGGAATTTTATTTTAGTAGAATTTTGGGGTAAGTTTGGAGAGAGTGACGAACAACAGCTTTTCAAAGTATTTTTTACAGTTTCAAAGACCAACAAACAAATTTTTATTGCAATAATTGATAAGGAACCCACTTTAGTAGAGTTTCTATGGGACCTCAACTAATAAAATATCCCATCGATGTTAAATTTCGAATTTTTTAAATTGATCAACATTTCATTAATAAACTCCTTTCAATATAGGTATGTTTAGGTAATAAAAAATATATCTAATTAAAATTAACTACAAGTCAAACAACGGTACAAAGGCGTATCTTGTATTCCAAATACAAAAAACGAAGCTTCTTAATGAATTTAATCAGAATAAACCTGAAACTTTAAGTATTGTCGCGTCAATTCAAATTCCGGTCAATGTACAGGTGCTGTTTAGTTAAACAAACAACGTAGGCTAGTATAAAGATTGGGTATTTCCGAACGTCAACTAAGCTCGTGCTTCACATCCAGAATATCTCGACTGTTTTAGAATCCCAAATACGCAGTGAAACTTCATTTTTACGAACTTCAATTTCGTTTAAGACGTGCTTATTTGATTCCAGAACACCAGATCAGAAGCGAAGATTGAAGGAAATTTATTAGTCCTTCCCTCCATGGGCATACAAATATTATGAGTGCAGTAAAGAAGCGTCTTCCCTATTTGTTTGTTGTTGCCGGAATGAGTTATCCTGTTATAGCAAACGATAATAAAGTTTGGATATTTGTGATTTTTTTCGATGATATATTACAGTATTTTTTGGTCATAAATATGCACTCTCTGGTTTTACCAGACACCAAAACAATGTTATTTATTTTTCATAGTATGCCCTACAATATTTAAAAAGAAGAAAAGATATTTGCTAACAAATCATAGATGCGGTAGATAGAGTCAGATATGAAGATAAAAATAACGCGGAAAATATTCATTGAATGGTCTAAAATTATCATAATACTGAAATAGTGTAAAAGCCAATTCTCACACTAGCAAGAATGGCGATCTACTTACCACTTGACTTGAATATTGCAAATCCTACCCTAGATTTTATCTTTAGAGCTTCAAACATATTCGCTTGGTGCGATCTTGAATAAAATAATTCCGAATTTTCCTTGTTTTATATAAAATTCATAGAAAAGCATTTTAAGGTAGTGGAAAATTTCGAAGGAAAAATAATAGGTTCCTTTCAGAAAGACACCTGCAACATTTTCTATTTGTGCCTACATATATTATAACGAACTTTTTATACGTACATACTGCTTGAACACATTATTTTGATGTCAGGATGTGACCTACAAACTCGCGTTCTGTTCACCTCAAAGCTTTCATATTTTCTTTTTCCGGGACGAACAGCCACATGATTCGAGTTCAAGTAACTTAAGTACGCGGTGATTGAATACATTTATTCGATTTAGTTTATGTATGGAAATGCTCTCGAGTCGTAAGTCTGCTGCATTCCTCCACTGTGAACTACAAAATTCAATTCCCTGTAAATCCACATTGCTATAGCACTCTCACGGAAAACACACATTCTGCAACGTCACTAGTTCATCCCACAACGAACCACATTATCCACCTCCTTTTGCTTCTCAAGAACCATCTTTATTTCATTACCTTAAGGGTTCTTACAACCGCATGGTAATGTTTGCTAGTTTGTATTCGTCATAGGACCGCGGGTCGAGTCTTTGTTCTTGAAAAGTCGCTTTGTTTGTCTGTTTCCTATGGCCTGACAGACTTGCGGATGTGTTGTTTTGATATTTTATAAACAACTTGTTTGTTACACCCAGTCAGGAAGTTATAAAAGTAACATATTTGTTGTCACAAAATCTTCTTTACCAACTTTCGGAATAATTAAGTTTAACTGCGGCATTGAATGGAATAACCAGACCTTGATTCTTCTCAACACACTGACCTTAACGCTTAGGTTTCTTGCTCAGTATACTAACATACTAGGTATGTGTTGATAAGAAAAACTACATTAAGTAAAAATATTACCTATACTTAAATAAAATGTTCAGTTTGGAACATTCCGTAGACAAATTTCAAAACTTTAATAGTTAAAACATACATCCATCATTTTTTTTATCATCTGTTAAAGCAAAATGTTTCAGTTTTAATGATCTCTCATATTTTTTATTTATGCCAATTTAAGTCCTACATTTTAGACCATAGTTAACTACTTACATGAAAAAGCAACTAATCATTGTTTTAAGTATCTACTATCTACTCAGAGGTAAAATAAATCAGAAACAGACAAATTCAACTCAAATTCAATCCGATTCAAGAAGTAGAACTTGACTTTCCGCTGAGGGCAGTACCACCAAGATCAAATATTTATACGACCCACAAGTTTGTGTCCCACGCTGCGGTTGTTTGGGGACCAATGTAAATGTTTGTCATCAAGACAAAATACATTCAAAACAATCAGACACATCTTGTAGAATTATGGACTTAACCATTTTTTTATAAAATATTTATTGTTTCAATATAGTGGTTTAAAAAATAAAATATTTATATCACACTCACGAATTTCCTTACCTATATCCCAAATTTTTATTTTTACAATAAATTTTCAGAAGAAATTTCTAGGCAATAGTCTCCCAAATGGAATTATTTGCTTAAAACTAAATCTGTCCCACCAGTAAGCTACAATCCACATACGGATGCAAACTTGGAACTTGTGTGATAACATTCCTATGCGAATGTGATACACTCCAGAGTTAATGTGCCCGTCTTTCTGTTGCGGTAATAATGGGCCAAAGGATGTGACCTTCCAGATTTATTGCCCTGTTTTATATTTATTACTTTGATCATTGGTACTTTCCATTTAATATGGAAGTGGAATTTTCATGCGTGACCGCTTTTGGTTGCAATTTATTTTCGTCGGTCTTCGTTTGTCTTTCAGGGTCAATGTTCTAGTCTTCTTTGGAAACATTTCATGTTAGCTGAAATTGGACAGTGTGGCAAATTAAAGATCTTTATTTATTGGCCAATACGCAAAAAGTTTTCGTCAATTGCAGAACAGATGATTGATACTACTTATGTTTTTTTTTTTTATTGTCCCATCTTTTAGATAGCACTATTATTTCAAAAATTATATATTAATATACATATAAAATTATTTATTCAAATCATTCAAAACATATTTTTCATAATAGTAACTTTCACTATCGTTTGAACTAATTAATGAGACATCAAACTAAAAGGAAATATAATTCATTGTCATTGTCACTCAAGTGCCATTAATAATACCAAGGGCTACGAGACAATTCCAAGGGTCGTATCAAATTTCTCTGAAATATATCAGTCAGTTCATAGCTCTAGTTAACGCAAAGACTAATTAATTAGAAATATCTTTGAAGTCCAACAGTTAGGAATAGTTAGGATCTTATAATAGTTCAACTAACAAGTTTGCTTCAGAACTAAATGTCAAGACGTCAAAACCTAACCACTAACATTACTGAATTCCATAATTTACTTTTTATATTTCTTAACAAAGACTTATAATGATTAAATAAATGTTAAAAGAAACTGATTACAGTGAAAAATCTCTGGGACCACCTTTGAAGTATACCATAAGGATTTGAGACATACTGCATAAATATTTTTTGTTATTGACTACCGAAGGCATCGCGAAACAACATACAATAAAAAGATAAAATCGAATTAAGAATTAAGAAACCCCATTTTTAAGTCCGTTAAACAACTGACATCTGTTTAATTTCATGCATAAGAAAATGTTATTTCAATCCTGAATCCTATTAAACTACCCAAGACCGAGATTGTTGTGGTAATGTGGTTTTCAGGATTCCATAGGACTGGCAAAAAGGGGCTCGCCAGTAAGCGATGGGAAAGGACCAATGCATCCTTCTATCCCTGTGAATTCTTGCGTAAGGTTAATACCCCCTGAAATCGGTGGTTTTTGCCATTGTATTAAAACCCCTTTGTTTGCCAAATTTAGTATTACGGACTCCATAAAACAATGGAACCAAAATTGTGTGTATGTGGAATTATCACTAACCCATGTAAATAAACTTAAAATGCAGAAATGCACCTACTACTTGTTATCCCTGCAGCATCTTATAGTTGTCTGATAAAATTGCAAATCATACTTTAAGTCCACCAATGTACCCTGTAATTACATCAATTAATTTCTACGGAACATAAGTAAATACCCCAAAAAGAGGTAGAACTAAGTAGACGCCTTCCACCGCAAATTAATGATGACAAATTTTAATGAACCATCTGTAAGCTGGGGCAGAAGTAATTTAAACAGGTTCACACTTAATAAGGGTGTCAAGGTTTACTTTGTCACAAATTACGAAACTTCTGGAACTGATTATGGAAATTTACTTGCATATTTTTTGCTACATCACAATTTAAAACTGGTGATTCAAAAATCAGTTAACTTTATGATTTATAATTCTTTATTAAAAAAAAAGATTTCGTGTTCTCGGTAATGGAATGAAGTTGTCATTAACCGTATCGTGCAATTCGACTACCCGCAACTCATTACATTAATCCGAAACCCCAGAACTCGGCTAACAACAGTCTATAAATACTCTAACGTCCCTAAATGTCTTACAGAATGTTAAACAGAAATCTATCGGAGACATAGCCATGTCATCTATAAATAGAATCCTTATCCACGGAAAGTAATAAAATCGAGTATTTCCCTCTTGGCTACCATTTTCCCCGCCCTAACTTACTACCCTCGACTAATTGCAAGTTTCTTCTGAACATCTGCTATCTTTTAATTAATGATCATGTCCCACCTTCTAAGACACTACTGTATTTTTAGTTGCCTCTCGTGACACATTTGTCATTAACTTCGTTACGCTTTTATTAGACGGTGTGTCGGTAAAATGTGTAGGTGTAAGAAAAATTAAACCCCGTATTTTTATTTGGTAAAGGATTATGTTAAAAGTTTATAAGAAGCACCTAAAGCAGAAAAAAATGTGTCTTAAAGTACATAATTAGGAATCTGGTTCTAGTATCTTTACAATTTTATGAATCGCAATAACCACAATAAAAAAATTGGCAAACTAATGTTTTAAAATGGAAAATAATGAATTTTATTACAATAACGTAAACTTATATGACCAAATCAGTTGAAACAAAAACAAAGAAATTACCATAAAAAGTTCAACAAAACCTTGCACACATTTTATTGTAACTTCTATTGGCCCTAATGCAGGACCTAAGTAGCTCATATTTTACTAGTTACCAGTCTTGATACTCGAGAACCGCTCGATCTTCATTAGGAAAGACGCTCACACTAAATTGCCAATACTCTGGCTAAGTGCCTCTATTTAGTCGGGGTACCTCCAGATTAATATCTGTAAAGTGACTCGTAAAGAGTACAATAACCAATATTGCACCATAACTGGGTCAGATGAAACATTGGTTATAAGAAGAGACAAGCCTTTACTTACATTAAAACAACGCGAAGTTATTTCTTTCATTATAATTATTTAATTCATTTCATTTTACATTTATTGTGGAGATTGATGTTTTTGTGATAATTAAAAAAATATTAAAGCAAAACAAAAACGTTCATTCTATTATCAGGATATTTTTGGCTAGTGACGTAAATGAAAGATTGTAATTAAACCTGTGAATTTATTTCATTTACTTGTTTTACATAAGTATTAAGATTAAGGAGGTACTAAATAAAATATTCGAATAGCATAAAAATAAACACCATTTTATTCTAACGCCTGATATTTATCATTCATTTCAAATCACAAATCTCCAAATCGGTTTAACATTTCCAGATATATTTCGATGACAAAAATAATTTTCACTTCGTATTTTTCGCAGCGCCATTTTTATTTTGCACCACCACACTCTGATCCCTGGATAGCAGTCAAAATGCACATGTCGGATTTACATCGAAGTCTCGATGGACATTTTTATTCCCAACTATATATCGGACAGCTAAACGTAAATAGGAACGGAACCCGCTTACCTCGGCTGGTATCTCCTGACGATTTATACATGAACAGATTTTTAATATCCCTCTACGAAAGGTGAATTACTTTTCTGTTCAATATTTTTATTTCTTCTACAATAGGTATGCGTTTTATTCAAATATATTACTACATGGACTCTTAGCTATTTATATTTCCATTTTTAAAGGCAGCATCCGATATTTTTAAAATAACCTTTTATATTCTGGTATCCTTTGTGCTCTCAAAAGTAAATAGATAAAGCATATCTATGTTGTAAATAATGGTTATTTAATATTCTTCATAACTGAAGTTATTGTTTCAAAGAAAACAAACAAGCCAATTTTATTAAATAAGTTTTTATATTTATACAGACTCATATTTATTTTCAGTAAGTACTTAGTACTACGTTAAATTAAACATTTTCATCAAACAGAATAGTGGTTTAAGATGAAATATGTTTAAATGTCAACATTATTAACAGGGATAAGAGATAGAAAGGTTTCATAACTCTCCAAAGACAATTAGAATTGGTACAACGGACGGAATGAGCTAGTGCTTCTTTCGTTCCTAGCCTCAGGTACGACTTTGTGATGGAAATAGACTTCTAAAAGTACAAGAGAGGATCCTTTGCAAAGTCCTACTACCGTTATAAAACTGGTCTTAGAGCAGTAAATTGTTTTTGTGCCTGTGGGCGGTTTGCATCATCTGGAAGCAAGGACGGGCGGTAAATATTAAGCGGTTCCTATCTCCTTTAAGTGTTACTTTTGAGCATGTAACACAAGATACCGAACACAAGTTTGTATAGACGAGAAGTTTTGCTCTTTAAAGAAAGCGTCATAAAATGGCTATTATCTAGAAAAATCTTGAACTTAAATCTCAACGGTACCGACGAAATTATTTCTGTTGGCACCAGCTGCAGAGTTATTTTATCGTAAGAATGACACAAAAGGGAATAGTAATGTAGTCTACAAAGAAATAAATGGATAATTTGAGTTGACTGCTCTGAGCAATTTGTGAAGAAACAAATGTGCCTATCTAGCTTTATAAGATAATATACTTTAATTCATTGTAAAAGACAAGTTCGACATAATAAAGATTGCAGAGTGAAGTGTAATAACCACATATATTTCCACAATATTTTTCAGACCATTAAATTGGCGAAAGAAAAGGTTCTTGAGAAACAAAAATAACTCTTAGACGACTCTTAGATTGCTGGCGCCATATTTTAGTGTAGGGCCCTCAATTACAACAGGTGCGCGAGGGGATACAAGAAAGTACTTGGCTCGCAGATATATTTGTTTTTTTCTTTTAAAATCCTCAAGAAAGCGGAATGAAGATTGGATTTATTTGACACGGAATTACGAGAGTCTCGAGATTTACAAAGACTGTTGCAAAAAATATGAAATATTATTCGCTATGATAACGTCTGTTGAAGAAACCCGTGATGTCTGCATTACGGTATCTCAAGTCATTGCCTTACTTACGACTAAAATCTGGTCTTAATGTTGCCTTTTCAGTCTATTGTGTTCGCCGTGAAGGCTCAATTCATACTGGCTTTAACGGCTTTTAACAAACTCAAGAAACTAGAAGCTTTTAACCGGAGAGGAAGTGAGATGGAATTGTTGCATGTTAGGTAGGTTGGTAACGTAGAAACTCTTACAAATAATAGCGGACTGGAAGATGTATGATAAATTTTAAGTCTTGGTTCAGAGCCAGCTTGACTTAGTACTTTTTAACTGCTCATGGATTTTCTATTGTTACAGCAAAATGAATTACACGTTGGCTTTCGTTTTGCTGGCAATTTCCTATTAAATTAATGTGTTCTGTATCCGCTCGGTATCTGTAGGACGTAAATAAATCGGACAACATTTCATTTTAAAATACATTTATTGTTATCTTCCAAGTATTCCGAACGTTTAATTTATAATTTACTGGATGAAGTATACGTATATAAAGCTACGGTGTACTTGTGTATATTTAAATAATAATTTATCATAGTTACAATTGAGCAAAAAATCGTTACTCTATCAAACATCAAACGATTTGAGAAACAACTTTTTCACAGTCTTAATAAACTATAATATTCAAAGTTCAATATTACCAAATCAAAAACTTTCATCTCCTTTTAGAAGATGGCAAGAATGGGCAATTTTTAAACGTTATATTTTAAGTTTTCTCCGGCGACACAAACAGTATTATGGGCCCCATTCCTGGTAATCTCATCTGCTTCGTCGTTCGTAAGGCGGGCACATTGTTCCACCTTTATCTCAGGTAAATTACGTTTGGGCCCAGATATTCGAGCTGTCTTTGTTTCGCTTCTCCGCGTAATTGCACTTTTAGTTTTAAATCTTTATGTAAAAGATAGCCGATAATCGTTTATGTTTTGTTTTTCAGTGTTGAGGTTTTCAAGGACACGTATTTTTTCGTAAAATTTGTTGGAATGAAAACGCTCTATTTTGTTTTGTTTCAGCCAAAAGTGTTCCTACTATGAGTAACTCCAACTAATCTCCTACTGGGTAAGTCTGTAAGTACTGTCTATCTGTATTACAAATAAATCGTTTTTTTCAATCTTATGTACAATTTTTAGGTAGGTATGTTATGAAAGACATCTGCCGAATTCTTTAAATATTCAAACCAACGTGTAGTTATCTTGAATTTTCGATTACAGCCAATTCAATAAACAATTTCGGTAACCAAAATCCTGCCTAATAAACCTAATATCTAAACAGTTTTGAATAACATACCACGCAGGTAATTCCAATAAGCCGCAGATGCCACGAAAAACCAGTAGGTATATATTCAAAATTTAGGCGGTAACGTTCCAAACCAATATTACGTCGGCTTTCAATAATATTCAAAGATGGTTGCTTGCGGTTTCTGTATGGATGAACTTAAAATTTAATTAAATCACGAGATGCCTGTAGTGGGTCCTAGTGATGATGGTTATGTTCACAGACGTTTTGCAGACGATTTGCTTGTTGTAACTGTTACAGGAGTAATGAGGATTGCAGGGTCTTGAGTGTAATAATAATGTTGAGGAGTACTTACCTTAGATACTTTAATTAGACGTTTGTCGTACATATTATTTGCGTCGGCATGTATGTGTACTAACGCGAAAGTACATGCAGAGGAAAAAACATGTTGTACCTTTGTGTGTTATAGCAGATTTTCGTTTAATATTTAAAGCCTAACGTTAATGTAATGAATAAAACTTCTAGGCTTGTGTTATCCTGAAGTAAGCAAAGCCAGCACAAATTATATAATTAGTTTCAAATAACATTAAAACCTTAATTATTTCGAAAGCAGAAACGACAGCCCACAACTTAAATTATATTACTCATTTCTGAATTCGAAATACCTTTTGGACGGCAGTCCGAAAACTATTAAAATAATAGGTATCACATGTACGCGACCTGTAATAGGTAACCCGATATTATTAAGTCAGCAATTAGCGAATAAACAGAGGTTCTCGGGCATTTAATTTCTGGTCCGCAGGGCTTTAATTAAGAGAATGCCGGGTAAACGATAAATTAATGTGGAACAGGATTTTTGAGACACAACTCTATGTCCTTGGTGGGATTTAGTGAGGTGCTCGGAATACAGATTTTGATTGTGCAGCATTTTCTTTCAGTTTCCTTAAGATGGTCGTTATAATGCTGTGCGTTGAGGTAGATTTACTTTTCCATGTGTGTAGTTGTGTTTAAAAGGTGTATGACGTAATATAATGTGGTATTTACTTTTAGCTTTATACACACAATGAATTTAAATATGCATATGATACGTGTTATGATTTTCCACAATATGGAAATAGCACACATTAAAAAAAAAAACAGAGTTTTTGCCAAAACTGGCAGCAAACTGGATGCATGTGAATAAGCTTACTTGTTACTAGTACTATACTTGACAGACTTATGAATCCATCACACAAAAATTAAAACGAAACTAATTAAAATTATCGGAAAAGAAAACTCCAACCACAATTCAGACATTTATTCCCCACTCAAAACGTCTTTACACTTCTCACCACATTATGCTGGCATGAGCTCATCATACGACACTTGCTCCAACAACACAGCCAAGCTCTCCACGACGGCTGTGCTAAGAGACTGACAGATGGATGGTCCCACTTCATTCACTATCTCGCGCCACATTTCATTTAAAAGCTTGTTTATTTGATCACCTGGAAAGTTGAGAAAAAATAGTAGTTAATAATAAGATGTTTAGATAATTAGAAGGTACTTAAATGTATAAATAGATTTCAAGTAGTCATCGGCAGGTGTAACACTTTGATCCCCAATTTTTTTTCTGAAGACTTTTCTGTACACAGGACTGTGAAAATAAATTATTATTATCATGCTTCCTGTTCCCGAATAACATATCAATCAAAAGCACCATTATTCACAAATGACAGAGGCCGAGAATTTACCATAAATATCCATGTTTTGTAAGCCTTCTTCCCCCACACATTGGTTTGAAGTATAGCCAATCATCTAAATTCACAAAACATGCAATTCGTCCTACGATTCGCAAAACTTTTCCATCGTAAATTGTTCTATTTTACTGTTATCGGTTCGTGAAATGTTTCCAACCCTGATCAATCATAAAATTGTGGCAGTTTTTGTTAAACAAACACTCAGGTCGTCTGGCAACTCTATGCTGTTTTTCCATTTGGTTGTTATGAATTAATTCAATAAGAACGCATTCGGTTTAACCAGTTTTTTTGTGTTTTGCAATTATGTTTTTGCAACTACGTGAGAGGAAAACTTAGTGGAATTTCCTTCTTATTCAGAATCACTATTTTTAGTAAGCAAACATTTTGGAAGAAGGAGGGAGAGATTTTTACTTAGAAAGGTATAAAATAGTTTTTAAGTATTATAACTACCGGAGGCCTTTGCCCAGCAGTGGGATCCTACGTAGGCTATAAAAAAGTATGAATCAATATAATTTTCATTTTGTCAAGAAATACTTACCAACGTTTTTATCGTTCAATAGGTTCTCCAATCTGAAAGATGCCTTTTCAACTTCGTATTTGATGTCATGTTTGTTTATTTTCCAATGAATTTTACCATCAGCACCTTTCACATGATCGTACCAGTAACGAATATGTAGAAGAGTATTTTCTGTAAAATAATAAAAAATTAAAACTTTTGCAAAATATGTAAGTATACAACTCTACTATTTAATATATGTGTTTAGATTACTATCTCAAATGTTTAAGTGTTTCTATAAATATAAAAATGATTCTATGTATTTTTTAAATAAAATGAGTTTATTTGTACAAATAGCTTAATTAAATTAATTTAGTTTTTTTTTAATTTCATTACATTTTTCATACTCAACACAATCCAGGTGGGTCTGTTTGAATGTTCAAATGTTATACTTACTCAAATTTATAGCAGAATCACCATTAGATTGAACAGGTATCATAAGGAGTTTTCCACTTAAATCATATGTGTTCTTCACATCTAAGTTCACCATAGCATCGGCACGTATCATCTTCTTCTCAAGATCAAAACTAAAAACATACAATGACTAATTTTCTGTTTTTTTTGAACGGTTATTGGTATTCACTTACGACTAAAATATAATAAAGTCAAATTAGGCAAAAACTCTCTCATCCTACTAACTCAACTCTAACTTAAAATTGGAGGAAAAGTCTTGACTAAAAATACTTTAACTACTAAAGACAAATATTCCTTGTTAATGTGTTCTGACTACATAAATGATTAAATAAATAAATACACTTAATTTTAGTCCAAGACATTATTAGCTTCAGTATTCAAACGTAGTATTTCCCACACAACAACTCAGTGTGAGATGATTAATGATATTATTTCCCCATTGCAATATGTTTGAGGAAGATAGATATAATGATATTTATTTAACTATTTACTATGTTCCCTATTGGATTAATGGTACCTAATGTAATTGATGTTAAAGTAGCTGTGTTTAAGTTTCCCAAACACAAAGTACAGCTAAATTCTGGTTATTTTCAGTAACAAAGCAAATTCTTAAACCGCTACACAGAATGATTCACGCATTTCTAATGCGGATTCATAAGTTTAAATAAGAAAACTTACTGAATAAAGCTCAGAAACAATGAATATGCAAAAATGTATTTGCATACATTTCATGAAGCAAGTCTGTTAGTTCAAGTCAAATTTCGCACGATCACTTCTCGGTTTTTCACGCCATTACTCCTTTTGTTCCCAATGAATCATCGCCTGAGCCTAATTATTTCAACGGACCCTTTAAGTTAAGGCGCCTTCATAATATTATTCGTAATTAAACGGCCGAAGCTAATTGTCCGTGAGTCATGACGTAGTCGTTAGTCGGGCATAGTTCAATATGCTGCGTACCGTCGACAAATTAAAGTTGAAATTCCTAACGATCTTAGGTATTTATTTATTAATACACAAAATACGATACAATAATATATTGTATGTGTATATAAAGAACGTAAATAAAATTAACGCGAATTCTTAGAACCAAAGAAACTAATATGGATAGTATCCCTAAATACCAAACAAATATCCGTCGGAAATATGTCATGATGTTATTATAACAAATTCCGGCGAGTATTACATTTCCATCTAATATTTATCTTCAATTAAATAAAAACTCTAGTATAACCTCAGACACACCAACATTACAAAAAAAACAACAGTATTGAAATCACTGAAGGGGATGAGATTTAACATTTTTACTGTTTTCAATTTGCCAAAAACTTGTACATTTAACGTAATTCCCATATAATTTACCAATACCAACAATTTATTTTCCGAATAATTTTATTACAATCCAATACCGGTTTTGGTAACGCTACAAATTATGGTAATCATAACGCTTTGGCAGTAAAACGCTAATGGAAGCAGACATCAACTTAGTACAGGACTTGTGACTATTGTGACAGAGGCTTATATGACATTCTGATGATGGTTAGTGGGTTCTTGGCCTCATTAGTTTATGAATTAAATACCAAGAAACATACAAAAAATGTACCTACGACGTCCAATGACATGGTACAAATAAATTTGGTTCAAATTGCTATCAGCGAATATTATAGTAAAAAATATATTGCACTTTAATAACCAAGTTACGAAATGTTATAAAGGCGGAGTTATTTTGAATAGGACAAAGCCTAAACTAAACGAAAAAATAAAACGCATATTGGAATTAAATTCTGGTGGACTTGATAATGTACCTAATAACCGGCCTAAAATGTGTCACTGCTTGGCACATGCCTGTTCTCATGATATATAAACCTTTGACGAAGACTACTATTTTAGCATGCTGCCCTTTTTATCTCAAGCTACTTTTCAATATTATTATGATCTTCTCATTTTGAGAAAGGTTCAAAATATTCATGAAATAAAAGAAAACCCAAGCTACTTACTTCAAACTCTCCAGATGCAACTTCGAAAGACCCGTGAAGTAATTATCCTTGAATACGATTTTGATCCCTTGTTTGTTAGGAATGTATACAACCATCTCAGCAACATATAGTGGGTCTAGAGAATGGAGTCCTCTCTCCTTGTCACCCAGAGAGAATTGGTGGAGAGACTCTCTCGCTGACTTTAACGCGCATTCGTTTAGGTTCGGGTCGTTTCTTGAACATGACTTTATGTATGAGGCTGAAATTAAAATTATAATTATGAAAATCGAATGAATTGTACACTTTTCTAGAAGGGATTCAACTTTTTGGTGGATAAATTTAATTTTCCAATTTTCTGTTCAATATGAGAAAAATCTGATAATGTATACAGTTCCCAATGTAGTAAACAACTTCAAAATATTATCATTAGTGAAGAGTCATTGACATAGTTCAATGTACATAATTAACACAGCGCTAAGCAGAACTATATGAGCAAACATGACAAAAAGGAATGAGACACTAAAGGTAAGTTTTGAATGAGCAACACCAGCTCAGCTCCACATTTAACATTCATAACCATCGTACCGTGGAAGTATTTAAACAAAGAAATGCACTAGTACAACTAATTAAAACTTACGCAGTTCCATAGACACGACACTGCAAAACAACCCAACAAACCAACTTATTTGTAGCATTTTGTGAAACAACTGTGTGACACTGCTGAAAACTGTGAAACTGTGGTACACAGGCACGCTCAGACGCTTTATAAACAAATAACAACGAAATTATAGGTTTGAGGTTCCTCATTACCGGCCTTAAACACTGTAGACCTTAATTTTATGTCAACATGTGAAGGCTTGTATCACATGCTTACGTATTAACAACTAGTCGTTACTGTTTTGTTTTGATTCCACGTCGTCTTTTAACCGCATCGGGAATCCAAGTCTGGAAAGTAACACGCAATGAATATAAATTATAGCAGAACATTCTTCTTAAATAACTGCCTCTTTCAGTTACCATGGTTGATCGACACATTATTTAAAATCAATCTTTATATTAAGGGCAAGAAAGTTGTTTCTTCTGTGTTCTGAAACTGTGCCATCTTTCTTATTATGTCGTGTGACGTTAATAACTTTTTTACATAATGTAGTTAGTGCTGCGTAACATTGAATTAATAGTTTGTTTGTTTGCAAAATATGATTAAGTATGACTTAACTAGAAGTTTGAATTGTTACGAGTTATTTATGTTTCCAGTTTGCGTCAATATTTTTTTATATAGGAAGATTGACGCAAAATTATGACTTCCTTTTGGGCCTATAACGCTTAGGATACATCTATTGTGATTGCTTGTTTGGAGATCGAATTTTCTTCATTATATTCTATATTTTCTAGCCATATTTATGTACTTCATTTAGTATACATTGAAGAAGCTTATATACAGAAAGAAAAAATTACAACTATACTAAAATTAAAACTTATAATGTAAATAAAAATAGTTGGTATTATCATCAGATATTAGATTTGAACGTGGTTTATTTCGACTTCAAAAATAATTTGGACTCGCCACCAAAAACTGATTGCAATATACCAAGGACAATTTTCTCATAAATAAAATGTTGATTGAACAAAGAACTTTTGATCTGATTTGAAATTTAAGTCTATATTGAGGCAATCAATTTTAACGAGTCATGAACTCAAGTTTTTTTTTCAATGTTAAGCCGCTACTGATTTTAATTAAAATTATTAGGATGCTTTTAATTTGCTTGGTATATTTTTTGTGGGAGCTACGTTGCGCTAGATAAATCATGTTTTTTGTCACATATCTGCGAGTTATATTCACGTATATGAAACTTAGTGAGTAAGTTGAATTACTTTGATAAAAAAATTATATGATGACCACATTAATCAACGTTAGTTTTGGTTTAAATGACCTCAAAGTAAAGAATATTGTAAAAATTGTGTAATCTAAGTATTGCTTGACTTTTTGTGGATGATTGTGTGAGTATATGACTTCGCAAGGGATTTTTGAGGACGAATTTAAAAAAAATGTGTTATAAAAAACATTTAACATTCAGTCTCATATTTCATTACGAAGGGTCGTGTATAACAATGACCCATTCCCAGAAAAGAATCGCTATGTTAAAAGCTAAAGTGTCCACTTGACAAGGACATACATGAAAAGCGTCTGAAATGAAAAATGTACACGACAATATATCACCAAGAGAAATGTAAATAAAATCACTCACATAAACATAACAAGATGCAAGTTTGACATGTGCGTAGATTCATGCAAAATTCAGTCTTATTTTCCGTGACACAGAATTCAATTTCGATAAAGAATACCTTTTTCAGTTTACACAGAAATCTAGGCGCTTTATTTTGAGACGTAAAGTCGACTTTGCCTTGGTGATAGTGCTCTGGAATATTTTTTTCTGGTTAAATGTTAACAAAATAGTTTAGGGTGGAAGTGACAGGGAGCACGCTACTTGAGCTTGTAAAACATCTGGATGAATGGTGTTTTTATTAACTTTATAAAAGAATTTCATGGAAAATGTTGCCGTTTTTTTTTCATAAATTCAGACACAGGTTTACCAGCACAGTTTTCACACAGTTGCTTACATTAATGTCATTATAATTTTTTTAAAACGTACTAGCCCTTTGTTGTTGTGTTATTTAGTTAATTACCTTAAGTTTTGGCAATCTTTTTGACCTCTTAACAAAACCAACTCCTTCTTCGCTTCATCACAGCTAATGTTCATGGAACAGAAGTTGCAGCTCATTTCGTGGTATAGTAATTAGCCGACCAATCAAGGATGGTATCGAGATTGATTGCCCAGGTTGCACCTAACATAGATGAGCCGAACTGGTTAGCGTCAATCGAGGCTGCTTTGTTCTACCCCATTGTAATTGTGACGCCCAATCTATGGCCTAAAACTGATGTAATCATGTCATCTAATGCGCTCGTATATTAAAGAAGTTCTTATAAAATGTGCTTAAATATAATTTACCTTTTATTAGGAAAGACAAAGTACATAGTTACTTCTACGACAACACTTTAAATACATTTAGATTTTTTTGATTTTTTTGGGACTTCCTTCGCTCCCTGTCAAACGGACTCAACTGGGGCCTTCTCAGCTAAAAATTAAACTTTTTTATATTGAGTTCTGAGGTTTACGCGAATGTTAGACATTTTAGTTCCCGACGTTTCGACACCTTTGCAGGTATCATCAGCGGCATTTTTTAATGGTTTAACACCATAATCAATTTGGAAGAACAAACAATGATTACTGTATTAGTATTTCTCGGGATCATCGATTATGTGTTATTATTCAACACGCAATTTCCTCAATACAAACTAGCATTTAAACTGCATAACTACTTACGCATTGCACTCGACTAGAACTATAATTGCAAAGTCAGTAGCAATTTATCACAATGTATGTATTACTAATTACGGAATGGACTAAGTTGTCATGCGATATGTGTAGTTTTTCATTTATTACTGCTTTGAACTCTGTGGAAAAAATGAATATAGCACAAAAATAAAAAAGGGGAAACGTGCTGTAAGGTTTACATTCCATTTACAAGCATACATTTACATACTTGTTGTTAAGCATTTTTTAATGTAACAGTGTGGTATTTATCAATGTATATTGAAGGCACAAAGCAATGTGTTCACATGAACATTGAAAAAAAAAACACTGCCTAAAATTTGCCTATTTTTAGCTAAAACATGAAGTCATTAAAATCAACGCGAAACGCTTCCTCAGAACCTAATAATTAGTATTCAGATTCGTTCACGCATCATGATTTCAACGTCTTGGCAACTGAGCCTTCGACAGAACGTATAATAAACCAAATTTGTATAAATAAACACACATTTAACGTCTCTATTATCATAGAGTCGGAATTATTACAGAGCTTCATAAAAAAAGAGATTATAATAACGTGTGGGATCTATTTTTTGTCAAACACAGGGCTTTGGTATAAAACCTCTGTAGGCATCCGTTTGTCATGTCCCACGCTGGATATTGTTTTAACGAGTAAATTATGTTATGTTGTATTGCGACTCTACCTGTGCCCTGTACTATGATTTCTAAAAGCTGTACTGTAGCCGTTGTGGAAGCGAGACGGCGCACTACGCTGCTCTTAGCGGTGTCCCGCTTACACGTTGGCAACGTTCCTGCTTTAAGAGCATATGGTAAGCGAGTTAGATTCCTCGAAATTTGGAATAATTTAAAGCTATATTTTGCTAGAGTCAATTAACTACATGAAAATATTGTGAGGATGTTTTTAGTGTTGTAGGATAATTACGTTTTTCATTTTCGTTTCACGTAGGTACTTGTTACGTATGATCTAGATATGTTTTAGCAATGTTATATGGTATTTAAATATTTAAGTAGGTAACATAGAAACTTTAACACCATATTACATACACAAATTTGCGGAATATGATAATGAATTAAGTCAGAAACAGATACGCATAGTAACTAAAAAGTAAATAAAAAACATTTTACAAAATACAAACAATTTATTTATAATTCAACTAATTTTAGCAGAGAGACCGCTCTCATTTACAATTCTTTGACTTCTTATATTTTAGATACAAATTTTATTAATTACAGAAATAATTAAATTAATCTCTGGCATAAGACGTCAAGTCATCAGAAATGAAATATTTTGCAGGTACATGGTCGAAGAAATTATGGAGGAAGTCCAATACAAAGGACACGGCTTTGTCAGAGAAAGGCTTTCCGAACGACTCCATTAAAGTCCTCCAGTTGTCATTGAACAATCCAGTCACGAGTTTACCTGAAAAAGTTACGAAATAGGTCACAATATACCAACAAGCGGTAAAGAATTTGGCACATCCTTAATTGGGAACGAAAGCAAATAAAGGACATTTTAAATTTAAAACGTAAAAAGCCTCTTTTGGTACATGTAAAGCGATCCTGTTATTGATAGAAAACATTTTCTCATATAAGGGCAATGACTCACTCCCTATTACATGGGACCTAAACATATCGGCGAACTGTGGGTGTACATTGGTATACCTCTGCCTACCCCTTCGGGTATACAGGCGTGATGATGATATGTGGGCAATGATTTGCAGTACAAAAACTAAATCATAATTATGCCATTGCTGTTTTAATTGCCATTCAACGTGAGAAAAAAGCACAATAGACAACATTTAAATTAGATGTGTCAAACTTGTTTTCGCCTATAACATCACTGTGTTTTAGTGCACTGGTATTTAAGTGTAACCAAAGTATGATAATGTTAGTCTGAACTTAATTTGACAGCACTAATTTTCTAATTATGTACAAGAAAAAAGATACCGATGGACTAAAATAAGTAAAGAGTGTGTTAACAGAATCGGCGGCTTGTGACTTGAAACTAACAATATACTTCATCTGTCAGTTTACAATAGTACTTTTGAGTTATTTTATAGAGAAAAAAGGACGTACTTAAAAAAAACTCATTCCACATAATTAAAATAAACAACATGTTATAATTTTGAAACGTATGTAGGGACCTATATTATAAAAGTACGTATTACTGTCTTCTAGCCTTTGTTAACAATTAGTAGGTAAGCTAGTAACTCCCTCATCAATTATAGTCTAACTAGCGGCCCGCCCCGGCTTTGCTCGGGTGCAACGCTGATACCAAAAATAACTACATAATCATAAAGTTCTGTAGGGCGAAGCACAGCCTTGGACGCACTATTTGGTATAAGCACGACCCCCGGCCCCCGCGCGGCGCTCCGGCCGGTATCGCCGCAACCGCTATGTCCCTACATTTTAAATTTGTAATATCTTCGAAAATATTCATTTAAATTACATGCTGTAAAGGGCAATATTGATCTATATTGCATGCACAATTTATTAAAGGTACTTAATTGGATAAGGATTAATACTGTATTGCTTAAAATCGCTTTTTCGTAAATAAGTAATTAATAAACGATAAAAATGGTTATTGTGGGTTATCCTCAAGAGATAGACATATACCATCGCGGACTTTTTTGTAGATCTTTTTAAGGTGCACAATACTGTCGTACATTATTTTGATATATCTCGTAGGGTTCAGCCAGCGTTTGCAATGAAAGCGCAAAAAATGTGTTGATTTACGACCTGACGTCAAAAATCTCTAAGATTATCCATGTTTCTCTCCTATATTATGCATGTATTATACATATAAACCTTTCTCTTGAATCACTCTATCGATTAAAAAAAACCGCATGAAAATCCGTTGCGTAGTTTTAAAGATTTAAGCATACATAGGGACAGACAGCGGAAAGCGACTTTGTTTTATACTATGTAGTGATAGTGATAGTGATAGTGATAGTGATAATAACCGTCCTAATGACTCATAAGTAATTAAGTAACAATTTAAGCAGTTTTATATCATTATAACAATATATGTGAGGCATACAATTAAGTAATAAAGCGCAATTACTGGAACCACTTGTGATCTTTGACCTTAAATGAGGCCTGTTAGCATAGAAGGTATAATAAAGTCTTAAACCTGTATAAGCTAGCTTAAGAATAATAATTAAATACCTAACAGATTTTTTAGGACAAATATTGCGTTACAATAATAAGGAAAATGATAACTGAGAATACAAGTAGCAACAAATAAAAGTATGAGCTAAAAAATAAATCATTATTATTATTTTATTATTTTCAGCCATTATCGTCCCACTGCAGGGCAAAGGCCTCCTTACCTTCCAATTCTTTATTTTATTCCATAAAAAATAAACTGGTAGTGATAATTAATAAATTCTGTTTATAAATTAGTTATTACTTTTACGGATAAAATTGGTCAAATGTCGATTAATGTACAACCGGATTAAGCCCACATTTGCGGTTTAGAATTTAAACATGCAGGTAAAAACAAACAAACATACAAAAAATATAAACATGTTTTATTTGCCTATATGGGCTAGTTTTATTTTTGTTTTTATGGAATTTAAAATTAGAACGATTCACAGGTTTTTTTCATGTTATTGTATATTTACTGCTTTTCGTCATATGGCCTAATATTTCTAGCAGGTTTTTTTTATGCATTTATTTTCACTTGCTGCTTAGAAAACTTATAAACTAAGCTCTACAAAACCGTAGTAATGGTTTGACTGGGGCCCACTGAGTCTCTGCATATACACACATTAATTTTATAATTTTACGTGGTACTATTTGTTAAGACAACTAAAATAAATCAGTATTAATTTAGTTAAATGAAACTAAGGAATCTACTTTTTAAATAATAATATGTTAATGTTAATAACTACAAAAGCAGAAATTACCAAAACTTTTTTACTTCTCTTTTAGCAGCTTGACACTATTCGGCTATTTTAAATCCCGGTGGCTATTTCTAATGCTTATTCAGTAGCAAACTATTCATTTTAAAATTCGTGATTTTTAAATATTTTTACGACGAGATATAGTAAATAAAAATTAAAAATGTACTTACTAGACTCCTTGTTGCCAACAAATATATTGTCTGCAGAGAGACGCATCCTTCCTTTGATGTCAAACTTATAGGTGGTTTTGTCAGATTTACATTTGATGTAGAGTTCACCGTCACGTCTTTGAATGAAGAAATAGAAGTCGAATCTAAGGAACAGTTTTTCTGGAAAAAAAAGTAAGTAAACTGGGCGTGAACAAAAAAATAATTTCAGCACACTTGCTGTCCACGTGGTTTAGTTATATAGTTTTTCATGTTTTGCGCGAAACTATAGTTCTTATTTTCATTTCCTTAGGGATGAAGTAAAAATCCACTGAAATCGCTTATAACACTTTTCTTATCGAAGTTCGGATCACTTTTTCATCTGACTTTACTAAAAGCAATATATAGAACTAGTTGACAACATAATAAATTAATTTTCATTACAAAGACCGTGTTGACTTTATTTGTAATCAATTATATAGAAGTGCGAAGTCACATTTTGTAGCATTGTCATGGTAAAGTTCATTCAAAAGTCGCCATATATTGAGGAACCCTAACTATGATACTTAGTACTACGGAATTAAAATCGCCAAAAAAGAAGAAAATCTCTCTCTCTTTTTTGGCGATTTAGGTTAATATAGAAAAATAAACATAAAATCAAATAGTATCGTTACCGATTTTGACTTTTCCGTTTCCATCGCCGTGCACACTTTCCCCGCCAAGGACGCTCTTAACGATGGGGCTGTCGGAGAATACCTTGTAGCGTCCTTTAACTGTGACGTCACAAGTCAGTTCTATAAAAGCATGTTCATCTTCGATTTTGGTTCTGTCAATAAACATAAATTGGCTTAATAAATTAAAGAAACAAAAGATTGAAATTATATTTAAAAAGTGATTGAGAGTAAAAGTTTTCAAAGTAGAAAATATGCATTAAATATTTAATAAACTTCTAAAGTAGGTTTTGTAATTTTACTATAAGGATTAACCTTTAAGGCTTCCCAGTGAGTTTTGATAGGAATAACTATAGGATATTTAATAAGAACATTAAATCATGGTCATGATTTGATAAAACCCCTTTTACACATACATCACATTTTTCATATATATTTTACATCATATATCACAATAGAAAAACTTTTAGCAACTTTTATAAGTAAAATAAACTTGAAACTTTACTTACACGAACTTATCGATGGTGCAATCCTTGATCCCCTTAACGACTCCTTCCACTAGCGTGACATCGAGCGTATCGAGTATCACCACCGATACATTCTGAAGAGTTATGGGGTCTAGTGGAGGTATATCTAACTCTGGAACGCCAGGCTTCGCTATGTCCTTGATAACTGATTGGAACAACTCTCTCTGGCAATCCGAATCACTTATTTTACATTTGGTTAGAGTGTCCACTGAAAAGAAACGACGAAAAAATTACTCTTTGTAATTATAGTGTAAAATAATTTGTAAATGGCTTATGCTGTGCACTGAACCACACTATGCTATAATATTTTTTTCAATAAAACTCCAAAAAGGGATCTTGCGCCTTGTAGCAGAGCAGACTATGGTTTGTGGAAAAAAATATTTTATTCTAATTAAAAAATATTTTTTCCAGCATTGAATAAGTTGAATTCTTTCGATATTAAATTATTATTAAAACCTTACCAAATGCCGATTCGGCAAAGACAAAAACTGTGAAAACTAAACACAAAGATTTTTTGAGAGACATCTTTCCCCCTTCGAGTCCTCGCACGGATAAAACCTGCCCGAACGGATCCAAATATATATGTAACGCGAACAAAATAAACTGATACGTACAATGGTCAAAGAAGAAATAAATAAGCCAAGGTCAAAATGTTCTAGAACCTCATCAGTGGTGTAATTAAGTCGACTTAATTATATTATTAAAAGGAAAAATATCATTCTTGTACAGAAACATTGTATTGTTAAGAGATCCTTCTTTTGGAAAATTGTTTTTCTTTAATCTCCTATATTTGAAATTTACACATTTTCCTATTTTCGGACCTATTTTCCTATTTTCGACCTATTTTCCTATTTTATGGCTTGAAATCTATATTTACAACTGGGACTTTAAAATAGATCTAGCCTTTTTGCTGTCGGCAACTACAAATAGTTATCACTAAGCACAAGTTTGAATCAATTGATACTTGTTAACTAAGACTTTTGTTAATCGACCATTTATAACACATTAAGTTCACAATATTTTATTGTGAGAATATTCTATGTATGTATACATGTATACGGATCCCTAAGGACGTCCTACGTGCACTTTTTATAATAAGATGCTCGTGTAAAGTTGATTAAATCCTCCTTAAGTGCAATATCTATACCTACTATTAACTTCGTAATATAAAACAAAGTCGTGGGACTTTTTTTTATTATTATGTATAACTTTGTATTTGTGTCTGAAGCTGAACGGGTTACCTACCGAACGGATTTTCATTAAAATAAGGTTTTCAAAATAAAGTGATTCAAGAGCAATGTTTGTGTATACAATGAATTTATGTTTTGACTATCTGTGCAATGCCGGAAAACACTAGTATTGTATAATTATTAACTTCAACCATAATTAATGAATTTTTTTAAGGTTTGTTTTCAGTTTTCCTTACCAGACAGAACATCTTTATATAGCCATACGAATTATCTTTACAACTCATATGTGATATATATTTATGTCATGGGGAAAGATTAGTATCGTTGCATGTATATTTGTAACGAATAAGTAATAATTTCCAAACATTACATTTTCTATAAAACATCAACATCAATTGATGAAAGAGAAAAGCATCAAAATTGTATAATCTTGATGATTTTCTTTTTGTAAATCCTCCAATTTAATTTAAAGTTGATCTTAAGGCACGTAAAAATAAGATTTTTATGTCTTTATTTGTTATAAATAAACTATTTATTTTAAGGATCCTTATTTATACATTAGGTCAATGTACAATTGGTTGTACGTCCTACCGCGAAGAACAAAAAACGAAATATTTAATTGAATTATTTCGGTGTATCCCAAGCCCAATTATTTTAAGATCCTAACTAATGTCATATTATTCTTTACAGTGTTAAGCATTTACAACTGTAGATACTTGCAGTACATCGAAATTACTTGATAGTTTAATTGTTTTTTTACATTTAGGGAATATTATTTACTTTTTGATATACCTAGTTATTAGCTAAATAAAAGAAAAAACTCATGATGCCATTTAAGGTGTTTACTATAGTAAAAAAAAATGTTAAAAATAAAACATAGATTTTAAATAATTAATAAATATTATTTCAAATAAACATGACAATAATTACAAGTTTTGAAAATTGACGCGAAGGATGATTAAATGGACTTAAATGTTTTTTACTGAATTATTATTTTTTCATTAAATTTCAAACACCGAAATAACCGTAGGTACAACTTTAACGCATTTGTATAAGGTGGAAAGAAGCAAGAATAAGCTAAAGTTATACAAGCAGTAATTATTGACATTTATATCTAATCTAGGTATTCCAAACAATAGCCTTCGAAAAATAAAATAGCTCATCACCGCGTCAATTATTGGTTCTACGACTGGTATTTATTTTTTTCTTATAAGCGTCTTAAAACAACTGGCCACATCTTTAAAGGAGACGGGGATTTCTGGGCCAAATTGTAATAAGTTAAGACATGGCTTAAAAAAAAGGCTATATTTTTCTATTTCAAAGTGTGAAAAATCAACTCAATTTACAATCTGGAAAATGAAATATCCAATAATTAAGTTTGGGTTACGAAGTAAATAGTCCAAGTAAATACTCTGTTGATGATGACATTTTAATGTCATCATCAACAGAGTTCATACTATTTACGAAAATGCTTTCACTAGATGATTTATTTAATTAAAATAATTAAATCCATTAGAATTAGAGTATTAAGAGATTAAGTATTACATAATTAAGATAAATAGATTCACAATTAATAATCGATTATTGTATTCTTTAATCTGTGCTAACTCTGACTGGACATGCATGACATTGACATCGATCGACATTCGACACTAAACGAGTGTCAAATTATCTACCTTAGAGTATATATTGTACAAGAAACTAAAGAGTGAGCCTATCATCTGGGTATGGATCGTAAGCACTAGTATGAACTAGTTTTGTCGTGATTTTTTTATAAAGACGGAACGCGCCGTTTTAATCATTCTATCTAAAACACTAATATTATCCTAACAATGTCAAAACCCTGGATATTTTCGTAAATAAGCCGGTCGTAGGGAAGCAATATTAAAATATTATTGTAACTGCATCGTAGGCAAACGGACGGTGGGCGGCTGCGCCCATGTGATGTCAATAATATGGTACCTTAGTTGGGCTAGGTACCAAGATAATATAGTACCACCTGCACAATTCTTAGATGACGTTCTTGTAATAATAGAAGATGAATAAAAATACTAATAAAATTCGATTTTCATTTTTGTGCATCATCTCCTTCCCACTCTACAGAAATATTTGAAATCCTGTCTAAATTATAAGAAAAAAACCATCATAAACCTTGACTGCTAAGCGAACTAAACAAGCCATGATAGAATCACTCTTTAGTTTCTTACCTATACTCTAAGGCAGCAAAGTATAGTTTTTTACTTAAACTTAATCTCTTTTATCTCAGCTCTCAGATTGCCAAAATTGGCCATATTTTCAGTGATTGTTTGTTAATATAGTAGCTATCAATTCACACCAGTTTCATCTTTTTACATTCTGGCCCAAAATTGTATGAAAGCGTATCCGTCTCCTTTTACTAAAAAAATGTACCCAAAATAGTTGTTTGAAGTTCATCAACATTCTAAATATAGCCTCTTTTGTTTTAAAATTGAATAATCAAACAGGAAATATATTACTACCGCAAAATAATATTCATTGTGACAAAAGTCAATTCAAGGAAAAAAACTGCTAAATTCGTAATGAGCTTTAATTACTTATGCCAAATGTTTATTTTTCACAGCCAAATTAATTGTCTGTAACAATAATGGCTAATTGTGGTTCCGCAGCGCTAACTTAAAACCATTGGCATTTTAGAAATCGACAAAAACAGTATTTCAACTCAGCACAGAATATTTTTCGGAGATTGAGCTAATAGTACACAATAGTTCTACTGAAAACAAATCAAACTAACATTTGTTTCAATTTAAATAAATTATACGGGACCACTGACGAAAAAAATATTATTATTTAAATTTATAATATAAATTATCATCCGCAGTAATGTATATAAATAAGGGTAGACTTCCTTTAAACTACATTAGATCAGAATAGTACAGTGGAAACAGTAAATATGAATAAAATAATTTTATTATTCGGTGCCATCCTAGCTTTATGCAATTCAGCTGCAATTTGTAAGTTTATTTTAACATAATAAAAAATAAAAATAAATAAATTTACAATTGAAAATTTTAATTAAAGAAAATTAATAATTAATTGACGTTTCTTTTTTTCAGACAAGAAAATCAACAATAAATGTGCATTAGGTGATGACGACTGCCACCTGCAGTTATACAGGGGCATAGCTCAAGAAGTGTCAGACAATGGTATCCCTGAATATGGTATACCTAAAGTGGACCCCTATGAGGTCAAAGATCTGGAAATAACAGCCCTAGGAATGATAAAAATAACAATGAAGGATGGAGCCATTGCAGGTTTTAAAGCTTGCAAAGCTAATAAATTCACGTAAGTCTATTTGATTAATATTGTCTCTGAGCTATATCTAAATAAAAAAAAAGGTTTTATGAGTGAATAAATGCCCTGCTAAGAAACAAAGATAAGCTATGTCTGGATTGTTTATAATAATCACATTTGTTAGTATTCACATGGCCAATAAAATCTATAACTCACATGCTATGGCCAACATTCCGAAATAAAAATGAAGGTTTGAGGTTATAAAGATATTTACGAACATAAAAACCATACCTGATATATAGTTGAAAAAAGGGGATCGAAATATATATTTTTAAGCTAAACATAAGTACTATTATATTAAACCTAATTATATTTATAACATTTCAGGACTGATGTAAAAACCCTTCACACAAGCATTGAATTAGCGTGCGATGTCTTCTCCTACGAAGGACATTATAAGGCTGAATCTACGCCTACACTCTTGGCCCTTCTAGGTGGTATTCAAATTCATGGCGAAGGAAAAGCTAAAGTTTCTGTTGGTAAGTTTCTGAATTTACTATTTTGGATGTGTTAGATTTTTGGAAAAGGAGCTCAGTTTTTTGTTCCAGCTATTCTGATATTTCAACAGGAGAAATGTAATTAAAACCTCCTTTTTTGTATTTACAGAAAATCTCAAGCTGACACTGGAATTCCCATTTGAAGTGAGGAAACTTGATGATGGTGAACTTCATTTTAAGTTAATCTCCGATGATGCCACCTCCTCATTTGAAGTTCTTGGAAAAATGAACATAGACGCTGATGGTATATTTATTGGAAAACAGGATGTCAGTAAGTATCGCCATCGGATTTTTTAAATAATGTACCGACCAGTAAAACCATCCCTGTAAGCTAAATGTTTACCACCTAAAAATATTTTATGAAGTGAGTTAACGCAGTTTAAGCCATTATTTAAAAAAATTGTAACGTGAATTAATAATGATAAATAAGAGAGGAGGATACCACTACTTAGAAACATAGCTCTGAACCCGAAGTAAACAGGCTTAAACTCTGGTGTTGGAAAATCAATGAAAGTATCACAAACACATAGACCCGATACCATAGAAAATTGGTTGTCTACATTAAACGGCACGGGGATCAAACCCAAGAGCTAACTTACCTTAGATGAAGCGATACCTTTAAAAACTAAAAAAACAAGCTAAAAATTAAAAATTATTATGATTAGTCCTCTGTCTGAGCTCAATTTTTGCCCCTAATTCATCTATGATGGAAAATCTTTATTGTTGTGTTGTTCATATATTTTTTTTCTTACTCATTACTTAACATTAGCTTTGTTCTTATTTTACTCACATCCTAAACCAAAAATTCCTATTTACAGGTACCGTTGCCGTCAACATTTTCAATGAGAATTGGCAATTCATCACCAAGACTTTGGGCTCGACCATTATTGATGGAGCCTTGCAGATCTTCTACAAACATGTGACACAGTTCTTTGACGCCGTCCCAGCTAAGGATTTAATCAGCGATGACTTGTCTTCTTTTGTTAAGAATTAATTTGTTT
This sequence comes from Autographa gamma, assembly GCA_905146925.1. Lineage (NCBI taxonomy): Eukaryota > Metazoa > Arthropoda > Insecta > Lepidoptera > Noctuidae > Autographa > Autographa gamma. The sequence continues at coordinate 8,002,313 of LR989858.1, forward strand.
CCATGGTAACACTGGAAAACGCTATCGGACCTGTCGATGTTTAATGATTTTTGTTGATGTTTGAAAGATTATATTCAGAGTAAATAAATTGTATTAACAGTTACTTTCGTTTTATATTATTTATTTTACAATATCCTTTTAATTGCTAATATTATTAAAAAATTGTACTTATTTTTTATATACTGTAAGCAACTTTACACAGACACCATTTAATAATAAATCTAACACAGTGATAAGTTTAATTGTTTACATTTATTTTTATAAAATACTTTTAAACAAAAGCTTGAAGGGTTGAATATTGGCCATTGGTAATTGTTGGGCACATTTGAAAATACTTTGGCAATTTATAAACATTCTTCGTTGGCAATTGCAAAATCATCACAAACATAAAAATCTGTAAAAATAACTGCACTAATAACCCTTTAAAAATAGCCAACGCGTTTAATGATCACTTCATTAACAGTGTAAGCCCTATCACTGATGCGGGAAAAACCACCACTAAACTTATTAACCCTCAAATTAACTCCATGTATCTAACGCCGAGCACACCTTGCCAGATTAGTAAAATTATAAATAATTTAAAAAATACAAACAGTGTTGGTCATGATGGTATTTCCACAAAAATTGTTAAATCAGTAAATAAAGAAATTTCCCCGCACTTAAGTCACTTATTAAATCTTTGCATAACAACAGGAGTATTTCCAACTGATCTCAAGTTAACTATTGTGAAACCTTTGTTCAAGAAAGAAAATAAACAATTAATAGAGAATTACAGGCCCATTGCGCTAGTATCCATAATATCAAAAATATTCGAGAAATATCTTTATATTCAATTAAATTGTTATTTTGAAAAAAATAGTATTTTGTGCAATGAGCAAAAAGGATTTCGCCAACATAAAACCATAAACATGGCTATCTTCGAGTTCTTTAAAAATGTTGTAACCAATGTTGACAAGTCAGTTCCTATATGTGCTATTTACTGTGATATGTCTAAAGCTTTCGATCATGTGGATCACAATATACTAGTGAAGAAATTAGATGCTTATGGAATTCGGGGTAATGTTCTAGAACTAATTCGATCGTATCTCACAAATCGTCAACAAGTAACAGAAATTTCACAAGTCAATATTCAAACTAAAAATGAAGAAAAATTCACATCATCAAAGCGAACTGTTACCTTTGGGGTCCCTCAGGGCAGCGTGTTGGGGCCATTATTATTCATTATTTATATAAATGATTTACCACTTGCTATTACTCAACCAATGACATTATTCGCTGATGATAGCACAGTAACAATTGCCTGCAAAGATCTAAATACTTATAACTCTGATGTAAATACTTCACTAGAATCAATAATTTCATGGCTTGTTAATAATAATCTAAAAATTAATCTAAAGAAAACAAATATCATGCACTTTAATCAAACTACTCGAAATCCATTAAATATTAATTTAGTACATAATGATTCCTCTATTGATGAAGTAATGTCGGCTCGTTTCCTTGGTCTCACTATTGATAGTAAGCTAAACTGGAAGGACCACGTCGAAGCCCTTTGTAAAAGAGTTAGTAGCCTATCTTTTGCTTTGTATAAACTTGCTCCTACTATAAACAATGATGCTATTCTTTCAGCTTATCACGGACTGGTTGAATCTGTACTCAGATACGGAATAATTTTTTGGGGAAACTCAACATATAAAGATATGGCATTTAAAATACAAAAACGTTGCATTCGAGCAATGTTTGGCATTCAAAGCACTGAAAGCTGTAAACCATTTTTTGTCAACCATAAAATCTTAACTTTACCATCACTCTACATACTCGAAATCGCTATTTTTGTAAAAAGTAACCCACAATTCTTTCCACACTTATCTGACATTGTAAAAAGAAATCGCCGTGATGATAAGCTCTGTATACACCCGGCTAAAACAGCACTATTACACAAAAGCGTAATATGCAGGGCGCCCATTATTTTTAACAAAATACCTCATAATATTAAGAATTTGAATATAGTTTTATTTAAAAAAGCTTTAAAGAAGCTATTAATAAATAAATGTTATTATATTGTTGAAGATTTTATAAATGATAAAAATGTGTGTTATAAAAATAGTGTTAAGTTTATTTGATTTTATGCAATTTGTTCACTTATTTTCATAAATTAGATTTATTTTGTTTTTCTTTAATATTTGTACACCTAAATGGTAAAAACATGCTGGTCTACTTTTAACTTTGTCACCTCCAATATGCATATTATGTATTATTGATTTACACGTGTTTTATACAAATAAATTATCTTTATCTTTATCTTTATCTTTAAAGTAAACATTTAAAGTAGATTTAGTTTGATTTACGTGTGTATCAATACTATAATACAACTTATGATACTGCTTTTCAGAGGTTCTGATTTAAAGCGATTGCCTGCTTATATATATCTATATATAAGGATCGTAGCAAGTGTAAAGAAATGTTTCTGTCTACCCAACGGAAAAGAAGCGTGATTATATGTTTGTATGTAAACACTGTTGAAAGTGATAGTCCCACTCACATTATACTTTATTATCGATAGGATATAACTCAAATACCTACACAAAGTTAATAGCATAGCAACAAATAAGTAAATGGAGTCCTTAACACGGCTTTTATATATTTTAAATACTAAACTTATTTAATTGTAACAAAAAGATGAGATAATAGTTTAATTAAAACAACTGTATAATTTTTAGATTTTTATTTGTATGCCAAGCTAATTATTTTGCTTATATATATGCTATATAGGTATATATATATACCTTTATGGCTTTTATATATTTTAAATACTAAACTTATTTAATTGTAACAAAAAGATGAGATAATAGTTTAATTAAAACAACTGTATAATTTTTAGATTTTTATTTGTATGCCAAGCTAATTATTTTGCTTATAAGCAAACACATAGTCATGAGATTCTTCAATTAAAACTTATATTTTTTGTACTAATTTAGACTAACAATAGCAACAACAAGCTTATAATTTTACAAATATATTTAAAAAACATGCTTTATTTTTAAAAAAATATTTCTAAGTATCTTTTCACCACAACGTGTCTCCTCTTCTCCATACCATGTTGCCAAATATTTAGAATTATTAAAAAAAACAACTTCTCCCAGATACTTACAAATTAAGAGAGCGACTAAACTACATTAAAAAATAATCTGTTTATAATAATATAGTTCAGAGGAATAAGCGCGTACACTTTTTTTTTGGGCTTGAAGTTTCGACCGGGTTACATCGCCCGTGGGTGCAAGTAGACTCGATTCCCGTCCCCCCGATTCCCCTTTTCAACCTAAGGTCTGGCATATGGTGACAAGTCATCAAGAATAAAGTGTCTTGCAGGAACAGCGTCGAAGAAGTAGCCAGCAAACTTGAAGTAGAACTCCATGGCTTTGTCAATGAAGGGCTGGCCGAATGACGTCATCACGAAACGCCAGTTCTCATTCAGCATCCTTATAATGGTTTTACCTAGAAACAAATGTTTTTATAAGTCAGATAGTTATTTTTTGTGAACGTTGTTTACACCTGTTCGATGATGGAATATTTTTGGAAATATTTTTTTTACTTGGATTGTTTATGATCAGGTTAGCCTTTTTTGTTTGGTGAAACTCATTTATAAGTCAGCCTTGCATCCCCAAGGGGTTGAGGATGCAAGAGTCCGGGCTACCAGAGCCTTAAGAAAGACTCCGACTACTCCGTCAAAACACCTGGTGATGGACAGTTTAGCCTTATAAACTAATTCAACTTTACAGTGGTTGAGCAGTTTTGTCTTCCTCTAAAGAAATAATAATAAGATATACAAAATCGGCTACTGCATAAAAATACATAATTATTGTGTATTTTTGCACAATATTAAAACGTCTTGTCTAATAATAGACGTCATGTTTATTATTAGACAAAATGTTTTAATAAGGAACTAAAATTAAACATGTTATTTTATTTGTTTCAACTTTATGATTTTACACCTGACTCATGACTAAGACTTCCTAGTTTTTTTTTTGTGTATCGTATCGTAATTCGAGCTTGAAATTATAATTTATTCATTAGACTCTTATAAGATTGTACCAGATACATAATTGCAGTTTTATACTTAACATGTGACCTTGACACATCTTGCATGCATTCGTTAACATATAACTTACTCATAATTAAATTAAAAACAAGTTTTTGTGAATTTAATTTACATTTATTATTTTTGATGTTGTGAATATTTGATACCGACACACGCTGTTAGAGTTTAGGTAAAATTTACCTTACATTATGACAAATATCAAGGGTAAGTGGACAAAAAAATAAGATAAATGGAGTATGTTAAGAATAATGTGTTTAAGAAGAAAATGTTCTGGGTTGAAGGTTGAAAAAGATGAATGGAAGAAAGACTGGATAGACCAAAAAAGGGTGAGGGCTTGAGAACGATTATGTTTTTGGTTCTTTTTTTACAATTATGTTACAAATTATGTACACCTTGTTCATGTATGGAACATAATGCTATAACAGCTATAATATTAGGTATTGACGAATTAATTCGTATTGGAAAATATCAAGTATAAGTTAAAAAATCGTTACGTCAGAAAGATTGGAGAGGATAGTTAAGAGTTTTTTTTTAATAGAAGTTCTGATTCCACATGAAGAAAATTTCTAAAATTTTACCCTAAGATCCAATTTTTACCAAATAGGTCCATAATCGTCCATAACTGTAGCGAGTTTGATAAGGTTTATGGCTTTCGAAATGGTTATGGTCTTATACTTACTGATTTCCTGATCGCCCAAATAAAGATTATCAGCAAAGAACCCGACTTTTCCTCCTATTTTGTAGTCATACTTGATGAGATCGTAAATGCATTTAATGTAAATCTCTCCGTCATCGCGTTTTTGTGCGTAGAACGGGAAATCGAATTTCAAATGCAGTTTTTCTGGAAAAAGTAACAAACAAAAATATGAGGTTAAATCAAAACGAAGAAAAAGGAGTTACACATAAAAAAAACTAAACATTATGTTATTTTCTATTTTTCAAAAAGATACAATATGTCTGGTGATCAAACACGATGATATAATCTGGACTTGTCGCATAAAATTGATTATCCATATCCTAGTACAAATTCTTTTGGTCACTGTCATATAAAAAGATCTTGTTATGATAGTTATCAGAGTAGTTCAGTATTATATACTATAGAAGTTTATAATGTAGGACCTTAAATTAAATAGATTAAAAAATAGTACCTATTTTAATTTTTCCATTTCCTTCGCCATGTATTGAGTTTCCTTGTAGAAGTCCTTCGAGTAAAGGGCTGGAGGATTCAATTATGTAATGTCCTTTAATCGAAACATCGCATGTGTTCTCTTGGTGACCTATTTCTTCTGTAATGTTTATCCTAAAAACAAAATAAGATACATTTAGTTATTCTACAAACACTGATTTCCACGTAGTCCTTAATTACGTGTAATAGCTTTTATATCAAATTTTCCTAAAAGGTTAGAGGTAAGAATTAGGTTTTCTTAGAATTCCTGAGTCAAAGTCCCTTCATGAAGCCGACCCTTTAATATTAATATAATTAGAACCTTTCATAAACACTTTGAGGTGTTACAGGCTTTCTTCACCTTAAAATACAAGTACAAAAATCACTAAAATACCGTTCAGATTTTCTCTCTTTGACAATATTTTTTTCTGATCGTGATCTGTATAGTCGAACAAAAATACTTCCAAAAGAACTGCCAATAACTGATCACCTGTCAATGTTCTTGACAAAAAATTAGTCAACAACAAAGTCTATAGGCATTCATATACGCAAACATTTTCACGGTCAATTCTCAAGGGAGCGATTAGGCACACGCCATTTAGCTGATCTTTACGTCTTTACATCTTGTCTCACTCGATTTCCATAATAACTATGTTCTCAAGCAGAAAAAACGTCATAATTTTATGCTTCACATACTTTAGTGTTGTTTTGTATGCATTTTTTCATCAAAAAAATACTCGTGTTTTTTTTTGTATGTCTTTAACCAGTCCTACTATGGAATACTGGATTACCCAGTAAAATGGGTTATGGAGGTCAGATTGGCAGTCGCTCCATGTGATATACGGTATTCAGTTGAATCCGGTAAGACTGGATCCGACCCCAAAATAGTTTAGAAAAAGGCTAGTCAGATGATGGTCTTTGTCTGTCTTTCTTTTACTTATGTGCCTTTTATCGTTATAAGATACATTTACCCAAAGGTGTTTACATAGAGTGTAGATAGCTATTTATTTTTATGTACAATTTAACCTTCAAACAGCTTCAGAGCGTTTCCTGTCGAATGCTAATAACTCTTTATCATTAGATCGTACACTTGAAAGTCAGAAACATAACTACAAGGCTAATAAGGTAACCTCTTTGTTTAAAATCACAACTCTGAACCGCAAAAGATAAAAAAGGATTACAAAATGCACCCAACCGTAGTACATATGTTTTTGTATACATCTTAAATGAAAAATAAGGAGTTAAAAACTCTATTTTTAACAAATATGTAGGTAACCATTTAAAACCCAAGCTCAAAACTCAAGATTATTTTTGTTGGATACCATTTTCGGTATCATAAATTCAGATTTAAAATAAACAAATGAATTCTTACCTGAATTGTTCAAAGAGGCAGTCTTTGATACCTTTTGCTACTCCATCGACCAAAGTGATATTGACCAAGCCAAGAACATTGACAGTCACATTGGTCAGCTTCATTGGATCCACTGGTGGGATCTTTAAATCCGGGATACCAGTCTTACCGATACCGTGGATTATACTCTCATAGAGGCCTCTCAAGCATTCGAAGTCATCCAGATGGCATTTTGGAAGGTCTTCCACTGGAAAAGATAATGTTCATTAGGTATAGGTTCTTAAGAAAGTAGAATGGTGGCTAGATTGATTGAACTACAAATCTATAATATTTTATCCCATCATCAATTGTCTTATGAGAAATCTGAAGTTTGCTACACAACTTCAGATTCAGAGCTTCAGAGCTTATCACATTTTTTTTATTTAATTTAGTTAGTTATGTATGATAATACTATTTATTTCTGTTTCATTTATTGTATTGCATAAAATATACACAAACTAAGCAGCTAACTTAGTTGGCGCCTGATATTTTATTTATTATCACCACAGAAAATATTTTATAAACAAGCACTGTCAAAACATAGATGAAATAAACAACGTTGGAAACTTACCAAATGCGGTGTCACTAAAAACGAAAAATGTGAACGTAAACAACACAGCAAAATTTTTAACTACCATTTTTTTATTTTGTTTTGGCCACACACATACGTAGATATAAAGTTTAGGCTGAGAGTGTAAAAATACTGGCTCAACAGAAAATGCGCATCATAATATATTCAGACAACTATGAAAAGTTTACAATTGCGACCACTAAAATTGAGTTACATAAATTTATTAGCAAAACGCGTCTAACCAGCCATGATTCAAATCGAACTGTTAATCGTGGAGTAAAAATGTTTTATTAATTGTGGCCGCCACTGATAAAAGTGGTTATTTTGAAATCGTATTCGAGTTTTTAATAAGTTAATTTAATACGAAGCGAGTGATACGGGGTCAAAATATCTTAACTATTTAAATGCTATATTATATTACATTAGAGTATTTCTTCAATGATAAGGTATATTGAAACAAGGAGCACTGCAAGAGAAAAAATGTTTTATACCGATGTGTGTGTTTTTGGTTTTTGAGTGATAAAATTCGTGTCTAATATGGCGTCAATTTATTCATGCAAGTAGTGTACGACTTAGAAGCTGGCCTTAAAAATAAACTTGTTTAAGATCTACGTCATTATTTATGTGCAATTACGTATAGGAACTTGGTCCGGTATTTTTATTGATATTGTACATTTTGATTCAATCTTTTTTTCTGCTTTTGGTAATGTGTCTTTTGCAAGGTTTTTTATTTAGCTAACAATTATTGTACACACACGTAAGATAATAATGAACAAAGGCACTGCTTATTGCTAAAAGATCTCTCTTCCAGCAGACCTGCGAAAGGAGAGAGAGGCATGAAATTTGTAAACAAATGTGTCTACAAATGTTGCGGATTGGCTTATTTTTTATATATCTATATTATCACTTTATTATCGATATAAAAATCAGGGTCAAAATATTACAAGTCAAATAGAACACGTATTATTGCAAACGAATTCTTTCGTAGCTTGTGGAAAATTAAAAATTAAGGATCAGCAATCTTATGGAATTTTACGGAATTGTTTAAAAATAGTTTATTTATAGATTGAATCTCCTTGATATTTGAATGAATTTCACAAGATAAGTGTCTGCCTGTCTGCTTCCTCTTTAACGCTTGAACCGCTCATCCGATTTTGATGAAACTGCTGATTGTTAGGTAAGCTTATGAAAGGACATAGATTTCTTTTTGTCGCGATATTCAATGAGGGTAAAGACAAAGGCAAAAAACAGTGTATAATGCTATCGCTGCTGGCATACAACCATATTGAAATCGGGACTTTAGAAGGCCAAAAAAGATTTTTATTTGAAGCGGGATTTCTAATTAATTAATCCGAGAACTAAGTACCTACCATCAAGATATTATGTAACATATTTTTTATCAATTAATTTGGCTATTCATCCTTGAATTTTACGTCCATAGAAACCAGTTGTTGGCATTAAAATTAGTTTAATTAACTGTAAAACTCCAATAGATTAGGTTAAGTTTATCGATCGAAAAGATAAACAGAAGGTGATAATTATTTAAATGAATATAAAAAAATGCACACAGTATGTAGGATATAACATGTAGAAATCATTCAACATTCAAATCAATATCCCTTCTCATATTCATAATTTTTATCATTTTTCTTATAAAAGAGATTGGTCATTAAAATCCCAAGGATTATACTTGGATGTAAACTGTCTTTCAGTGAGAGAAGTTACCGAAGAAAAAAAACTAACATAAATATATTTTTTTCTACAGGGTGTAACAAACACGCGTCACACTTGAAATACCGATTATACCTTTGAAACAACATTGATTATGTTAAATAACATCATATAATAATATTATTATCCACATAAACAAAACAGGTTGTAAATATTTTAAATTAATTTCAGAGTGATCAGCTCCTTAAATTATTGTTTTGGTCTCATTCTCTGACAAGACCCTTGCAAAGCTATTTCAACAGGCGTCTGTAATAAAATTAACGAATTAAATTTTATGATATTAATCAAGTAGCTAATATATATTTTATTATATTGATAATTATATATTTCATAAGGAATGAAAAACTTCATGCACAAATAAATCAGCGAAATAAAGACTAATTGTTTTCATTGATGTCTATAGATTTAACTGTTCCATAAAATTAAATAATGAACTCTCGTTTTTAATTTTATTCTACTTTGAAATATTACTTTACCGCAAACAGTTGCTTGCAATAACAATCAGGCGCAGAAAGTCTCTTTAATATTATTATGAAGGTCTCTATCACCAATTTTGACATTAAAAGATTTTACTAAATCTCATTTTAAGGAAATGTTGTCATACAGTTTTAGTTTTGTACACAATAAATATGCTGTTGGTATATCTAATAAGTAAATAGAAAAATAAAGGAAAAGACATTATAAATAGCTTAGAGGAAAAACGAATTGGCCACATTTTATTCGGCTTTTCTAAAATACTTTGTAGCCATTATTTTCATTTGTGAGGTCTATCGAACTTTTGCTGCGAAGAGGTGGTCACAAGTCTCAGCATTGAGGAAACTTAAGTGAGGAAGGGACCTTAGTAAAACCTTTGCATATTTTTCAATTGTTCTTAATTTAAAAAGATACTTCTACTGACCCTTTTGTCTGCTTGATAATATAAGTTAGATAAGTTTATACCTAAGTTTTTACTTTCTTTAACCAAATTCTAGAAACAATCAATCAACTTTAAATCCATTTTAATAATTTTAGCAGGCGTCAAACATAAGGTTGTTGTATATACTACGAAAATTATCGATCAAAACAGGTAAACAAATAAAGGTATTGTAAAACCTTTGTTATCCCTTCAGCGATTTTAAAGCCAGCTTCAACCAGTCTACAATGTTTGGTATATGTAATCCCTTGCTCTTGTTCTCCAACTGAATGGGCTTTGGCTTACGGCTTGGATTTTTGAAAGATCATTGTGGCATTGTTTCTTGGATTAGGCTGTTTATTTTACAGGTTTAAATAACAGAAGGTGCACAATGTAATGAAGTTAATAGGACACATCTATAATTTATTATTGTATAGGTAAGTGTGTGTTTTTTGAAACCCAAAATTATGCATTTTTGTAAATGTTGTTTAGTTAGTAAAATATTTTATCTATTTATTTACTAAAAACTGACGCTATTTTTACAGGAGTTAGGTATCCAAATGCGACAATTCTGAATCTTAAATATACCTAAAATAGTTATCTTATTCGTCAACCTTCTGTGCTTTTTGATGTGGGTAGTTAGCAATTAGTATTGTTTTCCCAATAATTTTTTCCCGATTTGTTTCATCATTACATTTCATCCTATCTAACTGATCCTATGTCGGCTTTGACTAATAGTGAATGTGGTGTATGTTGCGACGTACTACTTACTACCTATCGACGAATGGCGCAACGATTTGTTGCCATTCTAGGAGGTTGACTGAGAAGGTAAGTGCGGACTTGTATTAAGTGCTTGTAGCAATTTATTTAGCATGTATTTAGTAGAAATTGATGGAATCTAAGTGCGCCAAATGAATTTATTTAATTCTATAAAATAAACTACGAAGAAGAAGTGGAATTAGGACACTATTATATTACGTTAAGTATAAACTTTTTTAATCGAATAATTGTAATATTTGGCTTTTTCCAATTTATCTCTCACAAAAACCATTCTGTTAGAATTCAGGAGAAAGAAATGGTTACTTCCATGTCTTTTGGTTGTTATTTTAAAGCATGTATTCATTATTTTCTTTATATACCCAATATAATGACGTTCCTCAATTAGTAAAATCACTACATAGTATAAAACAAAGTCGCTTCCCGCTGTCTGTCCCTATGTATGCTTAAATCTTTAAAACTACGCAACGGATTTTGATGCGGTTTTTTTTAATAGATAGAGTGATTCAATAGGAAGGTTTATATGTATAAACATGCATAATAAAGTAGAGAATCACTACATAGTATAAAACAAAGTCGCTTCCCGCTGTCTGTCCCTATGTATGCCTTAATCTTTAAAACTACGCAACGGATTTTGATGCGGTTTTTTGTAATAGATAGAGTGATTCAATAGGAAGGTTTATATGTATAAACATGCATAATAAAGTAGAGAATCACTACATAGTATAAAACAAAGTCGCTTCCCGCTGTCTGTCCCTATGTATGCTTAAATCTTTAAAACTACGCAACGGATTTTGATGCGGTTTTTTGTAATAGATAGAGTGATTCAATAGGAAGGTTTATATGTATAAAACATGCATAATAAAGTAGAGAAACACGGATAATCTTAGAGATTTCTAAAGTAAGGTCGTAAATGAACACTTTTTTTGCGCTTTCATTGCGAACGCTGGCTGAACCCTACGAGATAGATCAAAATAATGTACTACAGTAATGTGCTCCTTAAAAAGATCTACAAAAAAGTCCGCGATGGTATATGTCTATCTCTTGAGGATAACCCACAATAACCATTTTTATCGTTTATTTATTACTTATTTACGAAAAAGCGATTTTAAGCAATACAGTATTAATCCTTATCCAATTAAGTACCTTTAATAAATTGTGCATGTAATATAGATCAATATTGCCCTTTACAGCATGTAATTTAAATGAATATTTTCGAAGATATTACAAATTTAAAATAAAGGGACATAGCGGTTGCGGCGGTACCGGCCGGAGGGCCGCGCGGGGGCCGGGGGGCGCGTGCCTATACCAAATAGTGTGCTTCGCCCTACAGAACTTTATGATTGTGTAGTTATATTTGGTATCAGCTTTGCACCCGAGCAAAGCCGGGGCGGGCTGCTAGTAATAATACAAACCAAATCGCTTCCAAGGTAATTTTCAAAAGAAAAACTATGAACAAAGGGCACACAAAATGAAAATGACACGCCTTGACATATACTACACACATTGTCTGTTATACTTCAATAGTTGAATTCTTTAACAATAATGATGTAAAATTAATAAATATTAATACAATTGATACAAAAAGAGGTAATAAAAACTGTGTGTGAAGTAATTGTCAATTGTCACAGTTCACATATAATGGTGGACGGTATAGACCTAGCTTGTTGGCCTTTAAGTGGTCGTTGACATTAGAACGGCAGTCGTTTGTCCGTAATATTATGAGACATAGGTAAATTGTAAGGTAGACATAGTATTGTCACAGAACTTTGTCCTGTGAAGTAAAAAATATAGTCAAATTGATTTAAATAATATCAAGCCAGCAATGATAAATATTTGCTAAAAATTTTTTTTTTTCAGATTTTAATCAGAGTTCTAGTTATTTACGTCATTATTTCGCCAAATGTATTCTTTTTTTTTTAAACAGTCTAACATAAAAAATTGCTAGAATATAAGCAGTTAGTAAATTATGCGATTCAAGAGAGCATCCATTAGAATGGGAATCGTATGGTATTGACGTTACCCTTCGTCTGTAGGCTATCTTACATTGTCATATTCAGAAAGGGAGAATACAGTTGTTCAATTGGAGTGTGCAATACGTAAGATACGATCGTATACAAGCTGAAATTTATCAATGCCACCTATTAGGAAAGTGGTCTAAATATAACGAAGATTACTCAACATTTTTTTATTTATTTTTTAGTTGCGCAAATCCGTCTTACCTTCCATCTATTGAACTGGGCAAACTAGCAAACCCTTTGGTAAGGCTGGTTCCAAAAAATGCTAAATATTAACGTATGATAGTGGGAATCAACGGTAATGTGTAGACAGTCAGCTAAGGACCAATCGAAGCAAGCGTGGCTTAACCGGTAGACAGTATCGATCAATCCGTACGCGTACCTACACTAGCCAGCATTTATTTTCTTTCACAGAACAATAATGGAAAACCCAACATTGAAATTATTGGACCATATACACAAGACGGATCATAAACTTTATTTTAGTTTCCTACGTGTTTATCACGGGGTACATGGAACAGGAAAAAATAACCGAGTCAGGAACAGATTTATGTATTTTCAATTTATGTTGTTGTTTTATTGTGGCCTATAAACTTAATCAGGTGATGTTGGAAAGACATAAATGTAATGTCTGTGGAAATTCGCTTTTCTTCTACTGTTTATGATTATCTGTATTTTTTCAAGCTTTGCAATTAAATTTTATAACAAGGCTTTTAGAATTTATGTTTATCATTATAATAATATAAAATAATAATAATCCAGCCTATAAACGTCCCACTGCTGGGCACAGGCCTCTTCCCATATAGAGAAGGCACGAGCATTGATCACTACGCTTGCTCACTGCGGATTGGTGATTTCAGATCCCAAATTTTTGGAATACAGGTTTCCTCACGATGTGTTCCTTCACTGTCTGTCAGAAGTGTCTTAGAATATTTAAGAAATGTACATATAACTTATCATTGTTTATCATTGGGTGTCATTTAATAATTCAATAATTTTACCCGACCTTTCAAAACAGAATTACAGCAGGACCATAACAGGTATAAATTATTAAATATTGTATAATTAAGATTTTTACTTTTTCTATTTATGTAAGATCTTGCTTTAGTAAATAGTATCTAATTACACTAGAAACAACATAAAAACAGACCTAGCTGACAGATGCGAATAAACAACCTAATGTTAACAAAATAAATATGTTCAACGAATATATTATACCTTAATTGAATATGATAATTGAAAACATGATAGCTGATAGTAATTTAATAATAAATGCTAATCTTTTAGGCCATGCATACATGTTTGCGTGGTTCGAAGCAAATACGATTAAATATTAATAGCATGATACCTCCTAAGTAATGATCTTTAAAAAGAAACTAATAATGCAAAATTATTTTTAAGTATCGTGATTATGTGTTGCATAATTCAGATACTCATTATGTAAGAATATGTTAGCAATAGGTAATTAATTACTTTGTAAAACAATTATTAATCTGAAAATTTACAACCTACTAGGCATATCCCGTTCTTAGCAACAGCTCTACATTGTTTGTCAGCTGTAATTATATAGAACGAATATAGATAATAATACCATCCTAAGAACGTCCAACTACGGGCACAGGCATCTTCCTGTATAGAGAAAGAACTAGTTTTAATCGCTTTGCGGATTGGCGATCTTTGATTCCAATTACTCTAATTAAGATTACCTCAAGATGTTTCCTTACCATTGTTACGCAGTGTTTAGCCATACATGTAGAAACAAAAAAAAAATAACGGGCCCTCAAAAAAAATTTTTAAAAAAAATTTTGTGATATACGACGCAATTGGCGGTGTGATAAATACCGCTTCTAGCTACTATCACAGATAAAACAGAGTACATACGATTGTTGTGAATGAAAGCCTTACTGGCATAGTTTATGAGTCAGATACCACAGTCTCCCGCTAAGCATATTAACTAATCCGATAGCCACAGTCCATATATTACCCAATCGGATTCCGGTATTGACTACCCAAAGCGACTATCTAGCACATGAGTGTTCGATAAAATACTATTATTGTTACTGCGATATACCAACATCGTTGAAATATTAATTTATCTGATCTCTCAATTTTTTATGATTTTAATAATTGTTCATACATACCGGCCTGCAAGTGTACCATTTCTGGGCGTAAGCATCTTCTCAACCACAGAAAGAATAAGCATTACAAGCTTGCTCACTTTGGGTACAAATTATTCGAAACCAGGTTTCCTCACTTAGTCTTCATTCAACGATTGTAAATAATTTCTTAGAATACCTTATTTTTATAAAATGGTAACTTTGACTTTTTTCCAACTTAATAGGAAAAATAAAACATGTTTAGGTATTAGCTACCCATTTTGATGCTCACTGCTAGGCAAAGAACTCTCCGAAATGACTCCAGACTGAACTGTTGTGAGACACTTCTGACGAAGATCAAATTATATGACATCTAAGCCGTCTTTCCAGCCTGTATATTATTACTTAACTAATAACACTCGTAAACATGTGAATCATGAAAGTTGGTTGTTTTCGACATCGTACCACGCGATACAGTAGTAGGACTCCCAGCGTTACCTTGAAATGATTTAATGCATAAATGCAACGAGCACGCACCTTCTGTTTCATACTGAAATACTTGGGTATTACCTATTTACTTGCGGTCCTATTCTGGTAAAGGGGGTATTATTTTATGTTCAGTGTGTTTCATATTTTGAGATAATCGTTATCTGGTGGCAATTTAGGTAGAGCAGAGCAGAGCAGTGCCTACACTTTTTTACTTAAATTTCGTTTATTATAAGTAAAAAAACTTATTTTATAACCTTTAAATAATTAGAATTATGAGTTTCCGATGAAATGGAAAAAATAAAAAAAAAACATTACGAAGTCTAGCTTAACTCGGTGTTGGTGTTTTCTATTTTAATTTTCTTTAGGTCAAAGAGTTTAACTTCGTAGCTCAATACAAAGCGCTTATACCAAGGAAATTAATTAAAACTTATGTTTGACCTATATTGCATTAAGAAGTACTTAGTAAATTATATTGAAAAAATATTGGTGTTTGAAGCCTCATATTGGTCGTAAAATAGAGCCAATGTGAAAAATACATACAAAAAGTTGGCTAAAATGTTGGGCACACATTTCTTTGAGTAACCTATCCTAAACCTGTACCTATTGCAATACCAAGTTGGGTTTAAGGTTGGCCGTTGCATAACGTTGGCGCTAATAGGTCATCGTTTGCGATCATACCACCATAGTAACCCGTTTTGCTAAGTTGCCGTGCAACTTACGCAATGTTGCAAGCAAGTTGTGTGCGATGTTTTTCTAAAGATCCTGCGTGGAAAATGCTACGTTATTTAAATGATAAACAAGAAAAAAATAAATATGTAGGTATTTATTAAATATTTAAAGGAAAAGAACGAAGTGAAGAAATCACAAGATAGGTACTTTTAATTTATTTAACAGTAAACGGATCATTGAAAATTGTTTAGAAGAATATCTACAAAACATAATTTCAACGAAATTTTGTTTAAAATTATGAAATTGTTTTTAAAATATCGGAGATGTTTAATCTCTTTTATTAGCATCCGCGTCTTAGCTACAATGATAATATTATTTGTGCCAGTTGCAGCTCTTTGTTGTGTCAATAAATTATGACATTCGCTTCTCAGATTCAGCTCAAGGACTACCCTCCGAGATAACCAAAACTTTTTAAAATTAAATTGACAATGCGCTACAGAAAATATTTTAATAAAATTAAATAAAGGTAATAGTTAAAATTGCAACGGATGTCCTAAGTAAGTAAACTTTAACACTACGACCTTCGTTCTTGAACCGACTTTTCGAAAACAGAATTGCCTTCCAATCGCGGTGCAATATCCCAGAATACGATCGCAAGCGCACGCACTCCGGCGCATTCGCGTCGCAAACATTTTGTGGAACGGATTAGTGGGCAGCGTTGCGTGAAAATCAGGCTTCACATTGGCAAAGAGCTAGCCGAATTTATGCAACTAAAATAAGAAAGAACTTGATTTGATTTACATAAGGCTAGTGTTTGGCTAGAGGGGTCAGCTCAGTGTGGTCCGAGTTTTCCGACTGTTTTCGTTGTTGCGTTGAGTGTTTATCAGACATGTGTGATAGTCGATATGTTTTGGTTTTTGCTCTGCTGTCGGCGGCATCTTTTGTCGGCGATTGCTCCGCGAAGTATGCACGTGAGTTTTAGTGTTTGTTTTTATAAATTGACAGGTGCGGTTTTGGTTGATTTATTTGTGGTTTATTATTTACGTTATTGGTTTATTGGATTTTGATCGATTTATTTTTGTGCTATTTCTGTGGTATTGAGTAAGGTAGTTAATTGTGTGGTTATTTTTTGAATAAAAAGATAATTTAAATTATAACAAGGTGCAGGTTAATTATGTAAAGAAATTAAATAATTTATTAAAAAATATTTTAAATATCTTTTTAATAACAATTTACAGTCGCAATATGCATATAATTTAAAGGCCTATAAGATTTTCCTTGGTGAATTTATTAGATCCCATGTTATTTTATTAAAATTACCAATTCATATCCACATACTTTATGCTGAAAGATAACAAGTAGTAGCTAACTAATATATTATTACATATTTACATTTTATGACAAATATTTATTTAAGTAAAAACAAACTAATCGAAACCGGTAAGATTTATCAGTATAAATTATTTAGAGGTCATCTATCCAATGTTAGAAATAAAACAGTAAAAGAAAAAGTGTGGAAAACAAGCCTGAAACATTTCTCAACCGTGTATTTAGTCTGCCAACCCCCTTCAAGCATGATGGACTAGCCTAACCCCTCTCGTTATGATAAGAGACCGTCCTCTTTAGCAAGACAGTAATGAGATGATAAGCCAGACACGTCATAAAGAAAGGATTATAATTAGGGTTTTAACCGGTGACGATGATTTAGGGGAAAAAGGTACAGTCGAGAACATCCTCGTTTTTGGAAGAAGGTTTAGTGAAGTGTTAAAGCCTAGCCTGTTAAACTTACATTTTGGAGATTGTTTACTATAGGTTCGGTAAGAGCTATAGTCAATGGTTTACTATGTTCTTTTCTGGAAAATTAAAATATGGTTAAAAGATTCAGTTTATGTTAGCCATTTAAAATGTGTTTTGGAGGTTAGATACGCAGTCACTCTATTTAGAATCAGGTGATCAGCTGAATCTGGAAATCTTGAAAGCCGACCCCAACATAGCTTAAAAAGGATAGGCAGAATAAGTAAAAGTTTCTGGCGTGAATTTCGAGGTCAATTTTCCCTCTGATTGGTCATCGTGAGGTCTAAATACATAATCTGGTCTTTCGAATCCCGATAAGGCCAGGTATTTGAAGGTTTCCCCCCGAAAGGACATAAAAGACGGTACTTTGGTCCTTTATATTTCTCTTCACAACTGAAACTTAACATTTCCATATAATTTTAAGATGATTACTAAACTAAATTGAATCTGAGACACTCAAATACGTTAATGGCACAACCAATTTCACCTTTAACCTTGTAGTTATTTGGAAGGCCAGAGAGAAGCCACAGGAAACATATTCAAGTGCCCTCAATCTGATTACCAACTGTTTAGATATCTCAATGGAACCTTGAATTATTAGAAAGCTCAACAAACGTTTAAAGATTCAGCGGTTATACCTTATTCGGAAACGGATGAATAGAAAATTATAAACATGTTTACGTGGTTTAAATTAGGGCCTTGTATGTTAAAAGAGTATGCCTAGTTAATATTCCCCTTAAATAGTTCTTAATAAGAAACACACACACACACACAACAAGAAATTAGTAATAATATTTTACAAAAAAAAACTTGGAAAATCGCTGTAGATCATTTAGTTAAGTATATGGTAAGTGCTATATAGAAAAAATGATTCGTTTTATGAAAAATTATAAAATCTATAATTTTTATTTAAATCCGTTTTAAAATGGATGTCACGTGCTATACAAATATTTCTACATTTTTTTTTATATGACCAAGAAAATAAAAGACAGATAAGTAAATACAAGACAGATAAGTAAATACAAGACAGAACATTATTTAGTATGAGTAAAACAAAAATAAAACTAACGTACGAGAAAATAAGGTTTGTATTCCAAATTAATTCTTTATTTGGCTTTTTATTGAATTACTTCGTACCTACTGTTTTTTTATCTCCTACTTACAGACGACCCACGTTTTGTGTCCTTACAATCAAGTCCATATGTAGCTGATTAATCCTTTTTTCAATGGAAGTCGAAAATTCAATTTACAGAATACATAATTAACATTGTCTCGATTAATACGAAAAATATTTACTGAAAATATTTTCTATAGGAAGAAATGTTACGGTTGATAACTCCTTGCTATTGATAGTAGCATTTTTTACCAGAACTACATGTGAATTGCAAATTTAATTCGAAAGCTTCTAGCTCATCTCGCTATCTCCTCACTGCCGCGATATATTTTGCTATTTAGATCAAATTATCCGTCCTTACAGTTTCAGACATATGTATATCTAGAATAGATATTAGATCTATCGATTATCAAACACTAGACCTTAACGTCGAATAAAATGTACCAAAACATTAATTGCTAAGGTGATAGAAACACTTTATGGTTATCATGCTTCGCGAATAAATATTTGTTTAGGTCTTTGGAAGTACTGATAATAGTAATAGTATGTGATAATAATAAAAAAAAAATGCTAATGCCTATTATAAAAATATGGTAAAATTTTAATAGTCATTAAGATAACTGTTTATGTTATATATAAGTTTTATCTTTTGTTAAATAAGTATTATAGGTAGATAGCAATATTATTTGTGTTTGTAAACTTTAAATGTAATGTGTTAACTGGAAATAAAAGGCTTTTTTTTATTTTTATTTATTTATTTTATTATGTGATAATAATCCATTTAAGTGCAATCATTTTCAACAAGTCTTTTGTTTCTGATATATTTCTACCATCAACTTTTTAATTTACCTGGCTTGTTTATAGAAATTATGCGATCTATTTTTTTTCTCTCTTATGGATGTCTATGAATGTGACGATATCCTCACAACTTACAAATTTATTGTACTTCATTCCATTTTCAATGATTCATCATTCAATCGCCTCTATTTCTCATGCTATCCTGATCTGATCCTCCATCACTTTATGGTATAAAGTATAGAGAGTTACATATTTGAAGGTTACTGCTGCACTGAAATATGTCATTGGTTACTTAAAGATTTCTTTAGTACGGATTTAAGTAAGCCAACTGTCAAAAGACTGAGAAGTTTCTTACTTAAAATAAATACTATGGTATCATTTACCCATAAACGTCTTTAACTACGGCAGTTAATAATAAATGTACCAGTTTGACGCCACCATAGTCTAAAATTTGTATCGTAATAACAATTCAAACTCTACCCTGAAATTTCGTAAATAGCTACTAGAAAACAAAAGTCATTTGCTATTATTTTAAGGTGCAACTTTGTACAGAAAACATGATTTAAAAAAGTTAACAATGGCCGCGAGTCGCGGTTGACATCGTTCATATTTTATTCAGCTAGCTCATACAGCGGACAAATAGCATTGTTTTTGTTCTATGCCAGACATTCCTGCAATATGTAGGTACTAGAATTAATATGAATACTTAACTAAACCTCTTTTTATAACGAGATTTATTTTTAGGAATGAAATTAATTGAATTCCAGTATTCCCTTTGATACTCATAGGTGATTCAATTTAGACCCTAATTATAGTGAAAAGAAGGTTATTTATTGCAATTCTCAGAACGCGATATAAATACTTCCCATTGATATTAGTTCACGTACATTTATTTTATTTTTGAGCTGTAGGAATAAGGCTTATCTTACGTAGGTTTCATAAAAACTTGATTAAAGTAATAAAATGAATAACACTACTGTCTGTTTTATAAATAACCTTTTAAGTCCTTAAATAAAATTAAGTCCCAAAGAGTTAACGCCTTTTCAAATAGGAAGAATTTCATGAATATAAATAATACCAGCCTTCAAACGTCCCGCTGCTGGGCACAGGCCTCTTCCCATATAGAGAAGGCACGATCATTGATCACCACGCTTGCTCTCTGCGGATTGGCGATTTCAGATCCCAATTTTGGAATCCAGGTTTCGTCACGACGCGACGTTTTCTTTCACCGTTTGTCAGAAGGGACTTACAATATTACTTTGAAAAGTTACATTGGTATGTACCAATGTAACTTTTCGATTCATGTATTATTGGAATCGATAATAAGTTATTGCATTAGTAAAATGATGTGCAAAACTGTGTTGTTATTCACCATTATGCAATGCTATCTTTACTCACGCTGCTTATATTCCGCACCTATGATTAAAGTAAATTACTGTGGCTAGTCGTTTATTCAGTTTTAAGTACATTAAAACATATTTTGATGCTTCTCTGCGCTTTAGTTCTTTACAAATGGTTAAGTTAATGATGTTAATAATTTTAAGTGCTTTTTTAATTGAACACTCCTGTGAAATTGATTGAACTTGAAAAACAGTTAAAAAAACTGTGCAGGTGAAGAACAGCAGGTAAAAGTGGATTCTTAAAAATAAAACTACAAATTATTATTGAAAACAATTAAACTATGTACATACTTCTTGCTATATTAAGATTACAATACACCCCAAGCAAGTATTTAAGTATCAATTTATTTTTATCTTCATCATTATCTCCCTGTCCTGTTCCCAACTATTAGGGGTCAGCGCAATGCACATAAATCTAATATAGAACCAAATATAGGTAAACAATTATTTTCTATTCTAAACACATTATAATAAATAATAATAATAATCCAGCCTATAAAAGTCCCATTGCTGGGCACAGGGTTCTTCCCATATAGAGAAGGCACGAGCATTGATCACCACGCTTGCTCTCTGCGGGTTGGCGATTTCAGATCGCAAATTTTGGAATTCAGGTTTCCTCACGATGTTTTCCTTCACCGTTTGTCAGAAGTGTCTTAGAATAATTAAGAAAGTACATATAAGTTTTGAAAAATTACATTGGTACTTGCCCGGGTTCGAATCTGCAACCTCGTGCATGCAAATCCGTTCATTGAACCGCTAAGCCACCACGACTAAACACAAATATTATTCACCCTCATTTTCTAACAATGTGACTTACCATTATAATCAATTTCCCCGACTCCTCTTTTTTCATCATCAATAACTCTGCTTAGTTAAAATACGTACTCCAACCGGTTATGCAACTGAAACTGAAAGTTATTTATGCTATCATTTCTACATAGGATATGCAAATAAAACAAGGTTATAGACAGAGCCTTGTTAGGGATAGTTGAGACATCACTTTTGCCTACTACGTTAAAAACAAATGAGCAATCGTTTATAATTGCTCAATAATGAACGTAAAAAATAAAAGCACTGGGATTGAAGTATAAATAAATGGACAACTTTACTTCATTTCGAGTGCTATATTTGTATTTAATACTAGCTGTGCCCTGCGGCTTCACCCGCGTGAATACTTAGGCCCCGTTCCCGGTGCCTTTATGTTTTTCAGGGCACAGATGAATCCAACAAATCACTATCGTAACAAAGTCAGGATCACTTATTCTTTTTTTCAGCGCAATTTTCATTTTTTTTTCTTTCATAAAACCTTCTCCTGATAATAACTAACACAACAAAAAAAGAATTTGCGAAATCTGTCCAGGCGTTATTGAGTTATGCGCTTACCAACACTTTTAGCGATTCATTTTTATATAATAAAGATGTTAGGTATTTAGAATTGATATAAGAGGATAAGGAACTATTACTATCGCTTAACTACATACAAAATTGCTTTGTATGCAATTGTTGCAAATAATGTACAGGATTATCAAGAAAATAAGTTGTTTACCACAACTTGTAACAGTACTGGGAGACAAATTGTCTATTCTTTTTAAAATATATAGTAACGGTTATTTTAAGTAGTTGTAACCTGTGTATGTAAAGTGTATATATTCATAGTTAAACTAAACCACGTGTCAATCATATATTACATTGTACAAGGTCTATTAATAATACCCAAGCATGAATCGCATAACTAGAGCACTTGAAAATCCTGTTTCTGTAACATTGGCTACAAACTTGTTAGGCTAGTGCAACAAACAATAAAGTTATTTGATACAATTTTCGCCAGTTAAACATTCACTGATTATTTCTGATAAAGACCGTGATTTTGTAAAGTCGTAACAGGAATTGTGAATTGACAATTTAAAGCAATCATAGCTATCTAGTGTAGAGGTGTTGGTCGTGTCTGAGTCTTCAATGTTATTACCAGGAAAAGTCGCCTACAGATTATAATTATTCAAATACGAAACAATATTTTTCTGCAAATTAAGCCTAGCTTTATTTGTCTCCCCAACCAGTCCTTTTGCAACTTCTAGACTTGTGTCTTAGTGGATTTATGTCCAAAAATATTCTGTATCCTTCATTGGAAAACTAGAAAAATTGTCGAAGCGAGACAGCGCAGTAGATTGCACGTAGTAGCGTCTCACTTCCACAATGTTAATAGTCCTTCTAACCGCTGATGAAAACGATGACTTGCTAATTCAAATATTATGTCCCTTCATAATACACTATAGTTTCTTAGAGTAATCAATGGGCAAAGTTTGAAACTATTACATAAGTACCTACATTAAGTGTTTATTTGTGTGAAGGCTAACTATAATTTTCACAGATATCTATCTAAGCACTTTCAAGTAGGTATATTATTATGTTTATCAAGGATTGTGGCTATTTTTATAACTGTCATTAAGTTATTGTGAACAGTGATAGAACTAAGTGGATGTGGACACGCAAATGAATTACTTTGTAATGAGTCAAATTAGGGTTGAATATATGTTTTAGTATATGCTATGTTAAAACATAAGAAAGAATAAATTATAATGAATAATGTAACATTTTATTATAGAGATGTTGAATGGATTTAAATGTTTAAAAAAATTGTATTCACTAAAATTAGATGCACGTGTAAAATTAGGTAATAAACTCTATCTATACTAAAATTAAAACTTACATAAATAAAAACTAAATGGCGTCAAAGAACTGATCGTCATCCTTGTCAATGGCGGGGAACGTGCCCAGAAGGCTGGCAGCATTGCCACGTTGAATGGCTAAGCCGATTCTCTGTGCAAGGAACAAACCAGCCCTCTGATCACGAGTAGATTCTACCAAACGTTTGGAAAGTTCTTTGAAGAGATTTAAAGAAGATTAGGTAATATCTAAAGCCCATATTCACAATAATTTGGTAATGTCAATGTCAACTTTTTCTCAAACAAAAAAGCAAATAAATAAATGTTTTGGCAATCTAGGTCAAGTTCACGATAAAAAGCCTGTGGTTGACGGCATGCCTATAAAGACAAGTCGTATGATGAAACATTCAGATATGCAGGAGGGTAATTTGCGTTTTCTGTACGTTTCTCGTTTGTAACCAATAGGAAGACTGTTAAGAGGAGACTTATTAAAAAGCATTTGGTTCGACTGTTGATTTTCATAATTCGATTTTTATATTTCACTAGCGGCCCGCCCCGGCTTTGCTCGGGTGCAGCGCTGATAGCAATCATAAAGTTCTGTAGGGCGAAGCAAAGCCTTGGACGCACTATTTGGTATAGGCACGACCCCCGGCCCCCGCGCGGCCCTCAAGCCGGTATCGCCGCAACCGCTATGTCCCTACATTTTAAATTTGTAATATCTTCGAAAATATTCATTTAAATTACATGCTGTAAAGGGCAATATTGATCTATATTGCATGCACAATTTATTAAAGGTACTTAATTCGATAAGGATTAATACTGTATTGCTTAAAATCGCTTTTTCGTAAATAAGTAAGAAATAAACGATAAAAATGGTTATTGTGGGCTATCCTCAATAGATAGACATATGCCATCGCGGACTTTTTTGTAGATCTTTTTAAGGTGCACAAAACTGTAGTACATTATTTTGATCTATCTCATAGGGTTCAGCCAGCGTTTGCAATGAAAGCTCAAAAAATGGGTTCATTTACGACCTTACATTAGTAATCTCTAAGATTATCCATATTCCTCTACTATATTATGCATGTATTATACATATAAACCTTCCTCTTGAATCACTCTATCTATTAAAAAAAACCGCATCAAAATCTGTTGCGTAGTTTTAAAGATTTAAGCATACATAGGGACAGACAGCGGGAAGCGACTTTGTTTTATACTATGTAGTGATTTTTGCTTTAGTAGGTAGATAAACCGTGATAATTAAATGTATGTTGATTATATTTATTTTATTTTATTATATCGTTTTTAATTGGGGTTCACATGCCTTTCGTTCTAAACGATTTTCTGTATAAGGGACTAAATGCCTTAAAGAGAAATTGCCATTTTTGGGGGCAAAGGATCTGTAATGTCCTGATCTTGTCCAAGAAAATGTAAAGATTCTTACAATTACTTATATTACAATTTCGTATGACTACAAAAATAGCAAAGGTAACTTTGTAAGGTATGTTCCTCAAACCTTGGTCATTATATTTGAACAATTGCATAAAGGTCATGTATTCATTTCGACAAAGACAGATGTCACAGATTACGCCATAAAGGTATCTCAAACGTTTGTGTATGGCGGTGTCACCAAGGTCAAAAGTACCGCGTAATATTTTGTTTGGACATTTTTTTGTGTACATTTTGGGGTTACTGTGAATGAATATCTTTCGACATGAACTCTGATTTATTTGAACATCTATAAACAAGTGTGAGTCTCGTTCACGCGTCGGTGGATTCCGTACTGTTTTTCAGTAGTTATGCCATACGGATATTCATTCGGCATAATTGTTACTTTTTGATATTTATCTACTTTTACTCATATTATTATATTTTGTTTATTGTTTTCTATAAATAAGTATAATAATAATTTGGATAAAAATGCTGATTAACCTATAATTGGCAACAATGAGTGTCAAAGTTGCACAATCCTACATTTATGATCGACTGTAGCTGGACGTGTATATAAACAGTATCGTGTATTCTTGAAAGCCAGAAAACCAGCAAATTTGATCTGAAATAACAAGAAAACTTCGAAAAAATATATTACAAAATAATATTAATGTATTTTTATGTGGCTGCTCGTAGTTGAAAAACCGTAACCATCTCCTTAACGCATCGCGTGCGACGATCAAGTAATGTTTGTGGAGTAGCCTTGTCTAGAAATCCTGTACAAATCGTTGCACATTACTTGAACGCATTGCAAATCATTTTACTTATTTATTTATATATTTCGTGTAGGTGTTTATGAATATTCTACTTTCAAAGCATAACGGTTGAAATCTACTATCTCATAAATAACAGTTTGAGTTAAACTCTAATTTATACCATAAAAGAGCTGTATAAATCAATATTATAATAACGATTCTTATTAAATACCATTCCCCTGTCCCATGATTGATATACCTTCATTATTAAACTGCTGATTACTAGTGTGGGGAAAGTCAAGTGGTCAATTAATGATCACTAGGTATTTAAAGACAAAATATTTGTGAAGGCCTAATTATATGTTAATTTTGGCTTATAATGATTGCATAGTACATTATGAATAATCGATTAGATATCAACGGCACTTGACAACTCGACAATGACAGTGCCTGTACATAGGAACCTTTGTACTATATACAACAAAGCAAAGAAATCGATCAAAATTCTATGGATGTCTTCTTTTAATTTGTTGTTATGACTGTTGTGCAGCTTGCCATATGTAAGAGTATATTTATTTTACTAAATATAACAATTTCTTTCTTTCACAGCTGACTTCATCCACCCATGCAACAACACGGAGCCAGCCTGCCTCATAAAAGCGACGCAGGACGCGATACCCCAGTTCTGCAAAGGTCTCCCACATCTTGGAGTGCCGCCTTTAGACCCCTTTGTTATTGATGAGCTCCCGATACAACTGCCAGGAATTAAAGTTACGTTTTACGATGGGAAGGCGACTGGACTTCGGAAATGTCAAGTTTTGAATGTTGAGTAAGTTGTCATTCATTTTTAATGCTGGATAAGAAAAGTAGAGAAAAATGGGTCTCGTGAATGAATCTACCAGATAAATAACATAAGATGTAATGTACTGTTGACATATACGGAGAATTCAACCTCGAAACTTAAAACTCTGTAGCTACATTTAAATGTTTAGGATATGTATTAAATCTATCTAGCAATAATTATGTCTACAAAGGTTATTTCCGTTTTTAATGAAATAGAATTGGAAAAGCATGTAATTGTTTATTCCCGTTTAGTTAAACTATCAAGTTTACTGTAACAGCACATTTTAGTTATTTAGTACTTAGGTTACACTAACGTTTAGGATTGGCTCAAAAACAACTGTGGCTGAATATTACTACATTAACTACACGAAACATTGTGTAAAAAACATTACCGTACCTCTTTCATTTAATGCCAAACAATGCCAAACATACATCTGTTGGGCATTTGTTTTTCTTTTTCCTCAAAAATCATATTTAAGTCATCCATTTAAAGTAATTCGACTTCGCAATAGCTAGTGTACCGCTTACCTAACACGATTGCTAAGGAAACCTTGCCTCACCACTGTAATGCGGTTTGTTCTCACGCCAACAGTAACTGCGGCTTGACGAAACCCTTTGTGTTTTACAACGAATTATTCAAACGGAATGGACTCGTATAAGGAGTTTTCAAGGATGAATTGTTATGAAGAATTTTTGTTTCGTTGACGGGATTTTGTTTTGTCGATTCACACAAATAGGAATTTGACTTCATATCTCAACCTTGGTTAAAGTAAACGTATATTATGTTAAAAGTTAAAAGATGTAAATCAAACAATAGTGTAAAATGCTAAAATATTATGTAAAAAGTTCGACATGCTTTTATCAAACAAAATAAAATCTGAAGGATGGAATGTTACCCAATCTGTCATTTATAGTTATTCCAAAATTGCTTAAAATTCTAAGTCCAGAAACCATATCACAAAATGTGGCAACTGATTCTTTCTCCGCCATTTTAATATCTGTCATTACATTTTCATCAAACATCAAAGCAAATGAAATCATCCCTAGCATTATGTATCTTTGATCTCTTTATTACATCAAAAACGAACTCTTTTGTACGTCGACCTTTTTCAAACCTCAAGGAAAGGAACTGCCTTGTACTTAGATTTAGGAGATACTCCCTTCACAACTTACTTTCAAGGCTAGATGAGGAAACGTTTATCCCAGAATAGGGCCTTTCGAGGTATGGGCCTTATTATATTGTCGTCGGGTAAGGGTATGACATATCTAAATTGTTTTTCCTATTGTTATACCGCTCGAAGCTTCAGGGTTGAGAGACGGAATGGAAAGGCTTATAAAAACATTTGTTGATGAAGAAGGAAAGTTTATTGTTCAAAGTTTTGGATACAATACAATCCCTTTTTATTCAATAAATCTGCTCGAATACTTTTGTTGGCTTAGATTTTGAGGCTTAAGATTTGGAGGTGTAAACTTGTAACTTTAAGAACTCCTAAATATCTGTTTCCCCGTATTGAAACTCCTGAATTATTTTTTGGGACATTATTAATTTCGCCAATCGTAATCCAATTTTTGCACACTAGCCCCCAAATATATTGTAACAATTCCTGTAACTGATCTATAAACCACATCGTTTCTACCACGAATTCTTATTCCTTATAATTTAATTTCAGGGCGTATCTAGAGAAGAATGTGTTTATCCTGGAGGTGCGATGCAACATTACGATCAAGGGCAAGTATACCGCAGTGGGGAGGCTGTTGCTCTTCCCAATCAACGGAGAAGGAGACTCTAAGATCAAAATCGGTAAGTTACTTGTACTTTATTGGACTTTCTGCTCTATTTATTGCACTTTCTCTACGGGACAATTACATCTTAACTGATTAATAGATGTTGTTGTATAAAATTGGTATTTTTTTGTATCAATTGAATATAATTTGGCAAACATTTGTATTTTTTAAATGTTACTTGTTTTGTCTTTTTTATACTAGCCTATACCTAGTTGCTTTATCATTTAATATATCCAAATAATGTAGTGAAACGATGTATTTATGTGACATCAATCAATCAACTAAACCAATAAGTGAATGACATAATCGAACACCTAATTATTTTCTTCGTTACTTACCTTAAATATTTATTCAAATAATATTACACATTTGAATGTTTTGGTAAATGTTGATAAGTTTCTGTTAGTCTCAATGTTATTTACATCAAGAAATAGAGGTTATGTAGCGTTCAATTAGATATTCAATAAAATGACAGAAAAAACGATCACATGGAAGCTTATATAATTATTCGTACATCATTATCTACTTCATTTACAAGACTTGAATATAATTATGTCTTGATATCTAAATTGAACATAATTTAAATAGTTCCCAGTATTTTATTAGCGGATACAGTTCATACTGAATAGAAATCGTGCATTCGTGCATATGAAGTAATGAATTGAAAGTCGTTGCTTTATTGTGAGCGCCTTTTAGTTATATGCTAGCAAGAGTACGATGGGTGTCATATTTTTTTGTTGCTAGTCGAGAATTTAGTTGGTATGGTTATTACCTGATTATTGCTCAGCTATTTTTTAAGTACTTCACTAGAGCAAAAAGAGTTAGTTTTTGGATTCGATATTTTATCATTGAAGACAGGAGCAATAATTTAGAGCCAGCAAAAAAGACATCCCAACATAATTACATGATTTTTTTCTCCAAAAGTGATTTGCTATTCATGAAATGTAAGGATTTATATAATGTACCATTTGTAATAAGTACCTAACCCTTGTTTATAATCTGTTTGCAGGCTAGTTATATCTAGGCCTAGGTATGTACTTATAGATTATCCATTTGAAAAATGCCTGAAAACATCTTAATGAAGTACTACATAATGTCAATTCCTAAATAGTTTTCTTGTATTACTTGAGACATTTTTGTTTTCTTTACATTTTACTCTATATTTAACTATGTTTCATGTATACCTAATTAAATAATTAATATTTACTTTTCTTCTTCTATTTCAGTAAACTCCGTTATAAAGCTGAACATCAACACTAAATACTTCAAGGATGCTGAAGGCCGCGATCATTTCGGTATCAAGAACTATAAATTCACGTTTGATTACGGCGAGAGGATTGTCTACACAATCAACAATCTTTTCAAAGGCAACCCTGAATTAAGTAAGTATATGTTTAATTTGATTACCCATATTATCCGATTCCCAATTGAGCAAACTAGTTCCTGTTTGCTAAAACAAGGTTGAATTGAACATACATTATTATTTTGTTATAATACAAAAAAAGTACCTCAGTAAAAATTTGGTACTTACTCTTATTTTAGTAATGGACAATATTTTCAAAATTCGTATCTGCTATTATACAACGACTGCCTCATTTGCCTAGTGGTGCTAAGCGCGCCTGATACGCGTCTAGAGGTCTTGAGTTCGATTCCCAAGTCGACCAAGGTGTTATTGGGTGTTTCTATGAAATTCTCTGTAGCAGGTCGGAGTTTGGATTTGTGCCCGGTTAGTGGCAGTAGGCTCGCCCTTACATGGGACCTAAACATATCGGCGAACTGTGGGTGCACATTGGTGCACCTCTGTCTAACCCTTCGGGGATACAGGCGTGATGAAATACGTTATGTATCTGCTCTTCTCGCTCAAAAGAGACTTCACCGAAATCACGTTACAAATTGACTAATGCACATTAAAAAAACAATTTGCGCTCTCATTCTCCAATAAATGTACTTCAGTGATCAAAACAGGGGCGTGTAATAATGACCGTACGATTTATTCTAATTCTTTCCTTCATGATTTTCCAGGTAACACAGTATTACAGTTCCTGAACGAAAACTGGAGAATAGTGACGGAAGAATTTGGACAACCTGTTGTAGACTTCGCTTTAAACGTGACAGTCAGTACCGCAAAGAAATTCTTCGACGCTGTACCATACGACGAACTACTTAATGTGCCTATACCGAAGTATTAATAAATAAAAGAAACAAATTAATTATATAATATTTTAATTAGGTGTACATTTGAAAAGATTATTTTTTCTTATTTTTTAAATGTGTGTTTCACTTAGTGTAGTACGTATGTAAAGTTTGTGATTATTGTGACCAGGGACAGATTTGAAATGACGACATGTAGTATAAAAACACAAGGATTTGTTTATTTGATATTCAGCTAACAAAAACAAAGTGAAACATACCTAAGACTGATAAGAAAATGTTAATGGTTTGAGAGGCTAAAATATTTGTTAGATTAAGTTATTTGGTAAATAATAATAGATGGTCGCTTTGACTGACTCGACACGATAAAATAAAGGAAATCTAAATATACTGAAAGTCGAATTTTGGTTACCTGATCTACCAAGAAATGTATTATTAAAATTACCAGGACGCAATTTTCTACCTATTTATTTTTTCTACTTGAAGATCACTCAAGCAAGTCTACTAAAAAAATTAAACTCTCCTGCTTAGGATATTAAAAACTGTGTGGGCTTGAAACCTAATTAATAGTTATTATGGATACAGTGTTTTTATCATGTCTAAATTTATTTTCAGTCCTTTTATAACTTACTTTTCTGAAGTAGATTGAAAGTATAAACTTATATGATCTTGTAAATAAATGTGCAATTCCAACAACATTTCCCCTCTCGGAAATATGAATTCTTTGGTATACAACTGATATTAATATCAAAAACTGTATCTATTTAAGTCTTATCAAATTGTAAATAGTTACTTATACTAAGATGTTACGGTAATAATTATAAAGTATTTTCTTGTATTATACCGATGATATGTTTAATAAATTTATATTAATTTTAAAATTATCTCAAACTTACCTTATTAAATAATTTGTCTAATATTTCAAAATTCATTGAATTTTAAGTGTCTTAACATTTATACAATAGGTATTCAGCAGAAACGTGAGGTTATTTTTTTTACAGCATTAAATTTAATATTGTAGTTATTTCCTGTCTGAGGTTTCTACATTAAAATACACATTAGAAATAGTAACTTGAACAATTTGATACCAAATTATTGGCTATAAAAATAATCAAAATTGTTTTCAAATTGATTCAAAATAGCAATTATTTCGGCAGACTAAGGCCATCAATTTTTTCAGCAGCGAAATTATTAAATTTATTTTGCTACAAGTACTTCCGAAAATCTTAAATAACCCGTGATATGACGTATATATTTAAATCAAAAATTAAAAAATAGCCTTGAATAACACGAGTTCATCTGAAAATAGAACATTTTTATGACTATCGTTAAATAATGTTCTTCAAAATTAATTATTTGAGCTCCTTATATCCGGCTATGAGTCACTCCTAATAGAAAAACAGCACACAATCGATAAATTTTAATTTTTTTGGAGTCTTAATTTACTTTCATTGGTATAAATAATAATGATTATGAAATAAAAAAAGTTTTACTAAATAAATAAACTTGAAAATTATAAACATGATAATTTGACAATGTTTTAAATATTTTAATAATTTAGGATGTACAGGTATCTAATTATTAAACAAGACAATTATCAAGAAATTAGATACGAAGTAAATAGGTAGGTACAAAGACATGTTTCCCCTAACTTTAATCGGCACTATTGACAAACGGTGAAGGAAAACATCGTGAGAAAACCTGGATTCCAAAAATTGGAGTCTGAAATCGCCAATCCGCAGAGAGCAAGCGTGGTGATTAATGCTCTAATCTTCTCTACATGGGAAAAGGCAGCTAAGCAGCGGAACGTAAATAGGCCGAGTTTTTTTACCTTTAAACAGATAATAGGTACCTTAATATTTAGAAGGTGGCATTGTCTAAAATCAGTTTCAATCAATATGTTATTAAGTTGTCTAGATCAGCTTAAACCAACAGGTACATAAGATATTATTATAATATGAATATTTTTAATAAAGGTAAGATATACCCAATTAGCTAGTTCAAATAATTTAGGTACTTAACTTAAGACAATTATAAAACAGATCGTTTTCCTTCCTGTGTTAGATATCTTGCCATTTGAAGGAAAACATTGGTGGAAAGTTTCAACTATGTAACAGAAAAATTATAACAATACTCATAACAATTAATTTGATAATAAAAGAAATATTCAAAAGAGAAGAGTAGTTAATGATTGGAAGATAACTGGTTTGTATAAATTAGTATACAATACGCAAAACAGAATGAGAATAACTTATGTCCTGTCTAATTTCGAAACCGCTTTGCATTCAGTTTACAATCCTGATTGCGTTCGCTACAAGTTCAGAATGTATAACTAAGTGGTATAAATTAATTTATCGATGGAACCACTTTGGCTTTAGAGGAAACAAAAATAAAACAATTAAATATTATTTCCGTCCTGTAATATTTTTGAGGAAACGTTTGGTAAATTTTATCAAGTATAAAATTTTCGGGGCTTTAGGTGTTTAATAAAAAGGTATACATAGTATTCTTCGAAATGAAAAATAACTCTGAACCAAAAAAAGTATGAGGAACTTTTTAAATATCTATTTAGATTTTTATCAATCTAAAGTATATTTTTAATAACAGCACAGCGATTATGATCGTTCCCTCCTACCAAGAAATTTTCGGCTACTGCTAGAATCGATTTGAACTTGACCTGAATAAACTTAGCTGGTGAGATCAGTAACCTTTTAATTATGTTTTGATAAAAAAAAAACTATGCTTAAATTTGGATTGCAAAGGTTTCAAAATATAACCTTGTTGCATTTTACAGTTTAACCCGCGTAGTTCTCATTCTAAACATTATTGGATTAAAAACTACCTTATGTGTGTAAGTTATAAACCAACTATTTGATACATGCCAACCCAATTCTTTATTAGTTTTGGTGTGATTGAGTGACAAGCATACAATCTTTCACAATAAATAAGGTTACTATTTTTTTTCTTTAATAGGTTTTTTAATTAACTTGTCGTCCTGCAGATAATGAGTAAAAGCCGAAGTAATGATGTGACAGTGTCAACACTGAAACCGAGCTTGATCAATGCTCGTGCCTTCTTTGTGTCATGATGATTCTTGATTTGATGAGGCCTTTGATCTGCTTTGAAACAAGCCTGCGCCATAATGAAGTACAACCTATATTTACGTCTGTTCTGATTTAGCAGACTAGAAAGGAATGAAACTACGCGGTTGATGAAGACCATAATTTGTGTCGGTAAGTAGTAAACAAGATTCTTAGGACACTGCCTTTTCAAATAAAGTGACTTTTTGGTTATAATTAGGTATACTAAATTATACAAATAAATTTTAACAATATTTAATATTAATTATTTTTATCAATTGAATAAAACGACTTTTCACGGATTTTGTCGCGGTTTTAATTTGCGTAGGTCGGAACTCAATAATAAATTAAAAAATGAAGGTAGAACGAGCAACATCTTCTGTCAAGACGAACACCGTCTCAGTCTGCCCGTGACCATGATACCTGCAAAGGTGTCGAAACGTCGGGACCTAAATCTAAAATTAAAACCGCGAAAAAATCCGTAAAAAGTAGTTTTATTCAATGTCTAACATTCGCGTAAACCTTATAAACCAATTTTATCAATTTTAAACGTATTTGTAGTTAAGACATCTGACGTCAAAATCAATGTTACAAGCTTCAGTAGGTAAGGGTTTTATTAACACAAGTGTAGGTACTAGATTATGGACGGTTTTAGACGTTTTTAGCAAATTTCCTTACCAAACTTGTTTGATAGGTTCTCCCGCTTTTATCTACGACTTAGGACAAGTAAAGTCATGAATAAATTAATAATTGCATTTAATTTAGCAATTGGATTTCCCGAGATATAGCAGTAGGTACCTACGATATAACTAAAATAACATGTATAACCGTATTTACCTATATAAAGTATAGATTTATATTTTGTTGGTTACATTATGTCGTTATGGCTATAGTTGATTGTTAATCATATCGTGCAATTTAACTTACATTTAATAAGAAACTAAAAACGATTATCAATCTTTCCCCAATCTCATCAAACCAAATATTTATACAATACTTTACCTGAATCCTGTCATATTGCAAGGCAAAGACCTCTTATATTTGTTTTATTTAATTTATCTTAACCTATTAAAAAAGGGACAGGCATTGATTAAAACGCTCAATCATGACACAAATAATCATTCTGCAAAATAAAAATAAAACTTTATTTATAACTGAATTTGAGGTCTTAATAAAACAATTTAATAAATTAAAATGTATTTTGGTCGTACGAGCACGATTAATCATGAAAAAGGAAGAACAAAACATCATTTTATTGGAAAAGATTTACATTAATCATAAAACGGCTGGATTCGATTACGTAAACTTTAAAGAAAAAACTGCCTACAAATTGGTTTCTGCAGACACAGATATGAACACAATTTTATACCGCAGTATATACTCATAAAATATGTTCCACTGTTGATTCTGAAAAAAAAAAAATTATGCTTGAGTAAATATTCGGCCCATCTATCTAAAATTACCAGGAAACAATATATAGTTATATTGTTAACAATTTATAAATCTAATTACCTTAAAGCATCATCTACATGGTAAACAATTCAATTTGTACTTTAGTATTGCTTATCTTTTTTGCTTTGTTTTGAAACAATACTTCACGCATTATACACGATGTAATTAGGTAATAAAACTGAAAAAAGATACACGATTATTACTTGTTCTTTTTCGGAAATAATATCAAGGTCCCGACGCATCTAAAAAACTAAAACAGACCTGTTTTTTATGCAGATTCAAATTAACAAAACACTGTCAACTGCAATACCTATAAGTAGTAACTTATGAAGAACACATTTATTTTATTTTTATTAATGTGTTTTAAATTAATTGCGGATAATTTAATAATAATGTGTTTTAAATTTATTGCGAATAATTAAAATTTCATGACGTAGACAATCTACTAGAATGTTAGTGTATAGTTTTTTTCTAAGTATCTTTTTTTCAGTCTCAAGGTAGGTATTTCAAAACTAGCTCACAAAGAATGTATGTAAAGATATGTTTTAATTATTATCTATTATCTATTGCTTACAAGCAACAAAACTAATCTGAATTATAATCTAGCAATTATGGTAACCAAAAATGAGGTTTCTTATATTTTGGTTATTAATTTTGGTGGTGTGGGCAGGATTGAAAAGAAGCTGACTAAGTAACTAAATATGTTATTTTGGAAATACACCTATGTTAGTACATAAATAACAGTTTCGGAGAGATTCTTAGAGTAAAAATAGATGGAATTATATTTAACTTAGACCCGTCATATTATTTGATATCTTACTTTTTTAAGCCAGTATAATTTATTGCATACAAAATATTTTCTTTTCTGCTGCTCAAGAACTACTTTTACCGGGTCTTCAGTTGCTGAAGTGGCGATACTTGTGTTATTAAGTCTGGTGCGAACTAACTAGCAGCACTTTGTCGACAAGCTAACTTAAAAAAAATAAGTATTTTTTATTATTAAAAGAACCAGACAGTGTCAGTCTTCTTTCACTGGCGATCTTATAAATAAAATCTAATCGACTCGCTTATACAGGGTGTTAAGAAACTCCTGTCCGATCCGAAAGTTTGATAGAGGGTTCACAATCACATGCCAAAAGAAAATATTAAGTTTGGAAAATTCATAATAGAAACAATAATAATGGATTTTGAAATAACCATTTTAGTCCCGAAATTCTCTAAATTTAAGAATAAATAAAAAAAAACAACAGCCTTTTCGTCAGTATTTTTGGGAGCTTTTTGTTTGATAACAAGGAAGCATATGTGACGACGTCGACACTCTGACTCGAAAATTGAGAAAAAAAAAATAGGTTATTTCTTTTTCTTTTTGCTCCTATTTTTTTCCTCATTTTTGTAATCAGATATCAATACCTAACAACACCTTAACGGATCGGACAGGGGCTTCTTAACACTTTGTATAACCGATATAGCTGTAGTTGAAAATGTTCTCTTGTACAATAAGTGCAGTCAAAAAATATTGCATTTTCACATAATTATTTAAAGTCAATATGATTGTGTATACCTTCTTAAATAGACCCAAATTTACTGCCAAAATATCGGCGCATTTCATCAAACAAATATTTTTTATGACGGTGTTTACTTTTTATTGCCATAGACGATAGAATAGAGATAAGATGTAATAAGATAACATGTAAGATTAAAAAAAGATAAAAATCATTTTATGTGTATAATAATTTAGTAAAATTGAATTTCCTTGAATAGGAAATGTCAAATATCTCGATTTTGCTAAAGGTAAAAAAACGAGTTAGTTTACAATATAAACATACTTCATTTGTCTGATTTGCTATAATTATCTTTTATGTTTTCCTTATTCGACGAAAATATTTTAATCTTTGACGCGCATTTAAAAATTGTAAAACCAAAAAAAAAACATTGTCTTAATTCCATCCAACAAATGAACTACCTGTATGTATTTTTTTGGAAATTGTTACGACTTACGCTTTTTATAAATAAATAACTAAATTAATACGTAATTAATTAATTACATTTTATGATTTTACAGACCTTTACGTCTGAAAAACATTATTTATTTATTACATATTTGGAGTTTAAGTAATATTGATATGGAAAAAAAAACAATAAAAAAATAAACTGCGGAACTATCATCATTGTCCATTAAACCGTTCACAAAACCAAAACCTTAAGCCAAAGCTCATGAACAACGTTTTTAGGGTTCCGTGCCTGTAGATCCGGGACCCTAAAAACGTGCAAAGTTTTAAGACTTACCGCTATTACTTCGCTGACCTTTCGTCCACAAAAGCTAATTATTAAATAACCCTACAAAAAAAAACTTTTATTTCAACACATTTAAATCTAATATAAGAACAAACTCTAACTATACTAAAAACTTACATAAATAAATAAAACTAACAGGCCTTGTCATTATTTGACATTTTCACAAATTATGTATTTCTGTTGCCGCTACAACAAATACTAAGAACAAAATGAAATAAATATTTAAAATAAAATTATAAATTATCTTTAAACGGTGGTACGGAACCCTTCATGCTTAGTCCGGCTCGCACTTGTCCTTTTTTCTTATGTCATAACATATCTCGCTAATCACAGTGAAGTAATTACGTTAATTCGACGCTGATGTTCGTCTAGAGACCGGTCGTCCGTCTGCAGTGGCTCTCGAAGGTCTAATAATAATATCTTTCCGTTTAGTAGATATATAGCAGTTAAACGCGGCAAACACTGAACAGTTGACGTTTAATTGTCCAACATTGTTGATCAACAATGAATTTGCAAGTGATGTTCGGTAGTGTTTTGTTAAGTTTCGTTTTGTTTTTCTTTAGTAATGGAAGCGCGAGATTGGCACGTAAGTTTTTAGAATTTTTTCAATTAGGTCTATTTATAATTATTGGATTAGTCCCAAATATAAAATTAAAATTCTATAAAATTGTTGTTTAAAATCGTTGAAATTGAATCAGGCCATTCTTTAGACTTAAAGAGTATGTAGGTATTTTATAGGGACTTGATTAAAATATTGAAAAAAAAAACATTAGTATTCAGGAAAAAATAATAAAAAATAAACAAAGTGCATATTGTTTCATCCCTTTTAAATTTGAAGATCACAACGTTCCTTGATACTCGAAATAAATAAACTTAAAACGCAATTATTTTATTTACTTTAGTTTTGTGCATATATTACGAGGGTTTAACAAACAATGACCCTTTCCCAACCCAAGCTAAACTAGTTATTTTTAGTTAACCGTTACTTCTAACTATAAAAGTGTATAATTATCTAACACAGGTTATTGACCTCAATCTGTGGTCTTGGTAAACGTATTTTAAAATTACCATAACTTCTGCGAATATACATATTGATAATTTGTTAGATATTGGCATGATTACGATACTAAGCCAATACAACTAGAGTTTAGTTTTAAGTAGACCAATTTTCTTGAGTCTAGTAACAAACTATTCTTCTACTTACTGATGAATCTTATATGTTACTAGCGGACCCGACAGACGTTGTCCTGTCTACACGTCTTTAATTTGAAAATTTCAAACTTTTTTTAATAAGCTAAAACATTCTGGACCATTTTGATGAAAATTATTATTCAAATGTTATGACAATATCTAACGTCATTATTTAACACTGCGATGGTAGCGCCGTCTGTCGGATCCAATGTAAAACATTCCAAAATCTACAATTACTAATAAATTGAAAAATTAATTAAAAAAAACATTGTCCAGCGGACAAAATTGTGAATCTAAACCATTCCCAGATTCAAGGGGATCTCCCCTTGAACAAACACAAAAAATTTCATCAAAATCGGTCCAGTCGTGTGAGAGAAGTTCAGTGACATACACACTCACAGAAGAATCATATATATAAAGATAACAATGTGTTAAAAATTATGAATTAAAGCTATATATTTAAACTTCAATTAAAGTTAAAGAAAAGAACAAAACATTCTTCATAACATTTGATGTCATGGATTTCCGCAAATATCTTATAATATAACAATGTTCTCTTATTTATGTTGTTCTCTTGAGTGTCATTTTTTTATCTTGACTGCAATTTCATGTCTAAAATAATACTGCAACTCAATTAATTTACTTGTTCTGTGGTACTATTCACTTATAAGTGTTGGCGCAAAAATAATTAAATCACACTTAATGGCTTAATCGTACCATAAGTGGCGTAAAAAGATTATATTCTAAAAAAACATATTTCTTAGGTAAGGCAAATTAAGTACTTTAGTTAATGGTGGTGCACCATAGCACAGAAAATTACTAACTAATTAGAATTTAATTACTTAATATTAATTAAAAGTGAGGTCGCATTAAATTATTTTATGTCAAGCCAGTCAAGGACAACTCTATAAAGTTCCAATTTAAGCCGGTATCGATATAAGGTAAACTTGATAATCTGGTTGGCCAGAATGCAACCAACTTTTCCGTAAAAAAAACTTGGCTATAAAATTCAAGTAAGAATGACCTCATAAGCGGTCAATCGTTGGATTAGATTAAAATTTGAGGATTGCAGTTTCCGTATTCTAGAAGAATCTGATCGCAGTATTATGAATTAAATTAGATAATTCTTAACTTTAACTATCAATATGTGGAACCGTGTTTCTTGGAATACATATATTCACCAGGTAATACCTGAAAATAATATGAAAACCATGAAAAAAAATAACCAAACAGATCAATATGAAAAGAATTTACAAAAGCAGATACAAAAAGCAAGTTAACTAAAATTTATCGAAAATCCCTACCTGTATTAAATACATCATGTACTGAGTGAAAACACAGTGATTGGTAATTCGATGAAAGCCTAGTAAACCAAACCTAAGGGTTTGAGCAAAGGCACTTATATACTATTACTACTCTAAAAATTCGCGCATTACTAGAGCAAATTATTTCGGTAGAAGTCATGGTGGTTTTTATAAACCTTACCTTCGTCCCCTTTGCCTGCCCTTTGTCTCAATTATTTGGACAAGGAGTAAACATTACCTATAAAACTACAAAATCAATATTATATAACGCGCAACTTGTCATACACCAAGGCCAGCGAGTTAGGTAATATCTTTTCAAGCAACCTGAATGGGATTACTAAAACTCGACTGACTAATTTTAAAACATAACAATCTTTAATAATCTCTCGAACCTTGACTTTGTCCTCCAAATAAGAGCCGCTCTGATTGTTTTAAATTATTTCTTAACGCCATCAAAATTGCGCTGTTTATTTTAAAGATTCGAATTAACATAATTTTATATTAATTATGTGAACGAAAATGAATTTTGATGTTTATATTAGGTAAATAATGCTTATTTATTTTGCACTATAAATAAGTTTTAATGAAGAAAGTGAATATAATTGTGTTCTTTTGACTCATTTATGAGGTAATAATATAATAAGAAAAGTGGAAGAGGTGAAGAACTGTCAACAAATCAATCAATCAATCAAAGATCATGGTTGTTAATATCAAAATAATGTGCAGTTCTAAGGTCTATTTTAAGACAGCATTTAATTAACTTTTTATAAGTCTCTATTTATAATTTGACATTTAATTATTAATTGAAAATATTTTATTTATATTAATTGACCTTTAATCGAATGCAATTCGCCAAACTTATTTTGAGTTTCTATTACGCAATAAATTGAAATACTCGAAGAATGTACTACAATTATTCATAAAAATTAAGCTAAAAATAAACATTATTTATGCAATTACTGTCTTAATAGATAACGACAGTGATCAATCGATCATTGTCAAAAAACAAGACCATTCAAAACAAATAATGAACAAATGACTCAGAATTGTTTTTGAATGATTGTTCATTCAAAAGTTTTGGGCACACTTTGTTACCCATGACCCTTGTTCCTGCGGTCTTAGAGACAGTCTTTCTTCGTTCGATTTCAAATCGAGACGACTCTCTAATAGGGTGGATGAATGAAAATTCAAAATCAATTTAGTCCACCACTTAGATTATCAATGTATAATAGACACTTATTTTTTCTTTCATCAAATCAATTGCAAAATGCAAAGATAAACCGATTTAAAGTTCATTAGTGGGGGCTTGTGACGTCACGGCTTGGTACAATAATTAGACGTGCCGTCACGCAAGATAAACGAAAAATACAAATATTTTTATAAAATCTAAAAGACCTAAAAATCCCTATTTTGTAAGCACTTACTATTTTAAACTTTCTTTCCAGCCGACTTCATACACCCTTGCAACGAGACATCTCGGGAATGTCTTGTGAAGGCAACACAGGATGCGATCCCAGATTTCGTCAAAGGCATCCCAGAGCTGGGCGTAGTGTCCTTGGATCCCTTCGTGATTGACAAGCTGTCTATCCCTCTGAGCGGATTAACATTCACCTTCTATAAAGGAAAAGTGACGGGATTCAGAAAATGCATCGTAGATGACGTGATGTGAGTATTTTCCTTATTTTAAGGCTTTGGGTTAAGGACGAGTTTTACGAGCTGATAAGTCAGATTAGATGTGTGGCTAGAGATATGGATTTATTTTCGTTTGTGTTCGATTTCATGACGGACT
This sequence comes from Autographa gamma, assembly GCA_905146925.1. Lineage (NCBI taxonomy): Eukaryota > Metazoa > Arthropoda > Insecta > Lepidoptera > Noctuidae > Autographa > Autographa gamma. Next base: position 8,044,055 of record LR989858.1, read on the forward strand.
GGATCAGAATGTCAATGAATTAACTACCATATTTAATTCCCCAAAATTATCTATTATAAAATCTTTATGTTTCTTTTCTCCACACAAATGTTGAGGCTTACAAGGCTTACGAATAATAGGAGCCTCACTTTGGAGGATCTTTCACTGATGAAACCAAATCTCAAAGAAGCTAATTTACACCGCCCGTAATTTTTATTTAACACCATTGGCTCATGTAGAGCAAGTAATATTGCATACCACACGTTGTTAATTATAAACCTTACCATAGATTATCGAGGAAAATCATTCATGATTACAATCTCGGGTCACTCTATCCACAATAATTAAAAACAAGTTCAAGAAACACTGTAACAAGGTAATCTTAGATAACCTACTCGATATTGTTAGGGTTAAGGTTAAACTTAATAACACTACAGTAAAATTACTGTAGTCTGAAATGAAGGAAAATATATGATATATAATTACGTTACAAAGTAATAAAAATATTAAAAAAAAATCGTCTCTGTTCTGTTAAGAGGCGAATAGAACATAGTAAATAATCCAACAACTTAATCAATCATGCTAAATTAAAATTTTAACATAAATAAATGTTTCGGAAATTGATCCAAGAAATGTCTAAATAAATGGGATGTAAAGGTTTTTGGGCTACCTAATATATAGGTAAAACTAAAAGTCCTATAGAATAAATCACGCAGCCGATATAAAACCCGACAACCGACTGACGTGTTATTTTTACGTCACCATGACAATCAGTGAAAAGTAAATGTTTTAAGAAAAAGGTTTGTGAAAGGAGTACGCCACATCACCCCCCTCCAGAGACCGTCAAGGGCGATAAAAATTAGGAAATCTGACGCGACGACCAGCACGAGTGGTAAAATCTTGGCTACTGCAGATCCAGAACTATCCGAACTACTACACCAAGGATCATCCTTGGTTTTGAAGAAGGTGCAGGTCCCGGGAGAGCGTTTATCTGTGTACTGCGACGTCAGTACAACGCCTCCCAGACCGTTTGTGCCCATAATGCTGCGAAAGCAAGTATTCGACAGTCTTCATTCCCTTAGCCACCCTGGCGTCTCAGCGTCTGCCAAACTAGTCGCGGATCGTTTTGTTTGGCCAGGTATTAGGAAGGACTGCAGGGAGTGGGCAAGAGCTTGTCTCGAATGCCAGCGAAGCAAGGTGAGCAGGCATGTTTCTGCGCCGTTGGGGTCGTATCATCTCCCACGTGCTAGGTTCACCACTGTCCACATTGACCTTGTGGGCCCGCTTCCAATTTCGCAAGGTTTTAGGTACTGTTTGACGGCAGTCGATCGATTTACCAGGTGGCCAGAGGTCGTACCTATTGTCGACATAACAGCCGAGACAGTAGCTAAAGCGCTGCTTTCCGGATGGATTGCCCGATTTGGCTGTCCCGCAAACATTATCACGTCGGGGTCACCAGTTTGGGCTACCTAATATATAGGTAAAACTAAAAGTCCTATAGAATAAATCACGCAGCCGATATAAAACCCGACAACCGACTGACGTGTTATTTTTACGTCACCATGACAATCAGTGAAAAGTAAATGTTTTAAGAAAAAGGTTTGTGAAAGGAGTACGCCACAGGTTAGTGGACAGGTAGTTCGTCAGAATAGTTCTCGAAAACCTCGGTGGACAAAAAAAACCATGCTTTTTCTTTGGGCAGAAATTAGAATACACAAATTCAAAACATATTGAGATAAATAGATATAAAGTGGATATACCTAGCAACAAAATTTGATGATCTTTTTAATAAAGTCAACATTGTTGTAACTTAATATTTATTGAACTTTTCGTTAATGTATTACTGATTAAATGTCTTTTTTAATCATTAATGATACCTTTATTCAAGAAGCCATTAAGTATAATGTATGTGCTTAATCGGTTATTGAAATATTATCCGAAACAATAAACTAAGAAGTAATTTATTTAAGTACCCAAAATATTAAGGTCTTGCAATATATATAAGAGCACTCTTCATCATCATCATCAGCCTATAGCAGTCTACTGCTTTACATAGGCCTCTCCAAAGGCACGCCACTTAGAGCATATTTTTGTTTATTTTTTAATAATGGAGATATATCTATCGAGATTACACTTTGGATTTTGTGTCTTTATTTTGGAGCAGATCATTAACATAATAATATTATTTGACCGTTTGATGGCTACAATGATTTTTTTATTTAATTTAAACTAGTTAATGTGGTTCGAAGGGAAACAAAACACATATACAAGTTCCTGTTTAGTTTCATTTTTCAAATAGAAATTGAAGTGCAGCTTAAATCAATTAGTAATTCCTACTTGTGGTCGAACGAAAAAGTATTATTTTGTATTAGAGTGACGTCTATCCCATAAATAGTATGGGATAGACGTCATTTAACCGTGAGAATAAATCATGCGAAATAAAAAACATATAGGATTGTAATTGTTGACTTCTTGATAATCCGTTAATTATTGGAAACAGGATCATTGAAGCTTATAAATAGATCAATTAAATGCTACTTAGCAACAATGCAACAGAATTCTCACACATTGTCAAATAGAAAATATTTAAAAATGAAAAAATTACAAGTTATGTTATAGAAATGTATTCAATGTCTTTATTTCTGCAGAATATAATACCTGTGACACTGAATATCATTATAACTAAAGCCAGTGTCAATGACCTCTCGCTTGAAACAGTGCGCTAATTTTGGCGCTACATTGTCAAATTTGCTAAATGATAAAACAGGTATAACTTATTAGACTAGCTTTTGTTTACACTTGAAGCCCAAAATATTGATTTATGTATGTCACTGTTTTGTTCTCGAAAAATCTCTAATTTGTATTCAAGAAACATGTTGAAATAAAACCAATTGCACAATCTCGAGTTCTTGGCTTCCTTCGGTGGCACGTACTATGATAACAAGACTTGAATGAATTTTATTACCTGTCAATGTCGTCACATCGTACCATTTATTTTGTCGTAAATATTATTGTTTGACACTCGTTGGTTTGACACAAAGGTGACAGTTTTGTCGGTGACAAGCCTTACATATTCCGGAAAGGGGAAAAGGAGTTGATAAAGTACTTTATGATGTCCCTATGTTTTATTGCAGTACGTAAGGTAGATCGTATTTATTGATTAACATACTAATATTATAAATCCATGCGATTAAAAAAAAAGCAGAAGAAAAGAAAAACCTAGCTTTTTCGGGCGGAGACGCAGGCAACAGCTAGTCTTTGATTAAGAACAGGTTCAAAAATTTTTATTTTCCTTTATGGATACAAAAATATTAACTCAAGGTATAATTTAATCGCTGACCAGTTCTGTAATCAACATCGATAAAATTAGTTCAATAGGTGGACACTATTAAATAATGTTAGGTAGTAATTTGTGTAATTAAAGTATAGGCTGCTAACATGGTTGGTAACATAACTATAGCTTAGGTGCTAACTTACACACAGTCAACTGAGCCATAACTAGACAAAGAACGTTTTATGGCAACCAGACAACTGACAAACATAGATTTTTTACTATACTTTATTATAATAGACAAGTCACACCGCGACACAAATTAAGATGATCACAAAGATTTTATGGTTGGGTATCGGACTCACGACCTCCGGTTACCAGTCAGTATCACTAACCAATTGAGCGACTTACGAGGAGCCAAGTTTATACGAAGTTAATTTATAAACTCTTCTGCAAAGATAATTTAATGCAAATTGTTTTTGACCATAAAGTTACAACCAGGACCACGATTCAGCTATTTAAGAGTTGCTTGAATTGACCGTATGACCTGCCCATTTGGTAATTTTTATGGTAATTGGCATTCCGACTAACTGTCACTCGTCAGTCGCGCGCGAATCGCCAAGGTTAGCGCACGCGTAGTGCTGAGGTCAATTTTGTTCGAGAATTTTTTTTCGCAATACCCTCAAATTTGGCTTATTGAATGTTTCGCGATAATGGATAACATAGACTTTTGCGATTCGAGTGGAAGTGATGTAGTAGAAGAAGAGTTGGTGCATGAGCGTGAGCAACTAGTTGAAAAAAAGAGTTCGAAGGAAGAGGGGAAAAAGTCAGAGAAGAGAGTGCGTTCAGATAACGAGGAAATAATAGAAGATGATGAGGGATTCACCACAGTACGAAAGGATAAAAAGAGGTTAGTAAGGAGCCTGTCAATTAATTCTAATAAAAGTGAGAATGAAATCACATGTAAATCAGTAAATGAGAAAGTAATAGTGTGCGTAACATCGAAAGAGATTTTACCTAAACCTTTTGGCATGGCCAAACTGTTGAGAGCAGAAAATATAAAGAATATTCTTAAAATACAGTATAAGAACCCATACAAGATACTCATTCAATTTGAAGACCGAAAAGACGCAGAAAGTCTGATAAAGTGCAGCAAGCTTCATAATCTGGATTATAGATGTCAGTTTATAGACGAAATTAGTTTGACATACGGTGTAGTGAAACAAATTGATTTAGGAATTGAAGATAAAGAGATTCTAGACAGTATTGAATGTGAGAAGGAAGTTGTTTCTGTCAAGCGACTAAGAAGACAATCTGATAGTGGAGAATGGATACAAAGCGAGACTATTCGCATTTGTTTTAAAAGTTCTACCTTACCTCCGTATTTGAAAATATACGGGTGTAGATTTAAGGTGGAAACGTACACATTCCCCGTTAGCCAATGTTCAGGATGTTGGAGGTTTGGACATCTGATTAAGAGTTGCCCGACTAAGAAGTTATTCTGTCCTAAATGCGGAGGAAATCACAATAATTGTGAAACCGTCAACTTTCAATGCGTAAATTGTAAAGGCCCGCATATGTCAATGAATAAATCGTGCACCATGTTTAAAAAAGAAAAATCTATCCGACTAATCATGTGCAAGGAGAACTGTACCTATAGAAGAGCATTGATGTTATATTTCAATAAAAGTAATCCACAACAGAATAAAGAAAATATAAACCTAGAAGCTGATTTAACTCAAATGATCCAAATCCCACTTTCTGTAAACAACGAAAAGTCATCCTACAGAGATGCTTTATTGGCACAAGGGCATAAACACACAGAACGGATAGATCCAGTACCCATAAAATCTTATGCTGGTGAGACGAGTCGAAAAATTATTATGGAGGATTCTATTAATTCTCAAAATACTACAAAATCGAAGACAGCAATAAATAATAGACGATATAAAATGGACGAGGTATATAAGACGGAGCAATCGTCAAAGAAAAATGAATGTAATGAAAGTACAGAAGAAAGACAGGAACCCACATCTAGGAATATATTTTATTTAAAAAAGTTAATGGATAAATTGAACGAAATCTTCTTCTCTCAGTCGAGTATCTCTGATAAAATCAAATTAGTGGTTAGTCTTATTCTTGAAGAAATTATTCACTTTGTTTTAGGCTTTGCAACAGATAGAGATATGATAAAAAAAGTATTGTCCTTATTCAACGATGGTTCCTAACAAATTAAGGGACTTTGCTCTTAATATACTGCAATGGAATTCGCAAAGTATTAGGCCTAAAATCACTGAGTTCGAGTCTGTTTTGTATAAAGATCAAATACACATAGCTATCATCTGCGAGACATGGCTAAAGCAAGATAGTCTTTTAAACATATCCCAATATAATATATATAGGAAAGACCGAGATGATGGATATGGTGGAGTAGCAATCATGATACATAAAACTGTCACATCTGAGTTGAAATGTTCTACTGTTAATAACACTGGCATCGAAATATTACATGTAAAAATAAGAAATTGCAAATATCTAGAAGACATAGTCTCAGTCTATTGCCCTTCCTCTATCCAAACGAGACAATGTGATTGGGATGAGTTATTTTCGCTACGGTCACACAAAACTCTTATCGTCGGGGACTTCAACGGTCATCACTCCAATTGGTCCTATAAAACAGATGCAAGGGGCGTTCAAATAATGGACTCAGCGCTAGAGCATGGATATATATCTATAAATGATGGCAGTGCCACTCGGGTAAAATATGTTGGTAATATCTTACAACAGTCATCTCCTGATATCACATTTTCTTCATCCGATATAGCTATACACTTTTCTTGGCAAGTGCTAAGTGACAACCTGGGGAGTGATCATCTAATGATCAAAGTTAAAATGAATTATCAAGATACTGTTTATTCGATTAGTAAACGTAATTTTAAAAAGGCTAACTGGTTAGGCTATGGCAAGGATATAGAACAGTTATTCTCTGATGTCAATCCTAATATATGCGACACCCAGATAATGTATAGTACGTTTATTTCTATTATTAATAAATCAGCTGATAAGAATATCCCAATTACTAAAATATGCAATAACCCTCAAAACAGTTTTAAACCTAAGCCGTATTGGAATCCTCAACTTTCTAAAGTTGTAGCGGAAAGAAGACTCGCCTTGAAAGAGTTTAGACGTAACCCCACGCCAGCAAACCTAGCTGTGTTGGAGAATAGAACTTTAAAAGCTAAACAGGAAATTCGACAAGCCAAGACAAATTGCTGGCAAGAATTTTGCTCTTCTATTGATGGCACCGTGACTTCATCAGAAATGTGGCGGAAGATGAAGTGGATTAAGGGATATAAACAAATTGGCTCTTATGTCCCAATGGATAAAAAAAGGGAGCTTTTGCATAGTCTAGCCCCGGATTCAACTCTATTTTCTAAACCTTTATTTATTTCAAATAATGCTTTATTAGAGCCCGAATTTACAATGCAGGAATTAGAGGCATGTATTAAGAAAAAAGATACAGCTCCTGGAGATGATAATATCACGTACTCCATGATTTATAACCTTCCCAATGTCGCCAAAGCCTTTTTACTCCGTATATATAATAATATTTTTATTTCTAGTTGTATTCCTAATGAGTGGCGAAATATTAAGGTAATTGCAATACCTAAAGTAGGAAGTAACTCCAAATTAAGACCTATTTCGTTAATACATTGTCCTTGTAAGATTTTTCATTTGATGCTAAATAAAAGAATGGAGTGGTTTATTGAACATAATAGTATATATTTTTCAAGTACTACCGGTTTTCGGAGAGGCCGATCATGCTTAGATTCCCTTGCACAGTTGATCACTAGTATACAGTTAGCTTCGACCAAAAACATGCCAACCTTAACTTGTTTCTTAGATATTGAGAATGCATACAATAACGTTTCAATTGACAGTGTAGTTAAAATGCTAGATAAGCTAAATATGGGCAGTCTAATATGTAATTATTTGTGGGAATTTCTTAGAGAAAGACATTTGATTATTAAAGATGATACGGATGAGAAGGGTTATATCACAAGGTGGACTAATAGAGGGTTGGCACAGGGAGATCCAATATCTCCCCTGCTATTTAATATTGTAACACTTGAAATTTGTAAAGTAATTAACAATAGTAACATGGTCAAAATATGTCAATATGCCGATGACTTCGTCCTCTATGTTAGCTTGAAAAAAATACGCGACAGTGTTAATAATATGCAAATATCTTTAAATCATATTGTGGAGATGTTATCTAATATAGGTCTAGAACTATCAACGTCAAAATCAAAAGTGTGCCTATTCAGTAGAGGATACAGAAGGCAACATGTCCAAGTATATTTAAATGATATCCCTTTAGTAGCGGTTGATAGTATAAAATATCTAGGTGTCTGGTTAGACCCCTCACTTCGATGGGGCAAACATATTAATGAACTTAATGAACGATGTCAGAAAATGTTGAATATTGTGAAAGTATTAGCTGGCTCTAATTGGGGAATGCATCCACTGCAGTTGAGACTTTTGTACATATCTTTAATTAGAAGTCGAATTGATTATGGCTGTGTATTCTACGATAGTAGTGTTAAATTTAGATTACTTAAGTTAGACAGGATTCAAAATAAGGCTATGAGAATTGTTGGTGGTTTCATTAAAACCACACCTATACATGTGATGGAAAGCGAGTTGTGCTTACCCCCATTACAAATTAGACGTAAATTTTTAGCTTTTAAGTTTTGTCTTAAGGTTAAGTCGTGGACCAACTGTGTGACGAACAAATGTTTGTCAGATCTTGGAGCTTTAAGTACCCACAGATATTGGGTAAATAAAAAAATACCTGTTTTAATGGACACATATAATATTATAAAAGAAGAAAAAATATATTCATCTAACCCTTTAGATATGTTTAAATTAAATGTTTGGTGTAGCTACATTGCAATTAAAAATGTTATTAAAATTAGTTTAGAAAGTGTTAATAAACCCAAAACAGCATATGATAATAATTGTTTGAGAAACGATGTTTTACAAGAATTGAGTTCCACATATAATGGGTGGTATAAATTGTTTACTGATGGTTCAAAGAGTACGCAAATTGGTGCCGCTTTTTATGATGCAGTTACTAAAACAAGTGAATGTTTTAACATTGTTTCTGATGTTTCGATCATGACAGCAGAGTTGTTAGCTATCTCTGAAGCGTTGTCTTACACTTCTACAGTACAACACACTGACATAGTAATATTCACGGATAGCAAGAGCGCGCTCCAGCATTTGACTCGTTGCGTCTCTGGACACAGAGGTGTATCAATAGCCTATCCTGTTCTGAATAAAATTATCAAAATTATATCAAATAATGTGAATTTAGTTTTACAATGGATTCCGTCACACATTGGTCTGCAAGGAAACGAGGAGGCTGACAGACTGGCTAAGAATGCAGTAACGTCAGGTATAGAGGTTTATATTTTACCAGTATATTCGGAAATTCTAGCAAAATTCAAAAGATATTGTTATGATGAGTGGAAAAAAGATTTCTGTGAAAAATCTAAAACTAAAGGGTTGTGGTACAAAACAATCCAAAGCGAGCCTCCTCGGGTCCCATGGTTTAGTAGTTTTAAAGTTAGCCGGCGCATTTTGGGTACTTCTTTCAGAATTCGCTCCGGACACATGCCACTTAGAGCCTTTGCATATTTGATGAAAAAGGTGGATTCTCCGAATTGCTTAGTTTGTGATAATAAAGTAGAAGATGTTTATCACCTCTTGGTGGAGTGTGTCAGGAATGAGGCTGAAAGAAGTGCAATAATTAGTGAACTAAATTTAAATAAGTTAGATGTAGGTATATTTAATGTTATTTTAGCCAAACCAATGTCATCAGAGGCTGCATTAGTTTATTCATTAATAACTTTGTAAGTTAAATGTAATAAGATTAAGCTACGATGGAACTAGCGTAACATTATGTTAAAAGTTCCTAAAATAAATAAATAGAAAAAAAAAAAAAAAAAAAAAAAACTGTCACTACGATCATTACGATCATTCTCTTTGAGAGTTTTATAAGATTTTATTGTAGGTTTATCTGAATACGAAGATTAGGCACAATTACTACTATTCTGTACTAGTACTACTAGTACTCTGGCCGATCATTGACATGCATTTAAAATAGCTGAATCGAGGCCCTGGATGAGCTGAGCTGGTTACAATGATCCAAACTCAATGACAGTATTAAAACAAGTACTTAAGAATAATTACATGTAGCTTTCCCGCACAAAAAGGGTTTACGTTGAGCATATACACAAACAATTTTAATTTAAAGCATAAAATGTACGTGAAGTTTTAACATTGTTTGTTTTATTTTAATTAACTTTGTCACGCAGGCAACTCACTTAGGTGTACCGTATTAATAAAATGAGGTATACTTTTCTTGGCATCAATTACCGAGCCGTACCTTCTCTTTTTTGTTCCAGAGCAGAATTTGTATGAGCCGTAATCTCACACAAGTTTGCCTCTGAAAATTATAAGTATATAAATATCAATTACTCTTCTACTTAAGCCCAATAAAACGAAAGTATATACTTAAATATATGGAGGTTGGCAAGTCTAAATCAAGTGACTTATGGAATGGAAACGTCATTTCCATTCCATAACATTTTATGTAATTTAAAAAATATCTATCATCTTTAACGCTGGTAAGAATGTCACTTGGCTACAGGGGAGTAAACTAAATACTACTTATTTTAACCTCCTCATTGTACAAAAAATATGTGAAGGCTTTCTTATGTGTGGGCTCTGTCCAGTGTCCATTCATCATACTAAATAGGTCATCTGCAAGTCACATTGTAACGCATCCAATTTTGTTTGTGTGGCGATAGTTGAACCAAGTGAGGTTTGTATTCAAAATGTGTCGACGTCTTCCGTTTACCTTAATTGTTGCTAACCATAACTGGATGCATCGAACAATGCTGATATTGTTTCAATACTGTCCATCTTAAAAGACATTGACAAGATTTTATTTTGATGAAATAGCTCTGACGCTGATTATTATATTGTGTTATACTTATATCTCAATTAACATGAAGTTTATCCAATTTTATTTTTACATACATTCAAATGTCGCCATTTGTAGCTGCAAGAAGAAAACGCAACTTTTTTTCAATCCATGTTTTTTATAACCTGAAACAATATACTTCATAAATGCGTCTTTACTAGAAGGTATGGTTAGATTACACCTAACTTAATAAGAGGCATATTTCCTACTGTAATACATAAATTACTATTATCAAAAACCTTTTGTTTTTATTCTCTGAAGCATAAAACAATTTTGTTACTACAGTTACTTATGTTGTTTATTTGGTGGTTTTATTCATTTCCTTGCGTATGTAGTTTTAATTGTAACTTCTTGTTTATCATATACTTAGCGGCTTCCGTAGTCAAAAATACTGTAAAGACTTCACAAGGTCCGTATTTTAAAATAACTATTTTTAGATTCTAAATATTCTAAGAACTAACGAAAGAAATGTTGAGCACACAACACTTAACTTAAATGAACCTCCATAACTCTAAATACCTGTAGCATTAACTTTAAGGAGTTCATTTTTAGAAGTAATAATTACGAGTAAAGAATTTTAACTCCGCAAACAAACTTTAATTATTAGGCAAACTTTGTTTGAATATTTAGCGCCGACTTCGCACAAAAGTACCGTAACATCATCATCATTTTTATATTAAGGACGCACTTCAAAAAGAAGGGCAAAACAAACTTCCGCTTAAAATCTACTACTTAATTTATTATTAACTACCTACATTTAAACCGAGTCTATCATATTTCGTATTTAGATGTTGAAAGAGATCTTTTAAGTACAGTTAATGCAATGCTGATAAGAACTAAGAGTGAAAAAATATAAACGAAAAAAAAAAAGAATGAAAAATAAATGAATCATGGATGTAGTTCAGACACAAAATATGGACGAAGCCTTACCATGTATCGCAATTACGAGTATGACTATTTCTCGAGATTAAAAAAAGAAAAGAGAAGAGAAAAAAGAATCATAATACTACTTTGTGTTTCAGATCTAACCTCGAAAAGCGACACTTCGTCCTCGCCTTTCACTGTAACCTCACAATCAAAGGCACTTATGACGCTGTCGGAAGAATCCTTCTATTCCCCATTGACGGCGCGGGTGAGGCCAAAATACGCCTCAGTAAGTATCTCCTATTAATAATTCAACAGTTTTCATGTCTACAGTCTCCCTTTATCTTGTAAGCTTTGCATTTCGAAACTCGAATTTTATTGCAGTTTTCATGGCGACATTAAATAAATATGTCCAGGGATTTGTTTGAAAACAAAATGGTGAATCACGTTATGCATTTTTTAGAAATCACCGAGTTTTGGTTGATAATGAAAGTTTATTTCGGTGCAACGAATAAACATTTGGATCCTCTGTGGGTTTTGTACGGGATTGCGTGGAAAACTTTTTAAAATATGTTAATGTAAATTTACGATATGACGTTTGCCAAACGAAAAAGCTTAACACCATAATAGAATCTCTAACTTTCAAAGTCTCCTCTATATTTTAGATTTTAAATTTATTTTCTAAAGTATCTCACTAACTAAGCTCTTTTTTTCAGCTAACCTCAGAATGAAGGTCGATATAAACACAAAGTACGTCAAAGACAAGGACGGTGTCGATCATTTTGGGTTGAAAAATTATAAATATACTTTCGACTACGGAGATCGTGTCTCATTTGATCTTGAAAACTTGTTCAAGGAAAGCAAGGAGCTCAGTAAGTATTGAACTTGAGATTAAACTACTTAACGATAAAAAAAAACTCGTAAACACTTGATAAGTTGGCCGAATTAAGCCTATTTAACGATCTCAAAATATTTGTAAGAACCAAATCCTTAGTGAATTTTATGACTCGTTATTTTATGATATTAGATTCAATTCCAGTTAAATCCTTTTAATCATGTATTACATATTTAACGAAGACATATGTACAGGCCATGAAGTCCGTAGAGAATTAAAAAATAAACAGACCCAACTCTAAGGTTGAAAAATAAATACACGTTAGGTTAATAGGAAATTGTGGACATATTGTCTTCTAAGTACTTCGCCCGGTATTGCTAAAAGTAGGCAATTATCGGAAACAGCTTTGTCCTCATTACGTTTGCCTGTCAATGTGACAAGATAGCAATTATTTTACTTAATTGTCCCCAACGTATATCCTTCAAGGAAATCCTGTTCCGATTAAGATGTGTGAATCGACTGAAGAGCCTGTGTAATAAAAACTGACCGGAATTCAATTATTAATTGATACCCTAATCAATGATCACTCATATACCAGTAATCTTTGAAAGCATAATTTACGAAACTTGCGTATGTAATCATGCAAAATAAAAGTTTTGGAAAAGCCTGAAATGAGTTCGTGTTTATCTATGTACGTACGAATTGAAATAACTGTCAGTCATCCAAAGACTTTGATAGACTTAACTTAAGAAATTATGTTCAGATTGTGTTGCGTATTACGAAAAGTCTTGGATCTCTTTAGACTATAATACTATCCTTGTTTACAGGTAACACAGTCTTACAATTTTTGAACGAGAATTGGAGAACCGTAGCAGAAGAATTTGGAAAACCTATCGTGGACTATGCAGTAGAACTAGCAGTGAAAACAATTGAAAAGTTTTTCGTTGCAGTACCCTACGATGAACTGATAAACGTCCCTATTCCTAAAAATTAATTTACTTGATAAGAATTTAATATATTTAGATTTAAAATATAACTTTGTTCTAAGAGATCTCTTTGTTTAATTGCTAAGATAACATTTCGTAAATGTCACCAGACAATTTGCAGTGGAATGGCTTTATTTTTTAATGTAATTTAAACTGTAATGCCCGGTAATAAGAGCTTTGCTGGAATGACCATTCATTTTGGAGATATCTATTCATTTGTCTTTGTTAGACGTGGGAGAGTCACGCCCTTCCCACGTTTTCTTCATCTTGACAAAATCCTTTCCTATTACTTGTGGCGTTAGAATTTTTTACACTGCGTTTGTTTCTAATGGCCATTGTTAGAAAAAGACTTAAAAAAATCAAGAAGAACAGTTACCATGTTATCACCCATTTGAGACTTAAAGAAATGATTCTTTGATGATGATGTTTCTTCGTGTAAAACACCTTAAGTGTGAGTTTCCTTCATATTATGTGCATGTGATTAAATCAAAACTTTGCAGCTATTAACTATATTTTAATTAAGGAACTCCAAACAAATCTTTACAAGCTTTTATTTGGTGGTCCAGTTTGAGTTTTTCTCTTAAATCTAGAGAAAGGTTTCGAATGTTTATTACCTCTAAACAAACATGAGCCTTCACTGAAACGTTTACTTTATTTTCTCTGCGAAGCTGAGAAGTAATTTAGGGATCACAATTCGGCGTGGGTTCCATCTCAATATTCTGTTTGTAAAAGTGGATTTATGTTACTATAAATAACTTAATAGTTTTCAAGTTATAATAGTGGAAGAAAAGATTTTCTTTTTGTATACCTTATTGTCGATCAGAAAAGTGTAATGAAATCTAAAGTAAAGATTAGTATTTATTACAAGGCACTTACTATACTAATGCAGTACATTAATTGCAACAGTAAATGACTGCACATTCATAAATCCGTTACGTCAGAAAATAGTAAAATTCTTGTAATAGTTAAACAGAACTTTTGCTACCTAGGTATATTTTAATCAGATTGTTCTTTACATACATACCTGCTTATTTTTTTTTATCCTAAAAATATCCGTTTGATAAACCATTTTTAAAACTGAAATTCCGTTAAAGATAAGTGCTGAAGTTTTAAATGCTCGTAAAAACATATTTTATAACGCAACTTAGTTAATATTCCGTTACTTATTCATATTACTTATGGCTGTCAGCAGGATTTTTACCGTGTTCTGACTTTATGAACGTTGTAAAAAGTATATAAGCACAGGTATGCAAATAATTTAATTAATTTGACGCGAGTTTATTTCCTATTAAACGGGAAACTTAGTCTTAGTGTTTTGAGAAAACCTTATTGAAGGGAATGCTTGAAATAATTTTATTTAGAAAATGCCCGTATCTGACTTCATTCTGTGATTTTTATTGTTTTATACGAAATATTTTTCTAAATGGCATCATAAGAAAAATTAAAAAAATATATTAGTGAATGGCAAGGCAAAAGACTATCACATAATTTCAAACATAAGTAGAGTCCTTTTTTTCTTGTTTTTGGTAGAGATCTTTGCAGTTGGCCTGAACGCAGGCTTTGACTGCTTCACCGGACTTTTGGCGAGTACCTCAAGGCCTCCAGCCAGAGCAATAGGAAAAACTAACAACGTCAGCAACGTCCACTAAGGGCATCCCCTGCGGGGTTCGGACCTCGTCTTAGTGCGTTGCTAACAATCTTAATAAAGCAAAACAACAATGTTTTTATGACTAGTTTGGCCGGCTCGGGCCAGCTTCTTCTAGGGACGGGGGGATATTAGTAGAGTCCATGAATATTTTTATATATAGAACAGAATAAGTAAAGCTCGTCCACATTCAACATTACTTATCACAAAAATGCAAACTGCTCAATAATTTTTAAGCACCGCATCAAACCTTATTTGCAATGCAAGTGAATCACTACACAAAACAAGAAAAAGTAACTAGTTCAAAGATGGCAGCAACTACATCAACGACGTCAAGACTAAAACTCTTAATTAAATGCCCGACCAACCCAAGAGATAACCAAGTGCAGGGAATTCTATTTTCAGTAACAATGCGGCACCGAAGCGCGGAACTGCTCGCAACTAGTCGGAACTAGTCGCAACTGGCCCGCAAGTTAACAACTTGTTGTGGCGAGTACGACTGTAATGTACAAGTGGATTGTCCCTGCTGACCGATCGTTATTTTATTGTTGCCAAACTTTGTGTCCATTGAATTCGTGCGTATGCTATGTTAGAAGTTCAATGGTGGTGAATTTGTTTCAAAGTTTTCGTAGAACTGAACTGCTTCAGTACCTTGTTTTGGGATACATTTTCATATTTATTGTATGCTTCAAATTGCAATTTAAAATAAAAAAAATATCTGGTGTTTCTGCTGTTGCATTAACCTGTCTTCTTTATTATGAATTACACTTAAAATATTTACAACAAAATAAAAACTATTAATGTAATAAAACCTATTTTCTTTTTTGTAGCCTATACTAGAAATAAGGAAAAATTATAAACTCACCGGTCATGATATTAAATATTTCTTGATTTTTTACATATTTCCAGAAGGTGCCTACGCCAAACTCAAAAAATTAAAGTATATTTTACGATTAACATACTCAAATAGTCACAGAACCCTTATATTCAAATGAAGTAAATTTTCGATGCACTAACTACACGTCAATTGCAATTCGCGTTCAAATCCAATCAAACGTGAACGTTAATCACCTCTGATTTGTATCAAATTGATGCAAATTTTGTTTCTACTACATCGAGAATTAACTGCGTTATTATGTCCCCGAAATAATTAGTATGTATAATCTATCTAATAAATTGTTTGACAATCGTTTTAACAAAACAATTTCAAACAAAACATTTTGAATATTTATTTTTATTTTCCGGTTTTTATTCTGATTAGAAACTCCATAATTATTATGATCTTAAAAACTACTGTAGTTATTTCGATAAAATCTACGCTGGTCAAATATTTGAGTCAAATATTTCCCAAAGGCACACTCCACCCATTTTTTTAGTAACCATCATTATTGAGCGCTTGACGTATACCAACTAGATTTCTTTACCTATCCTATACCTAACTAATGTATCTATTTATTTAGGTCAACATTAACAGATAACCAAACAATAATTCCTGAGCACCTAGGATTCAACTTTCAACACAGTTATGTTGACTTACATCCAATTGTATTAAAACTTTAGCAGACACGTTCAATGCGAAGTATTAATTGAATTGTGTTCATACAAACTTATTATTTGGATAACCGGCTTACGTAACTCAATTCGTTTTGTTGTTGAAGCAAAATATTAAAACAACTTCCTTAATTAGCAAGGTGTTAATCAACGAACGCCAAAAAAGTTTCAATGATGACGTCAGGGAAGTATATTTACGGATTCCTGTTTATAAAATTTTATGACTTATAAACCCGTTAGTAACGAATCAGAATCTATAGAAGCTTCTATTATGAATCTGGACTAATAAATGCTATGCAATAAAAATACCAGTTGTTTTGCATAATTACATATTATTTATGTTCGACATCCTACTTATGTCTGTTCATTTCCTCTTTATAAGGTGGAAGGTTTTTCATACAATTAAGCAGTAGTTCGGAAATTTTAATCTCCAGATTCTTATGTAGTCAATTTTCAGATAATCATAAGATGATCCTTGACTCCTTATGGAACAAAGCTACGAAGTACTTTTAGAAAAATATTCTGCACACACACACACAAATTTCTGCACACAGACAAAATTGCATGCTGCAGCTAGTATAGAACAGAAACATAAAGCTCGATGGAACATTATAAAATAATGATTATGTGTTAAGTAAAACCGCAGCGGCATTGCATAAGCTTCAATATACACTGATCTAACAAATGTCATGGCATTGACCACCGTGACCTTAGTAGCACATAGTTAATTAAATATGAGTGTGTTAAATACTTGTTTAAGTAATGTTAAAGAGGTGTTAGTTTTAAGTAGAATTTGATGAGTATCCGAGTATTTTTAATGATGCTTAATTTACGGTGAAACTATTCTAGGTGTGAATGAACGAATCCCTATTAGGTTTTGAGTGACCATGATGGCATTTTACTTTCGCAGATTCGCAAATATAGGCTATCTAGTCTAAAAAGTTTTGCACCTATAAGAACTTACGTATTTATGTAAAATATGGATGAAAAGCAAGGCTTTTATGTGCAAACGATTGTCTCTATTTTGGTTTGGATAGTATTTTTGCTAAAAAGGTAAAACCGAAAAGAAAGTTGTGAGTAGGTAGTTGATGAAAATGAAACATTTAACAAAAACAAAGAACCGGAACCAATCACATGGGTGCGTGGACTGCTATGTGTTTGGACACGAAGTTTTTAGAAAATAAATCCTAAAGTTAGTCGAAATTCTGAACCAAAGAAAACACTTCTCTTGGCAGAAACAACTTGGGTAAACTTGTCTGAGCTAATTTTGTCGTGTAAAGTTTGGACTTATAGCGCGACCCGACGACGAAATTTATGGTTTAGTCCAATTTCCATTTTATTTTCGCCTTGTTGAATAGAAAGACTTGTTTAAATGTGAAAAGATTGAAAATATATTTATGTTTCTCCAAAAATGTCTTGCTTGCCTAAAAAAAATGTTCAAAAAGCTTTCGACAGTTGCCACTTCTCGGACTCGAATATAAAAAGGCTGTTCACTTAACCTAACAGCTACTTGAAGTAATTTTGTAATATCATATTTATTCTCGATGTACTTTGAAATTATTGTAATACAAGAACAATTACCATTGCGAACCCAAAATCAGCAGTAAAATTAATTCTATAATACAGCAGCTGAACCGTTATAAATTCAATAGTGTTCATTAAACTACCAACAAAGCACACAAGATCTTATCACGTAGGTCGTAGAATATGTAAATACAGTACCTAACCAGGTATATTATAGGTTTGTATTCGAAGGCAGATGCTCTCAAATTCATTTCATATTATTTTCAAGATTTTTCTTTAGACGGAATTTGTGATCAAAAAAATTCGCTAGTTTCGACAGTCTCGCTATTACACAAAGGATTTTCTTTAAACAATGGGTTCCTTTCGGCACAATTTTAGTGATAATGACAAAAGGATATCGACGACGGTTGACTTAATTTTAAGCATGGAAAGCTAATTAGGGACTCAAATAGTTAACAGAACCAGATTCAATTAGAGTAACAATGTCTTGGGAGCAACGTACTCTGAGACAGAGGTGCTCAACTCCACTCATGTTACACAAAAAATAGTTATATTCGTTCTAATTACTTAAGAAATTATTAATTAATTTCTAGTGGATTTATTATGTTCTTTAGTTATAGTTTCCCAAAAACTAAGAGATCCAAAGGGACCATGCAATTCAAATGAAAATAAGGATGAGGTATTATAAGTATGGAATAGTTAGGGAGACAAAAATCCGCTAGGTGCGCTAGTATTGCATGATCCCTATCTGTCAAATTCCACGAATAGCAGACAACTACTGGCTCGTTAGTGGTGAAAATTGACAAGCGAGACTGTCGAAACTAGCGAATTTTTTTGATCACAAATTCCGTCTAAAGAAAAATCTTGAAAATAATATGAAATGAATTTGAGAGCATCTGCCTTCGAATACAAACCTATAATATACCTGGTTAGGTACTGTATTTACATATTCTACGACCTACGTGATAAGATCTTGTGTGCTTTGTTGGTAGTTTAATGAACACTATTGAATTTATAACGGTTCAGCTGCTGTATTATAGAATTAATTTTACTGCTGATTTTGGGTTCGCAATGGTAATTGTTCTTGTATTACAATAATTTCAAAGTACATCGAGAATAAATATGATATTACAAAATTACTTCAAGTAGCTGTTAGGTTAAGTGAACAGCCTTTTTTATATTCGAGTCCGAGAAGTGGCAACTGTCGAAAGCTTTTTGAACATTTTTTTTAGGCAAGCAAGACATTTTTGGAGAAACATAAATATATTTTCAATCTTTTCACATTTAAACAAGTCTTTCTATTCAACAAGGCGAAAATAAAATGGAAATTGGACTAAACCATAAATTTCGTCGTCGGGTCGCGCTATAAGTCCAAACTTTACACGACAAAATTAGCTCAGACAAGTTTACCCAAGTTGTTTCTGCCAAGAGAAGTGTTTTCTTTGGTTCAGAATTTCGACTAACTTTAGGATTTATTTTCTAAAAACTTCGTGTCCAAACACATAGCAGTCCACGCACCCATGTGATTGGTTCCGGTTCTTTGTTTTTGTTAAATGTTTCATTTTCATCAACTACCTACTCACAACTTTCTTTTCGGTTTTACCTTTTTAGCAAAAATACTATCCAAACCAAAATAGAGACAATCGTTTGCACATAAAAGCCTTGCTTTTCATCCATATTTTACATAAATACGTAAGTTCTTATAGGTGCAAAACTTTTTAGACTAGATAGCCTATATTTGCGAATCTGCGAAAGTAAAATGCCATCATGGTCACTCAAAACCTAATAGGGATTCGTTCATTCACACCTAGAATAGTTTCACCGTAAATTAAGCATCATTAAAAATACTCGGATACTCATCAAATTCTACTTAAAACTAACACCTCTTTAACATTACTTAAACAAGTATTTAACACACTCATATTTAATTAACTATGTGCTACTAAGGTCACGGTGGTCAATGCCATGACATTTGTTAGATCAGTGTATATTGAAGCTTATGCAATGCCGCTGCGGTTTTACTTAACACATAATCATTATTTTATAATGTTCCATCGAGCTTTATGTTTCTGTTCTATACTAGCTGCAGCATGCAATTTTGTCTGTGTGCAGAAATTTGTGTGTGTGTGTGCAGAATATTTTTCTAAAAGTACTTCGTAGCTTTGTTCCATAAGGAGTCAAGGATCATCTTATGATTATCTGAAAATTGACTACATAAGAATCTGGAGATTAAAATTTCCGAACTACTGCTTAATTGTATGAAAAACCTTCCACCTTATAAAGAGGAAATGAACAGACATAAGTAGGATGTCGAACATAAATAATATGTAATTATGCAAAACAACTGGTATTTTTATTGCATAGCATTTATTAGTCCAGATTCATAATAGAAGCTTCTATAGATTCTGATTCGTTACTAACGGGTTTATAAGTCATAAAATTTTATAAACAGGAATCCGTAAATATACTTCCCTGACGTCATCATTGAAACTTTTTTGGCGTTCGTTGATTAACACCTTGCTAATTAAGGAAGTTGTTTTAATATTTTGCTTCAACAACAAAACGAATTGAGTTACGTAAGCCGGTTATCCAAATAATAAGTTTGTATGAACACAATTCAATTAATACTTCGCATTGAACGTGTCTGCTAAAGTTTTAATACAATTGGATGTAAGTCAACATAACTGTGTTGAAAGTTGAATCCTAGGTGCTCAGGAATTATTGTTTGGTTATCTGTTAATGTTGACCTAAATAAATAGATACATTAGTTAGGTATAGGATAGGTAAAGAAATCTAGTTGGTATACGTCAAGCGCTCAATAATGATGGTTACTAAAAAAATGGGTGGAGTGTGCCTTTGGGAAATATTTGACTCAAATATTTGACCAGCGTAGATTTTATCGAAATAACTACAGTAGTTTTTAAGATCATAATAATTATGGAGTTTCTAATCAGAATAAAAACCGGAAAATAAAAATAAATATTCAAAATGTTTTGTTTGAAATTGTTTTGTTAAAACGATTGTCAAACAATTTATTAGATAGATTATACATACTAATTATTTCGGGGACATAATAACGCAGTTAATTCTCGATGTAGTAGAAACAAAATTTGCATCAATTTGATACAAATCAGAGGTGATTAACGTTCACGTTTGATTGGATTTGAACGCGAATTGCAATTGACGTGTAGTTAGTGCATCGAAAATTTACTTCATTTGAATATAAGGGTTCTGTGACTATTTGAGTATGTTAATCGTAAAATATACTTTAATTTTTTGAGTTTGGCGTAGGCACCTTCTGGAAATATGTAAAAAATCAAGAAATATTTAATATCATGACCGGTGAGTTTATAATTTTTCCTTATTTCTAGTATAGGCTACAAAAAAGAAAATAGGTTTTATTACATTAATAGTTTTTATTTTGTTGTAAATATTTTAAGTGTAATTCATAATAAAGAAGACAGGTTAATGCAACAGCAGAAACACCAGATATTTTTTTTATTTTAAATTGCAATTTGAAGCATACAATAAATATGAAAATGTATCCCAAAACAAGGTACTGAAGCAGTTCAGTTCTACGAAAACTTTGAAACAAATTCACCACCATTGAACTTCTAACATAGCATACGCACGAATTCAATGGACACAAAGTTTGGCAACAATAAAATAACGATCGGTCAGCAGGGACAATCCACTTGTACATTACAGTCGTACTCGCCACAACAAGTTGTTAACTTGCGGGCCAGTTGCGACTAGTTCCGACTAGTTGCGAGCAGTTCCGCGCTTCGGTGCCGCATTGTTACTGAAAATAGAATTCCCTGCACTTGGTTATCTCTTGGGTTGGTCGGGCATTTAATTAAGAGTTTTAGTCTTGACGTCGTTGATGTATTTACTAACTTACAAATAATTATGAAGTAACCAGTAGAAAAGTTACTACTGTTACTAAAACGGAAATTTAAATCTGCTAATTTAATTTCAGATCAGCTGTCTGGTTGTGCCTTGCATCTCTCATACTCTGGGGAGTAGTATCCTCTGTGTTCCTAATAGCTGGTCATGCAGAGGTAAGAAAACAGTGGCATCCAAAGAAAATTACACACACAATAAACAAAGAGAAAAAAGTCAGTTCAAAACTCCTTTGTTCCGCGAGTTGTGAAAATCACTCTCGTGTGTATTGCTAAGTATTTCTTTGAAGGCGCATGACGCATTGAAAATATGAGCAAGTTGTTTAGCAATATGTTCAGATTATGCGTTCACTGATACAAACTTGAGCGCTAAGTTTATATGTAGCGTATACTGTTACAGGGTAAGTTTCATAATAAAGTAAGTTGTTCGAGCGAGTTGCCTTTACGTGGTGATGGCGAAAAGCTACCGGTGGTTGGTTTATCGTCTCATCTGAATTGATGGTCAATCGATGTCTTGATTAACTTTTTTCTTCCATAACTCAACTAAACATTTTATGATCCTCTTTACATCGACAATCCGACACGCGTAATCCGTAAATTCACACATTCTAACACACGCTACACCCTCTACATATTCTAAAGAGATTTAATTTTTCAGAAAATCTCTAATCCGTCTGATCGATAAATTACAAACATTAATAGAACAATCCTATACGTCGATTTCACTCAAAACGAACTTATTTCTAACTTTTTAGGTATATGTATGCCATGCACTGTGGGACGCGCCGCAATATGAAACGCTAACGGCTCTGTTAGACAGGCCGTCGCCGCTCCTCACAAAAAACGAAGGAATCTTCGACGCCATGTTTCGAGAACTTGAAAATATTACTATCGATGTCTCCGTGAAGGATGTGCTCAGGTATAGTTTAGATCGTAAAGGTATTATTGTTATCTAGATTTTTTAACTCAATAATTTGTTAATAGTTGGAAGGAAATAAAAATACGGAATATAAAGTAATATGTTATAGGCAACAATAATGAGTTTTCGGAACTACTAAATGTTATTCAGATATACCAAATATCAAAATAGCATTTAGTAGTTCGAAGAACCCTTTACCAGATCCAGAACTTAAATTCTGAATTAAAATAATTCTGCCTGCCTATTTCTATCGTTCATTTTCCTGCGACGGTTACAATACATTCTAAACTTCATTCATTCTTTTAGGGACTGCGAAAAAGACCGGCCAGCGTACATAGTTTTTCAGTTGGACAAGATATTAGATGTCAATAAGGTGACGTCATATTTTGAATGGGAAGAACTACAAGCGGACTTCGGAAGATTAGCATCAGCCATAGACGTTGGATTGCTGAAGACAATATCTGTTAATTTCAGCAAGTTGTTAAATGAAATGCTTATTGTTTCAGATGTGAATATCGCTAAATATAGGTAATATTATCTACATATTATAAAACAAAGGCCCCACCTCGTCTGTCTGGCTGAGTGCATAACTGAAAAACTACCAAACTGATTTTCATTTTTTTTTTCACCAATAGATATTATTATAGTCATTTAAGAGAATGTTGAATGTTGTTTTAGGCTTGACGGGGTGGGTCGTGAGTTATAAATGTAAATCGTTGAGATATTTTAGATAAACATATTAATTGAAAAATGTGTTTTAGAATGGACTACAACGTTCCTGTAGTGAGCAAAGATCTGCCCTCTTTAGTTGATCAGTTAGAAAACATAGCAGCACAAGTGACCGATTTAACAACTGCAGGAAGATTGGAAACTATTGGTAAGCGCATAGTTAAAAGCTAATATTAAAAAAAAACTACGTACTATCACTGCAAATGGTAATAATGTGACTATGACTACTTGTACTATTTAGTAATAGGTACTTAGAGTATATTGCTATTTACTTAATACCAATTTGTCATTTACAATCTCCCATCTAGTTACCCAGTTTTTAGACTTGATTAAAGTAGGCACTATTAGCTTTGAGTACCCATTTATTTCTTGTTATGTATTTAGTAATCATAGCATCATTTGTTTCTTAGAAAACGTATTTCGTAAAGACTCCTACTAAACTCTTCTACTTATCATGTCGATGACAATTTATTTATATTGTGTCGGCTCAAAAATCTACCCGTATTAAATTGTTTTTGTCTTAAAAGCACAGCATATCTTTATAATATGTTAACAAACGGGTTAGTTACTCGAAAGTTCTTACATTTCGCGACATATTTCTTCTTTTAATTATTTCCAGCTTCCAGAACTCAAAGGCTGTACTTGACGAACATAAAACCACTTGAACAGTTGCGAGCTGACGTCGTGTTTAAGTTGACGGAGCTAGAACTACAGTTGTCGCCGTTTAGGAGGAAACTCAACATTTCTTTAAGCCACATACATACGGCGCAGTTTTATATCGATAACCAAGGGGATGTTATTGCTCAAAAGGTAAAATATATACCTATTTTCTTTAATAAACCGACAATTTTCGACATTGTGTGTTGAGTATTCTGAAAATATGCAACTAGTTTAGGCTGTTTTTGACGCATGACTTAAAAGGAAAGGAAAAAAGGTTTAGCATTTGCTATCTGGTAAGTTAGCATCCGAAGAAATGCAAGTTTTCATTTATAACCACAGGTTAGGCTTCCTATATTGTTGTCTTAAACTAAGGTGACTTACATGTCAAAGAGAAAAAAAGGGCCACAAAGATTTATTCAGCAGACTTTGGAACGGGCTAACACGTACTGGATGTTATCTCCTTTTTGAATTAATTATTTGGGTTTGCTGACAAGTTCTTGGTGTTCTTTCAGAAAGTGTCAATGTACATATCCCGGCTGATATCTCACGCGGCCGGTTGGAGAACCCACGTGCTCATATCCACCGGCAAGCATGCGGCAAGATGTCGCCCATTGTACGCTGTGTATTCTGCCGCCAGGTCTCTGCTGTGCTCTAAATATGTCTCGTCTTTGGTAAGACACTCTACAATTTTTATTAAGTTATATCTTAGAACAGTGAATGCCAGAAATATAGAGTAAAAAAACTACAGCCCAGAAAAGCCAGATAAATCCTGCATTAAGTGGTGCTGGTAGTTTTCCAAAATGTTCATTTTTTCAATTTACTTTGATAAATCTATTTTTGGTTGAACAACTTGAAAAGAACCTTATCAATACGATAATTGAAGCTTTTATGTTGGCTATCATTCTATACTAATGCATCATCTATTTCCAAAATAAAAATTGAAAAAGTATGGTGCTCTTTCATTCTCTTTTGTTTTTCCACAGCACGGCTGGTGGGTGTGCGGATTTTTCCTCGGCATTTCATGGTGCGCGGCCTTAACTCCTATTTGCGTGAAACTTTGGCGCGCATACAGCAGGAGAATTAGGGCACATGAAGCTATGACGCTTGCTAACTTGGGCTCCGGGTTAGTACAAGTTTTGCTTAGAACTGCTCCATTTAAATGTTATGTAACGAGACTGTTTCTGTGACGGTTTGTAGGTCAATAAACGTCTTGACGTCTGTCTTGTACATTAGGTTCGGAACTTGACTAGAAGTAGTTTGTACTAGTTCATTAAAGGGATCCGTTGGACGTAGATACTGTTTTGTTTTCGATAATAACATTTGCGGTTTTGAAGGACTAGTCTTTTTGTTTTTTCATTTAGACTTGGACATTTTATCTTTTTAATTAGAAACCACTATTTTTACAGACAACAAGAGACGCCGACGACAGCATTGTGTGATGATAATAGCACTTGGAATACACCTGGGTAAGAAAAAATTATATACATATTTTGGAATAGCTTAGGGTATATTATGAAGTGGCGATTTTCAGATAGATGCCAAAAATATTTCTCCACTGTAGCTAATACGAGTATACTCATAAATATAAGTAAATTCTTCAACCGATTTCACATCCCTATACAATACTTCCATTTGTCAAGATAAACGTGAAAATAAATAATATTGCATACCTACCTACCTAAAATATATTTTCGAAGCGCCTTCTTGTTTGACCACACCGACATTTAGGAGAAAATTTCGTCGCCTTTCCATGATAAGCGATGATCGATGTGTTTGTATAACATCTACTGAATGTCTCTTGAAATTTGAGCACATCCAGACCTTTTACTAACGGTCAGATTGGTCAGTATACTAAATCAATATAAAGTAGGTTTACCTTTAAAAGTCTTGTAAGCTCCGCTTGTCTCCACAAACAGTTCAGATCGAACTCAATTTATTTTTTTGTTATCACTAGGGTCAGAGATGGACTAATTATTTCACTCATGCTTATTTTACAGGGCTCCTGCTCCCCCACCAAGAAATGACAGCTGGTGAAGCATGATCTACTTACGGATGAAGAGCTTTAACAGCACAAAATATGGAATAAGATAATGTCCATATTGACTAAAATGTCCCTCATGTCATTTAGTCTCTGCAACACCATAAGGTTGACTGACCCAGAATTCCTCGGTCGCCCGGTCGTCCAGGCATACCACCTTAGTGCAACAGTGTATAAAAGTATGAATAAATAAATTATATACAAAAGTTTTCTACATTAATCTACATGTCCAAGATTTTTTTCCAGAAGGTTTTAATTTTCTTTTTTCACCAGAATTAATTCATTTAAAGTAAGTTAACTTGGTTTGAAATGTAGACTTAGGTAAGATAATTATAAGATTTTTACGAATTCATTTCTGTAATATAGTCATTAAAATTAAGTTTAATCATATTTGCTTTATGTTTCAATAAAAAATATAATCATATTGAAGAAAATCTCTGTTTATTTTTCTAATATAAACAATGAAAGAAATCGTAAAAGGTATATAAAAGGTATTCTTTATAACAAAACATCTTAACAAGGAGAGATGATTTCAAGCTCCTTGTGATCATAGTCTTCACTACTAGTCACCAATAATATTTCATGTCTTTGACACACAGTCACATAAAATTTATGATTCCCAGATTGACTTGATCTACATATTCGACGAAATATACTCTCATTAAAGTGAACGTACAGTATATTGGCATAAACTAATGACGTGTGACCCAAATGCCTGTTTTATGTACTTTATGGTTCAATTTAAATTGCCGTTCATAGCCCAGCTTAATTATGAATAAATAGACCGATTGACTATATGTTAAGGTACTCAGTAAAAATTAAATCTAAAAAAACGTATCTTTAAATTATTTGTACTATTGTCAGTAATGTACTTTCTTGAAATAATGTATAAACTTACTAACCAGAGCGCTTTATGTAAAGACATTTAGTCAATGAAACAGCAACATATTGTTACACAAAAATATGTAACAATCATCATTTTAACAACATAAAATAAAAACAAAGGCAAACATAATTAAAATTGATCAACTTAACAAAGTAACCGACGCGGTAGTAACAAGTTTAACGGAAACAGGAAGGCGTAAACATCGTAAACACACGCTTGACTTATAAGTTAACTGTTTACCAATTACTCTTAAAGAACACATACAATTAACTGAACCTCTTTGACAACGAACATAACAAAAATAGACCTTACTGCTTTCAAAATAAGGACGCTGTGTACTTAAATGTGTGACCACTTGTGTTCTTCGCTGTACAACATTTAATTGATGTTTTCAATAATTCGCAAGGCCGGTACAAACTTCAGAAAATGTTTTTAAAGATATAAATCTTGGAACGCAAATTACTAAATCAACGAGATTCTTTAAATGGATATTTTTACCTTTAATTTACGAACTTCTACAAATACGTTTTCGTTTGTGAAGCTAAACTCAAAAACAGAAAACTAATGTCCATTTTTTTTTTTTTTTTTTTTCAGACATCTTACTAATATTATATAGGACCTATTTTTTACTGCTTCTGTATGAATATGTATTAGTTCATAGTTTAGATTGTGAACACTACATTCTATAATTAATGCCTTAAGCCCCAAAATATGGGTATGTGACAGGCATGACAGTTTATTTTGTGGCGTTCATTGCCATAAAAAATGGTAAACAAGTATGGCGGATCGCCAAAGTCTTTGAGCATACTACCGGTATTTGTTTACGCGCAATATGTAGCAGATTGATCACAGGTATAAATTATGTGCATACGTCAAAGCTTCCGTAGGGCGGTTACTTTTAACGTAAATCATAGGTTAGAACATTTGTTCGTCACGCCTAATAAAGGGCATTCACCTGAATTGATTTGTACATATTTTCCTTTCCTGTCTATCATGTCAGTAATGCCAGCCAAAAATCAACCTTATTGTCTAAATACATCTTTTTATACCCACCTAAGTTTTCATACAAAAGTTCTTTATAAGACACATATATTTACAAAATTCTTTAAATCACAATATTGTTCATAAAACTTCGTAAGGAGAACCGTACGTAATTGAGTTATTTACCCATGTAAGCCTATTGTATGGGACTCCTCAAACAAAGTACATTTATTACATTCTCCTTACGCAAATAAACACGCTTTATCAAAACAAAGCCAGTGACATTTGAAATGACTATCATAAATTAGAAGAACACAGCCACTCTGGTTTAAAGCACTCATAAAACAAATACATTTTAGCTGAATAGAATATTATGTGTTCAAGTTAATGTTTGAGTCAAGCACTTTCTAGATCAACTGGGGACAAACTAGAAGATAAATACGTCTCACTAATATAGCAAGCGAACTTTAATATTATATTTTGATTGAGATACGCATTCGCAACTGTGAACTACTTCAATGATTAATATCACATTAATTATTCCATCAAAATGTCACTTGTTTTAAGTATTAAGAAAGGACGATAAGATTCAACTAGGCGTGGTGTCGCAAAGCAAAAATAAATCAATTATAATTCAAATAAAAAAACCCAATCAGCTAAACCAGAACGCTTAAAAGGATTAAATTCAACATGCAAATGTGTACAATTAGGTGGGTTTCGCAAGTTCCGATGTAATGATCCATCGAGCCACTGTCGGCCGCTTAACATTTCGTTTGGCCTTAAACGTTGCGACATATATGGAGATCACATCTGATCTTATTGTTGGCAAGATATAGAGCGATAGGTTTCGGATTATAGATCGGAAGGTCGCATTGTGTGTTTAGGGATGAAAATATATTAGAAAGGTTTTTACCGTTTATATTAAATATGTTTCATCTTGAAGGGATTGAGCAAATACATCGCGGTAAATATTTTTTGAATTGGTTATTTACGGAATGTCATGTACAGAAATTAACTAAGTGTATCAAAGAAACTGTTTTATTTGTCAGAATCTGTGCATGTGGAGTTATATAGTATA
This sequence comes from Autographa gamma, assembly GCA_905146925.1. Lineage (NCBI taxonomy): Eukaryota > Metazoa > Arthropoda > Insecta > Lepidoptera > Noctuidae > Autographa > Autographa gamma. The sequence goes on from LR989858.1 coordinate 8,072,957, forward strand.
TAACCATGCATATTATGCATGGTTATATATTAATACAGCATAATACGGGGATCATGGTTACTTTTTATTACAAGTATATGATGACAGAAAAATACAAAATTTCATGATTGTATCGTAATTGCACTGAACTTGTTCAATGAAATGTAAATGCTATCATGCGAATACGAATTCAATTATTCATAACTTCTCATTTTTATATTAATCTGATATTTCGAAAAAATCTCGCCTCAGGGCCTCAAATAAATTATTAAGTTATTTGTAATAATTTAATATTATTTTTAATTAAATTGCAAGAATATCTCATATCAATAGCTTTTATTAACAAGGTATAATACGGGTAATGTCGGCACTGTCCCCCAAAGAATTGCCTGTACACATTACCCTAATACAAATTGAACTCTACATGCAAATAAATAGGGTAGCATTTACATTGCCAAGATCCCTAGTACAAATTGTCTGTTGTGCATAAAGGTACTGACATTTAACTTAGCACAACTGTACTCTAGTCTACTGTAGTCTATCATGATTTATGATATCTTTTATCTTAAACACGACTGTTAAGAGCTAAATAACAATTAATTAACTGTTCGACTAACTGCACGTGTGTTGTTATTATTGAATGATTGAACTGAATCTAGCTCTTAACTGTAATTAGCGAATGAGGTCACACTTAAGCTATAATACGAGAATAAGGTGAATGATAAACGGTACAGATTTTAGTCACAAAGACCTAACAGACAAACTGCAAGCTTTTCTGGTCTAGACTCTCAACAAGACGCTTCATGTATCATGGTCGTACAATTAAGCACGTACCGTTTGTAGTAGGGAATCGCATAACCATCGACGTATGATATGCATAGACTGCTACTATCGCTAGGTTCCCCTTGTGCCAAGCGAGAGCAGTTTTTAGTCTGATCCTAGTACATTTCGTTTTTCATTTAAGTTAATTTTCCGCAACGAGAAACTTATATAAAAAATATCGATGGTTTTGACATTGTTAAGATAATATTAGTGTTTTAGATTTTTTTTTTAAAACGGCAAGCTCCATCTTCATACATAATTCACGACAACACTTGTTCACACTAGTGCTTACGGTTTAAACTGATAGGCTTACTCTATAGTTTCAAATGCAACCTCGTTGCGCATAACGCATTCAATGGGCAATGGCAGATGATTGGTAATATTACCTTTCGTGATCAATATTTGACCGATATAATATGCCAAAAAACCATGCTTCATGCTAAGGATTAGCAACCAAGAGAGTACAAATCATAGTGCTATAACTTATCGCCTTCTTTCAGACAGTCTAAAAAATACATAGTTATGTTTATTTACAGTTCTTAGACCACGCTCCTTTATACTTCTGCTAACGCGAAGAGAAAATAGGCACTATAACTAGATTAAGTGTCAAAACACACAGTCATACATCCACAAACAACCCACACACAATCATACAATGTAAATACAAACAGTTATACATTAGTTACGAAAGCAATGAATACGTTTGAATGTTAATGGCATTAAGTATGTTCTCGTTCCACTACTTTACATAATAAGATTACCTATGTAGGATGTCCAGACAGGTCTTTGAATTCAGTTGACCCACTTTGTTCAAGTGTCGCAAAGATATTTGATATCTAGATTATAAATGACACATTTTATTAGCTTGAAGTAGAGTAAATTCTAATGTTTCATGTTTATTGAACGAGTAGCTAATTTTATGTTTTTTTAAACCTGTATGTTTTGATGTTAGCGACATTTGTGAGGACATGTTATTAAAGTTTGTTGCACATTTCAACGGTATTACATCAAAATATTTTAATTTCTATCTCTTGAAATTAATATTCGTTAATGGCCGGTTGCAGTAACATAAATATGGTACCATTTATCACTATACTTCAACACATACATTTAGAACAAACTCATCCTATTAAGCATGTGTCATAGTCTCTGAGTACTCATACGTGAAAACAGAAATCATCAAAATAAATATACCAAAAAAATGTTTCCGTATACATATTTTTCTTAATAATGTCGCCTGATCCGATGTTTCCGTGTACATATTTTTCTTTATAATATCGCTTGATCCGCTTGACTTCAAAGTTATAAGCATGTATTACATATTTAAGTTTGACGGTAACTAGTACTGAACGCCTACAAGCGATCACGATCGGAGTTCCGTACCATATTGAGATGAATATGACCAGTCTCTCCATAAATGTAACATAAAACACAGGTTTTAATATTATTAATATGAAAATGTTTTTGGTCTTCAACCAAAATCCGGTAGTTCAAGGCTAAAAATAAATTTGTTGAGATTAAAAGACTTTGAATTTATTTTTAATAACAGAATTTTTTGATTATGTACTTTGTTTATTTTTGTAAATGCGCTTACATTTCATGTTTGTTTAAAAAATAATATGTAAAAAAAAATTAAGAGCCAGCATTAACTTGTGCGTGAAATAAAATATTTTCCTGCCTCCCTTTCTTTCTTCCAATTTTCTCGGCCTTGAGCTGTCGTTGTCAATGATTTAAAATATAGTGATTATAAAATATTTATCTAGTACCTTCTACCTATTTTGGATAGCATTAATTATCGTAAATATTTTGATAGATAAAAAAATAGCCTCTCTACAAAGTATTATGTGCTGACGCTACACAGAAAGAAGTTCAACATTTCGCAATCGGCCGCCTGATTATCTCACCTTGGCACAGAATTCTTACAATAGTTAATTAAGTACGACTAAAAACCACATAAGTACAGTGTAATATAATCACATGATGTACCTTGTTTGTGTAAATGGGTTTTTATGTTAGTCAAAATTAAATCGTTCGTCCTCGAAACTTTGCAGAAAATAATCGCTTGGATTTTAATTCGAATTTTGTCCTAGAAAAGCGATATTTTTACAATACATGTGAGCTTTTCCAACTTAAGCGTAACTTTTCCACGGGCGCTTTACCTCTTCTATTATAATTATTAGAAAATATGTCTAGAATTCGCCTCCAACATAGCTTGAAAAAAGGCAAAAAATATACATTTTTGTCATACATGTACTGAGATGGAAATTGACAAGACGTAATCTTAAACATAATTAAAACAATACAATACGGTACTGTAAAGGGTGTGTTTTTATCACGTGCAAATGTATCACGATGTATAATTTATTGGCTGGCAATCGTGCGGTAGCCGATAAAGATATTGTGGGATATTTATGGTGCTTTTACTGTTCAGTAGAACAATGTGACTTATGTGTTTGTAGCTTTTAGTTCTACTATACAGTAGAACTATTGTTCTTTTAACATGAAAAACCTTATGAAACTCCTCTTGTTTAAGAAACTCTATATTTATGTATTTTTTCCAAACTTCGACTGACAAGTTATCATTTGTTTTGAACCAGAAGCCTTTCCACACCCTGCATCAAAATACCGTCTAGGATTTTGCTTTCAGCACCAACAAAAACAACGAAAATCAGAATATAATTCATGTCACCTTTATTTACCAAACCCAATTATAAGGTCACAACAAAGTTACTACTAATAAAAATAAAAGGAAAGATCAACGACCGCTACAAATAAAAAAGAAAACAATAATAAAGATGTTTGTAAAACCTTGAACTAATGCCTTATTGACACGCTTGTGCTCAGTAACAGTGACGCTGAGTCGGTGACGGCCAGACTCGTCTGCCGCGAACATTCATCATACAATAGGTAGATGTGGCATCTTTCTTAATAAGGATGAGTTTTCTCGTTATATGAATATGTGTAATCGCCAACTTTCATGAGAAGAATTCATAATGGTTATATGGAGAAGGTTTGAGTGTTTTTTGGTAGTCTAGCTTTAGTTATAGGTTTGACAATAATTATCGTCATTAAATAAGAAAAACAATAATGAAGACAAAATAAAAACATTATTATAACTCTATAGCAAAAACCAAGTCTTGCAACATGAAATGTTCTGAACTGTGAATGTTAACTCATTAACTAATGTATTATGTTGCAGCATTTCTTCACATAGTTACTGATATTACTGATATAACGCTAACTTCAAACATAAATAAAACATAAACTACAAACTCCTTTCTTTATCGGTTGGTCAACTTCGACGCAAGGATAGGCAATTCATAAAAATGCTAATATTTGAAAACTGATTGCAGCAATCCAGTCCAGTAAATTGTAGTTATTACTTCTCATGTTTAAACGTTTGAACCAATTATTGAATGCAAAACGCTCGGTTAAAGTCGACCACAAGTTTGTGGTAGCACTTTTACTTAGGTACTTATTTTAACTCGAATTTAATTAATTACCTATTGAGACACCGTAACTGTGTAAAGACGACTGTACAACTATTTTATTTCTCTTATTTTTTATATTACATGCAATCCCTGTGTCCCTTGTTTATAAACAACACTGTTGAATAGATTTTCAAAATCACCAAAAGACTTCTAAAACTTTACACTTGGTCTGTTAAACCTCTACATTTTTACTTTAGAGATTCTGACACAACTCATTCTGCAACTAAACTTTTCACATATAAGAAAGTGCCACATCTGAATCTTCTAAGCTTCAACATCCAACATATTATTTAAATCTGCGAAGACGAGTATGTAGGACATGGTCGGACCTATGACGTCACACTACGCTATCTGTGATCGACTCGTGCGCATCTCAGTGCATCTTGTTATGAATCATAGGTTGATGAACTTTATGTAGGTACAGGCTGTAAGATTATGAATGGATGCGTTTTTATTTTAGTATTGTGTTTTGACATTTGTTTTGGTTATGAATTAAAGTTCTTTTTAAATTGATTGTTTCACCTGTGACACCTACAAAAAGAATATAACTTATTTGCAAATGTATTTTGATTATATAAATTAGTAATTGATGAAACTTTTTAATGAAAAATACTAAGTAGGTAACGTATATTTTTACAAGCTAGTGTGTTAAAAACATTTTTAAAGACAAAAGCGTTTACATAAAATCTATGTCAACGAACACTAGACACTACGCAGTTTTAAAGTTGCAGTTAAAATATTTTGTAAGCTCACTTATCTAAAATCGCTTGAAAGTGCGTTACTAAAATATAGGCTGCACTAAAATCAGATACCTATATTTTTAGTCAAGTATTGCCTAACTGCGTCTGCCGAGCCTGACCTTTCACCACGAACGTCCATTCAGCGATCTAGATTCCCACCTAGATAGATATTCTAGATAAACTCATGTACGTTTGCGAAACATAAATCGATATACGCTAAAGAATTCTCGATGTTACAAAAAGTATCGATATCTCGTTAATTAGCCGTCTCGTTTGATAGAGCTATAAATACCGACACTGGATGTTTTTGTGTTTGAAAATAAACGAAGTTAAGGAATTGGGTTATTATGCTTGTAAATGAAGAAAAAATATTGTGAATAAAAGATTTGTTTATTGTTGAATACAAACTAGAGGGAGAGAACTATTAGAATAAGAATCACTAATGTTATTATTTTTTTTTTAATAACCTTTCATGTGTCCCACTGCTGGGCAAAGGTCTCCCCCAATTTGCTCCAAGCTGTTCTGTCTGGAGCCATCTCCCACCAACCCGGCAGATAGCGATCGATGACATCGCGCCAGCGTCTTTTCGGCCTACCCCGTTTTCGAGTGCCGGCTCTAGGTACCCACTCGTTGCAAGTTTCGCCCATCTATCCGGCCCCATGCGACTCAAATGACCACTAAAATAAAGTAATCAAAATATCCTACCCTTTTTTTGTACAAAAATAAGTAAAAAAAGGAGTAAAACTATAATAAATAAATAATACAAAATCCTGTATTAATGGAGAGCTAAAAAGCCAAATTATCACTAACCAAGCAAGCTAATTTTTGTTGCTATGTAAATCTGTACATATTATATTATTACTTAACATAAAGTTCATAAATCAGGTACATATTTCGACCAACTATGTAGGTACATAGTTGGACTAAACATGAATTAAATCACAAGGAGTCATATCTCACACGACCAGATATATAATTAATTCGCCATTTAAAATGCCTATAAACTGCATTGGTTTCGAAATGAGTGCGTATGACTAAACCCGCCCAGACATGGGTATATAGTTCCTAATATAATTATACTAGTACCAAACATTACTTGCAGATAAATAATCTGATTTGTATTGAAGTAGAATATTATAAATCTACTGCAACGGTTGGCGATTGACATCGAAGTCACGCCAATGACTTGAAAAAATTGTGCTTGTGCAAATATTTGATCAAAATATTCTAGAAGTATTTTGAGTAGTTTCGAAAGCGTACGTCAGAACAACGATAGTACTTAACTACATAAACGCCGTGTCCTGTTTTTAACCGACTTTCAAAGGTAGAGGTCCTTAATAAGATGAAGATCGTTCGTCTTGTTTATTACAAGATAAATCCGGCAATTAATGATTAGTTTCAAAAATTTTTTTTTCACCTCCAGTACCCCAGGAGTGGTCCCATAAGAATTTAATTCAAGTTTCTTTGTAATTATTCATGAAAACAACAGATCAAGTTCTAGTATTATTAGAGAAAATAATTTCCCTTTTTTTAAGTACAAGATTTTGCTGTAAAACTGCTACCTAGCAACAATACAAAGACGAACAACAGCTTTATAGCGATAGATTAAGCGGAGTGATTAAAGTAGACGAGGTAAGCTAGACTTCTGTAAGGATTAGCATCTCAAGTAGAGTGAAGGAAGTTCATTGCCCTGCAATAACATGGAATTGAATACGAATTGATGATTTGTAAGCAGGTACTTCTATAAAAACGTAATATGCAGAACGATGCGCTTTACCCAACCAAGTAGTTTTAAGAACTTGTAGGGCGAATACTTACTTGGTTATAATCTATTCAAAAATACATTTTAGAGTTTTTATACTCGTATAGTTACCGGCTACATTTGCGTGGATGATAGTGTCACTAAATAGATCAGTAACTGACAGAATATTTTGTTACAGTATATTCAGTCCATATTTGGTTACAATATTTGACCAATTACATACCTGTAAAAGAAAAGCACATCACTTTTATTTTTTTATTAGTTTAAAAGCAAATATTTAAACTGGTCGGTATGATTTGTAACAGAATTCGTTGTGAAAGTCCACAACAGAACAATACAAAATAATATAGGTAGCAATAAAAAATACCTACCAGAATTAACATGCAGGCCAACATAAATGTAAATAATTTAAATATTACAATCATTTGTCTGTTCTAGAAGTAAATAAGGATCATTTTAAATGCGTTAGAAATTAACCGCGTTTGAACATCTAAAACAAATTGTAACTCTCTGCGCAACTCGTAATGTGATACTAAACATAATTAAAATAAAACTAAATGACCCAGCCTTCATACTAATTGCACTAATGAGTTTATAAGTGTTTTCACATAATAATATTAAAAAATACCATAACTGTGAGAAATAATTCATGTATAACACATAGTGGCTTATCATTATGTAAGCCAAATAAGGCCGGGTCACTTTTAGAGTGACTCAGGCAATTTCTGTTCACAATTCGCGGGTACCCAAAATAGGGGACTACGCAATGACTTAGGCCAAAAATGGACCTCATTTGTTAAACATTTTGCACGTTTTGTAAGTGTTAAAGTTCTTTCTTTTGTAATCTTTTGAGGTAAGCATTGACCCAGAACATTAGCGTTACTGTTCGTGAGTTTTTTGTTGGACCAAAGTTTTCATAAAAGGTATACCGAAGGAGGATGGAAAATTTCATGCTCCATTTTTACTGTTTGCTAGTTAACCTTATAAATTTAGAAGCTGAAAGGTTTCATCGGGGATGATCGAGGTATAAGTAGTTGGGCATGCTACACAGTTTTTAATATTGAACGAATGTGTCTTGTGTTAGTCTATTAAAGGCTCTCTCCGAAATATTTGTCTTCAAATCGCTAAAGACAAATTCATGAAGCTTTTTCCCCTCGATGAAACACAACTACGGAAATATACCATTTACCAAGACTTACTTGTTCCGGAAATCAACCTCAATATATCTAGTTAATACCAGTGTGATTAATTTCATTCTAAATCAGCTGTTTCTCACAGTTGCGTACTCAAAAGTAAATCGTCGAGTGAATCACTCACCGAGTTAATTGCTATAATTTTTCTTACTAATTGCATGGAGATTTTGCAATGAATAACGACGTCGAAACTAGGTGTTCATACGTTCAAAGGACGAACTGTGCTAGTTTTGATTTGACTAATTAATTAATTTGTATGTAAGTACCTCCAATTAAGCTTCATACAATGTGGTAAGATCGACAAAAGGTAGCTGCAGATAGGCGCCTCACGAAAACCAACTTTTTCGCTTGCTTACCGAACTTGGCAAAGATGCCCTGACTAAGAACACACGTTTATCCCATATAAGTGTTCCACTGACTATTACACTTCACTATCCGTGAAGGCAAATAACGTGTTGTAGTTAATTTTTTACTCAAGAGTTCTTAAACGCGCAAACACAACTGCATGCAGTTTTAGAAGCTAATCTTGTCTAGACCTTAAATATTAGAACCTGAGAGCAGAGATATAAATGGTAATCCGTACCAAACGACAAGAAAATAAGCATTCAGCTAACAGGCTACCTCACGGTTGAGATCAAAATTTTAAGCATTTCCTTAAAGGTTAGATTTCGAGAGAACCGTTTTCCGGCCCTCTGTAGGTACTAGCAGTTTAAATATATGAACTAAGTATAAAGGTACTTCAGTGAAACCCAGGTGAGTATACTCGCGCGAACAAATTGTATAACTGCAACAAAATAAAACTAACTTCACAATACATTTCCAGTTTTCATTCGACGTTTCTCTCTCCTTGCTCGTTAAACTTTTCAGACTTAAAGTCTAACATACGTTGGAGATAGAATTTCAAAGAATATGTCGTTTTATTTTAGTGATTTTCTAACTAGATTAAACAGTTAGGTCTTTAAAACTCTTATAGCTCTACAACTGAGAGAGGCTGCGTTTAAAAATTGAAGAATTAATCATGTTTGTAGGCTCTACATACCTACGTACTGAAATGTGTAGAAGGTGAATAATGTGCTTTAGAACATAATTGTTAGGGAAATGAGAAATATCAATTAAGAAGTTAATATTCGTAAACGTTATTTTACTTTCAAAATAAAAAAATCAAAGATTGCCTAAATTTAAAAGTGATGGCTGCTATACCAAACATTCTTTTCATCAGTCTTAACAAAAGCTTCATAAATCTTTAGAATTAAGTTCAGGAGTTTAGCAAGACTGGGAAACGAAAAAGAACTCTCTCACTGAAAATTGACGCTATCTCAACCAATCATACAACTAAATGCAGCATTCGTCCAAATCTCGTTCAGCAACAACAAACCGTATTGCTTTAGTTAAGGATTCTCTTGTGGGATCCGATCGTTAATTGTTTGCGGATCGACGTCAGCTCGTTTGACGTTCCCTGTCTGCAAACTGGCTGCTGTGGCATGAACTACCTGTCTACTAAATTTTGGCAACTATTTTCTCCTTAAATTGACGGAAGGTTGAAGTAAAACCCAAAAAAATGAAATACATGCATGTGATCAACTTGCATATTTCACAGTACAAGACTAAGTGATGTAATGAAAACTTTTTGAAGCAAAGGACATAGCCCCAAAATTGTGTGTCAAAAAATATCAATAAAAATATTTTTATTTCAGGACTGCCTTTTTAAGCTTTTCTAAAACGTTAAAATACCTTCTCTAGATGCCGGTTCCAAAATGTAATATACTGGAATGGATTCAATGGAGATGAACCGGCAAGAAAATCCATATGTGATGGAACTGCCCTGTGGTTAATATATACAAAGCATTATAAACAAATCTTTAGATCAGAAAAGCTCAAAAATATATTTAAAAGAACAGCTTAGTATATAAGGACAATAAGTGACGCCAAACGGACCCATAAGAGTTATCAACATAATTTCACATGGAAATTTGTTGCAAAACGGAAATCTATTATCTCTTCCCATATTTTTATGGGACATTTATTTAATAATTAATAAAACATACTATATTACAATTAAAAATTAAACTTAAGATATTTACAATAGGTAATAAAAAAAAACTAAGCCTACACAGTACATAAGAAAAAATATAATATTAAATATTTATGGGACTAAAAATAATATCTGACTTCCTGATCCTTCTTTGAAAGGATCATTTTTCTACGAATTTGTGCTTGGTAGCATGAATGTTCTGAATCAAGACTTGCTTTTAATGCAAATTACCCAGTTTACCTTATCCAAATTACTTTGTTCGTCCATTGTTTAAGAGGAGAATGTATAGAGGCCGAATTTTGGAAATTTCTAGAAACTGCTATATCAGATTTTATGCGCTCATAGTGCTCATAAAGATTAGAGGCTGAGGAAATTTAGTATCGTTAAAGCTTTCGCAACTAACCAAAATTTATGTTGTGATAGATAATGTGAGGCACAAAATACTGTGGAGAGAATTAAGACAAAGTAAAGTTGAACATCAGAAGATTAACTCTTTTAAACTGCTACTTCTGCTTTAATTTTTATTTGTTAGTGGTGTTTTATTTATTCAGTTGGATGTTGCATCTTCGTCCATAGTCGGAAACGTCCCTTATCTTTACTTCCTAGATATAGGTTATGCAATAATTAGTTAATGGTGATGTTTATAAAAATATGGTAAGTAGGTATTACGGTACGGTATAATATTAGATTGCTAGTTGTGGAGGCTAAAACTAATATTTTCTACCAAATTGTAATTCGATCTCATCTTGTGGTCCTTGTATCAGAATACATCTCACGATCACCGGCCACGTTTGCGATTCAACCAATTAATTATAAATCGATTTAATTGAATAATTGGATTTTCAATTAAGGTCATACAAAAGGCCTGGCTAAATTTTGAGGCTCCAACAGCCAACTAATGGAAAGAAAACGTTTGCTTAAAATCGAAATTGCTCAAACCTAAATATAGTTGAAAAACTTTTGATTTGCGTTTACTCTATCAGCAAAGTTTTAACGAAGGCTGCTTGTTATTATTGAAACTTAGATTACGTTGGTACATAATGAAAAAATATATAATAATTCTAGATTTTTATTCTGACAGTTATGATATCGTAATCTAGTTTTATCGATTGATTGTAATCGATAACGGACAGTCGACCTTTACTTGATAAAGGAATCGTGATTAATATTCTAAATCGAATAAGACTCAATATCAAGTTTTTAATCTTAAAATAAAGGTCAAAAGGCCGTGGACACATCCTGTTAACTAATGACACTGTTTAAACAACTACATAGACTACCTAGCAAGCTATCGAAATATCTAGCATTTCATTGCAAATAATCTTAACATACTGTGAAGAGAAAAATGAACCAAATCCACGCACCTTGAACCACTTACTTTACATTCTTAGAACAGCACACAACAAGTATTTAAAACAAACAGTTACACACTAGGGGTGTAGCAATATCGCGAACTATCATGTTTTGACGACTCTATCAAGGTAACATCACTATCGTAACATCAACACGACGAGCTATTAATATCACCATGAGAGCTCATTTTTCTTGAATATGGAACAAGGTGACTTTACACTTGAAGTTCAACCACATTGTGCCTATGTGCTTATGAGATTTGATTTTGGCAGTATAATCATATTTCCTTTGCCTTACTTTATATGTTTTGTGATTGACAGCTTTTGTTTTCTTATTTTTTTGACAGTTATGTGTCAATATATTAAAACTCTTTGGAGTCTTGGTTATATTTGTTTTTAATTTGATTTTCAACTATTTTTAAGAACCAAAGTGCAGTTTTTCGGCCAGTAATAGGTGATCGATGTTCGTTTGTTTTTTTATTTTTCTTTATCAACTTGTATGTTTGCATGTTTGTGAATCTGTATAAAGTGTGTTGACAGAATTCACTACGAAGCGGTAACATCATGTTTTTCTAATGAAGTAGAGATTTGTATCTAAAGTGTGAGTTTATGGTAATTAACGCTACTGTGTCTCTTTTTAACGCTGGTAAATTAGGATAAATGTGTTTTTATTAAGTTTGTTATGATTTTGAATACTGTTTGAAGAGGCCGAATAAATTCAGAGCAAATTAATAAACAGAATAAAGATGGCATAACCTTGGACAAGTAGGTAACAAGATCTGATATAAAGTATCATAAATAAATAATAATTGTTTAAACATTTTCGAGTGCCAAATGCAATTATTTATTCGCACTATTTTTATTTTATCTTTTATCTGACTGTCTCAATGAAAACTAGAAAAGTGTGGTTAACACACAGTCGTAATACATCGTAACGCTTAAGATGTACAGTTGCGTACAATCGTGTAACGTGCATAAATTAAAATAACAAGTACACTCACCACTAAGTGTGAATAAATTAATCTGGTTTCGTATTTTAAATGACTAATTTGTTGATGTGAAATGTTAATTATTTTGTACCTTCGCTTTTTCGTTTAAATTAATTATCACGATTGCAGATCTAGTTTACTTAAAAATAGATGAATGATAATGATTTATTTACGGTCTTACGGTTTTTTTCTTACTTCTGATTCAGTAATAAAAAAACTTAATGTTTCAGGCTAAATGAAAATAATATTAGTCGTATGTATAAATTGTAGATAAAAAAAATATTTGCCTTCTTTGCGTTCTAACCGATCGACAACTGACCGCTTTATTAGTAGGTACAGTATATATTTTCAGAAAAAGTATTTATTTAAATAATTAATTTACTTTGTATTCACCAGTACAAAACATAATTGATAACCTTAACGATGCGTGTAGACGTCAGTTTCGAAACATTTGTTTCATTGAGTGTCCGACTGTGCGCCTGACCACGCCCGGTGATTATGACAAATTACACTATTGTCTTCGACTGTACTTGAACTTCGATATTATGTGATTTATGGATGTGTTTTTATTTTTACAAGCTTTGATTTACTGGCTATGTATGTGTGTTTGTTTGAAACAACTCTTGCAAGCTATGTGTGTATCAGTTTTAAAATAATGCCAACTTATGATTAACTCTGGGTGCTTTACATGTCTAATAAAAAATCTTCCGGGTGTAAACTATCTATTGCTAATACTTGTCGTTCTTCCGCTTCCTGCTTAGGTTCACTTCCCAGTTCAAATACGACAAATGGTCCTCTCGTCTTCCTTGCAATTCAAATGTACGACAATGTCTGCCCAAAGTTTTTTGGCCATAGTAACCACAATTATTATAGGTATTTATATTTTCTTTAGACAATTTTCCTTTGTCGGTGTGAAACGCTGATAACTCCAACCTACGCCGAGGAATGTCAGACTTGCACCGACTTCAAACGCCCCGGTCCCGTCCTTGTTTTGTAAGACCTGTGGGGTCGTTCATACAAGTTCTACACAGCTTTGCCAGGCTTCGGTTTTTACTGAACCATTCCAGAAGGGTAGCTGGTGCTAATAGCTACTTTTTTTCCAACAAAAAAAAAGTTACCCTGATTCTGCGCCTTATATTTTTGAAGTAAGGTCAATGATAAACCATTGTACTATGTCAACTCTATGTTAAGACTTGAGGCTTATAAAATGTAACTAGATTCTCCTAAACCTGCCATGACTAATTTACTATAGGCCTTATTCCCAAACAACCGTAACTAATTATATAATTAAACGAAATAACCTCGTTATTAACAATAAAACCGGTCAAGTACAAGTATATAAATTCCGACCTATGATACTCGTACCTTGAATATCAACTGTTACATAAACATCGAATTACAAAGGTTTTTGAACGAATAAACTGGTTTTAATATTTGCAATACTTACTTTCATTGCATCAATTTTGTTTACAAAATTGTCTTACGTTTCGTTTCTTATAATTAAATGTCATTTTTAACTGCACTGTTTTTGGCGTCAATTTCTAGCTAAACTTTTTAAATCACTATAAAATTACTAAGTTTCGTCTGGAATATGACACCAAAAGTTAGGTTAAAATTTTAAGAAGAGTCCTAAATATCAAACTTTTAACTATCCTTAAAAAAGTACTGTATCTAGTAAGTTTATAAAAAAGGTTTCATATTTTATCCAAAAATAACGTTAATCACTTTAAGTATCATTGATCTGACCTTCGGGTATTTCAAGATCAGTAAGATCCTATAGTTATTATATATACATCATTAAAAGAGTCTCCATGTAATGTAGTCACTAACCAAAAGACTAGCAACAAAACATGACTCTCTTTCATCTGTTTAATGCAATGTAATAAGGATTGTATCACCCTTTAATTAATTGTAAGAATGGATCAAATTACACAAGACAAGACACTGTTAATCTGTTTCATATTATACAAAAGCAAGAGCTCATCTTGAGTGTAATAAAAACGCTTGCACAAGCCAAGATCGTTGAATGGTCTGTTAGTGCAACGTTAGTCCTAAGATTTTAACTTTATGTAACTCATTTTTTTGCTAAAGAGCTGTTTATGTTGCTCATTGTAATTTGAACCTAATAGTTCCATAAAATAATAGTCCTAACTATTGGATCCTATCTATTGACGAGACACTTGATATTTTCCATAAAAATGTATATCCTTACTTAAATTGTGTTTTGAGCTGTCTCTACTTTAGTAATAGACATATATTTTAAGACCTCAGGCAATTGCAAATGTTCCCCACAAATACAATTATTTTTTGTTTATAATATGCGACCCATCCTTAATTAAATGCATTGTTAAGAAAACATTCATCAGAAAGAAAGATTGCCGAACGAGGAAGGCCGTAACATAGCATAAATCCGCTTTATTACCGTAATGAGACAATGAAGTAATTACAACAATAATTGGTATTCTTATCGCTATTCGGTAATCTTATTAAGGAAACCATTGAATGGACTTGAACGATTTAAACAAGCACACAACATCTTAAGTGGAACAAATACAACGCAATTCATTCACTCTCGACTTTACTCACGTTAAAAACATATATATTATATACCATTTTTATGTTTACATCCCGATCATTTTTCGGTAAATACAACGAGAATTATGCGATATACTTAAAACAAACTGCAGGTGGACACTTTAAAAGCAATAAAAAGTTACTTACGCAGACCATTACGAAAGTATAAATACTCTTTTTATTGCGAATTATGGATATGACATTTTCTTTTATAATAAGCTCGAAACATGGAATAATAAAGTTTAAATTAATCTGTTTATTTTTAAGTCATGTTTTATTTTTAGCAGGTTGGTTGATTACCTTGTGGGTCTCGTGATCGCAAACGTGACCAGTACTTTATGTAACTATCGATCAGACAACTTGACATAAACTGGTCAGACAATATGTCTGCAAAGTGGTGACAAAAATACTAAAAACTAATGTTGTAGTTTTTAGTAATTTTAAACCAATTAAATAGTCATGAAATTCTGTACAAGCGAAAAAGCGGCAATAGTCGCAAAATAAAAGCGACAAGTTGCATTTGTAATAAAAATACCTCAGTAAAGGCTAAAAGCACAAGTACTTTAATGTTGTTTAATATGAACCCTAATGATAACCTTTTACATTACGAAATTTAATACTGTTTACAACTGCAGCATACAAGTACATTGACAAAAAATTTGCTCGAGTTGAAACTATAAAAATTAAATTACGCGTTCGAGTCACATTGACCCACATAGGTACTGGGAGGCCAGATAAAATGTCAACAGGACCTTTGCGATGAGAACCAGAGCACCTGCAGTGGCAAAGGTTATAAAACTCGATTTTACACATTCGATTACGGAATACTATCGATTCTATCGAGTTTGGATCGGACTTTTCTAATGAGTGACATTCGTCAAGCGGTGTCGTGCGAGTTTGTCTAAAATAGTCGCGAATTCATTGTTTTGTGAGTTTGAATTCCAATGTTCTATTCTAGTTTAGCAGTGACATGATATTAGAGAAAATATTAAAAAGATTTTATTTATTGGTCGTCGTAATGAAATACGAGGAACGTCACTGTAATATTACACAAGAATCTTTAAAGAAAAACGTAGTGGTTAAACTGAAATCCTATGAAAGGGTAATATTATAAACAGTGGATGACTTGTTCTCAGAACCCTATATGCACGAGTCAAACTCGCACTTGATTGGTCATTTACGAGTTGTAATTTAAATCTGTCAATGATGTTACTATGATCTTACGGATCACATCTATTTCGAAATCCACATGATATCATGACATTCAACTGACTCATTTAAGTTTGTACCAATTAACCATTAAAGCGCCTTAGGGCAAAGTATTAGTGTCCAAAATAATTAACATAGATTTAAATTAAACGGTCAATTTGACATAAAGTTTTATTGCCTTTTTAATAACAGATGACCAAGGCTTGCAATTTAATTAAAATAGCACGTGACATTGACTTATTTAATTAATGCGAATGAGCATTTGTAATACTTTTTAATTTAATGCGGGTTTACACTGGCATCCACTACACAGTGTAGGTATGCATCCTACTAGCTTAACATGTAAAAATATGTACCCACGCCTACCGACAAACCCTACGATTTTGTAGGGCCTATTTTTGTAGTTATATTTTATTTTAAGCAATTATTTTCGATAGGCCCAGACAGAGATGGCGAGACGAGCTGGACTTCTTTGATAAGGAGTGGATGACCACGGCCCGCAGAGGGAAATAGAAGGAGGCCTTTGCCCTACAGTGGGACAAAAATAGCTAGTAAAAAATTTTTTTTGAGTAAAGACCATGCTATACCATTCCATACACATACCCGTGTAGTTGATGTGTATATTTGAAGTCATGTTATCTCGATAAACCCCATTTAGAAACTTTTTATCGCTCACACAATCGGACCACCCTGTAATGAACTCGTCGAACTCAAAAGAGCATTAGCACCCAAAGTCAATAAATCACATAATAACAATGAACTATCATTCATATAAGGCCGTGTTCACACAAGTGTGTCGTCAAGTTTCCCCATCGTTGTAACTTATGGCTGACACCGGTCATTACGCCCTCTTTGATAAGTTCCCTTTATTCTGTGGCCCTATATAAGTTTTAGTGCCTCATATAATATCGTTATGTATGTTCAGGAAAATAGAAAAAGTCTCCTTATTATTCTTCTTAAAAAATGGGTGATGATGTCAAAATGATATTGGTATTTTGAGATGAATATAGAATAGAAGTTTGTCTATCGAATGTAAGTTATTTATATCTACCTATGGAGATAACAGGTGACTTTATGAAAATAGGTTATGGAAGAAAAAATATGTAATTTTAACCGACTTTGAAAAAGGAGGAAGTGCTCTATTCGACTGCTTTTTTATGTTCGTCCCCACGGAGCTATTTGACCAGGTGAACCAATTTTGATGATTCTTTTTTTTTGACTTAATCGTCAACTGGCGAGCGCGAATCTCGCGAGCGCGCGCGAGTTGGCACTTTTCGATTTTACCTACTTTTTTTGTCGTCAACTCGCGCGTCTATGTAAAGTACAGTCAAATAAAAAGAGATTGAAAACAAAAACTATTAATAATTATTTATTGACCGCGTTAGCTGATTCTGTGAAGTACTGACTTAGATTACGATTTAGAGGGCCGAAATGAGAAGGCCTGGGGAACGCATCCAATGCAAAACAAACACATACTATCTCGTCTAACGCGCATGCGCACAACAGTATAGCTGTCATAGCGCTATCTCTTTCTAATTCATTTTGCAAACTGAGTGCTTATTGACTTAGTTATTTACTTAGTTTTTTACAATTTACATACTAGATAATAAGATAATAAGCCAAATTCTCAAATCAATGTGATATTGTTGATAATTAGTAAGGGAAATACTACTAATAATTTATACTTTGTCCTGTTGATTTATAATAAACTGATTTCAAAACGATGTATATTTTGTTTTATTTTAAAAATCAAATTTCATAAAGTTTCTTATACATTTATAGTACGTAAGTACCTAACTAAATTAAATTTGTTATAACGTTTTTGTAGCTGACTATACATTAAAACATCAAATTATATAGACGCGCGAGTTGACGACAAAAAAAGTAGGCAAAATCGAAAAGTGCCAACTCGCGCGCGCTCGCGAGATTCGCGCTCGCCAGTTGACGATTAAGTCTTTTTTTTATTTGAAAGCTTCCTATGCGGTCCTGTTGTGGTCCAGATATTTTGACAGTTATAAGGTTCAATTTGGCGTCGGTTTTTTTTTGACAGAATTATATAAAATACAAGCAACAATCACTTGTTGTAGAGAAGTCTTACAACAAGTGATTAGATTAGTGTCTTAGTTTACTATTCGTTCTTATAATTAGCCTACTAAAATTGCCTACTTCCGAAATAACTAAACAGATTTCTTAAGTCCAGTTTATACGTAAATTGCATAAAACTAGTTGCAAGATCACCCACGAGCCGCTCATCAATCATGCCTTTCAATGCTTCGCAACAAAATAGATAAAGTTTTTGTAGCATTTCCTTTCATTCAAATTACCTTAAGTACTTCATAGGAATTAAATGTATTGCATCTATCCAGTTAAATCGGAATTTACATTCGCAAGATGTAATACGCTCTGCTGAGACTTTCGATCTGTCTAGATGCATTAAGTCTTTCAACTGTTCATTTTAAACTACTTCTTACTCAGCAAAGATGTTATATGGAAGCTTATAGAGTTAATTAAGTACAGTTACGAGCAAAAATATGTATAGAAAGAAAGAAGAAGGAAAATAAATTTATTTGTCACAGCAACACACAAGCACTGGAAATGAAATGACAAAGTTAACACAAAAAGAAAGGAGAAAAAAAATACAACAAAAAGTAAGACAAAACACTTTGCTAAATGTGTGCCTAGCGGCTGTGTATAGCTAGGTACACGCTACAATTTTAAACTAATGTTTACTTCAATTCAAGATTGATATTGTAGAACTTGTTGTACAGAAATTATTAAAAACAGTTCCTTAATCATGTTCATATTTCTCTGTCTTTGTTTCAACACAAAAATCTCGCTAAATTACTGTAACAATTTCGCTATGTTTAACATATTTTGCTCGTGACTGTACCTAGTATTTAAATAATTGTACCTTTATAGTGCATGAATACCTGGACAAGCCAAAGCACAAACAACATGAAAAAATTAAGTTATTTTTTGTAATTGTTTACCCATATTTATATAACAGTGGTACCTGATTGATATAGCGGCCTGTGCTTGTAAACCGCAAAATAAAATACTAGTTTATTAGACCTTTCCTTTTTTATATACTATATTATTATCTTTTACCATACGTGTTAAGTCGTTAAGTGAGCAACTTGTATTTCGCAGAAATCTTTATTTCCAATGAACAGAAACCATCTGAATGAATGATTATACCTTTAGTCATTACCTCTATCGTCGACTTTTGCAATGAATGATTAAAGATTGCATTAAACGTATTGTTTTAAAACAGTGAAGTAATTCTGACGTCATGAGGTTGAACAAACAGCAACTAGCTATATTTGTTTTCCTGGTTTTTAGACGCATTATATTACAAAGACTAAGCTTCAGAATATGTAGTAAAGCGGAATTAAATATTTTTAGTGTTTTTTACAAGACAAAACACCCGCTTAAACTGCATTATTTAGCTAAAATAATTCCAGCAATTGCAACAAATAGGCAACTCTTAAAGTCCTCATAAGACATTCTTCTTTCAAAGACCACGTCTAGTCTTTATTGCCCATCCTCAAAGAAAATGGTGGTCAATTAGAAGGTATCAACCACAAAAATTACCCTCTGGCTAGTATCCAGCGGCATCTGAGCTTGAGAGGGCAATTATTGTGGTTAAATGTCACCTACTCCGCGATATAGGCATAGGAAGTACGCAGGTTGGGCGCCAAGCCAAACCTGTGATAATTAGCTTAATGATCATTACACTACAAAGTCTGCTACTAAAGTGAAAAGCTTGCCTGGATTGCCTGGTTTGCCTGGTCTTACTATTATGAAGGTTCCATTTCTTTTCTATGTGACCGGGTCACTTTCAAGCTGATTTATAGATACTATTTATTAATGACATCCTCTATTGCATTTCAGATCAGGCGTTTTACCAAAAAATCAGTTTTTCATAATTTTATAGGTCATTAGGAATTGTACCAGGTTTATGAACTAAGTCTAAACTCAAAATATCAGTAACATGAAAGGGTGACGCGCAAACAAAAATCTTTTAAGACATCGTCATCATCATCTCCCTGCCCTGTTCTCAATTATTTGGGGTCGGCGCAATTCATATTTAGCTTCCATTCATCTCTACAACTTGTCATCTCAGTATTTACTCCTTTCTTTCTCATATCATCTTTCACACAATCCATTCATCTCTTTTTTGGTCTTCCCCTGCATGTATACCCATCCACATTCATACTCATAACTCGTCTAGTTACGTGACTTTCATCCCTCCTCATCACATGTCCATACCATGACAAACGACGACCTCTTATCTTTTCATTATTTTAAGACATCGTATTGACTACTAATAATAATTAAACTAACGATACCACCTCCTTACGAAATCAGACCTTCAATCTGAATCTAATGTGCTAACTATATAGTTGCAAATGTTCTAATATCCGTTAGTTTTTTATTTGCCTTGTCTGCATCCGCTGTAAGAGAGCCTGCGGTAGAAATTACCTAGGTATCTTAGTCATTAGAAACAATGCAACGTGAGAAATAAATTAGATTATAATTTGTTAAAATAATAGCATTACAAGGCCATTACCTTAAAGATTAAATAATCTAAGCTCCAATATATTTTATTACTTGAACCCATAGTAAAATGGTCATATTAGTTAGCACAATTTATTGTAACACCCATGATAATAATAATAATAATGAACTACTGATTACTTTCGGAGCACACAATGCGGCTTTACTTTTCTTATTTATAATAATTACGTAATTTACAGTATTCGTTTTTGATATCTTGGACTTACCAAGATATTAAAAACGAATACTGTATACTAAAACTGAGTGATTTTTTCGAAGATGGATTTATACGCAGCAGTGCGATGATAAGGGACATAGATGATGATGACGGTAAAGTTTTTTCAGTATCTGCATTTGACTTGCTAATGACATGAACAGTAACAGAATCCCCTTATTATACTAATTATCTTTCCTTAGTCTTTTGCCATACACGGAAAATGTGGCAAATTCATTCATCCGCAAGATTGAATGAAACGCAATGGCGTGGAAAAACAGAAGTGCCTACAAAGAGATGCCTGCAAAGAAATCTTCACAAAAGTTTTGATGATAATTTGCCTCAAATTGTCTTTTGACAATACTTCATTAACGTTTATTGCCCTTCATTTCGTTTTTTTTTTAGTAGTAGGTAGGTACATTAGTTATGTGCGAGCTTCCGCGTGATTATTGGCTATGATACATATAATTATGGTGGAACAAAACTGGTATAATATTACACACCCTATCTACAAAATCGTGAATATTAATTTAATTACAGTTTTAGGCAGTATTTATTACACCGTTCCGCAAAAAAAAAAAAATTTTGGCTAAGCATTCAATCGCTTAATTTAGTGGCAATATTTTTTGTGTTTTGAAATCGATTGTTTTTTTTTACATTATTTCTACCATACCTACCTATTTTATTGAAATGTGTTATGTGATATATTCCGATACCTTAGGTTACAGCCACAAACTTACGATAATATCATGTCGCTCCATCATACAAGCGCAATGTATAAACTATGCCACAGATTAATTCGTACTTAAATACTTCTCCCATGCCCTTTACAAGTGACATACTAATGTAGCCTTGTATAATATACAAACTTGTATAATATTATCACACATTCATAATTCACATACATTACATTTTATTATGGGAACACAATTTTTATGTGTACCGTAAAACGTTTTCATACCAAAGTTTTTAATTTTTTAAATGGTTTAAATGCTAACTTAAGTTTCTTTGTATGAGTGGTAACATAAAGACAAAATTACTATAAAGAAACGTTTATGTTTTACTGTATGTATGTAGGTATGTTTTACGGTATGTTTAGTTATTCATTTATTTATTTGGATTTCCAACAAGAATAACACAATACAAGCATACTTACATGTGTAGCATATTAAACAATCATCTCCAAATATAAAACAAGTTTTAAACGGAAGCGGATTTAATCCATATATATTTTGGGTAGCTGACTTAACATCCGAACGCCTATCCTTTACACGGCGTCTTTCCGCAAAAATTCGAATGTAGGCCGCCGTTACAAGGTTAAAACCTAACATATTAATTTTACGTCTAGTCGAGTGTTGAATTACTTAAGAAAATTGCGACCAAACCTACTTGGCACTATTACACACATGTTGAATAAACTAGTCGGCTGGGAAAACGGAACTCTGAGTACCGAGCGCAACAAAATTATATTGATATTTTACATTTGCATAATTTTGATGACCAATTTGCAAATGAGATTACTAATACTTATTTTGAATAAGTCATGCTTATGAATATGTAATTTATGATAAGGAACTTAATGTTTTTAGATTTATTAATTTGATCATTTATAATGGATGACCCATATGCTTAATTCAATGCCAAAATCAGGGACAGTTATTTTAGTAACCATTTCAATGTCTCGATGTAATAAAAGTTACTTATGTCAAGTGTTTCGGTGATTGACCATCATAAGAGTATATTATTATTAGCTTCGTTGTCCTTCGCACTTTATACTAGAAAGTAATGATTTAAATTCACAATTATTTTGCGGGCGGTACCTAATTTAATGTCTGCCATATGCAAGCAAGGCCGTCGTGGGACTCATAATAATTATGTATTATAAAACAAACACTGAAGCATACTTGCTAGGCATAATTTTATTAAAAAAAACAAGTATTTGTTGCAACGATCCAGTACATTAGACGTTCTAAAAGGAAAGGATTTTGTCCGCATTTTCAATTACATGAATGTAGCTTAATATGTATGGATAAAATATGTACATAATTACATTACTTACTACCTATAAAACTTGTAGTGTGCAATTTGTTGCCATGTGCTGCCCAGTCTATAAAATGATATGGATACTGCTCTACTTTACTTAGAATAAGAAATTTCTAGAATACATAATGAATGTTAGGCTAGATTTTTTTCTTCATGTTAAAAGTTTGTCAGTATATTGCGTAGGTAGTAGTACTTGTGCAATTAAATTCTAATTTAGTAAAAAAGTAGTTTTTTTTTTGTCTAAATATAATCTCCATACTCACTAAACTTTGTGACAAACAAGTCACTGTTAAGCGTGTGCAATACCATAGCCAAACCAAGCCAAAATCGTAGAAACCAATTGACACATTAACAATGACCAAAAACTTGAAGACAATTATTGTCAAATGAAAATAGATTTCATTAGTCTCCATTTCGATCAAACCATTTATTAATCACTTTCAATTGACTGCAGCTAAACTTTTTGACCAACAAGCTTATTAAATCTTAAAGCAAATTAATATTAATACAGTAATTATTTATAACTATTTCAAATTCTTTATCGATATAAATCATGATGACGAAATTATATCGATTGGCACTCGATCTCGAGTCGAGCTTTAGATATAAAAGTGCATTATGATATTGCACAAATCTAGATTTAGAAATTGTCTAACTGGTATTATAAAGTGAATAATACTTTAATAGTAGGCAGGTTCTTATTTTTTTATAAAAAAATCAACACAAGGTTATATTGGACAATTATTGAGATTGCCGATCTCAATTATTCTAGGTATGGTTACGTCATACAAGAAAAATATAAACAGAAACATATTTATGTAACCTTTAAAACGTTTAACTGAAGTACCAAATTAATAATTAATTAGAGCTAGAACAGCTCACAATATAGTTGTTAGGTGTAAAGGAATATCATTATCATTGCATGCTACACCTGTTAAATTAACAAATAACTGTAACATTTAGAAATTATAGAGTAATACTATAAATGCCTAAGGGAACTAAATAGTCGCTCCACTTTAAATGTTACCCATAGGGTCATTAGAATCTGTTGTTACTTTTCCATGTCTAACCACAATTGCTACTGAGCCACTAACTATGTACAGTCGACTACATAAATTCGGTACCTCTTAAGGCACTAAAACAATCCACAACCACCAAACGTCATCTTCATTATTTTGAAAGAGGAACGGATCAAAATTACAGGACGACCTTTTTGTTTTTTGTTAACAGTCTTAAAAGAAAACTTGTCTTATTTTTGTAGCTGCCTGTACATCTAAAAGCAGGAAGAAATCTACACAACTACCACTGTTATTACCAGCCGTAGCTTAAAGCTCTAAATTGTAAAATTACGGCTAACTATAGGCAATACACTCTAATTACTTTTGCAACATTAGCTTGGCGGGCTTTATTATTTGTACTACACATATTGGCCGCATACATTGGCCTGACCAAAGGAATTACGTACAATAACCCATTAGTTATAATTTTCGATTATACTCTGTGTGCGAGCGAGCGATGTATGTGATTAAATGTTGGCGTGTTGGTTGGTTGGTGACCAAAGAAGGCGCGTCGTTTCGCTCAAGCCCTTAATAATGTGTTGCGATATACATTCGAATGTGGTACTGTATCCTGTTCTCGGATCGTTAGTTTGATTAGGACATAGCTGGTCATTTATCACTGATATTATAAATAGGAAAATAGTTTACTAAACGATATTTTTGGTCTGAGCAAAACTGTTTCGCTCTACAATCTTAATTGGAATTAACAATGTTTCTAATGTTTTATTATTATACTAAACTAGCAAACCCAGTGAACTCCGTTTCGCCACCAGATGGCTTCGGTTTATTAAAAATTTCGTTTGGTGGTTAAAAGATGAAG
The DNA here is from genome assembly GCA_905146925.1 of Autographa gamma. NCBI lineage: Eukaryota > Metazoa > Arthropoda > Insecta > Lepidoptera > Noctuidae > Autographa > Autographa gamma. The sequence continues at coordinate 8,097,795 of LR989858.1, forward strand.
ATTTTTTTTGTTTCCTGAATTTCCATTGCTATAAACCTCACGAAGCCCAAGACCTTTCGAACGAATGCAAAACCGTGGAAATCGATTCATGCGTTCTGGAGTTATAACGCCAGGAAGGAAAACCCGACTTATTTTTATATAGTAGATTATTAAATTTATGTTCTAAAGCTGCTATTAGTTTTATCTTTGAAAATTATTTAAAGCTAATTGCATAATTTCGCTTCACGCTGTCAACATCACAGTACCCGCTTAAAAGCGATAGTGTTAATGATAATGCAAAAGCTCTACCATCAATTACACCATGTGGCATAACTATACCAGCAAACGAATTTAAACTCTATCCCTTTATTTTAAGGATTAAATTAATAAAATCATTTTATTTTAAACAAGGATACTGTCAGTGATCTTAATCATTTTGACACAAGACCTGTCATGAGTTTGAATTTTGTAAAATTACAGTGAAGTCAGTTAACACGCCTACTTAAAATGAGATTAAGGTTTATAATTAACACGTTTAACCAAATTTTAAATAATGGTCTTTACTTGGCAAATAATATGTTAAATTTAGATATACATACATCTGTAGGATTATGATTATTATCAAGTCGAGTAATGATACAATTTTTATTTAGGCTTTTTTGGTGCTTTTGAATGGTATTTTACACTTTTAACAAACCAAAAGATAGAACTGACGTATTGTTATACTTTCCCACGATATACGATAAAATCTTCGAAAAAGTTTTTAAACATTTTGCAACAAACACCCACAGCCAAAAGTTTACATTTCAGCAGCTACCTAATATCAAACCGCCCAAAAACTTCAAACCATAATTTCCGAAGTTCCAAGTATTAGAAAAGCCGCAAAAAAGTAAGAGGCGTGTCACCCATACATAGTGGTTCGACAGGGGTTCCCACTTACCATCCTATGTTTTATTGATGTGCCACAAGGCCTGCCATTAAATTTTCATTGCTTTATCACCCAATATCTGTATGTATGAGATCAATAATTGCCTCTTATTCAAGGCGCATTTCAATAAATAAATAATTATGCAAAACATTTTCAAGGGTGAGATTTAATTCTGATAAATGTATACACAGATTTTTTTATGAACATGACAATCAGATTTTATTTTATTTTATTGACTACTGTTAGAAAATAGGGTGTAGATAATAGTATACCAAATCCAAGCTTACGCTTCAGGCGTTTCAGTTAGGTTTCTACATATAACGTTTCATGTTGTACAGGGAATCCAATTTCAGTCACAAAGAAGCACTTCCATCCGAATCTCAAAAAACAATATTCAAAACAAAACCAATAAACAATCTTTTTCGAGTACCAATATTGAGGTCACACCCACGCTAGATCCAACCGTATGTAACATATCTAGTCGCTAACCGACGCTAATAATTTAAAACAGTTCATTGACAGACCAGATTGCAATCGCAACGAACATACGTACCATATAAATTCTCAGAACGATTATGCAACAAATCGAGTGTGTATTGATATATCGGCTTTTAGACTCGCAGGCGACAGTAACGGACCGAGTGTGTCCGCCCATCGGGACTCGATTATTCTTATTTATCGATAACACGCTAACGAGCACCCATCGATTCGTTTGCAGTGCGATATGAATAAAACATAGATTGTTCATACTCCGACGACTCATGTTATTACAGGATGATTTGATTAACGAAAACAATGGAATGATATGATCAATCTCACTAATTGTATGAAACGAGCAAAAATCTAGTGAAATAAATGTTATTGAGAGACCGAAATAAAAATAATAAAATGCACTATTTTTTTTTCTATCACAAGACTTTTTCACCGTTTATGTAATCGTTACCAACTGAGATGTGCCTTTACATCAATTATTCTCTTCACTTGCAATCTCTTACGCAAAAAATATATATTGAAGGCAATGCATTGAAATATAAATACCATAAAAAAAGAAAATAATGTTACAGTAACAAGGTCTTGCATCAAGTACAATGGGATTATGGAGCAGACACGAATAATAACTCATTCCATAATTATAAAACCTTATTAAAGTCAAAGGTGAACCTGGGTTTAAGGTCTTAAACTGGTTTAACAGCTGTTATGCAGTGATGCATTATACTCATTATACTGTTCATTGAGGGTGAAATTGTTTAAGCGTTCGATGTATAAAAGCTTGGACCTTTTGCCGAAAATGTCACTCATTGATCCAAGTTCGAGGAAAATAAACGACGAAATGATGCAAAAGGTAAACTTAAAATACGAAATTTTAATGTACACTCTATAACTTTATCTTTAATATTATTCGTTATACAAGTACCTATCAAAATTATTCGCTTGGACAGACATCGTTAAAGCATTTTCTATAGTTTGATTTTGTATATTATGTGATTTTATATATTGTATTTCTTTCCAGGTATTATTATTGCTGTGCTCCTCCGCACTGGTCAGTGCTGGAGTCATCGGAACTGAATACTCTTCACCGACATCAATTTCCTACTCATCACCTATCGTCAAGACCGTTTCATCTGCACCTATTGGATACACGAAAATCGTTCAATCATCGCCGGTATACCAAACTGTGCTGACAACAAAAGAAAGCAACTTCCAAACTCCAGATGGCACTCAGCATAAGACTTACTCTAAGAGTTATAACACAGGATACTCTAGTATCAACAACTTCGATTCAAATGCAATCAAGCATGGTGACGTAGTAGCTAATAGTATACCCCAGTTTTATTCAACAGCTGTGCACTCACCGCTTGTCTATCATACTGGACCAGCTTATACCGTGTCTTCGCCTGTAGTTCAAACAATCCATGCCCCAACATTGGCAAAATCTGTATCAGTCCCTGTATCTTACACAACACATAACGTGCCCTTGACTAAAACGATTGTGTCTCCTGGTCTAGCGTCATATTCATCTCCTGTTTATGACAAAACAAAGGTTTATTCTTCAGGATTATCAGCTTACGCTACTGGTTCATCGATACATGAAGAGCAACCTGTTAAAACTACTATTACCTACTCTGAAGCTCCTTTAGTGTCCCATATGTCATTCTCTGGCCTAGGAGCAAACTACGCATGGTAATAATTATGTTTCTTCACATGGTATGCGCGACTGACTGCTTTATTAAGTTTAATTTATGTTGTAATGTTAATGTTATTTTAAATTATTTCTTATAATAAATTTATGTCTGCATCAACCGTGTGATTCATTTTCTCGTTTCTTTAAATGGCTTTTTCTAATTATGGTAATTGTTTTTCACCATAATGTAAGATTTTATTAAATCGTATTACATTTTTTAGTCATTTGAACAGAATATTCGCAACATTGCCTGCATCTATTTCTACATTCTGAGTCAATAATTATGAAGCAATGTGTTAAGTTTGAATCATGTCTGATAAATTCTCTGGCACATTAAGGCTTTATTAAGGCTGCCAACTTCTAGACAGAATCAACATTCTAAGAGACAATTTAGCGGTGAACTAAAATAATCACTTTTCTCTCGTTGCAATTTCAATTAAATATTTCCGTATAAAGTAAAAAAAGAAGGTAAATAATAAATAAATAATTTTATGGTATTCCAAATTTTATCTACCGTGAGAAATGAACACTATTAACAACAATTTTTGTTGTGTTGACAGAAAAGTTTTTATTCGAAGTAGTGAATTGTAATGAAACTATAATAATACAAATATAAATATAATCAGGAACTTGAACAAGGATAAAGGTTTTATTGTTACGACAAAACTTGGATACTAAATCAAATGTTAATGAGGCATTTCTTCCTTATTTTACTTTTTTAGGTAATAGTTATTTCGAAAACTCCACTACGCCAGCAGAATAATTATGTTTTCCAAGTGTATATAGTTATTTATATATGTTACATATTTCTTTGAAACGCTCTATTGTGTCACCCTATAGGCTTAACGGACTTTAGCTTGAAAGATGTCGACAGATTCTTCTAAAAATAATAAAAAAAAAAACAAACAAGAATAGCCGATTTTTGGGTATGTTTTACAATTTTCGTGACTACGTCTAATAAAAAACAATTATAGCAATTATTTATTGAATGCCATGTTTCTGATATGATTGTTGTTGTACAAATCAACACAGCGTCCAACACGTATTTTAGGTGAAATAAAAATAGAACTCGTTTAGAGCTTAATCCATTTTAGGCAGTTTCAAACAACTATGTGAATGCATAAAATAAATCGGCTCTTGCTATTTTTATTAGTACTTTCAACAATTTTATTTTTACAAATAATTTATTCGTAAAAGTTATTTAATCAGATGAGAAGGTCAATTTAGTAGGTATAATATTCATAAACCTATTATAAAATTATAAATATTCAAATATCCTGAATAACATTCGAAATTATTCGCTGCTATTATAAAGTTTCTATACAAAATACTTACATAGGAGCTTGAAAACCTTTACACATAATCGCTTCTTAAAATGATATTTGAGTCCAAACAAAACTCCAAAAATACTTAAAGTACCAAAATCTATATGAACATTCAAGTCCTTATGTACGAATTTACTTAACTTACATTAAGTGTGCCTATTTGCGTACAGAATCCTGTTACGAAACACGTGCGTCTATCTATGATCAGATTACCACACGCGAAGTGGGTCCAATCGGCAACTGGTCACAATACCGGACTTGATAAAGATGTATTGTGGCCGGCATTTACGTTACACACTCGACTAGTTGCCCGCACGATTGACCTGTCCATAGGCGTTGCAAAATAAAGCCTTAGGCATGGCGTACATGGTTGTTAAGGTGATAGATTGGACTAAAATTTGCTCTAGTTTCGGTTTAGGCATAGAAGGTTCGAAACAAAGAAGACAGAATTTTGGACACCCTGTATATACAATATCTACATTGATTTTTGTTTACTTGATGTAGAAGGTGCTCTAAATCAGTGTTTCTCAACCTTTTGTGTTTTAGTGTTTACCCTTCTAGGAAATCAAATCAGATGTACAGCAAAAAAATTGGACTAGATATTTATTTTAGTTGTTACAGATACAAAATAGGTACTTATAAATGTTAATTATGAAAACAAAAACCACAGGTTAGGAAAGAATGCTCTACATAATAGAAGGCAGCTTTTTTATACTTACACCAACACATTATCCAAATTAGGCACTGTAACAGCTCTTTACGTAGCAAAAGACCAGAAGTGTATTCTTAAATGTTAAAACCTTTTTGGGACGAATCAAGTACAACAACAAAAAGACAGATCTCTCGGAAATTTAAAAGCGACAGTCATCTGTTCAGATCTGGTTTCATTTTGGTCCTTTGTTCTGCTTTTTCGTTTAAGTTTGTGTATGGTGTGCGACCTTACACCTTTGATAGGATGTGGTAATTGATTGATTATGAGTACCATTAATAATGTACGGGTTTGCTCGTACATTCTGTATTGGTCAAAAAATTGTGGTAGTAGATAGCGAGAGATGTTTATTCTAAATAACTGTCATAATACGTGCAGTTTAAATATCTCGGTCAAGTATCTTGACCTGCGACAATAATCATGAAGTTATGTGTTGTCACTGTAACTTGAGTTAGTAGTAACATCACGTTTTTAAGATTTTTGAGGTAAGTTACAGAAGAAGTTATGGCTTGTATTGCAAATATAAAGAAAAAGGTTAAATATTTGCAATATTGTCGACAACTTGCAATGTTAAAGTGTGAATCTAAGAAACTGCGTTGTTTGTAAAGGAAAGAAAAAAACAACTTCAAAAGTATCAAAATGTGAAGTATGTAATACGCATTTTTTTTTATTAAAATCACATCTTTTCTATCTATTCTATCAATCTACATTATTGTTATTTTCTAGTTATTTTATACAAAAACTGGCTACTAAGTTTAAAAAAAAAATGGGAATCGAAGTTATGTTGTGTCAAAACACAAAATGTAAAATCCTGGCTTATTTTCCGGTTATAATATATAGGAGGATATCCAGGAGGATATCATAACTACTAAAAGGAGGAACGTTTAGTCGTTTAACAAATGCCATCGATTTCAGATTATATCGAACATTCCAGACCTCAGTTTAAGTTGTCGAGCGCTATGCAGTTTTCTAGATGTAAACTAATCTAGATGTTGAAGTACATTTTCCCACGCTTTTTTATTTCCTATAAAAATGCCTTGATTTATGGTGTCAAAATTGTATATTTTTTGTTGCCACTACATTAATATTTGACCGGAACATAACGACGAATAATTTGAATACATGAATATTAATAAACCGAATATTAGAGGCGATAAAATGTTTATTTGTACACGTGTCAGGTTTGAGTGAAGTTCTTGTTCTATTAAGTGACAATAGGTGCATCATTTGAAAATATTTTATATTCATACTAAACCGAGCTTGTATTTATGATCGTTTTGATATATTTTTAACAGGTTTTGTAGATTTACTATATCCTCTAGAGATGTTTTAATTGATTATGTATAAGCATGCATGAACTTTAGTTATTTATGTTTTAAGTACATTGCTTTAGAAAGAGAAACGAAGCTGGGTTTGAATGGAATAGTTATACACTATCAAAACAGAACTCTGATGATCATTATAGCTGAACATTATATACCAATACGACGTTTGCTGATTACCTAATAAAACCCCATTTTTTTTACTTTATGATTCAACTGAACAATAAACATAGATCCTAGTAAAATCTATATGATCTAGAGACATGTGTACTAACCCTATAAAATACTAGTATATCGCCCTTAGACAAAAGCACTGCACTGAACTTGCATAACCTCGACTAAAGTTTCACATGTAATACTCTGGATATTACACCTTTGGTTTACAAAATATACATCATACTCGTACGTTATATAACATATCACCAACAATACTTCAAAAACAAATGAAAAATATATTGTATAGCGATTAAAAAACAATTAAAGGTGTCAAAAGCTGTATCGCTTCAAACTGGCGGTTTGTCATCTACTTTACTATCGTATTTGTTTGATACATTAACAGTGTAATTAAAAGAGCTAATTTTGAAACTAAGTCTACCTCATCATTATCCGATATAAAAAAGCAATCATCTCATCCGATATAAAAAAAAATCCACATTATTTTTCAACGTAATATGGTAACTGTCCTGCTAAAATTCTAGAAAAAATAATATTTGAAACAATTTATAAGCAATTTCTATTCGTGTAAGTCACACCACCTAATCCATAATAACTAATATTTTAAGATCTGCTATCTGCCGTACATTGATGATCACACAGTTTTACTTTATTTTTTAACTAAATAACATTTCATAATCTAACTATAAACACAGCAACGTCGATACCTGATATTAAACATGACATAATTAATTTTCATAGCGAAATTAATTAGAAGACTAATGAGCGACATAAAGCTGTAACGCTATCAGAAAATAAGATAAAGATAGTGTCTCTTTGTGATAGAGACAAATTAATTAACCGTAAGATGGATATTATTTTATATAAAATTATAATAATCCAGCCTATAAACGTCCCACTGCTGGGCACAGGCCATTTCCCATATAGAGAAGGCACGAGCATTGATCATATATAAAAATTACTACGATCAAAACAGGTAATATTTACCTTGTTTCTGTCTTGTTATAAGTGTTATAGAGGATCAATAAATTGGTAATGAGACGTTTTATTATGTAAAATAGTTTTTAAGATGTAATGAGTCACGTAATCATTGTATTGAATTTACATTTCTGTGCTTGATTATTGAGATTATATGTGGGAACATTTTCAAACTGACAATTTAAAAACTTTTTGAATGATGATATTTTCCAAACCTAGTAATCTTAAATCTTATTAATACAGACTGTGGCAGTGGCAAAACTTTTTGAATGATGATATTTTCCATAGTAATCTGAATACTTGTCAAAACAGACTAGTGTTTTATAAGTATTACATTTTACAGAAATAATGTGTTAATTTCCTACATAAGACATTATGTACGAATAATATCAAATGTCCTTGAATTTCCTTATATAATATCTCAAGGAGTACAAATATCAAAATAATATTTATATTCTATTAATAATAAAAGAACATCGTAGTACTAATAATAGCCAAACCTTGGATTTTTTCAACTCCGTATTTACCCGAATACCAATAGAAAAATACGTACTAAAAATAAAAAACTCTTAAACATTTTCATACATAAAATTTTCCTTTACAAGCCTTTCATATTACCTTGTATCATAATACCAAAATAGCGTAAATTATGAATATCCCTTTTAATATGTAGGGCAGCTAACCGAGTTTTAACATGAGTAACATATGAATGTACTTGTATATGTTTTAGGTGGTTTTGTGGGTCCTATGTTGCGATACTAAGCTACATTTAGTACCTACGGCCTGCAAAGGGGGGTAACGAATCTAGTATAAAACTGCTCGTGTGTACACAGACTGTATCACTCGCCGTAGTAGATTTTATATATCATAATGGCAGCTAAGGTATTATATTTTCTTGTGCTCAGTGAAGTTTTAATACGAATTAAATATTGGATTTTATAGCGCATAAAAGTGTTGGAAATGCACTTTTTTTCTGGAATACCATATTTTAATATTTTGTAACTTTAAAAAATATATGAATATTTTTTACAAAAAGTGTCATAATTGTTACTGTTTTTTTTTTCTTTATCTAAAAAAATATTTCATTTAAATATTTTTGCAATTATTTTACTTAAATCACAGTGCAAAATTTACTGGATGCATATCAAATGTTAGTAAGTTAATTGTTTCTTTTTTCTATGTATATATAACCTTTTATTTATTTTCAGTTACTAGTCCTGTTGTGCGCGTTGGCGACAGCCCGTGCGGGTGGCCTCTACGCCGCCGCTCCCGTGGCCACATACGCCGCCGCTCCTGTCTACAAGAGCTACGCGGCTCCCGCCGTAGCGTACTCCGCTCCCATCACATACTCCGCCCCCGTCGTGAAGGCGGTCGCTCCTGCGGTCTCCTCCGTCTCATCTTACTCCACCCACACCTCGCACGGAGCTCCCCTGGTAGCTAAGGCTATCGCTCCCGTTGCGACCTACGCCGCTGCTCCCGTAGCGTACGCCGCTCCCGCGTACTCCGCTCACGCCACATACGCCGCGCCAGCGTACGCCCAGACTTACGCCGCGCCCGCATACCAGTCATACGCCGCGCCCGCATACGCCTCTCACGCCACGTACGCCGCTCCCGCTGCGTACACCACATACGCGCAGGCTGCCCCCATCAGCTACGCTAAGACCTACGCTCCCGCTGTGGCATACGCTCAGGCTCCCGTCGCCACTTACGCCGCCCACGCTGCTCCCTCGTACGCCACATACTCTACCGCTCCGGTATACAAGTCCGCCGTGACTTACTCCGCCGCTCCCGTCGTCTCCCACGTGGCCTACAGCGGTCATGCCGCCAACTACGGCTGGTGATCACCTTACCCTCTGTACAAATCTAGTTGTTTATGTTTTGTATATATACTTTTATACAACAAGAATAAAATTTATAAAATGAATGACTATGTTTTGTTAATAGACCTACTTTTGTGTTTGCTTTAGAAAAGAAGTGTTTGAAGATTGGAACGCAGTATTTTTGTACAATAAACTCTTGATTGTTTGTATCTTAGTTTTTCAATGCTTGGACAGAAAGGTTGATTTACGGGCTCATCCTTATCTAAGCTCTTTTTATTTATCCCTTGTTCCTCAATAAAAGGGGATTTATTGGGCATAAACACTTCAACCAATACATTGATTTACATTCAAAGACTTTATCCCGAATAGGCTCTCAAAGAGATTGTGCAAAGAATTCACTCTACGTACTTACCGAGAGGAAATATTGCAATGCCTACGTCAGAAGGATTTTATGAGAAGTTACAACAGGAACAGGAAAATGTAATGTGAATCAAGCATATTAATTAACCTGTAGCACTAATTACCCAACTTCATAGGAAGTGGTATCATTTCTAAAATAAATTGATCGTATCAAGATAAAAGCGATAAAATCTACACATCCTAACGTTAACAAACCCATATTTATAAAACAAAAACAAAAACTAAACGCTCAACAATTATAATTCCACGCATTTCAACAATTTACACGATCTGTTAATATCACTGTAGGTATTATTATCATCATTGTCTTGAACAAGGCCAAGAAGTGATGTTGAAAGTATGGGAAATAAGTTGATACAACGTCACGCGAGATGCGAGCGTCGTGACGTCACAAGTACATAATTGCGGACGCAAGGACCAAAGTTTTGAACCGTTTCGCAATTCATTTCTCACTTGACATAGATTACATTTTAATAGTGCTGAGAAATGCAGTGTAGTGCAACTGAATTACTAAGTGATTACATTAAATGTTTATTTCCTATGTCGATCTTGCGTGAAGCTAGATTTAGTAATTAAGCAATAGTGTTAATAAAAGACACTTGATTCTGGTTGGCAATGGGCTACTTCAGCTACTTGTGGACTTTTCTATTTTTAGACGATACGGCTTCTCATAGTTTTGTATAGGACATGAGTTTAGTGATATGCCAATATCATTTTACACGTGATTTTAAATTGTGTTTTTATCAATCAATATGTCATCCAATTTACACCTAGATAGATGAATTAAAAAAGAGTACTAAAGAAAATACCTAAGTATATTTACTATTGTACTATATTTTAATATTATAACGCAAAACCAAATTATTCTATCTGTTACCGCTGAACCAATTTAGAATAAATCTTGGTATTGCAAGCTTGGATTCCAAGAAAGGACATACGATAAGCCTCGTTAGCAGACATCAAACGCGGGTGGAGCCATGTGCAAAGGCAAATATGCTATCTACCAGTAAATATAATTTATGCCTAGTTGTAACCAAAAGTAACAAACCCAGTTCCCATTAAGGTGAGTATGGACTACAACATTTACTTGTAACAGAACAACGAGGAAACGTCGAGCAGCTCGCCTCTTCGTTACAGCCTGTAATACAAACCAATGAGCATATTGGTGAGCATTTTGTTGAGCGTATTCGTGTAACATTTCAAAGAAGAATGAAAGCAAGGTACAACGACATGTTGGTAAATACACACTCGCTGTGATCATTTACCCGTAACATAACGCCGAGCATTCTCAGGAACGTTACATTACCTGGAAATGCTTTTGAAACTGAGCTTTTGCCTGTATTGTACCATTCGTAAGAATGGTACACAGAAATGCTCGATAAAATGTTGTTGTCTATACTCACCTTTAAACCAATTTCGTCAAGTGGTCCTTTGTTCCAACTTCTTAATTTGTATCTGCATGTGTATTTGACTTATTTCTCATGTCATCAATTACATTTTCTCGTATAATATTAATAAATCACAAACATTGGCCGCTTCCGCAATGAATACAGAATTATGTATGGCGATAAAATACTTCTTAAAAAATCTCTGGGACACTGCCAAGGCATATTTTCCCGTTATCACATACGTATATTTTATATGTAAAAGATTTGTTTATTTAGTGTTTTGGTAGGTAAATGTTTGGGAAGTTATCTCATAAATAAGGTCTCTATAAAGTTTTGGAAACTTACTACAATTTCCGTATAATCAACTTTGATCTGATTTTTATTTCTTCATTAAACTATTACATGCTATCTAGTTTTAATTTGCTTCATTAAAGCAACTAACTCAAGTACCTAAACTTACCTACATCCATACCATACCTAAAGGTATTGAAATCAAACTACTTATACGGATTTTTATCACGGCTTGTATTTAGATTTTAGTTCCCAACGTTTCGACACCTTTGCAGTCTGCCCGTGACCATGTCTCCTGCAAAATCTTTAAAAACAGTTTTATTTCAATGTCTAACATTCGCGTAAACCTCTGAACCTAAAACCATGTTAAAAATATTGGGACTTTATTTACTAACACTCAATTAATAGTCCTTTACTTTTATATTCAAGCTTCTAATTTAGACATAGTCATTAGCAGACAGTGAGTAATCACGAAGCAACTACAATAACAAAAACTCGCCTACCAACTTTCAAAGGCCCAAACACGGCGAGTTGTGAAATAAATTAGGCAAAGCGTAACAATATAAAAGTACTGCAAAATAAAAGATAGGCTTTTATTGTGACAACACATGTTGCACGTCAACGCACAAACTTGTTATCCTTATTGACTTATAGTAAAACTTGGTTTGTCTGTCCGTGTGTCTGTTACAAGTTCTAGGTATATTGATTTTTAAGACCTAGTTATTGCATTAGTGGATATATGGGTGGAGAATGTTGTGGCTTCGACTCTTGTGTGTTGCATGGTCTAAGGTTCAAACCCATATTTATCAACAGTAGGTTTTGTAGATATTATGATAAAGGTATCTAGGTGGTATATATTGTGAAAAGAAAATTTTGAATGATATTATTAGAAACATATATATAAACAAAAAATAATGAAGTAACATAACCTCAAAATCATGAAAACAAACTAAATCGGTGCATTATATAAAAAAACACAGATCGAAATAGCAGCCTTATTTAAAACACATCGATATTACTTACCAAACAATTTATACACGCACTGCAATTAATATCCAGATACGTCTAATTACCGTTTAACATCATTAGTCACTCAAAAATAATACACGAACAGCGCCGCGGGGCAAACATGCAGCTGTCAGACTTATTATGAAATAACTACGTACTGTATACGAGGTGTACTGAGTTTTTGTCGTGACCCATTATCAAGTGGCCGAGCTTGCGGGTCAACGTACCTTTGGTACTATTGACCTCAGTATAAATATTATATACGCTAGAATAATATTGCAGATTTAGGTGCTTAGACATTTCTAAAGCAGTTCGTCTTTTGTTGGTTTGATAGTTGACCATGTGTTATGATTTGAGTTGGTTTGAATGCGAAGAGTTTTATGGAATAAAATATAATATTTTTTATTTGCTCGAGATAACTTAGAAAACAGCTAGAATAATACTATGAAAAGGTTGTAAAACTGAAATAAATCTGTATACACATGTCGCTTTCAGAGTTGCGTAAAATCCAGTAATTACAACCGAATTCTTGTTGTTACTGATAAGCATTCTCATACTCATATTAATTCTCTTCTTAGTATTATTTTAGTTCATTTTTATTTTACATGAAGCGACTGCTTATGTCTGACCTCCATATCCTCCATCTACATAGCATTTTACAAAGAAACTACGTACCCAATGGTGAAACTGGTTGACAGAATAGTAATGACTTAATGACTGACAAAGATTAACGTATGTAAGTCGAGACTAACGCCGTAAGCTTTCCGATGCACGGGTTCAGGGAAGTTTCCAAATGGTCACTCATTCACTTAGCGTATTTCAAACATTGATCAGATTTGCTCACTTAATTTCAGCAGGCTACAAAGTCTACTCTACTATAAATATAATATAAGTCATCATCATCACTCTTGGTACCATTTTGGATAATAATACTTTTCGGCTCGCCATGAGTTTACGTTTAGGTATACCCTGTGTCGCATGTCATCGTTGTCAATGCGGTGAGACAGTCGACAACCTCGGTCACCATGGCCTGTCCTGCAGCAGGAGCGCAGGGCCTATATCTCGCCACTCAAATTTGAATGACATAATTCGTCGTGCTCTTGTCACCGCCGGTGTACCAGCTGTTTTGGAACCCAATGGTTTGGTGCGCGGCGATGGCAAGAGACCTGACGGTATGTCATTGCTGCCTTGGAAATTGGGTCGGACTTTGGTGTGGGACGCAACGTGCGTCGACACCCTTGCGCCGTCCCACGTTCTAAGTTCAGCAGCCTCTCCTGGCGCTGCTGCTGGAGCTGCGGAGACCCTTAAGCGGCGGAAGTATAATAACATTGTGGGTGATTATATTTTCGAGCCGTTTGGGGTTGAAACGCTCGGGTCATGCGGTCCGAGCGCACGAAATCTTTTCAAAGAACTTTCCAAACGTTTGGTAGAATCTACTCGTGATCAGAGGGCTGGTTTGTTCCTTGCACAGAGAATCGGCATAGCCATTCAACGTGGCAATGCAGCCAGCCTTCTGGGCACGTTCCCCGCCATTGACAAGGATGACGATGAGTTCTTTGACGCCGTTTAGTTTTTATTTATGTGAGTTTTAATTTTAGTATAGTTAGAGTTTGTTCTTATATTAGATTTAATTGTGTATTGATAAGTAATTAATAACATTAAAGTAAAAGTCATCATTTATATTTCTATAACATCATAATTTTAAATTCAGAATGACAGTTGAATATCAATGTCTATCCAAAACAAAAAACATTGGGTGCCAACAAGTTAATATGGAAATGCATTCGACCGGCCTCGGCATAGTAATTAGCGTGTTATTGACCTATCAACTATAGCAAACTGCATTATCCTGACCTCTTTCGTACTCTAGTTTATATCTTCTATTTATTTATGACGCATTATTTATGCTAAATAGTCTCGCGGTCTGAGTAAATATCCGGGTAAAGGATGTTGTAATTTTAGATAAAGCTCTCATTAATTGTTATTTTAATCTAGATTATTATTGAAAATCATTTTGAAAAATGTTTAAATACTTATTATTTTAGGCTAGAATAAAGTAGGTACGTAAGCTGCAATACAGCTAAAAAATTAAAATATCTATGTGTTTATGAAAATTGCGTGAAACGCATTGTTTTTGCGTAATGTTTTACACTACAGACTAGAGGTCTTTAGTGGAAAACAAACAGACACGGTTCGAAATTGAAATTAGAATAAAAACTCTTGTTTTCTAATTTGCCAAGTAGGAGCTGGCAATCTAATACAAAGGGAGAAATATTCACAATATTCACTTTTTTGCAAAAAAAAAAAATAAGTTTAAAGTTTCTACCAGTGTGTATAGTAATTAAATAAATACTTATTAGACTATAAAATAAAATATAAATTTTCTACATACAACCAAATACATTGTTCCTTCGATAAACACCCGAAAACAATGTTAACAATATTACAACACAACAAAAACGCATCCACATCCACTTCCTGTACAATTAAACAGTAAAGTATTCGAAAAATTAGTTCACCTTCATACTTTTATTATTATTATAATATAAAATTAAATATTAATTTAAAAAGAGACCTTATGTCCAACATTAGTGGTACGATTATTCGCTATTTAGTAAAATCACCTAGAAACTTGACAATGGCGAGGCCGATGTTGTTTCCTGAGATTTGGTAACTATATAAGCTGACATTTTTGGTTTTGCTAACATTCCTCAAGACATATTCCAAGGAACTACATCAAGATGATCGCTAAGGTGAGTCCAGTTAAATCTTATATCTAGGATTTTTCTTTGGTTAGAAGACTCCTTTTAAAGAACAAGTGTGTGATTGTAAAAAGTGCAGTGATCTAATTATTTGTTAAAGTACGAGTGATGATTAGAAACAAAACGGTAGATATCTTGACTCTTTCCATCTGAGTTTCATCCCAAAATAGGTTAAAGTTTTTGCAAGCGAACTGTAAAATCTTACTCACATACGTCATTAACAGTCGTCGATTTGGTTGACCATTGCTCATTCTTTAAGTTTAAAATTATTATTTTGGGCAATTCAATTTTGTTTCTTTTTCGTTTCTTGCCTCTGAATATCTAATGATTTTACCCTACGTTGAGGGCACTACAATCCCGTTCTTGCTTTTACTGGAGCCGCGACCTACCTTAACCATAGACGGTCCGGAGTAAATTCAATGCAAACAAATATAATACTAGGACTGAAAACAAAAATAAGTCCTCCTTGAACTACACTTAGCAGTCTAGGTATTACATACGGCAAAGTTACTACTAGCATGTAGATTAGGGAAACGGTGACGTTAGCACAGCTCTGGGTTCGTGCCAGAATTTATTTTTTCTCATATGTGTGCCACTATCTTAGTGTAAATGAAACTCAGAATTCAACCCCGTCTTTAACTTCTACACTACCTGTAAAACTTGTATAGTAAGATAATCGTTCTCTTAATTTTTTTTGTTTTTTTTTTTTTTTAGGTGGGTTACTTTAAGGTGTCAGCTTTACACGGAAAGCATCGTACTTAGTAAAGTTATTTTAGAAATAGCTGTATATTTAGTTAAATGGTTTTCTCTTGTGGAAGAACATTGTACATAGTAAACAAATATACCTATGCACACAAGGTAGCATATCTTGTGACGTAAAATACGACAATATTGCTAATATTATGACTTGTTTCCGTTTTGCAAAGATACCTATGTAATAATAACGTTTTACTCTTCATTTCATATCCTCTGCAAGTATGTTTTAATGTCATTTGACGTTCATTTCAACCTGTAGTAATAAACTTAAGTAGGTGACAGAAATCGCGTTCCCAATAGCTTATTACGTTTGCGATGATTAGCTACTTCTAAGTATTCAGAACATAGTTTGATGTATTACAATTTATATAGTTATTATGTGGTATGGACATGTGATGAGGAGAGATGAAAGTCATGTAACTAGACGAGTTATGAGTATCAATGTGCATGGGTATACATGCAGAGGAAGACCAAAAAAGAGATGGATGGATTGTGTGAAAGATGATATGAGAAAGAAAGGAGTAAATACTGGGATGAAAAGTTGAAGAGATGAATGGAAGCTGAATACGCATTGCGCCGACCCCAAATAATTGGGAATAGGGCAGGGAGGTTTTGAAAAATTTTACTTTATTATCTAGTTTATTTAAAAGTATTTGAAAATTACGCAGTTGCATTTACAACTAATCTAAATAACCCTGTATTTTTTACAGATTGTTTAGTTGAATATACACAGTGAGCGCATAAGTACCTTACACAATTATAAATAATAATAGTACTTCTAAAGCACTAAACAAAAGGTTCTAGAACTATAAATACATTAACATTTCCTAACCTAGCTCTCATTAAGTAACTTTGGCCTTTAGCGAATCAATCAGTACTGGTTTTAAATCTCCACCATCGGGTACTTTCATAACATCTGTCACTTGTAAACTATCAACTCTATCGTTAATCAAAGAACGGTAATAATGAGTAACAAATAAGGATTATAATGCAATACCTTTAATATATTTAATAAATGTCCCGCAATCAGTAAATTCGACTTTATTTAATAAGATGGAATCATCCAGCTAAACAAATTAGTTTTGTAGTCCTCATTTCACCTCAGAAACATTCCTCCCTGGTGAAATCTAGACAAAATTGAGACCTAAAAAAATACTTAGTGAACAACGTAGATTTTGTTGTCTGGAGCAAAGTATGTGTTGCTTGACCTCTTATTAAATTAGATTTAGATTTGCTTAATTAATTTAAATGGTATTCGATCATTATCAATTAAAGAGATGATTAGTCAAATGTTAATTCTTGCAATGTCATGTGTCCATCTGCATTTGATTTTACTTAATTTTAACTGATTAGTCTAAAGCAAGGTCAAGTTATGCAAAACTTTCTTTAAATTCGACCAAATCAGCGTATATATGATAATGACTGTAAGGTCATTAAGGTTATAAAGATTCGTAATTTAATTTAATCTTCTGATGGGTCTTGATATTTAAATTAAATGAGTTGACAAGCTTCTCATCCAATTGACTCTACCTATTTTTTCTTTCCGTACGTAGTTTGTAGTCATTCGAGCTTTATGCCAGTAGTGTGAGAATTACCACATAAAACAATAAAAATGTTTATAATCCAAACATAAACTGTAGATGGAATGATATGACGTAGGTGGAAGACAAATGTGAATTGTCTTATGACATTACTGCACTTATGTCGCAATTGTCAAGGTCTGGCCTCGAAAGTTCCCTAACGGCTACCAGTGAGCATGTGGCAAAGATTACGAGCCTACCTAATGAAGTGACAACATTACATACATCATAACGATGTATCAATTGTAGAGCGCAATAATAAAACTAAGGTACAAGTGTAAGAAATTAGTTGCCTTCATTGAATGTTATATTTATGGATAGTCAATTAAAAAATTCAAGCTGCATTTATGTGTCCGTTTGTTCTTGCACCTTTCCTCTAGCTAATATCTATTTAGTTCTTTTGTCATTAAACGGCTATTTCTGTTTCAGTTTGTCGCTGTTGTCTGCCTGTTCGCCGTCGCTCGCGCCAGCGGCTGGCACGGCGCCGGTCTCGGCTACGGCTCCGGTTTCGGCTACGGGTCTGGTCTCGGCTATGCCTCCGGTCTCGGCTACTCCGGCTACGTGGCCCCCGCCTACCACGCACCCATCGTCGCCAAGACCATCGTCGCTGCCCCCATTGTCACCAAAACCGTGATCCCAAGCATCGCCTACGCACCAGCTGTTTCTTCCGTCTCCCGCTACCAAGTGCACTCTTCCCCTATTGTTAAGTCCTACGTAGCGCCTGTGAGCTACGCGGCCTACTCTCCCTCTTACCCGGTCGCCTACGGACACGGCTACAGCGGTTATGGCAGCTACGGTTATGGAGGTTACGGCCACGGTGCTAAATACCTGTGGTAAGAAGATAAAATTGAACGCCAAATATTATTGATAAAAAATAAATGAAATTGTAAATATTGTATTCTTTCGGTTTATAGTATGGATGTTCTAATTTATCTCTAAGTTTCTGTATATATAATAAACATTACCTGTTAAATTAAAAAAAATGTTTTATTCTTGAAACCGACCTGTACCCGGTTTATTAGAGACCTGTATGATCTGCAGTAGGACAGCTTGTTAGACTGCTATGAACTTCTCCACAGTTTTATAGAAAATATACCTACAATCACTAAACATACAAAATGTTTAATAGTTTGAGTCTACTACCTGCTATTTATCAATATTTACAAAGCAAATCTACGCAAAACAGCAGCAACAATCACTAAAAGGGCAATTCACATCAACAAACCTTTCCACTACGGAAAGAGAAACATGCTTTTATCTCAAGTATTTTAATAACTCGTCAGGGACAAACACAGCAGAACCTTAAAGGCATCCTCTCACATCGTTGACAAAACTGCAGAGAACTGCAGTCATGGTCAATCGATGCAACTGTCATTTAGAAGTGGAACGACCTTTGAGATAACCCAAAAAACGTGTGAATGTTTCTACAGATTTTTATGGTAGTATTAGGGATCAGTAAACATGGAGTACGGTTTTGAATTGGGTAGTACAATGATTTTTTTTGGGGGCAAATCTGACTGGCAGTTTTAGAGATTAGCACGTTCAAACAAACAAACTCTTTACCTTTATATTACTGATTTGAAAATGAAGTAGTTTTATAATAAATTATAATACTAACAAAATTTCGATGCTTTGAAGTTATATTTTTTTAATGTTTATAAGAATAGAATTATGCAATCAAAACAATTCTGACTTAATTATTAAACAGCTGTAGCTGATTGTTTTTTTATTTAATTGTAATAATATGTATATTGCTCAATAAAATA
Source organism: Autographa gamma (assembly GCA_905146925.1). Lineage (NCBI taxonomy): Eukaryota > Metazoa > Arthropoda > Insecta > Lepidoptera > Noctuidae > Autographa > Autographa gamma. The sequence goes on from LR989858.1 coordinate 8,117,183, forward strand.
GCAAGAACCTACATGATTTCAACAGGTATGTATTTGGAAATATAATTTAAAATATTGGTAAAGACGCAGAACCCTGTAAAAAATAATCTATATATGGATTTTGTTGCATTTTATCAAATCAATTACACTTAAATAATTGATTATATGTTTGAAACACTTCGTTAAATGGCCACAAAACGTTAATGACATGAATAATGAACAAATTATTTCTTACACATTTTCCAGTTAACACTTCGAATCTCGTACAACAATACTCAAGATAACACCAGAAATAACAGATTAACATCTAACAAACTATTCAGCCAAAAATGTTCTTTAATCAAAGCTAATAAAGTCCTAATTTTCTTACGAGTTTCGATGTACATTAGTTAACATTGCATTTAAGAATTAGTCTAATTAAAAACCGTTACGCTCCGTTTTTCTTAAAATCTAATGGGACCTTGAAAATAGTACTTATTTCCTACGCATTTAATATAAAAGCATGAAACAATAGCTTCTACAACATTCAACTCATCACACTTGAAGAAATACCAGCAACATGTTTACTAAGGTAATTAAAATCTTAATTATAATACTTTGTTTGGTGTAACGTTTAACAAAATCGGCTACAGGTCAGTTTCTATGGAGAAAACCAAAACAGTTCACATTGAGTCTAGATTTGCATTTCCATAGACTACTTCTCTCTGATGACCACTTATAGACTCATAATTTCTGTGCATCGACCCATGAATCATATTTCAACTCCCTTCGCATGTCTACTGGATGCAAATTCCATAAGAAAAAAGTAGTACCTTTTTACTGTAAAGTTCTCATATTGTGTCCTATCCTAGCAGTGGACTATTTTTATGATAATCTTCTTACAATCGCTATACATAAATTTATCATTGCTTGCTTAGTAACTCTTTTTAATTTAACAGATATTTGCCGTCGCTGTCTGCCTCTTCGGGCTAGCCCGTGCCGGAGCCCTCTACGGAGGATCCAACGGCTACTCCGGCTATGGCTCATACGGAGGCAACGCCGGCTATGGCGGATACGGAGGCAACGCCGGCTATGGCGGATACGGCAGTTACGGCGGCCAGGGCTATGGCGCCAATGGCCTAGGTTACGGCGGGCATGGCTACAGTGCCCCAGCTACCTCATACACCTCAGTAACTAAAGTCGTCCCCGCAACCGGTTCTGGTTACGCTGGATCCCACGGTGGATACTCTGGTGCTCTCGGCGGATACGGCGGTCTCGGTTATGGCTCTCAAGGTTACAACGGCCTTGGTTACTCTGGCAATGGCTTGAGCAACAGCGGCTATGGTGCCCATGGATACAACAACCTCGGCTATGGCTCCGGTCTCGGCGACGCCATCTCCACTGTCTCCGTGTACAACCCTAGCTATGCCAGCAGCGGTTACGGCGGTTATGGCAATGGCGGATACGGCAACGCCGGTTACGGCAGCGGCGGATACGGCTATGGTGGATACGGACAAAGTCTGTACGGAAACAAGCAAGCCTGGTGATTGATCAACTGCTTTGATTTAAAAATATCCATGTGATATGTCTGTGATGTCTTGAAAATAAATGCTCGAAAATGTAACACATGTTTTTTATTTATTAAATGCACCTAGACTTATTATCTAATCATCATAAGGTCACTTTTCTATACAACCTAATGTATTATATACAATCGTAATATTTGGAAAGTAGTAGTTAAAGTTACAAGAGACAAAATTACATAAACGAAAGATTTATAATCTAAATGAAGATTCCAATTCTAATGTCACCAACATTTTATTTAATGACTTTTTACTATTTCTGCCCTGAAACATTGCATAAAGTTTAATTACTTGAACTGAATATTGAATATAAATCCAAATACCTTAAAAAATGGATGTTTATCACCTACATTCCAATAATCAAATCAAAAACCTCTAAATAAATCAGCTTTAAACTTAAACAAAGTATACTCTTAATTGAACATAGGCAGAAAGAGGACCCACTCAGATGACAGCTGAAATAAAAAAAAACTACAACATGACATTGTTTGTTCTAATACACAGGCACCAAGAAATATATCGAATAATATATGAATAAAACCCCATAAAATAAATAATTAAAGATGTTAAACGACATTAAATTTATTGACACTTCCGAAAACAACTTCCTTATAAATATAATTATATGGTACGCTGATGGTATTTAGTGTTGACGCCTGCGGCAGATTACACAACGCACTGTGCCGGGCGACTCACCTTGACACTGAAACCGAGAGTGCCCGCGGCTGATCCACAACGAGATTCGATACCAATACCAGTTTACAGTCGCGATATAAAAGCGAAAGCATGTGCTCCAAAAAATATTACACACTCCAACCTCATCCAATACAAACATGTACTCCAAGGTAGAGTGAATTCAATATTCATAATTAATCGAACATTTTAATAAATGTATTTTTCTCGTGTTATGCCAGTTCTTGGATTATTTGACAAAAAAGTAGAGTAAAAATTGGAATCGGATCTTGGATATTTTTTTTTTTGAAAATGCTTCTGAATTCTTCTCAGTGTCAAGAAATTTAATAAAATTCAAGTGTGTCATCATATACCTATCTTTACATACCTTACTTCTTTTTCCAGGTAGTAGTATTCCTCTGCGCGGCGAGCCTGGCGTCCGCCGGGCATCTGCTGCAGGCCGCCGCGCCCGTGGCGTACAGCGCGCCCGTAGCGTACAGCTCAGCGCCGGCCGTCTCCTCCGTGTCGTTCTCCTCGCACACCGCGCACGCTCCCGTCGCCGCATACGCCAAGACCTACGCCGCGCCCGCCTACACCGCGTACGCCGCCGCTCCCGTCGTAGCCAAGTCCTACGCCCCGTCCGTGTCCTACCAGTCCGTCTCTACCCACTCCGCACCCGTCGCGTACGCTAACACCTACGCCGCGCCTGCCGTCGCCACCTACTCCGCCGCCCCAGCTGTGTACGCCAAGTCCATCGCTCCCGCCGTGTCCTACTCCTCAGTGTCAACCCACTCTGCTCCCGTCGCCTACACCAAAACCATCGCCGCTCCCGCTGTAGCCACTTACGCCGCTGCCCCAGTGTACGCTAAGTCCATCGCCCCCGCCGTCTCTTACTCCTCCATCTCCCACTCCGCACCTGTGGCTTACGCCGCTGCTGCCCCCGTTGTCACCAAGACCATCGCCTCTCCTTCTTACACCACCTACGCCGCTGCCCCAGTGTACGCTAAGTCCATTGCCCCCGCAGTGTCATACTCCTCAGTGTCCCACGCCGCTCCCGTGGCCTACGCCGCCGCTGCCCCCGTGGTGACCAAGACCATTGCCTCTCCCGCTTACACCACATACGCCGCCGCTCCCTCCTACACCTCTTACGCCGCTGCTCCGGCTTACACCTCATACGCCGCCGCTCCCGTCGTCAAGTCCGCCGTGACATACTCGGCTGCCCCCGCCGTGTCTCACGTCTCTTACTCTAGTCTTGGAGCCAACTACGGATGGTGAAAAGTTGTTTGTTAATATTTATTACTAGAGAATATTTGATTGTTATGCGAAAGAAAGACGAAATAAAAATTCAAAAATATTTGTGATATTTTACTGCAAAACCCCTTTTACCTATTTTTGTAATCCACTAAGCCTCATAGACTTCTTTGAGGCATAATAGATTACTTGCTAATTCTTGTTAGACGTAAATAGTATCATTTTAATTGTTTTAATTATATTTTTTTAAATACCAAGCAATCTATTGTACCTAAACAGTACACCTACGAAAGATTCAATATTAAACGTCAGCGCGGTAATTTTATTAGTCATCTACCCAGTGCATATATGACCTGCAGTAGCCCCATTAAAAAGGTCAAAATATTAGTAAACATACTTTACTCACTTTTCCTAAGAAATATGATTAATTGCATAGTTATAACCAAGCAGTTTGATCTTAGTAGGCTAAAAAAAAAAGAAAAAGAAAAATTACAAACAATCTTTGAAAAAATAGGAAATTTAGAGAGACACACAGAGATCATCAATGATGGCAGTAAAAGAATAATTGCCAAGATCACGGTTATTATTTCTGATTTCAATTAAAAGGTAAGTAAAGCATTATTGCAAATTAATTATTTCACCAATACAAGTCAAGGCCAAACTCACTGAAAGACAAGGAAAAAAACCGATCCCATGACATTTAATTAAAATTTACTTATGTTATGTGGGTGAGCACAGCTAGTTATTTAAGAATTATGACACGATTTTTTTTATAAATAAAACGAATGCACAGCCGCTATACATTTTTGAGATATTTCTTTCTAAAATTTTATTAATACTCAATTAAAATGCATATAAGAACAAACTCTAACTATACTAAAATTATAACTTACATAACTTACTTTTTGAGATTAACATTTATCAAATATGTACAGAATACCTTAAAATATTTACAATACCTACTGTAAAAACTTTTTGAGATTATTTAATGTGCATAACTAAAATTGAAACACCTTTACTTCGAAGGTACTTATATGAAATCCATAAAACAACATATTTATACATTTATTAAAGGACATAGGGTTATCCTCGAAACTGGTTAAAAGACCCATTCAATTGAATGGCTCAAGTAGTAATACAACGGAAACTCTTGTAAATTATATATCCTTGTCGTCTTACCCTAAGACTTAAATGTTATTAAGTCATATGTTTATGTAAATGTAAACAAGTTGTGTTAAAGCTCAGGGCCTCGATTCAGCTATTTTAAATGCTATCAGTGGTCGGCCAGTGTACTTGTCACTGTGCCTAAGTTTCGTATTCAGATAAGCCTACATTGAAGTCTCCAATAGAGTGATCGTAATGACCATTTCATGATCGTAATGACAGCAGAATGCCAATAATCATAAAAATGACCAAATGAAGTAGGTCATTCGGTCAATTCAAGCAACTCTTAAATAGAGGGTTTAGGCACCAGCTCTTAGCCAGTAAGATTATAAGGACGGTCTTTTGGTGTTATGATAAAGCTATAAGTAGCTTGTGCAATCACTTTATGTACTTACTTACGTAAATGACATTTGTGCCTGTTAAGTTACCATAATTTGACAAGATAGAGTAAACATACATACATAATATCATCACGCCTGTATCCCCGAAGGGTTAGGCAGAGGTGTACCAATATACACCCACAGTTCGCCGATATAGTTAGGTCCCATGTAATAGGGGGCGAGCCTATTGCCACTAACCGGGCACAAATCCAAACTCCGACCTGCTACTGAGAATTTCATAGAAAAACCCAATAACACCTTGGTCGATCTGGGAATCGAACCCAAGACCTCTAACGTAGCAGTCGCGCTTAGCGCCACTAGGCCAACGAGGCAGTTAGATAGAGTAAACAGATTATTGCATAAAAGAAAACTTAGGTTATTCCGGGTCTCTCCATAACGAAACTCATAAAAACGAAAACTAGGTACATTTTTCGGGGAATCGTTTTTTACAAGACTGCTAAACTATCGATAATTAATTGCTTGACCGTCACCAAAAACTAATGCGGCTTTCAATACGAGTATACCTAAATATAGTAATAGTTTTCCAATAACAATATTATTGATATACCTGTTATTGGCTAATATTGCTAACTTTTATTGCAACATCTATACTATACGTAACAAACACATTTGCCCAATGAGAATAAAATAAAAAGCAGTAAAACTTTACACCCTTAAACAAAAAGGACGAGAACGTAATAATTTTGGACAGGCCTGTTGTTCTAGTGGTTAGAGACCCTGACTGCTATACCGGAGGTCGTGGGTTCGTATCCCACCCGGGACAAATGTTTGTGTGATAAGCACGATCATTTGTTCTTTGTCTGGGTGCAATTTATCTATAATATGTATGTATTTAGAAATATATAAGTATGTTTATCAGTTGTCTGGTTACATTAACACAAGCTCTGCTTAGCTTGGGATCAGAAAACCGTGTGTGGGATGTCCCGGAATATTGAAATTTATAACAGCAGTACACATTTTCAAAACGCAATGATGAAATTAATAAGAACAATTTAAACACAATGATTATTTACAAATTACAATAAAATAAGCCTATTATTTATACTACTTCCTAATAAAAAACTAGTAAGAAAAACTGCACATCTCACGAAGAGCAAAAAAAAATACATTTAAGTTATTAGAATGCAATAAAATGCAGGAAATATCGACTGTGAAATCGAAGTTATTAAATAATAGCGTGAAAACCTTAAAAAGAAACCACAACTGGTTTGCAATAAATCGTTTACAAAATATTTGAGATACTACTACTACTTCAAGGATAAATTTTCCAAAAATGAATACAATTTAGAATAATTTTCCTTTAATATAGGAAAAAAAGACCGGATAATTGCAAGTTGGACTCGCCCACAATTTTGTTTGTCTTCAGTATTTGATATTTTAGCGGAAACAAAAATATATAATCAGTGAAAATTTCTACGGTCAAACTATCGCGGTTCTTGAGAAACATCCTGGCGACAGACGGACGGACGGACAGCGAAGTCTCAGTAGAAGGGTCCCGTTTTTACCCTTTGGATACGGAACCCTAAAAAGGATTGACTTTAACGAAATATTATCATTTACGAGATCTTTGATTACTACCCTATTGATTACCAGATGAATGATTATAATTGTATCACTATTGTTGAATTAATTGTTGAATTGTAAATAAAATATGTATTTTCTTAATATATCATTCAGTTTATTTCAATTAGCTTAATAATTATCATTATTATATTGTCAATCAATTATTACTAACACTATTTTGTAAGCTTGCTTTGTGCTAACAATAATAAATATTTAAATAACTGAATATTAATTGGATTTAATTGACGGCGAAACAAAAAAAAATACCCCTATTTAGTGCCTCCTCTTCTTGAAGCTCCTGCTGGCCACATATAAATTTATAAAAATCACAATATCATTTATAGCTTCTTCTAAAACAATGAAACATGAGTAGAAAGTATATAGTTACTGTTTGTATTCCATCTTTCTAATTAGCAAATCCTTCAAACACTACCAAGTATTCGGCATTGCGTTATGTACTAATTATACATAGCCCTCGGCGCGTGAGTCACACTGGTTTTGTTTTGACGGAACGAATGGAGCTGTAGGCAATATCTCATGGAGATTCGTTGCGAATACCAGTTTGCAGACGCCGATATATAAGCGAAAGCAAGTGCTCCAAAAATTATTACAATCAACAACCTCTTCCAATACAAACATGTACTCCAAGGTACTACAGTGATTTTATTTTCGCATTTAATATTGAGCTTAATATCTAGTGAATATTTGAGCACAGTTATTTTGTGATGATAGTATACGAGTGATTGATATAGTGATCATTTTTGTGATTGTCTTTTGCTAAACACAATAAATTGTGTAGTGTTATTTTTTTTATCGTAAATATTTTTCTCTCCCAGGTCGTAGTATTCCTTTGCGCGGCGAGCCTGGCGTCCGCCGGGCACCTGCTGCAGGCCGCCGCGCCCGTGGCGTACAGCGCGCCCGTAGCGTACAGCTCAGCGCCGGCCGTCTCCTCCGTGTCGTTCTCCTCGCACACCGCGCACGCTCCCGTCGCCGCATACGCCAAGACCTACGCCGCGCCCGCTTACACCGCGTACGCCGCCGCTCCCGTCGTAGCCAAGTCCTACGCCCCGTCCGTGTCCTACCAGTCCGTCTCTACCCACTCCGCGCCCGTCGCGTACGCTAACACCTACGCCGCGCCCGCCGTCGCCACCTACTCCGCCGCCCCAGCTGTGTACGCCAAGTCCATCGCTCCCGCTGTGTCTTACTCCTCAGTCTCCCACTCCGCCCCTGTCTCTTACGCCAGGACATACGCTGCCCCCGCAGTCGCCACCTACGCCGCTGCCCCAGTGGTCACCAAGTCCTACGCCGCCCCCGCTGTGTCTTACTCCTCAGTGTCCCACTCTGCTCCCGTGACTTACACTAAGTCGTACGCCGCTCCCTCTTACGCCACGTACGCCGCCGCTCCCGCCTACGCCTCATACGCCGCCGCTCCCGCTTACAACACCTACGCCGCCGCTCCCGTGGTCAAGTCAGTGTCATACTCGGCCGCCCCCGCCGTGTCCCACGTCTCATACGCTGGCCTGGGAGCCAACTACGGCTGGTGAAAACTTTGTTGTTGATACTGTAATCACTAGATCTATTTGACTGTATATATTATTTTTAATACCTATTTATAATGAATAGTCGAACGAAGTGATAAATAAAAGAATTTATTTAAAATATCTTGTTTTGTTTTTTGATTTATGTCCTTAATTGTGTGTTACATTCGTTTTGACATCTACGTTCTTGTAAGTGGGTGAGGTTAATAAGGTATGTGTAAAATGGTTTAAAGCTCATTTACATATAATACTTAAATACGAGCTCATAGATTGAGTATACATTGCGAAGTATCAAGTTAATGGCTACTTGCACACCAACTTACTTCATACATTTAGCGTTAATGTGGTTTTAAAATATCATCTGGTATCATATATATGATACCAGTAGCAAATTAAAATACATTAAGCCGTGAGATGCATCGAGGCTTTCTAGTGAATGATATTAAACTATAAGCTCCTATGGTACACAACATTATTATTTTTGTACTCGATAATTTCGTAAGTTATAATTTAAAGGTTGATAAAACTACGCATATTTTGTAAAAACAAAATCAAAAAAACCTAATAGTTTAATTGAATACATGAAAACAGTAATTTATTTTGGGAAATAATGTAAAAAATCCATGAAGTGGCATTACAATTTTACAATACAAACATCAGTTTTATCCCTTCCTATATCAACGGTTAAATTGTAACTTGTTTATATTTTATAAATATTTAAAACGACATTGCATAATTTATATCGTTTTATGGCATGTTTAACATCATTGAATGGCCAGAAGTATGCAGTATAAACAATACTACAAATAATGATGTAACCTTGCTCTGCATTTCCCTTTAGAACACCTACAAAATACCTCAAATTAAGTGAATTAACATAATTACACTTCCAAATACCAAAGGTAAGTAGGCAAGACCAGTAATTTCTTAAATTTAACGAACAGCGAAATATGTATCTTATATGCCTTGAAATTGGTCCAGTTATAAATGTGAACAACATAATCTGGGTCTAGATTAACACGTGTTTAAGCATTTTACTGGTTTTCTAGACCAATTCAGATCTGTTGATCTGTTTAACAGAGATTCAATGCTAATACAAGTTTACTAACTGATATATAAACGAAGGCAAGTGCTCCAAAATCATAGTGCAAGCAAGTTTAATACAACCATGTTCACCAAGGTACTACAGCTTAATATTTTGATCAAATAAGTTTGATAAAATTGTATCTAGAAAGTGCAATCTCAGCCTACTTTCAACTAGTTGACTTTTCAAGAAAAAAATATTCTCCACCTCAGTGCAGTAAGAAAATAGTGAAAAAATTGTGAATTTATATTAATTTCATCTTATATTGTTAAATAAGTGTTTTAAAAGCAAACACATAATTACTTAAATTGTTTAGCTTGTTTAGCATCAGTTATAAAGTCACTTAAAACTATCTTAAAGAGTACCGTGTAATTATACAGATAAATTACACAGACCATTAGGCAAATAACTATAAATAAATAACACAAATTTCAACCCTTTGGAACCCTTTGGGAAAACGGCAAGGAAAAACTAGAAGTAATTTGTTAATAGTAAAGTGAAAATTAACATGATCTCAAAATCTCTCCAGGTCGTCATCCTCATGTGCGCGGCGGGCATCGCCTCCGCTGGCTTGCTTGGTGCTGCAGAAACGGTGGCATACAACACGGCCCCCGTCGCCACATACGCCGCCGCTCCTGCCTACGCAACGTATACCGCCCCCACCGCTGCCTACTCTGCCCCAGTGTTCGCCAGAACTGTATCCCCCGCCGTATCTTACTCCACAGTCACCAGATCAGCCCCCGTAACTTACGCCGCTGCCGCTCCCGTCGTTGCCAACACTTACACCGCTCCCGCCTTTACTGCTGCCTACACCGCCCCTGCGACGTACACCGCTCCCGCGACTTACGCCGCCCCTGCGACTTACGCCGCTCCCACTTACACCACATACGCTGCTCCCGTAGCTAGGACCTACGCTGCTCCTACTTTCACTGCCGCGTACACTGCTCCCAGGACTTTCGCTAGTCAGGCTTTCACAACCTATGGATCTGCTCCAGTCGTAGCCAAGACATTCGCGCCAGCCGTGGCCGCATATACGGCGGCTGCCCCAGTAGTCAAGTCTGCCGCTGTGACATATTCAGCTGCGCCCGCTGTCTCACACGTCGCCTACACTGATGTTGCAACCAACTATGGATGGTGAACATGAATCTTATTGACGAAGATAAATATGTACCTGAATATGCTGAAAAAGAAATAAATATTTGAAATCTAAACAATTTGTGGTTGAATTCTTCATTATCTTACCTTTTACCTACCTATTATTTGTAAAAATATACCTGCATAATACGTAAAAAAAAATGCAATAAAAAATATAGATATAATTTCGATTCTGCCTTTTTAATTTTTATTGTCATACCTACTCATAAAACAAAAGGTGTATTAAAAACCTCATTTTAAACAAAACAAATGAATATTTAATTTACTGATACTGACTAGACCTAAATTGATTTGACATAATTTATGTAAAATATCAGTAAGAAGCCGTTTCTATTTCGTTTTCGTTTAAATCAATATTGTTACATCTTCGTATCGGTTTCACATCATTCTTAAATGTTTGTTAATTTTTGTAACACGTTCTTATGGCATAACAAACTATGTTACAATAGATGAATTAACTGTTTTCATGGCATAATAAACTACAATAGATGAATTTACTGTTTTAAATTATTTATTTGTTACATAATACCTGTAGTTTTTCTATACATACCTAATCTTAAATCTAATATAAGAACAAACTCTAACTATACTAAAATTAAAACTTACATAAATAAAAACTAACAGGCGTCAAAGAACTCATCGTCATCATTGTCAATGGTGGGAAACGTGCCCAGAAGGCTGGCAGCATTGCCACATGGAATGGCTATTCTCTGTGCAAGGAACAAACCAGCCCTCTGATCACGTGTAGATTCTACCAAACGTTTGGAAAGTTCCTTAAAAAGATTTCGTGCGCTCGGACCCCATGACCCGAGCGTTTCAACCCCAAATGGCTCGAAAATATAATTACCCACAATGTTATTATACTTCCGCCACTTAAGGGTCTCCGCAGCTCCAGCAGCAGCGCCAGGAGAGGCTGCCGAACTTAGAACGTGGGACGGCGCAAGGGTGTCGACGCACGTTGCGTCCCACACCAAAGGCCGACCCAATTTCCAAGGTAGCAATGACGTACCATCAGGTCTCTTGCCATCGCCGCTCACCAAACCATTGGGTTCCAAAACAGCTGGTACAGCGGCAGTGACAAGAGCACGACGAATTATGTCATTCAAATTTGAGTGACAAGATATACGCCCTGCGCTCCTGCTGCAGGACAGGCCATTTATAATACAAATAGTAAATACTGCTTTGCTTCTATCTTATAAATCAGCAAACAGAGACGCTTAACAAAGACTCAGTCACATAATTAATTTTATTTAATCTTGCTGCAGCTAGCTAATCCGTCAAGCATGAACACTCTATTTATGTCTAGATAATCTCACTGTTTTCCATAAAATAACTAAGTAGGTATTTAATACCCGTTAAATAGTTTAGGCTTGGTTGCATCTGAAATAAGTTCTTAACAGAAGCTAGCTAGATTTAAAATTGATATATGGGTGTCGGTTGTCAGTAAATCAATGTCGCATCTTTATGTTCATCCTAACTTTAAATTATTCATTTCTTGGAGACTCTTAACAACCTTAAATACAAATCATCTACACGTAGAAGGTATGATTTATTTAGAAACAAACAACACGAAATCAAAAACTTTATTTCTATTCTGATTTCAAGAAGTAAAAAATAAATATATTAGTAGTGCTGTGGAAAATCTAGGTTCGGCATTACCTGTATTTATTTTGATTTTATTGTCATAAAACGCATCACGTAGTACGTAAAATGCGATCAACCTTATACTCTATTTAAAATGTTGTTAAGCTCATTCGTGACATTTAAACAGTTCAGTAGGTACCTTATAACTTGTTATGAAGTGCTAATTATACATGACCGAAACATGCCGAAATAAACAGCTTCAGGCGATGCCGGACAGATTCAATGCAGATTCAAGTTCGCACTCGCTGATATAAAAGCGAAAGCAAGTGCTCCAAAAATTATTCCACTCAACAACTTCCTCCAATACAAACATGTACTCCAAGGTAATGAACATTGGAAAAAATACTGTTTTAAATCTTATATCACAGGTTAACGACCTGAGTTTTGAGATTTTCTGTCATCTACACAAATTGAATAGTGTAAATATGAAATTAAATCATGTGTTTTGTTTTCTCTCCTAGGTCGTAGTATTCCTTTGCGCGGCGAGCCTGGCGTCCGCCGGGCACCTGCTGCAGGCCGCCGCGCCCGTGGCGTACAGCGCGCCCGTAGCGTACAGCTCAGCGCCGGCCGTCTCCTCCGTGTCGTTCTCCTCGCACACCGCGCACGCTCCCGTCGCCGCATACGCCAAGACCTACGCCGCGCCCGCTTACACCGCGTACGCCGCCGCTCCCGTCGTAGCCAAGTCCTACGCCCCGTCTGTGTCCTACCAGTCCATCTCTACCCATTCCGCACCCGTCGCGTACGCTAACACCTACGCCGCGCCCGCCGTCACCACCTACTCCGCCGCCCCAGCTGTGTACGCCAAGTCCATCGCTCCCGCCGTGTCCTACTCCTCAGTGTCTACTCACTCTGCTCCCGTCGCCTACACCAAGACCATCGCCGCTCCCGCTGTCGCCACTTACGCTGCTGCCCCAGTGTACGCTAAGTCCATCGCCCCCGCCGTCTCTTACTCCTCAATCTCCCACTCCGCCCCTGTCTCCTACGCCAGGACTTACGCTGCCCCCGCAGTCGCCACCTACGCCGCCGCCCCAGTGGTCACCAAGACCATCGCCGCTCCCGCCGTGTCATACTCCTCAGTCTCCCACGCCGCTCCCGTGACTTACGCCGCGGCTGCCCCCGTAGTCGCCAGGACCTACGCCGCCCCCACCTACACCTCATACTCTGCTGCCCCCGTGGTCGCTAAGACCTACTCCGCTCCCTCTTACGCCACGTACGCCGCCGCCCCGGCCTACACGTCATACTCGGCCGCGCCCGCCGTCTCTCACGTCACCTACTCTGGTCTGGGAGCCAACTACGGCTGGTGAGCACATGTTTGTTGATATTTATTTCTAGGAATAGTTCAAGAACTTTATCGACTCAATAAACAAAAATGTTACAAAAGAAAAACAGAAAAGTCAAATAAAAACTGAAAAATAATTTATTGTTTTTAATTGTTATACCCATATTCAATCATAAATATAATTGTATCCTATAAACGATATTTATGTAAATATAGTATTCCAACTCTTCAAACAGGTAAACACAATTAAAAAAAGAACCAATTGCAAAGTAGATTCTAAAAGAAAAGCTATAGGAACACCTTAACGACTTCGTAATTCACGGCTCAGCTTTGAACGTTAGAAACTTAGCCTGTCAAAGATCTTTTTATTTATTATTAACTTTGTACCTAAATACAAAGTTTATTAAAAAAAACCGTGAATTATTTGTATTTTTGCGTAAAACGGAACTCACATTTGATCATTAAGATAACACTAAAATTAGTCCTTCAAAGAATTATGAAGACCGACTTCACATAAGGCAGTACGTTTAGTATTGTATAGCTTAGGGTGTATGTATCATTGAAGGCAGCATTATGCTTTATAAGTATGTACGTATAAATCCCATATGTAACACATGTCGCCGTATGTAATACATTATAGCCGTATGTGACACAGGTATGGTTTACATACTTTTTTCTTTTTGCTCGTTTCTCATTCAAACAATATAAGGGGGTACTCTTATGTTGTATGTATGAGAAAAAGAAAAACATAAGGTTATTTTGTAACATATTATTATTAAGGCCGCTATCCCACTGGCGTTTTACGAGCGTCGACGTTGACGTCGCGTTTTTTGATAAGTCTTTTTACAGCGACCTATTTGCTTAAAACTACGGTTAAAGAATTATTGTAAAATAATAATAATATTTCAGGACATCTCACACACGGTTGTCTGATCCCAAGCTAAGCAGTGCTTGTGTTATGGTAACCAGACAACTGATAAACATTATATTTCTATATACATATATATATTATGGATAAATTACACCCAGACACCGAACAAATGATCGTGCTCATCACACAAACATTTGTGCCGGGTGGGAATCGAACCCCCGACCTCCGGAATAGCAGTCAGGGTCTCTAACCATTAGACCAACAGGCCTATATAATACTATCGTTAATCGTAGTTATAAGCAAATAGTTCGCTGTACACTGATTGTTGTAAAGAACCGCGACATCAACGTCGCGTCTGCGCGGCGTCGACGCTGCGCGGTTGCGACTTCGAGGTCGACGCTCGTAAAACGCCAGTTTGATAGCGGCCTAAAACTTTGACAGCCATACGAAATGAATTTCTAATTCATAAATAATTTTGTATTGTGTGTAAGTTGATTTCATACAGTCAATTTATTAGGGAATCTACTACCTAATTCTATTTGTTACATTACTAATAAAAAAAGATCTTGGGATTTTATATTCAAAAAACATAGGATGCGATGGTTTTTAATTAGAGGCAGGAGGGATTAAGCTGCTCAACGCTCTTAAAAATTTACGTAATCCGTCGGCTCAATAGTGCTATACATAGTCATAGGGTGACCAATATAAGGTACGCTGATGACTTTTGAATCTGAGATGCATCTGTGAGGTATATGCTAAGACGCACGGATTGATAACTGTCCGGGTTGAGAAGGTCAGGAGACTCATAACACAAGTTTCTTACATAGTTTGGGCTCCTGTCTCCCTTCCGTACATAAGCATAGTAAATTTTAACGAGTATATGTATCTTGTGGAAAATAAATGAAATTTCTTAATTGATACATTCCCCCATGTAATACATACTGCCTTTTATGATAGCCAACTTCGTAATTCTTTTAAGAAATTATCTTAATGTCATCATCATGTGAGTTTCATTTTACGCACACATACACAGACTTCATTATTTTGTATTTAGGTATAAAATTTCGCATAAAATTATCAATTAACAAAAAGCTCTTTGACAGGCTAAGTTTCTTACGTACAAAGCTGAGCCGTGAATTAAGAAGTCGATAAGGTGTTCCTATAGCTTTTCTTTTAGAATCGACTTTTCAAATGTTTGTTTTTAAATTGAGTTTACCTGTGTGAAGAGTTAGAATACTATGTTTACATGACTATCCTGTATAGGATACAGTTATACATGTTTATGATTAAGTATGGGTATAACAATTAAAAACTTAAATTATTTTTCAGTTTTTATTTGACTTTTCTGTTTTTCTTTTGTAACATTTTTGTTTATTGAGTTGATAAAGTTCTTGAACTATTCCTAGAAATAAATATCAACAAACGTGTGCTCACCAGCCGTAGTTGGCTCCCAGACCAGAGTAGGTGACGTGAGAGACGGCGGGCGCGGCCGAGTATGACGTGTAGGCCGGGGCGGCGGCGTACGTGGCGTAAGAGGGAGCGGAGTAGGTCTTAGCGACCACGGGGGCAGCAGAGTATGAGGTGTAGGTGGGGACGGCGTAGGTCCTGGCGACTACGGGGGCAGCCGCGGCGTAAGTCACGGGAGCGGCGTGGGAGACTGAGGAGTATGACACGGCGGGAGCGGCGATGGTCTTGGTGACCACTGGGGCGGCGGCGTAGGTGGCGACTGCGGGGGCAGCGTAAGTCCTGGCGTAGGAGACAGGGGCGGAGTGGGAGATTGAGGAGTAAGAGACGGCGGGGGCGATGGACTTAGCGTACACTGGGGCAGCAGCGTAAGTGGCTACAGCGGGAGCGGCGATGGTCTTGGTGTAGGCGACGGGAGCAGAGTGAGTAGACACTGAGGAGTAGGACACGGCGGGAGCGATGGACTTGGCGTACACAGCTGGGGCGGCGGAGTAGGTGGCGACGGCGGGCGCGGCGTAGGTGTTAGCGTACGCGACGGGCGCGGAGTGGGTAGAAACGGACTGGTAGGACACGGACGGGGCGTAGGACTTGGCTACGACGGGAGCGGCGGCGTACGTGGTGTAGGCGGGCGCGGCGTAGGTCTTGGCGTATGCGGCGACGGGAGCGTGCGCGGTGTGCGAGGAGAACGACACGGAGGAGACGGCCGGCGCTGAGCTGTACGCTACGGGCGCGCTGTACGCCACGGGCGCGGCGGCCTGCAGCAGGTGCCCGGCGGACGCCAGGCTCGCCGCGCAAAGGAATACTACGACCTAGGACAGAAAACAAAACACATGATTTAAAGTCATAGTTATACTATTCAACTTGAGCAGCTGACAGAAAATTTAAAACTCAGGTCGTTAACCCTTGATATAAGATTTAAATCAGTAATTTTGCCAATGTTCATTACCTTGGAGTACATGTTTGTATTGGAGGAAGTTGTTGAGTGGAATAATTTTTGGAGCACTTGCTTTCGCTTTTATATCAGCGAGTGCGAACTTGAATCTGCATTGAATCTGTCCGGCATCGCCTGAAGCTGTTTATTTCGGCAGGTTTTTGGACAAGTAATATTTACATTTTAAAACGAGTTATTAGTTGCAAACCAACTTAACATGACAAAGTAAATAAAAAGTTTTGTGTAAGCTTCTGAGCCAATATAATATATTGGCTCAGAAGCTTACACAAATCATATTATGATTCGAACCTAGATCTACAAAACTTAAACTATAGGTCACCTCATAACTCACTTGCTCTTGTTTATTTTCACTTTACCCTTATCCAATAGTAATGTAGGGCTGACCTAACTACCATTGATTACATTATTGTGTGAATAGGCTGGGAAAGATACTATATTCAGGACACAACCAGTCATACATCGTATTTTATATGAATTATTGTCTTATGCGTTGTCCATGTTTCGTACTAAGGCAGTTGTCCGACTTAAGGGCGAGAAGCGACTAACTATCGACTATAAAATCGCTCAAGAAACGTACAGCAAGATATAGATCCCGTGTAAATGAGGGAGATGCATATTCAAAGAGTTACTCGCCGACTGTTCACATTACCGGCGACAACTCACTCAGATTTTTTTTTGCGAGACTCGCTGGGCGAGACTCGCTGAGCGATACTAACGCGGCGATCGAAACACTCGCCGAGGACCATCCAGTGTCATTCTGCATAAAAGCGATTTTGAATTTAGAACAATTATCGGTAGAGGAAGGGAGGGCAAGATGGAAGGCTCTTCACACAATAAAACAAAAACATTTAATTTTAATTATTTTAGACCGTCGTGAAAGTTATTTTATTTTACTATGATGATACCTGTTTTTTTTTGTACTTATTGTGTTATTTTTGGGAAATTAAAGTTTTATTCTTGTTATTTAATTAACGATGTTTATGGATTGACAAGAAAACTTGCCATTAAATACAAAACTCCATTTTGCCCAAAAGCTCGCCGTGAATTTTCTAAAAACTATTAACCATTTTCTATGTTAAAATATCATTACAATAAATCTTTTCTTAGAAAATACTACCGTAAAATGGACAAAACAACAAGACCTACCTCTTACTAGCAAAACCGCCTGGTACTGGGTGCATTTTAAATCGCACGCATGTCATGTGATCCGAGTTTTAAAGAAATGTTCTATTTTGCCCTCCCTTTCTTTATTTTTATATATTTAGTAGTATAGAATGACCCGAGCGAGTCGAGCGAGTATCGCCTGTCACACTCGTCACTCGCTCATCGCTCGGCGACAAAACTATCAAAACTACATACTCGCTGCTCGCTGCTCGCCGACTCGTTTTGTAGTTCATCGTTCTACTCGCTACTCGCTTCTCGCTCTAAGTCGGACAGGTCCCTAAGATAAATATTGATGTTAATTAGAAATCAAATTATTTTCTCACAATGTAACGTTTTTTTTTTTAGTTTCGAATGTAGTTTATGCAGATCAATTAATCAATTGCAATTAAATTTGCAGATAAGAAAATACGTTAGTTTTTATAATTATGCATAAACTGATTATGACCTGACTAAATTAAAGCTTAGATGCAAATTATTATTTTTTTCGCAACATTGAAACGACATAAATCATTTTCAAATATTGCAAACATTGTCTGTTGATACGATATGGAAATGAATTCAGTTTTTTTAAGATATTTAAGTTAATTTATTAATGACGAAACTCAAATGATCTTGAATTTATTAATTATTTAATTATGGTAAGCGTAAAGTCGAATAACAAACAAGTTTTAAAAGTCATCACTCTTTGTATTCAACTAAAGAAACGTAAACTAGGGATCATATTTAAAGTATTATTTGGTTTTATGTTTTTATTAACCTAAAAAAAACTAAAGATAAATGTGTATATGATAAACAAATTAAACACAGAAAACATTATAAAGTAAACTAAACCATAAGCAATCGATACAAAATCAAACTTACATTTACATAATATATGACTATAGTGAGGTAATAAATTTATAAAAAATATATACTTATAATAAGGATACACTTATAAAAAGGATACAATAATAAATTAAAATTCAAAGTCTACCATCCATAGTTCACTCCTAAACCATTAAATGAGACGCTTGAAACTGCTGAAGCAGGGGAATAGGACAAAGCTCTAGCATAACCCTCGTATCTATGAGCCGAATGGTCTATGGTATGATGATGTGAACCCACAGGCGTATACACACTCTCCACGAAAGACTTAGCATGAACCACATGGCTGGGAATAGGATTGTATCTTAAAGAAGACTCAGAAAGCACCGGAACGGGAATAGCCTCAGATCCAAACTGTGATGAAGAATGATGGAAAGTTTCTACACCAGAATTGTCATATAACACTGGAACTGGGATTGGGTCAAGCACTGGGACGGGAGTAGAACCGAATCTTAGGTATGAAGGTGCTGGAGTATACCTAAACGAAGGCAGAGCAGTTACGGAATCAAATGACTCCACAGAAACAGTCTTTGACCCTACAGGGACATGAGGATTCACGGCGTATGTTGGAGAATGTATGTACTGAATAGTTGGTGGATTTATAAAAGTTTGATAGTGATGAACAGGATAGTCAGATTTTTCAGATGATTCTTTATCCTCATCCTTGTGACTTTCTATTGTAACAGTATCAGATGTCGACGGGATGCTGTCAGTTTTGGTAGGACCAATTCGTTGACTTTTATATGTGGCAGAGGCCTGTCCAGATGATATTGATCCCGTATTTTTTGAAAGAGGGACAGCTTTATAAGGCTGTTCAGAGACAGGCTTATTTACATTTGCAGCTCCTGTTTCGCTCTCTTGTGGACCAGGTAAAAGAGAGGCGGCATAAAATGTAGATTGTCCGGAACTTTGTCCGGAGCTTTGTCCAGAAGTTGTTATAGATGTTGACGAAGAAGCATCATCTGCAATGACTGGCTCAACAGGCGCTGGTACAGGTAAAGTGTTGATGTTCGCCGATTTATCTTCTAATGGCCTTTCAGCGGGAAGATACGATGCAGGAGGAACTTTCACGTTTTGAAACGAATTCTCAGGTAACGAAAATCTGTCTTCAATAGATAGAGTTTCGGTCCTGGAAAGTGGCACGAAGCCAGATTGTTTCAGTTGGGATGTTTCATTTTTTGATTCTGAAGAAGCAAGCGCATCCGATGAAGTTTTAGCCAAACTATTCACCTCAGAAGCAGATGGCGAGTTGCTTTGGCAAAAGACGAACGTTGCACAAAGCAAAATGATCAACTGCAAAACAAACAAACGATTATGGCGAAGAATTCTTAATTAAACATAATATTAAAGAATTAATTATACCTGTCTTAACATCTTCAATCCGGTAGTTTTGATGACAAAATAACATATACAAAACGCGCATTCACTTTTATACCATCCTCATAAAACTGGTATCTTAAAGAAGAAGAGGATTTATGCAATTCAAATTATATCAGTTAGTCATTCATAAAATGACCTTTCGACCGTTGTTTGGTAACGTATTTTTGTTTTTGGTCTGAAAAATATAAGTATCATACCAGACAATAAGGGAATATTCCATAGCCAGTGATGATGACGATCAATATGATACAGGAAACTGAAGTAGGCAATCGTACATTTTTAGTGTCACCTAACTCATCAACTGACACATCAAAACAATTTCCAAATATCGATATTTAAGTTATGAAATAATTCTCCTCCGAAGGTGATGTGTCATATCTAATATTATGCACATTCCTAATTATTTATTTATCAGTAGCTGTTGATGCATTTATATTGTTGACTCAAAGATAAATTTCTGAATATATTCTTCCAGTGATACACGTCTGATTAAAAGTTTAAGGAAGTAAATTTTTTTTCATCATCATCATCCTCAGCCTTTTTCCTCCCACTGCTGGGCTATTTTTTTTTTTACTCTAGATTAATATAAAAAGCGACCACGAACCGGAAGACGCAGCGTCGGCAGGCCTCCCACCAGGTGGACTGACGATATCGTCAAAGTGGCGGGCACCCGGTGGATGCAATTGGCGAGTTGTCGTTCATTGTGGCGTTCTAGGGGGGAGGCCTTTGTTCAGCAGTGGACGTCTTCCGGCTGATGATGATGATGATGAATATAAAAAAGGACCTAAGACCTAACACAATTTTACTCAATTTAATTTATCTTATCTCTATCAATTTATCGTCTAAAGATACAGATATATTTTAATATGTTAAGTGGTGTTTTTGTATACTAAGCTTAATTCTGGCCTCGAAATCGGCTCAAAACATCGAAAGCAAGTTAAAAAAAAAAACAGTTTTGTTTTTTAATACATAAGGGTATACTTCCTTGACCCTTGTGGGTCCATCATCATCATCAGGTCAGAATACGTATAACATGGATGGTGGTTCATAGTTTCTCTTCTAATTTAAAATGCCTATCCATAAGAGTAAGTGCTCTAAACATTTTTATTATATAATAATATGTATAATCAATTACAGAAGATAATAGAGAGCTTTTCCCTTTTAGTTTAGGAAACGTTGACATGTATAAGAAAAGCCTTTTTGTTTGCAATGAGACTCGGAATGATATTAATGAAATATGCGTCTACGAACAAGATAACAAACAAACCGGAAATAAGCTATTTTTGATAATAGGTGATGCACCAATTGATTAATATGCGACGTAGCGTTTACACTAGAGGTCGATATTTACGCAAATTTAAACGATTTCAATATGCAATACATGCATTTGAATAGAACAGGTCGTTAAATATAAATAATCTGGTTCATTTTTAATTTCAGATAGATAATGCATTGAAAGTTAAGAACACTGACGAGCGCATGAAATCATATGTCATTTGTTATTTTCTCGATTTTTTAAGATAATAATAATATAAAGAAATACTTTTAAAATACTTCTGTATGATAAATAAATCGATAACACATTTAAATTGAATGTAAAAACGAATTATTGGTTTATTCTGATTTCATGAGTTTTGTATTGCCAGTGTTGTAAATTTTTAATATTACAATAAATGTTCTTATTAACTTTGATCAGACAATATTCGTATGCAGATATTAATAATAATGAATCTTTATTAAATAAAAATAAACAGTGACAATGAGCTGGAATGAAATTGCTTTTATGTGCATGTGTGAGTGATTTACTGTGTAATATCTAGCGAATATAAATGTATAGGTAATGAATGTTTAGGGTAGGTTATATGAAGAGCTTATGCTCTTGATATCTCTCTTTTTAAAATCAAACAAATATGTCATTAGGTAATTGTCGTTTATTTTACATTTGTCTATTTACAGAACTAATGTTTGATTCAGTTTACCAACCGTAGTTAGCGCCGTGGCCGCTGTAGGAGATGTGGGAGACAGCGGGGGCAGCGGAGTACGCGTAGGACTTGACGATGGGAGCAGCAGCGGCGTAGGTGGCCACGGGGGCAGCGGCGTAAGTCTTGGCGACCAGGGGAGCGGAGTATGTGGCGACGGCGGGAGCGGCGTATGCAGCAACAGCGGGAGCGTAAGACGCACCGTGAGAGGTGTGGCTGGAGTAAGAGGACACGGAGGACACAGCGGGGCTGATGGTCTTAGTCACCACAGCGGGGGCAGAGTAGGCGGCGTAGGCAGCGGGGGCGGCGTACGCGGCATGACCGTAGGCAGCAGGGGCGGCGTACGCGGCGTGACCGTACGCGGCTTGGGCGGCGTATGCGACGGGAGCGGCGGCGTAGGTCGCGGCGGGGGAACCGTGAGCGGTGTGGGTAGAGTAAGAGCTGATGGAGCTCACGGCGGGAGCGATGGTCTTGGTCACGGCGACGGCGGGAGCAGCGGCGTAAGTGGCCACGGGAGCGGCGTAAGCGGCGACAGCGGGGGCAGCGTATGCCTTAGCGACGACGGGGGCGGCGGCGTAGGCGATGGGGCTACCGTGGGAGGTGTGGCTCGAGTAAGAGGACACGGAGGAGACGGCAGGGGTGATGGTCTTGGTCACCACAGCCGGGGCGGCGATGGCGTGCGCGCTGTATCCCAGGTGGCCGGCTTCCAAGTAGCCGCTGGCGCGGACTACTCCCAAGGCGCAAAGAGCGACGATCAACTGAAAGGAACAAAGCATTATTATTATCAAATTGGGAGAACGATGAACTCAAAAAATTTTGATCCATAGAATAGAAATAGGAAATCCAAATATTCCGATGTAAAAACACAATACTAGATTTAATTTCCTGGATTGATGTAAAATCAATTCAAATAAATATTTTTGAGTTATTCAAAAAGTAATAAATTGTTGCTGTTAGTACCTTGGCGTACATGTTTATTCTGCAAATGTTGGCAACTGAATAATTTTGACATGAAGTGCTCCGGTTTTTATACGAATAGATCGCGTCCACATTGTCCAATTCACTTTCATTGTCAAGGTGATCTAGAGTACTGAGTACAGAGCAACTAACCTACGCCTGTGAGTCAGAGATAGCCTTTCGATTTCATTTGTTCCGTACACTTACAGAAGCACAGGGCGGGCTCAGCCTTGAGCCAGCTAATGTTCGTCCTCGTCTAAAATATATAGTAACAAAAATATTGACTGGATTTTGCATTACGTTACATATAAGGCTAGCGCAATCAATGTAACTAATTTAGTTTATTTCGTAATATTTTTTTGCTTTTTAATTAGCATTAACTTGTTATTTACTTAATTAATTAATATTATACTTATATTTACGCTGGTGGTTTCAATCGCGAAACATTTGTTAGGGTAATGCGTTTTTTCTGAAGCTAATAATAATATCTTTTTGAACAACCACGGTTGTTTACATGTGTGTGAGCATTTTGCTGGCGCAGTGATGATCTGATCGCAGAGGTGATAGAATCTGATCCAAATTTAACTATATCTCAATCACTTATGCAGAAAACTTTGCATTTAATTCTATACGTAAGTAAATGTACCACACTACTTTTTTTGTAGGGACTTAATGTAAGTGGTGAGAGTAAAAATAGTCAAGTGTATAATAGATACCTACCTTTTGAATGTTGCTTTGACAAATTACTACAGTTTATGGCTTGTTACGACGCCTTTGTACGAGGTCTGCAATAGCATGTTTGACGCTAAATCTAAAGCTTTGAGCTTTTATTCTGCAAGCTTTTAGCATTCATGAATTACTGAAATAATTTTGGTTTTGCATTTTATAAATAAATTAGCGAACTTAGCGAGTAGCGAATATAACTTAAAAGATTTTATGTGCTATCACTATGAACTATTATTTTCTGTTACACTATATCTATATCTATACCAAAAAATCTCATAAAAGCATAATAATATATTTATTATCATAAAGAGCCCGGAAATCTAAGAAAATTTCACGGCTTTGACCTTTAGATATATCCCATACTTGCACGATTCTCTACATCATAATTAGGCAGGTTTACCTCGTTTTTAAACGATGTATCTTCGATTTAATTGATTTTGTGACGTATGTTCTTTTGTTTTATTTGTCTAGATAATTTTTTGATGTGAAGCCTATTTATTTACAAATCACAAAGGCTGTTAGGTACTCCATCATTCGTATGTTTTGCTGAAAACAGAATATTTTGCTAGGTAACAGGCGCCTAACATATTATTATGTTTATTTGGCATAATTTTTATTAATTAAATTATTAATTTCATTAATTTCTGCCATTATCGTTCCACTGCAGGACAAAGGCCACCCTTTCCTTCTTCCAATCCTCCCAGTCTTCAGCTATTGTTGAATAGTAGTCAAGTTCGGCCCGCCATCTATTTCTGGGCCGAACACGAGTTTTTATAGATGATAAAACATTGAAACCCAATAGGTATTATAATTGAATAAGTAGATATGTAAATCTTATTTGCGTACTTACCGGAACTATACAACAATCATTCGAGTAAATCGAAATTGGCAAAACACAATCATGTAGACATATCAAGGACAGTTTTGTATCACATTTCCTTAAGCTCGGTAATAAAGGTGGATAGGTTTAAATAAAGCAGACACGTGCAACGTGCAAGACAAACAATTAATTCATTATTAAAAACAACAATATATTCAATCTCATTTTTTTCTTTTCAAATCGTTGTGAAGCTATTAGAAATGTTGTGTAACTGTTAGGTTTTCTTATACTTATTGTTATAATATATAGCCATCTTATCCCTTAAAGGAATTTAACCTAATATGGGGAAGGATGATGGCTCTTTTAGTTGCTATTTTCAATGTTCCTATCTACCTAATCGACAAACAATATTTATTTCATATAATAAGTTCAAGACTTGAGTAGATACGCAGTAGTGCCTACGTAGGCACTACTGTGTATGTACGTACATACATGGTACATTCTAAGAAAAATATTTCCAATATACAATGGTTTCCTTACGCCAATCAGATGTCGATTCTAATTGGGACTATATCGTCGATAAAGAGCTATTTATTCCTTTGAGACTTTCTTACAAATGTTCTCATAAAAGAGTCAAAGAACACACATTTCTTTGAAAATGTTAGTCGTTATTTCTATTGCTCATAATAAATAATTACCTTCTGTTATATTTTATTTGAGAGAGCTTTGTGAGTTTTTACTAAGTAGGCATGTCTGGCGCAGTCGGGGCAGTCAATTGTTACCATTCTTCTTTACTCGACAATCTTACCAAGACACTTACAGTTTCTTAATGATTCTTTTACCATCCGGACCCAAAATCCATCAAAATATATCTATATGACTTCTTCGCGCCAAACTACCAATGGACCAAATAAGCCATTCTATTTCTCGAGCTTTACTAATCAGGTAACTAGTATTCTCACACGCTTATTGCACCAGTACCAACGTGTCTACAAACATAATTATCATCCCAACAGGTAGCAATCCATCATAAAGCACGCAAATATCGAGGACATTCATCAACGTAAGTACTTCAACATTTGACAAAGCTGATATTTGTCGCAGTGAAAGATGTTTCAACAAGGCGAACCAGATCACAGTTCCCAGTTGGTACCCTTTTTGAGTATTTAAATGAGTCACGAAGGTCGGTTAACTGCCGGACATAGTGACGTAAACTCTGATATACTACCGTTCATATTGCTTACCGGAATAAAAACGTCATTACCTGTATTGATAATGGAGGTGCTAGATACACCTAGTGATTAAGGATGTTGAATGGACCACTTACAATATCTAAGTTGTAGTCTATAAATAGGTAAGTAACTATCTATTTCTCTTTAACAAACTTCTGAAGGAGGGTTTTCAAATCGATAGTATATTATTTGTGCTTGGTACGCGATATATCCAGCAAGTGTAGCTCAATTTCAATTTCAAACCTTTTTGTCATCATGGGACCACTTCTGAGGTCCTATCCTCAGAAGTGGTTCCATGTATTAAATAGATACTGTAGGCGATTCCTTTTTACATTTAAAAACAGCTCTAACATAATAAAATAACTTAAAAACGGCATGTAGCAAATTTTATTAGAATTTAAAACTTATTTTATAAAAATCATCCTTAGGATTTGTAAAAAAAACTGGTCAGTAAACCTCCAGGCTATCACGATTTACGAATTCTAAATGCCTACCTAGATGAAAAAAATATTAATGATTTTAAATACCATTAATATTGGCCTTAAGACTAAGCTATGGCATCAACTACCTACAGCGTTCTAACATAAGAACATGATGATATTTACGATAACGCTAACTTGACCATGGTTACAAAGCCTGATCATAGACTAAACATATGCATAGACTGCTACTATCGCTATTGTCCCCTTGTGCCAAGCGAGAGCAATTTTTAGTCTGTAGGTATCTAGTACATTCGTTTCTTACTTCGTTTCGTTTTTTACTGAATTAAGTTAATTTTCGCGCAACGAGAAACTTATATACGAAAAAATTAATATGGTTTTGACATTGTTAGGATAATATTAGTGTTTTAGATAGATTTTTCAAAACGGCAAGCTCCATCTTCATACATAATTCACGACAAAACTAGTTCACACTAGCGCTTACGGTTCAAACTCTGATATGCTCACTCTATAGTTTCTAATGTATACTCTAAGAGCCTGATCAACATAATTATGTAGGCATGCCTATCTATATTACGTACCAATAAGCATTGGCAAGTGTTCCCATAGAGCTTTTCAATACCTCTTTTTAGGGTTCCGTATGTAAAAGGTAAAAGGAGACCCTTTTACTAAGAGTTTAAGTGGAACCGTGATAGTTAGACAGTTGAAATTTTCTCTGATGCTGTATTTCTCTTGCTGCTGTAGCAACCAAACTAAACAAAGTAATGAAAAAATATTTAAGGGACTGTACAACAAACTTGCTTTTTTGCTTGTTTTTATCGATAGGGAACCCTTGTTTCACAACTCCGACTCGCACTGGTTTTTATACTTCTAACTTTCTATTCAGTATCGCTATAACACTTTTTAGGTGATGGATAAATATTTCATTATTTCTATTGATAAACTTGTTACCTAGTACCTAATTACACCTTCTTAGAACCAATATTTATATTTATAAACTTGTCCACCGTAATGTCCGTGGCTGTACGGTCGATGACTTATAGAAAGTGGGAATCGAACCCGCTACACTTCACGTAATGGTAGTTTGCGTTCACCGTAGATACCACTTTGTCATCCTAGAATCTCGAAAAAAATTAAATGCCAAAGGCAAGAGTTGTAAATAAAAAAAACATAGGATACTTACGATACAATATAAATTGGTAAGTCAAGATGCATTTTGAATAAAAATCTGCCCGTTGCTACGTAAATGTTTTTGTAGGGTATTCCAAATTCTGGAGAGGTTGATCATTCATAAGGATTTCGCAATACTGACTCACATTTAGATGACCTCCAATTCACTGTGCACAAAGGTCATTGACCATAAACCGTGGAATAACATGTACCTACCTACTTACATAATGTCAACTAAATGTTGCAATTATTATGTACCGATTTAAAAATAAACAAGTAACTGGCTTGCTTGAGGCATGAGACAAAATTGCACGACAATCTAGTCTAAAATAAACAAGCTAAACAGTAACACCTAATATTATTTTTTATTTATTTATTACATTTTAAAGAAGGCTTACAGACTAACAATAAAAAATGATAAAATGAGTATAATATTATCAAATAGCTAATTACAAGCCTCCACACATAGAATGAAGTACTCGTATGGCGCTACTGCTAAAGATATGAATGTCTTTTTTCAAAAAAGTACGTTTAAGGTTAGTCCGTTGCCACGGCACCCGTATTATTGAGATCAGCAGCTGATGGAGATGATACCTATTTCTTACGCAAAGGCCAGTTATTTTTTAGGTATTTGTAATGGTTTCCTCGAAGAAATATTACTACTATGGACTCACGTTGAGGTATGTCAAACCATAACATAACATACCGTCACGCCTGTATCCCCAAAGGGTTAGGCAGAGGTGTACAAATCTACACCCACAATTTGCCGGTATGTTTAGATCCCATTTAATAAGGGGCGAGCCTATTGCCACTAACCGGGCGCAAATCCAAACTCCGACCCGCTACTTAAATTCTCAAAAGAAAACCCCAATAACACCTTGGCCGACTTGGGAATCGAACCCAAGCGTCTAGCGTAGCAGTCGCTGCATTTTTGAAGCACCAATATCATTGGGACAGTAAAACTATTTATATTATCTTCAATGCTAAGTGGCCTAGCCGACCCCAATTTGCACTCTTGCCTGTAAAATTTGAATGCACTAATAAGGCAGGTAAGTGTTTACCAAAGGTGACTTGCACTTCTGAAAAGGCCTTGGCAGTAAGTTAAAATATATTTTTACTCTTTTAAAGCTTACCGAGTGCTCGACAAGCAATTCGTTACGTTCTTTATATAGATTTATGGACCAATGAAATATATTCCGCTCTGCATAAGCAGCGCTCGGTTAGTCAAATTGTATTAATTTAATGAAGTGCTTGTACCATAAATACTTATGTATTCCAATAATGTGTTATAAAAAAAACTTTTTTTTTATTTAAATATGGATAATTAGTTACCTAAGCATTACTTTTCTAAGTAAATTATAATTAACAGCTAATTATAATCAAATAAAACACTAATTAGACACTTAGTAACAGTTTATTTGTCTTTTAATTGACAGTCCACATTTAAAATACACATAAAGAGTGACTTACTTGCTAACACAGATTATATGTAGATTGTTCATTTAAATGGCATCAAAAACTAAAACTTCTAACAAAAATAACTGATCCATACCTTATTTCCCTAAAGCATAAAAACAATATCATAAAAATTTATAACCAAAACCAAAGCAAAAGTATTTATAAACATTCATTTCAACTCGTCTTGAGATCTCGCCTTTTATATATAGGTAACAATGATTTCAGCAAGCAGTATCACATAGCCACGCATGTTCCTATTCAAATCCACCATTTTTATCTATCACACATTAAAACGAGGTCTTACAGTACCATGTTTCTTATACAAGTGTAAAATTTCCCTGTACCTTTACCTGTAAACGTACCTGTTTCGATAAATTCATATCAAAAAGTAGTTACTACGCTACGTCAGTACCCACAGCTTATATTAAATTTTGATGTACAATTGAATTGCAAATAAAAATAACACCCTAAATTTAGCACCCTAATTGTTAGGCGATTTTAGCAACATTTTATATTTATATTTAGCGTTTAAATAAAAGGACTACAAGCAGAAGTATATTGCCGTTGTTGACTATGTGACTAATTCGTTAGTGCGTAAGCTCTACTATAATGATCAATAAAATCCCGCTTATAACTCTATTCGTTTGATTTAATATTAATTGCGTTTTGAAAAATAAATAACAGCAATATACTCCGGTAGCCGTATTAAATGGCACTTTAAGCAAAAAAGCTGTCATTTAAAATGTCGAAATTTTTAATCTCAAAGCTCTTGCATTTTGAAGCAACAGTTCTTCCAACTTACACTCTATGTGTATAATTATCACACAATTCCTAAGCACCAACCTCAATCTTAATTTGGCCACAGGACCAACAAATACTACCTACTTTATCGTATTATGGTTTTAGGTACTTCGACTAAAGTCAAACGGCCAATCATTCGCAACCATGTTTTCTATATATATATAAAAGTTTCTTTGGTATTAGAGAAAACACTTTGGCGTCTTTCTATTTCGATAAGACCAGCTGCGAATGAAAAAATAAATTAAAACCATAATATTACAACAATTACGGTAACTTAATTTAACTTATTACAATAGTAAACTGAGGAAAACTCTACAACATTAATACACGTATTATACTAATGTACTTGTGCACTGCGTAAGACCCGAGCTGGATGCATAATGTACTTAAATCCATACCGACGATAAATCTGAGCACTGCGCACTTACTCACTCTTTTAACTCTCGCTAACATTTAAATCCTTTTT
Source organism: Autographa gamma (assembly GCA_905146925.1). Taxonomy (NCBI): domain Eukaryota; kingdom Metazoa; phylum Arthropoda; class Insecta; order Lepidoptera; family Noctuidae; genus Autographa; species Autographa gamma. The sequence continues at coordinate 8,147,219 of LR989858.1, forward strand.
AGTCGGTTATTTTTATAGGCCGTTACTCTTGTTCCCGACACTTATATTTCGATCACTTGACGGTTGTCGTTCAGTTATTACAATTCTAAACTGTATGAACCATGAAACTTCGTTGCGGAAGCCATGTAAAAGTACGGCATTCAGCTAAATCAGGTAAGACTGGAAACCGACCACAATATAGTTTGGGAAAGGGCTAGGCAGAAGATGAAGAAATTTGATTTCCAATAGCATCATGAGAATCAGACACGGCGCACAACCGAATCTTAAGATAAAATCTACTACAACTTATGCAACACTTTCTACGTGTGCTGTATACCTTAATCGAAGTTACTTATGTGATTAACGCCTTTATGAAGACGTGTACAAGAATCTAGGTCGTCACAACAGACAAAAAGGTGGGATATTACAGCAGTATTCTATTACTAGAGAGACATGAGGCAGATGGCACATGGCTAAGCTCGATAAACGCTAAATCACTCGTTAAATCACGAAGTTACATGCGGCAAAAAAGGGAACTACATTTGTCTCCCGTTTTCAAACATTTCAATTCCTTCATTCCACGTCATCTCATCGACTTCAATAGGACTTCAATACCTAATTATTTCATCATCCAATGTACCAAGTGCATACTACCTCAATGCCAATAAAAACTACAGTTGCTTGTTTGGATAATCCGAACTAAGTCGTGTCAGTCCTCCTTTTATAGTAAGGTACAAACTTTTCTACACACAGCAAAAAAATCAAGATGGCTGATCGAGTATTCGACCAGCGCTGTGCGAACACAAATAAGTTCGGATAATCCTTAATCCTATTGTTCAATCTATCTTATTACATCAAAATCCTACGTGTCCGTTAAAGGACGAAAAGTTAAAAAATAGGCAAACGCCTTGGAATATTATAATTAGAGTGACAACATCGAAACACGCAATACACTTACTACATAAATATGTTTGTTCATTTATTAATGGCATTTCCAACTGCCATAAAATAGTAGCCGACAAGTGTCAATTGTCAATCTACCGTAAAAAGACACGCCTGTTAATTCGAATGCTATTAAATTTATCTTAGGTTCGTTACGATAAAATTTACAAGAGCTAAATATTTGTGGGTTTGGCCAAAAAGCCGATTTTCAATAACACCACGAAAAAATATACTCTTCATGCTTGGTCAAGATTTTAAAACTATTTGCAATCTCATATACTTGTTAGTTAAGTATTACTTAGTGCCAAGTATGTGAGATATGCATAGAAGTAAAATTGAAGCATAAACATATTTTCTAGGATCTTAATTAACTGTTTTAGGCGGTGATGTTTGTTTTAGGATAGTACAAATTAAATCAGGTGCTCTTTTACCACATACTTCATATACCTTATGAGTTATAGGAAATATTGCACGAGGCTAATTGAGGTTCAATATTGCAATCTAATCTATTGTAAACCTATTGATCCAAACAACCAGAGACTCGGAAACATTGGGCAAGTATTAATGTGTTTGCCCAAAACAAATGAAACGTCGTACGAGGGTGACAAACTAGGTTAGAGACAATTATATTCTAATGAACAGATATGTTACCAGCGTGCAATGGTGAAGACTCGAAAACGTCCTAATTGGGACGTATTGCCTTTCAACAACAACACTATTTGTCTCTTTTTTTCTTATGGGTTTTATCGCGCTATCTTTTTTGTATAATTATGACTTATAGTGACATGTATGTCAGCTGCCGCTGCTGCGCGGAACACTTTTTTCGATTGTTTTGTATGTGTATAACATATCTGTTTATTAGAATATCTTTGGTTAGAGATAAAGATTCTCAGTTCTAAGCAAATAATATCATAATGACTTTAAGACAACATGTGTAAACATGTTCTACTTGATATGAGGTAACAGCCAGGATTATCTTTTAATTACTTATTGTATTACTTTTGCACTCGTAATATTAAGGAAGGGTACATTTGTAGCATGAATGGTCTTTGGACGGTTCATTAACCTTTAATTAAATAGTTTCGAAACCAAAGTATCAAAATAACTATTAGAGGGTAGATGAAGAATTCGTTTAGATTTTAAAGTTAGTCCCTGTAATAATCACAGACAAAAAACTTAATGACTAAAATTATTTATAATAATAATGGGATTACATTGTATGTAGTAATTTTAGGAAATGGTAACTATTGATATAAAGCGGAAATAAACTAGATAGGCCAAAAAGACGCGTGATTACCATTACACAAAACGTAGCAGAGGCCGTTAAAGTGACTACATAGAGCATTTACAGTTTCTTAATATTATGACGTAATTTGTCCAAAAGCGGAATACTAGGTGTAACTTTGTATGAAAAAGTTTGTGCTCAAGCTTTTTTGCTTTCTCTAGTACAATCATAACTGAATAACAGCCAAGCATGTTTTAACCGCCGACATACAAAAAATAACTTAATTAACGTTACATGATCGTTTTAAATTGCCGTTTTCGATAATACTTATTAATACCAACTAAAGTGCGTTTTTGAGCAAACATTTACAACTTATTCTAGATTCGTGGTACATCGGTATGTGTCGAGCCGTTTGGGCTTTTCGGAATAACATGACATGACAACTTGTAACAACCACAATGATTTTTAAAGCTGTTGTATTTGCACTAAATGACAAATATTTAAAAATCTTAATACACCTATCGATTAAATTATGTAACAATTGCTACAACATTTAGTTCTTGAGTTACAATATAATAGACAGCGAAAATACACTACGTATAACACTACCAATAGAAATAGGCCATTAGATAACGCCCAAAAGATTCATGGCGAATCGCAAAAATACACATTTATGTCACTACAATGGTGAAAATGGTTCTAACTTCGGTTAGAACCCGATTTTTGTAGAAGATACATTCTTCGTTAAACATCCATAAAAAATACCTAATTGCATTGTAAATAAAATGTAAGACAGTTCCTTGAAGATAGTATAGTAGGTATACAAGAAACACGGGCCGTAGTAGGATAGGGGTTTAGGGCATACCGGGAAATGGGAGGGCGCTTTGGGGTAGCCCGGACATGGGGAAAGCGCTCAAGGGCATACCATGGTATCGGAAAATGTTCTGGTTAGATCCGTGAAGTATTGTAGGGTTCTGGGGCGTACCGAGAAAAGGTAGTACGTTTCGGAGTGGGCCTCGATATGGCACGCGGAGTTGCTGCGCGCCATGATACAGCAGAGCATTCTGAGGCCCACCACCCAAGGGCAGTAAGTTCTGAGGAGCATTCTGATAGATTCCAGGGTTCTGATTCGGAGCATTGAACGGGAGAGCATTCGGAGGCGGGCCGCTGTACCGGATAGTCCCGGGCCAGACTGTGGCGCTCTTGAGACAACACACATACCCTCTAACAGGGCACAGACGCCATTCGTATTGGGCGTAACACATTAAATGCGTTGCGCCCAACCAATTTTCGGCGTCTGGGGTTCTTAAACCCTATGGAACCGAAATCTGGTATGTTAGCTTCGTGTCAATGTTGATTCGAGCAGAAAGCAGGCCAGGGTTACGTAGAACATAGCTGGAAAAAGAAAAAATAAAAGCTGTAGAAAGCGGCGAGTGGCGATTATAGCATAACAAAATCGTGAAAAGGGAAATATTTATAAGAAATACTATAATTTTCCGGAGTTCGCGCGGGCAAAGCTGAAGGCAAAAGCTAGTAAAGATTGAACTCGATATATGTACAAGAATGTTGCAACTTAATAAAACAATTCAGTATTATTGCCAGTTTAAAATATTTGCGCAGAAATAAGAAGGTAAATGAATGTTATATGTATATTTGCATGTATTTTGTATGAAAATAGATTCTGTATAATGGCGTTTTTTGTAGGAACGGATCGTGACTAGTGTTAAAAGAAGTGCATCAAGGCTGAAACAAGATAAACTTTATCTATAAAACAGTCTAGTTTACCGTCATCGATTTCATAAAGTAAAAAACTCACGCATTTGGGTACAAAGTAAAACAAATAGACGATATGCTTATGTAACTTATACATAAACATAACAGGATTCAAAGATTGAATAATTTATGAGAATAATTTTATACGATACAAAACTTTCCTTATTCTCAACGAAACAGTTTTTAAATAAGGATATCATTCAAGAGTAGTATTTATAACTCGTAGGTATCATGGAAGAACATGTAATATGTAATTATGCTTCTATACAATAAATGTTTGTCTGTGTTATAGTCACGTACGTCGGTCTCGGTCAGCGATGCCTGAAGTTTTAAACTGCGCTCCTTATGTAATAAAACCGCAAGACTCATATTATGATATACAAGATACTCGTTAATTAACATATGAATCTAAAATTTATGTTGCTTAAAACGGTAACCGTTTATTTAATTACATATTTTATGAAATATATATTTTAAGCATTTAAGGTTCATTTTTGAACTGACGAAAATTTAGAATTACCGAAATATAATAGATAGATCAATAGAATATTCTTTACTATATTATACTACTGAAAAGGAAGAATACGAATGCGTCCTAATATTAAACGTTTATGAGATTTTTTTATATAATTTAGAAAGAAAAAGGGTTAACAAAGGCATTACTGCTCCTTTATACCAAGCATAAGGCATATATACATTGGTTTTAGCTTTAAAGGTGCTTATTAACGCATGCCATAAGGCAAGAGGATGTCTTTCCTTGCAGTGCGGGGCTCCCAGCACGCGGTATACCGACTAAGGTATCGTTGGCGCACTTTCATTAGTCGTCATCCTTTATTATTCGAATGAGTTACCGAACAATTGAAATTTACCTTCAGTGCTACCTGTCAAAACAGCGCCACCTGTCTTTTTTTGGCGAAGACATGGCTCTAAAAAGTCTTACAAAAACCCTTAGATAATATACAATTATATACATTAATGAAGCATACCCAAGGCCACGTTCCTTCAGGCGATTGATAGTCGCCGGCTTGATCCTGGCTCGACCCTGGCTGTGACTGCCACGGCCGGTTATAAAGAATAGTATCACACTGCGTTTGTTGGCAGAGTCGCGCAGCTTCGAGATGTGGGTGTCTATGAATATATCAAGCATCTCCTTGGCTTCCTTCACGCGTAAGTAGTGGAGATCGATGGTAGTGCAGTCTGGGTTGTTGAGGGCGTGGAACTGGAAAATAAACAATGAATTTAAACACATAGGCTTCCAAAATTATGTACTATAGAAAATCAAGTCGTAAGTCAAGTAAAACTGGTATTTGATATCGCTTATTAAAAGTCTAATTAATGCCATTTCGAAGCAAAAATCTAAGAAATAAATTAAAATGTATTCCATTACTAAAAATATCTTATGTACCGTTGACTGCGCATAACAACGAGGAACAACAATGTATCTTAATGCTTTAAGATCCTTCACACGAGTGGCAACTACTTCCGACACAAGTGTCGGCACTTATAGTCATTGCCAAATATTGATGACTTGCATATCCGGGTGTACGAAGGGCCTGATAAAGTGATGCATCATTAACACTTTAGGACAAGAACAGCGGTACTTATAATGCTATCTTCATAGTTGAGTAATGGTCCGACAAAGTATAACTAATACTGTCTTCAGAGCTGAGTATAATATTCCAGCCTATAAACGTCCCACTGCTGGGCACAGGCCTCCTCTCATATAGAGAAGGCACGAGCATTGATCACCACGCTTGCTCTCTGCGGGTTGGCGATTTCAGATCCCAAGTTTTGGAATCCAGGTTTCCCACGATGTTTTCCTTCACCGTTTGTCAGAAGTGTCTTAGAATAATTAAGAAAATACTTATAACTTTGAAAAGTTACATTGGTACTTGCCCGGGTTCGAACTTGCAACCTGGTGCATACAAATCCGTTAATTGGCCACCACGACACAGAGCCACAAAAGCCAGAGCTGAGTAATAGTCCGAAAAACTATTTCCAATGCTATTTATTGATCAACACGCCAAGAAAGGTCAAAGTGTACCAATGCACGATCGATTGTCCCTACGTGTTAAATGTCAATACATGATAACTTCGAAGAAACGGACAAAGCTGACCTTTTTTCTGTTAATTAATATGAACAAGTACCGTATTCAATTCGTTTGACTAGATTCGTTATCATTATTCAAATATTGACAACAATAATAACTTATTAATACTTTTCAACGCTCAATTGCAGTTGCTGCATTATTTGATCCAAGAAATTTGAAAAAAAATGGTCTAGCATCAAAATAACTTGTCCCTGAACGTTTGACCTCATGGCAATGCTTTAAAACAATCAGATTCTTGAATTGCAGATAAACCGCGATAAGAGAATATAATTAATTTGTAACGACGTAAATTACCTTAAATAATCATGTCTTTTATCTTTAATGTTTTAGGTGAAGTTGCTGTTTATTTATCAATGATCACGTGTTTTCATGTTGACTGATAGATTGAGTTATTGAATGCGCGCCAATTTGGAACTGCCTACTGGTATTTAATACGGAACTTATTTCCGCTATCGATAATCTGATATAATATCTGTATCTAGATATTTGTGTACGTACAAATAAATGCATATGTAGCTTTTATATTCAACAATAATGACTCATATTGCATTAGTGTTGAGCGAACCAACTCTCAGTTACATCATTTCTTACTTTTCAGTAAATATTGAAAACAAATGATGACAAGTAAAAAAAGTATCTAACAACACTTTGTTCACTCATTGCTCTGAACGAATAAAAAACAAAACTACATTTTCGACCATTTTTTGCAAATTTACTTTGAAAGTTTTATCCTGAAAATTAAAAACACAAAAAAATCTTAGCAATATAGGGTACACTTACTTGCATCAAGGAAGCCACAGCAAACCCGTTGGCTTGTTCATATTTCTGTTTGTGGAAGTTGGCGATATCAGAATAATAGTTTGCGACTTGAGTCATTCCGCGCCGCATGGCATCTTGTGCTTTCTGGTAGTTTCTGTAACGTAAAATAAATGATTAGAAAGCTTCCCTATTATAATAAAAGGAGATCTTACATCTTCTGAAGAAGTAATATATTTTTAGAGTTTAAGTGTTCCAGAAAGGGCGGGATGACTTAGTCGCATACCGCTAGGGCTGGTTCGAGGCGGCGCGGGATAAGGTAGTATGGAAGGAATTGGGGGAGGCCTTTGCGCACCAGTGGGACAATATAGGATAGGAAAAAAAAAGTATTCCAGACACTTTTTCAGGAATATAAGGGTATTTGTATAAAATAACCAGAGCGAGGTAGATAACAATAGAATATTATTTACTACGCTTCCTAGATACAACAAAATTTCATACTTCTATGTCAATGTAATTATGAAATAAACCCTACTATATTACTTTTCCAAAACATTTCCTAATAAATCAAAAGCTATAGTGATTCCCTTCTAACGTCACCAATAAAGGAAGAAAAACGGAAAAGTCAGCTTGGTCTGGTCCGGTTTTTTTATCATAAATTGATCTCAACATTTGAAGATCAATGTCACTATGCATGGTATTTACAATGTGTTTAAATGCTTCCTGTATTTTTTGCGTTGCGATGAAACACAATGCCTGATAGAAGCATTACCCGCGCTTGTGACGCAATGGGCCATTATTAATCCCATTAACGATAAGAATTCGCAAAACATGATGCCTGTCACTCTGATACAGTTCTGTATTACTTTTGTTTGAACCTTTCAGTTGGATAACAGCCCTAAAATAAAATTAGGTTATTTTGTTGTAAAAGAGATAAGGACATTCTTCCAAAGAGTATTATTTATATGTATTAGTTATATTTAGTATATTTATATGCAATAACTAAAGGCAATGATTAGTAGGATCCTTTCGCTCTTTATCCGTATTTCTAACACCTGCAACCTTTTTTGCACAAAATACATCTATCTAAAATACATATATATAAAGATATAATAAGCTTACAGATTTCGGCGCTGCAGATGTTGGTCGGCTTCTTCTCGGTACGATTCAACAGTAGCCATGTCCACCTTATGATCCGGGGATAACATCGGCCAGTCCTCCTCAGATAGCTCCTACAAGAGAATATACAAATAAGTTAGATATTAAGTCCGGTCTGTGCAAATAATGTATCAGTTATGTTTGAGGACTATTATCCAAAACACATCGAAAAAAAAAAATGTTCTTTGTCAAAACATCTGCGCCAATTAAAACTTAAGCCTAAAAACCCTATTCTAGGTAGTGTGTGACATAAAGTTACTAACCTCTCTCTTCTTTTTGAGTATTTTATCTTTTTGTTCAAGTTCCTTTTGCATAACGAATTTGTTCACCCCATTCTTAGCTTCAAGTACATCACTGCGGCCAGTAGACATCAGCAGAACCTAATTTCAAATAAAAATCATATTATATTTCTTTTATCAAAAATGCATTTAGTAAATTAGTTGCAAGTTTTAAATAAAAGATTTTGTACACTGTAGGAGAAATCATATGGAATTACATTCATATAAAATACAAGTAAAGAAATATAGCAATTTAAGTATTTACCTCGACAGTGGCCGCAAAGTTATTATCATGAGCCATCAATAATTCGGATAAAGTATCTTCTTCGACATCCGGGAATAAGTTGAAAAGCTTATCTCTGGTCATCTTAGCGGCTAAGTTTGTCGGGATATTGTTACGCCATTCAGCTATATCTTTTTGGTATGTAGCAAGAGCCAAATCCATATCCATAATTTCTTTGAAGTCAGGGACCTCAGGTTCCTTTCCCGCGAGAGACATTTCAGCCTCTTTCATAGCAATTTGTCTAAAAATAATTTATGAATATACAAAAAATCTACCCGGAATCTTCTAAAAATGAAAGTAGCAAAGAAATATTCTAGTAGCCATTTTCAGGTTAATTGAAAGTGAATTCAATTTTATTTTGTAGTATACTATAGCGAAAGACTACATTGAGATTTCATTTGGGCATAAAGAGTTATCAGACAGGAAGACAAAATAAGTAGTTTGCAGCAGACTATGCGGAAGCAACATTTTTTACTTTGCTATAATTGGCCAAAATGCTACGAAAATAAATCAAGAATTGACGACGAACCAACATATCTAATCGTAAAAATAAACGAGAATTAACTACAGTCATGCTTACCAAATAAAAGTAAGTAATATTTTAGAAGCAAACCATAATAAATAAAAAATACTCAGAAGATTTTGCTCACCTTGCAAATTCCTCATCTTGTTGTACCATGGCAGCCGTTTTCCGAGCATGTTCATCTAGCTGTGTCATCAATGATTCCATCCACAAGGCATTGAGTTCATTTAGCGAAGATAAGGGAAGAGTCACGCGAGGCAAAACATTTTCTGGATATTCCATACCTTTCCTACCGTACATGCCGTCTAATGACTCCACGAATTCAAATCCAAGAGTTACTGTAACAAGTCTGTCGCCCTCGCTGAAATTACATTCAGTATCGTCGTCACTGTCATCGGCGTTAAATGAAGCATCATCGTCATTTTCATTTTCGAAATTCGAAGCTTCAGCCGATGCCTCTGAAGTACTTGGCTCCTCTACATTTTTATCAGTAGGTTCTCCACGACGCATTTTTCTAATCATAAGGCAATGTTTCGAATAATGGTCATCCGATATCACGACATTCTGTTCGATTTGTCGCTTCATTTGAATATTTTCATCTGACATAGTTGCGTCACGTTTCTTCTTTATTGGTGTAGATCCAACTGCAACTGCTGGAATATTTTCATCTTTTGGTTTATTTTCTGCAGCATTTGTTGTTTGAACATCTACTGTATTCGCGTTTGGAATAATATTGTACTTAGCTAAGCACTGACACGGTTCCGTGCTTTCTTCTTCCTCTTCAGATAGTTCGTCTTTATCAACCGGTCTTAGCAACTTATTATTCATCCCATCTAGGACGATTTCCACGGCCCAATTGACGTCACCACAGCATTTGTCGAAAATGTCACGTAAATCAGATCGAGCAATGTTGGGAAAGAGTTTTCTAAAAGCAACAAAATGTTTTTCCTCGTTAATACAGCGAAATGATTCAGTCATAACAGTTTCGTTAGTCATGCTGCTTTTATCTAGCATTCGCTTTTGGGGTATTTTTTCAGTATTCAAAGATACATGAAACTCGTTAATATTTCGAGGCGTGGCAGTGATCACTTTAAATTGACCGTTGATGTTTGTATCACCATATTCTAAGCAAGTACTGCTAGACATTGTTTGAATCGGAACTTTTTGGTTTGTATCGGAAGATGATGGAGTAGCAGTGTCAACCCATGGTGGCATAAACATCGAAATCTTACTCCAGTCCTGGCAATCATTCACTGTTTGCATCATAGAATCCTGGGATTCAAGGATAGCATTTTGAACTCGAGGAGATGTATTAAGAGATTGTCTTTGTGGTTTTGCTTCAAAAGTGGATGCGACGTGTGAAGCAGCGCTAGTAGATATCTGAAAAGCAACGCTCGACTTGCTTGTTTTTTGTATTCGAGCCGCAGAGGCTTGTTCACCAGAATCCCATTCTTCACCATTTTCCCAGTCATGTTCTACCTTTTCAATTTCCTCTAGTCTCTTCTGAGCTTCTAAATATAGCTTTCGTTTTTCTTGCTCTTCAGCTAACATATCACTTTCTTCTTTAGGACTATCTGTTATTAGAGGCTTTTGATCATCGTCAATTTCAATTAGATTATGAACAGTGAGTACTTCATTATCTTGTCGTTCTTTATTTTCAGTAGAAGCACCGTGTTGCTGTGTTAGATCGCCAACGTTTGTTATGGCTGGTGGAACTGTGGCTTTATTTGAAAGATTGGAAACTGAAATTGGATTTCTAAGTTCCTTGTTTATAATTGGATTAGGTTTGTTTTCGGGCGATTTAGGTAGTGGAGGCAGTTTACGTTTAACAGGGGGAACCATATTAGAAGGATAAGATAACCCATAGGCTTGTCTTAAACTTTTGCCAGTTATATTCAGACAATAGTTCTCCGACATTCTTTTGAGAGCAGCTAGAGGAACGTTGTGCGTGTTTCTTTTTGATAGTTGATAGATTTTTCTAGCCCAAGGGGTTGTCGGTTCAACAACTTCGATTATGTACCCATTTCGCACTCCAAATTTTAAATATGGTTCCATCTCCCACATTTCGACGTTCGTGTTGTCAACAATAACGGGGCTTAATCCCATTCTAGTAGCTTCTAAAACCCGATTATGGTTCCAGTCGTGCGCTTCTGGCAACCTATACTTATCGTGATGGTATTGACCTCTGACCATAAAGAAGTCATCAGTGCTCAAAATATGGCTTTTGTAGTTGGCATTGTTGGAGCCAACCATCATGTCAACCAACTGCTTAGCTAAGTAAGATTTTCCACTGCCTGGGAGCCCTCTCATGATGACTAAAATTCTATTGCCTTGATTGTGGTTTTTTATAATATTTCTAATCTGTTCACTCCATATAGGTTGTTGGAATGTTTTTTGATGTTGTTGTTGGGAATTTTGTGTATTCTTGGGGATGGCACCGGTGTTTTGAGCAACTTGAGCGGCTGTTGAATAAGAAATGGATGGAACGCTTGGCTGTGTCGCTACTGGCGCGTTTTCATTTTCAGCTGGTTCTTCATCTTTGACGTTTATTACATTTCCATCGCCTGTTATATCCATGATTGCGTCCGCAGATAGATTCACTAGTAATAAAAATAAATTTTAAAATAAATATTCATTCATAAAAAAAAACTGAGATCAATATTTTGATATACCTACGTAGGTTATACGGATATAATCTTATTTTTTTGTTATTCAATAGGTTGCGGAAATAATATAAATGCATAATTGACAATAGGAATCTTACAACTATTACTTAGATTATAAAATTGACCGCTCGTCAATGGCTCTACTTTGACCTTGACGGTATCTTTACATTAAAGCTTTTACTTATACGATTGCATCGATACTTCCAACTGACGAGCGGTCGGTCGACGATTATATAGTATACATACATACATATTATGTACAATTAGATACATATACTAGTACATATTTGACACAAGTGTGATTTGGTAACTATGCAGTGAGCATGAACAATGAAAGGTGAGAGATGAAATTCCGTCATATCAATTACAATTTAACAGCACAGCATATTGTATTTTATCTAATTTAACATCACGAAATCACATTCGCGCGAAATAAATGATATATTTCATATTGATATATTTTTTGAAATATGTATATAAATCATTTATTTTACTAATTCAGCACAAAAAAAAAATACACAAGCTTTAAATTTTATTATACAAAAAAAATACATAAATATATTAAGCCCATCAGATCATTATTTACATACTAAACATCTAGGATTATCCAACTACAGATTTCCCAACAATTAGTATTTTTAATCAAGGTCAAAGATATTGTTAAAAATAAAAAAAACAATTAATTCTCATAAAAGGATTTGAAAAAAAATCCCTTTACAGGAGTTTAAACTGTGACAAATTGGCTAAGGGGATGTTAACATAACCCACAGTAGTTGTATTAATTTTAGTACGGAGTTTAGTATCGGTTCTTCCTTGAGGAATGAATGCCGGCACATTTCTTCTGACAGGTGGTACCATGGCAGGGGGATAAGATAAATCATAGGCGCGCATTAAGCTTTCACCCGTAACATTGCAACAGTAGTTATCTAACATTCTTTTGATGGAAGCTTGCGGTACATTATGTATATTTTTTTTCTCTAACTCAGCTAGATTTTTAGCCCATGGGGTTGACGGCTCAACAACATGTATAATGTATCCATTGTTAACAGCATCTTTAGCATACTGTTGCATTTCCCATAACTCTATATTAGTGTTATCCACAATAATTGGGCTCAGACCTTGGAAAGCCGCTACCTGAACTCGGTTCTTGTTCCACTCGTGAGCATCTGGCAATCTATACTTTATATACTTGTAGATACCTCTCACCATGAAATAATCGTCAGTGCTGAATATATGATTTCTGTAGTGTATGTATTCAGCTCCCATTAACATATCTATTAGTTGTTTGGACAGGTAGGATTTCCCACTGCCAGGTGCACCTCTCATAAGAATAAAAATTCGATGGCCTTGATTATGGTGTTTGATAATATCGCGAATTTGATCAGACCAGATGGTTTGTATTGGATTACGCATTATGTTAGGCAAGCCGATGGTGTTCCGTGTTTCTACACTGAATGCTGCAGCACCTTCGCATGGGGGTTCATTTTGACGACTCAGGACAGGAACATAAGAAGTTGATGGTTGCGGTAAGTATTGCTCTTGCGATTGCTTGAGATCTCGACCAGTTGGATTAACTACTTCTTTTACATTGCCATAAGCAGTTGTCATAGTGGCTATTTCTTTACTTTTCTGATTTGATATCCCTTCAGATTGCTGTGCAGTATCATGCAATTGAGGTAGATTTGACATATCATCATTTGCCATGTCCACAATTGCATCCGCTGATAGATTCACTGGTAAACAGCAATAAATCATGATTTAATATGGTTTTAAATTCAGAAACCATATTATAACAAAATTAAGTTAAATGCATTTTATATTTATCTATATATGATTAAATTAAAAGTATACTTGCACATTTGCGCATCAGCGATTTACCTTATGTTTGAAAAAGGCTGAATCATGTTAAATACTACAACACTGCAACAATTGCAAGGCAAAATTATTTCGCTTTATAATGTGCAGAACATTGTGTTGTGAGATATAAAGAAGAAAAGTGTGCTGTAAGAGCACCTCAACTCACAGTAAGTTACTTATTGACACTCAATGAAAATGTTATTTAACAGTTGTTAAAACAACTTATATAAAAGAGCTCAGCATTTTTTTAATTAACATATAATTAGTTACAAATAGCCATGACTAAATATTAGCATAAGGAAATCGCGTTTATTTTGATAATGTGTGGTTGCTTTACTCCTTAATACCTAATCGATTACCATTTAGGTATATGAAGTGGCATAATTCAACGCAAATTAAATAAGCACCTTATCAAGCGAAATTATCGCTAGCGCCATTAATGTGCAAGTAGTGTTTGAAAAAGGCGACAATTTGTTGTACCCTTTTCCAAATCAAATTCTATAATCTAAGCTTTCTAACCCGTTGGCAAATGGTACAAAAGGCAAAAGACATAACAAGTATTTTAACCCCCAAAAATTAATATTCTTAAATCTTTATCTATCATTATTCACTAATTTTTACCTTAAAGTAACAAAGACAATGTTACTTAACAGTGCCATAAAACTGATTGACATTTCAGTATTCAATTGTTAGCAGTTGCATTTGTTTTATCTCAATTTGTTTACATTATTGAGTGTTTTTTACCATTGTTGCCTTTTATACCATTTAACTTTTTAAATACAGCAATGGAATATATGAACAAGCCATTAATGAATGATTAGATACCATTAGTATGGGGAATCCCCAGCAAACTTTCATACTCTATGTAATTTACAAACTCCATTGCAAGGGATTCCCCTAAACTATTGGCTTTACAAGGGAGTACCCTATACCACAGAGATGGTGTTTTAGGGGAATCCCCAACATAATAAGCTTATATATCATAAATTTTAAAGTTGCAAGGAAACCAATTACTAATGTGATAATAAATAAAATTATGTTGGGGATTCTCATTATGATAATCTCAATATAATGTTAGTAAATTACTTGTGCTGTTAATTATCTAATAAAGATTATAGTAATATTCTGTTTTGAGTAATTTTTATTGTTAGGAAGATGTTAGATGAATAATGAATAAAGCATTATGTAGAATTAAAATCTTATTTTAGAATATTTCTAAAGCTTTTAATAACAGGTTAATTTTGTATAATGAAATCAGTGTAAAAAGTCCTACATTGTTTTTATTAAAAACCAGATACCTTTGAAACAAACTTAAAAATGTTAAAAAAGCAAAATAAATACCATTTTTCCCAAAAAACAATAACAGCATGCATAAAAGTAGTAATTTGTAAACATACCCTTATCTTTTTATTGATAAAATTCCAGTCTTCTTTTATACAATAATAAAACCAATTCACAAAGGCACAAGCCGAATAAACTGGCAGACTGTTAATCCTCTCACAAAGGAAGGTACATTCAAATTGCAACAACACAACCCTTCAGACTCATCTTTTATGTACGGATATTGATACAAACTGGTTATAAATAGAAATTGTATTGACCGGAGCCAGACAGACGAGGTAGGGGAAGTAGGGTGAGGTAACCAAGGGAGACGGTCCACGGGTATGAGGGACCCATCTCCCTTGCACACTGCAACTAGACACATCTCTTCTAACACACTGGCCACACCAATATACATACCAAATGAAAAAAAATATGAAAGGTACAATTAAAAAAAGTTTTAAGAAAATATTACTTAACTAAATATAATATGGAGAAAGTAAAATTTGTATACCCAAGTCAAAATATTTGTTTAAATTATAACACAAATACCAAAATAAAATGTATCTGGTCTTTGTTATTGTTTGCAAACACAAACAATGTCTGGTTATTTATTCATATTCCATGTCTTATCAATGTTATAAAAAGAGACAACAATAAACAAGCAAGGTTTGATGTAAGTACTTCAGACCACCCCCTTCATGGAGTGATCTTTCCTCCTCATAGAATATGGATTTTATGAGTAGTACATCCATCAGACATCCTTGTTTTGCACATCATCCTGTACCTGTGCAACTACGCAGGTCCGTACCTATAGTACATCTCGGGTACCATTTATTGACCGATAACTCAAAACTGCGTTCTGAGTACCTATCAATATTGACTTATTGCGCCGCGCCAAACAATCATGGCCTCGGGATGTACGTATACCTAGCACGGTACTATTAAATCTAATCCCAAAAAACAAAAAATACAATTTGTATACTTACAATCACCGGAACAACTCTCGACCACGGCAGAAATCACATCTTTACTCATCACGTTTCCAAACATATTCATTAGACTGTCAATAACGTCGCTGTAGTTATTTTCTTCATCTCCACGGGACTCCATAGTTGAAACCAAAAAATAATATAACCAAAACAAAGCTATATGACTATTTTTTATGTAAGAAGTCTACTTCAACATAACAAACTGGACAAAATTTAATAATTAGGAGGAAGAGCGCAACTGCACTTGCAGCACGAATCGAACGATTGCGACGAATGTGGGAGTGAGTGAGGTGAGCCGGCGAGGTAACGTAATGTTGTCAGCTTAAGACAATTTATTCCCCCGAGAATATCAAAATGCCAAACAGTCGGCGTATTCGCTATGGCAGTTGTCAACAACAGCAATAATTCCTTTCATAAATACTATGTGAAAATACCAATTTCGCATCGTCTAACGTTGATTATTAACGAAAAAAAAATATATACTATTAAATAATTGGTCACCGATCGTAGTCGATGCTAATTTTGTGTTTTTACCGTTATTTTTATTTATTGAAAATCGCTTGGGTTGCAAAAGTGATAGCGAATACGCCTACAGATCTCCAAACAATATAGCTTAGAACCATCTCGGCCTTGTCAAAGTTTAGACAAAAGGGGTTAAAAAATAAATGTATAATAAATGATCACAATAACAAATGAAACGGTCGTCAGACATCACGACGACCAAGCGAAACGTACGAAGGAGAACGAAAGGAATATAAGATTTAAGGAACTTATTCTGAATTGATGTTTGACTTAAGTAACAGATTTTGTAATTTGGATTGAAGCCCTGACAGATAACCTATCAGGTAATATAAATCCTTTTGAACACTTTTTCCTCCTTAATAATTGGAATTCCTCTTAGGCCGGCAACACTGGGAGGACCCGAGGACCGACCGAGCGGGCTAGAGGAGTGAGGTGAGGAAGATCTGTCAATCAAGAGCACTTTCTGCACAGAGTATAAATAATACATCATGTTTACATGGAATGGTACCTATTTTATAGTTTCATTTTTAATACGAATAATAAAAAAATAGGCCCTACACCGTACAATCTTTCTTTTAGCCATCCTATTGATGAACAAATCTTTAAAGTAGAAAATATGTTTTGTAATACTTAGGTTTATTTACCTTTTTATGTGTTTTTTTATAAATCTAATAAAGCTTTCAAATCAAGAGGTCAATCAATCAATCAATCAGCCAATCATAGTCCACTACTGGACATAGGCCTCTCGTAAGAGGTAATAAAACAAAATTAAATATCCCTTTCAGAGAACAAAGCAATATACATTATTTAATTTTGATCAAATCCAGAGGATACAAAAACGAAATAACATAGTGTAAAATATCTAACAGGTTGCTGAGAAGACAAAACAATCGAGTGAACCATGCGCAGCATCTCTAGCTAGTAGGTACGTCTGTGGAGTGACCCTGTTGGTTGAGTGACCGGTCCGGTACTGCATGACCGGTCCGTATGATAAAAAGTGCATAGTTATACCTATTATTATTTTGATGTTCATTATAAAATAACAATCATTTCTTTTCCTATTTTTGGACAATGGGTGAGGTTCCATAATTTACTAGGTATTTAGCTATAGGTTGTCTGCGGTTGTCATCGAAAGTGATGATCACTTCATAGAAAGCTCTTTGAAAACACATATTTCGTATTGTTTAACTTAGATGATAACCTAGTTCTACTACAAAGTCTCATAATGAATTTCCGTTCTACTTTTATTATTATTCAGTAAACTTTGTTAGCGTTGTTACTTGGGGTACCTAGATCAAGTAAGTAAGCCTAGGTACTGATGTTTTTTTTCAGCCTTTTTTCAAACCTTGGCTGGCAACACCTTACCAAAATAAACGTCAAGTGAAATAAATGCCAAAATTGCCAAAGAGGCGAAGTGAATTTAATTTTTCAATACTGGGTAAAAACATAAAAGTATTTTTTGAATACTTGTGCAAAAGGCATAGTTATTTACAAATAAGAAGAAACATATAAGAAGTTGCAAGTCAAAGTTTCAGTATAGTAATTAGTTATTCAACAGTTTAGGGAATCGAAATACATGAAAATGGGTGACAATTTTCAAAATAAAACTATGGCTCCAGTGATGATGGATTATGATTTTAAAGTTAAGACTCAGAATGAGCGTTCTAAAGTCGAGGATTTATTTGACTTCGAAGGTTGTAAAGTTGGTCGTGGTACCTACGGGCATGTGTATAAAGCGAGGCGGAAAGACGGGTCAGATACTAAAGATTATGCGTTAAAGCAGATCGAAGGGACCGGTCTGTCGATGTCTGCTTGCAGAGAAATAGCGGTAAGTACACAACATTTGTAGAGGTAAATCAGTATATAAAAGTAGAAGTATAATCTATTATTATAACCTAGAACTCAGACATAACGATATGTAACAAATAACAACACTCTACTGAAGTCTACTGTAAACAAACATAAAAGAGCTTAGGATAAGACTGTGTACAATGGTAACCTTTGTCTTTTGGTTTGAATTATGGTGATATTAGTTATTTTCAGTCAATTCCATGTATGCGAGATAATCTTCAGACAATAACTGCATGATAAACTCTAACATATATATAAATTATATTATTACTTAATGTTTCCAGTCTATTTTGTGAAATATTTTTCTATTACCTTTAGAAATTTATGTATAATTATTGTTGCAGTTACTACGAGAACTAAAACACCCAAATGTAATAAACCTCATTCGAGTATTCCTCTCTCACACTGATCGTAAAGTGTGGCTTCTGTTTGACTATGCTGAACATGATCTATGGCACATTATCAAGTTCCATAGAGCAGCAAAGGCCAACAAGAAGTCTGTGATGGTGCCTAAAGGTATGGTGAAGAGTCTCCTCTATCAGATCTTGGATGGGATTCACTATTTACATTCCAATTGGGTTTTACATAGAGATTTGGTAAGATATTATTTATTAAAAAATGTTTTTAATGCTATGATTGTTTAGTTGTTCTTTGCTGCATTATATTTAGAATATATCTATGTGTGTCTATTGGATTCCTATATGAACATACCTACATAAGATTGATTTGATTCCAAATTTTACTTTACTGTATAGTTAAATTTGGTTGTATACAATATTTAATATTACTATTATTAGAAAAAGCTTCATAACCAAAATGATAATGAGAAATACATTTCTAATGTACAAAACTTCAATAAGTGTAATTTACCTAACTCTAAATTCAACTGCACTGTTTGTGATACATGATCAAGGCATTTGCCCTGTAGTGTAATTATAAAATTTGACTTTCCTACCATTTGAAGATTATTCAAAATTAAGATTCCTATAACTTTGTTATCTTTTGCAGAAACCAGCTAATATCCTGGTGATGGGTGAAGGGCCGGAGAGAGGCAGAGTTAAAATAGCTGACATGGGTTTTGCAAGGCTGTTCAATGCTCCCTTGAAGCCTCTTGCGGATTTAGATCCTGTTGTCGTCACATTCTGGTACAGAGCTCCGGAACTGCTGCTTGGAGCAAGGCATTACACTAAGGCCATAGGTAAAGATTAATAATCTGAAATAACTACTTTATACAGATTTTATCTCAGTATATATTTAGGTTTTTGGTCTCGAAGTTTTGATGCTTTTGCAGAACAAGGGAAGAATCTTCATTATACTTTATTGTATGTAATCCATTGATAGCAGATTAATTTTAACAGAAAAATACCCTACAGTTTATAGAACAGGGAAAGATATTATACATTCTCCAAAAGTTCACTTACACATGTATATCCAATCAGTATTTCTATATTAGTGGTGTTGTATATACCTCTTTAATAACAGCATAACTAATATTAAATTCATAATTTACAGATATCTGGGCCATTGGCTGTATATTTGCGGAGCTGTTGACATCTGAGCCTATATTCCACTGTCGGCAAGAAGACATTAAGACGAGCAACCCTTACCATCATGACCAGTTGGACAGGATATTCAATGTCATGGGCTTCCCGCAGGAGAAAGACTGGGAGGATATCAGGAAAATGCCTGAACATGCTACACTAGTGAAAGATTTTAAGAGATCTAAGTAAGTTGATAGATTTTGTTTGAAATTTACACATTTTAATTTTACTGACAGCAAAAAGGAGGTTGTTCTTATCCTTTTCCTTCTTCATATCATCATTATTTTGGTCATTCAACATTGGACTTTGGGCTTAAATATTCTTGAAGGATTTTTATTGTTTTGATTTAGATAAAAAAAATAATTCTGAACCACAGGGCTTTGAAATTAAAAAGAAGTAAAATAATTTGGTGAATAGTAAATCAATTGATCAAAAGTAAGAATTAATTATTTTTAATTAAATTTGACATTTGCAACTCAGTGAGCCAGCAAAGTGATCATCATGTGTTGTTATGAAAATATTACTTTAAAACTATTAATTTTTATGCTTACTTTATATTTATTTCCAGTTACCAGAACTGTTCACTAAGCAAGTATATGGACAGGCATAAGATAAAGCCCGACAGCAAAGCCTTCAGCTTACTCCAACGGCTCTTGCTAATGGACCCCAATCGGAGAATAACATCAGAGCAGGCTATGCAGGACCCTTACTTCACTGAGGATCCACTTCCTACACAGGTAAGAATTACACAAAGAAAAATATTCAAACCAATTTAGGTATTTGAGGTATAGGTTGTAACATAAATATTGTTGTAACATGTAAACTTTTAAACTATCGCGCTGTATGTTTATAGTAATCTTATAGAACGGGGATTAGCGCGTACATGCATAAATACCTTAAGGGCTTGACGTTCTGCTTGCGACCGCGGCCGGTGTAACCCGGTCGAAACTTCAAGCCCTTAAGGTATTTATGCATGAACGCGCTAATCCCCGTTCTATAAGATTGTTGTAACATAGTCAATTTATTTTCACATTTGCCTGTATTACAAGTTCAAGAAAGTTACTCTATTGAAGATTCTGATTAATGAAACTGTAACACATAATTTATGATTTTTCAAGAGGTGTTTGCAAGTGACACTCAGAATAATTTCTACTGTTCATTATATTCAGTAAAACTGAATGTTTATTGCCGCAGTTGCCTCATAGTAATTAATTTTGACTACAAAACATGTACTGCAACGCTTTTTAATGTGTTTTGTCAGTTATACATGAGCAAAAATGGAAAAAAAAATATGTTTCACTGACTACATAATTTTGTTTTCATCAATCGAGATTTAGTGTTCCTTCTAACCTAAAACAGTATTAAATGATTTTTAACGTTGGTTTATTGCAATTTCAGGATGTATTTGCCGGCTGTCCCATCCCCTATCCGAAGAGGGAATTCTTGACCGATGACGATCAGGAAGATAAGAGTGATTCTAAGGCCCGGCAGAATCAACAACAGCAACAGCCTAATGTAAGAAGTACTTTTATTTTAAAACGCTAATCTGTATTTCCATGAATACTATATGTTATTATTGCGAAAGTAACTGTGTGTGTCTGTTACGCTATCACGGTTAAACAACTGAACTTATTTTGATGAAGCTTGGTATGGGATAAGCCTTTTACGAAGACTATACATAGTTAATGATTCGAATATTTGAATAATCAATTACTTATCTGTTACATATAATATACCGTTTTGTCTGGTTAAAATACTGAATAAGTAGATCAGTGTTAGGAGTTTAGGGCATTTTTTCCTCGAAAATCTTGCATGTTCAATGTTTTGTAGTCAATACAATATTAATAATTTACTTGTTGTTTTAGACGCAACAGAATCAAGTACAAGCTAATAGTCACGATCATGCTGCTAATAATGCTAAGAGAATGAGAATGTCAGGTATGTAGCTTGAAATTCTTACATTTTATTAATATTTATTATTTTAACTGTCTTGATCTAGGATTCTGTTACAAAAGTACCGCTTTTATAATAACCGTTGGCAATATTTGATGAAATGAATAAGTAACAATGAAATACAGACCTTATTACCTTGTGTTAAGATTGTAATTATGCGAATGAGAAAAATATTACCTTGAGTTAAGATTGTAATTATGCGAATGAGAAAAATTTGCGCTTCTCGCTCGATTGATCGATGCCCCAAAATAGCGCATAAGGAACAATTGAACCAAAAGTATTCTGTCAAATTGGTACTTCTGCACAGATAAATCGGTGTTACTTATTTTGGTACTACTATACAAAACATTATTATGTTGGATTCAAACTTAATGGCGGCTCTGAAGTTAGCTACACGCTGCGCAGTACCTCGCCCCGCACCCCCACTTGCGCATAAGTTTGTTACTGCGCAGCGACTCGCCTCGTATTCAGAGCCGCCATTAAGTTTGCACCGTACTGTATCTTTACAATTGCCTAATTGGCGTCTTTGAAAGTTTCACTAACATATGCCAACATTTCCGGCCCATTCTTAGTTCACTAGAAATGTATTAGACCCAACGTGGTGGAAACTAACTATGCGAAAAGTATAATGTGTACTAAATAAATTTACTGGATACTAAAGAATCTGCAAATGATTACCAAATCCATACAATCCAGACTAGCTTGACAGTTGTATAAACATTTCAGGTCAGAATCAGGGCAACAACGCAGGCGGTGGCGGTCAGCAGGAGTTTCATCAACAACAACAGATGATGTTCGGCGGACAACAACAGGGCGGCGGATCACAGCAACAGGGGAACTTCCAGCAACGGTTTTAATGGAATGTTTTGTGTTGTGTGATTGTTGGTGTTAAAGAAATTGGTTTGATAGGTATATTAAGGGTGATTTTCCTCTGAACATGACACTGTCAAAGTTAATGTGGAAATAAGTGATAGTCGCTAGTAGTAATGCTATGTGACGTAGTCCAGTAGGTAATGTACATTGTGCACATATACTGAGCTTGTCTCAGTAACTCCCATCCTTGTAGGCAATGTACAAAGGAATGTTTTAAATAAGTTTCCATCAGTTCTAAGCCTCAGTTATAAAAACTAAAACTTTTATAGCTAGATATCAAACGCATCTTAAGAAATGTTGGAAATGTAACCTTATTTACCTTATGGCCATGATAAGTTATGCAGCAGTCAAACACTAACAACCACAAAAATTAAAAAATTACTGTTGCTATATTTGGATTGTGTTAAAGATATAGTATTATGGATAGGTAATCGAATATTAGCGTTAAGTATTACAAACACTACATTTATAGTTACACATCTAGAGACTATCATAACTAAATGCTGGTTCAAAAAAATAACTTTCAGTTCAAAGATTTCGAATCTCACCTCTCCTGAGATATATGAAAGAAAATAATGAATTTATGGGTATGTACTTCTCACTTCTAACTTGTGTAAATTTGGGTATTTAAAAAGATAATTTTTATAAGGTGACCGATAACTCTGATAGTGTCTTAAAAATAATTTAAAGTTAGCAAGACTGACCTTTTATGAATTTTCGTAAATAATAATGATAAATATTGTGTAAAAGTTCCTTACAATGACTTGCTCTTTGAACAGTTGGCAAAATGCTTGAAAAATAATAATATTAAGGCAGGGCCTATTAGACCAAGGATTCCATTTGCCAATCAAATGAATGTAAAAATAGTTCAATGAAAAATGAACTTTAATGTGACACATTTAGAATTGACTGTAATATTGTAAGGAATGTAACAACAGTACTTATGTAAATATAGACATTAAGAATAATTTGTATAAAGTTCAATAAATATACTCGATTTGTTAAGACATTGTAAAAAGTTTTTATTATTATCCAGAAAATAAGGTATAATACTTATGTACATTTTTGGACGGAATACAAACATTAGTCTATGGTAAACCTTTTTTGACGTTTTGAACGAGTTGAAAAGTTCCAAATTGCTTAAAAATATCAGTCGAACATAGACGGCTAGGATCCGTCACTAAAACATTTAATATCGAGATTATAATAACAGAAGGTAAAACACTAGCGTATCAAAGAGAATAAAAAAAATATACTTGAAAAACAGGATCTTGAAGGAATATCTTCTTATGGAGTTTAATTAACTTATCAATATTTCAACTCGGTTTAATTAATCGGATCTATTTAATTCGAGTTCTTAGACGATCAACGCTATATTGTAATTAGAATTACATTCATAATTACGACAATTCTCTTTTACCATACATGTCAGTTGTCGATTAATCGTTAATCGATTATCGATAACATGTCCATCACTCTTTAAAATAAGCGTGTTTACATGGAAAAGTTAATTGTCATAATGATAGCAAAAACACTTACGAGACATTCGAAGTAGCTTTGCTTTTTATTCGTTGGCATTATAGCCATTTATCGTATCTATAAATACATTTAAAAATAAACCGTCTCTAATCTATACTTCTTAGAAAATCGCTCAAAATCGTGTACGGTTTGCAATTTAGATTTATACAGGGTCATCAAATAAAATAAGATTAAGAAACGAAATTTAATGAGGTACAAAAAAGAGTATTTATTTTATGATTCTAAAATCATGTATAGAGTCCCAAAATATTGAAAAGCCTGCATACATTTTTTTCCTTTGCCAACCGTACACGAAAAATAATTATCACCTCTTTTCACCTACAATACTTATTTATTTAAAGCTGTGAATTCGACAATAGTTCTCCCACCGTCGTCAAGGAAGTACTGTGCCTTGTTTAATTCATCCCGTTTCAATTTATTGGAGTCCACTGTCCTGATGCGTGTGCGCAGCCTACCGCAACGCCCGTCCAGAACCTTTTCATACGCTGTAATATGAAAGTAAATAAAATTAAGACTAAAGTCATTACATTGGGTTTCAATAACTATGAAAAAAGTATGTATTATGGGCTCCGCAGCGATATTAGATAATATAAATTGCGATGGCAAACTGATTAACATTTACAGCGAATGTAATCCTGTCAGCTCGTATTTATTGAGCCATTATCGTCCCACCGCAAAGGTCTCCCTTTTCTTCTTCCTATTCTCCCTGTCCTGGGCCTGGTCCTGGTCATGTTGTTCATAATATGGAAAAAGAGCTCGTCCTACTCCTTCTGGGCCGGCCACGAGGTCTTTTGACTTTTTGTGGAGTCTACAGAGTCGTCACTTTGGCCCAAAAGTTGTCGGCCATGCGGCAGATGTGTACGGCCCAGTTCCATTTTAAGGACAAAAAGCCGCTTGTCTTTCAATGTAACATCCACGATTTGTCTTTTGGAGTGCATGCTATACAAATTTTATTATAACTTCCACACTCCACAAATCCTATCGATTTGCTATCTCTTGGCTTTTGTACATTAGGTAATACCACTAGCGTACATAGATATATCTACCTACCGGTCTAATCTGGTTCAGTTATTGGAAACCGTTGGATTTCAAGTTTATATAAACCGGTTTACTGGCTTAGTGTTTAACAATCATAGTTCTTTCACAACAAGTCGTTCTTTGTACCTGATAGGTAATACAGCGAAAATACTTGGTTATGTAGTAAAGCTAATAAACTACAGAGTAGCATAGTTTTGTAAACGATATATTTTAAGTAGAATAAAGTGTTTACTGGGTTATACGCACTGGTTACTACTTACGATGTTTCAAGTATGATTATTCATTCATCGCCTGAGGAAATCGATTTTTTAAGTTAACGCTAACACACCTGTATGTGCAACATCACTTATCGCTTTAGAAATGTATTTTTTGCCTAAAATCAGCAAGTTAATGCACTAAATGCAGTGAACACGTATTTCATTTTGGAGTAAGGTACCCAGTGAAAATCTGGTCATTCATTTTAAAGGGTTTGGTTGACCTTTAGATATCGTAGTGAACTTACCAGTCATATTAGATACCGGTATATATACCTAAAAAACAATTTTGTGTGCTTAGTTATATAATAATAAAGAGTTAAAACAACTTACGATCTTTTCTGTAGGAGTTGTGGCATGCCATATGACAGACCGACGGGAATCCTTTCAAGGTTTCCGGATCCAGGAAAGTGGTTGAAAGCGGAGCTGCGCATATCGGTTCTCTCCTTCCTTTACAACCATCTATACACGCGTCATACGTATTCTTTCTAGGTTTGCTCGTCCTTCGTGTTCGTGTCGTAGTAGGCCTCCTAGTTGTCGTTGTCTTACTGGTCGGGTTAATGTGTAGGTTGGTGATAGAACCACTGGGTGCCACTACACGGATTCTTAAAGGAGGCAAGGCACCAAGCAAGTTGGTGTTCGTTCCATTTTGGCAGTTGACAGTTCTTGGAACAGGTGTTGTTTGTACGCGAACTGTAGACGGGAATGGAGTTGATGACGTAGGAGGCACAGTACGAGTCGATGGTGGCGAAGAAGTTGGAGCCGGAGAAATAATCACTGTGGATGGTGTAGGTGTAGTTGTTACTTGGGCTGCAGTTGTAAATTGTTGCCCTCCTTGTGAAGATCCAGGGAAACCTTGAATGTTTTGTGGAGCTTGTTGGTAAATCAAGAAATAATTTGATAATGGCCCGCCTGTCGATGTTTGAGAATCTTGCGGTATAGACGCTTGTACAATAGGCGCATTCTGGCCTGGGATCAGTTGGCCTGGTACAAGTTCAAATCGTATTTGCTGCGACTGCGTTTGTGGCGATCCAGGCGAAGGAGGCTGTGGCACTGATAAAGTCGTCCGTTGTATTTCGGGTTCAATGCTATAAGGTTGCGACGAAATTGGTGGCCCTTGAGTGGATGAGAAGTCAGCTACGACGTACGTCGACGGCGTTGTTTGAAACGTAGCTGGTGTTGTTTGAAACGTGGGTGGTGATGTTTGAAACGTGGGTGGTGAAGTTTCAAACGTGGGTGTTGAAGTTTGAAACGTTGAGGGTGTAGTTGGGAATGTCGAGAATGTAGATTGAAACGATGATGGAGGTATTGTTTGGTAAGTTGACGGTGGAGTCGATTGGAAAGTCGGTGGCTGTGGTGTCGAAGACGACTGAGTGAAATCCGCAGAAGTACTTGTAGTTGATATCTTTCTCGGAGGCGGTAATGTTGATAACAATGCGATCTCGTCCGGTGTGTAAGTGGATTTCGGCAAAACAATTATTGGATTTGTTGATGAAAACGGCGACTCAGTTGAAAATATTTCCGATATTGGTTTAGGTTGGAAGCCATCATTGATTACGTTCGCCGAATACCATGATTCTGATAATGAGTCCGATATTTCAGCTCGGCATAGTTGTAACACTGAAAAAGATAAGTAAAGTATTTAGACATACCTACCTACATTTAAAATTATGGTACATACATATAACATCCGTGCAAAGATTTGCGTGCTTGAAAGTACATAATTGACATTAAATTAATTAAAGATCGGAAGTTGGCGATTCTGTAATTAGAAAACCTTTCCATATTGGCAATTCCTGGTTTATTTGTTGTTAATTTTTACCTATTTTTCATTGTAAAATCTCAATTTACATCAGGTATTGGTAATTCGCAAATTACAATGAACATGTATAGAAATGTAGAATTTCGCTAATTTCTTTCATCAATTTGGTTACATTTTGTGGACCAACAGACCAAAATGATGAAGAGGTCGTATGTAAATAACAATAGGAATAAATCTTCATGCATCTCGAAAACGGTAAACTAGTCTCCACCCGGCAACGACTCGCTGTCAGTTAATAAACAAAACAAAGCAACCGGCGAGTTGATTTACGCATATTTGCAACATCACATCCCGCCATGTCGGAACCAGTTTTCAAGGTCCGCTTTTTGCGACTCCCGTCTTCAGAGAGGTCAAATACCTTTGTAGGGACAGAACCCTTGTGCCGTTTCATTGAGTAAATCGCATGCTCTATATATATTACACAATAGCTGCGATCTGCGTCGAACGATTCAACTTTCACAGTGCCCAGTCAACCGATGTTTTACAAACGCCAAAATTCAAACAGATGTATGTTTATACTGTATTTTAAATCACAGGCACCATAAGTAGCTGTGGTTTGATATCGGTATATTATTATACTACTAATACTCCGTGGGAAGTTGTTAATTACAATAATTAGGTATTACAAGAATATATACAAGAATCATTGGGTGTTGGTTATTTTGTTGCATAAATTAGCTACTTACAATTCTATGCAGGTTTTTTACATTCAATATTGATGTTGGTTTTTTTACTCATATTATGTCTAAAGTTTCCATTAGAAATAGGTAAATGCCAAATATATTGGTAGGTGATATTTCTTATGCAAATTTTATAGCAGGTATTCCTATTTATTTTTATTCGATATGTAAGATTTAGACAATACAGTCACGTTTCTTAGAATTTGCTTCGTAGTGAATTTTAAACGAGAAGTAAAAATAAACACGTTTTGCATAACTTATGATCAGAACGCAATGCCTTTTCTATGACACATGCCTCTACAATTCTAAGCTATTGTCTAAAATCTTTAAATATTTCTTTTCCTAATCTAAACCTAATCTCTAGGGGTTAAAGTTCAATTTAGTGATACAGCCTTGACGTCTACACCCTGGGGCCCAAGTCTGCTATTTACACTCCATTCAATGTCTTCATAGTGGCGTGCCAGCAGAGCCATTTTCGGCAAATTGGTATTCTACTAAACGTCAAAACGTCAAAATTGCGCATTGGAACGATTCGGTTCAATGTTCAACGACTGTGACCAATAGTTCATACATTTGGTACAAATTTCGTATTCCGCTATTTTTTGACAGCAGTTGAACCACGACGATAAACGTCAAACTCAACGAAAACTCGCCATTTTGCAAAAACAACGTACTTGCAAAAGTTGTTGTTGTTTTATTATTGTTGTTCGCCAATTTACGTGACCGTCAACGCCGAAATCATCAGCGTCGTCAAGTAATTCCGTGACATGTTGAGGCTCCATGTGGTTTCTGTCTCGCGAGACATAAAAACAAAGAGAAGAAAGATCGAGTTACTCAGTTAGTGTCCGAGTTAACTCCTCACTTAAAGATACATCGACGAGCTGACGCTATCTCGCCTCCTAATAAGGTTAGTAAAGATAATATCCTTATAACTGCTGATGAATAGAAAACCATTCATTAGCTTGATATATAGTAATTACAGATATTTGTGGAACACGATGTACATGTGTAAATTTGTTACATTGCCTTCAAATTGTCTTCAAAAGTAGTGTTTCATATTTCACATGTACGTATATTTATTGTATATTTATTACAGGTACTTATTGCGGTCGCTTTTTTACGCGACGGGCTCATTCCAAACTTTGGTTAGGCAATCATTCTTCAGTGAATCAAGTGACAGATGCTTTAAATGATGTGTTGACTGCTATATCAGGCTCAGCAGAAGGAACTTCTGAGAATAATTATTATATGCGACATGTGGCCACAAGAAACCTAGTGGAATGCTGCATTGGACTACTAAATACAAGTTTCAGGTAATACAATGGACACATATTGATTTAAGCTATCTTTCTAATATAACCTTGAGTGTAAATAAAAAAAAAATTGTTTTCAGATGTTTGCTTGTGGCATGCACTGTGCAATGTAGCCCTATTACAGCAGGGGAATTAACGATGCGTGCATGTGATGCAGTGTTCAGCATAACATTGCCAAAAGACACCGAGTCTCTGTAATACCTTTCACAGCTGAGGAGACCAATGCTGAAAGGGAGCGACAGCACCAGGTATTTAATATATATATTTTTTTATTATCTACATCTTGCTTTTTATTAAAAAGTATTTGGATACTCAGATCCACATAACCCCAGTGTCAACATGGACCTATGTAGGGGATGAACCTTAAAACAGGCACTTGCAAATAGGCTGTGGGCTGAAACAAATAAAGTTAACCAATGTACTTATTTGATAGTCACAATCCTGAATATTATATTTATAAATTTATAAAGGGTGATAATGGTTAACTATGAGCATCTGTAAAAAAAAATATAATATAGTTTCAAAGATGAGTTAAGAATTAGTAGACATGATATTCAAAAACTAATGAGTAAATTCTGTTTTCAGATGTTTTGCGGTGCCCACTTTATTATTTTGACTGCAGTTCCAAAGATTAGATGAAGATAAAATTAAAAAACTAATTAGTAGCCACCTGAAAGAAGACTATTAATAATAAATTAAAAAAGATTGAAGAATATAAATACAAAACTACTTTGTGGGCAGCTGAAATAAGACAATTATTATTTACCAATATTTTCTGGTTTTAGATGCTCACTTGTGACACGCACCTCACGTTGCAAAGCAACAAACAAACGTTAAATACAATGTATATGTTATCGGTCTTGAAATAGGATAAAATATGTGGTTATAATATGAGTATGTTAATATATGCAGTGTTTACATTTTCTCATACCAGAAAATTTGTGATTTTTCTTTTCTTGTGAATGCATCAACATAGTTAACTGTTTTCTCTTTTTTCAACTACTGTAATACATCTTAGCTTACTTAAAATATTGTAATCCATTTGATATTGATTTGTTTTCTGTTTATACATACTTAAGTTTGTGTATGTGGGAATTATATAATATAATTATGTCAAATAAATTAAATCGTGTGAGTAAGATAATTTAACTAGTTTTAATTTGGGTGACACTTATAAAGTTTCTTGCCTGTTCTTCTCCATAGGAATGGAATTTTGTAACTGCGCAAATAAGACATTGAATAAGGCAGTATACTTGTTTTTGTAAAACCCCGTATATTAGAATTGAAAATAAATCAGTTTTTATTTAAATTACAACTTAAATTATTTATTTCTGTAAGAAACCCATAAAATTATATTAATTATAAGACTGGTTTATAACCAGTCTTAAAATTTTACAATTTTTTAAATTTAATTTTGGCGCACTTAAAATTTGTCACATAAATGGCTGATGTCTATGGTTAACGTTTGTTTTTCATAGACATTGTGTCAATTTGAACAAAAACTTTCCTTTTTTACATATAAATATCCTTATTTACAATTTTTTAATAGTAATGACATATTTTATGGGCTTTTACAATTAATTAGTATTCAAAAACCATTTAATACAATTTTTTGCAACGTAAGAAACGATTAGTAATAATTAGTGACAACTGGTGTTGCCTATTAATATTTACAAAATGGTTGATACTTTTATTTTTAATTTTAATTGACAACACCACATTGCCCACTGAACCCA
This sequence comes from Autographa gamma, assembly GCA_905146925.1. Taxonomy (NCBI): domain Eukaryota; kingdom Metazoa; phylum Arthropoda; class Insecta; order Lepidoptera; family Noctuidae; genus Autographa; species Autographa gamma. The sequence continues at coordinate 8,178,204 of LR989858.1, forward strand.
CGACGATGCCACGATGTTGTTGGCTTATCTGAATACGAAAATTTGGCTCATTTGACGGTGACACTGGCACGACACTATGACGACATTGAACCGAGTGTAAATAGCGGACTTGGGCCCCTGATCAACTGATACTTTATAATATTGTGTTAAGATATAAAATTATGTTTACAAGTTTATTTAATAGCTCATAAACTAGGTTTAAGAGACAGTATATGCATTTACAGCATTTTCATAGTCTACAAGTGAAGATCAATGAGACAAACTGTAAATACTTATGTTTGTTGTATTGCTAGATGTATAGAATGCTGGAAGTTTTATATATTTTTTTTTAGAATAGAATAGAATAGTATTTATTTCTCAGTATATGGTACATTCAGATCTTACAGTATATACATTACAGTTACACACAGTTATATACAGTTTCACACATACTACCGTTGCCGGTGTGGAAATATTCAGTTACATTTAAATAAGAAAAAAAATATTTATTAATATTCAGCTGAATTATGTGATTTGCCCATACTAGTTTTATTTTTAGCAGTAATTTCCACTCTTCTTTATTTACATAATTGTTACAGAGATATCAAACAGAAGATACAAGAAGGATCAAAGCTTAAGATACAGGCTTAAGTTGATATTTCTGAGAAAACTGTACTAAACCTAATCACCATGGATTAGAGTTTAATTTAGTGATACAACCAGCCAAATGTATCTACGAGAACTCACAGTACTTGATAGTAACGGGATTCCTCAGTAAACCGTAGAAACTGTCGTCCAAACTTGTTGATAAACACATCAGTATCGAGGCCGTTACGTTTGTTTCTCGTACCAAACTTGGATATACAAATATATAGACATGATAATGACCTTTATTCCCAAGCAATAAGGTTGGCAATTGTAAGTCAAGTTACACCGACAAAACAATTTATGACAGTGCCATGGCGCCATAATATGTCTGTATGCATTCCGGTGACCAATTGGAAACTTTCTATCTGTCAAGTTTTACGACGATATGCATGGCTCTACACGAATTGATATTGAGACAATACCAACGACTCAATAATAATACGGTTTGTTTAATCCTGAGCATAGAAAATATATGGGCTAAAAGAAATAGATTGGTATCTACTAGTCTAATGATGTAGTCTCATAATAGTTTCAAATTTTATTACTAAAATATTTAATGTTAGTAATGTCCCTTTACTTTATTCTTGGTAAGGACTTGGCAGTGTAATGTAACAGAGGGCGAGTCTATTACCATTTACGTCTACGCGTAATGAGAAAGGCATTCGACTAATTTATCGGTCATAAATTATGCATTCAACATTGTTCGTAGTTAAACCAAAGCTTGATTTAACACTAGACAAACGAGGCGGTAAATTAATCAGGTTAATCTATTACCAAATGTTTTTAGTACTTGTAGGTAATATGCACGTTAATGCTAGGTTTAATCCATTTTGAATGCGTGAATGGGTTTTGGTATCGCATTTTTTGCTTTTAATATCTAATCGATTGCGTACGATGATAATGTAATCGAGATTACAAGTCAATTGTATGCATCGTTAGCTGATGGCGTTAAACCTGGGGTCATTAACATAAATTCTCAGGAAGCTATAGGTCCAAGTAATCTTACAATGGAGTTTATCACATGTAAGATTAACGCTTAAGATTGCAGATCAAGATAAGAGATGACAGACTAGATTCAAGCGCGAAAGGAGCTCATAATCCTGAGGAATGGAAACCATTAAAAAAGTAGGGTGAAACAGGAGATTATTTGTTAACCTATTTATTCAAGTCAGATTATTTAATTACAATTAATCACAAATCAGTGGAAAAATAACTTTTATACCATGCACACGAAAGTAATGATCGATAGAGGTTCTAGTACGATCCTGTTAACTGTTTACATCAATAACCAACAGTCTTAACGTGTTTTCCTTTATTTTATTACCTATTTACACTGTTAGTGGTATAAACTGTTTGACTCTACAATGGGAAAGTAAACAACGGGTAAAACAATGAGACGTAGCAGTGGGAAAGAATCGACGTATGAAGACAAGAAAGATGTTCTGTTGTAATAACATTGAACCATACGGGGAAATAGCTTTCTATATGCATCTTATGCTTTTCAGAAAATGGTGACTGCCTGTGACTTTCATATAGGCTTGATATCTTCATAAAAAAACAATTTCAGCATGATTTATGACAGAGCATCATCCGATTTGGCTGTTTGTAATTCACAAAGCTTGTATGGACGAAAGTTTGCAAAAAATCCAGACAAAATGTAGAAAAAAAAACGCTAGAAATAAATCTCTATTTATTTCTACACAATTCTTCTCTTATTTGAATCTAATTTGCCTGCTCTACATTTTCGCCAGCACCATGGAAATCATTTCAGTTTATCTTATGTTCTAAAAGGCTGATAAAATTCCAAAGCTGTTAAGGTTATGCAAATATTGAAGCAGGTGCTCAGTATAATAAAAACAACCATTATTTCCTTCCATCTCGTTCTAAAAAGATCTTATCTTTCGGTAAAAGGGTACAATTTTCGGCGAAACAAAAAAAAACACATCTTGCTTTAATCGCGATTTTGAGTTTATGATAAACTTTTTCAGCAATATGTCTTGTTATTGCCTACAATTTAAACAAGTACTACTATCTACCCATTCGGATAGTAGGTATCTAACTATCTTAAAAAGTTTTGCTACTGCTAAGTCCTCCTAAATATGTTTTTCGTAGGCTTCTGAACATCGTCGTCATCGTCTAAAAATCATCAACTAATAAATAAAAAACTAAAATATATACTTCTTGCCTTTATAACAGGACATAAATCTATAAATACTGAAACAATAAATATATATCTAAGCAAGACACACGTGCGTTTAATTTCCACTGCGTAACGTTACGTGTTCAAATTGTTACATGGCTAAGCATTCTTGTAAAGCGTAACTGGTTTAAGTAATGTTAAATGTACCGTTTGAACAATATACCGATATTGATCAATTACTTTCATAGTTTTCTATGATTTATGAAATGGTTTAGACGTCAATGCAATGGTTGATTGCAGTTTTGGGTGTAATAAGTAGGCCAATATAAGTTTATAGTCGGCATCGAAAGAGACTAGACTAGACTTTGTTTATTAGTAAACATGAATTTATATAATTTACCTATTTATTACAGATATAAATAGATGACAAGAATTATTATTCTGAGAGACGGTTAATTAAATTGGTTTTTAACGAAAAGCCTTTTAAAGCTGATAGATATTTGGACAGTAAAATAACTAAACAAATGAACATGAATCGTTATACAATACCTCACAAGAAACAAGGTAAATCAGGTAATTAGACAACAATAAGGAAGGTAAGAGAAGGTTAGTTCAGATTCCAAGAGGAAATAATTGCAAAATGATTCCAATTGTGGTACTAAATATTTAGCTACAAAACACGTTCTAAAGGACACTGTCAGCATAATAATAAATAAATTAAAAATAAATATCTAGGTAAAGATACTACCCATATTACGTATGAAAAATACATAATATAGTTATGCGAAAATCCATGTACTCTCTCACAAAAACAACACCACAGATTAAATACAGATAAATCTAAACGCACGTTAAAACACACAAATTCTGTCATTTTCGAAAAACGGCCACTTTATCACTAGATCACCATCACCAAATGACGCAAACAATATCCATTTGCGTCATTCATAAAAAGGGCATTAAATGATATAAATCAGGTAACTTACGAGTTAGAACGAAGAGCGGAACAACGCGTGTGTATGCCATTCCGGTCGGACGGTGACGGTATGGCGGGCCGGCCGAAGTCCACTGGCACCCTACCACTGGTAGTTGCGAACTCGATTGGGCTTGGCAGGTGTAAAAACCGATGCGGATTGCATGCGTGATTGATGCGGCCTGTATAAGTTATTAATGCTGCTTTTTTACGCAGGTTATTGGATTATTTTATTGCGTATGGTTTAAGGATGAGAGATAAAAGGTACTTATTCTGTTTGATTGGTAGAGACTCTACAAACTAGTCTAGAACTTCTTCGTTGGTAGACTTTACTGTTTTTTTTTCTACTCAGGTTATTGGATTATTTTATTACGATTGTTTAAGTATGAGAGATGAAAGGGACTTATTCTGTTCGATTGGTAGAGACTACAAAATAGTCAAAAACTTCTTCGTAGTTATACTTTACTGTAGAGTATACCTACATAGATAGCGATAATATTTACCTTAAATGAGGCTGAAAACGGTCTCAATTGCAAACAGGTACTATTTATACACACAATTATTTCATACTAAATAGTATACTGAATAACAGATTCAACAGAATAGAAACTACTACTTTTTTATTTATATTTTATAGGTAGTTTCGGTGCTCAACATGAGATGGGAATGCGAAGTAAAATTAAGTTTTATTTTGAGAGATATGATTCACAAAAGATCTTTTATTTAATTAACTGGTATAAAAATACAAATTACGTTTACTTACTTATAATTATTGTTATTATCTCCCGGTGGAACTGATCTCACACTGAAGGCATTGTTTGCCATTTTTTCAAGTGAGTTGGCAACCTTTAATGTCAATTTTTAATACAGGTTATCTTCCTGTATTATTATTCACTGAGTAGATTATTATCAATGCTCAGATTATGTATATTTTATAGTGAATCATTAGATGATAGCGCCCTATCTGTAAAGCAATCTAAGTTATTTTCTTGCCGAGAAAAACGACATATTGCCAGAATTGCATAGAACAACGAAGAGAGGAAATAAATCAGACATCTGTTTAGATCTTAATTGCATATGAAAGATGCAATTTTTTCATTTACTTATCTTTAAAAATAATAACAGACGATTTCAAAATAAGTAGTATATTTATTTCTTATGGATCCCACCGTCGAAACTGGAAGCACTTCCAAGCAGCTTCCTATGTGGCCAAGCTATAAAAAAGAATCATAAAAATCGGGTCACCCCATCAAAAGTTCTGTGGTAACAAACATAAAAAAGCAGTCGAATTGAGTACCTCCTCCTTTTTTGAAGTGCGTTAAAAAAGAGTTCAAAATCTGTGTTCTTTCTTAAACCTTGGAATTTGATCACACAGACATAATATATATTTCTGTCCTGTACAGGGATCGACCCGCATCTTGATCCGCAGTGGCAGTCTACAGGGTTGTGCCAATGGGCTGTCAGTGACGTCATATTGAAACGACTATTTTACCTAACTCAATAAAATTTACTACATATGTTAATATGCCTTTGGTTCATAGATCATCTAATGTATAATTTAGGTTTAAAACTATTTATGATATTCATACTGCATAAACGTAGGTACTATAAAGTGTTTTGTTTTCAATGTGTTATCAATGGGTACTTAGGTTACCTACTTATTATTATGCTTATATATATTTTTCATGAAAACAATATAAATATAGTGTTGTGTTTCGCGACTTCATTGAGTGCTTATCTTTTGGACTAAAGGTTGGTAATATTAAGTAGTTTCAGTGTGACAAACAATGTTAGTGTTGCTTAAAAGTTTAGCTATCAATTTATAATGAGGGAATTTTTACCAAGTGTTATTTTGTGAACAGGACTTTTTATTTTATCTTAATCACGTAATAAATTAATAAAGTGAACCAGTTCATGATGCACATTGGAGAATTGTACCGGCTCTTGATAGTTAGAATATAGATTACGTAAAACAAATAAATGTAAAAAAAACAGGTTTCTGACGTAAATCGATATACCTACCTCTATATTTTATTAAAGTTTTATATGAACATGGCATCAATGTATTTTGATAAAAAATATTTCTTTTAGGAGCAGTCTTATTTGCTTGCTTGCATGTATTTGCTTGCTTGCTTTTACAAGCATGCAAGCAATGTATAAATTGTGAATACAATCTTGCTATTTTTATTTAAGCAATAAGGCTATTCTAAAACATTTAAGCTGATTTTTTTGCATAATTATATAAGTAATACTACTAAGCAATATTATGATGCTTTCGAGATAAAGGCGGAAGGTACGCTTAGGAAGTCTTAAACAAAACTAAGTAATCATATCGTGTTTAGGTTTAGTTTTTCTCTGGTGGTACTGGCAATCTAGATATTATAAAAATCCGATATTTTTTTTTATAAATCTACTTTTTCGTTTCGTTTAAGTTCTCGCCGTGTTTTCGAGTATACAAAGTTGAGCAAAGACTAGCTATGAATATTGTATAACAAAAATTACCAGGAATTTCAATTGCTAATAAATTTTACACTTGAATTACTGCGTTTAAGTTTTCCGCTATTTATTATTTCGCATTATAGACAAACGGGTTGCATCATGACTTTATTAAATGCGTAACTTGTTGAAGGTTCCAAACAGTTTTAATTGCCACCAGTCAAAATAAAAGATCAATCAAATCATGAATGGTCTATTAATTATTTTTTTTCTAGTTAAACATGTGTAAAAATATTTATTAGTATTGTTTCTATCGTTTCAAAAACTTTAAACTATTTCGGGAAACGCTTATACAGCTGTAGGCACAGGCACTAGTGTTATGTAAAACATGGGTAATAATTAGGGGTACTATAGAGTGGGTACTAAATGTAGGAAAAATACCGTGATTTCACAACAAACAAAGATCCTAGATCTTACTATGTAATTTTATGGATCTACAATGTACTACAGTATCAAATCTTTATGACTAGGTATCCATTAGTATTTATTTTTACAACAGCAGTAGGTCAACTTACAATGTTTGTATATCACATGTTCAGTTATAGTGTTTTGCCATTTACATACTATGAGATTGTAATTTACAGATTTTGTATCGAAACTGTTTACATTGTAGGTTTCGAGTTAGGTTCTATTCGAACTGGTCACCTTTTGATTCTGTGCGCCTTACGGATCAAGCTGAGCAATGATATTTTATGACAAACAGGATACATATTCCATCAGGCTGTTGATTTAAATAGTTTTTTGATAGTGTTGTTTATACAACCACGTTGGCGTAAGTTACAGCTTTATGTACATCGTCTACTAGCCTTTTCCCAAAATATGTTGGGGTCGGCTTCCAGTCTTACCGGATTCTGCTGAGCACTGTTTTTCATATGGAACGACTGCCAATTTGGCAATAGTCATGGCCAAAAGTGGCAATAGGCTCGCCCCCTATTACATGGGACCTAAACATATCGGCGAACTGTGGGTGTATAAAGGTACATCTCTGCCTACCCCTTCCGGGATACAGGCGTGATGATATGTTATGCCAATTTAACCTTCACAACCCATTTTACTGGGTAACTCTCCATTTTGTGAAGTCCAACCAATTAATAAAAATCTGCTAAAGGACGTGTGGTATTTTGTAAGTCTAATAGTCACGAGATTTGTCAAGATATTTTTTAGGACCCAAAAGTAGATAAATACTGTTTTAGTATAATAGTTAATGAGGTTTTTGTTCAGCATCTTTACATAGGTATATTGCATTGAAAATACACATTTTCGTAAAAAATGCACGTTTTAGATAAATAACATGTAATATACAAAATATTAACAATTACATGAGTAAGTGTTGACATGTATATGATGTTAAATTATGAGTTTAATAGAATTTAAATAAGTTCGCGTGATCGGACATCACGTGACTAGTTTTGATTTTTGACTAAAAAAGCAACACATTGCATAATATTGTACAAGCATAACGATATTCACCTTGCAATATTTTAGAGTTTGTCTTTGAGTACAAAATATACACAATAAATTAATAACACATACTAATTTTATATGCGGGTATACCTATATCCAAAACCAACTTAAATTATATACTAAAATAAACCATACTTAATATTGAGGTATGTCATCATAGTGAGAAATGATTTATCCGAAAAAGCACTCCAAAATACCTATTTAAAATCTCTTCTTGTTATCTGATGTTTTTTTTTCGCAATATCCTTTTGATGTCTTGTAAGTGCCTAGATCAAAGGTCCTAGTATACTGCCTTGAAGAATAACAATAAAATTACAATAACTTAGTAATGAAATTTCCATCCCATTTATTTTAATCATTAACACGTTTTTGGCTTAACTTAAGTACATATTGTTTTTAATTCACACGTTATTAATCAGTATTTCAATTTTGATATCAAAGGAGCAACGTTTTCATTTTATTTTTTAGTATAAAATATAATGTTTATGAGATCATTTTGGATTTATATAAATTACCAACTGACTGACTAAATAAAGCCATTACATGTTTTGTCACTTTCCTTTCCTAGAAAATCTTAAAGCCTCATGTAGTTTTTGGGCAATAGCAAGATGATTTCTGTACGCTATTGGGATTAAAAAAAACCAACTTCCGACAAATTACGCGTTTTATCACAGAAAAAAAAATATAAAATCGTCTTCATTTTCCCAGCTCCGTTTAGTCATCGTTTGGCTTCCACCGCATTACCATTGGCAGATAAAATTCAAAACCCGTTTTTGTGCAGGTATGAAAAATGGCTCAAACGATTCAGCGAACGACTACAGTGTTGGAAGAGGAACCACGGACAGTGACGCTGGTTGCGCCACAGGCTGCTCCAAGGAAGTTTGAATACATATACCTGAACTTTGTCACTTTTGCCTACTGGTATCTAGCCGGCTTATACGGATTATACTTGTGCTACACATCTGCAAAATGGGCTTCAATTGTTTTCTGTAAGTTATAATTATTAGTTTTAATTGCTTTTTTTCTTTTTATTAATACAGACGTATTTAACTAAGTGGATAAGTTGGCTTATGACTTATTTAAAATAATCATGTTCACATTTGTTGTCGTCAAAATTATAAACTTTATTTGTTAAAGTTGAGATGTACCATGTTGAGTAATAATCAAACTATTAATAGTTAAAGTCATCCGGAATGTATCGAGTTTTCTTGCCAAAGTGAAGAAGCGTATGTTATGGATGGACGATTTCAACCGTATAATAAACATGATAAATGTTTTCAGGTTTGGTACTTGTCGTCTTGGCAAACATAGGCATCACAGCAGGAGCTCACAGGCTTTGGTCACACAAAACTTACAAAGCCAAGTTGCCGTTGGAAATTCTTCTAATGATATTCAATTCTATTGCCTTCCAAAATACGGCTACCTCCTGGATCAGGGACCATCGGCTTCATCATAAGTTCAGTGATACTGATGCAGATCCCCATAATGCAACACGAGGGTTCTTCTACTCTCATGTCGGATGGCTACTAGTGAGAAAACATCCCGAAGTCAAGGAAAAAGGAAAACTTATTGACATGTCTGATATATACAACAATCCTGTGCTGAAATTCCAAAAGAAGTGAGTATACTTGAATAGAATTTATATTAGATATTTATTAGATTGCGCAGACGTTTGACATTATATTCTTATATTTGGTATTTTCGATAGATGTATCTAACTTTCGCTTAATTATCTTTATTGCCTCATTATTTTTGTCCTTCAAGAGAGTAGAGTCCTTGTTTTGATAGAAGAAAATAATACGATTGTTTTTGTTCAAGGTATGCCATACCAGTAATTGGAGCAACTTGTTTTGCACTACCAACACTGATTCCGGTCTACTTTTGGGGCGAATCCTGGAACAATGCTTGGCACATCGCCATCTTACGTTACGCAATCAATCTCAACGTCACATTCCTGGTTAACAGTGCTGCACATATTTGGGGAACAAAACCTTACGACAAGAACATTTTACCTGCACAAAACCTAATCGTTTCTTTTCTGGCAAGTGGGGAAGGTTTCCACAATTATCATCACGTTTTTCCATGGGACTACCGCACCGCTGAACTTGGGAACAACTATCTCAATATCACGACGTGGTTTATTGATTTCTTTGCATGGATTGGATGGGCGTATGATATGAAATCGGTATCTGAAGACATAATAAAACAAAGGGCTGAACGAACAGGTGATGGTACTTACGTTTGGGGCTGGGAAGATAAAGATATGCCGGATGACATTAAAAGGAAAGCTGATGTTCGTTACGCTAAACAGGAATAAAAACTTGGAAGAATGATTAATATTGTGATATTTCTGCAATACTAGATACAGTTGATTATTAAACATTGATAAAATAATATTGTTTTTATTTATTTACAACTAAAATTATATCCAAACCCTCAAAGATAAACTCTTGACGTGTAGCATACACCTATAATATTTTAAGTGAATTTGTTTGAGTGGAATTCTGTTTTAACTAGTCTCCGAAATCGGCTAATGTGTTGAGTAATAAAGGGCAGTGTTTGACCTCTTGACCTCGTCCAGTCATTAGGTAGCTAATTAGTGATAGTTAAGAACAAGAAATTTTAGGCAAATTTTCTAAAATAATTGCTCTATTCAATTCTACCATGTAATGATTTAAAATTGTATTAATTTACTTACCAAGAAGTTTACATAGGTATCTAGAAATAAATATAGGTAATTTTTGCATTTGACTTGACTACTGAATGAAGTCACAAAGTTACATTGCTGTCAGAAGATTTCTGCTTTGTCAGACATATTGTCGATAGAAATGCCATTAGTTATGATTTTTAGCTGTTAGCAATTTATTCCTATCCATGTCCCAGACGGTGCATAATTTTTTTTGCTTTCGCGATCAATAGAAATCTACAAAGGTGATTTTCTACAGGATATATTTGGGAATTTTAATATTATTATGTGCCTGCACAATTGCAACCGGAGGAAATGGCTCCTCACCCAGAGTCATGCTGGTAATGTACTGATTTATTTATTAAATTAAATTTATTTTTGCATGTGAGCTAAGTCATAAGTACCATTTTGCGCTTTAATTCCCAACTTTGATTGATACTAGAATTGTTACAAATAAGATTGAGCATTAAGCTTGTCCATAATGTCCATTATGATACAGGTTCAAAATTCCTTTATTTTCTTAAATTGGTTATCGTAATTGTAGCCCAGCATATTGCCGAGTGACCAACTTTTTTCTAGAAGATTGTCCGGCTATTAATTCATTTAATTTTCATTCACAAATAACAAACATTGTTTATTATTTGATCCACTCCTAGAGCAGTGTAGTGTGGATAAATAAAATGCATTGTTTAAATACTTTGTAAAATTAAAAATCATGTTTCAGGAAAGTAGACATAAATTACTAAATGTCGGCACCGAAGTCAAACCTGGGCAATGGCCACATCATGTAAGAATGTTTGTTTCAGTTTTTCCATAAAACTCTCCGTCACGGTTCTTTTATAGTAGTTTTTAGGCATACTTTTTCCATTTAATTTAATTTGAAATGTGTTTATTAATTATGGCTTCACAAAAGCCATCTTACTTGTCCTAATTGATAAGTACACATTAAGTTCCTTATTATTTATTACTTTATAACGGTCACCTTTCGTAAGATTTTAATTATACTGCATTTTATTATACTCATTATCATCACAATCTTGAGCCCCGTATAACTCACTGCGTGGCATAGACCTCTCTTTGTTTATGCCTTCCTCTGTCTTTTATAAGTCATACTTATCGGTTCTAAGCGCGACTGCTAAGCTAGAGATCTTGGGTACGATTATTTAGTCAACCAAGGTGCGATTGGGTTTTTCAATGACATTCTCAGTAGCAGGTCGGAGGTTGGATTTATGCCCGGTTAGAGGCAACATTCCCGCCCCTATTACATGGGATCTTTAAAACATTGGTACACCTCTGCCTAACCCATCGGGGATACAGTCGTGATGGTACATACTTATCTAAAACTTTTTGTTCAGGTGTTAATCTACAGGCTATACGATCGATGGAGGTTGTTATATCGAGCCTTTTGTGCGGGCAGCATCATTGGAGAAAGAAGAATTTTGACGTCAGCGCATTGCTTCCTTACCAATAGAAAACAGTAAGATCATTTAATTTTGATATCTGACAACCTACGTACCTGGACTACCGACTAGCTCAACGCTCTAATGTAGTGGAGATATTGTTGAGACACTAAAACAGTGATGATAAACTTTACACTAAAATTTTCAACTTTTTACAGATTGAGACATGAACTACGTTATATTCGGATAGTGGGTGGTATCCTCAGGACAATGGCAAAACATCCAGTTAGTGATGATATTCAGCAGTGGCGTCGTGTGTCCTATATATATTCGCAGAGATTCTATCGCTTCCCGGCTTACAACTTGGCTGTAGTGGTAAGATAGACACAGCATGATACTAAACAGCGACCAGCCTGCTTACCATGAGCTCTTTAAGTAGGACCGTTGCCGTTGAGTAAGCGAGACGGCGCTATGTGCAGTGTAGTGCGCCGTCTTGCTTCCACAAGCAACAACAGTACTGCTTTAAGAGATCATGGTACAGGTACTGAATTGACTTGATTGATTTTACGTCTGACTATTCGAACTCGTCACATGTATCAGTAGACATGTATAATAGCGGGTAGTCTACTATCAATGTAGAAATATTAATGCTGAATTATAATTGTTACATTTCAGTCGCTGGATAAATCCTGGACGTTCAACACTTTTGTTAACAGTATACCTATTTCAACAACATATTACAACTTTGATGGTGTTTGTACAGCTACCGCTGTAAAGGCTACTAAGGTATAATTTACGACTGCATTTTTATCAGAGAGATTACTTGAGAGATTTTGCGAACTACAGTACAGCCAAATTAGTTGACCAAATGGATGCGTATGAAAAAAGATAAAAAAAAGAGAATTAAAGAGATTTAAGTACAAGAAAAGTCTGTGAAACAGGGATAGCGATATCTGGTAGTTCTTTCGAGACGTGCGGATTATATCTTCCTTAAGAATTTATGAAAAATATTCCGTAAATCTCATCTAAATTTCTCTGTATAAAACGCTTTTGTCTCACCTTTCATCTTCTTTCGTTATCCTCGTAATTGTTATTAAATAATACATTTATTTTTTCCTTGATATGTTTCAGAGTTGGTCAAAAGTCCGGTACTTATTTACTGAAGAGGTAGAAATGATCAAAAGAGAAGAATGCGAGAGGATGTTATGCAGAAGCTGTAGATTGTTTATGTGCAGTGTTTGTGATCTAAGGAGTAAACATGCTTTTTCAGTACGTAACAAATAAAGTTTTAAAGAAACTAGATTATTAATATAAGGCTGCACAAACACAGATCTCAGATTAATGTTGTTGATTTGATATTCTATCTCAAAATTGTATTTAATCAGAAGTTTTGAGTGGCACCACAAAGTAATTGTGTTTTTCTATTTGCCACTTGTATGGATAATTTGTCTGGATGTGTAGCGTGTCATCGATCACTGAAATTAATACTGGTAAGATGTTGATTTTGTTTGTTTAGGAAACCGAGGGTGGTGGTTTGGTTTGTTATGAGACTGGAGATCCAAACGAAGAAGATGAAACACAAGGTGTTTTGGTCGCTGTGACTTCGATCGTAAACATAGGGCTGCCCAATCTGCACATGCGCGTCGGCTTGTTTCACCAATGGGTAACAGATGAGAGCTGCAAAGTGTACATCAACAAAAATATGATCGCTATTTGCGTAACAATGTGTTTAATTAAAATCTGTTCGATGTAAGTGGTATAGTGTCGTTTAATTTCCTGATAATCTATATCAAAAATAAAGTATAAATTTTCGTGTATCTCGATTTTTTTTTCCTGCAAATCGGTCGATCCATTTGAGATGCTTCGTTGTTCTCGTAGAGATTTTTAGTTAAGTTTGTCATGTCCGCTCATTTTGGTACTTTTAACAAAGTTCATTACTTTTAACACACTCTATTACGTTATACACACTATACCTACATATAATTTAGTGGCGTGTAAGTACAGCAAACCCTTTTTAAAATGGGAAAGATGCTAGCAGTGCGGTAAGCGCTCTTACACACGACCAGCATGTTCCCAACGGCAGAGGCAACTGCAGCCGTCGACATTTCAACTTCGAAGATCAGCGACAGCCGTCGTTAGTATAGGAGTCAGTTGTAAAATGGATTCCGAATAAGAAACACTGTTATTGCAGTTGAATGACAAAATAGCGGACACAGCACACAACAACTACAAGGTTCGCTATAGGTCGACTGCTGCCGTCGGCTCGTCGACGGTTGCCGCCGACGCGCGTCGACGGCTACAGTTACCTCTGCCGCTGGGAACATGCTGCTCGTGTGTAAGAGCGCTAAGCCACCCCCGGGGCTAATCGCTAGTGTGCAGGAGTGTGTACATGGGCAATGCAAGTCTCCGATACCCGACGATGTAATTCTCCAACCACACGTGCCTATACGAACTTGTGAAATCTGTATAAATGTTTACCTGGCTGCAGTCGCTTGGATGCTAAAAGTCGCGTAAATCGCGTAAATCGCGGAGACTTGCGTTGCTTCGTGTATGAAAAGCTTTAGTCTTAGTGAGGCTCTTTATCATAGAAGAAAATCTTTGTAAAATAAAACAAATCAAAACAAAAAAACTGTTCTGTATGTAAATCCCAATATAAGAAACGTGTAAGATTGAAAACAGGGCTTGGTATATGAGTTAGCTGAGCCCGCGGTCTCGATGAATCTTTTGTACTTTGAGACTCTGGTGAAGAAAGATCCTTTGCCCACACTATGGCCGCTTACAACGCCAACCAATACTCCTTTATCTTTTTCGTTAGGATCTCCTGTGTGGGCACATACAAGCGGCCCTCCGGAGTCACCCTGAATAGAAATAAACCATTTAAAAACAATTAGGTTCAAGTATTTCAGAAACATAATTATTCGAAAATAAAAAAACACGCTTAATTATGACCTTCAACATAGCTGATACTTGTCTATTATATCGCTCTGCCTCTAAATTATAATAGACAAAACAAAAGAAGCACCTTACCTTCCCGACGTCAGTAAGACTTGAAGAAGTGCAAACGAAACTGTCCATATTCTTGCGATGAAGCCTATTACAGGGCTTTTTAGGTACAAGGACCAAATTAGCCAGCAACAAACGACTTGATTGGTCCTGCAAGTTCAATAAGATGGGCTGATGATTTAAAGAATATAGCAGAAGAAGGATGGATGCGACTGGTCAGAGACAGTAGAAGAAGGTAAGTAAAAAGGCCTTTGACTAGTGGACCATAAAGATGATTGCACGGATAGCTAATGGTACCATTTACCACATACCAACGTACTTAGATTTTCCATACTTATGTAGCAAACACGTGTTTTGCACATGTTTGTTCTGAGTAGAATTTATTATAATGTTGTAGTTTATGTATATATCTGTATATATAAAATAAGAAACACCATAATCCGTCCCAAAACTAAAATTACCGATGTCACACACGTTGAAGTGGAAATGGGCTGGACATGTTTGTCGTATGCCAATACAACAATGGGCTAAAATTACCACCAAATAGTTCCCAACATATATAAGGCGTCAGCGAGGCAGAGCCAGGCGGAGATGGCGGGATGACCTACATTCGTTTTTACCAAACTGGTCAATCGCAGCTCTTGAGAGAGATAAATGGAGGGAAAGTGGGGACGCCTTTGCCCAGCAGTGGGACATTTCAGGCTATTATTATTAATAATAATAATGTATATCTTGATTAAAAAACCACGCCACAAGCCACGGAGAGCCGCCTCGCTGCGTTGAATGCAGGAGGAGGAATGGATGGTAAGGTGGATGAAGTGTGTCAGATGATGGATGTCGAGACGAAAATAAAGAATGGTGTGCTGAGATGGTTTGGCTATGTCGAGAGAATGAATAAAAGAACGATTGACGAAAAAGTGTATAAGGCGAGTGTGAATGAGAAAAGGCCACATCAAGAGCATACCATAAACCGAACAGCATGTATGCAGGGAATAATGAAAGTGGACAAAGCGAAACAAGTGTGTAAGGATCGTAGCAAGTGGAAAGAAGTGGTCTCTGCCTAACCCTACAAGGGAAAGAGGCGTGATTATATGTATGTATGTATGTATCTTGATTAAATAACATCAAAGATTATTTTAAAGTAACACTATTTTTTACCGAATCTTTATGGCCTGTCCTTCCGAATCCCGAAACTAGACACTGGCCGAAGTAGTCTACATTTCGTGATGCGATCGGTATTGGCCCCACAAGGCTGTTGTAGATGAAGGGACTTTGAAGAAACTGAAAATTATATTCGATAAAAAAAAATGTGAGCTTGATTAAGGACCAACTTAACATTCATAAAATTGACTGTTTAGATAACCAGTCATTTGGAGTACTTTAAAAAAATGAGGAGCTAAGTACTTCAAGAAAGTGTAATACATTATTTCTTGTAACATTTTTGATAGTCCAAAATGTGAAAATTGTAACGTCAATTCAAGAAAGAAGTATACAAGATGATTCTGTTATATTTGCATAAACGAAAATGGTTAAATCTATATCGGTTATAAAAAGTTTGGTATTCAAAGTAACAGAACTAACCACTACAGATATATCATGTTTTGGGAATACATATTTTGATGGGTATGTCGCTCTGGTCATAGCTCTCCACTGACCGTCAGGATCCTTTTCATAAATAGCTATATTCTCTAAAATACCAGCCACCGCGTATTTACTCCGTAGTATGTCCGGATCTGCTTCACTGTAAATGAAACAATGTTTTTTATTCAATACGAATTATAATTATCTATTAAATGCTGGAAGTAGACTTAGCCTAGTAGACTAGCAGTAGACGCCCGGCTAAGACGATGACCAGTTAACGGTTAAGACGATGAGGATTTTGCACTAACATCGTCTTTAAGCAGTAAGGTTAAATTTCTAATAGTCCATCTTACTGAACATCTTTTTTTAAGGAAGAAGTGTTAAGTTATTGAAAAAAAAAAAATTGTTTTATTAATTGTTACACATTTCACATCTAATATAAGCACGGCGCTGGTGTCAAAATCTCTTAAACTTATATCAACGATAATAGTGGCTAAAATTGCTGTAGATTTAATTATTAATTTGACCATATTGTCAGTGCTGAATGAATTAGAATAATTAAAATAATTATTTAATAAAATAACAAAGATTTACCATACACGCTCATACCCTGGGTGTAATAAATTGCGACACGGTCCTTTCGTATGAAAGCAATGCGCTGCTGACAATAACTTTGCCGGTTGAATTATTGTTGCACCACAAATCGTTTTATATAATTTAGAACTGCGGCTTATCATTGCTTTAATCGCCACCTGCATTCAAAATAATCTCCGTTAATTCTATTTTACTATTTAAATAATATTGGTAATAGGAGATTTTGTTTCTGGTCCATCCTGGGTTGAGCTTTAAAATATCTCATATTATTGCACTGACAACAAAAGAAGACATGACAGAATATGTATTAAGAGTAATAAATATTTTCCTTCAGTAACAAGAGGTATCAGGCCGTACATGTGTTACTTAGTTACAACAAGAACTCATGGATATGCCAAGACATGCAACCGTTCTGGCAAACATATTGGCTTCACGTATTCAGTGAAGAAGCCGATAGCCCGTAAGATATTCTGTGCTCTATAACAGCTTTCTTCACCAACATAGTTATAGAAAAACTGGCGATAGAATAAATACAGGTGATACCTGGTACGGCACATCTCCTTTCTTTGCAGGGACCCCATTTATCACACGTGGTATCCACATGCCAGCTTCTGCTGCCGGTAATGTGGTTGGACCTGCTGACGAACATAATTGTAAACAAAGAATTGATAGAAAACACTGTATGAACATGAATGTGAATTTAGATGAGATACCAAAATGACATGACAGAAAAGTGACGGATGAAAGTCAAGGGTAAATCCAAGAAGTTATTGGCAAAAGAGGATTTGAGTTCCTAATTATTCCTAAAACATTATTGACTCTTTGTTTTTTGTATTGCTTATATTAGATACCACTGCAGGGAAAAGGCCTCCCTTTTCCTATTCCAAACCTCTGTGTCTTTAACGATTTCTGACACGTATCCGTTGAGAAAATTAATCTGTTAGGGTGTTACTCGAAGCAATGTGCTTTAGTAGGTACATATTGTAAGACACAGAGTACAGGTTTTGTCGATATTGTTAGATGCTTCAAAGGCAAGGTTAAGATTGTTACTGAGTTTGTGGACATGGAGAACAGAGGCTAAACCTTACTCACCCGCTGACACCCACGAGGAATGACTCGACTCGTACTTTCTTGACAAAATGACTGCCTACGTGTACATTGTTAGCACTCTTTATTTTGGGGTGGTAAGTAGTTATTTATTGGTTAAAACTCTTCATTTCCTATATAATGGAAGAAATACACTACTATGTCTATTTTCTCTTATCTCATCCAAAAAGAGGTGTGTAAAAAACAAAATAAATCAAAAAGTGTTGAAAAAAATATATTTTGCCACAACAATTATAAGGCAATAAAAGTTTAAGCATTTTAAACAGCTAGAATGGTTAGTACCCAGGGCATCTATCTCTATGGCTTTATAATACCTCGAAACTCTTGTGAATACCGAATGGAGGTCTCCATAAGTAGCACAAGCAATACCGACGAGAACTCCTTCGCCATTTTTTTCCATTGGGTCACCAGTGTTCCTGCAGACTAGCGGCCCACCGGAGTCACCCTGCAATTGTATTAATATTAGAAAAGATTTTCAGTGATCTATAACTGCGTTTAGTAAAGGCTGCAGTTCAGATTATTCAACATTGCCAAACAGTATGACCAGATCACTTAAAATTCGAGGGGTATATGAAATGTTTTAACTAAACTGAACATTTATCATCATCATACCTTCATTACTTAGGGTATGAACTTTAAACCTTTAGATTGTGGCCTTTTTAACTGTAAACATCGGGACAACAAAGTTTTGATCATTTATATTTACCGAGCCAATATCAGCCTCGACTAAGGAAGTACATATCAAACCACTCATGTCTTTCCTATGGGATTCATTGCACCAGGGGATTGGCAAAATACGCAAGCTCGCCTTAAGTAAACATTCGGAGTCTTCCTGTAATTCAAAAGTGTCGTCATTTTTTTTAAATTCTGTTTTTGCTAAATGTGATGCAGTCAGGTCAACAAATCGAAAATATATTATTTGATGAATAGTTAAAGATAAAATATTTAATTAACAAAAAAAAAACATTATTATTGAAATCAGATCTCGATTATAGCTGCTCTTTAAAAATCATTTCCATTCAATTTTAGCGGATGCTGTAGGTACTTACAGACGTAGAAATTTGTCCATACCCAGAGGCTAAACAATATCCTTTATAGTCTATATCTTTAGAAGCCAATTTAATAGGCTTCACAAATTGATTGTATATGAAGGGCTCCGTCAAAGTCTGCAAGAAGAAAACTATACAAAGGATTTTAAGAGTATGGATGTTATGTTACTCGTAGATATAGTAATTAAGGGACTGCCCTTATTGAACAAGATGCTTTTATTGATGTTTCAAAATCCAGGATTTCAGTACATAATCATTCTGAGTGGCAGAGGGATTCTGAGTGAGACCTATGTCTAGCAATGACTTAATTACACTTGGTTTGAATATTTTTTATTTATAATGTGAATGACAATGCTCATTTATTTCATTAGATAATGTGATCAAAGGTTCATATAATATAACATAATATGATCTATGCCAATCCGCAATGTGCAAGCGTGATCAATGTTCGTCTCTGTTCTATATGGGAAGAGGCCTGTGCTTGTGAGCAGTGGGACGTACATAGGCCTGAATAACAATTTTATTATTATATATCATTCATATTAATGATAAAATTTAATTAAGTGCGCGTGCATACATACTGCTTGTCATATAAGTCTACTATTAACCATGCACTTGCATGGGTCAATAGCGACTTCTACCAATACGTGCGCGTGCGACCTAAAACCAAAGTATAAACTCTCTAATACAGTGTACGGTTATTACAACTTACCAGAATTCCTATGTCATAATAAGGGAAATTATATTTTTTGTGAAAAGTAAAATTTCGAAAGGTTCTCCACTGTGCAAGTTCATCGGATTCGTATTTATACATTTCACTCCTTATAATGCCCGCTACTGCAAATGTGCCTTCTAAAGGTCTGACTAGATGTTTCTCCTTTGGTCTACAAATTAATTGTGTTTTGATAGGTAATCTTGTTTTCGAACTTTGGTTAAAAAAGAAAAAATCTAAAAATGAGAGGTTTATAATTAGATAACTCTTTTTCGAAAGTCGTGGTGGCCTAGCGGTTCAATGATCGGTTTTGTATTCATGAGGTTGCAGGTTCGAACCCAGGCAAGTACTAATGTAACTTTTCAAAGTTATTTGTACTTTCTTAATTATTCTAAGACACTTCTGACGAACGGTGAAGGAAAACATCGTGAGGAAACCTGGATTCCAAAATTTGGGATCTGAAGTCGCCAATCCGCAGAGAGCAAGCGTGGTGATCAATGCTCATGCCTTCTCTATATGGGAAGAGGCCTGTGCACAGCAGTGGGACGTTTATAGGCTGGATTATTTAACTCTTTTTCAGCGTATAAATTAATAACTTTGTTATTGACCAAGTGTTAGCACGACAAGCAGTTCTTTTAGTAGGCTTAACAACAGGCCACGTTTTACGCATACATAATATACAAAGACTGAATTTATAACTCGTCTAGCTTTTGATGTAATTTAGTTGAGAACGTAATATGAAGCTACTTCCTTACCTTTCACTGGAGAACGAACGGAGATTGTCGTAATCTACTAAACAGTGTGCCGCTGTCAGGACCTTTGATTGTCCAATGATGCTACCTCCGCAAAATGTCTCGTAATGTGCCGAATGTTCCTCCATAATTGCCACCTTGGAAAGGATCAGTTATTTATTTATTCCTTTATTGCACAAAAAACATGTACAAAAGGCGACTTTATTGCATCTGGCAATCTCTTCAACTGGCAACCTTTCCTTTGGATTACCAAGGTATAGCACAAAAATATATAAAAGACACAAAACAAAACAAAACATAAAATTACCGGTTAAGTTTAAAAAAAAAACTAGTTATTGTCACATAATATGAAATTACCCCATTACTTCTGTCTTATAGAAGTGAATTTTAACATGTGCACGTTTTGGCGTTCCCAATGGGAATCGGGTTAGCTCTATAATCTCCTTAATATTGTGTAATATGCACAAGTAAGAACAGTGTAAAGCGTTGTTCTTGTTATTCATAATTGTTTAATAACTAAAAATTATTAAAAATACTATGTAAAACATATTTTGCTTACAGCTTGACCTTTTATAATGTTCACTACTTCTTTCACATATTATTGTATGGAATTCAAACAAGAATAAAAAGTAATGAACCTATCACCTTCCTAAGTCTTATTCCAACTTAAATCTTTCTCCAGCTTATTTTTAAAAGCCCATCTGCACTAATTTATTAAGAAATATTAAAAGAAACACTTGTAACCTGGTATGGCAATTCGCCTCTCTTTACGGGAATACCATTATACACACGCAATGTTGCATTTTGTGGAATTAAACGCTTATAATAAATATGTGCATTTAACTGCAGAAACACATTCACATTTAATAATAATTTTGTAATTGTTTTGATGGAATTTGTCATTTCCAGGACATTGTTGTCAAAATATGTTAATTCGTTCTAAAACTAAAGGTAAATCGAGGTCTGCGTTCTATCTATAGTTTAATATCGAATTTGTTGTTGTATTAAGAATATTGATGTAACCCAAGAAATCGAAGTTTAATGAAGATTTTTTTTATTTAGTTCAGTTAAAATACAGTGCCATTTTGTTAAAGGGTACGAAGGACGATTTAATGAAAGCTACTGAAAATGCAGTTCTCGTAGTAGAATTTTGGACCGACACAATAAATGCAAGTAGATTGATAATTGTCTTCGATACGATAAGAATAAAATAAATAATGTAATTAAATAAATCAGAGAAGCGCGAAAGAATCCCAAATTAAATCGGTTATCATAAATGCTCGTTCCTTAGGAAATTATAAAGGATTTTGTCCAGCGGTGGGACAGTTGGATATGATTTTCAATGTTTTCATACTGTCTTCTTCATTTCTAAATTTACGTCAATGAAACATCGAAAATATTTTTGAAGAGAAAAATTTTTTTATTTACAGTTTCTTAAAGCAACATTATGTAATTTTAGGCATTAAGACAAACTTACATGTACATTAAGAGATGATTAAACCACCCAGATAATTTGATATTATCACAATACTACTAAAAAAATAAACTGTAGCACCGCTGACAGCCCGTCTTCGTGTTATTGGGTCTCCTTCTATGTTATCGTAGTAATTCGAAACTCTTGTGAATATGGAATGTTCTCCATCGTAGGATACACCAGCGATGCCAACTAGAATTCCTTTACCATCTTTCTCCATAGGATCACCCGTATTTGCGCACACCAGGGGTCCTCCAGAATCGCCCTGTAATTTGATATATTAAGTTAGTGCTTGTGACCACGACACTGCCACCGCGCCGCTGTCTGTGTGTGATGATTTTTTGTAGTATATTGGTGGATCAGATATGTTCGTTGGCAGCTGGTAATGAAATAACAAAGTCAAAAACAAATGTTGGCGCGGCGCGGAGTCGGAATCAACTTGACTAGACTTGCAGCGGTTTGATGGTGTTTAGAGGGGATGCTAAAAGGGACTCTAAGGGCAAAATGGACCTTCGAATCCAATGATCTACGCGTCATGCTACGAGTAGGATGTAGTATGGATAAACGTGCGAACATTCTAAGTATTTCCGTTAGGTATTCGTCAAAAAGCATCAGAAATACAAGCGTCGCAACGCTAGTCAGGCATTCCAAAACAAATGTCGGAGAAATCTGGGTAACTCCGGAACAAAAAAGCGAAATCACTGGTAAAGAAACAGAACCTAATCATATCATTAATTTAAAGGTAAGTTTAATGAGATTGATTGTCACAAGACAGTAAGTAAATGAACTTTCGAAAACAGTTGTGCTTTCTGTCGAAATATTTACTTGCTATATTCATGAAATAATACCTCTGCAAAATCAGCTTCAACGAGGGACGTGCATATGTAATTAGTCATGTCCGCCTCACGACCTTCGTTGCACCAACGGTTAGAAAAAACTCGCAAATACGCCTTCAGTAAGATGGCAAAATTACTCTGAAATGTTGTAAATGAAAGCACATTTTGGGTTGGAAGTAACTTGATGTATGACTCTGCTATATCTATGGTTTATTTTAACCCTTTAACCGCCTGAGTCGTATACATGCGACAACTATTTCCGTGCCCATACCGCCCGTGTCGTTTAATGTTGCTTAATGTCGTTTAATTTAACGTGCCTGACAGGTTTTAGGCACATGAAATTAAATAAATAAAAAATCAAAAGGGACTATAAGAGAAATCAATCTTGTCTAGTATCTGCCAATGATCAATAGCCTATTTTCGAGAAATCCATCTTTTATGAATCATTAGGTAAAACGAATCCGCTTTGGAAGAAGACTTATACAAAAATTACAATGGTTACTTACATTTTTAGGCCGCCTATAACTAGAAAATAGGCAGTAGCCACTATAGTCTGAGGTTCTAGAAGCTATATTAATTGGTTTCACATATTTGTTGAATGCAAAAGGAGATTTCACTAGCTGTAAAAAGATAAAAATGTGTTTTTTCATTCTTGTGATAAATTTTGGACTAATTTTGGTACCTAATGTCAACGAGCTTCGCATTTTTTATGAAACACGTCAAATAAAGGGGTAGGTAATAAGAAGAAGTAACATTTGGAACCCGTACAAGGAAAGAGAGAAATACCATTTAAGTGTTATTATTTCTCACCAACAGAATAATATCATGATCAGGAAATGAATAGTTTGAAAAGTAAGCAAAGCTATACAAAGCCCTCTTTTGAGCAAACACTTCGATGTCCTCTACAAAATTATTGGTCTTCAATGTCGCCGCAACAGCATATTTATTTACGAAATCTCGTCTTTTTCTCAACCTGAAAAATAAGTGATTCAATAAAAGTTTGTCTTTCGATGTTTTCTTAACTTTACCGAACTTTACCACTGCGTCATCATAATTATCTACAAACTGTGTCCGTACATGCTGGGCATAGGGCTTCCTTTTTCATCATCCACATAACATCAAAGACGACGTTTTCTATTTCCGATATAATTTAATTAAGATGTAGCTCACTCTTACCCATTTTTGGTACGTATTATATCATTGTCGATGAAGCAGTGTGCTGCCGTCAAAACCCTGCTTTCTCCAATAATGCTTCCACCACAGAATGTTTCATAGTGCCCTTCTTCCTTGTTCATTAATGCTACCTTTGGATAAATAGAACACTTAGCTGGCCTTTTAAATGCTTCATCGTCACAGCTGGGCATAGAGGCCTATGCACAGCTGTGAGAGGACAAGGGCATAAAGAAGGTTTCTTTTCTCGTCTCATGAAATCCTTTTTCTTTTCTTAACCTATCCTCTACTACTGCAGGGTAGCGGCCTTCCCCAATTTCTTCCATACAACCTTTTCACGCGTCACCTCGAACTAAGTCAACCCTCATCAAGGAATGAATTATTAAAAGCATCTGCCGCTACCATTATAAATGTCACGAAGTTAATATTCATTTAATTAAAATTTAATATATGAATGAAATATATAAAACGATGTTTGTTGTAACCTGATACGGTATTTCACCAAGCCCGGCGGGCGTAAAACTGTAAGCACGAAGTGTTGTCCCATTGATATGTACGTATGTTAGTTTATGTTTTTGTGATACATTTAACTGAAAATGAAAGCAAACAATAATACATATTTTTGTAATTGTTTCTAAATCGAAAGTCATTTCAAAGACAGTTCTTGACAGATACGCCCAGTGATAATGTCACTCTACTTATTAATTTGCTCTGTGAATATGTTACTCGTTCTAAAATGAATAAAAAGGTTATTGATAAGAGGGAACCGTTTCTAGTAGTCAAAATATCTTTGGAAGAAAACTGTAGTTATTCTGATGAAAAGTGAGTAGTTACTCGTTTTTGTTGATTGGGCTTTGAGCAAGTTTTAGGTGTCTTCGTAAGAATCAACAGGGGGATCAATCAACCCTACGTATGACTTTTCTCTATGGGAATCAATATTTAAAAAAACATTATAATGAATCGATATTATGTATGTAAGGATTTTAAAAGCCGTATAATGGTCTACCTACCTTGCGAGTAGCCCATGTCCATCATATTATGTGTTATGTTTATAAGGAATTTCAAAATAATAAAAAAACACATATGTTCAAAAAGGAAATAAGTCATATATTATATTTTGCAATACAAAAACCGAGGCAAAAACACAAGTGACAAAATAAATATCACCAGTACTTTTAATACAGCTATTGTTATCTATGAAAGCACGGAACTTTGATACTCTTGAAAATATTGAATTTACAGTTTCGTAAGTTCCACAGGCGACACCAACTAGGAGTAGGCCACCATCTTTCTCACCCGGGTCGCCGGTGTGTGAGCATACTAACGGCCCACCTGAATCCCCCTGTATATCAAAAGCTATGATCAATGATAACTAAATATATACGGATTGTAGCTAGTGCGGTCCGGCCGCTGAGAAAATGCACTCCTGACACAAATGTCAGTCGGTCATGATTTGTATGAGGAAATAAAAAACGGCGTTATATTATTCGAGTATAGGACAAGAATTGTGGGTATTTTATGTTTAGTCAATTCTTGGCCACATAATGGTGGGTCCAGATCTGACAATGTGTATTAGGGTGCGTCCACATCTGACATACGAGCAGTACACGAGTAGCTCGCAGGTCGTTCGAGAACCTCTCGCGAGCATGCCGCGTGTGGCGTGAGCACGTCTGGCGGACTTTATTGACGTTCGTGACATGCTCGCGTAATGCTCGTTCTTCAGATCTGAACGCACCCCTATAGTTATATCTTCCTGTTTTGTTAACCACCACCTGTCAGGTACGCATCCTCGCCGTGGCCGGACCATAGCAAAACATAAGGTAAAAACGAAGCTCTTCTGTAGGAGTTTTTGTTAATGTGAACGTGTAAATTCAAATGAATCATTATCGTCATTAATGGAACATAAGATAACCGAGTGAAAACTGAAACGGACATGATTTTAAACCCTATACAAGTTCATGTGAAAGTGCTCATGCTACTTTTATATATTAAAACATGCAAGTTTTCGCCAGGCCTTGCCATGGTCATTTTGGATATCCTTGTTTTTCATATTACTTTACAATCACAAAGTAATAGTTTTACCGTATCTTTGAGAAATTAAGTACCTGGCCAATATCAGTTTCGATCAAAGCCGTGCAGACGAATTTAGTCATGTCTCTGTTATGTAGTAAACTGCACCATCGTTCAGGGAACAACTCCAAATACGTTTTCAACAATGAATCAGATAATATCTGAAATATTAAAAAACAAAAGCGCTGTAGTTACTCTAGTTGTTGACTTTCATATTAACGAGGCAATAGTGTTAGGAATTGTTTTACATTGTTCCAACTGAGTCACAAGATCTTGTCTAAGAGAAACATCGGTCAAGTGGGAGTCGACAGAGCACGAAGGTTCCGTGCCATCGTATTATAAGAGTAGTACCTCTTAAATCTTTATTTTATTTTGTAGTATTTGTTGTTATAGCGGCAACAGAAATACAATATAAACTCCGCAATTCTTTTATTGTCTATCACGGTTTTTGAGATACTGCCTGGTGATCGACGGAGGGTCCGAAGGCAAAAGGCTTTACCCATTGGGTACGAAACCCTAAAAAGGGGAAATAAAGTAACGAATATCGAGGAAAACATTAAATATTGGAAAAACGATTTTGGTGACTTTGCTTGTAACTAAAATTTCGAGTGCCGGAGTACTTACATCATGAGAAATTCTTCCATATCCTGATACAAGGCAAGCACCTGTGTAGTCTATGAATTTATCCGCTAAATTAATAGGCTTTACATATTCATTGAACTCGAACGGCTTCTTCACAAACTGTCAAAAGAAAAACTCTATAAATAAAGCTATAATTTCGTCTACAATTAACTGCTCGTTGCTCGTCGCGAACTGCCTCGTTGGCCTAGTGGCGCTAAGCGTGACTGCTACGCTAGAGGTCTTGGGTTCGATTCACAAATCGACCAAGGTGTTATTGGGTTTTTCTATGAAATTCTCAGTAGCAGGTCGGAGTTTGGGTTTGTGCCCGGTAAGTGGCAATAGGCTCGCCCCCTATTACATGGGACCTAAACATATCGGCGAACTGTGGGTGTACATTGGTACACCTCTGCCTACCCCTTCGGGGATACAGGCGTGATGATATGTTATGTTATTTATAATTATAATGATTCCAGCCTATAAACGTCACACTGCTAGGCAAAGACCTCTTCCTATATAGAGAAGGCACGTGCATTGATCACCACGCTTGCTCAATTGTGGATTGGCGATTTCAAATCTCAATTTTGGAATCCAGGTTTCCTCAC
The DNA here is from genome assembly GCA_905146925.1 of Autographa gamma. Taxonomy (NCBI): domain Eukaryota; kingdom Metazoa; phylum Arthropoda; class Insecta; order Lepidoptera; family Noctuidae; genus Autographa; species Autographa gamma. Next base: position 8,205,561 of record LR989858.1, read on the forward strand.
AATGTTTTCTTTCACCGTTTGTCAGAAGTGCATTTAGTCTACTAATTTAAGAGGAGCTTAAATTAATGGGAGAATTTTAATTTTATAAAAACCTAAGAGTGATGATGATTGATGATGATCATATACTATGTACTGTGTATGTGTAACATAGTTCAACACTCACCACTATAGCTATATCGTTTTCGGGAAAATCATAGTTTGCTGGAAAAATAACGTTTTCTAATGTTCTCCATTGCGATAGTTCATTGACTTTGTTTACACGTTCAAAGTTCCGTACAGTTGCTGCTACGGCAAACTTATTGTGTAAAGAGAACTTTCGATCATAGCTAAAAATTAAATATGAGCAATTATATTTTTGAAAATATTCACAGGTTAAGAAGGGTGCGTCCACATCTGACAAACGAACAGCTCGCGAGCCGCTCGCAAACCGCTCGCGCGCACGCTGTCAGACAGCGTGTAATTGACACTACTGCGTTCGTGGCTTAGAGTAATTACTAAAGCATAGAGGGAACGTCAAATTTCACTATAGTTGTACTCTTTTAACCTATGGCTCATTCACTGTGAAAACAAGGATAGATATATAGTTATGAGGGTTGCTTGCGATCGGATCGCGAACGGCTCGTGAGCTGCTCGTGTAACGCTCGTTCGTCAGATGTGGTGGCACCTTAAGGTACAACATTAAAAAAAAAAATGTAATTTTGGTATGTTATCGTTAGCGCTCGGTAACCGCTTTATCAAACGATTATTTAATTAAAAAAAAGAAGTCAGTAACATTTAAAATGAAGATTAATGTATTCGTAACATGTCGATTCAGTTCAAGAGTATTTTAATATTGTCTACAACACTAAATTCATACCCACACAAACCAGGTTCGTCAACAACGAAACAATGTGCGGCTGATAGTAACTTCGTGTTTCCAATAATACTACCGCCACAAAACGTTACGTATATGTCTTGAATTCTGGTTTTGAATGCCACCTTTGAAATAAGTAGTTGTTATTGTCATTTATAATGTATCTGGAGGAAACAGATGGTCAAGCGGTTCAAATCAACCCCGCTGGCTAAAGACAGTTAAGGTCAAGTTGTTGCATGAATGAAGTTCATTTTCATGGTTTTTCTTTTGTTGGGTACAACTAGATTAACAGAAAACCTAAAAATATCGGAATAAAGTGGGCTTAGGGAAAAGGACTATTTATTTATTTATTTAAAAACACTTACAACTAAACATGTGAGTGAAACCGCGGGGCAAAGCTAGTAACAACATCATTTCATCACATAAAGATGTGGAATCGAAAAAACCTAGGCAGTGAATTTTCCCTAAATGTGCCATCAAAAATTTGCATTCTGTATATTAGATAGATTATTGCTAAAGATACAAAGATTACTGCTTCAACGTGTAGAAGTAAAGACAGCATTTTGGGCACGTCAATAGGGAGGTGGAACAGAAAAAGCTTGGATGAGACGAAGATCTGATGTTTACGGACACTAAATTTGTAATGTATTTTTTGACATAATTGCAAACTTCAAGAACAGATAAGAGTCATCAGAGAAGTTTCTGCACCGAACTGGTAGCGTTACCTGGTACGGTACTTCACCAAGTTGCACCGGTCGTCCATTATAAATGCGCCGTGACGTATTCGTTTTCTTCGGTACCAAATGCTTCACAACATGTTTAGTTGCCAGAATTAGTTGAAATTGAAAGCAAATTAGAATACAGATTATTGTATTTCTTTCAAAGGCCAAAGTCATAGCACAGACATTTTTTGACAAAAATAAATATATCTTCTCGTTCTGAAACGAAGGAGTTTGAAAGCAGGGCCACATTATATTTCATATTACTGTTATTTTTTTCATGGTTAAGCAGAAAATTATAATAATACTATGAGTATGTTCTGCTCGATTTTGTTATTCAGATTCAAGGTTTACTTTTAATATCGGCAGATGAATGATTACCAACCGCCTGTTACTAGACGGAATGAATTATGTCCAAAATAGGTGTTGACAATGTTAATAAGTTTAAGATTTCAGTTTTGTAAAATGTTTTGTTTATCAAAATTCTAATAAATGATAACATTAAATTTAAGATTAATCTTTGTTTTAATATTTTACATGATACAGTTTATCGAAAAAAATGTTAGATGTGAAATCAATGACACAAGGATGAGACCTTTTGATTTTCGGGTAAAGTTTTCTTGTACTCTAAAGGATTTGTTTACTTAATTCTTTCTGCTTTATAGACTGCTGTACATAACAAAACGATATATCTTTGTCAGGAAGTAGTAGCAGAAAATAGTGGTTATTCACCGTTTACAGACCAGTGTGCGCTTAGAATTTATGGCGGTACGCCGGCGAAAATTTCAGACGTTCCATATCAGGTATTATTCACACAATATCTTGAGTCACAACAGATCACACATTGTATTTGTAATAGAGAAATTCGAATTTATATTAAAACAAAAGAGTCGTCGGGATCCAGGAAAACCGGGGCACTTGACTTGAAAGACAAGGCCAATGAGTAATATAGATTCGACTGGCAAGAGACAGAGGAGAGTGGCATAAACAAAGGAAGGGTTATGCTCAACAGTGGCTTATACAGGGCTGCAGATGATGATGAATAATTGATGGTACATATGACCACTAATGTTTCAGGTCATTATAAGGAGAGGGACAACCCGAGGTGATAATTGGACTCAAACGTGTGGTGGCTCGATAATAACTCGGCAGTACGTGGTCACAGCTGCCCATTGTTTTGACGGCCGGTAAATTTTCCGTCTTCTGTGTTCTTTTAAAGTTTAAACTATCGTTTTAAAAAAAGGGTATTTTGAAAACAATAGGAGCAAAGACTATTTACTATTTCTGCATTTATATTTTTTTGAAATTATTATAGTCTCTAAGAGTTGAAATTCAAAATACTTTGTTTTTCATAGGATCTTGAAGAATTTGCGTTTCTTTAGAGTGGTGGCTGGGTCAGAAAAATCTGACCTGTATATATACTCTCAGGGAACGAACTTTGAACTACAGGGATACATTGAAAGCACTGAGTTATGGAGAAATATTGCGTATTGTTATAAACACGCGTGGTACGATCCTCGCTTTTCATTTCACGATTTTGCCGTGCTTCAGGTACCCATGTTTGTAGTTCACTTATTATAATCACTAGATTTTTTCATTACTTTGCCTGCGTATGAAAATAGCAACTTTTTATATAGCTAGCCCAGGAATTTGAGTCCAAGTCTTATTCTTGCACTTGTCGCACCCTCCCCGTTTGACCCCTTTTGTCGTCATGCCCCCGCATTCCTCTGCTACGCAGCCGACCACTAACTTAAGAAAACTATGGACATAAGGCGAGTGATCGTCTGCTGTGGCGCTCCTTGGGGGGAGGCCTATGTCCAGCAGTTGACTGCAACTGACATGATGATGATGATGATGGACTTACTATATTTTAGTCTAAATGAAATATGGAAATTATGGATGTCTAAAGATTGAAATTTTTGTTAAAAAAATTAGGGACATCAAATATTTTCAACAGTGTTATTTCAGATGGATGAGCCAGTTCACTTTACTCAAAATATTCAGCCAATACCAATGTTGAGAGACAGTTTGGGAATTAAACCTAAAGAAAAGGAATTGTGCTTAGTTTCTGGATATGGTGATATGGAATACGTAATAACTTTTATATTTCAGTAACCAGTAGCCCCCGTATTATCTTAAAGTCACCAAAAGTTACTAAAAGTGATTTATAATAAAATACAACATTAAATTTGACAACTTTAAAAATTATTTATTTTAGATTACTTATTTGTTGAAATAAAACTACGGCTTACGAATTTTGTCGCAGTTTGTTTAGATTTTAGACCCCGACGTTTCAAAACCTTTGTAGGTATCATGGTCACGAGCAGCTTGTCTAAAATAAACCGCGACATATTCCGTAAAAAGTAGTTTTGTTTCAATGTCCATTATTCGCGTAAACCTAAATGAGCAATATTACTTCCTTGTGTATAAATATATGAATAACCAACTGTGAGACAACGATAATGCAAATTAATTATAAAGCATTAAAGTGTTTTTTCGCAATGATAGTGTAAAATTTTCAGCATGAGCGGTCTACGACTCTTCGAATGGTGTGTGTTCCTATAGTATCCAGTAAGAGATGTAATTGGATTTATGGACGTGGCACCGTCAGTAGTTTTCAATTCTGCGCCGGTGATAAGGGTAAAGATAGTTGTCAGGTTTGTTGAAGTATTATTTAAAAATTAGCTCTTTTTCCTCTTTCATCATCATCATCCAGCCTATAAACGCCCACTGCTGAGCACAGGCCTCTTCCCATATAGAAAAGGCATGAGCATTGATCACCAAGTTTTTCCTCGTAAAAAAAGAAATGTTTACTTATTTTTACACTTGTTTTTATTGGATTCTGTTATTACATAGTTTGTCGTTTAAATCTAACATATACCTTCGTTGAATATCATTCTACGATTTTTAGCTACAAGTTTACCTTTTTCCCAGGGTACATGTAGAAGTGCCAGTGCCATCTTTATTGGGCTTTTAAATTAATTTTCTAATTTGAAAATTTTGGTTTCAGGGTGATTCTGGTGGACCCATTACGTACCGTGGTTACTTGATAGGTATAGTTTCATATGGGGGTGCATGTGGAGTATCGCCTGGAGTCTACTCACTAGTGTCAAGTTATACGACCGGCGACGAAGTACCATTTATAAGAAGCCACTGTGATCCAATTTGTTTGAATTTCTTAGCTATCGTTATTCAGTTAGGGTTTGGTTTCATTAACTGACATCAAGATCGGGGTATGACAGTGCCCAGCCTAGCTATTGCGTATGTTTCTGGACAACTAACGTTTTCTAATGTTCTCCATTACGATAATGCATTGACTTTGTTTACGCGTTCATGGTTCCATACAGTTACTACAGCAAACTTATTGTGTAAAGAAATCTTGCGATCAGACCTATAAATTGAATGTAAGCAATTATTTTTGTATACATGTCGATTCACATTAAGAGATCGTGAGTTGATCGTGAATTATTAAAGTTGATTTCCATGATTTTTGATTTGTTGGGTTCATTAATTACCAGAAAACCTAAAACATAAATAAAGTTTGCTTAGGGAAAAGGAATCTGCGAGTGAAACCGTAGGGTACAGCTCGTAATAGATAAAGTACACCCAGAAAATAAAATATCATGTTCATCACATAAAGATTTGTCCTGGGAATCAAAAAAACCGAATACCACTTTAGCAGCCGGGAAGGCTAGAAGGAAAAATTTGACTGTCCTGTTGGTGTAGGGACACCAACAGGACAGTCAATTTTTTCCTACATGCGGCATCAAAACTTTCCAGGTAGATACAGCATTAGTAGTAATAGGAACTAAAGATGAAATAAATATAAACATCAAGAACATATTAGACTTAAACTTCAACTAAAACTTCAGCACCGAGACGGTAGGTACTTCACCAAGTTGCTTCACAACATGTATAGATGCCAGAAGCAATTGAAATTTAAAATAAATAATAATATAGATTATTGGTTTTCTATCAAAGGCCAAAGTCATATCACAGACATTTTTTGACAAAAATCTTTAAATCTCATCGTTCTGAAACGAAAGAAATTGAATGCAAGGCCACATTATATTTTATAATATTGTTCTTTTCCTCATGCTAAATCAGCAAATAATATTATAAGTACGTTCAGCTCGATTTTATCATTCAAGGTTTACTTTTGTTATCGGCAGATGAAAGATGACCAACAGCCTATTACTAGACAGAATGAGTTATGTCCAAAATCGGAAGGTGTTGACAATCTTGACAATCATATGTTATGTTTTAAGATTTCAGTTTTGTAACATGTTTTGTTTATCAAAATTCAAATAAATGGTAACAATAAATTTAAAATTAATCTTTGTTTTAATATTTTACGTAATACACTTTGCAGACAAAAATGTTAGATGTGAAAGCAATGACACAAAGAAGGAATCTTTTGATTTTCGGGTAAAGTTTACTTGTACTCCAATGGAATTGTTAATTAAAATTATTTTTCTTTTGCGACTGTTTTTTATGAAAACATAACATTTCCTTCTCAGGAAGTAGTTGAAGAAAACAGTGGTTATTCACCGTTTACAGACCAGTGTGCGCTTAGAATTTATGGCGGTAGGCCGGCGAAAATTTCAGACATTCCATATCAGGTATTATTCTTACAATATCTCCGAGTTGTAGTTGTAACAGAGTTGCTTTCGTTACTTGGCGGACTCGCCAGATCGGAGGCTTTCAAGAGAGTAGGTTTACACATGATACTCGAAATTGTTAAACTCACTGAAACCTAGTATGTTTGTTAGTATGTATGGGTCAAATCTTGCAACATGCCACACTCAGAATTAAATTGTGGTTTTCAGAAAATTTTGGATAGTATGTGTAGATAGGATGCCAAGTTTCATAAACCTGGTCCTTAGTTACAAAAGGAAGCTGGTCGCGCATATAACGTAACGACTTAAGAATTATCGTAATGGTATTTTCAAGTACTTTGATCTCAGATGAGATTCAAGGCTTTACTGTTTACCACTAATGCAAACAGAGGGGTGTTGATAGTTTGCAGTTTTGGTTTTCCTGTCTGTCACTTCTTAAGGTGTGGACCGATTGTGCTACGGTTTTTATTCTTTGAAAGCTTACGTGACGAAGGTGGTAGATGGTTATAAATAAAGAAAAAACGGTTTACTGCTTTGAAAGTTATTTGCGGTATTCTAATTATTTTTTAGTTATAATTTAATTTTTGTTTTGGAACGAGTTAATGTTCGGAATTTTGTTAGCACATGCTTATTCCTAATGTTCCAGGTCGTAATAAGGCGAGGGACTAGACGAGGTGATAGATGGACCCTATTGTGTGGTGGGTCGATAATCACTCGGCAGTACGTGCTCACAGCTGCCCATTGTTTTGAAAGACCGTAAATATTCAGTCTTCTGTATTCATTAAAATTTTAAACTATCGTAAAGGTTATTTTGATAAAAATAGTAAAAAGCAAAAATTCGTTTCTGATTTTCTACTAAGGGATTAAAACAAAATTTTACAATTATTTATTTGTTTTCAGGGCGTTGAAGATTTTGCGATTTTTTAGAGTGGTGGCTGGGTCTGAAAAGTCAGAATTGTATATATACACTAAGCAAGCGAAGGTTGACCTACAGAGATATATTGCAAGCACTGAATTATGGAGAAAAATTACGTATTGTTATAAACACGCGTGGTACAATGCTAAGTATATACTTCACGATTTTGCCGTGCTTCAGGTACCTTTGTTTGTGGTGTATTTTAATCACTAGTTTGTATGATAACTTTGCCTGGCTATCCATCTAAATTTTAAAATAACAATACGTGTCTTCATTAAATTGGGAACACTGCAGCTGGCCAGGAATTTGAATTAAACTAGTATTCTTACCCTTGTCGCTTACTCTCCGCTCGACCCCATTGTCGTCACATTATTATCCCCGCACTCCTGTACCGCGCAGGCGGCGATTCACCTAAGCGGTCTAGCTACAGTTTTATTTTTAAGTTAAACACTCTTCTTTGAGAAAACTATGCAGTTACTATATTTTAGAATACTCTAATCCTAGCACGTGTGTGAAAATAACTTATGTAACCTAAAAAAGTTAAATAATTTGCAGAGCTTTGGCAAATTCTAAATGTACTGTGGAAAATTAAGTAGGTTGATAAATATTTTAGTAACTGTTATTTCAGATGGATAAGCCGGTGTACTATACTCAAAATATCCAGCCAATACCAATGTTGAGAGACAGTTTGGGAATCAAACCCAAAGAAAACGAATTGTGCCTAGTTTCTGGATATGGATATATGGAATACGTAATACCTTTTTATATTTCAGTAACCAACTTACGTTAACAGAGAATTCAACACAAATACATTCTTATTCTATTGATTCAGCGTGAAACCTTGCCAAAAGTAATTTAATGCAAAATTTTTGTCCACTTTCATCTCATCATCATCATCCACAGCCCTTGTCCTCCCACTGCTGGGCATAGGCATGGGGATGCCTATGCCCAGCAGTGGGAGGACAAGAAGAAGAAGAGGACAAAAAGAGGGGTCTTTCGTGCCATTTTCTACGGTCTTGTGTCAGCCTCATCTAAACTCGAAGGTCTCAGGGATTTTAACTATGTCATCGGCCCATCTTACTTATGGACGACCGACGCTTCTTTTGCCTTGCATTGTCCACTTTAGAAGTGATTTCTTTTAGATTACAAACTTGTATTTGAATAGCTATTTGTATAGCGAACTGCAAGGTTACGATAATGTAAATTAATTATAAAGCAGTAAAGTGCATTTTCGTAATGACAGTGTACATTTTTCAGCACAAACGTTCTCCGACTCTTCGAATGGTGTGTGTTCCTATAGTATCCAGAGAGAGATGCAACCGGATTTATGGACGTGGCACCGTTAGAGGTTATCAATTCTGTGCTGGTGATAAGGGTAAAGATAGCTGTCAGGTTTGTTCAATTATTATTTCTTAGGACACTTTGGAACTGAGCAACTACAGTCAGTAGATGTAACGTAACGTTTCTCACGTGCATTTTTTGGTTTATGAAAAATAAAAACATTTTGATTTTGATTAAAGCCTGTCGAAATGTCACTAGTTTGGTTTCTTTTAATTTTGTCAAAGATATGTGTAATAGTGCAAGGCTTATTGGGCTCGTGTTTAATTGGATTTCGCTGACTACCTAAACATTTTGGTTTCAGGGCGATTCTGGTGGACCGATTACGTACCATGGTTACTTGATAGGCATAGTTTCATATGGGGGTCGATGTGGCGAAGCACCCGGAGTCTACTCGCTAGTTTCAAGCTATACGACCGGCGCCGAGGTACCATTTATAAGAAACCATTGTGTTACAATTTGTTTTCATTTCTTTGGTATTGTACTTGTGTTAGGGCTCAGTTTGATTTACTGACTTCAAATTTGGGTAAGTCAGTGTATAGCTAGATATAGCTCCAATAGTCGTGTTGACGCAGACTTAAATATTCCTGATAAAATATGTTGAAGTCAGTCTACCTTCACCATGATTGATGCGTTTTAGAGATCAGATAATATGGTAATCAGTTTTTAACAATAAAGGCAGATATTTGTGCATTTAGTTAAGCAAAACTAGTCTGTGGCGGAACAAAATCAATTCGTAATTGACATGGATTTATATGTAAATATTATGTACTTGCATTTTTTCCCCTAGTTTTTCTGTTCGCCTCAAAATTATGTGTCTACACAATAATTGTGAACTTAGTTTTTTTTATGCATTTATTTATTAAAACTATAAAATAAATGTGAAATCAGTGAACATGTGGCTTTTTATTATCTAATAATTAATAGTTTGATGTCGTTAATACTCAAAATGCGCGAGAAGAGTGTTATTTTCGCTTAAGTTTGCAGTAATGGAATTGGTGATTCTTCATAATAGTAATTAACATCAAATTACTACTAAATATTTTATGCCTTAATCTTGTAATACGCAAGTTTTGATAACTAAGTAATCACGAATACGAGACAAAATTTCAAATCGCCGGAAAGCATCTTCTTGAGTAACTTTTCTTATGTATATGCTTCTAATGTTCTTAGATTCTTATGTGGGCCGATCCCGGCGGCACTGCAATGCCGGGCCGACCCGTGACGGGAGTGGAGCGAGCCCCTAACATCCCGTCAGTTTACAAAAATCAGTTTAATATACTGGTCCCTCAGTGAGGGAACTTTCAGATATTAAGCTGAAAAGAACAGATACTACACTTTGATCTTAGCCAAAAGGCCGAGAAGCGATATTTTAGTAATGTCACCGAGTGGTAGTCATTCATTCGCGGAGAATCTTAACACCGCCATTCAGAAATCGTGTCTCAATGTACAGCGCCATCTAGTATTAACGCAAAGAAACTTTTAGTAGGTATTTACATGTTTACCTGTTATATACCTACTTTATACAAATATTATTAAATGCTTCGTTAAAGGATTTAATTACTATCAACGTCAATTGCAGCTAAAATGTTCAGAACATGTTGTGTGACGCTTGTGGTGCCATCTGTAGATATTTACTAAAATTAACTACACTGATAACACATTGAAGCAGTCCGTTCTAAATCCGTCACAGCTTACAGCACAGTACCAAGACAATGCGATAGAAAGCAGTGTTTGTACGTTTTGCAAATTAAATCAATCATTTTTACAAAACTAAAACTATCTGCAGCCTTTTTCAAAATGCTATATTCTTTTAGCAGTCGGCCATTAAATAATATAACAGTATCCGAATAAAAAATATGATAGGAAATCAATAGTTACAACCGATTTTACTTTTAATATTTAATCGTCATCTAATATATTAAACAATTTTTTCAAAAAATAATTAAAAACTAATAGTCCTGACTTTTGATTTTGTAGGTATATGTACGTACATACAAATAATTTAAATTATCTATTTGCATAAAAAATACAATTTCATTCGAGATAAAAATCTTTCATCTCATTTTCCAAGAAACGAAAATTCCGTCAGAATAATACCTGAAAACTTAAACTATTAATCAACTTCGCGTCTTAACCTTAAAACGTCTGGTAAACTTCCTCAAGCTTACTTAGTTTAGTTTAGTTTTAGTTGAAGGCGATTCTAGAGGTTGTGCATTATACATCAGATGTTTCATTACCGGCTCCTTACTGAGGCGAAGGCTCCGGAACTCGCTTCATAAATTATAACTTCCGTTAGTTTAGACTTGACGGATTTAGTGTGACTACACGGGGTGTTTAGTTGTAAGGGTTTTTGCTTTATTTCTTTGCAAAAATCATGTTTTTTTTTGCTGCTTGGCGATGTACTACTGCTAATTTTAGTGGTTTACCTAAGACTGTAAGTTACTTGAGTAGAGCTTGCTTCTTTTTTATTACATCTATTTATATTTATGCCTTTTAATATGACACATGACAAAATAAAACGCGATTGCAGAAGAAGAAGAATCCATTTTAATTAGTTTTATTTCAACTACTTTAAATACTAACAGTACTGTGTTTATCTACAAACAGTGATTTGAAATTTTGTTTTTTAGTATTAAGTCTAAGTTCGCATATTTATTACTATTCAGATATAATTAATCTCATTTTTCGATCTAGAAAAAACTTTGTTCAAATATTATTCCCAACATCAACTCTTCTAAAGTTTCATTTTTAAATATAAATAATTTATCATAATTTAGAATGTAATTAAAACAAAATGGCGTCTACAAAAAACAAATTCAAAACTCAAATTTTAAACACAATTAACAAATTAATTATCCAATTTTCACCTCGTACGGTAGCGCACAGTTTTGAAATCTGTAGCCGCGTATTGTCTTGAGGTTTGTATTTAATTAGTGCGACCTCAAGTTGATGCGTGGAGCCAAAGACCGGATATTAGGCGTGCATATCAAATAACCGACGCACTTCGCTAACTGCGGTGTAATTGGACGTGGAATGGAATCAAATTGATAGGACCAAGAATATTGGTAATTTGATTAAGAAATTCTGGCGTTTAGATGTGTTCATTTTGATCTTATATTCGTCTGGTAATAGAACAGGCGAACTTTAGTCCCAGTTTTAATTTAATTGAGTACGATTAAAGTACCAGTGAATCGTACCGTTCTTCAATAGTGTTGTATTGTTAGTGCTATAGCAATCTTTTATTTTTAAAAGTAGAGTGATAGAGTCAGGCAGTAAATAAACTTTGATGTTAGCATTTAAAAAAAAGATCTTATTCATATGATTTTATACCGGCACTCTTCCATTTTCGTTCATATGCCTAACATTAAAAGTATATTATTGATTAATTAGTACAAGCTCTGCTTAATTCGGGATCAGATGTCCGTGTGTGAGTGGTCCCAGAAAATGATTATAAATAATAATAATTCCAGCCTATAAACGTCCCACTGCTGGGCACAGGCCTCTTCCCATATAGAGAAGGCACGAGCATTGATCATCATCACAAAAAAAGACTTCACAGAAAAGTAATTCAGTGATCAACATAACTTAAAATGACGGAGTGCGAACTAAAACTAATTTAAATAGTATTAAATATTAGTAAAAAGTTATTAGTATTATATACAGTGCTATATACGCAGTTAACTTAACACAATCATAGTTCTAAAATTAGTAGGTATATCTCCGAATACCTGTACCGCACTGGCCAGTACAAGACGCTACTAATTAGATCTCCTAAGTTAAACAAGTTAGAACACTCACTACCGAAATACTAATTAAGTGATACGCAGCTCAATTAAGTTAGGCTAAGTTTGTACTAAGTTGTATTGTCTAAGTTCTGTTCAGGAGTTGCAGTGTCTTGCTAATCTGTTTCTTGGTTAATTTGAATACTTTTAATTAAAGCCTTTGTTAAGAGTAGGTAATGTTTATTTAAGAAAATATTTAACACTCTTTAACATAAACCTGCTATATACGGTTCTGCATACTAAGGAGTGTATTTAAAACAACTTTTAAGATCCCTAAATAAAAATTTCGTTACTAGCTAGGAAAACAGTCAGCCGATAGGTAATAACAATATCAAAAAAAGTGTTAGCTCTTTTCATAGTTTACTTTTGCTAATAAAGTACATAATATTCAGGTACTTCAAACAAAGTTACTTATACTCCATATAATGTGCGTATTGATTGAACATACTTCTGTTTATGCTAAATTATCATTAAACCAAAAATACAATAACACGTTTACTGTCAAAGAACAGAAAAAACCACTACAGAGCAGAATGGACAGATGTGGCACAATGCTTCGTTACTCGCCTCGCGCACTCTATAAAAATATCATAATGAATAATGTCGCACATATGCGATAGTTTTTAAAGGACAGACAACTAGTCTGTCTATTGTTATCTCAATTTATGGCAAAAAATGATATGATAACCTATAAGTGCATTTGCTAACCGAAAGATTTTTGAGCGTTTTGTATACCTTTAAATTGTCCGTACACTACTTATTAATATTTGTGAAGAATAGGTCTTACTACACACATATTAAAAAATATCACATAATGTATCGTAAAAATATATGTAAGAATTACACACTTCCTGTTGTTAATTCGAAAGCGACACTAATCCCAACAAGCGTATATCCGTAAAACAAACAAAAGCCAACCAATTATTTAAGTCACAATATCCCTAATTTTACGACAAACACAAAAAGCTGACCATTCCAGAAGGTCACTCAAGTGGGTAATGGCGCAACAAAAAGCTATTTAATAGTGGGCCCAACCGGGCCATTAAAACTAGCGAGCGGTGCTTATTAAAAATGTGGCCTGAATATCAAATTGCTATCTCTGTATTGTGTCGCACCCCTAAATCATGAGCGCTAGCTACCCCTTGGATTTTGCTCTGTAATTTTTAGACTTAAGAACGTTTAGACGGTTCAGTTATTGACAGTTGGAGTAGTTTGGGAATTTAGTTGTGTTTTGTTTTGTTTTCATTGAATTTGAATTATTTTTATGTAAAGACAAAACTTACTTAGGATAAAGTGAAAATTGAGACAAAATTGTTTTGTTTATCACGTTCTGTATTTTATTTAATATACGAAGTAACATATTTTTTTAGTAAAATAAGTTACTAGGTACGGTCATGAGCAAAAAGATATAAACACTAAGTAAATTTTAATTGATTTCTCTTCGATTCTAGATTGCTAATGTAAAACATGTTGTGAAGAAATAATTTAAAGCAGTTCCTAAACCCATGCACTGAACTTTGTAAGTGTTGAGATTTCCAGTTTCTGTCCTCTCTAAAAAGAAATAGCTCTGTATAAAAAACTACAGGTCCAAGCGCAGTTAACAGGGGGCGCCACTAGCCCTAACGCGTCCTATTGTTTGTTTTTTTATATAAATAAATTCAGTTGTCACATCTCACATGATAAATGGTTGCACTGACATGGTGCTCATATGGCGAATTTGGACCCACTTGTGCCACTTGTTCGTTAGGGCCTCTGTAAGGCGCGATGTTTGCGTTACTTGATTTATGTTTTTGTTTATGACAAAATAATGTTTAGCTTTTTATAATATAATAATAATTTTCTTGCACTAATTTAGGCGTTAGTTGCGTTTGTATAAGTTTTTTCTATCGAAGATATGATTTACATAAAAAAGAACATGAAATCTTTTTAATGTTTACGTTTTTTTCTAACATGTTTTATAGAATGATACGTATCACCATTATATCAGACCATCTCCGAGGTAAATGTAAAGCAAACATCTATAAGAGTGCAAATAAGCGGCCCTACCAAAATAATCTAAACAGATTTCGAGGCTAATATTTCGTGAGTCTAAATAAATAATCAACTCACGAATCCATTTGCTTCGGTTTCCGCATTTTTTCGGCTCCATTACAAGAACGGTGTGCAGCCAATTTGAAAATATTGAATAAGTAAAGCTTCCCCAAATATGAATGCAGAGAGTAGAGAACTTTATGGAATCAGAAAGGACACGTGCTGAAATGTAGGTACACCTGTGTTTTTTACCTAACAGCTGCTTGTGAAACTAAGTATTAATTAAAAAAAATACTTGTGGTAAGTTGGAAGCTGTAAAACAGGAATGTACCGATTAGTGTTGATTAATGCCTGATATGCCTTAGTAACGGATAAGTTTTTTAACGGACGTTAAAGTTTCCTTCGTTAAAATAACAAGATAATGCAAATTAACAAGGTGAATGCAAAGAAACCAAGCAATGAAAGTATTCTTTGAAAAAGAATGCTTGAAGTAGAATATCATTTTGCTTTAACAAATTAAGCATTATTCTGTATTTAGAAATATGTAGATTTTACTGAGTATAAGTGTTCCTTTGACACTGAATTTGAAACGTCGGGAACTAAAACCTTAATACTGCGTCAAAACCTGAAAATATACCTACTTTTATTGAGGGTTTTTACACTGTCGCATCTGCAAGAATTATTCTCATAATTTTACTCTTTGGCGTTCAGGAGAGAAGCAATCGCTAAACACATTATGACGAGTTACCGTGTTTTATCATGACGCCGCGCCTCAAATATGATAACACGGTTGTGTGAGAGGCTACACCATAAAAACACCATGGAAATTACACTCCCACCATTAAGGCAATGTGGATAGACGGTGTATGCATTTTTTGTGCGAGGAAATGGAAACTGAATTTTGTTTCACCTTTTTAGTGAGCGTTTTAGTGGCATGTTGTTTTAGACGGTTTGGTTGTGAAATTATTCATGAGAGAGATTTGAAGATGGATTTTGTCATAAGTTTTAAAAATCCTGGCGTTTATATTTTAATTTGGTATGGAATATAGAAAACTTCCTGACTGAAAAATCCAGCTCTGGGTTCTGTCATATTGTGAGATCGTTTCATTTTTGTTCTGAAGTAGACAGAAAAAGAAATTGGCTGTTAAGAAATTACATTACTTGTTATATTAATATGTAGGCCATCAATATAAAATTCATCTCTAACACAAAAACGAGCAACTAACGTTACACTCTAAAGAGTCTCTACACATTACAAGGAATTTTACATTTTCAATAGGAAAATATTGTAAATAATGTACGTTTATGAAACCTAGCAATCACATAAATGTTAAACAAATATTACAAATAAACTTTTTTCTAAACATCACGTTGAATAAAACTCCACTACCGGACTCTCCCTTGCTCAGGAGTTATGTTTGCGGTGAACAGCAAGCTACACTAAAATGGCATTTTCAAGTACATTTTCGTTGTCAGTTTCTGACGCGTTTCATAGTTCCCATTAGTGCTGTTTTCTCTGACGTGTAGAGATCATGTTTACGTTTTTTAAGCCTTGCCCGTCCACCTGACTATCATAATTTCAATTTTCGTTCTCTAGTGTTTGGAATTTTATGTGAGTTGTTTTTCTTACTCATATTTATTAAAAAAAATATATAATTGTTATGCACATTAATTGGTATTTGTTGTATACATATTTTAAAGGAATAGTTGTATTTAAAAACCTTTGTATAATTGACAGTGGTCTACCCCTTTTATTGCGTAGGTGCCTTAAATGACTTTTCTGAATGTTAAATTGGAAAAGTACTAAGAAAGTATTCATTTTCACAAGAGTTTTAATAAAAAGGGTTATGTAAAAGTAAGTGATTGGTATTAAATTTTGACGTTTATATAACGATATCACGACATCTACCTAAGCTTAATGTCATAGTTAGTTAGGAGTCGCGTAGGCCTGTTGGCGCGTCAAACGCGGCTTAAGCCGTATAATCGCCAATCCGTGCGGCTTTTACTTAGCTGCGCTTCTCCTTCGTTCAAGTCATTTGTGTAAATCGAAGAGATGATGCTCTGCTGTCACACTTGACGTGTTAAGATAATTTCTAACAGAAGCAAACGATTGCCGCCATGTTTCTTGAAACTTCTCAGCATGATAACTAGTTTACAGTTACACGAAAAAAGTCGGCGACTTTTACGTTCTAAACAGTAGTATCGGTGTGACAGACGGGCTAACCCTTTTACTGCGGACCCGGGGTACATTAATACCCCTTTATGGCTTATTTGTTTTGTCAAAGACGTCACTGAAGACGCATTCAGAGTATACAACGGGGTATTGTGTCAAAATGTTTGTGGAATTTGTCTTCACAGCGTGTTGCATTTTTTTTGCAAATTTTACGCTGGTTTTTTATTAGACCATTTGTTTAAAGGATAAAGATGTGGTTACTGGGACAATTTTTTTTAGCCTTACTAAATGAGTTTATTGTAATACTGTTGTTATATCTATAAATTGAAGCATTGCTAGTAGATTTGGTTCATCAACGGCCATTATTTCGACCCGGATGCAGTAGTTTAGCCAAATTGGCGCTAACAATTTTTTGTTCCAAATTCGAACCTTGTTTGTAGCGATTTGTCGCCTAATATGTCAATATTGCAACAAAAAAGGTGTCACTACTTCCGTAGCCACTAAACTAAGTGGCCAGATTTTTTTTTCAACCACTTATGAAGTGTCAACTAATAAAAGCACTCGACTCACCACAGATCATCAAGTATTCACGATGTTTCACTAATCAATTGGTATCAACATCCGCTGTACCCATCTGTCCGTCCGTTTTTGTCGCGGACATTTCTTAGAGACCCTTCATAGAAAAGCAATCGGGTAGTCGTAAACGTTAAGGGTCTGAAAGCACCCCCCGGGGGGCATCTAAAGGCAGGACGATGTTTCTTGACACTGGCAGAAAAAGTACTCGTTGGTAGCCCCTAATCCGGGACCCGCGTCGGGGGGGTTATAAGGCCAGCAAAAAGTGTAATTTAAAGCTGACTTAAGGTTTCGAATTAAAATGAAGGAGGAAGTGATGTCAGCTTGTCTTTAAATGTAACTACATGAATACTAACTGCGTTTTAAACGACTTTCTTACTGTTATTTTAAGTGCGGTGTAGATGCTTACGATCCTTATACATATATAAGTATATTCGCAAGTCTCAGTGCTGGGCACAGGCCTCTTTCCATACAGAGAAGACAGGAGCATTGATCAGCACCCTTTTGAATAGCCGCGTATGAGATGCGGATCACAAGTAGACAGTACGACTATAACCCAGATAATAACCCTTCCTACACATTTTGATAGTTGATGTTATGAAACACTATTTTCTGAACCTTTTTTTTGTCCTCCTCTTAATTTTGTACTTTCTTTTTCAAGATTAAGACATACATATAATTACGCCAGTTCCCCATAGGGGTAGGAAGAGACCACTTTTTTCCACTTTAATTAAGATTAAGATAAGGAGCAAGGAACTACCACACAAATATTCCTCACACCTTACCTACACACGTACGATGCTCAATAAACATATACCTAATAGTCATTAATATGCACACTATCACTGCAATGCAAATACAGATTTCCCAACTGGTTTCGCTCCAGTTACCGGCACAATGGTAACCTGATTATAATGCCTGGATCTAGATCCTATTGTTCCAATTAAGGCTCTCCAGGAAATTGATTGAGTATGCTAAATGATTTAAAGATTAGATGGTGGTAAATTGAGTTACGAATATAGTAGGTGGTGTGATTTCTCTAAGATAAATAAATTATTTGGAACAATCATATCTTAAAAATACACTTATTTGTGCACTTAATACACAAATGTGAATAGGTATGTATTGATTACCAAGTCCACATGTATTGTTGGAAATTAAAGGCATTTTGCTCCATTTTTTCACTATTAATGTTTTTATTTAGCTGTCTTTTAAATATATTTGTATAGATAATAATGTGTCAATACCCTATCAAGCTATTCTATGTGCAGATAACTAATAATTTCACTGGCCCTTTTTTCTCAACGCTCTATATTGCATTTTCCATAGTTGGACTATCTAAAGGATCTCGAATTAAATAGAATGAAGTATGCTTTAAGCAATATCATCACGACTACAATACCTTGCAAAGCAGTCAGAGATGTACCCAACACAGACATCTTGACCTTAAGTAAGTCATATACACTTAAAGAGGAATGATAAAAGAACGCACGATAAAATGCTAAATACAAACTGCTCAAAATAAAATTACAGCTATAAAAAATAAGACATAAAAGTACATAAAAAAACACAGACCTAAAACTCCTAAGTACCTAACTTAGAGCATAAGACATAACTTGTACACTTAAGTGAAATCCATTATACATCTTAGTTGGAACTTCAAGATATGGTACGTCACTGAAGTATCTAGGCACTATGCGGGGGCGTGGCCTAATGTGGGCGTGGCCGAGGAGGCGGTCCCTCTGAGGCGTCCCAAAGCACTCGGGCCCCGAAGACGAGAACTTGTTTGTACCTTGTTTTTGGACTTAGATATTAGTTATACCTAACTGTATATATTTCTGAGGTTATTACAGATAGTTGTGTAGCTTTATATATAATTTGTAGACTACTTTGTATGTATAATGTATATGTAAAGTTTGTGAGATGACGTCAATCGTAGATCGGATCAATGTTCGACAAACATGATATAAGACAGATTTTTCGAGATAAAGATATTCAAGATTACTGCGTTACCGTCTTTGTACTTTGTGTTAATCCATACTGCAGCTTTTGTTACAGTCACCATCAACATTGTTCATAAAACCTTACTCTATAGATACCTACTATTACAAAACACTTATGGCGTGTAATTTTTTAACCTTTGTTTTTAACTGCTTAGTCACAATGACTAGAACTATCAGGGATATAATGATTTAGCAGTTGTTATGATTTGTCTGCGACTTATTTACCTTTATCCGTCACTTTCGGGACTACAAAATTACCTATAAAATTTCATCAAACCAAAAGCCTACTGAAACACTGTATTTAAAAAGACAAGAATTTAACATTGTTGTAGTTATAATTAAGTTAACATTCATTTAATCACTTCACTTCTCTCTATTATTTATCACAAAAAGGGCTTCATAAAGGCCATTACTTGGAAAATTTGACTTGAATCAAGCAATTTAAATTATATGTACAAATTTATAGGACCCATACCTTCGATTCGACGTGTATTATAACGGCTTCATAATACAAAAAAGGAAAGAAAATCGGCTTACGGCATAGGAATTAGTTCGTACTGCAAGTTGCAGAACTGACACCGTCTTATACGTTAATCAACTCCTACGACTCAATAAAACTTACTAATTAAACATCAAGCTAAGACAACTATCACTGAATGAACAAAGTTCAATGCCCTAATGACAGTTATATAAATCAGCTTTCTGTAGGTATGCAATTCCCGGTAGAATTAACATAGACATTTTGGACGGGTTTGCAAACCAACACATTTGAATTTTATGACTCGGTAGGTGTAATATTTTATGCTACTGTATAATAGCACCGCTTTCGTTTTGAATACATTGTTCTGGAAAAAGTATTTTTAGATAAAATGTATAACTACAGAAGAAATTCTTTGTTTGTAACATAAGACGAAAATAATGAGGGATGTTTTGAAGAATTGTTGCTCATATCTTAATAACTTAATGTACTCGACCGTTGGGAAACGATATGTATCGAACAAAGACAGTAAAAAGCGTATTCTTTGTCTGTTCATTTTAAAACAGAAAAGACTATGTTTCACTCGTAATATCGTCAACTAAATGTAAATCGATAAGTCAACCCATCAGGGAACGCAGGCGTCAAGTTTCACAAGTAATTTGCTATATAAAATAAGTTCATTTTATAACAGTAATAGTATAATATAACGAGAATATGAACATTGGTTGAAAGACTACGTTCAAAAGTAAAATCACGCCTCGTGTGTGTGAATTTCAGAATTATATTCTAGATCACGAACATAAATCAACGGAGCTCGTGATGTCAACGACCCAAAACGTTATTTTAACGACAGCATTAGCTGCCGCGATTTGTTCACGTTCAAACATACGGCACACTTTACATATAATTAATGAGGCGACAAAACCTCATCTCGGTAGCAGTTAAAGTCAATTCCCACTGAAATTTCATCATCGTCAATCTAACTTGGGTTTAATAAGTAATACTCGTGCCGTGGGCCGTCCCAGAGCGAAGCTCGGCTGGTCCAGCGAGATGCTGTGCGTCTCATCTATCCCGCTATCCCTTACTCGCGCGCCCGCGCTGCGGTCTCTGAGGGAAACCTCGCAACGGCCCTCCATTACCATAATACGCGTCTATAAACACACACGCTAACACTGAAATTCTACTTATAAAAATCAAAAAGGATTTTTAGTGTTATATTAAAAGAGAAAGTCTTTTGTTTTTTGGTATAAATCTTGTGTAGTAATGAGTGCTTGTGGCGCCACCTGTGTCAGTGTCGCCGTCCCGCTCTGGAGGCGAGGGCGTGTCCCCAGGGCGCCTCCCACAGTCCGCGGGGACGGACGGGGGCGCCGCGGAACCGGGGCACTCGGCGGCGCGCTCCCGCGACGCTTGTTAGTGTTCCGCAAATCCACAGCGGGATCGCCCGCACAACCGGGACACGATCCCTGAACGCACATACGATAACACAGAGCCGCCTACCGGATAGTTATACAACTGATACTTAGTTTGAAGTTGCGACTGTTTCTTTGAGCGTACTTTTTAAGATATTTATTGTGCTCTATTTTTGAGGTTTCCCTGTGAGTTTTTAAATAAATATTCTTGTGTTGTACCGAATTTGTAGCATGCACTTTCGGACTTAGATAATTCAAAAAAATATTCCAACGAACTTCCAAAAAATATTTCAAAATTAAACTCCTATTTAACTTAAAAATAAAGTGAAAAAAATATAAATTTGAAATACCGGCCTAAATTTTCGTCCGTCTTCGTGATTTTCCGGGGGTGTTCGTGCGCTCTCGGGCGCGTAATCGGGTGCGTGTCGTGATTCGAGATTCGGTCGGACGAGTTGAACGCGGCGGGCGGGTACACGGGCTCCCCGTGGCCGCCGCTGGAACTCGACCCCGTGGGATGGGGACGAAAGCTGTATCCTTCGGGAGCGCCAAGATCCTCAGGTATGTACGAAATTTTATACTCGAAAACTTTGATGTAAGTTTTTAAAGTCGCGTTGCTACTCAAATATCGTATATCGTTTATGTTACACTCAGGTAAAATTTACTGTAAAATATAGTTGAAAAAAAAAACCGATAAACTTTTAAAGTTACCAAAATTCGGTGAGGTATCTGTGGAAATACAAATACAAATTTTACATTAAGTTTGCAACATGTTTTGACTGTTTCGATTAAAAAAATAAGAGACTAAAACATAAACAAAGTTTCCATACCTACATAACGATAAAAAATTAAAACATCTCATGAATATAACTATATCAAATATGAAATAATATAACTTGAGTGTTGATTTAATCAAGTCTACGACAACGTCTACGGCGTAGCATAACAAATGAACGTAGCAGCCGTAGTAATTAATATTCTGACTAATTCAGTGGCGGTTTCGTGAGAGAATTATTTTTGTTATATTTTGATAGATGGATGTTAAATGTATATTACGATTTAATGATTTTATATTGAAAGGCAAAAAAAATATATATTATAGTCTATTCTAAAAATAAATTATTTGTGATATTTAAAGACGCTTAAAAAATTAAGTTATAAAAGCTTAAATAGGGATAATAACATAATCTAAAACGATGTTGACGAAGGCTGTGCTTATGTGAAAATAAATTCCTAGAACTTAGAAATGATAACCGACAAATTACTTAGCTAAAGAAAGTTCACATCCCTGATTTCTTGCTGTTACAAATTACGATTAATATTTACAATGTAAGCTTCCACATTGTCCACGGATATAAAAAAATAAGCTATTAAGGAATTAGCAAGATTTAAAATCAAAGAATTATATGTGACCTTAAACAAACTAAAGAAAAATGTAGCCACAAAAAATTAACAGGTTATTTGAATTCAGAATATTATGAAAAGTTGTAATCGAAAGAAACAGCGACAAAAATATGGAATTGAAATGTATTTTTGGTTACTTGCTAGAAAGTAACCAAAAGAAAGTTAAATTTTAGACCTTCTGATCCATTAATGTAACCGTTTAAAATAAAAGCGTTATATTTTATGTACTTTACTCATGTTTTTTTACGTAAATAACATACTTAAGAATCATTAGCAATCTATGGGCACTAGCAACATAAAAAAAAAAACCTTTTAGATATTCCATCCATTTCAGGCATTCTCTGTTAAGGTTTCTAGAACAAAAAACTCTTTCCAAAAATACCTTAAAACCTGACTGCAAATCTTATACCTAATACTTAATATGACAGTTAAATTATGACCCTGCAACACTACGCTACGGCAATATACAAGTAAAAAATAATCAAACCTAAAATTACTACCAAACGTATTGAAATAAATTTTATAGGAATTTAATATAATTTAGACTTATGCATTAGATACATATTCATCTTTGTAACATTTTGAAAATGAAGCAAACATGGTAATCAATTCCTTCTCTATATGAGAAGAGGCCCGTGTCCAACTCTGGAACATTTACAGACCGATATTATTTTTTATCCTACCATCATCATCATCTCTCTGCTTTCGTAATTATTTCTGCTCGGCGCATTCAGCTTCCTTTCATCTCTATTACTCGTCATCACAGCATTCACTCCCTTCTCATATCACCTTACACCATCCATCTCTTTTTTGCTTATCTTAAATACATTTCCTTTATATCTGGCAAATATTAATATCTACCAATCGTCATCACAGCATTCACTCGTTTCCCATATAACCTTCCACAATCCAACTCTTTTTTGGTTATCTTAAATATATCTTCTTTATTTCTTTCTTGTACTAAAAAGGTAATATTTCCAGGCGGGCTGATGTTCGGCCTGCACCACCAGGAGGCCGCGGGCGGGCTGCACGCGCAGCCGCGCGGCCCCGTCACCTCGCTCAAGGAGGAACCGCTCACCAGGGCCTGGATGACGCCGACCTCTTTAGTTGATAATACCAAGTAAGTATGACTTATAGTTTATACCAGCAATAGAAGTTTATGCTATTCTGAAGTCTTTTAGACAAGAGACCTACACTAAAATGAAGATGTGATCGAAATTGTAGTTCGATTTAGTTCAAGATAATTAAACAGCGTACCCGCTCATGATTGTAAGGAAAGATTAAGGAGGGTTTTCAGAAGTCTTTTTAGATTTTTTTTTCCTTTATTTTTTTATTTAATTTAGGCAACAAAGGCCCATATTAAAAAAAAAATAATACTATACAACAATACCAAAATATAAAATACCATACATAAAAAATACCAAAAAAAATTTTTTTTAGGGTACACTGAAAGGAGTTGGGTTATGATAGAAGTTGTAGTTCGATTTAGTTCAAGATAATTTAACAGCGTACCCGCTCATGATAGTAATGAAAGATTAAGGAGGGTTTTCTGAAGTCTTTTAGACGAGGGATATACACTAAAAGGAGGTGTGTTCTGATAGAAGTTGTAGTTCGATTTAGTTCAAGATGATTAAACAGCGTACCCGCTCAAGAGTAGGAACTTCGTTATGATTAAATACGCTTTTCTTTATGAGTTCACTCAATTGTCGCTTAAGAATTATTTGTCTGGTTTTCATTTGTATAATGGAGTAGGAATGTTTAAAAGTTGATTTTTATTACAATATATGAGAGAATGGTTCTGGAACTAGTACTAGTGCTTCTTACAATTTTGATTGAGTAAATAAAAAGAGATAGAAGGACTATACTTAATTAATACAACAGCCGTGGAATTGTAGCATTTCATGCCTTTATGTCAAATTGTTACAAAACCAAAGTTAATATGATTTTTAAAGCTTTCTATTACATAGTTAAAAGAAATAAAGTTGTTATAGACTACCAGTCAAGGTACCAAGCACTCAAATAAATCTTCAGAATATAATAAGTAACTAAACAAAAAAATCGGAAAGTAATTGACGACGAATAATCTTCAAAATAAAATTGTTCAACGGAAAATTTCGTCCCAAACACTGTACCCTCATTTGATACGCTGTTAAACCATTTAGTGACCGAAAAGAGCAACACACTAAACTTATTACAGCCACCGAAATTGTATTATCTTCGAACTCAAAGCAAACCGAATGTACCCTATTTGACATTAAATAACTGTAAGGGATTAAGTTCGGTTCCTAATGCGGATTTAAGGGGGCTTGTCAATCAATATGTTTGTTTCCAAAAGAACAACTGTGTATAGTAGGATAGGTGTAAGATATGTTGTGGTGTAGCAGTTTGGTGTTAGTTCAGCCGTTATGGAAACAATAATCAGTAAGAAAAATTGTGGAGTTGTATTTTTGTGACAAAACCAGTTTAAAGAATTAATTTAGGCTTTTAATGATATAAAAGGACTATTTAAAATTTTAATTTAAATATATCATTTATAAAAAAACTAACTAGATATTTCACTAAATGCTTAGGCAATATCTCTTATGGATATAAAGGAAAGTAATATGTCAAGTCAGTGTATCTTAATGTCTTTACTCGGAACTTTAGTTTGCAGAGTTCTAACAATTCGTTGACAAAGCGCTTATTTATTATTTTTCAGAGTAAAAAGCGCCGTTTAAGCATTTGTCACACTGACTGTAATTAGAGGTTCAAATCTAAAGGGTTCAACGGCAACGAGACTAAATACTTATATCTTATAAAATTATATGGAAGAAAAATCCTTGTAAAATCTATATAACGAAAGCTGTTCCCAACTTTTGCTTTCTCAAATAAATTCCAATAACAAAATACACTTGCACCGCTTTAACGGACCGATACGTACAATGACTCTATTATCGCGCGGCATCCAATCAGGGGCGTGCAAATTTCGCAGCCCATAATGAAGCATGCGGTAACAAGTGTGTATTCATAAAAGCAAAGGGCGTTGTAAATCATAGCATGCCAGGATGGGGTACGATACAGTTCTGCTTTCGACTGTACGGGTAAATTATAGGAGGTACAGTGAGGTACAGTTGTGGTTATAACAATGTGCTGCTGTGATGAAGTTATTGTTTGAAATTAGAAATATGTTTTTGTCTTCTTTTTGAAAAGAGGTCTTGGGTTTTCTGTTATGCAGCTGTTCTGAGTACTACCTGGTATTATTTTAAGACAAGTTTTCCCGTTATTTTATGTGCCGACATGATTGTGCGACATAACCTTAATTTAATAAAAAACTTACTAGTTTATTAAACATACAATTTATGGTATGGTTTCTCGTATAAGACGAAAATTTGCACTAAAAATGCCTGCATTACCCTTGCCATCCTTTTTAAAAGAAAATATTATTAAAATATAAAATACCTGGCAAGTCTGTTAGAGAAATCTACAGCTTGAAAAGACAATAAACAAAAATAACGAAATTATTTATTCAAATTCATAATGACTCCACAACGAACATACCTTTTGTGATAATAATGAACTTGTGCAACAATATACCATTTGGTGTTCTGTATAATGTGACGTATTGAACCAACTTGAATTAGGGAGTATTGTGTTTGCACAGAATCATAGAATACCCTCTTCCATCTGTCGCTTTAGTTAACCGAGTTTGTTCTAAAATGTTTACTTGTTTGAATGTTTTTGTTTGTTTATATGGCGTTTTTGGGAGAGGTTTTTAATTATCCGATTACTTATGAAGCAAAAGTGTGCAACTTTGAATGTGAGGAAGCGCATTCTGTCAATTACAATGAAGGCATTGCTTTATAACATATTTTATGCTAAGCTGTTAACAAAAGAATAAAGAAATTAAACGTTGGCATTAATTACTTGATATTTAATTAGTTGTATTTTAAATATAATTTAGAACGCCATATTTAAATTAAAATTCTGGTCAATAAATAAATTAATTGACAGTCACAATTGAAAAAATTCAACCCAAATTTTTCTCTGCTAAAAAATGAAAAAATCTACAACTGATTATTTTTCATAACCCTATAATTAGACTAATTGCAAGCAATTACCGGGTCTCGGGATGACAAATGTTGACAGATAGCCGGCCGTCGGCGATGACAGAGCCATTTGTAAGGCCCACTGTAAATCATTAGGCCGCGCCCGCGTACTAGCGTTTTTAATAAATTACATTACTTGGTAATGATCCATTCGCTCTTAGACACACGCGAATCGTAATTGTTTTTGTTATGAAATATGAAAGTTTTCTAGTTAGTAATTTAAGTAATTTTGTACTCTACTGAAACTATATTATTATCATTCTTATCTGCATAATTGATAATTAAATAAATAACGAAAATAATCCTTTAAAAATCTTAAATTCTTGCGGAGGTTTTTTGCTTACTACAGCAAAAATAAAAAAGTTTAATTTAGAAAAAAATCTAAACAAATGGCACTAAAAAAGGTAAACAAAACAAAAATACAAAAATCGTCAAAGATTGACAAAACGCGCGCGATCTGTAAGCGGAAAAAGCACTACAACCTAATCGTGAACGCGCCGCCGAAACTGGTAACGATAAATAAAACAATGGAGTGTCGCGTGCGAGAGTATAAAATGGCAATCGCGAAACCAATTTGTTTACGCAAATTCTGCAACGGGAGAGATGAATGGGCTACCATAGCGTAATACGGTACTGGTTGGTAATGTGCTCTAGTGATGCTACGAGTACTCTATCGAGATTTCGGACGAAGTTGTGGGAAATAGGTTGAATTTATTGAGGTTTAAAATATTTTTGGTTGTTATTCTATAAATATAACAACTGAACATAAGAGGAAAAAATAAAAATTCTGAAAAAGTAAGCGGAAAAAAAGTATATTTAAAGCGAAATTCATCAAATCATTCTTTTTTCTATATTCAAAATAGTAAGCATTACTCCGTATACATCTGTGCATTATTTTTTACCTCATCAATCTGGAGTCCTTTCAGTCTCTATTAAAAGCCTAACTTAGCAATTTTCAGCAATAGCAAGTGACATTAAAAAGCTCTACACATAACTAACTTA
The DNA here is from genome assembly GCA_905146925.1 of Autographa gamma. Lineage (NCBI taxonomy): Eukaryota > Metazoa > Arthropoda > Insecta > Lepidoptera > Noctuidae > Autographa > Autographa gamma. The sequence goes on from LR989858.1 coordinate 8,232,946, forward strand.
TTTATTTACATTTAAACCGCATTACAGCAAAAAAAAAAAACGATGACATGTGCCATCCCTATTTTTAAACCCGGAACAACAGTAGGACATCACTAAACACAAGCATCACATTTACGGGGCACAACAATGAGAAATGAGACCGAAGATTTGATGAACTGCGCGCGTTTGAAATGTTGCTCTATCGATGTATTTATTGAACGCATCGACAAACACATGTTGCTATTCTTTGTAGCGAAAATGTACCCTATTCTCTATATCATAAGAGTGATTTTAATTGGACTTGTGGGGTTGTTTTTTTTTGCAGCTAAATCTAAAAGCCACACATGTCGATATCGATGTGTGTGGTGCTATTTATACATTATCACGTCATTAGTGTTATCGATAATTAAGGGACGCTTCCAAATAGTAATCTTAAACTAGTTAATTATGCTAGATTATCATTTAGCACATATACATAATTTCGTTTATGGATATTGTCAAAAATGTTTTATTTTTTTATAATATTTAACTTATTACCATAACTTTGGAAACCGTTATTATCAAACAATAAATTCTATTGTTTTCGCGCGTGGGATAGCTGTAAAGTAAAAAAAAAAAACAACAGTTCGAATTACAAAGCGACAACTCACTAACGGTAAGGACAATAAATCAATTTGAAAAAGGATTATAATCTGTTCTTTTGTTTATGATGATTTTTTGTTTATTCTGTGGTTAATAACAAAAGCGCGCCAAATATTCTGGTGGCAGTGTCTATTGACAAATTATGGTTTAGAAATATTGTAAGTTTGAAAGAAATGTGATAATTTATGGCTGGTTTGGTACCGGACTTTTTGTAAGTTCACGGTACATTTATGTTTGTTTAGTATTGGTAGCCGACGACGTGGTTTAGTGATTATGAAGTCTTTTGTGATTTTATTTGGTCGATTGTAAAGATGATTATGTTAGTTTTAAACCCAAAATTTTGTAGGTATCTAACCTGTCTTACTTAATTTGGCATTGTTGGTACGATTTAAAACTTGAAGTGCGTTTCCTTTGTCAATTTTTTTTTATCCCGTTTATATATTTGCCTTATTTTTGATAGTACAGCACCCTATACCTGGTTAACAGCAAGGCAATAGGATCATATTGCAAAGAAAAAGATAATGGTCATAATAATTCCAATGTAGGAGAAATGCTTTTCTTTCCTAGAAGACATAAGCCTATTTATTAACCTTTATTTATTTCTATAGCAGTGTAGGGGTGGGCCGAGCGCACTTCGAGAAGCAACCGCCCAGCAACCTGCGCAAGAGCAACTTCTTTCACTTCGTGGTTGCTCTGTATGACCGCGCTGGGCAACCAGTCGAGATCGAGAGGACCGCCTTCATCGGATTTATTGAGAAAGATCAGGTTTGTTGAATGTTTAAGATTTAGTTTAATTTTAGATCGTAAGTGGTAAGACATAGAGATCAGTTTGGCAAACTCATTGTTTATATTATAAATAGATAATTTATAGGAATAGTGTAACATTTATATTTTCGTAATATCTTGTTGTATGTAATAAGGTTATTTACGACAAAGATTATGACAGTCTTAGAGAAAAAAAAATTAAAAAGATATTACGTTAAAACAAACTAAAAGAAGTTTTTTAAACATATATAATACCTATATAAGAATGCAGGGAATTACTAAAACCATTACCACCAGAACACCTACGAACACATTGTTCATATTTTTCCTGAGAACATAATTATACCAAAAAAATTACTCCTCACTAATCCGATTACAACATACTATATCTTCAAATAACTTAAACGGTTAGTTAGTCGAAAGCGGCGCCATATTGTAAAATGATCAAGGAATGTTCGAGACGCGATAAGGATCGCAATTCAAACGAGGTCATCAATCAGGATCACACTGACATGATTTCTATTGTGTGCACAATACACATTTACATAATGCACTTGCTTGTTGGTGGCATGTGTTAAAATATTTAAAACGTAAATAAGTATGTTTTGTGTCTTGAATTTGGTAAGTCTAGCTTTCGTCTGTCGGAGTTATAGCTAAGTGTATACCAAATTATATCCCAATCGGTTGTGTGGTTTGGTCGAGAAAGTGTGACAGGCAAATACATAGACGATTATTTTCGCATTTACGTTATAAGTATGGAAATATGGATTTCCATAGAACAATTGAACTCAAAATGATCGTTCCTTGTAATATGGGAGTACAGAATACCACAGCGCAAGTAGTTTTATTTGCATTTAAAGTTTAGTTCAGTCACTATTTCTTACTGCCGAAATTTAAAGTTTATACCAAACATGAATTCAATAGGACATAACAATTAATAATAAAAGTAATAGATCACGTATATCTACAACTACTTTTTTTAAAAGAAGCTCCTTTAAATATTGCAAAACATAATGAAAAAAACTTCAAATGTAAAAGATAATACAGGTAAATTTAACTCAACCCGTAATCTCCGATAGTACGTAACGAAGCAAGTGAAACATATATATCTCCTCATGTAGGTTACAGCGGGTGTCGCCAGAGGGCGTTTGCGCGTTCACACGTCTTGTTTGTTGGCGTCGTGTTAATTATTCATATAGTAAACATTCATGTTCGAGTTTTTACTGTGGCTCGCGTATATGTAGCTGTTAAGTATATTTGGATGAAAAAAATGATTTAAGTTTGAGTGGTGGAGAATGGTTTTGATAGTTGATTCTTTAAGGTAAACGTTGATAACCAATGAGCAATATATCGACATATTAAATACTATAAAGGTATAGGTTCTGCATTGTAATAAATATCGTAACATTGGAATACATAGATAGAATTAATGTCTAAAGTATGAAAACGTTAAAATTAACACTATATTTTTGTTGCAGGAAGTTGAAGGTCAAAAGACGAATAATGGCATCCAGTACAGACTTCAATTACTTTATGCAAACGGTAAGTTTATTTAATTTATTATTGTTATAAATTATATCTACTCATGATTATAAGGTCTAGATTTTGGACACGTTTACTTTAGAAAGATTGAGACTATTCCTCTTTACCTAATAAGGATGTCATCTGAGATTCACATAAAAATATAAATGACATATCGGACAGTAGAATGCCGATGGTAAGCTTAGCTAAATAAATGATCCCGAAATAAATACCACCTATTTACCTAATTTCATACCCAAGTTCAATAAGATTAAATTCCACAAGAAAACCAGAAAATAATATTTGAATTATCTGAACTCTTAATTTATTGCACCCGGTTAATATTTGAATAACATATAGTAACAGTATCGGTAGAATGGAGAAGAAATGAGGTCTTATTTTATTTAACTGACAGTTTTACCTTGTAGTACAACCATTTAATTTAAATCGTAAACATCAGAGCGGGCCATAATCACGTTTGAACACAGCAAGCCAACATAATGGCATATATAGACAGAGCGTCTCAATACAGTGATGTGCAATGCATTATCGGCCGTCTGACGTCAGCAAATATTGCCAGACTTGACTTGCATTGTCGTACTGTCATGCATGCTATTGTCGTCAATAGCTATTCAAGACTGACTGAAATAGACAAGGCACCTTGTATATACTTACTCATAGTAGACATGTAAGAAAATATAAGTAGTACCTACATGAAACATTATAGTATTTCATGAAAAAATTAAGAGGGTCTTTAAACCAAGAGTTTGAAAAAGTAATGTATAGATCCGAATTCTTACAATTACGTCTCCAGGTGGCCAACAAAGCAGTTAAAATATGAAGAAAGATAAAACGCGTGAGATACTCGTCATTTAGCGAAACAAAGATATTAAAAAAAAATTACAACACAACTAGAAATGAAAGTAAAAATATACAAGTAATTCTTTAAAAATATCTACAGCTATAACTTTCATAATATTTAGGAATACAACGCTAATCATCCAAGCAATTATACTCTTTATTCCGTAGCGTGAAAGCATAAATCAAATGTAAAGCTGAATCTCGTATTCAACAGACGTCGGCGACAACACAGACTATACACACGACGGTAGCATTGTAAATATTTGCCGTCTTGCCGTTAGACCAAGGATAATGGAAAATTGGCACAGAATAGCGAGCTCCTGGACTATGAATGACGACTGCATTGAAGCTCTTAGACTATGTTAGGATAGTATATCAGGATAAATGAGATAATGTTCAGCTGAGTTGTGGTATTTTAGTTATTTGACTTAATACTTGAATTTCATTTCCGAATAGTAAGTCATTTCGAACTGATATTGTTAAAAGATTGTGTGATTTATAGAGAAATTTGTCGTTCTGAAACGACATGTCATGTAGAAACAAATGTTAATGGAGGGTAAATGTACTTCTAGCAAACATTTAGTTTAAATTCAATAATCATACTATAAATCATTTCTTTCAATATTGTGGAGTCTAGAGCGTCTTTATTAATTTAGCTCATAACTATACCAATTATCTAATAACAATACCAGCCAGAGATAAAAGTAAAGGTTAATTCAAACGGTTCGTAACACGGAACTCTAAAAGGAGAGAACGAAGCGTAGAGGCAATTCTAGGAGGTTAACAAATTGTGCAATGTCTGCCTCTACGTCGAGCTACGCTCGTAGCCCGTAGCTTGCTACGATCTTTATTACTACGATGTGTAAATGTTACTGTTTTATAGGAACGAGAATTAGAACGATGTTAATATAAACACAACATGTTAGTAGCAACATGCTGTAGAAAGTTTGTTAGAAATGCACCGAATTGTTAATTAGCTGGCTTTACTAAGACTGCTTTCTTTGATCACAATAATAAGCTCTCCCATTATTGTAGGTATGTATAGCATATCGACGGAATAACTTTAGAGAACTATATGAAATATGATTATTACACTATATGCCTACGAAAAAAACGTGAAATCGTTTTTTGAATAAATTTTCGCGTCAATAAAAATTCCAATCTAAAAAAATGTAGGTATTTAATTGCTACTCAGTAAAAACATACAAAAAATTAGATGTCAATTTCTAAAGCACATTCTTTTCCACAGGTATCCGACAAGAACAAGACATATTCGTTCGTCTCATCGACTCCGTCACGAAACAGGTAACATTCTATCTTACAACTCTCCCACAACTGCACCCTGTACCAAGTGTCCCCCGTACCACGTGACACCCACGTGACCGGCACGCGGCCGATTGTCATCGGCGGCGTCCGATTAGACCCTAATCCACACGCCCCCTGGTCAACTAAATTGCATTGCGTTTGGGAACAATCATTATTTTATCTCCTATTACAATTTTTATTTTTAAGTTTACAATTCGATAGTGTGAACGGGGCCTTACCGTTTTGGATGGAACTGATTGACGTTAAAGGGTTGGATTTGAATCAGCTGTTTTGTTTAGGTGTTAATCCTTTTGTTGGGTCATGTTACTTGATGATGGTTGAGTGTTCTGTTATAAGTTGAATATGACACAAAAATGACTGAGTGACTGTTAAAATATATTTCAAATAAAAAACAAAAGAGAGACTACCCAAATAAATAGTTACACATAATACCGGTTTAGGTACCTATATAGTCTGGTTATGCAGTATCCTAAAGAAAAACCAAAAAAGAAGATTAAATTGGACAGTAACTCGTTCAATTACTATTGCAAGAACACCCAAAATAAAAATATAAGTGAAATTCAAAACGCACTACATGGGTATTTCTTTTTAATTTACTTCTTATCAAATTTAAAACTTCTAACAACAATCAACTGCAATTAAAAACCTCACAAATAATACGAACTTAACGAAACATGATGAAACTTCGCCACCTCACATATATAATTTCAACACGTCCCAAGCTCTTAGTATTATGTAACAAGAGGCCAATTACCAAAGATTTATGCTGTGAACATAATTAACTTAGGCCGAACGTTGTTAACTAAGAATTACGGAATCGTATGAGTACGCAGGTTGGTGCAGTGTTTTACGATGTACGATATTCGTGTGGTGCCTTGAATGTTTATCAAAGTACGTACTTTTATCTCAGATGATTCAGTCATCATCATAAAGAAATCTGATTGAGTCTCTTGTCAGTACATTTTTTTGTTGTAATGTGTGAATTATTCGTATTACTATTATTCGTACTCGTATCTATAACAAACGACCTCATTGTTCTCACAACAGAAAAATAGGTATAACACAAAGATTACTATTAATGAAGTATGTAAAATTATCCCAACTAAAGGATTTATATAACACTCAATAAAAATATATACTTTATTTATTAAGAGCTACTCGAAGTTTACTACTAAACAGTGTAACGTAGTAAAAATTACAGCATTTAAAGGGCAAGCAAATTTCTTTAAACAACTTCTACAAATTACGTTTAAGGAAAATCGACAAACACCCCAACAATAACTAACAAATAACAGTACATCAAATAAATTATATTCTATCAGAACCACAAGCGCGATAGTCTTGTTTTATGGGCGAACAACAAATAAAAAGTGTACTGCACTACTGCAGTAAGACGTACTTGCAGTCCCCGCGTGATTTACATGAGCGACAACGCATGGAGACTTTGAAATTGTGCAGTCTGCAGGGAAAGATTTTTATATGTCTGTTAGTCAAGTTAATATGAAACAGCTTGCCATTGTGTTTGGTGATGTTAGCTGTTTTAAGTGTCATTTAAAACAGCTTAATTGTATTGGTTTAGTTTTTTTTTGTCCATGGTAAAACTTTATAAATAGCGTATGTAATGAAACCTATGTTTATTCTTCAATAAAAGACTAAAATCAAGCAAATTTAAGATTTTGAGATCGCATTACAGAATATTTTGTACGTATATCATAAAGAGCAATCGTACACTTTCTAAAAGAAACAATTGTGAGACTTTTAAAATGACTAATTTATTTTTGACTACACAATAAAAATCATAGTAACAGTAATAAAACGTAGTCTATGAAAACTTAAAATAGTAGTAAAAGCATTTAAAAAGACAACAAGCGTAATAATTTACGCGTGACGCAAAGACGCCTGGCAGCCTTGCCAGCGCAGTTACTTCAGATGCTTTTATTACTACTGTAGTTCCACTTTCATACAATTTCTTTGCATATTATTTATAATACTTTGTTAGCTCAACCAAAAAGAAATATCAAACAGAGTTCAGGACAACTCTGTTACATTCCAAAACCTTGATGCTCATTTGTTTATTTGTATTCTACTGTTCGTATGCCAAAAATAAAACTAGTCTCAAATTACATCTAACCAGCTTCCGAAAGTCATTTTCCCAACAAAAGGCAACCAAATTAATATGATGTTTGAACATCGTTAAATAAACATAATCATGATGCCACGTGCACCGAGCACGCCTCTCCATTCAAACGCTGGCCCGTTCTATGGGATTTGGCCGAATCTCATTCGGCGAACTATGAGTCAGTATCTTAAGACTAAACTCAAACAGAGGGTGGGCAGATTGATGTTTTAGATATTGATATGATAGTGATTTAGTATGGGAACACAAATAATCCGGTTGTCGGACTTCTATGGCTGCTTGTACGTGCCATTTTAAATATAGCGTAATTTTGTTGTTAGAAAACATACTGGTATTGACTTCAATGTATAGTTTCAGTTGAATTCCTGTTTAAACTCTATGGCATTAGTTGCATAAAAACATAAGAAAGAGTAAAAACTATTCTTTATAAACATTGTAACATTTTTTAGTTTAGGTACTCGTAAGAATTTCTAGCAACATATTTTCAACTAAATCACACCACTCCCCAAAACCCCAGACTGTGACAAATTCGGTTATTCATTTGACATAATTTTACACGAAAATCTGCCTCATTTTTCTGTCTTACCAAAACAAGAGTTGCGTGTCCTGTTCGCATGCACCGTACGACATTAGCTGATTGCCCGTGTGCCCTCAGTTTAACGTTTTAATACAATTAAATCGACCGCAACTCACTATTATCCGAACGCCATCTTTCATCGCCATTTTTCTGAATGACTGTTTTGCGTGTCATTCAATTTGTACTCTTGCTTATTAAGATAATGTTAAAACATTTTGATGATTATACCCTTTTTTAATACTCTTTACTCAATCTATTTAAAAATCAATCCCTCTATCAAATATACGTGTGTCATACATTATTTTTGTCGGTACACCATAACATCCGAATCATCACACAGTGTCTATTTGCGCGCTTTTACATATTCACAATATTAATGAACAAAAGATAAAGCAATTATCTAAGTAGTGTCCATTTTTTTAAGTCTTCATAAATTCCCCAGAGATTGAATCCCATGCGATCAGTATGGCCCACAGAGGCGTCGACCCCAGGCATCCTGGGGGATTCTCTCAATTCAAGGAGTGAACTTGAAAAATGTTAGCTCACACTATTATCACACTATTTTAGCCTTTTTGCCTTACAAGTGTTAGTTGGTACCTTAAATACGTTAAGCATGTAAGCTTTTTTGTTGGTTTCGACTGGTACTTTATTGAAGAGAGAATGGTTGCATAGAATGACTGCGTCTGTCCCTACTACTGGTATAAATTCACTGGTAATATAGTCAAGTCTGTTAAGCTTAAGCTGTTGGTCTAAGTTGGTGTCTTACTTTTAATCTTCAAATCGCAATACCTACTCATGGGTCTAAAAGGGAATACTAGTGATCGTTAAACAAGAAGTGTTTTTCTAGCACTTGGTTTGTTAAACTTCGACATGATCCTACTTTTCCATTAGTCGCCTTAATGGTAACTATTATTCGATCATTATGACCAGCCACACAACAAAGTTGCCCATCTATTTGATTTACAATCACACCTGATCCCACATCCCCTACTTAAGCCCCAAATGCAGAAAATTCCGACCCCAAGCTACTGGTGTCTGCCTAAATACTTTCGTATGACCCTTGAATACCTATTACATTGTACAAAGCAAAGTCCTTATAAATCCGTGGTACAAAAGACGATAATACCCTGTTTCATATTCAATTAAATATTTTGTCAGGGATGAAAAAATCTATTTTGGATTTAGGGATGCAAGCTGATGTTACATGTGTAAGTAATAGTTGCACAAATTGATGTATTTTTTTTGTATAAGGATACAAATCTTTGAAGTTACTTAGGTTTTCTTAGGCAAAACGGGTTGTACGTACCAGCATGATAGCATTTGATTAATAACGGTTAACAAGGACAAGACAGATTATGATTTTCTTATGAGACTCCACCAACTAACTTTAAGGATATTACTGTGAAAGAAATAAAGGAATTTGAAATGATCTTCTACACTTTTCGATCTGATCTTGTTACAAGTGGCCATAGTAAAGTGACTTAGTAAAAAATACTATCCAAATCACAGTGTCTATGTAGTAAATATGCTAAAAAAATAATAATGCTGATATGATTGATTTAAAATATACCCATGTAACTTTTATCTACATGCTTTTACTCAGCTAATTTCAACATTATTTTGTACCCTTTCAACTATGGGGTTGCTAGTAATTAGATATTAATAGATAAAAACAGTGTACACGTGTTAGGGATCAGTTTATGTTGCTTGTTGAAAATTAATTATACTTTTTTAGTTTGCTTTTCAAAATAGCAATTAATATACCTATATTAGGCAGGTAGCAATAGTTTTTAATATTGATAAACTTATAATATATATTAATAATATTTTAATGGTTTGATCAATTTAAAAATAATGTTATCTCCTATCTGTAATGTCAATGCGCGAATTATGCAAATAAGTTTTTGGTTTAGATAATAAAATGCAATAATTATGCATGCGAGGGTGCATAAATTAGCGAAAAAGTAATAACTTGATGAAGACGGCACATTTTATCTTATCTTTTCGACAATTTTTAATTAAACATAATATCTTTTGACCCTAATTTACAATTTAGGTTAATTAGAAATTCTCTGATTCATTGACTCTATTTGGTAAATCAGGGTACGGAACTACCGATTTTAGAAGATAATTACTAATATAATTAATTACCCCATGAAATGAAATGGTCTTATCAGTGCAATTTTATTCTTACACATACATATTACAACATATATTCTAGGGTCAAAAAATAATGTTTTATTTTGTTACAGCCCATCGTCTATGAAGGTCAAGACAAGAATCCTGAAATGTGCAGAGTTTTACTGACACACGAAGTTATGTGCAGGTATGTTTTTTAATCTCTTGTAATAAAAAAATATGTCTTAGCCATCTATCCAATGTTTAAAATGATATTATCCCAACCCGTTATTTTCATAAAAGCTCAATGATTTTTGAGACAACATTTTATTTGAATTAAAAAAATCTATTAAAACGTTCCAGTAGTTATATTCCTCAGAAATATTATAGTTTAACGGAACCTTCTCAAATACCAGATGCGATTCCTTATTTAAAATCAAGTGAAAACAAAAAATACACGTTCTATTTTCGTAGAAATGTCAGAGTAGTCATTTGTCATAAATATTGACTTCCAAATATTATTGCACGGTCATGTTTCTCCAAACGGCTTTGTGGCCGTACATAATACGGCTATGTCAATACTTTTAAACTGCCTATAATGTAATAAAGTTCCTCGAAAAGGCTGGTTTATTTCTTTTAATGCTTACATGTAACACCAATTCTAAAACAGTCTATAAAGTTGCTATTTACTGTAAACTTTGAAATAATATTCCTGGTAATTTTATAAATGCCGTATGAAATCACCTTCACGCGTATGTCAATGATTTGACATATGACCTTCCTTCCTACATGCACTATTTCTTAAATAAGAAAGTACCTAAAAATCCATTGCAAGCGCAAGTTATGTAGAACAAAAATACAACAGCTTAAAGCATTACAAATGTTAACGACACTACCAAACACTTCCCTGTAACTTTAACGAACGTACGAAGAACAGAGCGTCCTTATTAATTTACCCATTTGTTTGGGGTGGTTTTTCCGCTTGTAAATGCTCTACGTCTCGCCACGCTCTCAATGTGTGTGTGTTTATACTATACGCTTCAATGTGAGCAATTAAAATTTTATTCCACCTTAGACTGTGTGTTGTTGTCTCCTTTTTCTGGATATGTGCGTTCCTGTCGCACGTCTTCAGGGGAGGAGTCTCTAGGGAGTCTGTCCTTTCAATGTCTTTGCCCTTTGCGTCAAGGAGCCCCGGTAGGGCGCGTGCAGTATTGTTTGTTTAGCGTGGATACGGCTTCACAAAGTTGTTGTTGTTTATACATCTTTTGTTTCTCAGTAATTTATTGTCACTTATAATGTTTATCATAAATTTTTTGATGACCTTCAAAATGTAACTAATTAGTGAAAATACATTTTGTAAGTAGCTTAATAAAAAAATAAATTGTTATCAATGTCTTAGAAAATAGCAAGCTTTAATTCCAAACTAATACCCACATTAAAACAAGCAAAAAATAATAACATAGTCCCTGTAATAATTTAAATTTGAATAATTTGCTTAACGTGATGCATCAAATAAGCCTTTTACCTAGCAATGTATTGATTTTGTCTCTGAATCAAGTCTCTTTGATGTGCTCCCATATTCATTTATGAATGTATAGTATAGCAGTACATTTTACAAAATTATTGTTCTTGTACTATCATGTACAAAATGTGTTTATCAAAAAGCACCATCTTTACAGTTTATAAATTATATGAACGTATATAACAAAGATTGTTTAATATGTATTAAACATCCTTTTATTTGTTTCAGTCGGTGTTGTGACAAGAAAAGTTGCGGGAACAGAAATGAAACACCCTCGGATCCAGTTATTATCGATCGGTAAGTCTTACTACAATAAGTTTAAATTACATAAAACACAATGACATGTAATAAAACTTCAGAAGTAACTAATTATTCACGCTCTATTTATAAAATCCAAAAAGTGTTAGATAATAAAGGATCTCACACGTCACATCTCATTAATCAGTGAACAAACTTCAAACGCAAAACAAAACAAATCGGAGAGTTCATTGAACACTAAAACAATAGAGTAGCGTTTGTTAAAATTTCGTATTCCACAATTCGCGGCGATTCATCAGGTCGCAATGACGGCAATCTCGAAACTTTGCCGAGGCAAATGCATTTTCGCGATACAGAAACTTTTGAGGCTTCCATTGTATTTTTATTGCGATCGTAGCTGCCAGATATCTATTGCAGAGTTTTCGTTCGAGATTTTTTTATTAAAAGCTCGCACTGAATAACCGTTTGGATTCTTATTGACGGGCATTTTTGAAGCAGTCTGATATATGCGTGTTTTTTTATCTATAAATGTTTCAGCAATTTTTTCGCTTGCTTATATTTCTGTGTGCCTTGAATTCCAAAATTATTATTTATGTACATCTTTTAGATGACGATCCCCTCCGTCGTAAACATGAAAAGATTTTCGGCATTACAAATAGTACAACAGGTATAATACACCTAATTTCGGCAGTCATCAATCGCCCACAAACATATCGATAAAACAAAAGCTGCACAAAATTGCGCTCACATTTGCCCCACGCTGAGCTATTCAGCCTCTGATGTAGAATAGTGTCGGGAGGAGCGGCAGCTAATCAGGCTGACAAATATCGAAAATTTCAATAGAGCTGCGACCACTATTGATACGAGGGGTCGCGGGCCCAACACTATATTTTATTTTTTCGGCCTTTTTCGGGAATTCAATAGAGATAGGCGTCTCTCGTTCGGTACGTCGTTCGATATTTGAAATTTAGGGGTGCTTGTAATGTTCTCAGATATTATTTTGGGTTAGGTATTTAGTAGTTAAAAACTTGCTGTTTAATTAAGTAAGCAAGTATTGCCTGTTGGTTAGCCGCTATTCTTATAAGAAATTTAATGGGTAAGCAATATAAACCTATCATAAACATTTCGAAATATCTGTTACAGGTATGGAATTAAAGAATTTAATTAATATAATGTAACGTATTCTTATGTAACTGACTCATAGATAGTTAAGTCAAGTTCTGGGGATATATAAAACTCTAACGGACTTTATTTGAAAAAAGGCCTCTTAGAATGATCTAAAATATTTAAATGACTCGTACCTGCCAACCCTACATACCAAACGTCGCGCGTCGGTTTTGTAATTCGCTCGATTCCAATTTTTTTTACCTTGGAAACAAAAAAATCAACGGTTGCCTTTGTGCCAACTTTCCTTTGGTTTTCGGCGCATGAAGTTGATCGTGGAAATTTTCCCTCACCACCAATAAAACTTCAGATTTTTTGAGCGTTTGATGTATCCAAATTAAACTCGGTTTTGTGTGTGATGTTCATTATTAGGCGCGAAATTTTCCAATAAAGGTTCTTTATTATGAATATTCATTGTTTTATGATTGGCGAAATTATTTAGCAAGCTATTTTTTATTCACATAAAGTGGTACAGAATTTGTATTTTGATTGAGTACAAAAAAATAAATTGACTTCACGATCTTGGCAGTCAATGACTTAGTACATGTTCATGTAATATTACTTACCCCGAAATAGAGGCACTTACCCTACATTTATTAATAAACTAACGGACTCAACATCAAGTACTATCACTGTCAAAAGTCACTAATGTACGTAGCAATCCATCAGGCCATTCATGTAACACGGCCTCGCCTACGGTACAGTCGCGAACTAATGCGATAATTGAAATTGTGCAATTGCGTGCGAAACGCCCAACACCGAATTCATTACAGTCGTGTTTTTTGCAATTTGTTTTTTTTTTCTGTTTTACTTTTTTGCACTGTCGCTGCCAGTGAAATGATACGTTTTCTGATGCTTTAATTATTTTATGCATGCGTCATTCATTGTAGCTTTTTATTTAGCAAATGGATGTTTTACCATAAAAGCTATTTTATAACTGCCATAGTTTTTGTAGACTGTTAACATAATTTTATGTGCATACTTCTTTAATTATAGGTTACATTGTTTTCGTGCATATTCTATTTTAAATTATTATTTAAACATTTTTAATATTTCCAATTGGAATTTAATGAATAATTGTTTAGAGTGTAGGGTATAGTTGTTAGAAAACTAAACCCATTTAAGATTTAGACTATTCAGCAATATTGGTACTATCGATTTATTGCTATATCGATCACGACACCGATACTACGCAAGTGTCAATCAACGACTGGTTTTTTACATCCCTACCGGACAATCGGAAACATGCCTCAAAACAACTCTAAACCGTTCGTGTATCGATAACACGACGAATAATTGACGTAACGGTAAAAGCAGGCAACAATCCGGAACCCTACGAATCAGCAGCAATTTGTTAAGTGGATTTTTGGCCGAGACACGCTCGCGGCTCGTTGCGCTCCTGTACACAATTTCATTATCTCTGCGCCCGCCCGACTCTACTATTAACTTATGCGATACTGTTGTAAGCTATGGACATTTTTCAATATTTACTTTTAAAGTTTTATTTTTTCAAACATGTAACCAGTGCAAAAAAAAAAATACTCCTATTGATTTCATCGTTTCCTTTATAAATATATGGGGTTTCTCTAAAGTAGAATATTGTTTACGAGTATCTACCAATGGGCACAGTGAACCTAGTTAAACCTAGCTTCCGTAGGTTAATGATATAACATATAGTTTATAGAATCACGAATGATCTTCTTAATCAAAAAGTTTGCAGTTACGTAAATAAATTACTAATCTAAGAACTCAAAATTCCAAAATAGTGATTCATAAAATTACGTCACGAAAATATGAAATTAAATTACTATCCACTTCATTTAAAATAGTTCGAGTCTCCCCCAGTATTGTTTCTATAAGTACTACCGTTTACTGACCAGGTACTTTAGAAGATGGACTTTCCAAATCAATTCATACCCACGCAATGTTCCCCTACGCAATCACTTAAGAATTTTATGAACCGTAATGATTAAGATGTTTTGTCGTACTTCAATTTAAAGGGGGTACTAGATTGTTGTGTTAAACATATTGTGACTGGAATAGCTATTAAAGGATTAAAAGAACGGTTAAAAAGTTTGAGTATGTAGGGTGTAAATTGATTGGTTAAGACCGTGGGATAGATGGCTATCAATAAAAACAACGATGGTTAGAAAGTATTAATACTAAGCTCTTAGGGTCATATTATGTATGTAAATTTTTACTAATAGGTATGTCGAATGCAAACAAGATGTGATTAATTTTATGACACTTGTAAATGGAGGCCTTACTAAAACTTTACTCTAATTTTATAAAAATAAAATAAAACCTGAACTAAAGCAATTGCATATTCTAGAATGAACAATAAATTTAGAAATTTACGATTTTTTGTTTAAAATATCAGTTAAAATCTCACCGAAGTTTCACGCAGTCATAGTTTTACGGACTCTAAAAATCGATAGAAATTACTATTAAAATCGACAAACGTAGTAAGTAAAGGGGCAAAAAGTCCGGTCTCCCGACATATGGCCAACATCTATATTACAATGGGATCTTTACACCCTATTTCGGGTGCGACAAAATCGATTCCCAATTCGATATGACCCTCTTGTGCTACCGGTTTGATAGAGACATATTTTGGGTGTAAATGTCCTCCCGTATTCATGACTGGATAAAAATAGTTTTCCTATTTAAGTGCTAAAATTTAAGCAAGTAGAGTTCTGAAGACCTTTTTGGTATAAATATCAGATCTTCTGTTCTCCAGATTTATAGTATCTAATAGGAAATTTAAGATACTGGTTGTCAATAAGAAAAAAGAAGTATCCATTAGAAATATTGGATTCGCTATCCATTCATTCATTGTCCAATCTTAAACTCTAACAAACACCGAAATTCGAACTCGAAATTCCAATTTAAAATTAAAATTACGTTACCTAAAGGTTCGTTCCCATCGGCTGCAGTTTTCCAGTGATTTTCGGTCTCATGAACGTCGGTGTGAGAGAATCACGGCTATTATATTATCTCATTAGACACGCCGCACCGGCGCGCACCCGCCTCTTTTCTTCTCGCCAAATAAATTCCTTTTGCCTCTGATATCTCTATTACCTTTTGTTTTGATACTTATCTACGAGTAGGTATATCTTGAATATCGTTATTGAATTTTATTTGCCACATTTCATATTTATACCGTCGCGACCGAGTTGGTAAAAGAGCTATTTGTTTACGTGAAATGTTTATCAGGCGCAGAAAACCAGTGTTAACGTTAAACTATAAATTCATATTACAAATAGTTTCCAACTAGAAGTTTATTGGTGCACGACTTCGGAACGGCTCGGTTTGCAGTTACATTGAGAAACTTTCCATAACTTCATAAGTCCCTTTATTAATAGCTTTGCACTTTCTTCTGTTCGCTGAGAAAGGAGAATTTATTTATCCGAGCCTTTTATTAGGTGCGACTATCTAACTTTTATTTTATTATACTGCATTTATTTTCTTATTATTGATTTAAATATAATTTCCCAAGTAAATTATACGAATTATCCAGCTCTCTGCTAATCTTTGCTCGTTAATAATCCAAAAGAGAGCGACCTTCTACACAATTCATGTCAAATTGCGCTACTTATCCCGTTAAAACAATGCCAGCACTAGTAAACACAATACAAATCACACAAATCTGTACAAAAAGCGGAGGCGGCAACAAAAGAATTCGGCACACTTACAGTGTAATGTAAACCAAAAAAGAAAACTGGTCCCAAAAGCATACCCTGGGGGATACTCGCGCGCTTCGCCCGGCCCGATACAGACACGACGACTGGTGATTAGGCTTCTTATCCACAAGATAGCGACAGAAACTGTGCAAGACTTAACAACTAGGACCGTTTTCTTATTCCCTCCGACCAAGCATTTTCTTGGCCGTCGACTTATCTAATGCTACTGTTCAGCTTAAAATTCCTATGTAATATTAGCGGCTAACTTTCGGAGCTTATGAATTTTATCCTTGACATGAAAATTGCTATACGTTAAAAAAAGTTTCGTTTTTCGGATACTGTATGAGAATCTTTCTTGATACTGCATTTTAGAATCAATATATCAGATTATTTCGGTAATGAGACGTCTCATTTCTGATTTATATCTACGTACTCGTTTCCCCCGATTTTTCTACTCGATAAGTCCGGGTGGTGATCGTAAATTGAAATATGATAAAGTCGCAGTAATAAGCTCTGGTAATCGCATCGACCCTCTGACTGTTGGCGCTCGAGTGACGACGGGAAAAGTCATGCGAAGCCAATTTAGTCGTAGTTTTTATTTTATACATTCCTTCCAAGAAAAATAAATGAAGATACATGTTTTATTTTATTGCTCATTAATTATTATTCTTCCTATTATCTTTTAACGGCAATCTTTTCGTGAAAGCTCCTTTTATTCCACAATGTTCGGGTCTTCTATCTCAATTCCGACCTCATTCCCGATTCCAATACGTGATTCGTCGGTTCGCAAATTATTCGGTGAAAATTCACCATCTCGTTAGAATGTGCGATCCGGTCGGGCGCGGCGAGCCAACCGCTTGATAAATTGTCTGGAATAATAATGATGAATTGCAACTAGTCCGATCCCAATGTAGGATCTAATCTATGGAGCAATTTTACCACTATACACTCACCTACGGCACACATAAAGCCACATTATATTCCAAAATGGTTCGCCTTCACCAATTTAACGAAAAGCGAATATTTTTTGGCAAATACGATTTCTAATTAAATTTTATACGATGGTTTATATAACGTGGAGCTCGACAAAATTACTTCAAATTAGCGACAAATCTATTAAGAATAGGACGTCTCAAGCCCATTTAATTAGTGACGGGTTTTATCATCCGCCCTCTTTCGTACCACTCGTTGAGAATTTCAACTGTAATACTGCCATATTGGCGAGGCTTAAATAATATTGGACGAACCTACCTAATAATAGACGCTCTCCTAATTTATATTTTCGGAGGAGTGTATTTTTTCTCTTAATTTACGTTCGATATCTGGTTTTATTTGAACGTGTTCATTAGTAGTTGGTCATAAAAGCGGTAATGTAAAAGCGTCATTAAATTTAAATACAAATTCACGCGTGACATCTCCTTTGAAGACAAACACACCCAGTACTTTGTAGTAAAACAAACTTAAGTTAATTGTCGCTTTTATGATGACATCGCGTGAGTTGGGGTCAGATAGCAAACAAATTGTTACTTTTATTCTGTACTCCGTGTAGTAAGTAATTTACTGATCGGATGTGGTATTATTTAAAGTATTAGCTTTTGTTTCTGCAATTGAAATAATATAAGCACGATTTCATGTTTAATAATTTCTTTATGACCTGTTTTTTAAGAGTATAACAACGTTTTAAATAATTATGAAAATACTTTGTCAAAATAAATAAATAACAAAACGAACTACGCAATTTCATTATACTTGTTCAAGACTCTACGTGATACATATATTCAGGTCTTGTATACACAAAAAAATCCCTAAAAGTAAAAACAATTACCTGTTGTTGATTTATTAATTCCTTGTCCAACCGTTTAAAATGTAATTTACTGATACGCAACCACAAAAAGCAAAACATAACTTAAATTCAATTTACACGAGTGGCTCATTCATTTAGCTATCTAGATTTGAATGTAATCATGCCTTTTACTTGACTGATGGTATCTCCAATCTTCTTCTATTTTACCTTTAGTTAATTGCCGTTCACAAATCGACCCTGTTGTTTAGGAACTAAGGTTTAATATCCATTAACTTGATGATAGTGATTATAGTTATTAGGGGTTTTCTGATTTTTGGAAGTGTATTTTACATTCAATTAATTTTATGATTTCCTGGTCGCGTCTATGTCGATTGGTTAAATGAAAACAAACGTAAAACATATATGATATTTTTTGTTGACGGCCTACGACACGGGTTTCAATTTTTCGGTTTTAATTTTGTAAGTTTGTGATTCGATTCCTTCGTCGTGGTCGTTTATTAGGTACGTTATTTCATTGGTGTAGTCTAACACATTTTTTACATAGTTTAGTTTGCAAACTCAGCACATTTCATCGCATATCACGTCATAATTACAACATAGATCACTGGCAACCTTATTCCTTATAGCAATTTACAAATTCAAAACTAAGCAAACCCATCTCCACTTACGGGTACAAGCATATGCATAGGAGCTGTTAGTACCCCTCTCAGGGGTCCTAAGACGTCAGCGCGTTTAAGCGCCAATTAATTATTAAGGAACGCTGAGCTTCCTTTGGCTCTTTGATGGCGACTGTACAACAATGTGGCTGACTCTCGTGATTGCCTGCTTTGTAAATTGCATTAACGTGGTTTGCTTGTGTGTCTGTTTACTTGTATATTTAAATACAAAGGGAATTTTTTAAGGAATTATTTATAGATTTTTATAGGTATCAATCAAAAGATCTGCTTGTCACTAATCTTTGCAGTTCATTTTATGTAGGAACCGCATTCTGAAAATAAGAAATATTTGCGGTGGAAGGCCTTGACAATTTTTTTTGATTGAGAAACTAAATTGACAGTCAAATATGCCAATCTAGGTATTCGATATTTTTTTGTCGAAGTACACTCACATACAGATTCAATTTAACACAATAATTTTTCTTTATAAAAATAGAAAGCACTTTTAAAACCTATTTCGGCAAACATGTCGCAGGGGTCGCCTTTGATGGAAGCGCCTTCTTCAATTGTCAGTTGTGAATTCAATTTTCACTTTATATTGCTAGTTTCATATGTCGGGGGGTGCAAACTAATAGATACGCATTTTGGCTACAGTATGCATGCTATAATAGGTGTATTATTGCATCAGTGATCAGTGTTTTAAAAATAACGTGCCAAACTTAAGTTTAAATTATTTTTATCATGCTATCTTTAAATGTCTTTGTAGTTTATTCCGGGTAATATTGAACACAACGTTGAAAGTTTAGATAGTCCGGAAAAATCTCAGAAAAATCCGTTCAATACTAAGCATAAAACAATTTCTGTACTTACCATTTCGATTTTCCACGTATAAAAAGAACCCTAAATATTTTTTTCTCGGCTCAAATGTGCGTATAAGGAAGAAATTCGGTTATACGCCAACTGGGGTAGATTAAATTGCATTGAGCCACCCATTAACGCCTTGTCAGATCGGGTTACGATTTATATATTTGATAAATCGGATCTATTGCAGTTGAGAATGTGAGACAGTGTGTGTATAAAGTTGAAGAAAAACGGAATAAAAAAACTAACAATATTGTTAACAGAATAACTTAATTTATGTTAATTTTGGGTAAAACATGCTAAATAGAATTGAATTAATGATTATTGCAAAAACAATATAAATAATACACAGAATAATTTTATGCTTTTTTATTTAAATATCTAAAAAATTCGTTCGTACAAACAGCTCTAAAGATATAAACATTTACTTACCCAAAGTTACTCTACATTTGTTTTCGTTTGTCTTACAATTTTTCCCGTTGTCACGGAGAGTTAATGAAAGAATTAGCTTTCATTACAACTGATACGATTCCGTAAAGGGATTCCCGAATGAAGATGAAGTGCCTGCGTAACCTTTCTGATGGCTAAGGATCAATGCGGGAGAGGTCGCCCTCTTATCTGTGATTAGTTTTTTCGGGACATATAAAATGCTGTTAGTACTGACACTTATAATCTCACGTTCAGAATTTAAATGATACACAGTTTTTTTCGAATTCGTTATTTCTATTGAGGGCTTATAATTCAATCTTATTAAGGATATGAAACGTTAAACACAAAGTAAAATGGATGGTTCGCCGGCATAGCGAACCGTCGTCGGGACTTTCAACTCTAATGCATTAATTAAGCTGGACCGATCCCCGAAAATCGTCTAGAAACTCTCCGTGTTTAAATTAGTGCAGAATTCATTTTCTTTTTAATTCGTCTTCCAAATTCAAATAAGATTTCTTTTTTTTTATTACGCCGCGCCGCATAAAAGGGTAGACCAGGATTCGTCGCTCCGTCGTTCACTTCGGAACGCTAATTCCTCCTCGTTCCGAGATACTGATTGGACGATATATTTAACAATGCTACCGACACGCTTCTCTGCGAAAAAATACATCTTACGTACTACCTTTTTTTCTCGCGCTTGGATTCCTTTATTTTCTTATTTTCTATTTGGCACCGCGGCCAAAGGTTAGAAGGGGCGGGGTTGTACAAGCGTTAATGATACTAATAGCAATTAGTCGAAGGTTGTGTTTGGCTTGTACGGTTTTGGTGTTTAGTAATTCCTTGTTCTGGCTGTATAAGCATATTACGGGGCACCCAGCCCATGGAGGGTCTTAACGGGAGGTCGTTTGCTGCGCTGCCAGCCTCCTAAGATTAATGACATTACGCCAAGACAGTTTGTAAGAGACAAACGTGACAAAAAACTGAGTTGTAATTAAGTGGATCGAATGAATAGATTTAATGGCTGATAGCGGTTTCTTTATTTCGAATACAATTTTATTAATTGAGTAGTTACGTTAAACGTTTCGTTTTATTGTAATTTCTTTTATTAAATCTCATACATCAAAGCGAGTATGATTTACATAAAAGCAGAATGAATGTTCATCTTAAATTTTCAAAGTAAAACAGTTAGATGTTTTCAATAAGATAAGCTGTGCAGTAAAATTGTAGATGGCGGCTGGCTACAACGTACAAGACTTCAAACTCAGAGTCCGCACTGGACATCATAAAATATTTAACACTCATATCTCGCGGAGCGGGTCAAATATTATCGACTTGCCTATAAAATGGAAAAGTCCTGCTAAAAAAAGATAGATATATATTTTACACTTATGTAAGAAAGAGATGTGAACAGTGTTATTGTACGATCTTTGGAAATTCGTCGGAAACGTTTGGTTTCTTTTCCATCGTTTTTATCGTGGTCGTTATATTTTGATAGAGCAGTTTGGTAGGATCGGCGATATAACGTTTATGTTTTGGTTTTCGGTAGATACCTCGGGTTGTTTTGTTACGTTTTCGTTACTGTTTATTGTTTACATAGTTGCTTACACGTTTGTAAGATAATTTTAAATTCGAAACTGGGGTGCGAGGGGCGAGCTACGAACCTCTATTTCGTATTAAGTTTATTTGTTAGGATGCTGAAATTTAAAGAGTCTTAGTAATGGTAAGAAAAGACTTGCATTTTTTAATTAAAGTTTTATTTGATTGTTTAAATACGATTAAATGAAATATTTGATACCACAAAACGTAGAAATATGCTATGTGTTGTTTGTTATGTCTTATATCTAATCAAAATAAATTAAAATCTACTTAAATAGCCATCACAAGATATGACCATAATTTGTACATAACATCATAAAACTTTGCAAGACATTTTCAAATACAAGTTTATTGTGAAGATCACATTTTATCAGTAAGCTAGTAAAGGGACGTAAATATGCTTACCTTAAAAGTTTCTAGTGATAAATATCCAGTAGGGCTCGTGAATGTAAAGCGGCTGTACTATCGCTCACAAAATACTTTTGACGATCTTGTAACATTGACATTAAGTTACTCAAGTGTAAGTTACTCTATATAAGTTTAAATAGTTTTACTTTTTGTTAATATACCGTAACTGATTTGATTTAATTTGTTTGACGTCAAGTATTCAGTGGGATTCAGGAAAATTTAAAGAGCAGTAAAAAACCTTTTATTTACTACTGACATGCAGTGAATTGTATTATAAATTATATTGATATTAAAATGCCCATATCTAACCTAAGGGTGTATTTAATAAACACATTATATATATAGGCTTAAAAACAACTACCAACAGTTTTTTTGTAATAAAATTTTGTTTCAAATATTTTTTTCCGTTAAAATCTTCTAAAAGACGTGTGTAATAAAATCCCTATGAAAACAATTTTGTGCTCGAGTATACGGCCGGTACAATAACTCAGCGGGTCCCTCTTGCGGATATGATACAGTGCGCTGCAGCCACGTATATTTTTCATTCGATTGCTCCAACTGCCAAAAATTTACCCATAACCAAATATTATAGACAAGTTAGGTAATTTAAGGTATCTTGTAGAAAATGAAGACATGATACTTCAAATGGAGGAAGCCTGATAATTTTTGGAATCTAGTTTTATTAAGATGGTATTGATTACCGATTGTCAGTTCTTTAAGAATAATTATAATTAAGAGAGAAAATATTAATTTAAAGTCCGCATAATTTTGTCTCTGGTAAGCGTTTTAATACATTTAATATTTAGATAAATTGTATTTTCTTAGGAATGAACAGAAAACGGCAACAACAGGTTTCAAATTAGTTTATTCAGGTCAGTATTTTCTACATAAAGAATTGTCGATTCCTTCATCGTTGCATTGTTTTTTGGACTGTGATTGTTTGTTTACTAAATACATAGTAGGCAATATTTTATTATTTTGTGTTGTTCTATTTACTGTCAGAATAAGCAACAGTAGACTTTCTAGAATAAATCCTTAGTTCAAATGACCCAGGAATATTTTAACTCATATTGTTTGTTGTAAGCATCCTAAACAGAAGTGAACTTTAGTAGGCTTTCAAAGGTTAGTGCGTAAACGAATATAGCTCCCATAATACCGTTAATAAAGCCAGTTAATAATGCGGCTACAATTACGTATAGCATGATCCGCATAGCGTATGAAAATACGCGCCCGCGAATTTCCCAATAATAAATTATACTCCTTGTCCGCTTACCTCGGGTTAACCGGCTTTTATAAACTACCCGGGTAATTTATAACTATTACCCGGCCGAAAACGATCACGTGATATCACTTTATAGCATATTCACTGGATAAATATGAGGGAGCCATGTAATAATGTTTCGTGTATTTACATAAAAGTAAGTGATAGAAACTATTCGTTGTGAGGTTGTTATTACGTGGGCGCTTCACTTAGTTCGCGGTAAATTATTAACTTGAAGATGAGTTATTGTTTGTGCAAACAATTGGGAGAAATAATGGTATCAAAAATATTTATACACACGGACAGTACGGATTTGTAAATTATGTACAATAAAATTACTGATTTGTAAAAGGTCAAAAAATCTGTTTCCAATATCTAGAGTATTAAAAACCATCTTAAAAATACAGATCAAGATTTTAAAGTATTTTAAATTTGTTTCATTGTAGTGCCATTTCAAATTTTCAGAGAAATCGGAGGAATCGACCAACATACAGTTTGCAAAACCAACAAGCTCATAAAAGTAAAACTAAACTACTAAAGGCAACATTATGATCAAAAAGCCACTCTCCATCCCAGATACTTCTATTTAATCTCACTGCCAACCACAATATGTTCAAAGTTTTTCATTTAACAGCAAACGGTAACCAGAAAACATCGTGAAAATAGTCCACAAAACACTATCTTACCTTTCTAACACTACAACTAGGTACTTAATGTAATCGCGCTCAATATCCTTTGTTCACTTTCAGACTCATTAAAAAGGCGATGCAATTTAATGAGTTGATAGTGTGCGTTAACCCTCGCTACGTTTGCAGATACGACCTTTTTCGTTTGAACAAATTTGGACTTTATATCTCGCTGATAGGTTCTATTTTCTTTTGGTGGGTTTCGGAAGCGTATTGGTATGTAGGGGTCGAAGATTAGTGGCCCACGCCTACCCGGCGGAGCGCTGAGCGGCTGATAGTGCCCAAGAGTGTAGTTACAATTAGACCGGTGCCCACAATGAAGTGATGCCCGCGTAATGTTGCCTCTTGTCTTTGTATGTTGATTGTGCACGAAAGACCAATGTATGTACGTGTGGTACAAGTGTGTATGTGCCTTAATTCTGACTTAAGGTTATTAATATTAAAAGGTCGCTTATGTATTACGATGTTTATTAGCAGTACAGCTTGTAAGGGCTCAGATAAATAACAGCTAATTCAGTGGATTTATTAAATGAGTATCGAGCGACGTGTGATACCAGATTTGTCAGAAATTAAAGGACCATGTTTTTTATGTAACACGATTTTTTTACTTAGTAAATAGTTGAAAAATAAAATTGAGGTATTCATTAAATTGTTTAATTACCGTTCAGATACTTGAACGAGTATTATCATAGGACTTAAATTCCAGCCTCAGTATAAAAGGCCCACATATCACACACCCAAAAATTTAAGCTAGGTATATCATAATCAAAGTTAACAAGACACAACAAGTATTTTAGCTGAATTCTGGCTGACTGGCAAAGGCGCTTACAAGCCGCGAGCGATTGCCCCGTCTACCAGTAGGTACATTGTCAATTGGAAACTACTCGGCTCCGAGAGCAAGCGCTTTTAGATTTGAAAGAGTACCCGGTGTAGTATATACGGAGTTTGGAGATAAAGTGTGATGGCCTTGAATGATTATAAAACTTTTTTGTGTAAATAGGATCTAGAAAATCAGTAGTGTGTACAAAAACAGTGATTTTATTGTATGGATAACTTTTTTTTCAATTTATTCTCCTTTGGTTAGTCGTCTCTTAAGGAGATTTAATTTTTTGAACGTAACTAGGTTTTTTTATAGTGGTATAGCACTATGTAAGTTAGGTTATGTTAACGCCTAATGTTTTCTATTTGTGTGATATAGTATAGATGACAGATGTTTAACAACTCATGCTTTGCAAATTCTTCATCTGCGGTCTTCAGTAAAACAAAAACTAATAAAAAATCCAGCTCTTTTCGGCACTCACAATCCACGTTATATTTGAACGCATATTCTCACATAAAAACCATACAATTTCCATCGGAAGAAATTCTCAGAAACTAACGTTTACTGTTAGGGAGGGCTATGAAAAGGCGAGGTTTTATCGCGTTGCCATGACGACGGCAGGATGCTGCGTCGCCCGCGATACCCTCTCGACACATTGGAAAAACTACTACAGAGCTTTATATTTACAGCATTCGATATGTATACGGAAGTATTGTGCGAAGTGAAAGTTGCCGAAATGTATAAATCGATGAGTGCAATATACGTTGCTATGACAACGATTTGGCAAAGATAGGAAAAGTATTAAATTCAGTTATGATCATGGATTTTGAAAACACTTAAGTGATAATTATTGTAGGATATCTTTTGTCAATGCTTATTTACAGTAATTTTTTACGTAGTTTTATTACCTTTAAACGACATTGTCGAAGTCAACAAAAAGGCAATAGATTTTTAGTGTAGTTGGTTCGATTTTTTTTATAATTCCGGTCAAGTACAATTCTCAAAATATGATACCGATGGTAAACTTTATACTCAGACTTGACGCAGTGACTTTATATCTCCTCTCAATACATCCTAGCAAAACATTCATTAGAACCAGTAAAACATATGAATCCTAAATAATTTACACAGTTCCATCGCTATTTAATCACAATAGGAATCGTTCAATTGTTCGAGTCTATTTACACCGTCGGCGTAGACGGGGAGCAGTTAACCCTTGAATTTGGTACACACTGAAATATTAACGCCTGCTATGGAAGCACGCGGAAAAACAAGTCGAAAACTGGGCCCGTTATGGGCCCGTCGCATGTTACACAAAGATTAACCCGCCGATGTTATTTAGGTGGCTGCAGATGCGACACTCCGTTGACAGTCTTGAGAGCAAGATCTGCTGAATTCGTGATATTCGAAAAAAAGTTTTGAGGTGACTATTTAATGCGTCTGTTATGGACCGGTACAGGCTAAATTGATTGTGTGAATGAATTTCACCTTTCTAAGATTGATCCCAATCAGAACCAGATAGGTAATAACATTTGATCACAGTGCTGTTTCATTAAATTCAATAAGTGAATTTTTTATTTAGTACTTTTCGAACTACTATAATATGTAAACAATAATTAAAAAAAAATTACATCACAAGTAGATTTTAAACAATAAAAATAATAGACCACATGCCACACGTACAACATGTCTACACCAACCCACACACATTCCATTTGACACAACGCGCGTAACTTCCACCTGCTTAATCTTTGGCGTCCGCTTGGCGTGTCGGTATTGAGTGGTGGCAGGGGAGGGGCTCACCAGGGGAGTCGATGCCGGCCCTGGGGACCGCCTCCCGAGGGAGCCGGCGACGGGCCGCGGGCGCGGGGCCAGGGCCGCGGGGCAGGGGGACGAAAGGTTAAAAGGGAAAAGTTATAAGAGACCGCTTGTCGGATCTGCGTAGTTCGATTCCCGTATGCGGTTTAGCCAATTTTTCGTAGCTAGTATTATTGTAAGGCATATAAGTTTTGTGGTTTATGTTTGTTTACTTTGTAGTATTTAGAGATTTCAGTTTTATATGGCAGAGTATGTTTAGTTTACGATGAAGAATCTGCTCTGTAACATTTGATTTATTGATTTAATTTTATGAATTGTAATAAAAGTTATGGCTTAAGTATACCAGTCAGAAATACAGACGCTTATAATTAAGATCACAGATTACCGAGAAAATTTATCTTAGTTAAAATATTTAATACAGTTTTTAAAGTTTGTATTATTCCTGAATAACTTTACATCACTGCTAAGAAGTTTATAAAAAAACTTGGCTCTTCAAAAACAAAGGTAACCTTCCTAAATATAAGATTTCACGCGCATAATTTCTTAAAGCAAGTCGCACGTAGACAGGAATTATTTACAGACGTAGGTTTTTTCAAATATTTACCCAAAGAATATCCGATGCAAATAAACATAGTCTATGCTCGCGAGTGGTGTGGGGCGGGGGTAGTCAAGTGTTCCGAGTCGACTTGAAAGAGGGCAACCTACTGCCTCGCCTCTTTGCCACGACTTAATGCCGTACTAGATTTTTTCCATCGAATAGTGCGAGATGTAGGGATGTATATATAGGTAGGTACAGTGGTAGTAACTGAAGCGTTTCAAAGAATATGATATTTTGCTGTTCGGGTTCGTTACGTTTTGACGTAATATAAGTTAGGTAAGGTTTTGGTGCGGAGTGTAATTAGTCGGTTACGTCAATTAGTACTACTTAGAATTCGAGGTTTATGTGTAAACATTTGAAAGTTCATATTTGAGTATTTACTATGTGCTTCATTACAAATTTTACATAAAGTTTTTGTGATTGCGTAAACTACATTGGTACTGAACTTTTTCAAGTGTATTTTATTGAGGCGTTAGTTTAGATTAGTTCATAAAGTATAAGTATTTTACTAAAAACATGACCGTTCTTTAAATTTATTAAAATAAAAATAATGATTTTCTACATATTGTTTGATGAAAATAAAAACTACCACGCGATGCTTCGTTTGGGATACTAAGCTTTGATTTCGCAAAGCAATTTTCAAAGTCATACATTTTACACCCCTACTAAAAGTAAACCTATCATCGATGCAACCCATACATTCTGTTTACCTCAAGGTAATAATTTTTCGGCTTAGCGGTCACTGAGAGCGATACCGTAGGATAACACAACTGTCAGGTGGCCCTTACAATGATATTAATGTGCCCAGCTTTGGATGACCAGGGGAGATACTTTTACGATGTCTTACTGTAATCTGAGAAGAAATATGGCTGTTTATGTACATTGTACATGGAGGGTCATAGAATCAGTATCATAAAAATAAATACGAAAATTGCCTACTGCAATTTTACATCCGGATTTTGGTTTTTGCACGACAGAAACAATACCTACATTAAAACTTAATAAGTTCTTAGTAAGTTATTTTAGGTACGAGGTCTTAATTTTATGTAAACAAACTGTATGTGTGCTTTAAAAACAAATATTTTACAGACGATAAAGGTATGAAATCTTATATTGGATTTATCTGATGTAGTGGTGAATGTTTGTGCTCACTCTATATGTGTTTGCCTTTTCTAAATAGTAACTGTTTTCTTTCTGTATGCGATAAGCCACATTATATAAATATCTATAGAAAACTCTAACCACATCCGATCAATTGCAGAAACGTTAAGCTCTTTGATACACTGGATCCACATCTTATTGTACTCCTTAAAATAAAATCCCCATTCACGTGAGCTTGACAGCGTAAACTGGTAAAGTCGTAACTCGCAATATTGTGACATAAGGTGTTTAACATAAATAATGCGGGAACAGCTGTGTGGCGCCGCGGGCACCACAAATACGTTCGCAGCACCGACGCCGATATCTGGATACGTTTTTACTATTCGTATAGAGCTGTTGTTGCGAATTACTTGCGACAATTTACACGCTGATTTACAGGTAGCGTTACCTGATTAATATTTTTTAAATTATGATAAAATAACTTGGAAGTCTTGTTTTTCGTTGATAAATAGTTAAAGCTGCGTATGTTAGATCTGATAAAGTAAACAATGTAATAATTTGTATAAACTGTTGATCGAAAAATAATCTGGCAATGCTATGAATTGAAGCAAGCTAATAATTATTATTACAGTTCCTCAGAGTCAGACACTATGTCAACTTTCTTAAAATACTTAAATGAAAATGGTGCAGTTTGTTAAACTAGTTCTTTACATAACCTAAATTAGCAATGTGCTCTAAATTTTCTCTAAAGTTCATTCCCAGCAATTATTTCAAGGCAATATTTGTGTAGTCAAAGTCTACCGAACTGTTCAAGAACAGGGAATAATTTATGACGTACATTAGGGGTGTCTAACAACTCTACTAAATCCACACGTGTTGGCACAGCAATATTCGGCGTGGCGGCATCGCCGGTGCCTCAGGCTATGTAAAATATTTCTGCTAAAGCATTCATCGTGATCGCCCGCCTGATCGTACGTTCAACATTACGCACTGACAAACTTATACAAACACCTCATATAGACCTTACGACGACGACATAAAACCCATACTACTTCAACAAAAGCTTCGGAATAAAGTTGCAAAGTCCGACTATTGTGTGTAATCCGATATGCCGATAGTTGGCCCGATAGACTTTCTGTTGGAAATTGTTTGATTCCGTTTCGAGGTTTCGTTTTGACAGCCAATAAAACAACGAAGGTCCTATATTCTTTTTATCCAAAAATGAAGTCCCATTTTTGGTTGCTGTCTGCACGTTTGTTTCTTTTTTCGTCCAGTTTATTCTTTTTTAAATTGTCACACGACTTTTCGTTTATGGTGCAAAAAATTAAAAAAGTCTCGTAAAGTTCACACATTGGCTGTGAATGAGGCAAAAACTGAAGTTTAAACGGAAGAGCGGAAGGTACAAATTTGAGAACACGAAAAACAAATTAATACGGCGATGAAGTGGCGTTCATTGTGGAGAAGTGGAAACAGCTGGGAAGCAACTTGTTGTTGAAGTTGGAGGAACTTCTGAGAAGTCTAGTTGTTTTCGTGTTCAACTACATTTACTCTAGTGTTAAATTAATGAATAGTCGGCACTTTTTTACGTGTCATTCGTTTACTGAATACTTCATTTGAAATTGACACTTTTAGTAGTACCTAGTTACCGAAACTTATTGTTAAGTGTTCTTTCTTCATCGCCAACCTCTTCATAATTTTCAAAGGGAACGTCAATAGTCGATGATTAATATATTATGTTGTTGTCATTTGATTTATGTATCCGCCATCATTTGCACCGTATTATCTGTTCACACGCCCGATATTTTATGGGCCCGTAATATACTTTTGACAGTTTCGAATATGGAAAAACTTACAAATTGCTTCCATGTTCGCGGTGTAGTACTTTTATTTAAAAATATCGTTTTGTTGCAGGTTTTTCTTGAAGTTCTTCCTGAAATGCAACCAGAACTGTTTGAAGAATGCGGGGAATCCTCGGGATATGAGAAGGTTTCAGGTACAAAAATATTTTATAACTATCCAAAATAGCCCATCATCAATTTTGTTTGGATTATCTTTGGCTTTTTAAAGTAAGATAAAATTTATGGATTCTAAGTTTCTGATACAGTGACAGCCTTTCACTTCGTACATAATAAACTAGTCATTTAAACTTCGATTTACTTGGTGAAAGTTTGGTAATGTACACTACACTACACTAGGTACAGAAAGTCCATGATCAGTAAATCTAGTAAGAACTAGTAATTATTCGTGCTGTCGACGCGTGAATCGTTGCTTGTTTACCAGACGCTGAGAAAAATTGCCGCGATCTTTACACGAGTCTGTCTGTATCACTCTCGATGAGTGGTCCAAGGTGAAGACTGAAGAGAACATACTGAAGTATTAGAGAGACTAGCGTCAGGGTAGAAAATATGTACCGGTGGTATTATTTCTTATTAGATGAAGTAAAAATTATTAAAACAGTAGGAGAAAATGGAATAGCATTTATGAATGAATACACATGAATACTGCATTATTTTAGAACCTTTGGGTTTTTCAGGTAGTTTTTTGCGCTTCATATACAATTTTTGCAGACGGAATTTTATCAATATATATTTTCCGATTTGTTAGTCTGGTACCATAGCATGTCTAATAAAGTTATTGAAAGGCATAGCTACATAAATAGAAAGCAACAAACATTATTTCACTTGCTCTTACATCTTGTGTCTTGTACCATCCAACTGTCTGTATTGCCCTTAACTGAAGGAAGGGTTGCGTTCACGACTCTTGAATATTTGAAGCGCCTCCAATTTAGGGGAGGGATGAAATTAAATTTATTTATACGAGTTTATTTATTTACTTTCAACCGATCTCTGCTAGCCCTTTACTTGTATTTTTTAATTGGTTATGCTGTTTTATTTTGTTACGAAAATGTAATTGATTGGATGTTTGATTCTAAAATTCATTAAAAGTTGTATAAATATTTCAATAAGTTTTTGTTTTTGTTTTCGGTGACTAGGATTTGAAGCAATTGTCTTAAACACAAATAAATTGAACTTGTTAACAACTTTAATGAACTCTTAAAGCGGAATAAAGTAGGAAACAATCCCAAACGTGATCCTATGAGGATTAAAAAAAAGAAGAATATCTATTTGCAAACTTAAGTAAATAAGTATTGCATTTAGTATTTATAGAACTAAATATTATCAATAGAGCTTATGAAACAGAATAAGATATATGGAAAAAATATCAAAAAAACTAAAAACATTCGGTCTCATACCTACATATCATATAGATATAAACACCACCGTAATATAAACTAGAAAGTCGTTACTCTCACTTAAAACTTTACCACAAAATCTCATCGCTCATAATGTAACTAATTAGTAGCAGCCCTAACATAACTACCCTAAAGGTGCATTCACACAGTCTACTTATGAGTACAAATTTGCTTCCACAGTTTGTCTAAGACATATACGTCTTACGTGTCCTCTCGCAAACTTTAAACAAATATAGAACTTAACGTAATACACATATTGCTCATTTCCAAATGCAACAGAAATACTAACAATAACTGAGCATGTATGCGTGTGTATAGTAATGTCTATATTTGGGCTTTCTGTGTGTCATTGAATAATTCAGTGGTCGTTCCCCAACGTTTCAAGGGTAAGAATATATGGCTATAATATATAACTATGTAGATATTTATAGGTGGGTGTAGGAATCGAAATAATGCAGTCGCTTTATCGACGTGAATATTGTATTCCAGGTGATTTAGATACCCAACTTGGTACTGTTTGAGTTTAGTCTGTCTCTATGTTCGATATAAAGCTACACAAACTTTTTTAGTATAATTTATAATAGTTAAATAGTTTATAATAGTTAAATGTTTTGTATTTTTTTTATTGTATCTTTAAACAAAAATTGTAGGCTTTTATTTAAGCCAGCTTTTAGGAGAAACGTTAGCGACGTTTACAAACTACGAAACCTTTTCATACACTTACAAAATAAACTAGCCCACTCACTTGTTTATTCAGCAAAACTCCACACCAAAGTACAGAAAAGAAAAAAAACGTATCGATTGAATGGCCGTCTGTCAATCGGCCACCCACACACGGACATTAGTACGCACACATGCACACAATGCACTTCCTTGCATACCCATTGGAAGAGTTTCGTCCATTTCGTCGATCCCGAGACATTGGCTCCACCTCCCAAGGGACTCTCCCTTTCGACTCGACACTAGTGTGTGTAGGAATGCGAACATTTGTTTTGATGTGTGGAACGTAGCCACGTACTTCATGCGTTTTATTTCGGTGACTGTACTTTTGGTTTGGTAAAAATAGAT
Source organism: Autographa gamma (assembly GCA_905146925.1). Lineage (NCBI taxonomy): Eukaryota > Metazoa > Arthropoda > Insecta > Lepidoptera > Noctuidae > Autographa > Autographa gamma. Next base: position 8,265,858 of record LR989858.1, read on the forward strand.
GAGTGATACTTTGGCACAGTTTAGGGTTTTGAAGTACGATGGCATTTTCAATAGAACTTACTGAAATAACTAAAATAGTTTCAAGTTCCATGATTTATTATGAAGATATAGGGCTTACCACCCCTAATTCCTTTGGCGTTTCTACCAGCTTGTAGCTAAGATTAGGCTTTCCCTTAGGATTTTCCTGTTTTAACATTTTATCTTTTATTATGCGAGTGAAAAAATATGTCTAACAGCAGTTTTCATCTTCTTTTCGAAGTAGAGTAAAAAAACGACGTCCTAAACTGATAAATCTTTTTCAGGTGGTAATATCAACACAAGTGATGGTCGACGGGCCTCTGCTAGCGATATCAGACAACATGTTTGTCCACAACAACAGCAAGCATGGCCGAAGGGCGAAGCGGTTAGACCCAAGCGAAGGTACAGATGCCGCGACAGACCCTACTTGTACGTTTTTGGTTCTTTCTTTTATTTATTTATGATTTCCATAGGTAGTATTGAAACGCGCTTGTAATTAACAAATGTTTGAATGAAAATCTATTTTTGATGATTATTACTCATTTTGCAAATTTATGCTCGTTTAATACTACTTATGTACTGAGTTTGACTTACTTTTTTAACAACACAATAAGGCTGTGAATTAGATTTTATGTATTTACTCAGGAGCAGAAGAATGAAATAGCATTTTAAACTTATAAGTTAAGAATTTGCATTAGAAAAAAAAGCTGTACTACTTGCAAAGTATTGACCATGAAAACATATTTTTAACGCAGCGTAAACGTGTGAAATCCAACAGTCAATTGGCGATAAATGTGCAGAACTCATAATACAGCGTTTTAAGATGTCGTTTGTATTCAAGGAATCACTGTAGACATTTCGCAAAGAACTTCGGACGGGTGTTTTCGGTAGGGGGGAGGGGGGGGGCGTTGAAGCGAGCATGAAGCGAATGGGGATAATTTACTGAGGAATTATGCTCTGTAGAACTTGGAACATGCGTTCAAAATCATTTTATGTATGCCATGTTAAGACTCAGTACAGTCACAATTATATTATTACGTCTGATTTTTCAGTAACGTAATTAATTTAATATTGTACCTCGAGGTAAACACTTTACTTTACAATAGAAAATAATGTGTTATTTATCGTTGTTTTAAGTTACAGTCCCTCTACTTTTGATTTTGTTTATACTATGCTAAGGTACGTTACCAAAATAACATTTCTTAAAACTATTAAAACAAAAATTATGTTCATAAAATTGTTAAAAATAAATAAGAACATGTTTACTTCAGTAATTGCTTTCTTATTTAAAATAAATGCTCGCTCCGTAGACAAAGTTAAACAAATACAAAATTAACCTATTCCACATTAAGTGAGCGTCAAAGTTTGGAAAGAGGCTAGACGGTGCAAACCGAGTCAAAGGGATTACACGGTGCGAATGAGAAAATTTGCAAGTACTTGATAGCTCCGTAACATTCCCACTTGCTGTCTTATTGTTTTCTTGTTTACAAATGTATTTGGGCATAATTGGTAGGTCGAGTCTTGTTTTTTTTTTCTAATTTTAAATAAGTTACACAATTATCATTTGCAATCATTATTGTTCAATAAATGCTGCTCAGTTAGTTAAAACAAAATTCAATATCGTAAATATACACGAAGATAGAACAGACTTGATTCATTTTATCTTAAATCTCATTGAACCTTTTACACGGAATATTAAAACATCTTAAATGGGGAGAATATAATATTAGTAAAATTAAAAAAGAACCACAAAAGTAATCGCCTTTCGTCCCCTTAAATTCACTTTCTCCCGTCTTTATTACAACGTTGTTCGCAAGATTTCAGTTTCCCCCTTGTTCAGCGCGTGTCCCCCTAAACCTTGCACTCACAGCAGTTGACAACGTCATAACGGCCATAAAACTGTATTCCATAAGCAACTTTATTACTTACAGTTAAAATTCATTTTCAATTAACTGTACGGATCTTTTAAACCCTGTATCGGTGATACTTGCACGGTGACTTTTACGGTGTACAATTGTCCTTTTTCTAGAACAGACTTAAGTGTACGTTCAAGTAGGACGGAGCGAGTTTTAGTGGTTTGGCTTTCAACTTTTAAGTTGTTGTACCATTCTGCCCTTACTTTTGCGGATTCTAAGAAGATGCCATTTACGACCCTGAATGCTATTTATATAAAAGTTGGGGAACTATTTTAAGGTTCGTCTTTGGGACTTGCGAAAGGAATTGAGGTTCGACTATTATTGTAAGCTTGGATAGTTAGTTTGTTGGATTTTCATTTCGAATGTCATCTTCCTTTTCATGGTCAATATCTTAATAATAGACAGCTGTTTTCATTTCACTCAACAGTCTATAAATTTCTACCAGTCCAATGTATGACAGATCCTTTCCTACCTCCCTAGTTTTAACTGTATCTTTCTCGTGTTCAACAAACTGATTCAGATGTTTAATAGCAGGTTTATATCCGCCATTGCCAGTAGCGACGCCGTGCATCAAGGCGATATCACCGAGCGAAGGCTGGACGTCAGGGGGGTCGACAGTCATCATAGTCGGAGACAACTTCTTTGACGGACTGCAAGTCGTTTTTGGGACCATGTTGGTTTGGAGTGAGGTGAGTTTTAAACTGTTTGTATTTTACAACTGGGTTATACAATTTTTTTGTATATGTTTAATTGTACCAGTGCTCACGTAGTTAAACTAAGTAGCATTTTCAGCCAGTTTAAAAAAACAAGTAAAAATCTTAAGTGTCATGGCAAAACGAAGACTAAAATTGATGATGTGAAGTGCTACATAAATATGTATTTAGAAAGACTATCATAAAATAATTAGGTACCTCATCCACTCAGATTACCTTATAAATTACACTTTTTTGTCCGAATAAAAGACTCCAGACAGCACAAGTCCCACAACCAGTCAATAACTTTTATCAAACGAATCATATTCATGTTTTAAAAATCTAAAAAATCGTCTCTATCGGCTGCGTAACTGGCTCTAAGCCAATATTTTTCTAAGTTTAGTTTTTAAGACTATGTCGAATATTGTTATATTTAAAATTCCTATAGTCTACAATTATAAGTTATGAGGTCTTTCACCCAAAATCGAGGTCTGAGATATTTTAAAGCTTTAAAATGTTATCTTGTGTTTGAATATGCTTGGCAAATATGGAGTTTCTTCAAGTCACATGACGAGACTCTTCATTGAAGATGACTGAGTGTTTAAACATTTTTTTAACTATTTATACTTATAGGACATAATATGCTTGGTATACTTTATAAAAGGCGAATTTTTTTATGTCTATTGACACATAACTATTCTTGTCATTACAAAAGACTGAGTATTTAAGGTTATAACTACGAAAAGTATCCTTCTACTTGTTGTGCGAGTAAGTTCTAATAAAACATACGTTTATCAGTTAATAACATCGCACGCGATAAGAGTGCAGACGCCTCCGCGACACATACCCGGCGTGGTGGAAGTCACGCTGTCGTATAAGAGCAAGCAGTTCTGTAAGGGCGCGCCCGGGAGATTTGTTTATGTTTGTGAGTATAACTTGGTATTACTTATATTGTTCATGCTAAAGTGTAGGTCTAAAAACATTTCTGTCAGTCAGTGAAATTCCTTACAAAATGTAGAACATATAATTATCATCTGAAATAATTTCTACATGGTTAAATTTTTTCAGTTAGTTGAATTAAATTTAAATATGATGGGTTTAAGATTTAGTTTGTTAAATGCATTTTGTTTAATGGTAATGTTATACCTAACTATTACTAAGCATCAGCATGTTGTATGGTCTTTGTGATTTTAATAAGTAATTTATATTTAAACTTACAAAAATCTCTAAGAGTCTTATAACCGTATTTCGCTTGTTACCAACCAAATCTAAAGCCTCATTATTTACGTTCCAAATTTTTCTCTTGAAAATAATCAGTAATTAGGGAGACTCGGAAAATCTTATCATCCATCAATTAGGCTTTCATTTGTTAGTGGGCCAACTAATGATTGATTTTGTTTTTCTCTTGTTCGCATAGCAGCGTTGAACGAGCCCACGATAGATTACGGTTTTCAGAGGCTACAGAAACTTATACCGAGACATCCTGGTGACCCGGAAAAACTACCAAAGGTATGTTTGTGTGTTATATAATTTGGTCGATATAATAATAATTTAACAAGGAGAAATATAACTTTGTCTTCCAAATAATACACTAAATTTTATGTTATTTGAGTATATAATTTTTTAACACTAATAATATATTATTTATGAAGTTCTCTGTAAATATAGAGTCATATCTTTGCACAAACGGAACTTCAAAGTTCAATTATTTTGTGTCCGCAAATTATAATTATTGGTCTCTTGACATACACCCTCAAGACAACGCAATAAGGTTGAATTTACAAGAACCAGCCCCATACTCACACACATATTTTACCCTTAGGAAATAATACTAAAGCGGGCAGCAGACCTAGCCGAGGCATTGTACTCGATGCCTCGGAACAACCAGCTAGGCTTGGGCGCGCCTCGCTCGCCGCCAGCCAGCATGCCTTTCAACTCGTATACCGGACAACTCGCTGTTAGTGTGCAAGACACGGCGGCTTCACAGTGGACTGAAGGTGGGTTTTTATTAAAATAAAAAAATGTTTTCTTTAACATGTTATGAAATTGCCTTATCTTGGTCACACTATAATAACTCTCCAGATTCGTTCTTAGGTTCCTCCCTTGAATAGACTTTTGGTTTTAGAAAATCCTTCCCGTTTATACTAAATTGAAAATAAATGTAATTGCGACTAGTAACTTTGTTTTCATCAGTTTTGGTGTAGGTATTACTTTAAAAGTTCAGTTTTCATCGGTATTTTATTTCTTACATCAGGTTCAACTCGTCTTATATCTATAGATCTACGGATAAGCCTATTCTAAGCTTTCAAAAAGTCTGCATTTCGATCAAATACCATAGCAGTTTTTATAGATCTCTTTTTTAAGCGTTATCCCCGTTTAGATTTTCTAGAATCACTAGAACCACACTTAACGGTATTATACGTTGATCCCAGGCTTTTTCTTTTAGAGGAGTACGCGCGCAGCGGCGGCTCGGTGTCGCCGCGGTACTGCTCGGCCGCGAGCACCCCGCATGCGGCGCCCGCAGCCTACCCGCACCCGCAGCACTACCCAGCGCCCCCCACCTCGCTGTTCAACACTACCTCGCGTGAGTTGTATTAGTAAATATCTGCTTTGTGATGTTTTAATGATACCCAGCAGAGTAAGAGAAATAAGGAGTTTATGTCGTCATGTATTAGTAATCAATGGTATGGGGAAAGTCTCTTTTTTAAATTTGGAACCATTTAATTGAAGTACACTACGAGTATGTTTCGCTAACTTTCGTCACTTGGAATAAGAATATGTATTGGTAGTTTTAGGATGTCTCAATATAAGGTTCGATTCCCAAATTAATACTTTTCCTTTAGTCACATAAATAGAATATAAAATATACTAACACAATCATTTAGGAGATAGATAGTATGAATCACACGTGCATCTAGCTTGTTAATTTTATATGTTATCTCGCTTATCTTACTAAACAATACAAATAAGATTTAAGTTCACATTTCCAACGCTTTCTTCGCACGGCATCTGTTTGTTTACGTCGCTTTGTGTTAACCCCTGTTTTCTTTATCCCGTCCAGTGTCTCTAGGTCCGTATCATCCAGCGAACATGAATGGACACTTATCATCTGACCGTCACTATAACGCGTATTATACGAAAGATAGCGGACATTACAGTGAAAGAAATGGGAATTCTAAAAGCGTGGAAGACTGTCCGGTAAACATTCATACAAAATGTACGGACGGCGATATGAAAGGGGCTCAGAGTAAAGAGACTAAGCTGAGAAGTGCCTTTGCCGCTGTGCGACACAGTCCGCGGGTTGCCAATGAACATCACCAGAACTGGCACCACCTCGCCGTTCAGTGTTAGTAGTTTTGTTTTTATTTATATTGCGTTCTTCTTTTTGAGCTTTTTATTTGGTAGCGTTGTTGCATGGTTTGCTAACCTTATCCCGATTTGTATACATTATTTTACTACATTCGTGAACAAAAGTCTTATTAATATTGAGTTATTAAAAGTTAGATGCATATGTTTTGTGGTTTAGTGTGATATTTACTGAAGCGTTAAGAACACTCATACAGTTTAAAAAATTAACCTCTAATCTGGTACTTAGTACATGCTTTTCAAAATAACATAGACTAGGTTGAAGGTTGCTTTGGAATATTGGATTTCGTGGTTAGATTTTTGACGTTTTAGCCATTCCGATATCACCTTGCAAAAAGATATTGTGATTGCGCTAAAAAAGTTTGATGTGATAGAGAGGCGTTTTTTTTGGGTCCTTAGGAATTTTGGAAATAACCTATTTTTCCTTTGTCCACAGGAATGGGTGGTTTAGTTTCATCTCCGTTCAGCGTAAATCCGTTTTCCTTACCGACTTGCAGTGCACAGCAATACGCTCAAACAGCACCACTGGCATCCAAGTAGCATTGAGTGACGTCATTTGTTGGTACCGGTTAGTCTGTTCTGTGAAAATGTTAATATCAAATTGGATTTACGAATTCTGCCACAACTGTGTTATTGAAACTAAAATTGGGAAGGTACTTGACTATATTATGAGAGCAAAAAAACACAACAAATCAAGAATTTTCAAGTTCCTTGCTATTTATTTCACATGTCTATTTCAATTACGAAATACTTTGCACAATATTATAAGTGAGTACACAGTTACGTTTGTGATTGTACCAAAGTTTGATTATAACTAATTGTATCTACAACGGGCTGCGGTGGCAATGTAAATATTATTGTAATTTTTATGTAAATATATAGATACTAAAATATCATTCAATAGTTCGGTTGCTAGATGGGACTTAGAGTAGATTTTATATACATTTGAAATCTAACTTAAAATGCTCAGGACGATTAAAAATATCATGTAAAAAGTTTTTCAGTTTAAGTTTCCCCGTGTATGTGTCAGTTTCGTTCTTGTAAAATCTGTGATATATTTATTGTAAGTAACGTTGTAAATTTTAATATAAAAAGTAAATTGTAAATTTTTCGATTCTTAACTTCGAATAGCGTATTTATTTTCGCGCTTAGGTTACGGATTCGGACATCGAAATTTAACCGAATATCGAATCGATCATATCTAAAACAATACATATCCACTGAATACGAAGCTTTGGGATATAATAATGTACAACGAAAGAAAATCTGATGCCGAAATAAATGTATACGAAAAAAATAAAATGTATCCGGTACACTTTGCTTAGATACACGCAAACCAAATTGTATTTTGTGAGATTTTCTCCGTGAATATATTATGTAGTTACGTATTATTGTTTAACGCAATTGTGTATCAAAAAAGACATTGTAAATTGTAATCGTTCATAAAACAAATTATCACGAAATACGAGATTAAATTACGTAAATAATTATTAATGTGTTTTTATTCAAAGATAAGCCACACTTTTTTCAATAATTAAAAAAAAAAAAAACTATCGTTGAAGCAAACACACTCAGATCTTGCCTTAAATGAGAGGTGTTCATAATGTACTCTGAACTATTATATGCAGAAGGTACTCAAAACTAATATTACATTTGACAGAAATACATGTTATGATATGACTGATGATCAAAATAATAGAGCATCAAGCCCTGATTACAACTGGACACAAGCAATCCATCATTCTAACATGCTCAAACAAAAACATACTTTTAAACCATTGTGATTTCACACATGGTACTTTTTGCACCCCACTTGAAATATTATACTAACAATTTTTGTTCAAGGGTAATATTCTATTGTTGGCCCTGACTAGATAATGCATGGGTTTATCGCTGCCTCTAATTGTACTAAAGAATGGAGATCGTATTACTCTGAATTAGCATTAAAATAGAATCGCCCATTTTAGACGGCAGTTTTGTACATTCAAATTAATTATGGTGATCTAATATGGGCTTGGTAGGGTGTTATAATAAATGGGTGCTTAATAAGTTTAAAAGTACAATGACGTGAAATTCTTAAACAAGCTAAATATACACTTTCAGTAATCTACAAAAAAAAAACCAACTGATTCTATCTAATAAAAATTACAAAATACATTTCAAAGAAACCGCATCTTGTTTCTACATTAGGGCAAGTACACCCTATTGTTTAAGTAGATTACGCTACAATAATCTAAATGAGCGTTTAGTCGTTCTCGTTTGTCGACTTGTGCGGCGCACGTGTGTGACTGTCGCACGCGCCCGTCCGGATGTCATTCCATATCGGTGCGAAGACGGACTTATTTGAAGCGGTTCCAGGTTTGTATGCAGTTTTTGTTGTAATTTGTTTGCAGGTTTATATAATTAATTTGTTTATAGCGTAAATGTATTATCTATTTACAAAAAAAAAATACCATATCGCTATACACATGACGTAATGTACATTATTACTTGGTACGAGGTAATTTATTGAAGGAAATACATTGTTATTGTTTTAATAATTTTATGTAACTTTTGCTGTCCATATTTTATTTTTTTGAGCTTTACATAGTTAATTTTAATAGGAAAGTAACAGTTTGTTTGAATGTAAACCTTAGTATCTACCTATTTGACAATGAAACAAGACCAAAATATTAATATAATTTATGATGATATGAACTAACAAATTTTTCAGATCGATGAATTGTCTAATCTTTTTAACAAGGGTTCAAGATTAAGTAGATTAGATGTACCCATTCTAATTCATATATGAAAATGTGATTGAGTATCGCATTACAAAGAGGGCGGGAGCGACATTTTTATTCTTGCACATATTTGTCTGTCCCTCACGATAAACAAGTTAAGTGAACAAATCGTCTAGTCGCGTCAATCTGTCGCGTGGCGGTCGCAACGCGTGCCAGTCGCGTGGCGATGTCGCGCATTACCAAATTAGCGTCCGGTGTGCACCTAACCTTAAATTATGTTAAGCTTGTGTCGTGTTACTGATTGAAATTAACTTTTGGAATTTTCCCTTTCCTTGATGGATTGTCACAATTGATGGTTCTCAATTAAGTTACAATTAATGAAAGTGTGTTGCTCTTATTGTAATTACTAGCACTGAACATGTTTTTTTTGCACTATTAAGTTCTTGTTTTAAGTTGTATAGGTAGCAGATTTGTGAATAATTATACCTTTTTTTTAGCTCCGTTACTAAATATGTTTCGCGATAAAGAAAATGTTAGTTGATTCAGACTGCAGAATATTAAAACAACACAACTTTGTTGAGCCTAGAACATTCTCAAAAATAAAACGTAAAACGCATAAGAAAGTCGAGGGTGGCGCGGGCTGAGAGCTGGAAAGGGGAGAAAGGGGGTGGTCGACAATAGGTGTACAGATAACTTTCCTTCTACAGTAGAGTCAATACCGACCCTAGGGAGTTTTACCCTCGGGGTTCGGTCGCTTGGGAAAACTAGACCCAACAATATAGAAAAGGACAGAGCTATACATCACGCGAAGGGGGGAACGGTGCATCGGATTGTACTTATGTATTAATAATATATAGAGGAAAAATGCCGAGGACGTGCGTCGAGTGATATGTTGCGACTGTTAGCAAGAGAGGGATGGATGACATCAATTTGTCGTGTCGTGATGGGGTTTTATTTTGTTTCTCCTTTTACATTTTTTTGGGTCCATCTATTTTTCGTATTTTATTTGGTTTGGTTTCGATGGGAACCGTTTGGAAAATGGAAGAGGAAAACCTGATAAATTTATTTAACACTATTCAGAGTTGACATAAAAAAATCGGTTCAACGAAAAAAAAAAATTATAAGTGGAAGGAAAAGTGTGTATTTTAAAATTAATTTTAAAAGATATTTACACTTAAAGAACCTATTTAAGAAGCATTATCTTAATAACGACAAAATGAAATAAAATTATAAAAAAACCATAACTAAATCCGGAAGAAAGACTCAAAATTTACTAAAACAAACATTCGAACTTCCGAAACTTATTTAATTAATTATTTGTGGGAAGGCGTTCAAACTTTAGAAGTGAAACTCTGAGATCCAAGTTGGTGTTATAACGCCATAGTAAAACAGTTATAAGGCGATATAACCGCGTGCAAAGCATCGAACCGTGTCAACGGAGGCGTTAAGAGAAATTGAGTGAAAGTCAAGTTAAAGTATTAAAAGTTTTCAGCTAGCGATCTTTGAGAACACGACGCCGACCGCCGTACACTTTGTGGTGGTGTGTGTTGGCGGGAGGGGAGTTACATCGATATCGATGAAATGCGATAGAAGATTAATAGATATAGCATGAAAATTTAGACTTTAGTTTTCTTGTAATCTTGGGGTAAGTGTTAAGAAATGGAAATTGACATAGTAATAGCATTTCTGTTATTTTTGTTCCTTTTTTGGTACGTTTCTCGATAAAAAATCACAGATAGTAAACGAATGAATTTAATGAGAGTTGTTTCATAATTTAAATAATAAGTCGTATGCAAATACGAACATTAAAGCATATCACACATGCATGTTCAGAAAAGTCTGCACAAAAATTCTGGATAAAAAAGTATTTCCCTACTCTATCGATATCTCAATCTTATCTTCCATCGACAAGTCTTATCTCGGACAGCATCCCTACTTCCTTAACACGGTGTAAGTTAATAATGTAATAGAATTACGAGGGAAAAACTGTTGAACTCAGTTGGAGCGGGTCGCATTTAATTGTGGCACTTTGTTTTGTGAGACCCCGTGACGTCACTTGTACACATACTGTTTGTTTTTATATTGTAGTCGGGTGTTGGGTTTTGAAGAGGAGTATGTAGGCACTTAAAAATACTAAATGATTTTAAACTGAAGATTTAGTATGGTGGTTAGGACCGGTAGGTGCATACAAAAGGTTTGATTTTGATATGGATACAGATGACGTTAAGTAAAGTCTGTTGAGTAATTATACAGAAATATAAGTTGATATAAGAATTGATGTCCTAGCTATATCCGAAGATGCATGCCTATGTACAGACTTCTATGGTGTGTATCAGTACCTCTACCATGAGTTTACGCAGCCATAACTCGCTAGCGTCTCCGTAAATTATTTGTATGAAAGATTGTATAGCGCCCCTAGCGGTCACGGAAAGAATTAAAATTCGTACCATGAGCTCTATAGATTTCGATAGGTTAAAAACCTAACGTAATCTATTCGATAGTCTCTAACGTTTTTCAGCTGTCACCATACAAAACCGTACCATGAGTCGCCAATTCGACACAACCTATCGAATCTTACGCTTACGATAGTAGTTACGTAGCTCACTAGCATTTTGACGAGTGAAACGTATGTTTACATTTAAATTAAATACGTTTTTGAGTTTAATAAAGTCAAAATAATTTCTGTAAGAACTTACTTAGCATGGAATATGTTAGTGGCCGCCGAATTTATAGACTAACGACGTAAACAACGTGAATTTCAAGCTAAAATGAGAATTCATGCATTTCGTATACCTACGATATGATATGTCTTAGACATTTTACCTACATTATATTATATCTATTTTAAGTACAAGCAAGCTGTGTCTTTAAATTAAATTTAGTCAAATAATTTTCATTATCATTTTTTTTTATTTGTTGCTTTCCTCATGTCTCTAGTGTTTTTAAACACTTAAACTTAGCTGACTTATTACACTATCAAAGTTTCAAGTGGCTTGGATATCTACATGCGTTGAGTTGAGGGGCAACTATTTGGGAATTTTGTAACTTAACCTTTCTATGAACTCCACCAACAATTAAAACTGTGTGACACCGGTCCTCATTGTATTACATAATCCAAATAATCTATTTTATACTTTCAAAACATACAACGCAGCTCTGTGTCCCAACGTAAATAAATAAAATATCATATTGAATAGACGACAGTGACATTTTATTAGGAATAAAAAATCAAAAACCACTAAATACCTTAAGTAGCCCACTAACCGCCAACTTTTATATTTAGTCGGTTTATTTTGTGATATTGACCGTCATAACATTTTTAGCATAGCGATAACACTACATTTTGAGCTTACGAGCCGTTCTCTCTTCTTATTAGTGAGAAAGAAAGAAACAAAACATATTCGAACATATCGAGTAGAGTGAAGTTAGCTAGACGACACCATCTATCGAGCTTACCTTAGCGTCTGCGTGAGACTCCGTAAATCTCATGGTGCAACCACTATCGAAATCTATTCGATCCACGTTAGTACGCTAGCGAGTTTAACGCTAGCGAGTAATTTTTCGATGACAACTCATGGTAGACGTACAGGTATCATCAGACACTTGCGTCGCTTTGTGTACGAATTGGCTTACAACTTCAAAGCAACGGCTTTTCAATTAGGGTTACGAAGCCAGTCTACATGAGTGTCTCTTATTCTCTTATTAAAATAGTACCTAAGTTAGAATAATATTTTATACATACAATATTTTATAGATAAACAGGTTAGTTGATGAAGTTTGTCTTTGAATCGACACTAGTATAAATTGAACCTTCGCTAGAAAACTTTTCAATGTTTCAATAGCTCCTAGTTACAATGGTTTCGGACAGACGATTGTTTATAACAATTAAAATTAATATATAATAGGCACGTTATAGTACCAATATGTTTAGTACCATGAGGGAAAACTGTTGTCTAGGTCTTTAGGCCTTGACTATAGGAATTTTGTTCACAGGTTAATTGACTCTATTTAGTATAGCAAGCAAAACTTTTTAAATTAATGCCAAACCTTCTCCTTGAGTACTTAAATACCTTAACCAAATCCTGTACAGGCAAAAGCTGAGTACATTTAGCCAGTTGTCTTCACATTTATTTTCTATTTATCTACCCACCCCGTCTGATTCCCAAACTTTCCTCTAATTTTAAAACGCCGAAACTTTCACACATGCCGCGTTAGTTTAATAAATAAATCCAGCATTACGAACACAAAAGCCAAGTACTTTGAATATGCATGGACTCTAATAAAACTGAATTCAAACGTACGACTGACGTCTCAACGGTACAAAAGTTAGACTAAAAATCATGCAGAAATAGTTAGCAAAAATTTACAACTCAGACATGTCTGTCCAAAATTTTACGCTCAACTGAAATAAACTCGGGAATAGTTAGATACTGTACGTTTGTTTTGGGCCTAATAATAGGCTGCACTGGTAATGTATAAACAGTGCTGTAATAACATTTTATGTATAGATTTTTTTTTTTTTATGGATATTTTGTACATTCTGATTGAATATTGGACGACCAAGAAATTGTGGAATGTGCCTGTTGAAGTTAAGGTAATGCTAAGAAAATACTTAAAGTATAAAAAATAAAATAATTTACTTACTTTGTTTTTTTAAGCATGTTGTACAAAGTACATAAATTTGTTGAATTGCATTCTTTACATGTTCATTACATATTGCAACGTTACATTTTACTTAGTATTCAGTTCTCGATTGACCGTACAAGTGTGCACACAAGTTATTTTAATATCAAGTTTGAATTTAATTAAATTACTTTATTTTCTGCAAATCATCAAGTTTTATTTATCAAGTTTAACTCAATCAAGATTATCAATCTATCAAGACAAGAGCAACAACCCCAACATTGGTCCTTCGAGCGTGTTTTAAGGATCTGTGCAAGTTGGTGTTTCGTGACTTTACACGCAGTAGCGAATCGGTCCTCCGGTCTCCCACAAGCGGGTCGCCCCGGTTGTATTGAGAAGGCGCACATACTGCGTGTGAACCACGTGGCACCACGTGCGGATCAAATTACCAGCAAGAAAACTAGCAGTAAGATTTCATCAAGAATATCAAGCAGGTACCTATCTCATCAAGTTATCAAGAATACGGTTATCATTTAAAGGAGAACTCAGTTATCAAGAAAAACAAAAATAATACATCAAGTTACTTATCACGTATATTTTATATCAAGAGTAGCGCTACAGAATTTACAAGAAAAAATAAACAAGTTATTTTATCAAGCTCATCATGGAGACTCTGAATAGACAAGCCACTATTCAGGAAGAAATGGAAAAACAATTTTCAAATTTCAAGAAGGATGGAAAAGATCGCAAGTCGGTGGAATATATGGAAAAGCGAATCGATGCTTTAGACCAGTACTGGATAGAATTCAGGAAAAATCACGACGTTCTGCTAAATGTCTTGGCATCCGATCATGAATACTTCATTGGCAATAAATTAGAACGAACTCGTGACTTTTACTACAAAACAAGAACGTTGTATCAAACGACTCTAGCGGACCTTGTAAAATCCTCAGCACGGACACAGCAAGGTGGGACAGGGCCGCACTCAGGCACGAGTGGGGAGGCCAAGCATGAACAAGGTGCAGGCACCCACTTAGGAACAATAGGTAGTCAACAACCAAGTACAAGCACCTACAATCCTAATTTATCTCAAGGTAACCATACTAAAATAGATGAGTTGCTCAAAAAACAATCAAGCAACTTTAGAGCGTTTTTAAGAACTCTTGAGAGCATCGATGTAGAAGAACTCAAGGAGAAATGGGAGTACGAAGATGCTTTAACTTCTGTCAAAGCTCGTTGGAAGATTGTAGATAACTTACATTGGGAGTTAGACAGTCAGCTGATGGGCTCTAATAGTGAGTACGAAGAAAAATTTACGCAGTATGAACGTAAATTTATTGACATCAAGAAGGCCATAAATAATAAGTTATGGTCAGTGGCCCACCGAGAAAAATCAACACCCCAGTTAGACATCCCGATATTCAGCGGTAACTATCAGCAGTGGGTATCCTTCAAGGATCTTTTCTGTGAAGCTATCCACAACAACCCGTCTCTCTCTCACGCACAAAAGATGCAATTTCTTAAAGGGAAGCTGCGTGGAGAGCCCGAACGTCTCATTCAACATCTGCAGATAAGTTCGGAAAATTATTTAGCAAGCTGGGAGATTTTAAAACATCGCTACAGCAACAAGAAGCTGATCTTCACAGCACACATGAATACCATCATGAATCTTCCTATCATGCATCAACCGTCATCAAACCAAATCAAGCGTCTTCACGACGTCACTAAAGAATGTCTGAATGCTATCAAGAATTTGGGCGTCAAAACAGAAAATTGGGACCCCATGCTCATTCACATATTGTCCCAAAAATTGGATATAGAAACGCACAATGAATATATGACGTCACTCAAGCAACCAAGAGAGCTGCCAAAGCTTAGCGAGTTCCTGGAATTTATGGAAAACAAGTTCACTACCCTAGAGTCATCGCGCCGCAAACAAGAGAGCGGCCAAAAATCAAACTCGAGTACTTCGTCATCATCTTATAGGCAAGAGAAGCCTCATCAAAACAGGAATTATTCAAGCAACAAGGCTATTTCACAAAACAATGAAGGCTCGACATATTCTAAAATAAAATGCCCTATTTGCAACAGCAATGAACATGGAATTTATTATTGCAAGCAGTTCCTAGAATTAACGCCTGTACAGAAAAAACAGACAGTTACGAAATTACATTTATGTTATAATTGTTTATACAATCATAATGGAAAACCTTGTACATCGAACAGCCGATGCCGCGAATGCAACAAGTTTCACAACTCATTATTACATGACGCTTTCATGAAATCTGAGACTTCCACATTAAACACCGCCGCCAGCAGCGCTGCAGCAAGTACGAGCGAGACAAAAACAAAACAGGTGCACGTGGCCCAGCAAGAAGAATGGCACGAAATTTTATTAGCAACGGCTGTAATCAACGTTCAAGGAGTTGATGGCACTTACCAAAAAATGCGTGCACTCATTGATCAAGGTTCGCAAATATCCCTAATTACTGAGAACGCGGCCCAGAGATTAGGTCTACCGAGAGGAAAGTGCAGCGGTACTATTACAGGAATTGGTACCAAAACTACCTTATGTAAAGGAAGGATAAACATTAACTGTTTTTCACTATCAGAAGATTACACTTTCAACACAGACGTTTTTATAATGAGAAACCTAACACGAAATTTACCACACTATACATTTACCAGTCCAACATGGGAGCATCTACAAGACCTTAAACTGGCCGATCCAGAATATAACATTTGTCGCCCTATCGACATACTTTTGGGGGCGGATATTTACTCAATTATTATTTTGGACGGGATACGCAGAGCAAACTCAGGCAACTGGAGCCCGATTGCACAACACACGCGGCTCGGCTGGATCCTTTGCGGCAAGATGCAACAAACAATGCAATGCAATTTAATTCTGAACGATATAGAAGGAATCGAAAAATTTTGGCAAATAGAAGACATAGATATTTCTCAGAATACAGATGAAAGTGAATGTACAAAAACCTACAAAGAAACTACAACAAGATTGAGCGATGGAAGATATCAAGTCAGACTTCCACTGAAGCCCAATATTTCAGAGATCGGCGAATCAAAAAGTAGAGCAATAGCTCAATTTTTTCAAATTGAAAGAAAATTAAGAAAAAATCAAGGCATCGCCGAACAATATAAGTTGTTCATCAAGGAGTACTTAGCGCTCGGTCATATGATATGCGCCGACGACACAACTACGTCACTCGAATATTTTATGCCTCACCATTGCGTAATTCGTGAAGATTCTTTAACAACAGCACTTCGAGTGGTCTTCAACGCATCTCAAAATACATCAAAAGGAACAAGCCTAAATGATTTTATGTACAAAGGACCCAATTTACAAAAGGATCTATTGGAACTTATTTTGAGATGGCGGCAATACAAGATAGCATATACAGCAGACATCGAGAAGATGTTCAGACAAATATGGGTCCACGCCGAAGATCAGCGCTTTCAAAAAATCATATGGCGTGACGAGCAGGCAGATGTACTGCACGAGTATCAACTTACAACGGTCACATACGGCACCAAGGCCGCGCCGTTCCTTGCTATGATGACGTTACGTCAGCTGGCGGAAGACGAAAGGAAAAATTTTCCTGAAGCTGCTAAGATCGTAGAAAACTGTTTCTACACTGATGACCTGCTACACGGGGCTCACACCATAGAGTCAGCAAAAAATATGAAACAAGATTTGATTCAGTTGCTGAAAACGGGAGGTTTCAATCTAAGAAAATGGAGCTCAAATTATCAGGAATTACTACAAGACAGTATGGATTTTAAGAAACAAGAAAACTACATTTTCAAGCTAACAGAATGCACCAAAACACT
The DNA here is from genome assembly GCA_905146925.1 of Autographa gamma. Lineage (NCBI taxonomy): Eukaryota > Metazoa > Arthropoda > Insecta > Lepidoptera > Noctuidae > Autographa > Autographa gamma. Next base: position 8,283,048 of record LR989858.1, read on the forward strand.
TGGCATTCACTGGAAACCTGAGCAAGATGTATTCATTTTTCAATCAAAGTTTGAGCCACCATCGGATCAAGACCAACAATATACAAAACGCAAACTACTTTCTGATATATCAAGATTATTTGACCCGTTGGGCTGGCTCACACCTGTTTCCACAAGACTGAAAATCTTATTTCAACGACTATGGGCAATAGATATGAAATGGGATGACAAGATTCCAGAAGAAATTAATTCAGAATGGATTAAAATAAAACAAGATATGACAAACATTACGAAAATAGAAATTCCACGCTGGCTAGGTACAAAAGTCGTCTCAGATATCGAATTACATGGCTTTTGCGACGCATCGCAAAAAGCGTACGCATGCGTCGTATATTGCAAGTTATACGACGCGGGAAAATCAAGAATTACCCTAGTCGCTGGAAAGTCAAAGTTAGTGTCAAATAACAAACAAGTCTCGCTGCCAAGGTTGGAACTGTGTGGAGCGCATCTTTTATCAAAGTTGATGTTCAAAATCAAGCAATGTTTACATGATCATCGTATAGCTATATATGGCTGGGTGGACTCTACAGCAGTCCTCGGGTGGTTACAAGGAAATCCAGACCGGTGGACAACATTCGTGTCAAATAGAGTTCGTCAAGTTATAAAAGTTATACCACCAAAACATTGGCGTTATATCAAGTCTGCTGAGAACCCAGCTGATTGCGCAAGCCGTGGGCTTACGATGACACAGCTAAATACTCATCCGCTCTGGTGGCGCGGACCCTCATGGCTATCTACGGGGCAACATGTGTTAAAGCAACCACCTACATATACAACATATCAAGAAGAAAAAGTATTGAAACAAGTAAATGTTGCCAACCATGAAGAAAGCTTAATAGAAAATTTGTTACATAAATACAGCTCTTACTCGAAAGTTGTGCGCGTATTATCATGGGTGCGCCGATTTTTAACAAAAAAACATAATAGACATCAAGAAAATTACCTTACATTATCAGAAATACGAGAAGCTAAAGTGGAAATTATCAAGCAAGTACAAAGTAAACAATTTGAAGAAGAAATATCAAGTATCAAACAAAACAAAAAATTATCATCAAAAAGCAAATTGTTAAATCTCACCCCCTACTTGGACCAACAAGGAATTCTACGAGTGGGTGGTAGATTAAGAAATGCTAACATCAGCATGGAAATGAAATATCCAATTATTATTCCATACGACAGTCGATTGACACAATTAATAATTGATGACGCGCACCGACTCACATTTCACGGCGGCACACGCGTTACATTGGCGCTTATCAGGCAAAAATATTGGATTATAAGTGGTAATCGAGCAACAAAAAAGTTTATTCGTCAATGTATTATTTGCAAGAAACAAAATCCTCAGAGACAAATCCAAATCATGGGAGATTTACCAAGTCCCAGGGTCAATCCATCTCGCCCATTTTTACACACTGGAGTCGATTATACAGGACACGTGTACATCAAGGCCAGCAAGGGACGCGGAATAAAAACCATCAAGGGTTACGTGGCGGTATTTGTTTGCATGGTGACAAAAGCTGTCCACTTAGAGTTGGTCTCAGACCTGTCGACTTCAGCGTTCATTGCTGCGCTGCGCAGGCTGGCAGCACGCCGCGGAACACCACGTCACTTATACAGTGACAATGGAAGAAATTTCGTGGGAGCAAGTAGAGTACTACAAGAAGAGTATCAACAAATACAGCAAGTTTTCAATGATAGTTTTATGAAAGAGCTCTGTGACCTGGAAATATCATGGCACTTTAATGCACCTTCTTGGCCGTCTGCTGGCGGATTGTTCGAGGCGGCCGTCAAGAGCTTCAAGTATCATTTTAAAAGAGTAATTGGCGAGCAAAAACTCACTTTTGAAGAATTTTCGACGCTCCTTACTCAAATTGAGGCGTGTATGAATTCAAGACCTTTATGCGCCCTCTCAGAAGACCCAGAAGACCTCGATTATCTAACGCCGTCGCATTTTTTGACCGGGGGTCCCACTCTTACCTTAGTTGACACTGAAAGAGACATGCGAACTCGGTGGCAGCTAACTCAAAAAATTACTCAAGATGTTTGGAAACGTTGGCGCACGGAATACTTAACGCAGCTGACATCAAGAAGTAAATGGAGACGACCGCATGAAAATATCAAGATGAATGATGTAGTTCTTATACATGATGAGAACCTACCTCCAGGCAAGTGGACGATGGGAAGAGTAGTGAAACTGCATCCAGGCCAAGATGGTTTTGTTCGAGTTGTCACGGTAAAAACAAAAAATGGCTACATGCGGCGCCCTGTCATCAAGTTATCAATACTTACTGAGCACGAGGAAGTCCCTGATAATAGACAAAATTATCAAGATAACAAAAAACAGCAAGTACCATTAAAAAGGAGCAAGGTGAGCCTGACGGCCATATGTACTGCTTTACTATTTTTCATGACGTTAATATCGACATCCGATTGCAAGGTCAATACGACGCAATTCAGAGAAAATCAAGGTCTCTATTTCGACAAACTGTCAAACATGAATTTAATCAAGGACGAATGGAAGATAGTTGTGTTTTACGAAATGAAACCCTATTGGCAAGGCACAGAGGCGTTAAAAGCATACACAACATCATTAGAACAAATATGTCCTCATATACATGAACAATGCAACTCATTACTACTCCAATTACGTCACGAGATTACTGAACTTGAGTACTACAATCAGCTGTTCCTGACTAATCAGTTTCGAGAGCGCGGGCCCGGACAGCGCATCCGCAGAGGCCTTATCAACGCTATCGGAAACATAGCAGGGGATTTATTCGGTGTATTAGACGAAAGATTCGCACAGCAGTACAAACGAGATATTGGTTTAATACAAGCGAACCAAAAGCATATAGCAAGTTTATGGCAAAACCAAACTTCATTAATTGAGGCCGAAAACAATATTCTAAAGCGTGCAGAAATCGCCATGAATCAACAACACAAATTATTAAATCAACATATAGTTGCATTAGAAAAGGCTACTAATGTTTTGAAGGAAGATGTACAAAGAAATATGGTTCTTAACAACTTCGCAATTGGAGCCATAATAGCAAGCAAAATGATGAACAACCTACGGACAGTGCAAAATGCATTGTTAGATACAATAACAGATATATATCATGGACGTATCAGTTTACATTTACTGACGCCGGCCCAAATCAGTGATGAACTTAGTACGATATCCAGTCAATTATCAAAGGACGTTGCTTTACCGATCGACAATGTTCATTCAGATCTGAGCAAGATATATGATCTCCTCACAGTTAAAACAAGGATGCTGGAGGACTACGTCATGTTTGAGATAAGGCTACCGCTTATCAGTCGGGATAAGTTCGAGATTTTTAAAGTCATTCCCATACCTAAATATCGAGACGGAAACATGATAACATTGGTTGCAGTATCAGATTACATTTCATTCAATATTAGAAAAGAATCTTACATATCTATGTCTGAAAATGACATAAAACAGTGTTTGATACAGTCAACAACATATTTTTGTCACAGCCGCAAGCCTGAATATCAGATGAAAGAAGGCGACAGTTTATGTCAAATGGGAATATCTGGATGTAAAACAATCATTGAACCATGCAGCAATTACTGGACAGAAAGTTATGCAAGCAATACTTACCTATATTTTTGCTGCAACGTGTGCAACGTACGAACGATATGCACGGAAGACATGAAAGCTCATCAATTGAAAGGCGCTGGACTTATCAACATTGGACAAGGATGTTTATTAAGGACAGACAAGCTCACAATCTACCCCTACAAGGTTCACTCAAGTGAGATCAAGATTGTACCTGATTTATATACACCAACAATCGCACCTATAAATGACATCATAAATATCACGTTACCGCAATGGTCTGATGATAAACAATCGCATAATTATCAAACTTTGTATCAAGAGACAGAACAAATAGGGAACAGGATTCACGCAGTCATGCAAGAAGACCAGGTGTTGGCAGCAGCAGAGGATGTATCATATCATGACATACACCACTACGTGATGATATACGCCATTGTCGGAATATTTGTTATCACAGGAGTAATATTTGGCATTCGTAGGGTACAATGTCGGTGGCAAGTACCGCAAGCAGCTGTAGGAGCCGACTCGTCCACTACTCCTCCGCTGCCGGGCATGCATCGCAGAGCAACGACAAGAAGACATGAGCGGTCTGACAGGATTGAGATGCAAGCATGTTAACGCAACGGGATAGCTCTGTTTTTAAGAATATTTTGGATCTTAATTTTTATTTTTTGTTTGCTTTAATATCAAGATGTTTAGTAATTTTTATCATTTGTCATGTGAACATATTTTTATTAATTTGACTTGTGCGCCACAGCCTCCTCATCTCCCGCCTGGGAATATTATGTACAAAGTACATAAATTTGTTGAATTGCATTCTTTACATGTTCATTACATATTGCAACGTTACATTTTACTTAGTATTCAGTTCTCGATTGACCGTACAAGTGTGCACACAAGTTATTTTAATATCAAGTTTGAATTTAATTAAATTACTTTATTTTCTGCAAATCATCAAGTTTTATTTATCAAGTTTAACTCAATCAAGATTATCAATCTATCAAGACAAGAGCAACAACCCCAACACATGTATAAGTATTAATTTATATTTGCCTCCTCAAAGAATAACATAATCCATTACAAATTCCCACGAAACCACTTTAGTGATTTAACCGTAGGACTCGGATCATTTACCAAGTACTGTATCTACAGTGTGTAGTACAATATGACAAAGTTCACCACATAATTCTAACATTACACCAACATTTCTAACAAAACGCATTCTCTACCTAATCTGCAACAGTTAGACAATAAATTAAAACGAATGTTTATTACACGAGCACTTCACACAATGTATACATGGCCGATTCGCGCATCCCTTATCAAGATCGCACCGAGTTTTATGGGTCTAATCGCGGCCACCGCAAATAGGGCCCGGGTGGGTAATTTTCTAACCTGACCGATTATAGGATTACGGCTAATTAGCTATTACCGATATATTGTGACTTACAACGCAATTTCGTACGGTTATTCAAGTATTGTTTGTTTTTTTTTTGGGGAGAAAGTTTTTGGATTTTTTTGATGTCATCATTTTTGGGATAGTTATACGTAGTACCTTACGTGTAAAACTTTTTATTATTGACGAACAATAATTACAGATGTCTAGGTACATGATAATTTATTGAATTTAGTTTCTAAGGAAATTACTAGGCTGAAATGAAACTAAGCACCTGACTAACATCAGATTTTCCTGTGTTGAGTCACTTTTCATAAATAAATTTACCTTGAACGTGTAAACCTCAGATAAACGAGAAATGTTAAAATATGCAATATTTAAAAAAAGGATAGATAAGTCATGTGTTGCAACACACTGAACAACCGTTAAAGGTTCAATTTACAAACAAAATCCAAGTTCACTTCCATAAGACATATAAACTAAATGTCAAAGAAAAAAAGCTCTTTAATTAATACTTCGATGAAATTATTTTAGATATCTACAGACGGATAAGCACTTAGTGCGTAGGACGGTAAGCCACCCTTATAAAATTGATAAGCTACTTACAAGAGATCGATTTCGCATTTTATGGCTGCTCCTTATTTATCGAGAACGTATAAATCTTTTAAATTATTACTTACTGATTTTTCTAGACCAGCGGGTAAGAAATAAATTTTGTATTTTTTTTTTAAATGAATTTATTGTTGAATTATAATCGAATCATAATGTATATTGACGACATGAATAAAGTTACAATAAAACTTCATCAAAACAATAATTAAAACAAACTTCGAGATTCTAAAGATAGTAGACTTTCTAAACTCTGCAAATGATATCTTTGACTTTGAGAGTAACAAAGTCAAACTTTTCCTAAACAATTTAAGGTTTTCGAGGCGACTATGGGCGCCATCTTGCTTTAACTTTTTGCACGTAGTACTGCAGCAAACCGAGAGATGGCGCTGATCAATACTCTCGGGACCTAGATACGAACCCTGTTTCAGTGGGGACCGTCCTGAAGCAGAACGCTACGACTTGAGAAAGGGAGAGAGCAATTCTCAAGGCTCGGTGTTTAGGGACATTTCGTGTTCTGTTCCAATTTTCCTTTTTGTTACAGCAGTGGGTGTGTTCAGAGGCGGCCAATGGGAACGACTTCTCTTGGTCCGACCACACCTACCCAGTTTTCGATGCCTACTGGGAGTTGGATGAAAAAAATTGTTGGAAATAGGTAATTTTGAACGTCGTTCGCCAGTGACGTAATTGCGAATTTATGGTCCGACGAATTACCCTGTTGATATTGCAAGTTGATTGAAATGGAATTTTAAATTATATTTTCGTAAAAGCATTAAGTGTTTATGGAGTTTCGGTCGTTGTGCCTACGTAATTACGAAATTTTATATCGCAATCGCACGAAACTGGGTTTTAAAAGGCGTATTCGTTTCACTCTTGTTTTAGTAGTAAAACAAACGAACCATTATCTTCTCTTCAAAAGATTCTACCTTTTGTTTTTTTTTGCTCTTAACATAACATTGTCAACTATTTCTCCTTACGACACACATAAAGCTAAGTATACAACGCATAAAACTAGGAAGACACGTGCGGTATGCAAAAGATATATTGATGGATAAGCGCCGTGTCCCTGGGAATACGGCGGTCTCTACACGGCTTAGCACTTCTAGGGGGAGCCGCGACTTTCAAGCGAGTTTATACAAAATGGCTTTTTAGTGGCAGTTTTGAATAGTGGCTGTTTTGAAAGTTCGAAGTGTGATGGAATGGACGTCAAGGGTTTTGGTAAAAGGTTTGTTTTAGAGGATCAGGTTTTTCAATTAGGGTCAGCCGTTGGTCAGGGATTTTGTGCGAGTATTTTTCAACTAAATATGTAAATATATGTTGTGTTTTGTCCCGTCGGTATAATAAAGGTGATATATCAAAACCTATGTTCTACATTTTTGATAGTATTGCCGGTAAATATGCAAACGAATTACGTACTTAGGGACTTGAATCTTTCTATTAAAAGTATGGGCCTTACAAATTACACTTGTTATATAAAGTCATGTCCACAAAATATATCAAAAATATAATCGTATCCAAATTGCAGTACAACAATGAAGCCACACAAACGAATAATATCCCAAAACATTTCTTCTGAATACCCTTTAACGAGCAATCATAATTCTATCACATTTGTTACATTCCCTACCCCTTTCGCCATAAAACCATGTGTTCTACCAATTACCACCAACGCTGCACTACAATGCGAACGACGAGTGATATTTGACAACCAATAAATTTAATTTCCAACTATACTATTGTGTTTTCATTTGTGTTCAATGTTCGATGAAATAAAGATGTTTAGCGATTTAGGGTGGTGCGAATTTACTGATGTTCCGTGATTATAGTAAATTGTTTTCGTTGCTGTCGTTTGTAGAATGGTTTGAAATCAATAAAGGTTTGTAATGGACGAATTATAATGCTCGGGGTTTTCAAATGCTAACATTCTGTTTAATACTGTAACCTATGGACATTTATCAAACTACTCTCGTGTAGATCTCCTTTTAATCTTATTACCTATTTATATTATACTGAATTAAACCTGTTTATATAATATCAGTTTATGTGTAAGGTCTATGTCCGTATTTAGTGCACCGACAAAACTAGTCAAAAAAGAGAAAATCATCGCGCGGATAAAATAACTCTTTATCCCTCAAAATTTAGCGATTTAAAAAAGTAAACATATACAGATTTCTTTTTAATACATTTCCGTACATTAAAACACTTTTTTCACTCTCAAAAAGGAAGGGAAGGTGCGAGCACGTATTCAGGTATCATTAATATCTCGTTGCATGTAATGACGGAAGACAGGCGGAATACACGCGTCCAAATTGAAATTCTTTCGCGTAAACAAACTCACTTATGAGATTTATTCCCCCTGAACATTTCTGAGGTGTTTCGGAATTTATTTATCGTGTTAAATTGACGGTGTCTTGTTTTTTAAAGTAATCCAAGAGGATTTGTGTAGATTCCTAATGTGTTTTTGAGATTTTCTTAAATACTATAATTTTATACTGAAGGTAGTAGTATATTTAGTAAGTGTGTGTTATTATTTAAAAAATAACAGTATTTAGGTATTCCCTTTCTGAGCCAATGTTAATCGTCGTATTACTGAAACACTTTACTTCACGCCCTTGTACTAAAATGTAGAGCAGTATAAAATATTAAGTGTATGTGGTAGTTCAATTTAAAAAAGAAAACATATTTGGTTTCTTGCACTGATGTTTTCGATACTTATTTGTGTCTTCTATTTTGTCAATTTCAACACAGAATAACTTACATTAAACTCACATTGTTACTTTTAAATAAAATATACCTACTTAATCGAATAACAAGAATTCCACCCCATACAGAATTTCGCTTATTTAAAAAACGTCAAGTTTATTCGTTCAGCTTTACACCTCTTTGTGAATTCAATTTATTACGGTTCGCAAATGAGACGAGACAGGTCTTTCAGGCAATACGGCGATGGGAATGACAATTTCAATCAAAATAGCTTAGTACTACCATTTCTTATGTTCTTGACAAATGAAAGACGAATAGAAAATTAAATAATAATACAACTTGTATTTAAATCACAAGAATGGGATACAGGTGTTACTGCATAATTATCTTTTATTCACCTTTACACTACAGTTATTATACACAATTTTAGTTCAAGATAATTTAGTCTTGTTTACTGAATGCGATAAATACTAAAGTAATCGTATCGTAAACACTTTCAAAACGGAATATTTTTCGGTGAAATATGATTGAGAAACATTTACCTATCGTTTAGTATTAATCTGCTGTGTAAATACATTATTATCTCGTACCAAAATGACTTTAAAATTACCCTAGTATTTCTGTATAACTATTCAATTACATTACAATAGTTCTAACTCTATCTAATCCCGTGTATCTCCGGTCCATTGCGTCTACATAAACATCTTATTGTACAATTACAAACGACATTGGTATAGCAGAACAATTCGTCAATGTGCCATGACTTTGTAGCAGATGTATTGCATTACAACTTCATTTTGTACAGTCGTTATCAGCTGGGGTTGTTTTGCGGGTGTTTTGGGGTAGATTTGTGTGGATGTGGTGGTGGGATTGTTATTAGATGGGTAATAGATAAAAGTGTAACGAAAATTAAATGGTCATAAGATGTTTTACTCTGTAGGTACGCGAGTATTCCTCTTTTGATGTAGTATTTGCGGTTTGTGTAGTTTAGGTACTACCTAAGTAAGTAATGACGGTATAACAAAGCTAAATATTTCTCAGCTTACGCGCTTATTGCGTATTCGGGTACACAGAAATTATGAATCTTTTAAAGAAATAATAATGTTGGTTATTTTAATTATATGCACATCAGTGATAGATGTAAATAACATTTAATGTTAAATCAAGATCAGTTACAGACTCATTTTAAGTGTAAAAGATAATATTTTCTATTAAAAAATCAGAAGCAGGCTTATCCACCCTAAAACAGCACCCCACCGGCGCGCACGCACCGCTCCAAAGCTGTGTAAAGTACGAAATAATTTCACGCATCACATGACCCCGCTGCGTATAATGACCCCAGTTCCCGACGTCCCGATGTCCCGGACAAAACAAACAGTGCCTAATAAGGGAATGAATTACTTCCCCAGAAGAATCCTTTCGGAAAGAAATTGCTTCGCTTGAAGGAAGTTAATGTGTGTGTTAAGGGAATTCGTAGCGAGGTTGGATGATACATATTTTTTTGGTTGATTATTAGGATGTAGCGTTTTGTATGTGATTAAATACTTAAATCGTAACTAACGACACTCTATATGTAAATAAGAAATATTTTTCTCGCCGTCTCTGTAAAAATATAATGCAAAATAATAGGTGTCAAATAATAGTTAGAAGTATTAGATAATTCTAATAATTGGATCATCGATAAAGGAGTTAACAAGGATCTCGATTTTAATTTTGCGCTGCAGTATATCTTAATTACATATTTCTCTCATTAGTTTCGCTTATTGTCAACTGAAAGCAAACTACTCATACACATAGCGTAAAAAATAAAGGGGTAAACACCAATCTGCGACAGAGCCAACAAACTTCAATCCACATTGTAGGAATAGATCAAACAATCCCACCGCAATCACACCGCGCTGGCTCCATAGATTGTGTTGACAAAACCAATGAACATTCTTAATTATTTGCCCTGTTCGTGTAAACAATGACCTCAAACAAAACCATTATTACATGACCCGACTTTACCCAATCTTAGCTCAGTATAGAGGCCTTAATAAAATGGTTTTAAAACTATTGTTTGACAGCGTTTGGGGTCTGTCTCAATTAAAAATATTGCTAACAAGACAAACAGTTGTCGCCTCAGTTTTTGGATTTTAATTGGCTATTTGGATAGAGATTTTTAGATAATAGTGTGTGGTGACAATTGTGAGTTTTATGTTCCATATGCCACATAGATTTTATTCTGTTAAACCATGATAGGAAAGTATGGTGTTTTGATTGAGTGAGTTTTATTTTTACACCTTTTAGTTTATTTACGCGATGTTAATTTTCGCAAATCTTATCTTGAAATACTGGAGCTGTAGATAACTAAAGAAGACCGTATTAATTAACAGTAGGTAGGTACTTGTGTCATGTATTCTTAAGTTCCAGGTCAATGTCGTCCTTTTGTATTGCAGCCTAATATTTAGGCATAGTAACACTAATAAAATATATTTTCTGAGACCTTGGAATTTGAGATGTTAAGGGTTTAGTTTCCTACATATGTAACGAAGAAACTCCTAACTTAACTTTTTTTATACTGATTTACTTGACCGCTGTAGTCATAAATATAAACACAAAAGTAGCTCTACTATGTCTGCCGATTCTACTAATCATATAATGTTTGTAGTATCGATAAGCTTAGTCAACCCCACAGAATGTCTATATTTCTTATAATAGAGCACTGTTCAAACATTGTAAAATAATAAAGGCGGTCGTCCTATTATTTACCAGTAAAGTAGCACTCAATTTGGGTGAAGGGCCCAGTGACCATGCGCCATGTGCTTTAAAATGGGGAAGATTTAGTGATGTATGTTAATAAAGAGGCCGTGTCGATATCGATATATTGTTTGCTTGGGTACCTACGGAAAATGAATCGAAAAGTTTATGTTTGTTCACAGTACAAACGACTTAAATGTATGTAATGCATTGCGGGTTATGAATAAGTTTCAATAATATGTACTAATTTAATGGATATTTTAAATTTAAAAGTGTGTCCGTGTCATTATCATTCGTATAAATGATAAGTTTTGATTCACAGAGGTAACTTGACTGTTTTGTTTATTTCTTCGTTCAATATGCAAACAATTTTTGAGGCATGCATATTGCATAGCTTCTTTAGAACACGTTTGAAACTTAAAAATATTAAATTATTAAAACCAATATTTATCGATACAACTTATACACATCACTTGGAACTTCACCCTAATTTTTTGATCTGACGGGACATCTAAATATTTAAAAAGCTCTTATGCCATAATTACGTTGATTTATTGCCCTAGTTTTATACTATTATTTACATTGCACAATATTTAATTTTTTATCTTATAAGTTGCTTGCGGTAGATAGACATGGATTGCATAGCCCGGAGTAAATATGTTTTACATAGCATGATAACTCACGACAAATCATTTCAGTTCAAAACATTGATTGAAATTAGGTACATGCAATGATAAATATTTTATTAAAAGTCAGACCATTGGTGAAATGCCGTAAAAAGGGAAACAAAGGTCTAGCCAACAATTGGGTACGCACTATGGTAGGTTCTTAAACTCAAAGAAAGTCATTATTAATTCACAAACGGTTAGGTTCACCATTTTTATCCTAATATTTGGGCAATTATATATCGATTGAGTTGCAAAGCTATTAAAACTAAAAACAGTTATACGTGTAAAATGACGTCACTAAGGGCAACACTGACCGTCTTTGTAACATTTGGGTTTCCAACATTATCAGTTCAGTTGCAGGGCATTGTGTTATCTGTGGCAACATCTCAGGGGTCGCAAATTGGTCAGCTTGGTCTTTGGGGCAGCCCTGGTGTCAAGATGAAAGCTCGTTTTATTATGAGAAGGGTCACCCGCTAATGACTTTAGTGGTTTTTGGATTAAATACGGATGTAGTGGAGTTGTGTTTGCTTGATTTATATGTTCATAAATAGTACTTAGTTGATTTAAAATAGCAATACTTATGCCATTTTCAAGTATTTTTCCCATCTATATGTCGTATACTTACTAATCACATGGAATGCTTTATAGCGGCCTAATTTTTTGGTAGAAAAATATATATATTTCATCAAATTCAGTCCCTTCTTCTTTTCATGTACATGAGCACAATGTTATATACCTTATCTTGTTTGCAACTTTACTATTAGAGACCAGCTAGCTTAGACGCATAAGCAATTTAGACAAATCAGTCCGTTATTTTCAACCCTAAACCTACTGATTGCATAAAAGAAAAGCATTCCAGAAGTTTCCATAAAACAAAATCAAACGTTTACAAAAATTCAGGCAAAACATTACAAATAAATATGAGAATGACATTGTTTCCGTCGGCCGTCAAGTGTGACGGGAATGCATAATCAATCAGTAATTCTGTGTCGCAGCCCTGTGACGTGACAATCACATGGGATTTGAATTCCGAACAAAGATTTTCGAATCTTTATGGCGTTCGTTTGAAATGCGTGAGCAAGTAGGGGTTGAAAATTTAGGTTCACTTATTTCTGGAGTATTTTATTTTAATTCAAAATAATTTTTACCATGAATTGCTATTTGAATATTTAAAACGTCTGAAATCGCCCTGTATAATACCTACGTATTAGAGGCTCTGAAGATAAGTTTTTTTCACGATTAAGTATGGTTACCATCGGAGTAGAACCCAAGAAATTATGTGAAATACCTTTTTCGGATTATTCAGAATATATGCTGACAGTACTGTACCGTTGGACGTGATTAAAAAGTTAAGGTAATTTAAGCCTAGCTCCATACAACACATTTCTCTCTAAATAAAAAATAAAACATGATCGAAACACCGTCAAACCGTTTCATCCAGTTCATCCTTAGATCACACAAACCTCGATATTTAAAGGGGAATCACAAAGAAATGCTCACAATGAATGAATTTTAATTTTAAAAGCTTTCGTTCTTCGGAATCCTGGTTACCCAGGGGACAGTGGCGGTGATTATTGATGTTTTGACAAGTCGTTTACTATTAATTATGATAATGGATGGGATGCCAAGAAAGGTGTGGCTATTGGGAATCGTTGCTACTGTGTTGTGGCTGGATTTTTTATGTTATAAATCTTTACATGCCGTTATGAAATGCAGACTTCTCAAGAAATGTCAACTTAGAATAAGAATCCTCAAAGTAACAGTAGAGTAAAAATATGTAGATTTATCTAAAATTGAGTTTAATATGAATTAAATATAGTTTAAAAATAAATTTTCATTTTTCTACCTAAAATGTATGATATGTTATTTATATGCAATTCGTTTGCCATAAACTAACGCACATAGGCATCAACAAGCTAAGTAACTGTTAAAACCTAAATACCAGTTAAATAAAATGTTTTGCAATATTAAGAAAAGGATTACTGAAGCATAATATCATAAGCTCCACGATATTCTCAGAGACGAATGCGTTCACACAAAACTTACAAGCGTGGAGGCGTAATAACACGAAAGTAGCAACTCATTTTATACCAGTAAAGTGAGCGTATTGCGTTACCAACATAATATATACCTTACTCAATCAAAAACCACTCTTATTGCATTAATATAAGGGCGGTATAAACTGTTTAGATATGATGGTAAGTGTAAGCGCACGTCATAACCTCTAAACGAAATTGGGGAAAGCGTGTGAGATAAATCACGTTACAGATGTTGCTGTTTATACAGGGATACTGACTGAGATATTATAGAAAAGTAAATATATGTATTGATTGTTGAATAATAAAAAATAGGAAAATGTATAAATTGATTTATAATCCGTTTAATCCTAAAGAAAGAATGATAAAATTGATTTATTTATGCCAGTCAAAAACAAGTAAATAGAAGAACGAATTAGTTCAGTCAAACTTGCTTGTACTTTCGTTATCACAATAAAATGATAGAGCGTACTGAAACAGGCCTTCGGAATAAAGAACTAAGCTTCCTTAACCTAAGTTTAAATCATAAACAATAGGTGTTTAAAACAATTTTGCAGAACAGTGGCTAAATAACGCGTTACCATGGAACCAAAAGTCAAAGTAATAAAACCATACTGAAGGTATAATCTTTTATCGAGTATAGAAGCCATAACAGTAGCCATGTATGGTCATCGTCCGCCAATCCCGCTGCCCTGATTGGTCGAATTTCCCACGAGGCACGCGACTCGTCTCTACTTCTTAATTTCTTGCTTCGAATAATTCTTGTCTTGTGTCAGCGGTCTCTTTGAAACTGGTTAAAGTAAGCAACAGTTTGTAAGTTAGTTTATTGGCGTTAAATGGAGAGTGTTTTAAAGGGTTTTTAATTTATCATTTAATATACAAACGGAATTCGCTACTAATCTGCCTATAATCGTCCCACTACTGGACACAGGCCTCTTTCCATATAGATAGTAGATCTATAAACTACTTTTTTTTTTAATTTGGAAAGGTCTTATAAAATTACATGTTTTAATTCTGGATCGTCTATTTCAAGTGTGGCCATGAAGTATAAAGAATAATACATACAGTATAATCTACGTAATACGTATAATACCTATATATCTACCTAAGAACTCTATCAAGAAATGAGAGTGCACTTATAAATCAACATTTATCACCACATCACTACACCAAACCACAGCAAGACCACTGATCCGGAAGACTGAGCCACAACAAACAAATGAACGCGTGGAAGATGGCTATTATGATCTAGGGTTAGATGTTATAGTGCTTGTGGTGCTAATGGATTGAATGATACTTCAGCGCGTCTGAATGTTTTGGGGTTAGTCTTTTATGTACTAGTTACTACACGATAAAGATATTGAGCGTTGTGTAGAAAAGTAATTTGTACATTAGTTATGTGATGAAAAATGCACACTGGTAAGTAATTGTAAATTTTTTAGAGATTGCTAAATTTATTGGAAAATAAATTTGAATGTGCAAAGAAATATGGTTCAATGTTTAAAAAAAAAAGATCCATAATATCGCAGCCGTAAAACATAATTATGTTTTTATATAATGCCTTTATATTTCACTCGTAGTTAAGTAAGCCTTATGTATCATACTAAACCTGCATCGATACATACATATCTATCTATTTATATACCATATATTTTTTATATAATGCCTTTATATTTGCCTCGTAGTTAATTAAGCCTTATATATCAGAAAAAACAAGCACCATTACATCTATTTATAGTAACGTGTATATGTACAAAGTAATATTATTTATGCCCACAATGGTATTCTTCTATTGTGTATTATTACGGAAGCCGTCCACGACGATGATGGATCGCGACCACCGAATCACATGAGATTTGATCCTACCCTTATAACGCGGTACAAGAAATGTAGAATAGAAACTTTGTTGTTTATCGATGCGTGACATTTGGCCCAAGCTCTACAATTTTTAAGATGTAAGAACAGTGGCGGAATTTTATAATACATATCTGTGCCTTCAGATTACATTTGCAATTTAGTTAATCAGTGACAGTAGATTAGAAATTGTATTACAGTGTTGCATAAAAAAAAATTAAAAGGCATCTATCTGCCACTGACACTAAAAGTTATACTTATTACATAAAACATTTATTCATCACATTTAAACGGGGAAGACACTAACACCTGAAACACAGTTTTTACTAGTGCAGAGGTTAGAGAATTCTATATTGTAATTGTTCATTTATGTCAATAAAGATTATTATTATTACAAAAGAAAAAAAAAACATAACTTCTACATTTGATAAATGATTTTCATTGCCATTATATTTAATGTCAATCTTATGAGCACGAAATTCGAAAATTCTGATCCTCAATTTTTCCCCTATTCGTGTACCCCATAGCACGGACCTTATACATTAACATTCGTAATATCCTGTGGGTTCCGTATAAATATTTGACAACGCGACTGTCTTATGCTTAATTTATTTTGACAAATCATCTTTAGCGAAAAAAGGTGTGTTTGCTGAGGTGGGCCGGATAAAATGGAGGCAAGGTTGTTTAAAGTGGATGGGGATTCGGTGGTTACTAATGTTTATACAGGAAAACTGAAGCGGCGGTTTCTTATTAAGAATATTGAAGTATGATGTAGATAATTATTATATATAATGAAGTAATTTGACGAGAATATTAAGTCATGAAAAATTTACGTATAGTAATTCTGCATTCATTGAATTTTATTTCGTTAAATTTCGATAGACAATAATATGTTATCCGTCGTAAACAAAAAAATTGTTACCAAATGTTGCTTAATACTTACATTGTGCAAAATAACCACATATGGGTTGATATTCATTAAGTGTATAGTGTTTTACATTATATATTTTTGTCGTTAGGTTTGCTACAACGCATGATTTCATCAATCTATAAAATATTTACAAGTTATAAGTAAGTATCCAAATAATATTGACCCTTACCAATAACATCAAATATCTTCCAAAAAACCTTTCAAACCTTTATGAATAACTAGTGAGACAATAAACAAAGTTAACTCGTGGCCGCTCATGCAAATATTGGGCGAGCAGATAGTTCTCCAAGTTAAATAAGTAAGCCGCGAGCAAATCCCTGAAGGTCGCGACATCCGACATTCGGTGAGCCTTTATTTTACCTTCCATCTAACCAGACAGATACGGGGTGGAACTATTTTGGAATTGTCATATTTCACTGTTATATTGGTCTATTAAAGGAAATAATACCAAGTGTAAATGGATTCCTCAGTAAAATGGGTGGAAAAATGAGTTGTTGAAAATGAGTTTTGTCAGCCATTCACAAGTTTAGATATAAATGTTCCCTCTAGATTAGAAACCTTATGCATAGTTTGTATTTAAATAAATAAAAATAATAAAATAATCCAGCCTTTAAACGTCCCACTGCTGGGCACAGGCCTCTTCCTATATAGAGAAGGCATGAGCATTGATCACCACGCTTGCTCACTGCGGATTGGCGATTTCAGATCCCAATTTTGGAATCCAGGTATTTAAATATCTAAGAAAAATATTTTTCTATTATTTATTCTACGATAATGAAATCGAAAACATACGTTGTTATGAAATTCCTGAATCATTGTATAGTCATATCATGAAGTCCTGAATTACACTGCTTATCTTTATTGTAACGAAAACACAGGGAGTAAAGAACCGACGATTTCAAAAAAATAAAATTATTGAAATAAATATTTCGTTTAAATCGTCCAACTACAAATATTTCATCATCCTATATGCACGCGAGCCGGTACCCATTTGACATAGCTTCATAATATATGAGACGAGTTAACAAGCATGTAGTTACCGGCTACCTCAGATGGCGGCATTCCCTCGGGATTAACAAGGACTAGTGCAGAAATAACCTGCCTTTATAATATCACTAATTAACTTTATGAAATGTTGTCAGTCGGAATGTCAAAGGGTTCGTTGGGCATCGATGGTTTCGGGTAACCTACAATTAGACACAAAGAAGAAGGTAATATTGACAATTGCTGTTTTTTGGAATATAAATAAGTATAACTGGGTAGTACTGGTAGTATTTCCTAAACAATGTAATGATGATGCTAGCCGTTAATTTTTATGAAGCTTACTTAAGCGTTAGTCCTATAAAATCAAAATGAATGTGTAAAACATGTGTGTATTGTCAGGTACGCCAGCTATACTCTATACTATAAATAGACAATAAAAAAGTATTTCTTAACAGTCAATAACCATGAAACAAAATAATATTCAAAGTACCCTGCTGCTGCAGTTCAGACGATATTCAAAAGCGACTCAAATATCGAATATGACGATAATCGTATAAATATCTAATTTGGTTCCTATCTCAATAGTCCCAGTCTCGTCTTCAATGTATAAGATACTTTATCTATATCGGACCTCGATGGCAATTATGTGGGGACGAAAATGTCACTTCTTTAATATTTCAGAAGGGTTAGTTTGGGGACCGGGGGCTTTTAATTTCAAATTGCGATTGGAAATTGTTTGAACCTTTTTGATACGATTCGGTTGGTTCGAAGTTTAATTGTTTGTATGGTTATGATTCAATTCTGTTGTTGGGAAACGTCTATTGGGAATTAAATGTAGATCTGTAATTGTTACGTTAGTAATCAAAATATTGGCTCACTAAAATACTGAAATGTCTCCCCTATTTTCAGGTTCTCTGAATGAACTTAACTTTATCATAAAGCCACAATTTCTGAACCTTTAATTGCAATTCCTTATATATACTCTTGATACATGCCTAAAGAAACAAATTGCTATCCCGTTTATTTGCTTGTATGGTTCACCAGTAAATTTTGTAGCACAACGGCATTTAAGTCGTAACAAACATTAAAACTAATTAATACATCCTTAACATGTTTATCTTGAAAATTAATGGCAATTTACGAAGTGGTCAGGTAGTTCCGAAGTCCTGACCGAAACTAATCTGTCTCCCTAATTGTGTTAGCGACAACTTTGATCCCTCCCTCCCTCAGGATATGATCCGACAAGAAATTATATTAGTTATAGTTGGCTTCGCTATTAAAGGGCGAATTTTGTTGGTAGCCCTGTTGCCTATGTGTAGTAATAATGTGTGTGTGCTGGGTAGGCAGTTTTGTGGTGTTTCGCGTGAGTGATTGATTGTACTCTAATATTTGTTTTATAATGTACACAGTATCAGGGATTTTTGTTAAGGAGAGAATAGGCGGTAATCATTAATTTGATTATGTAACATTCCATACGCCTCGTACGACTATATACTGCCTCGTTGGCCTTGTGGTCCTAAGCGTGACTGCTACGCTAGAGCACTTTTGTTCGATTCCCAAGTCGACCAAGGTGTTATTGGGTTTTTCTATGAAATTCTCAGTAGCAGGTCGGAGTTTGGATTTGTGCCCGGTTTGTGGCAATTGGCTCGGTCCCTATTACATGGGACCTAAACGTACCGGTGAACTGTGGGTGTACATTGGTACACCTCTGCCCAAACCTTCGGGGAAATAGGCGTGATGGTAAGTTATGTTATGTTTAATATTCAATTAGTTACATTTTTTTATTTTATTCGTTATATGGACTACATCCTTGATTATTCCTTTTTATTACCTTAATATATTCATGAGTGTAAAATATTCTGTTAAGATAGGAATAAACAAATCCACATTGATTCACGACATAAAAAGAAGATTTTATAACATTTAGTAGGTAGCAGTAAATTATTACTGCTCTTTATATACACGCTGTAAAAAAAGGTTATGTATTCTAAATAACATTTCAAAATTTTATCAAATTCGTTTATATATACCAAAACGATACCCCAAAATAACACAATTTCCGTAACAACCAACACTGCACCGAAAAGGCCGCGACAATTTTTTAAACCAGAAAATTATGCATGAAGCAATGTTATTCAATGAGGTGTACAAATTCCTCCCTACATCTTCTTGAATATTTAAAATACCGATGTCTCGGTATCCTGAAAATTCATTACAACGCCGAGTAAAAATGCCACCCTCTTTGTTTAAACGGAAAATCACAATAAACTTGTTCATGTAATGGCCTATGCATTTTGAGGAGGCTGGTAACATTGTAAACCGTTTTATTTATTATTTTAATCTTTGTTGTGTTTTGCGTTAGAATGGTAAATGGTGGGAGTGAAAGTCCCGTCATATATATCTTTAAAACTATCTAGGTACGTACTACGGGAATCTTGTAATTCGTATTATTCGTTTATATAAAACCTTTTAAACCAATAACACTTTTTCAATTAAAAATATCAAAAATTAAAGACCAGATTGTTGAATCGCAGGTCTGTGAAGTCATTGCAAAGCCGAACATAAATAGTATCTCAGAAAATCCTAATAAATTGCTATATAAACTTTGTATTCTTCTTTAAAAAAAAAACTCGCTTCAAACCAAAATAGCTTCTGCCAAACATCAACAAACAAATGAAAATTCGATTCCGGAAACAAAAGATTGTCGTTTAGACATTTCAAATAGCCATATATTATAAAGCAAAATATAAAGCAATGCAAAACGGATTAATCTAATCTTCTCGGACTGTCCCAGGGCTAACTTCGGGCAGACTGTCTGGCCGGTCCCTAAAGACTCGCCCGCTCTGATATTAGAATGTCTCCAATCATTACTATTGCCTTAGATATAGATGTGTTTTGATTAATGGTATTACAGTTAAATGTGGTTTTATTTATTGTTTGTTTGTGGGCTCCATTCAGCAGAAATTATTCAGTGGTGCTTGTGAAATAATGCGTAATACAAGGTACATCTTTAGTGTATCAGTTATTTCAGTCATTCACTTTACAGAAACATAACGAGTTCAATGTGAAAATTGGATTCTGAAACATTACACGAAATGATATGAGTATTCTCCTTTATGATTGTCAAATTAAGCAGGTAACTGAATTTGTTAACAGAACAAAATTTAACCCATATCACATTTACCTTAGTTAAGGACCCCTTTAGTGAGCCGTAAAGCATATCAATTTGCCGCATTTATTGGCAAATCAAGCGAAACTTGCCAATTTTGTGGCTTTATAGTACAAAATTTTGGACACAACCTTCATATAGTTTTATTGAAACCCATGGGATCATTACCGTCATCCGATGGTAATGATACAAAGCAGTATGGCTCATTAAATATTATTGAATCAAATTGCCGAACATAGTTTTAATGTGTTCAGTTTTGTGTAAAATGTAATGAGATAGAAAAGAGGAGAGCTGTTTTTGGATTTATTGAGTGATGTCAATATAAAAACTGTAAATTTATTTATATCTAGAGTTGTATTAAAGAAGGAATTTTAATCTGTATACAAGTGTTCACTCCATATAAGTGGAAATTTCTGTGTCCAAAGCCGGTAAGCTTCGAATTGGATCGCTTGTATAATTCCGAGGCAATATCTTTGACAAAGCCGGTAAGCATCGTATTGCAGCTTGTACCCATTATTCCCGAATAAATATTTGCGAAAATTTAAAATTACCCGCTTCACCGTGGGAGTCCAGTATCGCAAATTCACGTTGACATAATCACATAAATAAGAATAAAACACATTACTCGTAAATAGCAATGTTTATCCCCATAATGAGACAATAAATAAGTTCGATAAAGTTCGCCTCCGTTATTATTTACCGCGCAATTCGCGACAAATGGAACGTATTGTCGCGATTGGCGGGAATTTGTCGCTGATATTTATGGCTGTTATGGTCTTTGAACTATGAATATTGGAGGTGGCAATATCTGGTTTCAGTGGCAATATAAATTCATAAGTAAAAGTGATTACATCATTACTTTTTTATTTAATAAAAAAAGTTATATACTGCAAAAATATATAGAATATTATTTCAATTGGCCCTTTCGTTGTCTTCGTCAAAAAGTTTACCTTTACTTGACGTCTTGAAAAACTCAATAAATACCCATTTCTATAAGGAAGACAGATATAAGGTATAACTTATAACAAGAGAAATAAGCATCACCAATGTACACCTGTACTACTATGTTATTTAAATTCTATTGTGTACACAAAATAAAAATAAATAAATTATAAAAAATGCCACATCCATAATTAATTTGCATGTAACTCGTAAACAGACAATATTGCATACAATTTATGCGTGGGTAATTAAACGTATCATGTTAATTGCGACCCTACAATATTGATGTTTTTGTTTATAAGTATTTATTGTTAAGAATGTACTTACATTTTAAATGAGCTTAATTTATTTTCACAAACATGTTATACATAAGTTTAAAATCAACTAGAGCTATGGCTTTGGTTTATTGTTGAGCTTTAGTTAGCATTGACAAATGAAATTGTAAATAATAAAAATAATACATTGATAAAATGAGCGTGTTCAGTGTAGTGTGAACGTTTACGATGAAATAAGACATATTCGTATAACTTATTCCTATATTTACAGTTTTACAGAATTCTTTAGATTATGACTTCGATACAGACGATGGACTTAAAATAATGTTTAATTACATTTCTTAACTATTACTTACTTCCTAGTTACAATAAAGTAATAGCAATTTACACACACCTGAAACCAAAAGCAACTAAACGCCTACATCTATGAAACAGTTTCACAAAAACTCAGAAGAAGGGTAATTTATCTGAAAAAGTTGAGACAAGGGTATAAATCGGTGAGCTCAAACGTTTTTCGGTTAAACAAATGCGGGTAGATATAAATTAGCTGAAGACTGACGAGGGTTACTTTGACACGTGGACATACGTACCTTTTACAGTGTTTTGTACTTTAAATGTTATCGTAGATAAATAGGTAAGGCTGATAAATTGATCACTCATATTCAAATTCATTTCCTTCATAAAAAAGTAAAGGCACAGATTATTTAATAGTATAAACGTAAGTATAGTAATGATTTGAATTTAATGATGTGGGTCTGTAGTATAGTTAGGGCCTGTAAAACGAAATGAGGAGATACATTTATTAATTTTAAATTATACAATTAACTGTCTAGAGATCCGTTGTAAGTTAGACCTTAAAAATCCGACCTACTTAGGTTTGCCCTCACGAAATTACAAATTTTGGGTCTTTGAAAATTTCATTGCTGATTAGTCACATAAAATTAAAAAACCAAACAAGTCATTGATCTTTCTTCTAAACAAATAATCGCACTACTCAATCAAAATAATAGTTTTTCCATACATTTCTCATACATACAACAGTTATAGTATTAACAAGGGCAACCGTTCGATTTGGAAAGCTGTGTATAATCTAATTACTGCGAACAAGCGTCCTGTCAGACATGACATGTCATGACTAGGCATAACGTGGAGTTGCCCTTGCCCAACTATTAAGGACTATAGTGGAAAGTAATTTTTTGTAGTTCATTTCTCTTTTTTTAGGAAAGTGTATTAGAATAACTAGAGTTTTAAATAAGAATTATATAAGGTACATTTCCCGATTCCAACTTATATACAATTTAATTCAACGATCCAAATAAATCGCGGATTTTATTTAATCTGAAGAAAAATTTCTTTGGATCCTTTTTCATCCATTTTTTCCTTCATTCAAAGTGGTTTTTCTAAAGATTCCTTTATAAATCTGCTGAAATAGACATGAAACAGACTAGTAAAATCTTAAGCCTGTACTTTACAACAGACGTCTGTCGAAACTTTC
This sequence comes from Autographa gamma, assembly GCA_905146925.1. Lineage (NCBI taxonomy): Eukaryota > Metazoa > Arthropoda > Insecta > Lepidoptera > Noctuidae > Autographa > Autographa gamma. The sequence goes on from LR989858.1 coordinate 8,306,477, forward strand.
AGTCTTAAAGTCCCTACCACTATATAAAACCTCCAATAATATCTATCCAAAACAAACTAGTAAATAGAAATAGTTGGGACTTATCCCTTACAGTGCGACCGCAGTAAATACATAACTAGTGACTACAATTGGCGACATTGACGTTCTGCCACCGGACAAACGTTGCCCCAACATTTATTACAGAACTGGGAATGGAATGGAGAGGAGTTAGTATACAGAATATTAGTATGTTACTGTACTCAACTGTACTGTACTGTATATTGTGTTCAAACCATTCTGCAAGACTTGTATTATAACTTAGGTATGATTTACAGCAACATTTGTGTATTTTTCTCTAAGCTTTATATTGTAACTTGTTTTTCTAATTCAAGAATTTTATCTGACAGATAAAATTCTTGAATTCAGACTGACGGGTGCAGAGAGTTTTTAAAATAAAATAAATTATTATATAACTAAATGGAACACGTAATGAAACCCTACAGAAGCTGTAAAATGACATTTTAAGAGCATACTCAGTGAGAATCACATAAATATCTACTAGATAACGGAGCAGGAATTAGTTTTTAGATAAAATATGATTTTCTTTTGCGTGTTAAAGATGAGTATTTAGCTTAATCCCAGTTTATAACATCAATTTGATACAGCAATACCACCAACGCCACTGACAATATTTTAAACCTATATATAATAATAGCTCATCTTCTCTTCATCTTTCCCTGTTCCAGTGACGTCTGCATACATCACGCCGCGCACGCCATTATTCTAATTGGTCACAAATTATGCCTGATCGGGTTAGCTTAGTTTAGCTGGGGACCGCACGTAATTCAGTTTAATTATTGCACACGATTTACTGCTCTTTATTGATTATTCTATTGTTGTTTTATTGTTTTTCATCGATTTACTGTAAGCTGAAGTAAAAAAAATAGTTCTAGTAAGGTTTATGTATTCACAGTGTCACAATATTAGTAATACGAGTATCTAGGCTATTAAGTGATAAATATGAAAGTGCTTGTAAATATTTAAGCAAATATTGTAATTGAAATAAGAACAACAATCATTGAGAAAGGATTATTTAAAAATGGCGCTCTAATTGTTTTCCTAGTTTTGGAAGATAAATTGCGTTACTAACAAACACAGTCATATTTGATGTAACTTTCAAACCCACACAATTGCATTAATTTAACAGTTTTCACACAAAATAAATAAATGGAAATCAAGTATAAACGTATACAAAATAATGAATCTAATTTAAAATAAATAAAATCCTTCATATTCCGTCTAACAAAAAGGTACAGTCACATTAACATAACACGGAAATCCCATAAACACACGGCATTTGTTTTAACACCCTTTTGCGTAAGCGACATAGAATTGACAAAGTTCCCCTTCACGATGTCTGCGCATAATCAGTATTTGTTTATAAATATGATTTGTTTACTTTGCATGAATTTAAGAGAACAAATAACTTTAACTACCTACAAAAACAATTAATGAATAAAATAAAGCTGTTTAGTGAACGAATAATTATATTTCTATCTGCATCGATTAAAACAAAAAAAGTACTTTATTATATTCCTGTAAAAAGATCAATAATTTGCTTATTGGAAACAGAATCATCTACTTAGCCTTTTCCCAAGCTATGTTAACGACGGCTTATAGTCTAATCATACTATTATTCACAGAAAATTGTGTTTTTTTACTGTGCTATAAAGGCCTTTAAATCGACAGCAAAAGCATAGTTTTCAAAATAAATTTAGTTTGAAGTGAAATTTAACACTTACATAATTTGTGAAGTAAGACTTCCTCTTAAATTATTTGTATAATCTCCACTAGGTTCAAGACAAAACAATTGTATCCTTTTCATTACAATAATCAATATTAATAATAATTAATTTAACCTACGAGTCCTACTTACACGATGAAAAATGTTACCTAAAAGCGCCATGGTATTATAATTATAATTAAATGGCTCTGTAGCGTCGTATTAATTTAAATAAAGTCACCTATGTTAATTACAATGGTATTAACCCTTCCCTAGTTAATGCGATGTCAACGTTATTTATTGATGTTTAGTTTTAGATGTACCGTGTACACATATATTTTAATTAAGTTATACATTTATACCTAACCATGGAAAGAAGTGAGGAGTATCATTTGTTTTTTTTGACAGTTGGGCTAATTTATTCTTCTTGACGATTAGTAAATTATTATTATTATTATTATTTAAAGCCTGAACTGTCCCACTGCAGGACAAAGGCGATTAGTAAAATCCTTAAACTTTTGTTTTGTTATTAATGTTTCTTTCATTAAGGAGCAGCAGAATGTGTTGTTTAATTCATTAATTCATCGACCTACTTTAAATACTTATGTAATGTTATAAATTATGTTATTTTTATTCTATATTTTAAGTAGCAAAGGAAAATAAGTTTAAAGTGTGTTTTTGCTGTCCATACTCATTAATAAGTATTAATATAGAAAGGGTGTGTGGTCTTCTTATCTTATTTAGTTATTTTATCTACGACTTCTTGTCACGCCACAAAAAGCTGATAATGGAAAAACACTTTATCAGTATTTTTATGAAAATCAGATCTAGACTTTGAAATGCATTTTACTTGCATGATGACTTTTATTATGTGCATTTTTTTAATATAACCCTTTGTTATTTTTTTGAGAACTATTTGATATCCACAACCTACAAGTAAAATCACCAACCAATTCTAATGTAAACAAAATCCTTCTCCAAAAAACCGTACAAAATACCCCAAAACGCGCGAACCCGCGGCCAAGGCATGTTTTATTCAAATTTACTTACATTTATACTAACGCAAGCGACCTTTGCCACGGAATTGTATTCCCCTGCCAGACCATACATCTTCTTCACGCGAGCAACGTACTTATTTATTTCCGCAACGAACAAGGGGGCATCATGTTTTGTTGTGGACCGCAAAACGTTATGTAATGAAAATACGCTTTTTAAGGAATATAAGGTTTCAGAGAAAAATCCTACAGTTTCAATACCAACTTCTATCGATAATGCACTGAAAACTTTGGGCCCTAAATAATAATATAATATTCCTGGACAATTCACACACGGTAATCTGATCCCAAGCTAAGCTCTAAGAGAGCTTGTGTTATGGTAACCAGACAACTGATAAACATACTTATATATTTCTAAATACATATATAATAGAGATAAATTACACCCAAATATTTCTTATTTATTTACTCTTTGGATGTTCTTGTATTATTTACTAAGTATTGGTTACCGTTATCTTAATATAACTATAATGCGATTGTTGATGATTTGATTAAAAAAAAAAAGGTTGTTTAATAAGATGATACAATTCTATTTTGAAGTCCAGATTTTGGAATTACAAGATAAATCAGAATTACAGCATTTTTACCCTACTGAAATCGATCACAACATGTAACTCACCTGATTTTTCCGCATCAACAAAAATCATGCAGCATAACATAGACGATAAATAATACTGGTTGTCTTATAAATTATTATCGTGTTAGCTCACTGCTCATTTGCTGACGAAGTTAAAACCCCCAGGGGATTCAGCCAATCACGGCGCGAGAACTTGTTATGGGAAAAGTATGATCCAGAAAGTTCCGTAATGTAATGAAGTGTGGCGTAGATTGTTTTATATCTGGAGCGTAGAATATGTGGAGAATGGAGCTAAAATAATTAGAATTTTACCTTTATTACATACACGTATATTACAGTTAGATCGAGCTTAATTAATTCTAAATTAATCACAAGATTTTGGACTTACTTTGTCACAAACGTTACTAACTTCCGGATGTAAACCCATTAAATTCATGTACTTGTATTTTCAATGTTCAAGAAAAATATATTTTAAATCATCATGACATACTTATATAGATATTCACGTTTCAAGAATATTACAGATAAGAAATACGTACTATTTAACAAATTAGCTAAACAAAACAAGAAAAAATATCAATATCAACCAGAAACAACGCAATTAACATCCCAAGAAATCCTTTCAATCAATATTTAATACCACTCTAGAAAGGTGCAAAAAGGACTTGATATTATAAACAAAAGAAAAACAAATAAACTGAGGAAAGGCGATGCATCATCTAGTTATTAGAGACGAGTTTCCGACGCGCTGATGGTGACAATTTTTCAACGAGAAGTGGGAACGGAACAATTCCTGATTAATCCTACGGTGAGATTATTGAAGCCATTGTGTGTAGTCGGTATAAACGGTCTTGATACTTTTACTATTTTTTTCATTTGTAGCTAAGAATGTTATGTCTAGATAGACTTTTCATTGGGCTGGCACTAGATGAAAAATTATTTAACTTATAAAATTTACTTTGTTGAGAACTAACCTAGACGAGTATAAGTGTAATATGTTATTTTTGGAGCATGGCATTGGCATGCATCAAAATCTCTGCGAACTGTTCTTAATAAAATAAACGTACTATGTAGATATTTTAGAGAGTGATAGAATTTACTTTATTGACTCGTGTATATTATCGTAAAACAGTATGGATTTTTTTTAGCAGGTGCTTAGGAAAGTAGAAAACCAGGACCGATGTGAATTTCACTCTAAAATAAAAGTAGAGAAGTTAACTATGGTAAGGATCAAAACTGGCCCATCCACATATAATATCACGCCAATACTTACCATAGAACTGGTGCATTAATATTTTGGTTGAGTTTTTCACCGTCAATTCCCGGGAGCAGCAATGGGGGGAAGTTATTACGACGGTATCGCTCCGTCTCAATAAATTACAGGAGATGAGAGGGAACATTAACTAATTACCGACACCGATACCTGCAATATTATAGACTACAGGTATTTGTTGGTGCTGTAGAAGGTTTTTCTCCGGTGGGACCTGGTAATTATTTCGTTGGCACAGTTTGGACGGTAAACAATGCAGACTGAGGTCAGAAATTTGTGGTTTCTATTTTCCGTCGTAGGTGTTGTAAAGCCGTTTAAATACTGTGGTTACATCTCCATATTATTTAAAATTCCTAAATATGAGTGCCCGTTTAGTCTCTTATTTAAGTAAATTTGGTAATTTAACTATAATTGTGACTTTTCGTGTATGATTATGCCATGATTATAATTATATGAAAATAATCGACGGACTACAGTATTTTTATGTTAAGTGGAAGTAAACAAAGGAACCACATTTAGACTCTCGTACCCTTTGAAGAAAATTGAAAAATAAAACATCTAGCAAACAGCAGCAACTCAAAAACATCAACATAGAACAACAACTTCGAATTCAGAAAAAGTGTTCCCAATTACAGCAAAATCACATCGAGTTGGCACAACTTAAACACAAAGAACCAACTCGTTCCCTCATTGTTGCGCCAAATGCAAATCCAGACATTTTACCCCGTGCCCGGCGTATGTTTAATTCACGGGATGCAGGTAACAATCGCGAAACACCGGTAACAGTTGTAAGTGTAAACGAAGAGGGAAGCACGAAAATTTTTCCCGGGAAAAGTAAAAAACACAACAAAGTGAAACTCAGCCTTCCTTATTTCCCCTGGCGATGGCCCGCCGACGTTCCCAGTTTCGCCAGGAAATGGGAAATATTGCGATAAGGCGCATTATAGATTAAACACGTCTCGCGTCTTTAATGTGTTTTACGGTGATCAAGTGGCTTAGATAAAAAGCCTTAAAAAGTTGTAATGATGTTCCGTATGTAAATAATAGGTGCGATAAGGATATTCATATGCAAACGGCTCTTATTGTGTTCCGATGTTTAATATACTAAATGTGAACAACAAAAGCTATTTATGGAGTATGTTTGTTTTTCTTCTGCAATGTTTTGGTTCCAACAGGTATCACCCTTTTTATCAGTGACTTAAGAATTAATGGTTATAAAATTCTATTTAAAGGCTTCAACAATGTTGTAGGAAGGGAACGATTTGAAACGGTGTTTGGACTGCAAAAGCTTACTAATATATGTTAAGACTAAAGCAAAAATAATAATAATCCAGCTTATCCAAGTCCCACTGCTGGGCACAGGCCTCTTCCCATATAGAGAAGGCACGAGCATTGATCACCACGCTTGCTCTCTGCGGATTAGCGATGTCAGATCCCAAATTTTGGAATCCAGGTTTCCTCGCGACGTAGAGGTAAGCAACTAAAAATATCTAGACTTTTTGAACATAAGAACAGACGGTAAACTTGATTAATAGATTTTTTCCAATAGTTATCAATTTATGTTTACATATTAAAATGCAGTTTTTCTTCGCCGGTTAATAATCAATGGGATTTTTATCATCCCGAACAAACTATTTTGGCATTAATCATTCAGCTACTTATACAAAAAGCTACCAGGATAACATAATTACCCTCAGTAAAACCACATCAGTTAATCCGTAATTTTTCTCATGTAACACCCACACGAGTGCGTGCAAGTAATCGGTATTAGATCAAAATTTAAAGCCACGCACATGGTGGCAACTCGGATTACGCTGGTTTTAGTGCACCCTTATGTTGTGTGTGTAGTGTAGGGTAGTGTTACAGTTGGAGTTTATTTCGTGCTGTATTGCAATAAAACAAGCAATGAAGAAAATAATTATCTTTTCTGTGTGAGATGTTTTTTAACACTGAAATGTAAAAATAAAAAACATTTTTTTTTAAGTTTGTTTGGTCTGTTACAACTACTAAGTTTTCAGTAAATAGTTTCAATTTTTACAAAGTAACACAACAAATAGAATATTTTATATTTTTGTTCTAAATAATTACAAAACCAAAAAATAAAAGTAAAATATCTGCTCTACTCTAAAATAATTCAAGGGGCAACTCCAGCTTAACTCACCCAAACCAAATGAACAGTCAATAGGCAAGTGTAACACAAGTAGGAGCGCATATGGTAACACTAATTCCACACACTGCTAGGGGTTGAAATAAAATAAAAACCAAATTAGGGGAAGATGACGCAACACACCCCTTCGATTTTTGATAAATTCCATTATACGCTTATATCTCGATGCATTACCTACTTAGCTGATGTATGTCTCTCTTTATTTATTCATGAGATAGCATGATTATCAGTTTACTAAAAAATAAGTATGTAAATCCATTATTATTACCATGTAACAAAATGTAAGATCATTGCACTACAAATCAATAGGCAGCTAAGTAAATTTTCACGTATCAGGTGCAGTCTTTGGTGCAATTTTGGAAGTAGTAATCAGTACTCCATAAAATGAAAAAGTCACTAGTCAAATATAGTGTCATCTATGAAAAATATACGTCACCATGCCATCTCTCAAAATTGTGACGTTTTTGGAAACCAACATCAATTGGCGCAAGGTCGATTGACCACAGAATAAAAGGTACTATGAAAATCGGCTGAATCGTAACGAAATTAGAAATTGAGTTATTGTACTGAAGACAAAAAGAAAAACTTTTTCATCTGAAAGAGAATTAAAGCTATAAAAATTAAAAATAACAGTAAAAGATAGTATCGTGAACACTTGGACTTACGCATATTTTCAAGCACCTAATAACTAACACCAACATATCAAAAATGGTATCGATTACTCGGGGCCACATGTTACCCAATTTGCACAGTACAAGAATCACCCGCTGTGCTGAATAAATTATTTAGCGAACGCCCCTACTATCAAAATCATTATCCCTAACAAAAGGTACTTGATTATATAAGTTATTATAACTGACTACTAAGCTATTTTTGTTTATGATACATCTCGATATTTTATGATAATTGGTCCAACAAGTGTTGCTTTGTTGGATACCATGATTCTGAGAGTTAGTGAGTGAATGTTGTACGATTTTGTTTCTGGACTTATAAAATTTAATTGTTATTTTCCCAACGAGCGAAATAATAAACTATTTTGTTCAGAAAATTCCGATTTCAATTTCATAACACAACGAAAAATTACTTTAAAAAAATTCTGATCATCTTCGTGAAACCTTTTGGTCAAAATGAATAAGAAACTTGTAGTATAAATAGGATATACGTAAATTGTTTGGTCAAATTGAAACGTCATTTTTACAAATATTTATACAACTGTTACTATGCGTCACGTTAGTTTTGGCGTTTAGGATAAATTTTTGTACTTGCTATCGCCTGAGGTTACTACTGCTTGAGTTTCCATTCCCGATGGTTTTATAGTCATTTTGTAATTCGGTGCTGAGATTATCTAACGAATTGGGAGATCATCAGTTTTATATACCTACAGGGTATTTACTAAATATACACCTGTGACTACGCTGACTCTCTCTCACGTCTTTTCAGTTTTTTTTCTTTTTTCAATCGGATATCGATACCTAACAACGCTCTACGGATCGGACAGGGTTTTCTTAACACCCTGTATAGAAGAATAGATTATATCGCTGGGTGTATCGTTTCATGTCCATCCTAGACATAGGTACACTAAACACAAATCAATATCTAGTAACAACGAGATGTACATCCGTACAACCGGCAATCAGTCGCGGCGTTCCCATATAATGAATCCCGAAGGAATGATCCGTCCGTGCAACAATCGTGACTTAACTCTTGATCAATTCCCAATACGTTGTAGCGGACAGTGTGATTTATTGTGTTAGACCTATGTTATGTATGGGAGGAGAAGGTGTAAACAGTGGTAGGTACATACCTGTATAGCAACCTATTGTTTACACATGCAGGTCCAATCCAAAAAGCTTCGGTTGTACAAAATTGAAATGGCTATCCAGATTTCATTAAAATTCACCTACTATGCCATGTACATGACCTTTTTTTCTGAGTTTCTTCTCTTAGAACTTCTCCTAGAACCTGAACAACAAAATTCTTTTCGTACAGATCTAGCCTATAAAATCTCTGTTTCCTTTTTGCTAAGGTATCAGAGTCACAATTATAACTTTGTTGCTCACAAGTATTTGGTTTGAGTGACTTTCCTTTGCTACACCAAATGACTGTTAAGGAGAAATTCACGTAAAAGGGGTAATTCTTCTCCCCTCTTAAATTCACAAAAAAAAAACGAAAAATACAAAAAATAGCAAAGCTTTTAACTTCGAATTTCCGTGTAATTAATAAAAAAGTCTGGTCCATTAACGGGGATATCGATCTACATCTTGTAACAAGTTGATCCTAACAACCCTCTAGCGGATAAGCCAATAACGCAAAAAACAGGGGCTGGCTACTAAATGAGCCGTCTCTTGTTTCCAGTGAATATTTATGAGACGAATAATAGTGGAATATTTTCGTTATATTTTGTTAGGTTTAATGGCAAGATTGGTCGACTCATTTTCGAGACAAGATACAAAAAGAAGTCACCCTTGAGTAAATACATAATGGTTTCATTTTAAGTTGGAACACTCTTGGCTCCATTTTGGACGTTTGCTCTGATATTTGCGACACAGTTTACCAACTGTCTTATCTTTTAATACACAGTTAAGTGTCGGACTACATTTTTGCAATCATATGAGAGTGTAATACTAGAGAACGCATTTCCAAAAAGTACCAAACTATTCACTTAAGCCGGAGATACAGAAATAGACATCAAAAACTCCGAAACTAATAATAATCAACTGCATCAAAATGTAACAAAACCACAAGAGTGCGGAACTGCTTCACAGATAACAAAACTTATAATATATTCAGCGTTACTCCAACTTACGTATTAGCATATGGCAGCGAGTTCTCAGTACAATAAAGCAATTATAACTGTCATATTTCACCCGCGTCGTATTTACATTTATATTGGAGCGATCTGCCGCATCCATGCAATGCCGAGTAGGATTGAGTTCGTTATTTTGGACGGAAACTTTCACTAGGAGGATGTTTTGATAGCTACATTTGCAATCCAGAATACAACCTAAGTTTCGTTTTATTTTCGATCGTATAAGGTACAAAATTATAAAATTGTAATTCATCTTAATCTTCCGAATAGTCGTTTTGTAAAATATGTAGAAGGTTATCGTCACGTTATAACAAGATTGTAGCCCGTTGAGAAACTTTAAGTAAACATGACGAATGCTACAGAGTTACTACGCAGTGCTACGAGAAACAAAACCGTCTTCGTAGCGCCGTAGGAGTGTTATGTGTGCTTATCTCATAATCGCCTAACGAGGATGGCTTTTATGTAAAATTTTCTTACTTTCCGATAAATTTATGTGTATATGTTATGTTGCGTATAAACTACGATCCTAGACAGAACTATTAAAAAACATTCATTAACATTGGTATGACCAGGTACATTTGTATTGGAAACTCTAAAAAATATTACACAATTATATTAAGCTGCAATAAAGTTGTCTGCCTCAGATTTAATCGAATAGCCTTTACAATTTTCTCATAAATCCTTCAAAAGCAAATCTACTAACAGTCTGAAACGTCGACATCCATATAATATTTACCTCTCAATACTACCTATTCGTATCCACTATTCGAAAGGATAAAATAAAGTCAGCGACATATGCGTATTTGCAATTCGGTCCACGGAGGCTGCACTCTTCCTGATTCCATTTGGGAATAACTCTGTCGCCACAAACTCACAAATCAGGACTTTCATTATAACGTTACGTACTCTTGTACGTGTGTTTGTTAGTTTGTATTGATATGAGAGAAGGCTTTGATCAATATTGCGACGAATATGAAAATTTGTTCTGGTTTTACTGAAGTATATTTTTATGGCCTTAAACAGAGTCTGAGTTTACATAACAGCAAGATTCTTTTCTGTATACAATTTAAAGAAAAAAGATAGAAAACTTCGGTTCTTAAATGTTTGAAGATTAGTTATTACAAAAATGTGTACTTAAATTTTGGTAAGTTACAACTTTTTCTTATCAAAAGTCACTGTACATGAAATGACAAACTAAACAAAGGGACATCTATTTTAAACCGAAAAGAAGCAGGTGCCTTCAATTCAACTTCTAACCGCCAATAAAACTTGAAATCCCATGATAAAATAAAAATTCACGACATGTACCGTCCAAATAAATAACATTGACAGTGTCCAAAATAGCTATTTCACTGTCCGTGTGGGGGCACGTTTTTATCCCATTATTGTTTCTGAGAAATTGTAACAGTTTTGACGAGTGACCCGGCCGTTTTTCTTCGGTCGCTAGTCGGCCGGAATGAAAAATTTTCAAGTTGGTCCCCTCTGGTCCCAGGAGTGCCGTAAAACTCGGACGGCTGGTCCGGCAGACCGCCACCGGACAATTTGTCATATTCATATGTTAACGTGTCCGTCTTTTCTTGCAAAAAGTGGATAACTTAATTCCGAGAGGCGGTGGTACGGTTATTCGATTTGCGGACATTCAAATTTCATGTCTTGTTATGGTAATGCAGGTGTTGTCTCGCCTGAGGCTGCGTTTTACTTTGTTTTCCGAGTGGATTTTTGATGTCTTGAATCTGTTTTGGTTTGTGTTTATGGGACATGTTTGGTTTTGTTTTTTTAGGTACTTACGAAAATAAATAATGATTTAGTTTAATGCCTTGAATTAAACGCCCGTAGATTATTGAGTTGAATTATGTACCGATTTTTTTCAAACATGTATCTCAATAATTTCTTGCTTTATTGAATGTTCGCATACAATTGTTAGATAATTATAATTTACGTCATACTATTTCTTCGTTAGTTATGGCAATTGATTTTACGTACATGTCAAAAAGTAAGAAAATGTTTACGATACAATAACATCATTCTTATTCCTAATTTCGAACCAAAACATACACACAGTAGGGTGACCACACCGCACAGGCGCCAATATCAATAACCTCCAGCAATTGATGACTTGTCCGATTTGTTTCGGCCAATCGTTTCTCACCAGCTTTACGATATACGTGTCCCGACTTGACGCGCATGTGGATACCCTAATATAAACGTGTTTAAGAAAATATTCCTAAAAGGATTGCCTAATTTATTTATGCTAGAGAAATGTAAGTTAGGCCGTAAATCGCAGTTGTAATGTTAGGATAAATAAGTTATTATTTAAGAACATATTATATTCTAGGTATACCTGTACGCATACTAACTGGGGTAATCTTTCGTATTATATAATGAGGTTTCATTTGTATAATATGGAACATAATAAAATGATGTCTTTCTCAGCAAGTCAAATATGTATGAAAATAACATGACATTTTTATTCCAAACATCACACCTGAATCAAAAACTACACGTAAACCCAGCGGGATCCACTCTAAAATCCATTACACACTAATCATTTAATTAACTCATTAGCATACATAATTACCCTTCATTATTCCTGCACCATCATTCTAGAGGTAAAGTAAACAGAATTTTTGTCACCATGTCTAATAAAATTAACGGCGAGAGCTGATAGCGGGAAGAAGACTACTAACTTATGACGTGCGGTCACGCGATGTCGTCACACTAATGACAGAATAATAAATTATGACGTAATAACTTATTATAATGTGCTCTACCCTTAGAGGATACATAAGAAACTAGAGTGAGCTTCGGAGTTTGAACGTAAGCACTAGTGTGAACTGGTTTTGTCGTGAATTATGTATGAAGATGGAGATTGCCGTTTTAAAAAATCTATCTAAAACACTAATATTATCCAATGTCAAAACCATAGATATTTTCGTATATAAGTTTCTCGTTGCGCAAAAATTTACATAAATCAGTTAACAAATGTACCAGATACAGACTAAAAACTGCTCTCGCTTGGCACAAGGCGAAACTAGCGATAGTAGCAGTCTATGTATATGTTTAGGCTATGGTTCTACCTTATAAAGTGGGAGGGGTAAGTGGACTTATTTAGCGAATTTAGTAATTAAATGTTCGTGTTTTTCGGTAAGTAATGAAGGGTTAATTTTTGATAACGGGTGAGTTATTGGTCATAGATGTGGGTTAGGTGATGTCAGTTTTTAATAAAATGTAATAGTAATTAAATAAGTAGGTGGTTGCGTTAAGTACGTAATTTATTAAGTAATTATGCTATTAACTTCTGTCGTGAACATAATACCTTCAATATTAATTTCGATAAAAAGGATACAATTTTTATTTAATTGTGCTTGATTTTCGCTTTTTCATATTAACCAGAAAAGAAGAAGCAGACCCAAAAGAAAAATTAATAATCTTTTAGAGAAGAATAAATGACAAGACATGTTTTTGTAACCTAGGTATAGGTACGATATGATTTAATGTCAACGTATATTTTTTTAACAAAGCAAATGTTTTTGCTTTTTACAGAATGTGTGTGTTTTGTTTTACAACATGATATGCTGCACTTTCTAGAGGTAAGGACAACACAACGTAATTCCATTATGAGCCCAATAAAATGCGCTGTAACAAGGGTATAAATTCAAATAGTTTATTGTAGTTTAGTAAACAAACGTGCGTACTATCTGCCTACTTAGTATGCACCCTTAGGGAGGCTCAACTTGTATAAAATAGTTAATTTTTAATTACAATTTTATTACTCACTCGCATCCCATCCAATTACCGAAAGAAATGTGCGACGCCCAAAGCAAGTTGAAATTAGAATGGGACGATTTTTTCTGTTTATTACATGCATGAACTGCAATGTTTTATTAAAAAAAAATGAAGGTATACAAAAGTTTTGTCAGTCCAAATCACTTTTAAACTTTTACAAAACCTTAGTTTTCACAATACAGCATGCCTAAAAGAAAAACTTCTTTTTGCAGTCAACATCAAGATTACTGACAATTTATTTACATTCCTTGTTCAATAATAAAGTTTTTAATTTCCACTTAAATTCGGTGTTGTGTGATTAAGGTTATTAGAATCTCATTCAATTATTATGTAAAGCTAAACAAGACACGTAAACTTAGTAAATAATAGTAGTAGTAATATTTTTTATTGTATATCTGAATGGACGAGGCCTTTAGTTGCATATTATTTATTTCTAAAACATATCCGTTATAGGTACCGAATTTGATTCGATTCAAACATTGGTAAGATGAATAACGTTGTATTATTTGATATATCAAATTCACGTAACATTCAAGATGCACGTCTCACTACAATAATTCTCGAAATAGGTCGTGTCGAAAAAACCCTTTGAAATTCGAGTCGCGAACCACCACAGGATGGAAATCTGTATTCCCCATGCTTTCACCCGATACGCATACGATATGCGTTATCTGTTAATGCCACTTGGGATCAAAACGAGTAGTGCTTTTTACTCAAAGGCTACACTTTTTTGAGTAAACAGAATCTATTTTTTTCGGTTTCGTTGACGTAATGTTGTATCTGTAAATAAGTGTGTAGAGACGCTATTTCTGAAGATGGAATTCAAGATGCTATCCGTCAATGTTCTGAGTTTCGTAGATATGTTTTTAAAACAGTACTAACGGAAAATAAAAATTAGTATTTTTTTCTTTTATTTCAGTTTCTAGAACACAATTTAAATTAAACATTGACCATCTAAGCGATAATATACATTTATTTAATAAGTCTTAACAACTCAAACATAACAAAGCTCTCCTTTTACTTCAGCTATACGGCAGTGTCAACGCCGACGGCCGTCGGTAAAGTGTTCCAAATACTTAACCTGGGGCTTAATTACCATAATGTACAAACTTATCTAATCTAAAATAGTTAATACTTAGAAAGAAAATACAGGAATCGAATAAACAATCTAATTTTTAAAAACTCTCAAATAGCCATTTAGTTTTCCATTAAACTCAAGAAAGCATTATCACAAACACATTTCCTCACATAAATCTCAAAATAATTCTGAAAAACACAGCGGAACAGGGTTTAAAACATACAAATGCACTTGAAACAGCGTTACCATTTATCAGTCAATAAATATGATAAAAAGTATTATTGGGGTGTATATGCGTCCGTCGGGAAACCCGAGCTGTTATTGTTTTTATTTTGTACCCTTTACGAATGTAAGCGGGAATGTATTTTATTGAAATGATGTTTGATATAAAGATTTATTGCAAATGTTTGTGTGGTGAATTTTTTGTTTGGTGATTTTCCCTTTGTTTGTACACGATGCTTTTAGGTTTCATAAATTTTGCCTTCTGTTTTAGATACATTATGTTATGACAGTTAGTTTTTTATTAAATGTGAAGAACATTAACAGTCTTTCAGCAACTACATAATCTCCATCTTTAACTATTGCTTTTATGATATAAACACAAATAAGCGTAATACTAATAATACCGCTGGGGACACATAACAGCCAAAAATAAAAAAGAAAAGACATAATATTTTTGTATTTCACATTCGGCATCTGATGCTGATAAAACCACGAGTCAGAGTAAAATAGGTACCTACTACCGTGGAAGTTTTAATAGCCAAACACAGTATTCAATCCGAACAGAATGAACCCCATAACAATTTTCCAATCATCGGTTTCACCCTACCAATAACGAAGCTACTAATTTTTCAGGCAAACAAAACGGGCCAATATTGTCGCCAATAGTGACGTCATTATTAGGGTAAACGTCCCCGTCACCCGCCTTATTTACTTATTGTAAACTCACATGACAGGTGCCTTAATGGGCGGAATGACATGGCGGGTGTGCCGACGGTGGTGACCAAGAGTAAGGAAATACGAACGGGTAATAGATAGGCATTGCTATGAAGATTAGGGGAAAATACTTCGTGTACTTATATCTTAAAAAATAGCCTGGCTTATCTTAATATAGTCTTAGTAACAAGTCTTAGTATTATCTTAGTAACAAAAAATTTTATTTACTCATGGAAACTTCACTGTTGTCTTTATCTTTTAAAATTCATAATACTCTTAAAAAACTCTTCCCTAAATGACTCAAAACCGGAAAGGCAAAAACTTTGCCTGTTAACCTCTAAAAAGAATAGATTTTTACAAAAACAGGGTGCAGTTTCAGATAATCAATAAAATTAGGTATAAAACTGTACTTACCTCTATCTGCTTCATAATCTATGGTAGAACGCTGAACGGGGACCTCCTGGGAAATCGGCTGTTGCTCGCTAGTTACGGTAGGTGCAGGCGCGCCAACTACCTGTAAACGTAATTAATTAATTATCGATTTTCACTTACCTCTATTATATACTGTTCATTGGTATATTTATTGTTGGCTGTTAAATTTTGGCACGTAAATAGGTTAATAGGCGGTTTTTATTCGGTAGCGTGTTTATTACTTACAATGTAGTTTCAAATACAAAATTATTGTGCGGTAGAAAAATGAGGACGCTGTAAGACAAAAACATCTATAATTTTAAACTTTGAAAATAGCAAAACTTCAATACCAAAAGAAGCTAAAGGTTAAATTATCAAACATTTATTTAATTTCATATTTGAATCCACTACTAGAAAGTAAACATCAGTAGCTCTTATTCAGAAAATATATTCAAGATCTTTACATATGAAAATCTATCTATAATACTAACACTAAGCTAAATCCTAAAATAACAAAACCTAAACTTAAAAATACCTTTCCAACTTAATCACTAAACACAACAATACAACACCCAATAAAACCAACAATAGCGAAACAATTTACATTTAAACACGAGACAAACAAGAGAATCCTCAATTCTATTCACAGCTCTTACTTGCAACCTAAAACCTGCAGCGTCTGTAAGTGCCAGCAACGGGGACAGTTACCCTATCTCTACGAACCGATAATGGAGCGTGAACTCTCCAGGCGATCTGTCTGTCTCGAAATGTCTTTCGATACAGCTTAATATGTAACTGTGAATATTGTTTGTATTGGATAATACACGAATATGTTTTAGTGAAGTTTGGACTTAAAGGATTGTTAGAAATGTTCATTTGGTTTTAGGAATTAAATTTTATGTTTTAGTTGTGGTTTTGATGTGAGTTTCTATTTAGTAATTTAGACTCATAATTTTGTTATGTACCGAGGATGTTCAAAACGTCGTTGATTGAATGGACTTAACAGAACTGTTGCAAAGTGTTGTAAATTGTACAATACATTAAAATCCTAAAAAGCTAAGTAACCCTTTAAGTAATTCATGTTGGTTCTTCCTAACATATTAGAGAAAAATACCAAAACAAGCGGTCAACAAAAAATTAAGCATTCATAGAAAAATCCACAGCTACATTCGCCACCAAATTTAAATATTTCCACCATACATGACCACATAAAAATCTGACCGGTCTCCTCAATAGGAATTCGGTACATTAACCGACCATAAGACGTTCGTGCTCGTCCAATAAAAGAAGGTAGGCTGGCAATATAAACATGGGCAACATAACGACGGCCGGAATGCTCCCTGACAGACATAACCAGGGGAGCGACCGCCAAATTGTAAATAGTGCTGCCTCTCGTTTAGTTTGCAATATTTGTGCGGTTTCGTGTAAATGGAAAAAGGGATGTGTAGAGTAGGGAATGGTGGCAGAGTAAGCTGCATCTGTAGTTGCGAGAAATATTTTTTATATGTAGACACTTCTTCTAGCAGCAGAGCAAAAAAATATATAATTATACAACATATCGTTTTAAATCATTATGTTATGTTTGCTAGATACTTCTTATATCAAAATTATTCATTGTACATTGTATATTATGTATGCGCTTATTAAACCATATTCGCATTCAGTCTTCCCGAATGCAAAAAAACAAATGCTTTTAACACTTAAGGTTCCATATTCAGGTACTAAATTAAGAAGAAATTGAGGAAAATGGAAGAGCAAGTATTTCATAATCGCAAAAAGCTTAGGCTTGGGCGTCGAAAGTGTCCTTTACTTAGTTTTGTCACATATTTCTGGTTCAGCTTCTAAGATTACATTTTTTCTTAACCTACTCTGTGCATAAAGGGGGTATAACACTATATCGGAAACGCTGATGTGTGTAAGTCGACGGGAATTAGACGTTACGACGGCAGGGAATTGAGAGCCGCGCCGCACATTGTCGACCGTGCGATGAGCCGTGCGCCGCGATTATGTGTGTTATACACTTAATTTTGGAAGCTTTTATCGCAAGAAACTATCATTTTAGCTGGATAGTTTAGCTAAGGCTAGAAATTTCCTATGTCTTGTGCTTAAAAGCCCCGCGGATGGCATCACACGACACGGCATTATTTCGAGACCAACTCTCCTGCGATTAAATCGACGGGTATTTACTAAAATCCATATTTATCTGACCTACGTATTTCATAAATAAAAATTAACAATGTTTACTAAATAAACTTTATCATTACTTAGACATTGGATAGAGGAACTTTAAGACATACTCCTCTAATTAAAGTACCGCCGACGGCACCCCACGCGACATGGCACTACTTCTTCACAAACTTTCCTCTCAATCGACAGCCATTTACTATAGTCTATATTTTATGTGATCTACTTATTTCATAAACTAACAATGTGCACTATATAGAGAAACTTTATCATCACTCGGACATAGAATCAGAAACTACAAAAAAAAAATACACCTACAAAATCAGAGACACAGTTGGTTTCTAAATCAACTGTCTCACTTTACCAAATCAAACCACTAAAAATCTAAATCAAACCCAATTGAAACAACATACGCAGTGTAAACGGTAACACGCGTCAACAATAATCGTATTAGCGGTAACGTCGGTGTAACATTGTCCAATTAAACTCGTCAAACGAGCGCCATTGGTGCGTGACGATTAGGACGCGTGACGGCAGAGCAAACGAACATACGTGTATATCTATTGTGGTACAGATGTAAGGTTCCTGTTAACCGACTGCAAAAGAAGGAGGTTCTTAAATTCACTGTTTGTGTGTTAGTTATGTGATATTTTCAGAAATTGGGGATCAATATCAAAAACTTTCTGACTTCAATAAAGAATAAAAAATCTTGAAACTTGTTTCCTTTTTTAGTAAAAGAACCGGTTCAAACAAAAGAAACGTATTAGTAGAAGGAGTGACATTTAGTTGGGTAAGTAATCACCGTATTTAGCTTCATGTAACACTATACTTCAGCATTCCCATGTATGCATATAAATATGGCATGGTATTGCACCTGACTCTAACTTATGTACCAAACTACAGTACTGTGTCACGTTAAAAAAGGAGTCTTTTTTGGGCTATAAGGTTTCGTTCCTAAACCAAAAGTGCGTAATTAAAAATCCTAGCAGCTGATTAACCAATCAGAGGCCTTCTAACCGCAGCGGCCATTACGTACGACTGTCACGTACGTATAATCACGGCGGCATGACGTCACGCGCCACTAATTCGCACATTCACACCTTAC
Source organism: Autographa gamma (assembly GCA_905146925.1). Classification (NCBI taxonomy): domain Eukaryota; kingdom Metazoa; phylum Arthropoda; class Insecta; order Lepidoptera; family Noctuidae; genus Autographa; species Autographa gamma. The sequence continues at coordinate 8,325,617 of LR989858.1, forward strand.
CTTCGGTTAATGTGAAATGTTTTGTATTATAATTAATGAGATCTGTTTAATGTTCATGTTGGAGCTTTTTTTCGTAGGTTTGCGCGTCGTAAAACAACCCTTAGGTTAAGGGGTGTAAATTATGATTTGGTGTATTTAGGCAATTATGTGCCTAAGGCCGATTAAAACGAGTTGATCATTGAGGTGCTAGCTCTTCCTTCTGTAAGTTGTTTCTAGCTACATTCACGTTCAATTGTTCCAGCTAAATTTGTGCAAAGGAATCCAGTACTATAATCAAAACGCACGTATCCGTCCGTCCATCTAACTATTATGCTTTCACATGTAAACTACACAACATATCTTGATGAACTTTGGTATGAAGTCAGGTTTAATTCCAGGATAGAACAAAACCTTTTTTTATGAACGTAACTCAAATAGAAAAGTCGCGGGCGAAAGCAAGTATGTGAGTCGAAGTTTTTATGAACAAGTTACATTATAAATGAATTTATTGTATCTTCCTAACACAGTTGGTACGATGGTAAAAAAAAACAATTAAATTAAAACCTGACAGCTTTATTTACCTTCAAAACAGTTATATTTTATACTTATAACCATCAATAATCACATCTGCATTGATATTGATTCCGTAAATAAACAATACCATCTAATGACGGCGTGATGTAAATTTCACGTGTCCGGCCGTGGTCGCCATTATTCGTAGACAAACGGACAGATTGACATCCTATGTGTGTTATATAGAATTAGCTCTAGGCAAGGTTTTAGAGGTTAATGTTTGATGATTTCGGTTAGGACTGCGTGAATATATATTATTATTTACGATAATGGTTACATAATGAAGTTGGTAAGTGAAGTGTATTCATTTTAACTACTGAGATTGCAGACACATTTTTATACTATGTTCTGGAGTTTTTGATTACTAACGGTACTAATGGAAAGCGATTTCTTAAGTAAATTATTACTGGAACTTTCAATAAAAGAATTTAACTTTATAAATGTACTTTGTTCTGACGAAATAGTTCGTAACTAAATATTGAGTCTAATATGTAACGTTGATCTTGATTCTGAGGACCACCAACTTTCTTGTGCTAAAGACTTGTAAATAAAGACTATTTTTATGTATAAAAACACAGTAAACATACTACGCTGAGCTACTCCAGTACAAAAATGACTCTTTATTTTTCTACGCACAATTCACACTTCATCAGCTTAAGCTACGGGGCTTCCTAAGGGCGCAGTAACCCACCGTAGTAATTAACACGACGAGAAATAATTCATGGCCGTACAAAACGAGAATTTTAATACGCAAATGAAATAATTCCTCAGATTGATGGCGCGGATTTCCCGCTACATTTTTTTCCCGAACATTTTTCCCGAATTGAATTTTTAATTACGTTTTATGCGCGAATTGCAATTTGTCGGATTAACGACCTTTTTTGTTGTTTATCGGTTCCGTGGAGTTTTTTATTGTTTTTCTCTTTTTGATTGATTGTGTTCTTGTGAGTTTTTTTAAATGGTGATTTTACCCTTATTGGGTTGATGTTTATATGTTTCATACTTTGTTGCAAAAGGTATTAGGTACATACATCTCTCAATCATCTCATCTCAATAAAAACCTAAGCATATTTATGAAAAAAAACTAAGAAGTAAAATAGGTAATATAAAACTACATATTGTCACTGTTTAGTATTTTATAATTTATAGGAAATTGATGAGGACATTGAGGTACATATTATACTTTATAAGCTCATATGTTCTTTACATACCACCCAATAAAAGGACAGGGCTTAGGTTTTTAAAGTGTGCTTTAAAACTTTTGTGGTAGTACAAAGAATGAACAACCAGACCAATTTATTCTACTTTATTGCTGTAAGTAGCTCTTAGTAACTAATAGTTGGCCTCGCCCAAACTGCTCCCTTGACACATGGCTAGTACTTACTTTATTCTAAAACATACAAACTACACCGTCAAGAATTTCTTCCAAGAGCTATTTTACATTTACTATGTAACTTCGCCTTAAGCAGACTGTTGACCCTCCTACTAATGTGTTCACGTTCTCTAATTAAGGGAACACAGGACCAAAAGTTGTCCAAACTCCGGACACATTCGAGCATTATTATAATATCCCTAACTTCGCTTGCCCAAAATGACATTACATGTACAAATAAACGTTCACTCTATGACGACTCAGCATTCGTAATCTGACACAGTCTAAAACATTTCACTGGTAACCATTCCCAAAACTCCAGTAGGGTATTAATACAGAAGGGGATTTGTTTAGACTGTGGTTCGGGTATTGTAAGGGGTAACATACACTGAATGTTGTTTTAAAATGATATGCGTTTCATTTATAAACAGAGACGCGCGCGACCCGGCAAACAGCCTCCCTCAGGAACCAAACTTTCCGTCCACCTAGCGACAATATTTGAAAGTTATTTCAGCATTCACAACCCTCATAGGCGCCGTTAAAATTTTCCCTGCCACCTTATTCATAATACACACGTCATCCATCTCTTTCTCTTATCAATTTAAACAAACGAGTGGGAGAGGGACGGAATTATTTACAAACTGACATCTCGACATTAACGGTGGTCGGCTCATGATAATTTACATATTTAGGTGAAATTAACCTCGGTACGTTAAATTATATTATGAATATTAATAGGTGTGTGTGCGAATTAATGTATTATATCAAATGGGTAGTGTTACCCCTTCTTTATGGGTCAGATTTCTGGAGGAAGTATCGGAGGTCCTAAATGCATTGGCTTATTCATGACACCAGTAATTGGCTTGGTACAGAAACCGAATCGCGGTAAATTTACGTCCTTGATCGTTATTAATTATAATAATACCAAGACTAAACATGGTTCTTAAAAACATATTATAAGTATGTATTTTTTTCGAAATGCAAGCTAGAGTTTGGCTTGCTGCTATACAATAAAACCTTAACCGATCCGTCAAAAAAAACCATTTAAATGTAAAAATCATCAAAATTCCTTTTATTCACAAAAATCCAAATTTCCCTCACAATCATGCAAATATTCAAGACATTGAAAACAGAAATTGCCGCCTCGAAACTGGAGGTTTATTTGGTTATCTAATAAAATATTACGAGCTTTGACAAGTGCCTTCCGGCTGCCCCCTGTGGCCTTTGCTCCTTACCTTTTTCAGTTATGGCTACGTAAGCAGCGTCTACGGCTTTTATGTAACGAAACAAAATAATGTTAAAAAAGGAAGTTGGGAAGTATGGATATTGTTTTGGTTTAAAAGGTTGAAGTGATTGGGGAAATTTTTGATGGGAGTTTTTCTGGTGTTTATAATGTGACCTGATTGTCATTATTGATGTGTTTACCTTATAGCATCTAAAAGATGTGATTATTTATAAAAATTTAAGGCCTACGGGCCTACTGTTATATATCATTAATAACAGTTTTACATGATTGTACACACAAACGTGTGCAAACGTATATTTTATGGTAGAAGCAAAATCACATACTCTCCAAACAAAAAAAAAGTCATGAAATATAAAAATGAATTATAAATTATTTACAAAAGGTCGGTACACCCAGTAGATGAGCCCACTTTATCATAATAAAGGTCATGTTGACCCCTACAAAATTAAACAATACGCAGGAAAAGTCCTTACGGCTAGCAATAATTCGGAGGGCGGGAAAAAACGTTAGGGGATTTAAATTTAATTTTCGAAACAGAGTGACGTCAAATATCCCCAGCGGCTGTTCTAAGTTCAAGCGTGGAACAACATCTTGTTAAGTTAAAAAAAGAAAGAAATAAAACAATTAAGATTGGAACAAAAAGGCAATTCATGTTGCGAGTAATTGTTTGCAGCCAGTAAGTTTTTAATAAGGTCTTTAATCAAGAAGGTTGGTGTTTGTTGATATTAACATTTTCTGAACCTTCAACATTGTCTTTTTTATTAGCATTTTTGGCTTTCTGATCCAAAATTTCCATCTTATTTAGTTTATAATACATGAAGGTAGACATAAGAAAGTCGAATTCATCTTCATTATCATAGTTTTGTTCAATTTATAACCCACAGAAAATGCAAAATCTAATTTGAATGAACATGAAATACATTTTAATATAAAGACAAAACATTTAAAGGTATCTAGTCCATGCGACTTGTACTTGGTAATTAACAGGGTATCCTTAGGGATGGCCGGGTCGGACGCAATATATTATATTTCAGATGACATTCGCATTGGGGACTTTGAAGTATCGCTAACTCAGAATTGGATATGTAGGTAAATTCCATTGTGGTGCCGTTGGAAATTACTTTTTCGGAAGGTTTGGTATATTTTTAATCAAAATTTAATTAAATAAAGTCAAGATCAGGTTATATTTACTTATTATGTATCGTAAGGCTCTTTTATGTATATTGAGCACCTGCAATGTAAATCTCAAAGCATTTGAGTTAAAAACGTCTGAAAATGCCCCTAACTGGTCGGCAGAGCTAGTCTTTAAAATTTGGTCTCAAAAGATTTTTTATACCCTATTCTTACTCAGCACTTTTCTTCACGGATTATACTAAATATGTACTTATTTATTATGAATAACAATAGCAACAGTTTGATTTATCTGGATATCCATAGATTATGTAATTTTCTACGACGACTGCTACGCTAAAGGTCTTGGGTTCGATTCCCGAGTCGACCAAGGTGTTATTGGGTTTTTCTATGAAATTCTCAGTAGCAGGTCGGAGTTTGGATTTGTGCCCGGTAAGTGGCAATAGGCTCGCCCCCAATTACATGGGACCTAAACATATCGGCGAACTGTGGGTGTACATTGGTACACCTCTGCCTACCCCTTCGGGGATACAGGCGTGATGATATGTTATGTAATTTTCAAAAGTTTTAAAGGTTCTACGGCTAAATCAAGACACAAAATCACGACCGTATCCTGTAAATACTTAATACACTCATTACAGAAGAAGTTAAGCAACTCAAATCAATAATACAAGACAATATTCAAGTTAATATAATTTTCATAGCTGAGTGCGGCAGTTTTACGATGAATGTTATGGCTTCGTCTCGCCATTACGACTTAGAATGGTCCTACGATTAATTCGTAAATGTTTCATGAAGTATAAAGTAGTATTTCAAGAGAATAAAGGACTTTATTGTTGTACCCCCTTTTTATATAGGAAGTTAAGTGTAGGATCAATCTTTGAAAGCGGCATTTAAACTTTGTTGGTAGGTGAAATAAAGAAGAAAATAAATTGTTTCGGTTGTCCGTTCTTAAGATTTTTTTGTTAATAGAAGTCAAATTAATTATTTCAGCCTCTTGTAATATTATGTATTTTAACATTGAAGCATCTTAGCACTGTCTAATGTTTAAAAGGTTTCTGGTAACATTTAGGAAATACTATTCAATATTATAAAGAAAGTAATGGTGTGGTAAAAAAATATATAAATGCATATAAATATTATTTTTGACGACCTCCGTGGTCGAGTGGCGTACGCACCGGTTTCAAGGTGTCGCTAGCTCTGAGGTCCCGGGTTCGATCCCCGGACGCGTCAATGTAGAAAATCACATTTCTACATTGTCTCGGGTCTGGGTGTTTGTGGTACCTTCGTTGTATCTGGATTCCATAACACAAGTGCTTTAGCAACTTACTTTGGGTTCAGAACAATGTATGTGATGTTGTCCGCATTTATTTATTTATTATATTGAATCTCATTTCACCTTTTTTTGTAATTAGTTCAGTCAATAAATCACCCAAAAGGAGTTGTAGAGTGCGTGAGCAAGGCCCTAAGCAATTATTTCAGAAAATTGTTCAGGGTGCTTAGATAGTTAACATACTAAAAGTCCTGACGTCTAGGGGGTGAGGCGGAGTGGGGGGAGGGGTTTAAAGGTCCCATTTTTAGTTTTTCGCTAATATCTTTTAAACGGTGCGTCATGGCGATAAGAAGTCTTCTACGCAATGAAAGCTTATAAAATTATGTACAACTTTCACCTTATGCACTTTTTCAAATTCCTACCTATTTTCGAACTACACGTTCCGGAAGAGTGAAAATTGAAAAAAACTTCTTCGATTGAATACTACCTTTTGGATACTACTTCCTTCAAGTTATTTGGGGATCTAGACACGCGGCAGCGAGTCAAGTTAAGTCCAAGTAAAGGAACTGGCTAGCCAGCGCCAAGTGTATCATTACACGAACTACTTGGTGCCACTTTTGACCCTTCTATAACTCAAAACCTCTTTAACGTAAACACATAAAACTAAGTGTATTTAATTATATCCATAAGGACATCTAGAAGCCCAAATTTCATGAAGCTAGCTAAAACAGTTATTAAGATATGAAAGTCAAAAAGTCATAAACTATTCCAATATATGTAATATTATTTTTGCTAAATATAATAATACATATATTGGAATAGTTTCAAATATCTGTTTTTAGCGGTTCCAACGCTAACATAAAATATATATATTTTTTTTGTATGGGGACCCCTTCTATTTTTTTACTTTTTTTTGTTTTTAGATTTTTTCCTACGTTTACACACATTTACCGAGCTGGATGCCAAATTTCATTCTTCTAGGTCATCTGGAAGTAGGTTAGGTTTAGGTACTATATTATTATGTTAGTCAGTCAGTGCTAAAATTTACGACTTTTTGACTTCATATCTTAACAACCGTTTGAGCTAGCTTCATGAAATTTGGGCTTCTAGATGTCCTTATGGATATTATTAAACACACTTAGTTATATGTGTTTACGTTAAAGAAGTTTTGAGTTATACAAGGGTCAAAAGTGGCACCAAGTGGTTCGTGTAATGATACACTTGGCGCTGGCTAGCCAGTTCCTTTACTTGAACTTAACTTGACTCGCTACCGCGTGTCTAGATCCACAAATAACGTGAAAGAAGTAGTATACAAAAGGTAGTATTCAATCAAAGAAGTTTTTTTCAATTTTCACTCTTCCGAAACGTGTAGTTCGAAAATAGGTAGGAATTTGAAAAAGTGCATAAGGTAAAAGATGTACATAATTTTATAAGCTTTCATTGCGTAGAAGACTTCTTATCGCCGTGACGCACCGTTCAAAAGATATTAGCGAAAAACTGAAAAATGGGACCTTTAAACCCCTCCCCCCACTCCGCCTCACCCCCTAGACGTCAGGACTTTTAGTATGTTAACTATCTAAGCACCCTGAACAATTTTCTGAAGTAATTGCTTAGGGCCTTGCCTACGCACTCTACAATATCTTTGTTGACTGGACTAATTTTTTTCTTTCTGATTATTTTTCAACTTTATCGAGCTTTTGATATTTCAATGAAACATGATCTTACACAGAATATTGCTTCGCGTCCTTCAATAAACAGGTATGACCCACCAAAATGTATTATTATTATATGACCAGTAAAACAAAGCGAATTACTTTTATAGCACGCATCCCAATACACAGAGGCTAGTAAATCTTGTCCTGACATTCTGTATAAGAGCTTCACCCTATTGCTTAGCCCAAATTAGGAATTATTGTAGCGTCAGGAAAAAAAATCTCACTGAAATATATGCACTTAGACCTGATTTCGACTTGAAATAGAACATTGTATTAATAAAAAATCATGATATTCATCAATTTAATGCCAGTTGCGGCTTTATACAAAAATCTTTATCTTTCAGATAAAAGACTAAAAAGAAAGACATATTACGGAGTGTGTGGTTTTTCAGCTTCACAGAAATCTTTATTATCACTAATGGAGCACAAGGAGATTTAAATCAAAATTTCAATAGTTAGTAGCCTAAATATGTACCTACCTATGTGGGTATGCGCCTAGTAACAATATTTTTTGAATTCACGTAGTGTGGTGCCTTGTGCGTGACTTTCTAAACAACCACAAAAAACGAGTTTTACGTTTTTCCCATTTTTGTGTGTTCTAATATTTACATTAACTATCAGAAATAAAATTATTATTTATTATAAATTTAGCAATTAGCTAAGGAATTTTATTTCTTAGATAAATATTAAAAAAATAAAATTCAGAAAACTTTATCCGATAGATTTTCCAACGGTACATTTACTCCGTAACTAGTGTTTTTCACACAAGTTTTATGTGCTATTATTTGCAACGGGATATAAAAGCTGACCATGTTTACTGCTTACCTACCTAATCCGAGCGTAAAGCCAGTGCCAACCCCTTTATGTTGTGTTTCGACATAAAATCTTAACTTATGTATCGTTTATGTACTCGTGCACATAAAATGTATGAGGATGGTGTTTGGAACAATTTTCGTGATGACTCTAGTACATAATAATATGGAGTCGGATTTTATTTACTAAAGTCTTCTAGGAGAAAACATCTTAGGAAAATTTGTAAGAATTTGGCTAAGCGATATAATTAGGTTTTTTAAGGCGGGCGGCTAAAGAAAATGCAGAAATTGAAATAAAATGATTTACTTATGTACTGCTCTTCGGTTTAAATTCGGTTATATAATTGAAAGTAAATAATATAAAAATATAGATTAGGTCTGTATCTGTGTTTGTTTTTCTAACATATGATTTATTTCTAATGAGAAAATAAAATTTATTCAAAAACCTACATATTACAAAACAACAAAGTTATTTTTTTTGCTCAGATTTTAATCTCCACCATTAAATTTAACTTTATCTTACAATACCAAGCGTACCAGATTTTTAGACAGTTCTAAAACTAGCCAGGACCCGACAATCGGTTTTATGCTAGTAATTCTATCCTACTCACACAACCGTACAGATTTCATGAAATTTTCACCGCATTTGCACGTAGAAGTTAACGTTTATCGAACGTGGCGACGGAATTAGTTGTAAATTTAGAATAGGCCCGTTAAATTTAGTACAGGTAAGGTAAATTGAATTTAGCTATGGGTTACTCAATTATATGTGACTTGTGAGCGACGTGACATGATTTAAATTAGATATTCCTAGTCACTCTCTACTCTCTATTCACTCTATACTACTCTGATGATTATTTATAAAAATTAGCCCATAGATATTTTTGAAAAAAAAAATCTTGACTTAGATATATCACTAGATCTCATTCCTTTCATACCAACGGACAAATCAAAATTTATTAGAAAAAATAATAATTGTAAATATCTTTTATTTTACTGCGGGCTGAACAGTTTTCTTTTCTTGTTTGTTCTCCATTACAGTATGCCATATAATCTGAAGCACACCTTTAAATTCTTAAGACATACAATAAAGGAGCATACAGTGACAGTTACCCCTACCACCCGTGCCAATCCAAAAGCCATTTTCTGGCATAAATAAAACAGGTCTCAAGCGCCCTATACCTTTCAATTTCTACCTAGTATACCAACAATATTCCCTGGCTTGTACTAAACAACTGTCATTTTATTTTATCACCGGGCTTTCGCGTAAACTCTCGCGCCAGTGATAAATTTTAATGTTACAGCGAAATATTGTCGCGTAGTAGGGGCCTCAAAGTTTAGGAGCCTGAAGAAATTTACGTCTGTAAGCATAATTGTTTTATTTTTGTTTTTGTGTACTTCTGTAATTGTAGATTGTCCATGATAAATTATTTAGTCATTTAGACAAACGCCTTAGATCATTTTTCAAGAATAAATGAGTTATTGTGTGTAATTCTGATTTAGAAATACGCAAAAATAGTACGTTATATACTTGTATTATGTATGTACTTCTGTTGGTCAACAGCCACAGATAGTACCTAAAGCTACCCAACACTACTGATGTCAAAATGTTACATACCTTATTGTGTTGGGTTCTGTTCAAATATGCAAAATAGAGTGTGGGACTCTCCGTTTTAACTAACAGCAGACTCCACATAAATCTCTACACGATTAATCTCTGATCTTTCACAAAATAAACAAAGAGACGCCGTAAGGGAACCGTAAAATTATTCATCCACCCAAAAATTTACGTAACCCATTGTAAAAACGTCTTTTTTAACGAACTCTTAGAAGTTTTAAACTCTGTCGCGTTTCAAATCCAACATCGGTCTCAAGAGAATCTCCGTAAAAAAATTAAGTCACAAAAGAGTCCAAAAAATAAAGTTTAAATGTCCCCCTCTTTTGGCAGAGTAAACATTTTACGTTCGCTTAGGAATTGGTTGGTTGTGAATTAAAAAAGCTCTTTGTAAGGTGCGCGGTGACGGTGTTTGTACATATTATAAGGTTCGCGAGAAGAATTTAATTTGTGGATTTTATTTTTTAATATTTTTAGGTAATATTTAAGTAATAGAATGATTTAATAGAAAGGACGTGGTGGTTGAATTGCTTAGTACCTATAGGCATCAAAATTTTAGATAAACAGCCCGCAACAAGGCCGAAAATCGTAAAATAAAAAGTCAAGAAATCAGTAGGAAAACATGACAACACTTCTCAACAATACGTGATACATAATTAACAATCTACTTATTAATGTTTTTCCAACAAACCAGTCTATTTAACTTCCGGGGTCTCGTAATCCGAACAGCATCAACCCCGCGAATGCGTACCGCGCGGTTAATTCATGTTGAATTCATTAAGTTTGTAGGCGCCTTAACTAGGTGTCTTGATAATTTAATCCTGCCAGGATTGCCCAATTAAAATGTTGCCAACGACTTTTTAAATATTCAACCGGAAGGGGTTGCCAACTTCAAAAACGAGGTAAAATTCATCACTCCAGGGAGGATTTGTGTGAAATAATGACATTTTAGGTGTCGATTAGGAAAAGTTTGGCAGTTAAAGTTTTTAAAGAGGGATTTAGGCTGTCATGGTGGGATGAACGTAAAAATATGCCCAAATACGATCCGTCAATGAAGATTTTCACTTGAAATTATACACTGTGATGAAAATTTCACAGATAAGTAATGTGATAGATTTAAGTACCTACATGTTATTTGATTACTTATTTCTCTCTTAGTAGCTAATTCGTCAGCAATAGTTCAGAAAAAATGACCATTTCCACTGTTTCGTCGCAAGAGTTGTAACCACAGATGATTCAATCAAAACTATGAAACAACTGAAAATATAATTTAGAGAAGAAGTGGACTACAGAAATCTATAGATACTTAACTAAACAAATTACTTACTCTTAAAAAGTTGCTGTTATTATACCGTCGCTAATTACTATTTCTTGGATTTATTTTACTAGTAGATAAAATTATGTAGGAAAATGAGTGTGACACAATACAAAAGAATGTGGAAAAAACATCTGTTAAAATTCGAATGGAAAACACTGAAAGACTGAAATAGGACGTAGGCCTAGAAAAAGGATATAGTAATTAATATGTCTGCTTAAAATAGCTACTCCATAGGTCTCCTGTTCCATAAGTATTTGGGAATAGCCATGGGACAGTTGGATGTGGACAGACGGACGACGAACATCCAACTTTTAATATTTTCATTACAATCCTTGTCCCTACAGATATCTCATAGGATTGGATGAAGCTAGAACATGCTATTATTTACCTTATTCGAATAAATATTTATAGTGCGCGTAAAGTAATGCCTAGAATCGCCTACAATCTAAAAGTTTTTAGTTTGTAATTTGAAAATGATTATTACTAATCATTAAAAAAACTGATAATTAAGCTCAAAGTGACGAAAAGGCCAGAGTGCAATAGGAATTTACTACGAAGGTAATGATGCACTGGGAATCGGTGAAAAACCCTTTAACATTCATAAGTGGCTGATATAGAATGGTTATTTTAGCGATTTCATCACCGGCCTCGGTAGCGCAGTAGGCAGCGCGTAAGTCTCATAATCTTAAGGTCGTGAGTTCGATCCTCACCCGGGGCACAGCTTTTTATCTTATCTGCGTTTAATTGTTTTTTAATCTATTTTCTTTCTTTCTTTAAATTAATGCTTGACACTTACTACAAGCTTTAAGTTACAGAAACTGTTTTTCCTAGCGTGGCCATAAATGCGATCTGTTCGTTAATATGAAATCTAGCTCAAATTATTTGTATTCATAGCTATATAGTGTTGTAACAATTAACATTCAAAAACTTTCTTTAGGGTCGAGAAAAACATTTAGTTTCTTTTAGCAAAATCACTTCAAGACTTACAGCGACATCTATTACAAAAATATGTACTACTCGGACGAAGAATGTATCCTAGTCAAAATAAATTAGGTTCACGTCACTAGGTGGCGCAACCACTAGCTACTTTCGCCATCTATGAAAAATGTAGAGAACTATTGCAGGAGCGGTGATGCCCTACTGACCTTTACATACATTGTTAGCTTAATTTTGAAACAAACTACTAGATGGTGCTGTTACAACTTTAAAACTTCGAGATTTTAAACTGATTGATGTATAATATGTTTCTGGTCTGAAGTGGAGCTGGAATGTTCTTAGAAAATATATAAACTTGAATACCTAAATAATGTTACAAGCATTCAGGATATAGCTAGATATGGCGTCACTGCCGATTAGTAAACGCCGTCCATGACAGAATAGAAAATAATCGGTGCAAAAAACCTAACATATTTATTGACTTAACGTATCAGATAACTATAAAAACGGCAATTTATTATAGTTTTTAAATCAATAAAATTATTTACGCAAATTATAAAAATAAAATGACAACAGTTTTTTGCCGCAAGGTCGACAACTGGCGCCAGTGTTTTAAATTCTTTTGTGATGATGCTGGATGGTGGAAAAACAAGCAGGGATTTACCTTTTTATACGAATTTTATTATTTTTATTTCTAATCATATTCAAGATTGTTGCACGGACAATAAAGCCTGAATGTTATTTACTTGTAACTTGACATTAAGGACATGGATGATCCAAATAAATATTACAAACTTTTTTTATTTTCCCTTATTAGGTATTTTGGTACCACCCACGACATTTATGTTTACATTTTTGATCTTGTTCAAAATAACTACAGTTCAACTTGCCAAAACAATTAAAATACCTGACAGTTTTAGCGTTTATTGAGGAAATCAATGGAAACAGATAATTTTGACAATGAGTAAGTAAATAACAATACTACGTATACCTATACGATTAGTAGGTACCTTCATATTCTTCATCATTAATTAGGTAACATAATGTATTGAAACCTAATGCTAAAAATATTTATAGACATTAAACATTATCTACTCCAATGCACGATAAAAGACAACTTCTTTAGACCATAGAGTTCATAAAACAGATGACAACTTAAATTTTCAGATGGTTTTAAAACTTTTTAAAGCATCAATTCCAATTTCAAAACAGACACACTGGCCACATAATCGAACTCAACCTACATTTTGACTTAAAAAGCAACATTTTTCCCTCCAACATCCAAATAGGTTTTCATATTCGCATTCCTTATTCTGTATCGTAAGCAAAGCTAGTAAAGCAGTGGGCAGTAAGGTCACTTTTGACAGTTATGGCAATAAAATAAAACAGGCAAGGTATGATGGAGTATTGTTTCGGATTCCGTCACGCGTTCAGCGCGGTGCATGGGTACGATCATGGGTTAAGGCCAGTGAACAGTGATATGGTTCTGCGGAAATTCCACTATACTGGTATTTTTAAGTTTTCAATGGTTTTTTTTTTTGTATGTAGAGTAGTACAAGGTATAGTAGTAATTGAAAATCTAATATAGCTGTTATCAGTTTTCTAAAAACGGAATGTTTTGTCTCTTGCTAACAAATAAATGGCTCAATAATGTTCTTCAGAATAATTAGGAGCCAAAAATATAATTTTAGGCAAAACATGCAAAGTTTCTAGGGAATTCTTTTACAGACACGTTTAACGTAATATTCTTAATAATTTGGACAATAATGAAGTATTGCAAAGAACGATAGGCCAATGGAATTGGAAACACAATTTGGATCGTCTAGAGGCCTCATTTAATGCTCATACAATTTAACTTACTCGACCTTTCGTACGATTTCTATTATGAAACACACAATTATAGTCTAATGTCTTATTTGACTGTTACCGTACATCCAGTTTATAGTGACCACTTTGACTTATGAAATAGAGTCAAGCACAACATGATAATATATTGTTTCCGTAAATGAAAACACGTTTGTTTATTGCTAATAAAACTTATTTAATGCTAGCAGTGTAATTGATTTCAATGTAATTAACAGGAACTGTAATTAGCACTCATTTAACTACACTTGTCTGGTGTATCAGTGATTGAACATTTACCGTCTTATTGTTGGAATGTTAACCTGTGCATCTTGGGACTGTGGTATTTCAGGCCTTACATAGTTTAGCTACAAATGTGAATAACATTGCTCTGAACCCAAAGTTAGTAAGTAGCTAGGGCACTTTGGGTTACAAGAGTTGTAGAATCGGTGACAACAACGGTACAAATATAAATATTTAATAAGAATAATCCAGCCTAGAAACGTCCCACTGCTGGGCACAGGCCTCTTCCCCTATAGAGAGGGCGCGAGCATCGATCACCACGCTTGCTCCCTGCGGGTTGGCGATTTCAGAGCCCAAGTTTTAGAATCCAGGTTTCAAAATAAATAAAATTATATTCGGTATAAATACCTACCAATTATAGCTAGTTAGAATGGGTATGTAGGTATACCTTATTCCAAAGGTAAATTTATAACATATCATGACGCCTGTATCCCGGAGGGGTAGGCAGAGGCGTACCAATGTACACCCACAGTTCGCCGATATGTTTAGGTCCCATGTAATAGGGGGCGAGCCTATTGCCACTAACCGGGCACAAATCCAAACTCCGACCTGCTACTGAGAATTTCATAGAAAAACCCAACAACACCTTGGTCGACTCGGGAATCGAACCCAAGACCTCTAGCGTAGCAGGCGCGCTTAGCACCACTAGGCCAACGAGGCAGTTATTAAAAAGTAGTAGAGGTAAATTTATCAGCACAAAATGCACAATCAAACAACAAACAGCACACAACAACAAACTTTTATAATACTTGAACTATGTTACTTGAATTATGTTTTTGCCAACATAATTGATATATTGTTTATTGTTGTGTTTCTATAGTAAACAAATAAGTAAATACGGGCGCCATCAATGTAAGATATTATGATAATATATTTGTGAAAATGATGAATATTTATAGAAGACATGATATTTCTAACTTGTGAAAAGCTCTAAGTCTACAATCGTTTATTTAGATAAGTTGGCTTTATTTCCATTATTTCAGTTTTTTTAAAACTACATAACGATGAAAATATCAATTACAAACGGTCGTCAAGTTTCCACAATTTGGACAACCGATCACACCAAATGGTAAATAATAATATTAGGAATTGCAGTATGCATGTAGTAAATGGGTTATAGAGATATAGCGATGAATGTTACCTCCTATAAATTTATATGCAACTGACGGATTACTTACTCTGGGTTAAGAAAATAAGTTGAAGAAAAAAATAAAGCTAATAAAAGGGGTACCTTTGGCCCATGCGAGCATGGTAGTGTTAAAGCACCCTTGGTTTGTCCATACAAGCATCGTAAATTAAGTGAATTGTAAGTTGTATACATTGCAAATTGTTTTATAATGAAATCATTAATTATGTTAATCCTTCAAATGATGAGCGTGGTCCATCAGCACGTTTTAACGATTAAATATTAGCTGCTTGAAATAATTACTGTTTTGCATCGTAAAGTTATTTAACAATATAGTCTGATTAAAATTCTGTGTTTGTTGATGTTTACTTGTGGTTTATACACCGATAAAATAGACTGCAACAAGAACTAAATTGTCCTACGTTTCAGACAGATTATATCTCGTCTTGCAAAAACTTAGATCCAGCCATCCCTGGTTGTTTTTCTTTACTAAGATTGTTAGCAACGCCCTAAGTCGAGGTTCGAACCCCTCAGGGGGTGCCCTTAGTGGACGTTGCTGACGTAGTTAGTTTTTTTCCTATTGTTCTGGCTGGAGGCCTTAAGGTCCTCGCCAAAAGTCCGGTGAAGCAGTCAAAGCCTGCGATCAGGCTAACTGCAAAGATCTCTACCATAAAAAAAATTATGTCGTCTTGCGAAGATTTTCTAAAACGCACGAAAAATTTGTCCCTTCTTACTACTTTTAACTTTCTTGTCTCTTCAATGTACCATCATATTTCATCTCTCAAGATGTACTATAACACCAAGTGAATACCAAATTACTTAAAACACAAACTATATAATAAGCGATTAAACATAGATATCTTATTTATTTCTAAAGGAGGATTTAAGCTCACCACGCCGGCGCCAAGATTCCTAAAATCGTGTCTTTTACAAGTTTTATTGTTTCGTGATATTCGCAATTGTGTTAAAAATCCCCGCTTTTTTAGTAGAAAAATAATAAAACATTTGATAGAAATTTATTGTTTTATAAGTGTTGAATAGCTCGGTTAAACCATTTGTTTACTTCGATTTACGTCATAAATTTATCGGAAATTCCTAAAAAATCGTCACACATGACGATACGATATATTTCAAGGTATTCGTGATGACGTATAAAAAGTAATTTTCTAGGTTTATGTGAAAAATGTTTGATAGATATTATTTCGTGGTAAAGTCTCTAATAAAATATATATTTTTAACAATTCTTTACGTTAAGTATTCTAGACATGTTATTACCTCGTATTTTCGCGGAATCTGCTATGGAAAATTGATTCGCAGAATATCATACCAAATAAGTCAAAGTACACCGGCATTATTTTTTATTCACTTCTTTAAATTAAATACTGCAGAGTCATCCGCCTCCGCTTTCTGCTCCTAACCTGACCAAGCTACTGTCTCTGGGTTCCTATTCCATAAGGCTATTCAAAAAAATCCTGAATTATAATTGTTACCAAGAACCAAAAGAGCCCTAGTAGCGAGATTGTTAGTTACATTTACCATAGCGATAAATGTTTTATTTTTTCTTTTTCTTTCTTTCTTTTCTTTCTTTCTTTCTTTTTCTTCATTTAAAGTTTCCCTCTGCAGTTGATTCCACCTTCTGTGGCACCGAGCATCATCTTTTACTCCTTGGGATCTTTTAGTTGACTCCAAAATTCTAGCCCCAATATTTTCCTTCAGTGTGCTTCTAATTAGCCATAACATATCATCATCACGTCTGTATCCCCGAAGGGTAAGGCAGAGGTGTACCAATGTACACCCACGGTTCGCCGATATGTTTAGGTCCCATGTAATAGGGGGCGAGTCTATTGCCACTAACCGGGCACAAATCCAAACTCCGACCTGCTACTGAGAATTTCATAGAAAATCCCAATAACATCTTGGTCGACTTGGGAATCGAACCCAAGACCTCTAGCGTAGCAGTCGCGCTTAGCGCCACTAGGCCAATGAGGCAGTTATTATTAATTAGCCATAAAGTTTTTATAAACATAATTTTATATTTCAAGTTATTATACATAATATATCAGGATGACAGGAAGGAATGTAAGGTAGTAATTATAGTATAAGACTTTGTATTTATTTACTAAGATGTTTTATTTGTTTTAGCAATAATTAGCACGTGTGAACAGGATGCGGTCAGCTATAGCAATTACTTACCGATTTTATATTTATAATTTTACAATAGTTAAAACTAATTAGTTGAACATTGCACCTAGTAATTATATTATTGTATTTTTCTATATTATTAATGGCAGGGTTTTTAGCACAGTAATAAAAATTTCCACATTTTGATAAGAAACTAAAACATTTGGGCTTCTCGCCACTCTGTCCATTCACTAGGTTTCTGAAAAATCACCGAAGTGAGCGATAAGATCGCCTTCTAAATACTGTTTATTTAGTACTTTAAATGATTAAAATAAAATCACTTCAAGTTACTTTTCTGGTGTACAATAAAAAACAATCTATCTATCATCTGTACCGATTTTTAAGAGACACAATTTTAATTAAACTCTCAGGTCACATTGCAAATGTTTTTTTTTTTCATTTGCAATGCTTACTTTCACTGATTTCTTTAATCACTATTTTAAAATATCTCATTCACATACCAAAAATCAAACTCGTCATGATTTATCATAAATAAGACAGCTTTTTTTATGAAGACCCTTTTAACATTGGTGAGATCATCAGCACCTCCCTATGTAGGACAAAGGGCGGTCTGTTACATATAAATAACGATATTAATGTGATTGCTATTTAACCTTACCTTGGCACCAAGCATTTAGGAATGTTTTAAAGAGAAGCTCTTCTCGATTTGATAATTGGACTTTCTTGTCGGTCCCTTCTTGTATAATGATTTTTGGAGAAGCCTATTTAGTTTTGACGTTACATTATTTTTGTGAAATAATTTTGTGTTTTTATGTGGTTCTGTATCGTTTATGTCAATGTTATCGAACTTTTGAAGTATTCAATATTCCCAAATTAATTTCGGAAAATGCACTAAAACATTAGTAACACAACAAATTCCTTCCTTCACATCGGATATCGGATACGTTCGTAAATAAATCCAGTTCGCTAAAATTGGAATCGGTTTCAAAACTTTTATTTTAAAAAGTCCTTTTTACAAAAGGCCCTTTATATCTTCCTCTTAACCCTAAAATGGTGACGGTGCAACCCTCAAAATCACCCAATTATACCCCTTTTAAGAGGCACCGCCCAAAGCTATTAACTGTTGAACTACTGAATTATCTACGATCGTTTAGTTGCATCGTTGATTAGTAATGGCTGTCTCGAGGAAAGAGATATTGTATGCCAGTGATTAATTATTTTCACCCTGTTTTAATTTAGAGGCGTAGAATTTTTTAACTGTTTTATCTCGAGAATTGTTGAGCAGTTTTTGATAATGGTTGGGGGGGTTATTGCGAAAGTATGGTAATGATGGTGTGCTTAATTTAAATGCATTTTATTTTAACAATAAGGGATTAGGTCTGTGCTATAACCATAAGATGGTTTTTTTCATATGTCTGCTGCATCAATAGTCGGTGCAAAGTTAGGCTTAAAGAAGTATATAATAAATTTTGTCGCAAACATATTAATAAAATTATATCGACACTTAGTATACGGTTAAAAGCGTGTAGATAATTTTAGCTCGTCGATAATTACGAGCATCAAAAATCGTGAGAAAAATTATCTTTCTGGATCGACGGAATATTTTGAGTTAGTACTCTCAAAATTTTATCTCTCTAATGGATCGATCATGTAGGTAAAATGTCCGATATTATTAATGTACTAAGTATTATTATTCAGCTCGCATCTTTTCACAAACGATGCCGACAATGATGAACTTCGACAGAACAGCGAATCAATGGAGACGCCATTATATAAAATTATTTTGACTCAATACAAAATACAGTATTATGAATATTTGATAAATTAGACTTGTCATAGAATTAATAATATACCATTAATATCTTAAATTTTAAGTGTTGATTTGATACGTTTATGTTCGGTTCATATTAAGTTGTCATAATTATTAATTGACTTAATAGATTCTGCGGAATAGTTTGTCATTGATGGCATTTACAAATATTATGTTGGTACTTTTTGTTTGAGTTTTTTTAATTCGTATTATATGCGAAACTGTTAAATCAAACGGATGTAATTTATTACTATTTTTAGCTTATTTCATTCCGTGAATCATATTTTAAATGATGTATTCATTTCTCATATTAATTTTACTAAACTCTGTACGTAGAAATGATAACGGATGTAACGAATTTTTTAACTAATTTAAAGGGTATATTTAAATATACGTGTATATTTTAATAAAAATAATTATAATGCGGTTTTCTCAATGCAATTCCGTGTGCTATTACATCGGCCCAAATTGAGTTATCAACTTTCGTGAAATTCATTGTTTTTAGGCTTTTATTCTTCTTTTTGTGCCGATACGTGTTTAATAGTCAATTAATGATGCTACCTGCGGCTCGTTTTATCTTAAACCGATCGATGAACCCTTGTCCTACCTGTTAAGCAGTGCGAAGCGGTAATATATTTTGTGACTCTGATATACTAGCATTTAGATCGTAAAAATATATACGTGTACTTAACCAAGAAATGGGCTTTGCAAGATATTCGCTTAGAGAGCATTTTTATTTTACTATAAATTAGTGTTCTGTGTCTGCCACGAACAGACTAAGTTTATGTAACTATAATAATCAAATTCAAAAATAATCATACTCGTTCTTTGAACCTCTTAAAATGCTATCTCAAATCCTATCTCCTAAATATTTATGCATTGCAGCAAGCAGTGTTCTACGATTTTTTTCTGGTAGAGATCTTTGCAGTTAGCAAGAGCGCAGGCTTTGACTGATTCACCAGACTTTAATTATTTAATTCTTCTGCGATATATCGCATCGCTTCGCAAGCTCGCCTGGGACGCAGCTTACCATCGCCGGTCTTACCCGCAGGGTTGGGTCCATACAATCGAGTGGACCACATCCAAGTGGCCTCAGGGTTACTGCCTAATGAATTGGGATTGTATTTTTATAGATGATTGTTGTCGTAAAACTTTTAAATGAATGCTCTTTGGGTTTAACTGTTAATGTTGAGAATTATTTCTGCTACTGATGGATTGCGATACGGGCGATATAATTACAAGGTAGGTAATTTTAGTTTTTGTTGTTTGTTTGCACGAAAAGATTTTTGTAATACAAAACTTGTTTTAAACACCACCTGTAACTGAATTACAATTCGAAAGAACTTTTTCTGCTAATTATCGAATATTGTACCAAAAACTCCACCACAAAATGACTAGTATTTTTTGAGAAAATCCAGTTACAAAATTACATCTTAAAAAAAATAACCTCCTTTTTTGAAGTCGGTCTAAAATGATAAATTGCTGCAATTCAGAATACAAATGTTCTCTCCATTCATCATTCATTCCAGGACCTGGAGCGTATCTTCGCAATTGTTTTCCTCTGAAAGTAGTTTACCACAAAGTATTTTCTTGTAGCCAGCCACAAAATTCACAAACAAATAGATTCGGAACAAATATTTGTTACATTCGGGGCATTGACCCCGCTACCTGTAACAGTCTGCGATAATAGCTAAGTTTTACTTAGTAAAAAGGATTTCTAAAAACTAAAGCTCTTTACCTATTTAGGAATATTTCATGTTAGTATGTAAGCATTCATTCTACTTTTAGTTAACCTATCATATTATTATTTATATCAATAGTACCGCAAGTGTGCAAGCGTGTTGATCAATGCTCGTGTCGTTTCTAAATGGGAAGAGCCTATGCCTAACAGTGGGACGTTAATAGGCTGGATTATTGTTTATTAAAATGAAATAAAAAGAACATTTGGTTTTTTAAAGTCTTAACTCTTTTTTAAAGACAATTATATTTGTCTTCTGCCAAAACATGTTATTTACATGATAAAGCAGCAATAAGGTTGTACCTAGACGTTCCACATCTACTGGTCCACTGGACTTTATAAACGAGATAAAACTACAAAAAATTATCCATATTTCAACCAATCAAAAAATAATTATCCCGTATATTTTTTATAGTCTACTAATCATAGGGCGGTTACCAGTTATCGGTAATGGAGCAGTCATCATATCCTGATCCAAACTGGATCAGACGAAATCCTGTGGTTTATAATTATGAAGCCATGCAAATTAGACTCCTTGCTTTAGACCTATTTTGAGACGGATTGGTTGGTTTCGTACTGCTATTGTCATTGTATTAGACGCTAAGCAATTTCATGTTATTATTTTTTGGTATTTATTTACTAGGTAAATTAAATTACTCCTATTTCAAAAACTGTTTGGTAATTATAAAGTTAATGGACAATTTTCAAAGTTTCAGTTCGAGCGTACGTAAAGTTAATAAGTATCAAAAAATAATAATAACTTAACAACTATTTTTCAAAAGTATAAAAATAATAATATCTTTTAATTCGGAACCGCATAAGTTTCCATGTTAAATCCAAAAATCTGCTTTTTTAACTAACGATTTAGAACCAAATCCATCTACATTAACTGGAGTATACCCAATAAAAGGTAGCAGTGCTGGGTGGCGGGTGTTTATGGTCCAACTTGTGTGTTCCCATAGCGTTCGTCGGATTTTTATTTCTCTATTGCCATCGACTGCAATTGAGTCCATGGTTTTATTATTCCGCTTCTGTTTTGACCCTAGTTGAGCGCGCTGCGAATTTTGTTTTAGTTTGTTGCTCTTTTGCTGATTGGTTTTGAACTTGCATTACTGAGTTACAAGGTATACCGTACACGCTACTTAAAAAGATAGTAAATAAAAATAATAATTGGTTATTTTATCTAATTTTAGTTGCAGTCAATTGCAGTGGGAAACGATTAACACCATTAGCCGTTTTTAAAACGGTTACAGAGCGATCTGCATTAAAGACAGTTTGACTGATGTAAAAGTTCCCATATTGAATAAATTCTTTGTTACATTATTTTATATAAAAAAATGTCCTCCAATGAGTATCTTACTTAGAGACAGGTAAGATGATGATATCGACTGCTTCAAGCCACTGATTTTTATCGCACAGGGACTGCTAGAAGCAGCACAAAACAAAAAACTAGCGGTTAACGTGACGACTGACGAGTCAACTGCTCGTGAAACACAATTCGTACTAACATACGAGTAGCTTCACTCAAACTAAGTCACGTTTACTCAAGAGAATGTATAATATTAGACAAAAGTAGGAATGACAGAACCAACATCAAACCATCACCTGTAATTTCCATTGTGATGTAAGAATTATTGGCCTTTGTGCAATACTATAATTGCTTACTAGAAAGAACAATAAGTGATTAAATTATGTATTTCTTATGCAATTTTGTTTTATTTTTAACTCTGCGGTTGACACGAATGGGACACTTCAATGGAATACCTAGCCATCAATTTTGTCATAGGTCCATTTGTTTACACTATTCACATACCTATCTATGGTAAATATAGTAAAGAAAATAAATATAAAAACTACCTGAAATTGCAAATCCGTACAGAGGAAACATATTGTAATCTAGGCTTGTTCTTCTTTATTAGAAGGGTACAAACCTGAGCAAGTGGGGCATCGTCGACCCAACACTAGTCGCAAGTGAGTGTGGTGCCCCATCGCAGGACATGGCACACCTTTTGTCCTGCCCTTCCTGCACTACCACCTGCACTCTCCAGGGGCCCGAGTCTGCTATTGACAATTGCTTGAATCGTCTGAGTGGGTGGCATTCTACTAAATGACAGAACGTCAAAATTGGCCGTCCCAATGGAGAATTTTTACGTTAAAATGACGTTTTACCTACGTAATTATCCTAAAATGGACCTACTAACGCCACCCACTCACACGATTCAAACAAGCCAATTGTCAATAGCAGACTCGGGCCCCTGTACGTGATGGAGGCCAGCGACCGAGCCATCCAGGTTGCATCTTTCTGGTCAGACAGAATTTGAAAGTTGGATCTTCGACTCGAGAAGAAGAAGAAAATGGGTACTAATAGTGATCATTTACTAGATGTAATTATCTTAAAGCTTTGGCTGTGAAATTTTGAATCCAGTTCAATAATATTTATGGTATAAAGGCCCTTCTGTTATTTTTAATACGTCCCCTATACAGTGACAAACTAAAGCTATTTATTCAGTGTGTTTTCTTTCCCACCCTGGGAAGAATAACACCCTATCCTAATAATACCTATCTACATCAATATGGTGAATATTGGAACACGTATAATGTTGAGTGGTAGAAATATCTGCTTAAATATTTATATCAATATTGTACCAGAATAAAACAACTTGGTTGAAGATCAAAAGTTGTTTCTAGATTTATTGGCATCATCTTAAGTCCTTGGATTATTAAATTAACATGGCTTCACACATTCATTTGAAACTTCATTGATTAGTATTTATTGATAAATAATAAACACTCCTACAAAGTAACTAGCCACAAAGAAAGGTTTCGCAACAAAACTCAGTCAATAAATTGATTCCTTGCAACCTTACACCTCATTCACACCTAGATTTTTTCTTGACCACCACTTAAAAGGCGAAGGCAATAAATTCACACATTTTACAACATCTTAAAGTGTAGGTAGGTGTTGTACAACAATGAATCAAGAAGCTAAATATGTGGTAATTACGCCATCTGCCGGCAATTCGTCGGATATCAATTTGACCGAAGAACTCTGCTATTAAACTTGTAATAATCCACCATTTATTTTCTTGCTGCAGTGTTGTATGTGGTTTTGCTTGTGTATTTTATTTGAGTATGTGAGTGATATATATTTCGTTGGATACCCAGATTTATTACGAGTACAGTTATAACTTTAATTATTCAGTTTGATGTTCGCCAAACACTAGAACGAGTTATGTGGATTTACTAATTGATAGTGAATATCTGTCAGGTTGCGATTCTTTGAGCAAGAGTTTATTACTACCCCTTATAATATAATAATTTCGAGCAGTGACGGATAAGAAGATAATTAAATAAAAATCACTATTCCGACCTTCTAGCATCTTTTAGCACTGCAAATGTCGACGCAGTTTTGATATCGGAAACGTTCCTCAAACCTTCACTCCTCTCTACTCAGTTTCCTCTTCCCGGCTTTGTTCTGGTTCGTAATGACAGAACCGGGAAAGGCGGTGGAGGTGTTGCCATATATTTGCGAGCCGATTTATCTCATAAAATAGTTCTGACCTCACCCTCTTTATATTCCGAATCAGCTGAATTCCTTTTTCTCGAAATTTCTATAAAATCTTCTAAGATTCTACTTGCTGTCTTCTATTCCCCTAACCTACGAATCGACTATTTTAGCTCTCTTGATTCCACGCTGAGTGAACTTTGTCCTCTTTATAAACATGTTATCATTATGGGCGACTTTAACACATGTCTGCTTAAGAACGATTCTCGTTCTTGCAGACTCACTTCCCTCCTTTCCTCTTATGATTTACATATCTTGCCCCTCTCTGCTACTCACTTTTCTCCCAACTGTACTCCTTCTCTATTAGACCTTGCGATTGTCTCTTCCCCTGACAAGGTCTTTAAGCACGGTCAACTTACG
Source organism: Autographa gamma (assembly GCA_905146925.1). Lineage (NCBI taxonomy): Eukaryota > Metazoa > Arthropoda > Insecta > Lepidoptera > Noctuidae > Autographa > Autographa gamma. The sequence continues at coordinate 8,350,473 of LR989858.1, forward strand.
GCACCTTTCTCCTACCACGATCTCATTTATTTATCGTATCGAGTTCGCACCCCTAAGCATAAGCCACTGTATCTTCATTTGCGTAATTATAATGTGATAGATATCGAAGCTCTGCAGGCCGACGCTATCGCATTTGACTGGTCACCTGTCACTGATAGCCCCGGTACGGATCAAAAAGTGTCTTGCCTGAATTCTATGGTTCTTGATTTAATGGACAAGCATGCACCAATTCGACGAATAAGAATCAAGCATAAGCCCGCTCCGTGGATTACTGCTGAAATAAGAGCTCTTATGGCCCGCAGAGACAGAGCTAAAACTAAATTCAAGGGCAGGCCGTCTGACGTGTTCCTTGACTATTACAAGGTTCTACGTAATCGTTGCAGTCGTCTGTGTAGAGATGCCAAAAGACGCTACTTCCACGAATCACTTATTAACCGCAGTTCTTCCGATGTCTGGAAATTTTTAAAATCTGTTGGTATCGGCAAATCTCCAATCAACTCCGGTATAGACATTAATCTAAATGAATTAAACCACTATTTCTCTCTCCCACCTATCCATTTAGATTTAAATGTCAAAACCCGTACTCTTACGGAACTTATGAGCTTGCCGGTACCAAATTGTCCCCTTTTCTCTTTTAGTTCCGTTTCTGAGGTTGACGTTGAAAAATCATTACTTGCAATTTCTTCCAATGCAGTTGGCAGTGATAATGTATGCTCGAGAATGATCCGTCTCATCCTTCCTTGTCTGCTCCCGATCCTAACCCATATTTTTAATCACTCTTTATATACTTGTAATTTCCCATCCGCCTGGAAACAGGCACACATTATACCCTTACCCAAAATTTCCAATACTTCTCTATCATCTCATTTCAGACCCATTTCCATCCTGCCTTACCTCTCCAAGGTACTCGAGCATATCGTTCACAGGCAGATCACTGGTTTTTTAACGTCTAATTCTCTAATTTCTCCTTTCCAATCTGGTTTTCGTTCCGGTCACAGCACTGTCACTGCCCTGTTGAAGGTGACTGATGACGTCCGCTGGGCAATGGAGAATAAGATGATGACGGTCCTTGTCTTGCTGGATTTCAGCAGCGCCTTCAACTCGGTAGACTTTGATGTGCTACTCGGCATCCTTAAATCACTAAATTTCTCTTCCACTTCCCTAGCCTGGTTAGACTCTTATCTTCGGGGACGTTCGCAGTGTGTTCGCCTTGAAGAGTCTTACTCTGATTGGTGTGACCTCACGGCGGGTGTTCCCCAGGGTGGCGTCCTTTCTCCTCTTCTCTTTTCTGTTTTCATAAACTCTGTTACCAGAGTAATTTCTTCTAACTTCCATCTTTATGCAGACGACTTGCAGCTTTACCGCCACTTTGAAGTGGCTGATGCAGACTCTACTATTGCAGCCATGAATAAGGACCTGGCCTCCATTTGCTCTTGGGCTAATTCTTATGGTCTCAAAGTAAATCCATGTAAGTCTCAGGCCATTATCATAGGTAGTAAGTCTATGCGGAGTCGTATAAACTCTTCATCGATGGCGCGTCTGTACTTTGATGGTATTCCGATCAACTTCTCGGATACTGTAAAAGACTTGGGTATTATAATTGATGCGAATCTTTCGTGGCGTCCTCAAGTTGCCGAAGTTAGCCGTAAAGTTCATTTTTCCTTCCACTCCCTTAAATCACTTCAACACTTCCTACCTCTACAAACTAAGATCTCTCTAGCCCTATCTTTAATCCAACCTATCATAGACTACGCTGATGCATGCTATTTAGATGCTACTGAGGAGCTCCTTAATAAACTTGAGCGCTTGCAAAACTTTTGCATTCGTTTCATATTCGGCCTGCGCAAATATGACCACGTATCTCACCTTCGCAAGCAGCTCAAGTGGCTCCCAATCCGTCTTCACCGGAACACTCGTATTTTATGTCTCCTGTACAACGTCCTGCACAACCCTACTTATCCCTCTTATCTGCGTGAACGCTTCACTTTTACCCGACCTCCTAATATCCCTTGCAGAACGCAAATAAAATCCTTGTTGCATTTCCAACCCCACTCCACTGACTTCTATTCCTACTCCTTTACCGTTCACGCAGTAAGACTTTGGAACTCGCTTCCGCCTAACATCCGTGATTCCAAATCTCTCCCTATTTTTAAGAAGAGCATAAAAGAGCACTATCTCTCCTTGTAATTGAATTACTATATATGTAATTATATGATAATACATATAATTAAATATAAGTATATTTAAGTATATATATCAGTTATTATATGTTATATTTTTTTTTGTATTTATAAATGTACGTATATGACATGTATTTTTTTTAGGTTTTATAAAATTATTGTTTTAGTGTTATAATTTGTAATTTTTGTATATTAAGTCGCGCACGATGACTGCCAATATTGACGACTTCTCCTTTCGCGGGTCCGCTGGCAGAAATTTCTTAAGAAATAAGCGGCACCTTTGTACATAATTTATCAATATGTTATTCTCTAACAAATGTTTGTGTGTGTACATAAATTATTAAATAAATAAATAAATAAATAAAGTAGTAAATAAGTAAGCTAAAAATCAGAAGTAAAAAGCAGAATCCAAAAACAAGAAAGATAGTTAAATAATGATGATGATTTACAATATGATAAGAGACAAGTGGAGAGAGAGTAAGTAGGGCTTTGCCCAGCTGTGGGACATTTTACGCTCCTAATAATAATAACAATATCATTTACAGTTACGTAGGTTTTACTGTAATAGCAACCATACAAGCATTAAATAATAAGCAAGAACAACTAGACAAACCTACGAAAAACAATCTTAAATCTATTAGTAAAGACCCAAGATGTGTGAAGGTTGTATAAATGGTAGGCGATACGGTAGATAGTGGAAAGATTAGGCTTAATAACAGGGAAGCCTCGGTTTCGATCTCAGTACATTTGTTGCCACTAAGTATCCAATTAGCTTATGTAGTGCAGCGATTATTGGTAATGTAGCTAGTACTAGACCAGTGCAATTGTGGAGTTCAAGGGTTTTACAAGACCTTAGGTACTTTGTAGTAAAGATAAAATAAGTTGCGTCAATACATACAATATAACAGTATTGTGTTTTGATGCTAGTTCACGATCTTCTTTCAGAGAGTTTTTCTATTTAAGTGAACAATAGCGAATGTAAGACTTTATATAAATGTCCTGCCAGTATGCACCAGTAGGCACAGAACTCATAAAACAACCAATCAAAGAGAACATAACTAAACGAAGTTTACAACATAGGATGGTGCTTAAGCCATTTGGACGACGAAAAAAGTAAAAAAGATATTTGGTTTTATCTTCTGACGATATCTCAACTTAGGAGCTGTTTGTCAAATTCAGTCCAACAATCAAGTCTAGTCCTTAAATTACCAGGATGAAGAATTGCATTGCATACAATTGACGATCACACCTCTACTTGTCACCGCGGTTATCAAACACACTCAGCTCCTCAATAAGACTGACAAGCAATGTAGCATCTACATTGCTCGTTCTGTCTGCAGCTGCTGTCCCAGGTGTGTATACAAAAAATGCATTATCTTCGAATCCTATCAATAGATCGATTTTGAGGGCACTAGAATGTACATCTCCGGAAGACACGTGCGCTTGAGTGCTCTTACAGAGTGACGTAGGAAGTACGTTATGATAATATTGTATAAATTGTATGTGTGTTACGTTGGTTAATTATATTGGATTTTGTAGCTAGGTCATTGTTTCGAGATTTCCTCTCAAAGAAGTCAGGGAATACGAGTCAAGAAAGCTCATAAAATTGGCAGGTAAACATTGAGGAAGAAGATAGCATATATATACAGGGTGTTACAAAACCCCTGTCCGACCCGAAAGGGTGATATAGGGTTCACAATCACATGCCCAAATAAAATATTAAATTTGGAATATTCATAATAATAACAATAATAATGAACTTTGAAATAGCCTGCAAAATCCCAAAAAAAAAACCATTTTATTTTTACTTTTTTGTAATAAGATATCGATACCTATCAACCCCTTAACGGATCGGACAGGGGTTTTGTAACACCCTGTATATCATTTCGATGCCGCTTCGACCAAGTTACGATTTGGAAAAACTTCCATCAAATATTTTGATATAAGTTTGTTTGGACTTAAAAGGGTAGCTTGAAAAGGTTGAAAATAGCATTTCTATTTGGATGTTAACCATAATTATCACACGTTTGCAAATTACAAAGTGGGTTTAAAAAAAATAAGGAAAATATTTCATCGGAAGCGAAATTACGTATTGATGTTTTTAATAGGCTTAATAATTTCTAGATCTTTATCAATGTTCACAAAAATCATTATAAGGACTGATTTCCGGACGATAAAAGTACTTTTGACCGGAAACTTGCCTAGGATAAGCATTAGATAGGTATACCTATCTTGATGATAGTCCTAAAATAGGTTATTATTGGCATTCTTTCATAGATAGAGGCGATAAACGGTATTTTAGTGACTATAATATAGTAGTATCATAGATGTCTTGATTATGATAGTGATTAGACTTTGCGATTTGAAAACACTATTTTGCGATGTGTTGAAGTCATACAAAATGCGCTATAATAAACTCAAAAGAAAATTAAGATAAAAAACAGTTTTCTTATAGATATATTTCCTGAAGCATATTAATTTAATCTTGTAATAAAAGTTTGGGGATCAGTTTTTCACACCTTATGCTTTATCGCAGTTAAAAGTAAAATACTAATATCACTTACGCCGTCCGTCTCAAAGTTCAATTATTCAATCTCGAAAGTTATAATAATAAAATTCAATTTCCTGTGACAACATTAATTGGTATAACAACTTACCAGCTTATTAAAAACTCACCAAGTTCTCAAGAATATTACCTTGCCTAATTAACTAATTGAAATTAAAACTCCAAAATAAAATGGTGTCCGGTATCTAACAATTTCATACCTAATATAAAAAAGTAAAAGAAAAGTTTTAAAAAACTCTCTCACGTTAAAAATAAGTCGATACACATTGCATAGTACAGGAATGAAAATAATTACGCGCGATCATCGGCCTTAAGTGCCGTAAATTACGCGGGTAACGTAAAACGCCCATACTAATTATTACGCGTGGTGTATAATTGAAGCGCCTTAAATATAATAATAAATTTACCTACTTGTTGTACCCAATTATTGTTAAGGTGAAACACTGCGTTTACGTAAGGGGAAGACGGGGATTTTTGACTCCGATTGTGAAATGTGTACATTTTGCTGCAATATAAAAATCGGAAATAAAGATTTGGTTTTAATAATAAAAATAACAATAATTTAATTACCTTCTTTACATTTAATCATTTTTGAGTTTTATTGAATTTAATTGTTATTTGACTTCTAATTGAATGATTGTTAATTGTTATTGGTATTTATTTGTATATCGAAAAGATATGGTTTTTAAAACATACATTAAATTTTAACAAAATGACATATTATTTGGTTCTAATCCTTCTGTTCCATGTGAATTATTCCATTTCACTGGTTTAACAAATTCTAAACTGTTGCAAAATTTTTTTGGTGCTTTAATCTTATTTAATTTCAATTACAATTACAATTATGCTTAGTATAAGTTGGCAACAAATAAATAAATAATTATTTTTATAACAAAGAGATATACTTTACTACCACAATAAAATACGCCATACATTATATAACTAACAGTCAATTAATTTAATACGTGATATAATTGTAATAATGATAACTGCATTCAGATTATACTAATCTGGTATCCATCAAATACTTAATATCTAATCAATCATACTTGCATTATATATCTCATTGACAAGCTTTTAGTCCTATTTTTAGTATTATATCATATGGTCTGAGGGTGTGACGTAGGCCTTCATTGATATATTTTCCTCGTGATAAGAAATCATTCACAAAAAACATTCGATTCATAAAAAAATACCATTAAAAATGAGTCATAAATATAATAAAATTGGATATAAAACTTATTTTTCTAATTACATAGAAAACTTAGTAATGTACTTTTGTGAAGGAAATACATCATTAAATGATTTGTTCTGTGTTTTTTATGAAAGAATTTAGGTGTTTTTAGTCCGTAAAATAAAGTAGTTTTATGGAATCTACGTCGTTCATCAGCATTAAAATAAGCTTTATGAAATCAAGGGTGACAAAAATCTAAATAAAAGTCGGGTGAAGCAGTCAAAGCCTACACTCAGGCTAACTGCAAAAATCTCTAACAAAAAAAACTGGATAGAAAATAACTTTTTGAAACAATGTAATTGTGACTGCTGAATTGCCGGTTGCAGTGCACATTGTAAAGTTTTGTAAGTAAGAAGCGGGACTTAATAGACACAATATATAATATAGCGAGCAAAACAAGCTTTGATAGCAATGCAAGCTGAACTTGCTACCCATATTAAAGCAATTAAGTTTCATCACAGCAAAAAGAAAACTGACCAAAACGAAACTATCTGCTACGTAGTTTACCTAATACATGTTGCCCTGTCGTATAAAAACAATGCACGATTACCTCAGACTGTAAATGACAGTAAAATCCCCATTATCATTCGGAATAGGGCTTTACCGATTATAAAGATTATTTTCCAAAAATAAACTTAATTCCCCCGCCATTCATAATAATTTAGTTTAGGTGTGGCCATTGATGCTCGGATTAAATCGATAAGGTTTTACAAAATTTGGAATTTGAATTGTTGGAGTCTTAATAAAATACCTACTTATATAGTACCAACATTTGTTTGTTTTATTATCATAATATATTCATTAAAAGTATGTTTAAGCCTTTACATGGGTTTTTGGGTATAGTACGACATTATATTGAGTCCGTACTTTCAGTTTAATTTTAATTTTCTTTAGCTTTTATTAAAACAACGTTATATGTACAAATGAAAATATTGATAAATTATAATTTTAGAGTTGAACAAAAATATATTTCATGATAACAAATAAATAGGTGTGCGATAGACGTCAGGCATTTGAAATATCGTGTTACTAGAGTAAGGCCTTGCTTAAAGTCAGAAAAATAAATAATTATTCATTAGTACTACTGCTAAAAGAAAAGTAGGCACCTATAAAATCGTGTAGTCTCCGCATTTTTTCACATTGACTGACTGCTATCAACATTCCTGTCATTCTTTGTTTCCCATATCAGTATGTATGTACCTACCTATTACTTTTATCTCTAGACATATTGCGACAAATAGATCGTAATCCAATCATTGTAAGCGATTGTAGAGTGACATAAATGTGATGTGTATCTCTTATCATTAGAAAATCTAAGATAAAATATTTTCAATTTAGTTTTATTACGTTTTTGTAATCATTGATTAGATTACACTATTTTTAAAACTATTTTTAGTTTAAAATGCTATTGATATAAGTAGAAATATCGCAAAGTCGCGGTCGTCAATCGTCGAATATTCGCAAAACCGAGAGTAAGGTTTTCATAAGAGTCGTACTAAGGTAGCGATCTGAATTACTGTGGAACTCTCTGAACTATAATTTACGAAGATCGGTTCAGATTTTCAAAAGTCCCAAGTAATTTTCAAAATATGTCAGGTCCTTTAATTTTCATGTAGATACAAGTGTAAGAATAAAATATTTTGTTAAATACACACATCCGTAGAAGATGAGACCTAACTGAATCGATGATTATTCTTTATATTCAAAGAGTGCATAACGATATCGAAAATTAGGCATGAATATCATTGACGTAGGTAGAAGTCATGCCTATTCTTTTTTAATTATCTTCGATTAGATAGATTTCTGGCATCGGTAATATATCAACAGCCTATTCTAATTAGCAACCGGATAACAATAAGGTCAAATGACCTTTTGCATGATTTATTTAATTCTAGATGTCAAGCGGATGACCTTTAAAATGCGAGTAAACCTGAATATTTAATATGACGTTTAATGCTTAATCTTCTCACATAAACGAAAAACAATAATTATCTAGCTTCCGCAGTCATTTGCCTGATACTGCCTTAACTACTATTTATAGTAAACTTGATCCTTTGAAAAAAGCCTTTTTCCTAACTGGATAGTTTAAAGCCACTATTTGCAAGTGATAAATCCGACAGTATAGAACTTTATATATTTAAAAAACATCCAACTAATTTGACTCAACCTGCCATGAATTTTCGCTGTGAGAAATGTTGTTTCCTTCAGTGATAGGTGGAAACCCAGGTAAGCAGATTTATGTAAAAAAAATGAGAAATAAATATTTTATATTTCAACGATATAAGTGATCTCAATTATTAAATTACACATCTAAATCAATAAAACATGGTAGAATCTACTCGTGATCAGAGGGCTGGTTTGTTCCTTGCACAGAGAATCAGCATAGCCATTCAACGTGGCAATGCTGCCAGCCTTCTGGGCACGTTCCCCGCCATTGACAAGGATGACGATGAGTTCTTTGACGCCGTTTAGTTTTTATTTAAGTAAGTTTTAATTTTAGTATAGTTAGAGTTTTTTCTTATATTAGATTTAATTGTGTATTAATAAATAGCATAAAAACGATAAAACATAAACAATAAAATAGGTAGTCTTCTTTATGGTCTGTTTATTTTAGTTGGTCAACATAAATCACCAAACCATTTTATCTCAACAATTTTGCATTTCATGCATACTAACAATCTTTAATCGCATCTTAAATCAGTCGAATTGGAATAAAAAACAAATACGAGTTACATTTTGACCAGAAAACTGAGGTGCGTGGGCGAACGGCGCCAAGAAGAAGTCAACAACTCACATTGTATGCTAATATCCAAACATTTAGAATAATTATTATACGAAATATAATTCGGTAAAGTTGCTCATAAGGACCGCAACTGGTTCGCTCAATGGTTACTGTTTTAGATAATAGATACTACTTTTCTGTACCGGTTTGTCGAAATTGTAAAGGGCTTTGAATATTCAGGAAATTACTGTTAGATGCCTACGCAGATCTGCCTGTATTCAGATGGTAGAGATGTCGAAATTCGTATAAACAATTGAACAAATATTCTGTATCTCCCTTGCGTGCTATACATGAATTTTTGGGTAAGAAAAAACGTTTAAAATCACAATAAGGTACATTACATAAAACGCAGTTATTTCTTTTGCTAACATTATGATTCGATTCTTATATTATAAGTGACAGCACATTGACCTTTAATAATTTAAAAAATGTAGCATAGCAACAATGCAACGATAAAATATAAATTCAAGAACAATTATGTATAGTCACATTGAATCAAATAGGTACCTACTTCATATACTGACAAAGACACTTGTACAAAGTACAAATTGATTAAGCAAGCAAGATAATGCACTATCTGATTTAAGTATGACCAAATGTAGTTGGATTTTAGTTCCGATAACTATTTCATGATTTGATTTCTAGATGCACCGTCATTGTTTATTTACTTCAACATGTGTTAAATGGTAATGCACTCTCTTGCACGATAAGAATAGATTTGCATAATATTTAAACAAACTAGCGATAAATATCACAAGTCTCGGTGAAAATGCATACATTTATGAATTAACACTTTTCTGGTTATTTTCTGTATTAACGATCGAATAGATCCGTAAAATCCGAGAGGTTGAAGTATGATTGTATTGCAAAATTAAACGCTTGGTTAAGAATAGTAATGGAGAATCTATGTCACGTTTTTTTCGCACTATTCCGCAACATACTGTGATAGACATAAAAGACAAACGCATATAGTATATTTATATCTATAGACAACTAATAAAGTTAAAATTTGCTCAGCAGTATGACAAATTTTATGATTACGCACATTTTTCGTCGAAGTAATAAGCCTTGATTCCTAAGGTTTTTCGAACGCATTCTGTTTATGGCAATGGACAGGGAAATCCCGTGGTCAGTGTTTAATTCCGGTTGATAACAATCTCAATAATCTTTAGATAACAAAACATAGGTACAACGATGCAAAATAATGTAAATAATGAAAGGGACTTTCCGTAATTGCATCTAGTTCGAAATCATTTTAAAATTGTATTGTTTTCATAATACACAATGTAACTGGTGTATTTGCTAACTTTGGTGTAGATTATATCAACAAAAAAAACATTAGATTTCCTAACATATAAGACAGACATGTGCTAAGAATTTTAGTTTTGTGATCCACGTAGATCTAAAAACACAATAGTCAAACTGACAGCCAGTGTTTCTGGGGAGTAAATATTATTAGGGGGGAGGCCGTTGTTCAGCAGTGGACGTCTTCCGGCTGATTATGATGAACTATTAATGAATTTAACAAGAGCGAAAAAGAACACTCCTAAAACAATAACCCTCTTTTATCACCACTGTAGTCGGGTAACAAACACAACTCAATTACATAATAAGCACAAAACACGCTTTCTTATTGACACACTTGATTGGACGTTATTGGACCTTTGCCTACTATTTTAAACATATAATAATGTTTGCTATACATATTTTCCTTGACTTAGATCCGTGTTTACGCATTATGCATGAATGAGTTAAGGAAAACGTACTAAACGAAAATCGTACAATATGTCTTAGCTATGATGACTCTTAGGGCGACGCCACACGAGGCGTAGCGGGGCTGCAACGTAACACACTTAATTAATAGATTACTTGTGACATGAACGATGCAAAATTGATAAATTTTTGCGTCCCATAATTGGAACGAAAAAACATATAGCATTATCAATAAAAGTGTAGACTTTCTTTGTCGTCTTTCCCTTGCTTGTCCGTCTAGCCAAGTGACAATTCTACAAGGGTTAGCGCAATCGCGTAAATGTGTGAACGTTACAAGTATATTTCACCGTTCACGTGGGTTATTGATATCTCATCTCCTTACATTTAATGTAGTTGAAATATTTTATATGGCTTTCTACATGGGCTAATATGGTATACAAACTCTTCAATACTTTCGTAAATAAATTCCATGTTTACGCACAAAACGTTTGCGTCGCGTAATAAACGCTTCGTGTGGTAATGCCCTTGTTTAATGCATTCTGTGAACACTATGTAGGTTGACAGAATGGGCATCATTTAACCGAACATATAGTTTTCCTCCTTTTACTTTCAGACTGACTTTGTAATACAATATTAGTCATGTAAAGAGTCACCAGGATTAACTAGAAGCTTTGCAGTGTCGTAGAATCCAAGACATTGTATTTGTTTCTTCTTACGTCACGGCTTTTTGATTTGAATGTCACTAGAAATAACTATAAGCTGTGAAAATCCTACTTTGGACACTAATGGTAGAGGACTAGTTATAAAATCATTTTTTTTTCTTCCATCAAATTAATACAAGAATACGAAGATAAAACGCTTTGAAGTTCAGGGGTGGAGGCTTGTGACGTCACGGGTAAGTACAATTTTTGCTTAGATGTGACGTCACGCAAGAATAGTACTCGCTGTATCTTTATAATTCTTTGTTTACGGGACAAAAGAAAAAATACGTGTCTAATATTTTTTTAATATCTAAATGATAAACCTAAAAATAAAAATTTGTCATCATCCCTAATCCTTAAGTCCTCGTTCCTTTTGAAATTACATTGAAGTTATTTGTCGCCATATTTCGCGCGAGTCACTTTAAAAGTAAAGGCTACACTTTCGGGGTACTTTAAGTGAAAAGTGTCGCATGAATATGATAAAACTTGACACTTCCCACGGTACTGGCATGGTACATAAAAACTTTCTTTGAAACTTCCCAATCAATATTCTCATACATAAGGTTTTGGTTCCAGTGTGAGCGATGAAACTCATAGCGATGAGATGCTCTTGCTTAAGAGCCCTAAGAATAAAGAGATAACAGTTCTGAAATCAATAATATAATTTGGACCTGGTAGATACAGTCAAAGTCAAAGTTTTATTGCATATCAAGTGTACATTTTGTCTTATTAATTTATTTAGAATAGACACATCAACAACACAAACACAATCATTAAAATAAACGTTGCACGTCAATAGTATCATATTTTTGTCTTATTTATAACAATTAGTTGGTACTTATAAATTCAGTAGCCTCTGCAAGCATAACAATGTAATAAATAATTGTTATACAGCACCTAACATAATTCATTATATTTGTGTAGGTGCAAAATAATAACTAACTCATCACATTTAATGAATATTTTATCTAATGTTTCTACGTTGTACTAAACAAAAGACAATAAAATTCTAGGTACATTTACTTAGGTAGTATGTTTCAACTCAAACAGGTAAATGACTTTTCATTATTCCTTATAATTATTTGTCAGAACCTAACACTATAGCAAAGTCCGGTGAAGCAGTCAAAGCCTGCGCTCAGGCTAACTGCAAAGATCTCTACCAAAAAAACCTAACACTATCAGTGTGTGCCTGGTGCCAGCCTAGAATTTTGTCGCTCGCTAAGTCGCTACGCCTGTTGTGTGAAGTCGACCGATATTCCGAATTGCTTATTTAAAAACATAGTCGTCAGTAAATAGCTTCATAATGTCGCCCAACATACTTATCAAGTCATTCGAAAAGAATTTCAAAGATTTATCAAATAAATTGTGAGATTAGTATCGATGGCTATCGTTACTAGATAACAATCTTATTGTATACATAATTTGTTTTGCATATTTTTGCAATAAAATTGTATGTTATTATCAGTAAAGCATACCTTGTATAATCATGATTAGTTAAATTATGTTGGACGGAAACGTTAACGCATTTGATAATTAGGACAATGCTTTGATTTGTAGATTAGTAATTCTTTGAATGTTTTAGATTTGTTGAGTATCTGGGCTATCTAAGATCGTCACGTTTATTTTTTGTAGATTAAGCATTAATTTAAATAATCTAACGATGAAGTAAATGAAAAGTCAGATTTTATTCTTAAGTTTTGATACTAATATATTTAAATTAGTTTTTCTTCTGTCGCTGAATTATAGTTATTTAATATTATGTCTGCAATTATTATTATAGATAGGCAGGCAGAGTTACATACTTTATTTTACAAAAACCTTAAACAGTAAATCAGGAAATTGATAAAATGAGTAGGCATCACAAATGTCTGAAAAAAATACAGATTAACGTTTAGGTACCTATGGGTATTTCCCTGCACTTTTATTGATAGATCAAATCAATCATCTTTAATCTGTTTTTGGAGACATCGAAAATATGATAATCTTTAATAAGCTTGCAATTAAGATCAGATTGTTACTTCTCTAACTGCTAAGTGTAGGCTTATTGATAAGACCTCTGATATTTTTGTGGGTTCAATAATATTGGCTTTGTTAAGTAGATAAATAATTAAAATTTATCTTAATATTGCTTAGCCCAGATTTATTAAATTAGAAATTATTTAATTTTGGGTAGCGTTTAGTCCGTGGTTAAGTTGTCTTGCTTAAGCTTAGGTATTTAGTCATGTAGAAATAACAAATCACAAAAATTTACATCGACAGCTTATTTAAAAATATATTTCTTTAATTATAGTTTCATAAAAAAGCATCAACTATTTTTATATATCAATTTAGGTGATGAAATATTACAAACCAAATTATCTAATTGACACTTTCGCAACAAATGAAAAATTATATAAAACTGTGATAAAATGATGAATAATTCATATCCATTGTTTTAGATAGCAAATTAACAAATTCAAGGCTAATCTTATGCAATATATAATATCTGCCAATACATTTGTAATTTGCTGTAATTAAGTAAAAATAGACATGTAAAATATAAATATAGAAAATTTAATTATTTGCACATTTCTGTTTGAAGTAGATTTATGGGTTAGCATTAGTATTGTTATTAATTAGATTATTTTAATAACATTTCTAGGTACCTTACGAACTAATACATAACCAGTTTTGTTATACAACAAAAACGTTTAATGGGGTTAAACGGCCGTATAACAACACTTAACAATTAATATGTTTACCAAAACCAATGCATCACTGTATTTAATAAGTGTCATAAATAAATATATTTGTTCCCAATATATAGAAAGCGACATGGTACGCGACCATAAAACAGACATGTCGGCTTCCGACAGACGCGTAATTGAACGATTAAATCCCGTACGAGACTTTATTGATTACACTTTTTTAATATAATAAGGGTAAGACCAAAGAACATACAAAATATTTAGATGGCACAAAATAAAAAAAATGAAACTTAAATGAAAATTTCGAAATTTAAACAGATCGACAGATATATTCGTTTTTAAAACAATTGAAGATTGCATTTCTATTTTTAGTCCGATTTTCGGCGTTACATATTGTACACTTGCGTATGCACTGTCTAACTTTATTTTGGTCTGTGGGTAAGGCCAATCTCATAAATATTTGATTGACCTGAGTTAGGCTATTGTGTAGGAACCATTAGTATTAAGGTCGAGCAAATGATGCGATATGAAATGTATTGTGGAAGGTAGCAGATGAATTTCTTTTGCTCGTCTTTTGCAAAAGTGCGGCAATGATACTGATATAATTCTTAAGCATCAGATCATGATTTTTTGAGGTTAATGACCGGATTTACTTGTATAAAGTTGCAGGTAACATCCATCCAAAATTATGTCTGATTAAAGAAAAAATAACCTGTGATATAAGTCAATCCTCAAAACGAAGGTCTTTTATTATTTCGTTCCCTCCATTTTGACAGTTAGACTAGCAGCAAATAGTTACTTCAAATTGTAAAAGATTGCATAGACGAACGGTGAGATATTACACATGCAATATGTTGCAATAAAATCAATTAAGGATCGACCACCATTACCAAATACTACATCAGTCAGAAACATTGTATGCATTATCAATCACCTATCTTAGAACATCAATCTGTTACCTATAGAGTGTCCTATTAATGTATGAACCCAAATATTGCCCTATAATATCAGTACCATCGATATTTTAGCATTACTAAAAAATCATTTAAATTAGTACGTACAGCAAAAAAAATGATTCTGATCCGCACCACAGGATCTGCACCTAGTTCAGCGCTCCTATGCTTGCTTATTCATACTCTAAGGTTAAGATAGATTGATTAAATGTTTGATCCCAACGTTAGAAATAAAGCATATGATATCAGACTTACATCACTTACATCCTTTTCGTGTTTATTTGTTTATAGAAACTACAGTATCTGTTGACAGGACGTGAGTACATGATTACTAACTAATTAAAGTGTATACGCTGTGTTGGTTCTCTCATTAGAACTGAGCTAAAAAAATACGGATGTACTTGTGTTAGACGTAGGTGTGTCGTGACGTAGAGTGAATCCTGTTACATTAATAGCGTCAGTCATTCTCATAGAAAATAGAAGATGCTTGTTTTTTTTTTAAGTTTTCATTACTGCTGTTTAAGGTAGTAATGGCACAGATAACACTTTTTGGTTATGAAAATAGGAGTAAGAAAAGAAATAGAGTGTTCACAAAACGTGACATTCTCTCTTCCTCTCTTCTTCTCTTCATTAAGAGTAAGGAAAAGCAATTGTCATACTTTTAAAACCTATGAAACTATGAAAAGTTTTACTTTCGTATCTTTAAAGAGGTGTTGTAATATTTCATAAGAAAAAGAACAGTACAACAGCACAAGAATAAATATTTATACGCAAAGATACCATCTTAACCAAAGTTAACTAATACAAAAACAAATGAATATTCTACCACCCTGAGAACAATTACCTAACAATCTATTACTGAACATAGCAAAAACTGAGATCCGAAAATAGATTATATAAATAGCACAAAAAGGATTATAAATAGAACATATGCTTCGATAAGAAATGTAACTTGCTCCGACTATCGATTACAATTCTATTCGAGTTGCGGTCACGGGTATCGAGTGGAAATTGAATCGAGTTCGCTACTGTGAGAGTATCGATTTATTTTAACCATTTACACACCTTTGTTACATTGTAACTAGATAGGCATTACGCTATTTGGTTAGGCGATAGAGGTTGAAATATTCAGGTATACCATTTTTGTTCTGGGTACTTTTTGAGTTTTACGTGAATGTTAGACGTAATAAAACTACTTTCCCGGTTAATTTTAGATTTTAATTTCCAAAGTTTCGAAATCTTTGCTGATGTCATTGTAACGTAACATATTTCATAAAAAAAATTAAACATCATATAATATAAGCTGTAAAAAAATAAATGTCCCTCCAAGTAAATGCATCTTATATTGATTAAGCTTTAATACACATACATCACGCGTGACCCGAATCAGATAGTAAGTTGTACGTTTCAAATGATTCCGACCAGATGAAATCGCATCGATGGTATTCGCCTTAAGACATCGAACAATAAATTATTTTTAAATAATGCCCGTTAAATATGCTCATTACATGACGGAACGCCTTCCGAAACTGTCGATGCATATTTTAGTAGCGCGATTCGTGTACAGTTAGGAACATAGAATAAGAAATAAAAACAGATACTCAAAGACCATCAAAAAATTACCAAATAAAAGAATATTTACAGATAACTATATCGTCTCCAGAAGATATAATTTCATATTTACAAAATAAATAATAATTATGTAGGAAACAATAATTTACTTAATGACCTTATTTTCTACCCAGATGACTGATATACGACACTATTTATGCTAAAATTAAATTTCAAAATTGTAATGGCAAACCATTATAATTATAAGCCCATTCAAAAATTGAATAAAGGAACCTTTACGGCATTATAATGATATTTAATAAAACATAATTTCAACTACGCGTCTTCATCTATTAAGCACCGATTACAAACTCTTACAAATGAGACCAGCGTTTAAAAACTTGTTTGTTGGCCTGTCTATTTTTTCTCTTTGGACTTTATCTATGCTAATAACGAATGTACATGTACATGCAAGAATATTCAGTAAAAAATCGTATCTTACATCCATTAGCGCCTCATATCGTATGCAAATTGCCGACACCACGGGCCCACAATTATTTCGGACGAGCATCGATTTCTCTTAATTTTTCGTCTCTCATTTCCCTTAATTTCCTTTCTTATCTTTTTGGTTTACGATCACATAATAATGTATATTGTAGAGGTGATGATTTTGGGTGGTCCACCTTCAAAGTAATGATGTTATTATTTATATGGGGTTATTAATGGTGCGCTCAGCTCAACTGTCTCATCAAGATAAGTTTGTTTTCAAAGACCACTCATTACTATTCTATCGGATGAACGATTGACTTTTAAACGTTTATCTGTGTTTAGAGATTTTCATTTGATTGTTTTCAAATGTTCGCGGTAAAAAAACTGTGTTTTGGATTCGTTTTGTTCAACGTGATACCATAGAAATTTTCTTTTATTTAGTTTTTCGTTGTTATGAAACTGTGGGTTTGTGTTTCTTTATTATTTCCTGTGCAGCAATCGGATGATTGATTATATATTTCTTTACATCTACAACTCCTTAGGAGGTTGAATTTCAATGAATAAATATGGAAATTTTTGGATATCTAAAACGAAATAAATCAACGAACATTACTCACACCTGACATGGTTTTGTTCGTAATAATCTTGGTTTAATAATTATCGTCTGCATCACATGATATCTTATCAGATATTGATTGAGTGTATTAATTACACTTTGGAAATGCAATTACACTTGATTCAAGACTGTATCTAATAATATCGGTAGTTGTAAACGCATAATTTTCAATAGCAGCATGATTGTAGTCATTGGATGGTAATAAACTAGTTGCTATAAACGTTGTTTTAGAATACCTACAGCTAAGGAAACAAGTATCAACTTTGCAGGAGCTGTATGTGTGTGCCATACGTAGGTGTGACTGAGATTTCCTATACGCATTTTCATCCTCTTTTTTGTCATTACGGTCGTGTCCATTAGATACTTTATTCGAAACGTTTTATTTTGGCCACTTAAATTCCACTACTTAATAATGGCAAACAAGCAAATCTTTTTCTCTGCCCCAGTTCTCTTATGTATTGTCGCTGTGACCAGTCTGTGACAGTCTCAATAATCAAACAACAACAGTCCCGTTACATAATTTGAGTGAACTATTTCGGCAATCAGGGTTACAAGGTTCACAGAAACTGGTTTCGCCAGGCGTGGGAACTCAGGCTATTTGCCCGCCACATTTGTTGGTCTCTCGAAGACCAAACACTCAACGCCTTTTGTCCAAAAACGTAATGGGGATAAACAAATAAAAATAGGAGGACACTTCAATAGACGGCGCTAGATTTTTGGGAATAAAAGAATGCATCGTCAGTTGTTTTTTTCTATTGTGATGATTCCTGACAGTTCTCTTATAATTGATTTGTTTTTTATTGCAAAAAAGCTGTGTTAGTATTCAGAACTGTTAACGTCTCGTATATGTTAGAGAAAAATGCAATAAAAAAGAAGAAAATGACTTTTACACTTTTTAATAAAATTTAGTAAATAGTTAAGGTTATAAAATAAGGGCGTCGCTTGAAAACATATTTCTCACAAACAAATCCTAAGTTATGTAACACCATATACAATACATCAGTTAAATAAATTAAGACCTTAAAACACACACTTCTAATTTTGCTGGCTGCTTTTTAATTACCATCGGAGTAACTGTAAAATAATAACAATAATAACGTGGTACGTCTCCTCCCCACCTCTGTGATGTCTCAAAATATCCGCGAGGAACCTAATGGACTTGTAATACCCGTCGACTTCAAACAAACAAGTGGCGTTAAAAGGACAAAGGGCCAACACAATATACAGGCACAATACTTACACACCTGCCGTAATTTGTAAGAGAAAGCTGTGATATGCTAAGGATAATTAATTTTGTGAATTTCAAATGTTGTAGTTGAATTGGATTGCTACTGGTGTGAAGAAGTTGTAGATTTTTAATGACAACACTTATTTTACTTTAAGTCATGTCATTATTTTCGGAATAGATATGGGTAAAGAGCATTTAAAAAAAAGCTCTACGTTCTCTTATTTGTATTTTTATTCCATCAATCTATTACTTTCACTTAGCTTCTGAACGAACAATCAACTCTTCCAACATAAGCCCACAGCTGGACATAGAGCTTTTCCGATATATACCATAATGCGCATAGTTTACGTCTTCCGCTGAAATAACATATTCCAAAAGTCAAACCATCTAGACACAAGAATGAAAAATGTGTAAGACATCACAATCTTTCTAATCCAAATAAAATATTTCTTCACAGTCCAAATGAAATATCTTCCTAGTCCAAATGAAATATTTTCCTAGTCCAAATCGCTATCGCTTATACCTTGCACCAAACTATTAGACACTGGACGTCCAATATTTACAAAGTGGAGTATTTTTTGTTAAGCCCGAATGGAAGGGTTGAATGGCTGAGGGTATTTGGAGTGTCAAAGAAGGCATCCTTCGTATGAATATAGAAAATTGTGGTAAAGTAATGGAACCTCATTGTATTCGTTAGATAGGCTGTGAAGTTTGTCCTGTTAATATTGGTACATGTTTGTTTTATTGGTCCTATTGTAATGATGACAAGGATCTTACGCGTCTTCAGGTAATTGCGATAGATTTATTGAACGAATTCCAAACAGAAACATAAACTGTTTTAGCAATGAAGTTTTTTATTTTTATTATGCTACCTATAACTTAATCATGTTCATTTCAAAAAGCAAGATTGTTGTATGTTAAATAGTAAATTATGTTTGATCATCGTCGTTTACTTGTTGATAAACATCAATCTAGATAAAATTATTGAGCTTGCTTTTTTCAGTAGCTATACAAAGTTATTATCAGTTTACAATTCTTTTGACGACATCACAATTTAGCCTTAAATGCAAGTTGAAGGTTCCTTAAATTATCCTAGGATGATGCTAACAACACATTTACCATAAGCAACTTTTTTCTGTAAGGTCTTTAAAACTCTAAAAAAGTCCGAAATATAGGTACTTAATACTTGTACTATGTACGTTCTATGTTCGTTAATTTAGTTCTGTTACAATATAACCAATGCAAAAATCCATATAATCGGAATATCATTGGTTGCCTTTGGTCAACTGTTCTCTTGAAACAAGTATCCATTGACGTACAGTTATTTGCCGACCACTTCAATTTCCTTGTACACAGAGATTATTAAAAACTTGAAGCTGATAGGTTATTACTTTGATACTTCTGACGATTTGGTATTTATTTACTGGAGTTTAGGGTGCTTTAATTGTTTTTAACTACTGTAGGAGACGAAAATAATATAAATTGGGATAATTTGTGTCAACATTAGAATAAAAAAGGCTAGTTAAATTAATGACGGTGAAAAAAATTTTTGCCTCTACATTGTATATCAATTTACTGAATGAATAAATATGTTCAATGTATTTATAATTACAATGATAAGAGTATATAAACTTATGAGTGTCTATACAATTTGATGAATGGATTCATCTCCTTTATAATTTATTCAGTTCCTGAATCCCCACAAGAGTGACTACTAAACAATAATACCGTACACTCTTACGTTCCTATTTGTAACCAATAACAATCCCTTTGAACCACGTGTTCGTCACGCTGAGTCCGTTTGTCGATGAAAGAAATAGGGATATTTAATATATTTTTATGTTGCCTCATCTCTTCATATAATGATCTCAATTATATGTAACAGTGAACTAACCCGAAAAGAGAAAAAGTTGCCCTCTAATCTAATAGTACCTAATTACAAAGGAGTCTGTAGACATTTCACCAGTATTGATTGCAAATGAAGTATACTTCATCTCTACAAAATGATAAGTATACATAACTTCACAAAAAAAAAAATGAAAAAATGATCAAAGTTATTCGTATAAACTAGGGCAACACCAGTTGCGCTTTTAGACACTCTTTTTCTGAAAATAATGATTTAAAAAAAAAGTATAACTTTGGTTTCTCTCCCTAAAGAATCCATTTACAAAAATATTCATGCTCATAATGAATAAAAAAATCGTCGGCTACGCTTTACCGGTAGGTACAGGTTGTGGCACAAGTTAAATGTTTGGTCAAAGTGTTAGCGGGTACCCTGGCGAGCTGGTTCGAGTCCCGATTAACGTACTATTAGTTTTTGGAATTTCTGCCCCTTTCATTCAGGTTTTAGAGGTGAATGCAGTTAGGGATGGAAATGTTTCTATGTATTTTTTCTCAATTTTATTCTGTGGTGTGTGGTGTGGTCCACCGACAATTTTGATTGACACTAAGACAAAATAAGTTAATTGAAATTACTAAACTTACTAATAAAGTACGAAATTTCTCAGACGTTCCATGAAAGTATTAATTCATTAATAATTTTATCATATCCGAATTCCTACGCCTTAACACCAATCTCAAAAAATAAACTAGTTATCTCACAGTTGAAAACGATAATGCATATTTAATATGCTTTTAGCGTACATAAATAGTATTAAATTAATATTCTCGCCACATATTTGAGAGGCTCTACACCTGCAGGCTGGTATGCAATGGCACGTACTATAGACTAGTTAACACATACATCAGTATATGTTAGTATCGACAAACATATTAATTGACTACATATGCGGCGGTGTGCTCTTGCCCGAACTTGCTTATTACAGTGTAAGCATAGAGTAGTTATGGAACAGAGGTAACATCTGAAGAGAAGTCATGGTAGACACTGACAACATTATGTGCTTAGTGTAATTTAGATTTACTTCATCTATTGAATTAGGGTAACCAATAATTATAGATGTAAGGTGTGTAATAAATAAATAAATCTGTGTAAAATGAAAAAGGTAAAGTAAAAAGGAGAAAAAATGCGGTTATATCAAGAAAGATTACATAAAGGATTCATATATTTTCGTTTAAACTTAGTGTCAGTGCTGTTACATTCGTGATTTTTTTTAAGTCAAGTTTTGTTTTGAAAATGAAAATACGATAATAACAATGATATAAATTGTATAACATTACAAAACGTATCAGTCACGGAAATACGCGTAAATCAACGTACATCATAAAAATTGCTAACCCGTGCAAGTCTCGTGTTACTACTAACCAAAACAAATCGGCTAGTATAATATTAAAACGCGGTTTTAGCACTACTCATTTCATTTTGACGTATTGTAATATCAAATATCTACAAATATTTCATATATATACTACACCACATGTTTTGTCATAATGTACTCCTTTATGGTCATCCAATTATTAAAGCACAGGAGCTTATGAAAAAAAAGGAACAGTTATTCAAAATAGCGCATGAAAATGCTGCCTTTTTTAAATGTAGTGTTTACTACAATTTAGCTGAACGAGGAGACCCATGTTGCTGGCTTGTTGAAGCCACTTGGGCAATGTACCTGGATTCAAAAATCTACTATTCGCATTCACCACCAATGAAAGACAATGTCGTGACAGTGGCGTGTGTTTGATGACCTGGCCTGACCAATACAGCAATTTCTTTTTTCCCGTATTTAAAATCTCTTAACATCAGGGGAACCGCTTAGTGTATGCCCAAATGTAAGGCATATCACATAAAAAGAGTAATTAAAATATTCACTGATAATGATAATATTGATTGTAATTTACAGTCTACATCTATGAGGGCATCGACACATACGGGATCACGACCAACAAATACTCAACTACATACTCAGGCCCACTTCTCAAAATATTTTTGAATAAAAAAGGAAAAGTTTTTCTCAAATTACGTAAATCATATGATGCAATAGTGATGGACTGCGAGTAAAAAAAGTATGACGCAATTTCCAATCGATAACAAAGATGAAGAAATAATATGTATTATTTAATAATCTGCTGACATAGGCGTGTCTAATCACGACACGACTCTTGCAACGCTTTGCATTATATCTAACAAAATATATCGGCAAATAAAATAATATTTAATTTCAAATACCATGTCAAAATTATTGTACCTAAGAATCTTGATAATGATGATTAAAGAAAGAAGAAAGGGACCTTAAAAAAATGGACCAGAACTACTTAAGAACACATTATTGTAAAGACGACTTTTTTACAGGTCTCCCTTTGGAAACCGTTTCTAGCCAAGTGCTGCGATCGGAAACCTACATACATCATCTGCCTAGCCATTTTCCCAAACTATGTTGGGGTCGGCTACCAGTCTTACCGGATTCAGCTGAATACCGTAGGTATTTTACATGGGGCGAATACCTCCTACTCCTACAGAAAACATTTCGGAAACCTACTAACATTCTTAACTGGCTCGACTACACTATATTTGTTTCTCCTATGCATGGTCTTCTTTGGTCTTCTTAATATATTGCGACAAAGCTTATTAAGATACATTATGTAATATGTAATATTTGTTACAAGACACAGTGCAAGTTTTTCCTAAACATAATACGCTACTGTACTATTCTATCTGACTGTTAATGGCTTAACAATGTAGACGGTTGTCTTAAGGAAAAACGACGCAAAACTCATTAAAAGATAAAAAAAATGCATATTTGAGACGCTTCATTGATTAATTGATTGATTTTTTGACAAACGGATTATTTCATAATGATTGCATTTTAAATCTTTAATTACATAAATTAAAATGATAAACTTATAATCAATGAATTCACATGACCACGTGCGAAAGTAAATCTTTACGTTCCAAGACAATTTTATAAAAGTAAACATGCGATTAAAACAATATTTTCTTACCTCATTTTATTTGAAATCCTCTTGAAATTGTTGACCAAACACTGTTGTACCAGATTCTGAATGTGCCTACCACTTCAGTACGCATTGCTAATATATCAATGATTTCCACCAAATGTCAAACAAGCACTTGTTTCATTATCCACAAACACCAAAAACTTAAGAAACACGAATGTTATATAAAGAATATTTCACTCTTGCGCCCTTATAGCGTACTTTTGTCTAATTTAATCACCATCTAGATCACATCACCCTCTAAAGCGAAACCGCGTTCTTAGCCATAGACTGAAAAATCTCCCTTAATATGCTTTACTGGTAAATTGACAGTAGATTGTTGCGTCTACCTTCATATTTTAATAAATGATTTGTGTTCCGTACTACGCAATGAGTTAACTGTACAGACGAACACCTCCTCAGTCTGCCCGTGACCATGATAGTATACATGCAAAAGTCTCTAAATCTATAAATTGCGACATGATCTATAAAAATAGTTTTATTTTAATGTTTAGAATTAATAAGAATAATATGCAAATTGAAGGTGATGCCTTCACATTCATGGATATGAACGCTACAGTTACGATTTTTGCAGGAAATACTTTTCTATATTGTATTATATTGCAGCAGCATATTTCCTAGACAAGTATATCGTTATATCTGTCGTATCTTACTCTATGGCTGACGTAGCTAGGTGCTAATCGGAGAGCGCACACGCGCGCGCCGCTGCCATCACGTCCAGTTAGCCCCACTTTACCCTGTTTGTTCTAAATGTTACATTTTACCCGCAAACACCCTCTTCCGGCAAGATTATTGGAATCATCGCCTTTTTTGTGGCCGCACCCGTCTAGCTACTTTTGGGTCAATAGTCCTTAAACCCGTATCAAATATGGCGGAGATTTAAAATTTAATATTCGTTCAGTCGCATTTGAATTTCTTGAACCTCCAAATCGGACAGTATTGAATAAGTTTTGATAAGTGTATGTACCTATTTTTTGGGATGAAATAATATACAAGAAATGCGAGTTAAATATGATTTAATTTCGTAATTTTTCTTAGCAATTATATTTCGTTCTCAGCATCTGAATACTTATAATTAGACACAGTAATACATAAGTCAGTGTCACGTTATTTAACAAATTTATTATGTATTTAAGCGCATATTTTGTAAACTATTTTACACATTGTTTGGAATGTTTAAATGTCTTTTACAGTTTGTCATCTATGTATTATTCTATGGAATAATGGAGGAATGTAAAGCCACAACAGATATTCTTAATACATTGACTGAATGGTGACAAAGGTTTCGCGACGTTACTTTTATTGACTAATGCTGAACATTATAACGTTTGAACATCCATGCTCATTGTATTTCTGTGAAGTATTGTGTATCCTTAATGCTCATAACGGTGCCACAAAGTTATTGCCTCTCGAATGACTTTAGAAACAGTTGAAAAACCTTGCTTGCTCGTTATCGCTTACGGCGGGTTATTGAGTACTATAATGTTCCACATTAATCGATAGCTTTACTTATAATTTGAATATACACTGGGTACAGGATACAAATATTATATTTACTAAGTTTTTGGATGAACTTTGCGATCATTTTCAAGTGGCAAACAGTGTACGCATTTGTTCAAGGGTGGGCGCATTTGGTGTTGAATTTGGTGTCATCAAATTTCCCGGTTTACTAAAATTATTATTTGAATACTGCTTACTAGAAAGTTACGTCATTATCCATGTTCCCCTTGAAAATGATAGCAAATGTGAATAAATTCTGTTATATTTTCTTAAGTTTAATATTTTTATCTACTCCAAGTTTACAGACAAAATTAATACACTAGTTATAATGCGAACACATGGTCATACACTGCCACCACACTATGGCACAGATCTTATTAAAATATTAAGATTATAAATGTCCTTTATATGTTTTCACGGTGACGAAAATATAGACAACAGCAGAACACTCGGAACTCGATACTTTCCTGTTTCAGTTCGAATCGGTACTGAAACTATTAGTTTTATTGAAACAACAATCATCGTCAAACATCGACAAGATTTCGACAAAGGAGATTCAAATACCTATCACTCTCATACAAACTCTTAAAATAATATATACAAAGCGCTCGAAATCATACAATCAAATTCACATATCAACCGGAAAATATATTCAAATGAACATTAGTAAGGAAAAGTTTCAGTACATGGACTTAGTAAAGGGAACTAGGTCATAGCGACTGTGGCTAATCACAAGAGAGCGGTTGGTCGGATAGATTAAATACCCATAATTAAATACAAAACATTTTAATACAACTTTACATCTAACACCTACGTTTACAAATTTCTGATTAACTTTTGTTTGATAAATAAGTAAACACAATTATTTTTATTATATTTACAAGCAGATAACACGATCCGTACTTAATAATAAAGCGTTTTAAATAATAACACACTGAGAATTGACGTAAAGGCGTTTTTGCTACACTTAAGGCGAGCCAGCCGGAGCAATCGAAGGCTGCATAGACTGACGACGGCGAGCAAGCTGGTCGGGACGGGCCCGGCGCGAGGGCCAGCGGTGGTCCGGCCCGGCACTCGTGACTCGCGGGACTACTATTTGCTCTTTCCACAGAAAAACTTTTTTCCTTTTAGAGCACGAGTCCGACCGCTGGCACAAGAGCAAACGAGCGCCACGATGTTACACGACCTTAAGGAATTTCACAGCTCCGGGCGTCGTCCCGGCTCGGCGTTTTTTCCCCATTCAAATGTTTGCTCTCTCGCTTCAGCTACCATTCATGCGGCGTTTGAAACGCCGCGGCCACCGCGGCCGAGCTAACCTAACGCTATCCAGTCCACGTCACTGTAATAATACTGCGATAGTTGACTAATACTCTGTCCACTCACAATGTCCATCGACAGCTGGCAACGGAACGCGCGAAGCGTTGAAGCGTAAATGAGCTGCTAAGGTGTTGGGGCGCGGCTGCCTACGTGCCGTCGCAGTTCCTCCGCCTCTGATGCCTGCCGTGGTGGTGGCGCGTGCCGTGGCACGGCGGCTTGATGGAGTTCTGCGGCGGGGGCCTGAGCCTACGCTGCGGACGCCACTTGGGCAGGTCGCCGGCGCGCATGATGTTGTGCCTGTTGATGTCGAAGTCGTGCGCCTCCTTCATGAACGAGAAGCACTTGTGCAGCCGCTCCGTGAGGCGACTCTTGCCGCGCCGCAGCTGCAGGCCCCGCCGGTTGAACCCTATGTAGCGGTCTTCGTTCTTCACCAGGTGGTATCTGTTGTAGCCGTCCACAAACTCCTCTTTGAATAGGCAGTTGGGCTGTCTCTCCGCTTGGAAGCGTGTCTGTAGGCAAACAAAAATAAACATGACTACAGTAATAGTAAAACTGACGATAATTCCAATAGACTATTTTAAATGAGACCAGTATTTATTTTACTATAGAATTATCCTTACCAATCGTCTGCCAACGAGCCGAGACCGGTTGAAGCACAGGTACATGTCCTGCACGGGAGAGTGGATGAGTAGTTCTAGGCTGAAACCGCGCGTACTGATGGTGAGATTCGCTGAAACAATGGAAAATAATACTTAATTTAAATCGAATAACACCCAAATTTCCTTATCGAACACCTGCGAGGAATACATTTTTATAACTTTAATTTGTTTATTCAAATTGTAATGCCTATAAAACAAAACTAATTTAACTACAACAAACACCGTCTAATGAAACATAAATCAAACTTTCTTCCCGAAACACGAATTAATTAACTCATAAGAGTAGGAATTAATAAATAGAAAGTAAATATTCAAAGAATTCCCAATCTTTACTCCTGCTTATAGTAATTACCACACCCCAGGTGCATATTTTCCAATTTCAATCAACGCCGCTAGCCCTGGTCACGTAATAAATTCGATTTATATTGTAAAAGAGTTAGTCGAACGTAGTCAGGTGCAACAAACTAATCGTTAATGATATTTGAACACTAATAAAGTACAGAAATAAAATGTCGATAAATATTAATCTATTGCCGGACATTCAATACATGACGTGTAAGGTACGGCTTACATGCTGGGAGAAAGTTGCCT
The DNA here is from genome assembly GCA_905146925.1 of Autographa gamma. Classification (NCBI taxonomy): domain Eukaryota; kingdom Metazoa; phylum Arthropoda; class Insecta; order Lepidoptera; family Noctuidae; genus Autographa; species Autographa gamma. The sequence continues at coordinate 8,378,145 of LR989858.1, forward strand.
ATATTTCTTTTTATGTTTATTATACGGGAAGAAAATGATTTACGAGAACTAACCGTTTCGAATAGATATACTTTTTATATTGTCAAATCGTAGGTTTTCGAAATCAGTTTTAAAGCAACTTTTGGAAATTTAACGAGAAGAAAGAGATGTCATCATCATATCATCATATCAGCCTGTTGCAGTCCACTGCTGGACATAGGCCTCCCCCAAGGAACGCCACAGCTCACGATCTCCCGCCCTTTGCATCCAGTCACTGCCAGCTGCCTTCTTCAGGTCATCGGTCCATCTAGCCGGGGGGCGACCTACACTACGTTTGCCTAAGCGTGGTCTCCATTCGAGAACCTTCCTGCTCCACCTCTCGTCGGTTCTGCGACAGACATGGCCAGCCCACTGCCACTTCAGCTTGCTACATTTTTGGACAATATCAGTCACCTTGGTCTTATGTCGTATGATCTCGTTCCGGATCTTATCCCTTAATGAGATCCCCACATATTTTTTGTCATTTACTCTCTACTCTCTTCAACAGCTGAATATTTTATCTTATTTACTTAAATTGTACTAAAGTATATATTTTAATGGAAGCTGACTTATCATCCCTGACTTTATGAACTGAGATATTATAATAATAAACTGTCAAATACTTTATTTGACCACACACATTGTTTTAAAATAAATTGATAATTGTAACAATAAATAATAACTCAGGATTTCTAAAGACCCGTTGATCATTTCCACAAAACATCAGTTTAGTAAAGTGCACTTAAACCGATGCATTTATGCTCCCTCACACTATTGAATTTACCAAAAAAATATGTTTGAAAATTTATAATTTTGAATAATAAGTGAAATTATATTGACCATGTCGCCATGTAAGCCGTTTTTCTATCGAAGATAACACATATAAGGCCAAAGTAGGAGTATGGAATTCGATGACCAAACTCGATGGGACTTGTATAAAAGAATTAATAAAAATAAAACTATGTATGTACTCACACGGCCGCCCGTGACACCGGCCGTGTCATTTCAATTAACATTAAAAGAAATAAAAATGCTTTGACTCGAACAGAACATAAATTCGTTATAATTTCGGTGTGACTGAATGAATTTTTATGTGAAAGTAGATTTTGTGATGCATTAAAACAAAACGTTTGTGACAGGGACGATTGATAAAATTTCGTGTTTAGAGAATGGTTTACGATGACATAATTCAGTGAGTTTAAACCTCAACGATTTTATTGAAATTAGTTATAAAGTTCAATTACCTACATAAAATTGATTAATTTAGTTCCCATAAACATGTTTTTTAATCCTTTAGATATAATTATGACGTATTTGAGACATAAATAGTACCCAAAAAATGTTAATCTCAGGGTATTAGAAACGTAATTACTTACCTAAATGTTTTATTTTGTTTTTATTGCAGTCATAAAAACGGCAAAGATAACAGGGAGCAGTGTTTAAAAGTTCTTATTATCTAATCCTTATTTGTACGTGAAGTTATCGTGTCTGTCTTAACGTCAGTTTTCTTATATTTTAGCCTAAGATTAGTAGATATTATAATGTTTTATTACTGTTATTTTAGGATTATTACATTTTAAGTAATTCAACATTTTAAATCTGTCTGTTATAAACAAGAAACAAGTACCAAGTTTCACTCGTAAATTTTCTTTTCTCATCAACGTCATCATAGTTACTCAAACACAAATGTTTGTTTACCATGTTCTTGGTTGACGCAAAAACACGATTGAGAGTTTTTAAGTTGACCTATGGGCCCTATGGCCGACTTTAGGTTAAAGGGACTTTCTTTCAGGCGTAACGAAGCGAGTAAACATTGCCCAAGCTCCGTAATAGGCTAATTTTGTAAAGACAACATAATCTCAAGTCGGAAAGGTAAATATGCTTTGAAGTGCCGACTGACGCTTGTAATTTCACTTAGGCTTCTTTGTACTAGGCTGGTGGCGTTTCCAGTAACGAGGAAATAATTTATTGGATGCTTGCGTGATGGGTAACATCGTACCATTTTGTAACATAACCTATAACAATTATGTTTAAAGTGAGCTACTTGTATTTTGCTTGACATTAGTAATAGTAATTTATATAATAATAATAATTTAGTAGCAAAAATCAGGGTTTTTTGTAGTACAAACAAATGGGTATTACAATAAAATGGGTAACATGTTATTTACAAAAACATTTGGGTGCAATGCTGTTAACCTAGCTAGGTTGCTAAGCAACCTGTATTTAGGATAACAGACTAGTTAGTTACTTTATGTTATGACATTATGGAAAAAAAACAAGAAAGTTTTATTTATTAATTCATTTTATTCTAAATTAAGGTGTTATTGATATACTCGTTTTATTCTACATTTAAAAACCAGTCAAAGGCGGAAAGCAGCAATTTAATATCAAACTTTTCTAAAAACAACGTTTAAACGGATTTAGCACTTCCATAATATTATGTACTTTCTAGAAAGTGGTAAGTATAAATATTTGGTAGTGTTGTAACGAGCGGGTCAATGACTGGCTATCGATACCGATACGATAACGTTGTATTGGTAATCTATGTACTTGTTACCTGAATTCTATAGAGGAAAATATCTTTAGTTGCTATCCTTATAAGAACCTATTATTACGTACCTATGTTTTTACTTCTACATATATTTTCGTTTTTACAGATGTTTTTCATTTTTCTGTTCCCGGTTGTGCAGTTGATTTGCTATATTAGGTAGGTATTTTGAGAATAATAAATTGTTTTCTACAATTGTCGATGTGGTTAATGGTAAACCTTATTAAATAGGCTTACATAATTAGATAAGACAATTTATAAATCTCTACAATTTACTTCATCGACGAGAACAACGACAAAAGCGATTAAGATCCCTTATCCTATTGATTTCGAAGAAAATCTTACAATTAATAAATATACTGTTTAATTATCAATGAATATTTTTTTTAAACCACCCGGAAGAATCTTTGATATTTGATTTCCAAACCTATTTTCGTCACTCAATCATATTGTTTGGTAGGTACCTATAAATTGTCTAAAAATAAAAAAGTACCTATATTACTATCTAATATGCTTTAAATACATGTAATTAATCCTTAGGTCTAATTAAAAAGGATTATAACTTGGTCTTAAGTGATTTTATAAAGCTAAGTACTTGATAATACTTGCTATCAAATATCGTACCAGCACAGGTGTACTTATGGATCGTTTTACTGATTTTATTACATAATTAGTGAATTTAATTTAATGGTTTTAATCTGTGTAATCCCATTCATTAATATGCTGATTTCTAGGCGTGTCGTGAATGGGACTTGATAACGGTTGATGTGGGGTGATAAAGATTGTGATCATACATCCATCATTAAATATTATTATTACCGTACTTTGCAATAAGCTGGTTAGAATTTATTTCAACTCGAATTGGGCTTAGTTGTAATTGAAAGATCTTTTATCAGTTTTTATTATATTTTCCTTGTTGTGTTTTAATGTATTTTGAATTTGCTCTGTTGTTCTTGATAGTTTTGAGATTTTTAACAATATCTTTATTGATATTTTTCTCTTACTGTTTTAATGACAGATCACCGAGAGAGACTCTTGTGGCTTGAATATTGCAAATATCTTAACAAATCAACAACACATTCAACTTGTACTTTGACAAAATTTTATAAATAATCAATTAAGTGGGTATATGAAATATTGAAACAATTATTTTCCTACTGAGATAAATAAAAAATATTAGGTAGTCTTGGACCTTCAATGGAAACGTAAATGTAATTAACTTTCATATAAATAAAACGGTTATGTTTTTCCATTTTCATATGAAAACGTATAGATAACGACTGTGTTATTATCTCAGCACTAAGGTATAAGTCAATAAACATATTTAGTGTATAACTAATTAAAATCACGTGTAGTCGGTCCGTCTCAAGTAAATATTCGATAATACATGACATTGGCTATAGCCTTGGACATTGTAATCAAGATGTAAACACTACTTTTACGTAATCAATAGACGATAACTTTAATGAGGTTCCAATTGTCAAATAAGAGGAGCTACGTCATCTGTGTAAATAAATAACAAAAAATATATAATGACATACTATTTTCGTAATCGGAAGTTATGTAATGATATTGTAGAGCTTTTATACTTATCAATTTAGCTATCGTTAATTTGGGGGTTCTATTTTGTCGTCCTCGAAAATAACGGTAGTAATAACATTAACTAAAATAATGGGGTCTAAATTTTAATAAATAAAACATACAGAACGTTACATATTGTAGAGATAAACTGATTGAGAGAATACTGCATGTCTAACGTGTAGCGCTGGTACAGAATTGTGATTAAATCAAGGCTTTAGAACATTGATATCATTTAATATCGTTATAGTTTAAAAGTCTTTACCATCTTCCCCTTAAATAAAAGCGTCTAACATTAAATTTTCCACGCCGTTGTGGCGCCAGCCCTATATTAATTAACCAACCGGATTCCCACATACTAATTACAGTTGTTGATAAAGCGAAATCCCTGTTAACAGAGCCGTAAGATAAACGAATGTAAATGTGTATAAACTGGTAAAGCGCGTAAGATGCGTCTTAACCCGGCGGATAGCGCGCGTAATCTGACCAAATCCGACAGGATGCGGCGCTGCGGTAGGTAAGTATTTGACGGGAATCTTGTGTTAAATTCCAGACCGCTCTGGTGAGCGTTCGCGTTTACTTCCGATTTATAGAGTAAGAGGAAAATGAAACTGAACAGAATCGAATACAAAATTTAAGATAAAAAAAATGTGATTATAGATTCATCTTTCGAGGTTTATGATTATATGCTACTGGCTAGTTCATGTAGGGTATTATTATCCCTCATATTATAACTTTTTATCAAATTAATATTATTACATAAAGAATAAAAAAGAGGCCAAACACATAATTTTACTTTCCTTTCGACGATATGGAGCAAAGTTTTCTGTATGCTGATATTTCAGGGTACTTTCTCAAAAGAAGAAATACGTCAAAAATCTCGTCCAAAATTTTCCTGAACAACGGAAACGCACAAACCTAGCGCCTTCCCGGCGACAGGATATGTACCCACAGAGGCACTACAAACAGGGATTAGCCGCGCTATTGAAATCCTTAGCCTGCCTCTATCTTAATCCCCAACAACTTCACACGAAGGAACTTTGTACACGATGCTACGAGAGTCTCTAAACCGACGACTTTAGTCTCCGAGCGAAAAATATTATGTAGGTATTTTGTATTTTTATTTACCTACTACGTATAAAGGCTACAGATCTTGGTCTGAATTCTGCCATCAAAAATGAACCTGTTCTCACTGCGGTCTGAATTGACCCGTACCAACATTGCTTGGGCAATGCGCAAATCGGATCGAAAGGACTCAGAAAAAAGGGCTCTTTGGCAATTCACACCGCAGTCTGAACCGCTCGCGGTGCTAAACGACTAAAGACTCTTGTACATAGCCACGCGTCTTTTGAGATTAAAGTCGTCGGGTATCGGAGACTTGCGTAGCCTTCTGTACGCCGAACCTTAGTCTGTGTCTATCTTAATCCAACAACTTCATACTTATGAATTATTCGTCGGCTTGTTTCCCTTTCAACGCAGTAGGATGATGTTGTAAGACTAGAATTACTGACGTATTTGTTCGCGCTGCTTTTGTTCGTTTATCTGTATTTACGAGTACATCTTTTTGATTCACTGTGGTTAAATACAGATTTAGTGCTGAGCTTTTGTTAAGCCAAGTTTGCTGTGATTTTCCCTTGAAGAGATTTGTATCAAGTAGAGAGTCGCGTATTCAATCTTTGCTTATAGTTCTAGTACACGTCACAAATTTATTAATTTTGGGTAAAAAGTTAAAATGACTCATAAATAAAATAATCGTAGTTTCGACATCTGTTATAACAGCACATTGCGGAAGTATCGTTTTGTTTGTGGATATATAATATTTATTACTTTTTTTTATTTTATCTATTTGCCCATTTGTCGTAGGTGTCCCGTTACCTTTTAGTCGAATTGTTTTTCGAAGTTTTTTTTGTGTTCCGCGCTTATTTTCTTTTATCTAAGACATAAAGTAATCCAAAACTAGACATCTAAATGATTTTACGCCGCCTAGTCCCATTTTCTGGCTTATGAATTATGAATTTGCATTGTCGTCGTATTTAAATATTTCCAAAATCATTATACCTACATATATTATGAAACAGAAAAACAAATTATGTGAGTAGAAATGCACATTCAAAATAGGAATATAACAAAACGTGCTTAATTCCACGTTTCGTCTTAATGCGCCACTTGGCGCATTTCATAAATGTATGTTAATTACAAAAATATCAACAGAGTAATAAAACAAACGCTAACGAGTTGTTTAATGTAATTATACAGTAGGTATGTCCTATAAAATCATATGAATAAATAATGTACAAAACTATTCAGCTAGTACAATGAGCTGTCTATTATTATTTCTTATTATATGATTATGATTACTATGGAATCCGAGCTATAAAACCTTCACACGTCTTTTCCTTGTCAATCTTCCTCGTGCAGATCGTGACGTCACAAACAGTTTACCTACTTACAAGAATCCTGACATTTAAGGTGGTTTCACATCGACGGTTTTGTAACAACGTTTAATAATTCAGTGTATCTATTTGAATATTACAAACATCACGGAGATGTCAAATATCAATACTTTAAATGTCATATGCTACTAGTATTTTAAATAACAAATAATTGAAAACATTATTTCACGTGATCTCGAAATGAATTCTTCATTTGTTTTTATGAGATCGAATAATTTGAATTTCGAAGATGAAGAAAAAAGATTTCATGAACTTATCGCTGTACAATTTAATTATTGTTTCCATATTTAAATAAATTATGAAATCCATACTAATATTATAAAGAGGAAAGATTTGATTGTTTGTTTGAATTGAATAGGCTCTGAAACTACTTGACTGATTTAAAAATTCTTTCACTGTTGGTAAGCTACACTATCTGCGGTTAACATAGGCTATTTTAAATTTTCAAAAAAGTTAAGTATCCATAGGATATGGGTATTAACGCGGGAGAAACCACGGGTCACAGCTAGTACCTAATAAAATAATTGAGATTTAATATTTCATAACATTTTTACACAAAGAAAGTATCAGATCTTAATTAATATAATTAAATCAGTAGATTAATAAATAATCAAATTCTTGCGCAATGTTATGATATTAATGATCAAATAAATGTTTTAGATACAGCCATGATCATGTGATATATAAATATATCACATGATCATGGCTGTTTAGAGAAGTCATGATGATTTTCTAACTGATGTTAGTTCGGTTTATTTAATTTAAAAAATGATCCCTTTTTAAACATGTTAGTGTCTAAACAATTTCGTACGGAAACCAATGTGGCATCACGTTTGGTAGTAAAAAGAGACGTAAAAAGTTTTTTTTTGTCTTTAAAAATACAGTAAATATCGCGAAGGAGCGTGTTCATATCTGTCTAGATATAATTCGAAATCTTTAATAATTATAATTCATATCTACAAACATCAATAATTAATAACGCAATATCAATTACATGTCCTAATGAAACGCATACCGTGTGCACCATGGATTCTATCTAATCGGCTCCTAAGACTACCAATACATTACATTAGCTTAGATACTTATATCAGGTTACCGTCTAGTCTGACTAGATTATGTGACCACAAACATTGTGTGGCATTGACACTAATACTAGATATGCCCGATACCTTTACAATATGGGAGGGCTACCACGAAATCTCGATTAGGAACTTTCCAATGAACAGTTTCACACGTATTTTTATTTTTACATTCAAAACAAATTAAGTTTAATAATGAGACGCCTTCGTAATCAGGTAGGTACATGAATAGTAAGTAATAATACAAACTCCTCATCAAAAACATTTATAGACGTTAATAAAGAGAGATCTGAAATCGCCGGAATGTGGTGACGAACACTTGTTCCTTCTCTAGAATGGGAAGAGGCCTGTGCACAGCAGTTTTTTTTTAGGCCAGTAATATTATTATCATTATTTTAATAAATAAATAATAAATAGAAGCATATGGGCGTTTTCATATTTTTCTTTTTTGTTGGTCAACGAATATGCAATCTAATACTAGACTAGACTTGTATCAAAAATGCATATTTTTTGTTCTAAAACTTTATTCGCTCTATTTTAGTTAGTAGTTAATATTCCGATCATTGAAAATCAAACATGATCGAGTTCCATTGGTACACCCCTGAATTATCAGTGTTTACGTAGAATCTGGCACATGACACACTAGACGCCCCCTAGACTGATCTCAAATATTTGCAACAAAAGAGATAATTTCACATCTTATCTATGACTGGTAAAGACATATAAGGACAAGCGTCACTTTTGGCGCATTTTTTCCGATGCATCATAGAAAATAAAAATATGAATTTCCTGCGTGCGTCATAGAAATTACTCAAAAGTGCTAGCTAAGTATTTTCGTATTCTTATGAATAAAATTGCTGATTGTTTTTTTTTATTGAAGAATATCATAACAGTAAATACAATAGTAAGTGGATTAAACATTTCCTTGTATGTATTTGTTATTATTTGCATTAAATTGAACATAAACATACCTTCACCTACAAAGCCAGCAACAATTATCTATGACTAACGTGTCAAATAAATCTAGACAGAAAGGGAGTAGGCATCATGACGTTTCACCAAAAAACTATGTCAATATTGCACTGGCAATTTTACAAGGTAACTGGGACAAGCGAAATCGATCTCTAAGCTGATGGTGATAAGGGCTTCTCGGATAGCAACATGTTATCTTGTGATATGTTTTGGTAAGGATTGTCACAGCAATCGGAATCAGGTCAAACGCATATGTTGATAAATACCGAATATTGACGAGTCTTTAAGATACGATAAATGGTGCTGATATTTGGGTAGACATTGTGGCATAGTTGTAAAACATTCATTGTTTGAAACATTTATTCAATTTCAGGTAATGAAATTCTTCTATTGATAGGTACAGGTTTCATGAACAGTTGATTGCCTTATTGTGAAGTAGTAACAACCTGTGTTTCATATACTATAGAGATTAACTAAAAACGATACGTTTTAATTTCAAATTGGTATTCTTCGCTGAAAAAAAAAACAATTTAGTAACAAATAAAATTACTTATTTTAATAAATTTATGAGAAATCTAGATGATAACGATAATTACCTACTGCTTTGTTCAAAAGGTACCTAAATCATTCCTGAAATATACCTTCAATATTATTACATATTAAAATAAACTTCACGTTAAGCGCCGATATAAGTGGAAGCCGAAAAAAGTACCAACCCGCACATTCCTTTCTACAATAACAATAACATGATCCTACACTGTAAATGTTTAGTAAACACTTTTTTTTTATTCGCGACATTAACACTGGAAATACACGCGGGACCACCCAACAAGTAATTGTGAACACATGTTTTAATAACAGTAATAAAGCAACAGATAAAGAGTATCTGTCTGTTATTTTGATAAATTAATGTGCCTGAAAATCCTATCAACTAATATTAATTGAAATACGTAATAAAAACACTGATAAAAACTGTGGCCCAGTTGATTATGATGCATGGATATTGTTTTATTAAGAAATATTGTTATGTGTCTAGCATTCTTTCAATTAAAAGTCGGTAATATCGTCTTACTATTAGTAAGCGTGAACTCTTTACTCAGAAGGAATGCAAAACAAACCCGGAACTTTGAGTAGCTGGGTTAAAGATGGCAGTAAATGAAGAAAATGTCAAAGAAAGCATCCGCACCAAAGCATTATGTTTAGTAGTAAAATGAGAATGATTTAAATGATTAAAACTTAGAAAATTGCTATCCTCTTTGTTAAATCATTAACCTACCTCTATTAATTTGCAATAATAACCACAAGACACGATAAAGATTAATTAACGATGATCAATAAAACAAAGTAGAAAAGGTATGTTACCTTCACAAGAAAATACCACAAACGAGTGTGCAAGTCACGCCACTTGCCTACTTATTAACAAAACATCAAATGTTATCACCGAGTTTCTTGAGGTTAACTACGGCAAACAAACCGTTTATAATCGATACAAATTGTTTGAAAAAGGAAAAAAAAACATGGTGCGTCTCTAATAGGGCCATCGAAACGCATTCGAGGAAATAACATTCGAATTATAAACGTTTTTTTTTTCGAAGCTTGCGCAAATTACATTAATAATTCCCTATTAAATTAGACCACATTATTAAGGGGTCGTGCGTGTGGTATATTTTTTTGCGAAACAGAGGGCCTTATGGCTTTATTATTATGTTTTAAACGTAACAACTTAATTTAGGTAGGCGCCGCACCGCCTACATCGATTGATTTCGTATAATTTTCGTTCCGCCAAACAATCTTCGGATGAATTGCCACAAAAAATAAACCACCGTGCGAGTTATCAACGTTTAAGAGCTTGCGGTGCCTGGTGAAGAGGTTTACTGAATAAGCGACTAACTAATATTAAACTTCAAGTATTTACAGTAAGTAGTATTTAATTCTAAAATATTTAAAGTAGAGAGCTAATATGAGTCGCGGTTTAGAGACTACGCGTTATGCAAAAAAAGATTTGTGTTCTTAACATCAACATGAGTAGTTCGTAGAAATGACGCTTAAATAATATGAATAAGTGACAGGAAAATATTTATCAGCCATTCATAATTTCAAGTGAGTAAATTGCTTTATAAAAAAGTACTACCTACTTTATTACTTTAGTGAAAGCAGGTACATCAATTTACAATTATTTGATTAATGTTCTACATTTGAAACATTAATCGAATAATAATCCCATTTGTTTTATTAAACCTGTTTATTGGTGACACAGAACGTCATAAATATTTATCCAAGTTCTATTTTTAAAGCCTGCGGCATCCGCACTGTTGCCGTTACTTCCAACCAGTCAGTGTTTCTAACACGATGAGAATAATTAAATTTCGTTATCAGTGACTTCGAATCTAATTTTAATTAAAAAGCGTCACATATTTCACGCGGTATTCGGTGGTAGGCGGTGCAATGTGTCCAGCGAGTACAACCGACCAAATTAAATTGAACCACATTCCATTAGTATTTTCGTATGTACAAACGAAAATTAGGGGCCAATTTAAACTGGCGATGCAATATTAAATCGTTAAATTTAATATTGGCTGTGTAGTTTCTTTTATTGCTTCACAACTAACACGTATGCTAACACGGGTCAAGTGATTAAATTTTTTACTCTGGCAACAAATAAATGTTTATTCTCACGCGATTATTGTTCATATTAAATTAATGGCTTTCCGCTCTGTATTATTTATTGACGTTATGTAAAAAATGTACGTAATGTATAACATTATTGAGCGTCGGCATTTTTATAAGTGGTAATTTTGATGTTAGAATTTACGATCAATTTAGTTTGTAATGAACTGTGCGTAGGTGATGCAATAAATATCGAGTAAACATCTTCATAATTAAATTACTTGTCAAAATGCTGATACGAAACTGTCACTGACTTTATTGGGTCACTAGTTGTAAGACCGGCGTACGATCGCATGTAATGTGAACTTCATAATACTAAGATGGTGCGCTTTGCATAAACACAGCTACTTAAAATACTGACCTAAGAAATTAATTTCAACTCTGTTGTGTAAGCGGTTAAGCTCAAATTGCAAAGTAAGGTTTAAAAGATTGCAATTATACGGATAAAGTAGTCACCACAATATACCTGCATGTCTCAACATTATTTATCAATCCCTTTCTGTGATTTCGATCAATGATCCTTTTGCTTTTACTCAATATGAAACGATACGGGCACATACCAATTATACAAATAATATTGAAAAAGGGAATTCCGCCCTTACCATAAATAACCAACTCAAACAAAGCTACCTGAAGCAGATATTGTTTTTTTTTTAACACGGGGATATTAAGTAAACATCTAAAAGATTTTTATGTTGTAGTAAGTAGGTAAAAAAAAATAAAAACTCAAGCTAAACTTATCGAAATTTCTAGTAAAACCTAACAGCTTATCTTCAACACTAAACAAACGAAAGGTGAAAGTGACAAATGACGCTAAAAATTGCGTCTTTCTCAAACAAACATTAAGTAATTCGCAAGTAAGAATAGAATTACATATTCGCGGACATTACTTTCAGCAAATAATAGAAAAATGAAAGGCCCTTCACTGCGCCATGGCTTGCTTAAAAGCCAAGTCTTGTACAAATAGAAAAAGTCCTCGATTTATCGCCGATGTCGTTAGGGGAGTTTTTGCAAATGTTTTTGTAGGGACTGAGAGAAATAATGATAGAAAATAACCAAAAAAGCAGTTGCGATTTAAATTATCGCTGAGTTTTATTGCAAAAAACCACTCGGTGCGACTTTTTGTCATATATTAAAGTAATAGCTGATTATAAAATAGGCGATGAAAAGTAAGAGGTAAACTAACGAGAGGTAGACGCTTACGCACTAAGCGTTTATTAAGTCACATGATTATGGAATATTCAACGACATTTTACATGCGATTTAGAAAATACTTAGCTAACCATAGAACAATTTGTAGACAAAGTAAAATTACACGAACATCTACTACGACACTGTATACCAGTCCCTTTTTCGAATGGTGAACATTTATCAATATAAGGAATTCCACAAAACTTATTGTATAGGTCAGGGAACAGTAGATCCTTGAACTGCGAACAATTTCACTAATAAGCGAGGCATAAGTGCTAAGGCTCAAACAGTCACATTTCACAGTCGTAACTCCGTAGCAATGCTGTACCCGTTACTATATCGCACAGTGGTCTCTACCTGTTGCGGTGACTGGCCGTTGACCCGTCAAGTATTGACATATTCGTATAGTTTCTCACGTCTAGCCCTATACTCCGCGTGCTTTTACTGTGTTAGCGAATGCAGCCTTCAGCGATGCATCTCTGTTCGTTTTGTTGCATTGCTGACATTTTTCTCTTTATTCATACTAAAATATTGGTGATTGGAGACAATTTAACACCTACTTAAACTTAATTTGTATTCCACTTATATTAGGCAACATAAATGGAACATTTAAAGAGAGAATATTAGATTTCCTTTCGTCTATATCGGGGCCAATGTCTGTTCCTTGTTGAACTTGTCAGATCTTTGACCGTGATCTAAGAATAAATCAGGGAATTTGAATTTGAATCTCAGGACTTAATTGTTGTCATATAAAAAATCTTGACTCCTTGCTTTGATTTAATTGTATGAAATTCTTGGAACCTAAAGTGAATTGGTATTATTACCGCGAGAACAAACAGCTGTAGAACAATTCGAATTCGAATTTCGAAAATCAATATCCCTAACAGAATGTTAATGAAATACCACACCTGGTTTTACCGTCTTGTACAGTGATTCTCAACCTTTTGCAGTTGCGGTACGATACCACAAGCTTTCATTTAAAGCAGCATTTAGTATTTTGTAGAATGGCTCGGTGAACCCCAGGTTGGGCACTCCTGATTTATAACGACCACTTCCAAATGAAACGCTTGATTGACGCCAATTATTGTATTACTTATTCACGTCTGATGTCTGTATTGTCTTCGTGATTGTAATTCAATTGGAGGTAATTGATAATTGTAATCGGACAACGTGAATCATATCAGTGTTTGTTTTGGAATGTCGGGTTTGATTTCATGTTATTTTGCGTCATTCTAGCGAATCAGTAGGTAAAAGTCTACAACTAAAGCAATTTCATATTTTGATAAAAAATATGTCGAACCTAAACATGTAAGGTGACCAATTTGTTATAAATGATTTGTCATTAAAGATGGTATTGATTTCACATGAAATATTCAAACGATATAGTTTGTTTTATTTGCAACATCCTTCATGTAATATAACTTTAACTTTAGTGCCTATTTAATGTTTGATGTCTTCTTAGAAAAGTAAGTAATAAACGTTTAAATATTAACAAGGATGTAAACACAGTAGGTACTTACGCTGGTCGTTTCCATCGGAGCGAGCCATGATGGTACCGTTTGGAAACACGTTGACGTACATATGGGAGCACTGGCTGTAGAGGCGAACCGACCGGACCATCGATGGCACCGCACCGCAGATCACCACCTGAAACCAACAAAACAACCAATGTAATCTTAATTATACACGACAGCAATAATCCCACACTAACTAAATTTATTATACAATTAGAGGAACGAGCGGTACAAGATAAGATTTCAATTTGATGAAGTGCAGAAATAAATTCACAAACGATTCGGAATATTTTAATTTATTCAGCTTATCGCGAATCAGGTTTGTAAGGGTGATAATTATGAAAATTACCAAGCGCGACAAGATCTCTTAATACACATTTAGTAAGCCTACCTAAGGCCACTAAAATCATGAACTTATTGAGCCATTTTGTGTGTATACTCGTAATGAAACACAGAACTGGATATTTTCGCCGCTATCGGAGTTCGAACAGACTGATGGTCATGCTAAATTGACGACGCGATAACATTGTGCCGTAAAACACTGATTTACGCAAGTATTACTCATGTCTTATAATGGTCTACTTTAGACTGTTACACGGGAGTGACGTAACGCCGACGTAAGTAATGGAAAACTAAAACTGAATTGAAAATCCGATGTCAAGGAAACGGATGTTGTAAAATGGATTGCGGTTTCATCGTCATTTGATTAGAACTATGCAGCCAAAGGAAAGCGTGTGATGTAAGTATGGATGTCATAGAGAAACTGTCAAACACTCTTCAGCTGCGTGTGGTCCATTCTACCTCACTCTAACAACTAAGTGTCAAGTCGTTTAAATTAGTTTCCTTATTCTGTTGGTGCTTTCACCGGGATTTTAATGGCGCCAGTGTCGACCGACACCTCATTACGCAGATATTGATCAAACCTTATCTCCTATGACCTTGCGAACTTCACGAGTTGAGTTGTTGAATATTTTACTCGTTAACCCCGAATCACGACTAAATTTCCTTCTAATTTCCATTGTCAGATCTAGACTTTTTTTAGAACACAACTTTACCTAGTATGTTGTTCAACAACATATCTTACAATCAAAGTTAATCCTAATCAATTAATAAGTACCCCAACGTAAATACTGATGATAATCTTGGTGTTTATTTATTTCAAACGGTGCCCGATGCAAGAGCGTACAACTATTATAGTCACATTGAATTTTGTAATTATTACTAGAAGTCTCGAGCCACGCGTCGCAGGCACTACAATAAGGAAACAATCGATCGTTTTAATGGGTCAGCCGTGCTCAGCTAATCCGTCAGACTGAGGGTTCAGATTGCCACGTTTAGGCAATAGTAAATCCTATTTAAATGTCATTCAAAGTTGATTTTTCTTATTTATCTACAGTTGATTTAAGTCCTTTTATTACTGTAGTGGCGGTGTCATATTCAGGTGGGAAAGCATAGGCTACCGCGACGCGGTCACTATTCAGCCATATTGCATTTCACGTGAACTTTTTGTAAACAATACTGCATTTACTTTTTAGTGTTGAATGTTTAAGTTATTCGGATTGTTGTCGTAGCCATAGCAATTTAGTAAAACCAATACATGTAAATGCAAATGAGGTAGATAACGTTTAGTTTGAACAAATGTGTATAACTCGAAAGCTAACATTACGAAACTTTAATTAAGGAAAAATACTTTTGGTTTTTTAAATCTGACACATAATCATAACACGTCAAAACGAGTCATACTTAAAAGTAACGGTCGCGTATCCAAATACGATGTGAGAGTTAATTATGATAATGGAATTTACAGAAATTTTCATGTATTTTTAAGAAGTAAAGAGCATTACCTCTCATTGGTTTTTAATAAAACGGTATAACATATCTTTCAAACAGGTACCGTGAGCGGCAATAAACCTCTACATTATTTACATAAAATAAATAATTGTATGGTTATCTCAATTAGTTGTAGCATCATAAGATTATTAAACTTTGTACACTCGATTTTATTATGATAATTAATCGTGATATCGTATCTTAATGCTGTAACTTTGTAATTTATGCGTTCTAAACTGTTATGAATATTTACAGAATCGATTTACTTTGACGGTTTTTATTTATGTTCTTTTCTTGGTTCAACTATATGGTTGGTTTTATCAAACTTCTTTTACTGTTTTGCCGTGTATGTAATAATATCTAAATGGTTTTCTCTCACGCATTTCCTTAAGACAGCCTGATGAGTGCAACGATGATTCACATGAATTTAATTTAACGTTAATTTCTTAATTATTAAATCTTGTTTACTTCTTGTGTTCCAAGGAAAGCTGATACTTGCAATTATCAATTTGGAGGTCACTGATCGTTCTGTCATTGGGCTTATCTCTGTCGACCCGAGCTAACGCATTATTGCCGGTTGATTACATGTCAACCAACCAAAACTATCCGGTACCAAGTGTATCGGAAATTTTCACGGTACGCAGCACAGATACCATTCAAGAGCGTGTAATATTTAGTACTTTACTTAAGTACTTAGACACTCGTTTGATGTTTCAATATCGATTAATTTTGGTACGCATCGTTCTGGAACTTTTGCGTTTGTTCGAGTACTTTCCCTTTTACGCTTAAGCTCCGAGCTTTTTATTTCGCCGATGGAGATTATTACATAAATATATTTTCCACTCAAACAAAATTTTGAGGGCTAGTTAGGTTTTTGGGAGAAAAAAAATATTAAAATAGTCTATCAACGGGAATCGCCACCTATTACATGGGACCTAAACATATCGGCGAACTGTGGGTGTACATTGGTACACCTCTGCCTACCCCTTCGGGGATACAGGCGTGATGATATGTTTATCAACGGAAACGAATCAACGACATTTCCAAATACAATAAAACACGTGTTTTTAAGGAACTGAGTTCATCGTCAATTGAAAACACATGTACCTACATAACTTTTTAATATAAACCAATAGTGTTCGTCACATATTATGTATTTTATGCATTATGATAAGATGTAGGTGTGAAAAATATTCTCTATACACGATAACGTAATTTCTTAGCATTGCATTCACGATGCGTAAAAATATAATTTGTTTGATATGACATCGGATCGTATTATTATTTTATTGTGTCTGGCTTAGAATAAATCCGGGTTCATCCAAATTTATTGTGGGATTTACGTCATTTGAAGATAGAATGTCAGGTTTTACTTTAAGATTTGGCCGTTTTTTGTGACAAACTTTTTTTGTTGCCCTCTGAATTATTTATGTACCTAACAAATGTGGAATAGGCTTCTTAGGTTATGTTTTGATTGTTGTTTTATACTTACAGTCTAATATAAAAAAAAAAACTATCTTTTATGCAAAATTTTATTATTTGTTTCGCCCTTTTTCTATAGACCGTATTTTAGGCCAAAAAAGAATTTTTTAGATTTTTCATTTTTGATTGGTTAGTGGTTTGATTAATTACCTTGGCGTTTATTTATGTACTTTTGTTTTGCTGAATTGTCCAATTTACAAAAATAAACAACCGTAAAAGTCCTTAATTGAATGTAACTTATAAAAAAAACTTGCCGTATCTATTTTCCTTAATACTGGTGTCTAGGGAAGTACTAATTTGGTGTCCAAATCCTTATCAACACAAGATTATGTGGATTAGACGGCCACACGCGACAAGATAACATGTTAATTGTTTTACTATGATAATGTAACATCTACTTATTTTTTTTAATGTTAGATATGATTTAAATTTTTTATTCAGATGTTAAAGAATTAAAATACCTATAATATACTATTTTTCATTGTATTCTGTTGAGTTTTTAACCGGCTCCAAAAAAGGAGGAAGTTCTCTGTTCAACTATGTCTCGCACCCATGTCTCGTCATTTTCATCGACTTAAACAATACATAAGTCAATTGTAAACCGATTTTTAAAATTCTTTGATTTCGAGTTGAAGATGTAAAAAAATATATTAGTTTTCTAAAGAGTTATTTTTATTCATTATAAGAGTGGTTCAAAAAAAATCAACTATCCGTTCTTAAAACTTGTCCCGCATTTTAAATGATAAAATTATCTGTATTTATTCCTACATAAGACACACAAAATGCAAAACATAATAACAGCTAAGTTTTTATCTCGAATAGCCACAGAATGCGGACTTCGTGTCATAGGTTAATTTATTTGATTTTCGTTTATTTTGATTAGTTTTCGGTCAACGTTCAAGTTCATAATTTAAGATATAATTCACTCGATTTTTATATCGATTTTTAATTAATGGTATTAACATAGTCATCACGAGAAACGTGAATCGATACTTCCGTGTTTTAATTATGATATAGAATTATTTTGTTTTATGGTCTTTTCCGGATTACTAAAAGCAGACATGCAAATGAATTATGTCTTTCTTAAATGGTAAATGCACCTAAGAAACTTGGCAATGAATTCAAAAGGTTGTGTATTGACAGCCAAGAAGTAACATCAAAAAACAAGTCATCTAAAGCATAACTTCAAAGCCTAAAATATAATTTACAGTTTTCAAAGACTGATGCAAAATAAATGTTGTTCAATTTATTATATCGAAACGTTTACATATCGATTACATAGGTATGTCAACCGATACCGGGCGATAAATAAATTATAAACGAAACAGCCCAATATCGGCCGTAATTCTTAACCAAAGGGAATTACTTATGCTGTAATATAAATGTGATTTATATATATGTATATTAATGATTGTTAATCAACTTTATCGAGACGGGAATCGATTGATTAGTAATACTCAATACTTTTATGGGAAAAATCGATAACCATCTTTAGTTTACGTTGTAACAAAATGTTTATGTAATCTTAAAACATATTATGAGTTTAATTAGTTTCACTTTAGTTAGATAGCAATTGACACAACATTACTATTTACTATAATTCTAGTTCATTGCTATATAATTTATTATTCCGACTGTACGTTAATAGAGGTGTAATAAACAGCGCGCAATGTAATGAAAAACAGTAATTTTCTTCTTCACGACTATTTTACTTAGTCACACTTTTTTGTGGTATCAATGCACTTCAGGCCGATAATCTCCTAATTCTGATAACCCAGATTCGGGACACATGTGTCAGGAGAGGAGATAAAGAAATCGCGTTTAAGTGTGATGACCTCGAATTTGAAGTATGGACAGTATTCGATACCAACAGACTTATGTTTGAAAAAAGTGAACATCGATTAAGGGCCGAACTCTACCAAAGCCAGACGAGATGAAAGGAGCGTGTAAGGTTTTTTAAATAAATAATAAATCGATGATCCATCGCTGTAAAGTCTGGGTCGAAGAACGAATGGTTATTGGTTATTAAAAAAAATCATCACTCCGCCCTGCTTGTCTCCGCTTCAGTAGAGTCCGGCCCTAAATAAATTAGCTAAAACTGCTACTGGCAAAGTTCAGGACAAAGTACCTATATTAAAGAAAAATACTATCAAAATAACAGTCTATTTCTTTCATCAATCAATAAGGATACGGATCTATTAAAAAGAGCTAAAAAGTAAAACTTTTATTCGTACTACATATCTGTATGTTCTTCAAACATCGCTCAGTTAAATCGTGCTTACATTACAATTAGCGTATCACTCACTGAATCATAAATCGTGTCCAAATCTGATTTGATTTATCAGTCTACGATGTTTCCTATAATTACAATGATATTTCAAAGATCATTAGCATTTGTTTTTGTCAGCTTTTGTTTTAATCTCACTATTTAGGAGTCGTACAATGGGGACAATTGGTGAAAGTGATGAAATTTTATAAGGTGATACTAAATTTGGAATCTCTTCTTGTATACAACAACTTGGTCTAAAAATTGTAGCCTAGAATTAGAAAGTGTCCCTGTTTCTCGGCTATTCCCTCGTAAGTAAGTAGTTGAAAATTGAACGATCGATAATGTATGAAGTCAATGACTCAATGTATCAGAAGATTTACTTTAACAACTTACTACGAAAAGAAATTAAAATTCAACACTACTTAAACGATCTAATATGACGTAATAACATGTTTTATCGTTGGCTTTGTAATTGAAAAACTCATAATAAGGGGTATTCAATAAGAGCAAATTTCTTCATCGGGCAGCGTGCAGTGTTTGCGTATGTAATCATAGCAAATGATAGTGCCCGCTAAACTCTCCTGATGTCCCGTTGGAATGTTCCTGTTCGCGGAAAAATAGGGAGCGCTTTGATTATTTTTATAGTGATTATAGGATAATTGATGATTAGTTAGGGTACAGCGTACCTATAGAAGATAGTCAAGCCATGCTGCCAGTGTTACTGCAAAATTATTATTTTTGAAACTACTGCTTTACCTTTCATTAAAACAAAAGAAAATCTAGGTACCTAATAGTCATTTTCTCGCGCGTATAAAGTACATACCTAGATTTTCTTTTGTTTTTTTTTTTGTGAAGTAAAAGCACCATTTTTTTACTTATTTATTTATCATCATTAAAAAAATGTTTTATTTAGAGAACATGCTACTCGAGTATTTGTACTACTATTATTAATTAGAGTCAAGGAATGCCATGTACCGAGTACGCAACGTTTATCGAGTGTGTGTTGTAGCACGTGATCAAGTTTTATTGGTTTTTCAACAAATTCTAATCCCGATTGATTGCTATAGCTGGTATTCCCGTCAATACCTATGGTTACACGGTTTTAAAAAGTAGTTTTTTTAACATGTGTTTTTAAATTGGGACTATTTTTAACTTGTGTTGGCCGGAATTTAAATGTGTATTTAAAAAATAATTTTAGTATTTTTTTAACTTTTCCTGTTTTTTTTTTATATTAACCACCAAATTAACCGAACATACAAAATCAACATCGCAAATCAATATTACGTTAACAGATAATTTGATTGATTTAATTAAACATGTGAATGATTGATTTATTATCGTACGTCCGATAGTGACGCCGGGACACGTCATACGTCAACGTCTAGACGTCCTATCGTACGAATGCGGAACCCGGTGCATTTGCGTACAATTAATAATTATTAATCTACAGCCAGGATGCTTAAATAGTGTCATAGACATCCTACCTTGACATGGTAAGTGTGTTTATATTTAGTGTTAGACTAGCAGACTACATTTATTTGTAAGTTTGTAGCGAACAATGGTTACATCGTCAAATAAGCTCGCCTGCTAAATATGTTACGAATTTGATTAAATAAAAAAAATTGTTAAAAAAATTAAATGTCTCGTTATATGTATAATGTAACTTCATAATCATACTATCAAAATGCATCATGATGTATTTTGTATCTTTACATTTTTGAAACTATAACCTTACTATAAACTATAACCTTTTTTTTACTTTATTATTATAATTTGTTAGTTTGCACGTAAAAACTTATTAGTCAAGATGTCTATTTTTTATTGTAAACAATCATTATGTTTATTACAGGACAATAGATATCTCAATGTTTAAGATGTGCAAGAAAGATCTGTATTTGTATTAAATACAAAATAATAACTAGAGTGAGGTTTTAGTCCCATACTCGATTTATATAAAATCGGTTTTCAAAATAAAAAAAGAACTGGTCATGTTAAAATGCTGGCTGATAAGAATGCCAATCCAAGTTAACTTCAAGCGGTAGCCTATCGGAAATATATTCGAATTAGGAATGCCAAAGATACAAAATGTCTGCGCCTGATATTTGATACTAATTGAATCGGATTACGAATGAGAAATACCGACGCCTGTTTGCACAACCTCGGTGCTTAATCTTAATTGTTTACTTGTCGAAATATTTACATAATTACATTTTATGATATCGTTCTGTTGACAACATGAATGCGCAATCGTTTAATTTATTCTGAGCTATTTATCTAGAGTAGAAAAAATCTAAAATTGTTTTAAAACTTTCTTATTGTATTTGCACCAGACTCAAACTGGTCTACAGTAGAGCAAAGGCCTGTTTTCATACCAAAGAGGTTTAAATATCTTTTTATTTGGCAACTGCATATTGTGCTTTTTATAGGTGAAAACGTACACCGACTTACAAGCACATGACAGTGAATATTATGACCTACTTAGGCAGCATTTCATAGAACAAAATTTTACATATTAATTCAATAAAATTGTGGTATTTTCCTCTCAGTACTTAAAACAGTTTCTAAGAACTTTTGACGCACTCAAACTCGTCGAACGGGCGTCTGCTTACCGGCAGATGTTTTCTCATTACACCTAGCTAATGTGAATAAAATGATGGTTGTGATTGAAATTACTAATCCTTTTACACCGGATTACTGACCTTTTTACATGTTACGTAAATTAGTTTTATTAAGAGCTTACATACTTGGTACATGAGTGTGCCCAACCTACATTGCACGAATTAGGCAAATCGATAATCGATGCTAATTCTCAATTATCGAATGAGAAATTTTATTTGGAATTTATACGAATGGTTTCATTCGCTAAATTGCTAACTTCGATTCTTAGTTAAAGGTCTTAATAAAAGTCTCTTTGACTTTTAAATTAAGACGAGATGTAAGCAAGACTTAGTACATAATAAAGAATCAACTATAAAAGTCAAGAAGAGCAAATAACACATAACTTAAAAATTAAAATAACCACTAATTGTTTTAAATCGATTATACAGTAGCGAATTATTAAAATACAAGCTTCAACTTTAAACATAATTATTATGATAACTTACGATAACCTTAAATGAAGATTTTATATTTATTTAATTAAAACCAGAACCTCGCACAACATAAATAAATTTTATGATCACAACAAATTTATTTTACTCTTCGCAAATTAATTGAGAATTAATTTTTAAATTTATGTGTATGCTAAATGAGGTAGTATATAATTCTAAGTCTATTAATGCAATTTATTTGTATTTTATATAAACCTGTTAAATACTAATATAGGAAGATAAGAGAACGGGTCAGTGTGAAGATTAATTATGTTGATGATAATAATTATTGTTTCACTTAGCGTGTCATACCTATTTTTTATCTTTATGTTTGAATTTTGATTATAAATTTTGCTTAATTTTAACTCTGCTGAATTCTGATTCTTGATGGTGTACATTTTCACATAAGAGTTTGCCTAGATTTTATAGTTTGAGTAATTTATAGGCTAAACATAGTCTTTATAAGCTAGAGTTGTAATTTAAAAAAAAATCGTTTGTTTCTGCCATCGCGGAATGTTCCATTTTACTATCTTTAATTTGTGTTTTTCATTTGAAATATTCAATTTGACTGCAGATTTGTTTTTGAAATCAAGTACTAATTAAATTTCCTTATCATGTTTTTGTGTCTGGCTTTTCTGTTTTGTTTTGTTACTGAACAATGAGTGCGTTCTTGTTTTGGATTGGCGTTTGATTTGCCTAACCTCTTTTTACGATATGGACTTGGAAAAAAATATTTACTAAACTTACCATCAGGAGGCACAATATCTTCGCAGAGACGGCAAGCTGTGGTAACCTGCAAAAAAGAGAAAACACATAAGTATTTATTTATTTATCAACCATTTCCTTAGAGACAACCCGTGAGCAAACGAGTTGAAAAATCCAAACAATAATTTTTTTAACGATTGTGACATTTAGTGGCCAGACTTAATTTTAATTAAAAAAAAAGTATTCTTAAAACGTAACTAGAAAGACAAATAACATAATAAATTTATAAAAACAAATGTAATCATATCTAGTAATGCCTAGACATACTACGTTTACATGAATACATAATATTTGCAGTTTAGAGAGTAATCTTTCGCAAGTAAAAGCACAAACATTGTGACATGTATGAGATAAACGTAACATTACTTGTGAAGAAATTTAGTTTTCTGTACCGTTATAGCCGCTTGCATAAATGTACTGCTATTTTAATTAACAAGCATCATTTTAAAAGACTATAAATTTAATTCTACTTTTACCTTTATTATGATTTGTTTTTGAGTTTTTACTTTTAGACGTGTGTCCAACTGTGTTGTGTCGGTTTCCAATCTTGTGTTGTTGTATTGTTTTCAGAAAATTCTCGAGTTTTATAAGGGTCGACTGACCTTGACCCTGACGCTTGACCTCCACAACACATTTTACTGTGGAACATATTACCCCATAGGGCAAGGAATAACAGCTTAAGGTGCTTTCCGAGGGACACGTGTCTCTGAGTTTTAAGAAATGGTCACCCATCCAAAGTCTAACCGCGGCGAGTTCTGCTTAACCTTCATCAATGGTCAAAACAACAAACCTAACTGTTGACACTTAAGCTACCTTCGTTATTTCTGAGTATTATAATGTTAAATGTATTGGTATAAAAATATCTATTAAAAGTAGGTTTCTACAGCGGGAGCTGCTTATATATGTTTAGAATACATAAACCTATACAGACAGATAAAAGGTATTCCAGTAACTGAACTGCCTCGTTGGCTTGGTGCTAAGCGCGCCTGCTACGCTAGAGGTCGTGGGTTCGATTCCCGAGTCGACCAAGGTGTTATTGGGTTTTTCTATGAAATTCTCAGAAGCCGGTCGGAGTTTGGATTTGTGCCCGGTTAGTGGCAATGGGCTCGCCACATATCGGCGAACTGTGGGTGTACATTGGTACGCCTCTGCGTACCCCTTCGGGGATACAGGCGTGATGATATGTTATGTTATGTAATAACTGAACATATGAAGATTTATTAAATAGCTCCTGGTTTCTATCAGAATACTTTGTTCTAATTGTTTTGTAAACAACTAAGATTTTAATGTTCATTTCGTACAATACCTAAACCGTCTCTCGAATATTACATGTTTTTAATTTTATCTTGAAAACACCTGATCTAAGGATTAATTTTATCTTAATATTATTATCTTTGCGACGTCTTAAATCTTGTACTATGTGTTAATGACTACTTATACTATCTATATAGATTATATATATATAAATAAAATAAAAACACAAGCGTGCCTTAGCTACCTACAATTTTACATAACAATACAAAGAGGCATTTAAGTTTATCTATTAATAAAATATTTATCTAATCCATTATATTATAGGCATTAATTTTTATTTAGTAGACATATCATAAGTCTACTCCTAAATAAGTAAAAGAAAAAAAGCAACGTGTTACAAGACAACATCATATATAAATTAGTTATGTTAAGCTAAAGAGTAATACAACGAATTACAATAGTGGTTTACTTCAAAGATTCTCCCTTAAAAGAGAGTCATATTATTTGTACTTATTTAATTTTGAAGAAAGAGTATTAATACTCAAATCCTTATAGTTATGGTATTTCCAAAGCATAATAGAAGTAGTGAGTAAACAAATGAAAATAAAGAATGTGGTTTCCTTATCATTCAACAGTCATTTATTACTACATACATACATAAACATATGTACTTACAACTAACGATTGAATAGATTATTATAATTTTACATGCTCTTAAAACATTTGTAACTTACAATAGCTAATAAATTACAGCATACTCTTTTATGATACTTCATAATACGAATACCTGTTACGCAAGTATCGAATGAGTATTTATTTTATTATATCATATGTTACGTTCCTAAATACTAGTGTGTTTTAATGGCCCATAGAATCTGTGGGTTATGCTACCGGCTTTTTGTTAAGACGGACTTAGATACCCATTATATTTATAGAATACAGAGGAATATTATGAAAACAGGAAAGGCGGAAATCTTAAATTCTACGTAAAGAAATTTACCAATGATAGTAAAGTTAAAATATAATAAACCTAGACTTTTAAGTCATACCAGCTGAAAACGACTCATGTTGGGCACGAAAATCCCTCATAGTGAAGACTCGATCATAGATCACCAAGCTTGCTCATTTGCGGAAAGGGCATTTCCGTAAATGAGCAATAATAATTGGGATCTGAAATGTCCTTTCCTTTGACTTAAAGCGTAACAGAATCTTCGAGTAAAAACTATCAATGTAATTCACTTGTTTTTGCAATATGCAGCAAAACAAACAACAAACTAGGTCATTGACATTAAACAAAAAACGTGTCAGCTTCCTTACTTGAACAATGAATAACTAGATTCAATATTAAATCATTAATCATTGATAATACGATCATCCAATGTAACATGATATTATGTATCATAGGAACAAAAACCAAAGTTCATAGGCCACGCAATCAAGTAATCGTTAAATACGAGTATATTGAATTTAATAAGAAATACGTACAGAACGATATTTGTGTTCAAGAAGCAACAAAATTACTGTTTATTTTGAATGAACCATTCTTGGGCTAATTGTTACACACAAGCATAACAGAAATGTTTATTTAACATACATTTGTTTCCGTGTTTTTTTAATATGAAGTCTGCTCAGATATATAGTACAAATTATGTATAGTTAGGTATTTGTTAGAAAACATACCTAGTAATTTTTCATCTACATTTTTACAGCTTATACTAGCACTATGCCAACAGAGTAGTCATTTGTTTTTCATTTTACATTTTCTGAGAAAACTTTAAAAGAGAAGTGGCCCCAACTTTCTTTTGTTTAAAATGTCACAGCCCTAAGCTTACCGACGAGAAGAGCAAGCAGGCATGTTGATTGTAACTTTGTTTACTTCCAAGAGACAGCACACACGAGACTCAAATAACACAGCGTTTGTTGCACAAAAATGAATACATAATACATTCTTTAAATACCGAATCAAGTTTAGAGTTACAACTGATTACTACGTAATTGCTCGTACCATTTCACCTGTACGATGACATAGGATACGATCATACGAGTCGGATTTTTGAATTCTCAGTACAAATTACCTGACGCATCGTCAAAGAATTCAACTTTACGTAATCACACATACGAGAATTTCTTTTCAAACATAACTAAACGTACGATACAATATTGCTGAAGAAGAAAAAACTGTTTGCTTTTAAAAACAAATAAACGTCGTTTAACTTAATGAGTGTTATTGTTGATCACGTGGAGGCACGTTTTCGTCAGACGCCGTGAAAAAGTAAAAAACTGTTAGTTTAAAATTCGAATGTTTTTAAACTAAGAACAGTATTAACGTCAGTCAGGTTGACAGAACACATTTGAATTTATTGCGAATAATCATTTAGATTCGGTGACTTCCTTGCGTTTATGCGTAAGGAAATCGAATTTAAATAATTTATTCGCGTTTTTATTTGGTAATAAAATTAAATAACGTTTTTGTACTATTTACCAACACGTGATGGTATTTATGGGTGCTATTGATGCTAGGGAATTAGATTGAACAAATTAATTTGTTTCAAAAAAGTAGAACACACTACTACTAGTGCAATATCTAACGGTTTTGCTTTTTAACGAGGAACGCATAATATGAGGTATAAAATAAATGTTACTTTCATTTATAAAAAGAAAAATTATTACAGGTAACAGAAAAAGTCCTTGGCTACATTACTACGATAGACTGACAAGTCTTCCTAAAACACGATAAATAAATAAAGAAACACCCAATATGATTGTGTAAAAAATGATAAGAAATTATATAACGACAAGTCAAAGCCCAGTAACCTACTTCTATCAATCTATTCTGAAGAAGATAAGATGATAACAGTCTGATACGTTATGACCACGTGATCAATACATTTTAAATTGAATTTATAACTGTGAAACATGTTATTATATCTATCATGTAATTCATAGCGTAGCAACAGGCATTAACTGTGATTAAGAACACTCTGCAAAAAAACTAGCAAATTAAAGGCAAGGTAAATAATAAAGAACATTCAAAAAATATTTTTGATATAGAAATATATTAAACATACAAAATACTGGCAGAATAGAAAACAATTTTGTTTTAAGATCATCTATTTCAATTAAAAACGAAGTCTGTAAGCATTCGAATTTCGAAAACCCAAATTCAATTAAATTCATAAGCCAAAATTGCCGTCGCGTCGTAGGCGCTGTAAACTTGTACAATATGTACGGGGCGAAACTACCACGTTGTTAGGCAAACACAGTTGGTTGGTAATGAATTTTCTCGCAACGGCCTTGAACTTCGCGTGCCGTGTATATAAAATGAGCACAGTTCTCAACGACTGTAAATTCTAATGAGTGTCTGGGAGGTCCCCATTAACATAAATGTTACGAAAACTAACATAAATATTAGTGAATTTTGTAACGCGCCCCATGTGGCAGTGAAAATCGATGTTTTGACTCGATTTGTATGTATTTTCGTTAATTAAGTTGATATAAATCGCGTGTTTATTGCGTGACATCCGAAATCGATAGGTTTTATTATAAAATCGAATGGTCTGGCGCCAGACGCCGCTGACGTAAAAAATATTGATACTCAACAACACAATACGTAACTACATTTTTTATTCGTAGAAACTGATTAAAGACCATCGAACTTTAGATAAGTCACGTTCAGTGCACGTAAAAAAGCCACGTGTAGAAAAAATATTTTAAATGCCACCCATAACGTCTTCACAAGTAAATAACTTTTTATTCTTTTTTCTTATATATTTTGTCAATAACTCATCTTTAACAAGTTAATTATAATTAAGAATGTTGTCACTATCCTCTCGTGTCATGTTTTGTGTTATTCCTATTGTGAAACAGTTACAAGACTGCTAATTCAACCGGAACGTTGAAATATTGAGACATCAACACAATTTATTGCTCTACAATTCAGTATCGAGACAATATTATCGATATTTTATGTTAATTTAGAACATCGATCTGTATTTGAAAAATAGAAGCCAGTTACTAAATTAGCAAAAAATATGTAAGGTCTATTCGATCTTTAAATTATTTTGCAATATTATGCAATAAAAATCAATAGAAATCTGTATGAAAACTACAATAAAAATATGATTTGCAAATGAAATAATCGCTGGCTTGTAATTTATTTGTACCAGCAATTGTCAGTGTACAAACAATAGACTTATTGGTTACTACTGGAATTACATAATTTCAAAAGATGACTCTATTATAATAATTCATTAAAACAATGCTTGGAAAATTCACGTGAGCTCTTAATTTATTTATTACTCATTGTTACATATAAATGTCAAATGTCTTTCTATTTTTATGAGTAATAATCTCTTGCATATTATGCTTGTTACAATTTTCCTATTCGATATTAGTGACATTAAAAAAAAACTATTTCTAGTAAATAGATGTAGCTACCTAACTTTATTTTCTTTCACCACTATTATTATGAGATTGAATAAATTTGTTTGGATATTATTTACTAATACAGTTCATTTTAATTATCAATCTCTAAAAGGGGTACAGATTTACTACCACTCTGTGTAAGGTCCATGGAAACTTATATAAAATTTTGATACGCAATATACCCTTTTTACCCTTTTCCTATAACCTTCTGAAACATACAGATTACAGGTATGGTCATATGTTTATAAATACCGTATCTGATATAATTATGTTTAATTACGTACTCGAGATACAACAGTGTAAATAATCTTAAATGATTTAATTAAACGTTAATTGGATTCGTTAATTAAAGTCAATATCCATTTCACGTGGAAAATTGAAAAATACAATTAAGAAATAATAAAACGCGTAACTGGAAATAAAAATTAAAGCTTAGATAATATTCACACCTTTTTATTTGTAATTGCGATTTCAAAATAATCACTATCATCACTACATAGTATAAAATAAAGTCGCTTCCCGCTGTCTGTCCCTATGTATGCTTAAATCTTTAAAACTACGCAACGGATTTTGATGCGGTTTTTTTTAATAGATAGAGTTATTCACGAGGAAGGTTTATATGTATAATACATGCATAATATAGTAGAGGAACACGGATAATCTTAGAGATTTAAGTAAATGAACAATTTTTTTGCGCTTACATTGCAAACGCTGGCTGAACTCTGCGAGATAGATCAAAATAATGTACTACAGTATTGTGCACCTTAAAAAGATCTACAAAAAAGTCCGCGATGGCATATGTCTATCTCTTGAGGATAACCCACAATAACCATTTTTTATCGTTTATTTATTACTTATTTACGAAAAAGCGATTTTAAGCTATACAGTATTAATCATTATCCAATTAAGTACCTTTAATAAATTGTGCATGTAATATAGATCAATATTGCCCTTTTACAGCATGTAATTTAAATAAATATTTTCGAAGATATTACCAATTTAAAATGCAGGGACATCGCGGTTGCGGCGGTAACGGCCGGGGGGCCGGGGGGCGTGTGCCTATACCAAGTAGTGCGTCGAAGGCTGTGCTTCGCACTACAGAACTTTATGATTGTGTAGATATGTCGCAGACAAATAGTATAATTTGGCATTTTACATACGGCATCGTCAGTTTAAAAACGTTTGCGGTTATGTAATATGCCCAAGGCAAAATGTAGATTGCCGTGTCACTTTATAATATGCCTCAACATTTCATCGAAAATTTAAACACCATATACATAATGCCGAGGCAAATTGAAGTATTTAGTTTTTGAGGTTATCCAGCACGTCAAAAATGCTAAGGTATCCATAGACCCTGGGTCGTGAAGGACTCCTGCAGAGTATTTTTGGTCAAAAAACCATGTATTTGATCGAATATTCATATATTCATAGGCCCAGAAATTCATTGCTTGATTAGGTTCGACTTTGTGACAGAGATCAATAGGTTAGGTTAGGTTAGATATTGTGACCTTGCAACAGAGCGAGCGAAGCGAGCGACGACGCCGTATGTAATTCAAAGTTTTTCTCGAGATTTTAATGAGCATAGTCACCCTAAAATAACACTAACGTCGCATTATAACGATTGAATGATTTGACATTTTGCCTTCGGCATATTACATAACCGCAAACGTTTTTAAACTGACGACGCCGTATGTAAAATGCCATATTATACTATTTGTCTGCGACAGATATATAGTGTAGGTATCAGCGTTGCACCCGAGCAAAGCCGGGGCGGGCCGCTAGTTTAAAATATAAAACAGTTATCATAAAAACAAAAATAATTTAATTCGTTTTTAATTAGGTATGTTTATCTGTTATTATTCAAAATTATTGGTCAACAAAACATATTTTATATTTATAAACAACGTGCTTGACGCCGTTGTAAGATCAATTTAATTAAATATAAAAAAATGTTTATTAATTTTTAATTGAATAATAATATAAAACTAAACACAACATTATGCGGTCGATCTACTAGGTAAACATAAATTAATTATGTAATTGATTATAATCACCATTGAACCCAATTATCCGTAATATTCAATTATGTATGACAATTAATAATATGAAATCTTACTGATAGTACCGTAGCTGTTCAGATAAGCACACTTGATGCGACGCTTACTAATCTTTAGGCGCCATTTTGATAATAATACAATTTTTATTATTGCATTTATCTAATGTACTCGTAGTTGTCAAGTGAGGTTTGAATATCTACTTTTTGCGTTAAAAAAGCCAGCTCCTTTTTTAAAATTAATTGTTGGCGCCAAAACCTGTAACGTAGTTATTTAATTGTGCTTCGGAAATGATTTTCCCATGCTATTTGTTTAGTAGTTGTTTAATGTCTTAAATTACTAAAATATTTTAGTAGGTCCTGCATTCGTGTTTGTATGTGTGTTTGTAAATAACTAGGTAGGTACTATAAAAATCAGAGGACCAGCAAAAAAAAGAATTCATTTTCATTAATTTCTAAAGTAAAAGAATCCTCATAAAACAATACTCATGTTTTTATTCACAAATCAGACTAGTAAAGTTGTATATTTTTTATATAGGATATATCTAGCAAGCTGATCATCAAACCATCAAGTATTTCATTCTACCACCACAAGAATCATGCAAATAGGCTGATTGGCCGCAGAACGATGTTATTAGTGAAGCGTTAATATTATAATCACATAGTGGCCTCTTCACAACAGGGGGCACTATATTGCTAGGTCATCTACATAGTAAATGATAACTTCGTAGCAACGTGTCGACAAACATATTATATTTGCGTGTGACACACTTGCTTTACCATCTGATGCTACATGAACTTTGGACTTGGTAAAAAATAGAGAAGTAAGGCTTTTTTTATTTTTTTGGTACCGAAAATTGTTCCGTTTTTCAAATTAAATTTATCTTGTAAGAATCTTTTTTGTCTGAGTCTCTTACAAGAAAGATCTGCATACATAATAATCTTATTGGACCATGGTCCAATAGAGCTCAATTCTTACCCAGAAACGCAATATAAAACAACCGTCAAAACACAGCAGAAACGGAAAAATAACTTCAATCAATGATAGGAGACAAGTGACACTTAAATCTATATACTTAATATTTACTACCACATATTTACTTATGTTATAAATTTCCTTGCCTATCATTCCTTACTTAACATTAGTACTAAAATATTTATACACCACAGCTGAGTCGACCAGACAGAATACTATTTAATAACAAACTCAAGCAGGTCCATTATAAGAGGTTAATCATCGCTCAAGAGTTTGACACGTCGGCAGTTTATGTAAATCTTCGCGAGAAATTCGCCACCTCTATAATCCCTAAAGGGTTACTAGGAATTATCTATGGCTATGTGAAGTACTAAGAAATGTGAGTTTGTAACCTAGTGTTTGTTTATTCTAAGAAAGATGGATCACCTATTTTAATGTACATAGAAATTAATGGTAAGCCAAATGTGTTCACCTAAAAAATTCTAAGGATGTATTTTAATTCTCAATGCTTAAATTTAAGTCATAGGTACCTGATAAATGAACGAGGCATTAACCTACTGAAGATTATAACTTAAAACGTTTTCTTTAGCTTCAATAGGATCATCTTTAATTCTGTATAGCCAAAGAACTACATATAATTATTCGTTTTCGCTCTTAATTATATTAAAGACAATTTTTGACGTTTACTGTCAGCACTTTAGTTGTTGACGCCGCTCAAGCACAAGCACGCAACTGCGATATGCATTTTAGAATTATTATTATAAGCGACGCGACGTAATTATCTACAAGATATTAACTCGTCAAAGATACACCTGGACCTATCAGTAGACTTATGGCTCTTGTCACGATTATATACAATTGAGATTTACACTATCTATATCGCACACGAATCAATAACGATATGCTGTAAAAAAACAAACTTCCATTCATAAATAATGTTTTCATGAACATGTCACAAAACATGCCGTACTCAGTACATTTTTCAAATCTAAACGTTTATCGTCGTTTGCTCGGGGATTATTTGGTTCTGATATCGTAGGAACTCTAAAAATATCCAAAGATAAACTCAAGAAAAAGTACCTATTGTCATGCGCATGGCAACAAATTACATAAATATTTTTTTTTATTTTATTTTAATATTAAATCCACTTACATAGCCGAACTTTGCCGTCATGTTGTGTCCCGTTGTATATTATGTAGAACATACATCTAACTGAATTACTCTGCCGGTTTTCCTTTACTAAAACTGAACAATCCACTTTTATGTAATATTTTTTCAACACACTTCTCATTCAATAGAACAAAACACTGAAAATAGTATACTTTTTGTGCTTCAATTCAAGCAAAACGCAAACAATAGCTTTTGTAGTCACTAAAAAAAATACAGAGTAGCTGAACGTACTCTGAAGAGAAACACCTACGTTTCACATCACTTTCATAATTTCCCGAATAAGCCAGCGAGCGGGATTTAAAAATGGAACACCTTTTTTTTTGTCAAACGCCTTTGACGAACTGGCTTCTTTGAATTATCCAGAGTGCGATTTTTTTCTTAATTTTTCGTATACGGGTGTGTGTATTTTCACGCGCGTATTTGTGAGGCTTCAGCGCCGACGGTCGACATGTGCGCTGCGCGGCGGGCGGCCAACGACTACGAGATAAAAACCTCGCTTGATTATAAACTTATAAGCTAAACTTTTTTGTGAGTGTGCGTGCGTTTGTGGTTGTGTGCACGCGAGGCTTTGTTGGTGACCTTACAAAGTTTTCACTTACGTAGTTATTTTAGTAGAAAAGCGTTCGCGTTTTATTTAAATCTGGGAACATGGTATATCATAAAAAAGAAAAAAAACAACATATTTTGTGGGACTTTTGCAGTGTAGAATAATGGGAACCTAGTGCACTTTTTTTATTAAATTAAAAAAATATATGTATTTTTTATAAATACTAGTAACGCATAAATTAATATTGATTAATTTGGTGTGTTTTGTGGTAAGCACTTAGCAAAAATAACAAATTGCAATGTATTTTATTTTAACATTTAAAAAAATATTTTACTTTACTTACAGTAAATAAGCAGATACGCTGAATCACTACAACGTGTTAATTAAAGACAAAACATCTAAACCACTGCGTCTACCAGCTTTAAAATACAAAGTGAACCGTAAAGTTTTAAATACCAACAAAAAATAAACACGGAAAACGATGCATGCAGCACCTGAGCATTAAAGTGGACGGACGTAATCTATTCAAGACTTTATCAAAATGGGTCAATGCGGCAGTACCTTACTCCTTACTGCGGCAGACTCGTATCGCACGGCAAACACAAACTGTACCACATACACTGCTGTTTTGAACATAACATTTTTGTATACGAAACTATTTTGACAGCAATGGATGGCTTAATTATTTACTCAGGTTTGATAAGTCATTTGTTTTATATGAAAATTATTGGGAATTATTTATTGATTTGTTTTTCGAATAGGGTTTTGGTGTTGTCTTGTTCCAAAAGTGATTGGCTGATTGTTTGTGATAATTTTTAATCTATAATTCTACATCCAAAATCGTTAGTCTTTTTTGTTTTAATTATTACATCTTTCTAGATTAAATAAAATGAATAATTATGCATTCAGCCAGTATTTTAAAATACAGAAATCAGGAAGAGATAAAATACTTTTTTGAATTGACGAACCAATCCATTCACTACGTTTCCTCACATTTATAGAAGACGTGAACAATGGCGTTTTAGAATATATTTTATTAGATTCCAATTATTCAAACAACAAATATTAAGGTACGTTGTTTACTCAGGTGTCAAACCTGCATAAATTAACAAGTTTTTCACAAGACGGGATACGAACTAAGAGTTGTAAAGTCAATTGTTGCTTTTGTATAAATGTTTACTGCATTATTCATATTATTGAGAAATAATATTATTATAAATCTACATTATAGTTTATTTACACTTGAATTTATAACTGTTCAAGGTGGAATTAAGGTGTCTTAGATCAAACATACAATAGCAACACAATTTGATATTTTTTTAAGTAACGTAATTTCCAATTTATAAACAAAATAGTTAATGAAAATTTTACGAATTTAGTAAGTCTTTCCTTTGAAACACCTAGGTACAGAATACTAGGGCTATTTACAAGATGAGTTACATCAGTATTGTTCCATGCCTCTTAGTAACTAAAACGCCTATAATATCTTTACATTACCTACCTGTCTACTAACTTTATATAACGACAAGCAATGACCACCAAAACAGTCAACTTGGGGAATTTTTTCATCATATTTTTACGTACTACAGTCAATAGTCCAAATTCTCAGAGTTATCATGTGCTAATTCACAGTTTATTACGTGTTTATAAACATTACCTTGTGGATGTTATTATTTGAGTAACATACGAACATGAAGATCTGTTTGTTTGCACAAAACTGACATTGTCAAAGTCTAACTGTTCAATGCTAACGTTTTATCTGGGTCTTGAAGCGGGTTAAATATTTGAATTATGTTGTTTTTCCAAGGGCAAATGGAATAATTTTATAATATGCGTTACATAATTTTATTTGGTTTTATGTGTTCTTTACATTTTATTTTCATTTGGTCTTTGACAGCAATATATCTTCGTAAAACAAATGACAATCAGGCGCATTCCTTTTTGATATCTTAAATGAACTCGACACGTTGTATTTCAATTTTGCCTTCTTTTCAGTGAAATAGAAATGAAAGGAGGTTGAAAGCAATTTCAATTGCCAAGCGCGGCTTTGAATATTCAGAGGGTTAAGGGTCAAGAGTCACTGCGACCTATGATCTTGTTTTCAGAACACCTGCCTAATTAAGCTTTTCACAGCTTCTATTTCAACCTAACCTTGATTTGGCACCTTTTCTCTGTATACAGATAGATATGTATAGATATGTATATAAGCTATGCTTTATTTCTTTCGAGGACAATAAAACTGAGATACACTAAAACTATAGTATATATATTGTAGCGGATTACTAAGAGGTCCATTTTGCCAAACGATTATGGGATAACACATATTCTTAAAAGCTTTTACTACCGTACCATAAATATAGCTAATAAACAGTTGCGAAATAACGTATTTTCCAATACTATTTATTAGAATATCTCTTCTTCGAACTTATAAAAATTCCGTTGCCTTGGTTTAAAAAATACGCGTTCATACGAATCGATTTAAATTTCGACCTCAGTTCGTCACACTTGCACACGTAACTTCCGAGTGAACAAAACGTTTATTTTTTCCTTGTTTAGAGTCGAGGATAAGTGATGGAAGGTATGCAACTGAGGATTGTTTGGACAGAGTCACCTTGACCCGGCAAGCGCATGACCGCTTGATCGTCGCCCAATAACTTGTGACCTTTTAAATCTCACTTCATTTCCTATATTTATCTTACCGAGAAGTGTTGACAAGCGGCTGTGGCGAGAGATCATTAACTGCTCGTAAATTCGGAAAACTTAATCACTGACAATTTCGCCACAACTCTACTATTATTTTTCCATCATTATACATTATTTATGCTCCCACTAATTAACCTTACCTTGATAAAAAGCATTGTATTTCTCAATTCTCTCGACAGGCATAACGCAATCGAAAGGGCAATGCAACACCATGACTTTTGTTTCAACTATCATTCGACGAAATATGTCAACAAACTATCGCTTTACAATTTGAATAATGTCCAATTTAATACACTATTAACGTCGAACTAATAATAAAGCGAGTCCTTATTGCGAAATGGTTAAATAACACATAATAATGGCGAGGTTGCTTGTCGCGTTTACGAGTGTTTATTTACTCTGCACTACAATGGCTGTATCGCACAATAAAGTTACGCTCGAAAAGCTATAATCAGAATGTTCTGTGTAAATAAACTTTGTTCGCGAAGATACGTGCGAGCGCTTAACCGAGGCCTTTGCTTAACGTTTTACGCCGATAAAAAGGTTTCGTCCCATGTCTGACGTCTCATTCCAGTTTTACTGCCGCTAACATTGTGCTGCACGACAGCCAACAATTCTCTAAATTTATGCTTCAGGTAAATCTAAAAACTTTAACTTAGAGGTATAAATTAAGGTCTAGACGCTAGAAAGTTCAGTGGATTAGGTGACATGAGCTAGCGTCATTATTTTATGTTTACACCTACACGCAAGACAACTGCAAGTGCAACATTTATGAAAAAAAAACGTGTACAATACTATTAAATACTTGGGATTCTATCACCTCATATTGCTTTAAACATTTTATGAAGCAGCAAAGGTGAAGTAAATTGTGTTGGGATACATGTTTCAAATTTCATTTAATTTTCATATGACATTATTTAAGATGCATTATCTATTAAATCATGCTTTTCTTAGCTCTTGAATCAAGACCGCACCGTGAGCCTCCGTGAACTTAACTTATACAATATAGTAGTCGAAGAATTACCCACCATATTATAAGCACATTAAAGTTTTATTTTGCAAAGCAAGCTTAACAATGTCAGCGACAACGTATGTAAAGTAAATAAATACTAAAAGAAGCGCCGCCTAGGTACACGTTTTTGTAAAGATATTTTTATGTAATCCTGCATAAAGTGCCTTAGTAAATAACAAATTTCGACATACATACAAATCATCACGCCTGTACCCCCGAAGGGTTAGGCAGAGGCGTACCAATGTACACCCACAGTTTGCCGATATGTTTAGGTCCCATGTAATAGGGGGCGAGCCTATTGCCACTAACCGGGCAAAAATCCAAACTCCGACCTGCTACTGAGAATTTTATAGGAAAACCCAATAACATCTTGGCCGACTTGGGAATCGAACCCAAGACCTCTAGCTTATTAGGCGCGCTTAGCACCACTAGGCCAACGAGCCAGTTAATAAAAAAATCGACAGAAACCTATATAATATATTTTATTGTCTACTTAGTTATGATCTAGGAAATGGATACGAGAAAATCTAATCAAGATGCTGAAGTAAGTTTTCTTTAATTAAGTATTCTTATAATTATAGCTATATAATTATAAGAATACTTAATTATATAGCTATAATTTTACTTTAAGTGCATAGTAAAACGGTACAATATACTTAATGAATCTACCTCTAATAATCTCTCTGCACGTACATTTTATGCGTATATCTAATGTTAATTTAATTCGTAATTCTGTCTATTTATTTTTCAGGAAAATACTTCAGAATTAACTAGGGTTAATTAATATATATATTACTGCTTGCTTAAATAATATATCATAATAGCATAGCAAATGACGTGTCAAGAAAAAAAAAAGCGTGGCACCGAATCTATATCCAGATTATGTAAAAATACAACAGCGAATCTCTGCGAAAATTAATGATATTTTTTTTATTAAAAAAAACATACATTAAAATAAGTGAAACCGCGAGTAAAACTTAGTGAACTATAAAACAATATTTATAATGAATACTTAACAAGTTTTATCTACCGATCGTAACGCACTAGCCGTGGATGGCGCAATGTGTGAAATTCTGCGTTACGTACTAACCACAAACATTATACCCATTAATAATATTTACTTAGTTTGCTATTTACTGGTCCTTAAACTTGCAGGTTAAGTCGAAGCAAACCTTACTTTAAGCTATGTTAAAGAAAACTCTTTCTGAAATGGGTACTATTCATGAAATTAAGTCTATAAACTTCTTCTTCCTTGTCGGGGTCACTCTTGACAGAGTGGTCATCACGT
Source organism: Autographa gamma (assembly GCA_905146925.1). Classification (NCBI taxonomy): domain Eukaryota; kingdom Metazoa; phylum Arthropoda; class Insecta; order Lepidoptera; family Noctuidae; genus Autographa; species Autographa gamma. Next base: position 8,417,029 of record LR989858.1, read on the forward strand.
CAGGTATAAACACTATTAGATCAATAACATATAAGAAATTTTTACTGACTTTGATTACTAGATTTTGTATAGAAATATGGTTAATTTTTAAAAGAGAAACGATAACTTGTACTCTTTTGTATCGGTAACAAAATGTCGTAGCGCTACGGTATACCAACGAAAAATGAGAGTAATGTGTTTTATATATTTTCTGCGTAGGAATTAAACTTATTAATTTATTTAGTTTTTTTTAAATGCATAACATTTCACCCTTACGTCAAATTTTAAATTCAACAGTTTAAAAAACCTTTTTTTATCCATCAACAAGCTCAAAAGGTGAGTCAAGTTTTCAAACAAGTAATTCATATAAATACCGCATAAAATTCGTGTCATGTTTTGTCAATTTACATTATTATTGAACACTTAAGTGCACAGTCTACAAACAAATTTCACATGCTTTTACGCTGTCATATTATAATGTATGTGAAGTTTTCACTTACATAATATAAGTAATAAGTAAGCAACGACCTTTATATACAAATATAAGTGAAAATATTTTAAATTCGTTATTTTACTGGTACTTACCAGTCAAGATGTTTTGATTTTACATATGAACTATGAGTAATAGTTATTAAATTTCGACCTTTTTTCTATTGTAGTATTTTTTACTTTATTTCGCACACCTGCAATTTTTCTTAATAACATGTATTGAAAAGACTTTTTCTTTTTTTCAGCAGCACTGACCAGTAATAAAAGAACCTATTTGATTTGAGCAAAGTTTCTATTTTTTGTATTGTAGCTACCGGAAAAATATAAATTGAAAAATAAATTGATTATAAAATTGGGTAACCAGGTACTGAGATATTCTAATAGCATTAGTTAAATATAATATTTCAAAGCAAAAAATTATGTGAACAATATCGGATATTTTATAGGTACATTTCAACGTAGGAATTTAGTAACAACATACTAAGTAGTATTTGAAACACTTTTATCGTCTAAAGTGTCCCAATTCGCTAATACTAGTAAACATTATCAGATAATGTAATTCGGTGCCAACGTTCCGTTTCCTTTCGATAATCCTATACACTCAACAATTTTTGATCGTGACGAATTAGAAACGTATGATGTCGATATTATGATACTGTTCGAAGAATCGCCAATTAAGCATTAGGGTTATCTTAATTTATGTTAATTTGTAAATATTTCGATTAGCGGGAAATGTTGTGTCATAATATTATTTTATTCTGATAATTTTGATAGTGTGTGTCTACTAGTTTATTATATTACCTTCGTTTTATTAAGCTAACGTGTTTGTATTAAATTTTTTTTGTTCTCATATGAAGTGACTCGTATCTTTTTTGAGAAACAAAATGTCTGCAACCGTACTAAGCTTATAATATAATATGTCCCTCTGCCTCTTTGCTGCAGCAGAACTTGGGCTGGAGGAAAGCTAATGTCTTGAGTGACGTCTGGGTTTTTTTTTCCTAACTAAAGTTAGAAATTGTTGCGACGTGTGTGGGAAATAGGAGAGAGTAATAAATGTGTACCGCTAATCAATTAACTTGACTGTTAAATGGAGGCCAATAGGTCTCACTTTTAGTGCTTTTCCTGCAAATTGTGACCAAAGGAAATGGGTCAGTCGCATTGTAATGTTACGTTGTGGACTGTGGATGGTGGTTACATTCTAGCTGTTTCTTTTATATAATATTCGAACTCTGTAAAAAATAAAAACACGATACCAAATGCCATCATATCATAAATATGTTAAAAAATCTGCTGCTAAAGTAATATTTTCGGCAACTTTACCCTTTTAACTTTACAAAATGTTGTGGGCCAACCCTAACTCCGCTACGAGAATTAATACGACCCCAAAAATGTCGGTCATCCAATAAGTTTTCACAAAAGGTTAATGTGTTCGCATATAAGCCACGTTGTTGTGTAAGTGCTAAAACTAGATACATTAGTAAATCAGGAGTCTCGACGATGTATCTATTTGTTCGAACAATTACATAGAGCGGGCGCCAGTCGACAAATAAACTACGACAAACTTTGAACGTGCGTACAATACTTCGAGGATTAGTCGACACCACTAAATACATAAGTAGAAGAACCATTATAACGCTTGATAAGTATGCGGCTTAGTAGTTATTAAGTCAGCTCTCTATGATATTTCTTGTGATATTATCGTCTCTTCACAGATTATTTGTTACGTTAGACGCCCAAACGTTGTTTAAATGAGCGAATGTTCGCGCGTGGCTCATTTCGGATATTGACAAGTATATATATCTCTATATATTAATTATTCAAGTTAGTAAATATAGTGATAGTGATACGACTACAAATGAAACCTATTGTTTAACACAGTGTTTACTTATAAGAGTTAAGGCCTTATACTTTGCTTTTTTCTAATCTTGACAGAGGCTAAAATATATTATGTAAAGGTCTGGGAAGCAAAGTAACTTCTTTTTATTCCAGATCACAATTTTATTTACCACTGGCAGATAAATTAAATACCTATAGGTACACCAATTATTATGATTATTACTTAATTTTGATGGGATAAATTAATAATAATATATTTTTGTGAGCATGGATCTTCTGTTTATATGTTTTATTGTGATTCACATTAAATGTGTGATTTCCTGTTTGAAATTCTTAACATTTTTTACATGCTGCTAGTATTTGATTTTCAAAATACTGAATTTCATTTCATTTATTTATGGTAAATACTTCTTATTGATAGTTTAAATTAAGTAATGAGTGGATTTTTAGGACGTATTTTTTGTGAAATTGTAAATAGATACTCATTTGATTAAACAATTTTCTAAAGGAGCTCTAACTAACTAACTAACTAAAATAACTTCATCACTTAATTCAAAGAAACAAATTCTTATTCTTTTTGGTAATTTGCAAGCCTACCTTCTTTCTTTTTGCCTTATTGGGATGTATCCCTTTAAGCTTAAAACCGTGTCCGTATTAATAAAAGTAAGCGATTTCAGTCGCATGCTGAGGAAATTTATGGGGGAGAACTAAAAAGTAAGTTTTGGCTCCGTGTTATGTAAAAACAGTTAGACGGACGCACTTGTATCTTAACAAATTCTCGCAGTAAGAAATTGGGAACTTTGTACAGAAAAATATTCTTTTCAATGCCTATTTTTTAAATTAAATTATAATTAAAATTTTCAGAAACGAATATTCTCTTGTCAATAATAATTATTCTAATGGTATGATTTAGATTTGTTTAAAGTAAAATAATTAAATGCATTATGTACTGATAACAAATATATTAATAACTAAAACTTCAGTTTACCAACCAGGATTACGAACCAGATAGTACCCATTACTGAAATTATCAACTTTCACAAGCTGACGTGAACGTTTAATTTTATCGTTATCGACATTGTTATCGATACACTCATTATTACATGGCGCCACACTATCACTGAATTTACGATCAACAATAATAATATCTGCATCATATTCATCATATTCAATTAAGTCACCAACAGGCCCTCAATTGATTTCTAGTAATGTTATAATCGTGTGTCATTTCTTTCAGTTAAATTGGATTATGAAAAAAGATAACCCTAAAAATATTAGGAATGAAGAAACAGAACTCGTTCAGAAATAAAACACGAAAATTAAAAGTTGAAAAATAGGAAAAGTAATTGTAAAAATCGTATTAATGTAATACAAATTAGTCATAGCTTATTAGGTCAATTAAAACGCATTGGTCACATCTAAATTAACCAATAATGTACGAGTATGACACCTATTAATGGAATTAACTAAACTTTCAATGACTAATCAAAACCACTCAAGCCTACATTATAAAACCAATTTAATGTAAGAACAGCGATTGCACAAAATACTTTGACACAGAGTAGAAATATCCGCTCCTGTAAGTTGGCGTACTGTGTATTAGTTGGTTGAACTTGTTCGTGATTCTTTAGACTGTGGCAGCAATCGAATAGGTGTCGCAATGTGCTTAGAGGAAGTAATGTAACGACATTGAATGTCACATGTGACGTGTCAATGAACTTGCTTGTCCTAATTCACTCGCATCCAAAGTACCTAATGAAGATTGACTTTCGATTAAAACTAATATGATTCTACAATGTACTATAACAACAAAGGATGCTTTATGTAATATAATGGAACTTTTAAAGGCAATAAAAAGATATTGTATAGTCTAACGTTTTGTCATTTACAAGGTACGTAAATACCTAGGTATAACTAGACTTTTCCAACAATAACCGTTTCAACAAAACAGTTTTCAAGAACAATACAGGGAAGGTTACGTAGTCATTATATAAAACCTTAACAAAAAGGTCCTAAAGTCATATAACAGCTACACAATGCCAAAAAAAGTGCTATGTACACAAATTTCTTTGGAAACGGTGACCAATGCATTACCTAAGCGATTTAGTCATGCCCCTATTGTTGTTACCGTTGCAACAAATTTTACTGCGCGATACATGAAAATTGTGACAAAAGACGGTTGCTCACAAATCTGCCATTAATCATTATTATTCAATTTCCATGTATTTATTGAAGTCCTCCTTCTTCAGTAAAGCTGAAAAGTTTTAAAGCTCTTAATGAGATCGAGTATATTATGGAAAATAATAGCCCAGGACCGAGAGAATTGGAAGGAGGAAAGGGAGGCTTTTGCCCTGCAGAGTGACGATAATGGCTTAAATAATAATAATAAGATCGAGTGGGCTTTGCGCAACTACTACCGAAAAGATATTAACTAAAAGTTTTCAAATCAACGTTTGATAAATAACTTCAACTATAATCTAAGTCCGTATATCAACTGTACGTCTACATTCTAACTCATATGATAGAATGTAATAATAAAACAAATAAATTCAACAAGATTAATCCCAACAAAGTGAAAGAACAAGCTGACGTGACGATCCAACAAATCACAACTAAGATTTCTAGTTAGCTCTATCGCAAATCACGCAAAAAGAAAATGAGAAAACATAAAACAAAAGGTTACCATGGAAAATAAAGATCCTTATCAAACGTCAGAAGTTGTGAACGGAGTTAGTCATGACCATTGCTCAGCTCCCGAGAAATTGTTAATCGCATTAGCAGACCGGTTAATGACTAAAACAGTTATGGTCGCTATGAGATCAAGGCCGATTTGGGGAAATTTTCACGTGAAATATTAGTATTTTAAACTGTTTGAAATAGACTATAAAAAGAGCTTGCTAGCAGGTTAACTTCTTTTAGCTAAATGTTTTGATTGTGACTCGAAATTTAATAGTTTAGATCCCACACGTCGATTGTAAATAGCTTTAGGAAAAATGTTATTGTATATAAGTTCAAAGTTCAAGACACAACAAACATTTTCTTACATAGAAAAACAACGCTTGTTTTTCTTGTTTTGTAAAATAAACAAACGAATAATTGAGGAAAATATTTAGACCGGTTACAGAGTCAAAACAAACAAACATCAATGTTTACTTCTCAAAATCACTGAAAAGCTCTCAAATAATTTAATCTTGTACTTAATTTAATCGCAAAAAAAACGCAAAATTGTCACGTTTGAAAATCACAAACATTTTCGTTCTACTTCATTACAACATTCCGCATAGCTAAGTCAAATCCCATGTATTTAAGTATGAAGTTGACGTTTATTTGTTAAGGACATGCCTTAGCATTGTTGCAAGACCACTAAGCAAATAGATATGCCATAAAACAAGCGAGAATGAACTAACCCTTACGAAGTTCATGTTGAACTAAAAGGAAAACAATATTTAAGGACGTAAAGTCTTCAGAATGACAAGCGCTGTGGTTACTGAGTAATTTCAAATTTGATTTATAACAATGTAATGTTTTCTATTATGATGTATGTTTATTGCTTTGGGTTTATATTTTTAGTTTTACGGGCACTATTTCACACTTTATAGGCTGTTTTCAAGCATAGTTAACATTTTTGATAAGCACAAAAATAAAGTTCCTTTAGAAAATGTAAAAAATTTGCTAATCACTAGGCGATCAACTAAAATTATAGTAATAATAAACTGGCATATATTTACGTCCGACTTCTGACCACAGGCCTCTTCCCCTATAGAGAAGGAACGAGCATTGATAACCACGCTTTCTAAAATTATGAAAAAAAAAACTAATTAATATAAAAAATAAATGTTACACTGCTCATACGTGCATTGCCTGATGACGAGTACAAGTGTAATATTAAACCATATAAGTTAATGCATAGCAAATTATTAAATATTATATTATTTCTTGTGACGTCAAATATAGTATTATGTGTGCACTTGCGTTCGTAGTATATCTAATAGGTATAGTAATATAATAGTTTTTGACCGTAACGTAGTTTTGCGATAATGTAATTATTTGCAGTGCAATACGTTAACTTTGTAAGTGTAACTAATACTGGATTACGTAATGATAATATTTATTTTTCTTTATATTATTATATACCTATCATTATTACATACGCCTTAGTTAGGTATGTACCTACTAATAGTTCTCGTATTTAAATAACAAGCAATCGAACTGATTCCAACTGCTTTGCTCTTCTTTTTTTAAATACGAATGAAAAAAACATCTTATTAAAAATGTAATAAACTAGTAGCATTCAATAATTATAATTTATAAGACATATAATATTACAATTTCTCTAGGTATTTGGCCAGCAGTGGGGCATTTACAAGCTGGTATTATAATATTACCTATTACAATATTTTGAACTTAAGTCAATAATCTGTCAAGTCTGAACCTTACAAAAGGTTTTAAGGTTAAGACAATAAACACGGAAAGGTTCCCTCGAATTGATACATTAGCACTTTTTACATATTTGTTTATAAGTCCGTTAACATACTTTATAGATTTAAAAACATTGCTTATCTTTATGGCATTAATGGTAAGTATGTAAGTAAATAACTGACAATCAATGCAGAAGTTTTTAATCAAACATTATGAGGCATCAACTATGTACATCAACTTTAATAAATATGGCTGTATATGAAATGTAATTTATATGTACAATAAAGAATTAAGAATTAAGGCATATACCAGTGGAAATAATGATTTCTGAAAAACAAGCTTGATACTTGGTTTGGAAATAAACGAGGTATAAGATTTAAGTGGACTGTATTTTTGGAGGATGGCTGATTATCGCCAAGAGGTGAGCGAGCGATGTAGGTCTATGGGAAAAGCACGCATACCTGGCTCTCCAGCGTTGGGCAGTACAAGATGGCGGGCGGCGTTCTTCCCGATGCGATCACAAACTGTCACGTCCACACCCGCGGGCGGATTATCACAAAAGTTCGCTATCCGGCAGCAGCAGTAAGGAGGCGATGCAGCACAGGAGCGACACGGGCGCGATATCGTGTGTCTCCTCTCGGCGATTCGTTTATTTCCGGCGGTTTGCGAAAGCGCGTACGTGCGTTACGCGCCAGGCGTGCGAAAGGATTGGTCAGGAAGCGGCGGGGTTCACATCGCTCATTCCAAAAGTGGTCAAATGAATGAATGGAACTAATATTGCGAAATATGGATGAGACGACTAGTAGTCCGTCTTAAACAGATAGATGGCGCTACCATTTCCCCCCGGCCTTAAAGGGTTGCCTTTAAAAGAAATATAATAATAATAATCTAGATATGTAAGGTGTACTACCGCATAACCTATACACAGTCTAAGACAGCGAGCGTTAAAATATTTTAAATTAATTGCGTTAACAAAGCGGAACAAATTATAATTGAATTACACACTAAATACCTAAACTAAGAAAGAGATCCAACTTCAGGTAGATCTTACTGAGTCGGTAGCGGACAGAGACGTACAACAGGGCGCACGTAGCTACCCTTAGCGGTTTTTACAGTAACGACGCGGGTTGTGCCGTCCTTCGCGGTATGTAACTTCTCAACAATGCCCAGTGGCCATGAAAGCGGTGCTGAATTATCATTTATAATAATTACCAACGTACCCTCCTGTATAGGGGATGCAGGACTATTCCATTTAGATCTAGCCTGAAGTTGGTGAAGATATTCTGAGCGCCAGCGCCGCCAAAACGATTGTACGAGGTTGTCAAGAAGAGTATGTCTCTGAAGCAAGCTAGAAGAGTCTGCTTCAGGCGCGGGAAGTGACGACAATGGCACAGTATTTAAAAAATGCGCGGGAGTTAACGCGGATGGTTCAGCAGGGTCACTACTGAGTGCTGTGAGCGGGCGCGAGTTAACAAGTGCCTCGATTTGCACGAGGACAGTTAAAAGCTCTTCGTAAGAAAGGATTTGTTGACCTATGACTCTGAAGAGATGCGTTTTAATTACTTTGACCATGCTTTCCCAACATCCGCCAAAATGTGGTGAAGCAGGCGGAATAAACTTCCAATCAATGCGATTGGCGACAAAGGTCTGCCAGCGGTGCGGAGAAGAATTAATCCAAGCGAGCACTACTTTGGAGTATGAAAATGCATATATCTTATTGATGGAGTGATGGGGCGCAATTGTGTCTTGAACTTTGCGAAGCAACCGAGACAGCAACAGAGCCGCGCACAACTCCAGTCTCGCAACCGAAATGATTTTGACAGGCGAGACCTTAGACTTGGCACAAACTAGCTGCACAGAGTGGTTAGATCCAATGCGGACTTGCAAATATATGACTCCGCCATAAGCGCGTTCACTGGCGTCAGCGAAACCTATTAAGTTAACAAAACATCCATCTACTAAACCTAGATGGCGCGGCACAATTATTTTATTGAGTGCGGGAAGTTCAGCACAAAACTGTTTCCAAACAGCGACAATATGGTCGGGAGGAGTGTCATCCCAATCACATTTTGCTAACCAAAGCTCTTTGATCAAGAGCTTGGCATACAAAATGGTAGGAGCCACAAAACCCATTATGTCCCATAAACGAGCCACTGTGGATAGCATTGCGCGTTTGATACACTTATCACCTGGTGATAAGATGTCAAAGCGGAAGTTATCACAATGTCTGTCCCAGCGTAAACCAAGAACCTTGTGATGTGCGGACTTCTCGAACTCAATGTCCGGAGAAGCTTTATGCGAATCAGGTATGTGCGCGAGAACCTCTTTGGAATTGCTTGTCCATTTGACAAGGTCAAATTGGCCTCGTTTGAAAAGCTGAATAAGCTCTTCACAAAGCGAAACTGCTTGCGGAGCGGATGCGACACTACAGACAATGTCGTCCATGTATAAAGCGGAAGCAGCAACAGCGGCTGCAGCGGGAAAGTTGTCGCCTTCATCAGCGATCAACTGGCGGACAACTCGTAACGCGTGATATGGACTAGACTTAAGTCCAAAACAAACGCGATTAAATTGATACACGGTTAAAGGCTCACTATTGTCAAAACGATATAAAATTCGTTGAAATCTACGGTCGGATTCGCGAATGCCGATATTGAGAAACATTTGTCTACAATCAGCTGAAAGTGCAATTTTGAAAAGGCGGAATTTAATTAAGATGTTAAATAAATCACCCTGTAGATCAGGACCGGCATGCAAAATGTCATTGATCGACTGACCCGATGTAGTACGGCAACTAGCATCTAAAACCACACGAAGTTTAGTGGAGGTCTTATCTTCGCGAACCACGCCGTGATGCGGAATATAAAACGCGGGAAGAGAATTGCCCTCGTCGTTTACAACTGGGCTTAAAAAACCTTTATTTATGTAATCACGCATGACGTCATTATAAGCACCGCGTAATTTAAGCGACGCATCGAGTTTACGTTCTAAACAGTATAAGCGCCTAAGTGCAGCAGCGTGCGAGTCGCCTAAAGAATACGGGTCGCCACAGAACGGCAATGCTACAACATATCTACCACTATCGTCGCGAACAGTGGTAGCGCGGAAATGTTCTTCACACTCGAGATCCTTACGGCTCAACGAGGGCGGTGCGGAAACCTCTTCAAGCTCCCAAAATCGCTTAAGAAGAGAATTAATATTATTTTCTTGAAGAACAGAACAGCAAGACGTAGTATAATGTGTATTATGCAGCGTAGGTACGGCACCCATAACTACATAGCCAAATACCGTCTCAATAGCGGGAGGTAAATTATATTGCTCACTACGTACAACATTAGGTAGTAGTAAGTGCGGAAAAACTGAAGCACCGATCAAAACATCGATATTACCCGGCTGCGCAAAGTGAGCATCAGCGAGCGGCAATGTCTCGAGGTGCGCGAGTAACGACACGTCCACGTGAGCGCTAGGCAACGTGTCCGTAATACGTTCCACAATAAGCGACGAAACGTTGAAATTAATATCATTATTGAAACGCGAATGTATTTTAATATCGACGGAACCCTTACAAGATTTTTCTGAACCACCGATCCCTTTAACTACTAAGTTAGTATTTTTAAAGTTATTCCAAAGTCCAAGACATTTGAGACAATCCGAAGTAATGAAGCTACTTTGTGATGCACTATCAAGTAAACAACGAACCACGCGGGGTGTGTTGTTCACGTCATAAATAATAACTTGCGCGGTCGCTAATAATATCGTAGTAGACGCGTTACATTGACGCTCTGCTTCGCGCTGAGTATGTTGAGTGCGTGCGCACTGCCGGCGTGCGAGCGCAATGGATGTCGTACACAAAGAAACTCCGGGCTGAGACGCGGGAAGGACAGGCGCCGTGGTACGAGCGGCCTGTGCCTGCGGTACAGAGAACGAAACAGCTGGACTAGGATTTATGTTTACGTTAAGGTTACCGCGGTCAAATAACGGAGATTTTTTCTCAAAATGCAATAACGTATGATGTTGTTGATTGCATGAGCGACACTTAGTTTTACTAGAACAATCGCTTGTTTTATGCTTAATACTCAAACAATTAACACAAGCTTTATTTTCTTTAGCGTATTTAAAACGAGCAGTCGGATTTAAATTATTAAAGGCTGGACATTTAAAAAGGTGGTCGTGAACAATATTGTCGCACAGACACTTGTGTGAGTTATTTGCGGAATCCGAACATGCTACGTAAGATTGTGGGTTAGGGACCGACTTATTATTACTAGTTCGCGATTTATTAAAGTTTTGTTTACTTGTATTATTATTACTAGACGAGCTAGACGAACTAGGCTGCGTATTCTGATATATTCGACACTGATCTTTAATGAATGAAAGAAAACTATTTAGGGTAGGTAATTTATTTTGACGTTCGGTCATCTCGAATCCACGAACGGTTTCCGTGTCGAACTTTTTTAATGCGAGTTGCAATAACATAAAGTCTGCAAGGTTTTCTAACTTTAGGTTTTTAAGGGAATTTACTGCGGTAACAAAGTTATCAATAAACAGTTGGAAATTCGAAACTGACGCGGGACCAGACAATTTAAGATTCAAAGCTTGATCAAAGTAAGTAGACGCGAGGATGCGAGTATCCTGATACCTATCAAGAAGTGACTGGAAAATGACCTGATAATTCTCAGCACTTGGTGTGACACCTGCGAATGTAGATTGCGCTTTCGGCGACAGCTTACCTATTAAATAGTACAACCTGTCAGCGTCCGTCAGCGAGGCGTTATCGTGCACTGTAGACTTGAAACTTGCATAAAATAATGGCCAGTTTCGTATATCGCCATCGAATGACACGAGTTCAATCGCGGGCAGTTTCGGTGCTCGGACAGCCGGTCCGGCGCTGGGCATCGCGGACTGTCGATTATCTAACTGCGATTGTATACGTTTTATGATACAATAAAGATCTTCAAATGAGGTGTACGCCTGATAATTTGGTTTAGATTCAGGATTAATAGAAAGTAATTGTGCGTTATAAGCGTCTAATAATTTATGAAAATCGGTTCGAATATCGTCTACTGTCATACAATAACTAAGAAATGATTCTTTGTTGACATCGGAAATTTTGGCGGTTTTTGAACGCTCGTAAATGTTTTGTATGCGCTCAAATAAAACATTGCGTTTAGCTTCTAAGATAGCTAATTCATTCTCGTCAGAAGTACATTTCTTTTGTTGCGACATTTTATATACCAAATGTAGGTAGAAGTAAATAACCTAAAATTATGCTGTAGTTTTATGTTATGCGGAAAGTAAGTACTTGTACCTAATAACAAGGCAACGACTTTAAAGGCGGTGGTAAAAGGCGCTTGAAATTATGTATTTACAAAACGACTATATACCTAGTTTATAATTATTATTGTAAGTCAGTAGGTAGCTACGTTGAGTATATTACCTACTGGGGGTGCGGGAATAACCACGTAATGGGTATATATTTATGAACTAGGAGTGCAGCTAGGTGCTACAACTACCTAGGTAGGCACTTATAAAAGATACCTACGCGAGCGGGAATACGGATATATGAATCCGGGTCGTTCGGACCAAAAAAATGGTTTGGAAATAAACGAGGTATAAGATTTAAGTGGACTGTATTTTTGGAGGATGGCTGATTATCGCCAAGAGGTGAGCGAGCGATGTAGGTCTATGGGAAAAGCACGCATACCTGGCTCTCCAGCGTTGGGCAGTACAAGATGGCGGGCGGCGTTCTTCCCGATGCGATCACAAACTGTCACGTCCACACCCGCGGGCGGATTATCACAAAAGTTCGCTATCCGGCAGCAGCAGTAAGGAGGCGATGCAGCACAGGAGCGACACGGGCGCGATATCGTGTGTCTCCTCTCGGCGATTCGTTTATTTCCGGCGGTTTGCGAAAGCGCGTACGTGCGTTACGCGCCAGGCGTGCGAAAGGATTGGTCAGGAAGCGGCGGGGTTCACATCGCTCATTCCAAAAGTGGTCAAATGAATGAATGGAACTAATATTGCGAAATATGGATGAGACGACTAGTAGTCCGTCTTAAACAGATAGATGGCGCTACCAATACTCATACTTTTGAATAAAGGCTCTTTCGATACGATTACTTTTAGGGTAAATAGTAAAGAAATCCAATTAGTATGTCGGTTATGTTTTTTTCCATTTGTTAAGATCTATTACTTTTACGTTTAAGGACTAGATCATAAACTAACATCAATAAAAATAATCGAAGTTAAAGTCACTGTAAATTTTATACAAAAACTTCAAACACAAGTTAAAATGTGGGAGCGTAGACTTATTACTACATAATGTACAGTATAGTATAGAAATACACAAACCAGTATAATAGGCAATGAAATCAATTACGGAGTGTAGGAATAGCCACGTTTTACGACTACGGTCGCCAGATCAGGTGCCCACTTGCATACCGAATAAAGTCGTTGAATTTTCAATTAACACATCGGGGTCAAGATGTTTTGCACTGTGTAATGTTTAGTATAACATTATAATTCCAGAGTTTAGCTTTCCAGACACGTGAAGATTAGATTTTGACTTTTGAACTGCGGCTTCTTTACTTTTACTTGTTTAAACCCGTACGTGTTTTAAAGGTAAATCTTAGTTTCGTAATACTTAAATACAATATGTGGCATATTATCTTTTTCTAACAATGTTAAGCATTGGCCTTGCAATCGGCGCTCTTTGAAGTAAATAAAACACTGCTTGGAACGTCTCGGGTTGCAACTCAAACAAACCTTTTCATTTCTATCCATTAGATTGATGTTATTAAAAAAGGAAATGACATAAAGTACAACAATAATACTATCTCAGTCCAAAACTCAGTTTATCTTGATACTAATCTTCGTAATAGGAAATAGTAACACTCAAGCTGACGTCAATATAAGTAGGTAACAAAACGTGCCCACCCATATATCCACTTGAAATTCTACCCAAAACGCTAAGTTAACTCGTGATTATACATACCTAGAGATCGAGGTCAATCCATGGTGTTATCCGGTGTTTCCCATTATCACGAACATTTCGTAGAAAACATTGGCCAATAGCTAATTAATGCACCCTCACGTCTCGACGTTCGTATTATCGTACGCAGCGTGTCCGATTTTTATTTTTTAATTATAATGCAAATACGGAATGTAAACATTTATGTGAACATTCCTCGTCTTCAAGAATTTTGTCGCCAACTATTTTGTTCGTTAACACGTTCTAATTGAGTTACTATTAGAAAAATAGAAAATATAGTGAAGCAACGCAAACATTTCAATAGTTTATGGAGATGATAATGTATTCAAACATTGATTAAGATATCACGCTGCGGTTTTGCAACGTAACTATTATGTAGGGAAAGCCAAAGACGTAGTTTGTGGATTTCTATTAAAATACATTATATTTCAATCGCTTACGTTGCTGAGTATAAAAAGCTATAAAGTATTTTATATATTAACCTTTTAGAGTTAAAACCAGTTAGTTCTTAAAAAAACTTAAACCGCTCAGACCGAAGTTGCATAAAAAAATTGCTTTGCATTTTATTAGATATATTTTAAGTTACATAGGTCTACCTTCGACAATCACTAGAAAGTCTATAATCAAATTACCTCACACTTAGAAGGAACCGTAAACCCGTATCTAATAGTTCTAATAACAAAGCAGTAAACATAGTAATCTGGGATATTGTAAAACGCAATAAACGTGTCATTTATCTGCTAACATTTCAAGGTTCGACGTATCAAAGGTAGAAAATATGATTATTGGGATGGCACTGCGCGACCGCACGCCACGTCGATTACATATAGATCTGTAATGAAAACCGCAGCTATGGTACTCACTTTTATAAATGACACACACGTGTTAGGCTTAGGGCTCAAAGTATAAAATAAACATAGTAATATTCGTTAATACTTTATTCTTAGACTATGGGTTATTTTTGGAATTGTGCCTTTGGTCTTCACGAGATGTATTGGTGGAATTTCTTCTGGTAATTGATCCTTTTTAAAAGAGGTTAAAATGACAGAAAGGGATAATGTTTTTTAAAATTTATCTTCCGGAGTTATGATAAATTATGTTAAAGTTAACTATCATAACTCCTATGCTATGTACCTATGTTTCAAATGGTTCGCAATAGCCATATTATAATGTATTTTTTTGTCAGCCAGATAGATTCCTTCAACTTTTCATTTTCATGTTTAACTGTCTTATCCAATAAATTCATTGTTGGGATTAAAACTATCAACCAAATTATGTGATGCATTTACACTTTATCCCTATTAATTAACATAATGAAATTATGTAAAGTCTATGTTGTGCTTCAGTAAATATATAATTTATGGGTGAATTTCAACAAATGCCATTTTTCTTATCATATCGGTGAACTTTTACAATTATGTATTTTTTGTATATTTTTCAGGTTTTATGTAATCTTTAGGACATCAAATATCCCCAAATTTAATATCATCAACGTATCATTTAAGACTAAGCAGAAAATTCGGTTTGAATTCTGGCTTCCACCGATATGAAAAACTGGCACCGATTATTTTTTCTGTACACCGATATGATAAGGATATCCACCGAAATGATGTACATATCCAGCGATATGATAATCTATCCATCTTTGAACATCAAATAGTAGGTACCTATATATTTTTACAAGGGTAGTCACCCTTGAGAACTGAAAACAAGAACTTAGGGTGTTATGTGGGTAAATCACATCCAAAGAGAACTGAGTTCTGAGAAATCCAAAGAAAATATATTTTTTGAAAATATGTACCTATTTTATAATGTTTACTTTATTGTTAAAAAAATTATGGGTATTTTTATTATCATTGTTTTTTTTGAGACTATACTATACTACCTCACCATCATCATCTCTGCCTATGGACGTACATTACCGAGTACAGACCTTTCTTAACGATAAATTTATACATCTTCTACTTCCCAGTAGTATCGTGGTAATGATTTTGGCAGTCTATGTAGGTAAGTATGTATGTATGTATGAATGTGTGTAGGTATGTATATAATTTATATGTCTGTATGTATGTTTGTATATTCAATTGTTTCTTTGTATACTTAACGAAATGACACGGGATCTACCGATATGATAGAACGACTCACCGAGATGATAAAATGATCCACCGATGTGACAAAACTGTCTGTTGTCCATGAATCCAGACACCGATATTAGATATAAGACACCGATCGATTTTATCTTATCATTTCGGTGTAAATTATCACATCGGTGGTAATAAAGACCACCGATTACAGCGATATGAGAGCACCGACATGAGAAATAACACACTTTTTAGAAAATTATTAAAAATGTATAATATCTAGGATTAATTTAATAACAAATGATGAAGCTAATTCACTTATTGCGTCTGTTAGAACCAAACAACAATAATAAAACTACTCATTACACTAACAAAATGCAACCACCGATTATATAAAATAATTGTCCAGGAGCAACTGAAATGGCGTACTTTTGTTTTTGGTGGGCATATCCAGTGATTTAACCCACTTCTATCCTGACTGCCCACTAGCACACACCAACGAGGGAAATACAATTGGGGTGGGGATGCTGTCCGACTCGTCGATGTAAAGTTATGTTTAAATTACTTTTGTCCAGCGATATGAGAACATTTTTCAGGACAAGTACGTTTGTGCCTCTAAGTAATAATAATCGTTAATTATGTAATAAAAAATGCTATATATTAATAACTAAACTAATATTCTATGAAATAGAATAAGTTATATACTCAACTTACCTATTTTTATTAGTGTATAAGCTGTTTTGTTTGTAAAAAAAGTAGTGAGACAGCACCGATTTGAAAAAAAGTAGAGGTTTATGTATTTTTTTTCTACCTTTTTAATAGTCCTAGGCAAATTATATTTTTGCCACAACCCAATGACTACCTATAGAATACTAAAAAAATTTATTCTGAACTATATTCCTTGTTTCAAATACTATTTTCACCAAAGACAAAAAAATAAGTCATTTGGGAAATTCACCCTTATATACTTTTTAACAAAAACTCAGAAAAATAAGTGTCTCTAAGGGATTCCCGATCGTATTTCGTATTTGTGCGTTATTCTCACCGAACAATGTCATTGTCAAATAGTGTGAACTTATCTTTATTACGTCTAAGATACAATGTTTTCACACAGATGTAACCTTGTACGAAATAACTGTATCATTGTCTTCCTTACGAACAGAACGAAAGCAATTCATAACATTGTAGATAGTTATTTGAGAATGTTATGTAAGGTTATTTATTACCACTACATTATAAGGAAATGTTAGGTGACTCTTCGATGTTCAAGATACTAATTTCAGTACAGCCAACTACCAAATAGTTCTGTCTAAGAATAAAATACTTTATCTTGGAACAAGATATAAATTTGCTGCTAAGAATAACCTACATAATCACAATAATACAGTCTGATAAAAATCAGACTAAACCAAGGGTCAAACACCCAGCCTCAAAGCCAATCAGGTCATCAAATTATGACATAATGACTTATTAAAACAAAAACAAACTTGAACGCTTGGAGTATGTACCTAGCCTTCACTTAAGGGCACGACGCCCACGCATGTATAATACGAAACAAATATGCACGGAAAATTTCGAATTGACATACTAACTGCGACGTAGACCGATATGACAGACCATCCGTGATATGCAAGGTGGTAAGAAGGTAAAGACAACAATAATAAAACACTTGATAAATATAATAATGTTAAAGGCAAATAATTTATGTAGGATCATTTATGAAGAAAAATACTCACAAAAACAACAAATGACTTGGCGTTTATGGAATGAAGGTGGTTTTCCGTAACGGAAACTTTCTTGGTAAATAATTGCAGATCACCTATTGAGTTCTATTTATACTTAAAATCTATTTGTGCTGACCTGATAAATAAATAGCTTGAAACAATTTCTCATATCCAGCAGTATTTTAGAAAATTGACCCAATATCTTCGCAATATGTGGTTGAACGCAGTATAAGATGTTCTGGTTATTTTAGTTTACGAGCATACAAATTATTTTGTGTCTAGACTTGTTACTACAAAAACGTTTTATATCAATTCCAGAAAAATATATGTCGAACAAAAGAAAAAATTTCATAACAAGATTATTACGAAATTCCATTTTTTGACGATTTTGGTTTTCTATTATTCTATATCTCGCATCACCAGTTTAGGAGATAAGTTTCTTTTAAATATGCTGTCTCTTTCATTTTACAGTACAACATGAGATAGATAGACATAAGAGCTTCTTATGGTTAAGTTGGGTTTGAGTGTCAATTAACAAAGTAGAAGTAGAAGTAGGTCTTAGAAATCGGCGAACTGTGGGTGTACAATGGTACACCAGCTCTGCCTAACCCTTCGGGGATAAAGCCTTGATGATATGTTATGTTATAGAAATTGTCTACTATATTTACTTGAGTTGTCATTTAAAAAGAGGATCTTGTCTATGATATAATATTTTATTACCTTTGTATAATGATGAGCTAACAAACACAGATAACGTAATTTGATTGTTTGACTAGGTTATTAACACGGAGTGATGATTACCATTTTTGTGAGATAACAGAGATGGCATAAACGTGATGATAAAATGTTTAATGATTTGTTACTGGTTTTAACTGGATAATAGCCTTGTTGACTTTTTATTTTATATGCTTTGTACTAATTATTTTATTTAATTTTATTTATATATTATATATTATTGTTCTCCTTTTTGCTGAAACATGTTTTAAAAAACTAGTCGTTTAGTCGTATACCATGACAAAACACTTAACCAATTAACCATAATTTTAGTTGGCTATGATTATTATAAAACAATGTTTTCTTTTCTATTTTAAACAAGTACTATATACCTCCCAAGGGTATTAACCCTTCTACGGTCTAAGGTCTACACTATAATTAGTGTAGACCTTAGACCGGCAAAAAAGGTAACTGGGTTAGACTACTTGCAGAAGGCAGAAGACCGCCCGGGGGCGTTATGGAGCAAAGACTTCGGTCGGTCCTGTAACGCCGCCACTAAGGCGAAAGATGGCACCATGTGTTTTGCCGGAGTAGTCAGAGCCTTTTTCAAGGCTCTGAAAGCCGGGACTCTTGCATCTTCACCCCCCATGGAAGTGCAAGGCTGGCTCATAAATGAGTTTCACCTGAATAAAAAAAAAGGCAGAAGACCGTGTGCTAAGGCGCTAATTGGGAGAAAAATGTCCAGCAGTGAATGCTAATAGGACGAGTTGATGATCATCAACACCCTTTCAGCCAGTCTTACATCCAAACATTCAATATAAAAAAATATACCCACTGCTAGGCACAGGACTCTTCCCATATAGAGAAGCCACGAGCATTGATCACCACCCTTGCTCAATGCGGATTGGCGATATAAAAGGATGTTAAAAATTAAAACTAGGTTACGAGCACAACAAAATAACAATCACTGAATTAATTTCCTTAGATAGAATTCATGGAAAAATTAAATGGGGTTTTTATGTGATAGCGACATTGTAACCTTCTGTCGCTCGCTAATCATTTCGTTGAATTCTATAAGCGTTATATAATGTTAGTACAAAGTTTTATGTAACTACGTAAGTAAGGAAGTATTAGAATTCTCTTTGTGTTATTTAAAAAGTACATAAAGTAGGCTATTTATGTAAATAGTGTGATGAAGACAGTGACAATTAGCAGCATAACAATTTCTCAAATCTATTAAATTATTAGTAATGTTCTGTATTTTTTTTTTCCATATATTTATTTCTTTACCACCCTGAAAGAAAAGTCTCGCTTCACTCCTTTAAAAAAAATAAGGTTCAAAATGCACTATAGGAAAAATTTATAGGATGTATTTTATAGTACTAAATAAACCAATGAGACTGATAATATTGACCCTTTGGATATAATTTTCCAAATGCATTCTACGACACGCAACAAAAAAGGGTAAAAATCAACCCTAAGTAAACAGACTGAATGGTTCGTGTCTAAAACCTCGAAAATATGCAAAGAATGTACAGGAAAAGGGCATTTCCCGACTTAAATAATAATTAATTAAAACCGTCAATTAGGGGCAACCCTAAACGTAAGGGTGCATAGTGAATAGGGGCGCATAACGACTACTGCAGGCATTTAATTTGCAAGAATGACTTTAAGACAATTTTAAAGTGTACTTCGATGCAGATGTTTTATTGAAAGTTAGTTCAGTACATTAAACTTACAATGTGGTTAAAGGGCATTTAAGTTCTCAATTCTATTATTCATGAGGAATGGTATATACTAATTTAGAAAAGGAATTAAGGTTCCAAGAACAAACGAAAAGCCCATAAAAAAAAACACGCGAAAGAAGTTGCAAGGGGCAGTTATAATGTATATTCCAAAGACTCCAATTGTATAGTTTCATCTAGGTATACTAAGTTATTTAAAATACTGTTAGGTAACGTTTTGCTGTGCTATATCAACTGCAATAGTTAGACAGAACTGAGATTTAAAACCTCTGTTCCTTTTTTCAGCATTTCAAGGCTTTCAGTAACTCTGCGACTGTGTTCCCGGTTTAAAAATGCGTGAAGGTATTAAATTGTCGTCAAAAGGCAGTAAGTTCATGGTTCGTTTACTCTTAGAGGAGAACCAGACGATAAAGAGTTGCTTGTACACTTTTCTAATTAGACAAGAAAACGTTTTGGTCTGAATTTCGGAGAGAAATATTTCAAGGAATGTTTTACTAAAAGTATAAAATGCTTTAAATTAACCTTGTGGTTGAACATTGTGGGTTTAGGTAGGTCAATGATTAATAATTCAGTTTCAGGGTATAGATTTAACAAATGAAACCAATCCAATATTACAGAAACCAATTTCTAAAGGAACACCTTCAAAATTTCCGTGAATTCTCGCATTTGAACCTAAATTAGTTGAGCACACTGAACTCTATCGAATTAAGCACACGGCGTTGAAAGGGCACCAATTGTAGAAATGAAACGTTGCAGAGGCTTCGCTATGAATTGGATTAATTCAGTGACCCCAACCTCGTTCACCCACATTCAAAGTCACGCGAGTTTCGATTTGATTATGACCGAGCTATTATTTGCTAGTGTAAACTTAATGTCCACCTTACTCGTTTTATATTAGAGTCGTAATTACCATAAAAAGTTTAGCTTAGTCACGTGACGCTCGTTCGATGTACTAGGAGTTTCGTGCTAATGACGAAGCAAGTGCAGAAACACTTTCTTTGAGCATTGCGATAGAGAACCTTGGAAAAGCTTTAAATAAACCGGTATAAATAAGTAAAATATTATTTCGCTGTTCAGGTAATATTTCATTATTTAAAATGCCTTTATCTTCAGTATATCATTAAGGAACTGTGCACTTAGTGCCATCTCACTTAATTCCGAATTCCATACGTAAATACAATTTGAAACATCATTTTAAGTTTACCTGTTAAGTTCATAAAGATAAGCATCAGGATATTATTTTCCATTGTATGTGAAATTGAGGGTATTTCGATCGAAGGGCAACCGCATAGATTAGCTGATCTTTGGTTAAGTGTCGCTAACAAGATATTGAGTTCGTATTGAATGGTCCCGGATGCTCCGAAGTTAAAGTAATATTCCTTGTAGGTACCTATCAGAACATCTTCATTTTCGATTTCAATAGCAGCCTATATGTATAATTTAGTAGGTCGTTTGGTCTGTGGAAATCCAGGACCTATCCACATCTTTCCGCCCGGAAGAATACATAATGAGTCTACTTCGATTAACTTCGTCTCATAACACAAAAATGTGCAAACAGTCAATAAAGTAGATGTTTTATTTCTCCTAATAACGCTTATTATCTTGATGGATGATGTCTTTGGAGAAAACCATGACGAAGTGTGATTTTCTCAGACAGTTTGACGTCAACTTTAATCTAAGACCAAGCTCATGATTTTATTAATACCTCTTACGAAAGTAAGATGTAACGAAATTCGAATAAAACATTGAACATTGTTTTTGAGTCATAAGGAAGGTGATTAGATACTTCATCTCCCTTTCTAACTACTTTGATGTTTATTGAGCTGTTTTTGTTGAATAATTTCTTCATCAAAGCTGACGAGATTAGATGTTGAATCACAATAATATGACAATCTCGCTCAATAATTGACCCTTAGTGGTTATCTATCAATCTTATTGGCTGTTTTTCTTCGCTAGTTGTTGGTTTACTATCCTTTGGATCATTTACGACCTTGTTAATAAGAGTAGGACAATTCTCTCTGCCATCTCCTTTATTGAAATCATGGGTTGGCGTTCAATTGTTTGAATTTCAACTTGCTTCCTGGAAAGGGAATATTTGTTAGTTATTCCTTTGTTGACCTTATTTGACAACTCAGTCATAAATATAGCCATATTAGTAATTTATCAATTATACTTCCAATATTTTTCATTGTTTATTTAATCTTACACATAATGCAGATATTTTGACACATAACTCGTGTTTTTTATGTACCTTCGTTTTTTCCCATGCCGCCATCGTTGACTAGGATTGATAAACACAAATATTTGATTTCGCCAACAAAATTAACATACCCATCTGACGAGGAACGTACCTGTCTTGCAATGATCACCGCTGTGAAGATACTGACATACCACTGAACAAATGTGGACATACATTACATTTAGGTACCGGCGTGGACTTTGCTCATAATAAGGGAAAATTTTCTAATGATTGGTGAGGTTCTTATTAAACACATAGTGATAAGTGGTTGCTATGTGGTATATTTAAGAGAGTGGTATTAATCACCATACTACATTTTATATATAGCTAAAAATGCATTATTTTACAAAGGCATTTCACTAGAGGTTCTACATCTATTAGTTTAATAGGTTTTCTATCTCTCTAATAGGTCGAAAGATTTTTTTAACTTTTCTTACTTTCGTCATTGTTCGTATCATCTACATTTACAAAATTATTTCAGATACCTTAAATCCAGATGTTCGACATGTAGCTGTAATAACGCATTCCTTCACACAACGTATTCTATAGTATCGACAAGAACACTACAGTCGAAGAATAATGAATATTCATGAGGAAACCTTGACCAATACATTTGTCTTAGCAACGGACAGGTCCCTACTGACGTTTCCAGTACCATGTCTATGTAAATTCAGAATATCTTCCAAAGAAACTGGACAGTTGGCAAATACCGTTGTCGCATACATAACATGCAATTACAACTGTTGAGATTATAGGTTAATACTGCCGATAAAATTACTAAGCGCCGCTTAATTACTGGTTAATTTGGTGGGTGAGCAACGAATTTAATGGCGATGGCATTATTTTACATTCTTCAAATTACAAATAGGTGTCTAGCAGACAAGACATGTATGGTTGCGAAATCGAAAATCAACATACGTTAACCAAGTTTAGTCACAGAAATTTTAGAATTACTTTGGAACAGATGATGTATTTGATGATATCGAAAGCCAAACCATTTCCGTCTAGAAAACAAAACCATAATTCTTATTGAATAAATCAAATACGTGTTTAACATACACAAGAAAATACTCAATACAAAACAAAAAGCAACGCATGTCGACGCCGATTTAATCCCGTTTTTGCATCAACTAACAATATAGCATCGTTAATGGGATAAGAGTAAGATAAAAAGGGGAATACTAATAAAATACTTCGCTTGTAACATAACTGTATTCGACAAATCAAGATACAAAATAATGTAAGCATGGTTTTTTCGTGTATCATCTTGCTTGTGTGGTTCAATAATATACTCTTATATGAATATGCTTTGGTATCTTCGTACATGAGTATTTATCCTTAATCCATCTTAGAACAGTCATCAGAAAGAATTGATTTGTTTAGAAATGTCACAAAGCTTTCACCGAAGGCGGTTGAATCAGGGTTTTCGTTTAAATAACTATCAGGTCTTAGAATACAAACGCCAAGATACTTTTATATCTCAAAGTATTACAAAAGCTTTACCTATGTAGTTAACATACAGACACCAGTTTGGTCTTAGAATGAAAGATTGATCAGAACTATATTCTACATACATTATGTATGAATTCTCAAATCAATAAACTTTAGTAACCTAACCCATCGCCTACGAGCTACTTTAGCTGTAAACCGATGTTAACTCGCAGATACAACAAGAATGTGAATCGTGGGCTGTGATACCACTAATATATTACCAAGTGTTACATTAAAAACAGAAGCATAACAACTCGAGCGGTCAGCCATTGAATCGAATCGATAACGACCTTCGAGTTACGTTTACGACTATCGGAAACCATATGAAATAAAATAACTTAATGCAAATGTCAATTTAGAAATCAAGAATTCGAGAACAAAGACTCAATATAAATTTCCTATTGAATAGCAGCTCGACTTTCTTTGGCTATCGAAATAAGTTAGACGGAATTATTGAGGAATATAATATTCGTGAAGGGAAATTGAGAGGGGTCATGCTAAGTAGAAGCCGTATGGATTGACCGATGATAAAGGTTAAGCTGCGCTTGCTGCCGTTGCTCGAAGTATGATGGGTGTTCATTAAAAAAAAAACTGAAAAGGGATGGTTGGAAAACATGTTCATGCGTCGTTCCTAGCTGTCATAAGTTAATCTCTTCATTTCTAACATCATGTTTTAAAATGGTTTTTTTTTTCAGTTAATCAATTATGCAGTTTGAGCAGTAGCTCCGTCTAAATTATTAGAAATAATTTGAAGCCTTAAGTCTAGCCGACCTCAACATAGTTTAGTAAAAAGCTAGGCAGAATATTTAGGAGTAAAACATGTTGATGACTAGTTTTTTAAATAAAATATATTATTGTGTGTCAAAACCTGACTTCGTCTCGACGTTAGCCATTAACACGGTCCAGTGTTAAGAACTCATTGTGTTCAGTGAAAGTATTATTTAGTAGATGTTGCATGAGAATTGTTGCGCCCCGCGCCCATACCTTTTCACGGAGAAAATAATGGCAGACCGTTCAGAAAAATTAGGGAGACTAACTTTTGTCGGAGTTGGGTATATCATGGTTTAAGGCTTATTTAGTGAGTGAGAAATGTCATGCCAGTTGCGGTACATTGAAGGGCCGTGCCTATGGTTTCGTAAGAGATGAGCTTTTACTGTTCGATGCTATTATATTCAAGGTAACAAGCATTTATTTTCATTCGAACAGCTCAGTTACAATTTGAGTTTCAATCAGTATGTATGGACTTGTTCTTTCTTAGAAAGAATAGATAAACAGTAACTGATGATTGATATACATCGATTTCCTGACCTTCCTATTAGATGCCTAAGCATTTATTATGCATTTCAGTAAATAAGGTTGTGTCCAATTCCAAGATTGGACGTCAACAGATAAATTACTTACATACATGTATTTCCATATATCTTTGGGGATAACACAAAAACATGCAGAAAATCAGCAATATATCATTGTTGACATAATTTACTCAAATATATTGGATTCACTATGTTTTTCCGCTGTATTTTAGGCAAATGAATATCTCTCTTTCCTGTCAACAGAAAAAAATATTTTTCTTTTCGAGGAAAAAGGAAATACATTTAATTAGCTAATAGTTTAAACTTGTTCAATATACTCCATAGAAGTTGAAGAACAAATGATTCTTTTCATATGATTTAACTGGACATGACTTATAAACAAATTAGTATTCCGATGGGGCGTCTGCCTTGAATCAGTTAGCAACAAATTGTCACAACAAGATTTTTTCATATTAACTTTAATTTAAACAATAGCAATGTGTTAAAATGTCTTCATTAAACTCAAAATAATGTGTTGACAACAGTAACATAACACCTTACAAAGTACAATAATCAGGACATTTAAAAAAAAAAGTTGTTTCTACTTATTATCCTCATTTAAATTGTTAATCTATAAGAAACAAAGGTGTGGAATTATTTATATTTTATTTGACATATTACTGCAAATACCAAAGATATTTCACCCGATACCAGGCAGATACCTATAACTATTTGTCGAAACAATAATTTATTGTACATTTATGTTAATTTTGAACAAGTAGGAGATAAAGCGGGTTTTATGGAATTTTCATTATCTTTTTTATTGTTTCATATCGGAATGCGAAGATTCCTGTTTCTTAACAATATACAAACGATTAATTTGTCCGAAAATAATTTTAATAAGTGTTATTTATATGTTTTGTGACAGATATTTAAATATTAGGATTTTATGTCAGTATGTTAGTGCGCTTTTGTATTAAAGTCAGATAAGATAATCTAAATTTATTTGTCTGATACATGCACTTTCAGGAGCATACCTAGCTGACTAGAAAAACATGAACAAAAGATCTCAATAACATATTATTCTTATTATATTAACACGGACAGAGTCAGAAGCGAAAGCTAGTTACAGCCTTTGCAAATTAAAATATCTTCACAACAGCGTGCGGCACGACAGTAATTCCACTAAATAGAACGTACGTCAAACCTAAACGTTTATAACAATATTCATAAATTTATTACTCAATATTTTAATCAACCATCCAATCAAGGCGTGCAATTATTTGTTCGACATAAAAAAGTTTACGACATCCTCGAATCGCGCGTTTAGCTATAAATTAAATGACAAGAAAAAACAAACAATTAAACTCATAGAAATATTCAGATGTAAATTTGCGAATTTACAATCAACAGTAAACAAATTTGGTTAATTAAGTATATTAATTTTATGGCATCTATTCCTTTTCATTGTGCTACCGTCTTAGCCACAATTGCGACGCCATGGGTTTTTACTCTTTATAGCTTTTTAATTTTATGGCGTGACAATTCGTGCGTCACAATTTAGGAACTCATTTTGTTTTAAATTGGAACACTAAACGGACATAAGTCTTTTTTCGCAATACGCTTTAGCCTTTGTAGGTCTGAACTGATAACATCAGATACTGCAATATTGATCCACTTGCCAAAATGCAGTTGTGAATGGCAATGCTTACCTCAATTTGAGGTGCAACATTCTTGCACCAAAACAAAAAGATTGAAATCAATTCCATAATAAAAGAGAAACAATGAGTCATAAGTTGTCTGATATACCTAAGAAGAGCTATGCATAGATATTAAAGACTCTACTAAAGACAGACTAGACTCTTTAAACGAGTTAAGTGCTAGAAAACAAAAAGAAAAATCGAGAATGACACTTCAGTTTTTTATGACTACTTTCATTGTCAAATCCTTCAAACAGACATAAAAACCCCTGACACCAGTTTTAAAGGAGTAATATTTGTATGCCACAAACAATAGTTAGACACATTCAATTTAAAGGTAAATCACACACACTGTCCTCAATTACAAATGGAATCTTCTTCCAAAATAACGTCTTATTTGTATTCAAGATGTGCCCACAACTGGTGTGTTCGCCTTAGTATTCCTAAACACTATACATTGTCGATTTAGAACTGATATCAATTTGTAGTTAAGCACGCAAAGGGAATATTAAACGCGATGTACACGTAATAAATTTGTGTGAAAAAACGTCGCATACATAAACACGATAGGTTAACGATTTGTTTCCCTTTTTTATTACGATTATTAATATTTATTGTCGCTTCGGGCTTGTAGGGAGTTCGATTCGAACGGCTGTGACATCTTCGAAACAAATGACAGTCAGGTCTACTAGGAAAGAAGCTTGTATTATGTAAAATAATGGCTTTGAGATCCAGAAAAAACATGTGTATCGAAATTCTTTGACAAAATTGTTTTACAACTATATGCCGTTGGGATTGTTGAAACTGTGAAATATAAATAAGAAAAAAGTACCTTAGATACCATAAACAACGTTAGAATTTATGAAGCAACATTTTTGTAATGATTCTTTTTCCCTGCTATGAAATGAATATAATAAGAAAATAATCTTCAACAAATACTGTTATAATTATGAATAATCAAAACCAATCCTCTCCGACGTCATCAGACGCGAAGAGATTCAATGTAAGTCTATGAATATTTATGCCTAGATAAGTTATATACTCGACACGAGCATCCGTGTCACTTATCAGCTGATTTAAGCATAACTGTCTGATCACAGGTTTATGACTACTCTACCTTCTTTTTTGCCACCATTGAACGTTAATTTTCATATCGATAGTAAAGGAGAAATTCTGCTTTACTTTTTTTCCCCTAGCTTATACTGTCCTTCTGCTGGGCCAAGTCCTTCCATTCAAGCTTATCCCGCGCCACCTCAAACCAACCTTTCCTCCAACATTGTTTCCCGTTCTGTAAGTTGGCTTAACTTTAGTTACCATTTAATTTAGTTAACATTGCTAAAGTATTGCACATAAATTCATTCAGTGCTTGTTTTCGAGTACATAAACAGTAATTACAATCGCTCATTAACCTGAAGTAACATATTCATCTGTCACATTAATCAGTACGAAAAGAATGTGACAAGTGCAGTAGTTACGCCGCACGGGGGCGCTGTCGTCTCCGTAGATATCGCACAGGTTTATCGACGCTTTGAATGCCGCCGCGAATTATTATAAGCTGTATACACACTGAGATGCGATAATAATTAATTATATATATATATATATATATATTTTTGATGAAACGTTTTGGGTGAGATTTTAGAAAATACAACTAACGCGTGGTCATCCCCGTTTTATTTATTCCCAGTCTTTATTAAAATTCAGTAAATATACCAACCAATTAGTAACTATTTTTATTTATACCTTTAAGGCTCCCCTATAACATAAAGCGAACTTTAAATCATGTACAATAAACGATGGCTTTCAACAAAACTTATTATTTCCATGAAATTAAATGAAAAGCTTCTGTTCATTTACGTACAGTTACAGCAGTTACATAAGCAATGTGAATATACGGTTTACAAAGGCTATTTCTCCTTTCAGTTATAATGAAGACTAGCTCTGTTAATTAAATACGAGTTTACTTAAGGCACTTCTATGAAAATAGTGAAAATAAAGCACTGGCTGACATACTTCTACAAAATTATTGTTATGTTTTTTACCTGCTGTCTGAGACACAATTGTCGTAAATGTAGAACAAAACGAAATCGTCATTCAAAAACATAAATAACCAACAGAGAAAGTTGAAATCAAATAACAAATAAAACACAATTTATTCAATAGAGCTCCCAGTTTCAATAAAATTTAATCAACAAAGTTACTTGAATTACAAATTTATGTAAACATGCTGACGTAACTATTGTGATACAAATTGGACGGCTATTGCAGAAGGCAATTCAATTTAAAGTCTAGACAGTCGAAGCGCACACGCATATAAGCCACACATAATTAATCACTCTATTCGAAACACAAAATACTACCCGTACAAGCAAATGTCACCTTAAGTATGCAATTAATTACGTGAAGCCAACACACACATTGGTGTCACAGACTTTGTTCATAATTAGCATGTTACGGTATGTACACAATGACAAAAACATGCCCGTGTAATAGTTAAACAAGCGAAATTTAACATCGAGTTGACAACTATACGCTTGTCTTCTTTGCATGCGACTAACGGTTGCCGACCATCCAATACGCATTGTACTCACGAACTTGTTTAGGATAAAATTCCACTCGCTAATGATATTTCTTTAAATAACTTTACAATTCAATCGTCAATTAGCGAGCGCTAAAGCCACCTACAAAGTTTATTTTTATTCCTAGCCAACAGTACCAGCTCTCGAATTAAGTTAACTGCGCAATCGTCTGTCCGTCCCCAGTGTGTCACACACCGAATGACAAAGATTCTCGAGTCGCTCTCGGCTATATCTCGATTGTTTTGCATATCGCGCAACCACTTCTGTGCAGCTGATGCGAGGCAAATTAATGATCAAATGGAATCCCGCCACTGCCCGCTTTACTCGAACTTCCGACGTGCGCCAGACAAACTGCCCATGCACATTACACCACAAACTTTGAACTCTATGCCGCCGACACATGAAAAAGTTGACAAAACTGCAGTACGAAATAAGTTTGGTATCATAATTCAATTACACCGTCCTTGGCGAGTGTGCGGACGCCACGTCCATCAATCACACTTTCAACTGTATCAAGTTTTTTCCCTGCTTGCCCCATCACCACTACTCTTTAAGAGACCGCCGAACAGTCCGCCATAATTTGTCAAACTTTTTTATTCAATTAATTGATCACCGTGACCGAGACGGGGAACGCGTAGCGCACTGAGGAAATATTAACATACTCAATGATTGTGTATCTAAGAACTGAATGTCATTAACCATTTCCTGCACAAGAGTTTCGAGTGTCCATCTTTCAAGTCGGTATTGAATAAATATTGTTCAACAAGTTGCCAAGTGACATTTTGTTGCGCGGGCGCATCGGACGGTTGCCCCCTCCCACGTCATCTCACGATGTCCACTCTCAACGTGAACAATTTATTTCCAATGCGTTTTATGCAAAACATGACAATTAAAATTGTTTTATGAATTCATAGAGGGATCAATTAAGATTTCATTTTGATAAGGACGCTAGTTTCGTAAAGTATATCATTTGGCTTCACGTCCACCTAGTGGCTTGAGTAACGAGATGGATGACACAATATTACTGTCATTTGCAGAATAATGCTAGTTTTTGTGATAGCTATGGTCGGAACAGCTTGGAAAATATGTATGAAAAGATTAATGTCAGTTCTTGAAAATTTATTGCAGTAACTAAGGTGCTCGTGTACCGGGAGTACCTATACGTGTATAACAACTAGTGTTCTCAAAACAAGGTGAAGTCTCAATAAAGTTTTCAAACAATAAAACCTGAGAAGAATGAAGATTTAATGCGAACGTGCGGCGAACTACTGTCTCTGGTCTTCGAGAATTTATGAGAACCGGGTTATGACGCTGCACTCACGGATCTAAAACTTACCGACAAAAGCAGCCAATGTTTTAAAGATATTCCGACACTCGAACATAATGGAGGATATACACACCCTCCAATCATATTACAAAGGATAATACAAAACTGCATAACAACCAATTTTCCACTTACAGACGGACAAAAGCTTTCAAATACTCGGAACTCGCTCGTAAAATCTACCGAAACTGGAGGATATGCAAACCGACAAATCTAAAGGGAGTTAAATGAAGACATAAAGAATAATAGAGGCTCGCAAAAGCAGTGTTAATTTCCTACAAACATTAACAGGGCCATATTAACAGAACGATGCTTCACATACCGACGGACAAACCCCTATTGTGAGAGCTATTGGTGTCATGGACTTACTTGTGCAGCATAAAGCTATTGTCATGTACAATGTAAATATGAATGAAGACGGTAAAGACTTCCGATGCTTTAAAAAGTTTGTTTGCCGCATTATTGGCAAAAGCAATAACTTTGTAAAGCTTAAAAACAAAATAAACACAGAGATTAAGACAAAATGTCGTGAATGCCTAGCGACACTGTTTGATCAGTGTCTTAAGGACATTCGTCAATATTATAAAATTGGTTTGAGTGGTATCAATAGACAAACTTCATTTAAGTTTCTACCTAATACAGCTTTAATAGGCCTCAAAATTAAATTTTCATAGTACAACTTGACATAAGTGCCTATTAATCTATCTAAACAGACAGGTACGATAATTGGGTAATGATTCCGCAAATTGATAAGTACCTAGGTATATTTTCTTATTTGGACATGGAATGCTGGTATGACAGATGCTTACAAGAAGCTTTAAACTTAATAGCTCATGTTGCAACTCTTACAAGTCAAATACCTACAGTAAAAATATTGCTTTCGGAATAAAGTTGTCCCATCGTACCTTTACGTCCCAATATCTTGTTACAAAAAAGACCTTAAAGTATATTTTACTGTAAATTCAAACTTATTTAACATACCCACTGATATCTTTATAGCTTCAGTAGCCATAAAATGTTCCGCGAAAATATAAACGTGATTTATTATGAAAGTAATGTTTATAATAACATTTTGAGTTGCAACTTCAGATATATCACTTGGGAGTTCTAAAAAAATGATGTAAAGAATTAAAAAGCAGTAAGTACTTCTGGCAGCTGTTTATAAGACATTCTATTAAAGAGAAAATAAACAAAGCTAATGAGTGCTGTCTATCAAATAGTGATGGTTGATCTTCGTGTAGTCGAAGAGCTAAGTATTATTTCACAATATTTATCATTTGTGTCGAGATCATTAACGGATCGATTTTGATATTGATTGTTCACTTCCGCATAGTTCTTGTTCATTTGCTCGTGTTTTGTTTTCAAACAAATTGTTTGATCTTCATCAATATTTGCTTTGAAATATGATCTATTAGAGTTGATGTAAATTCAATGTTTTATTGGTTTTTGTATTGTTAAGCTACACAATCGAACGTTTTAATTGTTCTATGACAAATGTTCAATTACCGGTATTTTATTATACCGGTAATTGATCATTTGTCGTAGAAGTATGAAGATTACTTCATTAATATTTTCCTAAATATGAACAATATGTTCCAAGATATAATTTTAAATTTATTTGTTATGAATTCGGCCAGTTAATTTAAGTAGAAACTTTTTGCTGTCACATTAGCTACAATCCAGAAAAATAACTAAAAGATAATTCTGTGGTTATTGTGTAAGACTAAAATAATATTAATTGAATACAACATTATAAATTCTTTTACATGCTACTGTAATGGCGTCTCATGTTTCTTCATTAAGCACATTTCGGTCGGCGGTGTAAGGTGTTAATACGATTTTAACATTGGTTACTTTTTGTATCGGAACCTTATGAGATGTCGGCAGTGCCAAAGAACATCGCGATTGATCATCTCCTTAACTTTCGAGTTTCGTTTTATTATGCATTAGTCGTTTAAAATACTTTTTTCTTGAATTAATTCAGCGAATTTAAATTGGTTTAGAAGACTGATACTTTGATTTTGTTTCAAGTAGTGTTCGTTTAGTTTAGGTGATTAATGATTTTATTAATGCCGCCACAGGACCGTAGAGAATGGCTCGAGAAAAGATAGAGCTATGCCCAGCAGTGGGATGATAAGGGCTGTAAATGACGATGATTGAATTTATTTAACATAATAATATATTGTTACATTACAACTGCTTATTTCAAAAACTTTCGTAAGAATACGAATAGAAACTTTCTCTAGCGCTATTACAAAATATGTTTAAATCAAAGGCAGGGCGTGTTATCAATTAACCACAGAGTCTTTAGCGTTCATTTGATTCGCGTTATGCTCATTTTAATTGACTGTCTGATACGCCCACTAATAAAATAGAATTGCGACGGTGAAATTGAAAGGATTCTGATGAATATTAACTTTCTTGTCACGTCTAGATATCGTTACGGTCTTATTGCTAGGTACTATAAAGCTGTCAGGAATTTTATATAATAGTTTAGTAACTGAAATATTTGAAAGCACTGCATCAGATCATAAAATCTTTATATGTCACAACGACAGCAATTAAAGGTATTGAATGAAACGACGGTAGCCACATAATATCTAAGGAAACTTGGTCACTATTGATTTACTCCACTACTACACTATTTATTATATTTGATTGATTATGAATTAAGCATTACCCTAATATATAGAGCATTTAAGTATAAAAAATTTTGAACACTCTTCCAAACTACCCTAGTTTCCTTTCTCATTTCTACTATTTTGGAAGAAAATGTCGCGGCAATCTTCTGACATTTTATTTAACGATGATCAATACCATTTATAACTGTAAATTATTAACCGTCTGACTTGATATGACGTAAATGCAAAAAAAAGACAGTCAACAGTATCGTTTTACGAAAAAAGAGTATGAATTGCTTAATTTTATAACTCATAAAAAATAATTAGCGAGTGAATGTTAAAAAGTTAAAGGTACTTGCTCACTTTTCATCCAGTCTGATTCTTAACCTGATTATTTCATAAATCTCTAAAAATAATTGTTATAGCAAAATCTAAGTTTTGGCATAAACCATTTCGAAGAAAATATCAAAGGTCATTAAATCACGGCTTCAATCCTAAAGATTAACTGGTACTCTCTAAATTACTACTCTCTCAAAAAAGAATTTGTTACTTACATATACTTGCAACATCAATGTACCTAGTCGTAAAACATAGATACTAAAGTAAGAATAACTCTAAAGCGAGATCAATTCTAAAGTACTCTTAACACGAAAAAAAAAACATGTTGCTATATTAACACATTATAAAACATAATAAAAATGTTAATTCTAATGTCATTCGTATGTAGTCGACTATTCAACTACCTATAGAATTTCACGCAAGGAAATACCAAGTACAGTAAAAAGATAACAGAAAAATAAAACGAAACTAAAACTCGCATTGCAAAAAGTTTATAGTGTGTAAAAGCCTTAAAGACATCAGATACCATGTTATTGATCTCTGATAAAATCTTTTTTTTTTTTCTTAAATATAGCATGTTGTAAACATTTTATAAGCTCGCAATTACTTTAATTGTGAATTCTAAAGTTATAAACCAAGTATTTTATTATCATTAAAAGCGACACTTTTGCTTGGCGAAGACATGCCGATTACAAATTGACTACCAATGAATTCTTGGCCACAATGATCTACTAAGCATGTAATGTTGTCTTTTAAATTATATAACTTTAAATAGAAACCAATATAAGTATACAATTTTGTGTAAAGAAAAAAT
Organism: Autographa gamma; assembly: GCA_905146925.1. NCBI lineage: Eukaryota > Metazoa > Arthropoda > Insecta > Lepidoptera > Noctuidae > Autographa > Autographa gamma. The sequence continues at coordinate 8,451,406 of LR989858.1, forward strand.
TAATAGAACATGTATAATATGTTTTATTTAGTTCCGTGTTATTAAAGCATGTTTACTTGAAATCGCCCTTTTAATTTCTCTTGAGGCAATCCTGAATCTTCAATCAACACTAAGTAAATAACTAACTCGAAATAAAAAACCAAACCAAACTGAACCATTTTACACATTACTACTACACAACATATTAAACATGAAGTTACATAGCACATCACAGTACAAACTTAAAAAGTAATACCCCTTACAAAACTTCAACATCATTGGCAACTCACTAATTAGTACTCACTAGTCTTACAACGTTAAATAAGATACAACCTTATGTTTTTTATTCGTTTTCTACAATCGCTGTACTTTAATGCAATTGATACTGATAATTATTTAAATTGGATAGGATACAAGCAAGTGCATGTCTCATACTTCGAATATTCAATGTAAGGCTTCATTTAAATCCGAGATAGTATTGGCTGGAATTAAAATGGCGATTTTATAGAAGCTTAGTCACCCTTGGGCTTGGATTAGATAGTATGACGTTTAATTTAGTCGGGAGAATATATTTTTTGATGCGAATACGCCCTTTAGTTAGCGTTTGTGTTATATGACGTGTAAGTAATGAAAGATTTTCTGTATATAAATATGACAAGGTTTGGTGAATGCTACAATTTATATTTAAATTATTTGAATCTTTAACTAAATACATCATTAAGCTTCCTTAACCACACATACTCCTTCTTAATTACTTTAAGACAGAGAATGAAGTAAAACATCGTTAGTAAGCTACGAGCAAAATGATCAATGACGCGAATTGCGACAATAATAGACCGGCCTTAAATTATTATTATTTATACCAACCACATTAATATTTCTAGTTTTCTAATCCAAGCTTTAATAAACAAACAAACCATACCACACACAACACATAAACTAACAAAACATTACTATGTATCTACAATCTCAGTCGTAATTCAAAACTTTAATATCCATACTGGCATAAAATTATAAACTGGCCATAAAGAAAAATTCTCACGACCTACAAGTACCGAGTGTTCGATACACATCGGTCTGAACTTGAAGTGATTACGTAAAGCCTAGATCGCCGAATACGATAAAAATTCTAGCTTAGATCTCGAATCTAGATAATGGAAACTTGAGCCCTGGAAACGGGTCACGGACTTAACGAAATTGTAGCGGAAAATATAAGCGTTGATTTAAAAACTGATAAAAATATTCAGTGAAATTGGATGTGGATTCTACTTTTTTTTTTGAACATTTTATAACCAGTACGCTGCTAAATATCAACGTATATTATAAGCTCACTGCTTACTTAAATGTATGAACAAAAGAAGAGTATACAAAGTATACAAAACAAAATATAGTGTAACACGACAAAAATAATTTTGGTTCCTACATTTACCAGTCCGTTGGACTACAAAACTCATTACAGAGGGCTTAAGCGTATTGTACATAAAGATAGGTATTACTTCATACAAAATAAGAAACACAGTTCTTGAAAATATTCTGAACATAAATGTAATTACCTACTTCATCTTTGCCTACTGGAAGAACACGAAAGGTACTTATTAACAAACAGTTATTTTCAAAGAGAGTCCTCAAATACCTTTCATATTTCAAGAATACATTCTTGTTAAAGTTAAGTACAACATTACCTTAAAATGTTGCATCTGTTTGTACCTTACAAAGTCTATATAGTTAAATTACAGAACGGATTTGTTCAAGAAATTAGGAAATTGGTTGCGTTGAAACAGGTGTGAGGTCCTAAGTCAATATGTAAGGTTCAATGATCAGGAGTGTAGCATTGTTCTCCTTACTGGTGCTATGATTTAGGTAATTATAGGTTGGATTCTTTTTGTCGTTAGAAGCATTATTTTTATGACATTTTTATTTAAGAATTTATAAAGGAACAATTCTTGAATCGGTGCTGGTGGCAAAACAAAGTCTAAAAATAATTCTAATTTTAGAATACAATGTGATAGAGTTGATATTTTATGTCCTTCCAAAATTTTGCTTCATATTATGCGAAAACTCATTAAGCATCTGACCTTGTATAAAATAAAGCAATATGCGCAAGTAACCACATTTATGCACAGCATAAAATAATACATGAAATATCCTATTAAAAACTTCCCAACATAAAAATCCGTAGTTTTATAACGTGATTGTTCTGTCTCGCATAAAACAACATAGTCCATAAAATTCCTTCCCGACATTTAAATCATACATTGAGCGACAAGAAAATCGAATCGAACCACAACATTATAATTACGCGGCTTTTAATTTAAATTAACAAACCATGAGATGATTTTACGGCTATAAATATCGGTAACTACGAAATGGTCCATTCGTTTATTAGACAAAGATATGGTTATGATCGAAATAAGAAACTGTGTTGAAACTACCATAATATTACGTTATATGGGTTATGAAAGTGTCAGAATAACGCGCACGTAATAGAAAATTGTGTGGGTTATTTAATTAATTGTGGCTAACTATCCGACCACACGGCGGATGACGTACGTAAGTTATGAGAGGTTTACCAGGAGATTATAAAGCTCCGACTCTATTTGAATAGACCAATAAAACGGTTTTCCTACTCACTTCTGATATAACTGAAACAAAGTTGTTCATATTAACAGACTCACGTCATGACTCTGCGAAAATATAAAGACTGAAATTATTGCAACTGTGTCTCAACTTTTACCATCTAGTGTTGTATTTATAGGGGGAAAATACCGATGGTACTTCAAACACAACGGTATCTCGTCTCCGTGAAAGTTGTACGAGTAGCATAGTCAAATAATTATACAGCTTTATCTATATCTGATAACATTTACCTTATATTGAGCAAAGGTATCAGTGCACCATTACGTCGTAATTATCTCTATCGACCAATCAATCATGATAACACTGACACTTCTAGAATTCGACTTTCGAAAAACTAACACGTTCCAAATTCAACTTGTTAATTCCAAAATGGCCACCGTGGTTTAATGTCAAATAAATTTTAATTAAATCGAAGAGTGTCAAGATGGTCGTTTGCCAGTAGTAATTGACAAGCTCTTGATGAATCGCTCCAGCCTCCTTGTTATGTTATAACTAGAGCCCATCTGTCTTTCCTTGGCACTTTAGTCGTATATTCGAAAGGTTTAATTTGATGTTAAATCTATGAGTGATATATCGTATAGGTTTTCGCTTTCTTTTTACAAGTTTGTTTGTTTGTGGAATAAGGCCAAATCTTTGACACTTATGGGTCTGTACAACTCAAAACACGAAACTGTGGGATTTTTATAGTTGCAGATGAGTCCTCATTAGTGGTCTTACATTTATAGATATTTATGCGATTCACAAAATGAACAAGTTGAAGAGTAAAGTTGGAAAATACCTTTTTTATTACTGATATCTATCCTTAAAATACCTATAGGTAATTTATTAATGGAAACAATAAATTCAGCTTAACCTTAATTCTCTAAACCTAATTCTTGCTATATTTTAGGAGTATAATCTGATATATATCGATCTCTATAAAACTTAATCCGTTTTGATACATCAAACATAAGTTCCTAATATTCTTTTACGACTTATAGAAACTTATCGAAAAATTGTAATAAAACTTTTTCAATATATTATCCCCGATCAGGTAACGGTACAAAATCAAAACTATAAAGAATGCATTCCTTAAGTATCAAAAAGGAATAAAAACAAAGCGAGTGTTTCTTGAGTTGTATCTTAGAGGCGAGAAGTTGACATTATTCTTCCGTCAGCGCCTTTCAACGGCCAACGTGTAGTTCCGAACGTATAGATGCGGCAATTTGAAATTCGAGTATCTGTTCGAAATTTAAGCCTTTGTAATTCATTTCTTTTCGGCCAGTCATTTAGAACAGTGATAAGGGTTATAAACTGCAATTTTAATTTTGTCGTTTACGTGTATTTTATGAAATAAAGTTATACGAATTAGCAATAGATACATGAAAATGTAAAGCCATTTTTAGTATCCATTTAAAAAATTAAGTATCGTGTACTTGCTAACTACATAGTAAATATCTTTTAATGCATCCCTGTTAATGTCGGTTAATATAAAATATCAATGTGCATATGAAATAACTTTCGTAAACATTATGTATAGCAAAGTTATTGTAATTCAAAATAATTAATATGCAACTACATAATCCCTCCATAAAATAAATCGAATCGTACATCCATGTAACAATCATTGTACACGGACAATTAGTCGTGAGACATCAAAGTCCTTGCCCACTTTGTGATATTAATCTCGCTATCGCACATCAAATCAACCATCATCCGCCTACACACGGTATTCCCACCATCCGACTATATTTCAAACACAACTATCCCAGACGTTATCTAGTAATACAGGATCATAATAAATGAAACTTAATAAAAATACCTTCAATTAAGGATTACAATCTCCGAAACATTTATAAAATTAAACAATAAATTCAGTGATTAAGTTACTAAAAATTGTATAAATACAAAATATTTTCCATTATTAAAATTACATCAAAACGTAGGAATCGATTCGAACAACTACAGTTAACTTATGAAAATTATTAGCTGCTGGCAGGATACAGCTGCGTTGGAAAAAAGAACATAAGATTCCATAATTAAATTAGCGTGTTGGAAATTAAAAATGGAAAAGAACACACGGGGCGTCCTACCGGCCGCGGTGGGGCGCCGTCCTCACGACACATACCATAGCGTTTTATACGAATCAAATCGACCGATAATTGAAATGAGTTCCTTGTAAAAAGCAGAAAAACGATTATCCCTATACCTTTTAAGACGTCCGAGATACACAAATGGACTTTGTATTAGAATTTATGTCACTTAAAAGAGATGATATAAAAAAGCGCCGACGGGTTTACACGCAATAAAAATATGGGAACGACGAGAATGCCTTCCCGGTTGTCAATCGAGGGGTTTCATAATCGTAAAATGTTTTTGATCTACTCTAGCCGCGCGGTCGTGTTTGATTATGTTTTGTTTATAATTGATTGCAAGATTTATGTTAGACGCACTAGAAGTCATTCACCGGACTTTACAGCTCAGGCAAAGATTTATGACCCTAAATATTTATTTGACGTTTTACATATTATCACTAAATCGTTTATTTTTATACAGGTAATATTTTGATTTAGTACCGGACTATCTTTGATTTAATGTTATCTGTAATACGCAAGAATTTTGATTTAACAAATATCGTAATAAAAATATTGAATGTATGATGCACTTTTATTTTCAACTTACTGTAACGTACATAGACGTCCAACAAGCGTTTAATTTATTAAAATTGAATTAATAACACGCTGTGAGTCAAATGCGTATGACACATCAATATGCTGATATTGATTTTATGACTTTAAGTGGCAATTACAAGCGTTGTTTATCTAAAAAATTTAGGTGCTCAATGAGCGAGTTTTACGATCAATGGAGTAATATCGTATTAGTTAAACTAAGAAGCGATAAAAAAACGTTTTAACGTTCTTAAAAACCCATAAAGTAATATAATTATTGCATTCTAGTTGCCGCTTTCACTAGAATCGATCATTTTACTAAACACCCTAAAAGATTATAATTATCTTTAATTACAGAGACGGTTCCTTGACGGCCATTTTTCTCGTTTCTTAACTATTTTCTGACAACTAATAATGCGTTGCGTTAATCGGTAGGTAATTTATATGCCGAATTCTTTACGCCCTGAACGATTAATACGATGTTCTTTTTAATATTCATAATTCGAAGCGTGTTTTGAACGGAAATGCACACTCCATCGATCAGAATTTTATTGGATCGACTTTACAACGGAGTTTCTAAACTTAAACTTGAAAAAAGAATACAAAAGGAACTGATCCTCAAATATTGATGTTTATTGAAAAGCAAATAAACCTTGTTCAATAGCAATGAGGTTTTATTGTTCCTTGTTTGGTAAATACACAGTCCTATAAAAATAAAACTATTTATTTCCTTTTCAAACTTTGCTAGTTTTGGACCGTGACATAGCGACCTCCAAAATTAGGTAAAATATTTGTAGGTTAATGTCTAATCTAGACACAGGTATTCGCGTTATGCCTGGTAAGATAAAGGTAATGAGGTATTAACCCAATTCTACTAACAAGGCCTAGGAGATAAAGTAGCAAATAGCTTACCTATGATGCAAGCAAAAACTAACAAAAACTATTTTGTTGCTGTTCAATGTTTCTTAATAATAGCTACGAGAGAATCATTTATTTATAAAATATCTTTTATTTATAAAAATCTTTATTTATAAAATAAATTTAAGTGTTATTTTGTTCGGATGCATTAATCTCTAAAACTAGCAGAGGGATTAAAAACAAATCTTTTTGCATAATTTGATAGGTCATTTCTCGAGGCTATTCCACATCTTGCTACTTGGGACATTGGGAGATACGTAAGGCGAGTGAAACCGCGGGTCACAGCTATTAAATTAAAAAGCAGTTTTTCCAAAATAATCTGGCTTTTTTTAGTTGAAATGTATTTGAGCGACAATGAAAAATAAGAGTATGAGCATTGTCCCTTAAGAGGGACAGTGATAGTCTGATATTATGATACAATTTATCATCTTAAAAACCCGCTTTCGTAACAAACATCAATTTGACCATTTTACATACTAAAGGAGTATTAAAAACCGATGTAATTAAAACCTTTAACGCTGAATATATTTCACGAATAATCGAGATACGCTGATGGTCGCCGTTAATAAGACATCAACGGTTTATGGTATAAAAATCCAGCCTCCGAGTTAATGTAATACCTATTCATTAAAAACACTTGCGCCATGTAAAAAATGTTGCAGTTTGGATGTGGTCTAAGTTGAAACCGAAAGCGGGTGCAGGTACTATCGGTAACTAAATTATGAATTCTTTTCTGGTATAATAGTTGGTATGAAAATTTCTTACTTGGGACATAGTTAAAAAAGGTTACGTGAGTGGTCGTAAAAACTAGATAGATATTTAAACAGTTCAGATCAGAATTATTTTAATATGATCTGAATGACGATTTCTACACCTAACTTCAACACACCTAACTTCATTTCGACAACTAACTTCAGCGTTCGAAAATTTACATTTTCAAAAATCAGTTAATTTGATTTATACTTATGTTTTAACAAAACCCAACGCTCCAGTCAATAAATTACAATGAAAGAAATGTGTTGCAACACATCACGTCTACAATCCACATACCACACAGTTGTTTAACTGATAAATTATTTATAAACCCATGAAGAGCGGAGTTACTTGTAGACAATTGTCATAACCTCAAGAGTTAGCTAAGTAGGCTTTTACTTGTTTGAATTGTGTGTTTTTTTCTCTATTATTCCGCCTACAGGCAGTCAGTCAGTTGGTAACAGGTGTGATCATTAATGAGTTCACATTACAGATAGGAATAAACAGAAGGTTCACTTAAATACCCCGAGTACATTGGGTACAAACATTTTTATATAAATTTAGGAACTTGTCACTTGCTTACCTTATAATCACAATGTGATTTGATTTAATAATGAGCGTCAACAATCATGAACCGACTATGGTAAAGGTTTATCGTAAAACAGAATAAATATTCAGGAAACTTAACCTATTTATTTAATCCACATAAGAAGTATAAAGGTATCTACTAAAAGTTACACCACAACTGTTTTGTAATTTCAAAAGACACTACGAATTGACCTTCTGTAAAAACCCTCTTTAACGATTTATAAGAGCTTGCTATTGTCAACTGTCAATGTCGCTTTCACCGCCCACGCTACCTCTCGTCACTTAAGCCGAGGTGTTAACCAGTAAACCCACAATTACGCATATTGCTTTATCACATGAAAGGAGCCGACAGAGGCCATTATGACGCGGACACCGAATTAAAACGAAAACATTTAATTTTGCTATTAATATGTAGTACATTAAAGAAGACCATGTAAGTAGCTATAAATATTATGTTCTTATACAACGGTAGCACTAGAGGGAAGCTTGATTACAAAATTCTTCGAAATCTGGTAATTTTCCAAAGTGTATTAAAATTTGTTAAGATTGAAGGTACCAGAGGATTAGAAATTAGGAAATTAGTAAATAAATTGCAGTTTCTTTGAAACCAATGTCTCAACTTTTATTTCATATCTTATAGGGCATCAACCCCGTACATTGTTACTGGTCAAATACAAAGCTGAAACATTGGTCTTTAGAAAATCAGATCTATTAAGAAACCAACTGAAATAAAACCATTATTATTTTCCGTACTATATTCTTAAAGTCGCTTCGTACGTCTCATGACGTCAAAAAGAAATTTGAACTCTATGTTTAAGGTAGAAGGTTCTTATTTCGTTACCACTGAGTGAGCGACCATTCGTAGCGTAGTTTCTGTAACTAACTTGTATAGTTCATAGTACTCTAACTACAACTAGTTTGTTGTTGATACTATTGTTATCTAAACCGAACTGTTACAAGAGAATTGTTTGTATTAACTTTGTATTACAGGACATAGGGAGCGACAACCTTTTAACAATTACTTTAGTATTGGTGATCAAACTTGTGTCTTTATTATACTAGGTTTAATAAACACCAATAGTACATAGGGTAGCTTGTTTGACAGAGCCAGGTCAGAGCCAAACTATCAAGTACAGTTACACTATAAAATATTATATTCGATTCATTCAATCAAAACCCATAAATCCAATGAAATATAGCGCTATAACTAAAACCTTTTATTAAAACAACGTATTCATAATCATATAAACACAGGTAGGTATTAAGAATCGTAATAGCATTTACACTTGTAAAACAATAGACATTATCTCTCAATAAATTCTAATATCTTTCATAAAATTCTCTATCTCTGAGGTCTTAACAACGGTATGCTAATTAATTTATTGTCACGTCCACACTTAATGTATTATGCGCATCTTTTGTCGAACGCGGATGTTAATTATTTATGAGGTATTTACCGAACACTGAAAGGGAATGGGGACGTTAGACAGCTGAGCCCCGGAACTTGTGTCGGGGTATCAAACTCTTAAAGGTAAAGAAATATACAATACAATACAATAATAAGCTTCAAGCTAAGTTTCGTTTTATAAAAGTATATGAGTGCTAGCTACTATTTATGAGATTATATTATTGCCACTTTTTAGATTGAGAATATCTCGGATTCTCAATGACCTATCAAAGCTGGGTTCAAACACGTCCTTTGTAAATCATGGTTGTGCCTATCTACTATATAAGACACTGTAAAAAAATGTGTCTAACAGTTTTACAAGCATCTTTTTTTTCTCTTTAAAGCCTATAATTTACATAATAAATAAATAAATAAATGCGGACAACATCACATACATTGCTCTGAACCCAAAGTAAGTAGCTATTAGCACTTGTGTTATGGAATTCAGAAACAACGAAGGTACCACAAACACCCAGACCCGAGACAATGTAGAAAAGTTTCTACATTGACCCGGGGATCGAACCCGGGACCTCAGAGCTAGCGACACCTTGAAAACCGGTGCAAACGCCACTCGACCACGGAGGTCGTCATAAATATTCTAAATGTGAAAGAATTTATACCAATAAATTAAATACAAATATAGATCAAAGTCACAATACACATTCTTCATAAACATGTAGAATACACAACAAAAAACATATTTTATGACAAAAATTAAAGCTACACAAAACCATAGATCATAAAAATTACTTTAAAAAGTTTCAAGTTTGTCTCCGGTCGTACCGAATTTGTGCGCCCACGCAGTTTTTGGTAAAAGTTGCTTTCCAAACGCAATTGTATGGCGTGACGAGTTCAGAAAACATGCTCATACTTCCCTGTGGTAGTGAGTGAATGAAATTTGTTTGAATTTCGAACAAATAAGAATTTGCTTGAATAAGCTCATAAACGTAAAAGAGAACGAATGTTGTGCGACTTTTAATTTGTTCATTCAACTGTTTCTAATGACAGTTAGTGTAGATTAAAAAGATGAATCTGTTAAGTAAATTATCATGCTTCGGTTTCACCTCACAGGGCTCACAATCTTAGTGCTACGAGCTGTCATTCAGAATTTGATCTTGTTAAACCCCCCTTTTTCTCAGAATACTCAGATTACAAACAAATCAGGGCTAATTCCACGAGATATGCCATTTAGTACTAAGCTATTAGATGAAAACCTTTTGCATATGCTTTGTGAGAAGTACCGATGTACGATATGATGTACGATTGTGAAGTTGAATGTCGCAAGCTTATTTATTAAGTTCGATTGGAACTGACATAGTAGGCGCCGAACTGACCGATCAATTTATGACGATAAGCCATGTTTATTGAGGCAAAATATATATCTAATAGTCATTTACCTTACGAAACATTTTCACACCTCGTACAGTGCGTTAAGGCTGAGCTATAAGACGACAGAGCATAGTTAGGGTACAAACTTTTGCCCATTTTTGAGGCCAGCTACATAGTATATAATAAGGTAATTAACTGGATTTATGTTCTTAACCTCAAATTCTACTTAATACAGAAGTAACGTTTGATGAACATTTTTTTTTTTTATGTGAACAAAAACTCGATTAAAGAAAATTTACGATAACTAGCAAACCACATTAAAATAAACAAGCACATTCCATTATTAACCAACCTTCACCGACTAACAATAAATTTCTTTATTAACTATGCTCAATAAATTGCAAATTAAATGTGTGTAGGATAATTATTTCGACGAGTCTAACAAACGATCATGTTACGGGTAATATGCTGTATTATAATGAGCGCATTACCTCGACTCTGCCCACTAAGATATCCGACACCTATTAGCTAAACAAATTGTAATTACATACATCACCTCTGTTTAATTAAAATCTTATTATGAATTCACACTTGGGTTGAGCAATTAGGTGCGGCGCGGCAAGATTAGCTGGTGTCGTATTTAGTTTAAGGCATGTGATCGACGAGCGAGCTCATGGTAAAGCTCGCGTGGTTTTACTTGAGGCTCTTCGTGCCAACAATACGTGATCAACAAGCGAGCCAAACTGTTCGGCGTCTGTAGGGGCGAGCTAAATTACAACATGCGCGGCGAGCCACGAGCCTGGCTCGTCAGCAAATAAAACCGTGGTTTTGAGTTGATCGACGAGCGAGCTTTCCAGCGAGCCAACAAAACCACGGTAAAGCTCGATCGTCGATCATCTCCTTAAGCGGCTCTTGTTTTGGATCTCATTATAACAAGAACATCTATTCGCTTAGTAATTGGGTGTCTAATCTGCAGTGATTAGTAGCTCCCGTCAAAATTAATGGACAGAAGTGATATTTTGATGCGAGAGCAGAGGTCAATTAAATTTGGTGTTAGATAATTATTTTTTTGTCGCATCGTCTTTCATTAACAGTTATATTTATCGCTATTTAGAACATCACAATTAATTTACTAATTATTTTTATACGACGAAAATATTTAAATAAATTAATGTGCTTTTTATTTATTTGGTAAATTTCGAACAGAATCATGAACTTGGGGGCTAAGGTTTCTGGGTACAAATCATCAAATTTGTCCCTAAAGTTTTACGCTAAAGTCTTTTATCTCTTATCCTTAAAACGACACAAACTTACTCTCTTTACTTGGACAGATTCTGCGAAGTAAATACCTCGGCATGTTTATAGCACGACATGCATTGTGTGTTTCATCTACCTCTTTGATTAACTGACCTATACAATTACATAATAACATTCTATAAAGACTCCTCAGGTGGTAGGCATCGTTGATGACAATCAGTGAAGAAAACTAATCCGTCTATTAGTATTAGAGGGGCATCGCCACTTAGCCCATTCAATTTGTGAGTAGGCAACTGTTAAAGCGAAGTTTCATAAGATTCGCTTCTTTTTTTAATTTCCGATATTTTGACATATCTGCAATTCTGGCATGAAAGCTTTATAGACTAAGCAGCCCCAAACTAGTAAATTATTTTCTATAAAAAAATGAGCATTAGGCCTTTACGTTGTTTATGTTTTAAAACAAGGTATAATAGAGTAAAAACGTTATAAAAGTTTTAAAAATAGACATTATGTTACGATTCCATTTATTAAGGTAAACAATATCAAAAACACGTTGATCTGATAAAGTACCTGAGAAACAACGACTTATTTTGGGAAAATGATTCATATGAATTATTAGAATTTATTTATAGCAATGAGGTATTTTTGTGAACTGTGACCGTAAAAACCGTCGCTCTATACTTAGAAATCTTGTTTTGTTTCAACAAGTATTGTCCTACGCCTATTTTGAGTAAGCTCTCCTGTTTACATACTATTTATTAATTTTACATGGGACCTAAACATATCGGCGAACTGTGGGTGTACATTGGTACACCTCTGCCTACCCCTTCGGGGATACAGGCGTGATGTTATGTTATGTTATTAATTTTAAGAGCTCTAAAATAATGTCATAAAAAAAATTTTTTTAAACATTATCTTTTTTAGAACGTCATCAACCCTTTAGTAACTGTACATATTGATACAAAATAATTAACAGTCAATTAACTGGCGACGTCTACTTAAGGATCACCGTCTCAATAATTCAACAGGCCCCATATTTGGTGGGCTCATATGAGTGACATATGAATCACATTGTCTGGAGCCAACTGCCTCACGTACGCAACTGTCTAGCGAAATTTTAATTGAAAAAACGAACATAGGTACTCACCTTGAAAATTATAAAAAAGTTGAATAAAAAAATAAGAAACAAAAGAATGCGCTAATACCAGCCAGTGTTGTACAGTATCAAAAGCTTTATCCAAATCCAAAAATTCTAAATATGAAAAAGCGATTTGTAATAAAAATCTTTGCATTACTGTTTACAGACTTGTGTAGATCGGAACAGGAAGACAGAAAAGGAAGTGAAGGAAATGAAATCGCTCATAAAGTAGTTGGAATTGCCATAATTGCATAATAAATCTAAGTATCAAAGATTTATTAGAATTATTTTCAAACAACGACAATGGTATATCAAAGGATGTACTCTTAAAATATTAGTTAGATCCGTTAAAATATTTGGGACAATTACAGGAAGCGAGGGGAACAGAAGCTAAATCTCATTTTCAAAACTAAAATCAACCGATTTGATACCGCAATTAGACATAAATGTTTCTCTTATATTTTCCAAATAAACAAAAAGACACTGTATCAGGTTATCATTATTACATTTGTATTAGCATCGTACAATAAGAACTAAAACAATTGACGCTCACCGTCGAAGTAACGGGGCACCTGACCAGCGAAATGGATATCATACATCAAGCATTGGAAACAAAACGCAGCCAACATACAGAATCAATCATGATTGATTTGTTTTTAAATCCCGCCCACACTTACAAGTAGCTGAAATAAAAAAATGTCTGACTTTCAATGCGTCTAGACAGTTCTGTTGTAATCGGTAACGTCGTTCGCTAATTGGCGCCAATGCTTGTACCAATGTTTTTGATTTGTTGTTGCTACGTTTTGCTCTAAGTGCTGGTAAACTTTTTTATTTTTCTGTGCGTTGGATAAAATGCTTTAAATATATATTTTTATAGTAACAAACGCACCCCTATTTAAATAAATATCTGACCTAAGATAAATAGCACCAAGATGAGGCCAGGCTGTCATAATTATGTGCATTGCAAAAATACGTTTTAAGCGACTGAATTCTGGGAGAAAACATCCGGTACAAAAGTTTTTATTTTATGCGATTAAACATATCATTTAACACAAAAATGCCAGGTATATAAGTTACATCAAATGTTTGTCCAAACATTGGTTCCAATATGGAGATGGTGTAACATGAGACGGACGTCAAACAATATGCTACTACCCACATACAACAGTTATTGAAGCCGCGTTCGGTCGACGACGCGACGGTTTCTTAATGTGCGAATAAAAAATAGGTTTGAATCAATAAATCGTGTAGTAACATGTATGTGAAGACAGTTCAAAAGGTAACCGATGTACATGGAAGCATTATTCAAATTTATGTAAGTGTGTGATTGAGAGGGGCATTAGTTGAACGGTTGGAAAACAGATGGATTGATCGTCAGAAGGGAGCTGTCGACATAGCACAGATGGGTGATCCATATGAATGGGCTTGTTTAGGCTTTTCTTGACAACATTAGTGTCCCTGCCTCGTGTAGGTACTCTACCTACTATAACCTCCATCACAAGGAACTTTTGACAAGAGAAGTAAACTTACAGTAATAGGTATGCACAAAACAGGAGTTCGTTCCTTAAAAGTATAGTTACAGAGTAACTTAGATCAAAGAAGCTAACGGCCTCTTAACACTTCTACTTACTACCTCCTTACCATAAATAAAGCTATAAGATGCTTTACGAGGTTCTAACATCGCATTTGATTTAAAATCATCGCTTTCACTAGGACACGACGAGTTATTGCATCAGCCAATTACATCCTTAAATGGTAACCCAAAATAGGCTGCCAGCCAATAAAATTCAGTTGCAATAAATTCCTAAGCGCCAAATTATTGTCACTTAACTACATAGCGGCAACTTCTATGGAACCTACGACGTATCCAATTTCACCTGTGAGCTGATCTTTGGCGGAACTGTGATCACCACTTTCCCTGTTTGGTACCGTAAAGAGTAGCTAAGGGACTATTCAGGTAAGAAAGTAGCTAAGTCTATTTTCCTTCGGTTTTCGCTTCAAAATGCTTCCGTCGTGTTGAATGTCGTGATGTTCTTTCTTCAATGCAAATAACTATTATTGCCCGAAAGAGGTAAACGGACGATTATCAGATGTAAAGCAACACTGCCCCTGGACAGCTCTATAACCAGAACTCTTAGACAGAGGCTTAATCAGTTAAGAGCTTTTTAAGATTATTTAGTGAGAACAGAATAATGTATCTAAAAATAATCTCGTCTTTTACTCGAAGACTATGACGTCAATCAGAAGATATTTAACACTAAACATTTGATTATTCTTATTCAAATGTGGCTCTAATTGGAATTACATTTCTGACTCACATACAATATTTGTCATAGGTATTGTTGTATAGATTTATCGTGAAGGTGATATAATCCTTTGATAAGAGATACATTAGCTCAGATTTAAAAATAGAAGAATATGCATTGGTTAAACGAGGTGTGGCTGTTAATTGAACAACTTGGAATATTCAAATAGGTATCCGAATATGAATAAAAAGAGTTTAAGTTATTACATTTGTTAATCTGTGTTCGTAATATATGATGTAGATAAGTTTTTTTAGTACTTAAATTTAAGAGAGCTCAAGTAGTCTTAAGCACGAATTTTATAGTGTACCTTTTTATATTAACTACATAGTTACTACAGAATCATTTTACTACAGGTACATTAAGATCGTATTCATTCTAAATACCTTAAGGAATGTTCTGCTAAAATGTCATGTTGAAATATGGCTCTACTATTAAGTAAATTGAACAATCAGGGATTCCAATTTAATACCTTAGAAGACAAATAATCCTTAGCTTGGAACTAGACCGCAAAGTAAATATTTCATTCAAAAACTCGCCTACACGTATTAAGCATATCCATTTAGTTATGTTACCGACGTAGGTAAATATATATTGTTATATAACACTTACACTGTAAAAAACCTAAAATATTTGGCTTGCAGTTCGCATACTAATAACACTGTTAACGTATAGTAAATGTTTCGAAAAAGTAAATAGATATGACACACATTTTATTACTCTTAAACTCATTAAGGCCAGTAAGATTTTATTCTAGTTAGCCAGTCATCATTGTTGCTATATGTTTTATTTTTTTTTCAATCTAATTTCAAAATTATAATTTTTTCTTTTGTATCGATCTTCTTTTGTTTATGTTCTTGATGCCGTTAGCTTATTATTTTATTTGTTTCCGTGATTATAGTTTGGAAACAAGATGCATTACTGTCAAAGATGATTATAATTGAAGTAATTTTCTAAAACATATAGTGCATATAGGTAGATAGTGATATCTTATATCTGAAATATGTGCACACTTCCTTTTAAGTGCATTATCTTTCTTTAGACTGATAACTTCATTCATGTATCACCAAATGATTAATAAGAGATTATTGAACCCTTTTTGTATTTTTTTATTATCAGTAGATACAATAAATTGTTACTATAAATGAATAATCGATGTTCTGTTCAATTGTCTGTAGAAAAATCAAAATAATATAATGCGGTTATAATCACGAAATTTTTCCGAAAGCAAGAGGGGTTGAGTATAGGATGAAGATAAGACTAAAGAGTTTTGAAATGTTTTCTCAACATGTACACTCAGGAAACTGACAATTAATTGTCAAAGTTGCGAACACAAAACCCAATTACATTGTCTGACCTGTGGGTCAAGCTAGGTCGTCAATAAACTAAGCTTACAACAACTATAGCCTCTTTTAATAAACCTTAACACGATACTTCATTACACGAACTGTACCAATTACTCTTCACTTAATTAAGAACTGACTAGCTTACAATCTAACAGCTAATATTTTGTAACGTTGTTCTGGGGCCTGATGCCGCTATTTTAAGTCAGTGAGTGGTGGGTTAATAAAAGTTCCGGTCTTAGAGTATACATAAGGAACTAGAGTGAGCCTATCAGAGTTTGAACTATGTATGAAGATGGAGCTTGCCGTTTGAAAAAATCTATCTAAAACACTAATATTAGCCTAACAATGTCAAAACCATCGATATTTTTGTATATAAATTTCTCGTTGCGCGAAAATTAACTTAAATGAAAAACGAAATGAACTAGGTTCAGACTAAAAACTGCTCTCGCTTGGCACAAGGGGAAACTAGCGATAGTAGCAGTGTATGTATATAGTACGTCAATGGTTCCAGTGCACTTGTTATTGTGCCTAATTTTCCTATTCAGATATTATTAGTTTACACAAATGTACACCTACTAGCCACTGTGGTCATTGTAGGATTGCAAGTGACAGTGAGTGAAAATTAGGCACAATAACCAGTATACTGGCACAATTATTAATATGCCACTCACTGACTTAAAATTGCGGCATCAGGCCCCTGATAGTTAGGCAAGCAGAGTCGGTTGCGAACTAACATTAACTAGAGTTTAAAATATTAGGAGAGCGACACCGTTGCGATTATTTAACAGAAAGCTATTAATTGTAAATAAAGGTTGGGAAAGGCGATGAGAAATCAATCAAATTAAAAGATTTTGTAGTTATTTCTCCTTAGTATTGTCTCACTATATATAACAATGTTTTACTTCAGCTTTGAAAACTCTACCACAAAAGATTAGAAAGCTTTACATAATGAAATAAAATTTTCAAGTGATATTATGAAAAGATTCTTTATAACTTTAATTAATTATCGTCTTATAGAAAGTAAGATATACAACGCTTTGTTTGGAAGATCTATAAAACTGTGTTTCATATTTTCTCATGTTAGTCTTTTGTTTTATAGCCGTTAGACGGATGTGTCTATGTCCATAACCAACATAGAAAAGGAATCATTTCAACACAAGATTAGAAAATTTAGAGGTTATGACCGCCTCACAATAAAACTTAATACAATAGAAGACAATAATATAGAAAAGGTCTTTATTTTAGAGCAGTAAAATTTCCGTAATAACTACAATCGCCTGTCTTCGTTTTCGAAATCATACCCTTATACCCCACTTTGTTGCTGCCTTTCTGCTTATTTACAATAAGTATGAGTACCTTCTGTATATAACTATTTAAATCAATTCAGCATTCACAGATGTGCCTTATTGTATCTTAATTCAAATGCCAAATTCTAATTAGACACATCGGCCGACAAAAAAGCAATATGTATGCTAATGCGTACGTTTGTGCGATGTATTTACATGATAAAGTAACCTACCGTGTTACACGGGACTTCTGGCTTGCGAATGTCTTACATTAGCTATGCATCAGCCCAGACAACTGTTGTTATTAATTAGCCTATTGTGTCCAATTTTGGCATGACTTGAATACATAGAGTGGGCGTAACAGATCGGTCAAGGGTACAATTGGGATATGCAACCGAATCTTCGGATGACCTTTAAGACAAGGCACCATAAAAGTCTGTTATTCGTAGTTTATTAGTGATATTAAGGCGATATGATGATAAAGGTGGTATAAATGCTGTTTTGAAATGGAAATTTTGAAATTAACTGAGTCGTAATACGCTTATACCATAATAGAACGTGCGGACCTGCTAGTCTATATTAATAAAATATGAGATGAAAAATAATGTTATATCTGATGTGACATTTTATTGTTTCATGGCTATTATTTTTTATGTTCACAAAATTATCATAAAGAAAAAAGAAAAGCTACTTTGTATTATTCCTTATATGTAAATGGACACCCATAGTTTTTGACATATAGTCTACTGATGATTTCCTGATTTTTTACGTTTAGAGATCTAAACATTCAATGTTGGTCCAAAAACATATACTTCTACGAAAAAACTTTAGGTAATACCAATCATAATATGAATAATAAACAAAAAGGTATATTACGACATTTCTTACACAAAATCAAAGCGGAAAGCTGAGCCCCTAATCTAATACACAGCATTAACTATTTTATCGATTTTCATATCAAGTAAAAACCATAAAGCGTACACAAAAAATCACTCGAATAAATCGATATCTCGGATTCACCGATTATCGATATCTCTCGATATACCGGTGACTCGTAAAATGTAAATTAATCTTGTAATAACGAATTATCTGTTTAACATCAAACAATGTGACATTCCGTACACCGAGACACATCTTCGTGAGTTTTTCAACAAACTCAGTTGGCAAATATTTCGTGTGGTTGCCAAATATTTTTGCATTTCCAGTTTAATGTTACCAACTCACGTAAGACCTACTTTAGTTATTGAATGTATTGGTATTTTATTTACATAGTTAGTGGAACATATAATATTAAAATCCCTTAAACTGTACTCAGAATAAATAATAGCACGAGAGAATTTGCATGATGCGGAAAATTTTGAAACTTCAATGTACCTAATGACATATTTTGATTTAAATACAGTTTTGTTCTTCAATTGTAGCTAAAAGTAACTTAAGTTTGAGTGCTGAGTCAATACATGACATACGCATTAGATTAACTAAATGCTTTACTCCCAAACAGTCGGAAGCGCATTTCACAGTAACTTCGCTGTGTGAACGAACTTTATCTGTCTTATCGAAGAGCACTTACCGTAATCTGTCGATGGGAATTTATTTCTACACTAACAACTAGCAACAGAACATTAATGTTAGAATAATGTTAAATATATTCACCAGACACGGAACTTCCTTTCACGAAATCTGGTGGTTAAAATTTGTCATTTAGCCCAATGTCTTTAAGGCGTTCATTAAATCAAACATTGTTAGTACAGTTATGTATGACAAACATTATAACCGGACATAACTTTACGTTTCCATTGTAAATGTATACAGTAACTAACATAGTGTGGATAATGACAATGAGAGAGACGTTTTGAAAGATGTTTTCGCGTAGACAAAGGTAGAATAGATGAAACCGCGTCATAAATTGAGCTTTAACTAGCCAACTAGCCACTCCCGTGAGACACGCCGAAGAATTTAACGGAATGTATTGACATGTTTTATGTCCTTTACATTGATGAGCGTGAGGCAAAGGAGACTCTAGTAGGACAGTAATGCTCGTAAAAGTACTCATTACCATTCGAAATTTATTTCTGTTGGCCGTCATTTACAATTTTGGAAGTTAAGCTTTATGTCGAAGACGTAAAGTTTGGAATCGTGTTAAGGACTTACTTGATATAGTCGCACCTGGATGACCTAAAGCTAGCCTAAAAGTATGTATCAATTTTATAAAATTTTATGTTAATCCGAATATCTGTCAGAATCTTGAACATTGTATACCTATTGTAGATTCAAAAATCAAACACTTTAAATCCAACTGTAAAATAAATGTTGATGCGAAACACGATAGTATGTACAAGACATTAACATAGAAGAGTCATGAAGGCATGTAAACATCACTTATAGTAATAATAATGTTTGATCAGTAAAAACAAGTAATACTCACGTGTATACAGTTAGTAGCATCCAGCACTGCAGTCGCGCGCTGGGAAGCCACGTGACGTAGCGACCTGACAGCGCACAGTCGATCCAAGATGCAATATAAAGCATACCACCGCAGTGGCCACCCCGAACCGACCAACGCCCTACTGGTAACTCACTATACAACGATTTTGTTACTCTTGACTAGTTTAGTTTCAAAATCTTCTTTTAATTTATAAATATTTTCGTTTAATCGATTTTTGGATTATATGGCCGAATGGAGAAAGTTTGTCGTATGATCATCTACTTATCTATGCACCGGCTATCGTCAGCCGAGCTGAAGCTGATGTCAGTCGGGGAAGAGGTGAACGTCGAGGTAACTCTCCTAAGAGCGCCCCCCAGCATCTTCGTTTTTAAAACCGTTTAAAAAATAAGGTTTTTATTTTAAGTAAAAATTATTCAAAGTCTCCTAGCAGCGAGTTCAGCCAAAACGTCATTTCCATATTGTTCCTGCAACAAAAGAAATAAAGCGTTAAACATTTATTGGTCCTGATCACATATAAACATTCGATTCAATTTAGAATAACATAAGAAGTTAGAAACCACCCAAAGTCGGTCAAGACATCGCTTTGAGGGTAGGGTCATAAATAAATCGCACCTTCACACAAGCCTCGAGTCCCTTTTGTTTAAATGCTACCAAGCATACAGAAAAAAACGTATATTTCTGGCAAGCTGATAAAAAAAATCAAAACTGACCGAGAATTGTGCAAGATCACAACAGAAAAATCATTAAACAATGCCTCTGCCAGGAATTGAGGTGTTTATTATATCGGTCCACGTTCGTTCCGAGTCATTCCGCAAAAAAAACTGAGTCCAGGTAAACTGTTACTCGTTTTTTGCACCCGGGAACTTATTATGCGGGATTTATGTCACTTTTTGTTGCGTCCGAGCTAATTATTGTTATCTGCTTTCTGCTTGACCATCGCGTTTTCTATAGAGCAATAATGGGCCACTAATTCTCCTAACACCTTCGGAGTTAAAGCGTCAATCTCTCGGCGGACGGGCCTATTGTGTGACCGGACAAAGCCACCCGCAATTCCTACCGTGCCTTTAACGTTTTTATTATTTGCATTGTCGATGTCTCATTCAGCTTCATCTCGAGATACCTTTATGGCTGTAGCAAAAATTTCTTCGCACTATCGACTCGTGTTTTTGGCGAACGTTAATTACCATATCGCTGACTCATTGAATCTGCCGCTAATGGCCTAACAAAGGATTGCAAATTAATTTTTTGACCGGCGTGCGGCAAAGCGAAAAAACGTAACAATAAAATATCGAATTTTAGAACAGCAATCCGGGCGCGGGGCTTATTATTTTAGCCAACAAAGTAGAAAACCATTTACAATAAATCATTTTGAATGCTTTCTTGGTTCCCATGCAGCGGCCGGGCGACGCAAAGGGTGATTTCTGTCTGAGTGTACATAAACAAAGGTGAAGGTTCCGAGTGCGGATCCCAGGTACTTTTGGTTTTAAGCTGAGTACACAAAGATTGTGTTACTGGAAATGGCATACGTGCACCACTGTGCGCACTTTGTAATGGCCGAGCGCGGGGCGATAATGGGATACTGATTGTTCATTGTAATACACATGTTATATATTTTTTTACAAGTACTTGGGTACAAAACGTGACCAAAATGAGGTTTTTTTTTTATTTATACAAAAATAACAAAATTGTCGAAAAAAATCTATCAGTATAAAAATATTCTAGTGCAAAAAAAAATTGTCTCTTCAATTACAACGACATCTTTGTAAGTAAGCAACGCTTGTGGTGTGGCGACCACACCACACAACGTTGCGCCTGATCACACGGCCCGCGCTTGACGAACACTGACGTGCAACGCGTTTCATGACCACGCATTAAGGAGCTTTGAGATGCTGACGTAGAAAATTATTATTATTGTGTTCAATTCAAACAGTTTAAATATATGAGAATATTTTCTATTTAAAAATCTTTTTACATACCTATTTATACTTAAGTAAGTACCTAAATTACTTTCAAACAGGCCTTCACTTCGCTCTTCGTTATAAAAATAATTACATGGGGGTCACAACGGGTTCTAGGAACATTAATGAAAAGTTCAATTTCTGTTTTAGTAAAAGTTACTGATTGGGGCAAAAACTACTTTCAGAAAAGGTCATGTAAGAAAGTTTACTAGAATATTATCGTTGATGAATATGAGAGCTTTTACATCAACGAACTGTGCTATCCGAACACGGTACTGCACACTTCACAGACGGGTGATTTGATGGGTGACATTAGTGTTTAGGTAGTAGAAAACAATAGGAAATTAATTTTACTAAGCGATAGTAACGACCGACAATAAATTTTAAGTAACATAAAATGTATGTTAACACTGAGAAAGGTTTTTTCGTAATTATAGTTCTGTTAGAAAGCTGGATAATTGGACAGAGTCGACTTAATATCGAGAAAGTATTATTTTAGTTAGACAATATTCGCTACTTCTAACTGCCAACAGACATTTGACCCATACTATAGTTTGACAGTCACAGGCTGATGCAGTGTCATTATTTTCACGAAATATAAATCGTTTTTTTTATTAATCATTAAGGATAATTTTAAATAATTTTATTTTAAAAATACCTTTTTATTAACATCCAAAATAAAAAATAAGATAGGTAAATTATTTAAGATAAAATACAAAAGTTTAATTTGAAATTCGAATATTTAATTGCGAACTGATAAACATTTAAATAAATTGAAAATAAAGAAAGTTAATTTCATTATTTTAAAAGTGATAAACGCAATGCAGTGGGTGGTCCTTTTAACGTTTCATCGTGTTACAAATAAGAAACATAAAAAGGAACGACACTCAATACTTTGAATTGTTTAAATTTTGAAGGACTACAATCGTTTGTTTTTTGTTTTTGAAAACAGAAGCAGGAACGCAAGTTAGTATTGAGTTATGTCCGAAATTCAAATAAAGAATGTCATAAATCAGTTTTTTATTACTTTTAGTTTTATTTAACGAAAGTGAAGCTAGCTAGTGCTGCTTTTGTTTTTATAGTTCTTTTAGGCGAATACCTAAAAGACAAATTGCTAGACAAAAAAGTACATTTTGTCGACCAATAAAATAAGTAAATCATCACTACATTTCATACCTATATAAATAGTATCAGGATTCGACTCGAAATGATAACTTTCTAACATTGAGGAAATACGAAGATGCAACTCAAAAAACTTCTAATAACATCTCTTAACAAAAAATTAAACTACACTAAGTTTTTACGGTAATCAACAGTCACAAAGCCCAAAAAACTTGATACAGATTAAAAATGGCAGTTCCATAAAATATGTTGGCAGAAGCAGTTAGCAGGCAATAAAGCAACTGACACTATTAATCACTCGGCGACGGCAACGAAATTCATTTGGCAACTTTATGAAAAATATTGAAAAGTTTATTGGAAAAATTGATGGTATTTCCAGCCTGTACTCGTACGGATTAAGTACTGTGGCATGAACATTTCAATTGTGGAAAATGTTTGTTAATTCTTGTGTTAATTCATTGAGATATTTAATAAATGAATACAAAATTGTTTATGAGTATAAACAATTAAAACACAGTTATTATAAAAATCTCATTATTTAATTTTCTTTATTATTTTATGAATAAAATTATTTCCAGTTTATTTTAAGAAGTTTTCTTTGGGTATGCTAAATAAATCTGAATTTTACTTAATTTGTATACAAATTAAATAAAAGTAAAATTGTAAGTATTAATATTATAATATATAATTTATAAATTTATATATATTTATTTTTCGAACCATAGTAACCGCTTTTTTTTATTGTTGTTTTATAGTTTTAACATACGTGGGATACAGACATTATAAAGATAATGATGTTTCAGTAATTTGATACATACAGACTAACTCATACATTTTATATGTTTTATTCACAATAAATTATACCATTTAAGGTGCCTCTATTCTGTAAATGTTAAACACATTATTAATAATCAATTAATATAAATAAAACTCTTGGCTAAGTAGGTACCTATTTTCTATTGTGAAAATAAAAATAGTTATTTCTCAGAAAGGGATAGATAACATTATATTTTATAACTAGTTTGGAAAAGTGTTTGATACTTTTACACGGTTTTAAAACAGCCATAAGACCGTAAAAATAATATTTAATAAGAAAATTAGTTTCGTAGTAATTATAGCTAGAAAACTTTGTCACCTCCAATCAATGATATTATAATAAACAGATATGTTACACCCATACAAAACAACCGAAAAAACTGTTCCGGGCAGCAGCGGCAGCTCACATGTCAAAATGATACAAAAGAGATAGCGCGATAAAACCCATAAGAAAAAAAGAGACAATTAGTGTTGTCAATTACGCTTCAATCTAAACAAACGTCATAGACTAACAAATTTAACGAGACAGAAGGTACAAACCGCGTCTACTAAATTTGTATCCACGGTTTGTGCCTATAACAACTAAGCAACACTACTAAAGGTAGGTAGGTGAGAAATAAATCACGATGTTAAAGCGACAAAGTGGAAATAGAAATAGTTTTATTTTAACATTTTCTGCGATATATTAAGGTAATAAGGGTAAGCTATTCATATTTTCTTTACCCACACATGACATGTTTAATTTATAATTAAGTATATCGACTATTTCAAAAAAACAAATGATTAAATAATCCAACATTAGAAAAAAGGAAAACAGAACTCTGGGGTAATGATGACTTTAATGCCTAATAGTCGCATCTGTACTTTTATTCTATATGTGTGCGATCACGCGTCCTTGTCGTCCTCACGACAAAAAATGTATTTACCGTCTCTTTCTTTTTTCTAACCTCCAATTATCAGAATATTAGGAAAATAAATAAAAAATATTATTAAATCGAAGTATATTGCGTATTTACATGTGGTATGAGATTCCTTGTATTTTATTTACTTCGTTATCATAAATGATACAGTTTCTGGATACACACAATGACATTTAAAAGCTTTTATGTAAATTTCGTTCGAGTGTGTCACTCGTCGAGATGCGTGACGCAGACTAAGGCAATACGTCTCCATTAGGACGTTTTCGAGTCTTCACGATTGCGCGCTAACAACATATCTGTTTATTATAATATCATTGCCTCCAATAAAACCTTAACTTTATTATAAAATACAATACACAATAAACATATAAATTTGAATTCGTTGCGAACATAAAAGTCCTTATACAAAACATGTATTTTCCTAAAACAACCAAAATTATTGATTGAGGACAACGTTTTCTAACAATAAAAATCAAGACAATAGATTACGCGGATGTTGTTATATTAAAGTCTGTCTTGCCCAAAAAGTTGTCTATGAATTGCTTTTTTGCCAAATCCAGCGAATTTTATATTAATAGCCGTGTACCATTTCATTAATATACCGAACACAATATTTTGTTTAGTAACAAAAGATAATAGAATATTAAGCCTTTTGAATAAGAGCATTTAATCATATTATTTATGCGTCTACTTCCATATTTGAAATCATTTACAACTTCGGTGTTCGAATTTCGAAATGCCACAATGAAGACGTTTATCTTTTATTTTTTAATACCTAAAATAAATAAAACCTTTTTGTTATTTAATAAACGCACAAATTTTTTAAACTTAGAATACCAAAATTAGCTGACTACGCAAATGCAAATTTTCCCTCCAATCACGACAAAAAGGTTGAAAAATCAGTACGAGCAATTTTACTTACTCAGTAATATGAGTAACATAACTGAAACCCACTAGACAAATTGCTCGAGACACATGAGAGGGACACAACACAACCCCATCTACTGAAAACAACCATCCATCTAGCGTACTACGAAAATATCCGTACCAATAATAAATCACCAGACATTTCTCAATCGACATTTTACACTAAAACGTACGGAAGTTACCAGTTAGACGTGTCTGTTTACCAGGGTTGGGCGACTACTATGGGTCTATGTCACTCGATTCACGAAAAAAACTCACGTTTAACATTTCTAACAGAAAATAGTGGTCTAACTAAAGAGCGATGGGCGTATTTTTCTCATCTAAATCCGCAAAAGAAATATTTATTTAACCTCTCAAAAATATCATCAATAACTAACCTTGCTCATTGATTTCAACTGAAGACATATTATGTATATTATATGAGTGTTTAAGTCAGCACGTGCCTTGTTTAACAAACAACCAATCTGTAAAATTTGTAAAACATGACTTTTATGTCCTACACAGATACTTATAACTGTAGAAAGTATATTTACATGTTAACAACAGAGCTTCGTTTCAGTTACAATCGCACATTTCACCATTCAGCTGTCAAAAACCTTTCAAAACATATAACAAATGACATAAAAATATGGTTATGTCTTTGAATCTACCGCAACATTGTCACTGAAACCTAATCGACAAGTTATTTCATCATTGCGTATCAATTGCTTTCTGATATTGCCCAGCCATATCGTAAATGAAAATTTAATGGGCGGTGAAACAAAATACCGCTGCGTTTAAACTAATATGGAACCTTAACCGCCAAACGACGTTAATGTTTCCTTAAGTATTTTAAAGAAATTAACTTGACCCTAAACCAATTTATTTGTATTGCGATTACGACATATTTAATTTTTAATGCTGGTAACATTGTTACTTTATTACACTGGTAACCCACATTACATCTCGACACTAACACAAAGTAGCACGTCACTAGTGAAATCCAAAATCGATTACTGCAAAAGCATCGAATGCCAATCGAGTTATCACGGTAAGTGCTATCGTACACGAGTCCAAAAATACGCACGGACCGTGCAAAGTGAATAACGTATTCGGAAATTGTGAACGTTGTCGACAACGAGTTCAAATGACATCAATAGTGCAACGAACGAATGCACTGCTGCAAAATACAGATACGACCGTTTATAAATACAAAGCTGGGGTTTAAATTGGGGTGGGTTAGCTCTTTATTATTGTAACCGAAAGACTTCTCAATTAAATTGAAATAGAACGATATTTTAAGTGGTTTAAAACCTCAAATCACAACAAAAAGATCATTAGAATGAAATGTGTACGTATGATATTGTTAAATGTTTTTACATCCTTGTATTAGTCGTAAAAACCAAAAATCCGAACCGCTTACTTGCTAATTGAAAATCAAGTTATCACAGTAAGTGCAAACACGATTTGGAAAATACGCGTACGTGGTGTGAGTCAATTCGGATTTCGAACGTGAGTGAATCTTCGCGAAATGGTAGTGCAACGAACGTTTTAGTTACATATACACACAGACGATTTAACAGAACAAATTGTGAGCTTGTTAGATATTGCAACGATTGCTCGTATTAAGACTTGAATGTATGCAAATTTAATTTGCTGTAACATATTTTATGCATTGTATTCTATTCAAGTATAGTAGTACCAGTATAGTCAAAGAAAAATGTCTTTGACTTTTTCTTAATTCTTTAACGGTTTTCTGAGTTTGAATTAAGATTGTTCAGTTGTTTTGCAGTAATTCCACAATATTATACTTTAACTACACTGGTTTATGAAATAGAAATTCAGATTTCACAAGACATCATTTCTAGAAGGATAATTGAATATTTACATCAGTGTAACCATTTTGTAACCACGCGTATTCTAATTTGCTTGTAACTCATGCTTAAACCGCGCAATGATGTCGCCTTTCAGTATTAGAAATACATCCTTTAAGTTTATTACAATCTTGTTTACATAACTACGCTTTCTAATGAAAATTTAATGTAATTTAAGTGTATAAGGTACAAAATTACTGTTTTTAAATTGTAATTAATTGTGATTCGAATAATTAAGCGTCTTACGGTACGATTCAAAATTTGAGAATAAAATAAAGAACTGCTATAATCTTTCTATGAAAGAAATTTAAAATTCCACATTCATTGAAGATATTTAACTCTCACAACAAGACTATTGAACGATTTTATCGAAATTGCACTATACGTCATTATAATGCGACAAGACGACATCCAGACACTATTTGTCAAAACTCCGCGAAAACTCGCGACAATATACTTTAAAGTAAATATATGGGAAAACATAGTTTATGGGAATCGATGTTAATAATGTACGTACAAGTAAGCAGTACTGATTGTTATTCCGAACGATAGGTTCCGTATCAAAACATGTTTTGCTTCAAATACTAAAGAAAATAGTGTTTTTGTTGCAATAAATTCAAATTACATGTATTCGAAAATTTATTGAATAAGTGTACTTATATTCAAAGGTACACTTATTCAATCAAGTCACATTTATCTTTTATTTCACAAATAAGAACGAAAAAGTAAGTATATCTCCTGATAAACACTATTAATTGACAAAGTTCTTTGTCAACAATAACGCTACCATGGTACCCACATAATCAACTTGTAACGTAACTCGTGACGTCACTTATCTCATTCCTACAGCTTTCCGTGCTAAGGAACAGCTATAGAAATTGACTTTGTCTGCTTGTTAGCTAATCTGATAAAAGTTGGCATAGAGAAACGCTACGACGTAGAATCGTAGAGCATAGAGCAAAAGGCAAAATCAAGTTTACTTTCATTTTTATCAATTTATTCGTCTTTCTATTTTCAGATTGTTTTATTTGGATAGAAAAACAGTTAGGCTTTTGTTATATCAATAAAACTAGATTTTTTAAGGTGTTAGAATACATTAAAAGCGTTATCTTATGGTGAAAAAATGGAGGTAAAAACAACGAAAACGTCTACGAATCTATATAACCGAAGGTACTCAACTCATTTGACGATATTAATTGGTTCAGTACCGTAGAGTTTTGTATAAATATGAAATAAGGACATATACGGCATTGCTTTGAAAAATATAAAAAATTATGATTCTTGTTCATAATAATTTAGAAACTAGTATTAAATAAAATTTTAGAATTTCTTGCCCCTTTCTCAAGTAAGCAGCAATGTAGTATCGTACAAACTCCACCGGTGATCGTATGAGACGCATAAAAATCCTTCTTTTGGGCACTATTCCAAACCGCACTATTGAGTAATAGCAGAAAAAATATACTTTTAAAGATCAGGAGTAGTGTCTGCGCCTCTGTATTTCTAATACTAAAGAATTAATCAAAAAACATATTGAAAATAAACGAGCATTTTCGTAAGATTGACATTGAGTAGCACTAAATTTGACGATAACATTTGTAGAAGCATACCACTTGTTCAAAATAAAATTGAATAATAATTGATCCCGGTTTAGAGTAGTCACCGTGATAGTTATATAATTTAAGTATTTCCTCAACAAAAACTTGTGCCATATAAGGCAAAAAATGCATAAAAAATAAACTTCCAATAAAACCGATAACTTCCAACGATAATTAATTTAATAAGAAACGACAGGCCTAATGCGAACAAAAACCTAAAACGAAGTAAAAAAGATTCTTAGGTAGTACGGGCCAAGTCCTATCTATCATAGAACATATTAGTATCGACAGAATCATATTAAAATCAAGTACTTGAAGGAAGCTGTTATAAAACTATGCACATAATACGTCATTTACGCGTAATAGTGATCGTTAAAATCGCTACCTTATTGCCATACTCGATCACTAAGTTTACACATTGAAAATAACTCGTAATTTAGAAATAAACGTGATTAAATCATTAATGAAGTAAAAGCCGGAACAAAAGTTCCATGACATATAAGGCAATAGTCATTAAAAACTTTCAAAGTGACAACTATTAAGAAAACAAGTGAAAAGAAAGTTGTAATGGTAGACAACGCGTTAAAGACTGTACAAAACTTCATAAAAATAAAACCCTATCTCTAGCAACAGATTTTTTTTTCATAAGCAACACTAAAAAGAGGCCACGAAAACCGAGATGAGGAAAAAATACTGGAGACCAATAAGTTCACATTAGTGTTAAAGGACCTAATTATTTTTTATGGAACACCCAATACACGCAGATCTACTAGACTAATAAACCGAATAACAAAACAAAAATAAGCAGCGCCAACATCATAAGAAATAACTACCTTAATATAACTTTTATTTCGCGGAAATAACCTACAATCAACCACACATGAATGCTGACAATTCGATGTCAAAATCGTCTTTATTTCAATACGCTAAGGTTGAGAATTCAAATGTGTTGTTAGTACAAATGTGGGGTGTAGTGTACTAAATATATTTGCTTGTACCTAAGAATGTTTATATGCTTTGAAACTTTCCGAACGTAGATGCAGTTTCTTAGATACGTTTTCGGAAGTACAGTTGCGTTGCAAACAGTTATCCGCGAACTTATTCTTACTTGAAGTCAATAACACCGTTTCAGTGAAATATGGGATTGCGAGTTTAATATCCATTCCAAGTTATTCCTGCGTAAGGATATGGTAGCTACGATTCTGTTGAACAACATTTTACCTGCGACATATTGTGTTGCGTCGTGCATTTTTATTCTCAGAATGAAATGTACAAGTTTTAGAAACTAGTCGCGTTTGCTGACTAATGTATTGTATTTATAAGAATGGGTACTGAATTGGAATAGATAACTTATTTATTAGTGCTTACCAGCCACTACGTCTGTACAACGTATCTCTATAAATAATGTGCCAAATCGATAGCTCTCCTAATGGTATTAAGCTATTTAACTATTAAACATCATCAAATTACGTTCAGTAGTTTTTAGCGTGAAGAGTAACAATTTTTAATTTTGCTTCATAAAATTGCAAAAAAGCTCGAATATATATATATTTATAAATCGACTCATATGAAAATAGTTTCATAGTGAAATGTATCATGCACGAAAAATAATATCCAAGTTTGTTTTCATATCAATCCTAATAAAATAAGTCAATCGTTAGAAGGCATTACGATTTTATACGTATTTTATTGTTCATATTGGTGACATCCCTAATACATTTGCATGATATAGTCATACATTGAGGCAACCCTAACTCGCGTTACGTAACTTTATTTTTTCATATCGGTATTACAGTGTTCCTAATAAAAAGTTTCACTTAAGCAAGTAGGTCAAAAATGTAATGTTAGTCACTAAATTGAAGTAATTAGAAAAATGTGTTACGTGTAGAATGTAAAGAAATTTCGTTAGCGAAGAACCTTGAGACTTAACGAGTACTATAAAAGTTTATTTTCAATTCGCTGAAATTTTAGTAAAATATTTTCAAGTTCTATAGGAAATACTTTTGTTCGTGATCTTTAACCAGAGCCCTTGGACTTTGAGTTTACTTAACACGCAGTTTATTAAAACGGATTTTATTCTAAAATTAATTACATAAATCCCATAGAAGGTCCAATGTTACAAGGATGTTCAAGTAATACGTCATCTTATTGTGAAATTTACTTATAATTAGATATGCCTAGGTCCTAGGTATAAACCTTCTTAGAAGAGTTCTAATTTTAAATATACCATGTTTAAATTATTTTATTAAATAACTGCAACTAAACAGTTACCGTTAACGGCCTCAGAAAACTGTGTTCCTACAAATATATATCCACGCATAGAAAATTATTTTACGATTTTCGTTTCGTTTTGTCGACATTTGTGTCGCTATTTCAAATTAAAAAATATACTAACGTTACTGCAATACCCGTCAAAAAGTTTACATATAGGCAGAAATCATACATTTTCTTTAGTAGTTTCTGTAGTATGAAGAAAATCTTTATCAAGTATGGTAACCACTACACGGAAAACAGGATAGAGTCTTGTTAATTTCCCTTACATCTCATATTACCGAGACATAATGACATCAGATATGCTACCAGCTGTTTCAATGTTAATTTTACTTCCCGGCCCACGATAAGTTCAGTCGATTTTAATTACTGAAACCTACATTCATTAAACATAGACCAAAGATTTTACATAGAGAGACCACGACCCACCAATGTCTAACAGAACGAATTAAATAAATTCCAAAATTCATTTGGATAGTCAATTATTTTTTAAATATCATTACATTTTTGTTCGATTTTCAAAAATTTAAAATTGTTGTGACTATTCTTAATGTTTGTTTTATTTTTAATTTATTTTTTGTTCAGTATATTATCAGTATTCGCCAGTTTCGTTTAAGCGCGATGTATCTATTTTTCTCTAGTCTATGCCTATAGAGTTGTTCAGTCGCCTATGGTCAGTTCATA
This sequence comes from Autographa gamma, assembly GCA_905146925.1. NCBI lineage: Eukaryota > Metazoa > Arthropoda > Insecta > Lepidoptera > Noctuidae > Autographa > Autographa gamma. The sequence goes on from LR989858.1 coordinate 8,483,627, forward strand.
CTGGTTACACGACATCACTATTCTAACGTGTTTAGAACATTCCAGTTTCAGTTTTATGGGATTCAGTTAATACAGCGTTTAACCATTTTACTTTGATTATAGGATTAAATTAGAAGGATGAAAATGTAAGGTTTTGTAATCGGAATCGGTTAAGCGTTTAAGTCTTGTACATGATTTAATACTATGAAAGAGGACTGAAAACTTTTTGACGACGATTCTTGATAGTATTATGATGAAGTTTGAAGTATATTAAATTCTTAAAAACATAAAAGCAATGCCGACAGACAGTTGCAAAAATAACTGTGTAAGAAATAATAGAGCGTCTAATAAAATAAAGTGGTAACACCAGCGAGTGCCAAAGTTGCCAGTTTTATACCAAGTATTAGTTTGTAAAAGTTCTAACTATAATATCAATTTTAATAGCCAGTAAATCTAGATCTAACTGCTTCTGTATTTTTGTCTATAAAATTAGCCGATACAAGCGAACAAACAACGTAATTATCTTGATTCGGTCTAGACGGATAATTAGATTTTTATGAATCTTTTGTTTGTCTATCAACACTTCAGCAGAAATCCCAAATTAATATCATGTTAAGTGCCTCTTAAAGGAAAAGATTCGGTTAATATGAAGATAAGATAAAATGTTTTCTGGTCAGAAAAAGAAAAAAAAAATACAGAATTCAATTTTCAATTATGTACTTGTTTAGAGTATAAAAAATCGTATAATAGTTCCGTTAGAAACTTAATTTAATTATACAGAAAAAAAACTATCCTAGCTTCATAATATTTATTATTTTAAATGCGACTCTTTTTAAAGTATTTAGGTAACTATCTCCCACCCCTACTTTATTTAAAAGTCAACGAAAACTTAAACCACACTTAATATTAATCACCTGATTATAATTAATTAATAAAGAACTACGCAAAAACATGACTCGACGATATTGTAAAATCCTCAATCTGAACGGATTCCCAAGAAATGGCCAAACTATAAAATCTTTAAACTCATAACAGAAAGCATAATAAGCCTTAAAGAAAACGTATTTAAGTCCCCTTAGGTACCGTAAAACGACATTTTCATCTTACGTATAAAAATGCCCGCATCTATTTAAAAAGTCATAGCTTTTACTACCCAATCATGTATTTAAAAAACTATGTAATGAAAATCCTCAAACAAATAATTTATTTTTTAAATACTTAGTTTTACAGCTAGAGACATAACTTGGGGAAGATTTACAACACAATTAGTATTACTGCTAATTAATATTTCATGAACAAAACGTTCACTACCTTTCATTATTGCGTCTATTAAACAACAGTTATCTTCATAATATATTTATGATTAAATATTAATTTTATTATTGGAACAGAAATATTTCTGATACTAATACTATAAGAAATTAATCATTAATGCTTGATGCCGCCGATCGTGTTAAACAATTTTCTTAGTGGCCAGTAACCCGTTAATGCGATGGTGGCTTTGTCGACGCGTTTTTATTGAAATAACCAGCCATTTTTCTAATACTTTTTAGATTTTGTCGAAGTAAATTTCCAAAATAAAATTTTCGGTTTTAATGTAAAGTTTTCATTGAAAGGTTTTCAAGTAATAAACTAGTTTTTTGTAACCGATTCCAAAAGAGAAATCACATAAATTCAAGATGACAAATTGACAACTTAAGAGACACGCGTCAGTCATTTATCTTCGATAATAATGCGTTTATCATAATCATAAACTAATATTAACGCACATTCCACTCAACAGCCCAATAACCGCCAACCTACGCATTTTCTCATAGTTTTCCGTAAGTATACAAATAAGTATCTAACTACAGCCATAATATAATGCACTTAATTACTAACAAAATATGCAAAAAGTTTAAAAAATAAAATGAAAAATAAACAATAACCAACCAAAAAACTCCGGAACAAAAAAATCCAAATGAAACAGTGCACAAAATAAAAATCACTTCACACCAATAATGTTTCGGCACACCGGTACAGCACAAAAATAAATTAAAAAGAATCTTAAAAAGCTCTGAAAGTTGTCTAAACACTGTTAAGGACACCAACACACAACTTTACCGTTTGCCGCCAACTGCTCCAAATTTTCAAGGACAGGCAAAAAAAATTGTTCGGTATAAATTAAATATTTCGCGAATTCGAATTTCAAGTTTCGCGTCGCGTCGCCGCGCGTTCTCCGGGAATGTGGAATTTTCGGCTATGATGGGGAAGATGCTCGCATAGCTGTGGCTTAGATGAGACTGTGGTGTGGTACCGCGTCGATCCGACTGTGTGGCCGAAGCCGACTTTCGCCCCGACCGGTCGCCCTACAGCTCTGGCAACCGGTGACGCATCCAGGAACACACTTCATTTACTATATTAAACACAGTGACAAATTATTTTTTCTTGGGATTATCTAACAGTGGAATACATAATCATTAATAATTAGAAAAAAAATGCGTATTACTCATGTAAAAACTTAACAAGACGGAAGATAGAGATCAGCTTTGAATTATCGTCTGTTTTGCGAGAATGCATTTTATGTAGCTGCATTGAATCACCTTTTTTTCTTGTTCAATTATTTCTATCAGAAGTGCGGAGTCATTGCAAAAAATTGATACGTTCAAATGTTTATAAATAGTGTGTACATATTTTGATGTCGATTATATTATTTAATGTTCGATCAACTTCAACTTAAATATAAATAAACATGACTGCATTATTTCTTCTAATGTTTGAGCGTTTGAGCATAATTTAGCCTAAACTAGGTCAGCTATTTTACGACGAAAATAATTCCGTCCACTACATCAAATTACCGGGTAGCGAGAAAAACAATTAAAGGCCATTTCAATAATAACTGAGTGACGAATAGAAAAACCGCAATCTGGCTTGACTTATATGGTGCGACAAATTTAAAATAAATCGAGAGATGAGTATTTTATTTATTTAGAACTTGTAACCTAAGCTTTAGTTATATTAGCAAAATAATCTTGAATTTTTATCTAAAAGCGTAAAAGTTTAAGTGCTCTATTGGAAAACAAATGATGTTTAATTAATGAACATATCATTAACGCTAAACAGGAAAAAACATTTGGAAAGATTACCATATTTTCCTCAAACATACTGATATACTTACCTACAAAATCAAAGAACACAATTAAATACCAATAAAAAAGCTTTGTGTTATATTCGGTTATAAAGAAATTTATCAAAAAGGAAAATGCCAATACATTTAGCAATATCAATAGGACATTATCTGGTATTATGTCACTAGTAACCTAGTTAAACACAATGCAAAGTTGGAACAAGGATTGCAGGGACCGCAGGAAGTGGCGAGCAGGATATTCCGACGCGAGTCAAACTACGCCGGAGTTTACAACAGTTGCACGTTTCGCTTTGCTGTTTATGATAGCCTGGTACCATGATTTCTCTATTCAAGACGTTTATTATTTCGTAATCTTAATGTTCTAATAATATATTTTATGTTAATAATTTTTGTTTTTGCATTTAAATATTGATTTTTTCTTAATAACCTTCTATCCCTTTTGATCATGTTAAGGCTCATCAATTTCTTTTTCAACTATTTATTTCTTTAAATATCCTAAATCCGATCGTTAATTTACAGACACAAAATAATTTAATGAATTAAAAAACTTCCAAATATTTTTTTTATACACCTCTTTCACATAAAGGTGATCCAATTTCCACTGGTATAATAGTAAATCATGACCAGTCACATCGAATTATTCCAGAAAAAGTGTCAAACAGTTACACCGTTTTAAATATTGATAAAATCTAACATCAGTTGGCTACTAAAACAGTATGGAATTGATTTGAAAGTCTAATTTTCTTTCGTTGGAAATTAATTAGGAATTAATTTAACGGTAGACTATAAAATATGTACTAAGAAACTTTTGGAAATGGAATATATTTTGAAGTTATTCTTTAAGGATTCAATCTGTTGGAGAATGAGTCAAATCACGAATACATCATGGTTTGTCCATTTATCTTCGCAATAATTCAAAAACATCTGAAGACTCAACTTTACTATTCATGAACAATGAAAATTATTAAAATCGGCTTGAAGACAAACCTTCAATTTTATATTTCAATGCCTCTTTGTTTAGTCCAATCGTCTGGCAAATAAAAATAAATAAGATGGTAAAAGTTTATTCTTTATACCGCGTTTTGCAACAATTATGTACTGTGTAGTAACTTTAAGAGCTGCCTTCACAATCGATTCATAAACGCATAATTTTAAATTTATTTTTATAGTTAGTTGCTTGAGACAAAGAACCATTGGGAATCACACGTTCTCTTAAGCCCTAGACTATGATTTGAAAACCCTTTTTACGACGGTTGCTCATTCAACATAAGCGCTTACTTAACGCAACTAAGGCACTAAAACTCCAAAAAACAAAAGCTCAAACAACTCTTGTATAATTCTAATCTTAACAACTTAAAATATTCATGTACTTACACATAATTGCATAACTATGTGTAATGTAACATTAATGTTAGAAGCAAAAAAGCGACACTCGCCTGACATCAATATTTGTATGAGACGTGTGACTTCACTGTCATTCATTAAACTTTCTCTCGAGTCTGACGCCCTTTGACTGATATCAATGTGTCCTCAACGAATAGGTTCAAAATGTTCGCCTCAATTGATTGCCTACTAAGGAATCATCACAAGAATTGTGTGAGTAACTACTTAACGCAGGCCCCTTAATATGCTTGTTTAGGTTGCGAACCCTTCCATCGAGTATACTCACAATTGAAGAAACGTCTCGAAATTTAAAAGCTGTAAGATTATTACTCAGCACCGTATAGTTAAAGTTTATGCATAACCTTTCCTTTGAAAGAACACATAAACCAAAGAATAAAATACTAATGATATTCAACCATGCATACACACAAACAGAATCATTAAAGTTAGCGTATCAAACTTGTGTAAGATAATTAAAAATACCTATAATATTAGTTAAAATTATCGAGTAATATGAATACCAGTTTAATAACAAACTTGATTTGGAAATTATTCGTTATCGTTCATCTATCTTGATCTTGCAGACAACTCACTTGAGAAGCAGCTTCTGCAGAGCTACCGTCTGCAGTAATAAACAGAAATCCGATACCTTTGCCTACGACAGCCATTTAAACTACCAGATCGCTGATAACAGGATCGTTCCTTTTATTATTTACAACCTGTGCTCAGGCATTCGTACCGCCAAAATCAACTAGTCTTGTACTTATAAAGCGACCACTGCAGTTAGTATCGATGCACATTTAAGGACGTTTATTGCGATGTAAATTCAAATTTGTTGATACAGGAATCGCATTACAAATTGGAACACGGCAACAGCTGCGGCCGAAACTACAAATTCTAAGGCCTCGTATTAATTTATTCATTTACCCTTCACGCCCTAAATCCCTCGGTGGTGATGAATAAAGGGGTCGATGCTCGTCGCCGCGTGCGCCGGTCCATCCATCACGCGCGATGCGAAGCTAATCGATTTCTAAACACGCGTGATTTGTTATTAAATTATCGACAATTTGTTCTGTCATTTTAGTAACAGACGCTACCGTTCCTGATTTCCATGAAACTTATTCCTCAAAGCCGTCAAAATTAACTACCGCGTTTAAACAAATATCCTTTACTACCATATTTTATTGGTTATAAAAGTTGTTGACATATCATACATGTTTTATATCGATAGCTTGCTTTATGCTTTTTGTAGCATAAGTACAAGTAACCACATAATTACTGGTTCTAGATATTATCGCTGTTGTTAATTAATTACAGATTCCGATCTGTAAAGTTTTATACCAGCCAGATGCTTTGTACGTCTTGAACAGTAGAGCTTACCAAACGACCTGTTTGACGACGTGGAATTACAAATATTGCACGGTAACCATACATCATAATTAAATAAAGATAATGTTGTTGCATGTGCGGATATCTTACAAACCGGTACCAGAAGCTTTGAGATTTAACAGCGATTAATATTATCTTAATAATAATTTATTGCAGTGTTCCTTTTAAATCTTGTTGAGACTGAGACTGTATGCTCCAAACGAAGCCGACACTATTGGGTTTTAATAGTAAATGTAATGGAGATTAGTATACACGTGCAAATTAGGGAAAGTGGGGGCATTTGGTTCCGAGAATTTTCTGTTTTTACGATTCATGCCTTATAATGTTAATGAGGAAAACTTGCGCTTTTCATTAAATATATTTTAAGGTACACGAACGTCGTGTTTATGGCCCCCTTTGAGCAATACAAAGTATTTGAAAGGAAACATTGTCACAAATAGATCTCGAACAAAAAAAGTGGTTGCGGTTCGTTCGGAAGCCGAAGGGTGAAATAGGAAGTGATACCGGTTTTTATTTCCGTCCCCACACTATGTATCGATTCCCCGCTGTCACCGCAACGGGGTGTTACTTTTGAAATCATTTTGATTGATGTATACCCTCCATTGTTGGCTTGCGAATCAAAAGAATATTGATTTGAATCTGACAAACAAATAATTTTCGCTGTGGATTTTTTATTATTTATTTTTGGGTTTATTCTAATACGGTAATCTGCAGCATAACAAACAAACGCGATGATCCTTTGCAGGTGTGTTGTGCTGACGTCTCTTCAGACAAAATCGTCAATTAGTGCTATTTTAGCTTAATAAAACTTCTCCGTTTCTATACATATTAGCTAATATTTTAATACATTTTGTTTCTGAGGAGATATCGACACAATCTGACATGTCTCACAACATTGCAAACTTTACTTTGCATTTGAATATCACTAATGATGAAGTCTTCATCATTTCATCTCTCATTACTTAAAGCAGTTAATGGTTAATACTCATAACATAACAAAAGAATAACTAAATATACAATGACGAAAACATTCCTTTTTTATTACGTTGTATTATAACAAATAATTTATTGGTGAATGTTAATACAGGAATTGCAAGCTTGTATTGTTATTTAGGGAGGTTGTTTTTTTAATTAGAAAAACATGATTATGCAAAGCTGTCCCTTGGAATGAAGATGTGACGGTGTCGTGTGCCAAACCGGTCTACTTTCAATAAAGCTGTAGCTTTTACAACGGGTCTATTGTTAACATTTTAATTGGCATTAACATCGGAGAATTAGCATAAGGGCGAGGGTCACAACTATTTCTATTTTAATCGTAGCTCCCTGTGTTAGAAGCGATTCAAAATAGTAAATAAATCAAATATGTGCTGTAACGGATTCGCTTTAGGCCATAAATGTTAAGTTCGACTCATATTTTACAGAAATTATAATTTTTGAGAGTATGACGTTTGTCTAGTTTTATGTATTTTAAGAATAAACTAATTTCACTTTGATACGTAATGTTTTTAATAATATCCATTAAACGTCTATACGCCGGCACCGACGCGACGACGCGCATTACAGCGGTCGAAGCGCTGCGCTGTGGTGAAGCTATGAATAGATAAAGCTTTACATATTAGGCAGATATAATCTTTTACATTATATTTTTTTTTCCTAGATACTTGCATTCACATAATTCTGTGCAAGGGTTGTTGAAATGTTGCCAGATGTTCAACTGTTTAGCCGTAGGTTTGATTAACATCACTATTATGATGCAACAGTGGAAATCTGATCAATGACCTCCTTAGTTAATCGGATCGGATTAAGAAAATACATATTTTGACTTTTTAGAGATTAATTCGACGCATAAATTTGTCCCACATATTATTTTACTACATTTTTATATCTAACGGAACTAAAATTTTCTAAACACAACATAAAGTCCCTTACAGTAGCTATAATGCGATAAGTTACATAAACAAAAACAGCAGTGTTTTCACTGAATCCAATTCATTATACAAAATACAATAAAAACGTTTCTAATCAGTCTTTAATTTCATATTCAACAAAATCAAATTAGTAAAACATAGTGAGGTGGGATATAAATTTTTTAACGCAACGCAATAAAATGAATGATATAGCGTATTAGCAGGCGGGGCAATAAATAAATATTTATAGCATATTAAACATCAGTAAAATCTCAATAAACGGGTGAGCTGTATACTACGAATGCATTGTGAAATATCTCATGATTAACAAAAGAAAACCTACTTACGCAACCATCAGCGTAATATAAAATGACTTTTAACTAAACGGAATATGTTGGCTGGTCGTAAACTTATTTGGAACTACTGTGCGTTTTATAGTATTTGAGTTTATAGTAATGAATGCCGTACAATGCGGTAAAGTTTGGTTACACGGTAACACATATTTTTATGCTCTTACCAATTACCAATAAATAAATTTGAATAGTGTCGTTCGGTACTTTCTTCTATCGCTTGGCCTCTACAAACATAGTGAATGCATAAAATGGAAAAATATAATTGGATATATTAGGACATTTTTTTTACCTACCAATATTTCTACATTAAACCAGTACATTTGTGCATAACTGAAATTTTGATCCTAAAAAAAGTTTTTTTTTTTTTAAAGTGATGTCTTGTTAGAACCAATGACGTCACATTGTAAGAAATAAAGATAAAGGAATGTTGTCAATTCCGTAATTATTTCATAAGCTCAGACTGTAATGAAATCATAAAAAACGTCTAGCCTATTTAGTCCTGTGGCGACGAATAGGGATTATCACAGCAGGCTCAACCGCTTCATCGAGATTATTTTGCTATACAATGTGTTAAACAAGATTATATAAACGTGAATTGGTAGAATTTCCAAGAAAAAAAAAAACTAGGCATCAGAATCTACTAAACGGCGTTCAGTAATTGCCTTAAAGCAATTTTAACTTAAGTATAACATAACGTAACATAGCGTGTTGGCACTAGTATGTACTATTTATTATATTGGTACTTTTTCGAATCCCAAAATTATGAAAAGCCAGAAATTAACGAAAAATTTAGAAACTGATAAACCACACGTGAATAAATGAATCACATCGATAACAACCTTCGTTCGGCCAAATTGTAGCTTCCAACAAATCTCGTCCTACACCATCGGGTCTCTAGAAACTACATAATTAACTATAACATAATAAAATACACTACCATATTAAACACCGGAAATTCAAAGAAAAATATCAAAACCAAACTCATCTACATAAAGTCAAAAGGCCCAACAAATAATTATCATATTATCTTTACCATATTTATGATATTATTAGTGATGGCGTGACATGCGCTTGGGCCATTATCATTAGATACAACACTTAGTAAAGCTTCGTGAGGCATAAAACAACGTGTTTCGTCATAACGTTACCATAGAGTGGTCAATAGTGGTCATAACGAAAACTCGCGGCCCTTCGTACCAATAAAACAATATAAAAAACGGTATTGACAATAATTTATTCAACTGTACTCGGGTGGCGTTTACATGCCTTGAATGCGTTTTATTTGTCTGAGATAGAGGTTGAAGCCACATGGTTATTGTGATGGTTGCAGTATGCAAAACATAAAAAAAATATCGGATTGAGAACCTAATCCTTTTTTAAAAAGTCGGTTAAAAATTATTAAGTCAGAACGCACTCGGCACTATTGCGTAATTATGTAACATATTCGACTGTGAATTTTGAAGAAACGGTTTTAGGGAATAACCCATAAATTACAAAAAAAGATGATAAATTAAAGACTAGCTAATATCATAATCCTACATTTTTCATTAAGATATCAAGCTAATTTATAATTTAAAATAAGCATGATGTTATTGGAATTCCCACCGCACAAACACATTTAGACGAATTTTTGAAAGTCCCAAGTCTATATAGCAATAAAAATTGTAATACAAATCTAAATAAAATTCATAACATTACTCGATATAATCGACACAGTAAGCTTAAATACTTATAGCTGTAACGCCGCTTAATCCATGTGTTATCGATTCAGTTTTCTGAATCGAGAGACGAACTCGAGTACTCTATTCTACTCGAGTCGCAGCGTTCACACATAAAACTATAAATTCGTACATTAACGTATTTCGTATCTCTTAAAGAGTCGGGCTCTATGGGAAGTCTAGTGGGCGGCCCTAATCTACTGATTACAAGAGTATTATCACCGAACCAACTAAAGAAGCGCATATAACTTTTCCATAAATACGTAATTTGCTTGAAACATATTCTATTCATACATTTTGTTTATTCAATATTTTATCGGGTGTGTATACGTTGTACGCTGAGCATAATCTCGGCTTATATCTATCCGTTGGAAGGGCTATCTATTGAAATTAATTTATTTTCGGCTCGTAAAAGTTTGAAATTCACAAAATAGAATTCTTTAGATAAGATACATTGACAATATTTAATACTTAATGTAATATATGTTGTTGGGTGTTGGATTGAAAAGGCAACGGTGGGAATTAGACAAATCTGTTTAACACCTTTTTATAGGCAACATTGAAAATTAAAGCAGGTGTTTTTTCGCAAAAGATTGTGACTCAACCCGAATGTGTATTTATTTACCGTGTGGTATATTCCCAACCAAATATCTGCGTATGTTTGATATACTTATTTGATACCAATGTACAAATTGCGGTTTGTGAAAAACAAGAAAACGTTTTCTTCCAATGGTTTTTACTGTCCGTGATTCATGTGTTAATACCCGTTGTTGAGCACCAACCACATAGCGCAAAAATTATGCGATATATGTTTGTTATTTCTACATTTAACAAATTTAATTTCACATTCCTGTAATCATCAGACTATAATAATATGAGTATCCATCAAATAGCAAAATCAATTTACTGTTGACCTTCATCTTAAATTCAAGCACCGGGCATTCTTATACACCATTTTCCTCCATTCTATAGTTTTACCTTTAATAGGTATGTTTACCTATGTAGGTAAGTACTACAGTGTATAGTAAGTCTAGCCTGTTGAGTTGAAGGCAGCCGCAAACAGCGTGCGCCTGCGCCGCGCGAGTCATCGCTCCCTCAAGTGTTGACATTCGATTGTTTATTCTCCTCGTCAAAGTCACATAACAGTTGCACAGACTAATTACATATAAATACTACGTTTTTGTACCTTTATTTAATGATAAAATATGGCTTTAAAACATGATTTTAAATATTTTTTATAAATTCCAACTTTTTTACGAGCATCTTCCTGACATGAGCAAATTTACGATGGAACGATGGCATAGAACATAACAAATCTAATAGCTAGGTGGAAACCTAGGTCTGCAAAACGTCTACTATCTCTATTGAATCAATATAGACTCAATTGTAGATAATGTGGCTGTCTGACTTCCATCTTTCTCTGGATTATACAAAATGTCTCCTTCAGAAAGTAGAGCACAATTATTCTGAATTACTGGCAGTAATAAAAGAATCCAAAATATAAGCAAAATCGCAGACACAGTCAGATTAAATTCCTTACTTTTTGTCCCGCAGCCTTGGCGGTTCAGACCAATATTTTGATTGGAACAACAATAACCAAAGCCGAAATTTTCATTGTGTAAGTATTTATTTTCCTTATTATTACTGTATGTGAAATATAAGCACACAGTCTGACATACCAAGGTCAGACAAAAGACATAATCTTTAGGATTAAAGTTACATATGGGTCCTAATAATCGTAAGTCTGTGTAAAAAAGGAGTATATTATACTTAAGAATAAATTACGAGTTCGCCTAAAATGTACATAAGCTAGATCATATTGAAACCGTTTTGTGTTGTTTATACTCAGACATACCCACAAAAGCATGATTCAAGTTAATTTATCTGTCTTGAAGTTTACCTTAACATAGTTACATTTTAGGAGCCATCTAGAATTTTCGACAAAAAATTATACTCAATACTCAAATCTTTATTAGCATTCCATATGTAACATAACAGGTGTTATAATTTCTTATAGTATAGACACAATATGGACCCGATAGGGCACAGCTTAAAGAAGTTCAAATATAACTATGTAGTCGTTACAAAAATTATAATTATATTACAACATTTTAGTGTGAGTGTGTATGTCTCAGTGTATGTGGGTGTGTGCGCGCGTGCGGGTGTGTGTGTACAAGTTCCTGGCATCCTTAGTGCCTGATACAAATTATGGTAAAAAAATTCGAAACACACAGCTAACGTAAAAATTAACACTTTTCAAATCAAAATCTGTTATCCTTCAGGAAATGTCCTAGATTCATATCAAACTTCCCGATTGCGCCAGCCGTCGATCAATGTTTGTTCACGCGATAACTGCAGATATTAAATAAGACATCGCTGTTATGCAGTTAACACTTGTGTTTGATCACTTTATGTGCCTCTTTTACACATTCTGAGACCTAAACATTATTTAATTATGTAAATCATTACCTATTCTAGATAAACAAGGGATTGGATTGATTGATTAAAACAACTAAATTGGATGTAGCATCTGGTGGAATGAAGCATCTTCAGCCAGTTGTAAATAAACAAAATTATACAAATATTTTACACTTTTTTTGTTGCGTACTAGTTTGATTTAATTTGCAAGAGATGTATAAATCAAGTGTTTCCTAAAATCTTTATAATTTAGAATACTAAAACTCCAAGAGGTTTTCTCTCATGAAACAAAATCCGAAGAATACTTAACCGCACCGAAATCTTTCACTTAAACCAAACAAAACGTTATGATGTTAAAATTAAATTCCGTTGTCGAACCGCACATATAAAAATAATTTCACTTTTTGTAACGTTTTGCATTGACTTCCACATTAATAATAATAATAATAATAATGTTTATTTATTAGAAAGAATATAACAATACAGCAAATTGGCGAGCCACAAACTAAGCAGAGCTTGTATCTTGTGGCTCTGTTATAGTAAAACAAAATCACTTTCACATAAAACAAAAATCTAATTCTACATTAATAAAAATAAATTATTAAGTTAATACATGTGGGTGTGTGTGAGTGTGTATGTGTGTGTGTGTGTGTCTGTGTGTGTGTGTGAGCGCATGTATGTGTGTGTGTATGTGTTTAGCATGAGCATGTAAGGTGCGATCTATAACAGGGATTCTGTTTCCAAGTACGACAGAGTCATTAAAAATTGGGTTAACTTTATTTTAAGGTCTTTAAGTAAGCAGTCTCCAGGGGAGCAGATTTTCGTAACTTTGTTATAGATATTGGGAACGGTGTAAGTGGTACAGCGCCTGGCAAGTTCTGAGGTAAAAGGTGGCAAAGGGATTCTAAAAACACGTTTCCTAAGTATGTCCTGGTAGTCGGACCGATTCGCAAGAGTTGAATACATTTTAAGCGTCGCTCTTAGTAAGTACAGCTGTCGCACCCTCAGAACCTGAAAATCTTGGTAAACAAGATCAGTAGGGTACATGTAAGGTCTTCTAAGAGCAACCTTGATTACTGCACGCTGAGCTCTTTCTAGCGTTATAAAGAGGCTCTTCGTGGCCCCTCCCCATATGATAATACAGTATTGGAGTATAGACTGACATAAACCGTAGTAGATATTACGAAGGATGTTAATTGAACAGCAGTTCCGGAGCTTTTTCATGACATGAATTAATTTGCGAACTCTAGAGGACATCGAAAATATGTGATCTGCATAGGTAAGGTTACAATCTACATTTATGCCAAGATATTTTATACAGTCGGTGCGAGCCAGCGCTTCGCACGTACAGTTATTAATCTGCGAACAATGATGAATTTTTAGTGAAAGTGTCCTGGGAGGACAAGAGGCTTTGGTTTTAGAAAAAGCTATAAATTTGGATTTGTCCACGTTTAGTGTCAAAAGATTGAGGTTGAGTGCCTTTGCTAAGTTAGAAAGTTCGACTTGCGCAAGGCGGCATACATCGTCCCAGGATTTATCATGGAAGAGCACTACAGTGTCATCAGCATACGAAATTACTTCGGCATTTTTTAGTTGGATGTTCACAATATCATTTATGTACAACGAAAATAGCGTTGGACCGAGAATGCTGCCCTGAGGGACTCCAAAATCGATGGGAAGTAGTCCACTACGATGGTTTTCAACTTTTATGTACTGAGAGCGCGACGTCAGATAGCTCTCAAACCATTTTAAGGGAGTTCCCCTAACGCCAGCAAACTCAAGTTTCTTTAGGAGAAGCCTTGGAGACACCGTGTCAAAAGCCTTTGCCAAGTCTAAAAAAACTCCGATAGTACATTTGCCGTTTTCTATATTTTGGGCTATTTTATTCGTCAAAAGTGACACCGCATCTTCAGTGGATTTGCCTCTTTGAAAACCAAACTGTCTATTTGAAATTACGTTGTGCGTGTCTAGAAAGTTAACCAACCTATTACTAACAATTTTTTCTAAAATTTTGGATATTATACTAAGCAGTGCTATTGGCCGATAATTTTCAGGTTTATCTTTAGTACCGTTTTTAAAAATGGGTGAAACTGCCGCTATTTTCCATTTGCCTGGGAATATACCTGATTCTAAACTAAGATTGTAAATATGAGTCAAAGGGTCTACAATAGTATCACGGCACTTAATTAGTAATGCAACTGGTACCTGATCTGGTCCCGGAGCACTGTATTGGTTCATACTGTATATGGCATTTGTAACTTCTTGCACATCTGTGGAAAGTAAGCAGAAGGAGTTTGCAACTGAACGAGAGGTTGTGTACGATTCCACTAATCGGTCTTGGGTAGTTCCCAGTCGGTTAAGAATTTTGGCGGATAATTTTTCGCCTACAGTGACAAAGTGTTGATTACACTTGTCGAGACTTGAGACCGGATCCTTTGACGCGATTAGTGAAATAGCTGAGTTTTTGGCACCACTGTTCCCACATATGTCTCTTATAGTGGTCCATAGCATTTTCGGGTTACCCTTAGTACGTTCTATTTCTGCACTGTTGTATTGTGTTCTGAGTTTTTGTAGAAGATTTGTCAGGAAGTTTCTATATCTAGTGTAAATTAGACGTTTTGTTTGATTGCCTGGGTTGGCTCTGGAGTCAAAATGGAGTTTGTCTCGGTGTATGATGCACCTGAGTAGTCCGGGCGTAATCCAGGGTTTTAAGGTGGCTTTTCTGCGACTGATTTTGATTTGTTGAGTGTGGTTGGATAATGCATTTGTGATTATGTTGTTAAAGTTGTTGAGTGCTGTGTTAACGCATTGTGAGTTAGTAACTGAGTCCCAATTTGTTTGGTTGAGCTCAGCAGCAACTGCGTCCCAATCAGTTCTAGTTTTACAACGTTTAATATTTGAGTAATGTTGGGATTTACGAGGAAAACTGCACAATGCTATATCATGGTCAGTTATGGTACTATTACAAACCAGTCCAAACGGCGTCGTCTTAGTTTTAATGAAGATGTGATCTATACACGTGTCGTATCTGGTCGGGGTCGTAATGGCAGGCAGTAATGAGTGCGAAGCCATTAGACACATGTAGTTTACAGTTTGGTTGTTACTGATATCGCTAATATTGATATTCATGTCACCAGCTACGATAATATTTTGTTTATTTTTCAAATGTAAAAGAGTGGTGTCTAGAGAGTTAAGGAATTTGTCGGTGTTAGTGAATGATGGAGATCTGTAGATTGCTAAAAGAGAAAAATTATTAATTTGAATAAGGATGCTATCGGCATCATCCACTCTGGATTCAGTCATGACAATGCTCATACTCCAATCTGATCTTGCGTAGATAACAATTCCACCATTTTTATTGACCTGTGTTGTGGTTTTATATGCGCAATATCCAGGTAGGTCTTCAATAATAATACCAGCAGAAAGCCAACACTCGGTAAGAACAATAAAATCAATATTAGAGTCTAGTCGCTTTAGAGCTATTGTAAATTCGTCAAAGTTTTTGTTGTAACTTCGAATATTATAAGTTAACACCTTAATGTTGTGTTTGGAAGCACTTAAAATACTCTTGCATTTTTCTAGAGATTCGATGGACTGACATTCTACGGAGAAAGATTCGTCTAAATCATTTGCAACGCTAAGTAACGCCATTTTTTATTACAATTAATTGATGTATACTTATATTAAATATAATAGTGTTACGAAAGTTAGTCCATGTTATCGCAAGAAAAGATAATGTATTAAAATTGCGGGAAGTTCCAAACCGTGAAGTGTGTAAATGCTTTTGTGTAGTGTAGTAAGTAAAGAAGTTAGATGCTTTTGAAATAAGTGCGTATGAGTAAGGGAATATATCTAAAAATTGGAATAAATTAATAAATGTAAGAGAGTTAAGAATAATATAGAAATAATACAATAGGCCTGTAATAGGCAAACAAATTAAGTGCCCATGGCAGGCTGGCAAGGAATGTCTATCAGCATAGACAGACAAGTTAGGCTTTTGCTTCAGTGTTCGTAGGCTGACAGTGGTGCAAGAGGTCTCCCATGCTCTTGATGTTGATGGAGGGGTAACCCTCTTGTTTGCGAATATGGATAAATCCATTTTTAATCCAACAGTACTTGAAGCCCAATTCTTTAACACGAAGTTTTGCTGCTCGAAATAAAAGTCGGTTTTCTTTCGTCAGCCGCTCATTGAAGTAAACAATTCTCTTCGAACCAGGAATGTCGAGATCAGTGCTACATATGTTATGCCTGGATTTTCCGGCTCGCAAAAACTCATTTCTTTTATCACGGCGTAGGAACTTAACGACAAGAGGTCGGTGATGTTTTTCTGTTTCGGAGTCATTGCCGACACGAGGCCCAACTCTGGCAGCATAGTCTATGTCTGTAATAGCAACATTCACTCCAATTTTCGCTGCAGCCGTGAGAATAATATGTACTGGATTTTCGTTCGCAATCTCGTTAATGCCTTGGATTTCCACCTGGTTGGTTAGATCAATTTGAGATTGAACTTGCACTTTCTCGCTAAGCATTTTAACATGCGACAAACACATTTCCTTACAAATCGTTATCGGAAATGGCGTCGAGTCAAGTTGTTTCGCTGGAAAACCCTTATCTTGCAGCAGAAGGTATGTCGAGTACATCATCATATTAATACGCCGTCAGGGCTGCCACACTAAAGAACTTTACGACTATATTGAAAATTATGCTTGAGGATAAATTTATTATAGACAAGCACTGTAAGTTTTAGTTACCACCGTACAAAAAAGTGTAAATGAAAGCTAGTAATCAGATATAATACACTATGTAGCATTTTGTATGTGGGTAAAGAACTAGGTGATGAAAAAGTCGCATATTTTCAACCAGGTGATACAATTATAAAAACAAAAAAATATATTTCACCCGGGTATCACTTTGGTGAATTGTGTCGCGGAGGCGAAGGCGATTAACGTATCTAAACTAGCCAATCTGTACGCCCAGATGATATTATCTCTTACATCACACATATATGGCATCCACACTAAGAAGATTGATGGATTGCTGATATTTGAACTATTTAAATGACTGATTGCTTTTTGTCACGCAATTTAATTATTCCTTATGTTTTCATAGCAATCAATTTTTTTTTAAATAGATAAATAATTACACAATAAACTTTTGCCAACCCTAGTACCTCAATGGAACTTTGAACCCGTTTAACATGACACTAGGCCCTCCCCTGCTTTGCTCGAGTGCTGACTGTAATGCCTTGCTAAAAGTTTTTTTCTCCTTATCTTAGAATACATAATAAATAATGCACCCTTATGCCATTATAATCTAGCTGTTTAGCTATTGAGTCATCTTGTTCATACTTAGAGCCGGTTTTTCCAACACCAGATATTTTTAATTCGGGACATAAAATATTTTCTTAAACGTAAGAACATATGAAGAACAGTAAAGGAAAAAAAACGACTTTTGATAAAATTATCTGTCATTGGAAAACCTGTCCCATAACCAAACAGTATATTAAGTTTTTAGACTACTTTGTTTTGAATCTGCTAGCAATAACCAGGACACGTACTAGCACTACTAGCATTTAGCAATTACATAAATAGGTCACTATTAATTAAATAAGTTACATTTCTTATATTAACTATACATAATTTTAAATTGAAAACTATTAAACATAATGTATTCATATTAAACTAATAGCTTCTATTTACTAATAATACTGTTTAGTCCTTAGAAATGTGAATAATTTATCGGGAATTTTCTATCCTTACATACATAACGTATAACCAAATTCAAATAACAATAAAATTTAACAATTACCATGTTCCTGGGAAACCAGTGTCAATCAATAAAGCTCGATAACCAATAAACTGTAATTTGGGAAAGTTAGATGAAATTGAGTGTTACAGAATACTCTCTCTAATTGGGATCAAATGACTTCATTATTTTGAGAGTCATTTTTGTTGAGCCTAAATAGTCTTACGTAGGTTTGGTAATAGGACATCGGATTATGTTCATTATTTTATATGAGCAGATTTTTTTCTAAATTGCTGAAGCAAATAATACGCCGTACCTTACATCTAAATGAAAAGTTTTCTTTTAAATGAATGCATTAAATAATCTAGAGAGAT
This sequence comes from Autographa gamma, assembly GCA_905146925.1. Lineage (NCBI taxonomy): Eukaryota > Metazoa > Arthropoda > Insecta > Lepidoptera > Noctuidae > Autographa > Autographa gamma. Next base: position 8,502,020 of record LR989858.1, read on the forward strand.
CCAATAATCATGATATTTTCTTCTTATGTAGTGAGAAAACACACAGATTTATTTCATGTAGCCGACAAAATCAAAAATCAAAATCAAAATATTTTTATTTCTCATAAACCAAAAAAAGGCGCTTAAGAAACGTTACGTTAAAAACTACTGACTCTAGTTGCTCGGTTCCAAAGTGTCATTCCTATAGAGAAGAGCCGGCAAGAAACTCCATAGGTTACTCTTTGAAAAAAAAAGGTTAACAACGATGTTATGATTACATTAATTTTAAAATATGCGAAAACAACGTAAACAGCAGAATGTTTAGATTAATGTAAACTAAGACATCCAGAATGGAAGAAAAAATAAAATCGAACATTCAACTCAATTTACATTGCCGTCACATTTACAAAGGACGAACATAATATAAGAAAAGAAAAATCTCACGAAATTAAAGAAAAAAATAAAAACATACTTTACATACAATCAATATGTAGTCCTAATCGACTAGTCCGACGACTAAAATGGTTTGAACTTTTACCTAAAAAATCTATACCAGACCCCTTCAATTCGTCTTTCAATTGCATATTGCCCACGTTAATAAGCATCCTTAAACTTTAGGTAGCATAACACTAAATACACAAGAAGTATCTTTACATAACAGACAGACTAGTCAAGTATTTATCAAGTTAGTCAAGGAAATATGGCAAACAGGAAAAGGAAGCCTCATTACACAAAAAATACAAGGCATAGTGGCTTAATATATGGTCAAGTGCCTTAGAGCTGAGCCTCGCGAGTGCGAAACATAATGTGTCTAAAAACAAGTGAGTGCTTGAGAATTGCGAGTCATGCACTTGGCTTACAATGTAGCGTATTTATTGGTGGACTAACTGTATTCGGCTTTTCTTCAGTAAATAGTTAAATACAGCCTTAATGGCTAAATGTCGCTAAGGGTGCGTCCACATTTGACGAACAAGCATTGAACGATCACCTCGCGAGCTGCTCGCGAGTATGCCGCGAACGCACTAGTGTCAAAAAAGCCGTCCGCCAAAAGAGCACGCTCCGCTCGCGCGATGCTCGCTAGCAGCTCTTGTAATGCTCGTTCGTCAGATGTGGACGCACCCTTAGGTATTACTTATAAGCACATTTGTAAACTACGTTTTTATTTAGAGAAGTTGATAGTTGAATGCAGAATTAATAGCTATGTGTCTTTTATATTCACGTTTGCAAACAAGCTTTTCTTTCAAAGAAGTTTGATGAATATTAATTGGCTCGTATTTTTTATTGTTGCTCTAGATTTGGAATCGCATTGGTAACGATGGTTAGTAGGCGTGAAGTTATAAGCTTAGTATAGGTATAAGCAGTGGGTACAGGGCCTACTTATAAGGTATTTTTAGAATAAATGTGTTTTTTACGCTTTTGATAATTCTGTTATTGTACGTCACTGAATACCATCTACCATCGACACGAAAAGAATAAGACGTCAATGAATTATCTATGGCTATTTATTAAATCTATTTTTGAAACCTTTTGTGTATATTTGAAGAATATAATTAATTGACATTGGGTTTTGTTTGCGCTATTTGTGGAAGTATGACTCATTTATACATAAAATGCTATACAGTATATATTTTCATAAAGTTTATATTACTCATACAATTTAAAATTAGATATCAACAATAATATAAGTTTTTGTACACATTTAATACAGGCTGTTCTATAAATCAAATTAAATCACTATTTGGTTGGAAAATGTTATATACAAAGTTTGACTCAATGGTCAATTATTTATTTTGATTTTTAGACTGCCTCGTTGACCTAGTGGTGCTAAGCGCGATTGCTACGCTAGAGGTCTTGGGTTCGGTTCCCGAGTCGACCAAGCTGTTATTGGGTTTTTCTTTGAAATTCTCAGTAGCAGGTCGGAGTTCGGATTTGTGCCCGGTAAGTGGCAATAGGCCCGCATTACATGGGACCTAAACATATCGGCGAACTGCGGGTGTACATTGATACACCTCTGCCTACCCCTTCGGGGATACAGGCGTGATGATATGTATGTTATGTGATTTTTCGTGCAATATTCCTATTAGGTATGTGGTGTTGTCGTTGACTAAACCTTATATAAGGTCTACAAATTCTATAACCGACATCTTGAAGTTTTTTTTACAGTTCTCTTCATTTATTTTAAAGTAGGCAAGCATATTAAAAAAACTTCGTGCGTACTTAAAACAAAAATAACTAGTATTTTTTGTGCGTCTGACGTACGAGGCTTCAACGGATTGTACGGTACTTCTATAATATTACTTTGTTTTTTGTCGACTATTTCAACTAGGCTCGATTGTTTAAGGCAGTGTTTATCCCGCTGCGAAGGAAAAAACATCGTAAGGATATCCGCGCAACTAGTAGCCATTCTCCGTTAAATCAGTTCCGATGAGGATCCTCAAATACAACATTGTTTTTAGTACATGAAAATATTTTTTGTTTTCATGAAGTTATGTCGTTTAAACCAGGTGAATATATTTTCATGAGTTTGGTACAAAAGTTTGTTAAGCTACGTGGCTCGCTACAAGATGGATATGTATTTTTTTACAGCAACGAATTTAAATTAACGTTAACTAGAGTTTTATCTGTTACTAGAGCAAATAAAATGGATCAAAAGCACAAATTAATATTTATAAATGGGACAAAGCTTAATTAACATTAACATTGCATATTCTATATAGCTCTGGCTTAAAAAAAAACATCAATCATAAGAAAAACTCCTCAAATTAGGTAAAGTAGTTTCAAGGAAAATCTTAAAAGACATACACTCAAGCAAACTCTTACACCACTACAAATAGGCATCAGTGTTCCATTATGAGTAAAACAATAAACTCAGATTTACCTTTTTTTTTTGGCAGGTGAAACTCATTATGATCCAGCCTTGCATCCCCAGGGGGTTGAGGATGCAAGAGTCCGGGCTTCCAGAGCCTTGAGAAAGGCTCCGACTACTCCGGCAAAACACCTGGTGCCATCCTTCGCCTTAGTGGCGGCGTTACGCGTCCAACCGAAGTCCGAAGTAATGCTAACATCCTGTATAATATATTTAAGTACTAACAATTAAGAAAATAGAGTCATTATTATAACTAGTTCAAGTGGAACTCAAGTGACCTAATTAATCTATTATTTTAAGGTAATCCCCCTCTATAATAATTGCTATTAACAAGAGCCTACAGTTTATTATTGTTTGTTATCAAATTAATTGATATTGATGTACGCAAATCGTAGGTTATCTAGAGTGGCGCTTAGTACAAGTGGGAAACTTTATCTATTTATTGTACGGTTTCGTAGAAAGGAGGTGTGTCGCAATTAGTGACATAGTTACATACGCAAATACTGGCAAACTTCACGATGCCACTTAAGACCACAAACTGAAACGTCAATAAGTTAAGTCTTCTGCGGTGCCTATCACTTTTGGGTGTGAAATAGCGATAGATTGGCATTAAAAACGTCTCTTTACGTCGAATTGTTTGCCTTTCCACTTTTCAAAACTCTCTTTTTTGAGCTGGAGGTGTATTAGTAATGACTCGCCAACTTAGTCCAGCAAATCACGAAATCAGTAAGTCTCCACGAGGCTAATTGCGGCATCTCTCCATAAAAAAAAACTATTTCTTTTTCACTCTCAATAGTTTATAAAGACAATATATTTTTCATTTAGTACCTCACTGCAAAGTGTATTCCTACATATTAAGAAACTGTCTAAAAAACTACAATGTGTCACTTTGGATACAAATTTTATGTAACCAACTATTAATTGTTTAAACTGGTAGAAACATTGGTTATTTCCAGTGTTAGCAACTAATCTGTTGAAGCAATTATCTAGTACAATAAACTTTATGGTTGTTTTCAATGTTATCAATTTTCGCAGATGTTTTGTCGCCATAGTAGACAGCCTTGTATGAAGTTAATAGGTTAAATCTAGTTCAAAGTGGGTAAAATACAAGGACACATTATTAAGACATCGCTCGCAATGATTCCCATTTAGTTTTTTACTATAATGAAGTTTGTTTGCGTCCAAATTGAAATTAAAATTATTATCGTTAAGACACCACAACTAAATACTCATTTGAATAAATTTCGGAATCTTAATATTAAACTAAAAATGTGTAAATGATAAAATATTAGATCTTTTTAAATTCTAGCAAAAATTGAAAAAATGAAAATTGTAATAAAAAAATTGGATAACACGTTAACCTTAAAATTTAAAAACATAAGTTTAGCACAGCTATATCAGAAAATACTGATCTAAAAATTGGTTGTTCAACATTTTATAAAGCGCTATAATACTACTTTGTCACGACTTCATCATGCTAATTATACATTATGTTCTACGTTTTGACTTGTATATGGATTTTCAATTAACTGTTGCAAGTAACCTACTATATTTTACTAATAACTGTAATTTAATTAAAAATCCATTAGATAAAACAAGTACTTAAAGATATGTGGAAAACTCTATATTTACGATCTTGCGCCATTAATGTAGGTAATGACGAAAATCGAATTAATATTAAAATATGTGGGAAGCCGCACGCGCTTTGCCTGTACTATGAGCTATTAAAAAGCATATTTTTACCGCGGGAGTGAGACGCCGCTATGCGCAATGTAGAGCGCCGTCTCGCTTCCACAATATAAACAGTCATGCTTTAAATGTTTATGGTTCAGGCACTGATCGTTAATCAGTTCTGATTGAGGTATTTAGAGCACGCGTTACTGATAGGTTTGGTTTTATTGGTTAAATAGTCAATTCAACTAACCATAAAAATATGTAATTAACCCATAATAAAATAAACGAAAAGCAAACTATATGTGTGGCATTGTAGTAGCGGTCGTGTCCATAAAATCTTACAAATATTTTTGTACAGCGGTAAACCATCCAAAGATTATCCGCGGCAAACGCAGCTTAACCTTTACGAAAAAGCGGTCCGCACAACTTTCAATTGGCTCCTTCAGAATATTAGCTTAAAAAATACAAAAAAACTCAAAAGAATTAGTACATTAGAAGTCTCAAAAAACATACAATATATACTAATCAGCATTAGATCCAACTGCTCTATATTCGCGATGTATCCCACCATAAAACTGTAATGTCTGTTAGTATGCATGTTTATTTCCCTCACGTACTTATTTGCGTCCACTACTGTGGTCCGTTTTATTGCTACGTTTCAACAGATGATATTGAGCCGACTTAGAATATTAAAGAGCGGAATTTAACGTTACAATCAAGGCGGTTTAATGGGTAATGGTCATAGAATAAAATACAGAAGTGACTCACTGGTTTAACAATTATGTTTTGGTAGTAACAGTTTATTCAAGTGTTCAGAATAACTGTAATTTTGGGTAACACAAGCGCTATTTTATACAAACATTAATTTGACCTAATTTGTACTGAAATAATTAACACGAATTAGCAAAATACATCAAGTCAATCAAACCAGTCGATTTACATCTGTCACTAATTATTCTGAGCTTAAGCTAATGAAGACAAGCAGATCAATTTTAAATTAATTAATTACGACCATAATGGCTTTCATATCTACAAAATGCGACATAATAGTATTGACCACACGCCAACCACAACAGCTGAATTTCGATAAATGTTAAACCATTTACCGGATTCAGTCATCTGCCACTATTAATTTAAAAAGAGAAGTGACAATTAGTGTGGATTTATTAGAAGGGGACCCAAATCGATAACTAATCGATTTACCTACATCATCGATTGCATTCATCACTCCCCACACTAGGCATCCCCGTGAAATGACCAACTATATCACCCCAAAATAACATAAATAGGAAACGTATAATTCACGGGCAAATTGCTCTATTTCCGTACCAAATCGACGACTCAATTCGTCACGGAATGGACAATGGCTAACGTTATTCGCTACTGTATTTTAACCTTTATTCGTTCAGCAATAAAGTTTACTATAGATAAGTATTCGTTTCCGAAAGCTGCCAAGAACTGGGATGCTTAAATAAGGAGCGATTAAATACTTCACTAGTTTCGTTTACAAATTAGGATTTATATAATTAACTACTGAGGTCAGGAATATAAACCGAAACAAAATGATGATAAATTATGATAACAATTAATCTTAAACAGTTTCACAAAACCGATTAATAAGGTAATATTTTAAAAGGTTAATTACTATATTATTTATAGGTGTCGAGAAAGGGATTCGTACTAATGACTACCACCTTTGCTTGACAAATTGAAGAAATACAATGGAATGATAAATCCTAATAACATCACAGCTTTCACCATCTGCTCTATTCATTTGTAAAGGAATATTTTTGTCACGTGTCCTGTCAAACAATAGCGATATATTGAATTATTGAATAAATCTTATTATAATGGCAACAATAGGTGTCAAATGGGCTATAATTCTTTTACTTTCTGGTCAATTGCTGTTGCTACGGGCAACGGCATTTCCGAAATCACTACATTTTATTTTCGGAAATCCCAATACAAAGGGATTTAAAGGCATTATTAATGTCACAATATTGAATGTAAAAACACTTTATTTCAGTAATTCCTGACACCGTTTATATTAATCCACACATGTCGTAGCGAAGTGTATGACAATATTTTATTTTCAACGATCACAAATATTTTGAACACCAACAATGATATTACGAAGGACTTTTTGTCAACCTTTACGCGAAAAAACACAACTTCAAGTGACAGAAAAATATCGGAAATGTTTGGATACAAAACAGACATGTAGCAAGTTCAAAAACAATAATATCTCATATTTTTTGCAACACTTATCAAACGCCCACAGTACAATGCACAGTTATTTACTAATTAGCGTGTAGTCAAAGAAAATATGACCTATACCCACCTTTTTGACTTTATATGACATTGCACGACTGTATTTAATCCATACAATCCAACAATAAGTGTTACTTAATGATCTCTTGTATAGTTGTATGTTTCTAAGCAGAGAGATAATAAATTTCAAAGGAATTTTCTTACTCCTATTCTGAAAACTTTACGTTACCACGTTACCACCAAGCCTTTGAAATATCATTATTTGCCACTAAGTCACGTGAAACTAAACCATTTATCAAATAATACATAGAGAAAAGAATACGTAATTATTGTCATTTATTACATTTTCAATAATGTATCTTGTTTGACGATTACTATTCGTTTACTTTACGGTCAAATTATTATCATAAAAAGTCAAACAAGAAGACCGTAAGATAATAATTAAGTAACATACACTATATACTAGCGGCCTTGAAATGTAAAAAAAACGCATCTAAACGAGACATAAGACAAAAATATCAGGTAAGACAAAACATGTTTTGTTTCCATCTTTAAAATAACACTGAGTTATTACATTCTATTAACAAGAACAATCAAAATAAAGCGTTTGTACAAAAACTTAGAATAGTCTGTCTACCCGATAACCAGGTGAGACGACTTTTTGCACAACGCGACAAAAAAGTCTGAAAACTGTCGCGTCAGATTAATTAACAGTTTTATTTGTGGAGCACGTCTTGTCAGTTGTTCATGGAGGACTATTGTCGCAATATGATGGACGGAATGTCTTTGTGTGGGGCAAAAAGTGCGACATAATAGTCGTAGTGTAATCAATTCGCCAGACAGCGTGCCGCGTGTGTTGCTAACTAATCTAGGTGGCGCGGAGCTACGAATACATAGCGGATTTATTCTGATCGCATTATTTAAATATATGAACTATTTAGTAAGTAACAGTGTTTAGATTTGTACAGAGATATGTCATGTCCTATTAGTATAACGCAGCACGATATAAATCATATTATTGCAAGTCGAAAAATTGACATAGCTAGTTACATAGCAAACATTTGCTGAAAAACTAACATCAGTACTTGAAAGGACTGAAACGCACTTGATAGAATGTTATCAATTTCAACCGACAATTTTTTAACATTACCTTGCCCAAAACCAAAAAACATTTTATAAGAAGAGCTTTTCCGAGTAAATTTAAGTAGACCAGTCCAATATTTTAAGGCTGTAACCGTCATTCAAGACTCACTTACCCCACTTTCCTTATTTATTTTATAATAAACACCAGGATCTTAACGTCTTAATTTAAGATCTAAAAATACGCACCAAGTTACCTTTTAAGGTTTCATTTTGATGAAAGTAACACGAACCATATCAGAAAGGTGAGTAATTCCAATAATTAACCATTTATCTTACGTGATAAGCAAATCCTTAAGGCTTCAAGTTATTTGGCATTTACAAGATAATGACCTGAGATCTTGATCCGAAATGTTTTACTTGTTACTTTTAACAGTAGGTAGTTAGTCAGTCAACGCACTTAGCTTCAAATTAGATTAATTGCAGCGAATTAAATCCTTGAGCGACTATAACCTCCATACATTTCCTCGTCAGCCTGCGATTTGAAATTTAAATCCACTCCACAGTAATTACAATGTAGCTCCTTGTCACAGCACATCTGGGCGACTCAAGGTCTGGGAATTGAGGAAACAGAATCAAAGACCTTATAAAAACACTAGCGTACTATTATTTCTATGTGATTAGATCGATCGTTTCATCGTGAGGGTAAAAAATGATATACAAATATCCGTCGATAAAAACTGAACGGCAAAAAGTAATGAGCGATCAAACTAGAGTAACTTCCTTGACAAGGAACAGTTATTTGTTATTTATTACTTGTTTACACGTCGTAAAGAGTATGTACATAAGATTAGGACGCTCGGCCATATAATTATCTCATTACGAACGGAGTTTGATTCAAAACACGGTCAGTTGTTACAATTAGTTGTGCCGTTAAGTAACCCGAATGTAATCGGCTTAGATTCTAAAAACCTTGCGATACAAATTTTTTGCTTATTGCTTTATTAATTAGCAACTTTGAAACGGTATCATACACCCACAGTCGTATCTTCAACGGTCTAGATACATTGGCCTATGTATTGACATTCAAAGAGTTCATATAGGTGCATACGTTTAATAATTATAATCGAGACAACGGTTTCTGATTGGTTGATTAAAAATTAATTGTGAAATTTCAACGAGATACGCAAGAATAGAAAATTATGTCACAAATAAATATTCGGCAAAATGAGATTTGAATATAAATTATTTCCTAATTAACGAATATTATAGTCAAATTATTACTTGATAAACCGTGAGAACAATAAATAAAATCTAAGTATGTCTGTATCTACTTAGTTCCACGTAAATCACGCTTTCTTATCTGGTACACTCATAAATATTGTATCATAAATAACTGTTATGCTAATTTCTTTATGGCACTTTAAAAACTGTATTTTATTGAAAACACGAGAAAATCAAAGTTCATTTTCTATTCACTGGTATTATTCAACACTTGCATGCTGTTAATTTTGTTCGTATTCAATTCTTTTGAGCATTACCCGTTCACAGGCATTTGAATTTCCTATTGAACACGCTTTAAAAAACGATGAACAAATGTTTCTCAGCCCCGCGGTTGCATTTAACCTACTTACAAAACACAAAGAAAAACATGAGTAAAAACGTCGGATATTTAAAATAATTGAAAATATATTCATGTTTTCTTTATGTTTTGTTATCTACTGACCCACCTACGTTACCTAATATCGAAGTGAAACTTATATAAATATTGTTGCATGTCAAAAAGCAAAGATCAATGGCTGATATCAGAATCAATAAAGATATAATGACGATATTATTATACATTATAAACAAACATTTGCACATGAATTGTGTCTTTCTCACATAAATCATTATACAGCTTTCTTTATCGGTCTCGAAAATTGACAACTCACTTTATGAAAAGTTCGGGGACTATAACTTTTATTGGTTTATTCCTATTCATATCTATGGCGCCTTACGAAAATATAAATGATTCGTCAATAGATATCTGAACTATATATTAACAGTCATAAACTAGCATTCATAAAGTCTCATAATATTCGAAATTTGTGGCTCTTGGTTCACAGTTCCATAATAGAAATTGGGTGTCTACAATATCATCATAATTTAAACGACACCAAAAACATATGCTCTCACTTTCAGTTCATATCATCACCGTAACAGTCTATATGACTATTTATTTATTTATTTACTTAATTAGAACGGCCGCAGGCCAATTACACTAATTAAAAATATGACTATCACACTGACTTCTCGCAGTTTTTCAGACACTCAGACAAGATTTTCTTCCATTCATCGGCAAAAATATCACAATCTGTACCGTCCAAGAGAGCGTTGAGCGCGGCAAGTGATCTCGGTAAAGGTGAATTAGCACGAGCCACAGTGCGACAAGCGGGAACGGCGAAAAGTTTGTGTTTCCTGCTACGACAGTAATTATTCGGGACGAATAGCCGAGTCAGTTTTTCGTGCAATTCTGGTGCGATGATTTTACCGTGAAGGATTTTGCACATGGTTCCGATCTGATCAAAATGCCTCCTGACCTCCAAAAAGACCTCTATGTATCTATATCAAACCTATGTGCATATATTTCGGCACCCAGATCTCAGAAAAAGTGATAAAAGTTATTTTTTTTTTTTTTTATAACTACCAATGTAATATATATATACTGTAATACCAGCTAAAGTTAAACCACAAGCCAACGATCCTGACATAACTAAAACAAGTACACCGACCACATTACCAAAACAATTCATTAGCTCCCCCAAGCGAAGAATTAAAATTGATTGATTGGTGACATAAAAATTTAACGTCCTTACTTAACCGGGTATCAATCAGTCGTTTCGTCGGCTGTCTGTATCTACTAGATATGACTTATACTTCGGGCCCTTTCATGTTGTAAACACCTTTACAGAGCGGCTCCGTAACTTGGCACGTCTGAAAAGAGCTACAACATATCACTGTCCCTGTCTCACACACCGTGCACGTATATTGCATCTCGCTAAAACTATATTTTATCCCTTTTTTGACGCGCCAAGTTAGGTCGGCCGCTTTGTAAACACCTTTACTTACTTGAGTTAACGACGACAGTTTTATTAAGGAGCTTATCTGTCGGGTGGCCCACTTGAAAGACGTTTTTGGACAGTCTATGTACTTGAGACGATGAATATACTAATTAGGAAGATTATTAGCAACGTACTAAGTCGGGGTCCGAACCCCGCAGGGGATGCCCTTAGTGGATGTTGCTGACGTTGTTAATTTTTCCCTATTGCTCTGGCTGGACGCCTTAAGGTCTTCGCTATAAGTTCAGTGAAGCAGTCAAGCCTGCGGTCAGGCAACTGCATAGATCTCGTCCAAAACAATTACTAATTAGCTTTTAAAATAATGGTATTTATATTTGATGTCCCATTGTTAGTTAAATAATCGAGTTTATAGTAATATTATAGAACGGGGATTAGCGCGTACATGCATAAATACCTTAAGGGCTTGACGTTTCGACCGGGTTACACTGGCCGTGGTCGCAAGCAGACTGGAGATAGTTTAAAAGATATTACTATAAACATGCAGCGCGATAGTTTAAAAGTTTATAAATAATCGAGTTTTGCGTGTTTATGGAGAATTCCGGTTAATGTGATAAACAAATGTAAGCTTCTAATCTAAGTATATGTGTTAGGTCACATTCAAATTATTTGTGACCAAAGCTAAGAAGTCCAAAATATACATGGTGTTACTACACGATTTACTTCTGATAATAAATTGGGACATAGACATAAGGTTTAATCGTAATATCGTATTGATCTTACAGGTTTCTTGTTTATTCACCTTCTATAAGTTACAAAAGCATTTACAGGCCTAAATAAAACAAAGGCTCAGACATATTGTCTCATTTAGAAATCGAAAGCCAAGTCGATAAACTAAAATCTATATGTATCTTTATATGTATAAAAAATGCTGTGAAATACATCGTCATTTTTATATTTTCTCACGATCACTTTAATAAAACGATATATATAATCCAATAGGATATAAAATATCTAATAACAATGAATAAGTAATAAGGTATTTGAACAAATTAATCGATTAAATATTAATCCTCAAACTAGTTTTGTGAATTTTTACAAATGTGTAAAGAATATCATTTTTGAATGGAATAATATTGTCCTCCGAAATATGAAAACTATATAAAATAATAATGTAATAAAATTTTATAAATAACAATGCTCATAAAACATAGAGCCGACTTCAATGAAAATATTTGATTAATGCCTAATTAAGAAATCATAACTTGGCTTGAAGGACCTCTTTGATCCTCCGTTTTTATTTATAACTTTATTAGTATTATCCGATAAATGTCAATAAAAGTACTTTATATAAAGGCAAACATATACCGAAATCGAAGTACCTAAGCAATAATATTAATAACTTGATTAACTACGTGATTTTAAATAATAGTAAGTTATTATTTCCAAACGTGCCTACACTATACTTAGCAGAAATGAAGATTGTTAATAAGAGCTAGCTTTAGCTACATGGAGCAGATACAAAGTAATTTTTATTTTGTAAAGAATTGAAACATAAGAAAGAAACTGATTAGCGATCAACCTCAGAATCTTTACGATGTCATATGCTCTGAAATTTGACAAAGGTATCCAGCAATCAACACATTAAACTATCAGTTTTCTCACAAACAAACATTTCATAAATACTGCAACTCATACATCAATCTAAAGCACCCATAACAAATGCACTCACAGACACAAACAATCAGTAACAAGCACATAAACCCAAAGATATCCAATTTAGCGTAAAATTAAATTTGTTTACACATTCTCTTGGTCGTAAGTAACATAAAGTTTAGCTTAAACTTACTATCAGGGCCGGACTCCACGAAAACGGAGACAAGCAGAGCGAGCGAAGTGAGTTAAGAATTTTTTTTTAAATAAACGAAATGATATCGTAATTTACACTTCGCTATGCAGAGGGGCTTAGCTGAATAAGAAATTTGGTTATTTTTTTTTCTCCGATCTGCTCTTTTCGTCTCCGCTGTGGTGGAATTCGGCCCTTATGCATGGTGATAAACCAGCACATCCTGAAAACACAGCGACAATAATTCTCGAGGAAATATTCGACCTCGTGTCAGCACAAAAATACATTCAGCAAGTGCTTCGTGGTTTCCTAAAAATAATCTTTTATTGCAGCGAGGTACAGTTGGAAGTTTTGTCAGGTGCCGATAAATAAGAAGTTACCCACTTACATTGTAAGCTGGAAATACTGGCTGGTTTGTTTTCCTTTGACTAGAAAGTCGCTTCGTTCTAAAGTTGATACTTTTGTTTTTAGCAGTTTAGACGTTTTAAACACATGACACTCGATAATTTCCAACAATGAATTATCGCCTTTCGCTTATGTGAGTCATAAAATTTAAATTCTCATGATTATACCATTTCTTGGGCTTCAAGCTTAAACTGCACCCTCTGAAGTCACAAACACCAGGATAAATGAATCACTCAACACTAATACTTTTTTAACTAAATTTTAAAATCCAAAGATAGATATCGTGGTACCTACATTCATCAAAGTCAAAGGTGTCACAAAAATGGTGATGACGTCACAATCCAGACAGCATTTAACAGGTGCACGCGCGAAAACAAATCACGTTATGGCGCGTGTGATTCGATTTTCAAATTCCTTTACCGTCGTATTTTTATTTTTATATGTCGCCAGACTCAAATTTCCTGTTTTTCAGACAGCGCTTTTGAATTCTAGGATAATATTTTGCCATTGTTTTTCACCTCTTTCCTACGACTACCTACTTTTTGATGTCAGTGATAGAAACTTTTTGCATGATTTTGTGCGGGTTTCTTTTGTAGCTTAGAATTGATCTAGAAGCACACTCGCGATCGCTGAGATACTACCCCTGGCATTTATTGTTTTGTCGGTATACAAATAAAGCAAATAACGTTAACAGAATGACATAAATAAATTCAGAAACAAGAGAATGACTGAAACAGCATCGTCAGCGATTTCGCAAATGAAAAGATAGGAACAAAATATAGGTACGTGATACAATTCCCGATTCGCGGCCGGCATAAATTGAATTCGTATCGGATGAGGTCGAAGCGGTTCCAACCAGACGGTTCATTTGCTAACTGGGTCTCTTATACAATTCAATAGCCTTATTTCAATGTATTTTAGTTAAATGCCTCTCCGAATGAATTTCATAGGGAATCTTTTAATTAAATCTTAGTTTTGTAGGCGAACAACTTCATTTGGCGTCTAGCAACTTGGTTAAGCTTTTATACTTCTATTAATTCCTGAGATAATTTTGGAGCTGAATTAATTTAAATTAACTTTACAATGATGCGAAGAAAATAACATACCTCTTACTTTACGTACAATGACGTCAAACTTATGTTAGTACGGTACATTTTTCCGCAAAAGAAAATTATGAATGAGCATGTCCAAGCCATGCCTACGTCACAATGCTTGGCGTGGGTCCAACACTTCAATATGTAGGTAGCAACATCGCGTACTTAATTTCTTCGTAAATGTCAAAGGTTGAAATAGTGATGACTAGTTACAATATGCCTCAAATAATTCCTCTGATTTCTAGATATAAGAAAATGAAAATACTTGGCTATTTTCCAAATTAATTACTAGACCTTCTAATAAATATACACCCATGTAAATAGAAACTACCAAGTATGATATACTTATAATAATGAAAAACAACTTTAATGTTTTGTTTTTATATGCAAATACACACTGACAGACATTGGCTTATCAAAATTGCATCAATACTTATAGAGGTCCAGAATTTTAACGCAAAAAGTCTTTACAAGGTTTTCCCAAAATGTCCATTGCTTTTTCCCCGTAGATTTTTTACTTCGCAAAAACATGAATATGTATTCGCTCAATACTTTTACCTACCATTCCGACGGTACACTAAAAAGGTATTTAAATGTCTGTACGCAAAACTTTGTTAGACATTCATAGTAAACGCACTGGCCGCCTGCCAAATGTTTCTGCGTAGACGTGTCTCGAACCATCTTCTAAAGGTTAAGGGTGACGAAAATAATGTAACGAACTACTTTTGGTAGATAAGGCAGTCTTAATAACAATGGCTGTGCTTGTGGGCGTTTATGCGCGATGGACGAATGGCGGATTTGTGGAGCGATGTTATTCGAATTGCGAATTGCGAAATGTTTTGAATAAAGAACGGTGTTATGATTATGTTGGTATTTATTATAATTATTTATGTAGAAACAAGATTACAAAGCGCGTTTCTTCAGGATATAGTAAAATCCCTGTTACATACATACATACATATAATCACGCCTCTTTCCCTTGTAGGGGTAGGCAGAGACCACTTCTTACCACTTGCTACGATCCTTACACACTTGTTTCGCTTTGTCCACTTTCATTATTCCCTTCATACCTTCCTGTTACACATAAATAATTATGACATTATCTCACGAAAAATACTTGTCTTGTGCAGTCCCTTATATTTCATTATAATATTTTTAATTTGCTAGGTTTGAATGTAAACTGCAACAGGACCTTTCGTTTTCGGAGAGTTTAGGAACTTAAAACTTAATATTGACTATAGTTATCATTAATCTACTCCAAAGTACTGCCTCCCGCAATTATTCTTCTCATTATAGTCCTTCAAAAACTGGCTGTTTTACAACAACAACTTCACAATACCAAGGATTCCATTACAAGATAGAAACATCAAATCACACCGCAAACATATTATTATACTCGTCTTAATCAACAACATTGTTTACGATTTACTAACACACAAACGTACACACAAGAAACGCGCGAAAACAGACAGTAAAATGTTTATTGTTCAATAAAATATCAAGGAGATGATTTCATTAATAATGTACGTAAATACGAAGAATTGTTTACGATGCGGTGTACGTAATCACAATAAATCACTCAAAAATATAACGGGCGGTAGTAAAACTATGTACAATCAAGATATATATCAAAAACTAGGGCAAGAACGGGACTGTCTAACTTCCACCCTCGTTTGGCTTTTATGTGAATTAAAATAAAATAATAGAGGCCAAACCTAAATTGTCTGTTAGCATTTCATAAAAATCTAGATATCAATAAAGTAGATCGTCAAATATATAACATACTTACTTAATATCAACCATTAACATTACCAACTAATATTATCATTATTCAATATAATTGTCATTTATGTGACCTTGTAACCTTAACAAATTAGTTTCTGTTGGAAAACTATTTGAGACCTGAATCAGGCACGTGTATATTAATAGCCAAAATGATATAAAATAAAATTACCTAAATACATGCAAACAACCCAACATTCACGTCGTACAAACATCGTTTTATCATATCAGCCAACAACGTCTGAAACGAAGCTAGGTTGTGTCGTCATAAGGCCGGCCGGCGCCTCGTACGCCCCCGGACATACAACCTACCACACAAGCTGTAACAGACCTTAACACCACCATTATCTCAAAGCAGTAAGGTCCGTTTCCCCATGGCGTTGTAACCGCTGTGTGCTTGACCACACAGTGACTAAGCTGAATTAATTCACTACGTTTTCGCCCGGCATCGCCTACGCACTGAAAGAGCGTGGGAGTCCCTGTAACGTCTACATGATGTTTTATTTTCTTTTTCGGTAAACACTGTCCAAGTTTTGAATGTAGGTTAGCGAGTTTTGGGAGTAT
Source organism: Autographa gamma (assembly GCA_905146925.1). Lineage (NCBI taxonomy): Eukaryota > Metazoa > Arthropoda > Insecta > Lepidoptera > Noctuidae > Autographa > Autographa gamma. The sequence goes on from LR989858.1 coordinate 8,518,640, forward strand.
TTAATTGTTTTTTGTGAATGACTGACTTGTTAAGTGTTTTATATTTTGCTTCGTGGCACAAAGGGAATAGAGAAACGTCAAATAGCGTCTAACTTTAAAGTATTTATAACATCAGACAATAAATATTACAAAAAGGAATTAATGTGGAAAATAAATAACTAATTTCGAATCGAAATAGACTAAAGCCGGAACCCCACCGCTGCGCAGGCTGTGCACGGATGCGTGGCTCACCTCTGCTGCGTGGGCTCATTAGTTCGGCGGCGTCGGCCTCCGTTTCCACTGCGGCGCACGGACACGGATGTGTCGCTCACACAGCTCATAGCTATGCGTGGGGTACAGTCACGAGCAAAAATATGTAACATAATAATATGCGAAATTGTTAAACGAAATTAGTGAGATTTTTTGTCGAATCTCTTCTGCCATCTAGCAATCAATGCATACTGACAGATGACACTTGAAAATAAAATAGTTGAAATATTTTTTTTAATAAAAAAAATATTTTACTTAAAGTCAATATATTATTTTTATAATATAGACAATAGCTCTTCCAAGTAACAATATAATTTAGCTATTGTGTAGTAACACCTGTTTTACTTATTTGTATTATAAATTACTTAGTTCTTACACAAATTATACTTATCACAACTTAAATGTATGTATATATACTAGGAACATTAATTGTACCTCTTATTTATAGTTGCTTATTCTTATAATAATTTCTTAAAAATATTATGTGTATACATATTTTTGCTCGAGACTGTACATAGTCGTGGGTCGCAGAGAAATGGCCGACCCACGCAGCTCGGATGCGTCGCACGGCCGTGGGTTGAGCTACGTTCGTGTGTTTATGACGTCATTTGCTGCGTAGCATGTCCGTGCGCTGCGGTGGAAACGCTCTCATACATTTTGTACTAAAGCGAAGCTGAACACACGTGCACAGCCTCTCCGTGCGCCGCTGTGGGGTTCCGGCTTTATAGCTCCGAAAGATATACCTAATCATTTCATGTTTATGTTAAAGATTCGCAACGCAATCACTTTTCGAACCATCCCGTAACTAGTTAGTTAATAGAAATAGTTTCACTACCTAATACCTTAGGCTCTAAGCAAAGCCGTCTAGATGTGAGTACCTAGACATAAACGTTTATAAACCACCTGAACTCATTTCAACCCATTACCATCCCAAATTCATAGTGCGGATGAATTTTCTAAACCCTTTTCTTATTTCTAAGCCAAAACGTTCTAGTTCATACTGTGTAGTCTGTGTAGTATGTATAGAGCGGTTGGCGTCACCGTGGCTCGGTGGCCGACACACTTTCCATTGACTGGGATGAAACCACCCCCTCCCCACCCCCCTTTCTATTTTGGTAGAAATTTATACTAATGATACGTTATGTAACAATGGATATTTACTATTGAGATAGTGACGAGTGTTGTTCATTCATGTTTGAAATAATGTACTTTTTTTAACGTTTTATGGTATTGTGAAATGATGAAGTGAAATTATATTAGTTACATTGTAAGTTGAGTTTATGGAGAGTAGAATTAATAATTTGTGAAATCTAAATCAAACTGGACTCTACTAACATCTGTAGATAGATTAGAGCAGATTAAAGGAGAGTCAATTAATGGTCATAATAATATGACAATGCTCTTTGGATCGGTGAGAATAAGTTAACGCTTTTTGTAATCCCGACTGAAAGTTACTAGAGATATCAATTAATGTATCTTCTTTTTAAAGTTTTATTTAATCACTAGCTGTGCCCGCGACTTCGTCCGCGTGGAATAGTTACTTTTCGGGCAGCATATTTAGAATTAGGTTTTTATACATATACTTTCACTTGGGTAGCTATAAATTTACTTTACAGATGCTTCTCTGTATACGATATTTCAAATTGACATAACTTTTTTATTTATGTACCGATTGACATGAAATAAACACTAAATGTTAAGTGAAGCTTACTACAATACATTCGTGAAAATCGCATCTAAATCGAGTAAGCCGTTTCTGAGATTAGCGTGCACAAACACACAGACAAACAGACAAACAGACAAAAAAAATAATAATTATAATTTCAGGTTCGGCATCGATATTATAACAACCCTTGCTACTTTTTTTGTTTATATTTCCATTGTACAGACACCACTTTTCTACAATTTTATTATATGTATAGATTTATGTACACACAACACTTTAACAAGGAATATTTCGTGTTTAAGAATTAGTACTTTAAAGGATAACAAAACTGATTAAGAAAGTGCCAATTTTAGAAAATGGTGGTTTCAATGTGTGTTAAGTAATAAGTATCAAGAATTCCTATAGACAGTCTAAATCTCAACTATTTGAATAAGACACAAAACGCTTTACATGAACCTAATCGCCCTTACCGATTATTTCTTCATAAAGCGGCGAAAACCACATCGCCCTTAATTCAAACTGTGCATAATTCGTTAGAAATCAATAAATATAATTCTGTGTGAATTCACTTAAATAAACTTTCATTTTCACACAACTTAATTGATATGAACCATACGTATTTACCGACAAAGACCTAATATAAGATTAGTTAAATAAAATGAATACTTTTGTAATAATACGAATGTAACTGTGGTGGGAGTGAGTTCGGTGCTGATCAAAAGAGCCGCGTTATTCTGTTAATACGAACTAAACGCTAAAACTGATTTGTTAGTCACGGCCGAACGCATCGCGAGAGTATGAATAAAATATTGATGAGCGAATATAATGTTTATGGGTTTCCTATTCGAAGTTTTATGTTGAGGGATTAGGCAAGTGATAAGCGTTTTATTAAATTTTATGCCGACTTAATTTATATTCTTCTTCTATTACATTTTACATACATTCGAGCACGTTGGGAGTCACTATTACTTTGATTAGATTGTCGTATTGAGTTCTTGGCTTTTTATATAACCAGCGGTTATGAAGCGCTGAATATTAAATCTGTATAATCTACTGATTAGTGAATAATAGAGTCAATACTTTTAGATTTTACATAGTCTGAAAGTCTTTGTCTTCACGTAACTTACATAAATCTTAGCGACATTCGTTTTCGGTATGCAGAACAAGCAAGCAATATGAGTCTTTAGTAAACAAAGCTAATTATGATCCTGTTTTAAATAGACACATATGTTCTAAAAGATTCAGGAACTGGCTATTAAAAAAAAAACTATGGTATAAAAAAGAGGAGGCCTGTACCCAGCAGTGGGTGATTCTGGGCTGCAATGATAATAATGATGGAGCTAATGGCCCAATTCCAAAACATATTAATATGTGCTCGAAGTACCGACAACCTTTCTTTACCTCCCACGAGCGTAAAAAAAGTAGCAGTCCAAACACCCGTGCCACATCTACCGTTATTTCGCACATCAAGTACGAATCCCTTCGGACGCTTTGTTAGTCAAAACGTGTCCACTTGCAGGGATTAGCGTCCGTGACGTCACACGTCCCATGAGTGTCCACATAAAGCTTAAGATCCTATGAATGGACACCGGATGGACAAAAAACTATCCATTGAAGTTTTGTTTGCGAATTAAATTTTAAAGGGTGGTCAATTCGCACTGAATGTTGGAGCGGTACTATTAGTGAGATTTTGTTGTGTTATAAAAGGATTTAAATTTATTGGCTCCTTGGACTAAATGAAATACAAAAGCATTGAGTGCGCATTTTGCACTAAAGAGAACTATGTAACCTACGATACGAAAGATAAAAAGAAAAATAGTTAATTCAGCTTCAGATTTAGGAATCAAAATACCTACCTTATAATAAACTTGGACACTACCTTACATGCGCATAAATATTGTGTATTAGCAATCAGAGGTTTTTGATGATTTACCTGTTTTTCGAAAACGTTTTGACTCACCTCTCATTCATACTCCTTGTTTGCTTTCATAATTAGCTGCAATCGATCCTTTCTGCATGATCCACCCACCAGTGCGTAAACATTAATAATATTATTCACTACATTATTTACTTAATTATGTCTCACAAAAAACACCGACATTTTAGGTAAGGACTATCTATATTCTGCCGCGGAACGTTTTGTTGATTTCCCCTTTTAATTATAACACTGTTTAATAATTTGATCGATTAAAGTCGCTAAAAGTCGATCAACACTACACAATACACAGGCTGACTGATGTTATTCGTCTTTTTCATTCTACCTACAACAAAAAAGTAGAGAGTAACAATATAATGAAAACTACCCTTATTCATAATTTATTAATATGTTTCCTAATTTCTTAATTTGTATTTAAAATTAATTCATTATTCTCATCATTTTTTTTTGTAATTATAAAAATTTAATATTCAAATCATTAAAAAAAAATAGTCTTCCAATTTCATGTCTTCCTCCTTTCTTTTGTTTCTAGTTGTATCATAGCTTGTTTTGTCATCAATATTTTGAGGCACCTGTTCTCTGATTACTACACATACCCTAAAATTCAGTGGAATCAATTTAAAGTGATAACCAGGCATACCTACTTAATACACAGTTCGGTTCGGCGGTAGAACAAACTGTTCAGTTGTTTGACTAAACAATTTCACGTTCCTGGAAGGTGTTGCGAGTGCAGGTAGAACCTTTTTTTAGACTGACCACACCGCCACCTCTTTAAATACAACCTGGTTTTAGTTTCATTATTGTATTTGTGTTTTACCATTCTATTGCCAAATACGTTTCTCTTTTTATTTTTTTTGCGCGAATGTTTTGCTTTTTTGTTGTGTGATTGACAAATGAGGATTTACAATGTACTATTTTTGAATAAGTCATTGTTTCTTTTTGTGAGGAGACTCCTATTTCCGGTAGTTTTATTCTCTAAACGTTGAGGGTCAAACACAACACTATTACAGCCATGCGTTTGACACTTGTCACACTATTACAATTTTTTATCATTTACGTATAAACACTGATTACTTATACACATGTCAATAAAGAAATCGTTACATAAAACGAAAAAAAAATGTCAACGCCCATCAAAATTAATCAGGTCATTAAATCAATAAGCATTGATCATCGATTACCAAAACAAAAAATCTACACGTGTTGTAAGCAAAAAGTTAATAACGACAATATCGGAACGTCCCACGTTTGAGCACGAGTGATTGATTTAAACCGACATTTATCACCCGATTATGGAGTTACACGTTACCTTTGACATGTCAATCTCGTAAACTTAATATTTTATTAGATTTATTGTAAGCAATTGACGTTTACTGTAATCCTCTTAATCTTAATGGATTTCTAATAAATGATTAGGAAATTATTTTGATATTTGATATAATTTTGGATTTTAGATCAGGATTATATTCTCATCAGCTGTACGATTTAAAACAATCATGAGGGCGTATAAATTACGAGACGCTAGAAGGATTTGATTTACAGTGAGATAGTATTGGTTACAATGTCAGATCAATAGTCACTAACACTATCCTTCGTGCTGGGTGCAGCTTCAAAGAATTTCGACTTATTGATGAATTTATACCTCTCATATACTCATAACCACTAATTTATTCACCCGTCCAGCACGCGTCATTCCTCGTACCTCCAATACCAACAAGGTTGCTCAGTTTTATAGCCGAGAAAATGCTTTCAAATATAGGAAACAATGTGACCTCACATTCCTGAAGCCGTATGACTTTAGAACATGTTGCTAATCGTGTTCTGTATGCGGCATCACGGACCCACAGCCTGCAGCCGTAAAATAACGCTTTGAGACGAATGAACGCATAATGACGAGGATTGTTCGTTTCCACTTCGTTAGAAGTTAAAGGCATTACTTTTTAGTAGATCGCTTCTTTGGTCTTGTTGCGAGTATGTTTGTTAAGTGAGTCCTAGGTGGTCCTTTGTAACTAGAAGTAGGATTGAATTGAAGCCAACGGAAGTTGGAATACCTACTCAGTGTATAATAGTGTAATATGCCTAGTTATGTATCATAATTTTAAGCAAATTACCACGTATCTATGAAAATAAGCTTTGTCATGCAATGCATGCAGTATCACTAATAATAAAAATGCAGTCAGTTAATATAATGTAAATGATGATGATAAAGACTAATTAATTACTTTAATTAATAAATTAGCGCCATTTTAGTTGTCTATTCGTTTTCTAGCCATTCCTGGAGAGATGTATGCGAGATGAATCTGTAGAGAATCACTCCCCGTGTCATTAGCATACGTTCAATTTTATTACAGGGCCGTAAATAATCGCCATAATGCTGGTATTGCGAATACGCTGTTTTTCAAATGCATCGGGTTCAATACCTGTATAGTTGTAGAACGTGATTAACTGTGAGTGAAATCGCTTACATTATCTCCTCATTGACCCAGTGACAGGTAACTAAGGCCGCTTACCGCTGCTAAGGGATTTTCTTGTATGAAGATGTAAGACTGTTTAATCTTGCACCTAATGCATCTAAATGGTGCCTGAAAAGAGGATACCCATTATACCTCATGCAACTTGTGTGATTAAATGGTGGATAGGTAGTTAAACTACTAAACGAGTTGTCGATCTCTAAACAACGGTCTTCATTTGTAATTGAGTGAAAATCGATTGGTCACCAAGTTGGACGCCAAGAAGAGTATACTCCTACAGTCTCTTTCCACAACACCATAATAAACAAAAGCCTAATTTGTAATGACAAAATTAACGCTTCACTTTTAGCTAAATACGATTTTAGTTAAATTTTGCAAAAAGTTAATCTTACCAGTTTTTTCATAATCCAAATGATACAAAAATGCCGAACTGAAACAGTTGTTACAAAATATGCAGCAACAACAATCTAGCCCATTAATAATGTTTATGATTTCATTAAATATTGAAATTTCAGTCCTCATATTAATAACTTCGCAGACTAATTTCAGCTGACAACGGCGTAGTTATTCTGACGGTGCAACACAACTTGATATGGGCAATAAAATCTGACAATACGATACACCATGACAATTACATGTGGAATAAACAGAACTGTAGCAGGCAGTTCGTTCATTTATTGTTTTGTTATAGTGTCTAATTATTTTTTATTTTAATATGAAAACAATATCGTCGCTTTTTTCGTTTTTTTTTTTTTATAGTAATATATACGGGGACCCAGTATATGAAATTTAAGGAATGTCTGCGTTTAGTAATTTAACCTAATGCGTAGTGTAAAACATAAATTAAAATTAAAGAAATATTTTTCTGGTTGTTTTCATTCATTCCGAATCATATGAAGAACCTAATCACAGGAAAATCCTTAAAAAAATATCTTTATGATAATTTCAGAAATTCTGATATCTGCCTAAATTAACAGTCTCCCTGCAACTTACACGACGTTTCACGAAATGTCGCGAACAGCATATGAGTTACGACGGGGAAGGGTGTCTCGGTGAGCAATTTGGGGTTGAGTCGGCAGCCAGTGTGCATGTGCAATGTGTTTGCAGTTCAAACCCGTGCCAAAATTGCCGTCTTTCCGCTAGATGGTCGCGAGCTCACGAAATGAGGTGCCGACACCGCAGTCCCGTAATCTCGGATTAGCAGAGGTTTAAATGGTAATTTTTAATATTAAGGGATTAAGTTTAGATGATAGTAGAATTATTTTTTAATGTTGGAGAGAGCATTTCTATGTTGGACGTGAGAAAAATTTCTTTGGATATTTGATGGATTGATCAATATCGAATTAAAACATTCGAAATTTCTATTCAAATTTAAGTACACCTGGGAATAAATAAGAGTGCAAGAATGTTTGACAAACCTAACCGCTACTGCGACAACATATTGTCAACAAAATATAAGTAATACATCAATTGTTTTCTGTATACAAGTAGACTCGCTATGAGAAAAAGGTATTTGAGGGTTTATATTTTAAGAGGGTCAAAGATACAGTATAAATATTTTAAACAGAGTTCAGCAAAAGACAAGGTTATTGCCACATCTCTAACTAAACATTGTGTCACTGGCCACATTATAAAATAGTCTTCGACAATGTCGTAGACCACATAGGCTTGATGGAGCTCATTTTAAATGACTAATTCACATATGTCGATACCTTTGCTAAAGAAATTTAAACTTTAAAGTCAGGGACTAAAACACAATTCAGCTTTAAAAATGTTTTAAGTGCCACATCAAAAACTGAGTTACTATGGCTGCCATCCAAATGTGATGCAATAACCTTTGATAGCACCAACTAGTAACATTTTGCCACATTATTGTGACGGTCAATTTAATACAAACAGCCTTATAAGGATGGGTAAATGTTTCTAACAGAAGTTTCCAATAAAAATGGTATTGACGATAAAATGGAATGGATCCAAGAAGGCAATGCTGGCTGCAGAACAATGGTATATTTAAGGTATAAGATGCTATCTTAAATACTCTTTGAACAACTATTAAATACAAATCAAAAATTTTGTTTAATAAGCGAGCAATGATTTTATTATTTTTTAATTAACTATAATTATTTCAGCCAGCTTTATGTTTTCTTGACCAGGCTTGAATATCCACCAATGGACATTTTCAACACTAGATTTATTATAAAAGAGCTTAAATGGAAGAATACTAATTCCTTGAAAGAAAACCGACAGAGGTCTTGGCTTTTTGTCATTCCAGACACTTTAGTAAGCATTTGTTAAGAAATAAATAAAGACACCAAGAAATATTATATAACAGGAATTAGCGCGAACATGCAGTATACATTTTAGGGTTTGACGTTTCGACCAAGCTACACCGGCTGTGATCGCAAGCAGTTTGCACTAAAAGATATATATGCATGTTACTATAACATGCAGCGCGATTTAAAAGTTGGTAAATAAAGAAAATTTCTCCTTAATAAAAGAGGTTCATGTCCTCAAAGCGAATTAGCTAGCAGTACTCTGTATCTAGGTTCTGAGTCCGTAAGTTACGGCGCCATCAGTCCCACGGTGGGTGTTTAAGCTGAGGCTGAACGTTCTGTTTGTGATGTTCCGCCGTCCAATTCGCGCTGCGATCGTAAAGATGCGGTCGACTCAGGCGCACGGCACGTGTGAGGCCATTAGATAAGAGATTGCAGTGAGAAAGTTGGGTGAGGGAAAAATTTCTACTTGTTTTTTCTAATACTGATCATAGATTTTTTATGTCAAAGATCTAGGACCCCGTTTCATTATTAAATGTTTACTTGGTTTATATAAAACTAACAATAGATTATTTTATTTAAACGACCTAGAACCCCCTAAATACAAAATTTTAAACATGTGTGTGTATTAGCTTTAGCTAAGAAGTGATGCTAACTTTCTGCAAGGTATTCCAATTTCTATCAGTAAAACAATTACGGTTCTGAGCAATAAAAGATACCACCAGTTCGGTTAAATATTTGTTTATACAGAACGTTAACCCAATGACTCCAGGGATCGTAATATTCCAGTGAAAAATATTACATGAAAAGTTTCCGATGGCATAAATAGACAACAACAATTTTCCCGTTACTCGCTGATTTCAGGACCACCATCTGAAAGATCAACCGCTTTGATTTGAAAACACCGCAAGTTTAATACGGTGTAATCCAATACTGCAATTGTTAAAGTGAAAATGACTCGAAAATAGACTTTGTCATTAAAGCAATAAGGTCTAACATGCAATCGCCTATTTTCAGGAGATGATTTGTGTCGTGGGATCCTTTACAAAAATTTCTGTTTAGCACGTGGTAATCGCTTTCTCGCACTTCCTTATATTGATACTTTAATTGTATTCGTAGTTTAGAACCACAGATAAAGGGATAGTGTATTAGATTTTTTTACTACACTAGCTGTCGTGGTCTCTTTCAAGTCACATTACTTGACTCGAGCATACGTAATGGTTCGTACCGAACCGATGTCTGAAGCAATATTCAAATGTGCTACTTTGCCTGAAAACCTGTAAATCTCTGCGAAGGTTCGTTTCAGGCTTTACACAAGCGGCTCGTTGGTCTAGTGGTAGGTATGATTCTCGCTTTGGGTGTGAGAGGTCCCGGGTTCAAATCCCGGACGAGCCCTATTTTGGACTGGTACTCGAGTATACCTACAGATTTTCGGGTCAATCAAAGTATGGAGGTATTTTATAACGTATGGAAGTGCTAATCCTTCGGATATAACGGTTTAAAATTAAAGTTTAGGAAAGAAGCTACGCTACAGTTCTTTTCGTTTTTTTTCTTGCCAATTTGTCCTATGCGACGACAGGGTTATTGCCATTGCCATTTTACACGGGCATATTTCATTTTCTCTGCCATAAATAAAGATCACAGAAATTGCGACAATCTTATAAAGACATAAAATAACTTTATTCATATATGCAGTTTATTTAAATACCTAACAAACATTTTCATATGCTAATATTAATACGTCAATAAATTTCAAAGCCCGTAGCCGGTATTTGACACAATTTTGAGTTATACACAAACAGCTAATGACCGCCAGTAATCTTACGATTTAGCAACAAAATAAGAAATTAATTTTAATTTTACTTAAATGCGTTCTATCTTTATATCGTGTATAATAAATAGTGTATAAATAATATTAAATCCGTAAAGTAAGAATAATGTTTCCTTGATGACGGTAAGAAAACATCGATGCTCAATATATTACAGCCTAATTACCAATACATTATGCTTATCGCTTGGTACGCGACCAACGAAAGAAGAATGTTTTATTTGACCTGTTGAAATGTATCCGGTATTTACATGTCTATTAATAAGATTAAACGAGGATTTAGTTCCACCTGTTTTTGGAACTAGTTTGTGAAAGGAACGAATGGCCGGCTCTTGTATTTAAAGGAGTTTTCGGTATTTTGTTGTTTATGATGTTGTATATTTGTATTTAGACTCGGTTTATTTATTAGGGCAACGTGTAAAAGGATTTAATGTAAGTTTGAAATAAGATGTGGGAGGAATTACTGGATAGAAGAATATTAAATCAGGTACCGTAACTAAAGTTAAGATGAATTAATTTACAGTGATTACAATTTATTTGTTTACATTGACGCTTTAAGCACTGGCTTTGTGGGACAAAATGTTCAAGATTATGCATATACATTGGCTGAAACGATATTTAAATTTTCCTAGTGCCATATATATCTAAACATTGTTACGAAAATACAAACAAGATTAAATCTTCAATAACAACGATAAAAATAAGGATCATGTAATCAAGATCCTTACCAATAACATAATATTCAAAAAATATAAACCTGTTATGATCAAAACACAACAAATGTCACCTGCCACAATATCAATGCACTCTCGATTTTATAAAATAAAAAGTAAAATTATAATAAGGGATGTGACGGTAACAAAACTCATGTTAGTTTTTATACGATATGTTATAATCGGATAGAATATAATAAATCGCTTCCTGCCGCACTATCGATATTAAATTCAATTTATCGGTAGATATAGATAAGTTTACTCGAGGCTTGGATAGAGATGTCTTCAAGCGAGGTAAGAGAATTGATTTCGTAGGGTCTATGTAAAGAGGAGTGAAAAAATGAAATGAAAACTGCTACGCAGATATAATAAAGCATCTTTTTCAGACAGAAATATTTTTTCATGTACTAACAAAACTTAAATTTTATTTAAAATTACTAAAATCCACAATTAAGTTTCTAAGGTAAATTTTAATCTCACTTTTAATTAGTCGTGCGTATGAGAAATTCTGCCATCAATGTTTGTTTTTGAAGAATGGCTAAATTCGGAGAACTTCGTTAGTTTTTCAAGACTTAGGTTTTAACATTGGTTTTCAACTGAAACTTATCCAACTTATACCTATATGATGTTACTTTGGATGAATTACTGTTCGTGGACTAGGCTCGGTGCCATGCGCAGAGGTCCTATCCTATTTAGATGGGTACGCTAGGCGGACTACTAACATTACAACTTTGACGCTGATAAAAACAAAACACAAGTCGGTCGATTATTGAAAACTGCATAACGCCACCGTATAATGAGTCAAACATACTTATGATTAGTCACCGGAAATGGATTTCAGTAGTAAGGATTCAACGCCTTAAACGGTAAAACCGAACCCTTATGACATCACCCCATGTCTTGATGCACATTGGAAATCAAATATTTAGTTTTTGAATCCTGTTATTCATATATGACCTTCCATGTTTGATATGTACCTTTTAAAATCTTTTGTCTAAACAACGTTGCGATTTTGATGTTGAGGTGTTATGTTTACCTAACTACCTGATGAAAAATTAATGCATTGTATTAATGCTTTACATTTTTATAAATGCAAATGATGTCATGTTTTGTTATTTCAACAATTTATGATTGTACTAATTAGACTTTAAATACTGAGAAATAAACTTCAGCTTGAAGTTTGTTCCATGAGTAGAATTTATAAAAAAAAAAAAAAAATCATAAACAGCCCTTCATAGCTCTTCGTCATTTGAAGAAGATACTGAGTGAGAGTATTTAAAAAAAAAGGCGATCAATTATGCAGTAGTTTTTAGGTTTGTTAACTGTACTATTTTTCTGTGAAAACACTTCACATTACATTTATTATTAAGTCTACCATGGCCAACGACGTCAAAACAAAGCAAACACTACACTTATAAAGTACTCATCAAAGTTTTAGTTTATGTAAATCCGCTAAAGAATCGATTTAAGGAAAATTTTAACGTTAACATTACAAACAGATGACGTCGCCAAGTTTCCAACATTTATAGCTTCCAAGAATGCTGAGCCCTTGAATGGAGTGAGGCCACACAAGCAATCAATAAAGACCATGCTTAAGCAAACCATTAGGTACTATATTAATTACTAGGTATGTTTATCAGACAAACGTAAAGGTTTTATTGAGCTTCCGACTCGATTATTGTTGTTAAGTTATATTGTGGGTTGAGTTGTAAGTACCCAATTAAGGTTTACTAAGAGTTGTTAGGTATTTGCGCGGAATTAACAGTTGATCGTCATCAGTTTGTGGTAATAAATGTATTATCTTTAGTTTTTTTATAGCCCTTACCTTATTCAATGAATTCTCACAGCAAGACAACGGTAACTGCTGTCGTAAGGAAAGATTTTCAGTTTGATTTTATCATGTAAAGTATAAATTCACTTTTCTAGGGTTAAAATTGAGTTTATACAGGATTTAATCAGAATACCACCCTAATCAAATAAACAAGCCGTTATATGATCAAAATACGCTTCAAATTCGATAACAGCATCGATACTCAACGATTGAAATCTGTTCCACAATTAATCTTACACTCGAATGTAACAGACCCTGTAATTTATGATAATATATCAATCTGAGGTTCCTTATTGGAGATCGTAATTAAAACATGACCCACTGTCACAGATATAGGTATCGATATACAGATCGCTTAAACCCTTTAATTGATCAAATCGAAACCTAATGTTATTATGCCTTCGTTCATTTTATCGATCGATATTATTAATCGCTTTATTTAATATAGATTAAAACTTTACCAGACATTTCTATACGTGTCTTATTGTTTATTAAAATAATGATCGTCAATACACACATACCAGCCTTTGGTGAATGAGTACACAGGATATACAATTTTTATTAAATAAATGTATACTGTAAAGCCATATATAAGCAAGAAGGTTTTCGAATTCCACAAATATAAATAATGACTGGTTAAGGTAACAAATCCATTTTTAAACCAATCTTACTCAGAAAGATAGTCCCAAAAAAAACATAAATGAAAATTAGTGCATATTTTTTTTCTATAGTAAGTCCTCACGGAGCCCTCCATCCCGTATCCATAAACTCTGTGATGTCTAGTCTTTGGCATATGTAGGACCACAGAAGCGACGTCGGTCTCAACGGCCCGAAGGCAGACAATATCGGCCTATATTGAATTATCGACTCGATAATAGGATCGCAAGAGTAATGCGTCTATAGTGTTCCAGCTACTTTAATTACCGCCGCTTTGAACTGGCTTGTTTATTAAACTTCTTATTAGATAAATGCTTTGAATTGTTTATTGTTTTTAGTAGATAAGCAATACTTTGTTTTTATGTTGTAGTCTGTTGGTTTTTGTAGAACATTATTTCATATACAAATTATTTTGTATATGTAATGTAGATTTAACTGCAATAGTTATTATAGGAAAGTATGACAACCCCAATCTAATTTTGCATCTAAATTCAGGTAAGAGAATACACAAGTTCCTAACATATGACAGCTACACAACATACTTAGTTTACTGTTTTAAATTACATTTTCGATATTCCGTTTAATTAAAAATATTTAATAGGCAAAATGTAAACCAATTTTTTATGTCCTGGAATCTATTTAATTAAAATAATATAAATAAATGCGTATCAATTAAGGCAATCAACAAATCTAAACAATATAAGTGACTTATGACGGCGTTAGAGAACGCTGGTAACCAGATAACAATCGATATGGCGCCCGGGGCGTCACCGACTGTCACCCAAATGAACGAGCACATTAAAATGAAACGCCTCAGAGTAATACGGACATAAATTAAATAGTCGTCCACGTCACTCAAGCCGCAGGACCTGAAGAAATACGCCCTGACGGAAGCCAGGTAGTTAAGATTCGAAACAAAAATATGCGATAACAACAGTTAAGATGTTACATTTTATTAGGAGCCAACAAAGCAACGCTAATTTACGTCCTTTTTGGGTCGTAAGATAAGGATAACAGTATTCACTTTACGATTCCGATCTCGAGGTGTCGTGAGAGTTCTCGGTAATGTTAACCACTCACGTTTTCTAAGACACATTTCCATACACAAACAGTACATAAAATTTCTTCACAGCAATCGCTCATCCTAAATTATTGCTGTAGGTCATACCACACGCGAATGTATTGCAATTCATTACGACACTAACGTTAGAAACCGATAGTTACAATACACAGTGGTTACAAGTAAATTACTCGGAGCACTCGTAATCTACGCCCAGGAGGCAAACAATAGAGCAATAAAGGTATATGCACCCGACGTCGGGAAAGCAACAAACGTATCGACAACATATAAATCAGAGACAACCTCGAGCGTTACGGCTTGAAGCGACCCAGAAATATATCAGGAGCGTTACATTCCAAACACAGGGACATAATTCAGTTTTCTGTTTCATAGAAATCGATCCCGTCACAAACTATCTGCACTTTGCACTATCTGTTTCATCTCTCCGCTGATTTATTTGCTGAAGTTTGACAAAGTATTAGCAACTTAATTTCCCGGTTCTGGTCCTTTTTTGGGACGTATAGCTGAGTAATTGATATTCTGCTTTGCTGATTTAATTTTACTAGTTTAATAAGTAATCCTCTGTTTGCGAAACAGGGTTGCTTAAGATTAAACATAACCCTTAAATGAGTTATGCTGTTATAATTTATGAGATATCTGAAAGAAGAACTTGAGATGCAAACATACTAAAAACATACGTTTTACGATCTGTAGTGAAGTAAACTACAACGAAATTAAGCGAAAATTCGACCACTATAAACGCTCGTCTGTCATAAACAGTAATAAACTTTTGGTACAATTATGAGAAGTAGTGGAAATTCCTCCACGAGACATTTCGTAAACGAGAGTAATCTTAAGGGCATCGGAGCAGGGAAATCAACTTGCATTGCTTCACAACATTAACAAATACAAGAGTTTTCATAAAAAAACTCGTTGATATTATCGGTTCACCTTTCTTTGTTTATGTAAATATGCGACACACTTATGAAATCACGTCATTATAATATTTAGGAGATAAACCGCATAGATTTCATACAAACTAACCATTTCAAAGCAACTTTAGAAATGGCGTCCTAACAACCTTCAAAAGATCTTTATTCAGAACGCTAAACTTAAAAGTTTTTTGATTTTACCTTCGAACACCACTTGTATCGTTTCTTCAACACTTGCATAAACAAAAAAATACAGCCGAATTGAGAACCTCCTCCTTTTTTGAAGTTGGTTGAAAACCTGCACGGAACACCCTTTGCTTCGAATATCTCCACCCTTAAAATTGAACTATACAGGGCGTTACTTAAACCTTTGCACGTTGGAGTACCAATACGACTGCGTCACTTAGAATCAGGAGCAACGCATGCAGTTGTCATAAGCACCCAATCTTCAGGTCAGATAGGATCACGCTCGCGTTCCGTATACGTGAGCCACCAATCTCACTATAATAAGACTTGTTCACATGAGAATCTTGATCTCACCTGGCTGGTAAGAATTTCGATGATTGACTTTCTTTGCTTTAGAGTCTTTTATCCACAATAGTAAATATAATTATAATATAAGAAGTGTCTGGGTGTAATTTGTCTATAATATGTATGAATTGAGTATGTTTATCAATTGTCTGGTTACCATATCACAAGCTCTGCTTAGTTTGGGTAACCGTGTGTACGTTGTCCCAGGATACTAAAAAAAGATTCTAATTACTTGATTTATGTAAAATTTTGCTGCTTTAAGGTAAAGGCATGGATCGCTCTTAGGATTTAAGTGGGAGCGAACGGGTAAATTAACAAAACAGCAAAAATAAAAACAAAAAGTTGGTTTATTCCAAAATATACACTTTTTTTTTGACAACACATTTCTGTTGTCGAAAAAATTAAATGGTACTAGACCATACTAAAAAAGAGAACGATGAAATATAACCAGTTCCGACAGAGCTAGGTTTATTAGTCAGTGAGAGTAGAATACAGTTTATTGAGTATTTAAATGAAAAAGTATTTAATCAAACGACATAGTGTATATAAGTACAGTACTTATATACATGAAGTTTTTTTACAATCATCATGGACAAATTATAAATATATAATTGTTTATTGCGATATGTAATGAAAAACTTACTGTAAACTCTTACAATATCTAAGAAACATTGAAGTTCAAGACAAACCTTATGGTACACAACTATGTTCCTAAACACACAAGAAATATAGCCTAATATGGTAAGTACTGCAGTACCTACTTATTTAATTATTTATACATTTATATGTTCTATATTATTATGACATAAATTTAAGTTACAAGTAGGTTATGTAGACACTAATGTATACCCATGAATTTATTAGAAAATTTGTATAGATCACCAAAATGCGTAGTGATTCCTAGTTCGAAATAAATTCAACAACTACTTACAACATCCTGGGAAAGCATTTACAAAAAAAAAATCCAATTAAAAAAACGCTAACGTTTAAATGTCATTGTTCTTAAAAAGAACACAACTTATAGTTTTAAATGTTATTAATAATCATATTTGTAGTCGAAGGAGGTCCCACTACTTTCTGAATTAGGTCTATGTCTCCAATTCCTTGAATTATTTCTATTATACCTGTCCCTGTTTATATTTTTATTAACATATTCGTCTTCGTCCTGTGCAAGGGGGGAACGTTTATTCGGCAAATATTTACCTGCCATGGGTTTAATGACAGTTTCTTTACCTAAATCAGGTGGTCGTGGGGTTATGTTCAGCAAATCAGCTATGTAGTTTTCTCGTTCGATCTGATACCCTCGAGCTTTTTCGAACCCTGAAACAAAATACTCAAACTTATGGTGTGACCTAAAATTTTCGCTCATTGCAATATTTTTTTAGTTTCTAATGAGACAGTTGCATAAAGTGATACAAAACATCTCAAATAAATTCCATCAGTCTTCGATACACCTTCATCATATCACCTTCCAGGCGTCGAAACTAACGGCGTGCGAATGGCCAGCTCTAGTAAAGTAATAAACAGTTCGCAGCAGTATTTATAGACAATAACTAACTCTTAATAGCGTCCTTGGCGGGCACCCCCAGGCGGTCGCGCATGTATCGACACACCATGTACCCGGTGCGGTTCAGCCCGTGAGTGCAGTGGACGCCAATCACCATCTCTGTAACAAAGTATTTCATTTAGATCTTCAGAATTTCGGGTTTAGTTCCTGGTGAAAAAGAATGTTGTCCAAAACCGTCATAAAATTTATTTTTACCTAACTAACCCTCAACTCAAAAACTATCAATTTAACCAGACTTAGTTAGTTAATACTTGTCTAAGTTGATTGATCTAACTAAAATAGAATAAAATGAAATTATTATAACCCAAAGTCAAAGTAACCTACTTTGTTTTATTTTTATAAAAGTGGACTTTCTCTAATCAGACAAATAAATCAACGACATTTAATATTCTGCTCCCATGTCAGAGTTATGTAATCAGAAACACATGGAATATTTTGTAGATAAAACAATTCATAACAACAAAAGTCAAACAGTAATGCAATCACGATCGATAGCCACTAAAGTGCACCGCGGAAAATAAACGAAAACCTCATGTTTGTGTCTTCAAAATCGCGCGGCAAACATCGGGCGGAGGTCGTTGACCCCCGCCCGCGCCCCCATTGCACCCCATCGCCGAGCGAGGGCGGTGCAGCGGGTGGCGCCGGGTGAAAGGAAGTCGTGGCCGCGGTTTGACACTTCCTCAGGAAGACCTTTGAAGTAGCAACCAAGATCTACCTTCACATCCTATACAATTGCACAAAGCGGCCTTTTACATTACTACGCTTAGATATTACTTTGAAATGCGAGTTGGAATTGTATTTACAAACATACCTAAAGTGAATTTACCTACGACAAACATTATGGTTCCTATTTAATCATCAGAATTCAAGACATGAGTTAAAATCATAAACCCTCGCAGCGTACGCAAGCATAATACAGACGTTACGACCTGACTTTGTCCGCTTCATATGCACCTCGTAAGTTCCTTAGCACGAGACAAAAAACGAGCAAAATCGTTATTGTCGATGCAAAGTTCCCACGCAGTGCGGCCAAGGAGTAATGCATTTGAGGCATTACACATGCAAATTCATGCCAAGTCAGAACAGACAAAAAAACAATTTCATTTAAAACAATCCATCAAGGCAAGCTTTTGCCAGCAACTTAATTAACGTGTGTACATGTTTTCAATTACAGAAACAAACAATACAATGATAATTACGAGAACTCACTCAGAGGTATCTCCAGCAGATAATATTTATGAGTATAAGATGTACGAAACAAACGGAGTTGTTTAAGACGAAGATAAACCAGATTTGTGTTTTCATTTTATGTTTTGGGAAAACAGTTCTCTATTATAATTACGATACACCTAACCTAGGCATCCTGGAATTGGTCAAGGAGAAAATGGCATAATAGTTCGAATTTTAAAATAGATTGGTATTTCGTAAATAAATAACCTATGTAAAAAAAATTGCCAACATACGTTTTTTCAACGATTACCTGCATGCTGACAACTAATACACTCCTAATAATCAAGTTGCTAACCTTTGCCAACATTTGAATACAGCTGCCGTTTCAGGTTCATAGAGTAGCATTTGGTGACGTTTCAAATGTCAATCAACTATTACGTTATGTCCCATCGATTCACATGCAAATTGCCACCGAACAATACAACAAGCCAATAGCCGACGTTACCACTTGTAAGTCACTTAGCATAGAAAGCGTATACTGCATTTGTAATGTAATAAACTTGATAGAAAATAAACAACACTGGTATTCTGTGAGAGCCCGAATAAACAGACAAAAGGTATCAAAAGAGGGCGTTACGTAATTATAATAACGATGCATTGATGAATATGATTATTGCGTAATATTGGGACCCACCGCAGCTTCAAATCTAAGAGATTCCACCAAGCAAACGGACCTAGTAGTAATTGTAAAATTCAACAGAATTAACAAGGTACACAATGCTAAAATGTTTCTGTATGCGAAACATGTTTGAACTTTAATATCTTTGTTAGTAATTGTTAGCGATACATTTTCTTTGACGTAAATCGCTACAACCATTCCAACTGTACGTAAACACAAGTAAATAAAAGTCATGCGTGTGTTTTTAAGTGATAAGTGCCTATAGAAATCACTGAATAAAACTATTTAAAAAAAGACACCGCGTGCAATTATAGTAAAATTATACATACTCGTAGTTATGCTGAGTGAACAATTTTGTGCGAGTAGTTAAATACTGCTCTTAAGTGAGACGAAATAGAGTGCGCATCATGTCGCATATCGATTGTCGACAATCTATGCATTGTGAACAAAACGACTCGATATCGATACGCGATAGTTCGCCTACGCGCGACCCCCTTACATCGTAATCGGCTTATTAGGATTTTACCACACGCATCCATGTGACTGCGGTGAGTTAACAATGTTACGATGTCGACCTAGGTATCGCTTTATTGTTATATCTTATTACATCTCTATTAGAAATTGCAATGAATTATACTGTACCGAATATTTAAGTGCAAAAGGTATATGTAAAGCTGGAAATTGAGTATTATACTATCAAAAATACTAATTAGCATGATATTTAAAGGTAGATTTATCACAAAATCGTTACGCAAGCAACGAAGCGCAAGCATCTCTACCGTCTACCCAGTCGATAAACTACTACCCGTGGCAGTGACTAACTTAGCTATAAACTCGCTAATAGACACTTACAAATCTTGATAAGCAAATAAACTTATGTTATAACTATGCTATTACAGATATAAATAGTAAAACAAACCAAAACCGCCGCGGGACGCTATTAATGCTGCCTTCATGTGAGACGCCACTTTACACAAACAACATTTTTCGGACGATAAAGGCCTTATTACGTATTAATACATTGATATTTTTATGATAACAGTTTATGAAGTTACGAAGTTTAAGGTGGAGGTTGAGAGATAGCGACGAGCGGGTTCGCTGTCCGCTCTTACATAATGTACTAAAGGGGGCTGTGTTGATGTTTTAATTTTTCTTAGAGAATGCTGTAAAGGTTCAGCCTGATCCAAGACGCTTGTATTGGAGCCTTATCCCATAAACCGTATTTAAGAACTTGTTGTGTGTTGCCACATAGTCCGCGGCGCCGCGCGTGGGCAGTGATGTGATGATCAGATGACTGATTACGTATTTAAGAATATTAATTGTCGCAATGACTCTACATTCTTTCGCTAGGTATTTTTATTGAACACGAACGGAAGAAATACCGGAAAATTAAAGTATTTCGTGATCGAATGGCTGTCGTGAATGACATGCTGTAACATGCTGTACAGTGAAAATTACAGTTTAAAGTCAAAGGACAAAGACAAATCGGCGCCGTCATAAAATAAACATATTTATACTTAACAAAGAGTAGTAAAACTTTTATGAAAATATATTATTATTAATAAATTTTATTTGCATGTGTCCATATCCCGAGAGTAAGACGAAGAATGGACGGTAACAAAACCATAATCAAACCTACTGGCAACAAATTCTCTTAAAGCAATCACTAATTATACTCAAAGAAAGGAGCGGCATGGCAAAGCACAGAAGACAAACAATAGCTACTAACAAAATATGAAATATTTCTAAGACAATGCAAAGCTATCGAATGTAGATAAACCACAAAGAAGACAATCCACCGGAATTTCTCAAAGCGAATAAATACACATAAAATACCTTGAGAAATATTTAAAAGGAACACAATAAGTTACAAAATAACTACCGCAATATATTATGAGCAACTGTTAGAGTACGTTATCACTCCGCAAATAGACGGACAAACAGATTCCTCAGCAACATTTGTCACAGCGACTGGTTGTACCAAAAGTGCAACTTTGTCTGCAACTATCTCGGGTAAGTAAACTGCTTGAAGCGCAGCTATATATCTAGCTCCCATATCACCAAAGTTCGGGAACTTAGTTTTGGACCGACTCATTTTTACGTGACGTCCTCCCAATTGTATAAAAATAAAGCGTATCTTATCGGTTGGCGATTCTTTCTACAGAAGACGTATTCTACAAAATTAATCAAGAATAGATTAAAACATTTCTAATTGAACGGAACTTTTTAATATTTCAAACAAGTCACCTTTTCACGGATACACGGATTATAATTATATAAATTCATTAGACAAGAAACTATGTCTAATCAACAACTAAGAAGTTAAAATACTTTGTTTCGTGTAACCTGTACCCAAACACCTTGAGATCATAAAAAGTCTTCCCTTATCATTAAAAACATTAAAAATTGAAAGTCATCTAGGTCCATAGTAAGAAACATCAATCAAGCAATGCGACATTGGGACATCTGCAAACCTGTCAAATAACTTCTTATAAAACATTTACAACACTGATTTTTTATAACATATTTCAGTCGATACATTTATTACAAACATCTATAAAAGTATTAAGAACATTAGTTTTTAATTCGAGCTGAGAAATATAGTTTATGCATAACGATGTAAATGTGATGTATAAACTGATAACAATGTTTCTGTTGCTCAATAACATAGGTACATTATTAACAGAAAAACAAAGCTACCTAAGGTGAAAAATATGACGATTTTAACATACTCTGAGTATCAATGGTGCTATTTCCTATTATAAAGACATAATCTTTTGACTTTTCAACAATGTAAACTTTTTGTCGTATACTCAATTGAGAAAACAGATCAAACCACACGGATCAGCTTACATTCTTAAAGATTCTGGCGCCAGCCTTAGCAAACCAGTATAATATACATCTCACTCAATATACTTAGCGACACCGATAACCGGCCATTACCAATGAAAACGCCGACAGATAGTCGCATGCTCACAATTAATTGAAACTGCCCACGTAATCTAATAAAAGCTAGTTTTTGTGATCAAGACAAACAAGGGCGCCCATTCGTAATTAGAACTTAATGAACATTCGGAATATTGAGTTCGGCACCGTGAGAAGTCCGTCGATAACTAAGATTTGTGTCACTGTAATTAAAAGCGTGGCTGCCGATAAACTGGACGTGCGGACCAAACCTACTAGTTTTGACTATTAGTTAACCAAAGACTGAGGAGCTCTGCCGTAGTTCGAGTCTCTTACTACACAAGGTGAAACAGACGCCACCAAGATAGGAATATGAGTTCTACAATAATTGAACGCGTCACACATTCCTCGTTAAAATCGAAGCGGTCTTTAATTGAAATCGTATGTTGTGTCGAACGTCACTGATAAGGCTATTCAGATGACGTCGTGACGTAACTGACCGGTGCAGGTGATGCAAATTGAGATTAAATTTAATTTGGTTTTAATAAATTGATGCATATTGCTCGATAAGGTTGTATTGGTTTTACAGAACATGTAATAACAGCAACAGTGTATAACGTTATTACCTGATAATATAATTTACGAGTGGTATAAATTCCATAGTGTCAGCATAGGTCATTTTCAAATTAGAATGTCTTAAGTCGACAAATGGGAATAGAGCTTCCAATGGTTAACATTTTATAGCCGCATTCTAAACAATGTCTTGATAGCCTCGACATAAATGGCCACGTTTTATCTTAAGAACTTACTCTAAACGCTAATCTTAGTGAAATAAAGACAGGACACGTTGTTGCGTGGCCTCGCTATCACTTACGACCGTGCAAATGTTAATAAAACACTAATTTCCTAAATGCATTAATAATATGAGATGACAAGTGGTAACCTGCCATTATATTAATATGAAAATTGATGTATGGGCGCTTTTAGGATTGATTTTAAATCGCCTATAGAATGATAAATAATTACATAGGCATTCAAATTTTAATAGGACTTAAATTGGTTGCTAATTTTAATCAATTACTTATGCAAGTTGAGGAATAACTTGATATTAATATACATGACCACATTAATTTGTTTGTACTATCTCTTTATTTGAGCTAAATTATATTGCGCGTAAATAATCTTAATATTACTGACGGGTATATTAGCTATAGCGAATTTTATAACCGCCATAACAATAAGATCTTAAACAGAAGAAAACTTTTAGAACCAATCATATAAGTCTTTTAATCTACCCCGCTTTTCCTAGAGCAATACAATTAAGCAGCGTACATTAACACCTCAGTAAAACATTTTCACCCACGCGAAATGAGAGTACTTGTAGCCGTGGACTTTAACCTACATCAGCGTTTACATTTTACAGTACTCGAGCCAACAACACACCCAATTGTGAGCGTCTCGTATTTAGATTGAATGTATGAACGGATCTTACCTGCGGTCGACAAACCGAGACGAGCTCTCTGTACTTGCATGGCCACTAAAGAGAAAACCGCAACAGCAATATAAGTCCGCACACACAAACCGTCATTAACAACGGCCCAAAAATAATCAAGCACGCTAACGTGTCGTGCAAACAGAAATTTGACTCACCGCAGTCTTTTCCCAGAAACTCGTCAACAGTATCCATAAATCTGGAAAAAAACAAAGCTAATTTAATAATTAAATCAAACATCCTATAAGCAATGTTTGGGAATATGCGCCATTCAAGTTTCTTGATAACCTGTCATAAGGCAATACACATTCTTCAATAAATACGTAAAGTTAATCAGGGGTATAGTTTGTTATTTCGTTTGATTATATTACTACGTATCTACATAGTTTTATTCACAGATGTATCCATTACTCAAGCGTAGCTAAATGCATGCTACGCTACGCACAACACATTGTGACGATAAATAAAATTACGTTGGGAACTGTAACGTAAATCTACATTCCAGAACATTAAAGTAGTTCCTAATACAATAAACTATCTATAAAAAGTTAAAGACGATGTAAAGTGATACGTAGCAACAGTTATTCCACCATAAAACATTTAATTGAATTTCACAAAAATACAGAATCTACGGCACCCGTCAAAAACAAGATGAAATATTATCATGTATCGATCGCAGCGTGTCGCCATACTTTAATCGATTTTTTTACACCTAAAACCGCACGATCAGTGGGCGTTCGGAATTACAAGGCGTTTCTGCCGACCGGACTGCTATCTCGCTCTATTTGGTGAAATATGTTTGTTTTCATCATAACAAATGTCTTTTAATATTTGCTACGGAGGGGCGCCGACAAACCCCAACTTGGCATTATTGGAATGTTTTCTTAAATAACTTGCAAGGGTGGTCTAGTGTTGATGTTGCGGATGACAATTTTCTTTTCACAAAATACATTATGTGAATCGAAAAGAAGAAGTTTTTACAAAAAGGATCTGAATACAACCGAGGGTCGTGGTGATTAAGTCTTGTCATGCAAAATCGCGAGCGTTTACTAAGCGCCATCATCTTCTAATTATTCTAGAAACTCCCCTCGAGCGACACGGGAGGCGACTGCGGCGCCGCCACTAGTTACATTCAAACGAAATTTACAATTCCGTTTATCATCACCGTCAATATTAACATCTAAAACGGTGCAAACGAGCTCTTCATTTAGCACGTAGATGAGTTATTGGAACTGCGGTGAATGGCTGCTTCACAAATATTTTATGACAAGAAATGACTACATGCTATCGGTGTTTTCATAATCGTAAAAGGTTCTACGACAGGAAAAATAAACATCTACTTTAGTTGCTAAAATAGCGAAGTTCCAAGTAAAATAATGACCCATGAAACAGTAATAAAAACCATCGCAGTTAAAACTCAAATAGAGGTATGTTAACAAGTAGATTCCATGGAATTTAATCTGTACTCCAATAACATTTACAAATTAAACTAGCCGCGACGAGTGGCGCCATAAGGTAAACACTATAATTGTGTATTAAGTCACGATTCAAAGAATATCAAGGTCCTTAAATATGTGAAATTTGTTTAAGGCATATTTCGATACTCTAAGTCAACTTTGAGGTCAACTTGGCCAACAATAAATGAGCTTTATGTGAACACGACAACTAAGCAGGATCTCAATACGATACATTGTTTACTCCTATTTCTTTTTTACGATTCCTGTCCTCCTTTCTGAAGAGGTTTTACCATACTAATCACGCGGACCGTAGTCAAGGGCGAGATATGGTAGATTATGGTAGTAAGTACAAACTACACTAGTTTGTGACATGGATTGGATGATATGGTGAAGAATTTGCTAGTAAGACTAATAAGATTTCTTAAAGGTCAACCGTGTACCGTTTTATTTAAAATGTTGAATAAAAAATGCATAGGTATTTTGTGATGTGTGTCAGGATTTTGATATCTAAAGTCGTTTAAATATTGTTAAATTTACATAGAAATAGCACCAATGACAAATTTATTACAAATAAAGATAATTATGAGATAATTTTAAGCTTATCGTAATCCTTATTAATCCTATAATGGCACGTCATTTATTATTTATGCTTACATTTTAAAGAACAAACTTATGTTAACGACAAAACACGAAATGGACTACAAATAGCTACAATTAATCAAAGGCAAGGTCGACATGCTCATTGAACGACTTCAAAGCTACACATTGTAACATACAAACTTTCTAAGCATTTCCTGAGCAACGCGGACGTCATTATTTAAAATCTGTCAAAATTGTGTATTTTATTACTCAGGCGGCAGATCGAAGCAACGTGAATTACATGCTTTCTTATTTAATATTAGTAGCGTCTTGCGTTTGTGAGATAATTTATATCTAGCGGCGTTATCTGTACGGTGAGATCGCTCCCGAGTTATAATCCGGGTATTTTTCATGGCACACCGGCCGCGGTGGGACTGCCGTGCCCCTGCGTTATTGGAAAATTTATGTAACTACCAGGACGCATCGCTGCAATTATTATTGCCTCTCCGACACCAGAACATTCGACATCACTAGCCCCCACCGGCTCCGTGCGTTTCTCACGCGCTCTACCGTATTGTTTGCCAATCACATAATCAGCTAAAATTAAAATGCATTAAATGCTAATTGATAAATTGACATAAATATGCTAATCTCACGGATTACATTGATTAATCTCCTGATGAAATCAGTTTGCTACCTGCTCGAAGTAAATATAAATTCAAAAATAATCAATAATCAGCAGATTTAATGTAAAAGTTCATAAGCTTTAAAATTTTGTAGTCCATAAAATGTCAAATTTACAAGACCATTACACGAGTTTGACGACATACGACCATAAAATATGCGTATAAACTGTGTAATAATTTTATTGCGAATTAATAACGACGTTTATTATAATTTCAACATTTCCAAACTTGTTCCTGGTTTATTGTCATTGTAGTGACAGTCGGTCCCAAGATCAACATAAAATCTCTTCCGGAATGTAATTTATTGCAGCCTATAAAACATCTCTTATATAACATTTTAATTTATAGTAAATTCCATCAAGTAATCCAGTTACTGCACAGAATAGAAAATGACAAACATGCTTTCACAAGACAGCGGACCTCACATAGGCGACGCGAGCGCATCCATCATGGTAGGAGCGTACATGTCGTTATGTGTCGGTACCCAACAAGCGCCGAAAGTGCCCCAAACCGAGATAATAGGCGACATTTTGATACAACGCGAGATAAGGACCAAGGAGGTTCTCATGCGATCCAGGGCGTCCTCACATGTTGGAACAACGTTGAAAAACAACAGGCCAGAGGTCAGACGTGGATTATATACAAGCAGAAAATATGCATCCGGTGACAAATGAAACAGGACCCAAGAAGTGTAGACCTGGATCTCGCTATAAATAGGAGAATAATTGAGAGATTTGTAGGTTCATTATGTAGGTACAGTGAGGACAGTAAGGTCATGTCGATCATTAATATTACAAAGTTATTAAACGTGGTAAATGAAGACACGAAGGACTACGAGACTATCAAAAGTATTTTAATGATTTAACATAAAATAAATGAAGCTTTAGTGTTGTGTGTAGTTTGAATATAATTTATGTTGTAGTAGTATAGGCGCACGTCATCAGGTTCGTGTTTACGGCGTGCAAACTGCGCGAGCGTCGGTGGCAGACTGCCGTCGCTAAATAATTACCGAGTGATGCATCGCCTTGATCCGAGATGCGCACGCGATCCTGTTTTCTTAATTCCCTAACAAGTTGGCTGTCGCTTAGATAATGTATGGTTATATAAGTTGTTTCATATTTTTGAAACGTTACAGTAACGATTATTTAAATTGTAACTATCTCAATTAATAAATTGCACGTTTACGACGAAGCACTTGAGTTATCGACAAGTGGTAATAACACCTCTAGGGTGAACTACAAACAGGACTGAACACTAAAGCTTAGAGGATTACTTGTTATTAGTGGCGATGACATGAAGCTCTGTGCCTAGAAACCGATAAACTGCATTTACGGATACCTTGCATTAAACTAAAGGTAAAATTAAGTTTAACATGCAATGATGATCCTTATAGATGTTCGTATTTATCAGAGCTTTTTTTAAATAAAAAATATATATTATAATACATAAAAATAATGTTTTCAGATCCTGAAATTATCATCATTATCTAATGTATTATTCGAATGTTAGATGGGACTTTCGCAATTTAGAACTTAATGAATAAAGTTTAGTCACAATACATTTCAAATAGCTACATTGAAATAGTTTTGCTTACATATTCCCACATTCAATATCCGTACTATATTAGTAAAAGTTACTATGAAATTATTTAATAGCTATGAATATCAATGTACTATAAAAGACTATAAAAATCTGGAAAGTTAAAAGGAAAGTTTATAAAGAGATTGGGTTAATAATTTAGAGTCGGTTTATATTGACAGTTTTATTAGATATGCGTGATAGGAATAAGTACAAATCAATGTCACCAATTTTACAGATCATTTAATACTATAATTACTAAGAGAAGAATATAAATTGTAGATACTATACAAGATATAGACATTTATTGATATTTATTATAAGTAAAAAGAGAGTAAAAATACAAAATAAATAAATGTGACGGTTGTGAGACAACCTGATTGTATTTAGAATAAATGTATTTTCAGAAGGTTTTAAACGGCATTTAAAACTCTAATCTTATACAAATAATGTTAAAGGTTACTCATAAATACGTAAATTGGATGCTCAAAATGGTGTGCAGATATTTAATTTAATATTTCGCACAAAATCCAATTGATTATTTGATACATATAATATTAATGTTAATCTTATGAGCGTCTCAAAATCGGCCATAACGAAATCATTTAAATGGTGATGCTATACTAAAAAAATCGTTTTATTAGGTTATCGCGAGGTTAGGTGTTACCTGGGGTTTGATTGCCCATTGATAATGACTGTAAATTTTGTTACTTATTTAGGAGTCAACGTGGTATGAACCTTATTACTGTAATAGTCAATAGTGCGATGCCGGGCGAATTTTTTTTATAGCAGTACGAAAGGAGTGGTGTATTTATGTGATCCTTAAGATATAGGTACATTACTTACTCTTGTACTTAGTTTAGTTAGAAGCTATAATATTTTATTATTATGTTGGTAGTTTTCGGTGTATATTTATAGCAAAACTGTCTGAAAATTTTACGGGCACAATAGAGGAGCTGTAATACCGAAAGCATTAGTCACACTATTGTCCAGGGACTTGAATGTAGGGTTGTCATCTGTCTTTCTAAATCTGGAGACCATCCAACTTATATTAAAGACATCGTTTTTTGAAAGTTGATGAGTTTTATATCTTAAATCATTAACTTACCATTCAAATCTGTTTAACCTTAAAAACATTTTTTCTTCAGAACCTGTAAGGTTTAACGTTTCATCAGTGTTTTTGAAAATCTTTTAATATGTTACATACATTTTTAACATGAAGGTGTTAAAACAAACATCTTTAAGTAGAAATTTTTTTTTGTCTATTTAAAGTTGCTTATAAAAGATGAATTTATTCAAAATAAATAATTATATACATGTTTAATCACTAGTATAATTTTAGTAATGACATCCCTAACCAAATCCAATTGATCACAAGGGAGTGATTGTCGAAAATATTGCCATTCAATCAGTACAAAAGCCATGACACCCCATTCTTGGTAATGTTTACGTCGGGAAAGTTTCAGAATAGCTCCCAGAGTACCTTCGTATATTTCAGACACTGAATAAAGGTGTGTTCTTAAAGCCAACAATATGTTGATGTATTTGGAAATGATAATTTTCTCTTTGGTCATAATTAATTTAACTACTTATCGGAACTTAAATCGCCAAGCCCTACTAATGCTTTCATAGAAAATGAATAAGGATAACTTCTTCAAGAAATCTGTGTCCTAAACAAATTATAAAATTAAGGCAGAACATCTTTCATAGAAAATATATTAGTATATACGGAATGATGATGTTCTTGTAATGTGAGGCGAATTGGCTAATTATGTTCTGTAAGATTTTTAATTTGTATACCTATTTATTTTATAGAACTATAAATTACCTTTATAATTTTACACTATATTATGTTCCCGTTATTGTTTTTTATATATTCTACTTTCTTATGAATGTGACATTCATAAAACCGACCGTGTACACAAGTATTTTCAAAACATAAACCACAAGGATCTCACAAAGAGAATCCATTAATGTGACAACATTATTGTTACAATAAATCGTATTACTTACAAGTTGCTGAAACTTACTAGAAGTCTCAACAACTAAAGTTCTAGCACATTCTACAAGATTTATTTTGACAGATCTGTATTAAAAACCGAATATAATTTTGGTCGAATAAGATTATTTTCATCTCTATTTTAATTGTCTTAATTCTAAAGACCGGCTTGGTGGGAGGTGGCTCCAGCCAGAAGAGCCTTGAGCAAATTGGGGGAGGCCTTTGCCGAGCAGTGGCACAAACAAAAAGTGATAAAAAAATGTTTTTTTAGATTATTCGGTATCACACAGACTTTCAATAACTGTATGTTTCGTATTTTTTTAAGTCCGGGTTAATTCCTCAATAACCAAAACCTCGTATCTCCGACACACAGATATAAAATTGCGACTTAAGTTCCTTTAAACACAAAATTCTCGAGCTATAAGACGTTATGCAAATCCGTATACATAAAGCGAGATTACACAATACGGGTCTATTTTTAAAGTTGTGACATAATCGACAATATTTGTACACAAAGTAAAGGACGACTAAAATACTTTGGACGGTTTCACGTCTCGCGAAACACGCAACGGACTGGAAACGTAAACCGTATCTGTAACGTAGATACAGAGAGGTTACCCTATACTTTTACAAACAAATATTCGTTTTATTTGAGGATCTTTTGTACTGCAAGTTATTTTATAATAAAATAAATTTTGATATATTTTTGTATTGAGCTTTAGAAATGAAGATACATAGGTAAAACGAAAATAACTAAGGAATTTGTTCGTTTTTTTTTTTTATATTGTGATGTTTTCTTATTGATACCTCATTAGATTTGTCTAGACCAAAAGCTTTCAAAATCGAATTAAGCACGGATGTTATAAATTTATTTATATCCACTGGTGAAGGTGTTACTTTTTGCAGTACATAATTTATAGTTCAACTATTTAGATTTTATTTCATTAGATTCATTTGAGTAACTAATGTGTCTAGGAAAACCTATCTAACGAATCATACTTTTCGGATCCATTAAGCAACACACATTCAGACTTGCGCATTATTCTTGAATACTGAATATAATGAAAACAGAATACCTATCGATACAGTGAACACTAGAGAACATTAACAACAACAGTGAAAATTAAAGCAAATATTCAAATTAGAAACATATTGGGCGAGCAAGCACAGCTCGCAACAGTCATACTAGTTACCATAACACTGAGTCACACATTACGTCCTGTACTCGTAAAACTATCCTAATTACCAGTGAATCAGTTGGCTTAACGTTCCTAACTCGACAATAGTCGCGATTATGTACCGCTTCTGAGAACACAGCCTCCTTTGTGGTCTAGCCGAGATGCCGCCGGCAATACAATACGATGATTAAATTGGAACTAACTGGTCATTATTATTTTAATGTCGATGATATTGAGCCGTTTCTGTACGAAGTATCGTTTGTGTTAACCACAGTTATTATTACAGCTTAATCTTTGTTCGAGAATTTTGTTTGACAAACAAGTTTAAGGGCGTTTTACTTTCTGTTTGTTGTATCATGGCTGTGTAAATGGAAAGCAATGCTGCAATGGTTTGAGAACGGCGAGATAATAACGCTGTGGATCTAGCAATAACTTGATTATTAATGGAAATTGTATTGGGATGTAGGATGAAGATCCTAGTTCTTTATCTATTTAGGTTTAATGAGAAATGCAAATGTTTTAGCTTCCTATTACAACTTTATCTAAAATAGCCATTTACATTTTCGCGTCTGATTCTTTAATTTAGTATTTTTTCTGGACCTGAGTACCTATCTGTAAAAGAAAACATGAAAGCTTTTAGCGCCGGCAAATTTACGTCTATTAAAAATTAAAATAAATATTTTACAGATGCAAATATAAGAACACCGACCATTAATGTTCACAAATTAGTATAAATAGTAATAAAACCGCAAAGCACGATTCGTCACCAATTAAAGATGTGGGATGTGCAAATTAATTAGCGGGCTCATTAGAGACGGCGCCAATGACACATCAAACTACCGTATTATGTTCGTTTTACTCATAATTCGGTCATACATCTGAATAACATATTAATTAATATCACACATATCCTAGAAAGCGTTATAATCATTTTAATTCCTGTAAATTTGTCTGTGTAATGATTGTCGTATGTACAATTGTGAATAATTAATGCAAAGGATTATAAACGATGAGATCATTTTTATGATTGTAATCATATTTTTTGTTGGAATTACGGTCTCTGAATTAAATATATGAAATGATTCACTGTATTTGGTCATACTGTAGCATGTGGGTACCTTTAAAATAGATTACGTAATGCTAAACAAGAATTTTCCTTAAAACATGCCGTTAAAGGAATATCCTTTAAACTCCGTTTTTACATACAGTACTCTTATTTTAATAGACAGCATTAAAACAATATTATAAGATCAATTAACCCGGCCTTAAGTATTTATTAACTGAAGAAAAAAACAACTACTAACATGAATATTATCGTATGTACTATCAAAACACTCAATTTTCCGTTGCGTTCATTTGTTTAGTATCGTATAATGAACATTGTAATCTACAAAATGTCGCTCAAATACATCAAACTTGTCATCATTACTGAGTCGAGACCAGAAAATAATTACTTGTATTAAAACAAGGGCACGTTCTAATCAAATCATGTACAGGGTTTCGTAAGCGTTTAATTAACTCGCTGAGTACGATGCAACCAAGAACTTTCGTAACAACTCGTACCACTGATAAAAGTAGATATAATAACAGGACAACTATATAATAATACATACAATGTCTCAATTACACCCAGCCTGTGTGGTCCAAATGATTATACACACTCTGTAATAAAGAATACTACAACATTGACGATATTTAGATCGGCTATTACGCTCAAGCAACTTGTAATAGACAAGTTATTAGCATTATTATGGACATTATAGAAAATCGGCAATTCGTTTCATCATTCTATAGAATTTATGTTATTATAGTTAAGCAAGTTATGAATAGCGTAATAAATATGAAAGTTAATATTGATATAGGGGGAAAGATTGTTTGTTGGAACGCCAGGTGTAATTGGCGCTGCAATAGGCTTTGATACACTCCATTTAAACAAAACGGGGACGTTAAGACAACAAGTGTAGGATTTATGTTATTGGTTAACATTTCTATTTTATCAACCACTATTAATAAAACTTTCACTAAAGTATCAAACAATAAAAATGCTACTTGTAATAAAAATACTACTTATGATGAAAACTATAAAGTGCGCGGTAATTATATCTGTCGTAGATGATCAAAACACCAATAATTCAACGTTCAACACCACATTATCGTCGGACGGTTAGAGAAAAATAACCGTTCACAGTGTTAGTAGAATGGGTTAGTGACAGTAAATTTGGACAATGGCTGGCGGTCTCTATATTTATGTGTTTGTTATCACGCTCGGAAGTCTCCTATCTTACTCTGATTTACACTGGCCTCTTACTAGACAAACAGTCAACAACGTGAGAATTTACTTTTAACACCTTTAGTGCGATAAACGAGTTCACAGCTCGTAGGATACGGACGTAAGTGAACTTATTTTATTGAACAATCATTAAGTAAGAGGGTATCGTTTCAAGAAATCGCCATTTAGAAGTATCTTTATTACTTATCGCATGGGTGTGGTATAGGTAAGCTTTTTTTATATTATGTAGACGTATTTATAATGTACAATGGTTGATGTCACAACACTCGATGCCTATAGACGCCAGGTCCAAAGTCAAAGTAACATTCCATCGGTTTTTTCGACACAAGTGTGATTGAATAGACTAAAAATATAAAAGTGACTTAATGCTAAATTGTCTCGTTATAAGTCTCAATCATGCGCTAATATAATCACAAACAAAAAACAAAGACTCAGAAGCGGATTTAACAAGTGTGCATGACATAGAATCTGATGTATCAATATTGGACCAAGCGATGACTTGAACCCGTGGGCTTAGCTATATCTCACGTTACAACGTGTTCATTCAGAAAACATTCGAAATAGATTTAATCAAACTGTAAAATAATCACTCGGTAAAAGAATAGATTCCGGAAAATAGGCTCATAATGTCCAAAGAACTAGAACAAATCGGTAACAGCGAATAAATCGTGAAGACAACGAAGCCCTTAAAAGCTGAGCAGTAAAAATCTATTAAACTGACAATCGTTACCACCAGCGGTGTTCACAATTTATAGACGGGGTGATATGTACACGAACGGGTTTGTAATGACGACATGATTGTCGACATTCAACATGGAAAACAAGTAAAAATACAGCCGTGATAAATGAACCGAGAGCAAGCACGCGAGCAAGCATCATTACCGGCGCTCGGCAGATCATCTTCGTTGAGTAAAAGGTCGGATAAATGAAGGTCTTATGACAATATATTTATCCTCACTTCATCATAATAATAGAACGCCATTTTATTTCTCGACTTTGTCGCTGGAGTTACCTGTCTAGACTAAATTGCAGTGTGATGTAATTTATGGTGAATTTTTTAAGCGGTGGAAACGAATTCCTTTTTATTTTCTAACGTTTACATTTTGATGGGATTTACAGCAAGGATATTAATATTCAGACCATTTTTTTAAATAATATTTTATTGTATTATTACTATTCTATAATTCTATAGTAATATAAGATTTAGCTACCCTTAGCTTTTTACAAGGAAATAAATCATTTTCTTCAATTACCATTCTGTTGGTCTTTTTAAGAACCGAAGTGTCCTATTCTCAAATCTTATAGACCTGTCATTAAGTGGACGTACCTTAAAGTTAAGATTGGAGGTAGCTATACGGGTGGCGCATTTGTCTAACGTTAACAGGCTAACAGATGCGAGGTCCCGTACCATGATAACAGGGGCAAACTATCTTCGAAATGCCGATGGTTATTTATGCCGATGACAGCCGACGATGGGGCGCAGCGACGAACAAAAGACCAGACAAATGACCGAGATAATCTTAAGTTAAAGCTGAGCAAATCATTTTATAAATTGATTTGTTGTGTGATATATGCCCAGTTTATACAGAGTAAATGGCTTTGTTTTCTTAAGCAAACATACCTAATTTATTACCACTTATGAACCTCTATCAGCAACTATTATTTCTTTACGACAATTAGACTACCGGACATTACTCGGTGCGTTTGTTTATTACCACGATAATCTGGCATCAAAATTAGATTTATTACCTTGACTGTTAAGAACAGCATTCTTCGACATGTCACCATTAAACATAAAGAATTAATAAGTAGAGGCATTAAGATATTAAGTATTTTAATAAAGATATCAATTAACAGAAATTCTGTAATATGACTGTAGTGTAATATGACGATAGTGTCAAAGTTTACGACATAATAAAACACCGTGTGTTTTAGTTGCAGGGGGACAACTGCTACACGTGAGCCGACACGCATCGTTGCAGCGACAAATGCCTTTCAAATTCCGAAAGGCATCGGATCCCGCGTGGGCGGCAGACGCCATCGACAC
Organism: Autographa gamma; assembly: GCA_905146925.1. Lineage (NCBI taxonomy): Eukaryota > Metazoa > Arthropoda > Insecta > Lepidoptera > Noctuidae > Autographa > Autographa gamma. The sequence continues at coordinate 8,554,413 of LR989858.1, forward strand.
AAGCGCTAGATGTGACCAAGTTCAATTGAATACGAGAATAGGTACCTCTACTGGCACCGGTCGGGTCGACGGCGGCCCTTAGGCGCGCGCGCCGCACCGCCCACGCACCCGCGCGTAGATTTATAACATTACCCATATTCGGCCTACGAATGGCGCCAATTCGACGCTTCAAATTAAAATCCGCCGCGAATGCAAAACGATAACTCTGCGCTTTGATAGATAGCTGTACCGTTTCTGATTTACGTATGTTTCGTCATCATACAGATTCTTAAAATCAGATCGTTTAGAATGTACCACGGACACACACGATGTTCTTAACGATTTTCAGCAGTGGCAATCACAACTGTTTTGACGGTTGTCATACGTGCCGTACTCGTTACCCGATTGGTGCTCCTGCTGCAACTGTCATGACGTCACAACCGCTAACGGACGAACGGCCGCCCCACTAACAAAATTCGTTTTCTCACCATCTTGCACGCGCGCGCGCTCCGCGATCTATCTCAAGAAAAACCCTTTAAACGCGTCAACTCGATCGATATTCTGCTAGGAATCCCTATTCCGAGCAGTTCGTGACCTTCAGCAACAACTGTGGTGAAATCAGAACGCAGGCGGGTCATCGGCAGCAGATATAGCAGACCAAGGTACGTGCACGTGTTTTAGTTTGTTACTGCTGCACTTCCTGAACATCGTTTGTGTCCTCGTCCAGCCTCTCGGGCTGTCCCAAGTGTGTGGTTACTCATCGTTTTTACCGCGACTGCACATTTTTATGGTGCCGAAACCCGGGACCCGCCATTGTACGATTTAATTTTCACCCCGTTGAACCTTAATAGTTACTGTAGGATCTCAATATTAGGCAATCTATCTTCCCTCGGTGCTTAATATTATCATTTTCGGCCTATATTAACTGTTTTAGGTATATCGTATCGAAAAAATATCGATCAAAAAATCCTTTGTTCGTGTGACATTTTTATTCGTAGGTAGGTGTAACTAAATTATTTTAACGTACCGCGTTAGTAGTCTCGAGTTGTCAGCGGCTTGCGTTCGGAAACGCAACCAACACGTTCCGCCTTCGGGAAACGCGATAATACTCTTCGTGAGATTATCGTAAAACCAAGGCAAGACTGTTTTAGCTACATTCTTTCCTATTACATAAAAGAAAAATTGTGTCAATAGGTAAATATAACGAAGCCTACATCCGTTAAATTCAACACTTAATCAACTTAACAGATAAAATTGAACAAAGGATTTCTGTTGCGCATTTTACTCAGTCTATAATCTGTATATATAATATATATACACATACACATTAACAATACTACCGGTTAGCGTAAGTACTCGTGTTCTTATCGTGTTTACATCTTTATAAGCAGGTAGCGCTCATCTGTTGGAACCTTGTATCGCCGACTATTCGTTATCAGTTACCGATCTTGCTAATCGTTTAATAAAATAGTTTTCATCATGTCATTATTGTTAGGTAAACATTCGTCTCGTAAACAAAGTTGCTTTAAGAAATCGAAATCTCACTCTACGGACGATGAATATACAGTTCAAGATTTATCACAGTTACGTAGAAAGCGTACTTTAGCTATGAAGCGGTTGGATAAGGCATTGGAAATAGGTTCATTAGCAATAAGTGATGACTCACAACGGAATTTATTTCTTTCTTATTATCAGGAACTTAAACATATTTTAGATAGCTTTGAGAGTGCTCATCAGATTATTTTGGAGCTGTTAGATGATCCGGATCATGCAGATAATTCGCTCCAGGATACATTTGACGATAAATATTTTGAAATATTATCTATTCATCGTAGTTTAACTAAAAGTGAACCTCAAGTAAATAATAAACAAAGTTCTTCATCGTCGAATATCCGTTTACCGAAAATTGTTCTTCCAACTTTCAGTGGTGACATCAAGAAATGGCCTGAATATCACGACACTTTTAATGCATTGATTCATAATTCTAGTAATCTTACCGATACTGAAAAATTTCATTATTTATTCTCATCGTTGACCGGCGATGCATTATCTGTTATCAAGGCATTCCCATTAACTTGTGAGCATTACCACGATGCCTACCAGGCCCTTGTTACTCGCTATCAAAATAAACGACCTTTAGCTTTTACATCATGGAAGGACCTTTTAAATATTAATTTTAATACTACTGACGGTAATGAGTTTAGAAAATCATTGGACCTGTTTGAGGAAAATTTAATTATTTTAAAGAAAATTATTTTACCTGAGGACCGATGGGATTTTGTATTAGTGTACCACCTTCTCTCTAAGATAGACTCAAACTTGCGTTGCGATTTCGAGGAAAAATATCCTGATATGGAGTTTCCTCCATATTCACAGTTGAAGTCTTTCTTACACTTGAAATGTGAAGCGCTTTTACGTGATTCTCATTTTTGTGAAGCTAATAATAATAATAAACCTTCGAGTAAGCCACAACAACGATCTGTAAAATCTTACCAAACACATAAACGGGCAAACGTGTCTCATGCGCTTGTGGGCAGTACTGATACACCTCAAGTTGCCACAGCAAGTACTACAAGCCGTGACCCTGCTACGTCACAACCAGTTAAGTGCGCGTTTTGTGGTGACACTCACTCAATATCTTCATGTCAAAATTTTATTAATAAACCAGTAGATGAGCGGATATCTATCGCAAGCAAAAGTAATTGGTGTTTCAATTGTCTTCGAGCCTCACATCAATTAAAAAGTTGTACTTCTATTTTTAAATGTCGTAAGTGTAACCGCAAACATCACACTTTACTTCATAAAGATAAACCGGTCGAGTCAAACCCAACCTCTTCATTATTTTCTAATAATAGTAACACAACTGTTTTGTTAGCAACTGCCATTGTGCAGGTACGGGATGCGGACGGCAAGTTCGTGTCTTTTCGCGCTCTTTTCGATTCCGGGAGTCAGATTAATCTGATTACTGACTCAGCTGTAAAACAATTAAATTTAAAACTATCCAGTCCTACCACAACTATAAGTGGAATCGGTGAAGCCCCGGCTTCAATCTTAGGAGACATTAATTGCTCCATTGGGACTGGTGATCAAGTTTTATTTAATTTAAATATGCACGTAATGTCGAAAATTTGCGGGGACCAACCAATAGCTCAATTAAATACATCGGGTTGGTCTCACATCAATTCACTATCGTTAGCCGATCCCGGTTTTGACATTCCTGGCCGGATTGACCTACTGTTCGGTGCGGACGTATTTGCGGAATCGCTTCGTAATCGTAATATTAAAGGAAAATCACATCAACCTACCGCTTTCGACTCAGTCTTTGGTTGGCTGTTGCTCGGTAAAACTCGTTTAGCTACTCATTCGCTTGGTTCCCTACTGAACTGTTCTATGCAAAGTGATAGGGAACTAAACTCGCTAGTTCAACGTTTTTGGGAATTAGATGTATTACCACCCGCAGCATCCCTTACCCCAGATGAGATAGCATGTGAACAACACTTTATCACAACTCATTCTCGTGACTCATCTGGGAGGTACATCGTGCAGTTGCCATTCAGGGACGAGTCCGAGCCTATGTTCACTGGTTCACGTGACATTGCTTTGCGTCGCTTCTATGCGATTGAACGTCGACTGTCACGTGACCCCGAATGTCATCGTCAATATTGTGATTTTATGTCCGACTATATATCTGCGGGCCATATGTCATTAGTCTCTCCAGATGACTTGGGGAATGGGAAATACTATATTCCCCATCACTGCGTCATACGTCCTGATAGCACCACGACTCGCCTTCGTGTCGTATTTGACGCCTCTGCGAAAGATGCACGTTCTCGATCGTTAAACGAAAGTCAACACATCGGTCCAAAATTACAATCAAACATTTTGGAAATTCTCTTACGCTTTCGTGAACACGACGTCGTTTTCATGGCAGATGTGCGTCAGATGTACCGACAGATTACACTCTTCGATGGCCATCGTGACTATCAGCGAATTCTCTGGAGAGCTTCGCCTAGCGAGCCTCTTTCAGAGTTTTGTCTGAATACGGTCACGTATGGCATCTCTTCATCCCCCTATCTCGCTTGCCGTACTTTGCGACAGCTTGCTGAGGATGAGGGGGATTCTTACCCGCTCGCCAGGAGTGTAATCTTGTCGGACACCTACATCGATGATGTCGTCACCGGCAGTCCGGACTTCGCCACTGCGCAAAGAACAAAAACACAACTTATCGCTCTCTTTAAAAAGGGAGGTTTCCATCTTCGGAAGTGGGTGTCAAATGACAATCGTCTTCTATCGGATCTTCAACCTGAAGATTGCCTCACTGATTCTGTATCGTTAGATAAAGGTGAACCGGCTTCTTTCAAAGTGTTGGGACTCAAATGGGATCCCTCAACTGATTCGTTTCTTTTTGAAGTTCAATCTTCACATCGGCCATGTACCAAACGGTCCATTCTTAGTGAACTCGCTAGAATCTTCGACCCGTTAGGATTCTTATCCCCCTTGACAATACATGTTAAAAGCTTAATCCAAAAGCTTTGGATTATCGGTGCCGGGTGGGATGATGTTCCCCCTAACGAGGTCATCAGTACATGGAACAAATATCAGGAGCAACTTTCTCAGTTGCACCATCTAAAAATTTCGCGTAGAATCACTCGTACTGATTCACAATCCTACGAGCTACACGGGTTCTGCGACAGTTCGGAAACTGCATATGGCGCAGTCATTTATTTACGAGTAACAGACGTAGATAACAATTCTTACGTTCATTTCGTTTGTTCGAAAGCTCGCGTGGTGCCATTAAAACGTACCTCATTGCCACGTCTCGAACTCTGCGCTGCAGTTTTGCTTTCAGATCTGTACAAATTCGTTACAGAAACTTATCTGTCTCGTATTCCTATTTCAGCTGTCTTTTTGTGGTCCGATTCCACCGTTACACTCTCTTGGTTGCGTTCACCCTCATGTCGTTGGTCTACCTTCGTTGCCAATCGCGTGAGTCATATTCAAGAAACAACAGCTATTGAATATTGGCATCACGTGTCCTCTGCAGACAATCCTGCAGATGTTTGTTCGCGAGGCCAATTTCCAAGTGAACTTCTTCACAACTCGTTATGGTGGGCGGGGCCACGATGGTTATCCGAACCGCACGAGACATGGCCATCTTGTATTGACAGCGTTTCTAATGACGAGCAGAAGGTTGTTGAGGCCGAGACTCGTAAATCTCGTGTGTTAGTATCGACTGTGCATCCTCGGGAACAACAAGTTTCAATTATCGACAATTTATTAAATCGTTTTTCATCATTAGAAAAAATCGTTCGTATCCTTACGTACATCCATCGTTTTCTTCAAAATTCTGGAAACCCGACTATTGCTAATCGTAGTGCGTTTCTTAACAATTCAGAACGTCATCATTTGTATCGCATAGTCGGTGATCGGGTTCTAACATTTGAAGAACTTACTACATTATTCGTAACAATCGAGGCGGTTTTAAATTCACGGCCCTTGTGCCCTGTCAGTTCGGACCCTAATGACTTGTCAGCGTTAACACCGGGTCATTTCCTTACATTGGAGCCTTTGGCCGCTGTCCCCGATGATGATTACTCCAACGTCAATATTCATCGTCTTCATCGGTGGCAGTTGTTGCAGACCTTCCAACAAAGTTTTTGGTCAAGATGGAAACACGAGTACTTAAATTCACTCACTCAACGCGCCAAATGGACCAAGAACTCAAAACCATTAAGGGTGGGCTCGCTTGTGATCATCAAGGATGACAATCGACCTCCTCTTGCATGGTCACTCGGTAGGGTTACTGATCTTCTTCCTGGCGCTGACGAAGTAGTTAGAGTTGCAATCCTTAAGACCGCTACCAGCAATTCTGTTAAGCGACCGCTAGTTAAACTCTGTCCTCTACCTATAGAGGATTAACGTATTATTTAACTTAAGATTATTAAGCACCGTAGGTTAGGTTGATTAGATTCATAGTTCAGTAGCTATTAAGGTTTAACGTTTTCTTCCTAACTTTTCTATTTATATTTCGTATCTTCGAAAATACCATAGGTATTTTGGTGGGCGGAATGTTTCGTCATCATACAGATTCTTAAAATCAGATCGTTTAGAATGTACCACGGACACACACGATGTTCTTAACGATTTTCAGCAGTGGCAATCACAACTGTTTTGACGGTTGTCATACGTGCCGTACTCGTTACCCGATTGGTGCTCCTGCTGCAACTGTCATGACGTCACAACCGCTAACGGACGAACGGCCGCCCCACTAACAAAATTCGTTTTCTCACCATCTTGCACGCGCGCGCGCTCCGCGATCTATCTCAAGAAAAACCCTTTAAACGCGTCAACTCGATCGATATTCTGCTAGGAATCCCTATTCCGAGCAGTTCGTGACCTTCAGCAACAACTGTGGTGAAATCAGAACGCAGGCGGGTCATCGGCAGCAGATATAGCAGACCAAGGTACGTGCACGTGTTTTAGTTTGTTACTGCTGCACTTCCTGAACATCGTTTGTGTCCTCGTCCAGCCTCTCGGGCTGTCCCAAGTGTGTGGTTACTCATCGTTTTTACCGCGACTGCACAACGTATCACCGTATAAGGGGTGTAAACTTGTTAAGCGGTATCATCCTTAGGCGAAATGTCGTCAAGTTCGTCCATAACAATCACCAGTGTTTAGTGTCCTGCCGTCTGTGTCAGTTGTCCGGTGATTTATTTTTAAATAAATATAAATGCTCCATGGTTTTCGCGAGCCGGCAAAATAAACACAAAAGAAGCGTATCTCTCAACTGCATTTCAGTATGAATTATTGATGCAGTTCGATATTAACCACAACAAATACTGTGTCACATTTTAATGGCTGACTTTCAAAGGTTTATGTGATAAAGATAACGACTGCGGTATGTATGTATGTGTGTGAGATACATCTTCTACTTGGGCGAGCTAAAAAGGCTCGTGAAGACGTTTTACACGAGAGCGGGATTAATCGCACGTAAACCGCGCCGGGGAAGATAGACTTACTCTGTCACTTTGTTCTCGGGAGGTATTATGCGGCCCGGCATTAAAATTTTCTTGTGTAGTACGCCCGCCGCTTTTAATTCCTATAACAAAGAAACCAATCATTATTTACATAGTGGCTGCAGCTTTAATAGCCAGCGAAGTACACTTGATATATTGGAAATTATTACTGTACATTTAAAGATAAAACGCAGATGAGCCATTAAAACCACAATACTCGTTTTCGTATTAAAAATTATTTGTAAGGATTTGTGTATTTTTTTTTACGTTAAAATGTGTTTAAAGTAAAGATATATGAGTACTCTAGTTTACTTTTTAGAACATACTTTAAAACAAATAGACCCACCTAGACCCAAAGATCCAAACAGATCTGATATTCAAACAAAAATGCTAAATATACATTTATTTGTAATCCGGTTCTCAAATGATCATGTTATTAAAGATACGCATTTAGTAATGAGATTATAGAGTATAAGTAGAGCATGAAACAGTCGATGATACGTAGTTGTCACAGAATAGTAAGAAAATAGAGATCGCAGGTTACTTTTCTGCACCTATCGACTGTGCATCACTGATATTGCTCTAAAAATAGTACAACAGCTGTTTAAATTATTATTTATTTAAAAAGTATTTCTAACATTGTGATGTCTCCCAAGTAAATGAATTTCTCTTTTATGCTATTCGTGGGCTCAAATGCAATGATAACTCCATGAATATCATGATCAATGTCATTTTAGGCTGTCTAGTCACACCTGGCGTTATAATATCATATCGTTACGTTATGTTCATTGAAATATACATAAGATTTTCTCTTCAATAACTTATTATGTATATTGTAGCAATATGAACTCGCTCTGTACTGTAACACTCTATTTGCTAGTACTCTGTGGCAGTATGATATAATGAAGTGAGCCCACAAGTCACTCGACGTCAGCCGATGACAATTACCAATCAGATTAGAGAGGTGTCGAAACCTAAACCGGTCAACTTACTACAGCTTAATTAGTAGTATGCTTTATATTGTTACGGCTCTCAATTTTATACACTTAATTAGAATAAATTAGTGTTGATGAAAAGGCACCGTATTGCGATGTTAAGAATAAACAGTATTTGTAAATAAAAACTACTTTTTATTTATTCTAAAAGTGAGCAAATATTTACAGTTACTCGGTTAGAAAACCTACGTTGTAAAGTAAACATTGGACATTAATAAAGTTGACTGAAAACTATCTGATAAGTAGGAATAAAACACTATTCCAGCCAAATAGGCCTCTTAAAGATAAATAAAAATGTTAAACAATTTCAAACAACTGACAGAAAAAGAAATGAAAAAACTATTATTTCATTTACCTCAAAAACATACAAGCTACAACTTTGTGTTATTTAAAAGCTCTTATAATTAAAAGGGAATCAAAACCTTTTCGCATACATCTTACACAAGTCCATCAAGATTTCACACCCGAGCGTCAAGTAACGGAGCTATGGATATTATTATGACTGGCAACACATCAGCAAACTCCCATTGGACATGACAATGGCTGCGTGTATTAGGAAAACCCTACGTTTACGAGACTTGTCCTGTGAATAATGGACCAGGAAAGAAAACAATCGCAAAAACTAAACAGCTAACTAATAATAGCTGCTTCAAGGAATTTGCGTATAAGGGTAAGGCTTGTCTTCATGAATTTTCAAGCTTATTGCACCTGACTTACATATCAATCTACTTTCATAACTGATTTTGGGTGTCTTTATTCTTTTAAAGCTGTATGACTTTAACCCTCACGAACTCTTCTACTTTGATTGGCATAGCCATTGCTACTTAATATTAGTATGTCTTATGTACGTTTAGTACTTTTTACTAACAAATTGGTCCTGTAACTGTACTACCTGGATAACAGTCTAACTATTAAGTTAGTAGAAACATTAACATAAACTCAATTTGCCAACAGGGCGAAGCATCTAAACATCTATCATCTCGCAATTAACACCCACATAATAAGATTATGAAACTTGCAGTTTAAATAGTCATTAAAGAGGACAAATATAATAGCGCCTTGTATCGAGGACATATCGATTGCTGACCCAAACGACAGCGAACACAGAGTCAACTGCTCCATGAAAACCACGTTTTACGATCGGATTATGCCAGAAGATGAATGCAAGGCAATCAGACGTAAGCACGGACAAAGCACCGTACTGGAAAATGTGACTTTCAATCGTAAAACTGAACATAATTTTATAGCTTCCCGGTATTCTAACACATGTCGGGCGCGCCGAGATTCCTACGGGCGTTATCCGAACAAGTAAGAGTCGTAACTAGCCCTACACGTTGTCTTACATTTGTTAGGGCAGAGTGGTTGTTACCTTTCATTATTATTAACAACACTCCGAGGAATGTTTATGGAACTGAGTTGTTCGTTTCGGTATGCAGCATGTGCGAAAGTGTCTCGCTAATGACAGTTTGTACGGCGGTTGTCATTTGCAAAGTCATTTTTAACAAAACGTTTTCAGACACTTGGAGAATACCAAGTGGTATACGTACCGCAGGATTATAATACCGAACTGTGTTCGTCAAGTCAATGACAGCTCCTAATTTTGGAATTTTCTCTATAAGAGCCGGAATATCCCATCTGCAAATAAAAAGCATTGTTATTAACAATGTATACTTAATGCCTACCTAACCGCTATGTGCAATTATGACAAATTGATACGTAGGAGTAAGCCCAAATAGTGTCCAATTACAGAAAACTGTGTACCCGTTGGCGTTAAATAAATAACTTGAAGAAAATCGTTCAACGCAACAGGTTAAATATAAAAATAACTTTCTAAATTAGTGGCGGCGCCGGCCTACCTACTGTACGTCGGCAAACATTTGCATAATTGTGGCGTTTTTAACAAGTTTTCTTATACACCATAAAAATTACCTATCAACCCTTGAGTGTAACAAATCTTTCAGCCAAACACATAATTGAAAGGTGGTTCCGCCACATAACATCTGCTATTTAGACAGTACAGTGCACAATTTTATTTATTTAGTTACCAACTATAATGTCTAAGCTTGTTTTACTGATACTTAGATATCCAACAAAAGTGTATTGTCAAATTTAGCAATTACTAATTAAATGAGAAAGTACATTTTAACATCAATTCTGAAAGCTCTATGTCACACCTGAACATCATGGAAATTCAATTATCTCATCATCATAACAGTGAAAGGGTCACGTTTGAGCCACTTACGGTACTTTGTCAGTTTTTCAATTTATAAAATGTTTGCACAAATTCAGTCGGCGCCACGAATTTACAGTAATGAAATTACCGAAGTTCCAAACTTGAATCTTAAATATTTAGTATTAAAGTTTTTATTTCAATGTAATTTGGAAAAGTAAAATGATATCCATGAAATTAAATCCAACTTTGGCAATGACGCTAATTTTTGATATTTATGTGAACGATGCTGTCCACACTTTCACAAATAAATATATTATTATTGCACGTACATCATCACTTGAATATTGTTATCGATGAAAAAAAATATTATTATAAAATATCTTACATTTCTTTGATTTCCTTGTTGAACTTCTGTACATTCTGAAACAAACAAAAATGAAGTTTTGAGTAATTAAGTTTTGATGGGTTACATTGTGTTTAGGGTAAAATTGTGGTGGTATTAGCGTACGCTTCTCTGGTCGTAGACAATGTGTCTTTGAGTAAGCCGCACGTAGGCGACGGCGTGTGATAAGGGAGCAGATCAATCATCCACTGGCCCTACCTGACCGGTGTCAATGAACTATGCCCAATGAGGGCCACCTGACACGATACACTTTGGAACTCTTCGACACAGGTTCAAAACAAAAATTAGTATGCTAATAATATGAAAATGTTGATATTTAAGTTATATCGCACCAGATAACCCAACTAACCATTCCAAGAAATCGATAAGATTAACATCGGCAGTATAAATAAAACTTAGAATAAATAACTCTAAAATCGTTGGACATAAATCTAAAAAACCCATTCCTGTTGCACCGCAGGGTAAAATTTTTGGGTAAATTTTTCAATTTTGGCCAAAATTACCTTAAATAAAATGTCAGGGTCCATAATAATAGCTTGTTAGAGTGGTAATAATTTATCGATGGTGTTGACATGATGTAAAAAGATAATAAAAAAAATTATGAGCGCGTCAGGAGGTGTGTCTAAATGGGGGTTAATTTTCAATTTCGATTCGCCGGTGGCCTTTATAAATTAACTGACGGCAATTTAAATAAATCCATGTAGTTATGGTACTGAGAAATGTACATAAATATTGAATATTGTTACTTGATTAATATCAGTTTATGTGACCGATTAAAATTAATCGGAGACATGTGAAAGTCGCCGAAATGATTCACGAACATCTTCTTTCTGGGGCGGTACCGAGAAGCAATCGTGCAATTAATTAATTGCATAACATGACAATCATACGAATGTAAATACATGTAGTAAATTAAGAATATGCGCGTATTACTTAATTAATTCTTTATCATTGAGTTAATCATTAAAATAAATAAAAGTATTTTTTAAATCTTGTATTTATGTAATCAGAATTTCGGCTACTGTGTATTCAAGATTGTATTTTTAAATTATTCCTCAAAGGTAAGTTATATTTTTAATTAAGTTGTACCTTGCGTATTTGTTTTTATATTTTGATTATCATGTAATATATAGCTTATGGACAATATAAAATACATCAGATTTGTTATAGTTTCAAAAGTCTTGATATTTTTATAACATGAAGTACCTACTTATTTCAAAATAAATAAGAATTGTCGAAGTTATCAAATTTAAAGTGAGTTAACTTAACTTTCGACAATCCTTTAAACAATTGCGACCTCATCGGGTGCACTTACCACGATTTTCAATTAACATTAAAACACCGGAACAAATAAAACGGAGCCTGGACAAAGGAGTTTATTGAAACCGCGAATATCAATGTAAAAAATGCGGTGGCAAACAAAACTAAACCTTGACTCAATACATGCCTTGAAAAATGACGCAATTTTGATTTTACTGCTTTGCGGCGAAGCACAAATAATGAGGACTTTGAAAGGGTGGCGGTGAAAGACCTTTCATTTTTACTTTCATTACCCACAAAAACATTGAACATAATCATTAAAACAAAATTCTAAAATCCAAGTAAATAGTCATCGATACTTTTATCGATAAAGAAGGAACGAAAATTCATAGCGCAGAGTTCTATAATAACGTTGCATCGATATTTATTTAGAATTAAACACTACGGAGCGCGCAGTAATATCGATGAGATGATCCTCGATCATAAATCGATTCCATTACGATATTAATGACAATCGTAACTCTCAATCACAAGTTGGATCAGCAAGCTCCGGTACGCACCTACATTATTGGTACTGCCTCCGATTAACGTCAACAGAAAATATTGTTTTTATTTACGATTCAATATTTCATTTATATTCTGTAGATATGGATGATTTGTAAAACCTTTTGATATGTAAGTACATAACACGCTGAAAGACCTACTTAAATTAGTAAGGTAATGAGTTAATTACTTGTATGAAACGAACTAGAAATATTTACAATGCTAAAACAATTTGATATATAAACTATCTACTCTAAAACAATTTGTATTACTTTTAGCGCATACAATTTTATTGCTGACTGTACTTATAATGTAATCTAGTACATTGCACACAGCAGGTGAAATAAAAGCCATATATTTTCTCTTCACTAAGTGGCCCTAAAATGAATAATGACAACTAGAAATTATTTTGAAATTCTATTATAGTTATACATTTACAGCTTAGACAACTGTGACATCTTACAGGTTTATCATTTTCAGGAGAGAACGACTACGAAACAATTTGTACGTAATTTACAAGTTGTTATAAACATGGATTCGTCAAGTCTCTCAACAGAACAACATGTGGCATTGCAATTTAACTTGTGACCACGAGTTACGTTCACGCAATCGAAAGAAGTCGTTAATAAAATAATCAACAATGCGATTCAATAAATCGCCGATTGCCCGCTGACAAAAACCATACGACACGACAAGACATTACTTACATGTGTCCTACAAGGCAATAAATGTAAGTTTGTCATTTTTACGACGTACAACATGTACGTACATTTGCAAACACCGAGGGGGGAGGTAAACCACCTGCGGGGATGTGACGGTATTGAGATGTATCCATTTAAAGATAAGGCAGTCTGATACACAATCGCAAAAGATTTTCATCACGCCCAAGAACCATTTTAACATTGGATACCAAAATCTCCCAAATTGACCAAAAGTTCACGTGTTTACCTCAAAATGTTTGGGTCTAATTAACCTCATGTAAGCTTCTACCAAAATACATTAAGGTAATACAAAACAGATTCAAAATTGATAAATCAATTTATCATACAAAACGGACCTCTGCATAAACAATCCGGCTGGCATACAAAAAATAAAACGTTAAAGCTCGAGGACCTCCCATCAAATTACAAGTGGCAAGCTCCGGACTTATCTCACGATCGCGTGTCGACAAAACGAATAACACCTTCGCATGCTTCGATCATATTTGACAAATGCGAGGATCAAATAATCGCAAATACGTTTTAGCGAGCCTCCAATAAATATTCAACCCTACATTACAAAATCATAAGAGCAAAAACAGTGTGGCAACAGTACCCGCAAATCATTCGATACTGATCAGAATATGTTAAATAATGATGTAGATCCACTAGTAAATAGAAGACAATAATTTATCAAGTCAAGGAAGGAACTTAAGTATCGAGATTTAAACAAATTGAATAATAGTACAAATTGAAGAACGTCGACACAATGTAAACAAAACCATGTAGACATTTCGCAAAATTGAAACGTTTTGGGTGAGTCAACTCTATGCTGGAGTATTAAATTTCAATGAAATGTTCAGGGAACAAATCTAGCCGATACCGAATAGAATTTACGAGGTTACACGAAAGAGCTTGTTCCAGCTTATCAAGAGACAACCGCCAAATAAGTTTTGTAACTTTCTCTCAACGATTCACGGTAGTAATGCTTACTGGCTACTTGAAATTCACGCGTCACCACAGTACGATGTAGCTGGAACAACATAATCAGATATGGTTATCGAACCTGGTTTAAAGCAGATGGCATAACTTCAACTGGAAATATAATAAGCCGGTGTAACAGGCCCAACGACATCATCTTTCTAATTTCATAATCGGCTAATTACAATTCACAAAGAAATTTATTAACAGACGTGCGACACTAATTATAAAGATTCATTGTACATTGTTAAGTGACAAAAATTAACAAGCGCCACAGTCTATAAATCATTTATAGGTAACTGTTTCGACATTTCAAAATAAGCAACATCATCGTTGAGTTTTAAAAGATATTTAAAATTGTATTTATAAGTCATTTAAGGGTCATTTTTGTTTGAGAGTGGTTCGTATGCATTTGTGGCCGCATTGCGTTGTCATCATGTTGTTTTTGACAATCATCTGATCCGTTACGTCGTTTATTCCAATGGTAATGATGGCATAATTGACAGAGGGCAACTATTGTTCCCATTGTGTTCTATTGATATTACAGTTTTGTCGCCTTGTAATGGTTGAGCTTTTTGTATTGTTTTATGGATCGTTACTGGCTCGTTTCCCTTTTGACACCGAGTCGACTGCTGCGGTAAATTTAAAAAGGGTGGAGTTGACTCATTCAAATTTGTGACCTGCCTAAACCTACTTTTACTATTCTAGTAACGAGACACATGTTTCGAAGGCTTGTTTTAAAAGCGAACATGACTGTTATTTGTCTCATCTAGAAGTTTTTAGTAAACAGTTTTCAATGCAATTATCTATCGACATAAAAATTGTAGATACATAATAAAACAGTGTCACAAACATGACCCTCGTTATTATCGAATATTAAGAATAAGACATAAAATTTAACAATGTAATTGAGTAATGATCAAAAAAGCATTCGGTGTCAAAATAATTGATATGTGGCTGACTCCTTATGTATGCGGGTTCTGTCAATACAAAAAAAAAAACATTGAGCAAGTTGTTCATCTAATTTAAAAACCAAGATGGTCATGCATGATAGGGGTTTCAATAGGACTAATCAACAAAACTTTTATGACACAATGTGAAAACAAGCAAAGTACACGAAGTGTGTATTTTGTATGTATTTTACTCTATTTACTCTGCCAATAAGAATCGAGATTAATAATTAAGGCTTCAACAAGAGACAGCACGCCGAGATGAGGATCAAAATATCGCAGAAGGTGCTATATAATAAAAACAAAAAGCTACGACTTTTAATCCGATTCTATATTCGTTTCGACCGATTAATCGAATAAAAATCCAGTGTATCGTATGTCAGGGGCATTTATCGCGCCTAATTGCGACCACCGCGCCGAAATTCAGTTTGGAAACGTACTGGGTGGCGTGATGGGCACCGATGATACTCCTTGTAACCCAACGTTTTGTAAATTATGGGATAATGAAAACCACTACCAAACACCTAAAAATCGATTATGACGACGTATAAAAGTCATACGACCTTTATCGTACGGTAAGGATAATAATATGTCCTGGTTATGGTAAGGTAATTTTAAAATTGCTTTTTTATATAGCCTTTCCAATCTATCGTTGTGATTATCTACCCTAACGGTGTGATTTCTCTTCTTAAAGAGTACATAAATTAACAGCAGTTTAGTAAGCGTGATATTGACTAACATTACTTAAATAAAACATATTAGAAGTAATATGCTCTGACAATATAGGTAAACGCTTTTAACATCTCTTTTATCAAGTTTAATAATGTGTCAATACATTCATTATTTTTAATTCTTTAAATACGCGAGAGAAATATGAATAAATCGTAAGCTGTTACCAAATACGCATTTTAACACAATACTTAAATTATGATGGCTTATAAATCACACAGAGTCATAAATCAATCAAAACTCGAAAACCAAATAAAGTAGCGTGAAACATTTTTTCTTCATGGAGTCGTATTAAATTATTTCTGATTGGTACATATGGACTTACAATGAGTCAGTGAAACTTTAGAACTGCACAACCTACATACATACATACTTTTTAAACATATTATATATCTTTATTTTTTCGATTTTATTCGGTACTTTGACATAAGTACTGTTCCTATAATTTCCCGTTTTTTCTTCAATTAAAACATATAAATAATCGAAAACAACGATCTCATACACGTTTAGTGTTTTTTTTTTCGTATTATTTTGACCAAATCGTGTGAATAATTATCAGAATTATTCAGTCGTACCATATGTTAAGCTAATACTTAATGGCCACCCTACACGATACCCAAAGTGCAGCCGAATTAAAAGTCAGTGGTTTTCTTTTTATTTCCGCGCACGTGCGACTTCTCTTCAATAATATTTTATTTTATGACAATCAAAGAGAACGGTCATCCGGAATCAGCAGGATAATACACCAGTAATCGTATTAAACCTTTCAGTTTGACCGGAACAAGACTAAATAAAAAATATATCTGTTCGTGCATTGGAATGCTAATGGTTTATTTTTAGTACTTCCGAATCAATACCATGTGTATTAACTTGCCCAAAAATACGGTAAACATATCGATTAATATTTTCCAAAAAAGGTATAAAAGCTAATAATAATAAATGCTTATGTGTTTTCATTTCGAAAACCTTGATATACTTTTGATTGTTGTGCAATAATGTATGTAAATAAACGGATCGTTTGCGATGATTTGCTGGTTTTACCATACATTTTTATTGGAAGGTGTGTCGGCTTAGTTGAGAAATTACACCTTTGAGAAGCAATGACGGTGCAATCATAAAAATCTACAGTGCTCCAAGACCGGTGTGGACGTTCCATTTCAACTAAATCATTTACTACATGTTACTGGGCTCATAACAGTTAATTAGTAAGTAAAGCAAAAGTCTAGAAAGGAAAAGTACACTGAAAATATCAGTTTCAAAGCTAGATGAAAATAGAAGGCAATGCAGCGATATAAAAAATAAAGAACGAGATTTTTGCATTATACATAAGTTTTTCGTACAATAACCACTATCAATATTTCTATTTATATCGTTTCAACAGATGTTTCTCTAAAGCCTCTACCTACTTCACTACACAAAATAACCACAAATCTTATCTATGTAATACCTGCAATAACACATAGAAAACTGTCATAACGATTTAAATCATCTCTGAATAATTGAAAAATAATTTAAAATACATTTCATTTCGTACATCATAAATGCTTAAAGGATGTGTCAAATTACCGTAATGGATATGAAAGTAACTCAGTGTCGAGTACCATTAAAGTTTAAACGTGTGCATAATAATAAGTGTTGCTCTTACTATCGGAGGCGGCGATCTTTGTTAATAACCACCAAAATATCTGACATGACAACCGGACGACAAGCAAACGTAAGCATATGAAAGGTTTCCGCCTTTTATAATTCCATTTTGCTTTACAGACGATACAGATTTCTGAAAATTTTATGGTGTAATTGTTTGCACTTAGAACTAAAAATCCAATAATTAAGTTTGACTCATATTGAGCTAAGATAAGTTACGAAAATTACAAGAAATGTTTCATTTTAGGGTGAATTTATTCTATTTCTAATCTGTTTATGAAACAAATTAAAAGTATATGCAAAATTAACCAAACGAGGATTCCATACTATCTTTTAAACAATATTTCCTTGGTATCAGATCAAAACAAGACAGTTAAGAAAGCTGATTACACGGTGCTCCCACGATCTCATGGCCCGGCTTGTGAAGTACGAAACTTGGCGCGTACGTGTCAAAAGATGTAATTATGAAGAAATCCAATCAGCGGCGGCGCGAACTTGCGCATGCGTCGACGTTGATTGAGCGATAAATTTATTGAAGATAAATCACCCGGTCGCGACAAATCGGTAGCAACAACGAACCTTTGTTAATTTTAGTCGGCGAAACGATACCTACACAGGCCGTAATTCAGTGCGTGGGAGTTCAATACCATCAATAAGCAAAGTCATATCTAAACAAATGAATGTACATAAACCTTATTTAAATTCCGAATGAATATCATCCACATTGCCTTAACTAACAAAAGCCTCTCATTACTTCCAATGAGTCCAATATTTACGATACTACTCTCATTTAATCCCAATAAACATTTTTTTTAAATTGGACTCTGCTGATACACGATTCAGATTAATTTCACCGAGTTGGCGCCATCGTGCCGCCGTGTTTCAGCTCATATTCTTGATTCAGGACCTCACGCGTGACTCAAACGAGTCGCGTAATAAGCACTAAAGATGCCTTTTCACTTATATATTTACACAGGACTAAAAGTATTACTGTTACATTGAAAATGAGAACGTAGAGTGTCCAATATCCAGCCAATATCAACACAAAGAGCAAACATAAGACGAGACTCGATGTACAAGCCGAGAAGTAAAAAGATGGTTTGAGGAAAAATATATCACACGATACAAGCTATTCAACGCAAACGATACCGCAGGCGAGCGCAATAAATTCAACGAAATATACTCTTTGATATCCGTCGACAACGCGACTGAACAAAAACATCATGCAAGGAGTTTTAATGTCACTTGTGAATATTCTTATGAATAAGCACTGGCAGATGAATCTATACACGACTGTTGAAATACGACGGCTCCAGCGGCCAGACGGCCAATATAAAGCAGATATTATGGTATTGTTGTAGGCGTAGTGATGGAGCGTTAACTCACCCATGAATACATAAAAAACTTGTACACTATTAGTGAAATGCTAGCATACAACTAAATAGCCATTAAATATTAATCTAATATGCATAAAACGCATAAGATATCAATAAATCACACAATTTCACACTGCATATTGCATAGTGAAATGCCTGCGGCGGGTACAGCACTAAACAGACTGACTAATTAGACGCACTAGGCAACAAAGGGCCGTCAAACGGATTAACTGTTCGGTCGTGTTAGAGGATCTTGAACCTTATGTGTCAGGGTTAATGTAGGAGAGATGTTACAGGTGTGGTGGCAAGTGTACGTGTGATGGCGGCGTACGATAGGCCGCCCACGCGCAGGCGCCTCGCCGCGAAATTCGTGAGAAGAGCTGCGCCGGCGCCGGCGACTCTCAAACATAATACGGCTACGGTTTATGGGTGAAGTTTCTACGGTATCTAAGTACTCTTTTCATGACATGAAAATAAAAAGAATATATTTATAGTGCCTATGTTGTTTTTCTGTCCTTTTTCGATTTAAAGGCGATACGGTTTTATGTATGTAGCGTTCTACGTGCTTCTACTTAAGACATTCAAAAAGTCCTTACATCATAAATCTTTAAAATAATGTTAATAATGTACGTACTTGTAAAAAAACTTATATAAAAATGATATTTTCTCGAATTAAGTATTGTCTCGAACATCCTTAACCATATGCAAGCACGCACATACTGCAAAAAATATTATAGTCACTTAATCGCACAATTACATCACAAAATTACTTGTAAATCCTCAAAAAGCAGGCCATCCTGATTCACGTCGAAGAAATCACATCGGAAATGTAGCTACAATACTCGGAATTCGCAATCACAAGCTTAAATCACACTTCATAAAGAGTTGCAACATCGATGTTTACATGAACACACCTTGTATGGTCATCGTTACAGTAAAATGTGGTTACAATCAGCCCGTATTGTTCATATTCGTGCATATATTTGTACACAAAAATATGCAATTACCGTTACCTTTTAAAGCACCAAACTGATATTCAAACAATACAAGTCTTACTGGAGCCAGTTTTTTTTGGATAAATCATTAATGTTGCTTCTCTCTTACCTTACCGGAAGCATTTCCTCTCTAATTCTGATCCTATACTATATTCATAATTGTAATATAGGAAACAAAAGAAAAATGCCATGTACAGCAAAGACAAACGCACGAGCAAACTCGATTCTATTAAGTTCATACATATTCACAAATATTGGCAGTAGCTTAGTACCCATGTACTCAAGCTACCTACAATCATTAAAATTCAACGCCAAATATCTTTACCGCAATACAAACACTCGAGTAAAACTCGCAAACCTTACCGAACACATCAATAATAAATTGAATTGCCTAATTAAGTGAAGACCTCTTGAAAGTCAACAATGTATTATATTATGACAAATTGTTATTTACATTAATCGAATTACATTCATGACTTTTGAAAGTTTATGATAAAATGATTGGTCCTTTTATTGCAAGCTCTCCAAATGTTGAGACGTGGTTGTATAATCATTCATAATTACATTGACTGCCTTTTTAAGAAAATAAACGGCGAGTTTTATGTCTTCTTTCATACGTTCCAATATATAAAAGATGAGATTTATGTAAAAAAAAATGATCAGTCGGATAAATAGACGGTGTAAGTTTTGCACAAAACAAGCAGTGCCTTGGCTAGTCTCAATGTTTGGAAATAACCCTAATTAATTAAGCAAATAATTATGTTACGCACAGTTGTGCAATGAGGAACACAACCTTCCATATAGACTTAATATCAAGACTAAAAACTTTTCCCGATATAGTTACAATTATCCTTTAATAACACGTTCTACGGTACAGAATCAACAGCGGGGCAAGTCAGCTTGTCGTCGGCACATCACCGGTAAGGCGTGCCGACACACCTCTCTATTACAAGTCGCAGCTGCTAGAGCTATGTACACTTCATTAAAATTGTTTCACCTTATATAAACAGTTAGTACTGGGTACAGCCTACTTATGAATCTTTTAATTATGATGGTATGGGTAGGCAAAGTTTAGATGTGCTCCACACGCACTGCGATTACGATTGATAATGATCAGAAAATAAACACACCTAAACAGCAATAGGTGTAAACATCTATATTTAAGATATTATAAATGTGAAAATAGCCACGTCTGTCTGTTTGATACATTTTCTCAGCTAAACTACAAAACCGATTTTGATGAAATTTGGTAAGAAGTGCTTAGTGCTTAGGATAGTTTTTGCCGCGATAACAGACATCTAACCAAACGAGCCCGAACACTCAAAATAAGCAGAAGGCAATACAGGTCAAACTAAACATAAGTTACCGTTATACAAAAAAATTAAAAGAATAAAACAGTAATGCTGCATGACGACAGGTTAAAAAAATGAGATCCAAGATAAGAGCCGAATCAAAACCAATAAATTATTGATGTACAAGGTTTGCACGCGTGTAAATTGAATTAAAAGATAAGTAAGTACCGCGTGTAAGTTGTGGGATTGCAGCCCACCCTAGCATACATTCAGAATTCGCTCTGGAAATTAAAACGCGAAGTACAATACTTACATTATTTATGTAGATCTAGAAGGGACCCAATATCTATTAAACTTGTTTACTAAAGGGTTGGTGACATCTACATTTCTACAATGAACCCAAAAAAAAATGCATTCAAGATAATCACAACAATCTATAATTAAAAAATATGTTATTTTCTTCTTTGGCTATTCTGACAATTACAAACATGTCTAAATATACATAATTAATATAGACGTAGGTTTGTTTCAACGGATTATAGAATGTCACTCGTTAAGAAACATCTAAAGTTGTCATGATTAAATTCTCAAATGAATAATATTTTGAACAACTCCATCATCTTCTTAATGAAAACATAATATATTTATCATCAAACTACTACACAAAAACAGGCTATGCTTCATTAGCTTCATTTAAATTTTAAAGCAATTATAAGTCACTCGCTACATAACTTATTTCAATATTTTATGATTTACGTGACTCAGATTATTTCCTAACTAGCAGAATATGCAGTTTAAATAAAGCAATAACATGAGAAACCATTAAAATATAAATTAATGACGCAATTATGTATACGTTAATTAATTAATTATGTGACGACGATGTTCAATCAACACGAAGTTAAAAATTAGCTGACAAACTTAATAATGAATATGTATAGGAATTTCTGAAACGAAAATAATAAGCAAGACGCATTTTTTACGATGTGGCGGCAATAAAAATGTATACAGTCTATAAATTATTTAGATAATAAAATATTGAAAAGAATGATAGAATTAAAGAATTCTGCAGAACTATTTTGTAAATCTTTATAATATTAATATGAATGCTTTGTTAATTGATTATTACTGAAACGCGCCGTGGAAGGTAACTGGTACAAGCTACAAGCTACGCGTATTTTATATAATATTTTCAGATATACATTATTTACACACACACACTAAAATATTACCTTAAAAAATTACAAAGAAAAAAATAATAACGATGTAACTCTTCAATAAAAACTGTAGCAAGAAATTATTTTGGGAAATTATATTAAGAAACCGTTAAGGCGTGTGATCAATTACTTACAAGACATAAAAAAAACAATGCGCCTCACATGAATTATTCGAGGAGGAAGTACCTGTGTCGTAGCATAACTTTATAAGGTCATAAATCAAAACCAAATTCCGACCGAACATCTTAATTTGCATCGCTGCAAGCCAACCGGTGACACTAACGATCCACTAACGAAAACAGCGGAATGGAACTATCAATTTTTGTGTCCCCAAAAGCCTCATTTAAAAATCCGAAAAACATCGCTAAAGACATATAATACGTGTGACAAATGACACGATCATTAATTTTCAATCATAGAGTCTTTAGAGTTAATTAACTGAGCCGGAGCTGAGTGAATATTACGCATTTTATATGCAACTAAACGTGCAGCTTTCCCTAACGTATTAATTCGCGATTATATACTAATTCGCTTTTCACCGTTAAATATTTATAATCAGTAGGTATAATTAGGAAACCACCGTTGACAATACCGTAATATGGATAAACATAAATCGATAGATTATTTATTAAGTTTGGAATGCAATAAAATAATGACCGGTGGTCTGGCACTTAATCACCGCTAGATATCTTATTTAGAAGGGAGCTAATGAGAGACGTAGATCAAATTCGGGTAATGATGACACGCGTAGATTTATCAAACACTTTCGATCCACAACTTATGCCCCGTGATTAGGGTATTCGTGTTGACATAATGGCCCGGGCAAACGGAGTCAAATGAAACTATCATTTGTATAGTAAATACTTAATGCTTCCTTAAAATTAGTTAATTTAAGAATCAGATATGGAAGCCCAATATTGAATTACACTAACTTAAGCTAGGACATCACTTGATATTTATAGACAAACTTAAAATAACTTAGTTTGTCGTGCTAGACCATCAGTAGGTACATGTATGTGTCAACAGAAAAAAAAAACGAAGGCAACACGCATGAGAATCAGTGCCAAACTCATGAATAAAGTCAGTCATCAAACAACCGCAGCAATAATTAATACAGTGTTATTCATGGCGTGGTAGCGATGACGAAACGCAAAGAAAGCAAGCTGCAGACTGAAGTTCACACAACGATAGCAAGATATGGAGATGCCGTTTATGAACGAACGGTATCTAAGAAAGGTATTTAATTGTATTAAAATTATGAGGCAAAAGAACTCAATAAATAAGCGTAAATACCTTAAATATTTCATCAAGTAATTGTAATCAGATGTTTGTAAATATGTCGCTATTTTATAACCCTATTAGCGCATTACCTATCAACTGCAACCAAAAAAAAACATGGTTCTTATATCCTTCATGTAATATCGCCAATCGATGCTTCAGATCATCTGTGACAGATTATGTCGCATCCACGAAGGGCTTACAAGCAAATCGGACCACTGCACATTGTATGTTAAATGGTACGCCATTAAAGGGAACGGCGCTTAATAAACACATTACAGTGCAATATTAGGCGCGAGCGCAGAGCCAACGTGATTAAGCGTCAAGAACGTGGGAACAGACAGAGAAAGAGAGCGATGAAAGGAGATAGTTATTGCGACAAACAAATAGACAATAATGCTTACATTTTACAAGCCATGTTTAAGACATAATTTGAGTGATATTTCAAAGTTGTCTGCCAGCCGCTAGGTTTCGTTTATGTACTCGTATATGTACTAACGTTCATACCGGCAATACACTAACATGTTGTGCTAAAACAAAGCTCATATCCTTAGAATACCCCATACGCCAAATTCACACAATTCATATAAGTTATAAAGAATAATATCAACTTTAATTATGTTCAATAGAATACTTAGCTTATTTATATGATAACTTCGGAAGCTCAAAATTAAATGATAAAATCAATTCGTACAACTGCAATAAAACCAAAGAACCGACAGACGCACCTACCAACATCGGCATTAAATATCAAAATACCATAACGAAAACACTAAAACTAGACGTGCATTGAGCGTCGTCACCACACAATGGACGCGAGCTTTTATGAAAATATCAATAATAGTATTCAACGTAGTTTAGTGCGCTATTAATGCACCGAGCGCTTGCAGACAAATTCAATTGACAGGAGCCTCCGCCGGAGCCCCAGGGTGTC
This sequence comes from Autographa gamma, assembly GCA_905146925.1. NCBI lineage: Eukaryota > Metazoa > Arthropoda > Insecta > Lepidoptera > Noctuidae > Autographa > Autographa gamma. The sequence continues at coordinate 8,578,876 of LR989858.1, forward strand.
CCTCGTTTACATCTACCCGCCTATCTATTTACGCTGGTATTGGAAATAAAATTGAGCGGCGAGATTGCATAGGAACTCTCAAAGGATGCGATCGAAACTTTATGATCCGATTTTATTGTTGTCATCGACACTGTCGTCTTTATAAACGCCGCAACACTGCGGTAGAACCCTTTCAATGGACCGGAAAATTGAACGCTTAACAGGTTCGACATAGTGTGACCTGCAAGTTACATCGCACCTAGAGCGGCGGAATAAGTTCATGATAACATTATTGGTATGTGTTTACAACGTTATTGTAATAGAAGGCTATACGGTTACTCAGTGTGAAATAGCATTGTACCGTTGCACACGACTATTGTCGCATAGCTTAGCTTCAAACCAGATCGTCTCAATACGTTTACGAGATGCGTCCTAGTGGCGTTATCACAAAATATGATAGATCGTCGGGCGTGCGACGACGCTCTCCCACGCGGCACCACCGTGATTAATTATAATTCGAATTTTATTCAAAGTGAACAGCGGACAAACTACGATACCAATCAATAAACGGTTCCATACCGACGTCGGTACCGACACGATACCACAATTTACTATTGCCGATAACTCGTATGAAGACGTCAAAGCAGGAGTGAATAACATGCTTAGATAGAGAGCCCCGAAACAATGGTAACTTCATTTTCATTACGATACAAAACTATATAAAATTAATAAACGTGGAACCATCCATCACTATCACGAAGCACTTATTCATCGCATAGTACATGAAATCAAAGGCAACATTTACGCAAAATATTGATGACTTTGTTACATGAAAAAAGAAGAACATAAATTGAAACATGCGACCAATAACTTAAGATATCAAACGATGATTTTACGAGTGTGAATAAAACATCAAAAGAGAGTCGCGGGAGGCAAAGCAAAATCCAACATTACAGACGCTATAAAATATACAAGAGTGCGTCATAATCCTCAAGTAGTAGTAACATTTTAAATTGCGCAACAGGTTTATTATTCAATAAACACATTTGTATGTTCAAATTCCTGTGAACCGTGTGTTTTGATCATTAGCTGTAGATATTAGACCCCCACGAGTACAGACTCACACTGCGTGAGAAATAGACGGTCATTTGACAATATCGTCGCTACGAATATATTCCACATTACCCGGCCAATATTCCATCGCATTATATTACCCAGGACTTCATTATCTCGTGGCGGTCGTTCTCACTAAAAACTACTTATGAATGGACAGGTCTTGTTTGCTGCTCATATAGATAGTAAATAAAAACGTCTAGAATTACACTTAAGCTGAATTTCCTCATGGCGCTTAGTACATTTCTCATATTACTAAGGTAATCCAGTAAATGACTGCAAAGCAACAAAATACTCAGGAATGCATACTTTAAAAAAAAAATAGAACTTTAGGTTGATAAGAATCATTAACTAATTTAAAGTAACGAATAAACTCGTTATGGTTAATACATAGTAACGTAAAATGTTTCTCCATTAACTTATTTTACATGTTTAAAGTACGAAGCCGCAGTACCATTCGTGTGGCAGTAATTACGTCCTTATAAGCGCAATAAATCATAAACACGAGCTCACAAGCGCCACAAAGATAGAAGCGACACGCATCCTCGTCTCAGGATAATAAATAACATCCAGTTCTCGCTTTCAAAGTGAGACCGGTGAGCAATAAGTCGCGGACGGGTCAGAGGTGAAGTGAATAAAAAACGGCCAACAATTAAATAGCGTTCTTGAAGGTTAATGAGCATAATAAATATGTTGTCGGCACCGCAGCTGCGGACAAACAAATGCATAGTCCCGTCACATGTGAAGAGGGTTCACGATATAGTAAAGTCGCGGCCTGTGAGAAGGCTCGCCTCGCCTGACTGGCAAGTTCATTGTCGAGGCGAGACACTTCTACGATGTATTACGAACGTGACACATTTATTATAGAAAAGAAACGGGGTTAAACAAATATTAGACTCGCCAGAAAAGAGAACGAGATGAATATACGGTGAATCGACTTTATTGAAATATGTAGACGAGGCTACACGTTTCGGCAAACTAATAACACAGTCCTATTATTCGTTGAGTTAATCTAATAATTTATTATAGTTGATGTTAAAAACAACCCATTTTTTTATTACCAAAAGACTTATTTATGAAAACAAACTTCAGAGAATCAGTCAAATACATTATGTTAAACAAAATGAAATCTTTATTAGTTTAATCTCTTAATTTATTGGACAAATAGCATTAAAGTCCGTTTTTTTTTTTAATATTGGGGAAGTGTGTATAGATTTCGTAATAAAATTATCATGAATTACCCAAATGACATTCCACCCAGCACGCATAACAAAAATGCTGCGTGTTTAATTAAAACATCCCCAAAACATGAGCATAATGGCAAGCATCGTTGCAGAAATCGCCCCCGCAAGGGTTTGCAGCATTCCACACGACTGCCCCAGACGGAATCATACCTGCGTTTGATTTATAACGAGGAGGGGACACGGGAACTGCGGGTGTGAATTCAATCGGCGAGCTTGAATGTCCCGGGGCAAACGAAGCCAGTATACATGATCTCTGGCATAAAAACACATACCTTCTACTTAGTCATTTAAAGAGAATGACAGGAGCGAGGATGGTGTCAAGTTACACTGGTAGGGGAAAGGTATCGCAGCGGGTAGCTTTAACTGCTGGCGCCTCGGACAATACCAAGCACCTTCGTGACCACTGACTATTATGAGTTGCGGCTTTTATAGATTTTTTCCAATATTCTTTATAAGGAACGTGACTCTACTATTTAACGGACACCGCAGACAGCTCAATATGGATTTTTGAATACGTTATCGATTTATTTTTGTGCGTGTACGTCTAACTTAAATACTTTTATTTATCAAAATGCGCAAGTCTATCCGTACTATGAACACAAACATTTGGGAACATTTGTACTCTATGAAAGACAAACCTGTTTTAAATAATAACACGGAAGTCTGCATTGATAATTTGATTAACATCTGCATTGCGACGGATGTCTTTAAGTACACGAAAAAAAATGCATTACCACAGTCATGATTACATCTTTGTTGTGTTTCACAAAGTTCAGCTAAATACATAGTGTGAATTAGACAAGGCTTGCGAACGCACAAACTTTCTTTAGACTCTGTAGAAGTTTTACGGCATTTGGTATAGAGAACATTATTGTGCTGGGTAACAGTAAGAAAAAAGTTGTGAAGACACAAAATCAACAGGGACGTATTAACACCAGCCGGAAGGTAGAAATCCGTGGGTGTTCCTAACCAGTTGTATTTTTGTATGCACTAACTACCGCAAGCATATTTGGTAATAGATGTGAATGAGAAAAGTAGCGACGTTAATCTTACTGATTTCGATTTATCTATTACTGCTTTAGAATGAAACATGAATGAACCGGCAATTATGATGAACTAGAAAACCACGAGCTTTATAGGTATACAAGTAAGACTAGATTTTATTGATGCCTATTCTAATCAAAATTTCCTAGTTTGGAGAACAGAATTCCGGAATTATAAATGCACCTGCGTCGCCCAACTAACGGTTTCTAGTTGTTTCTCGTTCAATACTTACTTGTTCGAATGTTATACAATACGTATAAATAACATAGACACATTATAATTAAGTTAGGTGTGAAGAACATGTTTTATGTCGCTGTCGATATTAAGAATGGAATTTACGTTAGCACTACGGATGCAACTGATCCAAAATATCTCGTTTATTCTAATAATATTAGATAATGTTAAATACAATCTAAGTCTGAATTAAATGCTAGTTTACAATGCGAGTTGAGGGCATAGGGCATTTACCTTAACAGTAACCAGGTTATAAACCCGGGAGGCCCATGCAAACAAAATTGAGATAAAAAGCTAGTAACAAATAAAACCAATACACGAAGGTAATTCGAGGCCACAAAGACAGAAGCGACAGTACAAAATCTAAACATAACCCAAAACCGAGTTGCACTTAAAAATGCCTTAAACACACCGGTGGCTGACCGAAACACCGCCCTCTGTTCTAGAGACGATGGCAAACAATACGAAGATAGTCGACAAACAAATGTAAATGACCGAAATGTGAACGTCATGTTTGGCATTCCCATAAAGCAACGTTAACACGTCATTAGAAGTAATGATGGCGTGATTACAGAGTGGGAGCGGGATGAGCGATGTTCAGGTGATTGCCTGCTTACTGTGTGGTCTTGGGCACCTTTACAAACACGCGGTCTGGACGGAATTACTGCCACGTGGTGTACTACTGGCTTTAATAAGCCGGTATGATCTAGATTCTAGTGTCGAATTATTGATTGTTAAACTATTAAATATGTACTGCAATTTCTAATATAATAAATAACGAGTTCTGAAACATGGTAAATTGGCAAATGAATATTAAAAGTGTATGCTGCTCTATTGATCAAATCTACTTTCAAATTTTTACTATTTTTCATATTGTCTGTAGATAAGAAGTGGTAGAAAAATATTTATTGTTGTGACACATCTTTTTTGGGTATTCTTTTACGAAAATTTCTCTCAATGTGCCTTTTTTGTGAATGACAGTCCTCTTCATAACCCCTTCAGTAAATCATAGACAAAGAACAAAAATTTCAATATGGCTGCCTTACCCGGTCACTGGGAGATGTTATCGTATAGCCATAGATAATTTATCGCCGAGTTATCACTTGATCTGCGTAATTGATACGGGTACAATCATGGCGCAACTCTGACGGGCCTAAGAACGCAGTAATAAATAATTATTCAGTTTAAAACCTAAACGTAAAAAATGTGGTATTTGTATAAGGGTGGTGCTTTAAATCCTAACGTATCTGTAAATAATGTCTTAATAAATTATGGGTTATGAATATGAAAAATATCGTGGACGTGATGACAAAAGTTTCGAAATGCTCCATACTAACAGATAAAGTTCCACTATAATTCGTACTATAAACCCAAGTACACATTTTTACTAGCCATAGCTCGGTGGTCCGTCCATAACAAATGTAGTACTGTAATAGAAATGCCACCGGGACGCGTATTGCGACAAATAGTGCCAATAATAATTCGTGGTATAATTCGTAGCTGGCGCGTGCGCGGAACAACCGTCACTGATTGAGGATCGCATAAACTGCGCCACCCACCGGCTGTCATTTGCATTGTACACAGTTGTTCATAATAAAGAGAGGATATCTCGTGAGTTGGGATCGCATGGTGGTCCTTTTATCCGCTCCAAAATAAGGCCAACGTAATGAAAACTCACACTTTCTCTGCACAATAGCAACTACTATAAATTCCAGAGACTAAAATAAATCAATAAACAAAAGTGTGTCAATTATAATGGAGAATGTACGTAGATATGGGTTCAATTCGTAATTCACTTGTTACATACAATAAATTTTAATTAACTCTAATTGGAGAACGTCAAAGTGTTGAAACAATTAAAATGCATTGATTTAGTGCTCACCTAGAAGAATTTTATTTAGTTATACATAATTATATTAACAAAAGTTGTAAATAAGTATAAATCTTATTAAAGTCAGTAGTGAGTGCAGCCCTTGTTTATACCCTGGACAATTAAACGCAGCAATCGGCAATATATCACAGCGCAAATTGGCAATCAACGGGCATTGATTAGCAGGAGTCGAGGCGCACTGGCTTCGCAGTCGGGGTCCCTCCAACTCCACCACGCATATAACCCTTTATAACCACGGCGAGGCGCCACATAATGCACACATTAATTAATTGTCGAGCTTAATAATCGTATATCAATTTCCCACAGACCGCTTAATGTCAACACCTCTTTAACAATGACTTACAATCTAATCAAATAATTTAAACTGGCAAAATAAATGAGCTCATAACTTAACATGGTAATAGCAGACAGGGCGTTACCATCACGATAATCGTGTCCAGAAACCGTCGCTGACATCACCGTAATGAGTCTATATGAGAAAAAAATAACACAACACAAGCAACAAATTTGAAACGATGACAGCACTACACCAACAATACGCTACACTTGACGCAATCATACGCATTACAGACAGACTATGTACGAAGACTTTATGTTTACTTAACAAATTATCACACCAAAAATGCATAGATCACAAAAACAATGTGTTCCTCAAAAGCTATTTTAAGATCACACAGCTCGCTAAATAAGAGGCCATTAACACTGCCCACTGCTATCGGCGACGCAATCAATACCATGCTAATCGACTTCACGGCGGACTTGATTTTAGCACATCGGTACTAATTACCAATTACCACGCGCCACGATCAAGACATTTGCTTAAGTACTTGGATAATGATACAAACTAAGCAGATACTAAGCAAATACAACTTACCTTATATGGAATAATAGTATTCCAAGATGTTTCTTTTATTTGTGCAGAAACAAATAGGTACACACTGTATAGTTAACAGATGGGTTCCGAACAGCCCCTAAGCCCACTGTTTGACGCCAGCCGGAAACCAGACGGAGAATAAATTATTGCCCTCCCTTTGCCCAAATACAAAGGAGTCTCGGTTTTTTCAGAATTTCGACGTATAATTGAGGTGTAATTTCGCGGACAATGCCAAACAATTGGGCGATCAAAACGTACCGGTATAGCACGACGTAGGGGACAAAACGAATAAAGCTGAATTAGAAAGTTCTTTTGTCCAAAAGTGTCTTCTGATGGTCATGATTTACGTCAATCTAAGCACAGATTCCATAAGCACATAAATAAAGCCGTAACAAAATCTACAGTATGGGCAGTAAGGTCGAGTTCAACGTTTCTAAATCATTTAACAAAAGCGTCGTTTTGGCGGGGAGTGGAGCGGAACTTCGACGGTTTCAAAGGATTATGGACGTCGATCAAACAGGCACAGAATAATGATTGAAGTCGTCTCGTAACACCTTTGTTATTAATACTCGATTAGTTTCTTTATTAATCACTCTATCCTTTACACCCTAATGAATAATGAACCCGGTGCGAGAACATAAATAACCCGACCTCAATACAGTGGAGGTCGGTCTAGTTTTTAGTATATTTTACGAGCGTGTAACGCTATATCATTACATGCCGATAAACGATAAGTGCAACGTATTGGGGCTTTTGCTGTTGTCGGCTCAATAAAATAAACGGGCGATAGCGACCTACATTACCACCCCGTGTTCCCAAGCCTGTCATCGTTTTATGACTTTTTTATTTGGCCTGATGGCCGGAGAAATGCAACACCATTCCCGATTCAGATTTCCACACCGATATTGAATAGTCGTGTGCTATAAAGTGGGTAAATGGATCGTTCTGGACCAATCACGGCGCAATAAAATCGGTCACGTCTAAGTAACCGAAACACGTATACAAATTCCAACGATCAGCATAAAAATGGAGGCATTATTAAAGGGACTAAACAACTAAAAGTTATAAAAATGGTATACACGTAGATCATAAAAGGACAAAAACTGTAATTCTACACCGCACCGGATAGTTTGTAATAATCATGGCTTATTATGGCGTCCTGTCATAATAGTGAGAAGGTGAAACAAAACCAAACATGTATTTCACAGAGAAAACGCCCTGTTTTCATAGCTGTTTCTGTTTTTGACTTAAATACCCTTATAGGACTCTCAACCGCAACAGGCTCTTACAGATTCAGGGACCACACATATTATATTAAATCTGACACGAGTCCATGTTGACACCGATTTAGTTTCGTGACTATTACCACCGCATAGCATGTTCCTATTTAATCGATTAAAGATGTGAGATATCGATGAAAAGCATAAAATCGGATAATGTATTGCCGATTCACACCTTCACAGTAAAATCCGAAATAATCGTTTTATTCTAATTGACACAGAACTTTGAGTTTGGGAGGTCTGAAGTTCATCGATATTATGTGTAAGACGAAGTGTAGCCGTCTGAAATATATTTAACTTCATAAAAGTTATAGATAAAGAATGGCAGATTTATTTTTAACCGGCTCAGCTCTTACGGGTCAAAACAAAATGACTGAGAGTGCAATAAGAAATGGCTGTCGCTTTAAACTTTATACCTTAGTGTGTGTGTAATGAAAACATAAGCGTACATCAAAGTCACGGACCAATTGTGTACGAACTAGAGGTGATATCGTAAAAATATATTGCGAAAAGAAAATATTGTTATGGTTAACATGTTACAATATTTGACTGATTGACACAATGTGTTCCGTCTGGCATCTGTTCAATACATTGGTTTTGCTGATGAAAGTCACAAGACGACTAACGATGGCAGTTAATAAAGATATAAAATCGAGAATGAAAACAGCGCGACTATTTAATTTTAAGTATTTTCCAACCGTTACACAGAGGCGTAGAATCAACAAATGATTGGAAGCCGAAAAGGAGCCATCTGCCACTGAGAAGAATAGTAAACGCCCTTGTAACTGTCATCATTCGTCATAATTATAACAAAGCCAACAAAATGTGACCAATCGGGCAACAAAGGTAATAAAATTTGCTAATCTTATTTGTAATAAATGTTCCAATAGAAGAAAAGGTTTTGCAAGCGTCTTAAATGCCGCAGAGCCGCACCTATCGTTATTTAGTTTAACATCTAGAAACTCAGCGACAATACTTAGTTATACAACTATAAATATCTAGGTTACTGAACATAATTTATAGGCAAAGATTAGGAATTCAATGTAACGATGGGAAAGCAAAGGTCGATAGTGAATCATAATAAAGTAACAGTTGTGGATCCATGAATGATATCAAATTACACCTACCGATTGCCATTAACGTAATACCCTTTATAACTCAAAGAGAACAAAACTATCTAAATTTATGACCAGATACCGTTGAATAAAGAAACGGAATCAAAGCGCCACGGATACCGTATAAAGGGCTATTTTTATAAAAAAAATATCAAAAGATGTGTAGATAAAGAGAATCAAGTATTCATAGGCGTGCGAGGCACCCGCTGCTTTATCAAATACGGGATTAGTCCTTTCCATGTCGGGGCCCGTTCCTTTGTAACAAACAAATATTATGACACGCGGTTCAGCAAATAAAGCCGGTTGTGTGACAAAATTACATTCATTTTTGACGTGTCACGTTTTTAAACTTCCATTTTTAGACTTATTTTCGCTGGCTTATAAGCTTAGCCTTATATTTATTATGATAAATAAGTAACTAAATGCTTTGTTCCACAATAATGATATGATATATTAAATCTTAAAGTTTCTTCCTTATATTCGTATTTAATTAAAAAGACTATAAATTTTATCTTAAAATAAAACGTTCATAAGCAGCATAAAATATAGTATCTATCCGAATCTGTAAAAATGTTGATATGGCGTTTACAAACAAATCTAATCGTTCCACTTACATAGTAGAAATGACTGAGGGTGACATCAAAAGGAGTGCTCTATGGCCGCGTATCTACGAGTCGCTTTTAGTTCACGTACTACAGGAACTCACCCACGTACAACGACATGATTTAATTCTTCTATATTTTTTGTCGTCCATTACTCACATAACCTTCCACAGAAAGTAAGAAAATCTTTGTATTCTTCTATGATCAGGGTCTCGATTCATAGCGTACACGGAGAGCTACAGCCTTTTAGCAGACATATGGTAGGGGTATACGAGTGTGACTAATGGTATGCGAACAATTCTCGCATCAAGCTCTAACCGGCATAGTCGAGGAGGCCAGCTCCGCAATCCGCCCTGAATCGTGAGGGTTACGAGTATTGTTAAAGCTCCGGAGTGCGATAATGAACTGCTCTTTTCATGGCACTCTTTTATTACTACGCAACTGAGTTACCGCTAACAATCTTGTTAAATTCTTTGGCTGTTGAATTTGGTTGCAAAATTCAGTGCAGGAGAAACATGCAACTACTTTTAAAGCTTTACTTTATGTAAAAAAGCCTACTATTTATAACAATATTAATAATTTGGGGTGCTTTTGCTAACAAATATCACCAAAGTTGAATTAAGTTGTGGGTAATTTTGTAATAGATATTTACATTGTACTAAAGCTTTTTCTTGCTACCACTAGTTTCTCATTAAAGTACCACGGAGGTACTTACTTTTACTAAGAATGTTTTGTTGACTGAAACAATAATGTGTCGAGATAACAAACGTACAGTTTCAAGAAATATGCCTGGTGCGGCGTAGTATTAATCTTTTATGTCAAGTGGCATAACCTAGAAAGAAACCTGATTAAATAGATGCGACTTGTGAAACTTCTGATTTAACAGACTCCGTTGTGCCTACCTCATCTTAACCTTGCCCTCATAATAATTGGGTAAATAGAAATTATGAAACCGGACTAGGTTTCTATTGTTATCTTAAATGGATGAGATGATAAATAAATACATACTGGTAGGCTTTTTTAACTCTCCAATCAAGCCATGCGTGGATACGGTAAGCCGCCGCTAACGAAAAGAAGAAACCTACGTACACGTTTTTGGGTCATGGAAATAAATCAGTACGCTTTTTCAATAACAGATCTCACGCATCGATCGATTGTACGATCTCGAGAGGGTAGCCAAACACTCTTCTGATATCGCAGCGATGCAAGCGCTATGCAGAACAAATTAACACAGATCGTCGAGAGACTGTTTGCCATCTAACTGTGGTACGGTCAAGTGAACGCCCAGGCAGACGGACAGTTATACAAACACGCATTGTGCGTCGCGCTTGTGGACTAATAATGCATTTCATTGTCGGCTTAGCTTCGCTAATGCAGGTGTACATGCTACCATTTAAGGTATAAACCATGTACCATTTTAGAAACAAGCGCGTCCTATAATACATAATCTGGGCGGCAAACTTTATAAAGACTTCCGATTCGAAAAACAAGTCCAGCCAAAAGTAATCTACTAAACTCTTTTCATTTGTTTTAATAAAAACGACTTTAAACGAACGAAAATATATTCGAAAACGATAGCTGCATTTTGAATACTTATATTACATACAAAAACTCATGATGCATTAGTTTTAAGTTAAATTATCCTAGCTTTTTATAACCTTACACAGAATATTTTTTTTTTTTTATTTCTTAATACCAAAATACCATATGGCGCGCCATCTATGGTAAAAGACTCGAAGTTTCTCAGCGGTTGTCATAAACTTATCATAGATGGCACTGTTACTGGTTCGTAATAAAACAAAATAAATCTTAAAAATAGGTATATAACAATATGACTGTAATTGTTCACCAACACACATAGTCTTTAAGGTGTGTATTTTACAACTACTGCTGGAAAACGGAGAGTAACCTGAGTTTTTGTTACGGAAGAAAATGTTTCCAGCCTCCAAATCAGTAGCTCAGTACTGCACAAATGGCTTTTCAGACTAATTTAATACTTGTTAGACAAGAATTTTATTATTTTATTATTCCTAACAACACATTCTCAGGTGAGAGTTTGATGAGCAATTAAGAATATAAATATTTGTTTGAGCCACAGCTAGCCAGAGTTTCAGCAATAGACGTAATCTATTCAGAGAGGTATAACATATCATTCATCAATACTCATATAAGAAGATTAATTATTAAGATGTTTAAAATAGGACAAAATAATAGGATTTTAAATCACATGTCTAAAAGCCAGACCTAACTAACTAAAGTGTTATAATATGGTCTCTGTAAGTGATGAGTTGTATTCGTGCTTCAAACCGTTTATTTGCTGTCAGTCTATATGTTACTTTATTGAAACAAACTTTTTAAAAATGATAGCAAACAGTTCACATTAATGCTGGAAATATTGGTATAGATTCAAACACAGTACCAACCACTCATCATAAATAAATTATATGTAATGCAGTACTTACTTTATTTAGAGGTACTTTAAAGCAGATAAGCCTGGTCCCCTCAATAATATTGCCACAGGCTTTATAAGGTATCCATCTGAAATACATTTAAAACGTAAATATTGGTACGACATGCAATAAGGCCAAAAAAATAGCAAAACACCACAAGCTAATTAAATAATAAGTACCTGTCCGGTATACTAGGCATATTGGTCTGATTTTAAACAATTCTGTTATTATGATTATTTAATAATTTAATTGTAATCCTCTTTATTATTGATACATAATAATATTTTGACAAAATATAACCTAACTATTGAAAAATTCAACGTCAACGCAATATTGACATCGTTTTGTTTAGTTTGTTTTTGGTACCTACTGTAGAACGATCACAGAATATATATACGACTGATATTGGTTATTTATTTTAAGTAGCAGTATCCAATAGTATTTTTCTTAGCAGACTATGATAAAGAATCTACACATTACAAAACTAAGTGCAACATATATATTAATTCTATTGTAAAAATATAATTAAATTAGTGCGCCTAAAAACAACTATCATAGAGCATAGCTGTAAACTCTGTCTACGCTAAACTTACCACAGCTTTGTTTTTGTTATGAAATGTCAAAAAATATCGTTAAGTTTCACTCGTTTTCTAAATCATATGTCTAAATATTTCACTCCAAAGTTTACTGATTAAGTAGAAAATTAGGTAATTTATACAATAAATCTGTATTTATAAAATATAATTATGTTCTTTGAAGCTTCAAGCATGGAGCCAATTATAGGTTAAGTACTAAGAAGTTTGAATTATGATAATATAAAGGAACTCATTAGTTTCGTTGCTATAGGAACAAGATAATGAAACGAACTTGTTTGATCGAAATCTTTGATGATATCGATAGTTTCCAGAAAAGAATTAAAGTTCAGTGCAATATTGTCGAGGGTAGCAATAATTTAAAGATGCATAGAAACACTATTTGGTATCGTTCGATGCTTGACGCGGAGAAAACGTGTCTAAAAGAAGATAAACTGAAAAAGATCCACTACAAGTTTCTAGATGGCAAAGAAATGGTTGAGGAATATAATGTGGATACCCAAGTTTTATTGCGTAGAGCATGGAAGGTGAAAGGAAAACTAGGAGGTGAAGGGAAGTGGGATGTGGAGATAGGTGATCCTATACCTAATGCTACTCCAGCTATTGAAGGAGCAGTAGTTGACATTGTAGAGAGTAAAGATCAGGTAAATATTTTAACCCTCCAACAGGTTTTAGTACAGTATTTAAGATAATAAATCCATTTATATTTATTTTCCTTACAGCCCATACTTACAAGGCGCAATACGAGAATAAACTTGGAGTGGAGAATCAGAAACCTGCCATATCCTATAGAAACTTATTCTGTGACTGCCAACAATGATGAAAGATGTATAATTATCCGCACAACCAATAAAAAGTACTATAAGAGATTGCAAGTGCCTGAGCTAGACAGATTGAATTTACCAATACAACAAGCCAATATTCAATGTAGTCATACTTTCAATACATTGATTGTTGTGGTAAGGTTTTGTCTTATTTCTTATACTTTACAAATTTTGAACACCAAAAAAATTGATCTTGTAGCTTGCCAGTACTCGAGTAGCATTATTGGTCAATTTAAGTATGACTTCAAGAAAAAAGTCTGTTCCTTTCCAAGAAGATTGGTTAAATAAATCCCCATTTTTTTTTTATTAAATATTTATGTGCATGTAATTTATTAATAAATTTAATTTCAGTACAAGAAACCACTGCAACTGTTGGATATGGATAAAGAATGGTATGAAGAGTTGACCAAAGTAAAGCCTGTTAAAGATGTTCCAAATGACTGTAAAGCACAGTAAAATATAATTTGAAGCATTAAACTTGTTTTATTTAACAAATGTTGTGTTGTGTGTTAAAAAGTTGAAAGACATGGTTGACTTTATTGTATATCCTAAAACTAGGTTGTTAGATCAATTTTGACCATTATTGCCATTTACAAGTCACCGAAAAGGATTGTTTCATAAAGGTATACAAAATAAAATTCCACAAGTTCCTTAAAATTAATTTATTTACAAGTAAAAAAAACCAAGAACTATTCAATAAAGCTAATCATCAGTAATCAGTCCTTTTGCTAATTTCTTTAATTCTTCATCGTCTTCCTCTTTATCTAACAAACCTCTAGCTGCTAAATATTCACCGTACTGTTTAGGAATTCCCATGAATGTTTTTATTTTTGCCCTCAACTGTTTCCATGTTTCTTGGTAGTAATTCTTCTTGTCTTTCTCCATGGCTTTGTAGTCATGTCCGTATTTGTCTAGTAAGTATGTTATGAATTCAACTTGGGGTTTCGGTAACCTAGAAAATGGAAAAATAATAAATTTGTACTAAATTACTTAAAATTCTGCTATAGGAGAGAATATTTGTTTATAGTTCAGTACTTCTTCTAGCATAATATAGTGCAATTTCAAATACAACTTAACATTGACTAAACATTTAATGGTTATAGGTTAAGGCCCAACTTGAGACTTAACAATATTTGCAACTGATTTTGCCTTTAATGCAGTCAGAGAACAAAGTATGATAATAATGTTTCTCTGTATGTAAATCATTACCATATTATGGGCAGCTACAACACCAATGTGCTATAGTATAGCATATATGAATGCTTATGAAATAAAACTAATTAAACAAACACCACAACTTACATAAACCGCCTTGGCCGTAGTTGTTTGGCCTCCTTTTCCAATATTTCAACAACCTCTTTTTTAACTACTACAGGTTCAACTATTTCTTCGTCACTGTCTTCATCAGATTCCTCTTGATTAACTATCTTCTTAGCTTCTCTCACTTTTTCCTGCTTAAAGTTAGGAATTTTTATTGCTTTGTTTGGATCAGTAGCCAGACCCATTTCCTTCATATTTCGTAGAGAAGACTTTTTGAAATCCCAGGCATCCTTTATAGGCTTACTAAAAAGAGAAAAATATATAGTTATTTCTATCTACTTCAAAGATGAATATAATAAATAAAACGCTTGTAACTAACCATGCAACCTCGCCAGTGCTTCGTTGTTTTAAGTGCATTCTCTTTCGGTTCAGTTTATGTTGATACTTCTTTTTGCGATGCTGCTTCTTGATCTTCATTTTTGTGGGATTTATAAGTACTTTAGTTAAAAAAGAATCCTTCAAACAAGTGTGATTATATTCAACTCACACGATTTACGTTTACTTGTAGCCCCTTTGACGTTTATACCACGTGAATAATGACAGACAGACCTAACGATTGACGTTTTCGTTTAGAATTTAAGTATCCTTTAGTTTGAGTTTGTGTATTGTATAATTGTGTATTAGATGTAATTAAATGAGTTACCTTTGCTTTTTACCAATAAAATTATAATTATCAGATCGAATCACTGCTAGTAAATTGTTTTGTAATAAGTTTTGTAAGACAAAGATTACTCCCTAATATTAAATTTATTAGGTGTCAGCGAGGCAGACCCAGGCGGAGGTGGAACGACCTACAATCATTTTTACCAAACTGGTCAATCGCGGCTCTTGAAAGAGATAAATGGAGGGTGAGTGGGGAGGCCTTTGCCCAGCTGTGGGACATTACAGGCTCCTAATAATAATAATAAAAGCCCAATGACACAATTACATGGATGTGCATAATACCATATTTTTATATTATCTTTAATTAAGTTAATAAATAATTAGTTTATAACTAGCTTGTAGTTATCTGATAAAAAATATATTTTCTATATAATTTTTTCATATATTTCTGGACGATCGGTTTGATATTTAAATATTTAGGTACACCACACTTGCATACTGCTGAGTGCTGTCACTAGTGTCAAACGAATCGTATCACGTGTGTATGTTTTCATCCATGGAAAGATCTTATAGGTTACTTTTTTAGTATATTATATACCTATTTAAAGTAAAGTAAGCTAAAATGTCGAAAACCGGTGCAACTCGATACCAAAAGTTTCTCAAATCAGAGAAATCTAAAACAAAACTAAAATCCAAATCTAAAGACCTGCCTAAAGGCACAAATGTGACAAAAACAAATTTTAAAGTAAAAAAAATAGTTTTGAAAACACAGCTTAATAAACATGGTGATTTTGAAGCACTTTCTACTAGAAAGCTTAATGTGAAAGAGCTGTTAACCCGTCTGAATCATTTCAACACACATTCGAGGACAGATGCTCTGCAAGGTTTGAAGGAGCTATTTACTATGCATCCTGAAGTATTGGAACAGAATTTGGGAGAACTTGTACATGGCATCACACCTTTGGTCTTAAATATTGAGAAAGTTGTAAGTATAATGTAAATATGTTTAATAGATTTTGGTCTGTTATGATACAGTAATTTTCTCTTAATGTTCTTATATATATATCTTAAACAGTGTACTTCCATACACATTGCGTGTCTGGAAGTTCAACTTATTAAATACCATTGAGAAGACATTTTAAGCCATGCACTGTTTATTTTATGTACAGGATTAGCTAGTTCAAACATTATTTATTATGTTTTCAGGTTCGCCATGATTCACTCAAGGTGTTGAATTTAATGCTGTCAAAAGCAGATACAGGGCGCATAGACCCTTTCTTTGACATCCTGTGTACATATCTGAGGAGTGCAATGACTCATATAGATGGCAGAATACAAGAGGACTCACTCCTTTTTCTGGACACCCTCCTACTATGTACTCCTACTAAAGTTGCTCATGATTTTCACAAAATAATTCCAAACTTTCTAGACATGATTTCCAAGTTAAGGGTTGATTCAAAGCCTGGAAGAACACTAACAGTTAATTTAGGAAGCCAGATAACAAGTGTCAAGTGGAGAGTGAAAGTCTTACACAGACTAAAAGATTACCTCTTGGAGTATGTGAAATACAACCACATCAATGACAGTACAGAACCAGTTAATAACACAACACAGTTATTTGATCCTACCAAAATGAATCACTATTCATTATTTAATCCAGTGTATACTCAAACTTGTCATGTATCTTGTTTCTCTTCAAAAAGTTTGCAAGATACCACTCCAATAGATGAAGGACAAAAGTTTACAGAATACATAGATACCTTGATGCCCTTACTATTTGAAACCTGGCTAGAAGTATGCCCTGCTGGAATCTCAGGAAAAAATATGGAAACTGTAGTCAATGAGGATGCTGCTTTATTATTGACACACACTTTGGAAGTTATTTCATTGATATGGTTACTCATAAAACATTTTGATAAAAAGAATCCTAACTCAAACATCAAAAAACAGTTTTCAAACAAATACCGCCAGCCTTATCAACAGCATTTCATCAATTCTTTTCCATATGTGACGAATATAAAATCTAAACAAAGAGGTGGAAATAATTTACAGTCTGAAGATACCATCAGAGATTCTAAAATGGTTCAACAGAATTTAGAAATGTGCCAACTTTTTATTCTACTTAACCCATATGTAAATATAAAAAAAGAAGACAAAGTGGTGATGTCTGTATTGAATTATATCATGAAAACTTTCAATTCAAACACTCAAGACTCAGTTAACAATGTCATAATTAAAATCTTACACACAATTTTCTC
Source organism: Autographa gamma (assembly GCA_905146925.1). Lineage (NCBI taxonomy): Eukaryota > Metazoa > Arthropoda > Insecta > Lepidoptera > Noctuidae > Autographa > Autographa gamma. The sequence goes on from LR989858.1 coordinate 8,596,300, forward strand.
CAGTGAAGTTAATAATTGGACAAAGACCCTTTCAGTTATGGAACCCTTGTTCACCAGGATTATCTGGGCATACTTTAATAAGGACATGTCTAGTTCCTTTAAACAAAAGATTTTTAGTCTGTTATGTAAAATTGCAATGAATGATAAGCTTGTTCATTTCCATGAAAGTGATGGTTTCAAAAGCTGGTTGGTAAACTTACCAGACATATTGTTAGAAGAGGCAGTTACTGTCCAAACAATTGACATTTTACACAAGTTTGCTGTACAGAACAATAAGGTATTTAACACGGTAGTTAAACAAAAGCTGTTAAAAATTGTTGAAAACTTACCAACTATTGTTATATCAGATGTTGACAATAATGCGCGCGCCTATTATAAGTTATTTTCATTGTTGTATTACATAAAAAATTGGGATGAAAATTCTCTAAATGCCTTGGAAAAACAATTGTTAAATAATGTTTACAAAAATGACTATGGCACTTATATATTTGATACATTACAGTTAAGATCGCAGGGTGTAAACTAATTATTACTTGTTGTGTAAAAAATAAAAGTATATTATTCTTATAGTCATTTATTTCAATAAACTCAAACACAAATTATAATGCAATCTTGTGACACAGTCAACTAGTAAAAGAACATACACTTTTATGTAACGAGGTAACAAAATTATAGGGTAACATCAAATTAACACAAAATGCAGTAACACTCCATTGCATAATACTAAGATTTACTACTAACTGCATATCATACTGTTGCACTTGCTGACAGTCAGTGGTAATTTATTAAATAAGATCAGTAGTACCTAAAAGATATTGATTACATATAATTTACAATATAGTAAAGGAACTTTCTCGAAATTCTGGGGAAAAGGAATTAGTGTCACATAAAATATATGCAAACGTTATTCCAATCCAATTTGTGCTGCACTTATTTTTTCGCCCTGGTGGTAACTTAGCTCAAATTTACTATCGCAAGCCAGGGTTTTATCACAAAACAATACAATTGCAAAACAAACTTATCAACCGTGGCGACAGCTTACAATATTTTTGTGATTTTGAAATACGCCTCCTTCACACATCTATTACAGCTCGACCTCACTTAACTCGTACACAATCCCGATATGAAAGCCTCATCGAAGCTTTATATTTAATTCATTTAACGACTAGTTTTATCCATCTATAAACTAATTCTATAATAAATATGACTAATACAAAATAATTTCTGCTAATTGTTGAGTCGTTTAAGTGTCAATTTGGCAATTTTTGGCTAAAATTATAAATTTCGATAATTTTGCTACATATTTTCAGTAAGTTTCCTTTGGGTACCAATGTTTATTTATAATTATGCCCCAGTAATATTATGATTTGACTTACAATGTTGTTTTCTATGTATTAAAATTATTATTATCTCGTAAAAGGTTTCAATCGTTATACATATTAGTATAATTATGCGAAATGATTAAGAATACGATGAAAAAAAGAGCTTTATTGAGAATTATGTTCTCATAAATAATATCAATGAAAATAATTGCGCATTTAATGCCTTATAAATCAGACGCGATGGCCATCGTTTAAACTTTACCTATTAAACAAATACCAAGCTTATTAACATAAGGCCTGACGTTATAAGAGGAGATAATTCTGTAATAATACTAATAAAGTTACATTATAGCAATGAATTTTTTAGATGACGTAAAACTTATATTATGCTTAGTCTTCATGTAATAGTCTAGACGAGTCTAGTGTTATACTACTCGCGAGCTCTAGCGGCCATTTAATTAAGTATAGAATATTGGAAGAGTAATGATAAAGGAATTATTTTGACGCGTACCGACTATGAAGGTTGTTATCATCATTACAAATTGATACTGGCTGACAAGTGACGTGATGGTATGGTTATCGAGTCTAACTGTTTTACTGTGTTTTTCAAAGTTTATTTATAAAAATCTATAGTGAACAAACATTTATGAGAGTACGCATGCAGGTCTAAATCGTAGGCAATGAAAATTATTTAACGGCATTAACGCCTCTAAAAAGCTTGGAAGATCTGAATAAAATTATGCTCCTTAACAGCTGCATAAAATATCTTGCATAGAGCTTAGATCAGCAATTTTATTTAACTAAATGTGTTTAATCTGCATAAGTTAGAGAGCATAAATCGTTCTTGCACGAAGCCCAGTGACCAACAGGATTAAATATTTATACTTATTTGGGTATGATCTACTGTGTTTTCCTTTTATTAGATTTTTTTGCGCGAGGAATGGTAGCAGAGGCCGTCAGCATTGCCTGAAAATAAAAGGAGTAAATTGAAAACTAACTCAAAAAAGCACAAGCACACTACTTAGTTACAGTTGCAGTTTTAATTGTTACAGCACAGTTTCAGATTTAGTCTTTTACATTATATTAAAGTGCAACCGTATGAGTTGTTTGGCTTGGGTTGTCAGTCTTTACATAGGATTAGTTTAGAAAAAAACAGTATTTAAAACAAAACTAAAAAGGTGAAATACGACACAGCAAACGTAAAATGTACACTTTTTACAAAAACACAAAGCAAATAATTTATTTTATAATTCAAATAATAATTTGGCTGAAAATAACACTGCACTTGTTTCTTTTATTATTTAAGTGCTAATGAAAAAAAAAAGTAAACCAACAAAACAGGCATGCATCAAGACACACAAAACGTAACTCAAATAAACATACTGTTGTGCTAACTTCAGCTGCGATTTAAAGCGGGCTTGGGATATAGGAAAGCCTTTATACGTCAGTGCTCTTTGAAGTAGTCGGCGTTTCGTCATGTAGTGAGATTATCTTATATTCTGGATGACTTTCTATTTTCGCATGAATGAGTCTCTGCAGGGCATTACTCTTATCGTTTATAGCATCACCTAAATCAGAAGCGTCTGCAAAACTCATTTGATCATCTCCTTTTTCTGCATCTTGTACTTCAAGTTTATCTTTAGGTATCTTATTCTCATCGTCAACGAGCGTGTTTAAGTCAGTACAACTTTGAAAATCATCAACCGTTCTTTCAATAGTTGATGATCTTCTGCTATTATCATCTGATGAGGTTGAAGTATCCTCTGATTTTGGTTTCTCTTCTGATTTATGCCAAAATGCGAGCTTACCAGGCAGCTGCAATAGTTTGCCGAAGCCTGAACTATTGCCTTTAGGCGCTCTCGCCGGGGATTTAGATTTGTGACGCTTTTTGGTTTCATTGTCCTGGTTAACAGCTAACCCTTTTGATATTGCAGTTTCTTGAATGCTGATGTTTGGTAATTTATTATCAACATCAGCTAAGCTTTCCTGCGATATCTTATTATCTGGAATGGTCTCCGTATCTGTCTTGTTCATTTCATCTTGAGTCGTGTCCGACACCTCATCTGTTTCATCTTTGGGTGGCGGCAGTGGCGCCTTGCCTTTTCCGTATTTACCCTTTGGGAATTTTCTTTTACTTTTAGGGGAATGATCGGGCGTTCCAAATGAGGCTTCGTCGTCACTTTCAACAGAATCGTTATCGTTTAATGCGGTTTCGAAACTCGTTGTTTCAGTACGTGGCGTGGGATCAGTCTCAGTTAAACCAACGGAATCTACTTCCTTCGTGGCAGTATTGTCTAGCTCTTTTTTATTTGTACTACATTGCTCATCTTCATTTTCTTTTTGTTGACTTGCAACGGGAATGTCGCTAACATTTTCTTTCGCAATGTCCTCTTGTTTACATATAGAATCCTCTGTGGTATTTCCTTTTTCTTTATCTACCGAATTATCTAATAAAGTTTTAACAGAATTTGTATCTTTTTGGTCCCTGTGATCTGTATTGCTATCGGTTTGTTTATCCACATTCGCGTCAAGTGGGAAATTACCTAATACTTGAAGAATCTTAACTTGGTCGCCAACATATTGGTATAAGAACGGGGGTTGTGTGTGGGATAAGAATATTTGGGACGGGAGATTTATAAGTGCGGGCATATTCGCATATTCAAAACTATCGTCGTCCTGAAGCTCCTCGATGATTACTTCACTTTCCTTTAAATAAAAAGTACTTAAGTCTATATCGAAATAAAGAAACCCAAAAGTAATAATATAAGCTAATAAATGCAATGAACAGACTTATTGGCAAAATAATCGTAATGAATGTGGTATATATAGCTACAGTCAAAAGAGAAAAGTTTAACACATGCAATTAAAATAAGTGTTCTATATGATCCTTAACTTTAAGTATTTCATTTAGATCCCAAATATTTATGTTTTTTTCATACATAAGCCAATCGATTATCCTTATATTAGCATAATACTTTTTTATATCTTACATAAAATACTATAAATATAACACTTTGAAGCCAATTAGCATTAACTTTAGTGAGGCATGTCAGTTTCTACATTAGAGCCTTTACACATACCTAGCAATCAAATAGACACCATTCTTTTAGATATATTTGTTCAGTCAAATAGTCAATATTTAATAGATTTTCACACATTTAAGTTCTGGTTTCAACCAAGACCCTGCATCATTCGTACCCTGGCACACCAAAACAAAACATTTACTTAGGCAGTGATGCACCTTAACAATCTAACGTGCCACTTAGAATTTCACCATTAACAATTATTAATTTTAATTTTTTGTAAGGAATCAGCTGAGAGCAAAATTCTCTACATAAATGTATCCCCATTAATTTTTTGTATCGAATACAATATCCAATTAAAATAAATCAAATGAAAATTAATGTATAAGATTGTGATATAATATGATTTGTCAGTAGTTATTCTACTCAATTTGTTGTCCCAGCAAGATGTTCATTGCTAAGTAAAAAGTAGTAGAATAATGACACAATATCTTATATTTAATTTTAATTACCACCAGCCCTAGTTCACACTATTAAATTATGTTATTATAAATTTAATACAACATAGCGCAACACATATTTTTTTAAGGTATTTTGTACCGTTTTTTTATAAAAACACTTATCATGTAAGGTTAATATCATATATGTCGGTTTCCCCATACTAACTAGACTGTAACGTAGAAATAGCCTTTGTTTGAGGTAATCTTAACTTTAAGTCTTACTTAATCTGGTTTAAGCCTTACACAAGATTATAATCAGATCAACATTACATGTTGCAATGCACACTATAAAAATGATAGATATTATTTTGTGTAGGGCTTATATGTTCTATTATAATATGTCGACAATAATTTAGACTAAATTAGTTATTACTATTCGATTTTATCTAATATAAAATTATATCGAAACCGACACATATGGTATATTAATTGATTTATGAACTAAGGCTGAGGGCGTAAACTCAGTAGACACTTGATATCCCTAGAATCTAAATATCAATTGGTAAAATAAAATTCATTGATTTATTGTTATGTTCTCAACTATTTAACATTATTTTACTGTCTGATAAAAAATGTAGTTTTAAATTCTATAGATTTTTCCAGAATATTTTGTAACATTTTATTTTAAGTCAATCAAGTATCTAAAAGTATGATCGATAGCTTAGGCATGGGTGTAGTGATTAATTTAGTAACATGTATTCAATTCAAATATTGTTCTATAAAAACTGGATAACCAACTTTGAAAAAGCGTCGATAATGCTCGTTTTCAGAGGTAACTTTTTTCTAGAATTGTGAAGAACGAGAAGAATTGTTGAGTGTCAAGATACCATATTATAGAGTAGAGTACACCCACACCTTAGCATAGACGAGTACAACAAGTTACCAGACCTCAGCGGCTTGCGGTCGCTTGATGGCGGTGACGGAGGTGCGCGAGAGGCGGCCGCGCGCGCGGGCGGCGGCGCCCAGTGACGCCGTGCGGGTGAGCGACGCACTGTTGTCCGCGCTCGAGTAGCCCGAGCTTATGTCCTCTGATGACTTTATGTGACTGGAAAATGTAAGATTGCTGTGAGCTTATGTTCTCCGACGATTTTATGTGACTGAAAGTTTATGTTGCTATTGTCAATTTAGAAATACTTTAGCCAGAGTAAAAACTTTCTAACCGACTTTTCAGTAGTAACTATGATAGCAGATGAATGCCAACGAAAATTGAAGATAAAAAATTTAATTTGATGGTTTGTTCGTAAATTTTCCCTTGAAGGCAATACCTATTTAATTTAAAGAGAACTTTATTTTATATTGGTAGGTTATTAAGTGTTTTATATAAGAGACCTTTGTCCAGCAGTGAGACGATGCAGTACTGTTTATTATATTTGCTTCATCTGGGTTTAAGCTTGTTTTCCAAAACTAGAACATTTTGAGAATAATTAGGCAATATAATAAAGAAATATCGTAGGCCATCATCAAACGTAAATGAGGAACTGACATATTTGGAAATCCAAATAATATAAGAAATTGATATATAAAGTCTGACAAATAATTACTAGTATTATTAAGTTACATACCTGAAATCGGGCTCGTCACTTCTAGGGCGAGGTCTGACATCAACGTCGACCTCAGGGAAGTACATCGGAGAACGGCTGTTGGATTCTGAAGCGCTGCGACGGGTCGAAAACCCACTGTGGGAAAGAAAATACGTCTCAACATCATCAGAGAATATGTCTGTGTTAATTAAGAACAAAGAACCCTACTACAGGATAGTTTTTATAATATCGTTGCACCTTTGAAAATTTACGAGAAAACATACAAAGACTTCAAGCTAATTAATCAACATTTTAAACAGAAAATAAGTTCTGTCGAGTATATTTCTAGATTTCTTGTAAATGTATATTATGGAGATTCTGTCTTCGTCACAACACTAGACACTTGAATTTTATTTATTATTCCTTTCCTAGCAGTTGATCCCGGCCTACTGGACTTAAGCTTTCTATTCACCACTAACTTCAAGGGCTTCCACACAAAACTGGGATGCGAAGCTGCATAGCAGGGAATTTTAGTTAAATAAAATTCAAAATGGAAGGAATGATCGCAAATGCGATGCGAATTCGCGGCTATGAGTGGGAGCCACTACTTTAAGGCGCTGTGTATAGCCAGCATTGATGTTATTGAAGGGGTGAAGCGGGCAGGTGCGGGACGGAGTAGCCCCGACCCTGCTACTCGTTTTTTCCGAATTCGTCCGATGCGTAACGGTGTCATAATATTGAAGCTTTATTTCGCTGATTAATTAGATGTAAGTTTAGCCCTGCTTGACAATGTTTACTTTTGAGCTGCGCTCTCGCGGCGAACAGTAGGTTCGAATCCCGATAAAATCATAAATTTTAGGATTATTATTTTTAAAGTATTATGCACCTACTGCATATTATCGTGTTTTTACTTTTAAAACAAGCATTTAATGTTGTTGATTTCATTTTAGAATAATTTTTCAAATACTGATTTTCTGATAAAAAAATATAATAATTGAAAACCTGAACAATATGTTTTATGACAATCTATATTTTTCTTCAGTATCAAGACCAAAATATTAAAAAAAAACGTACACTATGCTTGATGGTTGAGTCTGGAGGTACAGCGTGTTTCGAATAGTAACGAAAATTATTATTTTTTTGTGTATAACTTTTGTGGTATGAAGTCCTCACACTGCAGATAGTCCAAACACTCACCTGTAAAACTTGTATATTTATAGGTTTTTTTTTTGTGTACGAAAGGGTAAATTGATACACCTCTTTTGTTTTTTTTTATTATTCACGTGGGTCCAAAGGGGTGCAAGACTCCGAGAGAGAGCCCTGAAAAAGGCTCTGTCTAATCTGGCAAAACTCCTGGTGCCATCATTTGCCTTAGTGCTGGATATGTAGGAGAGAGGAAAACGGGGGCAGTACATGCCATTACACCGCTCCCGCCCAAGTAGATACGTGCAATGAAGGCTGAGGGACCCCCGTCCCCGCCCTCTGCGTCCTCCTCAGGGCAGGTCTGGCTACAGGGATTCTCGTCCGCGCACTGCCCACCATCGGCCATCGGCGGAGCAATGGAACAAAAGGGTCAGCGTCCCACTCGCGCTCCAACGTCTCTTTCTGAGAAATAACGAGCTTGCAGAAATAAGACACTAAGGCAGACGAGTAGTCTGCAAGCATGGCGTTGACCACACCCACGAGCAAAAGGTCCGGGCCAAGAACTCCACGTAGGACACGGCGCTTAGCTTCAAAGGCAGTGCACACTTCGAATGTGTGCAATGCCGTGTCTTCCATTTCGTAAAATTAGCCTTCCCAATGCGCCGTTGGGGCCTGGGCAGGAGAGACAAGTTTACTCTCCTATTAAGAGAGCCCTATATTGGGGCTCATTAGCTGTTTTTAGAAGGCGTGTGGCAAGCATTTGGGGGCCGTCCTTTTGCACTTAGACAGGACACCGAGTCCCCAAACTCTTCCGGGGACAGCAGGGAAATGTCCTCCGATGAGCTCATCCGGTAGGTTGAATTCAACCTGGGCAGGGTAACGTCGACGAAGCCACTCATAGCTTATTCTAGCGGCCGAGCAGGCACGTCGTAGATCGGTCAGCTCTGCAGAAAAGCAGTGAACCGCCTTCCTAGCTGGAGGTCCAAGTAGGCGATAGACCACCTCGAGAACGGTGAGTACCCTTGCGTACCCTGTGCTAACTGAGAGGAGAACCCTATCCATATGTATCGGTGATCGGATAGGTTCTCGACGAGCTCGACCTGCCTATACGCAACGGTGGAGGCAAGTGCTGGGGTAGTGAAGGTCAAATCAACCACGGACCCTCCGTGCAGCCACCTATGCGTCGTCCCTCTATTAAGGAGGAAGAGGTAGGTGAAACCACCCACGCCTCCAAAGCATGGCCTTGTGCTTCGTTCGATGGATTACAACACGCCAGTGACTTTGCATTAAAATTACCGAGGACCACCACAGGCTTCTGCGCTAAATGCAACAAGACCCCCGAGAGGGCAGCCAGTAATCGCTCGAATTCCAACGGTGTGCGATTAGAAGAGAAGTACACTCCTTACATGGCATTATCCCCCTAAGCGGAAGCAACAAAGCCGAGCCCCTTTCCAAAGATGTCAGGGGAAGGGAGTTTGGAGAGGGTCGTGGGAGAGGGTCCTGCCATAATGTCAACAGTCGGTCGGGTCGGAATTGACTCGTTCTAGCATGTCCTCAGCGACTCTCATGCGATTGAGTTGTGAGAGTAAATTCAGGTCTTTTGGGACTAGCCGACCGGTAACATGGGGCGTACCCAAATGATTAGTTAAAATGGTACTGATAGACTCGTGAGATACGGAAAGTTCGGCAGCTATTTCTCTCATAGTTGAATGAGGATTTTGACAGTTGTTAGAATTTGAAATTGTAAATGACATTTCAAATAAAAAAGTGACGTGCTTTCACGCCGAGAGCCTACGGCGTACTCCTCTTGAACAACAATCTCTTCCCACGGATGTGCAAAGAGGCGATAGTCATTTTCATCCACAAACCCAGTGAACCGAAGTCTGAGCCCACTAGTTATCGCCCAATTAGCTTACTCAAGGTTCTTGGGAAGCTATACGAGCGAATAATTTATTCCCGTTTTATGGATTGTACCGAGTCCAGGAGTCTCATACCAGACGAGCAGTTCGGTTTTAGAACCCAACACTCATGCGTCCATCAAGTCCACCGCATAGTCGAGAATATAAGCGCTGGTTTTCAGCGTGGAAGGCTCACTGGCGTGCTCTTCTTCGATATAGCAAAGGCTTTCGACAAGGTCTGGCACAATGGCTTGACCTTCAAGCTTTACCAACTCGAGGTGCCAGATCGTCTCGTGCTCATCTTCCGAAAGTTTTTGTTGAATCGGTCCTTTCGCTATCGCGTTGACCCTCACCCGATCCGCGCCGCAGTCCTTCAGGGCTCCGTACTCTCTCCACTTCTCTTCACACTAACGTTAGCGACATTCCTCGCGGTGGCAAACCCCAAATGTACGCCGACGATACGGCCATCTATTATTCAGGCACCAGCCCCTTAGCGATAGGTCGAACTCTCCAGACCGCGGTCACGAACCTCGGGAAGTGGAGAATCGAAGTTAACCCTACCAAGAGCGCAGCCGTGGTCTTCAGCAAGGAACGGCAGCCTCCCGCTACCCCTCCACCTATCACCCTCTTCGGCAAGCCTATTCCTTCGGAGCAGCAAGCCAAATGGTTCTCTATCGCGTCACCTAACTTTTTTATCCATAATTTAATGTGACATAATTTTTTTTGTCCTAATCATCATTTGTCCGAATGATTACTTACCCGAACTTAATATCACATAATATGACATGCCATAAAATTGAAACCCCTAAATATAATATGTCCGAAATCCGTTCGTCATAATTATTACTATTAATAATATACAAAAGACATAAAACCGTTTGCTATAAAAGTTGTAAGTCCTAAATTTAAATTATATTTTATAATGCTTCTATACTTATAATAAATCTGTAGAAGTGAAAATTCTGTACATTGAAAATATAAAAAAAAAAATATGGCGAGGGGTGTTACTAGACCGACACCGAACAATAAGTGTGAACAAAAAAAATGTTGTCTGTCTGTCTATTTGTTTAGGTATCACGCAAAAACTACCGGCAGCTAATATAAAATTAGCTTAGAATCTGTCTGCGAATTTAAATTAGTACTCATAATTAAGACTAAACCATTGTAACCTACATATATTTATATAATACATTTTATATGTACTCAATAAATAATTTGATTGTGAACATGTGTTTTTTCTAAGTAACCAAACATGCAGCATGCAAGCAAGCATGCAACATTCAAGCAAGCATGCAGCATGCAAGCAAGCATGAAGCATGCAGCATGCAAGCAAGCATGCAGCATGCAAGCAAGCATGCAGTACGCAAGCAAACAATCATGCAAGCAATCATGCAAGCAAGCAATAATGCAAGCAAGCATGCAGCATGCAAGCAAGCATGCAGCATGCAAGCAAGCATGCAGCATGCAAGCAAGCATGCAGCATGCAAGCAAGCATGCAGCATGCAAGCAAGCATGCAGCATGCAAGCAAGCAAGCAGCAGGCATGGTTTCTGTCACGGCTCCGGCGCTGCAGGGCTCCGGCGGTCCCACGCGAGTTTATCGTAGCAGATGGATTTAACGCTCACCACCGCAGCTTCGGCTTGCTGGCCGGCTTCGCCGGCCAGCCTCAGCCGCGGCGGCGAGTGTTACAACCACCTGCTCCTCAACTCGCGGGCCGCCTCGCCCCTCCGCGCCTACGCGACTCTAAATTACACTCTAGGGGTAGGGCTGACAAGACTGCGTGGAGTCGGATTTACAGCGATTCGTTTCTGTCACTAAAACTTAATTTTTAGCAAAACTTTTAGGACTAAAAAAGTTATTATAAATGAACATTCGGAATAATACAAATTATTTAAATCAATACTTAGGACATATGACTTTAGGTCATGTTAAATTAGGAGATTTAATCATTATAGTACTCAATATTATGACAGAATACTTTTAGAACTAAAGATAATTATGTGAAACTAAATTTCGGGATTTTGATCATTATGGTTTCTGAAGTTTATAGCAAACGTGTTATGGATTATGATTTTCGGACAAACAATATTAGGAGAAGAAAGGGAGTACCAAGCCAAATACCTGGGTGTAATCCTTGATCGGAAGCTTACCTTCATAGCTCATATTAAAGCGGCACGCGCGCGAGCCGCCTTCGCTCTCGGCCGACTTAATTGTATGTTGAGCAAGCGCAGTAAACTCTTACTCTTACTTTACTTATAAGAAGAGAATCTACACTGCGTGCGTGACAACTATCATGACTTACGGCAGTGTCGTATTCACTCACGTACCCGATTATCGACTCAAACGAATGCAAACTCTCCAAAACCGTTTCATGCGTAGAGCCACGGCGCTCCAGGTTACGTCCGTAACTTGCAGTTGCACTGTGACTCAAAGCTGCCAACAATCAAGCAGTTCTTAAAAGTCGCCGCGATTCGATTTTTTGACTCCTCCGAAACCCACCGTAACTCGCTAATCGTAGCGGCCGCGCGATACGTACCTTCCGTAATACCTAAGACCAAACCTCCCAGACTTACTATCTCCTACCTCGACGATAAAAGAACGCTCTCCAAGAAGCATTCGATTTAGCTAGCAGCAGCATTACAAAACACAACCGCCGTATATTAGGTGCTCGCCGGCGAGGCCCGTCGCGTATTATTAATAATAGTAACGTAAATGTTATCCTCCTGTCCCTAGACCAAGGTGGTCCGAGCCTTCCAAACTAGCAATAAAAATATGTCCCTAAATAATAAAAACTTAGATCCAGCCATCCCTTGTTGCTTTGCCTTATTAAGATTGTTAGCAACGCACTAAGTCGAGGCCCGACCCCCGCAGGGGGTGCCCTTAGTGGACGTTGCTGACGTAATTATTTTTTTTCCTATTTTTCTGGCTGGAGGCCTTAAGGTCCTCGCCAAAAGTCCGGTGAAGCAGTCAAAGTTTACGGTCAGGCTAAAGGTAAAGACCTATACCAAAAAAAAAAAAATACTTTGCTCTGTCTGCGCGCACACTTTTCGTCGTCTTTCCACAAGACGCCATACATATACTGAATTTGTCAGATCCAAAATAATTTTCATTAAATAAATGAGTCCTCACAAATATCTTACATTAATTAATAAACAGCAGTTTACTTCATTATTGTAATTTTTACAAACGTTATTGCGTTCAATTACATTCTTTGGTATTACTAGTTACTTCAATATTGTACACCATGTATAAGTAGTCATGAAAAAGTTGTCATGAATGAAAATGAAAAATATGCATCTTATTAGAAATCAATAATCACTAATAGTTTTTTTTTATTATTAAAATTGAACAATTTATTAAAAATTACACAAAAAGTAAAAAAAAACATCATTGAAAAAAACATGAAAGCAAAATAATAGATTTTTATTGCTAGGTTCGAACCTGCGGTCAGCTATCGCATCGCAACTTTGTATAAGCACGCGACCGCTAGACCAATGTAGCTTCATCATAAGTTTTCAAATTTCGCTTCTATAGAGGATCAATAGAAAAGAGATCAGATGTGCAAAAAGCAGGAAGTAATTACTTTACAAATTCCATTATGTGTCATTGTTTGACAGATTTCATTAAATTATTTTCGATTTGTCATGTATTTTAGACCTGTCAATCAGAAAAAAAGTGACACAGGTCCGTCTAGCACCGCGCCTCAGCGCACACTGTCTGTCCGCGTAGGAATGAAAGAGAAGCGAACAAAACGCCATATTTAGTTTGTCAGGAATGTGTTATTTTTCATTAAATATCTGAATATTTGGAAAAATACTACCTTAATTGAAAAACTAAAATAAAGGTTATCTTCATTATTAGTTATTACGTTTCTGTTGAAAAATTTATCAACATTGGTTCATCAGTAATACCGGAAAACTTTTTTGAAAATACATTTTAGAGGTATGTTTACGAATTTTTTTTATCGAGAAAAATTAATGAAATCGTGTTTTGGAAATAAAGGTTATCTCACAAAAATGATGAAGATTAACATATATTTTTTTCGCTGCTCTGACATTTATACAGTTTGCTAAAAAACTGTTTGAAAAAGCCCATTTTTACTATACACAGCGCCTTAAAAACATTAGTAAAAAGTAGCACCAACCTCTTTCCCCCTCGCCTTATAAGCCTAGGCTCAGCTAAAACGTCATCAGCTTCATCACTGCCCCTTTCCTCGCGGGGCTCACACTCCGTCAGATCCGACAGGCTGTAACTCTTGCGCAGCTGCTGAACCAATCCACCGCCACCCTGAGGAAATACGTAATGTAAATTAGTAAAAAATAAAGTAAATATTTAAAATACACTTAATATCCAGACGTTAATAAATTCCAGAAATCTTTTTCTTCAGGCGTCGGTGAGATTTTGAGGTTTTACTGAATGTTTTTGTAGATACTTCTATTAACCAACGACATTAAAAACTATGACGAGAAGTAAAATGTAACTGAATAGATTTCTAATGAATCTGAGCTATTGATAATGCAAAATGAATTTTATTCTTAAATGGCGCCTGAAGGATAATACTAGCAAAAATGTCTGATGTAATAATAATAATGTTTAGCTGGCATAGTACACAAAATAATATTTTTACAATAAAATTAAGTATTAAAGTGTACTCACGTGAAATCTGCAGTAACACCTTAGTTACACAAGCTTTGTAAGGCATAGCGCATGCTCTCATTATGTCTATTAAAGCGATGGTATTGTACGCTTTACAGTAAAAATAAACAATCTGTAGACGCTATATCTTTATTGAGAAATCATTGAATATAAAACTAAATCAGTCACACAACTAAATCTAAATAACACAATACAAGTTGGTGGATTCACAACACATGCGTTATTACAAATATGTTATACATAGAGGCGGTATACATATAAATGTACTTTGTAAAGACTCCAGAATGGTATTGTTTATAGATAAGAATGAAATTAATCGACATCAATTTTCCATTCTAGCAATCTAGAAATGTCCTATACGTATACTACCTCTATTGATTTATAAACTAATTATGTAATAATTACAGACGTCATGCTATGTATAAAATGTTCGGATCGTCTATAAAATTGTGCAAGAGTGTAAAAACAGAAAATATATAATAATACAGCAAATTAACGTAACAATTTAAAAGGAACACCTGGACGGCCTACAGTAATTTATAAAAATAAACGCATTGATTTAAGAAAGTAAGAAAATATTAAAGAAGGATTAGGAAAGGGGCAAGAATTTTGCACAACACGAGAAAAATAAATTCACTTATTATAAAAGAGAAATGCGACACGAATTTGATTTGATGCTTTGGTTTAAGTTGCATTGAAGATGAATTGTAGTGCGGTGTAAAAAAAAAATGGTAATAACATATCAAAAATATATCCGCTATAGAAGCCTCAAATATCGTGATAACAGAATCATACAAGAGGCGTTTATCCAGCAAAGCCTCGTCTTAGACACATAATGGTTTAAATTGTAAAATACTACTTAACATTTCTTGAGATAATGTGTACATTTCTCAGAATAGCTTGGTAATGAAAACTTATATGAATTAAACTAATGATTAACGATTTTTTTCTTTAGAAATTGGCACTTTTAGAAAGTTGCTTAGGAAATACAACACTACTTATTTCTTTGAAGCTTTACGGTTTTTTTTTGCAAATTATAAAGCCCTACTTTGTGACCAAACAATTGTTTGGTTGTAAATGCGTATACATATTTTATTCTATGATGTGATATACATTTTCCTCATTTCAGGTAAACCTGTTGAGTCACAAAATAGGACTACGTACCTTTTATAGTTACTGGCGTAAATTGATTGACAGCTCATTTATGAAAAATCTTTTGTATAAACCCTAGATCAGTGTAGGAAATTTAATTTCGCATCTTTTAATAAAATTTAGTGTCAGATCATGTCACAGTCATTTGAAGGTGCAAAAAATGCTTAAAAATTATCGTAAAGTGTGACACACTTGATACTTTAAAAACAACGGACAATCCTAAACGTTGTCTAAAATTATCTAAACATCACAGTTGAGCTTCATTCGTGTTTGTTATTCAGTCGACCTTCACTTCGTTGTTCTCTTTGTCTACGGCGGCCTGGCTGCGAGTGCGGCGGCCGCGGGACCTGCTGCGGGGCCGTTTCTCTTTGACAGCTTTACGTTTCCGGATGACGTTGCCGCGGCTGCGCGCCGCCGTGTCGTCGGGCTCGTAGTCCGGGTCGTGCGGGTCGCCGTCGCCCGACAGGAAGTCCTGAGGGTCGTCGCGGTCTAACTCCACTATTTCTACAATACCGGGCAGCTCTGAACGCTGATACTCCAAATCGTCGTAGGTATCGTGGTAGCCGTCGGGAACGTCGCGAGCCGTTATCGCTTGTCTAGCTCGTACCTCTCGGTCTTGCTCAGGACTCGGCAAATTGAAGTTCTGCGTGAAGCAGCAATGGAAAGGATATTTGGAAAAGACGGGGTGGAAAGGGAGAAATTAAAAAAGCGTGTTAATAAAATTAAAAAAAAAGACGAAATTAAACAAAGCGGCTATGTGGTTTATATCAATTTGATGTGAGAGTTGAGATATTACATGGTCTGGAATGTGGTCATGCTTGATGACTGGTGGCTCTGGATGGCTTGCTTGCTCGTTGTGCGATTAGGCCAATTTGGAAAATACAAAACAAGGTAATTGGAAAGCTGTGTGCAAATTAGCACTAAAGGTGTAATTAACGTTTTACAAATTTATTTACATATACACACTGTAATCAAACATGCCACACTTGCTTTGGTACACTTATTTACTTTGTGACTTTTAAGGTGGTATGAAAACAACACAAAATCAAACATCTAATGAACTCTTGTAACTGTGTAATCATGTTAAGGGTTAACGCCCACCGACACCCTATTTGGCTCTCGTTAGAAATGTTGGAACGTTTGGTAACCTTTCATGTTATCATTCCAAGATCTTACATGAGAGCGCAGTTATAAAACATAAGCATGCTATTAAGGCTATAAAGGGTTCTCAAAACTTACTTTGATGGCGGTCTGCATAATAACAGTTGTGGCATAGTTGACGCCTTTGGTGCCCAAATTGAGCACCGTGTGGTAACCCTGGTCTTTGGCCTTCGCTATGTACTCATCTATTTCCTGAAAAATAACGTTCAAAAGATTTATTATGACTGCAGAAGGTTGTATAACTTTATTAGATTTTTTATTGCTATATAAAATTTACATTTTAAATGAGACGATCACCTATAAAAGAGTTGAAAGTGCCAGCTAAAGTTGCCAGTGCTTTAAACAAGCTCAATTGATACGATGAAATATGTGCATATGTGCGAATGAATTGGACTGAGATGGCACTTAATTTTAATCGAAATGTATTGCCAAATGTGACAAGCCAATAAGAAATCGAGTGTTATTGTGGATCTAGTATGTATTCAGACGATGCTAAAATGATATCGATATCAAAGCATATTTTAACTTAATAGAATAGACTATCTTATCATTCGCCGTGGGTGTCATAACCGGCAAGCAAAGGATTTTATTACAAGATTAAATCGCACTGCGCAATCTATTTCTGTACTAACTCAGTTACTGCATAGTAGGTTATGAGGGTATGTTACGATAGTAAACAAATGTCGAAAGTTAAAATGCATGAATCCGTTTGAAACAGAATAATTTAGATGAATAAATATTTATTTAAAGTAACTAAACTAAATTATGACTACAGTGATATCGTTCCTTTGAACTAGCCAGGAATGGAAATTCAAAGGGTTCTTTCCATAGTGGACTATAACAGAACGTACTGCAATCATGAAATTCAATCTGCAAATTATGGTGTTTATAGCAATAAAAACGACGATTTGTTGCACTATATCAAGAGCCATTTCAATGTGCTGAGCGAAATTGTACAGGGTTGCTAAAGTGGTCTAAATTATTCAGTACAAGGATAAAAAGGCTATGGCCCAAAATGTGATAGTTTAACTGACTTCTATAAGGGTAAGAAGAGCAAGAAAATGAAATAAAATTTCTTCTTTTTACAAGACTTATGTAGTGAGTATGTTCTAAGTGGATTTGCGAAGTCTTAATCGAGAGCTAGTTATGCTGATTATTTCAAGACTCACCTGTTCCCTCCTGCAGAGTGCTGGATGCACAAACTTCCTGTATAGTATTGAGGATCCCTTCGTGGCCGGCGAGAGCAGCCACAGCACCAGCACTATCTTCACCTCGTAGTAGAACGGGAACCATGATAGGAACACGTCCGTGAATGTTTCCGTGCATGTGAATAAGGCGAACACTATCCAGTACATCATCCATTTTACCTGCAAATCGAAAGAGGCTCGTTTCAGTTTTAACTTAATAATTACAGTAGCAGGTTAAAGAGGTATTCGACTTTAATTTTGACTTCTAAATGTGTTTTATTTCAAGAAGGGGAATAACAGAACTTTTGACTATTTCCAGTAAGATCAAATATGGTAAATCAAAAGCCAACGTTTTTAATTTAAATAAAAGTGGATGGTGATGATATAATGGTCATCTCGATAACCATGAGAAATAATCGAATATAGATTGCTTCAATGTCATTACTTAAGTTAGATCATAGATGTAACATGAATGTCTATTTTGCAATGTAGAGAACTACGACATGCAAGGGATTATTGAACCTTATAAGTTCATTACGTAGGAATGCTGTCGAATGCATGCAGCTTTCTGCACCCTTCCAGACTTCCATAAGGGGCAATTAACCCCCCATTGTAAATTGGCTTTGGCATTCAATGTGTTTGGAGAGAATTAGATATGGAATCTAAGATTATAATTATGTAATACGATTTTGTTATCTGTGAATTTCTGGTACTAACCAACCAAGAGTTAAAAAAAATTTAAGATATAAAAATTCTTTGATTAACCAAATAATAGTTTTATATTTACTTAATAAATTATTTGAACTAATGGTTGGTTAATCAAAGAATTTGCTAATTACTTATTAGGCCACCAATAAAACTTAAATATGTATCTTAAGGAAAAATAATTACACAAATAATGTAATAGTTAATAAACAGTTCACATACTGAGAAGTCAGGTCGCTCTTATTCTGATCATGACACCCTTTGAACAACATTCTGGGTATTGTTTATAAAACAATGCCGAGAGTTATGTACCTGCTGCCGGCGGCTACTAATTAGTCATAGGAAGCCGGGAACAAGGTAAAGGACACAGCGGGAACCGAAGCGTTTCAAACACGAGCGAGCGCCCGTTACAAGGCCATCATTGTACTTTACTGAACCATTTACGGCAAATTACACATTTTTTAACAAGGCAAATTGACGCTTGTCGAATGGAAATTCGTCGTTTGACTTGGCAATTACTTGCCATTTGTAGTTTATAGGCCACACAATTGTTTCCAAAAACGTCACAACAAATAGAGCGGGCATTTAAGAAGCATAATTATAATGGCAATGTAAATTATAATGCGTTCACTTACGTATTCCTTTAAGTTCTTCGTCCGGACAGCTTTGTATGAGGCATAAGCCGGGTAGAGGGTCCCGAATACCAATCTGCAAAATGGATACACCACCAAATAAGTGATCATCCTCGGTGCGAAGAATCCCGTAGTTAAGGCAAATATGCAGAAGTTTCCAAACGTGACACTAGGAATGCATTTACTGAGAGCCAGTCCTAGGTTTGTGGCGAATCGACTCCAGACTTTTCCTGTCGGATAACCGAGAGGGAAGTCATCGCTATCGTCGTAACCCTCGTCGACGTTTGGGTCGTATTTGACGAGTTCTCGATTACTTTCAGGAGTGTCAGACGCGGTGACACGTGCGTAATCGGCCTCTAGCTTGTTGACAATGAATCGGACGCTGGACAGTCCGAGGCTCAGCGGCGGCAGGCGAGGGCTGTCGTCACGGTTACCGGTCGCGCGACCCACCGCCATGGATACGGGTTACACGACATTTGTTTTCTAGCAACGCATGGGTATTCACCGTTTGTTTATTGTATTACTAGTGTCTGTTCGAATGCACTGCACATTAATATTTCAGACGCACACGCTAGATGAACTGTGGAGACTGATTGAATAAAGATCTGTCTCAGCGTGATTGGCGAGCTGTTAGCTACCTTGTAAATCAATACCTTGTATACCAACGTGCTCATTGCACAGTAAGGCCGCGTAGACTGGTGTTTGGTCGAAAAGTTAATAGTCACCAAAGGTATACAACATCGGCCTTCAGCTGGTAATTAGGTTCTTTACTTTTACTTAGTTGTCTCTTATCTCAGACAAAAAATGTAGTACTAACGACTAAACAAAACAAAAAAATTACAATTATTTCTACCGTTGCTGACTAGGTGTGTAGGTGGATTACAGTTTAGATGCGTCATGGTAAAATAAAAATTGGAAATGGTGTGTAGATAAGTATGGGTACTATTTATTTATAGTTGGATATAAACAGTTAACTTCGCATGTCAACAGCTTGGCATTCATCGATCAAATATTTTAAACTCAGCCGTTATACTGCATGCTCACTACCCGGCTAAATGCACGAGTGCGTGAAATTTTAACGAGTTAGTGCTTACTGAAAGTAGGCACCTTTGGTATTAATTTCAACCACTACTGGAAAAACAAGTTAGCTGTTACTACAGATGTGACTTTATGATACGACAGTGGATGTAATATGAGACTGTACCTATAATCTAGATAAAAAAAAACACGACGGAAGCAACTAATGCAAGAGTGGACAATCCAGATGAATAATAAATTGACGACAGAGCTAAGCGTTTGTCTTCGCCAGTTTAGTATGAGCCACCCCGACCGGCATCGTTGCTTTAGCCGATTAGATATCAAGATTCCAATTAGACTGGACGACTTTAAAAATAAACACAATTGCATAGCTGGATGTATATGTGCTGCGCTACCTGTACATATGTCTATCTTTAGTCTGGAACTACAATCAGTATTGTTTATACCATCACGGACAATGATACGTTTGTTTACGTTATATCACTTTAATATTATGTTGTTTCCTGTTATCAAGGATGTCCTGATTAGTTTAATTTTGCGAATTGCGATCAATGCCCGAAAACATTTTACCAATGTAGATTATAATTAGATAAACTTTACGATCAGCTACGAAGCATACATATCTTGATAGTTTGTCAAGCTTTCTGATGATTCATGCCTTCATAGTTTGCAAAACACTCATTCTTAAACATATTCTTGTACAAGGTAAGTTTCTTAACTTCAATACAACAATGATTACCCATATAAGAAACTGTATGATGTCACTGTTCAGAAACTACTCCCACCGGGGGGAGGCAATAAGACATGTTACCAATAACGGATTGATCGTAATTCAAATGTAAAATGAACTCGTA
Source organism: Autographa gamma (assembly GCA_905146925.1). Lineage (NCBI taxonomy): Eukaryota > Metazoa > Arthropoda > Insecta > Lepidoptera > Noctuidae > Autographa > Autographa gamma. Next base: position 8,617,090 of record LR989858.1, read on the forward strand.
AATAATCCTATTATTATACTCTTATGCCTTTTTTGCACCATCTGTTAACCGAAAGAGTTACAAAATTATAGGTTTCACAGCATTTCCAAATAATAGAATCCTACCCAAAGCGTCTCCAAAGCGAGATAAATAAAACATCTGATTTCGAGTTTTATATCGTTTAGCAACTACCTATTTAACTACTACTTCTTAACTAGTCCTTTATGACGAATTGGTATTGATTTAAATTCATAAATGTACAAGGAATGTATCTGTTTAGCATCACGCGAAGTGGAACACTAAATGTGGATAAAACTAGATCATCATGCTTGCGAAACGAACACGCACGCACATGGTTTGATTTCACAACTCCCTAATAACATCCTAAAATAAATAGGCGAGAAGCACAGCATTTGTTCTAAATCTGTAAGCCGTTGCCAAGCCGTGCGTACTACAGCATCATGCCCTTTCTATGCGACGGAAATGCATGGAACCAACGTGTACTGCCTAAGTAATTAGAAAATAAAATTAGGCTACAGGATAAAATTAGCATTTCCTGTAATACTTCTTTTAAACAACTTTATCGTGGTGTTTATGTACCACGAAAATTATTATTAATCGTAAATTTGTCATTACTTTAACTAGTCATGAGGAAAACGATCGGTTATAAAAATATACGCCACGCATATGGGTCAAGAACCTCTAATGCAGGACGGTGCATCCAAACATTACACGCGATGTTAAAAGCTTTGTTCACTGTATAGATCTAGGGCTGGCAATAAACTGTTCGAACTAAAGTGTGTATACAATCGAAATATCATTATTGTTGAACGTTTAAAATAAATCATCTTGTTCATAACATCAGCCTTTAGTAACCCTATAGAGATTGCAAGGCTAAATCGTACTCATTACTTCATTGTGCATCGGAAAATAAATTATTCTCAAGTGGGTTGGATTCATAAGGTTATCTAAAATAGCTCTCGGTGTATCCTAAGACTGATTGTGACATGATAAAGTACAAAACGAGTGGTATTAGACCACTCGTTTTGTACTTTATCATACCTGGGGCGGAAAAGGTCTATAATATGAAATAGATCGAAACATTCTAAATCAATAAATGGGTTACTTTTCAAAACCGGTTCGAGTTATCCGGCATTCAAATCACGCTTATTGGAATGCATCCTGTTATATCTATAAAGAAACGGCTTGATCCTTTCTATACGGACAAGTACAGCTATTGGTATACTAAATAAGGAGTGTGCGCATCGTATCGTGGCATCGCATCGTTCTTCAGGGTCGATGTAACAGTCAGTTGAGCGTGGCCGGTGCGGCGTGGCTTATGATTAGGCGTATTGAATAACGGGTGTAGTTTTTGTTGGTTCTTTGCAATCCATTTATTTCTGATGGTTGTAGTAACCATTTATGAGTATTCGTTTGTATCAAGTTTATTAATAAGGGATTTAAGCATCGACATGTATATCTGTTCGAATGACATCTGACATTAATTTGCAATTTGTAATCTGTGCAAGTTGGGTACCGCCCTGCAATTACCAAAAATTACAGAACTATTGCAAATTGATCTACATTTTTCGAGGTCACGTTAAAATATATAATTTATCAACTTGTCACAAAAAGCTCTCACTAAATGAGGACGTTGTTAATGTTATATTAAAGCGTAGGAAGTATTGCTCCTACGTTGTATCACATAATCCATATATTTTTTCAGCGCATGTTTGCTGTCGGGAGAGTGACCTGTGTGAACTCAATTTTAATTTTAACTTTACCCCATTTAGTCATAAGCATACGCAATAACCTCGTAGTTCGAAAGCAGCCATTGTTTAGTCAAACTGACAGAAGATCGTTCAGATGTTTATGCGCACTTTGCATTGATTAACGTCATCGATCTCACAATGTAAATATTCTCTAGTCGTCCTACTATATTAGCATCTTATAAATTTATAGCAAAACAAGTAAATACGGCCCTAGCAGAATGTAAACTTCCTGTGTATTGTAAGAATCGGTCAAGCATGCCATTGGTTCATTAAAATTTTAAATTACTTTGGCGTTTGTTTGTAACACTACTCTACCATTCTACCAAACACGCGTGCTTTAGAAACAATAGAAAATAAAGAAATTAGAATAAGTTTGTACGGTTAACTAATTACTAGTACTAAGGTAGCCGAATATAGATTGTACTTTGTGGTAGACGTAGTCGTTCTAAATGAATGTCAAGACTAAAATAGGCATAAACCTTGGTTTGTACTTGCCTTATGCCTAATGGTAAAATATACCTAGCCGACGTATAGTAAAGTAGATCGACATTGTTTTTTTGTAAAGACTTTAAGAGAATGTAGTTTACTAGGTCGCCTTTCTGTAAATAATTAAACATCATCGTCTCCCGAGCCTGTTCCCAACTATTGGAAGTCGGCTTCCTGTCTTACCGGATTCAGCTGAATACCTTATTCTACATGAACCGACTGCCTATCAGACCTCCACAACCCATTTTACTGGGTAACACAGTATCCCATGTAAATAATTAAACATGAGGATCATACATAATCATACATCGTTTTAAAGACGAAGTAAGTAGTTATGAATATATTTCATTTCGTTGACACACTGTACTGTAATGATCGGCTCATTATGCGACAGTTATTTTGGTAGACTAACCTAGTTACGCTACAATTTATTTATCTCTCTAATAGATAGACGGACATGACCATTAATCATTACAAGTCGCTTGAGGGATATTGTTAAATAGGAAAGGGAACATAGCATGTTTCTAGGATATTGTGCTCTCTTACGTTATTGTGCAGTATTATATTTCAAATACATCGGCATTTGAAAATAAACACAGGGTACAACACATCATATATTTATAGGATCATACATTCAAGCAACTACAATATTACAAACCGCGAGTTAAATATAAATCACAACGACATGATCATCGTAATAAATAGTTATTCTTATATCAAGTTTCATTCGAGAAGACATTTAAAATTATACAAAAATATATGTCACCAACAAAACTGGGTAAAGGTACACGTAATTCAGCCGAGGCTGTACCTAAAAAGGCAAGACAAGGTGCCTTAATAAGTACATAACGTAGCGCAGTCAAGGTGTACGACCTCCTGACAGCGCGAGCAGATTGAGCGCACTCGGAACAGACACTAATAACTCTTTACATAGACCGAATGTCGATAAATGAATCACTAACAGTTAGGTGTCAACGCACTTCACTTGTTGCATAGAACAGCGACGCGAACGCAGGCCGAGAGCGTTACAGACTAAACCTTCTCCTTACTGCACCAGAGGCGAACGCCCGAGCTTTGCCGAAAATAGCACCCGGCAGTGCACAGGGATACCCTAGTGACGAATTCCGCAACCAAGCTCAAGTTTTCTTTGTTTCAACACGTCACGTAGTATTTTGTTACAACTGAACTCTATTATTATTAATTGTAGTTTATAAACAAGGATGGATTTGAAATCCGATATAACGAGTATATTATTAAAATGTCTCTAGTTTTCAAAATTAGAACTATTCTCTGAGAGAGATAGTTTACGTCTGAAGGTGAAAAGAATGATAAAAGGCGTACACAAGTAGAGTAGTGTTGCCAAATTTTAAGATGACGAGCCGATCCCAAAATCACGGCTATTGGATAATTGCCAGTGTTGGACTATGTGCGTTACCGCGCTCATGGCTAGCTTGAACTCAAGAACAATCACAAAACATTTAAATGACATATTAAAAAATGATACTTATGCAGCAAAATCAACATTTGAAAAGTAAGCAACTAGAGTTATGATGTAATGTTTCTTAAGTACCTTTTTTTGGGGTAACAAGAAATGAACTTTTTAATTTGAATTTTAAAGGATGAAGTCAAGATAGTAAATTAATTTGTAAGATTTGAATACTGCACTAGAAATATCAAGAGAACTGCAGTTGATACAAACACAAATAATGGATGTGAGGCTCTAAAAGAGTACATGAGTACATTGCAAACCAATTTATGTAGAGGCTTGACACCTACATTATTATATACCTTTTTAAATTGCAGTTATAATATTTAAATGTTATAACTGTTATTTAAAAAGTAAAAACTAAAAGGACAAAAACAAAGTAATAAAGTGAGCACATAATGATTTAACAACCTGGGATCTAACATTATAAGATAAAAAAAAATTAAGAATAAAAAGCTAGTTTCATTACCTAAGACAAAATGATAATTGATAGATTTAATTATGCATACTAAGTAATATCATAAATATCTGTATGTCACGCTTTCGTGGCTAAGCTGATTTAAATAGAATTTGGTATAAAGTTTGTTTGTTTCCGATGATTCAGACATTCACACAGGCGGAACCGCTGGTGAAAGCCAGTAAATTTGTGTTTTAAACTACTTGAATATTTGTCTCTGTCCTGTTAGAATTTTTGATCAAATCCTCTTTTACACATTTTATGTTTTTATTTAAATTAATTAATTATAGGTCCATATTTAAAGAATAGTTTTATTTAAAACATGGCACAGTGTGTGTTTGAGCAAAAGAATACTCTTTTATGGAAATAAGTCATTAAGATTGTTACTTTTACAATACCAAAACTCTAATGAGTTCAATGTTGAACCAATTCCAAAAAAAATAGAGAAACATATTGTTTCCTGAGATTAAAAGAAAACACCGTGAGGTAGGTCAGAATAATTTGATTCTAGTGGCTACACATCTACAGTTTTTTGTTGATAAAAACTAAATAAATATTCCAACTATTTCCGTACTGTCTGTCTCTAAAGCCTAGACACAATGGTAGTCACTAATTTTTTAGCTCATTTCTTGCAAGGGAATGACATATAGAGAAATTTTAAAACTGTTTAATGAATCATACGGCCCTTTTCAACTACTGTGATAACAGACATATTATGTTGTTCTATAAATTTCGTACTTAAGATTAATATTGATAGTAAGGTAACCTTAAAATATATAGCATACATTAAATAAAATATGTTTAGTTGGCTGGATCATCAAACTGCTTTAAATGAAGGGAGAAGATGTCTGGTGCTTTAATTAAGATAATTAAGGCGGTTAAATCTGCCGATGTACGGAGCAAAATAGTTAGAAAAAAAAACAATGAATGACGGTTGTACTAATGACAAAAGAAAAATACGAAGTTTCGAAATTACAAGCAATATGTTGTAAATCAGAAGATCGTTAAACAAAATGGTCTATATGTGTTGCAATATGTTTGATATAAAAATTTGCTGGGATTCATCATCTTGTTGATTATACAGTAGGACTAACAGGAAATTATTATTAATTATATTTTTTTCAGGCAAACAAAGGAGACAAAAATAAATTAAATATTAAAGTTACCAAGTGTAAAAGAAAATTACATGTACTTACATGACCAGTCGAGAGATTATCGACGATATCATATTAACAATCACATACGAAAATTCACTCAAATAATCACAATAGAAAACATAGCAAAACACAACCGCCCGATGAAAAGTCTAATACGCCATGATGATATTGAACTGACAGTTGTTTTGATCACGTGACTTGACAAATCAATATGGTATTAAGATGGCTGTCTGAAAAAAAAAGTTACTGGTTTTTTTTTACAAGCTAATATAATATTAAAAATTAATGCTGTATTTTTTTACTATTATTTATTTATTCGAAAAATTATCTGCATATGTTTAGTGTTTTAAGTAAAAACAGATTATCTGTGTAAATAGAGCGCCATCTATGAAGGTATAACTACAACAATAGTTATAGATTTATTTATATTTCGTGAAGCAGCAACCAAATTTACTCAAAACCCTTCCTTCTGTATTATTGTAAATGTTTATGCTAGTTTACTATATCATCCAAGGACATAAAAAATATAAGCTTCCTTTAACCAACAAAAGACCAGGCACTGGCATAGATTTTTTTTAGTTGAACATTTTTCAACGCCCTCTATTTGACTACCAACAAACTGGAACGTAAAATCTACGTCCTTGTTCTGAAGTCTGTTAGACGAACAATTTCAAGAGAGACCTGTGTCTACCTGACGGCCAATAATTTTGCGATCATCTTGCTTTAGCCGTGTAATAACAAGTTTCATTATAACTGTACCAAATGAAAAAGTACCAAGAACCTCAGACTATGTACGTTATTGTTGGCTTTTAAATTTAACTATGTTATATAAACGTACTGCAGGAACGTTACTTGTGTTTTCCACGTAGTTTCCCTTCGCTCGACGAAGAGTGTGACGTGTTGTGCGTTTTAATGCTGAGTTTTTTGACGTTTGTGTAGTTTTTAATGTGAATAATGTGATTGTGTAGTTCGTTATGGCTTATAAGTACCGTGAAGATTTAGTTGGCAAACGATTTCTCGCTGTGAGTGGTGTAACAAAAATTAACGTGAATAAAGTTTCCGAATGGGGATGGAAAGCTGGTATTATCAGAGCAGCATCGCTCAAAGATAACAAGAATAAGGAGCTTCAGGTATAAATTCATGTTTATTGGTATATTTAATTAAAATAAATTTAAGTTTAATTCATATTTTTTTAAGAATTCTTACGAGCATTAAATAAACCAAGTACGTTCAATAGGTAACTTCGAGCGCGCGGTTTTTCGTACGGCTATCGTTATTAGTTAACTTAGTAAGTACCTATATACTTCATTGGCTACTTTCCATAATTTCATTCCTTTTCATAGCCAACTTCATAAGATGTTATCAATGTCGTAAAATGCGAATCAATGCCAAGAAAATTTATTATTTTCCTGTGATTGCTGTTTGTTTCTATAATTCTTTAGACGACCTTCAGAGCTGACAAAGTGCACCGTTGAAATGTATTAAGCTACGTGCACTCTGCAAAGTAATTACAGTGTATAATGATTGTTGGTTGTGTACGCACCTTTAGTACATTTTGTCTCGCGAGGGGTAGAGAGGAGAGGGGGTAGCAAGAAAGGGCTCCCGAGTTGCGGGCGTTTCGAAAGGGCTCGACTTGGGCTCGAATACCCGGGACTACCAGGCTCTGTAATATTACGGGTCTGTACGCAATATGTTTAGCTATAAGTAGAACGGTCTACACATAAACATACTGTATTACAGCTACCTTATACCAAAGTAGGTATCTACAATGTAATTGTATTGATGTATGTAGGTATATGGATGATGTTGATCTAGATATAATATAGGTAGACCTATGTACAATGTACCTAACATACTTTATATAATATGCAATACACACTTATGCATACCTTTATCCATACAAATTGAACTATCTAGATTCTTTGATTAGTCAGACTTTAACCTTACGTACACCTACAAGTATTATACTTACACAAGTTAGCTATAGCAAAGTCGTTGCTGAGGCTAAGGTGCCCCCGCCAAAATAAGGATTTTTTTCGGCAAAATTCTTAAAATGATCATGACACAACCGTCTATTAGGTATTATCCTAAACAGCATATCTTCCTAATAGGTAATAATATTTTACCTTCTTTGGGTATCTTCTTTGCTAAAACCTATTCTTAGCGGGTCAAGCCCCCCCTCTATTCAGGATCCGCATCTAGGCTACATACTAGGGCTAGATAGTACCATATCACCTGGGTAGTTAATTGTTTATTAAGCCTCATTTGTAATTAATACTTAGCTGTTTACCTGCTAATGTATTTCGTAGGTAGATAATTTATATTTTTCAACCAAAGATAAAAATAATTGCGTACTATGCTCATACCTTGTAAATCGGTCCACAGATAAGTACAACTACTTACTGTACTGTACTTTAATACTCATTTACTTAATTATTGCTTCACTGACCTTTAGCATAAAGCATAGTAAACAGGTAGATAGGGCAAGTTCCATAGTGGATAAATCACAAATTTAATTCGTTATTCTTCATTCTTGTTTTAATATAATTAGAAGGATTCTTCATTATAAGTAAAGAGAAGCGTCTTTTAGTAGTTTTGGTTAGGTTGTACTTAAAGGTCGGATTTGGTACTTTGGTAGTAGATGGTAACTGGTAAGGATCGTCGTAAGGATGCCACCATGACGCTAGGATCTTACTGATATGGATTTCCAAACAAAAGAATGCCAAAAATTTAGATTCCGCAAAGTTGGTAAATAAATAGAAGTTTCTAGTAGAGTATTTACTTTAGCAAACACGTCATGGATTTGTTGGATTTACAATCTATGAACTATAAACAACGCAGCAGCTTTTTCTGTTTATCTGCCTATGTAAACCGCTCTATCATCATTAGTCATCATTACTACATTGCAATTAAGTACAAAATTGTACAAATCCAAATGCACATGGCGCTAGGTTCAACGACCCCGCTCTCACCGCGTTCGATGCACCGTCCGTACGCACCGCGCTGTGTCGAACTCAGCCCAAACAGTTTTTGGACGAAGAAAAGTTATTAGACATGGAAATGTCTCGGCTTTTACTTGAACGAAAGAATTCCAATTTGTATATAAATTATTCCAATTGACTTGTCCCGAGTTCTCCTCGAATCCCTGTTCCGATCCGTCCTTAGTGAATATTAAATGAGATGGTCTTGTATTGTCTTTTTACATATGGAAAACCCGAACAGAAAAGTAACGCTACAATATGATAAAATAAACGAACTGAACCTCTTCTAATCCTAATCCTAAAGCCCTGTATGATTCAAAGACTACAAAGAACCTCCCTTTTTTTGAAGTCGGTTAAAACAAACTTAATTCATTAATGTATATTTCTCATCACATTTCATAGATCAAGAAAGTAAGGAGTTCCGTGTCTTCAATATAAATCTTAAATGCAAAAACCTTTCGTGCAAACTTGATTGTGTTTATCCAAACATTTTCACTTACCTATGTTTGTGAAATAGTATTTAATATTATTTTAAATACATAATAGCAACGTAGCGATATAGTATTTTTTAAACAATCACCGATACCTAATGAAGTATTGATTACACTCGGCGTCCTTCGATTTTAGGATAAAATGTAATCAAAATGCAAATCCTGAACGCAAAGGATAATACCTCTACCTATAACAAAATTAACATCAATCTAAAAAGTAATTTGTGTTTCAATTACTTTGTACGAGGATTAAATCAAATGTAGAGCTAAAAACCTCTTTTGTTGAAACAGACTAGCTATATTTGACTCTTCTATAAATTTTCCTAAATCAATAACTTACAATAATATTAACCAATTTATTAGTTATCTAAAGAGAGAATCAGAACATTCAGAGCGCAATATGACTCGTCTAACCATACACTCTACAACTTCATACGCATACTATAAATACATTGCTCACACGTTGCGTAATCAGTTATTGAAATTGGCAACTTCACATAACGAGAACACATAATTAACTACATGATCTCATTAGCAAAGTTTGTTCTTCAGAACTATAACAGTTATCGTATCATTTGAATTACAGATAAGAGCACGTATCGCAAGGAATGTTACGCTAGTTAATTTTTGTACCAGATGTTAGAGTCGTCAAAAGTTTACGATGACTGGCATGTTTCTGTAAACTGTAAACATAATATAGCAGGTATATAGAAACATTCAAAATCAAGATACACGACAAAAGCCAAGTTGTTCTGTGATGCGTCCGCACGCCTGCATTACTCGTCAGTTATAAATAGACGACATATCTTTATACCACTGCATCGCTATTCGCTCGCTCTCCCGCCAAGTGAGAGACGCCAGACCAACTCAACACAGCTATACTCTGCCACATGAAAGATAATTTGTTTAGATTACCTACGCGTTTTGAACACTGGGGTTGGACGCAGGTGTCTTACTATCACTACCAAAATTAAATACGAATACAAAGTGGTTTCACAAAGTTAACTAGCTAAAAACCATGTCCTACTGTTATTTCAGACTCAAGTCACCTGTTTCAATTAAAACAACTTTATTTTCTGGTTCTGTTAATTAAGAAGTAATGTGTAAATTTCACGACTTTTATTGTCAGGAAATAGGAATTGACTTTTCCATTAAAGCTAATAGGAAGTTCATCACCAGTTGCAAGTAAATGTGTAAAAACTAAAAACTTTATAAATGCGTCTGCAATTCGCTTATGTCGATAATGAGGCCAGCAACAAAAACTCATTTAGTGCTCGAGAAAGAATTAATAAGAAGATTCACATCGATCGGGTCAAGCAAGTTCAAATTCGTATATTTAGCTGTTATTTGCAAAAACAAATGTCGACCCAGAACAGGTATTATCACTTAGGTAGCCCTCTGAAATAACCGTCGTGTTTTAATTTAAGCGCTCCTAAGTCAATATACCGATCAACTCGATGGGAAAACTGGTGTCCTAAATACGCTAGAGTCAATAACCTGAAAACCCTTTGAAGTACGAGATAAAAATAAAAATAATACCTTTATTTAAAGAGCGTAGATATAATTTTTACATTATAGGGTTTTTCAAACTTGATCGTTTGTGAGAGATAAAGGGTTTTTTTGAAGTTTTTTATTTAAAATAAAAGGCCGACTTATAGCTCTATATTTTTTATGTTTGCCTTTGTTTTTAGAGATGAGTACGTTGTAGGTTTATTTCATGGACAAATAATCCTGTTTAAATATACTTGTTTAAAACCTGATCAAACGAGTTTAAGTTAATAATTATACTTACGTTCGTATAGGTCACACCGGTTTATTTTAAATTGTATGTACACATTGTTCTTTTTGTTCGATTAATATGCGTGTTATCATTAATTCAGGTCCGATATTATACTAGGTAAATGTAAGGTGTTTTGTACTTCTTATTACTGTCTGACATTAAAAATTAATTGGCTATTAAATAAATAAATACAATTTAGTTTTTTTAAGCAATAAATTAATTTTGGAAGATAGCTGAAAATGTTTTTTGTCACTTAAACGGACCTTTGAAATATGATATTAATCGATTCGATCTACGTTGAAGATGGAACGTTGGTTATTAATTAATTACCAAAGTGATGTCAAATCTATTGAGTCGAAATAGATGTCAATATTAGTAGGTCATTTGTTCTTAATTGAAGTGTGGCCAGAGACCGGTTTGATAATCAATTCTATTTTATACCTAGTTTACAATTACGTCATCGTCACCTAGGCAACTATTGTAGAGCTGTATGTTTTACTATACACATACATGGTATACAATGATTGTTAAAATCGTTGTTATTTGTTAATTCAGTTCAAAGTTCTATTTATTTCTGGTTGGCTGTTACGTCATTTTCTGCAACCAATAAGTCGAAAATAATACATAGTAGCTCTATAGTGTATTACATTTCATAGTAATCTGCCCACTTTGATGCAAATAAATGTTAATAATAATATAATTTACTAGAATTAAAATTACAAACTGCTTATATAGCTAATTACATGTTTTACAGTTATTAGTCTACAATGAATGTTGGATTCATCATTATTTACAGTACTTACATAATGTTTTTTTATACCTTGGCTGGTATTACGTCATCGAGACCTAGGCAACTGCTATTATTGTAAGACTTCACGTTCCACTATTACCTGTGTCGAATGCCTTGATATTCCAATCACGATGTGTTCTACGGATTTGTTTTTATTAACATCTACCTATGTATACCTAGCAATTAGCATTTAGGTACATATATCTATCTTAATAGATAGCTATTAAACTCGTGTTGTCCCACTGCAAAGCAAAGGCCTTCCTCTCTCTCCTCCACGCACTTCTGTCTTGAGCTAGGAAGTATTTAAATAATTTTTAAATGTCTCAAGACCTGATTATTACAGTTTTTAACGAACAATAGAAATATATTAGTCTTTGTTCTAGTAATAATTGAAAATTACTGTTCGAGTTAGTCACTGCTTTACGACACAAGGCCATAGACAGAACAGGAGAGATATGGTTTTGAAAATGTTTCAGCTTTTACTCACCATACAATGGTGTTATGATGGTTATAGATTGGGCATTTGTAGAGATGTATGGAATGCATCTGTAGAAAACCCTTAACCGAAACGTGTGAAATCTGTAAGGACCCTGTAAACTGTAAGAAGCAGCATGAAGATATTTATAATATCTTCATGCTGCTTCGATACCTTCTAGTTTTCCCTTAAACTTTTGATACTATCAATGTTTGTAAGAAAGCACCTATTCATACCACCTATATTGTGTAAGATACAGATTTTCATGCCACGAATATTTGTAACCAAATTCGAGAGGTAGTTTCAGATATCTCTCGTCTTCTGAAACTACCTCTCGTTCTATAATAGCATGCTTCAGAAGTTTGCGTGACCATAGAAATTGACTTCACCGACGCAGGATACAAATGACCTCCACAAAGGTTTTATTGATCTTACAGTTCATTAGCGATTTGACTCACCATTCTTGTATTCATATTATATTCGCTGTTGAATGTAGTTTCAGTGCATGATGAGGTTTGGTCAGAGGAGGTACCAATTAAATGATTAGTATTGGCAATAATTCTTGAGTAAACCCATTGAGTTAAATTACTAGTCTTTTTGTCCATCTGCCCTATTAGCGAAACAATCATGGAAGCGGAAGATGGTAAAAAGTTTGGCTGTAAAATATCCATTAGATGCTGACCTTCGTAGCCACTTGGCGCTGGGAAATAGCCTGACGTTTACGAGTACATTCTAAATACAAAACTCGCAATTACGAACGAAATGGCGGCTGCGTACACTGTTTAATGTTTACAAAACATGACAGGTATGTCCTAAATATAACCGTTGAAAAAAGGAAATAAAAGCATCGATTGACGCTCATAAAAAGTAACTTCAAAAGTTACGTATAATTTTTCTAACTTATAGCAAACCGGTCGTTGACATACAGAAAGTTGTAGAAGCCATAGCAAAAAACTTATCTAAATTACAATAATAAACAAAATTTTGTATGTAACGCAAGTTCAATAAACTCGCTGGGAGAGTTTTGCAATGCGATCCAAATTCGAGAATAGAGGTGGTATGATCCAATCAACATTATCATCCAGCTGATATCAAACGAGTTGTGCAAGTGGCAGCACAAAGATCGCGAGGGCGAGGGCGGGAAGTAGGTCACAGAAGTGAGGGGGGAGCCCTTAGGCCACTTATCAAGCGAGCGACCGGGGCCGCGGCTAGCGGGGAAAGCGAGTTTGTCTCTTGAAATTTTTGTTGGTAGGTATCTGGCACTGTTGTGCTCGTTGGCTCGAGTTTAATGCTTCTCCACAGGTGAGATAATTATATTCTACGTTTACCCGTAATGAACAAGGCCGCGCCCTTCTTTATTATACATCACTAAACTTTGTCGTTTTCAATGCGGCGAAAATTATTTTAGAGCAGCTTCCAAATCCAGTGCAACAAAATTTAAGTTTTCTCTCGTTTCGTATTTAAATACTTTCCTGCCTTATTCATAAGGTATTTATATAATTGAGCTTTCTAAATATTTTTATACAAGTGCCCGCCAACTAGATAGAGTGAAAATCCGTCTTGTATTCACGCGTGAGTAGCTTTCCTGCCCTGATACCAGTTTGAGTGGGCTTTACGAAGTGGAGGCAGCTGGCAAACTAGTTATCAACCACACTTCTTGTTTGCCCTCTAAAGATTAAGTGTTTGAAAGAAGTCCAAAGAACCAATCTACGGGGAAAAGCGGTAAACGTTTTGAGAGCTCTACGAAGTAACTGCGAAGAAAGCACGATTGACTACTGTGCTTGGCAGGAAGCAATGGGTACCTACGTGCACAGCATTGAATACGGTTCAAACTGAAATGTGCTCAGCGTTTAGCGAACAAATGCAGCTAATATAAAACCCGTACTTTATGTTCCTAACACTTGAAATAGTAGTAGGTTGTGTGATGTTTACCGTCCAAATAAGGTTGTGCTATTGTAACCTCGCAAAGCCCTTCGAGTCCCCAACCTACGCGGCCCCTGGTTCTCAGTGCCATCGACAAAATTATACTTATAAAATAAAATATCTTCAAATTTTATATTAATTTACGTCGCAATAGTTACAGAATCAATGCGAAAATAAATGTGGTTGAGTTTGACTATATGTCAAAAGTTGAAATGTTCAAAATAGGAAGGTTACTTCACCTAACCTTATTCTAGGCCGAAATATGAAGGCATATGATGAGATACTGGACGTAACCATTTGTCTGAGGGTATAAAACTGTGATTTCTTTTTCTGAAAATTCATGTACTAGTTCTTTATTATAGCAACAGTTTTATATATTTAGAAACCTGAATTAGTTCATCGTGATTTATTATACACGCACTTGATTTATAGCTCCAGCATTGTACTTAATCTAGTTAAGTATGTGTTACTCGTACAAGTCGTTAAAGATGTCGATATTAATTACATTTTCTAGTGATCATTTACAGTAAAACAAGTGTTTCCTGTTGTTTATATAAGCAATTGTCGATGCAGGTTGCAATGAACAAAGACACATAATAAACACTTCATTCAACTGTTTCTTTGTTGCTGAATGTAGAGTTTTTGTTAGGTGCACATACTTTTGTTCTTTTCAACGTATGGTTAATTAGTCTGTTACTTTCCGCTAATAAGTAGAACGATTGATTCACCCTCAGAAATAATGGTATTGGTGGTGCGTAGGTTTTGCATAGTAATCACTCTGTGAACAAACATGACGCCCAATATTATGTTTTTTTGATACATAGACTTGGCGTTTTGGGTAGCTGGACCAAAATTCTTGATAAATATATGAAAATTTCTATAGCCAGTGTTTGTTTAAAGTCAGTATCAAAATTATTAAAATATCAAAATTATTAAAATTATTAATATAAAAAGACTCATTTTAAAACAAGTCTCCATTACCCAGGCTCACAAACATTAAATTCTAGCTGTCATTGAGATTTTAACTTCCAAGTACCTAAGTCGGAATTGGAAGGTGCAAATGAGATAGATATACGTATATCTTTCATAACACACACAGTCTCACACGTTTGGAATCCTCTTCACGGAAAGATTGGAAATAGCTTACCCGCTCGAAATGCGACGACCTGAATTCTCAGGGAACACACTTTTATAAATCCAAATTCCGATCCTCAAAATAAATATTTTGTGTTCCACTGCGCAATGACACATGCGTTGTTTGTTGTTAATAACATAAATGTTGATAGTATTTGATATAACACTTGTTATTGTTCACTCACCTTATGACTTCAGTTGATTTCTCGCTAGAAATGCAGCTCCATAAAACCTGACAGTATATTTTAATTACTGGACATTAAGAAATTGCAAAATGCTTTATTTTATACCCGTCTAGCGAGCCCTAGTGTTATTTTGAAGTTTTGTATACTTGTTCATCTCTGATGAGAAATTCCTTAGCTCAGGGCTGTTTTTCATCAACAATACCTTCTTTGATTCGAGATATTTCGTTACGAGAGTTAACCTTTTAGATAAAACAGAGGTATAAAACTTTTTATAAGTTTGTTAACGAAAATTGGAAGCCAAATCTCTTTTGCAACTTCTGCGTAAACGAATAAGCTAAAACCTATTACAAAGGTTGAAAGCTCTACTACTCTAGTTGTATCGATTGGTAAACAGTTCTGTTATTTTATATTCGTAGCAAGCCGAGGACAGCGTTGTCGGTCACGCACCATAGGTCCTTCCGTCCGTGCGCTATCCGTCCCATATACCGACCCTGCATTCATAGCGGCCATTTTTTATTTGACATTATTAGACATGTCAAAATCATAAGCTACAACGCGCAGTAAGTATGTCACACCAGCCAAATAGCGTGGCTCGATATTTGTGTATGATGCCGTGTTCGAATGGAACATGTGATCATATCGCTAATGTGTATTGGCTGATGTTAATGGAACTCGATAACGAGCTGTTTTAAAATATGCAATAAAATGTTAATGACGTTTTTTCTTTACGGCAAACATAGATTGAGAACTGGAATTCTTACAAAACAAGCCGAATGGAATCGTTAAGTATTTACAAAGAGTTAGTAACTTAGTATAAGACAACTATTTATGACCAAAATTTTTAATAAATTAATCGATAGCAGAAATTGTATTTATAGTTAAATGCAATGGAATCTGTCGAGGCCAACCAGGAAGCATCGCTGGGCACGCGACGTGATCTAACGGAGCGTAACGCGAGAAATTAACTGTTATTTATACCAACAACGATGGCCCCGTTGAAATAATCTGTTACGACACTGACGAAAGTATTTTGGAATCGATTTCGGATTATAACGATGAGCCTAATGTCCGCATTTTAGTTCAGCTAGGCAACGTAATCTACCATTTTTGTTTCGCTTCAGATAGCGTAACACCCCATTGTACTTTTAGGATTATTGCTGTCATTATTAATTTCATCGTCTTTATTTATTCAGCGTATTTAGACTGTTTTATTATCATTTTGTTCGATCTTGTATTTATGTAGTACCATGACCAGCCGTGACCGTCGGCCTTGGTCAGTGAGCGGTTCAGTCTGAAGGCTCATTTCAAAGGTTTCTGTTGATGATTTCGCAACATCATCGTCTGAATACTAGTAGCTGAATAGATTTTTAACATTACCTGTTTTATGTCACTAAAGTTTTTAAAAGCCCATTAAAATAAATTACAATTTATATAAACAATGTAAAAATAAATATACGTCCCTATAAATTACAACTTATGCATTAGGAGGACGCAGGATTCTCAGATAATATTTTAATGGCTCCTATTTAAAACCACAACATAAAATGTTCAGTCACACTCAGCAAGTGACATGATTCTCTCTATTATTTTTATTTGCTGTGTGGTTTTGCCTAGATTTAAAAGACTCCAACCTGTTCTTGTGGTTAACGTAACACAAGTCAGGGATATAGATAAAATGTTCATATTTGCACGATCCTTGGTATGGGATGTTCAGAGCATCTATTATATTGAAGGTATAGACCGCTATAAAAGAGGCTCGCGTCCAGTAAACATTTACGGCCAAATGTATCGTATTTAAAAAATAACTCGCAATAAGGGAGAGATGGTAACAGCTAACAACGTTATAACCAACCGAGGCCCAGGCTCGGCACCGCCTGTACTTGATGATCCTAATTACGTAACGACGGTTGCTAATGAAACTCCAGGACTAATTAGAATAGTGGAATACACACAGACTCGCTACTACATAGAATAGAATCTGCAAATGTCATGGTCTATGATAGACATTATGTATTTCGATCTCACGAATCACGTTACGCGATGATATAATGATTTTGTAATGGCTGTAACTTTATGGAAGAAGGTTAAGTTCCATTGTGAGTCAGAGGCATCATTGAGGCTGAAGTGAACGTAAACAGCGAAGGAAATGGCTGTGATGTTAAACAAATTGTGGGAAATTATCATTTGTATCGGTATTCTTTATTCACTTGGAATTTTATTGAACTCTCGCCCAAGAACTTTCCTATTATATCTACTTTCTAAAAATGTATTATGTGTTAGAAGTAAATTAATTTTACGGTTTATTATACAGCTAATGTTTTTGTTATTTTATTCAAGTTTTAATTATTATTGGAACTTTTATAAAAATAATAGGTTATGGGCATTTCAAATTAGATCGACCTTAATTGAAGTCCATCTCAGTAAACTGCCATCTTTAAAATTCTTGAGTGGCATATTTACACTACAATTATAAATTAGGTAAGTACCTATTATCTCAATATTGTTACGACAATGCAATTAAGATAATGTGCGCATAACTATTCATACTGTGGACTGTGTTCATGTCTTTATTGTTTGTCTGTGATAACAACTACTGTGGTTTATCACGCCACCGTCTATTTATAACGAGATAGACCTCTTAAGTACTTACTAGGTATGTAGGTATGTCAATAATGTAAACAAATCTGTTGTGATCGGTACTCGAATACTGTATTATCTATGACGTTATGTTTGTAGAGAAATTGTACTGATTTTTTAAGTTTCGAGGAAAATTTGGAAGAAGATGTTATCGTGATGACTCAGCAATAATGAAAGAAATCTTGAGTGTTGTGGAAAGATTATGACAAATGACATAATAGAGATATCGGTTTCGTTAAAATAGTATTATTTGGGACGAAGAACAAAAATGATTTTTTTTGTGAATATGAGAAACTACGACGGCGACTAATTAATATTATTTAAAGTATTTATAAATAAACGGCATATACTTATAACCAGTTTACATTGGTTGCACACAGTCAGACGTTTACTCACATGGGAAATATTATCGGAAAATTCCATATTCGGAGAAAAAATAAAATTCTTATTATCATTGATATCAATACAATTCAAGACAATGTAACGTTTCTTGTACAAAGGTCAGTTATATTTATTGAATGATCGTTTTGTATAACCATTTGGAACAAAGAGGTCTTATTTAATCGTTTGCTTGATGGGAGATCAAGTTGCAAAATGGACCTTACTGCTATTGTTTTAAAGATGCTGCCAATATCAGTGTTGTTATTGATGCAATCTATTGTATTACTATTAAAGTAATGGTATTAGATAACTTTAATAACAGTGTTTTAATACCTATTGGTGTATTCAATAGGTTAGATCCTCTAGATTGAAACTCTTGTAATAACTGCCTAAGTATTTAGTAAATTTCAAGAGTACCTTAAGATGCAAATAATTATGTAACTCTAATTGCAAGCAAATTTCTAGAAGGGCAATCTCACAATCACGACACGGTTGAATCAAATAAAAGCCATCATAGAAAAACCGGTCATCTATGAGTTTCTCTTTCCCTACTAAGAATTAATCCGTGATCTCAGATGTAGGTACTATACAAATTACGTAAAGGTTCTACAGCTTACCAAGTACATCGAACAAAAGACAGGTTATGGAAACCGCCTCCAAAGTCTACTCAAAATGTATATCCTCTCAAAATCAATGGATTACCTGATAATAAACCTACAATCTTGATGTAAAGCCGATAAATCGTGCATAGCTTGTTGTGCAATACGAGACAATCTTGCTTGACAACCGGGGTCAGTCCACCAACCGGTTATGGAAGTACTCCGTTCCTTACCCCGCCCGGTAAACACGGACCACTTTCACAATTTACTTCAAATGCTCATTTAAACTTAGGAATAAACAATTAAATAATTATATAAAGCTGAAGTGCACGGGACTTTTTGTTTGACCTCGCAACGCACTTTTAGAACTATCAGTTAGATTTGATTCATTCTTTGGACTGATAGCTTGAGGTTATTGTAAATCACGGTATGATCATAAGTGAAAAGTAGCTAAATAAAAGTTTGGATGAAACGTGAAACAAGACAAAAACAATTGAATAAATGGTAAAGTGTGATTCTTTACCATTTATTCAATTGTTTGTGTCTTGTTTCACAGGCGGATGCTGGATCAAAAACAATAATAAAAATCTACTTCTGACACACCATGACGAAACAGAATTCAATTTAATTAAATTATAAACATTCTAAACTTAATTGATTTCGGTATTTTACATTAAACAAGTAGATATTTCTATAATGAGAAACAGTTTGATTAACTAAGGAATTTAATTAAATTAATGTTGTAAGGCGTTTGAAATATTGTAACAGGTTCTTAAAATGTTGTAAATCAGTTCATGTTTCGCTAAATAAATAATTTTATAGCAATTAAGTTTGCAATGTAAGCACTACATAAATAATGTCGCAAGTAATTCGATTACTAAAAGATTTGTATTATCTTAAGTAATCTAATTTATTCATTTAAATTGTATTTCAATTATATACAACTGCTTATTTTCAAATGAGTATTTATTATTTGCTTGGCTTAGCTGAATAAAAATGATGTCTTTTTTGAAATAGTATGTTACTAAAGGAGATATTGGGAACACAACCTGAGCTAACAATCAGTCATTGTATTTGTTCATGTACTAACAAGATCAAATAAGGACGCATTTTAATAAAAGCGAAAATCTGAATAAATCTATCAGTTTTCAAATTTTTAATACTGCTCTACTTTTCGGAAGTTATTACGGATACTAAACAATGAATTGTATAAAAACACTCAACACTCATTTTTTTGGGTTTGTCACAGTCGGGTAATAAAGATGCCAGTTATTGTGACCTGAATACTTTATACATTATTGCTATATCAGCAAAACTAAATCAATGCTGATGTAGAATAATATTTTTTGCATAATATTAAGCAACGTTCTCAAAGTAAACAACTCTACGAAACGTTATGAGGTTTTAATGACTTAATTCATTAGTCTATGATAAGATCACATTATGGTTTCTTTGATCGCTTCTCGTAATGTTTTTTGTTTCATAGTAAATTAACGTATCGCCGAGACAGTTAAATATGCAGTTATTAGAGTAAAAGTAAAGTTAAATAAACGCGTGATAACTTAAAAGAAATAGGAAAAAATTAATATAAATAAAATCTATGGAAAATAACCAGATTAATGATCTTTAAAACTTCGATAAATAGTTTTTCCATTTATGAAATACATAAACATTTCTATAATATGGCCTAAACTTGAAGGAATAAGTAAAGTAAAAGAAAATTATACCTCCTTATTTTATGATAATAATTTAGGTAGAAGTTTAAAATAATATTGATCAAAGCAACACACGAGACAAATTATACAAAAACACTTACGTCGCAATGCGTAAACACAATTTTAGATCAGTGTAGGCGTTAATTTATGTTTTTACAACTATTTATCTAACTCGTTATTTATTTGTTTAACTAATTAACAAGGTATATTAAGGTGACGACACTTTTATATCGACACAAAAAACCAACAGCCTCTTTGTCAATCGTTCTCTATGTTCATTTGTTTTCAACACATAATCTCGTACAGTATAATGGCGGCTCTGAACACGAGGCGAGTCGCTGCGCAGTAACAAAATTATGCGCCAGCGGGTGTGCGGGGCGAGGTACTGCGCAGCGTGTAGCTAACTTCAGAGCCGCCATTAACTTTGAGTCCAACTATAATTTTGATTCAATACGTATTATAAAATATAACCTTTATCCAAACTATGTTGGGTTCGGCTTCCAGTCTTACCGGCTTCAGCTGAATACCGTTGGTACTTTGCATGGAGCGACTGACTACCTAATCTCCTCAACCCATTGTTCTGGGTACACAGTATCCCATATTAAGACTGGTAAAAAGTGTATAAAATGATGCCTAGATATCTGATAGAGTGAATTCATCTTGTATCTAGGTCAAGGGATTAAAGACGAGGAAAATCCTTAATGACGATGTTTTATATAATTATGAATAGACTAACACTAAGATTGTGCTTGTGATGTTGACGCAGTATTATTTAATCTTTATCTCTTTTGAAGAATTGTTTACATTTCTATCTACAACTTAGAATACTGTTTTAATTATTAATGTGATATGTACTCATCTACAGATTTTCTTATATCATTTACACCGCGTAAAGTTAATTAACTTTTCTTTTTGTCGCATAAAACCAATTTCTCGGTGTAGTTCAACGTGATTGTATTTCACACTTTCTACAATGACTAGAGCAATTCCTATTTTCGTTCGAGGGTTGTTTCCTTCACTGTGTAGTTTTAGATGTTACAAATATTATTTCGAGTGATATATGAGAAAAACGATTTGACATAATAATAAACTTGTAATGGTAATGATTTTTTTGTAAAGACTAAGCTCTCATACACCTATGAGCAAATAGTGGATTTTGCGATGTCAACATTTCAAATGCCAATGTTCCGGAGTTCCACATTTACTGTAAATGAATATACTTATTTTAGTCAGTCTTTTTGATAAAATAACGTGTCGCCCTTTCCACCTACGTGGTGCTGACAGAAATTACATTTTTCATACTGAATTCTAACTCATATTTCAACAAGACGCATTGGCCAACTAGGTACGAGTATGATATATTTTTTTAAATACTACGTGCCTAGATTGTTTTCTATAACACGCAAAGACAGGCCTACTAGGTTTAGCACAATACTTATTTTATGTATTGTTGGATATACACGAAAAAGGACAATATTATGAAAAATTGTTTGCTTTTATAATTCATATTTCATAAAAGTAGATATAGCATATCAGACAGAATTCAGTGAGACTATTAGATGACCCGAACATGATTTAAAAAACCATTATATATCCTATATCTTCTGGTAAGTTTTTAAGACAAAAATCTATTTATTTATTTATAATCTTTGTCATCGTTCTCAAGCATCGACATAATGGTGACAATATCTTCAGAAACTCAATCAAAAATGAAATAAACTCAAACCAAACTCGGCGCAGTAATTATTACGTTTGGTTTGACACGGTCGTGAGATCAATCTTTGTTTGTACACCACAATAAGCCACAGTTTACAGCATTCGTTCAGTTACGCAACCAATACTAACTGTACTTTAAACTTCTTGGAAAAATCACGACTAAACGTTAACGGTGTTTTGCTTGACCATTAGTTTAGAGTGACTATTGTTTATTGGTTTATGGGTTATTCGTCGTGATATAAGTCCGTTCCAAGATGAACAAATCACACAGAAAAAACTAATTTCATCTGGGTGATATCACCCAGGTGAACAATGTGGAATATTCCATTGAAACTTCCAACAGGTATTAAAAAAAAGCTAAGCATAAGTGCTTGTCTTCAAATTAATAATTCTTAAAATGATTTGATTGTTTGTCGCGTGTCCAGTTGACGAATAGCCCGTTTATTTTACGTATTTAAACGTACCATAATGTCTTTAACGTAATTTATTAAAATAGTTGCTTGTTTGGTTTCTGTTTTCTTAGATACTGGAAATAACAATGGAGGGCATGCTATTGTAAGACTAAGGACGCAAGCTTAGTGAGTTACTGGGGCGTGAGGACCCATTTAGTTGTATATTTAAAGTTGATAGCTCACTCAGCTGGCTGGGAAACGGCCGGGAGGTTTATTGGTACTGTTGTTACAACCTCGCTAGCTAGAAATGGAAGAAAAACATTGTAACAGGTGCTTTCTTATACCCTCTAGTTTACTGTGAGATAGAATTATTCATACCTACGACCTGAAAGACGGAATAGCTGTTTCTACTTAATTTTGAATAAGAAACTAATACATACCAGAAACATATATATCTTTTGGTTTTGATTGAACAATTTCACGCTCTCGTATGCTTTATTATTTATACACTTATGGTTGTTAAACTTTCAATCCTACCATATTTATCAACTCTCATTAAAATATTTTTCATGTATTTACAAATACTGGTCCAAATTGTCAACCTTGTGGAACGCTTGCAACATTTTTCGGTCGTTCACCTACCGTGCGAGTGGACCTTGCTTTAAGTTTGACACTTAGTATGATTTGTTGTTAAACACTGAAGATAGATAAGTGAGTGACGCAAGAGAATTCCATGCTACTTGGCTTTCGATGTCGTGTCGAGGTAAACAACGTCAAAAGCCGTCCCCCAATCATCAGTGACACGCATCGAAATCTCGCTTAAGAACCTGCTATGAAAGATAATCACTGTATTAAAATTATTTGGCGTTGGATCGAGCGTTTATTGATCGGGTATTTGTTATTCTTTACATCGGAATGTCTTATTCAAACATTCTAAATTTATTCGCGTAGCCTAGAATTCTTTCTACGTCTACAACTTTTATAACTGGTTTTCATTCACTATTAGGTGTTTAGGCAATATATCAATTATTTGAATAAATCAAATTCTGACTCTAAAGTTTGTAGGCATTTTTTCAGTTCAGTTATTGACAAGAAAATTGCTATGTAACAATTAAATCATCGTGTATTGTACGTTTTAGAGGGAAAACCGTTCGATAAAAAACATTTGCAAATCAACAATGGGCTTCTACGTGTACTGAAAGATCAATTGGTGTGAAAGAGAGGGAACATTCCAGCTGAGCTCTGAAACCCTCCTAGTATGAGGGCAAAGAACGATTACATGCAACCCCATTTTAAACCTACGGTGGCAAATGAGCGGCTTTCGGAACTGGGTCACAGCGTGAAGGGACGAAATTGGGACGAACCCTAGGGGAGAGATGAGGGCTGCTTAGTTACTGCCTTCGTACGTCGCTATTTGAAATTGTATTGACTCAAAATTTCATTTTAATGCCATTCGGCTTTCCAGGGAT
This sequence comes from Autographa gamma, assembly GCA_905146925.1. NCBI lineage: Eukaryota > Metazoa > Arthropoda > Insecta > Lepidoptera > Noctuidae > Autographa > Autographa gamma. The sequence continues at coordinate 8,641,095 of LR989858.1, forward strand.
TTGAATTACGTAAGGTTGGCAACGGGATATGAAAAAAGTAGTAATAAATAGTTAATGACAACGGATACACGTCCGTTACTACATAGCAGTCATTTTAATATTTACATGTTATTCTATAATTTTAAATAGATTTAGGAGTCTTAACTTGTTAAAGGTTATATGATGTTATGAAAGTGGTTTATTATTGTTAATTTAATAACACATCGTGAAGTCATAGTTGTTGACACTTGGAGCCCTTTGCAAGGTTTCTTACTATACATGTTAGATGTTAAAATTAATTAATGTTTAGTTGGGGTTTGTGAGGTTCGTTTGTCTTGAATTCAGACAGGATTTGGGTACGTCATATTTCTATATTAAACCACATATCATTCATGAACTACACGACTATGGTTCATAGTAACGTACTTATACCATGGCAGTTTGTTACAGCGTTCTAATATTGGTATTTTAATCAATTCGATATGAACATTATTTCATGAACCGTACCTACAGTTTGACACATTAAAACCATGATGTATAGTCGAGCTGCTATTAATTTATGAAAAACTTTAATGTGACTTAACTATTGTGATGTTTGCTTGTCATACACATATTTTATTTAAAATGAATTTATCTGAAACAAAACAAGATTTTACGTAGGATTCCAAAATAACGCTGTAATTTTCGACGATAAAATATAAAAAAAATGGAATAGACGAAAATATTTTTGCAAGGCAGAAGAGTTGAAAAAGTTTGGTATTGATTTAGGCCTCGAAACAACATTCAAATATAAGATAATCTAAAAAGGCACTTTTGAATATGTATCAGAAGGCTTAAAAAGCTTTTTCAGGCATTTATTATATAACTCAAAAACTGATATTAAATACAACGTTCTATGTTTCACTATACAATTGTCTATAAGTTTGAGCACAGGGGTAATGTAGGTAAATAAGTATACTACAATTTTTAATTTAAATTTATTAGGTTTAGAATAACTTTATTTCTCATAAGAATTACATCAATAATTCACTTACTGAGAAACTATTTTTACATTACATTATTAATTTGTGATTATATTTTATTTATTATATTACTACTTAAGGCGAATATTGCTGTCAAAAATCAACGCACGTCTCAAAATGTAAGGCCAGTGCCCATAGTGTTGCGACAATGTGATTTCGTAACAACTAATTTTATTTCATCAAATACGTGAGGTGCATTCGATAGATACTTCATTTATAGTACATTTTATTATTTATTGTAGATAATGTGTACGACGTTGGGCAAGCTTGCAAAATTTAATGCAATGTTGCGTGTTTACTAGTCGTCACATTCTTGTATTAGAATTAGAATTTACTTTTTATTTAAGAATGACAGCTGTCAAATGTGTCTTTAATAATTATGCAGCGTTTAATGGCCTATTTGAACTTAACGGCCTGTTAGGTAGTTTGTTATTTTTTTTCTCAAATTGAACTCTTAGGGCAAGCATTGTTTTATTCAATAAATATACTATTCAAGTAGTAAAGCCGGAAACCCACAGCGGCGCACGGAGAGGCTGTGCACGTGTGTTTAGCTTCGCTTTAGTACAAAATGTATGAAAGCGTTTCCACTGCAGCGCACGGACATGCTACGCAGCAATTGACGTCATAAACACACGCGTAGCTAGCTCGAATGGCCAGTACATAGCTCAACCCACGGCCGTGCGACGCATCCCAGCTGTTTTCATGGTCGTGGGTCGGCCATTTCTCGCCGACCCACGAATATGTACAGTCTCGAGCAAAAATATGTATACACATAATATTTTTAAGAAATTATTATAAGAATAAGCAACTATAAGCGGGAGGTACAATTAATGTTCCTAGTATATATACATACATTTAAGTTGTGATAAGTATAATTTATGTAAGAACTAAGTAATTTATAATACAAATAAGTAAAACAGATGTTACTACACAATAGCTAAATTATATTGTTACTTGGAAGAGCTATTGTCTATATTATAAAAATAATATATTGACTTTAAGTAAAATATTTTTTTTTATTAAAAAAAAAAATTTGAACTATTTTATTTTCAAGTGTCATCTGTCAGTATGCATTGATTGCTATATGGCAGAAGAGATTCGACAAAAAATCTCACTAATTTCGTTTAACAATTTCGCATATTATTATGTTACATATTTTTGCTCGTGACTGTACCCCACGCATAGCTATGAGCTGTGTGAGCGACACATCCGTGTCCGTGCGCCGCAGTGGAAACGGAGGCCGACGCCGCCGAACTAATGAGCCCACGCAGCAGAGGTGAGCCACGCATCCGTGCACAGCCTGCGCAGCGGTGGGGTTCCGGCTTTAATACTAATGTAGTAAAGTATGTACGTACATATACAGTAAAATAGCGGAATGCATCGTATGAATTAATACTGTATAATGTATCAAGAAAGGCGGTTGCGTATTCCAATCATTTTTCATTGCTTACAGTCCGATAAATTATTTATAACAATGCATTGACGTAACTACGGCAAATAAACCTGTAAAGATCTAAGGTTAACTATTTTAATAACAAATTGATACTTGTTGCATTCAGTGTAGTCAAAGCCCATGAAAACAAAATGAAAGTTTTTTTTGTGATATATAATTGCAACACATAACTTAAATCGTTTGACGTCCGGTGAAGCAGTCAAAGCGCTCAGGCCAACTGCAAAGATAAAAACCAAAAATCGTTTTTAGCACCATTACTACATCTTTCAAAAATGAAAGAACTCGTTTGCGTTTAGAGTTCCATTAATATTATACAATATTAGTTATTTCAAACATTTCACTTCTACAAGTCATCGAGTCGATATTGCATTTCCAATGTAGGTACTCTCACACCTCAACTTTCTAAAAGCTGAAACAATAGGATTTGTATTATGTCTGATGTTAGTTATGTCTAGTTTCTTGTCAGGTGAATAGCCTAACACAAGGCTAGTAATTCAATAGTCAGAAGTCGAAAAAGAGGTAATAATACAAGTTGCAAAACAAGAAAACACTGTTTCCTCGACCGAGTAACAAATCCACGGATTTTTGCCCATCACAAATTCAAAATGAATTATTTAGTGATTGCCCGTCGTGAGCGTTTTAAAAAAGTTATCACAATAATTGTAGTTTAGATGCTAAATATATGTTTACGGAACCATGAAGATGCATACAAAAATGGTTGCTAAGACCATAGAAGTTAAAACACACCAGACCACGTCCCGGTATCGATCGCCAGCAGCCGACGAAACTCCAACCCGTTACCCGTTCCACCTCTAATTTACCGCGAATGAAAAATTAACGCCTTTTCAAAGAAACGGGACTTTTTGTGTCTCAATCTTTCTAATTGCTATGCCAGTCCCGTCTCGCCAATCTACGAGTGGTTGTTTTTTAATAGTCTGCAGACCGCATAATTTGCCGCGAAATACCCCCGTACTTATGTTAGTGTCTGCTAAAATTATACGCTTGAACTATCGGTAATTTAAATGTTTTTGGGACAGACATTATTCAACTACATATTGGTTTCTATAGAAAGTTGTTTTTCGATTACATTTGCGAGATGTTTGTTATACAAACAGTATTACATAGTAACTACATTTCCTTTTGTTAGATGCTATAGTATAAATTATTAATTAGTTTCCTCAGTTCTGCTTGTCTGCGAAGCATCATAATAAGTTATATGACAAGTATCACCAACTATGTAGATTGTACATGATTTCACAAGCAAACTCCTCCGAAATTCTCCCTGAAATTCAAATTCAAGCATAACTGAATTTATAAGCAGGTACGAGCTTAAGAAAGTTGTCTTATTTAAGCTAACATCAAGAATATTCTCCAGACGTCTGTTTATTATCAGAGAACTTTACATCACCAATGGCCAGTGTTGTCTGTTATGAAAGATGTGAAGCCCTGTTTGGTAAATGAATTGGAGATCGCAATATCGTGTTATAAGCAAGCGCTATTCGATTTAGCACTATAGTGTGACGTAACCATTTCTTAGGGCACAACGGGTTGTAGAGCATGCTATTTCAAAACAACTACGGCCATTATACTGGGAGATAAAGTTACTTAAAAGTATAAAATAATGCGTTGTTTATGATAGTTGTGTAGAACAATAGTGGTGATATACTTACGTAGTGTAAACTGTGTGTGTATAGTCATGCGCGGCGAGTGTGAGCGGTGCGCGTGCGTTGACCGCTAGGAATGCACCGCGCATGCGCGAGCACGCTCACAGCTGTTCCCTGTTCCGCTGCCGTTTAGACGAACATGACAGTCAGAATATAATATCGAATACGGAACTCTTTACGTGTACGATTTAACACATGCATAATTTGAATAAAAACAAAAAAAAATTACCACAGGTATATTGCATAAGTACTTCTTTTCATTTAAACAAAACAATTGCCGAACTTAGTTATATACTGTCATTTACCGTTCGTTTAGTACCGGATGTACCTAGTAAACAAAGGGGCTTAAACTACCATATTTATCTGGTTTATGTTAAGGGTAAGATACAAAACACAACACATGGTAATTTAACCCAAAAATTCGTTTAACTTAGTGTCATGGCGGTAAATTGCCGCTGCAAGAAAAGTTAATTATTGTGCCGACAACATCCCTATTTTAACCACCATCTTCCATGCATATAATTACTTTTTTCAGCATCTCTACAATGTAACAACCATATTATTTAAGAATTATTTTAATTTTGGATATATTTAAATGGGGAAAATGGTGCAACGGATTTCATTAAGTATTACTAGTCTGAACCCTGATGTAAGTTTAATTCCGTACTTTTTTCTGACGTCACTATTTCCTATTCCACCTTCTCTGTCCACCTAGTAACACTTAAAACCAAATTACCTGTCTTGACTACAGCCAGCAATCCCGCTATAAAACCGTTGGTTACTCAGAAACACTAGTGTTGATGTTGTGGGAACAACACTCACAAATTTCTAAAAGACATTCCGGGTACATATAGATTAGCATCGGGGGGAATGGTACGCAGTTAGGAAGTGTCCTCGGAAGCTTAGAAACGGCCTCGACGCCCTGTAACAAGATACACGCTGGGGAAACGGAGGGAAAACGGAGCTTCAACATGCGAAATACGGGGGAACTGTATGATGTTATATTTTGGAAGGTTGTCCCACTTTTTTGATAATTCAGTCCCATTTTGAGAAAGGTAGCTTGTTTTTCTCTTGATAGCTTATGATGTAAAATTCGGTTTACAAGCAAACTGATTACTATTAGTAGATATACATATTTCAATATCATCACCCCTCAGTATTCAGCAAGCCTTATAATAATTCTGTGTACCGAATGTGCCGATCCTTTCCAAATATGACAACTTCTTTACAACATGGCTGAATTCCGAAAGTTCACAGTGTTTGTGAGCTCTCCCCCCTCTCCCCCCTGCCCCTATCCCTCAGGACCGGAGGCTTTATCAGGGGCGCTTTATGAGCAACATCAGAAGCTGGCGCACTTATAAATGGAATCGGGCTTTACTGCCGATGCCCCGCTCCTGAAGGAAAAATCGTTGGGAAATACTCGTAAATATTTCATGATACTGTTACGGCGTGTGTCTCATCTCAGTTCAGGATAAAATAACCGATAAAAGACTTCAAGCGTATGTTGTAAACGTAAAGGAATTTTGGTAGAAAAAATAGTCGTATTAGTTGATGTTATGTTGAATTCATTCAGTATACTTCCCTGGAATTTTTCGGTTACTATTTTTAAAATACTTCTAAGATAGCTGTAGCTGTAACTCTGACACTATTTTCTTGTAAAACTCTTTCGGTCGTCTCATTCAGTAAACTAGGCCGAGAGCAAAAGGCTTCTCTGAAAACACAAGCCCTAGAGGCGTAACCTAAATAAGAGTGCATCCGAATACGGAACAGTCCACGTAATTTAACAATAAACAAGTTGTTTGTTTTGATGTGTACTTTATACAGAGTTTTACTGCGGTATAGTCTCATTGAATATGGATCACGGCGAGGTCGGTCACTGCCAGCAAGGTCACTTCAACGAATCGACGATTTTATTTGTATAAAACATGTAAGCTAACTCTACTTATATACGATACCTACCGATTTCTTTGATAGTATTCTTTGCTCATAAATCAATTTGAATGACATGCATTTAACATTCCATGTAGGAAGTTTATTTTACTGAAAAAAGTAAATTAACATTTTACGCTACGAAATTGCTTCGTGTTTGAAAGAAAGAACTAAAAGAGCTGCACATTTGCGTTTTAGATTAACGTCTTGTAATATTGCATAAAAACCGATAAGAGCAAATAATTCGTCAAGTGGAAGGTGACGTAGCTACTATAAATATTTTGTAATTACAGATCTTGATAATTATAAAAACATTGCCGTGCTAATGGAAAATATGAATAATTGAAAAAGTCCTTGAATACAATGGAATTGGAAAAACAGAGGCAGTTTCCACGTCCAATATGTCTATTTATCAACTATTTAGTTTCTAAAACTAAATTAGTTTTACTGTTCCATTCACTGCGCTATATAAACTAATATATTTTTGCTTAATATTTCTTAGTATTCTTACGTTCAGATTTGTAAAGCATTTTCAAAAGATTCGTGAAAATGTGAACGTATTTGTCAATTTCAAGATTAATTTATATCAAGTGTCTACAGCTCTGTCAAAGCTGAGTTTCAATGGATTAATTTGAATGGAGGTCATTCACCCTTACTTGAAAGATTAATGAAGGTGAATACCTATCTTAATCTGGTACCGATTGACAAACAAACCTTAAGAAATTCGTCACGGGCAGTAATCTTAAGTTTTATTATTATTATTATTATTATTATTATTTAAAGCCTGAACTGTCCCACTGCAGGGCAAAGGCCTCCCTTTCCTCCTTCCACAAGTCTCTATTGTTGGCTAATTGTTGCCACTCCTTCCCGTATGCGTCCAGTTCATCCCTCCATCTCCGCCTGGGTCTTCCACGCGGTCTTCGTCTATTAGGAACCCAATTTGTAGAGGCTTTCGCCCACGGTCCTTCTGACATTCGGCACACGTGTCCGGCCCAGTCCCATTTTGTTATTTTAAGCACAATGAGGTTTTTTTTTATTCGAACGTATTATAGCGAGAGCGTTGCTAGGACATTACTACAGATCACAGAGAGTCTCTCTAAAACACATTTTCTATTATAATGTACTATTTAATTTTAAACACGAATTTCAAACAGAATTGTTATAAATTCATGACTAGGCTTGTAGCGTACACTTTGAGTTATTATTATCATGAAAACCGACACCAAAACGTCAAGCTTTGATCTCTGAGCTAAAGCCATACAGGTTTATTTTATATGCGTAATAATTAAATAATATTTCACGGTATGGTTTAACTCGACGTTAGTTTCAAGGTCATTGTTATCATGCCGTTTTGTGATGTAAGTAGAATTCTTTATCTGATATTCTCACGCCATGTTAGTTCTGAGATTGGAACCGCAAGCCGTTGGCGTGGATTTCTGTAATATTACGATTTGCTTGTTACGATTCTGTAATGAAATATGTCTTTCTTTTGTCGTGCCCTGTCCCGGCTTGGTACTTGCTTCCAAATTTGGGCGTCTATAGATCTTTGATCGTGCGTTTGTAAAACACCTTTGTTGTTGATTTATGAGGCCGCTTAGTTCATTTGAATGATGTTACTGTTCTACCTACATAAACGATGTCTGTAATTATGTAATGCTCGTAGCTCACACTGTCGTATAACGTTTGATATTTTGCCTCTAGTATAAATGTAGAGTAGTGCAATTTGTAGATGCTTTTTTGTTTTTGTAGAAGGGAAAACTCAGAGCCACTTTAGTAACACAATACGCTTTACCTGCAGCGAAGAAATTGTAGTCTTATTCATATCCATATGGTAAAGCAGCAGTACATTCACCCCTTTCCCCACGGGGCAGGAACTATAGTAGGTACTCCACGTTTGCGATCACTTTACAAACTCCTTTTACCTTCATACATAAATGCATAATAGTACGGTACGCTACTACACATGTTTTGTATACGAGATTGTAACCAATATGGCCTCCATATGCCGTGGAAATATGGCGAACAACAGATTTGTAGTAGTTCTTAAATAATGGAGTATTGTATGGCTTTTCTGATATGCCATTGTAACGTGACTTGGTTAATGTAGCGGTCAACGTAAATCATCCAAACGGTCCACAGTACTAAAGGACGGAAGATAATCAAACTACAGGGAAAATTCTAGAGAATTCTTCTATAGCTCCTCTTACTATAATAATTAGAAATTCCGCATAATTCTAACACACATAGGTGTTAAGTAACTTACCTATTATAACAGCCCAAACCATTAACACCAAACCCTACTGCATGAGATTTAGCTTGATGAAGAAATATTAACACCAGCGGATAGGGGAAGCCGTAATTTATTAGTTCGTGAAAGGAGCCCAAGGGATGTACCGTACATGTTCCGTATATCTACGTATTATAAGAACTACTAAGAACGGTAATATACCGGCCTATGTGCTTCAGACCTTCACATTGTGATTTATACGTAACAACTTGGAGCAAATAGGTACACTCTCTACAAGGCTGATAAAGTAAACACAATTTTAAGCGACACTAAAGTTAAATACAAATATAATAATTGTGGAAAGGATCGAAAACTATTGAAATAAAGCGATATTTCAGAAAATAAAAATTGGCAAATTGGTGCAAATCTAGAATCTAGAAGAATTAAAGCGCTCTTCCAAAGGTTTGCTCATAAAAATAGAGAGCATGAGTGAAACCCCTTTTTTGAAAATTATCAAGTTAAGTTCTGTTATATTTCAGTCTGTGACTGATGAGTAAGATGAGTGTCCAACCAGTAAAACAACTCCTGATATGGAAATAGATCAGCCTAAGTTTAGCAGCTCAAGTTGTGACTCAACACTTGAGGCGATTCGTCGTACCATTATAACTATACTCCTTGTTTTGGATTCAGCAGTTCTCATGTGATTAAGATAAAAGCGATTTTATATCAAAGGTTATAAGGTTTAAAATGAGTTTCAGCAATTTTCCCGGAATCATCTTAAGATAAGTAAACGCGAAGGTAAAAAACAGAAAGAGCTGTTGAAGCAAAAGTCTTTAGAAGACATTGGTACAGTAATTGTCCTATAAAATGAAGAACACAATACTGTATCAGTAAGTAATACATTGAACAATGAACATTACTCATCAAATACAGAACAACCTTGCTCAAAGAATTTTTGATGACGCTAAAAAGTTTTTGACAAAACCGTTGGTAGAATTTGTAGCAGGGAGAAAGGAACATTAGGGCACGGAAAAAATACAGTTTTTACTTTACTTGAACACAGATGTCGATGATTACCGCACCTCTTAGGGTCATTGAATTTGAGGGTATCAAATTAGGGTCACAATGGAACGGCAAGATAAACGGCACTAAGTTTTCACACGAGCCTAGACCCGAGCTATCAACAGTCTACGCCTGTTATTAACGACCGGTCTTAGATACGCATTAATATCACTACAATACACGTTATACACGTATCATACATACACACTATATGTATGTATGTCTACTGTAATTATAGTCTAGCGAAGGTTTTCACATCGCTGGAATAGCTCGCGTTTGAAAGCAAACCTTAGAGTATGAATATGTAGAGGTCTATGTTTTTTGTATGAACACCTCTGGCTAATTAATTGGTGTTTACTGACGACGGCAACTGTTCGTGCATGTAACTGCGGTTAGTAAATTGGCGTTGCATGCTTCCAAATATCAATTCACTTATCATGTAATAACAATTATATTGTGTGTATCCGCGCGCAAGACAGTTTTTTTACTCATCTTAAACTAAGCATTATTTGTTTCTAACTTTCCTGAAAATAATCATATTTTTAATGAATAGAATGAGTTTAGCTTAGTCCTTTAGTATCTTACTGCTTTTATATATCTTACGAGTAAGACTGCCAATTATGTGTAAACAGCTACTATCAAATAAAAGTGTAATAACACACTTCGTCTCGTAAGAAACTGTCTTGTAAATACGAACAACCAGTTTTGTTGTTCTAATAATATATGTGCTGAGTTCCATATAAGCCAAGCTCTCCAAGAATAAAACCATCATTTTCATCGGTCATTTTTAGCATGTTAAAGAAAGAAACTTGAATAAAAGTTAATAATAAACATGAGCAAAAGTGACCCTCGTTACAATTTTTCAGGAAATACTGGCATAATTTATAGATGTCAGGCTTCTTGACGGCTGTCAATGTCACCTTGCCTCTGATCAAAGTGTCAAGTTCAATTTAGAATTGGCTTACGAGTCACGCCTGCCAATAACGATCGCAGGTACCTCTCCCCCACAACCAGTCCTCAAGTGTTTTATACGTCTAAGTATAAAATTGAGCACAACTAGAAACAGGTTGCCATCTTAACGCCTACAATTACCATAGCAAGCCCTTTCTTTCGCAACCATAGAGCTGCTACATTATGCGTGGGCAACGACACACAAACTACAGTAAAATTCTCTTTAAAGCCCGGATAAACGCTATAATACTCTATTGTAACATTTTATAATAAGAACATTCCACCAAAATTCTACAAAAACTCAATGGAGCAACAAATCATTCTTAAATTGATTAAGCTTAGCCCCTTCTTTTTTTGTAAACAGCCAGTTTTCTATTCCAAATAAATGAAGTGCATAAAAATAGATTTGGTATTTTTGAATTCCGAACGTGTTACAGGTAACACATTGCCTGGACTGGTAAACATAAATATCTGGAATGTAGATCGGAATGTGTAGGTATTATGTGTAATTTAGTGTTAAACATTTCAAGACTAGTCTATAGCAGTCTTTGAACTCTTAACTTGTAAAAATAATTCAACATGGATAAGATATGAAACGCTGAGAGACAACATTAGTGGTGTAGATTTTTGTTTATCTATTAAATATATATCTGAAAATGTCTGTGGAGATCTCAATACCTGTGCTGCAATCGCTTCCGTGTGTTACAAAATTAGTTCAGACCAAAAAATCATTAAAAATATCATATACGACGCAATTGGTCTTCATAAAAAGGGAATTTTATGCGTAAATAAATAATAATTGTGCCATACATCCGAAGCTATCAAATGAATTATCAGAGCGGTAGATTTGTCCGTCAAGTGTCATTAGGTGCGATTGGGAGTCGAAGACCTTTGCAATGATAAATGCATACCTACTTGTCTATCTCGCATTATCACTATGGTCATAATTATGACTTGTTTTATTGCGAGATCTGGACGCAAATATCAAGTGTAGACCACCTATATTACAACGCAATTTACGCATCGCCATTTTCTTGGTATTGTCAACAACATTCTTCGGAATTTTGAAACGTTATGTCAATTTAAAATTAGAACGAAATAAAAATACATAGATGTTCGTTATGGAACCCTATTTGATTTTTCAAATCCATGAATGATGCGTTCAGACTTCAGATAAACGTTTTCATGATTAACTTCATAATTTTATCGAAACAATGAAACCTTATGGGAATGATAACAACTTAAGAAGAAAGAGCCACGAGCAAGTCGATATCAATCTAAACGTGGCTCTATTTATTAAACAGCATACTCGCGACATTAGTAATCTTTTGTTTAGTTTCACCGAGCCACGCTGTGGCACAAACCAAGGTCGGGCGGTGACAATGTTTTGCAACGGATCGCGCGACAGGTCCGCGCTCGCGTTCGCGTCTGCCTGCGTTCATTGACCCACTGAACCCGGGGGGCTGCGCCTCAAGCCGACCGCTTCGGCCGCAGCCCCAAACGATCGCTTTGCTTTATTCTTTTGGCGGGAAACTTTTTTCTTTAAGCACACCTCCGTTGCCAGTTTTGTATAGATAGTATTGTATTCTTGTGGTATTGTTGTGAGTTCCGACTCACACCTACCTACTGCGCACTTCATATAATTAATTCTGAGATGCTAGTATAATAAGAATTAATTGATATTTTTAAGCTGACATTTTTTTTTGTACTCAGTGCTAAGACATCATACAAACAAGATTAATGTTTTCTACATTAAATAACAAATAGGTACATTAACTGTATGTAGATTATATTTCTTTGTAGAATTCGTGACTTATTATTTAGTTGGCAGTCACACGAGCTCTCCATTATGCGAAGGCGACACGTGTCGATATTGAAAGTGTAAGTGCGACCTGCTCCTATTACGCGCCCTATATTTGGTCCTCCAGTGAAACTATGACGTTTATCATTCGTTCATTTTCAAATGTTGCACACAACTGGATAGACAGCAGTTGGTATAATCTCGCGTTTGGCCTAGTTTCGCAACCTTGACGTAGGTACTTGGTGTTTCTAATAATAATGGCAGACTCGTTTCCAGCGCAACACAAAGTGGAGATGATTGAACAAATAAATAAACTTACAATATCTCTGTAATGGATGTATTTGGGATAGATCCATTCGCGATAAGCTGAAAGAAGACACCTACTCAGTACTGAGATCGTAACAAAGATGTATTTCTTATTCTTTCAATTATTTACGGCGACTTCCGTGTAATGCTGTCATTGTTGAGTTAAAACCCCAAGGTTTATCTCACGACTTATCATAAAAAACTTAACCGAACAAAAACAATTTCAATTCTTATTGGTACTCTTCATATTGTCAACATCCATCGATGCCATTAAATAAAAAATACGATAAATAAACATTCTAGAAGTCTTATAAGTTCCAAGGCGTATTTATTCATCTGTTTAATGGAACTTGGCAGTTTGAAAATCAACAGAATATAAGTTCTCTGTCGAATATTTGTAATAACGTGGCCGAGTTTAACTTCAAACGACACATCACACGTTTGAAGTCGATGGTATAGACACTGCGAGTCTTCAGTTACGAGTGGTTACGAAACGGCTTCTATCTCTGTTTTATACCACCTCGTTAAAATTCTCGCATAAGTTCTGACAGTAATAGAGTAACAAAGAGAAATGTCTCGTGACTCACGACGTCCGGCTAAAATGAAGTATTCAAACGTAAAGTTGGCTATTGGATTTACGTCTTGTCTTTGAGACTGTGACTACGACTGTCTGTGACCTTTGTCAGTACCGACTGTGTTCCAAATGCGAAATGCAGTTTGAATTTCGAGTTGTTCGAATGGCGGCCTGCAGTTGTTTTAACGGTCAATCAATCTCACATAACCTGTCGGGTTTGTCTTTGTCTCACAGGACGAATTCAGTTTTATTCACTCTTTTGTTGAAAGGAAATGTAGTCATTGACAAATATGTGTGTATCCATAACTGGTCTCATATGATCAACACATAAATTGAAGTTGACTAAGTGTAGAACACAAGTTCCTGAAAAAGAGAGTAGAAGAGTAGTCATGTGAACTCATTATGTTTAATGATATTTACTGACCAAAACGATTTTGACAACTTTTATCATTTGTTTCAAACATAACATTGGTTGAGTAACAGCCATCCACACGCTTAGGTACATAATAACAAAGTTTCTACTCACTTGTTTGTTAGTGGAAAGTGCCACTAGGGGGACGATCAAAACATTTTTTTCCCAATTCTCCGAGCCACGAATAGCGAGTGGGCAATAAAATCACAATCAGAGAACCAAACTGGCATTTAGATTGCAAATATTATGGGCTCCCATTCGCATGAGTTGTTGAATGACTCTTTGATTCCAACAACATTCGCGGTAATACGGAATATTTCTTAGAAATGGGATTATATAACTGTTCATAAGGATATTTTTGTTCGATGATACTCAAGATATTGGCGGTGAATACAAATTAGAGCGTGTGGTTTCCATTGCATTCAGTGCAGTATACAATGTTTGTTTACCCGATTGTGTGACGTGATCAGTGTTCGTAAGTACAACAGAGCTATTTTGAAACCAAACCAGTTTAGCTTGCGTACTTTATGCTCGCCTAAACATCGAATTCATTTGCATGGGTTTCATTATGCCCAGTTTAGTTATTTCCATTAATTTAAATTGGTGTATGATGTTGATTTGGACTGAATAGATTTGGAATCAAATCTATGTAAAGAAGTTCTGGACACACTAATCATGCAACTTTGTAGCTGCTAGGAAAATAAAACATCAAGCAGAAAAATGATAGAGAAATGCCCTTGGTCACTGTTTGGGGAAATATCTATTTTAAAGAAGAGCTGAAGACCCCGCAATTAAAACTATAAATTACTAATTCAGGGCTACTTATTGATAAAGAGAGTGGTAGCGCCATCTATCTGTTTAAGACGGACTACTAGTCGTCTCATCCATATTTCGCAATATTAGTTCCATTCATTCATTTGACCACTTTTGGAATGAGCGATGTGAACCCCGCCGCTTCCTTACCAATCCTTTCGCACGCCTGGCGCGTAACGCACGTACGCGCTTTCGCAAACCACTGGAAATAAACGAATCGCCGAGAGGAGACACACGATATCGCGCCCGTGTCGCTCCTGTGCTGCATCGCCTCCTTACTGCTGCTGCCGGATAGCGAACTTTTGTGATAATCCGCCCGCGGGTGTGAACGTGACAGTTTTGTGATCGCATCGGGAAGAACGCCGCCCGCCATCTTGTACTGCCCAACGCTGGAGAGCCAGGTATGCGTGCTTTTTCCCATAGACCTACATCGCTCGCTCACCTCTTGGCGATAATCAGCCATCCTCCAAAAATACAGTCCACTTAAATCTTATACCTCGTTTATTTCCAAACCATTTTTTTGGTCCGAACGACCCGGATTCATATATCCGTATTCCCGCTCGCGTAGGTATCTTTTATAAGTGCCTACCTAGGTAGTTGTAGCACCTAGCTGCACTCCTAGTTCGTAAATATATACCCATCACGTGGTTATTCCCGCACCCCCAGTAGGTAATATACTCAACGTAGCTACCTACTGACTTACAATAATAATTATAAACTAGGTATATAGTCGTTTTGTAAATTCATAATTTCAAGCGCCTTTTACCACCGCCTTTAAAGTCGTTGCCTTATTATTAGGTTCAAGTACTTACTTTCCGCATAACATAAAACTACAGCATAATTTTAGGTTATTTACTTCTACCTACATTTGGAATATAAAATGTCGCAACAAAAGAAATGTACTTCTGACGAGAATCAATTAGCTATCTTAGAAGCTAAACGCAATGTTTTATTTGAGCGCATGCAAAACATTTACGAGCGTTCAAAAACCGCCAAAATTTCCGATGTCAACAAAGAATCATTTCTTAGTTATTGTATGACAGTAGACGATATTCGAACCGATTTCCATAAATTATTAGACGCTTATAACGCACAATTACTTTCTATTAATCCTGAATCTAAACCAAATTATCAGGCATACACCTCATTCGAAGATCTTTATTGTATCATAAAACGTATACAATCGCAGTTAGATAATCGACAGTCCGCGAAGCCCAGCGCCGGACCGGCTGTCCGAGCACCGAAACTGCCCGCGATTGAACTCGTGTCATTCGATGGCGATATACGAAACTGGCCATTATTTTATGCAAGTTTCAAGTCTACAGTGCACGATAACGCCTCGCTGACGGACGCTGACAGGTTGTACTATTTAATAGGTAAGCTGTCGCCGAAAGCGCAATCTACATTCGCAGGTGTCACACCAAGTGCTGAGAATTATCAGGTCATTTTCCAGTCACTTCTTGATAGGTATCAGGATACTCGCATCCTCGCGTCTACTTACTTTGATCAAGCTTTGAATCTTAAATTGTCTGGTCCCGCGTCAGTTTCGAATTTCCAACTGTTTATTGATAACTTTGTTACCGCAGTAAATTCCCTTAAAAACCTAAAGTTAGAAAACCTTGCAGACTTTATGTTATTGCAACTCGCATTAAAAAAGTTCGACACGGAAACCGTTCGTGCATTCGAGATGACCGAACGTCAAAATAAATTACCTACCCTAAATAGTTTTCTTTCATTCATTAAGGATCAGTGTCGAATATATCAGAATACGCAGCCTAGTTCGTCTAGCTCGTTTAGTAATAATAATACAAGTAAACAAAACTTTAATAAATCGCGAAATAGTAATAATAAGTCGGTCCCTAACCCACAATCTTACGTAGCATGTTCGGATTCCGCAAATAACTCACACAAGTGTCTGTGCGACAATATTGTTCACGACCACCTTTTTAAATGTCCAGTATTTAATAATTTAAATCCGATTGCTCGTTTTAAATACGCTAAAGAAAATAAAGCTTGTGTTAATTGTTTGAGTATTAAGCATAAAACAAGCGATTGTTCTAGTAAAACTAAGTGTCGCTCATGCAATCAACAACATCATACGTTATTGCATTTTGGGAAAAAATCTCCGTTATTTGACCGCGGTAACCTTAACGTAAACGTAAATCCTAGTCCAGCTGTTTCGTTCTCTGTACCGCAGGCACAGGCCGCTCGTACCACGGCGCCTGTCCTTCCCGCGTCTCAGCCCGGAGTTTCTTTGTGTACGACATCCATTGCGCTCGCACGCCGGCAGTGCGCACGCACTCAACATACTCAGCGCGAAGCAGAGCGTCAATGTAACGCGTCTACTACGATATTATTAGCGACCGCGCAAGTTATTATTTATGACGTGAATAACACACCGCGCGTGGTTCGTTGTTTACTTGATAGTGCATCACAAAGTAGCTTCATTAGTTCGGATTGTTTCAAATGTCTTGGACTTTGGAATAACTTTAAAAATACTAACTTAGTAGTTAAAGGGATCGGTGGTTCAGAAAAATCTTGTAAGGGTTCCGTCGATATTAAAATACATTCGCGTTTCAATAATAATATTAATTTCAACGTTTCATCGCTTATTGTGGAACGTATTACGGACACGTTGCCTAGCGCTCACGTGGACGTGTCGTTACTCGCGCACCTCGAGACATTGCCGCTCGCTGATGCTCACTTTGCGCAGCCGGGTAATATCGATGTTTTGATCGGTGCTTCAGTTTTTCCGCACTTACTACTACTTAATGTTGTACGTAGTGAGCAATATAATTTACCTCCCGCTATTGAGACGGTATTTGGCTATGTAGTTATGGGTGCCGTACCTACGCTGCATAATACACATTATACTACGTCTTGCTGTTCTGTTCTTCAAGAAAATAATATTAATTCTCTTCTTAAGCGATTTTGGGAGCTTGAAGAGGTCTCCGCACCGCCCTCGTTGAGCCGTAAGGATCTCGAGTGTGAAGAACATTTCCGCGCTACCACTGTTCGCGACGATAGTGGTAGATATGTTGTAGCATTGCCGTTCTGTGGCGACCCGTATTCTTTAGGCGACTCGCACGCTGCTGCACTTAGGCGCTTATACTGTTTAGAACGTAAACTCGATGCGTCGCTTAAATTACGCGGTGCTTATAATGACGTCATGCGTGATTACATAAATGAAGGTTTTTTAAGCCCAGTTGTAAACGACGAGGGCAATTCTCTTCCCGCGTATTATATTCCGCATCACGGCGTGGTTCGCGAAGATAAGACCTCCACTAAACTTCGTGTGGTTTTAGATGCTAGTTGCCGAACTACATCGGGTCAGTCGATCAATGACATTTTGCATGCCGGTCCTGATCTACAGGGTGATTTATTTAACATCTTAATTAAATTCCGCCTTTTCAAAATTGCACTTTCAGCTGATTGTAGACAAATGTTTCTCAATATCGGCATTCGCGAATCCGACCGTAGATTTCAACGAATTTTATATCGTTTTGACAATAGTGAGCCTTTAACCGTGTATCAATTTAATCGCGTTTGTTTTGGACCTAAGTCTAGTCCATATCACGCGTTACGAGTTGTCCGCCAGTTGATCGCTGATGAAGGCGACAACTTTCCCGCTGCAGCCGCTGTTGCTGCTTCCGCCTTATACATGGACGACATTGTCTGTAGTGTCGCATCCGCTCCGCAAGCAGTTTCGCTTTGTGAAGAGCTTATTCAGCTTTTCAAACGAGGCCAATTTGACCTTGTCAAATGGACAAGCAATTCCAAAGAGGTTCTCGCACACATACCTGATTCGCATAAAGCTTCTCCGGACATTGAGTTCGAGAGGTCCGCACATCACAAGGTTCTTGGTTTACGCTGGGACAGACATTGTGATAACTTCCGCTTTGACATCTTATCACCAGGTGATAAGTGTACCAAACGCGCAATGCTATCCACAGTGGCTCGTTTATGGGACATAATGGGGTTTGTGGCTCCTACCATTTTGTATGCCAAGCTCTTAATCAAAGAGCTTTGGTTAGCAAAATGTGATTGGGATGACACTCCTCCCGACCATATTGTCGCTGTTTGGAAACAGTTTTGTGCTGAGCTTCCCGCACTCAATAAATTAATTGTGCCGCGCCATCTAGGTTTAGTAGATGGATGTTTTGTTAACTTAATAGGTTTCGCTGACGCCAGTGAACGCGCTTATGGCGGAGTCATATATTTGCAAGTCCGCATTGGATCTAACTACTCTGTGCAGCTAGTTTGTGCCAAGTCTAAGGTCTCGCCTGTCAAAACCATTTCGGTTGCGAGACTGGAGTTGTGCGCGGCTCTGTTGCTGTCTCGGTTGCTTCGCAAAGTTCAAGACACAATTGCGCCCCATCACTCCATCAATAGGATATATGCATTTTCAGACTCCAAAGTAGTGCTCGCTTGGATTAATTCTTCTCCGCACCGCTGGCAGACCTTTGTCGCCAATCGCATTACTAAAATAATTGAACTTATTCCTGCTACTTGTTTCAATCACGTCGCGGGTACTGAGAATCCTGCGGATTGCCTGTCTCGTGGTGTTACTCCGGCTAATCTTCTGGATCATCCTTTGTGGCATCATGGCCCTTCTTGGATTTCTCGTGATCCATCAGAGTGGCCTATATATCCATCTGTCCACGATGCAGAGGACGAGGGTATACCTGAGCGGAAGTCTGTCTCTCATCCCGTGACCATTGAGGTTGCGGAATCTCCTATTTACGCACTCGCGCTACGCATGTCATCGTGGTCTAAGTTACTACGTGTCATCGTTTATGTCTGTAGGTTTATTAAGAAATTACCTAATGGAACTTCTGTTTCAAGCTCTGATCTTGAGGTCGCAGAGTATACATTGTTGCGCGCCCTACAGGCTGTTCATTTTAGTAAGGATGTTCAAAATTTAAAAAACAACGTTCCTTGTTCTCCCGCTCTTCTTAAACTCAAGCCGTTTCTCGATGAGCACGGCATCATACGTGTTGGCGGTCGTTTGTCAAATTCGGACGTACCTTACAACTACAAGCATCCTTGCATCCTGCCGCGTCATGACCATGTAGTCAACCTTCTTGTTGATTTCTATCACAAGAAGCATCTCCACGCAGGTCCAGAGTTACTCATGTCCTTACTTAGGCAAAACTACTGGATTCTCGCTGCACGACGAATAATTCGCCACATAATTCATAAATGTAACACCTGTTTTAAATTCCGTCCGCGTCCGATCTTTCCTCCAATGGCAGATCTTCCTAGCCAACGTGTCAACCAGGTAGATAAAGCGTTTACACATACCGGTTGTGATTACGCAGGACCACTGCAGTACACACCAGTTCGTGGTAGAGGCGTCAAAAGCCGTAAAGCTTGGCTATGTATTTTCACATGCCTTACAACTCGCGCTACGCACATCGAAGTTGCGACGGATTTAAGTACGGTTTCATTTCTCGCAGCTCTAAAACGTTTTCTTTCGCGACGTGGTCCCGTAAAGTGTTTATACACGGATAACGGCACATGTTTCGTGGGTGCAAGTTCTTATCTACGCGATCTCTATAAATTTCTCAATAAAGAGTATAGTCCACGTCTTCAGGAGGAACTTTCCATTAATCGCATTGATTGGAAGTTTATTCCGCCTGCTTCACCACATTTTGGCGGATGTTGGGAAAGCATGGTCAAGGTAATTAAAACGCATCTCTTCAGAGTCATAGGTCAACAAATCCTTTCTTACGAAGAGCTTTTAACTGTCCTCGTGCAAATCGAGGCACTTGTTAACTCGCGCCCGCTCACAGCACTCAGTAGTGACCCTGCTGAACCATCCGCGTTAACTCCCGCGCATTTTTTAAATACTGTGCCATTGTCGTCACTTCCCGCGCCTGAAGCAGACTCTTCTAGCTTGCTTCAGAGACATACTCTTCTTGACAACCTCGTACAGTCGTTTTGGCGGCGCTGGCGCTCAGAATATCTTCACCAACTTCAGGCTAGATCTAAATGGAATAGTCCTGCATCCCCTATACAGGAGGGTACGTTGGTAATTATTATAAATGATAATTCAGCACCGCTTTCATGGCCACTGGGCATTGTTGAGAAGTTACATACCGCGAAGGACGGCACAACCCGCGTCGTTACTGTAAAAACCGCTAAGGGTAGCTACGTGCGCCCTGTTGTACGTCTCTGTCCGCTACCGACTCAGTAAGATCTAGCTTGAAGTTGGATCTCTTTCTTAGTTTAGGTATTTAGTTTGTAATTCAATTATAATTTGTTCCGCTTTGTCAACGCAATTAATTTAAAATATTTTAACGCTCGCTGTCTTAGACTGTGTATAGGTTATGCGGTAGTACACCTTACATATCTAGATTATTATTATTATATTTCTTTTAAAGGCAACCCTTTAAGGCCGGGGGGAAATGGTAGCGCCATCTATCTGTTTAAGACGGACTACTAGTCGTCTCATCCATATTTCGCAATATTAGTTCCATTCATTCATTTGACCACTTTTGGAATGAGCGATGTGAACCCCGCCGCTTCCTTACCAATCCTTTCGCACGCCTGGCGCGTAACGCACGTACGCGCTTTCGCAAACCACTGGAAATAAACGAATCGCCGAGAGGAGACACACGATATCGCGCCCGTGTCGCTCCTGTGCTGCATCGCCTCCTTACTGCTGCTGCCGGATAGCGAACTTTTGTGATAATCCGCCCGCGGGTGTGAACGTGACAGTTTTGTGATCGCATCGGGAAGAACGCCGCCCGCCATCTTGTACTGCCCAACGCTGGAGAGCCAGGTATGCGTGCTTTTTCCCATAGACCTACATCGCTCGCTCACCTCTTGGCGATAATCAGCCATCCTCCAAAAATACAGTCCACTTAAATCTTATACCTCGTTTATTTCCAAACCAGAGAGAAAGAGACAAGTAGAAATTCTGAGGAGAAGAGAGGTAGCAAAAGCATAATAGCTGTAAATAATTTAAGAAATAAATTCATTACGTCCAAAATTAAAGTTAATTCATGTCATCGGAGTTTGATCATGACAAAAATAAATTATATTTGTCTCATAACTTGACTTTCAATTTTCTTTCATAAATTACTTTTTTACAAAGCAATTTGTTGCCTTAACTACAAACCGACTACTATTAACTTTTTGTAATGAAACCTGTTTATGAAAATTACTTTGAACTTTAGCTAAGTATCGCTTTACAACAAATTAATGCAATGACCTCAATATTAATGAGATAGTATTGTGTACGAGTCTTCAATATTCTGGCTTCTATACTCTGTGGGAGAAATTAGTACTATAATTAGTGTTAAACAATGAGCAAACCGAAGTCGTGACTCAGTTTAAAGGAGAGTTATTTTTGGATTTGTTTTACTTAACTCTGTGTGATTTTTGGCTTGAAATAGTTAAGATTTGGCAGGTAAATATTTGACTGTTTAACATAGAACCACAGATGTATTATAGGCAATAGACCCTCTATATCCTTTCTGTGATTTATCCAGATTTTACCGAAAATAGACTGTGAATGTGAATTAGCATAGTGTATGAAAATTAGCGTAGAGATGTGACGGCTGCTTACTTCTAAAATAAATAGTAGTAGTAGTAGTAATAGTAGTAGTATAGGATGGTGAACGTTATTAAGCCAATAATCTAGTCGATATTAAGATGTTAAGCAGTGCATTTCACAAAGCCTACCGTAGAATTCCGTCTTGTTTGATTTAACTGTTTTTGATATGGCAGGCGTATCGAAAGTAATTCGAAACACTACGACTGAAAAATATCGTAGTAACTGGACAATTCACGTTCGCATTTCATTTGTTATTTACCTCCGATGCCAAAAGAGAGCTGCTCTATATTATGTTTTCCATGTTCGTCCATCTGTCTGTAGTCTCGAAGCTTGCAAAGTAATGGACCGATTTTGATAGTATTTTTGGCATGATAGATTTATATGGTCAGTTATATTCGTTGTAATTTGCGAAGAACTTCAAGTCTAAAAAATCTCGGAGGAATTTAAAAACAGGTATTAGATTTATTAGATCCATGTAATATGGATTATTTCTTAACATATAGCGCCATCAACAATCAAAGCAATACCGATAGCGATTAGTGTGCCAGAAGTGATCTCTGTATTGCAAATTGAAAGAGAATATTCTAGTCGCGGTTAGGCATTGCATTATTGATAAACTCACTTGATACGATCACTATTCTATAGAGCTTAATGCACCGACTGCATAGTGTATTGGTGCATAGTACATGTTCATATAGTACTTCGATGGTATTCGGCAATGTGTATATTGTCATATTACAATTTAGGGAGTAGGAATGACTCGAAATCAGCGTTGTTATGGGACATGATTGTCCCGGTACACTTTTTCCTGACCCAATTCCTTTTGCTTCAGTTTTTCTCTAAAACTGTTTGGGAAAAGATGTGTGAAAGACGATATGATAAAGAAAGGAGATGCAGTGGTAGTGGTACAGCCGAATGGAATCTAAATACGCATTGTGCCGACCCCAAATAACTGGGTACAGGGTAGGAAGACGATGATCATTAATTAACTAGTAGTCATGTATACAAATATTGTAAACTAACATGTACGAGTATATTTGAAAGTGAATAGAGCTATATTTCAGGTAAATTGAGGCATAATTCATAAAAAATAGTTAAGTAACATTATTTCTGTTTATTTACACCGTAACGTGTTCATGCCACTTTTCTTTGGTCGCTCGCCAAAAGTTATCAGATTATTTGAGTTCATTATGTTTTGTACACAGTCAGGTAGATTTATTTACCCACACAGTGTTGTCATTTTTTATGTCCTCTAAAAATAAATACTTACCGTATTCTAGTGGTATATTTGCGACTATTTATTTTGCTTGTTGTTATATTTCATAGAAATGTAGTATGACCTTAATTGTTACGTATAATCAGTATTGCTTTAAAATAAGTTTTGATATGTACTAACATTTATATTTATTAGTCGGTATTGTTTCTAAGTAATTTGGACAAATAGCGAACATTTTCCTCTCGAATTACAAGCCTTATTCTTAGAATTATTGTAGATTTTCCTAGTAGAGACTCTCATTACAGAATTTTCTTTGAAATATTCTGTACTCTCAAGGCTCTAATAGTCGTGTTGATCACGATACAAAATGTATGTAAACAAATATTGTATCAACACTATACATATACATATAGTATGGCGTGTAGTAAATATGTATGTATGTATGCATATGTGAACAGATATCGCCCGAAGGTCGCGCTGACAGTAGGGCTTCGATTGAAACTGGGACAATTGCTGGCACGCCATCGTCATACCGTAGCCTTATTGTGACGTTTTAATCGTAATTAATTAATTACACTCAAAAAGGAAACATTGATGTTTAGCTGTTTCACGAACATTATTAATCTTTGACTGTAATGAATAAATAAGAAATGTAATGGTATGCGAAACTATCAGTCAGAAGTCTAAATCCAAATTGATTCAATTGACAATAAAATATAGGGGCAATAATAAGATACTAACGACGTTTAAATAGATTTTTTTAAACCCAAAAATGTAGTTTGTTTAATTCCAACACTCTTTATCATTTATTATCATTAACGCTTTTAAATTACCAACAATTGCGTTTGAATAAACCGGTACTAGCATTTATTTGAATAATTAAGTCCAATAATAGTACAAACACCTTGTTTTGTATAAGCTGATGTAAAACTAGAGTTAAATGAAGGACACACATATGTAGCACAACATGAATAATATGTATTTCCTAGGTGTTAACTTTATTTCCCCGTTAACACGACCTTTAATTACGTATCCTTGCAAAGGGCTAAGAAATCGTGAGAGAAGTCACTTCTTTGTAAAGTAAAACAATGATAGAACTCTTGTGACATTGGGGATTAAGTTGGTACCATGTTGGTACTATGTAGTGTCATTTGTTTGAGGGCCGCGTTCAGTTTCGTTACGTAATTGGTGACATGTGTATTATAGTGTTTAAAGTGCCTCTTCCTATGTTATTATGCGACAATTTCGAGTTCGTTGTCGTTAATTAAAATATTTGAAATATGAGATAAAAAATGTTGAAAATAATATATTTTTCAGTAATTAATTGTGCCCTGAGACAGAAAAAGTAAGAGTATTTTTTTCCTACTTCATTTAATTTGTGTTTAATGTCGTTACAATAAGTTAAATGGACTGGAATAAAGTAAAAATACCATTTCAGAAACTAAAATGTTACCGTTTAATGTTCACGATAAAAAGACAAGATATTTGTCTGTTACTTTAAGTAAAAAAACGGAACGTTTTTTATAACCGGACCTTGACCTAGGAGATTTTTAAAATTGTTATGGATATGTGTCAAAGCCAACGAGGTTGCATTTGAAACTATAGAGTGAGCCTATCAGAGTTTAAACCGTAAGCACTAGTGTGAACAAGAGTTGTCGTGAATTATGTATGAAGATGGAGCTTGCCGTTTTAAAAAAACTATCTAAAACACTAATATTATCCTAACAATGTCAAAACATCGATCTTTTCGTATATAAGTTTCTCGTTGCGCGAAAATTAACTTAAATGAAAAACGAAATGTACTAGGATCAGACTAAAAACAGCTCTCGCTTGGCACAAGGGGAACCTAGCGATAGTAGCAGACTATGCATATCATACGTCGATGGTCAAAGCTGTAATAAAGGAGCCTTTAATGTTTCCATGATAACGGTAATGAATATAATATTTAGCCAGGTGCAGTGCAAAAATATTAATTCATTATTATTTAAAATAAGTCCCAAAAATAACACATTGGTATATTTCAATTCATTTATTTAACTTTAAAATAAACAAACATTGGACTGTCTTTCTCTACATTTCTCTTAAAAGGATGCGATATATGAAAATAGTGATAACACCGGTCATTGTACTTTGGCATTGAATTGTTTAAATCTATACATATTTATCTTGTTGTGTTATGAATATGTATGTCATGTAGTAAGTTTGTGTATTCTGTTACCTACTCGTGATTTTTGCAGTCAGTATTTTAAGATTTCTTAAAATAATACCTAACCCACATACTCTACTAACACACTAAGTACATACCTGCGTTTTGATTGTATACAAAATATTTAATCTTAGAAAACTATTTGCTATTTTTGTAATTTTTGGGTCTCAAGTTCTAAAATATTTTAGACGCAATGACGTAAAGAGGTACCTAGCTACGGTTTTAATAGAATGTCTTCTGAATTAGGTTCATATGTTATATAGAGGTACCTATTTAAAGACAACAATTATTATAATACGAACTACCTACCTAGCTATATACTACACATGTAAGTGTAACTATATGTATGTTTTGTATTCTGTTATCTTACAATTTAACAAAGAACTTAGTTATGTATTTCTCGTCAGTTCTCGTGGGTGTTTGTCTAAGTGAAATACTTGATATTACAGTACCTATCTACTTAATACAAATATATATTTACTTCATCTTAACATTTCATCACTCATTTGCATAGTTTACGTAGGCTAGAAGGTTGGGTCTATGTTTCTAAGCCTAGATATTTATCTCACTATCATTTATGTTAGTTGAAAGATAAATTATTCAGACGTCTGTCTCAGTTAGGTAAACGAGAATGCATGCACAAGTTAGCTATATCTACGTATAAAGTCTATAGTTACCTATACGTATTCTTGCATTCACGGAATCTCTACAAGTTGCTGCAACTTATTCAAAACGTTTGTATTGGTACAACTTTGATAGTACTATGTTATGTGTAGACGATAGAAAGTTGATTTGTTATTATTGTTGTCTCTTTCAAAATGCAAGTCTCTTTCACACACTTGATTTGGGCGGGGTCGACTGCAGCAGTGCCCGGTTACATGTGCTGCCATCTAGAACAGTACTATGTTCAACTCTCTTCACTAAGCAGAGTTAAGTTTGCTTACAACGTTGTAATTCCGCTACTCGCTACTAGGTGGCGTCGGCTATCCTTTTGCTTTAAGGATAAGGTGGTATATTTTATAAAATGTTCAATCTGAGGTTATAATGTGTTTCTTTGTTTGTTACAGGTTTTAGTGGAATACGATGGTGTAGACTGGCAACGTCGCGAGTGGGTGGCAGTATATTCACGACGGACGTTTCGTGTTTTTTTAGTGGAACGAACTCTTGTTTGGGCACCTAGAAATTACGAAGGAAAAGACATCAAATGGCCTGCTTTGGTAAATATTTTTTAACAGTCTCATTACTTACTCGATAGATGGCGTTAGTAGTGTGTTTATTTGTATGCTTAACATTGTTTCAAGTACCTATTTGGTACATAGGTGTAGTGGTACTGATATTGTAGATATTAGGGCACTGCTAGCCGAAATCTTGCACAATTACTTCAATCCTTTTAGTTTTTGTACAAGTGAATGATGACTCAAATAATAAAAAAATCATGAATGTCCTTATGTACAATTAAGTTTATCAATTGTAGTCCCCATTATTTACACTTCAGTTAGATAATTCCACATAGAAACTGACAAAGGAGCCACGCTTTCAAAATATAAGTATTTTATTGAAGTTTATTGTAAATAGATCTGCAAGTGTCGGTAAAGTATGGGTAAGGTTAGGTACATCGTATATTTTATCCGCACGTGTCCTGAACGACCTCTGTGTCAGATTTACACGCGCCCTCTTTACGAATGGCGGTCACGTATTGTATATGTCTGAGGTCAACATTGATTCGAAACTGAGCCCTTGAAGGGATTAACATATTACTTGAGTCCTTTGAGCGATGTACTTAATTCAGTAACGATAACTGAAAATGGTAATTGTTTTTTTACGGACACAACATTAATTAACTCTGTTCTTGTTTTCAATGAACTTTAAAGATGGCCAGTATATAGTTAATTATGAATAGGCCAGATCTTAAATCGTTTTTGTCTTTTAATACGATACTTGATATGCCATTAACATACGCAAAGCTCAGTTTAGCTCAGTACGTAAAGTATAAAAAGAACGAAAAAAAATTGTAGTGGTTAATAAAACAGGCTCTAATTATAAAGCGTAATAAATAAAATTTGAAGATGGTGGAATAGGTATTAGGTACTTGCCGCTGTTAGACTTAAGCCTACAATTAACAAACTTTTACTAATAGATTAGATAGATTAAACGTAATAGCCTTCTACATTAACGTTAGACAGATTTCTAAGTATATTTTAAGTAATTAGGTTATAAAGTTTACAGCCTTAAGTGATTCAATTAGTCTAAGTGGGTCTAGTTTACTTTCTTTGTCTGATAGCAACGCCATCTAGTAGCCAGTATAGAAAGCTTACAAATCTTAATTAGAGTGGTAAAGTAGACTACCGGACAGCGTATGAGATGGGTAATTAAAGGCCAGTCCCGAGAGTTAAATTAACTTTGTTAAGCTTATTCACATCCTTGTTTATTGAGAGTAATGTTTGTGTATTTAAAAAACATGACATATAAAAGCTAACATTAATTTGAGTTGATTTACATAATTATATTTTAATTTATCTCTAAGAGATTGTAACCGAGCTTTTTGTTTCTGAAATGGTTTTCACTTAAATCTTTGCAGTTTATTTTATACATATTCTTGGCATATTGTTTTGTATAACTGATGACTAATAATGTAAATTTTCCTAGACATTCATGCCGTTGGCAGCTGACCTGACGCTGCAGGCCGACGCCCAGCCGGTCGAATACCTCCACGACAAACACCTGGAGTTCTTGGATTACGCTAATCTCCTTCCTTATCAGGTAATGTATTAATTCATTAATATATTTAATACTAGAATATACCGAACAGCTTACAGCACCACTACATACAGACTACTAGACTACACAGTCCGTACAAAATGCTAAGTCCTTTTCGAGAAAGGAAAAGGATATTCACAGGCATTTAAATTAGTATTATGCCTGACTTTCACAACACCCAGTACCATAGTATTAGTAACAGCAATAGTTCAACTAAAGACAGCCTACAGAAGAAAGTATACCGTTCTTTGTTTTTTCACAAAGCCCATAAGTTTTATGTGCAATGAACTCATTGTCCTGTCCATTGAAAGACCAGTTTATAAACCTATTAAGGAACTAGTTAAAAACAGTAATTAGTCATATGGCTGCTCTTAAACTTGTCCGTACCTTGATCATGTTGTATGTAATCAACAAAGTCATATTTCTTTCAAAAACGTTTAAAAAAGTTGCTTTGTATGCTGGCAGAACCTATAACAAGTTCTTCCAGAAAAGGAGCGAGTATAAATAATGAAAAGTATTTATTCATAGCGACCGTTTCGCACTGCAACCACGTTCTACCGGTAGTTCTAGTCTCACGTGACAGGTGGCGCTACGGGTCATTGTTCTCAGTTACACCAGGCATTCGGAATACATTATTGAGCATGCGGGTGCATTTCCTCACGTACCTACAACTGCATAGGCTTCAAATCGTTCACTGTAAATACTTAATTGTGCGGGTCGGTAATTATGCGATATTTTTTGCAGCAGATATTTTAAATTCAGTTATATTGCTGCTATACTTGTAAATAAAACTTGGCCCAACATCTTCATAAAAAAGATATATCTTATAGTCAAGATATTCTTATCTTTCAAATTAAAGTAACCTATTTAACCTATCCAGCGACCCAAAGTCTACATCATACACGTGGCTATGACTACTAATGCAGCTTTTGGTCAACAGATGGCAGTGTGAATCATTTTGTAAAAATTTGCTTATTATTTTCGCGATAATTTAAATAATATTTTTTTCACTTGGCTAACGAAGCGCCTATTGAAATAAATGGTTGTAGTAATTTTAATGAATATTTCAGACAGTGAAATTAACTTTATAGCAGACAAAACAAAAACAACGTAAAATATCATTTTTGGGAAAATAAATTGGAAAATATATTTAACTTTTATTAAAATATACATATTCAATTAAATTGATGTAACAAACATGCCTTTACAAAAAAACAAAATAATGTAAGCGTAAATATTGGCTGTCATGTTGCCAAAACAAACAAAGGATTGCGAGGTAAGCTTTTGACAACTTTTTCATTTCACTTTGTTTATTGACTTCAGTTAAACACAACAAAAGTCCTTGTGAACAAAATTACTTTGCGTATACCAATCTTCTACAATAACAAACCTTAAATCCATTGTTAAATAAAAATAAGAATGTTGTTTTCTGATATTGTAGCGTAAATGGAAGCTGAATAGATAATTGCCTTTGCCTAACTGTAGAGTGCATTAGTAAAAAATGTGGACAGGTGCTCTTTGTACTGGCAGTTAACACATAACTCTATGTAAGTTTGACTTTCCATTCTTTTTGCGCATAGAGTGTTTTTAAAAAGAAAAGAGACCGCACATAAAAAAAAAAACCTTTGTAACTTTTTAAGACTGTTAAGACAATGTATTACGTATAGCGTTTTTTCTACCAAGTTATTTAACGTAGGTAAGCTTGTTTTAAATTTGCATTTTTAACGGAGAACTACCGTACGAATGGTCTCGAAATTGTAATAAACAAGTGTCTAAGATAATTAATAACAGATCTATTACTAAGCAGGTTGTAGGTCAAGTTAAATAAACATGTAGTATAACGTTATTAACTACAGGATATTTCTGTTATGTAAGACACGGCCGTATGACATGCGGGCCATTCATTATACAACAAAAGAATGCTAAGGTGATATAAGCTTTACTTGTTTACACTATCTTGCCTTTTAAGGTCAATTCACATTACACGTTGTTTCATATCTATTTACTCATTCATCATCTTATATAGACTTTGGAATGCATTTTATAATTAATTTTTGTCTCTGTAATTGTCTTATTATTACAGCTTACTTAGAGGTGATAATAGATGGCGCTAGTAGTGATACATTAGCTAAAACTATTGCTTTAAAAATAAATACACGGTAAAATTAAATCTATAATTTTAATATGAAACAATAGTAGACGTATAAAAAGAAGATCAAACATAACATAAAAAAGACAAATAGGTGCACGAAAATCCTATTATCTGCGTTTTGGAACATTAAAATAAAGAATCGGTGTACTATATTCGAGCTCAAAATGTAGGTGGCCCAGGCCACCCTCACCCCTTCTCCTAACAGAATTTATACAATACGGGAAAAATGACAAAGACTATTTTAGAACGAATTTGTGGTCCTTTTGTCTAATTATTTTGTATGTATTTTACATAACAAATGTGCCTATTATAATTTTAATGGTATTTAATTAACTTGCACTTATTTTGCAGTGATGTTTAATAAATACATTCCCCATTTAATAGGGACTTGTAAGTTATTACTAATATTTTATGAGCGTTATTAACATTTGATTAATGGTCATCAATACATATTATATGTAAGTACTTTTATAATTAATAGTTTGTCTAACTTAATAACGTTGTTTACACTTTAATAGCATGACATCGAAAATTAAAAAGTTTTTTTATGAGCTTAATTCTTTCTGCTATGTATTAACTAAAGTAAACTTTGTTTTATCTACAAGACATGTCACAACGCCCTTGACATTCAGGGTTGTTTTATTTTCCAAGAAAAATACTAGAGTTAGGTAACTCGCAAATGGCTGTTTGTAACAAATTTTCGTGACCTTATTATTTTTCATTTTTGATCTTATCATATATTTTGCCTTAGGATTCGTTTGTGCGGTTCATTTTATTACGAAGGATAAAAAGAATATTTTTGCATTTACATTTACCTGTGTTCGACAAATATTTATAATATAGGTAGGTATACTTAAAAGAGGAAAAACATCCTGCGTGGAAACCAATGAGGTAAATTGACGTAATGTTTACATTTTATTGATCGACGATTCTATAAATAGTACTAAAAACAAAATCAACATCAGTCCATCCGTAAAAGGAACATACCAAAGCTGAGCTTATTAGTTTAGAAGAGATGTAAGAGGGATGGTAAAAGCAAAACGCATAACCGACCCAATTTCCAGTGAGACGATACGAGTGTTTATCCAAACTTGCGCGCTTAGGCGAAGTGGGGAGATCAAGGACGATGTCTGCCAAACATGGGGCGGGTTTCCCCGGGCGACGGGCGAGGGGAGCGCCGGGTGGCATGGCAGTCGAGCTGCGGAGGTGATCTGGCGAGGGGCGCGGTATGTTTTGATCCTCGCCGCCCGCTTTATTGATTTTCCGCGCTCGCTCCGCCCGCGCCTCCCCTTTATTACATACATATTCCGAGCCAGGTGGATGGTGGTATTGCCGACTGTCGTGCTATTTTCGGTTAGCCCCGGCCGCCTCGCACCCGTGGCAACTGGCAACGTGATGATTGATCGGCTGCTACCCCGCAAAAGCCAATCTCTTTTTTGTTTTGCTATAAAATCACATAGGTCAGTCGAAATCAAAATGTTCAGTCCTCCCATAAAGGATATTTCCTAATTAAAGGTTTTAGGGGCCTTATTTATTTTTAAGTACCTGATAGTTTACCTTTAAACTTTCCGTTTAGCTATTATTTATGTAGAGTTTTGTATTTCGTGTTTCTAAGATAAACAACATCATATTTGAGTACCTAAAGTCGTTACGAAGAGATTTGAGAACGTAATTTATGTATTTTATGTAAAGTACTACATACAAACGCTCCAACGGCCTTAAGTGGCAATATTATTACAAAAAGGATGTTCATTAATGTTAAATTTCCTTTCAGCGCCAGCGAGTCGTGCTCGATCTTTAGTTATTTTTTTCCTTTCTTTGACATTCTAGCTAGTATAAAATTTAATTTAATTGAGAAAGAGTGCCTTTGCTTATTTAATTTGTACTAATTACATGAAATAATTCATTTGTTTACTTAGTATACGAGGAAGAGAAGTTGGAAACTAAGTAGAGTACATTACTGTAACAAATTGTTGCTACAAACGAAAAAGTTTTCTACTTTAGAGTTAGTTGTCTTTGTTCGAATAAGATATAATAAAGGAGGTTTTAACTAGGGTAGATATAATCTATGGCATTTGAGATAAAATACTTGTTTGCCCGGTTTTATTAGTGAAACGAGTCGAGAACAATGGGAATTATGTAAGTGATGGTTCTGGGGTGGTCAAATACGGGGAGAGGCTGTGTCTCTATGTGTAAACACATTCTATTAAACAGGTACCTATTACATTATGGTTCGTTGACAAACAAACAACTAATCAAATAAAGTCCAACTAAAAATATTCTAATAATAAACCCGCTATTGTTCACCAAAAAAATTGTTCCAACCGTATTCTCGACTTATTATGGAAAAATAAAAATTATGTAAATATAATTAGCTATAAAAGTTACATAAAACCTCAAATTAACTACAGGTGTATAATCTCATAAATATTTTCGTGAACAACTGTATAAGTCAGCTATTTGGGCGTCATGCCATAAAAATACGTAATTAAATAACAAAAACTTGACGGAAAGTATTTATAATTAAAAAACTCGATTAGCCAACCGGCAATGAAACTTTATCGCGAGTTTCTTAACTTTGTCGTCGTCAGCATGCACGCAACCCAACTCAGAAACTGTTCCCCGCAAAATTTAAACGAGTAAAGTTTGTTTCAGTTAGCTTACTCAACTGTCCGGTTTGCCCCAACCTCCCCTGCCGCCCCAGTGGGTGGCCCGGGGAGTAATGCTGATATAGGCGTGTGTTAGACACGAGACAATGTTACTTTGATCGTGCTCCTATTTTATGAAGGATATCAAGACCCAAGAACCAGCGAGAAAGTTTCTTTGTTGCTAATTCTATTCAGAGAAAATATGATACCGAATTGTTGGAATTGGCTTTGTTCTTTGCACTTACTATGCTGGTGTTCATTTCACATGGCTCGCGTTTAATATTCTTGATAAGATTAAATTCACTAGTTCACAAAATAGAGTAATATTTAGCTCACCTTTGTCATGATTTTATTGTCTAGTTCAGGATTTGAATAATAATTCTAGCCTCCATTGTTGTTAGGTTGTAACGCTGAAAATATTCTGTGTTGAATAGGGTTCTTTCGCCGGTTTCGCGACCACCTTCAGTAGGCGACCATTTGACCGACTTAGTTTCTTTAAATCACGAAAATAGTATTTGTAGGGTTAACACACATAAAAAATAATTCTAACATGCTTTATAAACAATTATGAAATAATAATTTGCAATGTTTGAAACAAATGGGTTAACCCAGAGCCGAAAAAGTATTTCTCAGTGCGCGTCTTGATTCCGTGGTGAGTTGGACGTACCGCGAGTTGAAAAAAAACTAACACGACGCGTGCCACTCAAAGGTAAGTTTTAATACTTATTTCATGTTTTACATTTCATGTTACATGTTAAATTGTACAATCAATAAGTATTGGTTATAATTTAGTTGTATTTTGCTTTTTTTAAACTTGTTATTAATGTAAAATCAAGTGGTCGGTAACCGAAATGCTTATTTATCAAAAACGTTAGATAGCGACCACTTGGTCGCAAACCGACGAGATCAGCATTATTTTGTTTTGATTAATATGATCCTAATGCTTCATATAGGACTGTTACAATTTTGAATGTAGTATTGTAAAAGATTTTCTTTATAGTTATTTGGTAAGCGACCACCAGTTCCTTTGTAAGAAGTTTGTTTAATTTACCTACAAAATTGGGCGCTAAACAGGTGGTCGTAAACTAAACCAAGCGAAATAAAGACATTGGTTTCCGGCCACCATAATTTAGTATGAGAAAAATAACGGCCGCTAACAGAACTAAGTCTGAAATTTTCATTGAGTATGCGACCACGTCTGATTTTTTTAATTTCGTTGGTTATTGAAATGTCCGTTTGATATTTAGTTGCTGTAGGTACCTAATCTGTCGAAAACTAAATATTACTATTTTTCAGTTTAGAACATAATGTTGTCATAAAAAGCAAACTTCTTATTATTTTTATTTTTTTAGATGGAGCTCCTAAATAATTTGCAGTCAACAAAAAAAAATAAAAAGACACAGAAGAAGAAGTCCAGTACACAGAAGAAGCACTTAAAAAAAGAAAAAAGCTCTCGATGATATCCGAAAAGAAGGGAAGGGACTAAGAGAAACATGTAGACTGTATCAGATCCCAAGGACCACGATACAAGATCGCCTTAGTGGGAAGAGGCGTGATACAGTCATAGATTTCATACAGTTTAATTATAATATTATTAGTGAAGAAGACACAGAACATCAATCAATCAGCCAATCATAGTCTACTGCTGGACATAGGCCTCTCCTAATTTGCGCCACAACACCCGGTCCTCCGCCTTCCGCATCCAGTCCCCTCCAGCGACCTTTCTCAGGTCATCAGTCCACCTGGTGTGCGGGCGTCCTACCTTACGGTTGCCGAGCCGCGGTCTCCATTCTAGGACTCGTCTGCTCCAACGGCTATCGGTCCTTCGACAGACATGGCCAGCCCATTGCCACTTCAGCGAGCTAATTCTACGAGCTATGTCTCTCTCTGTATTGGTTCTTTGTCGGATGACCTCATTACGAATTTTATCCTTCAAAGAGACTCCCGAGCATAGCTCGCTCCATAGCCCGCTGTGCGACTTTAAATTTGTGGACTAGTCCAACCGTTAATGTCCACGTTTCGGCACCGTAAGTCATAACAGGTAGGACGCACTGGTTGTACACTTTGGTCTTCAGGCATTGCGGTATAGGCGAAGAAAAGACTCGACGAAGTTTGCTAAACGCTGCCCAGCCCAACTGAATTCTCCGATCGATTTCCCACTCGAAGTTGTTTCTAAAAAGCTTGATGACCTGCCCTAGGTAGATATACTCTTGAACAACTTCGAGCAACGATCCTTCGACATATATCGGTCTCGGCCTGACATGTTCATTGAACATGATCTTGGTTTTATCCAAGTTCATGCCAAGACCGACCAGTCGTGAAGCTTCATCTAGGCCATGCAGCATCTCGCTTAGCTGGTCCAGCGACTCTGCTAATATGACGATGTCATCGGCAAATCGAAGGTGAACACAGAACATGATTCCTATTAACTCCTATTATTTCTCTCCTCCTATTAATTCCTATTAACCTGTATTTGTTTTCTATAAATATTTTTGGAAAAAAAACTAGATTGATATATTGTTGCAGTTTCCGATGATTAATATATGTATGTATAATTATTTATATAAGACAATAAGAAAAACGGAATATGGTTTCTAAAATATAAATTAGTTGATTATGTGAAAATGTTATACCTTTGTTTGATTATTGATTCTATTACAACTATGACTAAGTCTCTACAAAATGTAATATAATAAAAAATAATTTTTATTTTTTAATTATAAGAAAACATTACACCAAATGGTTACCATTTTTGTTTTTATATGCTACAATATATATTATAATATTTTTAAAGCGATTATAATTGTTTTATTGTCATATTTTTCATATTAAAATAGCGGTCGCAAACCAGCTCACTAGTGGTCATAAACTGATGAAAATGGTCGTAAACCGACGTTTTCGCAATATTTACACTTTTTCATCATTTTATAAATATTTTTGTATGAATGTGTTATATTTTATGTTTTTATATCCAAACTACATTATATTTGTGACAAATTCACATTAGCATATACTATTTTGCATGTAAACAACATTTCTTTTTCCTCATCTGAAGTGGGCAACCCAGCTAACTGGTCGCTAACCGGCGCAATCACCCTACATTATTTTGGCTAGGCTTTGACTGCTTTGAGGCTAAGCGATTAATTTGTCAAGCTTTATAGTCTCGACGTTGGTTACAAAATGTTTTATTGTAATATCCTTTTAATATATTCTTTGCGTATAATATCGTAACGGAGTAGTGAATAACAAAAGCACAATTTATGTTTTCCGGTGAACGTGTTTGCATTTTCCTGTGTGCGAGGGAACGACGCCAGACATTTCATCTCGTCTGATGGATACAATATGAGTGCATTGTCTAGGGAGTTAAAACCTACCGTTTATGACCGCTTTGGATACTTGCTAGAGTTCGCAATAAAGCCACTTGCGAAGCCTCAGGTGGATTTTTGTACGTTTATTTTTATCAACTTTTATTGCGAGGTCTGTTTGGCTGCGTTGTTAGTTTTATTCACAATAACGTTACGTTATATTTGTGCTGAACATGCCTTGTTTGGACAACTGTATATTACCTTCTATAATTTGTTAGTAAGGGTATCCGTTTACTTAAGCGATGATACACAGTGAATTACGTTTGTTTAAATTCTACGACTGTAATGTGATCCTGTACTACCTAGATCGTTGAGATAGCTTATTGTAGGTAGGAGTACCGTTGGACTTTATATTTGCGTTCAAGTGTTACCTAATACCTTTGATCGTTAATTCAGCGTTGAATTCGCGGAATAAATTCCATCGGATCTTATAGATAGGTGTTATATCTACACCTGTTATCAGTGCTGGTATCAAAGTGGGGAGCGAGTCGAGCGCTGGCAGGAAATTGAATGAGTCGCGGGAGACGCGAATGTGTGCCAGTCGTAATGACTTCCTGGTACCGTCGACACCACGACTACACCAACAACAAATCACAAAAAACAACCATACTGCTCTGAAATAAAGTCTCTATTAATATCATGTAGTTACTACTGATGTGAAGTTGAGTGTACGCTGGTACTCGGCACCCACTTGTACATAAGCACTGGTACCCGTAGTCGGTAAACTTACATAACATATACCGTTTAGAATTATGTTTATTACTTGTAAGCTGTTAGTATCGGTATGAGTAAACCTTGATTATTACACTCAGTGCTGCAGTGATTAGCCCTAATGACTTAGCAACATAGCTCATGTTGACAAAATTTGAGTTGGAAGCTTTTGAACAATTGACCCCTATGATTGATTATTTTGTGTTCTATAAACAGTAAAGCCCAAATTATTATAAATAATGTAACTTGTAAACTTATCTAAACCAATCAAAATAATGTATTGCCTTATTATAAACCGAGAACTTTCATAACTCGTCAGTGACCAAGCAAACATAACCAAGAATATAAATATTCATCACTTTCTCAAACAAAACGAGCGTAATCCGTTCCCTGATCCCGGGGCCACGGCTCGGTATTAATCACGACGTAATCTCACCAAATAGGGCGACCCGAGCAAAATAAACAGTAATGGCTGGCAGTGTTGCGTAACCGCTGCCCCGAGTGTTGCTGAGTCACCGCCTAGCCGCCGCTGCTGCCACGCACTGCTCGCCGGTGCGTGACTCCTCAAGTTACGATTACTACGAAGCTGCCTTATACTATATCGGAAAATGATTTGACCGTGAAAAGGGCTTCATTGTTTCGCCCGCTTCATCCGTAACGCGCTCGCATTCGTTCCACAATATAAGCTTACCGAACACATTTCTGCTTTGAATTACATTTGCAGAACAATCTTAATAACGTCACCGGCGTCACCTTGAATAGTTTATGTTATTAACGCCCGTATGCTATACATTTATAATTATAGAGTGTTTCTATTGTATTTGTTGAGTTTCTTGTTCAAATTCGTTGTGCCCACATAAATACTTTCAAGTAAGCTGTCCACACAAACGCCGGTGACCCTGAATGGTCCAATAGCGTTAGTTAGCAAACAGGCGGATACAGTAGGTCTACATGTAGATATAACAGCCGTGAGTAGGGGGCGAGGGAGGAGGGGGGGGGCGGGTTCAACGCACCGGATACGTCTGTCGCCGGGCACTGGCTTGTATGCAACACACTGAAACAGGTGTGCGTTTTATGTCAATGTGTGTGTTGTAACATTGACATAAATACTGGTGCAATCGTGTGCACGTTCAACTCGAGCGTACACACACAAGTCCGCGTGTGTGTATGTAGATTGTGTGTGTACGGTGAATTATTACTGCACTTAACACAATATACGTGGGCAAGTATACTAATGTTGATTTGTGGAGGTGTACCATAATGTGGGGCATAATGTTTACATGTGATACGAGGTCGTAAAGGCAACTATCGATGTACTGCATTAATTGATATAAATACAGATTTATATTCTGCTTAGAGAGGTATGTGTGCTACCAGCATGTATGATGCTAATTAAGCCAGTCGGTACATAGACTACATAGTTACATAAACATATACATATGTACTAAATAGGCGTTAAATTATGTTGAAACCGTAATAGCTCAACTGGAAATGGAATTACAGTTCAGATTGATTTACATTTCTAGTTCAGTGATTTATTACGATTGGTCGACGTAAGTTTTTATTTTATTACATCAGGTTTATTAATTTAATGTCTTTAGGTATGTGTGGCTATTGCACTATTAGCATTATCCTTATAAATGTTTTCATACGAATATTTTACTTTTATAAATTACTGACGTAAGGAGGTCAAGAAAACCATGTATTCTAAATAAACTTGTAGGCCTATTAGTTATGCTTGTATAACCAGTACTTCAATACCATAAAGTTGGTATAAAACATGATTATAGGAACAAGGCAACAGGACGCAATACGCTGAAATAGGTAGAGTCTGCACCCCTTTGCTTCAATCAAGGGCTGTCACATCGAACTATGTAAAGGGTAGCAATGCGTGAACACCTTTGTGTTACACAGAGCTGGTCTGTGTTAAATTGATCGCCTTGATTGAAATTCGCTCAGGAGGAATAAATAATTAATCAAGCCTGGTATTCCCAAAGGCACGCCCACCTTTCAGAAAACAATAAGGGCTACTGCGAGCCTTTGGTCATTTCTTGGACAAAGCAAATTGTGAACTGTTACGGCGAATTTATAAATATTATATGGGAATAACGCTGAAACTTGAAGGCGGCCTTTGTTCTAGTGTACTGGTATAGTCAGAAATAGACAAGAAAATAATTTCGCAGTCACTTTGAACCCAAACAAGTGGTTACGACTAATATTTATAGCGACGCGAATGCTAAGATGGTTTTCCCACTGGATGCAGAAAGAGAAAAGTATTTTCAGAATCCTTAACAATACTCCATGTAAATCTCAAAAATATTTTTGTTTCCCACCAGAACACAACTAACATCTAATCCTCTCTCCACAGGAATGGGACTGTAATCAAATAGGTCCAGAAGACAGCCTGGATTCTGCTGTCCTCTCCGCTGTATGTTCGGAGTCAGCAGAATGGAAGACGGTGCAGGATGGCCAGAGGATCCTGACCACCACGCCTTCCGTGTTGGGCGGATGCCGGGCCCAAGTGTACCGGTCTGCGGGCGCCACGCAGTGGTACACAGCCGTCATCGTTGGCGTCAATGAGCATACTGGAGTAAGTACCCATTTTTTTGGGGTTAAACTCTAATGATTTCAACCCACGCTGAGGGCACAGCGTGGGGATATGTCGGACTTGCACCGACTAAAAACACCCCGGTCCCGTCTCACTTCTCAGCCTTGGTCAGAGCCACGGGGTCGCTTACGCAATCTCTGCGCGGCTCCGGCAGGCGGAGTAAGTACCCCGATTTTTTAAACTAACCATATCATACACGTAAAGCAAATAATCTCTGTCTGTAACTGCCAGATACCTACGTCTAGGGACACATTTTGTGATTTTGCAATGCGACGAGATCCCTGCTAGATCAGCCATCTTTCCATTTCGTTCTAATGAGGAACTAGGCCTGACATATATTTCAGAGATTTTATCGGAAATACGGGTAATATTTTTACCTGCTTGTTAGATTTATAAGGTAGTACAAAAGAACATTGCTAAGTTGCAAGAAACCAGAATCAATTTGTGTTAGTTTGAAAAGTGAAGTTGCAGTTTTCGTCAGAATCTGCAATTTCACAGATTTTATGATTACTTTGGATAGTGCAAGTCAGCTTTCATGTTAAGCTCCAATTTTGTTCGATCTGAATTGACTATGAGAAGAATATGTATTGCAAGATTAACGGAATGGTTTTTAAAAGGCTTAAACCTTATTATATCTTTTATCATTATTTTTAACAGCATTTCCAATCGTTATTTACGAACCGTTTTAAACCAGTTCTCGGTATAAACGATACAAGTTTTCAGGGAAGTGCTTAATAGTAAAAAGAAAATTATTCATACTTATTTCCGATTATATTATTTTTATATAATTTGTAGAATAACTTTTGATTGAGTTGTTTTACTTGGAATTTAAACAATATTTTTACAAATGTGAACTAGTTAGAATTTATCTCTCAATTTAGATTATGTCTAGGTGAAAAAAGTTTCATACCGACTTACAAAATTGGAAGGTAAATCTAATTCAATATACTCAGCCTGTCCTGTAAATAAATTAGATGTCTATTTTTACGTAGAACCTTTTCTTTATTAAATAAATACGTAAAAAGAGTACTTTGAGCAAGGTAAAGATGGCTCTATATAAATATCTTACAAGATGTTACAAAATTATATTAATAAATATAGACTGATTGTAGGTAAGCAGTAAATTGTTGTTACCTTGTAACATAAATAAAGTCAAATGTTCTTAATTGGAAACGTTTTGCCGTGACGTACTTTATCAATGAATATTAAAGGCTGTAAGAATATACCTTTAAAAGTCTCTACATTTATAATTAACCTACGTTTATTGTAGTTAATGGCTGAAAATACACACTTAAAAGTATCTATCTATAACAGTCTTTTTAAATGTCGCTATTATTAGATCAATGACTAGAGCTTTTGTGTGTAAATCAATATTATCATGGTATTTATTGTATGTTCCAATAGTATTGACATTTTTTTTACAGAACCAAAAACCCGCTTTTGTTTTGCTTCAAATCGAATTCTCGGTACTAATACAGCTAAGTGATCGACTACCATCATCGTAATAAAAAAATACAAAGAAGTATTCAAATAAAGTTGTCCTAAAAGGATTTTAGGCCAATTTCCGTAACATTCACCGAGTCGTTTGAAATTATCTCTTTGGAACAGGATATTAAACAAACCCATTTAGATAATACGTTTTGTGAATATTATTATCGCGGCTTGTTGCCTTAGCTAACAATAGAAACTCCAAGTCAAGATACCTCAAATAATTGTGTAGATACTGTACAGGTGAGTATAGCAAGTTAACTGTACAAGAATTCTACAAGATAATTCCGAAGCGGGAAGTTCTGGATAGAACCAGTTTGGTTTATTGAACGCGCAGGCATCCGACAACGACGTTCAATTTATAAGGGCGCTCATAAGTATCGAAACAACTTGAACAGCGTGTTCGTTACTCGATCAACATATGGAAACCTGTTCTGCAGAACGCTGTACCACCATAAAAGTGTGTATGGAATCCTGAACTTTCCACATGCTTCCAATTATAATGCCTCCGCGTTGGCCATACCGGGCGCTCGTGGCGAGCGTTGTAACCTGTTAAACACTTATTGATGGGTTAGTTAGTGCTTCCACGGAATCTATGAATACGAACGCACCGATGGATATATTACACCCAAAGCATTCTGTAGACTTATAAAAAGATAGTAAAACACCGCACTCAATTATGTCGACAGTGTCCGCGAGTAACGTTGATGGAGATTTAATTGAATTTTGTGATCGATGTGTCATGCGTAGGAGGATGTACGAAATTGATTGCGGTCTGTTAACTAGTCTTTAATGCTTTTGTCCCAGCTCTGTGTGCAAAAGCGATTTAACTGAAAAAGACAAAGTTGAATGTTTTGTAGGAGTATTCATCTCCTGAGAGAAAAACGATGAAATGTTAAGCGAAGAAAGGAAATTGTTACTTTTCATCTCGTCTTGAGCGATGGTTCCCTTGAGTAATGGAATTAGTACATGTTGGTTGTTCAAGTTTGATGTACGAGAGTGGAGCTGCGTGTAGTTTAATATTAATATGATTCAAATTCCTTGCCCGTATAGTACTTGGAACGCCAACATTGTTTGTACATTGTTTACGGATCAAGGCCGGTTTACGATAATAACTAGGATTTAACAATGGCTTAACTTGTTACGTAACATTCATTTTCATTATTAACGAAGGTTTAGTACGAATGCGAATATATGTACAATGAAATCATGGAATGACCATGAGCTTTCTTTGTTGATCCTATTCCTTTACTATGGTAATTTAAACCGTAAATAGAGATTAATTGGCTACTACATCGAATAGGCAATTTAAATAACAAAAGAAGATTAACTGTAGAGTTGTTTTTGGAAACTAATTATATCCAGAGTTATGTTTCTTTAAGTCGTTATTTAAATTTAATCAGTATCCAATAATTTGAAGATTTTTAGGTTGCTGATCAAATATTGTCCTGTGATTATTCGTAATATAAATTCTTGACAAACCTGTTCGGAAATTCTGCGAATACAATTTGAATTTAATGAGCTCCTTACTGAAGAAATTTGTATTCAAAAAGGCATTTACAAGCCTGAAGCAATTTCCTAAATTTCAAATTACATTACCTTTTTCATTGGCTTTATTCTTTTGCTATTTGCTTGGCTTCTGTAATTGCTTCCGTACCGCAATACTTTACATGTATTTTTCCTATTAGTATTACTAAGCTCTTTTTTATTAGACCCTCTTTATAAGAATCGCCGCTATCCTCATTATCGGAAACGTATTTATTGCATTATCGGTCATAATTATTTACAAGAGGAAGTTATAACCTGCGTGTTCCATCTTAATGCTTATTAATTTATTATACAATAATTATCTTTAATAGGATTTATATTGCTGTCTATTCGTTGGTATCCAATATGTTCAGTAATATAATTGGATACCGTGAAATCAGCTTGTTTTATAGACTCCTCTTAATCAAAATTAATCTGCTACATATTCGGGGATTCATTAAACATGGGTACGTCTATTGGAGTTTCAGTGGTGTGAGGCGGAGTGTGGGCGCGCTCTCCCCCCATTCACCCCTTTGCTTAACTTCTCTAAACAAACTTTGTTGTTTTGCGATATTGAAACACTTTATTGTTTTTCTTTCATCTCCTCTCCTTTGAGGACGCCGATGTCAACGATTCTTGTATTGTACGTATGCTGCGTTCCTGTTTGGATTGCTTGTTAAATATTTTAGTTTCTAGTTTGTTTGCTTGTTTCTTTTAAGTTTTCGTTGTATGGATTTTAGGATTAAAATTTGTCTATAATTTAAGCTCTGGTCTCGTTTAATTATACAATTCGATGATTCGTTTCCGTTTCGCATGTCTGTGTGACTTAAGTATTACTTTTCCTTTGTCTCGCTAACCTTATTTAACCTTATAAAATTCTGCAGATATAAATCAAGTCTAAGTATTCACATAAAAACTGACGACTTCCACCATCGCGGTAGATCGCGGTGATAGCGAACTGACAACTACAATTATTACAATAACTCATCAAACTCTTGAGAGTCGCTGTCTGAGTTTCGGAGTACTTCAATCTATCTCGAACTTTGCTAAGTAATTACAGTTAAAAAGTTGAGACGTTAAACAAATTTATACTGCGAATTAGCGAGTGGAAAACTTCGTTTGTACTTTGCGAGGTTCGTATTACTGGCGTCCGAAACGTCGAAGTTTTGAGTAACCCCCTCATTCGCCCCCTTTCCTGGTTTCCGAAGTAACTTTCTTAAAGTTTCGTCTTTGTTTCTCGCAAGTTTGTGTTCAACTTTGTCTGTCGCTTGTCGACATGTTTACTGACAACTCTATTTGTTTGCTTTATCGATATCCTTGAGCGTATGCTCTACATTTTTTGTTGTTTATGTGCATCCTACATATGTATTGTTCATTATTCCAAATTATTCCTAATATCTACATCAAATGATGACGTTCTCAATGTAGAATAATTTGACTCATAATCCTTGTATAAAATTGAACATTTGTGTAGAACATTCCAAGAATGTTCTGCCTCAGATTTTGATTAAACTTTGTGTAAGCAAAGTCAATAGGCACACGTATGTATATTTAAGGTTATATTCGCTCATAACACCTGTACCGAACCGACGAGCGACATAAAACAGAAACGTATTTGTTTACGCCATCTTCCAGCGAAGCGCTCGGGCGTGAGAAAGTTTAGATGGGAATTTAGGGAATCTTGTTTGCTTACGAATATAAAACACCTGCCAAACTCCCGTGTTTTACTTTCAATGAAATTTGTTATTCTTATACTCTGACTATTCTTGTTTGTATGATGGAATTTATTAATAGTATCGACGAAAGAGCTAAACAAAATATTTACAATACCTTTTGGGCTTCGTGTACGCTGATTTATATTTCTAAATGAATTCTTTTTATGTATTGATGAGTTATTAGTATCGAATTACGTTCCACTTCTAAGAATTTCAGTATCTGCTTTTTAAACTAGATGGCGTTAGTAGGTAGTTTATAAGCTATACGTTGTTCAACGTTGGAATCGTGATGTGCTCTAACGGTATAAGATC
The DNA here is from genome assembly GCA_905146925.1 of Autographa gamma. Taxonomy (NCBI): domain Eukaryota; kingdom Metazoa; phylum Arthropoda; class Insecta; order Lepidoptera; family Noctuidae; genus Autographa; species Autographa gamma. The sequence goes on from LR989858.1 coordinate 8,685,557, forward strand.
ATCATCGGTAATCGTATTAACATACCTGGTTTTGTAAACAAGCCGAGGATCCGGTTACGGAACGTTACGCTTCGTAGAAAAATACATAATCTAATAAAGTGGTGATATATTTATGTTATGTATGTTGTTCTCAGGAGCTGACTGTCACCGACGATACAGTTCTAGAGGAGCACAGCGAAGATCCGTCGCTCGTGCAAATGAGGCTACTCGGTGACGGAGGTAAATACCTGCACGTTACATAATAATATCACACCAATGACACAACACGCTCCATTGAATCCAAAGTAATCAAGCAATGGACGCTTAACAATGCGAAACTGTACCCGCTTTGTCGCATTACGATTTACGCACCATTATTGTGGTGCACGATTAAAGGATCGTCATGATTGATTACGATAACATTTATGTGGGTATATGGAAACAATGGGCTCTGGTTACATAACCTACACGCTGCAGTGAACAATCTTCGGCCATCTGCGGAACAATAGCCGGGTTTCACCACGCACAGTTATGATTTATGCCTGATGTATTTTTAAATAGATATCGCTCAACACAGGTTGTAAGGTCGACATTAATAACGCTTATCTACTAACCCGTATGAGACAACGTAAACAATAGTTAGTGCTTGTGACCTTTGTCATCACAACAATAAGGTCGAAAATCAATTACCTGTTGTTTACAAACACACATAATTTCACATTAAATAAAAAGTTAGTTTAGATCTTGATTTAGAGCTCAGATTGTTTTAGATATTATAAAGTACACATTCAAGTTCATACAAACAATAGATACCTTGAGGCTATGTAAAGTATGAAAGCGAAGATATCTTTTATAAATTGATCCTTTGTTTAGATAACAACTAACTAATAATAGTGCATTATTATATTGTGCAACCGTGTGTGCAACGGTTATAATGCAATGAGGACATGGAGTGGATGTTGTAAATACTTTTACATGCATAATTGGATTGAAACCTTAGTAATTGACGCTGCAATATGTTGAAAAGTAAATGCGCTTACATGCTACAAACTTAACCATAACTACATCATCGGCAGGGGAAATGTTTTGCCGTATTAACGTACCTACTAGGAACGCATGATTATGAAAAGTATATATTGAAATCCCGTGCAGAAAAATTATATAGAATTCTAATAATATTTAAAGGAAAAACTAAATGTATTTGTAAGAAAAGTCTCGATAGCATTATAATGAAATAAAAATGATTCCTTAGAGCCACTTAATAAAACCTTTGTTGACGTAATATTTTCTTTCCAGTGATCGAATCAATTATGAAAGGCGAAGTGGTGGGAGTGATGCCGAGAAGATCTCGCTCCAACCTTCAAGTAAGTTCTAGCTAATAATCTGTCTTGAATATTTAATTAAGTTAGAGATCCGAGCTCCCCGCCTCTATAAAGGAAAATTATCCAGTTCGAGACGATGTTTCTCGAAACTAACTGTATTACATAGATAAGTGTGCATATTAGACGGTACCCAGTGTGGGTTAATTAAGTTTCGCGATTGTGTAGCGCTATTTGATTTAGATTTTAGCTCAATATGATTGGTGTTTTAATAGCTTGAGGCAAAGAGTAAACTTATAATCTGCAGTATATTCATAAAGTCTAAAAATATAACAGCTGAAATAAAGAATTGCTTCTCGATACGTAAATGTAAAAAATAACATAATTCAATGGAATTTATAAAGGCCAGAGGTAAATCGATACACAAATAGAATTTTTGAAACCGATCCGAAATTGCCGGAAATATCACGTAAAACATAAAAAAACATCAAGTTCAATAGAGAACCTCTTTATTTAAAAAACGGTGAAACTGAAAACGTCGTCCTGTGTCAAAATAAAAAAAAAAATTTTCGAAGGCACATTTAAAGCAAGCTCTAGACAAATGCGAATCACGAAATGTTAAAAGTGACATTCCATTGAGAACACTGAACAGTTACTCAGTACTGTTCATTTCTTAAAAGTGAAGAACCGACGAGCCTACTTCGCCTTGTTAAATGCAAATCACTTATGTATATTCAAGTAGCGTTTGTCTGTCTATCCGTCGGTTATTTTGGTGTGCTTGTCGCGACAGGTCCTGGTGACGCATGCGACACGATCCTGAACTCACACCGGTTCAGCTAAATACGGTGGAAATGACTAACTGGTCTATAATGATCGCGATAGAGCTGTTTTAATTGTGTAATAATATAAGAGGGTTATTATTACCGAGCTTTCAATCGAATTAGTTATCAAGATTATAGATGTTAACGGGTAAATTATCAAGATCAAAATTTAATTAGTGTTGACAATTTATTTCATGTTCAAAGCAATTGCACTCAATTGCATTGTCTATTTGTCTAGAAGTCACAACAATCTAAACTTTATCGATTTCCTATCTTTGCTATTGTCCCACATAAGTGTACTAAACATTTATGACATAACCGTCTTGTAGTCAACCGCAAAATGTTTTCTGAACAATGTTTCGGCAAGTTCTGTCTCGATCCCAACTAAACGATGGAGTTTCCGCACCACTGAACTCATTTGAATATTTGAATAGAAACAGACGTACAGAGAACCGCACAATATCATAACTATTTCACATGCAACCTAATTTCAAGGCAATAAGGTTGATATTCGTAATTCGTTGGTAATATTGACGTGCGGTTTACTGTATTCAGGAGTTAGTTTAGTTCTAGTATTGTTTTAATGTTAATCGGAGGATGTTTGAGTAGGACACGAGCGGAATACTCCTTTTGAATATTAAATGTAGGTGCTTGTTAGCTTTAAAATTATTCGCGAAATTCTCGTTAAGAACACAGTGCTACAATAATATAATTAGTTCACAGTCTATAAACATGGTCTGGCTAATTCGGTTAGTAAGAAAACTTCTAGTTGTGTCAGTTTATTTTCTCCTGTGAACTTATTAATTAACATAAGTATTTTTCCTTTGAAAATAGATACCACATCTTCCGCAACATAATATGCTCTGTCATTAAATATTTTCTTTCGGTTATCTTAATAAAATCTACCTCACATGTAGAAAATAACAAAGAAAACATAACATTTTTACCCAACGACTTTGTATGTTAATCTGCTAACGTATTAAGGTCTTAACATGACAAGTATAAAGGTTACGTAGAATTACATTACATTTTATCCTTTAATTTTGTGCGCAATATTCAAGGTTTGTTCCCTACAAGGTCTTGACTTTCGCGAAGGACGAGTCTTATACTTTCATACTTGAAGGGATCTGGAATAACTAATTATTTGGTTCACCTTCAAAGATTATCGGGACAGAGATGTCAAGCTCCAATCGACTGAATAATGACATTATTTTTAAATGAATTATATATTTAGAATATGTACCTCATGTGTTGTAATTTTCAGGGAGTAAAAGTTTAATTTCAACAATGTTTCATAAACTCAGCAAGAAAGATGTCAAACGCTTAAAAATAATATATGTTACATATCTTATAACAACTCAAGATGAGATATTTAGAACTTAGGAAGCTAGGGTTATTTCGTAAATCCAAATTTACACAAGGTTACATTAAACAACATTTAATACCATATATATACATCCACAAAAAATAGAATACACACGAAATGAAGACAAAGAAAGTCAACTACATATAAACATTTATCTCAACAACACTCACGGCTTCTAAAGCCCCAGATGGTTTTGTTACTAAACATCCTTAAACCAATCTTAAAAGAACTCAAAGATCTAATACGCCTACCACTTTTCAAAATAAGATGTTTCAAGCGAACAATTTCAGACTTGTAGAACAGGCCTACTTAAATTGGTCGCTAAGGGATAGAAAAGTGGACGTGGTACTCCCACGTCTCGTCTCGTTGAACTCATAAAGACATTTGAATAATTTCTACCTGATATCGTATACAAGGTCTCAGTCATTTTGAAATGAGTCAAACAGTTTACCATGATGACTAACGTCTATTTATGGAACAAGGAATTTAAATCAATACTTCGAATCTAATCACATTGTGAATCGAAATCCAATTCTAATTGAGAAAAGGAAATGGAAGCACTTTATAAAGCGGTAATACAGTCGTCCGAATTCGTGTCACCGTCCATAAAACATATTTCTTTTGAAAGCCAGGAGGCAATGAGAGAGATTTAGTGGTGCATTGTATATGGATGTCACGTACAGCCGTGCAATGCCCGATAGTGCTCATCTCGTATGCGACCAATACACTCGGCTATAATTCTCATCTGGCCATGTTTGCCGCACCAATCTGACGACACGCTCGTCGTTAATCAAAATACTGGACTTTGAATGTACCATTGAACGAGTTTCCTATGTTAATCAATCTCGTATAGCAAACTAGAATAAACCTTGAATATTCCGCGCAGCGCTGACGCTAACATTGTTTAGCTACGTCCGCTGCACTACTTTCCAGGTACAAAAATATGAAAAAGACATTTGAAAGCTCTTGTAGTTTGTGACGTGAATAATTCACATCGCATCCACTCCACCCGACAACAAAGCGTTCAAAACAATCCCACATTTGCATACCCCACGCGAACCTATTTTGACATTCATAAAGGTGCAATTTATGCTCAATTAGTGCAAATTCTTGTTCCTCTTACCTCTAATTTTAATTCGGCCCAAAATTCAACATGACGTAAATCCTGCAAATAATGCGATTAAGCCGAACATTGCGCGCCGATTTGACAAAGGGGGAGCGAGCAATTCTCTTCGTAGCAATTTGTCTGGTTCAGTGACCCTTTTCGGAGACATGAGTATTCTCCCGGTTCGGAATCCATAAACAATTCATCTTGTGAAATCTACGCGTTGCGATAGGACCTCAGAACAGGGGCAACAGCATTATGAATGCTCTTAGCCTATCGATTCAAAAAGTACATTCAAACAAATCATCTCCACTTTTCCCTCTAGCTGTGCTGTAATAGCACCGTCTCTTTCCGTACGTGAGTGGAATGCTAAACTGTAATCCTAACTCGAGTTGTTTCTGCACGATTCCCGGGGATAGCAAAAGGGACTTTGAAAAGTGCACTTTTAGAGTGTTTTTAGATTGCATGCGACAAGTTGGTGGTGCAGGTGTTCCGTGATCGTGAAACAGCTATTACTAAGCTTCTTTTTCTATTGACTTTTCGGAATTGAACGGTCAAGAAACATCTGGAATGAGTTTTTGTCTAGCGCTAGCTTTACTTCCAATGAAGATTCTAATCGAAAGTTGGCGCCAATGCCGCCATTCGCGTCGCACAGGTTATTTACAACTCGTTTTAAGCTTTGCTAATGACCGGTGTATTTGGTGTGGGAAATCCGGTTAGTCATGATGTTACCATCTTCAGTTATTTTGTATTTTAAATTGGATTGACGTAACTGTTTTGGCAACATCTATTTAACATTTTAATGGCTTAAGTATAGAGCGTGAATAATGAAAATGCGATGCGATTGATTAGAATAAAACTATTTAGTTCTTTTAATAAAAAAAACACAATTTGAAATAACAAAGCAATTAATTACGAATAACTAACGGTCAAATGTCTAGATAGTTGTGTTTAATATATTTATGAGTCATTGTTAAATATTTAATCACGTTGAATAATTTCGTATACACTTAAAAAAGGGAACCACTATTCGATATTACGTTTAATCGTTATAAAATGGTGTATAAATTATATACTATTTTAAAATGACTCATAAAACTATTGACATTTGTGGTACTAAGTTTTCCAAACAAGTTTCTTAAAGGTACGTTAACGTTGGAACAGCAACTGTGTTAGTTGTATACAAAGATACACATATAATATAGACGTAAGGAAGTTTTGCATTCGCAACTAACGTTTCAGAGAAACCATTTCAAGTTGGAGAGCTGCCAAGAACAACTCCACACCTCTGGTCAAGTCGAATAAATTATCATTTGAGACTGAGTGTTGATAAACATGAACACTAGTGAAATGAAAATTTAATGTGCAAATGTAAATAGTAATTTATTTATAGGCAGTTTGAGAAATCTGGAACGAATTATTTTAGTTAAGATTTGAATTGATCAAATGCCGACTGAGATAGAATTTTTGCTGCTGTTATGTAACTTAATGTATGTGCAATAAATCAAATAACTAATGAACAAAATAAACAATAATTAAATAACATGAATAACGTACTGAAAATAAATGTATTTAAAGCAAGCTTCTCTCTATCGGATGCTAAAAACTAACTCGGTTTAGAGAAGAAATGAATTGAAAACAGTGTGCATGCAAATTCAATTGCGCAAGCTGTGGCGTATCAGTATCGCATGTTGCAGAAAACGTTGGGCCTTGGTACTTAAGCATTGTGCCCATGTTCGCGGCGTACGAGTCGCCGCACCGCGTAAATCGATTCCAACTTTTCCTATTACCAACTGTATCTGTAGCTATAGCGTCTACAGATACTTCTTTTTGCCATACATTTACACTGTCTCCATTGTTACAGGTGTGATTCCTTAATAAAATTCCTCGTATTTATTTTACCTCTCAATATTCAATGTCGACGAAATTAGGTTTTCAAGTCTTTTGTACTCACAGTTCAAACGTCTGAAGCATTCTTTAAATGTGCTCCGGATTTCTCAGAAATTACTTCAGACAAATTGTGAGTTCGACATTCAATTTATTGGCTTACTTACAATTTACTTAGGTTTTATTTACCTAATGTTCAAGTAATAATGTTCTGAAATCAATCCGAGGAGTAACAAAATTAAATCGAATCTGTACAAACTTTGTCATAATAAGAATTAGTTTCTATTCAACATCGTGATAGTAAAAAAACCATAAACATTTCACCGGAATAAAAATGGGGTACGTCTATCATGATTCCTTTGTTTCCCATAAAAGAACAACACACTTAAAGAGTTTTTGTATGTAAATACGGCAAGTGTCGAATAAATAAAGTTAGCCAATGCGACCGGGTCACCAGTGACATAGTAACAAGGATTAATGGATCACATTTGCAATTTATCCCTTTATTGTCATATTCGTTTTGTAGACGTCCGTAAAGCGTGGCCCATTTAGCTTTCATTGTGCTTAATGGTTGTTCTAAAATGCGTTTGTACTTTCAATCAATTCGTTTGACAGATCAAGGCTTTATTGTACAATTTCACTTCTATTATTTCGCATTGGTCATCGCTTTTGATCTTGGCTATTCGCCAAAATGTATGCTCAATAAAACCAAAGTTAGGAACAAACAGTTTAACCTGAGGGTTCGATAGCTCAGCATGTTTTATTTTAGGACCCTCTAAGGAGGGATATATATTGCTTGGAATAGCTTAGGAATATAACAATGAATTGTGAGACGTACTGAAACATGTCTTGTAGGTACAATGTTTTCAGAACATGTTCTGAAAGATCAGAAAGATTATTACTCTATGATTATGTCTATTAATATAACACATAATTTCTCATTATTTGCTACGCTTACGCCTCCCAGCCTTTCGCAAACAGGATACAAAAATATTGTACATAATATTTTTTAATTTGAAAATGAATATTAGCTGAGTCTCTACAATATACTCTCGGCTGTCATTATTAGATTTTATTAATAGATTATGAAAATAATCTCAAATGCAAAGCTATAGGCACTGTAGGTTAGTTCAATAAGCTCATTCTCTGAATATATTTAGCTAATATTTATCTGATACTTTGCCAAAACAAAAATCTTATTGTAATAAATCTTTTAATACGTTCCCGTTCCACAATATTAAAGAAAAGATTGTTTACGTATCAGTTTATTGTTTTAGTAAGATGGATGATGCTTTATTTTTGTATTTCTAAAAAGATCTATTACAGCTACGATATCATTTATCATACTTCTTAATTTTGCTAGTAGCGTATCAGCATTATTTGCCAACTTATCGGAATCAATTAGCAATTCTATATAACGTAGCGTAGTGTTAACTTTCTTTGTTAGTAACTCAGCAAAAGTTTGAGAGTATAGCGCAGACGTCAATATTGTTACCGTATCTAGTAACGAGTTGTTGATTCATTTAGAATAACAAGAGGGAGAGTATCTCGTGAAACTGTAATCGGTAAAGTTTGTAACAACATCGGCCGACTTTCCACCTCCATCGGAGTTAGTTAATGTGAGTTCCCGCGGCGTGCAGCGGATACGGATATCGATCGCGACAAGTGCGGGACGCCGGGATTCGTCTGGCAGTCCCGGGTAACCGAACACCCTCGCCCCACCCTACTCCGCACCCGTCAAAAGGGTCTGTATTAACGTGCCACTCACTACTTTGTTCTTGTTTTGTTTGAAGGTTAATATTCATTTTGACCTGAATGGCGGAGGTCCTTGTTGAAACGCGGAATTAGAATTTGTTTTGATGAATCTTTTGATGCTATGTCCTTCTTATGAGCTTACAGATGTACGAAGACAGTATTACATAGTATAAGTCAAAATATTATTACTTTTTTTTTTCATTTTACTGATCATATAATCTAAATTAAACTTTCTATTACTTTCTAGGCAGTCTAGAAATCGAAGATAAATCACTCGTGATTGCCTACGTAATAGATAAGTCAGTATTAACAAATATTGCGTAAGTTAACTCAACGGATATATCTTTCTTATCACCTGTCGATGCGCGCGGTCGGTTATTGCATCAAGATAAGTGTATCGCAAATCTGTATCAGTAAAAAGATGACCTTGCCGGTGCGGAAGGCGCAATGTGTGTGAAGTATAATTAATTATGCAAGCCCGTGTCTGTTGGCCGGGCCGGGCCGGGCGACAGGGGCGCGGGGCGCTGCGGGGGCGCCCTCCCCCCGGCCAGCCAGTTTGCGCCATTCTCCCGCGACGGCATCACTACGCTCGGTTACTCGTTACTCGGAACGGTTTACTGAACGCATCTTACCTTTCACCGCACTAGCGTCACATGTTTTACGAATTTCTAATGTGCCGCGTGACGTCGTGAAGTGATTTTGGTGCTTTGTGGCCATTGTGGACCGTGGACCGTCCCCCGCCGAGCCACCGGTACTTGTCATGACTCATTGTTTACTATCGCCTATTAGTTAGCGCCGGCTTACGCTTATGTATCATTATTTATTTATTTATTAGCGCAATAAAACTTTACTTCGTTAGGTAACACTGTATTACTTAACACTGGTATCATTTATTTAACGAATCTTATCTCGTAAATATTATTTCACACAACTTTATGATATTTAATTGCCGCACGCCCGACTTATCTACTGTTTCCTGTTTTAAATATTGAGTTATGATCCATTACAAATTGAACGAAATATATGCTGCTATTTAATTAATTTATGATTTTACTACCTGACTACTAGTGACCTGTAATGTGTCTGGTATAAAAACTTATTTTAGTTCTTAAATAATTTTCCTAAAAACCTAATCTATACCAGTGCACATGCATCAAAAAGCTAATTAGCATATAATGGCATGAGCACGACCGACTACTAATGTATACATGCATACTATATTACGTTTGCATGCAACTATGTAGGCGCAGTGCATACAAAGTAGAGATAGCCACACCCCGATAAGAGGACTGTCTCTTTCCCACCTTCACCAAATGTATAATACACACACTGTTAACTATACAATTATACATATACAACTCAAGAGACCGTTAATTCCTTAAAGAGATGCTAACGATAGTTAGAGAAAACTTTCGCAAGAGTTCCGGACTCCGGAATTAGATCAGCCGCGACTGTTGCGCATCACTAATCGACGCACGCACGCACAATGTCCGCCATATTGTTATTGTTATTACATCGCCTTAGAAGGAAACAGCTCGTTTGACTCGGTCTCGATGTTTGCTTTTGTTCTTTTCTAACTTCTTTGTTGGTCGTTATTGTTCCTTTGTTCGGCATGATAAAGCGACCGGTGCTGAGGAGACTATTTATAAACATTCACTCTTCGATTGGAATATTTTCTATTGCGTTACTCCCATAATCATTCGAGAATTCACAAAGGTCACATGTAATATTTTCATTGATCATTCTACAATGGAGACTAAACATAATATATATGACTACATAATACGACAAAAGTTATGGTTTTACGATATAAAATATGACCGTAAAGAGCAATAAAGTCTAAATAGGGAGTTGAATAGTTCGCTAGACGTAACGACATAAAGGCGGTACACGAATACCAGAGTCTACATCCCACGTACGCCCACTCCGCGTCTTAAGGCTATACGTGAATAAATCTCACCTGACAACGCCGGACCGAACCTTCCATACATAGACCCGCAACGACAGTTTATCTTACCTCCACAATATTAATACAAACGCTAATGTTTCCACTAAATTGCGGAGCTATTTTCGACGTAAAACAATGTTGTTGTACACAACTATTAAAATTCGATTTTAATACTCTACGTTGTGACGATTCACTTGGATGAGAAAACTCCCAACCAATTCAATTGTGTGCTCACAAAAAATGTGTCATTTGTTATACGAACGAAGAGCAATTGAGTTGGAAGTAACAATAGCGTAAGTCTCGTCTGTCACGGCAATATTCCCTCCGTATTTATGTTCGGTTATCTGTAACCGCATTGGAGACGTGCCATTATGTATAATAACAATATATTGACGTCATAAAATGATCTCTATAAAGTATTTCTGTTGGTAACGTAAACCTGTAACTTTGATGTATTAAGTTCTAATACTGCTTATTATAATTATCGAATTTGGTTAGAATATAACGTGGTACCGATTAAAATCCGGGCACCTAATGCAGCGCTTAGAAATTCCATTTGAGGCCATTAAAATGCGATGAAGCGAGTGTAACTTTCAAAGGTAGTTATAAAATTAATCTCTTCTTTATTGAGTTGACCCAGTTTCTGTACGTTTACGTAGATTAATTACATATTCCTTTTTACTTATTACTGCTGCACAAGACATTAATAAAATAGCTTTGGGACTGCTCAAACTTTCCGTTGTGTTCGTCTTTGAGACTTCGAATGTTTGTGTGTTTATAGCCGGCTCTACTATTTAATTATACTCTTTTCCCCTTGTTTCCGTTATTTGCTATGGAATATAAATATGTTTCCTTATTTATAGTAATAATAATTAGTCTTAATTCGAATGTTATTTATAATTTATCCTTGTTCACATCATGTACTATTTATATTACATTGATATTGCTAATATTAAGCACTAAATAACAAGTCAACCGGTTAAAGTTTCTTAATAATCATTAGTGCTTCCTGTTTGCCGATAAATAATCACACATGATGTAATTTAAAGTGCTCGACATAATAATTAAGAAATATGAGCCTATAATTTATATTCGCTGTGTTTACAACTTGTAAGTATAACGGTCGAAACTCCTATTTCAATTATCGTTTACGCACATCGTAAAATGTTTAAAGGAAATCGTCTCGATGGTAAATAATCTCAATCATAATAATTATCCGGTTAGTAGTCGTATCGGCTTTATAATCTAGTTAGCGAGTAGACCCCGGGCTTAGGACTGGACTAGGAGTACCGGTTTCTTGTGAGATCAGGGGGGAAGCGGGAGGTAGGAGGAGGAGGGAGGGGGGTCTGGTCGAACAAGTCGTGTTGCACTCATGCCCTCGGGCCCCACCAGATTGAGAGATAAACGTACCGGGAACACGCTCGTATGAATATACAAGTATAACCTGAGTCACTGCTTTTTCTCTACACAGGCTTGAGAAAGTTCATGAAATTGTATACCCGTGTATACGGAACGAACCGCGTAATATTACGCTCAACAATGATAAACGCTTAATCATCTTGAGTAATCACAACAATCCCACTTTGTGTTGCATAATGGAAATAATAACACCGGAGACCGATTACAAACTACAATGCATTTAAGTACTTGGTATTTTTATGAGAAAACGCAATTATATTGCGAGTTGGATTAATCAATTAGTTGATTATAATTACCGGACTTACACAATTGTATTAAGCTGATGTTTTAATCGACAACGATGTATTAGGAGTGACGAAATGTACATATTTTGTTAGGGATTAAATGTTTAATCTGCTTAAACCAATTAGTATTCACAAAGGAGAGTTTAACCGTATTATATAAATTGTGTTTGATGTTAGCTAGACAAAGGTTAGGCGTGCGAGGAGGTTGCGTAACATTCAAGTGTTCCTCACTCAATGCATCTGTATTATGTAATGTAATCTCCGCTCTTGTAGGCAAGTGTCTTTCTTTGCAGACAAACAAAAGTATTAAGACTCACACGAGGTGGAAAAAGGCAGTATTTATCAAATACTTTTTCAAAAATAAAGCTCCTTTACTCAAGTTTAAAAGGAAACACTCATCCTATTTTATTTCTATTTTCAAGAATAACTAGAAATCTTAGAAAACTAAAGATAGCTAAGGAAGTCGTTAACTCTTATATTTATACTGTAACAAGTTATTTTTAATGAATAAATATTTTAATCAATTTATTTTACTACCGTTGTTAATAGAGCTCTAAACGTTTCATAAGAAATACTTGATTCATTTCTAAGTAACCCTCTTTCATAAGGTTTCCCTCAAGCCTCACTTTTAATGAGATTTTCTTTATCACGGAAAATCGTGACTCGTTGAACATTTACATACAGAGGAAATTTATAAAGAATTCAATTAAACTGTTAACTGAGTAATGTGCCTAAACGCTTTGATGTAGAACCGTGCCGTTAACCTCACGTTCAAATTAACCAATTAATCAAAGCGCCGTCTATTGTGTACCCACGTATCACGATTTTGTGAAGGCGTTGGTTCAATTTATCTTAGTTATTTTGTTGATATTACCCTTCGGGGAGCGGCTATCTGTAAGGTGAACGAATCAATAAATCACTGTATTTGCTTTTGACGACTTTCAACGTTCCATGTAAATATTAGTCTTCAATTTGTTAGAAACCAGTTCCTTTTTTTTAAATCACTTTTTATTTAGCTATTGTAATCCCAATTTGTTTTCCCGTGGCGTTCTTGTTTTATTTGTTAAGTTTTGTGCCTTTTCATTTTCTTCTTTTAATAAATATATCTGTATGTTTTAACATTAATATCTTTTGTGAAAGCTGAAGCTACGGTCATTATCGTATATAGGTATTCACTATCGACATTTGTCGTCTCTTATTTCCTGAGGAAAATCACGATATGGATAGAAAATAATATCCAATACCGAACAGGAAATATCTTCAATAACATCTACAAGATCTTTTATATAACTCCTTATTTATTTTATGTAGCAAACAAATAAAATAATATCGAAAACATTTTATCATGTAATGAGAAATGTGATTTATGGAACTTTCCTTTGTATTCTCAAAGTGTACAACTACAATTTTATAGGTCAATTGTGAGCTCACAATGGCTTCATATCGACAAGTGCATAAACCAATAAGTTTGAGTGATCAGCCCGGATATAAGATAAGGACAAGTTGACTCGAGCAGATAAGCGACGCTGGTACCGTTGCTCCATAGAACACAGTTTAGTACACTCTGGCCACAATGCTCAGCTTGTTTATTGTGTGTTTCAAAGGGGACTACACAAAGGCCCGATACAGTGTGTAGCGTACAGCGCCACCTAGAATATAAACGATCTGATTGTGTTCCCATTGAATTAACTCGCACTGTACGCTATACAGCTCTCGTGATGTTGAAATATTAATCATTTGTAAATTGTGTTATGTACGCTTGTATACAGGCCGATACCGTTTTAAGTAAATATCGTAAGCCATGTTATGATGTGTCTATGTAGTTGGTAGTAGAGAATATTTAGTTCACACATGTACACACTACTGTGTAAGACAATAATTTGCTTTGAATCATTAAAATGACTACAGCTGACTTACTTATCTATAAAAACAATCTTTAACTGACAACCTTCATAGCTAGTTGGTTTTATAAAAAGTGGCAGTCAACGTGCTCCAATACCGTTACCTTAGTGTAATACGTTTATAATAGCGCTATCCACATTCGTAACTCATAAGCTTGATTAAGTCCCATAAAGAATGTTATCCCAGCTAAAGTTATTGCATCTGGCCGCTCGCATCCTGTTCATTATCATAATACAAGTCGTTATTAATGTTCTGTATTATTACTGTAGATGGAAATTCAAACGAGGCTGTATCGAACTAGCCAATCAACATGTAAAGGAACCACTGACTTATATATAACGGTCCTATTTCCTTTAAGTAAATTTTATCGTCATAACGGTCCTAAGGATTTGAATAGGGTGAATGTACCGTTTTCGGGTGCGAGAAAGCGATTTGGGAGGGACTGGGCTTTGGGAAAATTCACTTAATGGTTCATATACATAGGAAATTGAGTCAAACCCGGCCTTTTATTCACCGGGCTGCTTATAATCATGAATTGGGGTATTAGGTTGTATTTTATGTTGGGTGTAGAGACCAAAGCTAACTAGATCCTTGTAAGCTCATTTCGCACGCCTCGCCTTTACTGGGTAAGTAGAGCAGGCGGTATTAACGTAACTTAGCTTCGAGCTAACAGCCAAGCGCAGAGCATAAGTAGTGAAACGCTGTCAGCTTTCAAACACCATAGTTGGGTAAAACATTTTGAAACAGCCAACTAGTTTCCTTATTATATGAACGACTTAATTATTGCAAACATTTTATAGTTTTTACTACTATTAAACCGATTTGGCGAACACAACTACTGTTTATGAATACAAACTGCCTTTTACATACTTAGGGCGCTAATTGCCTGAAGGTACTATTGGTTAGTTTATGAGAACTGCTGTAAAGGCAATTTCAACCATGTCTATTTGAATATGACCATATCGAATAGATTCGTTTTAGAATCTTCAGGTAATAGCTAGTTGATGTCTAAGTACTGTCGAGATTCTTGGCGTGATTACTTTTTTATTTGTGTCTACTTTCTTTCTTCACCATGAGACCTTTTATTAAGATAGCAAAGAATTACTTTATTACGTTATTTTACGAAAGCTTTGGTACTTCATTTTATATACAAAAAAATCATTGTAATGTAGGCAGGCGTATAAAACAGCCAATGACATAATACATTGTACAATTTAACGACTGGCTGATTTCGAGAGATTTCATATATCGTGACATTCATTTGTGTACGGGTTTAAAAAGGCTTACAAATAAATCCTCTTTTTTATTTCCTCTGATGAAATATTGGACGTAAATCATAGTGATTCGCGTCTGAAATTCGTATTGTACTGGGAATCTTTTATGTTTCAAAATAAAACAAAAGCGAAACATTCAATCAACTGTATAAATGTTGGCTTCCTAGCCGTAAAAATTATAATTACAGGGAGGGTAAAAATAATAGCGTGGCCCCTTCGTGTGGAATCTCATTAAAGCGAAAGATGGTTTTGATCTGTCACGCACAACGTATCGTACATTGCGATAAAGGGTAAAGGGTCTGACACACCCCGGCAGGGGTGAATGACACAGTAAAGGATGAAAGACATAAAGTATACCGTTCGCTTTTATGAGATGCTGTGAAGTGAAAGTGTTTATTTGAAACTGTAGACTCCAAGGTCGACAGACTTTTTTTGTTGACAGCCGTCCGTTTTTTCTCACGCGCTGTCTTGTTTAATATATATTTTAGTTGCAAAAGATTTATTTATAAAGGTTTATCTTATTAAATAGAAAACTTTTTGGTAGGCAATACAACGATTAAAATGTTAATATTTGTTCCAATATAAAATTTTATAGTTGTACACGATGAAGGTAAATATTTATTTAACAAAAATTTCCTCTGACTGCATAATTCGCAGACGTAACTCTCAATTAAATCGTTTAATAAACTTCAGATGTGACGATTACAATCACCCAAATGGAACGATGCCAAATATTTGAAGAAATTCAAAGGAAAAGTCTCATTAATATCTTCATAAGCTGTGTAAACTGTTCTGATATATAAAGCTATGAATAGAAAATGCGTGGGAGGACGTTAATAGCGCCTATTATAGATTACCCAGCCAATGGCAGACCACCCACGACGATGAAGAAACACGTTTCGTTCCATTTTTAAATTTGACATCAATCGGGAAATGTTTTTGTTTTTTTTCTGGATTGTAAACAAAAGAGTCTCGTTCTTCTTATAAATTAATCAGCATGTACTTCGAATAACTTATTTAGAACAAAAGGGATTTCCGTATTAAACATGCATAATAACGTTAGCTGTCACTTACGTGTGTGTTAAAGTGTAAGGAACTATGCAGTTGGAATAATCAGTAGACTGAGCTTGTATTTTGGATAAGACAAAAGGTTGTTCCAAAAACCGCCAGATATCTTAGGAATCTGTGCAAGATTTTCATATCATGAGTTCGTGTAGAATAAATGCTGTACTAAAAAAAATAACTATTCCTAAAATAATTAAGATAACTAGTCAGCAAAAAGAAATACATAAGTTTTAATGCAGTTCCCATTAAGACTACATCTCGCGTCTTGATGGTGAAATAATTTAATTTATCTTGAGCCAACAGTGCTTACGAACGCTTAAACACTTAAGACTATTAGCATAGAGTAAGAAGTGTAATGCAAAGTATGCATTTCTTGTGCAAGCACAGCCGTGGCCCAGTTTGCGAGGCGCATTGCGTAGGTCAGTCATGTGGCGTGCGACCACACTTTCTCTTTAACCATTTCACTTTCACTTGCCGATCGACATTTTAATGTCATTTTTCTGAACGAACGAACAAATTCAAAATATTAACAGCCAACTTTTTTTACAAAATCAAACTAAAAAAGAATTGAATCAAGTAGCTGGCTGTTTTAAAAAGATAACGTGGTATAATTAGTACGCCAGTAAAAAGTATGTTCGAAATTCGTATTTCAAAACGAGTTCAGTTAATTTATGGCGGAACTGTTGTAGCGTGAGAATCTTACTACCAAATGTAGACAAATTAATGTTCATCATAACAAGATAGTTTATCATTGAATATTATTATATAATTTCCATTAGCTGTTATTAAAACAGATCTTAATTTAGATAATCAAACATTATTATTAAATAATGCTGAACACAACAATAGATGTTTTGGCCTGCTTTATAAAATAGAAATAAAGCTATTTATGCCTTAGTTGGCTATAAATGCATACTTAAACATAATCAAAATTCTTCGAAAACATTACCACGCTGTACTGATGACTCTACCTAATTTATAACAAAAACAACAGCAAAAAGTTTCAAGCCATCGTTGCACAAATATGATTTGATGATTAATGTTCTACAGCCAAATTACAATATGAATAAATCATTAAAGACAATTTGCGAACCGTCTATACTAGATGTCCAATCACCAATTCGATCTGGTGAATAGTAGGCGTTACTGACAATTGTTTCATTAAATGTGATGTAACGAAATGGCATGTAAAGAACAAAAGTCAATATTAAAGTGAACTAAATGACTCATAACTTTCCCCAGCGCGCTCAGTACCAATGCAAAGTTTTAATTAACGTTTTAAAAACTTTCTATTCATATACAAAAGTTCGAGCGCGTGTTGATTGTTTGAAATTTGCATCTTAATTGATATAATTCTGGAGTTTGATCACTCCAATTGTTACTTTATTGAACACATTTATTTCACCTCATACTTCTTTGTTATTATCACGTTTTCTTCGTTTTATATGAGTAACAAATCAAAGAGAAGTTTATTGCTAAAGAAAATTACTGGAATTGGCGTTTTCATATGAATGTGTGATCAATAAAGTAACCCCGTCCAAAAGATAAATGTCATATAAAAAGTTAGTATAGGTAGGTGAACTGAGCCAACAATGTTCCTCGATCCATACAAACAGGTTGTTTGTCAATTTCCCGATGACGCAGCGCGTTGTCAAAGCATAGCCGCTCGCTTGTGCACATAAACAGTTCAGTCGCGACCGACGACTCCACCTCCCATTTTCCCCCTTGGGGGAGAATCTCCCACCTCCCCGCTGCCCCATTTTTCACGAGTACTTAGCATGTCGTGGTCTGATCCAACTCCCACCTCCCCAAGCTTCGCATGTTTATGCCATAAATTTTTGTTATGACAACACACGGTCAGCTGAGCCATACATTTATTCAATGCGTGTATAAGACATGTTGTTTT
The DNA here is from genome assembly GCA_905146925.1 of Autographa gamma. NCBI lineage: Eukaryota > Metazoa > Arthropoda > Insecta > Lepidoptera > Noctuidae > Autographa > Autographa gamma. Next base: position 8,703,587 of record LR989858.1, read on the forward strand.
GTTAATAGCTTGTTTTCGTGTTATTAGATTTTGTAAATTGTTTTGTTATCTAATCTTTCCTGGTTTTAATAATATACCAACCAACTTTATAGGATTGGAAAGCATTAATTAAAATACAAAGTCGTTTCTTGTCCTTTTATTAGCCTTTACCAGATGTTTTATAATTATTTTCAGTTGATTTTCTTATTGTGCTTTAAATGTCTTCAAAGATAGGCTATATAGAGATACACGTTTTGTAGAGAAACGAAACTGAAGAAATCTTGAATGTGAAAGTATACATATAAAATACGGTATAAATAGAGGTTAAGATTGAGATTACGATCGGATATCAATAAGGATTAGTGCATAACCATGAGCGAGCGAGTTCTGATTCCGCTCCGTCAGCACAATAACCGCTGTAGGTGCGCCCAGCGCTGAGTCGGCAATACTGTGGTCTTGTCGACTGGGCCGTGAGTCAGCACGAGCCGACACGAAACGCCATGACTCATGACTCGACGTAATTCGGACTGGGATCGCCCGCCGTCAGCCGAAATAAGTGGATTGCTGCTTCACGACTGAATGATTTCGTTTTAAAGGGCGCCCTCTGATGTCATTACTTCATGCTTATGTTCCTTCCTTCGTTAATTTCTTTGGTGTAAAAAGAAGTTCAAAACACTGATAATGTTGTACACTTAAAAATGTTGCGAGATTATGTTTACACAAATGCGTAAGGATTTGACGTGACCCGAATTTTGTTTTGTCAAGAATACTGAATGTTTCCTGATTTGCATATACCATATATCAGTAGTGGAGGGTAACTTGCTACAAACATATATCTTGCGTTTCAAGATTCACATTTTAGAATGAGTAAAGAGAGGTTCTACATCGGGCCTGCGTTCCCACTTTACATACACGTGTTTATTTTAATGAAGTGCCTTCAAATTAGAATGTATTACGTGTTAGCCTAATGACAATTTCAAATAAGCGGTGACGTACTAAAAGGAGTTTCTTGTAAACATGCATTTATGTTAATATGAGATGAATTAAACGAGCATTAATGTTATCGGTTCTTCGATCTAATCACATAACATAAATAGTAATGGTAGTCGGTGTAACGTTTTCTCCGCTTGAATGTCAGGAGAAACCGTTTCCAATTACCATCAAAGCTACCAACAAGGCTGTTCTAATAACTTAAAAGTTCAAAAGTTCATTAAAATATGTATAGAGCGGCTCCTCATTTATTCAAACATCAAAGGTTTTCAATAGAACTGAAGGGTTTCGTATTAGCCTTGTGTTCGGGACACAAATCACTTTGTTTGAGTTAGTTTATTAATGTAACACTTTCAAGGTTGCCTTTTTGTATCAATTACCGAAGGGATAATTTGCTTGTTTTGGTATAAAATAAAAAGGTTCTCAAATTATCTCTTCAAAGCCCCTAAAAATAAAAAATAAATACAACAGCTAAAATAAAATCGCGTCAGCGTCTGAATAAGTCTCAATTTAGATTAACTCGATATCGAAGTAATGTAATCACGTTTTATTTCTGTCTTTATTTATTAAAAGAACAAGTTTATTTTTATGTATCGAATCACTGTATCTTTCTTTTTTTTTGCAGAGAATTGAGCGCGAGACCACAAAGAGTCCGGCGACTACCGGTGGCAGGAAGAAAACGTCAGCCGTGAGGAGCAACGGGCAAATCGCACCCACTGAGCCACCGCCGCAACCTGCAGGTAAACAACAACCTTTTGTTATTACAGCCACGTAACAAATCTCCTTTGTTCATCACATAAACTTGCCAACTTTAGAAGAAAACAATAAAAGCCAAAATTTATGGCGCTGTTACAAAGTTATCTATTTTTTCTGTGAATATATTACTTGAAACGTGGATTTCTGTCGATGGTCACATAAAAAAATGTTTTTGTAGTGAAAGTTGTTTGATTGATTACCTTAGGTAATCACGCGCGTTATCTAAAAGTCATTTACAACTACGTTTGGATTTCTTCTATTGATTAAATCAGTCAAATACCATTACTATATCGTAAAGTCTATACGACCGTCTAGCCATTTCTGAAATTAACGAGATCATAAGTCAGACAGATATTTCCGTAGATAAGTTTATACGAGTATTCTGGTCCAAGTATTGATTGAATTTGTTTTCCTACCACACGAGCGTAGCTTCTTGTATGTCGCAATCGACGTGCCGTGCAATATACGAAAAGGGATAGTTACAAAAGCTCCCCCGGGATATATCCGGGCTCCCGACTTAATAGGATAGAATTCAGAACATTCAGGTGTATTGAGTGGTGCCGTGACCGAGCCATTCATATTAAATTGAATGCACTATTCACTAGAGCTTTTGCTTTTTATAAACATGAATGCTATGACAAGCGGTTCAAAATAAACATGTTTTTTGTACATAATTACTTTCTAATTTTTTGTTAGTCTCTGTTTTTTGGGTATTTCTCTTCACGATGCATTTAAGGATGATTGTGCGTTTTACTCATAAATCAAAAGAGACTGCTAAATTAGTGGCTTGACGGAGCAAAAAGTTAATACATTGCCTTAACGTTTAATCTTGCCTTAGAACCGGTTGCTTTATCTCCCTTTGTTTCACGCAAAGTAAAGCAGCTTACGGTATAATACGCATATCTAAAATTACCCTGTTGGCTTTGAAATATGAGTTGAGATAAATTTTTGGGTCAGTATAAATTGTGGGTCGTTACATGGACGTCTTTAGGTACATCCTTGTGAATATATAGATAAGCGTGTCTCAAATTTTACGGCTTTTACTCCATACGTTGGCACTTTGCCAGACGACGGCTATAAACGGGTTACTTAAACTTAAATAGTACATTCTCCCACAGCTGGGTTTAGTGCATTCGCAGCTAACTCTACAACCCTCTACATACAGATTCCAAATATGTAGTAAAGTAAATTGAATAGTATTTTTCAGCACAAAGCTTATTCATATTTTTAAAGGACCAATTACAAGAAACCTATCGCATATCTTCGTATAAGACCTTAGCTTTCTCGTGTACAATGAAAAATATTTCACGAAAACGCCTTTTCTTCGAGTTATTTTAGAAATGCGAGACATTTTCTTGCAATACAGTAAAAATATTAAACACGTAATACGAATGTATTTTCAGCGCGGATGAAATGTATGAACGATGTGTATATTACAAGTCGTTTTTTATTCGAAATAACATTTTGTATACATATTAATCATTTCGATTTATTGTCTGATTTGAAAACGTTACAGTACGTATAAAAATACTAGTACAATAAATAAATCTGTGATGGTTGGGATATAAATATAGGATGTATATTTTCCCCATACTTCCCCGCTAATGGATGATCCTGCTACGCCTTTGACTGCACCCAAGATGGATGGCATCCATTTGCAATAGAATGATTTACCTTCCTATACAGCTTTCTAAGTCCTTACGACATTACAGCGATCGGGTATCTTAATCTCTCTTGTGTTTGGTAAGAGTTCATACCGACAAAGAAGTATTTTATAATGCGAAATTCTTTACTGTGTGAATGTTTGTATTCAATTATCTTTTGTCTCTACGTGTGAACTGGGCATCGTTGTTTTGTCTCGACTCTTGTTTATAATAAACACAACGTTAGTAATTAGTTTGTGTTATTGTCATTCCTTTGTATAATATTTTTATTATAATAGCGGAATTCATTAAAAATACTTCGTAGTTTGAGTTTTAATGCAGTAAGGTTTGCATTTCATATCAAGATCTGAGTATTTAGCGTCGTGTGAATACACAAATTAATGTTCTAAGGTATAAAGAATATCCACAGATAATACGAGTAGGTATCTCGAGTATCCAACGCCAGCTATTTAAGCTCTGGTTTAGTGTATTTCTAGGTAAGAGCGGATCTCGCCATTGTAGAGTATTAAAGACCCACAAGCCGGCGGTATTAACATAATGAACACGACCAATTCACGAAATAACCCTCGATTTATACGTCTGCTCCTGCTAACTACCTCCGTACTCTACTTATATATGCGCTCAGTGAAGCATTTAATTACAACAGCAGCGATAAAATTGATCTAGGACTGAATAAAGCGCGTTTTAAACTTTTTACTTTCCAAGAATGCAAAGATAAATTATTGTTTCCTTTGTGACTTTAATTACCTATCCACTTAATCTAAACGAGTAAAAACCTGACTCGAGCTCAGGAATCTTTTGTTCCTTTTTAACTTTCTAAAACTTTCAGTGTTTTTAAATCCGTTTACTCTTTGTAGCATCTTAATGTTTAACTTCAATTCAGTATAAAACGGAAAGAGTTGAAAAGAAAATTAAATAGGAAGCGAAATTCCCCTTTGTCTGTCCGTTACGATGTTATCCTTTGAGTGAAATAATATGTCCGCGATAAAGGGAGATAAAACGTGCTTTCATTTTGTGAGATGGGTGCGAGTGACAGCGTGACGTCACGAAATGGCCGCCGCCCGGGGGGCAGAGGGGATGATACATGTGATGCGTACATGTGTCATATAAATCATAGGGAATTGCGTACTATGTCTCTACACAGCTCTGATAGCAACGGACACGTGTATCTTTTTATACATCATCGATGTGTTATGCCCACGTTTGTTATAGAGTTAGATACCCAGCTGTTATGATCATGTGTACACTGTACGGCATTAATCACGGTGCATGTTAAACGGATTAGTGATCACAGTTTGCTGTTATTACCTACTTGAAGTAATCCCCCAGTATCTGTGTTCCGTTACATGCAACTGAACAGAACATGTATTGTTAACTACATCTACGCTGCAATTATGTTTTACTATAAATCAACTGTTTAATCACTTCTACCATATACTTTATTACATAACTTATTAATCTATAAGTACTTATATTAATATCAAAAGTTAAAGTTCTTGTTAATTATTTCGTAAATAATGCACAGAACAGTTTTATAACGCTGACCCGTATTTTACATGAAAAAGGGTTGGAATTTACCACCTTTCAACGAATATTCAAATTTCAACATTTGCACCACTTTTCTGAACCATGATACTAAAAATTGTTCGCATTTTAAACTCCATTTAATGTAATTCCTCAAGTTCTTTAAAACATAATTAATATTCTTGTTTATTGCCTTTTAATGTTGACTCTACATTTAGTGATGCATTTACGTAACATAAACATAGCCATGAGAAAGTTATTGTATACTTAGCAAGTTGGCAAGTTTTGCCCAGGGGCCAGTGTATTTATATGTATGTATTCAAACGGCAGCTAACTTTATATTGGCTTGGAACTACGAAGTTGTGAACAAGCGTGGGCTCGGAACAAATATTGCTCGGATCGTTGGAACTTTGTTCGCATTGTTGTTCATCGTTCCAAGTTCGGTCACTTTCGTTCAACGTTCGCGACCTGCTCCATCGGCCAGCGTGGGACCAACTTTTGAATGTGAAACTAGCTAAGTTTCCAAGGTTGGTAACAACTTCTGTCGGTACCGTTCAGTAAACAATACCGTTTTACATAATTGATAATCCTGTTCTGCTTCATAAAAACCTTGAACATGTTTGCTGGAATCACGTTCCCTGCCATGTATGATTTCGAAAATGTTAACAGTTTATATACATATTTGTATTTGATTTCAAACAACGATGGGTAGTCTAAATATTAAAATATTCATAGCAACACAATTCAGACTTTGCTATGTTATAGCTCTACATAAACCGGAATAAAAAATGCTTCGATTTGAATTCGAAACGTTTTGTCCAAAAACAAATGTTCGAATACAATCCTTTGTTTTATATTTGTTGGTTTGTTAATCTGTCGAAATGTTAACTGCAGATTCGGTGAAAACTTAATTAACAAACATTAAATTCAACGATACAATAGATAGAACAATGTTTTGTGCAATGAACACAAATTGGAATATATTGGAATAGTCCCGTTTTAATAGAACATAATTGATTATCCAAATCAGCAATTGGTACATAGGCAAAGCTATAGCGGGGACGTCTGGCAAAGCTATCAACTGTGTGCCTCTTCAAATACATATGGCGGTGTTGTGTATTCACAAAGCGACGTGGAAGCGACAGTCCTTTGTGTCAGTTAACGGAATTCGGATATTGGATAAGCTTCCGCGGTGCCGGGGCCTGTTTGTTTACCTAACAATTTGATTTTAATTGGTTTCGCCGTGCTATAGTCGTGTCGTGCTCGTATCGTTCCAGTTTAAAATCTATACACTCAATTATCGTATAGAAGTCATAGTGCGGTGTATATGTTGTTAATTGACGTTCGGCTAGCCTTGTTTATTAATCGGGTTTTAAATTACAACGGAAATGTTTTACTGTTATTTAATATGAACATGTCGGCAATAAAAATTCAGTTGGTAACGGGAGCTTTGAACTGGAAGTAAATTCTTGTTATGTGAAAGCGATCGATAAATACACGCTAGCCAAACTGATCATAGCTTGTCTCGGATATTTGTCAGCGATAACTCAATGTACAGATTAATAATGTACATTAGTTAACCTGTAATGTCATGTCACGTCTGTTACCTATAACTCCTTTATTACATAACGATGTTTGACAAGCATGCCGTCACACTAATTTGCACATTTCCTCTGACTACATTAACCTCTTCTTTTGAAGAATTAGCATATTTATGTTAATTTAGAGAAAGCGATGAATAGAATAAACATTTTGGGTTTAAAATATTGAAATCTATATGATTCATCGTGACAGATTGGATGATCTTATAGCTAAATGTGAATTTATATCTACGTTTCTAATTTAAAGTTCATGAATTCAAAATTGCAAAAGAAGATAGCTCCATTGAAGCAAAATTTTATCTCATTGACAGATTTATTCTATCTTGATATTCGGTAACGAAGTAATCTGCATTCCGACGGCGGAGCATCGCAAATTTTGCGTGTACGCCCGCTGCCTCGTGCAGTTTGCATAACTTTACATATTTACCTTTAAATGCGCCAGAGTACGCCGGGACTGCGGTATGTCTAATGTATACGTTTATACACGAATCTAAACCCTAAGGATAACTCACAAAGCAATTATTTACCTTTAAACATACAAAAACAAAACACTCTTCACTTCTTTTCTCGGTATGCAGTCTTGAGATTAAGATACGCGATTCGTGACCCAAAAACTTGTTTTAACTGTAAGTTATGATTATGCAATTCACTGTACACGTACGCAGACGTTATCACACTTAAGTGCAAAATGGTGTAGTCAATAATAAAACATCCTCGAGGCAGCCCCTTTACACGTGAATATTATACGAGTTTAGGAAACCGGGCGTACATTAATACACATTATGCCCCTTTATCATACTTTGCTTCCCCCACTGCCCTTGTAAAGTTGGAATAAAAATAACAATATTAAATTTGCATGCCGTCGAAACTGGCTGAGGCACGCGACGAACCCCCCGGCGGGCGTGGGGTGGTCGAATGGGGGCGGACGGGGAAATTGTGACACGTCTAGCGCACGTTTTGTGGGGTGGCGTTAGAATTCGTGCAGGAATGCACTGTCACCCCAATCTTTGCTCCGTAATAACCCTCACCTGGTAATGACGTGGAGTTTGAGACAATCGGTGTCAAATTATGTCATTTCCTGCGCGCGGGTGCAGTTTAGCTAATAGCAAACTTGGCTACATGTTTTTTGTGCTATTAACTATTTTAAAACTTCGCATGAACTAATAATACAAGAAAATTACTCCTCGGAACATCTAATTAGATTAATCAACCGTCACCAAACGCAAAGTAAGAAGTTTAACAAAACACGACGGCCTTAATGAACGTTGTAGTAATGAGTCACATGTATGTTCATCGTGTATTCTATGTTTTGTTTTGATATAAAACAGCACCATGATGAAGTGCACAAACGCATGACAGCCGCATCCGGCCCACAATTGCACGAAGGTCAGTGACACGACGCCACGCGAGCGTGCACGTGAATCAACATCTACTTAATTAGAAGAAAAGCGTCTCAGACTTTAACACTTTATGTATATTATTTCGACTGTAGTTCTCGTAAGTTATAATTTCGACGAAGTATATATGTATGTGTTTTTAATATACAAAAACCAAAGTAAGATACACAAAAAGTTATCTGAGTATGTATAAAATATTATCAAATCTCTGAAGCTATTCTTTTTTATCAATAACCGTCGGACAAAATATAATACGAAAGTTTACAGTACTTTTATTCAAACAAATGGAAGATTAGAACTGGCTGTCTATCTTTAGATTATAGTGTTTGTTGTTCTCCTAAACAACACTATTTATAATGTCTCGTCTAGTCACACTTAACGCCTGAATAAAAACAAATCAACAACAATTTGAGTTCAAGTGTGTCCTTTTGCACAAATTAAGTTTGGTTGCGTGATAATAGATGTCGCCACTTGTACTGTTCAAGCGGTTTCAAGAGACACTTTAACAATAAACAGAAGTGTTTCTGCACAAAAAACATTACACAATAACTTTACAAAGAACTTTTTATATTGTGATGTAACCGCATACGATAAAAAACTTGTATTTAATGAGTTTTTTCAATACAGAAAGCAGCAGGGTTTGAGCGCAACGATAGTGTAAAAAATAATGGTTAGTATATTTTCCGATCCCTCCACAGACAGCCGAATGCCCTTTTTATGTCGGGTCGACCGTTATGGAAGATTTATGAGGGCACGCTCGAGCCGGCTTTCGGAGCTCATTTAATTTTTATTGCATCGAGGTCGTGTTAAAACGTGATAGTGACGGCACGCCATTAATGTAATACACCAATTGACAAACAATCATACTGAATATTTAACATCGATTAATATTACATCACGCGATGATCTTCAGTCACCGCGATCGCTAATTAATATGTATTTATGTTGAACGAGCTAATTACAATTCTCGTATGGCTACATTATTAGAAACAGTCTTATAATATCCGTGTTTATATGCAGATTAGCGCGATTACAAGAACAATAGTCGGTGGAAATCGACACGGTGAAGAGCTCGGCACCTGCGTAAGCATAATAAATCGTTGCGGGCGCGTCACGTTGGCGTTACGTAAAGAACAATGGCCGGCTGGGAACGCGGCCGTGAACGCGACGCGAATCCTCCACACAGAATCTATTCCATTTATTTATTCAGAGTGACGTCTGAGTTAACAATATCGGTGTGGAATCGCAAATAGCCGGCAGTACCGTTTCCGTCCTCTGTGCCGTGTGCGGGACAAACAACCATTTGCATATTTTCGTCTGCCCGTGTTTGGCCTGCGGAATGTCCTAATTGTATTATTTCAAACGTTAATGTTTTATTTCTGATTCATAGTAGACAATTCAATTCATATGTTTCAGTTTTTTGTTTCAGCTGCTTACCAATAACCAAGAATTGTCAAAAATATATATTAGCTTATTTATCAAAATGTTTAAAAGCGTAAACTGGAAGTAGATCCTTTATTCTGTTGAGTTGGCGAACGTTACGTTATTATGTGTACTTTCACCCCGATTCACCGTTACTTGAACTACTGAATATTGTCTATCTCTCTCGCACTTCGTGAACGCAATCTTGATCACCTCATCTGTTACTTAAAAAATAACGGACTATGAAATCATTAATTCATGGCTTAACATTTTTTGTCGCATTTAGATAGTTAGGCCATCCGCCATTGTAAAACCAAATCTTGATATCGGAAAAGTACGTTATTATTATTCCGAGAACGGATTAATACGTAATCGGATTTCAGGTCATGCCACAGAAGCCATTGTGTTACCATCTCTATATTTAAACATGCATTCAGGTAGTCCACTTATTTTCTGGGTAGGTGTTTTCGTATCTAAATAGCCTCGGCTGAGAGAGACAAGACTGGTAATAGCCACCGTAATGTATCTGCCTTTATTTTGTCCTCTTTAGAAATTTATTGAACGGACAGAAACAGCGCGATTTATATGTTTATTCAGGCCGGGTATCTGGCCTCGTTTGAACATGCTTTGAATGGAAACAAAGGTCTCTTAAATGTCTATTCACAATACCAACGTGAATATAATTATTCTTATTCATTTTGCAATTGAAATATAAACAGCATTCAATTTAATAGTTGAATTTATAAAACACAAATGTCAATTGTTCATCTAGTAATGAACATTGAATAAATATTTATTCAATGAAGTTAAAACGTAATCGCCTTCAAAATTCGCTTTTACTATTCTATCGATCATTTAGCCTTAATCGAAACATTGTGAAAGAGACCCTAATAAGGTCGTAAACATAATATAGAGTCAAGGCGATCAGCCTCATTCCGCGCAAGTTTTTAACCGACGAAAACAGAGGAGGTTCTCAATTCGACGCGTATATTTTTTTTTTTTTTATGTATGATCACGCATATCTTTTTACTGAGTAGTCCGATTTTGATAATTCTTTTTTTATTGGAAAGGGTATACTCCAAAGTTGGTCCCATATAAATTTGAAAAAAGAATTCCCACCCTAAGGGTGGAAAAACAGGGGTTAATTGATTGTTCACGCACTGATCGTAATGTATTACCACGCGTAACTTTTTACAGAGTAGTTCTATTTTGATAATTCTTTTTTTATTGAGTAGGCTATACCTAGAAGTTGGTCCCATATAAATTTGGAAAAAATATTTCAATCCTAAGGGTAGAAAAACAGGGATATATTGATTGTTCACTAACTGATTTTAATATATGACCACGCGTAACTTATTACAGAACAGTCTGATTTTGATAAATCTATTTTTATTAGATAGGGGGTTATACCTTGAAGCTGGTTCCATATAATTGTACTCTAAGGTTGGGAAAATAGGGGTGATTTATTGTTCACTCACAGATTTGAATACTAAAATAAGATAGTTAGCTATTTTAAAAATAATAAATAATTCAGCATGTATCAATTAGTATATAATAGCCACAAAAAAGTATAAAATAAAAACTTTTTAACAAAAAAATTAAACCGCCGAAAACACTGAAAAGCAAAAAATAAGAAACCTTTTTTTATTTAATCTTAATAACTAAGTTCTTAAACGAATGTGAGTATACCTAAATAATTTTGAGGCGGCGCCAAACTATCAATTAACAAAGATCACAAAATTACCTTAAAAATAAAGAAACAACCAAATCAAAAACGCTATATACTATAATTATATTCTTTACATACCACCTACTAATTCCATTGTGGAAAGCAAATAAAAGTTTTGAGTTTGAGTTTAAATCAACTTAACAATGCTATGAAATCTCCAGCGACAACCATTAAAATTTCTAAAAACATTAAGTACCTATATATCGTAATTAATTAATTTGCCTGTTTGGCGCCGACTCGAAATTACTTAGGTATACTCACATTCGTTTAAGAACTTAGTTATTAAGATTAAATAAAAAAAGGTTTCTTATTTTTTGCTTTTCAGTGTTTTCGGCGGTTTAATTTTTTTGTTAAAAAGTTTTTTAACAAGTGAAATCAGAACACAATTGTATTGAACACCAAAATGTGTTGTGTCTACACTATTCAAATCACACGTCAAGAGCACGGAGGTCGTGTATTTCACACGTCGGCGCAAATGCATTCCTTACACAATTATCACGCTGCCGGTGGCTACTCTCGCTCCGTTATGACTTTTATTTGCCCTCCGATGAACGCATGTCCAGCACGAACTGGTTTTGAAACCAGCTCCATAAATACGAGTAGGGCGAGGCATGCAGGTCCTATCTGGATAATCTCTCACATACATTCGTCCTCTAATCGCCGTAAACGGGAAGATTCATGGTGCCCTTAAAGGGAATTTTGCTGTCGAATCGTAATCGTTTCCTAGAAGAATTTATCACCAGCCTTTTCGTAGAACCTGTTCCGATGCGGTCGCCTTTACATTAAAGGTTTGTGAGGTTGTATTTTTATTTTAAATGTCTATCGAGTCGAATGGACCGTTAATTGGATTGAAATGCAGCCTTACATAATTAGACTAAAAAGAAAAAGTTAAGGGTTGGTTATACGGTCTGTAAGTGAGCTTGTACATAAACCTGTTTTATATTGCACTTTGATACTTATGTTTTTAGTAAAGCAACATTTTTACTTAGTAAACGATTCCATATTTACTTAGTAAATGTAAAGTCGTTTATAAAGTTCAGCTATTCCTGAAAAATGTGTTTTATGATAGTGAGTTTTAACGAGACGATAAAAGAAAAACCCTAGATTCAATATAATCGATAAACAACGTATCAAAACGTTTGTAAACAACGGTAGATACAAAAGCAATAAAAACAAATTAAATAGCAGATTATAGTTACCACACTCGGATGTTATTTAAATTGAGTTTAAATTATGAATACAATAATAATAGTTCCAAAGATGGCGGCGGGAGTTACGTCAGCTGACGGCGCTGCGCGAGCGCATTAAATTGATCGTTGTGTTGTTGATTGACGCTCACGGCCTTTTTTGCAGCAGTTTATAAATACAGATCTGTGTCGCAGGCAACTATGTGAAGGACAATAGCAAAAACTAACAAATCGTGTACAATAGAAGTTAATCATTTCCATTGTTAGTAGCATATTTAATTACTGTATCGGTATTGCAGTACGGAATAGTTGCTAAGCATCCATTAATATTTCTAATGAAGTTGCTGTGTTTATTATTTAAATACAGTCTTGAACTAAGCGTTAATTTTGATTAACACGGTAATAACCACATTGACTCGAAATAACGGCTCATTTCAAGAGTCTTATGTTAGAAATTATTTATTGAACACAATGAAATAATGTTCTTCAGATACTAAATGTTAATTACCGTTATATTAAAGGGGATAATAGCCTGAAGTGGGATGGGCAGACTCATCAATAACAATCTATAGTTTATTTTGACTAAGACCAGTGAGCATAACCCTGTCAAATCTACCTGACACGTTAAGCTACCAATATTAACATATAAACGTTTGGATATAAACGTTTTATGTCCCACTGATTTAATTTACCTGTCTTTTAATACTTTAATAGGAGCGGATGTCTTATAATCCACTTATTTTATATTCAAAATTTAGATATTAAATCCTTTTTTTAACTTGAGTTTTCGAGGTTAATAGTTTGACCTTGATTCTGACTTTTTTCAGATCTATTTGTTAACATAGATGTTGAACATGATTAAAGCATAAAATATACATATAGGCAAGAAAAAGCAATGTTATCGATCTTAAAATAACACTAAACACTTAAAAAAACTTGATAAATAGTGCCTTTCGGTGTGGTTTAACTGATAACTGGTTTTAACTTCAAACTGGGAGTTTAATAGCACCAATTATAATACCATAGCAATTATTAATGTCTTACATGCAATTTTTATCGTCATATAAAACAACGTTCGTATACCATTTATATTATTATGTCTATAACGAAGGGAACAGGCTTTATTACCACGCCTCAAATTAATTATCATAACAAACTCGTCATGACAGTATTTATAGCCATATGTTTGTACACCTTATATAATTAAATAATTGTATTTATTCTCAATTATTCTATCACATGTTTCACAACAACACTTTGTATAATTCAAACATTTATATTCTGAATAACCGTTTTAGGATTGAAACGTCAGCTTGTTACATATCCATTTATGTACAAAAACAAGTCTCAAATGTAGTTTCAAAACTAAACCAACACATTTAAATCTATATTTTAAAATTTTGCATGCATAAATAATGATCTAACCCATCAAAGGCAATTTGTAATTCTAATTTATGCAATGGAATATTTTTGATTCACACGTGAATGAATAAATAGAGGTCGAACGGAGAATCCCGGGAGTGTTGGGTATGATGGGGAAAATTAGGTCACATGGAAGATGATTACATCAAAATATCCGAAGGGTGCACGCTGCGCAAAATGGCGGACACGACACGCGCAGTAATGGCTGCCGCCGCTGCCGGCCTTGGGCCTCGCAATCAACTTATTATTCAATCTCATGTCGCGAATTGGTCCGAGGTCTGTCGGCCGTTGACCCAGCCGCGGTTCCACTCCACTCGTTGTTAATGTTCTGCCCGTAGGCTGATAGATTAAATTACATAACGTAGGTATCTCATTAATTTTTCTCCTACTACTACGTGTTACTTTTTTTGTCTATTTTTATTAAGTTGTTTTTCTGTTTTTGGTTACTGATCAGATTTAATGTTAGCCTTTCATAGCTAGTTAGATTAGAAGGTAACTAGTTATTAAATAAAGTGAGTCTGGCTGTATTTTGCCGTAACTAATAGTAATTACTACATTAAAATAGTTAATTTTATCGGAAAGGGAGCATTGTTATTAGTATTGGCATTCCAGAGGTCGTCGTTCGGCGCAGTTGACGTAAATCCGACACGGTCCGTTATGTCCTCTCGGAGAACAATAGATTGTTCGCGCTACTCGCCTAATGAGAAATGTTTGTTTTTCAGCTTTATACAATGGCTACTGCTCATTGTTGCTTTTATTACTATCTCCTTCAGATTAATAGAAATATCTTCATACATTTTGTTATTTATCCGTACTTTATTGCTGGAATAATTTACTCCACTATTAATAGATTCTTAAAACAAGAACTTAATATTTAATAGCCTTGTTCGTACAACAAAAAGTAATTAAATCAAAATACATTTCAATTCTACAAAAAATGTTTGTAACACAACAACATAATAGTTTAAAACGGGTTATAAATTAGAGGCAACGTCGCTGTTTTGGAAGAGTCCGACCTTGATTGAAGGCTCATTAGCCGTGTCGAGTGAGACGAGCGAGACTACGCATCGAACCGGTCTCGGTCGTGAGCCCGCATGATTTATGCCCCTGCCTTTATAAAGACTGTTGTTTTTTTTCACTAGACCGGTTTGCCCGTCTCTCCCCGCTCGCTTTTTGTTGCGCTACCTGGATGCCGCGGAAAAAATATAGTGTCAGCTTTTTACCATCATAATAATAATACTAAACATTCCTTTTGTAGCACATGCGGACGTGGCCAGTACTAGGTAGGAACGTGATGTGATGGCGTTGTGGCTTCATTATATTAATGGACTCGACCGGATGAATACAAAGACGGGGCCTTTAAACTTTATCGCGTGTAGAATACGTGTTCCCCGGTACACGCCGCATCAAATTGAATTTATGATTCATGTGATTGTAATCTTGGAACTACTCATTTAAGTGAGAATAAGATATGTAAATTAAAAAACATATATTATTCCAATGAATTCTTTGTTGTCTTACATGCAGATAAAGTGTTCCTAGAAACAGATAGTTTAATCAGTCATTAATTTATAATTGCTATAGAAATAAATAGTAATCTAATCCAGTAATTTTATCTGCTGTGCAAAGATTTGAAATATTAATTAATATGATGACGGTGTAATACTTGTTTATAATAAATAATAACTATGCAAAATACATGACTCGATAATTTTCATGTAATTGATGCATATAATAATAATGTATTGTCAACGTGAATAATGATTGCAAGGTTATTTTCCTCTAAATTATTCCTCGAGTCATAACTACTACATAAATACGATAAATCAAGATGTTCTGACGACCTTTATTTGACATTGGCGGGCTCGCCCGCTCTCGCTCTACAGTTTTTGTTGCACATTTTTTTTCTCGTAATTTATTTATCAGCCGCCATTTTATTTACCACCTGCCGCGGTCGTTACCCGCACAGAAAAACTCCCCTTCTGTAACAAAAGATATTCCCAAAGTTATTCTTACTTATAATTACAGCTCACAAAAGCATTTCGGGCAGAAAGCGTTTTTTTGTCGGCCAGCAAAAAATCTCCCTTTAATTCTTTGGAAAGAGGCATTCTCCTGCTTAAATATGGGTCTATGTGGACCTGTTTTTATGTACGTGAAAAAATGTAAACAATTCGTGCGCTGCGGAATCGGGATTTACTGTGAGATCCATATGTTATTCCCCGTTTCGCTAAAATGTTCGACAACAATGGGTGGAAAATGGTGATTGTATGACAGATTTACAACAGTATTGTGAATGTGAGTGACATAGTTACGGCAGGTCACAATGTCGTGGGACACTCGAGCATAACTGTTCGCTTTTCACTTCGGAGCTGTCGCTAAATACTAATCTACTGCTTATTTACACAGCTTGCGACATGTTTACGTGTCATGAATTTATTTAACACGCTATCGTTACACAGTCCATGTGTAATTTGATGATAACAGTTTAGTAAGATAGCGAATTTGTTATTTAAAGGTTTTCTAGAACAAGAGTCATGAAACTAATCATGTTGCTGATAAGTTTGTTGTTATTCCTTGTTGATATGCGTGAATTAAATGATTGTCTCGTCTTAACTAATACAGAGCTGTATAAGGTCACCCTCTAGATAACGAAGTAACATGTAAACAAGAATCTTTTGAACAAGAATCAGGGTAAAGTCTTATTGATGATAATAAAAATAATTTAAGAAGTAATCACAAAGTCCCAATGTTATTACAATCGTAAACCAGAGTCATAATTAAAATTCAAGCGTCCTTCAATTCGACTGTGACTCAAGTTTGTAATGGATTTTATTATTAACATTGTCACAAAGGAAAAAGGGAAATAAATAATGTTTATCGTGAATTGAAAATTAATTCGGGTTTCAATTACATTTTATATCCGTAAAAAGTTGCCCAATCTGCAGTTGACGATTTAAGTAGGTAAGTTATACGTGTATTATCATATTATTTTTTTTGTGAAACATATAAATGTGTTGTTTACAAAAATATTAAGGATTTGCCGACTTATGCTGTCAGTAAAATTTGAACACATGGAAGACTATGTTCTTTGAAATATATTACTTATTGTAATATATCTATTTAATGAAAGAAATAAGGCGAGTGTGAATGAAAGAAGGCCAGGTCAAGAGTACCATAAACCGAACAGCATGAATGAAGGGAATAATGAAAGTGGACAAAGCGAAACAAGTGTGCAAGGATCGTAGCAAGTGGAAAGAAATGGTCTCTGCCTACCCCTACAAGGGAAAGAGGCGTGATTATATGTATGTATGTATCTATTTAATTTGCATTTAAAACCTAAATTCTCAGGCAAATAAGACAAAAGAGGTTACGAAATTTTGTGTTTCGACTGTTTTTAGTAATCCTTGCCTGCTATGGGTCACTTTGATATAACCTTACCAACAACTGAACTAATATTAAGTTTTAAATGTAGGTATGACAAGTCAGCTGTGTGTATTCATATTTTGGAAGTTTTCTTACCTTTTATTATCATCAATATTGAATATTCAGATGTATATTTTTGTTGTTTCTCACAGCTGTTTATATTTGAAGTAGGTAATGTAATCATTGACTTGTCTGCGTTGTTTCAAGTGAATTAAAAGCAGGCATTGTTGAAAATAGTTTTATAATTATCAAAATTTTAAATAGGTACATTTTTATTCAGTTGGTCGTGGAGTAGGGTTTGTAAGAACCTTATTATATAGTAATTAATGCAACAAAGTTTAACTTGACTTGTAATATCAACGGTCATCTAGATACAGGTTTTGAAATACCACCGTGCTTGTAAAACTTGAAAGTTAAGGTTATCATTGCATAGCTCGATAACAAATTAAGAGTTACCAAACTTTCTCAATCAAGTGAAGCATTACAGACAGTTGTCAAAGAAGTTGTAAGCGGATATAAATCTCAGTTTAGTTCGATATTGCCCGCAACCGCTCCTGCCAACTTAACAAAACTTCTCAAAAGAAATGCCCAACTTTTAATGCTCTTTCCTCAGATTCTAATAATAGGGGGAAACTTCGTCTTTTGCGGTTCTTTATTATACTTCACAAAGATTCTATAAATGATTATATAAGAAGTTACATAACATCTGCTTTTAATTAATGAATTAAATTACAATAATATTACGTTATAAAGATATTTATGTACGGGTTTCTGTTTTCATTAACGCGCCTTGGCTTATGTCAGATATGTTTGTTTATACACTAACGATTCTAATTAATATGTTAAACACATGTATTGTATTATGTTTATATTATGTAAATACTTCTCATTTTTATAAAGGATTAACGTCAGGTCCTCGAGATGTGACCTCTACTCGACACTCAATTGTTTTATTCTACAGTTTGCTAATTTAAACCTGTCTAGAGAAACAAAAACGTGTGTTATTTTTTAAGAATTTGCATTATTCATTCGAAACTGAATACTATACAAACTCATTAAGCGAAGGACTTTCTCGTTGGTAGTTAAAGACGTCAATGTTTATTTAGAAACCTGATCCGAAGTGTTTGGTCCCATTACTGAGCACGCCGGGGCCTCGGGGTCGTGCCCTCACTTGTGTCAGATCAGATGGCCGACTTCTAGTAAACGAGCTCGCTGTAAGATAACTCTTATTATGTTTTGACTTACCACGTGACCTTTGCATTATCACGAATTTTGATACTCGATACTCCACAGCTGGACCCCATACCGTTTGCTTTATTATAATTACATTGGAACGTGGTTTGTGTGTTAATGTCGTGCTAATTATAGTTTCTTGTGATGTTTTCCTTAATGGATGTCGGTTCGGTCTAATGCCTAGCTTGTTGAATGATTTAAATGTGTGGTTCTAAGAACTTTATGGAAAATTTATAACTCTATTTTTAGTTATTATATTTCTTTCTCCTATTATATGAAGAACTTAGGTAGATGATTTACAATGTTACTTTTATTTCCTTTAAAAATCCATTAAAATTAACAGCTGACCACAATAATAGCCGATAAAGTTCAATGGAAGTGAACTATTCCTTTATGCAGATGCACAAGTTATTTTTTCTTTTAAGTCTCTCACCTGCCGCTACAATGTTTCATGTAACCTTGAACAATATTGTTAAGTAAAAAAATATCGTGAAGGGTGACTGGATTCAGCCAGTCCATTCCAAGCATTTTTGTATTCCCTTGCCTCATAAAAACCAGTTTGGGTTTACAGCCGGTATTTAAAATCAGTTGTCTCTTTTAATATTATTTCATGGTCTTTTGCCACTACAAGACTATTCAGTGTTTGCAGAATGCCAGCTTTACGTGATCTCATTAAATTTCCATAATAAAATCCTTTGATCAATTTCTATAGGGCTACTGTGCTACACAGGCTTTATGTTAGATAGGCCATAGATATTCCCCTCTATAAGTAGTAAAGGATGAGGGCTGATTTCAAAAGGATCGACAGAAATAGCTCTACATACTTCATTCACTATTCATGATTTATTTACGAACTTTAGTAGGTACTTAACCGTATATGGCTCATATTTATCGCTCGCAGACTTATAATACGAAAACATTTCACGTGATATCAGATAAAATAACTCGCATTAAGACTGATACACTAATTAATCCTGGAAATTCAACGATAAATATCGTACGATAGTCACAAATAAAATGATATTCCCAAATAGGTATAATTAAGAGATGTTGTTTTTACCGAGTCACCCTGAACAAGGTTGTCGTTGTATATTATTTATCAACGGAAAACGTTATCTAGTATTATCTGTTCGAATCGTTCATAAGTAAACATTCACGCGTTTTGCAATCTACCACTAGAATCCACTAGATTGTTATTCTTATCAGTTTTATAAGTGAACGATAAAGGATGCTTATCACGTTTATCGCACGTACGATAACAACTAAGTATCCCTTTGTCGCAACACTGCGATAGCAAACGACGATTTTTTATTGCCACTTCCTATGACAACACATAATTATAGTTTATCATTTTATATCCGTCAGCCTTATGATGACACAGCTATCGTATTTCCCGCGACGTATTACAGAATATCTTTGTTATTGTTACAATTTAAAAATAGTGTAACATTTCGCTAACTATCAACATACATTTTTATGTTTACATTTTAGTAACTTGCAAATAAACAATTTTCTTGCGATAAGTGAGACATTTTGTTTTTATATGAAAGCAGTCGTAAAATCCATTGTGGTAGCTAAATGGGTCTCGGCGACAAATAAATCCATCCTCATCAACGGCACATGACGAGAGTTACATTTAAGTGGGTATAGCAGCCACTGTCAGCGGACACGCAATTGAATATGATAGATGGCCCACTCTACCGTTACCAAGAGAATGTTTGCTATGTAGAAAGCATGGTGTTCCGCACTCACTTTCTATGATGCAATCATGCACTCACGTCGGAAATCCTAACGTTTTTGTTATTACTCACTCAAGCAACAACAACTTTATTTCCGTTGACTTTGAACGCTATTGCTAAGACTGCGTTTACGTTTTGTTGATAACTGTAATCATTAATCCGTCACCGTAAATCACGATTGTAAGGAAACAACGGTATAAATCTGGTTACTGAGTCGTTATAAAAGCATAAACCAATTAAACTGGTGAAACTTCTCGTGCCTAACCTAAACATTACAGTTTTAAAACGATAAAGACTATAAAGTCAATTATAAAGTGATCCGGTTTGAATGAGCGCGAGTCAGCGAGTCAGCTCCACTATCAAGAATTAACATACAAGGAACTGCAGTTTAACAGGCAATTAATTAGCGCAATGGACCGTTGGGTGGAGTGACCCGAAGGAGTGGCGGTCTCATTAACCGACGACGTCAGCCACGATTTATAGAGCTATTAAAATTCAAATTAGCGAAAGTTAATTCATTGATATATTGTGTCACTGCTCCTTGCCATTTTGTTATTTGGAAATAGACCAAAATTTATTGGTGTAGCTTATGATTTTTTATGTAACTAACGTAATCTGTTTGGCGCTATGGAAACACGAATTAATCCTTCCAACAAACATGCTGGTATAAAACAGTACTTCCAATTTTTGTTACCACTGATTTCCCTACTTCAATATCCTGTGATTTTTTTTATCCCAAGGATTATTTAAGCACAAAAAAGAAGCCATTTATTTTTTGTCTGAAGGTCATTCAGTCCCTTTTTATAGCTACCCCAGGTAACACGGGTACTGTGACCTTTAGATCAACACCCGGCTGCCGTTGACTATTATCGACAAAAACCAGAAAGATTATCATCTGATCTCGCTTCTTATTCGTGTTTTTGACCGTTGACAGCTGTTAAAGGTTATATTCAAAACAAAAGACAAATTAATTTACTATAATGTCAAGAAAGGCCTCGCTTTACCAAGAAGTGATGTAAGTACGTTAATGCTCAATATCTTTAATCGAATGCTCAGTAGCTATTCAGCACTATTATTTTTAATTCGATACGATAATTAAATTAATTGAAAACCGGGAACTTGGCTATGTTATCGGGCGAGGTTATCGAAACGGGAATGTTGTTTGACACAATTTATGTTTCATGTATTAAATTCTGCTAAACGATAGTAGTAATTCTATACTGTGTTGTTTTTTTATGAACGGAGCGTTTTTATTGTTTGCCATTGTTTATACGTAATAAAAAATATGATCTATGTTATGTTTACGTGCATTAAATTTAATAAAATAACGTGCAATAAATGTTTATTTCTCACATTTTAAACGGGATTGTGTGACTTTCAATTGACCCTATAATATTCTTTATATGGCATTATTTATTATGCTGCAATAAATTAATTTGAGCTAGATCACAACTCCAAGGGAATTTCCAAAGGAAAACACCCACATTATTACATATTCAACAAGATCTTTACTTACGTAATCCTCATTAAGGTTTCCATGACAACCGTTTTAAAATAACGTTCATAATGAACACATTTACTGACGTACACCAGTAATACAGATGACTAAAACCTACCTATGTATAAAAGCAACAAATGTGTGTTTAATTAGCTGTTTAACTAAATAATTATACTTTTTATATTGCATGTTTAGCATTGAATATCAGAGCCAATACGTACTGAATAATATCCATAATGTACTCACTCTTTACCTGATAACATCTTTAGATAGTTATATCAGACGACTGATAAGAATATTTACGATTTCTTCGCTTATCTCACATAAATATGACGGAGATGAAAAATGTTTTTGTCGAGATCAAAGTAAATAAACACTATCTATTGTTCTCTTATCGTAAAGACAAGGTCATGAGTTTGTTCAGATTAAACCTTGACACTAATCATTTATTGTTTTTCTTATTTATTATGTATTAATGATTTATTTGTTTTTGTTACAGGTATTGACGTATTTATTTTAAAAGCTTTTGTGAGTGAGTATACGCGTCAGCTGTTAGGTATGCGTCAATCGTTGTTAGTAACTAGAAAAATATTGAAAATGAATTATAAACTTTAATTAAATTATCGATGTCAACCTTTTATAGTAAATATTAATTTTACTTAACACCATACGTAGTCGAGTTTAAAATTGTTTTCAAAGCCATATTATGTTAATTTACCTTAAGGTAAAATGAACGTCAATACGACTTATTTACTTGCAATAATACAAAACCAATAATTAAATTACAAGTTACTTTTCGCTTGTAAACGAAAAAAAATAATATAAATTTTAAGGTACATTTTGTCACCTCAATATAATATTAGCATAAAGGCGAATCACGTTCTTTAGTACTAAATGTTTGGTGGCGAGGTCGACACACCATGGTAGCGCGTGGAGAATTAATTTCCCATGAGGCTCATACAACGTAAAGCGATGTTTACCAACCAGATTAATGTTTGCTTTGCCATCAAGCTAAACGGTCGTGACTTTCCGAATTATGCATAATAGAACGCTAATTTATCGATAAAAAATCGGATTAAAAATTCCGAAAATCGATTTCAATTCGCTGATATCGATATCAGACTCTTTCGGTTATTGTACTAAAGTAATAAATTTCACGAAGATTCTTATACACGAAGATTTACGACCGCAGACTGATTTTATTATCATACTCAATTTCAAGGAAATACTTGAAATACAGTATGTATAAACGTTTCTTAGAAATTTTCCGTTTGTTATACAGTTTTTTTATTCCGCGATAAAACGTAGCCAACAAACTGTCATAGTTGGTACAATGCAGAATTGGCGAGAGACACGCCTGGGTAACTGGACGAACTAAAATAAACAGGAGTTTGACGTCAATGGTGCTGACGCAGGAATCACGGAAATTCTATAAAGTACCTAGGAGTACCTACCTAAGTTGTCCCTATGTTCTTTTATACTAAGAATTAATAAAGTGGTGTTTCCTTTAAGGTTCTTGACGTTTTGTGGTCATATCACATTATATAGCGCAAGTTACATGTTATTTTATTTAAACAACATTCTGAATCGTTTTTTGCATCGTATACAATTCGCAATTATTGATGTTTTACAGTAAATATATTTATTAGCGATAAATAAGTAGAGAACCTGTATATTAATAAAGATATGTTGTAAAACACGTACTTATAAATGCTTTAGCCATGTTTCCTATTTAAATCAATTCATTAAATTATTACTCACCTTTGTTCTTTATTATGCCATTCCATTAGCTGTTGGGCATGTCCAGTGCCAATAATTTATGCAATCTGTTAATTTATACAGCGGTGCTGTTGCTATATAGTTACTCAACCTACCTACTAAAGGGTATTCTTATTCATTGAGTGTATCATGTCCTTTTGTATGAGTCAGACTTCGCAGCGCTCGGTCCCACAGGCAAATAGCGTTTGATCAAAACAGCTCATAATGCACTCAACTGTCGTGAGTCCCGCGATATAAATCAGCCAGTGTCAGTTTTCGTTTAGTGTAACTGCATTTTCAGACGCACTCTTAACCATCATACACGTACATGTGTTGTGCCGGGCTCCATGCCAAAACATTTGCCAGACATCTTCGAAATGTTTCCATTGTAAATCACTGTGGAATAAAAAACAAAATCTCATTATATATCATTTCAATGGATCTTGAATGATGTCATTGACACACCTTGCGAACGCCTCAAGATTAATTTTACGATATCCGCGATAACGGTTTTTAGCTTATTATGTGAGCGGAGAATGAATTCTACCTAATGATAATTCTAGTAATAAATTAAATTCTTTTGATATAACAACCCAGCATCTTATTTATTACATGGTCTTTAATATCAAGAGACCTCGTCAATCAGTTTTAATAAACGTTTATTAATGTATCAAATGTATCGAGTAACAAACATTTATTAATAGATACTGCATGACAACCTGATTGTACCTACTGATATTGGAAATCGCTTAGCTATCGTGACAACAGATTGCATTGGAAATTTTCCCAGAACTCCATATCGCATGTTTTATTTCTCTTACGGAAACATAAAGCGCAAAACAAAAGGAGAAGTGTTGGTACTGTTAAGAGCCATGTGTAGAGCTAATGCATTCGGTTTAAAATCATAACAATACACAATAGAGCCAGCCGGTCACCTTTCATCTATAAACACCATGCCGGTGAATAGTTCCCGTCGATTCTTACAACTACAGGGAAATAAACAGCTGACGTAGCCTGTTTGTCTTGTATTCCCTGAACATTAAATAGATTATCTGCTGCGCAAATATACGCATTCATTTTCCCTATATATACATATTCCGTTATAAATTATTCATTACATTGCTCACGTATAGTGTCAATATTTATTACAATCGTATAAGCTTTATAATAAACACTACACACTATCTTACCAGGCAACGTATATTTGTAAATCATGTGACTTGATATTTAATTAATTGTAGATAATGTAGTTTGTCTACAGATATCGTTCACTCAACGTGTTTTTACATACTTGCGCTATCTCTAAAGTGGTTCTGATAACATAAATCCTCATTATTAAATTTATCATTGGAACGATAAGACGTCTGTTATCATTTTAAACAAACTGGCGTATGATTGTGAACTAGGTCACAACTACAGTTTATTTTCATTACGCTGTTATCTGAACCGCAATCATTTTCGTCTTTTAATAAAATTGATTGTAGTTCCCAGTTATTGCAATGAAAGGAACATTGATTTGAAAATGTAATAAATATTGTTCATAAAGAAATAAGTTCCAATGTTATTATAACTGTGCACTGTGTGTACGCCATAGTGTCGGTTGTCACAAAAACTAGATATTGCAATTGCAATTATTTATTACTACGTAGGTATTAATCTATTTCAATTACCTTTTAAAATAACGTATTATGTAATTATAATATTGAATACAAATGAACTAAAATAATTGTCAGTTTAAAATAAACGTTTTGATTTACATATTGAGTCAGAACGGGCGAGTTTCAATAATATATTTAACGCCAATTGAATAAAATGTGGAAACGCGCCCACGTGCCATTAATTTGATCTATTATACTGTCCTCCTTCGTGACTAGACCTTAAACAATGCTAAAAACTAAAACTTGAATTCTTCACAGTTTGAAAACTTATGAACTACAACAGTACCGTTTCTCAGAACTATGTCAATAACTAACTTTTCATATCAAGAACTCTCAAACTATGTGCCGAGTTTTAAACTATAAATAATATTATTTCTATTCCCGGCTTTAAATTGAATGAACTCTAATACATTTTTAAAACAGCATCGTATTAATATGTATCTGGCGAATTATGCAAAGGAACTCGATAATCTGGTAATCAATATGCGCATACAGTGGAACGGACATCTCGGATCACGTCTCGATCTTGGTCAAGGCGAGGCTGACGACCGTGGCGGCACGCCAAACGTGCCCACCGTAATGGATGCCATTTATCATATTTTTTATTGGAAACAATGAGCAGAGGACAATGTTTATGACTGCCGACGCTCGCGACGTTTGCGACGATCTCGCAAATCTTCAATGAGCATAATTCGACTTTGAACGCTGGGAAAATTTCAGTAATTTGTTTGGCAAAATGGAGATGAAATACATAAAGGCGACGTAAGAGGTCATGACCCTCACGGATGAGGAAACGCCGAGGTGGCGACAATTTTATTACAGCCACTAAGATCAAGACCATGAACGAAGCAATTATTTTAAACGAATTGTTATTTCCATGTCGCTTTCTGAAACGGTATTGTATGAAACTTGTTTATCTAAAATATTTGCAGACGTGCATATTTGTTATTGCAAATATTAACATTTCCTTACAATATGCAATGTCACAATCCGATGCTGAAAACGATAAAACTGTGTGTTAAGTAAGCAAATTAATGCGGTATCGCGAATTGCTTGGCGTCGCTCCAACCAAACAGAATATGGTCGCTATCTCAAGGGCATTTAGACTTAACGATTTACATTTATTTTGCAAATATTAATATTACTTACAAAAATAAAGTTGTAGGCACTTTATTATCTACATTGATGTTATTAAGTCAAAGATTGTAAATTATCTTTCATATTTTTATTAAAACTCTATTTTCGAGTTTTATTTCCAGAATAAAATATACCTACTTGTTTTGTTTGATATGCATCAATCTGATTACTCGGGGTTTTTAACCAAAAATATATTTTATTATGACATATACACTCACTTGTGTTTATCTAGTATGCTTACATCGTTATTATCGTCTTCGTGAAGTAGATATAGAAGGAACACGAGTACATCTTTCTGGAATCGCCAGTCGTTATCCATAAAACGAAGATCATAAATTATATTTCCCAATTTCAGAGCATCGTAACGTGAAGGAAAACAAACGATAAAAGCGATGACTCACAGCCCAAGAGTGCGGACTTACACCTACTTATCGTCTTTCTTATACAATACCATTTTCAATCAAGTTGTTTACATTAATAGCCTATTGTTAAGTATGTTTTAAATCACTTTCCCCACTTCAAAGAAGTTCATACTTTGCCATAATTTAATCGGTTTATTACGTAGACGGTTCCTTATTACGACATCTCAAAAATATACGCATTTCTAAATTTAGTTTAGTTACGATCCTTTAAATTTTCTTAACAATTATTACACGTTTATAGCGAGTACATGAACTCTATGGTTGTAAATAGCTATGAAGTGGAATTGGAAATGCGCCAACGTCGATGTACAAGTAATCGTATTTCAAGTGGTCGTATCAACTAAATGTTGATTGATGGTTTCCCTTCTCTGTAAACGACCGGTTCGACCTTTGCTGGAGTCAACTTGAATATAAATGTGGAATCATTTTCACGGAATCAAGCCTCATACCTGTTGTGATTGTTCATATTCCGCATACGTGGTCGGATAATGTGATGACCAATAAAAACATAATACTTTTTTATCTTTAGCTGTGAAGTGCATCGCTGATAAAATCAGTATGAACAGTTTAACAGACACGGCAATACAAAAACAAACAGCTTTTTTATGTTATGTAACGGCACAAAGGTGTTACTTTCAAAATAAACCGTTAAGAAAAGTGGTTGGGTATGATACTGAGGTACTGAGAATCCAAACCAATTTGAGTTTAGTTAACAAATATCAAGTGAACCCGGGTCCAACCAATTAAAGTTCGATCGTATAAAACATGTTGAAGTACCCGTCCTCTCTCGGGGTTTTAATGAGTTTCCAGTGTAATTTACAGTTATTGTTTTACCCTAGTGGCCGTGGATTTCGGAGTTGTTACATCCGCTGAATACCAAATACGGTCTGTGTAGAAACTTGGTGGTCACCTCGGATTTAATATCTGATTATCTTAAATCCTGAAGACATTGTTAAGCTAGTTTTGTTGTTCTGCGGGATAATAATGTAAATGGACATCGACTATAACTTTATATTTTGTTATAAAACACTTTCTTTTTTCTTACAACGTTAATACATAAACAAATGTCAGTGACTCTTCTAATCAGCACATAACGCAATATTATCAATTTAATACGAAACATTTCTGCTAACATAATACGTGATTAGATCTACTAAATGATAATTTAATGAATGTGTTTCAATAATTGCGGAAAAGAACTGATATTTATCAAATATAACACGTATGCAGGCACGCCCGTTTCCCGAAAGGTAGAGTCGGTCGCACATTCATGATAACGTTTTTATATTGAAAACATCTTTATGTTAAAGCAGTAAGGATTACTTTTGTAAGTCATTGTTAATGCATGCGGTATATATGCTGATATTTATCATTAATAAAAACAAGATAACAACCAACACTAATTTGATACGGCCGTTGCTAAGTGTTTAATTTTATTATTATTGTTCTTACACTCTTACAAATTTACCATTCTCTCAAATATTTGACTTTCACTCAATCCAACTGAAAGCGTAATTAAGTGTTGGCTTGTGTAATTACTAATTAGTTTTATTATAAATTAACTCTGAAAGATAAACAAAGTAATACAATTTGTTATTAATAATGATTTTAGCAAAGATAATTTATTGAGGTAACTTACTTAGAAGTTCATTACCTGCCGTAATGATCGAACAAAGTAATTTAGTTGCCGAGACCCTAATCTTCTAAGACTAATATGGAGAAACTAAGACCGGTAATCTACAAACTAATTTACTACTCAGGAAAATAATTAATATGATCCATCATTGCATTAGAAACGTATTTGCTCAGTCATTAATACTGTTTTCTCTAGAGTACAACTTACGAAACAATTTCATATTTTCGAAGTTTAAAGCGAAGACAAAATTTAATAGAGTTCTCTTACAATTTCAGGCTCTCAGTTGATAATCAATTCCTAAAGTTGGTGAATCTGTCTCAACTCAATTATATGGACTTAGGTCTATGAGAAGTTCGGTTTTAGTAACTTATTTATAGACTGAAGCGATTTACGTCTTACCAACCAAACTTAGTTTAAACATAAAGTCCTAATGACCTTTAGAAATGCGTATAAAAGTAACAGAAAATGTATGTATTTTGGGATGTTTACTCGTTATGTATCCCAATAAAGGTATTCGATTACACAATTCCAGAAACTTATTAGTTTTTAAATAAAATGTAAAGTTGAAAATAAATTCTCGGTAAGCATACAAATTCAAACCTTATTAGTACGAAACATCTAAATACAGAAATACCCACTTTAACATTTAACTGTAAATTTAGCAACACCATTATACAGTTTGTGATTCAACTTGGAGTTGGTAAGGAAAGTTAAATATTATAACTTTATAAGGTTTTACATTTCGCAAGACGACGTTCAGTTCAGATTTTCCGAGAGTTTGTTACGAAACTTTCTTGTTATTCTTTGTTTCTATTTCATTAAAATGAAAGTTCGTATTTTTACGCAACGTTTATTATTTTCAATTTGATTTCGACAGAACAATATTTTTTCATGATTGTGCAATTCGTGTTATTTTAAGGCAGCCTTGTTTACGTTTTTGTACGGTTAATTCCATCGAACCCGCCCACTATATTCCTTTCATTCGCAAAATATACATTTTTACTTGAGTAATTTGAATGAATTTACCTAATCAATTAACTAACGTAATATATTTTATTAATAAGCTCAATCTAAGTATAAACATACACTTTTGATCTAAGCAAATAGGTACAAATTAAAAGTTAAGTTGAAATTTAATATTCCGTTCTTGTAAAATATTCTTGACTGTTATCAAGATGAGGTTGAGAAAGTAATTACGGATCATATTAGAGAACTTTGCTTACAGTGACAAACTTGCAGATTATCTACTTCCAGCCATTACAGTTTTGAAGGAGCGAAGTTCTAGCCGGTACAAGTTCTGAACTTGCCAACTTCGTGGACTGCGCCCAACTCCTGCCGCCGCACCACTCCACTATCAAATAATGTACATTTCCCGCTTTGTCTCTTGTTTTGTTTGTTCTTTTATTTGTCATTCCATAAAAACAACACCGTCCCATTAAACATTTTAATTGAAATGCGGAATTTTGTTTATTCATTAACTACTGATACGAAATTTAAATTAATACGTAACAATGAAACAGTGAAGGGTGTTAATTTAACTGGAAGTAATGCTGTATCCGTTCAACAAGTACCCACAACACAAGTTTCGCCCCCACTGACAACAATGTGTAATGAAATCGTGGCGAATTCAATTAATCCACAGAGCGATCAACTTTTTCTCTCAGTCCCAAGTGTCAAACAAAGTTAGGAGCCCTAAAAGATTCCAAAATAATCGGATAGAAGCTGAGGGTGGTAGAACTTTGTCAATTTTGCCCCCTGCCGCCAGTTTAAACCGTTTCAAAGGGGTGAGAGCGGGCGCGCGCCGGAGAGGGATGCCTCCCTCCTCTTTGGTGTTCGTGAATACCGCTTAAAGTTCTCGACGTAATTGCTGTCTGGCTGCGAATAAACTTTGTATTACATTACCCGAGTTAATTTATAGTGTCTTCTTATTCATTGCTTAAAGTTAGTTTTGTTTTCCAAACGACCGGAGTTATTCTAACTAGTAAAGTTTTCTTAAAACTTGTGTGTATGTGCAAGTTTGATACATACGTCTTAGTTTTATCAACGTAGACTTCAGCGGACAAAGAATTCATTTCTCTTCACATTCATTCTTATTAGGTCACGAAGTTTGTGCAGCTAACTAATGCGCACTTTATTGCTGTAATGGAATTTTATGTCGCCAACAACTCATGGTCTGTCTCCAACTAGCATTAACCGTACTTTATAGATATTACACGATGTTACGTCGGTTTGCGTCACAAATCATGTCTCTGCTTCGTGATTAATAACTAAATAGGGACATTATAAGGAACATAAATCATTCGATCAGATATAAAGATGCTCCAACAACGAATGATCACTCGTGATTATTGCTCTCAATGGGTTCGTGTTCCATGCGTCCTTGACTTGCCTCGGAAATATCTACATCGCTTTATGAAAAACGGTGCTTTCAAAACTAAACAACAAACTTAATTCAGATAATTTTTGAATTAAATACTTTGTAACAAATTGTAAATAGTCACGCAACGTTATTAATAAGTACCTAACTACATACCTATTGGGCACTTAGTCACGAAATGTCGTGATAGTTAGTTTAAAACGTCTCTATTAAAACAGGACAGTCTCGAAAGGCGGCCAATTGTATCTCGTTTGCACACAGACGTCGAAAGTTCACAACTGTGTTGCCGTACTAATTGACTATGAACTTTACTATTAAGGGGTTAAGTGGGACGTAGTTTATCGAAAGCAACAGTAGACACAACAATATAGAGCATTATACGAGTAATCTTAACTAATCTACGCAACGACCATAACAACGGGAAGTCAGTTTGAACGAATAATGTAAATTGATTTAGTGAATGAGGTAATTTGAACAATTAATCGAGCCGCTGCAGTGCATATTGCAGGCCAATAAATTTGATGAGCCTCGGGCGAAGGTTATCTGCGTAATTGGTTGTTGTGCGAGCGCACATTCCATGACGAGCGAAATCCATTTATTATTAGAGCCGTATGATAACGATAAACCAACGAGGTCAGACGAGAGCGCGCAAAAAATAGAAACGCTGTTTTACTGCGCGTGACTAAAGACTCGATGCAGGCAAGATGGCGTGCACATCCATCTCCTTCTAACGGTGGCAATCCGCTACATCTATCCCATTCTATCAGATTTGGTTGCCGTTAATTTTTTTGCTAACTGGCCGGTTTTTTATCCACTTTTTTGTCATTGAATTTCACGAATTACGTGATGGTAGCGAACTGGCGAGAGCTCAGCGTTTGTGCTTTTGTTGACTTTTTGCTATCTTTTAAGGTTATGTAATGATAACCCCGGAATCTTATTTGAATAGGTATTTTATCATGGAGTATATTTAGACAGTCTTGAACTCGGTTTTTAGATAAGATTTGCAAAAATGTGATCATGTTTTTGGGAGCTTAATTGTGTACAGTTGTATGAAATGAGGGTCTCATGAAAAAGGAGTCGTTATCCACATCAGCATGCAAGACTAAACAGAAACAGCCACAATGCGTGCCCTAGGAGAGGCGTCGAGATAAAAACTCTTTGCATAATGTATTCGGTCTGAGCGCCTGTTTACGTTGGCACAAAAGCGAGTTATATAACGGAGCCCACCTTTTTAGTATCGTCTTGAGATTGATGCTCTTGCCTACCCCAGCCTATCAGCTGTCGAGACGCGACGCACATATTAATGCCCCTCTTGGAATTTTGATGTGAATTTGTCTGGAATGAGATTACCACGTCCAAGTAACTTAACGATAATATGCTATAAGAGAATGCATTCTTATGTAAACCATGCATATTTAAATACTATTATTACATCAGATTTAATTTAAAGCTATTTTGACATTAATTTGCCAACAGGTAAATTGGATACACGAGACGCACAAAAACTCGTGTCTGGCAACATAGCGAAGACGTAATAATAAAGTAACACAACAGTACAATGATGAGTCACGCATGGCGTGATGGGTCGAGGAAACGTTTGTCACGAAAACATTAAAATACTATAACAAACACCCACATAATGTGCATCAACATAGTAAAGGCAAATCAAAATTCCAATAACCTTAGTCATTTATTAAAACTCATAAGCATTGAACAACTTATTATAAAACATCTTTGAAAACTCTAAACGACTCTACATTACAAGTTTATCAAGTAAGGAGTAAAATTATTCGCATTACAAATGACACGATATACGGATATTATTTCTTACGTCTACAACGCTTTGTGTGCAATTTTCCAAACAATTGAACACAATAGTAATGTTGCTGAAATGTAACTATTGTTTATAAATATTCGTTATCTTGGCAGTGATTCAGGTGTAAAGTAACTCCCGTTTGTTTACATCTTCGCTCGTTACGTTTTTGATGATATGGACATAACTAGTAATAACTACACCATGTGGGAACTAATAAAGGATGTACACATTAAGTAGAACTAGCAATTCTAGGACATATAGTGGGCAGACTGCTTTATTCCGACATTAAGAAAATTTCATTGACGTGGGCGCTTGAATAGTCTATATTGGGAATTTTACGACTTATACAAGTTTAATTTCGAACTCTACAAATACAATAAAATTTTATTAGGAGTACTTTGATAACTTCACTTTGTTTTATTGAACAGCAAATAGATCGGTAGAGTATTTAAACGTACATTATGTAGAGTCAACATCAGTGCAGCTGCTGAAAGGGTACACGAACCAATCAATAAATTCAATAGCAGTCGGCCATTGGAATGTTGCACAAATAAAAAACCACGTGGTGTACACGAATTGTTCCGCTCCGTTTAGCGCTTGTATGCTGTTGCCAAGCGGACGCGTGGACACGTGATGTTTTCCGAACGAGCCCAAACCAAGATGGCCGCCGGCACCAAAGCCGCCATTCGCTTTCCCACGTCGCGCACCACCACTTCGCACGCTTCATTCTCGTTTCTTTTCTATTGTGCATAGCAATTCGCTATTGCATTTTTGCGCTAACTTCGTTTTGACGATTGCGTCTTTATTAGCTATGTTACCGTTAATGTTTATTTTGAAATAAAATGCTACGTCGTTATTTTGAAACATACGATTTACGGCGAGCTTTACGAGCGAGAGGTTCTCCTGTAAGCACGTAGCGAACGTTAACATACACGTGGCATCTCGGGTTCGAGCCATTAGCTAACATGTGTTAACAACGTAACCGTGAGCATGACAGATGTGGGTAACAACACTTATGAGACAAAGAATGACTGGACGACATGTGTTTTTTACAAATACTAATGACTAATTAGAATTGCTGAATAGTGCCCGTTGATTGAAATATGATTAATTGCTACTTCATTTTGCACTATCTCTGTCCGTGTGTTTGACTACTTGTATCAATATTTGTCATTCAAATTGTGTTCGAACAATAAAATATATTCAATTATTTTAACCTACATTCGAGGTGACTTGTACTGTTCTTATCTAAGCGTCATTTAATTTGCATTCTTTATTATCTATGCATTGTTCTTCAAGTCATTAATACGGGGTTCTTCACATTGTTCTCGGTTCGCACGGCGTGATGTCATGCTCGTTGTTCTCAGAACATCGACTTAACACTTTTTTCGCTCTTTGTAGAAACAGATTTAACTTTTTATGAGCTACACTACGCTTAATCTAATATTGACAAATGCGATGCCTCGAAACGAGGCCATTGCCTTCGACGCAGCGCAATTATCGAACATAAAGGACACCGGTGAACGGAAATAACTGGAATAGATTAACCACTTGAATTATTTAAAGGTATTTAAAAGCATTTTATAAACCTAAGTTTAGATTTTATACCAGAATCGAAAGGTTACTCAGTTACTAAAAAAAATAGCCACGTGTAAGCATACAGGATCTATTGTATTCGCCTAATTGAACAATTAATTATTGTAGTAACATATTTTAAATACATGATTACAATAGCACATTCAAGTTTCACTTCCACCGAGCGATGAATTAAACATTGCTGAACACATTTATATTGACAACAAGTTTAATTGTTGGTCTATTAAACATTTAAATGTAGTTTAGTGGTACGTAACGTTTCAGTAGTGTGCAGAGTAAGAAGAATCGGTTAGATATTTGCCGAGGATGTGTGTCACGGCTAAAACTCGCGCGCGTGTGTGGTGTTCAAGCATTTCATACATATTCAAGCGGCGCCGGACTGCGATCATAGTCACTCGCCATTGGCCCGCAAAACTAGCTGAATACTAAGCGAACGCCTTTGCAAGATCTGCATTGAAATTATATTCGATTTTGGTTTCCTGTAGCACGATCGGGCACGGACAGGAAGCCATCAAATTTACACATTACTCTATTGAAGTTTAATACATGCTTCAGTACCTATTGCTATTTTTATACATGATTATTTTGTAAATATTCCGTAATCCATGTTTTTACAGGTTATTATTCAACAACCAACAACATTGTTTATAAGAGGCATGGCATGGAATTGACCCACTTGCTTCAGATAAGAGTTATCAAGTTGTTGAGTGTGATGTATTAGTTGTGCAATTTCGTTATCGTGTATTTATTGCTTGATTGATAACATTGTTGATTTTTCAAGTTCATCAATATCCTTTGTTCTTATTCAGAGCACTGTAAACACTCGTTACTGTTCCGATATTTGTTTAGTATTCAATATGATTGTTTGCACAAACAATGACGCACTCCCTTCGTGTCTTGTAATCGTAGCACTATTTATATTTGTGTGTTTGCTAATTTAGCTAATGAACTTGTTTTCTTTTTAATTGATTCTAAATGCCACTTGCCAATTCCACACTAGACATATGTATTAATTCCCTCTGTACATTTATATAAACACTTAAAACATAAAACACAAATAGGTTTAACCTATTTACACAGGTATAAGACATCTGATAAGTTCAGTTCATTAACATCTTTAACGTGTTATTTAGGAACGAAGCATTTAAGTGTAATTTAATTCCAAGTTATTCAGCGAGCAAGACAAACTGCCGCGCTTGTTCGGTCAAGGTGACCTTCCTCGGTCCAATCACATCGCAACTTAACGGCTCCCTATTCAATGTAAATTTTGCGAGACCTTGTTCACGATTCGTAAGCTCTAAATTCATACGAAGTCACAACTAGTGAATTTTAGAATCTTTGACGGTGGTATGCATCAAATAAATTATTAGCACATTTTGAAATGCACGAGCACCGGTTTCTTTAAATAACAAAAGAAAGAGGAACACGTGCTGCGCGCCGTCCGCCATTTTGCAATATAAATAGCAAGATGGCGGCGGGCCGTCGGTTGGCGAAAGTACTCGGTAATTATAAGCGGCGCGGCGCGGCGGGTAGGCGAGCTGAAACGCGAGGATCTATGGCCGGCCGATGCACGCAATGCTTAGCTTGATTTATATCGCTCTCTTGTTTCCATTCGAGCGATTGTTCTCGGCTTTATGCGCTCGAGACTCGCAATTCTGGTAGTATTGTTTCCGACGACCATGGGAACCGAGCTCGCGTGGGTTCTCAATGACCTTTATTGCTTATGCGACTCTTTGCTAAATGAATTTTGTTTACAGTTCAAGTTCACAATATTTATTGGTAATACGATCATTTGGGTATTTGTTTAAAGCAAGAACAAGTTTTAAATGTAAATGAAAACGTGTTGTGTATCTACTTTTCCCTAATTCTTCTGTATCAGTCATGAAAATTTAATGCATCAATGACGCAAATTGATCAAATTATTCAATCAACAACCGGGAAGATAATAACATACTTAGATATTGAATAAATTCCCTCCACCTTGATCTGCTTCCATTTATAGTCGGTATTGTGTTTATACAATAGGTAAAGCGTTTATAAAAACATTAGACACACAAGTGTGAAATTTTAGAGCTATGACAAAGGAAAATCCATTACGAATATGAGAAATATATAGGTACAAAAAATATTGTATATAATTCGTTAATAGTGTTAGCTCCGTTTTATATGGGACTTTTTAAAATCATTGTAGTTCTGTTGGTTTGATTGATAGGTAGATACGGTTAGAGTTGCATATTCAAGTAGTGCCATCTTCTCAATTATACTTTGTAATAGGCCCTTGATCAGCTACTTAAAAGGCAAAATTATTTGCGTCATACTGTCTGTCATTTAAATTGTATAATACCCGTGAATAACGGCGGGAATAAATGTTGATGAATGATGATGTCGGTACATTAGTGGCCTCGATATATCCCACTTAAACATACGAAGACACGTCGCTGTATAAAGTGTTAGACGCTCAATGTGATTTGAATGCCAACACGTATACATTGTATAGTAAACATTTCTCGATCGATTGTTACGAAGCGATAACATAACATAATGTTGGCAAACAATTGAGCGGAGGCTGGGTGCAAGCTCCGGCTACTGACGCGTCTCGCCTCGCAAATAGCTCCATGAGTTATTAGCCTCCACGAAACGCCAACATTCTCCCGTTAATCAATATTTAATGCCCCATTTCCGTTTGAAGACTAATCCAATTTACAAAACTTTCATTACAACGAAAGCTGGATTTTCAATTTTAGAAGCAAGGTAATAATAATCCTGTGATTTCCATTATTTCCGTTACGTAGACGTGATTATAATCTTTATTACTACTTATTATCAAATTCTTCGTTGAATTTTGTATAAAATAGAAAATATTCATCGATGGTTATTGGAGGTCTTTTGAATAATCAAGTCAATTCTATTTGCATACTGGCCGATCAACATTTATTGGTATCTAAAATGGCTGCATATTACTAGATAACAGCAATCGAGTCTACGTTGAATTTACGACTTGATTGCGACAGCCACACATGGTATAAATGTTACTGTACAAATTTATTGGAATTCATGGCCAGCTAGTTATTATCGGTGTACAAATAAGTGCTGATAGTGTAGTCAGAGTGGGCGGCCTACAATAATGTAATGGATCGTAACGTTTACGACGCATGCACATCACTATTCAATGTAAAGTGACCTCATTTCCAATGTTTTTTATTCATCTCCAATG
Organism: Autographa gamma; assembly: GCA_905146925.1. Classification (NCBI taxonomy): domain Eukaryota; kingdom Metazoa; phylum Arthropoda; class Insecta; order Lepidoptera; family Noctuidae; genus Autographa; species Autographa gamma. The sequence continues at coordinate 8,740,765 of LR989858.1, forward strand.
CCCAGTTGTGACTTAATGTTTTTATTTATCGCACGAAGGAAGCCTACGTCACGGTCTCTGTACAATCGATTAAGGTTTTGCTCTATTTTTTAGGTTTGTTTAAATCAAACTGAATTCGACGCATTTGCAATGGCTTCCTTTTTCAAGCGACCGCCCGTGAAGGTTCGACTCTAACCCGGAAAATAAAAACTGCTTTTCAATGTGAGCCATGACAGCATTGCCAGCTCAACACAAAACAAACAAAAAATATAAAAAAGCCGGTTGCTGGGGATTGCTTTTTATCGAGTTTCATTCACAATGAACGTTTTGGTAATCAGTTTAAAATAGAACACATGTCATTATTCTACTTTGTTACATACTAGTGATTCTGTTTATTACTTACTTACTCTTCAGATAATATTTCAGAGCTTACATCTTTGAAAGTAAATTACCTTTTTCTCCAAAATAATGAATAAATCAAGTTGTTATTTTCGTTCCGAAGAATGTTATTAGTATATTCCGTGCTCAACGATATATTGAGGAGTCTGCGCGATCAATAAGATTTATAAACAAGTTTCCATTCAAGTTAATTACAATGACGATAAGACGGTGCATTGAACGACATGATTGATAATATAATACTCCTACTCGTAACACGATTGCATTTCAATTGCTATTGTTGTCGTAATGAATGTACTGACACGTATATACAACTACTACTGCAATTTTACGTAATTAGTTAATGTTTTTTTTTCTGAGGAACAATTACCATTTTCGCTGGTTTTTTGCTTGGAAGCACCTAGTGAGTGTTAGTCGTAACAAACAGATGCCAGCGCATTGTTTATTGCCGCTGGCATATTTCAGCAGACCGACGGAGGATCGCATGCCAACTCGTTTGACCTCATTCCCGAGACTAGTTCTGCGTAAACTCTCATATCGGGTTTATGAAAACATACCTATTTTAAGACTATATAAGCTCCAGACCGGTCCAACTTATTATTTGTTTGTATTACAGCTGGAACGTGTGCCAAGTGTGTGCGTGTTTTCAATGTTCGGCGTTACTCAGTCTGATTTACTATAAACATCTCGAGAGAAAGGCGTCGATGAGAGATAACGCGTTTTTCCCGACATCGATTCATTACACCATTCTCGTAACACAAAATGTAAAATATTTATACAGCAATACTCATACATTCCAGCAACCGATTCCGATTATGTTTGTTCTCGTAACGAGATATTTCAACATGTGCGGCCGGTTTCGTGGAGCATGCACCTACATATGTATTGTGGTTAATACTTCACATAAATTCAATGAGGTTCGTCCGGTAAGCGAGCCGTGCTGGCCGCGCTGGCCGTACTGGCCGGCGCGGTTCGCTCGGTTAGGCGACATCCGCTAACTACCCGGCAACCAGTTCTAACATCTTATCTCAATTAGAAAGTTAAACATTATCTGACACCACCGACGGTTGATCGATGAGGCTGAAATTGTTTTTCTAATACAATTAGATCAGCACTCGATGTGTTTTCCATTCAGATCGCTTTCAGTTAAGACATTACTCTGTAGTTTATAGCGCTGATAAGTTTATCGAGTAGAATTTATTTTGCATTTGATTGCGGAGTAAGAATAATGTTGTATTTATATCGTAATTTAAACGATACATTTTATGTTTTATGTTAGTCACGATGAATCACCTCGCAAGTGGTGTCGAGACCTAGTAATTATCTTGTTTCTTAGTAATGGTGCTAAACGGATGCTGTTTAATGTAACAAACATAACATGTGCTGGATGAATTGCAAACATTAATGAGTCGGTCTAAATATAGTTACACCACACGTTATGAAAACATATATAAGGAGCTTTTTATGGTTTGATTGTAGAGTCGTTTAAGATTTTATGATTTTATAATTGCTCCAAGTACAACCCTTTCAACTATCAACATAAAAACAAAAGAAAATTTCACAGCATCTACTTGTTCATTTAGCTGTTATAAATCGTGCGTAGTATAAAGCACGAGGTTTATCGGGCAACGAACGCCGAGTCCCCATTTCTCACGTTCAGACCAGTTGCAGACTGGTCGGCCTGCATGCCTGCCAAGAAAGGCTGCTGCGGTGCCTTAAAGGGAAAAACGGGGTTTTTTTGTTCGCAAGTATGCGCCCGCCATTACCATTAGCCCGTGCGTGCGGTTCAAATAATGATTAGATTTAGCCTCGCAATCTTAAGTTAGGCTGACGATGCACTGAGTAATTTAGAACAACTGAGAATGTAGATGATCACAAACTGCCTCGGATAAGCGTATGTAAGTATAAGAAACGACAATTTTTATGTAGGATTCCTTTTTTCTTGATTTGTGGAAACTTATTAAATGTAGAGACGCCTTCATCAAGCTATTTAAAGGCTTCCAGTTAAATTATTCATCGAACTTAATAAATCATTTCATATTTTATATTCTACCTACCCAGTGCATCGTCGACCTTAGCAAATTATTTCGGCCAAACGATGTTTTTTGTCTGACAGCAAGACGTGGTTATTCGCTCCTGAGTGCTTCTGAAAATATGCGTAAAAAGTAGACGCTATTAAAATAAATAGCTGTTCATTCTGAAGAAGCCTTCCAATTATTTCAACTTGATATTTTGGGTCTCATATTCTCGGAAACAAACATGTAAACATACGTTTGAAAGCTCTTTTCTATTACCAGTAACGTAATCCCCAATCGTCGTATAAAGCCTTGTTTACTACTGTGTAACATAGTTTAATTTAATACAATCCACGTTTCGGATTAGCGTTTAGAAGGGCTGATCCGATAGATAACCAATAACAATTTATATACTAAAGATAACTTTGCGACAACTAGTTATGATTAATTTATTAACTTTATCTATTTCCCATTTAGCCACCTGTCCACTTCACTAGTTGTTTATAGACTGGTTTATTAAGCTATTCCAAATCTATTTCTCTAAAGTAATAAAACTCTTAACAGCAACTCTATCTATGTTTCTAAATCGAGTCCACCTATTAAATAAACAAATTACACTCACGCTTCGTCACATAAAGAAGCAACGATACAATACAGCCAGCTGTGAACATAACATTATATTAATAACATTCACATCGAAATAACATTTGAGTGTAGCAGGACAAAAACCTCCTAAATCTATGTAATTATGGCCGACATAGGTGTATTTCACTACAATTGACAGGTGATTATGCTAAACAGCCAACCGCGCCGGCATGCCATTAACTGGATAATGTTTTCTATTGCATAACTTATAAACAGGTTCCAATAAAATGTCAGACGAGTCATGCGAGCATTAAACACAGCTGTTTCTTCTACACCCACGCTACAATTATGGATGTAGGTTTATTTTTGATTAATTGGTTGCAGACTTGTACGGTACAGTTTCTTTATATGGACTTGATGAAAGGGAATTTACGTGAAATCCATTAGGGTTTTTTGTTATGATTTGCTAATTGAATCGATATATCACGGGTAATTATCAATAAACATGCCTTTAATGGGGCTAAGATTAGAAAGTTTTTGTATTAAGGTTGTATATGAGAGTCGTGTGTATGTGTTGGGTATTAGGCGTCGCCACGTCGCCGTGTCGTCGCCGTATGAGTCCGCGGTTAGTGAACTGGCAGCTGCTAGCGGCGGCCATGCGGGCAACAGAAACATGAGAGAGTGCCATTCGCCCACCTGCCTTATTCCCAACCCTTGTCTGATTTGACCAGACGTTCTCCACATTAACATACCATTAATTATTTCGGATATTGCAGATTATCGCAACATTGAATGACGTATCAAATAAACCTGCACGTCATGTCATGCGAATTTCTTTTCCATTAAATAACTCAAGTTATTCAAAACGTTTTCTTTTTGTATAATTCCAAGAACACATGATAGCTAACTTAAATCGTTGTATAACTAAAGACCATATTAGGTAATAACGAACTCTTGTACAAATACCGGAGTAGTATTTTTTTATATTTAAGTGCCTTAAAAGATGTTTGTTTCGCATACCTCTTACTCACCGCGACGGGCTGTCGAAACCGGTCCTTGTCTGCTGCCATTCTTGAAGAAGTTATAAATATTCAGCAGATAAATACATTTGACCTTTGAATCGAAAAACAAATACAATGACACTGCAAATTAATTAAAGCTGACGAAATATTAAGGAAAGGTATTATATGACAATAATTCTTGACCTCGAGAACAAAAAATACGTTTTCAAAGTAAGTTTCAAGTATTATTGAACCTGTTGTTGCTATAGGTTTAATTTTAGACTTAATTGATATTTTGGTAATTAAGACTTAAGAACGTATTGTAGCGAAAGTTGATAGCAATCAAAATGAATTTCCAACGTATTGATAACTGGTGCCAAGTACACTATAGTCTTGAACATAAATAAGTAAATGTCGACTTTATAGCTATACGTGCATATACTGTTAAGTTAATAACCTCTCTCGAGCAAAAAGGTTCCGTTTAACAGTAATTTAAAGTTTTTATCACACAACCCAGCACATACATTGTAATTTTATCTAACTACTTAATGCGAAATCGTAAACTTGTCAACGGGTATGTCGTAACTTGCTTTTTGTATTTTATTTAATAATTTCGTAAAACTTTATAACAGTATTATTCATCGATTCGACAACAATCGTTCAAGTTTCTTTATGTAAATTTAATAGGTATCGAATATATGAATTGTAAAAAATAACGTGTTTTGATACAAAACACGTTTATTTCCTATGAATAGATTCACTATTTTTCCGTGGGTTTTAGGCTCATAAATATTATATATCTTATCGGCCTCTTTAGGCGACTTCTGCTGAAATATGTTACTAAAAATATACTATGAAAATATCGGTGTTTATTTTGTAGTGTCGATAAAATACGGATAAACATATACTTGTTTATGATGAATTCTATATGACGGAAAGAAAGTTCTTATTTTATTTATCTTAAAGAGTTTCTTCAACTTGTCAAGGATATTATGGCCTTTAAATCATATAAGATTATTATTTTATGAAGAAACTTACCCCTAACCATTGGACTTGTAAATTATTCATTGTATTTCAGCAAGAAAGTTTAATTAATATTGTGTATCTTTTGTTTCAGGTTCATCACCAGAACGCGATACCGCCGAAATTAACAATAAAGGTACATACAACAACAATGTTAACATTTCCATTACTATTCATGAAAACATTTATTCAATAGCTCATATCGATCAGTCAGTGTTTGCCTGTTTTCAATACCAAATAACCGTACCTCTGCTTCCAAAACGCGTTTTTTTTTATTGAAAGCTGTAACTTAGGCTGATGGTACACCGCCATCCTTAAAATTGAATTACTTAAAAACTTATTCACCCAATTTATCTAGTGATCCACAAAATATGCCACCTGATGTCAAGATTGATAACTCTCATAAACTAAATAGCCGGTCGCGAAATCTGACAGTGACGAATTGATTATCAATATCGGAGTGACGTGCTAAGCTTAAAATGGATACTTACTAAGTAAATAAACGAGCTGTATAAATTGAAGGATACTAAATGACAAGATAAGTGTAAACACTTATCGTTGAAAAAACCGGATTCAACAAATTTGAAATTTTATACTGGCTCTTTTATTTTCGAAAATAACGAGAATTTGTAATCAAGTTTGTGTCGCATCAAGGCGTTTTATTTTTATTATCTCTCGGTCTGCCGCCACCTTCACGAGAATCATAAACGTGTTTACGTTAAAAAATCGAGATCACCATCCTTAATTTTACATTCAAATCTGTATCTTGGTTTGTCCAGGCCTCATCTGCGTATGCATGGAGTATTTATGCTCCACAACACGACTTTTAAAAGCCAGAGGTCACTCCGGACGACAAATACATTTGTTATTATCATTTCACAATCTGAATTTCAATTCGGCATCCGAGTAACGGGGTCACATCGTTTTCGATAGATATTTCTACATAATTCTTTATTCGTGCGTCCGTTTTGTATGATAAATAAGTGTACGCAGTACTCTTACTATTTCGAGCAATACAACGGTACGTTTCTAATTGTTATTTATGATATTCGAGTATCATTGAATGTGTGTGCACCGAGCAATGGTTCTCTTGTTTGAGTTTAAGGCTTATTAGTCGACTTTGTTATAGTGTAGGTTAAAACAACACGCTCGGTTTTCCCTTCGCCGCCACACACGCGGTGCCACCCTCGAGTTTATTTTCTTTTCTCCACGTTCGCCGCACCTTTTTGCGCTGGAAGGCACTAAAGAATGTACTCACAGGGTCACTCGAAACCGACCTGAAACTTTAGTTTGTTATGTTAAAGCCGACCTCAACTGTCGCTTATTCGTACCTTGTAACCATAATATCACGTATTTTCATTGAATGAGATTATTAAACGCCTACAGAGTTTAAGGTCCACTGTACAGTCTTGTATTATGAATTCTTGTTTTGTATCGGGACCACGATTTATTGTCTTAACTATGGCAGAGATCATAAAATATCCATTCAATTTAGTGTAGAGTCGGCGTCAATCATTCCACGAAATCGACTTGATAACTTATCGACTTGCGCTATAAATAAAAATAAATACTTTAGTGAACCGGTAAGAGCTCCGGTTAAGTAGGTGTGCGTCATCTTGAATCTGGTATAAAGATATATAATTAAATGAATATTCATAGCGTGCTCGGGCGGATCAATTTGTGGTGTTGCCAAGAACTGGCCTCTCAGTTTTTTGTCGGCCGTTATAACTTGGTACGCTGAGAGCGATTACAAGTTATTATAACCGCGTGTGTATCGTGAATATGATACTTATTATTTATAAACACCTGCTTTATACGAGTGTATGTAGGCGCGTTCATGCATCCGATAGACACGATTAATCAAAAACTGGTAATTAATTGGTATGGAGGCGTTTGTACCGTGTGATAGCTCGGTTATTTGATGACGCACAGAACTGTATCAACTATTAGTAATTAGTGATCACACGACATTATGTAGAATGTCAGAGCCAACTATGTGTAATTGTTTGCACGCCGTAATGACAGATACCGATGGATTGTGGCTCTACCGTGGTACATTCACAATGAATGTAGTACGGCCATACAATGTAACGCGTTACAGTTTAAAACTGTGTTACATGGTACCTTTCGAAAACTTTACCTGCTAATGACATTTGAGAATAATGGAACATTAGTAAAAGTATTTCAAAATTCCTGCCGCTACTGAGGTATTATACAAAATATATTTATAACACATGTTATGCCATATTACGTAATGATACGCATTGAGACAATTAGTGTTCGTTAAAAAAACAAAACACGACTAAAGAGTTCTTAAGTATTTTTAATAGTGCCCCGTGGATCTCGCCTGACATTGACGGCCTCACAATTAATTGATCGCATATAAAGATTGACAGCGAACAAAGAGATATTCGAAGATACGAACAGAGCCGAACAATGCCGAGGAGGTCAACCGAACCAGTCGAACGAGTATTTCGTGTAGTATGCACCAGTAAGAAAGTCGCCGGTGAAAGTACGAGACCGACTCTAATTCGCCCGACTCAATTATTAAATGAGTTTCATAACATGATTCGTAACTAAACCGGTTCCTTTAGTTCTGACTTACAAGGTAATCTTTTATTATTATTGTAATTTAATGATCCAGGGAATAATAATAAAGGTAAAGTATGCGAGATTTGTAAAGCGAACCTGTCCCTTTTGTTGGAGCCGGGACGAGGGTCCGGGCTAGGGGTCGCCTATTATGTACTTGAATAGATTCGGGATCTCCTTTCCAACCGTTACTGTTATTCTTGAGTTACCTGTTTGACTGATGGGATGCTTTAGATACGAATTTAATGTCCTTGATTTTTTTCTTTATACCCCTTTTATCAGAACAATAAGCTGAAACTAGTTGACCTTCTTAATAAATTAAAGTTTATCGCGTACAATAAACCTGCAGACGTCTAATGTCACTAAACCGGAATCAATATGGATAGAGTGGTTTCTAGTTTAGTTATTCTTGTTTTGTAGATGGATAAGTTGTTTCCGTTTTATTTAGCGAATATATGAATTTAAATTAACTACTATGCAAATACAAAAACATAGTTTGAAATGTTTAAATATTAACAAAACCGTTTTTGCGTTTCATTAAACTACTATCGTTGAGTAAACAATCCTTCGCCATATTTCCTACTTTGATTAAATCCAGTGCATTAACCGATTTAAGCCAATTATAAATATGTATTCATTTTTGCTAAAGATAAGCTTGTCACAGTTCTCACTATAATTAGTCTCGTTAAATATATTCGCGACTCGTTCAAAATATCGTGAGTTTTTAACACTAACTAGACGTTAATGAGCCTTCAAAATGTAGGGTATAATGACGTCATTTAAATTATTTCGCCCGCATGCGTGTTTATGTCGTGGCGTGCGATAGTCGCGTTTCCAGTGCGACGCCCGCTCGACCGCCGCGCGCCGACCGGTTGCACTTAACATGCAATTTTGCACGACTTTCTATCGCACTCCGGACCTCAACCGAGCTTTGACGCACATATCAAATTAACTCGTTAACGAATTACATACCGAACGCGCACCTAACAACTATGTAAATGTTCTGAATTCAACTGACAACCGCTTTTAGTAACACGTTCAATGTAAAAGATAATGGGAAATTAAGTAGAATACACAGTTTATTTATTATTTGCGGTTGCGTTCACGGAACATCCGTTTGTCATTTGTTCATGGGGAAAATATTGTGCTCGGGAACTAACGTGGTAAACAGATACGACGTACATGAATAGACAATTGAAACAAAAGAACAAAGTATATGATATCGAGCATGTGAGATGTTACTGAATAATGATTGTATGATAATGCCTCGTTGTGAGTCAAATTGAATATTAACGAGACACAAGGGGAAAACACGAACCATAGGTGTATTCATGTGACGGACTCTTATGCCATTGCTTATAATACTTTACTAAAGAATAATTCTTTCGTTGAAAACACAATTAATGTGCTCCGATCGTTAAATTTTATTAGTTTTAACACTAAATGTTACTTAAACAGCGGCAACTGTCCACATAACGATGAAACTTTCAATTAACATCTTTAATTATTGGTAGTAATTGTTGTGACCTTTAGATCGAACGCTTGACCAAACTTTCCGTGGTGTCGAGGCATACTTAAGATTTCGAAGTAATTGCTCTTTCATGAGGTGCAGCAATGCAGTTGTCAGGGTCGAAGGCAATGCGCCACCTGCATCACAACCGGTGGAACAAGTTCCAAACGCCGCGCCGTCAGTCTAGTGCTGCTTGCTTATGAAACGTTTATTTATCGACGCCATGATTTTATTTTACCGCTTGCGTAATAATTAACACGCCACGTTTGTGAGTGGCATCGCCACCGCGTTGATTCCCGTAATGAGACCCCGAGAACCTCGGATCGACGTTTTATTCAACTTTAATGATACATATATCATTTTTAAATTACAGAGTAAAGTGGCAGTAAAACCGGGTCTAGTTACGGCTACTTTATTACGGGCCCACATCATACCGACTCGTTTAATGTTGTTGATAGAGACTAGTTGAGTTATAGCATGAAGCTTGTATCTAATTGTATGTAGATGAAATAGAAAGCCAGAATAATAATATGAAGACTCAAAAAAGGTCGTAAAGCAATAATAATTTTATGTTCATTTCTTCCGAATGCCAGGTGAACATGAATGGGACAAAGCATTGACTTCAATTTGCGACATTTCAAACCAAAAATCAACGAGCAGTTTTCAGGTAAATTCCGCAACAATAGGGGATGATTGACGTGTTTTTGCCGATTCACAGTCTAGTGATTTCTCAATTCTTTGTTCCTATGCGACAAAAGAGAAAGTAATTTCCGCGACTATCAATAAAACTTATATTGTGACGAATTCGATAAAAGATTGAGTAGCTATTAAATCGATTAGGAGTATTGATAAACATCAGACGTAGATTTCGTCCCCGAATGTGGAAGTTCGTGATGTAAGAATGACCCATCATCCGTGTATTGTGTGATACATAAACGTTCCGTATTAGGTTGGTCACGATAAAATCGAATTCAATGTATATCGTAGTCGGAGGCGGTCGGTCCAGTGCTCGTCACGATCCGTGCGCCGGAGTGTAGGCAGCTGCTTTCTCCTAACGGGATTTACCTCTCCCCGCTCCCCCCTAGCCACTGCCGGCTGCGCAGACGCCGATTACGATTACGACATTCATTTTGAATTTTATTAACTGCGGAATCACGATGATGATAATGTTAGATGTTACACGTTGTGAAATAATGCGCGCTACAAATATTTGTTAACCTTTATTAACTTGAAACCGTTCTCGGCGTTCGTTGTCGTTTTTCCCTTTTACTGCATTACGACACTTATTGATTTCTATTTTTACTTCAGCACCGTATTTGGAGCTATAAACTTTTATTTAATAAATGTTTCCGTCGGTATCGACAGTTGTTCTTAATTGTACGAAACAACTAGTTACGTATGTAAACGCAGCGTTTTCTGTCATATAACTGCTGCCAAAATGTCGTAATGCGTTGTATAACCTTACATTATGTTAATTTGAGTACGCACTCGACACTTTGCACCTGGAGAGGTGTGGGGGTAGCAGGAACAGTCGTGAGCAGGCAAGTCCCTCCCCCCCACTCCCGGCTGCCCCGGAGGACTAGCAGTCAAAGGTTACGAGTCACGATCTTTGCTTCTCTGGCTTTAGCAATACCTGCAGGCATTCACATCTTATTGTATTCAACCAAACAAACTGACGTTTTATACTGTCAAACAAATTAGTTTGTACATTTTCTTTTTTACCATCACTTTTTGTTATTGAGTCACAGTGACTGAACACACTGATGGAGCTCCGGGAATTAAGGTCGCCTTTCTTATTTAATACAGACCACAGTTTTGTTTACAAATCAGTAATCACGAAATGCTTGCTCTCTTTTTGTTCAATAACTCTGTCAGAAACGATTTCTTGTGTGATAGTTTCGTTTATCATGTCCTAGTTTCGGTTGTTTAGGTGAATTTATTAGATCAGTATCAGTTTTAGGTGAAGAATTGTTTATTTACGTGTGAATATACACATCATTCTTGTGTGTTACACATGCGATATGTTTGCTAATTTGCTTTTAATTGGCCTTTGTGCGAACGCAGGCGAAATAATTAGACTCAGACTTAATTCACCTAAACATAAACAGGCATCGTCTACTATGATTCATACCCGACATAACTGTTGTAATTCTATCCACATGTATTCAAGTGCCACGTTTCTCTTCCCTCATCGAAACCCTGGCATTGATCCAAAATGTGTCGATCTTCCGAGAAATGCACCGATCCACTAGGGAGGCATTCAGCGCCAACTCGTTAATTATGCGTATCGACTATCATGTATTTGGGCTACGTCAACCGTGTTGACAAACGATCTTGATGTATTTTATAATTGCAACTCATTAACACAGCATATGGCTACTAATTTTGTAACACGATTCGAAAGCATAGCGAATGAAAGTCACCATCATAAGTTCGGCGAACACGTTCAAATTCTCATCACAAACGTCACGAACGTATTGATTTCCTTTCTAATAAAAAGGCATTGTCCGTTTGTAAGCTCGCGAGCACAAAGCGTGAAGACTACAAAAAGCTACTGCACAAAAAGGCTCGACCGTATCGGTGGTTGCGCGCACCGCTTGCATTATTTCACTATGAAACGGAACGCACATGTGAGGCAGATGTTTGGGGTTCTTTTTTCAAATGTATTATTATGGGTCCTCCGCCCTCGCCCCGCTGACGTACCCTCGGCACCCCGCGGCGCAGTCACTGACCCCTTTTTGTCGTTACAGACGGTATTTCATCAGTTTTTGACCTGCTTTTTAGTTATTTCGATATCCACTTGTTGCTGGTGTTAAAAAACTTAAGGCTTCTCGATTCCAAGGCGATTCTTTAGTCTATTTTGATACGAAACTTTGAATGTTTCATGATTACTTTACCAAGGAAACTCATAACTTTAGTTTTAGTTTAAAATTTAAAATTAAACTTTTCAAGTCTTTTGTAATTTATTACGTTCTTGGCAGGAGTTAATAATAGCTGCTATTGGTGTGCAGTGACTTGTTATAAATACAACTTCGCGTTGATCGAACACATGTTACGCCCTGTGGTTCTTACGAGGGTGATCACCCGGACATGTAGACAGGTTCCAAGGTTGTTACTGACATACAAACAGCTGTCTTTTATTTTGTGGAATGACACACTAATATGAAGCTATTTTCAGGTGACATTATTGGTGTCTCCAAACAAAAATATTTGGAACATCGCCGCGTGTAATAATTTTATTGCTAAATATAATAGTTTTCTACTTTGTATCTTTATATCATGTTAACCGTTTGTTGAATATTTTAACATATTTTTGATTACATAAAATATTCGAAATGTAAAGTCGAAACTTCAAAACAAGATAAATTGTTGACTATTTCTTACATATAACCCCTTGAATAGGTAGCAATCATGAATATTATAATGCTAAACAAAATCGTCCGCCATAAATAATGTATAGGATTATAAAAGACTCTAAACTACCAAGTTCAATGCTCCAGTAATCGTTTAGCGGAGCAATCAAGACCCGACTCAATAAACGCAAAATAGCCACTCGCTCGAGGCAAAAATGTCGAAATATTTACGAGATTCGAGACTTTTTGTTTCACTTCTATATTTAGCTACATAATGTGCGAAACTCGTCCAGAGGAATTCCGACTTTAACGTAGTTGTGTACATTACATTTTGTGTTGTCAGCGTGGGCGGTGGTTACTCTCAATTATCGGCAATGGAGTCGCGCGACCGACGGACCAAATCGTACGTTCCTCGTCAAACGTGTTTGCCGAAGCTATAAAGGAACTAGTAAAACTTGTATTGTGGTCTCAGCCTTTTTTTGCTCGTTTCAAGCATCTTTTTTTCTCAGCTATGATTTTGGGCAGGTTTGAACATTGACCATTGGATTTTGGAACGATTAAATCTATTTACTATATACCTACATACACAGTACAGATTTTATGGTCTTTTAAATACATGTTGTTTTGTATTCGATACGATGCCACGACCAATTAAATCGATCAATCTTTGCAATGTAAAGTTCAGAAAAGTCTAAACAAAAAGCTATTTCTTCTGCTTGTTTGTTCAGTATTTATCAATCGAAATTCTGTAACTAATACTCTGAATTAATTTGATGGAACGAACCGTCTACTTTGGAATTTCGTTCCGAGAACCTGTTAAAAGCTTTTTGATCTGACTAAAGGGTCTTCTCGCAGGTAGAATGGAATCTTCCAAGTTTTTGCCGTTTCATTGTCGAAAACGATACCGTATAATTTATACCTTTCTTTATTCTACGTAAATATATGAGTTCTGTGTCAGAATCCGGCTGCTTTATGTCGTTGTATTTAGTTTGCCTCTCCCACGATATAGTGATGTGCTGAAACCGGTTGGTTTATCGATACCGGGGCAGTCGTTTCGCTCGATTTCTTCTTCCGCGACAACGAACCGGACGGTAGACTCATTCATCAATTATTTATACTTCGCTTGGCTTTTAAAAGGGGGTATTTATACTGACAGCCCACTTGGCTTTACATCATAACTGTAATGCAAGTCAATTGAAGTATAACAACCACTGACCTTAGTCGATAGTGAAACGCAATGAGGCATCTGTAATTTGTTGGCTAATTACACAAATAACATCCGGCGATATTTGTCATGCTTAAAACAAAGTAGATGACTAAACCCACGCATGTAGGACACCATATGCTGAGGAAGGAAAATATTTGCATATTATGTTCAAGTAGATATATTTGAACGTTATTTCAATAACCGGCATAAATCATTAAACAGTATGCTAAGAATGTTTGCTAAATGCAAAACGGCTTCGCGAGTCGTGAGAATAACATGGAAATATTACTGTGAGGTAGGTACAGCAAACAAACGCGCCAGCCAATCTCTTTTGGCACAATGTTTACAAAATCTCGTGGAATTGAATCGAGTCTGCGCTAGTATTTGTAAACAGGCCGGCGGCGCACCGTGAACGGCGTGCGTGGCTCCTAAAATACTTCAAACAGGAATTGAACCCACGCCAACTGGTGTGCGTAGACGGCGGCTCGCGAGCCCCTCGTAAACTTTTCACTATACGACATCTCATTTTATTCCCGTTCATCTGTCTTTTATGTTCGTGTAATTTATAACAGACCGCCGACGACTGCGGCTGTGGTCAGCGATATCCTACTTGCGAATATTTAATCTCTGACTCCACTTAATACATCTATAATCTGCAGTCTGTCAGATACACATGAAATTAATAGTTCATATTTTTATGTTTTACTAACAGCTTTGAACATAAAATGTCAATTTTAATTGCGTTTTGCCCGGCCGTTTATTCTGCCACATATTTTCCATTGTATATAATAAATATGTAGATGTTGTATATCAAGATACAAACAGGTAAATCCGTTCGCTATTTGCATTGAGAGGTATTTATAGTCACGCGGGGCACGTTGGATTTACATCGTCTGTAATCTATTAACCTTGCCGGGATTCTCTGACTATCGACAATACGATGATACATAACACAACACTGTTTATATTCCACTCGTTAACACTTCAAAGCATGACGGGCTATGACAAGTATTAAAATATTTAATGTACTTCTAGCAAATTATATAATGAAGCTCGCTCGCTACACTTTGTTAATTTAATATTTGTCACGCTCTCGTCTAGACTGTATTCTTCAACAACAAAGGTGTTTTATAATTTCAATTCTGTTCGCTTGCTTACCTTCAAATACTCTTCATGTCTTTAAGAGGTCATGCTACCTGCCTACATATGACTGTGTATGATAAATTTTAAAGACTGCAATTGGCGGGCTATAATTAGTAACGATCATAAAATATGTAAATTATTTGTATGATTAAACGGTCTGTATATTCAGGAATATAAATATGTTACGTGATATTTGCTGTTTGAATTACTGGCCAGTTAAATGTACGCGGATGTAGCGTGCTCGCCATCGCACTTGCTCAATAACTCTCGTTTTATTTGCCTCCCGGGTGACCTATTTCAATCCAGCGATTATACGATACGTTGCAGTAGAATTAAATATTAGTTGAGTGGCGAACACATTTTGTTACATTTCAAACGTTCCTCAATGTAGGTCGCGTGTGTTCGCGTAGTTTTCACAGTTTACGTGTTTATCGAGTTAGATTGCTTTCTTGGCTTCGCGTGGTAAAGCTACGCCGCAGGATGCAACCTCATGCTAGAGTTTACTTTCAAAATATTCATATTATTACAAAACGCAGTCTACTTCTGTTACTATTAATAATATACATATAAACGTACGTGTCAACTTTCGTTTTATTCGTCAATATATCTGCTCACGCTTACGCGTATCATGTTGAAATTCTCAGTATTTTCTGCGAGTTTTTATAAATACAATGGCGAGCGGGTCTAAAATTAATGAAAAGCATTGCTAATGCATTGTTTCTGCGCGGTGTCGTGTAACCGGTTCTTGGTTCGTCACGCGTGTCGGCTTCGAGGAAACCAACAGTAAAGTTGTTTCCATTGGCATTCTTCGCACGCCCGCTATCGCTTGCCACAATGTCAGCGAGAATCCACGTAACTACACAACGAGAGACCATCTCCAGCTCTATTGTTCTAGCTTTGAACGCTCTCTTAACACCTCGTTGCCATGCGAGCAAAAACATTGCTCTATTTGGCACCATTGCTGATTGGCGTGGCAATCTTATGACGGTCACTTTCCTTTATTGCTTCATCCATTAAAACAGGTCTAATATTCATACGGAAACGTCTTCAAGGTTCCAAACCGAGCGCATCTGTGTCGGATCAATGCGTATAATTTATTTATTTGTACGGCGGATGTGAGCCTATTTACGTCCGAGCAACCCGAAAGAAGGTTATTCGCGTTTACACAACCGATGAACGTATACAAAGAAGAGTTAAATGAACGCTGCGGACATTAATCAACGTTGTCGGTAACCGTAACCGTCTCCGGGGGATTAGTCGGCGAGATATTCTATTCTTCGGTCGTAATTAATAGCTTTTGGCAAGTGAGCGTCGGCGGGCAGCGCAAATAGATATTCGTGACGAGACGTTGCACTTGCGTAATTAGATAATTAAAACACGCGATACGAAAACAATGTGGGTCTATAGGAAACGTTAGTAACACGTAACTGTATCCTCTGCGATGTGGCATGCATGCACATAATACGCGACCCACGCCGTGTAAAGCGGGCCAACGGCCTTTTGATGGGCTAAGTGTCTAGATGAAGATAGGCGTCGGCGATGCGCGGAGATGAACGACTGATCGCTGACGCCTCGCGCCGGCCAGAGCTAAGATGTCGACATCATATGAATAATGCTGGCTGACGGCTGGCGTGGGCCGACCGGCCAACACTGTTCGAGCTCAAGTTATTTATTTTCAACAAGTTATTTTGTACACGAAACTCTGGCTTAAGTGGCTCTCCTGCGTATGGTATTATAGCTATCGAGTCAAGAACCTCGACATTTAATTAGGCATGAGTTATGAACGCCCACGGTTGTTAAGGCAATGACTTCTGGCTTTTGATTCATTAACATGCAATTACACATTTCGTAGGCATATATTTTAGTAAATATCAGGTTGTTTTGCAACGTAAATACGAATTACTTCCTGCAGTACTTTCGTAACATGTTAAATGGTCAGGCTTATGTTTTCCCACATTTCCATGATTATTTTCAATTCTTAACGGTATCTAAACGGTACTAGTCGGTAATCTTGATCCCGGTTGACCGGATGTTAGTTAATTGCGATTAAAGCTTTCAGTCCGGTCCTAAAAAGGTTCCCAAAGGAAAATGGATCGTAAACAAGCTAATGCCTCAATACCTGCAGTTACAGCGAACGAGTCAGGGTTTTAATTACCATTTAATGGCTGCTTCATTAATTTTTCTGTTTGGTTAAATATTGATAAATTACTGCGTCAAGGACAGGTGTAATGTTAACTAATTAAAGATCAATTTAACTACGGGAAGTGGATACAAATTACCAGCAATATATAATTAACAAAACAGGACAGCTACATCGTTTTTTAAAAAGAAAGTTTTTATTAATACATATAAGCTAAAACTTGTATTATATTATTTCATTTTAAGCTTTAATATGTTTGACATTGCACAAAAGTCAAAGCCCAACATGACAAAGTCGAAATTCTGTCAAAAACAGTGTGATGAAACTCGACGTGGAAGTTGTGCGAAATCAGGTTTTATTTAGCGATTGTAATACAAATTAAAATATAATATTAGTCTTGGTTTCTCAAGACACCTTAATTTACCTCGATTTCTTTTCCTGTTACCAATCTGTCACCTGCCTTAAAATTTTAAGCGAATTAAAAGAACCGGTTTATTCCACTTATTGATAAAGTTGCCGTTCATGTATTATTTACTGATACATAAATTAAAACAACATGTTCATAAATAAAAACAGCTTATGTAAGTATTGTCAGCGTTGTGTCAAAATACAGCAATGTTTATGATTTTTTTGTTAAGTCAACGTAATACCTTGAAAATGTTATATCATCGATATTTTTACACGGGTTTTGTACTAAAAAGGTTGCGAACATTCTAATAATAATAAATCGGTAATGTATCAATCGCTATTAGAGGTTGACAGTGGGGGTAATAATAAATTGATTGATGATACATTTGGCAAATACTTAGCTTCAATTATGCTCCTTCTATAAATGATACATCTAAACTTTAATAAAATTATACACTACAGCTAGATATCATGTAGGAATTTGTCAGTTATTTCAGTTTTAATCACTTAGAGAAGTGGTAAGGCTTAGGGAAGTGAGGGTGATTATATAAAGTAGATGGGCGACATCTTTACTGATATTACAGGAAAACCGGATTCTCAGACACGGACACAGTATTCGCTATAAGTACAGCAATCAAGACTTAAGTACACATCGTAATAAATCGAACCCATCAGTGGAATTATCTTTTTATAATGTCTCTGATTTATATCTTTGCCTTTTTGTTGCTGGTTACGTAGTTTTTGTTGATTAACTTTCTCTTGAATTCAGTCCAGTTTTTGTTAATCTAGAATGAAATGAATATTTATGATTGGACTAGAAACTCATCCCATATCAATCTAAGACATAATTTTGTCATGTTTGTTTACAGCATAGTTCGGTGTCTTCATTACGATGTCTCTACATTTAAACAATTCATCGATAACGACATAGTTGCCTCGTATAATTTAAATAATGTATTGTAATTTATTTACCTACTGCTTGTTCAAGGAAGGAAACTCATTTATTTACACAACAACCCAGATTCAATTACTTTGTTTTACCTAACGTTTACTATCCTTGTTGCATGCATATACAGTTGTCAGTAAACAATTTATATTCATGTAGGTGTAATTGATTCGTGTTATTTATGTATTGCAATTATTAGAATTGATCGCATTATGTCTACAAAGATTTGAGTAACACCTTTTATCAAAATCATTCATCCAATTAGGTTAATTTAAACAACACAGATAAACATAAATTTTTAAGTAGATTCTGGAACTAGAGCCGAAAATCGAGTATTTATAACATTAACTTAAAATATTTTGAAATGTATTTCAATGGGTAACAGAAGCACATTACACGTAATGTTTGATTGAAGGGAAATCAAGCAACAACTCTTACATAACCAATTCACGAGTGGAAAGTATTACGAATCAATTGATTTCACACATGTGTAAATACTTCTACTTATTGTTGATTGTCAATAGAAATTCACGAGCGTTCAAATGCCACGAGGTCGCCAGTCGGCTCGCATCATCGTTCAACACATTGTTAGTTAGGCATTCACACAATCGTGTTGGTAAACTATCGTATTGAACTCCAATACCTGTCCATTTACATCGCCCCAAGGTTGATTACTTAACAAGCCTTCGAGTCTCGCTATTTTCGACAGGTTTAAAGTACTCGATAATTTTTGTTAATTGTATTTCAAACCTGTTTTTGCACTTGCCGAAATATAAATATGCAATGTGCACTGTTCATGTCTTACAGCAACTCTTTTTGTTTAGACTTACGTAGATTTAAAACATACAGAGATAAGATAGCTGTGCAAATAAGTTACTTGCTGTAATGTAATTACGACTGCAAACAAACCGCCTCTATTTAGGAGCGCACGTAACAAAGACTAATAAGTTTTGGTAAACTAACCAAGTGAAGATTATTTATATGGAGGTCGAGAAAGTAAAGGCTGAACGTCCACTAGTGAATAACAATCTGTTTGGGCTTGTCACGTCGGTTGCGCAACAAATCGTCTACGGATGATTATGGAGAGCGGACGTCACGCGCCGTGACTCCACGTTTAAAAACAATGACAAACTTAACAGGGCCTACTAAGCTCGTCTGTCGCTAAGCAAAAAGAAACGACTTATCGAACTGTCAAAGGCCTCGGCTAGCTGGTTACGAGCCGGCCATTTGAATAAATTTGAAGAATAAAGCGCAAACAACGAAGTCATCGAAACGTGAAAACGAAACTATCACATCACGCTCGTAATTGGCTACTGTACGGTTAAAGGAATGCTATTATGCTACTCACTTATCGCCGCCACGTCTGGCCTACATAAAACGTGTCGATTTTCGACCTGATAACGCTGGCCTTGCCGTTTTAACCGTACTGGCATTTAAATTGCATAAATCGAATTTAAACCGTGCAATTTATTCGATGCAACCGGTTCTCATGTAATTTAATTCACCAGTCGATTATCGCCGTCGTTAGCGGTGGAGAATGAGTCATTGTAAGTACAACACATGCTCTAGATATTAGTTTTCATAACGCATGTTGTCAATGTATCAAATTATGTACGAGTATCAAATGAGTCCGCGGAATGATGTCACTATTGCATACCGACATTGATCCGATTTCAGCTTTACCAAGAAAGTAAACAAGATTAAATAACAAAAAAGAAACTTAAATCGGAATGATCAGACGTCGCATAAGGTTCGTACGACGACAAAAACTCCATAAAACTCAGAGACTATGACGTGGGTCGAATTGTCTATTCGTAAAATAGAAATACAATATGGATGTAGGTCGTCGTGACATGATAATGGAATGTCCAAACGTGATGTTGACACGAAACTTCAACGCAATTCGGATATTTGTGCGAACAGAAGTGTGTTGTTATTTGATTAGTACCTACTTACAAACAGAGCTAGAACCGTAACACTGGCACTCTCTTTATGTATAGTTGTATACCTGTAGCATAAAAGTATGAACAAAAGCTCTATTTGATAACGTCTCTATCTAACGAGCAAAACTGAAAGCAAAGGATAAATCGCTCACTTATAAGAATAATAATTGAAGTTCACCCTCGAAAATGTCTATTTCATATCTTACATCAATGTTTTCTTTTATACGTGAATAACGGGAGGGTGAGGAGGGCCGCCGAGGGTCTTTGTTCCCCGGGGCCCTCACCGGGAGAAGGGTTGACGTGACTCTTATAAACCTCCTACCTACGTATATTTAGAACAATTACGTACCTACTGCGCGTCAATTATGTTGAAATTGAACTTTGATTTATACGAATATTTTTATTCAGCTTATTTTACTTGACACGTAAACCAAAACGGTTAATGTCAGCTCTATCTTTTGTCTAAACAAATCTATCAAGCAGATTATCTATTGTAGATATTTTAAGAATGCTTTTAGAAACGAAGTCATAGCTACAAAAAACCTCATTCGGATTCTCAAGAATTGTTCAGTTTTATGATACACGTAATCACACTATGTATAGCAGGAAGTGTTGGGAAAACACAACTTAATCCCTAAGATAATTCTTGGAAACACCACCCAAATTCCTTTAAATATAGACAAAGGCTTTTTATGTTGTAATTGTAGTAATTAACTAATGAGCATCGTGGATTATGTACGACGATATTTTATACATATAATAATATGAATACATAAGTAGTCTTTTATTCATCTTTTTTTTCTTGCTTGCAAAGCTTACAAGTTACTAAATAAAAAGTCACCAAGATAAGGTAAAGATATTCTAAAATATATGAATGGAATCAGCTGCTAGGGGATGCAATGTGGGAATAAATAAAGTAAGGGTCGTTTTGTGAGAAGGCATGGGCGCTCGTTGCTTAGCAACCGAGCCCGGATGCCCGCCGTTATTAAAAGGGGCAAAAAAGCGAAAATATAAAGCTTTGTTCGAGGCTAAACTATTTTGAACCGTGTTTTCAAATAATCCGTAATTTGTTATTTCATATAAGCGTCTTGTTTCTAAGAATAGAGATTTAGATTACGGTCTGTAATTTAGCAAGATTATGTTATTTACCTATCTGTGTCATTCAAAAACTATGTTGTAATTACGGAAAATATGTTGTAACTTGTTATCATAAAATTAATTAACTAAATAAAGTACCTACTTATAGATAGAGAACTAAACAAATGGCCACATATTCTAGATACTGATTGACAAAGATTTGTGTTGTCTTATCTGACAAAGCCTATCAAAGTGCAGATCTGTAGCATAAAGTAAATGAAGGTAATCAATTAAGCCGTTGATAAAGCCTATTTATATCGCTACGATGATTTCATGCTCCGGTCTCTTTATCGCCATATCTATTAGATAAGTTGAACAAAACACCATTTATAAACGAGTTCCAAAGTACAAAGGTCGCACATTCTGGGGTCACACTTCGATAAATAGCGTCTTGTCATCATAAATAAAAGAATAACTAATCAAAGTTTTGCCCCTGGATTTACTTCGATTCTTGGGCAACAACGTAAACAACCCGCGGTTTGTGGGAGGCATTCCAACCTCCCCGTTTGCCCTCTTTCGTCCCCTCGGCTCCTCAATTGTGACATTTTCCTCTTGTCGCCCCCTCACAGTTCAATAATCTTTCTACGACATGAAATTTCGAAATTAAACGCCCTTTTCATAAAAATGTAAAGAAAAAGTCTTTTAATTTACATATTTCAAGTACCTATTATTGCTTTTTAAGTATTTTTTAAGTAGAGACATGTTTATTGAATCGTTTTTAATAGAATTTGACATGTTTCTGAACAATTTCATAAGTAAAACGATGATGTAATATTTTGATGGAGCATTGTGAAACATCTCCGTTTGCTGAAAAAGCTTCGTTTCGCGTAATATTTAAATTCGAAACTACGGTAACCAGGCTAAAAATAACATTTTATCAAGTTAATTTTAAACTTGTTTCGTTTACGTAAATAAATAATGACATACAAAGTCTCTTCAAACAAATTCTAACTAAATTACCTCGTTTCGCCGAAAATATCGTTAAAGGTTAACCAAAATATGAGCTGAAATTAAAATAAATCAAAAATACTTATTTAAGGGGAAAGCTTGTTGTGCAACTGTGCTCTATAGATTTGTGTGGAGCGTTTTAAACCGGCTTAGTACGAGCACATTCGCCAGGTAACCGATAACGGTCAATGTAACTCGTTGAAACATTTGTTGGCGGCGCGCCAGATCACCGAATGAGCTTCCAAGAAAGCCCGCGATAACCTGCACTAGTTAACCGTTAATGGCAGAGAGGGCTTAATGCGCTCCTTTGAATAAACCAGAGGCGCCCCTTTTCCGCCCTAGAGCAGGGGGATCGAGCAGAATGGGCAGTCCACCACCATCGTCCGCGACGTACGATAACTGACGCCATTATATTTTGCCTGTTATTGATATACCATACTGCTGTTACATAAGAAACCTTAACTACAGTTTATCATTGTGAAATCGCTCCACAGTAATTGCTAAGTAATGACGCGACTAAAATAATACACGCCATTATATAATGTGGATACAGATTATTACCTCTTTGTCATAGTAATAGGTTGCTATATCATTATTGACTTTTCATTCATACGTTCAAACAAACAAAGCGTCTGCGATTATTATTATCAATGGTATTTTCCACAGCCATTATTATAATAGCAAACTATACTAGATGTGTGATGTTTTGATATCTCTTGCATTACCGTATCGAGCTCAAGGAAGCGATTGTTATGTGTAGCGAAAAGTATAAAGCATCTCGGTAACAATGGAGTCATTGTGGGGTTTGATTAGTGAATTGAGGCGCAGGGGCGTCGTGGCAGCCGATCACGACTTTCTGATCTCACGCCAGCCAGGTTCCCAGCGCTTCGCTACAAATTGTTTGGACATTTTCAGTATGTGCAAAAAATAAATAAATGCATCCACCCTATTATCTGTTTGCACGATACACGCATGCCGAGATCAAACTACCAATATCTTTCTTCATTAATTTCTTTTCCGAATTTGAAAACTTAATTGTAGGATTTACTTTTGAGAATGCATGACTATCACGTCGAGATGTCTGAGAATTATCAGTGATGGTAGATATTTATTGAGCAGATATAAACAGGGAAAAGATAGAAGCAGATTATGAAGGGTTTGTCATATAGATAAAGTATACAATGTCATGCAGTCGTAAGTGTAGTGTTAACGCTGCACTATTCTTAGATAATGCGTCATAAAAAGTGTGTAATGTTCGTAACAATGGGTCGTTGGGTGTGCAGGAAGTGCGGCTGGAACCCGCAGCTGTCTGTACCCCACACTACTCACCTTCGACACACACGACCTGTAAGGAACACTCAATATATTTTCAACACATTTATCGCAATACATATGTTCCTTAAAACTATCAAAGGTGACAATAAAATACAAACTCCATAAAGACAGTTTTAAGTTATCGCAGTCTGCAGGTGTTGTCATTCCATTTATAGGGGCTATAAACTGCCAAATGGAAGTTATTTCTTGTTATCACGATGTTTTCCTTATTTACAGGATAAAACTTACTATAATTTAAATGACTTGATCTTTAGCATTATTTTCAGACTTGGGTTACGAAGTGACCTAAAGACTTATGTTTACCAATATCTTAATTAATGATGCAAATTGGATAAGAGTCAGAATTATTATATTAAGATGTTATACGAGCTATTATATTTTGTAGAGCTGATGTAACAAATATGAATTGCCACTTTTCTCAATTTAATTCATGTTTAACCTTTACGTCCGATTTCTTTTGATTTGCGAACGTCATAATCAAATTGTATAGGGCGTAAAAATCGTAAGACGCTCGTCAAGAAATATATAAATGGGCTCGTTTCTTTTGAGGTCGAACTTTGTATTTTCCAGTACAAACGCGATGTAATAATTCGTAGTTCACGGTTACGCATTATTCGCTTATGTGCACGTTAGCGTGTGTTAGCCCACACTTGCGGTCACCGAGCAGACGGACGGGCGCGGTATTTCATTTCACATTATTGCGAGTCGACGGCGGTAGACTTTCATCAGTAATGAGTACTCCGCCGTAGGGTAGGCCTCGACCGCAAATGTTTTCAACGTAGATTCAAGAGCTCGAATGGAAAAACACCTCCATAGACAGTGCTTACGAACACAGGACAATTGAATGTTATTACAATTTAGACTTGGAATATTATCATCCATCTTCCGCATCTATCAGTTGTGTAACCTGAACCACAAAGGGTATCGCTATCAATCAGAAGTTTCCGTGTTATATTCTTTAGTTCCACTGGTTAACCGCTAATTGTTGTGAAACGTCTCTATTAATGATGAGTCTTTGGTTCCGAGAGAAAATACTTTTGATTACGATTACACGGTACAATGGCTGTGCGTGAGAGTCAGACGCGTTGTATTGTGCCATTAAAATTATGTATTACACCGGTGCATGCTCTATTTAGCCAGCCGGCAACAATAGAGACTAATAATGATCATTCGGTATTAATTCAACGTTGCGTGCAGCAGTAAAGACTGTTTGCAATACTTATCGTATCATGATGGTTACGTGCGATCAATGAAGCGCAGCGGAAGCACAATGAGCTATATTTTTTATTGGAATTGGGATATTATTCGATCGGTGCGAGCGCGAAGTGTTCATCATAAGGTCGTATTAATATTCACGATGCGGCGCACCCGGGGCGGGCAGGCTTCACAAAATGGCTGCCGGAGGCGCGCGGCCCGACCGAGTCGTGACCGCCAGGAATCCACGCGCTCGTTCCGAACCCTCATCAATTATGCATGAATGCGGCCGAACGGCGATGTTTACTCTACATGAGACAACAATTTATTGCGTCGTGCGGTTTTTGACATCCGATCGGAGACCGGTCCAGCGATCTCGGCACCGCGATGACGAAATACTTACGATTTACGTCCGGCACTGATTTAATATGCTAATATATCATTCTCTGTGATTATAACGTACGCTTGATATATTATGTCTGCTATGTATAGTGGCGAGCAGGTACGGCACAAATCTGACAGATCTTGTTTGGCAACTTTCCCAATGACCTTTTCATTTATAATCATGTTGGTAGGTACCTACTCTCGGAACTTTACGTAAAAGTTGTTGTATCTGTTAATAAAGAAAACACTGTCTCTTATCAATTAATCATTTAAATGAATGAGCAAATAAACGTAAACAATACGGCACTTAATAAAAATACGAAGTAGGTACGTATACGAATTCTAAATACAGTCGTGTATAGTTTATAAAATGTGGTAGGTATGAGTATGACTGATTTATGAATCCATTACGCATCGTCGAATTAATTTATTCGTATTACTATTATAACTACGACTGTTCCGTACTCGGCAGCTGAACAAGCTATTGATAACGACTGAATAACTCATTGTTATTATCAAACGAGGCTCGTTATCTCTTACCAATACATTTATACTGAGCTTCTTCGAATAACCGCTTAGGAATTTTACCGTCGTTTTAAATCTCGGCCTAGCTGAGTAATACCATCCAGAAAGAGAAAGAATTCTCCTGTTTACATGAACTTACATAAAACCTTATTGAGTAGATCGTTGATATTTTAATAGGCACCTTGGTCGCACTTGTCTTGTAGTAGACAAAATTAATACTGATCGTGAAGTCATGGGTTATTCCCAGGTTGGATCGTTTTGGGTTTTTACTTCGGTAAACGTATTACTATTACCTACGTCCAATAATTGTATTAATTAATACGTAGACGGGGTAAGCTCAGTTGTTGTGAATATAACTAGTCTAGTTTTGAGTATAGGGTGAGTAAATAGTAAATGTGTGTACTTGCAAGTGGGCAGAGATTTCTGAGAATAAATGAAAAATATTTACTTCCTCGCAAAAAACGACGAGTTCGTTAGATAACGTTATCAATCACCGATATTTGTTTTTATCGCAGTAGATAGTAGATAGGTATACGAATTCCATTTAACTGCAGCTCTGTAAATACTGTTCAAGAGATAGACATAAATTGCTATATATGAAATCTATTTACGTCTATTAATCTTAATTAAATAACACGAAGGCAACATAGATAAGTTAATTATGTGTAAAATCTCGTTGAGAAGTCAACATAAAGCGTGTAAACAATGAGTACGAGCGTGGAAAACATTTTTATAACTTGTTTGAGTTTCTCAAGTCGAAACGAAACGAAACGAAGACCTATTGGAATTCTGAGAAGCTCACAAACGCTTTCAGTTATTTGTACAGGTCTTTGTACAAACAGCCGGCTTGTAACGGACCTGTTATCAGCGCCTGCAACCAGGCTATCGACTGCCGTGTTTGTATTTCGTTATCTACGAATTCCCGCCTCTCACTATGTCAGCTATCTAACCGCTAAAGTATCTGAGTACGCAAACTATTGTATGATAAAACACCTATTTTTAGGAGATTATCTAAAGTCGTGATGTTGCGCTATCCTACTATCTTGTACGTGATTGTGTGGTAGATACGGACACAGCTATCTCAATGACATTAACCACTTATCATTGTTATTTGGAACGCGAGACATTACTTACAAGTAGGTGGATACGAGTCACTTAATATGAGCTCGCTCCACTTGAATTATCGCCGCTTTTTTCATTGCTTTGTATATGTAAATTACAGAATATTAGTTATTCGCATGTAACTGCTAACTCGATTAGCACAAGGTCAATACGAGGTATGCGACCTCTTTGCTTGTTTTTACAAAAACTACCAAACAGGTTTTGTCTGCCAATTTACCTACGTATCCGCCTGCCCGCATGACGAGACACGATGATAAAAACAACTAATAATAACAACGCGATACAAATTGCATGATCTACTTAACAAAAAAGTAATTAGGTTTTTTAACTGTCTTCATGGTTGATTAAATAAAAAACACGCTTTAGATATTACCGGGAACTACATGCCATATGTTGTAAATATTAACAATACCTAATCTAAATGTGTTCTTTATCAAATAACAAAAATAGAACATGATTTAGATTATTTTTTCATGCAAATTCCTTTGGGTAAACATCAATTTTATTTATGTGACCTGCGAGCTGAACTCTTTGTGTTATTTATAAAAGCCAACATAGAACGTATAGCTTGTCACGGAATAGTTGGGAGTGTGCCAAATCGTTAGCGCGTTGTAAAATGTTTTCGGTATGTTGGTCAACGATCGCTATTTGTTTGTACCCATTATAACAATGCTTGTTCCTATAACGTAAAACTCACACGATAAACTGAATATTTTATGTAAGTAGTTGAATAATAAATAGTAAATCTTATTAGTTGCATAAACATTAAAGCACGGGATATAAATCATAACCTAGATTAGAACAGACCTAGTATTGATACTGATTACCTTGTTATACTTATTGTCTTCCTATTAACAACATCAGTATTTATTTATAAAGTATTATTCCGAATGTTGTTTATAATACCACCAACGTTTGTGACAAATATTTAGAGATCAAGCAAATAATGTTCTGTGTAGGTATTTTAATACGCTTACGCAAGCCACGTCGCCTTTGTTTTATCAAATTTGTGATGAAGTTAATTTTCTTGGAATGAATTTCATTTCCGTGTTTGTCATTGTTTGTTAAATTTCATTACTTACTTATTAACAAAGATATTTTTAGCTCATGCTTTACATTAACTCGTGTATTGTACCTAATTATGAATTTCCTTAATCTTATTTGAATTTAATAAGCTATATTCTTGTAGTTATTTACAATTTTAATGGTCATTCAAGTATCGGTATAATTAGTATCACTTTGACAGTTACTACGTACATAAATAACTATGAACAAATAGTATTTTTTTGTGTGAGGTTCTAAGTGTTTACATCTGTTTGATTATGTAAAGCGAGCGTCGTGATTAGCGACATCTGCCCTTCCTGTCGTATAATATGGGTTCGTGGGGTCTGCGCGGATCGCGGCTGGAGACAGGACGGGTGCACATGAGCGTCAGGTGCGCGCTTCGTGCTGAGGGGCCGCCGCCGGCTCCCCAGCGCACCCCGATACGTCCTCACACCCGCGCCGCGCCGTTCACTTGTTGCTACGTTGGTAGTGGTACGACGCTGTGCTACACTACGTCGCCGTCGCTAGATTGCCGCCGCCCCGCGCCCCCTTTCCTCCGGACACTACTTCCCTTCCCCGCATTTCAGTTCTTTGTGCGCCACTGAGGCTTTAGCACGTCTGTGCTGCGCCACATAACGTTCGCAACGAATCATTTGACATAGTCGTGAATTGTACATAATTTATTATTACGTATATAGCCATTTGGAATTTGTGAGTGTGTGCTGGTGGATCTTACGATATATTGACATCGATTAAGTCCAGCTTTGGAAGGATTTCGAGCTGATTGGAATTCATAACAGGAGGATTTTACTGTGAAAAATCTGTGATAGTGACTTAGGTCATTTGTGTGGTTAACGGCACTGAAGAAAATTGTGTCTGAATCTTAAAATTAAGTGATTTCAATAAATTGACGAAGCTATTTTAATTTGAAGCTGAAACAATTAAAAACTATACATTACATGACTATTGCATTGAAAAAAGTAAGTACTGACTTTTAATTACTTTGTAGGTACTTTCTAGTAAGTCAAGAAATACCTAATGTTAACAAAATTATTTTAAAAAGTAACGGTCTTTAGAACTTATTCGGTCGTTGTGTTGTGAAACCCACCTGCTTTTTATATAAAAATTAATTGCGTACCTACCTACATAACTTCAGCTTCTAATTTTTGAAATCTATGCCTGTCTGTAAAATCGGAAATCGGTTTAAAATTTATCGAGATACGTTGGTGTTTTAATAATTATGTACTAATAGCTCGAACGAAAGGTCGATACTAAGCGATATAAAATTACAAGAAGACAATAGCCAGATTGTCATTAAAGGACTAAGACCTACTTAAGTGTATCTTTGACAAGGGCGCATTATAATCGATGTCTCATAATTGACGTCCATTAAAAATCATAAACACGTAGGCCATTAAATTTAATCGTTATTATAGTCAAACGCGCATTATAATGTAAATATCTAGGTCTACCAACGTCATTAAGTACATACACTCGTTTATTAATGATGAGATAATGGTGGAAATCTGTGTTAATTGCCTTGTATACGTTACTAGAATTACCTGTTAGATAATCGCATACCTAACGAGCAGGCAATAATCAGATCGTCGTGTAGTGCATGCACGATTAATAACTAGTTATTTTATTACGTTATTGCCGCCAATCTTGCACCGAATGACCTTTCGTATCGTGTTTTATCGCCAAATGCTTTCCAAGTGTGCATTGTTACCGTAAACAGCGATTCGTTATCGAATCGCGTGTTTTATCGCCCTATTGTTTATTGTAGACTGACCCGTACTGTTTGTTCTAATTCCTTGATAGTGGTAATGAGTTATTTTAAGCTTTTCCGTATTTTAATTTCACGGTATGCTTTTATACTTACCTAGCCCTATTGAACTAAAATCTCGTGACCATGCAAACTAACTACCCACAAGGTAGGTGAAATAAAACTAAAACAAAATACCAAACTACCCCTTAACTTTTTTTTTTGCGTTTTTTTTTTCTCGGATACTCTCATCATAATGTTCTACCTATCCGTTACAATGACAGGAAATACCAGGCACTACTTAAATATATTTATCTCTCTATTTACGTTTTATAAGTGGGTAATTACCTAGTTAACAATCTCATGATAGCGACGTTCGGGGTCAACTAGTTAGCTGAGCAATGTTAATTTATCTTCCTCACGTGATAGATCCGGAGATGTTATGTGGATATAGTACATACCTATGCGTTACTTGTGTATTGTCTATGCTCGAAATCAAGAATTCCGGTCACGAACAATCGGGACATGTCGTGAGATGCGAGGGAGATTGCAGCGCGCTCGCCTCCGTGCGCTTTCAATAGCACATTGCGCAATTTACTGCACGAGTCGCGCCAGTCGTGATATCTGGCTACACTACATCGTATCTTCAAGGTGGTATTGCATTCTGTAGTCACGATAAATGATGCACCACTATCCTCCGATACATTTACACCAACTCACATTTCACAGAAGCAATAAAGTAAATGATATAAAAGGAAATCGTCAATTTCGACGCTTATATGGACGAGACTGGCTTCCGTAAATGGTCTACCACACGGCTAATGATCCAAAAACTAGGTTGATATTTCAAAAGCGAATGTTGGCTCGATATAGCATTAGGTATTTGCTAGCTTCTTTTAGAAAGTAAGATTCAGTTGCGGTTTGCGGCAGACCTACTCTAATTTGAGGCGATACAATCAATCTTACGTTAACACACGCTTCTTTATGTAACTTCGTAGGTAGGTTGTTTAATTGCTCTATCACAGAGAAAGCTTTGTCAACTTATGTTCCATTAACGGTTATTCTCTGAATGGAAGTGTTTCATTACACGGTTGGCGAGTCGAAACGCTCCAGTGGTTTTAACGAGATGGCTTTGAGTCGGCAAATACGCTCAGATAACATGGTAACAGGTTATTTGAAATTATTGACATACAACCGCTTTGTCTACCGAAGTCGTGTATTATGTACTTGGTATGTTATTTGTACAAATCAAATAGTTTTGTTCGCATGGTAATCGGCACGTAAATTAAACGGCTCGATTTGTTATTTTATGAGGAGTTAGAAATTGAACGTTGTTTTACTATCAAAAATCAACTGGATTGCAAATATTGGAATTACACACATAAGTGGAAGCAGCGATGCGATTCATGTTCCACATAACAGCCATTTACGTAACTTCCCGTCGTTAAATGCTGGCTAACCTGTTTAACCCTCAATAGCTATTTGTTGGCTCCTGTAATATTGGAAAATTTGATTGGTCGTTGCCAGGCACGCGTTCGACTTCCTTAAGTTCCTAGTCGTTCAAGACTTCTAACTACATAATTCAAATAGCACACATACTAAATATATTAAAACTAGGTAGGTACATAAAACAGATTACGATTGATGATTTAGACCTTTTGACCTCATCAAGACTAGTCATACATAATAGGTATCTACATAATAGAGTGGTAAAGCTCAAGTGACGCGTCTCGTCTGACGTAATTGCTAACAATGCGCTTTCGGTTTACTATTCTTGGAACTCAAATTATTGAACAATTAACAATATTGTTGCACTTAAATCTAATCCGTGCTAATAACGAGTTTACCTAACATAAACCAAATAGGAACCTAAGTATTATTGTAGTAATTTGAAGATAATTGGATTTATGTATCTTTGGTTAATTGATCAAGGTATTTAGAAGTAGGGCAAATGAGCTGCATGCTTTTCAGTACAGCTGTATAATATAGCTGTACTGGCATATATGTACATAGGTACATAAAGCTCAACGATAGGTTGCTGCAATAGTCGGTCTGTTAAGTTACGGCTGCCGGGGCCCGCCCTTCATGAATAATTCAAATTGTCGTGGTCAGGATTTACTGGCGTCGTGGTGGAACGACGAGCGGCCGCGCTTCTCAGGGCTCGGGTGTCAACTTTTTGCCCTTCCTTTCCATCTAATGAAAAGCTCTCTCACCGGTTCCGCCTCGCCGTTTGTCTTGTCAATCAACCGTTGTCGTTCTGCGACGTTGCCGCACTTCCCCGTCGAGTTATTTGTTACCCCATTGTCCCCTCCCGCTGATCACTGTCGCATTGTTTCACAACTTTTGTTTACATTCGTTCAATGGTCGTTTGTTTGTAAAGCGGCAGGTTTGTTTTCTCCGCCTCGTGTATTCTTTTAACATTGTAAACAGCTGGGGCTTGTTGAATTTCTTGTTATCGAATATTGTTGACTAAAACAACTATCGTTTCATTTGCAAGCAATAAGTAACGCTATCGTAGCCATTGTGATTTTGCAATTCTTTTTATCTTCACGCCTACTCATGCGCGTTTACGTTTTGCTTCATATTACGTAAACATAACACGTTTGTTCATCGATTAGATTTGCATTTATTTTCGTTTGACATTAAAATATTTGCAATTCAAAGTTGTAGATAAAGTTTAATGGGCCTTTTTTTTGCATACTGTGTTTTTAATTTAGTGCATAAGCCTAATTGCTTCATTAATTGAAGTGGGTGTGCGGTGATTAGTATCAGGTTACAAAGTGTATGTAGTAGAGTAGACACATAAATTTGGTGAATGCGTCACCGTAACCGAAAAGGAATGTCGTTAGGGCTGAGAGGCGTTGTCTGGTTAGATTTTGCCGTAACCGGTTTGCAGCACGGCATGCCGGTCATTAAAAATGGCGGCTCGACCGCAACCGTATCGCGAATCGAGATACATTATCA
This sequence comes from Autographa gamma, assembly GCA_905146925.1. Classification (NCBI taxonomy): domain Eukaryota; kingdom Metazoa; phylum Arthropoda; class Insecta; order Lepidoptera; family Noctuidae; genus Autographa; species Autographa gamma. The sequence continues at coordinate 8,773,424 of LR989858.1, forward strand.
TATCATTATGCGTCGGCTGAGATGAGATCTCCCGACTCACGCACCCCGTGAATAATGGCCAGCTGTAGGCAGCCACACAATCGCCAGCTTCTTCTGTTTATGTTTGTTATGAATAATTATATATGCGATTATGTAAATGAAGATCCTCGTTAACGGCTCTCTCATTAAAATTCCATTGTTGTTCGCTCGACACGCAGGCTCGCTCTTTTGTGTAGGTGTCGTGTCGAATTCTGTATTTAAGCGTGTACGTGTATAAATTAATTGTTGAATACAGCTAAAAAATGATTTGAATAGTAAAAGATCAGCCATTGGTAATAAGATAAATTATTATTATTTTATTTAATTACCATACCAATATAATCGCGTGCTTCGTTTGTTGCTGTCGTTTTTTCTGGGTTTATGAAAATTTAAATTGCCATCGCGTGTGTATAAACAAGAAAACCTAGTAATGCGTGTTCAGAAGATTTGTAGGTAGGGTAATAATTAAAGAACTTGCTTTTTATTATTTAATTCACTAGTTCTTTTGTTATCTTAAACGATACAGAATCGTCACAGAACTGTATTGTTCCTAGCATCAATTAATTTTAACAATATAAGCATAAATACATCGACAGTCATGTTTAAAAAAATTCATATTCATACAAAGATGCAGGCAATAAAACAAGCCAAAGCGTTTTGATACTTCCTAGTAAGCTGTCTATTGTGTGTGTAATTTCATAATATGTATGAATGTGACGCATCACCCGGGATTTTATCACATTGCCCTCGTTCTGGTGGAGCGCCAAATGTCCGGGCGCTCGCTGGCGACAGCGCCGCTTGGCGTCCCTCCAGTCGTCATTCACGTGCGGCTCGCAGACTCGCCTGCCAACTTGTTACTTGCTAGTTCCACCCACGTCGCTATATCTCTTCATAAGCTTGTCTTCCTGTTCCGGTTACTAATACACCATCTATGTGAATAATTTTGCATTTGCCATGCAGTCAACGCGCACCATAATAGCTTTGCTTGTCTTCGTGTTTATCACTAACGTCATTCAACATGTAAATCAATCTGTTGAGTGCCTAGTCAAGTGGTAGTTACGCAATTGTGAATTGATTAGTCACGTTTAGCAATACAACAATTTACGACTTTATAATAAAGTAATGTTTACTTACGATTGCTAAAAATAAACTTTTCTTATATAGAGCTCTTTCTTAAAGCCACTTAAAATGTATAGTTAGTACATACAATATATTATTTTTTCGTAAGTACCTCTATATGCGTGGGTGTAGTGTGAATGGGCTTATTTTGGCTTCGTCCCAAACGTGCCGACATGACCGACGGACTCAGCGCTGACGTCAGCCGTTTGAAAATATGCAGCTGGCACCTCGTTGATAACACAGTATTAATTTGTTTTGACATGGAGATATGGCTCTGATAAATTATTCAAACTTATTAATCATTCTCGATGATAAGTAAATTCCTCCGAGTTTATTTATGATGAATTATCATGTCTAACGATACTTTTGTATTGTTCCAGGTGTCGCTGAAAGTGTGAGTGCAAGTGATGTCGCCGAAGTCAGTGAGGAAACCGACAAGTGCGTAAAGCAGGAGGAAGTGAAGGCAAGTGAGTGTGAAGTGAAGAGTGAAGTGAGTGCGGGCGCGGATGGTGTTGCCAGCGCCGTGGCCTCCGAGGAGGACGACTGTGTGATAGTGTGCGCGCGAGATGCGGACGATAGGTCCGACTCGGGAGTGAGCGGGGTCCGGTCCGGCGGCTCGGCGAGTTCCGTGGAGGAGCGCGAGTGGCGCGGCATGGCGCACGGCTACGGCGGAGGCCCCCCGCCGCCCCTCTTGCACCTGCCTCCCCCGCCGCCGCCCACGCTCTACCCCAGCGAGCTGCTGTGGAAGCAGCGCTACCAGCCGCCGCTGCACGCGCCGCTGCACCATGCCATCGCGGACGACTACCTCGCGGCGGCTACCTATGATAGAGAGAGACATGAAAGACTGCTACGGTGAGTTTACTACCTAAGATACACTTTGGAAACAATAAGTTCAACCAGTACAACAACGATGTGACATGGGGTGAGATTCTGTTTCCATCTCATTGATAATTGTGGGTCGAATCCAAGGGAAACTTTATTATAAATCAATTTTACTTTTTTCATCTGGCTAGGTATTTTCGAAATAGCTTAGGTACCATGACATACCTACATCTACCAAAATCTAACGTTTAGTTTTATGTATCTACACAAAATAATGTTATAATTATCAAAAAGTACGCAATTACCTATGTAAAAAAAAAAACTAATCATTTACCTACAGCAACCGAGAAAGTGTGTTATCTTTAGGTATTCAGCCGTGTAGATAGCTGTGTTAGCACCCGTATTAGGCATGTCGCTGCCTACTAGATTAAAACGGGTCAACGAACTTGTATTATACGGATGTACATACCTCGAAATACTTTATTTACTTTGTTAGGCGATATAAATCCGTAAATGCGTACTATGTGTTACAGCGAATAGTACATTCTGTTAAGTTATCGCTAGTTAAAACTCAGGACTTTCAAAATAAGTAAGTCAGGAACTAACTTCATGTCAGTTGTGACTAAATTAATTATCATACATAATACACTACACTAGAATGAATAGGTACATGTAGTCATCTACACGTCCTCTAGTACATTATTACGCTTAATTACTTATTGTTTATGTTCAAATGTTTTATCGTGTAATACTAACTGTAAATTATTACTGTGTTGTTTACCGATTAATTGGTACTCACTTATGTTAGTAACAATATAACATTAAAGCTCGTAGCTGTAATTGTTCTATTTTTATTGTAATTTAAACCGTTTTTACAGACTCGAATAAATTATACTCTCTACTGAATTAACGAGAACTCAATTCTATATTAATCCGGAATAATCGTTAATTAATCGCTACCAGATGCCTGGAACGCATTCGCTATTAACAAGTTTATTATTATTCATTCGTTTCTGTGAAAAATGATAATTTTAGCAATCTATCACTACGAGTGAACATAAAAGCTTATTAATTCAGTTTCAACGTGCGGAATTCCTGGTATGTACTCTCTTTCATTTGTTTTGTATCATTCATCTTTTTTATATCGTTTTATAGTACTATGTTTAATGGATGATTATACTTTAAATTCCAAATGAATGTACTTACATTTAGGTAAACAATAGGTTAAATAAACACGTCATTCAACGAACATTTGTAAAGCCTATACCTAATTCTCTGTCCTAGTTGTGGTTTGTTGTTATTAGGAAATTAATTATTCAGCAATTAAAATACTAGCTGCTTCAGGCTGACTAACTCGATTCTTTCTTGTGATAAACCAACATAATAATTTGTTTAGTCAACGGAAACATCGAACGGTTAACAGTGAGTCAGCAGATTGACCATTAATTATGCTACAGCTATTTGTGACTCATGAAACGTTGTTTACGCAGCCAAGAAATGTTGAGCTATTACCTGACCCATTTCACATGCACATTTACAGATTTTATCGCCCTACTATCTAGAGTACTCCGTATTGTTTATTTTACAACATTTTTTATAGGATACTTACTTTTTTATAAATATAGATGTGAAATAAAACGCCCACTATAGTTTTAAATTACTTGTACTTTTAGAATCGCGTGAAACGATATAGTAAAAATACCTAGTATACTATAGCTGGAACGATGTACTAGGTAATTTATTTACTGTCAGCCACAGATCGGTCCAGTCTAAATTTAATCTAAAATCGGCTTTTATTTATCACGTTAAATAAAATTGATTAACAATTATGGCCAGAAACTTTTCAGATTCCAACTAAAAGTTTTTATTGGTTAAGTCTAATTTGCCTTAATTACTCGTGCAATTTTTCACGAATCAAAAGACGTTTTTTCATGTTAATTTCTTTAAATCGCGCGACTAATCACAATAATTTATCATACTTACAAAACTACTTACCTAATCGTAGTCGCTATTTATCTTTGTTCAATTTGTAAAACAGAAAAAAGACAATCTGACAAGAGTTTATTATGATTAGCCGACCTCTTTGCCGTTTATTTGTTTTTAAAAGTAGTTCCATTCTTTAGCTAACAATAGACTGTTTATAATCGATATAAGCTGAGTAAGAACTTGGCCTACCCATTGACTGGCTTGACGTTATTTAATTAGACTAACATGCATTGTGCTTAAGTCCTTTCAAACAGAGTTATACAGAACTAATATTTTAACTAGTAGGATCCTACTACTGGTATACAAGAGGCAGTTAAGGTAATTATTTGGATAAAACAGTACCGTATTGTCAATCATATTCATACAGTCAAAACAATATTTTTCTTTTAGATTTACAACTAAGAAGCATATTTTTCTGACCTTAAATAGAATAGGTCACAGCAATACAGCTATCTATTTATAAAAATACAAACAGTAAATTATTTAGCCTTGTAAGTTGATAATAATGTAGTGTGTACATTTGACACTTGGTCAAGACAAGCAATTTAAATAAAACATGTTCATTAAACACAAAGCGTAAATCCTATTGTATGTATTATTATTTTACACTAAGGCAACAATGTAGAATTCTAACAATGGTTAATTTATGTATTTTAAGCGTTTATTGTTTTTCTCGGTTTGTCTAGACTTAGTTGTCTGCATCTACCGTCTTTAAATAACCTCTAAGCCACTACTTCAATTTATAATTAGTGGACGCAGAATTAAGTGCATACTACATAATTATATAAAAAATACATTCAGATAATGTTTTAAATACTGGCAAGGACAGAATAAAAATAACTGGCATTCATTTACATACGAAAATAACTCTGTCGACATGCAAGAAAAAGTTCGCAATGATAAACATAAATATATTTGGCGCGGCTCCAACTTTTGGTTGTATGTTATTCTTGTTGAATGTTTAGGAAATACGTACCGACCTCATTATTTACGTCTCAAAACGTCTGGCTGTTCTCGCTACTTACAAAATGCTGAATTTGAATACCGAACCGAATAAATTACCTATTCGTGCTTTTGTTAGATAAATGCGCGGGTACCTATTTATTTTAACCAGCCAGTTGCCGGTTGAAATAATTGAATTATTACTTTTTAATGTCTGTTTCAAATAATATTATAATCACTATGTATAAATACCTACGCCAGAACAATTAAAATTATAGTAACTTTATTAATGAAGTTTAAAAACCTTTCAATAATTTCTGATATCATCGTTACTTTACCTAATTGTTGCCTTGCATTTTAATAATAATGTTTTAAGTTTCTTTTAATGCAATTATGGCAATTTTTAAACAAACCCAATAAAATGTATAATTTATGTTAAGTCAATGTGCCATTTAAGTAGCTATAACAGGTAAAAATAATTAGTTTTCGAGAAAACAAACTCACTAATTTAATTCTGGGAATTTCTGTCTGCGGAATTTTATACGATGTTATGCAATGATATTCTAATAAACAGATATGTTATAAGCGTGCAATCGTGAAGACTCGAAAACGTCCTAATTGGGACGTATTGCCATTAACAACAACACTATTTGTCTCTTTTTTTCTTATGGGTTTTATCGCGCTATCTCTTTCGCTAGCTGCCGCGCTGCGCGGAACACTTTTTTCGATTGTTTTGTATGTGTATAACATATCTGTTTATTAAAATATCATTGATGTTATGACAATATTTTGTGGTTATAAACTGTTTGTAGCGATAGAATAATTGTATGATAATTTGGTTTGAGTGATTTCACAATTAAATGTACCAGAATCAAAAGGTTTCCTGTTATGTTTTTTATTCCAGTATTTTTGTAAAACTCTTTGAGATGTTCTGAAAAAGAAAAATAGTGCTTATTGACTGTGTAACCATCAGAAATATTGTAACTGGGCAACACAGAGCTCCATTCATATGCGTAGAGATTGTACGCATAACTGCAGGTTACGGTACGTGGGGCGTCGAACCGGGAAATTGAACTTTCAAACATTACCAAAATTAAATACCATCGTATTATTGTATTCAAATAAGAATATTCAAATCCTCTATTAAATAAACATGCAAAATAAATACATTCGAAATAGGTATGTAAATTTTATTATACCGTTTTCATTAAATTTATTGTAGCGATAAATCATTGCAAACATTCGAATGCTAATACAGTGGGACACGTTTCTTGAATAATCGTGAGAAACTCTCAGATACGTCAAGAAACAATAATTAACATCCGGCCAAACATGTTCAGACATACGAATTAGCACAATTTATTACTCATGCCTACGTCACAATCCATTACCCACGTTATTAATTCCAAGTTGAAATGTTGGACTAAATTCTCATAAAACATAACCTCTTGTACGTGTTTTGCATATTAATAATATTTAAGGACACGGTGATGAGGAAATATGTATGCTTTTGACGTATTGGTATTTTCCCGTTTAAAATGGTAATAACAAAATCTGGAGGTCATAAATATTCATCGTGGCCATAACAAGGACATTATTGTTCTTTAAGTCGTTGCAATGGCTTTACAGCTGCTCTGTTGCCAACTGATACTGTAAGTTTTTTTGTATAGCAAAGCTTTATTCATTCTGTAGTTCTTTTACTTGAACAAGATACAAGCTTTGCTAAATATTTTGTTTATTTGCCATTTGGCATTTAAAAGTTGGTAGTTAAACAAAATACATATTCCTACCATTCTTATAAAATTGAAAAACGTAGTTAATAAAAGATTGGGTCGTTTCTATAATTACATACTTAATTTATGTCGAAATGAATGTTTAAAGAAATGAATAAAAAGGTAGGTAATTTTATGTCCATCATTTACATATTATCGTTTTTTTAAGCTACCCCTAAAATTAAGCGTATCAAAACATTCATAAATCAAAGGAAATAAAAAGCCTTGATATTTCAAAGTATGACGTGTGTTCCAAAAATAAACGCCTAATTAAATATTTTGTTTTTAAAGACATTTACATCGCCCATTTTATTTGTTCGACATTGTATTTTTTATGTAAGCAATCAAGTTGTATGAATATGTAAAAGGAAAATCTATTTAGGTCCATATTAATTTTGACCTTGACGCTTCTAGCGAGTTCTTATTGTTAGTAACGTGATATTAGCAAATATATCTCGTATAAATAATGATGTTAATGTTATGAAGATGTTGTTTTTAACCTTGACTCGTCGTTCTTGAATATTTAGTACCTACGTCTGCATGTTCATTATTAATAAACTTTGTATTAGTGGAAGTGTTTATTGAGGTCGGTATAAATAGCTGAATTAATTTACGGGTATATAATTATTTTGTTGTTAGTTCATTGTGAGGTCGTACGATAAATGTGATATGAGTCTCTGCGATTGTACTTGCCATGAGGTGCCATTTTAAATGGTGGACTGGACCACATGACAAGCGTAGGATTATTTGATATTTTTCTTTAAACAAAAGCAATCTATTAGATACAAATAAAGCAACAATTCTTACCCGTTGCTGCAAAAAAATACTATACGAAATACCTAAATATTTACAACTACTAATAATGTTCTTATTATTAAAAATAACATTTTGTTGTAATTGGAAAACCGCAAAAGTATTTTTGAATAAGGAAGCAATAAAGCCTGTTTGGTTTAATAAACTGATAAGATACGCTGGTTTACAAAAAAGGTCATAGCCATTGTATTCAGTTTTATATTATTCGGAAGTTAATTGTGTCGAAGGTTTTAACACTTGACACAGTAATTAAAAATACATGTAGAATAGGTATACATTTGTTTTAATTGAATGATTTTGTAATCATTGCTTCATTTGGCCAGGGAATTATTATTATTAAAATGGGCAACTAGACCACTTAAGATGCATTTTTAATAACAATTAATTATTATAATACCTACCTAATTCAATTCGCTAAAGAAATTCTTAATCTGAAATGCTTGGTTAGTTATTAAATATCTTGCGTCAGTCGATATAAATCATTACTCCATCTACGTTTTAGAGTTGTTTTCTAATCAATCAATGTTCATGTCGAAATTGATTGAACAACAAATTCTCTGGATTTATGACGCCTGTACGGCCGTACCGTAATACCATTTCAAACGAATTATACACGTTTCTTGTATGACGAATTATAAATAGACTTCATGCTACGTAGATTATATACACGCGTTTCTAAGTACAATTTCATTAAAATCTAGAGCCACATAGAAAATTTTTAGGACGTTTTCCTGTAAACAAAAAACTGTGGGCTTAATTACATAATTGTCTGTCTCTATAACTCTATTAAAATAATTGTAGATTTTTAAAAGCGTCTTAATATGGATCTCTGGTTGTTTGAAGCCGCATGACCGCTGTCAACAATGATAATATGCGTGGTATGGAATACGTTCAAGGTTCTTAATTACGTCACCGTCCGAAAGTCGCTGTAGGCCAAGGTCAACAAACGGTAATGCCAGACAACTGTATGCGCATAATCGATATGCGTTTGATTTTATTATCTGTTCCGCTTTGCTGCAGTTTGGCAAGAATTTATTCTTTAAATACTCGTTTAAAATTTACTACCTACATAATTTGGAAGGAATGTGAAGGATTTACAGATTAAATGTAGGTTATGTTTACGCTCGAAATCACGTTCTTAGAATACTTGATTGTAAGTATTTCTATCATTTGTACAATGTGTCGATATTTGCATTCATTTTTTAGATTCTTTGTAAACAAACTAAATTATGTAGGTATGTCACCTTCATGGTACATTTACATAGGTTTACAATAAAACAATAAGGTATTAAAAGAAAAGAAAAAACAAATGACACATTGTGTTGACAGATGTCAAACTGGGTCACATAGAGCTGGTTCATATTGTTTAAAGCAGTTATAAATTTTAAACGATTGAACAATTTAGAATTCTAAAAAATGGAGCGTGAAATAATTATTTCATGTATTATTCGTCGCAAACCCGTGTTACATGGGTAAGTTTTTGACTTTCAGCCATTAAATATATTAGAAACAATATAAGACTATTTGCTTTGAATCCCTAAGCTATAGAGCCGGTCAACAAGTAAATAACTTGTTTAGTTGGAATAGCTAAGTCTTAAGTAATTATGTAATACGAAATACTGACCTTGCATGTAATACCTAAAAGTCGAAGCCGTACAACAAAACATTTTAGTGAACGTAATAGGATATAATAAAGTAAACACGGAAACGGGTCTTTAAAGCCAATTTATTTGTACATATTTTTTGATAGATATTTATTTAATATTCTGTTCAGTAATGTTAATTTATGAGTATGTTTTGTTTATACATGCCAATAATTTACATGAAATTGTATTTTAGTGTAGGATAATAGTTTTTTTATTTACTTCAATATAATAGAATGACCTTGACCCACTTTAATGTCATCGCGTCACTCGGGAAAGTTGCGCAGACGCAGGTTACCTATCTGAGGTTGTCTTGAAATACTTACGTGTAACAGATGTTATGTAAGTGAATATGAACGTCTAATTAGGTACGATTTAAATAAATGATGATAATTTGTGTTTGTTACGGCATATACATATATTATTACTCTTCAATTTAGTTTATTTCTGATTTCAAGATTCAAAACGAAGTTATATAAAGGTATATGAATCAGTTGATAAGCGGTCCAATGTATAAATTAAGATTCTATGTTCTGTGAGTACAACGTGACTTATCAATTTTCTCCTTTGGTTACAGAGATCGAAGGGAACAGGAGCAACGAGAAATGCTTGAGAAGCAACAGAAAGAGAGAAAAGAGAGAGAACGGTTAGAACAAGAACGAGAGAGGGAAAGAGAAAGGGAACGGGAGAGGGAGAAACAAGAGAGGGAAGACAAAGAAAGGAGGGATCAAGAGAATGCCGCATCCAAATTAGTTTCGAGGCATTTTGAGGAGTCTCTAAGGCTGGCGAATCAGAAGGTACTTACAATTATTTTATAAACTTCGAAATTAAACGGAACATAAATAAAATTTATACATACTTTTAGTAAATACACATAATATTAACGTTGTTTTTATTTTGATGCAGCGGGAGCGCATGTCGTGGTCGCTACTACACAGCTTGGGCTCGAGTCGCGGTGCGCCTGCACAGGAACATGAGCGCCTGCGCGCGCCACCCAACGACCGCGCGTACTACTCCCCGCCGGGACACCCGCAGTCGCATCCCGCGCACCCCTCGCACCCCTCCACCAGGCCGCCGGCCACCTCCCCCGCGGACTACCACTCGCAGCATGCCCGCCTCTCAATGCCCACTAAACCGGACAAATCCTCGTCCCACCCGTCCTTACCTAAAGGCGAACCTAACTTCGCCCCCTACAACTATCCTCCCTATCGGTACGACAAAATTAAGGACCAACACCTACCGGCGCCGCCACCGTTGGTCCCTGAGAAGAACTCTGTGATAGTAAAGCACGATCCCAAACAGATCCACCTCGAACAGAAGCACCCTTACCCGAGCAAACCTCGGAGTGAGCCCAATCCACATTATCTTCCGTCGCGGACGTATCGGACGGGCCCATCACCACATGCGCCGCCACATCCACATCCGACGCTGCAGACATCGCCACATGCTGCTCTGCCCGCACAAGATAAAAATGCGCGGCGGATGTACCAACCCCCGCCTCCGCGATCTCCTGCGTATTACCAAACTGTACCTCCGCCTGTGAAACCGAAGGTGTCAAGTCCTGCGCCACCACACATATACGGCAAGCCTCCGTGCAATTCACCGGGTCCTGGACCTGGTCCAGCGCATTACGCCGTTGCCGTTGAACCTCCGATGCCACACGCAAAGGTAGAGCAGCCGCCGGTCCCGTACCCGCCGCCCTATGCTCAACGCACTCGGCCACCACCACCTGCACATTCGCGGACCCCTGAACCGCGCCCTCCACAGCGCGCGGTCGTCGACTCCAACTCCACTTCACCTTGCCAATTGCAACCGCTAGATCTCGGCATGGTGCGGGATGATCCTGACCGTCTGTCCCCCAGACGACGGGGTGCGACCGATACTCCTGAAGCTGACGCCAAGCGGAGAAGACTTGAAGAACCACCGGCGCCGGAACCGTTGATCGCGGCTGCTGCTGGTACTGGTACTGGTCGAACTCCTCATGGATCCGAACCTGCGCCACAGGCTCCTGGCCCACCTTGCGATGTGCGAGTACCATCTGCCGATGGCAGCGTAGCGACGCCGGAGCGAGCGGCCGGAGCTTCTCCAGCTCCTCACCTAACGCCGGCAGCGAGTCCAGCGCCGGCGACACCCGTCCCTCCTGTGGCCGCGTCCCCGCCCGCCGCAGCCGCCCCGCCGCCGGCCCCCACGCCGCCGGCACCCCCGGCCACGCCACCCGTCACGCCCGGCGCTGAGGACACCGCAGCGAAGGCAGCCCAGTCCCCACGCGATGGTGGCAGCGGCGCGCCTGTCCGACATCTCGGCAAGAAAGCGTGGCTACAGAGACATGAGACCGCACCAATCGGTGAGGGTGATTGTTCCGGCGGTGGAGGCACTTGTATAACGCTTCCAATGACGATCACTCGAGTGTCAGAACCTGACGATTCGAGTTCAAATATAGTCGTGCCCCTCGCTGCAAAGTCAATCCAGCGCGGTGCCCGCAAGACGTCAAAACCGAGAAAGCCAAAAGAAGCTAACGGACGCGTCGACGACGCCGAAGAGGACAGCTCAAGCTCCGACCGCGAGTCCACAGCGCCCCCAAAGCGCAAGCCACCAAAGGCTAAGCGGAAAAAGGGTACAGCCGCACGTAAAGCTAGTGACGAGCCCAAAAGGAAGAAGGCTTCTGAAAGTGGAAGTGAAAGTGATAAGGAGAGTGACGACAAAGACTCTGACTCCGGCGGCAGCGGGAGTGGTAGCGGCAGTACGTCAAGCCGGCGCGGCGGCGCAGGTCGTGCGCGTGGCCGGCGCACGCGGGGAGGCGGGCGCGGCGGACGGCGGCGAGACGAGCCGCCACGGCGCGTGGCGCAGGGCTCGCCGGCCTCGCGCGCTGCGCCCGACTCCTTCCTGCAGAACGGACCGTGCTTCGAAGTAGCGCCGCGCCTCGCCAAGTGCCGAGAGTGTCGCTGGTCACCTGCGCAGCGGGATAAGGACATGCCCAACATCTTTTGCCGGTTCTACGCGTTCAGAAGACTGAAGTACGCCAAAAACAGACAGCTGGCAATCGCCGGCTTCTCAGATCCCTACAAAGATGCGGAAGAGGTGCGTTACTTACAAAAATATGTATATTGCTTACCATTCCGTTGATGCTTATTGTTTTACTTAACTCGTGTAATAAAGTAACAATTGTATAACATGCTCTGTTTTGTCTACAGGATGACAAAAAGCTATGGCTATCGTCTTCTGCTGGCGCTGCTGAATTAGATATTGAGATGAGTTGCTTCCTTCTGAGGGAGATCGGAGACCAGTTCTGTGAACTGCTACAACAGGAGAAGGAGGCTGAATCCCATCACCTGAATGATGGTAAATATCATTTACATAAATAAGTTTTATAATTTATTACGTCAAAACGATTGTCTCCTACTAATAACCATGTTCTCTTTTACAGATAAGACGATAGCGTGGAAGCGAGTCGTACAGGGTGTCAGAGAAATGTGCGATGTTTGTGAGACTACTTTGTTCAACTTCCATTGGACATGCGGCAAATGTGGCTTCGTCGTTTGTTTAGACTGTTATAAGGTAAATATTATCACGACAACTTCAACAATCAATTGACCCACCGGAGATTTGTGGGTTTCGATTGTCACCATTGTGAACACATTTATTTATAAATTTTGTTTTTATGTTTATAGTCGCGGACATCCGGCGGTGAAACTGCCAGCGTTACAACTGAAACGAATAACTCTGCGAATGCAAACAGCAACGGCGAGAGAGATTCTTTCGGGTGAGTTTATTATCATACTTAACTTAAAACAGACCCTTCATTCTTTGTGTCGTAAATGTTCAAAGCATATACATAAATAACTCTTAATTAAGAATGCACGGTTACGAAAACATGTTATAAAAGATGGGTATCAATGTAGTTGGTCTGACCATCTGGCTATATTTGCTTTCATTGGCTCAATTTGTTGTTCTCCTTATTGTTGATATTGATTAAGGTCTCCATGCCAAATGTAAAACTAATAATGTGTTATCTTCGTAGCTGGCTGACATGCACGTCCGGCGGCGCTCACCCAGCGCGGCGGCTGCTGCTGACGCAGATCGCGGCGGGCGGCGCGCTGGGGGCGGCGGCGGCCCGCGCGCACGCCTTGCGCTCCGCCTTCTCGCTGCCCGCCTGCGCGTGCGGCGCCGCGCCCACGCCCGCGCCCAACACCAAGGCCGCGGCCAGGAGACTGCTCGCCAAGGCTCTGCTTAAGGTAGATACGAAATACATGCTACACAAATGTGACACTACTTTCTGAGTCGTGTTTCGTGGCGTTGTCGAGATAAGTGTTCTCTGTTAAAAATTATCTAATTGAAAGTCAAATAATATCTCCATGAATATAGTAGTCGAATAAAAAAATTACAACCACGAACTCGATCAAAGATAACATTATCTACAAACTGTTGTTAATAGATTGTTATTATTTACAGAATGTTAAAAAGGAGGATGTTAAAGAGGAAACGGCGCCTGCCAACGGCTCGTCGCCGGTCAAGTCAGAAAACGGCAAGACCGGCAGCTCAGTCGTTAGCTGGCTGTCGGACCTGCCGCTCAAGACTGAGGCCGAAGATGAAAAATCTGAATCAAGTTCGTCCGACTCGGAGGAAGGCGGCAACTTCTCCACACTACGAGAGCTGCTCATCCGACCGGCGCCAGAGGGAGGTGAAACGCAACCTAAGAAAAAACAGAAGAAGAACAAGAGCGACATCCTCGATGACGTTATTTCTAGCGTCGTTGACGAGAAAAAGGACGAAGACGGCGAGGTGAAACCGTTCGCGCTGGCCAATGTTGTGAAGCGCTATGACAGAAGCGGCCGCAGCCGGGAGGAGCTGCCCATCCGCATCATGACGATGACGGAGTCCAAGCTCCTCTACCCGGACGTGCCGCACGCCTGGCTGTGTGATGGCAAGCTGCTACATCTTACTGACCCCATGCATCCTGGCAATTATAAACCATTCCAGGTAAATACCTCTCCGTTTATCTTTGAGATTTATTTGCACATTTTTATAAATTAAATACTATCAAATATACTATCACTAGGCAATTTATTAATGTAATTGTTTTCTTCTTTGCAGGACCAGTGGAAACGCGGTCAACCAGTTCTAGTCTCAGACGTATCAACCATTCTCGATAAAGACTTATGGAGTCCCGAAAGTTTCTCTCGTGACTTCGGTGACACTCGTGTCGACTTGGTGAATTGTGCGTCCGGTTTAGTAGTGCCGTATCAACTGGGTAGGAAGTTCTGGGATGGATTCGATCTAGCCGCTAAGCGACTACGTGACGAGCGCGGCGCCCCCATGGTGCTCAAACTAAAAGACTGGCCACCGGGCGAGGACTTCGCCGAGCTCCTCCCGGCGCGCTTCGACGACCTCATGCGGGCGTTACCGCTCAGCGAATACACGTCTCGCACCGGAAAACTAAATCTGGCTGCGCGGCTACCTGAATGCTTCGTCCGTCCCGATCTCGGACCGAAGATGTACACCGCATATGGAGGTGCTGGTGGTACCACCAACCTGCACCTGGACGTGAGCGACGCCGTCAACGTCATGGTGCACGCCAGCGCACCCGCCGACGCACAGGAGCGTGCGCGCGAGGCTGCCCGCGCGGCCGAGGAGGCCGGAGTGGACGTGCTGTCCCGTCGCCGCGCTCGCGTCAAGCCGCCCGCAGCGCTCTGGCACATCTATGCTGCTAAAGACGCTGATAAAATCCGTGATTTCCTAGTCCGAGCTGAATTAGAGCGTGGAGCGAGACCGCTACCTCAACATGACCCCGTGCACGATCAAACTTGGTATCTGGACGCTGCGTTGCGCGAACGCCTCTACCGGGAGTACGGAGTGGAGGGCTACGCCATCCTGCAGTGCCCCGGAGACGCCGTCTTCATCCCGGCGGGAGCGCCTCATCAAGTGAGGAACCTTCTCGACTGTATCAAGGTGGCCGAGGACTTCGTGTCGCCCGAGAACGTGTCTCGGTGTTTCGAGCTCGCGCAACAGTTTAGACGGCTGTCTCGTCAGCACTCAAATAAAGAAGATAAGCTACAGATTAAGAATATTGTGTACCACGCGGTAAAGGATTCTCTGTGCTGCCTAGAGGAGGCGCTCGCCGAAGCCAAGTGAAGACGAGCGGCCCTCCCGCATTTGATCTCAACCTCGAACGTAACATTAATTGCTAAGTTCCGCATTTAACGTAAGATTGGGAGCGAGTATGATACGCGCTGTGCGCCGTTTCGTGTATAAGATGCCATTGTTAAGCGTCCGAGTCGATTGTGTACCAGTTATGTGTGTAAGTGTACTCGAAATGTGATTTAGTCCGACGGTCGCGATCGGAGTATGTGCAATGTAAATTAGTCTGATTATGGTGATATCGTTGAGATGTGGATATGTTTTATGTTCCTTAATTGAAATACAAATAAAACTCTTCAGGTTATTTACAGCTTAATTGTAGCTATAGTGATATGTATGTATTGTGTAAATTTTAATTCGAATTCCATCGAGTACATATTAAGAATTGTATACTTTTAAGTTATTGTATTGAAATAAAAATAAACGTATTCGCTCGAAGCATTGTACATTACAACACGGCATGTAGATAAGTTTATCCTATTACTAGATTTCTCAATTTGGTTATGTTACAAAATGATAGTGACAATTTCTTTTTGTCCTTATTGCTGTATTAGGAAGTTTTTTTTTGTACTGTGTATATTATGTATGGTTATAAGTTGGAATAAAAAAAGATGTTTATATGAAAACGGTGTTCGTATTATTTGTTGTTCCCACTTTAATTAATATAGATAAATAAATAAATATAGCTCTTATGACTACATGAGAGGGCCTCAGGCCTGTATTTTGGACGTAGCTTATTGGCGTCCTTTTATATTCGCATTCAGAGTAAATGCCAGTCTCCTCTTTACTCTTGTCTAGATGTCAAATACAAAACCCAATATTTACTTCTCATGTGTATGAGTCATAAAAATCGTGGGTCTTAATAACCATTACCGAAACGTTACTAATACAATCTAAAGTATCCATCCATCGGTACTAAAGAAAGTTACATTTTGCCATATCGTACCTTTTACATCAATCATCGATGCAAAATAAAACACAGCGTCTAAAAAGCCTAAAACCTTTTCCCCGCGCCTTTTCCTGTGTTCATTTAAATCCATGTGCGTGTATATAGGAACAGCGCCATCTTTTGATATTTAACAAATATTAACAAAGTTCAATTGATGACATATGTTTGCTACTCGACAACAGATGTCGCTACCCATACATAATTTAGATAATCCGAATTAATAAATTCTTCCCGTCTTGGTTGTAGGTTTTGGGAGCATATTATGACTTTGTGGCTTTTATATCACTGTTCATAGGGAGTCCTTATTAGAAAACTAAAATAGTATCAAGTGATATTGATTCGTCTCCAGGATTGCTATTGATACACAAAATAATTATCATACTTCATACCTGTAATACAAAGATATTATTATGAAAATACCTGAAAGATATAGAATTTATAATTAAATTCAAAACAAGATTTTTGCCCGGCTGTAGGAGTAAGAACTAAAATGTTAAAACATAACAGCGCTTAGCAATAAAAATGCTTCAGTGAATTTACTTATCTCCTCCGCCCGTAGGATTAAAAAACTTACTTTTGTAACCATTTGATTATAATTGTTTTGAATTAGTGGATGTCTACCGATGTTGTTAATTGTGTAATAAATTGTTGCAACTCAATGAAAATAATAGTATGTAGTAGATATTTCTAATTTATTTTTATATGTAAGAATTGTTTTTGTTTTAGTTAGAATAACATGTATTTTTTTAATGTGATTTATGTAATTGGCGTCAAGCCGTGTAAATATTAAATAAATAAATAAAAAATGCAAAGTGCATATTGTTCTATTTGATCACAACAATCTTTCATCTATGTTTCCAATTTGTACACAACTTTGAAAACCTTCAGTGTATCGGTAATTGAAAAATTAAATTGAATTCTTCACTCCAGTGAATATTCATCATTGTAATCTATTTATGAAAGCTAATCTTTTACTGGTTATTGTACCTATATATCTTATTTGTTTTATAGAAAAATTGTTTGACGCTTTTAATAAAAACGAAGATTGTAGGAGCCCGTTTTGGTCATGATCTTGTTTGATCACGGTCTGCACAAAATTATCATAAAAAAAAATATTATTATTCGTCCTGTCTCATAGCAAGGTAGATCGAGTTGTACATTTTCTTTAAGACATATCCTATACCTAACACATAGTGATAGCATTTGTTGTGTAGTCTACAACATACAGTAATCTTCATGCAGATTTAGTATACCTACATCTCCACAAAGCAATGAACTCTATCAATTCTCTAGCAAATCAAACACGTTGACCTGTAGATAATAACGGCATCGCTTTCATTCGCAATACATTGCTGTTTCAAAACGAAGGACCGAGAGAAAAGGCTTGAATAACAGGCAATGGATATGGAATTAAGATTTGCATCCATCATGGCCATTTGTGGCGCTCCCCGCGATGTGATATAAAGAGGATTGGCTCGCCCTCTCGGTTCAGTTCACGTTAAGTCGCGGACGTAAGCAGAATTGTGGTCATTAACAATGAAGGCAGCTACTTTGTTTGTTTTCGGTAAGTAGCTAATTAATTTACACACAATCAGGAGTAAAAAAATTATATTCGTTATCTAACTACTAGGTATAACTTACTTATATTGTTCTTGTTAGATAGACGCTGTTACAATTGTTTTTATTCGTTTTATACCTGCATGACATCAGCTTTGTTTTTTTCCTCACTCGATCTAGCCAGGTTTTTCTGTCTTAAGTTATAGACTTGGAATGTGGTAAACAGACTTTAAAATGTTAGTTGTTGGAGTGATAATGCTAATTTTGTGATTTCTTCATAGTTGTAACTAAATCTAGTAAGCACCAAAAGTAGTTTGGTAATTGTTTATGTAAATATTTTGAAATCGTTTTGTAGCTAAACAACTTTATTACAGAAATTTATTTAAGTTTCATTCGTATCTATTGCTACTGTTACCTATGTAGTACCCGCAACTGATTTAGAAGATAAATGCAACTTTAGTTAACTTAAGTTTACTGATGTTGAGCTTTATTAAAACTTTTGTTCTCGTAATAATGGCTTTCTTTATATAAATAATTATAAACCTAGGGCAAAAATATCTTTTCCAAAAAAAAAAACAAAAGGTGTATTAAAATTCAAATGACCTCAACTCTCCTGGACTATGTCATTTAACTCTTTGTTCCTATAAAGAAGTCTCTCTCACATAATACAACCGGCATTTCTGGATAAGAATCATTCGTGGATCATCTCATCATCAGATTCGTGACGAATCTTAATTCGCACGAAAGTTTGCGTCAGAGAACTGGTGTTCATTGGTCCAAAGTGGTCCTTCTTCCTGTTATTATCTAGATGAACATTTTACGACCTTAATGGACTTTGTTAAGGTCGCGTGCGCCTACGACGATCCTTTGGCTTGATTACATGATGAGGTCCAACCGTTTCCGGCTTGTTAGGGAACCAAATTAGATAATGAGAGGTACCTACATGATTTATTTTGCATAAGGGTCTTAAGGTCCTTTAATGTTATAAAGCGTTAGGATAGAACTACTTCTAATAATAACTTCAGAAGTACCTACAAACTTCCTTCGTGAACGAAGAATTGGAAAACATGTAACACTGAACTATATCTTATATATATGTCAAATATATGTCAAATAGGTTACCAGAAGTCATCAATTTTTTATCAGTAGTGCAAAAACAATGTTCTTCATCATTTTGAATCTCTTTGTTTTATAAAGTTACACATAGGCATTTATAGTGACGTAATTAAATTACAGGCCGCATCACATCCATATAAGTCTTAATTTACACATTTTTTGTTAAGGCAAGGTAACGTAATCATCATTTTTATTGTTATGAAATCCCCGAATTTGTGTAAAACTGGTTTTACCTCATCCTTGCATAGTGACTAATACAACGTGATTTGTTTTGAAACTATGTAATTTAAATTAATTTAAATAATACCTGCATTATAATAACATAAATAGTAATGAGACGATAGTAATGTTGTTTTTGAAATTGTATCTGTCTGAAATATCTGAACTCAGTCTATTGCAGCTTTTTCTTACTATTTTCGGTATTAAAGTTCAAAAACTTACACAAACCTATTTAGAAATAAATGAATTACTAAAAAAAGTTGGTGATTCTTTTATTTGAATAAAGACAGCTCAAAACTTATGACCTGCAATAATTTCCAGCTTTGGTGCTGGTGGCGGTATCCTGCCGTCCCGACAAGCCCGACCTGAAGCAGCTGAAGGCGGAGGCGGCTCGCAAGAAGGCCTGCATGCACGACTGCACCTCGCAGAAGCTCGACCCCGTCTGCGCCGGCAAGCAGGGCGAGAAGCCCAAGTCCTTCGGCAACGAGTGCGTCATGAACAACTACAACTGCGAGAATAAAGAAAGTGAGTATACCTAACGAGGTTTCATATGGTTAAAACTCCGTAAGGCATTAAATACCTTCCTACAGGTTTTATACAGAAGAACCCTTGTAGCATCTGAGGAGGGTTTCATTTATCCTACCAAAAGAAGTAATCAACCAGTTGGTACTTTCTAGAAGAGGTTCTTAGGAAACAGAGCTAGAAAAATCTAGTTCAGCTTGAGGATTTAATAAATTCATGGTAATTGAATCATATCTTCTTTGACACAATGTCAAGGAAGTACTTGAACGAGGGTCACTGAAAATAACAATAGGTTTTATGGAATTACCAGCATAGCTTCACAAAGAATAGAATGCAATTATAATATACTGCAAAAGATTAAATTACGTAAATTCAAGGCTTTTATATTATGTCTCATATATATTTACAAAAAATATAGATCTTGGAATGTTCTCAGAATAGCATTGTTTTATTAGCAAGGTTGTAATAAATTTGGATGGTTCTTGTACTTCCGTAGCCTCTGTTTCTGCTGTATTTTGACCTTAATGTGTGGTCAGGTATAAAGTCCGATTACAAATGATGGACTTTGTATAAAGGCAAAAATGTATGGGCAATAGACGTGACCCATACTTAATTCACAAGATTAGTGTATACTACGTTTTGTAAAGGACAACGCGCTACTACTTATATTCTTTATTTTATTTCTGGAAATGTAGAATTTCACTCAAAGAGAAAAAAATGAAATTACATAGTAAAATAAAACATTACTTTGCAATTATGGATCGTTGCTTTCTCCGGATGACCTGTTTACACGCCTTACAAGTAAATTTTAATGGCGAGCTTTTAAAATCCCATTGGATTTTGATGCTTATTCATGATAGTAGGATACAACTAGAGTAATTAGTACCCAACTTGCTAAAAATATAACAATCTCTTTAAATAGAGCAATAAGCGGTTACGTGCTTATGGAGAAATTACAGAAAAATAAACTTACTTCTGCTTTAAAAAGCTGAATCAGATAAGTAAATGTTTTGACAATATGATTGATAATCCCGTTTTGTTATTGTCAGATTAATAAGTATCTACATTTTTCCATCATGTTTGAACTATATTAACAACAACAGATTAAAAATTATCTGTTTTCAAGAAAGTTCAATATTTGTTAACTTGTTTACATAATTAATTTAAATATCTGGATGTTTATTGGAAGTATTTACAAAATAGTGCAATGCGGTAAGCAGTTTTTAAAGATGATTGTAATTGGCGATAAGTCTTGAACAGTTGTTGATTTATATTCACCTAAATGTTAGCGGTATGATATTTGAAAAGTTGAAAGAATACATTCATTTCGCACCTAACAGTGATCGTATGAGCAAAAAAATGTACCTAATAATTTTTATCAGCTTTATTTACAACGTCAATGTTATAGTAAAAATATGAAAGTTGATACAAGAGAAACCTTTACAAAAAACTGTACCAAACCCAACATTGTGAAACAGACAAAAAGTAAACAGGAAAACCATGACAATATGTAACAAAGGCCTCAATTCGGATGAAATTATAACCAGTAATCTATTCACACCAAGCCAACATTGTCCAATGTTGTTATAAACCAGCGCCGGTCAGCGAGGTGTGACGCGCAAAGCGTGGTAATGGCTGCCATTGTGCTAACCTGACCTGACCGGATTGTGACTCATGTGGTGTAGACCACGACTTGGTATATAGATGTGTATGTACAAGTACATGTTAACGTAGGTGGACTACTGATTCGCGGTAGTATGCGAAATGCGTTCCCGCCTGCTCCCCGGCTATAGGGAACGGAGAAGCACTCCGGTGGTTTTAGCCGGTAGGAGTCCAGCACACCCTTCCGCCTTCCCCAGGGCGGAAGAAGCCCAAGGAGGATTTAAAAAGGGTCAAAAAAAAAAAGTTGGCCTACTGACTAGTCCGAAGTATTAATGTAAGATAGGAACTGAGCTTCTTCTTCTTATCGTGTCGACGACAATCTATTTATATTGAGTCGACCCAAAATTCTGCAAAATTCAGCTTGCATTAAATCGGCCAACGTGCAGGTGTAAGGGCACGAAGGACAAAATAACGACGAGCAGATAAACTTATAAATGAATTGGCAACCAGTGAACAAACTTGTTTCTTTACTATGTGAGAAAAGGCCTTTGCCCAGCAGTTGGAAAATGACAGGCTGTTATCAATAATTCTGTGTAGCTACCTATTTTTAATAACAATATATAAATAAACAGTGTTCACGCAAGGGTATCTTTACAGAAACAAATTTCTATTTTTTGTGTATTTAGAAAATACACACAGATTTAGATGGTTTGTTGATTAAAACCTGTTTTATATCTAGATGTTAGTCCATTATCATGATACAAACAAGGTCAGTAATTATGGTAGTTACTAAATCGCTCGCTATGCTGTTAATTTAGTTGTAAGTATAGTATTACACTTTGGCATTGAAAGTGCATTTTTATCAAAGCAATGATGTTAATTTTGGTAATTTTAGTGATTTGATATTGCGTGTAATTCAGGTTCAAATAACCAAATGACAAATTAAATAATAGTCATCGAGTTGGTTCTTAGATATAATTAAACGATTTAAAAACAGTTAGCTCGGATCTAAAATTCAGCAAAATCTTGATCAAGGCTTAATTATTGAGTCAACTTTATTAAACTGCCATTAAATAAATATCTTTTTTAAGAAATGTTTCGGGTATTTAAGTATCATGTAAAAGTTGTGATATCATGTGTTTACAAATTATAATTTTCCTTTCTTTTTTCAGCGCTTGCGAAGATCAGCAAAGGCGAGTGTCCCGGATCTGATGGTATCCGTCTCTCTTAAGTCAAGAAAACTAAGAAGAACTCTTTAATTTCTTAAACGCTTTTTATAACTGTATTTTATATAAGAAACTTATTTGATCTTTGCTTATCGACTAACATCAAAGAAGCTGTGATTAATGTAGAATCTAGAACGGGTTGTAACCGTTTCGTATTTTTAATTTCATATGTTTATTAAATGATTAAGTTACAGTATTTATAATGGTTTTCTTTTACCCTTCTGTCTAAAAAAAAAAGGTTGTGGTGGCCTAGCGGTTCAATGAACGGATTTGTATGCACAAGGTTGCAGGTTCGACCCCAGGCAAGTACCGATGTGGCTTTTTCAAAGTTATATGTACATTCTTAATTATTCTATGACACTTCTGACAAACGGTGAAGGATAACATCGTGAGGCAACCTGGACTCCAAAATTTAGGATCTGAAATCGCCAATCCGCAGAGAGCAAGCGTGGTGATCAATGCTCGTGTCTTCTCTATAAGAGAAGAGCTGGATTATTACCCTTATATCTATAGCTTTTGTGAAATCTGAAAACTGAACTCTGTTAATTGATATTTTTATGATAGAGAAGCCAGTAATGTATTTTTAAATCCATATATAGTCGTGTTTTAAATAATTATATATATGTTCTATTACCGTCATGAAAACTTTATTGAAAGGTGCAATATAGACATGAAAAAAAAAACTTAAAAGCCAATTTCATAAAAAAAAACTAACACCAGATGACGTCTAATCTTCTCAAAAACCCTTAGTATAATGTAAACTATAAGTAATCGTATAAGGATACGGAGATGATAAGAGCATAAAACTACCGTCTAACACAGCAAGGCGGTGTCTTCATTTATTTTTCATGCGCCCCCCTTTCCCCGTGCCTTTGAGGGATGAGTGCTTTCAGCAAAGCGTCCGCGCTCCTTTAAGACGAAGAATTTGTAAAGAACAAACTTGACAAGAGCTTTTCACTTTGAGAAATTAGAATGTGTCCTGGTTCTTCAGTTATGGTACTTAAAAGTATGTCTAGACCAAAGGCTATCCGTTTTGAAATCCTAATGGCTCTTGCAAGCGACTTCAAAATTTTGATAATTTTGTTGTAATTTTGTCGTCAAACAGCCCACAAGATTACTTGGATAAAACTACAGATTGTCAAATTGAAAATCTGTAATTTTAGATGTAGATGAAGTGAAACAAAAGTAAAGATTGTAAGTACTGAGGCTTCAGTATTTTTAGTATGACACTTTTCTTATATTATGTGCAAGTGGTCATTACCTATGGCTGTTTCCTGCAGGTTTTCTGGTTTTAGAACGTAATTATTAACTAACTATCCATTTAAAAATAAAAATGGAACTTTGGGCTTAAAAAGACGTTGAAGTTCAATAATTTTGGTATACTTGTAGCAAAATCAGTATCTCCGTCGGAATTCGAACCATCTATTTACTACAAAGCAAAGTCGTAGTTAGTAATGCATACCTACCACTAACGTGACCTATAAGGTCAAATATCACATAGTAAAGCCAACAACTGCAATACGCAAATCATCTGTCACATGACATGACAAAACGTGCACAACACTACATATAATGTATAACGATTATCGATGTTTATCGTGCGATTATCATTTGTTTACTTCACACATGACATTACCTAGATTCGGTGTCAATAGGTCGCTGGTCGTGACTACTCGTGACCTAGTTGTGGCCACATAGACTGCTTGTCGCCAACACTTCGACTGACAACTGAGTAGGTATTGTAGGTACGTCTTTAAGGAGTATTTTTTTTTTTTTTCTAATAATCGCTATATATGTTTTTTTCTTCATCTTTTTTGGTTTTGGCTGCCAGCTTCTAGTTATACTATTAGTTCGGTATAATTTCGGCGAAACATCTTGCAAATTGTTCAATAGTTAAAGGTTTAAATTTGAACTTTATAATTGAAAAAATGGTTTTTTTTAGCATGTAGTCTTAATTATTTGTCAAATGAATTAATTAAAGATAAATATTGTATCACTCTATCATCATCCTCATCATCATTACACGACCACCGATTACATAACAAGTTGGGGTTTACTACAGTCTACCCTTAAGTTTTGTAGAGCCGAGTTTTCAAGCGCCTTTTATGACACTAGTGGCAAAAGAGACAAGGGACTTAACATTGCTGACACCCACACTCTTAGAATATAATCCTCCTATCGCTCAATTCCATTGCATTTAATAAAACAGAATAAGTTTTGTTATTAAATCTTTATTGAATCTAAATTTCGTCTATCATGATGACAATGCTAACACAGTTCGGAATAGCATGCCATTATAATTCGTACTTTGTACAATAAATAAAAATATTGACTTACAGAATAAACTTACAAAATATAAGAATTACTAAAATATTTATTTGAACATGACTTTGGCGTTAATTTTATAGCTACTTACATACTAATAAATTTCTTAAAGAAAAAGGAGAAATTTTGAATTTTAGGAACTTCTCGACCAAAGTCTTTGTGCTTATAATAAGTAACGAGGTTAATTTGTATCCAAACATAATTTATTGGTAAGATTTGAGGTTAACAAAATCCTCCCTAATGTAGCCCTTCACACATTTAACTCAAGCAAAAGAAATTAAACATACTTCCTTAATGTAAAAGCCATAAAGCATAAAAATAAAATGTTATTGTTTTTTCTCCGCCTTTGCTACTGGCTGTATTCACAAATCGATTAAATTAAAAATCAATATTGTTTGCAATAAGTTCCTGGCCGCAGGTATTTAGAAATTTAAATTTCGAATAAATAGAACAGGCTGCTATAAAGAATTAAAAAAATACAATAATTGTGAAGGGCTCTCGTTCGAAATCCGAACAGTTTTGCGAAGCTTAAAAATAATATTTATGATTTTCAATTATTTACTGTTTTATAATAATTTTGTGCAATATATTTTACTAATTCAGTGTGTGTAACAGTGCTAAGTAAGGATTAATTTACATGAAATCTACACATCGAAAGTGGTTTGAAGATTTCTACGTGACAATAAAATAAAACCATTGTCGACATGGGTAAGTACATACATAATTTGAAGACATTACTTTCGACAAACAATTTCGATCTTTAAGGCATATATACTCCACGTCTCTAACTATTTATTACTATAGGTAATACGTATGGTAGAACATAATATGGCGACTGCCCGTCTGTAGTTAAGCGGTTTATAATGCCTGTCTTACGGACAATGTGTAGGCAGACCTCGATTGAAGACCGTAACTAAAAATAAAACGAAGAAAGGATCATCAATTTATACATATTTTGGCTATCATGATTATCGATAAACTCACAGTATTAGATACTTTTGCATAGCTGATGAATTAATGCAATAGCTGAGGGTTGTTTGTTCCTAAATATTGTCTCTACACATTGTCAGTAACTGTTAAACTAATGCAAGAACTAATGCACTTCGTGTTGTCTTTATATCAGCATTCTCCGAGACTGGTGATTGCGTAATCTGGAACAGGAAAATGTAAGCATTATTTATTGAGGAATTGTAGGGTGTGAATGTATGCATGTAATTATTTCGATTTATTGCACATATCTACCACGTTGTCATTAAGAAAATTTACAATGGCGCCCATGAAAAAGCGTTTCTCTCATAAATATAAGTGATCGTAATGCTTTTGAGATTTCTATTTCATAATATGAATATCTAATTTAGCCTCATTAATGGCCAGCTCATAATCTTTATACGCTTTGTGAGTTTACTCTTTTTACATAAAGAAATCTACACTGTCTGTAAACTTACACGTGCTTTCGCGACACGACGCAGCTTCTAGCTCGCATAGCGTCGCGAAGGTCCTAGCTGTGCCCGTAGCGTCGAAGGCACACACCGGCCCAGCCGGTGGCGACACGCACCTCCTGGCACATAGCGGAGGAGGAACTCCCTCCCTTACTCGCCCTCTCATGATCTCGATCGGGACTCTGATGTCAGTGTCCCCGAACTCGTTGACGTCACCGAGGCGGGACGGCAGGAACGGTAGACTGGCTGGTTGTACTTCGTTCCATGCTGGAATGAGAAATTTACTTTTAGTTCTTTAGGTACTGAACCGTTGCAAAGGCAGGTTCGAAAAATTCAGATAAATATATATTTTTTTCATAAATAAATTGTGATACCATTTACCAGGTTTCGTTACTTTTATTTTTTCTACCACATAGTTCATAATTGACCAGTATTTTGTTTTAACCATGTAAGATTCCTGAAATATCTAGTTAAGATAGCCAATTTTATAAAGTTGTTATCAGTCGAAGAATTTTAACGTTAAAAATGTTTGATTTGACCTTTTGATCTTATCATCTCGTGGATTTCCAACAAAGAAAGTGGGTTTAGTGCTCGCAAAAATTATGCTCGTGACCGTTTATCAACATCATTATCACCTAGATTTTAGATCGTGTTACTGACACTTCCGTAAATGGTGTAGGATATTGTCAAGACGTAGTTATTTGGCTTTAACAAATAATTAAATTGGTCTAAGTTATTGTAGGTAATGGTAAACGAGATATAGTGTGATTACATACGAGTATCCTTGAATTAAGTTGATTTCAAAGAATATATCATAATAACGGATTTTGTAAGACCTCCTAATGGATCTTCCTAACCTGTAGCAGATAATCGAACATTACCACAAATCTTAATCAAAGCAAGCTCGCCCGGTGCACCGCTTCATTCGCGATAACTTAACCGGTGATAATGAACGAGGGCATAAACGTAGCTTAATTGTTTCTTGTTTTATTCCATTATTGTTTTCAACAGTTGTTCTTGATTATCGTTTGACACTATATTTGACCCCTCAATCTAATCAGTGTTATTTATTTTCCTAAACTTTTCCTGTGATCTCATCCATATTACGCATTTGTAAAGCGCACTATCAGCTCCATGCATTGTAGATAAAGAATAAGATGCACACCCCTTCTCATTGACTCACATTCGTGGCTTGTTTATTTGTACGAATTATTACTTAATACAATGTATAGATTTCTTGAACTTCGGTTTCCTTGTGTGGTACACATGCAATTGATTTTAATTAGTCGATCAATAATCCTAATTAAACATTAGATAGGGATAAATAGTAAAATTACAACTTTATCCTTTTATACCGTATCCGTGTATTAAAATAAATACATATACTTAGTACATTTATAATATAGGGCATTTAAAGTAAGATTATTTGTGTAAACTTAAATTTAAAATTTTACCTTGCACTTTTTACATAATTAATAAATCAAGGGCGGGGCGTAGCCAACATTTGTGATAAAGGTGAGTTTAAGGTGAAAGGCTATCATGGTGACGTAATGATGTGATTCAAACTCAGTGCAATGAAAATATTGATTTTTAATACACTTTTGTAAACGCTTTCAGAATCGACCAAACAGACTTAATTACAACTTTAATATCAACAAAAACAATCGATCAAAGTCAATCGGACTTCGTTTTGTGCGTGGTGTGTGACCTTTGACACTCACAACATACAGATACCCATTATAAAATGGTTTCCATATTGGATAAATCATTATACGCATGAACGATATCATTACTCATCATAACATCAAAGCCTGTGGTCCAATTTTTGTCGGTTATCAGAAATCTGACGCGATCCGTGACTGCAAAGATAAATGACTTGCATAATCTGTGTTAACTGCGTACTTTAACTGCGTAGTTGACCCAGGATGGAGTAATGACTATGATTTTTTATCGTTTTGTGTCGGTTTGGTTTCCAGAAAGGGTAACTGATCTAGATACGGCCACTTCCTCGGTGACTCACGGTAGGATGTCGGTAGTACTTGGTAGCGTATTGCTGTACGCTTAATAAAGTGATTAAGCGCTTGCCTTCAGAATTCCCACTGTATATCAACTTGCATGACGCGTTCTAGGTTTTTGTCTTACTTTTTATTTATGTTTGATGGCGGGGCATAACTTTGTCCATTCTTATGTACTCTTATGAGTCAAGATCGTGGAACATAATTATATGTCAACAATGACACTGTAGGTCATTAATGTACAATTAAGCAAAAAGGATATGTTTGCTTAGCAAATACATTAGCCATGTACAACTAATGACTTTGCAGGTACCTAATTTATGGTTTTACACACGGTTCTAGAACTTGTTGAACAAAAATATAGCTTAAGAAGAATGAAAGGCTAAAAGCTCACTAAATTATTCATCATCATCATCATCATCCAGCCTATAAACGCCCACTGCTGAGCACAGGCCTCTTCCCATATAGAGAAGGCATGAGCATTGATCACCACGCTTGCTCACTGCGGATTGGCGATTTCAGATCCCAAATTTTGGAATCCAGGTTTCCTCACGATGTTTTCCTTCACCGTTTGTCAGAAGTGTCTTAGAATAATTAAATTACACTAAATTATTAGTTAATACGAACTCTTGTAGGTACATGGGCTGGCTTATTAAACTAGGTAGGTACATAGCGTAACGGGTCCATAAATTGAACTTTTACAATAGCTTTGGTTAGTATTCCTGCTCATTATGTTATTACGTGTGAGTATGATTGGCTAGTTTAATTACATTACAATAAAATACAATTATTGTATCTACTACCTTTTTTAGAAATTGCGTTTCATTTACTTTAAATCATTATTATTTGCCGTTTTTCTGAAAATCACATTTAATACACAACCTGATCGCAGCCGCTCCAGTTTTACTCAATCTATATTGCTTTAAGACTTCATCATGCCTACTTCAGGGTACACAAAGAAATGTTTCTTAAATTATGATTCAGTGGAGATAGATATGCAATAGAATATTCTTACTCTGGGAGATAAAGATAATACAGTCATCTAATTGAATTTAATTACCGATTTATATTCTTTCAGCTGACCTATCACTCAATTAACAGATTCTTGTACTTTCGTACTACATATACTTTGGTCTAAAGACCAAACTTGTAATAAATAGTGGAACACGTAAATACTATTAATTAACCATATAATGTTCACATTCATAGATAATAGTATAGATGCACCACAACATTATTTAGTGATCTTACCCACACATACACAGTAGCGCAGATGAATTCTTTATAATACAAAGATCAGGTCATTTACGTCATAACTCTTATAATATTCACAAGAAAGTCTAAGATATGTTATAATTTATATTCGATATAAATAATTATGTTCAGAATCTATTGTAACTTGGATGAGATCTACTAAGCATTCACCTAGAAGATCTACATTTGTTAGTGTCTACAATACACTACATGTGTCAGTAACCGCAAAAGGCCAACCGCTTAACCACTGCGTCAAAGTAACAGTCATGTGTATTTCATTGACATTCTTAACACTTATTTAACAATTCTTAGAACAAGAAAAACAAAACATAGTAAAGAATTCATGTTATGTGTGAATAGGACAGTAAAGTTGAAATGAGATCATTTTCGTGGTAACAACTGTAACAAGTGCATTACAATTACATTGCAGGCGACGTCGTCCGTATGTCTGCCCTATGATCGATTACTCACTGCTAATAATAAACGCACGCTGCCCTCTAGTGGGCGTGTTGCGATAACCCTAGGATGAAGCCGCCAAACGGTCTAATGTTTCATGCGTATTTTGGCTTCGGTCGTCTTTGTTTGGTGATAGTAAACATAACGTCTATTTCATTATAAATCGTTTAATTTAATTTTGTTAGATTTGTAGCTTATGTGCTTTACTTCAAAGCTACTGCATTCACTTTAAGCTACGTGTTTTCTTTTTATAACTTACTTAATTAAACATCTGGTTTAAAGGGGACTGTAACCAACTTTACAAATTTGATCCAAAAATTAATGACGATGATAATAATATGTATATTTGCTATTTCTTAATATTTGTACTATAAAACCCTTTCGTTCTGTCAAAGAATATGCAACGTATGTAATGTAAAATAGCTGTAGAAGTTAACACTTGTTATATTCACTCCAGTATAGTTTTGTTTTATAAGTTACAGGATTAAACTTTGGTAATTGTAGCTAATTAGGTATCTACTTAATTAATGTTAAAATAATAAAATATGTCACCATAGAACTTACCAGCAACTAATACTACGCACAACAAGAACTTCCCGTTTAACATTTCCAACTAATTGAGTCCAAAAATTGATTGGCACCACTATTAACACAACTAATTGTAAAGATTCCTATATTGAACTCGTTCACCGTTGATTATAAATTCTTTCGCATAAACTGTCAAACTTTTGATTGGTCATGCGATGTTTATTGTGTAGAACTTATCTGTTCACTGGTGCATCAGAGCCGCTTGGAGCGTGCTCCAGGATGGACGGAAGGGGGGATGGATCTGTGGTGGTGGCAGCGATAACCTCTGACTCGGTCGGAGGACGAACGCCTGATAACAGCTGCGACTTTCAAATGAGAGCGAGTATTCTTTCGCTACAGATAAAGGCATGGAGCTTCGAGGATTGTTTTTAATCTTCTTCTGCAAATTATTTAAATTATACAACAATTATAAGCAATTAGATCACATTTATACTATTATTTTCCTCGATGGTTCCGGAAGTGGTTATTACAACAATAGTACATGTATAAATAAACACATAATGTTTAATTATACATATACTATTGTTTACCCTGTATGCTCTCAATTCACCAATATATCTAAACTGATTTGTTCTGCATATGAATATGTTTACTAATAATGTCATACACTAACTATATGGCTAAATTGAACATTATTTGCATGATTTGGAAATATTGCATTGACGAATATGCTTTATAATGCCAATCTAGTAAAGTTGGAATAAGGAAGACTAGCTAATTTAATAGTTTAAGTCTACAAACTTATTCAACTTAATATAAAAATCTAACACAGATTTATTTCACCGCAGCGGTTCTATAGACTGCTATCATCCAGAAATGTATTCACTGATTAAGGTTATCTCAAATGACTCCGTGTCAACTTAAGATACGTCATCACTAATAATAAGTTGTATAAAAATCTTAACTCACCGATAAAAAGGTTGAATCTGATTTATGTGCCCATGGTGTAATGTAGCGAATACCTACATAAATTGAACATGGGTTTTCTGATTCCAAAGTAAGTTGCTTAAGCACTTTAGTTCTAGAATCAGAGATAATAAATGTACCACAAACACCCAGACCTAAAGTAATGTATAAAAATGGTTTTATTTACATTCTTCACGGCTAGCGACACCTTAAAAACCGGTGTGTACAGTTACGGGAAAAAATATGTGTTCACAAATTGTCTATGGCGATAACAATTAACATCGGTAAAAAATTTCGTCCATTTCGTTTTCCGGTTCATTATACAAATCTATACACCGCATTCATTAAAATCGTTTATGTAATTTAGGCACTACTTTAGAACATAAAAACATATACAACTTTCCTTTTGGCTAAGCCGTAGTCGGGTAAAAAGCAATACTATACGTCCTTCCTTTGTAAAGTTCATGAAAAACCGAAAACACTTACATGTTATTAACATAACATATCGTCACGCCTGTATCCCCGAAGGGGTAGGCAGAGGTGTACCAGTGGTGTGCACCCACAGTTCGCCGGTATGTTTAGGTCCCATGTAATAGGGGGCGAGCGACAAATCCAAACTCCGACCTGCTACTGAGAAATTCATAGAAAAACCCAATAACACCTTGGTCGACTCGGGAATCGATCCCGAGACCTCTAGCGTAGCAGTCGCGCTCAGCACCACTAGGCCAACGAGGCATTCATGTTATTGTTGTTCACAAATTGAGATCATCGCCAAGATAAGTGTTGCATTGAAACGGGAATTTACTAGCATTTACTAACAATTGATAAGCTACAAAGTATCTTAGATAAAACATGTAGTTATTATATTAATGAAGTGTCAGCCAATTGAACTAAAACAAGTGATGATACTTTAGACTTTGTGTTCTTAGATCAGCAAACATTATCTTAGCTAGTGCTTATTCAGAATGGTAGATGACTAAATAATGCATAACATAATGTTATGTATTGAAAATTATGTGAACATTATGTTAACTAAATAAAATGGATTTGATCAAACAGAATAACTTCTTAAAAGTCGATAGAATGCACAAAAAACTAGATACCGATCTGGTTGGTTCGTGTGTGCTTATTTGTCTCTGTCCACTCATTAAGAATTATTTCAAAAAACTATGAGTTTAACAAAACATCTCAGATTTGGATAAGATAAAGGTACTTAGTTCGAGATTAATAAAAACGATGATTCTGACATATACGTTTGATATCTACGTCTTTTTTTATTCAAATATTTTTAAGCGTCAGACATAAAAACAAAAACAACGAACAATAACCTTAAACCACGTTTTAATGTTTAAATAAACTAGTTTAACGCGTTTAAAACATAACTCGTTCTAGTCTAAGGTGATTTGGTTTCTAATCAGAACAACAGACTCTGGCTTGGAAACAACAATTTTTGCAGATTATTAACGAAGAATTTTATGATTATCTACATTTATGGTTTTATTGCATTGTGAGAAGTGCCTTTTTTCTTTTATTGAGTCGTTCATCTTGTAGTCGCCAATCGAAATGGTCATAAAATCCATACATTTTAAGACCTTACCATATGTTTGATAATATTAATATTTCTGGTCTTTTGATATTAATTTTAATAGGATGTTTATAATTTTATTAAGTATAACAAGTTAAAAACTTTGGGGGTGAATCTCTGTCGTTATAATTATTCTATGAACAAAGAGAAAAGTTCTCTCTTACATTTAAGAATTCACAAGGTAGCTGCTACTTCAGTATAAACATCAATGCGTTTTATTGAGAAAAGAAACATGAACCGATCAGATATACGTAGGTGAGAGGTCGACTGTAAGACATCGATACATTTGTATCGAATCACATTGATTGACGTCACACTATGTGGAAACTTCATTGACATCACATTTTGTATATCAGTTAAGGTTATAGTTTATTATCTTCCTGTAAAGGGTCAACGTTTATTTATTTACTTGACAAACAAATTTTATTACCGAAACAACATTCATAAACACACTACAACTTATGACGTAGCTTTACGGATTCACATCACTATTAAAAAAAAATTGTTGATCTACCAATAAATATCAAATCCGGGAATCGAATCCGCAGCACATTGTCATCTATGCAATCGTTCGTGTAAAAATTGTTTCTAAATGTTTTTATGCATACAAATTGTATAATTTGTATGCATAAAAACATTTAGTCTGTTTCATTGACCCTAGACACAAGGCAAGTAATAATGAATAAGGAAGAACGTTGAGTTACCTATTAGGTGTTAACAGTTTTTAATTCTACAATTACTATTAGCAAGATATGACTGCTAATGGGTAAACCATGCTCATTAGCATCCGAAATCTAAAAAACATTATGCATCAATAATAGTGAATAACAAGTGTCGGTACTTTTTGTATAGTATCCCTGTAAGGATTGTCATTAAATATCACTATTCAGCATTTAGATTGTCTAATGTAATAGGGGCCGACCCTATGACTAATTGGCGCGATTTACTCAGCGAATTTTCAGAATGACTAACAAAATGTAACAATAATTTAGTAGTAGTGTTCTTTGTGCAATTTTGCAAGCCCCCGACAATTTCGCGACACGAGCTTTAATTTCCTTGAAGCGAAAATCGACAATAATAAAAAAAAAATGCTACGTGAAGTTAGACTAGGTTTAAAGTCATCTTTCGTTATTTATCGGATTCTAAATCAAGAAAACCAAGAAGAGTCCTTGCCTTATAAAGCCGGTCATTAATCATCGGCCTAAGATATTTGCAAATAAATATCTTTTTGTCAATATCCTGCAAATATCCCAGCAAACCAAAGATCAGTTTTCATATAAACTAAGAAGGAGCTTACTAAGCTTCGGTTTATTTAAATTCCAGCTAAAATCTAGTTTTTAATTATATTTTTCACTCGTGGTGGCGCATGTATCCACTAAACACGTGCTTTGTATAAAACACCAGTTCATAATTATGCATTTCTACTTTAATACGTAAAATTGGTTAGTGTGCGCATTATCCTTTACCCAGTACCTTGTTATATGCTGCTTTTTCTATATGATTCATCCAAGTGAAAAGTAATAAACTGTTTATTGCAAATAAGTATGGCAACTTTATCCCATTGTACGGCATTTTACGGTATGTTCAGCAAACCAAACTTAAACTTCCCTAACAATGTAAATGAACCAAAGAAAGGGAAGGGATTATTTCAAACGTATTAATAAACAAGATTGTTTAAAAACTAGCAGCCCCAAAGTCAGCGATGAAATTAAGCACCCGGGAACAATACCATCTTACTTTCCGAACTGATACTGACTGAAACTTAAAACTCGGAGAATGATGCAAATGTAGCTGTTTTGTTTGTTTTTTAACGTCTGTTTTCCTAAAGTGCGAGTTAAAGTTAATCTAAGTAAAAAGGATAAACAAGACTGGATGAAAAGAGGACTGAAACATAGCTGTAAAACAAAACGAACACGAGGATATAAATGTTATAAAGCTAGAACGATAGTAGCTAAAATTCAATACCTATCGTACTCAGAACTATAAAAAAATGTATTTACAATTCGAAAAAGAATTCCAATATTAAATTCATACATAAAAATGATAAAAAATGTAAAGCGACATGGACAGTAATAAAAACGAAATAGACAACATTATTTACGATAAAAACATAGAAAGTATTCAAATTAGCAATGTAATTCTTGACAATCCAATTGAAATTGCATCAGCCTTTAATACTCATTTTATAAATAACGATTTTAAGCAGTACAATGTAGACTAGTAGAGTTATCTCAAATTCAATGTATTTAAAACCCATGTTACAATAAGAAGTTAGATGGGAAATAATTTCGTTAAATAAAACTGTTTCTACAGGTTATGATGAAATTACAACAAAAGTTATTAAAGCATGTAAAAATGAAATCATTGGCATACATTTAATAAATTTGACAATTTCCTGAGGTGTATTATATTTTGAGCCTCTGTTTAAAAAAGGTGATAAGGCGTTGTTCCAACTTAGAGCGAGTTGCGAGAAGCGAGTAGGACAATAAACTCGAAACGAGTCGGTGAGCAGCGAGCAGCGAGTAAATTAGTATATTAGTAATAAGCGAATAAATTAGGCTAGGGACATTCTAGGAAGGAAAGGCAAAATGGATCATGCCCTTAAAACCTGAATCACGTCATGCGTGCGCGCAACAAAACTGCCAGATAATATGCATCTTAAAGATGCACATTATCTGGCAGTTTTGTTAGTAAACGAAAGGTTTTGTTATTAATTTACTATTACTAAGTACAGATTTATTGAAATGATATTTTAACATGGAGAATAGTCAACGTTTTTCAGAAAGTCAGTCAGTTAAAAAATGTTAATCAAAGGGCAGTCGATCTGCTACATTTTGTTCTGGTCAAACCTGAGAAATTTGTAATTAAATAAGTAGTTTACAAGAAAATAGTTAAGGAAAAGTGATACTTATGGAATTTCCATGAGTAACACCTTTCCCTAGCTATCCTATAGATAAATTGTCCCAACAGGTATACGGGTTTATCCCCCTTTCATAGGAAAAATTACATTCTCGTTTATTTTTCGCTGACGTAGGTCATTAGTTCGCTGTTCGTGTTAATTTTTCGAATAGTGTTGGGCCTTTGTCGATGTTTTAAATATTAACATCTTATAGTTATGATATATGTAAAAAATGATATACGAGTATAACATTTCTAAAAGTCATCTCAGTAACGTCTTTTGATAAAAACGAACCTGTTTGGTTTTAAAAAGTTTTGTAAGATCGGTTTAATTGTTTCAGAACTATGATCTAAATCGTTCAATTAAGTTGTCGGTTTATTTAAACACCACGTACTAAAAACAAGAAAATGCACTACAAAAGCATATACGGTGCAGTTTTCAAGCGTTCAGTGTATCGAATATGATTAATTCGTTCCTAATCGTACGGCTATTGTAAAAAGGCAATAGCTATTTATTCCTAATAGTACTAACGAATCGATTTGAAGATAACAAAGGGTTATAAATCGGTAAAATGTGCACACTTCAGCACTACATCAAATTTATGATCTGTTCAGTTCTTAAATGTCATAGTAATAATTTATAAAATTCGCTAAAACAATCAAACAATCTCCGCTTTCCTCATAGAAAATAGTTCTAGATTTAAGGAAAATACGTCGGTACATGTCATCGTTTCACGTCACCCCATCACTTAATCTCGTAGCATATATGCCATTTAAGACGCGCGGTAGTTTATAAACAAAACCGGTGTCTCCGACTGGACAGTGACTTGCCGGCAATCTCGGACGTTGGACTGAAACCAAGTGCTTTACTGACCATATTATATTAACAAAAAATGGACAAACTACACGTTTTATTCGTAATTGGTAAGTCGCTTTTTATGTTTACTTGCATGTTGTAGTTTTTGTTATGACTTTTTTCATGAAGCTACTTAAACGCAGGTAGTTTTATAAATAATGTTCAGAGTGAGGCTGCTGTAAACACGCGTATGCGTAACTGAATATTTTTTGGTGCAGTATATTGTTGATATATTAATACATTTGATAAATTAAATACGTAAAAGGGGACATAAAAATTCAAATCAATAAAACGTTTGAAATACCTGCCAATTCTACGAAAAACAAACAAAATCATTGTTCGAAGAATTGATGCGTCGTTCCGCATAATAATATGATGTCGTACATAAACGACAAAAAGCTATATTATTTTACCAGTTTTTAAACTCATCCTAATTTACATTTAAAATAAAACTGGTTTTTATTGTAGAGTCTTGTTATTTAAATGTACGAGTATTATTAGGTAAAAAGGTTTACGCATACATATTATAATGGTGTTGTTGTATTATTT
Source organism: Autographa gamma (assembly GCA_905146925.1). Taxonomy (NCBI): domain Eukaryota; kingdom Metazoa; phylum Arthropoda; class Insecta; order Lepidoptera; family Noctuidae; genus Autographa; species Autographa gamma. The sequence goes on from LR989858.1 coordinate 8,810,736, forward strand.
CCATCAGATTGGCTTGCAGGCGTAAATAATGTTAAATGAGCCCGTTAATAGTATTGGTGCATACCATTAGTGCCGTTGCATTAATGGTTTCTGCTCGAGTAAAGTGGTTTCTGATTCCTTTGACTTGCATATTTTTTTGCAATTTTAATACTTTAAGAAACAAAAGAGAGTACTAGGTTTGTCCCTGACAAGGTGTTGCCTTTGAACAGGATAAAACCCTACACTAAATCGCAGTGTTCTGCCCAATCCTTATGATACAATTATTTCTACTAGTTTGAATACCTGTGTTAGCATCTATGATGTCACTTAGTGGGGTTATTGCCTTATAATTAATTTATCAACTACAGTTGTTTCCATTAAGAATATATAGGTAAATATAACTAAATACTTGAAATATAAAAAATAAAACTGTATTTCAGCTCTTTTCTCAAACGCTGCCTTTGGCCAAGACTCGCAGACAAATGACAACGAAGAAGACTTAGATAACCGATTCAATCGGCCATTTTGGTTACCCGGTCAAAATTTATTCCCGGGACAATTCCCTGGTATGAACCAGTTCCCCGGGCAAAATCTATTCCCTGGTCAAAACCAGTTCCCCGGTCAAAACCAGTTCCCCGGTCAAAACCAGTTCCCCGGTCAAAACCAGTTCCCCGGCCAGAATCAGTTCCCCGGACAAAATCAATTACCCGGCCAAAATCTGTTCCCCGGACAGAATCTGCGACCTGCCCCGGTCCCCACAACAACAACAACTACAGCAGCACCTGCCAATGCGTGAGTAGTAATATTAATGTCTTGTTTTATTAAAATCTGTATTATTTTTACCTAGCTTTTTTAAATATTATTACCAATTTCCACCAAAGTATCATTCACCTTACTATCCAAATAGTAGGTATTATCCCCCCTGAGTTACAGACGTTGAAAATCTTTCATATACCTATATATTTTTCCAGAGCATAAAATATATATATAGCAATCATATATATTTTATTAATTAAAAAGCACATTGGAATTCACATCATAATTTTCCTTATAAACCTCCTCAATATCTTTTCTTTCTCATCTTTCCTATTATTACTCCGTCAGTTGCATATTTTCAACTTCCACCTACTGACTTACCAATGAAATAATGAATGATCTTACCAATTCCAGTGCAACAACGACCATGTCTCCGGCCGTACGATCCTGCATCAGCACATGCCCGGTGACTCCGGAGTACAACCCAGTGTGCGGAACTGACCGCGTCACTTACAACAACCCTGGAAGGTTGGCGTGTGCTCAGATGTGTGGCGTCAGTGAGTATCTAACATTTTTAATTCATTATATTATAGAGTTTTTTCATCCCGTAGAAGGTAGGTAGTAGAAGTAATGAGGTCCAGTTACAGTACAAAATTAACAAATAGTAAAGTCCAAAATTTAAAAAAAAATACGAGGTTTGTTCAATTTGCATCATTTTTCCGGGTTCCGGGTGCCGTACCAAGATAGGAAAACATCAACGATTTTAGATTTTTGGGAAGGTAGAAAAATGGACTATAAAGTAAAAAAGAAAACATAAAAACGCCCACAACTTGATAAGTATCAGGAAAAATGCGTACGATTCGAGATTATTATTCGTTGAAGTTTTATTAATATTTAACATCCATCTCATTTCATAGATTCTGTCTTAAAAGCCGGTTCAGCAACATTGGCGACTTTTCCTTGAATTGGCCGGTAAAATATTGAACTCTTATGATATTGAACATAATCAAAGACCTTGATTCAACCGATGACATATAAATACGCCGTATTTTAAATGAATAACATAATTTACACTCTGACCTTAGACAAAACCTTACAAGACCATATTTACTAATACTGGGATTTACTCTATGATGTCATACAGATTTGTTATGTATTCAATGCAGTCTATTTGATCCAATTTATTTGTTTAGTGAATGTTCTGACATTCACTAAACAAATAAATAAATAAATTAGTGACCTTTCTCTGGAAAGGTCACTAATTTATTTTATGGCATTAGCTTTAGAATATGATTTAGAAAAGGATCAATGGTTTTTTTATTTATTTTATGCTAAGAGCAGTAAAAACACAATTACTAATTTTAGGCTCACATCTCTATAAATACTTATAGGGTACAAATTAAGTTTCGTCATGAGAAAAATATGCCTGACGAAATTGCATGAAAGAAAAAGGTGCTTGAATATTAATAAAGATTGAACTTTAAGCTATTCGAGGATATGAAATACTAAAAACCAGAATAGGACTTAATCTCATGGATTTTATCAGTTTTACTGTCTGATTGGAAACTACTCTATTTTGACAGGTTTATCTTAACACGTTGACCGCCAAACAAGCTTGCAACTGTTTAGTTTGCTATTTTATATGGAAAACTGCCTCTTATTATTCATATTAGTTAAGTCTATAATTCGTTTCTACAAAGGTTTATTATAATTCGTTAGTTACAAAGGATCTATGTTTCTTATTATGTACGTTATGTAGCTGCGGGGACTTATATGCTCGTATATCTGATATTATTTGAATCTCAAAGCCTTGTAACGTCTTTTTGAGTATAAGGCACCAACTGATCTATTCTGGTCGTTGTTCCTACCTACTGTTTTAAGAACATAATTCTTCCTCATAAATTATAACGAACGCTACAGCAAATGAGGCCATTACTATAAACTACACTTATTTATGAAATAACTACCAATTGTTACCCTGTTAATATGAGGAAAATGGAAGCATATACTTTAACAGGATGGATTTAAATTATCCAATAGTTATGTAGGTTTAATTAATGCATCTATTGTTTTATTTGTTATTATTTAAGAGGACATTATTAATTAATTTAATAAAATAGTATTGCAATACAATTTCACAAATTATAGTGATAACCTCATTTTTACGTTATTTTTATCCAATTCGTGGAATACAATAAAAATAATATTAAATTTAATTATATGTTTGATAGGAAAATAAATAACTAAAAACTCAAATAAGTAAGTAAGTAAGTAAATACCTCAAATAGGTAAGTACTCAAATAAAAAAAAAATTACTTGATATACAAATTTTATTTTAAAGACATCTCATCTTTTGACAGTTTGAAAAGGGTAAAAGCATTTTAGTCACATAAGTTGCAAAAAGCGTCTAGTACTAATATAGGTTTCTAAGAACTTTGCTCCGGAATTTATTTTAATTTTTATCAATAATTAATTTACATTTATTTGTTATTTTCAGATGTGTCTCTGCAAAGAACATCACCCTGCCCGCCAGCGCAACCCGCCGCTGCCGCTACAAAATAAGCAATTAGTTATTACTTATCGTTAAAGGACTGAATAAATTATGAATAAGTAACATGCCTCATTATTTTTTTATAACCTTTTTAATAAAAATACCTTATTTACGTTTCTTTTTATAATAACGCACGAGATACAACATTCGAAATAAGTAATAAGTGCTCAATGAAAAGTATGTTATGCTACGTGTATTACAAACCCTATTTTCAAGATGTCTCAAAAAGGCTAATTTTTTTCACTGATTACAAAAGTAGTTTTCCGTAAGTAGATGTTTACCAAGTACGCATTCTATGGAAAGTATTTATACATATTATATAATAAGAGAAGGTATTAAGTGAGTTGATAAACGCAGTTTTCATTCTGATTTTCTTGAATACAAGCACAAAATACAGAGAATAGAGAGGAATCATATCTCCACTCTAACTAATTTTGAGAGGCCTACCAAATACAACAAACGAGCTTATTAAGAGAACCAGAAATGAGGTTTCTGTTTACGGACAGAAAGTAAAGATAAAAAGGCTATTGAACACGTTCAATAGCTTTTTAAACTTTATGTTTAAGACCTAAATAATGATTTAATCTACTAGGCACAGTAGAAAGGATATAAAAGAATTTAGGTACAAAACACTTTGCTTTTGCACTTATTGCCGTTACACGGTTGGAAATTATCAAAAACGAAAAATTGTGAAGCAAAACCCCTAACTATGTACTATGTTCAAATATGTCAGTGTGCCTATTTGCTATTAAAGTGTTGAGTGGCGTATTATATTGTGTCGAGTTAATTGGCGTCGGAAGATGTGCAGTATGTTACAGCTGCAAGGCGTGTAAATTTTGATAGAATTAGATAACCAAAAATGCAAAAAAAGGCACACTGGATTGAAACTATTCAAAATCAAAAATCAAAATCAAAATATTTTTATTTCAAGTAGGCCTTGTTAAGGCTCTTTTAAAACGTTAAATTTACTGACTCTACTGCAGGGTCCAAAATGTCATTCCAATGGAGAAGAACCGGCAAGAAACTCCAGAGGTTACTCTTTTAAAAAAAAGGTTAACATCAATGATACTAATACAATTAATTATAAATATCTACAAATATGCGACAACAGCGTAAATAGCAATGTAAAAGATAACATCCAAAATGGAAGAAAAATTTAATAGGATACGCAACAAAATTTACATTGTTGTCACATTTACAAAGGTCGCGTGTGCAAAAGAAAGAAAATAATAAAAAGAGACTAAACTCAATAAATAAAAAATAATAATAATAACTAATTAAGTAAGTAAATAGCTTTACATACAAAAGATATGTAGTCCTAACTAAACCCTAACAGGAATGTCAAGGCATGTCAAAAGGTTTCTAAGAATAGAGACCGTGGGGAAGCTAATCGAGAATTATTAAACAACATGACAAATGAATTAACGGACCGCCAGGGAGGCCACATGTGCAGAAGGTCCTAGATCCACGCGCTTTTATCCTCTACATAGTCACTAATTTTATAATAAGCCTTTCCTATCAGTTTGGATTTCACGCATGTTTTAAATTTTTTGTTGGTTAAATGAATTATACTCTCTGGTAATTTATTATAAAAGCGAATAGAATTCCCAAGGAAGGATTTAGTATTTGTTTTAGTTAGTCTATTATGTATCGAACCTAATATTTAATGGACCTACCGTTTATGATTTTATTTTAAGCAATGTGGGTTTTACACACAAATTTTGGTATTCCCATTCAAATTTTTGATGGTAAAGCCTAAAAAACAATTGAACCTTAGCATAGGCTTTTTTAATCCATAGATAATCCACACATTTAATACGGAATTAAGATGACATTGATTTACAAATAAAGCTAGTTAACTAGTCTGCGTAACGTTTACATTTCAAATCAAATTCGTAGGTAGTCGACAAATATGATGAACAATGGTCAATTATGGAAACCTTTATTTAGCACTTTGCCAAAAATAGTTTGAAGTAGTAAAAAACACAGTGGGGTTAACAAAAATTCAATGAATGCCTCGTTCTAAAATTAGTTCTAGTACCTAAAAAAACTCAAGTATATTTACACTTTGTTATCACTATCACTATCATCACTACATAGTATAAAACAAAGTCGCTTCCCGCTGTCTGTCCCTATGTATGCTTAGATCGATTCTTTTGATGCGGTTTTTTTTAATAGATAGAGTAATTCAAGAGGAAGGTTTATATGTATAATACATGCATAATACAGTAGAGGAATACTTATAATCTTAGAGATTTCTAATGTAAGGTCGTAAATGAACCCATTTTTTGCGCTTTCATTGCAAACGCTGGCTGAACCCTATGAGATAGATCAAAATAATGTATTACAGTATTGTGCACCTTAAAAAGATCTACAAAAAAGTCCGCGATGGCATATGTCTATCTCTTGAGGATAACCCACAATAACCATTTTTATCGTTTATTTATTACTTATTTACGAAAAAGCTATTTTAAGCAATACAGTATTCATCCTTATCCAATTAAGTACCTTTAATAAATTTTGCATGCAATATAGATCAATATTGCCCTTTACAGCATGTAATTTAAATGAAGATTTTCGAAGATATTACAAATTTAAAATGTAGGGACATAGCGGTTGCGGCGATTCCGGCCGGAGGGCCGCGCGGGGGCCCGGGGGCGTGCCTATACCAAATAGTGCGTCCAAGGCTGTGCTTCGCCCTACAGAACTTTATGATTGTGTAGTTATATTTGGTATCAGCGTTGCACCCGAGCAAAGCCGGGGCGGGCCGCTAGTTTGTTAATAACACTGACCATACTGACATACAAAAAAAATGCATATTCCTTCTCTCTCCTACTTTTTCTGTGCCCGACCATAATGAGCTGTTAACTTACTGTATTGACCACCTATGTAAAATTATGGTATGTAATAAAGAGTTGAATTGACCATACGTAAACAGACTCAAACGGACAAATCGGCTTAAAATTTCAATCATTTATCAGGAAACATAATAACTTAAGTTGCGGCTTGCCAATATATTTGATTTACGATCAAACTAGTTCTTATTCGTCACCACATATTTTCTCACGTTCAAGTTTACGCATATGTCACGGTGAATGTTGAGGTTGACTAAGCTCGAACGGTCAAAATAATTACAAAATGACTAATATTTTGGAATCTATAAAACAGTTGACTTGCCTTTCTAAGTGAATTCGAAGTTTATGAACTAAAGCAAAAAAACAATACTAAGAATCGAAACATTTATTTATTAGAAGGTTATTGAATTTCATGGTGATGATTCAAATATTTAGGTATTGAACTTGAGCAAGCGGCTAATTAATGGTATTTTAACTCTATGTAGGTGCACTATGTATCCATATATCGAGAGGTCCATGAGCTACGATTGATGATACGAGGCGACCTTGACATTGGGATTGCCGTTACGGCTAATGAAAAACCCAGAATCGTTCGAAATCGTTGACCTCTAGTTAGGATTTCTCTTAGTTTTTGATTAAGTTACGTAATGAAAACGCCTAGATTAACATAGAGTAAAAATTGTATCTCGTTTTCTGAATATTTTATGTAGACCTTAATTTGCATTTGACCAAATTGTGGAAATCCCGTCTGGCCTTACCGATCGATCCGAAGGTTAACTTAACATAGGATGTAGTGAATAACCACAATGCATCGCCAAAGTGAATCACTGAAACTGCTTTAGTAAATGTGGTCTGTCAGAACTATGTGGTCCAATTTATTCTCGGTACAGGTGGTGTTTAAAATTTTAGCCATAATTCTACATTATTAAGTAGATGATTTATGTCTTAGCTCTTGTAATTTAGTCCAACACAAATTCTGAATGAAATATCTCCTTCAATCGTGATCAAATCAGTTGGTATTACCCCTGTGATTCAATTGTATGTTTCGGGGTTTTTGTTATGTAATGATTACTTATTAATATTTTAATTTATATGTTAATTAGGAAAGCTTGTGTATGTACCTTTATGAAGTAACATTGACTATTTACAGTTTTTAAATCCATTTACATGACATTATTTGTTTTTATTGTGTGTTTTATATTTATAACTTGTAGATTTGGGAGTTCTCTGAAATGCGAAGCTCGTTTAATGTTTGTCTAAAAGGGTCTAGTACTAAAAAATATGAATACGGTTGAACCTAGCTAGACTCGTTCCTGGCTCCCTTCATGTACGTGTAGTATACATACTAGTATTCCTGTTTCCAACTATGATTATTGACGTCAGGTCTACAGTAGTTTGAATACCCCTGGGGTCTGAGTACCCTAAGACCAGTATTACTGTAAGTCATTGACCCATGATGCCTTTACGCATTAGCTGTTAGATTTGCATCAATATAGCCACGTGTTTTTCGCCTTAATTTCTGTACTGGAAATTGGAATTTTATACGCATATTCGCGATCTGCAAATATCCAGGATATAGAAAAGCTTTTGATGCAATTGAGTCGTAAAATCAGAAGGTATCAAAATTTTCTTGGTATTTAATTTCATGCGGTTTGATTTTAATTGGTGTTATATTAATTATGATTGCTTAGGTACTTAGGTACTGGATGCAAGAAAATAAAATAAGACAAAACTGTAGGACGTCAGTTACGTGTTGACTGGTTTGTCTAGTTAGTCTTTGTTATTTTAAACCTGTTGTTGGGTGCATCATTAACTTGTTCGTATATTTGTAGCGAAGCTAACTTACAGGTTAGTGTTAGTCACGTCAAATTACGGGTTTGTCTTAAATACAAAGTCCAGTGAAGAGTTAGAGTTTACTATTGTCTTGTCTTCGTTAAATGTTATATGTTTTTGTATTTTTAAGTTCTGAGAATAATAAATCCGCGATCAAAATTCGAATTATTTAAACCGAAAACACAAGTGCATCTCGTGATTTAACCTCTTATCAGTTATCACTAGGCATATAGTTAATAGGTAATTGACCAGACGAAAATGATTCATTTATAAGAGGAAACAAGTTTTAGAAGGAAAATGTAGTAGTGGGGAGTTGTTTAAAAACATAATATATGATCACATGTGTTTTGAAGATTCTGATCATTTCGCGAATTGGCCTCGAATGTATCGGATGTTAGTGAATAAATAATAAGTGTATTTACGATAAATGTTAGTGTCAATGTGATGAAATGAAGTGCATTGTATATATTGGTAAGTGAAGATGGATAATAATTGTTAATTATTTTTTAGGAATGTGGTATTATATAAAATACCGGAATTTAATATAAAACCAGATAATTTCAAGGATATTCGGTTTTGATGGTTTAGTTTTACCTGTTTTTGTTTTTTTTTTCTAATCATCTGACGGTGTACAATATTATTTAGATGAGTATCTAATAAAATACATCACACATATTTTGAAAAATATTTATTTATGTAGCTATAGATCACTAGCCTATGCTGTTAGAAATAACTGGGTTTGTTGTTTAGGTGATGTCTTTGGCCTCACATTATACAATGATTAATATACACAGTTCTATAACATAAAGTTTATGTTAACTAATGAACTTTTGACGTCACAAATTATAATATTAGATCAACAGTCTGCGTTTATGTAGACACCCCATATTTTGTCACACAAAATTAATTTAAAAACCAAAGTAATATTTTTCAAAAAAACTTGTTATGCCTGCCGGTTTTTGAACTAGGGAAAATCCATAATATGGGTTTTTGAAGACATCAATTCTTATAATATCCTACCAATCGCCGGACAAAAAATATTAATCAACAAGTAATGACCAAAATATGCACCTAATCTTATTTGATTATTGTTTAATTGCTAGATATATTATTATTAAATTGAATTACTATATTACTGGTAAAATCGTAGACAAATAATGCATAATATAATGTCTCCTGTCTACATAGTATCTTTAGATGATATCACACAAGTACTTACCTACTACGTCCAAAATAAAACTATGTAAAATTAATTTGTGATTATTGTACTAAAGTTTGTTGTATGTATCTCCGAAGCAACGTCTAGGCAAGACACGACTCCTTTCAGCAATACCTAAATATTAAATCATAATCATTTATTACTCACAGGGATTTTACATTTTATTATTTAACTCGTCGTTTATATTAAATTCTGTTTTAGCTTTAATCGTACTAGTGGGCACAGTGGCTGTTCAGGGCATTACTCGGAGACGATACCACTTGCATCACATGCATCACCGCGGACCACCACGAAGGTTTCACCATGGACACCATCATGGACCTCATATGCATCCACATAGGAATGATACAGCACATACAGACAAACCTCAAAGGTAATAATCATTCAATAACATAATATTTACTACTTAAGTAACTAGTTAACTTTTACAATTTATTTAATTGGGTATTTGAATATTGCGTATGGTATTGCATTGGGTATTGAATTTCCATATTTGAAATTAGGTACTTTCGCTCAATTTTTTTTTGTTTAATCTCTTCGGAAAATTTTTGGTTAGATGAATACCATCTATAAAATGGGTTTAGTCTTCTTTGTGAATTAATTTCATGAGTTAAACTGAATTCTATAGCCACGATATGTTCAAGAAATTAAAAGGGTAATGCATTTGAAACTTCTTCGTTTATATTTGTATATATTTTTTTACTTATTTCAGGTGTACATACGAAACTTCAACAGTTCCACCAATAGTTACAGACACAACATCTGAATCATCAACATCGGCACTAACATCGATACCAACAACAATACCAACAACACTACCCACAACATTACCCACAACAATTCCCACTACAAGTCCCACAACCATTCCTACAACGATACCCACAACAGTTCCCACTAAAAGTCCCACAACAATTCCTTCAACGATTCCCACAACAATTCCTGCAACGATTCCCACAACAATTCCTACAACAATTCCTTCAACAAGTCCCACAACAATTCCTACAACAATTCCCACAACAATTCCCACAACATTGCCTCCAACAATGCCCACAACTTTACCTACAAAATTACCACCAACATCACCAACAACGTCCCTAACACCATCGCCAACAACATTACCCACATTAACTTCAACAGCTGCAGACACACCCACATTTACCAATCGACCACCAAGTATACATCATCCTGATGTCCTACCTGATGAAACATCAGCCACGCTGTCTTCTTTACCAACTACCGAAATGCCACCTCGTGTTTTTACCCCAAGGCCCGTGAGAACAGTTGTTTCTACAACTGAATCTACATCTACAGAGACATTACCCCCAATAACTACATGGCGGCCTAAATCACCCCCTATATTTATAACAGAAACGACTCCAGCTCCAGAAACTACTATAATTATGGGTGGAGGACCGCCAGTAATATCTCCTGAAATATTAAGATGTATAGACTCGTGTCACGTTACACCTGAATTTGACCCAGTGTGTGGTACAGATGGTATAACGTATGAAAACGAAGGAAGGCTGTTCTGCGTCAAAAATTGTGGAATAGGTAAGGATCATTTTTTATTTTACGAATTTTTGCAAGGCTTTTTGTTGGCTACTTAACTCTTCTTAGTATCCTGTAAAATAAACGAGAAGTTTAATTTTGATGCACACTAGCACACTAACTCTGTAGTTAAGGCATTCGGTAATAATCACTATTGTAGTAAAAATACAAACGTAACCTTGTGGCGTCTTCATCATAAAAACATGAACTTATTGGTAAATAAAACGCTGGTTTATTTATAGTTTCATGTTTAGAGCTTATGACTTATTAATTGTTTTATGGCTTGTTAACATCATTGCGGTTACTAAGCAATATTAACCGCAATGATGGATTACAATGATGTTAAAATTTGCGATATCATGACTTCGAATAAAGTAAAAAATGGGAACCTGGACGCTATCTTTTCATTTTTATAAAAGGAAAAAAGGAGCTATTTTCAATTTCGATTACTTTTTTCTGCTCTATTCCGAGAACGTTACGTCTTCTATTATCTTTTTTATCTGATCGTAGCATTGGATCGTAGGCAACATCCGATACACAATTTTTTTACCTAGTTACATTATGTCAAGGCTTACTGATGAATTAGCACTTCTATATATTTACGCATTACTAAGCAATCAATATACAAAGTACGAACACTACTCATAATCATGTTCGCTCAAAAAAGTAGCAATCGGAGAATATATGTTACAAACAATAAAGTTGACAGTTCCATTCCCATAGGACATTTGCTACATTGATTTGAAAATTTACCAGTATTTTTTATTGGTTAGAATAGATACTAAAGTAACATGCACTGATTGTGATGAGACTTTCGAGGTTTGTGGTTTATAGCAATCTCTTTTTGGTTACAGATATAAGCATTCGACGGAAGTCATTATGTCCTCCGCCTATATTTGAGGACTTTGAAGAAGGGCCCCCGGAACCCCCTCCAACCCCTCCCCCTACCCCGCCGCCAACGATACCAGAATTTATTGCACGGGCAACACCGCTGTCAGCCTTCCACAGGTGTATGAGACAATGCCCTATAACAGTGGACTTTACCCCCGTTTGTGGAACAGATCTCATCACATACATAAATATGGATCGGCTTCGATGCGCACAAAAATGTGGTGATGGTAAGGACCATACCTACCTAAATATTTTTTGTTTTTGATGATGGGTTTTAAACCGCAACACATAAATCATTGATCTCTGGGTTAGGTTCATAAAAAACAGTCACGTTTTGTTGTAATTTAGTTTATTTAAAATTATTGATTGTTCGATAAATCAGTGCCCAGGTTTCCTTAACATGTTTCCTTAAATGATATTTAGTTTTACCCAAGTTAGTGCCTTATTATTTAAAAATTAGAAAATCGTGCCAAACAATTTATCAACAACGGCGAACTGCCAACATTTAACACACTATCAAAGGTAGGGCCGTACTGTGTCGAACTTAAAAGTACTTACAAAATAATACTTTTGACAATATTTATAAATGCAATGGACAAATAGATTGCAAACATTAATTTTAGGTCAATATGCTTAAATTTTCAAATACTTATATTATTCATTGATATTTGAACAGGTGTGCAGCTTTTATGTGATAAACCCTGTGCTGTTTGTGGACTGAAAGCAGTAACTACAACTAAACCTAAAACGACAACACCTGTAACGACTACAACAGCTATCAATGGCAGACTCACTCCAGTAGCTGATGTAAGACTATGTATGAGATCGTGCCCCGTCACTCCGGAATACAACCCGGTTTGCGGCACCAACAGTGTTACCTACACTAATCCAGGACACTTACTTTGTGCACAAAGTTGTGGCGTTGGTAAGTACATGTTCAGCTGGATTAGAATAAGATAAATGTATTGAAATTAAGTAAATAATCTTTATATACGCTTCTTTACCTAATGTTCTCAAGCGCGACTATTTCTCTGGCCAGTTTTGGTGCAGAATTTTGATTTGAAATATTTTTTTTTCAGATGTAAGTGTTGCACGATTTTCAACATGTTCTGCTACCTCAACGACTACCACAACAGAATTCCCTTTGACCTTTGAGATGCTAGATTGTATAAGGACCTGTCGGGTTACGGCAGTCTATAACCCAGTTTGTGGAACGGATAACTTAACTTACATCAACATTGGACATTTAGAATGCTCACGATTTTGTGGAATCGGTAAGTTTCTAATAAACTGTCAATTTTACAAGTAATGTTATCCTGGCATTTTTTAACACCATTTTACACATTGATTTCAGATGTGGAATTAAAAGAATCATTCCGTTGTGCGGGAGATTTAGATTTTCCATCTGAACCTACTGAAAGCACGCAATCCCTGGCCACTGAACCTATAAACAGAGAGAAGGATAAAATAATAACTTCAACAGAAACGACTTCTACTACTAGTACAACTATCAGGCCGACATCTACTAACACGCCGATCCCAACAACAAGCAGCAATTTAGGATTTACAATACCTTCGAATATACTGAACGATATTTTTGGGTCGAACACAAAAACCACAGTACCAGTTACGACACTCCCACCGACCACGACCACGACTACGGAAAGGACCACAACTACAGAAAGGCCCTCGACCACTGAAAAGACCACGACCACGGAAAGGACCACCACGGTATTCGACGAAGACATCGATTTAGATGCTAGGTTTGGCAAAGACATTAAAGATGAGGATTACGATAGTGATAGTAGAATTGTATTCCCCGAATAAAGACTAATTAGGATAATAACGTATTTTCATTAGAGACCTATTATCCACCTGTATGTAGATTAGCTTACGATGTCATTATCTGAAATGTTGCAAATTAACACTACTTACAATTATTTAGTATATAATCGGACTGAAAGTAACTTTTTGCATCAGTTGGTGTTGAGCTTTACAAACCTCAGAGCATAATATTGTACAGAATGGAAAACTTCAAAATTTTGTGTATTTTATCGTTCTTATCGTACTTTGAATCTTCATGGTCATATTCAGGTAAGTCCCTATTAAGCTTATTTATTCTTGTGCATTTTATTTAATAAGCTTTGAACTTTTGGTAACTTTACGTTTTAATACAATTTGATTTTAATGAATTGTATATTTTAGTCTCTTTCAGAAGACCATGCCACGATTCCTCGCCAGAATGTTTGAAGAAGTCTGTTCAAGCTGGATTGCCGACTATAGCTTTGGGTGTTCCGGAACTTGGCATCGAACGACTAGATCCTTACGTCTTAAAGAAACTGAGTTTGAAATTGCCCGGTGGGCTTGTGATACAGTTCGGACACGGATTTGCCAAAGGTTTAAAGTCGTGCATCGTTGATTTCGCTAGGTAAGTTTCATTAAAAAAATATTTGGAATAATAAGCTTTAATGATTCATGGAATCAAAAAAATTATAAAAAATATGGACTTGTTTACTGACGCATTCTTATTTGTTAGCAGATTTGACGGGGATACTTTCGAAACCCAACTACATTGTAATTTGACTATTAAAGGCAAATACAGATCATCTGGTCGTCTTCTGTTGTTCCCCATTGATGGCGATGGCGAATCTACTATTAAGTGCAGTAAGTTTCTTATATGCAGCCTTAATATTATCATCTTCGCATATATGTTTTCTTTATTCGGTTAGACCTATTTGTCAAAAAAAACTTGCCTTTTCCTCTTCACATAAACAGGTTATAAGTATTTGCCCTCTACTTAAATATACGGTCCTGTAAACAAGTACTGACTCTCTGACTCACGAAACCTTTATGTTGTAGCTTATTGTTTGCAGATTAATAACTCCCACCTTTAATTCAACACAGAGGATGCCTTAATTGGTCCATTAAAAACCATTTAAAATTATAGGCACTAAAACGACTAATCCAACATCATTAAAAGTTTCTTTAATGACGTTTTAATATTGTATGCAATTATTATTTGCTTTTTCAGATAACCTCAAACTGCATAGCGTTCTTAAGTTAGGATCAAAAGTAAAGTCTGATGGTCAAAAGTATTTTGATATCAAAAGTTCCAGCATTGATCATAGTTACGATGGCCAAGTCAGCTACATCATGACAAATCTCTTCAGAAGCAGTCCCGAAATAAGTAAGTGCCTTCCTTTACGTATGTATCCCTTTTCATATTCTTAATCTATTGATGTGTATATAATATATTCAACCATTTGATACTTCATGCTTTATGAATAAAACAATAACCTACCATGGTAACTTCAGGCATATCTAGATATATTAATCAATCATGCAAGGCTTTTAGCCTGATAAAAAACTACGTAATTTCAATAATTAAATATGAAAATGTTAAAATTTCTGTAGATTAACAGAAACCCACCAATTATTCATAAAAAGGTCGATTCTAGTTCTTTCGAATGACCACTAAAGTCATTCTTGAATTCTGAGAACGATTATTTAAATTTTTAAATACGTTTAAGTTAGTTGTTGTTTGCTAGCTTTTTGCGAATGGAATTTTACTTACTCTGACTCAGCAACTTAAAGTGTCTTGTCAAAACGTGAGAACGTCAAGCAGTTCTTAAACCGGACTCTTAGTTGCCAGACTAGAGTTAATTTAAATTATTTATTAATTTTTTATTTTACAGGTCAAGCTCTCCTAAACTTCATGAACAGCAATTGGAAGTTAGTAGCAGAAGAATTTGGAACTCCTATAGTAGATTTTGGAGTCAAAGCTGTAATGAGAAATGTCAGAAGGCTGTTAGAGATCCTACCCATTGAAGAATTCAAGAAGTTGTAGAGGTCAATGGTAGCCTCCAAGGAAATTGAAGTAAATCATTAAACAAGGATTAAAGAGGACCAGACCTAAGAAGATGTAGGTGATATCGCTTATATTTAGTCGATTGTACGGTCGTAGACAACGACATGTAAATATTTTTTAATATTACTTTACTTTTTAAGCAATTAAACTTAAGAAACATATTTTTTTGTAATTTCATTTAACATAATTTGTATAATTCATCATCATTATCATATCAGCCCGGAATCACCCACTGCTGGGTGTAGGCCTCCCCTATTTACTGCCATTGTTGTCTGTCATTTGTATAATTGTAGACATCAAATATAAGAAACAATTGAACCTCCTCTGTTAAAGTATGATAAACCTAGAAAAAAGGTAGGGAGGGTGCACACTAGTAACAAAAGTAAACCAACTTTTGATTTCCACCTTTATATTTCACTCCATAATATATGTAGACGTAATTTCAAATAATACTAGATAATAGGTGTAGTAATTGACAAACATAATTATCCAAAAGTAGTGCTCTAAATAACAACATTACATAAAGAAATACTAGTATACTTAAAGGAAGTGAGAAATCTGAACAATAACAATTAAATAAGTCGTTGATACACTTATAAACTTCAACATCAGCGTTATGTCTACTGAGAACATATCGTAAATGTAGATTCGTAATGGCCAGACTTCAACTAATTCCATGAACGCTTTCGCTTGTATTCTCATCGTCTTTGGCAGGTCATAGTTCATTATTAACTTATTTACCAATACCTTTGTCTCATTCCGTACCAATAGCAGTCTCTCACAAATAAACGCCATAATCGCGATGTTACTTATCATACCGAAACACCAAATACCAATATTGATCAACTGATTTAAATGGTGTGGTTTCCGGAAGAAGTAAATTGATGTCCATATAGTTATAACCGTGTATACAAAAGTAGAGACGAGAGTCATAAATATTTGATAGTTAAAGACTTCGTTTATCATGAAACAAATGTTACCGATGGAATCATACATTGAAGCTAGACTTCGAATTTTCAAGTTTTCTTCCGTCGGACGACCTATGAAATTAAATGATGTTACTGGCTTAACTTTCTTTTTATTCTTTATTGTAAACACTCGAATGGTTTTCTTTTTTTGCTCTTGGATAAAAACTTTCAAATAATCGTTAATCACCCGGAGTCTGCATTGCATCATATAAATGTATACACAAAAAATAAATGCTTGAAGTTTTTGCGTAAAATAAAGAGGGGATACCGTAATCCCCCATTCTACATCCGTTGAACTTATTGTGTCTACTACACCATTGAGAATATGTGACAAAACTAGCAGTAATAGACATATGGTCAGTCGTTTGCGTAAATGTTTATAAAAAACAGTAGATGTACCGATTTGCAAATTGGTGTCTAATTCTTGAAGTGAAGTAAATATACGAATGTTAATCCTGTTGACATAGCAGGTAGCTGTCAATGCTGTAGTGATGTATTGAACAAGCACCACAACACTAGGGAATTCATCCATCATGTCCACAAAGTCTCCAATCTCATCAAGAGTAGTCGGATATTTGATGTAATAAAAAAATATTGTTACGTACGATAAGATAAGAAAACTTCCCATCGCTTTGTATTTCCCAGATGCTGGACGTAATTCTCCATTGACTAGCTGAAATCTGTATGTCCCAAAACAATATTCAAATATGAGTTCAGGTTTGATAGTGCTAATAATATTCTCAATGGTCTTTTTGTTGCTAACATCGTTTTCTACCTCATCGATACTTTCATCGCTTTGTTCTTTTTTGTCTTCCATTTTAAATCGAGCACCAATGAAATATTGAAGACGTTTGGTATGGCACAACGAATAGTCCTAACTAAACACGTTCTATTTATAATTGTTGTCCATTAAAATAATTGTGGTCTTGGCCACACAGCAACAAAGTGCCACACAATCATAATTAATCCATTTCATTTATTGATAAAGGGTCTATTTTAAAGACCTAAAAGTTTAACTATGTGTTTGTAATACTAAAAAAAGATAAGTTTTAATAGCTGCAGGTAGGTTTATATTCAATAAATGGGTTCCGAACTTGTTGATTTTATCAGATTATATTATTCCATTTTTGACCATAGGGATAGCAGTGATTGTTTTGCGAACTTGCGGTCTTAATAATCTCACAGATTTTTTGGGTACATGCTTTTATTATACACAACTATAAAATAATTATGGACAGATATTTCATAAGGGACTCTATTACTTTAAAATAACAAAACCCGGACATGTGCCAGTCTGACCCGTGCACCGAAGATACGGTTCCGTGTACATTTTTTCAACATCTCCAAAAACAAACTTAACCTTTGGTTATGAACAGCTTTCCCGAAACTTTCTTTTATCAGAGTTTCACACCATTAGATTGCACCTATAGTTTTGAGGCATGCAGACGCGCGAGTCGAACTAAAAAGCTGTATTCGTAAAAAGTAATTTAAAGTATGAACTGAACTTGCTTAGATTTGCAGCGTGTATCAATTTTTTTTAAATTTTAATATAGCTAATAAAACACATTACCCTTAAAAATGGTGAACCACTATTCCCTAATCATTTCATCGATGTAGCTATGAAAATAATTAATTATTATAATGGAACATTGATGATGTTATTTTTACATGGGAAAAAAATACATGAAGTTATTAAATATATAAAGTTTCGGAAGTAAATATCGGTGACAATAGAGAGGTGAACATGATAGAAGACCAAGAGCCGGAAAACAAATCGATTAATATGGAGGAGTTAGACAGTTGTGATTACAAAAATAACATCATTCAAATCGTTTACACTCTTAAACCTTTAACCATCGTAGAGTACCTCTCCGGAATATTCAAATATGAACTCGTTGATGGAGAGCTTCGGAAGCCCAACAAGATCATGAAAATGTTTGCGATATTATTCGTATGTGTTTATTATACTACGTTTTTCTTTACCTTATTAAGCATACCTGCGCCTGGCACTAACGACATAGATAATATGTTGTGTTCAATAAACACAATCCCAGCGATGTTGGCGCTTGTTCAATACTTCGTGTCTGTCATAAAAGCTTCTTTTTTAAACAACTTAAAATATCATAATATTATCACAACACTTGCCGAGCTTGATCAAATGCTGCTAAGCGACAATTTCAGTGATTATTACGGAAAGTTTCGATCTATTACAAAAAAGTATGTTATAATTTTTGTCCTCATCCATTTAATCAACTCCGCAGTAATAAATGCAACGTTTTTTCTTATATTAGATATGATTTGTTTTCATATGTATTTGTTCCAAAAGACTGAATTATTAGGATTCTGTACGCATATCACCATGGTACGATACAGACTTTCGGTCTTAAATAAGTATTTGAATTCATTTACCCAAGAGCAAGAAAAGAAAAATGTTAAACTTTTTACAGTAATTGATAGAATGCATGGATCACAGGACAAATTTAACTTTATTGGACGTCCATCAGAGAAAAATCATAAAATACGAGATTTATCAACAATGTACGACACTATTGGCCACATTTGTGACTTGATAAATGATGTTTTTATTTTTAAGTTGTTTTGTTCGATCTTGGCAATGTTTATGTACATAATTGTAACTATATGGATCTCATTGTACTACTATCGCTCAACGAATTATAATTCAAATAATATGATAAACATAGCTACTTGTTGTGCCAGTACACTTGTCAATTTGAGTTGTATATCTTTCGCTTGTGAACTGTTACTTTCGGAGCGTAAAAAGACAAAAATCCTCATAAACAAGGTGATAATGAACTACGACCTGCCGAAGACCATGCGCGTGCAGGCGAAGGCGTTCATGGAGCTGGTGGAGGCGTGGCCGCTGCGGATCTTCATCTACGACATGTTCTCCGTGGACATCACGCTCATGCTCAAGTTTATTAGTGTCTCCACGACATTCCTGATTGTACTCATTCAAATTGCTAATTTAATTTAGGGAACTTGTTTCATGTCTGTTTTGAAGAGTAATGTTACATACCTATATCGGTATATCCTCGATCATTATCTGCAGTGGGTGTACCGATTGATTTTCTCACCCCATTATTTAATTTTTTACAGCTCTAGTGTTACATTTAGATTGTAGTATTTGTGAATCTATAATATTATGATATAAATGTGCAGTATTGTTGTTAATAAATTTTAGATGGTTGTTTTTTAAATGTGCTTTTTAAAAGCTTATGTTCTCGTGATTTACTTGACTTAACTATTATAATAATTCTGAGTTTACCCGTTTTTCTTTGGGACCTTTTTGTGTGTTTCAAATAATTACCTACTTTCTTAACTGGTTGGTACCAATATAATTCATCATCGTTATTTTATACATAAATAGAACAATAGAGCGCTTTATAATACGGCATGATAATCGTTATCCAGTACTTAGACGCAAGGTCAATAGTTTTTAGAGTAATTAAAAAACTTTAATAAAGTCACATTAGTACTAGCCTAGTTTCGAAATCCACGCTTGGTCACGACATTACCAAAATCATCATGAATAGAAATGGTTTCATTTCATTCATATCTTACATGACGACTCCCCAACTATTTAAACTCAATTCTTTAGTACGTACCATAAATGTTAAACATACTTGGTAGGGAATTAAATAATAATTATGAACCCTGCCGGGTACAACTAAGACATCTTTGACATTTTACCATGACGCTGACTTAACTTTGACTGGCGTTTGGGTAATCAGCCTTAACTTCATGAGCACTTCCCACAAGCCTAGGTGTATTCAAAAAAATAATTTAAACATTCTTTAGGTTTTTGTTTTATAACCGTCTTATTGATCAAAGTATAGATCTGATGAGAATCTTTTGGGTCTACCGTCGTGGTGAAAGTTTTAGTCAGCTAGACTCTGCGTAACTGAGTGCTAGCTGTCCAGGATACGACGGATGTTTAGAAATGGCAAAATGATTTGTGTTAACACCGCTCGCTCCCATGAACAATAATTTGAATCTGCCATCGACACGAAAAGAAGCAGATCAAAGTATCTCACGTGATATTTCAATTTGATAAAAGGCCTCTTTGTTATAAAGACAATTAAGTAAAACAAATTTTGTAGCTGGATTAGACCTTGGTTAAAAAATAATCTTATCTAATTTATTGAATCGGTGTAGGTAGTTTGTTAGGTGCAATAAATAAAACTATAGTTCTAATTCATAGAGACATTTTGTAATGAAAAATAGTAAAATGCAATATTTTTTCACATCTTTACACAGCATTTATCTATTAGTATTAAACAACATTACAAGAACTGCCTGATAATGACTAAGTAGACCATGGTCTAGCTATTGGCATGACAACTAATTCCGTAACCTTCGTTGTTCAAAATAAGTACACATTTCATCGAGCGGACTAAGAAAATAATTATAGTAATGGATCGTTCATAATGTTATTTGCATCTGAAGTACAAGACAGAAAATTAATATCATCGTTAAAAGTGGACGACTAGACGTATCTGAAGCATTGTTGAGAAAAGGCGCAAACATGATAGAAGACCAAGAGCCGGAAAATAAATCGACCAATATGGAGGAGATAGACAGTTGTGATTACAAAAATAACATCATTCAAATCGTTTACACTCTAAAACCTTTAACCATCGTAGAGTACCTCTCCGGAATATTCAAATATGAACTCGTTGATGGAGAGCTTCGGAAGCCCAACAAGATCATGAAAACGTTTGCGATATTTTTCGTGTGTGCCTATTTTACTACGTTTTTCCTCATCTTACGCATACCAGTTGGCAGTAACGAGACGGATAACATGTTGTCTTCAATAAACACTATCCCTGCGTTCTTGGCGCTTGTACAATACTTCGTATCTGTGTTAAAAGCTTCTTTTCCAAGTAACTTAAAATATCATAATATTATCACAACACTTGCAGAGCTTGATCAAATGTTGCTAAGCGACAATTTCAGTGATTATTACGGAAAATTACGATCTATTACAAAAAAGTATGTTATAATTTTTGGCATCATTCATTTAATCAACTCCGCGGCTTTATTCAATGTTACGTTTTTTGTCATGTTGGAAATATTCGGCTTTCAAATGTATTTGTTTCAAAAGACTGAATTATTAGGATTTTGTATGCTTATCACGATGGTTCGCGGCAGACTCTCGGTCTTAAATAAGTATTTAACTTCATTTACCCAAGAGCAAGAACAGAAAAATGTTAAAGTTTTCACAGTACTTAATAGAATGCAGAGATCACAAGACATATTTAATTTTGTTGGACGCCCTTCAGACAAAAATCATAAAATACGAGATTTGTCAACAATGTACGACGCTATTGGTCACATTTGTGACTTGATAAATGATGTTTTTAATTTCAAGCTGTTCTTTACGGTCTTGTCAATGTTCATGTTCATAATTGTTACTATATGGATATCGTTGTACTACTATCGCTTATCAAATTATGATTCTACTAACATGATAAACATAGCTACTTGTTGTTTCATAGTAATTATCAATTTGAGTTTTATATCTTTCGCTTGTGAACGATTACTTCTAGAGCGTAAGAAGACAAAAATCCTCATAAACAAGGTGATAATGAACTACGACCTGCCGAAGACCATGCGCGTGCAGGCGAAGGCGTTCATGGAGCTGGTGGAAGCGTGGCCGCTGCGGATCTTCATCTACGACATGTTCTCCGTGGACATCACGCTCATGCTCAAGTTTATAAGTGTCTCCACGACATTCCTGATTGTACTCATACAGATTGCTAATTTAATTTAAGAAACTTGTAAACACTACTTTTGTTAGGGTCCGACGAGATCTGGCGAAAGCACAACTCGCGACGTGCTCGTGCACACTACGCTTGCAGTTGCCGGAATTATTTGTGCGCATCTTTCGCGCAATTCCAGCAAGAGTTGCGCGCATCTGGTTGTGTGCTCACGTAATCATGTTTTTGCTATTATTGTATTTTTTTCCTGATTGTGCTAATTTAATTTAGAGTACTCCTAGACACTATATTATGTAATCTTTTATTTCTGTTCTTAAGAGTAATGTTGCGTTCCCATATCATGTCATACCGTCGATTAATATTTTAGGCTTGTGTAACGATAGGCTTTCACACCCCGTTAAGATTTACAGCCAATATTCATGTGACTTTTGTAGTTTGGTTATCAAAATTCAGTGTGCTGTATTATTTATAATAACTTCAGATAAATGTTGAAAATGTGTGTTTTAATAGTGTGTGATCGTGTGATCAAATTGATATAATTATTATAATGGTTGGGATTTTACCTTTGTTTCTTTGTGGCAGACCGTTTCGTTTGTTTGTTTAGTTAATTTTAGTACCTACTTAACTGGTACGTTTATTTTTATAGAATAGTCTCTAAAGAAAAATAGAGAGCTATAATTATATGATACAGAATGACGTTTACTACTCAGTGCCTACCCAGATACATTTTCAGTTTCAGGAATAATGATGAAGTCATATTAGTACTAGACAGGGTTCGAAGCTGCCACCGTGTGCATACAAATCCAGTAATAGCACCACTTAGGTACGATAACACAATAATTAGTTACGAATTTTTTTATCATTATCTCGTCCTCAGGTGACTATCCCCAGATTCCTTATTCTTCACCTAACTAAGACATCTTTGGCATTATACGACGAAGATGACTTACCAATAATTTGCATTTCCGTATTCTTTCAATTGGATATTTGTTTAATAACCGTCTCATTGATTGATGCTTTAGATGACGTAATGGTTCATTATGATGAAAAAACGCTTCATTTTGTCACGTTTGGTATCTAGATAGCTAAGGCTGATACAGTAGAGATGTGCTATAAGATGGTAATATTATAAAAATGAATAAGTAAATAACCCAAAATTTACGCTGAAGTAGAGTTTGGTAAAAAAATGGTTGTCTCCGTTAACGGTACAGGATAGGCGACTTGTTAGGTTCAGTAAATAAGTCTGCAGAATATACCAAAAACTGTAATTCTAACTCATAGACACAGGTTTGGTTATACCTTTTGTAAGTTAATATTACCTTAAATGAAAAAATACAATATACTAAACACATTTCTCGGCAACACTTACATAAGTACTTAGTTTAGCTACATTATAAGAACTACCTGCTAATGACTTTGTAGACCACGGCTTAGCCATTGGCGTGGCAACTAATTCCGTAGCTTAATTATTCAAAAGAATGTAGACATTTTATCGACGTTACTATGGTCACTACATTATACTCGTAAATAATAATGGTAATGGAACGTTGATGATGTTGTAACTGAAATACAAGTTAATATCATCGTTAAAAGTGGATGACTGGACGTATCTGAACCATTGTTGAGAAAAGGCGCAAACATGATAGAAGACCAAGAGCCGGAAAATAAATCGACCAATATGGAGGAGGTAGACAGTGATTATAAAAATAACATTATTCAAATCGTTTACACTCTTAAACCTTTAACCATCGTAGAGTACCTCTCCGGAATATTCAAATATGAACTCGTTGATGGAGAGCTTCGGAAGCCCAACAAAATCATGAAAATGTTTGCAATATTTTTCGTCTGTGCTTATTATACTACGTTTTTCCTTATCTTACGCTTACCAGTTGGCAGTAACGAGACGGATAACATGTTGCGTTCAATAAGCACAATCCCTTCG
Source organism: Autographa gamma (assembly GCA_905146925.1). Lineage (NCBI taxonomy): Eukaryota > Metazoa > Arthropoda > Insecta > Lepidoptera > Noctuidae > Autographa > Autographa gamma. The sequence continues at coordinate 8,834,887 of LR989858.1, forward strand.
ATGTTGGCGCTTGTTCAATACTTCGTGTCTGTGATAAAAGCTTCTTTTCCAAGTAACTTAAAATATCATAATATTATCACAACACTTGCAGAGCTTGATCAAATGTTGCTAAGCGACAATTTCAGAGATTATTACGGAAAGTTACGGTCGACTACAAATAAATATGTCATCATTTTTGTCCTCATCCATTTAATCAACTCCGCAGCTTTTATAAATGTAACGATTTTTGTCGAGTTCGAAATATTTGGCTTTCATATGTATTTATTCCAGAAGACCGAATTACTAGGATTTTGTACGCTTATCGCAACGGTACGCTGCAGACTATTGGTCTTAAATAAGTATTTGACTTCATTTACCCAAGAGCAAGAAAAGAAAAATGTTAAAGTTTTTTCAGTAATTGATAGAATGCATGGATCACAGGACAAATTTAACTTTATTGGACGTCCATCAGAGAAAAATCATAAAATACGAGATTTATCAACAATGTACGACACTATTGGCCACATTTGTGACTTGATAAATGATGTTTTTAATTTTAAGTTGTTCTTTTCGATCTTGGCAATGTTTATGTACATAATTGTAACTATATGGATCTCATTGTACTACTATCGCTTATCAAATTATGATTCTAATAACATGTTAAACATAGCGGTTTGTTGTGCCAGTACACTTGTCAATTTGAGTTGTATATCTTTCGCTTGTGAACGATTACTTCTAGAGCGAAAGAAGACAAAAATCCTCATAAACAAGGTGATAATGAACTACGACCTGCCGAAGACCATGCGCGTGCAGGCGAAGGCGTTCATGGAGCTGGTGGAGGCGTGGCCGCTGCGGATCTTCATCTACGACATGTTCTCCGTGGACATCACGCTCATGCTCAAATTTATAAGTGTCTCCACGACATTCCTGATTGTACTCATTCAAATTGCTAATTTAATTTAAGAAATTTGTAAACACTATTTTGTTTGGGTCCGTCGAGATCTGGCGAAAGCACAACTCGCGACCTGCTCGTGCACAGCACGCTTGCAGTTGCTGAAATTATTTATGCGCATCTTTCGCGCAATTCAAGCAAGGGTTGCAAAGCGGGTTGCTCAAATTTTGGGAATCGCAACGTTTAGTGAACAATAATCAAATTTAATCAATAATTATTCTAGATGATTTTAAATGTCGTTTTAATTGTAAAACATTGTGTGCTCACGTGATCCTGTTTTTGCTGTTATTATAATGGTTTTTGTATGGTTTTCATTTATACATTCTGTGTACTAAATATCGGGAATTTGTCAATAAAACAAATACAAATTATTCATCTAAATTTATTTTATCGCCTTCAAAGAAGGCCCCATCGCTTGCAATACAACATCTCCAACGCTTCACCCAGTCTTCCATACATTTTTCATAGGATATTTGCGGTATGGCCTTTAGCTCAGTCAGCGAATTTTCTTATATGGCTTCTATTGACTCAAAACTTTTTCCTCGAAGTGGTAATTTTAACTTGGGAAATAAAAAAAAGTCAGACGGAGCCATATCAGGTGAATACGGGGCTTGGTCGAGAACTTTTTTTGAATTTTTCGCTAAAAACTCTTTCACTATAATGGCGGTGTGTGACGGTGCATTATCATGGTGCAGCATCCATGAGTTGTGTTGCCACAAATCTGGACGTTTTCGGCGGATACTCTCACGCAAACGCTTCATGACGCCTAAATAACATTCTTTATTCACTGTTTCTCCCTCTGGAAGGAATTCGGAGTGAACCACACCACGATAGTAAAAAAAAACTGTCAGCATCACCTTGATTTTGGAGCGACTTTGCCGCGGTTTTTTGGGTTTCGGCTCGTTTTCGAGACGCCATTCTGAAGACTGTTGGCTTGTTTGCATGTCGTACTCATAAACCCATGTCTCGTCACCGGTTATTATACGTTTCATAAAGTTCGGATCCGTAGAAGCTCGGAAAACCATGTCTTTAGCGACATTTTGTTCAAAAAGCGCAGCGAAAGGCGCTTTTTGAACAAAATTGAGCTCTTTTGGAACTAGTCGAGCGGCGACGCGTTTCATGCCTAAAATGTCAATGAGAATGTTGTGGACGGACTTAAAAGATATGTTCACCTCACTAGCCAACTCTCTCAGACTCATACGTCGATTTTCGAGCACTAGCATCTTGATTCTGTCGATGTTTTCTTTGGTTGTAGCGGTTGAAGGTCTACCAGAACGAGGCAAGTCTACTACTACTTCTCGGCCTTCTTTAAAAGCCTTATACCATTCATAAGCCCTTGTTTTCGATATACACGATGCGCCGTAGGTATTTCGCAACATTTTTAGTGATTCACCACATGAAATATCATTCGAAACACAAAATTTAAGGCACACTCTTTGTTCAACAATATTTTCCATTGTAAAAATCGCCGAGAACTCAAAACTATGACCGACAAAAAGTGTAGTTTAAAACAAATTGAATGACAGATCCCGCTCAAACTTTGCGCGCTAAATCAGTTCAGTGCTACCAACATGCAGTAAAAAAATTAGAACGACCTCTTTTACGCGGGCCTTTTTATTGACATATTCCCGATACTTTTTACACAGAGTAGTATATCTAATTTACCTGCCCGCTGAACTTACCTAAAGGCCAAAGTACCTATCTAAAATTTTAATAGTAGACTGTAACTGAGCGTTTTCTGGGCAAAGCTCAAATAGAGAAGGTTATTTGAAGGTCCTCATGACATTACCCTTTACCGATTGGTCAGTGGTGTTTAGAGTGAATAAGACAGTTTGAGAAATTCTCACTGTACGCTTGAATTAGAACATGCGCACCGCTTTTCCACCACGACACCACATAACTGAACTGCTCGTAATAGAAATGGTTTTTTATTCTTACATGGCTACTCCCATAAGATGACGGTGATTAAAAAGGTCAATTGGCACCTTAGTATGAAAACGATACCCACGCTGTACAGAAACAAAATACGGTTAACATGTGTCTAGTTTACGATAGTATGTGTTGCAGTACTGTGGGTATAGTCTGAAACCACAAAAAAAGTATATTTTTTCATGTGTACCACCTAGATAATATTATTATCACATTCAATGTTTAATAAAAATAATGACACTATTCCCTAGTTTCAATCTAATAAATTATTTAGATATTCATTAGGTGTTTGATTACTAACTGTCTTATTGATTGATGGATCTGACGTGATGTTTTATTTTGATAAGAACCCTCCATTTTGTGACGATAATCACCTAAGTACCTACAGCTGATACAGAAGTAAAATCACGGAACAGAAAATTTTTCTGTTCCGTGAGTAAAATACTATTAGATGCTAAAATTATAAACAAGGTAAGAAAAAAAATGTAGCTGTAAAAGTGTAAAATTAATAAGTCTGCAAAAATATTTATTTTAACTTTAATTCTTATTTATACACACAAACTTTTTTTTTATCGTGCATCGTTTAAACAACAGGTACTTAAATGAAATGAGAGATCTGGACAATCACAATCAAATATGTCGTGGAGACACTAATAAACTTGAGCATGAGCGTGATGTCCACGGAGAACATGTCGTAGATGAAGATCCGCAGCGGCCACGCCTCCACCAGCTCCATGAACGCCTTCGCCTGCACGCGCATACTCTTCGGCAGGTCATAGTTCATTATCACCTTATTAACAAGTACTTTCGTTTCATTGCGGACCAGAAGCAATCGTTCACAAGCGATCGAGATAAGGCCCACGTTCAAAATTGCACTAAAACACCAAACTGCTATATTTACCAATTCACCAGAATAATTCTCAGGTTTCTTGTAATAGAAGAGCGATGTCCAAATGGTAATTACCACATATGTAAAGGTGGATACAAGAGTCATGAAAATCTGAAAGTTGAAAGCTTCATTGATCATGGCGCAGATCTTTCCAATGGAGTCGTAGGTCGTGGCCAAGTTACGTATCTTAACATTACTCTCGGATGCCCGCCCAATATAGTTGTATTCCTCATCAGATTCTTTTTCTTTGTCTCTTACAGTGAAAACTACAATGTTATGTTTTTCTTGTTCATGGACAAATGTTTTTACATATTTGTTGATCATCGTTAGTCTGCTTTTTATCATAGAAACATATTTACAAAAAACCACTATTTCGAGCTTCTGTACAAAGTACATCGGTAGCACGATTAAATTCATGATTACGATATTGTCCTCAGTCACCAGGTCTATAATGGTGTTAATTAAGTGAGATATCGAAAAAAATAAAATAAATTTAATTGTTTCCCGACGAGATATTTTATAAAAATCGGAGGATGTCTCAACGTTTAACATTGAATCTAAGTCACCGAGCATAGCCAAAATGCGAATGTTCAGCGAATTGACGAGAAAACTGGCAGTTATTGCTGAAGTAGTATACTGAATCAAAACGACTATAGAAGGAACTTCATCCATGGTGTCCACTATATTTTCTGCGCCGGTCATCACCGCTGGCAATTTAAAGTTCATGACGAACAATATGAAAGTTAAAGCCATGAAGAAAATGCCGTATATTTTTATTTTCCAACTGGATGGTCGTAGCTCTCCGTCAACGAGATTAAATCTATAGATGCCGTAGAAGTATTCCATATATATCAGTGGCTTTATCGTGTAGACAATGCTCTCAATTTTCTTTTTGACGTCACGTTTGACGTCAGTTTTTGGATGTACTTTCTCTTTAGCCATGTTTTTGTTCTTAAATGTTTGGTCAAAGATACGTCTGCGTACGATCGTGTTTCCACCGAAATTGAATGATGATGTGTCTGTTGACTCATGACAGTTCCTGAAATAATGTTCCATTGCGATAATTAATTGCTTGATAACGTTATTAAATATTCATACAGCGTGGTGTTACCTCGGACCTTACAACGCAGGTACAGAGAAACATTAATAATAAAGTCAGTTGATTAGTTTTATTACTTTAGTGCACTTAAGTAATTGTGTGCTGCTTGTTTCGAGAACTTTGTTTCGGTACAACCTACATGCCCATGTAGATTTAAAATATATGTTCTAGAATGTCCTAGTCCTAGTATTAGGTTGTCAAGGCTATCGAATGATGATGATGAATTATGGAAAATTATAGTTCGTATTCATTTATACTAACAGCTTTTTTTTATCAAAGTTTGGTATCGAACCAACCCACATACGTTTGTCATTTTAAAATGTAGATATAGACTAGACTCATATACCTACTTAGGTATTTGAAAATTGAAATTATTATTTAAAAACCTATGTTGTCCTTGCCCCGTGCTACTCAATATTATTAATTTGCAAGGACATGATTTTAAAATAACATGATTTTGTACGCACCAGTGACATCTGTATTACATTTGGTTCGCACTATTTTTGATTGTTTCAATAGATGGCGCTGCAATAAACTTAGCTTTTGCTATTCGCCACGAGATGACATTAGTAGTTGGTTAAGGAATATAAACTTTTTGTTGGTTGAGGAAAATACGAAACAAAAATAAACTACGATACCTTGGGAAAAGTCATAAAATATTAATTTCATTTATAGTGTATCTTATTTGTATATTTTTCTAATATCGACGGCTGTTAAAGACTGGATTAAGAATATTATATATTCTAAATAAAAGTCTGAAGAAAAATTAGTGCAATAATCTAATTTCGATTTCGAGTCAAACACAAACCTACAGTTAGTTGAACTACAATTATACTAGATAACAAATTTTCTTTCATATTATAATAAGGGTAAGTAAACAAATGCCCTTTCGAGATAACGGCCAGCGAATGAAAGCGAAAGCTGGTTTTAAGTTTCACTTATAGTGCAGAGCGAATAAAGACTGCACCTCAGGGTGACAAGGCTTTTGGACTAAGCACAAAATGTTACGAATTTTTTTGATAACGTCATAATATTCTTTTTCGTCTTTGGAACTATATCTATATATTGAAAGCAGCTTAAGTATTTAGACTTCAACTGCTTTCAAATTATTTCTATATACGTTTTTGCATATCGCGCAACTGATTTCAAGAATCAGTAATAGAAGCAAATTAATAGAAATATCTATTTAATATGTTATGTTTAGCTACGGGTATGTTCTTATACCGATATTACTTTTTATACCGACAGTTATCAGGGTTTCATGCATTTTAATTTTTTATTAACTGCCTTTCCTACGTAAAAAAAAAATATAGGAAGCATTTAGTACCTAGATAAAAAAAGTATCTAAAGGCTTAACATTTCCTAATAATTTAGATATATAGTATAAGTACAAATAGCGCTAGATTAATACAAAAGCAAATTGTAAATGGTTAACATAAACTGAAGTTTGGCAAGTTCGAACTGTCAGAGGTCCCAGCTGTAGATTGCGGACCTGCGCCCGCTGTATCGACCGCGCCGACTTCTAGGGATGTGGCACACATGTGTCGATATATTGATATCAAGCATACGCGGCCGTTAGGTAAAGAGCTTTTGCTTCATACAAATTGATTTTTTTTCACTAAACAAGAATACGGGGTAGTTTTTGTAAGGATGATTCGTGTGTAGAAATACTATACATTGTGTATTAATTACTATGTGTATTATCTTTAAATAAGAGAACATTTACTAGATGTAACGAAATTTCTCTAAATGTGTCACATTTCCGTACGTGAAATATAGGGTATCAGGGATCAGGTGCTGTTTTAATTGTGGCGTATGAATATTTTAATGTTCGTTAATGGCTCACCAATAAGTAAAAACCGCATCACTGGTATCAACTTCGCAAACGTGCAGTAAGAAGTAAAATTAAATTATGAGCCGAGGCACGCTCCGTCTGCGCGTGGTTTCTAAGTGAGTCAGTAACCCAAAAACACCCCAATGACATTAAACAGAAAGTTAATAGACGGAAAGCACGAAACAGACATCTGTTTCCGATCTGCCCTTAAATCAGACTTAGATGCTAAACTGTGTCCACCTACTTTGTCGGATTTCGACCTTCTCCGAATTAAGGAGGCTAATTTAAATAGAGTGGTGCAATAGTCAGTAGCATATTTTATATTTTTTAAGCAGAACGAACAAAATAAAGTATTAAGAAAAAAAATTAGGTACTTTGTAGCATTTCAATTTTTATACCATATGTAGATTATTGGAGCGTTACAAAACAAGAAAGACAAAGAAACGTATTGGTTTAAGCGCGTTTATTCATAAGATTCGAGGCTTAGACGACTAATAAAATACAAGTACATATCTAGTTACTATTTATTTTCACATACAGGCGAATTTCACACCTATAGTGTCGATATATTATCCCAACTCTACGTGGGAACAGCGAGGAGCCGGGGCGGCGCGGCAGTGGACGCGCGACAGACGCGCGGGCTGCTCTACGCGGCCCCGCTTCGGCCCAGGCACCAGCAACTACACGCTCAGCCGTCACCATGGGCCAAACAGCTGGAGCCGAATGCACGCCCGATGACGAAGACTCGGAACCACGCATCCGTGTCAATCCTACAGAAAAATCTCTGGTAAGTAAAGCTTTGTAGAGTACCAACTTCATTCTTAACACCTTACGAATAAGAAAGCATCAAGGAACGTTGCATTACAAAATTCTGATGTTTTCTTTCTTTAATTTAGCGTTGCTTCTCTTTTTTTACGGATATGTTATAGATTAGATGCGTATTGAGACACGCTCATTTTTTTACGTAATAACTTATGACAAAAGTGTGATTCAAACTTAATTTTCTTTTGACGAAACTATCATAACACTAAGTGGGGTAGTAGTAAGTAAATGGGCACATAAAAGTCCATAAGTGCCATTATTTTATGTGCTTCAGCCATTTATTACATTTAGTAGGTCTCGCAACCTTCATTTATTTCTGCCGAGTGTGTAAAAACCCAAATTAAATCAATACGTGGATACCTTAAACGTTGGCTATTGTATGTTCTAATTCGACAAGAAATGAACTACTAATAGGTTCTAGTAAAAAAATTAAAGATCGGCTGTCGTCGTCTAGTGTTTTAAGACAATTGGTTTTACCGTTTTTATATAATAATAAAGTGCCTTATTATGTGTTACTTTTTGCTATTGTGCTGTATTACAGTTAACATCCTTTTGCATATAAATATATAAACATTGAACTCTTACTACAATATGGCTTTCTACCTATAATATAATTAATAAAAAAACTAGAATATTGACAGAAAACTTACTGAAAAACTTGTTTGCCTGGCCTACCTAAAACCTGCTAGTTTTTCTGAATTTACTCTAGACTTTCTAATGGTAGTTTTATTACCCAGTCTCAACTGCCTCAAATACATCATTCACTGTCTACAAACAATAAGCTTACCCTATAATGATTAGGTTCGGACGTTTAGGCCTTACTCCGCAAATCTGGATTAAAAACAAGGTTTTCAAGCAGATTACTATCGATAATACCTTAATTTTTTTCTGAGATTCTATGTAAGTATGTCGGTATTCGATATACTACTTGTCTTTTACTTACTTATATCAATACATCACTATAACAACTTACGTACAATAAATACGTACTACAACGGTTCTTAAGTACTAATAACCTTTATGGGTACGTAACGTAACGTGGATCCTTAGCGTAGATCACGCAACTTGGTCGAGGTAAATGTGTAATTTGGATCCATTCTATGAATGAAATATAAATTACTTTTGTACTGTTAAGACCTTAATATTCGAAATACTTATATAAATACTTGTTTCATTCCAGTATCAAGGTAAAATATTTTATTTTTAAACTTTTGATTATTCTCACATTCGTTTCACGTTTTGTTTTCAAACTTTTAATAAATTATTCTCACATCACATTCGTTGTGATTCATTAGAAACACGTATTCGGTCATTGTAAATTTGGTGTATATGTATGGTCCTGATTATCTTCAGAGTATCAAACTAAACTCATAATTAATAAAAAAAGCCTAGTAGTACGTAGCAAGAGAAATGCATTATTTTTTAATTAAATGAAATACATTGTAAGTTATTTTCTACAATAACAACTGCATTATAGTAATGACAAGGCCTCAATCACATGCTATATTATTAACTAAGTTAACAATTTAAGAAGTAGGATAATTAATGGGTGGAAATATTTTAATGACATGCGTTCAAAAACAAATTTGTTTTCGCGCCGTAACGTACATACGCACTTCGCGCGTTTTTATTTGACATCTAGCAGTTGTCGGCCTGACGGCATCTAGAACGGTACTTTTGAGTGCGTACGTTCTGTGAAACGAAACGTCACAGACTCGTAAGCAAATCTGTCAAATTGTATTATATTTTTTATAAACTATTCTTTAGCAAGTTTTTAGTCTTCCAGTAATTAATTTAGCGTTTTTATCAATTTTTGTGGCATTATTAATTTTATATAGTGATAATTTTATTTAAAGACTGACAAATATGGGATTGTGAAATTTGCGTTTGTGCTGTCAAAATTAAACTTTGTTATTGTAAAGTAAGGTGTTAGATGTTCATTTGTTTTTCCCTTGAACTTGGTTTTATTTAAAATTGACCAGTGCCAGCTGGAAAGTGACGAAACGGTCTATTTTCTCTCGTTGTGTGAAGAAGTAAAAAATTAATTGGAGATGTCGAAGGTGTCCCTCAACAATGTACCATCAAATCCTCGTATCAACCGACTGAGAACGTTTTCTAGGGTAAGTGTTTCATATAATCATATTTACGTATACATTAAAATAAAACAGTCATTGTTATCGGTTAAATATGAGCTTACTAGTACATTGGAGTTTGAGGTTACGTACTGTAAATCGAATACTTTGGAGAGGTGATGTACCTGGGCGGGACTTTAGAAACAAGGAATGAAATTACAACCATGATACTTTTATTATGAACGTCCATTTTTGCATATTATTTGCTTTATTACATATTCTGAACTCTATTTTACACACTGGCCACTTGTCATTTTACATATGACAAAAAAAAAAAACTATTTTTACAGCATAAAATATATTAAAGTTTTTATCTTGTACAAAACCTAGCAGGTAACCAATTTATGACATACATTATAGTAAAAACCCTATACAAAACTCTATTACCTGTAAAAGAAATTTTAAATCTTTAAAAATAAATCTGTGTAGTATGATGTAAATTTTATATATCTGAATAATGGGTTAACAATGCCATTGTTTATCTTGTTATCATACTAATTACCACTAAGGAGTATGTAATTATCATTAATTACCCTTAATTCTGATCACCTAATTCCTGTGTTAATGATTTGCTATTGATTACCTGTTTGAACTAGATATTATTGTTAGAATTTATATGTTTATTTCAAACAAGTAAAATTAATGTCTGTTTATCAATATCTGTTATATGTATTGTAGTTCACTAACCTTATTATTGCAGTCTCCCACTGTTATTACCAATACAAAAATATACCCTTAAAATTATATGACTTCACAACCACTCACCTCATATTTTTCAAGTAAGTAAATGTTTTAATGGTAATTTTTTTTCCAATTCTTTTTACTAAAATATATTAATAGTAACCTTGTAAATAAAATGCCTTGTTGTTGTCTTTAATGAAGCTATTTTTATTAAAACTATCTAAGTACTTCAGCTCATTAATTAGGATATAAAAAATAAATTACAAATAAAATTGTCAATAAAAATTGTTCTAATTGAAATCTGTTATCAACATTCAATAATTATTTCCTACAAAGTTTTTTATTAAACATAATACGATCCATAGTTATATCATAAGAAATACAAATACTTAAATGCAAAATATTATTTTATTAAATTACTTAATGTTGTACTTACACTACATTATTTCTTTATTTGCTGCGGTAGATGATATAAGCTAAAAATATCCCAAAAAAAATTGTCTTATCGACTTCATAATACCTAATGCTTCATTTGTACACTTGTTTTTTTTCTTATTATAAAATTCAACAATAGGTGTGTGATATTAGTTAATTCTAGTTTCTACCAGATACATAATTTACGCAACACTTCATACCATGATCAAGGGTAATCATCATTACGATGTTCAGAAACGGAATTGCCAATAGTTCAGCTGTTACGTTAATTGCTACTTTTCATTTGTATATTGAAGCTCATCTATTGTACTCGTTTAGTTAATCTGCATACGTGACTCAGATAACATGGAGACAACTGAAAGGGTTGGTACATTTTTTTATTTCAATTTTACCGAACTGTGTATGTTGTTAAAAGTGACGATTGGTGGTAAATTATTTTAATTGGCATTTTATGCTATTTTATTAACGCGTAAGTATTCAATATAGTTCATGCAATGATATTCTATCATTGAGTTCATGTATTTTTTTTATTTCTTCAATAGCCCTGAATATTTTGAGTCATATATTCATAAAAACAGAAAAATACAACTAAAATTGCATTAATTTAACAGTTGCATATTATGATCATTGATACTTCAAAGAATTCACTTAATTTGAAAATTTAAGTTTTATCATTGCAAATAAATCGAGATGCATAGGGATTTGAAATGTTATTTTTTTTTCTTCTATAAAGTTTTTGCTAATTACTTTATATAGTTGATATTGGTAACCTATAGTTTTTTAATTTGCATTATTCTTTTTTATGACTAATAAATAAAAAAAACAAATGTTAACCCTTTTCCGTGGCCGTGACATTGCTTCTACATTATTTAGTTGCCACTATTTACTTAGCGACCGGTTTCGTAATAGTCGCCTCAAGCGCTATGTGAGTGTCCACAATTGGCACAAACTGTTATGCGCTCACCGTTTTATCAATGACTGAGTAACGCCACTTGCCAATTTTCGGTATTTTAATGTTTCAGAAGAGAATGTTCTAGTTTTCGGTGTTTATGTACATAATGATTTATCTTTAAGTATTAGGTATTACATCTATTCTATTTACAAGAAAGTTTTCATGGCTCTTACCAGAAATGGGTATGGCACGTACTTCATCAGTTATAGTAATGGTTTGCCAGCTTTTGAGCTTAAGGCCTTCAGCAGTACATTTAAGACTTCAAACGAAATTTTGCTCTCGTATCGGAAATACCGCGCCGGAACGCGCACCTACAATTTTCGGTGAAAATATTTCTCCAAATTCCAATTAAGATGAAAAACAAAACTGTTCAGCAAATATGAATGTCGAATTAAATAGTAAAATATAAAGATAATTTAAAGGTGACTGCGAACATTAAGATTTGTTTTATGAATCGACAAGATAATGCATAAAAATAACCAATGTTATCTACTTGGTAGCATGAGGAGCAATGTTACGCCTATCGCAAACAAAACGACAGCTCAGGTGCCTTATCTTAATTATCAAGGATAATACACAAAGATAGATAAACTTATTTGCTAGAAAGTACAATAACGTGTAAACAGTTGACTCAACGAGATAGGTTTAATAAGAGAGGTATAGAAATTCTCGCTTAGATTTTCCTTTAATCTGGACTAGATTAACTCTTTATCTATCAAAGCTATTAGATGAAGAGAAATTTCTACAGTGAGCAACGCTGAGGAACAAAAGGATATCATTTAAAGCAAATAGTAGTGTCTTTGACAATGATTTACAGCCTTGTTCCTTCACAAGGCTGTAGGAAAACCTTCACTAGGACTATTATTCAAGGTCCCAAACAACAACTAAGGAATATAGTCTTTATTAGTAATGATAATAAAGATTAGAATGCCTTCAACATTTACACTAAAGTTCATCCAATAGTCGGCATAGAAACTATGAAGTTACGCTAGCGTATTCAATTATTAAAACGATAATATCTATTTAATTGGATAGTGCGTGTTTCATGTGTTCCGTCTACAATAAATAAAGTTTAAAAATGTATTCAATGTCAGGGCTGTTTCACCAGTTTTTGTTATTCAATCGACTGGCCTCGTTTTCACTGAGAATGACAGGACCCTTTACAAATGCGGTGCCATGAGCAAACTCAATAAAATGGAAATAAAAATACGTAACATTTTCTCTGACGTTTCCATTGCCCGCTTTTACCTTTGGTTAATTTGATTACGTGGTTTGTTTTATTGCGATATTTTTCGGCTAGGAATCCTGTGCTTATTATAATGACAATATATTAGTGAATTAAGCACTAAAATCCAATAAATGTTTGCTGTATTGTAGACTAAATTGCAATTTTCTTTAATTAACTCAAGTAACTGTTCACTCAGCTATTTTCTCAGAAAAAAATATACATATATATCACACCTAGGTGTATAATATGAAATTTTAATGACACTGATTTATTCCCTTGGAAATATATTGATATTACGGCGGCACTGTACTTCCTGACTAGTTCTACCGAACACTAATACACTCTACAAAAGTATATATTAGGATGGTCTTTAAAATATCATTCAACACAATAATAAAAGAGTGATGATTGATTAATTACACGTATGTACTTAGGTTAGTAACTGAACAACGATTAGCCGCAGCGCGCATTTTGATATCATCGTGATTTTTAAAATTATGTGCTATTTATCGATTGTACCTAATACGATTGTATACCGAAAGCGTACCGGATGTAAATTTAAATAGTTTCTGAAGTATTTTGTTTATTCTATTCTATATTTTTGTCATATTGTATATTTCTAAGATAGCGATATAAAATGTGTTAAATACAGGCATCGATTTCAGGAGGGTTACTTTTGAAAGAATTGTTATAATTCCAAATTGTTATTTATTTAGCAGACACTAACAACACAGTACAGAAAATACTGTACATTTTTAGAATTTAGTTTGTTCCTGTCTTTGACTTTATTGTGTTTAAGAAAACTCATTGCCAGTTAATATTACATTGGCATTGCATTTAAATTAAAATTACTTAAAGATTAAGGGCACTCGGTAGATAAAAAAAAATATTTTACTTTATCTTTAAAACAAATATAAACGCCTAAATTACAACCTATATAATTGTACCTACATAATTTATTAAAAAAGTGAAAACAAAACGATTAGTTTTCTAGATAACGCGTAATCTTGTTAAGGCGATCACACGTTTTTCAGACGTTTTTATAGATTAATAAGTACAAGATTATATTATTATCTTTATTGTTTTAAGCTGTATTGACGCACCTTTCTGTTGCTAAGTCGACTGTAGAATCAAAGTCTCGTACTTAAAATAACATAATAGATGATTAACATCTGAATTTATCTTTCATTTACTAAGACATACACAAATAGTGACGTATTTAATTGATTATTATTTTACGTAGTTCATCATTGCTATGAAATATCTGATAAAGCTTAACTAACGATGATCGGGGTTTTCTTAGTTCGGTACAAGCAGTTTCTCATTGCGTTCTTGTAACCATGTAAGTTCTAGTTGTGAAGTATTTGTTTATGAATCTATCACGTATTGTTACAAATGATAAAGCTGCAAGTGAAATGTATGTGGGTTAAAGATAACAGGTCGGTAGGTCTAATGCAATTGTTTGATTGTTTCGAGTTCAACTTTAGCAAATAGAATCAGTTCATTCGTTGCTTTAAATCTTCCTTTATTTTAAAAATAAAATAGTTTCTGATCTTGGTACCTCATTACCAAGATCAGAAAGTATTTTGTTAATGCTCACATTAAGAAAATCCAGATTAAACCTTTGTACTTAAACTAAGAGGTTTTTGTACTTCAAGGAAAGTATCAGATCGACAAGTGCTGCAGACCTCTTAAACTTGGTAGTATTGTTAAAAACTTTGCTACAACCCACAGTATATGCTTTATGTTTGTGTTGTTTCTAACAATTACAAAATCAATTAAAATATATCTATGGCTTTGTGCTTTGTGAATTTTCCCCGTGACTGTCAGTTCGCTGCTTCTGACACTGTAAACGTTGTTATCAGCGAAGACTACTCAGAGGCTGAGCGTTTGTATCTTTTGAAAATAAAACCTTAAAAAATATAAAACTATAAAGTTTTTGTATCTAAAGTATTTTATGTATGACACCACAAATGGTGTTGAACAAAATTCATTCGTCCATTTCATAATACAAAATTCTTAAAAAAATAATTGTTATACTTACGAATAAACAATAGGTATTGCACTGTTTCTATAGGTGCACTAAGTTCATTCCAAGTAAAGTGACACCGAACTTGTAATACAATAAAGTAGTGTTATAAGCCACAATGAGCCACGCGCTGGGTCACTAAACATTATACACGTTGCATAGATATATCAAACAATGTTTCGGTTGATTAGACACGTTTTATATTTTAACACCATTCCTACCTTTATTTGTTTGTATGTGGTAATTGTATACTAGGCAAATGCATGAATATGTCCGTTTGTAATAGGCAATAACAATGATTTATATTCAAACATTGACCTCCAAAAATATTTTTAAAAGTGTTTTAAATATAGCACCACATACACATAATGACGCGGCAATACCTGTTTCAGTGCCTGTAAAATTACAGGTATTTTGTTAAACTGATTGAAGTTAGACAGAAGACGAAAAAGTTTGGACGAGTATGTCCGACTTACCTCAAATTGAGTTGTGCAAACGAATGGCACAAAGCCAGTGAGCCACAGTCTTGCAGCAGTTCAATTCGTTTTAAATATCATGCATGCAATTAGGTATGTAAACATTTACTGGTGTCTATTTCTATCCATGTAAACTTCCCATGCATTTTGTGGTCGCACTAAAATCTAGATAGGACATTGTCTGTTACGCGGCTAGGTTAATTTTTCCTTGAAAATTTGTTTGCAAATATTATTCTATCGTATTTCATTGTTCCATTTGTTGCTCATATATGTTTAGTTTTATGATATAAAGCGTCTCGTTTGTCGGGTTTATTTCGCACCAAACACAAAAGAAGAATTGTGAAGAGCTTTTGTAATGGAAGTGAAAAGAAATGCATCCTAGATAAAGGGAACTACGCTAGCTTACTTGGTGTGAATGTTTCAAAAAGTCACGGACGAGTAGTAGCAAAGTATCTTCAGGGCTAACAATATTATGTTTATAGATTTATGAATTGCAGAAAATCATTACTTAAATAATTTTGTACGGAATCCTAATGCAAATTTTACTTACTCTCAATAAAAATATACAAAATTTTGTTGATAAGAGAGTTCATCCAAACCGTAGAATTCCTATGCGCATGCCTCTACATATATTATTTACTTAGCGATATATTCATAGGTGTTCAAGGTGCATTTGAATACATTGAGCACGTGTTACACGATGCATTTATTAATAATGACGGTTTAATTGTCCTTCTACGTTTGGTAACACTATTCAATGACTAGTTGACATTCAGATTATACTGTTTAAAATGTTTACACAGAAACCAATTGCTTGTTACCGAGACGGATCTCTAGAAGAAATATTGTAATGAAAGAAAATATTTAAAAACTTTTACGGCATTGTCATGCTACACCACTTTCTAACTTATACAAATCACTTTCCGAGGAATATCGTCTTACTTGTATTGAACTTTGTTTTTTCAATTAAACGTTTAGATTTTTATGCCAAGATAAAGTAAGTCTCAAATCAGCGATTATGGAACAAAAACGTGAGTACTTACTATTACAAATGTTCATAGCAACAGGTGAGAACGATAGCTTACCGTGATATCAATATAATTAATGTTGTTATTATCAAGGCGTGTTGATTAGGATATCGTATTCGTATTATCTGCTCTAAGGACTAGGCTTATCATTGCCATTGTCAGTTGATTTTGCAACTCAAGTGGCTGTGGTGTAATTGTTCTGTGCTATTTATTAAGTGCTTCTTCAGAAATGAGTGCAAAAAAGAGGGTAAGAGTGTTAGTTATTTAAAGAGTTAAGAACAACATAAATACTAAACAGAATAAACGGAACCTCGATCTCTTTATTTTTAAAACTGATCATATAGTATTATACTTAACGATCGGCGTTTGTTCTATTAACAAGTAATTACGTCCATTACATTTTTAGACTACTAACTGCTACGCAACTGGGACAACTGCCTGATTATTTTAATAAGCCAATTTTTGTGTGCCCCAAATTGTCGCTTAATTGTAATGAGTATGTGTCCCTTATATTAACCTAAATACCTACCTAAATTTTCTCCAACCGAGAAATCTTTCTAATTAAAAATTCATGAGAAAATCCTAATAAAAGAAATAGTATATAAAAGTTGGATGTGGCATTAACTATTTTATGGTACAATTAACTCATGACAAGAATTATACAAGAATGAAGTCATTCGTTACTGATGATGATGTAAAAACAGTACGCGACAAATGTGGTTTGTGATCAATTAAATCTTAATCCGCTCTGCCAAGCCTTATTCCAAGATATGCTAAGGTCGGCTCGGGAAGTCTTAACGGAAACACCGGTATTTAACTGCTAAATAGTGTTCTAACAAATAATTTATAGGTATCGAAGTATTGTTTTAACATGACTTAGAAGAATTTCCTGCACATGATTACGTCCTGCTCAGGTCTCCACATATAATAGCTAAAGGAAGCAGCCTGCGACAGGCGTGCGGCACTAATCAATTAATGGCAATCGACATCACGTGCGCGGGCGCCGCAGCACACGACGCGACCACGTTGCCTAACATTGTACTCAGTGACCAAGTTAAATGCCATTACATTGGACTAAATAAATTGACCTGAAATCTTCATGAAATTTCATACAACATTTCGCAACGCCGATAAACTTGAATAACAATTTTAGTTTGTTTTTTCTTTCAGTTTGATTATGTTATTTTCTTTTTATGTTCTTCTCATCTTATGGTTTCCTCGCTCTTTTACTCGACTATTATTTGGTGAAATAACCACGTTATGTTCATTTTCTTTAGAAGTTACAAAATAAAAACAGAAAAGTTCAATATGTTTTAAACATTTTTAATTTTATTCAGTAAGACGTCTCTTTTGCTTGAGTAAAATGCAAGCGCATGTTAGCATCGTTCAAAAGGTTTAATTTTAGAACTTAGAAGACTTCATTGTAAGGTCAATCACACTTGGTGCAGTTTTATCTGCTGTAAAATTTAAAAGCGTAATTCGCTTTGCTTCTGTCTGGTAAAGTGTGCTCGTTTTTAAGAATATTCTCTTGTGAAAATTAAAATGCACGTATACGACGAGTATTTCTTTGTTTATCATTAGTTCAAGTTACAGGTAGTGGTAGTCAAGAAATACCCAGGGCTGTATAAAGTTTAATGACCTTTTTGTTCGGTTCTTCGACATTTTAATATGACCCTAACACAAATAAATATTGGAATAATCGACCGCTCTTTGTTTATTTGAAACGGTTATATTAACAAATTAAAACTTAATCATTTCTCGAAGGGCAGCAGGAATTAATAATAAATTATATTAATTTTATTGCAACGCGGAATCTTTGATCGATGAATTTAAAACGAAACGTACAGGATTCCTTGTTAATGCAACGTTGTCGGAATGTCGAAGTACTGATACTGAGGTCATTTAGGCTTCCTCGTTAGATCGAATTTTCCGCCTTCATACGCTGCTATGAGGCAAGTAGCTATTTTAATTTCAACTGTCATGTTAATTGTAAATGTCATGTTTGTATTAACACTATAGATTGATAGAACAATGCTGTATACCTATTGGCTATTACCTAGTAACGAACAATGATTCAAAAGGTTTACTAAATCACCTCCATTCTATTTTAAGAGGCTTTGTCTCTATTAACCATTGTTTGTTATAAGCTAATATTAAATTTTGTGAGGTAGAGATGGAAAATCACGTTAAAGAAAACTAGGAAGTGTTGTTGCCCGTAGTCATAATCTATGTTAACAAAATAAATCAATATGTCAGAGCAGTTTGTGGTGTAAACACGGACAAGGTCGAACACCCGTCTGTCTGCTGCAAACAAAGTCATGGGGTGTTGCTTGTTACATTCACAATGGAACTCATGTGTTAAATAAACCTGTTTTGTTCGTAACACCATGAGAATATTCCAACACTTTGAATAACCGTTGATTTTATTTCCATGGAGCCTAATTCCTATTAGCTACACATGTTCCAAAATGTCGTTAGCATCACAATAATAAAACAAGTAATCGGTAGCCAAACAAGATAATCTTAATATGTATTTATCTCATTTTTATCATAACCCTGGCCTCAATTTCACGTTTGATAATTTATTATCATTTAAATTTAAACTAAAATATTGATTGTAAGTAAAGATGTTTGGCAACGATTATTCTAATCTGAAATAACGATCTTTGAGTCGGGTGTAGTAGACCTAGTTTATCAAATGATAAATTAATATTTTCGTAGAGGATTAATATTTTTTATCGGAGCAGTGCAAGTACGTTTTAATAAACAAAAAATATACATTTAAACAGAGATCAGATATTCTTGTTCCGATCAGTTTCAGAATCAAAAACGTGCCTTTTGTTTTTCAAACACGTTTTGTTCGAATGTTACTGTTACCTTAAGTACCTTTTCAGTACACCCACGTAACTGAAAAGAGTAAAGTAAAAGTTGATTATGCAAGTTTGAAAATCTCGTTACCAACATGCAGCAGCGCTGCAGCTACGAGCAAGCGTAGCAATTGCATCTGCTCGCCCACTAAAATTAGTGCACGAACATTATCGCTTTCATACTGCACGCGTTACATTTTACCTAGTGGTATTACTGTTAGTTTATATATATATGTTTGTTTATATAAAGGAATTTCATTGAATGTGTTGAACTAAACAGACCAGTCTCGTGAAAAATTTAGAGGTCCATCGGTGTAATTGCTTTTCATTTGAAAGTTCTTAAGAAAATATCTTAGATACTTAAGTCCTTGATTTAAAACATTCACTATTGATAGATAATTTGTATTAAATATGTAATAAAAAGCCTTCATACTGCTTCCTCGTAATCCTAATCATAACACTATTGTTATTAAATATGTTTACAAATTAACGACTTCCGTGGTCGCTTAAAACTAATAGCAAAGTTCATATCAATCGCCCTAATCCTCGTTGGGTAAACATTTCGTTGAGTAATTTTCCTCGCGAGCCATGAGTCACTGCTAGGCTACCGCATTGTTTATATTATTTTAAATTGGTATCATTTGAGATACGCTGCGTGTAGAAACAGCAGGTTGGCAGAACGTGTTCTAACCTCGATGTAAACAACCACACAAATGTTCTAAGCTTCTAGTTCAGTTGGCATGCTGCTCGCGTTTCACTTGTTTTGCCTTCAATTCTCAGTATTCGATTTGAATACTAGGTATAGTCTGTTAGATAAAATGCATAAAACAGTGCATATGATTGACCAAGTCTCATAGATAATTCTGTCGTTCGACGTGATCACATGACAGTTGTAATTGACGCGGCGGCAAACAAAGAAATGATAAAGGCGTAATGAAACGCCGCCGCTCATGCTGCTAACAAAGAGATGTCAATATTTTCAACTGTGACATAAGTTACTAAACTATCTATTTACTTGTTGATTGTATCCTAGAGTTTGTTATATGCATGCATTATGATGGTATTATAAATAGACTAGAATAACATTAAATATCTTATGAATGAATGTTTAGCATGCGTAACTAACCTAAACAACAGACATTTCATGACTTTTAATTTTAAACTCGTCATGTCAAATCGCGGGCAAATTGTTGAAAAGCTTTTCATGAACAAAAAATTCATCTACAACACGTTTTCTTTTTATTTCGAGATAACAAAGAACTGATTGCAACTCTGAATGTAGCATTTTCATTGTTGTTCGGATATTAACAATAGGCGTTATTGCACGCATGTAATAGTAATTAAAATGAAGCCTTAGTAACGGCACTGACAATGGCGTAAAATAAACAAATAACACAACCAAAACACACTGTACTTAAAAATATATTTTCTCTCCTTGTTTTCTCGCCTTTTATTGATCGTTTGAAGTTTACGTAGACGTCGTAGGTCGTAGCTCAAAATAAGTTTGTCAGGATCGCAAAATATACGCAAGGAATGGTGAAATTCCAGAGGACTGTTAAAAGCCAACGTTTATTGCTACCGTTTATTAAATTTACGACAGGCGACAATAAACGGAGTTAAATACATACCATAATAATGAAATCGTCGTGACGTAATTGATTTGAATGTACGTCACGTTAATCTTATATTAGATTGAAGAGTAAATTTTTTATATTGTTTAGGCCTTGGCATTGATCCTTGAAGCTTATCTTGATGTACTGTTGTGTGCTTATGTATTCATATACCCTAGGTAAAGTTGTGACATGCTTTTATTGATAGATTACCCGGACTTTACTTTTGAGTTATTTTTAGATCACTGTTTGCTTAATGTATTGAAATGCCCGTGAAACGCGGCGTGTTTGTCCAAATTTATCCTATGTATTGTAACATTACCTATGAGGATAATTTATAAAACACTGCAATGTAACTGCATTGAAGTGCGCGCGTCGCTACCCCATTATCGACGGCTGGAATTTTTACTAAAATCTTTTTTCTTTGTTACAGACGGAAAGTGAGACGTCATGCGAAGAAGCTGCAAGACTGACTGCGGAAGGCGCGGCGGCTGATGATGATGATGAGGCCTACGACTATGGGGCCCTACCGCCTCCCCCCGACGGGGGCTACGGCTGGGTCGTGGTCTTCGCCTCCTTCATGTGCAATATGATCGTGGACGGCATCGCCTACACATTTGGCATCTTCCTACCAGAACTTGTGACGTATTTCGGCGAGGGTAAAGGCACGGTGGCGTGGGTCGGCAGTTTGTTGTCCGGATTTTATCTTGCGGCCGGTAAGCTTTATAGTATTTTATAACTTTCAGTTAGTATAGTATATCGACCTACTAAATCCTTCTCTCTTTAGGTATCTACGTATGATACGATGTACGTATCTATGAGTATGTTTATAGGTACTTCATGATAGAAGTGGATCAATGATCGCTTGATTCATCATTGGTAATTGGAAAGACCTTTAGCATTCCTTCTTTTTGGGCGCCATTTCCAGTGAAGCGCGTTCATTTCCTATCAATTCAGGTCACGTCGACACGTGTAGCTAGCTGTTCATTATTCATGTGCGGATTGCAGCTACCTTTGTACTCTAACGAGATATATAGCCATTGTTTATGAGTACGTAACTATTGTACTTGCTTTACGATGTAAGCGTAGATCCTGATAATAAATTTGTCACTTTATAATCTTGGCTTACTGCCTACTTCATGGTAAATGGAAGTTATGCTACTAATTTTCGGGGCGTTAAGCAATTAATTTGGTAAGAATTTTAAAACGGTTATGTTCAATTTGCAACTCGCAGTTCCATGAACTAAACATAAAAGACATTCCAGTACTAAAGTTTACTCTGGCTGTATTTTCGTCACAGACTTTTAAATACATATAAATGTACGATATGTCATATTATAATCATGCTGTTTGTTACTGATAGCACTTTCGATGCATGCTCGTACTGGTAATTGACACTTGAAGCGAGTGCAGTAAAACAAAATAACCGTGTCGCAGTTAATCCCTGTTCATTACTATACCTCGGATCCGTTAGATAATCGAGTGCGTTGCATTAGTGATAGTAAATCCACCCAGATAACACGAAATAATCTCTAGCCACAAATCTAAAGGTTTTGTTTATGTAATGCCTCATATCACATGTATAGGAAAATTAATTATTTTCGCAACGATTAACAATATAATCTTCAATATAATTTAAATTCATACCTATTTTTCCTTGCACGTTTACCTATATAAACATATTATCCGACAAGCGGCTGTTATCTTTTTATCTATTTTAAAGTGCCATTGACCTGATTGGAAATACCGATTACGGTCGTAGATAGAGAACGTTCTGATAAAAATGTATTATAAAAGTATTTTAAGTACTATTATAGTTCATTGTGTAATTTGCGAAAGCATCTTATCAGTAAGACCTGGCATAGTGACCCAAACATCACATACCTATGTACTTATCTTTGCCCGAACTTTGACTTGGAACATAGAATTTGCGTAGGATTTTAACCCCTGACGTAAAAAAAAATATATTATACATGTTTGTTTATTGACCCCAGACGCCAAAATAAGGGTTTTGTATGTCTTTTAACAACCCCTAACGCAAATTGAGAAGTTATATAAGCTCGACGACTTTGCGTATTTGTAGGTCTGTCTGTCGCATCTAGCTCCTAAACAAATGAATAAATTATAGGTATACTACGAAATATTAAAACAATTACCCGAACAAGGCCGCTGAATGTGTTGTTTTCCTAATAAAAGTGTATTGATATGTAATTGGGTCACCAGTTCCTTTAACACATAATCCTGTTGGTTTATAAACACTTTATCTGTCTTGCATTAATACTTCTTTCATTACCAAAATTTCGTGCAAGTAAAACAATAATCATTGTTGTACTCGGAGTAGCGACAAGTCAAATTATATTACAGTAATTTTTCTGAAGAAATACGTAAGAAAATAAAGACGTTTATTGACAAACCAAAGAGACTGTTAGACTTATCGTGTGATATTTACCAGAGTATTTTATGTAAAGATTTTATTGCCTGTCAAACAGCATTATAAATAACATCTCCTTATAAAGAAATATACAATAAACACCAGTTTAAAATGAATCTTACGACGAAGCATCGGTTCCTTGAACTGGATTGCAAGTATTTAAATAATACATCGAGTAGCTCAGATCAAGTTTGCAATGTAGGTTTTAGTACCAAGGTGGTTACTTGACTATTATTGATAATGATCTTACTTAATATGTCTATACCATAGCCTACCGCAAATTTAGTACTTATAAATTCTTTGACACGATAATTTTACTCTTAAGTTAGAACTTAGAATGCAAATATCTGTTTACCGCAAAAGCAATTTAAAATTGGCGCAATATTAGGCTAAAAAGGTTAAATATACAAGACAAAAAGTCCTACCTTAATGTACAAAAAACATTTAATTATAAATAGAAAAGCCGGAAGTTTGACCTCGGTCAGGGAAGGACACTAGCACTGACCTTATAGGTTAATGTCCTTCAAAAAGGTTATGTACGTAACGTAAAACTTATTTTAGAAACGTATGAACTTAAGGTCTATCAATTGCCTATTATGAAAATTACTTAGCGATAGACGCAAAAAGGTTTTTAAATACGCACATTTAAATGTATTCCATAGTAAATATGTTGAAATTAATGAGCAATTAAGTTTTGTGAACAGCTTCTAGAAATGAAATCTTATAACATCATACTGCAATCATGTTGTTTAATGAGCACCTTAATTAGTTTCTCATAGAAGAACTCTTAGTAAAAGCCCTCAATCAAAACTTAACTACACCTGCTTGTAAACTAATTACTAACTGGAACATTAATTTACCTGCGGTATTCTGTGTTATTTTATTTACCACCAGTGACTTGCCCCGGTTTCGTACAGGTAGCATTAAAACCTATGTTAGTCTAAGATATTGTAGCTTTCTAATGGTGAATTTACTTTTTAAATTGGTTTACTAGGTTTTGATTTTACTCGTTACAAACATACAAAACATTTCTCTTTACAATATTAAATATTAGTACATAAATACAGATTGCCAACTATTATTAAGTTTATCTTGGGATACATTAGGATACAATTTCTGT
Source organism: Autographa gamma (assembly GCA_905146925.1). NCBI lineage: Eukaryota > Metazoa > Arthropoda > Insecta > Lepidoptera > Noctuidae > Autographa > Autographa gamma. Next base: position 8,859,380 of record LR989858.1, read on the forward strand.
TTTGGTTCCAGCACATCGAATTTCATCCACCTGATAGACTTTTCTAGTTTATTTGTACATAAAACATTTATTTTCTAGTATATTTATTTAGTAAATGTTTGTCGACAGGTCCGGTGGTGTCGGCGTTATGTAACAAGTTCGGATGTCGAGCCGTCTGTGTGGCCGGCTCGTTCGTAGCCGCGACTGCGTTCGTCATCTCTACATTCAGCAAAAGTGTCACTATGATGATGATCACTTATGGATTGATTGGAGGTAAGTTTTGATATCCTTTAATATCAATTTGTTCTGGTATGTGATACTCGTATGAAGTGCAGGAAATGTATGTTCCCACAGTCCGGAAAGCAGTGGCACGAGGGGTCGTTTAGCCAATGTGAATCCAATATCGCTGTGCTCTCGGTGCACGGTGTTTTAATAAAACCTCAGTTTTCACCTCAAAACGAGATATAATTTGATACTCAGTAACTTGTTCTTGCATCATCTGATAATCGTAACGTGAAGATGTTTAAACATTATATTTTTTACTTTTTATGATAGTCTTCTTGGTTATAAAGTTGTAATTTATATAGTTCTTGCACAAGTATTTACAGAATGATTGTTTATTGTTATACTTATCAAAATTAACCAACCATTGTTTTACGAATAATTAAAGTAGATTATCAGATTACGAATATATGCAAATGTAACATTATTTTTCTCCGTCGTAGTTGTTTTACGTAAAAATGTGCACATTTAACAAATATTTCCGTTCTTAAATCTAATATTATGCAAAAATAGAAATCATAATTATGTCGTTTAATCGGAACGCTGAATTTCGTAATAATAGTGAAAAATAACATTTATTTCTAACGGATACATGACAGATGATTATTCATTCATGACAACTCGTGACATGAACGGATTAGTACCCATTTTGAAATTGTGACAATCAATTTTATCACATTCCCCTATCGTGTTCCCATTTCTTTATATTCGATTATTTATAAATTGAAAGTTAGTTAATTAAATACCCATTTTCCAAGCACTTTCCACTGGGAACTCAGGTCTCGGGTAATTAAGTATCAGCGCATGTAAACACCGTAATTTGTATTGACTTGAGGCAAATTTAGAATGGCTTGGCAATAAAACGGTTTGCAGGACTCATGTAGAACGTGAGACTTATGTAAATGTCCATTGGCCTTGGCACGATGGCATAGTTACTGCATGGCGTCGCCAAGTCGGTAATCCGTCCTTCAAACCATGGTTTCAGCAAACACGAACTTAAAGGATATCGCTATCATATATACTATAGTAGTTATATCATTACAAGCGAATGGTCATCATAACAGATGCTAAAATGAGGCCAAATGGAACCATTATGCGACTGAGATAATAACTTTACAACTGGTTCGTTTGATTCATCTATACACACGAATATCGCAACCCATGTTTATTGTGGGTTTCAGATTTCCGCTCGAACTTTTCATACTTAGCAACAGCTATCATATTTACGTTAATGTGCAGATTATTCTATCAGCTCACTGATGAGTCAATTAATTTTAACATCAACACATGAGTCATGGATGTACAATTACAAATGTATATTCGTATGAAGTTTACAATTACATCTACTGATGCATATTTCCCATAGAACATGTTTTTCCCTGACATGACATTAATCTTATTTCGTACCGTCTTTATTTGTCATTAAATGCAGTTAAAGTTTATTGTTAACGGGTGATTGTGTGGATATTGTTCTTTGTTTTCCGACGTTTAAAGACGTACTAAATAGTGGCCGAGTCATGTTTGTCTGTTGTTATTTTCAGTACAGCGTTCTCTGTTCTCGAACTTTTATCGTATTTTGGAAGTTTCAGGTGTTTCTTTTATTTCCCCTACTTTTGCAATCCAATTTGCTTAAAGTTTTGTATTGTTTTGTTAGATTACTTTTCAGGCTATATCCTAAATATGTAATGTAGTGAATCCGTTTGTAAATCGTTCATTTAAAAGTGTCGATTATATCAACCATTCAACTTCGTAGCCTCTGTGTAATGGTGTGTGAAAATATTGAAGCCAAAAATTTGTCGGTTCATTAATCGTTATGTCTACAATAGTGTTAACTCTTCTGAAATTGCGTATTTACATCAATTAGAATTCAATTACAATCATAACTCGATAAGTAATAATTTTTAATTACTTTAATCGCTGCCTATCGCTTTTAAGTGGTTGAGTGATAAGGCTGTCTTATTGAATAATATTGATACGTGAACATTGTTTTCTGATAAGTATCGAGTTAAATATCCCTGGGGAAATCACCCGCGGGCCGAGAACGATGCATGTTTACTTTCATTTTAATTACATAAATGACCGTATTCAGGGCATTAATTTTTATGCTCACATGTCTCTTGCAGCTCTATAAAACAGCCGAAGGACGCGCATTTTACCATGCATAGTTATGTGGCATTTAATGCAGTACTTTGTCCGTTTTGCCATTATTACTAAAAGTATTTATACCCCTATTATTTAAAAATGTAGTTCGATTATTTTAGATAGTTTAGATTCAAACATAGTATAACTTACCATATAAAATACTATAATGTTAGTTCAAATATGTAGTAAGTGTATAGCAAATATACGTATTATATTATGTGGCTAGAACACTTGTGCCTTAAGAAAGATTCCTATAGTGCTTTGCTATACGACCGAGTCTTTCTTTTCCGATAAGACGAGACGCTTGAATTATTAAAAACGTTTCGACACGTTCTTTGTTCTCTCTAACCCTTGAAAACCGAGGCAACAGCCCGTGTGTGAAATTGGACATATGCCAGCAGACACCAATGTGGACGAAACGGCTTAAATGACGCTTTAGTTTGAAGTGTTAAGCCCTTCTGACAATTAGCTGCATTCGTGGAAAAGTGGGGTTTTCCATTCCACGAATGCAGCGATGTTGTGCCTGACTATTAAAATAACCTACGAACACGCTATTTTTGCTTATTAATATCGCTTTAATGTTAGGGCTTCAGTTTTATCAAAGAAATCGATAATATTAAAAACCACGAGGCACGATGTTCTTATTAAACGTGTTGAGACTAATTCTAATATCTGTTAGCTATACGAATAAATTAAAAAGATTAAAATAGCTAATACCTACTGGATATAAATAGAGATGAGTTAAAGTTTATATTGAGCTTTATCAGTCTGATTGTTTTAATTGTTCGACAATCAGGAGTCCTGGCCATTGAGACTCAGTTGAAGGCTTGAAGGTCGTTAGAGAACGCTTGGCTAGATGCCAACTGTTGCAGACGACATGGCGCCTTACTAGGCTACAATATAATAATAATAATAATAATAATTCGCCTACGATTCGGTGCCGCATGCATGGCTCATGAGGGTGCTGGAGTTGTATAAAATTAATACAACTCTACGCGCTTTCTTGATGTCATGTATGGGGCAATGGAGTACGGTTCTTCACTATCCAGGATGTCGAGATATCCAACAGGGTGGGGAACCAATTAGGATTGAGCGGGGTATATTCCAGGGCGACAGTCTGAGTCCCCTGTGGTTCTGCTTGGCCTTGAATCCTCTAAGCACTTTGCTTGAGAATTCGGGGCTGGGCTATTCGTTGAGGAGAGGGGGCCAGGTAATCTCCCACTTGCTGTACATGGATGACCTTAAGCTCTTTGCCACCAGCGGATTTCAGCTGATGGAGTTACTGAAGATCACTGAAAGATTCAGTAATTCCATCAGTATGGAGTTTGGTGTTGACAAATGTGCGGTCATGCATGTGAAGCGAGGTGGGATTGTGGAATCCCAGGGTATACAGCTCTCGGATTCCATAAACCTAAGGTCTCTCTCTGCAGCGGATACCTACAAATACTTGGGTATGTCAGAGGCGTTAGGCATCAACGTTGCTGATGTGAAGCAATCGTTACAGGCACGTTTCTTTGGCCGCTTGAACAAAGTACTAAAAAGTGTTTTGTCAGGCGGCAACAGGGTGCGTGCCTTTAATGGTTGGGTCATGCCAGTGTTGATGTACTCCTTTGGTGTACTCAAGTGGACTCAGACTGAGTTAGACGCCTTGGATAGGAGAGTCCGAACACTGCTAACCGCAAATCGAATGCATCACCCACGCTCTTCAGTAATGAGGTTATATATCCCGCGGAAATGCGGGGGTCGAGGCTTTCTAAATGCTAAGACCCTCCATAATCGCGAGGTATGTAACCTCAGGGAGTATTTTCTCCAAGTCGACGTGGGGATGCATCGAGATGTGGTGGTAGTGGATAAGGGCTTCACACCGCTCTCCTTAGGCAAAGAGAACTGGCACAAACCTGTCGTACTGAGCGTCAAGGACCGCGAGGATGTATGGCAAAGCAAGGAGCTCCACGGGCGCTACTACCGGACCCTTCATGGGCCCGATGTAGATTTCCTAGCGTCCGTAGCCTGGCTACGCTTCGGTGATCTTTTTGGAGAAACCGTCATCATGACGAATAACTATCGGAAATATATCATAAAGGACGGTACAGTTGACATATGTCGGGCATGTCACTGTCCAGGTGAGTCCTTGAGACATATTATTTCGGGTTGTTCTCGTCTTGCTAACGGCGAATACTTGCACAGGCACAACCAAGTGGCCAGGATTATCCACCAGCAGCTTGCTTTGAGATACAAACTTGTGGAATCTGAGGTGCCGTACTACAGGTATGTGCCCGACCCAGTTCTCGAAAATGGTCGTGTCACTCTGTACTGGGACCGATCTATCATCACTGACAGGACTATTGTAGCCAATAAGCCTGATATAGTGGTGATAGATCGATCGGAGCGTCGGGCAATCATTGTTGATGTCACTATTCCGCATGACGAGAACCTCGTGAAAGCTGAAAAAGAAAAACAATTAAAATATTTGGATTTAGCGCACGAGGTTGTCGACATGTGGGAGGTGGACTCAGCAATGATTGTCCCGATAGTCGTTACAGCCAACGGCATAATAGCCAAGAGCCTCGACCAACACCTTAAGAGGCTCTCGCTAGGCACCTGGGTGAAGGGTTTGATCCAGAAAGCGGTACTTCTCGACACGGCGCGTATTGTGAGGAGGTTCCTCTCTCTGGAGTCCTAACCACCGGCAGCTTGGACCCTGTCCCGAGGCCGGTTGGACACTATATTTTATATTTTTAAATGTATACTTGTATATTGTTTTTTTTTTGTATATATTTAAAAATGTATTTTATATGTTTATTGAAGAATAAAGGAAATAATAATAATATTCCGGGACATCTCACACACGGTTGTCTGATCCCAAGCTAAGCAGAGCTTGTGTTATGGTAACCAGACAACTGATAAACATACTTATATATTTCTAAATACATACATATTATAGATAAATTACACCCAGACACCGAACAAATGCTCGTGCTCATCACACAAACATTTGTACCGGGTGGGAATCGAACCCACGACCTCCGGTATAGCAGTCAGGGTCTCTAACCACTAGACCAACAGGCCCGTCATAATAGTCTTTAATTGCACATAGATACAGAGCTTTTTTCTTTTTAGAATTCTGCTGACGGTTTTTTAAATTGTTGCACTCAAACCGTCGAGTATTCGGAATATCCGATCTGACCTAATTCTTTTGAATCGTGTGGCGAGCATTCAAGGTTTTAACGATGGAAAAACACACGGCGACCACTTTAGTTCAAGCATTTCTAAACCAAAGTATTATTTAACATTGTATGGATCTCTAGGGTATCTTTCAGTAAATTCGTGATATTCAAATACCAAGAAACAATTGAAATAGGTAATGTCAAGAAGTTATGAAAAAATCGTTCTGATAATTAGCACGTCTGTTTAGCACCAATTTTAAATCCCAGTTGGCAGTCGACCGTTGAGATCATCGTTTCTCAATGTCAAGACTATTCAGAAATTGTTACCTACCTCTTCACGAACACCAAAGACTAAATCAATAATATTTCAAACGCGAACAAGAATTCAATCAAGTTTATTTTCTTGGTTTGTTGGGTATTTCGTATTATGTCGCTACATTTGAGAAAAGCTCGTCTAATGTAGACACCTACTCTACATAACTTTCGTTTATATAGGCCGTGACAAAATAATATGTTTGGATACAATTTTATCAGTAATTAGTACTTAGGTAGGTACTTCGAATAACATTGTAATTTATAAGGAGTCGATTTATGTACATTCACCCTACAAGGTGTTATTCACAACTTAACAGGTACTCAATATTTGGTCATTGTATTATTAAGTGATAAATAAATATTAACAACTTGACATATCGTATATAATAAGATATAAAAACAAATCGAAATATGGTACCGATACCTTGTTAACAACAGGATATACTACAGTTTGCACGATTTCTTAGAGATCGGTTTAATATGAATACTTGCAAGTGCATATTAGGGAAGTTAATCCCGCAAGGCTTAGAAATTTTCTCAATTACTTCGTGTACGTATACACGGAACAGGTACTTGTTTAGTGATAAGAGAACTTTACAAAACTAATATTGTATTCTATGTTCTACATTCATACTACTCTGAGTAATGTACAAAAATATTCACACTCGTGTTCAATGAAATATTGGTGCCTATTCCAAGAATGAATAGAGGAAGTATACATTTATCACATGTATCTAACACAAGTATTTAATATTCTCTTGTTAATTTATTACCATTTGACCTATGTGAACGATTCTAAATCAACTATGTTGAATCTGGGTCTCCTATACGCATTGCGTTTGGCGAAGTGTCGATTCATTGTACCTTTTCCAGCTGCTAACATTGTATGCAAATTAATGATTAATTATTTTGACGAGAAAAGTGGAATATCGCACTGGGAAATGACGCATGCATACAGTGGCGACGACCTCTTTGAAGCAGGCAACAACCCATATGCGCCTTTGTGCGGTTTCAAATACCGATTTGTGGGCCGACAACACTGACTCACCGTATCATGTTCCGAATTCATTGTTTAGTTCGCGTAATGCAGTAATAACCTAAATGGAGCACTTCATTACTATCACGTAATTAAATGTTATGGCGTAATGCATTCCCGTTTATTTTATGACGTTTCGGCTCCTAGTGGCGCCTTAAGATGTTGCCTAGTAACGTGTCAAGGTCGCAGACAAATGAAGTCAGAAGGGTTAGCTCCTTCGAGACTCGACGCGACGCCATCCTCAACGTGGGAATGTCTGGGCACGATTAGGATAAAACTTTAAACGACAATAATAGACAGAGGTACAACGATACTTAGGTAGTAAAAGTAGAATATCTAGGATGTAACTAACATATAGGAATATATTTCATGTTTATTGTAGTAACGTTTAGCATACCTACATATATCATGGTATCTGAATTATAATTAAAATATAGGTATATAAAATTACACAGATGTCAATGTCCACGAGAAGTGAGATATCAGTAACAGCGTGACGGTTCCTCTTTTTATATCACACGCCAAATTGTAGGTGACGTAGCTACCTCATGCAAATTGGTCAAAGTTCTCTGTAATTTGGGATACTGCCAAATTGAGCAACGGCCACTAATCATAGTGTTTCACCTCTTTGAAGATTCTGATTTGCGTAGTGACGCGGATTTTATCCAAACATATGCACGCTGATTTTGCAGTCGGCGCTCTTACTCATTGTAAAAGCAAATGTTATTGGACACAAAGAAGAGCTTTCAAAACAAAGATTTTACCTTGACGCTTTTGTACCCTTCGAGTTCAACGCTCTTTGAGTATATCACGAAATAAGAGAGTGAACGAAACTCGCTAATGGGGTCTACAAAAAATACTTTTGTTGCAAAAAGTTATTTATATTTGCCAAGAAGTTAAGCAGCCGTTAAAAGTAGTCTTATAATAGATATGGAGAAGCAAAATCTTTCCTTACTACAGACAGCAAGATCAATCCTATCAAAATAAAACAAACACAAATTGAATACCTCTTTTGTTATAGGTCTCGGATTCGGTATGATCTACCTCCCATCAGTAGTAGCCGTGGGCTACTACTTCGAGTCCCGGCGGTCGCTGGCCACCGGCATCGCTGTCTGTGGCTCAGGAGTGGGCACCTTCAGCTTCGCGCCTCTTGCAGCACTCCTGCTCAATGAGTTCGGCTCCTGGCAAAATGCTAACTTCTTGCTCGCCGGATTGATCCTTAACTGCGCTGTTTTCGGTGCCCTGATGAGACCTTTGGTCTATCCTAAGGTATGTACTATTCCAATATCGAAATTGCATATCTTTCTCAAATTGTTGTGTGTGTTTCTCAATTGTTATTAAATACCATAGTTCCCTTCGCAAATACTTGGAAAAACAATAATGATTTATGTTCAACAAGTAATTAATGGAGTATAATGAAGTTATTATAGTAAACGTTTCTCGACGAGCGTCTATTTATGACGATAAACCCGTGTGCTGAATACGAGGAAACAATTTAATCACTTTAGATTACCTATTAGTGCTCATCAATCACAAGTATCGATATGTATGTACATCATAATTTATCCATTCAAAACTAGTCCTTTAAGAAAAAATCTATGTTATTCATAAAATTGCAGACATCAGGCGAAAAGCCATTATTACAACGTATGGCTGAAGAAAAACGCCTTCAAATGGAAAGGGGATCCATCGGTGGGTCATATTTTGTGGTCCAACTGCCCGATGGTACCATGGAGAAGAGGCTGAAGGTGAACGTAGTAGACGATTCTGTATGTAGTTGCTTTCACTAATACTATTCTAGTCTGTAAGGTGGTGGTATGTTTCTAGCGAACTGCTAGATCCGTTTCAGTGGTCTCGTTCTTACGCTTGTTGTGCTAACCAAAATTCTAAGCATGTTTTGATTTCGTATGTACGTATGTGCACTGAATTAGATATAATTGGCAATGTTAAAGAAATAGATTAGTTATCATAAGAAAGAGCCACTTTAATTAATGAGTTTTCTTCTCCAATGATCTCATTTGTGATAAATAGAGGGATGTGAGGGATAGAGAATTCTTAGTTTTAGTTTCCCAGTTCAAGTTTAATTTATTACGAGGAATAAAAGCGAAAGGAACAAGAATTCCTTCGCTTTCGTTTTCCAAAGGGTGCGAATTACAAGACTCATTTCACTTCTGCAATTTATTTAATCAGGAATCTAACACAAAAAGCAAAAATTTTCTTTACACTCTTTTTTTACAAGTTCTTAGTCTTCAAAATTACTAATTCGCTGGAATTGCTGCATAAAATAGACTTGACTGAAAATAGACTGTTTTACAAATAGACTTGGTTTCTACTTATAAACGGTACAGTTCTATGAATCGTAATTACCGACATAAGTTCATATATTATGCAGCATTCTCGTGCTTTGTTGAGGGCAATGCCTTCAAATGATTGGCAAGCTTTCCCCCCTTTCTTTTGTCCCTATTATTTCTGCGAAGTGAATTGTCCGTTATCGACTGTATTTTCCAATCTCTTTGAACTAAGGGGAAGGGAATGGTGCATGCAAGTAGTTGTTTCTGCTACAAAACTTTAGTTATCGCATCGCACTGTAGTTGGCACCGCTTGAAAACTTTTTCTACAAGCTTACATTAGAAATCTTCCATTTTGAAACCAGTCATACCTTGATGATACGAAGCCATTCTACAATCAACATTTGAGAGTTCAATGAGGTTTCATAAGCATGTATCTCGTATCTCAAGGTATGACGCTACCCCACACTTATCACTTACCAATAAGCCTTTGCGTCACCAGGCACCATTAAACATCGACCCCGGAGTACACTCGTCTCTGAACCTGGAAGCTTTAGCCCGCGTACCGACCGTCCCTAACATGCCCGGAGTACCGCCAGTGCCTACCCTGCCTACTATCACTGAAGCTAAAGTTGCTGACGACAGCGGAGATAAGAAAAAGGTGTGTATACAAGATTTTTATTTACAGAACTTTAATAATAGTGCAGTCAAAATAGACAAAAATCTTGTATGTTTGCATTAATTCGTATAGAGCTGAAAATTGGGGGAGGTCTCAAGGTCGCAATACACAAAAAAAGATTTTTGAAAAAGAAATATCAAAGCCCCAAAAAAGATTTTTGGGGACTTTTGATATTTCATTTATAATGGTGTACTTGAGACTTCCAGCAATATTCAGCTCCATGCGAATAAATGCAAACTGAAATGTCTATTTTGACTGGACTATGAAGAGGTGGTTAAAGTTCTTCGTTCATTTTGAATTCTGATGCCATTCTATTCGCTAGCTTTTTTAGTTTTTTTTACGCTACGACGGCAGCGTTCTCGTTATCGGCCTATATTTTGCTGTCCTTTCATCCTCTGTTCAATTAATTTTTTGATGAAGCTGCTTCATGCTTTCATGTTCTATGATTTAGTACTAAGGAGCATAGTCACCTCTCTCTTTTATGATAGATTTAAGGTTAGTTTAGATTTAGCTTAGCTATAAGCGCTTAAAACATAAATACTTACCTAAAATGTCTACCTTATATTATTAGAAAAGTCTCTCGGTGCATAATTATAGATAGATTTTATATACTTCGATCAACGAGGTTGCATTTGAAACTATAGAGTGAGCCTATCAGAGTATAAACCGTAAGCACTAGTGTGAACAAGTGTTGTCGTGAATTATGTATGTAGATGGAGCTTGCCGTTTTAAAAAATCTATCTAAAACACTAATATTATCCTAACAATGTCAAAACCATCGATATTTTCTTATATAAGTTTCTCATTGCGCGAAAATTAACTTAAATGAAAAACGAAATGTACTAGGATCAGACTAAAAACTGCTCTCGCTTGGCACAAGGGGAACCTAGCGATAGTAGCAGTCTATGCATATCATACGTCGATGACTTCGATAATGTAGGTTCACGATAAGGTGCAATGATATTGCGCAATAGTTCTAATAATAATTAAGTACGTAGTTGAGTTATTACTTACCTATCTTACGAATATAACATGTTTATGATAAAATATGAACTGCGAACATGTCTGAATATCCTTAATTACTGACAAACATATCTCGGTAGATAGGCAGTACATGTGTAGGTCACTTGCACGCAGTAATGAACAGATGTGTTCGTGATATCCTTAGTAATCCTGAAAAGGCAAGCATTATGTACTCATACACAAAGCTATTAAAAACACCAATAAAAATAACACCTCATCAAATATAAAATAATATTTTTATCCTATTATCCTAACTCGTGAGGAAAGATTTAAATATAACAAACAAAAGACGCTCGGAACAAATATCTCTAGGTCAAAGTCAATGTCGGTATAAAATCATAAACTGCTTGCATAAACAAAGAACTAATAAATATGCATTACCTGTAAAACTTTATGGGAACTAAATTGAATTTATAAGAGATATTTCACGTTTAAATGGTAATTATAAGACAACTAATTATTGTTAATGTTTCCTTTCAAATTCACTCTTGTTCCTTCAATAAAAAACAATTTTTAATATAAGGATGACACTGTTTCTGAGTTACGTAATCATTATAAACTTATGTGTGATATATTTATAAACATCCAGCTAGGTATAATATACATTTGTTGAACTATTATAGTACAAACAATTCATTTTCCTTATAAAACAAAAAGTTAACTTAGTTGACTGACTTTTAATCCTTGATGCGACCTCCACAATTATACAAAGAGCAAAACTAGGACCTCAATCAAATCTGTAGTTTTTGAAACAGCTCGATAAATAATTGTTAAGCGTATGTTAGTTTTAAGGCGTAGGTATGTTGAGGAAAATCATTCAACTGCTTATCGCCATATGCAAATTATAAATGGCAGCTAATAGGGCAGTATATAAAGTCAATATTTTACGTCGTTTTATGTGGTAATAACATAATGCATCATTCTATTATAATACCTACATGCTACGTTATGCACCATAATATTCATAGATAATCTACTGTTTAATAAGAAATATGTACTTCAATTTTCATTAGTTATGATGGTTTTTTTAATGAGGGTTATTATTCTGATCACATCACTTTACCGTATTGGCGCGTATAAAAAAATAAATATAGCATTTCCTGTATGTTCTGGCGAATCGTTTACATGTATCCTGTTTAGTACACATAGCCCATATTTTTGTCCGTAGACCTGAATAATTCTCGTAGCAACTCATTCCTTCTTTCATTAGAAAATTCACCGGCAGTAGGGTCACAGATCATTTTATCTTATACAGTATATTATAACTTGACACAAAAATACTAATACTTCCGTATATTGTAGGGCGAGAACGGCAACGTGACAGTGAACCCGCAACAGCAGCTGATGTCCCGCAACGTGTCGTCGCCCGCGTTCAGCGCGCACGCTCCCGGCCTGCCTAAGAACGGATCCGTGCCGTTCTTCGACAGGCAACGCAAGCAGAGCACCGGCGACAGGTCCGCTGATAGGTAGTAGATGATTTGTTATAGGGAGAGCCGAGCGGTGGAGGGGGTTACTGGTATAGTACGCAACTAGTCAACTACACACATTGTTATGTTTATTTATTTATTGTTTTATATAATTTGCATCATTCATGCGATAGGTAAAAGATGAATCTATAGAGAGACCCATGTGGTGGAGGTGGTGTGGGAACTGGTATAGTACGCAACTAGTCAACTACACACATATTATTATGTATATCATTTACATCATTCATGCGATAAGTAGTAGATTTTTTGGTCTAGGAAGCCTTGCGGTCCACGTGGTGAGGAAATAGGTTTAGTACGCAACTAGTCAACTGCACATATTAGTATGCTATTTACACCATTCACTTTATTAAACAGTGCTGCGAAACAAGTGACAGCCCTTTTAGAATATTACACAAATACATTTTCATGGCTGAAATAATGCTTTTATTTTTGTTTTTAGTAACTTCTCTTATATTTTAATTACAATTTTAACGCTTTTAAATCAAATATACTGTGACAGTGGCTCGATACATCCCAGTAATTGTATGTAAAGCAATCCTAAACGACATACAATGCTTTTATCATAAGTAGAAGTGACTGGTGTCAAACAACAAACGAGCATGAATGGCGTCGTAACGCTCTGATTTAATTGATTGAACGTCTGATTGAACACGTCGCATAGTCATATGTATGTCTAACTAGCTGTGCCTCGCGACTTTACTCGCCTTGCTTTTCACCTAAGGCAAATTACGTGGTGTTTTTCTGGATTGTAACTTCTCTCGAGGATCGGGCTATCAAATACTGGCAAATACTTAAATATTTTATTAGGTGTCGCTATTTTTTTAGTGTCAATAGTTTAGACTTATATTGATACTTATTTCTTAGAGCAACTTAAAGTATGCACTGCTTAAAGAAGCTTCAATACATAATCTGCACATGTTTTATTTCCATTGGGTTCTTTACTCTAAGCTCTAGGATTTAGGCTAATGACATAATTATCACTTCCATATGTTTGCTACTGCCATTAGATGTTGTAACTATGTTATAATCAACTCAGTTATGTTTAAAAAAAAATATCTACATCCTGCGGTGAGTAAAGAACATATTATTGTTAGCTTAAGAATTATTTTTAATTGTAATTTATGTTTTATTTCAGATTCAAACCGTCCCTAGCCGCAATCAAAGCTACGTCCAAAACTTCAATGAACAGCCAATTACGCAATGCTGATGTAAGTAAATTAAATAACAAAAAAAGTTCTTCCTCTTCATATCTTTCTAGGTAGGTCGTAAGTCTTTACGAATCGTCGTTGTTGCTAATTATCCCTAAAATATATAGTAATTCTTTGCCTTAGTTGGTCAAAAAAGTTGACTACAATTTCCAATTTTACACATTAGTTGAGCAGTTAGTATAACTATTGTCTATGACGCGTTAGATGTGCGAGCACTGAGCACCCTAAATAGCATTAATTTATGTAAACAAGCTCAACGAAATGAGTGTTGAAATTGTATTTAGCTCAAACCAATTGACCCAATTTCAAACAACAATAAATAAATTGTTACCAAGGGCAATAATATGGCCATATCCCACGTGTGATTGTTCTACGAAACTTGGACGAGTGACCTTGAACTTTTGTTATTGTCTGCCAAATAGCCCGAATGACTGGCATCCTTCCAATACGATATTGTTCCGTGTACATATTGCAGATCTTTGCAAAACTTTAAAACGCCCAGTGGCATTAGTTTACTAGGAAACCGTGTCATCAATCATTGAAGAATGTTGTAGAAACTCAGTAACAAGACTAAAATTATGAATCATCTCCCACATGGCTGATATCCAACTGTAAACACTTCTTGTAATAGATTCAAGTGCCTTTTGCGACTGGCTTTTTATTTATTAGTTGTGGAGTCATAAAGTGTCTCCTTCATACATCATGGGACTAGTTTGTTTAGACATTGATATGAATTTAAATGATCAACTTTCCACTTGACCATGATTCTGTCATTGAAACTGTAAAGCATGAGGAAAACTATTATAATACTATTGTACAGCTAGATTAAATACTAGGTAAATAAGAATGACAATACACATTGACAGTATCTATATAAATTACAATAGCCATACTCAACAATGCAGGCACTTGTGCGGATTAAAGGTTATTTTGCATTTATTTATAATCAAACAATGAGCTTAATATTCATAGCTGCACTTTTATTAATACTCACCACAAAGGATAAGGAAGAATACCTATAAAAAAATATTTTTTTTAATGCCTAGCACATCGGAGGATAATATTAATGAAAATATAATTGATAGAAGACTTTTGTTTTAGAAAGAACCATATTACTGAATTGCCTCCAAAATAAACGTGTCTACAAAATTTCTGGTTAAGCTAAAAATATCTGCTTAAAAATATAAGTTGCAATATTCCACCCGAAAAAAACATAGTAATCTACATACTTTCAATACAAGTTAAATAAAAGCTAGTCAAAAAGATTTTTTAATGTAATGATTATAATTGCATATTACGATTCCAGGGCGACACAGAAAGCATGATGTACAACTCCAAGCTGTCAGTGGCGGGTCCCCGCGAGCCGTCCCGCATGGTGCGTCCGATGTCGCGCAAGGACATCTTCTACTCCGGCTCCGTGCTCAACCTGCCGCAGTACCAGAGCCAGAAGTCGCTGCAGGGCTACAGGAACTCCGTGCTCAGTCTACCGCAGAGCAGGCAGACGGGCGACCTGGAGAGAGCAGAACGTAAGTTACATACATATATAATCATGCCTGTTTCCCGTAGGGGTAGGCAGAGACCACTTTTTTCCACTTGCTACGATCCTTAAACGCCTGATTGCTTTGTCTTTTCATTAATCCCTTCATAGAAGCTCTTCGGGTTGGGGTACTCTTCACCTGACCTTTTTTATAAAGAGCTAGCATATTAAAGCTACGCTGATAATTCGTGTTCCATGAATTACGTAAGGTTTAAATCGTAACTTAAAACAATATATGCCCATGTAAATTGAGGTTTCCTGTTTTTTCATCTTTCATAGCAGTAGGTAAAGCTGATATTACGCTGTGTGGCACAAAAACTGATAGATCATCACTAAGTGATCACTAAGGGAACATATTTTTTATTGTTAATTAGTCTCAGTCTATTCCTAAATCAAAAAATGATTATTTTCTGATTATCTAACAAATTTTTACTTCTTTTTTTCCAGAATACGACCTCTGTCCGTGCCTACACTTACCGGAATCCTTCAAGTCTGCGCTTTCGTCGATGTTGGATGTGAGCTTGCTCCGCGACCCCGCCTTCATGCTGATCGGAGTGTCCAACGTGTTCGGCATGGCTGGCCTGTACGTGCCTTTCGTGTACATCGTGGATGCTGCTAGGCTTAGTGTAAGTACAAAAGATTATTTTTAAAAAGGTTTTTGTATAAAGGTAGTGTTAAATGGAGAGCCAATAGAGAAATAAACATTCGGTCACCTGTGGGCGAAAATGCGGTCAGTTAAATTTTACAATACTTACTACATTTATTTTTAGTAAAGTATGCTAATCGAACTAATTGTTTATTTATAGTATACAAAGAAGGCAAAAATCTAAAAAAATATGCTCTTTGCGACCAATTCGATTAAAGAAATGTCTAACATTGTACCGTAGATACCAGACTACCGACAGTCTCATACAACGTAGATACTATTATATTCCTGTCGTCAATTAGGGAACGATGATATAATAATATTCTTGGCATTGTATGTAGTTAGGTCACGTGAATGTATTGTTTTCAAGTACGGTACATAGTGTCGTAAGTCATGCTTTCTGTTATAAATAGTTATGGTTTTTCTGCCCACGCTGACCCGCCCATCTTTTAAGAACGTGTGTGTCTTATAATTATCCAATCGTACTCAGATACGTATTTAATCAAATGATATGCCTGTCAATCAATTTATTAATACTCTTTGCTTGCGTATTGACATACGTTTTAATTCTATAGCAAATTATCCGCATTGCTGGGTCTTTCGCTTGAGATATTTCGAATGTGAATCTTAATGACGTAAATTAGAATGCCATGTATCTAAAGAGGGATTTCTTATTATCTTAAAGCACAATGATAATATTAGATTTCCGAGAAGTACTTTCCTACTTAAATTGATAGTATAAAATCTCTTTACTATTTACGTCTCATTAAAACTTGCTAGCAACCACTCATACTATAATGGGAAGCTTTATCATAGTGATTTTTGTGTGTTTATTGTAAATACAAGATATTAAGTTTTTTTTTTCAATATTAAAGTTAAATGCTTCCTTCAATGTAGCTTACAACATCTTCCTTTGAAATTCCCAGGGTGTGGAACCATCGCAAGCGTCGTTCCTGCTCTCTATCATCGGCATAACGAACACGTTCGGTCGTATCATCTGCGGCTGGGTCGCCGACTTCCCCTGGATGGACTCGCTCCTGCTCAACAATGTCTGTCTCGTTATTGCCACGGTGAGTCTACTACATATTTTTTCGCTATTTATAATGTACTAGTGACCCGCCACGGTTTTGCACATAGCTAAGATTTATACTCACAAACCTTCCCTTGAATGACAGTTGGTGAAAACCATATAACATTATCGCGTTCAGACAAACGGATAGACGCGCTACGAGACTGATTTCGCGCATGTGTAGAGTAGATATAAATGCTTAATATAGATCACTTTTATTTGAAATTAATAATAATAATAATAATAATAATAATAATGTTTATTTCACCAAAAAATACAATTTGTGTTAAAAATATCTTACAGGCTAATATTAAATAAAATACAACGTGGGAGCCTCTGCAGCCGAACTAGGACAGGTCCTGTATCTCAGCGTACAGCGCCAAACCCCTCTAGATGTTGGCATTAAAATTAAAAGCCATAATAAACAGATGGATATACAATTTAAAATTGTCTAAAAGTGCAGTATAATGTAGAATGTAAAACAAAAAATAAAAATATGGTGAGTGTAAGAAGTGAAGTATAATATGATTTTGAAATTTGTAAATGTGTTGTGTAGTGTAATGTATGGTGAATGTAAAAGG
The DNA here is from genome assembly GCA_905146925.1 of Autographa gamma. NCBI lineage: Eukaryota > Metazoa > Arthropoda > Insecta > Lepidoptera > Noctuidae > Autographa > Autographa gamma. Next base: position 8,876,819 of record LR989858.1, read on the forward strand.
TGTGTTAGTGTAATGTGAATGTAAAAAGTGTGTGAAGTACAACATATTTTACTCCAAAAGTGACTTTACTCGAAAATTTGTATTAAATCTTTTATAATTTAACTTTGGATGCCCAATAGATTCTCTGTTTCATCGTACGATAGGCTAATAAGATAATTATGTAACTTTTTCTTGCATAGGTTAATATTAAGAGGGTATATATTTAGGTCCTTGTTTAACTTATTATATAAATATGGTGCAATAAAAGTAAAAAACCTTCTTATAAACGAAGTGATGGGTTTAGATCGAGTGCACACATCGTGTGCTCTTCGTCTGCTGGTCAATTTAGGATCATAAGGAAGGTTAATATGCTGTTTTAAAACTACTATTTTAATAAACAACTGTCTTACAGTAGCAACTTGACAATATTGGTAAAGCTCCGCTGTAGGAAATAAGATTGGCTTAAATGTACAGACTTTTAAAATTGCGCGTTGAGCGATTTCTACTCCTTTTAGTGTGGTTTTAGGAGCACCCCCCCAGGATGAAATGCAGTATGTTATAATTGATTGACATAAGGCCAGGTAAATTTGTTTGAGAATTGAGTTGTTCTATGACATAAAAAGCTGCGTAGGCGCCAAAGCAAAGTACAAAGATTCAAAACATCAAAACATCAAAAATCATTTTTCATCAAATCTTGAATCTACTTCAACTACTTCAACAGAAAATTTTTTAAACGAAAATCCAGTTTCAAAAGGCATATAATTCATTATTGTTTGTGTCGCGTTTCGTTCATTTTATAATTATTTAAACATAATTTTAACGTATTCAATTGTGTGTTTCCAGATATCAGTTGGATTGATTCCCTTCTGCTATTCATACGCCACATTCGTCGCGATCGCTATTGCTTTCGGCATCGCTATCTGTGAGTATACACATTCTGCTATATTTTACATACTAACAACATAAAGCAACTACAAGGATCCAGTGAGATAATTATGCAACTTTAGTTATTTTCAAATATTAGATGTGATTCTTGCACCAAAATTTTATGTCACATAATCGTTATTCAAAAGTTTGAGCAAGACGATTTGCTGAGAAAAGTTTGTGTCAACTATGTCTAGAGTCAAGTTTTTGCTAAACAATAGTTCTACAGTACAAAAACTTTCCTTGACCAACTGCAGTAGGTACTATAGTGCAGTGAAGTAGCTTGCGCTCAGGCTAAATACGATAGAATCTTCAAACAAAAACCGACTACGGTAGATTTGACAACTAAAACTTTAATTTACCTTCCACAGCCGGCTACATCTCCCTAACATCAATCATCCTAGTGGACCTGCTAGGTCTAGACAAGCTGACCAACGCGTTCGGCTTGCTCATCTTGTTCCGTGGCGCGGCGGCCATGATCGGGTCTCCGCTGGCGGGCGCGGTGTACGACGCCACCAAGAACTACGACGCGTCGTTCTACATGGCGGCTGCGTTCTTCTTAGCTAGTACGCTCACGTCGTTTGCGGCGCCTTTGTTCCGCAGGTAAGGTATTTTTTTGGCAAATGAAGGGGTGGATTTAAATGAAGCTAATTTTTAACAGTTATCATTCTTTTTTTATAAGAAAATTTAAGTTGATAAATTTCTCATAGACAAATTATATTGTTAGATTGTGGTTGGAAATTTGAACGATTAGCAATTTCTTGTATGAATTTTCCTTGTCGTGTGGGAATAAATGTGATGGGTATTTATTTATTATCAATTTACAAAGACAATATGAGGATAGATTGTAATTTCATCAAGTTTACGCTTACATGTAACAGTACACTAAAATAATAAATGAGCTGTTTGGACAAGTTTGGATTTTTTTCTTAAAAGTAATATATAGTCCTCATATCACGATACATTCATCTCATAATAACTCCTCTTCCCACAGAAAACCGGAGGAGATCCAGCAGCCGCTGGACATCCTGACGCCCATCGACGAGGACCTGGAGGAGGGCGAGGAGGAGGACGAGGACGACACGCCCATCACCATGGGCGCCGCGCTCGCCACGCGCCCGCCGCACATCACGCGCACCGCCGCTTCTCCGGACGAGCCGCCTGAACATCAGCAGCGGGAGAGCGTGCTCTAAGCCCTAAGCTAATGCACGCGCCCCGGGAGATATCGTGCGCTGCGATACATTGCCGTCTGTTATCTGTTGCTCTTGATAAAGTAGTGTGCGGACCGGTAATGTGTCACAACTCCCACGGCATTTCTCGTATCGTCTAACCCTCAACTAATACAGACGGATGAGAAATGTCGTGCACTGCGATACATTGCTGCCTGTCATCTGTTGCTCTTGGTGCAATAGTGTGCGGATCCGTAATGTGTCGCAATTCACACGGCATTTCTCGCATCGTCTAAATTAGGCCTTATTGAGGAGTAAGAGATTATATGTTACAATACAATCGCAAAAAAACTGCTATTTAATCAGTTTTGCAAAGTTAACTAAAAAGTTACAATTCACAAAAAGGAATGTCCTTACGTTTAACTATTAACTCAGCACTGATGATTTGGCTTAACAAGATATGGAGCCATATCATAAGGTAAGTAGAAAGTAGAAAAAAAAAAGTAGAAAGTCATGATTGTTCATGAAGCAGAGTTGAAGCTATGCAGAATTGCAGACATTATTCACAAAGACTTTCTGTTTTTCGTAATGGATCGGAATGATTTTATAAATGCGATTACTTTGTAATATATAGTTAAATACCCTTAACAAAATCTGTATCGTGCATACAAATATCGTCGGCTAATACAGGTGCTCGATAATTTGCGTCTTTCTCTTGAAACGATATGTGATCTTTTAGAAACTATGCTCATGTAAAATTCTACGTCTTCTATACTTTTAAGAACCTATGTAAATTATTTATTTAGATGCTTTTGTAGTTGTCGAAATTATTTATTATTACTTTACACTATTCTCGCAACACCTGCTGGCCGATGATGTATTCTACCTCCGATCATTGGGCGTTTAGTAAACGAAATTATAGTTGATTTGGTATACAATTAGATTTCACGAACCCTTTTATTCTCCAATAATTAAACAAATATAACGATCTCATTACATTGGAGACGCTGTGATAAAGGTTTCTTGAAATCCACTTAGATATTTAACAATTCTCCTACGATTAAACTGCAAAGAGGAAACGACGAAATGATTTATTTTCTGACAGTAATGTACAGTGCTATTAATTAAGTTAATATTGGAAAATAACTCATTTTGTTGATAAACATATGAAATACGATAAAAATACTTCTATGTGAAGATTTATACGAAGTTACCATAAGTTAATGACATAATTAAATACTGGAATTGACTGCAAGCAATAAAGCGTATATTCGCTTTGCATTTTAAAATATTAGAGGGATATGTAAGGTTCTATATTCCAATGTGCCATATAAATGTCGTGGTGCTAACGTCAAACCAAGTTACAAGCGATGTTTCAACATTCAGTGACTAATACTCAAAGCACTGCAGAGTTTTGTGAACACAAATTATAATGTCCATATTGTCATTAGCAATAATGTTAGTACTTATAGGGTATCGAGTACTTAGCAGAGTTACATAGACATGTAGGAAATATTTTCACCTTCTATACAAACTCTTACCATGATGGTTTAATTTCTCTTTAGCAACGGACAATAAGATTTCTCTGAAGGTCTAAACTCATATTTCAATCGATTAAAGTTCTTTAAATATATCAATGTAAATAATATGCACACTTGTAAATATGTTGCAGTAAGGACATGGGAACTTAAAAGGAAGAATTTCGCGTCCTGTAGAGATTAAAACGGCTTAAATTTTTAGACTCATGACAAAGATTGATGAACTGACTGAAAGGTGTGGGTAGTCCTTAACTGTATGCTAGATGCCAATTTTAAAATAAGGCATTCACTGTGTTTTGAGATAAAGCTAGGGACTATCAATTATTACGATTAAACCTATTATTATAATATATAGTGTGTGTATATGGTGTTAGAGTAGCAATTGCCTTTTAAACTTGCTAGACTCTGTGAACTTTTCATACACTTTTTTAACCTCTACAAAGCACTTTTTAAGCATTAAAGTACAATGCGAACGGCAGCGATATCTTCACTATGAATCTTCGACATTGTATAGAATTCTTATAGTGCCATGTAACGAACAACAATTTGTGTAAATACGCTAAGATTAAGTGAGTTTACATAGATGAGTAAAATGTAACGCAGTCAATTGTACGCGCATCATACATGCATCCGAACCCTTCCTCGGTAGGTGTCGACATATATGGCTTATGTACTTGCCACATTAGTGTGTATATATCTGAACTATAGATATATATTTTTGTCATAGATATTTTTTGTCAATAAACTGCATAATTTAGCTTTAAGCATTAGGTATAATAATTATGTACTTTATCATTAGGAATGTGAAAGGCAATTAACTGTTAGGAGAAGGTATTATGTGATAAACATGAAAAATATATTGAAAATATTTCTTTTTTTAACAACCTGTATTGTATGCCTATAAGTAAACGATAATTTTAATGAAGTTTCTTTTTAAGGTTTAATGTAATCTGATATGACGTTACAAAGTGTATAGAACGTATTAAGGAATATTCAGAAAATATGAATTAATGTTACTGTTGTTATATAGCTTTATGTAAAAACCAAAAGTGTTATTATGTTTTTAAGATTAAAAATTATTTAGGAGTCGAGATGGAACTGCAACTGAACTATCGATGTAACAAAAGAGTTTACGTCGGTCGTACAGATTAAAATAAAAGGATTCATGTCGACTACGATATATTTTGGTCTGAATTAACCGACCGTGAAACAATCATGAATTTGTAATATGTCATGATTATTTTTAGAGGCGATTTTTATGTATTAACATTGAATAAAGCACAGAGAAGCACATTATAACATTGTCGTTCATTGTGAATGTTTAATACTTACATATAAATGTATATTACAGTGTATTATTCAGTATTGGCTCAAAGTATTGTTTATATATTCATTGAGAAATGTTAACGAGCTGTTTACCTATTAGTTGTACTTGTGGTTCTGTATTTGTTGAATTTGTTTTGATTGAGCGCATGCATTCATTAGTTATTAAATTATAATATCGATATATGGTTTTATTTGCCGTTTTATGTATGTAAACAGCTCAGTGGTGTATTATATAATGTATGTTTAACATTTTAACTGCGTAGTTGCACTAACGTGTTTGTATCATGTGACTTTATATCTACTCTCTTGTAGATAAATGGTAGATTCGAAGAATTGAGCGTTGTCTTATTTTCCTATAGACGGGATTCTAAATTTTAATGGCTACCTCTAGATTAAACATTGACCGTACAAATCACAATTGGTCAATGCTTAATAAAGACATTAAAATTTAAATTCCTTTAGTCTAGTTTTTGAAGTTTTCTAAAAGGAAGGTATTAAAAACCACGTTTGTTATTTTATACGCATATTTCGAAGTGTTTTAACTTATATAAATTGTTTTAAAGCTATAAGCAGTTAAAATATTAATATATACAATGAAATTTATTATCAGAAGGAGTGCGCACGCCTCGCTTGCGCTAAAGGTAAAGTTGCAAAGAAGCTTATTGTTGACAAAGTCCACCGAAATCTTTTGTAAATAACAGATTCATTAAATGATAATGATGACTGACATTAGCCGTTTTATTTATAACATTATGTTTGAAAAAATTGCCGTGTGATATCGACAGTAAAGGTGACCTATGTATAACAATAGTAAACTATCTACCTATCAAAATAAAGGCAATACATTTTAATTGCTACACGATATCTCCTTCCTTTATTTTACCAACCCAAATCTAGCTTGACAGAGGTAGACGGTGCGGTGTACCTAAGCATCGAATCTGAACAGAAAACGACGTTATCGGGAAACGAACACGGAGGCCAACGGAAGAACAAGAGTTTTTTTTTACTTAATTAATCAATTATTTTCGAACTACTGGCACAAATTTTCGTCAACATGACACAATAAAATAAATGTTTATTCAACTCTCTTGTACCTGTCATCACGATTATGTTTTATATCTTTCGACGGCAATTTATTTTGCATCAAATTAACGCAAATGACTACTTTTTACATATATGCTATATAAAAAGACTTGTTTCAAGGCAATGAGTCGTTATCATGTTCACGAGTAAATAACCATCATCCTATCGTTATAATATAATTATATATTAATGGGAAGTTATTATAACAAAGTTTGGTTAGACGTTAGTATGTATACTATCTATTAAATTACGACCTAATAATTTTAGATAAAATGAAAAAATAATGAAATTTCAAAAATCTGTGGTTCGGAATTTTATAAATTCTTTTGGATAGATTTTACGTATATGTAACTGACAATTTAACTTTCATTTAAATGTAAGTATACTGTTTTTTTTCTTTGTCATTTGCAGTTACCAGCAAATAACATACTGTATATCATGTTTCCTGTTTGCTATTAAGAAAGCTACAGGCACTGTATATTCACCTCTTGTTACCTACGTCATTAAATAGGTACACTTGTTATGCATAGATGTAACTCTACCCAAGAAGTATCCTCTTACCAAATATGCCATTTGTTTACAAGTAACGAGATATCTATGAAATGTGTGTCAAGATAACTCAAGTGTCATTAAATTAGGAGTTAAATAGTAAACAAACATTGGCCAACGTGTTTACATTATATCAACTAGTTCATTTATTGTTGTTATGTTAATTGACAAGAAAACGTTGCATGTGTATGGACATCATTCTTGTGGTGATGCATGTGTAACGGAATTACCTATATATATTACATGTATAACCAAATGTATTATCAAATACCATTTACATAGGACCTACAGTCAGCTAGGTATAAACCCAGGTCCTGGGTGGATACCTAGCCGACTATGTTTCATTTGGATATATGATAAAATTCAGATAAGAAATTCGAGTTCCTGTTACGATTCTCTCGAAACTAATCTAGATTTATAGATTGGAACCAAATTAAATATAATTAGGTACTTGCTGTACGAGTCCTTGCATTCATCCTTTTACCTACATGTTTTTCAGACCGTTAAAGTCGGATCTGAAAAATACAACCTTAGTATTCCTTGCGTGCGAGTGATTAAATCTTATTTACCATTCTCCTACCTATTTAGCTGGAGACGCAAAACCTTTTCTAATATAAAAAACAATATATTGAACATATGACTTCCACTTAGCAATTGTAACAAAACGTTATCTGCATACCTACCCTACATTTGATATAAAAACCTCTATTCTGTATCTTAACCCTCAGGGCATTGAAAAACAAACTTTGTACGAGTAATACAAATGTGGTATGTAAGGGATCTTAAAAATTTGGTTGTGCATAGCAAATATTATACAACTAGAAGTGTTTAGAAACCATCACAAATCAATTTAAAATGCCCAACATCTCATAACACTGTGGATTCCAATTTATGTCAGACCGTCATTCACTACACTCGTTACGATTATTATTGGAGCAAGTATTCGTAACAAATAGTTGCGGCTGTCTGTCGTATTTACTATCAATGTAATATCGTAGAAGCGAAGCAATCGGGTACAATTGACCCTCACGAATTGTATCTAACCGCCTACGCGCCTACACGCTGCTGTAACGGGTTAATTCATTACATCAGCAGTTCAACACTTTCAATTATATCCTACGGCCTCAAGGGTGAGGAATGTTTGTTTTTTTATTAGTTAACTACCTTCCGAGCAATATTCTCGGTATACTGCGTCAAAGGCCGTTTCTGGCGTCATAACTAATTGTATTAAGGACAAATAATATATCTTATCACATTTTCGTAGAATATTTTTTGTCAATGACCGGATAAGGGTAGATTGTTTTTATTTAGCAAGAACACTCGTATATATATATCTGTACCTACCAGAGTTTGTCCTTTTCTAATAGAGATAAATTTTCACATACAGAAATATTTATGAAAACTGAAATGTTTTCAAGACATTAGGTAACCCACATGATACGTGCCTCCTTAAGTAAATTACTCCTTAAAAAATTTGCTTCCCAAGTAAGTACATACATATAAAATTATCAAATGTAACATGTGCAGAAAGTAACTAAGCACTCAGTGCCTAAAAATTCGTAACACATAGGGATATATATGTATTGTTTACACGATGTAAATGGTAGAACAATACCAAGTATTGCTTATAAAACATAATTTATGTTTACCTACAGTCCTTAGACTTATCGTGATTGATTGAAGTAAAGACAACATAATGCAGTTCTAAGGATTTTCGTCTGGTTTTCCTTATCCGTGTTGTACTTACGGAAACGACTAGTTCTAAGAAGTTAATTTCGTTGAGGCTGTTAATTAATGCTAAAATACGTAATGATCCGATTTCAATGTATTAATTAAGGCCTAAATAGAAGCATTATGCCAAATATAGTAGAATTAAGTTAAAATTATTATCTAGTTCTATTTCATAACTTTTTCAAAACAATGTTGTAGACGTTGTAGTTGACTACCACTCAAAAAGATTAAGCATTATGGTTTGACTTTGAAGATACTTGAAATAATACTAAAGGATTAAAACTCATACATTCATTAATATCGGAGCCTTGTGGATACGAGTCAATAAACTGCTTTTCAAGTTTAACTCACAATTAAGGTATTTATTTATTTAATGTATGTGAATAATGTTTAAATGATAATTGATAGGCGTTCTACAATACAACTAGTTACATACCGGATTTGTAATATAGCCGGGACATAAGACACTTCCTGAGTTAATTTCCGCCATAGACTGTATATTATTTCTTTGACTTTGATCTTGAGGATAATAAAATACTTCCGAATAAGATTAAGTTAGAGGGCGTAAGTTATTTATTGTCGTCTATGTTAACTCACGGTGTTTATATGGCAGGTATAAGTACTAGTTTTTGCCTGCGACTTCTTCCGGTGACTATAAAACATTCATTTATCCCTTGGGAACGACTAGAGGCATAAAAATATTTTATATTTACTTCAAGTTTTTGCTACCGGTGTACCAATTGTTTTCAAAATTAGTCAACTCCTTTTTGTACGATAACGCGTCTGACATAGGTACAAACAAACTTCTTTCAAAATTGGTCTTACACCAAAACCTAGAGATATAGGTATAGTCTAACATTCACAAGGAAGTGTACCAACTATACACTATACACTTACTATGGAATATGTTCAACAGATCAAATCAGAAATAAAATTAAATATGCACTTCTGCACAGAAAAAAATCCTTATCTACCTACGTATATTATTTTCGAGTGTCCAAATTTCAAGAAAGGATAAACGCGCCTTCTTTTAAATCATAAGCTACGATCGGCTTGATTAAACGGATTTCCTTCTAAGATAAAAATCTGACCTGTCAAATTTTGTTTGCTAAACGTCACACAAACAACTAGGTAAGGTACGTCATAACATAAGCAGAATGGTCAACATTCGCGAAATAAATCTGATACAGTGAGCCAGTTTCATTATTAGTTGGAGTTAATACGCTAAGCTCAAGTTATCTTAATCCAGACGGATTAATTGCGAGTGTGGCGTGGGTGTAACTATATCACACAGGTAGAGTACAGCAAACTACAGAAAGTTAAACAGTAACCAAAGCTCATTGTTTTGTCTGTCAGTTTGTTTGTATATCTAATTGTCTACCTACACAATACATTTTGTCATACCTTTGATCAGTTAACTTAGTCTACAGGTGATGAAGGTATATGTATAATATACATAATGACAGAGGTATTATGTGTTATTTTTGTTTATTATATTTTATGCGCCACCTCACAATACCCGCAAAAGTTGCAAAGCTTTCCATTCAAAGCGTTTTCTATCAAATATCGTATATAGAATTATCACATAACAAGTAAATACATGTATATGGGTTAGCGATGTTCACCATAATTCTCATTCGCCGGTAGACTGGCGAGCAAGGTCGTTGACCGGCGCGTCTGGTGCAATGCGCGCGTGTGTTACATCAGCCGACCTTGCCCGACACGGAACAATGACAGTCAGTGCAGTCCCCGTGGCCGTTTCAGTAACAGACCACAATCAAATACTCTGTTACAGTTCAAAAATCATTATCTAAAACATTATTCGGATTGATCAACCGCAAAAAAATTAACAAGGACATAATCTGTCACTTTATTTATTGATCGATTAAGACATTCTCCAATCAGAATACATTAATAAACTCACACAAAATTCTATAACCTGTACATTACTTACATATAAAAAATAATTTACTTTATACGGGATCATATTCCTAAACCATGGTCACCCTACTCAAGGTCACGTTCAATCGTAATTGAAGTCTCGGCACTCGGGCTCCGTCATCGCTCGTGTACTTTGACCCGAAATCACGAAAATATTACGACGAATGGCCACACCCTCTGTTTTATTACCTTAATAGCCTCGTAGACGAGTTTGCGAGTTTTGCTAGACCGGAATTACCGACTATCGATTAACTGTCTATAGGGGGTTTCCCTTCTAATTTAAAACATATAATACGTATGTAGGTACCAAAACTTTTCTAAGTCATGTCAACTAACGTCATAGGTTTTACCAAAAAGGATTTCTAATATTCACTTCCTGATTTAAGGCGCAGTAGTTTTAGAACTCAGTAGTTGACCTCACATCTCGTGATTCGATGAATCAGCTTGGTTGTAACAAAAAATGTAAATAAATAAAAGCTCTGTCTCCCACAGTCGAAGTTTTTTGCGGACACCATATTTTATCTGCGTTAAATTGTCATCATGTGATAAAACAAACTCTCTTTACTGCTCTACCGAATCCCTTTTAGTACTGCCTTCGTCTGAAATAAACTTTTGTTAATGATTCAAGTAAGCGGATTCAGGCATAACTGTTACCGTAATCATATTTAACTCTTTTGTATTTTTAACACTTAATCTTTATATTGAAGGGTTCATTTTCTGAATCAGTTATCAATCATGCTTCAGTAATTAATATTATTTCATTATGCTTTAGCATCTCACGTATCAGATTGAAGCTAATGAATTATTTTTATGGTTTCCTTAATTTAGTCATTGTTATCCACTGCGGGGCAAAAACCTCTTTCATTCTTCCAATCTGTATGACCTTTTCTCGCAATACCAATAAGTTTTATGCACCAAAGCAATCCCTTTAATGTAATATCTGTGTTCCGATAGGCTTTCTTGTCAGCAATCGCTAATTGCTGCAATTATCTGGATCGCTTAGCTCCATTTACCTTGTGCCTAGTTTTTGCGATCTATATTATGTCCTTTACGCGAAATACTGAGACTAACTTATAATGCTGAGTTTGCGATGTTTTTGTTTATTTATTGTTTAAAGTAATAAAATAAGGTTTGTTGTAATTCAGCATGTAACTGTAAAGTGTCATTTCATCAACATCATAGTTTTTCCTTGGGAAACATTGATTAAATATTTTTTTAAGGATAATGTTAATAATGATTTATACCTTTGGTCTCACGTGAGCCATAACAATTAGTTCTTGCAATATGTGTGTCTTTTGTCTGATCTTATCTATTGAATAGATATAAAATTGACGCATGCATAATGGTATTTTACTATGAGTGTAAAATAAGATAAAAAATTGCAATCTCAGCGTTCGCTCTCGAAGAGAATAGCTCGGTCTTATATCAACAACAGTTGGATGAAATTCCAAATAGCAATAAACAAACGAGAACACGCAACATGATGCCAAACGTGCGTACTCGAGCACACCAACGTCGCAACCAATGACGACAATATCAACAAGACACACCTTCCATTGAAAACTTCCAATCAATTTGCATACGATGCTCTCAAATGTTGACGGCAATGAATCGAGTGGCAAAACAATTAATCGCTGACCAGTGACTCACGTGGATGATGTAACATCTCTCAAACTTGCACGAGACGAATTCTCATGAAAGACACATTTGAACTTTTATTAGCAAAAAATGCATTGGACCTCATGAGCCTTGACGTATGACAGTATAATAAATAACCTAACAGTAGAATGTAATTAATATGCACGCAAAGCAAAAAACATGAACATAACAATAAATAAAGTACGCATGCATATTCGAAGATACGTCTATTTATGCCTATACTTATAGGCACATTGGTAAAATATATTAAAAAATGCTTGAAATTGCCAATAAGGCAAAAATCCTAACCAAAAATATCTTGTTAAATATTTTCCTCCCATTTAAATACATCATGGTTGCCCTACAACATCATAAGGACGTTATTACTGTAATCGATACTTTCGGTGGACATCACGCAAGTTTTTTTCCCGAACCGATCTGTATAGTTCAGAACTAAAGCGTATTATTATCAGAAGATTTTCCACGGACTGGGCAACTCGGCCAAGGTGGCTCGAGGAGGTCGGTAGAGTACTAAATAACTAACTTCTAAATAACTACCCATTAGTTTTTATACAGGCTGTTCTTTATTATTAAATGTTTAAATTGGTTATTACATTTTATAGTTTTATAATTGGGAAAATGTCTACCTTAATTTTTAGCTCGGTAAACAAGCTAAAATAATAAGATAGTAGGACAATTTTGAATAGTGTAACAAGTAATATAACAATATAGATTGTATGACCATTCTTAGGAAGAGGTACCAATCACAGTAGTGGAATGACAAGGCCTATATGAATGATGATTATGGCGATACAGAAGGAAAAATTCTTTCAAAGACATTAGATGATAGAATTTACTAAACTCATCTTTATTTCTTTGTAATATATCTCAAAGAATTCTCTTGAGATTTGTTCACTTTACATTATATACTAAGTACTTAATTTCATGCTATGTTTATTTCAGATGATATTATTTTTATTAAATAAAATTAGCTTTATACTTCAACACATCCTGTTTGATGTCTGGGAAGCAGTAAAAACCTACATATTAATACATTTTTTCCTGTAATTCACTGTGTCAATTGGTATTTCTAGTTATCACACAATACATATGTCTATCTATAAATCAGTTTAGGTTTTCCAACCACACACAATGATTGTCGTTCTACTTATATAAGAAGTGTGGCATTTGTATCTTTGTAATCTCTCTACTCAAAAACGACTTTACAGATGTATTAAAATTTTCCTCATAGATTATAACCTTTATTAAAAAGTTCGTTTACAGTAACTTATAACCTTATGGGTCTGATCGAACGCAGTCGACAAGCAAAGCTAGTATTTATAACACACGTCTACAACATTTCCGTCATTATGATCAATCTACAACCGGAACCGTAGTTCCGACCACACGAGTAGTACAATCAACCGCAGTAAAATAGTAACACAATATTACAAAACATCAAGAAAACTACAATGAAAGTTCTACACTGTCAATGCCATTGTTACTACTAATATGCGCTCGACTGTACTATTGTAGCCTATTGTTGTTATACAATAGAATAGACAACTAAATGTGAACATTAATATCATCGTGATGATAATGTAAAATAGTGATGACGGATCGTGATTTGGATTTAAATGACTTCGTTAAAAGTTTGTGTTTTACCCATATTATATTTGCCCCCGGAAACATGTAGGTTTAGATAAGCCAATTCACACAGAGCATGCGAAAGCGATCTCGTGACTAGAAGGGTATATTCCACTTTGTTCAGTTGGGTGATATCACCAAGGTGAAAAAAATCTCTTTTAATATGATTTAATGAACTTCTTGTCATTTTGTACGCGGGTGATATAAGTCGACTAGAATAATTCAAAAAGTCGCGTTTGTTCATCTGGTTTATACAATTCCAAGGTGAAAAAGTCAACTCATTTCACCCAGGTGATATCACCTGTCGATCACCAAAAGTCGATTTTGTTAACTAATAAAGTGGAATATACCACTAGAAGAGGTGGATCGGGAGGGTAAATATTCCGACATATCAATAAGCTTTGCCCAGAGTGGGTTGCAGGTATTACACCAAGTATAAGAATGATAGGAAGGCAAAGATTAGACCGGAGATTTATGTCCAGTGAGAATCAGCTGAATACTTAAACGCAGTTAAACTTTTTATCGCCGTAAAGTAATGCCGTAAAATAAAAAACGTACTTACATATTATATCCTCGTGTACAGCACATTTAAAGTGTTGTGAAAAATCGGGATTAAATACAACAATTGTGTGAACTATATTTGTATAAATACAGTATGAAATAGTATTAATTTTCTTAATCAGTATACAATTAACTATTATCTGCATCATCATTAAGTAAAAAATGCTGTAATTATTTCCGTATATATTGTACGATTAATACTTTGAGTTAATGTAAATATTATTGTTTTTCATGAAGGATATTGAAATATTATTTTAAGGAAATACCAACAAAACTGGGTAATTAATTAAGTAAAAGCATTATTTACAATAATATTTGCGCAATGTCTGAAAACAAAAACAACTTTATGTTGGTTACTTCCGTTAAAAAAAAAAAAAAAGAGGTTCTATATGCTTCATATGTGTTTTTTCCGTAAACCAATCGAAGTACCATACAAAATAATAACATTTAAGTTTTTTTTTCTTGTGGTAATAGGTACTACGTAGGTACTCCTTTAAAAAGCTAAATCTTTAATCTTCGTTTAAAATAACTTTTATTTATAGTGCCGAAGATTATTAATTGTTAAAAATAATTCACAAAATCAAGAAAATATCTGTGCAAAAAAATTACACATTATTTCTCAGAATAAAAGTAAAATGATGACGAATGTTAGAATTTCATTGATCTGATATATTAATCACCGAACCGCTTACATTTCAAATCAAACCAATAGTAAACAAACAATAGTGACGTAAGCACTACGTCACAATACTCAATTCATCAGATATTCATACAATTTGCTTACCGAAGATATCGCGTACGCTATTGTTCATTCTGACTCAGCCATTAATGGCCATAACGCCAATCTGTATTCTAGATGCACAAATAGCCATCGTACGCCTTTGAATAAATAATATAAGAATCTAGTACAAAGTATAGTATATAAATGAAAACATTACTTAGATTAGTAAAACTGATTTGAATGCTAGTTTTATTTACGCTAATTATGACATGTAGAGCTAACTCTGTCACATAAACCGGAAAAATATCTTATGCCCTACTATCGGAAGCTACATAAAGATAAAATATTAAACTAATGTACAGTATGTAGGTATGTTCCCTTAGAAAGCCTCTATAAAAGACCGCATTCGTAAAATCTACCTGGGCTTAAATTATTAAAAAAATAGTAGCAATTAAGGTTTTTTTTTCGTAAGTCAGTTATTATTCCTAATGCGATTAAACATAAACAATCATCATCATCATCATCATCACCATCATCACATATGAATAAAGAACTAAAAATAAACAAAAACAAAAAATATTTACGGGAAAGAACTTCTACCAAGTTCAGATTACATATGAGTATCTGACGTTACGTAGTCATTATTATTGGTACGACCTTAAGACAACGGTGATAAACTTTTGAGTATAAAAATAAATAACTGAGCCAAGTTATATTTCATGAACAATATTTATTCATTAGTAGGAAAAGCTTATATGAAACAAACTTGCACTTTTAATTTGAGTGTTTTATCAATACATATAAACGGTTGTTGAAATTATAACTAGCCAGGCAATAGATTATGGGAACTTATGGCAATATATTGTAAAAAGGATTTTCCAAAGAATTTGATAACCAAATATATGATAATTACTGCAATGAAAAAGAAAACACTTTGTTAAACGCATGACACAAGCTAACAATAAAATCGTATGTGCAGAATCGTTAGGCGCCTCTTGGCCTTTTAAGACAGACAAACAGACGTTATATTATCCTTGTTACCTTATCAAGATTATGGAAGTCACGCGTTGAAAGAACTGTAATTGAAAAGTTTTATTCGTGTGCATAATAAAGGCAGACAGTAATTACGATTTAATCCGTGAGATAATTCTTTTTACACAGTAATCAGAATTCAGAACTATGTTTTAATTTGTTCTGAAACTTTGTTGTAATTAGATTTTTCCCAGTCTCTTAAAGTTTCTGGTAAGTTCTAGTTTCTATTGGTATTGAATTCTTGTTATTATTGATTTAAGTAGTTCTGATTTTTGCTATCAATGATCGGAAATAAAATATCTGTATATTAGTCATGTTTTTATTCGAATCTAGTTCTAGAATTCAGCATATTTCTTATTCAATAATTTTCAGGTGATCCTTAAATGTTTTTTATTTGGTGTTAACGACTTTACAAACTAAGTACTTAAATAATTTCAAGGCGCTAAGCAAATGAGTTGATTGGTCCGTTATTTTAAGTGTTGTGTATTATAGACTTACTAGTAGTAGTTTTAATAGCAAGTAATTACCATTATCTACGCTAGACTGCTGCAGTTACGGAGAGTAAACACGCTTTTTAAATACTTTTGAACTAGATAAGAGAGTAAACAAGGCTTGTAATATAAAGTATTAGCTAAAACCATTATACTACTATGTAGTTTTAATGTTTCTCTTTGTATTTGAGACAATCGTAGTTCGGAAATGAAATTGACGACTTTTTATCATTATAGTGTAAAAAAGTACCTTAAGGCAATAAGTTTATTTGCATATGTGCAATTAATATTGTTATATATCTCCTAATTCACAATGCCTCTATCTAAGTAAACGATACCAAACTAACGCATCCAGACAAATTTAAAAACTTAAATAAAAGCATTTTTGTACTGAGTATTTAATAGAAAACATAATTTAATTCTTTAACTATTTAGTTATCTAACAAACTGCTTTAAAACAAAGACTGCGAGATAATGCGTTCTGTAATTAAACGGACGAAAATAGAACGCTCATGCGCCTGCGCATCGCCTGGACTCCAGGAATGCGGCCTTTTGTTATACTCTTTATATCTATGGTACTGAAGCTAAACACAGACTTTACTGGCTTTTTATTTATTTGCCAAGATTTGAGATAAACAGTGAGGTAAGGTGATGAGATTAAACTAGATATTATACTAAGAAAAAATTTATAATAAATTTATTTTCTTATTTTTTCATTGCATGAGTTTACCTTTTGAAGTAAATGCAACAAAACAGATAGATAAAGAATCATACTAAAACTATTAGTGGATAATATGAAAAAAAAATAGAAAAGAAAATAATTATATTATTAGGTAGATATGTTGCACTTGATACACTGTTAACAAATCTAAAAATTTCAAGAAAAGCAAAAACATTTTAATTTTATTGAAATATAAAATTCGTAGAAAAATATAGACATTGAATATATTCTTAGAAGAATAATTATTACATCCAAGAGAACTAGTTTTCATTTGTTTTACAAATTATAGTTATTATTTCTTCAGCCACACGTTTTTACGGGTTTTGTTCGAAATAATGAAGCTTTATTGTATTGTATGGCATTTTATTGTGTCTGAGAATACGTTTAAAGTAAATGTCGTGGGAATGAGATTATAAGATAATCTCTATCTTAATAATTAATGAGATTGTTGGGAATCTGACGGTGGATCTGATGTGAAATATACAGAAGCAACTAATAGAATCAAATGGAAAATTATCATAGTCTTCTTAGCGTGTCGATAAATGGCAATACTCCTATTAGATTTTTCCGGACCAGTACTCAGCTACGCGGATAGCAATATCAGTAGCATTGTACAGGTCCTCGCGTGTACAGGTGGTAGGGCACGATGGGCAACTCAACAAGTGAGCCATGGTTTGGGGAGAGATACCACACTCACAAGGCTCTTCTGTGCTGTAACCCCACCGGTACATGTTGTCTTTACACCGGCCGACTTGGGTCCGGAGTCTATTCATAGACTTCCACGTCAGCCATGGTAAACTGCTACCGGGGGGAAGTTTTTCCGAAGGTGGGATGGGAAGAGCAGTTGGGTATCTCTCTTTCCAGAGAAGAAGTCTGGTTTTTGAAGCATCGCCTTGCAGAGGAAGTACTTCCTTTACGAGACTATGCCGACTTTTAAGCCTCTGCGGTACCGGGACGTACTGGTGCATAGGGTGTCGTGGGTCTGTCTCTAACTTTCCTCTCTCGATGGAGCTTGCAACTTGTCTACGAACATCTGGCGGTGCAATGCCGGCTAGTGGATACAGCAGGCCAACAGGAGTCGGCTTCAGACAACCTGTGATGATCCGGCATGTGAATGTGTCATTTAAAGCTGTATCCACCAGGTTTGTGTGCGCGGAGCGGCTCCAAACCGGACCGGCGTATTCGCCAGCCGAGTAGCAGAGTACCATTCCCGTTGTCCGCAGGACGTGTGGTGATGCTCCCCACTTGGTAGAGGTTAACCGCCGCAGGATGTTGTTTCTTGCATGCACTTTCATTTTGGTGTTTATGCAGTGTTGTCTATAGGTCAGAGCTCTATCAAGTGTGATGCCTAGATATTATTTTTTATTATCATAGTTATGAATATATATATAGATTATTATGTAACCACGGCAGGGTAGGTAGGTTGACAATTAAAATTAATTTAGGATATGTAAAAGATATGCAATTACAGCGAGAAAATATTAAAGTGCAATTAATGTTTTAATTTTTTTAAATAGTAAACTTATTATTCTTAACATAGGCAGATAAATAATTACTTTTACATGTAGAGTGACGACAGGTCAACACTTAAGAACTTCTTAAAGTTAATATGCATCTGAGTATTGTGGAAAAAAAGTAGGGAAGATAGAAAATATTAGATTACAAATAAATACTTTTTAGTTTATTTCTAGACAATGCTATCTTAAAGACTGCGTCACTCAGTGTGTGGGAGTATGTTAGTGCAGCTAATTTGGTTCCATTATTGTTTATGTGAAACGTAAATCTTATGCAATTAGCCGTATAAGTCTCTCGTAATTAATGAGTATAGGAAACAATTGCTTCTGGTAGTTTTGTTGCTTTACCAACTTGTAAGTTATTTAAATATTAGTTAAAAATAAAAATATATAAATAAATTAAAAACATAATTCGAAATGATAAAGATTGCCATAATTTTAAAATGATGGAAAAAATTTGTGTAATATAAAAAAGAATATTAAAACATTTCTTTTGTATGGACGTACAGTCCATACAAAAGAAATGTTTCGGACCTACATAAGTACAATATTTCACTTCACATACTTATCAATTAAAAAGTATAAACAATTTGCAAACTAAACATATTCTAATTTCTAATTATATGCAAAGATATGCTGTTTCTGATAGTAAATTACAAATAAACATCGGATGTATTCGATAATAAAAAATGCATTACATTAAACACCAATTTGATGTTTCCATTTAGTAGCAATCAAGTATTGCAATACTTCTCTATGTACATGTTTATTGTACTTACATTACAGCTGATCCTCAAAACAGCGAGTTTGATACTTTTTCAGGTATAAAGTAGAGGCATACAGACGTTTAAAAAAGTCTTATTTATCTTTATACTATAAGAGTACCGGAAGGACATCGCCGTCGCGGTTGTCCGTGGCGAAGGTGGTGTGATGATCTAGTCAGTTATGCGGGTCGCACGTGGCCAGGAATCGCAAAAGACAGACAAATTTGGAGGACGGAGGGGGAGGCCTTTGCCCAGCAGTGGGATCTGAAGTAGGCTACAAAAAAATAAAATAAGAGTACTGAAGGGTGATGAACCAAGAGAGACTTTCTTTAAAAGCTTTAAAGTTCACTTTTCGTTAATCTTTTTTAGCTGTTTCGTTGCGGGAGATCGTAACTTCGTATTAATAGCAATGATGAAATTTACTAAAACTTATCTTAAGTTTTCCTTACCAGGAGGAAAATGTGTAGGGGCTTTTTAACTAACTAATTTATCTTTTGGCAGAATACATTAAAGATAATGGCAGTATCGTGTACTATTTTCCTGCTTTGACGATTAATTTGTATTCATGATAATATCTAAAAATTAGTTGCGAAATAATCTTATTCCGCGCTATGTATTTTTACAAACCCAGAAAAGCCATTTTTCTCATATTGTTTACAAATAGAGAAATAACCATATAGTTTTAAAAGCTGTATGACGCTGTAGAATTGTTAAAATTAAATGTATAATTTTAACGCGTAAAATTTGTCAATCAATGAAATAAACATAACTCAAACTGAGTTTAAGGAAAGCGGAAAGTTACTTGCACTTAAACGGCGCCAAAAATTCACGAATCAATCAAAAAAGGTCGTTCCTTGAGACCTAAGGTATACGGAAACCCTGCTTTAATCAGTTTGGCAACAAAACAATGTCAAGGAATGCATCATCGATATTCTTGCATTTGCACGTCTCTAGACACTTCCTTTGTACAATGTACCTAGCCTTAGGGAATTGAGGAAATAAGTGAAACGCATTCAATGCACTGCGTTGGAAAAATTTAGGTATAACGATTTGGTCTTCCCTGAAGGGATTGGCTGAGATACTAATTATATCATTAGTTAGTTTACTGATTATAGAAAACTATACATTCAGAGAAATAAAAATCTAAAAATTGACACTTATATGTCTATTATATACCCTTACTATAGATTCATAAGTTGTGCATAACATTAAAAATATTCTATTATATTACAATAATCCAAAATCATGGGGAGCGTACCCAAAGAGGCAGCTATTTGGTTACGCAAATTAAATCAAACAAACTTCAGACTACAGTCCGCCTCTATTTACAATCGCAAAGTTATTTATAATGCGCCAAAATGTAATATGAACAATTCATTAATGATATTAGACTGATTGATTAGATACACATACTTGTCATACATTGATCCATATTATGTAAACAAAAGAATTACCATTTGATCATAAAGTCGTCAGAAGTTATTTCTGACACATTAGTGATTTGTGTACCTAGGTTGGTTTAGGTGTAGTTTTGGACTTTGTATGTTAGTAGATGTAAATTAACGCATCAGTGAATATATGCATATCCATCCCTTGTAAATATGGCTGAGGCAAGGAACTTTAAAAGTTTTTTTTATGGATTTTATCGCGATGTTTATTTTTGTCTTAGTGCCCGAAGTTTCGACGCCTTTGCAGGTGTCATGGTTAAAGTCCAGTGAAGCAGTCAAAGCCTGCGCTCAGGCTAACTGCAAAGATCTCTGAGCTACCAAAAAAAAAAGGCAGGTGTCATGGTCACGGGCAGACTTATATTATACCTGCAAATTCGTCGAAACCTCGAAAAAACGTAACAAAGTTTTAATTCAATGTCTAACATTCGCGTAAACATCAGAAAGCAACTTTTATACATATTTTTTTTAAATCATTTCTACATATTATTAAAACCTAAAGGAGGTTGTAATTTTGCGACCTTACTACCATCTGTTGCGGATGTTCATTTGTTTTGTTTTTCGACTTTACTGGATATTGTTATGTCTGAGTAGCTGTCTGTTTTGTTTTCAAAGCCTGGTTGTCAGACAATGTCAAAGACTAAACAATAGAAAGCCGTACATAATAGTAAAATCTCGAACACATCTGGTGACTGGTGAAAATACATAAGCCTTAGCTTTTGAAATTATGACGATACATATGTCTTGATAAACATAAACAAAAAGTTACGCATTAAAATGAAAAAAAATATCTTACATGTTCCTACCCCTAATGATTACCTATAACACTTCATTGAGTTAAAAAAAATGTTAAAATAACAAAGCATAGGTCAAGGAATAGAAAATCATGTATGCATAAATATTGTGTAATAACTGCATTTTTATTGTGACGTACAGACGTTTCTAATGTGATTTAAATTATTAATCACATAATTATGTTCATTTATGGGCAATTATTGATCATTGTATAAATTACATCATATTGTTGTTGCAATGCGCATACTTGGTTTCCTTCCTATCCGTTTACCTCAATTACTCTATAAAACATATCTATTGCTAAACTACACTGCACATATGTCACTTTATTTATACTTTTTTAGTGCGTTTTCAACACCAGTAGAGTACAGTACAGCCCCTTTATTCGTGGGAGAATCTTCAGGTCTTAATTCATGAAGAGAGAAAGAGAAATACATACCATTTTATTCAATTCAGGAACAGACTCAAACCCCGGCTTTGCCTTCTTCTTCTTGGCCTGTATATCAATGCTGAAGTTCTGTATGACTGTTAACAATTGGAAACCACCACAAATTAAACCTGTTTTTACCACATTATATTTTCATAAATCTATTACCTTTTAACCAAAATGAACAATCATGATATACACACAACATAATATATAGGGCAAGGTAAGTGAAGAACTATGTAGGCGGTGAAAACCACAGGTGTCGCTTATTTTTTTAAAATTTCTCAAAAAATGCAACGTCCGGCGATACCTAAAAGAGTGGCCGAGAATTTATAAAAAAAAAAAATATTTTGATAAGATTCTGACACTTGTTTTTCACAAGTACCAAGCTAGCATAAACTTCGCACGCCATGAGGTCGCATCACAGCTTGCCCACAGAATACTGATGCGAGCCAGTCACGAGCTGCAAGACCTTTGAGCATACGAGACGACGCATACCAATCATGGTAACATGCTAACATCCATGGTAATATGCCAACATCCATGCTAATATGCTACCGTTCATGGTAATCAATGGTAATTTAGTCCCGGTAATGCGATGCGTAACTTGTCTTGTTACTTAATTTTAATGTTACAGGAAACTTTGGCTAATCGATTGAGATTAGAGAATCTATTATTGTAATTGATGACGATTTTGTTTTTGTGATTAGTTGACGCTGAATGGAATGTCGTATATGTAAATTGATAGCTAATATTAGCATTTAGGATTAACAAAGTGACAAAAATTTGGAAAAACAAATATAATAGATTTTTTGTCATACTTTATACACACTTTATTTTTATATGAAAGGAACTATAGCTTATAATGATGTTATATAACTAAAGCATTTCCAAATCTTAACAAGATCCTTTAATTATAAGGTTTGGCATCTTTTTCACACAACAATAAACAATCAAAAACGCTAAAAGTGAAAGACACGGAAATGAAACAAAACCCGCGAAAATATTCGCATAAATAAGGCTGCGTTACAAAAGACATCAACGAGTTTCTTGTACTGTTTCCATAAATACGTAATAAGTACGAAGGACATTCACACGTTTAAATATGACTGGTTCCACTTGTTTCGTGCGTTGTAGACTTTAGACAGACGATCATTATAGCAAAAATTCCGTTCATCCTTTCGTAAACATTTATTATTTAATTATCAAATTATATCTTATAAGTCGACGTTTCTTCTCAGAGTAGTTTAGAAATATCGACTATATCTAGCTTAAAAAACAACATGTTAAAAGTATTATTTTATCCTATTTGTAAATTAATCATTTCATTTCATTACAAACCAACAAAAAAAAACACTATTTTCAATTTTTCATCTGCATTAAGTCAATAACAAAAAACAATCGAGGAACGTTGTAGGTACATGGTTAATTTCTACCAGCGAATGGATGTTTACTTTTTGAATGACCAATCATAAGTAGGTATGGCATGCATAATTGATTAATTGGCATGTCTCGTCACTCGTCGTTCACGCCCCACATAACATACTGATCGTTTGTGACACCAAACTATTTCTATAAGTCGGCTTTTCGTGACAAAAAATATTGAGGCTTCAATTAAGGTGCGATTACATGAGAAACTAAAATTGCTGTCTACGGAATAATAGAAACATTACGTTTTGAACAGGGCAATTTACGTTATTTAATTAATTTACAATAATATTTATCAACGGTCTATGTAACGCCACAACAAATATTAGCCTGAAATTGAGTATTTCAGACAAGGCAATGCCACAACGAATTGGCCATAAAGATTAATATATAGTACCCAAATGCCAAATTCATGCACTAAAAATTTAAGTTACTCTGTAAGTATTACGTTAAATAGAGTAATATCGACCAAAAAGCCTATAAATATTAATTATTAAATTATGATCACTCATGATTCCTAACTACCCTAGATTGATTGATTCATGTCGCAGACAATTATTGCTCAAAAACTGTCCGAGTTAACGCATCATAAGGTTAAAGAAAGCAACCTTGAAAATTAGCACGCATTACAGCAATGTTTATACTTTACTGAACACTATTAAGAGATAATTAATAACTTATTAATTAAAAATAGCTCTACTACTAATTTAAACTAGTAATATATAATGCTAAGCGCGACTGCTACGCTAGAGGTCATGGGTTCGATTCCCAAGTCGACCAAGCAGGTCTGAGTTTGAATTTGTGCCCGATTAGTGGCAATAGGCTTACCCCCTATTACCTGGGACCTAAACATACCGGCGAACTGCGGGTGTACATTGGTACACCTCTGCCTAACCCTTCGAGGATACAGGTGAGATGGTATGTTATGTTTCATTCCTATGTTTTAAACTTAGCATTACAATTACAACAAAGTTCACGTCTATCTGATTTATTCAGATCAGAACACAAAGTACCGTTTCTTGTGTTCATTGGTAATTAATTCTTAATTAGATGTAAAGAGGAACTAGATTCAATTTAAGTAGGTCACTACGATAATTTTGATCATTTATTTTGATATGATTCAACTTGAATACACTTTTTAGTTACTCTAAGTTATCATGTAAGAATTAGTACATTTTGAAATACTTATCAATGACAGAAAATGATCGCTTGTTTAATCGTCACACTAATAATATAACATAAATAGTTAGATAACAAGTTATGAATGATGCGATATAATAATAATAACAATCGAATGAATCAGTTCTTCCTGGTTGAATCTTTAATCTTTAGCCTTTAGTCTTTCAGTATTTATATATTACAAAGGTTTTATAAACGATGGAGTTTTCTTCAAGAGATACCTAGATATCTAAAAAAGAAACTGATAGACGTTCAAATGTCTTCATTCTATTTAGTTGTTCCTAGATTAATGGTTAGTCATCTCGCTTCTTAAATAATCCAGACTAGTTCGTCATTCATCGGAAAAAAAAGTTTTTTATTGAATTATTATTTATATTTCAGAAGTCGCAATGAGTACATTTTTATATGTAGGTGATTGATCTTTATAACAAATTGATATTCGATTAGGATTAGAGTCTTTTTTGTAACATGTGTCATGCGTGAAAGCGTGTCATGTTTAGATAAATCTAAAAACAGATTCAGGTCGCTTTGTTTGTGTAAACATTTGACTACATTGGCTTTATTTTCAATCGCTGATGGGCTTTTAACTATTCGCAGGATTCTGACCTATTTCGGAAGCACTCAAAATACGTGTATGCGTTTTGAGGATAATTGCTTTTTGTTTGATTCATTTTTTTTTACTATGTTGCTGAGATGTTTTTTTCTGAGATGAAACTAAATTGGCTTTTCACAGATTTGTAAACTAAAAAATCTCTTTCTATACCAGACTATATCAATCAACCTTTCTGAATATCAGAATTCGTCATTAAAAGCTTTCTATTTGAAACAGTTTTCATATTATTTAACTATACCTGTCTTGCGCATTGGGAGCTGCCGAACGTTCTTTCAAAAATGGTAGATCGTTAGTTGGTAAGAATGGTAGTTGGTAAGAAGTAAATTGTCCAAAGCCAACAAATACTTAATTTTAGAACATTCAATCATCAGACCCCAAAATACTGAGTCAACAAACGACAAGTTATTTTTAGAGTAATTTCGTAGTTCGTAATTGTTCCACCTGCGTGATCTAATTTGACGTGCCAACGTACGTTTATACGTACGATAATAGGTTCGGTCAACACCCTGCTGATAAATAAAGGCTATCTACTATGTGCCTAAGTACTTGGGGAAAGTGTATGAAGGCGACTTACTTGTCAGCATAAAAAAATACATAATATGGCGACTATGGGGAGGAGTATCGGTCACTAATTAATTCAAAACGGGGGCCTCTATAATAAAAAAAATGTATTGAATAGATTTTTTGTACACGCATGGCGCATATTTTTTTCGTTCTTCTTTAAAATATATTATTATTATCTATTTGTTTTACTGTTATATTTCAAACAAATATTCTATGTCTCCGATACCTTATAGGAACTTTTTTATAGGTTCAACTCAAAAAGTTCAAGAACTGTGTGTAAGGCCATTGACTAAATAGAAGCGTACAACTGAAACACAAATAAACCCTTCTTTTAAAGAGATATTCAATGGGAATAAAATATAAAATGCCGTTGGAATATACAATATATTTCGCAACGATAAAATAAAAATACATGAAACTGTAAATAAAGGAAATACAAATTCAAGGATATTCAAGGATTTAAAAACCAACATAACTTTTGAAAGGAATTAAATAAATAACACTTATCAATTTGCAAAAATACAAAATGAATTATTCATAAAATAAATATTTACAAGTACAACAATAAAATATTTATCTAAAGGTTAAAATTTAACTGAATAACAGCCTTGCAACATTTTTGTAGCTTTATTTTTTGTCGAGATACTTATCAAGTTCCGTTCCGATAACGGAAACCACTATAACTAAATATTTTTCCACTATTTGATAATATGGTTAAAATGTTAATATAAATATTTTAGATAACAGTATTACAGGACACTGAATATTATAATTATACTTTTGGGATTTCATTAGCTATATAGTCATGAAATGAATGCAGATCTTTAAAACTTATTTTGTAAGGAATTAAGATTATATAAAGATAATAATGTCATAGGAACACAAGCTTAAATAGAAAAATAATAATAATGTAGAGCCATTTTTTACTTACAGTATAATTAATCTCAAATGAAAAAAAATTTTCATTTGAGAACTCAAATGAAAATTGAAACATCTCATGATAAAACTCTAATTAATCTCAAAAATTTATATATAATTAAAAACGTAATTATATTAAATTGAACTAATGTTAAATTATCTTATGTACCTATATTAATTAACAGTTAAATTGTACAACGCACTTCAATTAATAACAAAATGCGTACCTATGTATATGTTATGCTTAACCGCTAATCTCAAAATCCTGTATACATAACCTATCAACCTACCAGTGCATTGTAAACAATACGGAGCTCAACGCTGAAATCCTATTCGATTTTTTTTATCGTTGGGCACTGGCGTGTGCTTTTAACATGGCAGCGAGCGGGCGCCGACGCTTAGTACACTCGCAACCGGTGACGGGGGCACGCGTCAACACGCTCCACAACAAACCACGGACATTATCAATAAAACTCAATTAAAAAAATCAAATAAATGTGCGGAAAGTAATCTCATACAAGTTCCTAAAAGTTCTCGTGATTTTTAACCTATAAGCGCAGTGTGCATTCGTGTGGATGTTAACTAGCCGGCGTTACGCGTTACGGAGTCTACATACGTTTTGGTCAAGGTTCGTATATAGATTACATATTTGTGTGAAATTGTGCGTTTTATCCTGAATCCATTCACGTGTGCAGCGGGTTGAGTGACATCTAGGCACGTCTAGTCGCAGCTTTATTTTTACACACGACCCGCTAGGATGCGCGCCCGCAACTATTTTTGGTTCATGAAACGTTCACACCTATATTCTAAACTTCATTCTCATGTTACAAAATAATAGAAAGTTATAAAAATATTTGAACATACGATCACTATTTTTGTGTCAACTATTTTATGTGTCCCAAACTTTGGTAAGATTTTTATGTTTCCGAGCGTACATAAAAATATAGGACGTGTGCCAAAAAAACTGTAAAAACCGAAAAATTTGTTTCGTTCATTGTAAATAATAATATAATGCGCTATTGTTTTTACAAAGTGAATACTTTGCATCCGGCATTTATTTCCCAACCGGTGTTTTGTACTAAATACCAATCAAGTGAGAAATTTAGCGAATAATTACGATCATTACCATAATTACAAAGCAAAAACATTAAGAGGATAAATGTATTTTATATTAATGCAATAAATATTGTCGTATCTTAATTATTAAAAATATGAGAAATGATGATTGATTTAGACTTTTAAACTGTTAATGAGTTTATTTACTTCGATGAAACTATTCTTAACAATGTCAAAGCTATTTGTAACATATGTAAAATTATAAAAACTACATAATACTCTACAAGTTTATAAAACAAGGAATAATATGCTAAGGGAAAACGAAAATAATTTATATGCATATGCGGGCAATGAATAAAGCATAAATAAATGTGAATTTTCATAATTAACTATCGGTTAACCGCGACTTTGTTCGAGTAGGATGTCAACAAACAGCATATCTATATCTCTCTTTTTAATTCAGTTTCAATCAAAATCGGTCCACCTTTTCTAGAGATTATCCTTAACAAACAAACAGAAAATATATTTATTTTTGACTAATGAGTTAATTACTTTTTTATTATATTTTTATACATTATTGGAGACAATTTAGATTCTAAACTGATTAACCGATCTTACTAATTTATCACAATAATAAACTCATCAGTTTAAACAAAATGTTTATTGTATCGTTTTAACAAATAGAGCTATTACGGTCTAACCGCATTCAACACCAATATACAAAAATACATATTGTAGAGAACGATTTTACTATTTTTAAATCGATAATCTACCTCATTAAATGCTCAAAAATAAGTAAAAATAAAATTTAAAAGAAACTTATAGCTGTATCTTTGATGTACATTTGAAAAATCTGTTTTAAAAAAGAAAAGTATAACATCTCTATTAAATATTATTTTTATTTAGTAGCAGGACAGTCATTACCTACATATTAATTAAGGAAACGAACGATTTATAACAGTGCATACAAAACAAACTTATGTAGGTACATACTTTCACAAAATATATACTTCATTTATTTAATAAAATAACATGATATTGAGCAGCTAATTTAATTAAATAAAATACAGACCAACTCGTTCGAAAAACGAATAAAAAACACATCGCAAAAAAAAACTATAGTAGCGAATTATAACCGGCCAGTGTCCAGTTTTTTTAATGTCACTTTGATGACAAAGCTTGACAGACCGAGACCTTGAGTTTATAAAAAAAAACAAGTTTTTGTGAACGTACTGAAGCAAGCTGTTTTAAAGTTTTGTGGGCGCGACCCGCGACCTCATGTGACGTACGAGGCATGTCCATACACAATAACATTAAACAATGTTTTATATAACACGTCATGTATTATATACTATTATTTAACAATGTCTTTGAGTAGGTTTTGTCTGAGTAACCAGGCATTTTTGGACTATAGTCACTCAGATTTATTTTTACGTAGTAATTTTCGGTAAAATATTGTTAAAATCAGACAAAGTAATTTCGAGGATCTTCGTATCCAAACTTACAAACTCTATGTAAACAAAAAGAAGAGGATTTTTAGACCTACATATTTGTGATCTGCGAATATTATACGCTTAAAACTAGTTAAAACCAAGATCAAGTATGCATTTCTTTAAATGTATTGTGTGGTTAGGTGTACTCATGACATATGCAAATGAAAGGCAACCTATTAGTCAAATAATAAAACGGAACATTTACAATATTTAATGAAGAAACACTTTCGAAACATCACATGACTTTAGTAGTACAAATGAAATATTTTTATGACTTAAAACAGGACTACCAATGACACGGTTATTTATTTGATTAACTTCACTTTGTAACATTACTATGGTTTCTTGTTTACTTGATTTAGATAACAGACTGCCCCAAAAAGATAACAAACGCATTTTAGAATTGTTTTCCTAACTTCTCTGCATTTTTGTTGGCAAAACTTAGTTTGAGTTATAATCACATTTTATGACAACGCCTCTTTTCTCGCTCTCTGTTCTTTCGTACATAGTAATATGCTTAGGATGAGAATTATACCTACAAAATGACTAATATTGTCAGTCATCTAAGATTGGATTAGTAATCTAAAACCTCAATTCCTGAATCCATTTGTTAACTGAATAATGACCTGACATCCATATAAGACCTACTTTTAAAACCCTCAAGTAAAAAAGTTAAAATTGTTTTGTAGATAAAATGCCGGGTAATTTGGGATTCCCCACATGAGCAATGCACCGTAATGCCGTTAGTAGAAGGGGGAAACCGCGAGGTGCGGGTTCGAAACTGCAGCGACCCCTCACATCGATA
This sequence comes from Autographa gamma, assembly GCA_905146925.1. Taxonomy (NCBI): domain Eukaryota; kingdom Metazoa; phylum Arthropoda; class Insecta; order Lepidoptera; family Noctuidae; genus Autographa; species Autographa gamma. The sequence continues at coordinate 8,906,871 of LR989858.1, forward strand.
ACCTTTTAACAGTTTACCCAACTGGTACTAAATGACACTCCCTTTTTCACTTATAAACAGATATATCAATACTTTTTTAACTGAACTGTTTGTAAGATATTGAAATCCTAAACGAATAATTTACTAACGAGCTGGAAAAGAAGGATTAAATCAAGCAATACATCGATTTAGGACTAACGTTTAATTTTCGACTTCACTCCAAAGGGCCAAATTCAAAAATCATGAGCATTAAAATTTCATTGCACCTGTAACTGAAAAAGACCAAGAAAATTGCTATTAGTAACACTAAATCAGATAATAGTAAGTATAATCTTTGGATTCGTCTACGAATATAATCAACTCAAGCTATAAATAAAATCATTGAAAGAGTGGAATTAAATCATAGGCCCTTTTTTAGAACAGACATGTAAGTATAATTATATATAAAATCCGCACAAAGGCGTTCGTGCAAATAATGTTTGCTTAATTAACTAATTGTATAGTTATGATACATGTTTAAACAAAGCTCCGTTCACCAGACATTAATTAGTTCATTAGTCTAACAATTAATTTATTGTTTAGGCTACGAAGGTCAAATAGGCAGACAGGCTAGACAGGTTCTTGTTTAGGTTGTGTTTCTGATTATATTTGTACATTACCTTATTTGTCTGACAAATAACAGTCGAAGTTGACTCAGCAAAAAGTAATTTTTTTAGTGACAACGGTGTTGAATTAAACAACAACATTCAAAGTTCTAAACCGATTCGTACTCCAGGCCAAATAAAAAATACTTTAACTTTTTCATATTTTTCCTTGCATACCCCACATGTTACAACATATGAACAAGTTACATTTCGCACATCTTGACACTGAAATATCAATCAGAATACAATTAATTGATGGACTGAACAAATTTGACGCGGACCAATCAATTACTTGAGACTAACTTTTTCTGACAATTACCATGACGGAATGACGACACGGCGAATGAGTTATAATCTGCAAAAACGGTTAATAGTCTGGCGTCAAGACGTAAATAACTACATTTCGATTAACGCCGGGTATTTCCGTAGATTGCTGTAATTTCGTCGTAATTACTGACGCTTCCCCGTAAAGATATCATCTGTAGACGATAAATACAGTTATTTAATGAATTTAAGTAGTTAGTACTTACTAATTAGTTTCATTCGATTTTCCTTGTAAGCTTTTAAGTTACAACTTTGACGTGGAAAACTATTCTCACGATGAGGAAAAAATAAAAAATAAAAATCTATAACTAGTATGCCATTTTTATTTGTTTCTATTTGTATCGCAAGTTTAAAATTTACAATAAACATGTTTTTTAGTAGAATAAGATTGCTGAATATCGTTTTTATGTTGTTATTCGGCAAAACGCCAACCGTTTGACATTTATTGAGCATCAATTGATTGAAACATGGTTAGGTGTGTACAATGTCACCTTTAAACAATACGAGTGGTCTAGTCTAATGCGATTAATAAAAAAGTCGTTACTTAACCTCCTAAGAATTCTACTAGCCAAAATTGTGTGGATGTTTATGACATTTTCACCCAAAAACTACTGAACCGATATGGATGAGTTTTAACATACTTATAGATTATAACCTCATTTAAGACATAGAATACTATTTATTTCAATTAGTACTCAGGCACGGTTACGAGGGTAAAACCGCGGGTAGTGACCCGCGATCCTAGCAGTGGCTAGGATCATCGAACAAACAGCCCAAACCTGTTAATTATTTTTGGTTAACTGCGCAATATACTTTTCTATATTTAGAAATAGTAGGAAGCAATAAGAAGCTATAAAACTGAACCAAAAGCGTCTCGATAAGGTATTACCTAATACGCAATATTACATGATTTGACAATTGATTACTGTATCACCACATTGACCGTGACATTAGCTGTGTCGTCTAATTTACGCGATATCACCCCGGACGTATTGATCCGACTATAAATTCAGTTTTATTATGAATGTAAATTTTCTGCAAACGATTTTTATTCAAGTTTTTACTTCAGTTGCCAAATTACACGGTTTTATTACGATATTCAAAAATACGGTGACGGAAGCGAGAGATTATGTAATTGTTTTGAATACGTTACTTTAAAATGTATTATCCCCTCAACTGAAAAACAGATTTTAAAATAGTGTAGTGTATCTGTGGTGAAGCGTGCCTTTTAATAAATAAATAAAGGCGCCGCCTCATTCATAATTTTGAAATATTATCTAAAAAAAGATCACCCTAAACCGATATCTATGGCGCTAATTCTCGGAACCCCCGACCCTAGCGTGGGACACTGGAAAAAAACGGAGCCTTTGAGAAAACATTGTAATGTTTGGCGCCAAATTCTATGGGGTGTAAAAGGCCCATTCATGTACCGCCAAAAGGCAAAGTTTTTTTCTCAGTTATTAAGAATTATGCGTAGGATCATTAGATCAGTAAAATTAAAACTATTTCGTGGTCTTTACATCTGTATTACCATAACATCATTGTATACATTTTTAATCTTTCAACGCGAACAAACGGTGCACAATAGCTAGAGATGCTTGTGTTTAGCGGCGTGTGAAAACCAAACAAGGACATACTGTATGAACACTAATCATCAATTTGTAGTGAGGACAAGTTAATTATATCATCACATACTAGAATCAAATAAGGTGGTACACACACGTGTCCCTCATCGATAGATCTTTATTCGCCAAAAAAACCAAAGGGGGTATTGGGCCATGTGGACCATAAGGGCTCTTGAAATTCATTCCGATTATTTTATTAGTTTCTTCCCCTTGAATGTAACACAAGAGTGTAATTGCTTCAATGTAGAAGTAGTGGCAGAATCAAAATTTCATTTTATTTTTCTCGAATACTGAATTACGCGTCTGCTAAATTAATATCAATTATACATTGGCATTAATTACTTCTAAAGTAATCCCCTAGTTTCAATTTTAGATCTATGTCACTAGATTTCGATGTGAAAATTCCAAGTGTAGGTAGTTAGATCATAAATAACTTGATACCTACATTACCTACTCATAAATATATTTACAACCTGTATCTAATCTTTTATTAAATTCGTTTTACATTCGCCTGCTTCCGTGGATGTTTGACTTACAGTTTATCTCAGCAATTTAAGTAATAAATTGCATTTATCTTAATATATTAATGGTGTATTTATCAGGTAAACATTGTGGCTATGACGTTCGTGTATTTATTTACAATAGATATAGGTAAATAGGTTGTTTTTCTTTTAATATAAGCATTGACGATGTTGAATAAAATTATTATAGATATTTTTCAAAAATCTTTATTGTTCTTCTATAGTTTCCCCGTAAATCAAGATAACTTCTTGTCTGCATTAAATGACCTCTAATTATAATTTTGAAAAATCAAAATTAAAAGATACTTAAATAAAATAATACCGATATTTTATTAAGCTTTCGTTTATCAGACTATTACATGCAATGTCATAGTTCAAGAACTTCGATAACACAAAATACGTAGTTCATAACTGATTGTACGGATTTTTAAACAATCACGTTGACATTTATAAATAAATTTACATTTGTTTATTATTTTTATAGTTTCATCATCGTACCGAAATATTAAATACGAAATTGATAACAAATGGAGACATTTATTTATATGTTGATCTAAGGGTCTATTTACTTTTGTTTTGCATCACTATTTTTTTTTGTTGAGAACAGTTGTTTTCACTCTTAAAATAATAATAATATTCCGAGACATCTCACACACGGTTGTCTGATCCCAAGCTAAGCAGAGCTTGTGTTATGGTAACCAGACAACTGATAAACATACTTATATATTTCTAAATACATACATATTATAGGTAAATTACACCCAGACACCGAACAAGTGATTGTGCTCATCACACAAACATTTGTTCCGGGTATAAAATATTTTAATCTGTTTTTATTTTTATCCAACTACTATTAAAACACTGTTTATCTAACTCTACCAATTTGTCATTGCATTAATTCATAGAAAACAAATCCGGTGTTCCTTATTCATGCTATGGATCTTAAAATACTGTGTCGTATAAATAACTAACTAAAATACAAGACGGTTGAATGGAAAAATTCCGCAGCTAACCGGGTGACATTTCACAATTGTACAAATAATAATATACTCTTTTACTGGCGCCCTGTCGCGACACTATGCAGCTATCTTATAATAAACAAACTTTGAAATAAAATTTCAGACATCGTTTTTTTATCCGTCCTTACCCGTTTATCAGTCCATCGCAGGGTAAGGTTGTTTCCAACCGACTCCAAAAAGAGGCGGTTCTTAATTCGTATTACGTTCTTGTTTGTTTGAGTACTACGTAAATTCATATATACTTGTTTTGCTTTGGTAGGTTAGGATTTAATCTTTCATTTTCATCAAAATAAAAATAAAATCTTGTATTTAATTAAAGCCGCTTTTTAATTTATTTGAATCTTTATAATAATAGAATATAGTACTAGACTGCCTCGTTGGCCTAGTGGTGCTAAGCGCGCCTGCTACGCTGGAGGTCTTGGGTTCGATTCCCGAGTCGACCAAGGTGTTATTGAGTTTTTCTATGAAATTCTCAGTAGCAGGTCGGATTTTGGATTTGTGCCCGGTTAGTGGCAATAGGCTCGCCCCTATTACATGGGACCTAAACATATCGGCGAACTGTGGGTGTACATTGGTACACGTCTGACTACCCCTTCGGGGATACAGGCGTGATGATATGTTACTTCTAAAAACAAGGATAAAATGACCTAAAGTATGAAGGATATAATAAGATAAACGGATGTCACGTGTTACAGAGCTCATGGAAAGTCGCTTCGACCACATTCCTTGCAAAACGATTTGATTTACTTATACATACATACTTAATATATACTAATAATCTATATTATAGCAGAAACCGGATTGTATTAGTTTTAGACTCACTTTAGCATGCAGTATTCCGTTATCATAAATTATTATACAATGATACACGCTTGTTAAGAAAATTTTGCGCCTAGTTATATGAATTAGTAGGTTTCGTTGATCATTTGTTATTGGTCTATGTATCTGCCTTTTGTCAATCATTTTCCTAAGTTATGTTGCGGTCGGCCAAAATATACATACATCATAATAAAATAATACTAGTAAATGTCTCACAGGCACAAAATTTGAGAGTGACAGAATGACTCATTTCGACGTACCTACTATACCTTTTTTTTTTCTTTTTGTATTCGTCTTCGTTGAAATTATAATATTATAATCGGTATACAATAACAGAAGGAAGCCTAATAAAAATAGATTACATAAACTATTAAATGTTGAATCCACTTTAATGCCGGATCAATCAAAGACCGGCTGCGTTATTTTAGAGATCTTTGTGTGGTCGTTTTGAATTTTTGGTTTTAAATAGATGAGCCAGTTAAACAATGTTCATAAAAAGTTCATAATTTAGATTTTTTTGTGTACTATGAGTTTGTGACAATACGTTTAAATTGGCAAAAAAAAACACATTATCGAATCAAATCAAAATTATTTATTTAGAAAAGAATAAAAAGGTCTTAAAGCAGAAAATTCCAACATATTCTGCCATAATATGACGCACAAATATTAATAATTTTTTGTTTTAATTATTTGTTAAAAAAAAATCACTATGTAGACAAAATGTAGAGCATTCGTAAGTATGTTATATGACTGTACGTATCGTTATTGAGATCCCACACTTTTATTCGCAAATTAAGTCCATGGCTCCATTAGTTATTTCTCTGTAAAACTGAAGCCGACACGCGACGCTAATAGACATTGCAATAGACATTGACCCCCATCGGGCGTTGACTATCAAATGTAAACAGTTGAATATGACCCCACTGTACAACGCTTTTGACTGTTGACACAATTTACTCTAATAAATTGTATATCGGTGTTCTTTCGACAATTCATTGATGGCTATTAATCTGTTACAATTGAATATTAAGATAAACTAGATCTTCTCACATTTTATAATGTGCGTAAATGTGTGATGAGAAAGAATTGAAAAAACAATCTGAATGCCCTAAAAAATATCTTCAATGTTAATGTGAGTTGAAATGTAGGTATTCTAAATAACGTCCTATTTACAGATCAATATCATTTCCGCATAAAATTGAGGTACACACGTAAGTAGTAGCAATGTCTCCTAAATAGGGCAATATCAATGTAAATGAATTTTTTGACGCTTCAGTTGGCAAAGAGACGTATCCAATGTTGTTTTTCCGTCAGCCTATGACATGAAAGCATAAAATATATTACAAGAAAACTATTTCCATCTCAATTCAAAGTATAGCTAACAATGCAATAATTTATCATTAGGGTAGAGCCTCTTCATATAATATAGCATTTCCATGACATTTTGGCCAAAATTAGATGCGATTTTATTTTCTCTTGAACATACTTGAAATAACTATTAACATTGCTTACTTCGAGTGTAAGTACTACTTCGGTACGTTTACAGCAATGTAACACATTACCAGGACTTGTCCGTAAACCAGTCAAGTAATGATGTTCAACAAGGCTTCTTCACCATAGAAGGCTCTATGCTTGGAGGCTGTGCGAAACTGTAATATTTATAGCCGACAGCCGATGATTTATGCTATACTAGTCTCATTACCTGCTCGGTACTGAGATATCGATCTGCAGTCTCTTGAGAATACTGTGAACCTTGGAGTTAGGTTAAGTATAGTAATAACAAGTATAATTATATTAAGTGATTGAAGTTAAAAGCTCAAAGATCCGTAAAACAAAAATTGCTGACTTACGTGCGACCAATTATTGTAGACGACTTTTTTTTTAATATTTGTCCGTTATTTTAACCCGAATTCCGCGAAACCCAAAAAGTGGGTTCTCACTTCTAGTGTTTGAATTAAGAGACACAAACTACGACAAATACTGATCTTATTTGCAAATAACGAGGAACGTTAAGATTGTATTAATATATACTAAAATGTTGCACAATCTTATGAAATTAAATCTATAAAACTATACATAATATACACCGTACATAAACATAAATGCTATGTCATATGGGTGCGTTAATTATGTTAATCATTTATGTATAGGAACCTATAAGAAAAGCTTCAGAAGTATTACTAAGTATTTGTTTCAAAAGGAAACTTCCAATCAATCTTGAAACAGACAATTTTTGTGCATCAATAATACAGTATAAATAACATTAGAAGCTGCAGTCCACAAAATTCGAAACAATCATAACATATCATCACGCCTGTATCCCCGAAGGGTTAGGCAGAGGTGTACCAATGTATACTCACAGTTCGCCGATATGTTTAGGTCCCATGTAAGAGGGGACAAGCCTATTGCCACTAACCGGGCACAAATTGGGCATAGAAAAACCCAATAACAACTTGGTCGACTTGGGAATCCAACCCAAGGCCTCTAGCGTAGCAGTCGCGCTTAGCACCACTAGGCCAATGAGGCAGTCCATAACTGAACCCGCATCAAATATCTGAATGGTAACTTGCGAATCAATTCCAATTAAGCCAATTCTGGACACGTGCAAACAAGCGATTAACTCAGCTAAACAACTCTAAATGTTTGAAACACAATTAATTTGTTTTAATATCGTTGTCGTCAATTAAATAACAAACCAGAGAAATCAAATTAAAAAAAAAAGCTGTACTGTAGGTGTGCTAAAATTAGTTTATGTCAAATATTGGGATCCAAGCTTACTGCTCAAACCTATACTGCTTTTTTAATACTCTACGCTAACATTATTTCATTTTTTACTTGTAATTTTTCAGTAATCGTGTTACAGTTTTTACCTAAATCGTTTACTTGGACAATACAAGCAAATAGAATAATGTCTTTATGTTATCAACGAAACCTGCTCTACCGGTGTTCTGAATGACATAGAACTTGAAAATTTACATAGAATTATAAGATATAAACATATTATCGCGATTATATTCAATACAGTAAACGGTCAACCGCCATACTTACTAGTGCTGCGAATGCTGTGATTGTGTTGTGAACTTCATGATATAAAAACTCTTTGGTGAACTGTCAGTGAAATACAGATTATAAAAGTTGTAATTGGTTGGTTAGTAGTTTATTCGGTAGACATGTATTAACATAAACTACATTATGTATGTATCTTCGAATGCCTTTGCTTGTGATTGTCAAGTTCAAGTTTGTATGTACCTACTGTTATGATGTCAGAGTTGCTGCTCACCTACTCAGTACTTTGTTAACGTTTTTTACCGGTTTATAACGAAATAGTTTTAATGATAATTGAAACAATGACTCGTGTGTTGTTCAAAGACGCTTGATTTTTCACGGGTAGTGGTATTTACTTAATTGAGATCCAAAGTCCTAGCGACGAATCTAAGTAATTAGCAATTAGTTTATCTTGAATACATGTCAGTCATACATGAATATGTAGAATATCGCAAGACAAATATGTTTAAAGATTCAAGGTTATTTATTTCCCTAAAAAACTATTTTGAACAGCGCTTTATGCATGAAATTCAAGTAAAAACTGTGTCTCGTATTTCATACATTGTCTTCAGTGCGCTTTTATTTTGAACTAAAATAGCCAAGAACCTAGGTATACTGTAGTCTCCTTAAAGAACACGCTTACTGAATAAACAAGATAACACGAGTAACTTTTCCACTGCTATTTATTATTCAACTTTTAATATGATTTATAAACTAGCTTATCATAGGTAATTAAAATGTCAGAGGTTAAATTTAATAAAGAATACAAAATTAATATACGTACACAACGTTATCTAGTAGCGCCCTAACTGCGGGTTAACATGAATAATAAAATATAAATAAGAGAGAAATATAAATAAGAATAAAACTTAAAAAATAAAAAGAAAAGGCAAATACCTCCTTAAAATCTTTACTTATTTAAACCTCTTCAACTCTTCATTCCTTTCATGTAATAAATATATAAATATTCACCAAAAGTCTACCTTTTCACATCCTTCAACTTTCAACATAATATAGGTATATTTATTTAAATACAATCATAACAATAATGTAAATCTTCGCTTTTATTGCAGACCTTACGATATCGAATCAAAATATCCGCTGAATGGAAATTTACTGTCAATAAATAGGTATCATTTAATATATTGTTTTTGACTTTCGCACATAAATTGTGTTGCTATCGGCAGTGCGTTGGCCGTTAAAGCAAGCGAAGGGCCCCACGCGAATAATAAACAACATCAATATTGTTCGCCTTTCATCATGTCTGCGAGAGTAATTATGGAAAATATTAGGTTGGTAACTGATATCAAACTATATAGGGAGGGTCATGCGAATGTCAAAACAGCTTAAAGGTCGAACCAAATAGGTAACCAATAAAAGCTTAATGTTACGATAACTTCAACTTGTGTGACAGGATAATCGTGAATAACTAAGACTCGATTTCACCAACTTCGAATTAATGCGAGAGGAGCTACCCTAGTACTAATTTATTCTAACGATTTACTCTTTGGTTAACTTCAATTTCATTTCACCATGCTAGTCTGCGAATATCTTAATCTCATATAGCTACTCTGTAACCGTGAACGAATGTATGGAATGACATTAGAACGCTCCCAAGTCAAATAGTCAGGTTGTTCCGTGCCTCAGCAATGGCGCTTCCTATTTCCTAAAATTGTTTGGATAATACGTAAACCTGACGTTTAGAATAACCTTAAAACAGCGACCGTCTTGACTTATACTTTCATCCTATTTAGTTATTAGTTTTATTGCCGATAATTGAATGATGGTCAACAATAAAAGAAAGCGATCTGATAACCACCCTTTTTTGTCTATTTATTTAATTATCGCCCCAGAAATGCCAAACTTGTATCCTTATATTTGTTTACTAACTATATATGTTAATATCTTCTAAACCCGTGAACCGATTGTTATGATTTAAACGGATTTGGCATTTCTGGGCGATTTCCCATATGATAGACACCATGATAATATTTTTCCTATAAAATTAAAAAACTTGATTTTCAAGTTACGTAATTTTTGTGTCAATTTTACAAATCTGTGTTTTCTACGAGATTGTGTTTCAAAAATCAAAATTTAAAGAATTAATAAACAATTATTGCTAATAGGTGGGCGGCCCAGCGGGGTACCCCACACTGCGTTAGCACCTTACATTCTAATCTGGTTCGGCGTTGAGCGCGATACCTCGCATTAAGTTAACTTTATTAGTAAAATATGTAAACTTATCATCTAAACTATTCTAATGGTATTTCTTATACATTTCTGTCGCCGACACTATTACTGCACTGACTTGGGTGAATAATTCTGTGTGCGTTTGTGTAATGCTGCCTTCTTGGATAAACGAAATCTTATCACGAAATCGTGTTCGTCGTACTCTTCAAAATAATTAGGCCTTTCCTTAAACCACCGTGGATGAGGACAAAAATAATCGTCATCTTCGCTATCGGTTTCTTTTATTAATGCATACAAACGGCGCGTCATTTTTTAAATGCTATGAACTGACTTGACTTTGACACTACTAACCAAAGAATAGCAGCTTACATGGCCGAAAACAGTGGTATATGACTTAATTCTAGTATAGAGGTTTTATTCTTAGTTTAAATGTTGGTGAAACGTAAAATGGATATACTTGGGAGTAATTAACGATTTATTCTAGTACTAAGACTTATTCTATGTTGGTGAAACCGGGCCTAAATGCAATAACAGATTGACGCATGCATATTTACTTTGTTTTGATGTTATAAATAATACATTTCCGACATCTTTTCTATTTGCCAACAGAACGTATTTTTTTAACAAAAGTCAAGCACCTAGTGTTCCAGTTTCAAAAATTGGATATATTCCAACTATTTCATTTCGACATAGGGAGAACCGCTTTTAAAATAAACTAGACATGTCTATTATAATTGAGACATCATTTGGCTCATAATTAACTAAATTATTCTATGTCATCAATAAGTTTTAGTCACAATCACACGTTACTCGATGACGTATCAATCGGTCGTGTAAAATGACGTCACATCACGTGATCAGCAAGTGCGCTATCATTCATTGATCAAGTGTAAACATAATTATTTTGATCAGCGTTTGCAAGACTTCCACTCGTTCAGCATCAATTAAGTTTACATATTAATCAGTTTACACGTTTATATTGGTAATTGGGAGTCGTTTAGTGATTAATGATGAGATCGCACGTGACTTTTTTGTGGTCCCGTGTTTGAAGTGTGATGAACGCTATCTATCACGAACTCATTATATGTAATTATGTTGTATTACTCATTCAATGAGATGTTGATTTTAAGAAGGTCGCACATAAAGCAACGATTTCCTTTACATAAGTAGAGCATGGTAATTTTGGGGCAGTAACTTCTTGTCGTCCTACCTTTATAAACTACGTATAACTTACTCTTACCAAATCTCTACATTAAAAGTACATAACATAAATTATTCAAGTACGTCAAAAGAACATAAAAATAAGGGCTCATTATTATGTAGCTAGTACTATCTACTCATATTGTCATATACTGTCAGCCTATTGTTTGTCTTCACCGAAACAATGCGGTTACATAAGAGACATAGATATGCAAATTGCGTTATTCAATGTGTATACTATGTATACTATACTGAATACAATAGAGTATAGCTTACTTATGTGTATGAATCTGGTACTAGATTAACTAGTCTTAAAGCCAAAATCATGATCCTAGAAAGTAATGCATGAAATTAGAATTTTAATCTCATAAAATCTGCATAATAGATCGTTGTATTATGTGCTAAAATATTGTCAAAAGACATAGTTAGATTTGCAGAAAAATACACAAATATGCATATAGTTTAATAACCGACATCTAAAAAGGATGAGGTTCTCAATTCGACGGTTACGTTACACGATTTCGCCGACAATGTCTAACTGTCTGCGATTTTACCATGCATTCAACAACTTTATAAAACTGTACTATTTATTACACACACATAAACAATATTGAATACTGCGTACTATGAAACATGTATGTTTGTATGTAGCTGTGTGTGTAATACAATTTCATATTATACTGATAACGATAAGTTATCTGCGGCTCAATCATAAAAGCTTTGATTAAAGCTTCATGTTTTAGATAATATTCCATGGACACGCAATTAAGTAAAGGTTTCAAGTTATCAAAGATTCTTTATTAACTACGTATCTATGAATACGTTTTTGTATGACAGCTATTTACAATGTACATTACATAAATATGATTGAAAATTAGTTGTTGATGCTCAATATACAAATACAATTTTAAATTATTGAAATCAACGTAATCTGTATGGTGATATGGTCCATAGTAGTAGGTAAGGAAGACAGCTCCCAGATACCATAAAAATGTTATCTCTCCGTCTGTCTGATACCCCAATCACGCCTAAACTACTTATTCGATTTAAGTGAAATTTGGTACAGAGATAGTCTGGAAAATAAGAAGATACATTAGCTACATTTTAATGTAAAAGCAGAGCTGCAAAGAATTGAAGTAAAGGATGATATCCGACACCCATGAGGGAGGCGCCGTCGTCAACAGCTAGTATTCAGCATCATTCTAGCTCAATGCTAAAAATATGTTTGTTTGTTCCCATTCATAATCAACATTTCTTCACAACTTATCATAATTCATTGACATCTCCAAGTAAACAGTTAAGTAACGCTAAGGTCACGTCTGTTGCTATCAGTGTTATGTTATCAGGGCACAATACTCGTGATTTACAGCAGCGTGTTATGTCAGCCGGGCGGGGTCGAAGGGGCGACGAACGTGCCTATCCAATACTGAAGCTATCTGTTGTTTGTTCTTTATAGACCTTAAAGTGTGTTAAATATAAGTTAAGTATAATTTTCTTTAACCCTTGTATAATAAAAGTCACTGCTGGGCTATAGGCCTCCGTTTTTTATGAATACAATTCGGGCCTGTAAAAATTCTAAGAGTTAAAACTTAAACTCGGAATTGAGTTTTCTTGCAGAAAACCTCTGAGCGACATGGAGTTCAAAATATCTATAGAGGATAACGACAAATAACTATGTGGATGCTGCTCTCCTTTTTGGTCACATATAAACAAACAATTTATTTTAGATATCTAAATTATTCTTCAATAATTTTTAACACTTTAAGAAGTTTCTAGATGCAAGCTACTAGCTCCATGATTTTATACCAAACTATTTTATTTATCACATTTTTTTGAAAAAAAAATTAAGTAGATTACTAAGACTTCCAAGATCTGTTTACATAGTTTCAAGTAATGTTAATGATATAATCGAATAACGGTACATAATCTGTAATCCGTTAAGGCTTCTAAGAATCTGTTTAATTAGACCAACTACCTACCAATTATAAATTGCAATCCGAGATAAATAAAGACTGGCGCTTCTTTTAGTAGTACTGTTTAAGCTTTCCGATCTCTCGCACTTACTGTGTAAGTTTACGTCTGAATAGAAATATTTGTTTCAAGATTAATGGCCCAAATTTGTTCGACCTTCATTTTATCACGAGTTCCATTATAAAAATACTCACGAGACTAGCGAAAAAAATTATTCAACAAAAAAAGATCTCATAAATATTGCGTGTTATGTAATGGGGCTATCTCGCGAATTAAAAAGCTTTGAATTGTATCGAGATTTTTCGGCAATAAAGTACTGACAGTCTGCGCCTACGCCGTTCCACGCGGGCTGTTTTCAAGGTCACTGAATCACTTGCTTATTTACGTTGCGTCACTATATTTTTAAACTTGCGTCTGGGCCTACATCGCGCAGTATAATGTAGCTTATTTGTATCGCGATAGCTTCTACCTGACATGCCCTGGATCCTTTTCGCTTTGCCGGGGAAGTAATTCTAATATACTATATTTATTTTTGTTCATAGGTTGCGGAACTAGCTCCTCAATATCTATAAATTTATCCTGTTTCTTCTATACTATACTTGTTTTAGAAGTATGTTTCTGCCTACGTTTTCCTCACGCGGAATCAACTACTCGGTTTTAACTCATTTGACGTTTTTAGGAACCCGCATTGTAATATCTGATCATAAGAATAACTTTAATTTCTGTAATAATTTTCCAAAATAGTTAGTAAAGCTTAAAAGCCACATATCTAAATCATTAAAGAATACAGTAAAGAAAAATATTTAGACAGAAAGATGACTGAAGACATCACAGTGTATTTATGTGTATAGTTTAAAGTTATGAGTCATATTAGAACCCCAATTGTAAGAACCATTGGACCGGACAAATTGATCGACTGGGTCGCTCAATGGCTCGGAACAACTCGAATGATACCGATCACTAATAAGTTTTAAGTAAAAAGGTAGGATAATCATTGATTTCAATACTTTTCCTCGAGTGCATTTAATTTATCATGCAATGGTTCAGAGCGTTATTTGTAGTTTCCTTGAATAAACAGACACAATTAAATCGTTGAGGTGATTAGGAACTTGTTATTGGTCAGTAACTGAGCAATTTCCTATAGTAAATAACTCAAATCTGGAGCGATACTCGTTCCATCTCACATAGTCAAGAACATACTTAAATACAATACAATAGATAGTACTTTGAGTACTCTCAAATAGCGTATGTTACTCATATAGTACGAAGAAACGCAATATTTAAAGAGAAACCCAACTTACATTTTCTATTCTAAGATTTTCAGCACGATTGTCCCGATTTATTACATTTTGATTGTAGTCAGCATAAAAACAACTAAATAATAAAAGTATCTACTTATGTAACACGACAAAGTTACAATATCACAAATTTAATTCAAGGTTAAATGTTATATACAAACCCGACATTTTTAAACCAGTTGTATCCTTAACTATACATAATTTATGCTTTATCGGTTCGCAAGTGTGTAATAATAATAACTAGACAATATTAACAAAGTCATAGTGTTATTGTTTGAACAAGTGCATAACGTATATTGAAAGCACGTGGTATAGAGCCATGAAACTAAAGTAAGGTTAGGTTAGTCAATTTGAATAATAATACAATTCATATTTAACTACTCCCGCGTACCATACATAAGCGGATTAATGGATGTAGTCAGAATGAGGGATACTCTTATCATAAATTAGAATTATTCAGACGATCGATCTCTATATTGTGTAAGTTAAACCCTGAGATTTTGTCCGTTTCCAATTTTCTTCGTTAAATATAGGCTGTTTAACATCTCACTAGGGCTCTTAGGAACGAAGCCAAAAGGCAGGTAATCAAAAAAACAGGCCACAGAACATTTTATTTAACTTTTTTTCAAACGTTTCATATCGTGTTTACGTTTTCCTAAGTAGTTTAGTACCTACTGCAATATAAATTTTTTTCAAACTGGATAATAATCTTGATAAAATCATCTCGCAATAAATCATTCTTTGAATAGTGCACAAAATAAAGACACTTTTTGTCCAAACTGCTCAACTAAAGTTGATTAAATGTTAGCTGTTTTCGTCTTATAAATGACCTCTTAAATAAATGACGAAGCAAACTAAACAAATATAAAACATATTTCCAACTCTATATTTGTTATCGTCATCGATTTTAATATCGAAATTATAAAACGGTATCGATCTTTTGCATTGGTTTTTGTATCCAGCATTTAATAAATATTTCCATCGTAATAACTGATTTTAATTAAGTTAATTAAGTGCGTCATACAGGACAAAACAAAAACATTGTATTATCAACATAAAACTCGTTCTTTAATGTTGACAGCGATGTTATTGCAATATTAATACGGAAGAAAAACAAGATGTAATTACTATTTACTTTACAGAAACCGTACAGTAAACCACATCAGTTGCAAGACAAAAATGCACTTTACTACTTTAACATAGAGACATCATATAATTGTTACAACCATGGTAGACTGTACGCAAAAATCGTTTTACAGTCTTTATATTGTATACGTAGAATGGTAATCAAATGGCGTAGTTTGGTTCTGCTTCGTCACACATAGTTTTTGCATTAATTAATTAATCATGCATTGTTTTAGGCATTAAAATACTGGTCGGTCTACTCAATCTGCGTAAACAACTACGCACTTGCATATATTTGAATTATTGAAATTATATGCAGCGATGTAATGTTGACAAAGTGAGCTAATCAACAATGAAACACAACGTGTGGCTTGCTGGTTATGATATGTAGCATGTTATATTTTCTTTTCAACTAAAACCACAGAACGAACATGAATTTTGATAAAATACCTGTACATAACAATGATCCTTCCTTTCCCTATCCTCAATAAATTCATGTAACTTGGTTCAGAATCCTCAAAAGAGGAATTAAGGAGAGTCTAATTATTAAAAGGAAAATGACGCCAAATGGTTATAATACCATCTCATTCTTAAAGATATCTTTATATTCTGTTTATTAAAAGTCCAATGAAAGAATTTTCAAGCTACACAGTAAATCGTATAACCCTATTACTACATAATATATGTATGAGTACTTATATAGTCCATTCAATAATAGTTTCATTCTAGTATCTATGTTATTGCCATTGTTATGATAGTCGTGTAACCACAATAACGTACGAGCATCTATTGTCGGATGATTAGATAGTTTACTAACTAACGCATTGAGTTTGTGTACTAAATATGAGCGACGGACAAACGTGACAGGAAATTAAAGAAAAAAGAACAAAATTTTCCACAAATGGAGAGTCAACAGATAAGCCTGTTATTAAAAGTCAATCGGAAAAGTACAGGCAATAGCTTACCTGAAGGTATACCGAGCTTAAACTTATCCCAAAATCAGAGAGTAGTTCAATCAACATGGTATTACATTATTGGAATTAACTAATCTAAAACAATGCACCTGCATATTGCTGCAATAAATCCGCCAGAAAACCCAATACGGCACACGAACTCGTACAGAACATTCCAAATTAATCCGTGGGTGGAAATTGGTAGATTAGATTATGAAACTTAATTTTGGTCCAGTCGGAAATTGGTCTAGATTAAGATATTAGGTTATGTCAATTACGCACTTACAACATCCTATTCTATTGCTGGTTAAATAAGATAAGGAGCCGAACCCATGTTTAATAATGGGTTATTCATTTGGCTGATGCAATACTGCTGAATATCTTGACAAACCCTAATTGCAGGGCAAGAGAGACCCTAAAAAAGAGACCTTTTTCCCTCATTCGAAGGACAAAGGCTTTCAATGACGATAATGACCCATAATCAAAAGCTATGTCTAATGAGTTTCTAGCATATATTGCAACTACAGCAAACATTTTTATACACCTATATGCAGGCTTGAAACCTAACACGTAGCGTAGTTAAGCTCTACGCACGGGTATTAGTCCTTATCTCGTTAACCCGTTGACGTTCGCATAAGTCTGTATACCAGCATAGCTCACCTTATCAACTAGGTGAAGTTTTACTATGATGTTTTTCAAAGTAAGAGAGAGAATTGCACCATTTTCCTCATAAGGAGCATTTCGGAAGCAATGAATGGGGAAGGAAAATTACCGTGCTTAAGATGCCTATTTTGAAAAATACAATTCGTGATTATGATTTTCATGATTTTTTTTATTTTGTTTGCAGGTTTGACGCACGATGAAGCAACGGGTCGCGACCGATGAACGCCCGTTCCAGCCGACCACTACCGAGGGTAGTGGCGCGGGACGGGACTCCCCCAGCGAACCTGGCACCGAACCTGGACCAGCTGCCGCATTAGTAAGTATTGCTGAAGTACCTATTTTGTATGTAAAAGCAGTCGATATCAAATACTAAATACTTAATTAATCAGTCACGTAAAACACAAACCAACCTCGTTTCTTGTAAGTCTAGGTGAGTAATAAAAATCAACCTCATTACTATTCAGATGACAAGACACCATTAAATAATAAAAAGAAAACATTTACTGACAAGAAAATCGTATACAACGTCTTTGTGACATAATATTAAAATAACATGGCCAACAGATTTTAGTGAAAAACTCAGATTCAATGGGGCGAAGCGAGATGTCCCCTTATTCCCAACTTTCTGGCTATGTCAGATTTTGTGGATTTTAACAAAGTTATACCCATAATAGTCGGCCTCCACGTCTTCTACGTTCTGTTTGGCTTCGAAAGGGTAAACTGCTGTAGAGGCACTTGCAACGCTGTTCCATGTCAGACTGACGATATCGACAAAAAATCCGAATGTGTAAGCACCTGCAGCTGTGAACCAATATAACGAACATGATCATACAATAGACAAGCTTCATGACGAGACGGTAGAGGCGGATACATTACAATTTAGAAAACAATAACCCGTAGAAAATGACGGCACTTGAAAAGAAGCTAAGAAGAAACAGAATAATACGCAAGATAGCCGAACGTATTATAAATGCGTGTCTTCTTGCTACAATTTCGTTAGCGTTTGCTGAGATAACCATGACTGTATTGATACTGTTACTATAGATGTCGTTGTTGTTACTGAAACTACTCCAGTGAAATTAAAACAGCAATTACTAAAAATGGCGTTTACCAGAATGTGGCAGAGAAGGAGAGAGATTGTACAAAAAGCAGCCGAAGTGGTTGTAGATGTATTGGCATGGGCAACACTTATAGTCGGGACTTATATATTGTTGTCTTGTTAAATATCATGAATCTTAACCCTTCAGTCTGCGGACTCTATAGTAACAACATCACAATCATACACCTCAAAAAGCTAGACGGCCTTGCGTTATTAATGTATACCTATATCAAACGATATCAACAATCTTAAATAAACCTGGCTCTGTTAATGTACTAAGTAATAAAATAAATATTTATAAAACATCGATTAACATTTTCCTGCAATTTTACTACCAGTGGATTTTCCCATCCATTTTTATTCTAATACCTTGATTACACTCAGATTTATTATACACTTGACTTCGACATATATTTAGCAGACACAAAAAGCCTTAGGTAAAGCAATTAACATGAAGATCCTGCAATTACTATTACATTTGTACTCAAATTATGGTACCAGAATATAGTATGAGTGAATTTGATTCACAAATATAGCCTTATCAGGGACACACATTAAAATCTACATTCATGGCATCACGTATTACATCTATGGCATCAATATTTCGTAGTTTACCTTCTTGACAAATAAAATCTTATGACTTCAGTCAAGCAAACGTCAATGTCTAGAAAGACAGTACTTTTAGAAAATATACTTTATGAAAACATCATCATTTAAGAATTAAAAATGAACAAAGTGGAAATTATTTTTAAAGACCAGAGCACTGCAGTGCAGTACAGTGATTTTGAGGAGATTTTAATTTCGGATAGCATTAATTATTTGGAGATACCTACCCCCACAACGTGCGAAGGGGATGGGAAACCGAAGACCGTTGAGGAAGACTTCGTGACGTATCTTTTCGACGATTCTTTACTGTTCTGTAATCATCGTTGATTTTATTTATTTTAGCAGTGGTGGTTCTTTGTTAGTAGATACTTTAGGATATTCATAAGGCTTAGCTTTGAATACATTCGTCATTTGCTCATGTGCTATAAGTTTTCAAGATTTGTGCTGTTTCGAATATTGAACCTACGATGAGGTTTGTTGGGCATTTATACAATCGTCAAGAATAATATATTGTAGACGTCCCATTTGAAAAGGACAGGTATTTGCAAGCATTGGGACTCTACAAGTTGTTGATGAGAAAATAAAGTTCAGCCCCTAAACTAGTTTCATAAATTTTTAATTTTATTTTTGTGTGTGTTTTATGAATGTTATTAACATACAATATTATTTCAGGTGGTCCCCCCAGACGGCGGATGGGGCTGGGTGGTGGTCGCAGCCTCCTTCATGTGCAACTTCATCATTGACGGCATCATTCTATCAGGAGGAGTCCTCAACCAATCCATTAGAGAAGAATTCGATGTGAGTATTAAAATATTCGTCATTCAAAATACAGGTTGAAGTTATTTTTAATCTGCAAACTTTTCGCGCAACTCTCGTACCG
Source organism: Autographa gamma (assembly GCA_905146925.1). Taxonomy (NCBI): domain Eukaryota; kingdom Metazoa; phylum Arthropoda; class Insecta; order Lepidoptera; family Noctuidae; genus Autographa; species Autographa gamma. Next base: position 8,926,832 of record LR989858.1, read on the forward strand.
TCGACATTGAAACTACATTTTATATCTTCTCTTACATAAGCCATATGTATAAACAAGAGGTTTTATTAGTAGCTAAAGAAAGAAAATTGGCTACAATATGCGGATGACTAAAAAAAAGCGTGAAAAAAGTAAATTTATTGTGTCTGTCGCAAGTAGCAGACGGGCGCCTCGTGCGTTTCTATTTTGGGATCCCACCACACCCTCACATCGACAAGTTACACAGACTTGCGTCATTGCCGTGCCTCCGTTTTATAAGTATATTATGCGACCAATTTTGCTAGACCTATTAATTGGAATCTACATCTACACTTTCATTAAGAATGTAAGGTCTTTTCAATTCGGTGGGTAGGTAACTAGTTTCAAAGTGTGTTAGTATTAGCAGATGTCTGGTGTTGTTCAGGCATCTGAACGTCATTTCCTGTTGAAGTTTATTCTCTCACGCATTGTTGCCGTAATATTGCTTATTTCAATTATTCATGTAGCTTTAATATTCCACTGTTCAAGCGCAGGGCTGCCTACAAAAAGTAATTTTGTTCTCTACATAATATAAATTCACAGCACTATGCTATTATTATACCAAGTATACATATGAGACAACTTATAGCTACATATTTTATAGATATAAACTTTGATTTTTAATTACATTAGCGAATTCGACGCAATTCGGAGACGGCGCCACGTAGGCGGATCATTAACCGATAATAATGACACATAATGACTTAATTCGTTCGTTTTAAAAAAGTTTAATTATTTTAACATAAAAGTTTGTATTTAGCTAAATAACTATAAAATGTTCTATAAGAAAATCAATTATGTTTTAGTGTCTATAGATTTTAGTTCTGAAAAAGAAACTAAACTATTTCGTTAATAAGTACGAATTTCATCGATCTAGACTTAGTAATTCCAGGAGTAATAAAACAAAACAGCTATAGTATTACGAATCTCGTTTTTTATAAGCGACATGACCTGCTCAATGTTGTACCCAACAATTAAATTATCATAATGTTAAGGCCAAGGCACCAATCAAGCGGTACCTACTCCGCCCCATTCATTCAATCATCAATGACGTTATGATACTCAGTTGACGTTTCTCCATTGTCTAGACAAACATTTAAGTTCACCCCACAGTTGTGAAGATTGCTTTGGTATTGTCTTTTATATTCTAGTAGAAAATGAATTCGTGGCCTTCTTTCTGTGCCTCGCCTTTTCTCAAGCAATGTTAGGAGTCGTCTTTCACCCTACCGGATTTAGCTGAATATACGAAGCAACTACGAGTCTGACCTTCACAAACTATTTGACTGTTTAAAGTAGTCAAACATTTATAAAGTAGTTCCTAATGTAAATAACAAAAAACTTATTAACTTGCAAGAATAAAATCTGTAACTAACCAGCCATAAAATTAAACAAAACCTCAAGAGCTAAATGTCTGTGACATGAATTAATTGAACATCGGTTAAATAAAGCATTTTACCGGGTTGCGATCGTCACTGAGGCCCGCTCTCGATCCGACGGCAATTAATAACACAATTTACACCAGTTCGACGTCAAATCGATGCCAGTTTAATGGAATTTGCCATGACCACTCGTTACAGGGCTGCCTCTTAAAGCACTGAAGGATTACTTCAATTGTTCCGGTTTCCTCGTATGGAAACTCGATTGTTTATTTATCAGAGAAAGGATATGAATTATTGGAGTTTATAAATCGGGAAAGACAGAATCAGTAAGGCAAAAGTATATTTAAATTTGCAATAAGGTACATACTAAAGTCGCTCTACAAAAAGCGGTATAGTCAAAGTTTAGCATCTTGCTTACGACGGTTTTTTAGATTATCTGTTTGCGTGAGAGAATGAGAATGTAGAACTACCTAACAATAAAGTATTTAAATAACTTTCCGTCTACATTATGAGTGAAACGAACAAGCCATATCTTAAAGAAGCATGCCTTCAGCACCGTGATGAATGTAACACAAAGCGGGTCGCCTAAACAGCTCTATTAAAGTTTTCCACTATCGCCAGTGCACTAACCCTTGCTATGCTGAAGTACATAAGGTTCCCACATAACAGTGCGGGGTCAACGAACGATCTCGGCCTCGAGACGCCATTTCAACTGAACAGGTTGCATTTTTAATGCGTTGTTTCGGATTCAATAGAATGCAATGCACTGATTAGCAATGTTTGGATTGTATCGATATTGGTGGAATATTGCTAGTTGTTTTATCGGTATATCAGGATGCTGACTCTTAATAAAAAAAATGTATTTTTTAAAAGTTGCAAACATACAGGCAATTAAATAAAAACGAAAGAAGATTGGAAAAAAATACTGATAAGTAGCTTATGTAGTATGCCAGTCTATTCATTTGTTGCCTTCTTTTTTACCTAAAAGTGTCACACAAAATGTTGACCCATTTATCTTATTAGAAAAGGAGCCCAGTATTTACTATCAGTTAATGTTTCGTCATACATAGGCTCACTATGATAACGAACTAATCAATATTTACGTATGATAACATAAACATGACAATTTGCAATGCTAATAGCAGGGTCAAGTATTCCAGCTCGCGTCAACCGATTTACAGTTACGAAAACAAAAACAATTTGCGTTTGTCAATTACTATACATTTACTGACACCTTATAACTTTAGGGATAAGGTTGAAAATTGTGTGTGTTTTCTAAGGAATGTGTAAGATTATGCAGACTACGTAATGTCATGTAAACGCCAGTAGGTTGTAAGCACACATTCAGTGCGATAAGAACGAGCTTCTTAAGCGCAACTTTCATTGGTAAAATTCCGTAATGACTTGTTCAGTTAAGGGCAATACTGTTTTGAATTAATAAAGAGTGTTTGTATTAAATGTAAGCTGTATTTATTTCACAAAATAAATCTACAACAATGAAAGATATGGTACAAACGCAAGTGGAAAAAAAAATATAGTAATATATTTTACGGGATAAATTTGTACTAACCATAAATTAATTTGTATCCTCGGTAAATTACAAAACATAGCTAGATTGTTTATCAATTTCTGGACCTTTTTTCATCTGGTAAGTTTGTAGTTATCGTTAAATATTCACAGTACGCAATGTTAACTGTTCCTTAACTCTAAAACTGCGGGTTACAACTATGTTGTCTTAATTGTCAATCAAGATAAAATGCAATAAAAACATGAAACAGCCGCGGTATTTAGTGCAGCCATACATAAATTCAATATAAGGTCCTATCGATCTTAAAATAGCAAAAGAGAAATTAAATGGCTATGAAATCTTAACTAATCATATCGCATCAGCACTGATTACTAGAAACTCTATAATTTTACTAAATATGGACTCTCAATAGTTCTTGGTTTCTTGACCAATTACCAACGAGTTCTGATACAGTCGACCGCACATTGATGGTACTAAATGGCAATGCATAAAGAACCTTTCTGCTTTGGTATTAAGTCCATGTCAAAATGTTGTGGGGTTGACTGAACTGTACACCGAAAATACTCCCAATTTTTTTGAATCTATTTTTTATTTAAGCGGCGTATCATTATTAAAGATATTATAGCAAAAAGAGGTATAATTTGTTAGTTTTAGTAGCAGGTTTATTTGTAAATAAAGTCGGAAAACATGAAAATACCTGGGCTTGTTTACAACAGTATCTATACCCAACACCGACAAACGAATAGTGTATAAATTGGAATATTAAGTTATAATTAGCTGTAATAATGTTTACATTGCATTCAAAGGTAAACAAACATTAAAAACGCTCATTTTCCGTTTATTTTAAATTCTTGTTTGTAGATAACTCATTAAGTAGTTACAGAAAGTACTAGGCTATAGGAAATTATGATTAATGAGAATATTATCCTTATCTTTAAACAAGAATCTAGTTTTATATCTTAAAATATATAATAGAATGCAAAAATACAACTGCATTTTCAAAGCCCCAAAATAAGCGAGGCAAATGGAGATCTGGAGCGTAATAAATCCTCACTATTATATATTATTTTTAAATTAAACACTATTGACCTTTATAAATCTGTAAAGTTCAAAAATTAAATGAATTTAAGTATTGTTGCTAATATGGCACATACAACAAACCAAAGTAAATAAATTAGGCACTAGGCAATTAATCTAGGAGAAACGTTGAATGATAATATGTTCCTGTGATATGCCCTTGCCCTCTGCAGTACCTACCTCATTTAAATTCTACATCTATGACATAACCCTCCAATGCCCAAGCCGTTATACCAACATCTACCACCATCATGCATCATGTATAAACAAATAGGGCCACACATAGACTTCAGCCAACTAAACGTGTCTAGACGTTGTAAGTCGATAACGGTACTGTGTTAGTATTACTATGTACTACCTTGCTAACAAGTTTTCTATATTTGTTTCGAATACTGTTAGATACAAAATAGTAGTAGTAAATACAAAATATTATCTTGCCCAATCATTTTGGGGTTGATAAGTCTTTTGATATTACTGTTCTCGTTTCACTATTGCATTCCGAATGATCACGATTTTAAAAGAAAACGAACAGCCTATTATTTTTTTTTGGTAAATAAATATTATACCAGCAACGTTCGAAACTATTTATAATCAGTGCACACGGGTTTATAAAATTTATCTTGGTGATTGGACCGGTTTTAATTACTGTTTTTCTCACATTAGATTTCTAGCTTATCTCCATTACATTTTTGATACAGCTATTACCAGATTTAGGATACGGTGAAAAAAATCGGCTACTGATGACTTAATTGCAATTAATTATTAAGACTCCAAAACGAGTTTCTGATTTATAATAATACTTATAACTTGTCTTGTTTAATATAGGTATTCCTAAGGCATCGGTTTGGAGTGTCTTTCGAACAAAAAATGTACATTGCTCTGCTTTAGAGCATAGACATAGAGCTTAGCTCTCGTAACAAGAGTAATGATAAATTGACTGCCTACGCATAAATGTAAAAAAAAGAACACCAAATTCAATCAATGAAATTTATATGGGACCCCTTCTGAAGTACAGGAAAATTGTCGCATGTAACCAAAACATAACTTCGAATTAACGTCCTTTTGGAGTCTGTTAAAAATTGAAAGTATATCCGGCGGAAATACATAGATTTTTCTGCTTCGTAAAATAGTCATCCCATTGTCAACGACTTTAAAGCAGTAATAAGTATATATAAATACATTGTAAACTACGAACATCCACGTGCATTGTAAAAGCAATTCCGCCGCTCAATGTAAATTAACCGCATATTCCTAGTCATATTAATGTGAACGAGCGATTATATTTGAGAGTAGACCACCTTGAATAAAACCTCATGTGAGAATAGCTAGAATTATGTACCGTCGTCACTTCCTGTACCGTGACGTATTTGCAAAATAGAATCACGCCTTTTTTTTAATTAGTGTTAAAAAAAAAGTAATTCCAGATTGCCTTTAACGGCTTTTATGCATTGTACTTTAAATGTGCGATAAAAACTTTTTACATAAAAAACATACGTACAGTCGAACATAGAACCTCCTCCTTTTTAGAAATCGTTTAAAAAGATTAAAGTAACCATCTTTCGGACCTCATGTTTTATCGCGCTTATCTTCGCAAGATCACTTTTACGCAAGTTCGCATCCTACGTGCCAAGTTTCTCCCTGCCATATGTGTCAAGGATAAAGTTCACTGTCTGAATGAAGTATTTTAGTTGTTCTTTTTGTATGAAAAACCGTTCTTTTTTACAGGTCACTGAAGGGCAAGTGGCGCTAGTAAACTCTTTGCTAGCAGGCTTCTATCTACTCGGGGGCCCTTTCGTTTCAGCTTTGGCTAACAAGTGAGTGTTATATATTTATAATGTTTCCTTATTTTATCAACGTGGAATCAGGAAATAACATTTGTATCATTTAATAAGCAGTATAAATTAACAGATTACCATTTGATTAATATTAACTTAATATTTGCCCGCCTTTAAGCCAAATCATGACTGATCTCTTTTATTTTTTACCTTAAGCGCCTACTTAAGCCTGTATACCTACTAATGTTTCAGAGTGAATGTAACATTAATACTATATTCTTCTACTTGTAGATACGGCTTCCGGACGGTGACCATCTGTGGCAGCGTCTTCTCTGCCATCGCATTCGCCTCGTCTTACTATGCCACCAGCATTGAATACCTATACATAATGTACGGCTGCATTGGAGGTAAGACTCAATACTATTACTGCACTATACTATACGGCTTATTGTAAGAATGTGTACTAATTTTACGTTTTGCCGCAGGTATTGGTGTTTGCATGGTATTCATGCCCGCCGTCTTGACGGTCGGATTTTACTTCGAGAAATGGAGAGCGCTAGCGACAGGCATCGCCCTCTGCGGCTCTGGAGTAGGCTGCTTCATCATGGCGCCATTTGCAACTTACTTGAATGATGAATTTGGTTGGAGAATGACTATATTCTGCCAAGCTGGTTAGTTAATTGCTTCAATACAGCCCAAGTGTCTTTTAATGAGTGTCAGTAGCAGATTATAAATAATGATTTATTGTTTACAGGAATGATGCTTTTCTGCGTTATACTCGGAAGCACTTTCAGACCAATTCGTCCAGTGCACGTCAGCTTAGAACCAGTAGAAGAGGACACCGCCCGCCGCCACGAAGAGGCAGTCGAGAAACTCAACTCTATGTTGAAACTGCAACAAAACAAATTTGACGCCGCACTCACAGTGCCTCCAGAAATGAAGTTTACTAACAAAGTAAGCCCTCACACTTGGATGGGAGTTGCAAGTAACACACGCTACCCGACCGCTGAAGAAGTGTTTCGAGGTAGCTCTACTTATATTGATGGCCACAGAAGATCCTCAGCCACCGCCGGAACAATTAAAAATACCCTCGGAAACAAACCTATGTTTATCGACACAGCAGTTGCGGAGAGAGACGAGCAAGACGAAAACAATACCGCCGATAACACCGAGCCATTGATCCAATCCACATTGAGAATTACATCGATGACAAGCTACCACAACCGGCGCCGCTCAACGGTAGACCTGGTCGCCAGGCCTTTGTACCGTGATGACATTTTCTTTGGAGCAAGTTTGAAGAGGCTCTCGCAGTACACGTCACGAACCTCCATCGGCTATCACTTGGCTGTGACGCACGTTCCCACTGAGCAAGACGCTAAGGAAGAAAGATCGGGAAGATGTCAACTCTGTCCCGTAGCTGTACGAAGAGCGTTGGCTACTATGTTGGACATTAGCTTGTTTAAATCGGTAACATTCATAATTCTCTGTACAAGTGGATTCTTTACGATGATGGGTTTCTTTGTACCGTTTATGTACGTTGCCGCAAGAGCGTCTGCGGGTGGCATTGATGAAGACACGGCTGTGTTTTTGGTGTCAGCGATCGGAGTGGCTAACATTATTGGGAGGGTGGCGTGCGGTATGGTATCATCGATGCCGCGTGTGTCTCCGCTGTGGGTGAACAACATGGCGCTGACGGCTGGCGGTATCGCCACCATGATGAGCGGACTCAGCATGTCACTTTGGTTCCAGTTAATTTACTGTGTCATATTCGGCCTTTCTGTCGGTGAGTTTCATTCTATTTAGTTTTATGAACTACTTTTAAATAGTGTACGAAACACAGTCATAATAATCTTCTTAGCTTTTTCCAAGATTTTTTGGAACTGGTGACGTAATATGTCCGTGTAGTTAATGTTGTTTTATTTATTTGCAGCCTGCTTCGCATCTCTGCGGTCTATCCTGGTCGTGGAATACCTCGGGCTGGAGAAGTTGACTAACTGCTTTGGTCTCTTCCTTCTGTTCCAAGGAGTTGGTGCTCTATTGGGTGCACCGATTGCAGGTTAGTTTTATGGAATACCTTTAGTTATTTTCATTTTTTACATTAAGATTTTAAGATTATTTTAGAATTTCCGTGGGTATTTCGTGAGTAATAAGGACAACATTAAAAGGTAGTAGGTAAAAAGGTATTTTTATTCTACAACATAATTTGAACCTGCAATATTGAACGGGTACTGTCTAAAAAAATTTACTTAAAACAGAACCTAAAAATAAGTAACAGTACAATCTAGATGCATTCTATGATGCTCAGTGTTTTAGTGTGATAATTCAATGACCTTATTACGTGTTTATTTACTAGAGTAATTTATGTGTAATGGGTAGTTTCCGTTGCATAATTCTTGGCGCCTTGCTATTTATGTAGGTACTTGTCTAGCGGTGCAGTGCCAAATTCCTACCTTCGAGCGTGCCCGCATGGTTATTGAACGATGACCTAGGCTAAGAATATAGCTAGGTACCTATATTACTATATGTACTGTTTACTACACAGTACATAAAATCCATTTTATTGGCATAACTTCTCAATAGCATCTTTTATTGATGTGGGTCAGTTATAAGTCGGTTACTACGTAAATAGAACAGTAACCTTCTGTTTAGTATATCTATGTCATAAAATTTTATCAATCATTACAACAATACTCCTTTTATTAGAACGATAATGCATTATTCTTCAAGATTTTTTTAAAAAAGTACCTCATTTACACATAATAGCAATATGTTAGTATCACTAAAGTATAAATGATCTTTCGCAGGGAAACTGTACGACTACACGTTGGACTTCAACATATCGTTCTGCGTGTCAGGAAGTTTCCTCCTCCTCTCGGCGATCATGTGCTACCCAGTCAACAAGGTCAGCAACTGGGAGAAAGCCCGCCAAAACCAACGAGACGTAGAAAAATCAAATTTACTTACAAAGACCCAAAACATACAAACACGCTTGATTCAAAACACACAAACAAACGGGAACCAAAACATACAATCAAACATAAGCCAAAACAAACCAACAAACTTGCCAACCACCTTACAACCGAGTGGACAACCAAACGGTCAACCTAACGGACAAGCGAACAGACAGCCAAATGGACAAGCGAGCGCACCGAACAACACGCAACCAAGAGTTTAATGGCTAAAGTACAAGCTGAAGGACACATTGTTACGGACAAATTGGTGCCAAAAGAATTGTATTCAATAAAAGTGAAGTCAGTTTTCTAGCTGCCGGATGAGTGTATCAAACGATACGTAGCCGGCATTCAAATGCACCGTCTGGGGAACGATGAATGTACACTAATGCGCGGGATGAATCACTAATTGTGCCTCGGTATATTTTAGTACCAGCATTATTCCCGTATTCATGAATGACCTTATACGTAAGTGATTGCAATCACTGCTATTGTAACGGTTTTATCAATAATCTAGCGACATTCGTTCATGAATACGGAAATCTTCTTTTGTAAGACTTGGATTTTTTGACTACATTTTTTTAACAAAATGTAACTAGTTTTATGTTAGTTTTATACAGACAAATTTTGAGATATCAAGTTACATGTCATTTTAATTTTATTGTAATATAATATCTAATTAACTATCCTAAACATGTACCTCGAATACGAAATTATGAATTAGAAACATTCCCAATAGTAAATCTTTGACAAAACTGCAAGCTTTGAGAGGTTTGCAATGATTCGGTTAAGTCAGATTAATGCATTTATAGTAGGTTTAGAGGATTTAAAAGTACAAAGACTCGAAATATAAAGGTAGTTCACAGTTTTGTCGAAGTTAAGCCCCATATGATGGAAATCTGAAGCCAAAATGTACTTTAATTATAGTCTATTAGATACTATTGTGTGTGCCTAGATTATAATTACTTAAAAGTGGTGCATAATATAAGACTATTATAGAAGTAATTTGTTGTAATTAAATATTGCATATCAGTGTGCGAGATGAGTGATAACCAACACATGGGTTGAAATTTAGTAATGATTGTGCCTTACTGTGTGAAGTGACTCGTTTATTTTATAAATATTCGTTTGTACATTCATAGATAGTGCTCTTGTTATAACTATTAACTATTACAAGAGTTTTATTATAAATTGGGAATATTTCCTGATGTATTGCACATCACATGCAGTGATTATAGGACTTAATAAATATGTGTTACTAACATATTATGTAGAATAAGGACTATTACTGTGGCTGTGGTCTTGTAGCATATCTATTCTAAAATTGTGTAAATAAGAAATCATAGTCATTTGTTTTCGAATAATAAATCATTAGTTTCTACGAAAAAAAACAATCCTCCATAATACTTTACTTATAGGCAATCTTCAATAAGAGATTACCGTATTTTAAATTTATTCATAAGACGAAAAATAAATTGGTAGTTATCTAGTGTTTAAATTATTTTATATTCTAACAAGCTTTCTTCAAAATCGCCGCATCTACCTACTTAACTTACACGCAACTCTGAGAAATTCTTATTTTCAATCTGAATAGAATAAACATGATTCTTAAACGGCACTTCTGTTCCGTGATTGTAACTAATATACCTAAGTCTCCATTTTTAAAACTGCAGGGCCAAAATATGGCTACTCACTCGTTTATACGTTAATATATTTTTCTTATTATTGATGGTGCTTTGATATATTTTTTAATCTACCAAATTATGATACCTTTTTTATTTTATTTATGAGACTATTTTTGATTTAGTTTTATTTTTTATGGTGACTATGATTTTTTTGTTTTTAAGTATGTTAATCGATGCCACAGTGCCATATACTTAGTGTGAGGTAGGATTGTACCTACGTGCGTCTAGGCTAATTGTCTTGCCGCGAATCATGACAAATTGTCAAGAAAAATGCCTGCTTTGTGAAGAATGCATGTAAACATTTTCCTTGGCCCTTTAAAATATACGATATTTGCCAAATAGTCGTGTGACTTTTTATTGAATTAACCCACATTAAGGTGAGTTCAGACGTCTCTTTAATGATCAGCGTTAGATTAAAACATAATAACAAAACTTTTTTTTTTAATGTAACCTTTTTTGTGTCCCACTGCTAGGCAAAGGTCTCCCCCGTCTGACTCCAGACTTTAGCTCGTTTTTTTATATTTAACTCTCCGATGGTATGATAGTGCGAGCCATAGTGCGTCAGCACTATATTGCTATGCTACATAATTTATTGTATCGTAGTATGAACTCGCCTTTATATACCTACCTACAACCGAAAGAACGCCTTAATTCAATTTTAAAGCAAAAATAATAAACCACTGACAAAGTAAAAAATAATTAAAAAAAACTAGTATTACAGATACCATTCATAAAACAGGCATTGCACTTCTTGAGAATATTAAGGGTAACAAAAGGGTAAAACCTTCATGTGCTGATGTTCCCCAACAGACTGGTTTAGTGAGGTAAAAAACTTGTTCTGTTCTGCGGCACTATAAGTGTAACAGAATAATTGTACTCACTTTGCTGTCAATAAACTTAGCAAGATACGTAATAACGCGGGTTCGATTCCCGCTAGTGAAAAAATTCTGCAGTTGTTAATATTTCTACGGTTTGGTTTCTCTTATTTTAGAGATTAGACTCAGTCTTATAGCATTATGTTCCACTGTAATCTGTGGTATGTGTATCGGCCCTTAAACATAGCGAAGTATCATTTAGGGAAGGTCGGTAGGTTCACACAGCAATTTTGCATCGCATCGCAAATACCTGCGAAGTCGCATTCCATTTTGAAGACGTTTGAACTTCATTTAACTAGAATTTGCTCTGCGGGAACCACCGCTATGCGTCTCCGTTTTTTTCGGGAGCCCTTAGACCGTTTTCACATTATCCGACACTATCGGCGGCAAGTATCTGAAACATGCACCTCTCTATCACATCATCCGGTCCGATATCGGATTCGTAAGTTTCATACACTTTATTTGCCGCGGTATCGTATCGGATAATGTGAAAAAGTCCTTAGACGAGTGGACTTCGAAGTCTCGATATACACGGGCAACGCGCATGTCGCGTGGTGTGATAAGAGATAGCATCCCTTTGGAGTATAAAATTTACTTTTAAACTACACAATGAAACACATATTGGCGCAAAAGATGTTATATTTGCATTTTATTTACAAATCATAAACCTACGAGTTGGAGTTGGGTCCACGTCTGCGGCCGAATGTCTGTACAACATTCACGAATCTGAAATGAAACAATAAAATTTTTAGTTTGCGTTTCACCATTACAGAAAACATTATAGATATAGATCCTAAACTGATTAAAGTTTGATATTTTACTCATATATTTTAAAGCTATCTTGTAGTTTTCAAAATTAAAGCATTTTTCTTACCGTCTGTTGTACTGGATCCTACGCTTGGCACGTCCGGTCTTCTTCTTCTTCTTTTGCTGTTTCTCTACTTTGGGGGTCTGACCTTTGACCTTACCTGAAAGACAAATGTTTAATATTAGGACATTGCTGGCATTATAAAGAAGTATCTCCATACTACATATTTTAGTAGACTGATACATACAAGGAGTCAAAATTTTGGTAAAGAAAATAAAGTATGGAATAAACGTAAAATGTAATTTAGGGGCAATAGACACTTGTTGACATTTTACATATTATACATAGCAGGTTTTCATATAACTTTCCTACTACTTGCAATTAATTGCTCAAGTATATACTAGATTGATATCTTGTACATTAAACACTTCAGTACTATTCCACTGAATAAGTGTTTAAATCAAAATATTTTCATGGAGTTTACAAATAGCACAAATATTAAATAGATATCTAGATACTTAGTAAATACATGCATACAATCCACCATAACTACTGTCAACAAAAAATAATGTCAGGCAGCCCTATAAATCATATTTCAGTGTATTTATCCTGTGGTTTCCTTCAATTGATATTAAAAGAAAACTTCCGAATAAGGAAACAATAGGAGTTGATTTATTCCATCAATTTATACAAACATAACAGACTATCACTATCATCAAAAGCTAGTCACCCATAGTAGTCATCTAGTTCTAAGATTGATGCTATTTAGGATATTATAACATTGATTCAAATAAGAATAAGTTTCAAGTATGACTCACCGGCACGAGCCAAGGATCCGTGCACTTTACCACCGAGCAGTGGAACTGTGAGGTCAAGCTCGTATGATGACAGGTCAGATACCAGGCAAGCATCGTCTACTGGGGCACCGCAGAGCGACAGAGTCAACTCCTCAGCACCGACCTCGGCAAGGGTGCGGATGCGCTCCTAAAATCATAAATATCATTAATGTCCATCAGTCATCAATATGTGCCCACATAACATAACCTATAAAAAGCACTCCCTAATGTTTTGTTGTGGATTTTGCATAATTAACATGGTAAAAGTAATATAACTCATTATAGTAGAAAATTTAACAAGGAATAAAAGAAATCGAATGTAGTTTATACGATAAAATTTAAAAACACAGGTCTTGAATTGCTACTGAGTTTCAAGAGAGTAGAACTTGAGATTGTATGAATTATTTACCTTGATCTGGCCAATAGTCTCCTGGCCTTCAACGTCCAAGACGTGCGTCGACTGTCCTCTGATGTGCAGCTGCATTTTGAGGCTTCTGAAAGGTAAACGAAAAATGCAACGGCGTGGTCAGTTTCACATGATAACAATTTCAACGTGCTTGTGATAAGTTCATGTTCATTTCATTTACTATTGTTGATTTATACATATACTGACACTAAAAACCTTTTTGCGCCCGAAAAATATCACAAAACTAATTTTAAAACGCAATTTCGTGTAAAATACTAACCTTATCAGCCAAGTCTGACAAGCGAAAGAAACAAAGATGGTGGGCGGAAAAGGAAACAGAGTTTAATCGACTAAATTTATGAAGTGATAAACGCTAGGACATCACATTTTAGTGATTAATTCTTGTGTAATTTCAACCTCAGGAAATGAGCAAAGCATTAAAAATGTACTTACGTACCTAATGATTAGAAAACAATGGCTATATTTTATACTTTTATAATTTCTAAACTGGTTCTAAAAAGGCACCCACATGTGCCTCTGGCGTCAGTTGGTTTAGTCGATTTTTGTCATGGTAATCTTGGTGAACTATGATGAAATCCTGCTGATTGTTGCTTCATTAAATACGGAACGGATCAAACATTCGTCTTCATTACTCTAAACTCTTCAATTCTTCATCATCTCTAGTACGTCTGTGCTCTTCATCCTCTAGGAGTTTCATCCTTTGGAGTTGGACTGAAAATGTTCATTCATTCCGACGTAAATGTGCGTAGTAACTAAATAATAAAAGTGGGATGTACGTGTATGCTCTGTGCACCAGGATAGTGTGTATTCATTTTACAATTTAAGTTTGTATTTATATTTTTTTGGTTTAGTTATATTTCTACAAATCAATGGTAGGTAATAATTAGTAATAAACTATTTACGTCTTACGTGTAAAACTATGATTTCTAAACGTTGGTAAACAGTCTGTCCACCCTAAAGCTCGTGATTGGCTGTCTGAAAAAAGCGGCTGACTGTGCCGTGTGATCTGTCCAATTTCGATGTGATTTCTTTTGAGGGAAAATGGTTAAATAAAATAGCTGCGACGAAATTTACCACCACCTTGTTAATTCTTTATCATGCTGTCGAGGCTTCTCAGTCAGATTCTGTTAATATTAGTGCATTTGGTTGTGAATATACTTGTTGCTGTTCAAAATGTTTATTCCCGAATTCGGATTAAAAAGTGCATATTACTTCAAGATGAGGTGACGAAAAGTGATATCAGAGTTATATTAGAAAATGTGCCACGAGTTACCAAGAAACTTAAACACTTGGTGATTTTGACGGACACTGATCACCATTCTCTGAGTGACTTGTCTCGCATGGTTATATGGAGCCTCGTAGCCGGGATTTCATACGTTAGCTTCTACGATATAACTGGTAATTGCATACATTTACTTCAACTCATTTTATGCATCTCATGAATGTCTTTTGCATCTTATTCAATTCAATTATATTATGTTTATACATGTTAGTACCTAAAAACCTATTAAAGATTTTAATCAATTGTTAGAAAAATTGACGAACGAATCCTTTATGTTGCCATAATAGTCATCACTGTTTAGTACATAAAGTTGCTGATGTTTCATATTAAATGCTACTATTGCCTCATCTCAACCATTTAGATAAGAATATTGCATTGACATTAGATATCTTCAACTAATCCAGTCTGCTTTACATATAAATGTTTGTTTGATTTCAGGGAAATTGAAAGAAGATGAAGAGAAATTATTTCTTGAAGTGGAACGTAATAAAAAGGGTGTGCCAGGCTGCATAAAATGGTACAAGAAGCCAGATTTGAATGGCTATACAAATGGAATGCAAGCACACACAGTGTACATAAATATATTTACTAGTGAGGATGGACGGCCGACCATAGCACAATGTATACGTCGGATAGCTAAGGATGAAGTAGTATGTAGTAGAGAATCTAGTGAATATACAGCAAAAGAGTTAGACAGTGCTCTAACACTAATGTACCCTTCCATTCCTGACCCAGACTTAGTGTTATATACTGGTCCACTCTGTTGTACTCAGGGGTTACTGCCGTGGCAAATAAGACTCACAGAGTTCATACAGCTTTCAGTTGACCATAGTGTAAATATTAACAATTATGTAGGTGCTTTGTATAGGTACAACAAATGTGATCAAAGATTTGGTAAGTGAGGTTGGGATAAGTCTTTAAACATAGGCCTAAGTGTAAAGTTCATTGTAATGTTGCTGGTATTTATAATAAGCAATGCTTCAGCTAAACCGCAAGGCAGTTAGGCTAAAGCGGGTAAATAGACATACCTTACAATTTCTATGTAAGCCATTTCCCTTTCCAGTGAGTCACATATGGACATTTCTATGCTTTTACTATTGTGTTGTAAAGGCAAGACAGTAGTTGATAACACAAAAATTCTGTATAATTATGAATGTATCATAAACATTTTCATAGTTGAACTATTTTGTTTAATATTAGGACAGCAGTATTATAATACTTGTGGTTATCATAAATGATATCCTTTTATTTATTTCTTGTTTAAATATAAATTTTGTTCTTTATTTTATGTAAATACTGCAACATACAAATAAAGACTGCTAGGGCGTAAACAAATAAAATGTAGTTTTACTTTGACCTATGAACTGTCTCAAGGTTAACAATTATTTCCATGTAGCACATGTTATGATAAGAATGTTGACATTGTCTATTTGCCCGCTTATACCCTAATTACTAGTCTGTTAGCTAAAATACTTATTCTAAATGACCACACTGGTAATATCTAAGGTGTTCACCATCAAATGTATGTGTATATAGGTGCTTTATATAAGTTTATAATAAACCATCAGAGAATTATAAAAGTCAATATCCAAGGCCTATGAATTACTGAAATGTAGATTTCATGAAGTGATTGGTGAAAAATGCTATCTAAATATGTTATCTTAAACCAGTTTTAATACAATACTGAAGCAATAAGCAACCTTTATAGAAATTGTTGAATATTAACTTATTTATAATGATTAAAGTATAAAAGTATATAAACTTGATCAACTTCTAGTTTTATTTACATCCTGTTTGATAAGCTGTATTATTTATTTGATGAGTCAATATAATTATCATTGATGTCACATGTTAAATAATTAGGATTATTTAAATTGACAAGGCATACGAAATATTAACCTAGCTAAACTGGGAACCAGGGTTTATGAAACTTCATTAACAGTAATTATTACAGTTAACATAGATTCATTATATTGTTACCTAGGGTGTGATAAAACTCATTGGCCTCAATTATCTAAACACATGGAACGAAAAGCGTCATGCAACGCTGGACAAGGTTGGCTTAAAACAATGAATTGTATCAAATTTTAATCAGTCCTGCATTGTAAATAAACCAAAGTAGGTACTCAATAGCTAATAAAATTGATGCTAAAATTATCCCAAAATGTGATAAAAGATCACAATAGGACTGAAAGTGTGATAAGTAAGAGATAAGTATTTCATGACCAGAAAATAAAACAATTGTTTGCAATTAAGTAGGTATTTTATTAAAATATTACGCGATAATAGTGCACACCAAAATACTATACACAAGGACTAATATTTACATCTGTTGCACGCACTACTGATTGCTCCCACCTGCAAGAGAAAAATAATAATAATATATCACAGCCTTAGCTTTCTTGATGTCAGAAATGCATGTATCAGTAACAAAAACTATCGTTATCTATATTTGAACAGCGATAAGAGGCGGATGCTCTGGACGTAACTTCCCAAATTGAATAAAATTTAAACTTATCGAATTACGAGATAAACATTATGTAAGTAGAGAATCATCGTTATTTCGTGACATAGGTCATGAATATTTTTTTGTTGTAATTAAATCTTAAAAATGTCAAATAGATAAATTAATTGGTAGGTAAAATATACAATACCGAATATATATAAGTCAAATTATTTACGTTTGATGCGTCGATAATTGGAATAGTTCCAGTGGAAATACGATGGCTCTACAAACATTATTCATGATTATATAATGAAAAAACAACATTTCTGACATCATCCTATTTTCCATATACATACAATGTTAGTATATTGGGCTCGAGGTAGGCGTATTTTTAGTTACAATTACACTAGTATTTGTATTTACATATCATACACTTAGTATTAGTGGCAGAATATAATTAATTATGTTGCTCTTAATTTGGATAAGGTTAGCTACAATGATGTATTAGGGCGATTCACATTTCATGAATAAACAATATTTATTCGGAATTTTCATAGCCTATCAAATTAATTACTTTGTAAGTAGACTGGTAATGTAGGTTGAGTTTCCTATGAATCACCCTAATATGTATGTTTGCACAAACAATATTTTTGTTTCTAAGTTGAACACACAGAAGATAGATAAAAGTACAACCTGTTGGATCAGTAACCTGATGTTCACCGGCGATGTCGGGAGTGGCTGCCGCTGCGTGATCGGCGCCGGTCGTAGTCCCTAGACCGTTCATACCTATCGTACTTGTCGTAGTCTCTGCCCGACCTGTCGTATGACCTGTCCCGCTTCGAGCTGTCCCTGTCGTAAGAGCGCTTGTCTCGTCTGCGAGCGCGCTCTTCCGACCGATCCCGCGATACCCTCTTGCGTCCCGAACGCGATTCGTAACTGATTGAACGCGACCGCTTCGTACGTTTCCTAGGACGATCCTCCTCGGAATCGTCCCTGTGCTTATCTTTGTGTCTATCATAGTCCCTACTCCTAGTTGATTTGTGTTTATCGTAGTAGTCATCCTTCTTCTTTGACCTAGTTTTGTCAGATCGCTCATACTCTTCGTAGTATTTTGATTTGGAATAGCTTCTGTCACCGGATTTGTGAGCCTTTTCTTTTCTATGTTTATCCTTCTTAGATTTTCGGCGGGAGCCACTTGAACTTGAGCCCCGACGTTTTCGTTTCTTAGATTTTGTTTCGGCTACGGCGTCATGTTCTGTCTCTGAAGATGATTCGCTCTGACTGGACGAGGAATCATCCTCAGAGTCACTAGTAGAGGGCGAAGTGTCCTTGTGATGGTGGTTGGCTTTACTCGACTGCTTGGCGTGAGGACTCGGAGTGCGATCCCTTTTACTTGACTTCCTGGCTTTTTCCTCAAGAATCGTATCTAACTTCCTAGCTACATCAGGCTTTTCTGATTTGTGGTTACTTCGCTTATCCTTAGAGGGACGACGTTCTGGTAACTTATCCGGGGTTTCACTATCCACCGGCGGTGGCGTTGCGGACGATCCTGAAACAAGTATCATGTTTTCAACCAAATTCCGAAAGGAGTCCTTAATACTTTCGGTTTTTTAACAGATGAAGTAGTGTGTACTCACGAGAACGTCGGGGCCGATCTGGAGTGACGTTGACAGGCGTAGTAGACTCATCATTCGCTTCCCTCGCCTCGGCTCGCCTTACTTCTGCTTCGATTTCCCGCGTCGTGCGTTCGAAGTCTAACCGTTTGCGTTTTATGATATCCTGTTTGAAATGAAAAAAATAATTATAAACCTTCATGGAATCAGCTGTTTATATGGAAGTCAGTTGCATACGTTACTTAAATCATACAATAAATATGTACGATAAATTGAAAAGCGAAGTTAAATGTCAATAGAATCCTGCTTTTAATTACTTAACGAAAAATAAACAAAGTTTGCAAACCAACTGACATACTTAACAATTGGTATGCATAAGTAATACCGAATTTAAATAGTAATCACACATGATATTCTTTGTACCTACAAGAGAATTATGTAACAAGCCAAGTTTCAATAAATTAGTAATTTCAATGTCTTTGGTGGTAAAGGAACAATTACATACAGCGGACTATGACGGGTGCTACTTGGACTTCTATTAGAAGGCAGTAAGATGGATTTTTGATCATTTTATTGCCATCATATTATTATAAAATTGGTATTTTTACCTGCAGCTGTTGATCCGTCAGGTCATTCTGCTCGTCTTCGTCGCTGTCGTCGCTGCTGCTCTCGTACGCGCCCAGCCCTGCACACACACACGCACAACATACATAACGTGGTACACACACATACAAGGCGTGACGTATCAACCCGGACGTAAACACAGAATGCATTAGACCATTTGCATAGTCCATTGGAATTATATTGGTTTGTTGTTTACCGTTCGGATAGAGTCAAGGATTGCTTAAATTAAATGAACTAACACTGAACAGTACTAACACGTAAACTCGTAAGAAATTTTGTGTACATTTTATGCAAATACAAACACAACACCATTTTTACACACTTTACTTCCATAAAATAATTTTACATAAATGTTTATGCTTATATAACATCTATAATAAATTCAGTACATCTCTTACCAATTATCCACTAAACACACTGTATTTATACACTGTAGATACATGATATAGCCTTATAGGCTAAATCTAAGTTAAAAATATGATGCTGGGCTGAAATGAGAAACTCATGTAACATACATGGCGGTTTACAATATATTTATTACTCACAATATTGATAGCTTTTCTTTAGATTTAAGAGAAAAACCACCATTTATGTTTTGTAAGCCTAAATATCTGGCAAACTTATGTATTTACGTATAACTTACTAATTGGATGGTATCAAAGTACTAAGTACAAAGTAATAAGAAAGTTTCTGGGTTTGTGGCGTCAACGTAAGTTTGCGAGGTATTTGTGCAAGCTGGTCATTAGGAATACAACTCACCGAGACCACTGGCGATAGCGGCCAGTGCCTTCGACTTGCTCGCCTTCATGGCGTTGACACGAGACGCTTATATATAAATAAAACCAACATTAATCAACACCAAATGTATTCAATTGGTTATTCAACTGGCAACATCTGAAATAAGACTTTATTAGCGATGAAATATGACACAGTTTGCACACAGTTCTTAGAGTTTATACATAAGGCAGTCCCAATGTGAGACGATGAATATCACAGTGTATAATATCACAGTTAGAGTCAGTACGCGAAATTTTCTCGTTGTACAAAGTAACGTCTTGGCAGAGGCGGTCGGGCCGTTTGAAACTTAGGTGGAAGGAAATACCTTGAAGGGTGGTATATCGTGCCAATTCTTCCTGGCTCACCATTTGGATCTCCTGGTCCGTCACCTCAAGGAGTATTTCTGTGAGAGAGCGGCGAACGGCAAGCATCTGACAAAAGATTAAGGTAACTGAGCATCTACATGCAATGTATTTAGGTAGTGACAACTTTTACTCTTAACAACTTTAAAGAACTTTTGGAGAACCACCACAGTATCATATTAATTATTTGAAATTTCTGTAAAGTTTTGAGGCACATAGAAAACGTTTAGTTAATAGTTTTAAAAATTAAGGGCCAAATCTTACATTTAACGTAACTACAAGTTATATTTACAAGTGCAATAAATGCTTAAGTGTTTTCAATATCTTTGTACCTAACACCTATACATAAAACTTTCTAACATAATATGCCATCATGCCTGTATCCCCGAAGGGTTAGGCAGAGGTGTATCAATGTACACCTAAAGTTTGCCGGTATTTTTTAATCCCATGTAATAGGGGGCGAGCCTATTGCCACTAACCGGGCACAAATCCAAACTCCGACCTGCTACTGAGAATTTCATAGAAAAACCCAATAACACCTTGGTCGCCTTGGAAATCGAACCCAAGACCTCTAGCGTAGCAGTCGCGCTTAGAAACACTAGGTTAACGAGGCACTTTTTCAATCTCTCTGTTTAATATAATTGGTAAACAGGGTAGAATTATGATATCACCTAGACGGATAGTACCCTAAATACTGAACAATGAGTCTCAAATAAATTGTTTCTACTACATTTGAGTCTGTCATGTCTCACCACTTCCTGCATGATCTCCTCTCGACTCCTCTTGTGCGGCGGCGGCTCCTCGCGCTCCTCCTTCACGACCGGCACGACTTCCACTGCCTCCGCTTTCACGGGACTGGCCACTGGCGCGGGATTCTCGGCTTCTTCGCCTTCCGAATCCGATTCCTGAGAGAAGTAGTAAGTTAATACGAAAGTATAAAGGTTAGAATTGTTTCATGCCAACTCGAGGAAAAGTACCTTCCGAAGATAGCAAGTTCTACTGAACGGACACTACTTTTACAGCCTTATTGACAGGGTTATCCAAAAAGGTTATAACTCACAATCTCACATACAGTAAGTTATAAACTTTCGTATTTAATTAGAATATTATTAGGTTGGCCATGAAGCCAAGCAACCAGGTCTTGTAAGATTGTGCAAAATGAGAAAAAAATTGCCAATTGTTGGTAAGCACAAAATTTCAGTTAAGTCTAGTGATACTGAGTATCTTAGAAAGATAAGAGTTGGCCGTCATAGGTATTATTAATTCATCAACGAAACCAAGCATTAACAATAGATAATTAATTGATGCGACAGGGAAAACGCGGTCACTGTAAATACCAGTTATTATTACCATGTGAAATGTGTATCGAATTGCGACCTATATCAATGTCATTAATTATCCTAGGATAAATAATTCAGGAAGTGTTGGCAGAATATGCTGTATGCCAGCCAAGTTCCCAGTTGGTATGTTCTAATTTAACAATAATCGAAGTTTATACAGCGCGCGTGTCCATAACAAAAATGTTGTTTTAAAGAGAGGGGTGTTTTAAGTGAAAGTTTCGGTATGCTTTTAAACGAAAGGACCGAAAGCGATGCGGTTTGTTTTGTGTGTTTGAATGCTGACGAGATCGAGTCTTTTATCTATAATTAATGAAGGTCTGTTTAAATTTTGAAAGCTATTAGCATTTTATTAAAATTAAGCGGGAGTTCCTTGATTTTTTTTGGCAGTAATAATAACAAAGACTTAAACCGTGTGAGAATATACTAACAAATTTGCTCTTAGGAGGCAAGACAGGCTGTCCTCCCGCCTCGGCTTTCATTCTCTCCAATTCCAGCTCTTCCAGTCTCTTCTTTTCCTTCTCGGCTTCTTCTCGCGCCTTCTTTTCTTGCTCCCGTTCTATTGCTTTCTGCTTTTCACGCTCCATTTTCTCTAATCCTGCAGGAATTAAAAATAAGGTTAATGTAATAAATTCTGTCACATCTCGAGGATTCTATGCTATATAACAGAAATGTAAAAAGGAAGAAATAGTGGCTTATGCAAGTGCGAGTTTAATAAAGGTTCTCAAAAATAAAAAAAGAGTCATTATAGATTCACGGACGTATCTGTGCTTTATATGGTAACCACTTTGATCAAGGCCTATGCAAGTAGAGCTACTAGGTCAAGGCCTGTAGAAATCAATATTATTGAATTATGCGGCTTAACTTCTTCCTACAAACTATAATTGTAAATTGACCTAATCATACCTTCTCTTATCCAGGCCGGTAATTGTCGCCGTTTGGCCGCGTCAATGGTCTGGGAAGAGATAGCGGTTGGCATCACTATGGGCTCAATCACTGGCGGTATCGCGGGAGGTTTGTCCCTGAAACATTACAAAATACGAAATTATTTTTCAAGAATACATAGCAATTTCATAAGGTTGGTCGGGTGACATGTCGTTACGATCGTACGCGACCAGAAGGGAACAAAATAGTTTACTCACCAATGCATCTACTCTACATAAGTGTTAAGGTAGCTACTTTGTATGCATATTCGTGAATAAGCTATCTATATAATATATGGAAATGACATTCGCAAGTTTTATGGTTGTCATCCTTCTACACCATAAAATGGTCGCGAAGGTCCTGCGTAGCCTATTTTGTCACGCATCCTTAAGGAACGGAAAGGGAAGATGAATTCGTAAACAGATTTAAAAACATTTAGTTTTATCTGCTAACATTTAAACTGTACATAATACAATTCTTTGTACTTATACAGCTAAAATGATATGCCTTATAGCATGCTGTCATATAATTCGAGACCATTGACCTTGAACTAACCATACCATGTTTAGAAACAATACATTAAATTGAGATCTTTTGTTAGCTTAGTTTGTGACGTTTCGAGGCGTGCTTAGCTTACGTTGCAAGGTTAAATGCTGTTTTTGTTACATCCGTAGGCATTATGTAACGATCGTGTGACGGCAAAAATGGAATAATCTTTAGCCGATATTGATTCTGGAATTTTTCAGCTCTTTTATTAGTCATCATTGAGCTGTTTGTTGGTTCGGTGTGTACTTTAATACCATGCCTAGTTGTTTTCTATAGCATGTTACCTTGGCCCGCTTGAAAAATCGATATTGCATTAAATTTTCAGTACTTCACGTCCATGCCTTTCCCCTATTTTCTAATTAATCTTTGAGCATTCGATTTCTTTAAAACACAGACGTAGCACCAAACAAGTAAAGTATTTTTTTGTGCTACTTTTGTGAACGAAGAATTGAGACCAAATTGACAATTAGATTATTAGTTTTTCTTTTCAAGTCGATGGGACAAGGTTTCATATGTCTAGAGAAGCGGGCAGATTATCGTCATTGAAGTGTTTATCCTTGAACTCTTAAACCATAAGTAGTCAACTAAGCTTCATTATTCTTACCTCTGCGATCTAGAAGTTCGAACAGGTTTATGTTCTCTGTTTTTGCTCTTGGAGCGTCGATCTCTGCTGGAGCTGCCGCTTCTGCTGTTGGCTGACTCCACTTGAGGAGCCGTCCAGTAGCCATGCTGGAAAGTAGGCGCTGGCGTGCCGGTTGTGTATCTGTAGTGAAAATAAAGTATTTTAGTAAAATTACAGTATTTGTACAAGCGCTGCAGTTTTATTTACTGGTCAAAAATAAAGCATATAGATAGTCTCCAATGTTTAATATGTCAGTTTGTATTTGCGTTAGGGTTGGTATGGTTTTGGAAAAGACTGACTGTAGTTTACAAATGAGTATGACAAAACCATAAGGGTCACCAGCAAGAGTAATAGAATATGAATTTGGAAGATTAGAAAGACATGGGACTAACACTTGAGTGAAATTTACTGTACATTGACATTGCCATATATGTAGAAAAAATTCTTATTTAATTAAATGATGTTACTGGGTTCTGCTTACCATGTTAAGCAACATAGGTGTGTGATAACATACATAACTTGAAAATAAAGCATTCAAATATTAAAAGTTGATTTTATTGTTAGCATTCTATTGAATGTAACCAGTTGCTATAATAGCAAAGTTTAATGTACCAAGTCGACGAGGTGATTATAAAATGTCAAGGCAATAAGCAAGCTGTATTTTTTAATATACTTTTCCATTATTATCACTGCCAAACTATAAAAGAAGATGAAAAAATGAAACAGAATGATGAAGTAATGAACATTTATCACAACCACATCAATTTTCAGTCAACCATAAACCATAATAGACTTCAGCTTTTGTTAATTAAATAACATGATTATTAATTGAAAATTATGTTTATGTTTTAGATATGAAATAATATATACAAGAAATTTAAAAACACCATTCACAGTTTCAAACAATCATTATACAGTCTGCATTCATTATGAAACTTTCACATTCTTTTTGAATCCAGTATGTATGTTAATTAAAACATGGAAGCTAACAAATGCATAAAACATTATATTTTGAATTGTAGAACTATGCAATAGGTGGCCTAAAGAGCAAAATCTGATGTTATTAATGCTGTTGTAGATGTGTAAACAAATGATTCCTATTTAATATATTGTATTTTTGAGTACAAACTTAGGGAGATGAGAGAAAATAGGAGTCATACCCCAAAAATGATGATGATGACAGACTATAAGATTGAGAGAATTGAGTGTTGTTATAAGCAGAACAAGTGTCAATTTCACCCTTTTTTCTATAATATTTACTTTCTGAATAAATAAACTAATTATTACAGTAGACCAGTAAAGACATTTGTATAATCTATGCATATAGGTGACATGTTTCAATTCTTTATAGTAAGTGTTATTGTAACTAGAATTTA
Organism: Autographa gamma; assembly: GCA_905146925.1. Taxonomy (NCBI): domain Eukaryota; kingdom Metazoa; phylum Arthropoda; class Insecta; order Lepidoptera; family Noctuidae; genus Autographa; species Autographa gamma. The sequence goes on from LR989858.1 coordinate 8,952,097, forward strand.
TTTAGAATATGATAACTAGACTATTTGTCTTCCATGCGACCATAACTGAATGTTTCTTTGTAATCTGAGCTTCACTGAGTAAGTCTCTATAATAGTATAATACAACCTTGAACTATAACAGCTGCTTTACTCATCTAATAATCTATTTCCAGCTAAACCTATTTTTGATCACGGCCCACCCTTTTCCCTGAATTCATTTATGAAGGCCAATATAACTGATACTGAATAAATATTTTTCTCATTCAAACTTGAATACAATTGGGACAGTTGACAAAACATCGAACAACATTGTCAAATACTGTATACAATGTTGAAAGCAAAGAAGTAACTCATAAATATAAAGTTACGATAAGAAGAGGAACTGGGTAAGGTACCTAATTAAATCTGGATATATCACCTATAGAAAGGGAGTGTTCACTAGTAAATGCAGTCCCAGGCCAGGTCTATTTAATATAATGCAATATTTTATCAATTTATTCTAGGGAAAACAATATAACAAATTCAGCCATATAAAACTTAACTTATTTTGATGATGCCATCTTTTATATCACTGAGCTACTGGTAATCAAGTAAGATAACAATTTTTAGGTCAAGTAATTACAAGGAAATACACAATGTCTCAAACAGTGTTCCAGTTATGGTGTACCTAACCATAAAACGTGAATACTGTATAGGCAACATTGTTGAAAGCAAACAGCTGTTCCTAAAAGATCTTGGATGTAATAGCTTTATTTTCAATTATTGTTTAGAAATTTTAAACCATAGGCAGTAAACAATGCTATACATGGCTTTTCTGTTGATAAAACCAACATAGGTAGAGTTTATTAACATTACATATTTTTAATCTGAAAAAAGTTGAAGATAAATAGATGTCAATAACTATTCAGATGTCTTAATCTGGCACATGTTTAGTTTAAAACCACCATATACATATAGGATAATGATCCCCAAAAGGTATATGAAAATGATGTCCGCAGTTTTAAATGATGTGTCACGTAAAACTGTAAGTTGCTGTAATAAGATTATATCTTACCCTGGCATTGGTGCTGCTGAGTCCGGTGGTACATTATACCCATCTATCATGGGAGGCATGCCAATAGCAGGATCTGGTGGGATCTTGGAGTCTCCAGGCCCTGACCCAGACCATCCCCAACCTAGTAAGTGGAAGATTATGTAAAGTATATATTCTTGATAGTATGGGCAATGATATCATGACTAGATATTATGTTCACATCTATTTAACAGCTTTTCTCTTAGAGATAAGCATGCTGAGCTGCACTTATTCTGAATATCTTTACTGACTCTCTAAAGTCATCTAGAAACTTTAAGAAATTGAAAAGAGAGGCTTTTATCATTTTAGTAAGACAAAACTAGCTTGTTAGCCTTGCCCATTTTCAAATAAGAGGTATTCTTCTTTATCTTTACCACTGCCACTTTTAAGTTGAATGTGATAATTTTTACTAATATGTCTGGAGATCTTATAAATCCATATTTTGAGTAAGAAATGCGATAATCCTCGTAACTTATTGGTGAAATTCTTTACACTATATTACCGGTACCTATACTTTAAGTCCATGTAGTAAAAATAATACATTCGGCAAAAATCAATGCACTTTATTAAATATCTTTGCACTTAAAATTTATTATTGACACGAAAATTACGATAGTATTCTTACCCCATTGGTTCCAGGACCCGCCCCACGAGTTTGTCGCTGCATTCCACTCGGCGCCGGGCGGTCCTTCCGTATTATTTTCCGGATTTTCAACCTCCATCGGCGCTTCGCCCTCTTCGTCAACCTTTAGAGAAGGCGGCGGCGGCGCCGTAACAATCGCCGCCGCTTCCTTCATAGCAATCCATTGTTGAGCTAAAGCAGCCCAGTCAACCTGACTAGAATCAATATTTTGGTATGCAGTAGGATTCAATGCCCACTGCGTGGGATACGCAGTATTTGCGGCATCCTTGCCGGAATACATGATCGTAAAATACGTAAATTTACACAGTAACAGATAATGTTTTTAGGCCTTCACATCACTAGAAACACTAATCACTACATTCATCCATGTTTTAATGCCTTTGAGTAACTATTTTAATTAAACTACAAAACCAATTCAGCTTCATCTGTCTTCCTTCAGCAAATCAGCACATTTTATAATAGACTAAATATTTTGTTTTTTCTTTTCTAGACCGTTGTCGTCGGTTGTTTATGGTTTATGTTTTATGGCAACATTTTATCCAGATAGTTTGAAAAGTATTTATCTTATTATACCATTAATGCTAATAATTGTTTATATCTTGTTCTAACTTAAAAGTGTCTGAAATCAATATGATTATATTTTTCTTTGATTTCCTTTCCTGTTCAATTTGAATAAAGTTAAATGTTGTCTGTTGATGGTACAGTGAACAGCAGTGTAAATTGTTACGATTGTGTCTAATAGATGGCGCTAGCTTAGAGCTAGCTTTAGTTCAGCTACTACGCACTAGATAGAGCAATAAGCGAAAGATATTTTATTTCCGTAGATTTACAGGAAAAAAGGGAATTACGCTTTTTGTTTCTTTTTCTATAGTCGACATAGATGACAGACATATAGGGTAAGTAGATTTCTAATTACTGAGCATCTACTTATTTTATTTTAATGTATTGCAAAACAATATTTTCGTTAGTACTATATAGCTAGTCAGCAACACCTCGGTTGGCCAAATCTGGATCAATTTTGCAATTATAATCTACTTTCAACATATTTGTTTTCTGTATTCAGTATTAGTAGGTACATCGTAGGTAAACTAGGGCAACTAATATTAAGGTTTTAAAAATAATAATCGTTAAGACATATTTAAAATTAATTTATTATTCGTTATTGATATTTATACATTTACAAACATTCGCAAACATCGATCACATAGGCATACGGAATCACTTACACAATTTGTCCACAAACTTACATAAAATTAAATTTAGACGGCGAACTCTCATCGCACTCGAAATGTGCTGACGCGTGTCTGGCGCACACTTCTACAGTAATTCAATCACTTACATAACGCAAGTCTTTGTATTTGTCACTAAATTAACTTAATGCTAATAAAGGTTCCTCCGCATCATGTTTGTGGCTCACAAACTTTGAGTTTGTCTTTTTCCATTGCTCTTTTTTGTTTAACATTTTCTGCTTTGTCGCCGCCAGCTTTGATTTGGCTTTCGATATTTTTGGCGCGCTTGTGGTCGTAGTTTTGTCTATGCTTTCTAGTGTTTCAATGATGTTCTTCGGTTTGAAGACTACTCTCCTCGTTTCCTCGCTTATTTCGTCCATTGTTGCGTTTTTGTTAGCATAGACTACGACAAAATGTGAGTAGGCGGAATTTGAGGGCGTGTTGATGTCGGCGAAATCTCTAAAGTTGGCGAATTGGTCCTGATTGTAGTTTGGCCTTGGGTTTGCTATGTATCCGAGTTCGTACGAGGGTCTACCGTGACCGTTGTTGTAGTACGAATTGTATCCATCACCGTATTCATCGTCATCGTTTTGTGCTAAGAATGTTCCTCCTCTGATAATTCCAAAGTTTCCGGAGCCAAGCAAACTGGAGCTTGCTTCGACGAGCGGCGCTGCGGTGGGGCTGCTTTGTTTAGCGAAGTTGTCTGAATTTCGGTATCCGCCAAACAGAGGATAGTTTAGCAGTGATCTGTATGAGTTGGGTCTTTGGCTGTAAGCTGCTTCTTGGTTATTGAAGCCGAGTCTGAAGTTGTTGTTTTGTTGTCGTGGTTCGAAGAGGTTGGCGAAGGAGGGGAAGAATGTCTGCGAGCCGCCGACTAGCTCTATGGAGTGGTCGGTCTGGTCGTCCGTGGCCGCTGCCTCAGGCTCGTGGTAGTGCTGCGCGAGGCCGGCAGGGGGCGCCACCGCCTCTGATATGATTTCTGATGATTCAGCCTGAAGGTCCTTTGTGTCATCTGAAACAGACAAACATATATGTATTGGAATGTGTAATAAATAGGTAATTCATTCTTCAGGCAAAATAAGTTCTTGTTCTTAGTAAACATCAGCTTTTGAATTATCGTGCTTAATAAACAATAAGGAACAGAAGTTAAATAGCAGACAACGCTAGTTATCACATACTCAGGTAGTTTTGAATATGTAAATTATGTGTCTGTTGAAAAAACGTTTGACGTTGAAAAGTTGCATGAATGTACATTGTGTACAAGTGATTGCTAATCACTACTATGACGTATTAATAAAGAAATCCGCTGCCTTATAGAGCGAGTAACATGGTTCCTGTTTGAATAAATTTAATTATGTACTGAATAATTTGTAACGCTTGTCGTTTAGATTGTAAAATGGAGTGATATAAATACAATCAATGTTTTTTTGACAAGCCGGATTTAATTCTTATTAAATGTTACGGTTAAATTAAAATAGTAGCCTACCGGTTACCCGGATTTGTATATTTTTTATTAAATCGATAGTAATTTGGAAAAAGAACGAGATAAATGTTAATAAACTATTTCCCAACACCGGAGTACGGCGTAACCCAAAAAGGAGAGTCATTTTTTTATGAATAATTACTAAAGAAAAACTGGTACCAGTCTCTCTGTTATTGCTTTATAGGGAGATTTTAAGTTTACAATAAAGCTAAATAATGTAGACCTAATCGTAGACAACCCGCACAGAGCAAGCGTGGTGATCAATGCTCATGCCTTCTCTATATGGGAAGAGGCCTGTGCCCAGCAGTGGGACGTTAATAGGCTGGAATTAATCGTAGACAAAAAGTAGTAAACAACAAACATATAAAAAATATTTCCTACTGCGCTACAATAACTACCAACATAACATGACAAAAATAAATTACAACTCATTCCAAGTTCATTTCGTGTTATTGACTATGTATGAGAGAAATTCACAACCGTAACAGCATTGACACATTGTTTAACAATATGCCAGTAAAAGTGCTCATTGCGACAGATCTAATACACGTAGTAATGTGCCCGTATAAAGTATTACGAAATGAGTTTGAACAAAAATACTGTAAGCATTTAGGTGGTTAGATATAATTTTAGCTTGTAATAATGCTCGAGTAACTATATACCTATGTAAAATAACTTATGTACTTTAGACTAGCAATAATAATAATAATATCCTGGGACATCTCACACACGGTTGTCTGATCCCAAGCTAAGCAGAGCTTGTGTTATGGTAACCAGACAACTGATAAACATACTTATATTGTTCTAAATACATACATATTATAGATAAGTTACACCCAGACGCAGAACAAATGATCGTGCTCATCACACAAACATTTGACCTGAGTGGGAATCGAACCCACGACCTCCGGTATAGCAGTCAGGATCACTAACCACTAGACCAACAGGCCCGCCAATGTTTTAAACACTACCAATATGTATTACTTTTTTTAAATTTTCGAAATATCGAACTCTACGAATTGCTTTCAATAATCATGTATTTCTAATGTTCTAAACAAAAGACGGTGTTTATTTACGAGTTCCATTTGGAGTACCAGTAGTAAATATTCCTACTAGTTGTACACTGCTTTTTTATTGTGGCCCGATGTCTTTATAGCTATTCTATTATTCGGGTCGGAGACAAATCCAACTAATCAACGAGCTTAAAAATTGGTGCACCCTATCTTGAGTTATAAATAGTGTAATTAACCCTATTTTATCTACATCTATGAAATATATTTAGAAACCCTCATAAAGTAAAGATCCGCGTCATAAATAGAAACAAGTCTAAAAGCAATCTTCTTACACTTAGATGTAAACTTAATGCTGTACGTCATACCAGTAAAATGATCGTGGGTAAAAGCGATAGGTTATGTATGGAAATATATTCCTCGAGTAGTGTTGCAATAATTTGCTGTTAATGGCAACTCTTGGTGTCTAGTTACGTGTCATTACGTCGCATTGATGCGGTTAGTGGTCTACCGTGTATAGCGAGTGTTCCGCTCTTGTTTAGTTGTACGTGAGGTAGTTAAGAAATAAGCTTTTATAAGGTATAGTGTGGTGGCGAAATTGAACTACTACTACAAAGAAATAAAAAAAAATCAAAAATGATCTTATCAGGGCAACGTAAAGTAAGATGATTATAAAAAAAATACGTAACATAAACATACACATCCAGAAAGCAAGGTGGCAACGTAATATGCTAACTTAAAGGTTAGAAGAAAGAACTAGAGAAATACAAAATAATTAAAACTAAATGTAAAAATAAATCGCAGTATAAAACATAATTTTTATTTTCTTTAACCCAAATACGTTAAAAAGCTCTAGCTAGTCTAGATAGTCGCTAATTAACAGCCAGCTTAAGAAGCGGTGCAATGACTTGTATATAAACATGATTGTTTCCCTTAAAAGGCAGCATCAGTACGAGCCATATATAGAGCTGACATTCATTAGAACAGGTTGTCTATTGTCTTCCGTCTACATCTGTCTGTTCCTGCATTTTTTTAAGAATTGTAAGCTTTCCATAGTTCATTAGAGATTATGGTTAAGAGCATTGAATTGGTGATCTTTTACCGACAAAACAGGTGTTACAGTGACATTGCTTAACCTATATCTGAATATATCTTTTTGAGATGAGAATGACATGAGAAAGTCTCTTAATTAAAATATAATGGCTCTGAGAAAATGAGGTAAAGCTGTACGATTTTTTTTGACTTAGTGGGATACCTATTGGCAATAGCTCCAGAGAAAAATGATAACAAAACAGAAATAGCCAAAATTCTTGATCATAAGACAGTTCCACCCATTAAAAGCCCGGTATTTTTAGACTATACTACTAAAAAGCAAGTATAAAATTCTAGCTTTATTTGTCTTTTCTAGCGTAGAGAGTATCGTTAAATATGCAAACGTAGTAAACACAACACTATTATTTTCCTTATGTAACTCTTGTTTACCGTTTGAGTATAATCTTATAATCTGCTTAAATAATACTACACGTGGTACAATGTAATATCAATGAGCTTATTACAATAACTTGCTCTTCATATCAAGATTAACGTCAACGGATTAACGTCAAGTTATATGCGCCGATGTATCGCGTTGCGTAAGAACGTTCTCTACTGGATAGAAAATTCATTTGTTTATTTTTAACAGTAATAAAAAGTATTGGAATTTTGGGAAAAATATTATAACTTGCATGTATCTTGGTCACGGGCAAACTAAACAAACAAACAGGTGTCAAAAAGTCGGATCCTAAAATCTAAAAAAAACCGCGAAGTAGTTTTATTTAAATGTCTACATACAGGGGGTAGGCAGATACCACTTCTTTCCACCTGCTACGATACTTACATACTTGTTTCGCTTCGTCCACTTTCATTATTCCCTGCATACATGCTCGTCGGTTTAGGGTACTCTTGACCTGCCCTCTTTTCAATGTCTAACATTCTTTCTCATGTAGATACAGGAAGGTATATTTAGAACCCACGCCTCAACGCAGCACCTCAAGCCATTTGGGTACGCTTTCTTTTAGAAACTGCTTTGTACTGTACCGAACCTCAAATGTGTCCAATACAAGCTATTAAGTATAATAGGATTATAATGTTATTATAACCGTGTTGTAATTGCCATTATCATCCGGTTACGTCTGGTTACGTGTCGCCATGTTGTGGTTTGTGTTATTGTTGCCATCGTAAATCATACGGGACGCTGTGACACAATTTGTAGGCAACTTTATATGCAATATGATCAACAAAAAAGTTGCTCGCGGAAGACTATTTTGTTTTTATTGACTATAGATTGTTGTAGTTGTTGAATATCTAATTTCAGTTAAAGATTAAGCTGCCTGCTTGTTATCTAGACTGGCTAGAGACAATGAACCGTGGCATAAACAAAAGGAGGTCTATGCCCAGCAGTGGATTATACAGGGCTGAAGATGGTGATGATATAGTTTATTATTTACCTTATCGACCAACCCCTGCAGAAGAGAGATTTCTACAAGCATTGCAATTGCATTTATCCTGCTCCTGACATCTCCTTGTAAGAATATTATGAATTATATTCGTAGTTACTTGATTTTAAACAACCCGTATTTCTGCAACCAAATTATTTCAAAGTGTTTCTAATTATTTATTTTGAGCTTAAACTGCCCTATTGCGGGACAAAGGACTCCTTTTGTTTATGTCACTCTTTTCTGTCTCATGCCATATATAGCAAGCTACAGTAAAAAACTCAACTCTATTTTCTTTTAGCATATAATCAGAAGGTGGTTTAAAACCAACAGTGAGTGAAAACGGAGCTATTATGTCACACGCAGGCACCGACCGGCGACCGTTTGTGGTTTGCGGTGCTCGCCTCGTATTTCCTACCTAAAAACGATGTCTGGAGTTCCAAATTGAAATCGTAGATTGGTACCGTTAATATGTTCTTGGAATTTGATTTTGATTTGAGAATGTAATTGTGTAAGTGTCTCAGTTACGAAATCAAAATGTGAAATTGAGTTAACCAGTAAGACAAACAAAAGTTTACAAAAGCAAGGGCATACAAAAATAGACCACCGCTAGGAAATTTATTTTACGAATTATAAAACAAAGGTTAGTTAATGTTACAGGTTGATCAGAAAATGGAGATAAGATATGATAAAAATAATAAGGTAATCAAATGCTATTGGACATTCAAACTAAAACTTTACTAAAACAGACGTGAAAGCAAATAATAAAAAAAATATCAGAAAGGCTTAGCAGAGTATTTCGTGTACTATTCATATTCCGATTACATCTGTTACGCTGACTTGAAAATAATGCTACAATTTGTAAAACAAATAAAAACTCAGTAATCTCTAAAGTCAATTAAGGTTTGATTGAAGCCACTTTACGTCAGCTGTTTGCATCACAGCATTTAACATTATTACGTATTATTAATAATCGTCAATTATGCCAGTGACCCCTAACCCGGCCCAGAATACGTGTTCCAAAAACAAACATTTTGAAGGAACTTTACACAGTTTTGCAAGAGTCACAGGTCATAGAGAAAGTTCAGGTAGAGTTGTACCAACTTAGTAAGTTAGTTTGAAATAGTGACAACGTGACAACACTAATTGAAGTAAATTATGGCGGTGACATAACACGCGGGGATTGGAACTAGTTCGAAGTTCAAAAGGTACATGAATAGTTATCGCTTTTACTTAAAGCGTTTTATTGGCTCATGAATAGCTTTAAAAGAGATTTTGCAATATTTAATATTTTCATGTATTGATTTAGGGTTTGTTAGTAAAAGTTTTCGTTCATTAGAATATAATTATGTAAGTATGTATGATTATTTCTTAAATTTTATACATCAAACATACACACATAAATATTTATGTTTGTATCAAAATAATAGTTTGTCCCACTTTTTGTGAGGAACTTTGTTTTTACAAAATACCAAGTGGGAGCAATACGGAAAAAATATGGCCCTACAACTCTTTTGATAGATATAATAAAACAAAATTATGATTGTTATTACATATAAATATATTTTTATAGTTTTATTGCGATATAAAGGTTGTAGAAATCAAATATTACCTCAGCAGAGAAACGAAAGTGCGTTTTCAAACGTTTAACGGATTTCCTAATTCAAACCATTGTTCGGTAAAATAACTGTTTTATAGTTTATTCAATGTTAAATATTGTACTTGGACCGTTAAATGTATTTAGATGAAAAATGCGTTAATGGCTTGTTCTGTGGAAGTACATTTAATCCAATGGGGCAGATCGGAATAATTCCAAAATTCAAGGTTTCTATCCAATGTTCCCTTGAAATAAAGTTTGCATTTTCTAAGCTTTATCTATGATAATACTATTCAAGAGAAAGCAAGAACTTGACCAAAAACGTTGAGATTGACCGCGTTAACCAGTAACCTTAGCTGCTCGGTATAATGATATGTATCTCTATTGCTATGACATAACTATGTTAGACTTGTTTGTAATCATCTTATTAACAGTTTATCTTGTCAGCTCTATGATGTTCTTTAAATGCTGAACGATAAATGATGTGTGGAACAATTAGTTGACGTAACTTGTTGTTTGGTATTTGTATTAAGTATGTAGTGAGCTTACTTTCGACTTCTAGATATTTTTAGGTATTAAATGTTAAGCAGGAAAGGTTTGAGAAGTTAAGTTTTCGTGAATTTCCACAAAACCATTTGTAGGCAATTCTGATGATTTTTCTTTTCATTAAGCCTAGATAGGCGCAACTTGTAGCCAAATCAATTGCTTTTTTCATAAATTATGACGGTTCATAAATAACTAATGATAATTGCCAACTATTCAACCTAGAAGTAGCTCAGGAATGTACCGAAAAGTGTCAAACATTTTGTAGATTTATATCTATAATACTAAATGGAATGTGGGCTGCAATGTCCAACGACTTAACCTAAGATTTTGAAGTACAGTAATTCTGAATATTTAATCTAAATATTTCGTACTTTGTATAGAGTAATCAATCTTCAATTCATACTTATTCATCCTTTAACACCAATCTGTCAATTAGATTGACAGTATAAATCAATAATGTGATTTTAACAATACATAATTTGAAGTACCTCTCTAATATTGACAGACGGTTCATTTGATTTGACTATGCTTCATTTCAAATGACATTAAGCACATTCATACATTTAATAATATGTAGATACAGTTATGGGCTAGAGTTAATAGAATAGAATAAAAAAAACTTAGCTAAAGTTTTCCAAAAAGTCGTGGTGGCCTAGCGGTTCAATGGACGGTTTTGTATGCACGAGGATACAGGTTCGAACCCGGGCAATTACCAATGTAACTTTTCAAAAGTTATATGTACTTTCTTAATTATTCTAAGACACTTCTGACAAACGGTGAAGGAAAACATCATGAGGAAACCTGGATTCCAAAATTTGGGATCTGAAATCGCCAACCCGCAGAGAGCAAGCGTGGTGATCAATGCTAGTGCCTTCTCTATATGGGAAGAGGCCTGTGTCCAGCAGTGGGACGTTTATAGGCTGGATTATTATTATTATTATAAAGTTTTCTAGATCTTGGGTTAAAAAAATGACAATAACAAATCGTTCTTTAAAAAAAACAATCGTACAAGTTTAGATACAATAAGAACTGGCTGGCAAGCTCTGGTAGTGTCACTTAGGTACTAGATATTTTGTGTCTAAAATGTTTGAGAAGCTGAAATCTAAACAAACAAGCTTTTGTATTGTAATACCTATTTAACAAGTGAGATGTGTTGATCGCGTAACGATTGTAGTAGCGTAAGAGCTTCCAATTACGACATTGCCTTTATGTATGTAAGTCTTAAGCTTTTTATATCTAGTTTAAATAATGATACGTCTAGTGTTATTTTTGCTGTTGATTAGATGTAACAATATTTAATGACAAGGTATCGGATAAAAAAAGTTGAATCTTATTCTTCTAATTTGCATGTTGTTTTGAATCGCTGGAAATATGAAAAAATAATTAGGAGCCTTGTTTTGGCTGCTTGGCATAAATCTAACTTTTTTAACCGACTTATTAAAAAAGGTAGAGTTTCTCAATTCGGATGTTTGTATTTTTTTATCGTTGACGAGACCTTTCTTCAAGATCTTTTCATCAGCTAGCAGAGTACGACAAAATTTGTGTTAGAATAGTATTATTCTAACACAAATTTTGTCGTACTCTTACTAACTCAATGAATAAATGCAAACATTAATTGATTGATGAAATCACGCATAAAGTACTGAATCAATACCAGTCATTTGATCTCGGGCCATTCACAGTCATGATTTGACCTCACGCGTCCAAATAATATAGTGACCGTAAAATAAACTATTACTAAACGTATAATCAACTACGTACATATTAATTTGTGGTACTAACGGTGATTTTTATTTAGTACAAAGGTCATTATGCCTTTGACCGGCTTAGTCATATTAGGTGGAATCTCCCAATGAGAGCTAATCGTTTGTGCACGACATGAGCCCAAATATTTGGATCATTGCTATTTGGACAGTGTTTTGGGGTCAAAGCCTAGCAAATTACAGCTAACCTAAAGATAAAAGGTCCAATCCACAAATCAACTCTTTGGACATTGATAACCTACTGTCAAGGAAAGGTAAATAAGATCGCGAGTACAGCCTTCAATTTTTATACAGAAATTACACCTCTGTATCTAATTGTCAACGTAGGCACTTTTAAGTAGAGGTAAGATAAGATTTGCGAGAACACCAAGGGATGGACATTTTATAATGAGTTATTTTAATTAAAATGGATTGCATGTATACTGGTTAAAATATATTAAAGAAAGAGAACCTTCTTCTAAATTGCCCAAGATCTCGCATGTTTTACAGTAACTGTCCAAATCAAAAATTTAAATCACTTTGAGCAATATTTTATTTTCTCATGCAATACCTTTAGATATTATTACTGTAAGGTAAAGGGTAATTATTTAGGGCAGAATGATTTAATTGCCCAGATTTGTACTTACACGAATAAATAAATGTGTAACATCAGGTTACAACACTAGTACCTACAAATTACTGAGTTGCCAGTGTAGCAAGTAAATTATTTGCAACACTTCCATTCTCTGGTTAAGTTTGTATTGTGCGTAAAACCTTCATACGATGCACAAGCTTAATTAAATTCACACACCTTGTCATAACGTTTGTTAAGACAGGCCGTTCTTAAATTAAATTCAAAAACATTATACCTACTTAGTTGCTTTGTTTTTCTCTAAAGAGGTTTGATACTTGCATTCGATCTGTTTTATGAGTTTTGTTTTTTGTTTGTATTTTAGGCCAGTATATAATGCTTTTGTTTAAAAAAACAGCATTTTTGATACACTCTAAATAAAAACGAGAAAATACGCTATCGATTACCTGATTTAATTAACTGTAAGACGACATTGCACATACCAATTCAAGGTATGTAGAAAACTATGTGTAAAGAATTAAATTAGCATTTACTATTAAATGAATCATTGACATTATTTTTACATTTCCGCATTTATGATTACCATATGATTGTAATAAATAGTTAAAATGGCCAGATTATGGTAGAGTAATGTTGCGGAATTTCTATAATTCTCGTATAACGACTTCCCTTTGCAAATGAAATTACAATGGCATGTTTTCCTCACGGCTGAGGTAAGCAAATTGCTTGTACTTACATTGAAATTTCCGTCACTTATCTAATGGCATCTTTGATCAATATGTCTTGTGGTAAATGAATATTTATGTTGCTTATTATAGAGGAAAATTTGCTTAGAAATGTAATTTGTCTCGGGATATTATGTTGACAGGTAATTTTAGTTTTAGTCTCCTTATTGTCTATACCTCAACTCCTCAATACAAAATTGTTTTGCTTGACTTGGTATAAATAATCATTTAGTTCATTGCAATCATGTATTATAAGTACAATACTCAACGTAAAACATACATGCATTATAACAATTACATTAATTAGCAAAAAAACGCTTTTGAAATTCGCATCGCAACCGTACTTAAGGTCTTAAGACATAAATCACGTCTGTCGCCGCACATCACTGTATATTACTCAATGCATCTGTACTCATCTGTACGAGCTTCGTTACAACAAATGGAGCGTGACATCGATTTAGTATGCACACGCGTACACCAGTTATGTGACAAATGACAACACTACGCGGGAATATGTGAGTTTACGTAAAGCGCGGGTAAACCGAGATACAGGCTGTTTTTTATGGTAACTAATCTCTATTTACATCGGAATTATAATGCTAAACGTTTTGCATTTGATAGCCCAATTTTGAAAAAGGTTATGTGACAAATGACAACACTACGCGGGAAAATTTGAGTTTATGTAAAGCGTGGGTAATACAACATACAGGCTGATTTTTTATGGTCGCTAATCTCTGAAACTATCAATCGGATTTATAATACCAAACTTTATACATTTGACAGCCGAATTGTCGAGGAAGGTTATGATTATCAGTTATGTGACAAATTTAAATTACGCGAGAAAACAAGAGTTTACGTAAAAATGACGCACATGCGGTTTTTTTCGTTGCGTTTTATAAGGCCTCGGTATTTTAAACGCTGTAGAATTTTGGGTGGCCTGTAATTCTTTTTAATTATGGATAATTGAAATGCATGTTATAGTCATAAAGGGCAAATAGTTTATGGCCACAGTGAAAGACTTAATTTAAAGAGAATGTAGCTAAGTAGAATAAGGAAATAAACACAAAAAAATACAAGATTACTGAGAGGTCATTTGCATTAAAGTATATAAACTTCTTATAATTAAGGTGGCCATGTGTTGTTCATTGACTATAACTATTTATAATGAAAGGCTACCTATCTAATTTATGGCTAACATACGATTTATTGTTTCCGCATGTAACTGACAAATGTTACATTTTGCTACCGTTAAAAAACAAAATGATTTATGCTTTTGTTATAGATCGCCAACGGAATTATATGAGCTTACTATATTATTATTATAATTATAGATAAAACATTCAGGCTCATGTATTATTTTACGTAAATTGCAACTAATGTTGAAATATATGCACGTAGACGCATTTACGTAGGTGTGAGACTTGTTGTTTTGTGATGTGACCCTCTGGTTTAAGAGATAAGTGACAGTTTGCTAAGACTATGTGTAACCTCTTTATGTGTCTTTCAAAACCAAACTAGTCCCAGTGATAGAGAATAAGATAGACGGATAAAAACATCTCTGAAACATATATGGCTGTGGTAATTGGCTTTCATACATCATAATATGTAATGAGAATGGAGACAAAGGCATATTGCATTTCCAAAAATTATTAATACATTTTATTTTACCCAACTTCGTGACCCTCTCGTTTTTTCGGCTCCCTTGATCTTGCCTTAATGATACATAATATACATGTGCAACCACATAATAGACACATATCACTCTAAATACAGTGTGGGTATAAAATCATCACGACACTTCAATGTCGTACCGTATCTAACATAAAGAAACACGGAACCAAAACGTTTACTGACGCACAATAACGTGTTACGATCATACATTAAAAGCTCATAGACAATTAATCTTAAACCAGAAAGACAATTTCTTTCCTGTTGCATTTGTAACGTAAACAAAGACTGTAAAAAATAAAACAAAAAAACAAACGGTAATCTTCAAATTTCGAACAATAATTATTCATCTACTGGCAGTCTGAAACAATAAAAACTTTTTTTCCAGCCAGTAAATAAACAATAATTTTGTTATAAATTATAAAGCTTTTGCAAAATTTTATGATTGTATAGTTCGACGTGAATCATTGCATGAGAACTTTTGTATTGTAGGCCAAGAAGCACTAATATCAGGATAAATTGAATGTTAGATTGATTCAAAATTTTAATCGAGGTATGTGCCTTCATCTTTAAGAAGATTAGTGGTATTTTCTAATACATTAATTTCAAGGATAATAAAGTTAAACCTAGCTTTACTTATTTAAAAAATCTATTAACGTAATTCAGATTATCATTTCTGGATGAATGAACTTTCTAAGGATCTGGCAAATATTTGTTTCACACAGCGAATCAATTCTTAAATAACACAGCGCCAAAATTATATATTCTAAAAGAAAAAATCTGTTCCTTGCAACGGGCTTTCTTTTGTAGGTCATTCGCTGATGAGTTAGTGAATCGTAGCGCTCGGTTTTTTCCGCGTACACGCAGTACATGCGACTTTTTTCCTTACATAACTCTGTGGTAACGTGCGTTTACAACTTTACTATGTCATTACTATCATGACAGCGTTTTGTTTGTCGATTAGTGACGCGTATGTTGCGTGCGATTCGCGGATGTTATTGTTTGATGATTAACGCAAAGAAAGTGGTATTTAGGTGAGTTTTTTAACGGTTTAGAAGTAAGAGGATTTTTGTGATTGTTAATCGATTAACTTGTTAGGCTTTTTTATATAATCATTAACAGAAATAATATTATTAGATATTATAAATCATTGTTCGGTAGAGGTTTTGATTTTGGCACAAAATGGAAACCAATTTTTACGGGTACATTATGGTTTTCTGTTGAAAATTAACCATAATTCCTTTTACGTATCCACATCAACGGAATTTGTACTTATTATGTTAAACGATGCGTGTCTACATACATATTTACATGATATGATTAATGATTGCAAAATCGTGCAAAATTTTATGCTCCTTACTTAAACTGTAGGCTTACTGATTTATCTAATGGAATAACAATGCGGCTAACGATGTCGATAATATTGACTGTTGAGTACATTATCCCATCACTAGTATTAGAGAGGTCCACGCTCAAGGATGCATGGCTAGAACAAAATTTATTGTGTCGCACTATTGAACGTGACTGCAAAATAATAGTGTTTATGTTCTGTGTGGTAGCATGTCTTAAACCATTTGAGTGGAACTTAAATATATGATGGGATGTACAACTTTGCATGGAGTCACGATTTAGTATTCGCTTCCCAAATTCTAGGTCTCATTGATAGGTTGTATGCGCTTTTGAGATAATCTCTGTGTCAATTAAATTCAAAAGCCATAGTGGATGGTTGAATGTTAGTTTAATTTATATATTGGTATACTAAGCTTTTTGAAGTTGATGGTAATTAACTCGATGTAATACTTAAAATTATTCTTAGTCGCTGTAAAAATTGCTATAATAAATCTAATAGGTAGTACAAAGTCACATTTTTTATAATAGTCTTTAATATCCTCATTAAATTGTCTTAAGCTGAAGCCGGTATTTTGTCGTTCGTAAAATTCATGTAGGAGATCTATACATATTACATTAAATTGAAGCGACCATCATGAGCATCTAAATTCCCTTTCCTAATATCTCAACAGGAACTTCACAAGTAGCACAGTTGCAATATCAAAAACATGTCGACAGGATTAAATCATCCTCAGATGCAGTCACGACTCCATTCAGAAATTTCGAAAGCCTGAAAGATGATACAATATCCCAAGTACTTAAACACAAAGGTAGAAAGTATAAAGCACCTCGTTGGAACTAAGCTCACTTCCCTATGATGCAATGTAAATAATTGATCTCATTTGTCAAATCATTAAGTCGTGTTCAACTAAATGGTGATAATGATTTTTGTAAGCACACAATGATATCAAAGTTGTGAAGAGTGAAGAACCATAAGTGTTTTGTTAATGTTACGTAGGCGTTAGAAGTCGTGAGTTTGATACGTTTGTCAATGAGGTTGAGAAAGAGAGAATTAGGCTAGTGATAGTTGTGAAAATATGGGTTAGAATTGTGACATGTGTGTGATGATTGATATTTCATTGTTTGAGTCAAAGTCCATTTGTCAAACTGTCCACATAAGTTTCAATCCATTCATCATTGCTTTATTGGTTAACCACGTCAACACAAAAAATACTTGTTTATTAATAGATGCTTCATTAGTAACGTAAAATATAACGAACGTAAAAAATATATTAGAAGTCTATATTCATTATCAAAATTATTTGAATTAGTTAACTCTGATACTTCTGTTTATTTTGTTCTGTGTTAAGTAAATGAAAAAAAGGGTATCTCAATTTACAGTTAAAAAAAAAACGAATTTTGCTCCATAAAATATTTAGTTTCGTTCATCTATTTACCATTTAGGTCGAATTCTCACATTCCGATACCTAAACGATTTCGATCAACGCCGAAATCTTCCTACTTTTATGGCAACTCAAGTGCCTACTTACGTAAGGTATCAATAGAAAGGTGCTCTTTATGGGTCATTCAAGTTACCCTTTTACGTATATTTCATACAGGCATGAGAAGACGAATATTTATTATGGAGGCGTGTCAGAACAAAATTGATGTCTAATTGTTGTTCGTTACAAAAACAATACTCGATTCGAAGTTTTGGTGTTGTAATAAATGCATTATCTTCAGGTGTATGAATTAAGGCTATAATTATTTATTGAATATACCGCAGCCTATTCTGGGATGTGTAATAAATGACCAAATAGCCTGAGTAGTCTCTACGTGGGTGTAATAATGGTTCCGAATATATCGTCTTACCAGAAATGGTTGGCCCTTTGCGAAATATTAATTTGCGAAAATGTTTTTGCATTTACGTACTTCAAAATATTCATGAATGTCCATAATAAAACTTAACATTGCGATTTGGATAGGTGTTAAAACTGTATAATATAAAAATCATTAAGATAGATCTATAATTAAAACATTAGTAAGGAAATTAGATGTTACGAAAACATTAACTACGTTAATGATCTTGACTGCAAGGCTAATGCGTTTGATACGACGTAACATGCGATTATTGAGTAGAAATGATGTCTAAAAGTTGTAAACAAAATAAAAAGAAACATCTTTTTGTTTTGTTTACAACTGTTGGAAAATAACGGAACGGATTAATTTTATCTTTAGATGTCACTTTTGAATTTTTTTGGCATTCATGCTCGAATGAGTGGTAATTATCTTGTGTTTCATGTTTGGGTGTCTCTCAGGGCAGCGTTTTAGGCTCAGCTCTACTGTATATGTAACATTAGGACTTCACATCATATAACATTCAATATGTAGATTTTAGTAACTCATTGATCTTTATTTATCTATTCTTATAAGAAACTTGAGACAATTCATATCCTTGCCGCCTGCTTTATATACAGAAAATTGTAACAGATTTTATGTATTATTCATATTCATTGATTATACGTTCACAAACCATTCATAATCGTTTACCTATATCCTGTTCATTAAGAAAGTGAGGTCAAATCAAATATGTCTTCTAATCTTTAAATTGACTATCAGATAAAATCATTACATGACACAATGACAAGTGTCAATTTGCTAGAAGATCAGACTTAAAAAATGAAAGCGTGTCATTAAGACTTGTCACGCCGTTTGATAAAGTAATTAAATTACAAGTTTTTTTTTTCTAATTGGCTCATGTAACTACCGATTGGGTGCCGAGCAAGCGTAGCTGTCAAGACGACTTTGTCTCGACATTTCCGACTGGAAGATTTGAAAGGTTTGACAGTTTACTGGTTGTTGACCACAGATGTGATATACGTCACTGATTACCAGTCGAAATTAATAATCTCTGTGGTTTCTCTACTACGGATAGAATATTGCAAAACCACCATTCTAATCAAGTGGTAGCTGATAAAAATATGTCATGGATTAGAGGCTCTGGTTGTAGAAATGTGGACAACGAATGTAAATATGTCTTCGTCGTATTTTTATGTACGTGAAAAATAATTTACACAACGACTTGAATAATAAACTGTGAATGTTACTTGTGTCTGAAATATGTTGAAAGACAATTTATAAATTAGAATATTAAGGTTATCTGTTCGTGAAGTATATATATATCAATTTAATAGCCTAGTTATAATTTCAATTACACCATTTACAGTCTTTTGTATAGTCAAGGCTGGTATTGTAAACGATACTTTTACTTGATCATTCCTGTCATATTTAAATGGTAACCAAATTAATTTACCCTTATTTCCTTGGGCATATAACTCATAAGCGAGAAACGACTCGAAAGAGTGAGTTACGGGTACTTTGGCCCGTAATCGACTAAACCCACATGCCGTAAAATTTTCTGCTGGCGTACTACAGAAACGGTTGTTCCAAGAAACCGCACATAATTTACCCCATAATCAACTCACATAAATCGTAGGAGGCATGTGTATGTGTATCTACCGCATACGTTCCTTACATAAGCCGAAACTACACGAAACGACATAAGTTGAAGTCATGCAGCTACGATTATGACATCGATTTTATGCGTTGATCGATTGCTTAGAGGCCGGATGTTTGGTGTCATTACAACTCAAGGCTTATAATGTTTGTAAACATAAAACTATCAAGTAAATATCGAAGTAAAAACTGTGCTAAAAGAGAAAACTTTGAATTCTTACGAGTACCTCATAGATAGGTTTAAAATTTCCGAATGGCACTTGAAAATCTGATTTGATTTGACTCCTTAGAAAGATGCCAATAACAATAGATTACATTTAGTAAATGCATATACCGATATATATGTCATGTATAGTTGCAAAAATAAAGCAGAAATCATGACAATGCATACCATAATAAAGATCTGCAAAATTTTCAAGGTGGGGTTTCAACAATCTAAATGCATAGTACAAACTAAGATTGTAAACAGTACGCGTAAATTCAAACACTAATTACAATTATTACAATGAGCAATAATACGTGTGGTAATGCTTAGAATAATTAAAATTACACGTAAATTAATATTTCGTTAGCTATTAACATACGACCTTAGTGCTGAACCAATAATAACAACCTTCAAGTATACAGTACTTACATTCCCTGTTTTATTGTTGCATAATTTGAATGCATAGGAATTGAAATAAGTCGTTGATATAAGATTCCTATTTTTCAAGAAATAAATTACAGAAATTTACGATATGCGCAAGATGGCAGGAGCTGGATGCGAGAAGCCGAGGATAGAACTAAGTGGCGTGCAATTGGAGAGGCCTATGTCCAGCAGTGTGCTATTATTGGCTGATGATGATGATGATGATGAATAAACTTAATGGGGCCCCATAATTTATCACCAATTATTTAATTAGTGACTTGAATTTATACGCCAATTAATTTAGAAAGGTTGTATTGACACTTAATTGTACATAAAGACGCTTCTATTACATGTCATGATCCAAGACAAAAGTGAAGGTAAAATACTGTTTACATTTTCTGGCCTCCAACATAAGGGTGTGTACACATCTACAAAAGAACGCAAACCTCGTGGATTACACAAACATTGCTTCTAATTACGTTATGTAAGAACACGTGGATACTTGAAGAGTATCTATGAGGTCATTAGCCCTTTGATTATACCCGTAAGGATCTATTGTTACATCTTTGACATCACCACTTTCCAAGTCAACGATAAAATTAAGGCTTCAGGCGATGATCATGTAATATCGGGCAATTAGATAAGTCACTTGAAAGGTACTGGCGCCTTGTAGATACACGTGTATGTTACGGAAGATTTATGTCAGTGTGATTTAGTTATCTTGCGACTGCTTTAAATTGATGATCGGAATTTCTTGCAAAAATCTGTGCATTACTCGTACCAGCATTGAATGAAAAGCATCCTGGTTGTTTTCATCGGTGGAATTCCAAAGGAATACCTTACTTGGCCTATTTGCTTTCAAAGTCCGCTGAAGCAGTTAAAGGTTGCTATCAGAATAACTGCAGTAGACCACTTCACAAATATACCATATACTATTTTATTGACCTGATTGAACAGGGTGACAAATACTCTACTGATAGAGAAAGTCCAGGACCGCCACAAGTCAAAAGAGGACGCCAATTACGAGACAAGCATTCATTCTGCTTACATAATTTATCATTGCCTTCTATCAGGTGGGTATATAATGGTATAGTCGTCTCTTGTTTTGAAGCTCATTACTACAGCTCAATGATTATGCACGTACCCTTAAGTACCAGTGCCATAACATTATGGTGTCACGTAACGAAGGTATTTAAGTACCTCTCTATCGGCACCGGTAGCTTCATCTTAAGCCTCTCACGGAAGTAAACATAGGAAGCGAACGTCCCACGTTTTTCTATTAATTATTGAGATTCCGACAATTGTGGCGTAGGTTGAATTGTTTTAGTTTTTGGTGTGATACTCTTTTTGTGGACGTAAACTCTTTTCTTCTAAATTAGTAAAATAGTGAACTATGCATGACCAATTGATAATATCAAAAACGGATAAAGTTTGAATAGGACAATTTGGAATAGGACAAAACAATAAACAGACTCGTTCACAGGGACTGAAAGATGGACATGGGACGTATGAAAACGTAGTAATGCGTTTAGGCCCAGTAACTAAGCGGAACTTAGCTAATAATGATCTAACTTAAGCATTAAAACCTACACAACAAACATTGATCTAGATTAAAAGCTCAAAGCAGTTTAGTTCCGGATCTCCAAAACCAACATGAAATTGAGCAATCCAAATTACATAACACCCAAAAACCATTGAACTTCCAATAAAAAATCCTAATATTATAAACAATAATTTCCTCAGATTGTTCCGCATATTCTGATTATGACATCAACCACAAAACGGTATTAATATAATGTGGCTATTAGGAGGTAAGATGTTATAATGTTGATGGGGTAATGTTGGGTTGTCGCCGCAGAATGAAAGTGTAAACTGCGCTTGTAATATTTGGTATTCTGGTATCGTGCTGGTGCGCGGCAGTTTGGACAGCTATTTGAATGTTATTACAACTCTTACATGCTATTTATTTTTAAATACAGTAACGTGTGTAAATTGTGTCTTGTTTATTTATTTAATGAAGAATAAATAAAAAGTGTTTGATTTCCTAAGAAATTTTTGCAAGTAGACTCTACAGCTCTTTGTGTTGTGTTTTTTACGTTTCCAAAGTAAAAGAGTAAACATTTAATTTATACAGAAAATGGACAAAAAGTTCAGATGCAAATGAAAGAATTAAGTAAACCTTTCTTTAGTTGGAATGATCTCAAGCTGCGATGAAAAAGGATCTTAAAACTTGTCTTATATCCGGTCACGTAACAGCGAATTCTTGAATTTCGCATATCGATATGAATCACGGACGGGAAAAGTTTCACTTTCATAAACTATATTACTACAAAAATTACATTGGTTTTTGTGGTTCGGCTAAAGGCTTTTTATGGGACTGGAAGTAATGGTTTTATATAAAGAGGAAATTGTATAAATGAAACGGCAAAAACAGTGCGAAACATTTGCAGTCAAACTTGGATGTTTTTTCTGAAGCGTTATGAAATTCAAATTGAATATATTCGTAGGCTTATTGGGTAAGAGGATACCATAAACACTATTTAGTCTCCGTTCATTTGATTTGATTTCCATTTATACAACCTATGTCACATCCTGTCAAAAGAAACAAACATGGCATTTTGTAAAATATCAAATTGTATTTTATTATTCGGTCCGTTATGTATGTTGCTAAACATACTGTCGAAAATATTAAACAATATTTATGGCTGTACAAAAGCGTACACATTTCACTTCCTAAAGCATTTATCAAAAGAAACCATCCATCAATTAATGTCAAAGATATTCTGGTTAACAAGTTATGCTTCATGTGTTACAATGTTTCTTCCTCAAAGGATTTCAGAAGTGTTGTATTAAAAAAAGGTTAGTGATGCGAATCTGCTGTCGAAAGTTTTCCGGCGTTATCGATATAACTGTTTAATTACCTCTGGTGTTAAAAAAGTCGACATAAGATAAGTGGTATACATAAGTCAGTCTAGAATTTGTTCAACCGTTACTCAACTAATTAATAACCACAACGATACCAGGTATATTATAGTACATTTAAGACATGTTAATCTTAAACCAATGTTCGCTGTTTCAACAGAAAAAGACAAAAAAAAAAACTATAAATAAACAAGTTCACTGGTTCAGTGGGTGAGTCTGCGATCAGTGAATCTTTAGTGTCATTTCGAAAGATTATGTTAATTGGTCTGATAGCGATGATATAACGAACAATATGTTATGTGGGCTAATGAGGTCTTTGACGTTCGTAACCCGATGACCGTCATTCGTGGGAGGTCGGCGATCTTCGGCATTCTTCGGAAATTGTTGGCTAATGTATCGATGGAATGATGAATAATTATGTCTCCTTACTATTGAGTCGTCAAAAGCAATTTGTATAAGAGACATTAAATATTAAACGGGCATACATGGGCGAGTAATTTCGAGGATTATAATGATATAAAATTAAGTTATAAAATCGTGCTTATAAAAAAAATCTACCAAATACAACTGAGTAGGATTTCTTTTCGTGAAATAAACGTATTGATCAGAATATATATTACTGATGGTGTAATTTAAATGAAATATGTCGTTTATAATCAACAAAGGTATCTGCGTCCTTATACCTCGCGACATTTACATAGTGTGCCTTGAATACCACTCAGTATTATATCACCCGTTACACAATGGAGCTTTCTCCTCCGTATCTCTTCATTTAATTTATTGAGTTAGTTGGACGCTAGCTTATTGTTAATCAGGAGTGTGTTGTAAGTTTGTAGACTATTAACACCTCATAAATGAGTAGTCGAAAAATCTTTAACTTTATTGTGCAAAATGTCGCATAGCTTTAGGTTTCGTCCAAAAATTGTCCTCTCTTTCTTTGCTATAAAAACAAAGAATATATAGAAAATAGCTACTAAGCTAAGATGCAACTACCATAAATAGCAGTTCAAAAAAACACTTGTGCTTCATACCAAATAACTGATTAAAAATTGCACTGTGATTTATGGCAATTGAAATTATTATCGTAAGATTTGATGTATATGGGTACTATTCAGAATATTATCTATTTAACCAATCAGAGAAATCAATAGGCATTCTTATAAGTTCAAAGAGCGAGTGCGTGAGTTTATCTCAATCAGTACTTCCGGACAGAGGTTGCAAACGCAATGACGGGTCACGTTAGCTTTCTATATAAATAGCGTCGTAAGTCCATTCAGGCAAATTTTGAGGCCATTGTGCGTGGACATTTTTTAATATGACTGCTTTGTAAAAGATGAAGAGATGATTATGTAGGGATTAATTATTGATTATGTTCTGACACCGGCCTGTCCTCAGGTGTATGCAGCAGTTTTTAATGTTCTAAAGACACCTCACTTAACTTCTTGGGATCCTTTATGTCTTGTCCGCAACGAGCAGCGTATACGTACCTGAAATAAAATAAAAGAAGGTTAAGAAAAAGGAAATTATTAAAATTACTATTATTGTTAGATCATGATTATTTTAGATAATTTAAAATAAATTGTACATAATATTTCAATTTAACACTATTATATGACCGTGTAAGAACCACACTTCTTTAGTACCAACGCAATTTCGGATTTTTATTTGATGTCAGACCAAATCTCGGTATTTGCACAAACCTCATACAAATATAACAACCAGTAGCAAACGAAGCCAAACCAACTTCTTAAAAACAAATATTTACATTTACACATAAATCCCCGTTAATTAAACTCTTGATAAAGTAAATATTCGCTATATCAACTGCTAAAACATTCATTTACAGTATTGGAATAACTGTAATGTCTTTGTACTGAGTCAGTCGGCATGCCAATCCACTTATCTAATTCTAACTAGTGCCTAGTAACGGTGATTAATTAATGTGCCTGATAAATATACTGAAAAGGATTTGTTTGGTTAACCGCATTGTTTTGTAGATTTGTAATTTTGTGAGAGGGGTGACTCAGTGCTATGATTTCTATCAAATTGAAACTTTAAAAGTTCTAAACAAATCTATAATTCATAAAGTATGTACTTATAATATACACAAGGTTTTGTTGCATACACAAAGCTCATTATCCTATAAACTCATACAGGTTTAACAGAATTGAGCAATAATTGGTGTGTCAATGTTTTTAGTAATAAGGGTTAGTTTAGTGCCTTTTCTTCATTAAATAGGTAAAATAAATTACGTTTTATTTTATATTGTTCGAAGGATTATAAGGTAATTGTTGAGCTTATGTTTCTTTAGTGTAATGTATTTCTCGTAACACTTTACTACGATATGACACACATCGTGTAATATCTTTATATATATCATTCTTCTGTGAGTTTGTATGTCACTGAACTTCTCTTAAACGACTGGACCGATTTTGATGAATTTTTTTGTGTGTGTTCAAGCGGATCTGGGAATGGTTTAGATACACAATTTTGTCCGCTGGACAATGTTTTTTTAATTAATTTTTAATTTATTAGTAGTTGTTGATTTTGGAATGTTTTACATTGGATCCGACAGACGGCGCTACCATCGCAGTGTCAAATTTTAAATAATATTCGAATTTTAATTTTAGTCCGTCCGCGCTGCGGTCAAATTAAAAAAAGTTTTGTTATCATTGTGTTATTGTAGACCATGTAGACAGGACAACGTCTGTCGGGTCCGCTATATATATATTCATTAGTTAGTAGCGACATAAATCTAATCATATAGGCATTTAAGTCGTTTCCCTCATCTAGTTAGCGTAATTAAATATAATAAGTGGTTAACTATCGAGATGATTGCACATAATAAATATAATGACACCGTTTAGTCACACGGATTGCTTCATTTGTTGTCATAGGAATAGCTTATATGTATATCAAAGAGATATATTCATGGGAAATTATGAGAAATACCTTAGATATTATGAATATCCATTTTAATTTATTCGAATTAATATAATAATTCAAGCCTGTATTTTCAGAACAAAGGTATTATGTTATATCGGAAAATATACAAGTGCTTTGTGTTTATTGAATAAAAAAGTACATAGATATAAACTTATTGCCTTATTTATAACAAACGGGTCATATTTTTCATACTGAGGATGGGAATTTGACATACACGACATTTTTTTTTATCAAATTACGCTAATTGAAAAGACCTTACTTAAATTAATCTTAGTTAGAGACTTACGAATTTTAAGGTGAAGTTGCGAGTGACGTAACAAGAAAAGCAAAAGGGATTTTAAGTTTCACTTTCGCTTCTTTTCAACGAGAAAGGGGCAGTGTACTTTCGACCTAGCTAACCTTGGAGAATGAGTCTGATTGTTTCAATGTAAATATACATTTATTTACATAGTGACTCTTTGATGTCTCTGACATCCGAATGAACAGATCTAAGGATATATATCCTGCTGCTTTTTAAAGAGGTTTCGACACTACGATACTTCTTAAGAATTGGATCGGTCACACGTCGCGTCGTTAAGAGTACAAATAAAATGAATATCAAATAAAGTAGTGAGTAAGTTTGTTTCCCAGTATTTGGTTGTAAAGGTGACCTAAAAACTAATAGCAAATGAAATGAATAAATGATTTACGAGGTAATTTAAAAAAATAAACATATATTTTAAAAGTTTTAAGGAAGGAAATCAACTTAATTCTTTAATTAAACTAATTAAGGAATTAAGTCTGCTCGCTTTTAAATTTTTGATTTGATTTTTTCCTGCTTAACTGCGAGTCAACAAGTCCGATATTTGTAAATAAAAAAAAATAAACAAAACAAACTTAGTTTTTCGAAAAGTTTTGTCGCTGTTGTAAGTCACTATACAACAACTGGGACCCCAAGAATTTAGTGACCCACAGTAGCCCCAATGATTACGGTTGCAAAATTTCATTTGGAAACTATTATTTTTTGATTATAAAACCTAATGGCTATAATAATTTAATTGTAAAACTAATGATTTGTAATTTAACAGTAGTTTTGTCTATAATAAAAGTTGCGCCATTGACACTTTGGAACAATTTTGTTAATAACTTAGGGGGGCGGAATGTACCTATGTGTGTAATAATTTAAACGCAGCAATTGACATATAATCGAAATGTATTTTTGATTACCTTTGCACATAACACGGTAATATGGCCTACTGAAAATAATCCTATTACCATTAATTTTGTTCTATAATTTCTACGAATTTTTACAACATTGATGTTTGGAACATATAAGTGACGAATTACAAGAATCGAATTTATTCCCTTGCAATAAAGTCGCTTTCAATAAAACGCTACGTTAATATCCAGTGCGTGTAATTACCTATAAATTATACTCGTTTTATTTGTTTAAAACCATCATAATTACGTATAATATTGGTATAACATCCGGTGCTTTGTTCGGATTCAGTTCTTACATAATTTCCATTTCAAACAAAGTAGGTTCTGACATCGATAAACCGAGAACCAGTTAGTCCAGCCATTATTGGCAAGAAACACTAAAAATACCTTTATCCTATTGAGAAGAATGTTGCCCATTTCTGTACAAAATATTTAGGTTTGCCAACATCTAGTTTTAGTAGTACTATACTTGTAAACTACTTTCCTGTTGTGGTTTTATTAAAATGTCTTAATTATGTAATATCGATGTGGGTGTGACCTTCCCTAATTATGGATAGTTAAGTGATTATAATTATATGTTCGTGGGACTTGATTAACAGGAACTGCGGCTCCAATTTGTTATGTTAATTTTATTGATATGCAAATGTAGGGTAAACGCTCTGATTTCACTTTGCCCATACGATTTTTACGAGCCCACGGTTTCATGTTTTGGTATTAAATATTGGTAAGTACTTTTATCACTTATTGAAAACCTTGGAACAATGGTACATGTCTTTAATCGCATACCTGCTTGCAAAATTGTATTTTCATAAGCTTTACTTGATTTGCGTATCCAATCTGAGTGAAATCAAACCACTACCTTTTACGACTAACACAGATGACCATAACATAAAAGTAAAAGTTTTGTGAATAATGTTCATGATGCAATAATTCCTTTTGTAGTTCCTCTCTATCTACATTATAGATTATCCAAAATAACTCTTAAGTCACGCAATACTTTTATAAATAAATACTTATTTACCGCATAGCCAAAGAAACAAATGAAAATCTGCGTTTCACACGGATCGGCTTCATCTAAATTCAAAATTCCATCCACGATTTGCTTATTATTTAAAATTGTTTTTGACCTTTGTGACCTCATACGCAATCCAATGGTTAACTGGTACGAGGGTGCAAGCTAAGTGAATCAGTTAGCCCATCGACCTCAGTGTATAAAATCGTTGAGTCAAGGAGACCACGCCTCGCTTGCACTGATTCTGGTTTTTAAGACACACGGACGAAAAGACTAGTCAGTAATTCTTGCATTACTAAAAGGTTTTTGAAAAATGAGATGGAAAATAATGTAATTGGAAATTCTGTTTTAGAAACTAATATTTGTGTGTATTATAAAGTATTATTTAGCCCTATCTGTTAAATGTGTTTATGACCAGGGACATTTTCGAGAAACGATATTTAAAAAAAGATCTGCCTGGGAATTGCAAACAGAAATATTTAACTTCTGATTACCAATATAACTTATTAATACCTAAATACTTATATGTTAAATATTTATGAATCGTGTACATCATTTGAGGTGTAGGCTCCAATGCAAGGATTCTGTTCCTCCCACATTGGCGTACATATTTATCTCTGAACGTCATCATCATTGTATGGGAATGTCAATCAGGCTTAGAACAATGAGAGATCATAACGAGGATTAATTCATATGCGTATGAAGTGTAAATGCATAGTAATTATACCTTGAGATTCGTTTTTGCATATTTGTAAGTAGATTTTGAAATATAAAGTTTTTTTGCATGGTAAATGTGACTGTATTTGTGCGATAATAATTATGAATCACGGCATATATTCTTTCGACTCTTAGTTTAGTATAAAATTTACCTTAAAAACATTTAATTGTGTACATCCTTACAAAGAGTTCATACGGTAAATAGTTATTTCTATCACAATGGATATTGCATTAAAGAAAAGCATTGTTCATTTATTTGTAATTTCTTACAGCTTGCGACCTTTTTGCTCGACAAGAAGTAAGATGGACGCTGTGACCGTATTTACGTCAATCTTTTACCCAGCAATGCCTACCATTGTTAACTTCGTGATGCTTTGAGAAATCACCAAGGCTGTTGCTTAGCAACCGTTGCTTTTTTTTCGAAACAGTAGGTCACAGTTTACAACACGTCACGGTTTGATGGATTGACATGCGACCGATGTTTGTTTAGATAAGTTCGATGTTTAAATTGGATGCAGATTGTATTTTGTTTTCGTTCTTTGTCAGCCAATTTAGTTTTGTGTTGATTTTCTTTTAATCATGTAGCTGTTAACTGTTTATTTATTCGTTTCATTGTCCTCCTACTGTTGATATTGTTACTTTGATTTTCCGTAATCGATACTATAGACAGCTTTGGGATGCTGGTTTTAGTGAAGCTCTTCTTGGGGTAACCTGTATTACGTATACCTAGTTTATGGAAAACAGTATTATTATTATTTTCACTTATTTACAGTTTTTAATGTATGATTCTGGCCAAGTTTGCTTACAAAACTTAAAAGCTCTTTCTCAATTAGTGTTTTTAGGATGTCACCAAAACAAATCTGTTACCAAAGAGCCTGTGAAAATCCATTAAAGTTTGCAATACTTGGTCTATTATTACCTTGTGAACGATTGTTTAAGTCCAAACTTTATTTTTATTATAAAACAATAACAATGGACTGGGTTCTAGTAAAGTTCACATCCGTCAAGGCAAACTTACGAGATAATTGATAATTGCTTGGGCGGAGAAGATGTTGATATGAATCATTTGGCAATTGCTTTATTAACGAAATTTAGGAGGTTAGTTCCTGGGAAGTATTTTATTTGCATGAATAGCACTTTCTTAATCATCACATGAAGAAATAGACTTCCTTTAGCATTTGATCCTATATAGCTGTTCAAAGGCATATTGTTATAATACTTAGGAAAAGCTTCCGTACCAATAAAAAATCTTTACTTTACTTTTAAATTTCAAAGATATGAAATTTACAGTATGTCATGTTTTAGGACATCTTAATAGAAGTCTGCATGAATACTGTCCGGAAAGGTACTTTTTAATACTTAAAAGTACACGAAGCTAGTATATTAAATAAATATAAATGAAATACAAAATAATCTAATAATTATGGTTTAATTTAAGCGTAGAGAATTAACAATATGTACAGATTTTTTTCCTATTTAATGTGTAGGCTTAGTTTTTATAGTATTGTAAATATTTTAAGGCATTCTGTACATATTGTTAATTCTCTACGCTTAAATTAAATTAAACAACATTCTTATAATTATGGTTTTGCAACTAATTGTTAGCAGTAGGTCCTGATTACTAAAATTGGCCAGCAATTTGAACAAAGCTTGAAGCCCTACGGTGTAGTGTTGAAAACGTTTACAATAGGTTGTGCTCGCGGTTGAATGTCGCGATGATCACGCGCACTGCGCTGGCGCCGATTCTGATGCAGTTTTACTTAGAACCAATGTTTTTTTTGTGTTTCCGGTCTTAATTGAATATGCATAAGTTATTTTGAATAAAATCGTTGAATAAATTAATGACCAACAATTATTTGCTTTGACCAATTGGTCGATTTAAAAGTTTAGTTTATTAAATATCTAAGCAGTGGATATTTTTAGTTTAGTTCGACAGGAACAAGTGAAAGGTCGTTTCCTAACCTTGTTTCTGCACGTATCTGTTTATATTAATTTTATAAAATGTGATATTTAGTTGACCTATTGTATGTCTAAATTGGAGTTATAGTAATTTTACATTTGCATTGTCGCATATTCTTATCAAGTGCGAGGTAACCGGATATTATTTATTTATATTAAATAATAAGAAATTAGAGACCTAGGTTCTAGGACTATTAATTTTGTAAACCTAGGTGTCTTATTTATCATACGTAGCTATAAACTATGACAGTGACCTCTAGCTTTTTTATTAAGTTATTTGCATTGATTGATGGCCTTCTGTTAATTAAAAAACTTTTGTGAGAAAAAATATTTCAGATATTTTTATTTTTAACAATGTTTTTAATTCATTGCCATGTAATTTTTGTATACATTCTGAAATCGTGTTATCTGAATATTTTGTTATGTAGGAATTGATTTGTATTTATATGTTTATTGTTAAATTTCAACATTCCTTGCAATTGGAGATAATAATCCTTTGGAGTGTTTAGTTAAAATTACGCAATTGTTAATATCGATTAAAAAGCTCCGTTATTATTCTAAGACTTGAGAAGTATTATAATTATGTTAAATATAGACACTAAAATTAACACTAATCAACAAAATATTAATTGGAACACACTCATGAAATAGGTATTTTAATAAGTTGTTTGTAATGTGGTGTGAAATATGTAATATTGTATAATAATTAAAATTCCTAAGAAATATTTCAAGTAATGTAAGAAATATTACTGCTATTAGTATTGCTAGGCTCGATAAATCGTGGTAATTAAATCAAACAGTAAATTAGTATAACACAAGAGATCGTAGTACAAAGTGCGTGAACGTATCGTTCATTCAAGATTAATACCCTCATTGTAAACCTCACGAAAACGAGGTCCTTGAACTATCGGACAAATGTCTACAACTTACTGAATGTCAAGTAGATGGCACTCGGGGACTGTTTATTTAACACTACAGCTATGTATACAGGACTTGATAAAACATTAAAACATCAACTCACAGTCACTTGTTATTCACAGCTAATGATGTTATTCCTATACTATAATTACACTGCATAATTATAATTCGTTAGGCGACCCAAATTCTCATTGACATTTCAATTTCGAGCACTACTGAACAACGGTGTCACATATTCGATTAACACACGGTACAGTTATTACAAAAATGTGCACACGCGTTATTTCGTATCTAAATTCTAATGTCAAATTGTTCCGGTATATTTCTGTCAAAATAATCGTAAAATGTGCGTTGCGGAATGGCGCGTGCGCGGAATTAGTCACGCCATTTTTTTCTACAACTTTTTACTCTATCTATTAACCTTGGACTAATTGTGCTGTGACTTTCTAAATTGGTAATATTTTTATCATTTGCCGGAACGAAAATCTGATATTCTTTGCAGTATTGTGTTCCGTTACAAAAAAAACAATTGAATGATTGTTTGTATCAAAGTATCTTCGCACTTCGTGTTTCAACGAGCACGTTTCTACATCTAACCTGATTAAGTTACCTTTGTCTACAGTTGATCTGGGTTTAAATGTTAAAATCAAGTCTAAGTGGTCTTGTCGCTCTTAACGAGGTGTAAGAATCAAGTGAGGAAAGCGGATTGCACCACTGCCTGCAAGCGATGGGTCAGCAACCTAATCTTGTGCAATATTGCAGTTTTTAAATACATCGGTATTTCGATCGGTATCAATATGCGGTGCTGGTTTCATTTGAAGCCTGCCCGTCGTAATTAACGTGCATAATTAATTTGTTACTTTCACATCACACATTGCGATTTACAGAGTAGATTGTGGATATTTCATAATGGTTTTATGATGGCGCCAGGCTGATGACTGTAATAGAGTCAGGGAGAAGTACATAAACATATATTGTACTCTGTATATTTTATCTTCACTAACCGCCACGCCACCTTATGTTCATCATCATAGTATGTGCTATCTTCATAATTACGCAGGACTTTAACCACAAAAACAGAAAGACAATTTTTTGAAAAATAAAGCATTATATTTTGCCACCTGGTGTATTTTATCTCGTGCTTGGACGAGATAAAATACTTTGTAAATTATAAATGTAATGTTGCATACCAAATATTCCGGTTTCTGAAGCAATTATTTTAAATTGTTTGCCCAAACTGGACAACCTTGACTGAAAAAACTATTTTACTTAAATTCAAGGATCAATTAGTCAACTAAAGTGTGAAATAAAAATTAATTGCAGCAAATTCTCACGAGAACGAAGATGATTCTTAAATCCCAGAAATATTATAATCTTTAAAATACAGCTCTATGCAACATGTATTTTTTTCTTAAAAAGTTTTGTTGAAATTTTCTTGAGTAAAATTTAAATTAACCAAAACAAAAAAACTACAATAAAATGTTATTTAATTGACTCGCTTAAAAATAATTTTATTCTTTAAAGTTGCAACTTAAAATTCGAACGAATTAAAAACAAAAACAAAACCTGTCAACCAACGAACATCTGACCATTTCATACTTATTAATTCAAACCTATTTTAAAAACCATATAATTAAAAAGATAAGACATGTGTTAGTCAGCAATTAATTATAAACAGTTAGAAAGTGAAAACAATCACGTAGAGTGATACAGTAAGAGTACGTCGCGCCCTTGACCGCGGAGAACAATGGTTGGTAGACGCGTCATAATTCACTGTGGGAACTTCTTGCTTAGTGATTATTTAGGACACACTAATGTATGGGTTCACACTTCACGTAGACGTACGTGTTAAAGTGCTGTTCGTGTTTACAGTATTTGACGATTAACTGGATGTCACAAATGTTGACAAAAGATCCGCTGAGTATTAAGATTTATACGTGAAAAACAAAAAAAAATCGATATTCACAAAACAAAATAGTACTTAATCGTAGACAAATAAATAATTTACTGAAAGATATTTTTTTTTTAATTCCAAAACAATTTTTGGTCTGATGTAAACTGTAAATAATATGAAAACATACAGAACGCGCAACTAATATCCAAATACATTATAGGTAGTTTGTTTCTCAAATTGTGAAAATCTGCGAAAATACGTGTAAATCACTTGAAATTTCGAAACCTCTACCGACATGAACAAGTAATCAAGAGCTATCAATATAAAGATTAGTACCCTGAGAAACGGGTAAAGCGATAAACTGTGGGCTTATGGGGTTCAGAGATCGCAAATCCTAGGTAGTTCTATAGTGCTGTAGTAGTGTAGTAGTGACAGTTTGACAGTTTCCTTGTGCAGTACACGCAAACACTTGTAACCATCCCTCAGATGACTCTTGACTCTGTTTAGATAACAAACGATCTGGGATAGTAAGCATAGTTTCGTAATGCAAGATTCTGAACTAAATGAACTTATTTCATCATGGCTGTGTCTAAATTTAATTGTGACCGTACAAGTTTTATTTCACATTTATTATTAAGGATCCCATTAGAACATTTATTTAAACTCTTTTGGCATTGAATGTAAAAATTATTCAATGCCATCATTTAGGCAGTATAATAAGTAGACTGTTTGTATACAACATAAACGTTGAAAATGTGCCTTAAAATAATTTATTTATTTTTTAGATAGGGATAGGAATCAGCAGTATATTAAATAGAATAATACAGCAACGGTATGAAAATATAGGTAACCGTTATAAAATACGCCCTCGCCACACCTCGCTCCATAATTTTCTCTACATGATTTAGTACCGACAATAGCAACAAGTTTTTATAGCAAAATTAAAATCACGACTGCGCCATATAAATAAATTATAATATAATAAATCTCATTGAATTTAATTCCCGTTACATTACAATAATTTATGGAACTAATGAATCGAAATATTCCATTTGTTGAAGCAACGTCTTTATGCCATAATTACTAGCGTTAAATGTCATAAGTGACAGATATAAGTATTTCAATTAGAGAATGAATAAGTAAACTATAGAGTGCGCCTCACAGAATATAAACTGTGAGCACGAGTATGAACAATCGTAAAATTTGTGTCAAAACAGAAAAAGCCGTTTTATTACTTTTATCTCAAAATGCAATATTACCTTATAATTTTTGCATTAACACCTGGCGTCACGCAGAAACACTTAAATCAGTGAACGAAGGTAGCACATACAGCTCAAAAAAAGCCTACAATAGCTCATCGAGCTACTATCGATACTCGCACTCTATGCTTGTATTTGTATACTCTAAGATTACAATTTACATGTCATGTTATTTCTACTTGGGAGTGTAATGAGGTTTAATGACGTCACCAATAGAACTCAATAACTGTATTCTGACGTTTGTTTGAGTTATTTGTCAAGTTGGATTTACCGCTAATGTCTAGAGTTTTATTGTTCGAAAGGTGCAGTAAACACTTAAAAGCTTTGAAGTAATTTTAATAGAAGATAGCGGCTGTTTATGATTATGTTATTTTCATCATTAATTACGGGGCACTTTTATGACTATTATTTGAAATATTCACAATTAAGGTAAAAATTCCATTTGGAATAACCAAAAAAAAAACCTTCATTTGGAACCTGTGTAAGTTAATGTCAACTGGGGCTTTCCGTTTCACTTTCATTTTTATATTGGACCGTCGCGTTGTTATATTTCTTACAAGACGAGATGGTTTAAGTTTATTATTGCGTAATGAGTTGTGAACAGTTTCCAATAAAAATATATAGAATTAGATCAGATTTTCTATATATCTAGATTTTTTTTTTTTTATCGTACTAATAGCGGAATTCAAATAAGCTGTAAGCAGCTTTGAGCTTGAAATAGGTCGAATTGAGAACCTCTTTGAAAGTAGGTTAAGAATTAATATGGCCTGACAAACTCCAACAAAACGAGAGTCTATTATATTTTTTCCGTACAAAGGTATTCCCTTGAATGCTTTATATATAGTAGAGGTTTACTCCCCTTTACATATACCGAAATGATTAACTGCAACCAGTTGTCAAGTATTTTGTATTCATAGAGTGAACTAACTAAAGCTCAATAACATCAATTTATTGCGATAGATACGTTATTATATTATACGTGTTTAAAATATTAACGCTCGAATGAGACAGTAGTTTAGTAGACCACAGAGTTTAGAGCTCAATGGTCTAAGGTTAAGTAAGGAAGTTAGAGAACAGAAGGTTTACTTCGCTCAATGTTTGGTTTCAAGCTAAAGTTTAAATGGTAAAAAATATGTACTGTACCTTCTTAATTAAGGTGATTACCTGACAGATTAGTCAATAATATTAATTTTGCTCACCCGGCAGATTTTGAGAACACATAACAGGCATGCAAAGCAAACGCCCGGGTGAACTCCTACACATTTTTATAATCTTAAGATATTAAGGGTCAATTTAATTTATCAATTACCTATAAAGATTATATCACTACATTTTTTTCAAACGTTTGCTCTTAAGATAAAACGCGATTATCTTTGCGATTCTCCACGTGAATTTGATTTGCCTGACGTATTATTTTCCGCACGGTATAATACGCCAGGCAAACTCAATTAATAATAATAAGTGAGTCATTCTATATACTTGTACTTCTAAATCTATTTGCTTTATAGTAATGCGGTTTAGCGAACAGTTAGATATTTGATGTAGAGAATATTTATGCAATATTTCTTAGCCAAACAGTGAGTCACAACTCACAACAGTTTGCTTTACCGAACGCTGACATTGTTAGGTTTATTGCACTTCAAAATATATGTTACACCTCCTTTATTTTATTTTGATTAATGTTTACAAGTATATAAACATGGTTTATTGAATACATCTTCTGTTCTTCGAATTGGTGGAGGAAAACGAGTGTATAATTAATTTAACGGTGAAATTATACCAAATTTATATAACCTATTTGATCGCATATATTATGAGGTTGCTGTCGTAGATTTAAATGTAAACAATAAGGCTTAAACTGTTTTTATTGTACTAATATCACGATGATAGGTTTTTACGTGTCTAAGATATACCGAATATTGTTTGAGCCTGAAAAAGTAAAGTTATTGAACTTAAATATTACCTTTTAAAAATAATGATTCATTAGAGAACCTGACGGTTTTAGATAAAAGTATCTTGCTTAGTGTGTGCGCATTGGACTTTAAGTACTACACTAGATTACGTCATAAAATAAAATTATGTTGTTTTACCCATTACGATGAAAGCAAGGTGCAGAATATATCCAATACGTACAATAGACCTTCAATAGATTGTGGGTCTTGTTTTATTTCACCTTTCAGAAAGCAAAAAACTCTCGTTTTCATCTGATGAACCAGGAGCCTGCCAGACGAAGGTGTGAACTAAACATGTCTCGACCAACCAGTTGTCTGGCATCCATGCAAGATTTACTCTCGCCGCATATGGGAACGAGTTCTGATTCCTATATAGCCATATGCTATGCTAGATAAAATTCCGCTTCCTGATGCTGGCTGGTTATAACCCGTTAATTACCTGTTCATAGCTTTTCCAGCAGCTGTTAGCCTTAAGGTAAACATACGTAAGTGTTTAAGTGAAAGACATACGAGTATGAATGTCGTTTAGTTTGTAATTATTGCTTTAGAGAGGAAAAAGGCTTTTCGCCGGGGACTGTGTATATTGAAAGTGTTACCATTTGGTTCCTGGCAAGGAATAATTAATTGATAACACATGATTGATATTGCCGGAGATATCCAGAAACACACATAAAAAAATATACAAGTATACAGTCGGATTAAGTAACTCTTCCCATTGAAGTCAGTACCAGACTGCCTCGTTGGCCTAGTGGTGCTAAGCGCGACTGCTACGCTAGAGGTCTTGGGTTCGATTCCCAAGTAGCCCAAGGTGTTATTGGGTTTTTCTATGAAATTATTAGTAGCAGGTCGGAGTTTGGATTTGTTGCCCAGTTAGTGGCAATAGGCTCGCTCCCTATTACATGGGACCTTAACATATCAGCGAACTGTGGTTGTACATTGGTATGGTACACCTCTGCCTTACCCTTCGGGGATACAGGCGTGATGATATGTTATGTTTATGAAGTCAGTACCAGTCCGGGATTCATTTCCGTTAAGGAAAATGAGGATGTTTACTGGAAAAAAATGGGCGATTAATATTACTATGTAATTAATGCAGAGGAATAGAATGGAAGCTCTTAACTTTATTTGGCTCTACGTTCTACATTAGTAACTTGCGTAGTACTTTTAGTTATGCTTGCGTTACGTCGATCAGTAGATCGCTAATTCCGTTTTTCTCACGCCTAGCGGTTAGATAACTCGGATATATTTGTTCACGCACTCTCTAGTTTAGATTTTATCTCAAGTGTTAACTTAGTAAATAAAAATATTATTTTTACGTAAGCTGGAATTTTGTTTATGTTTGTCTTTTATTCGTCAGACATTATTTATCAGCTATTTTTATTTATTTTTTTGCTTTTCTGGTTTAAGAACGACACGTGTCATAATAAGACATCAAATAAAAAAGTTTATTTTTATTTTTTCTATCTGATTGAAATATATTGTGATGTTGATGTTCCAATGCAATTCTTTAACTAAGTGATACCATTAAAACTGTATACGTTTCTATTATGGTCAGTGTTTCAAGCCTTTTGTGAAGGTTGTATGCATAAGATATGTCGTTAGTTTTACGAACACAGCAATTAAGAACACGACTTTATTATTTATAAAGTACTTAAATAAATATTAGATTAAAACAACAGCAACCTTCATAGTAAGTTACGTTACAACACAAGCGTGTGTAGTATCAGAATAATTTGAAACAAGATCATATCTAAATGAAAAATATCTGTTATATACGTAGTGCTATCTAATCTACAAACTAATGTAAACTCGGTAATTTAAACCCAGCAAATTGGCCTAATCATATCAATCTACTTATAATGAAGCCGATATTCGCAAATGCAACAAACTTAGAGGTAAACCAGTGAATGTAATCTTATTTAATCGTAGTAATTTACTTGCATACAGTAAATAAGGTCGTATGTCTTCTTTGTTTATGAAGTAATATGGAGTTCTAACAAAGGCAATTGTATATACAAGGCTGACTGATAATGTGTGCGTTATTGTTGGCTCCGAAATGTGTATGTCTAATTTTGTAGATCATTTTTGTAAAAGTTAAATAGTTTTTCGGGTAAATTAGGGATGCCCATATCCACTCATGGATGAAAAATTACATAATATGTTATATGAAATCCTGATGAATGAAATCCCAAAAACTACAGAATGGATTGTAATGAAACGTTACAATGATGTAGCCTATAAATCGGAATAATAAAGAGGCTATTGTAATTTATAAAGATAGTGTACTGATTGTCATTCCCGCGGGTGAAACCGCTGAGCATAGCTAGTATTACATAAATTGTCTACTTTATTATTTCAAGTTACTTAAGTACCTAAAACAGTCAAATCATAAGAAATTTTAACTTTACAATCTCTTTATAGACTTTCGTGTAAGTATTTGTCCATTGTTTTTCTGACAAATATAGTGTTACATAATGAATGCAGTCAGTGAAAACTGTCTTCGGCATAAATTTAAAGCCAATTAGTACAGAAGCACAAACGATTTTATACTCAGAAATGTCTACAAGCAATAAAGCTTAAACAATATCTCACATTGACTGAAAAGTGAAAACGCCTACAATTATCACTTTGTCAAGCCTTAAGAAGAGGCAGTAATAAATTACAGTGATCATAAACATGCATAATATGTGTCAGTAACCGATAAAGTTACGTAAAGCTAGTTATTTATTAATTTCTGGTTTAAATTCATATGCATACGTTTGTCGGAAATATGTGAGTAATTGCTATTAAGGTCGAGCTTTTGATTTACGATAACTTTCCATTCAAGATACCTAATGTCACGAGCAAAAAGATCGATATTATCATAAAATATTTTTCGACAAAAAATAAATTTTATTTCATCTTTTTGACTACATTCATCATCATCATCCACAGCCCTTATGCTCCCACTACTGGGCATAACCCCCCCCTTTTTCATGCCATTTTCTAGAGTCCTGTGCCAGCCTCATCCAGACTCGACCCGAAACTTTAACTATGTCGTCGACCCATCTTGCTCGATTAAATGTTACCAAATGGTATGAATATTGTTTTTCGTAGGAGTTAACCTATAAACGTGGTTATATTATAACTTAGCTGTCTATATGCACAGATAATGCACCCTCATCTTGCTTAAGTAACATTAGAAAGCTTCTTATATGTTAGACGTTGATGCTCGCTTGCATTTCCTAAAGATGCACAAAATACGGCTTCTTACTGCAAGTGAAATTTTTGTGATCGTTTACTTTGATAGGAAACTATAATAAAATAATATGGAATTACATTTCAGTGAAACAAGTGATTTACTTCGGCTTTTTTATAGATATTGAAGTTTCCTATCAACAAGAATGATACTAAAATATTAAGCAATAAACACTATTAATTATGTAAGACAAAGGGAAGCGAAAATTTTAACTGTCGGTCGATCAAACTTAGACTGTTAGTGCATACCAAGCAGCCAGCAATTCTCGATGATAATTATAACATTAAAGAAGTTCACGTAATTAGCAATCGATAAACAAAATTTTAATGAATAGCATTATTACACGCACTCATTAGGCGCTTCCTCTAGCTTTCCATCCGTCGAGTTACAAAAGGATTAACGTTGTTGCGAGGTACGAAACTGATTGCTTCATCGGATGACCTTTTGAACTCAAAAAGGTCCTGATTACGATCTTTAATTATCACCTTATGTAGTTTAGTAGTAATCTTAACGCATGGATATACAGTAAACCTTTACACTGAATATATTTATACAAGTTAATATTTATTAAGTATTTAATAATGCATTTAATATAATGGTTTCGTAGCTCTAAGGTTCTTGTAAAGTACTATTATGAAATTACCAATGCTTAATAATTTTTTTTTTTAATGTCTCCGTTACCCTTCCAAAGGTTACGCAATTTGTGTTAAACAGGGATTGTCAACCTTGCTTTAAAAAGGGAGAGAAATTTGTTAGGTTCTTGTTCTTGTCAAATATAATTAAAATACTTAACGACGTGCTTAACGTGAAAAAATCGATAAAAACTTCGCAACTCAAATACGTATTTTAGTTTAATTTTCACGGTAATATTCTTCGCTATTGCGACAGTAATTTAATTAGGCAAGGTTCGTGTCGTAACAACATTGTCACGATGCACCGACCGCTAACCGCGAAGCGTGCTTCTGTACACTAAACTTAATTCAGCTACTTGATTTATTAATAACTAGCTGTGGACGGTTTGCAAGGCTTTTTACTCAGATAATAATCCTCATGTACTAAAGCTAAATTTAACTTTAAGATGTTCAAAGGCCGCGTGGGCTACTGATGTCTAGCGAACAATCGATACTTCATCGGTGGTTGTTCGTAGTGTTGTAATTCTACCTGCTAGCTATATTCTAAGATAGGGTGATATTTGTCGCATACATTCGCTAAGTACATGATCTCTGAATAGACTTAACCAATGGTTAAATTTGAAAAACCTTTGAGTACTCATCCAAAAGGGACGTAGTTTGATGTTGAACCAAAATACCTTAAAAAACCAAAACCACAAAATATCACGATCACGATCATTTGTTCGGTGTCTGGGTGTAATTTATCTATAATATATTATTTATGTTTTTAGAAATATATAAGTATATTTATCAGTTGTCTGGTTACCATAACACAAGCTCTGCTTAGCTTGGGATCAGACAACCGCGTGTGAGATGTCCCGGAATATTATTATTATTATTTTCGAGACCTTTTAGTAGTTCCAGATATTATCAAGTTCAAACAAAATCTCCAGCGTTATTTAAGTTCAGATATTACGTTACAATATTTCTTTATTATTTTGCCATAAAATGAAACAAGAAACTTATTACTTTAGAGCGTGTTAAAATGTAATTTCACGTTGGGATTCGCGAATTTCATAATCATCTTTGATTAAGTGATTATTGACTTCACGGTTACACTACGTTTTATTAAAATGTATTGGACGCTACATTGATTGCAATTATATTCAATTTTTCAAATTACAGGCCTTAACACTTGTATTTCTTCATGTAGATGTGTAACTGCTTTTCTACTTAACATAATATAAACATAAATTTAAAAAAAATCTACAATAAAATACAATTAATACAATACAATACAATTGTAATATCACTAAATACGACTACTAAAGTAATTTGATATTATTATCGCAGAGCTACTCAATGCATAAGTTGAATGATTTATCGTTTATAAGCAACACTTTTATACATTCCTGGCAAAAAAAAGTGCAAAGTCTAATCTACATAAATATTACATTATCAAGTATTATTAATATTTTATTATAGTTACCGTGTTATAGTAGAATTTTCTCACACTTAAGAATTTATGAATTACTGATGAACGATGTTGAATAACAATTAATCGTGACATGCTTGGTATAATGAGAAATAATATTAATAATAATTAAGTGTTGGCGGAAAAAAAAAATTACTGCGTAGGTCTTCCTGGTGTTGCCTCATTACCCATGCCTATTATAATTAAAAAGGGTGATAAAACTTTTATAGTTGGTAGTTCCAATAAGAAATAATAAGCGTTTTCATCTACATTATCTACACTAATATTAGAAAGAGGAAAACTTTGTTTGTTTGGTTGTAATGAATAGGCTCAAAAAGGAATGGACCGATTTTAAAATTTCTTTCACCACTCGAAAGCTCCTTTATCCACGAGTAACATACGCTAAATTTTATTATGAAAAAAAAAATGGGTTCTGTAAGATATTAGGGTTTTTCGGACTCAACCCGCGAGCGAACGCTGTGTCATCGTCCGAGTTTAAATAAACAAACCCACAATTTTCACCAGACTCAGTGGTAAGCATGGTATTACGTCATTGATATTAAGCTTGTCAATGTAACTAAATCGAATGAAATTACGTACCTACATACTAGAGGTTTAACTAATTGTCTTTATTTAAATTTAATATAAACTATTTAATGTAATTAAATGACAAGTAAGGGGAGGTGTACGAGAAATTTAAAGCTCAGCGCCCCAGGGAGACAAGACAACATTAAATTTTAATTCCATACTGACGTTATTTATTTCTCTTCCCACACATAACCTTAAATGGGTTATTTAATCAAAATACCTTCATCAGAGTTTTTACGAAGCAACAATGCATTACAAAATATGAGCGGAAGGTAGGGGTCGTCAGTCATATCACCTTGTCATCAACGACTTGCCTTGAACGCCTCGGTGCACCGTCAAGGCGCCAAGGTGTTACAGAACTGCTGTTAATCTCTGCTAACTTCGCGGCCTAAATATGGCTTTTGTCAGAATATAAATAACACGAGCAAATACAATAACAATTACTGGAGTGTTCGGAAAATTAAAGGGCGATTGACTTTCGGAGTTGAATTTTGTAGTTTCGTGTAATGATAGTAATAATTTCTTATTAATGTTTTTCTTCTTACCTGGATTGTAATTACGAGATGGACATACATGTACATAAACTGAAGTTCAGTAGTCGTAAGCAAAAGACTGAGTTTCTTGCTTCTTGTAAAATCGAACAAAAAGCATAGAAATTGCGAGTATTGAAACATTTATATTTAAAAAGATATGTAATTGTACATCAAAGCTCTTACCTTACCAGCTTATAGAAGGGTTCTTGCTATGTGACATTAGCGTTATATTATCTACTTACTAGAAGACGTTACCGGGTATTGCAAGAAAACGCTTTCTGCCACTTTTTATTAAATAGTGAGCGTTTTCTAAAGTGTTTCTGTGGGTACCTGCGTAGATCTACTATAATATTATAAGCAAGTTAACTCAGTCTCTTAAATTGGTCATGGTATAATAAAAAAATAGGAGTAGATAATTAGAGAGTTTTTGATAATAAATCTCATATTGGCATTTTTATTAGTTCAATTACGCCAACACATTTGTTACATTGTCCTATACCAGTTTAAAATATAATTAAGATGAAGGGCATTGCCATTTAAAAGTACTTATCTGATAATTAAACCTACGTTATAATAATTTCGGTACGTATTTTAATATTTTGGTGCAAGGCCTTGCA
The DNA here is from genome assembly GCA_905146925.1 of Autographa gamma. Classification (NCBI taxonomy): domain Eukaryota; kingdom Metazoa; phylum Arthropoda; class Insecta; order Lepidoptera; family Noctuidae; genus Autographa; species Autographa gamma. The sequence continues at coordinate 8,996,170 of LR989858.1, forward strand.
AGGTAAAATATTTATATAATAATCCAGCCTATAAAAGTCCCACTGCTGGACACAGGCCTCTTCCCATATAGAGAAGGCATGAGCATTGATCACCACGCTTGCTGTTTTTGTTGGCGATTTCAGGCCCCAAATTTTTGGAATCCAGGTTTCATCACGATGTTTTCCTGCACCGTATGTCAGAAGTGTCTTAGAATAATTAAGAAAGTACATATAACTTGGAAAAGTTACATTGTGTACTTGCCCGGGTTCGAACCTGCAACCTCGTGCAGACAAATCCGTTCATTGAAACGCTAGGCCACCACGACTTTGCAAGGTAAAAATATTTGATTTTTATTATTGTCGTTGAACTAAATGTTGTAGCAAAATTAAAATAATATGCATGTCCATTTATTTATAAAGTTACTGACACTAAGTATAAATGAATACCATCAACGCAATGATTAGTTTACATTCCTATTGAGTAAGAGTCCATCTTTATAGATAAGTCTGTCAACATTTCCTGAGGTATATTTATGTGAATTACTTGCCTGATATAGTAAATTGAAATGGATATGTAAGTATTACTTTAGTAAGAATTAATGTAGCTAATGTACGATTGATGACAGTTACTTATGAATTGAGTTGCAACTGCATATATCTATTTAATTTGAAATGACCCAGTGAAATATATACACTTTTTATAGCATATGTCTGTATTAATACAGGCTAATTATTTAAATGAAATTAAAGAAAAAAAACACTTATTTCGACTGTAGTTATTTTAAAGATCGAGTTTATTTCTTTCTCTCAATTACCTCGAACTTATTACAACATACACGTAAGTAAGTACTCCTTTTCCACACGCCACACTATTAACGCTTACAATCAAACCAATTAAAACAAAATAATTTTCTCAATAAACCAATATATACAATTAAAAGGGCACACTAATTAAGGTAGATAAACAATAATATACATACAAACGGCTAAGTCGTGCACAGAAGTAGATAGTATAACAAATGTAGTTAATTTATTGATGTTTGTAGTTTGTTTAATTGCTGCGCGGACAATTAAAACACTTGTTAGTTATTTACAGGCTGTACAAAATAAATTGAGAGAAATACCTTGTTAAAAATATACAGACCTATTACGGACAATTCTTGTTAAACCTTTCTGATACGTTTACCGATCTGTAATTTAAAAAGCGTACTATAAAAAGTTTAGGAAAACTTCTTTACTTATAGATCACTCTTCGCCCTCAATGTCAAAAAAATCGCCGCCAACCGCGAAATGGACCAATCGCGAATGATACCAATTGCTAATTGGACCAATCGCGAATATGGTGAATTGGTCGAATCGCGAATTGGACCAATCGCGCCTAAACGATATAAAGCACACAATAATTTCAACCTCCAAGAATTTTAGTAACAGCCTGTACATGAATACAGAAGCCTTAAGACCTAAAGGGAGCGCACGAATTGCGACAGTTTAGTATCAATAAAACAAATACGTGATCAAAAGGGCAAACCGTAATAAATTTAAATATCCATAGTTATCTTGCTAACGGCTATATCGTGATGTGGAAGCTACGAAAGCTATTAACAAAGAAGTTTTCTTGTGTACACATAACCTTTAGGTACTACAAAGGGTCAATTATAACTCTACATATTATATGTATATGCTTAAGAGGTATTACCATAAGCGATCAGCGAGTTGTGAGTATTCAATAGCACACCCTTCAATTCACGGAATTACAGAAATGTGTAAAATATTTTGTAGAAAATGGAAAGAGAATAATGTTTATTGTCCCAGTCTTTTAAATCAGCTAGTAAAAAAAACATCTTTATTACACGTTAATAGGCCGGTAATTAGGTATACATGCACTGTACTTTTAACGAGAAATTAATACATTACACATTTTATTGATAAAATTGAAACTAAATATTTTAATATACTATATTACAATTAAAAATTAAACTTAAGATATTTACAATAGGTAATAAAAAAAAAACTAAGCCTACACAGTACATAAGAAAAAATATAAACTAAAATACATACATTACTGTAATGATATAAGATTATTAATTAATATAAACCACATCCAGTAAAACTTCAGCTTGAACTTTTGCGAAATTTATATTTAAGCGATAAAATAATTCGAAACAAGGGCATGACAAGGATGACCATAGTATAACACTAGACAGAGATTAATAATAACTTTAAATCGATTATAAATAGGATTGTGACCTTATAAATTTTACATTATTTCGTTTTTGATTGAAGTTGCTCCAATACTAATTTAATTATGTATGTAACTTTGATATTTAAAGTTATATTAGATTTACCTTTTAATTAATCTTAGGTGTGTGACTTCAATGCCTTAATATTTCAACTCTATTTGAGTCAAATTGGTATGAATATGTAGGTACATAATGTATAATAAGCATAGTATAAAAACTCTTGGTACAAAGACATAATGTAAAGGAGAACGTGTATATGAGCATGAAATTAATTAATCAGGAAGGTAAGTTTCAAGTTATAATGATATGATATGTTATTCAAAGTAAAAAATAAGTGGCCACGATTAGGCGCATTTAAATAAATACTTTACATTAACGTTTAATGAGCGTAAAAGGAATTCAATCGTGATTGATTGTGTTGTAAATTAAAATGTAGAGCACGTTATTGTAGTTTCAATAAAAAATATAGTACGGCTGACCTCAAATCTCCAAGAATATGATACGAAAATCGATCTTACTGCTACGGAATAAAGATACAGTCAGTGTTTAATTTATCACTGATCGGTAAGTGTTAAGTTAGCTATGGAGTCGGAAGTGAACAAACAAAAGCGACGCCTCAGCGTGCGAGTAGGAAGAATAATGTTACGAGATTGTGTGAAAAGGCAATTACAAAAATTATGTAAGCCAATGAAGGAGATAGTTGCGCGCCTTGAGCTGAGATACGATCGATTTACACTTCACACAACGACACTGCATACAAAAGCTTTGCGAGAAAAATGCCTACTATGAATACAGCACGCCTTAGTCACCCATTGTACTGTACCTAATCCGTTAAAAATAACCTAGTTACAACTTTATACTTTACTTCCGTAATTTTCTTATCGTTAAAGTACGAACGTGTTGAATGTTTACTGATGTTAGTAACAGATAAAACAATTAACACCTAATAATCACATTGACAGCGTCGAGGCAAGATTGATTTATGAGGTCCATCAAATAAGGTCAATGCCACTATTTGTTCGGCTGAAAATATTTTTGTGGTTTTATTGAACATGCATTTGCAATAAGTATTGCAGAACGTAGAAAGATTTCTTAATACATAAACGTTAAGTATTCTATCGGCATATCTGAGTGATGTGCAAACTCGCTAAGTAGTAGCTACGATTCCGCGCTACGATTTCCCGGAATAGCGTTTGGAATCGTGTAATCGAGCAGTGTATCTCGATTCAACCGATGTGCGATTACGTAAAACGGCGTCTGCATCGTCCAACATGTTTAAAGCGCATTTAAGTTTCACTTTCGCGTGAGTTACAGTTTCGCCGTATGTCGTCCGCCCCTGCACGCTCCGAATCGCGCGAACATCGTTATCGATTCGATTTCGGAACCGGTAATCGATAGCAAGTTCGCCGATTTTATGCTAACAATACGTAGGTACGAGTTTTGATTGCAATACTTAATAAAACACACGCAATTATTTATGCAAATCATATACGGAGCGGTAATTACTGACGTTTAGAGACAACGACCGTGTGATATGCGGCAACTCATTAAAAGCATTTGTGCGTGTTTGTGCATTTTTTAATAAAATAAACATAAATTATCATGTCACATCTGGATTATGAAATTAAAGGAACTTGGGCAATTGATCATAAAAAACATTCCGGGAAAATATAAAAGCAATAACCTTTTGTGTGAACTCAATCTTAAATTAAGCAACTAGTGAAAACCAAATTAAAACAGTTCTTAATGAAGCATGTCTCATGCGATACATGAGGATAATAAATTATATGCATACATTAAGTTTAACCCGATAAATTGACACGCAAAACACATGTTCAGTTACTGGTATCATTGCAATTTTGTTCTTGACCTACATATCTCATCACAAATGTCAAATGTTTGATCCATTATTTGGCATGGCAGATTGGTGAAAGTATTTATCAGTCGGGTGATTGACACGAGCGGAGTTAAATGCCATTTGTCCAAGGTTGGCGCCCATTGTTTGGCGTGTCAGCAACGCCCGCTTCACCGAGCCTGCCTGTTGGTAATATTTTAAATATGTATGGACGTATATGATACTCATAAATTATGAACTCTATTTGCGTATTCTATTGAAGTGACTCAATTTCAATGGAGTTAGTCTGTGGATTAGTTAGCAAAAAACCATCAAATTTTTTGTTTACAATACTCAAGATAAAATTTTCCTTATTCGAGTAACACTATCTTTTTTTGTTTTGTAAAGAGTGGATGATAAAATACTTTTACTTTCCGGTCTCTTAACCTATACCCTTTTGTTTAGAAAGTTTCTGGAAAAGTTAGTAGGCAATTTCCAATCTTATGAATTCTTGTGATTTATATTAAGTTTGTACCTATAACTATACCCAAGCTCAAGTTTAATTATAACTTGTATGGAATAGTGGCAAAAGCTTTTCAATTCACTGACATACGAACATTACTTATTGACGGGCCTGTTGGTCTAGCGGTTAGTGACCCTGACTGCTATACCGGAGGTCGTGGGTTCGATTTTCACTCAGGACAAATGTTTGTGTGATGAGCACGATCATTTGTTCTGGTCTGGGTGTAATTTATCTATAATATGTATGTATTTAGAAATATATACGTATGTTTATCAGTTGTCTGGTTATCATAACACAAGCTCTCTTAGAGCTTAGCTTGGGATCAAATTACTGTGTGTGAATTGTCCAGGAATATTATTATTACATTGTACTTTAATAGTTGTAAACTTTTTAAACATTATTCATGAATGCAAAAATAGTTGGAATATTTACGTAGTGAATGGACAGAAAATGCGGTTTAAAAATAAAACAAACAATCCAACCAAAGTGACACTTGCCTGTCACATGTGAAAATATCGTCGTTTGTCTGACTTGACTAATGTTCCTACTTTCTTACTCACATAAATGAGGTAATATAAACTTATCAATGAAATAACGACCATACTCCTGTGTAAATAGAATAGATATTTGAAATTATATAAGAGACATTCTAGAATCTCGTTAAAGGTTAATCAAATAGAATTTACATTTTGGGATTAATTATTTTATTTGTGTAGTGATTTGTATTTAATATTATAACTACTAATAAAATAGTGTTTAACGTGTCAGGTAACTTGTAAAGATTAATGTTCAGTTATAACATTTTAATTGAGGTTTAACTGCAAAGATAAAGTAAGCAGAAAGAGTGAATATTATATCTATCTATATCTATACATATAATAAAATTGTAGAAAAGTGGTGTCTGTACAATGGAAATATAAACAAAAAAAGTAGCAAGGGTTGTTATAATATCGACGCCTAACCCGATATTATGATTTAAAAAAAAATTGTCTGTTTGTTTGTTTGTCTGTGTGTTTGTGCACGCTAATCTCAGAAACAGCTTATTCGATTAAGATGCAGTTTCACGAATATATTGTAGTAAGCTTCACTTAACATTTAGTGTTTATTTCATGTCAATCGGTTCATAAATAAAAAAGTTATGTCATATAACGTTATAAACAAATAGCATTTTACACAAAAAAACTCATTGATTCGTTTCGGCATCCATGCGAACGAAGTCGCGGGCTAGTCTGTAATATTTAACGAGATGCTTTGGCTTCTAACTTTAAATGTCTTCTGAAAATAATAAATTATAGAATGGACTCATTTTGAGTTGAAATTTTGTAATATGACTCTATACCAGATGCTCTCTCATCCCTTTTGGATAGATATACAATTTCGGTAACACTTTGTATTCTATAATAGTGCATGTTTCAGTTACTGCCACAGTGGACACAGTGGACTGCCTCGATGGCCTAGTGGTGCTTAGCGCGCCTGCTACGCTAGAGGTCTTGGGTTCGATTCCCAACCAATGTGTTTTTGGGTTTTTCGGTTAGTGGCAATAGGCTTGCCCCTATTACTCGGGACCTAAACATACTGGCGAACTGTGCGTGTACATTATTACACCTCTGCCTAACCTTTCGTGGATACAGGCTCACGCCTGATGGTATGTATGTAAGATGGTATGTTTCAGTTAACCAACCAGTAATATTGATGCCCTACATTTTATGTATCAAAATATGAGGCAGTATTTATAAATAAATATGCATCTATATACATCTATTTACAAACCTGTTATACAAAAAACTAAGCAAGTAGGTTAAACTCAATTCGTATACATATAAATATTTATATCTTTATATTATGATTTTGAGTTGTGGGTCAACGATCAAATCCGCATTAATGACTACAATTAATAAAACATAAACATTTTTATTTACATAATATTAAGTCAGAATCTATTGTAAACAAAATAAATAGTAATCATTCGGATTAATTATTTTCTCATCAGCAATGTTTTTACTATATAAAGGGTCACTGTAAATCAAAAGGTATAGTTAAGCTGCAGTTATTAGCTTTTTATAGTAATAAGGATTTATTTAAATCATTAAATGTAATAAACTTTAAAATGTGATTTGTAAAACATTAACAGTTCGTTGGTAGATCGTTAAAGACACCTTAAGTGCTTGGTTTTATGCTTGTATAAAAATTCCAAAGGTATCAAATCTTTGAAATGTTTATTTATATTAATTGATGCGTACATTTTTTTCGAGAATTGCTTTATATTTCTTAAAGTCTTTATTTGTATAATCAAAAAAAGTATTCTCTTAATTTAAACACTATACGTATAGCTAGGTATCTAATTAGAATTATTAGAATAATATTTATAATTAGTATAACACACTATAAATGTTTATTGCTCCACTTAAATTAAACAATCTGAAGTCAAAAACATTTTTTTTTCTGCCAAATTAATCATGAATCACAATAACCCATACGGCTTAAAAAATAATGTTACTGAAAATAAATAGTGACATTTCCAGATCCAAAATGCCAGTCACATTTGACATTACTTACATAAATCATTAATCAGAGTCAAAACTTACAAATACAACGTCTTGACCGAATCACTAAAGTAAATTGAATGTTAAAAATAATAAACAAGCATCTTTAACGATTTACAATATAAACTAATGACGCATTTATAAAAGAGACGATCTTTCATATGTCATTAAGGAAAAGGTTTTCGAACTCTGTTTCACTGTTTATTTAGTATTCTGTGAAGGGTTTGCGATGTTTACTTTACGAAGAGTTTTTATCACTTATTTACTCCTGAATGTGAATTGGATAGTCAACTTATCAGTGGCTATAATTTCACTATGACCTTTATGTCGAAGGAGTAGAGTTGAATTTTGTAGTTGCTTTGTTACAACTCTGTAATACGTTACTTGTAAACAACAGTGTCAAAGCGTTGCTCATTTGTTTTTTACTGGCGTGTCAATTTATGAAAGTATATGAGCATACTATTTAATTTACACTGTACAGAGAAACCCCTTGCAAAAATGTTTGCCTCAGGCCACATTGATGATACTGTCAAATTAAACCTACAATTACACCAAACATATTTTATTAATTTTGATGTAAAGATTTTTTAATGAGTGCGGACCAAAAGACCATGTAAATATTTATTATTGAAGAAGCTCAGAAGCTTCACCCGATCGAATTAAAGGCATTTAAATAAAAATATGTCGTTTACTCCAAAGTTATGATGATTACACAGGCTACCTTAAAACAACACAGTTTTATGCCAAGAATTTAATCACCAGTTCCAAGTTGAATTTATAATCAAGAAGGTATTAACTTTTGCAGCATCTCATAATGTGACGTTTATGAGAAATTCAAGATAATTCATGGTATATCAGATGGGGAACGTTGTTTTATCTTTGTAAGCGTCTTCAATGTAATGAGTCTTATTTACTTTTTTTTTGTTTAATTAAGAAATTTTGCCTTTGCCCAGCAGTGGGAAAGCAAAGACTAAGAAAAATAAAATAAGAAACTTTATAAGCTACCGCAACACGGACACAGAAATAGCTTGTATGGCACATGTTTTTTTTTTATTTTGTAGAACATCCAGCCAGCAGATTTTTAAATTTGGTACGTGATGAATACATAAAAAATGATTAGAAAACTTGTTGGTCTTTGTATTCGTAATCTTAAATGACGTGGCGAAAGTAAAACCTTTGGGAATTTAATTTCAAACATTGCTTAATATCCGTGACTAGCATTTTGTATATAATCTGGCTTTGACAATCGCTTGAATACTTGACAATAATTACCGTAGGCAAATTCCAGTACGATCTATACATAGGTCTTAGTACATATAGCTTATAGGTGTTTGTAATAAGATATTGAACTCAAACCGTTGAGAATTGCATGTTTGGACTTTGACTCATTGATTAAAGACGATAACAGGTATCGTCTTTATAATTAAAACAGAAATAAACCGATGTGGCAAAATGCATATATTTCAGGAGTTTCACCTTGTAGATAGAAAGATACCAAATTATTTATTTCATAAGAAAATAAGTAAATTAACTGGCTGGACACGTTTGCCGTTTGGCTCCGGACAGATGGGCGAAAATAGCTACCGAGTGGGTCCCTAATACCGGAATTCGCAGACGAGGCAGGCCGAGGAGACGGTGGCGGGATGACATCGATCGCTTTTTAAGTGATTGGTGTCATGTGGCTCGAGACCGAAAAGTCTGGAGTCGGATGGGGGAGACCTTTGCCCAGCACTGGGAAACTAAAGACGATAAATAAAAAAAAAACGTTATTTACAACACCATTGGTGCAAGAATAAAACTATTTCTAGCAAGGGTTGTGGATGGGAAGTAAAAAGTGTTCTAGTAATATAAGCCTAAATCTATTGTGTTTACCTATATAATCACTATGGAATAATATTATAATTGTACAGCCACTACCTGACAACAAAGGCATGACCAACTATTTTTAATAAGTATAAATATAAACAACTGTTATAACCAACAAACGTTTCGTAACGACCAGTTTTAAACTAGTTCAGTTTGGGTGTGCTGCTAATTTGCCTGCACTGACAAAGAAGTTTGCAACTCGGAACGCAATCAAGGTCTTTGAATATCGAACGCAGTGGCCAGTGTCAACAGCTAAACTTTTTACATATTTGTGGTTGAAATTATGTAAGTGTCTAGGATATTTCTTTTGTGTATCAAATTCGGTGATTTTTCATTTTTTTTTAGGTACCTAATGGCTGTGATTAGGTGTTTGTGTACTTCGGCCATGGAATCGGCCTTCGTATGCACAAGTTTGTAGGTCTAAGGCAAGTTAAACTGTGTCTATTTCAATGTCAGAGCGTTCTCGTTTAGTTGGTCTATGGCTGTCCAATTAAGGTGAAGTTTGAAGTTAGGGTTATGATAGGCCATGACCAATGTTAGGAAACAATTTTCTTTGTTGAGGCCTAAATTATTTATTGAAAATATTTGAATATCGTAATTTTACTATTTCCTAAATGCCGTTTTGTTGTGTGCCCACGCTTACGGGCTATTGTAGTTTCGAAACCAGCTTTATCATCAGATAGCGAAGTGTATAAAGTACGCCCATAAATAACAAGTAAATAAACATACAACCTCCAAGCATAATGTTAGTCTTTTGCCGGCATTGAGTCCCCATAAATAGTAAGAAAACATCAGCGCCTTATACGAACTATAGAAGAATGCCTTAAGTAGGTACTCAGTCTATAGAACGAATTGGTAATGTCACTCTATTGCAAAGTTGGTCACTTGCAAAAGTAATAAGGCATTTCAAATGCATATCGCGTCTAAAATAAGTTATGGCCAGCCATGTTCGGCTGTAATTTCATTGAAGATATTGTTTTGTAATGACATTATGCATTCATTTACCTTTTTTATTTTGTTTATGGTTTGTTGGTGACAGTTCATGTGCCTATTTTTTTTTTCGAATGTTTTCATGTTCTAATTTCAAACATGTTGATTGTTCTGTATGGCCAGTGTGATTATAATGACTATTGACAAACAAACACAAATGTAATTGTCAGAGGCGCCAACCAAAATCTCGGCAATGACAATTTAGGACAATGGAATGGTACAAACTACAAACATAATTGACCATTTTCGATTACATTTCAAGCGTCAGAATAATGAGGATTTGCCAAATCATAGTAATTGTTAGGATTGTGTTGCGTCCCGACTCTGTCACGATTCGACGTCACGGCAAAATGGACGTGTTGAAATTAAATGATAATATTACAAATATTAAGTAAAGTTCATAATATCACACAATAGGGTTGCAAGACCTTCAGTCCTTTAAAACGTTACTGCAATAGTAAACACTTGCGTAAAACTTGACCACATAACTAGATTAAAAATGTTAAACGACTTTACTCGTTTTATTTGCATCTGAATGTCGAAATGAGTGTTAAGTGTTATATATGGTGTTGTTACATTCAGTGTTACTAACACTAAGAAGTCTGGCATATCGCGCCAACTGCAAATTTAAATCTTTGATGACGGAATTATTAGAATGTTTGTAGTTATGTGTTTCTTACCATCCATGTATTATTTTAATTTATTTTCTATTCGAAAACTGATTATGGGTAATTAAATAAATATTAAAATTAACTACATCATATAACAACTGACTATTGTAAGACACGACAAAACGCAATACCTATAAGAATATCGTTTCCGCTATTAATTGAACAATATTTTAATTATTCAACTTTCTACCATATTTCTTGAAGGAGGTTTTCCTAACAGAACTATTGCATGTATTTTTTTTTAAATCTTCAAGCAATTTCACAATATCGTTGCTGTCAACAATCATAATCGTGTATATGCATTTAATCGGATGCATCGCATCTATTGTGTCGGATAAGTGTCAGTTACTCTGTTCTAGATTTGAGAATAATAGATTGGGAAATACGAGAGATGACAGTACCTATATTATACATGTACAGATTCGACTTCGTATCTAAGTCAGTTTGGGAGTTCTTTGCCTATTCTGAAATGTATGTGAATAGCTCTGTGACTCTCCTTGTTTTTCACCCAAGATAAGGTACGTGATACTAAAAAGCATTTCTCGAAAATTTACTAAAAAGAATTGAGGTACTAAATGCAGAATAGTAATTTCGAGTGCGACGAGTAGTTTAGAGATTACCATGTTCAAACAAACTTTAGGCTTTATAAGTACATAGTATAGATAGAAAGAACAAACGTACCAAATGAATCATCATACTACGAAAGATATGAGCAATGCAAAGTTTAACAACACCTAAAGCTTTTATTTGTCGAAAATAAAACAAAGTAATGTAGATAGAAGAAAAATAATTGTCGTTTTCCCTTCCATACTCTTACTGAGTCAAATTATTGAAAAGGATTCTATATTTCACCATATATGTATTAGCAATGTGAACTGATGCAAGTATTGCGCAGACTGCATTCCTGTGTTGACATGATGCCACCTCAGTGAACTTTGACCATGTCATTGCGATACGAAGAGAACCAATTTAGTTCCTATTTTGTCAATCATTTATGTACTTAAATACATTTATTGTTTAGAAACGCTATTGTATTTGTATTTGTCGTAGTGTATCAACATTTTATATTAAAACCGTGTTAAATTTGCGACTTGATACGTTTAAATATTTTTTATCAAACTTATGCCTTTATGTTCACAATTCTCTATGCATGTTAATTCTATGCATTTTTAGAATTCCTTACACTACTTAAAAACCTACAAGACAAAATCACAGGAAGGGGAAATAGACGATTTCAATTTAATAATTTCCAAGAATTCTATAAAACGTGTTTATATTTAGATGAAGAAATCCTCGGAACGAGCAGATATAACCAATTGACCAATCGCTCCACTTACAGATGGATACGCACAAAAATTGTCGGTTTGTTCATCTTCCGTTACGTCAAACCCCGTAACGATTCCACCATGATTCGCTTAAAACCTCTAATTAAAACCAATGATAATTGCTCTTATGGTATAGACTACAACTCACCATAAAGGAGTTAACAAAAGCCTAACTTTATGTAACTCGGTACCTACTTTATTCTTGCCATGAAAGAAGTTAATTAAACAAGATACAGATTCTATCTAAAATCTTAATAAAATGCATTGCTTTATTTATTTAGAATTCATTTTAAAAACAATAGCTGTCAGTCCGCAAAAAAAGAAAAAAATGTTTTCTATTTTGATTCAACTGGTTTCAATGGTCTATGGTCTTAAACCATAAGCAAATCTCTTTTTAAATTGATGATGCAATACAAGCTTCCTTTTATAAGAAAACTACGAGTAAACGGACTTTTCTCTTAAACAATGGTCAATAAGACCATTTGAACCATCACTTTCATTCGCTTTCACTTTACCGGGCCCGTGTTGTGTGGAAGCAATGACCGGAGATTAATGATTGATTGCGAGTCCCATTTATAAACAAATAAACTTCTAAGATTCATTTAAATTATTATTATTTGCTGAAGGACTAACATAGATATGTAGTTCATGTGTTAAACATTGAATGTTTTATTTCATAGGGTAAAATTTCAACTGCCTCGATGGCCTGGTGGTGCTAAGCGCGCCTGCTACGCTAGAGGTCTTGGGTTCGATTCCCGAGTCGACCAAGGTGTTATTGGGTTTTTCTATGAAATTCTCAGTAGCAGGTTGGAGTTTGGATTTGTGCCCGGTTAGTGGCAATAGGCTCGCCCCCTATTACATGGGACCTAAACATATCGGCGAACTGTGGGTTGTACATTGGTACGCCTCTGCCTACCCCTACGGGGATACAGGCGTGATGATATGTTATGTTATGTAAAATTTCAAAAATTGATAACTGAAAAAAAAATGTAAGTTTAAATAATTTAACTTATTTGGCCTACAAATTCTATTACGAACTAATTTAAATGCGCGATTTGTTTTTAAATTTTATGTAATAGAAATGTTATATAACCTTAACACGTTTTAAGATGTTGGCAAGTAGCCATTGTAAAAACACTAAAACCGAACAATTAGCCAGTGGCTAAGTTTATAAACATTCTTCTATTCATTCATGTAACGAAGTGCGTAAGTAACAAACCTCCTTATTTCGTAATTTTAATTGTTTGAAAAGGAGCTTGCCCAACTAGCGCGTACGTGCAAAATGTAAAAAGTTTGGTTGTCATTTAAAAGAGCATTTGTTTCTAAACTGCTAGTTTTATGTCCTCAAGTTTAAAGTATTGCGCGCCCTCGCTTACGCCATTTTTCGTTATCTTTTGTCCTCCCTATTATGAAATTTGAGACGTGAAATTCTTCATTTAATTTCGAAAATCAAGTAGCCGAAAAATAAATAAAATATTAACCAAACAACGCGTTGACGACGCTCTTAATCGATTAGTTTTAAGAAACTTGCTAAATAAAATTTTGAGCAATATTAATATCCTAATCTAATGTACCTGTTAATATTATAAAAATAAACTGTGGTAATTATTTATTTCATCGACGTTTGCGCAAATATTGTCAATATAATTTTATCGAAGTATTAGTCGATTAGTTTCGTTGAAAAGTATCGATTGTTATTGTTACACAATAATTATAACATTACTGAGTGACATAATATTAATGCAATGTATGCGTCTTAGGGTCGTGTAATCGGAATGTGATTCATAACTTTTGATTGCACTCTTTCGATATATGAGTTTACGACAAAATAATGTTATTTGTAATAAATATTGCAATCGATGTTGCGTTAATGAATTTAAGTCATTTGATGTTTATCGACAAAGTTCGGATCGCGACAATCGTGCTCTATCTCACAGGCCACAGCTACTGTTATCTATTTCCTTTGCATCATAAACAAAACACCTGTAGTGTGGGAAAATATTTATTGTTTTAACTGAACATAAACTTCATTCTAAAACGTGAAGGGCGAAATTAAAATGTTGAGGTTCTCCTATTGTTCTTCATCGATTAAATGTCAACACGTAAAAATTACAGCTCAAGGCCTAATTTTACATCACCTAAAATAATTGGTACATTGGAAGTAATCTTGTGATATAAAAAAAATATGCATGTTATTTAAAGAGCGAATTACCACGCTGTTCACCTGCACCAAAAACTTGAAAGCTTAGAGATTTGACTTTTCCTCTTGCAAGCTACGTAAACAACTGGCTACCATCTAAAACCGGTTATCTTCACCCTACAATAAAACAATATGCCCTCAAAACTCTCTTTAAAAACGAAATTTGGAATTTCTTAGGGTCATCCTAATACGCATAAAATTGCGGCAGCGCCGGCCGTTCCTCTCGGCCGAACGCATATTTCCTGCAAAATTTCGCGTGTAGTCAACCCAATGGTTTTTAAAGTAAGCGTAAAGCCATAAACCTCGGGGCATATTGTCAATATTAGGGTGTCAGGACCGATGAACTGAGGGTATTGAACTGGAGAAGGCCGCAGGGCAATGCTCAGGTAAGGAATAACATCGGAATCTGAAGTAACAATCAATGAATCGAACAACACATTTACAAGATATTATCGTTCCAACAAGACAGTTTACAAGATGCTATCAATAAAGTAATAGTATATAATCAGTATGACTGTATCGGATATAACACTCCGGTGGTGCGACAAACCGAGAACCCGACGACAGTTTCTGCTCACGCCAGTACAAAAACAAAAAGAACTGCTCGTGGACAATGTAAGTCATGCGAACGTTCGTAGCCTAGTTACAGCCGTTACGACACTATAGAAATGGTAATGAGTGAAGACATTAACTAAACTAACAAAAACAAGTGAAGCTGACCCGAGATGTATCTCACGTGGATTGCACAAGAAAGCCATTCCTCGGAAGTGAGCGGTTGCATCCGGAGGCTTCACTAACAATGATACCGAAAACTCATCCAGCTTAAACGTTAATCGAGGAGCCTTGTGGAGTTTCTATTGTTGCTCGTCCTACGCTGGAGGTTGAAGCAATTAAGCAATATTAGGAATGAAAAGGAAACCTTGGTAGATATTCATCCAAACAATTTACTAGCATTTGTGTCTGTTGTTCATTTTACACACCTCAGACAATCTGATACCAGAATACAATTATCCAATCTTTTTAGAATAACACAAATCGTGAATCAATTTAGTGTAAGGCCTGTCTAAACAGATTTAAAATTGCTCTCGAGACAATAACGTCGAACAAAAGACTTGCAAAAAGTCGGTTATTATATACAATGCAATCTAAACCATTATTTCCGGAGAGTTGGGACACTGGATACAGGAACAAGGGAAACTGAGACTTGTGTTTAGATATTTGTGTTTGTTTTAGATTGTCGATTGTCATCGGCGAATTTCGCCGTGTTATCAAATATTACATTGTGCGACATCTAGGTCAAGCCAGTATCCAAACTAACGATGAATTGTTTCTCCCACTTCAACAAATTATGAAGTTATTCACCTGAATTCGTGCAATTATTGCATGCACGCACAAATTACACTTATTGCATTGCATACATTATTAATTTGCTTCTAATCGCTTTGGTAACCTCTGCTAATTAAGTCGAAACCTTTTCGTACCAATTTATAAAGATTGTTAACCCAAAAGGGTTTTATTGACGTCAGCCATATGCAATAAGTGCACGAGAGCATCCAAAACATTGCGTCAATTCATAATGATAAAAAAATGATCTAGGAATACTTAGTGAAATTCAAGGCTATTAATGTAAAGAATTAGGTTAGTTTACCATTGTTAGAATCAAACGTTTTATTTTCATAATTCTTAAATATCGTCAGACATCGAGGGCATAACTATATTTAAGCACTAACTTTTGCTAAATAAAAACTTTCTAATCGCAATTAGGTTCAATGTTGATTTTTTGCTAACAATTTGAGCAAAGTTTTTCCGATATCCAATGTTAATTAGCCACAATTGGTTTTGTATTAATCGCTACGATTGCTGGCGAGTCTCTACATTCAGTAGGTCATTGTCACTTAAAGCGTGCAGACAACTTTATTTACTGTGAAATTAGGCGTAAAAGTTCTTTATCTATTTTGCAACTAGTTTTCGGCCAGTTCTTGTCACTTGCATAATTTTTTCCTTTTGCAACAAAACTGTAGTGATTACCTTTGTTTTTCTTATTTGAATTAACATCGTATTCTTTTGTTTCCTGAATGAAAATTCGCGCACGTTTTCACGAATTGTTGCGTATAATTTGTTGAAACAATGTAAGACTATTATTTCAATTATGAGGTAGTTAGTGCATTTGTTGATTCAGGGTATCCTGTATTTAAAGCATCTTATAATTATTTTTATCAATATGATAAACTTATGACTACACCTTACGCTTTAAATAAACAAAATAAGAACAGGACTAACCAATATTTAGAGCAGCCTTTTTGTCTCCCGTGGGCACAGCTGTGACAGCAGAAATCAGTAGAAACGTGACGGCAATCCTCGCACTGACACCCATATTAACAGTTTTACACGATATCCTTTGTAAATACAACAATTATAAATTCACGATACAGACGCAACTATTTCCCGCGTGTGTTCGGTAACATTTGCGTCGAGGCTGACGTGTTCCCCTCTCCGATCACAGTGGACGACTAAACCTCAGTGCGGTACTTTCTATCGGCTTTATGCGCAAGAGCAATGCCTGGTGCACCCGCATCGTGTAACTGTGAGCGCAGAAGGTTCAGTCCATACAATACGTGCGGACAGACTTTACCAAAACACCGCTATACAGCAATATTAAGCAGTATTGACTAGAATAACCATAGATCCACAGTTTTGAAGGTGGCTTACCAATATAATTGGTATTTGTGTAAGAATTTTTGTTGTTTTTGTATGGCCCTTCTAGTTTTTCTTTCTACCCACGGAAATTGTCGTTTCGTATAATCTGATTGCGCTTTTCTATTTCTACTGATAGCATTGTTAACGTAATAGTTAATCTGATATGCATACCTAATTAATAGAAATGAGTTAATGAGTTTGTTCCTAGTATTTAGGCGCGTAGATATTACCAGGATTAAAGTTCAATAACTGCCTCGTTGGCCTAGTGGTGCTAAGCGCGACTGCTACGCTAGAGGTCTTGGGTTCGATTCCCAAGTCGGCCAAGGTGCTATTGGGTTTTTCTATGAAATTCTCAGTAGCAGGTCGGAGTTTGGATTTGTGCCCGGTTAGTGGCAATAGGCTCGCCCCCTATTACATGGGACCTAAACATATCGGCGAACTGTGGGTGACCATTGGTACACCTCTGCCCAACCCTTCGGGGATACAGGCGTGATGATATGTTATGTTATGTTAAAGTTCAAAAAGGGCTGAAATATATTCACTGTCAACTAGTTGCAAAAGTAGGTAGATTCTAGGTAGGTAACTTCTGTTGACTAAATAACTTTTATTAAGCATTCTGTCTTGAAACTTACTGTTCATCTGTTAGGTTAGCGTTTAGTGTTTTGTATTCGTCGTCTAGATATTTTTGAAACCTCAGTCCATCCTCCTATCATCAAATTAGTAGTTCTGGTTATATTAAATAAAACAAATTCTATAATTTGGACCACTATGGTAAATACATTCGTTTTACATTTCGGAGTTCGGCATTTTTATGGTTTTGGAATTTATGAAATTCGTTTTAGTGTAAGTCGGAATTTGGATCGTCATAAAGATAACAATAAAAGGATTCTGTTTTATGACCTGTTTAGGGCTTTCCTTTTTCCTCAAGGTTACTCGGGTCAAGGGTATTATTAGAGGCTTTAGAGTTTATGGTTTTAGGTATTAAAGAGGTTTAAGTGTTTGACGATGTGAGGCAAAAGGATGTATTGCAAACAGAGAGCAGTGTACTTTGATCCTTTTTTTATGGAAATATAAATAAATAAATTTGAGATTGCTAAATGCCCTTCCAAAGTATCCATATGAGTATCGGAACAACTTAAAGTGTTGAAAAGGTAGTTTTCAGAAAAACTTTAAGTTCATTAGTACGAACAAAAATAAGACAAAATAAGTTTATATTTGAATGCCCATCAACTTAATGGTGATTTTTGACGACCTTCGTGGTCAAGCGGCACACACCGATTGCCATAGTTTCGTTCTGGGTTTGATCCCTGAAAGGACACGTAGAAAAATACTTCTACATTGTCTTGGATCAGGGTTGTTCTGGTAGATGCTGACAGAAATAGGCGGACTCGATTAGGTTATTGAAATGAATCGATACTTAATTGCAGTTGGATTTGCACTTCGAAATTAATAATAATTTGTTAATTTTTTAATCGAAGCGTATTTCGTCTTTTTAGGGTTCTTCATTTAATTTATGTTTTTTTTTGTACAATAAAGAAATAAACTTTTAGAAGTAAATAATTCTCTAATAGGTAAATTACTGTTATTTATTTTGTTTTTAGGTTTTGATTATTACTTTGTTTATAATATTATTTTAATGTAAGTTTATTATTTCAACACAAACTGTTTGCTCTTTTGGTCACCATATTGTTTCTCTAGACGGTACCTATCTACTGTAATCCTTAACATACTTTGGTGGGTGGTTGAGCTGATCCATTGCTACGAAAAAAGTAACATAGGTACTTAAACGGCCAACTGTGGCCATAGCCTAAGAATGTACGGTATTCTCCATGACAGCTGCATATAGCCTCTTTGGCATATGCATCATGGCTGCTGCCACTAAGTGACTTGCTGCAGGTTCGATCCTCCCACGTGTCAAACATTATTTAGACCTAGAATTGTTTGCTAAAACACTTGTTTACAGCAAAACAGTGTACTTAAATGTTTGTGTGATTAAGAATCTGCTTCTGATATGGGCAAACTTGCCTGAAATAAATGCCATTTTTTTTTAAAGATAATGCTGGCATGAAAAATATTGTTTGCTCAGGTTCTTCATAGCCGCCTCCTTTCGTACGAGTATATCAATGCTAATAAAAATATTATTAGCGTCTCGAAAGAAGTCTTTAATATTTCTATGGTTAATAGCATAGGGTGTTAGTGGCGTTATGATAAAGCATGAATGTTTTGCCAACAGCTTGCAACACGCGTAGGAAGCCGGCTACCGAACCGTAACACGTATCTACGAAGGTCACTGTTGCGATACTAATTCACTTACTTAGGGAATTATACAAATAATAGTGAAATAATTAATATAGAGTTTAGGTTTATGTAGGTAGTTATTAGTGTTATGACGAACGAATGCTCATCCCCTTTGCAGATTGCAAAAAACCTACTTTCCTATTAGGTACAAAGAGCACAGTAGTGTGACAATTATATTGATTTATTTTTAGTTTTATCATTTTCTTATTTTAGAAGTTACAGGGGGCACCCGTTTTACCACTTCGAAAGTGTCTCCTGCGCAAACTATTCAGATAAGAAAATAAAATATTTTAGAAACCTCAATTTTATTTTTGAAAGCCTATCCGTTGATGATTTTTGATGGTTTGATGAAAAAAACAAATTGTGTGAAACACTTATTGCGGTTCACAGAATACAATAATCTTCTTACCAAGTTTCAATAGTATAGTGTTTATAGTTTCGGTAAAAAGTGGCTGTGACATACGGACGGACAGACAAATAGACAGCAAGACAGTTTTGGCCATTTGGCTACGAAACCCTAGTAGTAGAGTGTACTACGTGAGCTCGACAAATGGATGTGCGATTAACGCTTATGCGACAAAACTGTACTGCGACTCACCGTAGTTCGAATGCACGCTAGTGCGACACACTGAAGATCGACATCTCGCTAGTGCGACAAACGATTGCGCGACAGTAGTTCGACACTACGGTAGTGCGACACTACGGTAGTGCAGTACGTTGGTGCAGTATTGCAGTAGTTTGACACCTAGCAAGGGTAGTGTAGTACGTTGATGCAGTATTACAGTAGTTTGCTGAGATAAATTTTGAATTACATATATTAAATAGGTAAGTAGATATTAAATAATCAAAGGCCGTCGCTCGCTTCGCTCGCTCCATTGCAAGGTCACAATATCTAACCTAACCTAACCTATTGATCTCTGTCACAAAGTTGAACCTAACCAAGCAATGGATGTCTGGGCCTATGTCGGTTCTATATGTTTATGTTCTATTTCTTCATATCGCACTAGCGAGATGTCGATCTACAGTGTGTCGCACTAGCGTGCATTCGAACTACGGAGAGTCGCAGTACAGTTTTGTCGCATAAGCGTTAATCGCACATCCATTTTTCGCGCTCACGTGGTACATACCTAGTAGTAGTGGTTTAGCAGGAGTTGCTACTTCGAGACATTAAGGTTGCCCTTTGTTTTTAAAAGAATATGGCAATTCAAGGTAAATACGTAACTCTTCAACCACACTACAAATTATTTGAATCTTGACTCTTACAGATTTTATTTGCTAGTGGCGCCAACTGGTGACCAAATCTACAGGTTATAAAATGAAGTCTGTTATTGAAACAAAAATATACTTATTTATTTCCAGTTACTGTCAAATGCAAATTCGACACAAATTTTCTGTTAGGAGATTTTAAAATAAATATCAAATTAAGAATAACATGTACTTGACAAAAGTCTTTTTAGAATAGCGCCATCTATTAAAAACTTGAAAAAGCAATGTAATTTCACTTCGCGTCGTAACGTCGCTTAACTTTTAGTAATACGCTACTATAACTTAAGATGGCGCTGTCACAAGTTTGACCGTGTCATCTATTGTCGAGTAGCAGATCTACTTCAATGGACTCCAACGTAAAGATTGATATAGTGTTTTATAGAGGTCACTACCATCGACCAAATTAAAACAGTGCTTTGTTTAAAATTAAATACGTAAATTATGAAGTATCAGGTGCAATCAATAAAATATAATGTTAAAACCACTGATGTTAGGCCAATTAATTTTTACCAAAAATGGTTATCAGATAAAAAACAGGCTGTTTTTTACCAGCAAACTTATATTAATTCTTAAAAAAAATATGTAATTCTTAACATAACTTTAGTTTATAACTGATCTGGACAGGATTTATAAATAGGTACTATGTGAAAGGAAAGCATAGAAACCGCAGTTGTGTAAAATAACTTCAGAATGTTTGAATTGCTTAACATTTTATTTCAATATCATTAAAATATTTATATTTACAAAGCAAGGTAATTAAAGTTTATTAAGTAAATAACTACAAAGGTAACGTCATGTTATTCAAATAAACAAAACGTAAAATCTTTAACAAAATGTCAATTTATAAGTATTTAGTCAGAGTTATGGGAACCCATCTTAATACTTGCCATTTAAGGAAATCTAATAGGCGCTTATGTCTTCTTGAATTTAGGTAAATACCTGAGTGATTAGACGCAAATTATGAGCTTATAACTGCATAAAGTATGCAAACTTCGGATTTATAAAGGTTAAATTAAATTATTGCCACTCAATGAATGTTAACGGCTGGCTTAACTTTTATATTTCCTGACAGATATTTATTGATAGGTTAAGTTAGGAATTACTTGCATTTAGACGTAATTTTAAATACACAAGTGTCTTTTATTGAAGTTTATAAAGGTGGAATTAGTTTCACTTCGTTAAACAGTAATAAGTTCCTTTTTTGGAATATCATAGCTAACGTGAACTACGAAGGTTTCTCAATATCTTTGCAAATTATTATTTTTTCAGGCATAGGGTATCCATCTATTTAAAATGGTGAAAGTAGGACATATTTTTTTATGCTGTTATAGCAAGTGAACTCAGGACTTTTATATATATTGAGTTATGTTATATGTACTATCGGCAATTTCTTAAAATAATCAATAGATAAATATGTTTTGTCATTGCCTGTTTTTTGCCCAGATAAGGAAGATTTGTAAAAGTAAACACAATACTAAGTGATTGAATCATTTTATTTTTTATTATTTAAATCATGTACTTATATTTCACATGTAGTAACAAAATTTGCATTGGAAATTATGCAACTCGTATATAAAACATAGGTAATATTGACATGGTATCAGTTCATTAACTCACATACATCTAACGGCACATTTCTATACAAACTTATGTATAATTTACTTATTACATAAATAAGCAACTTACTATAAGGCTAAAAGTCTTTCTTGGCTAAAACGGCATGTTTTGCCTTCTAATAATACTCGAGATACATTAAATAAGAGAGATTAAGAAAATTTTGTTAATGCACTGCATAGGAATCAGATTCGAACGTATAGAAATACAAATAATAGAGATTAATGTCAATTAAATAAATAGTCATCAGTTAAAATCCAATAAATTAAGATAAATTAATAATAAAGCGTCGTAGTAACGAGAAACAGAAGCAACATAACAGTTAAGTACAAAGGAACTGAACAGAAGAACTTACAAACTAAAACTTTCAATAAATTAATGATTAATATCTACAGAATACTAAATATCACAGAGAAAGTACCCAATACTTAATCAACAAAACATTGTTTCGTCAAGCACTTCGAATACAACCAACGTCTGTCGTGTTAGAGAGCGTGCGCTTACACACTACTAATAAATAAGTACAAAAGGGACTATACCGATTGTAAAAATAAATAATTAGTCGAAGCCAAGATTAATTTACGTCACAATACTGAACAAACATATATCCTATCTTTCCGTGTTCTTGTATCTTTTGTTTTTCTTCTCGTTTAGTTTGGCCTCGTAGGCGGCGCATTTAGAGTTCTTCGTGATGACTTTCTTGCCTTGCGGACACTTGAACTCGCAGAACCAATTGTTGAGAAGGTTTCCGTACCCTCTGAATGCGATGTAGTCGTTCTTGAGGCACTGCGGTGCGTCTACTTTCATTTCTAAGACTTGCAGGTTCTTGTTGAGCGTGACCTGCGGGACCGGCACGTTCACAGCCACCATGTTTTCTCTGATCTCGGCGATGGTGCTGTACAGCCGGTGTATCGTCTTCCCTATCAGCTCGTGCCGGGTCTTGTTGTAGCTGCAGAAGGGATCGTCGGCGAAATCCACTTCCACCTTATATAGCAGCTTGAAGATCGCGTGGTACTCCACCATCGATTTGTATAACTTCGGTATCATGTACCTGAACTGTAACAAAAAGAGACACGTATTAAATAAATTGATCTATTATCTGACGGAGCTAACGATGCATGCAACGCTAATGGAATAACTAATTGGAATTTACAAATGATATCAATGAATGAATCCCCGATACCGCGGTCATTGATAACTACGTTCATTGTCTTTTAACGTAATTTCGCTTACGTCACGGAATAACTACGTAATGAAGGTTGCATCTTTTCTATTGAATTGAAACGTCATCATTTGAAAACCCGTGTTTTTCATCATCGATAATTTCTTTGTAAATAGGTATTTCTCATGTGTCTACCTTAATGTGGGGTGGTACCTTGGGGTTCCCAATAACTTTTGCCTTTTCTGCACAAGTTCATTAAATCAAAGTGAGTTCATCTTAAAGTTTATTATATAATCCGCTATTGTAAGACAGCTGTCTATAAAAGGGTCTGTGGTGTGTAGAAGCTTACGTGAATTAAGCGCGTCATATCGCGGATAGTTTACGTGGCGGCCTATTCGTGTCGAGGTTGCCGCGCCGTGGGCATTTGTGATCGTATGACTATTCAAATGACGCCATTAACACAATCCTATTGAAAATTTATTTAACTTCGCCAGTATTTCAACTAAAATTCAACTTAACAATTCACTTTAATAACGCTTTCTAAGTGATTATAATACGCGGCACGACTGTCCCTTTGTTTATAACTTTGACTCCGCTTCGGATCAGCATTTTCTTTAGTAAGGACAATGCTAGCGCGTAAAATATAGTTAGACCGTGAGTGATTTGAAATTCAATGTGCTTTATTATGTTTCAAGCATTATACTAAATTCATCTTCACGCACAAACTTTACTGAGTCTTTTCCTATAAAACTGTGGATTAGTGTAAGACGTCCTTACAAAGTATTAAGGCAATTTTATTTTGTTTAATCCTGCGTTTGATTGCACTACCAAATTTAAATGTTTACGATGTTCATTGTCAATAAAATCTTGAATGATGTGGTTGGGAACAATAGCTTGTGCACCACCATTGCATCAGGCGTTTATTTTCAGATGCAATAAATCTTAAGTAATTCCTCGGTTAATTACGTAAAGAATTGTAATGAACTTAGTAGCTGCAGTTGAATGACATAATCGGTGTTGACTTGACTTATAGCCATAGTTTATTCGTTAAGGTTGGAATGCTAGATTGTTATGACTGCAGTAATTCATGTTACTTCAAACACTTGTTATTAACATATTACTATGTACTCATTTTTTTGAGAGTTCTTGTCGTTTTTTAGTTAAGAAGCTTTCGTTGAGTAGTTTAGACGACATGCCGATACAAGTGGGCGCTTTGAGAGACGTACTCAGATCGTTGACGAGATTTTATCAATGAAATACATCATAACATAGTAAAACAGTTTTTTGTAACTGTCTTAAAACTTATTTTTGAACTTAAATAAAGGACACTTTTTTTTGTTTCCTACTGTGTTTCTCTTTTATTTACTTTATGCGTTATGCATGTAGTTACGTTAATGATTCATCATCTAATGAAAGTCTGAATAGTTTTATCTGCTCCTTAATTAGTACAAAAAAGATTTAGTTTAGATCTTCCTTCCTTGAACTTGAATCAAATTAATCTATTTAATATCCGACTTGTTGTTTACATATAGCCGAATATGTTAGTTTTCAGTATTTTTCACGAATGTTTTATTTCTCGGACAATACGCATAAAGTCGACATTGAGACAGTTTATCTTTATAGACAATGATGCGATACTTTGCTGTATACAATATATAAGTGTATATAGTTATGTGCAACACCAGCCAAGCCGGTTCACCTCGATACTTGTAATAGATCGTTTATAATTGTCCTTTAAAAATGCGACATTTTCTCTATATTCTTCGCAGTTATGGCAATAAAACTAATAACGGACTGTAACGAGAAAGGATTCTTCATAATATTGAATTCAGGATTCTTTTCGATATTTTTGCTGACTTGAAGTTTTAGGACAGTAAAAGATCTACATATGAGTTTGTAAAGAATGTGTGTTGTAATTATTCTTTGATTTATTTCATAAAATATTTAGCTGATGATTAATGTTGATTTATTTTATAATGTTTTTCAGTACTAAGATGGTTAAAACCAGTTTACGCAAGTGGATATTTCACATGTTTAAAATTAGTAATTATTTAGTGATTGATTTTTCCGTATTGCTTGTGCCTATGTATTCTTCAGTCACATATTGTGTAACTGAAACATGCCTAATTCATTCATTACTATTATTGAAATATCTAACAAGCTATTTATTGTCCAAAACAAGGATTTTCCGTTCATTGTGATTATTACATAAAATGTAATAATTATTGTACACATGTTTATTTTATGCAATAATTAAACTAGCAACCTAGCTCATTGTACATTTGTTGTACAATGTTTATCAATAAAATATATTAATATGATAATATAATAATAGAAACTAGTCATCACAAATGACATAAGTACAAAAATCATCAAAATAAAATTTCAAAATATAAAATTAAAACAAAATTCATTCATAAATGTATTCACCATTGACAGAATATTAATTTAGTGTAAAATAACATAAAGCAATGGATTGTGAGTAACAATTAGCTTCAATCTTCCTGCTTCCACTTAGCGGCTAATGAATGAACTCATCTCATCACTCATTGTTCCCGGAACGCGAACCTGAGACCAGCGGGTTTGTTTGTCGATGTGTGTCGCACAGCGCACTAACCGACTTCCTCTAACGCTTCAATGAATTATTCACTAACAATCATTTAATTTTAAAGCTTTGGAATTAAGACTTTTTGAACCTTGGAATGTCTCTATTCCTTAAGTAAACTTTAGATCATGACAGTACATTATAAAACCATAAGACTACACTCTATAGTCTTTATTTAATTCTACAGGCATTTAGAAGGCAATAAACGATCGATTCTAAAATTAATCGTTAATATTTTACGGTTCATAAAAGCATTGAGTGCTCGCCGTTGCGTTTTCCCAACTATTGTGAAGGCGCGACGCCGAAGAAATTGTCGGAGCGAACGATAATAAAAGCGTCGGGCTGTGTGAGCAAATATGGTCGTGTATTAAAAGCCTGAAAACCCGACAATAAGCCGTACATTTGCCTTAAAGAGGCGAGCTTAACCTCCGAGACGTGTCGCAGACAAACGCACCACTCCGGAATCGTAAGTTCACATTCGTCTCACTTGGACAAATAATGTGTTTTTAACATTTCGTGTTGTTTTGTTAAATCGTAAATACTGTACAAACACTAGCGCACCGAGCGGCCACTAAAGCCCGGCCCCTTGTCACTGTGAAAGCGCGCCGTGTTCAACTTGTGGAATTTCTGCCCTTTATTCAAACACTGAAAATACCGGCCGCGCTCGCTGTACCCGCGATGACTCGCAATTGTGTGAAAACAAATCCACTACAAATTAAAAGAATCCTGCCACAATATACTTTTTGCTCTTCACTCAAAAGCTTTAACTTGGAAACTTGGAGGGTCCGATAAATTAAATCAACAACATGAACAGTGTGTCCACATTATTCTTTCTTCGAGCCCTTTATTTTAACGTCTCATTTGAGCAGTATTTAATTTTTAAATTGTTCGTATGTCAACTAAAGCCGAAGCGTACAGATCACTTGAATTCTAACGCTTTCCTTTGCCCAATGTCAAATATTTAAATTTGTTAAGTGGCCGTACATTGACGGGCTGGCGAGACATAGGTAAGAAATATTTAATATTCATCGGTTGGCGTACTGGCCGTCTACGCGCCGGCGCGTTAGGAAATAGTTCGGTCGCCGGCGCGGACCCGGGCCGCGTCGAGTGTGTAAGGACGACGCTTCGAATGCACACACTCTTATTGTCTCGCGTCGCATTAACTTTTGTGTACTAATTAGTGGGTGACCAATATGAATACATAACAGAAAGTCTCGAACTCCAGATGTGTGTTCGGTAAATAATAAAGAGAGGCTTATAGAAGGCTTGTTAAATATTGCTTGTGTGTTTTATATTTTTCGAACCGAAACCGGTACGGGCAGGCGATGAACTGAATACAATTTTTATCATAATTATAAGGTGTTGTGCTAAGATATACCTACGTGTAGGATGCGTGTTAAGGCATGGTTTTAGGATCGCGTGTGCGGAGCGAAATCATGCGGTGTCAATCTATGCAAATTTCCTTGAAACATTTAACTGGCTCCTTAGTTTGCTCTGCTCCCACAAATGCTAACCATAAGCCTCTGATTTATATATGGCCAGTGTTAAATGAGCCCTTAGCGTCGGAACGGAGTGAATCCAACAATGTGAATTAAGCAATGATTGGAGGCCAACTTGTGTTGGTAATGAATAGTGGGCGGCGTCATCTTTTTTCGAAAGCATCATCTAGATTAGAGGACGATAATTGTATTTGGAGCGGGCTTCGTGATGTATTTATTTCTGGTTAATTGAATCAAAACGTTAAATATGGCCGTAGCTCTTTAGGCAGAATGCATATTAAAAAGGTTTAGATGTATTTTGCACATATTTTCATAAAAGTACTTGTGACATTGATGTAATTGTTTATTAGTTCAGGATTAAGCGATTGAGATTAAAGAGCTCCGTAATGAAGCTCTATAAAACACTTAAAGCTGCTCCGATTTCCAAACGAGAGCGGCTTTCAAAATTAAGGGCTTGCACTTCTAGTTATTGCCCTTAAGTACAATGTGAAGTAAATAAACGCGGTACAAAGTCCGGCTACATGTAATTTGGCTCCTCGGAACCTCATTTAGTTGCAACGGTGAAGCCTCGAGCACGGCTAATGTACTCGGGGATCCTTTGTCTCAAATAAAACAAAAATACATTAAAAATAACGTAAAAACATTGAACGGGTAAAAAGAGTGATGGGACGGGCCACCACACCCTCGACTCGACTGATCGTCCACGATAATTACACTGTCAGTTGCACAAAAATTACTTCAAACATTATTAAATATTGCGATTAAACGTAACGCGTCGCGTATTTACTGATATGATTAAATGTTTAATTTGTGACACATTCCCACACACGTTAAGACTTGTCTTGAAACAAATTAGGTTATGTTTCATTTACTTCAAATAAGAAGAGAAATCCGTTTGATCTATCAGTTGCTAACTTACATCACAGACCACTTAAATTATGTTATTATCAAAGTATACCTATCTATTAAATTAATAACATACTTTCAATCGTATCGGATGAAAAAACTGAAGGAGTATAATTGATCAGTGCAAAAACTTACTTTGCGTTCGGAGAGGGATGTGCCTTGTTTCTTGTAGGGGTGGAAGTGTATGGCGACGAAGTTGACCCCGGGCAGCCAGCCGGGCATGCCGTCCCGGTACTCTCGCGTCTCGTTCAGGACTTTCCGCTCATCGTTGAAGTACCGTCTCGTGTTCTTTAACTTCTTTAAGATTGTTCTGGAGGCGTTCTTGAAGCGGTCTGCCTCGATGTTCCTCAGTCTGTCGGGCGTGTCTTTGGTCTGCGGCAGCGGCGCCGGCCTCCGGTGCGGCCTCCGCCGTAGCTCCTCGTGCCTCGTGTCTTTGGTTAGTGCCGGCGCCTCGTGCTGCCGCCTCTCATGCCTGATCTTGTGTGTCGACCGCGCTTCCGATGGCATCACAACCATTGCTATTATCACTAATACTGAAGTAGCTACCAAAAGCTTTTTGGGAAAACCTGAAACAAAAACACTATCTATTAACCTCTATTCCACGGATATAGATTGAAAACTAATGAATATGTCAACGAATATGAAATAATTATTATTGTTGTGTTATCGTTTTTATCTTTATGATATCAAGTGGTTAACTAGAATTGATAAGGGGATTCAGTATTTTCAATCGGACGCTGTTTGTGTAACTTGCTCACGTTTTGATTTTGTTTCTGATTTAGTAAGAGGTGTTCTTTGAATGCGTTTCATAATTTTAAAGAATAAAATGTTGGATATTTCTAGGCACAAATTTTTGGTGCGCTTTAGATCTGTGCGGCCACTGTTTCCGTGGAGTCACATAAAAAATAATAAGGTGCGTGATTATGGTAAGCGTTGCTACATACACGTATGAGAGGCTGTACGATCTTCATCTCCGAGCCGCTTTCACACCGACCATTAGCCCGGGGTGGCATGCGTGAGACGAACGTGATTTTGTGATCAATTTTGACTTGTGGGAAATAAGTTACATTTTTGGGATTCTTTGTTAAACGAAATTTGCTGTGGTATATTTATTTAAGCTAGTGTTTAGGTGTAAACAGTATGTAAACTTGTCCCATTTCGTGCTGTATAACTGTGACTTAGTACGGTAACTGTAATTAATGTTTGGTGGAAATGGCTTTTCACAAGTTTGCGGTGACATATTTTGACGTCACTCTCGTCAGCGGAAAGCGTCACGCCTATTGTTAATGTTATTGCACAAATATTCATGTTCTGCCTTGTTCGATTTAACGTTTGACAGTTATTGAAGGTTTTGATGTTTCGCGCCGACGCCATAAAATATATTTTATGTCCCAGGCAATTCTGTTGAGACGATGTTTTCAAACTTTTAAAAGGAAGCACCACCGGCTTTGAAAGCTCAGCTTTGTTCACTTCGAGTGCTAAAACATAGAAAGTACTTGTTGCAGTTTTTATTAGTCGTGTGTGCCTCTACAAAGGAAATATACCGACTTTACTTGGTTAAATAGGTTTAATTGTATTTTGTTTTGCGCTTAAAGTTGATATATTGCTTTTTTGTTTTCTTTTTTATAGATCTTTAAAGCATGCATTATATGATGTGTTAATTTATTGTGACTACAATACTACATTCTCCGTGATGTGATCATCGGTTCTTTATTTACCTTCAGTGGTTTTTCAGAACATGAATTAGGCATGTTACATGTATTATCACATCAGCTGAACATTACAGTGAATTTACACTTGTATTACGTCAGACGAGGATAATCCGAGGTTTATGGTCAGTGAATCATTAGGTCAATTCGTGTCGTTGACAATTTAATGTATGTTAAGTAAATACAGCGTAACGTGACAATGTGATAAAAAATCCGTACAAAAAATTGACACGCTGTGTTGTGACGCTGATTCTGTTACGAATATTTTTAGTCTGTGTCCATTGTGAATAGCTGGTAAAGTCTACTTGGCGAGATCATCAAACAATGCTAACGTATATAATTGTTACCGCGAAAAACGGGTATAGACTGTGACTTTTCCATCGTGGGGTTTCCCCAACCATTTGCGATCTCGGTAATCATTTTGTATTAAAAAATATATGTAACATGCAATTGTTTGAATAGTTTTAAAGGTTTTTGTATAAAACATGACGATATATAAATCCAAGTAGTCATAACATAATATTGAATGTTGCTGTGTTTATTTTAATTCATAACTTTAGTATTTTATCTTAGTAAATACTAAACTACCGCGTCTCATCATTTGGATTCTCTCACGATTTTCAAACGATAATCCCGCAAGCAATCATTATTAGACATAAAATCTTATACCAACAGTCAATACATTGTGTAAATTCTAACTCAGACAACACGACACAACTTGAGATAAATTAAACAATTATCGTTGTCAAAAACAAAACTATCTGACCGGTCATATGTGATACAGAAAGCGAAGCTCGCCTGTATCGGATGACATCGCGGCCATGTTTCAGCGAAAAATCCCTTTGATCGATTGCCGACGGGCCGGTGTTGAACATTCTCACACGACCCGAGCCCCGCACACCGCACTTGAAGCAATACATTGTTCTCTTCCAAAAATGATCAGACAGATCGCTTAGACATCGATTTTATACTACAATAATAATTAATTAGTCATGCTTCATTCTGTTTTGTATCAATATTTCTTTAGAACGTGTCGTCTGTTTGAGTTAGTGAGAGTAAGGTGACTGCAGCTTATTTATCGGACTACTATTGAAATATTCCACATTAATTTTAATAGCTCAGTCCGAGTTGTAAAATCACGCTACGTTACGTTGTGAAGGAAATGAAATCGTCATTATAATTATTATCAATACCGATATTGATTATCTGTAGCCTACTTTTATGTTTGCATATTTATTTGTAAATATAATTAATAATTAAGAAATAAGAAAAATCTAAAATAAACAAATCTGTGTTTACTGTGATATGATAGCTTTATTATGTTTGCGTTTATTTAAGCTTACCCACAAAATGATTGTGAATTGTTTACATTCGACTAGCGAATGAGCCGCACATTTGAGTCGGTAAACAAATAATTAAGACGAGATCGCCTCCAAGCTGAATTAAAATTATAATATAAACACACACCAGTTAAAAAGACATCCATGAACAACGCATTGATGTAGCTCCTTTGGGCAAGTCCATGTTCATGCGAACAAAATATTCAAGATATTCGAAACGTCGGAAAATGATACAAGAACTTTTCAATCGAACTAATTGTCACTGGCCGCTGATAAAGCACTCGCGAACTTTGAACACTTTCAAATGAGAACACTTATATTATTTGGGAGTCACTAGTCGTAGTATTATTTGCACTGGATTATAAGTCGTGTGTTGTCGCGTGTGTCACCGGAGTGGTGCGAGGAGCGAGTGTGCGAGACCGGCGCGCGAGCAGCCTCCACTCGTTGAATGGCCACCGAAATGCGGCACCGTACGTGAAATAGCCGGTCAAACACTATGCGAAATCCCTTACCCGCCTGTCGGAAACTCAACTTCGACCCCCACGGAGACTTCCTTCAGCCTATTTAATTTATTGAATTTTAAAACAAATAAATAGCTATGAAATATAAGAAATAATTCAATTCATGAATATAGTATTAATTTTGTTTATTTATTGTGACTAGATTAAACTTGTTGCATCATGTTGGATTACTAGCAATTGTGAAATTTAGCACCTTTGCCCTTATCGGGCATATAACTCAAGATCTTATCTATCAAGCATTATAAATACTTTTACTTCAAACATAACTCATACATAATTACATTCTAATGAGTAATATGTTCTGTATGTGGTTATACCTCTTTATAGTAGTTGTAGGACTATTAATAAGATATGTAGACACTAATATTGTGAAATATTATGTAGGTAGGAACTATAGGCTGTCACTTTTAGACAATTATTAAAACAAAAGATATTGACCTACATAAGCGCACTATGTGTAATATTTATGAAATAAAAATATTTTTTAATTAAAATACAAGAAATAATTATTTCACCAAAAATTATAAGGGTTAATATAAATTAATGATATTCCGTCTCCATGGCCGGCAGTTTCCACATCTTGTGCAAGTGAACATTTATTCGGTTAGACCTCGCCGGTGATTCATCGATGAGTCTATCCTGAAGTGAGTTTTTATCGGGCATTAGTCGCGCCGCGGCCCGCCACTACACAAATCCTTGCCAATTTTAATAATTATCATTTAATATCCACGCGACACAACTAAATATTTATTATCTGTTTTTATTGCGTAGGCGATCGAATACCAAAGGTATAATTTGTAAATATTCTAATCTGCAGTAACAAGTCATTGCTTACAGCTGTCATGTTCATTTCGTCGTACGATAAGGCTATGCTCAAACTGATTGTTTTCTTCATTAAGACGTGACCTGTCCTCTCAGTTTTGATACAACATCTGTTTGTGATTTATAGGCCCAGTACAGCCTGCATCGCCCATGATTATAATGCTACGTTAACTAGTTTATGTAAATGCCCACCTAGATTAAGAGGTTGTTTAATCTATAAACTACTTTCGTTTTCTTTTTCACTTGTCAATGATTGGTCATCGTACTTTTGACGAACGAGTGAAAGAGTCCAAGGACTAAATAAGAAAGTAAACTGAGAGTAAAAAGTGTGTCAAGTCTGGGAAAGACGCGTTTGACACAGATTTGTAAGTTCATACGTGCGACTCGGGTCAAACAAATCCTTCGGTCACTACATTACATGATAGAACAACACTGTACCAATTGTATTGATATACTGGTTGTTTTAAGAGGTTTCTGTGGGTATTATTAGTGGCATGTGGTCTGCGGTTTAGAGATACAGCGAGAATCTCGATGTATTTACATTGACACGTTTTTTGTTCCGTGGTTAACAAGGCGATGCCATTGTACGCCCGCTTAGTGATAGTGTCAATAAGAGATTATTTGTGCGTGTGATTTATATTTCGAGTGTCGTATTTGTTTATAAATATGTCGGTTACACTGTACATAATTTAAATAATATCAAAAGTAATGCGTGTTTATTAAAGTAAAAGTACCAAATGACAACACTCAAATAAAATTTAATAAATATATACACAGCAACAAAAACTGAACGCCTAATACAAAGTACTTTCGATTAAACGAATAAATAGTTACATAATAAGTTCAACAA
This sequence comes from Autographa gamma, assembly GCA_905146925.1. Lineage (NCBI taxonomy): Eukaryota > Metazoa > Arthropoda > Insecta > Lepidoptera > Noctuidae > Autographa > Autographa gamma. The sequence continues at coordinate 9,029,630 of LR989858.1, forward strand.
TGAAGATTGTTTATAAGGCTACCGCGCGCTAACATTGACACCGGGTGACCTAGTGCCGCAATCATTTTCTCTGCGATACAAAGGAGTTTCCCATCGCGATCGTTTCCGACTAGTGACATAATGACACGCCTTTCATCGATTATATTATTAACTTTTTATGTGAAAATATGTTCGTAATTAGACGGAATTAGTTCGGCTTTTCCGGCGCTTGTTCCATCGGTGACTCACGGATTTTACGAATTTTTCGCTACAGTAACTTTGCCGAACCTTCACTGAAAGCCCACAAGCCCGTGCATGAGCTCACTATTACTCACGCCGCGCCGTAGAAAGTCTACGCGTTAGATCCGTGTAACAAAACTATTCGTCATGTCTCAAATATTGAATTTTAAGTGCTACGAAATCATTTTTCTATACATACCTACTTCTAAATAGAACGTGTTTAGTAATTCATTTCATATTCACGTCCGTTATTTACGTGTTACCTGACCATTAAACAATTAATGTAAAATAATACGTAAGCTCGTCTGAATGTTCGTCAGGTGGAAGTTTGAAAACTCACGCGAAGAAATCGAGTGAAGTTTCCCGTGTTGTAAATATTATTTTTGAGATGCAAAAACGTTTTGTTTTCGTTTTGGAAAATGAAATGATGGAAAAGTGTTGTGGTTTTGTTTTTATAAGATATTGCGAGCGGAGATACGTGTGTTTGCTAGTTGTGAATACATTTAACCTCTGATACTACGTTGATATGTTACACGTTGTTTTTAAGCAAATATAATCCATCCATCCGTCAACCGCGGCGTCCGTTACGTCTCTTATGAAGATTTGTTTCTCTGTTTAAAAATGTAGCACTAAAATTACCGATAAAAGGTTTGCCATTGCTATGTAAATAGTTTTCTGTTGTTGAAATCTAAAGTGCTCTGTTATGATAGTGACCTGAATAAAGGAGGTTACAGATAACATTCTGAATGCTCCAAGATCAAGTTCGCAGCTGGAACGGATTAACATCGGGAGGGTTAAATGATTTATAGCGATTGCGATGTCGTCTACAAGTTATTATTTTCTAATACAGTAGATAATTCACCGTGAAATTCCTTTACCAACATAGTTTCAGCTAATTTAAGTTTACCGTAAACTTAAAGACTAGCTTCCGCGACGGAGTCCGCCTGCGGCCGCCTAGGCATTGCCAATACGCGAAATGGCATTGTTTGCGAGCCACAATATAAATCACACGTTGTGCGTACAATTCGAAAGCTTTTACTCATTGTGTACGTACCCTTAACCCCTTTCGCGGCACAGCCTAAAACTAATACCCACTACATTGCTCGGAAATGTACAGTATGCAAATTTTACTGGAGATTATATTTTACACTGTGTCCTAAATACTGAATAAGGTAATTTGGCGTAGAAGAAAAGTGTGTAGTTGGTTATAATGTATGCGGTCATAGGCGGGGTTAAGTTTGTGTATAATTCATAAGTTATGCTATTGACTGTTGTGGTTAGCCTGAAGATAGAATAAACGTAAGATTTAGTATCAATGTTCGTATTATTTATCAATATGTACATAATTGAATGACAGCCAGGTGTCAGCTTTAGTTCATCGATGTGTGTAAGTGAAACTTTTTACAAAAAGCTTTTTTACCTTGAGATCTAAAATAAATAAACTGTTTTAAATTGTGCCTACATCTCGTGGGTTTGTTGGTTTGTGCACGTTTCAGAAGCAATTACCCGATGACTAATGGACAATTGAGGTAACCGATTTACTTTATCTATGAAAGAAATGTGCGAATACAAATACTGCGTTTATTGAGATGCTTATTGAAACACTTACGATAAATATAATTTGGTCGCACAATTGTGTATTTAATATTATATCACGTATTTCCGGTCTAGTTTCCTTTTAAGATATCGAATTGAGTTCAGACTTCAGATGTTTTTATTTTAGCTCGAGTTTCTTTTATTTCAAGATAGTTGAGATGAGTGTTATACAATACACGTAATGAGTAATCGCTCGAGCCATAACGAGTTATTTCCTCCTGTTATCAGTGTCGATGTTTCAAAGAATAGAAAGTGATGTAAGTTTACTTCCGTTTCAGGTATTATTAGGTCACCGAATTACGTGTGTTCCTACGTACTGATATGGTATACGTCAGCATTTTATTATCTCGGATTAGATCACATATTTGGAATTTCTTCGAGTGTATTATCTATGGGTAAACTATAAAATGTGGAAATCCCTGACTACGTTTACTATTTCACAAAATAAATAAATAAAATATTTTATTTTAATAACTAATTCATCTATACAATGACTAATAATTATTATTTATGATAAATAAAATATACAAATGACTTACTTAATCTAAAAGTATATCCTTGTCTTCTTGAGGAACATCCGTTGCAGCAACAATTGCACATATCGACTAAATAATTTATTAATTTATCACAGATCATAATTAAAAAAAAATCTTTGGCATGTACTGTCACAACTGTCACTTAAAACAAAACACTGTCACTTCACAATTTGAATTCGGAACAGGTGTAAACAGTTGCGTTCGAAACGTCGAACGCTATAATAAATATGGGCGTGATGAAGTCGCGTCGCGTTCAGGACGACGGGCGGTTAGGTTCAGTTCGCCGCTTTACATGTAATGTGTGTCCTGAACGGATTTCCACGGCTTTTATGTAGACGGTCCGCGCTCCCGTGATAAAGGGTGCAAAAAACCGATTGTTTAATTTAGAGGGCCCGCCATGCGCCATTACGTCACGGATAAGACGTAGATAGCGTTTAGGACGTAAACGAGCACATGCTCTTACGCAATAGCTTGATCAAATAAATACATGTGGCCGTACAGGAGGTGTGTGAAAATGATCCCTGAACATTACTAATATGTTATTCTACTACATTATGCAGTCTAGGTCGCGATTTACTTTTTGGGTTATTTTGTAATTTGATAAGAAAATTATAATGATTATATGTTATGATCTTACTTTGTTGATACTTGATTACTGTAGGTCGATGCATTAATTGAATTACTTACCTAATTAGTGATACCTAAATATTTACATTTTTTGATAAGATGATTAATAATATTGCTGATTAAATAAATTCATACTTACGGTATTTTGGCATTTAAACTAACTGTGGCACCGTAATAAAAGGATCAATCTTATTTTAACCATAACAGAAGGCTATATTATTTATTATAGATATTTTGGATTAAAATTGAATGTTTCTTTCTTAAAGATATAAATTTAGATGCATTTTATTTTTTATTTTACCTATATTTCAAGTTGAGTTCTAGACATAAAAATACTTAAATCCAAAAATACAATGAATGTCAACTGCGTATTTAAATTAATATCTGTAAACGAAATATTTCGCCCGTTATTTTTTTTTTCTAACTGAAAGTTAGGTACATGTTTACCTATGTTTTTAAAGATACTGTTCATTTTTAATACAGATATAGCAAATAAGGCGTATTTTGTCAAAAAATATATGTTTCTTACTTTTCAGGACACTTGCCTTGCAACGTAAACCAAAACTAGCTACCTCGCTTACACCGTAGCGTTCTTTACATAACTCGATCTCAGACTTCTTAGTTATTTTTACCGAACATTTCGGCCATATTAGAAATGCGTTTCAATTTCAGGCGGGGGTGTTCCATCCCGCCTCAGTCCGCCTCTCGGCCTCATTCCCGAAATAGGCCCGTTTCATTGGTCACTCGGAATCATCTCTTCGCCTATTACATGCAACTTTAAACTTTATAATGCAACAGAACAAAAGTTGGCTTGTAGTGGGGGTCTTATTCCAGAATAATTAAGATATATCAGCAAGAAAATTTAGGTTTGAAACTTGTATGCATAAGAACCGATAAGTATCATTTTTTAATAAAATCTATTTTATCAAAACACGGAAGTTATACAGTCGATAGCCAAAGGCTAATCGATTAATTATTAATATTTAATTACCTCATAAACCTTTATTGCTTAAAAACTTAAGACAAACAATTTCATAAGTGCATATCAGATGAAAAGTAACCAGTGCTAAGTAAGTTTTCTCTCCATACAAGCAAACGGGATTCATAGTTTAGGTAACTACATTTTTCTTGCAGGACTTTCCACAAATGTCTTAGTATGTAGTGCCTAAAAGCGATTGTTAAACCTAACGCTTTTAGTTCAAACCCCTCTAGTAGTATTGTTCAGTACTAGTTTTAGTATTGTTCAGATAGGTAAAGACCTTGACACGTCATTACATAACGAATCAGTCATTCATAACTGTGACATGACAGTTATTGACTAAATTAGATCACATGAGGTAACAGGAAACAAAGTACAGAGAATTCCCTTAATCCATACGCAATGCTCATAGTACCTAACCCGCGAAAAGTTCGTAAGTTTCCTGTAACCATTCGAATAATTCACAGAATATTACGTTGGTTAGTAATGTTTAGTCATTAACACGCTAGTTCCCTATATTATTTTCTTGATCCATATAAGATGAATTTTCTGAACCAAATCATCATCTGCCAAGCCTTTTTCCCAATCTAAGTAAGGGCTAGCTACCAGTCTTACCGGATTCAGTTGGATACTGTATTTTACATGGAGCGATTGCCTATCGGACTTCCAAAACTCATTTTTACGGGGAAACACAGTATCTCATAGTATTTTCTGAACCAAATATGTATAACAATAATAAAAAATAACCTATCAAATTCCCTCTGCTGGACACAAGCCTCTTCCCATATAGGGAAGGCCTTAAATAACTAAATAAAACATTGGATTGAAAACATTTGTGCATTGCTGTAATCAACCTACTGAGGTGCGGGTTTCAGTAGACTGTAATACTGAAAGGTTTACTTACAAACAACCTTATGTTTTCCGACAAGCCTCGAAATTAGTTCAAGCTTAAGTAAATTACGAAGCTCAACTAAATGGTAGTTGACCCTTATATGTTCAAAATAGGTAGCTGAATTTAAACTAAGCCACTTCAGGCGTAAGATCCGCATAATTTCTATGAATAAACCATTTAGATTTTAATCATCTTCTCTACCAAATACGGGTAAACAATTGATATTTCAATAATGTTTACATCCACAATGACATTTCAAATTGAATTTCAATTTTGCAATAGTATGTAGCTAATGTTATTACTTATTTGTTACATTATAATAAATTGCAGTAATAAATTAAATTATCTGTTTGAATGTAGCACGAATTTCAAATCTCACGCACTCCCAGTCTAAAATATTGTGTGCGATGTGTGTTTTTTCCACGACCCGCAGCGGTTAACTGCTTGGCATTCTGAGGTAAAGGTTGTGGGTTCAATTCACGCAGTTTGTTCGATTTCATGATAACAGTGTCACGATTTGTCCACACAATTTGTTTCTAGAATCGATATATTCGAGTCTAGTTATTTCTGTATTTTAGTAAGCATGACCTTTATGTATTTCTTATCATACAGTAGTAAAAACCAGCGATGATTTGTGATATTATTAAGAGTGGATAGATAGCTTATGATTGCGTCCATTTTCTTCCAACTGGGAAGTCTCCATGCTTGACATGATAAAGCCGTTATCGATGTTTTTTGCATATGACGAAAGAAGATAGTTTTATCCAGCATAATATGTAGTGTAACAGCGTAGATATCATTCATGTACTATACAAACTATCGTCAGGTATACTTTCAATACTAAAAATGTACAAACTAAGAAAATATATACTTTTAATAAGAAAAAAAAAAAAGATAAATATGTCCTCCTTTGATAAGGAGTGGTTGACCACAGCCTTAACCAGAGAGAAATGGAAGGAGTGTAGAGAGGCCTTTTGCCTGCAATGGTACAGAAATCATAGAAAAAGAAAAAAATATTGATCGAAAGATATTCTTGTTACAGATATTACAGTATAACATGACAACAGAATGTACGCATCACTGCATCGTGACCCAGTCATTGTTTAACGTAATAATTATCACGATCATCAACTAATACGAACAAAAGGCTTGTTCTTACGTATGAGAGTTTATGTCACACCGAACCACAACAGATAGCTTAATTGTGTGAAATATTAATTGTATAAATTGATTTATTAAATCGGTGTGTTGTTAATAATTGCATTGTGTACCAACAATTAATTTAGACAGCTGAACCTAAGTTATTGCTATACTAATTGTTCATGTTATGGTTATAATTATTGTCTGTTGAAGCAAGTTATTTCATGACAGCATTAAATAGAAGATTGTAAGAGAACATGAAAAAATAATGAAACTATTTTTTTTTACCATTACACTAAGAAAGGTAAAATATATTAGCTGAAAGTGAAGAAAATGTAAAAAAAAAATATTTTCATGTGAGTACATAAATTACTCTAGTTTATTTGCTCGTTACGGTGTAAAAACATCCTATGTTAATTTATGCACGTACAAAAAGCGTTTCTTTCTCAGGGAATTCTGAATTAGTGTGCGTAATATATAATGCATTCAAATCGCGGGGTTATTTTAAACATCCTGATACATACGATTACCTAGAAAATGTATTACGTTTGGCTAGAGAAAACCCCATGCAATGCAATCTCATTGTTTATGCAAATACTATGTTCTTCACCTCGTCACATCCGATTGTTATAAACGCCGTTTAAAGTTCATAGTACTGCATTCTGATTTATAAGCCTTAGACTGATATTTATATAATTAAATAATTGACAATCAGAGATGATTTACGATATAATAACCAATAATGACAACATGATTCAGCATTTTTAACATTGTCCTTCGTACCTACAGAAAAATATCAAAGCAGTATTGAAATAAATATATTTGTTAATTTACTTGCACTAAACCCTTGCCCTACTTATTTACGCGACAAGAGATTGCAATTAGCCGAAGATAGCATATTTATTTATTCACTCTGTATTACTGATTATCTCATTGTTCTAAAACCGTCGTATAAGGAAGAAATTGTACTAATATAGTTCTGAGAAACAAAAGAAACGGATTTTAAGATACTCGTTATCGATAAAATCTGTTACATTATGACGATATCGTAGGCTTCCTGTAAGATTTACGGATATTCAGCATACCGATCAAATATGATTAGTTTATTATTTTTTAGTTTTTTCGATGAGTAAGCCTCTCTGAGATTTGGAGGTTCTGAGAAATGTTCTCAGGTACCGGCCTAAAGGAAATGCCAAAGCGTTGCATACACACGTATAATATTAGGAGGTCAATGAGAGGTATTCTATTGTAAGGACGTGAGTTCACGGTGAGATAATAATGACATAAAAATTTCAGTTAGCTAATTGTTTTAAATAAGTTTTCAGGTAAGTATTGAAATAATTTCTTGCTGTAGCTCTGAAAACTAAGTCAATAAAGGAATAAATTGAATAGGAATAAGCCCTCATACTTTAGTTTCGACGCAGTCAGGTTAGCTACATGACGTTTTTTTTTCATGTTTTTGTATGTACGGATAACGATATATAGGTTAAATTTATCGTCTGAGTAACGTTGGTCAAAAATGATGGTTGCGATAACGACGTGCCGTGATACACGCGCGTCTTGCTCCGAGAATGATCGTGACGTCACTCTCAGAACATGTTACTAGTTTGCGGTAGGTGTAGTAAGAACGTAAGAACCTATTGGGTAGCGTAAAATTGAACTTAAGTTTTATTTTTCAATAGATGTAGTATACTAAACAGATTCATTTACTAAAAATATTTTAATGTGACAGTGTACCGTTCTGAAAAAACGTATGAACACAAAGCTTCGAAATTTTCCTTAAGAAGATAAGTTCTTTATAAAGAAAGTGAAAAGGATTTCCCCTTAAAAAAGGTGCAATGACCTTGTAAAGCTATATCTTGATAAGCGAACTTGCTTGCATTAACCCCTTTAAACAAAAGCGGTATCTATGTGTGTTAGTATTACTCTGCCACGTGCAACTGACTTAGACCTTTCATTCAATTCCGCACTAGGTTATAAGGCCAGTAAATAAAAAATATTGATGTTCTATAAATATATTTTCAGACGTTGTTTTGTTTTCTTAGATAACAGATAAATATAGAATGCATGTGTTTACTAAATGGTGTGATTTTATCTGGTAAGTAATTTAAAATGTCTTATTTTGGTCTATAAACGTTAGTTATAGTCATGTTTTAGTTATTTGCGCATATGCAATGTGCATTTTTGATATTGAATAAAAAAATATTACGGTACGTAAAATGTATAGGACGAAAAGCGGAAATCTTGCAAGCTTTTCTAGGGCTTCTCACCTGAAAAACAAGGCTCATAATTGCATGCATAATTTCGTCAGCATAATTAGCACTAATAAGATTATGTACAAGTATCACGCTACGGAATATCCAGTGAGTTTTTGCAAATAAACTATTTCTGTGTATCAGTAGGTGGGTGGCGCGTGTACAAGATCTTTTTGCCGTATAATTAAGTCACTATCGATTATGTAAAGATAAAGGACGGTGTCACACTGAAGCGGCAAACATGTGAGCATCGATAAAAACCTATGTGGGCCGTCTAGTCGTCATATTTTTTACGAGTCATTGATTTTTTTGGAAGTGCGATCCCAGTTTATATTCAATGAGTTTTAAGTACAACATTGTTACCAAAAGTATTCATAGTTAAATAAAGGTGTTTTTTATTTTAAAAACTATAAGTAAATTTCTTACTTCTAATTTATTTTTTGATCGATTCAAGAATTAAATGTCATCTAGTAATTTTGTTCATCAGATTCAGCGCAAAGAATCATACAGATTCATATTTTCCGCTGGAACGAAAAAAAAAACGTGAAAACAAACTTCCTCTCACAATAAACATCAAGGAAAAAACCTTAGCACACGACTATAATAGTATCTATTAATTGGTTCCAGTGACAGTGTGACAACGACTCGGACTATCGACCGTGGGACCTCACAGCACCGTATTCAAATCGACACAAACAAAAAAATAACGCTTAATGGAAATGCTTTCCAGTTTTTCCGGTACTGTGAGATCGCAATTCACTTGTAATTTAAAGGAACAAGATTAGAATAATAGTCCAACAAGATGATGCACTTTTATATTCAAATGAGCCTTTGTCCATACGTAAATTGTAATTGTTGCGTTGTTATTACATCTGTTACTCGTTCCACATTTATTGGACCAGTGTTTGAGTTATCAGAATTAATTGAATTAATTGTTTTGTGGTCACGTTTACCTGTGGTTCTTGTACTTCATATGTTTATGTAAATTAACTGGTTAAGTTTTGTTTGTGAAATTTTCCAGGCGTTTGAGAGTTTACAACGTCATGTACCTACTGAACAATATTGTAGTAACTTTAAATAACTGTTGATAGAAAAAAAGTTACTAGAATAAAATAATAAAAAAAGGGAACTTTCCTGAAAAGTTGTTTTTTTTTTCATTCGCTAGTTTTAAGAATTTATTGCTATTATGTAAAAACAAAAAAATAGTTCCAAATTCATGAAATTACAACTATTCAGTTCTGAGATAAAAATAAATGTTGCAAAAATTATTCAGAACAGCAGCATAGTAATGAAATCTAACCCTGAAAGTTCTGAGCGTGAAATACATGTATTTTATTATGGTAGGTCAGGATCTCGTTTGTCTCCTACTTGGTCCTGTTTAACTACTCGGTCGTAATTGTAGATGACAGCTGCGAATATCTGTCTCATCACACCGCGTCAATTACAAGCTTCGATTACCAATTGACTGATGAAAAAATTAACTGTCAAAATTCCAATCGAATTTGGAATTAGTTTTAAAAATGGCGCGTGAGTTCTTTCGATTGTTTCAAAATGAAATTCGAATTGTGAATACACTGGCCACAAAGAAATCTTCGCGTTATATAAAAACATATCGTCTTGAGAATAAAAAACTGTAATAGCTCTACAACTTTAATGATTGTCGGTCGATTTACACTCACCGGTCCTGTATTTCCTGTTCCCATGTTGTTACGCAAAATTCTTGTACTAATATAAAATTCCATCTGTTTTGCTTCATCACGGCCATTGTGATCCGTAAATTAGTTCTTAGATATTCATTTGCTTTGTTTACTTTTATTAATTGTGTAATCAGATAATAGTGATGTATTTTCACAGGTTTTTTTAGCGCGCGTGCATGAAAGTTGGACGTGCGATTGAACAAAGGTTTATTCAATAAGCGATGCTGCTACATGTGTATAGTTATGATGTTTTTCGCTTTAAATTAATCAATCTTTGAAATGAACAATTTTTTTTATGATAATGCCTGAACGTTAATTTCAGATTGTGAAAACTGTATAAAACTAGTAAGCTATGGGGATTTTTAAGAATCAAAGATTTGTAGCAGTATACCGACTGAAAGTGATTTTAGTAGGTACCTATGGATACTAACAAAAGCGGTTTAGGTTGCTATGCGACTTAGTTGTATCTTATCAAGCAATATTATAAAACGATTTCTATTTTGATAAGTGTTGACACATGTGCATAGTATTATCTTTAAGAATCAACTGAGAAATATAGGTTAATACCCGAAAAGAATAACTAAAAAGACGAATTAAATAGGAAACTATTCATTTGAGTGACCTATGTGGCAGTTATATATAATTTGTCTGTTAAAATTTAAATTGAGAGGGGAAATATTTATCAATATGAATTTATGTAGAAATTTCTGGAGAATTCGAGAAAAGCAAAACTGTTACAATAAGGAGATACCTGTTGTATGTTTTGGAATGTATTACTTTGATATTCATCGATACATCAACTGTTCGATAATCACTATTATAATTCAATGATACATCAATCAGCTGTGTTTCTAGATGAATCGAGTAACATCTCTCATTCGATAGTTTGGTATCGATTCACGTTTTATTGATATTATAATGAGATAACTCTATTGTGTTGCAATTGAGTTTTCTATTACTGTATATTATTATAATTTAAACGGTGAATAAGAAAAGTGTATTAATTCGTGAATCTTTAACTCAAGTCTGTATTATGATCACGGAGAAAATACGTATGATAATGTTCCTTTTATTGTTGTTTATAATATCATGCAAATAATGTCAAAGATTGAATTTGTTACTCGACAAGTTTTGTTCGCTTTTTTATATTGTTTTTTTTTTGTTCCTTTGCTATATACTGTCGAACTTGACCTCTTTACAGCATTATAGAACACAATAACTCAAGACCGGGAGAATTGGAAGAAAGAAAGGAAGGCCTTTGCCCTGCAGTGGGACGACAACGGCTGAAAAAAAACATAGATACTTTTACTATAACAATATGCATATGTTATGAACTGTACATGGGCTTTTCTTCAACCGACGCTGCACAATTGATTACAACTATCGATTAATATCTGATACTTTAGCGATTATGTAATCAGGACATATTGTAGATAATGAAATGTGTGAAATCTTGAACCTATCGAGCAGCCATGAGACACAACATCAATCTAAACAATTAGACATTTCTATGCAGTGCTAACATTGTCTGAGGCCTAGATAAGCCGAAGCGAGAAATATCCAGCGAGTTGCAGTACATTGCGGGGCCGCAAAGCTATGGAGTCATAAGCGATCGGTCTTAGACGGCAATGTATTGCAAGTCATTCAAAATTTCTCGCATAGTTTGAATCAGTCATAAGTCTACGAAGTAAGGCAGATGGTATTCCAAGTTATTCCCCTGGAGTCCCGTCAGAGATGCGATCCGCATTATAATAGCATATAACGCTAAGATTATTTAAACATCCGTTACACCCGCTTTGCATATACAAGTGACGAACAAAATAAACAAATAAAGGCATGATTTATATATTATGATAAAAAGTACCTATTATGAAAGATAAGGAGAGAAACTGAAGCGTTTACTAAGATATGATGGCAGTGACACAATAAATACTCTTTTGAGGGGATTCCTTTTAACTCACAGATTTTCTAAAGTAGGTGATAATCTGTTTAGTACAAGAGTAGACGTTGCAGGTTTTGAGGTAACATTAGATGTGGCTTAACGTCTTCTGAAATTTTCATGAGCAGTTTCACTTACCAAGCGCTAGCTCTTTTGTTAGTTATCCCCGTGCTATTAAAGCTACATAGCTGTTTCTACAATAGCTTAAAGGCTTAATTTTTCAATGTTTTGGTTCCTCAAGGTGTGATTGTCAATATTGAAAATCAGAGCCAGACACCGGAATTTCATATTATCTTTATTTTTGTGATATCACGATTACATCGCATTTTTTTTTCAATGACCTGTTTGTATAGGCATATAGGCACTCGTATCTGTTTTGTATATCATTATGAGTAATTATGACTATTTGTAGTTGCTATGCCACTTCTTGTTTACTTGGATTACACTGCTTTAATTTATCGGCTATCCTGCAATGTCGCAAAAACGTCGAAATCTTATGAAAGTTCGAATTTCGTCATTTTACTGACAGTTCGTTCGAAACTGACGAAAATACAACTCAACGATAACGATCCTTGAAAGACAGTAAGTACCTTATAACAGTTAACATATAACCAATACAGTTAGTGTATAGTAAGTGCCCAATAATGGGAAGCCTTTGTCCTGAAGCGGGTCCATAGGTCTGTGGGCGAGGGGCGGGATACCTGTCAATAATTATAATAGCTCCGTTACCTATCATATTGTTCGATACTGCTAATTAATATTTATGTAATGAGACCAAATTGGGCTGAGATATTTTTAGCTCAGAAAAAAGGTATTGATGCGAATTTTCAAGTGTTAATTAAAGGTCCAGCCGAGTGTACTAAGTTTCATTTTGATGAGTAATCTTTTTGATGATGAGACAAAAATGAAGAAAGGCATGTTAAGATAACATACCTTTTCTTTAAGATGGATTGGCTATGCCGAGAGAATTGATGAAGAACGATTGACGAGAAAAGTGTAAAGGTGATTGAGAATGAAAAAAGGCCAGGTCAAGTAACCATAAACCGAACAGCATGTATGAAGGGAATAATGACGAAGGAAATAATGAAGGGAAACAAATGTGTAAGGATCGTAGCAAGTAGAAAGTAGTGGTCTCTGCCTACCCCTACTAAGAGGCGTGATTATATGTATATATGTAATATTTTCCGTGCTATTTCAATGTATCTTTTATAATATGATGACTATATGTATAAATCACTTTTACGATATTACCTGAAATAAGTAGCGTAATTATTATGGCCGCATTATTATTGGCAATCACTGGCCGTGTTATATTCAGAAACATTTTATAACTCTGCGATCCTACCGGAAATTGAACAAGGCACCTCGGACCGAAGCATCTACTTAAATTTAATAGCTATATTAAGTATAACAAATCCTTTATTAACTGATATATTAAAAGCTGATAATATTATAATAAAATGCGTTGGGCATTGTCTTTAAGAGATAAGTTTATGAGGTAACACTTTTATAATATTTTACGAACTATGTAGATGAATATTCATTGTTCACCTTATAACACATTTTAAATATTTTGTAGGGAAGGAATCTAAGTTTCATATGTAGGCAAGCCAGCCAAGGGGAGGCACTTTTGTTACATTATGGCAAATGCGTTAGTATTTTATATTCATCAGACTGGGCGCTATACAAAAAGTAAACATTTTTTATATAAACGACTGAAGAACCAGGTTTTATCGACGAAACGCTCATCCAACATTACCATATTACCTTTTACCCAAAATAAGTTCGCTAAACATCGTATAGTTGGATTCAAAGTTAATGGCGGCTCTGAAGTTAGCTACACGCTGCGCAGTACCTCGCCCCGCACCCCCGCTGGCGCATAAGTTTGTTACTGCGCAGCGATTTGCCTCGTGTTCAGAGCCGCCATAAAGTTTGCACCGTACTGTACTTTGTTTCAAACATAAACCTCATCGCGGTAGGTTTTGTTTCAGTTTCTATTTACATTCCCAATTAGAACATCAATTGTAAAGATGTTATTTATAAACATGAATGTTAATTTAATGATTACTTACGTCGAGAATTGCGTATTTTTTATGTTTTGTTTATGGGGCATTGGCTTCGTGTGTTTTGTGGTTTGACATACAATACTAATTAACGAATCATAAAGTGTGATTTGTATTTGATGTAGTATGGCAAACATTGCAACTTTATGTTTACTTATTGCTTTGGTTTTAAGTTTATGTTTTGGCCTTTAAATCAAGATTTGTAGTAAAATATGTGTGTTGATGTGATAGGGACCAGTTTATTGAATTAGGGATGTTACTTACTTAACATAACTCATTTGCTTAAGCTACTAAAAGCTTATTAATATAAATAATAATAATCCAGCCTATAAACGTCCTACTGCTGGACACAGGCCTCTTCCCATATAGAGAAGGCATGAGCATTGATCACCACGCTTGCTCACTGCGGATTGGCGATTTCAGATCCCAAATTTTGGAATGCAGGTTTCCTCACGATGTCTTCTCTCTCTCTCAAATTTATATATAAGAAATAATATAAAACTCATACATAACACACAAAAACTGTAGTACACCTATGTTGTGGATGCTGTGTGAACCTATAATAGGCATGCATATAAGAAATGTTGTTATTTGTTTCAACGTAGTATAAAATAAATGTTATGCTATTGGTATATCTAATAAATAAATAAATGGACACTTACAAAAGAAGGTGTTTATTTTAGTTCATTGTTAAGACTTACGTATTTATATCGAATATTTTTACCATAATACTAAGCCAACCACTACGTAGGTAGTAGAATAGTATATAAATTAGACGTTACCTATTGTTTGTAATGATTTTAACAATTGAAAAACGCGTTGGCGATGCAACAAAGATGTGCAATGATAATTTAAGCGTCCGATAAATATTGATGAATGAGCTTGTAATGTTTATTGAGCTGAAAATAGTATTTAATGTCTGTACCTTCATAGCCATGCCCAATAAATTATAAGTCGTTAAAAGATTATCTTGTAGGCTTTGACGAGCTTTTACGACATTCTCAAGTGTTATTTTCTATAATTTATTCGCAACAATTTTATTGGTTTTAGCACCTATTATATCGGGGCAAATAAGGACATTTAATTTTTGATACTGATTAGAAATGGAATGTTATTTTAGTATCCTCTTTATCTAGTAACGTGTTAGTGACTTTTGCACGATAAAGGTCATCACTAAAACTGCACGGAACGCCAAACGGAACTAAAAATGGTATGGTAACAATGGTAGGTAATGATAGCACAATATTTACCATTTTCACAGAAACGATAGAAGCTCGTCTGATTGGTCAGGAATTTAAAAGGCTCGATAGGCAATGGTCTAGCAATTAGATTGGCTCAGCATGAAGATTGTCCAATTGAAATGTCAAATAAAAAAATTAAAAATCCGAGTGTCAAATGAAAAAAACATTTTTTACATAACTTTGGGCTGAGGGCAAGGTTATATATAGGTATTGTCGATAATTTTCATGGAAATTAGTTACCTTCAATAGAGGCAGGTCGTTCACTCTGAATGATGATGACAACTAAATTTTATAGGGTTTTTTTGGAAAACTCCTCTTGGAAATACAGTTAGTATTTATAATTTTAAATCTAGCGCTGTTCTTCTCCAAACATAAATTGTTCATTCATTCATTCGTCGAACGCGGCGTTGTCCAATGTCAGAACTCTTTTGTTTTTTGACATGTCGATTTCGATTTTTAGACACGTCTTTCGACGATGTACTTTCAGAAGTGAAGTGTAGCCTTTTATGAAGTACCGTACACAGATACCATATAGGTAATCATTTAGTTAAATAGCCGTGTGGAACCTGAAGTTTGATTATTTCCTTCACACCTCAAGTTATTGCAATATTGCGATTGTGTGGTCGTAAAATAATGAAATAAAGCATAAATCAGCGAGACAACGCATGGAAGTTAAATTAGCTTTCTCATCTGTATGTTATGGGCAGTTATTTATATGATGTTTGTTTATCTTGTTTAATCATGTTTTATTATTGTTTTATTGAAGTAAAAGTTTCAGCTGCTTTTTATCTTAACATAAACACATTATTCCTTCTTATATTCTTGTATAATATATTCGCCTCACTCAATTAAGAACTTTAAACATACGTATTTTAAGGTGCATTTTAGTTTTCATCGTTTCAAGAATGTTCTTCATCAATGGAATCAAGTTACCGTACCTAGTATTAATACCTAGTATAGATCCTTTTTACGTTCCACTTGATTCAATCATATCGTTGTGTCAATTATCAGGCCTCCTACATCATTTCATTGTATCAAACAGTTTTACTTTCGTGTTGTCACACACAGACATGTAAAATGTTAAAACAAATAAATTCTATTAGACAGGCTGTATTAAATGACGCTCCCTTTTTGTCTTTTCGATTTTCACTTATTGCAACAATTTGCAACATCAAATAATGTCTCGAAATATGTCTGTGATGAATGAAGAATTTGCAACGGTCAATTTACGAAGATATGAATCACCAGTAGGTACCTATTTAAGATATTTTCGGAACCAAATGCTTAACCAATTGTCCGTCATTAGAATACTTAGTATAATGTTATATTGGCTGTATCATTCGTGTGCATATAAAGCTAATAATAAGTGTCTCTGTTTCTCTAATTAAAACATAAATAGACTGTGGGACATAAAACCTAGTTAAATTTACTTACTACATATTACTTAAGAACCTTAACATTAAAAATATTATGTATTTTATGTTCCTTTTACAGTACTTTCGAAACCATGCCTCGCTGGTGAGTAACCTGACGTAATGCACTTGCATAGCTTATGCATCTTAGAAATCAATCGCAACCATCGTAAAGAGAAATAAACAAAAGCACACATTACAATATTCATGACTCTTGCCGAGATAATAATTATTACGTGCACAGTTATATCATTATGATAGTTTCTCTACAGTCTTTATGCCCAATGAAAATCGACGGCAATAATAAAACGCATAAGTCATAATACTAAACAGCCTACGTGCGACAAAGGAATCTCCAAGGCTTTTTATCGATATAATGTAAGCGAATTTAAAGAAGCTCTGAGTTGCATCTTTGCTGGCTTTATTGCATACGCTAAGCATTTGAAACCTTAAATGTAATTAAAACAGTAATTTCTGAAGCACGTAAGGATAATATAATTAAATGAATTGTATCATCACCAAGCAATAATTGTATCACTTACATAAAAAAAGATTGTTATTTGACATTACAGAGTATTTTGGAACAAATCCTCATAACCCTAAAATGCATCACGAACTCATATTTCGTTCAAATTTTTCGCTAATCGCTCATCATTAGACACTTACTTATCTTCCTTCAATCTGCAACAGTATCAAGATGATCAAATGGCATGATACAAAAGGCTGCACGAATAAAACATGAGATTCTTTGTAAAGATGTGATTGAACTGTCACATTATTGTGACTGGCCCGACCCTTGTCAACGAATTCATTTGACGATGTAATGACAGCGTTAAATGGTACAATAAATTTAATTGCAACTGTTTTGGAGTTATTAATTTTAATATGATATGCAATTAAATTAATTGTATCGATCTGTATCAGGTGGTATTAAAATAAATTTAAGTGTGTGAACATATATAAAATTTATTACGATGTTTTTTTTATGTTAAATGAATATAAATTTTTCAAGTTTCTGAAAATTAAATTATACTTACTCCATAAGCATTTAATGACCTTCGTTATTCAGTCTTGGCATTTATGCGATTCCTTAACGTTAGAATTCTGTTATGAAATTCCTTGGTAGTCTGATTTTAATTTACATAATTATTATTTTATAATTTCGAGAAAAGAACATAGGTTGAAAAGGGTCATCATCATATCAGCCTGTTGCAGTCCACTGCTGGACATAGGCCTCACCCAAGGAACGACAAAGCTCACGATATCCCGCCCTTTGCATCCAGTCATTGCCAGCTGCCTTCTTCAGGTCATCGGTCCATCTAGCGAAAAGGATACTTAATTATGTTCAACAATTTTTGAGAAAAGAAAGCCAGTTACTTTTGAAATTTCCCATATTGAATACGTAGGTAAAGAATTTTAAGCACATTAGATAGTTTGTACACGATTTGGTTACGTGCTATCACTGCCCACACCGCTGTTAATGAAGACATCACTTTAACTTGCATTTCCTTGTAAACACAGCGCCCACAAATTTTTCGTCTATTTGTTAAATCAATTTCGATATCGCAATATACCGTAATGTCTGTTTTGTGTTTTGTTTGGGTATACGCGAGGTAAGATGAATTGAAATATAACTTGGCATGATACTCTAAACCTGTCAGATTGTACTGTTTTCCAAACAACTTGTTCAATGAAAACCAAAATAAATTTGATTGAACTTATTTATTTGCGTTTTTACTTTGTCCCATTTATCCGTAAATAGCAATAAACAATAACAGCTTCCGTAATGTGAGCGGAGAAATTAAAGTAAAAGTTAACGACCACTTATCGTCCAAATAAATCTTTGTTTGTGTACTACACTACTAATCTTTAAAGGCTGCAATAAATCTAGGCAAACATAATTGTTGAACATCCGATGTGCGCGCCATCACTCTTACGCAGAAGGTTTACAAATAATCTTACCTAAAAGATCGTGACGAGATCAAGAATGGAGTATTAAGATCGTAGGCAGACAAATAGTTGACAAAAATCCCGAAAGAAATATTTGTAGCGAGACCTTACCTTTGTATCCCCGATGTGTGCGCATTTAATAGCAAGTGAGTAACGCTAAGTGAACCTGCTGTATCATCTGTCCATGGCACGAGGCTGGGAACACTCCGATACTCGCCCCGCCCACGTGCTCTATGGAAATCAGTAGGTCACTAGGAGCTACTTAACGCGATGTGGTTACACTAGATTCGGGCTTTGATTCATACATGTTGTGGGCGATCCAAGCAAGGTCGATGTACTCGAAATTTGCGGTACCATTATTTGCATATCCACGGGTCAGACGAGAGAGAAAAAATGACACCGATTAGATAGTGTGGTGCAAAATTGGTATCAAGGTTACAGACTCTCTCCTTCCTTTACTGGGTAAGTGTAACGCCTAAAATCAACTTATGATAAATTGTTCATTGTAAGTGAGATAAGTGTCGTGTGTTTGAGTGGTTTCCTGTGTCGGAGTGAAAGCTCGGTGGGTGCAAGGATTTGTGAATTGATGACACTGGGCGAACGACTGATGCCTAACGGTCCTTCGAGTTACTGTACCTGTACCTTTTATAGCTCTGACTTATCTGCTTACCACATTGGCTAACCAAGTTGCATTGTGATTATATTTGCTTTTGTTAATACAATTATATCGAGCAGCTGAGTGAGGAACATATTTATAAAAAAAAACTCGTAAGCTAAATAAACACACAAGAGTATGTAGAAACAACTATATATTTAAAACATTAAGATTTCAAGAAATAGACTCGTTAAGTTTCATCATTCTGCAGAAGGCATTTATTAAGAACGTGAACATGGGTCATACCCACTTATTTACAAGTTAATTATTGCAAGTCGACAATATCGAAAACTGGTAGTGACGCTTTGCCCGCCTAATAAGGCGAAACAGAATTCCATTTACACAATTAGTCTCATTACAGACGCTAATTCGTTCGACGGGGACAAGTAAGCTCAGCCTGAGAATTATTACGCAGAGGAAATCATTTCTGCATACCGATGTGCAATAATTATAATCATTATTATCATTATTGCTGGGTTTTCGTGACACGCCTTAATAGTACGTGTGCCGATAGTAATTTACGTTTCGCATGCAATTCCTATAAAAATATTATTTGCGTTTTTTGTTGTACAGTACTTGTAATTACTTTCGAGATTCGAACTTTTGGGTGTTGAATGGATACTGTTATATTTCAAAATCAAAAATCAAAATCTAAATAGTTTTATTTCTTGTAAACCAAAAAAAAGGCGCTTAAGAAACGTTACGTTAAAACTACTGATTCTAGTTGCTCGGTTCCAAAGTGTCATTCCTATAGAGAAGAGCCGGCAAGAAACTCCATAGGTTACTCTTTTAAAAAAAAAGTTAACATCGTTGTTAAGATTACATTGATTTAAAATATGCGACAACAACGTAAACAGCAGAATGTTTAGATTAATGTAAACTAAGACATCCAAAATGGAGGAGAAAATAGAATCGAACATTCAACTAAATTTACATTGTCGTCACATTAACAAGGGATGAACATATTAAAAATATAGAAAAATATAAAAATATAGAAAAAAATATAAAAATATACTTTACATACAATCCATATGTAGTCCTAATAAATATAGCATGGGTACAATGAAAGCTTTTAAAGGTTTGCTCAAAATGTAAACAGAAAAATCACAAGCAATACTTGTGTACTTATGTTACCTTGCTTCCCATACCAAAAGCTCCTGCATAAATTATCTACATCATCTGTACAATTATTTTTACGTGATCAAAAAGGTCTATGACGTAATTATAATTCAATTAAGGGCTCAACACTATAACAAAAGAATTACGCACCAATAAATTAATCTCACTTTCAATACAAGGTCGATTCGACACCCACTGGAAGCCTACGCTGATATCTTAAATATAAATAAAACAATTATTAAACGACGTTAATAAATAGTAAGAAAGTTTGGCATACTTAAAAGAGATAAATTAAAAATGGGACCTGATTACATTAACACTGTACTAGTGTGCCTGATTGATTTTCTAGGTTAGGTTCAGACTGCAATATGCGAAATGTAGCGGTGTATGGAAACCGGTGTAGGAGAGTGTGTTTGTGTTTCGGATCAATATTTAGTAATGTTTTGGATATAGCTATTTATATTTTTTCATATTTGTGATAGCATATTTTTGTATGTTTTAGGTTAAAACAATGTAGGTTGATAATAAGTGACAAACTCTGTAACAAAACTAAATATATAACATGATGCGCATTTTTTGCTTTACGAACCAACCCCCTTTTTTGAATAATTATTTTTTAGAGATCTGAACATAAAAATCTGAAAAATATTAACATTTCAGTAACAAGTCAAAAAAAAAACGATTTTTTTTTCGCTTACTTCGTTTTAAGGATTATTAGACCTACCATTATTTAGATCTTACATTTTATTTATCAAAAACAGCTTTCAATCTCAACCTACCCCAATTCGAAGCACCATTATTAGTGTGTGTTGTGTAGGATTTTCGACTAGACAGCGTGGGCGGCTACTCGTGAAAGTGCTTTGTGATTGACTGCTCCAATGTTGCAAGTATGCGTGCCTGACATATGAATTAAATGCTCAGAACTTCTGCCACCACCTCTCAAAATATTACTACTGACGCTGTGCAAGTGAGACAGCGCATGGCACTACCTAGCGGCGTCCCGTTTCCGCAACGGCATAAGTCCTGCTTTCAGAGTTCGTGGTGAGTGAGCAGATATAACTATTGTTATGTAGACTCTGTTATTTTGTTGTTCCGTTTAGAATTCAAACTTACGTTCTGTGATGTCATTATTCTGGGGAAGCTAATGTTTTATTCTTAAATGTCGATCGCGGTTTTGCTTTTCATTAGCAAGTTGACAGTTGGAACTATGTATACGTAGGTACACATGTATAATAAACCAAATGCGGAGATGCGTTGTAAATAAAAAGTGATTATGTAAAATAAACTTGAAAAGAATCCACGATCTCGTGCAATCTTTTCCCACTATACCACTTGTTCTTAGGTTTTGGGTTTTTGATCAAAATCTTTTTATTGGAAAACGTTTTTTACTTCCTAATATCATGTACACATGATAACTGGCTCTTAACACTAATGTGTTTACTATCAAAACAAATTACTATTGAATAACTGACATCGAAACCAATGGCACTTGTGTGTGGTTTTTACAAGAGATCTTAGCACGAATTGTCGTATTATGATTCATAAGTAAATAATATTCGGTAATCACGAAGTTTGCTTATATAATAAAAACCTTTATTAATGTTGTATTATAAAGAAACGGGGACTTACTACTGTAACTTCGTTTGTGGAAAATTATAAATTTCCTGTTCCTAGAAAATCTTGTGGTTTTAAACTAAATATTTTGGGTATTTAATAAGTTTTTGTTTGAGCATAAATGTCAAACCACTTTGACTGAGGTTTGTCTGTAAATATGATACCATGAAATATAATTTAATAAATCAGCCATTAGAGATAACTAATAAGGAAAATACTGTAACAGTATCTTTGTAACGTCCTGGCTTCTTTATTTAACCTAAACAAGAGTCCAATTAAGCATGCTGTGAGAGACCATAAGTAAAATGCAAATAACGCGATCTCCTTCATGACCAAAACTCATAAATCATAACAAAATGAATTAGCCCCCGACAGTTTCGTACCTTCGAAATTAATTAGAAAAACGTGTTGTATCATAATAAAAGCTTACAAATAAAGACAACGGTAGCATTGTTACGTTTCATTGTGAAATATTGTTAACTGTTATCCTTACCAAAAGGGGATATTGACTCATTCTTGAATGAAACAGGTGGAATTTTGTATCAAGTCTAGTATGGCAATAGTGTATAATAAAATAAATAAGAAAGAACTCTAGTAACCGATTGTACTCAAGCGAAAATATTGAAGGTGCTGCGTTTCGGGATCAAACGGGCCCTGAATCATAAAATGCTCAGAGTAATCGCCGTATCACGTAAATTAATATTACATGAAAAAAGATATGTAGTGAAAACAGAAAAACTCTTGGGTATATCTTTTGCAGAAAAGGGGAATTAAGATTTTTTTTGGACATTGAGAAAGTAATAAAAAAAAATGGTTAGGTATTGAACTACTTCGTATTTCTGGTATGATATGAAGTCGGCAGCATCGTTCACTGTTTAGTTAAATAAGAAATGTTGAGGAATAATTTTTTCTGTATTTCATAAAAGTTACCTCAAATTGCATCTTGACTTGATTGAAACTATAACTTGATTATTTTACTTGGTATGGTATATACCTTGTTAAATATGTTGTTGTAATGTTATAGGAGTAGGTATAACGTGTTAAATTGCATTTTAATATGAGGCCTTTAATTGTTTAAGAACGGACCAATAGCGTACCTTCAATCCATACAGACAGGCGGATAAATTGCAAGCTGGGCGTTGAGTAAATATGGTGGAAATAGATGTTCACGATTTTTAATGGGATTTATTATTATAAATAGTGACTGGAAAATCACAAACTGAAATAAAATAAATAAATAATAACATAACATAACATATCATCACGCCTGTATCCCCGAAGGGGTAGGCAGAGGTGTACCAATGTACACCCACAGTTCGCCGATATGTTTAGGTCCCATGTAATAGGGGGCGAGCCTATTGCCACTAACCGGGCACAAATCCAAACTCCGACCTGCTACTGAGAATTTCATAGAAAAACCCAATAACACCTTGGTCGACTCGGGAATCGAACCCAATACCTCTAGCGTAGCAGGCGCGCTTAGCACCACTAGGCCAACGAGGCAGTTAATAAATAAATAATAAAAGTGTATTTACACTAAAACATTGTCTAGGTATTGCAGTAACAAATTAATGTCAATTATTATTATTGCGCCCTTTCCAACATTGTATTAGAGTCAGCAATCAAGAATTTTCTGTTGGTCTTTTTAAAATAGGAGGAGGTACTCAATTCTAGTGTATTTTTTTACGTTTTTACCTCAGAACTTTCAACTGGGTGAATCGATTTTGATGATTCTTTTTTATTTTTAAGTTTTTGCTTCCCGTGTGGTCCCATTTTATAGGTCCATAAGAAATGAATGTAAGACGTATTTTTTTTTGTTAGAATTATTTGCTATTGGTTTTGCCAAAAACACCGCGAAACTAATACGACCACTCGTTAACTTAGGCACTGTGGTCAAGCGATCCCTATAATTTGCAATTTTGTGATATCAAGTTCCTGTAACGAAACGGTTTACCCACTCATTATCTTGTATCGAAGTTTAATTTTGTTAATCAAACACTTAATCATACAACACCTAATTAAATTTAATGTGGTCATAGAAATACGTCACGGCATCCGTCCTCTTTACCTTTTGTTACCATGTATGGTAATTAAAATGTACTCGGTTACTACGTTAAGTTTGATTACCGAAATATGGTAATCAGGATTTTTGTACTAATTAATGAATATTGCCGTTGGCTACAATAGTGTGTTCTTATCAATTACGACATAGATTGTAAGTGTGACGTATTTTTCGTATGTTACGGAAAATTTATACGGACTTTTATCAGAATTACATCCTTTTTCTGATCCTGATACAATTCTTAATAATTATTATAATTAAATTAAAATTGCGTTTCCTTACTTTTCGTGGGCGCATTAAGTCCGGTTCATTATTTGTAAGTACCCGTAACCGCCTTAATTTTATATAATCAGAAACAATTTTGATTACAAAGTTTTGTGTTTAATAAATCGATATGTTATTATACGCCAACGCAGATGTTTCGCGTGCAAAAAATATAACTTTTACTAATTTCCATATATCAGCAATTTAACCGGTAATGTTGACCATAACGTGTCTAATAGTGTGTTACATAAACACGTCACTTGACACCGCGGTTTAGGGTTATCAAAAAATAATAAGCTTAGTTATAACTAAATCCATTTTGGCTAAGTAGATAAACGTTTAATCAGAAAACGGAAAACATTAGTCATTTAATTAAAGTTTTGGAAATACCAAAAAAGAGGAGGAAAAAACAGAAATGCATAGGCATTTATTATTATCATATTATTTATTTCATAAAATACCAAATTGATTAATTCTATTAAAAATGTGGCTTATTATTAACACAAAAATTAATATAGTCAATATAAAATGTTGACAGCCCTGACTTTATCCGAGGTCACTCAAAACATCGTATGACTCACCGTGTAACGAAATTTAGATGACGTTTATGTATGACGTCATAGGTCTCGACTGATAAATCCTCGAGGGTTTACTCACCTCCATGTGGGGGACATTATGATAATACCGGCCAAATTTAGTTTCTATGCAAAACACATTCCGAACATATTTTTCATATGATTTTGTAAATGAGTGTTCGGATTATGTGATTAATATGTGAAAACGTTGTGTAATATAACAGTCGTAATGATTTTATGATTGTAATGTGATATGTTATGTTACAAATTATGTTAAGTTTTAGAAAAATATTTAAAGCTTACATTAAGGTTTAAGTAACGGTTTAGGACTATTTTGGGCAATAAAATTCAGTCTTCTTCATACACACCGATTATAATTAATGTTTGCAAGTCATGAAGCAATAGTATGAAATAATCACTTATCCATTATAGACTAGATAATGTCGATAAAGTCGAGATAGGTATAGACTATCGCAATCATAAACATTTTATTTAAAAAACAATATACGAGGAAAACTAACTTTCTTCAATAACTGAAAATTCAGTAATACATTCTGTTTATATCGAGGAACAATATTTATGACATTCTTTCCTACTAAACAGGTACGTAAATATAGTATACCTTCATAATAGGAAGGAAAGTGTAGTTGTAACTATCCTTGACCTTCAGACAGTCATCATCATCTGCCTACATAACCGTCAATGAATCAGTGGCGCTTGCCCAAAATAGGCAAACTTACTAAACTTTGCAAATTGTATGCGAACTTACGCATAGACGTGACACGTCAAATATTATGAAAATTATCCACAGAAACATGATGAAAAAATACAGAAATTGAAAGTTCGAAGAAATGTTTAGGTAGCTGTCAAATAAGTAAAATAATTTGCAATTAAGGAAAATGTAGAAAAAACGGTAAAAGTATTACCTACCTACTTAGTAGTACTTAGGTACTCGGAAGTAACCACAACCGGAAAACAGCATAATGCAACATGCATTTCAATCTAATGAACTTTTTATTTCCGATACCTAAGTTCTATAATTATATTTAAAGATAAACCTAATATGTGGAATAAAATTGGTTATATTTTAATAAAAATAAATATTTTTGTGGTAGATAACTCTTTTATCTGTACCTAAAATACTTTTTGTACAGCTGCTAATTAAAAGACTACCCAGTCCGGCTCCAGGCTTTTTGATAACTCTTCATGGCCATAAATTTATACATAAGTACACGTATCAGTTTCAAACGATTAATTCAGATACAACGAAGGAACCACAAACACCCAGACGTCCCAGACCCGAGAGAATGTAGAAGTGTGATTTTCTACATTGACCCGTCCGGGGATCGAACCCAGGACCTCAGAGCTAGCGACATCTTGAAACCGGTGTTTATGTCATTCGACCACGGAGGTCGTCATCAAATGAAGGACATAAAACATAACATAACATATCATCATTCCTGTATCGCCGTATTGTTAGGTCATAGTATGTTTAGGTCCCATGTAGTGGTAGTGTATGGGAGCGAGCCTATTGCCACTAACCGGACACAAATCCAAACTCCGACCTGCTACTGAGAATTTCATAGAAAAGCCCAATAACACCTTGGTCGATTTGGGAATCGAACCAAAACCTGTAGCGTAGCAGTCGCGGTTGGCACCACTAGGCCAATGGGGCAGTCCATGAAGTACATACAGAAAAAAATACAAAAAGCAATTTAGTTGCACATAAGATAGTTGAATCTCAAACCCCAAGGAGGTGCTTACACTTCCTTCTCTTAATACACTGGCAGTCTATAAAAGCCTGGCCGGTTAGAAAGTCTAAATTCCTCATATTCTGTATTTAGCTCGTAATTATGAGTTTCTTTCATCGCAGTTAATGTACGACTGCCCAGAATAAGCCCAGTTTGTAAAGATTTACCTAAAAGTAGGTTCTATATTTACATGCAAATACGTGTGTGCTTGATGTTCCCTAAGCACAGTTTCACGTATTCATGTATTAACTTGTTTACGATGCCTTAACTGCTATATAAATATGTAGGTATGTTTAATGAATAAGTTTCTTGAAAAAGACTAACAAAAATATCAATATATCGTGAAGTTATTTTAAGAGTTAATTTACAAATATTGAAGATTGCTGTTTATGGACAAAACCCTAAAAAGCATAACTAAAATTTTAAAGGATACTGATTTAATTTAATTCAGTTTCCGACTGATTATGGAAACTAAGGAAAACTGTATTTAATTTATCGATTCTTATTAGGTGACGTAACCTTAGTAACCTTGAAAAATCCATATGGAAATTCGCTATCACCTTATAATGACGAAATTTCATTACAAATTACTTAGCAATATAAGTACATAAACGTACACACTAAATACATACAAACTATTAGGAAATTACTTAAAGGTCTTATGAATAATAAGAACTGTAGAACGTCAATGAAATTCGTAGCTATAACAATGAAAATCATTTAGATGATTATTATAAATGTTTTATTAGATTTATTACCACTGGTCTTGGGTTCGATTCCCGAGTCGACCAAGGTGTTATTGGATTTTTCTATGAAATTCTCAGTAGCAGGTCGGAGTTTGGATTTGTGCCCGGTTAGTGACAATAGGCTCGCCGCCTATTACATGGGACCTAAACATATCGGCGAACTGTGGGTGTACATTGGTACACCTCTGCCTACCCCTTCGGGGATACAGGCGTGATGATATGTTATGTTATTACCACTGAAATTGAATACACCACATTAGCAATAAATCCACTGTAAGGGGAAATATCTGAAGCATGTCTTTATATATCAATTTGAAGACGTAATTCTGACTTCTCCTTAGATTACCGTTTGGAGTGTCAAAGAGAATGGCTACAATCAGCACCATCATTTAATAATGTCTCAATCCTCCACAACACATACTGTTATTGTATCATGACACGCCTCTAAACTGCGTTAAATGAGAGGTAATAGTTCAGGATAATGGCCTCTAAACATCGCTTGCAGCTGTAAAACTTTATTTATATTGGCCAGCCCACACAACACTAACTTTCTTGGCACATCACTATTGTGTTGACACTTGATCTTTGTTTCATGTAGGCTTTAATATTTTCGTATTGTTGCAATTAAATTGAAGTAGAGTCTCGCTTGCTATAGAAAACAAAACAACACATCTAATCGTTAAAGGAAAGGCAATACCAAATGTATTTATTACTTTGAGTCATTGTAGTAGTTATATTAAGTTATAAAAGTAGTTTTATATGTATAAGTAAATAATTGTTCAAATAAATAATTTTCGTTTATGTATTATTTCTGCTATGTAATTTTCCTAGTCTAATATCCAGTCCATTTAATATAGGGTGCTATTGATTTAAGGTGCAAAAAAAATATTACCCGCCGTATTTTTTTTAACGTAATTTTCTCACCTGTATTTCATCCTAGAAGTATTAAACTTAACAATATAAGCTGAGAATACTAAAACACTCTATGACCATTCATGACGACACAATTTGTCTGCTTACATCAAACTGTAAAAACGTCGTAACATACATTATTCAGATACTGAAGATAATACGAGTGGAGAGCATTTCGCAAAGGACATGAAATGCGATATCATGTTATATCGGGTCTATTACTCGGCCAGCAGATTTACAGCCGCTTTGCCCGCGTAAACTTTGTTGACGTTTACAACTAGTCCTTTCTGACAAACTTCGGGCTCGAAGAACTACGAAAACTATGTGAAGTATTACATAATCTTTATATCAGATATACACTGAAAATTTGGCCCACTTTAAAAGATGGAGGTTTTAATTTCAGTCACATTTTTTTTTTATTATGCGACGTCTGCGTCCGTTGCGTATTGATCAAATTTATTTTAATTTTCGTTTTATACCTCAATCAATGGTAATCAATTATAAACTTAATTAAATTTGTTTTTTTTTCAGTACATGTAACTGTTCTAAATGCATAAGTCTAAATTACTGAGGTCTATGTATCCATTGTGGTTTATGACAACTTGAAAGGTCCGAATTTTGCGGCTACATGACTATCATGACTTTTTGGTATTTTGTGTAAAAGTTAGAACTTTTGCTGGGTAAATTAGGATTTTGAAAGAAAAAATAAACTAAGGTACTAAAGCCTCAAGGAATACATAAGTAAATAAGTAGATACTTTCTTTTGCTCCGTGTGTTATTACCGGTAATTTCAGTTACATATTATTAGACGAAAATATTTTTCAATTTTCATAATATTTTTCATCCATACTATTCCGCTTATTCTATAGCCCTAAAGTACGCTTTCTAGAGAGTACTTTGCTTTTTGTGAATATTGAATTATAACGATATAATCTACATTTCCAGTCAGTGAAAATCCTATCTAGTACGCCAGCAAGGTAAAATTTATTATTGAATAATATTGCTTTTGACAAATGTGGTGAGAGTGGGTGTGACAAAATAATATTAATATCGACAGAATCCAAATAAATCGATAATTCAAGAAATAATTCAAATGATAGATTATGCTTTGTTTTTACTTTCTTCTTTATTTGAAAGTTTTGACCCCGGGTCAAAGATATAACTCTAATATTACGTCATAATGATGCAATTATGAGAAAAAACGTATTATTTAAAATATACGCCATAATACTGTTAGAAACTATTTTGAGAAACGAATATCGTTCCTTTGCTGTTGCTTCCTGAAAACTGACGTCATGCAATTAAATAAATTATCATCAAACGTTTAAAAAAGGATATGGTTTTCAAACAATGTGAGGAAAATTTGAATTCGATAATAGCTTTATCGCCAATTATTTTTTGTAAAATCCCGACGAATTAAAAATAAAAGATATCACGAATATTAATGGTCAAGTCAATGCCTATATCATTATTCTCAAATCGTTATATTAATTAATGTAGGTATTGACGATATAATTTCGTTTCAAAAAAATATTTAGAACTAATCACAAATTAGGTTTCATTAGACTTTTGTTTTCCGCACTCTTATTGATAAGAAATGAAAAACCCAAGAGAATTTATTATTTTAGATTAAATTTATTTGCTAATTTTATTTAATTCCCTTGCTACTAATAATTCTCTATATCAAGTGCTCATTATTTATAAATTACATATTAATATCTACTTTAGGTACCTCCAATTCTTTGCAATTATTTATTTAAAGATATTTTAAAAGAACTAATTATAATGCTATTAGGTAGTTCAAAACGAAGCCTACACAATAGATAAGAAAAATTATAAACCTAATAAAACTAAGACTAATAACTAAGACTAACTTTAGGTACCTAAGTAAATACTAAAAAGCTGTCAGGCAATTTGACTAGGTCAAAGCTTAGAATTGTTTGTGTTACAAAGGCAGGCTATTTTTTGCAAGATGGCCTATGTGTTATTCTTATACACACCCATTTAATATACACCATAAGTAAGGCAAAGGGCTTATTTACTTCTAAAACATCAAAAATTCTAAGTGAAAACTTACTAACTTACTAAGCTTCCTAACATATCTCTAGGCCATACAATGTTGGTAGTCAGACCGGCAATGGAGAGTCCCATTTATTTTCATTGCATCTCTCGGTATGCACGATTGTATGCGTTTTATGTAACTCGGCGAATGTTCGACGTCATTCATGCGACGTTTATTGAATGAAGGGAAGCGGCAAGAGCGATTCGATTTGTTCGAACGAATGAATGGACTATAACTCGAGGTTTGAGTATGTAGCCGAGCTGTTGGCGGTGTGTTTGGATGTGAACTAGTGTGTTAAGTTAATAATCACTCAAGAAGAACCTTAGATAATTAATATGTTCCGTATTCACACAGATGCTTTCTCTATATAATTCTGAAATGCAAACTCTATATTTAAAGAGAGGTAAGAACAATTACTTTTTTTGTAACTTGGTACCTATAGTAACCAAAATGCCCTTTTAAGCTGTTAATTAAAATTAATTTATAGATATCGTTTATTTTACTTGGATTATTGCAACGGATTATAACAAAAATCTAGTTGTTTTTTTCTCCCTTGCTTTCCTCACTTTTCCTTACCTATTTTCTATTCTTACCACTTTATTGTTAGGTTATAACTGCTCTTTGTATATCCGCATTTAACAGCTTATTGCAGACAGTTACTTGCAGATGGACGGCGCTACCGAGGCCCACGCCCACTGCGCAAGTCATGTGTAAAGGGCGATTGTAACTGTGGTTATTTAAACATAGATATATTTTACTGCCTTTATTGTTGCATTTTTATAACTTTTTAGAGGTATTTAGACACCCTAAATACCTCTAAACAGTGTAGTGAAATTGTAAAGCTTCTGCTACAAATAATTAATATATTATCTATCGGACTATCTTAAGAAAGGACCAAGTTCGGTTTTGCAGAAATTGCGAGAGACCTGCTGCAATTTCAGGTATGTTTAATTTAGCAACTCTTGATTGAGGAAAGGTATTTAATAATACTATATGAATGAATAGGTATGTATAAAGATAATAAGATACATTCTTGAGATTAAGATTACTTAGATATTAAAATCTGCGTTGAATAAAATAAATGCAAAAGTTTCAGAAGTACCATACCACTTACATTATTTCGCAAGTTTCTTCGGGATTTCACCTTCCCTACGTCAAGGGATTAGTTCTTCTAACATCTGTCATTACATTTAATATAACCCCAACTATCTCTGAATCTTAAGGGGCAGTTATCTTATCACGTCATATACATTTATTTGCACACACTTGCATTAACACAGATGAGTGTTTTCCATCGAGGACTTCCCCTTAAGAAGTGTTGTAAAAGTCTGATTAAATCTGTTTGTACAACTAATCATTATCAAGGCTAATGATTACGTACATCAAAGTTAACTGATTCCAATCAAAGAGGATCATAAATGGATTTATTGGTTTAGAAGTTTAGACTGATTAAGTGTCGTAAAGATAAACTCTATATAAAAGGATCAAACAATTCGTACTTTTATGTCTCTGGTTAGTCTATATACTTAATGTAATGTTTTTGAGTGAATAATCTTTGTTAAGAATTTCTTTTTTGTCATGAGTCGTAATTGTAGAATTTTAAATTTTTAACAATGTTATATTTGTTTTAAGCTTATTAAAAATCGTACAGTAGATTCGCCATAGGTATTACCAGACATATAATGATAAATGTTGTTCGTATGAGTATAATGTAAATTATCTTCAATGTCTTGAGCAAATATTGTTGTGCTTATTTGAGTTACTTCATTTAATATACTTCTAATATTGTAGGACAAGATCAGGGGAAACCCCTTGTGTCTTCGGACGGGATTAAAATCAATTAAGATCATGAAATTTTACATGAAAATGAGGATGCGAACTCAAAGAATCATCTACCTAAAGTCAGTCAGTCTGTCAATTCATATGGGTTGTAACTAATGAAAACCTTTCTCTTTCAGAGCACGTGTTCTGGGCTGGACAAAATCGAGGACTGGCAAGAGAAAACATGTAAAGACTTCAATGAAGACAAATTACTATCTCACATTTATATCATACAAAATAGTAATAGAGAGCATGACAAATGCAAATAAGTGTTTATATCCGATGAGGAAGTAAACCAATTAATCACAATAGGATATCAACACTTGAAGCTAAGTATCAAAACTTAACAAATACTTGACTACATATAATGTAATCGGCGCATTAATGAATACTTAGTACGTCACTGCATATTGGCTTGAAAATAAATTTATTTATGTATTATCACTTTGTCAGATACTTGAGGATTTGATTGATTGGCTCCTAAAGTTAAGTCGAGTTTGTCGCTGTTGAAATGCCAATGGATCAATTTCTCTTACTGAAGACTGTTTATACTATGTATCTGTGTAGGCATTCTCCAGCATAAATTGCGAATCCCACTGATGGTAATTAATTAAGTAAGTTCCAAGACCCGACGACTTCAGCCTCCAACGACGAGTGCCTACGTACGGACCTCAATGATTCGTACGGCTTGACTACTAAACTCATCTGGAATCTGAGACTTTCATCGCCTCGTGTACGAATAATCATCTCTTTTAGGTAAGGATGTGCAAGATTTAAGTTGCGTATGACACGACAAAAACATATACTAATACGAATAGTTACGTGTCACACTTACTTCCAATTCTATGAAGCAGTTCAAGTACTACCGGATCTCAAATAATCTAACGAATTTCTTATCAATATCCGGTGACGTCAAATGGCAATTGCCAATAAGTGTCCATACTTTGATGACGTGTGATTTTTACTGGAATTGCTGTGATGTGGAGCTAGCCTTCTGTATTTACTTATTGATAGTAGGTACGAGGTACGTCAGGTTTGTGGGACAAGTAACGTCGCCGACGCTAAAGCCTACATTTGATGGTAATCTCAGCTACTGTTGAAACTGTGAGCATCCATTGTTAGGTTATGATTTCTGGTCGTAATTCTATTTTGTAAGGCTTGTACACTAATGCATTCTCGCCATTTTGTTTTCAATGTTTTGTTTAAGTCTTCTTTAGACTTTTTCTAAGCCTTCTAAGTTGTTTTATCAAATTTTTTATCTGAATAATCTGGATATTAAGTTGAACGTTTCAATTTAAAACAGTTTTTTTTAACCACGCTGTATCTGAAACAACTTAAAAGGGTTTTAAAGTAAACACTTTAGTATTGTATGTCAAATAAAAATAAATACACTAGAGTATGACATAACATATCCAAATGATTAAGTACATCATAGCCCATTTTTATGCTAACATAATCGTCGCCTTGAAAATTCCTAGAAATATGGAAAGGACTAGACTGTTAACGTGTTGGTCCCAGATTGATATTTTGTTCGCACTTCGGAAGGCGAGGCGCGCATGCGTCAAAGTACTTGCTCTGACGCAATTCGCTTGCTCGAGTGTGCGACTAAGCCGTATGCCAAATATTTGACACAGACACGGGGGCTGGATAGTGAGTAAGACACACGACAAATAAACCCTTTTTTGCCAAGATTGGAACCAATGTTTGTGTAACGAACATGCTCTGAACAGAAATGAGGTTATAGTGAACTTGTTTTATGTGATTAAGTCATCAAGTTCGATAATCGGTTACGTAAATTACGTGTCTGAACTTTGCTTATAAGACAATTGACGTATATCATAGCGATGCTCATTTATTAGATATAATTCGGCCACTGGGAGAATGCGCTTCCTGATACTTCATGTGTTGCTCTTGATTCGTATGGATACATAATAAACCGTTATGTTATTCATTGTTTTTTTTTTAATAGGTAAATTAAGTGACAGTAATTTATTTGCAGTATATTTGTTGTCACAATAAAGTTATATCTTCCTGTTGAGCACGATCTGTCATAAAAGCATTCTCTCAACGACCATACTATAGTTGCAAGAATCGATCAATATTTGGAGCGTCGAAAGTCGTGAGAATATTATACTCGGTCCAGTATGTTTTGTAAACAGCGTTCTAATACACAACACGTAGTATTTGATTTACTAGGCTGATAAATATTGTTTTCCGAAATGATCAGCGTTCAGAACAACAGTATAAGTAAATAGCCTGCATAATAAACAATTGCGGTACATGTCTTGAGTTTACATAATAAATGATCAGCTAAAGGAAAGTGAACTATAAAATGTTCCTGGCTTGTAAGTTTCCATTGGGGAAATGACAATGTCAAGAAGTAAGTATATTATTGTAAATCCCTCGGGTTACGAAGAGACTACTATATAAACAAGTAAGTAGTACAAAAAAATCCTTATTCTCTTTTGACAATATAAGTCTAGGAATTTTATTATTAAACAATAATTGAATAATTTGGAAAATTTACTACAAATTAAATTAATGAATTAGGTATCTTGCAACCACATTTGATGCCTCTTTTGATGCATCTGATTTATAGGTACAATATTCGGCAGTCAAAACAACACACCTCAAATCGTTTCACTTAATAGGCGGATATGTGCAAATGAACGGTAACCACAGTCAAGGAGAAACCCATGTCGTCAATTGTACTGTCAGCAACAAAAGTTCATCACCACTATCACCAGAACCAAAATGCAATAAACATAATTTTCTGACGGGGTCACAAAATAAATACATAATGGAAAAATACTAAAAACAAGCTAAAAACCAATATTCCAGGTAGCGATTTCACCAGATCTACGCATAAGTACCCTAATTGAGTCCCTAAGAAAAAGTATTTCCGTTTTCAACTTTCTTTCACGCTTAGCTTCAATTAAACCGCGTTCAAAATTCCATTGAACAGTTTTAGCAGTTTGTAATTTTGATTATGCTCATCGATTTTTGTTGCCGACTGTACCTAGTTAATGACTCAACAAGATTTTATCTAGACCACACGATCAAATCGAATTTGTATTGATGAATATTTTGAAGGTACTATTGCTGATTGAGTAGCTAAAATACATCATTATTTATTACAGGAACATGACATAATACATCGGTTAGATCTTGTTTAATCAATGATAAGCAATAAAATCAATGAGACAGCTGTAACAAATGCTCTACTAAAAGGAACAAATACAAGTAGGTAAATTAACATAATGTTTTTGCCATTATAGCATAAGTCATTGGTTTTTGTTTTTTTTCTAACACCTGCTCTATACCAACTCATTTATTTTCACTCAATTATCGTAAGGAACTTATTAGGAGGTAATCAAATAATATATCAATCATTCCCCTGAGCGATATGACATCACTGTATTTGCAATCAGAATTTAATCTAAGACTATTGTTTCCCAGTTCAAATTCAATTTGTAGTGTTTGCAACATTCCTCCTTTTATCGAGGAATGCTACTTAAAAGTTCGACAATCAAACGATAAATATTATGTCTGCCAACAAAATGAGTAATCATTTCATCGTCGACCACTCCAAACTTCCGTACAATGATTCAAATCTGTCAGTGCGATACTATTAGCGATATCGCCATCTTCACTAATAACATTATCGCTAAACATATCGATATCTATTTTTACACTGATTACAAAAATATGAATGAATGAAAGAGTTGTTCCTGCGTACGTAATTCCATACAAATAGACGGCTACTGACGTGAGTGTTGTCAAACTAAGTTATCTACAGACGTTGGTCGCACTTCTAATAACAAGATTACTTATCGATTTGAAGGAATAGGTGTCAACAATCATAGTTTGTCTGTAATTGACGCGCGTGCTCGTCGTGTTTTTACCAAGAATTTGTGTGTTGATTTGTTTGATCCTTAATATGTTACTGTGAAATGCATAATAGATTAGCGTCATCAATATCTCATTTCATGTCTCAATAATAAATTGTTTTTTTCCTGCTATTTTGTATCACTGTCAAATAATGATTGCGTCAGAGGCGTATTTTGACTTCTGTATTGTAATACGTTTGTTTCGTATCTTTGCTATCCTATGAGAGATCCGATAAGTTTCCTATAAATAACTAAAGTAAATACATATATCATCGATATGATAGGAATTGATGGCATCATTCTTACATCGCTGGCGCCAGCAACTAGTCATAGTTGGTGATAAGTTATGTTTGAACAAACATTTTGAAGTATTTTTTGTATAAATTATTTACGTTCGGACTGGAATTCTGCGTGAATTATTGTTGCGAAAGTATTCTTTAACATGCATGTTAGTTTAAAATAGTGCATTGATGCCTAATTGTGGCGGCATTCTTGTTCGGTTTACGAACGTCGGTGGAATTAGGTGCAGTAAAACAATTGGAAATATTGTTGTTTATGTTTTCTGATGTGAGTAAATAAACAGTGCTGGTCTGTATAATAGAAATGACTTGTTTTATTTGTAAGCTCGAATCAATGTACATTTTTTCTGTGCGCAGTTAGATGTGTAAAGTACAATAGCATAATCAATCACAAGAAAACTTGTATAATCGGTTCTGAACTAAAGAAGTAGAATAATTTAAGTGTGTACATGTGACAGTACATGCAATGGCTTCTAGAACCTATGACGTCGTGACCTAATGCTTTAATACTGACAAGTTATAACAGTAGTTAAAAAAAAATGGATCCTCTAACAGTACACTCAATAATCATTGATTGACCGCTAATTATAATGTTTAACAATCCAATTAGGAAATGTCAGTGTCAATAAAAACATAGTGGGACGATACACGGGCCGGCAAAGGAAAAAAGAAACAAAAAACGATCTTTTGGCACGCGCAACATAACTTGTCAATTTTTTGCAATAATCATCGATGAATAACATAATAACGGATTGCTCTGGATTTTTGTTGTTACTATTTTATTGACAATCGATTAGTGAATGTTCGATTAGAAAGATAAAATTATGTGGGTGTAATATAATACAATCTACTCGATTAACGGTATTGTGGTTGACTACATGTAATAAATGATAAAAGTGACAAATCTCATATCAGCTGTCATGAAAATAAACAAAAAACGTAGTATTGGTCTGTTTATTTATAATTTATATTGACATGTTTTTTATTTGACGCACAAAATTTAAATAAAGAACGCATGTTAAATACTTTTTTGTTTTATGTTGAACCATTTTTCTCTAATTAATTTTTCTCTGTAGTTAAATTTTACCTATGCAACATTTTGTAAAGGAGCATTATTGCGGCCTGTACTTACTTTTTTGCATTGAAACCTACACTATACATCCTTTTTGCAGAGCAATGTAGATTGAAAATAAATGTATCAGGAAATGGTAATAACTCTCTCTTATAATAGTGGTGCTTTCTAAGAAAAAGAGCGACTGCATGGTATTAACTAGTCTTCCGCCTTCCGATAATTAGCTGTCAATGAGGAAAACTAGCTATTTTGGTGCTACTGCTATTTATTTATAGATTAATTATTTATCTGCTATATTTAGCAACAAGGATATGTGTGAAATGTTCAGAACATAAACGTATTTAACTTTTGTTTCTTACCCTTATAGTTTATCGGCAGAATGTTGCATAAATCTAACAACCGATATGAGTGCAGTTTGATTTTCAGCAAAACTTTTTTTCCTACAGAGTATATCGTGAGAAACAAACCTGACGTTATAGATTTTCCTTCATGAGAAAACTCATATTTAAAAAACTTAAGTATCAATCTACGCTAGTTACAAAATATTTGTTTAAACTAAGGTTGTTTTATAACAAATGATTTACTCGGAACAAATATCTAAACGCCAAAGTAAACGTGTGATCTTCCGTAAAGAATAAGTAAAATAAATAAACCTTATATTCACTAAATATACAAAACATTACGTTTTTACAAAATATCATAGTTTTTACATTCACGAAAATTTGTTTTTTTTGCATGATGGTTGCATTTATCTATAGATTCGGAAATCTACTGTTGAGGGAACATTTATTTTGTTACTATTTAATTCAACCTAAGCTGAAAGTATTCAGTCTTGGCTAGGTACCTACGACTACCTACCTACCATCAATCAGTTCAAACTAAAATTACAAACTTAAATCCTTGTGAGCAGATCTGTATTCCAGTTTTTCACGCAAAAATCTCGCAGATGCAAAACACGAGGCCTAGCTATTTTACATGTCAAACTTTTCGTTGCCAAACATCTCTATTTCATTTTCTTATCATTCGATTCTTAGCTAGAGGAAACCAACCAACAGTGAAATTAACTGTCCAGTTTTCCTTCAATCAGCAACTTTCCAGTACTGTCGCAATAAAAAGTGTACATTCGAGCACACAAGTGAACCTGTCCCAAAGGTCACACGCCGCCATACTGCGCAAACAATACGCTTTACGTTTACCTATTAACTGTGGGCAAACTTCGAAACGACGCAATTTGAAGCTATTGATGCGTTGCAGCTAAATATTTACTTTTGACTAATTATTTTGTATTGATTTTGAGAAAGGTTTAATTAAATATTTGTTTTTTTGGTGCATTCCTCAAGAAAGTTTCTGATATTTAAATATGGATTATTTGATTCCGTGGCTGTATAGATTCAAAGACATCAAATGTACCATACCTTCATAGTGTTTCATGATACAGGTGTTTTATAGATCTGATAATTATTATTTATCCACATCACTTTATTATTATTATTTAAATTTTTTTTTTTATGTATTGTCTTCTTTTATACAATGCTTGCCTATCTAAGACACACTTATGTAGCAGTAAGATATTTACCTATTTATAATTTATTATTGTTACTACCAATAAATAGCTTCAATCTTTATAATCTAATCTATCATACTTGTAACTATAATAAGGGCTTGTTTTCTTATCCAAGATTTGTGATCTTCGTGATAGCCTGGAGCCCAAATATCATAACAGTTACTACGACAGATACAAATAGTCTCTAAAACTTTAATAAATATAAGCTTTTCTTATCTTTAGGAAATAAAATAAACGTCACACAGTGACTGAACAAATATCAGTATATTATACAAGATTATATGCAATTTATTCCGCGCGGAAATCGAACCCTTGACGCAGAAAGCCGCACTGCCAATCTGGTCGCCAATTAAGAATTATCAGACTGTTGCCAACAAAGTTACATTTCAATTAAAATAATACGTATTGCGCTATGGCTATCAATGAATTGGTCTACGAAACTACATTGTGACTTAAATACAATGTAGTATTTGGTTCATTACTTCGATTCGATACTTTTATAGTGTAGAAAATCATTGTAAACATTCGACACGTAATAAGAAATATTTTATGAAGATGAGTAGAAGAAATGCAGTCCCGTACAGCTGCAAAACTCAGGTTGAATGATTCACGTCATGCTGTGATAAGCGTTTTTCTTTTGTTTTATTCTGATACAACATCCCCTATTATACGACATTTTTCCATGATTCCCCTATTGCATGATAATTGTACCTGAATTGGTAAACATAGACACGGAACACACTTTACCCATATGAGGTTTACAGATGTTTACATAAACCTTATGATAATGTGGGGGTTTATTCTCACAGTAAAATTGATTTATGCTTGACCATTCGCCCGGTCGCAACCAGTCGCTATTAATAGCTGCCTTTCAAAATATATGCTAATGCGATTGATAAAGGAGACAATGGGGACAAACGCGAACGTTTAAACGTTTATAGGTAGTGCTAGATACGTCACTATCTAGACACGAACTGTGTACCGTTATTTTGAAAGGTATTCTTTTTATTGAGCTTGTAATTCAATTGCAATGACTAACTCTTAGCTTAAGCCTTGTTTGTTCTTAATGGCCAGTGTTTTGTTCGTAATGTGATAAAAAGTAACTGTGGAATGCACGAGCACACAAACAACAGCACATCCGTCAACTTTAATTTTACTACTTGAAAACAAACAACTGAAAAGCTTGGAACACAATTCAAAATAATCTTACATATAAAATTCTTGTGTCACAATGTTAGTTACCATACTCCTCCGAAACCGCTTGACCGATTTTTATGGAATTTTATATGCATGTTCAGTAGGTCTGAGAATCGGCTACTATCTATTTTTCATACCCCTAATTGGTAGTAGGTAGGTAGTAGACAGGTGCTAGGTAGAAAAAATTGCATTGCGGGTACAGCTAGTAATTTATAAAAGGAACGAAGACTGACCAGTTAGAAAAAAAAACGTGCTCATTAGCACTTTCTATATTCAAATAGTTTTAAAATCTCATAACATAATCCCCCTTACTGAATCGCCTAGTCCTACAAACAAAGACATTTGACACCGAAGCTTCGTTCAAACAGTTGGTCGGCTAGTTTAGTGCCAGTTAATGTTAAGACGAGACAGAAAGTAGTGATTTGTAAACGTGTTAACTTGCGAATGTTGTAACTTAAGAGACTCAATTTATTATTTTCGCAACTTATTTAAATGTATTATGAAATGATCGAATGACTGCCGCTGTAGCTTGTTTAGTATTTTTTGCACTTATGCTTTCCCTGATACATTATTGGCGTGGACCTTACAATTCATTTTCACTCACTAATTTATTCATTCAATTACATTTTTGAAAGATGGAAAATGAGTCTTATTACACCAATTGCGATAGCCCTAAAACGTTAGCAGTCGTGATTATACTTTATTGTCGGTGTCTTGTAGAACTTTTGAGCTGAAGGTATGACGGAATCTATAGAATCAATCTTGTCATTAATCCTGTCAACAAAAAAGTTTTTATGCAAATCTTCCGCAGGTGCTGGAAATAGGAGGCACATACATAAGAGGCTACCATGTGGTACTGAGCCGGTCTTTGTGTAGATCTACAACTTGCCCATCCTTTTACATCTACACTTGTAGTTTTTTAACCATTCCACAAATCAAGGAAGCTTTTGACACACAATTTCGATTTCTATACCTACTTAAACTTTATTCGACTACACCCAAATTTTTAAATAAAGCAGCTATTATGCAGGATAAAAGTTGATAATGATGTCACTCATATAAATACTTATTTGTTTGTGGCAACTTCCGTCGGTCCCTCAGTAGAAACGTTATAATAGTATCAAATTACATACATAATAAAATTTACGTTCTAATAACAAGTTTTATCAAAATAATAATACACAGTGGTAATTTTTCTACCACCTGGGCCCAATAATTTACGGTAGTCGTCATCATATTTTTTAGTCTCGCAAAAGTCGTTTTAAAGACTTTAATATACATATTAATTAATGTTATGGCTGCTATAAAATTATGTTGAGTATCCAACATGTGTTTAGCGATTTATACTGCGGTTATATTTAGTTAACTTTGAATTTAGTGACTCATTATACCTAACACAATATTTTGTCTAAGTTGACACAATTACGAGTATAAACCCATAAAATCTTCAAGCGTGAGCAATGAAGAGCACTGATAACAGATTATTAATTGTCATTTTGCCAGAATTTGGAATTTTGGACAACGCGTTCAGTTTGGATAAAACTATAAGCCATCAGAAAATTATAAAAATCTCTGCAGTATAAAAATGTAAGATTTAAGTTAGACTAGTCATGAGAACCTTTTGCCGGTGTGTGGCCATATAAAACTCAAGCTTACGATCATAAAGAAGTGATTGTAAACCCAGTACATTTAATATTCATTTCCTTTTTTTGCTTCGTTCACAAATTCAGAAGTCATCAGCACATCGTCCCACATTCTCATTTACAGCTAATGTATCTTTACGTGTTTTAAAACGGGTATAATGTTCGCGATATTAAAAGCCCATTTCCTTAAGAGCTCATTCCATGGGTATGTCTCATCGTCTCATCTCATCCCTAATGGCTATGTATGGTATATCAGTTTGAATGAGTCAGTAGAAAATTACTATTTATGAATGGACTAAGGTTTGTGGTTTAAACTACGCAAATAAATCATATTTTAACAGAACATCGTCATGGTTTCTGATATTAAATATTTTGTTAGTTAAATTGTAGTGTGAAACTATGGCTATTTTTATCCGAATATGATGATGTTAAAACTCTGAAGAC
Organism: Autographa gamma; assembly: GCA_905146925.1. Taxonomy (NCBI): domain Eukaryota; kingdom Metazoa; phylum Arthropoda; class Insecta; order Lepidoptera; family Noctuidae; genus Autographa; species Autographa gamma. Next base: position 9,071,866 of record LR989858.1, read on the forward strand.
ATTAGTAGAGATGTATTTCCTAAACATGTAGACAGTTATGGTACCAAAAATAAACCAGTAATAAATATATTTTAACGCTCAAATATTCCAATGATGTAACAAAAGATGATAGCATAGATAAATTGATTGTATGCAAAAAATCTGTAATTTTTTATCCGGATCTCAAAATAGCACATCAATCTATGAGATACAATAGAGCGGGAAAAACGATTCAATTTATTTCTATAAATAGGCGTAAGATAAGACGGTAGGCCGGACATCCTTTATCAAAAACCCAAATAAACCGAAACATTCGATAATGAATTATATTAATCCGTCGCAAATGTACAAATCGTGGGTAAGGCCCGGCGATGACAGGTGCGAGAACTAGAGTAGATTACAGTGACTACGACGTCTCTATGTAGAAGTGAACCAAGGACGTCAGCTGTTGCAGATGATAGTTTTCCATTTTGTGATATATGTATCTTTGTTATTATGTTAACATTTCATATACATACCTCTTAAGTATCAATGAGTTTTTTTATATACTTAATTCGGTTTAATTTTAAGTACCCACCAGACCACTGCAGGAAAATGGATTCTTTTCATGGGAAGATTTTTAAATGCATAAGTTAGTTACAATATAGCAGGTCGAATAACAACATTTAACAGAGCCGTCTTCGTCTAAATTCTGCTTAAAGCTGAGTTAAAGTATAACACCGTCCATTCAGATTGTTACTCCCGGATTTACGTCAGCGAATAGACAAGAGACGCATAAATTAGTTCCAGCAGCAATCAGTTGGAGCCGACATCCTTATCAGTCAAATTGAATATTCGTTTCGGTAGGCAATCTGCTAAATGGATAACTAAAATCATGCAAAAAGTTTATCCGTTTGCTCTTATAGGTATCAATTATTATAGCTTACAAGAAAACTAGATTTGACTCTAATTTTTGGAGTACCCGGATTATAGACATAAATGAATAATGTCAAACTAAACTGATTGAATTGAATGAAATAAATTACACATCTATTATTATAATTCATTAATAAATATTAATATTATCGCGGTCCACAGGTAAATAATCTTTTCCTAAGCGCTCGGTCAGACACACCCGGTCCTTTTGCCTTCCGGATCCAATTCGACCTACACCTTTGGAAATAGTCTTCTGGCGGGATATAGTACTGACCCATTAAGCGCCGGATAGCTGTCCTTCATCGTCCGCTTCCAACTTATTTTACCCCTAGAAATCGCTTTAATGATATTAAAAGTATTTTTTTTATCTAGCCTTTGTTGTCCCACTGCTGTGCAAATGTCTTCCCCAAGTCCTTCCATGGTTCCACCCATCAGGTCGTTAAATGTATATAAATGACATTTTAATTCGATGGGCCACGTAACTTGAATTGTCTCTTCTACAAATTTCGATCAGAGTAAATGCTTGTAGAACTGCCACTTGCTATAGTTCATTTTCGGGGGCAGGTCATCAGTCTATCAACATGACCATGACTTCTGATTTAATTGCTAGTTGAGGTGGATCCTGGTCCGTACTCACAGATTTGTGTTGACGTAGGCCAAATCCGTTGTCCGTTTCGATACGCTTGGACAGATTAATGAAGTTTTTATATCGATTCCGTATTGCTGAGAATGACCGGCATGATTTTTTTAGGTCCAAAGGTGTGGCTTAATTATTATGTGCAAAGTAAGTAGAGTTTGTTTTAAAGGATATGATTTATTTGACGTCAATGGAGTTATTGAAAATCATTATTTCATTTTCAAACAATGTTGTGTTTAAGAATGTGATAAAACAGGCAGTGACATTTACATCCGAAGGTAAATAGATACAAACCTATAACTATTCAAATTCTATCAAGTGTCGTGCGATGTGTGAACGTAGTTACACTTCGTAACAGTGTAGTGACAACCAGATGCAAATAAATACAGTGTCGGACAAAATAATAAGGCACGGTGGCGATATCGTAACACAACTAATAAACGGTAATTTGACACGACAAGTCAATTACGAGCCGACATAAACACGTATCGGCTTCGACAGAGTTTCGCTTGTAATGCCAGACGTGGGAAACATTTTTTTTTATTATTTTAACTCCATAGGTTTTATTCCATACATAATAAGAAAGCAGCTTAAAGTACCCCAAGCAATTCATGTGAAACAATTCACAAATTCATTTCATTCTTAAGAATAATTAACATCAAATTAAAAACCGAAAAATTAAGTTTATTAATTTATCATGATTTAACGAGTTCAGGACATACTTGGCGAACAATTATATCATTAAATACAATTAAACAATCGCGACCACCACAAATGACTTTCTCACTTGCGCAAAAGAAAATTCTGACCTTTCCGTTTCGAAAGTTTCACATAACCCCGTAAGTATTTAATTAAGTCGACGATATCGAACAGGTACGCGTCCATTACGGAGTTCACCTCATTAGCTCAATATCAACACGTCTTATGCCTTTAATAGATATATAATCATGCATATTATTTAAATTGCTTGACAAATTACATGTCGGTACTCAGTTGTACCTGCTCAGTTGTCGGTTAAGTTTCGACTTGCATTTCTTGCAAGCTTCGCGATGTTGCGGCGAACTACTGAGAGTTGTTATTACTTACGGACTTTTTTGTACATTGTTCTGTTAAGATTTTGAAAGGTAATTTTGGAATGTATTAAACTTTTATTAATGTAATGGTATGTAATAAAAACTTATAGGGAGGTCAGGGACATTTTAAAGAACTGCAGAATTTCGTTCAATTCGATTTTGTCAAAGTTGTAATTGTAAAACGCATGCATTCGTTCTACATCATTAAGTTCAAGATAGACCAGTTTGAGAACCGTTATAATGATACCAAATAGGTACAATATTATTTTTTATAATGGGCCATGTGAGCTAAACTATTAGACTAGTACTCAGAGCGGTTCTTGTGTAAATTTCGTAAAATATTTATTTTCTCGCTTTATCCCAAATTTTATTTTGGCTGTCTAAGCGGAAATTTCAAAAACAAGTCTCGCCTATTTTAGAAATAGATATTATGATTATCATCTCCAGAAACATCCTCCATAAAGTCCTTAACTCTCAGACACGAGTCGCCAATTAGTAGTGGGTACTAAAGGAAAATGTGGCCGCCGGGTAAAATTACGAAGCTATGGGTAAGTACGTACACATACGTGAGTATTTGAGCGTCCCGATCTCTCGCTCCTGACGACGGAACGAGTTATAATGCTCACACCAGTGCAGTGCTATGTGCTATGGGCCGGCTAGGCAGGCTTTGAATATGTCATGACTAAAAGCGACTGCAAGAAGAGCATTTTTTTAATAACAATGTCCTAATCAGGAGCCTAGCACTGTTTTGTAGGGGTTTTAAATAACTTGAAATATATGTAAATAGACTGGGTTGTTCGGTTAGAATATTTCAAATCAACTTCGAAGCAGATATCTTTAGAGTATTGAGCTGAAGTTTTGTTTAGATATTGGTTACTTCTTAAAAGTTCTTCTACTAATAATCTACTAAGAGTCACGTATGTATAGCTTGTAATCAAATTTATTGTTTTACTGCTGTAGTTGCGGAGTGACTTACTTTTAACAGTCTGTCTGTAGGGAAATAAACTTCGCACTCTTGGCAGTTCAAAAATAATATGCAAGGCCTATTTTGTTTAGTCTAGATTTTTAAAGAGTTTGTTTTACCAATGTAAAAAAAATTGAAATGTAGTTCAAAGGAGAATAGAGATATGTTTTGTATGTATCTAATATGTATGTATTTCATTGTACTCAAAGGAGTCACAAAATTAAACGATGTTACACGATTTGCGTTCTGGCCAGAAGCATTCCAAAATAACTAAGCATGGTCGTAGATCTCAATTAAAGGAAATATATAGATGAGATAAACAAAACTAGTGAAAAAGTATAAGAGTAACTAATAAAATCAGTAGTTCCAGTAAATAATATCTTCAGGTCTTTCATAAAGAAACATCGTTTTTTTTTTATTGTACTTAACGTAATAAGAAGTAAACAAAAGAGAAAACTATTAACGTTTACCTGTCCACGTAACACTCATGCAACAAAACCCGCCGACCGAGAAACAACAAGACTTCTATAAATCCATCAACACTTTACCCCACATTCTCCACAATAAAGATTGTTTTCCTTTAAACTTTTGACAACGAAAATATGTTCGCCATTGAGCCAATTTTCCATTGCCGTCTAAAACTATGAAGGACGTCTGTGAAAGCCATTCATATTATACCTGAGACGAATTTGATTTATAGGTTGTTTGATTTTAGCAGAAAAATATTGTTTCTTTCGAACGGAATCTGCATTTGCGATAAATCGATTTGGGATTCGTGATATTCAAAACACGCGGTATGTTGAACAGTATACGCTGTTCTTTTTCCTATCTTGTTACTGCAACTGTTTATACTAATTTGTTAACTAGTTTCAATCTATTCTTTAGTGTAGATGTTAGATGTTCTGGAAATACAAATACTCGGCCTTACAATATTTTTCGTGTTTTGTTGCCATCGTTAGCTCAAAAGCCAGCCCAGCCTATTTTTGACGACGTCTAAACACACGTCGTCAAAAATTTCCGGCTTGTAAACACAAAACATTGTTTTAGTAAAATTTAACAGCTATTATGAACAATATGAACTAAGTACTTAATTAAAAAATGCAGGTGATACAACTCTTGATTATTACTTAAATAAACATTCTTCTTTATTTGGGAATGCTATAAAGGAGAAGGGGATTTCTGGGCCAAATTATAATAAGTTCAGACATGGCTGAAAAAAAAGGCTATATTTTTCTATTTCAAAGTGTGAAAAATCAACTCAATTTACAATCTAGAAAATGAAATATCCAATAATTAAGTTTGGGTTACGAAGTAAATAGTCTAAGTAAATACTCTGTTGATGATGACATTTTAATGTCATCATCAACAGAATTCATACTATTTACGAAAATGCTTTCACTAGATGATAGATTTAATTAAAATAATTCAATGCATTAGAATTAGAGTATTAAGAGATTAAGTTTTACATAATTAAGATAAATCCATTCACATTTACTAATCGATTATTGTATTCTTTAATCTTAGTTAGGCTAAGTACCTCTACTAGAGAACATAGTACCACCTGCACAATTCTTAGATGACGTTCTTGTAATAATAGAAGATGAATAAAAATACTAATAAAATTCGATTTTCATTTTTGTACAGCATCTCCTTCCCACTCTACAGAAATATTAAAAATCCTGTCTAAATTATAAAAAAAAAAACAAAACCATCATAAACCTTGACTGCTAAGCGGACTAAACAAACCATGATAAATTCACTCTTTAGTTTTTTACCTATACTCTAAGGCAGTTAAGTATAGTTTTTTACTTAAACTTAATCTCTTTTATCTCAGCTCTCAGATTGCCAAAATCTGCCATATTTTCAGTGATTGTTTGTTAATATAGTAGCTATCAATTCACACCAATTTCATCTTTTTACATTTTGGCCCAAAATTGTATGAAAGCGTATCCGTCTCCTTTATAGCCTATACGTAACATTACGTTTCAAATGAACTTTTTACAGGTATTTTTTTCTTGATAATGTCTTTTTTAAATCTTTTGTTTTAGTAACATGTATAATAATTATAATTCCAGCCTATAAACGTCCCACTGCTGGGCACAGGCCTCTTTCCATATAGAGAAGGCACGAGCATTGATCACCACGCTTGCTCTATGCGGATTGGCGATTTCAGATCCCAATTTTGGAATCCAGTAACATGTAAGCAATAAATAAATATTTTTTGTTATCTATGTCAATAGTACTTACCCCCACAATTAAACATTTGTAAGCCTTTCTATTACATGCCGACAGAGATCCATTGACGTAAACCCGCTACAAACAAGAAGCGGTGAAAGGATGTTGCTAACGTTTACACATTTCCCATTAATTCTACCTATTTAAGAATTTAACTAACTGCAACACTTGCTAACATATATCGTATTGCTAGTTCAATTAACGTTGGCACATTAGCATTATTTATTGCCTACAACGATTACGCCTAAAGGGCAAATGCCGTGTTAGCAACTAAATGGATGTTAACAAATTCCTGTCACAAATTATTCAAGCGATCTTTCTTTGGAGTGAGAAAGTAACTTTGTGGCTAGTTAAGTTCTTCATTAATCTGATAGATAGACTTGTTTTGAAAACACCGTCCCAACCAATTGATTGATTTATCTATCTCTTAAAAAGGATGTGCGACATTCAAGTTCGCTATCTTCGACGATCGCGTAACCACTCGCAAACAGTGTTGATTTTGCTATTTCACAATCAAAGGAATTCTATACTTCTAAATCTATATCAAGTTGTTACACGATTCTTGTTTGTCTTAGTGCTATAATTTTATGAACTTTAGTAAGATTCCATTGATATAGCAGTATTTTCTTCGCCACTCTCTCGATTATACGAGATACCATACTGTATTAAAATCAATCTTGCGGTATCACGACTGTTTTGCTTTGGTTGCACATTAGCATCGATAAAATCATCCAGTCATTTTATCACTTGCCCATATGCCGCGCTGCAGACTCGAGCTTGCATGCACGCATGCACGACTGTGGACTAGCAAAAAGTCGTCGTATGCATATGCCCTGCGCGGTCACAAATGGAGATTAGAAGCGGTATCCGATCAGTACCGTTGCAACCGATACAGTAGTAACCTCATATGTCAGACAACTAATGCTAGAAACTCATGAATATAATCGATCACATAATTGATTTCTCATTGACTTTTTTTACCGTTCAACAACATAGTTTACTTATTCGTGGGCGTCCGCACGTGTTTCTTTTCCTCGTGAGTCATTATACCATTGTTACTACCGATGAAGCTATTTTGGCATTCACCAATACCCATATCACGCCACCATCAATCTAAACGAAACTGTCCGAGTGTTGTTTCACGTAACAACCTTTTAAATCTAAAGCATCACAAATCACATTTGAGTCAATTAAATTTGGACTCTGTTTTATAACTTGTAGAGCTTAATTTGCGTTGTTGTTTAGAAAGTGACAAGAATGTAAATGAGAGTATCGTATCGGCACCTGCGAGTCTAGTCGGTTGGTGACGTCACATCGGAGTAATGTAGCCAAACGATTAAGCCTCCAATCAAGGAGTCTATAATACGTTTTTGCGAGTGCCGCATTCAATTTGTTTTGATTATGATTAACTTGCGGCTACTAGTTGTGAAGTCGAGTTTCCATTTGATATCACTCATATGAAGTTGATTTCAAATGTTAATAAAAGTGAAAACGTTTATCTGCAACTGTAGAAAGATACATTACTGTAGTAGATACCTTATGTATTAAATTAAAAACCATATATTTTTAGTATATATCTTTTGTTTAATAACCAAATCACGTATTTTATAATCTACAACACCATAGCAACCGGTCTAGTTTTCTACCTAACTAACTGAGATCTTGTTAAGTGGCAACTTGAGGAAAACATGATCTGTTATATCGAGATTAGATAAATGAACCCACATACTTCATCAGGGTATATAAATGTATATACCTCATATATTTGACAACCCTATTTAATAAAAGCGCGGCTTTATAACCCAGACGAACACCTGTGAGTTTGAGAATTGCAGTATCAATAAGTTTCTAACGTTTATGCATATAAAGTGCGGTCCGTTTACGTCCGAGGTGTGAAACAGGCTCGCGATATTAAGTGGCCGGCCGAACCCAGTACACACCCCGTTAGACTTTACATACATTTTCGGCTTATCTTAACATTGTCGCGGAAACGACGCAGACTTTACGTAAATAGACATAAATATTATGTTTTAAACATAAATTACTTTATATTATTCGTGGGTTAGGGTTAAGGCACACGTTTATAGCCGAAGCTGGAAGTGGTCCCATTGTATTTATTTATACGTCTATTTCGCTTATTTAAAAGTTTACTCGTCAAAAATTGGCTGCTCAATTCACCCTTAATTATCTAAAATATAAGTCAAGAAAGTTTTCTTTTAATGTTCGATCTTTAATATATGCTACGCCTACATTAATCAATCTAAATTTAAGTTTTTCGTCTAGACGACTAATTAATGTCGTCCTAAAATACCTTGCCTTAAAATTATTAAGTGTGTTCTCAGTCTAACATATTATATAACCTTCAATCACCGTGACCGAAACACATCTCTGTATTCAGTAACAATAAGCATGTTGTATTGTGTTCATTGTTGCTTTATATTATTATGGAAATTTATTAGCTGAACAATAAACGCAATGAATTTAAAACAATGTGAGAGCAACGCAAAGCTCTTTGACGCTTGAGACACATGATCATTAAGCTTTGACATCTTATAATGTCTATTAAAAACCTGCATTCATTGGTTTTACAGTTATCTGAATTTATGATTACCACAATTTGCCATTACTATACCCTATCTTAATTAAACTCTGATTTAAAATTACCGTATCAAAAAGATGTTTCATTCGGTATCCTTATTGATGTTCATATGAAGATGAATTCCAACTGACAAGCTAAACTTTTAAATGACCGTTTATGATATTGTTTGACGTTTTTAGCGTGCATATGTCACAGTTGTCTGGTGGTTCCAGAAATATGAATGCAGAAATATTTTAGCATGCAAAGCGAGTCAACTTAGTGTAAGCTCGAACGATTTTGATCCTTGACTTATTATGTGAAAAAAAAAATATTTTTCTAAACTTGTAACCGTTATATCAAAAGTTTCCATTTTGACCTTTCTGTTTTTAGTAAATGATTTTTAATATAGAATTTCGGATATCTCGTTTATGATCTTTTATGGCAATGCTTGTTAAATCATCATTATGGCTCTCAAAACATCTTTGATTGCTGCCTAATTTATAAATTAAGCTTTCTAATTTCTACATAAAAACTTAATTATGAACAGCTTTTATTATTGCCAATAATGTTTTGCAAAGCTAAACTTTATGGTCTACTAAAGATACAAATTCAAATAAATAAACTTTTGTCTACAAACAAACCAAACCAAAAAGTACCGTTTCAAATTTTCATTTAAGTATTATTTTTTTCAGACTTTAAATAGTGCTAGAACTTTAGTATGTATCATCATCATAATTTCAGCTAGGAATCAAACAATGCTGCCCTCCCCCTATCCACTTTAACAGATCATATTTAAACGGTTTAGTTTCCAAATGATTTTTTAAACGGACTTTTTAGTGACGTACTAATATTTAACCGACTTCAAGTTTCGATATTCACAGGGTTCATGGGCTTGGCGGAAATTTGTAATAAGCACTCATTATCCTGCCCTTTTACACCTTTTAACAAGGGAGAATAGATACGCATTGCATATTTATTTTTCCTTAATTGGAACTATTGATTTACTATCCTGATTTATCGAGAGAACGGACCATTGACAGTTGCAATATAAGCTGTATTTGTCTGCCCGAGGCTCTGATTGTGATCACAAATTTAGATTAAACACTACATTGATATAGTGGGTATTATATTATTTACATAATGAATATTTGAGTTAGATCTTTGGTATTCCTGCAAACGAGGCGAAAGCAGTTTACTGTCTCTTGTTAGCTTCAAATATCAATTGTGGTTAGAATTTACGACGGCCGCATAGCCGTTTTTAATGTCGCGTTATTGTAATGTTTTTATGGTTGTGAATATTTTATGCTATTTCAGTCTTTTATTTTTGGAAAATTTAAAATTACCTTACTAAGTAGGTATACTTTTTCAAAGAGTCGTGGTAACGATACAAAAAGATCTTTAGTACGAGATTTCGTTTGAAGAGACTTCCTATTACATAAAATATGACCTTAGCCCAACTAAGCAGATTATCATGTATTCGACGTCGAGGATACCTTAGGATTCGTTCTAATAAATAATAATGTCGTAAAGATGGTTAGCATCTAGTTCAAACGCTTTCTATTGCATATTTATCGGATGTTAGCGTTATATACGGCTTCGAACTATTCTTCGAGTTTGTAATACCCGCCTACAGGGGCTCCTGGGTAATGCTAAGTGTACACTATGACACCATGACCACTCATTTGTGTACCACATCAAAAGCACATAGGTACATGTACAAGCGTCCGACTGTGGGACATTTATTGCAAAACACAGGACGCTCTTGAAATAGGAACAGTGTCTTTGTGTGAACAGACAAAAATCGTTTTGTGTTTCTTTAGTGTCGCAGTGTAGACGTAGCTTAAAGTCCAGCTTACGCGCTACAAGAATGCTGAGCCATTATGGAGGGGTCTTAGTATTTAGCATGATATACTACTTCCTAAGCAACTTTATGAGCTTTTGAATTATTCTGTTCCGAATTTTAGGACGTTTGGAAGTCTAGGAACAAAAAGGTCTTAAAGTAAAAAAAAAAAACATGCGCAATGTGCATCTTTTATTTATTTATTTAATCATTTATGTACACACAACGCAGGAATATTTCGTATTTAAAAATTATGTACAAAGGTGCTGCTTATTTCTTCAAGAAATCTTTTTATAAACTATCAAATATTTATTACAGATGTTGTAATAAGAGTAGAAACTGCTTTTTAATTTGGAGCTTGGAGTATTTATTTTTAATTATGCCTGCAGTGTGATTATTAAGGAATTACAATAAATAATTGTTTAAGACAGTAATGTTAATTTGTTTCCTATATACGTAGGCGATATAAATGAGTGTTGTATTAAGGTCACACGCAATGTCTCACTTTTAAATAATTACGCAATGCAATTGTCTTGAAACGAGTGAGTTATGGGTACTGGGACTTAAAATGTAAATAATAAGTTATATTAATTAAAATATCTGCAATAGCCAGGCTACTATTTTGATTCATCAATCTCCAAGAAATAGATGAAATTGGTAACTTACAATTCCCCAAATATCGTTGACAAACCTAAATAGTCAAACCTAGAGAGTGTAAAAACACATTTGTAAGTGAAAAAATGGACAGGTATTTTCAAAAAATATCGTTTTATTGAACTCTTTTTGCATGATGACTCCTGGAACATAAATTTCTACTATTTCATCAAACATATTATGTTATTAAATGAGCATCATGCAGCACTAAGGATTTACATAAAAGTTGTCGTAAAAATTGTTATGTAAAGAATTCCTCAGCAATTAAACAGTAATCAATTAATTTGCTTGTTGAAATGCTAATAACAATAAAACCTTTTGTCTTAAACCATCTGTAACTCGCATATTATCGTTTGTAGATTATTTATTTAGTTTATTTAAAAACAATCAGAGTTTGTATAAAAAGAGATGGCACTATATTTCTGAATATGTCTATCCCTTTCTATACCTCAAACAGTCAAGACTCCACAGGTGTCGTAATCAGAATCCATTAAGTACAATTCAAACTTTATTATTATTAATTGTTAATGTCAATTGCTATTAATATTAGTTGGGGTCATTTGTTTTTGTCTAACTTCAAGATCCGTTTGTCCTACTATAGGTCTGGGATCCTGTCTGGCTACCAAACATACGGCTAATGTATCTTGGTGAAGCTGACAAGAGATACAAAATATTGCCGTCTTCTTTCCACTCATGGTGTATGTGTGCTTGAATCTCATTTCCACAGTCTTTTAGTTCTTTCTACACTCGCCAAGTTATGTTGGTCGAACTGTATGTCAGTACAAATAACTCGAGAATGTGAGACTTTAGGTTACAACTCAAATGTTTACTCTTCATTGCGTATTTCTTTGTAGTGTGTATACATAATAATTTGAACGAGTGAAATGTTTGCAGGAATTTGTCTGAAGGCTGTAAAGAGATTGAACGTTTTTTTTTTGCGTATTTATGTACGTTTATTGAATACATGTTACAAGATATTTATTGCGCATAACACATTTCCTCACTTTCTTCCTAAAATAACAATCTAAGCTAAGGTTTGATTAGTTTCCTGTACTGATGTAAAAAATCTTGTACGTACTTTTGAACACTTTCCGGCGTCATCTAAACGAAATTTTGCATGTTTTGTTTCAAATTAATGGTGAAAATGACTGAAGAAAAGCGTGTTTTTGATGTTTTTACTACATTTATTACATTGCTGAACTTCTGCTAAACACATCGAACGCCCAAACATGAAGACTTGACACTATTTAGAATGTCCTGTGAACGTGAGCACTAGAACAAACAATCGCTTATAAGTCTATGGTGGCTGCAAAACCTAATTAGGAACGTTTGTATAAAGTTCAGACGTGGTATTATCTGAGGTCAATGACCCCGTTTGTCATCGATATTTAGCGCACTCGCTCTCTTTGTAATTAGTGTGCATTTACGGCAGCTGGCAGTTTAGTATTCAGCTTTGAGGTGATCTGTCTTTGAATACATAATGCTACAGAATTTCAAGCAGGCTTCTAGGAATAGGTTTACCTTTATTTTCTGGTTTGTGTACCTACCTGTCCTGTGATAAAGATATATCAAAGGATGAAATGAATGATACCAGAATCTCCAACTGAAAAGAATATAATTTTCCCATAGAGAGCAGCACCTCCGTAATTATTTAATCGGAAGAGATAAGCAGAGCTTTTATTTGAAGAGACAAATTTACATTTATTTTTTAAAACTACACTATTTCAAGAAGTGAATACTTGTAATTGGCTTTCTGTAGCTGTAAGTCCTCCATGCAGTATTAAATAAATTAATTTGTTTGAACTTTATGAGAGTCCACATAAACAACGGATAGGTACACATACTTTAATTGCATTGATTTAGAAATAATTCCTGCAATTTAAAGCTTCAAAGATGAGCTAAAACATCTGATCATACAGCCCACCTCCTTACTTAACATCAGTAAATACATAAACAAAAGACACATGCCTAACAAGCATGTGCTGCAGCCTTTACATAAACACTAGCTGTCAATTCAGATACAATCGACGTGAATCCATATTACATCACTGGTGACGTCACAGCCCAACGATTCCAATCGCCAGTCTAGTCTGAGAATGCAAATACGAAATTCAAATGTGCCCTTCGAAACTGTGAACTTGCCAGACAATTAATTCGATACTATTAAATTATAATAATAATATATTACAGCAATATCTCTTAATTATTGTTTATTTGATTGTAAATAATATTCTATTGTTTAAGGACAGATTTAATGGCCGTGTCTAAGATATGAGCCGATTTGTATTATTGTACAATATCTAATTAGCGATCGGTTTAATGTACACTGGCATTTATCATGTCTAAGTTATCAGATTAACTTGGATACTTTTCAATTATGGGTTATTACGTTATCTCTTTCCAGTTTTACAGCATTTTGTAGCGAGCCAGCCCTAAACCCGATAAGGCATACAATTTGATCGTAATATTCAATTTTGCTTAACATAATGTGAAAATGTAACTTATGTAATACATGAAACTTATCAGCAAATGTATTTATTATTTCCATGCGCAATGTATCCTTATCTATAAAAATAATCCTAGCAGACAAAAATAACATTGACACAACACGACTAACCCACTAACAACTCGAATCAATAAAATACCCAGTTATAGTCATTGTTACAAATAAAACAAAAGACGGTGGTTCTATTTCTAAAAATATAAATAATGGTTATTATCATCGTGTGCCAGCTATAAATAGTTTGCCCCGGTTTTCCCTGCGTGTGACGTCAGAACTGCCAGTATGTAGCTTTTCACCGGATTGAGATCGTTCATTAGTAAATGGCTTATAAACAAACGGAAAGTGGGGTCAAGGTAACTCTCAGACGAATGCATAACACGTGTTTTAATTTAAAAGGATTGTTGAAAAACAGTCTGAAGTTATGAAATTCAAAAGCTTTAAGAAGGGAGGTAACATGTTGTGTTTCGTTTCAGTGGATTGATAACCATAGACCATAAATTCAATGACTATTTCGTATTTTGCGGAAAAATACAGAAAATTAAAGACCCAAAAAGATAAAATATCCTTTTTTGATAGTATTTTTTATATGGTAGGTGTTATTTATAATTGTGACATCTGTCTCGGTCGGTCTATCCAATCGTAGGTCCTATACGAAAGAACCATTTTTTGTCTGAAATTTAAAATGATTGAGATGGTACATGACTTTAATTCATGAAGATATGTTAGATATTTTGAAAGTAGTAAGCACTTTCCTGAAAGTCAAGGGATTTTTTTATATTTAATTCAATGAATCAAGAGCTAACCTTGACACGATTTGGACGGGTATGTATCTTGGTTAAAACATTTATCATTTTTGTTGCTTTTTGCACAAATCTTAAAGCCATCTTGGTCTATTGAATAATGGAGTTAGTCGCCGTTCTCAAGCCTTCATGAAAATGTATACGGTCTTGCTAAATAAGACTTGATTAATAAGAATTGCTAATTACACTTTAACGTCTTCTATGTCTCAATAACTTCATTTTATTGGTTGACAAAGGTCATGTGATCGTATTTGCTTTAAAGTCAAGGGAGATAGGCCTTTTGTATAGCACAAGCCGTGCCCAGCAGTTTCACCTTCGTAAGCCCCATTATAGTTGGATTCAAAGTTAATGGCGGCTCTGAAGTTAGCTACACGCTGCGGAGTACCTCGCCCCGCACCCCCGCTGGCGCATAAGTTTGTTACTGCGCAGCGCCTTGCCTCGTGTTCAGAGCCGCCATCATACTGTACCACTGAACTTTTTTATGTTTTGCAGTTATTCTGCTATATTTAGCATAGATTCAGTGTTAGAGACGAAGTCAACAAGTCAAAAATCATGGAAAATGAGTCCTTTCATTATTAAGATATACATTAGGTAACAAACTTGACTTTGTTTTATAAAATTATGTATAAATATTGGGTATTTCGTAGTATTGATGAAAAAACATATGAAGTTACTTAAACTTATCGTTATCATAAATCGTGAAACTTTATAATAGTTTAAATTGATATAACTTTCGAGGTCTAGAATTTGTACATACGCTCTTGACAACATAAGAAGCTAAAAGTGCTTTTTTTAAGGAACTCTAATTGTATCTTAGGACAAAGCTTAGAATGCATTATTTAAAGGATTAGTATTACATCCATACGTATTAGTAAGTATAAAGTATGTCGACACATATAAATAGTATAAATTACTTATCTATAAATATATGCAAACAAGAATTTTGAAATAAATTGAATCAAAACAATACCTTTATTACAATAATTTATTGTTTCATACATTACTGTGCATACATCATAAATATTATTTATAACTAATGAATTGTTAATGGGTCGAAATTGAACGAGCACGTATATGTTAATGTGATATGTACCTGTTTGGAGTTACTTATAAGGATATTAATTCATCCCATGACTGTGACTTAGGATTTGAATAAATATAAGTTCTACTTGATTTTGTCTGTCTGGCGCAGATTTCTACTCTGAAAACATAAGGTGCAGTCATCAATTTACAGTTTTTTTTTTTACATTATATATTGTGATTTAACTTTTGATGCAAACACTTAACTTTAAAGGCACTAAAGATTTATTTTTTGATAGACAATAATTAATTGTCTTTATAAGTACCGTAGCTTCATAAATTATTCGTAAAATAACTAAGCAAATATACAAATTAACGACACAATTTATTACAAGACAATAAAATTACCTTACCCTAATAAATATTTCGTAATCGCTTTATCTCACTAGTATTTAATTACTCTAGATAATTAGCAATAAATGTTGATTCGCATTAACGCAGTTATTCAGTAACAATATATCTAATGAAGGCCTTTCAATAAATCTGCACTGAGCATGACATCAGTATTTAAATAGGTTATCGCTATGTATTAATGACTTAACTAGCTCAGTTGTAACCATCGACGTATGATATGCATAGACTGCTACTATCGCTAGGTTCCCCTTGTGCCAAGCGAGAGCAGTTTTTAGTCTGATCCTAGTACATTTCGTTTTTCATTTAAAGTAATTTTGGCGCAACGATAAACTTATATAAGAAAATATCGATGGTTTTGACATTGTTAGGATAATATTAGTGTTTTAGATAGATTTTTTAAAACGGCAAGCTCCATCTTCATACATAATTCACGACAACACTTGTTCACACTAGTGCTTATGGTGTTAAACTCTGATAGGCTCACTCTATAGTTTCAAATGCAACCTCGATGGTTGGAACATAAAATAAGGGCTAGATAACAGTAATGATAGATGCCCTAAAGATTGGATATTACTAATGACACTTGGATTCAAATAAAGAACAAATATGACAGCTGTCATAACAATAAGTCCGTGTACAGACAGCGGTCGATTGTCGTTGCATTAAATACAACGTTAGGCTTACATACATTGATGTTTTACTAATTTCAAACATTCAAGATATCTGAATCTGTTGACATTTAGCTCTCTGAATTCTGTCAATGGCAACTTACACGTTCCATATTCAAAATAAAACCCTAAGGGTTATTTTTGAATTTTGTATAGAACATAAAGAGAGCGTAACGTAACCGTTTTTTAGTTCAATTCTAGTTTGTTAATTGTAAATTAATTTACCATAGATGTAGATTGTTGATAGATCATGACGTATTAAACCATCATATACTTTACATTGAGTGTAGTTAGGTACTTAGTTACATTCAGTCACAATGTATGTACCTACCAAATTTTATTCAACCACAAACATATTCAAATTGATAACAAGTAATCAAATGTTACTTAGAAGTCAAAAGTCTGGTAAATCGTAAGAACAGTTGGACAATAAATGCAATTGTTCGAATTGTATAGACATCACCATGTGTATTGAATTTAAAACACTTGAATTGTACCTAAAACACTGATACTATTGGTATGAGGAAATTTACTCTAGAATACACCAAAAGTCACACGGTTTGAGATCATCACATTTGACCAATATATCATACATAAGTACTGACTGCTTTACTTCAATTGGTTTTTAATGACAAACCAATGTCTTTTCATGTTACATTCAACCCTTGATTATGAGTGCAATTTTGGGTCATAAAAATGTGTACACGTAAATTTGGTTTAATTGTATTTCATTCCGAATGTGCTCATAATGCGATTTTCACCGGTACTTGTGATCAGTTACTTCTCAATTAGTGATTTAAGTACTGCTGTTAGGTGCAGGTCACACTACAAGCAGAGCTGCACGGAAAGATATAAGAGAATTTATTTTGAATCTATTTGTATTCAGTACTGCCTCGTTGGTCTAGTGGTTTGAAGCGCGATTGCTACGCTATAGGTCTTGGGTTCAATTCCCACTTTTCGACCAAGGTGTTATTGGGTTTTCTATGAAATTCTCATTAGCAGGTCGGAGTTTGGATTTTTGCCCGGTTAGTGGCAATAGACCTGCCCTCTATTACATGGGACCCTAAACATATCGGCGAACTGCAGGTGTACATTGGTACACCTGTGCCTAACCCTTTGTGGATACAGGCGTGATGGTATGTTATGTATTCGGTGCTGTAAAGTGCAGACTACATCGTAAGCTCACAAATAGAGAAACATATAGAACTTACTCATCAGCTTAGTTTATTGGGAATTAAACTGAAAAGACATCGCATCGTAACATGAAAAACGTTAGGTTACTACAAGGCTAGTCAAACTTATAGTACATACTATTGTAGACAAATCAATACTTTTTTACGTCTCACTATACCCAACAAATAATGTTATTCAAAGTACCTTCCACACTCCGTCCCCCAAGATACAAGCTTTGGCTTAGTTTGGTGTCTAGTTTTCTACTATGTAAAAGTTTAAATAATTACCTGTTAATTGTGCTAGTCCTAAGAAACAATTTAATTACGAATAGTAAATTTATTCTTATTGTAAACTCTAAGGATTTGTGAAACTGGAGTATTATCCAAGTTTCGACTCCCAAATTTTTTACACTATGCAATTTTTTATTATGAAATTTAAATCAGCCATGGGTGTGTTAGTTGACCTAATAGCTTCGTGACACGCCGTCTACAGACAAAATTGTATCCGATAAGTATTTGGCAAGGCTGGCTCATATTGTTTCGCGCCAACGCAAACGTGAACGAACTGCGCATGCACTTTACAACTATTTTACTATTCAAAATAGCGATAACGATGACGAATTATAAAGGTGACATAATGCAATGTACACTTTGCCTCTTACGTACCTACTTATATAAATTATTATGCAATAATACTGTAAGGTTCAATTAAATTTATATTTGTGTGTGTGTGAGTGTTATTTTCTAAATGAGGACAATTTTAATTTGAGATTTAATTGAATCCTACTATACCCTTGTAGTAGGTACGCTTTTATCGGTAGTGAAGTTAACAAAAATAGATATCTTTAAAACCCCGAAAGCTTGCACTAGCCAAAGCTTTCAATATTATTCATTATACCTATTATAATCACTAGCTTAATGATTACGCTAAGTAATTAAAATAAGCGCGCAATTTAAATTCCCTAAACGATATTTCTAATCCTAAAACTGATTTCGAATTCAAAACAATAGTATAATTTAGTACCGCTTTAAAAGATCTAGGTATCCTACTTAGTGATCTGTGAGATTGCATTGTGCATATCTAAGTCTTTTTACGAATCTGTATGCATCGAACACGTGCAATGCGAACGGTCTCTCTACGTGTGTTATGCAACGAAATTTTCTTCTGGCTAACGTCATCTTGCTGTTATAAGAACATCCAAGGAATTATCTACGAAGACTATTCAAATGTAAATTTAAGTGTTTAATCTCTGACTTTCCAAGATGTGAACATCTAGCATGTGTGATGTAACTTGTAAATGACGACTCTTATCCTCTTATGTACCGACTTTTCCGTTCCATGATCTTCCTTTGATTCTTTTGCATCAAAACCTTCAAACGTTGCTTTTTATATTTAAACACTATTAAGGAGAAGTAAAGGATGAATGTTAACTCCTTTGCTAGGTTATGGACTGTAAATGACTAAACTTTGTTTGACCAAAACATCAAATGATTGTTACTCTTTGACATTCATTTATATAGTACTCAAAAGGTCCTTAGTTTATGAACTATTCCTAGTTCCACTTGGCACACATACTTGTACATAAATCCACAACCTTACAATTACATTGATAGCTCTTGTAATTCATTATGAAAACAAAATTGTACAGAGCAATTAAGTCAAACGAGTCAAGTGACAATAAACCATTAATTGTGTCGAAATGATTTATTCGTTGTAGGTATTGGTAAGCGGTCGACACTTGCATAGTTTGTGCAAACAAAAGATACATGCTGATTGACATTTAGAACCACCAGCCTCGCCCTTTGTGAGATATCACACGGGACAATTTATTCAGTTTGTGTAAATTATTCGTAAAGTGTTCTAACAGAGACTAACTTGGTCTTATCGGGATATTTCTAGGATGGTGTAGGTCAAAAGTTGTCTGCTACTATGCAGCCAGAAGTCAATGCACGCATGGGACCTGTGATCCTATATGTTTAATTTATTTATAGCCGAAATATTTGCATTGAAACCTACATTGACTCTATTTTGACTTTTTGTATAAGACTTTTGTAGGACGCTAGCTAAAAGCGCATTTTGTATTTCAGACGTTAAAATTAAATAAGAGCAAAAAGTTCTGAAGATTTTAATATTTTTATCAAAAGATGTTTTGTAGTTTGTAACGGGAATTAAGAATTCATTTAAAGACGAAATATACATACTTAAACAATATTCACAATATCCAAAGCTTTCCCACACGTGGGTGTCAACGCAAACATTTTTGTCCATTCAGTAATACAAAAGTATGTATGTATACAACAACGGAAGCTCACGGACAACGGAAGAATGGAAAAGTGAAGCGAACTAAATAATGAATCTTTCTAAAGATTAAGTTTTAAATAACTTCAAGGAAAAATAAACTTGAATACAGTGAGACAAGGTTCAATTTTGTAATCTTCATCAGTGGTAGAGACCGTGAATGTCACCCATTTGTAAGATATAAACTGTAGGAACGGGAAAAAATAGACGATTCATACATTGCCGGAAATGAAAACCGGATGTTTATTTCTACTGCAATCTAAATCTATGTAGCTTTATAAATAAAAATCAATTGCCACATGTATGTTGGAGCTCACATGTGGCAATTGTGGAATTTCGCTACTCAATTTTGAAGCAGCATTCTTAAATCATTTGAGCTGAAATTTTATATTTATTTTTTGTTTGAATGACAATGCTTGGTTATTGGTTAGCTTTTTGATGTCATTCGAAGTTCACCTAGAACAAGAGACTAGTTTGCTCACCCAAAATATTGGTAGCAAATGAACGTCATTTTTTTTTTTTTTAGTAAATCCTTATTTCGTTGTATTTGTACAGGACAAAGTTAACGAACGTCAAACATTGTGAAATTCACGGGAAGTACCAAGGGAAATAATACCCGATATTCAAGCAATAAAATAACTCTGAGTAATTAGAACACTTTTCGTGTAAAACAAAATCGTTATACTTGCGTCATTCAACTTCCTTGGACCATAATCCTTTCTGAACTCTTTACAACAACAACTAGTTATGCTAAATTTTGACATGCATTATGACCTCACTGACTGAACTGTTTGCTTAAGTGTGCTTGTTAAACATAAACCATTAAACGCCTTTGGCTACTGTCATTTAAAACTTGAGTGTTTGTAACTTATGTTCGACATTCTAGACAAGCTGTCAACTGACCTATAACCCTAGAATAATTAATAAATTTACTTCGCTTGTTTCCATAAAAGTTTGCAAAGCCTGCTAATATAGATTATGTCAACAAACTTTTCCATACTCGGATGATTACAAAAGAACTTTGTTAAAACGTAGTTCTTGTATTTTTACGTCACTTTGCAAACTATGTATAGGTAGGTAAATTTTCTATGTAATAAAACCCAAAAACCATAGATTTGAATAGATGTATTCATTATTAATTACCAAAATGAATCTCAACAACAAACTTAAATATCCGTCCGTCATAAAGCCAACTAATTTCAACTCGACAAGGCAATAATGTGTCTTTTGAAAGTGTTTGTACAGTAACAATATTTCTCAAGGAGATAGCATCGCGATCCGAAATTATAAGCGCACTCGAAGTCGCGGGGACTTGGGAACTTCTCCAGACTTGTGTAGGATGGTACTTGGATTATACTAATTTGGATACGAAATGTTATATGAATAATTACTTATTCGCTGAAAAAATATAGTTGTTGATTTCGTAAGAATTTTGTTGAAACCAATTTTTTTTATGTTACTGAATTAAATTGAAACTATTTAATAATCTAATGTTAATTTCGATTTGCATTTAATCAACAACGATTTTTTTTCTTTTTTTCGACTTGATGATATTTGTATAACAGTGTTTTTCGAAACCCTTCCGTGTTTAACAATGCATGATGCATGTGCTTTATAATAATTATCAAATTTCAATTTGTATTCAAATGAGTTACGGTGCATTCAATAAATCCTTAAAACAAAACCTCACTTATCTTGTTACATGAAGGCTTTGTACAGTTTTTTTATTATAATTTAATGTACATCGGTAAATGCTAATTTGGCAACTAAAACCGCATGAGTCGTTTGAACAGATTTTTTTAGATTTTTTTGTGAACTTTCAATGCTTGTTACAGATCGTAATGTGGAATGCAAATGAGATTAATAAAATTTATTCTACATTACACTGGCGTGCAAGCGTAAGGAGTCGGTAAACCAAACTTTTTATTTGAAGTATAAATAAATCAGCTTTTATCCTAATTAGATGTTTATTGCAGTGATTTATGTAACGTTATAATTATTTTAATGGTTGAGTCAATTCGTACGTGATGCATTTTGATTAAGGTTATTTTTATGCATTAAGTTTCAATACATGTAATGTAGTAACAGTAAGTGTTAGTTGATGCAACGGTACTCCAAATGTAATCTTATTAGCACTAAATTTATCAGGTTTGAAAATGTCATATAGATATAAGGATATTCCTGTAGGCAGTTCATGTCATCCTAGGGATGTTTTTTTTAACATGCAATATTCCAAGTAATAATGAATAGAAGTTTTTTTTGACATTATTGAAACTAAGTTGTACCGTGTATTTATTTATTCTAATCCAGTAGAATCTAATCCAAGCCTTCAGCTAGCCTTTTGTTTTAAGTTTATGCAAACAAATTAGAATGCAGGCAGTGTCCGTCCATCGCTATGGGTAGCCATTGCTTCTAATTTCTGTCAGCCTAGTACCTTACCTTTACGTAACGGGACGGATTAAGTGCAACTTAGAGATAACTTCAAAGCTATACAAAATATTCCTTATATTAAGAAATTGAAATGCTTTGCATAAATTATCAGACTTTTTTTTGTCTCCATAAACTTAAATTTAAATTTGCCTCTTATTTATAGAACCGTGGTTTACAAAATGATGTATAAAGTGACCAAATTATTCTCGTAAACTAATTATTTAGTAATTGTTTTCTTGCTCTTCCTTACTCTCATCGCGTGATTTCCAGCAATAAATGACCAACCCTTCAATTGGCCCAATTATCGTAACGAGTAAAGAATGTCTGCAAAATCTTTAATACAAATTCGACTGCAATTTCACACAAAAAGTATACTGTCTTCATTATGTGTATCTATAGCTTGTAATAAACAATATTTGCTGTGAAACTAAACACTTCCGGATTTAAATGAAAGCTATCACCTACATTCTTATAATAGTATACCAAACAGATAATATCGTCATAAGGCGCCTAAATAAAGAAATAACAAGGAGTAACACGCGATCAAACGATAATAAACATCTTAGCCCAATAAACGCAGTAAGACCACCCAGCCACCATTATATCTACAAGCTACTGCCCTCGAACATCGTTTATTTAAAGAAATAAACTAACAATTTCATTACAAAACAAAGATATGGATTTCCTACGAATGAAAGCGCGTGGGCAGTTATCCTACATCGAGTTTGTGCAACGGACATCTAACCAAACGGGACTCAATCATCGAGCTTATAAAATACATTTTCCTATTTCATCAATTTTCAAATTTCACTCACGCGAATCTCAACCTTCTCACCTATACCATTAGGTGTTTTATCGAATGTATTTGCAATCAAAAGAAAATGATTAAGAATATCACAGTGAGAACAGGTGGCAACGATTTAGTAGGTTTTGCTTTTGTAATTGCTCACTACTGTGACGCTGTCCTGATAATAATTGTATATTAAATGAGTTATGAAGCCTTCGTTTTCTTTCATAATATCATTCTACTTCTCTGTAGCTGTGCGTGTTTTGATTATCAACTGTATTTGAACATGCAAAGAGTTTAAAATTGATAATTAGTTTACTAGAAGTCTTCTTGAGCAAAGAGCTCTTGAGAATTCATGAATGAATAGCGTTATCTGTAAAAGAGTTTTGTGTCGTGTGACAACATAAGTTGTGGTAACAATATCACACTTTTCTGGCACGTTTCTTCTTTCATCTTCTGCGTAGATATAAACTGCATAATTAATTTTATGTTCGTATGAATAGATACATGACATACATAGATACATAATTGTAAAAAATCTAGATATCATGTTAACACACAAAACATGGTCACCAAATGTCACGAACAATATAAAACAACAACCTTTAACAGAACTGCAACAACAAATCAACTTTCCTAGAAATTTCTAATAACGTTGAATGTAGGTCTGATTTTACGTAAGGATTATTTCCTCTATTTCATAGAGCCACCGGAAGGCATACCTAGTATACCTAGCTTACCTATCTTACCTAGGTACGTAGATATAGTGTTCACGTGGGAAGCATCCGGCACCTACACACTGCATCTGACGTCAGTGGTAAGGTTTTACAGCGAACTGAATGGACCACCGGATGAATTATAGTGAGATATGAGCTTATGAATTATGGAACATGGAGTAGGTCAGGCTATGGTGGTCGGGGATAGATAAGTTGGATGTATGGGGTTTCTATTTGGCTTAGTTTTAGTTGATTCTGATCTTTGCATGAAATTTGTCTGATAAAATAATTCAGCTGATCTTTCTACGTTGTATGTCTTTTCAGTTTAAATTTGACTTCTTATATGATTTGATTGACGATCCTTTATATGGATATTGGATAGTCAATAGTAAATAAACACATAATTGTTCCTTTTTTCATTTATTTATTATTATTCCACACCTTACATCTATCGTTACAGGTTACCTTACCTTTTCTTTATTTAAAGAAAGTATACTTATATTATTACCAAAGTCTTAATATTTTATAAAAGTTTATCTTGTTGACGTCTCATTTAAACCACTGTAGTGCGTTGCATTTCGATATAGAGTACAGAAAATAGATAGGTACCTATAGGACACTGATGTTGCGCTAGTGTTACATAGCTTTAGCGGAGAAGAAAGGTTGAGACGTGTTCAAAGCTGTTCAGAAGTAGATGGCTAATTTATTTCTGTACCAATACCAAGCATTAGTGCTTATTGTCTATCTCTTAAGCAATACCCCTGTAATTCGACATTTATGACAAATACGGCAACATTTCTTTGTCTACAACCTAACAACCTCTCATTACATAGAATAATTAATGAATTTGACCTTTTATAAATAATTGAATACCTTCATAACACGATGAGTTATGATTATAACTGAGCCTTAATATAAAGTCTTAGATCATAATATCTTAATGTTACGGAATAAGTAGTGTTTATGATGTAACAACAAAGCAAGCAAATTCAAATTATTATTTGTAGTTTTAATTTAAATATTAGTATTCATTGCAGTTTATCAAATATTCATTCAATAGATGATTTATGTTACCCGAACTTAATATTACATGATCAATTTAAATTAAGAAGTTAGGAACTTAAATATGTATAATTAAAACTTTAGGACTTCAAAATGTAATTTACTATAACACGTCATTTTTTAATAATTGACGTATGGTCTAAATTTTTTTCCCTATTTAGATGATACTGACCATTACAAAATAAAAAATAATTGGACAACGGAGATTCTGTGGTTTAACAAAGTTTAATACATAAGGGGACGACAAAACGAATTAATTGGTACACAATTATTTCTAGTAATTAAATTTGTTTAGGGTATTAATTATGTGGATATTTCAATATGTGGTGTATATCGACAGTACCATGTTAAGTTGGTTACTGTACTTTTATTTATTCACAAATTTAAGTTATGTATTATAACTTTACTGTAAGTATAAAACCAACTTTATGTCCCTGCCCATTTATGATTCAAAAAGTATACAATATAATCTGGTCAAAACAATTGTATTCAAAATACAATTTGTCTTGTTTCATATTTGTATAGTTTCCCATAGCCCTAAAACAAAGGGCTCGGATCAACAATCTCGGGACCCGTCGGGTATTATCTACTCACGTGGATCGCCCTCCGACTTTACGACATATCTAAAGGTTCGTGTTCACATTTATTCCCATACTGTTTAATTTAAATACTCGGACATGAAAACCTTGTATTACATCCCGGATTTAAAGAAAGATTTCACATTGGACATTAAAAGAAACAAGTGCTATGCTAAGAAATATTTAGATCAGCAATTCATGTAAGGAATCAGAAATAAAATTAATAATTATTACAAAAAGCATATTTTTGTAATAATTATTAATTTTATTTCTGATTCCTTACATTTACTCATTCATATCAATTGAATGTATTTTGGCAACTTACTTAAAAACACTTCGTTAACTAGGGCTATAAAAAATATATGTTATCAACTTGCAATTTACTGCCAAAACTTCATCACTCAAATTTTCTTTTAAAACCCTATCCAAGAACAACTGAGTTTTTCAGATGAATCTATCTAACATTGCGTATGTAACGCAATCCAATATATCTTGACCATCACAATCCACCAGGCTTTTTTAAACACAAAGTAAGAATAAGTCCACAAACTTAAAGACAGACAAATACTAACATACATTTAAAATACGCTCGAAAAACCCTTCCTTGGTTGTACACAAAAAAAAAAAGTAAAGTAATATTATTGATGTAGACGATCGTAAATATGATTCGATTACTCACCATTTTGCTACAATATATCGGTTTTTATTGCACGAAAGCAACACGTTTGTCCGACCACCACGGACTATCGTAAAGGGCACAATGCACTTGCGTTTTGAAGTGCACAATAATAAAGATCCATAAAGAAATAAAGTTTTACAACGGGTGGAATAATGGCGACTCGTATAGACAAAGGCTGCGAAATGTAATGTTATATGAAGTACGATTTATCACCTACGCTCTTGGGCCCAATTCCGAAATTTTAAATGCATGTCAGTGATCGGTCAGTGTACTTGTCATTGTGCCTAATTTTCGTATTCAGATAAGCCTGAACTGCCTCGTTGGCCTAGTGGTGCTAAGCGCGACGGCTACCCTAGAGGTCTTGGGTTCAATTCCCAAGTCGACCAAGGCGTTATTGAGTTTTCTATGAAATTCTTAGTAGCAGGTCGGAGTTTGGACATTTGCCCGGTTAGTGGCAATAGGCTCGCCCCCTATTACATGGGACCTAAAGAACATAGAACATATCGGCGAACTGTGGGTGAACATTGGGTACACCTCTGCCTACCCCTTCGGGGATACAAGCGTGATGCCATGCAGATAAGCCTACGACAAAATATCATTGAATTCTCGAAGAGAGTCATCGTAATTACCAGTTAAAGCTCATCACATTTATGACAGTTAGCAGAATGCCAACTATCGTAAAAATGACCAAATGAAGCAGGTCATTCGGTCAATTCAAGCAACTCTTGAATAGTTGAATTGTAATCCTTGTGAGATCGAAAATGGAAGCTTGACCTGCACCCAATATCGATTGTAAGGAAGTCACTTTCCTATAGGTTACTGGAAATAGATCACTGTGTAAATCTATTTTCAATATCGCACACAACTTTCCCGTCCCGGGTTAGTGGTGCAATAAAATAATATATTAGGAGAATTGTATAAAATATCTTTCACAATAGCGAACTGGTTTATCATAAATATATATCTCACAAGTTTGCAGGAGAATTATGTGTTAAATGGTAAAGCACAACTGCGTCAAAGTTCGACATTTTCCAATACCTAGATGAAAACAGTGAAAAAAAAAATTGATGTATATAGACATTAATTACTTATTTTTAACCAAATTGTACGTAGAGTTTTACATACAAGTGTTGAAGTGTTAGGTTAATATTATATAATACATTATAGGAACGAGGAAACCATCTAGCTTCAATGCATAAATGCGTGGGCGAAGCTTTCTTAATTAGAGGATGTGTTCATTGGTTTCGCTTTTATTTAATTCCTAGGTTCGCTAAGCTATCTATAAGGTGCTGAACTTCTTTGAGTCTATAAATTATTAATAAACCACTATTCAGGTTAAAACGTATTATGTAACAGTTAAAGCTCAGAATAAATAAGAAACTACTTCATTGCATCGTTCCAAATCGCACAGAAACCCGTTTAGCAGCTAACCAGTTAGTTAACCAAATGTTTTGAACATTTGCAATTAATTAAATTAATTGTATTAAGCTCACCCCGCTTTGGCCTCATTAACCATTATAACGATGGGCTCACCCAAACCTTAGTTTAATTATCAACACCTAAATTCTGAAATGAAGCCGATAAAATCTGATGTGATCTGGAGATCGTAAAATGAACCCAATCGAATATTGTGATTATGAATGTCTAATATGATATTAGCAGTCCCTTTTATCGATTATTGAAGGATTATGATTGGCAGAATTTATGTTTCCAATACCTACAGAAATACCTAACCAAGAACTCATTAAATTGGATAACATGAAAAATCTAACATACTCCTCACACATACTCACGGACAAACCTAGATTAATTCATACATTTCTTATTTATGACACATTCCCTTAAGTCGACGGTATAATTTGCCCATCCTCGACACCCGAGTTAATACGTTAGATCCACCCAGCTATTGTTAAATCTAGCACATGAATGGGACGCGTGAACAAGGGTGAATGAAACCCGTGGAGTAAAAAGAAGTAAAAACTATAGAGTGCACCTATAAAAACCCATTGTGCCGAGTGTAAGAGACTTTATGTGCTGTATGTGGTAAATTCGTTTACGGCACAGACACAACTGACTTTTATGCGAATCTAATCGATGGTGATTATGATATTATCAGGGATATATTTTACTTTAAGATTAGATTATTAAAACGACGCCCTAAGTTTTGCTACTATTTTCAAGATGAAAATGATTCATACTACCTCACGGTTCATACCAATCTGCGCACTCTATAGTGCCCCATCTACCCTCTAAGACGAAACCAGTTCGGTCATAAGTTACCAGCGTATCACCGGACTTCAGCCATAACTCAGAGCTTGCGAAATCAACGTCTTCGAGAAATACAACGTCCAATTACTAACCAGTAGCTTCAGTTAAATGTTAGTAGAGGTGCTATGAATATTTATTACTGTCTGTTATTTTGCCAATGGGTGGTGTACAAGAAAACTTACAATAATTTTAATTTATTATTATTACTTATTTACTATGTCATGTTGGATTGTTTTGAATATTGTTTAAGACAGACTGGTTGTAGTGTATTTGTTTGATCAGTGCCGATTTATTGTCTTTAAAGCTCATGCGTCAGCTCACGCGTTTTGTTTCTAGAGAGCCACAAAAGAACAAACATACATACATACAGACATGGCTACATAAGCTGATAAACACAGTACCCTTCTTTACATCGCGCAATCAGGTAAATCACTCACAAAGTGAAATGAAACCAATCGAATATTTAATATCGAAATATTTTAGATTGATTTACAAACAGTTTTTAGCTCCAAATGGTAGTTACATAATGAACATCTATATTAATACTACTTTACTTTTACTGCACTACATTAGGTTTTGTAACTTTGAACTCAATCTACAAAGTTTCGTAAGTTTAATGTATTTGCGAATCACTGTTTTATTGTCCACGTGGGCGTGTCATATAAAATACTATATTTATATATCTCCTGGTATGTTTTATATCAATGCCATTAGCGTTTATTACTAGTTTGCTTGTAAAATTAATATTGCCCTGAAAATCAATTTAATAATTTATTGCTATGCATGCAAGTCGTAGTAAAATTTTAATGGAATTATTTAATTTGCATAAGTGTTTGTATTTGTCATAATATGTTGTAACTTATTATGTAAATTGATTTCACATAGGTGATTTTAATAGCCCTATACTCTAATTACAAAGGTGTTTAAACTCAATACATTAAAACATACATTGTTAAAAAACAATACTACCATCTTTTCAATATTCCTCTGTCAGAAACTACTTTGTCTTCTTCCATATTACATAGAGAAGGCAAAATCATGAATTTGAGATTCTTCTTTCCAATTCAGCTTTCCCGTTCATTAAAAAGTCACTCTTTCTCTTGCCTGGGTTCAACTTTGTGTGCCTGCAACTTTGTACACATGAATCCGAGCGTTGAACAACCTCGACAAATATAAAAAAAAAAATTAAAAAGTAATACCTACTTAAATTTTACATATAAAAAGAAAACAACATAAAAAAAGATCTAATACTCCAATTTCGTTCATTGACACGAGAGTTCATTTTACACTGGTTGCTACCCCATAAACCTAATACGGTGTCTGTAATAGAGTTTCTTAATAGCATAACATTATAATAAAACTTATCATTTCTCGTTCAATTTGCAAAGCTGTATCCACTATTAAGGGTATGTTTATTGAGATGTAACTGTGGTTTACGACTAAACTGCGCGGGAGCACTTTCCTTGGACACTGTACGACAGTTATATTTATTTATAACGCCTTGAATATTCCATTCATGACATCAACTGGTATCGTTAGGGTGACTAAATGGTTTTCACAGAAAAAGAAATGGTAATATTTTAATTAGTTTATTTAAAATCATAATTATGGACATCTTTCTGGTACCTACACCAGAAAATTTTGTTAATAACACGCATCAATACTGAAAAATTGTTACCCTAGTTTTTCTAATAAGTTCAAAATCAACATAAGCACATTTAATACGTAAGCATGTTTGTAATGTAAGATAGTAAACATATCAGTTTTCATACCAATATATGGACACTGAAGAAGACTATGTTAAAATAATATGCTTCTAGACCTAATAACACGACCAAATATAGTGCTTCAAGGGCTCATTTCAATAAGTAAGTGTTCTAAAGCATTTTATTTTTTTAAAGAGCAACCTATGATGTTTCTTGCCGGTTCTTCTCCATTGGCATGACATTTTGGAAAAAGGCCTACTTAAAATAAAAATATTGTGATTTTGATTTTTTCAATAACAAAAATGCCGAGTTGTGTATCCTATTTACTGACAAACATATCCACCCTACATCCTCGCAGTAGGTAGAGTAAAGCGGTCTCCTATTGTGTCCACAGTGTAAGGAGCGCAAAATATTTCACTGTAGTACTGCCCATTGAGACCGGTGAGAACTTAATATTTTAATCTTATCGCCTTTGGAACTGCCTGCACTGACAATGAACTAGTTACCCGTACCATCCTTTATTGAACAAATTTATTTTACTTTATGATTGTTTTGACTTTATATGGGTGGAATGGAAGTTTCTGTTTATTTATTTATTTATGTAAATACAAATTATTTATGTCAATTTCGTATTTTATTTGTATTTTTACATTTCCTACTTTATCATCTTTAAGAGTAAATAATTAATAAATAAATGCGGACAACATCACATACATTGTTCTGAACCCAAAGTAAGCTATTAAGTACTTGTGTTATGGAATTCAGAAACAACGAAGGTACCACAAACACCCAGACCCGAGACAATGTAGGAGAGTGAGTTTCTACATTGACCCGTCCGGGGATCGAACCTGGGACCTCAGAGCTAGCGACAACTTCGAAAACCGGTGCGTACTCCACTCGACCACGGAGGTCGTCATACTCGTACGTAAATGGAACTCAAGAGTACGATTTGCAAAAAGTTTTCGTTGACCTAAAACAGTGAAGCATCAAAAATTACAATGATTGTTTGGTGTATCATAATAACAATGCCTCAAAATCTGAGAATACATACTCTCGGTGGAACCTGAAAGGCAGCCCTAACATGAACACGCTAACTGGCCTGTTTACTCACTCTGGTACAAAGACCCAACGGAAGAAGAATACCGTCATCAGAGCCCGTGGGTGGACAACACAACAAAGATGCTTTTTAGGTTATTTTTCAATCACCTGTCAAAATTAGTATGCTGATTCACTGCTGTCAAATGAAACGCCTAAGTATCCATCTTGTTCAGCCAAGCTTTCAGTATCAAACCCTTGACCCAACCACCCAACGACATGATGATCTTGCAATTTATATTTTTAAAATCAAACAATAACCTAGTGTTTTAAAGTAATTTATTATTGCAGCGTATTATTAAAATTAAATTTCCTCCTCGATACAAGTATATAAATTGAATGTTTAAGAGGATACGAATTTAACTCTGGGCGGTCTCTAGCAAACAAATAAACAAATATTTTTCAACTCCAACTAACTTGGCACAAAAGACAATACCAAGATATACGGCCTCAGTGTCAGCAAATAAATTAAAAATTGAAATTCGAAAAGAGAACAAAAGCGCTGGCTCAGCTTCGGGCAGCGGTTATGACGTCATAATTAAGGGGCCCAACACACGACGAAAATCCAGAGAGCGATGTGAGTCACGTCGAAGGCAGTGCCGTGAGAA
Source organism: Autographa gamma (assembly GCA_905146925.1). Taxonomy (NCBI): domain Eukaryota; kingdom Metazoa; phylum Arthropoda; class Insecta; order Lepidoptera; family Noctuidae; genus Autographa; species Autographa gamma. The sequence continues at coordinate 9,103,546 of LR989858.1, forward strand.
AACCGAACTTAATAAAAAAGTAAAAGTGCTTTCTTTGTACAGAGGCATGCAAAATTGAAGTTCGATTATCGGTGCCTTATTTTGGGACATGATTCATTTTGGTGAGAGGCTTGAAATTTAAGATAACACGTTAAGAATTTTCGATTAGCAAGAATGATGCAACGCTGGCAATGTAACGGGATGGCAGACACGCTCAAGTGAACGACCCTTTTACTTTTATAATACTTATGAGGTGCAGTGGAAGCCGTTGGCTTGATTTGTTTATTTATTGGTGATGTTCCGTGGCAATCAAGGAATGTTCTTGTTTTTTACAAAACGAATATTTCATTTTATAAATCACATTCCTTAAGGACTGAACCGTAAACGGGACTCTCATTGCAAGTTATTTATTGTTGATCCTTACGTAACGGATACCAATATTTATTTTATTTGAAAGATGCTCAATCTTATATTTAGCATTTATGATGTTCCAAAAAGAGAAATGAAACTGTTTTGGCTGCAATAAAACCAAAAAAGTATTTATATGCTACTTCCATTTACAAATCAAATAAATATAATTTGTACTAATTAATAAAATGCATAATAAACTTAAATACATTTCAATAATGAGTCCTCCGCCCACTTACACCTTTCTTAACAAATGGACTGGTGATATCAAAAGTATTCATCGTAAATCGATTTACTGTTTTCGAGTTCTCGAAATGACATCGATGCATCGAGTGCGCAAATCGGTGAATCGATTCAGATGCGTCACATTTTAATTGTCCCACAAAAGGCGTGACCGTTACAGCATTCAAATAAAGATCGGATAATTAACGGTAAAGTTAACGGGTCGGAGGGCAAATGGGATTGAATGAGAGCATATCGATAAAAATTCAAAACTCCTTTTTTAATGCATATAAATATTGGTAAAATTAATTGAAGTCCCACTTTTGGTTACAATTGTAAGGTAAGATAGTGATTTAGACAACTGAAATGTGGCTTTTTTGCCATCACGTTTTGGATATTTGTTTTTTTTTGGTTTACTTCACTTAGTATGATTTATTTACATCGATGGTCTTTTACGTGTTTAATAATGACTACAATTTATCGATACAGTTTTTTTTTGTATAAAACCCCCATTCTAGATTTGAAAGAGCTATCCGTAGTAGTATGACCCTAGCTATTCGATCTCTGCAAGAAATTTAAATGATCAGATTACTCAACATCCGTCCGACATGACAGAATCGTAACACTTCTGTACACGACACAGATTGAACCACACATTGAAACGCAACCACAAGTAAGTGCGCTAATGTATCCCGCCTATAGCAGCGGCGACGAACAGTTGTAAAAATGGAATAGTAGCATTTAGTACGGAACCCTCTTGTGGATAGCCAATAAACGATCAGCGTTGCGTGGGCGGAGTCGCTGCGTTTGACGCGAATATTACCGCGCGCCGCTTTGCGGATTATGGAAGAGATTTTAATTCGTGTTTTATTGTAAAATCTATTTTCTTTAGCATTATTACTGTAAATTATCTATTCATATAACGTGGAAATATCTTGATGGTTTTGATAAATACGGATTGAGAACTCTGAGGAGGCTTTGTTGACAAATAATGAAGGTGTGAGTATGTCCCTATTAAGAATCTAGTATATGTACTTGATTTTGTCTGTCGACATTAGTTTAGAATATTATACGATAGATAGAAACGAAAAAAGCTACACATGTAATTTAATGTTGTTGAATCTATTAAAGTTTGGTTCGCTGTTTTCAACCATTTTAGTAACTGTTGCCATTTGTGACCAAAACATAGCTAATTCTATAAACCAAGAAAGTCTATCACACATTCCCATTTAAATCTTAAATCTGCGTGGAAAATATGTTTTTAATCATAGTACCTTATTGGGATTTTAGAGATAAACATAATCTAATCCTTCTTAGTTTTGTTGTTATATAAAGCCGTATTAATGCGTGGATTTCCTATAATGAGTGAATATTTTTGATTCAAAACTGATGGTATGTAAGTTTTACACTCGCCTTTGCTTGGGCTATTAAAAACAAAAATTATTTTAAAATATGTTAACAAAAATTCAAAAACAATCAATATACCTAGTTATAATGCTCTATTGTCACGACCCCAACTAATGTACTGCAATTGTAACGTATATAATATTATTTTGAATTAAAAATCACAAAAATTCAAAACACTCGAACTATTGTCATTTTGGTCTCTCTGCAGAAATATATTCAAAATTTCATCGGCCTATAACAAATGAAACACAGTGGCTGAGGTAAAAAAATTACAGAGGAAAATAACTGAAATACATTTACAAAGACTAGGGATAATAAAAAAGGTAATGAAAGAGAGAAGGTTAGGTGAGGTAAGATCTAGAAACCAATAATAATAAGTAAACTGTACAACAATCCGGGCAAAACAAGTAAATACAGATTTCAACCATATAGATAATATTCTAATCCGTTTTCTATAAAGGATTAAGATACACTCAGGAAACATCGTTAAATATCCGTTTAATTAACTTTCACTGGCCACCAGTTTCTCGATGATATCATCCGAACTAAATCAGATAGAATATTAACAATATTAAATATTGATTTACATTCGAACTTTACAACTGAATTAATTAATTTTATTGCTAACTATAAACGTGCTAATGAGTAAGGTTTGTTAGGTATAAATAAGGTATTAGTAGATAGTTTGTGGCTTTTTATTTTGATCATTTAGTAATTATGATGTCAGTAGGCTTTATAGAAACCTGTTTTGCAAATCCACGTTTGGTTTTATCGAACTGTGATCTGATACTTTCTTAAACAAATGTCAAAAGATCACTTTACTTACTTAGTTTATAATTTTTATTCTTTTTAATATTGAAAACTTGTTTCCTACAGCTGCAGCTAAAATTGAGTAAAGAAGCTCTTTGAAGAGAAGAAGAGAAGGTAATATTTTTTTACCCTTTTAGATGGGACTTGACCAGCAGTTTAACATAAGTAAGTATGTACCTATAAGTCGTTGCATACACCAAAGTTGCAGATAAAAAAAAAACATTTTACCGATTTAAAGAAGAAGTAAGTTCCTACTTTCATCGTTCCATGTTTTTAAATTCTTAAACTATTTCTTACTTAAATAGTTAAACAAATGAAACAAATATGTTCAATGTCCATACATAACTCCTCCTATCCTAAGCTCTTCCGCACTGAATTTGTTATCTTATTGAGGAAATAAACACAATTCAATGCACAATATTACAAAAACGATTGGCATATAGGTAACATGCATTTGTGACAATATGACGATATACTGCCGTTCTAGTGACCGGGAGGAGAGTCGTGCTGGTGTATCGTGACACGATATAAGTCACTTTTTATACAGAAATATACATAAGCATCTAGGTGACTTGGTGCATTACCTGTATCATAAACATTTACTCTACATATGAGTAACTGTGAGCACAGCGACCAACACATTTACGAAACGAGAATAATTTGGAACAGTTCAAAACAATCAGAATTAAAAGCTCGGTAATGTAATTACATCGGGATGGTTTTAAAAATTAGGTATATCCACTTATTAGTCACTATATAACAGGCATACCCACATTCTTTGAAGTGATATTATTCTCAGATTTCATCACCTCAAAGCTTTTTTAAAGCTATAAAGCCCCAACCGGCAGCGGGCGTATCATCGTTATGACAATAAACGAGCATCGGCCATCCTCACCCGACGCCGACAATATCAAAAAACAAGATTGTTTGCGCTCATTATACACATTTGGACCTTCAAAACTTAACACTACTTATCTCACAATCTTTTAAAACGTATTGCTCATTATCCATATATGAGCACCGGGACACAAAGCACGTATTTCAAACGGAAAGCATCCAAAGCTAAATCAGCTCTCAACAATATAAATTTCGCATTGACATACATCGGCCCAGCCATAAATATTTATCTCTTTTTGTTTCCTACAAACATTTTTATGTTGATAAAAAAATACTTCCCAAATAACTTTGGACGCGTATAAATAAAGTGTGGTAGTAAATGTCAATAATATGCAAAATAATGGATGTTAATCTTGGAGTGGATTTGTGATTTGCGAGCGAGCGCGCTTCAAAGATTAGCCGACGGATGCCATCACGACGTACGAATACCGTGTTTTTATTATACGCAGCGTCCGCAGTTACTCCGCCATATGTACCAATGTCAGCGTAATCCATTTACATAACGTGTACATATGCTTACTATGTAGATCTGATCTTTTGTTTGTAATTTTCGACCGTCCCCAAAACTTGGACTATCAACGTAGGCTTCTTGTCATTTGTTTTTAATTTTCGACTGTCCCCAAAACTTGTACTATGAACACAGTCTAACTTAACACATAATCATCCAAAATAAACACCTAAAAGACAAAACATGTTAAATACAAATCTGAATATGTACGAACATTAATTTAAATCATTGTAGCGTACAATTGTGCGTAAAATGTCAATGTATTATAATAAAGAGACACATCGAAAGATCCTTGACGCAATTAAACATACATCCCACTTCATAAACTTGACTCAGAAAACCGCGTTTTATTTAAAAGTACAATCATCTGACCTTAAACTATGAACGCGAGTGGGCGGCAGTTCTACAAAACATGACTTCATAAGGTCTAAGGTTCCACGACTTTCCTTTATAAAGGGTCCTTCTAAATAGAAATAAGCTAGGATCTAACTTTATACTACAATTTTATTCATACAGGACGTACAGGATTTACAAAGCCTCAAAAAGTATTTGACATGCCTTGTTACATGTAAAAGATGTTTTTTCACACAATTAATTCTTAGCATAATTCGTTTGGGTTTCAAAAGAAACTAAAAAAATATATTTTGCTTTAATCGTCTTTCTTAAAAAAAGTGTGTTTTGCATTGATCCTGAACAACAAGCAAAACACAGAATAGATCACAAATTCAACATTATATAAAAGTCACCAAGTTAAATTTGAGCTTAAGAGTTAAGATAATTATAAATTGGAATAAGTATGGCATGTTTCATAAATTATCATTGTATATTCAAGATCTAGATCGAGAGTTAAAAGTGTGATAGCTCCTGGTCTAATTGTTAAATCTTTATTAAGTCTTAATTATTAAACCGAAGTCTACATAAATGGGTCGAAGAACAACGAAAGGACCGCCCACTCGCGACCCGATGACATTGTGTATTATTTTTGTTACTTGCGACCTGTGCAAATTGTAATTAATTCCTACACACTTTCTCCAGTGCGATTAGAGGCTAATTCGGACGATGACCCGTCTACCTACTTCGTGAAGGACGATGTTATTGTACACATTTAGATTTCTTTCGCCTAAGGCTGTAATGCTACGTAATTATACTTATATCAATCATACGTTTTGAGCATCGTTTAGACGTTTAATAGATGTTATTGCTGGTGATTCCACACGAAGATACGATTATGATTTTATATGGTGTTATTTACTGACTTCATTCATTTATAAAAGCTTTTATTGAAAACATTAAATCAAAAGACGAGTGTTGAGTCACCTGAGAACATAATGCGACGATTTTTTCTTCTAAAAAATAGTCTTTTATTGCTAACTTTCATGTTATGTGATGTAAAACAGCCAACTTTTAGAAGTCTGACTTGGCTAACGGAAATCGATTGCACGGACTTCTTTATCTCGATTTAACTCAATAAGCTAACGGCCAAAATCTCCTAACTTACCAGTCCGGTGAAGCAGTCAAAGCCTGCGATTGGGCTAACTGCAAAGATCTCTACCAAAAATCCTTAACTTACCATTGACGTCTCTAAGTAGGATAGTTACCTACTTTTAAATTCAAAAACATCACAGGGTAGCCGCTACAGGATTTTAAATACTTACTAAGTTTCAAATTAAAACCTTCAAGTTTAGATTACAAAGGCCCTCAAATATTATTAAAAGTGAGTCAGTCATGACTACATATTAACAGGGTGCAATGATACCCTCATCTGCAGTAATCTGCTGACATTTTAACTCGCACAATAATATGTGGCGTTAAGGGAAATCATGGCGTTTACAGCTGCACTTAAATACAATACCTGGATTTTTATGGCTGTGTCCTAAGATTAGGTTGCAGTGTTGGACAAAAAAGTATGTATCGTCATTGGTATTGATATAAGAGCATGAACATTTTTAGGGCATGAACGTGTTAAATAAGTAATGTAAGACGCCGGAGTAAATTATTTCTGGTGGATGCGCTTATGCTTTGTTTTCAAGCAATGGGCTTTGTATGTTAGAGATCTGTCCTGAGTGACAACTAAATACAGGGCTTGGGAACAGTGTCCCATGGCCACACCTTGCCAGGAGATGTTAAGAGTCCTGTTCGCTTGATGGTTGCGCAGATGGAAGGCAATGCATTGCACTCTCCAGGACGTGATGGAGGCTAGCGACCCAGAGTCAAAGACAATTTGTAACTTTCTGTGACTGGAGAAGAAAAAGATGAGTATAAGTAGGTATATTTAAACCAAAACTTAAAAAGTCATGTTGTTTGTTTCGTTCCTTATTTCAAATAATTATTTTCTATCTATATTAAAAATTTATGCAAAATTTCGTAAGCTACTAAATCGAATATTTAAAATAATTATCAACATTTACAATGTAATAAATGAAATCTTGTTTCAAATAACAATAAAACATGCAAACATTTCGCTCAAATAAATACCAACCTTTCTATCTATATTTTTAGATTTATTTTTGCCATATAGGGCAATACAGATCGCCCACTTGCGTCGCCATTGACAGGATGTTCGGGTGTTGCCTGTAATCGTCCTAATTGCAGCGCCGCTCTAATTTGTCGCACCTTAATGTGTACCACGTAGGTGTGTCAACGCCTTTACATTTCCATCTCAATGCAGCTTTATTCTTTTGTTAATACGTTTTGTTTTTATGTTAGTATTCGTAATAGTAGTTTTAATTCGTGAAAGTAATTCTGTGATTGAACAAATAAAGTTAAAAGTACATACATAATTATTTGGATGCGAAACTTTACGTTTGTAGTATTTTGAACGACTTGCCCAATAAAATAATTTTAAAACCTTATGCATGGAATTCTGTAGCAGCAGTCTTCTATTCACACGGTATGACATATTTCAATATTCGAAATAACATATAATAAATTTCTAAAGGAATTCATTACCAAATCTACAACCAGTTAAACATTTCATCAAATAATTCTAATAGCTTACATCATCACTATTTTAATTATCCAAAATTGTATCACAAAGGCATTTTAATGTTCAATAATGGAAAATATTTAAACAAGAAACATTAGCATAAAATAATAATTCTCATTAAAAAGTTCAAAGAGAATTAGATCGGACGAGCAAATTCCTGAAATAAGTGCGGTGTCTTTCAAATTTGTTACCGTTCAGCATTTTATGGCCATTACAGCTCCCATCCATAATTTAAAGGTGTTTAATGTTAATATTTCGCGTTCAACTTCAATCCTTAATAACGTATAAAAAGCGATCATGTCCACACAAAATGACCAACATCTCGGCCCGACATACGTAAATGGGGAAATAATTGATTCTAATGATAAACGCGCGAAGTGATTTCTGCACTCACAGTCGCATGACATTACGGCTTCAATAATGACGCTGCGAAAAAATGAGAACATGCGTTAACGCATCTTTGTTTGAGCGCATATTGCATTTTTGTTAAATTGAACTTTTATGATACACTAAGCTTTCATGCGACGTTGTTTGCTGTGGAACACTTCCTTTTTAAGACATTGCTTTTCGACTCGTATTAACGCTACCGTTGCCTTAGTTCTAAGTTCGTCTAAATGACTAGTTTGAGTTACCCTAGTTTCAATGTATCCAATACGATAATTAGTTCTAGTACCAGATAGATTAATCTTAATTAAGTGGATGATTAATCTTAAATATTGTACACAAAACTGTGTGCTTGTAAAGGCAATAGTTTCCACTCGTTTTCGTTATGCAAAAGGCATATTAGTATCTAACGCAATGGTTTTATTTGGGCACGTCATCACAAAGACTGTTTAAGCAATAAACGATGACTATTAAGAGCATATTAAGAATGATTTATCATTATATCATCAAATATTTACATAATATTAGCATCTCCTCAGTGTGGGAAAATAGTTTAGTCATGCCGGACATAATTTACTGGTATTAGTAAAAATCATATTACTTGAAGTTAGGACATTACTTTTTATTTTATAATTTAACAATATTCAAGTAAAACAAACATACAAAATACAGCATTTACACATAAGTTAAAGTAATCGACATCGTCGTTACGTTGACGGGTGACGGCGGTGGTCTCAACATTTATATCGTTTTAAAATGAGAAACGACTCGCACTCGACACTCGCATAATAATATGGAAGCTTAAACGCTCGTAAAATTATTTATTTATCTGTGATCGATATTGACCATACAGGGCCTCGATTCAGCTATTTTAAATGCATGCCAGTGGTCGGTCGGTGCGCTTGTCATTGTGCCTAATTTTCGTATTCGATATAATATTTCGAACTCTCGAAGAGAATGATTGTAATGTCCAATTAATGATCGTGATGACAGTTAGCAGAATGACAATTTTCGTAAAAATCACCAAATGAAGCAGTTCATTCGGTCAATTCAAGCAACTCTTGAATATCTGAATCGAGGTCCTAGAGACTGATCATTGTAAATCTGTCAAACAGTGTTTATATCGTAAAAGGTGAGTGACACTTAATTAAGTTAATTAAGGCTGAGTTGCACGACCTAGTAATCAACGAATTTGTCCGGTTAAGGCACATGTAAACTGTAGTCATCTGACGTCAAATGAATGATGTCATTTGACTCATACCTAGTAAAATTTTGTTTGTTCAGGTTAAATATTTAAATATGGGTTTTAAACTCAAAAACTATACGAAAAATTCTGTCCGTTGCGGAAGAAATTTTAACTGAGAATATGTGTATGTAATATATTCATATTGAACAAAATAAATCATATTCCTTCATTAATTGTTTTCCTGTTCAAACGATCGAATGATTATACTCTGCCAATATTTGTTACAAGTCTGGGTGTCAGTATACAAAAGATTTATGTCCGTAACTGCACCCGATGTACGAAAAAACTCCCGATAACCAAGGTTGATGACATCACAGCTCAGAGAACACTGCCTAATTTAAACCAGGTCTGAAGAGACCACGCCCCCCTTGTCTCCACATCAACTGCGCATGCTTCAAACGATAACCAGACGAATTCTGTTATTATTTAATTCTGACATTTGACCGCACCGCGCCGCCCTCGTACAATAAACCGCATGTTTGCGGTCAGAATGAACAACAAAAACCGACCTTACTCGCCTTGAAATAAAGGCCATGTCTGCTGTTAATGTCAGTCTCGCCACTCCTGTGCTGAAGATTGTACGGCTGATATTAATCTGTGGTGACCGCAAGGATGAATGGAACCTTTAGATCGCTGATACACCGCTGTAGTTTTTAGGAACTGAATGAGGTAAATGAGAGGAATGAAGTATTATTTTATTAGTTCTATTCATTTATAATTAGTTTGTCTGTCTGTTAGCGGTGTATGAATGATGTTTTTGATATTGAGGATGTGTTTGATCAGGAACCGACTGATGAGTAATTTACGGTCCGGTGCCTTATGGCACCCATATTTTTTGCATTTTATTAGGCATATACATAGTAACAAAAGGATATTACCAAAAAGAAAAAAGCCTTAGTATGGTTCATCGCTAAACGAAGTAGAAGTAGTATAGATCGTTCTAACATTAGAGAGGCACTTAGGAGATAAATCTTTTCGAGTCTTTTCGTAAGAAAATTTCTTGTAAACTTTTAACGATAAAATACGAAACACAAAACAACAATAAAATAATATTGACGCGTTAAATGTTTAACATTTATAAACACATAAAAGCTCAATAACACGCTTAATGGCTTACAATACTTAACCCAACTACGAACTAAAACGTTTGCCTTAAATATGTAAATTTCAATATGTAAACATATACAAAAGTGTCGTATACGCAATAGCGCATCGCGTCGGAGTCGACGCTTATAAATTAGGTGCTCGAGCGACGGCAACAAAACTACACAGCGGCGAATATCAGTTCAAACATCTAAACGTGCCTTTATACCTCACGATTATACTTAAAACGATATTTCTTGATATACATTTTTGAGAAAATATATTTTCCCGTTGCAGGAAAACCTGTAAGGAAAATTATGACTGTGAGTTTAGTAGAGATATTTTTGGATGCTTCTCTAAATAACGGTAGATTGATGCAGGAAAATTGAGTTATTTTTGGATAGTACTGTAATTAACAGTAAATAAGGAAAAGGGATTTATTATTCAATTAAGAACTTTAACGTTGCCAGTTTAAGAAGTAGCATTTCAATCATTTCTCGAAGAAAATCGATAAAAATTGGGTCTCTAAAATATAAGCTATTCAAAATCTTAGCATAATATATAAGTATAATTTCAGATAATTTCCCTTTTTGTGTTAATAAATCAATTCTAAAGTTACCATATCACTTTTTAGATGCACTTAAGGCATCCTCCTTCGATCTTCTCATGTGGTAGCTGCTCCTTATATTGTCGTAGCCACAGGATCGTCAGTTGTAAAACATCCCACATTCACAGACGCCGCCGCGGCACCCACTAGGCGCCGTTCGGTAACCAAATGTAGTCTTTTTGCCCACCTCATAGTCTTTTTTCAGTCTTTTGGGGGTCCAGACTTCCTTTTTTTAATGAATCGGTGTTAACCTTCTCGTCGAACGAGAAACAGGGTGCCGATTGAAGATAAACGATCATTTTCGAGCCGTTCTTTTTTTTGACAAAACAAAAGCTAAATGGTAGAAATGACAGTATATTCGGCATTAGCTTTTGTTGATAGTCATCTGCGGATTCTGTAGGAACCGTTTTAAATTAGGCTTTGGTTTCGAATACAGGATTTGGATGGCGATTGGTTTTTTTGCTATCTTTGCCGAATCGCTAATAGACGCCTTCGTTAAATTTAATGAATATTTTACTTTACTTAATGGGCTCCTTGATCGGTCACTTTCGATAAATTGCGATATTAAGTAATAAGGATAAAATTAACATTAGAATTATTAGATTTTAATGCTCATAAGTTTCGCAAATTAAAACACTGTAATATTATGTTCGAGTAGGTCGAAAATAAATTTGCAATTAATCATCATAGAAATAAACTATGTAATAAATATAATAATCAGAAAATTATTTTGGTAAATTATTGGTAAACTGTTAACGGATTAAGTGCAGCTAAGGATTTACTCATTCAGTAACGCCATCTAGTAGGCATTCAAGAAAACAATAACAGTAACTAATATTGATATTTTATTATGTTATTAATGAAAATATACATTTTATTGCAATGTATATTTTCTATTACAGCTTTCGATTCATGTTTGGGTGCTATACATACGATTAATAGAGAGATATCGATTTTCACTGTATAGTTTTGCTACTCGCCGCTAGATGGCAATTCATGCGCACAAATTGCATCCCGTTCTTCTAAGTTTACCAAATTTAAGAAACGATCTTAAGCTTTACTCAATTTGTATTATTTTTAAAGAGGTTTTCTTCCATTTGCGAAGGACAACTTGATTTACCCTTTTAAAATAATCGATCGGTTTTTGTCTTATTTATTGGACCCGGAGAAGCTTACAAGGGTCCTATCAATAGCGATAAAAAAGTGTGTTACATTTAAATTATTTTTACCTGCCACTTAAAAATGTAGTTTTATTTTGTAAATACGCAATCAATAACCTAAAACGGAAAAAAAAAGGTAAATCGATATAAATAATCTTATCTACAAATGGTGCCCGCAAATGTTCCAATTATCTTAACATTGAAAACTAACAAATTAGTTGAGTGGAACAAGCTTCTGATGCGGGGCGTGGTTTTATCCATTCATAAAGATTCACTAAGGATCGTGTTGGCACATTGATCCATTAACTTATCGCGGTTAAGACAGGGGTGGAATTGGTTCAACAGATTTATTACCCGTTGGTAAAGCTTTTAGATAACAGTGTGTTAACCTTCCAAATTATATTGTTTGATGTGTTGATCGTTGTTTCGACGAGTTAAATCCTATCGATGTAAATCTTTAAATAAAATAGTTTTAATATTTTTTGTAGGTTAACTTTATTATGACTAAGACTAGTTTTACTCCTATGTACAGTATGTTAAAAGTACCTGAACGAAAATGATAATTAAAAAACATATATAATAATAACTAAAATACATACCTCCATGAAAGTATTAAAGGTGACTAAAACCTACAAGTATATAAAAAAACAGTTACCTGGGTGGTTTACTAGACCAAACTAATTTATTTAAGTAGCTAACCTCAAGTTAACCGGTCTAATTCTTAAACAATAACCTTACCGCAGCGATATGTACACACACATAAAGATTGGCCATCAGCAAATTATCTGCCACAACAAGCCACTAAACAGGCGTGGATTTACGACTTATCTCACCGAACACAGAGCCGCACTCAGTAAAACTGATTATTAAATGAAGGTGTTTAAGAACAATGGGAATCAGTTTCACATGTTTTTATTATGATCATTTTGTTGGAAATTTTAAAAACATAAAAAAAAATACTTAAAATGTAGTAGTCAACGTAACTTTTCTCAAGCGCCTTTTTTTTTGTTTATGAGAAATAAAACATTTTGATTTTGAAACTGCAACCTTATGAAACTTTATTGTCGCAAGTACACTTTAAACACAACTAACGAAGTACTTAAAAATGAAATATCAGTAAGTTTCTGTACTCATTAATATTACATTTTTCAGTAGTATTTTCTTACTTCTTTAATTTAGACACTCTGTCCCCACTTCCTAAGTCCGGTCCTGTATGAGCTCCAAATCGCCGGCACCTTTTCAAGTCTTACCGCGGGATTATAAACCATTCGTTAGCCCGCATTATTAAATATTCCCGAGCGCCACCGGATGTGGGAGGATTTCTTACGGATTAAAGCCTTCCGAAGCCGCTAGCCGCCCTCGTTTTCATATTTCAGCAAATATGGATGATCCGTGTGGCCTACCGCGATGATTTTGTGCTGTGATTAATCCTATGAGGTTATGAGAAGATGATTTTCATATTTGGGCAGGTATGTGGTCTTGAAGGTAATTACTAATAAATAGACTCTTTGTGAAAAAACTTAGATTTTGCACAGATTGACTAATGAAACTACTACTATAGTCTTTAGGATTGAGCTTGAGAATAAGAGTAATTTTATGAAAAATTAATAACTAATAGAATGGTGATTATTTGCAACCATTTAAGGCTATGGTTTTGGGTGTATAATCCTAAAAAAAATAGCTACACATATTATATTTAAAAGAGCATCGAAAAAAAAAAAAAAAGTAAAAGTTTGCGGAAGAAGTTTACAATACCTATGTACAGAGCTATTTGTGCAAATAGAAATATACAGACAATAAGCTACCACTATCTATCTCCTCATTCACTCCGCAATCCTCAGCCATTCACACAACAACAACGTTTAACACCAAAATCCAACACCTTTAATCTGAGATAACACAAGCCCAACAAATAGGTGCAAACCGCGGCAGCTCAAAGCTCACTCCCAAGATACACAGATAAGGGAAACCCGAAAAACTGTCAGTTTGCAAAACTTACAACATTGTTTTACTGATAAACATCTGTGCAAGCCACTCAATGAATATAACTGTACCTGCGACCTATTATGTATACAATATAATCTGTAAAGTAACCGACAATAGCTAACAAAGTGTTCTGGGTCCCTTTGGACTTATTGTTGCAAAGGGTTTGTAAGCATTCAAGTAAATTACATTACACGGGACTTGCAACGCGTTGACGCTTCTGAATAACTCCTGATCATAATGTGTTTGGTGATGCAAATACAATTGTTTTGGGTGTTTCATTGAATGATTTCGATTTGAACATCCCGTTAAATGGATTTTCCGATTTATTTCACATGAATAGTGGTTGCATTTGTGGTTTGAAGACTTCGTTTAAACGTGAGATCCGCTTTGTGATGCTGACATTTAGATTCTTCTGTATCCTGGCGTTTTCGTCCTAAATCCGTTTTAGGTACCTATGGTATGCTATTAATACACTATATTATAATATTGGTTACTTTTTCATTTTGTGTGAATGTATTCGATGCATTTAAGTAAAATTACTAAATGTAACTAGTCGCATATTTGTATGTATATTTTTAAATAATTGTAACATTGATGTTAACTTTTTTGTAAAGAATAACCTATGGAGCTTCGTGCCGGTTCTTCTCCATTGGAATGACATTTTGGAACCTGCTACTAGAGCCAGTAATTTAACGTTTTAAAAGAGCTTAAAAAAGGCCTATTTGAATTTATTTTTTTCTATGTCTAATGATTTCAAGACAATATCTAATTGAGTATACAATGCAATAAAAATATAAAATACCTAACAGCACATTTAACTTCTGTGACCGTTCTTATCCGTTCGAAACAGAAGTACAATATCATAAAATAATATTTACAATCCTCGCGGCAAAACGGCAAAGTTATGAAACATAATGATCTTAACACTTTTAGCCTTACATAATAACTATAGCCATTTGAAATTAATAAAAGATAACAGAATTAGGAATCTAGTGTTTTACGTAAATGTGTTTTAATATGGATGTTTGATAAAATGTTAAAAACCTTTTTTGACAACCGTCGTTATGAGTGCCCAATTGGCCATTTTACTGAGACTTAAATTAAATGTATTTAGTAATTGCGTGAATTTCAAAGGAAGATGAAAGACCTTTAAATCTTATAAATGTAGTCTATGTTACATCTACCTTTACTGATGTTTTAATACAAGCTTTTTAAAGTATTGATTACAATTATAATGGCGTACACTTTAGCAAAAGGTAACAAAACATGTTTTTTTTTTGTCCTTCATGACTTAGTTGACTATTGAAAATATTCAAAAATTATAATTATGGTATGCGTTAGTCCATACCAAACTGCATACGAGGATACCCTTAGCGACGGTGACCGGCATCGCCAGTCCAGTCCAACAATACGTAGGTACCGACATTCCGCACGCAAAGTAACACCATATCCTTGGGAATGTAACGCTCTCCCATCGAAATATTTCAAAACTCGATCACTATCTCGGCGACTATGCATCGAGTTATTGAATGAGACGTGAAAAATGATGAGCGCGACGCAAAGGCTTCGCCGACGATTGCTCATCTCTTTTTTGTTCGACAGAAACTCGACAGGCGAAAAGGGAAGGCGAATTTGGAGGACAAAAGCGGTGTGATGCGACACTGTTCTCGTGAGGTCTTCGAACAGCGGGGGGCTACCTTGCTTCTCTCGCCTGTGGCCCTTCTCACAGTTTTGTTGTCACGTAATTAATTTATTGCACTTAGGTAGTGCAATTATGTGACGATTTTGAGCAGCTGAACGGTGGGCTTCTAATGGGCGGTATGTTTGCCCTCAGACGTAGGTCGCTTCTCGAAATTGAGATATTAGCGGCGTCAGCTTTTGCCAAAATTAGAGCGGCGTGCTTTGTGAATCATCGGGATTTATGGGGTATATATTACGTACTTTACGGTGTTGTATTAATTTTCTATGAATCTATTTTATTTCATCTAACTTTCAGAATATTTTTAAATTTTAACACATTTTTCAGATTTTGTATTGATTTTTCGTATTGATTTTGTTACTTGAACTAAACAAACACATACTCATGGCTATACTGAATACTCAACCTCTATGTAAAACATGACCAATATGGAAAATGCCTACCTAACAATGCCAATACATTAATAAAATATATTCCTAGATTCAAAAATAGCTTCGTCCCATACCCACGCAGCAAACGGATTCCGAACAAAGAAAGCTCATAAAGGTATGCGAGTAGACAAAAACTAGGCTATAAATAGTATCTAAGTTATCAAATCTAAGGTCAAGATGTCTGTGGGAGAGTTTGTAATCTGTTGAGTGTATGGACATTGTCCAAACCTGTCCGGTACACGTCACTAGGACTGCCCGCGGTCATACTCGTGGTAAGTAGCTTTAATGTATAGCTGTTGTGAATTTGAAGATCATAATATTATTACTAATAGTTATGGGAGAGGATTGTAGTCATTTTGAGCAAATAAAAAGCAAAAAAATCATGTCCTGATTTTTTATATTAAATTTATTGAAATAACTGAAGCGGTAGTAACTTTAAAACATGTTAAGTCATGCAGTCAAACAATTAACGTAGTTGCGGTTACAAAAAAGGTCACAATCATATAGCTGTAAACGTTTACAAATTACACATTTTTTCGCTTAACATACTTGTAAACACAAAGTGGCCAAAAGCTATAAACGAAACGAACCGAACGCACGTAATAACGTATGTTTCCATAAAATACCTCGCGTTTAAACATGTCGGTCCGACACAAAACACCAGTTAAAACTAAATCTCAAGTTATGTCCTCCGCTGATATGAAACTTGGATGTGAAAGGCTTACTAATGCACAATTTCATACTTTACTGCCAATAAAAACGGGTGCGGTTAAGATATATGCACCATAAATAAACATGTTTATATGACGATAATAGATCGAATAATTGGGTGTAAAAACTAAATGGAGTGTTCGCCCCGTGTGAAAGGTGCCGCGTGTTATAACGCGCGCCGCTGATTGGTCCGCGCTTAGGCGGCCAACATTGTACTACATTTGTTAAACCAATTGTTGAGCTCACACGTAAGGGTTTCGACGAGGGCACGTTATCGAACTGTTACTTAAAATAAGACTTTAAATACATAATTAATTTCAACGAACATTAAAATAAAGAGAAATGCTCGCGCTGCTAATTTTGGAATCATTAGCATTTTCCGCAAATGACATAAATTCGTTGCGTTCAACAAAGATAATTAAGTAATAACATCACTTACATGCGATTACAAAGATTAGAAATTCCTGCGTAAACAACTTAATTAACCGTATAAATTTGACAGAAGTGGGTGAATAAACCTCTAAAGTATTTCGTCCCGTGTGCTCGGCGTAAGCTCCTCGATGACTATCTGGCGTGATAAATGGACCGCGTCAGAATTTATTGTGGGCTCAAACCCTCACTATTGTCTCAATGAATACTTTTTTATTGTCATAATATTATAGAGCCGCGTGACAAGTGGCGTTTAGGATTATGATGCATTTCTGTCAAACAGCACCCTCTGTTATGACGGGCGCGAGTTATTCCGTGTTGGATCGTAAATTGATTTTGATGTGCTTTTTATGGTGTATCGGAATCGATTCTTGATTTTTATTGGCGATGCTTTTTCATATGTAAATATGTTATATTATGTGTCTGATTGAGTTTGCTGCAGGGTGGAGGAATTTCCTATCTGGATGAATGTTTAGAAGCGTCTGGCCGGCGACAAGGTCGTTGGCACGTATTTAGTGTCGCGTTATGGCTGCCGGGCAACAAATGCTATCTAACATATATTTTTAATTTATTGAAGGCACAGTTTATAACGTGTTCGGACGTGACGTGTGCCTTAAACGAGCGCTCGCCTTTTAATTTTTAACAAAAGAAGTTAAAATAACGACCATAATCTTTTTATAACTTATATTCTATATGAATACAAATGCGGTTGCCGATTATACTATATATTATATTTGGATTGGCTTTATGATACTAAATATTTGGACAGGGGTTTTATCGTTGCAGTAACATGATATTTTTGTAAGTCGCCCTTTTGTTTCGGGGTTTTATGATTATTAGTCTATGCGGAAAGACTGCTAAAATTATTTTCATGGGAATTGAGAAAGTGTGAGCATAAAATACTAACTTGACACTTAATATTTGATGATTTGTGATCTAGAACATTTAATAAAAAAAAGCCATAAAGATTTTTTCATTTTATTACATGTGGTGGAATAGACTGGTGAGAGTGGTAAAAATTATTGAAAAATCTGAGAATCTAAGCCAGAACTGGCAAACGCTAAGATCTGTATTACCATAGAAAGTACCAAACACATTATTTTACTCTTGCGCATGACATCTATTTTTTTTTCTTCTCTTATTTGTAATCCACTGTCTTCTCTTTTTAATTACCATTACATTATTCTTAAATATCTAAAAGATATAGCATCCACGTGGCAAGTATCATCGTCTAAATCTCAGCTCAGGCACACCTGTCGATGCGCATGCGCCTGACAGCTGTCCACTCGCCAATTGTCCGCGAACACCCTGCAGCACGGTAATACGATTAAATCTCTCACATATGGGTGTTAAGATCATTACCAGGTGGTGAACTATCAATGTGATATAGGTATTATTGTAACTGGTTAGAAAAAAATGGAAAAAGAGTCAACATGTTTTAAAAAAATACTATAAATATTTATTGATTATTTTATTGCCATAAATAAAGGACTTAAATTGAAAATAGTAAATATTATATTAGAAATTATGATTAAATTAGCGAAGTTATTAGGCATATACTAGTAAAAGAACATTTAAAAATTAAAGTATAAAAGTGCTACGCGCACGCGCTCGTTGAAGTCTTTACTACGGCGCGTGAGCTCTATGTCAACTCTGCCTATAAGCTTTCTACAAAATCAAAGCCTCTAAAAACCGATTCCACAATTACAATATCCTGTACAAAATAAAATATCATTTACATTCACACCATAACATAAATTCACACAAGCAGGTATTGTTTGCCAAAAATTTTCTCGCATTACCATTTACTTAAAAAAAATACCTTTATACAATAACGGAAATGCCACCAGCGCGCCTCGGCACAGCGGCATCAAAGCCGCCGCGAATTCCACCGCATATTGTGCGATATCCTGCCAAAGTCATAAATAAAACTGAAATAATCGCCACGTCACCCGAACCGCACAAAAACCGTATTTGACGTCTAAATTATTGCCAGTAAGCATTTTCAGCAAGCATAACGCCCCCTCAACAAATCGCCCCCGTAGCAGATGAAGCACCTCCAACAATAGATACAGCAAATACATCAGATAAAAGAATTTTCAAAACAAACTCAAAATACTAAAGCGTTTGACACGAGCATCCGCTGGTAAGCAAAAAAGCGTGACCAATCGCACTCGTAAATTGGACCTTAAGTCAATATTTTGAAGGGCTATTTTGTCACGGCGCCGCGCGTGCTTTGATCCCGCGATAGATCTCAATAGCGGTGATTAAAGGCGCCTGTGATTTTAGTTGAATGCTTTTTTTGCGGCCTTCATCGGCCATACAAAATAAACGGCACACTACTGTAAAAGAATATACAATTATTGGGCTTTGAATGGTTACAGCGGGGGTGAAGAGACCATAAATTGTTATTTTTTTTAATATGCGTCCGAATGTTGGAAATCTTTTAAAAATCATAAACGTTAGTGGATTTATTGTCAGGGGAGTTGGCTCATGTTTGTTAGTGTAGTTTGCTTATGTAATTATACGGTTAGATATGCGGAACCGATGTCCTTTCAATGTCGATCAGTGGTTGCTTCGCTTGACTTCCTAATACTGTTTACACGATACAGTTAATTTGGAAGTTGACAATCATGCCAAAGTCCATTGTTGTGTGTAGATCCGTATAATTTTATTAGAGACATTATGTATCCACATTTTGTGATTTAATTATTTTATTTCTTTCATCATATTTATAATACAGCTATAAAATAACTGGATGATGAAATCATGGATATAGATGACTACTATAAAATAAATATGTACTAACACGAATAAATAAGTTTTTTTTTCAGGAAATTATATATTGATATCTATCCACATAGAAAAATTAAGTGTTTAGAACACCACACAACCCCAAATATTTTTAATTACGATCTGATTCCAAAAAAAATATGCCTCTGAAATACAGAACCCATTTTCATACCCCCAATCACGTAACAAGCTCATCTTAGCATTAAACAACCTCTTTACAGTACCAGTTGTCCACACCACGCAGCACAGTACCAACATCTTCATTGAGGAGGTGTTAATAGCTCTGTCACTCATTATGTTAGTGCGGACTATCGTAAATTTGTTACTTCAAGGACACACAACAAAGGGCCAAGTGTCGTTCAAGCCCAACGCCATGGTACGAGAGGCTGCGAGACGCGCGTGTGGGCCTTTATGATGGTAGGAATAGTATGGATAAGATTAAAGACAAGTGATAATTTTACAAGCGTTAGCATACATAGAAATTATGTACACTTTTGTGTAATTTTTCATGTAGTTTTCTGAAGATAAATAATAAATTTTTATTAGTGTGTGTAAGCTACTTATCTGGTAAAATGGACTTTTATGAACTAATATTTTGTTTAAAATTTTATGTAGGTACCTACTTACCTAAATGCAGATGTCTACAAGATATAAAAAAAAAAAAAACTATTAAGAAACTACACTATTAAACGTAAATAAATAATAAAAAAACATTTTTCATTTATACAAACATTGCATTAACATAAACATACAATCAACTAAAATACCTGAAACATGTAAGTACATACTTTAAGTATGCTACTGTTGCATATCCATACTATCCTATCGGTGTCCAATCTCAATAGGTCACCACTGTCCTCATGAATGGGTGGTATCGTCGGAGGCTCTTTACAACGCACGTTTTGTACGGAATGTTGTAACAAAAAAGCCTTAGATACACTCCTTGATAAATTTATAATTACCATCGTAAACCTACCAAGCCATTGAAAATTAAACCTTAGTGTATTGAACTTAAGAGTGGTCATAAATTTTGTGGACGGTAAAGTTAAGTTGGTATGATGAAATAAAATAATCTAACATGCAAGATCGGTCGGAAGGCTGGGAGGAGTTTGTTTTAGACGCTTTATTAATTATGTCCAATTAATTTCGGGACGGCTCGTCTGGCCGTATCGCCATTTTCGTTACGGTGGTCAGTTTTAGCGGTTTGTTTCTTGTTCGCTTTTGTTACTGAATTATGACTCTTTTAATTAGCGGTGCAAGTGTGAGCTTTTGTTCTACTACAATAAATATTAGTTATTTAATAACTGTATCTGTGTTAATAGGATTCGTGATTAATAGACCGAACATAATTTTAATTACCATCTAATTAGGTGGGATACAAAGTAGCTGACACTTAAAAATATAGCCAAGAAATGTCACATAAATGCCGACTCCGTAGTATAAAAGTCATCGCACCTTTAATTTATGCAAATTGCACATAATGTTATTATAAAACAATATTTAAGTTTTACAATAAAATCTTTACAGCTGCAAAGGATACCTCAAATTGCTTTATTAGCCGATATTGCTCCGCATTCATAACGCTATCGGACCACTTATAAAAATCCTTCTAACAAGCGTAAAACGTCCAATCAATATAAAATTAATATTCGATCAAAAAAATGTTCGGGAACGTAAACTTTTGAGGTTTTTTTTCGGTTTTTTATTTGTTGCCGGTGTCGCCGTGATTTCACACGTCTATAGGTATGTCTTTTATAATATTTTCGTGGCATTGTGCTAAGCGATCGCCGATGCGGCGCCGGCGCATCCGATTATGTTATTGTTAGAGGACCGAATTCTTTTATTTGAGCTACGCGGCATTCCTCCCCGGGCAGTGTTTTGCGGTGCCTCGGATGTTTGGATGCTGTATTTGTTATACATTGATGTTAGATATGATACGATAAGCTTACATCGGTGACTGACTTTTTTGTTGCTAAGTGATTAAGGATGGGGTTTCGGAGTTTTGTGGTTATTAGCTTGTAGCGTGATCGTCGTTTGAGGAGATAAATGTCAGCCCAGTAGTATGTTGATGACTGTTTCTTTGGGACATTCCTTTTAGAAATATAATGAGAATTAATTTTGTGGATTTCGTTTTTTAGATAACGCCATCTTTAACTTAAAACCCTCCCGATAAAGGAAACGATAAAAACTTAAGCTCAAAAATCCAAAATGCATACAAATTACATTTAAAATCGCGTACAATCATAGAAACAAAGTTATAAAATATGGGAGCCTTAATTTTTCGGTACATTTCATTCATAAGGAGCCGCTACCTCAAGTAACTTGATACGGACAAACAGATCATTAAACTGTCCATTTGTATTTGAACTAACAAAGAGCACACAATAGTTATAGTATTAGATTACCTTCCGGATTCGTTCACTTGCCATTTTAATGACGGTAATTTAATGTGCTTTTTAAATACTTTCACGATTTAAAATAATGGAATATGAATTTAAAATTGCAGTAAAAAGTTTAAGTGTTACAAAAATATTTGATGTATGTTTTTTCTTTTATAAGAGTATTTAAGAGACTTGCTAATTTTAAATCTTCCTCTCGTAGGTGGACTAAAGCGCAACTTAAGTAATAGGCATTCTCTGTTGCTAAAGAGAGTAAATTAGTTTATTAATCGTAAATAATTGAGATGTTCTATTTCCTTATATTGTTCAGTATTAATCGGAGTACCTCGAAAAAACGTAAATAAACCCAACTATTGTGGCAAAAATTATACACTATTAATTTTGGGATCAAATTAAAATAACACAAACGGTGTTAGTCGGTGGTCGATACTTAAATGTGCCAAACGTAAACATGAAAAAGTAGAAATAGCACACAGCAGCCTATCATAACAGACTAGACGCCAAACAAATAATAATAAATGTATCGCAAAATAAACGCCTTACCCGTGGTTTTATTCGTCAAGTTTTCAATGTTGGATACTTTTCTACTGTAATATATTTTGACAGTCTTTATGAAGGAATATAAAAGTGGACGAAACGAAACAAGTATGTAAGGATCGTAGCAAGTGGAAAGAAGTAGTCTCTGGCTACCCTGAAAGAGAAAGCTGTGATTACATGTATGTATGTATGTAGTCTTTATGTGATGGGCTGGTACCTAAATTATATGATAGTTTTTACTTAAATAATAGGTTAGAAACAGCTCAAAAGGTACCTAGTCATTGATATAGTCTGAGGTACAAATATGTGTCAAAGGTATTACTCTTCCTTAATATATTACTTGTGATTTCAGAAATAATAATAATATCCTGGGACAACTCACACACGGTTACCTGATCCCAAGCTTAGCAGAGCTTGTGTTATGGTAAGCAGACAACTGATAGACATACTTATATATTTCTAAATACATACATGTTATAGATAAATTACACCCAGACACAGAGCAAATGATCATGCTCAACACACAACATTTGTCCTGGTTGGGAATCGAACCCACGACCTCCGGTATAGCAGTCAGGGTCACTAAACACTAGCCCAACAGGCCCATGAGAGAAAAGAAACTGTTTACTTAAAAAAAACTTCTTACAACATAAAAAATTACATTTACAAAATGTACGTTTCTTTACATATTAATTTCTAAAGCTGTAGGTCTTGAAATAAAACGTCAGGCCATATTCACACGCGACATTACAAGTCAATTAACGCTTGCAGAACAAACCTTTGGGAACGTCGTCGTATTTATTTATTTACACCCATCCTTAAGTGTTGTCCTTATGTCAACCAAGAAACTGTTTTAAAAGGTATTTTTCGATATATTGCTTAATTCTGCTGTAAGCGATTCGTTTGTTTGGCTTTTGTAGTTTTTGTAAGACAGTGAATTATTTTCTGTACTGATTTCTGAATTTTCTCATTATGTTATAATTTTGCACTAAACTAGCAAATATTCAAATCCTATTCAAAATAATCTGATAATATTACTTTATATTTAATTGATTATTGTTACCAACATAAGAAGTTTTAAAAGAAGCTTATTAAATGAGCTATATTATCAGTAATTTAAAATCTTTATTTAAATTTTTCAGTAACTATATTTGAAATACAGTATCATTATTGTAATTAATAAAACTTTTTTTAAATTTTCATCTGTATAATTAAGTCCAATACATAGTTATGTCCGCAGTGAATATCCAAAAATACTCTACGCTCACATATCTATTACACAACACGCAAACATAACTCAACCAGTCACTGAGTAAACAAGCGAATCAATGGACCTTATTTACATACTGAATCATTGCCTACAGACTAGACTTCGCTATTTAATCCAATTGACAATTGCTTTAAAGGTACAGGTGAACATCTTGTGTGAGTCATGTATGATTCACTGTGCAGTGTGCGGAACATGGGAAGTTTATGGTGTATGAGAATGTATGATCAGCGATTCTGTGACGTGTGGTTGCAAGTTTTTTGTGATTTTCGGATGTTGGGTTTGTTTTGTCAAGGTTTTGATCATAGAGCTATGTGTCATAATAAGTATGTTGTGATGACAGGTGCAATATTTACCGTGACCAAAAATAAATTGTTACAAAACAGTTGAGAACAGTGATTATGATTTTCTGCACAGAGTTTCAAATCACTATTAATTTATTTAACTTAGCAGCTTTCTTTCTCCGCACATTAAAAAAATATCTTGAAATTAAAAATTATGAATTAATAGCTAACGGGATGTAGAAGTATTTTTCGTGAAAAGTGCACTAAAATAAAATACAGCAGTAGGTATTTTAACGCATCGCAATACCTCATACAGTTTAGCGTCTCACAACAGGACAAAAACCTTATCAGTTTGACCAAGATAACTGGGCCAATAATTACGAGTCAGGATAAACCCATAGCCTTATCATCAACGTCGACAAGCCAAGCAGCACGTATGCACCCACACCAGATGACTACCTAAAAGAACATAATCAAAGGTCAGAGAATTTCGTAACTACTCATTCAATAAACAAAAATGTTCTGAGTAATTGGACTTTGGACTTACGCGTAATGTTCTACGGTACACACCAAATTCCGTCTGGGAAATACGTCATCACACATCGTCATTTTTTTGCATCTGTTAGCATAAATCCTGGAATGAGCTCTGGAGATTCATGAGTCAGTCATTAAAGATGTATCACATATTTAAGACCGAAAGCCCACTCTTTAGCAGTAACTAGGAAGATAATATGACTCGTAAAGGGATACTGTATTATAAATTTTAATATAGTTTATATCTTAATCCTGCTTGGTACTGCATCAATTCTGTCTTGTGCTACTCCGTAAAAATTATGCGAAATATGGAGTGTTCAATATACGAAATATAAAATATTGATAAAAAGTTAAAATTTACCTAGCAACGTTTATTTCATTAACAGTCTATGACATTCTTTCATTGATGGACCAAATGTGTTCATTCACATATTGAATATTATAATTCATTTATTTATACACAATTAAATCTAATAAAATAACAAACTCTAACTATACTAAAATTAAAACTTACATAAATAAAACTAACAGGCGTCAAAAAACTCATCGCCATCCTTGTCAATGGCGGGAAACGTGCCCAGAAGGCAATATATAGTATATGATATGATATGAATATAGTATGTATTGGTATCCAGAATTTAGTCAATCAATGAATCAGTTCAGTCAGTTTCATTCAGTTGTGTATTGAACCTTCTGCGGGCTGCCAAAGCATTGTAGTAGCAAGTTCCCACTGTCTACATTCTGTATCGGCACAATTAGGCCGCGTATCACGTTACTCATCAGTTTTTACAGCACGCGCTCCATTTGTGAATGATTCACGTTTAAGTGGACCCCATCTGTTGTATAGACTTGGTACATCGGAACTAAAACAGTTGCTTTGGGAAATACCACTGAATCAATTCTGACGGGCCTGTTGGTCTAGTGGTTAGTGACCCTGACTGCTAAACCGGAGGTCGTGGGTTCGATTCCCACTCTGGACAAATGTTTGTGTGATGAGCACGATCATTTGTTCTGGTCTGGGTGTGATTTATCTATAATATGTATGTATTTAGAAATATATAAGTATGTATATCAGTTGTCTGGTTACCATAACACAAGCTCTCTTAGAGCTTAGCATGGGATCAGATTACCGTGTGTGAATTGTCCAGGAATATTATATTATATTATTATTATATTATATTATTATAATATTATAATTGCATATTACGTTATGTCTAGACGAAAAAAGTCTAATAACGTAGCTATGTAGGATGTACGAAAATCAACTTTATGTATGATAAAGGTTTCGTCGAGATCAAAGACATATTCTTCGTCGTAGCTACCAGCCTATGAACGTGCAAAGCCAAATTTCGAAAACGCTGTGAAAATAAAAAGTGAGTATGTTATATTCTTGCAAAAGTCAAGTGCAAAGTTAATATTCTATAAGTATAAAAAATGCGCAAGGAACTTTGTCTGATTTGGTTTCAGGCTTAATACATTATAGAATTTTATAAAATTTGTAGGAGTATTATTAATATATATTAGCTTGAGCCCCAAGAATAGATATAGGCTAAATTTGGCCCTAAAAAGAACCGACATCCTTGCGGACAAACCACCGGCATAAACTATAGTAAAACCTATTTCAAAACAGGACCTTGCATTATCAAGCTTACGTACTTAGCTTTTAATTTCTCTTCCTACAATTTGCAAGTTGAAACGTTTAACCGCAGACGAGTTTGTGGTTTTAATTAGGTCCGAGTCACGCTACATTGACTATTTAATCAGAGATCGATACCTTCTAATGCTGATAAAAAATATCTAGGTTGCTAGAGGTTTTAATTAACGGGCTAATGTAATATATTAGCCTAATTGACTATGCAAATATTTGTGTGACCTATTCATGATTTTGTGTCTGGGTATAGGAGATTTGTATCTATTGGTTTAGACAAAGAAATTCTTTTACGAGAGTCTAGTTTAGTCAGTGTTTTTTTTTTCACCTAAATCTTGTTTATTAGGTTTGCATAATAGAAATTCTAGACGTTGACTTTTCTATAAATTTTCATTCGTTTTGGCGAATTTTAGCTTGACAAACACATGAACAATTTTAAGTTATTAATCTAAGAATATAACAAGTGGATAGACACCTCGATGATGCGATGTATAAATTGATGACAATATCTTTTAAAATACTGCTAAAACAGCGACTCAACGGATTAATGTGTCGTATCCGAAAAACCCAATGACCAGTTCCAATAGCCATACCATAATTATTCTTGCTACAGCTATTTCTATCATCATATACGTTAAGCGTATGATGTATGGCATCCTTTTTAATTACTCATCATCATCTTTACGCAGAAAATTTTGATATTGAAAAATACTCTTAAATGCGGCAATATTGATGTGCATGTTCTTGTATTGGATTCTTACATTTTCTTATTTTTTTGTTACATTTTTTTTATCTTATCACAAACTAAGTTCAAAAACGCATATTGTAAATAACACTATAATATACTAAGTTATTTTGTTTGTGTTTATTATTACAATTTTTTTTAAATTAATTAAACCTATTCATATTCTTGGCTTTCATTCAGGGAAAAAAAAATACACAGTAAAAAAACGCAGGTTTTATCGCGCTTCATTGCGGTTTAACTTAACCTTACAAATCATTACCGAAGAACATTCCTTCGTGACAACAATCTACAAATAGGCTTCCATTGAGAATTTCCCAGATATTCTAGGCCATGATCACTCGCGTTAAGAGCAAGAGAGAGGTCTGACTCATCATCAGACACAATTCGCGTGAGAACTGCAGCCTCCAATACGTCCGGTACTAAGGAATCTCTACGTTTCCGGACATTCATGAAACTAGAGCGGTTAATAGCTTTTGTACTTACATTCAATTTGATATATTGATGTGTTCAATTTTTGTAGTAAGTGGGTGTAAGAGTCTCTTTCAATGTTAGGTATATCTTTGAATGCTTTTACTGTTTTATTGGTGTAGGGTTTATGTAGAGCAGATGTAAGCCAATCAAAACCTTACCGTATTTGGTCTAATACTGTTTTTTTATATACAGCGATTGCCTATCTGACCTCCACAGCCCATTTCACTAGGTAACATGTATCCCATACTGAGAGGGGTTCAACATTGTTATGACATAACGACTGGCAAAGATCCACGCATGACGGTTCATAAGCAATGAGCATGGGATAAGGATCATGGACTCCTGCTAACCGAGACACAAAAACCAGTAAAACAAATAAACTAGTGAATGTTACAATCAATAGACTCTTATGCTATTTAATTAGTGAATGTATTGAACACGTCTAATGTCTAGCATAATACGGTAGGTACATGTACCGTCACACCGAGTAACTTATGTAAGATCAACCTTTAAGACGGGAGCAGAGATTTAATTAAACTATCGACCTATAGATTTATTACTAATTATGGGACTATGAAAGTATACTGTCACGTCATAATACGGTAGAATCAATTAATTATTTAACACTGTGTTAGGGTGCGTCCACATCTAAAGAACAAGCATAAGACGGCGTAATTGACACTAGTGCGTTCGCGGCATGTTCGCGAGTGGCTGCACACGAGCATGCCACGAGCGGTTCGCGAACGCCTTGCGAACGGCTCGCGAGCAGCTCGCGAGGTGCTCGTGTAGTGCTCGTTCGTTATATGTAGACGCACCCTAACATGCTTTAGGATTAAATATATAATATAATATAAATAACTATAGTAGATAGACTATAATACATTTGGTACAAAACATGTTATTCATATCATCAAAGTATACCACTGTAGCAAAGATCTTTACTTCTTCTTAACACCTTTTTCTATGTGTGGCTAATTGAGGCCACTCCTTGTTAAAAGCGTTTCTTCCATCTTTGCTTGGGTTTTTCCTTTGGCCTTTATCTGTACAGGATTTACACTGTAAGTAGCGGCCCTGTGTTTCCACTGACATCGGCACATGTCCCTAGTTAGGCAGCCTAGAATGTCAGTAAAATAGTCATGTCAAAAGTAATTTACACAAAACACCCAAGTAAGTAACATAGACCTCCCCTCGACTACATAACCCAGCTGTTTAACAATCCTATAACTATTTTATGATCCAAAACTGCTTAAATTCAAGGATTAAATTAACATTTACATGAAAATAAAATAGAAATCCTATAAAATTCCTAATTACACGTAATAGAACAAGGAATGTGAGTACATACTCATCAGGGAACTTGGTTAGAACTTCTTGCATGGAATCGTTACCTTAATATATTGCCTATGTATGTTAAGACGAGTTTAAAATAGAAAGTAGTCTGTCTAGGCTAATAGACACATCCCTCCCCACTTGAGCATCTTGTTTTATCTTGGATGCAAACGTAATGTTCCTTTCGAAGGGTTTAATACATTCGTTTTATTTACGCTATTAATTTGATAGTATTAGCTGATATAAAGACTTCATAGTAATTGTTTTGGTCGTTAGTTTAGTTACATTTTTTAATGTATCTATCTAAAAGCTGGTGTTATACCACTGCAGATCACAGGCATCCCCCTTCCTTTTCCTCAAAATCGAATCACATTGACCATAACATTTTTAAGATTAAATTATTGCCTGTTTCATAGTGATGATAAAACTTAACGTCAAAATAACCCTTTTTGAGCTGTTAAAAGGTTTGTTAGTAACCTGTCCCATACTTGTTTCAAGGTGAGTTTGATACAGTAATTGATTCATCATCTTCCTACATTTATGCAATTTTTCTTCCATTAAACCATTCTCAGACAGTCTTAAACCAAGTAAATACTAAACTTAGTTCCTTGATAAGAATATCTTTTAATTCAACTGCCTATCCGGTGAAGTTCCGGCCATAACTAATGTATGGTATCAATAAGGATGCGTATAAGTGCAAGTTGTTTATCACTATCGAGCCCACTAAGCTGAGCTACGTGTGTAGTGCGAACTGTGCACGCAATGTTTCTATGTCTAACCTGAACAACTTCATTGCGAAGTATAGTCGTAACTACCTAAGTTCTGTTTCAGATACAAATATAAATCTTTTGATATTCAATATAGAAAGAATTTAAGACTCATATATAAAATAGAGACCTTAGGGTTTCTTTAGTATATTTAAGATCTCTGATGATACATGTGTATTTTTTAGTACATTGAGTCAAGTATTAAATATGTCGCTTGCTATATCTACATATATAACCTAACCTATTTATTTACATACATAACCTTTCCATACTTCTTTTATGTTAGTTAAAAGAGAGAAGAAGAAATTGGCAAGCTACATAAAAGTTAAAGTACACGAAAAATCTTCCCTTTATGAACAATTTCCCTATATTATACTCTGTGTTTTGAACTCAGCTGTAAAACACAGGTCATTCTATCAAAAGTTCAGTGAGTAAAACTATTTAGTTGACCTTGTTCTAACACTATATAGCAATCACTATAGTATAGCAATAGGTCGTAGATACAATATTGTCGACCTATCCCCACCTTACGTAATTGAAGTAATAATTGTTGCTACAGCACTACATCATTGTCAGGTGCTACGAACCTTTGTATGTAAACTACAGATTATTTCATGAGATTTGTCATGAATGCTGTAGTGTTTTTTTATAGAAAAGTTTTCTTTATTGTTTCATTCACATAACACTTTTGCTGCAATAAAAATATACCAAAAAGCAATGTAGGAAAATTCTATTGTTTTAAAATTAACATCCGATAATACGGTATTTATAAAAGTATTGTAGTGTGCATAGATTGTAACATAGTGTTATGTTACAATCTAGGTCATTTTTTTTATTTCAATGTATTAATTATACTTTGATTGTAATGTGTTTTGTGCATCAAATAAATAAATAATAAATAAATAAAATGTAGAAAAAAATATGTTAGGTCCAATAAATGATCTTCGATCAGATCCCTAATCTTTTCTCTTATTTTCATATAAAGCTACGTCATGCTTATAAAGTTAACAAAATAATTACCTCCATTTAATAAACTCTTAACTTTAATTTGCAAAGAAAATTCCAACGATTGGCGACGCCTGAATGGCATGCGCCGCACTTCCGGTCATAGTTTTGAGAGCGTTGTCGCACTTGAGATAATATGGCTTATGTCAATATGGAAATCCATAAACTTACGGCCTTTTGGACTTTATGTAAAACGAGGTTATATCTCCATCGAGCGGAACGCATATGACCTTAGGAGACGAAAAGATAATTGCTTGCAATCACTTGTCACCAATCCCAGACGGTTTGACAACTGTCCAGGACAAATTAGGATTTAAAAAGAATTGTTTGTCTTGTGTTACAGTTTATGAGAATTTTAATGGCAGACATGACTGATGTAAATCAAATCAATTGATTCAGCACATGTAGACGTATCAATCATTTTCGGTTGTACAAATTAATTTTACAACTTTTGATTAACTTTACGACAGTTTTTGCGCTCTTCTAATTGAGTAACTTTAATTTCTTGATTTCATTTGAAGTTGAGGATCATAATTATCGTTTTAATGTAATGTACATTGTTCTTAATTCGGTATAATTACGAAATACCGTCACATGCCAACCCTTATTGCTTCCTACATAACCGACTAGCCATGAAAGTGCATGCGCGTTTATTTTCCTTTGACGTAACACTGTCAAGCAAGACGTTTGCTTAAGGGCTTGCAAAGTACACAGATAATGACAAACATGGAGTGTCCATATTTCTCTTTTCTTTTGTGTATTTGCTTCTACTCGGTCACGGCAGACCTGTGGTTAACGTAGGTCAAGAGCGATTCCAATCTTAATCCTATTTGTTATTTATTTAGTTTTTCGTTTAATGGTTGGGTATTTTAGTAGATGAAGTCATAGGCTAGTTACGCTTAATCACTTTGTCTATAATCAAACTACGTAATTTTGTTGATTGCTGCATTATTTTTTGTTAAACATCCGTATGGATTCCGCTTTAGTTCAACGAGTAGATAATGGGTTTGTTTTTTGATATACCTACTTGCTTTGCGTAGCAACTGTATTAGCGCACAATAAGAATTTGAAACATTCGCTGGCACTTGATTTTTAGCTTGTGATATATTGGTTTTTATGATAGAATAATAACATTGCAAAAGCTACGACACTGGTCAATATTTTTGAACTATCGTGATAAGACAAACAAGGAACTTCCAATGAAATAGGAGCTTTTAAGTATACAGACGATCGTTATTAACAAGATTGGACTTCTTTGTTACGAAAATTAACGTAATTGTCTTTCAAGCTTTCCGCGTCTTGTGTGGTATGTTCTCAATGCCTTTCTTTGCCACCAAACCGCAACTGTACAGCAACTTAATTTAAACAGAACGAAGAACAAAGAAAACGTATCAATTAAACAAATACAGGAAATGAACATTCGCTTACGAAGTTAATTATGAAGTTGGGCGATCAAAAAAAAGATTGTCACGTGCGAAGGAGGTACACATTAACATAGCCTCGTTTTTTCGTCCCAGATTCGTGACACATCGTGTGTGAGCCCCGTGGTAAATAATAAATCTTTCTAATAAATAAAACAAGGGAACGTGAGCGAGATAATGCGCGTACGCCCGCCATTGTGGACGCCGACGGAGATCGTTAAACGAAGGTGAAAATATTTTGTGCCTTTTTTAGAGATCAACTGGGAGTTGTGGTGGAAGGTTTCGTTTGTACAATATGGCATGGCTTGGCGTTACGCTTGCTTGACGTAATTGCTTGATGGTCTATGAACACGCGTGGAGAGGGCGGCGCTTTACGTTCGCGTCAAGCTTGAGAAGCTTTGGACTGTAATTTTCAGCTCAATTAGCTTGTTATCGATAGTCTGATATGTACTTTGTAGGAATGAATATTTATCGGACTGTGTGATAGTAAACGTATTTATTTAGTGCCTGATAAATGAAACTTTCAGGATATTTGTCAGCTGCTGTCATAAATGGAGACTATTTTCAAGTCTTAAAATTATGCTTTTATACACGTATAATATAATTTATAACTTTCTGTAAGATTATAAACTTATATACCTGCTAGATAACATAAAAAGCCAAAAATCACGGAACCCAGTAATCTTACTAATCAAGTGTCACAAACAATTTTTTGCCGAAAAAAATGTGACCGAGCGCGATACACTATGTGGTAGGTCACCCTCATTGAGCTGTCGTTGTTAATGTGTAAATATGTGTTTCCCATTGACACGGCCGCGACACCGACGGACACAATGACCCGGAGTGTCACCCTTTGCCCGCGAAGATGAGAAACAAACTTATAATCACTTTCATTCTATACCTCATTTTAAAAGACGTGAAAGTTCTAGATATTTTATGAAAAAAGTTATGTCATTGGTAAGCAAGGCACTAACTATTCGATAATCCGATGAAATTGTAAGGGTGCAATGAAGATGTTAAGGTGCCACCCCCTGCCGCGCCGCTCCACTGCCTGCTACGCTCCTTTACTCTTTTGACATAAACGTCAAGATCAAAGTACAACTGATGTACTTAAAAGACTACCTTAATTGTCAGTTATTTAACAGCGTAATAAGCACCAAATTACACCCATATTTGGCGCCACAATTATCTATTTACGACTTGTAATTAACGGCATTATGGCCGCAGTATACCAATACTTACCGAACAACTAATTTCTGGCCTTATTTACTGTTATCGTTTAACAATAAGGCGATGCTTTCATTTCTTTCGTCTCCAAATCTAACACCCGCGGTTTTTTGACGGCTTATAACGTCGTCGTCACAACACATTAAACAAATATGGCGGGAGCCGTTTGACAGTTCGCTTTGAGATCAGTAGCGGGACGTGTTACACTACACAAACAAACATACACACATATCGATTAACACATTCGATTTTGAACTTTATGCCAACGCAATAGAGTTCTTGGACTTTTGTTTGGAAGTAAAGGTAATATTGTGTGGTGACTTTTTTATTATTTTTCAGGTCCCATCGCCTTGGTCGTACTAATTTGTCGGAGACCAAGTCACCAATGCAAATATGGCGGGTGTTGTGAATACCTTGTGTAAAGATATGAAATTGTTTCCAGTCCCGACTCATGGGAACATGCGTGATTCGACCTGTGTGTTTGGACAGACGACTGTGACTTAGGAATGTTTAATGAATATTTGCTTAAAACCTTTTTTATGGGTATTAACATGCTACATTACATAATATGAATTGGCGTGTCAACTTACACGTTTATTTGTATTACAATTTGGTTTATCCTAATGCTGATTCTTTTACGTAATGTATTTTTGGGATATTCATTGAGGTAAATTGTTTTAAATAAAATATTTAATTTAAGTGTGTGTAAGATGTGTGTTCAAAGTGTTTACAAATGATTTAAAATTTGGTGTAGTAATTATAGGGAATAATAGAAAAAAAATAAAATAAAAATCGTTGAAATAAATGTAATAATAATTTAATTTCACAAACATAGAAGCTATGTTTGTGCTTCAGTTATAAATAGGTACTATTTGAACTATACAAATAATGATTAAGTTATAAATACACTGGCTCTGTATTTTTACAATAATATAATTAACAGCTCTATTAAAGCTAGTCATATTTCATTGGATTTCTGTAACATATAAATAGTTAACAAAGAGTCAAGTAATACTAAGGAAAGTAGGAATATAATGTACAATTAAAATTATTCGTCTCAGCCTCAAGCTACCATGTCTAATATGGATTAATTAATATCGACAACAGCAGACAAGAACTGTTCTGATACACCGTTTAACGCATTCATATTCCGACTCAACAATTTCATCAACATAGTCCAACTGCTGGAATGAAGTCTAATACTAAAATCTAAATTAAATAATACAAATAATAAAGAAATTGAAACTAAAGTGGAGTTAAGCGAGAAATAAATAAGACCTTGACTAGGATAATCGGGAAATTTAGAATGTTAATCAGCAGACAATAAATAATACATTTTAAATTCGTCACTATTTACAAAAAGGAACTAATTCGTTCTAGACCAAGATGGCAATGTAATGGCAAAGACAGTTGTTTTTTTCTATACATTAATTCGCTATATAACAGCCAAAAGATACAAATAATTCTACTAGAAAGAGTTTTTTTTTTTTCTTGGGGCTAACTATACTGAAGAATACTGCGCTATGCGGTGCAAGCACCAAGATTAAGTAGACAGCCAAATTGACATGGGTTGCAGTTTCTCCTCAAGTCGCGTAACGAAACTCTTGCCTATATCAGCTGGGTTCAAGAAGATTCCGCGTCGTATAGTTTCTGGAACACCTGCGCAAGATACTCCAAGTAGTTCAGGGTGTCCCTGTATAGAAGAATGCCCATGTTGTTCGCAAAGTCCGTGGGGATTTCAGAGTCCGGCAGTTTCTCGATTTTCAGATTGCGGACGTTCATGATGTCCTAGAAAAAAAGAAAAAGTTGATTAGTGACAATTCGGAACAAAACTTTGGGGTTCTTAGTAGCTGGGACAAAATTTAAATGGCTTGTCAGAATACCGTAAAATGATTATCGGATAATGGTTGACTATTATTTAATTTATTAGAATATGTTTTGTGAAATGATTTGCATACTTACATTAAAATAGCATAGCACAGCTCGCACATCATGCATCGTCCTCGTGAGGTTTTCTCTCAGCGTCTCGTCAGATATGATGCCTGCATTCAGCTCTTCTTTGGAGAACGCGTACAAACCAGCCACAATCATCTTCAGCCCTTTGTACATCCCCGGTAGCACTTCATCTATTTTTGGCTGTGAACAATATAAAAATACATTTAGTACACAAGTTTTTTTATAAAAGATTACTTAATGCAATCGCTCGATACAATTTATCAGGATCCACTTGCAACAGTTACAGTAGCTCTTTCAATTGTAAGCGAACTTTACACATTGCCAAATCGTCTTGACTTAGATAAGGACAATCGTAATTGTGATAATCATCCTAAATTCGATTAATTTTTCGATTGTTAGCAGCGCATTACGAAACCATTGTGTTCTCACGTAAGCGATAGTCGGCCGACAACAATGAGTGCCACCGACGATGTCAATTCTTTGAAATCGATTGAAAAACTCATACGGATGCACGTTTTTGGCATCAGCGAATTCGCCGCCCTTCGGTGATTGTTTTCGTTTAGGAAACGTCAATCTGGCAACGTCCGTATTATCAAAAACTAAATGGTTATGTTACATCTCTCAGCAGATCAAACCATTTTGTACTAAATAATGATTATAATCACCACTAAGTTTCAATAAGAACACAGCAATTTGAATAAGGGCCTAAGATTTTCTGAAGACATGACTAGATATGAAAATTCGATGCTTACCATCAACTGGTTCATATATTCATCTGGCATAGTCTGGTATAGGACTTTCTCCTTCGGAAGCCCTTCGTCAGGTAGCCAGGAATAAGTTCTAAGGAACTCTTCAGTCTGCCACGAGGGTAGAAGTGCGTCAAATGATGGATAAGTATGAAGTATCTTCGCCTGAAACAATTAAAACATATCATTAGTAATGAATTTGGCATGATTAAGTAAAATGGAATTACAAGTAGTACTTAGTAACAAATTATCAAGTGTTACAGAACAAGGAGAATAGCAAATAGACGTTTTAGGATAAGACGTAATATCACAATTTTAAAGGATTGCAGTGAATCAACGCTAGTTTAGTGCAGTTTTCTATGAAAGATAGAAATAGATCGAGTTAATACAATAAGTTGATTGACTTTCATGGAAGAGGAAGATTGAGCGGATGATGAGTCCGTGTGGTTTCCTGATGTGATGGTATAAATGCGCTTCGAGAGGGGATCGCTCTGCAGTGGTCATTCGAGTACTGATATCTATAAGATCATTGAGTCTTATTGCATTTTTCGTGCGTTTATGTTCTTGGGGTATGTATTTTTTTCTGATATTAGTATTTCAAATTACAATTCATTGAAATCAAAGAAAATCAGATTTGTAATTAATAACGTTAGCATTTATTTGACTTTAGAATATTAACTTGGTCAATTAGTAGGTACGTATGTTGTTGTTTTAGAAAACAATTATGGATCACGAATAATTACAGTGTACTACATAATTAAAAGTATTCCGTCAATGAGAACAAAGAAAAGTAAATATATGTATGTGTGTATGGAATAATTGAGCAACAAACAAAAATATCAGCTAACGAAGTTGAACACCCACGTAAGGACACGCGTTACCTAGTCGCAAATTGTTCTTAGAAATGACAAACGTTTACTGCCCTCCCGGGAAACAACCACTATAACTCGAGCTCTAACAAAACGCATTTACTTTCAGTTGCTAGGTCAGGTAATACCGGCGCAATAGCCGCTCCTAACTGCGATCTATTTATTTCAAGACACCATCTCTCAATTAGATAATCACAAATAAAGACAACGATTTTATCGTTATTAATAGAATAAGGTACCAGATAATTGTAATAAAACTAATTTACGATTACTAAGCCCATTTACAAACATCTTTGATTCGATCAATTTTCATTCAATTCGATATTCAATGTGCATTAAATACTTGACACTAACGTGCTTATAGTCAATTTATCGGCCAGCGAAGGTCGTACGAAAGATGAGATCGAAACCGGAGGTTTGCGGCCGCCGCCGACGACATTTCACGTAACAAAACCGTTTCGACATTAAAATTTGACACTATGTCCATAGCACACGTGATGGTAACTGACCAAACAAAAACTGCTCCTGTATGACGAGCGTAGAGTCCAAATACCTTTGACGGGACATACAATCGGTGCCTGGATGGGCAGATGTGTCGCGCGGTACTTAAATATCCCTTATAGAAAATATTGTTAGACAACAATACGACTAATTAAAAATGTCCATAGCCCCGACAAAACACCCAAAATATGGTTGTGCAACCGTTTATCGGCGGCGATCAGGAAAGTTTGTCCAAATATTAATTTGCTTCATTGAAATTGAGATACCGCTGATATAAAATTCGCTGATAATACGTGCAATGAAATAAATTTACGATTATTTCTTTGGATATAAACCGAGTTTCGGCGCATGAATGGACTCAAACCGGAGATGTTATCCGCTGCCGAAGTGGTAAGTAATTGGCAGGAAAATTAGAGTTTACAGAGATTACTTTAAAGATTTAAAAATTAAAAATATTTTAACGTTGTATTTTGTGTTGGGGATATGAAATTTGAATTCTACGAATAAAAGTAGTGCAAGAGATTTAACAAAACAAAATAGGATGTGTAAGTAATGATATCGTTCAGAGATGGAATGTGCTATGTAGTCAGTGGCATACTAAATACACAGGTGTGCGTCCGGTCCATCGGACCATATCCAAAACAGTGGAGTTTGCATCCAAACTGATTCAAATCTACTTGATAGCTTATTTAAGTCATGTAATATTTCCATAAGTTTGATGTCATCACTAAGACCGCAATAATTTAATACGAAGCTAATGTGAGTTTTAAACTACATAGGTACATTATGTTATGCAAGTTAAATTTTAAAACTTTACGTTAAGTCCACTTATTTTGTTTATCTTATAAAATATATATTTTTAAACTTTAAGGAATGTTTAATAAAATAATTAACATTTAATACTAACTAGCCATTTCCAAAGTTACAAGGACAACTTGATTTGATTCTTAGGTACCTCGGTAACATGTTTTAGGTTAAGTGTAAGCCAATTTCCGGGTTGCTTTTAAAATATGCAGTGCAATTTTATTTATGTTTCACAATTATTGAGCTTTTAATAATAAAAGAACAAGAAAAAAATTAAACGACATTAGTAAAAATACAATAAGCTTTTGTGTAAATGTCACGGATTCAGCGCTATGCATTTGCCGTGGGTGGGCCATCAACTGAGAAATTTGACGACCTAGCATCCGAATGCCTAGCTCGAAACATCGGAAGCTTATCAAATAAACATGCACCCACACAAGCGCAGACATTGATATATTTACGGCACACGTACGCACCCAACGCCCGCAGACAGCCTGTCGCCCGTGTGAACAACGCTATCGTACTATGTACGTACATATTGTATGTATGTGCTATGTAATTGAATGTTTATATAGCGTCGCTATTGCAAAGATAAGCGAGCAGATGCACACAGTCGCGAGTGTGGCGATGTGCGACATGCCGCGAGCCGATCGCAATCGCCGATCGGGTTACATCGCGAATCCACTATCATTTGTTTATCGTAATTACTTTTAAAAGTTAACGTGCACTTTTTAAGGAAGCGAGTTGAATTCCACTGTCGAAAATGTGATGCGATAATATGACACCGGTGTAGTCAAAAGCACGAGTGTTATGACACATTCACACGGTGGTCGGTGGCGAGTCACACAGTACCGGTAGAGTTCGTTGAATTTGTTATTGCGTTCTTAGTACAACGCGGCCAGTTATTATTTATACGGAATGGGCTTGACGACAGATGTAGCAGTCTGATTTATTTAGGATATCTTGTCTGACATACGTAACTTAGACGTTTATCTTGGTTTAATGGGATGACTAATATTAACAGGTCAAGATCAAAAAAGCGATAGGAACAATAACATATTTTGTTCTTTTTAAATTAGAGCACTAACAAAGCACACATAGACGTCCTTGCCAACTAGCAACAATGGCAGTTCATCGCCACGATTTGCGTCTAAGTCGCAATAAATATGGTACATTAGTAACGAATGACCGACATTAAGGGGAGAGACAGAAAAAATCGTCGGGCAGGTGTGTCGCGCAATACTAATGCGCAATCAGTATTCGAAGCGTACGCGCACCGTCCTGTACCTCGTTCCGGCTACTGTGAGTCGATAATGTCGTTTTACGAGGAGGCAGCGGACAGGACGTCGCCGTCGTTACGACCGTCGAGCCTATTACAATGCCACCATACCTCATACGCGAACATCACACTCGATAACTGGACGCATTCGACATAAACGCTTCCATTGTTCCGCTACCATTGACTGCCCAACTCTCAATAAATCGATTATATTGACAACCATCGCCGAAATGTATACGCGGTAGGTGCGGTTATCGTGTCACCGTCGAGTACGTTGGTAAAGGGTCATCCATAAATGATTCGAGGCGCGACTTCGACATCGCATTATTTCTCGTTGATCGGTCCACCTTACTTCCGATTCGGAAATTATTATATTCCTAGGATTGGAATGATAGAGCCGTCATATGAATCGTTGTATTAACATGCTAAACGTTTGTTTCTAATAATTCGTGAATGTTTTATGAATTCTTGAATGTAGGTTGAATTGTCTGCGATTCTTATGCGACATATTACCATCTGATAAGAAAAGTAGGTGCTTTGTTTTTAATATAACTGGTTTGTAATAAAACTGCATCTCATTTGTAAATGGACTTGTCGGGGCAAAAAAATTACTGAAGCAAGTTTGCGAGTTGGAACAAGCACGTTTAGCTTGGCGAGCAGATGAAATATGGCGTTGATTTTGTGTGATTTGGTCAGTTACATATTATTATTTGATGTAACGTGTGCTGTTTACAAAGCGTTTTATCGACAAGGTTGTCGATACCGACGTGGCGTCACAGAAATGCAGTGCGAAATTATAATTAAAAGGGAGGAAGCGGCCGGCCGGACGTAGAGACGCGAAACGGCGCCCGGCCGATGCAATCTCTCTTCCACGCCTGCGCCCGCGCACTCCACGGTGAGAAAACCGCACTAAAAACGTGCACGCCGTGAATCTTTAATGGGTCAAATTTCGTGTGAAACTTTTTGACAAAAGAACTAAAACATTTGTTTCTAAAATTCGAATGATTTTTAAGCAGAACGATGATATCAGTACACGAAAATCCATTTATTACTTTGCATATAATCTGTTGAAGTTGGCAAGATTTGCCTAATTTATATGGTCTACTCAACTTCCATTTCAACGATCTATATAATAACATACTTTTCACAGACTCTCATTTATAAATCAATAATATCTGCGTAGACGAACGCTAAAGGCATGCGTCGATAGGCTTAAGTTTTATTGGTATTGGTCGACCGCAAGCTCCGTCCGTTCATTTAGAGCGACGCGGCGGGCATATAGATGCGCCCGCGAATACTACGCCACCGCCTCGTGCAAAATCGATGAATGAAAGCAAAGAAAGGCCTTCGGACATCACTTGATATATTATGCTGGATTTTGTAATGTTTCAAAACTTTAGAGTACTTCCTAAGGGACATATAACTGAAAATTTTAATAGTTTTGGAAAGCTAATTTGCGATCGTCATCTTTGATCTCATACTGTCTTGTGTTCGATGTCTCAATGTAGATTTACTTATACGTCCTCTGCCCGGCCTCAAATGTTCTGTAAAATATTACGGAATTGCAAAATTTCCCCCTGTTACAAAATAAGCTTTTAAGGCACTAGTTTTATGTACTTACAAATGAATCCTTGTACTTCGCAGTTGATGAGTAAGCGTTTTTTGCTTGCGCGACGAGTTTCAACGCGACCTCCCTTGCATGATTTTGCGGGATGACTGGTTTTGACTGTAAAACAATGGGAATATTGTAAAATTTTGTTTATAAAATACAACTATTTTTTAATGAAAGTATAAAGCTCATAGCATAAAAATTTAGCACTATTAACTTTATGCCAATTTTATTTATTGATTTTCTGATGACAGACATG
The DNA here is from genome assembly GCA_905146925.1 of Autographa gamma. NCBI lineage: Eukaryota > Metazoa > Arthropoda > Insecta > Lepidoptera > Noctuidae > Autographa > Autographa gamma. The sequence goes on from LR989858.1 coordinate 9,144,949, forward strand.
TACTATTCAGCTTACAGATCAAGTCCTAAACACTTTATCCAGGTAACTGAATGCATAAAATAAAGAGCCTCTTTAAAGCCTGTCTGTTTAAAGTACTACTCAATAGCTGTTTGTATATAAAATTAAAGGTAAAATTTCTGAACTTACTTGAGAGTCATTATAATCGCAGGGGTTAGCCCACAGACTGTTCTCCCCATCCGTATCACGCCGCTCGCGGTCCATGCTGGCCCGTCTTCTGTGAGGCGCCGCCGACGACCTCGGTGACAGCCCGCACACCAACAATAGCAGGCACACCGCCGCGCAGACGTTGACGTATCCTGGGTAAAAGGCACTCGTTAGAAACTGATCAATAAATCTAACCACCAATTTCAATAACTTATCCGTAGATCCTCGCTACGGAAGAAAGAAATTTGACATAAGCGCTATACAAAACTATGTCAAATTCCGATTCGTAGACATCTTTTCGGATATGTTATTGAAATTTGCAGTAAGAGAATTGGTAAAGGAAGTTTGGATTGTTAAGCTATGAATGCAACCTCTTTGCTTTTATTTGCGATGAATTGGTTTTAATTTTCATACTATGTGTAGTACGCACGGTTGAATTTACATAATGTGGCTACTAGTACTACTTTGTATTAATGAAATCAACATCACCATAGTTAATAGAATCATTATCGTACTCTAAGTATTCAATGATATAGGTAAGTAGAGTAGTATCAGCCTGCAAGTTATTCACATTCGTTTCTGAATGAAAGCTCTCGTATTTTTTCAATGCATCTCATTTAATGAAAACGCTCAAGAGCCACTTGTTCCGTATGCGGCACGCGCGATGGTATCGATTATGGTAATCGATGAACATCCGATGAATAAATACATCGCGGCCCAGAGGTGGACAGCCTTTGCTAATTGTCCAGTGAACCTGTGTGAATCACTAATGCGGCACTATTTAACGGTGGCGCGGTAATCGCACTCACATTCTTCAGATCGGTTACTTCATCGAACTAATTTATCGATTTTATTATCGATAACGCCAATGGAATCGTTAACGCACTTTTTCGCATTGTATTTCATTTTCTATGGCAATAATAATTGCACACCTAGGGGGGTGGTGTTGCTAGTATTAACGTAATTGTATATTATGTCACGTTTGATATGTAAATACCTAGTTATTTTGAATTTAACAGAAAAACAAATATTAATTGAAACTAACAACTGTCACCAGCAGAAGGTGTCCGTCGTTGACGTAGAAGTATTTATTGACTTGACATTCGTTTTACTCGTTAAAATTGAATAATATTACCAACGAAGGAAATAATTTGAAGTGTGATTGACATAATTTTTTATTTGAATGTAAAGTTAACACATGATGCACCTGTCTCCATTATACCCAAAAAAATTATTAACTTGGCAGTTATTTGAATAATTGGATATTGTTAGGATGATTTTTTCAAATGCTATAATTTGTAATTGCGCTCATGTTATGAGTCGTAGTGTTATGATGAGCTGTCATGCGAAATGTCATTGCAAGAACATACAGGGCAACAAAGGAGGATGGTTATTAATTTCATGTATGTTTGCTGTGCAAAAAGATAGTGGAGGAAATACGTCATCAATAATTTGGGACAACTCTATTTAAACAATTGATAGTGTGGTCTGTTTCAATGACGATAGTATTATCGCGTCAAAAATACGTGTGATGTCAAATAACGACAGCGGGTTTGCGCTGACGTACAAGTGATAAAACTATTTGCTCATTATTGATAACAAGTTGTCGTTGATTAACAATTGAAATAAATAAAATTAATAAGGTCTTCCATTGTTTCTTTTTTAATAAATCACATCGTGATCTTCGACTTGATGTACCTATTTAATCGAGAAATTATGACTTAATTATTATCTTAAGGAAAACGTAAGATGCACCGACAACTTTGCATTATTACTTACTTTCGTGATTCTTCCTTAATTGGTATTAATTATAAATTCTTTTTTTTCTACTACAACTATTTGAAACATAAGTTGAAGTATTTTTTAAACAAATGTTTTAAATAAATATTCTTAACGAAGGTAACGTAGCGTAAATAACGCAACAATGGAAACAAAACCAAACGCTTATTAAAAATTTCCTGACAATTTGATGATAGCTATACGATTGAACTAAGTTATAAAATCAAAATAAAACAATGAGCTTTACAATAATAATTATGTCGGTACTAATAAATCGAAACAACATTAAAGTTGTATCGAGTCACTGGCATAGAATGTTATTTATTTTTTCAGTGTTTTGACTCAAGGTGTGAATCACAAGTGTAGTGTCTGTCGGTTAGTGACTAACGTAGATAAAGATCTCGCTGTTATTTGCAATAATAATGTAGAAGAATTAGGAGGTGAAATTTAATAGTCAGAACTTTGAACGTTTTCGTGCCGAATTTTTAGCAATGTAGAGTTAATATTACCGTGACCGAAAAATCACAATATTTTTTTATTATAATTCTTGAGCTCATTAGTTACTGGCGCTTAATATCTTAGATCTTAAACAAAGCTATCAATATTCTTAAAGACAGCGGCAAACGGTCAAAAAGGATTTAAATCCAGATTCATCAATACACTCACACAATTAGCACAAACGTGTGCGTGTAATTTTTTTCATCATCTCGTTAGCGCTCTGTGGCGGTTTCGCTCCGAAGGCCGCAGGCACCGCGGACAAATAAAAGAAAATTATAGTTATAGGGCTCAGCCGCTTATTATTTAACTAGGCCCTGTGAACTGATACCGATTACCTCCTCTTACTAAAAAAAGAATGAAATAGTTACGTCTCACAGCAAGAAACATAAATGAATAATTTGCATAAACAAACCCCACTCATTAAGTATGCAATCCGTATAACTAGCCGTGATTTAGTTGTAGGTTATATTGCCCTCTAATTGACACGATAATAATGTTGTACCAATTGGTTACAAAAGGCGACCGCAAAGGTGGAGTCGGGCAATAACGATCATGTCAAAAGGAAGGTCCGACACACACAACACGCGTTAAACACACGATCATAACATTTTATTAGTGCTCCGGTCAAAAGCAACCGCGAGACCGCCGTCAAAAGTTCATGTACAAAAAAACAACAGGTCAGCTCGTAAAACACGTACAGTCACTGTGAGACAAATATTTTCACTGAGTAACCATGAGATGAAGATAAAATATGGAGCTAATTAAATTTTGTTAATCTTGACAGTTGTACAAATGAAAACTTTTTAGTTGAGATGGAAATTAATTTTTTTTATTGCTTTTTTAGATAAATAGGCTCGAAAAGTTACATGTATTTTTAATTAAATGTTAACAGCCACCTTGATTTTGAAAGGGTATCATACTTTACCATAATTAAAACAAATGGATGTTTTTTTTCTAAAGCGGCAAGTAATTGATATCCTCTTTATACCCCAACCACTTATACGTGGAGATATTTGAGATGAACAATGAGACTCGATCGAATTCCTTAGCCCATTGAAGAACTGACCGGGCGACCATAAAAACCGTAGATACCTACACGTAGGTAATACACAGGTTATAAGGGGGCATAAAAAAGTAGGGACCGCGTCGGAGGTCGGACCGACTACCCGAGAAACAAAGACTTCGTTTATTTTTTAACAGCTCGCCCGTTCACAAAAGAAGGCTTCGCGGCACGAAAAACGACCCAAACGAGACCATCTTGTTAACCTTTTTAAAAAGAAATCGCGCGCCCGCTAACTAGAATTTTGACTCGAAAACCGAGAAAAGTTTGCCGGCGTTGTGCGCACCGGACGTCGCAGGCGCCTGCGCAATCATTATGTAAATTCTGATTATTATTGTTATAAATGCGGTAAAAAAATTCGGATGAGAGTAGCGGGCATCATCTTAGCGGCTCGTTACCAAATTCCCGTCAGTATAATTTGACGGGTTATCTTTTACGAATATCTGTGGTGTTTACTGTGAGCGTGGAGCGCAGGCGCAATGGGGTTGCTGCGCTAGATCATTAACGGGATTACTGATACCCGTCCTCGTGACATTAAATAGAAAAAGGCGTCATGTTTTAGCTATAATAGAGGTTTAATTTGAGTCCGTTCATCATTTTGTTAGTAGCCAGCTAACAACCGATGTGCTCGTAAAATTTGACTGCACATAATAAGGGCGATTATCGCTCAGAGAGGCGCGTGGCGGCGCGTATCACACGGTACGCGGTGATACCACTCTTCATTACCTGAAAATCGCTCTAAATGGTAATAGCGTCGCGAAGAAGATCGTTGATCGACCCCGTCTTTGGAATTAACGAAACAAGCGCAAATTTTTCTTGAATTAATTTTAATAAGGTAACAACTGTCATTATGCATTTTTAGTAACTGTTCTTTATCGACCGAACTTAAATGGAATATCTTGTAAGGTATTTACAGCGGTGTAATTTCAGTCCTTATTCGTGAAGAAGCGAGGCTTATATATATTTTTTATATTTATTGTGCTGTAAAAAGAGTTAATTAGGCACGTCTAAGCTAGGATCGACATCTCTCACTAAATGAGTGACAGCTAAACACTGCAATTATGAGTCTCCCGTCTCACTGAAATAACTGTTTATAATTGACGCGGCTGCCTTACTCTGCGTAAATGAACAACGTTTTATGTGAAAATGTTGCTAATGAGAGAGTGGATCGCGGCCCTAATGACGCGGACATAGTTCATGAAATCGAGCTTAGTGCGTGTACTTTGCTTTAATTATTATGACATAGCTTTCTTATGGATAAGCGCTGCGACAATATTAAAAACATTGAAGCATATTGTGGCTACGCATTCTATAACATTGTTTGAGGTGACTGGATATTCATTACAAACTTTGTTATTACTTGTCGCGATATTGTGACGAGCCCTTTAGTGGATAATAAAGGAACTTTCGCAGTAACATAACTAACCTTACCCAACATTGTTTCTAGCTAATATTTATAATACGTAGTTCATTTAATTAACAAAGCATTATTCATGACTTCCGGGAAAATCACAGCAAATATTTAATATTATAATGCAGTTTAATGCATAATGTTTTCCCTGTTGGATCGGTGTTTTATAATAATGGATATTTAATCATGTAAATAGCTCTGCGGTTATGAGCAGTAAGACAATTTACTTGTGCTCTATATTGTATCATTAAGGGATTATTCACCTCAGTTGTTAACTTTTTATGTAGGGCTGGAGGCAAAACATATTTTTTTTATAATTTACTAAAGATAATTTGAAGTCGGGATTTAGACTATACAGCTAGAATATATTATAAATAGCTCAAATTCGTTGGGAGTAAATCCCAAATCTCTAAATGATTTTTACATTTAAGATAAAAATAACAGGATTTAAAATTAAAATTAATGAATGAGCAACATAATTGATGTCTCAATTTAATGTGATTGCATCAATATTGGTAAAAAACTTGACGGCAAATGGGTAAATCAATTAGTGTTTGATACGTATAGATAAACGTCACTGTTAATGGCCAGGATCTTGTTTTTGTGTGAAGTAAGCAAAGACATCACCCATTAAATATAATTTTGATAGTCAAATGTAGTAATAACGATGACGATGGAAACTACATCACTATTACATCATAGGGATATGGTAATGATTGAATAAGTATCGATTGCGTTTTCTAATTATATCGATTTTCCTTATAATCTCATTGATGTATTGTGCATGCGTATGTATATATAAACGCTTTAATGATTTATTGTTATTTTATAATAATTAACAGTTACTACTAATCAACGTTTCCTCTTTGCAATGACTAATTGAATTTATGAATAAAACATTTTAGTACTTAAATGTTTTAGGACATTTTTGATAAAGTTGACCTTTGAACTTTTTAAAACATGAATCAAATACGAATTTAACGGTAAATACTTATGAATGAACTGTATGCATGAGTAAGTCATTATGGTCTCAAGCATAACAATCTAGTTCCGGACGGATTTACCCAGTTCTCGTAAATGCACTAAGATTTATTAGAAGTCATCAACATTATATAAATAGAACAACACGTACAATGTTAAGAACCTTTCCTACGATGCAATTAGCTGACGCTTAATGAACACTCTTTGTATTACCTTTTAATTTAAGTAATGAAGGTTTATACAAGAACCGTTATTAAGACTTTTTCAACTCGTTACCTTGTCGCATATGCATACAAAAGCTACGAAAGAAAACAATCCTATCACAAAAAGAGAAGATAAATGTTCCCTGCAAGTAATCTAATAGGCATACGTTTTTATTGCACGACACTTAAATCATTTCTTGGCCCTATATAGAGAGCGACCAAGCGATAGTACTAATTACGAAATAACCCTCTGCGCGCCGCTTGGACGTAACTGTCTGGCTCTTAAAGGATAGAAACATTTAGTCAGATATGTCATTCCGGTAACAGTACGTTACTTTAATTACAGTTTAAGCCTAGTTAGTTAGCTCTGATCTTCGTGTTTAACATTGTAAAGGGAGACTGAGCCAAGTTTTTGCGCGTAATGAAATTGTAATCTCGATTACCGCGGTGGAGCGAGACAGTACCGACAATGCGACGAGGATGTGAGAATAGGCGTCCGTTTGTACGGACCGGATACTTAGTTTATAAATAAATAGCGCTTACTAACGCTTTGCCTAGCTTTATTATGATAAGGACTATTATCGTTGCGGGACTCTACCTGTTCTATTGTTATTACGCTGCTGCGAGCTTTCATTGTCTTATTGAGTTTACATTAGAAACACTCGCAGAAGCAGCACTTTAACTTGTTGTTTAAGTTTTCTGCAAGTTTTAAAGCTTCTTAACTTTAAAACTTTTTAAGTTCAGTCATTAAAAATTGTATCAATTTCATGTTTTCGCGACGTGATATTTATTAAAATTATTTTGCGTTAGATTAAGTTTATTTTTTATAAGTAATATACTAAAAATATTTAAGTTACTAAAGTTGAACAATCTATTTTTGGCTACGTTCCATTTTATTTATTACAAGTTTGGGATTTTTTAATTCACTAATTGTCATTATGCGACATTAATTAAAGTATGCAAAAATTATGTCATGTGTGTAAAATACTGAAAAAAGTTGATAAAAAATAAAAACAACGCTTACTACTTCTGGCTGCACTCGATCTATAGGGTCGACATTTTTCCACAACATCACTATCACAGTCACTATATTGGCTAATTAATCTAGTCCTAGTACATTGTTCACATGCGGAGGGCCTGTGCAGCAGGTCAGCACAGCCGCTCTCGGGACACACGTCACGCCCGCAACAACTGCTGCTCACTTCCATCTTCAGTCTTACTATAACAGTGCCGGTATTCCTGTACAACGCACACGCTGGTATGCTACTGTGATCCATAACAGACGATCGCAATTGACATCCCCCAAAATGCTACGGTGTCGCACGCGTGGTGTCGTGTGAGAGACTAAATGAATTTGTGTGAACGCGCGTAAGATAAAGGCTAGTGCTCACCGAGGCACGTGTTCGTGTCGAAGGCAGTGGGGCACGGAAGAACGAATCGCAGGTGGGTTTCTCCTGTGTAGCCAGGCCGCAGCCAATGGTGGGCGGCGGCGCTGGGGGGCGGGCCCCGATCCCACCCAGTTGCAACTACTATTGTATATGCCGAGGGGTCCGTTTGCGCCGCTCCCGGTAAATAAGGGATGACCTTTCTTGTATTCTCATATTTATATACGTCCATACGTGTTGTCGATTTTTAAGTCTTTATTGTGTTAGTATTAAAATACTTTCACCAGGTGAGAATAAATATAGCCATCTTTTAATGATCATTCCAATTATGAAACAACGCGAAGATATTATGAAACCTATTTCGGGATATATTTTTCTCTTAGAAAAATTATAATTAGGTTCTAGGATTCTAATTATATTTATTCTATTCACGTAATGAATATTTTATATTTAGCTCCATAATTTTTAATAAGCCTGTAAACTATTGAACATGAATAAATATATTTTTAAATATACGGCAATTTTTTATTTGACCCTTGGATATCAAAATAAATAATTTACCCAAAACTAACCTGGTAGTTTGAAGTATTATGTTATTCTGACAAATTACCAAAATGATCTTTTGATAAAATTTAATTTAATACATCCGGTCAAACGGAAATCAAAATAGACGTAACATGGAAGATAAGCAATATATTTTTCTAGTTATCTAACAGATTTAAAATAGATTTGATTTGAAAAGTAGAGAACCTATTAAAATCTCTTTAGGTATTCAAATTTATTTTATCGCACAGTATTTACTTAGATACTTACCTACATCAATATTGTAATATTTTGATAATGATAGAGATCAAAAAGGACTTATCGATAATACCTATACAAAATTATCATAATAACTTCAACTGTTATGTTATCCTGTAGGTATTTAAATAAATCTCAAAGATTGCCGTTTATAATGCTAGGTAATGATAAGATATAAACTCTAAACATTCTACATAGAATGAAAATAAATTTAAGATTAAATTTATTTTAAATTTTCAATGAATCAGTGAAAAATCATTATGAAAAACAATATTCGCATTTTTCTCTATTCCTTCTTGAATTAATTTATGAAATATGTCTGTAAGGTTTTAATTACATGGACCAAACACGATAAGCTTTCCGATGAAAAAGAAAACAAAACTATTTATTTTAATTTACAACAAAAAAATGACCGAAATAGAGATTGATTGTAAACTTCGGTTTTTCCAAACTATATCAAAGTTGAAAAACAAACGAATCATTTTGTTTACATTTTATTTTCTCGAGTCAAGGTTAAATTTGATTTGGCACTATTGAAAATTTTCTCCAGTGTTTCACATTGAGTCATGCGGGCCAAGCGTTCTCCTCTCGTTAGTCACTTTTCAGTTGACTCAGTTTTAACCGGATCATGAAACGATCAATGAGAATTTTCTTATTTTTCTTAGAACGATATCATATTTTACGTGATAGCATTTTCAATATTGAATTCACAGCTATTCACGTTTTTCGTTGTGGATATTTAAAAATTAAAAAAAAAACCAATGTCAGTAAGTATACGTTATCTATTTTTCTTTATAACCAGTATATTTTCAGTCAACAATAACGAACATAGTTCAGATATTAAATGTGTCAAATCGAAAGAGTGTACGACTGCCCGGTATAATTTATTGGCATGATATTTTGCACGTCTTTATAAATTAACCGCCAAATGTAATTAACTAATAAATATTTTATTGATACAAGGAGCTTATGGATATAACTAATTTGTACAATCTAATGATGTAGCTATTAGTGATTAGCGGTTACTTTGCCAAATAATTGTTTTAAATTAAGTGTCTTTGTAAAAAGACAAGTAGCGACCGGAACGTTCCACATTTACATTTAAAACACTCATTACCAAAAAGATTATTAGGAGGCTTAAACATAATTTTAGTTGTTCTTTAAGCCTCTATAATGACAGTCGTTTACTATAATCCTTTAAATGAATGCGCTTGGAAATTCATGACCTTAACATAAAATGTAGGTACTCGAAGTAATAGAACATAGGAATAGTACGATTACTGGAATAATGTATGACGGTATGCACATCTTTTAATTATATTCTGTAATACCCATTCAATCCCAACTCATAAAGTAGTGAGTCATAAGTTCGTTACTCCATACACATGTGCTCAGTCGTCAACTATGAATGGAGCCACGCAAATTCGGTTGTATGATGACCGGATATGGGGCAAAGTTCCGTGTAAGTGTAACACCTGCGGTAATTCAGCGCGGACTTTCCGGTTGATACGACAGCAATCTATTTCGTTGGCATACTTGAGATAAGAGCGCGTCGTGCAGTCTAGCAAGTTGGCTTCTCGTTATTGTATCAACTGATTTCGCGAATTGTCGCCGCTGAATTCCCGAGTCGATAAGATAATTTTCGTGCGTGAATTCAATCAGGTTTTATGTTAGTATCATTTAAAGACTCATATTTGTTAGTACTGACAAATGTCAATTAGTTTTTGGTGATTAATTTTCTTTATGATGATGCCATAACAAATGATTCTCATTATTTTGTAGAATATGTTTGCTGTTCTTTATAACCTCATTGAAATCGCCGTAGGTGACCGAATAACCTATTTAATTTAAACGAGCTAATTTCCTCAATAATCTCATCTACCGTAATGAGAATAGTATTAGTAAGCAATTCCTGTGTATGCAGGCAATTTCAAGTTCAATTCGGTGACATATTGATTGATAAACAACTTGCACCAAAAACACCAAAACATTTTGAATATCAATTGCATTTTGAAGAAATTTTGTATTATAAATGAGGAAAATTTACATTCATACAATTATGTTCTAGGAAAGTTATAGTCACTTTTATCTATGAGATTCAGTTAAATACATCGGAAACATAAGTCATAAGAACACTCCATCACATAATATGAAGATAATGTTATAATCAATCAAGCGAGTACGTTGACTCATGCACATATATATAATTGTTCAATTACACGTATTAGGTATGCCATTGACATAACGATTTACATAAATAATTTATCATTACTACGATCAAGGAAAATTTACTATGGAAAGCTATGTTAATTGTAAGAACTTTTACTACTAGGTTTTTGTACTCTGATGTCAGTTATTGACTCATTGACTGAAGTTTCATTCATAAAATGAATAAGGCGCAAAACACTTAGACAACCAGCCTTCGTAGAAATAATCCGTATATGGTAAATCGGTGAAGTAAAACATCGTGAAAAACCTAGATTCCAAAATTTGGGATCTGAAATCGCCAATCCGTAGTGAGCAAGCGTTTTGATCAATGCTCGTGCCTTCTCTGTACGGAAAGAGGCCTGTGCCCAGTAGTAGGACGTTTATAGGCTGGACTAATAAATTAATATTATTATATGGTAAATGTTTTCAGACAAACATAATATGTGAAACTATTTGCTTAATTGAAGGTATGCGATTGATTAAAAAAAAAAAACACTAGTGTGCCACAGCACACACACAAGCAGATGCTTATTTTCAGGTATAACCATTAGTCCGTAATTTAAAAGGCTAGGTGTGTGAGAGATCATATTTGTAAGGGATAGAAATTCGAAATCATAAATTACTCCAAGTCGATTCACTCAAAATTTCATGCTTAGCATAAAAAGCCCACAACGAATATGGAATGAAAGAGAAAAAAATATTCAGTATACACAAGAAAGAAGTACGCCGATAAAGGATAAAATATAATTGGGTGTATGAACGAAGAAAGATATCAATGTTTTCACATTGATAGAAACAGACCGGACATCCGATTGATACAGTTACTGGCTAACACCTTACTTCGAGTTATTTTGAGATAATAACAGGAATCAGTCTATTACGGAACCTTATTTAACGCCGACACAGTGAGCTTGTCACGTAGGCCATATTGTGTTATGTAATATCGATATATTGCAGTCCGGGAAAAGGAAAATACAGGGTTTTTAAAAGGTATATCTTTTACGAAGAGTTTTATCAACATTTTGGGCTAAAGATAGCTCATGATGAAAGGTCTGTCTTATTTACTGTTAGCAATGAATAGTTGAGAAGATGAATAAGGTGTGTTACTTGGAAAATATGTCTGGTTACTTATTTCACAGGCACATTGAACAAGTACCAAATATTAGTGAAGCACAACAAGTTAATGAGGTTGAAAATCAGATTTTTAAATTAAATAATGTTTTTCAAGTATTATTTATCACATGCTTGTCGTGGTCTTAAATTATCTTCTCATTAGTTATTTAATAATTCATTATTTACTGCTAATTACGTACGAGTAGTACGACAGTAACAAAAACCTATAGCATTCAATATTAAATTTTCACACACTTTAGTTTATTTAAATGGTAGTCCTTTTAAGAGACTAATGTGATTGGTTAATTACTCAATTTGTGTCTTAGAATAATGTTAAACGTCGTTCCAAAATACCCAATTGTTTAGAACAATCGACTGTTCTTGCAAAAGCAAAGGATAATTGTTACCTGCTGTGACATAATTTTATGCAAGATAATAATAAAAGACGTCCCTTATGAAGTGACTAACGTTCATCTATTATTTTAGGCACGCTTTAAAATAATATGTCTCTTTTTAAGTTTATGATCCCTAAACAAAAAAGTTCACAAATAAAAAGAGAAGTAAAGATTTAAAGGTTATTTGTATTTTAAGACTTCTGTTCGTCTTACGGCTAAACATTTTTGGTGACATCTTTATCCTAATTTGCAAGATATTTTATTTAGACATGTCATTACGGATTTTGGTCCCTAAAATATATACCCATTTAAAGATCGGTAAAATTTAAACGAGTACAGCGCAAAAATCTTCTTCTTTGCATTCCAGAAATATAAGTCCATAAAAGGCCCATTAAAATTTCGCAAACTGTTTATTGCCTTGTAAAATAGCCGACTTCTGTACAAGGACGAGCCTTTGTCCCGTTGCCGAATCATTTTGTTTTACCGTTAACGAAGTAATAGAGACAATAACTCAAGCAACTTTCACTACGTTATATATGACGCAATAAATAGCTTTGTCCACGAAGGCCCATTTTAAAAGGTGCCATCTGAGAGTTTTGTTTTCATTTTAACGGTAGTAGATTTTGGCCCGCTCTGAGGAGGTCCTAAAGTGACAAAAACAAGTGTGCGACTGCCTTAAAATTTCACAATTGTGACATTGTTTGGCGTGCACCGGCGGCTCTATAAAGACGCGCGCACAATGAGCGCAGTTCGTACGCAACACAATTAAACTTGCAACAGAGGAACGCCGTGAAATTTCGTTTAGAAACGGTGTGAATAGACGTATCATGGGATGTTTGTGTTTGATAAATAGTGCGTTAACAATACACAGGGGGCGTTTTATTATCCGGTCCGAGTGCGTCGGAAAAAACTAGAACGCTGGTTAAGATGTCAAACTTGTTACGACATGCGGAGATAGATGTCATGGTTAAGGTTGAGTGGCGATTTCAAGGTTCTCAGACACGCCAACTTACAATGAGCAAAAGTAGAGTCACGATTCTAACGCATTGATTTCGAAAGCCGATATGACAGCTTCCTAATTTCGACAACTTAATCGTTATGAAATTCTTCTTTGGGAAATTCATAGACTCATTATCACATATTTACCCAAAGTGGTGTAACATTAACCGTAATTGTGTATTTTGACCCGGATTGAGGAACTGAGTTAATTGGGATAGAGCTCACATTGTGTGCAAGATTCATTCACCTTGCATTACAACTCGTAGTACGCACGTAACATATTCAATCTTCATACGATAATTATAACAACCGGATTATCTTGGACTTTAATCTTTATTCATAATCTTGTAAATATTTACACCTCTTTTTTCTACCTGTTTTTTTTTTTATTTGATATAATTACCTTTTACCTTACTGTGCTCTATCGCCGAATTTTAGAATGAGAAAGTAAATGTATATGCCTATGACTACTTTTTAATTTCAACAAATGATGATTAAAGTAACAAACATAATTATGAAACAATACTGTTCCATTTTTTTTAATCAGCATGCCAATTCGTTTTGGACCGTAGGGATAGAAACTACATACAAAAAAAAAAGTTTTAGAGGACCAGGTAACTACACAATAAGTCGCAATATATTTCGAGGTGAAAATCAATCAGTACCATTTCGGGGTCAAGTAGATGACGCAGCGGCCAGAATCCGCATCTCAGTAGACTATTATAACATAACCTGTTATGTACTACGCTTGTTGTGTCACGTACTACCAGCACTCAACATTACAAATCTATCTGATTGTTGCATCTATAATGCGTGCTCTATACATCGCGTAATTCACATTAAGACCGCTCAAGTAGCAGTGTACAGCGAACTATGCGATGTATTGGTGAAGTGTATGTGTTACGACACTTTTCTTAATAAGTGACGTCAAACGGAGGCTGGGTATTGCTAAATTTAGAGGTCGTGCACAAAACTCTCATTGTATCGTGATATTAGTCATGACTTACTGTAAATCAGGATATAGTTCGGTGTTTCCCTAGTTTGCAAATATTAAGAAACGTCATGGTTTGAAGTAATCGTTATTACGTACTAGTGTACATGGAACTAATAACTATTCAGTCACTGTTTACTTAGCGCGTGCGTACGTATTAAGAATTACGTGTAACTGTGATGTATTAGCTTACTGATAAATTGATTATAAATATTCATTCGAACGACTTGTTGTGTTTGCGGAAAAATATAGAATTGTTACTACCTTCTTTACTGATCTTAGGTTTAGTAATATTGAGATATTGTAATATAGGGAATGTAACTTTTACTTTCTCCTTTTACTTTGAACCATCACTACCTAATCCTGAAAACATTATTTTAATGAGATAAGGTCAATATACTCCTCATCTCATTAGAATTTTATGTATTAACACTTTCGTTCCGTTTCGAAACCTTTTTAGGCTTATTATATGGGACTGACAACCTGATGCCTCGATTTTGTAATCATCTGAGGAAACATTTATTGGTTTTATAATAGATCATCCAGTTTTAAATTTATTCAGTATCAATTTATCATATTACCCATGATAAAGAAACTAAATATAACATGTCTATGTTAGCATAAGTATGATTCAACTTATTTCGTAACACCTATTCAAACAATTGGTTTTTTCATTTGTAATAATGTTAATTTGGAAATCCATAGTATTTTTGTTATGACGAATATTTTTTTACGTAAAATTGACAAAAACTTCTTGGTCAGTGATTTATAAGTTGAATGAATAAGCGTGAGTTAATAATAGCTGTCAAAGTCTATTCTTAGATGGCCTTGAAGTGGCATTCACCTTGTGACACAGAAAACTTTACCATCCGGATACAATATCAAAGAAATTCAAAACAGATTTGTGGTAATTAAACTAGATTTACTACATCGTAAATCATTTTAAAAGAACGTTTAGTGTTAAACGTTAATATATGTAAATTAATTTATATCTAGTCACATATTCGCATTTTGAAAGTTTAAGTCGTTGCAATAGTGTGCTAAAATATGTCGCAAAGATTCATACGTTGTTAATGCAAAGATGAAAAATGAATCTTTGCAAAAGATATTTTTGAGGAATCCATTAAAGGAGAAATCTCACTTGGAGATATCCACGTAGGCATGTACGACACAAACATAAGCGTACAACTATTAAACAAGATATAACAGCATAATTTCGTTTGATTTGACATGCCGAAACAATTTAATCATTATCTCTGTGGGAAAATTAGTCGGGATGTGCACAAGGGAGTTTGGATTCAAAACGTGGGGGTATAAAGTGTTTATTTGAAAGTGGGATGCTGTGATTATAAGTCTTATGGACTAGGGAGAGAAATTGTGGAGGAATTGGCGGTATTCGCCAACGACCGCGGCGTAGCGATGTGGCGAGCCGGTACCGCCGGCCGACTGGGTGGGCACGCCGCGGCGGTTGGCCCTTCTACGCTCTTTTTGTCTTCCATTTTCGAATTTAAAATTTCGAACTGTGCGAAAACAATGTCTGCTCGGATACGTTTAATCTTTGTCCTATGGAGCACGCGATCGATACAGATAAACGCCAAAGCGCCAGTTTATTGCATCAGTCCTTTATTTATATGTCTCTCATACCAGCTTGTGCTAAAAAAGATGGTTCAACGACGTTACTAACTGTATAAACACAGATAATATAATAATTAAAACCTAATTGGCAAGAAAATACAAAGAGAAGGGTGTACAATTAAAACATTACTTTGCCATCGTCAAATTATGTCGTAATTAGCTGCACAATTAAAATCGAAGGTCATTATGGTGGTAAAAACTGGAGTGGGAAGTGATCCTCTTTTTGTTGTTGTTGTAGAGTAGTTACGATGTAGAGGGCGAGCTGTGAGTTAATGTGCCTAATGAGGCTTTTTGTTCAGTAGCAAAGTTTAATTTGAATAAAATGAGTGCTACATAAACCATGTCACTTTATTTTTACCGTTGGGGACAAACAGAGATAGATAGGTATTACTGTCAAATGGAATTTCAGGCAGTAAAAAAATATGATTTGGAACTTCTTAGGTAAAACTTTGTATTCGCAAATGTTTTAGCAGACGGGAATGAATATCTGCCCAATTAGTATAGATGGTCACCTAATTTAGAATATTCTGCCACAAAGGGATTCTACGGTTTAGAGTTTAGTCAATATTGTGAATGAACGACAGAATTAAAATACGCTCGCACAACTTACAATTCACCGTATTTACTCCAACTTATTTACATATTTGTGCATTGAATGAATATTAAAGCTCAAGTAACGTTATTTCTAAAACGCTGTAATTATTTTTAGCAGCCCTTTCATCATTGTTCCTTCTATAGTTAACCTTCTAAAAGAGATTTGAAATAACACCAAAAATATCGTTAAAAACATTTTTTCTTACAAGAATCTTTTTTTTTACGCGTGGTCCTTTAAAGTTTGAATAAAATTGTTCTTTATACATATAGGCCATCAACGGAAAACGCAATGCAAATCACCTAATTTTGAGCCCAACCAACAAACGTACCAAGTTCCGTTTCTTGTTACTATTCGAGGAAATGTGCACTTTATATTAATATTCATAGGAGCAGAATAGTCAATAAGTATGTACGTTACTTTATTGACCATTGTTGTGCTTAGATTCGGAATACAAATAAATTATGTACTTCATAAATAAATTATTTGTAAGAAGATGCCTTTAAAAGTAATTGATGAAGATAGGAATTTAATTTAAGCTTTATTTAAAATGCAAATTAAGTGTCGTTTATTTATGGAACCTAGAACAGTTATTATTTATTAGAAATTATAATTTGTTATAATCTAGCTGTGTGACTTTGATGAAATAATATCTAACTAATGTACATTGAATACATCATTCTGATGATGTACATTACTTTTGCGATTACTACAAAATATACATGTAAAAAATAAATTGGACTTGGATTTTTGAACTCTCAATGAAAGTTCGGAAATTGATTGATAATCAATGAGAGCTGTTTATAAAATTAATTTCATTGTCCAATTGTAAAACTAATATTTCTCGCGAAGCGTGTAAATTGATAGTGTTTTGCAACGTTCTGGATAAATTATAAAAAGATTGCGAGATTTTCGGGAATTGTTTACAAACATTTTTGGTGAGTCTGTTTTATTTACTAATCTATGTTTGTCGGGTGGTCAGGCTGTGTGAAAATACCCATCGGCTGCCGTCGCCTGTCAACATGTGTGGTATACCATTACTGTAACGGTACTTGTACGGGAAAACAACGCAGTCGCACTAAATTGTAACGTTAATCATTTATGTAACACTAATTAGATGTCTTGAAGAATTAGTCCCACACAGAAGATCATTTCAACAAAAAATATCGAATTCTCCAATAAACTTGTTTTTATGAATTCGATAAGCGTTTAAATGGGTATTATTACTCGCGGTTAGTTAAATATACAAATGTATCGGTGAATATGTACAGTTACGGCGGTCTGCTATCCTATGAATACTTATTCAGAGGCAAGGCGACAGCGGAAGCGGAGCGTGAGACCTAGCGGGCTCAAAACTGAACACAATTTTACCCGCTCAATGTTTGTCCACTACAAGAAAAATAAGGCCATATATACAAGAAATAAGTGACCCGCACCAAGTAAACACGCTAAGTGGCACAAGTATTTAAATTAATCTTAATTGATTTTACAATTCCACTTACAGTTTAAAATTTCGCAATTAATTAAAAAATATTTCCGAAAACTGTTCATTAAACTTGTAAGTTGTAAAATAGGATAATAAAACGTGAAAGTACCTGAAAATTCTCTATGTAAACTTCTTTTATTCTTCGCTGAAACCATTCGTTCAACATGATGACAACACAACGATCCCCCCGGCGCACCTAACCAAAGATCCGATGTCCACTGTTTCCAATGACAATTTATAACACATGATATTTTACCATGACCTCACATAAATAAATAATTTCTTCAAAAATAGATTCACGAAAAATATTAAAAAATCAAATTCGAAATTTCACATTTACATAAAGTGATGTGAACGCAATTAAAGTCAGCGTGTTATGTCAAAATAGATTACGGTATGCCATAGACTATCTAGATGGCCGCTAAGCGTTTGAATTAAAAATAAAATCGGACACACAAAGAGGTTGCATTCATTTTGACAGCTATTTATATTTCTTGTCAATCATTTCCATATGTATAAAAAGTTTTGGAATATCTACAAACTTTTTAGTTGTTGAATACCCAAAAAATTGCATAATACTTGGACTTATTCTTGATAGTTATTCCATGGGATCATTATTGCAAGTTTTTTCTCGCATTTGTGGAACAGAGAACTCTTAAAAGGTATAATTTAAACAAACAGTGTTGAGATGATCAATGCTAATGAAAATAATACGAAAAAGGTTCTTACCTTCTGATTACGGCGCCTTCGAAGCTGCACCGCTTAACCTGAAATAAAAACAAAAATCATTTAAAATACTCATGACTACAAACACAGTGCCGCATTTAAAAATCTACAGTCAATTTTATATTTTGAATAATTTTTTGTAGCCTAAACTAATGATTAGTCTGCATTTGACGATAATTTAGTATTTAGGTTCGATGTTTAGGCCTGGGGGCTGCAAGCAATGGTTTTCGTGACCTAGATCTTTTTGAACACACGACTATTATATTTGGAACTCCGTGCAAATTGCCTTCGTCATTCGAATTCCGGGATTTTAGTCCTTATGTGGGTTCAAAATAAGGTCGTAAGTAGTTTGATAATTATGATCGCTAGAGTTCTTATAGTATTGGATGTTAATATCGAAATTACAACCTGTCATATTGCAGACACGATCATGAGGAGCAAGAGAAGGTCATAACAAATAATTGTTACTATGAGCCGAACAGAAAAAGTAAAATAAATAATGTTTTATATTATTGGTCTTGCAAAATATAATAGGTGTTAAATAAACTCTTTGCTTAATCCTTATGTGGTAATTCAATAATACAGGGATATTAATAAATCTATTTGATATTACAAAATTGTGTTATTAAGTTTTCTTTCTTTGGTACTTTGTTTACAGTATCAGAAATAGCATGAATCTTTCATATAGGTATATCAAGATACAGGTTACAGATATTGCAGTACTGTGCAATGTTGACAGAAAATATTTTTTATTAATGACTAATTTAATAAGAATTCGTTATTACTTGTTATTATGCAAATTCAATATGTCAGTCATCTGTTTTCGCTACAGTGGCCATATGCGTTGCAAAATCAATGACACCAAATGGCACAATCGTTATCAGTTAGCCTAATAAAATGTTTACGTCAATACGTGTATTGTTTACTTTAGAAATTGCTATCATATTTGTAATTGATTAAAAATCTCAAATGGACGTCACTAATTTTGCATAATTAAAAGCTCAAGTTACAGTTAAGTTGCTTTTTTGCTCGATATGAATATTGTCCGTAACTTTTTTGTAATGAAATATGATATCTAATTTTTTTAAAGATTTTTTCATCGACTGGTAGATAAGGCGTACTTATGGCCAAATAAAATTAAAAACTTCAGCAAATAAATACCATCAATAGAGGGTTTCAGATTGGTGCATAATATTTACGTCCATGGCAGAAAATAAAGCGTGGTTCCCATTTATCAATTAGGTATTTAAATATGAACATAAAACCAAATGCGTAATCTCAAAATAGCAGGTTGTTTGTTAGATTAGCGTCGCTAAACAATCGATCGTTATGCACATCCTTGTCGCAGTATCCCAACATCATGAACTAGTATGAACCAGGATTTCCGATGACTTAAGTTGATTAAGCAAACAGAGCACAGCGGGCTTTATGCGTAAAGCCGTTTTTTGCGTCTTGTCATTGTTCTTATTAAATTAACGCATTAATCAACAAAAAGTGAGTCGGGTGCCAAGAACCTGCTTACGGATCTTGTCTGGGGAGTCAGTCTGCACGCCCATTTTGCCGTTGTCGCTTCCTATTCCGGCTATTGTTGAGCGTCCTGTCACCAACAGGCATGCGTACACGCACACATTATAAACAACGCTAGAAATTAAAGTAGTATGACGCACACATGCGCGGCTGTGAAGCATCTATTGCACACAAGCGTGTAACCGCGTGTACACGACACGACACGTACAGAGAGGCGTGTGCGTACGGTACACACAGGCGTAAATCATCAATGAACTTGACGTATCGCTCAATGAATGAGGACCTTGAGTGAGGTTGTTTATCGAGGCGCTAGCGTTCGATATCGAGCAATGAACTTCGGAATGAGAATAGCTATTTTGGTTTGTTAATGGGGAAAAATATTCCGCTTACATTTCTTGCATGATCACGGAAGTACACTCATAATTATATTTATTATTAGACGGGAGGAAAGGAAACTACTTTTACCTGCTGCCATTATCCTGGTCATTTACTTTTCTTACTACAAAAATCCACAAATATTCGTTCAAAACTGAGATGAAAATGATGATTAATCACAAGTTAGGAATTGGTGACCACCAATCTGTTAGTATGGTAAAAATGTATGCGCATGAGTCAGAGAAACCACAAACAAGTGACATTAAAGAGATTATGGCACGAGCCGACCGTTTGTCATCGCGTGAACTAACAAATATTATAATTTTCAATACTTGGTGACTGAGAGCTTTACTATTTGGCAACCGTTACTTCTTGTTATTTTCTTTAATACTGCGCAATTCAAAACATGTTTTTCTGCTTATCTCATATCAACAATGATTAATACAAATTGTGCAAAGCTTTTAAGCTTTCTCCCAATTACAAGACAAAAAAACTTGTCATCATAGAAATAATAAAGTATCAATAAGTTCAGAAACTGAAACAAAATAATATTTTTTTTACTAGAACATATGACTATCTACTATCAGCCAACTGTAATAATATTGACTCAATATTGCAATATAATTTAAAACAAATTACTCATTTTAAAAAAGGAATTGAAATAAATTGCAATTCATAAAAATATAACATTTCTACATCTGCATTCCAAACGTATGAATGGCCGGCGCCAATGCCAATTCGAAATTTAAAAAATATTAATTCCACTCACTATCTTATATGAATGTATAATACATACATACCATAGCTATAGTCTATGGAATAATACATCACTAAATAAGGCCGCGTACGCAAGAGCATCGGATATGACGTAAATACGAACAAAATGGTTCCGTGAGTAGAATCCTGTACTTTCGCTGTTTGCACACACACACACACACATACATACGTTCGCATATATACCTCACTGTAAGGACAGTTATCTAAGTTATCACCTTAAATAGTATTGTAAACAGAATAAACGTCTGCCACACCGCTCTGTTTACAAACACTCCTATTGGATTTGACGTCAGAGTTCGTATTTAGGTTTTTAGATAAAACCAAATAATACCAAAAAAGCTCATTGTGTAATCTCGGTGTTTTTTTTTGTGGGCGTATTTATAACATACTATTGGAATTTACAACGGTGTGATAACTTAATTATGAATAAACATTTTAATTTGACAAAAAGATTTTTAGATTCGTTCTTTTATTTTATTTTTTTATTTATTATAATAATTTATGTTCACACACATTTTATGAAAGAATCTCGTATATGTTTGATTGATTGTGTTGAAAGGTGTACTTTTGTAAATTTACTTTTATTTTTTAAGTGTTGTACTAGAAAACTATATGTTGGGGCGTAAACATTAACAGAACAAACTCCAATTGAGACAGAAAATCATAAAAATACAATATAGAAAACTTTCCATTGAACTTGAAAATAATCTTTATAAATAAGCGTAATCTGTAAAATATAGAAACTCGATAAATATTGTCTTGATTTATAAGAAAACCGTAGGTGTTGTGGAAAATATACTAACCTAGAAGACTGGTATAATTGTCACGATTTCCAGTAACGAGTTAAAATAGATATCACCTCCCCTTTGTACTTTTCTTGGTCCAATAGTAGAATTACATGGAACTTCATAGAAGGTCTATTTTGAAAAATGGAAAAGGGACCTTCTGACGTCATCGATTGACATTCAAACGAATGTCAATGATGACGTCAGAAAGCTTAAGCCCACTCTTAAGTTGTTCGAAACTAGGAATTGATTTTAAAAGTTGTGTATGCAGTACATGCTTGCTTATAACACGTATATGTTCTAGTATATAGTACTAACAGAATTTTAAGGTAAGCTACGTTGACCTTAAGATTGTTTGAAAATGATTCGCAAAGTAAACATTGGGAATTTTGCCAGTACAACAAATAATATACACATCCGTATTGCGAAACGAATTTCATAGGCATTACTGGCAAAATCTCATTGATCAATTCGAAATAGTGACGTCACTCACGATCTCACGAACTGGGACACCCGGTGCTTAAAAACCAATGACGCAAATTAGAGCAAAAACTTTCATTCACGGAGCTATTTCATTCAGTTCCGTTCCGTGAAAATAATGATTTCTATCAAATCAATAAAAGGTCAAAAAATTGTTGGATTTTTTAAGAGCCCGTCATCAAATTTGGTCCAGATGACGCATAGATCGTGAGAACTGTCGATATGATGAGGTTTATGGTGTTTCAATGGACCGTCATTCAAATTCTACTGAATTGGGTTTTTAAAATGCTCTATCTCATATACGGGAGTAGGTATGTTCGTCATTGATATAACACATCCATACACTCTCCGGAGAAGTTTCAATCTAAATCACTCCTCATATTAAATAAAGGTTTCTTTTACAATATTAAATTGACAAGCGTAAAATTAAACTTTTGAACAAACCACCGTAAACTCAAAACACAAATAAAATAATCATCATGGTCGCATTTAATTCGATGGTCTATTTAAGCTTAACGGTAACACATTCTACTTTCTCTATCCAAAGAAAACTATGTAAAAGATACGTCATAAATTATATATTCAATTAGATCACGCCCTCGTCTTATTTACTCCTACGTTCGAATAAAACTGTACTTGACATGTACATGAACAAAACCCAATCAACGCCTTACCTTAATTTGTATGAAGGCTAGTAGAACAAGGAGATTGTAAACCTAGGAATGTAATGCAGTTTCTACAATGACTTCTATGTCTGTATTAAGTGGAATAATTAATTTTATATTTATAACCACACTATATTCATTTCATTCATTTTATTTAAAGCCTGTCAATATTTAATTATGTAGTTAAATAAATAAATGTAATTATTTATCAATACAATTTTTTGACATTTAATGGTTGGTCTTAAAGGCGGAAAGCGGAGGACAAGGAGTTGTAACAAATGAATGAAAAGCCTGTCACAAATGATTACGTTGAATAAATAACATTTAAATTTAACCACAAACATCCTATGGTCCTTCCTTTACAAACTCTTGAGGATATGAAATGTAGGTGTAAATAAAATTATCCATTTTTTCATAAAACTTATACCAGGTCTTTCAATTAACCGCTTGTTCAAAACTATTGTGTAAAATATATGCAATATGGCTGTCTGTATTTATTTAGCCGATAACACAGTAAATGCTTTTCTAATGATATCATTAGTAAGTCAATGAGAACCTGTGCCAATGGCATATTCAGATCAGATCAAGTCTGAGTCACGTGCGATGTAACAATTATTTGTTTTTGTATGTTTGTTCGGGTAGTCGGCCGCATGAAGGTCACTTTCACCTAGTGATTCACGCTACGTTATGTTATGCGAAGCGTTATGAAACTATGTTGGAATCTCCACGTGGTGTTACGCATGCATTCGGATATACTTGAGATGTTTTAGCAGTTAATCCGTTGCATTTGGTCAACCCTAATTACATGGTACGTCCAAAAAAGGATCATAGTTCCAAACCACTCCGTATGGACGTAAAAGAACCCATAGAAGATTATATTATTTTAAAGTTAATTCTTTGAAAAAATACGATTCTCTTTAATCTAAAATATATAATTCTAAAAACTCATAAAACGATTCAACGGCAAAACACAATCATAAACGAGGAGGAAAATGTGACCCGGAAGAAAATTCCTTTCAGTGGAACTAAAAGCAAAAATCTGTTAACAAGTTCAGTTTGCTTCATATCCTGTTAAGTAAACTACCTTTAGGTTAAAAGTAAAAACCACAAACCGAGCTCTGAAAAGAACGCATTTAAAAAACTTAATTGCGTCAACTTAGTGGTAAAAGTAAGTTTCCTTGACTTGCTTTCTCATTCCAAAAAGTTCTCGAAGGTTTTTTCGAAGGACACTTCTTGAAAGTTACAAGGAAAACCGACAATATTGTCAAAATGACAAAAGAAAGCTTAATGATTCCTTCAAATAATAATATTGAAAAATTTGTGGATCTGCAAATATTATCATTTCAAACTCAGGGTCTAACAATAAGGTTACAATGAGTTGGTCTGAAAATATTTTTATGAAATGTGTTATGGGATTCCCTGCTCTGACTAAGTTTGGACAATCTTTGCCCTAAGATGGTGCAGCCGGTCATGTCGACATTGACGCAGCCTCCGATGATTCAGGATCGGTGAAATGCCTTTTACTTGTTGCATGTTTGACTAATGATGCTTAGAAAGTTGGACTTTGAAACCTTTAATTTTAAGGTGACCCAGTCCGTCTTTCTATATCCAGATAATTTCCGTTCAAAGTTCAATTGATGGGAATTGTTGATTTCACGAATTATTCTATTATTAGCGCAATTATTTCTGATATTTTTGTTCCCATTCTTCTGATTGTATCGAAAGCCAAATACTTTGCTTGAAAGTTTCCATTTAATTTTCGTTGGATTTTTTGCATGTCTTTCATGGTCATATTTTTTTCTCATTTGTCAACTATGTGTAATAAACAAATAGTAACAAAATAACTGAAAATGGATGAAAATCAGCAGAATTAGAGTACTTACAAAATAGAATACTTAAAATATACAGAAGTAACAATTTTCTTTCATTTTGCTCCGTTAACCATTAGTGTTTTTCGGATGTTCACTTTTCTAAATATTAAATAAAATTATTACCTCAATTTACATAAATAATTTTAATTACAGTAGTATTTATAGAAGAAAATTTCCTCAAAGGAAAACGTGTAATTTTCAGATAATGACTAATAATACTAGAAACAATGCAGTGAATCTTTGAATAAATTTTCAAATGCATAATACCCATGACTCTAACTAAACTTTGATCTCACGTAGCTATGCAGGGACACACCCTGTATATTGCAATGTCATGCTACAGTTCACCTACAATTAATGACGTATTACCTACGTCACAACCGACTCTAAATATGTCCTTAATAGGAAATGCATATTCTCTGTGGTTTATTAGCACGACCGAAATAGTTTTAAGTTACTCAGTAGACTAGAGTCATCGATTCCTGTTAGCTAGCAGGATATTTATTTTTCGATCTTATCTTTTACGTCACTATTGATAGGAAATTGTGACGTCACTATTCCTGATTTCTACGCCGATTATTTTTTGGCAGCATTTTTCTTTTTCCTTTTTTTTATTAATTATAGGACTTCGTGAAAACAATTGAAATGGTGTTTTATTATGTGCCTGATTGCATATACACAGAAAGAAGTATATAAAACATACGTGTTCGTTAACAAGTCTCATGTTGGCATAGTTAGTCACAAATTACATAAATATTTGTCACCTATGTGCGGAATGACTTCATCTTTCATGATTGTTCATTTGCATATTTCAAGTGCCTTGAAATGTAATTGTTTTTTTTTTTTAATTACACCAGTATGTTAGGGCATACAGATTTGTTGTAATAACTCAATGAGTGTATGTTACACATATTAAACATAGATTTTTTTAAACTACTTTTTATTTGAAAATGTACTATTACTAAAAACAGCCAAAATTGCACCGGAAATAAGTAAAAACTATCTGTTTTGTTTGCAGTGCAGTCGGGTTGTAAATAATAAAAGGGAAAAGTAAATTATTTTCTAGATCATTTGGCATAAATTGAAAGACAGTGAGAGAAAAAACAGACAAGTCAAAACCACTAGCAATATTTTGCCAGTGGTTTTGACTTGTCTATTTTTTCTCTCATCTACCATCTACGTAAAATAATTACCACGAAAGTCACTGTACTCATATACTTTTGATGTATCGAGTTTGTAAATATTAGGTGACTATCGTTATCACGCCACATAACGTTATCTAACACTACTTATGTTTTCCTAGTCTTAACGATTAGACCATCGCTTTTTCCGCGAGTGACAGGATATGACTTGAGTTTATCAACACAGAAAATTCACACTGACTTTATCTAGAAATACAAAGGATTTTGATCCCATTATTGTGAGACCAAATTTGTTATTTTAATTTAAGAACTGTATTATGGATTTGATGGATTGTAAGTTACAGACCCGGGATGAAAGAAAGAGAGAAGTGAGAGATTATTAACCAAGGCTTTCCTTAAAAATAAAGTGAGTTTAGAAAGAAGAATTGTTTAGGAACAAATCTCTATATGTATACAGAAATAATGTGAAATGACCTACACATTATTTGTTACCTATTAGTAAGGCAGGTTAGATCCGTAACCCGAATCTTATCCTTGGATATTTGCGTAAACCTAATAAACCACTATGTGATCATTGGATATTACGATACCAAACAAAATCTTTGGACTGTTATTCATTCTTATACCAGTCATTAAAATGAATTTGCAGATAATAAAATAATCGTAAAACGCAGCTAATGTATTATTGAATCACACAATAAACCATATATTTTCCCTAAACAAACGGCTACATTCATAAACATCTTTACCTCGACAAGCACACAAAAAACTGCTCGAAATACCATCCTTATTTAAATATCCGAATGCAATATTTATTACCTAATATCCTTAATATTCAAATATTCTGTAACAGTAGTAATGCCAAAATATCGTGTTACTCGATCGTTTGTTTCGTTCATTCACGAGAGATGAATGAATGAGTCATGTCGTCTGCGTCACTTGGTTTGGACTTTGTACCTTGGAACTATGTAGTAGTGTTTCATTGAAGGCAAATTCTTTATTTAAGGTCAAGTTAAGATTGCTGGCTGGTTTGCTATGCTTAGAAAGTGTTTTCTATAATGAGCTCGCAATGCAAAAGTTTGAATTTCGAACCCAAAATTATTAAAAAAAAAAGCAATAATTTACAGTTATAAAACGTGGAAACGGTGGAAGTTATTTTTTGTTTTCTTTTTTTTGTATTAATATTGTAGCCTCTTTGAATGAACATTCATGATGATCTTGAATGAAAAAAGATACGTACCTTAAGTATTGAAAAAGGTATGTACCATATGTAAGTCAATTAGCTATGTGGCCAAAATTATAAAATAGGATAGCCTATACCGGATAGTGGGATGACGTAGGTAACCTTTAAATAACGATTGATAGGAAAAAGGAAAATGATGACCCCATTACACTAAGGTCAAATTATTTTTGTCTCCATAGAAGGAAAAAGTAAGCAGGAATTTAAGGAATCATGGATGACTGCAATTTAACGTCATATCCTAGTAAATTATTTTGTTTATTGTTTTGTACATGTCCCCTTTTTCTTAGTTAAAAGTAAAAACAATTAATGGAATATTAATTATGATCAAATAAAGGTAGACTTGATAAGAAAGTTTAGTTGTTCATTCAATATCACACTAGTGTTTGAAATGTTAGCTGGAAGTAAACAAAAGTACAAATAATAATAATACATAAGTAAGTACATGCCCTGCGTTTATAAATTGTTTGGTCCATGAAAATTCTGACAACTGGACTTACAAACGTAAACTGTACTACCCAGTATAGTTGTAACGATATTGTAAATTTTGTCTAAATGAGTAAATGTATTCTGTTGAATCTAATAAATGTAAAAAAAAAAAAAAATATTCTTCAAAAATTGAACTTTTACAGTTAATCTTACGCAGGGACCTTCTTTTAAGTAATAATATACTTGTGCTAGAAGGACCCGCTCTTCAATTACAATGGTAAAACCCGAAAGACTTATAAAAGATATGAATTAGGTAAGTAAGTTTTAATTTAATAAGGTCTTACTCCAAAAGGCTGAAGTAGGAAATCTATTTACGAAACATAACTATGTTTTGTTTTAATTTAAAAATAATTCGTTGCTTCTGATTTATATCTACACAAAATCAGAAGCATCCTGTTTGATCTAGTGAAGGTACTCTGGGAAAACCTGCATCACACACACACACACACACACACACACAGACGGACGGAGCCTAAATAACAGAGATTGTAATCGTCACGGTTGTTAGCTAGCCAGAGCATGATGACGTATTATGACTAACAATACTACTTTGTGCGGATTTCAAGTGATTTCATAGGGATTTCCTGGTGATTTCATTGATTATACAGTTTTTTATGTCACTTTTACTTTCAATGTAACTAAGTAAAATTTCCGTTCAGCCCTTATTGTAAGTCTTTGAAACAGGCTTTCCTTAGTGTAATTTTCCTGCGACGTAAACATATTTATCAGAGCTTTATTAATCTGTGTGAATAAAAAAATAATATTTAATTCCCATGTCTTTTTTATCGGTCATCAAAATATAAGTTTGCTTTTATATTTTAGGATGAATTAACAAATTTTTGGCATTGACTATAAACAATTAAGTTTTTGCAATTACCTAAGACTTACTTCAGTAATTCGTAAAAATTAGCGACCTTGTTATAATGTAAGGTAAATATGCAAAAACCAAGAAAAATCTTCATTTAATTAATCCTAGATACTGTACAAATAAATGATTACTTAATACTGTAATCGCGTAATAAACGCCCCTGTCATAACAGTTTTCCTCAACAATTACTCAAAGAGATATAAATAAGTCATTTTGACACGTGTACATTAAATCATCTTTATTTCCTTAAGAAGTCTCCACATTTACTATCAATACATACTAATAAACTTTTACTCTTATTTTTCCTAAGTAAGGTAACTCTCATAACTTTTCTGTTTTGTTCTTCCATTAATCTCTTTTTCTCAATGAAATCTACTCGCGCATTTTTCAATCCCGCCTTTATTTTTTTCCTTTTATTAATATAATTATTATTCATAGCCTGAAATGTCCCAATGCTGGGCAAGGGCCTGCCCACTCTCCCTCCATTTATCTCTCTCAAGAGCTGCGATTGACCAGTTTATTCCTATACCTTAGTTTAAAATGCTATTTTTTTTATTCAATACCACAAATATTATAAAGCAAATCAGGCAACCCGGTCATATACCATGGAACTTATGACTAATTTCCAGCAATTAATTTTTCAGTTGGATCCCATATCACAATTCCATGGACTTTGCTGACCATGTAGGTCAGTCATTACAAATCATACGTCATAGTGATTACAATGATTCCTTTGACTGTAAACATTCCACTTCGTAAAAGTCGGTTAATGAAAAAGGTGCCATGAGTAATTGATTGCATCCGTAATATTTTTCCAGTTGTATGGAAACATTTATTATTTAAAGGCATTTGTGGTAGGGTTTTCCTTACAAATTATGATTTTGATGATGATGCGCAATAAAAAATATTATTTACGGAACTTTCACTTGTTTTATTTTTAAGTTATTTGGTGCACACAAAGTTTTGATTTAATTACTCATAAATTTATGTAACTCTGACGGTAGACCTATATTAACAAAAAATTTAACCCTACTTTAGCAGTCGGGAAATAACAGTTCTATAATAAACTTAAACACATAAATAAGAAATATAAAGGGATAGCGATTTGATATTTTTTTTATAATTATAATAAACAATGATAAGTATTCGTTGCTTGAATTACTACGAACACAATGCTTGTTAAGTGTAAACGCATTATTTAAAAAAAAGTGAAAATTGAAGTATTTTTCCAACTTGTGTTATTTTTAAAAACAAAAAGAAATAAATCCCAAAAGAAGCACAAATAAGCATATAGCTACTTTATTTTATTAACCAGTATTAAAAAAAAAAGCATTTTAAATACAAAAATGTGTTTCAAAAAAAGTGTGTGGAAAAAGACTGTAGAAATGAAAATTCATTCCAATATTTACTGAATAAAATGTACCTTATATGATAAAAACGTATTTTAATTGATAAACCACCAACTGTTACTTGCACTGGCAATAGCTTTCTTTTTTTACAGGGATCAAGAGTCGGGGACCAAAACGGGCACTTTAGATACTCGACCCAAAGGAATAATCGTATGAAAATTGATAAAAAATATACACTTTTCCACAATAATCACGAATGCCAAGAACTATGACGTGCACGAAGGTAAAACAAATGACACACTAGGTTTTTATTTCATTCCCATATGCTATGGAAACTTAGGTGTTCCTGTCATCGCCTTATTACTGATAAGTCGCATTTCCGTCATCATACATCCGTATTTTTTTACTTCAATTATTCAAAAAAGTCTTTACCCATAATGTTGGGAATATTTTTGCTTTACACAAACTATTCCATATACGCTTAAGATGGGAAACCCGTCGAACGTAGAATTCCGTTCGATTTTACTCACGATGTAAATGTAAATGCATATTATATTAATAATGGCTCGTGAATCATGATCGTTGCTCGCCCGACTTGCTCAACAACCGTAAATTAATTGTTCTTTGTAAATTTTCCATATTAACTTTATCCTCTTTATCCACATTATCTTTCCAAACTATTTCTTGGTTTTGTAGCCGAAATTTTGGATTTGACCTAAATTTTTATTGTCTTTGTTTGATTTTTCTTTACGCATATTTTCACGGTTCCGTAAACAAAAGGTATCAGTGGTACTCTATAAACCTACAGCCAAGTATGTACCTACTTTATCACATAGCTAAATATCTTAATTATTCAATAAATTATTAACACAAAGAAAATAACGCAAAAAAAGTATAGCGAGCCTATTAAAAAAAAAGTTCGAAATCCAATAAATAGAGCAACAAAACTTTTATTAACCAACAAAAACAGAGGAGGTTCTCAATTCGATGCGTGTATATTTTTTTTAATATCACTATCAATATCAGCCAGTTCTTGTATTCTATGTTAATCTGTTTATTGCATTAAAATGCACATAGGTAATTAACTATGTTACCAAGTCATCAAGGGAAATAACATTTTCCTTCTCTTATCTAAAGGGTTTTGTAGGCCGGAACAAGATTATGACTTTAATTTAATTCGGAATTTCCATAGCGTCATTGTTCTTAAAAAAAACATTGCGTTCCTTTCTACGCCCTTCAGTATTTTTTTCTCTTGTTTAATTATTATTATTAATTAACATACTTATGACATAACATAAGGAAGGAAAGACATCAAAGTCTTATTAGTTTATTTTTATAACATTCACACGGTTATCCTTATTTATATCTAAAGGACAATGACCTTTACGATACAGCTATTATTAGATAACTCTGTCTGACATATAAATAAATCAAGTTCATTAGGACATTTATTTATAATTAATATTAATCGTTTGAACGGTATTAGATATTCTAAAGGTTGCCATAGTTGACATTTAGTACAAAAAATATATAAAAATGACAAAATAAAACTTACACAAGCAGTGTTGAAGTGACTCGAAATAAAAAAAAACTACATCAATTAAAGTAGAAAAAAAGAAACAAATCAATTTAAAAATCGAACACCCAACATTACAAATAAAAAATCAACCAACATTACAAATAAAAATAAAATTATGTAACGCAACCGCATAATCAGACTATTATACTGTGTGACCTTGGCGCGGCGTCGTTACGTCATTACAGCGGCAAGCGGCACGTCATTCCGTGTCGTAGGTGAGCGTCATTTTCCGCGGAAATAAACGTCACAACGACACAAGCGCCGCCAGTGGGAATTTACGGTATTAACAAATTAACCATCTTGATTTAATGGCTGTCATGCTACTGAGAAACTTTGCTGCCATTGATTATGAGAGTGGAATTTTAGGATTTGAGTCATGGTAATTCTTAAAATTCATTGCGATGTACCCATGGGTTACTGGATAATGTAACAGGATGCGATAAAGGGCACCTACCTCCCTACGTTATGCTCTACCTACATTGCACTAAATATTTTCAATCAAATTAAATGAAAAATATGTAATTGCAGATTTTTATTATTTTTACGCAGTTTTTTTTTTAATTCCAAGACTGTATTATTTATTTATATTATTTAAATTTTCGTATTTATACTAAAGCAATAAAATGTGCGATCAAAATAACTGTAGAAACCTTTATATCAGAGAGTATTATTGATAAGATGTTTCAGTGAAATTCTTAATAAGTAATGAATATCCAATCGATTTAAATAAAACATAAGATTCATTTTCAAAAGCTCTTTCTTGTGAGTTGCCGTTTTAAATATATTACTAGCGACATCTAGTAATGACTTTTTCATACTTCACTGAAGTGAGCGCCATCTGTGAGCGAGTAGGATAACTAAATTATGGACATTATTTATTTTAACACTAACTAACATACAATTAGTTATATTCTGAAAATAATATAAAAAATATAAACAGTTATATTACTATTTATGTGTATCTCGTTCACTTAAAAATAATGCGAAACAAACGCCGCTCTGTAGCGACATCTATTGGCGGATAATCAAACTGAGTACATTGAACTTGTTCTTGACCCGGGGTTTTCCAAATGGCAAAGGTTGTTATAATTTTGGCACGGACGTACAGAGTGCGGTAGTTAGCACTCTAGTGAAATAATATGAAGTATGAACATAATTACACTAACAAAATATTCTTGTAGAACAGCGATAGATTTACTGGTAATCGTACTTTAAAAAAAGGATTTTTAGACTGGATTTTATGCGCTGCACTTGGTTAATAGCTGTGGCATATCTACAACTGCAGAGTATATTAATGTATAATTAAAATGTCTTAATTTTTAAATGTAGTTTTAAACCAGGTTACACAATTTTTCGCTATCCGTCTACACTAATTAGTTAGGTAAACGAAGGGATTTCATTAGAATGTATGTAGTTCAATCTTAATGATAAAAAACAAACAATCTCAGTATTCTTCATTATAGACATAGCTGCCTGATCTCACGGGAAACAAAACTAAACTTTAACCCTTTAAGAAATATTTGAAACTCAAAAAGCTCTACTTTTTATTTAAAGCCTATACCTAAGTCACTGATAGAGCTCAGTTACTTTTAATTTTCTTGCGGACCTAGCACTGATCATCACGCATGCGCTCTGCGTTTATTTAGATAGGTAGGTACTAATACAATGAAACAATCGCGACATTTTCCTTCTCCATTTGTCGGAATTGTCTTAAAATAACTTCTACGTATCGGAATTCTAAAAAATTCAAAGAAATAAGAAACAAGGAGATTGAGTGTTTAGTATCTCTATTATAAAAATAAGTACACCATCCTGTACTTATACGTAGCTTTAGCGGTAGGCGCGATATTAACCGATTTAAATATTTATAATAAAAAAACTAGTTTCTGTAAATGCGTCATAGGTATTTTACATTAATATATGAATATGTTATAATATAAAGGAGTTGATGAACTCCAATCTGACCACATCATTTGCATGTAAAGGTAATAATTTAAAAATGAATAGTATTTGTAGATTTTGTTTATTCTACCTTTATAGGAAGTTTCATACGTTTAGAAGAAGCAGGTATCTGCTTGTGCTGCTTAGTCTAAACACGAAATCAAAAATCTCGCTAATAAAAATTTACTTTCGCTTGAAACGTACCATTTTAATAAACTTCATGCTATTTTCTTGCAGCAGTATCGTATCGGAGTTCGGATAATGAAACATAGATTTTCTACCATTATCACGTATAAGTATACGTAGCTGTAAGGACTGCAAAGAGAGAAATTCAGGGCTTAATTTATTCAGAGCAAAAGCAAGAGCTTTCTGTTTTTCGCTATCCTTAAAATTACTTCTAAAAGTTACGTACAACGTAAAAGGTTCGGTCATTTTGGAAATATGCATAAACATACAGACACTTCAAGAAATTCTACATTATAGATGTTCTACTAAAACAATGACCCTGAACATGTTTCCATAGCAACTCGGTACCATCTTAATCTATTCTGACGTCACCATCATCTCGTTATGTCCGTCAATTTGTATGTAAACGCTAACTAGTACATAATTACTAACATTGTTGACTTAAGTTACTCACGCCGTACTTAATTTATGTAGCGTTACTTCAATATTTGGTGCGTGCCGTACGAACAATCTACATAAGAAACCTTCGAACGCTCTTCCTATATTTATATAAGTAAGTATGTTATAACAGCCTCATTCGTTGTGTTGACATTTAAATTGCTGGACACTAATAACCAATTCACATGTATTAGTATAGGCACACAAATTAATGGCGGATGGAAGTTTTTTTTTTTAATAGGCGGTAAAGTACGAGCTTTGTGTCTGGCGGTGAAACTGTTCTTGGGCAATGAAAGTCCTGAAAATCGGACGAAAATAAGTGACCTGGAAAATCTCGGTGTAAGAGCTAAACGATATGCTACGGGTTCGAACCCCGAATGGGATACTA
The DNA here is from genome assembly GCA_905146925.1 of Autographa gamma. Classification (NCBI taxonomy): domain Eukaryota; kingdom Metazoa; phylum Arthropoda; class Insecta; order Lepidoptera; family Noctuidae; genus Autographa; species Autographa gamma. Next base: position 9,179,477 of record LR989858.1, read on the forward strand.
CCTAATGTATATTATGATTTGAATGATTGTGAAACCACCGTGGTACCGTGGTTTGACGGGCCTGTTGGTCTAGTGGTTAGAGACTCTGACTGCTATACATATACACCCGGGACAAATGTTTGTGTGATGAGCACGATCATTTGTTCGGTGTCTGGGTGTATTTTATCTATAATATGTATGTATTTAGAAATATGTAAGTATGTTTATCAGTTGTCTGGTTACCATAACAAACACAAGCTCTGCTTAGCTTGGGATCAGACAACCGTGTGTGAGATGTCCCGGAATATTATTATTATTATTATACCTATAGATGCCTTTCACGTACACTTTAGAAAAGAAAACCCAACTTTATAGATACAGTCTAGATAGAACATACAGACTAATTTTTAAAAGTCGGTTAAAAATACACAACTCGTTAGTTGTTACGTTACGAGCCACTTTTAACTACACGTCGGCCTACACAAAATGATTTCTAATAAACACCTACACTTTGACATCGATACCGTACATTCATACAATTAAATTTAGCGTTCATCTCATCAATATTCAAGAACAATCGATAGCACATTAGTAAAACTTTGTCAAGCCTTATGTTAAAGCAGTAAGGTCCATTTTCGTATATCATAGTTTGGTTGTCCACCGCTGTTTACACTTCAATTCCGTGTGGCTAATAATAAAATATTCGACGCCTACTAGACGACGAAGTACAAAAATAATGGGTGTAAGTCACGAGAACACTATAGTTTAGCACGTGGATGTTGTTTCTATTTCTGTACGAAAACCTAAAATTAACATAGAATCACGATAATTTTAGGTACCGGTAGAAACTACTTATAAGTACACAGACCTACTGACCTGACCGGTTAGTGTTACAGAAGTCAGATATTAAACACGTCATTAGGCAAATTTCAATAAAATACATATAAATATTATAATACTTATGGCAATTAACGCCAGTGATAAGGGAAACGAAAATACTAAATAATAAAAAAAACTTTCGATAATATTCGTTTAATTTCAAAAGCTTTCTTTCAATGCTTAGCACTTGTAAAAACTCTTTGAAATCTTCTCCAAACCAATCCGGCAATCTGGCACTTGGCCTTGGAATCCAATAAAAGATCTTTCATCCATATAGTTTACTTCAAACACGGCTAAATTTGTTTATAAGACAAGTGATGATAGGCCTAATTGCTCTATTTTGGTTTAGCTTTCGATTTCGAATGGACTCACGTCTGAAAAAATCTGAATACATTTTTCTGATCTTGTCTAGACAGTGCTTTTTTATAGGCCAAGCAGCTTGAAGACCTTTTAAAAATGTTCTAATAAAGTGCGATCATATTTTGTTTTAAATCAAATAAGAAATCCTTAAAAAAAGGTGGTCATGAACTATTATTTAAATAAGTCCTGAATACCTAGTAGATAATTCGAACTCGGTAATTTAATACTTTGTAAAAACTTTGTTGTAAGACGGCTGTTACAATTTATATAACTGTTACTGTGAGTAGATAATTCTAGAGCATAAAACTAAAAACGTATTCTGAGTTATGGCACTTGATATGCTGAACTATGAAATAAGTCTAATAGTTTCAGGGCAGTAAACCTAAGATATAGGAGACTACGACTACAACTAGGTTCTTTAAAAATTGGTCACAAATATGTTTCTCAAATAGTTTTACTGAACAGATCATGCACATCTAATTAAGTAATGATACAGTGCACTCTATATACATTTGTAACATCTTTTATACCTGTATTATGCAAATAAATGATTTGATTTGAACTGATTACTGAGAATTGTAACTAACATTTCTGGATCACACAAATTTCATCCTTATGGCATAGCATATCGCTTAGTAAGAAACACGTTCATTATGTAACGCACATATACAAGGAATACCTACGTAGACGGTTGTATGTAAAACAACAACAGGAATTAGCTCTAATAAGGGTTAATTTCGCATGCACCTCTATTAACCTATGTCGTTCATCGAAATACGATTACGGTTGTCAAAATAAAAGACATGATACTTGAGTGATGGCCTTCGTTATATCATATCGCGGTACCGTTATATCAGATATCAAATATCACAGTACCGCCTTTGAGATAATATACAGATAGCATTCAAAACAATACTACAAGCCAAGTTTAGTAAAAAATACAATCTGATAAATGCAATTGTAAAACGTGTAGCCTTGAGTGATAGCAATAAAGTGCGATAAGATATAGATGCTTGAAACTGTAACAAAACAAAAGATTACAGGACGTAATAGTAACATAATATAAAATAATGTTTTATATTCTAAATTGTTTTACCAGTATGTAACTGTTCGAGGAACGACGCTGCAGTTGGTGTGGCCAAATACTGGGCGCAGCGTATTTAGATTTAAATAAATTAGTTTACCATCGACTCGAAAAGAAGAAGACTGTTCGAGACGTCGCCGTCGGTACCACTATAATGAGACTGAAATCGAGCTGGGCAGGCCATTTGGCCAGACGAAGTGACGGCAGGTGGACCAAGGCGTTGACAGAATTGTGGCCAAGGCAAAGTAAAAAAAGCATCGGTCGTCCGGGAGCAAGATGGGTCGACGACATAGTTAAAGTTTCGGGTCGAATCAGGTTGAGGCTGGCACAGGACCGTAGATAATGTCACTACAATGGGGATAGTAGTGGGAGGATAAGGGCTGTGGATGATGACGATGATGATGAACTGTTCCACTGTATGATAAGTGGCCACTAATATACGGGGAAGCGGATCCCTTTTGCTCACCATGGTTTGTCTCCGAGACTTTGCGAATTGCGGGCATAACAGACTGTTACGGAAATGCGTTGTCGTATTTAAAAAGCTGTTTTTTTTTTCTAATAATTATATCCCTATAATTTAATATGCCTAAAAAGCAGATTTTGTATAAGATATTTTACTAAATGTTTTGGGATACGCTTTTGTTGCACAAAGTTATGTATTTCCATACGCAGAAGCGGTATTTACAATTCATCTGTTTATTGAAAACATTAAAATATACTTATCACCAGACCCAGACCTTCAAGTCGGTATGGAATATGGTGGTAGGTGGTATGGTGGTGATGGTGGTAGGTGTGGTGTCCCACACCGTGCGTACGTGTAAGCTGTGAACGTAACATGAAGGCCAATTTAAATCAAACCAGCGATGCTCATTCTATCTTGTACCCTTTTTTTTTTTTTTTTTTTTCGGGGTGAAAATCTAATGATTTCGACCCACGTCGAGGGCACGACGTGGGGATATGTCGGACTTGCACCGACCAAAAACACCCCGGTTCCCTTCTCGCCTTTGCTGGAGCCGCGGGATCGCTAAGCATTCTCAGCGCAGCTTCAGCAGGCGACGGTCCTTTAAGGACTCCTTCTGGAGGGGTGGGTGTAAAGTGCCCACCCCTCATTCCTTCTGAAAACGAACGCGTGGAACATCGCGTCCGTATCCTCCTGGGGGCTATCTTGTACCCTACCAAACTCCTTTAAAATTTCAAAGAATTTGATTGTGTGGGGACAGAGTCGGCGTTCGCTTGTTTGATGTTAATCGGCCTTTAGAGGAAAACGACTGCGTATTTTTAAAGGGTATCTACAAATAACTCATATCGCTTGGTACTCATTATTTAACTAGGATGTAAACACTTATAGCGTTTTAATTAAACAAAACGCTGTATTTAGGAATAATTATTACTATTAAGGAAAAATAAGATCGTGTTTTTCTATTGCGTCACTATATATGAAATAATATAACGCTTTGTGTTCATTAAATAAATAATCATTACAATTAGCTCAAATCGGTATCGAATTTTTTTAAACTTAGACCTAATAAATTATCCATATTTTTTTAAACGGTAGCTAAATTGTTCTCATTTTTTAATTGGTTAAGTACTTATCTAGATTATATTTTTAAAGACTTCCAGTTCACTTAAGCAACTTAAAAACTGTATCTACTAAAAGAGTATCTTACTACGAAAACCAACATGAGGTGGGCGACTACGATCGTCATTTATTTTTTGTACCTTAGTAGATGACCATAATAATATACCTATCTTCAATTTCATACAAGGACAAAGTTGCAAGTGAAAGCTAGTTTGAAGATCTCTACAAGTTAAATCAAAAAACTTAACAGGAAAATATTAAAAGTTGTAGTAAAACAAATAAGGAAAACTATGATTCTTTACTAAAATGACATATTGAATTTGAGCCTATACTATTTTATAGACGGCTCGTAGGAAAAATGTTTAACCCAGATTTTAGTGTAAAACATCCAACTTTTCCCGACACCCCTGATCAACTTTTTATGCTTGTTTATTAGTCCTGGTACATATCTTTTCTTTTTGTCATTATTTAAATTAGAACATAAAAATATTGGCGGTAGATTTCCTCTCTTTTCATCAGTTTTTTCAGTTCGAAACCTTTTTTGGCTTCCTACAGTTCTTGTAATCAAAAAGTTGTGTGGCGAGTAAACGTCCTTAAGAACCCATAAATAACATGCATATGCATTTATGTTACAAGTCGCTACTAGCAAACTGGTACATAATGCCATAATATCGTCAGTTTACAAAAAAAAAAACTGTTAAATTCAATTTATACGTGACCGAGCCGATTTTTTAATATTGTAACTGGCATCTGGCCATACGCATCATTCTGACCTCAGAATGAGTTAACATGAGTTGTGTTTTTAAAACCGGAAATATGATACATACTTTTTGCTGTTGGTTTTTAAATTGACCTGCATTTAACTATGATGTCACAGTCCACAGTTGAACACTGCAGGCATTTTATCGATCGATTAACTTTACGATGGCTTAATAGATTATTTTTGTTGGGTTTCATGCGCTTTTTTCAACAACCTAATAATTTACGGATAAAATTAGAGATCCTAATCAAGTGGCGAAGACTAGTAATGTTTAGTGAGACCTAGGCAGTCTAACTCTTCATTGATGGAATCTCTACACGAGACATTTATTGAGCGGTTTTTTGTTTCAAAGAATGAAAGATGTAACCTTATTAGTACGTATACCGATTCAGAGTAAACAAAAAAGGTACCTAAATTAAAGATCCTTGAACTTTGGGTATCTATTTTTAGAAGTGTGATAAAGAATTCCGCGAAGTTTTTAATTAGTTCAAAACTACCAAAAAAGGAACACTGAAATATCGCTTCTAAGTAAATAATAGTAGTTACACATTATTTAAGTTTATCAAACGTTTTTTGAGCAAATATAAATTGAATTAGACAATGTCTGAGAAAGGTTAATAACAAACTTATACACCTATTACATTCTCGGTAATTTACGTGTTGATTTTGCCTTATTTTTTTTTTCGAATCTTCATTTTGACTGACCTCATTTTAAGGTCATTCTAGAAACTTAGATAGTATTGCCCATTCTGAGAATTGTATACCGAACGGAACATAGAATCGAACGGAACAAATGAACTATGCTTTTAAAATTAAATGCCAACCGATATGTATAGCAGTTTTTAGTGTTATCAGTTACATAATGAAATAAAAGTTAACTTCCTTGAAAAGAAAAACACGATCGTATCGTAATCAGCCTTCGTAGACGATAGTCTTTCAGAATAATATCAATTTTATCAATTTTCCTTCTACATTAATCAAATAACTATCAGTGCATACTGTAATTATTAGAAAAACACGTTGTAATGCAATTCTGTATTTTTCGCCGGAACAGGGCGCAGCCGGATAGGCAATTATTTCGATTTAACTCGTTATGTGAGAATGTTTTTTCATACGATTATACTAATTCGCGTACTAACTAGTTTGAATAAATGAAATACCGAGAAACCGTTTATGCTATTATTCATGTTATTTTAGAATTCGGACATTAAATTATACTCGTACATAGTAGTACATTGTAAACTTAGTGGAGTGGAAGCTAAATAGGAAAATAAAAGATTTATGTGGTATTAAATCGGCACGCGATTTAAATAGACAGATAATACATACAGTTTTGCATACGAACTATATTTCTGTGATTTCATTTTCACATTCCTACTTTAAATATTGAAATAGCTTTGTATGTCCGTCCACTAAAGAGATTTAAAATAGAAAAAAATATAAGACATTTATTTTTATTCAATTCCCAATTTAAAATTAGTTGGGAGCCACTAGGCCGTGCGCTTTTCGTCTTATGAAAAACCCGTCAATAATAAAGAACCGTACATAAACAGTAATCTTCCACTGACAGTTGCTAATTGAAATATGGCATTACATACATAGGTATAATAAATAACTTTGATGCATGTATATTATAATATATGTTCTCGTCAGAAATCATTAGCATAAGAATAACATGGATTGAAGTTTAAGGGAGAATAAAATTACATACTAATTAATATTTTTTAATGTAAAAAAAATAGGCACCGAAAAAACGAAAGAAGGAAATATGTCCGATGGTAGGTACATAGTTAGTTTAGATTGTTGTAACTAAAAAATATAACAAAAAAAAAATACAAATTCTAAACTCTTTTTAGATTTCCTCAAAATAAAAAAAAGAATTTCCTTGAATCAGAATTTTATTAATATAAGTACAATTAAATTAAGAATGATGAGATTAAAACGAAAAAAGAGTTAAATATTATCAGTAACAACCAAATGTGAAGCTTGCAGGAAAAAAATAGATTTAGATTTTAGAAAAAACTTAAAAAAAAACAGGAAGAATTCAAATAAATAATAAACCGAACGCTAATGTCTCCTCTTGATAGAACTTTTATTAATTATGAAAACAAAACACTGAATTCTACTACATGAAGAAGTACAAACAAATATTTTCCGATATTTAGAACAGAAGTCCTTACATAGTATATAGTTACATTATAGTACCAACAATCAACGTGCAACATAAATCTACTGTTATCGTTTACTTGACCTAGGCAAGTCACCATTCAAATCAATCTAGCTAGACACAAGTCGCCGGAGATATCTTAAACAGCTGACAGAGATAAGAATCCCATGCCCGTCACATTTATACCAACTATTCACACATTTAAATACAAAACGTGCACAGATTATGTACAACAGATAACCTGTTGACGTACTTATGCAAATATAATTGTATAGCAATCATCATGAATATGTACAAACTAGTTTCTTACCGGCTCCCGCAGAAAATCAATCACTGATGATTTCAATGCAAACAGTTCACTTTCAAATTACACGCACAATTAATACTATTTAACTGGCGAATTGAACTGGCATACTGGGCGTAGCGTGTTCCTTCCTCTATGTTTTATTCATTAACCGAATTAGCGATATCGATTTCAAAACACTTTGTAGATAACTGCACTTAGTACAAAATCTTACTCGTGTTACACTTTCACAAAACGCTATCAGTGTAGCGCGACACTGATAAGAATGCCGGCTGCCGAATAAGATCCAAAGTTCCACAACGTTACTCTCACTACAAACACTTTCACAACACTACAACTGTCAACCTCAAAATAGAACAGACTGTCAAATTTAAAAATCAAACTTTTCCTCAACGAGAAGCGTTTTTCAAATTCGAAATTTCAAAACACGTCGTCTGCCTTTTGTTATCGCAGCTGAACTAACATAGGCGTATTAATTTTACACTCACACGTCGGTAATCTTAATGACCGGCCACAATAGTGGCAAAATAGCGCCAAAACCGGTCTTATTGTCAATGTCTCTGTATTTTACTTATGATATAGATCGTTGCGTAATGCAAACGAGAAGCAGTCTGGGCTTTCGCTCCTACACTACCGGCATGCGGCACCCACACTATACTTCATTTATTTTCGTCTGACCGACTATAGTCAACCTATAGTGAATAAAACACAGGTTCGAAGCGTTCCGCGGTCGTTAATATATGCCGCATATCGCGCTACACCAGTTTTGATCCGCGAATGCGCTATTCATATCATTAGTACATAATATGTGCACAGATAATAAATTAAAATTATGTAGACTTAGCTGTGTCTATTTTCATTTAATAGTCAACGTTACTACTTATTATCTAGAGACTTAATGACATTCTTCGGGACACCATATTGACTGTGATGTTGTTGATACATGACTTTGAAAATATGTTGCTATGAATTTGTGATTAAAACAAACAGGTTCTGCTTGTTTTTAGGTAGGTGATTTATTGCAACAACCACAATTATTAATAACCACGATCGTCGGTTTTTAGAGGCCGTGACGTGTTGTTCATCTCTAAAATATAATTCTAACTAAAATTTCAAGGCCAACTTTATGTTACGGCTGCATCGAATCGATACACAAATAATTATACGGAACCAATTCTGTTTGCTACTAGTTTGTGTAATGTTAAGAGTTTAACAGTGCAACTACGTATTATTAATATTTTAAATTCTAACTTATTATTGTTTTATTTTACAGAAATTCTTGCTGCATTAATGATCATGATATAAAATCATACACAATTTTGACTAGTAATTAACATATGGACTTAATAAGATTAAATTTTGGGATTGTTTAAATGTAAACAATGTCAAGAACGGTCACTACCTGACAAAATATCAAGGTAAGGTTTATGTCAACATGAAGCTAAGTGTCAAATTAAATGTCAAAAGTCGATTTTGATGTGTTTTAAATAAATATTGTAATTAAGTCTACAAAAAGATATAAATAACTGAAAAATCTATTTAATTAGTAACCTAGGTTTTTTATGATGGTACTGTAAAATTATGAAAAGTGAAAAAACGTAAGATAAATTAATAATAAATTTATGTTACGCTTTTACACTTTACAAGAATCAAGTTGTAATTTATTTAATTTGTTTTTAGATATCGTGGCCCACTGATAAAGTATCAAGAAGTATCAGCTTGTATAAAGGTGATAATAAGACAAAGCAGAGGCCTTACAAGGCTGAATGCAAGGTTGTCGCAACAAATACTACTAGTGTAAAAAACAAATAATAGGAAGGTGCATGTACTTTGAGCACGAATCAAATGTATTCGATTTGAATGGAACGCGCATTTGAATATCGATTGTTTTATTTTTTAGCGTGACAGCTAAAATCAAATAAGATTTTATTTATAGCATTTAAATTATTGCGTAAGCTTGCATGCTTATTGTTTTTTATTATTTATATTCTGTTTTTTTATTTATATTAGAGTGAAATGATTTTATGAAAATATTTTGGTTTAAGTATATTTAGCTTAGTTTTTAATAGTTTTTTTTTTAAATAGTACTTCAATATCATCCTTTTTTTTGCACCTCCGTCCGTCGTGAGTGGGTTTTTATCAGCGTATTTTTTTACTTACTTATTAGTTCTACTTTTGTTCCTATTTGTTTACTTAACGACCAATCGTTTGGAAAATGTGGATGCTGTGTTCTTCCTATTACTTGGAAATTGAAACCTTTATCACTTCGTGTAAAACCACAACAAACAACAGGAATAATACACCTATAACTCATTCATAAGTATACTAAATAGGTACCTACATGATTGTAGGTATAGTAATATTTATTCATGCATTAAATTTATTTAGATATGAAACATTTGCGGGTGCATTTCGAGGGCTGGTTCAAGGCAAAGTAAGCTTGCGTTATGTGATGATACCTGAGGGAGGTCGAAAGCCGAAACTAGTCTGACAAACCTCGAAAGTTGGTAAATACAGGCATATTTTTTACGAAATAATCTGGATACACAAAAATATAAAAAAAAAGGATATCAGTAAAAAAAAAAAAAGCATCCAAAATCGATTTTGATGATTTTTATAAGAATTTAGTTAAAAGGGGAATGGATCAATCTACTGCTAAACACAGGTCATTTCTGCGCCACAATGAAGCTAATAAGAAGCATAACGTAAATAATTATGCCCTCTTACCTTATCAAGCGACATTCTTGCGGCCATTTGTGTTTTCCTCGAACTAATTCTTGTGAATAAATTATGAATAATTAGATCTTTGAATTGTTATTGTTACTATTGCAATTTTATCTGTTTATAAGGAGACAATTTTATTTTTTTTCTTCGACGTCTCACCATACTTGCACATTTCTAGTATTTTAATAAATGTAATATAATCATTGACTATCCCATTTTTATTTATTAATTTAAATTATACAAAAATAATACAGTACAATTAATAATTGCTGTTCAATTATTAATTGTACCTAATAAATTAATTCCGATTTTATAAAAACAAGTTTTTATTAGAAGCACATTAATACTTAGCAGTGTGGTGATTGTGAGGATTATCTTGTTTTATGAATTGTCAACAGGCTTGCCAACGTAAATTCTAATAAATAATTATTTATAGTGTGTTCTATTTAATATTAATGTAAAAGGTGTATAGTTCGCGTCACGTAAAAAGAACGCTAGCTGTCAAGATGCGCAGAACGCGATTTATAGGTCTGTTTGGTGGTATGAAGTGCGGGGGGGCACGAGCTGCATGTTTGCCGGTGCGCTATTGGTTCGTAGGACGACCTGCGCCTTCCGAATTGTATACTCATGCGCAAACATAGTGTATGTTTGCGCATGAGTCCTCCACCTTCAGCCAGCGTTCTTTTTACGTGACGCGACCTATACCAATCTTCTATGTATGAGAGCCCTCATGATGAGAGCTCCCGTTGTTCAAATGATTATCGGTTTGCTATTACGCAGTAAAACAAGTGAGACCTATAATAGTACAAAGTCTTTAGTACTATGTACAACGCAATATTCCCTTCTTGCGATAAGCATAATTTCCTCTGCGACCCGTAGATACAAGCTATTGTATTATTTCTTATCTATAAATGCTTTGCAATTGTTTTGAAACACTTATTTTCTTCAGTTCTTATATTTTGTTGCAATACGTTATATGTACAAGAAGTTCGTGTACCTACATATGCCACACTGTGTGCAAAAAAAAACGTTTCTCGGTAGGCCACATAATAAACTAACGCATCAGAAATATATTTCATTTTTAGGGTTGTATTATGCAAATCATGAATGAAATTGCAAATCGAATACACAAACAAAATAAGAAAGCTTTTTGAATGTCAATATACATTTTATTGTTCTTTTTTTTTATAATTGAAACTGGAATAGCCCATTGCATTCAAGCATTGACTAATAAGTTTTTAACAGCTGGCAATACACCATAAACAGTAGACACGCAAGTTGACCCCAGGTCATGTAATGAGGCTACCAGCATATAGGTTAGATTTTAATCGTTCCACGAACGGCCTTCGTAGTTGCTTTCCACAAACTAAACTGGTCAAGTGTGAGCCGTTTAAATTGATTTTTGATGACGTCATCACACGTTTGTAATTCGAGCACGCGAGCTCAGATTAACAGAATTAGATTTATCCGTTGTCTGGCATGACTGACAACCAAGTGTTAAATACCAGATTATAGTAGTTGGGTAATTAATTAACTGTCATATTTGATGAGTTGTGCAAACGTACAAAAAACTAGCACTATCTACGTAGTAAGTATCGTTTGTGTGAATTTTAAATGCCACGACTGGGATCTGATTTCTAATAAAAAAACAGAAAGAAATAAAAATATTTATAGATCACTAACAAGTAATTTCAAATACCTATGTACCTACAGAAATTTTCGAACCTTGCATTTTTTATGCATTTTAAACGCTCGATTTGCATTTTACTTAAGTGCAGTTAGTAAATAAATCCGAATAGTATATTCTAACCTTTCTTTCTTTAAGAAAATATCAGTAGTGACAAGTGAGATTGAATAACTTTACACAGAAGGCCAAACGTCAAATCAATGAGTTGATCGTGTGAAAAATTACCCAATTTCGGTCAATTTAGAATCGGTAAGTACTCATCAAATTTCAATTACCAACCTATTTAAACTCTTGTCAATTACCGGAACTTTAAAAATAATTGTAACAGTTGGCAACTGAAGCGCAAAATACATCGCAACGAGGTTTTGAATTAAGAACACGTTGGAGGGAAGAAGGTTTTTTTTTTCTGTACCTAAGTTTTTGACACATTATTTTTTTAATTATTTTATTATAGGTCTGAAAGGAAACAGGACCCATTATTGAAAAAAAAAACATTAATTTATTTTAGTTTGGTATCTTATTTACAAGCCTTCAGCATGCTTTCAGAGTTAATTAATAAATTATAATTATTTACTCACAGTTAAATTGTGGGTTGACTTCTGAATTTAATCGCCGACTGAGACCGATACTATGTAGTTCTCTAATATGAACTGAACCCCATTAATTAAAATAAATATTTTTTAATTAACAGGAAAAATATAGTTTACATTCAGAATAGTACACGATAAAAACATAGAAATGGGCAAACTTCGTGCGACATTCCAGAAAATAAATAAATGCGAACAACCATTTTAAAATTGAAAAAGAATGTTAATTATTTGCATTTATTGCTAAAACTAGTTATTGGGCTGTCATCAACTTTTTGCGGAAACACTAAATTCATGAATTTTCAAATATACCAGTTACCAGTTTTTAACGGTTGACAAGATAATGTGTTTGCTGAAATCAGTTGAATACATGAACATTATGCATGTATGAATAATTATACTAAATTAAGTCATAAACCTTTAATTTGATATTCTTCGTTATGTAATTTATAATAAATACAATTCATAATAAAAAGGAATTATTAAATACGTCGTTTATTAAAGGCCGCCTTCCGCTATTTTAAATGCATATCAGTGGGCGGACAGTGTACTTGTCAAATGTGCCAAATTTTCGTATTCAGATAAGTCTACAATAAAATCTCATTGAACTTTCTAAGAGAATAATCGTAATGATAGTCAGCAGAATGCCAATTTTCGTAAATATAAACAAATGAAGCAGGTCATTCGGTCAATTCAAGCAACTCTTAAATTGCTGAATCAAGTTCCTGGTATTATGTAAAGGCTTCACACTCTATTCCTATCAAGACAGTTTCTACATCAAATGATGATCTATTTATAAAACGTTAGCTTCTCTATTAATAGGTTTGTGTTAATAACATTAATTACATTCTGGCAACTCTCAAGAAAGTGGATATTACCTAAGCAAAATTAAATTTCAGCTTTATATTAAAACATAATATAAATACACTGGAGTGATTTACTGTTTATTGTACTACACATTTTTTATACTGCTACCTAAGTTGTAATTCATTCACATGTTTTCTTCATAACGAAATTTTAATAAATTAACTTTCAAAGTTAACTTATCGTATCTCACTTTATCCTCAACCTTTGTTTCTATTTAAAACTACACAACACTACTACTAATTAAACCTATTTTCACACTAGGAGCGTACACAAGAAAAACCGTACAAAATATTTCTACTCGTACATAAGACACATTCTGATCACACGCACTGGAAACGAGAGGTAATTAAAAGCTGGATTTGTATAAAAACAAATGATTCACGTAAGTAATTAATTGATGAAGTAGCTGCGATTCGAAGAAGTAAAGGTATTCTGGATGTCTAAGCTGTTGGACATTTCTCTTCCTTATAAGGGTACGTTAGGTCTAGTTATGCTACGGTCGAGTTATGGATCACCCACGGAATACTGTGTTTTGTGATACCAGATAAATATATGTCATGATTCTGTTGATAAAAATAAAAGGTGGGATAGAATGGGCAGAAACCAATAACAACGTGCAATATGCTATTGAAAAGAGTTTTTTAAGTGCTTGAAATTTTGTTATGGCGGAAAGTACCGAATGGCTGTGTGAAAAAAGTTATGGGACAATAAAGGCAATTTCATTTAGCAAAATGTATTTTTTTTATTCATATATAATATTATCAGTTATTTTTCAAGCATGATGTTTTTGCTTCTTAGGCTGGAATACCCATTCTACCTTAAGAACAACGTAATAATAATAAATTAAACTCATCTCTAAACGGTTAGAAGCTATAGAACCTCAGATCACATCAAACAATGATGTGATCTGAGTATAGAACCCTAGTCAAGATATTTAAAAACTATCTTTTACGTTACACTTAAAGCTATTTTGGAGTACATACCTGCTGTAAACAATTCGATAATAACACTTTCTTTGAACATCACTAAGTAAACAAACCTACGATCTTGGGTCACAACCAATTAACTACCCTTTTTGACCCTTTATACAACTACCACACCAGACAGAACGGCGACATAAAAACCACTGTTCCTTTCATACACAATTAATATAACAATAGAATAGATTAGCCGGCGTAAAACGAGTTCACGGTGGCGGTGGTAGTAAGTTCTAAGAAATTGGCCTCACTTTCAATTTGTTGGCGACTGTGTGTCTGATCGGAATTCCCATAGAACCTTAGGTTGTAATTATGCCAGTGAATGTAATGTTAAAGTATTATATCGAAATTAAAAAAGGATATGGAAAATAGACGCGTTAATAGTGTTTTTTGCAAGGACGTATCGGTCGTAGAGGAATTAAATAATATGACGCAATAACAGTTTTGCAGTTAGGTCTTCGGCCGTTTTCTTGGGACCGAACTATTGAATGGAGTTAGCTGCACAGATTTTAAAGGTTGGTTACGAGGCATTTTTATGAATCGCAAATTTAAATCAAACTCAAAGTTGATGTGTCTACAATTATTTCATTTTCATTAGCCGTAAAATATTTAAAACATACCTGGGATGTCACTGATAAGCTACACTCGAAAACACTATAAAGTTTTTTAGTAAATTAATAGGTAAACCTTTGGTAAAAACTTAAATCTGTATAAAAAATCCGTGGTGTGTCAAAATTACGTCTTCTGACTCATGCGTGTAGATGAAGCACTATTTTGGAGAATTAGCGGATGTTACATAGAGCGCATTAATTTTTAAAATTTAATTACAGTACCTTACCATACGTAACTCAGACCGATTTTGAATTTGGTCTCTTTAATACTAAGCGTGCGGCTGTCGGTGTCTGTTTGATCCAAGATCAACGAGGTTGCATTTGAAACTATAGAGTGAGCCTATCAGAGTTTAAACCGTAAGCACTAGTGTGAACAAGTGTTGTCGTGAATTATGTATGAAGATGGAGCTTGCCGTTTTAAAAAATCTATCTAAAACACTAATATTATCCTAACAATGTTATAACCATCGATATTTTCTTATACAAGTTTCTCGTTGCGCGAAAATTAACTTAAATGAAAAATGAAATGTACTAGGATCAGACTAAAAACTGCTCTCGCTTGGCACAAGGGGAACCTAGCGATAGTAGCAGTCTATGCATATCATACGTCGATGTCCAAGATACATCATTAATTTGTTTTTAACATATTTTGAATTATTTCTTTAAATTAAGGTCAGTTCCTGCATTTATCTCTTGTTATCTTATGTTTCATAGAAAAATCTTTTTAATTATTAGCGAATTCTTAGTAATCTTAAATAAAATATAGATAGTACTAAGGGGCTTAAGACTTAGGACAAAGGTCATCAAAGTTATTAAAATAAGTGAAAACCGTTAGATATTGTGTTCTTAGAAATTTGATTTAGTTGCTATTTTAGTATCAAATAAAACCGGCCTGGCAGCCAAAATGTGATGTCATTTCGATTTTTACCTGTAGAAATATTTTTTATTTTTATTTTATTAGCCTTAATATTTTTTTATTTTCCTTATTTGAAATCAAATATATTTAATAGACGATTAATTAACATATAGTTCATGTTTCTTTTTTCACATAGGTATTTATTCTCGTCATCGAACGAAGTTTTAATGGGATGTGTGGTTAATGCTTTCATTGCCAGTTTCTTAGCTCATTTTTTTTTTTCTTTTATGACACAGTATGTTCCATAATCGTGTCATGTTTTAATGGTTTAAGCGAGTCTCAAAGTTTTAATAATTGTTGTCAAGGAAATATCGCAGCGATATTAATAATATTTATTTTTGTTATAAACTTTTAAACTATCGCGCTGCATGTTTATAGTAATATTATAACGGGGATTAGCGCGCTTGAGTCTGCTTGCGACCACGGCCGGTGTAACCCGGTCGAAACGTCAAGCCCTAAAGGTATTTATTTTTGTTACAGCACATTATATTGTCTGCTCTTTTTTCTTTATACTAAGGCCCATTCCAGTGTAAAATAAAAATAAATAAAATAATAAAAATGTTTATTTTCTCATCATCACATAATATTACACAGTTAGTAAATATATGTTCTTAAATAGAGACTGGTGTCCGTGATAGGTAAAATATCACTTTATTTCTAGAATATCGACATCATTATCTAATTATTATAATTATGAACTTAAATTATTTGTTAAATAAATATTTTAATTATACTTATTCCATAGGTACCTATAGGCTTATGCTAAGCCAAGGCCGTCTTAACAATGTACATTTTGAAGATAATTTTAAAAGATAAAGGATTTAAAACATTAAAACAAAGCTGCTAATGAGACATGTAAATAGCCGGGATACATTCCTAAGTCTGCGTGACCCGACCAATTACCGCTTATAACGCACAGCAATTTACAAAATGACATTCCGACCGATATGTCATTTGTGGACAAAATTACGAAGCAATTTGCCTCCGGCTAAGATGGGGACTTGTGCAGACTAATGATGAAAAGGCTTTCGGCTTAAGGCTACTGATATTATACGTGAGATTTACTCGAGTTTTTATATCGATTTTGGTGCTGAAAGATATTTTGTCGATTTTGGTCGATGGTAAAGATAGTCGGCTGAAGAAAACAAAAGACGATGTACTGATTGGGAATCTCTAATATTTTTCAGTTCGGTACTGTTGTTGTATTTAGCAGTATGAATCAAAAGTGGATCGTTGAATATTTCTAGCTAACATTTAGGAATTCGTGCTTGAAAACCCGATTGAGAGACAAAAGAAACCATCGATATATATGATAATTCTGTGATTACTTTATGCGTAAAATAATACTGTTTGTTTAAACATGAACTACATGTATTTATAATTTGAGTTAGATTACGAGAAATGCATGTAAGCATTAATCATTTACTAAATAACTCGAGTGTAGAATGTAGACCACCGGGCTCGAGATATTTTTAATACAAATCTCTACTTCAAACGAATGCCAAAAGTTCCATTAATAATAAAAGCCAGACAATAGTCTAAAGAGAATTTTAAATACACCTACCTAGATTCCTAATACTTCACATAAATATTATTAGAGAGTGCTCTTTCCAATAATTTACTAGCATCTATTAATATAAAGAGTAAAAGAGACAAAATATTTGATAGATAGCTCTGTTCCTTTCTGTGTTAGATATTGGGTTAGGCGTTTGGTAATTAGAGCAACAACATATTCAATTAATAATTTGAACTTTGCGAATGATTCAATCTTTGCGAGTGATAAAGATATTTTAATTAATATTATATACCTATATGGCACATAGATAGTAATTCATCTAATCACATTATTTTTCTTTGTTGTTTCTGAATGCCATAACACAAGTGCTACTTACTTTGGGTTCAGAGCAATGTATGTGATGTTGTCCGCATTTGTTATTATTATATGCATCGTTGTTTAGAATTCCTATTAATCAATTTATTTAGAGTGCTTTTAAAGTGTGTAATTACATGCATTGATAGCAGTATTGTTAAGATTACATATTAACTCATCAAGGTTACATAGAAAAATATATAATTTTATTAACATAGCATCGTACCTATATCGATAATTATAGTTTTTTATGTAAATATTTCTTTAGCTCTAAATAATAAGTTGTTAATACACTCACTAAATGAATTAAATTACTAATTAAACAGTGTCATATAAAATATTATTTTTTTGTGATGATGCCGCGGTGCATCGCTAGTATGCATAACCTAAATACATTGATATAGCAAAATCGCCTCTATAGACATACATAAGCGACGTATAATTTATGGAGCGGTCTTTTTGCTCAAAGGGGGTAATTTTGCATGTCATTATGTAGAATACGCATGCGTATTGGTGGATGTCGGGGGGCGGCGCGGGCGCAGCAATGGCGGCAACATAATTGACACTTTGATGTGGAATATTTATTTAAATTGCTGTCTTTTGAGTGTTGGGTAGCTGTGTTTTTTTAATGAACTGTTGTGTAATGCCTAATTAACAGAGGCTGCTTATTTACGAGTAACGACTAAATAAGTTGATTGTTTCGAAAACATGAGACTGTCTTACTTTAATAATAATCTGTTATTGCCGCCCTTTTAAAGTTAGTTACTACATGAATATTTTAAGCTTTTCCATGTTTAGATGTAAAAACTTAATATTTTTTCTGAACTCGGCACTTATAAAGTAAAAAGGTAATCATGTGACTGATGTGTAGTTACATAGACTTACATAGTACTGATCCAAGTAGGTAACAGGGAAAAGTTAGTGAAGGCGAATCAGATTAAATCAAAACAGTCATATTGGAAAGATCATCATATTTTTATACATAGAAATATTTATATGAATATTTTATTGCAAAGAAAATGTGCTATTTAGGTATAAAGATACTTTTTAAACAGACTATTCTTGCTTTTGCAGTTAATTTGGAAGAATGTTTTGACATTTGTCATTTTTTATTTTATTTGTTTGTTGAATTTTTTTAGGATAATGTTATATACTTACATTATGTAGAATTAAGCAGGAAAACAAAATATGTACGTATTTCATCATTTGATGCATTTTCTTTTATGTAACTGAACAAAATCAGTTACAAAGATGAAAATGCATGACTAATTGTTACTTTAATATTTGAAAGTGACATCTAGCGGCGAGTAGTGACATCTGTCTCCGCACAGTAAGTAAAAATAAAACGATGCTACAAAATAAACGTAAAGTTAAAAACGTGATAAACCGAGACTAATTAAATATAGTTAATAAACTTTTAAATCTAATACGTTTATACAGGTTACTTAACTAAATGTATCAGAATGCCACCTGTGTAATTTTTACATTGGTGATGGCAGAACCAGTCTCTACTAAGGAATAATAGTTTTACTAATGACAGCTAGATGGCAGGCTTTTCAGTCAATGACTTATTTCCTATGACTAATAGATGGCGCTTATTTTGTTAAAAAAAAATAATAATAGTTGCAATCGTTTTAGAACCCCAAAAGCACATTTTTTTATATTGACGTTACATTGATTTTTATTTCAGAGTCAAGGTACTATTTAAACTGGCGATCTGCCTTATACCTAGATCATTTTAATAAGATCTATTGTTTCAATAACTAACATCTATTCTAATATTTTTTCGATTTCAATATATACCTATATCGCCCATAATATATAACATAAGAATTAGATACGAATGCAAAAAATAACAATTTCTTGCAAATAAAAAAATACTCGCAAGACCAATTGGCGCCAGCGTAGTCCTGAGGCGTTCCCATTTCTCTGCGAGTGCGGATATAACACAAACACTCGACAACAAGCCGGCTTTACTCCCAAAAGACCAACAAGTATTGTATTGAAAGACAAAACAATGAAACTTTCCTCCCAGCGGTTGACTTCGCCAAATTGATTATATTTTATTTCGACTCTATAGTTCAAGTTTTTCTAGATCTGTGTGTTCTAGTCTGGATAAAAGTTAGGTTCAGTGTTTGTTTTAAATTGATTCGATCAAGAAATAAATGGATTTCTTCATTGGTAAATTTATCTTAGATTATTTTTAGATACAACTTTATTTAGATTTTACTCGTAGGCAGATCGACAGAGAGTCTGTTTAGAGGTGTTTCATGTAGGTAGAGTCAGAGGGTGGTTTTATGTACGCAGATTGAAGCCTACCCAATGCGAAGAACATGATTATTGAGAATTAAATAACTGTAAAAATACAGTACCATCCTCACAGTTCCAGTTACGTTTCGCGAGTGATAGAAGTGAATAGAACTACCATGGTGAGACTTACCTTAAGTTTTTGCTATAATAGATCCCAGTCCATTACTCAACGAAGTTGGAAGACTCTGGAGTGATCGCGTGCAAATTTAATTTGACCTCTGGGTCACCATCCTGGCCAATGAATGCTTAATGCCTCGTGATTGAGACCTGCTGTGGGACAGTTTATAAAAACAAACTTTATTAATAGCTCCTCAATGGGTTTTATTGCTCGCTCTTTGTCACTGAACGAGTAAAGTAACATTTATTACTGAATTCGTTGTCTATCAAATCCAGACATTGAATTATGTTGTATTTTATTTATTATTAATTTATGTAGACGAAAGACTTGATAAAAAATGAAAGAAATATATAATTATAGTTTTTTTCAAGAAAATCCTATTTATAGCAGCGAAGATCGCAAAGAAGAAAGTCGTAGCACATTAAATAGTAGAATCGTAGGAAATAAGTAGAATAATTTATATGTAAGTAGAACAGACTGTTTCATAAGTCGTTGTACTGTTGCATTGATGGTAGTATTCCATTATCGTCTGAGAGTTGACGGGCCAGCGCAGCTTAATTATTTATTTATGCTTCGTATACATTCCCTTAATTGGTGCTCAGTTATCTGGCATCATTCGTAGCTGAAGATTTCTGCATGCTATGTTTATTGTCATTTATTTTCTGTCTTTTGTACGTTGCAATGCAATGTATAAGTACCTACTAGATACACTGGTAGCAGTATAAGGCAAAGTAAGGTACTAAACCATGACGAAAGACAAAAAACCAGGTTTGGTTCTTACGAAGGTTGAATGTAAGATTATTTTGGAAAAGCTCACGTCATGTAGAATTAACTGAATTCTATAAACATCCGAAAGGGCCAAGTAAGTTACCATTTTGTTGCCTCAGCTTGTGTTTAAAGAGTAAATAGTCATCAATGACACGAACTGTAAAAAAAATAGTAAGAAATATTTTTAGGGATTCGAGAAGACTCCCAAAAATATCATCCATAAAATGAAAAGAACGACTTTAATCGCTTTGCATACAAAACTAAGTGAAACCACAATAAGCACCTTTGTAGACAGTCAAAGGCTGGTCCGTAAGTAGGTACAAGCTCATACAGCCTAGCCAGTTCTGACGGTAAGCCCGCCAGCCACACCTAAGCCTTTTGTGTTACTATCTGGTAACTGAGCACTGCAGTCGAAGATACGGATTAGTCTAGGAACGTTTTAAACTTAACTATTTATTTTGGGCAGATGTAATAATAATAAATGTTTATTTAAGAATAGTAACGGTTAGTTTAGTACACATTCTGACGACCCACACAGAATTGAATATTTGTATCTTATGCCCACCTGATTTAATTTACTTATCCTGTAGACGAAAATGCAAGTTAATTTAATTTTGAGGAACTTTGACAGAAAAACTAACTTCTGCTTAACTGCATGCATAATTTTTCTATAATTTTACTTTATCATCTACTGTAATTTTCTTCATTTCATTTTCTTTTAATTTACTTATAGGTTTTGTATTCAGTCTAATAAATTGCTTTAATAACTGTTTAAACGATACGTCATCCACTTATCAGTATAACACTTAAGTCCGAATATCAACAAAAAAAGGGTTGCGAAGGATCATAAAAACAAAGTAACTGTTAATTATGAAATACAGCTTTATTTATGTTATAGGCGCTTTAATTAACAAACTTAAATTAATCTGTTCAGGGAAGTCCGAAATTCGAAACTACAGGGAAAGGGAATCAGTATTTACTTATCTTCAGGTACCGTCATAAAATTAGAAGCTTGTGGATTTCACTTGGTATTTTGGACGAGATAATGAAATGAACTTGTGTTAATAAATTGAGTGACCTTAACCTTGGTTGCTGAAAGGTCATCTGGTAATATACATGTCTAGTTTTGTGATTGATTGTTTGTAAACCCATTGACGTCTTATAGCGGGTCTTATGCTGAGAACTGATAGAAATTGATGGAGGCCGGCCGTTCCGATTAGTTCTAATCGCAATTTGTTATATCATATATATATCATTTTCCGTGGTCCCAGATCCAATAGCAACGTGCTATTGGATAATTAGGAAATATTTTTTCAGTACTCTAAGTTTTATTACAGCGGGAAGTACCAAATCGCTGGGTGTAAAAAGTTATAAAGGCAGATTTCGGTTACAACTGATGGGGAGATGACTTACAAAAGATGACAGAGCTGGTGTAGACTGGATGCGACAAGAGATGGGCATACACCAAAGAAGGGCTATTTCTAGAAGTGGGTTATATGGCGCTGAAGATGATGTTGACATAATTAGTACTACACATAATGATATGCTAAGTAAAATTACTAGTGTTGTAATATTTTGCATACATGTCATAATATTTCAAAATTAAATTGTCCACTACTCATGTTCCACATTAATATTACTGTAGTACACAATTACTACTCAAATAATTGACAGCGAATAGATTGTATTGTTAACATCTGTTTGTGTTGAAACTAAACGTAACAATCTGCAATATCAAACGATTCTGAATAGCATTTACCACATTTCTGGTTTGTAATAATAGTTTAGACTATCGGGTTGTATTATTGTGTTTCAAATACTAACAATAGAAAATAATGTTAATTACGGTTATAATGGGTGTCTTAATTAAAAAAGTTATTGTTTTATTTTCTAATCGAGATACAAAACCTATTTACTGATATTCGTTTCGGGACATAGACTTTTTTTATTAAATTCGTAATATAATAAAAAATATAATATAACGTAATATTATTGTAAAATATTACTTAAGCCTTGCAATCTACATAATATACTGTAAATTTTCCAAATTTTATGTTTTATGTTTGATCCACGAAATTCACGGTTAGTTTAAGTACGTCATATTAGATTTGTGCCACGTATAGCCTTATGAATTATTCAGGAGTTACATTCAACCTTTTCTTTGTCGAGTAATATAATAAAATAGTGGTTTCCAAGTCACACGTGACTGCATCTTTTATGTGAAGACGCCACGCGAGCGAATTTTTGAATCAAGAATAAATTCCATTCGATTTTGTTCATTTAATTTTTCGTAAACCTTTCCCTTAAAAAGGTTTTACGTGGACAAAATATTTAAATATTGAATATAAGTTTTTAACATTCGAAATTAGACCTTATTTTAGTGATTTGTTATTTTTTAATAGTATTTTAACAGCTGGTAACTAATCATAACTAATCATCTTGCCACTTAAAATTGTACGCTGTTGATCTTTTCTCTTCGTCTTATATTTTTTCTACTTAAAAGTCTCATTTATTAAAAAAAAAAAATAATTGTCCTCTTCGTCTTGCATTTTCTCCAAGTTCAGTTTCTATACCATACAATTTACAATGTTTACAAAGCTTTCCACAAATAACTGACTTTCCAAACGAAGTACGTTACATAAACTCCTGAAGTCGGGTAACACTGGGGAAGTTTTCTTTTCAGGCAACTTTTAGCATCACAAAAGGTATCCGTTCCAGGGAATGTACGCTCGGCTGCAGATGCTACAAGAAAAATGTATGGTGTCGAAAATGTAAGCATGAAATGACAGTTTCGAGTTTAAGATTTAGTTTTGAAGAAAAGGCTGTAAGCAAGCGAAACCTATGAGCAGCAGTAGGGTGTTAATATCTTTTAAAAATATAAGTTATTATGTCATCTTATCTTTACATTTGACTTATTAATAACCTGATTGAAGGTTAGAGACTTATGAAGCTTAAAAGAAATGTCATAAAAAACTTTGGCATCAAGATTTGAATCCCTAAAAACTCGAGTAATCAGCATTAAACCAAATGACAGGTATTCGATTGACACTCAAGAACGAATTTAAAGTGAGATCATAATGTTGATTTTACGTCTTGATTTTTTTATTTCTTTTAAATCGTTATTAAGGATTAAATGTTAAAACAGACACTGTTTTTTTTTGTATTATATAATGTGATATAGCTTTTATATTTTTATCTATATTCTTGTACTTTGACTTAATTAAACTGAACATAATTGACTGAACGTTCGTTAATTAATTAGAATCTATGATAGAAAATTTTATAAAGCTCTATTCAGCGACCGATATTTACCTAATTACTCTTTAGTAATAAAAAGACATGATGATTGAATTACATAATATTTTTCTTGAGGGGGAACCTTCACAGTAGCGCGCGAATTGAATTACTTTTTCATGAAATAGACAATGGATCGAGTTGTAAGCACTGTTAGGGTTGTATTGATGGCAATAATGATTAAAATTCTTTTAAAAAATACATATTACAACCGTGAATCATATTTGGTTCCATGTACCTGACAATGACTGGCAAAATGCAAAAAAACGTTAAATTTCCCTATTTCACGTAAGTAAAATAAAAAACTTCTTCTATAAACAATTATATTATTTGATCTACGTTTACCTGTTAAAGTATGACATCACAGCCAATCAGAAGGTACAATCTTTTTACCTTAAAGATGTATTTTCCAATCTTTTACTCGAGAAGTATTGATGAGTCATGCTTGCTCAGATTTTGCGGACCAACGGTGACTGTCATTTTCATAAAGCTAAGTTGACAATCTCTTGTATGATGTTTTAATAAAATATTTACTGTAAATTGTTTGTTAATTCTGTTGTTTAATTCTGTTAATAAAAGGTCTAGACTTACTTTTCTTAATATCCATTGGGAGGCTGTGTATTATTAATTTAAAGTTAAATGTAAAATGTTTGTCATAAAATCGAATTTAGTTTTAGTAACTACATTTTAACTGGATTGAAGATAACTTTGTTTTTTAAAATTGATAAAGAAGTGTCTCACGTCAAATATTTTAAGTATTCAATCCATCAAATACTTACGTGAAATTTACTATAATATTTTCTTCAAATTAAATAAACTAAACAACATGATTATATTTTCAATGAACTTATTCTGCATTAACAAGGTTCATCAACCTAGTCTAGTAAGTAGTCAAATTGATAATCATTGACATAATTATTAATTCTAGTGAATTGATTGTCTTTCATTTCTCTATTTACATACTTAAAGTTTTAGCTAACCATGACACACAATCCCAAACAATTCTGTACTCATCTGTACTGCAAAAAGCACATTAAGACTTGCTGCACTGCGCTCCAATGCGAGTTAGTTCGGCAAACACTTGTCCACTTGATGATACCGCTACCAAAACGCTCCTCTAACATATTGTGGACACTTGGACATTTTGACGCTGGATGTGACTTGTGGAGTGCTAAATGGACTGAAGTTATATTTCAACGTTGAGACCAGATCAAGCTGTCGGATTAAGGGTTTGTTTACTCGAATTAAACTCGCTTGGAGTTTATTTTGAAGGGTTATTATAGAATACATATATATTTTATCTACTTACAGATGATACTTATTATTGACTAAGAAGTAAATGTATGTGAAAATATTATCATTTATCATACAGATGACAAAATAAATAAATCAGGTCTTCTTTTTAAACCTACAACAAAAAGTTTAGAATAATCACCCAGATTACTCAATCATTTTACAAATCAATCTTTTGAAAACTAATTTGCATGGTATTGTTTTAATTGTTCAAACTATACGCCACAATAGGTAGATACCAACATTGTTTAAGATACGTAAGAAAGAAAAACCAAGAAAATGTTAGGTTTCCTTTCTAAGCACCTTAAACTGAAAAAAGTAGTTTGTCTCCTAAAACAAACTGATCAAAATAAATCCCAAAAAAACTCTGAACTATTTTATCTTGTCAGCATTTAGTAGGATCAGAAACATCGAAGTTTTATTTTCGCTAGAAAATACAGTTATAACTAAAACCGATAAAATAAAATGTCTGTGCTTTTTATTCCCTTTTATTTATTCTGATTCGAAGATATTTCATTAACGAAAATTCTAAATGAAAAATGTCTACTATCTAAGTATATCGGAGCCTATATCCAGCAGTGGACTGCCATAGGTTGATGATGATGATCTAAGTATGTTGCTTTGAAAGTTGTGAACATAAAATTATAAAAAAATAAAAAATCTATAAATTGGAATTTTACAGTCAACACGTGTCCTTCTTACAATAAGCAACTAAAACTTACCTGAAATTGTCGCGTTGCTAAGTTTCTTTCACTTTAAACTAGAATGCAGTTTGAAAGTAGCATTCTGCAATTTTATGGTTTTGTTTGTGCGTTTAGATTTATTTTTCTTTTACTTTTCAAATTAATAAACCTGAGATTGTTGCAGAATCTCCAACCCAAATGGTTGGAGTTTAGAGTTATCTACTTTTAGAAACAAATTACAGTATTTCTGTAGTAAATTTACTTATTTACCCTTTTCGTTCTTGTTTTTGTTATATCTTGAAGACGCAATTACAAGAAATTCCTACGTTTTTATCCTAACCATTAAATTGACATAAAACTTTTATTATTTATTGAAATTTATTAATATTTACACTCCTATGTATATTAAACAAAAACATTCTTATCAACTCTCAACTTGCCATAAAATTATCAAAAAGTCCATATATCACTTTTGCAACTTTATTTGACTCTTCACGAAAGTAAGCCTCATAACATTCTCGTAGGTTCAAAATTTAACGCGATAACGAATTCAACTGAGTCGGATCGATACTTGACAACATTCAGAGCCGTTTTAAAGGAGAATTTGGAACGTTACGTTACGACATATAATTTCAATGCTGTGTAAAAATTATATAAAAGTTCAAGTTTTACGTTTTACCTAGAAGGTAATTAGTATTCAAGTATTTAAATCTACCTTATATTTACGTTAAACTTTAAGCATCGTATTTATACGTAACATGAAAATATCAGTCATCATTTTCAAGATGACAATATTTTGTAGGCAGGAAGAATTTAAAATCACAAATCTTCATCATCGTCTGCCTAATAACCTGTTCAAACTGTATTGGTGTCTATTTCCAGTTTTGCCGCATTCAGCTACATAACGTATGTAAATCAACGTAAATCATTACGCAAAAAAAACGCAAAAATTAAAAACAAAAGATGTAACAGATATCGCATTTATACCTTGAACTACAGGATTATAATAACAGAACGAGCGAAATTTATGATTGCACTAAACTGGTAAGACTTGTCAGTTCCAGGCTATTCCCGAGGGTTACTTGTGAAGTTATTTGTGCCTAGACTCCTACAGCTTAACAGCTTGGCAGATGACGTTTTATCCAATTACGTAAAGGATTTGTGTTAATTGAATGCAGCATTCCTTTAATTGTTGAGGCTTTTTGTAGGATAGAAGGCGTTTATTGTAGTGTTAGTTTAATACATATATACAATACATGCAAACAATGTTATATAGTTAAATGCATTTCGAGTGCTCGGTAATAACATCCTAACTAATCTATGGCAAAGAGACGGTGAAAAATATTGGATTAGACAAAATTATTACTCATTTAAGAGTGACTGACTGAAACAAATGGATAACAACAAGTTTACATTAATATTAATCCATAATATATTTACGCATATTACTACTTCCCTTACACTCAGGACAAATCCAAACAAGATAAATTGATCTACAATGATATGAAACGCATTACCCTCTTTACACTTTTACAAGACAATACACATCTGTAACATTCAGCGCGATTTAACCTAAAAGCATCAATGAACAATATTAGAGAAAGACAGATGTTAACTATGTTTGTATGAGGAATGATAAATCTCGGTACATAAAAGATTAGTGTCATTTTAGCCATTGTCACGTCATATGGCAAACGACAGCAAAACAGAAAACGCCTTCTATAATACGTTTGCTTTTTTTGTAACAATAGAAAAGTAAAAACCCAATAAAAGTCTACTATACCTTAAGAATGCTAATAGGCCCAGAATTCCTTTTCGTAGAACATTAACTTACGGCGGAATTTTTTACCCACCAGTACGACCATCAAGCTACTTATTTTAAAGCCCGAATTAAAACATACATTTCAAAACAAACATTAATTTCGTACTATTGTAGTTGTAACAAACAGGTTTGATAACCAGTTAGGACCGAGAGGATCGATTAAGCCGATCAGCTAATGGATAAGTTGTGTTGTTGCAGAATGTTCGAGAACTTAGTCCGGTGACTTCCTACTGATATCCTACAACTATCCACGGCATTCTGTCTTGTAACAATTGATAAACATTAGCTTGTTACCGAGTTTGTGTTGTGTCCCTTGTAGATGGTAGAACAAACATATTGGCAGAATCAATCACATACCATGAACAATATACTAACATGAAAATAAAACAAAAGTATCAAAATAGAACACATTTAAATCTTAGAACAGATGACAAAATTCCCTCAAGTATTCACTAGATATTTGAAACTTAATTCTTCTTAAATAACGCTCCAAATATTTGAAGTATTAATGCTGGCTGTTTATTTTGCTCATAAAACCGCCATTGTACACAATTAAATTTGGAACACGTAAGTAAAATAAATTCAACTCTCAATTGCAAACACAATAAGTATTATTTACTCCTTAGGGAGGGTGGGACAAAGGTTTATTCTACAAAATTTTGGAGTTTTAAAGGAGACATTCTAAGTTGAATGCGTTACATAACTTTAGCAATTTTATCGGGAATTGCTACTTTTCTTGTTTGTAACTTTGTGCTACTTTTAGTTAGATGTTTTGAAATTATGAGCAAATTCTAATGATTTATGGCTTGCAGACGTATATGGTTACGTATAACATAACATAATAGTAAGAACCAGTGTTTTCAATTTAGAATACTATTGTAGCTAACCGGAGCTAAATGAAATTGGAGAAGTGGCTTGATTAAATTTAATATGATAACGATTATCTAACAATGCAATAGTGAAATTTACCTATATGTATTTAATTAATTTAGTATGTCCACACGCTACATAATTAAGCTACCATTTTCACGCTCCATACAAATAATCAAGTATCATCAAGCTTTAATTTAGCCTCTGGAAAGTATTTAATTTTAGTTTGCCTCGCTTTAAAACGTTATATACGTACTAAAAACTATTTCCCTGTTTGGAATTGACCATGAATTTAATATTATTATAATAATAGGATATATTAAGTTCACAATAATACAATATAAGCATAGTAAAGGAAATCTCAGAGGTCGTATCGACCCTGTACGTTACTTGGTGTATTTCATTTCATATATAATTCTGCCTTCTTTAAGCGCAGTCTTTAACATAGTCTTTCTAGATGCACCGTATAACAGTCGTCGGATATTCGCAGTCCCTCGACATAGACTGGCTTTTGCCGGGTTTTAAATATCTTATGTGTTTGAAACTTTGCCTAGCTTTGTGCCAGCAGCTCTTTTGACTTTGTTCTTACTGCAAGGTAGCTGATGCAAGAACAAGGAATTTCCAAATACATAACATACACAATGTAATTTAAACATAATAAATAGGAATTCATTTGTTTTTTTTTGAATGCAAGTTACCAGGTGCACTTGTGATGTTGAAATAGTTGTTCTTTTTATTAGTTGGTAGTACCTCTTAATTATTACTACAGCTTACTAGATAGGGGCTCGTAGTTTAAAATCTGTGTAGTGTAGAAGCTATTCCAACTAGTTATCAGCTAGTTCCTAGTCGAAATTTGCGCTTGCTTTTCTGCAACTAATTTAACAAACAGACATGCAAAAAAAAAATAATTAAAAAACCCAGTAATTTGGAGATGAGAAGAATTATGCATAAATAACTTTTGTGTATGTCAATAATTAATTTCATCACACAATGAAAATAATGTTTGGAAAATTGTAGATGACATCACCAATTTTAAGATTACATTTCTAAAGAGCATCATGAATAAATCTGTAGAAGTTCCGAAGTCTTCATAAATCACGTTAAAAACTTTTACGGCCTTTTGGGAAATTCCAAAATTTTATATCCCTTATTTTAATGGTGTGGCATTGTGTTGAGCTATTGATATGATTTGTGTGTTTTGTTTAAGGATGTACTAAATCTTTTACATTACCTCTGCTTATCTATTGGTTAACTAACCTATGTTTGGTAGTTTTTCTTTGTAATTTTTAGAAGGGTACTGTTAGTACAAATAAAGATGTAACACGACATCATTTGTCTCATAATTATGATCTGTCATAATATATTTTAAATAAGTAAACGTCTTTCTATAAAGGATATTAAATGCAGTACTTTTGAATTCTATGTAACTTTATAGTGACACTAGAATATGTTGTGCGGTTTCACTCGTCTGATTTTCTCCAAAGGCAACGATCGTAATGTTTAGTACCCTTTCTCGAGCATAGGTTAATTATTTTATTTATTTATTTAGAGCCAGAAGTGTCCCACTGCAGTACAAAGGCCTTCCTCCACAGTTTTCTAATAAATACGAAAATATTACTCAAATCCAACAAACAAAAAAAGTCCTTCACCATTTTATTAGTATGGATTATACCATCTAATGCAACAACACACAACATAATAAAAATACACGGAACAAATGCTGAGCGTTGAGGAGGCATGACAAAGCGCTGAGATAAGAACGAGTCGGGGCACGACGTATACAAATGCAAGTTGTTAGAGCTACCCTACGGCGGGCCCCTACTACGGAACTATTTGCATAAGCCGAACATTGGACGAATTCATAAAGTCGAATGGATATCCGATGTAGTTTTATTGGATCGATGTTATTGATTTTAGGTAGGTATGTATGTTAGGAGTAGTCGTGTGAAAGTTTCATGTAGTAAGGGCAATTAACGGTTCCACTGATGTCACGATGTACGTAATGTACACAATAAGTAGAAACTAAAATGGAGGCAATCCTTATCGTTCTTACATTTATTGACCGACCGATATTATTTTTTCTGCAAAAGTAATTAAAGCTGTTAAAAACTAACTAATAGGCATGAAGATTTATGTATATGGATTTGTTTATGTGTAAATAAACCTGTGTACAAAATTTCAGGAATGCTAGTTCTAAATAACCTTTAGGTCTACTCCGAAATTACGAAAGCGAATGTTCGGACCGACAAAGTCGCGACCGAAATACGCAACAGTGTCCTACTCTGAAAATTGTTCGGATTTATAAAGTTCGGCCGGAGCCATAGCCAATGTTCGGAAGATGGTCGGATTGAACGAAATGTAGTGCTAGAGTTGTAAATTTTATCGACAATTTGTTTATGGTCATTAGTATTAATTTCGATCCACTTTGGCTCGTGAATTACGGAGTAAAAAAATCTTTATAAAAAGAACAGATACCTTTGCTTTTATTTTAATATTTATACTTACGAATATTGTTATATTTCTTGAAATAACAACGTTACTGAAATTCAGACTCTTTTCTTCGATTTTCAAAATGTCTTTTTAACAATCGCAGAAAAACAAATTGAAAAATGTCAAAGGATGACATGTAAACAATCAAGCGATGATTGAATTTATTATTTCTGCAAATTTTTACTGACTGAAGTTTAAGATGTTCAAGTCATGAAATTACAACGTAAAACAAGCTAACTATACGAAAAATGCAGTGAAGTACTGCTGCTGTTCAGATTGTTGAGATTTTGGAGTACTCCGAGCATGTTTGCACCTATAGATGGAATTCACGGCTTCATTCTAAGAAATACGATGTGCCTTTTTACTCAGAAGTATCAAGTCTAGTCACAATGATGTAATTAGTTTTCGTGGATAGATGGGAAGAGTCCCATCAGTAGTGGAGAGCTACACTGCTTTGCCATTTGTAAGAATTATAAAGAGAATTATGACTTAAATGGATTGAAAGTTGTGAATATATAAATATCGAGGCATTTTCCTCGATATTTGTAAAACTATAACTTAATGATTATTGATAATATAATTGATTTGTCATTTAATGAGATGGTTATAAAGTTCAAATATTACTAATAATAAAATAAGTAGTTGCATTGTGTTAGAATTATAAAGAGGTTGATCGCTAAAAAGTATTAATTGAAGTTGTGGTTAAATATAAATAAATCGAGGCATTAATCTTGATGTTTGTAAAACTATAACTTATTGATTATTGATAATTTAATTTGTTTATAATTTACTAACATTATTATAAAGTTAAAATATTAGTTATAATAAAATAAGTGGTTGCATTGTGAGACAACCCGTTTTCCCGCCAACGCTAGCTGTCATTCGGCGCGTCAGGAAAATGGGCGGCAGTTGGTTGGTTGGAAAACGGGAATCGCTGGTTACGGACAATTGAAAATAAATATTGAAAACGATAAGTTGTAGTCTTCTTTTAGTTTAGTCTTTTATAAAAATACCCGGCGTCCTACACATTAATAACGCACAAACAGCGCATTGAAATATTTTCATCGTCTTTCTACTGCCTAAGTTTTTATTGCTTATAATATATTTTTGTATGTCGCTAATGGTTCGTGTTAATGTTGTTGTTTTTTTTATTTTATTTTATATGAAATAAATAAATACTAAATACATGTTGTTAATATTATTTAAAAGCTCCTTGAGTTTTTTGTTTTCTTATGTTCCTGTCTTGGAAGTTTATAGACTGTAAATTTTAAAAAGTTGCGTAGAAGCTTACAAGCCGAGGATGCGCAAAGCACAAGCCGAGCACGAATACGTGAAGTTTGAACATACTAACGAACCTCGAAGGAGCACGCACCGATGTTCAGCTCCTGCTCTACTGTGCTTCCCTATAGACCGCTTTTTGATAAAAACAAAGGCGGAAAGCAATGTTCGAGGACAGCGGTCATTGACGACGCCTTTACATCCACACTTGAAGCCGCAAACGACGACGAGCAGAACGGCTCTGCTCTGGCTTGGGTCCTATGCGTAGAGGCAGTTTTAAAGTCTACACGATATTTACATTATTACAATTTTGAGGAAACCTAATAAATTAAATATCTGCGTAATTCGAGGTTATTCATTGCTAATGATCAGTACTATACTCCATGATTCAGTCATGTGAAATAATGAACCTCATATAGCGCTTCTAGTTTCCATTTATTATATCACAATTAAGGATAAATGAAATCTAACAAACTCTTAAATAAGAGTTAGGAAATAGCGTCAAGTCCAATAATAGGTGTAAAACTCAAGATAATGGTAATAATTCACCAAATTTAATATTTACGATACTCAATAAGTAGCTATTTTGGTGACGGAAATTTTGACATATTTTTCACGATGCAAGTCTTGTCAAAATCGAATTTTCGGTCGGATTTTGTGTTTCAGAGTAGGGTTTTTGATACAATAAACGTCAAAATAGAAGTTCGTTCGGACCAAAACCGACGGAACGAAAATAATGTTTTCGGAGTAGGAAACGACATATTATCGGCCGAAACTTCGGTTTTTACCACTTCGGAGTAGGCCTACTTAATCGGGTTAAATTGTTACTAAATGCTTGTATTTAATAATTATTTGACGTATTTATATTAAATTTCGAAAAAATCCTACTCAAAAACTTTTGTTTTCAATTTCGTGAATATTTACTTTAAAAGTTATAATTAGACTTGTGAAACTGGCCGTTAGAAATGGTAGGGGTTCAGTTTGCATAACAATCGCTGTTGTCAAACAAACGACGATAAGCATCTCTTTAATGTTTGTCTTCCAATTTCCAATTTACTTCATTGATGACACAGTTAATTTATGGTATTATTAATTTTAATTAATAAAGGATATAATCTGTTTATAAATTAAATATTTAAAGTAATTATATTTATGAGTAACTATTGTGTAATTAATTAAGACCGCCATTGTACGCTTTAATGTTGATGGTATTTGTATTATTATTTAATTTTAATGGTGTACAATAAAGAATATTCTATCTATCTGTCTATCAATCCATATAATTTGAATTATATTGAATTGTATCTTAAGAATTATCTATTAATTTATACTTATTATATTGTATACCTACGGTGCACTGTAAAATATATGCATACAGGGAATAATTGATTACACATTTACTCAACGACCAAACCTACATATTGGAGTCTTGTTATAATTTTAAAAGGTATTCGAGTCTCAAAACAGTTTGTTATGGATATCACAACCTTTTTGTTTCCTATCCTAGCCGATATACTTAACAACATCCATTTATCCTTGTATCGAAACCATTCTACTGTTTTGAATTGGACTGTTTTCCTGCAGAAAGTAGTTTGGAGTTACAGAAAGTTGTGACCCAAATACAGAGAGTTTTGTGAGTTAAGTAATAGCTAAAAAATATACAGTCATGGATGTTTTGATGTGTTTGAAAACAAACAACACATTAAGAACATAATAATTCCGATATGAATATAATACATAAATGCGGAGTACATCACCTACATTGCTCTGACCCAAAGTAAGTAGCTATGGCACTTGTGTTATGGAGTTCAGAAACAACGAAGGTTCCACAAAGGTCCAGACCCAAGACAATGTAGAAAAGTTGGTTTCTACATTGACCCATCCTGGGATCAAATCCGGGACCTCAGAGCTAGCGACACCTTGAAAACCGGTATGTAAAGGACTCGACGAAAAAAAGTTCTTTGAATCACGAATGTAATGAAATAAATTTATAGTGTATAATAATTAAGTTAAAACAAAGCCGTTTACGGAGGTCTTATAAACATAAATAGCAAAGCTTTCATTACCATAGTAACGCCGGATTAATTGAATATAAATTGATGTAAGCATGTTTGATCATCTGCTTGCCGGGATGTGGTTTAATTGTTATGTTCTACTTTGTACTGGTATTTATTGGAAAATAATATTAAAAACTATTCCGCATCTTATCCATTACAATAGTACCGCTACTGCTAAAAATTCGTGTCACACGGACTTTTAAACTTAAACGCCTAAAATTTATACATCACTAGGAAAACGTTATTTTTGACAATATACTCATTCTTCTTCATTCCGATCAAGAAGAAATATTTTTAACAAGAACCCCCAAAAATTTTAATGTACGGTATCAACCTGACTTTTTAATGGGACTAATCAAAGGACTGCTTTAATATAAGCCTTTTTTCGAATCCCGGTATCTCGACTGGGAAATGTACCTCCCGCCCAAAAATAATTGTATGTCAGATGATATTAAAAACTTCGCAAAATATAAAGTGAAATCCTTAAATAAATCTGAATTAATATCTTCCACGAATTTGTCTGTTACTCGGTAACCATCATGAAAAGGGAAATCTCAATTTACTTGTGATTATACAAAAAATAACCCTTTTATTTTATTTTTCCGGTCCGAAGCGAAGCGGACCTTCGCCTGAATCGCTTAATTAATATTTACTCGGATGTCACTGGTGCCTTAATAAAGTTTTTGGGTCTTTTGTGTACTGCTAGCCACTGTTCTAAACATACCGCGACCCTTCGGATAAGCACGGAGCACGTTAAGTAGTAGGTCCCGACTGTCATACGTTGATCTCTGACAGTCGTTAAGTCAATTCTGACAACCAGTCTTACTATGGGATACAGGATTACCCAGTAAAATGGGTTATGGTAAGATAGGCAGTCGCTAAATGAAAAATACGGTATTCTGAATCCGGTAGGACTGGTAGCTGACCCCAGCATAGTTGGGAAAAGGCTCGGGAGATTATGATGTGTACACGATCATGCAAGTTTTGAGTTCGTATCCTTATCGGTTGCAACCGACAACGTAGGTTAATAAGCTTATTGATTAATTTCATTTTCTTTACACCGAAGAAAAACATTAACCTCCTTTCTTGTCACTTGCTGAAAAATGGTATGTGGATTATTGAATAAGTGATGCAAATTGCAATTCGATAACTATGACGTTAAAGGTTCTTACCTATAGAGGCGTAACATGCATTCTACCATAATAATATGTTACAAGGTATTCTTTTGTCCAAAATAGTGAAAGATGAGATGCTAATGATAAATGGAACGCTCAAAAGTTTAGATGGACTTTTGAAAAATTATTATTTTTTTGGTATTTGCTATAGGTAGGTTTTGTTGATTCCATGGGATAAATTAACAAAATGATTCAATCCCCAAACGTTTCCTTATCCAAACATCAGTAAGAACTAAAGTGATTTCCTACCCGGTTAACCCGAGTCCTTAATTCGATATTGAATATTTAACGTAAGGGGTACGAGGTCTTGCTTACGTCTCACTTAGGGGGTCGTTAAGTGTTTTCGAAAGTCGCCATTACTGTGAAATATGAATTAATGGCCGCAGAGCGACGTGGCGGCGTCATCGGTATACGGCTGCTCAAGAGGTGTCTGAGGAATACTCAATGTTATGGAGATGGCAAATTGTCATTTTCACCTTTTCAAACATGTTCCCTTTATTTTTATGCATTGCGTATACAATATTAAATGAAAAATTTCTTAAAAAGCGAATTTTTTTTAGTACTTTTCTTAGTTGTTGAAGTAGGTAAAGAAAAAGATGTTAGTAAAATAAAGATAACACGTGAAAAAAAAGGTAAGCCCTTTTCCCTGCAGTGGGACAGAAGCTTTAAAAATAATAATATTGTTTAAAACGAGTTTTGTTACAGCAAATCAATAAGGGTGAGGTATTTTGAACATAACAAGAAAAAATCATAATATTTTTGACGAAAATAGTCCACATTTCAATCTTATACTTTCCTTCTTTATATTCCCTTGATCTATTTACCTCATATTTCATACCTTATTCGATGGCAAATTCACATTAATTCTTCCTCTCTCTGGTACAGGTCGGGTAGCGTTATCTTACCAATTAATTATTTCCTACATTCCTGCACTGATCTTTCGCTTGTTACTGAGCGATAATATTGCCTCAATAAATTACAGGGTTACATAAGGCTATTCACAAACTACAGTAGCTAAGATTCAACTAATCAAATAGGGCAATAATGGCCTTAATAAATAAAAGCGTTACCTACAATAAACTGGCCATAAAAATAACGTTACTAAAAAGTAAAAAAAAATAGTTGTAGGCGACTCCACGCCACGTTATTGACAAACGCGCATAACGAAGTAAGCTGAGACGGTTGGGTTATGATTGATTATTACCTATTCTGTAGCCAGAGCTTTCACAGAGCTCATTCTGAACGGACGATTCTCTACCCGAGTGTACTTAGAAACAAAAGCGCCATGAACAAAGACCACCATGGGATTCGGGTCTACAACTCCAATGTTCACAATGATGTGCGTAGGCGGGAAATGTTTCAGAGGATTGATGATAAAGATGGGATTAAAGGTACGTTCATGTTGAACAAGAAATTACAATTTCACAATCACTGTACAGTGTAGCAAACAATAAATAGATTAGTTACAGTTATCAGTGTACAATGTACAGAAAAAAATAAGAAAAGTCATCTGCCTAGACTTTTCACCAGTTTTATACAATTCAGCTGAATATACGTAGGTAAAAGGTGACCTAAAAAATAATCTAAAAAGGAACAGTTCAAATCATTTAAATTAGAACAATTTAAAAATTATTTATTAAGATAATTTAAAGCAAGACGTCGGACTAAAAAAATTACTTTCTATAATTTAATTTCCAAGCACAAAATTACATTAAATAAAACCCTTTCCTCGTAATTTTTCACTAAGATAACTGATAAGCGCAATCAGTGTCATGGATTCTTTATTTAAAATTTCTTTTTTAGAATACGACGCGAAGGATCTCTATGGTCCCGAGATAACTGACAAGGATGGCCCACTCTTGGACGCTCACGACAGCTTCTATATCACCACGAAGAGTTTGCTGGTGCTGTTCCAAATTATGGGAGTGATGCCCATTATGAGAGTACCTAAAAGTAAATATGTTAATTGCTGCCGATTTTCCTTTTTTATGTTTATTTAGCACGCTCTCTTAAGGAGATTAAGGCTTATCCGAAGTATTGTACTGCTTCTGTCTTCTTTTCTTCAACAATCAAGTAATCTTATTAAAATAAAAGAAAGAAAGAAAAAACAACTATTCGCCATGATTATGCTGCATAACTGGTCCTTGATCAGCGTAGTCTTAATAGAACACTTTCGGAACCTGAAACACAAAAGTAAAAGCTGTAATTCAGTAAAAT
Organism: Autographa gamma; assembly: GCA_905146925.1. Lineage (NCBI taxonomy): Eukaryota > Metazoa > Arthropoda > Insecta > Lepidoptera > Noctuidae > Autographa > Autographa gamma. The sequence goes on from LR989858.1 coordinate 9,217,203, forward strand.
TATCAGATTAGTAAATTACGTGTTAAAATCAAAATTAGGTCAAATCTGTAAGAATAAAAAAAAGCAATAACCACACACACACAGATAAGAACATAAAATCAAACTTTAAAACCGTTCCAGATTTAAAATCTTAAAATGTTGGCATTAATCTTCATCAGATATAAAATGCGGTCGTAAAACTTAGTCTAAAGTTTAATACATATAAAGTTTCCAAGGATAAATTGTGTTGAAATTTCCAGAATCCAATAACTTTCAAACAATGTTTGGATCGTTAGAGTGCACACTCGTATGTCGGCGAGCCATAACGTCCTCAAATATAATAAACTTAGTCCATAAAATTGTCGATGATTTTTTTATCTGTGGCAGTTTTTCATTTATGGAACGTGTCTGTTGTTGATGTGTGAAATGTTCACGCTATTGGCGCACCGTCCGCGCGTTTTTTAGAGCGTGGTCTGAGTTGGATTATTTGAAATTGGAATCATTTTAGAATAGTTTAAACATTTCCTTACTAATAGTAAAAAGAGACGAAAAATGGCGTGTTAAAAAATATATTGTTAATTTGGTTTTAGTTAAAATACTCGTTGTCATTTTAACTAAATATTGGTTTTATTGTTTAAGTACCTAAGTAAGAGTTCGTATCTCTATGTAAAAACAATGATTGTTGTTAAATTAAGCGTTTGTTTGTTATAGAAGCGCAAACAACTAAGCGAACAACTTATAATTGGATATCTAAGGCCACGCTGTGGGCGTACTTAGTATGGAGCCTGGAATGCATCATTGTTGTCAAAGGTTGGACATTTACTTGATTAATTAATTTTCCAGATAAAAAAAAAACTTTTTAATATTTTTTTGTAAATATTTAAATTAAATGCTTTAACAAATTATTTAACAGTCCTAAATTTTATACCAAATATTTTTTAAACATTAATCAACTAGCTGACTGATATACAAATTAAAACCATGAATTTAAAACTCCGTGCAATATACATAATATATTAATATCTAGCTTAAACAATTATAAATGAAGCGTAATAAAATTTACCAATCACTTAAAATTACTTCTAATATCCCCTTAAACTTTGTAAAACTTTTGTAAGACCAGGAAGCAATATTCTATAGCTTTTCTCTTTTCAGTGGGCAGAGAGCGCTTAGCGAATTTCCAAAGCAGTTCCAACAAGCGCTTTGACGAAGTCATTTACAATATAATATTCCTCAGCATTTTGATTCCGCATTTTCTGTTGCCGATTGCATCTTGGCGCCATGGACCGCAAGTAGCTATATTTAAAAATATGTGGACGCATTACCAGGTACTTCCACAAATCTTTATATATATTTTTTAAGATTTAACTAATTCTGCAATTAATTATTATTCAACAACTATTGGGCCAGAAACCGATTTTTTGGTAGCCTAATAAGTCTTCTTGGTAAAAACAACTGGTCATCTTGATAAACTTAATTATAACGGAACACTAAATAAATAGATAATTAGGTTCAGTCTAGTACCGCTTCTATGTCATGTGTCACATATTGAATTGGAAAAAAATAGGTACACGTGTTGAAGAATTTTCACTAATAAGTCGTCCGTGTATTGTTCGCGCCTACTCTTTCAAAATCCTATGCTAAGTTTTATCAACCCACTAGCGGTATTTTCATTTATATAACTTCCTATATAACACCATGACTGGAACCGATTACTCATCGCCCAGTTCTAATATAATAAGAGTATCAACATCCATCTTATAATAAAGGGTTCTTATTGAAAGCCAAACAATTACAGGTATCGTGTTCCAACCCGTTTGTAATACTTCCATTAGCAGCTAATGGAACTATTATGTTTTTCATTTACCGACAAAGAAATATTAAATGAAACCGACTTGTAAATATTTCAGCTCTTGTTTGACTAACCGAATCATTAAATATGACCTGAAACCCAACTAGCGCGGAAGCCCACATAATATGAATAATCGATTCTAATCGTCGTTTATGTTCATTGCGCCGATAAATAATTGCCGATCGAATGCAGTATGATGTATTTTTGTAATGGTTTATGTGGCTTTATTAAACACCAAAGAAAGGAAAATAAGAATTAGTTGGTGAAGCATTTTCACTTCACGTCAATAGTTAAATGTGACAGATAGGGAGTTCAAATTTGTCTTTGTTAACTCGTTATTTTCAACTGATGAAATCGATGAAAGATTGTACTTCCTTTTCTTAATTGATTTCATTTTCATTGACATTAAAATTCTCAAAATTGAATGTTATGATTACATTTATGTAATTAATAGTCTCTATTTACCTGCCTCTAACAGACTACAGACTTATGTGGAATTTACTAATTTATTTATTAATTTAGTAACCAACTAGTTTTGAAGTGTTCTTTAGCTAGTTGTTGGATAGGTATTATAGGCAGGTATATTTACATAAAAGCCAGTGGTTTTACATTACTAAATTATTTCCAGCTGAAATATCTAAAAATCACAGGCACGCTGATAGTGTTCTCCAACCTGTACTCCTTGACGTGGGGTCTTTGCGTCTTCTCGTGGGGTCTCAGCTTTGCCGTCATTCTATACAGACATAAAGCCAATATATACTCGTAGACGTTCAGAAAGGTTTTAAGAACTAAAAAAAATACGAGGCAGTGTTAATAAATAGTTCATATTTCCAGCTAAAATACCTAAAGATCACAGGCACGCCGATAGTGTTCCCCAACCTGTACTCCTTGACGTGGGGTCTCTGCGTGTTCTCGTGGGGTCTCAGCTTTGCCGTCATTCTGTCTCAGCACTACCTACAGGATGACTTCGAGTTGTGGCACTCGTTCGCGTATTATCATATTATTGCGATGCTTGATGGATTTTGTTCTCTGTGGTATGTGTAGATGATAATTTTAGATAACAGTGTAGAGTAAATTGTTTTTTTGTTCCCCTTTTCTCTTGGTGATCTGTGGGTAATTACTTTTTTCTTTTTTTTTTTACCCACCTTAGCCTAGCAATGGGACAGCTCAGTTTAACCATTATTTTTAGATTGGAAACCAGCATATGCCGTCAATCAGCAATATAGCACATGGGTTCGATTCTATTTTAAAACATTAAGGCCATTGCAGAACGAGTATTTTTTTTACTAATTGAAATAACAAAATTAAATAAGAAATGAAAAATAAAACTGTTTTTTGTGCACCTATTAATGTCTTTTTAAAATTTTCCAACCAAATTATTACAATTCAAAAGGTACATAAACTGCAACGCGTTTGGCACGGCATCGCGAGGCTTAGCCATGAATCTCCACAAGGCGTTGGAAGCTGAACACCCGGCGCTCAAAGTGGCTCAGTACCGACATCTGTGGGTCGACCTCTCGCATATGATGCAACAGTTGGGTACGTCACTTATTTGTTCTTGAAAATTTACAGCAAAGAAGCTTTAGCATACCATGTAGAAAATTCTTCTAGCTAGGAAAAGAAAATGATGGCTTTTGAATTATTGCATCAAATTACCAAATTGTAAAGGAAATTTTGATGCTGTCCTGCTAGTAAATAAAAGTTTGTTCTAAGAAAGAAAAAAGATTAAATGAATAAAATCAGGCTTTTAGGTCTCAAACGCAACCATGTACTCAGCTGTTGAGTAAAAGATTTGACGGCAAAATTGCGAAAAATACATCATATCCATTTGATCTTTCAGTATCAAATGTCACGTAGGCAGGGAACGCTCACACAAAAATACTGTTCCGATCCGTTTTCAAGTTTAGCAAATTGCTCTGCTTATTGTCTGCCTGTTGGTGCGAATTGGTCTCTTTGTTTTAACGAGTGGGAGAACTGCGCTGTTTGTCCTGATACCAAATTTCGTACATTTGTACGCTACAGCGATTTATATTCAATGTACGAACGCTTCACGGTACAATGCAATTGTTTTATTTCCAATAGTTATCTGTTTTGTGTTGGTAACAATGTGAGTTGTTTGTATGAAAATTTTGTTGCGGGATTTTGTTTAACGTATTTTTGATTAAACTTTTTGTTGGTACCGTATGCTTGGTACTATGTGTTCTTATGTAGAATATAAATTCTTATGTAGAAGACACAGTAATTAGAGGTAAATGAAATGATTAAGTATCAGAGACCTGCCAAATATATCGCGTATCTTTACAAGTTAAGAAGAATTGTTACATTAAAACGAAGTGTGCGTGACGATGTATCGATAAAGAATAATGATTAAAAAGAACCGAAGAATCTATGAAAGGGTTTTCTAATTTTAATTCAGCTATCGTGTAGACATGAGCGATAAATTTCACTTGATCAGAAAGCAACATTGATTGCTTTCTGCCTGGAAATTGCTTGTCGTGGTGAAAAATTGGCCGTTAATAATCTTGTAATCGATCGGTATTCACTATAAGTGCTCACATCCATTTTCTATAGCTTTTAAATCTTTTCGTTAATATCAATCAAATAACTATATGTTAATAGAAAGTTAATAAAAAAATAAAGGTCAATAGGACAAAGATCTATAGTTGGATTGTGAACTCCAATAAAGTATTAAAATTACTGTCATTAAATTTTGACTCCATTGCCTACGTCTAGAATTTCTACATCTACATGGAGAACATGTACCTATTTATAATAAGTGGGCCAATAGTAAAACCATATCTATGATAAAAACAAAATATGTTGCTTTACGTTGATACTATTTACAACGATACTAGTAGGACAACTTCCCACACATTATTACACCATGTGCTGTATTAAATAACATTTTCCAGGTCGTGCCTACTCAAACATGTACGGTATATACTGCATGGTAATTTTCTTTACCACCACCATATCCCTGTACGGTGCTTTGTCGGAGATATTGGAACGAGGGCTCAGCTACAAGGAGATGGGCCTCTTCGTTATCGTTGGGTACTGCATGACTCTGCTATTTATTATCTGCAATGAAGCTTACCATGCTTCTAGGAAGGTAAGCGAAATGTTTTTTAGAAAAAAATGTGGGAATTTTAAATGACAGTTCGTCGCCTTAGTGCTTGTTAGTGGTATCTAACATTGGAAAAAAATTACAGGAGAAGAATTTTGTGCTCTATTTCTTTTAGAAAACTAACGATTATTGATTTGACGGTTTTTTTAATACTCGAGTTATAATAACTGTAGTGGTAGATAGGACCAACAAGCACTAGGGCGACGAGTTTGCGTGCTATAGTCACTGTATGGTAAAAGGTGGATTGTAGGTGTTATTCAAAAATACACTTCCAAGTGTATCCAGAGACTTTTTTATTGATACATTGTTTGAAATTCTAAATAAATAGTTAAGGAGTGGTTTGTTTTGGCATGAGTGCTGATAACAGAAAGCATAGTATTTTTTGTGTTGATTGCATTGGTGGTAGAATTTATTTAAAAAATAAATTATTTCCGAATAATTCAGTAGATAGTTGCAACAATTCCACAGAGTCGCGTGCAACATTCCATTGCGAATTGCGATAAATGTTTAAAACGACTTTCGAGTATTTCTGCTAAGACTGTGCATGTAAGCTTTAAGACTGTTAACGTACAACCACAAGAGTAATTTATAGTTAGCGTAAAGTTTAAACAACAATTTGTACGAATAAATAAAAGTGGGAAAGTTAAGCTGCTTGTTCTTGTTAAAAAGAAGTTTATCGCACGAATGTTTTGTGAAACTCGAATTAAAATTCTAATAAGGCTTCGGTCGTAAATTTAAAATTTTACCTTTTTAAAGTAACGTAAAGGCGTGAACTATGAAGAAACCTGATTTATATTTTGGTATCAATAGGGAGACAGTAGAAGTAAGGAGTTTCAGTTCCAAAAGAGCTTAATATTTCGAGATAAATTTCTTAATTATATAGATTACTGTTTACATTTTATTGACGTTAAAGGATCACGTTTTCCGTACTAAGTATAGTCGCATCGCAAACATAATAGGTAACTTTGTTTTTGTATTATACTTACTTTTCTTTCTTTATTTGGTTTTCTTAGGTTGGTCTAGAGTTCCAAGTTCGTCTCCTAAACATAAACTTGGGAGCAGTAGACCGAAGTACGCAGCGAGAAGTGGAAATGTTCCTCGTCGCTATTTCTAAGAACCCACCTATCATGAACTTGGATGGATTCACTAATATAAACAGGGAACTGTTTACAGCTGTAAGTATAATATGTAACTTTATTTTTTAAACTATTTTAAGTGGATTTAAATTACCATATAGTTGTCCCACGTTGGGCGCCAATCTCCCTTCTATATGAAAATCCAATCTTATGTAATAAAAGGTGTGCCATTTCACGGTAAGAAGGCCTCAATTTCACTATTCTAAAAATTTATACCCTGATCTATATTATAGATGATACTTTTTATTTTTAGGTATTTATTTGCAAAAGAAATTAATAGATCAATAAATACTCATAATACGTATAGATAATTATAGGTACTTTACGTCTAACACAATTTGAGTCAATCTAGTAGAATATATAATCTATTTTAATTAACATTCCGTTGTAACATAAATATTTGTCGGCGCTAAATCAACAATTATTGCAAAACTTTCTAGCCAAGCAAATATTAGTCTGTGGGAGACATGTAGGACCTCTTTAGGTAGCTTTGACTTTGTTAATGAGTGTTATAAGTTGATTAAATAGGCGTATAAAAATAAATGAAATGATTATAAAAACCCTATGACTAAATGTGTTGATTGGCGAACGACTAATATTTTCTGTGAAGTATAAAAAGCAGAAAACTCTTAATAAAAATAAAAAAAAACAAAAAAGCTGTATATTTAACAAACTTAAAGATAGTTACATAAAAATGTAGAGAAATAAATCAAAATATGGAAAAAGAGGAACAATATTTTGGGATATTATTATACCGAACAATATGCCTAATAAAAAGTTATTCATAAAATACGCTAACCAATGAGCCGTCCAAACTGCTATTACAGAGGAAACTAATTTTATTGATAGAGGAAGGAATAAGTGGATATTATCCATAAAGTCACTGATCCGAGACAAATGCTCCTGCTAGGTTGTAGGAGTTTTATTATTTTTTTTCATATTAAAATAGGTACTTCCCTGCATAGAGGTCAAATATGTTTTGTATTGTATTGTATAAAGGAAATAGTTAAAAACCTAGAAGGATGAGAAACGGCCCCTTGTTGCTCGAAGTTGAAAAAACTACAAGCGCAAATACCACATACCTAATGTTGTATGTATTTATCACATAGTTTTGAAGGCGGATGCTTATTTTGTCTCATTTTTTTCTATTACTATGAGTAAAAAGACGTAAGAGATGTATTTTCGAACTGATAGATTACTATGGTACTTATTGTTAGTCTATCAACAGCAATGGTTTATTAAAAAAGATCTTTTTGGGGGTAAATACAGAAAACATTATCCTGGCATCATGCTTACGATTAAGTTAGTGTAATAAATAATGTGTATTCATCTTTTAGAATGTATCCTTCATGTCCACCTACCTGATCGTGCTGATGCAGTTCAAGCTGACTCTTCTACGACAGAGCGCCAGGAAGACTCTGCGATCCATCGTCAGAGCGGTGTTCAACACCACCACAACCATACTCGACGATGACGTCACAGAAGATGACGTGGAATGAAGACCAATAATTTATCTCTTCTCTCTCTTTCTTTCCCTTACTCTATTTTAATTTTAGTTTAGTTAAAGGTATAGTAGCTCCATTGTCAGAGCGGTCTTCAACACGACCACGACTATATTCGACGATGCAAAAAAATATGCTTTCTCTCTTTCTTTCTCTCTCTCTCTCTTTCTGACTTTTTCTCTCTATCTATTCTTATATTTCTAGCTTAGTTTTATTTAAAGTAATCTCTAATCGCTTAAGATGTAGTTTGGCTATAAATATATTAAAACTTATTTAGGTGTAACTGTTGATGAGTTAGTCATAATAATTAATTGCTTAATAAAATATCTTGAATCATACTAAAGTATTAACATGTATGTATTAATTTTATTAATAAGATCATGATCCTTGTCAATAAATTTAATTAACCACTTTTCTAATTTAGGTACTTGTTGGCCACACTGAAACATTAGTAACACATGTTACTAATATCAAAACATAATAATAACATTTACAATTTAAATACACGTAACCAACCATTTCCATCCGTTCCGTTACTAACGAGTGTAGTCGGCCATTTTGTAAACTTTTATTACTAACGAAATGACGTGCCTAACTAAAATGTGCGCATAACTAATTGTAGTCGCGTGTCCGGATGCCAAACTACGGTATAAACAATTTGCTTATTATGTTGCTCAGTTTAACTATGAGTTTATAGAGGTAAGTAATGTTTTATTAAATTTATATTGAGGTTAAAGATAGCTAAAAAACATAAATTAAACATGATTATAACTTGGCATTATTTGGCCTGACATTGGTAAAAAGATTTCAATGCATATATTTTGACACAAAGCGATGTCTAAGGTGATAACAAAATGTTAAATGAAATAAACCAAAGTCGTCCACCACATATTTTAAAATATTTAGATATTTTTATCACGCCGTGTTCAGCAATGCATAAGCAATACTGCAACTCTGGCCAAGGTGTGTTTCAGTCAGTAGAAATTCACTTCCAAACAAAATAAGTGGCTACAGATAAAAATGACAAAAATGTAAATCTCTATACGACATTGTTACATAAACAGCAAGATAACCGCTTTACCCGTGTATCCCAAAGCTTTATAACAAAATACCCTTCAAAAATCTTGAACGTTAAAAGCAGCTTATAAATAAAACATTATAAAATTATTCAGCAAGGTACATAGTGCTCCCTAAAACAACATTGTGGAACTTCGCAAAACGTATAAGGATAATTAAAACAAAACAGAATTCTGTTATTACAAACTTTGTTAGCTAATAAGGTGCTTTATGGGAGCTGAATCTAGATCTTAGGACGGTCTTAGAAAATCTTGGTAAATATTCTTATATTTATTGTAAAAGGAATAGAGCCTTAGGGGTAAATATTTAGCTGTTTGTCTGGTTTTCATAGTTTTGTTTCAGTAGACACGTTCAACTCCGGGCGTTTACGTTTTTGACCTTTGGAATATTTTTGTCTGAATAATGGTAAAGGTTCATGTTTATAAATACACCTACACAATATAATGTTTTGAACACAGCAACACTAATTATAATATCGTTTTTCTATTCTTCTTCCAACATTTTGTACTTACTGATAAGTTAGGGTGAGACTAAGGCAATAAAGGAAAAAAAACGTGTTATAATCAATACGAATATTATAAATTATTGGTCCCATCTTCCTAATCTACAAAATAATAATATGTCACACTATTCTACGATGCTGTGACGCATCTTATTTCGTCATTTGTTTTATGGGACCAGACCTACCTTATTTAAAGCTTATCTAAGTCATGCAAATTCACAAATCCAAGCTCAACATTTAAATACTTTGCTAAACATCTATCTAAACCGCAGTTTTCTTTGTTTAGACTTTGAACTTTGTTAAACAATTAGAAAATTAACTATATAATTCCTTTCATGATTTAATTAGTAGTTCCAGAGTTTAAATTAAATATAGTCTAATAGAAAACAAAATATAAACGTCAACGCCATTTTCTAAATGAATCTCATTAAAAATTTAACTGTACTTAATAATATTTTGTTAAAAACACAAAATTAATCTCACTGTCTCATGTTATTTGATTAGCAAAAATCTTACAAAAAAATAAGTATTGTTCAAAATGTAGATTTACTTTAATTAATTTTAACTAAAAATTAAAAAACTTAAAAGAATTTCATTTATCAATTTATTACTCTCTATTTTTTGTGAATATAATTTTATTCAGAATTTAATGTAGGCAGACAGACTCTGTAATTTGAATACCTTTAGAATAAATCTATAAACGGAAGCGCCTGTTAACTGCCAATCTAATTTGACCTTTTCCCACTATTCTGAACCGTTTTGACTTTAATAAAGTTATTTTATGGTACCTGCTATTAATGTAATGTAAATGAAAGCCACCATTTGTATAACGTTACCGACTTAATGGTTTTGACTTTTACTTCTCTTTAAACTTTTCGACAAGGATAAAATAAAATATTTATGCCGTACAAAAATAGCAAAACATGTAGTTTTTTTTTTTAATTTGTGACATTTATGTTAAGTACTAAAGAATAATGTTTTTAAACGTGTAACGGAAAATAAATGTGTTTTTGTGCATACTGTATCCATCCATACTCGAGTAATATTACTTAGGAAGTCAGTTTGTCTGTCTGTCTGTTACTCTTCTACGGCTAAATCAGTGAACCGATTTGTATGAAACTTTGGGGTTTATTATTATGGGGTTAGCCCAAAAGGATACATGCTGGTGGAGCTGAGTAAAACAGCTTACGTAACACATAAGCGGAGTTAAAAACCATAACACTGCGTATCTTACAAAACTATTTATAAAGCCAACTAACAAACTAAAAATAACAAACAAAATGATTAGGAAATCTTATTAGTTCTACATGCCATATTTACTTTAATCTTAAGTTTTCCTTTCAAATATTTTGTCATCGCAAAAATGCGATCGTAACAAAGGTTATTTGTTTGTAGCGAAACCATTGACGTAGTATATACATAGACTGCTACTATCGCTAGGTTCCCCTTGTGCCAAGCGAGAGCAGTTTTTAGTCTAAACCTAGTACATTTCGTTTTTCATTTAAGTTAATTTTAGCGCAACGAGAAACTTATTATACGAAAATATCGATGGTTTTGACATTGTTAGGATAATATTAGTGTTTTAGATAGATTTTTTAAAACGGCAAGCTCCATCTTCATACATAATTCGCGACACAACCATTTCACACTAGTGCTTACGTTCAAACTCTGATAGGCTCACTGGCTCACTCTAGTTCCTTATGTATACTCTAAGGGCGAAACACTGAGTTAGACGATTAATCAAATGTCATATTTCATCAAAGTAACAAACGAGGTTTCATAAAAAATTACTTGTTTTTCTTGGTTATTGAATAACATTTTAGATGAATACGTTTGGCTGTTTACTATAGAAAAGATGTTTCGAAACATATTTTGTGAGTGATGGTTAACACGATCTGTTTTAGAAAGGGCTGTATCAAGGGAATTTTATCTTCTTGTTAGTTTAATTTTAATCTGGAATTCTTACGTATCTAGAAGAATATTTATATTTTTGAAGACTTCAAATAGAGCTATTTTGTGAAAGTTTATGGTTTTCTTTCCATGCGATTCCATTAAAGACACTCTCATTTTAGACAAAAGGTCGAAACTTTTTGTATAAAATTTCGATGAGTCTCGAGAAACTAATTGAAAAGTTACTTAAATGCGCAAAATGAAAGCGCAAAAATCTCCCCACGGAATAATTACGGTAACCAAAAATTAGATTCACTCAATATTTCAAAGTTTGATTCGATGGAAAATTCGTCTGGCTGCCGCTAAAATATTCGGTTGAAAACGAAATTAATTGACTTTTATTTTAAAACGGGGAGTATTGAATGAGTTGGGGCATTAGGTCGTTATACCGACTTCGATTTATACCTTCACTCACGTTGGTTTTATGCGCGAGTTTCCGATTTAATGGTGTGAAGTATTTTCAAATTTATGTGGGTTGAGTAAGCATAATAAATGCGGTTTGTGGTGCAGAGTTTTTATTTTCATCAAAATTGCGTGCAGGTCATTAAGTAGGCTAGTATTTCACATTAAGATTAAGCTGCACTGCACTGCTAAAGAATTTCTAATAAACAAAAATGATGACTTAAATCCAAAATACATGCTCAGACACAAGTATCATTAAACTTACATAGTTTAATTATAAAATAAAATTACATATATTGTATACATAAATTAAATATTAACGAACATAAAATTTAATCAAGCGACATCTTACATAAAAATTTGCATAAACTGTAATTTAATTGTCCAAACACTTTTTAAACGTAAGCCGTCCTTCAAAATGCAGCCTGCTTTCAATCTCACTGGTTACAGAGCACCCTGTCTATCTGACATTGACAACTCCCTAATGAATGTTATCTGAAAATGAAAAAGTACTGTCTTTCATCGAACTGTCAAGCCACGGCAAAAATTTGCTGAGGAAAATAGATTAATTTTTGTAATTGGTGCTTACTGGAAGGGCAGGAACACATTTATTTGATCGAAATTAAAGGCTAATGAGACTTGTTAAATTTTGTTATGTTTTAAAATAAGAAGGCCTTTTCAAGAAATAAGGAAAAATCAAATAAATTATATTATCACAAAACCGATTTGTCAGTATTTACTGATTTGTGACACGGTGGGTGTGACTATTACGTTCTTTTCATGTGAACAAAGGCATTTACCCTGCTGAAAATTCAGGTGTCAAAATGTCGCTACAAAAATCTAAATAAAATCTAAATAAACCGGGATAGAATCCTCTAAATGTAATTTTATTATTTAATTACAGACTAATGCAATTTTCCACTTCTACAATTTAAGCAAGTATATTTTCCTAAGTGATTGGGGTACGGTCTACTAGTATTTAACTTCACACAAACCGTTTCCAAGATCATATTTCTCAGCAAACTCGAGACCTGCCAAAGTAATTTCCTAGATATTCAGTCTGTATTCAAAATGGTCTAGTTCTTGTCGGTGCCCACTCACCTAAGTCAGCTTATCCGCAGTGCGGTCTATCGCATCGCTCAAGTGTAACTGATTTTGCGGAAAAAACATCATTCAATATTCTTTCAATAGCATTTTTGGGTATCAGCGTAATTTTGTGGTTAGTTTTTCGTTTAGAGCAAAGAAACGGCGAATATTCGGTCTTACTAGCTGGCTATTCGCTGATACTAGATGGTACTTGTTTAAAGTCTTATTTATTTTAAGAGCAAAAGTAAAGTGTTTCAGAGGGTAGACTTTCATTTGCTTTTACTATAATAATAATAAGCAAGGGTACAGAAAACCAAAATCAATAATATTTGCAGGTATGTAATTTTAGAGGAATTAAAAAAAAAAAACATTTGAATGCTCTTCTTTCTTCGTGTAACAGTTTATGACATTAAACATAGTTAATTTTTCACACGTCAACTTGATTACCCAATCTTATTTATGCAAATTAAATTGTTGGCTATAAAAGGTTTCTGTTCCCATTTCAAGAACAATGCTGTCAGTATTTCAGAAACATTAAGCACAACTATAAAAATAAAATAAATAAGTCTATCAAGTAACCTCTCGTATTAAAAGATCTAGGCAATAACTCAGGCTTTGCCTGACTGGAGAATAGGGTGGGTAGGCAACGGTGAGGGAACCACTTGTTGCTATGGTAACGGCACTAACAATCACCAAAAACTTATTTCATACCTTAAGTAGTTATAAAAAAGTTTGGATTCGAGTAGCGGAAGAGTGTCTTGGCTTGCTTAACTTGTGTGATAGAATGTGGAATATTGTTACGCATGCAGATGAGTATGTTAAAATGTTATTATTTTTATATAATTGTCTTGTTTTGTGCTAAATTGGAAGATATTTATGTCAGTGATAGAAATGGAATACCATTATTCTGCTCACGGTATACAACCTCAAAATATATTATTTTTTTATCCGTAATATACCAGAGTAGGTGCATTATACAATAAATAAAAGATGAGAGATTTATTGGTTTCTTAGGTTTACGCGAATGTTAGACATTGAAATGAAACTACTTTTTACGGATTTTTCGCGGTTTGTATTTAGATTTTAGGTCCCGACGTTTCGACACCTTTGCAGGTATCATGGTCACGGGCAGACTGAGATGGCGTTCGTCTTGACAGTGGATGTTGCTCGTTCTACCTTCATATTTTAACTAATTATTTGAGTTCCGACCTACGCAATATGAGCTCACTGTGTCTTGATGTCTTGCAGCGCTGCTCTTGGGTTTGGCCTTGAGTTTATGTATTATTGGGTCCCAAGTAGGTGATATCTTCCAGCCATCTTCTCTATTGAAATTAGGGTGTTTTTTAATCTCAATAGCCTCGCGAAACATCCTAGGTAGGAATTTGGGTTCTTTAGCGAGTATCTGTGGTTGGTCAAATCTAATATAATGGCTGGAGCCTTCAGCATGTTCGGCGAAGTCTGCAGTCGCAGAAGGTAGAACGAGCAACATCCACTGTCAAGACGAACGCCATCTCAGTCTGCCCGTGACCATGATACCTGCAAATGAGAGATTTACTTACATAATACCTACCTTAATTAAAAGTTTCCTTCAATTAGTACTAACCATTTACTTACGTAACCATTATCCACGTTCCATGGAATACTTAAAACTTTTAAGTATCTATGATAGTCAAGTGTTTTCAAGCGCTTAGTTCGAATAGCGCTTAACTTTTAACAACCCTATAATAGTTACAGAGAATTTATACTCTACACAATATCCTATATCGTTATACCTAGAATATAGTAAAGTTTACACGCGTGTAAACCAAGATAAGAGAAGTTTACTTAAACGCGACACTGGTGAGCACTGTGGGGTTAAAGTTTAGCCGAAGCACGCTTAATTACGGTATCTGCTTCTAGCGACAGGGTTGGATTAAAGTCGGCTTTAGATGTATGAGTTTATTGTTTGTGCGAAGTGCTTTTTTAGCTTGACATCAAGGTCTCTCACCCGCACTTCGCGAGCATTTTGGCTATCTGATCTACATACACGGATTACCTATTCGTTCAGGCGCTCTTCGTTATTGTTTTGTCGACTTCTCAAAGCAGACGAAAGCTACAAGCAATATGTGTGTGGTGTTATGACATAAACATAATATGTGGACATGGGTTATAACTATGAGCGTCATTTCTTGTGCGTTGCATTAAAAAATAGAAGTGTTATCGTTTACTTTCGTTGCCCGAAGCCCAAGTGTCTAGCACCGATTGATATTGTGAACTTAAATTATAGTTCAGCATTATTGCTTTAGAAATTGGCGAGATAACACACGGCGGAAAAGCGACGCATACATAAGATAAACAGCGGTTGGCGGTGGACGGCGGTGTTTTGCCAAGTCACTTCGCAAACCGCACCGTGGTAGGGCGGTAACCATACTGCCAACCGGACGTTGTATGTATATTACTAAAACAGCAAGAATTTTGAGGAATAATAATGTATATGCATTTAAAACTTTTCATGGCTATAAATAGCTATAAGACACTGTTTTGTGTTGCACCTTCGTTTGTTTTCGAATGTGTTGGAATGGTTTTAGGAACATAAGTTTAATAGTCTGCTAGTTTTTTGCTTATCGTATATTAGTAGTTATACCGCTAGTTATACCGTTGTAAACCATCTCCAATACCTAAGCAGTATCTGATGGTTACCATCAGATACTGCTTAGGTATTGGAGATGGTTTACAACGGTATAACTAAAACTCCGAAATCAATCTTCAGAAGAGATAAGAGCCGATCATTAGGTACTTTCGATACAAACAACAAGATGATCAACATCTAACTACATATTAGGCACACGTTACATGTTCAGAAGCGTGGGCCACAGATACAGTGATTGTGATTAGATGCCGTAATGGAAAATAGGATTAACTCTAGATGACACCGCAATTTTCTTTATATTTTTAATCTTACATTTATTGTTTAGGTTTCCAACTTATAGACACGCTAGTTAGTAACGCGGAAAGCTAGTTATTGTTATGTGAGCACATAACAATAACTAGCTTTCCGCTGTGAAATTAACAAAATTAATGTAATGAGCAATAACCCCAACGTCCAAAACGTAAGCATCAATTCTACCTATTGCGAAGCTTAGATTTTTAGGTGCTTTAGTCAAAGAGGTGGCATGTAAAAATTTATTATTATTATTTTACTAACTTTTGAGCTACTATGCTCTTAAAACAACATTTTCCGGGACAAAGCATTTTTCCGCTACAAAATGACGTTTCCACGATCTCGCGCGTTTCGTAGCCACTCCCAGAGCCAGGGTTGGCAGTAATCTGTTAAACTCACGTCGCTGGCAGTCCCCCAAACAGTTCACCTAATCTGCATTGTAATTATCTCCGGTCGCTCCCCGTGCAATTTGTCCGCAGAGGACGGACTTAGCTTGATAAGTGACCTGTATGTCAATTTTAATGCAGGATTTAGTTAAACTTAAATAATATAGTGCGAGTGGAAATTATTTTGGTGTTTGGAATTAATTTGTATGTTAATGTTTGCGCAGTGCTGCTTGATGGTGTTTCATCGTGCTCTTGTTGAATAATGCCTGCTTTTATTTAATTATGTTTTCTTGCTAAATTGTTACCCTTTATGCGAAAGACGGTAGGTATTCTACTGAAAACAAAAGGTCTTTCTAAATATAGCCTAAATACTTTAGTACCTAACTTCACGGCGATTTTATCCCTCTTTTGGAATCCTGCTGTGCACTATAAACGCTAAACGTTTCGAGCTATTTTTGATCCCCGTATAACGATTTATGTCCACAAATAGTTGGCAAGTTTTCTCAGAAAATGTAGCGGCTGAGTGAGCTTGCCATATTGCAGCTCAAGCACAGCTGGTAACATGTAAACACTTTTTAATGTCATCTTTAGCGAAATTTTGTCATCGTTTCGGTTTACCGCAACGCCTTTTATTTTAAATTTAGTTAAGTAGAGTATTGCGGAGATACAACTTACAAAATTTGGTCCGCCTAGACAACTAAGTGCTTATTGTATTAATGAATAACTTAATTAATTAAGTACATTATTACTCATTATCCTAAATTGAACCGGAAAAAAGACTTAAAATGGGCAACAGTGATTTTTACACAATTTATATGTTTCTAAGAAAATTAACTAAGGCATAATAAAACCATGATAAATACACGTAATTTTTTAAAAATAATATATACATTTCTATCCAATGTAGGTTACTTACACCCAACATTTGTGACATGACACTGATACGAAACTTGCCAAATTAGCTCACATCCGTGGTGTACTTTACTTACTCAGGAAACTTTTAACAAGTTTTGTTAGGCATCGCACAGACATTCAATTACATTGACTACTAACGGACTCAATCGAACTTGTTAAGAAATACGTATTTTTCCTTCTAGGAAAGACTAGATTCAAAGTGAATTCTTTGAATCAAACTTGCAAATGTTTCGATTAAACTGTTCTTATAAAGGACAGACACAAGACTGTCGTCTGACAGCCTTTTTATAAAAAAGCCTATCTTAGTTTTTATAGTTCTATTATCGGAATTCGATCTTAGGACCTCTATTCTTACACTGGTAAAGGAGTATTCATGTTTTTTTTATATTGACATCCTTTTTCGTCTATCGATTTGATTAAGATGAATCGACACAAATTAGAAGAGATGTTAGATCAATAAGATACCTTGGTTTTTTATTTATTAAACAACTCACTGCAAGCTTTGCTATAAGCCAATTTAAAAATGATTTATAGCATTAAACCATAACACAATTTTCCAATTTATATAAAGCACCAAAACCTATCTTACACTACATTACCTGTGTCTCCTCTAAAAACACGAGCGACGTAAACAAATAAATCCCGAATGTTCAGAACAAACAGTTACCTTCTCAACTTTTATAGCAGCCATTATTTCAGACCTTTTCGATTTGCGGAATAATTTTTACGACATTTCGCCCTCTGCAATTCTCCTATATCTTGGTGAAACTTGTTTGTCTCATTATCCTTGCGTCATAAAATATAGAATGTAACTGTGTGATATAAAACGTAAAAGGTCACTGTATTTACGATCGATTATAATTTAATAACCATTTTACTGCTGAACGCACCTTAAGAAGTGTTTTATTGCGGGAACTGTGCGTTTATTAAATTTGGATATAATTAAGTAGGTAACATCAAGTCTTATTAGAAGGTTATAATATTATTAAGTGCTAGACGTAATTAAACATCAAAATTTTGATTGATGCTATTCCTCTTTACGTGTTGTTAGTTTCTTATTCGGAAGAAGCTACATATATGATCGACTGGTGATTCTGTTGCTTGGATAAGAAAACAAAATGTTAAGTAATAAATAAGATATTATATGGTAGCTGAACATGAAACTTTTCAAGGAAACAACATAACACAAATAACCTGAAAACAAGAATCGTTCTTTGAAGGTCAAAGTGAAGGTAAAATAATGAAATTGGTTAGAAAATTTTACACGATGCTGGAATTCAATCTAAAGACCCCGTTGTTTTATCTGCGTAATCCTTTAGACTTCGTCGTGATAGTCGTGGTCTTAATTACTGAAGGTTGTGTGTTCTTCAAGAAACTCCTGCAAAGATCTCATAATTCGTCGTCATTTCAGACGTCAACGAATGTTCTAAGCATAAATAACTGTGCCAATCATTCAAATTCTAGCACAGGCTTTGAACAAACTATCATTTAATACAACATTTCGAGTTAAAATTTTAAAAAGTTTAATAAAGAAATCTGCTTCTACGAAATTTATTTAACAATGTTTTTGTATTCTCTATTCCGAAGTTATTGCGAGACAATACAAAAGCTTTTTGAAATCGAACCACAATTGTTGGAGAATAGCGTAAGAAAACAAAAAAAAAAAAACTTCAGGAATGAGAAGGAGGTATTTAAAAAGATAGGATAACGCAAAACTTACACTATGCCGTCTAACATTCATCTCCTCTCATCACTCAAGACTCGAAGGCCTAATTAGAACGACGCAGGGCATCAATTTGCCTGCCAAAGTAAACACTCGGTGGCCACGAGTCTCATCCTATCGCCAAGAAATTCAATTAAACCTGGTAACTCTGTTGCATGTCCTTGGTACCTGTAGATACATTATGTATGTATGGTGCTACATGGATGTATGTTCTTGTGACGTTGGTGCTAAGCTTTGATCAATTTGGACATCCTTTGAATTTGACTGTAGGGGAACTAAAGAAAGTAAAACAGCTTTCCCAATTTTTAATTCCATTTTTTTTTTCTCAACAATTTAAAGTAGGTTGAAATTACACGACAATAATATAACATAATATTACTTTATTTTAAATTTTTCTCATTATTGAACTATTGATAATACCTCACATCCTCTTACCAAACGTTTAGCCTATTTTACACCCCACTACAAAATGAAGAAAAGGACAGTAAAATATTCAGATTTTCAAAAAATGTCTGTCCATTTTTATTAGTACACAAGTTTAACAATCTTATGTAACATTGATTGAAAACATCAATCCTGTTAATTTATAGGCTACAGTTATCAAAAACATAGTCCACTATTCTTCCTAGCTCTACGTCCGTAACATATAAGATATAGCAGCAGGAGAGTCTGAAACGTTTCAGCTGACGTGTACACTATGCTTGAACGTAGCTTAGGAGTAAACTTGTATTTTCCAGTAATACACGGACATATTGCATTTTGCGAAGATGATATTGAAGTAACATTGTATGGATCTTTGGTAGCTTTAGACGTACAGCTGAAGGCTTGCTTGATATATAACTGGTAAATGAAATACTGAAATGCAAGTCAACCTTAAATCCCTTTTAAACTCTCATGTCACTACGATAAGTAAACCTTTAAGAACACCCTATTTAGGTATCGTTAACCCTTAACCCACAAAAGGAGTTAAAACTGATGATCTAAACAAAATGGAAATCTATATACCATACCTACATAAATATAGTCACGCCTGTTTCCAGTAGGGGTAGGCAGAGACCACTTCTTTCCACTTGCTACGATCCTTACATACTTGTTTTGCTTCATCCACTGTCAATACCATACTCAATTAAAAGGATAACAAAAAATATGTAACAGTAACATCATCAACATAAAAATATATTCCAATAGATTGGCCAACTAGAATTTCAATGGAGCACATGTGACGTTCTCAATGCACATATGACATGCATTGAATCAGACGTATGGAATAAAAAGTAAGTACTTCAATTGTTTTGTTCTATTGTTAAACCCGCTATCGAAGTTCACAACGTGTAGGTACCTCCAACTATGTAACAGGCGCATATTTAAGTGAAATAATATTATTTAATAAACAACTGCTAATTTGAACTCTATTTTACCGAAGTTAAGAAAGTTATTTAAAGAAACCTTCAGTAGGTACCTTTAAATTCACGACTCACCAAGTTTTACTTAATATCCATATTGCTGACTAAGAATCGACGCCAACTTTTCAGCTTCTTCATTAAATTATTGACTGAAACTCTCAAGTAGATGAAAGAATATTAATTTGTCGTGACACAATTTTGAGATTCTTTTGAAAGTTTGTCTGCTTCGGAACCAATTTCTTCAATATCTGGGTCAAGCGATACATATTTTTGCATGCCCAAACATCGAGAGTTCACCTCAAAGGCAAGCCAATCGATTGGTGTTATAGAGTAGAAAAACTAAAAACTATAGAGTGCGTGTGTCTAAGCTAAAAGTAGTGTGCTAAAAATGAGCTAACTCAGTGTACCAAACATAAGCAAAATTTTGGACTGTTTGTAGTACATTCGTTCTTCCATGCAGCAGTTTAGGCGAAAATATCGATGGTTCCAATATAATTATTGTAATATTAGGTTTTCAGAGAGTTTTCTTAAAACTGCGCGCTCTGTTTTGAACCTAAACTAGTTCATACTACTGCTCGTGGTTCATACTGATATGAGCACTCTGTAGTTTCTTATCTATCCTCTAAGATCGGTGATCAATCAAAATCTCATTTAAACACGTCACTTAGGCGGAACCTCGCTATCCATCTTGCGTAATTTTGCTACACATTACTGTGTACTGTTTGACAAGACACGATCGCTGTTTGGCAAAATTTGATTCAATTTGTTGTCGTTTGAATAATTTTATTATCGTCAAATGGCAATTGGCTTTGTCTTTGACTTTTGCGCAAGGTAACTTTCTGATCACATAATATAATGTGTCTTATATTGTGTAACTTTTGCCCTGTTTTCTATGGAAGAATTGAGGAAATGTAAACGATTGTCGAGTTGACTTCGAAATATATTCTTTTTGGCAGACTGTTTTAAAAAAGCACTGTTAATACTGCATTTTATTATCAGACGAGTCCAATCCTTTCTGAAGCCTACTTCCACCTGATTAGCAAACCAACCTATCTAAATAGAATAGAATTTGACTAAAGAATAGAAACCCTTGATTAAAATACGTCCTTGTCAATTCGAAATCGATTTTCATTTCGTTCAAATGTCTCCTTATCGGTTCCCGGCCTATTTCTCGTCAGTCAACATACTTTATTCACGTGCAAACTTTTCCAATAGTACTTTAAACTTTGACTTTCTCGAAGACCGTGTGTGATGTAAATTGCGTTTGACGATGCTCACCTGAATTGAAAGGTATGGATATTAAAAGGAGCAAAGTGACCTTGAATGCTTTTATTCGGTTTTCTTTTCTGTAGCTGTCAATTTTGAAGCGTTATGTCTCTAGAGGAAATAGTTAACGTGTTAAATAAAAACGGTGGGCATTTAACATAGCCTATGTCTAGGCTTACAAGTAAATACAGATCTAAAATGTAATAACACATCATACAATAAGAAAATATTTCTTCCTCTCTAGCCATGTAACTTTATCGTAAAATCGTTGCAAACGCGTTTTTTTCTTAATTTCCCATTACTTATGGAAAGAAAAATAAATGTACTTATTAATGATTAGGTAATTATTTGTGTTTGTTTTTTATCCTTGATTGTACTTATATTAACACCTAATAAGTCGTTATATAATAATTACGATACATTAGTCTTGAGGAAGGTATAAATAATCTCTCCAGTCATCTATCATGCTATAAGTAACATAATAAGGAAGCTACCGTGATAGCATTCACTAAGCAGATTAGTATTTCAATTACGTACAACTTGGCCGGTTGCCACTTCACATAACTTATAAGAGGGTTGAAGTACACAAGCTATTATGGCACTTCCACAAGATACGTTACAATAACTGCCAACTTGTCATGAACTGCTAAGTGGACTCTTTGGTGCTAATTGTTCTTAGGTTGGTAGCAATGTAATAAATGCTACCAACCTAAGAACATTTAACATAACATACATAAACATGTAATACATAATATATCATCACGCTTGTATCCCTGAAGGGTTAGGCAGAGGTGTACCAACGTACACTCACAGTTCGCCGATATGTTTAGGTTCCATCTAATAGGGGGCGAGCCTATTGCCATTAACCGGGCCCAAATCCAAACTCCAACCTGCTACTGAGAATTTCATAGAAAACCCCAATAAAACCTTGGTCGACTTGGGAATCGAACCCAAGACCTAGTGTAGCAGTCGCGCTTAGCACCACTAGGCCAAGGAGGCAGTGACAGAACATTTAACCCTCTGTAAAAGTGGCCTTTTGTTGACATTACATGTATGGAAATGATATTTCTTTTGATAAGAGTTGTCACTTACATGTATTTAATCCATTCGACGATAATCGATAAAAGCCATTGACTCTCAAATGTGTTGTCTTAATTTATCACTCATTTTGGAAAAGGTTAGTATTATTTTGATAAATGAACATTAACAATATGATCAAGTCAACTAGTAACATGACGAAACAGAATGAAATGTATGTAGTACGGCTGTTAGGTGTATTATGTAGCTGTAATTATGTTAGTGAGAGTGTAACAACATAGGCAAGCCTAGTAAAGAAATTGTGAAGTGAAAACGAAGGGCCGATGGTCACTCAAGCGACTGCCAACGAAGATGGATGAGAGGCTCGTCACTCCATCTGCAGACCTTTAGATAAAAACACGACGATGATGAATACGGCGAATTGATAATATTGAGGTAAGCTTGTTTCGATAGTTTAATATATATTTCATGCTTATGCTTCTATATTTGTCTAAATTTAAGGCTTCTTATTATTGGTTTGTGTCTGGTTGTGTCATGTCTTATTTTCTCATAGTGGTACGGTAGTTAGTTATGAAAAAAATATATTAATTGGGTACTAGTACACAAAATAAAACTTAGACCGTTTAAAAATAACTACAAATTTTTTCTTCAAACGTATTTGTATACCAACCAACCAATTTCATTCATCAAAAAGCAACAGAAAATCTTATTTAAGCGACAAAAAATATAAATGAAATTCGTCAACTGTTTCTTATCTAACCCCAAGCTTATCATGCACGTTCTGTAATAAAACCTATTCTGCTGTAAGCGAGACCTTACTGTTTCAGTTTCTTTGTTTCACTTTTCTCAGCTGTTTTCGCTTCATAATATATGAAGTATCGTCTCAATGAGGCTTCTTTCTTCTCCCTAATTTTCATGAAAATGGTAATCATTTGGTAAGGTTATCGTATGAGGCAATGAGGAGCTCATCTTGGAAGATAGTATTGTATATTTTTCTTAGTAGAAGGTGTTTTTTTTTTTGCACTGTGTCGTCGGTGTAAATAAACTTGGCATTTTAACCCTTGACATGACCGACCTTTTATTTGTTCTCGTAGTTTGACTTCGTCGTTTAAGAGTTTTTGTTGTAAGGGGTTAGGTAATACAAAAGCCTTTTTTGTAATCTATTTTTGATGTAACTAAAAATAGCTCGGAATGTTTTATTCTTGCTGTATAGTGACATTTTACACAACGTACGTGCAAATAACTCTGGTCGTACGTAAGGATAACCTGACGAGGAGTTTAAGTAACCAGCGTTTTCAAAGTTGTCTTATAATTTTAAAGAGTCAATAAGTTATGTTACACTTAATACTAATAGCTTAACCCAATACCCATTCAATATAGTTTATCATTAAACAGTTTTCACACCCATGCCTCCACATTGTCTCCAGTAATTACTATCGTTCATTATCCATACCACAAAGAGAATATACGGCATACACAGCTTGTACATAGTATACGGCTTAGCGCGGACATGCTACCTCATAGAGAACTGATAAACTCCTGATTAATATACTAATTGAATACTCTATTGTATTTAACCGATAGCTGAATAATTGTTACATTGATTACCAGGATTTTTAGTAGTTAAATGAGAAAAGGTCTTGTTAAGGTATTTGAAGGGAGCACAAAAATATATAATTATTTTTGTTAAACGAAACGATGGAAGGGAACGCGACAAATGACTTGAAGACGCAAACAGAACAGGATAGAAATAAAAAATATTTTTTTCAATAATTGCTCTAGGTTTGTTTTAACTTTTTTATGATCTCGGGGCTCTATCTACATATGAATTTTCTGCTCAAAATTTTGTAAACTATAATTAACATAATAATTAAAAAGTAAAGTAAAAGTCAACAGTAAAATTATTGTAAAAAAAAACATACATTTTACGAAATCCTTCGCCGTTAACTGAGACAGAAGGCTGATAAGTAGTTTCCTATGACATATATATGTATATTCCTCAGTACGTGTGTTCGTGGGTCACTTGACCGCCCTAGGGTCATGCCAGCTTGATTGATTATGAAAGTGAGGGGTAAGGCGTGGTGTCCTACACATGAGTTTTCGCACGCACCATATTTTGGGCATATGTATTAGTTGTATATGTACGTCTTCGTATAGTTATTTCTTTTATAAACATTGATGGATGATAGTGCAGGACAGGCCTTTCTGTGCTTTATTTCATGTATTTATCAGGGAATAATAAGATTTAGGACTGATTGACAAAAGTTTTCTTTTGTATCGCTTACTTTTAAGGACTTATAAAAAAATCAGGTTTTACTTAATTGCTTACTCAAGTTTTAGTTTAATGCAAGTAATCACAAAACATATACAAAGTTGTTCTATAGCTACGTTTCGAATGCTTATTACATAGCCGTAGGTAATATTGAACGTTCGTTCGTTTTTCTCCATTTATTTACGTCCAAACACAATCCGATTTGCTTGACGCAATCTCAGCTGCAAAGTGTAGCTCCCCATATCACAAACGCGATGAGCGATGTTCACCCATTTACTACTCATGTTATGAGCAAACAGAATTTTCTTTTATGTTTACGCACTATCGTAAATTCAATATTGTTTATGAAACATGTTTTTTCATAAATTATGTGAACCAACTACAAACAGCATAGTTTGTTTTCAATTTCACTCATTGATTGAAAAATTTCAACAGGCGTTTTCACTCGTATTTGGAGGAATGTAGTATTGCGATTCACATACATTCTTCACATATCGAGGGGTAACGGGCTATTTGGTTTAAGCGACATTTTGGGTGATATTGAGTTATATATATATTTGGAATCAGCGAATTTTTCTCCGTCGAATGATGCCGGTTTCATTAAAATCGGAGCACTTTTTTGGCGTTTGAAACAATCCTATTTTCGTGTTGTTTCCAAAGTGGCAGTGTATTAAACGACGTGAATTTTGCATTTTATTTTTAATCATGTACTTGAACCATGCCATCATATTAATAACCGAGACATAAACCAGTCACCCTGTCTCTCATAAATAAGTCAATGAGAGTTAAAGCGTTTTTCCTGTTTCTAATTTTTATTAGAAAGTAACTTGAGTCTTTTTGACTTCCCACTAATCACACGGTGTGATGTAACTTAATCCATTTGTCCGTCACCCAAATCCGACAGGGTTCGTCGCTTAAACTGTTTATACGAAATAATTATTATAGTACAGTCTCAATAGCAACATCAATTATATTTATTTACTTTTCAGTCTTAATCAGCAAAATCAGCTTGTTTTATCAGCCATTGATACGAGTAGTCTTAGATGTTAATAAACATAGGCATTAAACGTTACAATTTCAATGTTATACACACATAAGTAAACTAGCCTGTCAGTCATTTTAGTTGAAATTGGTAGTTGAGATAAATAGCTTGTTTCTATTATTTGTGGGTTTCGTTACTTCATACTTTTTGGCTTACTCTGTAAATAGAATGCGTCGTCGCTTAATTGTTTTCCCCTGTAGCCAATTGTAGTTATGCAGTCACTTGAAGCGTTTTTCCTGTCTCTAAAAAAGGGCAGATTGTATTAAGCGACATTTATCTTTGTAATTAAAGGTCCGCTTTATTTGGTATTAGCATCAACAACTAGATATTTTTAATTAAATTTTAATGCAGTTCACCCCGTTCAAATAGCTGCAGAAGTTTTTGTGTTATGATTTTTTTTTCGAAATTTCAAACTTTAAATGGCTCTCCTGTAAAGTTGCAAAAATGTCGCTTAAACCAAATAGCCCGTTACCCCTCGATATAATGTTTCCGTGATATTCATTGAAACGGCCATTTTGATCGATTCCAATAACATTTCAATCACACACAAATAGCATATCAAAAGCATTTTATCAGGAAATTGCTGAAGAGCTATTACGCAGACAGTAGCAGTTATACGTAAAACTAGGTTGCGCGGCACTCGTCTAGGGCGGCGGCTGCGGGGGGTGGCGATGGGCGTCGTATCGTAGCAACGGGCAGCATCCCTCTCAGTGCGCTCCCGACGCCCGAGTCGAACGCCCGCGCGCCCCCGCACCGCGACCCGCTACACTCAACTCGAACGAACCCAACTCGAACATTCATAACAGTGTGTGTGTCCAAAATGTTTATATTATTTATCCTCCTGACTGTGTACCTCATAACTCTTTGTCATGGTTAACGTGCTTTCGGAAGATGGATTTGAGATTATCGGCGTAAGATAAGCCTCGCCTCGGAGTTGACGGTCCCTTGTATGACTTTTCAACTGCTTCGACAGTTGGTGAGTTTGTGATTAGATTTTTATCTCTTACAGTGTTTTTATTATATATTCTGTCGTAGTTAGTTTGTCTTTACGTTTTGTACATACAAAGTAAAGCATCGTATAATTTGTATCGTCCGCAATTACCTAAGTACGGGTATTTAATGTCGTCATTTGTTACGCCCTGCGGAATTAAAATTAATTGCTAAATGTATATCACTTTTGCTCCAATATATTTATAGATATTTATTTACTTTATAGATAATGGAAATTTGAGTTGCGTCAACAACGTCTTAATTAGTTTTGAGGGTAGAATTTCAAATCTTTGTTGATGGTGATACAATTATAACCCTCTTTCCGGAGTGTGAGGTTTAAACAATGTTATTATATCTATATTGTTTACAATGTAGATACTTATGTATGCTGACGCTGCTATCTTTTTGAAATTATATATTTTAGACCGCTATTGTGATAAATATCGGCAACCACATCACAATTCTAACCTCAATACTACAATAACACTTTTATAGTTACGCCAAAATATATAGTTCTCTGTGGTATAGTAGAACCAAAATAATGATTAAAAGAAATAACACATAAAACTGTTGCGAAGGAGGATTATTTACAGATTTGTGAACCAATGTAATCTTTTGTAACCCCAATTCTCGTTGTCTTCATATACATGACAAAGTAGTATAATTTAATTATATAAAATGTATCATAATAGAAAAACTACATCAGCCAGTTACTGTATCCGCGAAACAAAAGATTTCTTACACAAAGAAAGAATAGGCATTTCACGTTATATCGCGTTCTGGTGTTGCGATTTAATACAAATAATTAACAGTAAGGCAATCTTTTTGATGTAAGAAAGTTATACATGTCTAGAATTAGTACCCTATACAGAAGAGCATGTTTGAAGGGAATAATAAAAGTAGACAAACTGAAACAAGTGTGTAAGGATAGTAGGTGGAAGGAGGTGGTCTCTGCCTACCGCTACAAGAGAAAGAGGCGTGATTATATGTATGTATGTAGAATTAGTAGCTAATCACTTGTATTCTAGGTTTAATGAGTCAAGTTTCAAATACTGATTTTTTTTCTGTCATAAGAATAGGTAGGGATAGATAGGTTCTACGGGCGATAAACGGGTTATATATAGCTATCTTCTTATATACTATGGAAGGTATACAACTATTTGTTAATATTTGACAAGTTATGATTTTCACCTATCAATATGCAATCTGAAAAGCTTGGTGGTATTTATTTTGTTGAAATGGTTGCATTAACCTCAGATCAAAAAGACTACTTTGATAAATATTTTCAGTGAATGAAACATACTGCAAGAAATACATATCTGATAGCAAAATGAAGTAAAAAAAATAATTCATTGAAAACATTTATTTTATCCATACTTAAAACTTAGCGTATTTCCTCCGATGTAATAGGAAAGCACTCTTAACTTTTCATTGCTATTTCAAGATAGAGTGAGTTTGATTTCACATCAGTTAAAGCTATTAGGTTTTGAATAAAGGATTCGATATCCGGGTATCAAGGAACAGGAATAATGTATCGATAATATTCGATACTCGGATATTAGATAACACAGCTAGTATTATAGGGTATCTCGATAGGCGAGCGATGTGAATTTCTAGATTCAGTATTATTCGATTTTACGTAATGTAGACTAAAAGCTTTTGTTCGACGATCGTGACATGGGGATTGACAACACAAAGTTATGATAGATATTTTATTATGATAAAGTATTACTTCCGTTCTCAGAATATCTGATATGATATTGTAAAATACTGAAGGCAAAAATATTAAGTGTACATTTCTTTTTATTATAATAATACCCTTTTAAAGCATACTGCTATACAATTTACTTACAATAATGATATCCGCTTTCTTTGCGATATTGCTGAACTAACAAGTACAAGAAAAATCAGACCATTTGTTATTTCTGTATGAATAAAATATATGGAGCTGTTCGCTTTACATATTTTTACATCTGCTGCATATTTTCTATCAGTTTTGCTGTCCAATGTTATAAAATGAGTAGATATCCATTATTTTATTACTAGTCTAAATATGTTTTAGAATACTAACTAGCTGTGCCCTGTGGTTTCAATCGCGTCAGTAGTTCTTGTTTTCGTGCATCGTCAATTAATGTTTCTTTTTGGTAATTTTTATTCTGTTCGGGGTGGAGATAATTCAAAATAATTTCACACATTTCCACGTACATTTGTGCTTCAATCCATAAATTTAAAAAACTCATATGATAAGAAAGAAAAAAGTTTAAGCATAATAAGTCGGTACCTACATACTTTTTATAATGTGTAACCTTCAAAATTTAATACCATAAACTGTCATCTATGTGCGTAACAGAAAGAAAAAAAAACAGAATAAAATAACACCACGATCACCGCCAATAGATAAAAATAAATAGGTTAAGTACACGAAGAGTAAATAATTACACCTAAGGTCATTAACTTAACACGAATGTCAAAAGTTGATCCTGCCTACTAGAAAACATATTTAATTAATTTTGTTTATACATATACAAACACTCACACCTGTATGTTTGCACTTAAGTGTATTAAAAACAAACTTTCACCCGAACTGCTGAACTTTTTAATAATGTTAAATGTATCCACTTAGGTGCGAATTTGGTTTTTGGGTGATTACTTCAGGATTTTTATGGGGTGTTTTATTAGATAGGTAAGTAGAAAAGTCCATATTTCATA
This sequence comes from Autographa gamma, assembly GCA_905146925.1. Lineage (NCBI taxonomy): Eukaryota > Metazoa > Arthropoda > Insecta > Lepidoptera > Noctuidae > Autographa > Autographa gamma. The sequence goes on from LR989858.1 coordinate 9,246,477, forward strand.
GTCCATTCAGATAGATATATATATATGTTACGGTAAATGTGATTAATTGAAAATTATTAATAATTTTACAAAATTATTAATAATAATCACATGTTTTGGTAAATGTTAATAAACAATCGAAATTTATTACTTTTAGTAGTAATTATTAATAATTCTCGACACATATTGGTAAAAGTGAAAAAATAAATAAAAACCCAATGTTTTTTGACCATCAGGTATTTATTTATATTATTCACTCTTACCCTGACATATACACTGACTTATACATATACACTTGGTTAATGTTTCTTTAATTTATAAAAATATATGTGATGGGTACATACGTCGTCGCTCGCTTCGCTCGCTCTGTTGCAAGGTCACAATATCTAACCTAACCTAACCTATTGATCTCCGTCACAAAGTCGAACCTAACCAAGCATACTAAATAAACAGCCCCGCAACCCTTGGCCACTTATTACATTTATCACTACTAGGGTTAAATTATTAATAAAAACCGACAAATGTGATTAATTTATCACTTTTACCTCGACTTTCGGTAATTATTAATAATACTAGATAATTATTAATAATTTTCAATTAATCAAATTTACCGTAACATATATATATGAATCTACCATTCGCTCGTGCAGGTGTGGAAATGTGTGCATAATATATGATGTAGAATACGACTATGGTACATATATTTTTCAGTCCTTTTCATCACGATATCTCCGGATTGGTGATCCGTAGGGAAAAAGTATTGAGACAATTTTGTAGATAATTGCATGATCTACAACTTTTACCTGATCTATTTTTGCGATAATACTTGCCATTTATGAGGAAAATGCAAAAAGGGGATATTATTGACCTTTGACCCTGTGTAACTTTTTTAGCACAAGTGGGATTTTTGGGGACTTTGATATTTCGTTTATAATGATGTACTTGAGACCTCCACCAATTTTCAGCGCTATGCGAATTAATGCAAACTAAAATGACTATTTTAACTGGACTAACAGTATAAAGTTTAAAGTATACCTAGTAGTCATTTTGTGTGTAATTTAAATAACATACAATTAGTCTGGTGAAATTCAATCTAACTCTAATTAATTTACTAAACCAATTTTAAATAATTATAGTAGGTACCTAAAGTGAAAACCATTTACAAAATCGTTATATATGTAATATTATAAACACATGGGAACTAAACATATCGTCGTACTGTGGGTGTACATTGTTACACCTCTGCCTAAGCCTTCGGGGATACAGGCGTGATGGTATGTTATTTAAACATTAATTGAAAGCAGCACTTAAGTAAATATAGACAAATACAGCTTGCTTCAAACGGAATATTAATGATGCGTTATGCTGGAAGCTTACCACCTTAGAGTATACATAAGCAACTAGAGTGAGCCTATCAGAGTTTGAACGTAAGGACTAGTGTGAACTAGTTTTGTCGTGAATTATATATGAAGATGGTGACTGCCGTTTTAAAAAATCTATTTAATACACTAACATTATCCTAACAATTTCCAAACCAGCGTTATTTTCATATGTCGTTTCTCGTTGTGCGAAAATTAACTTAAATCAGTAAACGAATGTACTAGGTTCAGACTAAAAACTGCTCTCGCTTGGCACAAGGGGAAACTAGCAATAGTAGCAGTCTATGTATATAGTACGTCAATGTTTACCACCAATAAATAGATACACCATTTGATTAATTATTTATCGTGATGCTAATAATTTACTATCAATTCACACTGGAGTTGCGATATTGTTTCCAATATTCTCACTTCAGTGAGCTTTGTAATGATAGGATATCTAAGGTACTTACTACTGTATGGAGGTTAATTTTATACGTAAGTGATATTAAAAACTACATGAACAAATCAAATCATCTATTAATTTGCAAATAAGTACATAGAATTTCTTATGTTTGGATTTGTGCTGGTTAGTGGCAAGCTCGCCCCTTATTATATGGGACCTAAACATATCGGCGAACTGTGGGTGTACATTGATACACCTCTGCCTTACCCTTCGGGGATATAAGCGTGATGATTATGTTATGTTTATTTTTTTTTTCATAATATTATAGTGCCTGCCAGACCGTATGCAAACTACACAATAATAATAGCAAAATAAGGGTAGCTAAAAACAGTGTTTAATTAAATGTATATCTTGTATAATTTTAAGTTATATTCTACGTATTCTGCTATATTATAATACGCTTTTTTTAATAAAAAACACTATTTTTAATTTATCTCTCTCACTCATCCATAATAATGTGAAAACTAGTAAACCCCTTATTCTTACGCGAGGATATTGGATTTGCTTGACTAGTTTCTAAATCAAATGAACCTAATAACCATGAGTTTATTATACGCTGGTATCATGGGATGAGCATTAAGTGTGTTCTTGGGGCGCGTTTGATCTTGAAACTATTTGGGCACCCTCGATATTTTCAGGTGAGTACAGTGGCAGTACTAATATTCATATTACTTATCCAGTCTTAGAAAATCTTTTGCCATATCCGTAATAACGTTAGATTAATTAATAACATTAAAGAAAGATACCATTGATATTAAGGTGGACTGTTATGAGGCAAGGATTTCAATAAACAAAATTAGTCGTAATAAAGTTCAATATCAAATATCTACAAACTCTATGCTTAATCAAATAACATTCAAAAGGTAAATAAAATAAATCTGACTGCTTGCTACGTGCTACACATTGTGCTACGCGCTACGAAGGTGACGTCACAAAAAGTGCCTCGGTAGAGACATGACAGAATCCCACGAAAGGCGACGACCCGTAAAGTTCGCTATTGTGCTACGTCTCTTTTAAGCGAAGCTCTACGCAGTCAAATTAAATACCTTTACAGCTAAGAAGAAACAGGGAGCTACTCTTATGTCATTGTGTCTGTTGTGGAGTAGTTATATCTAACTGTTATAATTGAATGTGGTATAGTAGTGACTAGTAAATATATTTGTAAAATCATTTTTTAAAGACACAAAATAAAAAAATAACTTCAATCAAATAAGCTCTTATTTTAACTAATTTTTTTTGGGAAAACCTCAGATATATATTAAAAAAATAATATCTTGTTTTAAATATTCTCAATATTTAAATGTTACATTACAATAGTTATAACAACATAATTGTCTACTCTATAGAAGACACTTTAAAGTCAAGAAGTAGGAGCTCTCGCAAAGGCATTTTTCTACTCCCTTCAGACAATCGGAATGCTAAAAGAAAAAAAACTTAGTAACTACAAAGAACAGAAACATTCGCAAACAAAACAAGACGCTAGCGGGCACTATGCCCAACTGAAACTGCTTATACATAGCAAAAGAGTAGAAAACCTCTATTTTCTAACATAAATCTCGTATAGGTATCAGTTTTAGGAAAATAGTAAAATCCAAAAATCTTGAAATAATTGGAGTGTAACTGGCCGGTGATAAAATGTTTTGTTTATTTTTTTAGTGTAGTTTGTCAGTTGGTATCTATATTCCAAATTAAAATTATATATTTTTTATGTCACACTTTTTTTACGAGCAATAGCTCTTTTGCATGAGCTGTTTATGTTTTGGATGCCATTTAAGTTGAGTTTGAAAAAAATATTTATATTAAGTCTATTCCACTTTGGCCGAAATACCTATTATCTTTTATATTTTATTCATCAATATTTCCGCTTGGTTACGAGTACAAATACCCACCAAAATAATCTATCAATATTTCCTTACATAAAAATACTTACAATAATAACAGCTATTACAATAAGTAACTGTATTAAACCGAAAATACAACGTAATTACGCTCCCAAACAATCCACGTGCCTAGCCCATCCATAAAAGAACTTACATAAGTAGGAGAATTGTGATCGAACGCTAAGTACCAATAACTAAGTTTAATGAACGTCTCGGAACTTTCTATCACAGTTTACGACTCGTTTTAGTGACACGTGTTGTTGGTACCATCTGTCCGATTTTGGTACTTCGCTTGTTTTTGTTGGGCTGTAATTAGAATTTATTGCTAAGCAAAATGTCGTACGGTTATTGGAGATTCGTAGTCAAGGTTATAAGTGTGCTCGGGAAATATGTGTTCTTACTTTACATATTGTTTTTCCAATAGAAATCCATATATAATCATAGAAACACCGTACTTCTAAAGTATTTAGATAGACCCCAAAGAAACTTGGCCTTTCCATAGAAAATTATCATCAGCTGATAAATATTTTTAAATAAATTATTTATTACTATGGCCAGAAGCAGTATCTTAAATAAATCAAATATTGCATTCTCGTGCATTTTTCTAAAAACAATTTCAGTCAATAGAATTTAATTTTTACTGAATTAAGATTACGTCATTTAGATAAGATAATTCTTGGATAGATCAAGGTCGGTAGAATGGACCTTACTTAACTCTGCTAGACAGACAGTGACTAAGACTAAAATCTAGTAGTTATGAAATGTTAATTAGTAGAAAATGGGGAAATTATTGAATAATATAACGCTATGTTAATTCCCAGGGGATCTGTGAAATTTTAATTTTCGACTATGTAGTTGCTAAAGTTAGACTAACTGATTATTCTTCTACGATTATAAAAGAAAATGCAAAAATAAATAAACATACCTATGTTTAAATTTAAATAATTTTATAAATAAATATATAATTATTTTAGAACTGTATTATTGTCCGACTGCCAAGTAACTGCAAATACCTACGAAGGTTAAGTAAAATCAGTTATGAGCTAGCCAAGTAATTAGCTTGTTTTTGCTTTCAGCGCACCTTTCTAGGTATCATTTAGATAATATTGTAGTTACGACATTCAAAGAAAAAGGTCCCATACGGACAAAAATCTACTCATTTTGTTTTTCTTTTATACGAAAACCTCCTTGGTCGTTCAAAATTAAACCAATGTTCCAAAGCAAATTAAACTTCAAAACAAAAAGGTTGAGTTAGTATTCAAATAAATCATTCGAAAAAAAAGGTTTCATTCGTCGCGTCGTACTAATAAGGAATTATGTGAGCGAAATCATATTTTTGCCGCAACGTACAATTACACCAATCTAAACACACGTTTCTTCTCACAAGAAACGTATTTATACCTCAAGTATGTACGTGCTAACCGCTTCGAACCGATTACCACGTACTGTCTGTGATATTATATGACAAACGTTATGTACGTACCTACCTATGTAGTACCTATCTACTTATATGGATCGTTAAACGTAGGTAATTTGTACTAAGTTATGTAACACATTAGAATTCTGCAGGTGCTAATGTTTTAGGGATAAAAACCGAAACGTCAAAAAATTGAAAGTCTGACAACATACCTTCATGGAAAATAAAATTGGCAATACTCGTATCGTGATACTATTTATTTTTTAAAACGTTATGCACATTTTTATATGCAGATTTTTACTACCAGTCCGTTAATTTTGGTTAATTTAATGTAAAATTGTCTCATTGACAACAAGTTGTATTTACAAAGATAAAAGTCATTGGGCTTAACCTAAACCTTCCAGACACTCTTCTATTCAGTAACTTCAGACCCACGGTAATGCAACCCATACTATCGTAAACTAGAGACATTAATCCGGCTATTTCACCTTACAAATTCCATTAATTATATAACTTTAATTAAGCTTTATTGCCTTCAAATTGATGCTAACAGTTTCTAATAAAAAGTCGATAAATTTAATAACTTGGTAGCGAATGTCTCTTCAATTTCGTTGAGACGGTGTTCGACAAATCCATTAACAGATATCGATATCCCAAAACGTATTACTTTACAGTAGTTTGTTTTGTCACCAGAACTGATTTCAAAAGGTTTTTGAGGCCTTCTTGTCATGTCAAAGTGTTTTTTTAACCTTAGGGGTTTTGTAATCTAAATATTTATCCCACGTTATATATGTTTTAAGTTTACAAATAATATTCGCAAGAATTTTCGATAATATATAATGCAGGCGACTGGTAGTAGTTAAAAAAAAGTTGTGCTGGGCTAAGGTAATAAGACCTTAAATTGATTTATTTAAATAAGTATATCCAACAGTATAATTTATAAAACATTTTAAACTAAATTAAACCGTCTTTCAATGTTCTGAGAAATTATCAAACAATGTTAAATCTATTTTATTTTCCTTAATTCTTTTGGAATGAAAAACTTTAGTTATAACTTTTTAAATGTTCATAGTCCTAAGTAAACTGTATTTTATGAAAAGTAAAATGAACTACTAGGTAATTTAATTAATATTTTAATGCTTGTTTCCTCCTTAGTAACGAAATATTACTTTATGCTCTAAAATATAATTTAAAAGGATGACCTCCGGTTCCTGTAATGTTGATCGATACAAAAATTACTAAATTTCAAGCTTTGTGATTGGTTGTTAATCTTTGAGCCAACCAATCACAGTCGTGATCAGTTAATTTGAAAACAGATCAAATTGATCAGTCTCAGAAACCGAGGGTAATTTCTCTCTCGCCTCTTTTTTTATTTATTAAAGTATACTAATTAACTCCAGATTACTTTTGCTAGGGCCAAATAAATGACTAGACTCGCCTCAAAAATAGCACAATACTATGGAACCAGTTTTCTACTTTCACAAAACAAAAGTACTTCGAAATAATTGCAAGAATTTCATTACATTTTACTCTGCACTAAATCATTAACATAGTAACTAACTTATTAATATGATAATGACTTAGTCTGAATAACTAACTTGCCTACATCTGTGTAAATATTTAATTAAATTATACGCGAAACTACATGAAAGAGCATGTTTCGTGCCAATTTCATTTCGGGTAAAATTTTATGTTTCCTTTTACTGGATAGAGCCAAAATGTCTTAAAAAGCAATTAATTTATTTTTATGAGCTGCATCATGATAATTTTCAAGTATTAACACGTAGAAAAATCTTATTTAAACCCTTTAAATACGACAAAGTCTTCTTAGTTCTTTCTCACTTCATTAATCTTTAAGCTAATCTGTTTCAAGAAATGTGATCATTTGTCAGGATAAGTTCGAAGTAAAGTTGTGTGCTGTGTCCTATAGTGTTGTGAAGACATAGTTTGCAACTTTATATATCAACCGCCATTAAGAAATGAACAAGCTAGGTATTATTTTATGTAACTATAATTGTTGGCACATAAATGTAAAAAAAACTACTTCCATCTAGGAAAAAGCTCCTGGATCGAGTGAATTTTTTTTTTTCCATATATTTTGTTAATTTTTCAATAACAATTCATACAGACACACTTAGAACCCTTTATTTTTAAATCCTTTGAAAATAAAGGGTCCGGTTCTTGAAAAAAACATGATTTAACATTTAGCAGTTATCAAAAGCTTTAAAAAACTCCATTCATCGTGTCTGTAATAAATCTGAATATAGTGAAATGAATGCATTCCCGAAACGAACTGGTATTAAACAATTATTCAAATGAGTGCCGAAATGAAAATGATATGCAAATTGCTAAAGTGTACCATTCAGCGACGCGTATTAGACCAAATTACGAATTATTGTTTCGTTTATAACAAATTCATGTTTAATTTTCTGAGCATGTTATATTAATTTTGAATACCACGTGACATAGCGCTCACGTTATGTTTTAGCAGTGATGTTTGTTACACGGTTTCACTGGTTGGTGAATACCTATCAGATTCTATTATTTTGTAAGGATAAGAATCTTCTCGTTCACTTTATTTTGTCTTGAAGAAGAGTCTCTTTCTGGTCACTCCCTCAATGCTGAGTATCGTGACTGTATGAAGAAGAGTAAGTAAGTAAAAATGTTGAATGTAGTTAATATGAAAACTAACTTCTAAATTGTAAACTATAGTTTAATAATTTAGTCTAAACATAGACATGTGTTTTTGTGTCACTAATTGACAATCAACCTCTGAGTGTTCAAAGATACTGAATAAATATCCGACAAACTGAGTGACCGAATGCCTGAATGATGAACTCCAAATAAATATGAATATGAACCACAAAAGGACACAACATTCACATAAATCAATATCGCACGTGTTGTGATAGGTTATTGACCTAGGATATTGAGTGACCCAGAAACCCAATGAAATAACATTCGTCAGTTATATTCTAAACAGTGGCCGCTCGTAAATAGAATACTGCATCAACTTTATTATAGATCATCTGCATTCGAGCCTAATATTTGATTAGCAACTCGCTAGGGAAATTAATTATGTGGTGAACAGCAAATATTTCTATGATACTCGTATTAAAATTAGTTATTGAAGTGTTTTTATATACATGTCTGATTTACTGTTATACTAGCACACATTTATGTTATATACTTTTTTGGAAAGACAATTAATGTTTGCAGTATTTTAGGTCTGTTAAATCTTAGTCTTTGAAAAGTATTATGAAAACACTGTGTTTTTCCAATGCAAGATAAAAATGTATATAATTGAAATAATAATGTAATCTATTATGTTTTTTCTCAATGTCTAACATTTGCGTAAACCTAAGAAACCAATAATGTATATAATATTCGGATTTATGTAATATATGTGAATTATAACAAATCAATCAATCACTTCAAAAATTACGCATGTAAATTTTCTAATACAAACAAAACCAAAACATCTTAACTTAATATCCATCTAATCAAAATCTTAACAAACTTCCGAGAATAATAAATCAAATATCGACATTAATCAACTCCGCATTGAAACACCATGAGACATCAATACCTGGAGTTAGTGCTAAGAGATACAGGTACTGGTCTATATTTAGCCACAATCAGGCTATAAATAGAAATGTTAGGTCGTGTTCAAACTAAACGTATATACACTCAAGAGCAATGAATCCGGGTCACTTAAAGAATGTTAAAAATCTCGGAAACTAAAAATGAATGACTACCTTCAAGAGATGAACATTACTCGTATGGAGTGGCCAGCGCGCAGCCCGGTTATCAACCCGATCGAGCATGCTTGGGAAGAGCTAGGCAGATGCGTAAAACAACGAAACCCTCCCCCAATCACGCTTCGTGAGCTCAAAATTGCTCTCACAGAGGAATGGGAGAATATTCCCCAAAATCGTATAAGGAACTTGGTGTACAGCATGCCAAACCGCGTAAACGCAGTAATGGAAGCACGAGGAGGCAATACGAAGTATTAAAATTCAAGAAAATCGTAATAAAGTTCAAAAATTTCATGTTTCCTATTTTTGTTTTAAGGAGAGATCAGCAGTTTTTTTCTTTATATAATTTTGTGTTACTAAAATGTATGGTGACTCATATTTTTTTTACTTTCATTTAAGGAGTATTACATTGTCTATTAAATACAATTTATTGCATTAACCTAGCATTTTGAGTTTCCGAGATTTTTAACATTCTTTAAGTGACCCGGATTCATTGCTATCGAGTGTATTTTTTGAAAGAGATCTATGAAGGTAGCCTGGGACTGGGAGGTTATCCTAAAATTCAAACAATTCTCAATAGCAGACTCGGGCCCCTGAGCGCCGGCTCTGACTGTCTCACCGTATTTTTGGAAAGATTCTCGAACCAGGCCAATAGAAATCCCTAATTTTGTCAGCAACGTTCACTAAGGGTACCCGCAGGGTTCGGCCCTCGAAGTGCGTTGCCAACAATTTTTATAAGGGAAAGCAGCAAGGGATGGCTGGATCTGAATTCTTATTATTTATAAGCTAGCCTGGGCCAGCTTGGTCTAGGGAAGGGTGAAGAGTATAGTCAGTCGCCAAATGCGATCAGGTTCACTGTCATCCCAGCAAAACTAGACGGTATTTTCTAAGCACGGTGTCATGACGTACTGTCAGTCAGGTATGGCCAAAAAAGCTAATACCTATGTAAAAAACTTTATACCAGCTCACGGTTGGCTTATTATACGTTTGGTTTGACCACGGCCTTATGTTATTCGAATGACGTATATAGAACACTACTTTGTCCCAAATTAAGTGAGTTTAGTGAAGTTCGGTATTGTGACTCCTGACCTTTTTACTGTCCTATAGTGTGACCTTATAAAAACTTCTAAGAAGTTTATAGTATGAAATCACCTATGTAATGATGATGTTATAATAAACAAAACATTTTCAGAGAGGACTTTAGGACAATGAATTTTAATATAAAATATATCATAATTATAAGTAAACTGCGCCCTTCTTCCCTCATCAAAACATAAGGTAATAAAACTGTCTAATTTGACACTTCCTTGTTTATAAAGTAAATGAGTTTCCTGTTCAAATATCTTCAAATTAGATATATATTTTAGGCATTTATTTAATGTAATTAATAAGTATGAAATCAAAGTGATATCTTTTGTATTATTTTAGAAATAGATAAAAGAGCTAGGACAAAATGTAAAGAACATCAAAGTGAGGATAATAATCATAATTATTATTCTTTATACTTTCTTAAGTTTTTCTAAACTCAAAACCAAATATTAGGAACCCATCCACATAGAATATTTCTGAATGACCATTCGTAAACTATTCCTGAATACTTTTCAATATTCTAGTATTTATATATATGATGTCTCTGGCTGTTACCATGCGACTAGATACATTGCTGATAAAATGTGTTACATTTAATGTCTCAGCTTTGACGCGTTAGTGCAAGATCTGCCTCATTTTTGTATATACCGAACGTTATATTTATCAGACACGTGTAACCTCTAATGCCAAAAGTCACGTGATCTTTGTTATGTTTGATATAAAATAGAATCTTTTGAGGATTCCATTGAATAGTCTTCCTAGAAGTGAGAGCAAGTAAGATTGCGGATACAATGTAAAGGATCTTTGTGTGGACGACGTCGCTGATAACGTTGTTAGGTTCAGGCTTTCGGTTCATTTTGCTGGTCCAAATTGGAGGCTGAAAGCGAGAAACAATAGTCTTAATGTATTTTAAGGTTTTTTTTTAGTAAAAAACATTTTAAATGTTTCTTTACTGTCGTTATTATTTTATTTATGAAATCCCAACTAGCTCAATGAACAATGTAGGTAACTAAATACATACAATGCATATACGTTGTAATCCCGCCTCTTTCTTTTGTAAGGGTAGGCAGAGACTTCTTCTTACCACTTGCTACGATCCTTACACACTTGTTTCGCTTCGTCCACTTTCATATTACTTCATACATGCTTTTCGGTTAAGGGTACTCTTGACGTGGCACAAACGTTCTTCATTCATTCTCTCGACATGGACCTACGACACCTACATATGAATACACATAATCAATTTATTTAACCACCCTCCAAATGCTAAATTTGCAACAAATTATCGTGTCGACTGAATAAAAAACGAGCTTGTATTCTATTCTTACAATAAATATATCTCTTAAACCAAAATCTCTCACAGCATCTCACCGCTTTTCACTTATTTCTCTCACTCAAGCCACCTAGGCAACGTGTGCACAGTCGCCGTAAGCGACTCGTCTGGTTTAATTAAACTCTCGACTCCAGAAGGTAATACAACTGTAATTAGATCGCTACTACTTAGCATTTCAATTATGCTTCCACTATGATTTTATATTAATATAACTTAGACTACTACACAAGTAGAGTAGTGTAGTGTAATATGAATATTAGTATTGTTTACGGTTAATGCACGCTTGTATTATGAATTTACGCTTTGTGATTGAACAATTGGCCGTGTGGTATCCGGCTTAGTATTGACCAACCCCACTCCTCCCGTGGGTGTCGTAAGAGGCGACTAAGGAAGAAAAATCTAGAAGATGGGCAGCAGATTCTTCTGTTACTTCTACCAACAATACTGCGATCCCCAAGCCGCCTGCCAAGCGTGGGGATTATGGCACCTCCCCCCCTCTAAGGGGGGAGGCCTTTGTTCAGTAGTGGACGTCTTCCGGCTGATGATGATGATGATGATGATGATTGAACAATTTATTTGACTGTCATGTTGGTTTAGTTGTAAATGACCCTGACTGCTTAATCGGAGGTCAGGTTTGATTCGTACCTAATCAGGAAAAATCATTGCGTGATGTGCGTGATTATGTACCTGGGTGTATTTTATCTATCATACGTATACCTATTTGGAAATATATTACTGTTAATCAGTTCATTGGTTACTAAAGCTTTGCTAAGTTTGGAATGCCTTATATGAGTTGTCCTAAGACATTATTATTATTTATCGGAATATAGTTTCTTTCTATACATACTTTATCCTCGAAAACTAACCTCCCTTCTCCACTAATATAGGAAACAAATAATATATTTTCCTTCCTACTATGAACACAAACCCTCTGATGTGAAAAACATGTTTGTCCCGTATCACTTTCATATTCATTTATTATTATTACTTACTCCCACAGTTACTAAAAGTACATAAGGATAACTGAATATTCGTAAAGTTTGTTTTGGTAGTTGCTATTGGTTTATTACATTACATTATGTATTGTAAAATTGAAACAGTAATATATATAGCCGTTGCCAACATATTGATAAAACAAAACGATAGAGTTTTTGGATATTTTCTATAGATACCTATACGTATTTATTATTGAAACGTTATAAATAGCAACCATCTGCATTATGTATGCATAAAACACAGTCAACTAAATAAATATAAAACCAAATAAATTGTTGTTGTGAATGCCTAAAAATACTCCAATACAGTGTATGTTTTTTGGAAAAAAAGATTATACTAGGAGACAAAAGTATACAGTCTCCTGATTTATAATACAAATTAAGTAAAATACATATTTCAAATACCTACAAATAACTTAGTTCCCTTAACCTTGTCAGTGAATCCAGGCTATAATTCAATAACAAACAGGCAGTTTAAACTCGTGATTACTCGAGACATCGGTATATAAATCACTGGTTCTAAGTACTGACAGCGCCGACTGTACGCGACTGTACGCGACTGTACGCAGCTGTGATATATAGGTTCTTGGTTACAGCCTTCAGTTCCTCTAATTATTTGGTGTACAATATATAATAAGCAATTGCGTGTGACACTTATGTTTTTGACGAAATTGTGAGTAGCCTGTGCTTAAATATTGTCTTAAAAGTATATATGTATAACGATTTTAACGCGTTTGATACCTAATTATAAGTCATGTAACGTACATTTTTTTTCAGTTTAGTTTATTCGGTTTATTTGTTTTTTAAAGAAAGTTATTTGAACTTCATGAAACTGATGAACCTTGACTTTTCTAACAGTGAAAGCAAAACCATTTAAAGCAGTTTTTAGGAACAGTTTATTGCATATTTATATCCAAATATTGCATATTACTATTTTTATCCAAAATATGTAAATACCTCTACTTAAATAAAAGAAAAATATCCGTGTAAAAAAATACATGTACATATTAGTGCTCTAATTTATCTATCGACGTAAGAAAACATAACAGCCAATACCGTAGGTCAGTGAGTAGGCTAAATAACCGGATTAGGAAAACAGCGAGCAAAGCTAATTACTGGTCATAGCAACTAATAGCCTCATATGTGTAGAGAACTCAATAAACCCCGACCTTACCCTCCGAACAACCTTGTAGAACGCATAAACCTATTTACATAAACCTGGGAACGTTATTTTTATATTCTGACTTATAAGGCTGTAAGTATATCTAGGGCATTCACAACAACACCATTTGGAGTGACTTCAGTCAAATGGACTGATGCAAAACAAGTAGCACATTTTGTTTCTAATTTTGGCTGGATACCACGCATAGAGTTGTCAAATTTTCGGACATCAAGCCATTTAGAAAGACGGCTTGACCGTGAATGCCTTTTAGTTTGTTCTGTAGCTTATTACAAAGGCCTGTATTGAAGTGACCCGGGAATATTGTACTCGGCTCAAACAATAATAGTACAACTGCAAACGGATCCTACCACTCCATTAATTAATATTTGAGCGTGCGGTCGGAAATTGCATTATATTAATTATAGTAACAATTTTGTTCATTTGTTTTAATTACAAGTTTCGGAAAGTTCGTGACACTATAGGTTCCGACTGTCATACATAGATCTTTGGCAGTCATTAAGCCATTTCTGGAAACCAGTCTTACCATGGGATACTGTGTTCTCCAGTAAAATAGGTTTTAGAGGTCAAATGGGCACTCACTTTAAGTAAAATACGGTGTTCAGCTGATTCCGGTAAGACTGGTAGCCAACTCCAGCATAGTTTGGGAAAAAAGCTCGGGAGATGATGATGTGTTTTAAGTATACTATGAATCCTATTGTTTTTTAAATATAAATAAGTTTTAGCCTTTTATAAAGAAAAGTAAACAAACAAATTAGTATATACTTAGGCCGATTTGTTCGATACAAAAAGCTATAAAAATCCGAAGTCTGAAAACTTTTTGTCTGTGTGCCAAAATGACGAACGTGATCTGTTTATTATCGAGTTTTTACAAGTCTTTTGTTGTTTAAAGTTGTTTCTCGTAAATCGAATTGGTATTCGATTCTTCTCTCGATTTTCACAGCTTCAGAATGAGGCAATTAGTGTCCATTTCAGACTTTTATGTACACAATGTTATTGGTATCATTTTGTTGAAAAAAATTAAGTAGCCGTGTATATTTATGTCTCTTATTTGATTGCGGTCAGTGCCTATGGTTTTTCCTTAAATCTTAGCTAACCCTACGTCAAGTTTCATCCAAATCTGTTTAGCCATAAAAGTAAAACAGATAGAAATAGTTATTTCCGCATTTATAATGATAATATCGGGTCTAAAACGGAACTGAATCCTATAATTCATTTGTTATCAAGTCAATAAATTGTCGTTTGATTAACGCATAGCTATTGCCAATTGCCCAAACAGCTGTATTTAATAGAACACAAAATAGGTCTTAATGTTTACCACTAATCTAGTTCTCTCAGAATAAGACTTTAAAAGGATTAATATTGTGACGTCACACCGAAATAAATGGTTTTACGGCTTAGGATTTCTATCCTTAGACTCGAGACTATTATTTATTTACTACTCCCAAATCTGCTAGTTTGACTTAGGTATTATCGTTATTGGGTTTTCAAATCAAAATGCATATCGTGTCTGATCCTTGTTTTCATAATACTTTAACATATTGTTATGCATTTTTTTTTAGTAAGGTGCACTATAACAAGCATACGTTATTTTGTATATCCATTTCCTTGATTAAATACGTTGCAATGTCTGCTTGCTGTCTTAACATCAACATGATTCCACTAGAAAAAAATATGCTTACATTCAAACTTTAAAAATCAAACGTTATTAAAAGAAAACAGTTTCATCGTTAAAAAAATTTGCAAATATGTTTTTTTACATATTATATTACCTACTATCAAAATCTTTACAAAAAAATCAGCCACTACTGCAAAAGTAATTTCGATTGACCTAAAAGACTACACTAAAGTCTGTTGTTGGATTTTAGTGTCACTAACATTGGGTATTAGTTACCGATGGAAATTTATTCCAAAGACGAAATTAAACGACGAAAGGTTTGTGTTTTATTCATGTTTCTGCGATTCATTCGCCATGCCGATGTTGTTTTTGTAATTATCTTCTGCGCTTGTTAGCTACACTGTACAAATGATTGGTGCAAATAGGGATGTAACAGAAGTGACAATATTGTAGTAGGTACGTTTAATTATAAGTTATGTTCAATAATTAAGGTCAGTAAAAAAAATACTTAAGTCATTGTAGGCTGTTTGTTATGTAAGTAGACAGACAGAAAGCAAAACAATTTTATGGTTTTAGTTCGCTTCGTAATCATAGAAAGTAATTAGTACTGCAGATAACAAAGTAATAAAAAATATACCACGAATTATTATTAGCGTAAGTATAGTAAAAGCATCAAAACATTGAATCTGAGTTAATTAGCACTAATCAAACGAAATACAAAACCCAAATCTACTTCCAAAATCTGTAATTCGAATATTCGGTCTTTGGCCCAACCTGGAAATTAAACATAAGACCGAGTTTGATGCAGCTTGTTAACAAAAGCTAGCTCTTATTGTAGGATGTTGGTAAACCTCAGTAATTGGTTTGCGGCATATCAGCAGTCCGCTATGGCTATACAAAGGCTACGTATCGGCTTTCATGGAAATACGGCTTTGGTATTTTGATAAGGCTAGCTTTAGAAATGTTAATCATTATGTAGGTATATCTTGTTTATTTATTTAGAAACGAAATTAAAAAAACTTAATTTAAAGAACATGAGATTAGCAAGGCTCAAAAAAACAGAATTCTTCAATTACTATCACTATACATATTACAACAAAATTACAACACCTACAATAACCTAACTCAAAACCTTCTTAGTCGGAAAAACATGTAAGTATTGTCCAAAAACATACAAAAGAAAATACGCTGGATCAAATTTATAAAGGAGGTTAATTAAAAGCAAATACAAAAACCAACTCATGTAAACTTCGTAAAGAAAGTTGTTTTTATGTAACGAATAAATTCTAAATGTAGAAGATAATAATAATATCTTAAAGTAGTACAGAAAGTCGCTCCATCTCTTTCTAGCAACGTAACTCTCTATGGATTGTTTGTTTAAAATCGTTCGCTCAGTTTTCCCATCCATGCTAGAGTCAATATTGCTGTTAAGGTAAATTATACGAAGAAACGTTGAGAGAACCAGTAAATTGCTTGAAATAAACAGTAAAATATATAACTGTAAAACTATGTAAAATACAAAAGGAATATCAAAAATAAATGGTTAATTAAATTTTTTTGTTTATGTTTACCATAAAGAATGTTTTGGCAACCAAAATAATTGTTGAATTTCAAATCTGTGCACTAGGGCTTTGTTTGACATTGTTTCTTAATATCACGTTGTATGATAGAATTATTTCCGTCGTATATAAACTTATTTAATTTAGGAACATGGAATTAGTTAAATAGAAAATGTACTGTGATAACATTTAATAACAATATAATTTATAATAACGTCTTCGTATTTAGAGCAAGATTTCCGAAATCGTCGTATTTCGAGAGAGTAAAGATTAGTTCAGAAAGTGTTGGAGTAACAATTTTAATTTAATTTACTGATAATACTAGCTTGAAACTTATTTATTTTTTCTTACTTACCATATTATGAGGTTTTATATCTATCTCCTTACAAAGTCGACTGCCAATAGTGTAGATACTTAACCACCTAGATATATACCTACCAGGCCTACAGAATCGTCGTGTCGGCATTCAATGCACGTGCTTGCCAGGTCTGCGCTTCACTTCAGTGGTTTGGCATTTGTCCGTGCGATGCTTCCACTAACTGACTACCAATTGTTCCTATCTGCGGTCACTCCTGGACGTAGTCTATTAAATGGTTGCAAGGTAGAGCAGTTATAGGTAGAAACAGTTATGAGTATACGTCGAACAAGACAAAGGTATGTGAATGTGCGTCTGTTTTAAATGTGTAAATTAAGGGCTACTTTTCTGAGGACAGGTAGAGCAGAAATATTTTCTTGCTCCTTGTTATTATTTCACCCTTGTTTTAGGTAGCCATCTTCTTCACGCTATTTTACCTGCAAAATTCTACCTACATAATATCCTAGAGCAGAATTTAACCATTTGGATGCCAACTACGGTATTCAAAAATTATCCCAACCGCTCAATTTTTGAACCTGACGCTTCACACTTGTGGCGAGATTTACGACCGCCCCGTAAAGGACAATGGCGAACTCCCATACAAATTTTTGTTGACATAATTTTGTTGCGTCTACTAATAAAAAAAATCTTAAAATATAGAGTTTAGATTTCTGAACAATATTGTCTTAAGGTTTACTGATGAACGAAGTCACCAATAAAAGATATTTAAGTTTTAAAGAATTTCAGGCTAGGTGCATAGAGAATAGTAGGGTAGGTGTCTTGTCATTTAAGATTTGTTCAAACCATAGACTTTACATATACGTAGACCGATACCATCGCTAGTTTCCCCTTGTGCCAAGCGAGAGCACTTTTTAGTCTGTATCTAGTACATTCGTTTACTGATTTTAGTTATTTTTCACGCAACGAGAAACTTATATACGAAACTATCGATGGTTTTGACATTGTTAGGATAATATTAGTGTTTGAGATAAAATTAATAAAACGGCAAGCTCCATCTTCATACATAATTCACGACAAAACTGGTTCATATTAGTGCTTACGGTTCAAACTCTGATAGACTCACTCTTTAGTTTCTTATCAATACTCAGAGGTTCAAACTAAAAAAAAACAGTTATCTAAAAGTGAAATTAATGGGCAAGCAATTAATTACCTTTGCTCGACTTTGCATTTTTATAACAGAAATTCATAGGAAATATGTTGAAGAAGTAAACCTCGTGAATTGGTCACTAATTTTTTAAAAGATTGGATGCGGTTCTTTCATAGTTATTAATATAGATATTATTAAACTAGGTTTTCCCTTGAGTCGCTTTGATAATATAGAGAGTAATAATCAGAGGTATCTTTTAAAATCTGTAATCCTGACAGAACATGTTAATGTTTTCTTATAGGCTTTCTTGTAATACTGTTAAATGCACAAAATCGTCTATAAAATAGATGACCAACTGCAAGAATGAAATAAAAAACAGCATTAATTCTAACAGGGGATTGTCAAAGAAATTAAACAACACAGCTATATATTTTTTTTATTATCTATTTTTATCCACCCTTATCACGATATCATCCAGGAAACCAGCTGGTGCTGAGAGGCTTTACACGACTTCCTATCGTGAAAAACAAATCGTCTCTCTAACACGCAGTAAAATCCAAAGTAAGAAGTAGAATAAGAGTCAAAAGTTCACAGCAAAATGTCGTCGTAAGTGGTAGGTAATCGAAATCCTTTGGCAAGCACACGTCACAGGAGATATGTGGAAAGTCCATACGCATTCCAAATCAAAATTAAAAAGAAAATAAATAGAATAGATACAACAATAATAGGAGTAACGAACGTTTAAATTGACAGGTCACAAACAATGACAATTGACATAACTCAAAATGTCACATTGATTGTATCCGTTGTTGTTGCCATGCTGGAATGAAGTTTACCCAATTATTATATTTCTCTATGAAGTGTACGTATTATTATTTTGATTCTATTTATTCATTTCGGTAATGTTGGGAAGAAATAATATGTCCTTAGATTATTCTTGTTCATAAAACTTCAATATATTCTAAAAAAACAACTTTTTTAGTTTACCAGCGAAATATATTCGTATGACTTAGTTCAGATTTAACTTTCAATCATGGCAACACTCAAAGTACAATTTAATCAATTGTATTTCCAATTTAAAATATATTTTTCATAGATTTAGACGCTATTTGAATAAAGCTTGATAAAATGTAACTTATTATTTCATGTAAATCTGTAATGACGACGTTTATAGACGCATAAGAATTACATCAACAATGATTTCGCCATTGTCCTTTTAGTATCCCTTACTAACATGAAGCTGCGATAATCTTTTTGACGTGAAAAGTACTAAAACTCACTACCGAGATTTCTCTTTCATAAATTCCCGGAATATTCCGTCGACTTTAAATTTACGAGCAGAAACTATCGGTTATACAATTTCACCGAGTTTCCTTCTCACGTGGCGTGCAAATCATAGTAATTGTTTTTCCTGTGAAGAGTACCACCGAGTGGAATATCGTGTTGTTTTTGTTACACACATACATACGTTTCCTGTCCACACATACACAATCCCTATACCCATTATAAGGATGTGTAGGATGTTGACCCAGTTTTTGCAAAACTTTACACGTGTTAACTTTGTTAGGATCGCATGCATATTTCACGGTTTCTTATTTAAATATAAGGATAAACTACAAGCATTGCTTGAATAAGTAGAGGCTTTAAGTAGGCACCCTGAAATATTCAGTATGAAATTTTCATTTACATTTTGTGTTACACTGAAGATGAAAGCCTTTTTGGACGTAGCCCTTTTTACCTGAGTCGATCTAAGACACGTGTAACATTCTTTACTTAATCAAATTTTAATTTTGCTTTGTTCATTATTTCTCGGTAATATTACCATATCTTCATTAGAAGTAACAAAAGAGGCAGAGCAAGCAACTGTCAGTCATCATTATTTAAATTGCCAAATAAAGCACGTTACCCTCTTTCCTGTGAAAAAAGTAATTATTACATGAGGTAGGCTTTGAAAATTAGTTTTTCTCTTATTACATTAATATTAAATTAATCATACAGTAAGTTTTTTTTTAAGCTTCTTCTCCGCCCAATTAAGTAACAAACTTCAAAGAATACTCACCCAAAGCTTTTCAGACCTAATTAAACTGAAAATGGTTATGAAAGTACCCAACCTCATTCCTGTCGCAATAGCTATTACACAAATAGCCGGCACCAGTGGATGAGCCACTAACTATATGGAAAATTAGCGCCGGCGTCTCGCCCGCGGGGACTCCAGCACGCTACGGTTACATTGCAGCTTTAATTAGTGTCTCACTTGTGTAACATAAACAGGGCACGCAATGTAAACTTAAATATTAGATAATGTCGCTTCTTAACGTAGATTGAAATTTGTTATTATATTGCGTAGGCTTGTCTAAATAAAGATTGTTTGTTTAGATTATGTGATGTCCGTACTTGACGTAACTGTCGCGACGGTAAATAAGGTTGTCTAAATAAGTAGGATACCTGTTGGTAATCTATTTTAGAAACATAAATATTTTATAATACATTAATATTTTTTGCTTTGGATACCGTTTGTAGCGTATATAAAGCGTAAAATCCTGAAATGTTTTGTGCCAAGAACATACAAGGAAGGTTCCTTTTTATCTTTGTCTCGTAGTGTAACTCATGCAATGTGATAACTTTTGAACAAATAGTAGAATGTATACTTTATAGAGATAAAAGCAGTCATGCGATCCAAGAACAGCAGGGGCCAGCTATGATGCTAAAAGAAAAAGTTTTCCCCTATATTTTGTCAACCATAAAAAACACACATAAGTAGTTTATGTTGATTTCTGGAAGTATTTAGACGTACATAACAAAAAGAAAAGGAGTTTATAGGTACTTGCATATGTACCATTTCTTTTCCTTGAAAAATAAGTAGCTGTAACATGAAATTCCAACTTTAAAATACCTAAAACAAAATTAGAAATCCTTGTTTTATTTCGATATCATTCGCGTAAACCTAAGAAATAAAAAAAATAACAATCGTAAATAATACTTTTATTAAAATATTTTAAAAATAAATGTCATCACACAATTCCACGTAGGAAGCAACGGAAAATAATTGGGCTTTCTCAGACTACCCGTAATGGGTGGTACGTCGGTTAACTACGCTCATTATTGCCGAGCGCTGTACGGTCAGCATGGAAACTAAATTGCTATGACTTTATATACGTCATCTGAAATTTTAGTTAATGTTTGACTAATTTTAGGGTCTAAGTTATGAGTGTCGTTCTTGTGTGAGTCGGCTTTAGTGTATATGACTATTAGGTAATTGTTAATATTTTTGAGTTTCAAGTAAACACAATTCTCAGATTAACGTTAGTTCTACACGTTTCGATAAAATTGTCTGAATGTGCATGGGACGATGAAATCTTTGAATACATTCGATTCTAATCTGCCTCGATATACTCGTAGATAATAAGTTTTCAATTAAATATATCCTCTTTAAATTATATATCGTCCTCTTTACCTCATCTATTTAGAGCGACCTGGACTAGTTTTGACTCATAAAATGTGCATAAATAATAATAATAAAAATAAAATAATGTACCGAATAAAATCAATACTTTTTATACCATTTCACTAATTCTAGGTAAATAAATAGGCATCTACATGATATAGCCTACATGATACAGCCTCTAGCTGACTTTAGTTTTTTGTATAAAAAGTATCCCGGTATACATACAAACGGTCAATAAATAAAAGCCATAAGCATTTCGTAGTATCCAGTTAGCCTGGATCTATGTTAATTCGGAAATGGGTAACTGGTATTCGATTGTAATGAAAATCTAGAACGGGGAACATTCGTAGAATTGAAATTGGGACGTTCATTAGAACTAGCTTGCTAGTCTAGAATCAAGTCGGTCCTAATTATTGCTGAAAATGTTCTCATCCAATCTGAGTGGAACTAATATGGGTATCACTTACTGTGAACGAATGTAATAGTTAACATACCTACAAAGCTACCTAATTAATAGGCAAAATTCTTTATACGTAATTCTTTTTTTGTTTCAAAAAACTAACTGAGTAATTTTTATTCATTAAAAAAAACTGGATCCAAAAACTTAGGATCTGAAATGCCCAATCCGCAGTGAGCAAGCGTGGTGATCAATGCTCGTGCTTTCTCTATATGGGAAGAGGCCTGTGCCCAGCAGTGAAACGTTTATAGGTTGGATTGTTTGTTGTTGTTTTTGTTAAAAAAAAACTGAGCCCGAAAGAGATACCGGTTGTCGGTTTTGTGCCCGGATTCTGTTTATAATTCTGATAATATGAATAATAATAAGTATATTCTCTTATTTTTATGAGCTATTTGTGTACTATACCTATGGTTATTATGATGACAAAACACCGTCTGATAATTATTATTCTCTCTACAACTGTATTGCGAACAGTACAAGGAGGTATTATTTTTTAATAAAAAAATATGTGTGTGAAAATAACGGCACCATAATGGCTTCCTTATTTTAAATACTTTTCCTGCTTTTACACCTTTAGTATTATGGCAGGTTTTGAAATTTAATTAAAATAAAATACCATTTCACTATTACTTTTTTACCTTTGCTTTTGAAAAATAAAACAATATTAAAATAATTGTCATTTTTCAAGAAAGAGAAAATTTAGGTTGATAGTCATCCTATACCTAACTATAAATAAAAATCTATAACGCTCACCATTAAATTAATGAACATTCCAATGAATACCAATTTGTTTGTAATTTAATCTCCATTTCTTATGTATCTTTGATTATAATTTTTTTTTTTGACTAAAAACTAACGTATTACGAAAACAAGAATACGAACAAACTCGCCTTTCATTTTAACTCAAATCCATTTAAAACTAATAAAAGATGTTAACACATTATCTTCTTAAAAAGAACCTTTAGAGATTCTCCAAGCGAACCACGTTTTAAGCGGAATGGTTTCTGTTAATTGAGCTGTAAAATATCCTGTGCAATTCTAAGGTCTTGGGAATGGTAACAGATAGATTCCCCTGGAGTTTCTTACGTCTCAACGAATAACATATGTGGGGATAAAAATGTCTCTGAGCAAATGAAGCTGGGTATCAAGACTATATTTTTACGTTACTTTGAGAGACTCAACAGGCGTCCACAGTCAAACTGTTCAAAACAGTTTTGTGGACCAATGTTTAACATAAGTCTATTCTTTGTATTTAATAATTATAAATAAATAAATAAATAAATAAATAAAATCTAAAAGGAATTTCAAATAAAAGTCTTCTGTAACATGTTTTATTGCTGTTTCTTGGTTTTCCACCACGCAATGATTCGAATTTGGTATTAAAATTGTGTGATTTGTTACCGCCCAAAATCTCTGATTATTTACCTACTGCTGTATTACTGAACAGCTACACATTTCCTTAAATAAGAGTATTTGGTCGCTTTAACAAGAAAAAAGTGCTATTGCCCCCGCCAAGACGAAGCGCAATTTTTATAGTTTAAATTGTCTGACTGTCACATGACATAGAAATAACAAAATCAAACAATTTGGTAAAAATAAAAGAAATCTTTAAAATAACTGACCTATATAATACACTTACACACATAATTAGAAACATATTTTCTTACCCAAAAACAAAGAAACCCAGCAAGTAATTGGCCGTGAAATACAAGTCACAGAGCAGTTTGAAAATCAAGTGTTTCGAACGCACCAACTTAAATTGTTTCGCGGGAATGTTCTAGAAATGTTGCTAGAATTAAAATTGACAGTGTAGTTTTGTTACGTTGTTTGTATGTAGGAAACTTATTGTTACACTTTCAAGTTGGTAAATTTCATGTGTTTACTGCATTTAGCTACATTATATTTAATGTTGCGTTTGTTTGTAGGTTTACTCAAATCAGGCATTTAGCTCTCCATACACAATAATTGAGAAAAATATAATATTTTTATGTAGTAACATTGTTTGGCTTTACAAGAGAAGCCATACTTGCGTCAGAAATTATGCTAATTGTCCATATAAACTCACGTTTACTTTGAATAAAACTACTTTTTACGGATTTTTTCGCGGTTTTAATTTTAGATTTTGGTCCCGACGTTTCGACATTTCGAAACGTCGGGACCAAAATCTAAAATTAAAACCGCGAAAAAATCCGTAAAAAGTAGTTTTATTCAATGTCTAACATTCGGCTTAACCTAAGAAACCATCACGTTTACTTTCTTAATCTTACGTAAAAGTATTGTAAAAAACTGTTATCACTCTTTTACCACATAAATTCAAAACACGAATACTCTACGTAACCTCTAGTGTTGATGTTATTTAAGAACATATAGCAAAAAGAGTATCTAATTTATAAAAGAGTTTATTATAAAATTGAAGTGACAGTACATTAGCGCATTCTTTGCCTCAAGTTGCAAGCTCAACATAATATATTTTCATAAAACAGCGTTGTCGCTTAATAAGCATTCCTAAAGTTGCAACTTTTGATTTTTACCGCCTGCTAGTTAGTGGCCTAGTTTAAAATATGTATGTATCATCACGTAGAGCTGCAAATTTTGGAGCATAATTAGGCGGAAGAAAAAGGATAGAGGAAAAATTTAATGCACTATGTCATCAGTAAATTTTGATTCACTTACGTAACGAGATAAGGAATTCTTTTGTTTTTCAATTTGGATATTGGTTTAAAAAACATTTCACAAAAGTAATATTTAATTTGGTTCAATCTTACGAGCTGAGATTTTGTATACACATTTAAATTAGATATCAATATATTATGGCATATTATATATTATATTATCTATCCAACATATATCTATCTAGGTATGTTTGATATATAATTACGCAATACATTAATAGATTTTACAGGCTAGTGTTATAAAATATGTATACGAATAAAAAAACTTATTTAACCATCACTTCGCTTCCACAATTTGGTTGGATCCCTGTGGGGTTAAAAACGTTAGTCATGCACAAAATATCTGAAATCAAAACAAGTATTTGCTTAATACGGTAACTCAATATAGTCCCAAATGTATGTGAATAACAAGTAGGTATATTGGATACCATTAATATACATGCATTTTACTTTAATATTTCCTAATTCCCCTCAAATTATTTCAAGGCTGTACAAATTCCCTTCGGTCTAATACCGCGCATTTCCCAGGGGCGCGGGCGTTGCCGCAGTATTGTTCGACAATTTCTCCCATCCTTGCGGATAACCCGGCTTATACCGGATATCAGGATCCGCGGTTAACGACAACCAGACACAACATGATCCTTTGGCGTCGCGACACGTGCAACACAATTGAACTAGCCACGAGGCACGTGTAGGGCAGTGTACCTTGTGTATTGGTTTTATTTTGGTATAAGTAACAATGCTGTAATAAATCAAGAGTATTTCATAAAGATCTCTGATTACTTATTAGAGTAATGATTATAGATTTTTATTTACATATATGTATGAAAATAGTGTTAAAATTAAAATATATGAAGACATAGATTGAATACCTTAATAGTACAAAGATTGTAAGAATGTAAATATTCGCTAACCTACATACACAAAAGCTATTAGAATATACATAGTAATAAATAAAAAAACAACGTATAAAATACAGGCTAATTTCGTCTTTAGGATATTTTATAAGCCAAAAAGACCTTTTACCTTAATACCTGAACATGATAACATTAACATTACTGTTAGACTCAGCAATAAAAAACCTGTCTATCTAGAAAAAGTTGACATTCACAGTATTCATACAACTAATCACATGAAACATTGACGTCACACACTCCACCTATTCCATGCCCTCTTAACTAAATTGACGAAACGTAACACAATTTGGCCTTGCACACCCTATTTCATTACGTTAATATAATCACTGAAAATTACACTCTACAGTAATCAGCTAACGTGCCAATAACAGTTTTATCTGACTGTCAACGTCAGCTTATGATAATACTAATGTAGGCATAACATGATCACCTAACCTAGTAAATATGAGAACTGTAGCAGTATCAGTTAAATGTAATAAGTCAGATTTAGTCAACAACAAATAATTTTTCATCCGATGGATAAAAATCATGTCTGTCAGATTTTGTATTAGAGAATTGACCAAAAATGAAACTATCTCAGATTTATCTGCCCTAGAAAAAATCAGCCCTAAAATAAGTGAGCTGATAACATTCAATCGACACATCTTCATAAATAATAACTTAATAATAAATATATAAAACTGCATAAAAATCGCTTACACAGACAGGCAATCAAAAACAAATTAAACTTAATACCCAGTCCTTTTTAATATTAATTATGTGTGCTTAATTAAATATCAAAACCATACAATTAAAACTATACAAACAACAATCGTAATAATTTAAAACAATTAGCAAAGAATGCTTAATTAGAAGCATTCATTTGTAAGCGGTTATTGCTAACAAAACTAATGTAGTTTACCTCATGTTTACAGGTAATTACCACTCACGAAGGCATGTTACGGCGAGTGAATTCTTTCTTGGTAAGTTAATTAATTTAGTTCTTTTTTTACATTAATGGACTTTGTTAGCAAGCCTGTATGCAGAGCATTTTATTGTCAGTTTTATATCATTAGGAATAAAAGTAAATTAGTGTTTGTAAAAAATGTTTAATTGAGAATTGTGAATAGGTACCTATCGAAGCTAATGTTAGATGTGAGCTATTTAAGTAATTAATCATCTATTGGTTTCTTAGGTTTACGCGAATGTTAGACATTGAAATAAAACTACTTTTTACGGATTTTTTCGCGGTTTGTATATATTACCGTCATAAATGAACTTAAAAAGTATTGTCAAACTCTTAAACAACTAAACATAAATAATTATCAGACTTGAATAATATAATAAAGAAAATAAATCATTTTCTTTTCACCAAACTTTCGGTACAAGTAACTTATATTTCGGTACGAAAGTCAACGCCCATCCAACAAAGAACAGTGGTTATTAACTTCCACAAAACCTTACAAAGAATACCCTTCATATCTACTTGCACCGTCATCGTACTTTATTAAACGAACAGAACATTAATTAAAATAAACACCAGTCACGAAATTCACTTCTTTAACGGTTTAAAAATCCATCAATTTACTAAACTAATTTAAATATTAGATTTCATTAAAATCATTTTATTTTTTAGATAAAGTTCCAATTTAAATATAAAATAATATTCAAATTAATTTCTTTTATTTACATAAAGTTTAAAAAAAGAAGTCACGCAATATTTATAAAAATAGATTTATAGTATCGAAAAAAGATTCGACCGCCGATAGGTTAAATGAAAAGTGCGGGAATATTTTGCGGGTTGCGATAACATCAGTATTGTAAGACACAATACCAAAGAAACTTGCTCAGAGATAGTGAATAAACTTCATTGTGAGCATCCGTCCGTGCTGACCGCCCTCGCGACGTCTGCTAGGAATTTGCTAATGTAATTTATTAGGGTACCAATAAAACTGTCGCCATTACAATTTATAACCATTGTCTCTGCGAAGTGAAGCGTTTACTTAGTTTCTATGCCTTTGTTTGACCGTGAAAATATTTATTAACTGCTGCGGTTGCGTTTTGAATTGAATTACACAAAACAAATCAGAAAACCATCTAATATGAACAAGGATACATACTAAATTGAAGGCAACAAATAAATTCACAGCTTCGTTGAAAAATATGTCTAATAAACTGATAAAATACATTATTTCTAATAGAGTTCTCCAGTAAGGTAACTTGCAGCGAAAACTTTTACCTCATATAAAATTTCTTGAAACAAAAACAAAGTTTGCAACGTTAAGCTCTATATCTTACTTAAGCCGACATCAACCACAAAAGCTAAGAGAAAGTTAAGAAAAATCTAACCTAACCTCAAAATATCTGAAGGGAGTTGATAAAGTAAAAAAAGAACGGTGAAAATAACACTAAGTGCGAGTCGGACTCACCCACCGAGTGTTCCGTGAAAACCTAGGTACAAGTAGGTATATGGTAGGTGGATATAAGTAAAAGTTACGGGACATTTATTGCTAATTAAGAAAACCATTTTCTTTATGTGATTGAAGATTAAATATAGAATAATAACTAATAATCTATATTTTTCGTTTTTTTCTTTATCTGTCGTATAAGTTTAAGTAAAATTTTAATATTCTGAGTTCACGGAAAGCCTAAATGGCGAAAGTTTGCGGCTCAAATATCTGGTAATGGTATTAACAGGCGTTCCTAAGAAAAGGAGTCTTGACAGCCAGACAGACGGACAACAAAGTGATACTATAAGGCTTCCGAATCTTCTTTTTGAGGTAAGGAACCCCAAAAAGATGGCGCTAATTCCAGTCGACACAGGAATAGCTCTTAATAAGCTTATCTACGTCTGCAGCGTTTCGGCACCTCGAATAAGTGAGTTTTCGGGGCCAAGCTCCGCTAAAGCCACGTTATTGCTACAACAAAAGGATGCAATGGCTCTTTAAATTAATTTAGTATAGCTACGTATTTTTATGTTAGAATTAGTGATATTAA
This sequence comes from Autographa gamma, assembly GCA_905146925.1. Lineage (NCBI taxonomy): Eukaryota > Metazoa > Arthropoda > Insecta > Lepidoptera > Noctuidae > Autographa > Autographa gamma. The sequence goes on from LR989858.1 coordinate 9,275,039, forward strand.
AAGGTCTTGGTTCTAGGAGATGCTATACAGTTTCTGGCGTAGATACCTTACCTGTAGGTTTATTAATGGCAAATTATCTCGAATAACATTTTTAAACTATTGCAACTAACGAAATTTGGAACCTTTGTTTTCAATGTCATTTTTTTAAATAAATTATTGTAATTTAATGTCCTTCCCATGTGCCTTATATAAACCACCCAAATTCTCAAAAAGTTCTCAAATAGATTTATTCTGCCAAAGTCTATTCAGTAATTCAGTTCACCGTAAGTTCATCTGTCTTTCAAAGTACATCCCAACTGATATAACAGTTACATAATAATAGAAGGACAATAGACCCGCCGAAGTTTAATATCATTTAATTTAACAATCCCTGTTTCTAATTCTGAGAAACAAAGCGGTACATTTTGTCATTTTAAATACCAGTTCATTCCAGTTCATTCTAGTTGCTGCTGGGAATAAGGTTTTATTCAATCTTTTGGGAGGCGTAAATGAATTTGATGAAAGGAGCGCGTTTTCATACGGAGGACTAAAACGATTTGGCTTAAAAGATATTTAATAAAACACCAAGGTCTAGATTTCGCTACTTATCGTAAGATGTATTCAGTATTTCTTCCTATTATAGAAAAATATATTATTGACTAATTTAGTTTTCTGCATAAATTTTCCCAATGCTTTTTTTACCTTGACATTTTTAACTACCCAATATTAAATTTATTTACCTTCCCTTTCTCTGCTGTATTCGGACAAAAATGGATTGTAAGCTGACAGCAAAGTACAAAGAAGTAAATTGTCTCTGGGACACAATCAATAACATAAATAAAAAATGTGACACCTCCCCGTATTTTTGTAAGTAAAAAAAAAAACATTTTCCTCTTGACTGTACAATATGCCATGGGTGAAATGTGAACGCTTTTAGGTACGAAAACGTCCTTCATATGGCGACATGGGTGCGATAAGACTTGACTTTTGGTGCGAAAACTCGAATAAATCTTTCACTGACCTTAGGATCGGGTGATACATGATTGGGTAATATTGAAAATTGACTTGTTTGTGAATTAATAATTATAATAATATTCCGGGACATCTCACACACGGTTATCTGTTCCCAAGCTAAGCAGAGCTTGTGTTATGGTAACCAGACAACTGATAAATATACTTATCTATTTCTAAATACCTACATAGATAAATTTCGCCCAGACACAGAACAAATGATCGTGCTCATCATAAATTGGTTTAAAAAAAACATCAGGGTGGCATTTCAATGTACAATCATGAACAAAAGTTTCTGACTGAATTGAAATACGTGTTACATTAAGTGTACCACGTGAGCGCGACAAATGGATGTGCGATTAACGCTTATGCGACAAAACTGTACTGCGACTCACCGTAGTTCGAATGCACGCTAGTGCGACACACTGAAGATCGACATCTCGCTAGTGCGACAAACGATTGACGAAATAGAACATAAACATAGGTATAGAACCGACATAGGCCCAGACATCCATTGCTTGGTTGGGTTCGACTTTGTGACAGAGATCAATAGGTTAGGTTAGGTTAGATATTGTGACCTTGCAATGGAGCGAGCGAAGCGAGCGACGGCCTTTGATTATTTAATATCTACTTATTTAATATATATGTAATTCAAAATTTATCTCAGCAAACTACTGTAATACTGCATCAACGTACTACACTACCGTAGTGTCGCACTACCGTAGTGTCGCACTACCGTAGTGTCGCACTACCGTAGTGTCGAACTACTGTCGCGCAATCGTTTGTCGCACTAGCGAGATGTCGATCTTCAGTGTGTCGCACTAGCGTGCATTCGAACTACGGTGAGTCGCAGTACAGTTTTGTCGCATAAGCGTTAATCGCACATCCATTTGTCGAGCTCACGTAGTACACTCTGTTACATTTTAATGTTTATTTTTTTCGGACGTCAAAATATACGTGACGCTCCTACTGTTCGTACACAATGTTATACAACATTGTTTTAATTGAATAAATATAATATTGTATATAAAATACCCTACCCTACAAATTACCACAATTCAAGCCCAAATATAATTCATCGTCCCAGGGGTTCGGCTGACCTTTACTTTTTGGTACAAAAATATGGCAATGTTCTCGTAAATATCAGAATTAACTTCGCAGAAAAATAGTTCTGAATATAAAAGGAATTGCCAAGGTTTAAGACATCTATTTTTGGCGAATTGACCCCTGAATTTCTTTGAGAAATTAGCTTTTATAACATCTCATTAAGCATGTATTCAATTATTATAATTAGTTTATTATTTGGTATGGCTATTGTCATTTGCCTTGTAAATTTAATTCAAATTAACATTCATTAGCATATTAAAATTATGTAAACGTTGAATAAATGTAATATAATAACAAAATTATTTCAAGGTTATACATACTATCTTCGAATTACAATACATACATTTGGAGATATATTTTAATCAATAACAACATGACTCACGACATTATTTTATTTATATACTTTGATAATTCCGGTTTCATAGTATCTCTATCTCAATAAAAACTTGATTACTTTCACATTAAGAGCTAATGAAGTGGTCTACTATTTGAGCACTGATATACAAGTTTCCGTGGTGTAGCGGTTATCACATCTGCCTAACACGCAGAAGGCCCCCGGTTCGATCCCGGGCGGAAACATAGCTTTTTGCGTTGTGAATGTAGTTTCATATGGTTTTGGTGATAATTTGTTTACATTCAAGAATAACTTTCACTGTATTATAGTTTAAATTAAATCATATTTTATTGTTTTTGCCTTCTACATCAAAAGACAGGCAGTCGCTCAGCGTTTGACATCAGTATCCTGTAAAACTTAAAGCAGATTCTAACTTAGCTGGGAAAGGCACGAGACAAAAAGTACAAGACTTGACATACAGCCGTATTATATACCACAATTTATTTTAAGAACACCCCACACTTTTGCGCTGACTGAAAGCCAAAACTAAAACAAAAGCATAGTACCTATCATAATAGAAATACATAATGTATTAAAACGAAGCGTCGCTACCTATAGAGTATAGGTATATATATAAACAAGCAAGTACCGTCGCGGATTACATTTTCACAAATTTACATTCGCCCGGATGAAAGACGGGTGTTAGAAAAAAAATAAAAGGCTTTTTACGTATGCTAAAGCGAGATTCTGTTTGATGTTAGATTTTACGGGTTAAAACGTACGTATAAATCATACGAGATTTTATGTGTTATTTATAGGATGTATTATTAATTGTATTATTACTAATGTTTAAATTATATTATGTAATAATGTATACTATATCAATGATACTGTAAATTGTAGAGTGTTTTATTGAAGGGTTTGATAATACTGATAAATGAATATTACCTTAGTAAGTTAAGTAGATAATTATGAATATATATTAGTTTCAAAAAAATACATATAATATGGTTTTAAAGCAGTAATAAAATAAGATCATTGCTTGATAATCATTACAAATATGTCTGTACAATCTAGACAAGACGAGACGTATAAGAAGATTGCAAAGGGATTAAATTAAATTCACAAAATAGATACGAGTATTACTAATTGTAGTATTAACATCAAACTCAACTATACAATAAGTATTATATAAAGTTATAATATTTTTAGAATTGTATAATTTTAACCAATTGAAAAACCAATACTGGTTAATCAATTGATATATTTTGAAGTTACGTTAATTACTGTATTAATCGTCTGCTTTTAGAAACTTGAAATCATGTATCAAAATGATATGCTCAATAAACGACTTAATTAACTCGGTAAGGACAAACCTATGGATTAATTGTGACCCGAAATGATATAAAAGTGTTGATATTGTATGTAGAACACAATAGAACAGGGAATTAACTCGTACATTCATATTACCACCGTGGTGACCTCGATATCATATGAATGACGCATTGTTACAATGTAAAAAATCTAAAGAAGGTCAGTTTGATTGAAATCTATCAGGACAGCCAGAGGAAAAGCTTCCACCTCGGAACTGAGTACAATCAGGAGTCGAGATGGGAGCATTATAAAAGGAAAAGAATGTGTGTTAAAGAGATGGAAAGAGTATTTTGAAAGTTTGTTTGAAAGAGAGAAAGTGCAGGTACAACGTCCGGCAACTTCCATGGAAAGTAATATAAATGGGGATGAAAGTGAGATAAGAATGGATGAAATAGTGAAAGCGTTGAAAAGTATGAGATTAGGTAAGGCTGCGGGGTATGACAGGATTACCGTCGAGATGCTGAGGGCTGGACAAGGCATAGTGGCTAGCCAGCTGTATCGCCTTTTCAATTTGTGCTGGCGCAATGGACTAGTGCCGGGAGACTGGTGTAAAGCCGTTATCGTGCCATTGTACAAAGGGAAAGGGTCACGACAGGACTGCATAAATTACCGCGGTATAAGCCTTCTCAGTGTTGTCGGCAAATTGTATGCGAAAGTTTTGATTGAAAGGGTTGTGAATGAAACAGACGAAAAAGTATGGGATGCACAAGCGGGATTTAGAAAGGGAATGGGATGTACGGATCAGGTCTTTTCCTTGCGGTGCATAGCCGAAAAGTACTTGGCTAAAAACAAGAAGGTCTATTGCGCGTTCGTGGACCTAGAAAAGGCCTATGATAGAGTGGTGAGGAATGAATTGTGGTCAGCATTGTCCGTGAACGGTGTGAGCAGTGTCCTCATACGAGCATTGCAATCTCTTTACAGGGATTCTAGTGCTTGTGTAAGGATAAACGGGGCATACACTGAATGGTTTAATATCGAAAAAGGTGTTAGACAGGGATGTGTAGCGTCACCGTGGCTGTTTAATCTGTTCATGAACAATTACTTGACAGATTTAAAAGAGAATGAAAGTGGGTTGAGAATGAATGAGTTACTCGTCAAATGTTTTCTCTATGCTGACGACCAAGTTTTACTTGCATCTTCAGCCGACGAGTTGCAGGAGATGGTAACTGCTATGAGTGGAACTTTTGTTAGAAAGGGAATGAAGATGAATGTAAAGAAGACGAAAGTGATGGTGTTTGAAAGAAACGAGGCAGTGACAAACTGCAATATCATGATTGAGGATGAACCAATTGAACAGGTGAATGAGTTTGTGTATCTGGGTTCAAAGTTTACAAGAGATGGAAAGTGTGAGAGTGATATTGAAAGGAGAGTGAATGCAGGAAACATGGTGAATGGAGCTTTGCATTCCTTTATGAACAGTCGGAAGGTGTCTAACAAGGCTCGTTTGGCTGTGCATGGAGGAGTGTTGGTCCCGACACTCATGTACGGAAGTGAAAGTTGGGTATGGCAGAAGAAACATGAAAGCAGAATAAATGCAGTTGAGATGAGAGCGTTAAGAAGTATGATAGGAGTTAAACTGAGTGACAGAATAAAAAATAGTGAAATAAGAAAACGTTGTGGTCTGAAAGAAGATGTAGTGACAAAAATTGATAAAGGTATGTTGAGATGGTTTGGACATGTCGAGAGAATGAATGAGGAACGATTGACGAAAAAAGTGTATAAGGCGAGTGTGAATGAAAGTGTTGGAAGGGGTAGACCTAGGCGGACGTTTCTAGACCAAATCGGAGATGTCTTGAAAAAAGGCCAGGTCAAGAGTACCCTAAACCGAAGAGCATGTATGAAGGGAATTATGACAGTGGATGAAGCGAAACAAGTATGTAAGGATCGTAGCAAGTGGAAAGAAGTGGTCTCTGCCTACCCCTACGGGAAACAGGCGTGATTATATGTATGTATGTATGTCAGTTTGATTTTGACATGGGATTCTTATGAAAATAGCAAAATTAAAATAAATTCAGAAAGGTTTATGAACTTCATTCAAAGATGTAACAAAAACAATGTTGTAATGTAGTATTTAAACATAATCTAGGTACTTGTCCTCCAAAACTTGGCCGTATAATCACAGTTTGTGTTTTTTGTGAAACTGTCTAAATTTCTGATAACGAATATCAAATAAGCGCAGCACAGCTAGTAAAATTTAATTTAAAAACATTTTTTTTTTATTACCAAAAAATCTTATATCTAAAACAAACCTTTGCTCTAAATATTGTGTTCTGTAACTGTATTTAGTCCACTGTTCATTATTTTATATTTAATTTTCAACTTTGGTCGAAACTTATTTTCAGACAATTTGGAAAAAGAAAAATAAAACTACGAGTATGTAGGCCTTCTGATCCTTTTTCTGCGACACAAAAGTTATACCAACTATGTATATTTAGTCCGGAATAATGTGTCGAGCATTGTCTTTTTGTAATATGGTCAGAATTATGATGTTAATGGACAGGCCACTGGCGGCCATCAGACTGTCCGACCGCCCTTTGTTACTTACTATTGACGTTTATTTACCAGACAAGCTTTTACTTTTAGCATATTATTGTATTTATTATTTATATTTAGTATTTTCTTCTTTTCAGCCTATGTCTTGTTGGAAATAATAATAGCATAATGTAAGGTTTGCTTTAAAACAAAAGAAGGGGTGAGTGATTTTGGTTTTTGCTAATCATAGTTAGTTTGAGTAATAAAGCAGTGTAGTAGCTGTATTAAAGAGTTTACTAAAACTTAAAAAAAACAGAAGTATTCTACTACACAAACTATATGTCATCGCTCTATGACTGTTCGAGTACGCATAGTTCTAAAAAATAAAAAGCTCCGAATATTGTTTTTGTAAAAAATGACATACGAGTATAACATCGAATAACTATCCAGAACCCAGCAAAATAAACAAAACAACATCTGTTCCAGGTGCCATTCCTTTCAGCAACCGTAATAAAGTAACAAAGGTTACTACTTGCCCTACTCCCATAGACCGGAAAAACACTCAATTAACTTTCCAATAACGAGGAGAAACGTTTCAGAATGTCCATAAAATACCTTGAATACGACCTCCGTCGGGTGCATTCCACTTTAAATATATTGCTTGAACGTTTTTTGGTATCACGTTTTGTATTTCCCATTATCTAAAGTCGTGAAGCTATGGAGTAATTAGAAGTAGGTTTAGGCTTGAAAGAAAACATCGTCAGATAAAAAAAAAATATGTTGTACTGCACTAGGGTCCAGGGGCCCGAGTCAGCTATTGACAATTGTTTGAATCGTCTGAGTGGGTGTCGTTAGTAGGTCCATTTTAGGATAATTAGCATTCTACTAAATGTCAGAACGTCAAAATTGGCCGTCCTAATGGCCAATTTTGACGTTAGAATGACGTTTTACCTACGTAATTATTGTCAATAGCAGACTCGGGCCCCAGTAATAAATCTACCAATTGAAGAGTCTTCTGCTGTACATAGGCTGAACTCATATTGCACCATAAAACTTGGCCCTCCGTCTGCTGTATTTAGTGAACTCAAATTAAACTAAATTATAGATTCATAATATCAGAGAAAGCTACATGGCCAGTGACATCAAATTTCATTTAAAACCCTTTCATAACATACAAAAGTATCTACAGCACCTATCATATCTCTGAACCGACTAAAAACCTTTCAAAATTCCTTTCATAAAATTTAATTTCAACATTTCTGTATAGTTACAAATAATATTGAAAAGTTTTAACCAACGAGGTTGCATTTGAAACTATAGAGTGAGCCTATCAGAGTTTAAACCGTAAGCACTAGTGTGAACAAGTGTTGTCGTGAATTATGTATGAAGATGGAGCTTGCCGTTTTAAAAAATCTATCTAAAACATTAATATTATCCTAACAATGTCGAAACCATCGATATTTTCTTATATAAGTTTCTCGTTGCGCGAAAATTAACTTAAATGAAAAACGAAATGTACTAGGATCAGACTAAAAACTGCTCTCGCTTGGCACAAGGGGAACCTAGCGATAGTAGCAGTCTATGCATATCATACGTCGATGGTTTTAACTAATTTTAAAGCGACCTTTATGCTGCACTCATTTCTATTAGCGGGGAGTGCTCCATACCGGAGTTACTGCGGCTCGATGTATAATGAAATTTTTCGGTAATTTTGTTGAATGAGCAAGTTTGTCATAACCCGCTAGTAGTTTAGTTTAAACGAATTTTAGTTAATGTTTATAATGGTAGTGGTAGAGATGAATATTTAATGTATGGGGTAGTTTTTATGTGATAACTAATTAATTTAGAACTATTTATTGATGGTATCAAGAAATATATTTTTTCAATTAAACACAGAAAATGGTCAACCTAATTATTTGATATTAAATGAACACGAAGATTAAAAATTATCATAATAAACATTAAAATTTATCATGCATATGATAAATTTTATTGGATCTTCATTAGAAAAAAAATGTGTCAGATTAGATATTACATGAATTTTCCACACACAAAATATTCACATTTGCATCACTATGTATAATGTTACTAGTGTTTATACAAATAAATATATCTTTAGCTTTCAGTAACTTCTCCTATCTTATTCCTTTTTATTTGTGTAAATTATTATAATTAATTCAAAGCTTAACCAAATTTACAAGTAATGCGTAAATAGTTTCGTATGGTCCTTCAGATAAGTACGAATTGACAATTTGGCTTATCGCGACCGTGACAAGGGTATAATTCGAAGTTTCTGACATATAAAGGGTTAAATCATTCCCTTTGGGCCCTCAATACGTAAACAAATGAAGCAATTTCCTTTGCAACCCCATGCTTTTGATCTACAAAAAGATTAAATATTTGCTCCTTAAACAAAACAGAAGAATGACGTCATTATCACGATCATCAGCTGAAGATAAAAAGAAAACATTACACCATCATTTAAACCGCTTTTTGTATTATACAAAAATCTTACGACACATTCGGTATTATGACTTCTAAATATGATAAGCATTTTATTACTATTTGAAAAAAAAACCATTTGAATGTCGTTGCCTTGTTGTCTCTCTTCCTTTCTATTTATATATCTCTCTCTTTCCCTCCGACCAAAATAAGTGTAATTTACTCCTCGTCTCATTTAGAGTCTGTCGCTTGGTTCTACATTATGTAAAAGCTGCGAATGCTTTATTTACATGGCCCTCATTGAGAATCGATTTATATTCAATCGAGTATCGATTTTAATAAATTAACAAGTATATTTAAACATTGAGTTTCTTCTCTCCAAAGGCAATTTTCTTTTCAATACAGAATTTATATAGGTAAAATAACTGCAAAAGAGTTAAATTGTTTATGTAGTTATAGATTGCTAACTCATCTATTGTTGTTAAAATGTAGTTTTCTTCAAAATGATTATTCATACCTTTCTTAAGAGCATGCCTCGTTGGCCTAGTGGCGCTAAGCGCGACTGCTACGCTAGAGGTCTTGGGTTCGATTCCCAGGTCGACCAAGGTGTTATTGGGTTTTTCTATGAAATTCCCAGTAGCAGGTCGGAGTTTGGATTTGTGTCCGGTTGGTGGCAATAGGCTCGCCCCCTATTACATGGGACTTAAACATATCGGCGAACTGTGGGTGTACATTGGTACACCTCTGCCTAACCCTTCGGGGATACAGACGTGATAATATGTTATGTTATGTCTTGAGGGCTTACTCCAAAATAACTATTCAATAAATAATTATGAATAGCTAAACCAGCTATTTACTGACTACTTCCAATCTATCGGGACGAAGATAGTTATCGTTAAAACTTCCATACATCGACCAACTCTACCTTAACTATACCTATGTAATTCATTCCGTACTACTTATAAAATGAGAAAGTAGTTTTTTCAAACTTCCACACAGTAAAAGTTCTAGAATTAGTTTCAAAACTGTTACTAGAGTTAGACAACCTTCTTAATAGAGCCTTTGTAATGAAGAAGGTAGAAAAATATCTAAGGTACTGAAGCAGTTTTTAAGTGGTTTTATAAGCGCTTGAAGATTGTCTTTTTTGTTTAAGTTACTTGAATAAAAGTGGAGTTCATATAAATCGAAGTTTGAAGAGACTATTCATGAATAATATGTAATAAAATTGTATTCATGTTTGTTCTCAGCTTCTTGGCAGAATCATAATTTGACTTTATAAATCTGCAGGACTGCATTTTTTTAAATCACTTTTATTTGATTTTACTTTTATTTTTGAAAGAAAAAAACAATTATCTAAGTCACGCACCTACAAGAATAAACTCCAAAAATATAACCAAAATGTGTAACAGAATTCGAGATCCTTCCATAGCTTTAGCAAGCAAGGTAAGAAAAACATTAATATCTCAAGAGCTACGGCGTCTACGAAACTAATTATTCGTAGAGGCTACGAGTGCTACGATGTTGACTTTAATAACAGCTCCCATCGTGACCTATCGCAAAGGTCAATAGCGAAATATTTCGGATCCTTTGCGTTATCTAAATTATTATTACTTAGATCTTTAATGTGATTGATCTTTTTAATTAATCTCATTTTAAAAATAACAGGAAAAAAACATTCATAGAAGCTCAATTTTTTTATCGTATATTTTGTATATACTATTACCTATGAACGAAATATTATATTATGATATAAAATTTATATACTATAAATAACGGTAAATGCAACCCACTGCTGGGCGTTGGCCTCTTCCTATATAGGAAAGGACCAAGTATCAATCACCACGTTTGGTCATACAAAACACGTATTTTTTATAATTTAATTTACATCATTAATTCAGTTACAAATTTGAATGAAAACGCTCAAACATAGAAGTATCACATCACCTTGTTTTAAATACATCCTTCCTGGATGTATTTAAAGCATACAAAAACTGACACACATACCTAAAAGCTCCGTATCAAAAACAAATATAAACAAAATCTCTACATTCGGGTTGACGCCTTAAATATTCCAACGCATTTTACGTAAATCTCTTTACAGCCTCCAAAAGCGAAGCCTCTCTCGAGTAACGCATGATATAATTACAGCATAATTTACTACGGCTCTACTTGGAATGGTAGACGGTTACAAATCTCACTTTATTAGCTATGTAAAGTAAGATCACTGACAAAAGTTAATGAACACAATCTAATATAAAATAGAAAACAATAACTCCTTTCGTAGGAAAATTTTGCCCAGAACAAAAAACATCACACTGTTGTCCGTATTTTTCTTTGTCCTCTTACCTATTTTGCCTCGCAAAAATTTGAGTGACATCAACATGTGTTAATCACCTGTCAAACCTCTTGTCACACCTGTCACCTCTCCGACTTGATTATTTGATTTCTGTCAAAAGACAAATCATCAAACTTTAGACTCAGATCAATCATTTGCCGATCAGGCAATTGTGTATCAAAATCCATAGCAACATATTCTTAGAAGTTTTGGATCTGATTATGTATAATTTGTGTTCTCTGTACATACAACTAAAAGGCTTACTAGGAAGTGACTTAATAACTGAGCAGTTACGTAAACGGCCGATAAAGGCTTTCCTTTCACTCGTTTAGCTGAATCTCTTTGTGCCATTGAGAGAAGTATACGGCGCCATCTGGTCGTTATTATGTGCGACTTGAAAGACTCCTCAAAGGCCTTAAATGGGTGTTATTTGTGCAGTTTAGTTGTTAAGTTATTGTTAGACAGAATGTAGTTTTAAATGGTGAACGTCGAAGGTTAAAGAATATGAGTTTTAAACCGACTTTAACAACAGGAGGAAGTCCTCCATTCATCGACGTATGATATGCATAGACTGCTACTATCGCTAGGTTCCCCTTGTGCCAAGCGAGAGCAGTTTTTAGTCTGATCCTAGTACATTTCCTTTTTTATTTATGTTAATTTTCGCGCAACGAGAAACTTATATAAGAAAATATCGCTGGTTTTGACATTGGTAGGATAATATAAGTGTTTTAGATAGAATTTTTAAAACGGCAAGCTCCATCTTCTTACATAATTTACGACAACACTTGTTCACACTAGTGCTTACGGTTTTAACTCTGATAGGCTCACTCTATAGTTTCAAATGCAACCTCGTTGCCTCCATTTTAATATATCTTTGATTTTGTATGTCTATTACGAGATTATTTCAGACACATCTCTATTTCAAATAGTTCATCGTCATTCTAATAAGGAGAACTAATTTTGATTGAAGTCAGTACTTTGGTTCAATTATCTTATCATATGAAAACTTGCATTAGTATAACAATTTTCTTGAAAGCATAATGCTAAGGATATAAACTAACTATATGTTTTTTCAACACACAATGTTATATACCTTAAACCTATTACATTAATCCATTGATAATGTGTCAATCATGTAAGAGACGTTCAGTGTAAACCAATTAGGTCTCAGACTTTGATGGGGCTTGTCGTCATTGTTCCTTACCTAATAAGTTAATTAACTAGTAACAGGACTAATTACAGCTGTCGTTAAATGTCAAAGCTCATCATTTACAAACAGTAGGTACAATTCTGGTACATAAACTATCAGAAAAGAACTCATACAAGCTATACCTAAGGAAAATGTCAATGATAGGATAGATCACGTTGAAGGTATTAGAAACTAGCAGTACCCTGCGGTATCACCCGCGCACAGCAACCATATTTTTAATAGTTATTCTGCTTCGTTTCGGAGATGAAACCAACAAATCAAAGATCATGAAAATAGGTCCCCGTTCTTGAGTTATTAAAAGTGTAAATGACCCGACATCGTTTTTTATCTATAAAATATCAGGTAGATATAGATAGATAGATTCATTACTTTATGACTACTAAAAATAAAACATGTTACTCGTGACACGATAAAAGCATGAAAGTAGGTGACACGCAGAATATTATAACTCGTCATTTACGATGACACTACTGTATATAGAATAACTGAACAACTCATAAAGTGAACGAGCGCTTCGCATTTTCCGTTAAATTTACTTTTTATTACTAACTTATATTTTTATTACTAATATTTTTATTACTTAAACAATATAAAGTAATTGAAAAAACTAGTTGATATTAATAGGAAAACCTTGACTTTCGATAAACTTATTAGCTCTTGAGTCTTGACCTTAGCTATTCTGAGCTTTGTAATCTTGACTTTACGTGATATATTTTTTGTATACCTTTAAATATAAAACTACATATTGTGTGCATTTGCATTTACAGTAGAGTTCCGTGATAATAAAATATAGTTAACTTATATCATTAAATTAATCTTTTAGGCTTATGACAGCTAAATAACTTTATGCGGTTACTTTTAATAAAAATAGTTACATATACTGTAGTTTGCAATGAAATATGGCCATTGAACATCAGGACATGTTATATGCATTTTTTTTCTGTTTTCTTGGTCATCTCACACACGGTTGTCTGATCCCAAGCTAAGCAGAGCTTGTGTTATGGTAACCAGACAACTGATAAACATACTTATATATTTCTAGATACATACATATTATAGATAAAGTACACCCAGACACCGAACAAATGATCGTGCTCATCACACAAACATTCGTCCCGGGTGGGAATCGAACCCACGACCTCCGGTATAGCAGTCAGGGTCTCTAACCACTAGACCATCAGGCCCGTCAAAAACATTGTTTGGCGTTATAAAATACGGTAACCTTTTGTACATATGTAATAGATCTAATCAGTAGCCCCAAAAAAACTATATCCTTGGACTAAACACATGCATTGTTTAGTATCAGCAAACTGCACAATAGTGGTTATAGCATTACATAAACTGAATTTAAAGACATTTATGACGACTTTTTTCACTAATAACGATGTCATGCGGCCCACCACACAACCTACTAAGGCATTTACACCATGGACATCTAAATACCACCAGCCGTGTCAAACATCAGTAATATTTGTTCCTCTATCTTTTGTTAAAGCCGCGCCTAAGACGAGGCGTGTCATTTAATACCAGCTCAAATGGAAGGTCCGTCATTTGCCTGTCACCTATTGAATTTCAAAGGGACATAAAAGGCGAATTAGTTTGACGGTTATTACTTGTCAGGGTCTCATAAGGTCTGATCACACCTTTTATTGTTGTAATGTCCCTTTTGACAGGTAAATAACAAGGCAGAATAAAATAGTCATTTCATGACACTTATTTGCATCGAGGTGAAAATTGTTGCCACCCTGATGTCGGTGCTGATTGAAAAATAATAATAATCGTATATTTCAGGTATAGAGCCATAATACACATTATAAAAAATAATATTAAAACAACAAAATCTTAAAAATATTTAGGAACTTACAAATCAGTCTACAAGTTAACGATAAAATCTAAATAAACGAAACAATTAAGTATAAAGCTATGCAGCAAGTATGGAAGGCAAGTCAAGTTAGCTGCTCGGTCTGCTTTGTCCTCCTCAGTAGATATATATTTCGGAACATGGTAAATGACTACAGATTGTGTGTCTACTTATTACTGTTATGTTGCAAATCAGTTTTATTTAACGAACCATAATCTTTTAAGCTTGACCATAAAATTTTCCACTCCAAAGGATTACGTTTGCGGATTGAAAGTTAAGAGGAAACTTTTATAAGCAAGTTAGCATATTAATTGGGCTAAAGTGGTCCAATTAAATCACTAATGCGAAAGGAAGACAAAAGAAACTTAGATAAACTGTCGATAAAATAGAAAAGTATTGTTTTGTTCAGAATATTTTTCCTCTCTTTTTCTTAATGCAGATTAAAGAGAGATACAAAATGTGAACCTTGAAATTTAAAGTAATAATTATTTAGTAGCCGAATCTATTTTAAAAGAACGAACCCTTCCTCAAATTCGATATTGTTATAACTGCCTCGCTGGCCTAGTGGTGATAAGCGCGACTGCTACGCTAGAGGTCTTGCGTTCGATTCCCAAGTCGACCAAGATGTTATTGGGTTTTTTTGTGAAATTCTCAATTATTTTTATTTTTATTCAAAATTAACTAATCAATTATTTACTTGAAGAAAATTAATTCCCTACTAATATTCTTCTTGCTTACTTTACCCTAAACTTTATATACATCTAACTTTCTCGCCAGATTCACTGAACACCAGTATTTTACATAGCTAACATTACAATAGCTACTATTAACTAAACTCTTTGAGTTCTAGAGGCATTGTTCTCAAGTTATCGCGAATTCTGATAACTGTCTAGACTTAAGATCTTGGATTCAGACTTCAGAGTTAGTTCTTTGTTAGAAAACTAATTTTAGTCGTTATATCACAGATGTCATAACTATCTGTGAGACTTCTATTTTAGGCTGTTTCGTCTCACTGTGTCACAAAGGCCTCTGTCACCTCTTCAACTAACTATACCAAGAAAAAATCTTGTACTTTAATCGACGAAGAAAAAAGAGACGGTTCGCGAATGGCATGTGTAGTGCAGTATTAAATTACATCAATTTAAAATACTTGAAAGAATCAGCCATATATTATGTATGTATAGCCCTCATAATATTTTTCTTTTGTTAACATAATATTAATTTAAATACCACATAATTGCTTTATGCAAAAAAGAGCACAAGTCACGAAGAAAATGGAAAAAAAATAACAATCATGTGAGCACATAAATAATATAAGCAAGGGAATTAAATCACACAATAAATTCTTGTAATTAAATACAAATAGTAGAAATTGTTAGCATTTTATTATTGTTGTTGACATTTGTCAGCATAAAAATTAGATTGAAACACCTTCTATAGGCATTATTTCTATTATTAGCGATAAGTGCTACAGTGTCAGATTATAGAGATTTCTCATGCAACATGCAAAAGAAGCCTTATTAGTGTGAACCTATTATGTTAAGTCGAGGACATCGATTTAAATATAAATAGAAACTTCTTGTGTAGCCGTGACGGAGATTTATTTCTCGTGTATATATAAACCAAGGGAAACCGCGACTTTAATTGATTTTATATGGCTATAGTTACTAAGTGATTTGCAACCACCCTGACCTTAACCTTTTTATCTTAAGTCTGGAACTCAATTAAATTAAAACTTGTAATTGAATTATTGACTGCCTCGTTGGCCTAGTGGTTCTAAGCGCGACTGCTACGCGGTCTTGGGTTCGATTCCCAAGTCGACGAAGGTGTTATTGGGTTTTTCTGTGAAATTCTCAGTAGTTCTCGGAGTTTGGATTGGTGCCCGGTTAGTAACAATAGGCTCGCCGTCTATTACATGTGACCTAAACATACCGGCAAACTGTGGGTGAACATTGGTACAACTCTGCCTAACCTTTCTACTATATTTTTATTATGTTTATAAACTACACGATTAATAACGCTCCTGAAAATAATATGCTTCCTTAGTTCTAGCTCATAGATACATAGTCTGGTCCTTAATACTTAAGACTAAAGCAACAGTAGGTACAAAACCAGGAACATGTAAGTAATAAAATTTAAAAAAGATTCTCGATTCTCGATGAATTTTATCATTTTTAGCTATATTAAATTGTTTATAAACCAAGTTAAGTCTCTTCTGCACCCGCGATTGCCTTTATTTCGTAACGTTATTTTTTATGACTTCCCTTTTATATGAATTTATGTTTAAACCCTGGAAATTAGGTTAATTATACCAAGCAAGGGTTAAATGATAAATGTAGCCCTTTAGAAAATACGTCGTGCGAAAGGAATTAAAGTCCGTTAGTGTCAGAAAGAAATGTCGCGGCGTGACACAGAGCTACTTAGCTAGTAGAAAAGGCTTTTTAATTTTAATAAATATAATTAATAGGAGCCATTATTTAATTCATTTTATGAAGCTTAGGATAGCAGGGTGTGTTACAGATCATAACCTACGACAGTTTAGAATGAAATTGGGAATATATAAAGTGTACAGAAATAAAAATGTCGTAGACAGTGTAAACAAATACAGGCTGCATACACGATGAGTCTAGATTCTTATTTATTGTATCTAAAAAAAACATATATAAGTAGTGTAAGTAGTGTAGTAAATAAAAACATATAAGTAGTGAGCACTGACTGTACACTTTGACAGTTAGCATTGAGCTGTAATTCTTTAAAATGATATGTTATAAAATCATATTATGTGCAATGTGCATCGTTTTTCCATTTGTGTTTCAATTAACAAATTCGCGATACTGTTCAATTTCAATAAGAATAATTTCTAAACGAAGGTGAAAATCGAAACACGTAATTTGGAATACGGGCTACAGTATTTTAATATCAATATAACATGAAACACTGTTGCTAAGACGTTAACTGATTTCCTTTGAAGTACTACTCTGTGCGTTAGTTACTCTGCATTGTCTTGTGCCAGGATGAAATATTGACGCGGCGCGGTGTCGTCAAATATTTCATTAACGCTCGTTACACCACCCTGTATATATTATAGTATATACGTATGTAGCATTTCCCCTCTTCATTGCATTAGGGGAAAATTAATTTATTACATTAGTAATTTACACTTTGTGGTGTTATTTAAACTCCGAGTAGAGTACAAGTAATCATAAATTATAATTATCATTATATAGGTTCAACAAAGTCATCTTTAAAGTCTCGGTAACAAAATTAAAGTAACAATATAACATAGGTATTGCCAAATTTTATTAAGGAACAAACAGTAAAAATTAGTTTAATTACACAAACAAGAAGAATTTAAGTATCAAAATACAAGTCCGCAAATCCAAATAAAGCTCCCGAAAACTGTCCAACACAAAATCTTACTTAACATTAAACTGAACCACAAAGAAACACATAAAAAAGACAGCCGTAAAAAACGACTTTATAACTACTTATTTACCCCACAGTGCTTCTATAAAAACAAATTCGGGGTAAAAGTAATAAAAAGAGATAAAAGGGTACTAACGAATATATTGAAAAAGTTAGTTTGGATCGATTTGATTGTGAGTCGCGTCACGTGTTGCTGCGTAGATTCTGTTAGGTGGCAAATGAAGGCTCTTCGGGGTAATCTTCAGTCGATGGGGTAAAATACGACCGTGTCGAGTGAAAATGTAATCTCGAAAGGTGCAACGAACATTTTAAGAGCACTGTAATTTTTTGAATGGAGTGCAATATTTTTTTATCTTGTTCGTGTTGCCAAGTCAAAGATTGAGTGAAATGATGTAAGCTAGTATGATTTATTATGTAACAGGTAATGGTGTGTGAATGTGAACCTTGGGAATTGGAAGAATAAGTGAGAAAACTAGAGCGCTGAAACCTACGGAGGGAAGCCATTTCCCAGCAGTGGGACAGTACTGGTTCCACTGTTTTAAAACGACTTCAATAGGGTTGCCACTTAATCTTAATAATGTTTACCTATAACAGTTTACTTTAACCGTAAACCATTTGCATAATATACTGTACATAGAGCGTTTAATAACTAAAATTTTGCATACAAATGCGTACGTATATGTGAAAAACGAAATTTGCTTTTTAAATCGTGCTGTATCCAACGAATAATAGGGTTATTTAAATTTCGCATATAATGTGCTTATTTTAAACAACCTTAAAGTAAAGTATGATAAATCCTCCCGGCTCGTGTTTTAAAAGCAACCCCGATGTAAATCAGCCTTAATTAGGTACAGACATGGCTTCGTATGTAAACACAAGACATTAAAAATGTTGGACGAAATTAAGAGTGATAGCCCTGTGGCTAGGGGTGTCACGCGAAAATAGGATCGCGGATCCTATGTACGAAATTTTGTACACATATTTTGTTACGCTGTATTTTTTGGGTAAATATTAAAAACCTCTTACATTTTCCCATGTGTTTTTGCCAGCATTTTTAGCAAATATTCTAGATAAGCAGAATATAGCGAACATGTTCCTCACCTCATATTATTCTGAACCACATACATATAAGTTCTTTTTATACTAAAAAACACAGCATCCTCGATCAATTTCAACGAACTGTGGATTTCAAAATATCTTGCAGAATTCCCTTTGCATAAGACAAAAATGATGAAGTTGCATCTAGCAATTCTCTACGACGTTGCTTAATATGAAGGTCAAAAATATTGAATTCTTGCATATTATTACCCTTACCCTTGCTCGCAGTAGCACATTTTCTTTTATCTGTAAAGAAAAGGCAACTTATTATACGTCTTCATATTTATATTCTCTATCATTATTTAAATTAAGTTAAAATTTACCTAAAATACCAAATATAATTGGTCTGATTAACTTGATTTCAGTTTGTATAATTTACTTTTGGAGCTCCATAATTGGCGCCTGAAACTGAAAGTATCCAGCTGTCTTACATTTAAGTTATATTTTGAACTCGAGAAATTAACTTTTAATTTGGAACCCATATTGACGAGAGGTCAAAAAAAAATAGAACAGTATTTTAATTTGTTCAGTGTCTGTGGTTTAATTTCGAACACTTTTACGTTGTAAATAGGAAAAATACAGAAAGATCAAAATAGGGATATGTTATGGGCAACGTCAAAGGTACAGATAGTGTCGTCAAAAATACTATTTTTCATTTAATAAACCACGTGACAGTTAACATTATAATGTTATATGATGCTAAATGAATTATTTAGTTCACAATAAATGTAAAAACAGATGATTCTTTAAGTCAAATTGTACTGGAATTCACTCAATGAAAGAGTTAGTCTAAAAGAATAGTAATTGTAACACGGTCGTTAATGAAGTCTGGAAAACCCTTTTGCTTGAAACGTGTCAATGTTGAATGAACGAAATTCCTGTGATCTGCTATTCACTGGCTAACAGATTTGGACTCCAATTAAGTTTATCTTTCGTACGAATTTGTTAAAATATTTCTCTTTTGATCCATTTTGGGAAGGAATGCTTTTTATTCATGTATTATCGTGTTAATTCTGTGAAGAGCTTACTTAGTCTAAGCAACTGAAATTATGACGGTATATTAAGATGGAACTCTTAATTAAATATTATGATAGTTATATAAAATTTACTCTGTAAATACTTTATTTAATTTTCTAAGAGGTATGAAAATATCAATAAACACGACCGCTGATTGACGTATCCTTCTAACATTTGAAAAAATACTGTTCGAAATGTATGCTACCCCATTATACAAACTCACAGTCAATTCCAAGAACTTCACAGAAAGAAATAAACCGACCTTAAACTTCTGCAACAAGGAATCCATACCAAGCAGGAAGAATTGAGAATTTTCCTGCTAAGTCTACAAAGTTAAGACAATAGCTAGTTGTACATTAATCTTTGGGACTTGGCAAATCCTTTAATGCGTACGATCGAGGCCGATGGAAGCCGATCAGAGCCGAACGGAGCCGATTCGCGGACGGCCGCTGCGCCGATAAATCCGGATTAGAATTCTTTGTCTCATAGAATGAGGTTGATATCTCCTATCAATTACAGTTGATAAGCTTTGTTCGATGACAGCGGTAATAAAAATGGGATTCGCTTTTCTAGGAAACTTGTAAGACAAATACTATTTCTACCTAAAATCGAATGTCAAAAAAGTTTTGATCTTTTATTTATTTGTACAGCATAATTGTTCCCATTATATATTTTTTTTAGTAAAAATGAAAAACTATAAACAAATATTTAAAAGAAAAACGTAATAAATTCTAGGAAAGAGTTACAAAACGTAATACAGTCAAATCTTTCATCGATATCAAACAAAACAGCTCACGATTTGTGTCGAATATAAACGTCGAACAGAATCATAAACAATATTAAGTATCAACCTGAGCATGCATAAAAACAAACATTCCACTATAATGATTAAACTGTACCTAAATCTCGTTTTTAGAACAGCCATAACAACTGTCATGGCACACACGCGAACACACAAACACACAAACATACAAACATACGAACATTCACAGTTTACTACTAGCCACAGTTCCAAATGCAATAAACAAACGGAAACAATGTATCTCGATTTTTATACCGATTTCTTCGTTCGTCCATCAGTTGTCTGTGTATAGATCTTACAATCGGTTCAGTTATAGGAATATTTTGTTTTGTAATCGAATTGTTGTGGTGTTTCATCGATAAGGTATGTACAACACTTTTGCGTTTTAGAAAATACATAATTTTATGGGATTTTCTGATCCCAGAAATGTGTAATAGGTATACAGCAATGAAAACCTATATGTACATTATTTTAATAGTGTATTTTAAACGATAGAGGTCTAGAATTTTACGTCTCTAGATATACTAGCTAAGATAAAATAAAGTAAACAATATTGACAAACATAAAGTTTGTTATAGCAACCGTTTCAAACTATATCCTCTCAGTGATGGAAAAGGCCGTGAAACTTTATCGTTCCGAGACTTTTACGCATTTTTTATCAAATATCTATTACAAAAACTTGTTTGACATTCTACCATTCAATAGATACTGACGAAAATGTTGCAAATATTTGTTGTTTTTCAAGGGCGGTAAGAAACTTGCTCGCTTTAGTTTACTTTCGATTTATTCAAAATAGTTTGTTTGCCAATACATTTCTAAGTTGAGAGCGTTGGAAACAGACTTCGTGAAGTATAGAATATCTTCGGGGTATTCCAGTTTCATTGACTTTGAAATGACGTTCTTACTTGTAAGATTCGAGTCGGATTTCATGAATTCATTCATAAAACAAGACGCCTTGCAAAGCTTGACCTTATCATGTTCTGATTTTATATAGAAGCTATTCGTAGCATTTATTTGAACCTATGTCGGTGTAGTCATGTGGACATTATATTTATATTTGAAAAAACTATATTTTTTTATCCAAACTAGTAAATAAATACCCGTACGTAATTCCGTTGAAAAGCAATATATTTTTTTAATCTCATCTATCCATCCAACATCAATCTAACCCTGTCAAAACGCACCCGGTTTAAAATGGACCCCGGTGTTTTATGTCTAAAATTTTGTATCCCACAAGTTTTCGTTTTGGGAACCTTTTCATATTTTGTTTGACAAGTGACAGTTAATTTGAGCCCAAGGTCGTATGGCGACATCAATCAAGCGGGCGCTGCGATGTGGTTCCAGATTACGCTTTGTTACTTCACTCGAATTACTCTACAACGTAATTTTCCCGGCACTCCTGGGTATTGCTTGAATTGGAGCGGTGTTGAAGTTTCTTTTTTGTTACAGTAATATAGTTCGTGATATTGATGATCTTTTTTTAGGGTAACGCTGTGTTAACGTGGAAATAGTTTATTTTTACATCGAGAAGTTTATGTACTAGATAATTTAATTTCGTCAAGGTTTTGTTTTTAAGGAACGATATTTTCGCAAGACACTACCCACATTTCTGTTATTGTTTTCGCTTTATCGGGAAGCATAGCAAATTACCACAATAGTCACCAGTCTACAGCAAAGACGCAATACATAAACCTTAACCACTCAAAATCTAAATACACAATCACATTTGTCTACAAAATTAACAGAACTAACCACAAACCACTTAACATAACCACTGGGTCGATAGTACCTAGGCACGGGTGTATCGACAATGGCCGTGCGGTCACATCTTGGGGGACATTCGCGTCGGTCCATTGTACCGATATCAATGATAATTTACCCACCGTAATGAAGGGTAATCAGTACCCGATCGGATTTCATATTAACCCTATTGAGGTTAGTCTGATTACTGATAGGATTAAAGGATGAAATAGCTTCTAGACCGGGTGGAATAGATTTTTACTTAATAGGTTTTCAAATTGCTTTATTTTTCTAAGAAAAAGTTGCTTCTTTTAACATAAATATTGAACTATACTGTTAAAATAATAATGAAGCTTTATGTATACCTGTTTTTTTTTTAAGAATTTGTTTCATACCTCCCAACAAATTAAACAATTTAATAAATGATTTGCTTGGTATTTCTCGGCAGTAAATTATTCGTTAGCTTAGACATACAAGGGTTAATAAACGATAAGTAATTACGGTCAGGTTATCATTAGGGCTTGCGATAAATTGTCGGTTGAGATTCGACCGCCATAAAGAAGGTTGAGGTCACGGAAATATTACAGCTATCTTTTATGGTCCTTACTTATGAAAAACGTATGGCCAAGTACTAATTAATGCTTTTACTATAAATTTATTGGGAGAGTAGATAATTATTTTTCTTTAAAATTGGTTGTCAGGCAACGATAATATCCCATTAAAGTCAGTACTGATCCTATGGCTCCGGCAAAAGCAAGAATAGGACCGGGGTGTATGTAGTCGTGGGCTGAATTAAAAAAAAAAACACCCTTAAAGAAGGCAGCCACAATATGAACAATTATTGGTAACGGCTAGTTATTTTTCCCGAATTGGACCTTCAAACACTGATAAGTGCCTCTTTCCCACTTCATGGCGACATCAAAAATAGTGACTACTTGGTTTTAACCTGTGTCAAGAACACTGTTGTTAGAGAGATCCATGAGTATTTATAAATGCCTTCAAATAGACAACTTTCACTTTTATCGACTATTGTAAAAAAAAAAAATTGTTACACTAACAGATATGCTGCACAGTAGTGTACACCTAGCAACCAGGACGTGAATAAAAGCAATTGCTCTTAACAAATGAATACATAAAGTGGTTAAATTAGATGAATAAAACTCAAACCAAAGCGTAGGTTAATGAACGAGGTTCTTATGTTGTTTTAAATTATAATTGTATTATTACATTTGCTGGAAAAACCGGCTACACAAACAAAGCTAGAATTGTTATTCTATGCGTGAAATGAGTTTGAGTTTATATTTTTTTGCTTTATATATTTTCTTGTTCATCATTCTTTTTTGTAAGGCCACAAGTATATCAATTTTAGATATTGTTTATAACTTTGTGCCCTAACTAAACCATTACAGGGCAAGGGGTTACTTTGTATGGACCCGAAAGACGAAGGCCGCGTGGACTCAGATACAAACTTTATTTTTATTTAAAATGGACGCCTTTAATGAAGACAGACTGTGATTAAACATTGAAAGAAAAAAATGTTAAGGAAGGCTTTTGCACATATTAGCTCGACTGATTAGTCGAGCCAATATGTGCAAAAAGAAAGTTTTTTTTTCAAAATATACCAGAACGATAGCTAATTTACCCACCTATAACCACTGTTATTATACAGACACTGGCACTTAAAAGAAGTCTGAAAAAACCTAACCTTTAAAAGTAATAAAGCGGCGATAGTAAATCAAGCATCCGTCAGTGCGGTGTGGTTTACTTTCCACTCGATAAATTTCCGTCGCATGCGGTGCTGAAGTTCACTATCAACGTACCGGTAAAATAGGTTTTACAGATAAAAAATAAAAATAAATAGGGCGTGAAAGTCACACCACACGAGAGAGTACAGAAAAGAAGCGAGCATTGATCACTAACTTCAAAATGAAATGAGAATGAAAATTAAAAGCACGGTAGATTTTTTCTTCCTAGTTATTTATTAGCTGTTTATAAATAATAATTAAACTTATATTAACTTTTCCACCTATATCTGTATTATTTTGTGTATCTCTCTCCTTGTGTCGTCATCGCCGTGTTTGCCCCTACCCCTTTTCTAATATCTGAAACTTAACATTTAATTCAAATAGTATATTGCCAACTCGTGTAAAGAGGGATGTCAATAATCATCATGACAATAAATTATTAAAGTTATCATCTTGATTAATAATTATCATTATGGATGGCTCTCTAAATTCTAGCAGAACGATTCGTTTCCATAGCAACCAAATCAATTTTCCAGAATACAAAGTAATTTTACCTGGTTAGACTCTATGTACGCTGGAGCTGAGCAAAAAGTTTTACCTTCACGGAAATATTAAATCACCCCGTATTTTAAATAACCTCATTTTATTCAGGAAAATCTCAACTGCAAAAATTCTATTTCATTAGTTTGAACATCACTTAGCTTCGGGCGCTGCAGGTTTATATTATCTTTGTTATACAGAGCTATTTATTGACATACTCCTTGTTTATAAATCTTCTTTGAATACAAATGTAGTTGTTAGAGCTTTTTTGAGCTTTTTGAATATAATTCAAAATCAGCAAATACTTCATTTCATATGCTACCTGCATATGTAATGAAGTATTTCGTGATTAAAATAGAGATTTTGAGGAACGAGTTGTCAGAATCGAATAATATATTGTACAAAGAATGCAGATTATTCAAGTTTGACAATTTTTTTTTTTTTCAAAAGCGGTGTAATATTTTCGGAGCTACAGTATAACTGAATTTATTAAATTATATAGTACCTAAATAAATAATATAATACAATTTTATTTCAAGAAACATTTGTAGAACATTTTTTATTTATTAAATGAATTGAAGATGATTAACACCCATAACATAGAAGCTGATTTATCGGATAACCCTACATAATGTACAGTTAAGCACGCCCATAATATTGCAGTTATCTCGACGTGATAACTGCGCCCATTGTTGGGCGGATTAGTCACCTGACTAAACTCTACCTTGGTTAGTAAACGGACGGTTAATGATGTGGTGAACTTTAACATGTAGAATTAAATAGTGCTTTTAGTTTATCAAGCGCCTATACATCTGTTTGAAAATGAAACTTCTCAGATTCCCAATAAAATACGCATAAAGTGTGCATAAAATCACACACTTTATTCATTGTCTAGCCAAAGTTCAAATACAAAACATATTTCATTGTATACGAGTATATGTATGTTGGAGATTTAAGGACAGCGACACTCCACCAAACACGCCTTGCTTCAATGCGGAGCCACCAGATTTCTCTTCATCCGACGGCCGCGAGCAAAAGAGCCAGGTGTTGCGTCAGTGTCAAGAAACGTCAACCCGCTTGTCATGTTTCAGTAGTTCCTTTTCACGTTTCTTAACACTAGAAGTATCGGAGCGCCTACATATACAATGAAATATAAATTTATTTGAATTTATCATTTATAATTGCTTACACCCTAATTACAAAGATGGAAGCGTTTTCCATAATCCAAGTCATTTTAAACACATTATTTTTACTAAAGAGCATCACTGATCAAAATTACCAACCAGTCTTTATGGCTCAACTTTGAAAAGTTTTAAATACTTTGGGCGAACGATCGAGAAAAATATAAAACAATGTTCAAACTCCCATAATATTGTAATTTAGGTACTTAGGGAACAACCTAAAAATATGCGCAAACAAAATGCTAACAATACTGCAAAAGACGTATAACAAGGAGAAACAAGTTGTTGTTACCTATTAGCAATCAAAATTATTCTCGTTTTTGTTTCGAATACGCCCTTCACCTAATATTTTTTATTCGTTCAGGTGGTACCGCATTGTGACCGTGTGTGAGTTTTTAAGTATTTCATAACAGAGATTTTTTTTTAAACTTGTTTACATGTAGTAAGTAAACATTAAACGTAATGTAATAATGTTAAACTTGTGGTAAAGGTTCGTTTTCCATTGGCATTTATTTTGTTGTACAACGCCCAGCCTGTATTAAGAGCAACAGCCCTTTTCAACAAAAAAACAAAAATCACCTCTTATGATTTATGACTACCAATATATACTATCTAACACAAATAAGTTTCACTTCCTAACGTTGCGAACCCCTGATCATCTAGTTCTTACCAAAGGTTGCGAACCCCTGATCATCTAGTTCTTATCCTCAACATTCTCATGCTACCTCCGTCCCGTGTTAAGCACTTGAGTGACCGTAAACCTTCCCCGAGGTCCCGTGAGTATGAAACGCCAAATATTTAATTCATGAACTCTAGACATTTTTCAAGTAGGCAAAGAGTTTGGATCGTATAGGCTTTTGTTGACGCAAAAATAATTTACGCTATTATTTCTGTCTTTAGATACTTTTCAATGTTTGACACGGATTAATCTATGTAATTTTATTAACCTATAACTTAACATGAGCATAATTTGCTTAATAAATAGGTACTTTTCAGTTATCAACCAATTTGATACGTTACATTTTATAAAGTACCAATACATCTTGTTTTGAATATCTATCTTATAAATGATATTGTTATCTAATAATAACCTTTAAACTATCGCGCTGCATGTTTATAGTAATATTATAGAACGGGGATTAGCGCGTCAAGCCCTAAAGGTATTTATGCAGGTATATATGTATGTACGCGCCAATCCCCGTTCTATGATATTGTTATCTACTATATTTTGTTAAGCAAAATAATTATGAAATTCAAAAACACCAGCTTCATTAGCAGATTGAAAAATAAAAGAAAACTCGAAATTCTGTAACAATTTCCTGACAGCGTAAATAATACAAAAATGTTTACGCTGCATGAGTCACAAGTCTGTTATTTATTGTAAGAGCAAAACCAATTACTCGCGCAATGATTAAAGCTACACCAAGATCGCATTAAAATTCAGTCCGCGTGTTTGCGACCACTGCAAACAGTTCTTTAATTTTATTTCAGCTCACAAATGAAAAATGTTTTCGATCCCTCCAAAACTATATTTATAACTTTGTTTGTTTTTCCGGTTCGATTTCTGCTCGCATCCGAATTTTACAATGACGCATGTCAGTAACAAAAGTCAATTTTGTAAATCAAGCGCATTGTTATGACAAATGTATGACAGTTTGAGTTACATTGCAGTTTTCAATTACTTTGCTAACCGAATCGAAAACATTTTCTGATAACCAATACATTTTCGCGTAGTTTTTGTTCTTTTTAGATTCACGTCGCCGCGTTCGTGCTTGTGTGTTGTTTTACCAGACTTCGAATATTAATGCTGTTTTTAAAGAACCAAACATGTTTTTTGTTTGTTTTCGTATAGTATATTTGTATGTTAGTATATTATTAATTCGCAATCATATTATGTTGAACATGTTATTGTTGACACTTTATTGCATTCCATAATGAAAGATAATCTTGGTAACTTTGTACAATATGCATAGATACAATAGATTGGGGACCCTCTATAAGTCATTTTAACTTACTGGTAATATTTATTTGTATCGCTTATAGAACGTTGATACGTACTTATTAGCAGTAATTTGCTGGTGGAAAGTACGGCAAATTTCTTGAAAATAATTAATACCTTTTTGAATAAATATTTTCCACATCAAAGTCATATCTCAAAAACATTGGTCTTTTAATTAACTTCACCAAAATAGCCGTCCGTCCGCATTTGTTTTACCTTGATAATCTTTTCAACACTTAAAATGAAAAATAGTGACCTATTTTTCAGACGTTAATCCAAAAGCCAGACAGAAAATAATTAGGACAGCATTTTTATTTGGTAGATTTAAATAATAAATATTAATTGAAGTATACTCTTTCTCCTAAATGTTAGATCCATTTATCACGAATAAATATAACATCATTTATCAAGTTTCTCTTTTAATTTTAGTGCTCTAGATATACTCGTTACTAAAATAAAAACGTTATTAAGTTATGAACCTATCTCGTTAATGGATTTTGCGAGGTACGATCCAAACATTGTCTCACCTGAAATATGTATACAGTTTATCAATTCGACAATTTCTTTTATTTAACATCAGGCAAAGATTTCATTTTCATTTTGAGCGGGTACTGTCCCACTCCTAGGCCTCAGTGTTTCTGATTAGTGTTTGTCAACGTGCTATGCAGCGCAGCATCCTCGGAGTTCGGCTCACGGATCATGCAAGGAACTCCCTACTGTCTCCAAGACTCAAATAGCGGACGTGGCCCTGTAGACCGGACACATGTGCCGAATGTCAGAAGAACCATGGGCGAAGTCTTCTACAAATTAAGTTCCTCATAGACGATAAATTATATAAGTAAAATATTTTAAATAGTACCTAAAATTTAAAAACAAAAATTATGAAGCTCTTTTCAGTGAGGTATCTTTGTAATTACTTTTTGTTACGTATCATTCGAAACACATGTAAATGTGAAGCGTACACATGCGCAAAGTCGCGCAAATTCGCGCAAGTCACAATGATAAATGCGCCCAATTAGTTAAGGGCGTGGAAGCTTAGCTTAAGACGCTTAATGCGAACAAGATAAAGATTGTCGTTATAATGCTTGTTAGCTGTTTTTTTTCAATTTAACTTTACGTCAAATAACTGTTATTTAATTTTAGATTAGAAATCTTTGGTTAACACCACTCTCACAAAAGTTTTAAGTGAGGTATATTCGCATTCACCTTGTTTTGTCTTATTTTATGTTACTTTGCCAAATTCTACATTTTTAAGTTTAATATCTTTACTAATTTCCACATATTTATTCAAATACCTGTATTTGTATCATACAAACTCTTGAGAACATATAAATAAAGGTTTTAATTATAAATCGCGCTGTGATCTCGCTTTTTAGCAAAATCATTCCTAAATTTTGCTTATCTTTTACATTCGAGTGTCAAGTATCTAACATTAGCTACTACACAAATAATATAGACAGCAATAACGTTTAACTTTGACATCAAAATGACAATCTACATGCAATGAACCTAATCTACCATCAATTTGACACCAAATTGTATATTCAAATAAAGTTGAGTAATCGATTCCTCGAAACAACCAAAGCACTATCACTGTAAACAAAAGATGAAACAAATGATAAAATAATTCGATTCAAAACACTCGGCAATTTGTTCAAAAATCGAATAGAGAATCGATATCTAATTACGAATAGCACACGCGAGCCAGAGACAGCCATATTGCCACACTCGTTATTCCTGACTGTAGAGGTGGAAACGAATGTGATAATGATTCGATTTTCAAATCGATTTTATTCGATAACACTTGTAAGGCCTTCTTTGTTTTATTGTTACATAACCCTTCCTGGACCGAGCTTACAAAAACTATATTATAATGGGTGACTTTAACGCGAAAATAGGACAACCAAGAAAAGACGAATGTTTAATAATGAAACCAAATGGGTATGGTGAAAGAAACCAGAGAGGTCAGAGGCTAATTGATTTCGCCCTCGAACACAAACTTGCCATCTTAAATACTTTCTTTCCTAAAAAACCCAACCAAAGATGGACTTGGCGATCACCGAATGGCAAATACAAGAATGAAATAGATTATGTACTCTCAAACCAACCAAGCATCTTCCAAAACATAGAAGTTTTAAATCTGAACTACCCATCGGACCACAGAGCAATCAGAACAACACTGTCCATCACAAAGCAGAAGAAAAAACGCACAGCGTATAGAAGAAATAGGTGTTCACCACTGAAGACTGAACAAGAAATAAATTGTTATAAACAAAACATTTCATCATACTTACAGGATATAAATAAATACCAAGAAAAAACATCGCTACAGAGTTACTATAACACACTAACCAAAGCTATAACCCAGAGCTTACAAAAATCTCGAGTACCAAATGAAATATCAAAAGGTAAACATAAAGTTCTAAAAGAGCGTACACTGGCACTTATTAAGAGAAGACAAGAGTTACAGCATGCTAAGATAAAAACTCGAGCCACTAAAAATGAATTATCAGCTCTATACAAACTAATAAGTAAATACATTAAACAAGACTACAAAAGCCACAGATCGAAGACTATCGAAAAACATTTGGAGAAAGCAGGAAGCTCAAAGAAAGCTCTTAAAGAACTAAGAACAAATAAACATTGGATAGATGGTTTAAACTGTAAAGACAGTACCGTAAAAAAACGCAGGGAAATCATAGATGTCGCAACCCATTTCTATAAAACCCTATATAAGGCTCAGGAAAATGAGAGTACTATTCATAATAACTCGTATGACACTAAATCTACAAACAAGAGCGGAAACATAGCACCAATAAATGAAAACGAAGTCACACAAGAAATAAAAAGGTTAAAACCAGACAAAAGCCCAGGACCAGACGGCATTACAAATGAAGCCATAAAGGCTTCCAGGACACTACTGACACCACCCTTAACATATTTATTCAATCTTATATTAAAAACGGCTGAAATACCTTTGCAGTGGATGGAGTCGGAAATAATATTAATCTACAAAAAAGGTGACTCAAAAGATATCACAAACTATAGGCCTATAAGCTTACTCTCGTGTATCTATAAACTGTTTTCCTCCATAATTAACAAGAGAATAAGTGTCACAATAGAAGCAAAACAACCAATAGAACAAGCAGGCTTTCGAAAGCGCTTTTCAACAATTGATCATATACATACTCTAGAACAAATAATGGAAAAATACCAAGAAAAACAAAGAGCGCTTTACATTGCATATATCGATTATAAGAAAGCCTTCGATACCGTGTCACATTCAAGTATATGGTCCGCCCTGCAAGCTCAAGAAGTTGAACAAGAGTATATAGATATAATAAGAAACATTTACAAAGGCAGTACAGCAAAAATAAAACTAGAATCCACTGGTCCTACGTTCCCCATCAAAAGAGGAGTAAAACAAGGCGACCCGCTGTCTCCAAAATTATTTATTTCTATTCTGGAGTCAATAATTAATGGATTAAACTGGGAAAAGACAGGATTAAACATCAACGGTAAATATTTATCCCACCTACGCTTCGCAGACGACTTAGTTCTCTTATCAGAATCTAGCTCACAACTACAAACCATGATTGACGCGCTAAACACAGCCAGCAGGCATGTAGGACTAGAAATGAATCTTTCAAAAACAATGGTCACGACAAATAGTATACAAAGAAGAATATCAGTAGAAAATGAAACGCTGAACTACACAGAAAGCTACATCTACCTAGGAAAACAAATTGGCTTCAACAGAAAACTAAACGAACTAGAAGTAGAACGAAGAGTACAAAATACCTGGAACAAGTACTGGTCCTTAAAAGAGATTTTCAAAAGTAACATGCCAATCAGTATCAAAACGAAAGTTTTGACGTCATGCCTCCTACCTTGCCTAACCTACTCATGTCAAACTTGGAATTATACATCCACGGTAAAAAGTAAAATAACCACCTGCCAACGCGGAATAGAACGAAGCATGCTCAATATTAAGAAAATTCAAAAAATAAGACACACAAAAATCCGAGAAACCACCAAAGCGTTGGATGCTCTAACATACGCTAAAAAACAAAAATGGAAATGGGCTGGACACGTAGCGAGGCTTACGGACGAGAGATGGACCAGCAGGGTAACAACGTGGAAGGGGCCAAACGGCAAGCGTCTCAAAGGCAGACCCTACACGAGGTGGGCAGACGAGCTGATAAAAACAGCTGGTACCTGCTGGCCGCAAATAGCTCAGGATAGAGACAAATGGAGCTCTTTAGAGGAGGCCTTCACCTTCACTTGAGGAGGGGTTCATGCAACCAAATAAAAAATAAAATAAAAAAATGTAGTATTTAAGTACCTATGCATGAAATAAAAGGTTTTTTTTTTTTTTTTTTTTTTTTTTTTTTTTTTTTTTATTTAACCCTTCCTAGGGTAGGATAGGGTTAGATAGAGCTTTCTTTAAGCGTATGTCGTTTATTCTTTATCTACAGCTGGTATTTGTTTTTCTTTTTTATTTGCGTTATGTTATGGCTAGGTTTTCTTACATGAAAGATAAAGTTACTGGATACCATTTTTCATACGAGTCTATTGGGTTTTAGTACATATAGGTATGTTTACTACTGTAGTTTGATGGACAACATTTATGTCGCATTTCGTCTGCAAAACTATCCGTAATGCAATATTCTACAGTAAAAGGTCCACAACTATGTGCCAAAATCTTAACAGACCCAATTAACAAGCCAGTTAATACAGTCGTTAAAAATAAATTACAACTACCAACTGTAACGAGAAGATAATAATTATTCATAGAGCAATAAAATTAATGTCGCCATCATAATCAGCTTTAACTCATGAATTTTCATTACATATTAATCTGTGTGCATCTACGTTGATTACCTAATTACAATATTAGCTTTCGATAACGTGTAATCCAATTTATATGAGCAGGATGTCGATTAAGCCTTTCACGGCCGTTTTATATCGTAATTATTGAACCCTAACTTATTTACAATGTTGTGACGTACAGACATTATCAGGCCTAAATAATAGTATAATTTGAATTTTGTAGACAAATTTGTTATCATTAAATAAACAATGTCAATTTAAGAAAATAGACACTCGTTAGGTACCTACACAATTAAATAATCAACATAAAAAAGCAGGTTATAATGTTGCAATTTTTATCATATTCATTGTTCCGTAGCATCACAAAATACCACCAAGACAAAGAAATTGTTACCAAACCCTTAGAATATTATAATTATATTCAACTATAAATAAATAAATTCACTTATAAAATAATAAACATGATAAATAAATGATTATTTCAATCGTGTAAAGCGTCCGTCACGCCAGCTTTGACAGGCAACGGAGCGACACAGACCATTGAGTCCTTTGTAGCTATTCTG
This sequence comes from Autographa gamma, assembly GCA_905146925.1. NCBI lineage: Eukaryota > Metazoa > Arthropoda > Insecta > Lepidoptera > Noctuidae > Autographa > Autographa gamma. The sequence goes on from LR989858.1 coordinate 9,308,108, forward strand.
TCCGTGAATACTGAAAGCAATTTTTGGCAAATAGTATTCACTGTACAGAGTATCGGTTGGAAGGAAACTTTCATTTACAACATAACCTTGAAATTGTAAAAAATATGACGGGAAAAACAAATGAAGTCATATTTCAATACATGTTGAAAACGGAACTATTTGTGTGACATTATGGTCATGTACTTCATGATTCCTCATTCAACCATAGGAAGAGGACAAGAGAGGAAAGAAATATTTTGTTTAACTTTAATCTAGTTAAAAGTATTGTATACAAATAATAATCCTTTTTTTATTTATTTTAAGTAAAATAATAATTTGGGACAAAATTTACAGGGAATAAATAGTTAATGCGAATTCGATGAATTTCGTCAAACATTATTAAACCATTACATTATCTTTAGCTGACAGTCTTGTAACAAATATTTGACACTCATCCATAATTCAAAGGTTTTAAATTTTAAAGCCACGAAATGGCATTCCAGGACTAGAAATATACCTATTAGCCTACGTTGAAAATTCTATATATTTTAATTGTACTGGGAACTTCAGAGATTGTGTAAGATAGTTTTGAGATTCTAAATTAAATACCAATTATCAAAACTATGTAACTGTTTTCTCTAGGCTTTACTAACCCATATTCTACGTTCTCATCTAAATGGGAATTCAGGCGTGAAATTAGGATGTCTGTAACGCTCAAAGCAAATGAGGTTCTTCCAAGCGAAGCCTACTGTATGATTATACTTTCTATAATAGGACTTAAGTCTAAAGTCCATCTGTTCCCCACTTTAACTATAATTTATTTCCACTGAACAAAACTCTATTATAATTTATCTTATCGTTGGGTATGGACTATCGTATTACGAAGCACCTTCTTTTCTCTTTTCTGTTTTAAAAGTATAACTTTAAATATTTTCTATAAACTCAACAAATTGGTGTTTCCGGCTCACTGACACGAGCTAGCGAGTTCTGTTCGTTCCACAAAGGAGACGCGAGCACTTAAAGAAGAATTTCTTTTATAAATTGTTCTCTTCATAAAATATTGTACAAGTTTCTCCGCTGTTTCTATTTATCCAATAGCTCATTCTTTATAAACCCGCGGACGTGTGTTCTCGGACAGTTCGTTAAGGGCGCTCACATCCATTTTAGTTTCATTGAAATACCAACACCTGAGACAAAAGAATATCGCTATTTTTCCAAAACAAAAACAAAAGTGTCAGTTCCTATTCACAGTTTCCTCGGCGAAACAATGAATAATAGTACAAAGGAAACTTTTCAAGGCAGTTATCTCTAAAAGCTCGTCAAATACTCTTAAAATATATCTATTGTGATGGGCTGGCAGTTTTGTTGAGCGATATTGAACTTAATGTCATTGACAATAGCATACTTTATAGATTACGCCGGTCGTAGTTTCATTCAACTGATGGGGACAGCAAAGCATTTGCTGGAAGCATAATGTTATTACATCTAGTAAATATAACTTTGCTTTGTGTCTGTATTAAATTTAATTCGTTTTAAGACCGCAATCATTTAGAATCGTTTCAGCCAGATAACACACTTTTATTTAATAAAAGAGTAATGTAAGTTTACTTTTCTATTTTGGTTCCAAAAGTTAATAGTTTAATTGATTTAGGACAGAAACACATCAAAGTTTTTTCTCATTTCCTTTAGAAAGAAAATTATACATCTTGAAAAAAAAAATGAGTAACTTTTTTATTTTGCTTAAAATACTTACATTGAAATTCAAAGATCAGGTAAATACTACATTGATTAGCTACTCTCAAGTTTTCAATATAAAAACAAAACGTAAGCGATCTCCTCCAAGCAAGAAATGTATTTTTAGATGACGCTCATAATAGTAAAAAAATAGCAAACTTAACATAAAATATCATGTCCATTATCTACAAAGAGCAATGCACTCAACGTTTGAGAAGCATTTTATTAACATTCTGAGACGCATTGGATGTGTGTTCATTTTTCATTTTATTAAAATGCTGAAAGGGTCTTTTCTTCCCAGACTTTTATTTATTATGATGACTGAAAAGTACTGTGTTGTAATAATATATGAAAATAGATCTTCGTGGTTCTGTTAGCTAATTTTAGTAACGAGTAAGTGATTATTTTTCCCGGTTACTTGCGTTATTTAATTAAAGGTTTTGTTTTTGAATTGTTTCTAATAGAAATATATTACAAAAATGGTGATATAGTTTTGTCAGTTTAGCTAATCAATTGTGTCTCTAGTGAAGGGTTGAAATCATTTACTTTTAAATAGCCTTAATTGTTATATACCTTAGGCTATTTAAAATTAAATGATTACAAGATGATTCAATAATTATTACACTGAAAGTAATTTGTAAGTAAAATATTAATATTCTTCATACAGCAACTATGTGGGACGCAACATTACATTATCGCTACCGTATGGTTTTCTAAGGCAATTATTCTTTTTCCAAAGAATGTCATGAATGTTCAGCAAACATTACATAAGGTATATGTAAAAATTTCACTGGAGAAATATCGAACATTGATTTTACCTCCAAAGGTCACACAAAGGCATAAACTTCCACACAGTTCTAATGTCAACAAATTCTGTAAACAAACGCAGATATTGAATCTAACCCGCAGCTGCCGAAGCAAAGCGAAGTGAATCTCCGAAGTGAATCTGCGAAGTGAAACTGCGAAGTGAATTTGCGAAGTTAAATTGGTAGTGAGTTCGGGCCGGACAATTGATGAGTGGGCCATTCCAGTTTGCACTTCACCACTCACGTCCACACATTGATGCCTTCTTGGTTTACTTTACTGTTATGAGGTTATCGACACTTTAGCCCAGTTTTCTTGATTTAGATACGTTCCTTGATTTGTGGAAGTGATTTTGAACCCGTTTGTTAGCGATCCTTGATTTTTGTATTTGACTTTGGAAAGGTCAAATTTTTATGAAACGACAAGCATTTTTTCTGCACTTGTTTTATTAAAAAAAAATGAAAAAGAGTTTTTACGTAACACCGAATATCCGTCTGATTTTATGTTTGACATAGTATAAGTTGACTCCTTTTTGACAAGATGGAATACAATAGCTCAAGACTGGGAGAAATGGAAGAAAGAAAGGGAGGCCTTTGCCCTGCAGTGGGACGACAATGGCTGAAAATAATAATAATAATAGTATATGTTAACTAGTACCTTAATACGCCTACAACCTGGCTGAAAGTCAAGTGAATTAGTTAGTACATCTGTAGGTACCTGCTTAGTGCTACTCATTCGCGAATGTCCTTTCAAATCAAGTTCCTCTACTACGAACTCTTACTGCAAGACTTACTGGCGTGTAAGCGAGACTGCACAATAACACGTGCATAGTTGCGTCTCGCTTCCACACGATACTTTTATTACTGTTTCTTTATCTGTGTTCCAACTTAGTAGATATCTACGCTATCCGCACAGCTAGCCTTAATTTTTCGCTAAGTTTATTTTGAGTTGCAACCTTGTTTTGCTTTTAGCCCGTCGTAAATTTAGTCGTCAGAAAAATGTGCAAGGTTTTAGAAATGTGTTGAAAACTTGCGTTGAGGTGGAAGAAAGTACTTTTAACGTTATTATGAAATATTGTGGATAGTTCTGTATGTTACATAACTCAGGATAGTTTGTAAAATGTTACAATAACTAAGACGTATGTAATGAACATGTACCATATAGCTGAAAGAAAATTGGTAACTTAGTGTGCATTCTAGTCTAAGATGAAGTAAGTTATCTTTTTATCAAAATTTCGTTTCATCAGTATTACTTGGACATCTTCTATTAATCAAAATTTTCTTCGCATTACGTAAAAGAATAGTTTAACATATCATAGTAGTATTACTATGATATGTTAAACTTTTATTTTAGTTAGTCTACACACTTACTAAGCATGCTTTAAAAAATAAATGATTTTTTGTATTATTATAATTTAATGTAATACCTACACGACCGAGAGCACGTTGGGTTGATGACATAGCCAAGGTAATGGGAACCACCTGGATGAGGGACGCGCAAGACAGACAACAATGGCAAAAAAAAGGCCTTTACCCAGCAGTGGGTGATTCCGGGCTGATATGATGATGATGATGATGAATGTAATACCTATTAATAGTTCCACCAACCCTAAATCGTTCATATTATTTTCACAGCGAACGTTTAAATTCTGAAAAAGCCGCGATAACTCGTATATTTTAACGATGACAACATTTTTAATGAAGCTATTTGTCGCCGCCCAAACCGCGAGCTCGCTAACAAGGCTGTTAAGTCCGTCATTCTTTACTTTTATACTTCTTTGTGAATGTATTGCACAACACTATGATACTGAACTCTTTGATGATTTATTATTTTAATTTTATATTTTTGTTGTTTAAAGTTAAGGGTAAGATAGGTGATGTACATTTTTTGGTAGGTAATAAGATCAGCCAAAAAGCTTGTATGAAGGGAATAATATAAAGTGGACGAAGTGTAACAAGTGTGTAAGGATCGTAGCAAGTGGAAAAAAGTGGTCTCTGCCTACCCCTACGGGAAAGCGGCGTGATTGTATATTATGTATCGACCCATAAAGCCAAAGATGTCATGAACGGAGAAACTATGGAACGACTTATGAAAAGAAGTTATCTAGTAGAGCGACAGTAATTTTTAATAATGTTATCGATATTTATTGGCAAGCGGAAATGAAAATCAATGATGTTATTGTGGCGTACTCCTTTCACAAACCTTTTTCTTAAAACATTTACTTTTCACTGATTGTCATGGTGACGTAAAAATAACACGTCAGTCGGTTGTCGGGTTTTATATCGGCTGCGTGATTTATTCTATAGGACTTTTAGTTTTACCTATATATTAGGTAGCCCAAACTGGTGACCCCGAAAAGAACGCAAATTTGGAAATGAGTGGCAGTGAGTCAGAGCACACCGCGTCGTCGCAGCCTGCCGACCAAGTTTCACACCGTGCGCGTAAGATTAAGCGCCTGACTTGTTCAAAGGTCGAGCCAGCCGAGGTGTACCGCGTGGCCATGCGCTTGCCACCGTTTTGGCCTGAGGAACCCGAAATTTGGTTTGCGCAAATAGAAGCGCAGTTCGAGAACGCCGGGGTGACGAATGACGTCACCAAATATAATTATGTTGTAGGACACCTCGAGCCTCAGTACTCCAAAGAGGTGAAGGATGTCATCATGTTCCCCCCCGCGTCCAACAGGTATGAGAAACTGAAGGCAGAACTGGTGCGGAGACTTTCTGCCTCTCAGGAGCGGAAGGTGAAGCAGCTGCTGATGCATGAAGAGCTGGGAGACCGGAAGCCGTCACAGTTTCTTCGTCACCTGCAGGGTTTGGCAGGACCAACCTTGCCCGAGGACTTCGTTCGCACCATTTGGTGCAGTCGTCTCCCCACCAGCATCCAGCCCCTCCTGGCATCGCAGCCTCACAGCACCCTGGAGGCACTTGCTGAGTTAGCGGATCGCGTCCAGGACATCGTTGCGCCGGCGAACCACGTCGCAGCAACTTCGGCAGCAGGACCCTCAATCAATGAGTTGGCTGCTGAGGTCAGCGAGCTGAGGCGCGCCTTGAAGGACCTCACACTGCAGTTGCGTGACGGCCGTTTGCCAAACCGCTCTCACAGCCGTGGACGGGATGTGCGACGACACTCACGCAGTCGCTCGTCGACTCGTTCGGACTCCAGCTACCAGCAGTATCCAGTGTGCTGGTACCACGCGACGCACGGGGAGAAGGCGAGGCGCTGCGTCAAGCCCTGCGACTACCGGCAGGGAAACGCCGCGGGCAGTCGGTAATGGCGGCAGACGATTGCCCTCGCTCGACTGGTCGCCTTTTCGTCACGGACCGGACCACCAAGACGCAGTTTCTGGTCGACACTGGCAGCGACCTCTGCGTCTACCCGCGTCGTCTACTAAGTAACCGTGTGTGTACGAACTATGAACTTGTGGCCGCGAATGGGACGCCTATAAAGACATTTGGTTTCTTGGATTTAAATTTAGATTTAGGACTACGTAGAGACTTTAAGTGGCGTTTTGTCGTGGCGGACGTGACAAAGCCGATTATCGGTGTAGATTTTTTAAGTTATTACTCACTTGTAGTTGACTGTCGCAATCAACGACTGTTGGATAGTCTAACAAATATTTTCTCGGTAGCTTCGAATCACTCAGATTTGTCTTTGTACCACAAAATTTTGACCGAGTTTCCTGACATTACCCGACCAGCTGGTTTACCACGCACTACACCACACAACACGGTACACCACATCCGTACTACCCCAGGCCCTCCAGTCTCATTACCATTTCGGCGACTAGCGCCAGACAAATTAAAAATTGCTCAACAGGAGTTTCAGCTGATGATGGCCAACGGAACTGCCAGACCATCGGAGAGTTCATGGGCATCACCGCTACATCTCGTCCCCAAGAAGGATAATGGTTGGCGACCTTGTGGCGATTACCGGATGCTCAACGCTCGGACCGTCCCTGACAGGTACCCAATTAGGCATATACATGATTTCTCGCACAGCATCTCTGGTTGTAAAGTTTTCAGCACTATAGACCTAGTGAAGGCCTATAATCAGATACCTGTCAGTTCAGACGATATTCCGAAGACGGCAATAACCACACCATTCGGCCTGTATGAGTTTCCATACATGACGTTTGGTCTGCGCAACGCAGCCCAAACTTTTCAGCGTTTCGTGGACGAGTTGACCCGAGGTTTAGACTTTTGCTACTGTTACTTGGATGACTTTTTAATATTCTCTAGGACACAGGCTGAGCACGAGCAGCACCTGCGCATTATCTTCGGTAGGTTGAAGGACTTCGGAATGCTAGTCAACACGTCAAAGTGCGTGTTTGGTGTGCAGGAGGTTACCTTCCTAGGTTATCACATCACCGAGAAGGGCGCCAAGCCGCTTGACGCCAAGATCGAGGCCATTAAAAACTTCCCGCCGCCCAAAGATATTCGTCAGTTGCGCCGATTTCTGGGCATGATCAATTTTTACAGGCGTTTTATTCCACATGCAGCTCAGATTCAGGCGCCGCTTCACAACCTTTTGCTTGGTAATGCAAAGGGCTCACATCCTATATGTCTTGCAGAGAGTGCTTTGCAAGCATTTGAAGACTGCAAGGCAAGTCTAGCTGATGCGGCTCTTTTAGCTCACCCTGATTGCAATGCCAAGCTCGCGTTACTTACGGATGCCTCAGATGCTGCAATTGGTGCGGTGTTACAGCAGCTTAGCGATGATGGCTGGCAGCCGCTAGCTTTCTTCTCTCGGAAGCTCAGTCCGGCACAAACAAAGTATTCCCCCTATGACAGGGAACTGCTGGCCATTTATGAGGCAATAAAATACTTTCGCCACATGCTTGAGGCCAGACATTTCGTTGTGTTCACGGACCACAAACCGATTAGTTTCGCATTCCATGAGAGGAAAAAAATCTGCTCACCAAGACAATTCCGGTATCTAGACTTCATTGCCCAGTTTACCACCGACATAAGGCACATATCCGGTAAGGAAAATGTCGTGGCCGATCCCTTATCTCGCGTGGAAGCTCTAAAGGTACCGGTCAACTTCGGGACCCTCGCGGAATCGCAGACTGCAGATCCAGAACTATCCGAACTACTACACCAAGGATCATCCTTGGTTTTGAAGAAGGTGCAGGTCCCGGGAGAGCGTTTATCTGTGTACTGCGACGTCAGTACAACGCCTCCCAGACCGTTTGTGCCCATAATGCTGCGAAAGCAAGTATTCGACAGTCTTCATTCCCTTAGCCACCCTGGCGTCTCAGCGTCTGCCAAACTAGTCGCGGATCGTTTTGTTTGGCCAGGTATTAGGAAGGACTGCAGGGAGTGGGCAAGAGCTTGTCTCGAATGCCAGCGAAGCAAGGTGAGCAGGCATGTTTCTGCGCCGTTGGAGTCGTATCATCTCCCACGTGCTAGGTTCACCACTGTCCACATTGACCTTGTGGGCCCGCTTCCAATTTCGCAAGGTTTTAGGTACTGTTTGACGGCAGTCGATCGATTTACCAGGTGGCCAGAGGTCGTACCTATTGTCGACATAACAGCCGAGACAGTAGCTAAAGCGCTGCTTTCCGGATGGATTGCCCGATTTGGCTGTCCCGCAAACATTGTCACGGATAGGGGTCGACAGTTCGAGTCAGCCCTGTTCGAACAGTTGTCCAAATTGGTTAGTTTTCGGCACAAGCGGACAACGGCATACCACCCAGCCTGTAACGGTATGGTAGAAAGGTTTCATCGGCAACTCAAAGCGTCCATCACTTGTCATGCAAATGACAAATGGACAGAGTCGTTGCCGTGGGTATTGCTTGGTATACGGAGTGCATTCAAAAATGATGTCCAAGCGTCGTCAGCCGAACTTGTATACGGCGAACCGCTAAGACTCCCAGGAGAATTTTTCGCTCCTAGTGACGGAGGAACGACCGACGTCACTGACTTCACCGCGCGCATTCGCAGGTTCGCCCATAACCTACATCCAACGCCAGCATCTCGTCACAGTAAGACCGGTATTTTTGTTTTTAAGGATCTGCAGACCACTGATCACGTGTTCCTTCGTGAAGACGCATTACGTGGTTCGCTACAGCCAGCGTACACAGGTCCTCACAAAGTTCTGCACAGGGGAGACAAGGTCTTCAGGATATTATTTAAGGGCAGAGAGGTCACGGTCTCCATTGACCGCCTTAAGCCAGCCTACATTTTGGCTGACAAAGATGACCCGATAGAAGTCGCTCCACCTAGCAGTAGCCAAGATTTTACCACTCGTGCTGGTCGTCGCGTCAGATTTCCTAATTTTTATCGCCCTTGACGGTCTCTGGAGGGGGGTGATGTGGCGTACTCCTTTCACAAACCTTTTTCTTAAAACATTTACTTTTCACTGATTGTCATGGTGACGTAAAAATAACACGTCAGTCGGTTGTCGGGTTTTATATCGGCTGCGTGATTTATTCTATAGGACTTTTAGTTTTACCTATATATTAGGTAGCCCAAATTATTTTTAAAAACATTGACCTTTAAATAAGTTTAAATAAGACATTGCTGTCTACGTGTCTTATTTATACCTAACAAACGTAGTAAACAAAACACAGCAGCAATCGGGTCGGCCTCCCTTCTGACATGGAAACGCAATCCTTTAATCGCTTTTTACGACACCCACGGGAAGATACCGATAGCTTATCGGATAAAACGGCTTTAAAAACAAAGGGGTTTTACAGTTTCATTTAAGTTAAAGCGTTGACTGAACTTTAGTTACTAAATCATACTTATTTTACAATCATCCATCCTATAAACGCCCCACTACTGGGCACGGGCAAATACCAAAATTTGTTACCCAAAACATATTACCTATTATAAATGTGAAAGTAACTCCATATGTATGTGTGTCTGTCACTTTCAGAGGTAAACGACTAAACCGATTTTGATAAATTTTGGCATGAGGCTAGCTTAAGCTCCAAGAAAGGACATAGGCTACTTTTACCGTTGTAACTTACACAGATTGTAGATAATAAATAGAACAATACTAGACAAATATTTTATATGATACCTGTTCGTGCATCGTATAATAGAAGCATTGTACAGTGTACTATGAAATATTCTGACAAAGATATTCTCAGACTGAACTATCGTTTCAAAGATCGTAAAATATAGATTCAGAATAAATGCTTTATGTTTTATGTAGACACGGCTGGATACTCAATGGAAAACTGAACATGAAAATATTCAGACTACTTGATAGCTTGGAATTAGAAAATAGAAATATAGGCGGTGAAAATATTAAAGCTAATGAGATAGACTAGCTTTGAGTTTTATTAGTATGAACTGCATTGTTATATTATGCAACCACTGATTCTAAAATGTCATTATTAACTAACACCAGAAAAATTGCCTTATTTCATACCACGCTACATTTTTGCAAGAATAGCGGTATATTCTCCTTCCTAAACAACTCATATTATGTTTTTCTATTATTTAACGACATATAGAATCGCCTACTGCGTTGGTTCGTACTAGATTGTTTGTTTTTTGTGGCGCCAAAACTTTTTAAAACAAAAGACGGTCGTGCTCTAGAAAGTTTGTTTGGTTAAGGCGCTCCCCCGAGCAAAATGCGCAAAAGCGGAGTTTTATTAAGCTATAAACTCGATATTTAAAACATATATCAAATTCACTGTTATACCAAATCATTATTTAATATGTTGTCTTTAATTTAGACAGGGTTTTCTCTTTTTAATGCAGCGAATATTTAGTAGTACTCATTTTAAAAATGGTCTATCAAAATTTATTCCTTGCATAGGCTCACGATGTACACGTATTTTATTAATGTAACTTATACCAACTGATAGAGGATTTAATTCTTAACATTTTCAACTGCTTTGTTTTTCAAAAAGACCAAACATCTATTTTATAATTCAAATTATTCCTAAAAATGGTCAAATTCACAACATAAACACACTCGCGGCGGCGATCCAGCAGTCAGCCGTAGGCTCTCGACGTGAGAGCACGTCGGTTTTTTATTTGAAATGTCATTTACAATTTAATATTATGACAACTGTCAAAAAGTCATTGATAGCCCTATGTAGTTTTACACACGGCACTGGTGATAAAATTCAAATAGCATGGAATACATATTTATGTTTTACATAACATATCATCACGCCGGTATCCCCGAAGGGTTAGGCAGAGGTGTACCAATGTACACCCACAATTCGCCGATATGTTTAGGTCCTATCTAAGTAATAGGGGGCGAGCTTTATTTATGTTGTAAGTTTTTTTTTTTAAATCTGATATTGGAATAAAACTACTTTTTACGGATTTTTTCGTGGTTTATAATTAGTAGTTTTATTTCATCACATATTTATATTTGTTTAAATATGTCAAACTATCAAAAGGTCGAAATAATTCTTATGCGTCTACAAATGTCTTAATATATACTTTACATGAAATAATATGTAAGTAACATATTACTTCATGTAAAGTAATTATTTGAAGTTTTATTTAAATAGCGTCAAAGTCTATGAAAAAAATATATAAAATTGGAAATACAATTGATAGAATCGTACTTTGTTTTTATTAAATTCAGTTATTTGTGAGTGAAATTAATGGGCTCTCGTAAACAATTAATTACTTTTGCTCGACCTTGCATTTATATGACAGTTATTCATAGAAAATATGTTGAAAAAGTCTTTGATTCTGAAAAAGAAAACCTTGTGAAATATACTATTCAAAAGATTTAATGCGGTTGTTTTATACTTATTTCTAGAGATATAATTATCTAGGTTTTCCCTGTTATAGCTTTGATAATACTTGTAAAGAATTATAATCAGAGTTTTTTTTTATAATCCTGACAGAATATGTTAATGTTTTCTTATAGGCTTTCTTGTTATATTGTTTAGTGCACAAAAATAGTCTATAAAATAGATGATCAAAATTATGTATTAAAAAAGAAACAGCATTAATTCAAATACATTTATTTTTCATCCTTCCTTATCACGATATTATTCAGGAAACCAGCAGGTGCAAAGAGGCTTTAAAAGACTTCACATCGTGAAAAATAAATCGTTCTTTTTCACGTAAAAAAATCCAATTTAATTTAAAATCGGAGTCAAAACTTCACAGCAAAATTTCGTTGTAAGTGGCTAGCACAAGGCACATTGAGAAATCTCTCCATAAGCAGTCCAAGTCAAAAAGCAAAATAGTAGAAATAACAAATGCGCAAACAAAGATTTTGGTGCGCACAAGCAAAGTGACGTGCAAGACAATGTCAATGGCATGACGCAAAATTTTACATTGATTGTATCCATTGTTGTTGCCATGCTAGATTGAAGTTTTCATAATAGTATTTTGATGTCATTTATTAATTTCGGTGATGTTGGGTAGAAATAATAATATGTCCTTAGACTAGCCATGTTCATAAATCTTCAATATATTCTAAAAGCAAGCTTTTATACATAGTTTACTAGCCAAAGATATTCGTATGACTTAGTTTAGATTTAACGTTCATATGGCAACACTCAAAGTACAATTCAATCAATTGTATTTCCAATTTAATGTATTTTTTTCATGGACTTAGACGCTATATTTCATGTAAATCTGTAATTACGTTTGTATATCACGCATAAGAATTATATCAACAAATATTTCGCCATTGCCCTTTATTATGTGCGTAGAGTATTTCTTAAGAACTACTCCATGCGAGCGCGCTTTGACACTCACACACTGTCAACTTTCACACATTCACAAATCATGCCGTAGAGAGACAGCAATACTTTCTTCAAGAACCGAATTTTCAAAAGTCTCGCCGCCCGCCTTTGCTCTGTATACGTGCCTTGTTAGAATCACACTGAATAAATGGTTAAAAAAATAATTTTTGAAATCGGTCCAGCCGTCTTTGAGAAATCCCGCACTTCGAGAAATACTCAAACGTAAAAAAAAAAACATCCGCATTGAAAATCTCCTCCTATTTTCGAAGTTGGTTGAAAAAAGATTTTTGTAAAAAGACATTCAATACCTTTCTGACTTCACTTAGAAGTCTTCAATTACTTGAGTTATAATTTTAGATACAAATAAAATATATTTCTCTTATCTTTTTTTTTAATCTTGCGAACATGATTGATTATATTTTTGTCTATAAATTCATAAGTCTACTATTTTTACTACTTAATACGTCGGTATATCAAACAGATGGCGTTGTATTTTCATAGAAAGTAGCGATGTATATGTAGAGGGGCAAAGAGGGGGGTTTAGAGGTCAAACGCTCAAAGTCATTTGCTCGGGGTAGCGCCTTAATGTCCCACGCTTAGTTCTGCTAAAAAATCCGGAAAAATATTATATTGATAGATAAAAACAACTCATTATAATATACAAGTGACGTAACCAGGCCATACCCACAATTAGCAACTTAAACAAGATAAATAGCAAAGTATCCTTACTGCAAACGAGTTTTTTTCTAGGCAAGGAACATTGCCCGTATTTTTTGTAATTATGCTCTCAAAACCACAGCCATGAATCATATTTAATGTACTACTTGTACACTACAATACTTTACATTGTGCCATAATTTACGCTGTAGAGGTTTTTAAACAATTTACAAGAATTTCTGTTGAACAAAAATGTTTGTAGTGCGATGTTATTTATGTAAAGGTGGGTTGGCGCCAAACTTGTTCAGAAGTAGACCAAGTATAGAAATTAAAAATGTTAAGCACCTCTGTACAAAATAACAGTAAATTAGCAAGAATTTACTGTCAGCAAAATTATATTATTTTTATTTTTTTCCATTTATTTCTTTCTCGTTTTTTTCAGTTATAATTATGTACTTCTCAAAGTACACTAATAACAGGATTTTTTAGTAGTACATTTTTGGTCAATTTAATTAAATATACCTCATTAGCAGTTACCTTTATTCACATTGCAGTGTTGCAATAATACTAATTTATTAGCTCTAAAAATAGTAAACATTAAAGTTGTCGTAGTCTCAAAGGAATGACAAATAGTCTGAGCTAAGAGTCGACTTTGTTAAGTGCTTTCGAATGGCTTATTCTACTTATCGTACTTTATGAATGCCAAATATGATGCTGGAATATTTAGACATCTGTATATTTCTTAATTATTATTATTGTTATTTAAATTGGGCAGTTTTTGACACGTGTTTGTTATTTCGCCTGTTTTTTCACGAACGTAATTTAATCTGTCAATAATCTGTTATTTTATCATAAAAAAACTACTTGGACCTGGATTAATTAGCATTGAATTTATGAAAATAATATTACTAGTACCATTTTTTTTTAACATTAACACTTTTCATTAACAAACCTTCAAATAATTTAATAGTAATTACGCTCTATATAACTAAGACAAGTTATACTCTCAGTATTTACATAACCGATTTCTCACATTAGAATAGTTATCTATTCCTGTCAATAGCCAACAGAGCAACGTTATCGAATATCAATGAAACAATACCCGCATATTGACAAGATGAAATATGTATCACTTCGTTAGGACTAATTGCAAGCAACTCGAACGTGTCAATAACAACTTTCCTCGTAATTCATGTATCTGTTACCTATAATACACTTGCTTAATATTCGATACCCCAGTATAGAGTACTGTTTACCTAGAGTAGATAGTATAGGGATGATGTACTGGGTATGAAAAGATAAAGCGGACTAAATATAAAAATCTACATTTAGTCCGCTAGTTACGTATGTTTTGCTTTTTTAATATTCAAAAACTAAGTACATAAAACGAACCATTTTCAAGGGTGCATGCTCATGATGTCACGAGCTTGGACAAGATTATTTCAGATCAATGTATCTTAGAGGAACAATAGGATAATATTTTGTTTAAATACCACAGTCTAGATTTCTAACATATTCGTGTTAACGTAAATAAGTTTTACAAATGCTAAGTAATGCCTTTTTATTGAATTTAATTATGCATGTAAAGAGTTTATTTTAAAAATAAATTGTGATGCACATTTCCCCGAAAATGCAACACTTCACGGTCATATTTTACTTGTGTCGCTGCACTAACTAACCATCCTGCGGAAAACATACAGTTTTCTATTTTCTTCATCAACGTGGAGGACAGATACCTAAACAAGAACTAAAATTACTCCTGCTTCTGCAAAAACGAGATAGCAAAGTGCCTTGCCTGCGTTTTACAAATTAAACTCAGACATTTTTCGTCGGCGTTCTAATTTTGTAGCATTTCGAGGTTATTTAAGTTACTCTCGTATTACCTTGTAATAATTTATTTATATTCAAAATAAACACTATTTACAAGCTACAGTCCACAAAAAACTAGAAAAAAAAAACTAAGATTACTTTTCTGTTCTTAAGTAGAATTACTTAGATTTATAGTTTTTCATGTAAATTCTCGAAGAATATTCTATCTATATTTCAATATCTCACAATTTTGTAAGGAGATAAAAAATAAACCATTTCCTCGTTTCCCACTACGTCTTCTTTTAACAACATCTACACCTAATTCAGTGCCCTAACATTAGAAATCTGCATTTATGGACTAGCCTCTCCATAACTTGAGAGGAAGGAGAGTAAACACAGGTGGCATCAGTCTGACTAACAAAGCAGGACTAATTTCAGACTGTGAAGCCAATTAGTCGTTAATAAATGGGCTCAGTCGTACAGCCTCTGCCATTGGCCGGGCTAATTGTAATGCATGGCTTGTCAAGACTGGTCCGGACTAAGATGAGTGTAATCTGTACTGAGTATGAAGATCTATTGACTACATTTGTAGGTGAAAATGTTAGTTTTATGTTGGTGTAAATATAAGAATTTTGTAGGTTCTTTGTTGAAGTGATCATTTTTGTTATGTGTAGATAAATAAAATGTTTTTGTACTAACGGAAAACGTAACTATGTAAAAGTAGAGTGATATATATTTAATTAATATTTTTGAAATAATATGAAGAATGACTCTGAAAAATGACTGTATATTTAACACATAAATATGTGTTAAATAAGTTTTCAACTTATTAATTTTGATATTTGATCAAAATGCTTAGGTATACAGTGAGAGTTTTTGTTTGTTCAAAAAAACAACAAAATAATATAATATGTGTGACCAAAAGTGAAAATTCCTAGATTCAATTTCTCGTTGCAAATGGTTCAAAACAGAACGACATCAAATAAATATCCGGAGCTTCCACAATAGTTAATATCCTTTCAAAATTTTAAGTAATGCGATACCGGAATGAGATGACAAAACAAAAGACTGTGCTATCCATTGTACCCAAGTTATTTCTACCTATTGTACTAAAAGTTTCTTATAGTAATGGTTGTTTTGATCACTGAAATCGCGGAAGAAGTAAGTTTTATCTTAAAACAATTTATTTTAATGTGACTTAAAGGTTAGCGATCATCAAATTGGGAAGGTTTTGCAATTTACACATTTTTTTCCAGTAAAATTGTTGGAAGGAATTTT
The DNA here is from genome assembly GCA_905146925.1 of Autographa gamma. Lineage (NCBI taxonomy): Eukaryota > Metazoa > Arthropoda > Insecta > Lepidoptera > Noctuidae > Autographa > Autographa gamma. Next base: position 9,324,051 of record LR989858.1, read on the forward strand.
CTGGTCTATTAGTATAAAAAAAAACATAGTGATAAAAATTAAAAAAAAACACGCCATCCATGTCAAAAAAAAGAATAATTTAATTGCAGTCGGGGTTGGAACAATTCATTACAGGTACAACCCCCGGACTGCAATTAAGTGATCGGTTTTTTATGCACAAACTCCTTTTTGGGCAGTCGTGTAGAAAAAAAATAAGTAGACGACAAGAGGACATTGACAAAATTGTAAAAATAAATATAAAAGGTTCAATAAAATGACTACAAGACGATCTACTCAGAAAATCCTATTTGTCAATTTATTTTAAAAATTCAGATTGATTCAAATCCAATCGCTTTTCACATACATACGTCACGTTTTCAGTAATGGCTTTGAGATTTCCGTAATTGGTCTGAATATAGGTATGGAGTACTTTAAAACCAGTCATCTATGAGTCCTCTTAATTAAAAGCCTGATTTTTGCCTGAATACTTCTTGGTATTTTTATAAACTGACTGAATATGCCTAAAAATTTTCAGAATACAAGGAAAAGTGGGTGTAATTTTCGGAATTTAGTTATTTTTAGCTACCAAGACATTTGTGGGTCTACTCAAGTCAATATCAGTTCGTAAATGCTTTGTTTGTTTACTCAGCGAATAAGCGTCTTCTCCCTGGGGTGTCGTAAAAGGCGGATAAAGGAGGTTGAGGTAACTTGACACCCGGATAAGGGTAAATTAAAAATATTCAAACCGGCAACACCAGCGCGATTAGAATTAGAACTTTATCAGTTACATTTCTAAAGATATTCAGCATTCTGCGTCAAGTAAAGTTATTGTTTTTCTACTGCTATATTAGCTCTAAAATGTATGTTGGTCAAATTTTAATGTTCTCAGCAAAATCGTTAAATAACTCTACCTAATAAATACAATGCCTTTACATTTCTCGAGAATGATTATCAATTGGGACTTGATATACCATTCAATTAAAACACATCTTTCATATGACATTATTTAGAACATTTGTATCTCTTTCTGAAATGTAAACAGAGAATCTTAATTTTGAATTACAATAACTTCCACACATATCTGACTAGCTGCAAACAAAGTTAGAACATAACAGATTACGGAGCAACTCCTTATGAGCAATGCACATGACAGTTAATTTCTTCGTCGCCTTAGGCGTGTTAATAAGGAAAGGAGGTTGTATGGTGTAATATTTGTTATATTATTTATGTATGTATGAATACTGCAGAATAACATCGCGTACCATCAGGTTAGGTTTAGAGTTTTAAGTATAGTAAATCTAGTATGATTTCTTAATCGGTATGCTTAAGAAACCACTGGACTTACGGACAATAATGTTTAAAATTAATAGTTTTTGGAACGTTTGTACAAAGAAAAATTTGTTCTGTTTTAAATATTGGTTTTGTAAACGGCTTATTCAATTTAAAAATCAAATGGAGAGTATTCATAATATACCTAAATTCAAGAGTGAAGTAATTTAAAATATGTACCAACTGAAATAGGATAGCTAAATTGTATTTTAAAACCATACTATTTAAACTAGCGAGAACCCATTCAATCACGTTTTTCCTGATTAAAGACAGACTCAAATAGCAGTCTTTAGCCAGATTTATAGAGCGGTGCCGACTATCTTTTGTGTAAAATAAATAGCTTGAATTTTGTATGCATATCGTCCCGAGACGGGGATGTAGTTTAAAAGCGATTTGATCGAGTTCCCATTCTAGCCGTTTTGTAGCGTGTCAACGACTGAAATCGCTTCGGCACTTTAAATTGTAAAAGCTTTACTTCCAAGAGATTGTCGGTAAAATTCCGCTTTCTTTTAGACCGTGAAATATAGAACAGGTAACCTATTTACCGTATTTTACATTTCCGTCTCTGCCTATAAATGGAGTTTGTAGCACTTTTACTTTATGATCACGAATTTCAATATCTCATTCAGAAACGCTTTTAACAAAAATGAAAGACTCAGATCTCAGATATTTCTAAATACCTTTTTTTATTCAGTAAAAGTTTTGCTCTTAATACCAGCTACAAATACACATGTCTAAAGTGCGAACATCAAACAAACTCCAAATAAATTAAACTTTCATAAATAAAAACTAACAGGCGTCAAAGAACTCATCGTCATCCTTGTCAATGGCGGGGAACGTGCCCAGAAGGCTGGCAGCATTGCCACGTTGAATGGCCTGTCCTGCAGCAGGAGCGCAGGGCGTATATCTCGCACTCAAATTTGAATGACATAATTCGTCGTGCTCTTGTCACCGCCGGTGTACCAGCTGTTTTGGAACCCAATGGTTTGGTGCGCGGCGATGGCAGGAGACCTGACGGTATGTCATTGCTGCCTTGGAAATTGGGTCGGCCTTTGGTGTGGGACGCAACGTGCGTCGACACCCTCGCGCCGTCCCACGTTCTAAGTTCAGCAGCCTCTCCTGGCGCTGCTGCTGGAGCTGCGGAGACCCTTAAGCGGCGGAAGTATAATAACATTGTGGATGATTCTATTTTCGAGCCGTTTGGGGTTGAAACGCTCGGGTCATGGGGTCCGAGCGCACGAAATCTATTCAAAGAACTTTCCAAACGTTTGGTAGAATCTACTCGTGATCAGAGGGCTGGTTTGTTCCTTGCACAGAGAATCGGCATAGTCATTCAACGTGGCAATGCTGCCAGCCTTCTGGGCACGTTCCCCGCCATTGACAAGGATGACGATGAGTTCTTTGACGCCTGTTAGTTTTTATTTATGTAAGTTTTAATTTTAGTATAGTTAGAGTTTGTTTTTATATTAGATTTCATTGTGTATTAATAAAGATAGAATTAAACTTTTGCAAATCGAAAATTCTTATTTTTTCAATAAAGCATATAGGATACCTCCTACTCCTTCATAAATATCTTCAAAAACATACGTAAATCTATTGTCATGTCTTCGTCAATCTGTCTTAGTAGGTACCAGGACACCAGAACACAGCAGAGGTTGGTACTAAATGCATTGGCGTCATGAATAATACATTCGCGCTGAGAGATTGCAGCCAATCACTTGCGTACACCAAAGCTTAATCTTGGTTTAACCTCGGTTCTGCAAGTCAGCGGAAATCAACACTTGCTACTTAATTTATTAATAAAGTACATACAGTATAGTGGAGCTATTCAGAAGCCACGGGGTTGTGTAGAATTTAGTCTACTGCTTATTCAAAAATTCTTCAATTAAGCAAACATTTATGCTCTATTCTGGCCTATATAATAAAAAATATGTCAAATAATTATCATAAAATTTCAAAAAATATATAAAAACAAAAAGAAATTACATATCCGGTACCAACATTTTCTCAAAACATGTCGAAACGAGTATTGATCAACCAATCTTTTTGCCTTCAGCCTCAAAGATACGAACGTTTTACTTAACAAGTAATTTAATTAGATTTAATAACTTGCAAACGTGTACATAAATGTAGAGTTTACGAGTATTTCCTCGTTAACGAGTGACGTCATCCTTTGTTGTCACCGTTTATTGTGGAGCTGACCTGACTTGCTCGAACACAATCGTGGGCTTTGAACGCAAAACGCCACTTATACTGAGAACTAGGTATTATTGATGTTATGTTTGTTATTATGAGAAAGGATATTATTATATAGACTGTGGATGTTCCACTGCATTATAAAAGAGATGAGGACTTAGCACCAGTGCCTGTAGAATGTACCTACCATGAGATCTAGAAGCAGGGCTGTTGCCACTGCGGAAGTGAGAAAGCGCAATAAACTGTGCGTAGCGGCGTCTCACTTTTTTTCCCCAGACATACTCTCTCCTACCCCGATGATAAAACAACGCTTCTCCAAGAAGCATTCGATTTAGCTAGCAGTAGCAATACAAAACACAACCGCCGTATATTACGTCCTCGCCGACGAGGCCCGTCGCGTATTATAAATAATAATAACGTAAATGTTATCCTCCCGTCCCTAGATCAAACTGGCCCGAGCCGGCCAAACTAGCAATAAAAATATGTCCCTAAATAATAAAAATTTAGATCCAGCCATCCCTTGTTGTTTTGCTTTATTAAGATTATTAGCAACGCACTAAGTCGAGGTCCGAACCCCGCAGGGGGTGCCCTTAGTAGACGTTGCTAACGTAGTTAGTTTTTCCTATTGCTCTGGCTGGAGGCCTTAAGGTCCTTTGCCAAAAGTCCGGTGAAGCAGTCAAAGCCTGCGCTCAGGCTAACTGCAAAGACCTCTACCAAAAAAAAAAAAAACGTCTCACTTTCACAAGGCAACAGTGCAGTGTAAAGTATATATTTGTGTACCATTCCCTCATGTCGTAGGGTTAAAGATAGGCAATAGGTAGGATGGTAAAAATATAACCCGACCAGGAACAGTTATTATAACCATGAAGTTAACCTTTAATTTGGCACAATAAACAAATATTTACGTTAAAATGCCGTAAAGTAAAAAAAACAGTTTGTTACTTACGTCTATGATAATATACCTCATTATTACCATCAAAATCGATACGAGATCCAATTTAAGTATGACACAGCATTACACTGACCAGTGGCCACCTTTCTATAAGCGTTGCGAACACAATAGATTCTCTTATAACGGAGATAAGCCAAGGATAGCCGCTCTTTATCTCGACTTACAATTTGTGTATTCAGCCATTTTTTATTGTGGATCATACCTTCGAGCGTAGAAGATTATGGACCATCTTTTCTTGCGAAATAAAGTGAAAAGGTAATATGGATCCGTTTTTCAATTATATTGGATATACCTCGTCTTTGTTTCTCAAAGGGTTACGTTAAAGTGTACTCATGTATACTCATATCTTTAATAAATTATGTTTCTATTTTTTCTATAAAACGAAATTTGTAAATTACATTATCATCGTAAAAGCATCAAACGCTTTTGAAATTAAAAAGCTTGTTTTATACCCATCTAATTAAAACATCTAAGCTCCTTATAAAAAAACAATGAGAATAAAAATATCTTGGATAAAGCAGTTTTATGCCAACAATAAATAACATGAAAAACATTTTTATGGCTTTAATACAAACTTGTAAAAGGTCCAATGTTCTTGCCAAGTTTGAGTACACATTTAAATAGAAACATTCTTTAATCAGCTTATTAAAACTTTATCTTCTTGGAGCGAAAAAGTTGTAAAAAGAACCGAGTTTCCGCATCGATTCCTTGAGTTTAGTCTGTAATTGGGTGCTAGAGGGATGACGTCACTTGGTAGGATATTAGTATCTGTTTGAAACTTTATTTTAGTTGTTACAAGCATGTTGAAGTTGCAAATATTAAGTATATAATATATGTTATGTGTTCTGAAGAATGAAGAATCTTTCTGTCGCGTTTGTTAGCAACTCTATCACATTTTGCAATTCAATACAAAACTTTCTTTAAATTTGTAATTAATACCAAACACGGTTCATTTAAAATTTTTACGTAACATAATAAATATTCTACTTCAAAATTTTTAAACCAATGAAAATATGCATCCTTTCAACAAAAATATTGCCTTCAAAATTCGAAAAATATGAAATGTGTTAAAAAAATTTTTCACAGAGTTTTCAAAACATTTCAATTCGCATGTTAACAAAAAGTAGACAGTTTTCTCGTCGATTCGGCGGGTTCCGTAATTGGCGACTCGAGAGCAAGAAGTCGCTTGACACAGATGCGCGATACCATAGACCTTGTACCTCAAATATATGAGATAATGGCACTCCAAACTTGTGGGCTCACATTTTAAAGTGTGGAAGTCTTGAAAATGCTCGCAGTTCCTAATATCGTATCGGATTCACGACCGTACTTGAAAAATCTTGGTTGCTGAAGTTTTAAGCGTATGCTTTTTTATGGATATCCTTGAATATTGGAAAGTATAGTAGAATGTTAGCTGTACATATACATGTTGAGTACATAGGTAGGTACTGTTTAACTAGCATTTAAGAAAACTGTAGGACGCCGTGTGAACTATCGAGTCAGCATTTGATCACGGCATGCAACCTGATCGAAACAATAAATTCAGCAATCTATTCCTCATATATTTAATTTTAAAGTGTTCACACATACAGTGCTATGCTGTCAACGTAAATTTATTAAACTCCAACCAACTTACGGCGCAGTCTCGAGGGAAAATACACATTCAGACTTAGCGAAAATTATAATTGAATTTCAGGAAAGCAGTTACGGAAATCTTGTGTGCTATTAACGGTTGAGATATCACATACAATTACATTGTTTTGCAGCTACGTATAGCGTAAAACTTTGACGATATTTTGCATGAATTCATATTTAGTTGCAAGAGAAAGTCACAAATTTCGCCTTTAACAGCCCCATCACTGCGGAAAACCTTCTGTTTTAGAAATAGGCATGCTAACTATGTCTGTTTTACGGTTGGTCAAACATCTTAAAAATAAACAAAGAAAGAACATCGCATTGGCATCGCCTAGGATCTCAGACCTTCAACATTGAGCGCATAAATCTGCTCATTCAACCGCTAGGCCTAAAAAAACAGTTTTACATTGGCCAAGTTAATTGTTAATTGAAATCGGAATTCGCATTCTCTACTTCCTCAACATAATCTTACTAGACAGTTAATTAGGAATATTTGTAATGCCTGCCAATATATCCTGGCATGCCAGACAAGCCGTTCGTTATGCCAATCTAGGAAGCCAATATCTGGCAATGGACGTCTTCCGATCGGTGTGTTGTGATGTACGTCGGTAACTGTCTTTTACTGGTATTCATGTTTGAGAAATTATGTACTGAATGGCATAATGGCGGAGACGAATTTGTAGTGCTTTGATTTAATTTTGGACGTATTTCAATTGTTTTTCAGACTCTACTGTCACCAGCAGAATTTGAAAATCTCTTTGAGAACAGTTGTACATAGGGCCACATTAAACAAAATTTAATAAATAATGGTTTTATAATTTTGACATGATTAACGAAAAAGAGAAATTAATTTCCGATTCATGTAGAAAAACAGTTTTTATAAGTTACCTAAAAAAACTGTTGATATAAAAATAAAGTCAACAAATTAATGATTTAATAAAACAAAAAACTGTCAACACCAATTTGCGGTTTTCAAACAAAGAGAAAACTTGACTAACACAATCGAATCACATTTTTATTTCATTTAATTGTTTACTCATACACATACAATAACAACATTACTGTTTTAAAATATTCTCTGAATACTTTATTGAATATGTAGTCTCAAATTTTTATTGCAATACGCCATTGGAAAAATGGCTGTGTGCATTATAAAATAACAAGTGAACACAATTTTTGTTACATTATCATTTAATGTTCCTTAATTGTAGGTACTGATTGATTATGTAAGTAATATGGAATAGTAAAATCATAAAAATATAATTATTAAGCGTTTTACAAGTTATTCTTTTGAATATGTTATTGTGTAAAATTAAATTACAAATATATTATAGTTATAAGTAACGTATCAAAAGACTCACTGATCCCGAAATAGCTGAGCGTAAGTTCCACGCCGTTGGATCAGAGCTGAACAGAGCAATAAGGCAATAACCGCAAAGGTTATATGCAATAACGAGCGTCGAATCGACCGCCGAGGGAACACGAAGTGCCCTGAACACGATTGACATCAATACCAGTTTCATCTGGTACGAACCGGTTCGATCCGATTCAAACTGGTTCGGAAGTTAAAATCTTTTTTGATGATTGTGTATTTATAGAGATTAATCGTAGCAAGATTTTGCTGAGCTTTTGTAAAAATAAATTGTTTTATTTAATATTAGTTTATGAAACATTTTCGGTTTTAATAAACGAGATAAGTTTCATGAGTTTGTTGTCAGATGAGTCTATTCATACGTCTAGACGTATTTTAAATTTTATGTTATGACTAGGCAATATTAGATTAAATTTTCAGAGTCTATTGACGCCAGAGCGTGCATTTTTATGCAGATAAATACATATTAAACTCTTAATAGAAACACAAAGTGTAGACCGTAAATACCTATTAAAAATGCAGAATTAATGTCCAATTAAATTACCACTTCAATTTAACTTAGCCCTTGGACTGTTAGACGTCAGAGTGTCACATTTTTACCAGTTTCAGCTGTCATTATATTTCTCTTTCTTATTTACTTTTACATACAGCACATTTCCCCACATCCCCTCAAGCCTCAATGCAATGAATGCCTATGGGGCTCTCTAAGGTAATTGACATAGTTTTTCTCATTAAATACAGATAATAGCGAACTAGGGTTAAACCCTCCGCACTGGCTTGTTACTAACACTGTTTTCTTTATTACAGGAACACTGAATCTTACAAATGAGTTCCAGTTACCTAGAGTGTGAGTATAAAAACTTTGCCATTAAGTTAGACTTTTATCTTACTCCTTCTAGGAAGTTCCTATTTACAAGTTAAGAGATGTTATCCTGTAGATGTACTAACAAAATTATCGACGAAAAACAGAAATAACTTTTGGTGTGGGTTAAAAATGTAGGAACAATAATATATTTTTTATGCCTTATTAAATAGTTATTACAAATATACTGCGATCGACTGCAGCATTTAAAAAGTGTCAGCTATCAAGTTGATAATGAAGTTACCTCCATAGTGCGCCCGACGTAACTTGTTATTTTGAGTGACGATTAAAGTGGCCATTTTCGTCCCATTTAATGCAACACAGAAATAAGGTAGAAGTACCCTTTTTTATAAAACTACGCTAATTGGGATCTGAAATCGCCAATGCGCAGTGAGCAAGCGTGGTGATCAATGCTCGTGCCTTCTCTATATGGGAAGAGGCCTGTGCCCAGCAGTGGGACGTTTATAGGCTGGATTATTATTATTACGATAGGCTGGATTATTATTATTACGCTAATTAGCGTAACGGGTTTCACGAAAATTGAAACAAGAGTATTTAAAGAGCTTCAAATGAAAAATAGTATAAATAAATTAAAATTCACCAGCAGGTTCTTAGTCAAACCTCATAATAAATGTAAACAGTATTCCTGTTTACATTTATTATAAGGTTTGACAATTAATTGAATTACAAGCAATTATACTTCCTGCAAAAGACTTTACGTTTTTCAATTGTGCCAGTTGATGTCGGCACAGACAAAGTTTGAACACATTCTGTAAGAAGCAGCATTAGTTATACATCAATGCTACTTCTTCTGCTCTTGCTATTACAAAGTTTAATACAAAAATCAATTCAACATCTAGTCAACATGTATAAACTACAAACTGATAAAGTTTTACAGCAAGTTGCATAAAAACTTAAGTAAAAAAGTAATTATTCCCGTACCTAAACAAAAGCAAAAATATTAATTAAAGCTAGAAAGTTTATTTAGTCGTGAAACGAAACGCGTCGCGGGTGTCAACATCTCATGCATTATGTATATAGAATATTTAAATAGTCCAGTCAAACCGCTGGAACTTTAATTGTAAAGAATAGAAAATTTGCATTAGTTTTACGTCTTTTTTTAACTACAAACAAACTTCTTTACATCGAAAATTTATTTAATCATCCAACAAAAATATTATTATTATATTTTATATTTTTGTTAAAAGTGTGGAAAATATTTAAAAACATGTTCAAAAAATAAATACAGTACGCCCTTACCTCTCCCTCATTTCACAGAGGTCAAATGATAAGGCTATTAAGCAATTACCATCCACTTGCCTTGCTTTTTCATTTCATTTGCATTTTCATAGTACCTTTAAAATTCTCTGAATATGGCTTTTACAGAAATTCCCGTTTTCCACTACCGACGCACAAAAAGGGTTGTTATATGTCTCACGTTTCAGTCTGTCTTACTTAGCAATATATCCTATTGTGGAACTACAACTTCACGCGATAAAAAGGCTCATTACAATCAAAATCAATGTTTATGAGTACCAAACAAACAGCTTACAAAGATTCTAAAGTCGTACAAGTCGTACCCTACACGACCTAAATCGCTCTTCATTTTTTAATCTCCAATATAATAAGGGTAACCCATAAATTGGAGGGCAACAGGGGTTTACCCTGCACAGAATCCATTGTTACAGATCGTAATTAAGCCAGTAACATTTGGTGCTCGTTCCTTATATTAATTTTAATTAAAAGTCCTAAAACGTTTTGTCTTCAGTTAAGAATGGAATGGCACGTTACGAGGGTTACACTACGTAGGATTATATTTTTTGGAAAGTCAATTAGTAAGCGCGTTTTGCTGCTTTCGGAAGAATCATGAGAAAGGTCAGGCATTAATTTTTAAGTAAGACGTTTATAAGCCGTTGTGAAAAGTGATGGCTGTGCACTTTTTATGTGTTAAATGTCTTTATTTTAATGAGAAATTTTGTTGCCACTTACTTTGATGAAAAGTACACAATGTCTAGATAGATAGGACATTCTTCATTGTAGACATTCATACACGCTATTATAGTATAGAGAGACGTGAAAAAACCTTTTTAAATGAGGTCATAACACTCAATTAGCCAACTGAACCACAATAATGAATACCAACCGCCAGTAATACATTCGAATTCTAAAGAACATTGGTCAGCTCTTTGTCCACTCAAACAATGTACGTATATTAATATCTACACCATTCACAACGTGTTATAATAGCCCAGATTTAAACCACACTCAACTGCCAACGTTGTGTAAATCGCCTCTTATACCTGAGTAATTGAATTAGAATTCTCGTTCACCAGAAGGTCGGTAGATATGTAATGAAATCAAATAACTTTAGTTGGATCCTCGTCCCGAGGGAAACCTTTATCTTTTCAGAGACTACTTTCCATAATTTTCTACAATTCACTATCTGTTGAGAAGATTTATAGCCCTCTTTTCCTCAACCTTATCTTTTATGTTGGAAAGATAAAAATGGTAGATGCGTACGTCTGTAAATATCCGTATCATATGAAGCACGGATATCACTCTTGCATAATGCAGAAAATTCGGGGTTTATTTAGGACTCGCTGATCTGGGAATACAAGAAAAATATAGTGTGTGTCAGCTTTGTGTCAACTGCGCAAGTTATGACAGTTTTTTGGAAGAAAAGATGTTTCTTATCGCTCGTAAATATTGAGGTAGCAGAGCTGAATGTGAATGTGTCGCCAAAGAGGTACAAGAACAACAAAAAACAGACTTAACTTGTAACCACGTGATGGAAGCCAACGACCCAGTATTCTTTGATTATTTAAACGAAAATAACTTTTTGCGCAACAAAAAGGACTGGCCAGTTGAAAAAAAAAAACAAGATTTTAATCGAGTTTCGTGTTCAAAATAATCCACTATTGTTTAAATTAGTTCCAGGAATCGTTAATCATTAGCAACTAAATTCACTGCGGAAATTACAGGTCTTTAAACGATGCAGTTACATTAGCTTTAACACATTTATCATTTAAAATACCTCGTGTACCATCGATAAATAATATCGAGTCGTTAAAAAGTCATTTTCATTCGAATAGTTCAATTGACCATCCAACACAAAATACTGAGAATGTTTAAAAGCTGCATTAAAATTGTATTTATATCATCGACGTATGATATGCATAGGCTGCTACTATCGCTAGGTTCCTCTTGTGCCTAGCGAGAGCAGTTTTTAATCTGATCCTAGTACATTTCATTTTTCATTTAAGTTAATTTTCTCGCAACGAGAAACTTATATAAGAACATTTGACATTGTTAGGATAATATTAGTGTTTTAGATAGATTTTTTAAAACGGCAAGCTCCATCTTCATACATAATTCACGACAACACTTGATCACACTAGTGCTTACGGTTTAAACTCTGATAGGCTCACTCTATACTTTCAAATGCAACCTCGTTGATTTATATGCACTCGATTTTGTCTCAATTATTATTGTCGTTCGTAAAATTGAATATGATTATTATGTATCAATAAAAAGTGTATTCACTGTTCTATCCATGTATTATCGGATTTAGATTGTATACAAGTACTTTATCTTAAACTACTATTTGACCCAAACAGCCCATACAACGGATAACAAAGGACTTTAAAAAAATCATCTGACTTTATGTATCTAGTTTCATAATTGCCTCTTGAATCAGTAATAATATTATATTACTGTTTCAACAGGTATGGATTATTTATTACAGTAAACAAATTTTCACTAACTCTAAAATTAATTTCTTCCTACTTTTTCAAACACTACCATTAAACGTAGTATTTTAAATATCTACACTACAACAAAGGCTATTTCTATGTGACAATTAACTTATTAAGGGACAACAAAAATAAAATAAAATCAGGAAATATATACCAGTTCTATATTATGCGCTCCTAGTACATGTCGGTCGTAATTTCCAGACAGCAATTGTTTTGCGGGCGTCGAATTGTGTCTATTAACATAGAAAGCAGGAAAGTTTGCTTTTCTGTACAGACAACAGCAAAAGTAGAAACAGAATTTATTTTGTATGTGCATCGTTAGGACTCTTGCTCTGAAAATAAATAGAGCTATTAGAAGTAGAGACATATCCATATAAAAAAATTGCAGTACTTTACAAAAATCTATTTCAAGTTTGAAAACATGGCCGAAAGAAATGCATTTGCTATTCTTACCAATTAGAAGCCCAATCATAGCTTAATTATTAGTGTTGAAAATATACTAGCTAGACAAGTTTATAGAACGCAGCGTATAAGTACCTATTTTGACTGTTTAGTCGTGTGTGGTCATTCTTTTATGTAGATAGAAACCTAGTTGAAAAAGAGCAACGTTCTACTTCTGATGTCAACTGTACCAGCAGTCTTAAAACGAGCAACTCTAAGATGCAGAGTTTAGATGTACTTTTTGAATGCGGCTTCACAGTTTCTCCGTGGTCTCCACTTCCCAAATATGATACTTTGTAAGATTTTATATTTGAGATTGAAACAAGAACTCTAAGAAGTTGAATATGTACTACATTCATACATTCAATTCATACATTCGTTTTGAAGATCCTCATATTTTAGATATATGTGATAAAACCGAGTGCGTTAATGTTTTTTCAATTACGCAAAGTATACGCTTTATTAATTTGTTGTTTTATTTTGTCAATAATCACAGTGATGATTTTTTTTATAGTAATAATGGTTTTTTTTTTAAAGATTTTATTTATTACATTACAGTCAAAGTAGAAAAAGCTACACAAAAAAAGAAACCCAACATGACAATATACACAAATGATGACAATACATAAAACTGATGTGTCAAGTATAAACAGCCTAATTCAGTACTTAAATAGAATAAAAGAAAATGATAGGCTTATTTTTTCTTCTATAGAAATCAATTGACAGACATTGGTATGATAAAAAATATAATAAAACAGATTGTTACTTTTGTAGTAACCTATTGTTTCAGAGGCGTCTTTACTCGAGGTAAAGGAAAAGTTTGCGAAAACTTGAAGCATTTCTATGTTTATAAGCCGCTTGTTGATTTATCTTGTAAAAATATGATTCTGTTACACTTCGAAAACTCTGTAAAAAGAACTGTTACCGAAGTTGTATTAAACAGGACTTTTCGATCGACAATATAATATCAGCAAATGACAAATTGAAAACGAACTGTTGTCAAGAGTAATATAAGAATATACCTCTTATATAAAAAAAAGACCTAAACATATTTAAGTTAACATCTGATTCGCGACAAAAAGCGATAGGATTTGACCTTGAAATACTTACAATTCTTTTTCTCAAAATTATTATTTGCTTGACCTATTTCCATAACTTTATAAACATCTCAAAAACCGGAGTAATATGTCCTATCCTAACGTTAACTTTAGTTTTGTTTTCGCAAATTAGGTAACACCGCTGCCGGCTACCCATTTGTCGGCTATGATACTAGTAAGATAATTGCACTCAAGAGAAAGTTTTACCACAACCAGCTTATTTAATATTCAACAAAATACACATTACTATGTATCTCAACAGACATTTATCCTAAAACATTTACGAGACTTTTATTTTAGTACAGAACCTGTTTTAGGACTTTGTCTAACGTTCATCGACAGGAGTTTCAAGTTTATAGTCATTGTGTTTTAGAAGTAACTTGGAAGCATTTTGTTTTATAAGTCTTTAAAAGGGACTGTAAAACTGTATCAGTTCATCTCTATTTAGGAACCTAGTTATTACAAGAGACTTTACAAATTAAATTTTCAAGGTCAAATTTTGTTGAATTAATTTCGGTTTTTTATTTTATGAGGAAAATACAAATATTTATATGGGTCGTCAATACGACCCATATAAATATTTGTATTTTCCTAATATTTATTTTTTCTGTTTTTTCATGATAAAACAATTTTTATCATGAAAAAACAGAAAAAATAAATAATAATAATAATAATACAGCAGTTGTTTTCATACATTTTCCATGGTATATATAAACTCAATAGTAAGTTTTTCGGTCTGTTACCCTTTCCCCACTAAACCGATATCCACGTAGGCGATACCGCGGAAAAAAACTAGTATATAAGTAGTCACCTCGTCCAAATTGGTAATTATTGGCAATAAATTTAAATAGACTCAACCCGTTAAGTTTAGATCAACTTGCTTTGTAGAAATGTGGGCGTACAACACCATTTACATCTTTCTATCCCTTCCTGGAACACAGGACTCAGACCCGAAATAAATTAACTACGTTAACAACTCCCAAAAGCATAAGAACTTTTATAAACAAACAAATTAACCACACCATTTAACATCACAATTATTTTGTTATAGAATTGTGTGTCTTATGTTTTTTATTAATACACAATTGAATCTAATATAAGAACAAACTCTAACTATACTAAAATTAAAACTTACGTAAAAAAAACTAACAAGCTTCAAAGAACTCATCGACATCCTTGTCAATGGCGGGCTGGCAGCATGTGTCTTTATTTTAGTTACCAATTAAAATGTCACATTTAGAACAAAATCTTGTACGGAAATTATAATGGAAACTGTTTGCATTATAATTGGCACAGAGATTCAGCCCCTAGTTTCTCTAAAGACTAATATCTTAGATAAATCAGCAACTAAATTTCCACGAATACAAAGCGCAGCTGTTCAATAATTCCGCAACAATTAACCCGTCACTGCATCAATCAAGCAACTTTAATTACAAACGATTTGCTAAAGCACACAATTATACGAGCGACTTGGGAACTACTGTACCCTTCCTCCGAGTGGTCATCAAACGTTCATTTCACAGGTTATTACGAGCCATCCTTTCGTTTGCCGCTCTACCATGACAGTGACGCATGCTCTAATTTATATACTCACAAAATTCACTTTACACCCAAAAACAAACTTAACCCAACTACGTAAGGTTTAATTTAGATTGTTTTGGCTGTAGTATAAGTTTGTATCTCGAGCCCATTGTCCTCCAGATATAAAACTGCGACGGACGCTAGTCGAGTGAGTTCTTCACACTGTGATTTATATTAAGCCACGCGCGGATAATTTCATTTTTTAGCTGAAGGACACATAAAATGCACGGTATCCACATTCATATTTATGAATAATATTTACTTTTGTATGCGGCAAAAATTTAATGTGGAATGTGGTGGACGTGAAAGCACCAATGTACGGTTTATGTACATTTTTTGTGGCATTGTAATTTATGGTTCCTATTTATAAACATAAATGATAAACGGTACAATACTTAAAACATACCCCAGTTACTGTAAATAATGAAACATTGTAACTCAAAATGTGTAGAGCATTCTACGGCGTAGCTAAGTCGTAGCCAGTGGCTACGTCGCGTACAAAAAGAAGGATAGTAGAACTTTACGCAATACTAACGTAAAATAATACAAGGTCGAGTAAATTTTCAATTATCGCGTAATAAAACATACATAATACACATTTACATTGCATATACGCATGAAGAAGTATCAACATAATCTAAAGATTAACTTCAAAGCAGCTCAATGAACGTACAAAGTTGCAAAACTAAGTCAAATATGATCCTCTATAAGCCTTATGTAAATCCAAAGTAAATAACATACATAAAATCTTCATGACTTCCATCCAAATTAAACTTACAAGATTATATTGAAGTTTTCGTTTTATCCTTTGTATGGGATTATATTCGAACTTTAGAAGTCTTAGTACGGATCCTGTTAAAATACGAACTAAAGCTAACGGATATAATTAGTGTGTTCTTCCTAAATTTGTTTTGAAAGTATGTTGTGATGATGATGTAATGAAATCATAAATAAGCATTTTTTTTAACTGAATATTAGGTCATGTTTTTAACCAACTTCAAAATAAGAGGAGCTACTCAATATTACTGTTTTTTCTTATTTTTGTTTCCACAGAATTTTTGACTGGGTGAACTGATTCTGATGATTGTTTTTTTATTAGAAAGCTAGTGTTTTCCATGTGGTCCCATTTTTGGTTCAGCTTTCACATTGGGGTCCATATGAAATAAATATAAGACTTATTTGAAGTCGTTTTTATAACACATTTATTACATTAATAAATATACGCCGTCGACACTCGTTGCTAAATAATAGTGTATTAGAACTTTGTGCCAGCATTTGTAATGAAAATCACAAATTACCAGAATACCCCTTTTATTTTATAATTACAAAAACAAAAAATATACAAGAAATTGATACTGTAAATTAAACCCAACATGTACACTCGTCTTAAATAAATTTATAGCTTTCCCTCAAATACAAAGTAAGCATGAACTAAAATGATAGAATCTTAGGTAGTAAATTGAACCTTTGAAATGAGGGTCCTAGGACATTGTAGTCAAAGCAATTTCGAGACGGACGAGGGACACAAAGATAATTATCTAGTCACATAAATAATTATGATGTCTTGCAATCAAACAATATATTCCTAGGTCTATTGTAGATAGTATATTTTATGATTATTTAATGTAGGTTTTCTTATCGTAACATAGGACTAATTTATGTACATTATTCATAATGCCGGAAGACGCAGCGTTGGCAGGCCTCCCACCAGGTGGACTGACGATATCGTCAAAGTGGCGGGCACCCGGTGGATGCAATTGGCGAGTTGTCGTTCATTGTGGCGTTCTAGGGGGGAGGCCTTTGTTCAGCAGTGGACGTCTTCCGGCTGATGATGATAATGATGATGATGATGATGATGATTCATAATGTAATGTAATTCGACCAATCTTTTTTTAGAGGAACATTTTAAATACCTTTGGATTAAGAAATTAAAACTCAACTAGATATATTGGGTTTTAAAATAATAAATCATAAAAAACTGCGAAAACATATATAATAACATTTATAAAAAAAAAATGGAAAAGAACCTTTTTTTTTCATATGTATCACACACACAATCAGAACAAGTTGATCTCATTTAACATTCTCAAAACGCCGTGAGTGCTATAAAAGTCGTTCGATCGAGACGAATGGATTAAGGGTATCAAAAAAAGATCCATACAATCGATACATAAGCCCTTCAACACAAAGAGCCGACCTCAGAAAACCGACGCGATAAATGTAAATAGAAAAGGTCGGCCCGAGATTTTGCGATTTTCTTCCGATTTCCTTATTGAACTGTAGCTAGCTATAAATAATGAAACACTGACAGAACGCTTCCTAACAAGGACTAATTCAGACCGTCAGCGGTCACTAACAAGACTAACAAACGTCCTCTCTTTGTTCACAGATTTCCTGCTTCCTCTTTAACACTCCGTTTATTGAAAAACTTAACAAAGAAATTAACTTCGACAACTGTTCTAATTACTTTTAATTTGCCTTCGGTGTGAGTGTCGCTTAATAGTCAACGAAATTCCAAACTAATTTCTCAAACTTGTTCAATTGAGGCAAAAGTGAAGTGAAAGACGAGTTTAGTTAACACTTAGCATTCGACCGCTTGTTACAGCCTCTGAATTATTAAAACGGTCTAAATATCTATAAAGCCCTCCATCAAAGCCAAAACTAGTGTTAGTAATTTTGTGTGTAAGTTAATGGAATTTCGTGGACCGTGAAACACTAATAACAGTGTTAATAACATACTAAAACGTTAGTGATAAGTGAACAGTGAAATGCATGTGAGTGTTCGGACTGTGTGTGTTGTGGTGCGGTTACATTAGCGGAGCGGGAGCGTTTTGAGTAAAGCTGGGTGTGGGACGCCACGGCGTCGTCGGTGGAGGGCCGCGGTGCGGGCGGGGCGGACGATCCCGCGCCCTCGCCCGCGCCCGACGCGGAGGCGCCCGTGCGCCGTCGCCGCCACCGCCCGCTCTATCGCCGGCTCTTCCACTATGTCCGCACCGCCTGGACTGGCGTCAAGTTTGCTTTAGGTATGCTTTATACTAATCCCACTCATCTCATTGTATGTAGGTGAATGATTTTGATATTTTCTATGTAGATTTAGCGCTTTCATGAGTGTAGATACAAGTAAGTATAAATTCAAGTGTACTCCTATTCATAGTGAAGTTGATTTTATCTATGTCATTCTTTATGTCTCAGATACTTGTATACTTGCGTTTTTATTTTACTTATTGTAAGGTGAGTGACTTCTGCTTAAGTTCTCATTCGAAGCTCAACTTACTCCTAAGTTACATCTACATCATACACTTGAAATTATAACATTCTCATTTTAGTACGTACTTTATGTTCTCCAAAGATTTTTGACCGAGATATATGAATAAAATTCACACAACACAAGCACACTTAGAATCAGTATTGGAGTCAAGACTCCTTGTCACACAGTAGGTACTACAAATACACTCGATACACACAAACTGCCTCACAAAAGTTACCCGAACCGTAGTAATATAGAAACAAAGCCAGCATTTAGTGGAAATTCTCCAAATGAATTTTCAACTTCACACTCGGGTGAATATTCGTAAGGTCGGGGCAAACATTAATGTAAGAATCGTCTCTCTTTGATGTTGGAAGGAAACGCTCCTTTCTGCTTCTACTATACATTTTAGAATAATGGGGAATAGGTTTTAGGCCGAACCTTTTATTAAATGTTTTGGTTTGTGTGTTGGTACGATCGATGGTGGGAAAGGATGTAATTATTGATAGATACATTTTTGGTTACATGAGTATGTTCTAAAGAATTTATATGGATTTACCTTGATATACTTATTACTGCAATGATAATAAAGGTAAAATAAATGGTAACTTACCAATTTAAGATATTTGAAATAAAATAACGAAAAGCTGTTACATTAATAATACACTACATTCCAATTGACTGCAATACAAAACCAATCTTATTACAAAAGGACGACATCACAATTTACAACACCAAACCAAAAAAGGAAAATCTTGAGAAATCGGACCTACCGCAAACTCATATATTGAACAAAAATATGGGGTGGTAATATTCAGATGATATTTATTATCAGTTTGAAACCGAGAAGGGAATTTATTGTGCGTTCATAATACAACGTGTTAAATGTCCCGGGAGAGATAGAGATAGCACCTGTCGAGTCAGCCATGAACTCAAAATGAATAGATACGCTCAATGTTTGTTGAAGCAATTCATGTAGGAAATAGCGTACCTTGGTAAAAGTCTGTAAAACAGGGTAGAGTTCTAATGTTCGGGTATAAATGTTTTCGGATACTGCCTTTGAAAAGATATCGAATAGATAAAAAAATATTTTATTTTGTTTGGTTACAATTTAGGAAGGTATTTACAATAAGGTGGTTACAATAATGATAAATAATTCTTGTACATTCTACCAATTTGGCATGCTAAATTTATGTTATCATGATGTTTTCATAATAAAACATAGAAACGATTTTGCAATATGAAAGCCTTTATAATTTTGTTTAATGTTTTATTGAGACTGACAATGCTTTATTTAGGGAAACATTTTCTTTGAGTCAATTGTTTCATAAACAAACAAATATTACTAATATACAAATATTTTAAGATAAAAAGCGCGCTTACTGAGCAAATATAATATTATACCTAAAGACTACATAAACAAGAAGCGAACATTTAATATCACAAACATGTAACTTAACAACATATAAAGAGATCCAATTTCAACAATAAATTACAGTTCTTTAATAACGCAAATCGAAATATAATAATACCACAACGTATACATAATAAATTAAAATACCAACTTACACACAAAGTTTATTTGGTATAGAAATATATCGCCATACTTATTCGGCCTCTTGTTATCGGCCCACCCTTTATTATACAGACAATAAGAATACGTTTACCAGAAATAAACTCCCTAAAATATGTTTCTATATAAAATGGACCAGAATGAACATTTTTTCCTTGAATACGAATATATTCGCAGTATTTTAAATGAATGTTCCAGAGTACGTGATTTTTCCTTACGGCAAAAAAGACAAAAATTATTTGGATGGTATCAATCTGAATTTACTTCGTCATTTATCAAGTGAATATTCGAATTACACGTACCCTGAGAAATGTTATTGAATTTATATTTATCATTTATTTAAATGAAAGTTTTACATCAAGTCAAGCAATTGATATGAGCAGATTGACGGACAATTTCAAAAACATATTCTTAGATTATTTACCCTAATATGACTTAATGCCATAAAAACCATAAACATTCTTCCTCTTTTCAAAACACCTACTAATAAATATCTAAAACACCACCCGTAGATATATTACTGAAATCGGCAGTCAAAAATACAAAAATATTCAAAAGCTCAAAAATAAAAAATGTTCTTAATAACTGTGCACCAAGCATCAAACTAATATGCCATAGTATCTTCTAAACTATCACGCTGCATGTTCATAGTAATATTACATATTACTACTATAACATAGTTCTAAACTGAAGCACAATATATTCTTAAGTCGGCAAGCGACGGTGTCGCCACCTGTTACTTGGAGCGTGAAATAGCGGCGATGGTGCTCACATCGAGCGCCAGCCTTGCTGCTACATCATGCTGTTAGAGGTTAAACGTCATAGTTAAACCTAGATTTACTGCTTACAGTATATATATGCTTATAGTAGCTGTCTTATAGACAAATCAGGATTTTTGCTTATTTCTTAATTTCAAATATGCATTATTGTCTGAAGTTAATTGACTACAGTTAAAGAAAGTCTACTCGAGAGTCTACTAAAATTCATTACAAATTACTTAAATTATTGAAAACTGCAAATTCACTCCAAGAAATGATAATTTGATAATTTTTGTGTATAAATCACAAAAAATCAGGGTGTATCATCAGCTCTTCTTTAGTTAGTCAGAAGACTATGTTTTATTAGATGTAGAATATGCCTCATTTAAAATGGTCTACTCTAGGGTCTACAGATGGGCAATATAAGACAAAAAAAAAAAAAGTTGTGTCAATGCACTCTATAAACTAATACTCAAAATATCCTAACAAAAAAATAACTAAATGCTTTCCCCAAAACAACAGAATCAGTTTCCAGTTATAATAATTACAAACCCCACATCGACTCAAAACATTTTCCTCCAATATGCGTTCAACAAACTGAGTACCGGTCCCGGCTACCATAAAACTCACTATTACCATAACTCTATATTCGACAGGCGCCTCCATCATCATTACATTAACCTGTAAGTGCCGGATGGAGGCATAAACACGTACCTTCCCGTAACTTTCAATGACGGCTCATTATATTAAAAATGATGGAGACGATCATCACTTCGCCGCCTTGGGGTTAATCAAAGGATTAGCGGGGTTAGCAGATTTTGGGTGATGGTCGATATTAATTTATGTAGTGATTTTCCTACTACCTTTTTGGATATTGATGTGAGTTCCTCTTATTTCGGGGACTTAGTAATTTCTTAAAGGAATTCTACGATAATTTAAACTTGAAATTGAATATAAAAGAATATTAACCAATCAAACACGTTTCCTGTTTCTGTTAAATTTAGTTATTGCATTATAACGAGTATTTTTACACAGACACTAAATAACTTAGATTAACTTTTTTGTTATTTTGTACAAATCAGGCAGAAATATAAGTCTGCAAAAAGATTTAAAAATAAATTGCACCCTATTCCTTTTGTAGAGTTATGTACAATCTGCAAGCATTTAATCAAAGTCAGTATACAGTCAAATCCAACCACTTTTGTTCAAAGTCACATACTCTACAGTATTATAACAAGAGGTACAACAACTATATCTGAAAATAACCACCAATAAATAACAGTAAAATATGGCAGCCCGTATAAAGTTAAATCGGTATATAAAGTAGAGAGCAATAAATTTATTTGGCGATATTTCGCTGCCAAATGTCAATGACGCTGTTAGCATCGGGCGAAGCACAATTGACTCCATGTTTCACAATTCTGCGGTCGACCAATACTTGGATGCATTTTACTTTATATTTTCACTTTATTTTTCGCGACAATATTGAAAAATGGATATTTAAGTAAGAATGTTTTATTACGTTGTTTTTGCACATTACTATATTGTAGTTTCGTAACCACTCATGGTCAGTTATGGAAACCTTTATAATCTTCGTTAATTGTTTGTGAAATATTTCCTCAAAGACTGCTAAAAGCTTGAACTGTTGACATCCTATATTTGTAAGAACGACCCAACACGAAATAACTAGAATCTGACAAAACAAATACACAATATAGGTGTTGAATAATATGTACTGTTATACTATAATTATCTTCATATAAAAACATTTCGCTTGATTAACCAATAAGTTTATTACTATTAAAACAAAACACTGTCACAACCACACAGTTCGAACCCTATTGAAAACTGTTCGGAATACACTGTGTAGGGACTACATAATCTGGAGTAGGATCCAATTAATATAAGTTTGGACACCTCTCAACTTTGCCTATTTAAATGTTCTGACCCTCAACTTCTAAACTACGCTATCTAATATTGTAAGGGTTTTAATGAGCAATCACATAAACCGTTTTGTACTGAACCCTGAATAATATATCTTGTTGATACTTTGTACTCGTGTCGCAATGAAATTCAATTATTTACGTCGTGCATGAGTCTGGTCGTTGAATATAAATAACTTAAAAATAAAACGTAAATTAGTCATGAGAATTCAATTTATATTACGACTTCTGCAAACCAATTAAACTATCATTAATAAATAAAAATAAAAAATATTTATATTTTTTTTAATTGATTTCGTAGCAGTTTACTTAATTTCGACCCTCCCTTATACCATATGGCCATCCTTTTTTTTAAGCCTATGTTAGATTTCACTACTGAGAAAAGTTCCCCCTTTCTTCTTCAAAAACCTTTATGTCTTTCAAGTATTAAATCGCCATCCTTACTGCCAAATGATTCTCAATCTTAAAATAAACAGTCTTCGGTGTAATTTCCACTATCATTATCAAGATATTACAGGTAGATACACCATCAGTCCTTGCAACGGTAGAGACTTAATTTACTAACTTGATTATTCTCGGCGCCTTTGAAAACTTCGCTCAAGTTTCGGTCAGTGATAAATTACTTCCATACACCAGCAATATTGTCATTCTTGAGTAATTTTCATGAAAGAAGAGAAGCTTAGAATTACAAAATTAGTTAAAATCATTTATCATTGTCTTTAATAATAAAACGTACACTCAACTTTCTTTTTGTACGAGAAGCGTATTATTTTCATAAATAATACTTTATGAGCATATATAAAAGTTAATAGAATAATTCATTTTATACATAAATGCGCTGCATATAACGTAACGTATACTACCTAAGGTAACATACTTAATAGCATTCCTTCACTACTTTGAACAATGTAGTTATCCAATTTCATTTTTGTTGCCATAACATAATAACTACAAATACTCCGTCATTCCAACATAACCGTCCCGCCTTATTTATAACAACCGTAATTTAGATCCTTTGTACGATATTGTAACTGTTTATTGCTAAAATCAATGATGTGGAAGTATTAATTGCGTATTTCACAATTCGAACGAAAAGATAAACAATTTTGTAAATTCAACAGCGTTTCTTGAGATTCAACATTCAAAGATACATTTTTATCTTGCCTCAAAAACAAATACCTAATGTAAGTAATAATGTATTCAAATCATTTCGTAAATTTTCTTTGAATACAATACTAAAATGTAAAAGACTTTCCTTAAGCAATCATCTCAAGTTAATGGGAACATTTTGCCCTCAGGTTAGATCTTTAAAACCTCGGATCTTTTGGAATCAGTTAATTCCCGCAAAGAAAGCTCTCTAAAGTATTCGGCGCTAGTACGCAAATGATTCATTTGCGAATTCTGTCTCGTTCCCTTTCAATTGGCCGACGATTTCTAAGAAAAATGTTCCTTTATCAAAACTCTGAATCTTCGGAAAAAATTAAAGTTATTTAACGCGGGACTTTTTATCAATTCTGTCAATTTACCGAAATTCGCTTTTATAGCACTTTTGTTTAATTGAATTTTTACGCCGAGAACTCATTAACGTTTTTCATTCGTATCTTTCATTAGTCATCAAATGAATAACCAATAGGCTGTAGCATTCCAAAAAGCAATCTAAATTGTGTGTTATGCAAATCGTTTGTAAACATGACGGTATCCCTTTGAGTTCATAACAGACGAGATAGTATTGTGTTTGTGTATTTGGCAAATATTTACCAAATATTGTATATCCGCGTGTTCCCGATGGCTGTCGGATGCGGCCTCATTACGCAACGCATGTAAGCTGCAGGGAGATGTACTCCCGCGCCTCTCACGTCACCAAGTCATGCATGTCAAACATTTGCCAATCCGTTAACGGACCAATTACCTCGACGTCGAACTGTTTCAATATTCAGATTCATTTGTCTAGCAGCTGTAGGCGTACATAAATAGCACTACTAAACGTTATTGGAACCTTCGTCGGTTCGAAGCGTGCGTGACAGATGATGTTTCAACATGATACTGCAAATGCACTTCTATTTTCGTTCTCACATCATTAATATGTTGGGTGACAATTCAGCTAGATATAATTGGAACGCATCGAAATTATCTTTTAATAAAAGCTGGCAGGTGACCAAGCACACATCAGTTTAGCATTAACTTCTATATGCTGTCGAACAAATCTGCTGAAAAGACGTAACAAACAGAGAAGTACGTAATAACAAGCGTCTTAAGTTATAATCAATTCGTTATGTTCCACGCGGACATGTCACAAATGTATTTTGTTGGTGTATATTGTAATAGGTTCGTAGTAGCAAATTGAAAGGTAGCCAAGTGTCGCGTAGACTAGTCTCAGCAATCATACGCGTCATAACTATAAGTACTGTCGGTCGCACTCACAATGTGTCGCGTAAACAATACTCACGTAGTACATATTCGTCGCGGTTCGTAAAACATAAGTACGGAGTTGAAAGAGTGGAAGCGAAGGAGCGGTGTGAGTGAGCGACCTCTGAACATTGTCACACAAAAACCTAAAAATGTAGCCGACAGGGGTGTTAACGAAAACGAACAAACGAGTGCGGGTGCGAGTGCGAGTGTTGTTACAAATGAAGTGAGAATTATGAAGTCGAGTTTGAAGAATAAAAAGCCCGGGAAAGCGAGTAAGGGTAAACGCAGCAAGAAGAGGGTTAGGTTCTCAGACAGCGAGCCTTCTCCGCCGACTAGGACCACCTTGTGTGAACGTTTTATGCGCTTCTTCCATTTCCTCTGGAAGAACACTCGGAGTTCGGTGAGACAGGTTATAAGTGAGTTGCCCTTTATTTTTAGCGTCCTACTTCCCTAACCTATGTTGTACATTCAAAATCATTATTATTACGCAAAAATATTATCATTTATTATGCTTATTCTCTAGTATCCCAACCTTATATAATTTAATCGCGTTACCCTAATGCAAACTAATCATAACTATCAAATTGAATTTAGTTTTAAACCGTATTTATTTAAATTTACTTGGAGCGGTACAAATGAAGCCATACTAGTGAAACGCTAAAGAGAAACTAACGTAACTTAATTATCATGCCGGCCTTATCCCAACGTACCAATTACATTTTAATGGAATATCCAGCCATTACAAAATACCATATTTGGTAGAGTTGATAAACAATTTCGTATCAAACTTCAGCGAACGAACAACTTTAACGGAGCAAGTTTCACTCTTTGCGGTATTAATGAAATTTCCGATACGGGAAATCGATTATATCAGTTTTGAATAAACCTGTGATTTATGAGTATACGTATAGTATGTATACCTATCCAATTATGTAAACATAACTGCTTTGCTTAAATGAACCACCCTTTAATTTTTAATTAAAGTGAAAAGTTTTTAGATTACTGTAAATATGGTTAAATATTTTTTTTTTGTTAAATGTTATATTTAATCTATGCGTAAATGTAAACACAATGAAATACGAGTAGGTATCTCAGAAACATCCAACCACAACTCCTTTAAAGGTACAAGTCCCTCAAATTGATATATGGTAAGCCTTCGAGACATTCACGTTATTTATGTAGTAATACATCCAAATATATGCTTATATATGTTTATCCGTCTCACATAAATATATCGTTGACAGAACCCGAAAATATTGACCTAACTATCGCAAACAGAAGTATCTATTCCTATCTACCTATTATCGTAAATAATTTATAACAGATATTCGAATATTCGATACTTCGAATACCCACGTCTCATTTTTCACGTCTCGCAAATTGAGCCATTTTCTATCCCCAAGAGTTTTTACCCTGCGTAAATTATAACGTGCGTAATATGTAACGTTTGACTTCAGCACAACGGTTGTATTTCTACCCTTAGCTCGAATAGCCTCGGATAGTGACGTCATCGTTAAGGCGTGACGGATCGACCAGTAAAACTGAATAGATCTTAGCCGAATTCTGCCGAACGTTAGAGGTATTTTACATGGCATTGGTATTCGTTATTGGAAATTTTAGCTTAGTGAGGGGAGAATTGGAACTTTAGGGTTAAAGATTATTCTATTCTTAGCAAAGCTATGTCCATAAGTTTAAATTTTACAAATTTGACATTTTTGCCTAGTATATTCTATTGAGCAGAATGTTTTTATTTTCACATGCAAAATCTTCGATACTTTTACTTAGTTTAATAAAAATCTTAAGAAAATATTAATTGCAAAAAAATTTGGTTAACTGTATCAGTTCTTTTTGTGTTCTGTATCTATACTATTCATATTTCAATGACATTCTTACAGCTCTTACACTAAAACTACATAACCCTTACCATGTGTACTTTAAAATCTAACATTTAACAAGAAATAGCAACAGCCTTGTATAGCCGGTCCCTTACTCGTAACTATCGTCCGGTCGCTAGGGACGTGCTCATAATGCTACAGAGAAAATTGCCCCGACATCGAATCGTTCACAACAGTGTAACTCGACTGTGTGAGCTCAAATGCACAAAGCGTATTTCTTAACAAGCCAGACCGAGCATTATTGGGTTAAATTCGAGGATTGTTGATCGATATATCGACTTTATCGAGTTTTGTTGTCGTTCGATTAAATTGAAGTGTGTACATACTATCAGTACATGTAAGATTGGTGGCAGATATGTTTTTTTTAAGGGTTAACCGTCCTTCTGCAGGGCAAAGGCTGGCCTTTTGACACTTCATCTTTCTATCTCTGCTTGACCCAGGCACTAAATATGGAGTGTCATAACCGAAAATCTACATTATAAGAATTATAAATCATCACAAATCAGTAAACAGACAACATAATAAAACAAATCGTATATCTTATCCCGTCATTGTTGTACCCATAAATCTAACATAAAACCCTCACAACAAAATCACGCTTAACTCAGCAACTAACATAAATAATATTAATTTACGCCTAAATGACAAGGCGGGAAAGGTGTTAATTTATTGTACAATACTTCTAAATTAGCGAAGCATAATGTTCGCGTAAATCATTTTTACATCGCCTAGTAGAATTACGCAAAATTTATTATTACGAGTGTCTGGTTTTCACCGTTTTCACGAATTATGGAAATTATTAGCTTAATTGTTGTTTAATGTATTAGAAAAAAGTAGCCTTGCCGGCGGGAGGCATTTTTTATTTTTCTGTTTCAGAGTTTTATGTTTTGGCCTTATTTTCGCTGTAACAACATGTTTTTGATAAACAGTGTTTAATATTTTTTGTAAATTTTACTCACATAAGTGAAAATATACGACCTACTCTTGCGTATGTTCAGATTCAGACTTTATGTTTGCTGATGACCTTTTTATGCTCACAAATCAGTTGAAATCGGAGCATAATTTATGTAAACAATATCATTCATCAATATCTCAAGTACACTGTCAGTTTGACAATTAATGTTCACATCATGAGTCAATTACACGATCGGGCTTAATCACTGTTTGTCCGTATGTTCCCTGCAATGTGACCCGTTTTAACCCTCCAGTGAATTGTGTAATGACTCTTAAAAGAGCCGGGAGATAATTCTGAATAAATGTTCGCTGAGATAAAATATTCGCGAAACAATGAGCACTTTAGAAGATTCCGTTTAAATTAAAGTTTGCAGTTTGCGCTAGAGATCGTTAATCCTTGTAGGATAAACTATTATGTAATAGTTTAGCAGTTGTATATATTTGACTTAGTTTGGTAGTTTAATAATTGTGTAACATTATCTTAAAATTACTACGTAACAACTACGCGAACATAGGTGGCTTGTTTTATCAGTATAATATGGTAAGGATAATGCACCTCACTGGTAAGCGAGCACGTAACTTACAGTTTAAATAGTTTTTATTCTTCCTCACACATTTTTCCTCTCGTGACAACAATACTTGCTTAGTAAAAAGCAATTTTCAAAACAAACACTTGTTAATTCCTATTATAATAACATTTCAAATGAAGCCCTCCCAATTTCCCTTGGTTGATATCGCAGGAAATCGAAATACCGCCGTCACCTTATTCATACTCCTTGGTATTCTTGTGTCATTAATGGGATTGGCGCAGTGAATAAGCGATAAAGTCGTAATGGGTTTGATGCTCGACTCAAACGAATTGTGTACAAAGAGGTTGGTAAAAATGTACATCATATTTGGACCAATTTCGCATCTGACTTATTTATACATCTGAAAAAAATTACTAAAGCGTTTTTTTTTATTGTTTGTTTGAACATGTTAAGTGTCAGGAACTGCAGTTGGATCGAAAAATATCTTGATTTGAGTCAAGATTACCCTCTTAAGATTTGTGAATTGGTGACCTAGTTTTACAAGTTTCCCAAAACTAAACAAACATTAAGCAAAACTTAATAGACAATATTTTGAAAATCCTAAGCTAATTAGTTAAATTATATCTATATATCTGACAACATAACTATAAATATTACTAAACTAGCAGTTTCTCTAATCGTTAACCTCCAAAACCCAGCAATTAGTGCCATCAAATGTATCGAAAATACGTTTAGAATTAGCCAAATACAGTTAAAACCCGCTTGATAGTGTTTGACAGAATTAAGCTGGCTATTACGGCCTCATTGGTCGAACGTGACGTCAGCGTCGGAAATCCTATGACAATGATATGTGACGTAGTTAACTGTAATGTATTTCTGTCAACACTTCGGTTTATGTAATCAGTGGATTTAAATTAACGTCGATATAATGAGGTTTGCTAGAATGTTTAGTTATGGAATGCGATGAGAGTGATTTGAAAAGGGGTTTAGTTCTTGGGTTGTTGAAAGCTCTGCCTACGTCTGTGTGTAATTTTGTAATATATACCTACCTATTGAACTTTGTGGCAATAATATCAATAAAAAGTGGTGTTAAAATACAAATAATGTCACGAAGGCAACCGCTACTCGAGGTATGAGATCGGTCCACATTTACAATATATGCTGTGTAGACATAAAACAAATTAAGAAGTGCTAGTATCTAGTGCTGCAGACATTTTATAAAGAATTTAGTTTTGCGTCTAAATTTAAAAATATATCTTAAAACAAAACACCGTTACATTTTATATAAAAATTTTTGTTTTAAAAACTAAAGTCGTTACCAAAAATAAGTTTACGATAATGTTTTGTTGTATTTGCTCGAAAGTTTTACTTTAAAATAGAGGTGTTTAGCTAAGCTCTCGTCTATTTAGTACATCTGCATTGTCTACGTTTATGAGTGCATGTGGGTTGTCAGACGGATTAAAAAGAAAACTCTAAGAACAATTTTTATTTTTTTATCGATTCACATTTTTGTGAGTTTGTTTTTCATATGCTGTATTCTAAAGGCTAATGTTTTGGACATACATATCATCACGCCTGTATCCCCGAAGGGGTAGGCAGAGGCGTACCAATGTACACCCATCGCCGATATGTTTAGGTCCCATGTAATAGGGGGCGAGCCCATTGCCACTAACCGGGCACAAATCCAAACTCCGACCTGATACTGAGAATTTCATAGAAAAACCCAATAACACCTTGGTCGACTCGGGAATCGAACCCAAGACCTCTAGCGTAGCAGTCGCGCTTAGCACCACTAGGCCAACGAGGCAGTTCCTAATGTTTTGGATCTTTATTTATATGCTTTTTTTGTTACTGTACCACGCTTGTTAACAGCGCATGGATTTCACTTTTCATTAGAATAAAAGTATTCTCCCATTTTCTATCAGTCAAAACAAGTTATTTTGCCATAAAACAAGCAATTGATTTTCATTTGAAACCTAATAGGAACTCAAATTGTTCACTATATTTTAATACACCGAACTGTAAATATAAATGCCAAACATACAAAGCCTACAATGTATATGTAATATTCATCACTTCCGCGTAATAAAATCAAACCTGACTCCGAATTGTTCACTTTTTCATCAGTTAAAATTATTTATATTAGTTTTGGTACTACTGTAACAAAAAAGTTAGCTGAAAAAGATATTTTTATTTGAGGAATAAATCTAGTACCTAGGGTTCCTTAATCTTATCTAGGCAAAAACAAAATCTAAATAAAGAAATATTAAAACTTTGTCACATTAATTTACAAAAAAAAGCCTAAAAGAAACAAGGATAAAGGCTATTATTAACTAAACAACTAAATACAAAGTAACTTACAACTTCAGAATTAAGTAGAAGTAGGTAATAAAAAGATACTAAAACTTTTATTTATGTACCTAAACCAATTACAAGCGATTACGAAGTCTAGACTTTTGCCGGTCTAGCCTATTTTAATTGAAGAGGGATGGGCGAGAATCATACTAGTACTTATTAGAATAATAATATATTTATATGCGCCTTAAACATTATTTCTGTAGATCAACTTTTTAATGATAATTATTATTATGTATCTTTATTGGCAAGAAACTTTTATTATAGGTTTACACTACACAAGTGTTTAGATTTGTTTATAAAGAATTTAATTTTTATATTATTTTTCTATTTTACATAATATAAGACACAAACCCGCAAAAAGACTGGAAAGAATGCCTGTGGCATTAAGTCCGTCTATGTACACATTTTTTGCACGCATAAAGTTTAAATAAATAAATACATGAACCCAAATGAAAATGAAAACAAAAATGAAACCGAAATGGTTTTGAATCTAAATATCGCACATTATCCAGTGTCTCTTAAATGAAACAAGAAAACTTCAATATATTAAGTTTCAATACCATATAATAGTTTACAATATTTGTTCACAAAATTGCATCGGCATAGAAGGATCCATTAGCGCCACAATAGCTTGTTCCATTAGTGCATCGAGAGCCAGGAATAGACCTCTAATAAAAGCATAGGTGACCTAGAACTTGCTTTATTTTGGTCTATTCCTACTAAGGCTTAAGCATATACCAGATATTCCTGTAACATTAGTTTTAGTACATTATATTACTTAGACTTAGAATTAGAATGAGACCCGTTAAGGGGTTGTTAGGTATCGATGTCTGATTACATTAATGTAGAAAAAAAATTAAAAAAACTAAAAAAAAAATTATAACCTAAAAAATTATTTTTTCTCCAAATTGGTAGTGAGAGTGACGGCATGGTCACAAGTTGTGCCAAATGATCGTATAAAAGGCCACCATTATCACCGACGAAAACGGTGGTGTAGTTTTTGATTTATCTTCAAATTTAGGGAATTTGGCGGCTACTTCAAAGTTCATTATTATTGTTATTATCATGAATATTCCAAATTTAACATTTTATTTGGGCATGTGTTGGTGATCCCCCTTTCGGGTCGGACAGGGGTTATGTAACACCCTGTATACTATAGTCTGCCCGTGACCATGATACCTGCTAAGGTGTCGAAACGTCGGGATCTAAAATCAAAATAAACCGCGACAAAATCCGTAAAAAGTACATTATTTTCTTTTGTTTGTGTCGATCATTATCTGACCTTTTAACCGACTTCCAAAAAAGATGAGTTTCTGTAATCGACTTTATTTACCTTGTTTTATTTTTGTTGTACATGCTTATTAATAACATCACCCCAGAGACCCATTTCACACATAGAAAACATCGAACAAGAGTCAAAATCAAACCGCATTATATGGAAACAATAACAATGATTGAAAGTTGAAAAGTCAGTCTGTGTTGACAATCCATCAAAGTTAAACTTCTGCGAATAACCTAAAAGTTAAAGGCAAATAGATTTACGGCCCATTAACATACGTTTAATTTATACTTCAGTGTACGGCTACATCGTACAATACGCCTCATCAATCATTTCCAACAAGTCCCATACAAATTTAAACTTTAAAACTGAAGCATTAAGGATCACTTCTCAAACATATGGCGTTTACCTTTAAATAATATGCAATTCGCACAAATTTCGTATTAGCTCATTGTGACACAAAATACTCATTATTCATGCAGATTTGTACCCAAGGTGTATGTTTAAGCGATTCTGTTTATGTTTTTGTTGTCGTTACAATTATTTTTAGTTTTACAACTTTACTATAAATACCTTGAAATTTAACAAACAGTATTTAGTCACAGATCGTAAAAACAAAAGTTGGACGCCATTTACAACAAAAAAAAAAAGTATATTTACAATTTAGCACAGTTTTAAATATGGAACACAACAAGACAGCAAGGGCGCCGTAACCGCAGCTGCAGTGTTTCACCTACGAGTACATCTGTAGAATTACGACGAAATCTGTCTGTCTTAACATAATTAATTACCTTTTTATAATTAATTATGGACTCTGCACAATGTTGGCTGCCTCAAGGTCTTACAATTAAATATTCTTTTCCAACCTTCCAAAATACAATCTCATTGCGGCAATCCAATTGACGCACTTCGATAAAAAAATGGCCTACAAAATGTTATATATGAGGGATTTGTGTGCGAAAAATGTGTAAGTTAAACTCGGCCTGTAAAAATAAATACAAAGCGTCGATTCGTATTGTATTAGAGTTGATTTATCTATCGCGGATTTACATTTTACAATGTTACTCGAATGACGTCACGTAACCCGTTCGAAACAAACGAGGTTTTCATCCCAACGTTATCAAAACACAAATCGTAATGTGTTCTATCATAAAACCTCATTCGTATTGTTTTCGTCGATACTGGGTCTCATAAAGTCTCCGTTTGATAATGAACCTGATCTCGACCGGCTGTCAGGATAAGAATAGAAGTTTGTTTACCGCGCGCGCGATTGTATACATTTACCGTACACTCATCTCTCGGTAAATTGGTCTTAAATTTATCAGGTGCTAATATGCTTATGTGTCGGAAGCTCTGGATACCACGTGCTTAGATGATTTAATCGGCTTTGTACGTTGAAAAATTGTATTCGAGATAATAATGTTATGGCGCGGTATCGAACATGTCTTTTTATATTTTTTATATTTTTTTAAGAACACGAAATAACGAGACTAACGTTACCTACATACCTAATCATTTTAGAAAGAATACATGTAACTGAAAACCTTATTACCTGTTGCCTGTTGCAGTTATGACTGCCATTATTTACTTTATTTATACACAATTTGTAAGAGAGTCATTATTCATACCAATATGAATTTGGAAAATAAAGATTTAGAAATATACAACAGTCCAAGTATTTTCTAGTATACGACAATAAAAACAAAGGCGTATCCATCAACTTCTACAAATGACGTCATTCGGACATGAAGGTACTTCCGAACTCCAGCTCAATAAACACAATACGACACGACTTTGGCATAGAAACGGTAATCGCAGTTATAGCACCGAATTATTACCGGAGCCGTTAGTATTCGTCTCCACATATTCCACTGTTCGTTATAAAGTCTTTACATTCGACTGACTGTTACTGATATGCATTTACGCGCAGTATATTCCCGGCATTCGAAACAAAAGGTGTTCGCGCAGTGTAACACAAAAGCAAAACAAAATAGTGTCTAATCGTTACAAGTTAAGGTGCAAATTAAAATGTCGGTGAATATTGATATGGAAAACTTTTCTGCGAAGAAGAATCTGCGGCGCCGTACATTGAACACTATTAAATCGGCCGTGACGGCGCTCAAACAAATCGCTAGTGAGTACTCCCGAATTCTATTATCTGGAATATATCTCTTTTTGTACATCCATTTATTTTCACGCCTAATATCACCGGATTTCCAAATAAAAAAGCGTACAATATTTTGGAGTGAAACAGATTTGATTGATCGAGGTTCCAGGATTTAGGATTGAACTTTTCTCTTTTACTGAATGTTTTTTTAACTGAAACATTGAAGCGTAGAAAGACAACAATTTTTTGTCAATATTTACGTAACGCTTTATTAATGTAAATAAATAACTACAAAGTTCGGTGAATTCGTAAACACATTTAATTTTTATTATTGCAGTTATACTTGAAACCTTTAGCCATGTCTGAGTATATTAATTATTCAATATTTACATTCCTCAGATTGAGAACTCATAAATTTTTCCTTAGCATTTATTCAAATTCCAATAACGCGAAATTCAATATTTACATATCGCGATGACTTTTGAGGGTGAAAACAAGCTCTGGAGCCCATTAGGCTTGTCAGCACACTTTTCACAACACTTGTGAAGCGCGGCAACAATTCGTTGAGTATTTGCAAGACGTCACCGCCTATAATGAAGGTGTCATTCAAGGCTTAGAACTCCATTGTGTTTGTCATCTCGTTCCCAAACAGGCTCGTCACTCCAAGAAACCCTCGAGCGTTGTTTGTCAGAGCCAGCGATCGTTTGTAGTGAAGTCTGAAAACACTCCACAATTCGTTACGTATCTTTCAATCTTTTGTAACACCTGCGTTTTGATAACTGGGCCAAATCTTGACATTAACAAATGAAGCGCGGCTTATCTTTGTCTCTCATTGATTGTGTTACAAGCGTTCGTTTGATCGTATCGTAGCATGAATTAGCATAAATAAGCCTGTTTGTTAAAAGCTTTCTTGAAACACTGAATAATTTAAATAAACCTTATCATCGTTGATTACATGCGTCACTATAGACTCGCAACACAATATAACGGATTATAGGAAATACATAATTCGATTCAAAGGAACGCTAATAACCTAGTTACAGTTCTTGTGAATTGAGTTTTAAGTAATCACAAGTGTGTAAACCGGGTTGTGATTTGCTACCCACAAACTTTGTTTTGCAAATACTGGCGCCCACCGTGGGGCTTTCGCCAATTGAATTATAAACACGCTTACAAGCTAAAATTACATAAATATTCATGTGTATTCCCTTTACTTTTGCCACATATGTTTACAAGCAAGAAGATGAAAAGCATTTTAATTAAATCAACTTTAAAATATGCTGAAACATCTTCAAGCATTACCATGGCGTATTCGAATTTTAATTACTTTCAAAAGTATACAGACCAATGAACATATGATTGGTTTAATTATGACATCGTTAATTACTGTGAAAAACGATAATAATCGAGTTTTACATCAAACACTCCAATAACAACGAATTAAAAATGATGAAGTGTAATTTATGTCGCATTTGAAAGTTAAAATTAATTTTATTGCGCATTTGTTACTTCAATAAAAAACTGATGATATAAAGTTAATTAGCGTTAATATGAGTAGCGGTTATGGTTGACCAATATAGCTTCATAATAACACATCCAAATTAAATGACAATATTAAAAGCTCTAGTCTTCACTATTACTACTAAATATCGGACTTTTTTATTATCCTCTGCTGAGCAAAGGTCTTCTTTCCTCCTTCCCTAAGTCTTTCCATGTTTTACGATCTCACGCCACTTCAAGAAACCCCTCGCAGTATGACTGTACGTCGTCCTGCCACCTCTTCCTGGGCCAGCTTCGACGGAGTCGTTTGTTTTCAAGCACCGATTATTTTGTAATTGGAAAGTAGTCACTGAGCTTACGGTTGACGTAATCATAATAAAGCCTATAAACGTCCCACTACTGGGCACAGGCTTCTTACCATATAGTACATATAAATTTGAAAAAGCCAAATTGGTACTTGCCTGGGTATATTATTATTATTTTGTCCACACGAATTTAAAAACCATAAATTAAAAACACGACCACAATTTCGATTCGTTTCCACTTGTAGACGCTATACATCAGCGTTTGTACTCAATAATCGTTGAGCCCGAACACTCTAAAGTATTCCCATTTCCCGGCCACACTGGTCGAATCCTGCCTTTATTTGGGCACGTTTCCTGACCGCAATCTTTTCAATGCGGGGGTCAAACTTATTACCTAAGGTCGATCATTCAACGTGTTCTATCTATTGTGATTTAAGATTGAGGTGTGTCGGTATTCACCTGAATAGGCGGTTTAAGTCTTTAAGGTTTATGTAATGTAGTCGGTTAATAGTGTAAAAAAAGAATTATTTTTAGATAAAATGATAGTCTGTTTATTTAATAATATGCCTACCATCATCTGCCCAGTCTTTTCCCAACTATGTTGGGGTCGGCTTCCAAGCTTACCGGATTCGGCTTAATACCGTACATTACATGGAGCGACTGCCTATCTGCCCTACACAACCCATTTTTACTGGGTAACACAGTATCCCATAATAAGAATGGATGACAGAATTGACTTAACGACTGCCAAAGATGATAATATGACATTCGAGACCTACGGCTTAACGTGCAATCCACAAAAATATAACGTCATGAGTTCAACAATAATAAAATAAAATAAGAAGATGTTGTGCATTTTTAGAAATATCTACCATCAGACTATAATTGGCACATATTTCATAATTAAAACATTTATATGAGTTATGTATGTATAATCTCATATCTCTAGTATCTCACAATCACTTCACAAATATATTTTAAATGAAATGTGTATAAACACCAACATGGAAGCTTATTACACTATTGTATATTTTGAGAACACTAACTCATAGTGAAACAAAACGGCTCCATAATTTCACAGCTAAACGGTCGATTAACTCGCTTATACGCATAAATACGCCACGTAATTAGGTGACTGGTAAACGTACAAAATGCATTTTCTTGAGGTGAGTCATAAACTGCCGGTAACGCAGAATCTAGACTGACTAATCTCTTCACCACAATGATCCAAACTAAAACTTAACTCACTGGCCTGTATTTAAGTTATGTACCTTCTTTAACAAAGCTCGCCAGCATCGTCTTGTCTTCACGAAAGCTTAGCAAAATATGTATA
The DNA here is from genome assembly GCA_905146925.1 of Autographa gamma. Taxonomy (NCBI): domain Eukaryota; kingdom Metazoa; phylum Arthropoda; class Insecta; order Lepidoptera; family Noctuidae; genus Autographa; species Autographa gamma. The sequence goes on from LR989858.1 coordinate 9,361,441, forward strand.
TGTATTTACCCTCATATCAGAAATTTATATTGCTGACAGTCAAATGTATAATACTTAATTGGTAGTCGTTTTTTCAGAGTTATGTAATTTTTAGGTGCTAGGTAGATTTTATGTTAAACATGGATACCAATCTGTTAATGGTTAAAACTGACAATGTTATTTACTTCAATTTTAGAACTAAGATTGTCTACAAAAAGTAGTTTACAAAATAACACAACTCGACACCAAATCGTGCAATATTAAACAATATTACATATGTTAAAGATTATTCATCGAAAAATTCTGCAAGAGAGCAACATAGATTTTTCTAAATAACAATACATACAGCTTTGACCCAATTTCTTTAAGCATGACAAATAAACCATTATTTCAAAAACAATAAATACGGTCTCAATACAACCAATTTGTAAGCCTCACAAAAATCCCAGGGAATGCGTACAGAATTCAAATGACAGCCCATTTCGAGGGATTACTGTAGGTACTCTATAAAACTTTCTACAAGCGCTCCAAAGTATTTGACTTAACAAATCCTTAATGCGATCCTAAAATATTTTCATTTACACTGTATACCAATTTGTTTTCCAGTTGAATATATTTGAATATTTTTCGCTTCACATTTTAATTGTTTCTGTGAGTGCTTAGTTTTGCATGCGATGTTTCGTGTCGGATTTCTAAATGAATTTTATTTATCATTTTAAACTAGACTCGTTGTTAACTGTTATCTTTTATTTGGTATAGTTATTGTTTTATTTTCCATTTTAAGAGTGAAATAGTGACACTGTTTACAGTTTTTAAAATATTAAATCACGAATTCTTGAACCTTACCTTTGTCAAAACAATTCATATTTATAATATTATCACGATATAAGAATATTTTTCAGACATTTTCATGGTAAGACGAAATAGTTAATGTATAAAATGGATAAAAATATAAAAGATAATTTGAAACAGAACTTGAAATATGTGAAGTAACATCAAAATTATTTTTGTCCGCGATAATACGGTAAGCTCACCGTGTTTTATACATAAGCACAAGAATAATAAAACCCAAAGGATTGCTTTTATAGTTTTAATAAGCGGATAAAACCTTAAGCTTCACCAAACTGCAGCAAAAACTCTTTTGTTGAAACATATTTGTAAAACCGAAAAGCCGCGTACGAGTAAAATTAAAATTCACAAAAGCCAGCTTACATTCTTAGTTTCATTTTCTTCTTGTTTCGTTAGTTTGTAATCTAACGAGTATCCGATACGAGAAAATGTATCCTGGGAACATCAGCGAACTGGTAGCAAACCAATTAAAAACCAGACAGGGTCGCAGGGGGCAATTTTCGGACGGCTGACACTTATTTTTTCGCTTTACACGTTGGCATGGACAGCCATTTCAATTACGGATGAGTGAAACTTGACGTTGGAATTTTTAGGTTATTTTCGGCTTGACCGCTTTAAAATGCCTTTAACGAGCCACTGATTCGATGTAAAGGTGTACCGCAATAAGTATTAGTCTGAGTTTATTAATACATGATTAAACATACTCATAAATAGTTTTTTTTTAGTTGAGAAAGGATAGCAATGTAATGCAATGCGATTCATAAATCCAAGTGTAAACTTTGAAGAAATTTTGTCATTATTGACTATTAATATTTTTTCTGCATTGATAATAAATCGTTATAACTGTTCTTCTGTTTACACAAATAAATAGGTCAAATCTATTTTTAAGGTGACCCCCTCATCTGTAAACAATTGCAGAGTTCACACAGAATTAATTGCTTGACCTTCACAGTTGTAGGATTAACCTTTATTGCGTGTTTGGAAATAACAAATCAGACTTTCCTGTATTCAAGCTTCTAATGCTATCTTTCGGATAACTGGAAGGTAGACGCTTCCATTAATTTTCATCCGTTTTACTTAAATCACCCCGAAAAAGGGATTATTTAGGCGTTTGTTACTTAGTGCTCTCGACGGTACAGTTCCAAGAAACAAGGCGATCGAATGAGAAATAATTTTGTATTTAATAAATCAAAGATTTCTGGTCAGATTGACCAAATGTCATTTACCTATTACGTCTAGTCATAGAAAAGGTTAAGAGGATAAAGGATTTTTGTGTTGTTCGGTTAAAGGAAAATTCATTTGATCTAAGTTTCTGCATGTTATGGCAAGTACAATACCAAAAGAAGGGCAGTGAACCGTTGGCTTTTATTTTCCTCTAAATATACGTCAAAATTCTGTTTTCGCTGACGTTTGTCGTTGCTATAAGGAAAATGGTCGGGTTTTTTACAATACAAATTTGTTTTGGTCGGCTGTATAGGGATGATCCTCCGAATCTTGTTTGTGGCATTTCGCTATTTGATGACAACTGACGCAAAACATACATCTAAATTTAGGATTCAGTTTCAGTGAGATGGTCATAATTAGAGGACCACACAAAGAACAAATTATAATTCAAACTAAATTCTAACCTCAATTTAATTCGATATTGTATTAGTTATACTACTATGCATACGACAATATTAAGCAATTTTCGATTTTAAAACCAAAAATCACCCTCCCAAAATATTTAAAACAAAAGCACATTTGAAAGAAAGAAAAAAAGACGATCGAATATTCAGTCAACCGCCAACTTCCACGAAAGCCATATATTACTTTCAATAAGCAGAGAGATCTCAACTGATTTCCATTCTGAATAATCGAAAGAGGCAGGAACCGTGGCGGAACATATCGGGCCGGATGACACTGCATTTTACAGGCAGTAAGGAAATTGTGACGTCATCAGCCTGTATAAAATATGAGCCTGTTGAATTTCTGTCGAATACTCTTAAGAGTTCAAAGAAGTCGTAAAGACTTTCGTGAAAGTAATATAATTTTTCGTATAGCTTCTGAAGTGACGGCGTAGAGTATGAAAGAGGCTAGGTTCGGTTGCTTTATTTCTTACAATAAGAAATGTTTTATGAAATACAGCGCTTAAATTGCAGTTACACGGTTTTTGTTACTTAAAAATAGCAAATATGTGATTGAAATGTTGGCATATTGTCCTCAACATAAGGATAAGGAATAAGCTAACCAATTTTCATGTGTTTTCTCAGGTCAAAAAAACATTTTTTGTTTGCAATTCATCAGAGTTCCATATTTTCTCAAGTCAAAAAAATGTAGCATCTGTAAACTTTTGATATTTCGAAATAGGACACAGTAAAACAAACAAGAAAGAGAAAACTCTATATACGAGTACTTTATAAGTGCATCCTTTTGTTGTATGGCAGAAAATTATGAAGTAACCTCTATACCTTAACTTTCAACTCAGGCAGCGAAGTTCCTTCCTCCTGAGTTTTATTGTTACTCTTGATTATATACCTCTCACCCTACAGGATGACCCGAATTCTGAACATTTGAGTCGTCTAGTCCATTTCGTAGATGACCCAAATAGCGCAGCGAAGTTTCCGCATCCTGTATACGATGCAGGGAATGAACCCATAACATGAATGTCTTGGATTTAATTCCAAATTTGGTTAGCAGTTAGTAGTTAGTATAAAGTCAACTGAGACTTGGAGTAAAGAGGTATATTCTGCATTATTAATAATATTATTTTTTTCATATGCGGATCAGGTATTAGTTAGTATATAATTTAGTATTAAATAAGTTTAATTTAGGTACTTTTCTAGAATTTATTTGGGTAAAAAATATGTTAGTTTCAAAAACATGGGTACAAAATACATTTTTCAAGACAATGTGTGACAGGACTCCATAGTCTTTTCTTTTATAAAATAAATAGATTTTTTGTGTAATTTCTTGCGATTTTTTAAACGACAACGTTGTCAAATCTTTACCAAACCTGTATAATATTTTAAAGTCACTCTCATAAAAGGTTTCCCTACAAATCTGTGCTTCCCCTTATCGTGTAAATTTCCTTTCATTTTCTTCACCACTCGTTTTTCATGGGTAATTACCCCGTGAACGTAATGACGTCATACGTGATTGATAACATCCCTTGATTAATATTTTATGTAACGTAATAAAATATTACATCTTAATATAAACAGTGTATTTTGGTATAAATAAATAAGGAAGTATCACGTGTATAAGATTATACTTATACACGTGATACACAAACAATCTTATACACATTTTTTCTTTATAAATTGTATATTATTCCATTCTATAGACGTCTCACTGCTAGGCACAAACCTCTTCCTACATAGAGAAGGCACAAGTATTGATCACCACACTTGCTCAATTGCGGATTGGCAATTTTTGAATCCAGGTTTCCTCACAATGTTTTCTTTCACCGACGTATTGTTTGGTGGAAATTAAAACATATGCAAAGTACCAAAGTTGAGTTCAGAACATATTAGAGTCTAAATTTACATACAAATGAGATTTAAAATACTGTGAAGTTGAAGTTACATCTTATTTACATATTATAAATACTCGTAGAATTGAAGTAGATGGTGATAAGTAGGTACTATTTATCAAAAATGTATGACATACTGGACTTTTGGGACGAGATTGAAATTAAACAAAGTTAAGTTTTATTTTGTGTAAAAAATCAGCTTGCTTTTCAGAAAAAAACATTGCCCGCTTCGTTACTATTTCACTTTTACCTATAATCAATTAAAATTCTCCGTTGATGAAAAGTGTATTGTAAAAGTTTCCGATAACATCGATCACTATAAATTAATAATGCACTTTGCGTTATCGCTCCGTTATGAGAATAAAAGCACATTTTTATAACGAAAAATGTTTAAAAATGTATTTTAATACATATTTTAACAAATTACTCTATGTGGATGGATTCACTAACGTCGAAAATATTTAACAGGCTTTTTTATAATGAAGCAATGTTTTTTTAAGATTCATTCTCGCATTTTTATTAATAGTATTTTAAACAAATACTAAGTAATATGCTTAAGTAATACTGTATCACGAATACAGTATTACCGAAGCATATTTTCATAGCCAATTAAAGGCCTCTTTTCATAGAAAGTAAATTATCTACCTTACCTAAAAGCATTTATACACAAGCAATATAAAAACAATGTGTTCATAATTTTAATAACATGAAATAACGAAGTACGTTACCTACTAATTAGCTGTTATTAGCTTTTGATTTATCTGTCAAGTTTGGCTATAAGTCATTAAATTCACATAATTTTCAGAGCCAGAATAGGCAGCAATCAGCTTTTCAGATATAATTATTAAACATACAGATAAAACTGAAAGCAGATATTCAATGTTCAGAGCTAATATTTGGAGCCTGAGTCACACGTAGGTTAAACACAGAATAATATTATTCAGGTATGCTAAGATATTGCTACATCTCTATATGAGAGCTATAAAATAAATTCTTGCTTGCACTTTACAATATTAAACAGTAAACTAAGATCAAAGAATGTAAAATTTTATGTTATTTTATTTGCAACTGAAAAATAAAATAAAATTCAAAAGAAATTACTTGAAGCCTTTCAAATCACAATTTTAGATAACAAGATCAAAATAATTTACATAGTCTCAAACTCTAAAAACAAAAAAATAATATGAAAAATATTAACAGAAATTACACTCACATATCGAAATAAGATGATGGTATATTAAATAACGTTTTGCTGAAAACGTGCAAAACATTCTATAATAATAATTAATAAACAGATTCAAATATCATATCAATATGAAATTACTCAGAAATCTCTGCCAGCAAACTTTCGTTTTTAGAAACAAATACTAATAATCCATACATATCAATAATATAACATAATATATCATCACGCCTGTACCCCCGAAGGGTTAGGCAGAGGTGTACCAATGTACATCCACAGTTCGCCGAGGTTTAGGTCCCATGTATATCAATAATATAACACAAAAAATCCAATATAATTATAATATATTCACTCGTAGTTGATTTTATTCCTCAATATGTTCCAGTAAAAACAAAAGCCTGCGGTATTGTTAGTCTAAGGTGATAATTATACATTCAAATGTTCAAAATTAGTGTTATGGCGCTAAGCAAATATCTTACATTCTAACAATAACTGGAAATAGACTAGTGTTTTAGTCTAGCCTTAATAAGGCCCCAGGTGGAAACTATTATCTTTATATTCTAGGCTTTTGTATTAAACGAAATTTCCCTACACAGGAATTTTAGAGGAACGAATTTTCACAAGTAGGTATGATATTTCTTTGACCTAATTAAATATTTCAGTCCCTTATCCTTATAGTTATGAAAATATGCTGAAAATGGTATTTTTTTACCTAAAATTAGGTATTTATCCAACTCTGTTACTTAAATAATATTATTAATGAGAAAATCCACCACTTAAAAGTAGAAATTAAAAAGAAAAACAAAAACAAGTTGCTTTCGGCATGTATAATTCTGGTTGACAATAAAAATCCTCTCACTTATATACAGGTCAACCACACAAACCTCTTTTTTCGTTTTGCAATAGTCGGGTTATAAACCAGAGTGCAAGATCATTAATAATGTGATATCACAACGCACAGCAATGGTTGACACACCCATTTTGGTGACAGGAAATATATGAAAAGGCGTGACCTACTTACACAGCCATGGTTACATAAATTACTTCTTAAAGCAAGAAGATACAAAAACCAGGTAAACTTACATATAGTTCAAAGATTTATGTTGATAACTTTAGTTTTGAAATTATATTGAGAGTCTGCTTTAATTCAAATGATTTGTTATTAACTTTTTGTTACATCAATATTTATTAATAGCATAACAATTTTCATGTTAAAAGTAGCAATTCTATTTGACATAGAATTATCTCGATCCTTTTTACAATAGATTTAACCTTAATACATTATACACACCTATATTCAATTATCTGTAATGGTGTTATGTTTCAAATAAATAAAAAAAAAATAGGTATTACTTTTACCTACACCTTTTATAATATTCTTTTTCTATTATTGATCGTTCGAAAAACAAAATGGCGTCGAATAAAAATGTTATTATGCTACACATTTTTATCACTGAAGCAGTCGTTTCCATTCCGTAGGTTAGTAAATAGATCAACCCGCTACAGAGGTCCGCGATCTTAACTAGCAACCAAATATAGCCAATGTCTTAAATAATGCATCGATCACCGTTTTCAATTAAAGAGGTATCCCTTTAAAATGTCCCGTTTTAGAGCTTTTCGTACTTCCGTGTAAAGTAAATACTTGGTTCGTTAATTAACAGAATAATTTAGTGGGAAGCGTTGAGTAAAGGAAATTTGTTAGTAAGGTGTGTAAAGTAACAGATGTTGTGTTTAGATATGTATAACTATCAATGATTTATCTATTATGTATTAACTGTTTACCTTTGATTATATAATGTCCTGTTTACCTACTTCTGAACATTGACATATTTACATAACATATCATCACGCCTGTATCCCTGAAGGGCTAGACAGAGGTGTACCAATGTACACCCACAGTTCGCCGATATATTGAAATATTTAATCAAACAAATTAAGGTTTGATAAGTTATAGAGGAAAGAGTAAGAAAAATTCAAAAACATGCGTTAACCTGGTAATAATTAGCGAATATCATCCATGAAAAAATAAGTAATACAAGATTAAGTAAACATTGTTCTCATCAACCAATTTTCTTTCCCAATTTAACATCTATTACATCATCTATATACACTTAGACAAGAAGTGTGTATCCAAAAAGGTGATACGAGTACTATAATTTGTGATATCATAGATACATCAGACGTACCTAACAGTAGACATTACATTCTACCCAGTACAAACAGTATTATAGATTCAACAGATGACGTCACTATAGTAATTTCTCTTGAAGGCACAACTCAAACGTGGAATTACAAACTGAATAATTAGTAGTGTGGCTTTCGCAATTATACCGTAATTGAAGATAATGGAATGTTATTAAAACATTTCACTTATTTCATTAAGTTTAATTAATAATGCACGCTAATGAAGTTATGTTTCAGCGTTATGATTAATATTTCGAAAATAAATTAAAGGCAGCAACCACACAAAGACACGCCTGCTTTCATTTTATACCTAACCTACTCTTTTAATAATAAAATCTCTGTCATTTTTCAAAAATATTAACTAACAGATTAATTTTTTTTTTTTTTGTCACAAAAAAAATAACAAATAATGTCAATAGGTGCCGAAACAAGAAAAAAGCATTTTCCTTTTTCGTCGGTGCATTCCAGACTTCAAACAAAAAACAAGCATAAAAAAGCAATTTAAAAAACTTTACAACATAAAACCTGGCATAAAATAAGTTGGTTTGAATTCAGAACAGGCCGAATGTACTGTTTCTAAACATCTGTACGATAGAATTGCAAAGCAGTCCCCACTTGACACCGGAAGAACAATGGCGGAGTTCAAAGTTTGCCAAATAACCGGCCGGCTAGAAATACTGCCGCGGGCCGGTATTGCCAGGTTAAAAATACAATTTATTATTGAGTGTGATATGAAAAGGTTTTGTTCAGAACTTTTATGAAGTAGGAATTGGAAAGAATTGAAATAAAAATGTGAAGAAAATATGTTTCACTTGTGTTTAATAATATGTTACATTACATTCTGTGAATTTTGCAGTTAGTATTAAATTGAGCATTCATGTCTCTGAGTACGGCAGCACTAAGTTAGTATAATTTTGTATACAATTAAATAACAGCAAAAAATATAAAATCGAATTCGAATCACCCCTTGACAATAAATGTCGAAAATAAGGAAAAAAAGAGAGTGACCGTCACTGACGTAGAAGCTTTCAAATTTCCAAATATCGAACAGCCATTGTCTTTCCAATTTTGAATTTAATCTCTCCACGCCGTTCTCAAATGTTTTTTCTCTATTTTTTTCCAACTGACTGACTTAGCATTGGCAACACTGGCAGTTTAGGGAGGCAAAAGATTGTCGCAACTCGCCGTTCATTCTCCCCAGTCAATATTTGAAAGTGAATTCGTTCACCGGTCCGTACATTGTAAATAATATATAGTTTGAAATTACTTTTGTTCGTTATTTGTAGTTTAAAAATAAGTCCAATTTATTTTCTATTATCGTACTTTTGCGGAGAGGGCTTTATTTATGTAGCTTATTGGAAATACGGTCGAATCTAATTCATATTCAGTTGTAACTGTAAATAGTTCAAACATCAAAAAATCTATAATTGGAAAATCAATTTTCAACATAAAACGAAAATAAATAATATTTCAGTAAAATCATACATTAGCAATAAGCTCTTTAATAACTTTTGCACGGTTAACAGTTCATGTTTTCATTACTTAAAAAGAAATGAGTTTGATTTTTGTCGTAAAACATATTATCCCAAGCAAAATCACTTCCCTTGAACTTGCAAAATCTCAGCTGAAGATACAATCGCGTCAGCCGGGACTGGGTTATCCCTCAACATTATACAAAGGCTTGAGAGATTCTCATCCCATTCGCGACATTTAAATGAACCCCCGATGGCTCTATCAGCTTTTTACACGTCATCAGTTTTGGAGTGGAGCACCCTTCATTTTCCCTTGAATGGAGATTTTTCCAAAGCGCACATTGGCCCCGCCCCCGCCTATATCTGTCGACAAAGCGTTTCGCTTCACTAAAAATTGTCCGCCATTTAAAATGAGTTGGCGTTTATTTATGAAACGACTAAACACGCTTAAGGAGATTTTAAGTGAGTAATCTATAATTTGTTAATTAAAAGCAGGTTTTAATTATAAGCTCCTTTCTACTTGTTACATAATGAATGGGTTTGAACTGGTTTAGATTTCTTACTTCTCGTTTAGAGCGAGGAATGTCCGACAGGGTTAAAAAGTAATGGATATACCTGTATTTTAAATAGCTTAGTTATGTTATCTCGCTTTACTGAATCAATTAGATTAATTTAAATATCAATTATCTTTGGTGCAATAGTTTTCGAAAATAATAATTGAATATTTTTACTTTAAATTTTTATGGTTTATTTTTTTTACATAATTTACAAACTACAACCTACAATGTACATACATGGGTGAATTTCAACAAATGCCATTTTTCTTATCATATCGGTGAACTTTTACAATTTTTATTTTTTTGTAGATTTTTCAGGTTTTATGTAATCTTTAGGATACAAAATACCCCCAAATTTAATATCATCAACGTATCATTTAAGACTGAGGAGAAAATTCAGTTTGAATTTTGATTCCACCGATGTGAAAAACCGGCACCGATTATTTTTTTTGTACACCGATATGATAAGTGTATCCACCGAAATGATATACGTATCCAGCGATATGATAATCTATTCACCTTTGAACATCAAAAAGCAAACAGTTAGTCGATACTTAAAGGAGACTTAGAAATGAAGATCTGAACTTAGGATAGATCACATCCAAAGAGAACTGAGTTCTTAGATATAAAATAAAAATGTATTTTTGAAATTATGTACCTATTTTAACGTTTTCTAGAGGTACTTAACATTTAAAAATAATGATTATATTTATTATCATTGTTTTTATTAAAATGAAATATGAAAAACAAAAACAAAAATCTCATATCTAAGTTTACCTAAACGTTTTCTTAAATGCTCCTCAAATAAGCTTTGCTTATTCTTTCCAGCAACCTATTCCACCTGTTTTTCTCCTCATCTTTAAGTTTTGGCCTCGGCATTCTTAAACAAAATTAAGCTACTAAAATGTTTTATTTTTAGCTATTAATTATTTTGTTATTTTTTATTACGTACTTACTGTTTTTTTAACTAAAAATGTTTTTGCCGTATAAACTTTTAATGCTTTCAATTGCTCCACCTCACCATCATCATCTGATTCATGGACGTATTACCGAATACAGACCTCCCTTAATGATACATTTATTTATACATCTTCTACTACCCAGTGGTATCGTGGTAATGATTTTGGCAGTCTTTGTAGGTAAACTTACCTTGTATGTATGTATGTACGAATGTTTGTATGTAGGTATATATGTATGTGTATGTATGTATGTTTGTATGTGCCATTGTTTCTTTGTATACTTAACGAAATGACACGGGATCTACCGATATGATATAACGACTCACCGAGATGATAAAATGATCTACCGATATGATAAAGCAATCCACCGATGTGACAAAACTGTGCGTTGATCACGAATCAAAACACCGATATTAGATATATGACACCGATTGATTTTTTCCTATCATTCCGGTGTAAGTGATCACATCGGTGGTAAAAAAGACCACCAATTACAGCGATATGAGAACAGCGACATGAGAAAATACACACTTTTTAGAAAATTATAAAAAATGCATAATATCTAGGATAAATTCAATAACAGACAATGAAGCTAATTCACTTACTACCTCTGTTAGAACCAAACAACAATGAAAAAGCTACTCATTACACTAGAAAAATGCAACCACCGAGTATATAAAATAATTGTCCGGGAGTAACTGAAATGTCGTTCTTACAGTTTTGGTGGGCATATGCAGCGATTTAACCCACTTCTATCCTGACTGCCCACTAGGACACACCAACAAGGGAAATACAATTGGGGTGGGGATGCTGTCCGACTCGTCGATGTAAAGTTATGTTTGAATTACTTTTGTCCAGCGATATGAGAATATTTTTCAGGACAAGTACGTTTGTGCCTCTCAGTAATAATAATCGTTAATTATGTAATAAAATATGCTATATATTAAAAAAAACTAATATTCTATGAAATAGAATAAGTTATATACCTAATTTATTTATTTTTATAGGTTATAAGCTGTTTAGTTTCCAAAAAAAGTAGTGAGACAGCACCGATTTGCAAAAAAATAGAGGTTTATGTATTTTATTTATACCTTTGTAATAGTCCTAGGCAAATCATATTTTTGCCACAACCCAATAACTACCTATTGAATACTAAAAAAAATAATTCAGAACTATATTCCTTTTTTCAAATACTAATTTCAACGAAGACAAAAAAATAAGGCATTTGGGAAATTCACCCACATATTATTATTTGCAGAAGATTATGTTCTTATACAGCCCCGTAAATCTCGGTAAACAGCCAACTATAATGTGGATCGCCACCAAGTACAGTAAGTACAAGTAGTTTAATTAAACTTAAGTGAGGCAAATAAAACCAAAATACAATTTGCAAACTCCGCCTGTTTCTCATTAGGCTTACGAAGAGAAATATTGAAGTCGTGAGAAGTTTAAACAAATTCCAGTAAGAAAGGTTTCTTACTGGAATTTGTTTAAAGAACTATATTGTACTATGAAGTTCACGTAGAAACAAAAGACATTATTTTTTTAATAATATCTTAATTTGCAAAGTTACTAACTTTTAACCAAGGTTTTGCACTCAATATCTTTTAATTAGGTAAATTAAGACACCATGATTACAATTATGTATTTATAAAACTCATCTTCTAATATAATCACACTGTGTTCATCTCAAGTCTGCAAGCACAAATTTTATTAATTTATCGATACTTTCAGCCTCCGCTGATGATTTCCTATGTTAATCTCACCAAAACTCTAAAGCAAAAAAACAAACTAAGGTCCACATGCAACTTCAAACTCAATTTCCCTCCTTAAAACCTCTTACTAATCCAACTGATTCACAATTCTGTAGCCTTTACTTAGACGCAATCCAGTGATTGCACGAGGAAACAGTCGCTCTCTCCTAATTAAACGTAAGTAAGATAAGGCCAGGAGCATACCATTTGTTCCTCAATCCTACTTACTCTAATAAAGCGTGTGTGCGACTGGCGAGCCATGAGCTCACGGTAAAGCTCGAAGCGGTTTTACTCGCGGTTCGTCATGCCTACACAGGTGAACGGAACTGTTGTTTCCAACGCAACAAAAATTTGAAAATATGCGTGACGAGCCACAGGCAGCTGGCCTGTGGCTCGTCACCAAATAAAACCGCAGTTTGAGGTGATCGACGAGCGAGCTTTACCGGTGACCCAACAAAACCGCGATAAAGCTCGCTCGTCGAAAACCCCCTTAAGTGCAAGAAGTGTTATTTTTGTCCGGTTTATACGGACGTGTAACATATGGCTCAGCTTTATCCGTACGGCAAATGTATTGAGTGTTGAAAGTTTTACTAATGGCGAGCTAAATAAACTCCTCGCTTCTGTTTCAATAAGTGCTAAAGTATTAGTGGTAAATAGGGTGTTTGTGATCATGTAGGTTGTCATTTGTTTTTTAATTCTGGTAAAAGTTTTTCTTGCGGACTGCAAGAAAAACTTTTATTATGACATTAATATTTATTATATTATTATGACATTTTATTCCAAAATTGGATTTTATTAGATTCTTCTTCCAAAGTTTTCCTTTTGTTTTTGCTTTGTTGTTTTCACGTGTATGTTTGTTTGTCTTATTTTATTTTATGTTTTATAACAAAATACTAATTACATCATAATTCATAACACAATAGTCGAAATAGAAACTGTTTCTACAAATATTTACCACCAATGCGATAAAACAACAACGATCGCGTACCATAAATTGTACACCACCTGGCTCTAACATTCGACCAATGTAATAAGGTGGCGAACATACTGTCTTTTATTACTAACCCCAAACTGCTACACGAATTTAAACACTTAAACATTTGTCGAAACAACCGAAAACATTCTTGAATTTAACCCTCTTCGTGTTTTTTTATCAAGGTATTAACATAATCAACCCATCAATATCGGTGCACCGTGTTTGTAAACGACTTTGGAAAGTTTATTGGCGCCATTACACTTTGTTGCGTGGTATAAAGTTCGTGTCATAACGGTTGTTGTATAAAATTTACAACGTTGCATGCAGCAGACATTGCGGACAACGATGTCAGCAGAGTTTGAAGCTAGCTCTCGTATAATTTTAACGATGTGTTTTATTAGATCTATTGATATTTTGTATTAAATTTTATAGGTTTATGAGGCATTTAATATATAAAATGGCTGTAAATATAGTGCGGATAAAATGGATTGTGATCTAATGTATAACACTTTATTTAATGCACTTAGTTGCATATTTAAGTATATGTCGATCTAAATTATTTTGACTAGATGTGTAACCCATTCCGTGCGGGTAGATAACACGAGTTATAAATTTGTGCGACAGTGCATAGTTAAATATTAACCGATTTTCAGTAGTTGTTAGCAGCTGAAGTGGAGAAACCCTTTAAATTACTTATCGCTTACATAATATCTTATACAACTGGTATCGACTTCATAAAAAATAATTAACTAGCCTGTATCTATACAAAGCGCCCGCGTAAAAAGTTATCGTAATAGAAATAATATACCTACGTATTTTGTTCCCATTTTCAGATCAGTGCCTAAACAATTACCTACTTGAATTAAATTGAGGAAATTGCGAAATTATTTTAGCGCCGACTCCCCCGGACATCCCAGTTACGTGCCTAAAGGCTTCTTTCCCTTTTATAATTCCTTCCATAATTCATATCTTTTGAAAGAGTTTTTTTACCAACTCCGAACGTAAGTTAACAAGTAATTTGGAATGATGTATCTTTTATCCTTTTTGTTTTCGTTACCCTTTTGGTATATTTCAGATTTTTGTGATGTAGTACCGAAGTTTTAGAGTTGAGTGAAACAGGGGTAACTGTGGTAATCGACGGTATACACTGTGACATTGAAATCGCCTCTATTTCGGGGTCATAAGAGTTATTTTTGCATGTTGTTGTGACACAGTCGACCTTTCTAGATAGAGTCATAACACGTTGAGTTTATAGGTTTTGTATGTGTGTCTTGACAGTTCGCACATCACAGGAGCATATACGACCACTCTGTTTAAATGACTGAATTAACAAGCGTGTACTTTGAGGTGTACTCGCAAAGAAATGTTAGTAAATTTTGTACGTTATTATCTTTATGGAGTAAAACAAGGTAAAAGAAAATCCGTCTGAGCACGAACGTGGTCCCTTTTTTAATTTTGTAATGTACGTAATACAAGTTTTTGTTTTTTATTTAGGTAAAAACAAACCTGATATACTTACGTTCCACGTAGATAGCCCTGTTCATGTTCTTCTTTACATAATACCAACATAAACGCAAACATAGAAGAAATTTTATTAATAGCGTGCATATATACATATACTTTACCTACCGCTAACGGATCCGTAAGTCCTAAGGGAGGCAGTTATCACTCTATCTTAAACTCGACTCCAACTTTATCTACTATATAACTCAATACGAAAACGTCTTTATTACTATCCCTTAGCTGTATTTAAAGGCACCACATTTGGGACGTTAGCTTCGGTAGGGCAATAAAAGGGTGCGTAAATTGCAACACGGTGGTAAAATACTTCATATTTATCCATTTGGTGAACCTTACGAAAGGAGAAGGAAATATCTATATTTGTAAAAGTTGACGTATTTCTTTTGTTTTTCTGATATTTCGATTCGGAGTCTTTCGATGTACCTATTTATAATATGGTTAGAATTAATGGTAAAAATACTTTCAAAAGAATTGAATGTATTGAGCGACATAGTGGAATACGTGTAAATTTAGCAATACAGAGAATTTATTAATTCCAATACTCGTATATCGTCTGTCAACTTGAATCTTGTAATGACAAGATCTCTTAGCATACAAAACCTAGGTCCACCCATTTGCATACCCCACTATTTCTTACACCCATAAATAACTGTCCATCTAAAATATCCCTCCATTACAGAACACTTAGGTCCAGTCCACAGTCGTCCTGTCAAAGACAGATCCATGAAATATTTGAGCGTTGGAAACAGCCGCGTCAATGGCCGTCGTACGTCCGACAAGAACGACACGGACGTCACGGACGACACGGACGTATGCTGGCATTTGTACCTGTCACTATCACCACGTATGTGGCTACGGAATGTGAACCCTCATCTAAATCACCTTAAGCTTTGATAAATATGGCGGTTTTGAAGAGCTAGGCTTTTTTTGAGTTCGGTAAAAATAAGTGCGGTTGCGGTTTTCTGGTTCGGGATGAAAAATAATGAGGTCATTGCTCGTAAGAAGTATCCAGTATTATTTGATTTTATATACATTTTGCTAAGCATAAGCAGCACTCAAAATTGTATCAATTTATTTTAAGTGAGATTGCTTCTCATATGTGCATTTAAATTTAATTCCAACATAGTCTTATATCTCAAATTAAGTTTATGTAAAGGATGCTTCGTCTACATGTCCCTTTATCTTGCAACGCAACCACAAAAAAAAAACATTTTCTATTTACTTGTAAGGTTTCCGTAAGACAGTAAATACCAATTACCTCAGACGTAACGTAACGCGATCATTGAATACCCTCCAGGCATTCCTATTCGTTTATGGAAAAACTATAAATATTCTATTAAAGGCTTACTCGTAAATCGCGGCAAAGGGAAACACGTTAGGGAGAGGAAAATGTGATAAGTCACGTTGTGGTACAAAGGGACCGCCTAGTGTATGGAAACTTTTGACGTATCGATGTAATAGTTTTTTTTTGCAGTCAGTCAACATTGTCAGTCATGCAGCATACATTGTGTTTTGTAATAAATGACTTTCATATAAAAAACTCTCGATACTACGATTTAAAGAAGCTAAAAGTTGCCAAAAACTATGCAATATGCATAAAAATATTCTTATTTAAACATTTCATGCTTTTTCACTCTTCAATATAACTCAAAAATGCAAATTGAAACCTCATTGGAATAAAATCACGAGAAAAATATTCGTAAATCAAAACTCCTTTCTTGAAATATTAATAAAATAAAATTTATTTCGAATTCTAAATCTAAAATTCAATTTTGGAATATCGAACGTGCCAATCACTTTGCACAGATTCAATAACCGTTGTTGTATTGCCACAACAATATTTCATTATAGATCTAACCCAGAAATGTTTGGAACAGTCAACCACATACTGCACATCAGTAGAAACAAACTTTGTTAGAGTCTTTATGTCAACGCAGTAAGGTTGCATTTCGTATGATTTTTTTATCACTTACGTGAGGCAGACTGGACGAATGTATTCCAAGTAAATGTTTATTCATAATGTCGATCTAGATTTACTAACAAATCAATCTTGTGCTCATCAGTTTAGTCGATTGGAAACGTTAGGTTTACTTACCAGCATGTTGATTGAGATAGTAAACTGTGCAAAACTAACAAGGAAAATATATTTAAATCAAATTGCCTAAATTAAATTTTATCCTATCAAAAGTAATCAAAAACACACCTTACAAAACATTCACTGTGTATTGCACACGGTAAGGCTTAAAATTACTAAAATAGATAAAAATATCAATAATTTGGAAAAAAAAAATGAAAAAAAAACTGACATAATAAATAACTGTTACTTTAATAACTTCTGAAAATAGTCATCTCATATGCATATTGAATGCAATAATAAATTTTATACATTACGGCACATAAAATACTTGTTGACATGAGTATTATTAATGTATTACAAACCATGATTTATTTAAAGTCCTTTGTTACTGAATTGTTCCTGCAAATGTTAAATAACTGACACTTATAAGATCGCAGACTAAAAGGAAAAAGTTTAGTTCTGATTTTGTTCCAGTTTTGAAAGCGACTAATATGATCTCTCTATTGGGCATACAGAAGATTGCTTTAGGAATTTTAACAAACAAATATTAAAACTCAAACTTCAATACTATCACTGTAATACTCGAAAAAAACTCGTAAAAGAACTGAAATTTTATATACCTAACTAAATTATCACACTTCGTACCATCAACGTAGTAACATCCAACTTTTTGTACATCCGATAATCGTCCACCGATTTTCTTGATGAACCGCAAAAACTTGGTCTGAGCCTGTAGCTAAGTACATACTTAGGCTTTATACTCGAGAATGATATTTGAAGTTCAACAAGAAAAAATCTAAGATAGAGTGTTGTAAGCTTTGAGTCTACCTAATCTCATTACATCAATCTCCAAACCTTTCGATGCGATTGACACTGAATTGTGTTGTATTTAGTAACTTACCATGTTAAAAACAACAAAAACTATTAATGTAACTTATGTTTTCTGTTTGTAACTCTTTTCTCGTCAACATGGTGCTAAATATTTCAGATACATATTAAAATACCGTATTTGTTTTAAAGCCCTGGATTTTGTCTAACCCATCAATGAACACACATAAAACAATAAACACGACTTCTTAATTCAATCTAACCCTAATTCCTAAAGCAACAGTAATACCGGCGCATGATTAATGAACAGGGATCACAAACATTTGATCTATTGATTCCGCAGGACACCAGCTTGTATGATGGATCGTCGAATATACATCAATGTTTCTTATTTTCATTGTTATCTATCTAATATTTCACCGCCGGCCAACGATTATACCAGAGCGTGTAACGTGTAACGTTATAAGTGATGTTTCGTTGACTGATGTACCTAATATTTCACGGTGCCCGCCGTGTGAATACGGCTGTTTATTTATATAAAAGTATTTTTGCGAGCTTTTTTCGGAGATTTTTTGCGAGGTTGTTTAATCAATCCGATGGTGGACGAGACAGGGTTTGGGAAAGCAAAATAAGTATTAAAGTGTTGGACGGCTTGAGTTGATGGATCGGTGTTAAGGAATTTCAATCGTGTATCGGACATTATGATATGACATTTTCACGTCCTAGAAGTACCTACCTTTTAGCCTGAAAAACATTATGATATACTTTTGAATCATGCTTTATGTAGATAGAGGAGGTCTTTAATGAGAAACATACTTGGTTAATAAAATATTGTGTGCCTCATTTCACGCGCCCTTAAAATTCAGCATATTTACGGACCACGCTACTCTTCATTATTCTGACTCATAGCGACAAACAGTACCTACAGCAGCTTTCCATTTACTCCTGTATACCATTCTACCTTCACTTCTGTACTACAATTAGAGTAACATAGCTTGACCCTGAATACTAACGCATTGCTATATTTCCCAGGTCTCACAGCGCAGTCAGAAAGTAAGCTCCAGACTCCGAACTAAGCATGAACTCGTAGATTTTCAACCATCTACACTTACTTTACTTCACACCAAACATTCTGACCCCATTATTTAGTAGATTATATTTCACTGTCACACATTTTGATTGTAGTTTTCAATTACAAACAGACAGTAGAACACATTACCCCAAATTACAGTTTCTAATAATAATTTACTTGCAAATCGATGGTAATTACTCAGAATGTTTGTGGTATTGTTATTTTGTCAGGACTTGTATTGTTATTTTAATTACACAGTTCGCTGTGTCTCAATTTTTGTGAAAGGCAATACAAGGCATCGATTTGTAAGTCAGTAAGAATGGTTTAGTAAACAGTTTTATTAGATGTTTTGAATAAATTTTTACATAAAGTTCTATATCATAACTATTACAATTTATCAGCGTCATTTATGTGTACGGCTTAACATTATGCGCATATTTTGAGTTTATCTGACTAAATTCAGATAGCGTACCTGAAATGTGTGCGAAATTAAAGCCGTAAATTGTCAAACATAAATGGCACTCATAAAGTTATAACCAATAAGCCCATTTAAAATCAATTTGTGTTGTACCGAGTTTGTATAATCGCACAAATTGATATTTTCAATTGTTTCTAGAAAGCATTGTTCATCCTTTTTGGACTTTTACCCCTTAAATCCATTGATTGAAGCATGGCGTAGATTACCAAGGATATGGCGATGCAATCCATTTTAAACTTTATACCTATAGTAATGATAGTCATTTTGGTGAAATAAATATTGTGATTTGTATTAGCGGTAGTGTTTCACAGCTCAACGAACGCGATATGCAAATGAGTGAAATGCAAATGGTAAGTATGTATTTAATTACTCCAGTATTCCAATCAGGGTAATGTTTTTGGAAACAATGTGATAGCGAGGGTGAATTGTTTATCTGAATAAATTACAGGATTACTGTTGTCTGTTAGTTAAATTATGTTTTTAGTAGGTATAAATAGGCCTACTGCCAAACAAGCTACAGGCCTATACATTTATTCCTATATTATCGCGTAAAATTCGACGTTATCTACTCCCTTTTTTAAATTAATCACACAGATTTATCAAAAGAAAAGTTCAAACCGGTATTGAATTCTGAAAAATCTTAACACTCTTAACTTGAAAATTTTTTTTACCTTTCCAAATTTGTAATATCAAGCTTTTCGCTTCATTCTTAAGTTCAAGAAGTTTGTAAGTACAATTTCAAGTACCGTTCTCGAATTCAGCCGTGGACAAATTAAACTTGGCAAGTTCCATTGAATTATATTGTCTGGAAACGGTCGGCCATTTCCTAAGATGATGACTGAATTTCCTCTAATTTTATGACTGGAACTGATGGTCAAATTAAATTAACTCTTCGTACAAACGTCTTCCTAACAGTCCTTTGATTTTGAATTGAACAAAACAAAACGGAATCGTAAATCAAAAGGCCATGTTATTCACGTAATTCAATTCCGGGGTACAATGTTTTTCATTTTTAATAAAACTCCAGTGTCCCAGCATCAAGACTTGTATCATATAAATTGGGAAAAGTTGTGAAGTTGGCGTTGAAACAGAGTTTAAAACACAACGATCCGGTATCTGAGGCAATTTCGCAGTTATTCAGAACTTCGCTATTTGTAACGACGGAAATTACACAACGGGCTTTGTTGTCGAAAAAATATGAAATAAAGTACTTTCCACATCTTCATTAAAACCTCTGGGCATGAGCGTTGACGAAAATGAAATACATACCCAGCAGTTTATTAAGTATTTTCTTTTCTTCACACGATGCGTAAGAAAATAACGTAATCCCGGGAACTTTATGAAATATTCACACTTTTCTTTGGAGTTTGTTGAAGCGGTCGCCGCGTTTATTCCGTCTTTTGTTTAAAATATTTTTAAAACTCTTTCATACTTGCGCAACAATTCAAGCTTTAAATACGGGTAAGAACCTTGCTTCATAATAGGTAAGGTTTTAACAGGCGGTTTTGTGAACCTTACTAACTGTTTCGTGTATTTCTGCAAAACAATATACATTAAATTTTAAATATAATTGAACTTACCTACTTATAAAGAGTATATAGCTACTCAGAGTACATTATTATTTCAGTGGCTACTTAATAGCTTCAGAAATTGACACTAAAGTGACAATGAAGATTCAAACTCAGCCGTCAAGAAATATCGCCTATATTAAAGCTTTCATAAAACAATGGACGGTGTATAAAAGCGATGACATTTTAGATTAGGCTGACAACGCTTTGTGATGGACTAAATCAATACTAGTAGGTATCTTTTAAATGTAGTATATCTAATGACCAAATATTACATTGTTTTTTTAAGGCCCCTGTTCCCTTAAGCTACATTTATAGCTAAAAAAAATATTATTGTGACTTTATTACTTCAAATGTCTAACATAATAAAAGATACAATTATTTTAATTAAACCCAAAACCTTTGAATGTTTGTCAAAATCTTTGAGCGAAACATAGTGAGTAAATATTTTCGTAACCGAATTCTTTTAACAAAAATAACATAGCTATCTTCAACTAGATATTCAATTTACAAACGAAGACAAATTACGCTGCTCTTGACCTTTACAAAGGACATTACGGCAAAACGCAATTTACGCGTCTTTGTAGGTAGAGACGCCAGTTATGACGTACATTCCTCGTCTCCCATGACATAATAATAATGTTTATCTTCAATTACATTACTCTGACAAACTTTCATAAAACGTGGGAAAGTTCGCAAGCATGTGAGAGGAAATCATATTGATTCGAACTAATATCATGTGATCGACACCGCTCGCTAAATACGACAGCTGCTAAACTAGTATTTATGTGCCTTGTCTGTTTATGTGTTCGTCCTATAATAATAAATTTTCAGTATTGGAGATCCTTGAACACTGAATCTCAACTGGTTTTCTTCTAAATATCTATCTGTCTCTACGTTTCTCTTTATAATAACAAAGAAAGCATGAACCTTATGTGATTTAAAAGAGGTGACCTTTTAGTGGTCGACCATAAGTCACTTGAAAGGTAAATGATGACTCACCGTCTCATTGATACGATATCATCATAGTGTGTGATCAGCATCGCTAGCAATAGCACGAATGCCAAAACCTTTGCTAACATCGAATTTTCTACACTCGTAGAAAACTCAAACATTAGTTTGTAGACAAAGTAACTTGAGGGCGAAATGGCAACTATGTGCACTGGGATACGCTTAGAAAATGTCAACGAGAGAGTAGGGATTAAGCTTTTAGTCCAATGTCCAGTGTTTACGATGTTGCAACGTGTGATTAGCAGTGCATTCAAAGGCTTAAGGCAAACATGTGAGGATTAAACCTGCAATTTGCTACAAATGTACCTAGCTTTGAAGAATTTATGCTTATACACACAAAATAGTTACTTTGTGTTTGATTTCGGATTAGAAAGTACACAAATATAAATGCAAATGGAAAATCGTAAAGGAGCTGGTAAAGTAAATATGTTTGATCTCGTTTTTGCGTTATTTCAATATTAAACCTAATGATTTTAAACCAAATGTTTGTATCTGATAGGAAAAAGGTATAAAAAATAAGTATTTAATATTCTACTTGAGCCTGAACTGTTTTTACCTGTAATTAAACTATCCTTGTTACTTCATTATTAAACTACATTTCCCAACATATTATTATAACATTTCAGTTAACCCCACGCTTAACTCCCACGTAACCAAAATATACACCATAAAATCTCCCTCCCACATTTCTAGTCGAATCCGAAACAAAAGTTGAAAAAACCCCTTCCTGAATAAATTCACAGTCATGAGATGATAATACCGCAATCGTACAATTCCAATTACATAGCCATTGATTTTCTGTTACTTTGTTCCATGAATCAGGCCATAGCAATTACAAAGGCCTCGCAGTGAGCCAGTATTTTATTTTCATCTTCGTTACTTTGTGTCAATTAAATATTTATTGTTTCGATCCCGTCGTCATCGTGATAATGCATATTTCGTTAAAGTGAGATTGGTCTGTTAATATTTTATTTTGTGGTGTATTAAGGTTTTGATTTAACGCACCTGGCCAGTATTTATGGCATCCGAGACTGATTAAAAATATTCTTGAGTTAAATTGCAACTTTAAAGAATTTTCCCGCAATGCTATTAATTTGAGATTACAGTTTTATTTTTCATTTCTCGAATGAAGATACATCTATATTATATATATACATTTATTTTTCTTAGCCTACATAGATTCCACAGCTGCTCAACGGCCTCCCCTACCATCTTCTAAAATATAATTTTGCAAGATCTTAATTTCCAAAAACGATTAATATAAAAATGATGAGCACCTAAGCACGCTAAATTACTGTTAAAGCATCATCATCTGGCGACTGGCTATGTAAGCAGTCAGGCCCTATCGCAAAGGCTCTTCATATCAAGTGTCCACTCCGACTGCGTACATAACCCCTCATGTACACCAAACTGTGACATTGATACCACCTTTATTATCAGGTGATAAGGTTGAAATTCCAACTGACTTACCCCTGACTGGACTAAGTCTTATTCTGGGGAAATGTTAGAGTATAATTATGGGTGTTATGTTCCTTATCGAACTTCAAAAACTTTGTGATAATTCTGCGATAATGTATTTTGAACCCTAGAAATGATTATGGATAAAATAGAACAAGAATATCAAGGCAAGAATTTCAAATGAAAAATTTCCTAGGTATCTTATTTCTCGATACTTGGTTCATAGTAAAAGGTTTAATATTAATACTCTGAGAAGTATCCTGAAACCAACTGAGTTAATGACTGCGATATTTAACGACTTTTTCTTTTTATAGTTCTTACTTTGAAGATTTATAACTAAAGTTCTTCAGTATTATCTTGTGAATGTTTTTCTTTTCATTTCCTTCATATTTATTCAGCTTTTGAAGTTTATACATACAGTAGCTATATAATACGAAAGCAGATTATTTTTATTAATTAAAAAATAACAAAACCATATTAACAAACTCAGCGTCGGGTACAGTTTCAAAGTAACTCGCTCGCGGTTTATTTTTGTTTAAACTTTTACTTGTAAAACAGTGTAATCAAAGTTTTAATTAAACACATCTTAGGAAAGTATATTAAAACTGAGTCATAATATAAAAGTTCAGCTACCTTTTTATGGTATTTTTATTGATTTATATAACGATTGTATTATATATATTTCAAGCTCCAATTTAGATTCTAATTAGTTTAGATTCTACGTATCTGACTACCATATTAGGTACTCGAAGTTTTGAACTCATATGTAACTTTTGTTTCAAGAACTCTACTTTAAAAGCCTATCTATGACATCACGTACAGATTTAACAATAAGTTCATACATTTTTATCAAAATATTTTCTAAATTCATTTCAAATATTTGACTATTTTAACGTAAAGAAAAGATCCAAATCATGTCTTTACTCTTCTTGGTTAGATGTGTGATCTTTGGTCAGAAAGATCACAATAAATAACCAAGAAAAATTCTTAAAACCGAGGCATCGATATGTACAATGATTCCTTTAGTTTGACAAAAGAAAAGCATTGAAATTCGTACCGACTGGGTCACGTCCGAATGTCTTAGGTTTGAAGAACATACATAGTCTTGAGTCCCAAGATTGCTAGTATCCTTTATCTTAATACTAACAAATGTATGAGCGACCTATCTAAATGGTTTCCACTAAATGTCTTTTATCTAAACGATTTTTCTTTGCACTTATAATATAAATGTTTCTGTATTGTAAGTATGTTTATGATAGAACAGTGGATAAAAAAATGCAGATGGACGTACATAAAATGAAACAGTTACGTATGAAGTTCAAGAATGATTTAAAATATTTACTTATTTTATTTTATTTTATTTTATTTTTTATTTTATTCAATAGGTACAGATACAGATTACAGATTAACATAGTACAAAAAAGATCTTAACTGCTAACTGTAAGTAAACCTGAAATCCAGTTACAACTGTACACAACATTTAAATTATACACTTAATTTGTTACCGAGACTAAGATTCAATGAAAGTGGTTTAAAGTTAGATAATGCAGGAAAAAAAAATACATATATAAAACAAGCAAACTAAAAAGAAAACACAACTTTAACAATTTGGTAGGTCTCTAGATTTGTTTGAAATGGCACAAGAAAAATTTGAATGCATTAAATGTATCATGGAAAATATCCGTTTGCGAGCAAATGGCATTATAGTTTTTACACATTCTGTACACTGGGTTATTCTGAGATACGTTGTTGTTGCTTGTGGGGATATCAAATAATTGTGGGATGCGCACAGATCGCGTTGGTGTCTTGAGGTATATTTTTTCAAGGAGATAGCTGTCAATAGAACCATTTACTATTTTATGTAGGGTGCACAAGTCGCCAATCCATCTTCTACTTTCTAACGTTGCCAAAGAAAACTTGCGAAGTCTATCAGCATACTCTGGTATTTTACGCCGTAAACCACACCTTGAGCAGAGAGCTCTAACGAACCGCCTCTGTACTGCCTCTATGCGATCTGTGTGTGTTTTGTACATCGGTGTCCATATGGGCGAACAGTATTCTAAAATACTTCTTACCAGACCTGAGTACAAAACTATCATGGAGCTCGTGTGCTTAAAAGGTTTTGCAGTACGAAGTATAAACGATAGCATGCGGTGAGCTTTACTACATATGTGATCATAGTGTGATCTAAAAGATAATGAGGAATCTAGGATTACTCCTAAGTCTCGAACTTCTGTAACTCTTTCAATAATAGTGTTGTGAATGTAGTAATTGTGATTCAATGCATGTTTTTTCTTTTTTGTGAATGTAATGACCTGACATTTTTTTATATTTAATGACATGTAATTTCGATCACACCAGTTTACGATGGTATCAATATCTGTCTGGAGAAGTTCACAGTCCATATGACTGTTTATTTGTTTAAATATTTTTATGTCGTCAGCATAAGCCAAGCATTCACATTTAATGCTGTTTAATAAATCATTAACGAATATTAAGAATAAGAGCGGCCCTAAATTAGAACCTTGGGGTACGCCAGATGTTGCCAAGTATGGAACGGAGTCATAATTACTAAGAGTGACCAACTGGGAACGATTTAATAAATAAGACGTGAGCCATCTGTGCAAATTTCCATGTATGCCTACGCTGTGAGCTTTTGCAAGTAGAGTCAAATGGTCAACGCGGTCAAACTTCGTAAGAATAACTCCGTATTTCAGAACGTCATGAGTTTATGTGCCTAACTAAATCTTATATATAAAAATGAATCGCTAAATGTGTTGGTGCATAACTTAATAACGCCTAGACCGATTTCGCTTATTCTTTTTTGTTGTGTTAGTTATAAACAGGAGAAGGTTCTTATGAAAGAAAAAAATTGGATAATTGCGCAGAAAAAAATAATAATGAAGTAATCATCAATGAAATTCAATAAATAAACCTTTGTAACCTGAATAACATAAAGCCACCGGGAACGGGACCTTAGTAATCATGCGGGTAAAACCGCAGCGCTAGTAATATATAAATTCATCAAGAATAAAACAAGAATATGCAATAAACTTACTCTTTCTGGAAAGTCATGTCAAATCATTTTGTTTGTTAGTCTCGCCTGCTTTCAATAACAAACAATTTCTGGGAAATGTTGTTTTCAGGGAATTCTGTAACGAGTTATTGAGCAATAACAACAACAGTATTTGTTGAATAAAAATCAAGCAAATATTTCATCAGAAAATCGAACTGTGATTGTTTCAAATTGAGGTTTTGTAGGATACAGTGATTTATTTTGAAAACCAGAATTGTAATAATTTATATAGTAAACAGAATATTCATGTGTTTAAAATGTTATTTTTTTATTGTCTGTTTTCAATACTTGTTGATTACATGACTGTTACAATAAACCAGTGATGATAAGTTGTTGCAAGGCAAAATCGCTTTATCTAACATAGAACTAACAACGATTAATTGATCAAATTTCTTCACTTGCGGTATAGTGGTTTCAGCTTTATTAAATTCGTTTGGTCTTCGAACAATTTTCTTAAAAGGTATATTCTTATTCAGACAATAGAACGACCATTTTATACAACAGTCACAAAGATAACGGTAATAGCTATTTTTGTATTTCCTAAAGATTGTTCAGAGTCAGACTAAAAGAAAGCAATTGTTAAGACAATTTTCTTTTCTTTTCTAAATTGCTCGATTACCATACATTTTTGTAGTTGAATCAAATTTTAAATTATGTTATGAATTTCAGTATAACATAGACATTAAATAAAAACGTATCTAATAAATTAACTTAGATACACGTTTTAAACAATATTCTAGTTACATTTTATAAAATTATACGAGTATCAAGCAAAGTGCTTAAAATATTCTTAAACATTTTATACAAAACATTCGAAAAAACAGTACATAATGTATTTACCTTCTTATATTATTCATAAGCTCTAAGAGTATATTTAAACAAAAGCTATCGTAATATCACCGAACAAGTTCAATAACCAACCACCTGACTTATGATTTATAGATTCCTTAATACCCGAATGTTCTCACAAGCGGTACACACGATGTCATAAATCAAACGAAATCTTCAAACACTGAGTACGGTACAAAGAAATGGGAAACAAATAAGCATATTGTTGAGATCAAAGCTATAAAAGAGTTTGTTTTAAAGTGAACAGTGGGGGGTAATTTTCCAAAGATGCCGACAATCGTCGCCTTGTGTTGCACTGACTCCGACATTTTGCGACTTTTCAAACTTGCTCTTTATCATTCCCTGGTGGTCGTAGGGAGCTGTATTCTGAAACATTTGCATTATGTTTAAGTTATAAGTAGCCTCTTTTTAAGCTGATCACTTTGCGAAAGCCACTGTTTTCCGATTTTGGGAATTGTTGTTGAGTATTTTGGTTCAATAACTATGACAAAAAAGCGTACATTTTTTACCAAGTTCAGAGCCATAATGATCGACAAATATCGACACAAAAAGAACTTTAAATTGCCTTCGTTGTTCACGTTTTGTAAATTTCCTTAAAACAAGCGAAACCCATTAATCATTTGCTTGGAATATCTGAAAAATGTTAAAAAACCAATTGATTTTCCCTATCAACCCAACTCGTTTTCGGCTCATTAATACTGTTCAAATGACCGTGAAATTCATTGCTCAGTACTTTTCAACCATAAAGGATAAATTGGTGGACGGTCAAAGCGTAAACTGGACAGGCGTGAAGGAGAATGGGGTGGCGCAAGTTTCTGCACTGAGTTGATAAATACTCCTAGTTCATGAACTTTCTTCCATTCGTCTTTTGGAATGGACTTCTCACAGTAATTGTCGACTAATTATCTGCATCGGGACTCTGATATTGCATTCATTTTTTAAAACGACCCGACGAAAAAGGAAACATAGTGGTTTTATACATGTATAGGTTTGACGTGTTGGTCTGTCTGTTTATCTATCTGTGGCATCATAACTTCGAAACAACGGACTGATTGTGATGCGGTTTTTGAGTTTGTAGCTATTATTTGTGCAGATCTGTTTGTTTAGAAATGATTAGCACAAATTCTTAAATTTAATTTTGGTTTTTTAAACTTTTAATATCTTAAAGTTCGCCTTAGTTTAATGCTTGCAAGTTGGCAAGGCATCGGTTAATGCGAGGTGTCGCGGCGGTAGATTTACGAGCTACTTTCCTGAACCCATAGTTTCTTATCAGACGGGAAGCGATGTAGATTTATTGATAGCGAAACTTGCAAGTTTTGTGTTTACAATGGCATAAATTTCCGAGCGTTGTGTTTATAATTAATCATTGTCATTCCAACTATATTTACAAATTTTATGATTTATAATGATGTCGTTTTAATTGAATTATTATAATGCTTTCAACCTTTAAAATTTGATATGTTTGAAACAAAGCAAGAATTGATGTCTATGTATATTTACTTACAGCAAAGTCTTATTTCCATTATATTATAAAGACAAAACAATATTTTATCTAAAATCATGTGAAATATAAACTCTTGTCAGTATTTTATAACATACGATGTAAAGTGCAATCCCTGGGAACGGTTTCACCATATCTTTGGAGATAAACCCAAAGTGGTCAGGGATGGTCAGATATGAAGTTATTGTTTAAGATAAACATAATAACGATATAGGAGAGTTGCTCTTTATAATATTTTAAAATAAAATATCCAGGGTTTAGTTTACATTGGAAGAATATGTGGATCTTAACTACTTTATTTCTGACCTTATAAAACTGAGTTTGCTTTAGATTAAATAATGTTAGAAAAATTGGAGTATTTATAGTGATAGGTTAGACAGGCAGTCACGCCATGTAAAACACGGTATTCCCCTGAATCCGGTAAGACTGATAGCCGATCCCAACATAGCTTAGGAAAAGTCTACGCAGATGATGATTGAGTATTTATAGTGATAAATACTAACGTAAAATTCGCTTGCTATATTATTTCATCCTATCTATTATAGAAATGTATATATATAATTTGAATGTGCACGTTTTTCTAAAATTAAATATTCCCTCAAATATTTATTCCATTAATTTCTTCCCACAGATGCAAGAGCCTTTCTTAACTAAAGGCTTCAAAACAGAACGAGTACAACCTCGCTTTCCTCAGCCATAACGGACCTTGTTTGTATATTTCTTTGGCCTGTCTCCACAAGAAATGACTGAATTTACCACGATTTTATTCAAATAGACTTTCAGTCAACCTTTTTATTCAAAATTATTCAGCTGTCTTAGTTTTATATCAAACAAATCTAAAGGTTTAAAGGTTCAGCTGTTTTCATGAAGTTTTTACATTGTAACTGTTTCAGTTGATGCAATTTCTGTCCGATTTGTCTTTATAATATACTTTAAAAAAACTGTATTGTTCACAATGTATTTAAAGCGTGTATTGTTAATAATCTATTGGCTTAAGAAACCCTAGAAGTTTATGTGATGTGAAAATTTGTTGTTCTGTTTTTCTTTAGACAATACATATATACTATTTTAAGCTGCCATAAAACTGTTTCAAAGTAATTATATTTTTTATCTGACAATACATAGGTAGATTTTAAGACTACTACAAAAAAGTTAAAACCTTTTTAAAACCAATAAATGTATTGCTTTACCAATAATCCATTTAAAAAGCTAGCTCCTCGATATTTCCATTACGATCACGACAAAATATAGTAAAATTCCAGCAAATATCCTAGACATACCGGTTCTGACGAGGATCAAGGCCTTGTGGGGCTCCGATCTATTTATATAATGTCCCAACAATATTTACGAAAGCGGAAAATGCCAGAAAATAGCTGAAGGATAAAGTGACATGTACTTTTAGATTGTTGAAGTAATGTATTGGAACTGGTCGGCTTGAGAGCTTATCCGGTAGCCTAAGTAGTCTCTGACAAATTGAGTGTTTGTTCAGCATCACTTAAGTAGGTATGTTTCGTGTGAGAGACATTGTTACAATACATTGTTTAGATTACTTGTTTTTTGTAGAGCCTTTTTCAAAGATCATTCTCCTCATGACTCGTAGTCATTTGCTTATTTTTTTGTCATTGATGTGCTTTAAAATAAGCAACACGAAAATACGAAAAAGATTTTATATAGTATATATTTGTGAGGGCCCAAACAAATTATATTTGAAATAAAATATAAAAAATAAATTTATTATTAAAATTTTCAATCAAAATGCTACCAAATGTAATAACACGAAATACTGTCTACATAAGATTTTCCTTGACTAAATTCCCAAATTATGTAACGAATTTAATAATAATAATAATAATAATAATCTTTTTATTCAGATAACTAGGATCCAGTGTGTTAGTAATTACAACAATAACTTATGAAAATAACGTTAGTAAACGGACATATATTGGTGACATTAATGTATCACCATTCTCACCATCTTTTTTAAAATTGGAGCGGTAACATCCTCCACAATTATTTTGAGGATGCCGTTACCAGTACCTCGTAATCTGCTCAATAAAGATACCGTTTTTTTGCGAATCACTGCTTGAAAGCTATCGGTTCGATTTAACACAAACATTTCTGAGGCACTACAAAAACGTGGCCTACGCAACAGCATCCTAAAAATATTATTATACTGGATGCGCAGAGCGTCCATCGCTCTTTTGGCATAAGTGACCCACAGGTTTCCCGTGTAGAAACTTTGGCAATATGCCTTAAAAA
Source organism: Autographa gamma (assembly GCA_905146925.1). Lineage (NCBI taxonomy): Eukaryota > Metazoa > Arthropoda > Insecta > Lepidoptera > Noctuidae > Autographa > Autographa gamma. The sequence goes on from LR989858.1 coordinate 9,392,566, forward strand.
GGGTGATCTTAACGTCTTCACTACATCGGGAGAACCTGCGTGCCAGCATATTACCTCGGACCGACAAAGCCCTGCGCTCCCTTTCAATGTCTTCATTGTCTTTAAGGTCAGTGGTGAGGAAATGCCCAAGGTACTTGAAAGAATCAACCTTATCTAGTGTCAAGCCGTTTAACTTAATGGCAGGTATATTTTCAGGGTATTTACCACCGGCCTTAAAGACCATGTATTTACATTTCGTGACATTATATATCAAACCATGTCTGGCCGCATAATCCTCACAGTGCCTCAGTAACTCTCCTATCGACCGTGCAGTAGGGCCCAGCAGCACCATATCGTCTGCATAGCTGATGTTATTTACACTAACACCACCCACCCTGCACCCGACACGCGTACTGCTTAGCTCCACTAGTAAGTCATTTACATACAGGTTGAAGAGCCGCGGGGACGTCAACCCCCCCTGTCTCACACCGCACTCCAACCTGTATGCGTCCGATAGAGTACTGTACCACTTCACCTGGTTTATTTGGTTAGCATACCAGTACTTCAGGATGTCTATCACTTCCGTCGGCACGTTCCTGTCCCTTAATTTTCTCCAAAGCATATCGTATGATACAAGGTCAAATGCTTTGGAGAGGTCAAGGAAACAGGCGTAAACCGGCGTTTTCCTATCTGAGTAGTATTGAACAGTGTACTTAAGACTGAGGATGGCACTCTCTGTTGACAATCCGCGTTTGAAACCGAATTGCGAATCGTGCAGGGTAATACAACTCTCCAAGTAAGTATCAAGTACACTGTCCAGCACCTTTGCCGCTGTGGTCGCCAGGGATATAGGTCGGTAATTCCCCCTATCCGAGATGTCTCCAGTCCTGTTCTTAATAATAGGTACTACAATTGTTTTCATCATATCAGTTGGTAAATATGAATGCCTAATGCATAATGTATAAAACATGGCCAGTACCCTCGACAGGTGCAACCCCGCAAACTTGAAATGTTCAATACTGAGGCCATCGTGTCCAGGAGATTTGCCTCTGCTCATGTGTACTATGGTCTCTTTGACTGTTTTGGCAGAAAAATATATTTGTGACACCTCTCCCCGACACGCGGACTCTTTCGCGGTCATGGCCACGGAAATGCCTAGTGGCGACTTAACTCTAAAGTGTTCCATGAACATGTTCGCTATATCCCTGGGGTTGCTTTTTCCTTCTACACTCACAGGGAGACTAGGCCTCGCCCCCAACTTCCCTGTTTGCCTCCAGAAATTAGCAAAATTTTTTGAAGCTCTTTCTTGAGTTATTTTATCCATTTTAATTTGCATTTGATTGTCCTGGCACCATTTGAGACGACTCTTAAAAATCTTACGAGACTCTCGCATTCTTTCATAGACGATACCAGAACTCGGTTTATTATAGAACAGCCAATTTTGGAAACGAAGCTTTGCCTCTCTGTGAGCGTCCTTAACGTGTTTGTTCCACCCGCACAATCTCTTACATTTTACAACGCTATCACTGCCCCACACACACGACTGCGTAGCAGCGTCAGTCAAACTATCAATGATTCTGCAATATAACTTGTCCAAAACATGCCTATGTTCGACCCGGTTACATAAACCGAAACTGCAATTCGAGAACTCCATTGGAAAATCTATTTCACGTAATTTGTCGTTACAAATGTTACGATACTTATTTATTTGCGTTTCGTTTCTCACACCCCAGATAACTTGATTCCGCGTTTTGTTTTCCAATTGCAGCTTCTGCTTAATCGCACCCAAATCACAAGTCATATAGAGTGGTAAGTGATCCGAAACGTAGACATCCTCATGTACACCCATATTGACAATCGTTTGCCAAGCAGATAGGGAGACCACACAGTGGTCCAACCATCTTCTACACCCATGAGCTTCACTAACAAATGTATGACAATCACTATTCACTCCCATCTTTACAACATCTGCACATATCCAATCTTGATCATTACAAAAATTAATTAATTCGTTATAAAATAATTCGTGAGGGTGAGCATTAAAGTCACCCAACATAAAAATACTTTCTACCTCCGTACCCGCTACAATAGCACTAATTTCCCCCAATATTTCTGTAAAAATGGGTAAGTTTTCGCTTGTATTGGTAGGCATATAAATCGAGAAAACAATAATAGATCGACTTGCTGTACTAGCTCTGATAGCACATAAGCGACAACTTTCACAATTTATAACAGAAACTGATTCAAAAATGCCCTTCCTCCAGAGAATGGCCACTCCCCCGTATGGTCTCCCGACCAGTATGCCCGCTGAAGTATCAACAGCGGACTTACCTGTGTATTCAAACTTATCGCTAATAGACCCAAGGTATGAGACGTCATGGGGAAGCAGCCATGTCTCCTGTAAAGCCACCAAGTCAGACGTTTCACAAAGCAGTCGTACATTATCAACAGATCGCTTTATCGACTTACAATTAAAAGTAGTAAATTTGCTATATTTATTAGTACCCATATTTATGTAATTATAACGTTCGGACTTGACGTCTTCTGACCAGGCACAGTACGCATAAACCGTCTAAAAGTTATACCATCAGGCCAAAAACTGTCATTCATAAATATATCTAACTTAACTTTTGGTACAAATATTTTAAAAGCGTTATAGCTCTTATTTAATTTCATATTTATTCTTTTAAGAGCAACAGTTAACTGCGTTTTATTTTTAATATAGCTTATAATATCTTCTTCACTGGTATTCGTATTTACGTTCGAAATATACAGCGGTATTTCAATATTTGCCGCCCGAAATTTAACGTCAGGTGTAGTTAACGCACAACCTTTTTGCCCCAGTAGCTTATACCGTTGTTTATACGCTTTACCACGCACCAACGTCCACTCTGAGTCACAGTTTGATACCACTGGTTTACACGTTTGGCTCGAAGCGAGTTCGCCAACACGGCCGCGGCCCGCCGCCTGCGCCGCTGAATATAATTCATTCGAGTTAGCCGTAGACACGCTCACTTTTACCTCAGCCGGTCGCAGTACGCTGGTAGGGGACTCTTTCGATGCGCGCTCGCAGGTATTCAGTTGACAAACTGGTTTGTTCGAGACCGCGGTGTCACCAGAGGCCTCCACGCGCAGCAATTGTTGCCCTGTCTCGCTCGCACTTACACTGTCGCTCGAGTTGCATCTCCTTATACTATTGGTGTCCGAAACCGCAGTAATCGCTCTTGCCTCCACGTGCCTTGCTTTATCTGTCTCATAATTATGTTCGCTAATGAAAGAGTTAAAACTATCCTCACTGTTATGTTTTACTGAGGAGTGACGAATCAATGCGGGACGTTCGTTGACCTCGCAATCAGCTGGCCGTTGCACAGATGTTTTTATAGGCACATAATTCAATCCAATGGGTCCACTATCGAAAAGGCTGTTTTGTAAACAGGCCCCTCTTTTTCTGTTGATATTCAAATTTCCATTTAATTCTAATATTGATGCATGTTTCATATTTTCTACCTCCATTTTAAGTGCATCAAAATTCTCTTTATTAACTGTTTTCTCTTCTAACGCACTAACCTTGGTTTGTAGTCTCATGATATCTTTTAAAAGTCTGGTCACATCCACATGATCAAAAGATACCGGCGGAAGCTTGTCTAATTCCTTTGCAACGAAAATTGGGAATAACTCAGCATCGGTACTTTTCATTAAACATATGATGTCGTCCAGGTCTCGGGATAATTTTTTCTTCCCTTCCTTTCGACGTTTTGGCATCTTCTTTGCCCCGGGTAACGAGTCACATAATAAATTCTTCGCCATCACAATATCTTTCTCTGAGAAAGATGAAGAGCATAGATGGTGAATGCTCTCTTCATCCATATAGTCCAACACATGATACACAAATGCTAAAACTTCGTTTATAACTATATTGCAGTTCGTACATTTCACAACTTTCGAGGTCATTGTCCCCGCTCTGAGTCACCGTTTAAAGAAACACGGCACACGTCCGCACTTTGTCGCGCGCGCACGAGACTGATTAATCATAATAGATATATTAATCATTATTATAGATATATTAATCACAATTAAATATATTAATCATAATAGCTCATCAAAATCTATTATCAAAAATGGCGTCTCTCCAAGTATCTATTGTCTAAAGTAATTACGCCAACAAGTGGAGAGAACAAAAGAGATTGACGGATTTGATTGTAAGTGTTCAGCGCCGATAATTAAATTCCTGTTGTTAATGTTGTTTAGTAATAGGTTCGGAAATTATTGTTTTAATGGCAATGTAGGATATATGTATATATTCAGCTTATACAATTACTATATGCGTGCAAATGTCGAAAAAGTAACATGGTGGATTACCATTCATATGTGACGCAAACTTATTTATTCTTATTGGTTTCTTAGTTTTTACGCGAATGTTAGACATTCTAATGAATCTAATTTTTACGGATTTTTTTCGCGGTTTATATTTAGGTTTTAAGTCCCGACGTTTCGACACCTTTTCAGGTATCATGGTCACGGGCAGACTTATTTTTCTTTCTATATTTATTTAACAGTAGTAAGTAGTAGTAGTAAACAAGTATGTAAACGAAAAGTAAGAAGTAGTCTCTGCTTACCCCTACGGGAAAGAGGCGTGATTATATGTATGGATGTACATTGCTCGAAGTATATAATCAGCAAAACGTTCTCGAATATATATTTCATTTATACATTTGAGGTAAATAATGTTCACAGTTATATTAAGTGTATCCAAAAATATGTACCACTTAGCTCATACTACAAAGTGTATTGTCAAATTTTGTTCCATGTATAAGTTGTTTCACTTAGAAATAAGAAATGACAAGTGTTTTCACGTTTCATTAAGAAAAGTGGATGTTGATCCCAGTTGATCTTGGCAAAGAATTCGCGAGCCTTAAGTGGTCGGAAATGGGTCCAATTTAAGAGACAAAGTTTATTCATTTCATAAATACGTATTATTTATTTTGTTATTTATTTATTTGTATTTACATATTTATTTTTTACACAACAATTTCCTACAAAACCTGTTTAGTGGTTTTCCATGTTTTAATAGGTAGATAGTGGTATTTACTTATATACATGATAATTACTACATAAAATAGACGTTGCCTTTATAATACGTGTAAAGCCAAATAGGATTAAGAATATCAAATATAATACTTTAACATTATCGGTATCTATAATAAATCTACGTAAACCGATTATCCCTCTGTATTGGATTATCCGAAACTCCATTTTTCTTTATACCTTTCTTCACCTATAATCATACACAATCTCCAGCCAGCTGCATGCTTTTATGAAAACATTTTAATATCGATACCTACATAAAGTAGAAATCGGAATACAGTTTTCTTGAAGGTATATCGAACACTCTACCTCAAAATTTAAGGGTAAACAAAATACATAAAATTTTCCAAACAGCGATCATTTAGCGCGATTAATTTACATTATCCTTTTATTTAACGCGTTCTTTAAGTGTATCGCTTCGCCTTATCTCATTAAGAGGTTTTAGCATCTTAAGCGCTCACAATAAACTCGGTTGTAAGAAAATTTTCATTACAAATAGGGCTTCTTGAACAAATGGCTTGGACAAATGTTCTCGCTTCGTTCACACTGTATATCCGCTGCTAAGATTGCGGCTCCACAATTTACAATTTGAATCTCATTTAGAACTCACGGAATAAAATTTACACTTTCTTTTGTTTTTATTACCTTTTATGCAATATCTTACATGCCTTCGCCTATATTCAATATTTTACGACATTTAGACGACAGTGTCAGAGAGCAAAAGATGTTGCATCAAATGGACACCAAATACAGCCACCAAGAAAAGCGATATTTACAAAAGAATCAAATAAATGTACCAAACTATTCATAGCTGTACAGTAAAAATATTCTACTAAATAAGAAGAGAAAAAGATATATCGGTATCTTTTTCCGCTTTATCGCACACTGTTACGATGTTCACTACTAAATCTTTTTCCTATTCACGTACAACGATATTCCCACTACAATACATCGGTAGCCGAACTCAAAAACGCTTTCAAATGTCAGGAGCAAAAAAAGGTACAAATTACTCCACACCAAAAAGAAAACCTGTTCGTACGGTAGACCGCACGCCAATGGTTACAATGAATTACGATAATCGACCTTACTGTGGTGATAACCGATATAAGGACAATTGGTTCAGTAACAGCCAATTTATAATATATTCTTAGATATTTTTCCCTATCTATAGTTCTAGGAAGAACTAGGACTTTGTATGGTGCTTAAGTCAAATTTCTCTCCAGTAGCAAAAACTATCTTTGGATATTTCATTGAAATTGGACGTTGGACAACACTGACTATTGTAATCTATTATTATACTAGAAATCTAGACAACACATTGATGGTTTTGATATGTGTTTAGGCTTCAGGGACTGACATAACTTGAGCTAAGCATCACCTTCATAAGATAGAGCGTAGCACCAGCCCCTTCGGACGTACACCTACAAAAGTTTTGAAATAAAAAGTGTAAATTTCTGTGTGGTACTGTAACTATTATGTGGTTGACTGTACGTTTTGTGCGAACTCCTACCGTACGGTAAATTATAACGCGGTGGTTATCGCCTCACAAAAGCCTCTCCGCATTGTTCCACTTCCGCGCTCCGCTCGGCTTCCGATCGACGCGTCCGCAATTCGACACCCTCTCACTCTTGCTAACTTCACTTTTATATGTCTGTCTCAGTCACACGTGAGTGCTTTTGATCGTTATTGCTTCATAAGTTCTGCGGTTGACTTGCTAAATATCGCACTATTAGAAATAGTTTAAGTCTTCGAGTACAATGAGACGGGTACTTAAGAGAAGATATGATTTCCCCTTTTTTTACATAGCAAAATAAATTACTATTATTTTATTGTCATATACGTTTATAGTTTATTTATCTGGGTTTATATGTATAACAACAAAAGTTAAACTCCCAAAAAAGGTAAAATAAACCCAATTTTGTTTTTAAAACAACATGGGATACTGAAATCCGTCACGTAAAACTTCAGCCCCAATATTTCGTACGTATCTACGCAAAGCCAGTTAATCCTGGCATACACAGTACACGCGACTTCCATCAGTATGACAAAACTTTCTGCTTTATCCATTCAATCCTTTTCACTTTGTAAAAGCAGATCCAAAAACTATGGGATTACAGTTCAGTAGATCACGACATGACTTCAAACACTTCCGTCGTACAACGTTGAAAACACTTAACATTAGTATGTTTTATTCAGAAGTCGAGCAAGTCGGGCAAGTCGGGCAAGTCGACAACTCGGAGATTTATTCTCAGGCCAAATGTAAGGGGACTGGGGATTCGTGGCCTTATCGTAGCCATCGGTACATGTTGGAAACACACTCCCCAAATTGACGTACGTGTTTCGATTTGAAATTTTGGCAGATGCCGAAATAAAACGAACGAAAATATTGGGTGGAAAGGATTTCGCAGTGTTTGTAGCTAAATGCCGCTTTATATCCTACTGTTAGAGTACTGCTATAAAACTGATGTTCTGAATGTTGCTGAAATCTCTACATCACGAAAAGTGAGATTTTGTAATCTGCTTAAGAACATCTGATTGACTTTTTTAACGGTACTGTAATGTCGTCAGGACACAACCATATGTGTATTTGTTGTTTATTTGTAAAGTAAATTTATTCTCGGCATTAAAATTAAGGATGGAACTATTCCCACAATATTTTTTTTATCACTCTTGGGAACTGGTCATAAATAACTAACCAACTCACGATGTTTTCCACGAAAAAAATAAATAACTGGGGGTTTCTTTTTTATACAATAGACATTTAGCATGTATGTGTTGTAATAGCGAATCTAAAAAATATATTTTTGGATTAAAGATTTAATATTTGAACATTAATAGGACAGTTAAATAAAAGAAAAGTTGTATGACCTTTATTCTTATATTTTGTTCATAATACGATTAATCGTATTATGAAAATACCTACTACTACTACCTACCCTATGAAAAACAAGTTTCATAAAATAATTACCAAATTAATTATATGCTAAATCCCACAATAAGTATTCAAATTAGGCCTATCTTATTACTAAGTTCAAAAGCCAACCTTTTAAGGATGGTACTTATTTTTATTAAATGTATTTATTATAACATTCTCACAAAGAAGTGTCGTTAGTCCTTATTATATTAGCATTAAGGGTCGGAACACATGGGCTACGCTACAGCCACAAACGATGCCACCGAACTGCGCATTTCAATTTGTTACATTATCTAAATATTGACCCATCGTTTACGGTAAAATAAAAAGTAGACCATTAGCAATTTGACACAAGACCGCCTCGTTGGCCTAGTGGTGCTAAGCGCGACTGCTGCGATAGAGGTCTTGGGTTCGATTCCCAAGTCGACAAAGGTGTTATTGGGTTTTTCTATGAAATTTTCAGTAGCAGATCGGAGTTTGGATTTGTGCCCGGTTAGTGGCAATAGGCTCGCCCCCTATTACATGGGACCTAAACACATCGGTGAACTGTGGGTGTACATTGGTACACCTCTGCCTACTCCTTCGGGGATACAGGCGTGATGATATGTATTAGCAATTTGTTAAAACTACAGTAACTATCTAAAAGATGTTATAAAATAAAATAAATTAATTAATATGTTACTAAAACTGATGTTCTACATTAACGCGTTTGTATAACTGATATTTTGTCATTAACTAGACCAATCATCTTATGCACTTACAAGCTAAGAAAAGAGAACGATTTTATGTTACTGTTGGCCGCCGAGACACACCACAAACTGTGTACCATGCAATCGGCGGTTCGGTGGTGTGGTTTTATAACTGTAGCCCGTGTGCACAGGCCCTAAGTTTAACCGTAAGCTCGTTGACTAGGCGCTCTGACTTCTTAAAGTGATATAAAAAGAAATAGACCTTCTGTAGCCGGCTTTTCATTTTTATTACGGCCACGAAAAGTTGTGTTTTATTTTTATGTACCTTTGGAATACAGCGCATTAGTGAAGTCATTTTATTTTATTTTTTGGTATTAAAATAACTCAATTTGCTTACTTTTTTGACTACTACTTTGAGTTATAATAATAAGCATTTTTACATAACTTAGTTACAATACATAGTAGTTATTGTTATCTGATAACAAAAAACTTTAATTAAAATAATTAACATGATACCTACTTGTGTAATTACGAAGCAGCAAACAAACTCTTTGAACCGGCACAATTCAATTAGTATCAGTATTTACACAGTTTCATAAATATTCAAATTACGAAACCCACTAAAATTTAATGTTAGCTCATGCAAACGATTGTTAAACATTGCCTTTGTGCTTTACATTTTATTCAATCGTTTGAAATATATCCACATGCATAGCTTTACAATTAATTGACATACAACGCCATTAAGAGGTGGGCAACCGAAAAATGTGATCACAAATCACTGTAACGCAAAATTAAGCCATACAAAAAATCAGGACAAAAGGTCCCCTAGGAAATAAACTGCGTAGAGCAAATTACCTACATTGTATCGCCCCTCATCAGATGGACTAAATGTTTTATTCAACTAAGCCTGACTTTGCTAAAGAGCTACCAGGGCACAGTAAAGACAACACAAGATCCACTTTGTTCAATATAAGTTCTGCAGCAAGACTTTTACTCAAACATAAAACCTAATTTCAACGTATGCCGAGAATCGTAGGCCGCGTAGCAATTTAAGGAAATTAACGTAGCACCGTAGCAACGTTCGTAGCATTCGTAGCTAGAATTGAAGTGAAGACTGGCCTTGCTTACAAAGTTTTGTTAGCGTTCGGTACAAACTGTTTTGTGGTAGAAGTCTGAGCAACAAGCTAGATAAGAAAGGATTTTCCGACATCCACGCTGATATTAAATTTTCTTATGAGCAGAGTATAGCTTGCGAGTGTGAAAATATTTTAGATTGTACCTAAATGAAGTGCACGCACTTGTTTGGGTAAATGAGGTTACAATATTTATTGATTTGTAGTGAGATTCTAATTATTTTGAATGAATGAAAATAATAAGAGAAAAAAAAAACATTTTACATACATTCTGTTCTGCATATTTTGACCAAGAAAAAAATGCCTTTATCAGTTTTTGTAAAATGCAGATTATTTTGAGGGACACTATTCGATTGGAAGTGGAAAAGGGAATCGAATATTAAGCTAGAGCGAAGCAAAAAACAGACTACATTTACAAGAACAAGCCTACTGGACTCTCTTCATAACAATGCTTAGCACAACATTCCATAATACATATGTATTTACAATAAGTTCATTATACATTTATCAAAAAGTTTTCGTAAGAATAAAGTAGCTACCGTAAAATATTTTATATACATTTTTAAATGCTAGCAAAATCTTAAACAAACTCATTTGAATTTCAATTCTGTTGAAAACATCGTGCACCGTTGCACCAATATAAATTTTCTCTCGAAGGCAACTTGTATTCCGTTTTTACCGTCATACAGACGACAAATACGGACATAAATGTTAGGGCCGGACTCCACCAAAGAGAAGACGAAAACAGAGAAGCAGTACTTATACCAAGATATCTTAAACCAGGGCTGTGAAAGCGAGACGGCGCACTACACAGCGTACAGCGCAGTCTCGCTCACTCAACGGATACCGTCCTACTTAAAGACGTCATGGTAAGCGAAAAGACAGGATGGTTTAAAATTTAAATAACCAGTAGTAATTCGTTATTTGCAGTTCGCTGTGGAGTCCAGGCCTGAATATAGAATTCATATTGGTTATTTAAAATAACTTCTCCGCTCCGCTATTCTTCGTTTTGGTGAAGTCCGGCCCTTACTCGTTTCAAAATCAAACATGGCCGCTATTCGTCTTTGACGCAAATATTGTATTCAGATCGTAACATGGCGCATAGAAGTGTATGCCCGAACCCTTTCAGATGTTATTGAATTTCACCATCGCAGTCCATCCGCTGTTTTATGGCATCTACATTTTATGTTGCATTAGATCAATGTTGGGAATATAAAACATTGTTAGGATATAAAAAGTAAAGGATTATTCCTTTTTGGTTTTTGTAGGTGTTCAATATTTTTCAAGTAATCTCTTTGGCATACATTTTGTTTAAGTCTTAATTCGACGATCCATTACATAAGTCTCAAAAAAGTAGCGCAATAACAGACATTTTTTTCAAAAACACAAATTCAAAACTAAACGTCAAAAGCCCTAACATTAGAACCTATTTTCAAAGACAATTTATGCCCTATTTTGTTCCTTTACTTTAATGTTGACTTTTTACACAAATAACAGTGCAGCGAAATTCCTGCAAACTTTGGTACAAACTATATAGAAAATGTATAGTATAATAATTGCACTAATTACAGCGAATACTCTCTGCATTTCATTTTCGAGATTGCATTTCATAAATTATAGGTTCTGTAATTCCAACCATCGCAAACACGTCGCGTTTCATTTGGCAAAATAATTATATTTCATACCCATAGTACTAGTTACATTCACTGCATTTTTTTTTTTTATTGTTATTTCGGTAGTCCTTTGTGTTAGTTAATAAATAAAGCCATATTTGGAAACGTCACACGTTGTTTTTGTAAAATAAAATGTTACAAAAAAGGGCTACGTACTCGAACATCATGAAAAACAACAAAAACCCTCTCTATCCGTTGTTATTCTATTTTGAATATTTTCTTTCTGTCCGCTTTTATTATGTACTATACATTCCTAGAAAAAATAAATTATACGCTCGTGTAAAATTAAATATTTTTTCGTTTACAAGAAAGAAAATAAGCAAAAGAACTGAGGTAGTAAGAAGCCAGCAAAGACCGAACGATGCAAATTCGTAGTCGTAAAAAAGATATCAAAAATGTATAATATTTTATGCTACTTAACAATAGAAGCAGCCGTCGTTCGGAATATAAAACCGAAATAAATAAAATACTTCGTCTCGACATAAAACGGTACTAAACGTGCTAATACTCATATTACTAAGACTATTTCAATGAGCATTACCTTCACCGCTATACCACATCAAATAACGGTGGTACATAAAAACTCACGAATGGGCATCGAATAAAAAACGTCCAATAAAAGGGTGCTCTTTCACATGAATGCTGCTGATGCAAACCGTTGCACCCCCCTTACCCCTCTCTCCCCGCTATCCCCCTCGCATTCGTTCCCAGTACCTGAAACAAATCGGACCGTGTAAATGCACGGACATTATTTTGTCGATTCACGTTTCAATTATTATATTTTTGAGTTTCAGTTATTGCTGAATAGGAAAGCAGGCGATTGATTTCGGCTGGTTGATTATTATGCATGGATAAAAAACAAATAAATTTTGGTAGTTGATTAACATGCATAATTTGTAAGATTTATTTGACGGTAGGTATATACGTAGGTACTGCAACACAGTAATTGAGACTGCATTCGACATAGTTACCTATAAATACTCGTAAATGTGGATCTGTGACTTGATTAAAATATGAGATTACAGATTTCATAATAAATACATCCATGACAACAAAAAATATATATTCCTTCATTGACAACCTGTCCATTCAATATTCAGAATAGATTCCATTCTGCGCCAATACTGGTCGCTTTTGTGTCATTCTCATTCAAGTGTTCCAGCCATTCTTTTCAACCCGTTCTATTTTGGAACATAAAAATCGGGAATGTGGTTCATCGGGTAACAGTTATTGTAGTCTTGTAATCGATACAAGACTTTTATATGACCATACAGCACTATTAATACAAAAAGAAATTGTTATTATATCGGCATCAGAATAGACATTCAATTTACAAGAATATATTCCAAAGCGGTAAACAATAACGGCAATAATCTTTAGCGTGCCGCGTACAATATTGCTCGCTTATACGCAACGTGGAAGCCATTATACTAATGGTCTGTACCTCCCTCGAATAGGGAATAACAACGCAATAAGAATTAATTTCAAATACATTTACATACGAAACATACAGCAAAACCAAAAGACTATCAAACAGAACGCATTCAAAACATTTAAATCTACGTAAGATCATTACTAAACTTTTTAATGGAGCCAACATTTAGTTAAAGATATAAACAACTCAAAAGACACCAAGTTATTTACACTTGAATTTAACCCTTATTGCGTAAGGTTTACAAATTAAAATTAACTGCCGGAGCCACACTAAGTAAACATTAAATTAGATAATAAAATTTAGTAGTAATCTGCTAACGTTGTTTATAGCTGCGTGGCTTTGAGGGTAAGCTATTACACTACCCTATTATTCCGCAAATTTTACAGTTACTGCTATATTCAAGTTAATAAACTTACAAAGTTTTAAACTTTTCTAATACACGCTTCTTTGTACACACATCTGAATAAATACATTTTTTAATTTCGAAATGTGACTTTGTGATCTCTAAAATCAACACGAAATGGAGTCAGAGTGCAATATTTTACTGAACAAAAATTGAAACAAAATTGTAGAACAGGGTACGGAATACGCCTCGGAATCGCAGAGCCGAGCCTTCCAAATAAACGTGAGCAAACTAGAAACGTGCAGATGCATTCAAATTATCAAATATACGTGAATATCTTCGGCTGTGAGGTCCCCAAACAGGGAATGTTGAATCAGGAGACATGTTGGTTTACGCTGGACTACAAACACTCGCTTGACATAAAGCCGCGATTCCACTACTGCGCGCTATTTGCACGGAGCTCAACGTTTTGGTATTCCGTTTTAACAGTCTGATGGAATAAACTGGTAGAGTAATTGTTCTCGCTACTAGAATGTTTAGAAGTCTGTTTAGTTGCTCACCATTTTGCACAGTGTTTTTTTTTATTTTTACGGACGGAAATAGCAGATTAATCCTCAAATGCTCAAACACTACTTAACGTTTAAATTTTCTTAAATCCGACTCGTCTTTCCGTATTTAAGTGAAAGTTTGAAACCTACCAGTGTAACACATTTCGTACTATTAACATTTCCATAACGTTTTAAAAAAGGTAAACACAACATGACTCCTACCAACTGCAATAATTTTACCCATATGTGCGAAACCTATCTCCCGTCTCCTAACACGGATTAGCTCACATACATCACCATAATGGCTACAGCAAACTTCACACGTGCGACATCAAATACTTTTTCTAAACTGCTCCTAAGAGGACACTAGCCAGCAAATCGACCGAGCAATTTGCTAAACCACGGCCAACAAACTTTGTCACCAAGTTCCTGAGACTAACGGCCAGTGAACGCATTACCATAAAGTTTACCATTAAAACCTGTTTAGCTGGTATATTATTCAGCAAAGGTAAGCAAGCTAATTAAATTGGAAGCTGTAGACTGAAATCCTTTGAGTTTAAGCTTGCAGTGAGGAAGCATTAAGGCGTTTTAAATTGTTTGGATTTTGTAAGAAAGTCGTGGATTGTTGCACTAGCTGCATTGTTATTTTGTAGTGCTTCCACTTCAAACATTTGTATTCGGTATTATCTACATAAAGTTTTATGTATAAAACATGAATAACAAATTGCATGTTTTAATATTTTAAAATAACAATGTATTAATTTTTGCCGTAGGTATTTCTAAAATAAACTAACAAATATTTGTACATTTCAAATTATTTTTCTACAAATGGCCTTAGGGACTCTTAAGGCTTCTTCAAAACATACGTGTTGCAAACATCACAAGAATAACATTTCATTCTTCCTAAACTCCGAAATACTCCATAACCTTCACAACAAAAGTCCTTGAAAAACAAATGAGAAACAATAGAAACTTTGATAGACACGTGTATCGATTATAATAATTCATTTGAAGTACAAGGATTCTTAAGTTTGTTATATAAGAGTATAGGTAAGAAAGCCCGCATTGTATAAGTTCGTGCTTTGTGTAAGTTGGTCCCCCGTGTCGGGATAACTAGTGGTACGAACTAGACCCCCGTGACGGGGAATAGTTCATGTTTCTGGTGGCGGGTTATTAATGGGAGCTTCGTGTTTCCTTGTCTTGCTAACTTTGTTCTAACATGTACTTACTTTAAAGGTTTTTGTAATTTGTATGTGTGGACATACGGTAATCTAGGATATTCCTGACCTTAACTTTTAAGACTGAGTACAAAAGCTATTCATAAACTAAAATATAGAAAGTGTTCGTTTGAAACAATAAATATCAACAGTTTATACGGCTTTCCAGTAAACGTTCAACATTTCTTCAAGTAAATACTAAAAAAATAAGATTTACTACACGCCTGAAACATAAAAGGCTACCTTTTAAGGTACCAGGCAAGCATAACACATGAGGCATTGAAATCAATTCAAACTAAACGCCAACGTTTGCGTGTGTGTAAAACATAATACGTATACTTACAAGAATGAGAGCTTTATATGTGTGCAACACATACGCATGTGTGAGTAGGTACGCAAGCATGTTAATTAAAATCCGAGCACAAATAAAGTAAGAGAGACGGTTGAGACGTCGAGCCAGTAATTATTGCCCTATATAATTGACTACGTAGTTTCGAACAATGGTGAGCTTAACGTCAAACCTTAAGCTTGGTAAAGTCGCGAACAGACTTTGTGTTGGCTGAAAATATATTTTGGTCTGTGAAGATACTCTATATTTATTAGTCCTGAAAATACATTTACGCTTAATAGATATAAAGCATAATAATATTTTATTACACCTAACTACATTTTATTCAAATCACAAAATCTGGTCGTGACTCGAATGTTCGATAGATATTTTTATTTAATTTAATGAATAATTAAAACCATCACGCATTTTCTTAAAAGTCTTAAATAATCTAAACTAAATATAATTGCTACGTACGGTTTGAGGTTAAGTCTCTCTTTTTATCCAAAACTACATTGTTCAAAAATAAATAATAATTGACTTTCCAATAAATAATTTGGAGTAATTACCTTCTCGCTCTTGAAAAAGTGTAATAATAAACGTAGGAAAAACCTTAAAATAAATTGTCAGTCAGTCACTCGCCCCGTCTATAACCTAACCTACGTCTTTCCAACTTCGTCCTTTCATAAACTGTTATAAAACGTTAATACATAATGTCAACCGAATATTGTATTAATATTAAGGCCGTCGTTCCATCAACGTTTAATTAGAGACTGGGTTTATCGTTCACGCCTTGCTTGCTGCCGTTGTTACGCCAATATTTACTTTGACATTCCTATGTATGCGTGAGACAGGGGACTTAGGCTTATTTAGATGGTGCGAGAAAAATCGTGCAAAAGCCTTACATTGCTGTCGATCATCGATCAGCTACGATAAAATAGCCATGCGGCCCCGCAATGTAACGCATTTTATTACTTGCATGGTTTAAATTAAGCTTTATAAGTTGGGTCTTGAAAGAAGAAAGAATTGTGAAATGGTATTTAAGTCATTGAAGGATTGTATGGTAAATTAGGATTTGTATGCCTTGTAGTGTTTATATGCTAATTTTCATTGAACGCTTTACAAACTTGAAGTCTTTTAGGGTATATAGGAAACATTCCATGTATTACTACTAATTTTGAGCCTCGAATTTTCAAAAAGCTTGTACAAATAATGGATAGATCACTTAATCTGTCTATCAACATATTCTTAACGACGATTAACATAAAAATAGATATGTAATATTTTTATGAATATTGTAATTCTATTACATTCAAATTAGGTTCATTGAAAAATAATAGCAATCACTTTACTAACAATTAAATAGAACACAATTTAATTATTCATTTACAGGCAGAACTCGCTTAACTGTAACATAACGTTAAGTGAATTCGAACAGCGAAACATAAATAATTCTATTTCGAACGTTCAAAGACGAATACAAAATGTCTGATCCAATCTCCTTACTCACAAATATCAAAAGACGTCAACAAAAGGTAACATAACTTTAAATCACAGTTTCTATTATATTACTAAATACTTTGATAATGGCGTAACTCCGACGTTTTAGTTCGAAAGTAAAGACATTAAGGAGAAAATCCAGACATTAGGCAACGGAAACGCTTTATTACGTCTATGTAGTGTACCGGGTGTCTTTATCAGAAGTTTGTGAAGTATCTTACATTTATATATAAGTGGAGACTCTTTTACGCAGACTGTTTTATGCTCTTTTTTAAGAACTACTTTTAGAGAGTAACTTCATTGATTAATAATTACAACAACATAAAAACTTAACTAGCGATTTATAAAAATAAAAAAACAATAACAATCTAAACTAAACTTATTCACTTTAAAAGAAAATCGAAACATTCACAATTCACACTTCCATAAAAAACATTCCAATTTCAAAATAATAAAATACAAGCCAGCATCATAAACCTGTAAAAGAAAATTTGAATAAAAATAATGAGTTCACCCTTCTCATAAAATTCCAAACAAATGCAAAAAGGTTTTAATATAATGACGATGTAACTTGTACAATTTTATTGTGTGCCATACATTGTTGTCCATGTATTGTATAGGAATAAGCCGATGTAACAAGGAGCTCAAATTGGCTGCAGTGTACACAAATCTCTGTATTTCCTTGCACGACACTACACGTTCCTACTCCCAATACAAACGTGAACAAAATGTAGGATGAGAAAATTTGATTTAAATTCGCTGGCTTTTATTTGACAGGTCGATATTGGTATGCCTCTGTTTATATTGATATGTACGATATGTTTCAATTTACATCGTATGAAATGAAAGTAGCTTTTGGAAATATTTGTTGAGTCAACATTTAGTTTATTTATTGATTGCGTGTATTTCCTAGAGCCTCATTCATCTCGTGTTTGTCAATACGACTGGCCAGTATACTATATTTTGTACCTAATATATGGCAGCCAAACTTTTAAAGAGCAAATACTTGTCCAACTGTCAAAAAATAGAGACTTTAAATGGAAAATTTTCCTTAAAAAATATATGAAGCAGTTTCAGCCAGTTAATCAAATACCCACATAGTAACACGTCCAAACCAGCTAATTAAATATGTACTAAGAAGAAAAAGTTCTTCACTAAGACTTCAGCAACGAGCTAAGTTTGAGCATTTTTTGTCGGATACTTAGCGACGGGTTGTGAATATATTATGGGTAGAAAGCATTTAACCCACCTTAGCCTCTTAATCAGGTTTGGTGCATGCTCGTAACTTTAATGTTTAGAGGTAGTGCAAACAAGGGGATGGCTTCATAATTATAACGGGGTTACGTCACCTTCTTTACTCTGTTGTTACTATGTTAGCGATCGTGTCTCTAACATGGAGTTGGAGTAAAAGTCTGTGTCATGTAAAAGAAGAAACAATGGTAAAAAAATATTTTTGTGATTTTTTAGTATTAGCACCGATATAATGTCTTCAATAATGTAAAATAGATTCGCAAACGGCTGTTCTATTGATTGACTATAAATTTTAAACTCTTAATTATTATAATACAAGAAAAAAACTGCACAGCAGTGGGATAGTATAGGAGTGTATTAAAATGTGAACTATCTCTTTAGAAATAAATAAAAAAACGTATTTTCCTAACATCATAGATATTGATGCTTATATATGAAGTAAAATAGTTTATTTACACAAGTGTTATCTTCACTACGGTGTTACACATTTCTTCCTTCAAAGTCCCAATAGGTGACAAACCTTGTAATTCATTGGGCCGAAACTAATGTAATTATCATAGTCTCAAACAGTACGAGCAGCTTTAACACAGACTCTCATTATCTGTATTAATCCGATCATCCCGGGGTTTACTAGCAATCAATATTATCAATTTGTATAAATATGAAACGCATGATAAAATAATTTCATTTCATTTACTATCTGACTGGAAGTTATTACAACGCGCTACTTACATACATATTAAATATTTTATTTTAAAATCCTTATAAAGGAAATATTGTTAAACTTATTAATTTTACTGCGCCTGTTAAACGTTTGGTTAAAAATAATAACATTTAACATGACATATCATCACGCCTGTATCCCCGAAGGGGTAGGCAGAGGTGTACCAATATACACCCACAGTTCGCTGATATGTTTAGGTCCCATGTAATAGGGGGCGAGCCTATTGCCACTAACCGGGCACAAATCCAAACTCCGACCTGCTACTGAAAATTTCATAGAAAACCCCAATAACATCTTGGTCGACTCGGGAATCGAACCCAAGACCTCTAGCGTAGCAGTCGCGCTTAGCACCACTAGGCTAACGAGGCAGTTCAGTGGCATTAAAAATAATCCTTAATTTTATATTAGTTAGGTACGCTTACATTGTTTTTAATTATACTTATATACCAATGCTATGCTTGTACCATAAGCTTTAACCATTGTGGGAGCGAGACGGTGCAATATACTCAGCGTAGCGGAGTATCACTTCCACAAACCGGGAGATATGACGCACAAGTTTTTTTTTAAATAGATTAAGAATCTATTTAAAAAAAAACTTGTGCGTCATATCTCCCGGTTTGTTACACTTGTTACACTCTTTTACTAGAAAAATAAGTATCTCCTAATAACATTCATAAAATAAATAGCCATGCCATAAACCGGAGAAGAATTCAGATCCAAGAGTAACTGGATAGATAAATATAAGGATAGGTACCAGTCCGCCGTAATCCGACCATTACAAAGATTAGCTGTAAAGTTTTAACATTCATTGAATTGATTGCAATGCAAAGTAAAGGCTATTCATCCGTAGCTATAAACCTACAATGTTTTACCGGCAAGTTGAAAATGAATACACAAATTATTCCACGTATACTATTTAACATAATGTTTTCCACAAAAGAAAAGAAACATGAAAAAAAGAAAAAGTGTTTCTGTGTCCCATTTAATTTACCCTTTTCTACTCATTTCAATTTACCTTCTGTAACAATTTTGACAAGCTTTTTAATGCTGAGAATTGAAAGCTCAACTCTGATGGGCGGAAATTGCAACTTAAAAACATTCAGGGAATAGAGCTAAAATTGTAATCATTATGGTCCATCCGCCGATAGAATGCATTCTTAACAGGTAGTCAACAAAAAGATGTAACTTTAATGTGAAGATCACTTTTTTGTCCAGTAAACGAATAATGTAATTCATTATGCTATGAATAATGTACTACGATTTTCAATTTTCATTAGGAACAAATGCTATCAGCGGCCGGGCCATAATCAAACAAATTATCACATTAAATAACATAAGAAACAGGTACACAACCTAACTGATCAATCTTCTAAAACCATCATTTTCCTACTAAAGGGAACAATAAAAAACATCAGTGTGCAATAATCGTGAGTGATTGAATGCTACTCTGAGATGGATAGGAAGCTACCCTTGTCACGCCCTGTGACGTCACCGACTCCAACCCGCGGTTTTCGACTATTTAATTTAATTTGGGCACTGATCAATTTGTTACTGCCAAGAGCTCTGTAAAGTAAATTGGAGTTTTTAGTTACAATGACTTGTAGTTTTTTACTTTTTCTTTGTTATAAGAAAAGGCTGAGTTGTTTGCTGGTTTTTAAATGAACAAAACTCATTTGTCTTGTAGTTGTAATCGTTACTATTGGGTAATAAAACGGTAAATGGTTGGTATGTAACTGCTTAATTATGAGTAAACCAAATAGTATTTGTTAGGATATCTCTATCTATATCATAGGATGCCAACGAAAAGGTTTTCATCTGTGAAGCCAGATGCTCGCAATACCCATATTTACACACGAATCGATTGTAATATTACTTTAATATAAAATACAGTCTCGTCATTAAAAAGGCCGTAAAAATCCCATAATAATATATTTTTCCCGGCATGTTATGGCCCAATATGCTTTGTTATATCTATGGGCCGAACCTAATATTGCAATTATGAAAATAAATTTGATAAACGAACCAGTCGATTTGTACAAGACCGACATTATACTAAATTTTCAATTTGCTAGCAAATACGTCATTTGCATACGCCATACTCCTATTTAGGAACTAGCACTTTCTTGAACAAAAATGTCGTGGTGGCCTCGCGGTTCAATGAACGGATTTGTATGCACAAGGTTGCAGGTTCGAACCCAGGCAAGTACCAATGTGGCTTTTTCAAAGTTATATGTACTTTCTTAATTATTCTAAGACACTTCTGACTAACGGTGAAGGAAAACATCGTGAGGAAACCTGGATTCCAAAATTTGGGATCTGAAATCGCCAATCCGCAGTGAGCAAGCGTGGTGATCAATGCTCATGCCTTCTCTATATGGGAAGAGGCCTGTGCTCAGCAGTGGGCATTTATAGGCTGGATGATGATGATGATGATGACTTTCTTGAACCTAGAAAATATGGAAAGTCGAAAGTCCATCTCCAAAATAACATTTTCGGTTTCTTATCACACCTCCATAGACTGTCATTATTTGCATACATTTCGTATCTTTTTTACTGGTATTTGTGACATACCTCATTCTACTATTATTTTGTATAAGCACTTAGTCATGAAAAAAAGATTAGTAACTTTGAAGACAGATTTACCAGTTGGTATCTACAATTCTTCCAAACTTCAAATGTTGCCAAGTTTGCTGGGCGCCTACTATACATAAATCTGAATTAGTCATGACAGCAACTCTAAGAACATTTGTGCTGTCAGATTACAACGGTGTGATCAAATTCTAAGACACTAATGGTGCCGTTAAATGGAGCCATTTCAGAAATACGACGCTAATTGGGATTGCGCTAAGGGAATAATTATTCTGCTTCTCATACAAGTAAATCAAATCAGTGATGAGTCGAACGTGCGTACTGCATTGATTGTTGAAATCATGATTAGTGACGTTGTGGGATAATTGCTTTTATATTTGGTTAGTATGAAGAAAATAATACTAGTTAAAATCGATTATATAAACTACTTTCAATTACCTTTATCTTTTTATTGAATTATGAAATTTTACTTACATTTATTTGTGAAAAAGGTAGGCTATCTGAGACTATTTCTTATTTCTGAAACATGTAAATGTCCCTTTCCAGCAAATACAAGCAAGTTACTAATTAAAACCAGTTAAACATAAAAATCATATTTACAGCTTAACAGAAAAACCAGTGCCAATTTATTCATAACCTATATTCATATTTCTTCCCCCAAGTGTCACATAATATTAATTCTATTAAAGGTATTCATCTCACGTAGCAGCCATTCTGGTTCGACGTGAGCCCAGCCCTATGCAACGTGGCACGATTGTAATTGATATTGGCGTTCCATCAAACCTTACAATTGAACAAATACGATATCTAATCGTACGTGAGTACAGCAAAACGATGGCTCTTGTATTAAAAACAAATATGTTTTAAATTGAGTGGCCTTTGATAGTCTCTTATAGGCATAAAATATAGGGAAATTCTTCTGATAACAAATAGGTGAATTATACTAATGCCAAAGTAGGGAATCAATTACATTACTTAAACAATGTTATGTTACTAAGCTTTTTTGGTTTATACTTCTTTACAACATCAGAGTGAGACAAAAGCCGTGTGAAGCTGTTGAATGAACCTGTATAGGAAAATAAATATGTAAAAAGTATTGAACTGTAATAAATCTTACTAAACACAAAACAGACCTCATGAGTACAGTCTGTAAAGTGAGTTCAGGTGCTGTGTTTTATTGTTCATGCACTTAATTATAACAATGTAAACTGTTCATTCCAAATTAGCTATTAATTAGATATTAATAAATAGCTTCATACATTGTGTTTCTATCCGCAATTTCGATAATCTTTTTGTTAAATCTAAGAAAAAATTGTACAGAAACCTTTTAGGCTTGTTTGATGAATGGATAATAATATGAAAAGGTAATAAATTAACACTTTATTATAATGCCATTTCATTTATTCCTAACAAAATAATAAAACTAACCTACATCAACGATCAAGTATATATTTCGCGCTATACCAGCGTAACGTCAGCGGTAAACAAACATCGTTAATTTTTCGTTCAACCCTGAAGGCGTCTTGATGAGGGAAATTCCCGCACACTAATTCTTTGTAAAGGGAAGTTGTATTGGTTTTAGGTATATTGATATTTGGTGTAACGTAGTCGTATATTAATTACATTACAAGTTTAGTAGGTAAGGATAGTTGATATACTATAATTATGTATAAACCTGCAGACTTACAGACTTACAGATACTTTAAAGATAATTTCTTGGAGATAAAGTAAAAAAAATACATTTTAAAGTAGATACTTATATGATATGATAATTTTAAAATAATATATTTTGTTCTCAAAGAGTGTCTTCAGCAGAGTACCTTTTAACACTCAAGGTCTTCTAAGGATGCATATTCATTCATAAAAAGCTTTCTGAGATAAAGTAGTTATTACTGAAATATTTAAAATCTTATAAGCCAGCTAAGTTAAATTTTTTAGCTTTTAGCGTCAGGTTTTGAAAAAACTCAAGACATATTTAATGAAAGAAATCAAATTATGACAAAAACCACACTTGAAGAGCTTACTCACAAATCAAACTTACATTTACTCTTCCAAAAATAACTTATAGGATTGGTATAAAGTATAAAGGGTTATGTTCATATTAGAATACACACACTTGGTGCAATAAATCCTTCAAATAACCTTCCAAATGTGGCCAGCGTCCACCACAACCTAGACAGTGTAGATCCTCAAATATTTCACAAACACATCTGCACTCTCCAAATATAATCTCGAAACCGCTCAATTCACTTCACAAAATTTAACTCGAGCGTTGTAGAATTCAATCAAAATGGTGAATGTTATAACGTACATAATACAGCTTTCAGTTGGAATCCTCCAATACTAGGAACTCTGGGATCATCTATTTATGCATGCATGCTTGTATGTACGCATGTGTGTGTCGTGTGAGCTTCCAATCTGCAGGCTGCATCCGTGCATTCATGAAGACTCAGGAACTTTGAATAATACTGTTGACTTGTAAACTGAAGTGTATTTGGACTATTATAATAATATGCTTATCAGAATATAGTTTCGTCATCCGTGTAAAATCTTCATGGTATTAAACAAAGATGCTTTCAAAGATGAGTCCAATACATACGACATCATACATATCAGAAGGGTTCAAGTAACGTAGTCAAAGCCTGCACTCAGGCTAACTGCAGTAGACCTCTCCCAAAGAATGATACAATACTAGAAACATAATAAATCAACAAAAGCTTGGTTTGTACATTTTCCTATGAGTTCTTGCTTTCTTGATACTGCAGTCATTCTCTTTAAAATAGAGAACTGGCATCTTCACAAGGTTGACGTTGAAAGCCAAACATGTCTTGTCCGCTAGTTTTGTCTGTTTGTACATTCAACACGAAACTGCACTCATCATTTCAAGCCATTGCCTTTATTCCCCCTACCACGAATTCTCGAACTCAAGGTGAAAATGCGTTGCGGAACAGTAACTATATTTTATTTACTTCCGTGCAATAAGACGTGGGATACCTTTTTATTCCAATAAATTTAACTTTTTCACTCTAAAAAAAGCACCTTACGTCAACACTTAGTTACTAATGCACTCAATACTAAATATGCTATCTTCGACTTTGAAGTGACATAGAGTCGAGAACCCTGAGTAGCGGCTGCGGTACGTCTCCGTAGAGCAAACTGACTTTGCTTCAATATTCATTTGCATTCAACATTCGAGCTCTTTCTGCGACGTAAGACAATGGGACGTGCTACCTGCAGTCTGCATATGTGTGCCAAGGGAGGTTACATATTAGCCGGAAAACCTTTTTGAAATTAATGTTAAAATTTTCCTTTAATTTTTTGTGTTGCCAAGATTTTAGTATATTGTCTCCACCTTGGGAAAACCAGTTTTCAACGATGAGAATGGTTTTCCTCTTCTTTATCTTTGACCTACTGCCATTTACCGCAGCAACGTAGTAAAATGTACTTAACTATTGCAAATATTTAAATTCACCGTTAAAACTTTAGAAGACTGATCATTCTGTTTACGTTACAAAGATAGATTAATTAAACCCTCCTCATAATGAAATGCAAACATTCAGACATTATTTTTAACCTATTTTAAAATCTAACCACATCCAGTAAATAAAAAATATCTAACTAAAGTACGTATTCATTCAAAAGTTATAAGCAATGTTACAAGGCTAAGTTTGTCAGATTAAATAGGATTTCAAAATAAGTAAAGCAACATAAATATTTCTGATTACAGAAACAAACATACAAAACGAAAAGGGCCTGATGCAGTTAATTAACTGTGAACAAAATGAAAAGCAGTAAGCTTCTTAACAAGACTTCACAGTTGTTATCCCTTTTTACCGAAAACTCACAAATGATAATCCTTTTACATCGGGAATGAGCAACAAGAGTGTGAAAGTTCACATGGAATTATCATGCAATTAAATATTAATGCTTATTGCGTTAATGGGACGTTCATTATAAATATGAGCTCGATTTAATTATGAAAAGTTCAAAAGTTATGTACGTAGTTTTTTACTTTTAATGAAAAATACTGATTGAATTAATGATAGATCAAACTCCTTCGTTGCTGTTTTACCATGTTTAAAAAACAATAAGAATATATAAACAAGAAGTTCGACACGACAATGGCTTTTAAATAAAAAGAAGAAAAAACGTCATTAAAAAACAAATTATAAGTTTGAAAATGGAATGTAAAGTAAACCGAACGATGGAGTAATATGACACCAGTTTAAAACTTAAATATTGATTCCTAGGTTCTGATAAGTAAATAAATCTAGTCCGAACATTGTCAAACGTCGTGTTGGTCGTGCAGATAGCTTGCCAGTCGTAAAGTGAATCATGTCGAATTGCGCTTTCGATCATGGTTCTCAGGAGCACTCAGGATATCTGTCATCTATTATACAAGTCAAATGTCTGTTCCAAGGAGGATTGTAGCTCTTGACTTTGAGAAATGTTTCATATGTAAAGTAATTTTAAAAGACCTTTTATCAATTCGCACGCAACACGTCTGAATAGTTTATTTTAAAAATTCCCTATTAAGATTCAAAGAACATCTTTTTAAAAGCAAAACAAAATTTTCCATCAAAATGCTGCGTTTAAAACTAAAATGAAAAACGTAGCGTGAAAGGCTCAAGTACAAAACATAAAAGGCGTCTAAAAAATAAAATTATAATAAAATGTAAGAATATTTTCCCCACAAAGGAAACTACACCGCTCCCTTACTATTAACATTTCCACCAAATTCCTTCAAAAGCGATTACCCGTGTTCCGTCGAACCCAAAAATGGCGCACTAATAAAACTACACAACTAAGGCTCGTTACACACTTGTTGCTGCCAAACAAATGTTAGCGTTCTATATTATTGCTGATTTACATTTTACTGAACGCTATTAAGCCCGGATATTTGCATAATGGGCGCTTTACGCATATTAACGGGTGATTGCGGATTATTGAATATAATTTGTCAATTATATTCAATAATCCGCAATCACTATATAATCTCCAAGCGAATATGTCTATTCGCTTGGAGATTATATTATGCGCGATACGATATTTTATTGTTATGTGCATGGAACATGCGTTTTATATTGTTTGGTCGTTACCATAACATTAGAAGGCGTCTCATGTGTGGTAGTCTGTTTTGCCTGGCTTTTGTCAAGAATACTATATTTAAAGTAGGTTAGCAAGAAACCAGACTTTGTAGATGATTCAGAGCAAGTTTTTCGTTCGTTACCAATTTAGTATCTCTTATAAATATATTTTTTCTATTCTTACATGCATAAAATAACACACTATAAAAAACAACAGTTATACAATAAAAAGTCCGTATTATATAACTTTAAACTTATAACTTGTGTGTAAGTTGGTACATATGGTACGGTCTTTTTTGAAAATATTTACAGTTACAAAAAATCCCTACCTTATAAATGGTTTGTTCATAATAAAATGCTGTTAAAATAAATAAATGTTCTTCAGCAATCGCAAAATAATACTGAGAACTAGCAAAACAATCGCTTGTAGATTCAGATCATCAAGCCACCGGCATTGTCCCGACGGGCCAAGTTTAAGTAACGTCGCGAACTTCCGGACTCCGCTGGAAGCGACTCGAGGGCCATTCTCAGCGTCTCTCTCAACAACAGCAATACACTTTTATAACACGCTGAGGGAAATTCTTGCAGAATGAAAATTATGAGGTTTTTGGTAGTAGGGGCAAAAGTTGTCAGAATTTTAGTTTATGGCCGACTTTTTCAACATTTTTTTCTGTAGTAAATAAACTTATATTTAATAAATTTGGTGTAAAATTCCATGTTCTTAAAACAGGGGAGGATGATTACTATGTATTTATTTATATAATTACTCCATCTAACTTGTCATTGAAACATAGCACAAACCAATCTAATGTAATTTTAATCATAAAATAATACAACAACAACCATTGAAAATAAACATGAAAGTCCAGGCAGAATAACTAGCATGCCAGTGTTATAATTAAAAAAACAAGCTAACATAATAACTCGGGCGGGAACGCGTATCAACGACAATGTAAATCTAGAGCGCGTGGTCATGAATATTTTCATAATTCCCACCGAAATATAGAGGGATGCATAATTTTGTTTAAAAACGAAGTAAAATATTTTTGTAAACGGACTTTTTTACTATATGAATATACACAAATTAAGATATATTTATGTAGAATAATAGATAAACAACGAGCAATTTAAAAACGCGAATAATTTTTATTTTTATCTAAATACAGTGCTGTCTTTTTATGAAATCATTTTGAAACAAAACGTCAATTTTAAATTGTCAATCTCAGTTTTACATTTATAACAAAAATACAAACAAGAAACCATATAGTAAGTTCATAGGGAGGAAATACACTTTTTCTATCTCATGATTACGCCAGGGAATACAGTAAAGATACTCTGACAACTTTCTTATTTCTTTGAAACTCGAAAAAAGATAAGATAAAAGGCCTTGCGGACATAAAATGCAGATAAGATTTCCTTAAACGCGAAGTTGAGTTGGCTGGTATTTTGGTAAAGCAGGTGGTTTCATGTTTTCTTGGATACAGAATATTATTACTGGTATTTTCACTACAATTCTCTCCAAATCTGGGAGAATTGTTTTCACGTTCCGTCTATACATGTTAATTATTTCCAGCCAATGTTGTGACGGTAAATCGAACTATTGTCCTCAGCCTTCTTTATTTATTTAACAGACGAGACCAATAGAAAAGTCGCATTAAATGAAATAGGAGTCAAATACTGTTACTTTTATTTTCCCCATTTCCTTCTCGTAATTCCGCCATATTCCCGCCCTCGACACATCATCCCGCCAAAACAGGGAATATATCATGGCGGTCACGTAGGTATCTGTCGGTCAAACAGGGCCAAGTCGTAAAACTGTTTACGGGTTTCTCTCACTTCCCTTCAGAGCCGATTCAGGCATATAAAATAAATGGCAATAGCCAACGAATAACTTTGTACTTACTTTCTATCATCCGTCGTTAATGCTTAAATTAATTACAGTTGTTTGTTTTTTTTTTATACATATTCATTTTCATAGTTTCGTAACGATGAGTACATACATATGTACCTAATTAGTTTCAATGAATATAATTATTACGCATTACAATTTTTGCATGTCTTTCTCCTGATGCACTGCACTCATATAGAGAATCTTCACACAATTGTGAAATTAGGTACAAAGTAATAAACGTTTTATACCAAGAGATAAGAAATATACATTTTACACCGTGTTACTTGTTTACTAAACCAGTAAAAATTCAACGTAACAAATTGTTCCCGCAGCTGCATCTTAATCTTCTGTTAGTAATATTTTATTTCTTACATTTCAGCTAGCGCATTTAAATCCGCCGACAAGTATAATCGCTTCAGACATTAAAAGTCCAGTAAAACAATCCCAAGAATAATGGAAAAGTACAAACTCATAAGAAAAGTGTCAAAGCGAGAAAGAGTTTCTCGGTTCTTCCAAAGTATTTAATGAGTTTTAAATTATCAAAGATACTTTTGACAATATTTTGACATTGATATAGCAAAAACTACTTATCAAGTTAACACAAAGTAAAGAAAATGATATGAATAATACTACTATATTAAGACAATTTAAATAATTAATTTATGTTTTGATTGTTTGCGATTAGGCTAGGTGCAAGGTGGTAGGATCCCTAATTATATTCCGTCAGCAAAAACAACACGAGAACATATCCAACCAAGTAATTCCCTTCACCAAAACCCCACGTATTCACGCCACCGCCACACATTACTTAGACTTAAGCGCCTAAATCTGGCTCCATTCCACATTAGGGCGGTTTAATCAAAGGTTTTAATTTCCCGAGCGGTTGTCGTCACACCAGCAGGACAGACAGGTAGCGACAGGTTGACATCTCGTTGGGGTGGGCTTGGGAAATGGGACAACAGCCGGGAACGAGTATCGTGCCATCCAAAAGTAGCTTTATGGCTTATAGGAACTACTCGTACACTTGTGCAGAAAATACTTGACACTCGTGTGCCGGTTTTCGGTGCTAATTGGGTTGGCGTTGGATGTACCTAACCTGCCGGTGAATCCACATTTGATTTTGTTTGCCTACCTGGGATTTGAGTTTCGTTTTTGTATTGTTTGACTTGGTATCTGAATTTTTTTATATTCCGCTGGATTTCTTATTTTACTCAGAGAAATAAAAAGAGTTTCGTTCAAGGAAAGTGAGGCATTTGTATATGACCAATATAATAATAAAGTATGAACTTTATGGAACATAATACTAAACTGTTATATTTACTAGTTTCACACGCGTAGGTGTTTTATACTTACGTCATTTTTTATTTCCTATCGTACGTACTGCAGAAAATAAAAAACGGAAACCAGAATCAAAGTGCTTTTTGCCTTAAACTGATGAAATAATTATAGGAACGTACAAATCGGTTTAAACAAAACGCGAACACCAAACACGCATTTAAATGTATTCTGTAATAATTTATTCGAACGCGAAATTGTAATTTGCAATGTAAAATATTATAATTATTTACTTCATTTATTTGTCAATGGAAACCAACGAGGTTGGATTGACTAGAGCCAGTCTAACGTTCTTTGATCCGAGAGCACGTCTGTGATCACCCACCAATTTCAATGTCACGTCCAATTAGTGTCAAAACTGAGCGCGCCGCGTTTGAATCTCCCGGTATAAGTGACAAACATTTAAATCAAAAATGGTGAATTGCGTGGTGCTTAGTTGTAATAAACGATTAAAGAAGAAACAATAAACAAAACAGTGACATTTCTATTCATCGGTTAGTAGTATGTTTATAGAAATTAACCTTTTTTTGTAATTATTTAGTAGGGCGAACCAGGGGGTGCGGGGGTTCGCGAGGGGGGGAGTCCGCTTCGGTCCCCCCCCTCAAAAATTCTCCGCGACCGGCTAGTGCGAGGCAGTTCCGTTAGATTTTTCGATAGTTACTTTTTGTCTCAAGTATTTTGATTAAAATTAAGTTTGTGTTCCTTGAATTGATTTATTTATTTAATAAAAAATTGTTTACCAACAGATTCTGTATATTCATGACATCATAAGTAAGATAAATAAATAAGATATACTTTTGCGAATTACGAGTTAACCAGCATTAACAAAAATGTGATAACAGGATAATTTAAATATGAGTAAAATTAGAATAATAAGAACAAAATCTGATTGACAAACAATATTGTTCAAAAGTTTTTAGAATTCTACAAAGAGCTTTGTTTCTGATTGGTAAGTATGCTTGAATGGACTTTTTAGGTAACTTATAATTAATTAATTTGATGCTGGTAACTAAAAATTAAACTTTATGAATTAATGTAGCCTACATTAATTCATAAAGTTGAATTTTTAGTTAATTTGTTTTTTTTTTAATTATCTCAGATCCTTTAAATGACTTTGTTAATATTCACACCTATCGATAATTTACTATGAACGTCTGTTGTCGCACGGACATCCCTAAGCGAGCGGGAACGCACAGATTAAAAAGTGCTTTCGTTTGTACCAATAGAAAAGTAGCGATAGTAGCAGTCTATCTGAATCCTACGTCGATGATGGAAACTAATATCAACTGTCACATTCAGTGTGTTCTCAATTCAAATTTGGATATCAAACAAATGCAGAACGAAACCTTTTTAAATATCACCTCAGAATGAAAATAAACATTCGAGGGCTTATTTTGTTTATTATTATAAATACTTATCGTCACTGACTTTGGATAAAATTGGTATTAGGTATATACACTCGAGAGCAATGAATCCGGGTCACTTAAAGAATGTTAAAAATCTCGGAAACTAAAAATGCTAGGTAAATGCAATAAATTGTATTTAATAGACAATGTAATACTCCTTAAATGAAGGTATTAAAACTTCTTAGTTATTGTAAAGTTATATCATAAAAAAAACAAATTTGAAAAAGGGCCACTTTCGAAGATGGAACTACGAAATTACAGCATTTGGTTTTACTTTTGTTTGTAATCTGTCATTTATGTGGGTACATAAAACATGTTGATAGTGCTCTATATTCATTATTCAAGCTGAAATTATGTCGCTTACGCCTGAAGAATGCACCAGAATACTTACAATGCTGGAAACCGGCCGGAGTCAGCGCGATACAGCCAGGACTGTCGGTGTGTCGCTGTCAACAGTACAAAGAGTTCTCCGACGTTACGAAGAAACTGGTTCTAACCTACGCAGACCAGGAACGGGCAGAACCAGGTGTACCACAGGACGAGAAGACCGATACTTGATGAACACCATGCTTCGAAATCGCTTTCTCACAGGAACTGAACTCACAAATCAGTTTCGACGCCTCGGAGGAAGTAACCCAAGTGCATGGACAGTAAGACGTCGGCTTGCTGAATCTAACCTAAAACCCCTTAGACCTGCAAACGGCCCTAAACTGGAGCGTGGGCATCGTATTTCAAGACTAAGATATAAATTCATTTTCTCATAATGTTACTGTAGCTTTATTAAAAAGATTGTCTGGTTTGTGTACAAATAATTACTGGCGTAAGAAGAAAAAGCCGATTTTAGTTGATATTTGTAACAAGTTTGGTAACAACATTGTACACAAGTCACACATGTTAGACATGTATAATATGGATACATGGGTTACAAATATTAATATTAAAGAGTGTATATTTTGTAATGTTGAGGAATTAAATGTACCGAAGCGATCAACAACCTTAACCAATTTAAGAATGTTAATGTCAAATATGTTAGTTTCTAGGTACAATAATTATTATTTTGTATTTACCGATGGGTCAAAAGATGCTCACGGTGTTGGAGCTTCTTTTTTTGATGTGCAGACTAATACTGGTTTTAAATTTAAATTGTGCAATGATGCTTGTATCATGAGAGCTGAATTGACAGCGATTGTTGAAGCTTTGTCTTACATTCAATCTTTGCAGTGCCAAAATGTAGTGATATTGTCAGACTCAAAAAGTGCTCTTCAACACTTGATGCGCTGTGTGTCGGGAGTTCGAGGTATGCCTGTAGCTTATGATGCGCTTAAGATTATTCACATTTTGCAGAACAAGAAAGTAAATATAAAGCTTCAGTGGATAACTTCGCACGTAGGTATTTTTGGGAACGAAGTGGCGGATAAGTTAGCTGTACAAGCTATCACGGATGGCATAATTATTCCTAGTAATCCTTATTTCACAGAACTTATTCCTAGCATGAGAGAGTTTTGTTTTGAGATGTGGAAGAACCACTTCAATGTTATAACTGCGGGGAAGGGTTTATGGTATAGAACCATCCAACAGAAGCTGCCTCGAATTCCTTGGTTTGATGTAGTTAGCTGTTCAAGAGAACTTTTAGTTTTAGCGTTTAGAATACGGTCTGGACATGTGCCTACTAACAGTTTTTTACATTTGATGCGCGTAAGTCCGTCCCCTCTTTGTAATTTTTGTTTAAATAAATTGGACGATTTGTATCACATTTTGTTGGAGTGTAGCGCTTTCGATGATTCGAGGCCATTCTTGGGGGGGATGCTCCGTAACGATGTGTATAGTGGTGGGGTTAATATTTTGCTTGGGAGGCCTTTTTCGGAACAGAGTCTTAACATTTACAAATTTGTAAGGGGAGTGTTTTTAAGGAGGGATACGTAATTTTTTTTTAGTTTTTATTTGGACGTAGGGCCTGTAGCTTTCTAGCCTGTGGCCTGGTAGAAGGCGCTACATTCCAAGGGTGTGTCTTAGTTTTAAGTTAGCTTTAAGTCTTAGGATTAGATTATTTTTACTTTTGTTTATTTATAAATGTGTTACCTTACGAGGCTGTCTTGGCGCACTAGCGCAAAAAGCCTCAACAAATAAATGATTTAAAAAAAAAAAAAAAAGACTAAGATATGCCCAGAGCCACGTAAATTGGAGTATTGAAGATTGGTCAAAAGTTATGTTCTCCGACGAATCAAAATTTATGCTCTACAAGCACGATGGAAGACACAGAGTGTATCGAAGGCCAGGGGAAAGATTCAAGCAAGCATGCATACAAGAAAAAGGAGCCTACGGTGGTGGGTCTGTACTTGTGTGGGCCGGAATTTCTTCTGAAAGTCGCACTGAGCTGGTGATCATAGAAAACGGCTCTTTAACTAGCGAAAGATATGTGGAAGAAATCCTCAATGATCACGTTGGTCCATTTATGGTCAATGTAGGTGAGGATGCTATATTTATGCATGACAATGCCCGACCTCATACAGGTAGGATTGTGAATGACTACCTTCAAGAGATGAACACTACTCGTATGGAGTGGCCAGCGCGCAGCCCGGATATCAACCCGATCGAGCATGCTTGGGACGAGCTAGGCAGATGCGTAAAACAACGAAACCCTCCCCCAATCACGCTTCGTGAGCTCAAAATTGCTCTCACAGAGGAATGGGAGAATATTCCCCAAAATCGTATAAGGAACTTGGTGTACAGCATGCCAAACCGCGTAAACGCAGTAATGGAAGCACGAGGAGGCAATACGAAGTATTAAAATTCAAGAAAATCGTAATAAAGTTCAAAAATTTCATGTTTCCTATTTTTGTTTTAAGGAGAGATCAGCAGTTTTTTTTTCTTTATATAATTTTGTGTTAATAAAATGTATGGTGACTCATATTTTTTTTACTTTCATTTAAGGAGTATTACATTGTCTATTAAATACAATTTATTGCATTAACCTATCATTTTTAGTTTCCGAGATTTTTAACATTCTTTAAGTGACCCGGATTCATTGCTCTCGAGTGTATATGACGATTTTAGTTAAATGCAAGTTACATACAAAAATGGACGTTCTCTTTTAGCAAATTATCGTTGCCTGATACGAAACACTATTTCTGCCTACATAATGAGTAAATGAAAACCTTTATCTACAAGCACCGAAAAAAAAAAACAAATTTGTTTAATCGTTTTAGATTGGGAAAGCTCAATAATTTGGCTTATAAAACTTTAGCAATAAAAACCAATGTAATATATAATTTCATTGTCTTTAATGGTGAACCTACCGACACCTTTTACGAGGCAATCTTTTGTTCAACGGCTGTTTTACACCGCACAATTTATATGCTGATCCAAGCATAAAACAAAAGCTTCAGTCTTATTAGTGAAGTTACTCGTGTGTATACCACTCTTTAAGTACGAACAAAGTTCCTTATTACTTAAACACAATGGCCTAGTCGTTTAATGACCGAAATCGTATGATATACCTACTAAGTTATTAAACAATTTGACTTTAAAAAAGTTTAATGTACTGAATTATATCACTTCTAACTAATACCATGAAAACTACTTGGTAGTAAGAGGCAAGTATTTCTTCGCTCGCCATAGTCGGTTGAAAGAAGAAATTTTCTCATAAAATATCCTTGACAGCCTAGGCTATTAAAAGGCGTTAAACACATTAAGTCTTAACAAACTACTTCCTGAACTGTCTAGTTAGCAGCAAACGTTATTAACTAGTTCTAGGCATATTAAAATAAACAACCATTAGCAGAATATCACTCAAAAACACATTTAGAAATATGCCGTTTATTTCCTTTCTTTCAAAAATATATCCCTTTTAAGGAAAGGCAGACAGACGGATTGCTAAGTACGTACATTAAAAAAAAACAATAACGAAACGAATACGCCGAGCGCATAACAAACAATTGTCTCGATGGAAAAACGATCGGAACACAAGAGCCACTCGTACTCAGGTAGTCAGAAATAACCCACAAGTACCTGTACTGAACCCCTTATGGCCGAAATCTGCACGTATTTTTTATTCCCTGATCCTTTTGTATAGATTCCCAATATAAGTTACATTGGATTCGACACAGAGCAGAAAAATGTAGAAGAGATTTAAAAACAAAAGCTTCCAATGCCGCTGTCAGAATAAATAAATGAAAAAATAAATACTAAATAACAATTACAAATATAATGTTCATTTTGTGTGCAAATAAAAAAAATAGTTTTGAAAAAAGAATCAGTCATTCAGAAATGGTTATTAATAGCGGCACTCCCCATTGAAGTTCCGGATATTTTTTTAGTTAGTTACATTTTTGTATTGTTTCTGGTCACTGTCCAGTTTTAATATAGATTCCAAATGTGGGAGAACCACGATTCACGTGGGCTTCCCGGACACGTAAACCTGAATGCCAGCGGCAACTGTCATCACACTCTTCCGGTGCTGAACGTCCAGTTTTATCCGATTTTTATTGTCACCGTGATGGCTAACCTATTGACCTTTATAACCCTCGCTGATGTAGCCTTGATATCGTAATGCTTTTGTTGGCATTTATAGAAATAAGGACAGTGATTGAGTCATTTTAATGGCGGTTTGAAAAAAAAAACAGATGAAACATTATTCTGCACAAACTAATTAAAAAAATACTACAAGCTTGATAGATGGATTGGTAAAATTTTATTTTCTACCTGTTTAATAATTAGTTAAGAAAAAAGACTATTACTATTTAAATAAACACCGACTTTTTAAAAATAGAACATTTTTCAAATCCGTAAGTCAAAATAAAATAAAAAGTAGTTTTCGAATGATTTAGTGAATTTCTCTGAAAAGTCGGATAGTAATTAGAATTGACAGTCTATTCGGGCAGTTCGTTTGACAATGACAAAGCTGATAAAAATTCCTGGAAACTGTCTATGAAAATAAATACGCCCTTTATTTGTACAGTCTCTAGCTAGAAAAAGTCGTTAAACATTGTTTTCACTGACAAAGGAAAGTCAATTAGTTTAGTTTAGAGTTTATTGTAAATAACAGAGTAGGTTGCTGAGATTCTAAAGCTGTCTTAAAAAACAAAAAAAAAGCGTATAAAATTATTAATCCTTTCTTTTTTACGGACATTATAAGTAGGCAAGTACTTATAAAGATAGCTTAAGAACCTGACAAAAAGTTTCATAAAAATCTATTATATTACTGTTATTTGACGTAATCAAAATAAAGTAAAAACTATTTACGAACACATCAGACGTTTTATAGAAGTCATGAAACGGCCTCCTTTCAAAAGTTCTAAATACGGCCGTTTACGATCGAACTGAATAGCGAATTAGATCAATGAACGGTGTTTTGCCAATAAACCTGGCATAGAGAAGACGACTCTATGTTAAAACCTGTATTTGTTTACATTGAGAACGAAACAGCTAACAAAATAAAACGGAATCACAACAATAATACTGGTGTTTCATTTGTATAGCTCGAATTTCAAAATGCGCGTTCGAATTTCATGTGATGTTCGGTATTCGAATTATTGGTGGCTATTCAATTCATGTCATTCAATGATATTTGAATAAACAGATATGTTATACACATACAAAACAATCGAAAAAAGTGTTCCGCGCAGCGCGGCAGCTAGCGAAAGAGATAGCGCGATAAAACCCATAAGAAAAAAAGAGACAAATAGTGTTGTTGTTAATGGCAATACGTCCCAATTAGGACGTTTTCGAGTCTTCACGATTGCACGCTTATAACATATCTGTTTATTAGAATATCATTGATGTCATTGTTTCAAATTTATTTTACGAAACATTAAAATGTTGTAGCTAATAGATTGATGTTTTTTGCAAAATAATTTGTAACTACAATCCCTTGACGATACTACGCAGACTTATAATAATCCAAGCCTATTTACCAAATTATAATATCATTATAACCTACTAAATTCAACAAAGCCATGTTGTCAAATTACGTGTCATTATCCTTAACTTTGCCCATCCGACATCTTGAAACAATAACAATCCCGCCTCCTAAGTTTTACATCCCAAGTTATGATATAAATGAGACAAACATACACGGCGTCAAATAGCGTGTATACCCCAATAAAACAAGTATGGCACTCGAAACAAGTTATATTGCTAGTACTCTGTAATTTTGGCAGCGCAGTAAACTTTCTCTTTCGTCTATGCGACCCGCCTCTGGCTGTGCAATAAATGCCTGTGCCTTTTCAACTCACGAGTCATCTATGCTTTTTATACTCTGTGTCACTATGTAAAATGGCGGCATATAACTATGAAAAAGTTGTTATTATTTTACGTGATTACATGTTTCTCTTTATATTTCAATCTCTTGAAATTTTTAAGAAAAGGTTTTATAACTACTAAACGAGATTGAACAACGAAGTTAGTTGGAAAAAGTAGACAAAATAAAGCTCTTCCCTTGGTTCAGCATCGTCTCTGTGAGTATGTTAAATATTTTTATAGTGTGGGTTCAAGCAAATATTTTCCCAATAGTGTTTCAATGTGGGAGAATATTGTGTGTGGTGAAATATTGAAATTGTTTACTAAAATAATTTTCATATACCGCAGAGGTTGTTGTGGAAAGCTTAACTCAAAATCGAACTTCATAAAACGTAACGGTGTTTCCACAATGTCATGTAATGGATACTTCTCTTCAATATTCATAGACACATTGAACAAAGGTTTTAGATAGTAAAGTAAAGGACAAAATGGATAATTCGAAATTGTTTTCTCGTGAAAGTTTATTAACATGTGCCCCTTAATGTTACCATATGCCTAGTAGATGATTAGAGGAGGATTTTAACAACAGTATTATTACCTGTAAGTACCGTATGTATAGACTGAGTAACTCATTTATGGAAAACCGAAAACCTCGCTGGTATTTCGTGTAAGGTCTTTAGTTATTCAGTTACAGTTACAAATTGGAACCGTTTCATTTAAAAACAACACTTGGCTACATTTAAACAACGACATTCGGACAGAAGGTCATGGTAGCATTAAACTCAAACAGCTGTCCACCCATCTGACCTAGACATAAACTAGAAGAATAACGTCTGCTGACATACTTGGCAACGCTAATCAGTTCTTCAGTATCGGCTGGGTACAATGTCAAGGGTCTTGAGACAGACTAGTCGACAACTCGACATGCGATCGCGTGTTAGCTCCAACTTTATCGTGACTCGACTGGCGCCTAAACCGTCACTTGTTTCAAGCTCTTTGAAAGAATAAACTTGTTTTGGAACTACAGCAGCTTTTTTAGTGTTATTTCTTTTTAGAATTGTAAAGAAGGCAAGATAAAGCTTTGTATCGTTCAACGCTTGAGACATAAAATAAAAGATAAAATACCTCATGCATGACATTTAAAGGTGTATTATAGTCACATAGCGTTTTTACCCTATCAACTACATAACTATAGTCTATAGTAGTATTATCTGTAGTCGTTATAATTGCTCTCAAATACAAATAAATGAATCCCAGATAAAGCCATTGTTCTAGATTACAAATGCATAAAATACAATGTAACAAACGTGCTCGTAGAATTGTATTTTATCTATAACTTTCCAGCCATTTCCAGGATATATATAATAAAGTATACTACTTATCATATTTTACGTGACACCGATTAGTTAAGCGTAAGCAATATTTTAACAAGTGGCATCTCGATTAATGTGTATTAGGGTATCATTATGTAATATGTCCGGAAAGGGCCTTAAAATTTGTTAAAGCAGTTACTAGGGCTTAAAAACGTATCCTCGAACACGTCTACCATTTAAGGGTGCTACCCAGACTTGGTCAAGTGTGAGCTCAAGACAAGATATCCATTTAGTATTCGGGGGTTTTTCCGTAAGAATTAAGGAA
The DNA here is from genome assembly GCA_905146925.1 of Autographa gamma. Lineage (NCBI taxonomy): Eukaryota > Metazoa > Arthropoda > Insecta > Lepidoptera > Noctuidae > Autographa > Autographa gamma. The sequence continues at coordinate 9,431,571 of LR989858.1, forward strand.
AAGAGCCAAAAGATAAAAGGGAATCTTATCGGTCAAAAGTGCGAGGCGGACCTCGTCGAGTGTGATACGACCGACTCAACATATCCTTTTGATCGTTCGTCGTTTTTTGAAGAGAAGAACGCGCTATTTCGCCGCTGATTGGATGACAGTAAATGGAAATAATGAATTCTGTTCTAATTACAGCCTCAAGCTGTTTAGCAACAAGGTTTAGAAAGTAGACTCAAATAGAACTCCTATTTATTATTTTCAATAAATGAATTTCGGGTTCTAAACAAGCAAACGTTTCGCTATGACACATAAAGGTTAAGTGTTTAGTTGTCTTTGCAAATCCTCCTACAATGAAGGACGCGTGTGAAGGGTTCTTTGCAATAAAAATGAAAAATCCCTAACCTATCCTAACAGATAGCAAGGTTACGGGCTTATAAGCTGTGACCTTCATCGTGCACAATAGGTTAATATGAAACTATTATCTCCTCACATTATCACATGCTTTAATATAGTGACACTAAAATCAAAAGCATGTACGGTACGCAACTTAAGTAATAAATATAGAAGCGTGTAGCGCTTATATCTCTACACGCTAGCTAGTTACTTCGGTAGGTAAACAGTTACTCGGCACTTCACCTACTTGACTCGAAGCCAAAACACACCCGGCTTTTACGAATAATAAAGATAATATGAAAATAGGTCCATACATAGAATTAAGGGTACGTTTAGCGGAATAATTGTATTTACTTAGTTTAGCTTATGTGTTATATAATTATGCTGAAACAGGTTTTGTGCGGAAAATTATGTGCTGTCATTTTTCATCAGAGGTTTTTAGTGTCATAAGGTGTGAGAAGATTTGAAACCTACAATGTATACAAATTACTTACAATATATTTTCTAGTTACTTAATTTGCCTTAAAATGTAAAAAACCTTTTCTAATATTGAGTACCCAAATATACCCAAATTATCAGCATCGATCTCATCACACTAAGTAGGTACGTTGTGTTACGTTACACACATACAAATATTTCCAATTATCCTTATACAAGGGTCCAATCGCTCAGAGGTTAATCTAACACGAATTGTTCGAGACACAGCCAAAAGTTATTGAGATGATTTTTCCATTATCTTTTCCGTCATAGATTTTCCTTATGACCGGGAAGTGGGAAGAACTCTGGGAGGTGCAAAAGTGGGAACGAAGGGTGGTGTACACAAATCATGGTAGTTCACTTAACGATGCTACTATGAGACTTGTTTACGATTGTATTTCACTATCGAGTTATGAGCGTCGAGAGTTTACGACAGCAATGCATAAAGGTATACTACAGCTTTTGAAACTTAATTTACTATTGTTCTTCGAAAATAGTTTGGCAATCCCATTGTTGTTTACGTTGTAAAATTGCTATAGAACACAGATCGACGTGTTCTGTTCTGATGATTTTTTTACGGACTAGTATGGAATTAGTACTAATTAAGTGAACATTTATGTCAGTTAAGACTTGCGCCATCACTCTAAGGGAATCGACGTTTAGCCTCGTAACGTGAAAAGGCAACATAAATAATAAGTAAGAAAACAAAAACTGCGCGAAGATAGAGGAAAATAAATAATGAGAGGAATAGCTGTTAAGGGAATTACCTCTTTGCTGCAAATAAAGATAAATTGATTTCTGCAGGTTCATTACGCCTTCAGCGGTTCTCGGTTCTTTTACTTTCCCGTACTGTAGGCAATAGGGCATGGCGTTGTCTTAATAAGAATAAACAATCGCGTTCCATATTAATTTGCAACGAACCTTTTGACATGAAAATTGGTTTTATTTGAGTCACGAATTCTCTCTTTCTATGCGATATAGATGTTGATTATAATTATCAATATCTCGCTTTCACAGATTTTGGGTTACGTAATTGTGAACTTACTTTGTTACGTAAATAATACAATTTCCACGTCGATAAGCACGCAAGTTAATTTAAATTAACGTTGTTTACGCCTTCGATTGAAATTTTCTCATTACCTATCTATTTTTACTAAAATAAATGAGATGAGCCAATGAAGTGTATTGCCGATATCAAATTCCCTACAGAGTAAAGAAAATTAAATTGAAACAGCCCTGGCATCTGGGAGAAAATTGGCTTTTCCTTAATTTTTTTGTGCCATAGTAACAGAAACAATACTTTTTTAAACTTGGCTAACTTGCCACGTGCCCGTTTACGTAAAGAGTTTCAGAAAAAGTTTTAACTCGGAACCCACACAAAAGCGAACAGGAAAGGTGGAAATAGAGTCATCATTCGAGAAACGATTTAATTCACGTGTGCTGGCTTTAGTCCAAAAGTATTGTCGATTGAACTAATGCCCTAGAGGTCACTAGACACGAAATGCACTGAGAAGATCGTTTATACGACAAGTTTCGTATCGCTATCTTAATATTCCGGTGAAATTCAAAGACTTTAACGAGACTTAGGTTCCTTGTTCGTACTTAGTACGAAACTAGGTGCTCTAAAACTAACTACATCACCTATTGAAGTTTGAAGATCACGGCACCTATACCACAAGGAGGATACGGTAAGTTTAAAGCCGACGTTGGATTATTCACGTAGCTCGTGTACGACGCTCGTACTCTAATAAATATTGTGTCTTATGCTAAGACGACATAAATCCGGCTTCGACAAAGATTCCTCGCAATATCCAATACATACCGTATTCCTCCGAAACTTGACAAACTGGGAATTGCAAATGTGTATTTTCGTTCTTAATTTAAATGCTAATCATTTGTCGGCGTAGGAACTTTCACTTTGCTCCCATTTTTTTCCATTTCGTTTTTAGGAACAAGACTATATTTAACGTTTTATTTTTGGAAACTATTTATTAAAAAAAATGTAATAGCAGCTCTTAAATATGAAATGGTGCTCGTAGGTTGTCTTACTGAAATACTTTTTTTTTAAACAAGTATATAAAGTTTGAGGAGGCCGCAATTTCATGATTGCATGTGAATTCATCCGCACAAATGCCGTGCAGGCAAATTTGATTTTACTGCAAGATACTTGCTGCAATCTTCGCATTCAAATGCCGCAAGTTTACACTAAAAAGAACATATATCACTACCACAAAGAACGAGCTACAAAATGCTAAGTTTAACTTCTCGAATATTCGACTAAAGGAACTTTGCATTATTAAAATTTTATTCAACGATGTGGGTAAAATCTCTTGAATTTTGCAGTGGTGTGCAACGCGTGTTGTAACCGATTTCCTTGCAGTATGCGGTCGGATATTATTCTCGCATTCTCACTGGCCTGCACTGAATAAATGATCGGCCTTAATTAGTACACGTCATACACTTTCATTCCTTTTTGTCGCGCGGTAGAAAGGATATTGCAGTTCTGTTTGCTGAGTTTCTTTGAGAATGTGTAATTCTTTTGTTTCATTTGTTATTACTTATCTCATCTTGTACTGTCTACGTACCTTTTTATATGTATAAACCTACATACACATCTGGTTGTTTAGGAGTTTGTTAGTAAGTAAAATGAAAACTGATTAAAATTCGTTGCCTTTGTGTTTAACGTAACCTTTCAACAAAAAATATACAGCACAAAAACTTTTATACGTTATATTTTTACGTTCTTTCAGAGTTCAGAAGAATAATATACATACATTTATCTCGGTGCCTTTAAAGCGAGGACAAAAGGTTCGAGATATTTCCGGTTCATTACACAATACCGCTGTGACAAGAAACCTAGCCTTAAGCTTATTTAGTTCACCGCAGAACATCATGTGACACCAATGTGTAATTACTAATTAACACATTCTTGGGTTTCGTTATTTCATTTTAAGTTAATGAGTATTATGACGCATTCTAGAGCTTGTTTCTTGGAAACTTCGTTAATTAAATATAGAGAGAGTGCACTGGGATTTAGTACATAAAGGTACGGAACTGAGCTTTAATTAAACTTTGATAGTTTCTTTGCAACTCTTCTTTGAAATTTGCAGTTTATTTTACGGAAATATTGATTTCATGAGGCCAACATACAAAAAACTTCTCTTTACTCAAAATAATATCTTAAACAGACTTTAGTACCAGCTTTCCTAAGACCACCAAGCCTTTAAAACCGCAGCTTCGAAGTCTGAAGTAACTAACAAGTTAGCTCAACAGTTGTAGCGAATTCGGTGACAGTACATAATTATAAACTCTAACTAAAGACATCTAAGCTTCAGAGTTTCCAAATCTAGTGCTTGGAAAGCGATGCGGGTAAAGTCGCTAGACTGGATTGATCGCGAAAGACTGCGCCGAAATTGAATTTCGACGAAATCTCAATATCGGATAATCGGCTCAGGCAAACGTGTTGGCGCGAATGCAATCTCGATGCCACTCCGCACAGATTTGTTACTTCACACATCGACTGGCCTTGCGTACAAAAAATGTTTGGAGATATCCAACAAAAAACTCGACGGATCCAAAAAAAGTAACAATTCAAAACATGGACAATTGACCAAAATATCTTTCAAAGTTCAAAAAGATAAATATAAAGTTATTTATATTTTTTTTGTAAATATGATCAAACCCTAAATTCTGAAGCAAGAAAATTCTGTTATAAAAATATTAATCCTAAAGATGTAACGTTCTCACCTAACTGCGCATATGGCGGGGCATAGTATACAAAATTCAAAGAATAACTTGACCAAAACCTCTTAACAATTCGGACATTTCAAAGTAACTTGTCAAGCTGTCAGAGAATTATTAAGTGAACACAACAGAATGAGCACTGGCCAACTAGAATGATAAATGGAATCTTCATAACGTATGAGAACCTTTTTACGTATTTCTAGAGTTCTTTCCTACAATGGCTGGCTCGATTCCACATGCACTCGGCAAAGTTTCCGGTCGACAGCCAACGAAAGCTTTTTCCTTTGACTGTTTATTCTCTATCTATCACGTTTCTTGTAGTGATGACAAAGTCGGTGTTTTTTGAGGACTCGATTGGCGGAGTGCCTAAAGCCTTTCGATTTCTGCGGTTGTGTTTGCGATTTGGTCTTGAGCAGTTGAGCTATTTTCTATTTGCAGAAAAAAAGTAGGTTCGTTTTAACTTAGACACGTTGTTTTCTTAGATATAAGCTTACTTAAAATAATATTGCCTGAATGAAATGTAAGTTTTTCAAGAACTTTTGTAACATTTTGGACAGAACATTTTTATAAAACTTTACACATTTTTCGAATACAACAAAAAACAGTTTTTTTTTATTCGCATAAAGTCAAACGAAATACTATAGACACAAACAGTACCCATGCTAGATTCAACTGGGCAAATAAAAAAAACAGAACATTGATTTTAAAAACATGCAGCAGCAGTTTCAATGTCGCATCCGATAAATCAGAGCCGGACACGGTTTAACTAAGAACCGGGACGTTCGCACTGTGAATAAAAATTTAGCAACCATTTCATGCATTTCTATTTTGGCAATGGAATAGAATGTTACCTATACATTCTTTCCTGATTTTGTATAATAAAAAGGTTTCTGTAAACTAAAACACCAATTAAAGTATATCAACGATACTTATTTAAATAAGCTTATAAATACGTATAGTTACAGCAAAGACATATCCGAAAAAAAAAAAAAAAACAAGCATTTTCGAAACACTGTCGACAAAAATTCTTATACCAGACTATGAGTAAGTTGAAACGCTGACGAACTTAAACAACTCGTTCAACAGTATCACTGTTTAATCTCGCCAACTCTAAATGAAAACATAAAAAAGTTTGGAAAACTCAACACTCTTCGAGGCCGCCACCACAAAATCATTCTAAAAAACCCGCCATAAATCTAGTCGAAAAGAAAGACGTTCTTAACTCATTCGTTTGATAAAAGCGAGGGAAAACTTGGAAAAAAAACCCTTGAAAAATAGCATGAAAGTTTGCACAATGCAAGAGTCGCTGGGATCAAACCGGGGCCATATTTCACCGCGATATAAGATGTCAAGTTGAATTTACCACAAAGTGAGTCGTTAATTATTCTCTATGCTTTGTAAGTAGTGGTGTGCGATTATGGAATATTTGCATGCTAAATCGACTAATCTACTGATTAGTGGATGGCAATAGCAGCCTCTTAGTTATATTGTATTTACATATTCTGCTAAGTAAATATGCCATTATTTTAATTAACCTTTTAGTGCACATAATAATTTCATCAGTATCTACATCATTCTTGACATAAATATACAATAGAATGTAAACTGTATTCTATTGAGAAAACAATATAATGGATAGATAACGTTTTAGCACGGTTTACTAATAATCGTTTAATCGTTATATTCCATGCCATCCATAGAATTTGGATCCCTTTATAATCGTAATACCATACTTAATCCTAAATGGCACATTCGTTGTCTAAACTGACCCATTTTATTTCAACCATTCCTTTCCAATAGACTAAATTCGTAGGGTTGGGCCCGACAGATATTTATGGGATCTCCAATTGATCTATTTCTGGGACTGTTATCATTTAATCTAAGAAACGTGCCCTTCAGCGGTCAAAATGGTCGGAATATAAATTTCGTACAATATTTCAACCGGTTCAATTAACTTGTTTAATTTCACTTATGCGAACAATTCTGTAGAACCAAAACAAACTGAAAGCGTAAATTACTCTTTACATAAACAATATTTCGTCGCTATCTATATCAGAATATTAGTCAAACGAATTAAGGAGACAAAGCCTTGTTTATCAAACGGCCCAAATTTTCTATATTGAAAACATAAATTCAGAACGGGTAATTGCTCTCCCTGAATATATTGAAACTTTACGTTCGTAGCTAATATTTCACGGCGTATCGAAACACTGATAGGCCGAAACTTATTACCGATAGCGAGCACCTGACTTGTGCCAACTCTGTCGAACGATGTCGCAAATTGTTCTTTCCCGCTATTCAAATACCCGTCCTCAATAATGAGACGCAATGCGGTAGGCACGGCGGATACGGGCTGGGCATTGGGCGTTCAGTATTCGAAAAATCCGCTCTAACGAAACAAAAATAAAGGTGGGTACCAGTATCGCAATCGATGAAAATTCCTACTGGAACTGCGAAACCATTTGAGGTAAAAAATCCGTATTTTGGGTCTACCGCAAAAGTTCGTTGTTTCCTAACTTTTGATTGGTGAACTTGTTTGTTCACGTGTTAAAAATAAACAGCAGTCTAGTTCTGCACGCAGTTAATCCGTGTATTTGTTACGTGTGGGTATTAAAAGGCAACGTGCCGGTTTTTGGCCGTTCCAATTCAAACAATCACTTTTAAGGATGATATAAATCCGACTATAAAAGCTTAGGTTAGCCTTGATTTCTATTACCTACTTTACTTTTCGGCAGAAAAAGTATCTTGAGAAAACCTTTATCCACACAAACTAGTGAAAACCTCTATATTTTCATTCTTCCCTTAAGAACCGACGCATCCCTTATTCGCTACATAAAGTTTATAGTAAGTAAGTTCATAATTTAGGAAGTGCGGTCGCTCGCGGCTTGGGTTGTACGCAAGTCATTTACGAGCATTTTCACGGCATCTGAAGTGTCAAACGCACGTAGTTGATATTCATGATGGTGGTTGGCACGCCACGCACGTACCCACGACATAATCCAGCCCAGACATTGGGCCTGATAATATCGACGCATATGAAGCCACAGATTGCTGCCGTTCAATTTCGCCGTCTTCCTTACACATATTTTTTACGATTTCGAGGAACTATTCCGTCGAATCATCGAGATATATTACTCAGTTTCGAAGATTTATGCGGTAACTTGATATACTGTGATGAAGTTATGGTTTCAATGTAAACATTATCTATTCCATAGAAAATCTAGTTTGTATGTACAATGTAAACCTCTGTGTAGGTTTCTGAGAAATGTTTATTTTAGAAGGTTATATGCATTACTTAGAAGCCTTATACCTACAATTAGAAATGTTAAACCTGTTTCATTATGCTAAAAGCTCATAAGTTGTGCTGCACCTACGCATGTTATGTTAATGTGGAGAACTTTGCCAGCACTGTGGGAATGAGAAACTGTAACTATGTAGCTAGTATGTTCTACTATAACTTCAGCCTTTCACACTGGATCTTTGTTTTAAAAATAACTTAGCAGTATATCTTCGCCAGTTGCGGAAGTTGTTCCGTTAAATTAAATATATTTATCTCTTTGTTGTTGGGACTAAAGTCACAGTTGTGAGATGTTTTGTTTCTGTTTGGTTTACAGAAAAATCTACTTAAACGCATATTTTGCACCATAGTTCAAATAGCTTGTAACGGAAGTATTTTTATTTGTATTTGACTATCCCTTTATCAGAAAACACCATGTGTGCAAAATAAGAAGAATAGAGACTCAAGTATATGATGTAAGCTTATTGAAAATTATTATTCACATTTTGAAAACCGAGACTGCCGCTAAATCCATTCGGTCAACCAAACCACAAGCTCCAATTTACATTATTTCATAATTAAAATAACTCTAACTACAGAACACTATAAGCGTAAATTAAATTCTGTGTCCTAATCCGATACCCATCACTTTGGGTTCGTACCTGTAATAGAAATGACTGCAAAATTAAATTTCGTTACCGTGACAGGGTTTCTCTTAAAATAAACGGACATGGTCCCGGAAAATTACCTCATTCTGGATTCCGAAAGCCCTATTTACTTTATTTAATATTCTAATCGCGACATTATTGTAAGCCACTGTTTCTATCTGTTTGCTTTTTGGGTTTGGACACTGAATTAAGCTATTAGGTTTATGATTGCGAAAGGTCAGAGTTTTAATAGGAAATTCTGTGATTGCAAAGGAAATATTTTGCCTTTGATAAGATTCCTTTTTATTTTATTCGACGCGCACTTTAAAAAATAAAAGATATTCTTTACCCTACTACTTATTTGCCTTATGTAGGATCATTAGGTACTTATACGCATTAAAGATACCTCAGATCACATCAAACAAGGGAGATTTGCTATCCTTGTAACTTTAGTATGCGTACCCGATGTCGCCACTTTTCACACATTTATATTTGTACACGCCCAAACGATTATCTCAACAGGCGCACACACAAACATAAAAGTCAACGTGATTTGCCACAAACACAACAATATCATTGTTACTGTTAACTCACACAAAGCAATGCTCCAATCACGGCATTTTTCACACACGCTAATGATGGGAAAAATTGGTCGATAAAATATTTATCGATGAAACAGACAAAAAAATATGGTTCATCAAATAAATAAATAAATATTATACAGTCGGTAGTATTCGGTATTGATATATCTATTTGACTTGAAAAATTAAACAAATGAGTAGGTAGATTACTCTACACTTATATTAACGAGCTGAAGGGTTTGTTTGAATGCGCTTATCCCAGGATAAATCGGACTTATGTCAAAATTAGAAAGGTAAAGTATTTTATACCTGAGCGTAAAAGACTATGTATGTACCACGAGCAAACCCAGGGCGCACTGCTAATCAAACTAATATTACAAAAGCGAAAGATTGTGAATATGTGTGTTTGTTACTTCTTCATGCTCAGATCGTTGTACCAACTTTGATAAAGTTAAATTTTTGCTAAAAAACTGACACCGTTAATTAATACATAAGCTACTTTCAATTGCACTGCGGGGCACAACAAACAACAAAATGAATACTTTTATGCAATAAAAATTTAAAGCATAATATTAAATTTAATTAAACAATATTAAAATTAATTAATTAACATAAATGTTCTATGCATACCACTGTGATATGGGGCTCTGTCGAATATTTATTTAAAAAAAATGTACCGTGTTCACTTTGATTATATATTTGTTCAAGCGACTACTGTTAAGCACCTATTTTTGTTAGAAAAAGAATAACCTTCATGATGCTGACCTACTTAAAACAAAATACTTAAGTTTTCATTGCATATCTCTAAAACTACTGAACCGATTTTAATAAAGCTTGCAGCATTCCCTAAGTTGAATAATACCTAGTACAACAAAAAATATTTCCGGCCGACTTAAGTAATTCGGTAATTCCATATATGCGAATACAAACATTAAACATACATACATACACTTTTGAAATTGGGCACATTTGTTCAGACGCTGATATAGACTAATATATACGAAACTACGCAGTTCTGGAAATATAACATACATACGGGTTGAATTGATAACCTCCTTTTCTTAGAAGTCGGTTACAATATGTACTAATGTACTTTCGCCTAAACGTAACAAATACTTTTCTGAAAACCATACTAAAATTGGTTTAGCCGAACACGAGATAATCTCGCAATAGCAAACATATAATAATAATAATAATAAATTTATTTCAGGCATCAAGGCCTATATAAATATAAACAAAACTTAAAACTCAAAACTCTACTTAATACAACTTAATAATACTATAAATACATACTACATAATTAACTAATACTAATGTACACGAAGTGTCGGCGTCGTGTTTCGCTGACATATACATTCGGGATATATACATACGGGTCGAACTGAGAACCACCTTTTTTGAAGACGGTTAAAGTTAAATAAACAACTAAAACATTAAAACACACGCTTTAACACTATATCGATACATTGTTTTATCGTTACGACAGATTACTCGTGAAACTACATCACTATTTTACGGCCGGGTACAGCGGAGGTACCACGCGACTGACATTACATTTTGAATTTGTGAGTATTGGTGACGCACGCATCCATTGCGCCATGGAGCGGAACGAATAATTGAATGATACTTACTTAGCAAGCAATGTATTTATTATTACGCTAAGGATGAATTGTCACTAAATGTCATTTATGTTATAATTAATTTCTATTTTTGTGGTTTTATAGCAGAAATATGTAAATATTGTAATAATTACACATGAAATGAGATTCCATCTTTCACGTAGTTCACATTTTTGCATGTATTTTTGCAAACAACAACAGAACAACTCGGCATTTTGGCAAAAATCGAGAGACGTGACGCGAGCGTGTAGGTACTTTTGACTGGCGGCAAAAATCGGTATCAAGTGCAAATTGAGCCAGATGCGTACGCGCGTGCCGGGGCGCTATAACAAATCTCGCTTGTTTGATGTGATCTGAGAAAGATACATTACCTCTTTAAAACTATTTTTGTTGGACTGAGTTGTATCACTTGCAAAATAACGACTGTCACAAAAGAGACATTTTGTGAGTACTTTAAATAATTTGAAGAATATCGCTTATTTGACCTTATATTTTAGTATGGTAAAATATTTATGTAGTTAAAATTGACATTGAAACTTTAGGTTTAGGTTAGAGTATCGGTCTCCTGACAGTCTTCAGCAATTCTGTTGGTACATAATCACTAAATCACTACATAGTATAAAGCAAAGTCGCTTTCCGCTGTCTGTCCCTATGTATGCTTAGATCTTTAAAACTACGCAACGGATTTTGAAGCGGTTTTTTTTAATAGATAGCGTGATTCAAGAGGAAGGTTTATATGTATAATACATGCATAATATAGTAGAGAAACAAGGAAAATCTTTTTGATTTCTAATGTAAGGTCGTAAATGAACTCATTTTTTGCGCTTTCATTGCTAACGCTGGCTGAACCCTACGAGATAGAGCAAAATAATGTTCTACAGTATTGTGCATCTTAAAAAGGTCTACAAAAAAGTCCGCGATGGTATATGTCTGTCTCTTGAGGATAACCCACAATAACCATTTTTTATCTTTTATTTATTACTTATTTACGAAAAAGCGATTTTAAGCAATACAGTATTAATCCTTATCCAATTAAGTACCTTTAATAAATTGTGCATGTAATATTGATCAATATTGCCCTTAACAGCATATAATTTAAATGAATATTTTCGAAAATATTACAAATTTAAAATGCAAGGACATAGCGGTTGCGGCGGTACCGGCCAGAGGGCCGTGCGGGGGCCGGGGGGCGCGTGCCTTTACCAAATAGTGCGTCCAAGGCTGTGCTTCGCCCTAGAGAACTTTATGATTGTGTAGTTATATTTGGTATCAGCGTCGCACCCGAGCAAAGCCGGGGCGGGCCGCTAGTTTATTATAATTTAAAGTGGTAAAACCAAATGGTATTCAGTAACTAAATCGAACGTGCATTTGATCGTGAGCACGTGTAAGATTTTGTTTCAATTTCGTTACCTTCACGATTAAGGAAATAATTCAATTATACCTAAAGCAATAAGCGTCGGTTAGATAATAAACAAAAGAACAAAGTAATCGAGATTCGCGATACAATATGGAGTTCCTGTATGTTTTGGAGATCAAAGCTAATACGAAGCGGTGTAAGTATCTGGTTACTCTTGTATTATGTGCCGCTAGCATTAACATGTAAGCCAGAGTACTTTGTACATGATTATTCATTTGTTATAATGAGAAGTATAATTTTAATGGTACAAACCTTTAATAATGTACTTTAATGATACAGGAAGGAACATCTACACTTATATCAGCACACTTTTTTTTTCATTTAATACATAAATACTCTATATTTAAGTTTATTAATCCTTCAAGGGTGCCTGGATATAAAAGAAAAAATAAAGTATACCGATATTATGCACATATAATAAAATAAGTAGACATACTTTTTTCGGCAGAACAGCTCAGTTTTTACCACGATAATAACCTTACAAAATTAACCCTTAAATAATCACGTGCGGTACACACGTCACAGCCACGAGGGTAGCAATAAATTACTCGTTATCATCCTAATAGCAAGGGAAATGGATTGCGAATGCCAGATGAATTCGGCACTCGGCAATTAGTCTTAAGACACACCAATTACCGACAATTTGCTTCTGACTAATCCCATTACGGTATAGAAAGTTAGACGCAGATGTTAGAACAGAACGGGTTAGTTATGAATCTTAAATCGGTTTGGATTACGTTTTTTGCTGCTGAAAGTTTAAATTGAAATGCTTATTCTTATTCGTAACTTGCTATGCCCTGCGGTTTCACCCGCATTAGAGTTAATCGAGTTCCAAAATAGGAGTAGGCTAAGTACTAGTAATTAACTACTCCGTAAACATGAACTATCTGTTATAAGGAGTACCGTATTTTCAATTGCATTTAGTGAAAAACTGAAAATAAAATCAGACGCCTAAATTTCAGTTATATGTAAAGATACATTGCTTAATCTTATGCAGCTTTAGAAGGATGAATTGTAGACTTACATGTGGTTAATAAACTGACTTTATTCAAATATTCTGCATAGGATAAGTAGCATAGCTACTGAGTACCGAGTAGGGTACTCAAAGGTGCTCGTGTATGCACTGCCTTACCGGACTGGTGCGGACGTTTAAACGAGGCACAAAAAGTGGAGAGCTCTCGCGTAAGAGTTCTAATTAGTACGTGAGAACTGCGTAATATCTTAAATAGGATATTACCTACTGCTATTTCAACGAATACGAAAGATTTGTCCCGAAACGATCGCTGGCAGGAATATTCTAATTTTGATTGGAACTCTGGCCAAATTGACGTTATATAATTAGGAAATGATAATACATATTATTATCATTTCCTAATTATATAACGTCTAAATCGTGGTTTCATGTCTTACTACATAGGTTTATCCACTGATGGGCATAAGTCAGATACATAACAATTCTAACCTCTACCGTTATTGATTTTGAAACAATTTTAGTCAACATCATTGCATGTAGCCCCATATACCTAATCGTGACTATTTATTAGTTTAACTATTGCAATAGTACGAGAAGGTATATTAGCCCTGAATTATTAAAATACGATATTCCAAAGCTGCCAAATAACGGCAGCACACTAGCATTGCCAACTTTGCCAAAGATTAACACATTATACTTGCATATTAGTTGAGAGTAGTTTATTTGTCGCCGTTCGCCTCAAAACGCTCGCGTGTTATTAATTTACTGAGTTCCGTATTCTCGCGAACAATTAGGGTTTAGCGTTATATTATGGATATTAATATCGAGGTGTTATATTTTGCCGTTATCATTAAAGAGGTTTGTTTCGATATTAATAGTAACAATTAAGCAGTAGGGCGATATTTACTAATATAAACTACATATGTATACTTTGGAGCGCAATAAAGATATTGAGTATTGAAGTTATTATTCCTAGTAAGCAAAAAATAACTCACAGATGCTTAAATTTTACAATGTTAACTCTTAACAGAAATCTACCTAAAATCCTAGCTATTGTGAAAATTTCTCAGACGCCTTGCAATGACATCTCGATAGTCGATAAATGATAGATAATCGACAATGGCAAACACTGGGTGTCATTGTTCGTCCTTCATTGTAAGGTTTTTGTCGATAGGGCACGAATCGATGCCTACAAGAAACGCTTTGGTTTCGTATTATACCCAATCAATGAGAACGATACTGGGCTGTTAGATTTTAAGATCGAAGATAAGGCTAAACATTGATTTTCGTTTTGCTTTTCGTATTCATAATCATTTAAATAGTTTTGGATTACAGTTTTTGCTATTCCTGACGCTAAGACGGTTTAAAGAAAATTTTAACTAGACATAATTAATTTTATTGACTTATGTATCAGGTTACCTATACTTTTTTTATTATGTTTTTGCTGGGTGATCACAGATCACATCACACCATATCTACCAGGCATCTATCAGAAAAATAAATTAAAGAAGCAATTTTGAAGGACACAATTTCTTCTCCAGTAACTTAACAGGATTTCCCATCTATTATATCTTTTAGTAACTTAACTTCAACACTATGAACTGAACACTGTAAAAATGTATAATCCATGGCACAATTTAACCGTCAACTTTTCAATTACATTTCCAGATTCGGAACTCGAGGAGCTGGGTGAGCAATTGCCCCGGTACCGACCGGACTCCATCGCCGCCCTGCGCCGCGCCACTCGCTTCACCGAACCAGAGCTGAAGAGACTCTACAGGGGCTTCAAGGCAGAATGCCCCACGGGAGTCGTGAAAGAAGAGACTTTCAAGCTCATTTACGCGCAGTTCTTTCCGCAAGGAGGTAAGTTGGATTGTAGTAAGTATGTTTAACAAAAATACGTGATGGGTCACATTGACCAAAAAACGGTAGCCGGTTGATAAAAAAAAAAAACAAATAAATTGAGCTGAAATAAAATCCAATCTTCGAACGAAAGAAAAATATTAATGTTTATATTAAAAAAAAAAAAAGTTTTAAATCCTGTAGTTATGTGATCGTCAGCCTTGCCAATTATGGCTTCCACGTTTTGGTTTACTTCTGAGTGCGCTGGCTGTTTCTACTCGATTTGGAAAAGTTCCGAATACAACTGTGGCGAAAGTAAGTATAATATAGCAGACTAATGTTAAGAAGTACCTAATTAAAACATAAGAAGTCTATTTAAAGCCTCCATTTCACGGCTAGATGGCAATCTAACTTAATGGAACTCGACTTAAAATGCAGACCAAAGTTGTTAAGGGTTTGCCAAACCACATTTTAGCATATGCATTAAGTTGCTCTTTGTTTAAGTTATGTAAGGTGCCTTGTTAAGATAGTTCAAACGTTTCATTTCAAAGGTAAATTAGTACGGTAAAGAGTTTTTACATAAGTAGTCGAAGACGGCACGTAAAAACTATGTGCAGATCAGATGCTAAGTCACTTGATCAGATAGATTAACATGATAAAATAAGGTGAGGAATCGTCACGTCTCTATTTTATTTAAACGAATAAGGTTCATCTTAAGCTTTTACCGGTTCAAGAAATCGCGAATTACGGTAGCACATACCTTCACCTATATCATAGGTGTACTAAATAACAAGCTCAAGACAACACGTTCAATAAACAATACCAAATGTGTTTCGTTTTATTTACCTCATCCTATCCTAAGCTTTGACGCGGAGGCACGAACGAAGATCTCACATCCATCGGGTTTCCTACAAGCAGGTAAGGTTACTTTTATTTATAAAAGCGATATTCAGAGAGTACTTAATTGAAATTGTAGCACATATGTTATATATGTGGGGAGACACATATTCAAATATTTTCATTCATTTCAAATATTTATTATTTTATTTCTATTTTAAATATATATTCAAGTAAAAATGATGTGAAGCTGAATATGGCTTTTACCTATCATAATTTAATTAACAAATAGCATACGTATACTTTTATCTTTTAGAGGAAACATAGAGGGTAATAAATAGAGGTAATAAATAATCCGATCTTCTGCTACTTGTAAACTCATAACAACAAATATGATTTAGGAATCCCAAAATAGAATGTCACGTAATTTATCAACCACAAATATAACAATAACGTACAGATTCAGAACAGACATCTGCGAATAATCCAAATATTTGCTTTGAGCGGGTTTGGACCCCAACGGATTCGATTATTATTTAATTAACAAACAAGTTCCGACTGCCCTTCCTCTCAATAAACCCTTTGTCGCCGTACTCGACGTTAACGATATACAATATGGCGCCTTATTTTATGCTGGACTTCTTTTCATTGATTAAAGCTTCAGTCTCTTTGTACGATTGTTCGCGAGCTAGCTCCTTGAACAGCTGACTGCGTTCTCTGATAGCGATCAGTTTCCAACTTCCTTTCGTTGTCCTTTGCATATCTTTTGCTATGCTTCCAACCGTGTTTACAATGAAATGCATAACTAGCTTACTAGTTTTTGGTTAAAGCGCCTGAACCAATCTCATTTCTATAATTAAAATAATGTACCTTTTTGCATTTCCCAGTTTCCAGTTGACTATAGTCACATGTCGCGCTTTTGACACTTTTCGGAGCATGAGTAGAACATCTTACAGACAGATTTTTCTTACTCACATCTTTAGTCTCACGTACTTCCATCACATTTTAGGAACTACCTGTTCATTTTGTATCACACACGAACCCCGCTAACACAGGAATAAACACCAACTCCCACGTAAAGAATGTTAATAAAGTATACCGACCGTAGTAAAGGAATAAAATGGGGACATGAAAAACGCATCACATAATAATATAATCCCATCAAGTTGAGTGGTCTGGCCTGTGGGTACTGCTTTACATCCGCGCAAATTGTCCAAGAGGCCGTAAGTTCCTGAACTTTCAACCAGCGACGAACGAACACATACGGTAACACTGTACACATAAAGTCCAATTCACAATAAAGAAAAGCGTACACAAAAGAAATAAAAAACGAAATATGATTTCAAACGTATTGGTGAAAACTTGTACGGTTTTGTAGATATTGGACAAAATTGAGTTCACAACTACTCTGCTGATTTTAATGATATTATTATAGGCATATCGTATAAATAAATATTTAATTAATTTTATTATTCTAGTGATTGGAAATTGAGTCGGCTTTCAGAGCGACACAGATATTTAATATTTCTGTTCACGTCAATATAATTCGCAACATTCATTAATTGCACTGTGGGCTGAAATGCGACGCAATCGACAAATTTAAATTAAAACCATCACAGTCACAGTTAAATAATAGCCTCACAACGAAGCTCGTATATATTTTAAACAATTCCCAATAATTACTCTAATGGAATTCAGGAAGAAATGGGACAGACTCTTAATTCAATCATTATCGAATATGGGAAGAATAATTCTTGGCACGATGCCTAGAACAGGATATAAAACAGATAGTGTGCCTACTAATCCATTCTCTCAATCTAACAGACAATTCGAGTTCAATCAGACGATAAAGAAACAATTCTATCCAAAGTTTGTCTATCAAGTCTTATCTAACAGTCGAACAATCAACTGCGAATTGCCTTCGAATAAATTTGAATGTTTTAGATAGTAATGGGTGCAAAGTGGCTAACGAATTCACTGAAAAAGTCGCTTTAACCATGTAAGCGTTTATTGGCGAAGTTTAATACCTAATTGCTTTTGCAATTCTAAGTAAAAATTGCTGGAGATTGGAATTTTAAAGAGCTTTTTATATCGATAAGGTCTCCACTTCATTTTCTACATATCGATGAAATTCTCATCTCGTCCCTTTCTCATACACCTTTATTTACTAGGTTTTAGTTTAATATGTTTTTTAGTTAACTATCTTGAATTTTCCATACAGATCATTAGTCAAGAAACGAGTACTTAAACAACACACCACCATACATAGTTATCAACAATCAATTCCCATTAATCGACCATCAAAAACTTCGATCATCACTGGAAGCATTCCCGAGCCAAGTAAGCAAATGCATATAATGATGCGATGTAAAGCAAAAGTGCTGAGAACACAGTACCGGCAAAGTGAAGTGCTTTCAGTGCAGTTAACAAGTTCGCCTACTGCACCCAAATGGGAACGCGAGGAACAACAATCACCTTTTGTATGTACCAGCAGAATGCCGGATCAATTAACGTTATTCAACTCTACTCGCCTTTTGCAGAATGTAGGGTAAGATTTTTATTTTTAAACACGAGTTTTCCGATAGCGTTTGCGTAAATTTGAACTTTTGCACATAAAAAATCAAGTCTTAAATGTTAAGACTTAAATTTTTTACAGTTAACCAAGATCAAATGCGTTATAACACTTAGTTTTTTTTTTAATGTTAAATGAAAGTCAGACATATAAACGGGCTTAGTATCTGTAGTTTCTGTTAAATAAAGAAAATGGAATTCATTAATTACGACAGTTATAGAGGCGACTAATTATCGCTTTCACCATGTTACTGTGAAAGATAAATATTTAATACTTATTTTATTTGTGTCTGTATGGATGCGTTACACATAAAATTACCTACATTAAACCATAATGTTCACACTATAAAGTGTTCGAAAATTAAAGACCAGAAATTCTCGCTCTCATTAGGACAATAAATCGCCTACCGAAATTTTATCGACTTGTCAAAATTGTAATCGAAAAGTAAGCTTTGAATGAAAAACGAGCGAACTTAAAATGGGAAATTTGTTATATCCTTACAAATATTTAGATAGATGATAAATTGAATGTATTTTGTGAATTTACATGCAAAAGGGTGCCTTGTGAACCTATTCTATTAAAAGCGTTATTATTGACCCAAAGCGGGTTGTACGTAAGGGATAAGTAGAAAAGGAAGCACCGTAGTGAATGAAATGAAGCGAGCAATAATCCTTATAAAAATATATTTACCTTTATCATTTAAAAACCAGTTACAGAAAAAAGCTGTAAAAAAATTATGCACTTCTTAACATGCTTTCCATGTTTTATACCTACAAAGCCAATCATTCCTCAATTTTGCAAATTGAAATACCCCACTATAAGGTTACCTATCCACTTGTTAGCAAACTTTTTCCGCCAAACGTGAGAAATTGAGAAAAGTGGCCCAATGTCACAATCCTGTGCTAATCAATATTTATAGCAGCTATTTCGGTGTTAGCCAAGCCGACCTTACTCTTCATTCAGCCCTATTAGTAGCTAATTATACGAATTTATTATTATTACTTTTCATCTGGTACGAGAGAAGGTACTTTCTTTGTTAATCCATGTCGTTTCATACACACTACGCAGTCAGACGGTACAAAATAGTTGGCCTAAAATCAACCAAAAGAGAAGTAAAAAATAATGTTTTTTTCATTTTATTACGTGTCTAACGTTAGCATGTACTTATGATAGTATCTTAGTAAATGTTAAAGAATGTTTGATATTTAAGGTAATATCCTACTTCACAGAAAAGTGTTCCAAGCAACCTATACCACCACCACTCTGAATGTCCTGAATCTAGAGAATTTTGATACGGCCTAATACGGCTTAACTTTTGACGAAGGTGTAGTAACTTGCTCAGGTAACCCATAGGTTATTAAACTCGTGCTGTTCTGTACGATGTATATAAGTAGGTTGGTACGATATACCTAATCAATAATAGCTCCTAAACTGCTAACAGATAGGTATCTCCACAGACTGTTGCGCTCACAAGAATAAGAGGCACGGCCGATTTTGATATAACTGAGTAAGGTTTGGATCCGAATAAAAAATATGTACTAAATTTTTTCTGTGATAACCGACATCCACTCGGGCGTAGACATGGGAAAAAGCTTGGATTATTTTAAATTACATGTCCAACTAAAAATTACTTTGAATTATCTGCATTTTTATAGTTTATATGTTTACACCGATGGTAATAAATCGTCTCACCTCACGAAATCACAGTCATGCATAATTTGGTTTTATATAAAAATAAACATATTTGTTTCATTATTCAACACAAGTACAACTGTAAATACCGTAATTTACATTCATATGACGAAATAATTATATTTGAATTTCACCTGAAAAACGTAACCAAGCTTTAACTCGTATGATTTTTATTTAAATGTAGCCACGTAGCAAATTTAATTCAGGCAAAACCAGAGGCTTTTCGGCAATTATTCCCAACCGGCTGACTGTGTTATCAGTGTGGCAACACCCACAAATCCACGATTTCACGACACATACGTTATACGAACTGTTGCGGAAACAACAATCATCGCCCATAAAACACACTTGCTATAACAAAAACTGGGATTTACAGCAGTTAGGTAACTTTTTGAACTAAAACGGAGACCATTTTTAAAGAAGATATTTAGTTTAGAACAAAAAATATTCTCGATCTATTCAAGTTTTACTTTACTTTGCTAGATATTTTAATTTACGAGTAAAATCAAAAAGAATAATATGCGTCAAATATCAGATTAAAAGAGTACTTCTACGAATGAATAGGTATACATTCTTATGTACCTACTCTGTTTGTTCTTTTCTGAAGATTCCACGATCCTTGGGATATCCTTAAATCCAGTTTACCGGTCGAGATGTCCCCTGGCAATTAGGTCATGTTGCTTTATGCAAAACTAGACTCTACTTGTTTGATGGGCTGGCTGTAGATGCGTACAACTGGTTTCATGCGTAAGTCTGGACGCAATTTAGTCTTTTTTTTATTTAACTTGAAGAAGGACTTTTATAAAGAAAACGACGCAGAACACGACTACGGCGAGGTATTCAAAATGCCCAAATTAATTTCTCCTTTATTTATTTAATATCTCTGGAAAACCTACAGATTAATAAACAGATAAATTAAAAGTATTTTTGTGCCATTTTTACGTTTATTCAACTACAAAATATCATAGATATCACACAAATAGAATATACGAGTACGGTCAGTAGGATTACTTACACTTTAATTTTTAGCCTTGCGTCTTAAGCTTATGTATATAAAATAATGGTATTAACATTAAATTTAATAAAATAACATAAACTCTAACGAGATCAGCAGTCAGCATTTCTCTTGGCCCACATTCTAAAGGCACAAAAAATAACAAAGAAAGTCCAGAAAATGAGCAGACCTCTAGGAACGTTTTTTTTTTCCTATATTTAACAGAACGCCTAAACAAAATGATTATTTTCAGCAATAGGCTATAGTAGACATAGTTTATTTTCGATAGAATTTGTCACATAATATTTGCAATCCTCGCAATATATCAAGCAAAATCTATAAAAAGCCAGATTTCCTCTCTACGCAGCATATTATAATGTCCAGTTGTGAAGTATTCTTATATGACCGCGCATTCTTTTTTTTTCAGAATAGTCCGTATTTGATTGTTCTTTTGTTCTTTAAAAGATAAAAGTATAAATAAAGATATGTAGGTACCTAGGTATATTGATTTGTTATTGTAGAAAGGATAAGCCCCGAAGTTGGGAATAAACGCGTCGGCGTGAACCTTCTCCAAGCTAAGTGATTTACACTGGTTTAGGACTAAAAATATGTAAACCAATTATTTAAGGTCACTTCTCATGAAATAACCCTAACAGCTGGCAATCTAGTATAAAACAATTGAAAAGAAATCGTGTTACGATTTTTTGTAATTAAAATATGAATTCAAAAATCAAACAATATGCTAATTTCTTTTTGAAAAAAATAAATAACTATCTGAGTCGTAAATTTGACTAGATGTAACAAAAAATTAAATTATATTGTGCACACATTTTTTAGTACTTTTTCTCTTTTATAGCTCACAGTATTGTAGTATTTTAAATTTGTCGTTATTTTTTTTTTCTAGAAATGTAAAAAAAAAACAATGTAAAATATAAAACTTATAATTTTATCTAAAGAAGTATGTTAACGTCATAAATAGTTGGTTGTCTACGAACGTGTAACGGAACGCAAATATCGACTTAGTACAACACTATAAACTTCCGTTTGACGTCATCTGTCGACATCGCACAACACTAGCGGCGGAAATCGCGTCGTGCAGTTGGCTACACGTAGAAAGTCAATTGATTTTCTATTTATATACCTACGTTTTTCTGGAATATTCTATAGATTCTAAAGGTGTAATAAATTATTGATTTTACTTATTGCATTCTATACAAAACTATGTTTTTTAATTCACACAAGTTTAAGTACTTAATGTTAATGTCACAATCATTGTCTATATTTTAACATTAATAAATAGATATTATAAAGTGAATCGTTTTATACATTGCTAACATAAATAAAACAAAAAATACGAAAAAATACAGTTGGTCATAGTAGGGTAATCACTGCGCAGAAGCGCGCCATTTCTCAGTTAAACCGCGCATGTGTTGGCAAACCTGCGCTGCTCTAGTCTGCTTCCTCCAAGCCACGACCGGACGCCATTACCACGCCATCGGACTACGAATCTGTCATTTGTGCGTTATTCGTTTGATAATCTTTGGATTTTCTACGGAGTCGTTTGTTCTGTGTTGTTAGAACCGCCTAATACATAAAAATCAAAATGTCTGACGAGAAAAAGGTACGTGTATCAGTATAATATCAGTGTAATAACGAAAACAGTGCTTCACCGACATGGCGTTATTCATAAAATGTGGTTACTTGCTTGATTGAAAGTGAGAAGTGTTTAACGTTTTTAACATTAAGTTCTACACATGATTTTATCGTTATTTTATTTGTGTTACAGGGAGAAAGCGAACACATCAACTTGAAAGTATTAGGTCAAGATAATGCTATTGTGCAGTTTAAAATCAAAAAACACACACCTCTGAGGAAGTTGATGAATGCTTATTGTGATAGAGCGGTAAGTGCCCCATATTTTCTGTGCGGTTTGGATTAATCTATACTGTGAGAGAATTTGTGAAAATATTCAAAAACAAATAAACTCTAAATTAGATCAAAACTCATTGAACTACCTAAATGAAAATGATTTCTAAGCATTAATCGTGCAGCGATTGTACAAAGCGTCCTTTTATTACACTCCAAGTGGAAAGCGTTTAACAGTTTGCAAATAAGTATCTGTGTCCAATCTTTATTTTTTATACACCTTGCAGTGATTAATTTTTTTCATTACTTTTAGATGTCGATAGAACATAACCCTATCTCCCTATATCAAGATACATAGATATTTAATTAATCAATAAGAGTAGTATTCACTTTATGTACTAAAAACAAAAAACTGCTAAAGTCATATTTAGGGGTAAAAGGTAGATGATTAAACAGACCAACAGCTAGTCTTACCTGCCATATTGTAGTCTAATTTTATAACATTTAAAAGAAACATGGTTACTTTGGCATGCAACAAGTATTTTGTAGCATTAGCTTTACATGTAAACAGCATATTTTCTTTCATTCAATTCTGTATTGGACAAGTCTAAATGATATAAATGACATTTTCTTTAATACACCAACTGATGTAAGTTGGTGTATTAAAGAAAATGTCATTTTATCTCATACAACATCATGGTTCCTATGTTAGTAAATAATATCGTGCTAAAAGTGAGCTTTTTACTGGCACCTTGCATATTACATTTTTGTTGAAACTTGCATCATTGCTTTAATCTAAGCAGGCAGCAGGTATTTCCATTTATCTAAGCTGAACTACCTGAATCTAGCAGTAGCCAAAACCTAAAAAGATCAACTATGATGTGGACCATCTAAATAAAGTCAATAACCTTATTTTTCTATACTGTGGTGATAATTATTAAACAAAAATATACTATAACACCATAAAGTAAATTAATTCCTAAATGAGAGATATAATTTAATAATTAAAGAAAAATGATTTCTCCTTACTTTGTAAAGGTAGTCAGTCCAATATTACATATCCGCAGTTGTTTTGTGGAAAGTTATAGAAGTAATTTTTATTTATTCCGATAACCATATTAAATGGAATATGTAAACTAAGGAAATATTAACATTTGAATGTATGTTGTAATTGATCAGATCATAATTATAAATATCTTTGAACAAGTTTAAACATGACTTATGAATACAACAAAAATTTAACAGAAGGTCCACTCATATCAATTCAGCATTTAGATTAAATGGTTCCAATTGCAATGAATATATTACAGTAAGATTGTTCAGTGAAAATTTTACTAAAGAGCATAAACCTTAACAATAAATTTTAGGTACATACTTATACAACTAAGAAAAAAAAATATTTCATAATATTTTGCAATTTTATAATTACTTAACTCATGTTTATCTTATACAATATGACAAAGTCCACTTTAATAATAACAATATGTACTTCTGGATCTTTCTCTTCTTCTACCTTGTTATAAAGATCTTTATTTCATTTGTTTTAGGGTCTATCAATGCAAGTAGTGCGATTCAGATTCGACGGGCAGCCAATCAACGAAAATGACACGCCAACATCACTGGAAATGGAAGAAGGTGACACAATAGAGGTTTACCAGCAGCAGACGGGGGGATCACCTCTAGTGTAATTCTTATCTTAAGGAACTGTCCAATTCCCATGGGAAGAGCGCTGTGGTGTACCCATCTCAACTTTAACATTAAGTTAATTTTAAATAAAAACTGCAAGTATAAAATGTAAATTTTGAGATACACAATTGCATTGTCGCACTTTGTATACCTTAGCATTGTGTATCTTAAAACAGTAGTACTGTATACTCTATTTAATTAAGGAGAAAATTTGAGGTGAACCAAATGTTTTAGGTAACTTCAATAATTATTCCAATGTGATAATTTTTTAGTTGACACTTTACAGATCAATTCTGAATATTTAAGTGTGGCCAAACCTAAAAACACTTGCGTGCTGTATGTGGTAATCTATGGGACTTAAGTCCGAACCCCAATTGTCAAGTCTACTGCTACAACCACTGGTTTAATATCTGAAATAAATTAATTTTAAAACCAGAATGTTTTTTATTTAGATATAATTTGTCATGTTCTAAATGTAGTTCTTCTGTATTAATAGGATTAGTTTAAATATTTGTCTTCAAGCAGTACATCAATGTATTTTATACCTATTCCTTTAATTATAGAAACACCATGTATTCTTTAGCCGTGTAGAATATTTTCAAATAAAAAAGCTTAACTTAGACTAAGAGGGATAAATGTCAGTTTGTGAATTTAATAAGTAAATTATCTCTGTAATTATATTTTTTACTTTTCACCCACTTTAAATTTACCCTGAACAGGAATTTAATATGTCATGATAGGTACACTTACTACACTATTCTTTGAAGCGTAAAATTTCTTACACTACTTTCTCAATAGGTGAACATATTTAACAGCGAAAGAAATGTAATTTGAAGTATATTTCAGATGTCCTAGTAAGAAGAAGAGAATTTCACTCTAAATAATTATAATCACTACTCAAAATATTTCAGTTATTCATTGACACAGTTTTTTGTGATAGCCTGATTCAGATAATACAAGGGTTCTGATGAGAAAATACGTGGGTTACAGCTAGTATTTATATAACCGTGATTCAGAGTGCAGTGATGACTCATCGCTACGATGGCGTGTGTAGGTAGGTAGGTACGTAAATAGTTTATGGGTATCGATCCTCAGAAAGGTTACATTAGGGTTCCTATTCGACTTAATATTTAACTAGGTTTTAATTCGATACTTCGTTTTATTTTTAAACCTGCCCCTCTGTAACATTTAGCCTTCGAGTTTCTCTGCAACTGGAAATGGGGCGTATTATGCAGTCTTGTATCATTATTCATCAGTAAGTTCTATATAGTGAAAATAAGTACCTATAATATGTATCATGCACCTCTTTAATTTAATACAGGGTTAAAAATCTGGAGTGCAAGGCCCGCT
Source organism: Autographa gamma (assembly GCA_905146925.1). Classification (NCBI taxonomy): domain Eukaryota; kingdom Metazoa; phylum Arthropoda; class Insecta; order Lepidoptera; family Noctuidae; genus Autographa; species Autographa gamma. The sequence continues at coordinate 9,457,526 of LR989858.1, forward strand.
TTTTATTACCGTAGTTCATCGGGATCACTGTTGTCATACAATTAAAACTAGCTCTTATGTTTATCTGAATCAGTTAGATAGAAGTTGCAGGCTCTCGTACGCACAAGGTCAGCGAAACAGCCCGAAATAAAATAGATGTAGGTAGTTTAAACCTAGTTAAAAATTTATAGGGTTTTTTTTTTATTTTTCAGCAAACACGGCCCAGTACGCGCATTTTGTTTTCAACACGCTGGACCAAGACAGAAGTGGCCTGTTGAGTTTTGAGGTAGGCATCTCTTATAAACCTCCTAAAGTTGATTGATCATGTCATTGACCTCCGACGACAAAAAGGAGGTGTTATTAATTACATTTAAAAACGAATGGACCGATTATGATACGGATTAGTTAGTTAAATCTCGATTACGTATTTATTATAATGTTTAATTAGACGGATTCCGACCTAAAACATTTGGATCTCCTTTAACTAGGTGTTTTTACCTCCAGCCTTTCCTTAATATACCAAAACTTGTCTATATCTACACCATCAGTTTATAAAATTGATACACTAACATAACTTTATTTGCAGGAATTTGTAACTGGATTATCAATACTATCGAGAGGCACGTTAGAAGAAAAGCTGCGGTGGACATTCTCACTGTATGACATAAATGGAGACGGTTACATCACGAAAGAGGAAATGACGGAGATAGTATCAGCTATATACGATCTGATGGGGAAGATCGTGGAGAACAATATGGAGGATGACGTAGTTCGGGAGAAAGTTGAAAGACTGTTTCAGGTAGACTTTTTTCTCGTAATAATTACCTGTATACCAGAGCGCGCCTGCTACGCTAGAGGTTTTGGGTTCGATTCCTAGGTCGACCAAGGTGTTATTGGGTTTTTCTATGAAATTCTCAGTAACAGGTCGGAGTTTGGATTTGTGCCCGGGGTGGCAATAGGCTTGCCCCCTATTACATGGGACCTAAACATATCGGCGAACTGTGGGTGTACATTGGTACACCTCTGCCTAACCCTTCGGGGATACAGGCGTGATGATATGTTTATGTACACCATTGCCAAAAACATGTTCCTCAATGAAGCATCTTTCTCTTATATTATTCTTATTAGATAGCAACATTAGAATTACAACTAGGTACATAACGTGTTTAGTAAAATAGGATTCTCCATTCAGTTGAAAAATCATAGATACGGACTATAAAAAAGTAGTTGGTATATAACCTATACCTTCTCTTGGAATATTCATAAAATAAGATGAAGATGATGGTATAAAAAACCGTTTTTATGACCTTTTGAGTTGTTGATCTCTGCTGCCTACGTCTGTTCTCTGTAATGTGGAATGTCAGTATGAATTTCGTAAAACCACAGATAACATATATGCTTAGGTCCTGTTCTGCATACTCATGATTGTTTGTTATCCTTGATGATAACATGACTAGAACGTAATGACATGCAATCATGATTTTTTAACATAGTCATATTATACAAATCTCTCACGTACGTAATTATCCCACTAATCAAGATTTTAAAAAGTCGTTACAGATCTAAACATGCAGTTTGTAACTTCAACATAGTTCAAAGTCCAATTCCGAGTAGATATTAATCATTCACAAGTTGCATGACTTATATAACTGTTCTATGAGATAAAACATAACTATCGTAGCGTAGTGGCACCAATGATCGACACTTTAAGGATCTTAATCGATCATAGTGGGTTTCTTTATTAAATTAAAGGTATATTAGTCACTTTTAAACCAAAAGTAACATTTGAGTATGGTAAGGTATATTCTTGAGATAAGAATAGAATGTATTATTTTTATTTGCTATAAACAGACAAGAAAAAAAATCAAAAAAATGAAAAAGTGTAAGAATCTCCAGTAACCGACACCTAGTCATTTGACTGTTTCCAGTAATCGACACCCCAGTTATCGACACTCCAGTCATCGACACCCCAGTTATCGACACTTACCAGTTATCGACACCCCAGTTATCGACTATTATCTATAATGAGTATTTGCCAAATAATCACACCATATGACCATATTTGTCGGTCTTTCAAATAAAATTACCTGTTTAATAAGTATGCATATTTTGTTACAATAACCATATCTCTTACTAATGGGTATTAATCATGTAAATACTCGTACAAGACAGAAGATATTGACAAGTTGACTAGCACTTGGTGAAGGGTGGGCGATTTGGGGTCGTTTCATATCTGACGGTGGTGGCGTGCTGTCAGTCGCGAGGCGCTGGGGCGGGCGGGCGCATGATGGAGGATTCGGCCTTTCACACTGACCCGACGACGCGTCAGGTGTGGGAGGTTGGATGTAAAGTTGTGTGCTTGTTCGTTCTGGGGTTGCGCGGCCGATGTTGCGCGCTGCCTTTTCCGCCGGATATGAACCGACCCCTAGGGTGCTGTCTTTTTTGTATTAAAATTTTGACGTTTGATAAGTGCTACTTTGTAGCATAACTTAAATTAATGATTTTTGGTTCTGATTTTGTCTGTGTTGATAATTTTTAATTTTTGAATTGAACACTTATTTAGCGGCTTTTCATTAAACTAAAATTATCTGGATACGAAAATACCTGCCACTCACTGACTTAAAATAGAAACATCGGGCCCCTGAACACGTGACCTGATCGAAAATTCGTATGACGAAAACTTCTTTAGCGGTGCTGTACAGTTTTTTTTTTGTAATGAGTAAAAATTGATAAACCCACGTCAGGACACGTGACCTGATCGAAAATTCGTAAGACGGATGTAATGTTTGTGTACGATAGCGCAATAAATTTATATTGTATTTCTACCACAGGTATGATAGTACTTTAATACTGATAATGCAAGCAAATCGTGCAAAATTATTACCTAACCGTATGGTTAAAAAAACTATAATTTTTATAAGTCCTGTATAGGACTTAATTTTTTTTTTCGGTATATTTCCGTTTTTTTTTCTTGTATTAGGTTGACCTTGTCTGTAGCAACTATTTAAGTTCTAAAAAACATGGCCCCATGACGCACCGTTTTCGAGTTATGAGCCTTTTACTTGAACGGCCTTTTAATGTAACCGGCCCATAAGTCGGAAACTGTGCGTCGTAGGTCCATACTTCTAAGATCATAAATGGTTTCTATAGATAAGCTTAATCAGATGCTGCAATAAAAATGCTCGAATTCTAAAAAAAAAAAAAAACTAAAAAAGGACTCCCAATTTTTTTTTACTATTTTTTTTTTGTTTTCTTTGGTGCTCATAGTGCCCAAGCGTATGCTCCAACTCCTACCCTCCGCCCCTAAGACGACCCACTGAACCTAACTGGTCGGGAGTATAATTTTTTCTCAGAGCCATCTCTAAAACCAATCATTGACGCATATTATTTCCCAATAATCGTCACTTGTCGATTTCTGGTAGGTCAACTTTGATTAGTTTACTTCAAATATCTACCGAGAAGCAAAGTTAGAAGAGCTATATATTCACTTATCAAATGAAAAATGTTTCTAATAATTACTATCGACACGTGTCGATAACTGGAGAAAGTCAGTTTGTGAACACCAATGATCGACACCAACATTTTACTAATATTAAAATAATCTTGAACTTGTGTAATAACAAAACTCCACCCTTTAGTTCTTATAAAAACCCGTAAAACTCATAAAATTCAAATAACTTACAATACATTAGCATAATTAACAAAGAAATGTACTCCCTTCGTTAACGATTTCAGTAAGAAATGTTGTTTTTCTCGCCGGTACTCGAGCCACAATCAGTTGTCACACCGCTACTTTCAAATAAAACTGTAAATATTGCTCAAATGTCAATGGGAGCCAGTATTGAGTGTGCTTTCTATGATACAGTGTCGTCATATTAAGAAATCATATTCCTACTCTTTATTTTATTGAATAAAAAAATAAAGTGTCGATTACTGGTGCATGTCGATTACTGGTGCCACTACGCTACCTAGTATCTATGTATCATTAAATTGTTATTTAGCTTTGACAAGCTTGCCCTTCGTTGTACCTAAGTTCAAAAGTGGTTGAATTTTTCCCCAAAACTTATAAATTAATGCGTACATGTTTTAAATTTTCAGAAAATGGATTTGAACCGTGACGGCGTACTGACACTAGACGAGTTCCTGGACTGCTGCCTTCGTGATGAGGACATCTCGAGGTCGATGGGAGTGTTCGACAGCAACTTCTGACGGCCCGCGGCCGGCGCGAGCGCATCGACGTGCCGTGCCCCATGACATTACCCCAACAGATCTCCACCCACGTCGTTCTGTACATAGCGGTGATACACCACTATTGTACGTAGGATTACCGAAACGGAATTGTAGTTAGGAAAACGAATGGTAGATATCATTCAATAATGATCTTCCCTAATTGCCAGACCAATTTAAGAATGACGTGGTTCGACACTCGGTAGGTGTCAATGGAGATTTGATTACGATACTATTGTAAAGAAATGCCTTATTTATAAGAAGCTTTAGCGATGAAAAGTGGATTAAAAAGGATATTATTAACGGCAACAGTTGCTGTGTAAACGTGTGTCCGGTATTTTGTATGTAGAGACAACTGCGATGGTACGATGTGAGGCTTATTTTGTACTTAAAACATTACTAGGACCTTTAATAATATAGTGTGAATAAGTATCCAGTTAAGAACTTGTTATAATTCCACATTTAGTTATATAAATATTAGAACTCTTGCCTTTAATGGGCATTTCGTTAGACCCTCGCTAGTTTTGAATAAGCTCTGTACTGGCTTTTTAGATAGAACTTCCCAACACAAATATCGCCCTCTGGTACCCCTCCTATATGAAAAATCTGTCTATCTCTATCTTAAAAGCAAAAATTCTTTTTCAGCACTACACTTACACTAAACTATCCTGAATGTTATTTAAAACCCGAAATGTCCAAATGATGAGCTCTAATAAAAGATGGGTACATACATACTTTAATTAATTAAAGAATTTTATTAGAAAAAAAGTCTTAAGAATCTATTATAGCATTAAAAAATAAAAGAAAATGTAGTTTTACCTGAATATTGCTGATAATAATGAATTCTAAAATATATTTGAAAACTGTTCAATTAGGAGTAGAAAAAATCATCATAAAACGTATGAATGCTTGGATCAACGACAGACGTTATTTCTGAATTTATGAGCGAAATGGCAGAAACAAGAGCAATCATTTCATCATATTAAAAAAAAACAATGACGTCATTATAATTTTGCAAGAGCAACCAAGATTTAACAAACGTGTTTTTTTCGTATGTTTTATTAACTCTTTCTAAGTATTTGGGATTCCTACCTTCTCTCATGATCTAAGTTTAGTCTTTCAAATTTCTATCTTCACTTCTCAAAATGATCAACTGTTATTTTTCTTCATTTTGAATCGTTCCGGCCATTTTTTATAGTATTTAGAATATTTTCATTAAAATATTGTATAGTAAACCTAATAACATACCTATTATAAACTTTTATTTCTTATCGTACCGTCGAATGCTTAGCAGCTTAGTATACCAATTAAGGACTTTCAGATTTCTTCAAGGATTGTAAATTAGAGGGCCGTCTCGGCCTAAGCTAAGCTATAGCTGTAAATTATTAAATTAAAAATATGAATTCGTCACAAATGGGTCATAGGAAAACACTGCCGTAAAATAATTTCTTAAATGTAACATCTCAAGAACCGTTTATTGATTTGAACACCGCGCTTAAATATTTTTTTATACGGACAATAATTTGAACTAAATATTGTTGAATATTTCACTATTTTAAAAATATTTATGTACCTACCTACTTCATAGAATAGCCAGATTATTTACATAACTACATGTTTACCAACTCTTCATATTATAGAGAAATGACATATTTTCTAAAAAGTATCATACATGTAAATATACCTTGTAAATACCGATATTTATAGATTTTAAATGTGTATATTTTCATAGTGAATGTTAAATGGAACCAAATAACTAGATTGCATTAATATTAAAAATTGTACTATCTAATAATGAAAAAATAAAGTGACACGCAAATAATAACAGCACTAATACCTAAGTATTTATGAATATCTTTATGTAATGTGATTAAAAAGTGATGGAATAAAGATATTTTACGTTTGATATTAATTAAATATGAAATAGATGTTAGACGACCATAATAATAATTGCTTAGAAATTTTTAGCTAATCAGCATCACGTGGAAATATTTTCATGTAAATTTTAAACATCATTTTATTGGTCGAGCTTACATAGTTAAGGTTTATGTGTGTCTTCCCAAACAATATTGTTACGTTCAAACTCCTACGACCATGATTGTTACCCATTTTAATATAGTATTCCCATTATATATACATAGATATATAATACTCGTACGTCGCGCCTGTAATCCTCGAAGAGTAAGGCAGAAGTACTCCTGAGAATGAGAAAATATATTGTATAGGATTAATAACAATCTTATGATGAAATTAGATGGTATTAGGTACTTTAAAGGTGAAGAAGCTGGGTACCTAGAATCTTTGGTTGTTGTGTTTATCGCATTAATGATTTTAAATCTAAATTGTATGTGTACCAGAAATAATATAATTATCTTAGTGCCAAAAATGACCCTTATGAGAGTGCAGCCTTTGGTAAGAAAGTTTGTCTCAAAATTTAAAAACCTATCTAAGAAGGTTGCACCAGTTAATTATTCAGAGCGTTTATAATAGGCCTAATAAAAATCGTAATTTAATATCGAGTTTGTCTTAAGGTCCATGTACTACCTAGTCTAAAACCTACAGGTACTTGATGTTAGTTATTTTAGTATAGAAGCTGTTGTCCCATAGGACTTAATATTACATTGCAATCGATGTGAGGCTTTGCAGTGTTTAATTTACGAGACTTACAGATTATTGAACTTTTTTGAGTACCACACGTTCATACATTTTTCTTCCTAATATTTGCTAGAGATGAAGTACATATCAGTCATTTGTAGTTTCAACATTGTCCATCAGACGACGCTGCACGTTCAGTTTCTTATCATGTTGTTTATTTGACGTTGTGTTAAATGATGCATATTATTGCATATCCAACATCCATGTAATAGGGCATTATAGCGTGGACGTAATGAATATGTTTAGGTACGAAATCTGTAAATTAGATATTTGAATATTGAATTGTTTATTTACAAATTGTATGTGTATTTTATAGAAAAATAAATAAATGGAATTAAACTTTGTTTTATTTTCTCTTATCTGTCTAATAATCTTATCAATTATAATTTATACTTCTGTACTTAAGGTCGTCACGGGTTCGATTCCCAGTCGATAGATACTATCTTTTATCATAGCAATTACGTGAACAGTAAATAAAACGAATGCATATACACTTTGTACAAAATCTTTATTAAAATTGTGACAATAGTATAATTAAAAAGTGAAGTCATATGAAAACACTCCCGAAGAATAGTAATATAATAAAATCATATTCCAAGAATATTTTCACGCAATGCTACACAAACATAATATTAATAATGTCTCTAATATGGCAAAAGTGTTACATGACAAGTTTACAACTAGATTCAACATTTGATCCTTGAAGGCGGCATCATTATTTATAAAAATATCTAACACGACCTACTTAGATTCGAATGAGTAAATTTCTAAAAAATAAGTAACAACAATGATGGTCTATTACGTAGCAAAGTAATGGAAGTCAATTAACTAGGCAAGAAACATGAAGACATTGAAAAAAGTAGGCTTTTAATTAATTTATTATTTGCATTTAATATAATCTCACAAAAATATATTTATTATCGTTAAACTAATTAATTGTGCGTTATCTTTGAGCAAGTTGCGTTTTTAGTAAGTCTAACTGTTGAATATCTATTGTAACTTACACTTAGTTTTAAAACCACATAACAATTTTGCAGTTACTGCTAATTTTGAGGCACTATACTAATAATACATATCATTATATTATGTTTACACTACACATATGTCCACAAGAAAAAATCCAAGATTTTATTACTTAGAAAAGTTTAATTTATAATTAATAAAATTGTAATTAGTATTAATTACGAATTTGAAATAACAGTTTCAAATCCCATAAATTAGACCTCATTTTTTGTAAATAATATATTATTATTTTACAACTTAATTGCTAAATAATCTATATACCTGATGAGTCTTTACGGTATTATTAACCTAATTAGTCTTCCGATTTTGGAATTTAGACAATTTTGTACGTGATTATTATTTAACACATATTTGTATGTATATAATTATAGAACTTGAATTGATGTTAGGTATACCTAATATGAAAAAATGCACACAATCAAAAAAATTTGGGGATACATGATATCTAACTTTTACATACTAACATACCATGGATATACTATTCACCACATGCTAGATGCAAGTAGTCACATACAATAAAAAAATGAAAATCGCGCCCTACAAATATGAAAATTACCAAAATACATTTTGTATAAGTCAATATTTAAAAAAATACCAATAATTAAAATTATAATAAAATTAAGAGAGCCAATTAAGTATTCGAATTTGTACGGTGGTGACGCGTGGCAATAATCTCCAACTAACCTAGGTTATTGAAATGTCGTAAAAACTTCAATAAAAAATCTACACACAGAGATCTATAAAATTTCTAAATACCATTTGATGCAATATTGCATGCTATTACATATTAGTATCTATTTACAAAAAAATAATAATATCCTCACCCACAAATAAATCTAAAATAGATACTTTAATAATTAAATCTTCATTACTTGATAGTAATGTGTTCCTAATGGCTAAGATCTTTTATATTCGAGTTGAAGTCATATCTTACCGTTTTTTTTTTGTTTTCGTAATTAACGAGTTTGTTTACATTGCATGTCTGATTAGGAAGCCTGTATAATGATTGCAAGAGGTAGAATCAGTGAGTTTAGAGAAGTTTAGGCAAGAGTACAGAAGGGACTCTTTTGCAGTATCGTTGCCAGGCAGCTCCGTAGCGCTGCTTGCACCTGTCGTGGTCCCGCCACGCGCGATGGGCCAGAACTGCGATGGTCAACATCGCCGGTAACGCGGCTACATACTGACCGGATACAATCCCCGGTACCGCCAGAGCACTGTGGATCAGTACATCACCTGTGTAGTTCGGATGACGCAAGATACCCCATAGGCTGGATACAAGTAACTTCTTTCCATGGAAGGTCGGCATGGCGTCTACGTCTGAAAAGTAAAATGTTAAGTTTAAAGTTACAGTCTTATTATATTTATTAGTTTGATTTATTCGAATGTACAACCAACAATCTAATAAAGCATAGAATGTAATATAATATCAATAAAATAATCTAGTTCTATTACAATCTAAATAAAGGACCAATAATATTCAACTGTGCTTTGAGACATGTTTTACTACAGAAACAAAACATAACATACTGTTAACATAATATATGCCACCAAAGAAGCATTATTAACAAATAAAGCATAAAATATTAATACATTTAAATAAATAGAATACTGTTACTTACTTGCCAAGCTGAGTTGTAGTGGATTTTTTCTGAACTCATATTTAATATTGTTACTAGCAAGCATTACAGAGAATCCCAGCACAAATAGTACGGAAGCAGAAATTAAGGTGTTAGTAGTCAGAACTAGATCAGTATCTGCCACATGTTTAGATATTGTAGTGAAGTAGAATGGGTACAGTGCGCTCGATACGGTCTGTAGGTACCCTACCCCTTCAGACTGCCAGTAAAATGTTGACGTTATCTTATACTCCTTCATGATGAAGTTTAGGATGTAAACTATCTGCATTAGGGAGAACACAATCGTTGCTGGCTTGTACTGCACATTGTGCAGCAGTTGCTTCCAGTTATCCAATGTTAAGTCATCTTTCTCAGTCAGTTTTACTTGAAGGCCATGTGTGAATATCAATGATAGTAGTATAAGCTGAAACAAACAGGATTCATGTATAAATTTAGAGGCCTACTATTGGTATTACACAAATATACATGAGTGGCATTGATTCAACATTCCTGTATAAATTAATGGTAATTAAAACAGCTATAACCAAAGCTCATTAAAGTTATTCAATAACCACAATATATTTATCCTTATACAAACTATTTGTTTTAAGAAGGGCACAGATATTGCTATTCAATCCAATAATGGGTTGTATCATGATGGTCATTAGTCATTACCATGATAAAAAGATTTATGTAACTAGTGGCTTCATTCAAATACACACGGTCACAAGACAACACTCTTCTGTCTTAAGAAGAGCAGCATAAATCTCTGGTTTTAACATATAAATTATGATGAAAAGGGTATGTTTAAAAGCAATAAACTAAACCATTTTTAAATATACTCACAGAATTAATATTGGCGATTCTCGAAATCCAGATCTTGATATCCAATCCCTTGATAAATGGATGTATTTCTCTTCCCATGAAGAAATCATATAATGTGTACTTAGTGTTTCCATATGGGTTCAATTCATCCTTATTAACTTTGTTGCTCTTTATGTATAATACAATGCTTAGTACAACAGCAAAAATGTATGACATGATGGCCAGTCTCAAATAATCATCCAATAAAGTCGCTTTATTAATAACTTGAAAGAAATCCAACAGGAAAAGCGTGTTTACAGTGGCTATAGTAGCAAAGAAGGCATTGAAACAGTATTTTGTGCCAGTTTCATCCATGCGGTCTGATCTCTGACCAAATATTGGTACTATAGCAAAGATTGCCTGAGTAAGGTATTGAAATACAATGACAGCAAATGCTTGTACACTAAAGAATACTTTGAGAGAATTGTATGTAGACAGATCTAATAGTGAGTTGGGAGAGCAAGATTTTTTACAAGATACTAATATAGAGAATACTGTTAATGGTATAAGCAGCATTAGGCTCGCAGATCCAATTCTCCCACCAAACTCCCATTTGCTAGCAATCTGAGTTAAACTGTTTATACTACTCCGCAGTGGAGTAGCTAACTTTCTTGTTACTGATTTTGAATGGTCTCTTTGGAAATCCTCCTCAGAATGTTCTTCATCTGAATATGCATCTATAGATTTACTAACGGATTTGCTAACAGATTTACTTAGACTTACAGATTGACTAAGGCTCCGTCTTATTTCAGGCACATTGTCAATGAACTCTCGTAGCCTACTAGACCTACGTGGCGCGACCTCCTCGACGGATCTCCTATTCCTCAGGCCATATATTATATCGTTGGAATCTATACCATTGACTTTGTCAAGAGAGTATTCATTTTCTGTGATGCTTGATGTCAGATCTTTGATTGAGTATTCAAGACGTTTTGACCTCGTACCTCGGTACACTGTGGGTTTAGCGGCTATGTTCTCAAGCTTGACTGCTACTGCAACTTCAGAATCAATAGGAGGCCGCTTTGCTGGCGATTTCGGCACATTCGGTGCATCTGATTGTTTAGTTTCCTTGTTAGTGGTTCTCGATGGCGACTTACGCGCAGGAAATTTCGATGCTGGCTTTCGACTAGGCGATTTCCGTGCTGGAGATTTGCGGCCAGACGACCGAGCGGGCGGCGGAGTTTTTCCTGAAGGCGGTGGAGAAGTTTTCCGCGTTCTGGCGGGAGAACGCGTCGGCGATACACCTTTTCGTGTTCTTGGTGGACTAACTTCTATAACGCTCGTTCTTAACCGACCGCTTCTAGTAGACATTCTGCAATAAAATACCGCAACGTGTTTTATTACTTGCTTTTTTGTAGTGTCTAAAATTATCTCAAAAACCACACGCGATGATATTTACTTGACACATTAATGTTGTTTTCATCTATATAAAACTTATTTATCAATTATTTATTTCTTGTTGTTATTTACACACACCACAGTAAAACACAACTGTTTCTAAACAAAATTCATACAAGCCAATCGAAAAGTACGCAACATAAACACGATGAATGAACTCAATAGAAGCCAAGCGCCAACGAACGGCGACGCTAGAATGAATTTAAAAAAGTTGTCTGTGATTGGCTAAAAATAGTTGTTACTACACACTTCCACTTGTCGTCCTGCTTATGAATATGAAAAAGAAAGAGAGAGAAGATTATGTTTAAACATTGGCCAACCTAACTTCCTTCTTTTATAACCGTAGATAAGCGATATTTACGGTTTTAAGTCATGACTATAAAGTTAGCAGCGATTACAGATAATAAATGATTGCGTATATACGGTTTAAAAATTTAAAATCGATTTCATTTAATTGATTTTAATATTTAATTAGGTGCCATTTACCAGTAAAACAAAAACTGAAATAAAATAAATGTGTGAGATACTACGAAATACTGTTATTTTGTGTATCCTTAGTCAACCAATATACGTTCAATCCAGATAGCGATCCATGATCGTGCGTGAAACTGTGTCTCCGGAACCCATCACTTATCACCCATCGTTACACGGAAAATCTGGATTTCGTTTTGCAACATGATCCATTAACAGGGCCCTGGGCCTAGGGCCCAATCATCTGCCTCATCATTTATTCGATTTTGGCTGGTAAGCAGTTTTAGTGTCCGGTTTAATTTATTTGAATATTTATTTTCCTCATCAAATATAGGTGAACAGTCATGTTGTGTAATAGCAGAAGGTAGGTAGGTATTATTTACATCAGGAATTCACACCATTTGCTATGTTATATATATGAATAATTGGCATGGAACAAAAAGAAAACAACTTTTACAAATAAAACACTGAAATTTTATTAAAAAGTACATTTTCATCTTATATCTAGTTAAATAGCTGAGGTACATTTACTATTAAATATTTCAAATAAACGTTGCTACATGGTGTAATTTTATTAGCCAAATTAATTTTATATTTGATTTTTTGCTGATTTGCATTAGCTTAGTGATCAGTTTCGACGCTGTTCCTACATACACTAAAACGGCGTATTTTTGCGCCTGCGTTGACGTCTTCTCCGATTCCGGTTACTTACAGAGGCGCTTAATGGCGGCTGAATTAACACTAATTGGTTTTGTTGCTCCATTGATGCCAATGCACGACTCACTTGAGCGACGTTTATTGTTGGACTAGCGTGAAAAGAGTTACTTTGATGTATTCGACTTTGGCTTCGACGTGGTTGGTATTTTCGCTTTAATAATAAGGCGAGATGACGCGCAATCTCATCAGGATCCATGATAATGTTGTGTTCAAATCTTCTATTGTTAGAACTTCGCGGATATTTTATTGGGTAGGTATTAGACCTACAGCATGAACAAACAATAATACACAATGCGTTTTAGCAGTTTTAGTCACTGATCAAGGAATAGTTACGTAGGTAGGCCCCTTTGGTAAGCTGACTTATTTTTAGAACCTACGTGTGTTGGTTTTAGTCTGGAGTTTTAAACACAAAATGCAGACAGTAGGTATCAAAAAATACTGTGAACGATGATCCAGAGAATAGATGCAAAATATATTTACTTAAGCAAGTACCTACGAGACCTACTTGACCGACTTTGACACTAAAATGTACCTACCTTTCGCAGGTTGTTATGAAATAACTGCCTTACTGTAACAATTTATCTCCAGTTTCTATTTATACCGGGATCTAGAAAGAGATAGACGTTGCGAAAGGCCGACTCCCGGCTAGTTACGTATTTTTGTCCGTATTAGGCATGATCTAGATTAATTTAAATGTCCTACATTAAGTACCTATGTCCCGAGTAAATATGAAGTCTAATTTTGCCGAATTCAATCGTTGAAATCATGCGATAAAACATTGAAATATGACTTATGCTTCTGAACCGGTTCTCATTATTTTAAATATAAATGTGTGATATTTCCTTTACAGAATCACCAGTAGGGGTTAAGTAACTCGTCAAAAGTTCGTGGTTCCACTTCAGGTCCGTGGCGCTCCACGGGAATACCAATTTTATTGACAATAAACTTAGTATAACTCCATCTAACCATGTCACCAGTCTTGTTACCTGCGAGATGTTTCTGAAAAAAATATCTTTGTTAACAATGATACCTAAGTAAGAGGAGAGTAAATGTGATAAACAGAGGATTTACAAGACTTATAAGATTGTAGATGCTTAAATTCCTACCTTCATATACTTGTAAAGAGGACATGCATTTTCGCCATTCACGTCGATCTTCGCAAACAAATCAAATAAAACATTGTTTCGAATAGCATGTTGTTCTATTTCTGCTGGTGTTCCAGGTTCCTCCAGCCCAAACTGATTGCAGGGGACAGCCAAAATTCTCAGTCCTTAAAAACAATATATTTAACAATTTAGGTACCTGGGGACCTTAGTGGGGACTTAATGCCGTGTCTTATTCTTTAAAGTCTTTACTTGACTTCATTTAATATAAATTTTCAAGTTATTATATAGTCTTATCTTCAAGTTTTAGAATTAAATATATAAAAAGGAAGCCCGTGCAGCTTAATGCACCTCCGATCGATTAATGCATTTTGTATCTCTTCTAGGTGCTGAAGGCATAAACGCAAATGTGCACAACATTATAGAACGGCGCGTACATGCATAAATACCTTTAGGGCTTGACGTTTCGACCGGGTTACACCGGCTATCAGTCTGCTTGCGACCACGGCCGGTGTAACCCGGTCGAAAAGTCAAACCCTGATGATCATGCCTAATTCCCGTTCTATAATATTACTATAAACATGCAGCGCGATAGTTTAAAAGTTTATATGTGCACAACATTGTTTTAGATAGAAACTACATTACATTTACCTTTGTAGGTGCATCCTTTAATGGATTTACGTAAGCAGTAGGTAGTGAGCATAAGACCTAGAGGTTTTTTTAGTAAGCAGATAGGTAAGTACCTTTACTGGCTCCGAATTGTTTCATCAGTTCATTAAGTTGTTTGTAATGCATGTCAGTAAAACGGGACTGTGTGGCAATGTTAACAATGATGCAGACATGATCCTTGTAGACCTCTAACTTTACGGGCTCGCCTCTTATGTTATAAACAGTAAATTCATGGATGCTTTTAACCGCGGTATAGTCTGGGTTGTTCAGTCCCTCCATTCTGATCAAGGCATGATCAGTTTTTTCATGATTTTGTAGTTTCTCAGGCAGTCCCTTCAAGTTAGTAGTTACGTTACTTGATAATTTTGGCTTAAACCATTTTTAACGAATAATAAAGCGGTATGGTATACCGTTTCTTCATGTTGGACGTCAAATAACGATGACAACTTGACAAGATTGACAATGGTTTCAAAGTGACAATCATCTTTTTAATTCACAAGAAATAGGTAAGTGTCGAAACTCATCGAGTTGGTAGATTATGGGCAATGGTTCCTATGCATTTGCATATCAAGACATATAGTGATCAAGAAAGAAAAATGTGTCTCTCGACTAGACTGATCATTATTTCACCTTTGAGTTTTGCTTATAACTAAATATAAATACCTACTTATCTAAATAAAACATGATCGAAATTAAATAAAATATATTTTATCACAAAAAATAAACAATCATTCTTAAAACCTATTCAATATATCACACAGTGCGTTTGTAGAAAATTTATAGTTTTACTCATTTGCTAAACTAGGTTTAGTAGGTATATTTACATTATTCTTTCGACACGCCTGATTCGTTAACTAACAAGGTTGTTTTTTAAAGATATTTGTGATTATATTATGCAGAAGATGCTTTAACACAGAATTGAAAAAATTTAAATGCTGACAACAGTACATTATTATCTGTTAAATCTAATCTAGTACCTACATTCTGTCTAAATCAATTAATAAAATGCTCCATTTGAATAAATGAACAAAACGAATGCGTTCAGTGTGTCCCATCACCAGTACTTCTCGAGAGACTTGACCAAGTCCAATGGGTCAACATTGGGTCCGTGACGCTCAACTGGTACGCCATCCTTGTCAACGATGAATTTGGTGAAGTTCCATTTCACGAAACTGCCCAATGTGCCTCCCTGCTTGTGCTGGAAGCAAAAAATACAAAAAAAAATATTTTATTGGCGATAAAGGATACAAAAAACTAAGCGTCGGTCACCGGTGACCGATGACCTTGTACCTGCTATTAAATATTCTTTAACGGTACAAGGCCAATGATGATAATTATAAAACGTATAGAAACACTGCAGGTGGATAGTGCCTAATAATATTTACTGCAGTATGTATTATGTACTTATACCTAAGTATAATGTATTATCATAAAAATATTGAAAAATACTGAAATTATTCTAAGACCTTTTTGCATTAAGTAAGATTTGTATGATTAGTAGATAATAAGAGTATGAATAAAGGCAATCAGCAATGTATTGAGTTGTATCTAATGTATCTATGTATGTATGACCTTGTCATGTTTGTTTTGCTTATTCGATATTGCGTCGCCTACCTTTAAAAATGAGTCAGAAAGATATAAGTAGAAAGCGAGCAATATATATCTTATTAATAAATTACAGTATTTATCCATAACATGCGCGATTAAAAGTTCATTAATGGTCGAATAGTTGTAAATATTATTCTTTTTCTAGATGGTTCTTTGGTTTATTCTATTGGGATTGATACTATAGAGGAAAGTAAGAAAAGATTGCGGGTAAAATCTTGGCAATGCTAAATGCCAAAAGAGATGTAAGTCGGTATTACATAGCACATGGCCTACTAAACAACTGTAGCTAAATTTATTACGGGCGGCATGATGAAACTTGGATGAAATAAAATTAAATTCGGCAAAGTAAATTCTTCATTCGAATGGTAAATGCTGATGACCGATTCCTAAAATACAGGTATTTACACCTAGCTCAGGATTTAGGGACTTAAGAGCAAAATTGAAAATATTTTTAGGAAAAATATATTATATTATTATTATAATAATTAGAAATTTATACTCCTTTTCTATATGGGAACGATTTTCTACTTGCTCTCGAGTACGACCCCGGTGGCGTCAGCCGGTAAGATGGCTACCGGCCATAGTCCCGCCTTTTCCAGAATAGAGAAAATCTACAATGATTTTCTCGGATAAAAAACAAGAAGGTAAGTTTTTACCTATTTGTATTGTTTCGCATTGTTATTGGTTACCGCAAATTAATATTAGATTGCAGACTAAGTGGACTACTTGAAACTCAACTTATGTATGGTGATGTATTGTTGGGAAATATTTCCAAAGTACATTGAATGATAATGGCACTTTTTTAGAGAATTACTCTAAAATATCTATCGATCACTACATCAAGCATTATAAGGATGACAAGCTGTAAATGTTTTGGCTTTGATTTTATAATTTGATAGATAGTTATTGATAATTTCCGACATGATGGAAGGGTATTATCATGATGACAAGGAAATACTCTGATATTATTTGAGTCATAAAAATAGGCGTATTTTTTTTTAATGATGAAAGGTTCTTTGATATGCCTTTTTGTTGTGTGGAAAGTATAGGATATTTAATTATGTTATTCTCAAGGGAAAAATGCAGAACATAACAGGTGTATAATTTTACAAAGTGGTTCCCATAGGCCACACATATTATCCATAATGAGTGTTGTACCAAGGCCACTTCCACAGTCATGAATAATAGAATGATATTGATTTTCACATCCTTATCACTAAATAGATTATTCAAGGCTGTCCTTCAATACACCTGTTGTGTGTATTATTTTACCACACATATATGTTATCAGGATTGATTAGAATCTACATGGAGTTAAACATCTTTATTAGCTCTCTAATGAAATTACTAATATCATGCTAGCTTTTATTTGTATTTTCACTTGGAACAATTTCATAATCTTTCTTCTGATTTTGATATTTTAATTTGACACCTAGACTTAAGGGCTCAGTCGCAAAATGACCACTTCTCAAAATGACTACAGGTAGCAAAATGTCCCTTTCGCAAAATGTCCCTTTCTCAAAATGTCCCTTTCGCAAAATGTCCCTTTCTCAAAATACCCATGATGAAACATTAGTATAGTACCCCTCTGTGTTGTACACCTGCTGGCTCTTGACCAGGTATTTTACTGATGAAAGTAATTAAAGCCTGTTTGAGGAAGGGGACATTTTGCGAAAGGGACATTTTGAGAAAGGGATATTTTGCGAAAGTGACATTTTGAGAAAGGGACATTTTGCGAAAGTGACATTTTGCTACCTGTAGTCATTTTGAGAAGTGGTCATTTTGCAACTGAGCCGACTAAAGGTATCCTGAATTATTTTATTAAATAGAATGAAAGTATACATTCTATTACATTTACTGATTCGTTTTTATAGTCAGTAGAAGTTATCATACCATTTCATTTGGAGATTTTCATAAGCTTGCATGGAACTTACTGACTGTCTTTTGTATAAAATTTTATGATTTATATTTAAGTACATAAATGTTGATTGATTGATAAAACTCGGATGCTTTCTGAGGTTTTTGCAAATTTTAATAACCTTAATTAATTATTGAAATAGAAAATTGGAAGTCAGATAATAGTTAATTTAGTCTTTCCTTTAAACTGCAGAACTTTCATAAACAAAACAATGCAATGATAAAAGTAGTAAGAGATTAGATTTGGAAGGAGTGGGTGACCTTTAAAAAGTGCTACTTAGTAGCTTTAAATATAACATTTACACATTTATTTAAATTTTTTAGAAATAATTTGAAAAATGTAAGTGTGACAAAATTCTTGTCTGAAGGACTACAGTTTTAAATAACAAATATAAATAAGCTAAACAAAACAAAAATATTTAAATCCTATTCAAATAAAAAAAAAGAAAGATTTTTTAGATGGATGTTTTTTTTCATACAAATACATTGTAATGAAAATTTATTCCATACTTTAAATTCTATGTTAATTTTATAAAGTTTTGATGTTTTTTAAGTAGCTATGGGTATTATACTAATGCTTATGCCTCTTTTATATAAAATGATCTTTGCCCTAAAGTAGATTGGTAGACATTTCCAATATGTGAAAATAAGAATCATGTACACTTTACCAAAGAAACATTTTACTTATTTTCATTGGGATCCACTCTACGTATTTCCTTTTAAGTTGTACATAGATTTAAATTTTTCAATTTCATCAGATTGTCATCATACTTTTTTTTTTGTTTCATTTAGTCATACTTATTACTATTCTTCTATAGTATCAATATTAATCAGAATATTAAATGGTTTTTGGTGGTTATATGATGAAAACCACAAATAGGTAAAACAATAATAAATTATGATAATAGGTAATTTATATTCTTACCTTCAAGAACTTCCACAGTGGACTGGCACCATCACCGTTAACATCAATCTTCTCAAACAGGTCAAACTTTACTTTCCTCTCTGACGCAAAGCAGACAATGTCTTCAGGATTGCCTGGCTCCTGACCCGCAAACTGATTGCAAGGGAATGCGAGGATACGCAGACCTAAAAAAATACGTTCAGTATATAATTTATATACTAAATTACAATTAGTATTTGAGGTTCTTAAATACGGCAAAGTTTTTACCTTTTTCTTCACCGTATTTCTCGTACAGCTCATTTAACTGCTTGTAATTATTCGCGGTGAGACCGCACTGAGAGGCCACATTCACAATAATACAAACATGACCTTTATACACATCCAGTTGCACATCTTCGCCTTTGATGTTCTTCACCGTGAATTCGTGGATCGATGTCGCACTCTTGTAATCCGGATTAGCACTCATTTTCCTAAAAATCGGCATAGAAAAGGTAAATAATAATATATTAAATTGCGACTAATGTCTTACAAAATGTCAACAAAATTCATCAAAATTGAGCGTGAGTTCTGTGTTCAAATTCCACTGTGACCGGTCGAGAACACTCGGTCTTTTAGTTTTGACAGATTGAGATAAGTGATAATGATAGTGATGTACACAAGAAAACACGCGAAGGGATGACGTTCTGCAAATGCATCATCTATTGCATAACACATTTCCTAAATTACACAGACGGAAATAACAATTGTATTCAATTTATAACTCACACTGCACTTAATTGGGCTCGAGATAAACAAAGAACGTTTGCAGCAATAGGTGCTACGAGTCTTGAAAAAGCTTTAAAAGTGATTGTCATGTTCACTACAAATAGTTATATTTATACAATATGTACGTTCGTAAACTACACTTGAGAACTTAATGTCGAATGATGGAGATGATTATTTATAAATATGTATATTACAAATTTTAATAAAATAGTGTTCACTGTTGCTATATCTAAGGTCGAAGCTAATTAATAAGGTAGGTAGTTAGAGTCTAAGTGCAAATGAAAAAACAATAAACTATTTAAAATATTGTGTTCATTTATTTTACTACAGGTTTCGAACGTATGAGTTTTGACATTAATGACAAGCCTCTTAAAATCATTCACTCACTTTAGTTCACTTCCGAGTTCCATTCATATTTTGCCAATTTCTTTTTTCACGTTTCAGTTGTTGTGTGTGGTGGATTAACGTGTGAGAAATTATTGTAATAACAAACGACGATGGCCTTTTTGGTAACAAATATACGCAGGTGTGTCTGCCTGAAGAGCTTCAGCACCCCAAATATTGTCCAAACCGCAGCTTATCATGCTAATGTAAGTACCTATCTACTTTTATGCAATGTCAAGGATTATCGATTTTGCATGACTACTACGTAATTTCATGAAAAACCTTGACCTGAAGATAAATATTATGAAATGCTTTCAGCCATAGGGGTGTCTTCTATTTCTTGTATGGAATCTCTGCCTTTTTTAGCTTATACCGTTGTGTAAGCATGGGTTATTTTCTATCACGGGAATTTTGTTTGTTTTATTCTTATCGGAAACGATTAGTATTTAAGTGTAATTTTAATTTCTCAATTAACACGCTCAACTAGACATACTACTAACTGATATTCGTCAATAAAATTTTAGTTAAAATTGACCCAGCAAATAGGAACTTTCAATTTATAATCAATAAATATTCAAAAAATTCCACTTGTTCAAACATTCATGATGTTATAAAGCCATTTTATGATGAAATTTCAATTTAAATAAAAAGTTTTAACCCAAAAATACTCATTCTTATCTGTTGTTGACACTTGGGAAGTGTAATTAAACAGAGTTACTAATATTGTGTACATCAAGCGCATATTATGTACTCACATTACTGTTTTAATTATTCGAAGTCAATTTTGATAACGAACATTAGCATTACATTTTTGGCTAGAAAAATACACCCATCTATAAAAAGGTAATATTTACAATTTCAGGTCATAGACCACTATGAAAATCCTCGCAATGTGGGTTCTCTTGACAAAAAGGATAAGAATGTCGGCACGGGCCTTGTGGGTGCCCCGGCTTGCGGTGACGTCATGAAGCTGCAGATCAAGGTTGATGACAACGGCAAGATCATTGACGCCAAGTTCAAAACTTTTGGCTGCGGTTCGGCTATAGCTTCAAGCTCATTGGCTACAGAATGGGTTAAGGGAAAGACTGTTGATGAGGCTCTGGAACTGAAGAACACTGATATTGCTAAGGAATTGTCTTTGCCGCCTGTTAAGCTACATTGCTCCAGTAAGTATCTTTTATCTTCATGATTTAACCATTACTAGCCATATGATCTCCTTCTTAACATTCTGCACTATGGTGTTCAAAGTTCTTTTCAAATAGAAATAAAATTCAGTCTACCTAGTCTATGGTTCACAAGATTCTCATCAATGTAGTCTAGGAAAGTTTTGACGACATAAAAATGTTATATTAACTTATTTTTCTGTTTTGGTTGCTAACTAATATTATGTTATCAATACATTGCATCATAGATTGTATTATGGTTTTGAAATATTATTGTATTACAAAGATTGGCACTTGAAAGGATAAGATTAAGATAATATTTTGTTTGCACTAAATAGCTTACACTGAGTTCTATAAAAACGTATATTCAACATATAACATTATGTTGTTATGACTTATACATGCCACAACACTTGAAAAATATTTAAGTCTAGGTTTTCTTGTTATCCATTATGTAAAATATCTTAACTAATCAGCTAGGAGATTGATGAGTTTATTTTTGTTTTCAGTGCTTGCTGAAGATGCCATAAAGGCAGCTTTATCAGACTACAGGATCAAACAAAAATCGGCCGACAAACAGTAAAAAAGAAAAAACATGGAAAAGATTTTTTTGGGAACAGATCTGTGATTTTAGTAAGAAGACAAGATGTGTCAAGTATCTATTACATTATTAGAGGTAATTGTAGGTACTAGGAGGCAGAATATGTTGGACCTTTTATCAATTCAATGTAAATCATAGCTTGAAATTGTCACAGTAATAAATATTTAATGATTATTGTTTTAATGAAGTTTTGACAACATGTAATCTGCACAATACCGAATAGGTCTCATTATTTTAAATATATTGTTATTAGATGTTATCAATGTTCTGAAAATAGTTGTAGTCGTTTAAATCTTGTCAAAATATAGTTATAAAAAATAATAAATCTGATTATAGAATGAGTATTTTTTTGTTGTTAACACTTCCGCATCTTCCAGTTACGTTAAGTAGAATTCCCAAGCACAAATTTTGATACACCATATTGTGATGTTTTCACAATCGTGTGATATTTTCTACCCCACCAGACTAAAAATAATAAGGCTATAAGTATCTACATGCACTATATAGGAGTGGAAAAATCTTGGTATGGAATCATTGCTATGTTTAGGACTTCAATTATTCAACTAACTACGTCAGTACACATATGCTTTGCAGTCAATACTTAACTATATTACCTAACAATCTCAATTTTTACGAAATCGTCTGAAGGTAAGGAATTCTCTAGTGTTACAAAAATACGTGTAGCAAAGTAGGTATGTAACGATTTCCCTTTATGGGTATTAAACTTGGCATCTGATCAAATAAAACTTCTGTTCCTCCAGCTATAAATATCAAAATCGTTTTTCATGATTATTTGATAGATGTTAGATAATTGTGCTAAACAAATTAACACTTATCGATTTATTACCTTAAAAATAAAGTAGCTACATTATACATGAATGAAGTATTTCGTTAGTGATTCAGCATTATATCAGATTGATCAAGATATAATGTACGTGCTGCCTTAGTCAAATTATCAGGTAGGTACTAGATAATTTATTTATTTTTTTATTTATTTATTTATTTATTTATAGTTAATTAAAACGATTACTTAAAACCAATTACATTAATTAACATAGAATTAAAAAAAAAAACATTATTAAATATTAAATCATTTGGACGATAATAAATTATTTATAAAACATTATACCATTAACACGGGATAGAGGACACTCTAGCATACTGTCTCTCGCAGAACATC
The DNA here is from genome assembly GCA_905146925.1 of Autographa gamma. NCBI lineage: Eukaryota > Metazoa > Arthropoda > Insecta > Lepidoptera > Noctuidae > Autographa > Autographa gamma. The sequence goes on from LR989858.1 coordinate 9,480,770, forward strand.
AGACACACTCGCATAATATCTCTCCATACATCGGCAAACACATCACATTCAGGGTTGACAGTCAGGAGGGCGTTAAGCACCTCCAGAGTCCGGCACACTGGGGACTCTGCTCTAGCGACAGTGCGACATGGCGGCCGCGCAAATAATTTGTGTCGGCGGTTTTGGCGGTGTCCGAGATAATTGCTAGGTACATAAAGGCGACAGAATAAATTATGGAGCTCAGGACAGTCAATATGACCTCGAAGAGTTTTACAGGCTACCCTCAACTGGTCAAGACCTCTTCTCACCTCCAACGTATGAAAGCCTAATATCCCTAATAGGTAGTTAGTCGGGTACAGATAAGGAAAGTAGGTGTACATTTTTTTAAATAAAAATCTAAGGAATGTTTTCTGTACTTTCTCGAGCATTAAAGTTTGGGCCGATGTATAAGGATTCCAGACACAGGCACTTGCTTCAAGTTTGCTTCGGACCAAGGTTGTGTATAGGAGCCTGATGACGTGTGGGCTCTCAAAATCTCGTGCATTACGCAGAACGAATCCTAAACGTCTAAAAGATTCTTTTGCAAGATCAGAAACGTGTTCGCTGAATGTAAGACCACGGTCGAAGGTAACCCCCAGGTCCTTTATGCTGGTCACACGAGTAATAGGGTGACCATCCAATGTGTAGGCATGAAGTATTGGTCGTGACCTCCGAGTGTAGCTCATGACATAGCACTTGCTAGTGTTAAAAGAGAGCTTGTTCAAAACACTCCATTGGTAAATAGCATTAATGTCGTTCTGTAGGATATCACAATCTTTGGCAGTTTTTATTTCCATTATCAGTTTTAGGTCATCTGCATATAAAAGGCATTTCGCGAATTTTATTACATTGACTAGGTCATTGATCATAATCAGAAACAGAAGGGGGCCCAATACTGATCCTTGGCTTACGCCTGAACGTGTATTATAATTCTCTGATACATAACAACCGTGTCTGACAAACTGCTTGCGGTCACGCAGATAGTCAGCAAAGAAATTGAGAAAGCCCGGGCACAAACCAATGCATCCCAACTTTGATAAAAGCACATCGTTATCAACGCGGTCGAAAGCTTTGCAAAAATCAAAATACAGCACGTCCACTTGCCCACCTGTATCCATGGATTTAGAAATGTAGTCCACATGGATCATAAGGTTTGAACTGACGGAGCGACCTGGTCGAAAACCGTGTTGGGCATCTGATAAGTAAATATTAACCTGCTTGAAGATGATAGTATGGAGTATATGCTCAAAGACTTTTGCAATGGTAGGGAGGACTGCGATAGGCCTATGTTTCTCTACAGATACTTTGTCACTTGTCTTGGGAATAGGGGTAACTCGCGATACCTTCCATTGTTTTGGGTAGACACCAGCTTGAAGAGCTAGGTTAAATAGATGACACAAAGGTGCAACCAAAGTTTCTTTGCATGCCTTGAGGACGAATGGAGGAATGTTGTCAGGGCCGATCGAGCCAGAGGGTCTCAATTTGTCGAGCCCCTTTTCTACCTCCAAAAGACTGAGTGAAGGAACAGGTATATTACGTCCCTCAGAACTCAGAATCAAATTTCTTGGGTCTAATTGAGGTACAACGGGTAAAAATATATTGGAGAAGTATTGAGCAAACACCTCAGCCGCTTTAACACCTGAAAAACTTTCTCCATTGTGGGTAACGTTTGGTTCAAAACCACCTTTGGATCTTAAACTAGAGACGTGCTTCCAGAACTGCTGTGGATTCTTTTTTATATCATTTTCCACGTGGAGACAATACGACTTATAGGCCTCCTGGGTTTTGATTTTTAATTCTGAACGTAAAGCACTAAACATCGAGTAAGTATGTCCACAGCGTGAGCGTATCCATTTTTCGTGGAGTTTCATTTTTCGTTTTAGATCGCTGACTATATCTCTTGAGAACCAAACGGGAAACCGTCTGTTACCAGACACCTGCCTCTTTTTCTTAGGAATAGTTAAGTCAAATATTCTATAAATTATTGAGTAAAACTTATCAGTAGCGGAGCAGGCACTGTTACAGTAAAGAACCTCATGCCATGGAGCTGAACGTAATTGATCATATAAAAGTTTATAGTCTCCTTTGTTAAATTTCCAGTCGTTACTCTGATTAATGTTGCTAGGGTCTATTTTTTCGTTCACTTTGTGTAAGGTCATGGTGATCACAATATCTAAGGGAGGATGATAGAGGTCAATTGGAACCAATTCCATACCTTCTAAGTATTTGCAACTTACTACTGTACCCTCCCGAGTCAACACCACATCTAGCTTACTCCCACGCATATTCATCACTTCATTCATCTCAGTCAGATTACAGAAGTTTAGAAAATAACAGTGATAATTATTGACATTAACAGATGCACTTTTTAAGTTAAGATCTCCTGCAATTATTACACTTCCATTAAGATTTAAAATAAAGGTTTCGACCTTACAAAACCAAGACATGTAATCGTCGTCGGTTGCAGTGGGCTTAATGTACACAACACAAACATTTACGGTTAGGCCATGGATTGTGAGGGAAGCCCACATATCCTCACCACAGTTCGTCTCGAGTTCACTTCGCCTTTTCAGCGTTATCCCTGGCCGGGCAGCTAGTAACACTCCGCCACCTTTAGTCGCTCTGTCTCTGCGTAAAACGCTCCAACCGTCATGTGATAGCTCAGAGTCCTCCACAGAACCGTCCAGATTCGTTTCTGTTACAGCTACCAAGTCATGCCCGGTAAGTATCAAACTAGATCTCCATGCGGACAGTTTTGTTTTCAGCCCGCGCACGTTCTGATACAACAGGCACAAATTGGCCTTGCTTTGGTTATGAACAAGCGGAGTGGTGAGATGTTGAAGCGGTTTACTGATTTTCGTCATTTTTGGTACGAAAATTACGGCGCCACGGTTTCACGCAGATGTCCTCGGCCCAGTTGTGAGCTGACATAACCGGCTCAGCAAATCTCGATGGTACCGCCAACTTAAAAGATGCGTAGTTTCCTCGGGCTTTAAGAACCTCAACGGTACATACATCGCTTCCACAGATGTTAGATAAGTGCTCACGTACCTGGCTATCAGTAGTTCCTTGCTTTACGTAGTATAGGTGTAGGTATGTCCATCGTTCCGAGGCCTCCAATTTGGTAGTACCAGGTGCCGCAGTCCCACGCAAAATGGAAAGAACTGAAGCACGTGGATTTCGGCGTTGAACTTTTGTCCAACCATCCTCACCCGTATCGTCCCTCACCACTGATGCAGCAGGCACCTCCAACGGGACGCTGTGTCTGACCGATTGTGGCCGACGGGCGGCATCAAGATACTGGGTGGTCGGTGCTGCGAAAGATGTCGGTGGACCACTTTGGTGCGCGAGCTGTGTTGCAGAGGTGTTTGGCAGCGCCGAATGAAAGTTCTCTGGTGAAGCTGCGACAGCAGATATCAGCGCTGCCACGTCGCGTGAGGTTGTGGAGTGAGCATCGCCATCGACTGTTGCGCTCGGTTGGGTGTTTAATGACGCCTTTTTTTTCTTAGGTAACAGAGTTTGTGACGAACTGTTACTCGAAGATACCGCTGCTGTCTTCATCGCATCCAACTTCTTGTCCAAGGCGTTCACTCTGTCACTCAGCAGCTTGACAGCCTGTAAGAGCTTGGAGTTCGCGTTTGCGGAATGATTGTCCAGTACTTGAGTGATGATTATGGGTAGCCGATTATCGATAGCTCGTTCCAACTCTTCACGAATAATAGCTCGGATATTGTTAGTTGAAAGGTTCTCAGCTGTTTGTCGTCCTCGGCGGGCATCACCTCGGAAATTCGTGACATTCTCTGAACATGTGGGCGATGCGGCTGTGGATGCAGTGCATGAGGTTGATTCGTTGGAGTGAGCGTTCTTTAGGGGTTGGCGCACAGGGGTATTAGAATTATCGCCTTTGGGAAGTTTGGAGCGACACGCTTGACACATCCAGGAAGAGATAAACTCAGGTGTCAGAGTCACAAATACCTCACTTGCAATATTTGCACACGGCAAATCGTAGGTCTCGCCGCATTTATAGCAACTTATTTTTTCCTCTTCAATTTTATTAAGACAACCGGAACAAATTATAGCCTTTGGAGTCGACATATTAGCTGTAAAGTGCACTTTGATGATGTTGTCCTCACTGCGGCAATAGAGCGTAGGTACAATTCACTGCGCCGTCTGCGTTACTTTATCAATGGCGCAAGCGTTCGGGTGATTCACGGAACGCGGGCGCAGGCGAATATATCGCTTATGCTAAGTGGTTAACCGCGCGGGTTGCGTGCAATGTACGCGAAAACGCTTGTCACTCTATGGCCGGTTAAACACTTTTGTTTTGAGGTTTAAAAGTTTAACATTTAAAATTGATTGTTTGACACAGTTTTGATTCACTTTTTATATTATAATTATTAAAACTACTGTTAATCGACACTGTATAACCGTTTTTATTAATATTAATACCGAAATACTGATATTATTTTGATTTTAACATAGACAAGATACACATGTAATGTTAATCGTTCAACAGCCGCGGCAAATGATAAATTAATTAAATAATATTTCAAGGTTGTTATTTTCCTATAAGGTTTGCAATTGCATTGTATCACACAGTTGCGTGCACAAAATGGAATGTTAAATAACTTATGTCATTCATAGTTTGATGTTTTCCGTTCCGCCCTTCAAATAGAATTAAAGTGTAGCTGTGTGTAAGCGTAGTGATTTATAAAGAGATTGGCCATTAATCAAGCAGGGTATGTGCCCAGAGGGCGATAGGCATTTAAGCTGGGTTTTAACTTGCAGACTACCATAAAAAAGTACTCTGTGCAGACTACCCTGTGATGAAACGTAAACAAACAAATGTCATAGTCAAAGTGACATTTCAGGGGTAAGGAACAAGAATGGTGTTTTCAAATTAACTTTAAATGAACACAACAAAAAAATGAAAAGTAGCTATATAAACGGAATATTAATAACTATAGATAACGACTTTATAAAATATAAAAAAATAGCAAAATAGCCTAAAGTCTATAAATTCATCTCGTAGAATTTTATGCATTGGCCAGCCGGTTTTGGCGGTAAAAAAACAGGACTTATTTTAATTATCTTAGCAGTTTTATTCGCATTATCCATAATCCACTAGTAAGTACTAATCATTAGGCCATGTCTTGGATAATAGTAGGTATTTTTTACAATAAGCTTTTTTAATAAATAAAATACCTCTTTTTCTCTGGTGATAGACTGTCCTTTGTGGTGGAAGGACCTGGTTCAGCATCCATCGTGCGTCTGGGTATTAATGCGAGCACCAGAATTACTTTATAAAATTAAAGCTAAAATTCAACACAATCAGTTCGACTTAATATGCTCCATGTGTCACTTTGGCACATTGAGCACATTTATTTACAACAATCAGCAGTAACCGAACAGGCCCCCTTCAAAGAGGTTTAATAAAAATAACTGGTAATTATTTTATAGTGAGCCAAATGTTGCGAATTTCTGCTTATTATGTGCTTTGAAATAAATAGGTTCAAATGGAACGCAACCTCACAGATACTTGCGATGCAATGTGATTTTTCAGTTAGGGCTCGTACACATCACTGCGCAAATCAATTCGCAACGCATCGCAAAATTCTACGAGCTTGCGTTCTATTTTTAACTATATTTAGATACACTAGAAGTTTCTGCAATGTGGCGTCGCATCGAATCGCATCGCAGTTATGTGTAAGAGGCCTTATGTATCCTACACATAAGGCCTCTTACACACCCCTAACTGCGAATTGGCATGGCATCGCAAATTTCAGCGAGCTCGCGCGAATGCATCGCAAGAACTTCCGATCTGATTCGAAATGCGCGATATTACATCACACGTGTTGACGTCGATTTAAGTCCGCTCTGAGATATCGTACGTTAGAAAAAGGCTCATAAAATAAATTAACATTCGAAATAGTCCAAAACATATCTTCTTCGGCATTCAAACCATAATATTTTCAAGTAAGATAGTTCCCATGTCCCTTTTCTTCTATAGCTATTGAATAGTAACAGAAGTTCAATAATATTTTTATTCCTAACTAGCTGTGCCCCGCGGTTTCACCCGCGTGAATACATAGGTCCCGCTCCCGGTGCCTTTATATTATTGGAGGCGTAGATAAATCCAACAAATCACTATCATTTTTTTTTTTCATAAAAACCTTCTCTTGGCAATAACAAATACAACAAAAAAAGGATTGGCGAAATCGGTCCAGCCGTTATTGAGTTATGCGCTTACCAACACATTTAGCGATTCATTTTTATATATAAGAAGATAACAGTCCAATACGACTGATATATATATTGAATACCGTCGCACGTATGGTCATCTGAAACCCCGCACGAAATCGTATCAGTGCAATTCGCAAGTTCCTGTGATGCAACGTCGCATCACGGGTTTGTGTGGTCCTAATGCCCTAAAATATATTCTTCTTATTTATATAAATATTACCTACAGCAAACAATTTCCATTTCAACACCTTATTTTGATTCAATTAATTATAGATTAGGCAACGACATTGAGACTAAGGGAACCCTAGTATAGGACACAATAAAACAACATACCACCTAATCATCATTATATTTCTAGCCAACGTATTACAAAGGATGTACTAACAAGTCTACCAGTCGTTATAAATAGTCGTATACGAGTAGTTTAATGTCAATATTACGTCACTATGCCGAGTTTTTGTAACGCTAACTGCGCAGCGTCGGCCTTCGCTTGTTTTTTATTCGCGCTGGCCACTGCGGGCTGGTATTCTGTTCCTGCTACTTTTACCTGTTGGGATGAACATAAGGTTATGTAAAATGAAAAAAAGTATTTTTTATGAATGCAATGATGAGATTTAATAATGTATATAATAAGTATAATGGTTACCTCATAGCGTGTCGTACTCTAATATTTTGTTTTACCAAATGATTGAATACCATTGCAATAATTCAAGTATTAGTGCAACATGAGTTATGATGTTAGTCAAACTGACATTATTAGTATGTACGAAGGAAACACCCGTAGTTCGGTATTTGTAAGTTATATATTAGTAGGGCTAATGAAAAGTTAGGTAAAAGAAAGCAGTTGTAACTAAGATGAGGGCTAGATACCTGCAGTTACATCAAGTAGCTATGCTAATTAAATAGAAAAATCAATAAATTTAACGTACGCAGACCTTGAACAGGAAGTTCTTTTTGTGATCGGGGCCGCATTCGAAACACAGGTTGTATTCCGGCGGCCCCAGCTTTTGTTTAGAACAGTATTCGCCGAGGAGAGATACAGGGTGTTTGCCGCCGGCTACCAGCGGGGCTGGACCCCGGATGCGACCTGTTCTCTGGGGTTTCATCTAGAAATAGTAAAATAAATATTTATAGACACATTATTTGAACAAATATTTAAAAATACTAAAGGGCAGTTAGTCTTTACAGTGACAGGCAGTAATAACAGTAAGTATCATAAATTATAGATGAAAAAATTTTTTTGCCACCTAAGTGAAAAATAAACTTTTTATTAGACTAAAAGATTTGACTCGTAAGTTGACTGAAAAATAATATAAAACAAATAATAAAGAGTTTTACTTACACCTCTACTGCGTCTGCAGCTACTGACCTCTTCTTTGGCCTGTAGACCTCTAGTGTCCAACTTGACTTCGAGGAGTAAAGGCTGGAGAGTTCCATTACCTTCCTTACCCAATCCTTGGCCTGGAGTCCAGCCCATTTTCTGGAGTAAATGCATGCCCATACCCCCTTCAACGGGCGCGGCGCGCACGAGTTGATCCTACATGCAGGTAAGCGAATTAGAACGGGAATTGAATATTGTGAATATAACTAAGATATCCTTTTAATAAAAAAACAGGATTTAGGTTTATGTTTTAAACTGGTAATGTGTTTGCCTGGTTTATTGCTGCTAGGGTTTTCAAATACAGATCTTTCACGAAGAAATAAGAGGTAAGAAAATAGTTTTGACCTACTCATTAAATGTCAAACGTTGTTAACAACACATCAAAGACATAGCCTGAATGTCCAATCAGCAGTTCAGCCAACAATATGGACACTTCACTCTAATATTCACATCAGTGATGAAATTCATATTCCTTTAACATTGTACATCCCTTCCCGTAATATACTTACCTCTTTAAATACATTGAAAGGTTAGCACCTATCATCGTAGACATCGAAGTGCACGCATCTCCTTATCACTTAAAAGCTGCAACAAATATTCATGAATTCCCCATTTTGGCCGTGCTCTTCTGTGAGCCATCGAACGCGCAAAATTTGCTCTATGACTGCGCATGACACATGCTAATGTTCGCTGCACAACTGTGCACGAACATTTGCACATGCAAACTTTGACCCGACATGTAATCTTCGCAAGTAATACTTTGCGTACCAAGGGACTTAAATCGTTTGACCAGGTATTGCAAATTGCTTGATTGTGCAAAACTTCGCACATAGCTTTGCACAAATGTCTGGGCATTGAACAATTTCGAAGATAGCTCAAAGAATCGTTAGGCTCTTATAGTTTGAAGACTGACAAAAATATATTTCTAATATTGGTTTTATGCGAGTTGTACATCAGGACGTACAAAACTACAGAAATAGTGATGACGCAGATAAAATGGCGTATAACTGTTATTCGATATCATTTTAGTATAATTTGCCAATTTGAAAAAAAAAATCGATATATAAAATAAATCCTAACACAACAAAAATCCAAGAACCAAACATTGGAACCTAAAACGAAATAATAATGAAATAAAAAAGTCAGTCATAACCAAGGGGAAAACTGAATATCTGTACGCAATCTTTGGTGATGATGATTAACATGCCAAGGGGTCTGGCATGAGAATTACCATCACGTTATGCCAGAAGAATAGTGCGGTGTAACGAGCGAACTGCAGAGTTCCCTCTTTACACGAATAACGAATGTACGGTTCGTGTAATGGTTGCAGCAACGAGTAAGTCCATCGCGGGGTTAAATATATAGAATAAATATTATTAGAAAAGCGAGTTAGACGTAATATGCACTATGTTTCTTAGTTAGATAATATCACATAATATTATTAATACAAACACTTAAGTGTTCCATTTAAAAGTATAGTAGTTTACTTAAGTAGTATACGTATAAATATGCTTATAGTTGGGATATATGTAATAAACATTTATGAATATAATAAGTTAACAGCAAATATAAGTTACTGTCAATGGCATCGAGCAGTAACATCTAGTATATAAAACATAAACATTAAAATAATCTACTTTTTAAATACTTGAATACTAAACCTCATAGTATAAAACTACCAGACTAATTGAATGAAAGAAATACTACATTCAAATACATACACATACAAATGTGCTTTAATATCAAATCGTACGTAAAAAGTGAGAAAAGGGTACATTACAAATACAAAACAACTTAAAGTTGTTGCAACCATTACGGATATATTGAAAAAGGTCAGAAAGTATAATACGACATGTATTATAAATTCTGACCGCACGGTCGAACGCGCTGTGAACGCCGATCCCGACCGGCGGAGCAATCAGCTGAAAGAAAAGTTATTGCCACACAATTAAAGTATTGAACGAAACCATTGGCCCATTGACTGCGTTATGAGAATGTATAGAGTTCAATTTTGTTTCAATATTTCAAGATTTACTGTTGTCTTACCAATTTAACAGTAGAATGTGCTTATCACACAAAGCTATCTAAAATGAACGTAATACATTTTTAAAAGGAAACGTGTTTTTTTGCTATGGAAGTATGTAGGTATTTAGTGCTAAGATATTCGAGTCCTTATAAAATACATGGGATATTGGGACTGCCAGAAATTGAGTTTATTTATGACTGAAATCATGTGCGTGTTGCTACGTCTATATAGGCGTGATTTGATGAAACATTTTTATTACATTTAGGACATAGTAACACTATCAGTACACTGCACCTGTGCAATTGACCTGACTTGACTTGATTTGATATTGCCACTACAAGAATACAATTTACATTAAAATTACCGTTTGTTGTAAATAGAAATGCTGACTCCAGCACTGAAATGATAAGTAATATGTATATTGGAAGTAAATAGCACACAAAATTAAACAGAATACATAACAAAACGACAGGACAACACCATCAGCTGGTTTCGTTTGATACTTTAACGGATAGTTTATGTTTCACCCTGTTTAGTGTTTATATTGTTCTTTCATAACCACATGGACTTTGGTTCAATTTATTTGTAGTGTATGTACAAAATAAATAGGTATAAGGTGCCTTAAGCCAACCTTTAATGTGTCTAAAATGAGAATGATGGTATAATTTTTATTTGGTTCATGTCATGAACAATATCTGTTATCTATTTAATTCTATACAAACAGATAAATATTACCGAATGAGGTAAATTAGTCAGTTACTTTTTATTGAGAACTTAAGATAAACTGATCTAATTAATTGAGCTACATATTATCATAGTTAAACTTTAAATTCTGTTATTACGTTTTTTTTTGGTGGATAAGAGATCAATTGTAAAAGCTCTACCATTATCAGCTTTTTACTTAAGATATTGTAATTTGAAGCTAGTATAAAAGGTCTAAAAAAATCTATCAAGTAGGTATGCGAATGTGGCCTTATACCTACCTATTTTGCAAAATAAAACAACAATAATAAACAGGTAATGAAAGAACAACGTCCACAGTAATATAGCAACAGTGCGGTGACGTATAATAGTTGTATGAACGTGTACCTTCTTGGCCCAGGCTTGTGTACCGCTAGCGAGTTCTCTCGGCGTGAGTATCTGAGCTCCAGTCGTGCCGGTGAACTGGCCGAGAGATGTCGAGAATGACTCACTTGCTGACCAGCCGAACTGTAGAATACAGGATTAGTTAGTAAGGTCACTAAGTCTTTTTTTACTCGGGTGAAACTACTGCATTCTTTCGCTCTGGCAAAGGCGGATTGGAGAAAACTATGATACTTTGCCTTTAGAGGATTGAGAACAACTACTAATAACTGAAATAATTTTAAGCTTCTTTAATATATCTTGTAATGGTAATGGTGGTATTGATCGAAAGTAATTACAACTAGTGAAAGTACAAGTTACTTATCGATCATAAATAAGCAAGGTGACTTTATTTATTCGCAATCCTTATAAAAAATAACTACTTACCCCAGGTGTAGTATTAATATCTTCAATTTCCTCCTGTTCCCTTCGAATCAACGACAGCTTTTGCGACACGATCGCAGCTACATCTTGCTGTAAAATTATTTTTGTGTTATATAAAGACAGTTTCTATATACATTAGTTTAATATTAGTTTTATTTGGTTGACTACATACCATTCTCTGTGGATTAACGCCTGGGGGGTAAGCTTGAGGTCCCGGCGCGGGCAGGGCCGGCACTGACGTCAGCTCTGTCGGTCAAACAGTTACAGTTAAGATACTACTAATGCTATATACACTGTGTACAAAACAAATAGAATAAAATATACTTACGGCTACCCGACGTAAAACTTTTCATGTAGGCAGGTGGACTAGAAGATCTTTCAGAAATTCTACAACAAAAATAAGTATTTGTTAGCAAATTATTTATCTACAATACATTTATCAAGTCAATGTGTAAACACTTTCATCAGGTAGCTTGTTTAAAGATATACTTACTTAGCGATTTCTGTGGTTATGCTTGGTTTCGTCTTAGCAGGCGCGCTGTTCAGTTTTGCGACTTGCTGCAAAGTAAAAAAGAATAAAATTATCAACTCCAATAAAATCATATCTCAACCTCACGTAGTTGTAATATGATGTATTTTGATTGACAAAATATCGCTAAACAAAAACCTTATGTGACTTCCAGTCTTTAGTTACTTAATATTATACAAAGGGATTTTGAATAGTTGAAACATAAGTTAACAAAACTTGATTACCATATCTTTCTTAGGCGGAGAGACAGGCACCCACTCCGAGGCCTTCTCTCTGTGCTGTGAGCCGGAAGACACGGGGAACTGCAGTCTTAACTCCTCCTTATTAGCTATGGGCAAGGGATTGGCTTTGATGGGCAGTGGTGCACCTCCCTGAAAATATAAAGGGTAATGTTATTATATAGTTGTAAGATAAAAGTATGCAGCTTTTCATATGAGTCTGTCCTATCCATCTACAGTAGAATTAAAGGGAAAGTATGAAGCTGTTTTTTTAATACAACTGAATTATTTAAGATTTATAATAGTGTTAGATGTTACACGATGGGGAAATTTATTCGCCTTCCACTTGTGACCGTCAAGTTATGCAACAGTTGTATGCTATTCAAATAGTATGTGGTAGTAAGTGTAGATTCTTTAAGACTGAATTACCAGACAGGCAAAAAATAATTCTTACTTTTATAATGTTGTTATGTACGTCTGCTTTCAATGCGATAAATAAAGCAATCTATTACAAAATACGTGTTAACTAACGCGTGACTATTCGCTGCATTTACGCTACTTAACACTATCCATTAATTGTAATTAAAAATTAAAACAATTTCACTGCACAATGCTTTGCAAAACTCACCCTTATGTTCATAACGATAGGTGCTTTTTCTTTGACGAGGAAAGGATGATGGAAAGCCAGTGTGTCCTCGTTCTCACTCATGTCGTCGTCGTTCGAGGACACGGAAGACAGTTCGCCGAGAGCTTCCTTCTTTGATAGATGTTTGCAGAAGTCGGTCAACTCATCTACTGATTTGCCTGTGAAAATCAAAGAGTTTGAGTGCACCTACACCACATAAATGAGCATTAAAATATAGGCTTAGGTTTCTTATACTGTGTATAAATGAGGCCTGCCAGCTTTGATTCTTATAGTGTAGGCAAGAATCTCTTGTTTTGCACCTAATCACTTGCTTAGATTGTTAAATATACGGTTTCATTGAAATATTTCCATCCCATTCAGCAAGCTTTGCAGATATATACTACTGTATATTTCTTATCCCAAATTATTTTAATTATCCTTAAGTTCTGAACTCACACAAAATTAACTAAACTCTCCCTATATTTTAAAGATGTACCAATATTTATTACCTTAACTATTAATTATATTATAGTAGTTTACCTCCAGACTGTATAGCAGCCATCACTTGGTTCCGAGTGTGCGGCGGCAGTGCGGCAGCTCCGGCCGGCACCGCGCCGTTCTTGAGCATGTTGATAGCATTCCTTCTGGCTACCTCTAGCAGACGCTTCTTCTCACTGTCTGCTAGCTTCACACCCGTTGGAGACCTAGGAAATAAAGGCAAATGTATTTTCGATTGAGGGCTTGTTAAACGAGTTGAAAACTATATATATATTTTTGATAGAGATGGCTTCGAATATGGGTCGAGTGATTGAGAAAACACAAATAAAAATGTTTTTTTTTTTTTTTGTTAATGGTTTTCTTACCCGCATTACTTTAGAATCGCCATACTTGAATAGGAATGTGTCTGGGTATACCGTTTACGAATATACACAATTAAAAACCCAAATTTCAAAATTTACATCACAAAATATTAAAACTCAAAAGCCTCACAAGCCTTTAAAGATCAAAATCGAATAACAACAATTATCTTTCAAAAAATTAAAAGTTTTACTAGAAATTCCTTGGTAGGTAATAAAGTTTTTATTTATGTGCAATTAAGAATTTCAGGTAAACATGTTGCAGTCATAACTTTACAAATAATAATATAGATCTCTAGTACACTTACTGTAAACAATACTAGAGTATTGAATAACTGGAAGAATTTAATTTAGTACAATATGTTATGGATTTCGAGAAAATTGAGTTAGTAATGAAGTGTGAAGCCACATTTATGAAAAATAAAGTAGTCTGTATAATCAATTTCTAAGGTTCAATAGCTATGCTTTTATGATATTGGAAAAGCATCTGTTTCTATAAGTTATTTAAAATACAAGTAAAGTATTCTCACTCCTTGTAATAATTATGTTGTCCAGTACATAATTACCTAATGATTGGTGGTATATAATTTTTTATTATACTCTGTTTTTGACCTCCTTATAGCCGAAGTTATTTTATTGTGTCGGGACGTATGTTAACTGTATGACTGTATGCTAATTACGTTATTCTGGTCATACTAAATGTATGTTAATTCATTTCCCAGTTTCCGACACAACTAAAGGGGTGTAAATTACCTAGTTATTTTCTTCAAAATAGGCATCTAAAGTAAACACTACAAACCTAGATCTTCTGCTCCTTCCATGCCTTGGTGAGAGACGCCTCGAGCGATGTCGTGACCGTGACCTCGACCGCCGCCTGGACCTTGAACTTGACCTTCTCCGTGACCTCGACGACGACCTGTGTCGCGATCTACTGCTATGCCTCGTCTTAGAACTGGAGCGGTGGTGGCGCTTCCTTGAACCTGATGTTGAACGCCGGGACTTGCTTCTTGATCTAACAATTAATAGATCATATCAAATAAAAAGCATTATGTAAAATGTATCGTTAAACTAATATGAATCTATGAGTTACAAAATGTAAAGAAAATTTATAAATAGGAGTCCATGCAAAAATATACTTTGCTTTTTGTTTTTCCACAAAGTAATATATTAGACATAACACAAATATAATAAACTTATATAATGTTACAAAATGAAAATGCAAAATTTTGCAGAAAATGAATAACTGTTACACTCATAAGTTTATTGAAATTGATGAAAATAATTTCTTGAACACTTCAATGTAGTAAAAATGATTGAAATAGGAGTCGGACTTTTGTTTGATTTTCCTATGTATGTGCCCTTACAAGTGGAAATACATACCTTTTAGGACTTTTACTCCGATCTTTACGAGATGATTTTGCAGCATGTTCAGCCTTTTTGCTTTTCCTTGCGGCAGCTTTTTCTTCTTCATATAAATCACTATGAACAATAATAAAAAAAATCATTGGTTTTTATTACTTAAGTGTGAATTTAATTATGTACCCATGATCATAATACAGTACTCCTGCTAAGATTTTATAAAATTAGGAACTAAACAAAATACAAAAACTGCGATGTAGAAGACACATAATTGTAAACATTTACTAACAAACAATACACAGGAAATTGCTTGTATTTTACATTTGTGTAAATAGAAATTTACCAAGCGTACAATGAAAAGCAGGTGTTTAAATAACCTTGTATAGAAAAGTAAAAAGTATTTAAAAAAGAATATAGCTTACAATTTCAATTCTTCTTCAGCCTGTCTCTTGAGTATGCCTCCGGGGTCAGAGGTCTTTGGGAAATGTGAATTACATACAACCTCCTTCTCAGTACTACTTGATGAGTCTGTATATTCACCTTCTTCATATTTCTCCGCTCTCTTTCTAGCCTCTTCTTCAGCCTTCTTAACAGTCTCTTCAAACACAGTACTAAACTTTAGATTTTTAATTTGAATTTTACCTTTGCTTTTATCACTATCGGTGTTATTGCAAGCCTCAGACTTTTTGCTATCAAGTTTTTGCCTCAAATCAACTGATTCAGTTTTACAGTCTGGAGGCAAAGGAATTGGATGTGGCGGTGACAAAGAGTTGTCCTCTATTTTAACAGTAACTAGTTTCTTTACATCCTTTTCTACTTTAACCTCTTTTGGTTTAACGTCTTCCGATTTAATGGGCGTCTCTTGTTTGATTTTTACGTATTCAGGTTCAGGTTTAACTCTTACAGGGGTTAGTGGGTACGGACACGACGGAGAGCGGCTCTCCCTAGAACGCTTTTTAGATTTACTCTTTTTTCTTTTTTTCCGTTTGTGTGAGTATCCACTTTCCTCTGAGCTAACACTACTCGCACTCCGACTGCGTTTCTTTTTCTCTTTCTTGTGCTTCTTCTTACTTTTCTTAGACTTCTTTACAGGAACTTCATCTATTTTGGGTGGATCCGCGTTAAAAGCACTAAACAGTTCTGAAAGAATCTCACTCGAGGACTTTTTAGAATCATCCTTTTTACGCTCAGGCGTGGTTTTTTCTCTTTTAATCAATTGTTCAATTTTATCTATTAAGCTCGTCATTGCAAAAACATTTATTTATAATAACGTTTCTGCACTCATTACAATAATTGACACGGCAATTCAATTCAATAAACACAAAAATTAACATCTATCGCCATGTTGTGAAATATGACATTAGGGTTTTTGACAGCTGACATTTTCTGCGGATTACATTTTTATAAACTTGTTTACTTGCCTTTTAAACAAAATTAGTGACTAAAACGATTTTGATAGCTTATAGCATAAATAGTAACACTAAACACAACCCAAGTATACGCTCAGAAACACAAGTAAAAATCTGTTACCGCATTTTTTTTAACTTGAATAGTGTAATTAGAATCCTAGACATGTTTTAATGTTTTAAAACAGTTTCTGCACTTTTGTCATAAACTTTGATGTAGCATGTAGTTGCGTTATTAAAGTTTATTGATTCAACAGATACTATCTTAGGTTAAGCTTATGGCATATTCGATGCCCAATATTATTAAAGTAGTAGTATTTAATTTAAAAGAAAAAGTACCATTAGGTAAGGGTAGGTTAAGCAATCACATTTGTGACTCGACGGCAACCAGGTTACGTACCTCGGTACCGCCTTGATCTGGATAAACATGTACATGCACTCTATGTAAAGTTGAATCTGTTCAACCATTTATGTAGGTTGTCTATTATCATTATCTAAAAGGAAGTAGTACATAGCTAGCTACCTACGATTATTTTAGTCGTGAATTGCAAAAAGGTTGCAACTCCTAACTCCCGCTGGTTTTGGTGACCCAAAATTATACAATCGTATTCATCTTAGCACTTGCCGATTCTTGTCTACCTAAATGAAAGCGTATATTATATTTCAGTCTCTTTAAATAGATAAAACTAACGTTTCTCTAATTTTCAATTCTGTTACACAAAGATGTTCATGTATCTTGCGATCGATACTCGTATTTGTGGATTGCAAAATATCTTGGCCCATGTGGGATTCGAACCCGCAGCGTATTCCACACAGTTGTCTATTACTATCACTTGGCTACTACCATTTGGCGATAGGTACCTGAGTGTGTAGCTATCTTGGGATTAAATGACTAAATATGAGTTTTAAGCATTATAAGGTAGCTAGTTAGTATAAGGGTGCGTCCACATCTGACGAACGAGCACGAGCGCGACGCACTAGTGTGAATGACGCCGTCGCCGCGTCGGCCAAAAGTGCGCGCGCCGCTCGCGCCATGCTCGCGAGCGGCTCTTGCAATGTTCGCGCGTCAGATGTGAAGGCATTTACTCTGGGACTTTTGTACTATGCACCAGCGCATTTCAACCACTTCATATATGGCCTTATGTCTCGTTTAATGAACCTACCTACATAGGTCTCGGAGGAAAAGGTAAGTGCAAATAAAACATTAAATAGTAGGTTTAGTTTTTATTGTTTCAATACCTTTGCAAGGTTGGTAAGTGATAAACTGATAAACAATACAGAATGGAACTACATTCTTTATAATTTTCTGTATCATTGAAATACACTGCGATTATCAGGTCAACTGCAGCGTTCAGGACGGAACGAGTCCTTTTATTTTATATTTATTAGGTACATAAGTAAGTAGGTAAGGGTGTTCAGAGAAAATGTACTTACAATTAATAATTTTAAGAAATCTCGATCTACTTATTTGACATGTACCTACTTGTAAGTAGGGAAGCTTTTAGCATGATTGTATGGTTATTATGAATGTAAAGTTTTCAGATAAACAGTTGAACGTTCAAACAGCTGACTGGCACACCACCTGTTTATAAGAAAAATACTAAAGTAGATGATAAAACAATGTAGGTTTAGTAGGTAATATTAAATTCTTTATCCTATCATCCAGTTTAATTAACTTTGACACAAACAAAGACAAGCACATTCTTTTAAACAATTATTACAATAAAATGCAGGACATACACAATCATTAATTTGGCAATAATTTTCTTTTTATGAATTTAATAATCGGAAGCTCCAATTATTGAGCAATAAATTTACAATTTCAGGCCCTTTGCCAATCTTTAAACTAATGTAAACCAATCGTGGGCCAGTATTGCAATAACATTAAATACAGGTGCATTCTCTGACCAGTGTACGGAGAAATAAACGGAATTTATGAAGTATTTATTACATATTCGCATGTTATATAAACGCGTCTTTTTATACTTACTACCCGCTATGTCATAAGACCAGTTCCATCATACCTAATATTTTATCAAATGTCTTAGGAAGACAATAAATAAGTACTACAAATTGGCCAAATTAACATAAAATCATTCAAAAAGCAATAAATATTATCATATCACACAATAATATCCATTATAAGGTAAAAATCGATGATTAAATTAATAATTCTAATTAATATTCGGATATACATAAGATTAGCAAACGTTTTTCATTAGAATACGTCGATATTATAGTAAAATACATTCCCGTATTAAAATACCTATCTACTTTTCGTATCAAATTTTAAATGATTTATCCCATGTACTTGGTTTATAAAGCTTGTTTGCTATAAAAAACTAATAATAACTAAATGAAGTCACGTTATAATTTAAATTTTACCTCTATGTGAAAATATCTAGACAACAGGGATACTTATAGGTTACAATGATTATTTAGCAAATCACATTTTCAAACTTAAATAATAAATTAAAATAATGTTCACTTCTTTACTTTCCTTACTGAATCCATTTTCATTATACTTACATAAATGATTTATTTTATTCATTTTTATTTACTTTTTTTGGTTTGTCTTTTATAAGGTGCTTGATTAAATTTTTCGAATTGTGCAAACTGGGTGCAACGACGGCTACCTTTCTTTCTCATGTACTTTTATACATTTTTAAGTACGTCAATGTTAAATGCTAACATCTTTTTTATCACACAGATCATAACGGGTCCCAAAAATTTTATAAACCATGAGACAGAACAGTTTCCGCTCGGTCAACGAGTGGTAATGAAGCGTTCGCCTAAATGAGTAGAGAACCGTGTTCACAAATACTTGCAAATGGATTCCATTTTTACCACTTTTTGTTCAGGCTTAGGCTTGCTACACACAGCAGGTTTTCGCTTGATTGTAATCCAATTTCATGATAGGGAAATAATTGCGATATGCCACAAGCCTAACGGCAAGTCTTCCAGATTAGTTAGTGTCATGGTTCCAAGTATTTGTAAGCACTAGTATTGTTGATATCAGTAACTAGGCTAGCGCCAGAGAACGCAGCAAACGGCTACAGCTCTCGAATCTGACTTGAAGCGCAGTGAAGAGGCATTAGCTATTTAATAGATACGTATCAAAATGTAGGCAGGCTTGTAAGTAGCGCCCAACATGAAAGCCATTCGTTGTCATCAATAAGAAGTAAATACTAGGAGATTAAAAACGCTAACGGCAGAAAAATATCGCAGAGGCCCTATAGAAGTCTAATTGCGCTTGTACACACAGTCGGGTCACAATTGATTTAGTTACAGTCATTGTAAACCCATGTTTTATTTATCTAGGTTGGAATGATTGGAGTAGTCAGCGTGTACAAGCGCACACCGGAGCTAACACCTGTCGTATCGACTTGGGTCGGACCGAGAGCACTAGCCGCTCCATCTTAAAGCTACTACTAAAATTCTCTAGGCGATCAAAGATCGCAAGCTAAATTGATTTTATTCAAAAGTCTTAAAAAAATAAAATCTGCTAGTGTTCAACTTTAACGCGTTAGCGGGGACGCATGACGGCGCGCACCGTTCGGAAACGCTTCTCGAAGCCGAGCTTGGTGTAGAGCGAGCGCGACGCGTCGTTCTCCGGACGAATGACGACGAAGGGCTTGTAGCCGCGCGCCGCCACCTCCTTGGTGAGCCGGCGCGCCAGGTAGATGCCGTAGCCCTTGCGCCGGAACTCCGGCCGCGTCTGCATGGAGAACATGGCGCCGTAGTACGACTGCACCATCCACGCGGCCAGCTGGCCCTCCACGAAGATGCCGTAGGCGGGCAGCTCGGCCACCAGCTTCTCGAACACCTCGCGGCACTCGATGTCGCTCGCCGGGTACAGGTCGTGCACCGCCTTCATGTGCTCCGGCTGCAGACGAACTAACTCCACGTCCTGTGGCAATCTGCAAATAATAATTTAATTTTTTAATTATGTATACTAAGATGCGTTTCACTTTTTAAACTTAAAAAATCATGAAATAGCAATCCTGGTAGTAGTTATTTAACATCGGTCGAATCGTTTATTAGTAAAATTTTTGCAATGCTCATCAAAAATATGAATCACAGACACGAAGAAACACCCTATAATACTTACCCATCAGTACTGTCGTCCTCAGGTGGTTTCTCACAGACGTAGACGTCGCCAGTAATCTTGTCGTGCCCCTCATAGTGCCTCTCCAGCCGGTTGACAATGGCCTCGTGCGTGAAGTTCAGGTACAACGGCTGGGTCAGGTCGAGGAGAATGTCCTCTGACGTCAGCAGGTCTACCAGCTCCGCGCGCTCCGATGGACAGAATACCGTCACGCTCTCGTATGTAGTTTGGTTCGGCTGAAAATATGTATACGGAAACATTTGAGTGTGAAGTTTTTCTATCAACATACGCTAGGACCTGCATAACAGCCCTGAAATTTCTGTCTACGCCACTCAATTATGGTTCGGAAAAAAATATGTAAGTGATGGACATTTTCCGTAGAGGAATATCTTAAGTCTAATACATAATTGATGTAGGTGCCAATATTTCACAAAGAGCCTTCCACAGTATCATTTTATAAAGAGTCCGAGGTTTTCAAGAGCACTTAAGCTCAGAAAACGGACACTACTATTGTATCGGTCGACAAAGTAATTGGATAACTAGGTCACATTCGATGGAAGAACTTTATTGAATTGTAGAGAAGCATCAACACGATTAAGAAGTGCTTCTGATGTTTGTATCACTATAGTTTTATTCTGTACTATTGCATTGTCCGCGGAATTATGCGCTCTATATGAATCCAGGTAGGATTCCTACTCGCATAAACTCTATGGAATAAACATTTAGGTACTAAAACACTAAATATTTTATAAAACAATAGGCAAATTTACCAGCATATACATTTACATAATTATAAAATAAACTGTACTGCCATGACGTTCTTGAAACTCGTAATTAATCTAGGTAGGTAACATTCATTATGAACAGAGCATTTCTCTCGCAAGGCATACATAAGCATAGTCTATATGCACAGTAATATAGCATAATTGTTTCAGGCCCCAGGAGGAGTAATTAGCAGACAAGGTGCGCCAGGCTTCAGGTTTCAAATTACATGTCCTATAACTACCTAGTTATACAATCAGAGTAGATTGGGAGGTGGTCATAGGGTAGGATAATACGTGACAATCCTAGAGAGAGTTACGATTGATGATTTAATATTGGCAACTTATCTAGTTATCTGCATTTTTCATATTGATTTATTAACTAATGCCAACTTTTTGAGGTCGCTTTCAGGTAAAAACACAGATTTCTGCTGCTAAATACAATATAAAATGTCTTGTTTTTAGTAGTACTTTAAATTAACATTGTTTAAAAAATCTTCTATCAAATTCCATATTCAATATCTTTAAAATCAGGGATAAGAACTGTCGCTTTTATTAATGAGTTCAGTTAATCTTTAGACGACCTATATAGATCAAGTAATTAGACTGCTCACGAAGCTTACAGAGATTTGAGAGTTCAGCCTTGATAGATTTCGATGATTATCGTGTACGCTCGACTACTCTATATAATTAAGAGGGCAACGTTAAGCCGGGCTTGGTCGGCTCGTGGTCGGCTCTTCACTTTATGAAGTGAGCGTTTGTGTAACGAAGACACGTCCTAGTCTAGACAGGTATTATAGCACTAATTAAACGTTTTATGAGAGCTGCTAGCCCATATTTTTGATGAAAATGTAGGTCTAGTACTTTAGCTGTTTCATGTACCTGGATATTTGTACGGAGATCTAATGTCCGTCTTGGAATTTTTATTGTTATTGCGTAAGGTTCCAAGTATTTATTAAATAGCTATAACGGCATGAATTCTATTTTAATTTTTGTGGAATTCTAGCGTTCTTAAATTCCTAGAAATATAATCTTCTGTTTTACTTTGAAAGCAGTTCGCAGAACGCAATCCATTGCTTTCGACTTATTGCCTTTAAGAGAGTTTTCTCTGTTAGACTCTTCTCTGATGCCTTACCTACTGTTTCAAATCTGCTATCTGGTTTGTTACCTGTTTTCAGTAACTTTATTTAGAGCTCTGCTAGAGCATACGCTCTAATAACCACATGATCAACAAATTTTAATCTAAGTTATAACATAATGTTCCCTCTCTTAAAAGTACCTATTACTATTACCTATTCTAACACTTGTCTCCATAAAATTCCAAGTTCCTTATTTTCTCAATCTCATCTTTCATTATTTACACCACAAAATAGATTGTTATTCCGGCTAATGGATAACTTAAATCTGGCGCTGCCGGCAGCTTAAACAAGATTTAAGTAACCTGATTAAGTAATTTTACTTTTCCCCGTTTTAGTTAGCGGTTCCGTAAATTTTGTGAAGTGAAACTGGTGTTTTTTGCTCGGTAAACCACTTGGGAACAAGCTCTTGACGCCGCTTACGTCACGTCGGAAAAGTCGGAAGCTAGGGAAGTTAAGGTGATGTCTTTTGTGACTCATCAGTTATTTATTTATTAAATTTTTATAAATAAAATTTGTTAAAATTAATTTTATATGGGATGCAATGTGCAGACATATGTGGTACAAATGTAAATTTTGTTCTTTTGCTGCTAATTTCTATAATGGCATAAAATATATTTTTATTTTTATGAGAAAGCAATATCTCTACAAATGAAGACCGAGATACATACCGTCTTTAAGTCCCTCTTTGCATAGAATATAAAATAGTTTATTATTTCATGTAAATATTTACACATAAAATAATGAATAGTGATGCTTATGCCTCTATTTATGGGTTTCTGGCTGGTTTAATGTAGATAACTAACGAGAAGCTACTGCCAAATTATATATGTTATATAACGTAACTATATTTGTAGCATATATTGACGCTGTACATATTTTTATGGTGGTACATATTACTATAGTGATATCGTTTTGGACGATTCTGTTCTTAGCCTTAATAAAATACGATCAATAAATTCTGCATGAATAAGCCTCTCCTTAAGTGATTGTTATGCAGTGATATAATAACACTTCGGATATTGGTTTTGTTCGCTCTCCATTTATAGACTATAGGGAGATACGTCACGATATAATTAATACTTCGAAATTATAGCACGAAATCGGGAAATGAATTCTTTATTAAAAGTTCTGGCTATCATACTGGAAGAAAAGCATTTTAAGGTATTGTTAATACTGTCGATTTTCCGTTTTTTAAATGATTGGGCTTTTAAGAAAAAACCTATTCCTTCTAATGTTTTACTTTTGTTTTGGTTAAATTGTAATTGTTCTTATTCAACCATATGCTATTGCATATAAAATTCGTAGGATGCGTCCTGATCTGACGCGACCTACGAACGAGCATTACACGAGGAAGCAACCTTACATAAACGCCTTCACGTAAACTTAAACTGTAAATGGACGTTCAAAACTAGTTCCCAAAACAAAAGAAAACTAGTTTCAGTATCACTAGTGTCCCTTTTTTCAGGTTCCACGGGACGCAGGTTAATAATGCATGTAGTACACAACCAAACAAACTGTCGCAGCTCGTTAGTCGCTCGCAGTGAGACCAATCCCAAAGGACCGGTACGTACGGTGCATACGAATCGAAATAACAACCAGCAGAACAGGTACGAAATTGTAGAGGCTAGTTTTTAGAGCGGAAGTTGCTGTACAATCTATGAATGTTTGAAGTATTTTCGGTTTTATTTTGAGCTGTAATAAGCCTCAAATTCGCTGGCCATAGCTTGATAGGTATACGATGATGTACCCTACTAAAAATCACTGCATTTTCCAAATGACTTTACCTTATTTTGGTTTCTTAAAATACCTAAATACCCAACGATACTTTCGTTGGGTATCGATTTATCGTTAATATTTTATAGTCTAGTATCCCAATTTATGTAATATTCGTCCGTTCCAAATGTAGTTACAATCCCGGGACAATCCAATTTATTAAATACTCCCTTTCCAAATATAGGTACAATCTAACAATCCTTAATGTTTGTCTTCAGATTCTCAAAATAGATTCCAACTTTTGTTTGAAGTTGTCCTTTCGCAAGTTCATTTTAATCCGACAACACGAAAGCAAACGATTACATTTGAAACTCATTTCCGTAGGCGTTGTTTATGGATTATAACAATACCAGCGACCTTAAACCTTTGTGTTAAGTGTTGGTATTAAAACTATTGACCTTTGCTTTTGGCATGTTTCTATTTCGTCATTATATTAATACCTAGTTTATGGGAACTAGGAAATTGAGACAGCTACATTCAAATCAGTGTGAATATCATTATGACGGGCTTACCTCAAAAAGTAATGATTATATGTCAAAATCAAAATCAAAATATTTTTATTTCTCATAAACCAAACAAAAAAGGCGCTTAAGAAACGTTACGTTAAAAACTACTGACTCTAGTTGCTCGGTTCCAAAGTGTCATTCCTATAGAGAAGACCCGGCAAGAAACTCCATAGGTTACTCTTTTAAAAAAAAGGTTAACAACGATGTTATGATTACATTAATTTTAAAATATGCGAAAACAACGTAAACAGCAGAATGTTTAGATTAATGTAAACTAAGACATCCAGAATGGAAGAAAAAATAAAAATCGAACATTCAACTCAATTTACATTGCCGTCATATTTACAAAGGACGAAAATAATATAATAAAAGAAAAATCACACGAAATTAAAGAAAAAATTAAAACATGCTTTACATACAATCAGTATGTATGCACATGAAAGCAATTTTCTAGCAATGTGCGGAATGTGCGTAAAGTTTGAAGCAATGTGCTTTTAAAAGGCAAGAGTTATTTCAAAATATTGATGAGCAGCCTGAAATCAGTAACTACGAGACCTACCAACGTGGTCAGAAAATTATGAGTAAGTACCTAAGCATAATGAATTGAAATAGATATTGATAAAACTTGTCTAGCATCAAAGAGTGTGATGATTCAATGTATTCAGTTTTAAATTGAAATCTTTAAGAAATAACTATTATTATGTTTATTGGACCATATTTGCAATTGCGAATAATTAAAAGTAAGCAATTTACGCTTCCTTTTCAGCATGTTCTAAAACGATTTGCTCAATTTTCAAACCTATTTAATACTGACTAAATAAAATTCGATACCTTCTTCCTACCTGTTAAATTTTAAATTCGAATTTGAAGTCTTTCAAGTACAAAAGGTAAGAAACCGGTGAATAATTAAACGAAAGTCTTTTGACTGGAAACTGGATAGCGTAGTTCCTATATTCCTTTTCAGTCGCTGTATGTATTTGAAGCGCTTTCTTTGTTGCCAGGAGTTCAACGGTTGTTGGATTTAAAAGGTACTTATTATTTAAAATCAGTTACTTTATACCTACTATTCGTAAGTGAATGGTTAGTAAGTATATTATTTCGATATAAATTAGATATAGCTTGTACGTTCTCATAACCACATAATATCCAGTCAGATTTTTCTATGCAGGATCATAAAATTAAAACCTAATTATCTCATCACATTCTAACATTAATTATTATTAAAAAGATCTTTCATTTTCGCTTTTTTGTGTCACTTGTCCCTTTCAAGAGCTAGTGACCAGTTTTAGTTCGTAAGCACTTTGGATAATGTTCAGTTACTTGAGACTTACTTGGTTGAAAGCTTTCCGAGAAGAAATAAGACAGCTTCACTTTTAATCTAATTATGTGTCGTTGTACATTTTTCGTCAGTGTTAAATAAATAAAGTTGCCATTATACATACGTGAAACCCACATGATCATATTTCTTTTGTACGGCCTTACAAAATGAAATCGCGATATTGAAACGCTTGGCAGAATATTAAATGATCGGAGCCTGATATTTATTAATCAAAACACAGGTGGCTCAAAATAAATATGAAATTAAAAAATGTTGGTTGATAAAGCTTAAGCTTGAGGTAAATATTCAGTATTTCATGTACTTTTTATTTAGGTACTTGGTTCTAGGTTTTTTGGCTTAGATGAGATTGGGATAATCTATATTTTATCTAAGTATGACGTGTGCTGGTCATAAATATACGTCAGTAGATATATCATTTTAATAACGATAGATAACTACTGGTTTTGCTTAACACAAAATTACGAGATTTATATTGTTTTGTGACTAAGTAGCAGAATTTTGCACATAAAGTTTTTGTTTGGTACGCTTTTACAACTAAAGCTTATATTGATGATCAAAAAGTCGGCACAAAATATTTAATATAGCTATATATTTTTTTAAATTGGGCTTGGTAATAACAAATGCCAAACGTAATTTGTCTGTTTGGTAGGCTTTCACTACTAAAACAATGAACCTATACTGATGAAAAAGAAGTTGGTGCGTTTGAAAAAAATATGTATAGTAATTAAGCTTATTTCTGTGATTATTAAAATCCGCATGAATAGAATATTAATTAAAATAAAATAAAACAATAGGTGAATCCTTACCGTACTAGTGCAGCCGGGGAAATGCAGGCAGATCGGATCCTCTGGCCAATTCTTCGCTACATAAAAATTGAAGTCCCACACCTTGTTGTTTAGATATGTTTGAATCGTTTGATGAAACTATAAACAAATAATTTACGCATTATTGTACTAAACATTCAATAAATGTATATCGAAATATCAAACTGTTTAGAATATGTACTTAATTGTACGACCAGTAGCTGTCTTCTAATAACTTTATAAAAGTAAATAAAACTCTTTCAACGACACATATTTACACAATTACCAATATGAAGAGATTGCAAGATTACACTTTATTAAAGGAATTTAAACATAATTAGTAAGTAGCTACTATTTAAGTTAATAACCTTCCATTTCCAAATCGGAGGCCATAAAACGCCTTAATTTAACATCAAAAGTAAATCAAATGACTAAACGTAATAAACATTTCTTATTACGTAAATCTCGGAGCAATATCGAAACGTTTTAATATAAAAACTCATTAAAAGTTACCTTTAAAGATTCAGGCATATACTGTACTAAAACATCAGCCACTGCTGGGAGCTCGTCTTCTAAAACCAATCGAAAGTTTTTTCCTTCGGGCACGATTTCCATCTCTGAAACAAACGTACAGGTTTCATTTTGCGAAGATGTCTAATACTCGTATGGCGGGAAAATACGTTGGGTTATGTGTGTAAACTTTGAGCAAGCAAAGGAAAATGCAATATGCCAAGTTTTAAAAGGATAACGTGTTAGTTTTGTTGTCAGGTTAAAAAAATATTTTTTATACCTACTTATTAAATAGATACATTACATTACATTTACATAAATGTATTATTTCATTACTATTTCTAAGCATCAAAAAAAAAAAACTAGGAATAAATAGTTTTCGTAATAAATGTAACAATAAGGTTTTTTATTTTTTGTTGACTCCATAGTAAGCAGTAACTTTATTTGGTAAGACTACATATTTGTGGCGAAACATGAGAAACAATATTTAAGTATCGTTCAAACAAGGGTGCATTGCTAACAAACCATAGGCATTAGGGCTCAAAACCAGTCAATAATGTCGTATCGCATGCAACGGGACACAAACAAGAACCTAATAATTTATTCATGTTATTAACTCACTAACAATATGAATTGAGAACACATAATACCGGACTCGGGCAAAACGCGAGAGTTCAAACACCCTTTGTAATATATTTCTATTACAAACATTTATTTTGTAGCGATTCCAACCCGAAAAAGGTTGTTCACTGCTGACTGTTATCAGAGTAGGAATCTGGAATAATCGTAGTGTATTTGAGAAAATAATAAGGTTACCGTGGTTTTACTACCCCTGGCAGTAAAACCACGGCAGACAAAAACAGGCAAAAACAGTGGCAGACACGCGACGGGTTGGTATTTGCTTATTATATTGTAGGTGATTGAATGAGACAACTAGGAGAAGGCAATTGCTTTAAATAGTAGTGCGTATTTACAATGTCTCAAATCTAACCTAGGATTGCTTTCATCATCATCATCTCCCTGCCCTGTTCCCAATTATTTGGGGTCGGCGCAATGCGTATTCAACTTCCATTCATCTCTACAACTTGTCATCTCAGCATTTACTCCTTTCTTTCTCATATCATCTTTCACACAATCCATCCATCTTTTTTTTGGTCTTCCTAGGATTGCTTTATTACTCATATAAGTACCTCATAATCATGAATCTTGCTTCAGATGGTCGGAAGATGTTTATATAGCACAAAAAAGTATAACTTACTATTGTTCAAAATATTGCTCTTGTTAATAATCTACGACGGTAGAAACCTTAAAAGTAAAACTTGACCTCACATTTCTTATTAAACCAAAGCTCTACAACAGCACAAATAAAAAAAGATGCAATATTTGGACCGAAAAGTGTATTGTAAGCAAAATTCATGCCAGAGTGCCATTCAGAGTGGATTGCTGAATGTCCGTCAGATTGTATCTAGACGTTGAGAAAATGCAACAAAACAATCATGGTCTTGAGAATCCGTAGTGTTGTTTAATTTTTAGATTTCAAAAAAGGAACTTCAATATTCATAACGTATTTTACTTGAGTAAAAGTAAAAAATAGGGACACGATTCAATTTAAAAACAAATGCCAAGTGTATTCGAAATGACGGTGTTTTACAAACATTTGAATAATGTAACAAATTGTCAACGTTTTTATTTAAAGAAGGTCCTTTAAAAAGACTCTCTCAAGAAACTCCATTAGTTTTAAATTGACAAGAGGAAGAAAATTATTGAAAGTAGAAATACAAAAAAAAACAATACTTAATCAAAATTATGAAACTGAGATGTACCTGAAACTATCTAAGTCCCTACTTTAGAAAGTAAAGTGGAGTAAAAAGAACTAGCAGGCATCTCAATCTAACACGTTAGTTCACAAACAATAGACGAACGTTGCATGTTGCACGACAGTAAAATCACAGCTGATGCGCTGATGTCCCACAAACTACAAGACTGAGAATATCGTGACAGTTTAGCAGGTTGTTTTGCATGTCCGTGACATTTGAGGATTAACCCTTGAGGATATAGGTTATAAGTACATTTGGTAGCAACAAAACTGTTCTGAAATTGAGGGTACTAAGTAAAGAGCATTAATGCAAAAATGCAGTCAGTCTGTACTAAAATGCAGAGGAGATCAGTTTTATCATATTATGGGGACATTTTTTTCTAAAAAAAGTAACATGGGTAAAGTAAAAAAAAATAACCATTGCAATAGTTTATCCATAACACCAATTGGGATTTTTATTTTGAATTTGTAATCAACGTTCTCGTGGCAACCAATAACCTATTCAATATCCCTTTAAAATCATTAATATATTTTCTTAAAACATATATATAACGAAAAAAAATTAGACGTAATATTTAATGAACTACAGTACAGTAAATATAGTACCTACATACTTTCATTAGGACGTTCAAACCAGGATGTCCAAAGTTAGCCAGCAATAGCTTCGTAGAAGCTTTCTCTAATAAACTGGACCATGTGTTACAGTTTGCAAACCATTAATTGGAAGTTACCTTTGCTTGGTTTCACGGAACCAAGGAATAATCTCAACTAGAAATTGTAGGTGTTTTACTGACTACGTAATACAAATTAATGTAACTTGAGATTAAAGCTTTGTTTTCAAGGAACATGTTGCCAGAAGCAATTGTACACATAGGTATTACAATAATTATTGTGTCTATTTAAGTTTAAAAGTAGAATTAAGCAGTTAATTGATTAACATCGATTGTCAGTTGTTTTTCTAGCCTACATACGAGCCCTCTACTAGGCAAACGCCTAATTTGGAATATTCTAAATATTAATAAATTGGTTTTGCATTTAGTGCGCCACGCTACGAAACGTAGGTAGGTTTATACCTAATGTAGATAGGTTTGTAAATAATAATTATTGTGCTATTTTATGGTCAAGATAAATTAAGGATCATTTAAAAAAATACCTAGACTTTTACAGAAAGAAATAGGTTAAGGTAATTTGCGATACAGTGATAATAGATATGGAGTATCGATTGAAAGGCTATTGCGAACGTCTCATGTTTTATGGGTTATCATTTTAACGATTGTCTTTTACGGTTATATGCACTCTTATGGAGAATCTCAGACGCTTAATTGAAACTACTGGTTATGGCCTATTTGGTCCACATCTCCATTAATTTAATGGTAAAATAATGTTTTTAATTAACCATGAAAATGGTATTCACAATTACAATAATTAAAAGTAATTAATAGCGTAATGATAAATGTATGTATACTTTTGTATCATTATTCACGTCATACGTGGTTTGACAAAAAACAAGTCAACCGTAGCATATTCGTAGCAATTAATAACGTGAGCGTGAGTGGTCGTAGCGAGATTGCGTAGGCCTGCAGGTTTCTGTTTGCTACGACGTTTGTAACAGTGGTTTGTGTATCAGTGCATGCGTATTTTGTTAAAACAAATTATTCTATTTCATCGACATATTTAGATACACAATACTATATTTTATACTTTTATTGACATACGTTATATTTACATTTACACACATTATTAGTTATAATTAATCGCTATTTATAAATTTAATTTAATATTATGTGTATTTGTGAAATCT
Source organism: Autographa gamma (assembly GCA_905146925.1). Classification (NCBI taxonomy): domain Eukaryota; kingdom Metazoa; phylum Arthropoda; class Insecta; order Lepidoptera; family Noctuidae; genus Autographa; species Autographa gamma. The sequence goes on from LR989858.1 coordinate 9,511,494, forward strand.
TAAACATAATTAATAGATCTATTTGAAATAATGTAGATGAAAATGCAAATATTGATCTTTGCAAAAGCGTCAAACGCACTACAACGTCATTTATGCTACATACACAAAACTGTCACCTCAACTTTAATGTTTTACCCAATCAAAACTGCTGATTAATTTCCAACCTTCACAAAATGCTACCACAGGTAGTAAATAATAAAACCGCAACGAGGTAACTAGTTAGCGCTGTCAGTATTTAATTAGTTTAAATTAGCTTGCAGTTCGGAAACTGAGGTTTAATATTTATCACATTTTCATACGAACTTCGCTTATCTTTCACCGCAGGGATTATATTGAATGGCGTCGCTAATTAGTTACTCATTTCATATTTAAGAGAGCTAAAATAGACGTAGATTCATAGACTTTATTTTCAGAAACATATTTTTGAAGAGCAGTAGGTTTTCGTTGGAATAAGTAAAATTACACAACAGAAAATTACTGTGGTAAATATAGACATTTTCAATGCACATACCTCATCAAAGTAGTTTCCACAAAATATAACAGAGATATATTCTAATTTTGTAGAGCAGCGTTATTATATAATAAAAAACGGCACAACTGAATATTACTGTGGTCTACTACAGCGAAACATAATATAAGTGTATGTTCCGAATTAAAGTCCTTTTAATTATATTCACGATGAAAATAAGTAAAGCATACAGTACTTTAAAACTAACACTAATAACGACACGTAAACATTTTTAAGCTTAATTAGACTGTCGTTTTATAAAGCTGAGCGCAATTAAATTTGCAATTTAGAGCAGGTACCCTGCAGTTGGCAGGAGGGTTGGCCGAATGCACGGGGCTATTCAAGGGCACACGTGACGTCACATCCGCACGTTTTGTGCACGGTAGGGTTGGCGAAAATATCAAGTGATAATGTTGCTACTACTAATGGTGAATCTATTGCTACTTTTAGATCTGCTTGGTAGATTATGTAGTGTCTCAAATGTACTATAAAATGTTTCTATTTATTTTTTACTATAAGAATATAATGTTAAGGAGGAAAAAACTATAAATGCAAAATTTAAGAAACTCCCGACTTTGCACCTTTAGAGACGTCAAACTTATCCTTTTTTGCGTCAGGGGTTAAAAAGTAGAGCAGCTTTATAAAGTTAGAAAGTTCTAAGTTTAGTTTTTATCTTTATGTAAGTTACTGGATTGAAACTTAACTTTTTGGGTTATATTATCTTTAAAATGTTAAAGAAATTTGCGAATTTCTGAGATGTAGAGTAAGCAACCCTAATCCAGTACGTGTTTGTGAGGCATGTCCGTGTAAAATTATTATTAATTATGTTAGTATCCAAAGGGTGCCTGGTTATAACTATGCTGGTAGTTATATGCAAACTGTTTATGTACGATGGTGTGCGATACTCGCATAATATGAATATAATTGTGTATAAACCGTTTTTAATTATGAATAAAAAGTTTTTTTAGTGCACTAAATTGCCATGACCTTAAAATGGAGGTTTTATTACTATGATACTGGAAATGAAATATGAAATGATAAGATAAAATACATGATAAGATCTTCCGAGTTATATGCCATACAACAATCATACCTACGTATATCAAGTTTCAAGTATCAAGTATCAAGCTTCTAGTAGTCTATCCTAAAATATAATCCAATAACAAATGTTCCTTGAAAAGTTTATTTCAAACTCGTCCGAGTCGTGACAAAAAAGGTTGATTTGGGTAACGATCCCGAAATAGCTGCAAAAGGCATAACAGCACTTCAAGAAAACAATAAACTGCTATAAAATGTATAAGAGGTCTACCGGACCAGACCTCGGTAAATTCTGAACTGGAAATTAGATAAAAGTGTGGAGTCAGCAGTATCATTCTTTTAAAAGCTCGCACATTTGTGGGGTTGATATGGTTTAGTAGGCATCTGATTAAGGGCTCTGATTGCTTGTTCTCCGACTGTGGTAAGGGAAGTGTCACGGAACAAATTTTATGTGACGTTTTTCTTATCTGGGATTTACCTCTTATATTCCGTTGGGAAAGGACAAAAGAAATTTATTGGGAGTAACACTTTCTACTACCTAAAACTAAAACGTGAGGTTCCTGAAGAAATATATTGTTGTATATAAAGCTGATATTAAATATAGGTGTATAAACATTGACGTATCCTACGAGATAATATTTAATCTTAAAATTAAATTCCAACCGGATGATTTGTGTAATTTTATAGCGTAAAAACGCTATAAAATTACTCTAGTCAGTTCTTCATAAGCCATTCTTGAATAATATATTTTAAGTGAATAATTTCGCTTCAAAGTTTAAAGTCTTCAAACTCTGCAAAATGTTTCAAGATTGGTTACGACTATGGCCGCCTGTACACGAACTTTGCGATCTTTCAAACGCTCACAGACGTCATTTTGAAAACAGTCGAACTATTCCACGCAGATGAAATACAAAGCAATCCGTGTGCCGCGCACTATAGCAGTCTATCGTTCACTATGCTCCATCACAGCTCCAAGCAGTGAAAACCAACTGCTTCGAGTAGTCCATGTACACGCAGCCTAAGTGTGTATACCTATTAATAATAGAGTATATCCTGCCTGAGCAACACAAACTGAGTGGTTTGCTATTTTTCATACTTAATGTATTTTGCAAGACCGCTACACGTTATGGCATCTTGACGTTTCCTGCTTCAGAAGTTTCCGCAATAGGAGGGTAAAAGAAAAAGCTTCCGTTCAAAGAACAGGCACAAAGTAAAAGGTATATGAAATGGTTATGACAAGGTAACCTAATTTTACTCAACAAACTCAAGAATCTCACAAAGGTAACTATGAAAGGTTTAACTAAAAACTACAAAGGAGTGATCATTTGGAATAAAAGAAGTTTCTTCTTCAAAAGCTTTCAAATGACAAGAAAAATCTCGAACATAATGATAGATTAATCTTTCAAAGCCTTTCTTATCCACAAAGAAAGTTCCAAGGAGTAAATTGGAATCTCTTTTCTTTTCAATCCAGGTAGTTTTAATTTTCCTTTCAACCTAGTTCGAGTTTCAATTAAAGAATTAAGCTAAGGTAGGGAGGCGAGAATTTATATCAAGCAGATTAATGTTTCCAACTCAATTGCTTTGCGAGACTTGCCTTCTCTAACATCTACTATCTAGGTATGTACGTGTGCTGAATTATTAGTCGACTCTGCGGTTAGGGAATATGTCTGGAATGTCACTTGCCTCGAGTCGACATGAAAAAGTTGGTAGGTAGTTTAATAGTTCTTTTTGAGGTTCCGTCTTTTTGTATGTGACTGTAATCCACACGGAGGTCAAATCAAATCAAATCAAAATATTTTTATTTCAATTTTGAGCTCTTTTAAAACGTTAAATTACTGACTCTAGAGCGTAAACTATAACAAACACTTTAAGCTCTTTTTGCTGTATACAATATTTTGTGAATACATTTTATTTTTAATAAATAAACTTGGCCAAGTGTACAAAATTGAGCTATAAAATGTCACCCCACGTTTCGTCAATAGTCCGTACTAGCGGAGACCCTTGGACGATTGTCAAGTTCTATTCAGTGAAGTCTTAATGTAGCATGACTAAAATGTATATGTACTTATTTGAATTTCAACACGATCATTTTTGCATAAGAATTCAATCCCCAAACCAGTCTCATAATATAATATGGCCATTATAACAAAAGACTTAGTAGCGCATATTAATTTTATCTGAGCACAAATACAAAACAGTTTCGTAAAGGAAGGGGTAAAGGGGTGGCCGAATGCTTGAGAATCAGAGATACCTACGTCCGTCAAACAAAGAACATCGCTGTTTTCATTTGTAGCATTTAGTAATTTAAAATGAAGGACGCTACATTTATTATTACTTTTCACTGCCTATCATTCGTGTATAATTTGACGTCGTATTAATTAAAACATGGAAAGCATTTTCAGCTATTGTTTCGAAACATAATTAGGTTCTAAAAACACGGACATACTTTTAAAACATTATACGAATGTAAATGGAGTAACCATCCGCTTTAAAACTTCCGAATGTGCGCTGACTTTAAAAGCTTTGAAAATTCTCTCATTAGGTAAAGTAGATGTATAAAAAGTAAAAGCCGTATGTAATATTCTAAACAAGCCATATAACAAGGTCTGCTAGCAACGACATTGCGTGTGAATAGCGGCAGTGTGCGCGCCCTTGAATCTGCACTGCAGTGCCTAACGCGACGATCGATGGATTACTTATTTAAATCTCTTATTAATCTCATTTGTTTATATCCTGCTTTAACGGCAGCCATGATGTGCACTTGACACTTGACATTGTCATGTCGTGTGAAATGGAGTTCTAAATTTAAAATAGTATTGAGAAAATCGTAGAGATTATATTTTATGGTTATTTTGACGTGATTAATTAATATTATTATGTTTGTCTTTTGTTTTGTAAACAAAAAGTTGATCGATAATAATAAACTTGTTTTTGAATTATATTAGACGATGTAAACATCTTTAAAGTTCTGTCCTTTTTTGTTCTGATTGCTTTTTATTTTGGGATTCTTATATTCGAAATATCATGTTTAGTAGGTATTGGTTGTATACATAATTATTCCTTTATGTAATTATCTTAATAACTTCAACAAAATATACCAATCAATAATAAATTAAAATGTGTTTAAAAAGGTTAGTAATCTACCTTTTCAAAATAAAATATTCGCTTGAGAGCTGGAATTGAAAAGGTTACCAAAATATTTTCACGATTCCAAATGAATGATTGCAATATTAAATGATTTATTAGTCGTTAATCAACGTTGAATGTTAATTAATCTGGTTTGGGACGAATTCATTTATTTGGATTGCGATGATATTTTTTATTTCTATCGTTAAGGTTTATTTATTAGGGTACGAATGTATAAAAGTGGCCGTACAGGCAACTTGAAATAACTAGTAAGTATTTTCTTTACAATGTTTTAAATGCATCTACTATCTAAGTTTTACTTTGGACAGAAGGTAAGATAAGTTCGATCTGGTAGAGAATCCTATTTATTTGGCTAATTGCCTCGGGCTACCGAGTTTCCTAATTAAAAATACAGGGAGTGACACTTTAAATACGACCGGATCGAAAAGTCCCGTTTATCCGTTGTTACTGTGGCTACAAAGCTTTCAGACCTGAATATCTTAAATATGGTAAGTATATCTTGTTTAACTTACAATATCAGAAGTTTTTAACATCCTTAAGATATATAACCTTAAACATTTTCTTTGATGGAAAAAACCCATAAAAATAAAAAGGAAAGTACACATCGTCTTGAGAAATGCTACTAAATATGTGGGATACGTTTCTTTATTATGGCCATAACAATATTTTCCTGTAAACAAAGGATTGATCACTTCTAAGAAATCAAAAAATAACAATTCTCTGAAAAAAAAACAAGTTTCTGATAAAAATATTGATGACGTCAAATTATAAATCAAATATTTCATGCTTAACTCATGAATGTTATCAAAATCTCGTAGCTTTGTTCCATAGTCATGACAATAGACAAAGTAGGTCAGTCTAAACTTACATAGTAGAACACTGGGCTATTGTAGAGCTATACAACGTGGCTATACTACATTGTTCTGAACAAAACAACCTCTCGAACCAAAATAAATAAGCTTTATATCAACCTCCTTTAAGTTACAATTATAAGTTAAAAACTAGCATGAGTAATAATTCAGTACCTAATTATTTTTACACTTAACGTCCATAAAAAATATCAATTACAAAATAATATACCTTCTCTACTTATTTATTAATTTATCTCATTTACATTTTAATCGAATCTTTTAGCCATATTTGCACGTAAACGTCGTGTTTTCATTGAATTATTTCACAGGTAGATTACGCTTGCAATTTCGGCAATTTAAATTTTATGAGCAGGCAACACTTTACACATAACCAAATCTCGTTTGAAACTGTCACGGCTCGAGCTCATACAAATATGAGGGCAACGTTTAAAATTGTTTTCTTAATTAAATTCCGAGTGGTTTCGGCTGTGCGAGGACTTTCCTGTGCCTCATTACTAGAACATCTTGGCATTATTCGCTTGAAAACATAACTGGGTTAGAAACGTTTAAATATAAATTATGATAGGATAAAATTTAACGTTTCTTTTTTAGAAAAAGAACGTTTATATTTAAAATTGCTTGAAGTTTGTCTCTTATGATACCTATAATTATGTTAATTTTAATGTACGCACCTAACAAACGAATGTATCTGCCAACTGTTAACAGTTGACAAGTATTATATTAACGCAAAAATATTACACACTGAGTTTATTCAGCTCAAAATATATGACACGCAACTGACAGGAGGTGTCATATGTGATTTAATAGCGTTTGTATCAGCTGTTACGTCTGTCATACGTGTGACGAAAACTGCGGATTTTCATTGCGTATCATAAAGATATATTTATCTTACGCCCACTTAGTGTTAATTAGTTAATGTTATATTCTGTTTATAACGATTTTTACAAGAAACATCGCGTGATCGGCTTAGTCGTTTAGCGTGTGAACTAAGTTCGGTATAAAATTAATGGCGTTTCTGCTTTCAGGCTTTTATAACTATACTTAAATTGTGAGGATTAAGAGCGATAGAAATTAATGTTTATTGTGTCCTTGTTATGCGAATATCTAATGAAAATGTTTAGCTTGAATGGAAATGTCTCTGGTATTCGTAAGGTTGGTCGTATTGATTCGTTTGCTTAGGAAGTATGATTGAGTCGGCAAATCGAGGTTAAATAAATATGCATGGCGGTTTTACTATGCTCTAAACATGTGGAGGACAAAGAAGTCAAGCTTCATGAAAGCTTTGTACAGTGAAATATTGTTATTACATAACTGCTTATGAAAATGCTTATAAGTTATGTTTTGAATCATAGAAATGAGAAAATTTTAAAGAATATGCTACATAGTTTTCAATTATTGTAGCATCCTCCTTGATAGTAAATAAAGTCGCAATTCATTTCAATATACACATTTATTTTACTTTAACTTTTCCACAAAAAAAAAAATCAACACGATCCCTATACCTTTTGATAGTTATCCTGATCTTTAAATAGTTATTTTGTGAAGAGCTTCCGAGATTGAATGCCTATAAGATGAGTAAAACTGAGCAGTGAGCATACTCATTAGCATTACTTCAAAAGTTTGTCATTTAGCATACGGGTCCCTTCAATAAGGGAATGATTTATCTTTGCATGCGAATATTATGTTAAATACGGTCCTTGGGGACGAATTAAAGGCATCCATCTTCAAGACTTTCGAATTGTTTTCTGAGAGGAATTAAAACGACATCTAAAGACTGGTCTCTGTTTTTCGTAATAAAAGAACTAATGATATAAAAGGTTGTTATTCATGTAAATGTTTTTGTTATTGATTGATTAGTAACTTGATCCTGGTAGAAGATATAAGCTTTCACCCCCACAGTTTGTGATAAGCCGATGGAAAAACGGATATTTGTTTTCAAAAACCTTTCGGGTGTTTATTTTTGTGTATTTATGAGTTTCACAGGTATTATCTATTGCTTAAATGAAAAATATTTTGTATATGTTTAAATAAACACATGTATATGTAGATATTATATCCGGGAGGAATTGGTTCCACTGGAATACTAGCATTACTTTGTGGCTAACAACTGGATATTTTTGTTCGTAAGTTTAAAATATTTACATCGTGATATCATATGATTCTATTACCTAGGCGAAATTTTTAATTTATTTAAATCTCTTGGAAACTCTCTTGTAATTTTATCTTTTCTGAGAAATGCGGACAACTATCTGGTTAAATCACCGTAGTGCTTCTTCATTCCCTTTGCCGAACCTGACCACAGAGGAAAGGCATTTGCAAATTGCCACTGTTAAGGACGAAACTTCAGCCCTGTAAAACCCACTGCTGGCCTGGCCTCTCTTTGTTTAAGCCACTCTCCTCTGTCTCCTGACAGTCACACTTCAGGACATCTAACAACAGACCTATGATCTTAATGGATCTTTTAAATAAATTGCTATGTCTACAAGTAACTTGTAATGTTTGATTTAAATGAGCACTGGTTAAGGTACCAATAAATGCATCAATTTTAATTAATTTGCTTAATAAGTCGGTATTTGAATAGTTAAAGAGTCAATAAAGAATAATAAATTAAGTTTTTTGCAAGGCGCATATTAATAAAGTGTTTCTTCCGTAATATTACCTACATAACACCTGTGTCGTATAGGCATGTATGGTAATAGTATTGAATATACAAAGTTATACATATTTTGTAATTAGGTACTTTTCTGAGACATCATGTTCGCGATTAAACTATCTGCAATTTATTTTAATTGATGATGGATAGAATCTATTCACTTTTTAGCCGAAGAGTTTAACAAAATAATCAAGGCATTGCCTCATGTATCACAGATAATGAAAGGTAGGTAGTATAGACCCTATCTATATATTCTTTAGCTAGGTACCGGATTACAGCGCATTCGAATAGATTGCTCAGGTTTTGAGGGTAATAAGGTTTTATGAGAGTCGTTCGGCAATCGGGACTTTTTGAGGTAAGATTTATAGGGCAAACATGACGAGGAAACTCTTTATTCGTCTGATCCTTAATACTTATATGTGACGTAAGGGGCTAAGGCCGAAAGGATTCAGAATTACCTAGAAGTAGCAATAAGTCCTTTCAAAACACCTTCATTAAGCAAAAGCTGTACGGTTAATTGGTTGATATTCAATGAGGCTGACTAAAACTACATACAAAACAATGCATCCCTGTTTCGCACGAGCATATTTTGAAATTAAAATCTAAATACCTTGATAGCCTAACCTATTGGGTAACAGGTCAGTGGGTCAAACCAAAAAGTTCCATAAACCATTTAGAAAAGAAAGCACAAATGCAAGCAAAGTGCTGTAATATCCTGTAGAAATATAGTTTGCGGCGAAATGAACGTAGTGCTAAGTTAGAAGCTTACATATACGTTGGCGGCAAAACACATTTTCGTGCTCACTATTTCCATAGCAAACGAATTAAAATAATAGCTCACATGATAGCTAGGGTACATTAAGTTCAATTTACGATGTATCGTGTATTCGTGTCCCAGTTATAAATCACTAAATGTGCTTTTTGATCGCAACATACCAATATTAACCAACTTCAAAAAAGGAGGATGTAGCTACTCAATTCGTCTGTTTTTTTTTATGTTTGTTACCACAGAACTTTTGACTGGGTGAACCGATTTTGATCCTTTATTTGGAAGGTGCTGCTTCCCGTTTGGTCCCATTTTATTTTGGTCCAGTTTTGACAGTGAGATTTTTTTGTTAAAATTATGTAAAACTAGATATGTAATGAAGTAATGAGCCTCTGAGTTTTAAGGTTTAATAGCTACTTACCTATCAATAAAAAAAATTATAGACCGATTAGTCTTTTAATAATATTTAGAGATAAGTATCAAAAAATCTATTTTTGTCTAAAAGGATATTATGTCATGTTAGTAGGTTAGTGTTTATGTCACGAGACGCTAAAGTTACTCTAAATTATTAGGCACAAGTAAAGAAGACAAATCACGCGATACGTTATAGTAATGTTTGGAGCTAAGTTATATCTAGATTAAATTACCCAAAGGTAGGTTAGTCACTCTAGTGTGGGCTCAAAATAGTCATGCAGGAGTGTGTATGTGTGTTTACAAATAAATAGCCTGTGTTGCTTATGTTTCTCCTTTTTGAAGTAATAGTGTTGGAAAAATAAACCTGCCTGAATATATATTAACAGCATACTCAGCATAAGTCACTTTACTAAACAACTTTTTTTTAATTTGTAAACTGTTCCAACAGACAGCTCTTGTTTTTCATATTGCTTATCCTTTTCAAATATAATATCTAGGCATCAGAACCGAAATTATCAGCCTAAATTCAAATCGTGACAGGTTTAATAATGAACAGAAATGACAACAATGTCGTGACCTTTTCCAGATAAATCCATTTGTTATTGAGAATAATGTAATAAGTTTATTCCGAAATTAGTTTTCATGATATTTTGAAATCTGAGCGTAGGAGTTTGGTTTGGTAATTTGAAATTTGATTTTATCGTGTCCAGGTAAACGTGGGACGAATTTCCCTGAATTTATTTACGGAGATTCGCCGAAGTGAATATTTACTGGGAATATTGGAATATGATACTTAAAAGGGGCGAATAATCTGGAATATTATTATTGATATTCTATTTATATTTAATTGGATTTATATTTACTGTATTTGTAGGCGGCGGTATATGGTTACACACAATACACACCCTCATGTCGCCAAAGTTACTAAATCCCGTATTGATAACAATAAGCAATACTATTATGGACAATATTTCTAACACAGTCCCAACTAAAAATGTGTTTTATCAAAAAATCTAAAGTAGATGCTCAACGCCAGCGGAAGTACTTTATGATACCAAATATCTTTAACCAAATAAAACTTCAATTGACAATAAGATATTTGATCGGATTCCGTTGCTCCTTTCTGATGGAAAGCTCAAAGCATTCTTCACTCAATTCAATTCTAAAATCAAATATTAGAATATATCGCAAAATCGAATTGAGAATATCGATCAAAACGTTTAAAGATGGCGTCGGTCTGACGCAATACAAACGAAAAGTATTACAGTTAAAATCAAGTTTCGGAAGCAAATGGGAAACTTTACCTTAAACTTTAATAAAAGATGAAAAGAGTTTTGAAGTGTTCCGAAAAATCCTGATAACTCTTACGTAATATACCTAGTTAATTAATCTCGTGTCTTTATTTAATGAACAATTAATTTATTAAATGTAGAATACAATTAACTTCCTAGAATGTATAAAGGAAATAAGATACGCTTAGGGAACAACTGCCATTATGATATTGGTATTCATTGCATAGAATCCTTGCTTTATCAGTTGGCTACATAATAGTCTGGATTTTTATATAATGCTATTAAATGTCATCTATTGAATTAGGGTAACCTGTAATGATAGATGTAAGGTGGGTAATAAATAAATAAATGAGGTAATCCATATTGCTTTGAAAGATTTCAATCTAAATCGTTGCAATAAAGAGGCTTACGGAGGAACAAAAGGTCTTAACATGAAGATTAAGACTAAATCAAAAGAACTGTATGATTTCGTGAAGGCTTTTGTCAGAATAATTGGTGCTAAAGTGGAGATCGATACTACTGGACTGGAAGCCTAGATAACCCAGATTTAATGCTCTCAGACCCAGACTTAGCTAAATATCCCGTACAAGGACAAAAGCGTTAAATTTCAACGTAATATCTCTCATGTGACGTATATCTAGTTAGCCATAGGACTTTTTGCTTGTGTAAATGGTATTTTGATTGGCCACGGCTTTTTGCTTTACGATCATTTTCGTCCGCATCGTTAGTTTTACGGTTCTTACACGAGAAACGCGTAACTTTTCCGATGATTTGAGTTTGAGGGTTGGAGACACGCTCCGAGTTTATAAAAAGACAAGTTCTTTACGTAGACAAAGAGAATAACTGACATTAAACTATGGATTTAGATAAGTTCAATGTAAAAAATGAATTCTCTTTATTACGAAAAAAGCAGTTCGTAATGAAATAAAAAACCGGAGTATAGAAGCTTTGTTACCCTAAGGTATTTTTACAACATTTAGATAGTCGGCAAAGGCAAATACATCCTGATAATACAACCACGGAAATATATAAGAAAACAATAACAAAATATAATTATTTTAATTTTGCCTGTACATTAATTGACGTCACATATAGTAACCGCTCGCTGATTGGTCCCTAAATCCGTTGGATCCTGATAACATCAGGAGAGACAGTAGTTAATAGAGTGTACAACATTAGCATTCTATTTTTTGAATTACAGAATATTGTGGCTGTTATTTTTAAATGAGATTAAACTACGAACTAAAATTGTGTGTGCGTGGTTAAGGTTTCAATAAATACTCAACTTAATAACCCTATTTAGTTTAGTGTTGATTGATTGAACCTCTACCTAGCACTTAGCAGTAGGGTAATATATAAATTACTTGAAAAACATACGGTGCAGTACAACATTCTCAACTATTTTAACCTAAATTAATGTAGAGAATTAGAGATAAGAATGTGGTAAATGCACTACGCAGTACACTTAATTCAGATTTGCCTGAAATGTTACATATATTGGTTGCAAATTAGTTCCGTATGTACCGGAAACTCAGATTAGTAATAAAAATAACATAATATAATAATAATTGATAACATAAGCTAGTCACTAATTTCAGTCTAGCTATGAATCACTCCAAAAATAGTCAAAAGAGGCGGTATATAAAAGGTTCAAATGGGTCTATGCGTTATCGCGGGGTATTGAGGTTTAGGTCAAACCAAAAAGGCCGAAATCTGGGACGAGCTTCTAAATTACCTCTACGAATGCCAGTGAACCCTATGGCTAAACTTTTTAGGCAAATCAATTTTAAGTAGCTGTGCTTGCTCATGCTGTCCTTGTCTACTTTAAGGTGTAAAGTAGCGACAGATAGATATTTAAGAACGTGTTATTGCGTTTGAGTGTTCAAAGTACTTCAAAGTCATCTCGAAATTAGGGGGAAAAATGAGTAGATGAATACTGATAGAACCTTATACTACATTCTTAGATGGTGTAGTCCATGTATAGAACAATTACACCTCAACTACAAAGTAAATTACTATAATAAGCAGAGATATAAGAATAACATGATGCTGTAGTGGTCTAAGTAATAAATATGTATGTTAGAAATATTGAGTGTTTGGAAAAGCTCAAAATAAATAATTTATGATTTAGTTTTCTTATTAAAGTAAAAGTGTATCCAAGTAACCAAGTTTGGAATACTGGGACGCAGTTCAAATGCATAGAAATATTTTACTAGGAACGAAATCACTTTGGATAAAATTGCTACATTAAGCGTTCTGCTAGAATATCAACAACTAATTGTTTTCTTCTACGAAAAAATAAATCAGACTTCATCCAATTATGACTTATTTTAATTTCTGAATTTGGGTTTTCGGAATATAACCTGAACACCAACACCTAAAGTTGCCTTTTTAGGTGGCCTGATGTTCATGAGTGCATTAATACATGCAAGTCTTTTACATACGGCTGCGCATTTCAAGGACACACGACTGCAGCGCCGCAAGGTCAATTATCAATTGCCAGTAACTGGCCAGAGAACAGTTGTGATGTATACTCTATGGTTATGTCAAAGCACGAGTATTTGGCATTCTGACGCTATTGTGCGAATCGATATAAAGTGCGAATGTCTGATAGTTGCGTTTGAATGGATGCTGAATCATCACTGCATAGTGGTGCACGTGTAACGGATTATTATGGAGCTGTTGTGAGAATACATATAAAAAATATATTTGTAATTCAATAGTACATAACTAAGTACCTACGTGTACAAATATGCATATTTTTAGCGTAAGAACATAATGGTCAAAGTTATTTTTAATATTTTGTTTTATGCTTGCCCTGTGTCCAATTACATACATACATTGAATAAGTATTTGGGGTCGGCACAATGTGTGCTTTACTTATATTCATCAATACTACTTACGTAATTTTGGCATAAAAAACATTTAAAATTATAACGACACAACATTACGGATGAAATTTTCAAACTGACCAAAACAAAGTTTGTAACCAATTAAAACTTTTGTTTTGTTTAATGCTTAATTAGTTATTGATTCATATTAACAACAAAACTGTTTATTATTTTTAAGGGTCTCAGACTAAACTCATATTGAAATTCTTATTTAGATTTTAAAATTCATGTGGCAAAATAAGCTAAGGCTGACTGTTAAAAATACAAATAATCAAGACTATTTTTTTAAGTTGCGAGCAATTAAAAGCATTTACAAAAATGTTTAGTAGACCGTCTCCCCTTTGTTTACAATTTACCTGTGCTTATTTCTTTTACATAAAAGTATGCTTGAATAGACAAACTGACTGTAGTATTGTTTCCTTTTATGTAGGAACAAAAGCTTAAGCGAACCGCGAAATACGTTCGGATGCGCTTTACTCAAAGAATGCCCCATTGAGGTAGGTTTAAGTGTCGAGCCCATCTCCCAAATAAATTTGCAAGAAGAATGCGATAATTCCGAAAGAATACATTTAGTTATTGTACTTGGAATAACAAAAGTTAGATTTGAGTTACGTAAGACAAAATATTTACCAAAAATTAAATGTTTAAAAACTTGATTACGAGACGAGTATTGCGTCCAATAGCGAACCACAAAGTTTATTTCCAAAATGATACAGGTAAGGTCTAATGTATGCTAAATATATAAAGATTTAGGATGATTAAGAACAAAGAAAATTAGCGCAATGTTTCTCTACCGTTCGGCGAATGAGCGCTATCACCAGGTTTTGCCGACATCCGTATGATTTGTTGAGATTAATATTGCTCTAACGACAACTGAAAAACCCGCAAAACTTTAAAGTACGTTACATACATCGTTAATCGATTTACACCGGGTACGAATCGTTTACAAAGTTATATGTGCAAAAATAGTGAACTCAAACTTGCTACGATATTTCTACAGCAGACCGGCGCGGCGCGGCGGCGGCGTAGACAAGGAACTTACGCAAAAATGAAACGTCATAAGTATTGTATATAAAAAAGCAGATGATTTAACTATACATACTACAGTGCAGGTTCTAGTGGAAGCCGTAATGAGGAAAGGTCAAACACAATGCCTCACTCGTCAATTAGAGGATTAACGGCATAACCAACATACGGCAGCTGACAAAAGAACGAAGATTGATATCGTGTACGCACTCTTTTGTCATAATGCAGCTACCCCAGGTGCTCGACAGGGAGCGGATATTTTTTTTATGCATTCACACAATTAAATGTGGCATTGTACTGCAAATGAATAGCGAATCCAGGGCGGACATGTCATAGCAAGCACATAAAGAAATGTATACCTTTTATCCGGCGAGCCCTGTGTGCGAACGCCGGCGTCCGTGGCGGTAAGCCCCCGGTGGTGAAGTGTCGAGAGTGAGGGTGTTGGAAGCGCCAAGGAGGGCTCCTGGCCGCGAGGGGCCGGCGTTGCTACGCGTAGCGAGCGATGGCGCGCGTGTGGCTCGAGGTCGCGGTGCCGGCGGAGTGGCCGCGCGCCGCGCTGTCACCGCCGCCGGCTGCCGCCGCGCCGGGGTGCGCGCGCCTGCACCACGCGCATGCGCCCTGCCCAGCCGCAAGCGATTAAACTAAATACACCAACACGAGCGCCACCACATGTGCTATACTGGCGCGCTGCCGCCCTTACCTACATTGTATATCGAGGTAAGCATTGTGCAACATTTTTTTTATATCTTCGATTTTGATCCGTCATGTTACTACACCTTTATATCGGCAACTTAAAGATTCGCATTTAGTAGCAGCATGAATTCTTGCAGCGGTGTTTTAATGAAAGGACGATTAGGTAGTATTCGTAGCAAGCATTTGTAACATCAACATTGGTTCTATGACAGGTTATTTGTAAATGAAACTATTTTCATTGATCTGAATTTTACCTATACCTATATTTATTAGTGAATAATATTGTTGAATATGCAAGGTGGGTTTATAAGGTGTAAAGTTTGTTTGATGTCGGTGTTAAGATCAGCTGTTTGTATCGCCGTCATTATCGATTGGCGACACTTTCTCCTGGGCGCGAACACCTCACCGCTCTGTTTTGGCGCCGCTCCAGCAATGGCGGCACCCACCCTAGTAACAGGGTGCACGCTATTTTCACGTAACAAATTATTACTTACTTAGTAAACTAAAAATACCTTTTGAGTACTTACATAACACTTATTATTACTTAATTTCGTCTGCCTATGTTAGATTTGGTAATTCAGGAGATAGAAGATTCCGATGAACGGTTTTAGATAAGTTTGCTGTATTATAAAAGTATGTTATTATTAGTTAAGTTATCGGTAGGTCGAAAGTTACATAGTAAGATAGTTTAATGTTTTTAATTATCTGCCATTTCAAAAGTTCTTGAGTTGATGTTCTTGACATGATCTTTTACGTACTTTTATCATGGTAGAGTTTAAGACGTGGACGTATTTAAACATTTACGATTTAAATAATTAAACTTTTATAACATATGAATAAAAGATAAACCTATTATGTATTGATAAAATATTGTTTTAGGTTGACTTGTATTTATTTACATTTTTACAATAAAGAGCAACTAACAGTTATTATATTTACATTTTTATTAGAAACTAAACCACAGAAAAAGATATAATGCTAGCTTAAAACTCTGGTTTCGCTGTAATGTTTACTTACGCATCCGCTACGCGGCGTGAGTATCTGCATTGCTACAAAACGATCACTGGACATGTGAATATATCGCCTTCAACAAGGATTATTCTGTATGTAACCTAGCCCTAAAATAAACATGTAGCCTTAAAATTTTATTATAATGAGGAAGGAAGGATACAATATCAATATTTTAAAACAAACTGGATTAATATTTGAGGTAGAGTGGATTGCGTTATTAAATTGTTGAATTAATGGAATCCAACCTGGATTCCAAAATTTAGGATTTGAAATGGCCAATCCGCAGAGAGCAAGCGTGGTGATCAATGCTCGTGCGTTCTCTAACTGGGAAGTGCCCAGCAGTGGGTCGTTTATTGGCTGGATTATTTATTTTAAATTAACGAGAGGATATAAATTTTCTGCACTTTAATGCAATTTAGTACAGTGTGAAATCGCAGAAATAAATAAATTAAGCTCAAAATCATATGCTAATGGGCTGGTCAAATGTAAAACAAATAATTACCATCGACACGAAACGAGAAGTTTATATTAAGTGTATTTTCTTTATTGCTCTTACGCATTTTATGAGTTAAAATGATGTGCATTTAAAGTTTAGTTAGTTAATTTCGACTGTGTTTTTTCCGACTATAAAAGAAAAATATTATTTTTTTCTTATCTGCAGTCATCATAGCGTTTTTGACGCATACGTTTAGACAATTATGTATAAATCATTGTAACAAAGTTATTTTCAAGATATTTTTGGCTTGACTTTTTTGCCAGCAGAGCAAATAGAGCCAGTAGTTTATAACGTGAAATTAATAACATTTATTTAGATTTTACTTGACCCTGTAGATTGATTTAACCAAAATATTACATTAAAATATTTTGCATGCCACAAAGCATTTCCTACAGTTCATTAGCACATAATTAGGACATGACGTAGGTACTACTTATCTACTTAATAATAACGTGCCATCGAGTTTGACGGAGCATCCTTTGTTTATGAACCTTTCAATGTATCGCCTTACTTGTTTGGGCTTCATTCGCTAAACATTTATTTTCGAAGAATTTCAGGAATTGACCTATTTCCTAATACTTTGTACTTAGTCAGTGTGTTTATTTTGTAGAATTACATCCCCATTATATAATTATGTATACATGTACAACGCTTGTAAGGTGCAAATGGGTATGTGGAACTAAACAAAAACCTTTTTTTTCCGTGTAGTAAAGTATGAAATTTTTGTATAGCTTTTCCTTCTTTTTTCATTTAACCCAATGAACATTCATTGGGCAATAGTTATAGAGCTCTACACTCTACTTGTTCAACTTCCTAACAAAATTATTTTCATTATGTATATAAACACAACAATAATGTATAGACTGTTAACAGTTAAAACAAAAAAAAAGCTAATAACCGTACAGCTGACCGCTTATTTTACAGTTTTATACAAAGTGCATATTTGTAAACAAACTTTTATGTATGTCCCTTTACCCTTTCGCTCTGCGTGTATCGATTATTCAATAAAATATTTACCTCTAGTAATCGACCCTTTCCTATACCTTCGACTGGTAGCCCATTTTTTAATTAATTTCTTGAAACTGCTGTTAGCCTTGATACATGTGCTACCCTGACAGTTTCAACTTAGACCATGATTTAAATAAATAAATCTAAAGGTTAGGAAATTATCTATAGTAAACCGATGTGTATAGATCAGATGTTTAAAAGAGTTTCATTCTAAGTTTTAGTTTAGTTTTGTTATAAAGTTCAAATTCAAACGGGATGTTGGTTTCTTAGGTTTACTTACGCGAATGTTAGACATTGAAATAAAAGGACTTTTACGGATTTTGTCGCCTAACTCAAATATTTAGTTAAAATATGAAGGTAAAACGAGCAACATCTACTGTCAAGACGAACGCCATAACGAACGTCAGTCTCCCCGTGACCATGATACCTGCAAAGGTGTCGAAACGTCGGGACCTAAAATCTAAAATTAAACCGCGACAAAATGCGTAAAAGTAGTTTTATTTCAAACGGGATGTTTATGTAATGGAGAATTTTAGCAGCAATGGAGTATGTGTTCGCTGCGGCTAGTTATACCGGGTCAAGGGCATTGCACAAATCCGCAGTCTCCTTTGACGCATACAACACTCGCTCCCCTATCGTAATGTCAGATCATTAACAATGGCTGCCAGCGCGCCATAGATTCGGTGTACTGTCCACAGAGTACTTTTTTATAATATGAAAGTACTGTCACATGTTGAGCTTTTATTTATGAGCTGTGAGAAAAAAATACAAATTGAATAGCATGTTGTAAATGTTGTATTTTAGTTACTGATGTTTGATTTTAGTTTATCTTTTTCATTAGGGTTTATAATGGAGAAGAAAAAAATAAATATGTTAGTAAAAAGAAGAGTATTCGAATCAAAAATGAAGATTTTACTTTTTAAAGGGTTTTAATTTACAACATTTGATATTACATTACTTTAATTAACTTGACTTCTCTTTTGCTAATATCGGAAAATTCGAATAATTGTATTTGGCTTTTTCTTCAATTCTTGCATTCAAAATATACCTATTCTATGAAGTACCTTACCTTTACTTTTTAGAAGATTTACGACTAGTTGAAACTTTAATAGTAAATGTTGGGGAGTTTTTGTTTACTTTATCATGTTGGGTAACTTTGACCCATTTTATGAGCTTTTTTTAAAATTACGTATAGAATTTTTAACCAAACTACTGTGAAATAAATGTTTTTAGTGGCTTAACAATGCCTATTTTTAGAAATAAAAAATAAATCTATTTTTTTAAACTACAGCTTTATAATCATTGAAAATTCGACGAGGCAAAGTTATACGGTGACTTGGGTAACATTACCTCACACATTTAATGATGCGGATTTTGCTGTTTTAAATTAGTTTTTGTTATATTTGGTGAACTTAAGCCTCTTTTTATGCCTTAATATGAAACAAACTAACATTATAAACAATTTTTATTTTTTTTTCTCAAAGATTTACGGTTGAAAACATGAAGAATAAAGTGCGCAGTTAGGGAAATCACTAGTTTTTAAGAGGACACGGGTTTTTAGAACTTATTAAGATCTAATCGGTCTTAAGAGTCTTTATAATTGTTAATTAATAACCAAACTAAGTTAACAAATCCTAATCAATTAAAAAAACTAACGTAAAAATTCAAAATGAAAATAACAAAATCAGCTCTTTACCAGCCTTACTCTCCCCATTCCATACAAAGAAAATCATCATTAATGATATAAAATTCTTTCGTTTGGTCACTTTAGTATTAGGCAAATATTTCACGACATTATTTAGGGAAACAGCGTATAATATCAGGCTTAGTAGGCAGCTTTCAACCCTCCATCGCCTCCTGCATGAGCGAAATTTTAAGCATTTTACCATCGAAATGTGTTATAATGATGTAATGTATAGTAATTTTTCAACTTCTTTTTTCGCGCCATGTTAATGTAAGTTTACCTTAAAAAATAGGCAACACTTCAATTATTTAAGTTTCCCCAGTACTTTAGTGGAGTTAGTTCAAACTGTCAGTGTAACTTTGACCCGAGTCAAAGTTACCCGGATTTGATAGTTCTAAAGGACCTCATGCACAATTTTGCTAATATTAACAATATTCATAAAAATATTGCGAACATTTTAATTGTATTTAAGTTTTTAAGCTTTAATTTATCGTCTGAACTGAAACTCACCTTTATTCAGCGTCTAAGAATCGCAAAGCAACAAAGTTTTTTGAGCACTTTTAAAAAGACGTTGCTCACAGCCCGCCGTTTTTATTTTATATCTATGGATATTTAACATTTATCAAATAATGACATTAGACGGGTTTTAACGAAGTCCTTTATGTATCTAATAAAAAATATTTCTTTGCGTAAAGTTTTGTACAGAGCCAGAAAAAAAAATATTAATCGGAATTAGAAGTGGTGAGTCAAAGTTGTACTGAAAGCTTAAGTTACCCAGATTGACCGTACTACTTCCTTCAAACTAAGAATCTGTATTGTAGCAGTAGAAAGAATATGGCACATTGACCTTACTACTTTTTTTTGTCTGATAAAGGTTCTTTATTTTACATCAGAAATTAAACTTAAAATACTTACATTTATATAAAACTAAGCCTACAAAATAAACAAGAAAAATTATAAACTATAAAAAACTAAGAACTAAAATAAGGCGTCAAAAATACCCTACTACTTTAAAACACAGGCCATATCCAAAATAAAAATCGCTTAAGTAAAAAAACGTTGATTTTCATCAAACATGTGCACATTCCCATCTGGACGATAATGAAGATAACATCATTCCGTTATATCACATAAAATCAGTAGCTAACATTAGGGGCTTATTACGTGCATGACTTGCAAATTTTCATACTAATCTTGTTGACCCAACCTTAACTACATCATTCTATTAACTTCTACAACCTAGTAACGAGATAAAAAAGATACGGTCTACGCCAGTGATAGGTGATGTGATTTTTCTAGAAAGCTGAAATAGAGCAACAAGAAAAAGTGGTATGAAATTGTACCCTGTAGCAGTTTTAATTTTTTCGTAGCCCGACCTTCCGTAGCGTAGCAGTTCGTTAACTGCATATTTCGTAGCAGAAATAAGAATTCTAGGTATGGATATAATAATGTAGACGGATATTTAGGTATATATGTATATGGATGTTTACTCAAAGTTCTAATAAAACATCGGTATTTTTTAGATACACCTAAATCTTGGAGCGAAATTAAACGTAATTATGTCGAGATTCGTAACTAAGGTAAATTGGTACTTACATACGCTATTACGTAAAATAATAATTAATTAATTTATATTAATTAATTATAGAACGTGGGCTGAACGATTGTTGTTCATTAGGTCACGGTGGTGAAATTAGAGTGAAATTATTTAGGCCTACGCTATACGTAATCTATAGCGAATATCTATTTTAGAACTTGTGAAATAGTTTACTTGCAAATATTTATTCTTGCACTAATTTTTCTCCTAAGTTTTATTTGCGTGATAATTGTTTTTGTAAAGCGAATTATGATAGATATATTATTATGTATATATGTACAGAAAAAGAAAGGAATAAAACCAGATAATTATTTGGCAAAAACGTGAGACATAGAAAGAATAATATAATTTTGGGTGCCTTACAAATGTACCAAAACGTAACTTGTTAATTATAAAACGAATGCCTAAGGCTGATTTTTAACTAATCCATGTCGAAGTTTGCGGCTCACACCGTCGGACTTGGTACGGAGCGGACCGAATCCGATGCAAAAACCATCGGACCGAGCGGACACGAAATAATAATAATTATGTTCGGCGGACAACTCTCCACACGAACAGATATGGTACGGAGCGTACAAGTCCGGCGTCCGCTCCGTACCAAATTCGATCGTCTGTTAATAGTATAAGTTAAAAATTAAGAGATCAGGCAGTAAATTTTTATTAACAATTGATTGAATACTTAAATCTAATATACCAACAAACACAACCATACTAAAATAAGGTAAAAAGTATTAGGTACTTATTTCTCATAGCAATAATTCTAGAACTGGATATCATTTGACATAGATATAGTAATTGCCTCTCTAGTTCCAATAAACGCATGAGCGATTCCCTGAGCCTTTCTAACTCGGCAGCGATGCGTTGATTATCTTCCACTCATTGTTGTGAGCTCGTCAAAATGAATAAACTACTAAATGCTTTCAGATGCAGTAGTTTATATAATATGAAACGAGAGGCAATATTTATTGCACAATTGTACTTTTATGTCACATTTGCGTTTATGAGTAAAATTTTTAAATAGTACTTAGCTACTGTTCACGCGTCTATGTCGTGACTCCTACGCACACCACTACTGATGGATCATCGCGGGGAAGGCACTAGGGAGCGGGGGCAGGAGGAAGCGGCGCGGCCGGCCGTCCGTGCCGAGACACTTGCCATCGACAGCGCGTTGTAACAGTCGCTTCGCTAAACTTTCTTTAATGTGCATTGTACCTACCGTAATTAAAATAATTCTTAAAATCTACTATAAAATAATTCATTGAAAAGTCCCCGAAGTTCCTGACCTCACACTAGAAAACCACACAAAAAGAACATATGGACCTTCGAGCCGGATCGCTGTAGAAAGACAATAGCCAAGATCAGCGCAACTAAGAGGCCAGTAACTCCTTTCCAGTTTCCCAACTAAAAACGAATAGTGCTAATTCTTGTTAATGTTAAAATTACAGTGACCGTTACGCGGTGATTACATGAACATACCCACTTCTCGTCGGAGAGTCAACGGCTGTTTTCAAACTGTAAGTACTTGTCCTTTGTCTACATAGCTACCGAAATGACGAAAGAACGGCAATCCCCTTTAGTCGAGTCTGATGAGATGATAGTTAACGTAGTTAAAGAATTAGTAAAAAAGCGAGGCATAGTTAAAGGTAAATTGTCTTTGTTTGTAAAATATATTAATTCCTTAGAAAGCGGTGTTGTAAGTAATGCTCAGAAAACGGAATTACAAGTTCGTATGCAAACGGCGGAAACCTTATTGTTCATCCTTTCGGAAATTCAAGATGAAATAGATCTTAAGGTGACAGACAGTCAGTTAGCTGTAGAATTAGAAGAAAGGGAGTCTTTTGAAAATCGGTATTATTCTACTGTGGCTAATGCCAAATGCTTGCTTGCTCAAAATGATTCATCTAACGCACAGGAATCAGCTTCTAAATCTTCCCTTTCCATTAAACTACCCACAATTAAGCTGCCCTCCTTTGATGGCTCATGTGATCAGTGGTTGGAGTTTAAAGACACATATTTATCGCTTATTCATAATTCGAAAGATATAGATAAAATACAAAAATTCCATTACTTGCGTTCTGCCCTCACTGGTAATGCTTTGCAGGTCATTAAATCCTTAGAGTTTTCTGCTGATAATTATTGTGTTGCCTGGGATTTGCTTGAGAATCGCTATAATAATAATCGTTTACTGTTGCATAATCATTTTAAGGCTTTATTTGCTATGCCGTCAATGACCAAAGAATCTTCCGCTCAAATTAGGAAATTAATTGATAGTATTCTGAGAAATCTGCGAGCGCTAAAAATATTAGGAGAACCCACGGAATCATGGGATTCCATTGTAATTTTCTTTATTGGATCGAAGTTAGATTTTTCTACAGAAAGGGAATGGGAAAATTATAAGGGAAATTTAAATAATGAATTGCAGGGTACTTTTGCGAAACCCACATTAGATGATTTCCTTAAATTCCTTAAAAATCGAGCAGATATGCTTGAGATGATTAAAGTGAATAACCATAAAACAGTAGAAATAAACTCTAAAAAACCGCTGTCGAATCAAGTCAATCATAGCACTCATAGTTATGTTGCTACGCAATCAAATAAAAGCCATAATAATATGGTATCTAAGACCTCAAAACGTTCTCGCGTTTGTAACATGTGTGATGCTAACCATGCGCTTTATTCATGTAGCAAGTTCTTAAATTTATCGGTAAATGATAAGTCTAAATTTATCGATGAAAAAAAACTTTGTCGCAATTGTTTGCGAGCCGGGCATACTGCAATAACCTGTTGGTATGGACCCTGCAGACAATGTAATTTAAAACATAATTCGGTACTTCATTGTGACACTAAAGTAGCCAATGAACCATCACAAGCAAAGTCGCGGGACGAGCTTATTGCAGGCAATTCACAGACCGCGTTGTTGCATTCGGTAGCTCACGCGACAAATAGACAAGACAACGGCTGTCACTCGTTAACATTGCAGCCTGTCTTGTTGTCTACAGCTTTAGTGGAGATAGCCGACAGCAAAAATAAATACCACACTATTCGCACATTACTCGATAGTGGAAGTCAGCAATGTTTTATTGCTGAGCCGTTATGCAAAAGATTAAATACTAAAATGTTACAGTCCACTGTTCAAGTCACAGGCGTAGGACACTGTGCTACTCAGTCCACGCAATCATGTGAAATTCAATTGAGGTCCAAAACTAGCGATTACAGTAAACGTTTAAAATGTTTAGTCCTACCTCATATTATTGCACAATTACCGTCGCTTAGCGTAAATATTAACTTTAACATTCCGGATAACGTAACCCTAGCTGATCCAAACTTTTATTCGCCTCATGAAATTCAGCTTCTCATCGGTGCAGATTTATTCTGGGAATTGTTAAACGAAGGTTTAATTAGATTGCCTACAGGACCTTGTCTCCAGAATACTAAACTGGGGTGGATCATATCCGGTCCAATACAAACAAAGAATTTGCGCATTAATCAGATTCATTGTAATTTTACACAAACACTTGATAAACAACTTAAAAGATTTTGGGAGTTAGAAGAAGTTACAATTCCCACCACTAAAAATTATAATTATTCCAAAGAAGAACGTGCATGCGAAAATTTATTTTATAGCACAACGTCACGCGATGATAAAGGTCGGTTTTCTGTGCGCATTCCACTAAGCGAGTCAGCTGACTCTTTAGGTGATACATTTACGTTAGCCGAGAACCGGTTTCGATCACTCGAACGTAAGCTAGCTCGCGCACCAGAGTACAAAAAACTGTACTGTGAGTTTTTGCAAGAATATTTAGACCTGGGGCACATGAGTCGCATTAATTCATACACTTCTCCCACTTATTTTTTGCCGCACCACGGTGTCTTCAGGGAAAATAGTAGCACTACTAAATTAAGAGTAGTGTTTGACGCAAGTGCAAAATCAACTAGTGGTAAATCGTTAAATGATATTCTATTACCAGGCCCTATCTTGCAAAATGACATATTTGCAATTCTGTTACGATTTAGGCAACATAGATACATTGCTTGTGCCGATGTCGAAAAGATGTTTAGGCAGGTACTTATACAGCCTGACCAACGTAATTTGCAATGTATTTTGTGGAGAGAAAATCCTTCAGATCCGATCGGTATATACCAGCTTAACACGGTGACATACGGCACTGCGTGCGCGCCGTATCTTAGCATGCGATGTATTAGACAGCTGGCTGAAGAATGCAACGATGACGTCATCTCTCAAATAATTAAGGAAGACATATATGTAGATGACCTCATTACGGGTCATGATAACAAAAATACATTAAGATATATATGCGATAGTGTTTTTAAAGTTTTGGGATCGGGATGTTTTATGTTGCGTAAGTGGGTATTTAACTTTAATCACGACGCTTCGAACGCGTTTGAAGCAAATACTTCATCAAAAGAAATGTCTTTAGGAGAAAACTGCCAAAATAAAACTTTAGGGTTAGGTTGGTTCAGCACGAGCGATGAACTGTATTTTACAACAAACCTTGAAGATCAGCAAGGTACGGTCATAACCAAGAGAACTATTTTATCGATCGTCTCACAAATTTACGACCCATTAGGCCTGCTAGCACCGTCGATCATTATTGCAAAGATTATATTACAAAAATTATGGTTATGCAAAGTTGACTGGGACGATCCTATTCCACAAGTCACTTACGTCACTTTACATCTTCGAAATAGCTTTATTTGTCCATAAAAACCCTCGTCTTTTTCCTTGCATATCTGATATTATAAAACGTAATCGCCGTGATAATAGCAGGCTCTGTGTTCCCTCTGCTAAAACAGCGCTGATGACTAAAAGTGTCGTATGTAGAGCTCCAACTATATATAATAAACTTCCAAAGCATGTTAAGCAATTAAATACAAACCAATTTAAAAAAACATTAAAGAAAATATTAATCGAAAAATGCTATTATAATATCGATGACTTTCTTAATGACAAATCTATTTGACTGCACAGAATTAACAATTTCATGTAACTATGGTACCTTTTATATAATATGTATGTTAAAACATGTTATGTTAAAAACTAAATTATGTAAATGTTTAATTGTATTGCTTAACTTTAGATAAAATAATTAATTTGATTAGTGATAAACAATGTTTTGCATGCCAAAGCATATATGGCAGAATGTACACGGATCCTAAATTACCATGTAACCAACTTATTTGTTCACCTACATTCATGCAAATAAAAGATTATTATTATTATTATTATTATTATTATTATTATTATTATTATTATTATACAAGGTATCGAATTGAAGTGGAAAAATTTCATTTATAAGTTAAATTGTTTACCTACTATACGGGTCCCTCGTCACGTTATAGGCAATTCATGCGATGATAACAAACAGGTTGAACTTCACATTTTTTGCGACGCCTCGCAATGCGCTTACGGCGCCTGCGCATATATACGCACATATTTAGACAATGAATCACTCGACGCGTTATCTATCCGTCTATTGTGTGCGAAAGGCAAGGTGGCTCCGATAAAACCGGTTAGTATTCCGCGTCTTGAGTTGTGCGGTGCATTGTTGGGAGCAAAATTATATAACAAAATAATTAAATCGCTTAAAATTAACTTTAAGAAAGTTTATTTATGGTCTGACTCAACAACAGTTTTAGGTTGGCTGAACATAACACCAAGTTCTTTAAAACCGTTTGTTCAGAATAGGGTTGTAGAAATAAACGAACTCACTGAAACATGTTTATGGTTATATATAAATAGTAAACAAAATCCAGCAGACTTACTCTCGCGCGGTGTACTCATGGACGCGCTTCAAACATCCGGTTTATGGTGGCACGGCCCGAGTTGTTTACGTGAACCTAACTCTAATTGGGAAAAAGGTCTTGCGTCTGTCTGTCGCAATATTAATTTTAATGAATTACCGGAACTTAAATTAAATACTGTGGCAATGGAATGTCAAGTAGATACAGACTTAAAATTATTCGATAGATTTTCTTCTTTAAATCGTTTAAAACGCACAGTGGCGTACATGTTGCGCTTTATTTCAAATACGCGAATTAAATTAAAGTCAAACCGGGCGCTCGGTGCGTTATCAGCTGGGGAACTAAATAACTCAATGATTACTTTGTCACGCTTGTCACAACAGGAATCTTTTCCTGGTGATTATAAACGATTAAAAAATAATTTGCCAATAAAATCTAATCGTAATTTATCTGGACTTAATTTGTTCTTAGATGAACTCGGCCTTATGAGGGTCGGCGGCAGAATAAAAAATTCCCTTGACTTTTGCTTTGATAAGAAACATCCTATAGTGCTATCCAGTAAACATAACTTTTCACAACTTTTATTTGAACACGAACACCACCGCTTATTGCACGCTGGTCCTCAACTTCTTTTGTCGACATTGCGTGAACAATGGTGGCCGGTAGGTGGTAGAAGTTTGTCGAGGAAGATAGTTCGTAGATGTGTGACATGTAACCGCATTAAGGGCAATACAATAAAGGCTCAGATGGGCAATTTACCAGTAGAGAGATTAGAATCCGAGTTTCCCTTCTATCGCTGCGGAGTAGACTACGCTGGACCGCTGCTCATACTTAGCCGTAAAGGGAGAGGAGCTAAATTGGAGAAATGCTATATTTGCCTGTTTATATGTTTTTCAACAAAAGCCATTCATTTGGAATTAGTCACTAGTCTTACTACAGATGCTTACATACTCGCTTTAAAAAGGTTCATATCTAGACGAGGTAAACCTGCAGAGATATTTTCTGATAATGGGAAAAACTTTGTAGGAGCTTCAAGGGAATTAGGTTCGTTCTTAAATAATAACTATAATCATATTATCAATCACACAGCTAATGAAAGCATTAAGTTCTCATTCATTCCGCCGCACGCGCCTCATTTCGGTGGTCTATGGGAGGCAGGGGTCAAGTCATGCAAATACCATCTCCGTCGAGTTGTGGGTAATGCACATTTAACCTACGAAGAGTTTAGTACAGTTTTAGCATTAATCGAGTCTATTCTGAACTCCCGTCCTATATCCCCATTGTCCTCTGATCCCACCGACTCACTCCCACTGACGCCGGCGCATTTTCTCATCGGTCGCCCACTCACTGCGGCAGCCGCCGATGACCTCACCGCTATGCCAACACTACGTTTGTCACGGTATGCAAGGGTGGAACAACTGAGACAACATTTCTGGCAGAGGTGGACGAAAGAATACATTACTGAACTTCAGAAGAGAACTAAATGGAAAAATAAGGAACAAGACATCAAACCTAATACACTTGTTCTCATAAAAGAGGACAACTTGCCACCACTCAAGTGGCGTCTCGGCAGGGTCACGAGCACCTTCACCGGCAACGACGGCATTACCAGAGTCGCTGACATCAAAACAGCGACTGGGCTGATCAGACGGGCTTACACTAAGCTATGTCCGTTACTATCCGATGATGATCTCGGAGGTTCCTGAGCAACTTCGTGGGACCACTGCACTCCATTGGAAGCGGGTGCTTCCAAGGCGGGGGCCATGTTCACGCGTCTATGTCGTGACTCCTACGCACACCACTACTGATGGATCATCGCGGGGAAGGCACTAGGGAGCGGGGGCAGGAGGAAGCGGCGCGGCCGGCCGTCCGTGCCGAGACACTTGCCATCGACAGCGCGTTGTAACAGTCGCTTCGCTAAACTTTCTTTAATGTGCATTGTACCTACCGTAATTAAAATAATTCTTAAAATCTACTATAAAATAATTCATTGAAAAGTCCCCGAAGTTCCTGACCTCACACTAGAAAACCACACAAAAGGAACAGCTACCTTATAAAATTTTGGTTGCAATGGCTTTCAACCAAAATTTCTTTCAACAAAAACAGGTATAAGAAAAAAATATAATAATAAAAGAAAAGCAGTGAAAAATAAGGCAGATGAAATCTACTTATGAATACAGCTTAAACAAGACTCATCAGATGGAAGTAAAATCATTAGGCTATTATTATTGTTCTCGCTTTGCTTAGCTAAGCTTATGAGCAAAATAACTTCATTAAATAGTATATTTTTTCTAGCCATTTCTTTCCCACTGCAGGGCCAAGGCCTCTCTACCCTCCTTCCATTTAATAATATATATAAAAAAACAACTACTTAAATATTTGGCATATCTTATCGAATGTAAACCAATTTGGAAAAATAGGGCAAACTTTTCAGCACTATATACAAAGAAATATGTTAGCTAACTTTCACGAACGTTGCCAAAATTTTAAGTTCTTTCTTTTGTTTTTATTCCGATGGTGATTGTATTTCTTTTTTATTTTCTCATCTGATAGTTTTTTTAGTGCGGAAACGGTCTTACGAAGAATAAAATAGTAAAATTATTGGTTAAAGGATAGACAGACACATTATTTTACCAATTAGTAACTTGTAGACTGCAGCAGTAAGGTTTTCCCGATGTTATTTAATTATTTTGTAATTTCTACGGAGACAAATCCAACAAATCAAAAATCATGAAAAATTGTCCACCCGTTCTTGAGTCATAAAAGGTGTTTCTGTCTTAACTTTGTTCTATGAAATGAAGATTAAACGATAACCGATACAGCTAACAAGTTTTGGCTTATTCCTAATCAGTTTCATTGAAATTGTTATGAGCAAGTAGCTAGCTAGATAATAAACATTTGATAGGTTTTTCCCATGAATCAGAATTAGGTGGGTCGTTTGAGTCCGCTTAAATTATAACGATTAAGGATGGAGCAATTCTTACCATTTTTTTTTCCTTAACTTCATTAGGTAATTAACTCCTGTGTAATAATATATTTGAATTGATATTTTCGAAAGACGAGTTATAAACCTAGTGTTGTTTAATAACAATTTTATCGGTGCCATAAAATCTGCAATGTATTATTTAGATTTAGTAATGTGTGTAGCAAGGAAATAAAATAACGTATTTTAGAGCATTACAAAATGCTATGTAAGTATTTTTAAATGTCAGTTAAAAATAATAATATTGTGATTATACTTCGACTTTACAAAATCTAAAAACCGTTTAACTAAATGATACCGAAACAAGGAAATTGCTAAAGTTGTTCTATTCTGGCAATGTTGACAAATTGTAAGTAGTAGTGTAATTTTTGTTCAGCTCTCAGACTACCAGAAACTTAGTGTGCGATCTAATAATAAATCTATAAGTAGTTATAATAATTACAACTATCGTTTTTAAGAAGAGGTGTATATGTATAACAACAAATTAATGTTTTCTAAAATACATGTATTTCACTTTCAAATGTAGATTAATTTTGGGATGGATTAGCATTGCTGTAAATAGAATCTATTCCCAACGTTGGATGTTTACAATGTTTGTAGTTCTACTAACTCGTGAGCAAACTAGTTCGGAATACTCATATATCGTCACTGAACACACAAAAGTCACAGCTAGTGTACTATCGTGTACCTATATATATGTATGTATGTACAATGTATCTCCACCTACAAACAATATAGGTAGTAGGCATAATAATTACGCACGGGACAATAATACTTGTAGATTTAAATGCTATGGTATTTTTTTCCGTCGGTTACGCTTTCTCGGTTAAACGTTTACCTGAACCAGTATGAAACAGAAACTGGTTCAGCGGTATGCCATGGTATAGTGCGATTCAAATGAGAATAGGATGGACTTAGCGCCATATTGTGACGTCATAGCTGACAATTCTAACCATTTAGGTAGGGTGAGCAAAACAAGTTTTTTTTTGAAT
Organism: Autographa gamma; assembly: GCA_905146925.1. Taxonomy (NCBI): domain Eukaryota; kingdom Metazoa; phylum Arthropoda; class Insecta; order Lepidoptera; family Noctuidae; genus Autographa; species Autographa gamma. The sequence continues at coordinate 9,542,328 of LR989858.1, forward strand.
AAAATTTATTTATAAGTAAAATATCAAAAGAAACAGAATCAACTAAATAAACAGTATCAGTCCGCTAGCACATGCACTCAGTCGTACGACGAAGCACACTACAAGTAAAAACATGCTAACAATGACAAGATGGCGACTTGCGTCCCTATTTTCTTGAATAATTTTGGCATGGCTTCTGGGCCTTTATAGTAAATTATCTAAAAATAATTAAATATTATATTCAGATAACTTTCTCCCATTTTAAATTTTTATTTATATTTCATATTTCATACCTATTATTATTGATAAAAAAAAAATAAAAAAAAAAAATTGTTTATTCTTCAACCATTGAACTTTACAGTTAATCTTACGCAGGGCCCTTCTTTTAAGTAATAATGTACTTGTGCTAGAAGGACCCGCTTTTCAATTACAATGGTAAATATGGTAAAAGTTATGTACAAGGAATAATTAAGGAATTAATAAGGAGTAACGTTAACAAAAAACCTAAAAACAAACTTCTAGAATATTAAAAACATAATTATAATTGTAATGTGTATGTGTGTGTGTTGTGTGTATGTGTGTGTTGTGCGTGTGTTAGCGTTTGTGGGTGGGTGTGTGTGTGTGTGTGTGTGTGTTAGTGAATGTGTGTGCTTGTATGTATAATATTAACCTTAACTACTCATTTAAATGTAAAAACAATTCTGTATCTTAGTACGGTTTTGGTTTTAACCATTCAATAAGTGCTTTTTTGCAATCCCTGTTAGATAGCGGATAGATATTTAGTATTTTGTTTACTTTATTATACAGGTATGCTGATTTTGAGTAGAATTGTCTTTGAGCATATGTTGTTTTAACAATTACTACGTTGGCTACTAGGTATTTTCTTCTTTTTTTTTTGAGTATGGGCATCATAAGGGTGGGCTTTGTGTAGTTTTAAAACAGAGTTTAATATATATAGCTTTCTGACAGTAAGAAGGTCACTAGCTGCGTATAAATCTTCTGTAGGGAACCTGAAAGGCTTGAAGTACATCACCTTAATTAAAGATCTTTGAGCTCGCTCTAGCTCAAGGAACTTTGTCTTTGTTGCACCACCCCATATTGGTATGCAATAGGTCAAAATTGATTGAGCCAGAGAAACATAAATTTGATTTAGGAGCTTTTTATTCATAACATGCCTCAATTTTTTAAAAATCCAGATAATCCAGATTGATGCAAATAAGTTTTTTGTGCAAACCGTACTTTTCAAGTGACATTTGACAGATAGAGGTTATTGACATTCCTATTCTCATTTGGATCGCGTTATAAGCTTGTATTCCAAGAAAGATATAGGCTTCTTGCCGCAATAATCGGCATCCTCGTAGTGGAGCAGTGGGCGAAAGTTTGTAAATAAATGAATTGTTTAGCCAATACACCAGTTCTGACAATTATGGATTAAAGATTTGAGGGGCCAATTCACCATACTAATGTTTAATTTTTTGCATTTTTACAGATGGCGCACCGATTCACAATCTCGACAAATTTAAAACAGCAATTAAGCGTTTAGATCGAGCCTTTCTTATTAATAAAATCAAACTTTTTTGAATACCCAAATGACGCTATTTTTACAACATATCAAAGGTACGCAAGTTTTTTTTTTTGTTTTCTTTCGGATTGAATAATATCATACATAATATAAAATTTCAAAGTCTAAGAGACTATATTTATTAAGAGCTTTTGATAACTTTGCCAAAAGCCACATATCTAAAGCAATAAAAACTACAAAGTGACAGCTACCCGTTACATTATTATACTCATCGACGTATGATATGCATAGACTGCTACTATCGCTAGCACGGAACAGAAAAAACAAGTGGAAGTGCAATACGCCAAAATTACTATAGGAACCGCTGTCGCCAAACTCACACAAATAATCCGATAATAACATATGATACATCACAGAAAAAAAATAAACACTGACTCTCTGAAAATAAGGTTAATTTTGCATTAGCAACAATATGTATGTACGGTCTACGGTCACACTAAATTCGATTGACGAGTTAGTTTTGCTACTTGACCATAGATGGCGATATATAATCAATATAAGCAATTATCAACATAACGGTTGACAATGGCGTGACTCTAATGCTACTCGGCCAAGGACACACCACGTATTACATTTAAATTCTTTATCGATATCGATAGATACCCATTTTTGTTCAAATACGATAAATACGACTCGTTGGGAGTACATTTATTTATTTGTCACACAAACCCTGTACCTTTTAAACCATTAATTAAAAGACACACAAGACTGACTGACAGATAGGTTAAGGGCCATGCCCAAGTTTCATAGTGAGTTTGGCCCAGAGTGCACACTTATGATATGATAGATAGATTGTCAACATGTAATTAAAGAATGAATCAGATAAATAAAACTTCGGGTTTTATAGTAAAAATTCGTCTTTAATATTCCGCATATGTTGAAATTCTCATGATTCTCGTGAATTAAATGGACTTTTTGCCGTGAAACTTGAAGAAAGGAAGTGCAGTGATTTCACGATTTCACGAGTTTTCATCTATCCACCGGTGGATGAATCAGGATTTAGCTTGCCGGTCGGCCTCCCACAACGCATGGACGCACTCTCTATCCATTTCTCTTTCATGCTTGTGACTTTGGGAAACCTGAAACAAATTTTTAATGAAGGTTAAAAAATCTATTAGCTACTGTTTGTAACACTCTGTGTGTAACTTCTCAGTCATTAATCATAATCATTATGTTACTATTTAAAACATTGATTATATTTTTGCTTTATACCACTTAACGACCATAAATTTACTTAATATAAATTTCGTGTTTGAATTAAGGCGACCTCTTACCTATATTGTAATGCAAAACGAAATAAATAAAAATAACTGTTTGGGTTAAGATAGTTATTCCTCGTATCGACATCAATCGACAAAATCAATTTTCGACTTGACCACATCACTACATTGAGTAGCGAAGGTCTTTCTAGAATGTTCTATGGAAAAAAAAAACCGAAAATAAACTTTATCTTTACTGCATAAGGTTTATTTTGACTAACCGTTCTTTTTTTTTTGTAATTTGGAAGAAAATAAGCTTTTATTAGAAAACAATAAAAATCGTACTTACCGATGATACGAAATACCTCCATTTGTAAGATTTCTTCTCCTTCTATCATTTTTGCACGCTAAAACGGAACAATACGGCATAGCTAGGTAAATGTTAATTTGTCACGAGACGAGCAACTCGACGCGATGACAGACGCAACTGGGATCGTTTAACCGCAAGTTAAGCGTAACAACGCTTAATTGTGACACGCGTGCCACGCCTACTTAGCACTTCCACCTGTTTTTTCTGTTCCGTGATCGCTAGGTTCCCCTTGTGCCAAGCGAGAGCAGTTTTTAGTCTGATCCTAGTACATTTCGTTTTTCATTTAAGTTAATTTTCGCGCAACGACAAACTTATATCAGAAAATATCGATGGTTTTGACATTGTTAGGATAATATTAGTGTTTTAGATAGAGTTTTTAAAACGGCAAGCTCCATCTTCATACATAATTCACGACAACACTTGTTCACACTAGTGCTTACGGTTTAAACTGTGATAGGCTCACTCTATAGTTTCAAATGCAACCTCGTTGATTATACTCTTTGGTGACATTATCCTATAGACTGTCAGATTTATTGTTGTCAAGAGTTCACTATTGGTAAAAGTGGATTTGATTTAAATAAATAGATTTATCAACCGATAAAACAATTAACGGACTCTATTTTGATATTCACTGAACTAATTAAGCGGTGTATGTAATACTTTTGTAGTTATTCGTTAAATTTATTTCAAACAATTTGTATTATTCAAGTAAATAATCAGATGTTTTGTGTTACAGAACAGGCGAAAAATCTAAAGATGTCCAGATTTCGATTTGGGCGGCAACACGATGGTTATCGCCTAGTGTCGAATGACGACAGTGGTTTTTCCGACGCACAGTTCGAAGGGCCGCCTCCCAAAATTCCATGGAAAGCAATATCATTAGCGGCGTTCTTGTTCGTTGTGGGTACTGCTTTACTTATAGTGGGGAGTTTAATTGTGACTGGCCACATAGACACTAAGTACTCCGACCGGTTATGGCCAATGATAGTTTTAGGCTGTATAATGTTTTTGCCTGGAGCATACCACATAAGGATAGCATATTATGCTTATAAGGAGTATCCAGGATACAGTTTTTCTGATATTCCTGAATTTGAATAGTTTATATTCTCGTAATTATAATTATGTTGTTAAGAACAATGTTGTTTATTAGATGTGTTACTGTTTATGACTTGTTTTTTACATAGAATAATAAGTTTCACAAAATGCTTAATAGTCTAACAAATAGATGCTTTAACTGAATGTTGTGTATATCTGAATAGCACTTTTTTAATATTTATTATTGATTCTTGAATTCTCCATTGTTATGTATGAAAACCAATGTATTGTAATTGATGAAACAATTATGTGATTTTGTAATAAATATAATTAAGACAAGTAGCTTTTAGCTTGCCTTACCATGTATCATGTGTTCATCTTTACAAATACATAAACCAAATAATCCAACAATTCTTTCATTTTGGTCACACACACAAATAAAACAGCAAATTCATTTAGGCATAGTTTAATGACAGTAATCATAATTTTAATAAATAGATTGATAAAGTCACTTTTACAACTTGTAGAGATTTTAAAGAAAATCCATTGATTCTCAATGATTAGTTAATACTTCCATCCTATCTAAATTGCACATGTTTACCTATTACCTTTCTTACCTTTCCTAGGTTGTGGAGCGAAGCTAGTCTGAGGGATTGGCACAGAGTGCCCTGTCTTTTTTAAATGTTCAAATAGTTTGTTCTTTGACGGGAAGTCTGTTTGACAGACTGCACATCTCAGATTCAAAGCAGTGCTTGAATCTTCAGTTTCACTTGTTTTAGTCCTGACTGGTTTTCTATCTATTGTTTTCTTTGGTTTGATATTCCTCTGTGTCTTAGGTAGGGCAGGCCTATCTCTAGGTAGAGCTGCTTCACCTAAGGCGTCATCAGTAGGTGTGGTACTGGATACTTCATATAAATTCTCGGTTGATGTTTGAGATTGGGACCCTTTCTTCAAATTTGCCTCTTTCTTAGCCTGAATTTGACTCTTTAACATATTGAATTTCTTAGCCTTTCTGCTGCGAGATGGGCCTTCTATTTCATTAAAACTCATTTCATCATGACTGTCATTGCCTTCACTTTCTGGCATTGGTATGAACTTCTTTTTGTTCTTTTTCTTTTTATGGTTTTTGGGGAGAGCCTGAAACATTATAAAAAAACCTTGTTATATACTTAAAGACTACTCTTGCAAGTATGTAGTTAAGACTTATAAATACTGATACATTACCTGAACTTTATCAGAATCATCACTAGGAGAGTCTCTGCAATCTTCATTGTCGTCTAAATCTGATGTAGAGTTGCCCATATGGTCTCCTTCTTTTTGACCATTAACTTTATCAGCTTCACCCTTCCCTTCATTCACTTCATCGACATCACCAGCATCAGCGGCATCAACGGCATCTTCATCCTCACTTGAGAGTGATGAGGATTTAATAATGTAATCATGAAGTGTCATACTAAGCACATTTTCCTTATGTTTCTTACTGTTCTCATGGTTTTCAAATGATTTGACGTTCTTGAATAATTTGTTACAAGCTGAACAGTAAACGTTTTTGATTGCCTTTGATTTTGTTGAAGATTTTGCTGTTGCCTTTGAAGCTTCACTTGCCTGAAATTAAATTAATTTTATTAAAATGTTTTAATATATTTAGTCTGATCATTATTTAAAGTAGTTTAGTATGTATACATTTAATACAGTAGATAGGTATCTCCTTCCATTGTGTACATAATAGTGCCCTACCCTATGTTCTGAACCACTGTAGCAATGTTATGCAATCTGTCATTACAATCAAAACTAATCTTGTAAAATAACACGGGTTACAAAAGAGGATAGCTTTGTTTTACTCTAAAAAAATTGACAGATGTAAAGTAAAAAGAAATAACAAAAATGACAACATGCAAAATGTTAATTAATTGCAAGACCAAAACACCAAATTTTAATTTAGTAACATAAAATTAATGTAAGAATAAAATTTGCATCTGAAAGCTGTAAAAAACAAAAGAGAGAATTAAATAATAAAAAGAAAAGGGGCAAAGAGTTTTATTACCTCTTCAGTCTTAGAACTTTCTTCATTGCTGCTTTCCATCCCGCCTTCGCTGATGGTGTCATCGGATGACAAACCAAACTCTTCAGCGAGAAGAGACTCTATCTCACTTAGTTTCTTGTGATAGTCGTCACTTTGTAAGAAAGAGCTCTCCCCTTCTTTCTTTTTAGCTTCCTCTATTTCTTTCTGCCTTTGTATGATTCTTTCCCTTCTAACTTGTTCAGCCTGCAAATATGAAGAATTGGTAAACATTTCAGTCTTAAAAAAAAGATAATGTATCCTTGAATATGTGAAATTATCAATATATTCCTAGAAAAGCACTAATAGTTTATATACTTGAGGATTTTTCTTTTTTGAGTATATAGTATGTCACTACTCCAGTAAAACATGAACAAGTATGTACCGTTAACTAAAATCTTTAAGAAACTAATAGTAAATCATTTGCATTGTATTTTTATGAAGGAATTCTCTGAAGATACATTAATATCAGACAGTATACACTATCAGAACATACCTTTCTTTTATTTTCCTCAGCTTTCTCCTGCAGCAGCTTGGTATGCTCTATAACTCTCTTGTCCTTCCTTCTCACAAAGCTCACAAGCCTCCTAATCTCTTCATTCCTTTCCTTGCGAGCTTTCTGTCTAATTTTATTGTTTTCTTTCTCCATTAATTTGATAACTCTCCTGTTATCTCCCTGTGATATCTCATACTGGTCTAGCCACACATAGCCTGGAAAAGTTTAATAAAATACTTTTAGGAAATTACTTAACACATATTAATTGACTCCATGACTTAGTGTTGACTAAATTGCAGTATCTTTTAGCAAAAGATGAGAATAGGTAACAATGGTTACTAAATATATTTTTATAAGTGTTTGGACTGTTGCACAATAATTAGCAAACCTAAATTTAAATGAATTAGTACCAGGACAAACAAGCCAATGGACATATATTTTCATACAGGACCATAGGTGTGTATAAAATATAGTTTGTAAAATAACATGTCAAAATAATGTTTCATCTAACAACAAAAACTATAGACCATCAACAAAGTATTAAATGGTTTCACAACAATTATAAATAACATGAAATATTTACTTTTATTCGTTGAGAATGCCATCCAATAAGCATAGAACTCATGTACTTCTTCATATGGAGAGGCAGAGTTGCCAAACTTTGGTATCTTGGCAACTTCCTCGGGATCATCAAGGAACTCAGTTTCCTCTGAAGCCAATTTGGAGAATACCTGGAAATTCCAAGTTGATTATGAAATGACTATAATTAAAATACAGTATAAAACTAGTAGATGGAAATATGATCATCAAAATATGACATTTACCTCAGCGTAAACTCCATAGAATCCTTGAGGGTCATCGGCAAAGCCTTTATAACAGGATGGACTAAAATAAGGGTAAACATCAAGACTGTCATCATTGTAAGAACTACCAGCTCCGCGTAATAGCTGATCCCTGTGATTGTCATACCTACAAAAAATATTTAAAATATGGCATTATATAAAAATGTATTGAGTAATCATTTAGATGCTGGAATGAAGTAGGTATTGCATCGAGATTTAGAAACAATCGCTGCCAGGACTTACCAAGCTCTCTCTTGAGGATCAGAAAGCACTTCATATGCATTCTGCACCAGTTGAAACTGTTCCTTGGCCTCTATCAAATTCTCTAAGTTTTTGTCAGGATGCCATTGCAACGCAAGGCGCCGGTAAGATTTCTTTATTTCTGAGGCGGTCGCTTCTTTCGGCACACACAATACTTCGTAGTGGCACTTCATTCTAAGATCATTCTACGAGCACTTTTCTATTTTAGCCTGTTAAAATATTAACCTGTGCCACTAAAACCCTTAATTCAAATGGAATGAAGCAAAAGAGTTAAATTAACTTTACTATTTGACTAGCAAACTAAATAAGGAACTTTGCACGTATATCAATAAGGTTTTTGCAGAAAAATAATATCGATCTATTTTGAAGATTTCAGCGAAACAGACACGACGTCCATGCTGCTTTCGTTCAGGTTTGTTTTTTTCTGAACATTGGTGTTGCCAAATTCAAATTTCAAATTCTTTATTTGCGAAATATGGGTTTACAAAACGATGTTACATTACATAAATGGTATCACCATATTCTGCCTTTCAGCATGCAAATATTACATGTTCCTTACATACAATGTTTTAATAAGAGAAAATCAAATAAAGGTTACTTATATATACATATGCATAACAATAACTTTAAAATAATAAACAAAAAAAATAACACAAAATTACTAAACAATAAACAATCTTATACATTAAAATAACAATAATAACAACTTACTTGAACTTACATGACAATCAAATTAATAGATATAAAAACAAAAGCCTATCTATGCTAAATATTACTATCTTCCATAAATTCAGTAGCTAAGTAATACGTTTTTTCTATTAGTAATTGCCTAAGTTTTCTTTTAAAAATTACAAATTTTTTTCTTCATGTAAGTAGGATGGCAGCTTGTTATAAAGTTTAGGGCCCATGCAAAATATACTTTTGTGTTACAGTGCAGTTTTAGAGGGACGAATACATAATTAACGTTTTCTGGTTCTGTGTTCCAATAGATGGATATTGAATTTAATGAATATTATTGCCTCAAAGAAGCACGTTAAAGTGAGAATTTTCAAATTTTTTAAATGTGGCCTACATGAATCCTCTTGTTTTAGGTTACAGATGGCCCTGATACATCTTTTTTGTGCTCTGAATTCAGAATCAATGTTAGTTGAATTACCCCAAAATAAGATTCCATATTTCAGAATGGAGGAGACATGCCCATGACTGCATGTCAATAATGTCGGGATATCAACCACTTTACAAAGGTTGCGTAGGGCAAAGGAAAAACTATTTACTTTTTTACTGACATGTTCTGTATGTAGTTTCCATGTCAGTTTTTGGCTTATGTATAGGCCTAAGAATTTAGTTGACTCTACTTCATCAGTTTTTGGCTTATGTATAGGCCTAAGAATTTAGTTGACTCTATTTCATCAATTTCTTTATTAGATTGTTTAACATTCAATGCTTGTAATGTTCGTCTTTGCTGAAAGTTAATACACTTCGTTTTGCTGATGTTTATTTTGAGATTATTACTATTAAGCCAGGTAATGGTTTTGTCTAGAGTTAAACATATATTTCCTACAAGGTCATTTCTATTGTATTTGTTAAAAAGAATAGTACTGTCATCAGCAAAAAGAGTAAAAGGGTTATTTGTGATGGTAGGCATATCATTAATATAAATAAGGAATAGTAAGGGGCCTAGGACACTACCTTGGGGAACACCATATTTAACAAATCTCATGGAAGACGTCTTATACGTCTTCCATGAGATTTGTTAATTAAGGTCTTAGTTTGTGGACAGATTTAGGATACAACAGTGCTTTGTTGCCTATTATTTAAGTATGATGATATCAATTCATGTACATTTCCTCTAACACCATATGAATATAATTTATTTAAAAGTATGTCGTGTTTGACGTGGTCAAATGCCTTCGTCATATCCATGAATAATGCAACCGTTGGACATCTTTTATCCATATTAGCTAATACTTTGTCACAAAAATTAAATAAAGCTAGATTAATAGATCTGCCATTTCTAAATCCCATTTGTTCTTCGGCAAATAATTTTTGGTGCTCAAAAAAATTGTAAATACTGTTAAAAATAACATTTTCGAAAAAATTGGAAAATATTGTAAAAGTGCAATTGGCCGATAATTATTTACGTCTTCTTTAGAACCTTTTTTATGTAGGGGCTTTATTATCGAAATTTTTAATTTGTTTGGAAAAGTTCCTGTTTCTATGGATAGGTTAACTAAATGCGATAACAAAGGAGCGATTATGGGACCTACTCTTTTTATAATACAGGTGTTAATACCGTCGTACCCTACACTACGTGTTGCTTTTAGTGATTGGATGATTGTATTAATATCTTCCGGGGTGGTAGGAGGCATAAAAATAGATTTATCATAATTTATTGGATATTTATAAGAAGAGAGTAAATTTATATCTTGCACTGGTAAGACTTGGTCTACAAAAAATCATTAAAGTGTGTTGCTATGGCTGTTGGATTACTTATCAAATTATTTTTGTATTTAATATTTGCTAAATGTTCAATTGGTTGATTATATTTGTTTTGATTTATTATTTTCCACATGGTTCGAGATTTATTTCAAGACTGTTTGATAGCATATTGTTGAAAAATTCGTTTATTTTCTAAAGTTCGCTTTATTCTATATTTACATAATAGATATCTTTTCCGCTTGGAGCATATTTTTATTCCTCTGGATAGCCATTTAGGTCGTTTAAATTTAGAAATTTTAATTTTAGTATTTGGAAAACATAAGTCGTATAGCATTTTAAAAATGTCATGAAAATTGTCAAAAGCATAGTTAACATCATGAGAATCATAAATTTCTTTAAAACTAAGTTGACAAATATAGTTAACAAATTTACAAATATTTTCTTCACAATAATCGTGCTTGAACTCATACCAATGGTCAAAAGCATAAACTCTATCTACAGGAAATTGTAATATTTGGGCTGTATGGTCGGAGATGGCAAGTTCCATGACCGTTGTTTTACAATCTTTGATGTTATGAAGAATAGTATCTATACATGACCTACTTGCTAATCTGGTAGGTTGTTGAATTGCAACCTGAATATTATTACTTAAACATATTTCTTGTAACTGAGATGAGTGTATAGTTGTTTTTAGAACATCAATGTTGAAGTCACCACAAATTATTAATTTCTTTTTGTTTATTTGTGATACAATTTCAATGAGACGATCAAAAAATATATTGAATGCTTTTGGGTTAGGGTCTCTATACATACATACAACCACAATTTAATGTTGAATAAGTTCAATTGCACAGCATTCTACAACATGACTAACGGATAAATTAAGGATATTAGTAATTTCTTTCAATTGATGTTTATGTTTTATTAATATACATGCACCACCTCTCTTCGAATCATTACGACAAAAACTTGTGGCTAAAGTATAGTTCGGTATTGACAGATATTGTTCATGACCTGACATAATGAAGTGTTCAGTTATACAAAGAATATCTATATCCAAATTATTTTCGGCTAGTTCGTTTAAGCATACAGTTAGTGAATTTGATTTATTAAACAGACCCGCAATATTCTGGTGCATGTCATCTTTGTAAATGTAATATAACATTTTACAATGCACTGTTCTAGTAATTTACGTTATATTATTATTTGAACTTAGGATATTAGACTTATAATGCTTTTTACATGTATGGGTATATATGTAAAACTAATATTTCCCTCTATCCCACACACATACAGTACAAAAATCCATAATTACATTGACAAAATAAAGAAGTGGGCAACATTTTATAAATAGACGTAATGTCAAACTCAAAGTTACGTTTCGTTTCGCCTAACTGTTATTCTTATTGTTGTTGTTTGTGTTAAACAGCACAGACGCCCCGACTATGTTTACTCTGCAAAAGAAACTAATAAGCATCTTAGTTAACATTAAGAATACTGAAACATGTAAGCCTCATTTCCAGCAGCTTAAGATATTAACCCTCCCCAGCATACACATACTAGAAACTTGTAAATTCGTAAGAAAACATAAAGATTTTTACACAAAAAGAGAAGAAATACAAACTAGATATGCCCTAAGGCATAAAAACAGATTAAACCTACCTAGCTCAAAAATGAAAATGCATTCAACTAGTCCATATGTTATGTCTATAAAAATATATAATAAGCTACCAGAAGATATTAAAAGCGTAGATAAAGATAATATATTCATAGATAAATTAAAGAAATTATTACTTCAAAAAAGCTATTACCACATAAATGAATATTTAAATGATACTTTTTAATAATTCTGTCATAAATTTATGATTATTATACATAAAGATAATAATAATGCCTACAAGGTAAATCACAAAAACAAAAATGAAAAAAAAAAGAAACAAATGTTTTAAAATAATTTATGAATATTATGATCATTGGAAGTATATGCTAATATTTAAAATATTGTATACATAACTATCTAAATCTAATTATTTTAGATTAGTAGTAAAATTGTATGTTATACCTAAACTAATGTAAAGTTAATTAAAGTTAAAAAGTACTTAAAACCTAGTTAATAAGCTAAGAATCTCATTCTTGCACGAGTCTGAAGCGTCGGAGTGCCCTGTCGATAAATAACGACATTTCAGTTAAGATTCTAATCATCTTACATCTAATAATGTTTAATTAGCTTCTATTCTGTCGGGCTACGAAGAGAACAAATAACATTACGTTTAAAACTAATAATGTATACCTAGATAAGTACCTACTTATTGAGTTTTTCTTATAAATATAAGGATAGGTTAGTCTTAAGCAAAAGCAGTTTACGAAGAAAACCATTTATTTTTTTACCACTTGATTTATGGTTAAAATATGAATTTGTTTTTCATTTTTATACTTATAAAACCAGTGTTCAACACTCAGCACTAATGTATAGTCAAAGTTTTGGGGGTTTCAGATGTATTCCGCAAGTAGATGATATTCTCTTTGTACGAGGTATTTGTTCAACCTTAGCATCTGATGGACGCATGCGACATTTGGGATCGAATTTAAAATTAAGGATTGGTCTTTCCATTAACCTTCCTTCCGCGTCCGATTGATAGTGTGAAGCGTCGTAGAAGTTAAGTCGAATGGCCGACTGTAAAAAAAAGAGAATTAAATAAAAGCAACTTAAAGCGATATGAAGCCTATTTTTAAGGCAGTATGATTCTTATAAAAATTTCAATGCAACAAAAAGTGTGTAATGTGTATCGAGTGTGAAAGAAAATAAGGGCAATGATCCAGAGCATTATAATTTCCACTTTATATGTATAGCATGCTTCTTAAAACAACTGTGAAAAGAGGATCCCCTAGCTTAATAATCTACAGACCTAATGAGTATCTGGGTCGGACTGGATGCATAAGGAGAACATGGGTGTTGGGTGTGAATAGATTGATTGTCGCTTTACTTACGCTGTCAAAGTCCGTTTCGTATATTGACGGTGGCCTGAAGGAGGTGATGTTGGCTTTGACACCGGCCGCTGGTGGCGGCGGCGGCTTTGGCTCCAGAACGGGCTCGCTCCAGCGCTCGTACAAGTCCGGTCGAGGACCCAAGGGTACCTCGGGGCTGACGCGGCAGTTGTCCACAATCCATTTCTGTTCCCGAACTGATGGGGACCTAAATGTTTCCAAGTTGGTTAATTGATTAAATGTAGTCGTGATTCATTTAGATCTGAAAACCATGGAACATTTTTTTTTAATCAAAGAGTGCTTTAGGACACTAAATATTGTGATACAAGAGATTAGATCCTGAAGATCCTATTTATTGGACATAATTATGTTATTTAATTATTTTTATCTGAACTCATTGACGTAAAAAGAGGCGGAGAAAATTCTTAAAAGCGTTTTTTTTTTACAACATTTTCTGTTTAAACTGATGCCAGTTTACCAGGGTCAGTAGTTAAAACAGTAAGTAAAAGATAGCATTAGTGGGTTTTATCTCAGCACACTCAAAAAGCCCGACATGTTCGAGGGCATTATATTAATACAATAGTTTTACTTTGTATTTAGACCATGTCCATTCCCGCAGCCAGCGGATACAGTATGTAATGTGACCCATGACGACACAAATGTCGGTAACGACTGCTAGATTACTCTCATCTCATTTGAGCAAAAAATGGCCCCATGATACCTTGCGGAACGTTAGCCGGAAGGATTATTGTCTCAATAGTTAAGTAATTATACTTTCCTTACTTGTATCATGGGACTTTTTTTAATGAGGGAATAGTAAAAACTATAATAGATCTTTTTGTGAGGCAAAAACAAAACATGTATTTACGTTTTTAAACCTAAACGAGAAATACGGAACCTTTTTCCTGGATGTCAATTTTCGTTCGCTTGCAAGCAATAAGCGAGAATTATTCGTAGGCACGATGAAGGGAGCCACCAATCAGCAAGTCAATTAAACAAGCAATTAACGTGCGTTTCGACGAATCACTAATTAAACCCGTACAGTGCCGGCGTACAATATTTGATGATATTACTGGATATTGGTTATTATTTATTCATGATATTGAGCTCTAATTTACAAGTATAAATAAACTTGATGTTTGTAATTGTAAATCAGAAAATCATCTGTATTGTCTTCTGCAGATTTCTGTATTTCCTTATTGGCTTTCATCATTTGTTTGACGGTAAACATATCCCCAATTCTTCGATTTCTGATTCGTAGCTGCTTTTGCTGAAATTTCCAGATACTAGCCCTATAGGCTAAACTGATATATTTTTTTCATCGTCGGAGGTTTATCTAGCCAAAGACGACAAACCATATTATATGTAGCATTCTAATGGTGGCCTAGGATGAAACCATACTGTAACTTTTTTGTTGCTAGCTTACTTATCACTCTGGCAGTTTACTTCCATTTAATGTACATACATGAAATACTTTGCAAATATTTAGCATAGTCTATGCATTTCTCAATTGCAAGAAGTGAAACTGTTTTCATTTAAATCCCGACTAAAGAAGACCGACGTCTAAAGAGGTTTCAACTTGTAGACGGATGTCTCACCGAGCTTATCCTTCCGTATTTCATGTCGACTAGCTCCCGAAAGGGATTTCGTTTTCGCGGACATTTCCAATACATTTTGTTTTACAATTCAAATTTGCCTTTATGCGTAAGAAAATCTTATGGAGAATGGTAGAGGTAGTTTGGAAGATTGCAGAAAAATCTTCGTCTTTTTTAAATCAGTAGCTACCATTTACCTACGTTTTGTATTTTTTTTATTTCTAGATAAAATAAGCATTTGATCATTCGAATCGGTTAAACTAATCAGACGTGCAAGAAGCTTAAGTGCAAAGTCTTAAAGAAATATTGTCGAATCAATAGGATTAGGAAAAAAAACATAAGAAATTACCTTGTAATAGCCGTCAAATCGTCGTACTTGTAGACTCCTTTCGTATTTGGATTGTAGAAGCCATCGCCGCAGTCGTAAAACCCTGGAGGGATATCCCTGGTCGGCTGCTCCGCTGTGAGGAACGACTTGCCAGCCGGCATCACGTCGAGGTCGTACTCTATAGCGAATCTAGAAGACATTGATAAGAATAGTACTACGGATCTATTGATTACTGGAACGTTATAAACGTATCGGATGGACGGTGACATACGTAGATGCGATTGTGTGGCTAGGTTAGGCTAGGCTAGGCTATTAAGGTCAAGTTTAAAAAGTTTTTTTTTTCTGGTTTGGCGTCCAAAACATGCATACGAGTTAAATATGGTAAAAAAAAATAAGTGTTTCTATATGAGTCAAATATTCTTCATGATCTAATGAGGGGTAAAAGTGTCTTATGAGACAAACGTAACTTAGAAATTTGATGTACTTATTTTCAAGCAGCGACATGTAGGCTATTGAAAAAAAAACTTTCTAGCCTATCAAGCACTTGACAGAATCGTGACTAGATCCACATTATCATCATACAATAGATCTACTGAGCCTATTCAATTAATTGTGTAACGGTACAGCACTTAATCTGTAAAGGCTTAACATATACTCTTTTTCTAGTCATTAGTCTTTGTGTACCGTACTAATTCTAGTGGTCTGCCTTTTATGTACCTACTATTGCTTACTTTCTATGCTTAAGAAGATCCTATAAGCATTAATTTTATGTATGGGTGGTAGAATTCCCTTCGGACCGCAAGGCCTACGGGACTACTCTATATCTTGAATGTTATTGACCAAATAACTGAATACACTTTTATGGATGAAATAATGCAGTAGTTAAATACTAAAATCATAATAGAACCTAATGCCAACTTTTTGATCAACTTTTTGAGGTTCTATGAAAACTTTTGGTAATTTTGATAACTAACCTCCTATCAGGTCCAACGCAGTACTTCCAGAACTCCTCTTTATACTCCAGACTGTCGGAGAAGAGTAGAGTCTTCTCATACATAACACCTTTCTTAAATTTGCCCTTCAGCACCGCTCCGTCCTCGTATTGCAGTTCACCCTTACCGTGAAACATGCCGTCTTCGAAATCTCCTTCATAGATCACTCCTAGAAATTATGTATTGTCGTCAGATCAGGAGCATGGGCTTAAGTTATGGGAAGTAGTGTAGTATCTACCTGTTTTGAGTACCTATTTTTAAGTATTTTAAGGTCCGGGCGCTGAGAGAATGCTTTCCCAACAGGTGGTGGTTAACAGGACGACATAAATATAAGTTACTTTTCGTTATGCTAGTTTATAAGAATAGTGTAACACGGCTTTTATTACCTATACTAGACCAATTGACATGTGTCAGGAAAGCATTCTCTGAGCGGCCGGACCATGGTTTATAAATTCGCTTGATAAATAATCAACATTTGTTTTCTGTATTGTTGTATGTGTAGAAAAGTCTGTGATATAATATCCAAACCACGTCACTTATTTATATAGGAGCACTTTTGTCACAATGTTTTACAAATGTAGATATTTAAAAATAAAATCAGAAGCTGTGTAAAGTTCTTTATTTATCCTTAAACAATTAGAAAACATAAATCAAGGGTTCGTATTACCGTTGGGGAATGTGTAGGCACCAAAGCCACTCATTCCCAGGACATCCCAGCACCCTCCGTATTTCGAGCCCGTTGGCAAATTCTTCACCGCACGATATACTTTAGGTATATCCAAAGACACTGTCCTGAAACAAAATTGTAGGGAAACGGTTATTGTATCAATTTGGTGGTTATTTAATATTTTCGCTGTACTATTTAGATCAGAAATTAAAAGATAAAGGTTTTCTTTAATGAATGTTTGTAGGATGGGTCTGAAAATTTTAAATCTATTCTAATACTTGTTTACTACTTAATACTAGAACAATAGTTTTGACAACTTAGGTGGTGTTAAAAATATCTCTGATCAATTTACTAGAAAACTTTTCTAGTTGCGTACTAGAAATCAATCTAGGGTAAAATGCTTACGTGCATTCTTCCTTGTGTTCTTCACAGAACTTCTTCATGAGATCTTCCCATTGCGATACTCGTTTATCACCAAAATACCTGGAATTAAACGAAACTCTTAACCAAACCGAATGATTTGTAGAAGAAAGTTTTTTCTAGCTTTAAGAACTACGTATGGAAATTAGTTTGTAAGAACAAACGGTGTAAATATTTATTTTGTTTATTTTAGCGTAAAAATAATAATTAACAAAAACAATAACCAGATTAAACAATGGAATAATTGGAGTACTCATATTAAAAGCTACTTTAGTTAAACTTTCTTGTGCCCTAACAGACCGTAGTGCCACAGATAGTAGTGTAATACTTTTTGTAAAACATTGTGAAAAATCAATAAAGAGTATACCGAATTAGTAATCTTACGTAGTTCCACTCTGCCTCTTCTGCGTCAATAACTGTTGCGGTGGCGGCGACGGCGACGGCGACGGTGACTCTGGCGCCGGTGACAATTTTCCTGCAGATGTAGGCTTTAAATACGAGAAAAAGCTGGAGCTAATAGAATAGATCTTTATGAAGAGGTGTTTAAAAACTTAGGAACAGGCCGAAATAGGTTCCTTTCTTGTCGAACCAAACTGATATTGTGTATACCTATGATTTCCTTTTTCTTATTCAATGTATAAGCTCAACGGCATTCCATTAAGTTATGGACTGTTTTATTCATCATTTTCATGTTTCATGTGTTCGTAAGCCCTGAGTAAACACTGGCCCTTGACTATGCACGGATAGCTATTCCTTTATGTCTTGCGGTTATTCGACACGTTAATAAATACAGGCACTATCAGGTTTATTAGTAGAATGTTAGCTGTTTGTATAAGATGTTTAAAAGTAAAAACATTACCTCTCGTTCCTCTCATTGTGTTATCAAATTTTTGACCACAGTTTTACTCCGTATCTTTTCTATAAAATCAGTATGAACAAGTTATAAAACACAATAATGATTCTTGCTCATGTTCAATATAAAAAAGTGTATAAAATACAAATATATAGAATACTCTCAACGCTTCGTCAATAATAATATGACAAATGTTTGTGTGGTTACGCCATTTTGTGTGAAGTTCGAAATTTAAATGTCGTACAGTAAAGAAGGTCCTGTTCTAAACAGGTTTTAATTTTTAGACATTTGATTATGGGGTTTGTTGTTGTATAATAATTGTTGCTGTATAATATCTTTCGAGCAAATATTATTACTAGCTTTGAAAAATATAGACAGTTCAAGATTTATTCAATTAAAATCTTTCCAGCATAATATGTCATAGTTTCACTGTGTTTTTTGCAGCCATTCCTTTTCTAAGCTGTTTTGGAATCCGCCCCCAATTTTTTTGAACAACGTAATAACTAACATAACAACGTTAAGTAACGTATTCTATGAGGAGCGACTTCCTTCCTGCTGAAAGCTTACCGATTGTCAAATAAATAAATAATTTGGGTCCAGAAGTTACGCGTTTGTTACATAGGAAGACGGCATAATTTCACACAAGAAATCATAAAAAACCGCTTACTACTTACAAAGTATAACTAAATAACAACATAATCGGTCCATTCGTTTAGAAGCTACGATGAAAACACTGTTACCTAGGCAGACTAGTCGACTTCAAACTATCAATATGAAACCCGCGACAAGGCCTCGATGTTTAATCATACTAATGTTTTAGGTAACTCAATGTTCCATAAAATTAGATTCTTACTCCAATTAGAACAAATTGCGCACAAGAATGCAAATTGGTATTTTAATTTTTCTCCAAAAGGAATGAGACGTTTCTAGCCGTGAGCTGTTTTCGTGTAATTATCTTGTACAAAATTAATGTGGACCTGTTAATGGTCACGATGTAATGGTCACGACCTCGTGACGACTTGAGGTCCTTAGGTACGGTGGAAGGACGTTCGTGGTACCTGACTGTGACGAAAAAGTCTACTGACTAAAGTGAAATAACGTTAAAGAGCTGCCAGTATTTAGCCTAAGAGCCAACGACTGCCAGACCTTCGTCATTTTATAAAAGCTGAAAGTGTCTCAGTGCATGTGCCCTATACAGGTGAGAACGACCTGCGAATATGGAGTTTGGGTTCCGGTTACTTTGGCAGCTATCAGGTAGTAAAGGTGTAAAAATAGGACCTAATTTTCGTCATAGTATAAAGGCTGTATTTTATATATGTTACTTGGGGACCTATAAAAAGACGTTATCCCAAATGACGGACAGTTTGAAAGGTTTAAACATCTTGCCAGACACCTTTGAAGTCTGCTGTAGGTATGTGCTATTTTTCTTCAGAAAAGGAAAATTAAAACCATACAAGACGTTATATAAAATAGTCCTGAATACCAAGAAGCTTTCAAGACAGTGGGGTCTCGGTATGATTAGAAATGGTGACCCATCTACGGAATAACTGCGGCGAGCGTGGCTTAACCTGTATTTTCAGTCTAACCGTATGGCGTAAGTACACTTAGTCACAAGCCTCTCTACTTAATCTTATTATTTTTAACTAGCTGTGCTCCGCGGTTTCACCCGCGTGAATACCTAGGTTTCGTTTACGATGTCTTTATTGTTACCTATTCGGGGCGAAGACGAATCCAACAAATCAAAGATCTGTTGAAAGATGTAGGTCTAAGGCCTTATATCGTACAAGGGTCACAGATCCTTCGCGTTTTTGGAAGTCTTGTAAAAGGTTATGTGTACATACTTAAATAGCTGAGGAAGAAAACAAAAAAGGATAAGAAAAAAAACAAAAAAAAATGTGTTAAAATAATTTATAAGTAAGGACATTGAAAATATGTGCTAAATATTAAAACTATTGTAAACATAACTATCTAAGTCAATTCAGTCTAATCATTTTAAATTAAGTAGGAAAGGAATATTTTGTATCTATACCAATGTAAAGTTAAAATTACAAAGTATTTAAAATCTAAGTAATAATATTAGAATCTCATTCTTGCCTGAGCCTGAAGTGTCGCAGTGGCCTGTTGATAAATAACAGAATATTAGTTAGAATCTTAAACATCTAACTCTTATAATATCTAGTAATGTTCATGAAATCTCTACTGAATTAAATTAGGTGATTTTTATACTACGTTTGCTAGATTTGGCAATAGATACATCGAAGTACCTCAAATGGTCACTCATCACGTAAATACATATAAGTATCACTTAACAACCATCTACCGAGATTTTTATCAAATCGCTTTGTAGACGGTTTAAAGCGATCAGCACGATACTAAAATTATTTCGAGCTGAGCTGTCATGGTCAGCGTGAGACTTAAACCATCCTTTCCATATGATTGACATATTATATGAGTTTTTATTAACCTTCCATCCGAATCTGAATGTCTCCTCATAGCATCGTAGAAGTTGATTCCAATGTCCGACTGTAAAAAAATAGAAGATTTATATGACTAAAAATATAATCTCGGACAAATGGAGGGGAAGATAGATGGGTGGACCAACTCAAGGAGATGACTGGAGTCCAGATACGGGGAGCGGTACATATGGCGCTGAACCGGACCTAGTGGAGAAGATTGACATACAGTCACGATCCTCAGCATTGAGGGAACGACCAGAAAGATAGATACACAAATATAAAGGTGAAATAAAAAATCTTAATTTGGTAATTAAAGCCGTCAAGCTGGAGCTTTACGAATATACTTACGCCGTCGAAGTCGGCTTCGAATATGGACAGCTGTCTGAAGGTTGTGACGGTGGACCTGACACCTGCGGCTGGCGGCGGCGGTGGCTTGGGGTCCAGCACAGGTTCGGTGAAGTGCTCGTACAAGTCCGGCCGAGGACCCAAAGGTTCCTCGGGGCTCACGCGGCAGTTATCCACAATCCATTTCTGTTCCCGAACTGATGGGGATCTAAAATATTTAAATAAGTGGAGTGTGAGGAAACCTGGATTCCAAAATTTGGGATCTGAAATCGCCAATCCGCAGAGAGCAAGCGTGGTGATCAATGCTCGTGCCTTCTCTATATGGGAAAAAACCTGTGACCAGCAGTGGGACGTGTATAGGCTGGATTATTTATTTAAGTGGATAGTTACAAACAGTAATCGAAGACACTTAAAAGATTATTTTACAATATTTTAAAAATATACATTACCTTGTAATAGACGACAGATCTTCATACTTGTAAACAGATTTTGTTTTTGGATCGTAAAAGCCGTCGCCGCAATCGTAGTGCCCGGGCGGGATCACCCTGGTCGGTTGCTCGGCTGTGAGGTACGACTTGCCAGCCGGCATCAAGTCGATGTCGTATTCTATGGCGAATCTGGAAGCGGAATGGTCGAAGTGAAGAGTAAGACCGATTAGGGTATGGGTAGCTTTGGACGGAAATAGTGAGAAAGGAATTACGGATATGGTTCGATCTACATTATCAGCAGAAAAAGGCTTCCTCATGTGACACAAAAGTAAAGTTAAATGTATTTTAGTTTTTAGCTGATTGTATTTTAAAATAGAAATTTAGACTTCAGGAGATACCGGATATGTAGTTCGAAGCCAAATGACAAAATATTTCTCAGATTTAGAGTGATAGACTTTTATTAAACCTTTTAAAAGATCAATGTTAACGTAAACTAACCTCCTATCAGGTGTCAAACAGTATTTCCAGTATTCTTCTTTATACTCGAGACTGTCAGAGAAGAGTAGAGTCTTATCGTCCATGAGGCCTTTCCTAAATTTGCCCTTAAGAACCGCTCCGTTTTCGTATTGCATTTCCCCTTTACCGTGAAACATACCGTCTTCGAAGTCTCCTTCATAGATCACTCCTAGAATTGGAGTGGCAGTTTTATTATATTGTTTTTGTTCAAATCTTTACGATATGGGACCCAAAGTTGTCGGCGACACCACACCTACTAACATTACGTCGATGTTGCACGAGCGCTGGTAAAAAGGAGATGGGGTAAAGTTAATTGTCACAAAAATTCTGATGTTGCAAATAACCAAAATCTTCTTTTTGTTCTGTGTACGACACAAAGTAGTCCGCCTGTGAACATGTTACCTGCAAAGGTGTCGAAACGTTGGGACCTAAAATCAAATAAACCGCGACAAAATCCGTAAAAAACAGTTTTATTTCGATGTCTAACATTCGCGTAAACCTAAGAAACCAATATAAAGTATCCCAAAACTCAAAACTCAAGCTGTTTGTACCAGTTTTGTGTTAAGTATTACGTCTTGAATTATTTATGATCCGTATATTAAATCTAAATATAATTTTACCATTGGGGAATGTGTAGGTTCCAAAGCCATGCATGCCCATGACATCCCAATCGCCTGAATACGTGGAGCCCGTTGGGAAGGTCTTCATTACACGACGCGATTTACTGTCCAAAGCTACTGTCCTGAAACAAAATTGACCCATTATACCTACAGTATCTTTAAATTGCGTGAAATAGCTAGTTGTATACAATCGCTAAATTATATTCATAATATAGCGATTTAACAAATATATTTATCTAGGGAAGCGATAACTGTTCTAACCTAAAATTTAAATATTCGAATTTTATGAGACGTCGGTCGTTTGCCTTGTTTCTCTTTTTTGAATTTTATAAACTATTGTAATGAACTTAAAAAATTTAGACACCCAGGAGGACAAAATAGTTCGACTAAAACTTAAGAAAAAACTAAGGCTTACTGGCATTTCTCTTTATGTATTTCCTGGAAACTTTTCATAAGAGTTGGCCATTGCGACGCTCGTCTCTCACCATGGTATCTGTAATTAAACAAATCTCTTACCAAACCAAAACATTTTCAAAAGGAACATTGACGATGCATACTTTTATTTTAAATACTGTATCTACAAACAATTTATGTAAAAATGTATGTTCCTTTTTTTCCTAGTCGTTTCAGTCCCACTGCAGGGCAAAGGCTTCTCATGTTCCTTTCGTTATGTTCATGATCACATAGATAAACATTCACAGATATTTTAATCTTCTGCCTTATCCTGAAATGTGTTGGAATCGATTCGAAAGTTTACTGTTCTGTTATTTAGTGCCGGCTGCAAGCGTTGCAGTTGACCGAGCAAATACAAGTGTGTCCTATATCGTAGCAGACGTTTATACAAAGTTTCAGAGGCTTACCCAACTTTATGTAATTAACAGTTTATAAAGAGCACTGCATTTGTGCATTGGGATTGTCGTAGGCATCCTATACCTATGGGCTATTCATGCTTTAAAGCAGTCTCCAAAATACATTTATAAAATTGGTAATTATTGCTAACTAATTTGGGTCGAATTAGTTTATAATAGGTGTAACAGTTGTAACAAAGTACTGAAAAAGTCACAGGGCGTTTGGAGATGCACCCACACCACAGTTATTTTAGTGGAGCATTCATTTTACATGCACAAGGAACACCCAAACTTGAGGACTTTGAACCCGCACAATGTCGCGTACAGTGGTTGCGTGGTGACACTGGCTATCCCAGCAGTCATAATTAAAACTACCTATATAATTTGAGGTTTTGACTGTTATACGTCGATCTATGACAGTAGTTAAGTCAATTCTGAATCTGTCTGTCTTGCCAAGGGATACTGTATTAGGCAGTTGTCCGACTTACGGGCGAGAAACGAGTAACTATCGACTATAAAATCGATCAAGAAACGTACAACAAGATATAGATCCCGTGTTAATGAAGGAGACGCATATACAAATAGTTACTCGCTGACTGTTCACATTACCGGCGACAACTCTCTGAGTATTTGTTTTATACGGCGAGTAGAACTATGAACTATAAAAATTTACTCGCTGAGCGATGCTCGCTCGGCGATCAAAACACTCGCCGACGACCAACCAGTGTCATTCTGCATAAAAGTGCAGATTTGAATTGACAGCAATTTTTAGTAGGGGAAGGGAGGGCAAGATGGATGGCTTAATTTCACGATATAATAAACAAAATCATTGAATTATTTTAGACTGTCGTGAAAGTTATTTTATTTTACTATGACGATGCCTGTTTTTGTGTGCTTATGGTATCACTTTTGGGAAATTAAATTTGTATTCTTGTTATTTAAATAACGAAGTTTATGGTTTTACAAGAATTTATTAAAAAAATATGTATTTAATTACTGAAATATAATAAATCCATCCAAAAGATCCAAAAGCACCCCGTCAATTTTATGTTCAAGTTTCTAAAAAGTATTAACTATTTTCTATGTTAAAATATCATTACAATAAATCTATTCTTAAAAAATACTACCGTAAAATGGACATAACAACAAGAAAACCTACCGTTTACTAGCAAAACTGCCTGGTACTGTGTGTAATTTAAATCGCGCGCATGTCATGTGATCCGGGTTTTAAAGACATGTTCTATTTTGCCCTCCTTTCCTTTATAGTAGTATAGAATGACCCGAGCGAGTGGAGCGAGTATCGCTTGTCACACTCGTCACTCGTTCATCGCTCGGCGACAAAACTATCAAATCTACTTACTCGCTACTCGCTGCTCGCCGACTCGTTTTGTAGTTCATCGTTCTACTCGCTACTCGCTCCTCGCTCTAAGTGAGACAGGTCCCTTACCCAGTACTATTTTACTGGGTAACACAGTATCCCTTGGCAAGACACAATCTGTCCTCCACAAGTTGTGGAGGACAGATAGGCAGTCGCTCCCCGTAAAATACGGTAATCAGCTGAACCCGGTAAGACTGGCAGCCAACCCCAACATAGGATTGGGAAAAGACTAGGCAGATGGCAGATGATGATGAATTTGGAGGGGCAATATTTCATTCACTCCAGTCAACTTACGTAGATGCTTCACTTTGCTTTCTCTCCGCAGTAGGTGGTATGAGTGGCGGTGGTTTTGGTCTTCCTGCAAATGTCGTTTTATAAATTAGAAGCCAAAAGCTGGACCCAGCAGAGTAAAAAATATAAATTAACATTTACAACAAAAAAAGGAATCTAGATTGTTAAAGCAAGTAAAAAATATGGGGAATTTCGTGAACAGCTTTCAATTTTGCCTTTTAAGTGAGGGCAACATGGAATTCTCGTGTTATTTCATCTGATTTATCAAATATTTATTTTTATTACTTATTTAAAAGTTTTGTAGTTTAATGATACTTTTTAAGACTGACTGAAACAAAAGGTATGTTATTACACTCTTGTTTTATCATGTCGTGAAGTTACATCTTGCCCTCTCTTCCCCTATAAATATGTATGAAAAAAGGTGTAAGTAGGTTATATGTATGAAAAGTAATTATGGTACCTCTGGATCCCCTCATTGTGATAACAAATTATTGACCAGTTTACTCCGTAACTTGTCAAGGAAATCAGTAAGAGCAAGTTATAAACAACTATTATTCTTGCTAATATTCAATATAAAAATATTATAAATAAAATAGAAACGTATAGAATCTTCTCAACACCTCGTCAATATTATGACTGATGATTGTCCTGTGACGCCATTTTGATTAGAGTTCGAAATTCAAAGTTCATATTAATGTCGGAAGTTCTTTCAGTTATTGAAACTGATTTAAAAAAGTTATTGATCTAAATAGGTTCTATTTCTCGATATCTTAATTATAATAAAGTATATCGTTTGCTGTTTATTGGGTAGTGTGCACGGAACAGAAAAAACAGGGTAGTATCTCTGAGAATTTTAATAATAAGGGAAAGAAAGAACAGCTTTGTGAACTAAATATTCTTATTTATGTTTTATTAAAACTAAAACTCTTCTACAAAATATAAGGTAACAATATGCTACAAATAAAAGTATATCGAGAGAGTTAAATGTTATATCGAGAATAACACCCGTATTCAAGAACGCTACTTACATAAGTATGGCAGCAACACTATGCTAAGTAAGGCATTTCTCACTGCGTTCGTCATGGCAGGCCATTCATTTCATAAACAATACTTAACGAACCCTTTGCTGTGCGGACTCATAGCATTGAATGGGGTGCTGTGATTGGTTAACGATATGATGCGACTTCACTCGGGTTGACTGACAGATTAAACGTCAACCGCGATTTTTCAAAATAAAAACATTTTAACAGTTTTACATTATTTTCAACAGTTTTCGTCTATAATGACTACGAAATTACCCAAAACATGGTAAGCACTTATATATTGTTGTATGTTTCTGTTTGTTCCATAGTCAAAGTTGTGAAAATAATAACACGTATTGTTTGCTTTCAGCTCAAAGAAGTTACCATTTACTTCTTCGGGAAGAGAACAAATTGTAGCTTTAGTGCAAGACCCGCCCATTATTGAGGATAAGCGTACACACGCTCAAAACATCGAGTTGAAGAAGAAGGCCTGGGATGAGCTGACAATGGCCTATAATGAACAGTCCTATGTGACGCCTATGAATAACATTCAGCTAAGAAGAAGTTGGGAGATCATAAAATCTAGAAGTAGACAAGAATGTTCCCTCTCAACCAAAAACACGAAAGGAAAAATCCACTACTAGCACAGGTAACTGAATATTTTGTCAATTCCAGAGGTGTGGGCAGGGGTTAAACTCAGATGCAAATAATCAATAACGCAGCACTCTTGTTTATAATTATGCACTTTATCTTTCAGGTCAAGAAAATTTGTAGTGAACAGAAGCAAGAATAAAGCTATGTGTGAGGAGGCCCTGATACAACGGGAAGAAAACTTAATTGATTTTAAAAAACAACTCCATGGATTGCAATTAGAAAAAATGAAATTGGAAATGGAACTATTAATAAAACATCTTCAAAATTGAAATAATTTTGTTTAATTGTATGCTAGCGACCCGCCCCGGCTTTGCACAAGTGCAATACTGATACTAAATATACTACATACATAATCATAAAGTGCTGTAGGGCGAGGCGCGGCCTTCAACGCACTATTTGGTATAGGTAAAAGGCCGGTACCGCTGCAACCGCTTTGTCCCTGCATTTTAAATATGTAATATCTTCGAAAACATTCATTTTAAAAATTACATGCTGTTAAGGGCAATATTAATCTATATTACATGCACAATACTGTAGTACAAACATTGTTGGATCTACATTGTAGGGTTCAGCCAGCGTTTGTCATGTAAGCGCAAAAAATAAGTTTATTTACGACCTTTAAAAACCTCAAGATTATCTGCGTTTCTCTACTATAATATTTGTAAATCAGCGTATCACAAATCACTACAAACATTACCTTATACTGGATATCAGTTTGTCATGTGTTGATTTGTCGCACTATGCGTTGCGTAAAGTAGCTAGCGAGCTACTTTATCTGTGCGTTGATTATAATGAGCGCATAGTGTCGTTCGTCCCTCAAGTATTGTTTATGATTAGGTTTTTGTGTCCCTGTGCGTCCGCGCGCACTATGAGACCTCACAGTAACGTTCATGAATACGGGTGTAATATAATATCCTTTGATTATAAAATATAATATCAAACGACTATTGCTCGAGATTGCTTCTCACAATGCTAATTACTAAATCATTAGCTCTTTTATGTTAAAATGTTAGGAATAGCTCTCTACTACGAAAAATAAGAAAAAAAAATGTCAACATTTGTACTAATATTTATTGGGTTACTTAAAACAAAATTAGATAAATTAATATATCTCCTATAATAAAACATTTATTCACTATGTTTAAATTGTGCATAACATAAATTATAACTAAAATAATTAAAATAATTGTTCTTAGGGCAAAAATAAAATTCCTCTTCACATAATTTGATGCGATGATGAAGTTAATCACTACTGCTTGTTGAAGACTCTGATGATGAACCCGTACGGAAGAATCGGAATCCTTTGAGCTGAAGACAAAAATACATAAATAATAATGTTAATAAAGAACTAAATTCATTATGGGAGCTTTAGTACACACTTCCTGACGTAGATTCTAGTCACACAGACTAAAATATAATGTAACATAAGGCTAGTTTGAGGTTGCATGTGTGTCAAGTCCTTCCATTTAGCCTTAATCAGGCTAAGTAGAAGGACACAAAAGGAATGCCTTTGCTTAGCAGTAGGGACAGAAATCAATAGAACAATTTGTGCCTGCCAGTATTTTTGGACAAATCTGCGAAGCATATGAACTTAAAGGACACAGAACAAAAACCACTTATTAGAATCAACATTGTTCTTCATATTGTTAGCTTAAGTACAACTAACAGAACAAGAAGAAGCATGGTCCTGTCAATTCCAACTTCACTTGCAACTAATCGACACGCTAACAAGACACAGAAATCTAAAATCAATACTCACAAAATCGAAGTCCTGTTCAAACACGGATTGTGCCCTGAACCCAGTGACCGTAGTCTTGACTCCAGCAGCAGGAGGCGGCGGTGGCTCTGGCCGCAGTACCGGCTCCGACCACTTTTCATACAGGTCTGGACGTGGGCCCAGCGGTTCGTCGGGCGCCTTGCGACAGTTCTCTAAGATCCATTTGTGTTCGCGTTCTGATGGTGATCTGGAATTTTGGAGGTGTCAGGCTGCTAGCTATTTGAAGAACCATAGTGAACATAGATTTTTTTTTTATATTACAATAATATACTGGGGCAGCACACACACGGTTATCTGATCCCAAGCTAAGCAGAGCTTGTGTTACGGTACCATGGTACCAGACAACTGATAAACATACTGATGTATGTCTAAATACATACATATTCAAGACAAATTACACCCAGACGCAGAACAAATGATCGTGCTCATCACACAAACATTTGTCCTGGGTGGGAATCGAACCCACGACCTCCGGTATAGCAGTCAGGGTAACTAACCACTAGACCAACAAGCCAGTCAAGTCAACTAGGTTTCATTTAATGATTAAGGAAAAAATGCCAGGTGCAATAAGGCCGCCTTTTGTTTATTTATGATCTTTTACCTGTATTACATGTGCAATAAAGGTAAAAATAATTAAATACGTTTTAAAGCACAAGCTTTTTAAAAGCTACTCTCATTGGGTTTAAATTCGCATGCAAGTTTAAAACTTGATTTGACCTCACAGTAGTCCTGACAAAGCAAACAAGCCCAAACATGATGGAATGGCATATAATTGAAATGGATATGAAATAATTTGTGTAGGCAAGTAAATCCTAAATAATAAGGTAAACCTTATTATATTTAAAACAAAGGATGAGCTTTAAAAGGATACCTTATAATCGCTGTTATATCCTCGTATTTATAAACGGCTCTAGTCTTTGCGTTGTAGAAACCGTCTCCAGTGTCGTAATGTCCGTTAGGTATCTCCTTCGTGGGCTGATCAGCTGTTAGGAACGAGCGGCCGGCTGGCATGACGTCAATGTCATATTCTATGGCAAATCTAGAAGGAAGGAGAAGTTATTGTACATTACATACGAGTAACATATCACCACGCCTATGTCCCCGAAGGGTTAGGCAAAGGTGTACCGATGTACACCCACAGTTCGCCGATATTATTAGGCCCATGTAATAGGGGGGCGAGCCTATTGCCACGAAATCTCTTCGTGGTAATAGGCTAAAGTAATTAAAAGTAACTTGAGTTTGGATTGAGATTTCTTGGAAACTAAAGCGGGGAAAATCCATGAAGAAGAACAAGATTGCAAAAAGAGGATTCTCCCTCTTCTAAAGAGGAAATATGTAGGTATGAGTCATATTTAACTGTAGAAATGAATTTCATTGTATTTTTGGAATATAGGTACGCGTAACAAGTATTACGGCTAATGTCTTAATCTCATAAACGGACACACCCTTTTAATTCCCTAAACCCTGAAAGGTACAGACATATGGCAACAAAAACTCTCGTCATTAATCCCCATTAGATTAAAGCTGTTTTTCGGGTAAAATTCCGAACATTCGTGTATAAGTAAAACAAATCGTTATGATGGGCGATTAGTATGGGAGCAAAAAATTGCGCGCGAATTTATTTTAGGCGCACGTATTCATTGCCGCCATTTTTATACGTATAAGCAGGATAAGATGTAATTTTGCGTTAATATCTCGTTTACCTCGTGAATGAAAAATGTGTGGAACAATTCACCTTTAGCTTGGCTTATTTTGCTTTTCCTGGCGGAACGGAAAAAAAGCTTTGTATTTATCGCTTAAAGTAAGTGGTTTTCAAGGTTTTTTAGGCTATCCAATTTTAATTCATGTGTCTAATTTGGAAGTTTTAAAACATTTATCACAAAATAGTATCACGACCTGGAAATGTTCATTTATCAGATGCTGGAAACAGACCTAAATATTAAATCAAATCCTTTTCACTTAATTAACTAAAAGTATGAGAAAAACTTGGGAGCAGTTTATATATGTGAACACGAAGCTAATCCGCGAACAATCTGGTATGTAACCAGTCCCAGATTATAATCTTATTTCACATTCAATTTGGCAAATGTTCGCGGGCTTCACAAACTTTTGGGTCTCTTCGATCTGCACAGAGAGATGAGGGCAGAGATTACAGGTAATGTTATTAAAAGAGAAAATACGTGAAAAATATTGGTACGTTGACTTAAAATAATGTGGATGATTTATTTTTTGGTGCTACCGGATTATTTACAGAAATCATACAAAACACTGAAACGAAACAACGTCAAAAACCTTCACCCAAAATGAATAAATAAAATCATTGAAGCTACTCCCCATTTCTATCAACTTTTGAATTATTTTGTAGAAAAGTAGTGCAAGTACAAAATCTACATTCAAATCCTCAACAGGAGAGTTCCGGAGTACCTTATTACCGCAATTACTATTATATTCGACCTGCAAAACTACTAATTTGCCGCAATGCAAATTGGGACGGGAATGAAAATTAATGTAACATTTTTGATACCAGCAGATTCACACATTTAAACTACGGCTTCATAACTGGATTTTGTTAGGAATTGTAGCAGATACTTTCAATATGTTCTGCAAATATATTTTTCGTTTTTACTATTGATCCTAATAGAAAAAATTGTGAAAATACACATATTATCTAAACGTGAAGCTTGATTCAGCTAGGTATCTGTAGGTCCGAAACTATCAAAGCAAAAATCGTCCGTCAAGTTCAGGTAAACAAAGTATCTAAAGTATGATCTTTAATTTTCATTCACATAGTTAATGTTTATTTATTTCAATCTTAAATGTGTCCTAACATGTTCAATGTTCAACCGTAAAAACTACAACTCCATACCTCCTATCAGGCGGCACGCAGTACTTCCAATTGGTGTCACTGTATTCGAGGCTCTCACACAAATTTAACGTCCTCTCGACCAGGACTCCCTTCTCCCATTTCCCGCGCACCGTCGCACCGTTCTGGTAACGTAGCTCTCCCTTACCATGGAACATGCCATCGTCGAAGTCTCCTCCATATTCAACACCTATAAAAATAAACATAAACATAACATACCATCACGCCTGTATCCCCAAAGGGTTTGGCAGAGGTGTACCAATGTACACCCAGAGTTCGCCGGTATGTTTAGGTCCCATGTAATAGGGGGCTAGCCTATTGCCACTAACCGGGCACAAATCCAAACTCCGACCTGCTACTGAGAGTTTTATAGCAAACCCAATAACACCTTGGTAGATTTGGGAATCGAACCCAAGACCTCTAGCGTAGTAGTCGCGCTTAGAACCACTAGGCCAACGAGTCAGGCAGAAAAATACTTGTGTATAAAGTATTGTTTTTATATCCTTATTTAATTACCATTAGGAAATTTATAGTCTCCATAGCCGCTCAATCCCAGAAAGTCCCAGGTGCCTTCGTATTGGGAGCCAGTCGGGAATAACTTGTTAGAACGAGGCGCTCGAGGTATGTCTAGATGTACCGTTCTGAAAATAAGTTTTGACAGTATTTTGTATATAGGTATGTTATGTTACATCATCATCATCATCATTGCAGCCTGTAGCAGTCCTCTGCTGGGAATAGGTCTCCCCTATGAACGCCATAGCGCACGCTAAAAATGATTGCATTTTTATATTTATTATTTGTAGAACAAAGGTGTACTAAGGTGTGTGTACACTTATGATGATAATTGAAATGGAATTACAAGAAAATGTAATGGTTTGTTGCAGAATATTTAAGTAAATATATATATTTTTTGGCTCTGTTGTCGGTTATCGCGGCAAAAAGTGTCCTATGTCCTTTTTTGGAATCTAAGCTTACACTATAACAAGCTAGCTTTACCAAAATCTGTTCATCGGTTGTCCGAGAAAGTGTAACAGATGTACAGAGTAACTTTTACATTTATAAAATTAATATAGAAAAAAAAAATGTTACAAAAACTTTAAAGTATTTACTTGCATTGCTCCTTGTGCGCGTCAGAGAATTTCCTCATGAGTTCTTCCCATTGCGATATCCTTTTCTCAGAAACGTAGCTAGAATGTTAGAAGTCGTTCAATAAGCAAATAACATGACAAGATTCAATTTGTTATTAAAATGGGGTTTTTAGAAATAATTTATGTACAAGAATAGTATGAAGGTACTTTTGTTTTAGATAGGGGTTCAATTCGTTTTTTGATTCTCAACTGTCTAATGTCTCAACTATAAGTTACTTTGATTTATATTTCAAATTTTTAGATCTTTGGAAGGTGCATTGCATAATATCTGTTGTAGAAAGTATTTAACATGGTTAAAGCAAGCTGTCTAATGCTCCAGAACAAATACAAGTGTGTCCTATTTTAAAGTATGCGATGCTAAAAACACTGAATGGATGCTTAAACTAAGTAGATCAATCCGCTATAAGACTACAATAAAATACAGTTACAGGCTTCTATTATTCTAAATTGTATTAAGAGTTTGACTCAAAACTTACGTAGAAGTCATACTAATTTTCCTTGATGATGTCATGTTTTATATTGTATACAACTGTCAACAAAGAGTACATAAATTACAAGGCAATACTCGAAAATCGTAAACCTATTTCCCCCTAATTTCCAATACAAAAATTGCTCCCAAAATAGTCCTTAGACGTTTATCGTCCGTAAGTACGTACAACAAAAGGTGCTCAGAAATTCGGATGACAATTTCTGTAAATGGCGAAGCTTTGTTCGCTAAAATAGTTGGCGGTTAAACAGTACATATTTCGGTTCGATTGTATTTTTATTCAGAAAGATTAGAATTGTGGTTGGTGAAATACGAAGGTTCTTTTTAATTAACTTATTCGGTGCTTTGTTACTGTTTGCTTTAATTTTTTTATGAGGCTTTTGTTAAAACCTCATATAATAGGATTAACATTTTGTTCGCAAATGAGTTGAAATATGAATTCTTAATACATTTTAATACGTCATGTACACGGTCTGTATGTATGATTTGTTACGAAATATTTTTACCAAGTGTTCTGGCAATTATCAAGTCTCATATTTTTCACATACAATTGAAATCAGAATAAGAACATTCTCAGCCATCTAACCTCTTTTAAAATGTACCATGAAGCATCTCAGACGCTATCAAGGTTACAAAACAAAAGTTCACGGGAAATCCGCTGGAGAAATGGACACCATTGTGATGCGGCTTAGTATTCAGAAGGCGATTCGGTCATGGTCACACACATTGTCACATGCATTATTTATAATGAAAGAGTGAAACTTGTGAGTGTATCGAACAATAAGTTTAATGCGGTAAAAGGTACTAAGATGTCCGGTTTGGTTAAAGTTCTTTACTTTCAACTTAATCTTTACTTTATTGAACTTAATTTATTTTGACATTTGTAATAAAGTGTGTGTTTGTTCTTTGGTAGGTTGTTCCCGATTTACACAACGTAGTATTTATGTATTAGTTTTATTACTGCCTGCTGTTGCTGTATAATATTTTTCATTAATATTATATTGTTAATCCAAGTCAAGTCTAGTTTAAAAGGCAATTTCTTAACAAACATCAGAATTTCCAATCATACAACAAACAAAAACTTTCACACAAACAATAGGCTATACGAAGGATTTCTCTGTCACGGTAGCTCTTTGAGCGGAAATGGAGCAAGAATCCTTTAGCTATTGATTAAAATATCCTTTTCATGTGGTTCTCAGAATAATGGAGGATGGGAACAAGGGCTTGTCAGGTGCTTGTCATCTCGACGTGAATATTCAAGTGAGAAACGAGTGAGGAAACCAGGTCACTCACTGCGGCTGCCGCAGGCGACCAGTTTGCAAACTACTGCGTATAAACAACTTCATTCATGTCAGAAATTTCAAGCTGGTACGCTAAATATTAGGAAGTAAGGATATTATTTCTATGAAGAGAATATAATTTTTAAAAGGAAAATAAAAAGAAAAATACAGGAGACCTTGCATTTGTTGCATTTGAATTTTTTCAGCTGTTGATCTGTAGCTCATGGTTTTGATCGATGAATTTATATGAATAAAATTATTGCATGCAATGCATTTAAGTAAATATGTGTTTAATTTCGAGTAAAACCATAATTTCCCAGAACATGTACGTAAATACGAAGATCATAAAATCGATTGGGTCATTTTAGGCTCAGCTCATACGAATCCACATTATATCGCTGATTAACTAGTTCAAAAGCTCATAGTTTGAAGCGTGTTGAACATAATGATACAAAATGCAATGCATTACAACGCTCAGCGTTCTATAGCTCAAATTTAATGGGAAATTCAAAGCGGGTTTGCGAAACGAATATGCAAGCTGTACCCGTATTACGTATCTTGCAAAATTAAAGCAACAAACTTTGAAAATTATTGTTGAGAAATTACTAATTCGTATTGCGCAACACAATAACATTATTCCATATATATAATTGGATGTCACTGATTGAACAAATATTTCTATCAATTGCTATAGTTTTGCTTTTGCAAGATACGTAATAACGCTGCCGCGCGCCGTTTCGTATTGAGCGCGGTATCAAAACGGCTCAAACGTTTTCCCGCGAATATGTTTTCCGAGCCACCAGCCGCGAGTATATTTGAATAAACTCATGTTATTAGAATTTTGTATATTTTCATTTCAACAGAATAAACAAGGCTTTGTGTACGAAATCTTGGCTTCATTGAAATGCTTTGCGCAGCATACAAAGCTATGCGCGCTTTTAAGAATTGTTGCACTTTGTTCATTAAATTGAAGTAATGGTATACTAAATACGGGAAAACATTTCGAATTATTATGTATAATGGAATACTTAATGGAATACTGAGAACTGTTCATTTACCTGCCTTTGTTCCTACTAAATAGCCCAAGTTTTAACAGCAGTTAGCCTCTGTATTTTTATAAAACGTTTTACGGAATTCGTTAGAAATTACGCAAAATTATTTACACTGAAAAGTGTATCCATTTTTGTCAATATTGACAATTTATTGATGTTGCTATACCATTTAGATTAGTGTTCGAAATTCTAAAATACATATCGCGTCAACAGAGTGAAAATTTAAAAAAGGTTGATGATATTAGGTATTACCCTACTTATTACTCATGTACCTAGTTAGTTGGATCAAAGAATCTATTTGAAGATATCATTGAGATCTTCATTCAATCATTTTCAAAGCTCTAATGATGGCTTATCACTATAATACATAGCTTTCATGCCACAAACTGCGCTTTCTTTCGTACATAAAATCCACATATAGCCTGCGACGAAGTTTAGTTACTAACGTGTCAAAGTATTGTCTCCATTCGCATTGTACACGAGACATTAATAATTAGTTACGTTGACTGTGCGCGATTCGTTCCAGAGAAAGTCCCTAACGCTATGAGGTCGAAAGATTCAGTATTGTCAATGTAATCTATTTAAAAGTCGTTTTAGTCTCAGGAAAGCCTTTTAAAAAGTAAAAGTATTCTCAGTTTTTTTTACTGGTGCGATTTTGTAAACTCTATGATATAAGCCATCTAGTTATCACAGTTACTAAGAAACGCACGTGATAAAAGAAGATACCGCAATTATACTAATTTAAATTAAATCCAATTAAGTTTTTAAACGGTTTCTTTGTGGCAAACTGAAAGACCTAGGTGGAGATGAAGTAAATGGGTAAATAGGGTCTAAAATGGCTTCGCAACGATCGCACATTTTAAATTTTCATTCGCTAGAGTGAGGTTCGTTGCAATATTTTATTTGTCGTCTAGAATATTTACTATCCTAGTGAAAATATGTCCGGCTCTAGTATACAGTCAACCCCACATTAATAACTACTCTATGCCTTCGGTAGAGCTTTATTGCAGAGTGGTAAGCTTGATATTTGTACGGCATTTTTACTGCTTATGTGTGGTAGGTTGTACTAAACAAAAGTTTTATTTGGAGAGTGATGCATCTGGGGGTTTTAACGTGGCCTCGTTTTAGTTTTATCATCTCACTGCATCCCGCGTGTGTCGTATGTTTTCATTGCCTCTTTGTCAAATAAGCATGTTATGAATATGTTTCGCGAAGTAGTTTTTGTTCAAGTTAAATATAACTGTGTTTGTGCGCTGTTCCGCAAAACAGTTCTTTGAGTTAATATTTATGTACAGAATTCTTAGCTCGTTTATTTGTAGTTTGTGGTTTTCATATGAGTAAAGGCGTATTCTTGCTTATTTGTTTACTACCGCATTAAAGTTTCTTTGGATTTTGTAAGTGGTAAAAAGGAAAATCGCAACTTTTTCCAGACAATTTACCCACTCGTGGAGACACAAATTGTGAAATCCAAACACTAGCACTACTTGATGTCAATTGACTGATAAGTCATGTGAACAACAAAACAAAGGAACAGTTTTGAAAAAAAAACATAACCTCAAAAAATCTATTTCAAATTTTGAGTTCAAAAAACTCGGCCTGAGATGCTAAAGATGTCTGAAACAATCAGACATCGCAATCAGTATCACTCATGTCTCATCTATTTCACAATTCTTACGTTACCACTTATCTTTATCAAACAAACATAACTTGCAAGTTTCAGACATCCATTGTTATATCACATTACTTAAGTCGTTACCAATTTATTTCGTCTGTGAATTACGAACGAATCTGGTCACGGTATCTTAGTTGCGAAGTGTTTAAAAATGGTGCATCATTTCACACGATATGACGGCTGGATTACGGCAACGATGGCACGCGATCTGCCAAATCATGGCTTAATTAATTGGATGATATTTTAGATTAATACTTTTTGTGTTGTAACCTTTTTTGTTTGTGAAATTAATTGTAGATTACTGTTGTTGAGCTTTATTCCTCGTATATTTCGAGTTTAATTATTGTTTACATTAAGTATTATTTTTAGTGACGAAATAAATGTCTTTTAAATTGTGTTTTATTTAGATCTTGTATAATTATTGATTAGGTTTAACCTATTTTTTAGGTTTAACCTACTAATTACTTGCTTCAAAAGATTCATAAGCCATTGTATTCGCTAGTAGCTTCAGTGGTTTAGGTTAAGTCCGGTGAAGCAGTCGAAGCCTGCCGTCAGGCTAACTGCAAAGATCTCTAACAAAAAAAAGTTTTTTATTTATTTTACAAGTTTTTTTTCTTGAGTATTTGGCATATCCATCTTGCGAACATACTTAAAAGTTCTATAGAAAGTGCGCAATTTAAACTAATAAATTGAGGATGAGTTTTTCCGAGAAAGACTGAGGGCAGAGTTAAAAAAGTCAACTTTACACAATTCTACACTACAACGAAAATAATAGCGATCTTTTAAAAACAATGGGCTCATCTCTGATTGTGAAAACACGTGTAATTGTGATTAGCATATAAACATAAAGATATGCGAGAAAAAGATGTGTCCGTTAAGATATATAATTATATGTAATAGCATGTAATAGCAGCTACTGTACATTTTATTGTTGGAATCATGTTTATTTTCGTAACCAGACGGCTGGGTCATTAATCTAGTTTGATATGAGTCGCTTCTTTATTGTATTATATTTCACCTTATTTTTTATTCTCACATTAATTATTATTTATTATACACGTGTGTATGTATCTTTTTGAAAATAAGGTTTTTAATGTTTCGAAATGATTTGTAAAACGTATTGTAAAGTTAGTTCGTTAATTAACTAACTAGTGAATTGGAACACACTGAATCTGTTGAATATAATTTTGATCAATTTTTTATTTCTAAATGATTTTGTGAACGAAAAAATCCTTTTAATTATCGTGAATACTTATTACACCGTACTATTAGACTGATTGTACCATGTTATGTTATTTGAAATACTGCTAAAATTAATGAATCGAGTCTAACAGGAAGATTAAAGTATACGAAAAAAACTAGATGTGCAACTCATAATACTGCACATGACGTAAAATGACATAAACCCAACGAGGTTGCATTTGAAACTATAGAGTGAGCCTATCGGAGTTTAAACCGTAAGCACTAGTGTGATCAAGTGATGTCGTGAATTATGTATGAAGAAGGAGCTTGCCGTTTTAAAAAATCTATCTAAAACACTAACATTATCCTAATAATGTCAAAACCATCGATATTTTCTTATATAAGTTTCTCGTTGCGCGAAAATTAACTTATATGAAAAACGAAATGTACTAGGATCAAACTAAAAACTGCTCTCGCTTGGCACAAGGGGAACCTAGCGATAGTAGCAGTCTATGCATATCATACGTAGATGCATAAACCCCTAACCTTGACACTAAGAAAACAAAAGCCGTAATAAATGACGTTTATAACACTAACACATTCACCGGCTATTCGATTGAGCCATATGTGATGAAAATTTTAATGAGATTGCGAGCGATGAATCTTAATGCCCCATTGTATACCGGCGTAAATTACTTTGCGAAATAAATATTTGTCTTTAAAATTCGGTGTTACAAAAGGCAAGTTAAATAATCGTACATAATTTTGTAATTTATTACCTCCTTATGAGATTTTTTAGTTGTTATAAGTTTTTAATAATATGTAATAGATTTTTGGTATGTTGTATGATAAGAAAGATAATAAAATGTTGTATTTAAGCCTTACCTCTCTAGTTTGAAGTTGAAAACAGTGATTTAATTTCTTATTGTTTGTAAACTATGAGAACAGTAAAAGGGTACCATGATGGCACATTTCTCGGAATTTAAATCTTATTACAATAGGAAACTACTGGCATCAAAACAAAAGATGTATTTTCTGCAATTTCATTTAATTAACAACATTTTCATTATTTAACATTATTTTTAAGTTAATTTTTGTTTCGTGGTGGCCTAGCAGTTCAATGAACGGATTTGTATGCACAACGTTGCAGATTCGAATCAAAGCCAGTACCATTGTGGCTTTTTCATAGTTATGTGTACTTTTTTATTTGTTCTAAGACACTACTGACAAAATTAAATGGTGAAGGAAAACATCGTGAGGAAGACTGGATTCCAAAAATTTGAGTCTGAAATCGCCAATCCGCAATTGACCAAGCGTAGTGATCAATGCTCGTTCCGTCTCTATATACGAAGAGGCCTTTGCCCAGCTGTGGGACGTATATAGGCCGGTTCATTTTTATTTATTTTTATTCTAGACTGATGGAGTTTGAATAATGTAAGTATATGCCGTTCGTAACTTTTTGTAGTCCAAAAATGTTTCAAAATACTAATGGCAAATCCCTTAAGGAAGGATATTGTTACTTGATATCATAACCTAAATTTTCTTCAGTGACCTTTTACATTATAAGATGGGAATGAACTTTCAAAGAAATTCAATACACACGCCAAGACGCCTGTGGCTACCCCCGTTTCCATGGAAACTGTGAGCCATTAATTTGGTACATTTCTCATTTTTCTTATTACACTTCATTTTTATTTTTTAACACATAACAACATTTCTTACATGCATTATAGGTACACAGAGCTTTCAAAGATAGGTATACTAAGGTTTTTCTATTTAATGGAATAGAAATTGTGTTTTTTACAAATCTAATAAAAATGAATTTCTAGTATATAAATAGACAATAATACAAAATGGTGTCTATTAAGAATAAAAAGAGGAGAAGTACATTAATTTTCTATTTAGGTTTTATGTTTTCTATTTGTTATAAGTATTTAGAATTCTCTTCTATTGTATTTAATCAAAACTTTACACGTGGATAGAGCGAGATACACTTAACCTTTGGGCTTTCTGTTAACATTAGTTTAAAGGGAAACCTTCTGTGTGTTAATTATAATGCGAATACCTAATTCCTTCGTCCATAATAGAACACACGACGCGACTTCATGGGATAAACCTCATGTCTCGCCTTTGTACATAGTTTAAGGAAATGCTTACCTACCCTGAAACGTATATAATAGATGTCTCTATTATAATTATAATTTCAGAATAACACTTTTATTTCCCGGGTTCGATCCTCGGACTAGTCAATGCAGAATAGTTTTATTTAAACAACACAGGAACTTTAGTTACTTTGGGTACAGAGGAATGTTTAAGTAATGTTGTCCACATATTTATTTAGTTAACAATGTGGAGAATAATGAAAAAATACCGACCTATACTTGAATTTAAAACATTGTTTGGTAATTTTTCACAATACGACGAGTTGTAACTGCAAATAAAACACATTTGTGCAAGTTTTTAAAATCATAATCCAATTCCTTTTGTTATTTCAAAGTACTGTCATCCGTGAGGTAGCGGATTTAATCTTGACACGGAACAAGTATTTGTTGAGTTATGAATATTATATCAAAGAGCCTCAACCAAGTTTGACGTAAAGCACGTGAAATGTGTTTGTACGTAGCTCTCTCGTAATGACTTTCAGAGGAATTTACGTTTAAAGTTACGTATATCTGTGCACAATAGCAGCATAGAAAACCCTATCGACGAATATCAGTTCGACGTATAAAAATTACGTATAAAAATCGAAAAAGAAAATAGAGGAAATGCGTAATATTTTAATTTAATTTAATTAAAAAATGTGAGTAAAATTGAAATAATACCCTTATTCGAAGTAGATTTGAAAGTAATACAAAAGTTTATACTATAACTTAAATTCAATGTTCATAAAGATAGTCGCTAGTTATTATTTAAGGGGATTTTCATGATTGTCCATTATTTAACCAAAATACATGGCATGTGACAATTACTCTGCCATCTTGACCTTTTAAAAGATTTAATATCGCTGAATCTTTCTTCTACACATACAGAATACATGTTTCATTAAACAGTCATACATCATAAATGTGACATTAACTTCGAAATTAAATAACTGGAATGAAATGAGCTTTTCGTGGATATTATGCTTTCGTAGTAATGAGTAGCATAAGTAGGTTGCATTAGCGAGTCGGGACAGAATGTTGGCCATTTTCCAGAAATGTAATGCTCATAATATTACCTTTTGGTAAGTACTTTTTGGACTGGCCGACATAACTGTGGTCTCGCCGTGTAGTTTTCAGATGTTGGAAATTGTTGAGCTAATATAAATATTTAAAATATGTGTGTATTAAGACGTCATTCATACAAAAATACTTTGAATGTTTTTTTTTTTGTAATTTGTTATAGTTACGGTAAATATCAGTTTGTTTTTATTTATCATGCAAAATAATATTACCAATAAATTGTCCATGTGGCATTTATTAATTTATTATTCAAAAGTCGAGATATTTTGTAGATTAATTGTACC
Source organism: Autographa gamma (assembly GCA_905146925.1). NCBI lineage: Eukaryota > Metazoa > Arthropoda > Insecta > Lepidoptera > Noctuidae > Autographa > Autographa gamma. The sequence continues at coordinate 9,583,954 of LR989858.1, forward strand.
AAGTTATTACAATCAGAGAATAAAAGTTCAAAATGTACAAACAGATAATTCGACCCCTATTCTTGGTTAGTTATTGGCAATACCCGGTATAGTTCAACCCTTTTCAAATTTATTTCGACCTCTTCTCTATACCTAGCATAGTTTCACATAAAACTGATAGAGCCTTTATGTACGATTCGCGGGTTGAATAGGATGAATTTGTGAGGCAATTTAGTAAGATTGCCGCATATTTCTGACGTTATGTGGGTTGAAACGTAGTACATTAAGCTGGTAATGTTGGTACTTGGGTTGGAGCTATCACATTTGTATCTTTTTGGGCAAGATGAGTTAGACACTTATTGCTGTTACTAGAGTTTCATTCCAAAAACAGCTGTGTTTTCTTTATTCGTATTACTTACATTTCTTTATTCGTGTGTTTATTATTTACACTCTTTTGAATCGTAGTGGACAATACAAAAAATCCTTTTTGAAAAGCTTTCTTCACTATTTATATGTATTATGTCATTATGATGAATATGCCTGAGCTTTTCAACGGTGTATCGCATGGGACATTAGACAATTTGCTGATTGTGCGTGAATTTAAAATCTACCAGAACAAGAGTTGGTCTGTTGTCGTTCCAAAAAATAATTAAATTTTTGGGTGCGCATAAAAGTGCATTTATAAAAAAAATGTGTAATTACAATGCTTACTGTTTTATTGTTATTTTATCTATGCGGTATTTCGAAATCGAATAAGGCAATAATCTATTCGGGCCTAATCGACATTGGATGAATAATTTGTATTACAAGCAGTATGTACTCATATGTCAGTTATAAATTATGATGATTATGTAATTAGTTTATAATGCATTCCATCAAACATCAATAGGGAATATTAGGACGTTTAACCACCTCCTGCCACTAAATAACGGAGGGTAGACAGCCCTAAATTGGTTAAGATTGTGTATACGTTTTTGTTTTGTTATTCTAATTTTACTCACATTTTAATTTAATTATTAATCATACTTCTATTGTAATTGCTTGCTAACCTATTATTGGCAAATGTGTAAGTCCAAGTCATGTAATTTCCTATATATGTATAATTTTGTGTAGACACAAGCTGACAGAGAGTCTTTTTAAATAAATAAATAACTAAAAAATATCTCTGTGAAGGGCTCGTACACATAACTGCCAATTCACAAAGCACGGCGAAATTCTGCGGGCTCGCGATCCATTTTCTACTTTATTTGCTAGAAGTTTCTGCGACGCAGCGTCGAATCGCATCGCAGTTTTGTGTGTAAGCCCTTATTCATAAACATGCAGATATTTAAACGTTTTATTATTCAGATTGAGAGCAATACTTGTATAATGACGACAGGTGTGCGCTACTCGCTTTACGATCCGTTATAATTCACTAACTATAGTAATACCACCAGTAATGTCTTTCTGAGAAACATTTTATGCGTTCGAAGAAATATGTGAAGGTTTCGTCTTAATGTTTTCCTTTTCATCTTTTTTCCTGATTGTTTGAACATAGCCCTGTCTCTGGTATTGATATGAGGACTCTAAGATTCTTATCTATGTAAGTAATTATTTAATTGAAAGAAAGGAACACCTGAATAATTAGTAATGGGCTCTGTAATATGACTTCACATCATATAGGGTCGGTTTTTCTATGATTAGATATTTTTTATTCGAGATATAAAAAATAAACTCATATATTCCTTTGATTGAACAATTAGGCTTCGGAAAACCGGCTCTTAAAGTTATAATTATAGGTATATGTGTTATAACCTACATAAAACTCAATCTATGGTGTTCCTACTGCATTACTCAAATAGTGGACCATAATGATTGCTGTTATAACATATTTATAAACCAACAGAAGGGATACATTACCATATGGACACGGACATCACAAAACAGAACAAATATGGAACCTTATGAATATTTAAATTGATACGAATATCTACAAACAAGGAATCCTGTAACTCATTTTGGAAAAACTGGACGATCCACAACCAGCTTTTTACGAAAGAAAGGCAAAAATATATTCGTTTTATTCTGTTGTAATCTTTCATTCAGTAAAGTACGAAAACTTTTTTTGTATTTATCCAGTGATCGATATTGGTTGGAGGTTATTGTATGAACGATTATTTTGTAATTTATAAGTATATTTCCTTTTGTTTTTAAGTTTTGAATACATATAAAGTGCTTGATATTTGCTTTTTTTTTTGTTATGAATATGGCACAGTGTTCTTTTTGTTTGTTGTGTTAATATCATGATAATATCATGTCTTATGTATAAGGTGCTGTTATTATAATAATTTTGTTCTCTGTATTTTAGCTATTTTTATTATTTTCCGTAACAACTGTATGAAAAGGCTAAGAGGACATAATGAAGAGCTCTTAGCTGTTAAAAGCACATAAATTATTTAATTACTTATGATATTACCCATATATTGAGTATCCATACTTAACGACTTAATGTCGATTTTTACGACAGAGAGAGTTAAATAACTTTATTATGAAAATAACACAGCAATAATTATATAGCTGTGGAAACCTATAGATTTAAAATTTAGTATTTCCGTAGAACGTCATATTATGGTGTCACTGGTATTGTAAGGGATAAGCAGACATGAACGTTAAAAGACCTGTTTTGTCTATATTTAATGTTAATTACCTTATTATTAAGTACTCTTCAGTATAGAAGAAAATTAGATAAGTTCCTTACTTATAACATAACATATCATCACGCCTGTATATATAATCGGCGCATATCCAAACTCCGACCTGCTACTGAGAATTTCATAGAAAAATCCAATAAGACCTTGGTCGACTCGGGAATCGAACCCAAGACCTCCAGCGTAGCAGTGGCGCTTAGCACCACAAGGTCAACGAGGCAGTCCTTACTTATACAATTGTGAAATAATATTAAGTTTTAAAATATTTAGATTATAGATAAATTACACCGCTGTCACTAACCGCTAGACTAACAGGCCCGCCAAAAACATAATCTTTTTGTTCCCGTATACATGCCGAAATATAGCAAAGACTAACATAAGCAGATGTCGATGCCACCATGCTTGTATCTCGGGAGAAAAACTGGTATGAATTTTAAAGTGACGTCGAATATTCAACGGATTTTCACACCAATCAGAAAGCCCTCAAAAAACCTGACGGCTTGCGAAATACGGTACTTGGCATTACTAAAGGGCATTAATAATTCATCGCATCAGTTTAGTATTCACACGATTATGATTTGGGAATTCCAACCTTAATACACTGAATTAACGGCTATTATGACGGCTATGTTGATTGTACAGTCGGTCACAAAAGTCAATGAAGAAATATTTTCAATGTATCAGACATTGTCAGTGATCTTTAGAACAGTCTTCAATAGTGACCTGGTAGTTGTTAACACAACAATGGAATTTTAGTTTGCTCATTATATTCATAGACGTTTGTTGCTGACTGTACTAATGTCACTTTAGATGGTAATGTAGGTAATCAGCGGCGCAATAGCTCATCCATGTGTTTGTATGCAATTAAATTATTGCAATAATTAGTGCGAATTGTACGGATTGTGGGGTTTATTAGATGTTGCGTACGAATATGTAATAAATGCGTAATGTACGCGTAAGATTAAGTATTTCGTGATTTATGTCTGGTTTCGGTCTTAATGTCTAAGTAGGTTTACTATCGTATAGTGAAGACTTGTTGCTATGTCCCTTTACTAGGAATTGAAACTATACTCTTGTCCATTTTTGCAAATAGTACCTACTTTTTAACTGAATAATACTTTTTGCTTATACCTTGCTGTATAAGCAAAAATCTTTAACAACCACACCATTTAAAACTTTTAGGTTCTCTACACGTTTTACCTTGATTTTTTTCTAATTACATTTCCTAACGGAATTTGTAACCACAGAAAGAACACGATAAGAACAAAGCTCACGATTAAAAGAAGATTTATTGTCTGCGACACACTTACGCAATAAAAAGGTGGCGCATCTTTTTTCTCACCACAAATCGGAGCAAACAGACTTTTATTTTCACAACTTTATAAATACGAGCTGAGTTCATTGACCTAATTTAATACGGTCAAACAGGTTAAGGGCGGATCTCACAAATGCATATAATCTCGATTAGTTAACGCTGATCTTGGTTCTACCAATTAAGTTAGTTCAACTTCAAAAGGATTTTTTTGGACTTCGACGTTTGAAAATTTTAAACTCGATCACAGGAAACTTTGGAACTTTTTAGTCTTACTGGTGTAATCGACCTTAAAAAGAAAGAAGAAAAGACTAATCGTATTGTTTATTTGTATTCAATTGTTTTTTTTTCAGACCCTTAAACGATTGAGGCGTGAATCGTTCGTGCCGTTCCGGTGGCAACCGCTAGATTTGATGCTCCATTTTACTGGCTTTATAAAAAGTTAGTGACCAATGAAACTCTGAGATTTGCTTTGAAGTTGGCGGGCAATTAACTAAGTAGTATAATGAGGAAGAGTAAATCATTATTTGTGACTTGATTTTTTGTAGGTATAATTATAAACGAACAATCGATAATATAAGATTTATGTTTATATTGAAATGAATGGCAATTGAGGAAATGCAATATAGAAAAAAAAATCTAATTGGAATTCAAATAGTAATAACTAACTTTTTTTAACTTTCCAAACGTTTGGTAGAATCTACTCGTGATCAGAGTGATGGTTTGTTCCTTGCACAGAGAATCGGCATAGCCATTCAACGTGGCAATGCTGCCAGCCTTCTGGGCACGTTTCCCGCCATTGACAAGGATGACGATGAGGTCTTTGACACCTGTTAGTTTTTATTTATGTAAGTTTTAACTTTAGTATAGTTAGAGTTTGTTCTTATATTAGATTTAATTGTGTTTTAATAAAATTGAATAGTAATTATCACAATAGTTAATATGTCAAGCTACATCACCAAGATTTGCGATTTAAATAACCTATAGTATGTACCTACATGTTAAGCCACGTATATAACACAAAACATTTTTCAAGAAGAATCAAATCTTCTAAATTCTTGCATGTATTTCGGTGCTATTCATTTGTAAGGCTTCAACGCTCTTAAATAAGCCTGTTTCAGCCATTATGTAGAAACCCCTGCTCTTGTGTATGGATCAAATATCTATTGTTATGGAAAACTGGTTTATAATACAATGTTGAATGGAAAATATGCTTTGAATAGGCCTTTCCCCATTGATTCGAGCTTTTATGGACTGGTAAGGACCTACTCTGGCCTAAAATATTTGAGTCTGTTAATAAAACAGTGAGTGTTCTTCTTTAGATAATTCTTTTTGGTTTATTTTGGGTAACAGTAATGTGTCATGCAAGATTTCATATACAAGGCTTATCTGACTCAAAGTTATTAATTTCAGACTGTCGTTGTTCACAGCTCGACACAGGTCTCTCTCAAAAGGTTCTTCTTTCCATTCTTGAACATCTTTCATCCTTCCGCTGCCATTGTCTCAAAGTAAATTTATTTTAAATAACTTTTATTACATTATTTTTGTACTACTAACAAATTGTTGTTAATAAAGAAAAATAAACATCATAAAAAATGCTGTCTGCTGTCAATCTCTAAAAAAGTAAAACAGAATGAACAATGGTATAAATTAAAATGTTTTTGTTTGAACATTTTTAAATTACCTAGTACTACAATATTCCTTTTGGTGAAGTTTTAAGATACAGTGCGCTTCAGTTTAGCGGTAGATTATTCATAATGTAATCTCTTCTCACGTTGGTTGACAGAAATGGAAGCTATTTCCCGCACATGTTGCCTTCAAATTAAAGTTTCTAAGTCGCTACCTGCAGGCGTAGTACGTGAAAATGAATGAATAGCATAGTATCTCATATAAGCTGAGCATTTCATGGTAAAAATAAAACTACCTAAATGTTTTTAACCTTCGACGCAAAAAGACGCGTTATAAGTTTGTTTTCGAGTCTGAGTTTTCATCTTTGCCTGTCTGACTGCCTGTATGTAGCGTTGTAGCACCTAAACGAGTAGATCGATTATGATACAGTAATTTTGTTTGAAAGCTGATGTAAGTAATCGAGATGGTTCTTAGCTATTTTGAAGTAATTGACCAGGTTTTCTAAATTTAATTTATAAAAAAAAAATTGAGAGAGATTCTTCTTGTATAGGATAGTCCAATAGTGTTCAAAGTGACCACCAAAGTTACAACTGCATTCAAAAACTTGCATCGAGTAAATGCGTATTTTTATAGTAGGTACGTATACTCACGAACATTGACTCCGCATAAACCAACACAACATCCGAAATGATCATACCAGACGCATAAAGGAAGACGTTTACTTCTAATATCCGCTGTTCTCCTAGCCTCACTCACCTAACTGTTAGCCCCGTAACTCATCGTTCACACTGCGGTTTTAGTTTCCGAACGTTCCAGTAAAAAGGCAAAACGACACCGGTATGCAAACCAGAGGTTTAGCGGAACTTAAATTATTCTGTCACTGGATAAAACTGATTTAGTTGCGATCGTTACTGGATGCTCTATTAAAATATGGGGTTTTCTCCGTAGTGAAGATATTTTTATTTGTTCTTTTCGAATTAAGTGTTTTTAATAACAGCTTTTTACCATCTAACTGAGGAAATTCTTACTATAGGTATAATTTAAGTAAGCGATCTGTAACAGTTCTAAGATTTGGCTTTTTAAATTGTGTTGAGGGATTCCTAAGTATCGTTTAAAGTAAGCAAGGTCTTAATGTTAGTATGTTAGCAATAGACCTAATGGTCTTATAACCTTCTGGTCTTAGTTAAGTAACTAATGATAATTCCGTCTCAGTCAGATGTAAGAACAACTCTTTTTTAAAACAGGCTTCTTTTATTTTTCTGTCCGGCTTATGAGCAGTTTAAAAATAGTGTAAACTGATAAAGATTGTTTACGATTTTTTAGGAAACAGTGGCAATTCCCCATAGAAGTTATTGTTATTGCTGGTGGCATTTAGCCAAAATCTATGTATGACTTAATGCTTAGATAGTTTACGTAGAACAAGTAGTAAGAACAATGATTTTCGGCTCAGTATCTTTTAGCGATTTATTATCCTTTAAATATAGCTTGCTTAGAATTATAACTGTCACTAAAAGTAACGATTTAACTTAGTAGCATGTGATAAATTCGTCCTAGTGAAAATTAACTGTTGCTGATCTTTTACCGTTCGGCGCCAGCGTTTTTATTCGAAATTAAATATAGGTATATCAAAGTTTAAATTAACATCTCAAACATATTTTTTAAACTAACTAAAATCACAGTCCAAGATTGTAACTTCACGCTTACCAACCAACAAAATTGCATAAAATATTTTTATAAACGTAACACATTCTCACATGAGATGCTGATGCCTGATGCCGGATGGCCCAGGGGAAATACGGCCGCGACAGCCCGTCTTACTTAAGTGGTTGCGGTACTCAATCTGTTCAGCTTAATAAATCGTACATGTGATGGATACCTTAGTTTGTTTATTTTTTCTCTTAGTAACCAACTTATAGTAACAGTATTTATATCAGATATAAGTCATAGGGGTGTAATCATAGATTCAAATTTAATTATAAATAAAAAAAAAATAGAACATAGGCAATATTGCGTACAAAAAAAAAGAAAACCAATGAACATCAAGAACTACTTTTTACGGATTTTTTCGCGGTTTATATTAAGATTTTAAGTCCCGACGTTTCGACACCTTTGCAAAAATCCGTAAAAAGTAGTTTTATTTCAATGTCTAACATTCGCGTAAACCTAAGAAACCAATATGAACATCAAGAATTTTCAGTTCATAGTCAGGTAAATAAGGGGATGTATTATTAGGATTTTACTAACGAGTAAGTAACTGGAGATCATGATTTTGTCACACGAATATTACCTACGAATATTAAAAGCTTGCATTACATTTACGGTACGTAGAACTTTCAGATTTTTAACCCGTGTTTATCAAGTAAATTTCGATTTTCATGCTCGTAAATAGTGGTGCGTGAAAATCAATGAAAATAAAGTTAAAATTGAAAACGTATCTGAACTTTCCATGCATAAAAAACCTGTAAATGAATTTACTGAGGCGGTAAGTGTTAATTTTTCCACATATTATTTTACTTAATTTATATTTTTATTTAATTTTTATTATTTTAATATTAAAAAGTAGGAGGTTCTCAATGCCACTGTGTTTTTTTTATGTTTGTCACCTCAAGAAATTCGACTGGGTTCTATGATTCTTTTAGTTGAAAGATGGACCCATTTTAAAATTTTAATTTTAGTTTTAAATATGTTTCTTAGTAAGTGAATTATGTATGCAATTCTTATGAGAAATAAAGTTGTTCTTAACCTTAATTTTAATTTGGTCCAGTTATGTCAGTAGGATCCACAAGAAAACCATTTAAGACTTATTTTGAGTCGGTTTTTTTTTGTAAGAATTTTACTGAATTCAACTAACTGCATAATAAACAAAGCTTTGTCTAAAATTCAGGATCTTACACAAAGTTAGCTGAGAAACGTCACAGTAAGTTCTTAAACATGGACAATTTATGATCCAAGGAAGGGACGTAACTTAGTTCCAAGTTAGAAATTGAGATAACTTATTTGGATTTAATATAAAAGTTTCTTTTTGATTTCAATGATCAAAGAAATGGAAAATTTGTCCTCTTTTTTTGGACTTGTGTACTGATACCTGCTAGCTAGTTTTAGTGGTATTTTTTTCTGATTGCTATTTTACTCGGGGACCTTCATAAAGTAAGATATACACGGAAAGTACATATTAACATAAGGTTTTATTACGAAAGACAAACGTTTTTTTGAATCTGCCTGAAATGAGTAAAAGTACCACTATGTATTACTATTAATTATTTTGAGTCATAATATTATATTGCGATAGTTCTAGCAAAATATGTATGTTCAGTTAATTGTAAAATTTACTGAACATAAAAATCTTAGATTGTCTCAGTTGTAGATGTCTATAAAAGTAGGTATCTAAAAGAGTTTGCGATTACTCCTACTATTTTGCAACTCTGAAACTATTTATGATTTAACTCTTTGCGGCCACGATCTTTGAACCCTATAGATTATTCAAGTACGTGACTTGGGCAGTATCAAGTATTGGCACACTGTAAAGTTAACTTAAAAGGAAAACTTACATAATTTGCTGTAGCTTTGCCTAAGAACATTCACTTTCTGTGCCCTAAGAAATGATAAAAGGAATATATTATTCAACTTTAAATGCTAAATGCGGAAGTATGAGCGGTTGTTATTTCAAGAAATAATAACATCGATTTGAATGAACTTAAGTTTGTGCCGTCCATTGTTATAAACTGTGGAAACTAGTTTAGATTTAAATTATTATTCCTAAAAAAGACTTAAAAAGGTTTTTGGTTTTCTAATTAAGTAAAGGACACTGAAACTTGAAATTGTTTTCAAACCTAAGATACCTGTTACTTTTACATACTACTAAAGTACTAAGAATATCTACCATACTATCTACTGCTATACTTTTAGCCAAAGTCGAACTACCACACAATTTAGTTTAACTAAAAATATATGAACAGACACAGTATTAGCTTGTCCACAGCTAACCCTTTTTGATAGACATCGCGAGACCACAGTCACTACCCAAGCGCATTAAAATCCTCTCGAATTTGGTAAATACCGAATGGAAATGGAATAGGGAACGTCGATAATGCAATGGCGTTCAGAATTGCGGTTAACACAGATTGACGTAAATCCATAGTAATATAACACAGGTGTAACCATAGCTTAAGAACTATAAATTGTAGATTTCAATTAGCATTCAAGCAAGACCTAGTTAATATGGAGAGTATTGGAGCCTAATTAATCAGATATACTTGTGTATTGAATATCGAAATGTTTCTAGTATATAGGTTTGAAAATTACTATTTTATTAGTGTATGTAATGGAGCCGAATTCTGACTGAATGGTGGACTAAAAAAGGGCGTAGGAATCTGGGACGACTGAGAGTACGTTGGGTTGACGACATAGCTAAGGTAATGAGAACCACTTGGATGAGGGACGCGCAAGACAGATAATAAGGGCAGAAAAAAGGGAGGAATCACCCAGCAGTGGGTGATTCCGAGCTGATATGATGATGATGAGTGCACTGAAAATAAGCTTTTGAATGATTAAAGGCCGATTAAAATCAATCTACCCAATGGTCACTCTATACTCCTTTCCAAATTGTAGAGGAATTCTTAATGGGATTTCAATTGGCCAAGGAACACGTGCTGGCTTTATAAATATGGTAACGTAGAAAAATACACCATTGAAAAAAACATTTGAACGTTGCATTTTATCACTTGTATTGAGCCATATAGCTTTATTTTTCATAAGAATATCCAGATGTTGGCTGGGAATAAATATATTACGTCATTCAGGCTTAGCTGGTGCATTATCCTCCTCGAATATTTACACGTCGTGCCAAATTACCCGGAAACGTTGTGATGTGGTCAGGAAATTGGCATACATATGTTATAATTACGTGTGCTAATCCTCTAGGACATGAAAACCCTGATATGTAGAGAAGGGAAATATACTTGTAAGCTTCTATGTAACCCTTAGGCCAAATATGTGATGAGGTACGGATAATACCGGCCTAACATTAAAAAGTTTAGTTTAAAAATTAATTCGTTGTCAACATGACGGAAAATAGCAGGTCCTCTTCTTTAAAACTACTTTGGTCGTAGGGAAATTAATCCCTGTATTGATTCTTAGCTTGACCTTTTTGGTCGAGACATATTAAAATTGTGTGACACAAATTGAAATTTATATCTCAATCAATATTTTTTTCCCTTTAGGTTTAAGCAAATGTACCTTTAATCTCCGTAGCTCTTTTAGATCATTTGTTTTAAGAACATTAATTGGTGTCAAAAGTCGCGATGATCACCTGAGGCACGCTACAAGTGAATACATTCACGAAAAAGGCTGAAATTAAATTCCAAATCATACCTTCTTATTTTAACGAAGAGACGTTAATCTGAGCGTCAACATACGGAACAACATGATCCGATTGACGCGTATTGTAATCTTATTCTCGTTACTTCGCCAACTTATATACGATATCAAAGAAGGACAGAGTTACAAAGTCTTGAATATATTGTTTGATTCTTTTTTCTATCATGTGTTGTTTATTTAGTTTAATTTTATACATTAAAATATTAATAATAAATGTTTAATAATCCAAAAATACGCAAGTTATACATTTTTAAGAACATGGCAAGAAGCCCAGAGCGAAAAGATCCTGACTTCTAAACTAGGATTAACCTGTTTCTTAGAAGTCAGTGTGCCTTCGACATTACATTAATTTATACATACAGTAAAGTATAAAAGACAGTGTATAACAGACAATACAAGTGGTTTGAAGCATGATGAGCATGAGTGTACAACACGTATTTATAATTATAGGAAATAAGTAATACAATTGTCCTTTTATTACATTTTTCCGTATTTCATGTATAATAATATATATATAATATCTTTATTCGCACCCTTTCATCAAATAATAATATAATCAAGACCGAAGCTTTTGATTTAAATCTATAGCGCCAAGTTAAAAAGCATCGTTCTTGCATAAGACGTTCCTTGTTAAGTTATAGGAAAAGGTCAATTCTGAAGGAAGCAGAGAAAATTATATTGTTTTTCTGATTTGAAAACTGATAGAAAACAATTTTCGCTTGGAGCAGCTTGATTTGTTTTCTCGCCTTGATAAAATCACCTGACAACAGTAAGTAGGACTATAAAGATTTGGGACGTACGAAGGTATTTTCCTTTGGGGAATTTCATGCATCCTTTTCGTAAACATAATAATATCGAGGAGCGCAGAATCTCATAAAATTTGGACGAAGTGGAAATTGTGAATCAGCACAATCTGTTTGAAAGGTATGTTTTTGCAAAAGTTTGTTTTACTTATATTTATTTGGTGCCAGCAAAGAGTATATGAGTACAATCAAGATGACCTTAACGCTTAATGTAGTAGGCATTGCTATATAATATTGTATCTTCTTGTAAAGTTTGCTTTTTATGTGACATCCATTCTAAATATTAAAGTAATTTATTTTGAGTTCTTCGAAAAAGGTAATTTGCCTAGATTAAGAGGTATTTTGATTAAGCTGCACACATTTAAATAAGGTTAATGTTTTCCCTTCAAGTCGACATTAGATGATTAAAATATATATTACTGAACCCTTTACTTCCCAGACACGTAGCAACCATAACAAATAGGATATTTTATAAGCTAACATTAAAGTCAAAGCCTTAACTCTTGATCCGACTTAAAGAAAACGACTGTGTGAACAGTGGTTCCGTGTAAGCCTGAATAATCCGACCTCCAACGGCATAACATATATATCATCATCTTATCTTTCACAGAAAGTCAAGGAATATTCATGCTGGGAATACCAAGAAATTACGCCATTTTCTTTTCTGAAATTTTAGATTTTGACTTTGTATATCATTCTTAATCATTCTGGTACATTTCAACTACTTAAATCTAATATAACATACAAACACTTATAACTAAACTCAATTAAAAGTTATATAAATAAATAATAATAACACGCGTCAAAAAAATCATCGTCTTCCTTGTCCTATGATTCTTAGTACTAACTGTGAATTTCGGGTGTACTTTTTTATAGATTGTGTGTCAAAGTTCTGTTCTAAAAATGGAAATATCGTGGCCTTTAATTAATTTACTGCTTTATCAAATGTGGGTGTGAAATCGTTAACTCCTGAAAATCTATTAATTGAAATGTTTAGGGTGAAATACTTTTTGACACCCACGTACTATGTTTAGCTACTGCTTTGAATGAAAAGCTTAGTCAAAGCTTTTTTTATTTAGTGCATGTTTTATTACAAGAAATAAATAGACTTTTAGATAAATTAATAAATAAGTAACTACATGTCGAAAGATGTCCCGAGAGGTAAGATACCTCTCGGTACAAATTCCAAAAATATAAGATGTTTAAATATAAGAGAGCGAGCAAGTAAACAATAGCTTAGAATATAAGTTACAATAAACATTCCTGCAATATTATAGAAACAAAATATTACGTAGAACCTACTCTGTAGATAAATAAAACAGTCGTAATGATACACCTATAAAAGTTGAAGCTACTTGAAAACATTTTCTTCTACAACTTTACCGTATTTTTGTTTCATTGTCTGTTTTTTAGAGTTCTGTGTAAGATGTGGGCAGAAAACCTTTGGAGGTTAATACGAGAAGTCACAACTTGTGGTTTTATTACTGTTTTTCTTAGTATTGGGTTTCTTCCTAAATTCAATGGGAGAGGTTATTCACAAGATGAAAACTAAACTTATTTACGCAACAAGATTAGAAAATGAACTTTTAAGATGTTGGTACCTTACATAATGCCGTAATAAAAAATACAATTTAACTATACTATTTAACTTCAATCCCGTAATTTGTTTAGGCCTTAAAAATAAGTAACTGCTTCGTTGGCCTAGTGGTGCTAAGTGCGACTGCTACGCTAGAGGTCTTGGGTTCGATTCCCAGGTCGACCAAGGTGTTATTGGGTTTTTCTATGAAATTCTCAGTAGCAGGTCGGAGTTTGGATTTGTGCCCGGTTAGTGGCAATAGGCTCGCCCCCTATTACATGGGACCTAAACATATCGGCGATCTGTGGGTGTACATTGGTACACCTCTGCCTAACCCTTCGGGGATACAGGCGTGATGATATGTTATGTTATGTTAAAAATAAGTCTTCTGAGAATTTAAAATCTATATCGTCTTCGAAAACAATATTAGATTTTAGACACTTTACAGATTGTAAAAGGCTGTGCAGAACCCATCCGTACTTTTGCAGCTCATACTTGACAGTTTTTTTACTTTAATGAGTAGTTCGCATAGAACGATGCTCATTTACCTGTAGCACTTACAGTTGCCATTGTACGAGAGAAATGGTGAATTATTTATTTTTTACAACTTACAACTTCAATTGTAGCCTGCTGGTTTATTTGTCTAGTTTTATTTCAGACTTTGTGAGACTATGTTCGCTTTGAGCGCAAAAGTTTTTAATCAGATTATAAGGCTTGAGATGTTATGTTAGAGTACAAGAAAAAAAGGTATTGCTTGGTTTCAAATTGAAGAAGAATTATGTAATTAGGATATGAATGAAAAATAATAATAATAATAAATATTCCGGGACATCTCACACACGGTTATCTGATTGCAAGCTAAGCATGGCTTGTGTTATGGTAACCAGACAACTGATTAACATACTTATACTATGTTCATAAATACATACACATTACAGATAAATTACACTCAAAATCTGTGAAGTATGTTAAGTTATAGGGCAGAACGGAAAGAAAAAATAATTTTGAGTTGCAACTAAATAAATTTGGATAAGCATAGAACGAAGAAAATCTAATTAGCATTATACTCTACTGTAAATTCAAATCGATGCACTTTCTTTATTGGTAAGACTTCTAATCAATGCAGAACAAACAACGAGGGTTTGTGTTTTTAATCCCTTATGTTATTTTCCTTCAGGTTTACAGTGATTTATGCCCTACGTGGTATTAAGGTACTTCGTTTTATTCGTCAGTTGTTTTACGTAACTTCAAAAGAGTTTTCAATAGAAATGAAGGTATTGTGAATATAAGAATACCTATTATCAATTGTACATTCTTTCTTTGATCTGAATTAGATCATTAGCGTAAGACAGTTGTAATCTTATTGTTACATAATTCAAGGGTAATTGAATGTCACGTAATTACTAGGAGAAAATAAAGGACATTGGAGATTTCTATGATGGAACTCATTGCGGGTGGCAGGCGTGTCAGATTTCCCTGGAGTGTGTGCCTGTGGCCTGGTTTACTTATTTTTATACTTTGATCATTTGAGAAAGATGCTAGCTGCAGTTTAATTCTTGTGAAACGATGTATGGGAAATGGATACTACATTAAAATTAAGACAGATTTTAGACAGTAATTTAATACTGGTAAAATTTTCATGTAATTAACTATACTGATTTAATATTTCATTAAATATTACCAATTAGTTATATATATTTAACAGGATCATTCAAAAACATGCTTAAGATATTGAGAACTTAAGGCGCTCAAAGTTAGTTCAATACTCATTTTAATTAATTCGAAGAATTTCTTATTAAAATAATGAAACAATTAGATTGCTGGCAAACGCAAGCTTGGAAAATTATATTTAACAGTAATGTCAAAACAGCTTGATCATTATTAAAACAATACAAACTAAATTCAACTATCGTAAATCAAGTAAATTTTATTACAAAATCGGTGAAGCTCATTAGACTAAAAAGGGCAAAGTTTAATCACTTCGGAATAAATGGCGGAGAGTTGAAGCAACGGAATGTAGCTGCCCTAAAGGCATTGTTCTTTTACAAATCGGGGCCTAATCAAGTCACGGTAGTTGTTAATAGATCAGTGAAATACTGGAGCAAGCCGGAGCGTGGGCGACCTCTCTAATTTCCATATATTTCAAAGAAACGTGACGCGCATAACGACGCTAGTTAAGGTTTTTCAAGACACTTCGTAAGTCTTTTGTTGAAGTTGAGATTGTTGAGAGAATTGTTCAATTGTAGACGATTTACATATTGATTCGTAGTTTACAATTTTATTGTTTGATTGTCAAACACGTAGGCAAGTCAATGTTTAAAAAGGATCTCAATGCAAGAAAGTGTGTTTCATAAATTAAGGTCCTCTCTGCAATTGAAATTCAACATAAATGTTTTAAAAAGACATCACATTAAAAAGTCTAATTATAAAGGCCACATGAAAAAGATCGACTAGCCAGGTTTTCGTTTAAGGTACAGTTTCACGGAGTCGGTTCGCCAGCAATTAACTGCGTCTGAGGTGGCTGTTTTAAATTTTAGATGAAGGACAAAATTATGTGGTTTTTACTAGTATATACTTTTTAAAATTCTCGTGGGAACCTTTCGTTGTCATGATTACGAAGGTCGGTTTTGTTGTTTCGTGAAGATTAAACGGACAAGCTTCGTACCTGTACCATGAACTCTATAAGCAATGGATACTGTTGGCATTGTGGAAGCGAGATGCCATTATACTGGCTATAGCGGCGTCTTGCTTACATGACGGCAAGAGTCCTGCTTTTAGAGTTCATGGTAAGGTCTTTCTTGGTAATAACGGAGTGATGACTTTGTTTACGTCTAAAAACAGCTATAGCTAAATCTTTGGAAAAGTTATTCTGCATATATGACGCATTGTTTGTTTTAGTAGTTTTAAACAGAATAACCTTCGTATTTTTATAAATTTTACCTCAATTTTGTGTTTGGTTGATACAAAAAAATAACTACCATGTAAAGATGCTAGATGATAAAAGTTTCAATAAGAATTTAAGTTCAATTTACTATTTTATTTTACAAATACAATTTCAGTTTAACTTTTCAAGCAATAGAAGCAAAATAAATTACTATATATAAATATAATAAACATACTTACTAAATGCGTTGCCGTTCGTAACCAGTCTAAGGAATTAAGATATAAATCGCATCTCCAATAAGTTAGTTACGGAGGGCCTGTAATTCTAATTTCAATAACAAACTGACAATGTTTTATGCAAACAGAGTAACTTTCCCTTTGTCTATTATTCAATCATCCTCAAAGTGACCCTTGAGACTTTGGATTTGATTGCGTAAAAACTGGATTGGGACGTCCGTGGAATATGTAGTTTATTTTCGGGTGTTTTATTACTGTGGAAGGCTGATTCTTGAAGGATATTATTTGCAGATGACATTTCACTCATCATAAGTAAAGGAAAACAAGATATATTATATGAAAATAAAATAAATTTCGCGGTAGAATCTGTGCTTCTATGGCTTGAAGTAAATAACTTATGTGTAAATTTAACAAAAACGAAATATATAAAATTTTCTAACAACAAAATGATTAGTGAAGAACTTAAATTTGTTGGACGAGATAGTGAATTAGGAGAAGTTAATTCTACAAAGTTTTTGGGAATTATACTTGACAAAACTGTAACTGGAAAGAACATATTAGTAATTTATGTAATAAATTAAACAGATTCGCTTTTGCATTAAGAAACCTTAGAAAACAGTAGGAGTAAATGCCGCCCTTTTGGCTTACCATACCAGAGCGTTTATTGTGCAAAAAAAAATGCGTCAGATCAATCTTTGGAATAGAACCTCTAGACTCATGTAAACCATGGTTCAAACAACATGAGTTGCTAACATTAGTAGACATTTACATCCTGGAAAAAGGAGTTCTAGTAAAAAAAAATCTAAACTTATTTTTAAAAACGAATGTTAATAAAATTAAAAAAACTATCAAGAGATCCTACAAAATTAGATGTTCCAACTTGCAGTCCAACTTTTTGCCAAAGAAGTAGTAGCATTTTGGTAGTAAAGATTTTTAATTCAATACCCAAAAACATTAGAGAGCTACCAACTAAATACTTTCAAAAAGAATTAAAAAAATGGCTTAATGAAAATTGTTTCTATACCATAAATGATTTTTTGAATTATAAAATAAGTAAAAAGTTAGAATTTAATTGATATACAATTAAATATAATTGTTTAAGATTTATTTTTTATTTATTAACTTAATATAATATAATAAAAAAGGCTAAATTTTACTAAAATTTAAGTAGTCCTAACTAAATTGAAGTGTATGTTTTTTGTTTTGTAACGTTGATATAATTTTAATTGTTTTGTAACTTAACTAATAATAATGTTGTTATAAATTTGCATGCCGAACAAAGTAGGCGAAATATGAAGAACTATATTAATTTGTAAGATCTGTAAACACCATATTTCAAGCAAATAAATAAATTCTATAAATAAATAAATTCTATTCTATATTCCAAATTCTATAAAATGCATAGGTATACATATAAAATGCAAATTCATAATTTTGCTAGACATGATGTTACTAAAAGGGTACAATTATACACAAGGGGTTTATACACAAGATTCGAGTACATCTGGCAAAGAGTCAGTTTTCAAAATTTTAGAACAAAATTATATTATTGAAAATATTTTAAGTTTAATTTCTGAAATAAAAAAACAACAAAGTTCATAAAATAATTAGATCGGAAAGAGTTTAAGTAAATTTTATTCAAATAAAAGGCTAAAAAATATTTCAGGTTGAGTTTACGCAATCATATAGTTGACGACCGCATCATTAAAACCGTCTTTGAAAATACCGCGAAACCAGTGTTATTCATAGGATGTGACTAAAATTAAAACTTCTTTTATTTATTTTTCTAGAGTCACCTATGCAGTTAACATATACATTTAAAAGACTTGTGTGGGGTTGTAAGGTAACGTACAATTGAATACCACCAAAAGATTCAAATAACTAATATTTGAATTTAATAGTCTATTCATAATATTATTCGGCAGTCATTTATGACATAAACAAACAATAGGACACGAAACAATAAAAGAAAATCGAATCGGACGAGAATAAACAAAGCTTTAACTATGAATCGAAAAACAATATGTTTTGTATGTAGTAATCTATCGCCGTAGACAGTGAAGAAAAGAGAGTGTATTATAAGATTAAATTCGAGGCTTCTAATGAAGAAATAATATCGTATAGGCCACCAGCAATTTAAAGCCCTAAAGGGTAAATAAAAGTAAAATAAACTTACCTCAAAAATGTTTCAGTCATGGTAATTAAAAATCCATATACTCACTAATCCTCTCATTCATCATTCAGGATGTTATAATCTATGTAGCTCCGACCTTTTATTCATAACGCCGCCGCTTATATTAAACTTACAAATGATCATACACAGTTCTTATACACGTTATTTGTATAAACTTCATAAATAAATGTCACAGTTTGTTGCTTCGAAACAAAACACAATCCAATAAAAAATTAAAACATATTTTTTTAAATATTATGATTCATTTATCTTCCCATTCATTAATCAGGATTTAATTTATAATGCTCCCGATTAATATGTCCGCTTACATTAAAGAGTTTACTATACAATTGTGTATACTAAAATAATTAATAGAAATATAAAATATCATGTCTGAATTGGGAACCTAAAAACAAAACGCTCTACAAACAAATAAAAAATACATTAAAAGTTTAAAAACAGTCGTAAAGGATATAAATCCGCCCATTCATTAATCAGGATGTTATAATTCACGCAGTACGAACCTCTTTTGATTTATAATGCCCCCGAGTGATATGTCCGCTTACATAAAAGTCTCTACAAGTGCATATACAGTCTGCCCATACAAATGTGGCTACTTGCCATGTATTTAGGCTGACCCATTAGGAGAAATTTACTTTCGTCGGACAACAATAGCCTGCTCCGAAGAAATTAGGTCGAAATGGATCCCGCTGTCATGGTGGTAATTATTTGCTCGGAAATGTTATATAAGGAATATGATGATGTTAATGTTGCTTCATGAATTTAGATAAATGTAGTGTAGATTGATCGTATTTTTGCGGTACGTGTGTATACGAAATGGAAAAAAATATATATTCGTCATAGTTGATACAAAAATTACGATTCCTAGAGGAAAAGATCAACTGTCAATCTATTGTATAGCATGTATATTATTTTACACAGTAAATTTCGTTCTTTTCTATCTATTTAGGCTCCTTGAATGTCGGCTAGACGGCAATTAAAAATATATTCTTCTTTTCCTCAAGTCTTCGAATTCACCTGCCTTAAACAAAAAGCAATTATAAGTTAAACAAAGTTTTATTTAACGTGGACCCAAATCGTAATTGGGACTTGAAAACTATTAAATACATAATCAAAAGATCAAAGTAAAGAAATATAATCTTAAGTTATAAAGTGAATTGTTTACTACTAATGAGTATTTTACATGTCT
The DNA here is from genome assembly GCA_905146925.1 of Autographa gamma. NCBI lineage: Eukaryota > Metazoa > Arthropoda > Insecta > Lepidoptera > Noctuidae > Autographa > Autographa gamma. The sequence continues at coordinate 9,603,819 of LR989858.1, forward strand.
GGACCGTTGTAACAGGATCGGTGTTAAAGATCAAGAGCGGATCACGCAACTAACAGTTAAGAATGTAATGAAATTAATGTAACACTAAACTCCCGTTTCAATTGCAACTAAATCGCATATTTGGGCAACAATCTATTTTCGTCAGCCTCCAAACTCATTACGTGCGACATTACGCGGTCACTGACGTTTCTCTGAATGAACAAGTACATTTTTGCGGTACGCAAGGTGTTCTGAACTTGTGTATAAGAGAGATTGCACGGCTAACCTCGAGTTGAGTCTGGATTGTCTAGGAGCTAACACAGATACGCCACCGTGATAAATCGGTCTCTGTCTCGAGGGAGCCGAGAGAATAACCGAAAGTAGAGTGATAGCCGGAGGGGGCACTGGCGCAGCCTGCCGCCTCTCTCGCAGTGTGTTGCCGCCTTTACGAGCCGAAGCCCGCGCGCGCGACCGACGTTGCTCCCGCCGAACGGAACGCGTGACATTCGACGCTTCCAATTTTAAAATATTGAAGGATAAAAAATAAATTAAAACGGGAATTTATATTCGTGATTTATGTTACAAAGTTAAAATGCTCTAATTATATTGTAGCATACAAGTTTTCTGCGAGCGATCGAGAATAATCGGTAAGTTTGAAAACAAATCCTTTTTTCTATTTTTTGAAAATATTTATTAGTTACTCAGTAAAGAATTTTGTATAGGTTATTTATAGAAGAAAAACTATCAATATACTTAATTTTTGCTACGTAAATAGCTCACTTCTTGAAACGACAAAATTTCGTAAAGGAAAATAAACATACGTACATACAATAAATTACTAAAAAAAAACCTATTTTTATTCGTATGTTTTAAGGCGTCAAACTTTTTAATTATGTGAACAGAACCAAGGGAATGCATGTTCGCTTTTTTCGCAAGCTTTTTACGTCAAGCTTTAAAAAAGTTTGTTATGGATGCGTTCCGTCAAGGACTTTTTTATCTGTTAAGTAAAGTTGATATAATATTATAGTCGTCTTTTTATGTATTCGAGCTGTAGTACGTAGCTAAGTATAATGTAATTCCAACGAACGTGCTTATTAAGTGCACACACGTAGGATAAGGATAAAAACTTTAAAGTTCATATAAGGTTAGCTTCCCTTGTTTTATCGAGAAAGTTTTATTATCGAGTCCGGATTGTTATGGATGAAGCGTTGCGGCTGTAATAACTGGTAATAGAGAAACGACTTTGTAATTAAGACTTCTATTTAATTAAGACCTAACTCGGTCTTATTCTTAGAGTGAGAAACATAAAATAATTGACTGCCCTGTTAAAATATTTTACACTTTTTATTAGAGAATGTACCGTTTAAATTTAATAATAGACTAATATATTAATTACCGTTTTCGCATGCTGCCAATGATATAAAGATAAAATCAATAACGGTTTTTTTATAATGACATTAATGGTTTTAAATTACGAATCGAAATGTTTTAATCTATCGTACTGCTTTTTATTGCGCGTCATAACTATTTGAGTGAAAACTTTTAATACACGTATAAGGCATTAACCTCTTTGTAGACACAGACTGCATATATAAGGCTGTGTGGCTCGTGCCTTTGCCTACCTCAATGCGATTTTAAACAACAAAAATAATCTTCAATTTATAAAAGAGTATTTTGCAGAAAATGACTTAATAAAAATAAAACTAAAACATGTTTCTTGTTATTACATGCTAGTTAAACTTCCAAAGGCTCGTATGCAAATATAACAATTTCATAACCTGTTACTGAGGTCGTGAACTTCAAGCTCTGTTAGAATTGAACTTTGGTCTCATAGTTTTTTTAAAGAGCTATTTACTTCGCAAAAGGAGTTAAGGTTTTCTTGGTAAAAGTCTATTTAAGTCTCCTGAGGGCTGTGTTGTGTTTAGATGAAGTTTTTAAGGGTTATTCAAAACTTAAGTCGAGTAGATTGTTTTGGGTATTTTTTTGCGGTTTTATTATGGCCGGTATTTTTTATGTAAGTTCTTTGTTTTAAGTTTAATGAAAGCGTTTAACACATTTTTGATGCATGAGATATTGTGCCTAAAATGAAGAAGTGGAAATAGGAAAAGTATTTTGCAAAATTACCTTATTACACTTTCTTTGACAATAATTTATTCTGTACTCATCCTTATAATTATCCTTCTGCACATATTACAAAGTTCGATAACAGCATATCTCTGCACTGTGTCCACATTTTAAAAGCACACGTTGTTTGTTCGGCTACATTAGCACTGTGTAAGGGCCGACGGGGGCTTGTCAATTTCTCGCACTGACGTCCATTACGGAGTCACGAAGGTGGAAATCGTGACCAAAGAGGCTTTATTACTCTTTTTTTGTCACTAACTCGCATTTACGACCTGTATATAACCCAGTTTATTTAAAAAAAAATGTCTACTTTTTGTATTTTACCGGAGTATGTTCTAATTTTGAAAGATTTTGTTTTTTATTCGTTATTATGATGTCTTTTTGTTATGTGTGAAGTATATTATATTAGCAGTAGCTAATATAATATACGTTCGTATTTAGATGCTTGGAAAAAAACATGTATTTTGATAATTTAAGCTGCTCAATTGCAGAGCAAAGGTTTTGTCGCCATCAATAAGGAATAATGACAGTTAAATGCTGACTTAATAAGAGGCTTATTTTCTTCCGTGTCATATTATAACAATCCCTGAATAAATGTTATATCGCGTCAAGTGGCTCACATAACTCAGAATTTAGGACAATTTATAGGCATAACTCCTACCTAGCTGACGCAGCAAGAATTTCTCCATTTCTAATACTATAAAAGGATTAACAAACAAGTTTTTTAAAACTTTGATACTGGCCATAATTTATTTCACAGACATCTGATTATCTGATAAAAAAACCGTGACCACGTATTTAAAATTTAATTTAGAACTGTTGCATAGTAGCCAGGATGTGTGACGTCACGATTCTAGTAGATTCTTGATTCCCAAGCTTTAAAATCCTTGTATAGAAGTTTGTTCTCGGTTAGCTCTCAACAAAATCTCACAGTTTAAACGTGTCTCGCCAAACTCATGTTTAAAGTAACTTGCGTTTTACCGTCTTTTGTTTGTTTCGTAGTTTATTGTAAAAGAGAACAGGATTGTTTTCGATGTATGCGGTGTTCGTTTTTGAAGTTGTTTTACTGGGAGTATAGACAGTGTTACATGTAAACAGTTGTTTTGTTAAGAGTTAACGAGGGGTCATAGCTGTATTCGAGTTTGTTTGATGATTTTTAGAACTTGACAAAATTGTTGAGTTAGAAAAACTGTTAGATTCAGATTTTTTTATTGAATTTTTTGTTAAAGGCAAAACATCTATCCGGTAAAAAGCATTCATACAATACCTAAGTGGTATCTAATTGAAAATAAAAATGTCAAATTTCTATCACTTGTAAACCTCGATTTCACAAGACATACCTAACCTTCAATCCTGTTTAAACAATAGTAAATGCTTAGGGTTATAAACCCTATTTATACCATCCTCGTAAAACCTGCACTTCACCTGAACGCGTACAGTTCACCACTTGTCATTGGTAACAGTGTCAAGCAAATCTCAACCTTATTACCTTAACATAAAGGTAATGATAAAGTTATTTTGATGTGTGCTGATGTTTCGACTGTACCATTTACGACGGAAAGTGAGAGATGCACTGGCTTTCAGCACGAGAGTGCAGTGCTCAAAAACGAAAGGATACCTACGTTTTATGGGTCAGTAAAGCGTGTTATTTTATAGGAAATGGCTTTTCGAGTGGGTAGGAAACGTGAGATAAATATTATTTGAAATGGGCGTGTGTGGCGTGTGAGGCTATGTGGTAGCTTAGACTTTATTATCTTATCGGGTCTGCAGAAGTATGAAAATGCAAGGAAGCTTTCGTGAATAAATGAGAAAATAAAATTAATGATAGGTAAGGTAAGTAGTTATAGGTACATTACCTTTTTAGGATTAGGATATAATACAACGTTTTAAAATAATAAGTAAGCTTAACTTCTTCTTTACTTTTTACCCCGCATGGAATATTACAATTACAATATTTTGAGGTCTAAAAGTAGCACTGTATTCTCTTGAAACAATTAAAAAAAAAACGTCCAAAAAGTTTTAGCTTTAATGAAGCCATGTGGTCTATCTAATGTTATGTATAACAAGATTTTAAGAATAGATATTTAAAAAACAAATAACACCAAGAAATCAATGTGTTTAAAACATTCTAGAACCAAGCAACAGTTAACTCACAAGTTTGTATGCAAGTTGCAAGTTAACCTTAACACTGAGATTACCGCATTGAGGTAGGTTATGGTTGCTTAAGGCGTGTATTACAGGACTATAATATTAAGGAGAATACGTTTATGTTAGTTTAGGTATTTAATGTGGATATGATACGTTGAAAATGTAAAATTAATATAAGTATGTGGTAAATATGTGTAAAATGCGCACAAGATCTAGAATTCTACAGAGTGGTTTAAAAAATGATTGCTCTTATATAAATAAAGAATACCATGATAAATTAATAAGAAGACTATTTGGTTTCCTTCTAGTAACACTTAGGAATTTTAACGTAAAAAAAGGTTATGAAGAATATTTTTCTCCGGTAAATTTCTTCGACGGTCCTTCGTCCGTTAAAATAGTGATGTAAGTTATAGCTGCAATGCAGGTTACAGAAAAATTAGGTCACAACTCTAGCAGCCCGCGGACTTTCGTACATTTGACAGGTTTCCAATAACATACATTTCAACGTAGGCTGAAATTACATCGACTTTTTTGAACTTTTTAAGCAGGTATTCTATTACTTTGAAAACATTTAGCAACGAAAAAACTTTTACACTTATTAAAATATTTTTTATTAAATATCAGTTGCTTTTTTTTTGCAGTGTCTTATTTTTGTAAATATTCCAAACAAGATAAAGTTTTGATGCAGGAAAGAGATTAACACAAAGCATTTTTTTACAAAGATCGGTAAGGGTTTTTTCAAATAGCTACTAGAAATTTCCATACAAATTTTAAGGTTTTTTTTCTAATTATTGCCAGAAAATTCCATAAAAATTTTAATACTACCGTCTCGCACAACTCAAAATTTACAAAGTTTGTCAATCATAATATGTACAAAGTAAGGTTTTTTTTTCTACAGTGAATCTCAGCTCTACGCACATATTTATTATCCAAGTGTATACAGAAATATTCATACGGATATGAGATACGATTTATCCTTACCTTACTTTTTATGGGTTTTATATATCATTTTTATGTAACCAATTCATTTCTAAGCTTTTTTATTATCTTATCGGAAGGTTGCGAGTCGTGTGATTGTGTTCCAGATAAATTATGGGAATGTTAGCATTTCATTTACAATTCTAGGGTTCCGTAATGCAGATTTTGGACGAAGCGACCAATTTTTTTGGGCAAGTTTTTGATATGCTGAAATTTAGAGTAAAAAATACTCCTCTTGTGGATGATGATAAAGTATTATGTAAAGAAGAAGTAAATATAAATGCGTTATAGTATTCTGAAAATCTATTATCTATTCAATGGATCCAAGTATCATCTCTATTAACTTCAAAAAAATGAGTAACGTAAAAATGGATTAATCTATTTTATGTTTCCAATTTGTTTGGAAGTCATTAAAGTTCCTATCCTACATAGCAAATAAAGTTGCAACAAACACAACATTCTAATACTGACACACATTGATGCGAAAATGCGATTATTATTATTGTTGTTTGTTCACCCGCGCCGAGTTTAACGTTTCAAGTTAAATTGCAAACAGTAAAACAGCTATAAAACTGACCCGGCAGGTTCCTGACGGAGGAAAGAGAAAAATAGATCCTTTTTGTATCCCTACACACTCCGATACACATTACAAGCTACGTGCCATAGGGCTGGCGGTCTCCGAAATAAAAAGACTACTGAACCTCATTGAATATTAAAGACCTCAAACATTCGTAAAGTCCGACGCGAGCGAAAAACCTTCCATGATTTCAAATGCCAAAGGTTATTGTAATGCTAAATAAATATTTGAATAGGAACGTTTTGAATTACTCGATTCGATATTTAATTTTCTCACAACCCTAGCCGGCGTAAAATTATATAGACATCGAAGTATGCATTTGTGAGTGAAAAAAACTGGCCGCACATAAAACTCGACTCAATAATCGTGGTAATCGAATCACGAATGAACTTTTTTTAGTTTAGTACTTATCATTGGAACGAGATAAAAATAGTCGTGAGTTCTTTCACACCAAAGTTAAATAACCGACAAGTTATGTTTTGTTTTTTCTTTTTTGCCGGTCGGACATTGTGGCTGTAGGCTTTTTGTCAATTGCCGATCCCGTTGGGTCTGCGTTCGATGCAGGTTGAGCTCCTCTGACGCATACTGTGCAAGCAAATTGTGTAATGGCCGTATGGTTTATGTTTTTATCAACTGTTTTGACTGAGTTTTCGAAGTTTTTTATTTCGAATTTCGACGTGAATTTCGACCAAATATGTGTATTTTTTACAAATAAAGGAAAAAATAATAATTCGTTTATAATGTTGTTTAAAAAAAAATGTATGAAATAAGCTAATAAAAGGCAATTTATGATACAGGAAACAAAAACCATCGAATCATCTAAACCCAATGATAGGCTAAACGAATTTTCATATGTATAAATTATAAAAGTACAACTTCATAAATGATTACATTTCAAACACCTATCTATTACTACATACATTCAGCTTAATAAACATCAATAAAAATATTTCACCTACACTAAAAGCGATGTAACATAAAATATCGGCATACAGATACTATCGAATATATTCCGGTATCCCAATGGGATATGTAATACGAATTTGTTATCGCCAAGACGTATTCCAATAATTTATGGAGGGAATACCTGATAACGCGACAGGGCCAATATGGCAATGCGATGCTATGACGTAGGTAATCCTGATCCGACCTAATAAATCTACATATGTATTAGTACCTAGTATACTGAATATATCATATTATGTACGAAGAGATTAATCCGTAGATATGTATCGACAACCGATGATTTGTTGACTATAATTGAATTTACGGGTCTCGTTTTTCGTTTGCCGAAAGATGTTGGTATTCGTTGTGTTTTAAAACACGTTTATTGCACTCTAAAAGGTGTCGATAAGTAATACAATCATTACGAATGTTTCGTGTCATAATATGTGAATGTTTTACTTTCTCCAAATAAATTCGTGGGTCTAAGAAGTTATTGTCAGAACATTACACTAAAAAGGAAACCGACATAATTCTGAAATATTCAAGCGTATAAAAATATAATTCAAAAGAATTTATTATTCCACATGTCGTTGTAATTCAAAAATAACAAAATCTTGTTACTGACAGTTTCCTTTGAACTGCTCTGTGATAGTTACGAAAATATTCAGCGGTTCACATTTGAAGGATCAAAGAAATCTCATGTAGGGAACATCCTTTGGATTACATGTGGTTTGTTCTCTACTGCTCACGATTTAATCTCTTCTTGTAATAATAGGTCGTACAAATAGGCTTAGATCGTTCTTTGAGAGATTTTAATTAGTGTAATGGGTGAAGGGTTAACATTATGTAAGCTTGTGGTGATAGATTGAAAGTAGCTCTACATTTTTGCATTATGCTATACGATATCTCTACTTTTGCACGTATGTCTTTATTAGATAAATACAAAAAGAAATGATTTTAAAGGAAAAAAAAATTGCCGTGTCAAAGTAGAGTACCTATATAAGTATTGTTCCAGCCACTTCTTTGTAGTTCCAATAACAAAAGGGACATCACACTGACACAACTATTAGTTACACACAGCTTATGGCGCATTGGGAGTTATAATGAAAACACGTACTGGCCTGTAATGACTTTCTGGAGGGAGCAAAAAGTCCTGGCGAAGCGTGTTTATGGCGGCTACCCTGGGGCACTGCTTTGCGGTGTAAGGGCACTGACATACACCCAAGATATATCAAGCATAAAAAAGCGTTTTTACATTATCCTATACGATATCGGTGGTAAAGGGTATGAAACCTATCTTTCACATTATCTGATCCGATATCGGCTACGCGTTTGTAAGTTTCGTAGATTTTACTTGCCGCGACGTCGTATCGGTGTCTGATATAAATGTCGTAACGGATTTTGTGAACCCGCTCTTACAGCAACTACTTTTAAATCCCGAACAAAACATTCCATTGTTGATTACAGATTAGAAGCTAAGTGACTCGACTTAATTTTAATTTCGATTCTCTGTAATGTGCCCCAATTCTCGATTTAAATCAGTTCCGTTCATCCGTATATAGGCAGTCGAATGCATTCAAAATTAGAAGCAAATTAGGATCTAATCGATTTGCTTATCGAGTAAATGTGTTGCAGCCCTAACACTCAATAGTACTGTAGCCGTCATTAATACTAGATGATATTTTTAGAGCCGTACTTCTAGTTTGTAACTAACAACTCGCATTTATTACTCTCTTTGTAAATGTTTTGTAACAAAAGTTAGATACTTTTCCTAGGTAATATTCTCTAGAATTTATTTGAATATACAATGTTATTATGAATATAAAGCTTTCACTTTTGTTCTTATTGTAAATGTTTCACGAAAAATGACGGGTGGTTTTGTAACCTTTTATTTATCTGCAATTTTTAAAGTTATCAACTTGAGCGGATGATGCGCTCATTTGTTTTTGAAGAGTTTTCTAGAAGGACGAAATAATTTTCTGAATAGATAGCTTAATCAATGACTTCACCATTACGTAGGTACGTACGACCCCAACATAGCTTGGGAAAAGGCTATGCAGATGATGATGTAGTACTAGGATATTGTGAATGCTTGAAAATATATATTTTTTTATTTATAATATCTATAAAGCCGTGTACGATATTCCAAGTTAACGGTTATAAGCCATCATACAATGCAGACATAACCACAAAGTACTTCTTAACTATACATTAGGTACGTATAATATTTTGAAGAATCCACAAAAACTCAACGCTTTAGGCGAGGTCCCATTTCTTAATATTTATGATCTCTTTTGTAAAGGAAGATATTGTGAGTAAATTCTTTCTTTTCATAACATTTTTATTAAGCACATCATTACTTATTTCCCGTAAAATATGATCAAAATATCTCGTGTCTTAATTCCAATTTAGGAAGTATTATACAAAACAAAATTTATGAGGTTTTCTTATTGCGATTTTTTTATTTAATCCTCACGAATATATATTACAAAGCAACAAAACGTGACGTGTAAATATGCTTTCGTTCTTTTGTGTAAAAAAAATCTTTGTAAATAATTCTTTTTGCTGTTTGTATAGAGAAAATATTGTAGATAGAATACATTAAAGGCTCTTGAAGTAGGGCTGATAGATATTACTCGTGAATCGAGTAACTGAAATATTGTAAGAAAAAAGCTAGTAAATTATTTATAATACTATTTCAATTGCATCTTTAAATAAAAACAGCCCGATATAAGTAAAATGTGTCAGGCAATCAATACAAAAAATGTATTTAATTTATTACTAGATTTTCTTATATTTAATACGTGTAAATAATTATTTGAAACAGACTAACATTTTACTCGTCATGAAAGATGCCAGTTTAAATTCGTAGACTCGATCTCGGGCCTACTTTTGCTCAACTTTAGATCGATCTGTTGCGCACCAAAATTAGTCCCCACAATCTGAATTTCAATAATACAACCCCATTGTCGATGCTTTCCAAACTAAGTTGGATTTGAATGTCGAACTTGGGAACAGTTCAATAAGTTTACATTCCAATTTACGACTTCGATTGATTTCTCCGTTGGTTGTTGTCACTTGTCAAATTGATCGTTCATTCGTTCACTGTCACGTAAAGAAGAACTGAATGAATGAAATAAAAATACCGTGTTGCAAATATGGAATGCCTTAAACATTTCTTAAGAATAAAAGCTCAGGAAATTGTTATAGCTGGTGGATTGAGTATTGTATTTTTTGTGACTAGCTCAGTTCAGCTATCATATAAGAAAAAAAAACTGAGCTTTCAATACTGGCTGCATATACTTAATCTAGTTCGACCTGTGTGAATGAAATTAACTTAATAGGTTGCAAAGACACTATGCCTCCAATATTTCATAAGAAACGAGATCAAGCGACACCTTACTTTTCCCATACACGAACACAATGTATTTGTGCGTCGTCATCGGAGCATATCAGCCATTTTCGGATGCACGCTATCTAAATTGCCGACTCGACGTGGGAAAGACAGCGGCCCGGTCATTACCGCGGCACACAGTTAGCCGTTATGAAACAATAACTGTTACTTGATTAATTAAACAGTATACTCACACCCTCATATGCATTCAATAGCTAACGAGGCCTTCCGCTTTTTCTTAGTAGTTAGTGTCTTATTATGTTAGTGTTGTCGTTCTCAGATAACAACTTAAGTATAGGTTGCACCTCACGAGCAGAATGAGGCTTCAAGACATTGCTGAGACGACCTGAACTAACTTGAAAGAATTTAATTAAACTTTAATGAATAAATAGCAAACACTATTGCCTAATAAAACGTATAATAACGTATCTTAATCGCTGATTATTAAAGTCTATAGATTTTTTATATCTCTAGATCGGTTATAAAAAAAAACACTTGATATCAAAATACTATAGCATTAAATGGCCAATCAAAACTTTTATCGATATTGTTGTTAGCTATTGCTTTATCGATATTAGACTGAACACACGATCGAGTAGGGATCAAGTTCTGTGTGTCGAGTGCCATTGTATCCTTACTTTCATTATTGGAGATATCGTACGAGTCAAGACAGAATCGATTATGATATGAGAATAAGATTGATAGGATACGTGAACAAGATTGATTTGATAATAATGTCTATATTTTTAGAATACATTATTTATATAAAAAATATCTATATCTTATTATAAAAATACTGGTCTATAAATGTACCAAGGCTGAGCCAGATCAGTGCTAAAAAAAAAAAAAAAAAAGGAAAAAGGTTGCTGGCGTTCAGATTCCATTTTCGAAATTCATATTTCCTTAAAATGTTTTCCTTCATTGCTGACTGGAATATCTTTGAATGTATATGATTACAAGGCATTATCAACTTTAGTTTTGCAATATTCAGCATTAATATAACGATGACCCAATATATTAATTGAGTGGACAAGTACTGGGCTTATAATTATAAGGTAGGCTTGGTGATCCGTGACGACGCATAAATTAGTGTGTTTAGATATCCGTAATGTAGGTAGGTTTGTACATATAATATTATATATTCTAGTACCTACATAAGCAGATTTTAATAGGCCAATATAGTTACAGCAATTTCTCACGATACACCAAGCTATAGTACCTACATACTTATATGAAGTTCTTCGTTTTGTATGAAGTAAATTACTTTTTGCCGAAGTATCAACAAATAATAGCTATTATACTATTTGAGATTGGAGTCGGAATTTTCTAGCAAACGTTAAAAGCTTCAATCATAAGTGTTCATTCAATTTCCCAATGCGAGAATTGCCGATAAATTGAGTTATTTGTTCCGAATTGAGAGGCGACGATCGTTCGTATTAAATTTATTATTTTATGCCTTGATCGAATCAAGGCATGAAATCATTCTTATAAAATCAAAACTAAATCTATAATGTAGGTCAATAGTAGTAATTTTAGTTTATGCTTTTTTTGATATATTTTTTTATTCTTTAAGGGCGAAAAAAGCATCATAGTTTATTAGGTATAAGTTTGTTTTAATAAATAGAATCGCCCTTCTTACAAAATAGACTGAATAAATAAAAATAAAAGTAAGCGAGCACTTTTGTGTAATTGTGTTAATGGTAGTGTAAAATTACACGTGTTCTGATTACGGACTGTTGTGTTCGTTCGTTAACTTTTGTTTACATGTATAATATATTTTCGTATGGCCAGTATTTACGTACGTTCATGATGACAAGAATAAAATATATCTGAAAAACTTAATTGTCATACCTAGAATAGAAATATTATTTAGCTCACTCAGCCATGAAATTCATGAATTGTGTTTGTTTATCAACCGTTTTTAAGATTCATTGTTAGAAATTTTACGATCTCCTTTACAATTTTATTCATTAATTTTATCAAAAATAACTCAAAACCGAATATCTTAAAACTCTTTCAAACTAAACTCATATTTTCTTAATCCCTACTTTATTTCCAGACAGACAACATAAAACAAAACAAAATCACTTCTCAAGCTAGCCCAAGAAAACAAAAGAAAAACATTTCTGTTTCCAATTTGGTTGTGCGCTGTCATTACCGTTGGCACTGCATTTGTACGTCAGCAGTTGATTCAGTTATCAAGTTCACGACGTTCCCACCTGCCCTTGTTTTTCTTTTTTTCCCCTCTCATTTCCTTCAAGTAAAAGCCTTATATAGCGCCGGCTTCGTATATTCGAGCTGGTTCAGATTTTCTTGCCCGCAAATGAGTTGCGTATAAGCCACGCTTTATGAAATATTTTTGCAACATATTTTGCTGTACATTTTTGTATTTTTAGTAACATGTTTTAGACCGATTTGTAGACTAAACGATTTTTTATTGAAATGTAAACTTGAAATGAAAGTTTATGTTAGTTAACCTATTTTAAGCTTTATAAGGAAAATTTCAAATTGGAAAACTCAATCTACATAGATACATAGTTCACGCTAGTTTAAGCCATTTTCATTAAAATATCCATTGAAAGCATAAACGTAAAATTAACTACTTTTAAAACTTACACGACTGAATCGTATTTGGATTCTAAATTAGCAAATTCACCTGTAACTAACAGGTTCTCTCAGAGTTCGGCAATTCAAATAACAAACTTTTCTATCGATATGCATTGTACTTGTCTACACTTTAGTTAAATAAACTAGTTGGCACATAAAACATGGAAAGCCCTTTAGTCTATAAAGAAAATAAAAAGAAATTACAAAAAAATAAAGAGCAAGAATATTGTAGCAAATACAAAAGTCTTGAAACTCTAGATAATAAAACAGGGTTAATGTTTAATAAACTCTTGAAGGATCTTGAAAGTGAAGGAATTTTGAATGATCTTTATTTATTTCGTTCATTTATATGTTAAGATATTATTCAAGATAAATAAGGAAAGCTGGAAAGATAAAAGATTCGTGACTCCTGATATTATGATAGCGTTTCAGAATGGCCATATTGTCTGCCTAGATCATATTACGATTGAGTGAGAAATGGGCACGCCGAGATAAAATAACCGTTGATTATGAACTAAAGATATTAAATGAAGTTCGCTTCTTTTCCAATTCCAATAAATCTTAACAAAGTTGCTTAACTTTGTGAAGAGAAAAATTTATACAATAGTCTGTAAGTCTGGCATTAGTTTCATATGTAATACCTAGAGCTTATTCCTTGCTCTACTTTACTTTTTATCGTAGTTTAAAAACACAAAATATACCCTTAATTCAGAGAGTAATAATTATTATTGGACAAGACATTTTCCAATTATCTAAGCAGATTAAGCGCATTTTTTCATAAAAAAATGCTATGAAACTTTACATCATGGAAGTGCTTTTAAAAGTCAGTTCTTTATACATGTATATACCTACATATAGTTCGTACAGCCGTCTAACCCAGCACACATAAGCCAGCTGCAATTGGGTCGTCGAATTTCCTTTTTCTAAGAGCCCGGTAAGCCGGGAAGTCAATTAAGTTTAAGATGAGCTGTCGTTAGTACCGCAGCAGTAATGTGGGGTTGACACACATTCCACGTATTCATACCTTTTAATACCAGCCTGGAAATGTTCTATTTCTATGAAGAGCGCTGCATGAAAACTTATGAAGCAATTAGTGGGAGCGCGTCAAATGAGTTTTATGCACGTTATGCTTATTTATAATGGCTGACCTGAGTTGTGTTTATGTGAGTAAAAAGTTTAAAGACCATTAAGATGAGTTATTTACTGTATACTTATATAATACTATGCACTTTATGTATTATTTTGCCATTGTAAATAGATTATTATTAAATAACTGCATTATCTACGACGTTCTAGCTTTTTCTAGTGGCGAATGTAATACGGCTGATTTGAATATAATTTGCATATTAAGTGTCTTTTAATGTATGCAAAAAATGATGAACTTAACTTCTGAGTCTTAGCTGCCTTTTTAACTATTCATAATTTGTAGAAAAAACTGCGAAGTGGCAGCTTCAATGAACTTACCTGGGTGCATTTAATTTTATTAAAATGGAAGATATTTTCTTAGTATTTTTAAAGATGATTTTAAAGTCACTATATTATGTATTATTTCTTGATTTCTGGAATTCATATTCAGCTCAGTAATTCGATACTGAAGTCTAAAAATGTAACTTAATACATCTCGAAGAACATGCAGGTCAAACTACCTAAATTACAACAATCAACCATTAATTAGTTTCGCAAAATGACTGAAAATGATATGAGACATTCTACAAACTGAATTCGTATGTTCAATGATGCACGTATATAGTTACTTCCTTATCCTATTTACTTTGTTATAAAGCTTGTATTTCATACGCGTTTCTTGTGACAACACTCGATATTACGCCGCTATCAAGTTAATTGGCAGCCGTTCACGCTCAGCTAATTGTCTTCAAGCACCGTTATGACTGCGGTAAGCCACATTCGTCGACTAAGGTTGTGATCAGATGGCCAGTACTCGCGATTATTTACTTGGCCTTTTTTGACTGATGGCTCTATTAGCGTCTCATTTTGTTAAATTTTGTGTTGTCCGCTCACAAAAAATATTAATTCTACGTTTCCAGTTAATGCAGTACAAGTTTGTATTTTATTTTTCTGATTAGTCTATTCCCAATAAATAATATTGTCACTTTCAGCTAAGCTATTCGACTTGTGTCTTGACTTTTGATTGATTTTATGAAGAAACGAATACCTATTTATGTTATTTTTTCTGATCGGTGAACATTTTTATCAAAATTATCATAAAATTAATACAATAAATAATTTGAGTTATCAATGGAATACTCGTACCATTCATGTGTTTTTTAAACGACACGAAATTTTTACATAACATAACATATGATCACGCCTGTATCCCCGAAGGGGTAGGCAGAGGCGTACTAATATACACCCACAGTTCGCCGATATGTTTAGGTCCCATGTAATAGGGGGCGAGCCTATTGCCACTAACCGTTACCGGGCACGAAATTTTTTAAGTAAAAAAATACATAATTCCCTTTATGATTTGTTTATTAGTTTGTCATGTCCAGTCCTGTGCTTATTCTGGATACCATCACTTTATTGATCTGTAGAATGTAACACGATACATTACGAAGTATGAACTCGGTAAGAAATTGTATATGGCAAGACAAATACGAACGCTAACCGTTATGAGTGCGGTAAGCCACATCCGAACCGACATGAACATTGTTTGGATGTCACATTTATTGTAACTTCTTGTAGTTATTTATTTTGTAAATTAAAATAAATTGCAATAATAATTGTACACCACAAATATATAAATTGCTGTATGAACGATGTTTTATGGAAAAGCTTATTTAAAATTTGAATAGCTAAAGACCAAAGCGCGTTCTTAAAAATATGCTTAAGGTAGTGAAGTTTTGGTTATCTTTTACTGGCTAAATTATTAGCTATTCTGGAAGCAAAAATTAATACTTTTAACGTTTTCTGCATAACTCTTAACGCCAATACATTGAAAGCTCTTTTCCGAGACAGTGATCGTCCTTTGTTTTCTATTCTAGAAAATTCCAAGCTTATACTTTTGTATTATTAGAAATATACATTACGATGCATTGTTTATTTCTTGTACCATTAAGTTAATTGTGGAGTTCATGCTTGGATAATTGTCTTTGGACACCGTTATATGCAGTAAAGGTTTAAGTCTCGTTCGTATGAGTGAATGTTTGTCGTACGGTATTCTTGTATGAAACTTTTTTAATATTGTATATTGTGCTTGTCGGTCGTAAATATCTTTAATAATTCCTGACAGTTATTTAGTATAATTCAATAATATATTCAATTATTTATTTGTATCGGGACGAATACTTTTAAGACTTTTATTAGTGGTTGAGCTTTTGGTAGATATCACATCTGGTTCTAAATTCATTTATTCGTAAACTATTATCATATCTCATTAAATTGTGATAAAAAAATTGTGATTACACATAATAAATCACATATTTATGTTTCTTATTATTTTGTAACAAAACCCTAATCGAACGGCAGCTTCACATAATTTCGCGATACCGCAGTTAATAAAATAAACGTTTTCGTAAATGTAGAGCGAATGCTGCGGTTGTGGTCACAAAAACAAAATCTTGATAACTGCATTTGTGAGATAGTCCGTTTGGCTAAACTTTTCTAGCAATTTTGGTTTTTTGTTCGAACTTTTTGCTGTTCAGCTCGTTATACCGGAACGGTCATTGAAACGGTAACTTAAATCGTTACGAAATCCTTGCGGTAGTCACAGGTATCACCTTTCTGTTTTCTAACAATTGTGTTGTTTTCTCGTACATATTTAAAGAACTATTTTTTGCTTTAATTGATAAAATAAAAGCTGGTCTACTAACACGTGTGTAACTTATAACAAATGAAGTTTGAGTACTACGAGCATTCCAATTTCAAAAAGGGTTTTATTCTTTTTTTGCTATCTTTTGGCCAGTTAACATAAGTCAAGGATTGACTTCAAATATCTTTTAACCTCTTTGTTGACCGGGCTAAATTCTCATTTATTATTTTGAATGCAGAATACTTAATTACATTTTAAACTGAATGAAATGAAGACACAAAACTTGAGTGCCGTCTTAAAAACTTATTTAGAGTTTAAGGGCGAACGAATTATACCTGTTAGCCATAATTAAGTTTGCAAGCGGCGCTCAGCTGAGGTCGACTTATAAAATCTTTGCTTATTTCCGGAATTCCTAAGGCTTCGTTCCAGAGCTCATATAGCAAGAGGCTTTGAGCTTGGTTCTAAGAAAACCTTCTACGGTACAAGCTTTGAGAGGAATGTGTGAGGTTGTTACTGTGGATTAATATTGACATTTTATGTAATATGAAGTCCAGCAAAAGGTTTTCTTTTACTTTATTTAGAAGTCGAAATTTAATTTTAAAATCAAGTAACGAATAAGCAATACCTACATATATGAAAAAACAAAAAAATTGTTAAATGCTATTAATATAATACTTCATTGAAAGGAAAATTTTGGGTCTTACTTTATTCGTAAATGCGAAATCATTTTTCTAACTTACAGGTTCACAGAGGTACTTACCTTTACTTCTTGTAGGCTTTTTATATATAAATAAAAAGCTATTTACAGACAAGTATGTTAGTCTTTAAGATCCAGATCATGTATCGGAATGCGAGCATTATTTAGGGCGAACGTCTAGACTTGTCTTTCGAAGAAAACGCGTGAGTATCATATCAAGTAATTCATCAGACTGGCTGTTTTAAAAACACCTACATATAAACATGGAACACAGAATCCTTATAAAAAAAACCCGTTGTCATGGCAACGTTTCTTAGCTTAACAACTAGATAGCGATTAGCATAGCGTAGATCTTCATGTGATTATTTTTTGACAATTGAATTTTAATCCCTCAAAAGTAACATTATTGTGGCAAAAAAATGGTATTTAAATGTGAATTTTGTGTTTATTGAAAATGACAGAGATCTGTCTTGATTAGATATATTTTATTATTAAACTGTTCTTAAGAACAATTTTCATGTGTGCTCTAGCTTATAAGACCAACACTGTATGCCGCCATGTTGGTATGTTTGTTTATTATAACCCAGTAAATAGGTATACCATTCGTACCGTAAATATGTTAGCGAATATTGATTTAACAACGCCGAATTTCATACCACAATCATACTAGAAAATATGTGTGTATATTTATCATCATTTTGAAATTCAATTTGAGTTATTTTCTAATAAAATATGTTTCAATAATAGTAAAATAAATTACTTAGGTATATTGTCTTCATCATTCAATATTTTTATTAAAAGTTAAAAAGAAGTTGCTGTTGATAAATTAATCAATTGAAATAGACTTTCAATTAAAAAAAAATGGCGCTTATTAAGGCAGTAATATATTCAACATACTCAAAACATAATCAATCTGATAAACGGATTTCGCAAGCAGAAACGGACTCCTTTCATTCAATAATTGACAATTAATTTAATTACTCTGACCTAATATGATTGTGATAACTTCATTTGTTCGTCAAACGTATTATAATGAGAGTTCATTCGATTATTGTCTAATATTTAAGACAATGACGACAATTAGAATAGAATTAAGAATAGTCAATCATTATGAAGTAATATTCATTCTATTGAATTACATCACTGCTACATATCTGTTATATAATTTCGCAATTTCTCTGCAATAATTGCGGGTATATTTGTTACGTTATATTTGTAACAATGTAATTGCAATCAGGGTGACTTTTTATGACTCGACCTTTCTTATCTGACTGCGATCGCAAAGGAATTGTTATGTCATAGAATGATCCTACTAATATTATAAATGTGAAAGTTTGTGAGAATGGATGTGTGGATGTTTGTTATTCTTTCACGCCAAAACTACTGAATGGATTTTAATGAAACTTTACAATGATGTAGCTTATACATCAGTATAACACATAGGCTATAATTTATAAACATAGTGTAAGAAGTGTCATTCACGCGGGTGAAACTGCGGGGCACAGCTAGTATTCTTATAAAAGCGCAGTGTCTGTTTGTCTGTCTTTTAGGTTTTAAGATGACACATGACAAGACGGATTTGATGAAGTTTTAAAGGCACAAAAGAGGATTTTTCGGGGAGAAGTTTTGACAATAACCTTAATTCTTTCTCCTTTATTGATTGAAATTTTACTCCAACAAAGTACCAACGTCGAATACAAAAACTATGTAACAAAACATACTTTATTTTATTGTTATTCCACATCATTCTCGCAAGGGTACTTTAGATCGAGATGCGAGGTAAATGCCAAACATTTCTCGTAAAATAAAGATCGCTTGAGATTTTCCCGCCGTTGAAATGGTCATAAAACAGTGTTATCGAGACTTCTAAAATCGAAATAGCTCGCGTTACCCGCTAAGTGTAACAATGTATCGGGGAATGGTTTTCGAGGGATACATTATAGTAACGTTGGGGTAAATAGGGGTGTCCGTCTTGGCTGCTGTGAATGTAATCTGTTCCCGAGGCGATGCAAATTGCGGCTCTATCTGAATCTTTATTGATTCTAGAAGCTTCGTATTAATAGATAAACAGGGATAGGTACTTACTTCTCTATTGCGATTTCAGATATCAATTCTGTTTTACGTGTTTGTATTTGGTTGTTTTTGTTTGGTGTTCTGGTGCTTGGTAGCTTAGCTTGTGTTTCGTGATTATTACATGATTTCTGTTGTAGTCACTGCATCAAATTGTCTTAATGATCCTTTTCATAACTTGGAACGCAGTAAAACTCAAATAAAGTTTAGGCAACTATTTAAAAAAGTTACCAGTGATTTTATTGTTACTTCAAACTTAAATCTATATAATTTGCAAACTTCTACTTTAAAATAACCGCAGCGGACTCCAGCGACCTAACATACCCCAGAGGTCTCAACGCTCGTCCAAACCCAGTGCGCTGCAATACCATTTATAATTCACACCGCACTAAACAAACAACACCCAGGAGCTTGCAATAAATAAACTCAAGATTTCCGAACTTCCAAGTCCTTTCAAACATGGTTAAAGATTTTAAGATTCCCGAACTCAGCTTTATTATTATATTTCGAGTTTCATTTGTTTGGAATTTGAATAAATTTAAATTAGCGCTCGCATTACATTGTAATGCGACCTCGTAATGTTTTTATTATTTTAATTTATGGTTTAGTTAATGAAAACGAAATAACAATGGTTGTTAACTGTAAAATTACGTTCTATGGTAGCTCTTACGTTTGTGAAATGTTTTAATTATGTCAACTGTTAAGACATAAAAATGATCTTTGTTTAACTTTAAAGATGTAGCTGGTTTAAGGTCTATGTATTTTTTAATCTTTAAGAACATTTAAAAATATAATTATCATACACTTTTTACGCTATTATGCGTCGTGCCAACAATATGAATATTTGAAAATTCAGAGTAAAATCATGAACTCTAAATTACTTAACGTCACCACGACAATATAAACTGCTACTAATATGAGACAAATTTGAGAAAAACCGCATAGTAGGTACATATTTAATATTGATTTCACAACTCAATTTTATATTCTGATCCTGAACCAAATCATCCCATCGAATAGAGAAAACAACCAGTCAAGAATATATCAGAAAACATAGCACGACAGTAACATAAGCACATCGCAATTCTTTGCGCAAATCACTATGTTTATCGTATGAATCAATGAGGGTATTACGTGAGTGAACTGACCAAATTGGTTTGTGGTTTCCGCGATCCAATTTGCTGGTCTCTGGAGTACGGGGTTCCGCATCGCAAGTGATCGAGGTGGATCGAGCCTGTGAAACTGTGATGCTGACTTTACATGAAGTTTTTTTAGGAGGTTTTAAAAGAGGTTGTGCAATAGATTTTTGTTTGAGCTTTCCAATGAGAAAAGAGAGAAGACTGCTTAGTTAAATGAGGCTAATTTTATTGCATTAAAAAACAGTCGAGTTGAAGTGTTAGGTAGTGGCATGCAATCGTTTTATAGTAAGAAGAAAAATAATGATTTATGATATGTTTTTGTGGCGCTAAATAAATCATAACATTATTTATGCTGGCGATTGATATTACATTACATTAGTGGAAATCATTAAAATACTTGAATATTTCGATATGTGGTGTTTGTTATTTTATAATTATTTCACCTACTAAGGTACACTTTATATTTTGATGTCTAACACGGTGAGCGCTGGTAGTGTTTTTGAAAACTTAATCATGGACTAATATCATGAAGTCACTGTTTTTATTATAAAATGTGCCATAAAATTAACTAAATATTTCTGTAGTAGAGTGACATTAAAATTTCATTTCTAATATTATTTTAACAGTATAGAAACGTAGACACTTATTGCTATACCGTCTTAATAGATTTATCGTTAAGGTAAACCTGGCTTGCAATAAAACATCTTGAATCGAGACGAGAAATAATTGGAAGTCGTTCAAACTTTAATAAATATAATTCGAAGAACTTTGTAAGATTAAATGAAGAAAACTCGGTTTGTTTACAGCGGAAAAGTTTTTAATTGTTTGTAAGTGCCTTGTAACATAACAACTAATTAATTTTTTTGAACTTTGATCTTAAATTAGGTTAGTAACAAGGAGTAGGTACAATAAGGATTTTAAGACTATTTTATGAGTGTACGAATGGATGAACAAATATGAAATCTACCGTTAATACTTTAAGCCTATAGTTAAATATCCGTTTGATATACACACTCACACATCTACACTCAGTATATCCTCAAATTATAAGCCTACATTCTCAGCTTTAAAGTCCCAGTAATTTATTTCAATAACATAATAAGTACCATATTTTTTAAAGTCATTATTTCATGAAAATGAGAGGATAAGATAACTTCCAATACAAAAAAAAAAACAAAAAAAAGCCGCCTTATTATATTATTAAAAAACCGTATTTTGTCTTTATATATGCCTATAGTTGGTTAGGTTTACCGCATTCGCCACGTAGCTGTAGGACAGATTACTTTGCGTGAGCGGGCAACATGGCGCTTGCAGCTACCGCCTACTACCTACGTTAAAGGACACCTAGGGGTATTTCCAGTGAAGTGAGGACATAGGTTTATGATGTTAACTGCTATCAAAGAAATATGCCTAGAATGTGACAGTTTTTTTTTACCAGACGAGTTATGAGTATGAATGTGGATGGGTATACATGCAGAGGAAGACCAAAAAAGAGATGGATGGATTGTGTGAAAGATGATATGAGAAAGAAAGGAGTAAATACTGAGATGACAAGTTGTACAGATGAATGGAAGCTGAATACGCATTGCGCCGACAGGAACAGGGCAGGGAGATGATGTAACACTTTTTTTTTACCGTTTATTATCCCATAAGCTAGTAAATGAAAAGTGTAAGAAATAAATCCAATGCCAAACAAATGACTAAAGGATAACACATCTGTAGATAACATATATTTTTTGTTAAATGAGTTTCCTCGCTATGATCCTTTTAGAATAGCTAAATTATGCGCCACGTCATAAAATTGTTCAATGTAATAATCAACTCAGGCAATAAAGAACAAACACAATACTCCAATAACTATACAGCTAATTATCTCATAAAACTAATTACAAGTTCACCTAATCTGCTTGATGACGTCACAATTTAATAGGTATGTATGAGCATGTACCGCATGTAATATCGACACAATAATCTTGTGTTACATCACCGCGGAACAATGGGGGTTGCAACAAGAGTTCGCTATTAAACAAGCTTCGGCATGCTTACACCTCGTTACTGCATACTTCAGTTTGTTATACGAAACAGAGGTGTACAGAAGGTTAATTACATTTATTGTAGGGTTTAATTAAAGTTTCTGAAGTTCTAGGGTACATTAGATGCAAAGAGTGTTTACGAAAGCCAAAAAAATCTCACTTACAAGTAATTGTGTAGTAATGACTAGACACGTCATACACAATGTTATAACATTGTTATTGCATCACCTGTGAAAATTCAGGTGCAATGGCATAGTATGATTTCAAAAGCATTTCTTCTAACTGTTCACGGATTTTTTTGTACACTCTTAAGAGTCCCAAAAGTGCTGGGCAAAGGTCTCTCCGTCTGCCTCCAGACTTTCCTGTAACGAGCCAAATGACACAAATCACTTAAGAAGTGATCGATGTCAGCCCCGCCACCGTGGTGTCAAAATTATCGAATAAATATTCGTCTATTAGTTGTAAATACCTATAATTACCTGATCATTCCTACAATAGACGTCCCAGAATGGACTTTAAACAGAAGCAAATTCACTTACTTCTATAACCAGCAAGGTTAAAGAAAAACTTCAATATTCTGTGGATTGCACCGACTGGGTTTACTAACCATTATTCTGTAATCGATGGTATATCGATACATTATCGCTCATACGGCATTCCGTTTAAACGTATCTATAGATGTTTAACCGAGTTAACCAGACCGCGTTGGCGGCAGAAAACTGATAATTAATTAGTACTTTATTGATTTCAGTTGCGGTTGATTTATTCAAGAGATTTATTGTGGAATCAGAGTGTTATTATGTATTGAATGAGATGATTTATTTCTTTTTAATGAGATGTGTAATTTGATTCGCAGTAGCTTGTTGTTTAGATCTCAACATCGCTGATAAGCTTTTATTTTTTTTCTATTTCTAATTGGCATTTAACTTTTATATTTTTGTTTCCATGATACTATGGAACGAAGGTAATAAACGAGAAGGTCACTACCTTTTCTATAGCTTTATGATTCAAAATATAGTAGGCTGATAATTATTTGAAATTTAAAAATAAAGTAATTTTTTGTGTTCGACCGCAACCGTTCTATTTCATGCTAACTCAAATAAGTAGAATCAATTCGGCATGGGCTGTTGCAAGCTATTTTGGTTATACCATCTATGTTACACACTCTATCAAAATGAGTCCCGATTTGTGGTGGGTACTAAGTTACACACATTTCCTTCTAGGTTTATCTTATATTTTCTTTACACTATCAACTCTGTGATAAAACCTAACTTAGCTCTTTGAAATAACTTCAGCTTTACCTCTTCACAAGCTGAACTAGGAAGTGTTTATGTCTCTCATATCTCACGACGTGTGAAACAGCTATTTAATAACAGTTATTTATTAGTAGCATGCACTCGTGCCGCGGATCATTTCGTTTTAGTTTTTATCGCAATTTGCTTCGCCAGATTAATGGATCTCGAGTTTATGACGTAACTTGCAGTGTAGATGCTTTCTTGTTTTTTCTCATCTATGCTAGTGTTGGTCTAGGCTTGGGGTAAGATGGTATTATTATATAAAACATATTATTTTTATCTAAATACTGGTACACTAGTTGCGCTAGTGTACTTTTTGGGTACATTATGCTATGTACTCCGTAAAATGTGAACATAAATAACTCATCTAAGAATAAACCACACAAAAATATGTATACTCAATGAATTAATTGTCTCTTTAAATAGGTAATTAGACTTTAATATTTCATTTTAATTACAGACTATAAACTTCGTTATAGCAATAGACGTAACTTGACAAATGTAGTCTAAAATTTGCGAACTATTTGAGACCTAGAACTTTGGTAAACGAGAGCTTGCACATTAATCGTGGAAGTCCCGCTGTGTTTGTAAAATATGAAACGTCTAAAGGATACTCTATATTTTTCATCTAAAACTTATTAAAGAGGTTTATTTTTATTTTTACCGGGTTTACTCGGTAAGCTACTTGAACTAGATTACTTTAAGTATATTTTACATTTAAGTTATATCTTTTCATATAACTTAGAGGTAATAACTTCAGGAAGTATATTAACTTATATCTCTAAGTTAAAGAGGTGTTATGTAGTAATAACGAATGAAAATATGAGTTTTACTCACTTAGTGTTTTAGTATAAACTACAGAGTTATGAAAAATGCGGATATATTATTTATGCGTAGCAAAGCTTGGAGCTATATTTTTACTTATGGGCAAAGCAGAGTTTTTATGATTTGAACATGTAAGTTATTTTTCTTTTTCTAATAAAGATTTTGTTTGTTTACAGGTCGATATCGTGGCTGTCTATAATTGTAAGTATTCATTATTAAACTATTTATTGCCTTTATCGGATTTGATCTTTACATAATTGGTATACCAAATGCGGTTTTTCTGGATGTGTTTTCAAGTGTTTTATTGCTGCTAATTATAAAACATGGTAGAAACTAAGTTACTTAGTATTTCAACTCCACCTCAAGATGATAGGTACATAATGTTAGAGCCTCAAGCTAAACTTACGTTCTAAGAAACCTGCCAAAATCAGTTCAAATTTTGACCAAAAGGTCAACAAAACTTCCACAATGTTTCGTTACTATATCACAGCTCTTAATTAAACAAAAAATCTGTCTCATCGACACGTTTTTCTCGTACATTTCATTTGTTTGGAATCTGAAGCGTCCAACAGAAGTGCTGGAAGTATGATTGCTTCTATAATGACAGCAGTCTGTACAATTTGTTTTATTATATCCCGTCCCTTTAAGGGTCCTTACGTTTTATCGTGGAGGGTCGCATTACAAAGATTGTATTGTAACTTGCTTGTTGATGGTAGAGATCTGGAAAACGTATTTTTTGGTTATGTTCTTTTCTGTGAGGTGTGGTTGGAATTTCCGTTCTTTATGTAGTTTTAGGTAGTTTTTTGATAATATATGTGGACAGCATCACAGATATTGGTTTCATCCTTATAATAAGTAGCTACGATTATTTTGAGTTAAGCAGTCATTTTATTTACATTTACAAAACTAAGACTAAGAAGACGATTAAGAGAGACTAATAATTTTTTACCAACATTTATTAGCTCTCTTAAAGGCATTCTTCGTGTCCGTCTATATGATGCGAGCCTTTATTCATGAGGTCTTTACGTGTCGACGCCACGTGCCGAACATTTAGCGATCCATTATCATCATCGGCAACGTTTATCACCCACTTTCAAGAATAATACTCCTTCATTACATACTTTTTGTATACATCTTAGCACAGCATCTTTATAGAGCAGCTTTTTAGTACCTAAACTAATGTTATAAACTCTTCTATTCAATTGATTTTTAAATTATGTTTTGCTATATGTTATGTATAAAGTTGCTTTTGCTTAAACTTGACTTAGCGAAATAATAACAGCCTATAAATATTCCATTGCAAATAAATGGCCCACATCGATTCTAAAACAAAGAAGATTTTTTGGTTTAATTATTAAGTATAGGTCAATAGTATTGATAATTTAAGTAGCCGAATCAATCATGTCTCGTAACATTACACTTCTACTATCAAATCAAAACAAAACAACGAAATTCGAATACTAGTTTGTATCAAAGAAGTAAATGTGTGTATGAAACCTCGTTGGTACATCTGTTTGTGAGAGGTAAATTGGTCGTCATCGTCATCCGAGTAGCCTTTGTGCGAATGTGGGCCAGACCTAGCTTACTTTGATAACCTTCGGCGAGCTTAACTAGAGAACTCTATTTTAAGCTAACGTTGCAGATTTGCTTTTGATGACTTGATGACTATGTGAGTAGAAAAATATACTGATACAAGACTTGTCAGTGGTGTAAAAACGTTAATTAAATTGTCATTCTTTAATAGTCGTTATTTAAATAAATGTAATTATAGAGTATTTTATAGTTCAAACAGTAGTTAAATAGATTGTATTTGAACCCTCTTGCAAATATTCAAAAACGTAATTCGGTTTGAGTTCACATATATACTATGAAAAAATATTTAACAGACTTTAATTTAAGCCAATAATAAGTACTTTTGGTAAGTACACCACGACACAATTTCGTAAAATTGTACATTCCATACGATATTTGCTTAAGATAAATTAAATACCAATATCAAACTATTTCGTTACAAATAAAAATATAATTTGTACTCACCACTAAAACCAAATACCACAGAATTCATAAGTAATTTAATAAAACAATTATTCTCTACTCTATTTGGCTTCTAGTCCGACCTTTTAAGCTTAATAATAAATAGTTAAGTAAGATCCTAATTAAATAAATGCTAATACTATTCAGCCTACAGGCCTAAAGTAAATAGTACATAATAATGGCTTTATACGTATTTATTTTGTGCCTGAAACCGAATAAGCTTGACTTAATATTATCTTAATAAAACAGAAATTGAAATAGTAACTTAAAATTTGCGTTTCACTTGCTAACTTTATTTAAGACGACGTATATAGGTTCTGTTTTTCATGAGAAAGTTCTGTAATTTACCCGTAGGCTGTTATGTGTTCATACACAATAGTATTTATTTAAACGAAAATTAAGTCAAGTCACTGATGAAAAATGACTGTTAAATTAATCATTATTTTTCGTGAGAGCAATGCCAGAGCTTTTTCAATCTGATAAGGGAAGAAATATGAACAGAATAATATCTGTTTCTGAATTCGATAATCTTATATATAAAAATGAATCGCTAAATGTGTTGGTAAGCGCATAACTCAATAACGCCTGGACCGATTTCGCTAATTCTTTTTTTGTTGTATTTGTTATTGTCAAGAGAAGGTTTTTATGAAAAAAAATGATAGTGATTTGTTGGATTTATCTACGCCTCCAATAATATAAAGGCACCGGGAGCGGGACCTTTGTATTCACGCGGGTGAAACCGCGGGGCACAGCTAGTCTTATATATAAAAATGAATCGCTAAATGTGTTGGTAAGCGCATAACTCAATAACGCCTGGACCGATTTCGCTAATTCTTTTTTTGTTGTGTTAGTTATTATCAGGAGAAGGTTCTTATGAAAGAAAAATTGGAAAATTGCACGAAAAAAAAATAGTAATCACCGGCAAAACCATAACGGCACAGGGAACGGGACCTAGGTATTCATGCGGGTGAAACCGCAGGGCACAGCTAGTTACAAATAAATATGTGTTGTAAGTAAATTCAAAGGAAGTATGAAATGAGTTTAATATTATATTCAGCTCGAGCTGTTATTTCTCACGGACTTGCCAATATTAATTATTTATAAAGTAAAACATCGACTATAGAGACTATCCATCAATAAATACCTTCGTGAATTTTATACAAATAAACAAACAATGGAATATCATAAATATTTTTAATTGAACAACTGACGTTGTGTTTGAAAGGTTGTTAAAAACATACATATTTTTTATGACATCACAAAGCTGATATAAAAATGTATTCTATTGTTTCTGGACGGCACAGGAAGAGGTGGCGGGATGACTTAGTCGCTGATCGCGAGGGCTAGTTTGAGGTAGCGCGGGATAAGATTGAATGGAAGGTCTTGGGGGAGGCCTTTGCCCAGCAGTGGGAAAAGTCAAATGTTTGTGGTTGTTTTTATATATCTCTTTTTTATTACAAATTAGTATCAGTAAGATGGTTTTAGGCAAAAAAGCTATTAAAGGTAGATAGAAAGTTCACTGGTATGGCATATTATATGGGATTGCTATATTACTGGTAAATCAATTATTCATAGTAAAACAGATCTAATTACGTGACACTAATAAATAGTTTTGTCAAACCGTAATTTGCGTATCAAGTGTAAATAAACAATTACACTGCAATTCGTGTTTATTGCTCTTTAGTTTCATGTTATCTGTTTATTCAATAGTTTACTACACATTTATCGCAGTAAATTTCAAATTACTGTGGTCAAATTACTCGTGTCCATTTACGATCGAAAAATACCTAGCTGCATACGCAAATATGTGTCTAAAATCAAATCAAATATGTTAAAAATACATTGCTTCCGATTTCAAAAAACTTTCAGTCAGAAACAAAAATTATAGTTCCTTTATTTTAAAACAAATTGGGTTCCTAATAGACGAAGGCCGCGTGGAAGACCCAGGCGGAGATGGAGGGATGAACTGGACGCATACAGGAAGGAGTTTCAACAATTAGCAAACAATAGAGACTTGTGGAAGGAGGGAAGGGAGGCCTTTGCCCTGCAGTGGGACAGTTCAGGCTTTAAATAAAATATTTAAAAAAAGGTTTGGATAAAAATATTGCAAGTAATTTTATAATTCACATAATAATTCCTACTTGCTTTTAATTATCAACGCTATACAGAGAATCGATCCACTGACCCCATCCTAACCAAAACTAGATACAAACTTCCAGTATCTTAGAAGCACTAGTTTCTCCAATTAAGAAGTCGTTACAACTTGTGGAACAATTATTAATGCCTCGATAACATAACTATATTATTACTTTGAATATAGTATTAGTCAACTGGCCAACAATCCTCCTTTGTCTGAAAATTACAATTGAGCATCTAAAGATTAGAAATGATCTTTAGTTATTTTGTCATTGTTTTAACCTAATAATTATCTTAAATGAAAAAAAAAATAATGTACAGAAATAGTCATCAATTTTAAAGAAAACAAAAATATCTTGTCTTTTTTCTGTGAATATTAATTCTATCAGTTTTTTTTTAACATGAATGGTATTGAACTGAGCTGCTGCTGTGCAAGCACACTTTTTGAACTCACAGGTGTATTTTTTGGTAAAATACTGTAAGTCAACATTGACAACATCAACAAAAACAAATGAATTTAAATTTGCTTTAAATAAACTACAAAGCTCTGTTAATAGTTATTCGGGACCACAATAACGTATGAATAATGTATGTTGCATTTTAAAAACAGTTATTATTACCGAAATATTGTGCAAACTTTGAAATGCGTCTCGTATTATGAATGACGTAACATGAAAACTGTTTCAGACTTTAATGAATTTTGATGGTTGTGTTAACAGTAGCTTAAATATAGATCGTCATCAGGGCTTACTGCTTGTTCTTTTTTGGGTTCTCAAGAGCAGTCCACCATTCAATTTATTGTGTTTTTACGTTGTATAAATAATATTAAAATAAAACCAGCCTGTAATCGTCCCACCGCTGGGCACAGGCTTCTTCCCCTATAGAGCAGTGATCACCACGCTTGCTCATTTGCGGATAGGCGATTCCAGATTCAAAATTTGGAATCCAGGTTTCCTCACAATGTTTTCTTTCACCGTTTGTCACAAGTTCTGCGATGTATGCTTTCTTAATATAATCGTTAATAGATAATATGTTTACAGAAAGAAGTCTTGTTGGAAAATGTTTTACGATTTATACCTGTGACGACGATTCGGTATTCTTAATCAATATAATTTTAGCTCATTTCACAAAATTCAGTCCAGAGTAAATAACCGACTAAACATTATCCGAATAATTCTACACTGAAATACCTGTCAGCACCACATTCTGAAGTTTCGAGAATGGTATCCAAAGTTAGTATTTAAAGTAAAAGGGTCGGTCCAACCTTGGCCCACAAATAGGTCCCGAAGGTCTAATTAAAGCACGTGTAGCAGAAAATATGCTTCAGAGAATAGTGTTGCTTAGATTAAATGAGCACAAAATGCTTTTAAACTTTTAGAGAGGAAAATTTTAACAAAGATGGTGGGTTAACCTTTATGAACAAAGGCTTTTACGCTTTGCTTAAAAATGCCTCGTGCTGATAAGAATTTATTAAAATTAGATTTATGTAGAGCTTTATTAGATAACTCTTTAATATAATTGTAGAAATGACAATATTTGCTATTAATCCACCTCTTCAAAATAAATATTAGAAACTTTTTCTAAGTTACCAATCACGATTCTGAGTCTCTACAGCGTAACAAATTATAAACTGAAATACATTTCTATTTATATCACTCGATTAACTTGTTTAATTTCAAACCTGTAAGCATAAACATTTCCTTAATCCATATTCCATCTAATTCTCATCTGCGAGAAAATCTCGATTCTATAAATAAGGCTTCTATTTAATTACTGTGTAATCTGTGATTAGCGAAGTTAAGGACGGATATAATCAATAAAACTTGTATATATTGGATAAGCTGAAGGTAATTTTCCGACGTTTCTATCAACCCATTAGGTTGAGCGCACACTATAGGATACTTCGCGTGTTTAGAAGCCACAAGTTAGCTTATAAACGACATATTGGGCATTATTTAGGGTTGAATAAGGTCTTGTGGTTTTTGTGACTAACTATTTTGTGGCAACAAAACTTTTTTAAACTGCTAAGTTAAAGAAAACCGTGTGTTAACTTGTACCTAATAAATATCACAACTTTTTTTTTAACAATTCTGTCTATCATAAATCCATGACCAAACCACAGAAACACTGATCCTTTCAAATATTTTTACATATTAAACAAAGTAAGTTTATTTTCACCATTTGTAACTACAGAATTTTCTTCGATTTGTAAAATTCATCTTTACAAAGTCAAGAAACGGGTGTGGCACTACTTAAGGGATTGAGATCGACCGTCATAGTTTACTATCTACATTACACTACAACATACTATAACATAAAAAGTTATAAGCTCAATCACTTTTAACAGAATCAATAAGCCCTAAAAAGTCGCACGCGCGTCGCAAGTGCGTTCACAAACTTATCGTCGCGACCCGCCGGCGACCTAGCTATGTAGTGTGAGAAGCAATTTTCCGTTACTTTACACCGAGTTATGACTGAGACCGTCCGTGAAATGAGACATCAGAGATGTGAGTGGCTAGATTGCTTTACCCTAATGTAGGGTGGCTTAAGTGGCTACTGAGTTCAAATTAAATCATGCTGGTGTGATATTTTTGGGGTTGGAACTTTTTTTATTGATTGTCGGGGAAAAAAATATGAAAATTATCATGTCAAGTAAATGAATTTATATTTATGAAGGGCAAGGCAAGTGGAAATCCCAAAGGTTTTATTTTTATATCATACTCATATGACATTGAAAAAAAAAGTCATTAGAATTAGATAAATATCAAAACTCCTGAAGCTATCACAACACAATCAAGCCTTTATTTTTTGCGTATAGACAGAAATAGCAAACCAATACCTACAGCGCGCAATCTCCACAGCCATTAAAAAGAAAGGAATACCCACATTGAATCGCAAACCGCAGAGTGATTAAAACAATAGGATGCATCGAGCCAAACTTACAAACAACTAACAAAACCTACATGTTGATTTTTCATGTTTTCCGAGTTACAAAATATTGCAAACGAACATTTTACTTTCATAGTATTGAATAGTAACCTACTAATATTATAAATATGAAAGTTTGTGAGAATGGATGTGTTGATGTTTGTTACTCTTTCACGCAAAAATTACTGAATGAAACTTTACACTTATGTAGCTTATACCTCAGAATAACACATAGGCTATAATTAATAAATATAGTGTATTAATCGTTAATCATGCAGGTGAAACCGCGGGGCACAGCTAGTATATGATAAAAGACGTCAAATACGCTGTTTTTATTGTTGTTCTAAATACAGACATTTCTTAGAATATGTGGGATAAAGGGGTTGTGTTTCTCTGACTATTTCCAGTGAATATACATTTATGTTAATCGGTCAATTTACAAATCGTATTCAGTTACTAAGATGTTGTAATAGGAACACGGAATTCGATTTACGTGACCTCAAAAAAGCCCACGATGTCACCAACCTCACTTGTCTGGAATAAAACAAATCCTTGAAATTCCAAAACAATTATCTTCTAAAGAGTACCATTTCTAGAATTTCAGTGCCTTAACCTAAATATCAGCCACCAAACACGATCAGTCCCCAACGAAGCAATTATTCGTATAACGATCCCAACATTTGCCGTAGATTTCTTTGGAATTGAACAATCTCGGTAATGGAAGGTAAATCGAATCATTTGCCCTAAGTGAATGTACTCGCTTCATGATATTGTGTCACTCGTGATCTTTATAGGCGGGAAGTGTATATTGTGTGTTAGTGTGTCAGGAAGAATGTAATTCATGTAAACTTGTTTCTATTTGATAATGTGTGTAGGATCATTATGGTTATTGAAAGTGTTGGCAAGACATAAATCTGTATGCTTGACGTAGACTTGAAGTAGACAATGACACACTTTGTCTTTCTAGAAAAGGTGTATTTGATGCCGAACCTTATTTGATGATAGAGTTGTCGGCACTAGCTTTTTTATATGTAGTAGATTTTTATATGTAGGTCATTTATTTACTATAAAAAAACAATTGAAATGATGATTGTAACACTAGAAAATTCTCAGCTGAATGGGTTTATAAAAAACGAGACAAGCTGAAAATGGCATGGAATATGACAATTAACTTAGTGGACGTAACAGAAAAGATTGTATAAAACGGTAATCATGTAATTATAAAATATGTTCACAAAAACGAGGAGTATAATTGTGAAAATAAGTCATTTTGGGCCCATTTTATTGATATCCAAAAATTCAGTTTTAAAACCCGGCCGTCATCCTCCATGCATGGGGCTCATACAATAATATTTGACTTTCACCGTGTCTGCGCTCTTTTGTCAGATAACAAAACGTTAGCGTTCTGTGCTAACATCATCCCGTATGCACCCGTATCATGTCATATTAAATCGGTTTTATGTCATCATTACTTTGCTTTTTTATTTAGTAAATTACGTAATTTTACATGAAATTGTTCAATTAATTGAGCAAAATAACCGAACTCTACTTATTGGGGGACACTATAAACACCGGTTGCTGGGCTGTAACAGTCTTACTCTAAGAAATCTTTTTATTAATACGGTTTTCTTCCGAGTCGGGAGTATTCTCATGGACTCAACTCGCTATTTGACAAACGGGGTATACGCTGGGCTTATTAAGACGGTGTAAAAAATATCATGCAAGCTGCATTACATTGTGGGGCCGTGCCGCTCTATGACATTATGGTATCGATCATCGAGGACAATATATCTCATCTTGCATGAGATTGGTCTCCTTTTTTAATTTTTTTTTAAATAAATTTTACGGATGTCCCTTGCTATATCGAAATCTGCGTCTGATATCCACTAAAAGGTTGAGAATCTGATGACTAAGCAATACAGAATTCGTCTCAGACGTAAATATCAAAAATATTCAGGCCAACAATATTTAGACAGTGATCGCCTACACAAAGTTCTGTTTACACGTTTAAATTGCCAGTATAGTCATTTTGAAGTACCTATTTACTTTCTTAATACTGTCTGTAGAAGGGTATTGACACACTAACTCTTTATGGGTTTTTAGTACGTTGATTTTTATGAGCAATTTGTCTTGTGTACATATGTAAGCTAAGTTTGGAGTAAGTAGCTTAAGGTCTACTATGTATAAAGATCATAACCCATAATAATATTTTTATATTTGTTCTGCAGGGTAGAAAGTTTTAACAAAGGCGTTGGTCTAATTTTATCCTTATATTACGTATCATTTATATCGGAAGTATTTTCACACGGTGTTTATAAGTATTTGTAAACTCATGAAATGTTAGATTTAAATATGCATAGCTAAATTTGGAACACAAATATGAGTTGACCAAACTAATATTTGTTGCTACCCTTAGCACAGAAAACCGAGAGCTCAGCACACACTTGTCTTAGAGAAAATGTAGACTTGGAGAGCCAAATACATAAATTTGCGATTACTGAGACATTCTAGTACATATACGTTCTATGTCCTACAGAATTAACATAGAGACACCATTGTACACTTCACAATAACATAATGCATTCATTATTAATGAAATGTGGGGCAATTCTGTGGAGTTCCCTTTGAGTTAGATGAAAAGGAAGAGAAATTGGGTTGGACGTGCTGCGGCAATCATTTGAACGTCGATAGCAGAACCTAAACAGAACACTTCGGTATAAAATGTGGATTTCCTTTCAACCTTTCTATAAAATAGTGCTTTTACTTGCAAGTACAGTTACACTTTACGTTCAGCTCTTTAGATGCCAGTAACAATTGCTATTGATTTATTAGAAGTATTTAGAAGAATAAATAACACTGTTTATGAGTCTTTCTCTCTATGAGTAACTGTAAGGCCTATAATATAGTACATTAATACCAAAATATTGTAATTATGTAGCTAAGTAGTTTATGTACGGATTTGTTTAACTAGGACCGGTATCCCAGATACTTATTGCCATCGTCACTTATATTTCAACGTTGAAAACTTAGAGCTTAGCTGAACATGACATGAATGTACCTAATACCGGCTCGTAAATGTATATAGTTATTTGGGGGCTTTATAATAAATAGCTAAAACGTTCGGTCGTTTGGGAATATAGTATCCCTGAAGCTTAGTTCTATACGTGGGTGTAAGCTTACTATATTGTCTGCTTGTAGGCTAGAATAAGTCTCGTAAATTAATGTATTTATGGTTCTTTATACCAATTGAAGTTATATACTAATATTAGTTAATCTTTTAAAGAATCTTTAAATATTTTTGATCCTATTAGATCAATATCAATTTGAAAGAAAAGAAATATGTTGATTTTCATTATGAATATCGAAATTCGCTAAATGGGATAGCAACTCTAAGAATAAAATATCAAAAACCAGAGATCACGTCACTATGAGATGCTTGTATCTAAACAAACGTACAACAAAATTACTAGTTAATTTTACTGGATACAATTAAAATGTATTCTGAAGTTAGCCAATAATCGTATTGTTACCCAACCTAAGCTTAACCGCACAAAACTTTACGTTCAGTGCTACTTAGCGGTTAAACAATTCAGTGATTACAGATGCTCGAAAATTTAAAATAACAGTGTTTTATTGAAATGTTGGTAAGGCTACATAGACTTTAGTATTTCGGA
The DNA here is from genome assembly GCA_905146925.1 of Autographa gamma. Lineage (NCBI taxonomy): Eukaryota > Metazoa > Arthropoda > Insecta > Lepidoptera > Noctuidae > Autographa > Autographa gamma. The sequence continues at coordinate 9,639,171 of LR989858.1, forward strand.
CAGTTCTGGTACTAAAATTGAATTGTTAATGATAAGTAAAAAGGGAGTAGTATTTTATGCGTTGAAATAGTCAAACAAAAGTGAAAAGGTTTTGATTCCTGCTCGTTTGTCTATATTACGCGAATTGACACGGCTGGCAGGAGCTGGATGCGAAAAGCTGATAGAACTAAGTGGCGTCCAATTGAAGAGGCCTATGTTCAGCAGTGGACTGCTATAGGCTGATGATGATGACGCGAAGAGGTTTATCTAAACGTGGATCATTTACTTTTCCCATGAACAAGCAGTTTGAGTGCAATATTTCTTGTGTCCTACATATTGTGCTTCCCATACTTGTGCAGTATACAATATACGGTTGTTTACAAGCATGTCCTGACGAGTCTTTTAAGAGCTGATGTTATATGATATGATATGATATCGTTTTTCCAATAAATCAGGTTCAAGCTACCGATATTCAATAATACGCAAAAAATTATTGGCGTGTAAGCACTTGATTTTAATTAAATTACCAATTAATTTCAGGATGTGTTAATATGTTAAATAACAACTCTTAATCACCTTGTCAATTAAGAGTGTCATTATTTTGTTATTGACACATTTATAAATATCCTGATATTTTATCATTGAAATTATGGATTTTTATCTAATTTGGTAATAAGTTTTTTCTTTTAACCATGTTACATATGGCATTCATCAATATCACACTTTGTTATAGTATTTTACAAGGTATAATAGAGCAATATACAAATATGAAGATTTCTGCTCATTTTTTAAATCCTATTCTTTTTAGTTTGAAACAATATTATGGTGAATAATCCTATCTATATTTATCCTCGATTATAGCTCCCATGTAACTCCGATCTATTTTAAACCCCACATCAGATAAAGGTTTTCTTCTCATTCCTTTTAACACTTAAAGCTGTCTGCTAGTCTCGCTCCTGTCTCATTACGGCCACTGAACGCTTGGCAAACACAATATATACAATTGTTAGGATTTTCGTGTCTAAAAAAAGTCTCTAAAGTTACAAAAATATACTATTTTGTTGCTTTTTTTTGTTGTTGTAACAATACTGAATGCAAACTTGAATTTGAACGAAAATAATGTTTTATTTATGGATAAATAATAAATAAATTACAGCTTATTTTGTTGTTTGAAAATAATTTTATTATTGTGCTTATTACGTCCATCTTTTGTTTTGTTCTATGAAGATAAATGAGCGACGATTTCGCGTCGTCAATGAATTACCTGTCAGGCTGACTTGTCATAATAATTTAATATTATTTGCGATTTTTCTTAGTTAGTAATCAATTATTTTAAATGTTATTAAGTAATGTCTCTAAAATGATGTGTGAAGAATGTTTTTTTTTTACACTTAGTTTAAAAAGGCAAGAATGATAAAATTAACGGTTTTATGTTCTACATAAAGCACAGATTTTGACTTATCAATAATTTATTTGACATTTAAGGGAGAATAATTTCATTTCATGACTGCATTGAAATTATAACTTTTGTATCCTTTTTTAGGTTACAATTAGGGACGCTAATATCGTAACCTACCATTTATTACCCGAAGCCTATTCCACCCATCGCGTACGCCAGACTTAGTTAAATCTAGCCAAAATCAGATTACGTAGGGACGTGACGCCAACGACGTACAGTCCTCCACGTCTGTAGCATCAATGAATCGCGAAAATCAACCTTAAATCTTTTGCATAAGGTAGCGGTCAATGTCAAATGTTGTCGGTGTGTGGTCCACTGTAGATACACATGTATGGAGTTAGATAGTCCGTAACTTACTGAGTGTTTAATGGTTGCTGAGTACTGAATAATAGCTCTATTTCGGTCATTAATTTGAATTATAAAATTAAATAACATAAATAGACCTAAATCAGATACCACCAATCTCCATACATACTAATGTATGGTGATTGAGAAGAATGACAATGCTATGATTAAAGGATAGGGAATGTAAAGATCAAAACTAGTTTAGTGATTGGCTTTAATAAACAAATCTTGTATTGATGACTATTATTTTGACTACAGTACTAAAGACCAGTAAAAATATACAGTAGTGTAAGAGCAGAAACAAAAATAGTTTTTATTTTAAAGCTTTTATTTTCCACCGAATAAATGACAAACAATTGGACAGTGACAACGTATACTCCACAAACATTTCCACAATCATTAAAAGTAGCAACAATGTTTGTTCGTCTTTTATCTAGAGCTGTAACGAGCGACACTTTACCGATATACTTATAGTTAGCGACAGCTCCGCACCGGAGATTGCGCGTCCTTCGTTAGCGGATAACTGCAAGACGTAGTTTAGACGACTATGTTGCGACTGATGTTTTTACTCAGAGAATTTGAATAGAAATGCATTTAAGTGCAGAAATCTGTTTTTCCCAGACTGGAAGAGTATTTGTAGGTACCTATGTAAACAATATCCTGTTAAAAAACATTGGAAAAACCTACTTGAAAAGTTATGGCTTTATGTGCAACATTAAAATGCGCGTAAATTATTAATAAATCGAGAATAAATAAAATATGACTATTTTTTGCCTAGTTAGGCATAAACAGTAAGTTTAGGATTTAAATTTAATTTATCTGCATAACACCTTAAATAAGAGATATTGGTACACTAATTTCCTAGAGAATCTTTTTATTTACCTTTATCTTCAATAAGTCCCAGAAGAATCGAACAAGCCGATTGTGACCTAATTCTCGATATTCAATTGTGTAAGTAGTTCTTATTGAAATCAGAGGAAAGAATCAAGAAATAAAAGACTCGTCTGAATTTTACTGTTGAATGAATCTGGAGTAATGACATAAGAGAATAATGTCAAAAGAAGTAGGAAGTATTAGACAGTAGTGATTTTATTTAAATGTAGTTTGATTTTGGCTTCCAATTTGCGTTGGATGCTCTTAACATTAAAATATAACAACCCCGTACAAGCTGAACTTTGTTTTTTTTCCGAGGAAAATGATTTTATTTACTAATTAATTTCATAAAAAGAAACTTCAATCATTTGATCGTTTTCATTAGGATTACTTCAACCTTGTAATAATAAACGAATGAATGATGCCTAATCTAGGCCTAAATTGATTAAGCATATTAATTCAGGGCTTAGAATACGACAGCTGTGTTTACGAGCTGATTAATGAGGCAGTTTGTTATAGACAAAATGGTGTTGATTTATTTTGTATTGTGTTTGTCACGACTTTTCTAAAAACTCAAACCGGTGAATGGGGTGAGCTAATTTAGTCTCAGTCTGTTTTAAGGTCTACGTTCAAAAAGCGCTAATGACTAGGCTTATTTGAATAAATCCTTTTTACCAAACGAAGAGTTCTTTTTCCGAATATTTTTTTTTTTAAGAGTTCTTATTATTCTTAGGTCGTACCGGATTCTGACTGGCTTAGACCACCGGAGTGCTTTTCCACTATTACTGAGGACCATATTTGCGATCTATCTCAATTGCCAGACCAACTAAGTTGGACCTAACATAGTTGGACGCATAAATATGCACGCAAAACGTCAATCAACTAGTTTTCTAACTGGACATCAGATGATAGATAGTTTCCAATGCTGCCATCAGGATCGGAACGACGTTTATGATTTTAAATGTCGATACGGACGACAGAGATTTTCAAACATGATGCATCGTTTCCTAGGTTTGGAACGTGGCAGTTAATATTAATTTATGAGAAGATTGATGATAACTTCATGTTAAGTGAAGTGTTTGTCAGGTTGTTGATAAATATTTTGTTGCTGTCATATTTCTTGCAATTGATTTTAGGTTATGAGGGTGTCATATTGATTAAAAAATGCATGTAAATTATTTTAAAAAATATGTAACTTTATGTCTATATTTTATCAAAGATTATACCAGACCGATGTGTTATGGATATATCAAAAACCCAAGACGAGTTAAGAAAATAATTGTACTTTGACATATTAATTATTAACTCAATAAATTATCGTATTACAAAATATTAATCGACAGTTTTTTTTTTCTTTGTTTCATACTCTACGATTTAAAGCATCTAATTAATGCAACTCCTTTTATTACCTACAGTTCCCATATTAATGTTTTTATAAGCTGGGAGTTCCGTAGGTTGCTTGCTTGGGGTATAATTACCGTTGATTACATCTTACTGCCGACGAGGTCCCGGTGGGCTCATCGACACGCCTACCAATGGACCCTAATACGTATATAAACTTATATAGATGGTGATTCTAAAAACCTAGTGTAGGAAGTTAATAAGAACGGGATTAGGAGTTTAATGATAATGTATTACTACAAGAAAAAACTGTGTAGCGTTTACCGAAGAATGTAGTGAGGATAGTTACTTAGCTCGTATCAATAAATTAGTGATTTAAAAGTTGATATTTAATAAGACTTAGGACTTTTTTTGTTTCTCAAAATAATCTGTTTATTTATACAATGGCCTTACTAATGTAGAAACAAAATATAGTATTTTTTTGTATTCAATTTGTGAACCTACATTTAGGTACATTTTCTATATTAGATCTTAAATTGGTACATGGTATTTGTACACGTTTTTCTCGCTGATTGCTCGATTGTATTAGGTGATTTATACTCGAATCTTACAAAAAATCACGAGCGCTCCCGTTCAAATTGATCTGGTACTTTTTCAGGAGTGTAATTTGTATAAGAGACAGGAAGACTTTTCAAGACGAAATTAACGGCAAAGGGTCCTGTTTTTAGCTGCTAAATTATTTCAGACAATTTTTTTAATAGTATTAATAGTGAGAACTAATTTTATTGCATGTAATGTACCCTAGAGGTAGAAACGAAACCTCCTCTTGCCATCTATCTGCCCATGTTTGGATAGGCAGTATATCTGTTTAGACACAATATAGGCCTGTCAATCAAGTCAGTATCATTGTTATAAATCTCTTTCAAAATATTGTCTACAACACACAAAAAATGCTCTCAAAAAATCTGTGTATATTTTTTCAGAGCTTTGTTCCATAAACAAAAAAACGAACTGTCGTGCTCGAAGTGTATTCAAATAGTTTTTAAAGCTATCAAAGTTTTTTGAATAGAAAGTGGCTTTTTAAGCAAAAACCGAGGAAGACGGGTTAATGCAGTCAAGCCGTGTTAAAGCCAACTTTTTATGTTTCTGTATAAAGTTGAGATGTAAAGAAGTGCATTAAAAAGTAGCGTTGTTCGTGTTTGTAAACATTTCCCTTCGGAAATACTCGGGTGTTGTCGGCTAATACCGTTTTCATGTTCTACATTTAAATGGCGACAATTTACGCTGGCCTTACTTTTTAATTCGAATTACCTTTTTTCAGTCACGTACAAAATAAATAGTTTCTATACATGCATACATATTTCTTCTGTATTTTCTAGTCATAAATCCAGCAAGATTTTACAATAAAAGAAAATTCGTAACTTACGAGTACAGATCGTTTTCAATATATTGAATTGAACAGGAAAATACAAGAATATATTGGAACACGTATTGCGTAGTAAAAATTGATTCAATATTGTATATGGCCAACATTTGTACCAACGTTTTATTGTGAATATCTTGGCAGTCGTTGCTGATATGAGTTTGTGGCCAAAGATTCAGATTAAAACTGAATTCTTTATGTTTCACATATTTTTATTCTACAGCAAGTCCGTGTGATATTAACGGTCATGTGTTAGAAGTCAAATCAAATCAAATCAAATAATTTATTTGCAATGAATGTATGTTACATTAAAATACAGGTGGAGTAAATAAGAGTGAGCCGTATACATTCTGCCCGGAAATAGGCATGCAAAGTTTACAAAAGTTTTAATCTAAGCTATCTCAAAATAAAATTATAAATTCAAAATGTCACAGTTAGAATTATAATAGTTATACATACATGAATTAATACGAAAAAAAAAATCAAATTAAAATGTTAATAATAAACTAAATAGGACATACGGAAATAAATCAAAAAGTTTGAATACCGAGTTACAAATCCTCACACATCCTTTTCCTCCATAATGAGACAGCTCCACATAGCTTTACTTCGTGAAAACTCCTAATATTTCATAACACGTTCAAAGTTTGGACACCTTCCAGGTCTGACGCCATAATGGTACTTGTTACATTAGTAACATGTTTGAGTGGCTCCGAATGACACTAAAGTAGGTATTACTGTGGCACTCTAAAAGCCTTTATTATACTGATTTATACTGTCTGTTTGGCAATAGTGGTGCTTTGCAACGGCAGGGCGAAAACAGTTGAGAGTCAATATTTTAAGGATGCTTGAAATATTTAAAGTCTTCTATGTTGATAACGTTTTAAGTGTCGTGTAACTACGGTTGTCTAAGGTATGTAACATTTTTCAAACAATTGAAACTGGCTTACTAGAAATTAGAATTATTCGCGTATTATTTATTTATATTTTACAGTGGGCATACCACTCTGAGAAAAAAATGGTGAACAGCTTTTTCAATCTATCTTTCCATCTTTATCAATAAATGTTGGAACAATCAATGTATTAACTCCGAGAAAGCTCTTGTAGTATTTAGACGTAATTATTCCCTTACCAACCTATTTATTTCGATCAGCCGTCTCAAACCAACACATCTTACTTAGTAGGTTGTTCACTGTAAAATCTTCACTGTCTAAAAATCCTAGATGTACACAAATGTAGAAGTTATTCAGTCTTAATGTTCAGGTACAAATGTCGGACGCTAAAAAGGTAATTCCGCGAGTTCTATCATGAGACAGCGGTTGGTTTGAAACCGCCTTTTCCCTGTAACGCACAAAGTTATATTGAGTTCTTTGGCCTACTAAAAGTTTGCTGTAAATTGGAATGGAATTTTCATTTAAAATAACCATCAAGCTTTGACGATGAAAGGCGGAGAAATTTCTGCGATGTTCAGTTTAGTTTCGAAAAGATATTCAGTCTCTATGATTAATTTTATTTAGTCCCCGAGGTGAGTTAAGTTGCTAAGTTAATAGCCAACCTATTTCGATTGATGTTCGTAGCAATATATTCCTTAGCTATAAAATAAAAATAAATTTTATCATTTAAATTATTTATGTATTTATTTATATAGCCGGTCAATAACCCCAGTATCATACATCAGACTGACAAAACGGACACGGTGTTTCCCAAATTGAGATTTTGTGACTCATTCAAGAAATCTGCAGCGCATCGTCGAGAATGGTCCAAAACAGATGGTTTTATACAGCCGTGATGTCACAGTAACTCAGTTACTGGGTACACGACCCATTTCCCCATTTTCATTATAACCGGAATCAAATGCCTCTGGAAATTACTAGAAGTCTCGGAGAGGCTTTAGTGAGGGAAATTAAATGTTAAAGCGAGTAATTACGAGTTGTACTCATTCATTTATTTCAATGCTTCTTATATTTATGTTATGAGGTGTTCATTTAGGGTAAAAGTGACGTTTATAAAATTGTTTATGGCTGTAAGCTTCACTGCTATTTGCCATGTTTGATGTTATGATATGAGAAGTGTTGTCAGAGAAATCGTATGTAAATTTTTCGTCGTAACATTTCAACAATGAACATTTAAACGACATTTTCTATTATAGTAATATCATGCAATGCGACAAAAGACAAACAAAGTCAAAAGACCCTCAATGGCATGCTCCTCCTAGAAAATTTTATTGCCACTTATAAAAATGTAACTAGTGGAAATATTTGAGAAAATTATAACATTTTAATATAGGTAACCCAAAACTGCTCAAGTATATAAACGACAAAATTGAACCCGTAACAAAATAAACGAAAACATTTTTATGTATAATATTAACGTTAATATAGCAGCTCCTTAGAAATAAAATTATATAATAATATTCAACAGGTCTGAATATCGGCCAAGTTTAAATGCAAATAAGTAGGTATACCTTGGCTACTGAAGATAGAAATTTAAATAATTATCAAAGTACGGGACCGTTGAATTTCAGGGTCTTGTTAAATAATACAATAAGCTCGCTACGATATTACACAAAGTTAATTAAAGTTAGCGAGAAGTAATTTACTTATCGACGTTTGTCGGCAATAAAAATAAATTATTTATATTGTTTCTTACTGTGGCTGAACTATTTGTTTACATTATTTATTTGGGTCAAAGAAGGTTGACCCAAAAGGTTTTATCTCAATATTGACTTTAACTGTTGACATTACATTTTAGATGTAGAACAAGGAAGTATTCTGACAAAAAAAAAACAAAATTTTTGTCGAGTTTCTAAAGCACACTTTCAATGTTGTAAAGGTATAACAAAAGCATTTACTAGAATTCGCCTTTTGAGTATCCATGACTACCTGCTTTTCCTACAATAAGCACAACAACAAAAGCTAACATAAAAACCTAAGTATTTAGTTGGCCCAATTCGCGTCACTCGAAATTATCAAAACTATCTTATAATCTTCCGTTACGGAATGACCGAATAATTCGCAAATCGTGACCAAAGTCATGCTTGTACTACAGACTAAAAAAAGGTTAGAGCGTAGGTACGCAAACAAAATCTACGAATGTTGAGGAAAAACAGACAATAGCACATTTTAAAAACGAACCTAAAGATATTTATTATAGTTCGATTTCTGACAAACGGTAAAGGGAAACATCGTAAGGAAACCTAGAATCCAAAAATTGGAAAAAAATATGTACCAAAGTTGCCAGTCCACAATGAGCAAGTGGTGATATTGTATGCTCGTTCCTTCTCTAAATGGGAAGAGGTTGTTTTCCAGCAGTTTGACGTCTTTAATAGGCTGGCTGTTTATTTTATTTATTTAATAGTTTTCAAATCTAATTTTCTAAGATTTTTGCCATTTCAATTCTTTTTAGAAATTGACCTTTCCCGCTTTTTAGTTTTCATCGCATACCCGATTTTAGATTATAATAATATAGCAATTTATAATTATATATATTTTCTAAAACAATTCCTTCTTAGGTGCAAGTTCGTTGACCCTTGGTTTGTCTACCGTTACCCCCGAGTTTACTTTCAGCTAGACTGTGTGTTTCGCCTAGTTCCATTTAATAGTGTCAACCGTCTTGTTGTTTCTGTGTTAAGCTGAAGATTCTAGTGATATTGGATTTTATCAATCGGTATGTTTTTTAATACTGTTTTCTTTTCTTGTATAGTCAGGGTTATAAGTATTTTATCTTGTATTTGTTTTTTTGGATTATAATACAACTTGTTGTAATGATGTTATTATTTACTCGGTTGACCAAACTGATATAATTTACTTGAAGTCGTTGCTACACTCAATTATATTTAATTTTAAAATCATCCCCAGGCTTTAAATTGTTATCACGCGTTTTGTACTTATGAAAATCAAAAGCAAATATTTGTAAATTCCACTGACAAAGAGTTGGTAACATAATCTATCTCATCATTATCCAAACTAAAAGATGAAACTAAAACCCAACTTCGTATAATAACGAACCATTGTTAAACTCTAAAACTAGTCTACGTATCGCAGATCGATTCAGCGATAGAGTTTTAGTTTACTTTCAGTTAGTGTCCGCTCTGTCCATCTGATAACGAAACATAAAGGTTCTGTAGACTGCCTTTACACTCGCTGACTAGGCTGTTTGATTTAGTATTGTTAGCTTTGTCCGTGCTTTTAATAGTGGCGTTCATTGTTTCGTTGATTTCGATTTTATTTGGTTTAGTTTAATTGTTAGTGTTCGTTTTTTAAATTGGTTTAAAATGTATGTGTCGTCATTTTTTGGAAAGATATTATTGTTTAAAAAAAGGAATATCAATTCTTTTTTTTTTAGTTTGGAATCATTGCTAAAGTTTTCTACACTTATAACTTGATCTTGTCGTGGATATTAAATACTTACTATTACAAACTAAGTGATCTAGTAACACGATATTAAGTCCTTTAATGTATCGGTTACTCAAAGAGATGTCAGAAGTTATCTTCCAACTTTCATACGTTTGGTTTACCAATAACGACTCCCGCGGGAAAACTATCGGGACTGCGGCAAAAGTATGCACAACAAACATATATTACCTGTTAATAAAAGCCGGGGATTATTACAATATGTATGTTGGTATGAATACGGAACAGAAAGAGTTTTTGCAACCCTGATCGTATCATTGGCTGAGATAGAATGTACGGGTGTAACCATAGGCATTTTCTTTCTGGTCTATACGCAGCAATTATTTTTCCACCAAGTTAGAGACGCAGAGCAGGCAGATTCAGATGGCTAAATTTGCCGACTGAAGAATGCCTTCCATTTCTGGATATGACGTTACGATTTCTACGGGTTGCGGCAAATTGTCGCTTATCTTTTGTTTTTCATAAATTCCTTGGACAAATTCGAGCTATGTAGACTTCAACACTTCATAACCGTTCAGTTTGACTGGTTTGAGTCGCATCCCACGTGTACTCGTTATATATTCCAATCGCCATTGAGCACGCCACTTTATGCACGAATGCTCCAAGTGATTCGAGCGATACATCAGAAACATTGTTACGAGATCGTCCGCAATTCTGCATAACATCATCCTATCACTTTCACAGTGTATTAACTCTGTTATTATGTATATTGAAATCTTCTACGTTCGGTCTACGGTTATTGATTGGATTCGCTGAATTTGTCTGTGGTTGGATAATGGAGTAGTTTTCTCGACGGTAAATGTTGCGTATCACCTAAATTTCCTCATAGGCGTAACTTGTTTTGAGTGGTTTTTAATTCTTCCGGTATTCGCTATATCAAAATCAAATATAAACATTAAATTATAAATAATCAGTTTTCAATAATATAATCGGTAACAGATTATTTTTATACTGGGGATTTATAAAACACCATCTTTTTGGTCGGCGATCAAAGACACTGATTATCTATTATACATTATCTTTAATTTCACAAAAAAGTTTACATTAGTTTTACTAGTAGGTATTTAAACTGATCTACCTTTCCATGTTAAGATATTGCCTTAATCTCCTCTTTGAAATCCATTTCAGGTAAGTTAGTCTACAATTTGATCACGTCATTAGCACGAATCGATATTCCAGAATATGTTATTATCTACCTCGTCCACCTATAATTTGATTCTATCATGAATTTCCCTTTAGACGCCATCTACCTAGAAATTGGGTCTAATCGAAGTAACCACAAGGCGCAAGGTTTGATATGTATTATCTGCGATAAACCTCCATTCCTCCACTATGCGAGAGAAAGGTTTATTACTGATCTTTGTCACCATAAACGTAGTCTTTAACCTCATTCTGACATTCGCGAGGTATTCAAACGATTATTAATAATTCATGTTTTGTGTGAATTAGACAAATGCGTAGACATACGAGTTTTTGCTTTTACGATTGTTGAAGGAGGTCTGTTGTTCGTCTCCGTTGATTTTCGTGTCGTTGTAACGGTTCTTAAAGTTGTAAAACACTTGGGTTTGTCTGACGTTTGTTTATGTAATTTACAATGAGGAAGAGTTTGTCTCGAGAACATGACAGTCTGTGTAACTGTATACTCCGAAGTGATATTTATGTGTAATGCATATGTTTGTTCGGTTCTGTTACGTTCTTGAACTTCGTTGAACTTTGTTGTTCTTGATTATGAGAACAATGTTTAATAGCAAAAACTTTTAATTATTTTAATTGTAAATTAATTAATTTAGAAGAAGTGGGAAAGACATTTCTATTACAAAGATATATTTAATCATAGTTATATTATAAAATGAAAATGCAATGTAAAATACTCTTGTCCATCAGTTCCAACTTCTAAAGGTCTACTAGAAAATCGATCGTAATCAAAATTGACAGGTCAGCCTATCGGATTCACAGAATAACGTGGGATACGTTTTACGTAGATAGCAAGTCTCAATGGAATTCTGTCTAGCACGTCACGAGCAACTGTCTATAATTATAATATAACGTTATATTGTATTCAACCTAAACCTTCTCCTATACTTAGCCACGTAAACAATACAGACTCAAAGTTCAATAACATCAAACTTGCAATATACAGGCAATCAAACAAAAAAACATCATGAAGGAAACATATATCTAACACAACAGCCTACATTTGTTTCTTTGATAGTGTCATTACTCAGCAATGTAGCGGAGGGGTATTCTGAACTACTCACTGAGATATTACGAGGAAGTTCGTGGGAGTTCGGCAGAGTTCGGCAAAGTTCGGCAAAGTTCGGAGGAGTTTAGCCAAGTTTACGACACTGTCTCACTCACTTCCAAAACTCTTGTTTTGAACGTAAAGTTTTGAGAAGTCTGTGTGGTGATATTATGTCTTGCCGTGTTTAGACTTTAGTTTAGTTTTGACATGGTGACACTAATGTTATTTATTTAGTTTTAAAAGGGTTGAGTTCTTAGTTGAAATTAAGGATAGAATGTGCTTCGCATACTAGAACTTAGATTTCTGAGGACTTTTTGAAATCTAGTAAATAGTAATCGCAAACTAACGTCACAAAGATTGTACGTTTTACTTCATTATAGTATCAGACTATATTATGTATGAAATATGAACGCAATTCAATAATATATTTTTGATTAATATGAAGAATATACGAAAAACATTCGTCATCATATATAACTGTCAAAAGTATTAACACAAATATTGTGTATTACTTGCACGAATAATTCTACGAAAACAGCTAAGTTTCTCGCAAACGATTAGTATGTCCGGATTTCATTACTTATTTTATTGGCTATTAAAGTACAAGTTACAAGATACTTAAACTCTGAAACTTGGAGATTTCTCTCAACAGTTTATCTTGTCCGCTTTATAAAGTTCCCATGAAGTCATCACAACTTTTGTTCGGCTAGATTTAACTTTATTGCTTCTAATATTTCTAGCTATATCGCATTTGTTTGACTTTACGGCGGAGTAATAAATGTCATTGAGGTTTTCTATTTAATATATATATCTTATTACATGCTTTATTACTATAATTTTGCGGTACTTTTCAATAAATTACTATTACGGTGCTTTGGCATTAAAAATATTTATTAAGTTAGCAGATATCTATGTTGTATTTAATTTAAAATAAATTGGAACCAATGAACAGTTTATATAGTAATCAATCTAAAACGTATTTATTTATTGTATAATTTAAAAAAGTACTGGCTGATTTTTAGTAACTTGTTCTTCTTTATTCGACCTCCGTGGTTGAGTGGCGTACGCACCGGTTTACAAGGTGTCGCTAGCTCTGAGGTCCCGGGTTCGAAAATCACTTTTCTACATTGTCTCGGGTCTGAGTGTTTGTGGTACCTTCGTTGTTTCTGAATTCCATAACACAAATGCTTAATAGCTACTTAATTTGGGTTCAGAGCAATGTATGTGATGTTGTCCACATTTATTTATTTATTCATGATGTTTCGATATTCAAATCTTTCGATTATCTTCATGTAACGGACTGTGATAATTATAATTAAGTAAGTGTACATAATGGCGATTCATTTCTCAACGTTTCGTGACGTATGTTAACTACAGCGATCTAATTGCACGTAATACGAGCATTGAACTTGAATGTAACCAGTTTCTTTTGCATAAACACTTAGATATTAATAGATTTCAAGTTATTCTAGTAGTATAACGTGATAAGATTATAAAAAAAACGCAATTGAAGTTGGAAACTGCGAATTAGCTATTAGCAACGGAAACGTTACATTAATCCAATCCGATTAAACTAGAACTTCTTACGACTTTTATAGTAATTTGTCAATGTCGTCGGAAAAGCTAAGAAGGTATAAAAAGAGCTGGACTCTAGGTTTTACCTTATTGCTTTCATCTATTAGGTAATATTATTCCTAATGAGTGTGAGGAGTCATTTATGTAATACTAAGATTTTATAAATTATCAATCAATTTCTTGATTTAAAAGTACCTTAAGCAATTTGTTTAAGAATAAGAATAATTCCAGCCAAAAACGCGATTAGAGATTTAGGCGATTTCAGATCCCTGTTCATCATGGGATCATTTGTTTAACCATTTTTTTTCTTACAAAAAGCCTTTTTCTGTCATAGCTATAATTTGTAAAGTATAGAACAAACCGTTACGGATAACAACGGTTATTTTCTAAACTACTTCCAAAGCCACAAATCATAGTTATTGTTATTACTTAAGATTTATTGTGACTCTCCACAGTTCAAATCTATGGGCGCGTGAGCCTTCAGGCTATCGCTAAACTATTCTTAACAAGCGGTTTTGTTCCCAAGAAAATATTTATTATCCTTATACCAATGTATTTTATTTTCTAGTCCTTTTGTCTTCTAGTAATTCCTTTTCTTACTTGAATATTTTTGGGATTTAGAAAGCAGTGATAACATGATTAATAACTGTACACTGGATTTTCCCGGATTTGGTTACATGTAAAAATACACGCTCATGAAAAACGTATTTCTTTTTGCTTTATGACATACGGAATTTATCTTTAACAATAAACTAAATATATAAATTCACGGCATTTGATCATAATAAGTATACAGTGAGCATATGCTAAAACAATTTTTGACATGCGAGCTGAAATATTTTTTTGCTTTAGGACAAAGGTCTTCTTCTTCTTTTCGTGTCGATGGTAGATTTTTAAAATTATAGTATATTGGCCCAGAAAGTTGCGACATTAATGGCAGCATCGTTAGCCTGCCTTAAGTCATCCAGAGTGCAGGTGTACGGACACTTTGGGCAATTCAGTAAATGGGGCATGGTTTGGTTGGGAGCTCCACATTCGCATGCAGTATGAAGGGGGTCGATAATTCCCCATTTTGCGAGGTTGTGTTTACAGCGGCCTACCTGGGTTCGCAGTCGATTGAGCGCTTTCCAGACAGGCCACTGCAGATCACTGATCACAAAGGTCTAACAGGAAAGAAATAAAAGCTCTTCAAAACTCGTACTTTGATATTGAATAGCCTGTTCTAAGGCGGAGATAATGGTAATAACTACAAGAACGTTCCCTCGTAAATGTCTCCGGGGGTCCCGATCGCCGTAATGGTCGCACGCAAGATTTATTTCTTTAGTTGCACCCACATTGTAAGAGAAAATTTACCATCGGGAAGCGCTGCTCTAAGAAGAATTCTTCCTATATTTTTGACAAATTTTGTTTTAATCCTCCCGTTTTTAGTGGGTTAGACCACATAAATTTACAGTATTTTTTTTGATTTACGTAAATTTAAATAAGCTAGATAATTGAAATAGCCATACCTACAAATAAATGTAAGTTAAACGTTTACATATATATTTCTAATGTTTAGTAAATTAGTTTTTTCTTAAATATAGAAAAACATTACTGAAATGAATGTAAATGGTTATTTAAATAAAAATGCTTGACATTAAAAGTCATTTACTTTTTGGTGGTTTCAGATAGTCAATGCATTCTGGTTAGCTATCATGCGCATATAACTCATAGCTAAAACGTTGCAGTACTTCCATGGAAAACTTGTTTTAGTGTCAAAGGCATTGGTTGAATATTTCAGTGGCTTTTGAAACTGATTGACGGCAGTAACTCGTTAATTTGTGGATTATGCAGCACTTCGGAAGGATTCTGTCATTCCGGGCTTAATTGTTAATGAAGATGCGCATATTTTGGGCTAGTTTTGGTATTGATTTTCAATTCGGAACCAATGTGATTTGGGGTTAGTTAACGATTGTCAAATTCCTCTTCAGGAATTTTGCTACAGATAGTTCAATTTTGTTTTATTTCTTGCTTTGCATATATTTAACTGTTCTTGGAAATATTGAGAGGTCTGACATCATTCGATTCGACATTCGATCGCACAGGCCCTTGTAGTTTAAGTAGTTTTGGTTTGAAAATATTTTTATGCAAGGTTTTTAGGATATATTTATTTTGTAAGGAACATAAGTACATAAAGGCTGAGGAACATAAAGTGTGGTTATTGAAAAACACACATATAAAAGAAGCCACTGAAATGCACTAAAAGCCTAATATACTAATACCTTTTAAGGTGAACAGACAAAGCGAAATTCGAAGCATTTAAGCTGTTTTCACATCAGAAAATCTCATTCCAGTCTAAAAGCGGAGGGCTGATTCGTTGCATATTTTAGTAGTATGCTCGTGATAGACGCCGTCTGGCATTTAGCTAGGAGATCTACAGATGCGGTTATATTATCAATTTTACAGCAGTGAAGGCCCTTAAATATTTATCGAGTGGGTTTCAACTTTACTCAGTTAAGTGCCGAGTAACTTAGGCTGGCGATTGATATTGATCTTTGCGGTTGAATGAAGTGATCTAAATTTATTTTGGTACCGTAAATCGGTTGTTTTTGGTTTAGGATTTGATTTATCTGTGTATCGAAATAGATGAATTTTTTGCCTATTCATGGAAGTATGATTGTGCAGTGTTGTGCTTTAAAGCCATATTATTCCAAATTATACCGAAAAGGCCTATTTTTAGCAGTAGTAGTTATTCAACAGTCAAAATCTGTAGTATATTGTATTGCAGTAACGTAATTTTGAATACCTTGCGTTGGGCCTTGCTTGCAGCAAGGACTTAACTCCACTGTAGGTCCAGGTGACCAGCCCTTGGATGAACCTAAAGTATATATGTAAATAGTCTGTGTAATACCTAGCTACAAAAACACTTTTATCGACTATAAAATAAAAAGCTCCTATTTAAGTATGATAAATAAGACTAAAAGGTAAATAATCTCATCTATTAAGCTACTGTATACCATGACAGCGGATGCCATAAATTGACATAACGTTGCGAACCAGTTTTTTAATCGCATCACTTAAACTGGTTACTAAAAGCTTCTCACAGCTATTTAAAACGAATTAATGCTAATGTTCACTTTAATATATCGTTATTTCATGCAAAAAATGCGCAAATTGCATAGTAATATAGCGTAATGAATGGCACAAAAAGTTACCTCACAATTACGTATCATAGTCTGTTGATCGATTGATAAAACGATCCGGTGTTAATAATTAGTCAGTGCATTGTTCTGTAATGAACTGTGCGACCCACTTTGTCATTACATCACGACGTGTCAATGTCAGTCAAGTTTTCTCATAAGGTATGTGGTTTAAGTGATAGGCGAAATAATCGTACACAGTCAAAGAATATAACTTAAAGGATTCCAATTTAGAAGTCAGCAGTACTGATTAACTACTATTTCGGTAATTCTCTTTGAATCATGCTTTATATATTTTATAAGTTAAGTTGATGTTTTGCGTATATTGTATAGTAAGATGATGATTGGACACTAGTAAAAAAATCGATGCCTTTCCTTAAATGTATAGGCAAGCAATTACATAATATGCAAATTGTGTAGTGGAGTCATCAATATTGTAACTAAGAAATTCTCACAAGCCATTTTCCTAGTACAAGTTGTCAGTGAAAAAAAGCAGAACATGTAGAACCTTGAATAAAAAGCAGAAAAAAACAAACTAATTTACGACACTTTTCTTTCGGCGCCTTACTCCAATTTTTTCCGCTATCATTCATCTCTTAAACCAGCAAAGATAACTGTCTCACGCGCATCGGCGGCTGGTAACGGATTGCCGTGATTGTCGGCGACCAACGAACCGTGGCGCATTGCCGTAATCCGGACAGCACGTAAAGCCGCCTGTCAAAATCTTACCTTAGATACTGATGAAGATGTTGAATTGGAAGTTGCTTTATTTGCATATCGAGGGGTAACGGGCTATTTGGTTTAAGCGACATTTTGGGTGATATTGAGTTATATATATATTTGGAATCAGCGAATTTTTCTCCGTCGAATGATGCCGGTTTCATTAAAATCGGAGCACTTTTTTGGCGTTTGAAACAATACTATTTTCGTGTTGTTTCCAAAGTGGCAGTGTATTAAACGACGTGAATTTTGCATTTTATTTTTAATCATGTACTTGAACCATGCCATCATATTAATAACCGAGACATAAACCAGTCACCCTGTCTCTCATAAATAAGTCAATGAGAGTTAAAGCGTTTTTCCTGTTTCTAATTTTTATTAAAAAGTAACTTGAGTCTTTTTGACTTCCCACTAATCACACGGTGAGATGTAACTTAATCCATTTGTCCGTCACCCAAATCCGACAGGGTTCGTCGCTTAAACTGTTTATACGAAATAATTATTATAGTACAGTCTCAATAGGAACATCAATTATATTTATTTACTTTTTAGTCTTAATCAGCAAAATCAGCTTGTTTTATCAGCCATTGATACGAGTAGTCTTAGATGTTAATAAACATAGGCATTAAACGTTACAATTTCAATGTTATATATCACATAAGTTAACTAGCCTGTCAGTCATTTTAGTTGAAATTGGTAGTTGAGATAAATAGCTTGTTTCTATTATTTGTGGGTTTCGTTACTTCATACTTTTTGGCTTACTCTGTAAATAGAATGCGTCGTCGCTTAATTGTTTTCCCCTGTAGCAAATTGTAGTTATGCAGTCACTTGAAGCGTTTTTCCTGTCTCTAAAAAAGGGCAGATTGTATTAAGCGACATTTATCTTTGTAATTAAAGGTCCGCTTTATTTGGTATTAGCATCAACAACTAGATATTTTTAATTAAATTTTAATGCAATTTACCCCGTTCAAATAGCTGCAGAAGTTTTTGTGTTATGATTTTTTTTTCGAAATTTCAAACTTTAAATGGCTCTCCTGTAAAGTTGCAAAAATGTCGCTTAAACCAAATAGCCCGTTACCCCTCGATATGATGATGTTGCATGGTTGTACGCGTAGAGTGAAATTGGAAATGTTAGGAATTAATTGAATTCAGACGTTTTAATAGCAGTCGACTTCGCAAATGCTAGTAGATGGGTTGTTTAAAAAAAAAACAGACAGTGGCCCAAGATATACTTTAGATTTCTTTTTTCTTTAAATCATTCTTCGGGAAATCTCTTTGTTGAACAAAACAGTTCAGTGTGGAATTATACTAATTTTATTTTTATAATAAAAGTAAGACGAAACTTACATGCTTTAGCTCTTCAATTTAAACAATAATGTTAATCAATTGTAATACAATAATTGCTTTCCACTTACATAATTCATAATGCATATGTCACCAATAAAGTTGAGTGACCTCCCATCTCGTGAGCAGCCTGTCCCACATACAGTCAGCAAACAACTTGTCAAAACACAACGGAACCGTAATGTCATAACCGAAAACTTCGCTAAACACGACACACATCTCTGCGTTTACACAACAAGTTATAAGAACGTTGCTAAGAAGAACAGCAATGTATTGAGAATAGTCGATGATTAAATCGTTCTAGTTCCGGTGACAATGACCATTGACTTGCTTTACCTGTTTAGCAGGTTTATTCACAATTTTACAGTTCGTTTTGTTAATAGTTTAAGGTTATGATCGTCATAAATATTTTTAAAGTTTGCGTTTATAGCTTTCGATGTAGATATTGTTTTTGTAATGTTTAACATTTTATAGGTTTTTATGAGGTGGTCGTTATCATGTTTTATTAGTATTTATTTAATTAGATTTCTTAGACAGTATTTCTACATTGAAATAGCTTTAACACCGTACCTATTATAGAAAATAATTTTGAATTTACTTGTACTAATTTCATCATCAACATCTTATATTTATCAACAGATAGTTTAAAGTCATTTCGATTCGTAGGTCTAGTCTTATGCTAAATAGTAAATAAATCTACTCAAAATAAATTATTAGAAATTAGAAGTTTAAAGAATTGTCATCAAGAATAAGAATAAACATATTAGTCAAGATCCCACATACTGGAATTCCCAAACGGAGGCTGTCATTATAAATACAGAACACATTCGTCCTGACGCAGAGTAAACACGAGTTAGTGGGACATATCAATATTTGTTCCCATGCGGGTTTTGCACGCGCCACATAATGTGCTATTTTATTTGACAAACTTTAGAATTCAATAAGTATGATAAATGGTACATTTTTTTTTTATGTATAAGGATGATTTATTATTATTTTACCCCTCAACTAAGAATGTTAAGAGGAGGATTATGTGTATGGAATATATAAATGTTCGTTCCTTTGGCCGCTCAAACAGCTTAAACAATTTATATAAAAAATGATTCCTCATTAGATTGATGACATAATATCCTGTGATATTATCACAGGATATTTTTTTTTCTCAAAAACAATATTCTGGATTTTTATTTATTGTTAGTCTAGATGCAACAAAACTTTTATAATAAATACGTTACTAATATGTAAAAATGTCCAGTTCCAGGTGCATGCTGAGTGTATGGGAGAGTAAAATGCGAGCCTTACTGTGTTTGCTGCTCGCTGCCACCTGCGTGGCGGCCGACAAGAATGATAATAGGTAAGGTTTCTTGTTTATAACCTTAATATATCTTGTTATTTCAAAAACTGGCGAAATGTACCAACATTTCACACAGATAAATCAATGAAAAAAGATTTATTACTTTCTACTAAAATAAAAATATCAAACACGATATGAAGTATGTTAATAGTATATGTAAATTAATATGGCTAATATTCTAATTTGATATGTATGACTTTTCAGGCGCAACAAGCTGCCATTTATTGCCGACGCTGTTGGAAACTCGTTGCCACGTCCATCGAGCGTACCAGCGACTGTTGGCAGTCCCGTAAACCTGTTGACACCAGACCGCTATGAATTCTACACCTTCGACGAATCTGGAGAACTGGTCAAAAGACTTATGACGCTAGAAGAAATCCAAGCCATCGTAGCCGCAGGAGAAGAAGCTGAAGGCTTAGTCACCTTTGCCAATGAAAACCAGCCAACTGTCTCCTTTAACATGAACCAACCACCCTACACAAAAGTTCATAGCGTTGTTACTAATGTTCAAAATGTTTTGAAAGCTCAAATGGAAGCTCACAAGAACAAACCACATATCCAACCTACATTAGATACCCCAGACGTTTCAGATTCCTGGAGCTTGATTTTGCCCTCAATATTTGGTAATACTGGCGTCGATATTGTTTTCGATAAAAATTCTGGATCAGTAACTCCACCAGAAACAGACACTTATGAAAACAGTAGTGAAGAAGAAGAGAGTTCACTAAGCAAGGAAGGCAGTAATGAAGTGATCGGTAGCTCTACGACAACTTTACAAGAGAAGCATTCTGTTACAGAGAAATTGCCAACAAAAGTAGAAAACAAAGAAGTTTCAACAACGTCCAGCACAACAACTACCACTACTACTACAACTACCACTACAACTCCCAAACCAACGACTACAACTACAACTCTGAAACCGACCACTACGACTCTTAAACCAACAACTACAACTCGCAAAGCTACTACTACAACTATAAGGCCCACAAGAACTACCCAAAAACCTAGCACAACAACGCAAAAACCAACAACAACAAGGGCTCCAACTACTACTACTACTACAACTACTACTAAGAAACCAATTGTAACTACTACGACTACTACCGAACAGCCAACAACTGCGAGCACTTCAAATAAACCAAGCACTACAACAAGTCTGCCAGTGACAAGGGCCACTCATAAACCTCAAACATCTACAACTTCTAAGCCGACTACAGCTAAACCAGAAGTCTCAACAAAGAAACATAGCGTGAGCATTTTACCTAACCAAGATTCTGAAGAAATCAAAGATCAATCAATCGCCAATGATATTTCTACTACAGAGAAAATTGAAGTCCACTTCGAAAAAATAAGTACATTTATCCCAGTATCTACAGTTAATTATATTACTGAACGCATTTCACCTAAACCTGAGGTAAGCACAAAATCACCCATTATTGCGAGCACTACCAAGAGACATGTTGTTACTACTACTACAACTACCAAGTCACCAGCTACGGACGAAACCAAAACAGAAACGTTTGCAACTACAAGTAGCCCAGTTATCAGCACATCAAATTATAATTTAAATACTGTCAAAGAAAATGAAAATTACAAAATAAATGTAACAACAATAACTACACAATCTGTCTCTCCGTCGACAACCGTATCATCCACAGAATTTGTATCGACTGCAAATGTTAATGATTTTGAAAACCAACAAAATAACGATAATAACGAAAATGATGATAATAACAAAGATGATGAAACTCTGCTTCCGTTATTTGATGTAGCTCAAAGTATTAGTCAAATAGCTTCAGACCTTGGTGGAAACTATCAACCGATCCCAACAACAAGTAACTTACTAGATACAACAAAAGTGAATTTATTAGATTTAGAAAGCAAAGAAGTTTTAGACATGGATATACCATCAGGCCCCGGTAATGAAACAGGTAACGAAAATGCCCAGACATTTAATTCTACTGATAATAATACAGATAACTTCATTAAAATATCTACATTTGATCCACATGACAAAAAAGAAAACACGAAAACGAGTGAAAAAGAAACGGAAGTGAAGGAAATTGAAAAATTGGAAACGAAACCAAGTTATGTGCAAACCCAGGAAACGAAAGAAAAAGAGGTATCTCAAAGTAATAAAGATGACACTAATAACAATAATCTTGTTATAAACAACATTAAACAAGTAGAATTTATGACAACAACTGCAGCTTCAGAACCGACTACCATGGATCCAGTTTTATCAGAATCAATGGGTGATTTATTATCTCAAGTTGTTAACGAAGCTCCCGAGTCTATGGTCAACTCTAATCAAAATCCTAAACTAGATACAAAAACTACTACCATCGAAAAAAGTACTGAAATTACTACTGAAAAAGGTTTAGAAACAACGTCTGAGGTATCACACAAAGTTAAAAAAGACACAGTGTCGACAACGGAAGCAACAGTAAAACAATCATATGAAATTATTGCCCCAGCAAAACCTGAAAGCACTAATTTGACTGTGAACACATTGTCATCAAGTAACGATAATAAAGACACTGAAGCCGTAAATAACAAAGGTTCAGACAGCAAAGTAAATTCAAGTGATAGTAAAATCACAGAAACTAATAATCTTGACAAGGATGACGACAACACCGAAAACTTTGTTCAGATCTCCATTTCGTCTAACAAAAACAATCCTAAAGCCAATGTCACAAACGAAATCAAAAAGAGTCCAGATGTGTCACACGAAAAACCCACTGAAATCAACGATGTAGTAAAACAAGAGCCAGAAAAGATTGAAAATAATGGTAAAAATGGAAATAAGACTACTGTCACTGAAACGAAACAATTTGAAAGTGAAGAGAATATAAGTGAACCGGCAGAATCAATCATACCAACCACTTCCGTAGCACCGATCAAAATAACGCAGTCAAAATTAAACAAAATTAATGTAGGGGACAAAACTAATAAAAACACAGACCCATTACCCAAAGTGGATGATTTCAAGAAGAAAATACAAAAGGTAAACGATGAGGAGGAATTAGTAAGCGAAAGAAACAACTCATGGAAGCTTATACCGACTCTTTCTCCGCCTAAAGTAAATGATATCCCAAAGGACAAAGTAAAATCAGAAAACGACTTTAATTCCAATTCTGCTGAAAACAAGGATGTCTTATTAGAATATTCAACTGAAAATCAGGGGCTTGAAGTTACTACTCGGGACTTGGGAGAAGATGTTACACGTTTTTCTGAACTTTCCAATGAACTAGCATTTAGGTTTTGGAATGTAATGATCGACGACATTGACAAAAAGAGAAGTTTTGTGCTGTCACCGTACTCAGTATTTTCTATGTTAGCTATGATATTCATGGGAGCAAGAGGTGCCACATCCGGAGAAATGAACGAGATCCTTAAGTTAGATGATATGGTGACATTTAATCCTCATTTCACTTTAAAAAATATTTCGGACTCTATTGAAACCACGCCAGAATCTGGAGTTGCTATTTCTGCATTTATTAGAGAACTTTACAGTGATAGAAACAAGGGAAAAATTCTAACCTTTTATAAGGAACGAGCTCAACATTTCTACAATGGCCATGTTGAAGAAATTAACTTTAAATTGATTAGTGACATTATCCGAAGAAGGACAAACTTATTGGTAAAAAGATTCACCTGGGGAAAGGTTCAGGAGTACATGAAGACTAATAACATAGTTATGCAAACACCTTTAGCTGCATTTACGGCAAACATTTTCCAGGTGAGTACTGCACTACGTTATGATTAATTAAATGTCAGGATTATTAGGAAACTAAAATAGTAATGTTAAAGAGAGTGGCAGTAACTGTAGGTGTAACCTGAAGTCCATTAACGCCTCGCATCAAAGTAGTCGATTTCGATCCAAATAAACTTGACCAAGTCATAGAGTATTCCCGCTGAACTCCGCTAATCCGAATCTCATTATTTATCAAAAAAACGTAGGAATAACTAATTAAAATAGAAGAAGAGAAAAGATTAACAAACCAATATGAAATATACTGTCATAGGAACTTTGTTAATTATATTTTTACATGTTTCAGACTGATTGCTCGGGAACATCAGTAGACGGCAGAGATGGTGAAATGTACTTCGTGGTATCTCCAAACGTCCGTCAGAGGCGTCTTGTTCCGGTGCCCGCCGTTGTATACAAGAGTGGATTTTTAGCAGGCTATGATCCTGCCTTGGACGCAACTGTAGCTGCTTTAGGAAATACTAACACGATCGTTAGCACATTGTTCTTAATGCCTGGCCAGCAAGGCAACGTCGTTCATGCTGATGATTTAGAAAAACTTGAAGAGAGGCTCTTAGATGCCATACCAACTACACCAACCTGGAATCGCGTCTTACGCTCCCTACTCCCTAGAACTGGTTTAGAACTACAAATTCCGAGATTTTCTCATAAATCAACGTTCAATATCTCATCAAGCTTAAGAAAAATGGGACTCAAAGACTTATTTGATGGCGAGCATGCTGACCTAGGTGGATTAAACGGTCCTTCAAAAGACCTGTATTTGTCAGATATGGTTCAGCTGAACACTTTCGTTACTTGCGGCGAGGGAGCAGTGGGAGAACAGCATCACATTGAGGAGTATCCTGATACATTAAGCGTATCCCAAAGGCGTCGCACTAGGTGGCTGAATGACTGGGACGAGCCGAGAGACTACCAGAGAGCGTTCCACGACCCGCATGATGTCGGTGATGCGATGCACCTGCCTCTGCACCTGAGGCCGCGACAGGCGAGAGTGCCCTCCAGGAGTAACCAGCCCGCGCGACTAAAGTTCGACCGGCCTTTCCTCTACTTCGTGAGGCACAACCCATCTGGAATGATACTGTACTTCGGCCGGTTCAACCCTCGGCTTCTCCCTTGAAGACGCAACAAAGACTGTTAGCTTAGATTAAATAACAATCCTAAAAGGAAAGTGATAAGGGAATACTGGTGCGTGTGATAATGAAAGTTGTTCTATGAGCATTTACGTGACAGTATTAATAAGTGTATAAGTACGGAGTAAGCTCGTTAAACGGTACAATAAGAATTGTACGGCTCGACGTACTTCTACTCTGTCTCATATCATGTGTGTATAAAAGAATGCTAATGATGAATTATTGTTGAATGTATGCATATATTGTAGCTAATCATTAAGTAGTGTAATTAAGTAAGTTGACGAGAAATATTGTCATTTCATCGTCTTAATAGTTTCAATATTAGATTAAATGAGAAGTTTCTAGTAATTGTATTTTTTATTAATTTTTCTCAACTCTGGTCTATGAAAGTGTTATAAACAAAAAAAAGCATTTTAAAAATCAATCTATTTTATTGGTGATTATTTTTTGGTATAATATTCTTTACATTCCTTATAATATGCTTTTACTTGGTCACATTCTTTTGTTGGTATCGTAACCGGACAGTCCTGTAAATAAGCGACACTTGGTTAAAATTTCATGTTAAATACTCAGCTTAAATGAAATACATAGTTTAAAGTGTGTCATCTAAGTCTATCTGAACAATATTTTATATCAATCTGTGACATTACTGCCTACGGCTCAAACGATCAATTTCTCTTTACAAACAAGCAAGAGTCTTAAAAATAATAAACTCCATAATTGTACTCAGAAATAGTTACTTACTATATTCAAAAAGTTTCTTATACATCCATGTAGATGGAAAAACTCGCACGGCTTGAGAGGTAGGTATAACCTGACATTCTGCTTGCAGTGGACCTTAGCTTCCATCATGGCGTCAGCGAACATTGGGTTAAGTCCAACCCAGAGGTCTAGATGAGCATAATACTTCTCATCATCTAAGTCCCCGTAACGAGTCAATAGACTGTACTTATCAAGTACGCACCACCAATGGTCACACTAAAATGCATATTTTTTATATCTTAAGATCATTGCTGTTAGTACTATAAAATAATGGTAGTCGTTGGCAGAACTTTGGAAAGAATGGTAAGATATTACGACACAAAGTAAAAATTGAATGGAATTAATAAATGAAAATGAATGATTATCTTTAAACATAATGGGATAACGCAGGAAAATGTTATCTAAGGTCTCCAAACTAGCGGTTATCGAATCCTTGATTTTCAAATCCGATTTAAATAAATCGAGCATAAAATTTTCAGCAAGCTTAAATAATTTGGTTTTATTACTTACGTCATTAAGGGCTCTTCTTCTGAATCCCGTGACATTGTTCTTTTCATCAACGAATAATAACTCAAGACCAGCTCCACATTCTTTAGCCACTTCTCGTGTAAAGAATGGAGGGAACACACAACAGCTTCTGTACTGAAAAGCAAAATAAATATTGAATTGCATAATCTAATACTTCTTCATCTTATTTCTTTTATTTGTATACTAGATACCAGCGCCATTACGAAAGCGTAACGCATTATCGTTTTACATAGTCTCTTTCGTGTTTCTGTCAATGCTCGCTAGATGGCAGCATAAGAAACAAGAGTGGTTTGGTCGTACGTTCTTGATAAGTAGAGGACCATTTTAATTAAAAATGTTACAAACATAATGCCAAATAAGATCCATAAAATAGAGATAAGATATTAGGTAAATTATATATTTTGTTTACCATTAATTCCGTATTTGCTTTACACTTTTCCGGTATGACAGGGAAAAACTCATCGTCTTGACATAACACCTGAATAGCAGAGAAAAAATATATATGAGTAAGTAATAATTATTGAGATTAAATGCGCTGTTCTAAATATTGCATGTAGGGAAAATTCAGAGAAACACTAGAGGGAGGAACCAGTTACGGTAAATATAACGTTTAATGGTCTTTTCTGCTGAATAAGGCTCACCCTCTTTCTTAGTAAGTATATAAAGGTCAGTTTTCAGTTTCACCAGTCAAAATATAGCCGTGATCGATGTGAGATAGGTATAAAAATATTTACTTACACAATACGCCGTCATTATTAAAATTGAGGTCTTCATATTCTATTTCGGCAAAGAGATTTAACTGATCACTTTAAATTAAATCCTTTTGAGCTCACTTTTTTATGTTTGAGGTATTGTACTATCTTTTCGATACGATGTAATCGAATGAATAATTGTTCAGTTGCAGGTCTGCTTTTAACTATGTTTCGGTAATAGAAGATTGTTTAGAAAACTAGATAGTTTGATGTTTGAAATCCTAATATTTTGTAATATCTAACGTCTCAGCTATTGAGTTGTCTAAAGACGATTTAGTAAACGAAATAAGAGACTTAGTTAAGAGAATACACAGCCATGTTTGTGAATCTTTGCATACCCAATGTGAATGCGGTTCCCCAACGCAAGACATGACGCATTTTTTGTCCTGCCCGTCCTGCACCACCACCGCCACCCTCCAGGACTTAATAGAAGCCAATGACAGAGCTATTCAACTGGCACCTTACTGGATAAATATAATTTTAGGATTATAGACTCGAAAAGAAGAAGAAGAAGCAATGATTATAAATATACATGTAAGTAATAATAAAAGATAACTAGTACATTTCGACATCATTTCAGCTGTATTTAGCAAGTTCTGATACTTTAAAGTATAGTTATTATTACTGAGACTCTGCCTCTAAAATTTGTATAAGTTAGTAAAAAGGTTATGCCAATTCCTACACCTGTTACACTTACATCGATCAAGTGATTTAGCGAGTTGGTCTGTAATGACGCAAGTCCATTCCCGTGACCTTTATTTCGACGCAAGTCAAACTTTATGGCACATTTTTATACTTAGCACTTTATGGGTTCGTATTGTCTGTTACTTTTTATGTGATGAAGTTTCAAGATCTGTTTAACTGCCTTGAGTTAAGGGTCACCATTATTTTGAATAATCATGTTAAATGACCCCCTTAAGATTCGCGATCCTGATGGCTCCGTGCTCTTAGGTTAGGTACGAGATGGAGTGATCCTCAAACGCTTGTTCCAAGATATCTTTTGAAGTCGTAGAGCTTGCGTTCAGGCTAATGACAGTAGACCTCTTCCAAAACATTTGGTCATAGTCGATGCATCTTTTGTATATATGATTCAGATAACTGTGACGTCTCCATTGCAAGGCATAAAATTTCACCGCAGCAGTCGTGTTTTGCTTTTAAGTCCAGATCTGGCGAACTCGCACTCTAATACTTCATGAAAGTCCTTTCCATACTTGCCATAACCCGAGCTGTAGGAATCGCTCATAAGGGTAGAAAATAAAACAGAGCTGCATTACAGTGTGGCTACAAAATATTATATTTACATGTGTTTTGTTGTATAAATATGATAAAAACCTTCTTTACATTACTAAAGTATGAAGATGCATCTTCTTTACTTTAGTTCTGAAGGTGGCTTCATGTAGTGAGGTTTACATTCTTCCATGTGTTCTTTCAGAATAGCGCATTGTTCGAGGTCTTCTCTGAGCTTGCAATTCTGTAATGAGATAAGTATTTCTTCTTAATAATTTCATGTGTATTATATTTTAAGAGAATTTTGAAAACAGAAGAATTTTTCCTTGCAATTATAATAAGAGAAAAGATCATTTTTTTTCTCTTTTATTTAATATTCAAAAAGTTGGGATATAGTTGGATCATCAACTCAAAATTTTAATCATGAATTTGTGAGTTCTTTTCTTGATTTTTTAGAAAAAAAAAACGAAGCGATCGCGATCCTCAACAGTGACCGAGGAAGAAGAGACAAGAGAGAAAAAAACAAAACCAATTTAATGCCTGTATAAAGACTGCATCACCAGTTAGTTGCATATCCTAGCTAGGGTAATATAAGAAAAGCATAGCTTACCCATAATATGGTAGATTTCATACAGAAAAATATTTTGTCAGCCTCACACTTGCTGTGGCTGATGGGCGGCCCTCCCTCAACGACACACTTTTCTATCGCAATTTTTGTAGCGTTTTCGAAATCAGAGTTAGCTTTACCCCAATCTGATAAAAACGTTCTCAATTTATCATAGTCAATTTCCTCTGCATCAGTTAGAAGGCTCTTGTTTTTCAATAGACACTTGCCACGTGAGCACTGAAATTTAAACAAAAACATGATTAAAATTTACAAAGGTATTAAATTCCTAAAGTAGGTAACACTCGTGATACTGGTCGCACACTCACACACTAAGTGCACTGCGGTTTTGCATAAGAAATACAAATAGTAATAATACCGGAACTGAAAAAAAAGTAGCGAAATACACAAAAAAATATCAACCATTGAAATATGATATCCAAAACCAGTTTTATGGAAAATAAAATCCCACTCAGTTCCAGACTTTACTGACTAGAAAAAACCCATTTTTCCTTCGACCACCTGTAGATCCATGATTAGGACCATACTTTAGTCCAGAGCCACGTCCTGGTTAAAATTATTCCCGTGAACAATATGTCAAGACTCCAATAAGAAGCAATTCTTCTAATTCATTAAAACCTCGTGTAAGTACGTCCTTAGGTAGTATTCCATTTATCAAAAATAAATTGAGGATATATTTCAGTCTCACGAAATGGCTTAGACGCGCGGGAGCTGGTATATTACATGGAACGACTGAGGCCATGCAAGAGCTATTATCGTTTGAAGTTACAACAACTATTATTTTCTACGGTAAATTAATTGATGAAGACTTTAATACTAACATCTGCAGATTCCGGTGGTGGTGGCGGAGGTTTCGCTGGGTCAGGTTTTTTAATACCACACGCTGCCATCTCTTCATCACTGAATACTTGTGGTAAGGGACAGCATTCGTAAGGGTTCACCTAAAACAAATATAAAACATGAAATGACATTTAGAACTTTATAGTGTAAGATCAAATTAGTTATTTTAATAATAATTACTACTTTAAAATAACATTCCTAAATAAACAATAGATATCATAAATCTTAACGAATCAAAATATTCACTCGCACGCTCATTATTTAGTTAAAAACAATTACATTTTAATTAGTCTCCTCTATTTTATTCCCGAAACCGACCAAAATGCCCGAGCATTTTGGTCTATTGGGTTAGCTACTATGGTACTACTATATTTGAGAGAGCGTCAGTGGGCCCAGTATGCATTCTTTAGGAATACCCTTAGGAACCCTACCAGACTTCTTTTTGTGCTCCATACGTCTTTTTTAATGCACTTGAAAGACAAGGGATCACATTTTCTTTCTAATAATGTGGTGCTGAAATTCCTTTAGGAGTTAAACATCTTCAAAGGTATTTACATTAGGAGGTGTGGCCCAGCAGTGCCTCGGTATCATTTCTTGGTATGGGTCATGGAATGGTCCCATTCTGGGGTCCTCGGGGGAAAATGATCTTCTCGAACCATCGAAGTCGTAGTCATCGTTTGTGGTTGAACCTTGGGATGATATCAACTGTAGAAAAGAATGGTCACTTGAAATTTTAATTAAAAAAAATCAAATACGAAATATCTAGCAATTTCACATAGCATTTTTTTTATGAAAACAATAATACATTCTATTAAAAGATTTCTTAGGAGTGCGTCCACATCTGACGAACGAACGCGGCATGCTCGCGAGCGGTTCGCGAACGCAGAAGACAGACATGAGCGCGTCACTCGCGGCATGTTCGCGAACAGCTCGCGAGCAACTCGTGTTGTGCTCGTTCGTCAGATGTGGACCCTTAGAGTTACATATTACTTTTACTAGTTTTTTTTTCAACCCTTACCTGAAGACTAGCAATCAGGACAAACACACTACAGGATCTTATCATGGTGTTGCGTTATGATACAGTGATGGTATGGAGTTACGTTAAAGAGTTTTATAGTCAGTGTTTGTCGGCCGTGACCATTGTCAGCACGGGAAACAATCAAAGTATTGGACAAAGAACATGACAAAATGATACAGACATACCTTTTGCTTCCTTTGTATCTTGTTCCGAAGAATGTTGGAGGAAATTCTTTGCATATCTATGCAAAGGAGATACTGTAAACAATTCAATGATTAATTAGATGAGAGGGTGGTTTTTTACACAGCTCACTTTAAAAAGGAAATAAAAACAAGAGTCCCAGTTGAGGTTAATCTGGATAAATTCTTAAAAGTAGTTTTAAACATACCTCGAAGCATCATAATGAAGTCAGTTGATCGAAGTCTTCTGTGATGCTCGTACTATGAACCTAATTAGCTTTTGCAGGTGACAGTTCTCCATACTATATTTACTCGGCAATAATTAAGATCTTCGGTTGTTGAAAATGTATCTCGTAAATTTCTTACAAGTTGTAGTAATGTTACATTCAATGAAAACACAACGTGAATATGATTGTTTTCTATCTATAAGTGCGTCGATTGTAATTATTTGATTATTTGGTACTATGTTGCACGGTAAGGTTTGTCCGCTAGAAGCTATTTTCAACGTTCTGTATATTTGTTATTTATAGATCTTATAGTCCAGTCATTTGGCAGTTCAACATGGAAAGTTTTCCGGGAGTGTTGAAAGTTGGTAATTTTATAGATTACGTGCTCTTTTCGATTTTTCACTTTGCGACGTCATCTTTGCCTTTCGCTCCACCATAATGGAAATAAAATAGCTCTCAAAATCAGATTTTTGACAATAATTCCTTTCAGGCTCATTTTAGGATAAAAATACTTCAAGAATAAGAGATCCACATTTTCTTGCTGTAAATCAGGAACTTGCCTTGCAACGATTTTTTTATCCTCTTTAGTGAGTTAAGGATCTTGATCAATATTTCTATGTTGCTGATAACTAGTTTAAGACGTGCACTATATTAAGATAATTAAAGAGTACGGAAATGATGTTGAAACGATTTGCTTTGAATAATGTGTTTGATAAGATATACAGTATATTGTTTTTTAGAAATCATGCAAATCCTCGAGGTTTTTGTATCAACGCCTTATTTAGAATGATAGTGCTGTATTTTATTAAATTTTATTTGGTATTTTTTTATTACGAAATTTTTCTGCCTAATTTGGGAGAGTCTGGAGGCAAGCTGTGGCTGGCTTTTCATAAGATGTACTCTAGTGTTTTGCGGGACTCCCTGGTGTGCTGAAAGCCTGAAGCCTCGCGGTACTCTTAAAGGCTCTCTTAAACTGATGTTAGAGGATAATGGTGTTGAATTTCTACGTAGCCACCGTACAAATTATATCGCTAACGCTTATATGGTAAAATGGTGACAAAGACTCTTCCCTAGAACATGGACGTCAAAGCTCAAAGGTTTGAACAATAAATAGGTGGTACATTTTGAGAGAAAGATAATTGTGAAAATTCCTTTGGGTTGGGTTAAGCATGGAATAAAAAAATGTGGGTTTGTATTGTCTGTTACTTTTTATGTTATAGAGTACGATTTAAGATCTGTTTAACTGCCTTTAGTGAAGGGTAACCACTACTTTGAGTAATCATGTTAAATAACTGCTTAAAATAATGCAAGACTAATGGCACGTGGTCTTAGGTTAGAGAACTACTGTGTGATCCTCATATGTTTGTTCCAAGATATAATTAAAGACCGTTGTAGCAGTCATAGCTTGTGTCCAGTCTAATAGCAGTATACCTCTACCTAAAGGATTATTCTAAGTTTGGCTGTCTTTTCCATGTATGATTTAGGTAAATGTGATATCTCTAATTCAAGGTATCCTAGCGTGCCCGTTGTGTTTTGTTTTTAATATGGTTTTGTAATGGTTCGGGAAAGGTCTTTTCACTGTAGTGGTATGTTTTAGTGCTGGGCACCATAGCCCAAGCTACAGAAATCGCTAAAAGGGGTGAAAAATAAAACGTAGCTGTATTACAGTGTGACTACAAAATATAATATTATTATTTACATTGTTTCTTGTATAAATGTGTAAAATATTCTTCTCACATTATTCAAGTATGAAATGATTATCTTCTTTATTCTTGTTGCGATGCGGGCTTCATGTAGTAAGGTCTACATTCTTCCATGTGTTCTTTCAGAATTGTACATTGTTCGAGATCTTGTCTGAGATTGCAGTTCTGAAATAATATGAGTTCCTTATTAAAAAAATTCTTTGCATAATATTTTAAGATTTTGAAAAGGTAATTCCTTTCCCTTACAATCAACCTGAGAAAAAAAGAAAAGATATTTTGATCTGTGCATTTAAGAAAGAGAAAGGTTGTTTGTTTTTCTCTTTTCCTTATACTTTTAAGAACATCAAGAAATAGTTCAATTTTCGCGATAAATCATGGCCTCTATTCCGAAACAACAAAGCTATTCCAGAATGAGCCGAAAAAACACAACAAGGATTTAACAGCTGTAAGAAGAATAGCTTACCCATAAAATAGTAGAAGTCATACAGAAGAATATTTTGTCAGCCTCACACTTGCCGTGCTTGACGGGTGGCCCTCCCTCAACGACACACTTTTCTATCGCAATTTTAATAGCGTCTTCGTAATCAGAGTTAGCTTTACCCCAATCTGATAAGAACGTTCTCAATTTATCATAGTCAATTTCCTCTGCATCAGTTAGAAGGCTCTTGTTTTTCAACAGACACTTGCCGTGTGAGCACTGAAATATAAATCATAATAACACATATACTTTTTGCATGATTATTTGTAATTTGTTCTGCATAGCGCACACATTTTCAACACAGGTATTAAATTACAGAAGTAGGTAACACTCGTAATAATTGTTGCGCGCTCTCACAGTACATTACGGCGAAAATAAAGAGTATAGCGAAACACACAAAATAATCTCAACCATTGAAATATGACATCCAACACCAGATTATGGATAATGAAAGCCCACTCTGTTCCAAACGTTATAGACTAAAACCCACCAATTTTCCCCTTCTACCACCTGGAGGTCCGTGATTAGGACCATGCCGTCCTCCAGGGCCACGTCTTGGTTCAAATTCTTCCTGTGAATAATAGGATAATACTCAAATGACGTTTAAGAACCCTGTTTGTGGACCGTCTAGGCCAATCAGGCAGACATCGGTGTCTATTTCCTAACAGGATAAAGATGGCTGTAAAACCTCATGAGAGTAAGACCCTAGGTTACACACCTAGGGTCTAGATTTTTTTATAAATGGAAGATTTCTATTTATTCAAAATAAATTGAGGGTGCCTTTCAGTCTCACCGGATGGCGTAGTCACGCAAGAGCTAGTATAATACATGGAACGACTGAGTACCGTAGAAGTATATTATCGCTCGTAGTTATAGTATTTTTTCCACAGTAATTCAATTAATAAAGGCTTTAATACTAACGTCTCCAATTTTTTCCGGTGGTGGTGGCGGTTTTGCTGGGTCAGGTTTTTCAATACCACACGCTGCCATCTCTTCATCACTGAATACTTGTGGTATGGGACAACATTCGTAAGGGCTCACCTAAAACAATTATAAAGCATGATAAAATTAGAAATAAAATAAAATATCGTCACATAGGATTAGATTAAACGGTATTAAATAAGAACTTAACTTAAACTTAATCTAAAATAAAATATATTATTAGTTACTTTAATTATCGTAATAAATAAATATTGTTAAGCTTCTTAAGTAACCAATCTGATCATCACAACAATATAATTACTAAAATAATTCAAATACTTATTCACATGCTCATTATTTAGTTGTAATAACTCTACTATCCTATCGATATAGTCTAGACCCTTTGAGCCTTTAGGTAAATTTATATTATAACGTACTGTGGTTTTGGTGGTTGTGATCGGAGAAAAAGTTACTGAGCCCAGTATGCTTCCTTTAGGGATACCCATAGGAACTCTAACAAACTTTTTGTTTTGTGTTTCATACGCCTTTTTTAATGCATCCAAAAGACAAGCGAGCACTTTTTCTTCCTAATAATGTGGTATCGAAATCCCTTTAGGAGTTTTAAATAATAAAAGCTATTTACATTAGGAGGTGGACCCCAGCAGTGCCTTGGTATCATTTGTTGGAATGGGTCTTGGAATGGTCCCTGTCGGGGGTCGTCGGCGGCTAAAGGTCTTCTCAGTCCATCGGGGTCATAGTCATCGTCCGTGGTTGGACCTTGGGATGATATCAACTGAAGGAAAAAAAATTGTTACTTTAAATTATTTAGTTCGCAATATTTATCAATTTCAAATAGAATACTCAATTATTATTTTTTCCTATATAAATAATATTAAATTCTATTTTTTCATAAAGATTTTTTTTAACCCTTACCTGAAGACCTGCAATCAGGACAAACACACTACAGGATCTTATCATGGTGTTGCGTTATGACACAGTGATGTTATGGAGTTACGTCAATGAGTTTTATAGTCAGTGTTTGCCGGCCGTGACCATTGTCAGCACGGGAAACAATCAAGGTATTGGACAAAGAATATGCCAATTGGTACAGACATACCTTTTAATTTCCTTTGCATGTTGTAAAGAAAAATGTTGGAGGAAATTCTTTGCATGGTTCAGCGACTATTAGAAATATTTAAATATTTAATAATTGCCTATTTGTTTTTTACTCAATTCACATAATGGTTAACGACAAAGCACTTATCCCGCTAAAATACCACTTTCATTGAAAGAACTTAAAGGTAGGAAAAAAACAGTGTGCTGAGGGAGCAAGTTGTTTTTAGGCATCATATTATATTATTCAGTTGACCCCTGTGAGGCGCGTACTTTGAACCTTATAACATCTGAACGATGACATGTCTGCAATTGATACTTACTCGTTAATAATTAACGAATTCTTCGGCTGATGAAAATTTGTCCCGTAGAATTTCTTGTACTACTAGTTTGTGTTTTCAATGAACGTATGTTTTACTAGTTTTATTTACAGTAAATTATGTGAGTGAAAAGGTAAATATTATTGTTTTTCTATCTGTAAGTCTATCCATTGTAATTGTTTGGTACAATGTTTTAGAGTAGGGTTCATAATCTCTACATAAAAATCCAGTGAAAATTCTTCAAGTTAATACTTTGTACGCCGTTTTCAACGTTACTTATGTATTTTTTTTTTGTAGAGCTTGATTATTAAACTATATCAGAATTATGAAATAACACATAACATTAATTACCATTACCTCATACATACATAAAGGTATTGTTTTCAATATTACCTTCAGTCCTGGGAACATATTAAGGTTTAAGACAAAAATAATATTTTGAATACATAGGAATGTAGGTAACGATTGCGTGTGAGTAATACTTTTGTAATTAAACATAGGTTACATAGAAATACATACAGACGCACATATGGTATTGTTATTCCAGTAATATCATAACCATTCACCATAGAACCGTAAAACAAGACGTGTGGCAAGACAGCCTAATGCCAGCAGTGGGATGACTAGGGATGCTGGGGATGAAAATAAACCATTACTGTGTAATTTTAACGTCCCTAAATACATTTTTAGTTATTAGATGTATCACAAAAAATCGCCAGTTTAAATCAAGAAGGGAAGAAAACAATTCTTTTAAATTCTTAAATTATTTCCCAACCCAACTTCAAGTCAGTGCCTGTAGGTATCAATTAAGGAACCAACTGCAATTTTTATTACACTTTAAAGTGTAATTCCTTCGTTCCCGGACTTAGTTGCAGCAAATGGACCATTAGCACCCACAGTATTATCATTAGCTTCATTAATTACTCTCAGATGAACGTGATCCACATTTTCTTGTTGTAAATCAGGAACTTGCCTTGAAACGTTCTGTTTATCCTATTTGGGGAGTTAAGGATCTTGATCAACTATTCTGTTTCTGATAACTAGTTTACGATGTGACTACATTATGATTATAAGAGATATTTATTTATAGTGCACGTGAATGATGTTAATCGATGTGCACTGAATAATGTTGTGTGTTTATTTATGAGGTCACTCTGTATTATTAAGAACTGATTCAAATCTTCATGGGTCTTTATGTAAACCGATAATGCTGGATATTATGAAGTTTAGTTTTTCTACCTGATAATAGTTTCATTTTTAAATGTTACAGAGGGTCAGGACAAAACGCTTTAAAATTGAATTGTTTTACTAATCACTGACGTATGTACATACAGGAAGACTTAATTGTTATCTTTTATTTCATAATAACTATATCAAAGCAGCACATAGTAATTATCTTTTTTATTACTACGCTAATTAATTATCTTTGGATAATATCTCGTGTAGTTACGTCTTTGCTATTGCAGAACTTCTATCTCATAGAATCTTCAATCGCTCCATCGCAGAATTGTGCAGGTAATTACAGCAATTCCACTTATCCCAGTAACCGTAAATTAGTTTATGATCTGTTATCTATTTTATCGCTTTTTTGTATTGTATGTAAAAATGGAAGTCTCTTGTTGCAAATGTAAACATGCAGTGATTATCTATGCAAGAATTAACATAATCATATATTTGCTACAGAAAATATACTGCAGTTTTTTAGATACACAATGACTATAGTGTAGCCAAACTTTGACGTTATTTTTTATACTGAAATAGTGTAATGTTTTTGTAAACCTACTTAATGACTGAAAAAGTGTGACAGTGCCTGTAGGGAATAAAATTATAAATATTTTGATTTCATTGTAAACCTACCAATTGTGTACATAAGTGATAATACCTTACATCTCATGCAAATGTAATTATGTGCTAAATTGTCAATGTTCACAAATTAATTTCTTTTTTTTTCTTTTTCAACACAATTTATTTAACATCAATATAACGAAGGTAATATCAAATATATTTTAGATATAAGTAATACGTTGTTTACCTAACCTTACTAACTGTGACAATCGAAAACCAATTACAACTTACAAAATCGACAACTAATTACCGGTAAATTAGGCATAATAACAACAATAGTCGTGGAAGTGTGTCGGATGTCCTCAAGGAGGCCTACGATCACGCTGACTGAATCAGTGTCAAGTGCTCTCGAGACCTTGGGGGTGCAGCCGCTGGCATACAATCACACAAGTACAATGAACTAATGTGTAATGTGTTGTAGTGTACATATGCGTATGTAGGAGAAGCAATAAAGATAATATAAATCGGAGTCCCTCAAGGAACTGTTTTTGGCCCTGAACCGTATTGTTTACGTCGATGATATTAATAAACTCAGTGCAATTAATTAACAACGTGGGTAAATTTAAAATATATATACCAGGTATTTTTTTATTAGTTAGGTTGAGATTACTTGTGAGACATGTAGTAAACAAGTCCTGTCGATGTCACGAAATGGTAAATGCGGTGTTGGACGCCCTTAGCAAAAAAATATCGCCCTATAACAAATAAGTTGAATTAATAACTATAGGCAAAGTAAGTCGTTTATGTATTTGGAGAGCCTATTGCCAGCAGTGGATTAGTATAAACAAAATTGAGTGATTTTGGCGAATTGCATAAATATTGTGTTACAAAAATAAAGTGAGATGAGAAACATAAAAATGTAACAGTTCCATATTGTACAATGAGTAATGAGGAACACGACATTAAAATTAATAGCTATCTGTTGACAGTACCACTGTTCACCGAACACTTAATTATGGACGCACATGCTTGCATGATGTTAGTCTTAATTGACGTATTGACAGCTTGTGTGGCGTGCATACAATTGTATAACACTGCAATAATAAATAATCAACAACAATAATTTTATATGTAGTTGTTACTTATTGTTTGTCCTGAATTCGTACGGAATGGAGAAATAAAAGATAACGGGAAGATTTATAATAATATTATTATTTAAATCAAGTATCGGAATGTTAAGGGTCGTATTGTTATAAATAATTATTATAACAGCATCCTATATGAACCATGTGCAGGAATTATTTTAATTGTGATACAAAAATATTTATAACGAAGTGTTTTAAGTCCTTTTGCCTCACAAGCCTTTGAAATTCCAAATGTGATTTTCAGGTATTAATGTTATCAGAGGCCAATTAGCAGTATGCCTATCAATCAACATTTCCACGCGGTGTTCGGACATTTCTGTAACAAAAAATATCACATTTTAGTACATTAGTGAGGATAGGCTAGTGCTGATGGCTTCAGTAGGTTTAGAGGCTTAAAAGTAACTTTAGGCAATAAAGAACGAATGATTAATTGTTTGGAGTAAACTCCTGAAGATTGATAACCAGGATAATTTAAAAATGTTTTAACGAATTTTAGGAGATCTTCATCACAGATGGTTATTCATCATCATGGTATGACTTTAGTCTTCTTTCACAAACTCCGTTTTTTTCTTAATTTTTTCTCGTACCTTATACATTTTAGGTATGCATAAATTGACAAGTAGGTGTGATGTTATCGTGCACTTTCTCTGTTATATCGGCTTTGTTCTGATTTTGAATGATGACTGATATTTCGGAGAACGACGGTTAGTTGATAAATACCGTCCATGTTCTTACAATTTTCTTAGAAAAATCTTAATAATTGCATAATTGTGTACAACTGTAAAGACGATAGACGATTAATACACAACATTTTACACGAAGGGAAGATACAAAAACGTGTGTAAACAGTGTTCTACTGAATTCCAAAATTAACATTACAATAAAGTTGTATGAATTATGCTGCTCTATTCGCACATTGCCAAAACGATCGATATAGGTATAACACTGTGTAAGACAAAAAATACAAGAGACAAAGAAGAATTTTATTTATAACTTGTGAAAAATTGCGACATAGATAATTTAACAAAAAGAAAATCTTAAATATTTTTACTTCCGTCATAGCCTATTTAATTTCCGCTTCAGGAGATAAGCTTTCTAGACCAAGGTAGACGGTAAATGTCTGCGAGAAAATATTGTCATTGAGAGTTTATAGGTTTAATTTCACAAAGACTCTAAAGGTTAAAAAGCTTTGTCATATTACCAGCTCAAAGAATACACAGCGTTGTAATCAAAATTTCATAAGTGTTCAAAATTTTGGCCCTGCCGGATGTCCAAAATTGTTTCTAATTTAGCTTGCAAAATCTTACTTAACCACCTAAAAATAGCAACATTACGTATGTTGCTATTTTTAGGTATTTAATTATACAATGCAAGTCGCATTAATATTTGCATCACTCCTCAACGCATCCAGATTTTTGAACTATGTAATAAAGAAATAAAACCATATTACCTTAAGCATAGCGATGCCTGTACAAGTGAAGACATCATATGCCTTACAGGGAAAGTCCAGATGTTGTCTGGGCTCCTTATCAATACAGTCGTGAATAGCCTTGTCTACGGCCACCGACCAATCCGCGTGGTCTTCGGCCCATCGCCTCAGATGATCCCTATAGGCATCCTTGTTTAGAGTGTTCTTGTCGGTCAAAAAACCAGACTTTTCGAATATACATTGGACGTCGTTGCACTGGAAAAGGGTTTATTATTTATTTCATTGTTTTGTGACGTAGAAAATATTTTACGAGAATTGTGGAATAAATTTGTTAAAACTGTTAGAAGTTTTTGACTTAAAAAAAAAAAAAAAAACTAAGTGTACATGGTTAAGACAGGTGCTTTTATGTATTGTTAATTATATTAGAATTAATTATTATAATATTAAGGGCGTTTAAGTCTCCAATAATTTTGGTTAATATTCAACGAGTAATTGGGAAAAGGCTAGGCAGATAATGATTCAACGAGTGAGACGATAAAAAAGCATAGAGGGTTATGCAAAAAAAATGACATGCCGTTGATCGGGAAAACACCTAAGCTTAACATTTAACCCTCCAATACCTAAGGACTACACAAACACCTGTCTTCTTATTCTACTTGAACGATCGAGCGCTTTCAGGTGACTAGAAGCTAAGTACGGTACGTTTGCTTTATCGAATTGACACACAAACACTTACCGGCCCCGCCAGTTTAGGGTTAGAACACGATGTCAGATGTTTCGCTTCACCCAATTCCGGGATATCACAGCATACTGATAACGGTTTCTGAAAAAAAAGTGATCCAAATACAAAAAGTACGGGAAATTGTTAATTTAAATTGTTTATGAATATTTTTTTGTTATTAATTGTTTTTACCGTTTTTTTTTATTTATACTTACGAGTGTTGCTCCTTTGTTTTCTCTTTTGCTTAGAAGATCTGCATTGATCGTCTGAAATTAAAAATATTATTTAATAAACACTTTCAAACCTGGGTAAGAGAAAAACAGTAAATAGATAATATTTTTTTTCTCTATATGGGTTAATCCCATTATTGAATGTTGCAACTTATATTTATACGAAGGTTTTGAGGTGCAAGAAATACCTTTTGTATGGGTCGCTACCTAATTGGGCCAAATGTCACAAACTTTGACACGAACCCTCCCGATA
This sequence comes from Autographa gamma, assembly GCA_905146925.1. Taxonomy (NCBI): domain Eukaryota; kingdom Metazoa; phylum Arthropoda; class Insecta; order Lepidoptera; family Noctuidae; genus Autographa; species Autographa gamma. The sequence continues at coordinate 9,680,575 of LR989858.1, forward strand.
CAGTAGAATTATAACATAAAATCCCTTTAACGTGTTCATACTTTATCCACACGTCTATGTAATAAAAAAGAAACAACATAGCAAATCCTAAAGGTTATTTGCACATTCTTATAACGCAAACGTTATTTTAGGTGAAATTATGTACGTTTTATAGCATGGGTGAAAGTATTATAGAGGAAGAATAACATTGTAATATCATGAAATCAATAACACAGTATGTGTTATAAATCAATATGATTAGTGGATTGGTATAAGAGTTAACATGCTAATTAATACGTGATATGTAACGGATTCGATCCCCCGAAAATGAGACAAAAATTCGTCATCTACAAAATAAGATATGATATTCTTAGTGTTAATCAAATCAAATAAATAAGTAAATGCAGGAGTAAAGTTTTATTGAAAAAGAAAAATGTAATGTAATTCTGATACAAAATTAATTTACTTACAGAAATAAACAAAATAAATAACGTGGATAACAAAAACATCTTGGTATCACTTGTGTTCTGTACTGTCACTTTGTTATGACTGATTTAAAATAAAAAATCTCAATAATATTATAAACAAAATTGTATCTTTGTTTATAAATACTTTTAGTTATCTGTATGTCAAAGTGCAAGTTACTCACTGCCTAGTGTTCTTGGAATACCCTTTTGTTATTCATTGTTGGTTTTCTGTGGTATAAAGCTAGTTTTACACGGTTTAATGCATTTTAATAGGGTTTATAAAGCGAGGCTCATAATTTGTAAAGAAGAACTTTGTCCACTCCCTTTCACATTCTTAAGTGTAGGTAATTTATTATCTTCGTGATCAATTTCAAAATCTGATGAAATTATTATTTTTATTTTTTAAGTATTCAAAAATTAAATTATTATCATCAGTTTAGGAGATAAGTACAACAATGTTATTGCAATAATTAGTGACAATTGAATTTGATAACGTGTTTTTTTGTAAAAAAAAACTCGGATCCAATTCTCTTCGTCTACGGGTTAATTTATTTAAGTGTATTCTCGTCTTTGCTTATTCATGCAGTAAGCGGAAATGTGACAACAAACAAAATATTAACATGGATTTTTATTTCAGATACGATTCTGAGAAACTACAAATAAAACTAAAAGCGAGAGAGAAGCTTCACCCAAACTGTTTAAAAGTACATCATCTATTAAATGTTGGTTTCTTAGGTTAACGCGAATGTTAGACATTGGTTTCGACACCTTTGCTGGTATCACAGTCACGGGCAGACTTTCAACGTCGGGACTTACAATCAAAGTAAACCGCGACAAAATTCGTAAAAAGTAGTTTTATTTCACTATTAAACGTCATTTAAATGCAACACATACCCAAGTGAATCTTAAAGTAAACAGATAATCTTACTCATGTACAGTATTAACTTAGGTACTTAATACGAGCTAGACTAGACAAGACCTGCGATAGCTGTATAGAAAACCTGTTACAAATATATTGGTGGGAGAGTATGCATTTGTTTATTAATTTCTTAATTGAGCGGGTAATGAACACAAATAAAATTAAATTAAGAAGAAACATGAACAAATGGCTGCCTTATTGAACCTGGTCATTTCTTCCAGGCAACTTTTGCGTTTGTATCACTAGACACAGGTTCAGCAAGTAATTTGTGTGCATAAGTATAGAAAATCATAAGTATACAATATTTCTGATGGTTACGCAAGATCATCATCAAACCATCCAATCGGATCAAACCAACCTCTTTTGTTTAATTACACAACATGATGCTACTCGTATATCCATAAAACTACTTAAGAAAAAAAAAATTGATTAAATGAATGCTTTACGAATAGAATTAAAATTAGACACACAACTAAATAACCATTGCCTTTTCACATACTCCCGTGGGACAATGTCTTAAAACCAATAGGTACTGAAAATGATAGGGCGAATCGACATCCCACACGAAATTGAAAATGTCATCGTTTTCGCCAAAGCACCCTTGTTACGCTAAAATTTCGTATGCATTGTGACAGCCACTGAAGGCTGTGTTTGATAACCGAACATTTTATTAAAAGCAGAAAATAATAATAATTTAAGATTTAAGAAGTCACAGAATTAAGGGATGCGCCGTAAATTGATGTTGCATCAAAAATATTTACAAATTAGTCCTTTGTAAATGTGACAACAATGTAAATTTTGTTGCGTATCCGATTAAATTTTTCTTCCATTTTGGATGTTATCTTTTACATTGCTATTTACGCTGTTGTCGCATATTTGTAGATATTTATAATTAATTGTATTGGTATCATTGATGTTAACCTTTTTTTTAAAAGAGTAACCTCTGGAGTTTCTTGCCGGTTCTTCTCCATTGGAATGACATTTTGGAACGTGCAGTAGAGTCAGTAAATTTAACGTTTTAAAAGAGCCTAGAACAAGGCCTACTTGAAATAAAAATATTTTGATTTTGATTTTGAGTTACTATGTAATTAGGCGTAGTTAGGTAAAGTTTGGCGTAATGAGAATTTTGTACATGTGTGTCTTTTGGCGTGAAATGGGTATTGAAAACTAAATAATTTCTGCAACTGCGGTAATATAATAATCTTTTGATTATAGCCCAGTAATAGGTCAGTAAAATTAGTTATTCTAACAAAAAAATATCGCACTAAATTTGTGAGTGCAAATAGTATGTTACTTTACACAAAATGAGTGTTTTAGAAGCAATATTATTGTAGGTCGCAATAATCTTAAGTTACGCGTCCATAGATATCCTTAATTAGTCCCCGTGTTTGGACTAAGTAGCTATGAAATAGCGGGTATTTAGGAACTTGATTGTAAAAAAAATATGAATTTGATACCGATAGTAGTAAAACAGACAGCAATTGACAAAATTTAATGCAAAAGATATGACTCTTAATGACATGGGATGAAGCAAGATGACTTCATCCAGTTCGTCAAAGTTTATTGCTTTAATTGCATAAGTGTAGTCAAAGTAAAGGCAAACAATCCGAGATTATGTGGAAAATAATTCTTTACGTTACTTTACTGTACAGTTTTAGAATTTTTGCTAGTTTCAGTAAACAGGAGAACTCATTCAGGCAGGAATAGGAACTTCGATATATCGTACTTAATTAACTACCCCATACGGAATCCAACATTTTTCTAGCGGCACTATACTCGACCAAATTCAAGGGTACCATTTGATTTCTGTCATTCAGATTAATTGTGAATCATAAGTCTCTTGGGCCGCCTATAAATCGTAATGTTTCGAGTTTCTAAATAATAGGGTTCATTAACTGTCCATTCAACGCACACTTTCAGCTGAAATATCTCGGCCATTTATAATGATTAGGGGAAAATAAATTTTTAAATGTTTTTGTTGTAAGACTACTTTTTAGATTGATGTGAGTACTTTGTTTTGGAAGAGTTATGACAAATAGTAGCTTTGTTGGTGAAGTTTCCGGGATTAATCGTCTAAAAATATAACATAAATTAGTGCTACACTTTTGACGCACTCATTTATGTACCAGATAGTATATGAGATACGTTTGTGTCTCATAATCATGTGTTTATTAAAAGACTAACTAAAACTGTATACGAAGGTGAAACTACTTAGGTACTTAGGTTAGAACTCGAATAACTTGTTTCATTGATTTAAGTTCTAACCTTCCTGGTCATGGTAACTCTAAATAGATTTTTCATCTTAAAGAATAGCGTAGGTAGTCAGAGGTATATTTATCAGAAAAGTTAAAGAAACTAGGTATGTGAAGTATCACTATTCCGACCAAGAACAAAGTTGAGTGAATACTTGAATCTTGCAATGTTGAAAACTCACCATTTCCAAAAGAAATCGAATAAAAATGGGTTAAGTAACGGGAGAAATGGAAGAAAAAAAGAGAGGCCTTTGCCCTGCAGTGGAACGATAATGCCTAAAAATAAATAATAAGCAACAACTCTCTAGTATTGTTGTTCTCTCGTCACTTAGTCCAAAATTATTTTTTACAGTATTAACATTGTTGAGGCGCAAGACTGATCACTTATTGGTTATTTACACAGTTTATGTGCCATAAACTTACACGACTTTGCAAATCGGAACGTATTAAATGCGTAAACTTAAAATAGTCTGTTTGAAAGTACATGTTTACATAATTACATATGGTTTTTATTTAATTGAGAGTATTTTGCTATTATATTGTGTTGTAAAAAGTGCAAAATATTGTGTCTATGAGACACAAACAGTACCGACTAAACTAGGGTCGAAATCGCTGAAAAACAAGATACTTCTGATATACACTTCTAAGCTCTCGAATAAGAGGCTTATTTATTTGCAAGGTTTAAAGTAAATGGTCGCTTCCTTGGTGGCTTAATTAGTGGTTTCTTAAAGGTTAACTTATAAATAACCCTGCTTAATTCTTAGGGAAGTCCAAGGGTTGAGTGTTCCCGCAAATAGCAATAACAGTATGTTGTAGCAAGGGTTTTAAAGTGTGTTGTGGATGAAAATAGACCCCTGCATTTATATACCTACTACTTAGCCATGACTTTTCTATCTTAGTAGTTTTTTTAAACTATTTTTCGCCTAGGCATCGTTGATTGGAACTATGTCGTATTTCGTGCTAGATTGGCACTACATGGGCAGTATTGCAAAAATATTTGTCATGAGTTTGTACCTTTGCGCAAAATATGTATACAGTCTGCAAATTATCTTTCATAATTTAAAAAATATTTTCCCTTTATTTTACTTATATAAATTTATTTCCTTTAAATAACTTATAAATACAAAGTGAAAAACAATTCACACGTATCAATAGCCTGATTTAAATGGCTCCACTTTATGTTTTAGTAGATAACTGGATGGGATTATATTGTTAATAATGAGAGCCACTCAATTAATTACTCCTGGCGATGCTATTAGTGCAGGCCGGCCTGGCTAATATACCAATTGAGTCTTAATGGTCCAGCCCACTCAGGCTATTAACCTGAATTTTATAAGGCATTATAAAAATATTAATACACTTATATATTACAATACTCATATATTTAGTTTAATTGGGTAGTTTTAACTTTATTCGCTAGGTTAGTCAGATTGGGTAGTGAAATTGATAAATGAATTGGATGCTGAAAGTTGTGGCTTTCCTTGTGAATACTCGACATCACATTTACTGCAACATGTATGAAAACATTTTAAATTAAAACAATGTTGATCTAGCCTGTCTCAATACTTTTTTGACATATACTCGTAGGTAGTATTTTATATTTTCAAACATGGTCATGAGCTTACATTTGTACCAAATATGAACCTGTGCCTAATTGATGAATCGCACCTCAAACTTTTAAATTCTAGTAAGTATCCAATAAAATACATTCAGAACCTACCTACATTTTCAGTACGATTAAAATTATTAGTATATTGCGGTATCTCATCTCAATTTGTTAATTAATTATCAGTGCGATGCATTTTCAATTCGGTTAATAAACGTGAAAATTATAAAGTGGTGCCAAAATCAACTGACGAAACTTGTTAGCTCATAATTTAGTTTAAAATAAGTAACATAGCTTTGAAGTTTCGCAAAATTTCTCGGAATGGCTGAGGTTTCCACAAAGAACCTTGGTGTACAGTGTATGAAACTGTGGGGACGTTTAGCAATAGTTTAAAATTTACACACATCATTATTTACTTGCTTTTAAGGCAGGTAGCATGATTTTATTTTATAAGAAGTCTTTGCCTTCATCATCATCAATTTAAGAGCCATGCTATTGTCGTTGCAGCTCTTTCCACTGTAGACTTAAAAGAGGCTAATTAATAAACAGTGGAGTCCTATTTCGTGCATAGTCAGATTTGAAATAAAAGCCATTGATTTGAAGGGAAGAAGGGTTTCAGTTTTCAGCAGCAGTTGAGCAACAGCCCAACATACACAAATCTAGGATGTACGTAGGTACTAAAAAGTTAATTCTAGGCTTCCAGTAAGTTTAAATTCTATGCTATAATTATGCTAATAAATTAGCTGCAAAGAGGAAAAGATGTGGAATACATGTACATTTAAAAATAAACTTGGTTAAACGTGAATAACGTAACGTTACTCAGATAGTATGTAAATGTCTTGTTCGTCGACGACATTTATTAAAGGACTTGTCTGCAGAGTGACTTCATTATTTCAGGTGTGTTACTGTAGTGTAGTTTTTTCTTTGTGTAGGATAAATAAACATACATGATGTTGAAGAGGAGAGACTATAATCATTTGTCGAATAGAGCTTAAATAAAAATGCTGCCATGTAAAAATGCTGTTAATGACTTTTAGTGACAATAATATTTTAATTAAAAGTGAAAAGGCACAACCTGCTTAATGTGAATTACATTAAATAGGTTTTGCATTTAATTTCAAACGTGTTTTGTTCTAAGCCAAAGATCAGTCTTCTTCTTCTTAGCGTATCGATCAATGGCAATTGGCTAGATTTTTGTGGACCAGTACTCAGCCACGCGGACAGCGTTATCTGTAGCGTTGTACAGGTCCTCGCGTGTACAGCTGGTGGGACACGCTGGGCAGCTCAGCAAATGAGCCATGGTCTGGGGAGAGGAACCACACTCACAAGGCTCGTGTGTGCTGTAACCCCACCGATACATATTTTCCTTACACCGGCCGACTTGGGTCCGGAGTCTATTCATAGACTTCCACGTCGGCCATGGTAAGCTGTTACCGGGGGGGAGTTTCTCGGAAGGTGGCATGGGCAGTGAGGTTGGGTATCTCTCCTTCCATAGTTGGAGCCGGGTCTTCGCAGCATCGTCACCCAGAGGCTCTACATCCTTTATGAAACTTTCGGAAAACCTAATACGAAAAATACTCATGACTTTAATATATTTCATGTGACCTCTCACGGAAAAAGGATCATTCTATTACCTTTGTAACGCTAAGACGGCAGTACAAGGAAACTGAAAAATCACTGAATCATGGCCTGTTTGAAACAAAATTATACCAATTATTGATACCGTAAAAAAAATTGAAATTTGTCTCAACAATTCCCACTTTCGCTACGAACGCCTTCGTGTGAGAATCGTTCGTCGAAAATCATTCGTGTGATTCCCAAATTTGTTTCCTTTTATACTAGGTCTAGCGAAGCGTTAACAGCATAATATATGACATATGTATGCTGTACGTATAACAACCTTCATAGATAGGTATGTGTGAAAGACGCGTCATCGGGTGTAGATTTGCATCGGATTTGTTTTTTTTGTGCCTTTCCTATTTATTTATAAACACAAACAATTAAAAATAGAATATGTTCGAAAACAAATAATGACTGTGTGTGTGTCTTCTCTTTTTAGATTTTTTTTTAAATGTGTGTGGGTCTTCTCTTTTTAGATTTTTTTTTATATATTTATAAATTGTGTTGAAAAGCAAGATACTTCAAATTGGGGTACTAAATATAGTTATCCATAATAGCATTTGTAGTACAAAACGTAAGCAAGCCTGAATAGTCCTAGAAAAGGGTTGTTAAGTGAAAAAGGAGCAGTGGGCAGTTGTTTCATTAATTTTAACTAATTCTATACAAACATTTGCTATCTCTTGGGTAAATGTATTTTAGTTATGTTAGGTTCTTGGTTAGCGCTCGCTAACTAATTGAACAGACATTCAGACTCAGTATGATTAAATACTATACGCAACACGGTTCATAATTAATATCACATGAATAAGATTATTTTTAAAGGTTTCTAAGAAATTATAGTCATTAATAAAAAGATTGCATCTAGCATTATAAATACGTGTAAAATACTTTATATAGTATTATTGATGCTAAATATTTTTTAGTGGAAACGGTAGGTGGAATAACACAACTTTTTCAGAAACTTCTCATCAATTGGCCAAAAAATTGTCGCAAATATTTAATTCATTAGTTTAGCTACAGTTACATAATGAATACCTAAAATAAGCACAGTATTTATACAGCGAAACTTGTTTAGCAATGGGTTTTAAGTGTAATTTACTTGTATTACTATCTGAAGTTAGGTAATGGAAAACAAACATTGATAAAAGAATCGAATTTGTAGGTTAATTATGTCTAGGCAAGCATAAATTTATCTATTTACTAGTCATAACATTTTGCAATAAATATCTAAAGCAAACGATAGCATTACTTTGTAGTTTAATTTTATTATTCTTCGGAGTTAAATCGCTTTGAAATACAAGCTGAGTTCTATCATTGTTGCGTTGTTTTTTTATTCATCTCCAGAAGATACATAGTTGTAAGGTGGATTTAAAAAATCTGATTGTATATCCGGTAACGTCAGAAATGAATTTAAAGTTAATTTTACTCAATTTTACACATTTTCTTAATAAAAGAAGTTCAAATAAACTTATTATAAAAAGTTGTGTTACATCTGAACTTTCATTATTTATAGCAGTAAAAACCCCTTGGGATTAAAAAACTGCGTTCTGCCTATATAAAAAAAAAATATCGAACAATACAATCAATGCCCAACAGAAATATATCCAACAAATTGATTTAGGTGCCAAATATCCTTTTTGACGCGTCTCCACGGATTAACAAATGTAAAGACATTTGTGTGTTAAGACGTCCCTCAGTACAAGCAGTAACGGGTTTATAGGCAGTAAACGTGTCGGTCCCAAGTACCGCATTCACTTTGTCGCTATACTCAACCCCTTAATGCCTATCTGTAAGTTTCATTGCAAGTTATCACGACCATTTCGTTTACGACACAAATTATCTGCATTCGATTGCATTCTTATGTTAATATGTTGTTAAGTTGTTATTGGATTTGGTTACTGGTGTTCTGTGTATTATGTTAAGCCTTATAGCCGCCTGTAAATAACTTATTTGAGAAACTAGAAGTATTGATAACGTCGGAAGTACTGTATTATTTTAAGTAAGCCCGACACAGAAGTTAAAACAAAAAAATGCTTAATGTTATGATCAGCAAAAGTTTACTACCAAATTACCTATATTTCATATAAAATTTGTATTATTAAACTTATTTATTATTTCATATATTGACTTCCATGGCGGAAATAGTTAGGTACTTTGTTAATTTACATTTCTATGTAAATGAGTCATTATAGTCGCATGACTAACAAAATAAGCTCTTGGACCGCAAACCACATATTTGGATTTATTCTCATACTTAATTGTTATTTCTGACTCAGATCTAAGAAAAACTATAAATTAAATAAATCATTTTACGTACTCGTGCATATTCTTTGTGAACTAGGAAGAACTCGTGTGTAATTTTTTACACCTTTGTATTTACATTAGGAATTCCAAATTGTACTCAAATTGCTCAAAAAATCTGTTGACGTAGTCCCATCATTTCCTTCACAATGACGTTGCCAGTCTAAATATAATCAGTACTTCAGAGGATTGATAAGAACCTACAGAGTGCACGTTTCAGGGTATGAACCGTGAGCAATAGTCAGAACTAGTTTCGTCATAGAAATAGAATTAAAACAGCGCGTCCTTTTAATGTAAGTATCGCAAACCCTAAAAATATCGAATCCATCGATATTATCGCATAAGCTCTGTCGTCGCACGGAAATTAACATAAATCAGAGAATGGGTAGTACTACATACAGCCAAATATGTGCTTCCGTTCAGCGCAATGAGCTTAAGCGATACGCGTACTCTATAGTTTTTACTTTTTTAATCTATGATCGATAATAAGTCAACCGTAACAGTTACGTGATTTCTGATATTTACTGAAGAGGATTACTAAAAAGTAACATCGTAATTACCTAGGCTAATTAGAAAACAGTACTTCCACGTATGCAGCAACTGTTCTAGATAATCATTGATAACAGGTATTAATAACGTAACACTGATTTTGTGTGGGTTAGACGCCCCCTTTTCTATAGTGAACGTACATCTTATCTATTAATGATTTTTGATTTGATTTTAATTTTGTTTCACTGTTATGGTGTATGGACTATAGTCTGAGAATAAAGTTTTTATGATTATTATTATTAAAACTTATTTTATATGGATAAGGTCTAAATTACAATTACTTTAATGGAAAGGGCCTGTTGCGTTAAGCACTGATGGACGTTTCATGCCCTTACTTGCCTACTAGCAATAAAACACCAACGACATATACACAAAACTTTATCTTGAATCAGACTATCCATTGATTAAAATTACATTTAAATGCATTCGGTACTTTGTTTATGGCGTTCAGACAGACACGGCAAGCGGGACTTTGTTTGATAATATAAATGTACCATGCTTTTGAATTCAAAATTCAAGCTTAGGTAATTCAACTTTTTATTGTAAGGTAGGTTAAACTACCTATATAAAAAGGAGCATATAATTTGACATATAAAATTCTTCTCGCGAGGCAATGTCGCTGCACTGTTGAATGTTTATAAATCTCAGAAAGTTTAAGTTGTTGGTCTGGGATAGACGTGGCGGTATTATGCAAATGCTAAACTGAAAGATAAAGGAAAATGTTTTCACGGCTAGAATGGCTTTAGAAATATTTTTATCTTTAAAAAATACTTTTAAAAGGTTAAAACTTCTTAAGGATTTATAAATAATCGTTGAGAATCCTACCTAACTGTGGTATATATTATGAAACAGATACTTAGCCACGTAATCAGAAAACTTTCTGATAAAAAGAACTAAAACTTATACTAACGATACATTACCTTGCTAATGTCTTAGCTAATTTATAAAATAAGCTAATTTTTTATTTGATACAGAGAATACCTTTACTCATTTCACGAATTGTCACCATTAGCCAATTCAATAATCTCAGTCCATACAGACCAGATCAACACGTCGGTTGCCATGGCAATAGTCCTTAGCCCTCATGACGCTATACTTACCCCGTTAAGAAAAAACGTGAGTATATTACAGTCTAGGATGGTCGTTAAACGTTTTGCGATCCACTCCTAAGCTTATTGACCGTATCTCATTTGATGGCTTAGTGAATCACCGAGCGGCGTCAGAATTACATCAGTATATTAATTGCAAAACCCGCCAATCTTGAGAACAAATTACTTGGTTTTATATGTAATTGAAAGCTTGGCTATAAAACTAAAGATGATGAGAACATTTAGGAAAAATGTTCAAAGGTTGGATAAACTTGGAATTATATGGACAAGTGCTGAAAATATTTAATGTACGGTACTACCTTATACGTGGCCCTGCAATTAACATAATAAGGGTATTAGTATAATAATAATCCAGCCTATGATCGTCCCACTGCTGGGCACAGGCCTCTTCCCATATAGAGAAGGCGCGGATTGGCGATTTCAGATCCCATATTTTGGAATTCAGGTTTCCTCACGATGTTTTCCTTCACCGTTTGTCAGAAGTATCTTAGAATAATTAAGGATAGTACATATAACTTTTAAAAGCCACATTGGTACTTGCCTTAATTCGAACCTGCAACCTTGTGCATAGAAATCCGTTCATTGAACCGCTAGGCCACCACAACTTACACAAGGGTATTAATGTATGTTATAAAAAACCCGATTTACCAAAACATTATTGTGCACTGTAATTCTTCTATAGGTTTTTATCATTTACAGTTCAGATTGCTTAGAAATTGACAGCCTCATTACCTCATCCAATTTTTCACGAGTTTTTAGAGTAGACGAATTTTAAAGGCAAAAAAGACCAAAATTTTAACGAATAAACAGATTACTTTCCTTTTATTAAAAATACCTGTATCTAAAAGTAACCCAATTTTTTTCCTAGTTTTACCTTTTAGAAAAAAAGGTTTCCAAACTTACTTTGCCCGTCTTTGTTCAAAATTTTCTTATAACAATAAACATTCTATTTCAAGAAATTAAAATTATAATGCGATATCCTTGTGCCAAAATCTAAGTTTAAAATTTAAGTTATTTTTATCTATTTACCTATTAATTCAATTGTCTTTTAATCTTATAACAGGTCAATATCTCTACGACGACGTGGAGTATACGTACTTTGATTACTCTTTTTTAGCAAAAGCATTTACCTATAAGAGCCGATAGTCCAGTGAAGCAGTCAAAGCCTGCAGTCAGTCTATAAGATAGTAGACATTTTTCGCAAAAAGGTAATAAATTGTTTTTCATATTTTACATTCGTAAAAAAACTCTGCAGCATATTAATGCACGTGTAGTTTCAGTATTTGTTTTCATAAATCAACAGTAGAGTATTCAGTGATCTGTATAAACATCTGAACAAATTGAGACTATTTACTACTTTTTTCTTGAACGGACTTTAAACCCTAACTTTTCATAGTAAGCCTCACCTACAGTATTAGTAAATAAACCTGATAACACCTCAAGTAAGAAGCAAGTCACCCGACACCGAACGCCGCAGCTTGGCACGTGGGCGCCTATCTCACCAATCATATTTCCTTTTGTTTGCTCACAGTCTCCCCACAGCCGACGCCATTGTCCGGTCAGAAAAAATAGATCACCCCTACTATGGGTTAGTGTGTCAATTCGAATGAAAATCTATCAGAAGATATAGGGTTATAAGGTGATGTGTCAAGAAAAGACTAAAAACGCTAAGTTGCTTCGATAGTGGCTTTTTCGACTAAGCATCTTGCATATACAATAAATAGGACCTTTAATCGTATTTTATCTACCATACGCAAAGAAACACTTAGACACCTAGCTCAAGAAATAAAATATGGATATTGAAATGAATTGTAGGTAAACAAACAAGATAAAAATACAGTAATGCTGATTACAAGAAGACTTGAATTGGCATTTATGTTAACAAATTTTGACCATTTACTACCGATAAACAACGATTTAGACAAATACTAATCATAACAGGAATGTCCTGAAAATTTTCACCATTGTTACGAATTAATATAATTTAATACCGCGTAATTTTCGGCTTCTAGTCATCTCTTACCTTCCTGAACAATACATCTAGGCATTTGCCCGCTTTTGAGGAAATTAGATTATTTTAAACTGCGTTATATTACAGAACATAACATAGATATGATATCAGATTCTGATACAATTCTTTTAGAATTATTACCGTTCATGTTCCTTTTCTTTTTCGAAACAAATTATGCATACCTTTCCTTCTTGCTCAAAATTCAAATAAAGTTTCTGAACATTCATTTCAATTTTAAATCTTTACTTTTTGTTTTTGGTAAATACCAATTGAAACATTAAATTCAAATGTTCATGTTCCACATCCATTATGAAACAATTTAACATCGAGCATTTTACCATTTTACCGTTGGAATTATGTACATTACACGGTACACGTGTCATATTATTTTTTTTCAATCTTTTGCTTATCCTTGTTGTCTGAAAGTTTACAAGAGACTTAAGTTCATTCACAATTACGCCTAATAAATATACAATAGCAAATTCTCCAACCGACAACTAAATTAAAAACTTCTTACACTTATAGTAGGGGTTACCTAATGAAGAACATAACTATAGATATTTGTGAACTAACAATTAGTGAGGCTCATTCATGGTCACATGGGCATCTATAAGAATGTCCCATATATACCAAAGCCTACGTAAGCTTATGGCGTACTAAAATACGAATTTAATTAGAAGAACCAATATCATCTGTTGATCAGACGTTAGTTCTATTGAATAAGAAATATTAAAGAGACATAAATTTTAAGAAATACAAAGTATTTTGACACTGACTTTCCGATCTATAGCAATAATTATTTAATCCATAATACGCTTATAAATAAAAGGTAACAAGAATGTTTAGTTACTTCAAAGTTTATCTGTTTCCTCTTTAAAAAAGATAGAAACAGCATAAGACTTACCGGCGATTGAAATCGTTTTGCATTCGAATATTCAGCCATGAAACCTGTGTAGTTCTGTACACATACCCGAATAAAAATCTTCTTAATTCAAGTTATTTACTAACTGGATGCCAAAATATCATCCAAATCTATATAGTTGTTGATGCGCAAAAGAATAATAAGCAATATCCTTTCATTCGTAACTACTAGAGAGACAGTGTGACAACGAGCAGATCCTTTCAGCCATCTTCAAAATCTTTCACATTTACAATATTACTAAGATACCAGGATATATCATGACCAGTATATTACCTCCTTCACTCAAAATAAATATAAAGCTCTGTAATGAAGCCGGGTCCCAGGGCGGAGGAATCGGTCCAGACCTTTCTTGACTTACCGACGCCTTAATGAGCTCTCAGAGGCACGAGGCGTAAATGTGTAAAGAAATCGTTTTACATAAGAACAAAGGGTCTTATTGCCTTGCAAATCAATTGAAATCTAGTTTCTTGATTAAAAAATGCGAAATCAGTGCATTTGGTTGAAAACTACTTTTAAATCGCTTAGGTCTTCTTTTTATAAGAAACAACCTTTAACAACGACGACGACTTTAAAGTCGTTTATATTATTGTGAATAATAATAATAATAATATTCCGGACAAAAGCTAAGCAGAGCTTGTGTTATGCAACCAGACAACTGATACACATACTTATATATTTCTACAACATACAGACCAGAACAAATTTTAATGATCGTGCTCATCACACAAACATTTGTCCTGAGTGGGGATCAAACCCAATAATAAAATTAATTAGTAATTGCTATCGAAAAGCCAGATCCCGTATCCAGATTTAAGAGAGCGTCCATTTTACTATTGCACGTCACATATGATTCATGCCAGTTATTTATTTAAGTACCCAATGACATATAAAATATAACAGTTAAAAAAAAATCTTTTTGAAGAAGAGTTTTGTTCTGTGTAATCTGATACAGAACAATTCATATTATTATCCAGTCGTATTGTTTGACTCATTAGCCTAATTAATTCTCACAAACTGCACTTTCAATGGACAGGCATTATCCTATAAATTCGAGAAAGCAACCTAAGCACAACTAAATTATCCATAAAGCCTGGTGCATAAATTATACTAAAAACATTTTTAAGCTAGAAAAATGAAACATTACTGCGCTTAAAACTATAAATTCGCGATCCATAAATGTACAGAGCATAAATTGTAAAATGTTTACACGAATATTAATGTATCAAAGTTGGGAAGCGAAAATGTAAATAGTTTAAGTAGAATGTTGTATGGAGATTTTTCCTTTAACAGTTTTGGACATTACAATAATTCGGTTTATGGATAAATTTTATAGAACATGTCAAAGAACATAAATCTTCGATGAACTTTATTTAAGGTTAATTTTTAATACGGTAATTCCTTCGTTGAATTTCTGGATTTATTTATTCGGTAGGCTTACTTAGTATTTTAAATTATATTTTTATTTTTTTCGGCTATTATTTGGTTACAGGACTGAATAGTATGGCACATCAAAGAAAACTCTATGGTTGGGATAGGAAAGACAGCTTCTGTAATGATGAAGATGAATGTCTGAAGACGGTGCAAATGTTTCCCAGGTTGAATGATCGAACTTGCAATCCGTAGAGCCGAAATCTTTGAAATATTGTGCTAGGTAAATCTAAAACGAGAAAGGATAACCATTGCTTTACAGATCATTTTTTTTAACTATAAAACTATATCCTTTATTAACGTAAAAATGAAAAAAAAAAAACAACATGAGAAACCATAAAAAGATTTAAAAAACTCGTCTGATTAAAACGTATGTTTCTAAAGCAGTTTCAACGATAAGTTAAATTTTACCGACCACAATTAAATCCACATAAAACCAATTCAAAAAGGGCACTTTTACCTAAAAACTTAACCAAACCGTTTAACGCTACAAAAACCACCTAATCTAAATAACCCAACACCCACGTACGACACCGCTAAATAAATAAAAATAAATATAAAAATTAACATCATCACACAATTTTGTTACCTAAAATTGAAATGCAAACTATGTTAGTAGCATTCCGGCGATGATTAAGGTGGTGGGCGGGCGGGCGGACGAAGGCTGCGAGGTATATAAGCCGGAGCTAGGGCGGGAGACTGCACAACACCACTTGTTGCCGACGACAGTGCCTGCCTGTTGCCATCGAGAACTCTACGAATCAGGTAAGTGAATATGTGAAATAAAATATTTTTTTACTTGATGACAATATAATGGTTTTCGAAAATGACGGTCGTGATTTTTTTTTTGCCAGCATTTTGTGTGGAAATTTAAATTACTTTAAAATAAAGAGTAAATTAATTAAATAAATATTCCTTAATTATTTAAGATAAATATCTAAAAAATAAATATGTAGATTGTAGTGAATAACAAGTTGAAAAAAATCCCAAAACAATTTTAAAGTCGAAAAGTTTAAACAAGTAGAAAATAATATTATGCAAACAAGAGAAAAAGATCATAACTTTTTATAAAACGGAGGACTTATACTTACTGTCACAAAAGTTCAGCATTCTTTAAAAAGTTTGATAAGTGCGCTTCGCAATTCAAATACAATTTACGGACGCTTGAATAAAAACTTTTTGGTTCGAAAGTGATAACTTAGATTCTTTTTAAATAAGTTACCAGTATAAAAACTAATATCATTTCATTTGTTTTTCAAAGCCTCGTATTTGCATAAAAGTTATTATAATTTTGATACAAATTCCTGTGACAAAATATTCTGAAATCATAACAAATTATTTTACTCTCGGAATTTCAAAGTTCTCGCATCATTAGCGTTCAAAGTTCAACTCAAGAAAGATATGTTAATTTAACTTAAAACAACTTTCGTTATAGCACTGACGTCAAACGATAATTATAATCGACTTGGAAAGCTGAATAATCGGAAATACTTAAAATATTCAAAACCTTCATCGTAAACGCCACTTTTTACAGCTAAACTTGGAGTTATGAAATCGAAAACTCATAAAACAGAGTTAGAAAACTATAAAAAAGTTAGAAGCCTTACCAGAGCGATTGTAGAGAAATTATTAGAAAAGTTACAGGACTTTCTAAGCTATATTTGATCGACTCATTTATCCTTCATTTATTTTTTACTAGGCTTAGGTTAAAACGTTTTTTTTATATTATTATAAATTCATAATATTTACAGTATTTGTTAATCTTTTTTAAGGCCAAAAAATCAATGATAAGAATATTTTTTATTTAACCGATATATTAAAAATGTAAATAATACTTATGTACATTCGTGAATCAAAAATCTTTAAATTGGAATCGGTTTATCATAATGAGTGTTAAGGTTCGACCACAATTTATTTTCAAATAAATCTCCAAGAAACAACAGGATATTTTTCATTATGTAAGAACAGAAAACTGCAAAGAATTGATTAACAGTATCTTCTGTAGATAAATGATAAAACCGAGAGTTTCATTCATAAATAGAAAATGTGTTCGAACTTATATTTTTAAAGAACAATGCACGATGTTGAAAGAAAAGTAAATGTTACGGAATGAAAAGATATGAGTGCTTAGAAAAACTTTTCTCAGATTATTAGCCTTAAATAAATTATTGATGGCCATATAAAAAATAAACTCAGGATGTGTTTTTTAATTTGGTTTTAAAATCAAATAAAAAACAAAATATAATTACATAACAATATCTGATTAACTTTACACTAATTTTAGACCAATAAATTCTGTTTATAATGATGAGCAAGGAATAGATGAAATTGAAGCACAAATTAAATTGTTGTACAAAAAGTTTTATGAAAGAAGAGCTTACCAAAGCTTGAAATTTAAATTACAATAAATAAATAAGCCTTTAAGTCAGTACTTAAACTTAGTTTAAAAGTCAGAAAGACTTTAATTTGAGACAAGAAGGTGAATTGACAATACCTGTGCCTTTGCCAGTTTTCAAATTTCTCTATTGTATAACAAAACTTTGAAACAAAAACTTATTTTATAAATACCGGTTTCAAGGTACCTTATTGTTTTAGCATTCATTATGAACGTATAATAACTATAAACATTTTTTATTAAACCAGTACTAATACCAACAGCAGTAGGCTTAGGTTTGGTAATTGTGTCTGAAATTATAAAATAGTTAAATACCAAACAATACATTTTACATTAAGTTACATTATTGCATTTTTTTTAGCAGAAGCATATATGACAAAAAAATATATAATACTACAGCACAATGAAAAATATAAGAAAACTGTGCTTCTAAAATAACCCAAAATATAATATGGCAATGTATAAAAATTGTTACTGGATCCCAATTTTGGAAATCTATAACACATTTGCAGAGCATCCATTCATTTTTCTTTACATTGTGAAGTTGTCAGTAGAGTTTTAATTCAACCAAGTGTAATGCTTTCCACACATTTCCGCAGCCTTTGACGGAAAATATCGTAGGCATAATAGCGTCGATATGAATGCATGGCACTTAACTTTGAAAATCAGATGCATGACATAGAAGGTTTTATTCAATATAAAAATATAATAAAAATAAATTGTTTTTAAGTGCCTCTCATACCTTTGGTTATAGGAAGAGAAAGAAAAGCCTTTAGTGCATGTAAAAGGTTTTTAGAAAATATTTTATGTTTTGTACAATAAATTGTTGTATTAAATTGTTGTACAACTACAATTAAACTTCACATAATATATATATAATATAATAATATAATATCCTGGGACGTCTCACACACGGTTATCTGATCCCAAGCTAAGCAGAGCTTGTGTTATGGTGACCAGACAACTGATAAACATACTTATATATTTCTAAATACATACATATTATAGATAAATTACACCCAGACACAGAACAAATGATCGTGCTCATCACACAAACATTTGTCCAGAGTGGGAATCGAACCCACGACCTCCGGTATAGCAGTCAGGGTCACTAACCACTAGACCAACAGGCCCGTAAATAAGCCGAATTTAAATACCTCCTTCTCTTTAACTCGGTTAAAAACAGTTTAATTATATTATTATAAATAATACTTATGATATTTCCTTGGCACATAATCTCCACAGTTTCTCACTAACTTTCCTTGTTCGTAATCCGGCCTAAAGTACTTCGTATCTTCATATAATCACATAGTAAAAGACAATGTGTAATGCATGCTGAGGTGTTATAACCGTGTAGATAGTATTTCTCTAGTGTGCTATAAGAAACTTTAATATCTAACCCTCTTACTATCATCTATTTAAAATGTATTTTAGACTTCTAAAGTTACTTTAAGATGGATACTTTGGTGTTGGTAACTTAGCTCTATCAGTTAGCCAATTAAAAAAAAAAATTCTCTTCAGAATTCTTACATAAGACAGTGACTTACATACATTAATTAAATTAAAAAATATGTACAGTAACATATACTACAAAATACACTAAAGATGTGGAGGTATCTTCTTAAATACATATTATCTAATCTCTTTCCTTAAAGGCATTCAAAAGAAATGAATGAACGTGTCGTACATTTTTAGATAAAAATAATCACAAAACACATCTGCCTACCCCTTGAGTGTAGGCGTAATAATAAACAGGTGAACTGGACAGCGGTTTAATTCTCACACGAACAAAACTTAGTTCCGTAAACTCACATTGGGGTTTGTTTCTAATGCTTTGCATACCAAATATACAAAGGTATTTAGACTACTTCGTGCCAAATACAAAACAAAAGAGCAACGTATTGTGTGACACCTATTTGTCTTTCAGAGATAAGAAGTGGGTCACCGTTGTACCAATAAGTGACGTTAGTTCAATGGTAGACTATACAACCTTTTTTGATGTAATTAGGAATGCGTTTTTGTAGTATTATGTGTGTTTATATTATTTTCAACTTTGCATTATTTTCCAAAGATACCATCGCTCATATATCACCTTTTTTCAACACTTAACAGAAGCCACTGTCATAACAATAAATAACATCTTTACTTAAAATTTAAAATAATAGAGCAACACAACACCTGCACAATATAAGTTAAAAATATGCGCTTGCCAATAAAATAGAGTTAAAAAAAAAACAGAGTAAAACGTTGTTGCAAAAATTATTAGATACACATTATTCCTGTGCTACAGAGGTGTCCAAGTATTGCGGGCAGTCTTAAACATTGCGACTTCTTTATTACCAAAAAAAACTTTTTTTTTAATTATTTTGGTATTTTTTATTTATTTTATTTATATGATAAGTTATGTACACACACGGAAGTTAAAAGAAAATAATTACATATTTATAAATGATGTACAAAGGTGCCGCTTATTTCTAAAGAAATCTCTGCCAGCAGACCCGCGAAAGGAGAAGTCGTGAATATTGGGCAGTCAGTGTGTGCGACTCAATTAACTACAATTATAAAAACAGTTTTTTGTTGAATTAAATCATTTGCAATAGCAGTCTATCCAGCTAGGCTTAATAATCTTTAGTCTACGAAGTACCCGTAGTAGATAAGACCACTTAGTGTGACTACGAAGAGCTACGAGCGTAGACAATCGCTACGAGGAATTTTTAGTTTCAATCTCAGCTCAAGAACTTAATCCTTGGTAGTTCAATATCGGTTATAAAGTAAAATTAAATTAATTATGAAGTATGTACTATACCTATACTTGTTTATTCATGAAGAATTGGCAATATTATCAAACTTAGATTCTACTATTAATATACTTTTTAGAAACAAAAATATCTTTCCTACTTTTGTTTTAAACTTTAGAATTTTGTCTAAAGCCTAAGGCCTACAATAATATTTTCAGGATTCAACAAAAACCTTGAATTTAACATAATATGTGGAATCCAAGGCTAAAGTGATGATATTTGCATATTTACGTTATTAAGGTTTAAGCCGAAAAATAAATACCTACCGTATTAAAGGTTAATGGCTCAAACGAGTTGAAGCACATTTATATAAAAAGATATGTGAACTCTTCATTTAATTAAACTACTGTATTATTTAATAGGTAACCTGAAATTATATTATATCTTTGGTAAGGTAATTTTGTCTATAGGTTTTATTCTAGAGTATTTTTAACTATTTAGTTCACAATATAAAAATTATAATAAACATTACAAACAAATATTGTACCAACATAAATAAAGAATTATTGTAGATTTTTATACACCTCGTTTAATTTGGATCAAAATGCTCCCGTAAAAAAACTAGGGCTATAATCTATCATTATTTCTTGCTTCGAGGTAACATGCCTTAAAACATGTATCATTAAAGAAAAACTAACATAAAATATCACAAAGAAAAACCTCGAAAAAAACTGTATTTATATGTGGGTAAACAAAAGCCCACTATTCCAATTTTCTTTCAATTTTCCGTAATCCGTAAAAATCCACCTTATTTATTTTAGTGTCTTGTTTTTGGCCTAGAATGTAACTTTTTTCCTTAACAACTCTCTTTTGGTAATGTCAAATAATTTTCTTTACTTTAGCAAAAAGTACAATTAAAATACATCCATCAGATATAATAAAATACCTATTAGTTACATTGCTTATAAATGATATTTGAGACTTCGTTTGGTAAACGTTTTCATGTCTAACCTAATAAATATAAACAAATATATATTATTTTCTAAATGTATTTATAAATACCTCTCAGGAATTGAAACACGCGTTTCATTTCAAGATATTTTTACAGTACCGGACATATAAACACACACACGATGCTAGGTTTATCCAGTTTAACGTAATAAGTAAAAGATATTAAAATGAAAATATTTGAATAACGGAATATAAACCTTATATTCTAGGACTAGATCAAAAAGGCTTTTTACAAATATGTGCCTAAAAGAGGTCTTTCATGTCTACACACGTAAAGTATTCTAATGTACAACGATTTCGAAGTTTCTCATATACTTTAATATGTAAAATATGATGAAAGACAAGCTTAGACTTTTGAAGATATAAATATATTGGTGGTTAACTTTCTGTGAGCATTATTGACGTATTAACTAACTATACGTATCACAACGAAATTCTTACAACTACCAAAAAAATACAAAACTAAACAATAACCGTACAAAGCGTTAAAACCCGTGCAAAGTATTAAACGCAAACAAAGAATAACCACCAAAAAGTGTCGATCACATCGCTATTAAATTGGCAAACCAATTTCGCGAACGATTCTATCGAAGGCTTAAAATTTACCGCCTATAATAACACCAAATAAATTGAATTTAATATTATAGTGGCAGTTGCATGGTGCACATTCTGTGCGGGACGGACGCGTCATTTTCACGCCTCGTATCCACACTCAACGGTAATTATATTATCCAATTCACCCCTACGTTATTTTCCATGGATCCACCAATTTAGTTACATACCCTATAAGCTTAACGCGCCCTAATAAGGTACGAATAACCACTCATAATCCCTCAATTAAAAATAATTGTGCCAAAATTGGAGTAATTTTAGAAATTCATAATAATTATGCAATATCAAAATAAGGGTTTGGTTTGCGTTTACGGAAATAAGAGCTTTACGATCTTTGGGTTACGTGTAAATTTCGAACAAAAATGTATGCATAATTTAGTCTTTCAAAAATACCTTAGTTTCAATTATTGATAATTAAACCTAACATAACATATCATCACGCCTGTATCCCCGAAGGGGTAGGCAGAGGTGTACCAATGTACACCCACAGTTCGCCGATATGTTTAAGTCCCATGTAATAGGGGCGAGCCTATTGCCACTTACCGGGCACAAATCCAAACTCCGACCAGATACAGAGAATTTCATAGAAAAACCCAATAACACCTTGGTCGACTCGGGAATCGAACCCAAGACCTCCAGTGTAGCAGTCGCGCTTAGCGCCACTAGGCCAACGAGGCAGCTAATTAATAATAATAATAATAATAATATTCCTGGACAATTCACACACGGTAATCTGATCCCAAATTAAGCTCTAAGAGAGCTTGTGTTACGGTAACCAGAATTAAACCTTATATACATAAAACACATACATATCATCACGCCTGTATCCCCGAAGGGTTAGGCAGAGGTGTACCAATGTACACCCACAGTTCGCTGAAATGTTTAGGTCCCATGTAATTGGGGACGACCAACCTTATATAAAAGATAAAAATACCTTAGTTTCAATGTTGTGAAACTTATAAAATGTGAAACCGCTATACAACGAATGAATGATTCACAGCAAACCTCGGTGAATGAAACATTTTAAATATTATATGTTTAAACGAATAAAACATGAATCGTCTTTCGTCGATAGAATATTTTATACATCGGCTCTGCTCCCACATATAAAATATAAGTTAGCATATATAAGAAATCAATTCTATTTAACGTACACCAAAAGGTAATTCAAATATTTTCTCGTACCGTCAAGTATCAATGCACGACATTATGAATGAGAATTCACATATCATTCCCAAAGGGACAGAAAGGTATTGACGGTTCCAATGTTGTGGGAATCAAATTCTGACGTATAAAAATTTGAATATAGCGAAATTATTTTACGTGATAAAGTATGAAAATCTTTGTGTAATTATAAATCTCTATTTTTTATACAAATTACATTATATGGATAGGTTGTGCTACTACAAAAATGGTGACCTAATTGTTTGAGATAATCTTCGAAAATAAAGTACACTACCACAATATTCTGGTTTAAGATATTTGGAATAAAAATGTGATCCAATTTGCCTATAAGCCAAACATTAGGCGGAAACATTTAGAATCGTTAGCCTTACGTATAGTCGAACAGTGAACGTAATAGGCTTTCCCCAAAAGGGTTTTGCAAATTATCTGTTATCCCTATAAAGAAAAACAGGTAGAAAACCAATATTCTTGTTACCGTATATCCTTCATTTATATTCCAATGTAAAATCGTAATAATCTTTCATTATATTTATAGAAAAGTAATTTGTATATGCCGGTAGATAATTCCTTCGCAGACTACACGAAAATATTTGGAATATTGCAAACATTTCTGACTCATCTTGCGATTGCTTGCTTATTATATCACTAAACTTGGCTTAAGAAACCTAAAACTATAAGTTTAGAACAGATAATCAGAGGGATGTAAAAAATGATATCTCTAGAATACACTAATATCAATAGTTTTTAAACAATATTTTTTCCTTCAGAAACTACGTCTTGTAGCAATATTAGTTCAGTCCCAATGGGCTAGCTGGCAGATTAAACCAGGGTAGTGAAACTCGGCTATTTCACTTAGTAACAATAGTTGGGAAAATAACTGAGCCACTGAAAATACTCGAAATTAAGTGTCCATTTTCACTAATAATGTAATAAAATCTTAGATACAAATATAATTATTTTCAATGAATTGTTCAAGAATGCAGTCTGGTGTAATAATTCTGTAGGTGATTTTATCGAGGTCAATCTTGCATTGACTCAAATCCCCTTCATCCATAGAGGATTTCCGATTTCAATTAGATTCTGTAGGAGGAAAATAGGAAAGGATTCGCTTTTCTGAGCGAATGCATTTCATAAGGTGAGGTCTGAGGTCTTTAGATAATGAAAGTGGGTAATATGTTTTTTTTGTGTCACATTGAATTGTAGATAGAGAAACCAATATGTGTGATCAAAAAAAAAATATGGAATTAACGAATTGGATTGAAAATCAAAATTGGACAGGGGATAAAATTCGATAAAATTGTATAACTTACAATGAAGCGCTTAACTAGTTCACACAACAAAAGATTTTAATAATATATATAATTCAGTCACACAGGAATGATTTAACAGATATCATGCAACGTTTGCACGAGTTAAAAGGTTATTTTCACATCGACAGGTTTTTACACATCAACACAGGTCGTATGCTACAGGAAGCATCATAATTTAATTCGATTTAACATTAAACATGCTTTTTGCGAGAAATTTTAAACCAGTTAATTGAATTATCACGAATATTTTATGAGTCTGATTGAATTGTTTATGCATCGGCCGATACTATGATTTATTAATTTCGAATTATGTGTGAATGGAGGGGTGAACGAACAGTTCCCTTCTGAATTGAAGATGATTAATGCGATGACATGAATGATACAGGTTTCTGACGATTGCATGTTTGGGACACACCTACATGAGGCTGTAAATTTGTTCCGCGATTTATATAATATTTTAATGTGTTGGGATAGAGATTATTACGGAAGCAAACGAGTCTTATTAGGTATGAAATTTCTGTTAGTCTGTTTGATAATATTCTGTATGATGGTATTACTCAGGGGACTTCTAGTTTTGAGCTTGGAAATCTCATGAATTAGTTGTGAAATGGTCAAAAACCTCGCTATATAATGGTATAATTGGTCACTTAAAATTTTATTAAATGTTTACCTAAGGTTAATATATTCCTACAGAACGATGAAAATCAAATTAAAAACAGATTACCTACTTCCTGAAAATGTTGGTATCGTTTACGACCAAAATGATACAAAGACAGATGGTCTGGATTATATCACAGTTTGAAAGCTGTAATCGACTGAAGTTTTATTGGGATAACAATATATAATAGTGGTGGCATTCGATGAATCGCCGCTAAAGGGGTCGTCGTCCATTTGTGGTTGAGTCGCTTCGACGGCTCGATTCGTCGCCGCTGCGGTGGCGTCGATTCGCGCTAACAATATTACGGACCTCAGTTGAACCCGAGATAGATTGACAGATTTCATCGGAAATATTGTAAAGGAATGCTACCAGTTTAAAGCGATGAATTTATTGTTGTAAGGTGTTTGATGTTCATAAGAAGAAGATAGTTCTGAAACCGTGATAAGACTACAATTGGATCTTTATGTTGCTTATTGATGACATGGTCCAATGTAACCTTTGTGATTATGTCGTAGATATTTATATATCTTAGTTAGTTGATAACAATTTTGAGCTATGCATTTATCGATTCCGTGAACAGAAATCATTTTAACCAAGCTTTCCCAAAAAAATATTAATTATGAAAATTGTTTTGTTCTTTTTACCGTTGTTTTAGACCGTAAACTTAGGATTCCCTATTTGATTTTATCTGCTTTGACACCCGCCTCAAACAACGAAAATCCTCAGAAAACTAAGTAGTTGTAAATAAATATTGTGGAATCCTAACTATCTTGCCCTGGGCGCACATAAAGGCTCAGATTTGTCGTATAGTTTCTAAAGCCAAGTATACTACATACTTTGGGCCTCAGAATGTTGTTGTAAATAGTATCGAGTCTTTTAGATAAAGACATAAATGGGGCTAGTGTTCTTTAGTAGTTCTTGTAGGCATATTACATATAAAGATAGTCTAGTCATACTTCGATTCATGTTTTAATTTCGGACATTAATAAATTAAATACATATACACACAGCTATAAATACTTATAGTCGCTATAAAACAAAAATAAATACCCACATCTTCTTTTAAAATATAACAGGAAAGGTAATAGCTATCAGAATTTCAGTATACAAAATAAAACATTTATAAAAAGCGTCAAAATGGGAATAAAAACGTTAAAAACCTTTTTGAAAACGTTTAAATGCAAACACTTTAGCGTTATAAGCGCGTTAAAGCAAAAAGACTGGTTGTTTAATTTTAATTCATTTTAAACGGTTACCACGATAAGGCACGGGTCACAAAGATGAAAATAACGAAATCTGGAGATTAGCTATTAGCGGTTAAAAAAACCAACAGTTTAGTTGTTCTTTTATAAGAATAAATAGGAATGATTTTGATACGTTAGATATTTGGCGATACATAAAATAGTTAACACGCATGAATGAAGAACTCAGATTTTCACATATCAATAGTAAGTAATTTTAGGACATTACATTATTATTAATATTGTGGAATTTTGGGATTATTTAATAGGTCGCTCCAATTATATTTGTGGCTTATCTTAGTGGGCGACGATACAGGTATAAACTTTATTAATTCAAAAACAGACTAACCGATACTATTATTAAACAACACTGCTTACCACAAATTTTGATATCTAAAATTTTTAGTTTCTGTGAGTTGTCATTCATATATAATACTTGTATTTTTTCTAATCGTGGGAGCCATAAACAGTTTACTGTTTGATAGCATTTAAGTAGCCGCATTTTATTTTCTTTTCACTTACCAAAAAAGGTAAATTGTATCACGCAACTTTTTCCACTTTGCAAGAGATTTTGTAATCCTTTTACGTTAACGGTATCTCCAAGCTTTTATCATTAGCCTGTGTATAGGAAAACAAAATTTTATGATGATGTTGAATGAAAATGCATAGCACTCAAGATTACCGCACAATTTTAGTAAAGAGACATTTTTGACCGAAGTTATGAGTATGCTAAATATGTACTGGAACTAAGTAACTATGCAAAGGTTTGATGTAACTTTCTAGTATGTAGTTTGTTAGTTAAAGCATTTGACGAATACTTAGTAGTAGTAGTCGTCTGGGTGTTCACTGCAGCTCTGTAGGCGTGGATTTCAATCATCGCGGTAAAAAGTAGCATTAATCCTTACTTGGAGCTTAAGGTCACTTCGATCAAAGTTTCATTTCAATCGGTTTAGCGATTTAACCGTGAAAGCATAGCAGATAGACTTACTTTTGCATTTTTTTATATTAATATGGTTTTCGGACTAGTTTAAACAAAACTTATTAGTGTTGAATGATATGGGATAACCTTTCACAGCCATTCTTGTGACAACCTCACGTGTCTCAAAGTGACATAGGTCTATCCGTAGGGATAAATAATAACATCAAGTTTTAAGTAACAGTTAATAATTTTGAATAAGCCAATAATGTAATATATTTTGAATATAAATAAAAACTGATTAATAAACAACAAAATTCACCTATCGTGCTGTTTAAAAAAATAATATTTAAATCATACATGAGATCAGATATTTTTCAATACTTTGATATATCTTTTCCTGCATCTTTCTTGGCACTATTATCCACCAAAATCAGCCAGTACACAGACGTATTACTAGTGTAAGGAATTTCTTTCAACTTTAATTATTTCTAAACTTGTGCAGTGAGGTGATATCTAGTTAGCCAACGTAACACCATTCCATTATTGGATCAGCGCTTCGGATGACTCTCACCTACCGCCCGATGTTTATCAACTCAATTAACTTTGTGTTAGAGTTTCACCACATTTAGTAGTTTCTTAATATCATTGAGGGGTTGTGGTATAGTCAAGTTGTAGTGAACAATCTTATATAAAGGTTATGCCGTACCTACTACTGCTGGTCATATTTCAGATTCATCAAAATAATTGAACTTCTTTGTGTTATACGAAAAGCCGTCTGTCGTGTGTCTGATCATGGCCTGCTCTGCCGCCCTTCTACGTCGCATTGCTTGCAAGTGCCACTGTTTTTGTGCACACACTGGTAATTGCTTAATTATAATCTATGTTGAGAGAACTGCCATAACTGAAACTCAGCCACAGGTTACAGGAAGATATTATTATTATGACATCATGAGTTTCGATTACCGTAATTTGGAATTCATCATCAAATCCTATTCGATTTGGGGTAATAAATACATTTTTGTGTGACGTAATTTTTCATCAGCTTTACGTCGGCAAATTGGAAATCAATTCAATTAATTTCTCCAATCTGGTTTCAAATTGGTATTAATGAGATATTCATTGTTTCTCAAAGTAAAACGATTTCAAACAAATCTGTCGACTCCTTTAAGCTTATTTTGTTTTCTGGACCATTGATTTGATTGCCGAATCGTTTTTTTATATAAATCTATTTTGTCTGTATCAAAGAATAAGATTTAAATCTTCAAGAAATCCGTATGTTTGTAAGTTAGAGTGTATCCTGACCTCGATATTCAGTTAAGGCGATTTGTGACGTGAACAAAACCAAGCGTAAGACAACATGTGTCTTCTTTGGGTTGCACTTTCTATTCATTTATTCAATACCTTTGTTTAGTTTATTCATCCTCAAGAGACCTACAGTCGTTGGTTGAAAAGTTACATTAACTGTCCTTTCTGTTTTTCCTGACCTACGGTTAACTTTCAATACTTGTGATTGTATGGTGTTGGAAGATGCGCAATACCGCAAACACAGACACAATAGCAAAAAAAATATTAAAAAAGTGTCTAATTCAACTAAATATTTTGATCTTCACCGACCAAAATTAAATCGTATTTTTAGGAATCAAATTATATTGAAAGGCCTAATATTTCGTGAAGTCAAACGTTGGTAGCTGTTTATCATGGCAATTAACTTCAGCGGGCGTCTTGCGAGATATATTCTGCGACCGCGTCAGACTTGCCGCAAATTGATGGAAGTAACAGCTTTGCTCTTGACTTCTCATCTGTTGCCGTTTTAAATTGAAATAGGATTTCAAGCAGAACGTGTTAGGAAGAATTTGTATAAAGTTGTTAGTTCATTTTTAGGAAGGCACGTAGATGGTTAACTTCTCCAACATTTATTTTTGTCAATTTTGCAAATAAAATGTTCGATTTTTTTCGGACTTAGATTTATTTACCACAGAGTATTATATTTATCCCATAACGTGGATCAATTAAGAGATCAGATTCTCATTTGCTTTTTTGCTGTATACCGTTTAGTATTTACAAAAAATGACAGTCAGGACTCGTAATTCAGGATTTTCTGAATACAAAACGTAGATTGCAATTTTGTTTTTATTTATTTAATGCTGTTTTCATATATCAAACGTGGTCATTGTAAAAGGAGTTGATTTATGATGATTAAGAACAATGTCAAAGTTGTTCTGGGTAGGCGGTACTATGGGAGCCTTTTTCATCTACTGAAAAGCTTGTGTGATTTGTTTAATTGTTTTCATGATTCATGAAAGGTCAAAAGTATTTCTGATTCTGTCTGTTTGTTGTTTCGTTGGTCAAAATAACGACATGTGCAAAGTTATTTGTTTTAATATAAATTATGGTACATGTTGGAATGACTTCATTTTTAGCTGGGGTTGGTAATATTTTTAGCTTCGCTGTTATAAGTATGGGTTATATAAAATAATAAAATAAGTAAGTTTTAAAAATAACAGCCGAACACGTTTCTTTTGCATAACAAGGGCCAATTATAACTTAAAGAAATACCTTTGAAGAGTAAAGTTCAAACCTTCATTACTTAAAATTGGAAAACAGTCTCGAATAAAAGGGTACATTACAATGTTTTTCTTTCTTATTGGCTACCGAACTGCCTGTTAAATTGTGACGTAAACAGATATCTGCAAATTCAGTAATGGATCGTACATGGCAAGCCACTTTCGTGGACAAACAACGACTTTGATACCCATTTACTGTGGGTACAAAAATTCCTTCAAGTTTTTTAGTTATTTCCGGATTGACAGATGTTTTTGACGGGTATGCATAGGTAGATATTTATTAATAGGTAGGTATATACCCTGACTTAGTATAGAGAAAATCATTGTCATTAATGTCGCAACTTACTGGGCCAATATACTCTTATTCAAATCCACAATCGAGACGAGAGAGAAAAATAATCCCAAAATAAATAATGTACAGTAATATTTCTACCTTTAGCGATGAAAAAAATCTAGTCCTTTAAAAATGGAAGTGGGATTCTGTTTTCAAATTTCTTTTCCTTAAGTTTGATCTTGTATCGAATACATAATTGATATAAAGAATGTCTACTAGCTATCAAAACTAGAACATAGAAAAGAAATAGAAACGTCAATGAAATAATCTTTGAATTTGGCATAACCTATTTAGATGTCACGTGATCCGTAAATGTCATTTTCATAGATATTTTGTTGATCTGTTTATTTATTCGTTAGGTGAGATTGTAATCTTTTTATGAAACGTGATTGGCGAATATTTACGAAAATACTGTAAATGATTGAGATTTTTAAATTAGGATAAGAGATTTTTTGCAAAGATAAGTCATATCGCTATCTACTGAAATAAAGGAATATTGACCACCTTTGTGTTCGAGTGGCGTACGCACCGGTTTTCAAGGTGTCGCTAGCTCTGAGGTACCGTGTTCGATCCCCGGACGGGTCAATGTAGAAAGTCACTTATCTACATTGTCTCGGGTCTGAGTGTTTGTGGTACCTTCGTTGTTTCTGAATTCCATAACACAAGTGCTTAATAGCTACTTACTTTGGGTTCAAAGCAATGTATGTGATGTTGTCCGCATTTATAAAATATTATAAAGTCAGTTTAATTTCATATAGTTTCAAAATAACTTCTCCATTTCACATACCAACATTCTAAGTTCTTATGTGACATCGATTGTCATTTGTTTACGACTTGCCGGAACACACTGGCACACTAAACAAGCGTCCATCTTTATGTGATGACGTCACGCAATATGCAATGATTTATAGGCCAATCTAAAGGGTTGGCGGGAAAAATTAGGCCAATATTATATCAGTACGTGACTCTGGATGGTATGCCTACGTCATCAGTCCAGATAGATGGTTTTACGATCCTTGTTATTAACATTTTAGTACAGTGAAATTTTGTTTATTGCGAACATGATTTGGGAATAAAATTTATTATTGTTTACATGCGGGGTTATGATGGATACTGAGTTTATAGACCCAGAGGTAGGTGTATTTAAGTAGATTTTTTGCTATAATATGTGAAAGATAATGTAGACTTTTAAAAAACGGTGTTCTAAGTATCGAATACGTACAGAAATTAAATATGATGCACCTAAAGAGCAACTTGACCTTAAATAGTCCTCAAATAAGTAAAGTAAGTTGGTTTTGTTGATTTTCCTCTTTTTTAGTAAAGTATTTGGGCCGCGTTTCTTAAACTTAATTAGTGACAATGATATTAGTGTCTTTTTCCAAGGAAAACTTTAGATAGCAATCTTTTTTTTTTCTTTTCAATTTCAAGAAACTGTATGTGAATATCGACTGATTTTCATTCCATTTTTTATATACCTAATTGATATATTCCTTATTTTACATACTTTTGACGGCACGCAAAAGTGATAAGAACTTTTTGCGAACAAATCGATAACAACTGACAAGCTACCTTTTATTTTTACTGCCTACACGTGTCTTTTCCATTAATAAAAAAGAGAAAGAAAATCATCAAGTTCTAACTAAGTCGAGCTATTCGAATCATGTTAGTGGTCAGTTAATTTAATTATGTTCCGGCACAATTAAATTAGGGATCCCAAACCAATATGTGGTTTTGTTAACTTAGCGGTTTAATTGATTTCAGTAAATTGCAACCGTATAAACAATTCAATTATTCGAAAATAAATTAATTGTGTTTGTTTACGAGGTATAATATATTTCTGACATTGATTTCATAGATAAGGATATTTTTTTAAGTTTGCAAACTGATATACTATTCTGGTATATTTTTCTGTCATGACAACTTTTTTTTTGGATTTTCTGCACCTTGCTATCGCAAAGGAAAATGGATACTAAATTTCTTCTTTAATTACTGTCTGCGCGTACTAGGACTGTATAAAAAGCAGCAACCGCCCAGCTCTAAAATAACTAAATCATTATGTTTGACAAAAAATTATAACATTTGACTATGTTTTTAAGTATCGCAGTATCGAACAAAAACTACCACAAGCTTTGCTTAATCAGTATTATTTATTCCAAAAGTTTAAATAAACAAATAGAGAGATAGGACAAAACTTTTGTGACTAAAACACAATGCAACAAACCCCACCCTTACTTATACTTCATTAATAATACAAAGTTTTCCGTGTTGCCAGATTAATTTTTGAAATTTAGTATTTCTCATTCTACCCACCCACATGTTTTATTCAATTTAAATTTTAATCAGAACAAACCGTCAGGCCTCGGTATGAACAATGGACGTACAAAATTTATTTGCTCCTCGACACTCTGACAAATGTATGTAAGTACATAGTACTCAATTAAAATGTACACTTTCTTTATAAATGCAAAATATATATTTTGAGAGAGAATGTCGGAAATGTACAAAAGCTATTCCGCTTCAAGTTTTAACCGTATTTATTCTGAAACTAAAATAAATATTATATCTAAAAGGAAAAAGTACTTTTTATAGGAATCAAAATTGTTTCAGTAATAGGAGACTTTCTTTTAAAGGTTAATACTTATTGACAAGTGACGAATTGAATATTTAATTTCCATTAATTTTCCTGTTCTGTATCAACTTTAACGACACTAGAAATTTCAGTTAAGTAGAAAAACCAGCTCAAAGAATAAAAGTTATAAGGAAAATTCGTTACCTTGAATTTCATTCGTTCTTTATTATCGGCCACATGTAACAAGAGGCCAGAACTACTCGTTCCTTCTCATAAGAGGCCAGGCAATGCAGGAAAAACTAGTATTTTTCATTACTAGATAGTTATATGTCACACGAGTAAATGCAAGCTGAAGTGTGAACATACGCACCTCAGTTCTCATGCTTTTCTTGAATCAGTAGGCTTATTCGCTATCGCTTGTTGACAACCCAAGCGATGTTCAGTAAATAAAAATAACGGTATAAACGTAAACTTAGCTTCGGCTATGGACGGTGACCAATTATTTAATGGTATATTTCGTTAATAATCAGAAAGAATATACGTTAATAATAAAATATAGCATTTAAGAAGGAAATTATTGCTTTTGTTGACAACTGCCATAGTGAATACGCCTACAGTTGTTGCTCTTCTTACCGTCATTAGTTATTTACAACAACCAAAATTTTCACGTGATTGTTTGACCTTATTTGTAATTGGTTGTTACATCATATTTTTTTTTTTAGGCTTATTTGGTATTTATGTGTTACCTGGCAGAAACAAAAGAATATCAGAGGATTGGAATAACACTATGCATGTGAATAAAATGATGAGTTAGTATACGTGGAGTAGAGAAATAAGTTCGGAAATCAATCGATCTTAAATTGATGGATTGGTTTGTTATAACCTCAATCCATAATATTGGTGAGAAAGTTGCTCTTTTGTTGCAGAGCCGACTATTCTTCAGGTTAATAATATGTTCCATATACTTCATGACTGGGTAAAAAATCTATTCGGTTATTAATTAATAATCAATACTATTAATATATACGTTCAGAAATAAAAAAAGTGGTGAAATTTTCGAAGCAACTGTGGCTGTTATAAGGACACAAATACTATAAGCCATCCATAATCCGTAATACCTATATTTTCTATTAAATAACAGACCATTCATGTTTGTTCCCTAACACTTCAGTGAACAAGGAAAATGCCATCTAGAATCCCGTTACCTAGCAACGACAATGTTATCCTTTCTAGTTAAAGTCACACGCTGCACTCTCACCTACAAATGACGTCACTTTTACGATGTCAAAGTGAAAATAAAATGGCGTCTTTATGACAGATGTAAATAAACAGATTAAATGTTAAAGGTCAGTGGGAGCTTGGGATTTGTGTTAACAACATTGTATAGTGGTTTCTTAAGGTTTTACACATGTTTTAATCCACTTGTGTCCGTGAGGTTTTCTTGCGATGTTTATTCGTAGTCGTTTCTGTTTTAAAATGTGAAAAGAGGTTTTCTCGTATATCTTTCTGTTAGTATGTTTGGACGAAAATTCGTATGCATTTTTTTCCCTTAACTGAATAATTCCCAGTTGCAATTCCCCTTCAAAGCTAACTATTTAATTAACCGTCCAACGAATGGTTTCAAAGCCGCTTCCTGAAACATGGGACCACGGAGCAAATACAAAGCATGGGACTGATATTGACCTACAAAAGAGGTTGTATAACAACACACCTCTAAACTTCAAATCAACGATACATTCCACAAATAAAAAGCAAAAAGTCAATATTAAAAAGTTCCAATTTGTAAACAAAAAAGGCGTTTTCAATTCAGTGAAACATTTGTTTTTTTTTCCACGAACAAGCTGTGGTTCTCATTAACAGCCAGTATCATCCCTATTCATTGTTACACAGGGTTGGCAGGGGTGAAAAATGTTCCGCAACAAGATTTTAAACGGTCCGCAATTAGAATTTCTTCATAAATAAAATCTTAACACAATTAATTACGTTAGTCTTCGTTTTAAACTGTTTAATGTACACAATTTTAACATTATTAAACGTTGAAAAACTGTTGCTTTTAGAAGAAAATTTATTAGTAGTGGAAATTGTTGTTGAGTTAAAAAGCGACAAGAAATAATTTCTTATAAGAACATAAACCTTGTGTAAAGAAAATATTACTTTATTAATAAAACCTTTTTAATTTTTTTATTTTAATTACCTTTTTAATAAAATAAAATAGATATACTCTATAAATATTTCCGGATCTATTGTTATACATTTTACATAATATACTTGTGGTTCTGAGCACTGGTTTATTACAAATATCTGTGCCAACATTTTTGAATAATAAAGTTACATGACAAAACGTAACACGTCACACAAAAACTGTGAATGTTCTCATAAATCGTTTTTGCTGAGCCAGCTACTGCAAAATGTATTACACTTTTAGGCTCGGGAATAACTCAAAAATATATAAATGTGTTTTATAAACACCACGATATTTTGTGTTCTGAAATAAGAAACCTAATAAAACGGCTTTCAATGAAATATGTTTCGATAGGCAAATGTTAATTAAATTCGGACTATTTCTTACTTAAGTTTTTTGATAGATATCTTGGTGTAGAATATAAACTACAAAACACAGAGAAAGGTACTTTAAAAAATGAATGGACTTCGAACTTAATCAAAATTCATAACATCAAACGAACGATTAAAATTTTCTAGACTTACTAAACTAACTTCTATTTAAATAAATTTTATATTCGAAAGACCTTTTTCGAGGTGTTTAGTTAGTTATATCTCAGCTTTAGCTTAGCTTCAGCCTAGCTTCAGGTCAAGAGGAACACGTTACCTAAGCACCCTTGAAGTCAATTGCACGGGAAAACTGACACGAGGGGAGACATTTATAGAACAAAAGGGTGGAAACAAGTGAAAAACATAAACGTTTGATACCATCGCGATGTATCGTAAGATTGTGTGATATTTCAAATGTCGGCTTGACAATGTTGACTTTAAATGTGGAAATGTTTGTACATTTTCTTCGGAAAATTGTTTTACATTTGACATTTTATGCCTAATTTTTTTAATGATGAAGTGCGATTGTCAGATTTTTGTTTTTGTTATGGGATAAAAGGCTCTCTTTTTAAGCTTTTTTTCTTGTGAGTTTTTGATGCCGGCAATAAAGGTGTCATATTATATTAATTCTTAGATAAATAATGTAATCATTTAGTAAGATGTTACATATGGAAAGTTACAGATTTAACAGTTTATTTTGCGAGGGATACAACTATTTTATTTACTAACGTACCTATTTTTATGGCGGTTCTCACATACATTATCATAAAACATATTTAATGCCTTTATACTCTACTACCCTACCCTACCCTACTTATAACAGTTGGATCGTAGCTAGTCCGAAAACCAAACAGATTTCAAGCAACAACGCTTGTAATTAACTGCTTTCAACTGAAATTGTGTTCACTAATTTAGTAAATAATTATTTCAATGCTATAAATCTTCAGTTAAACGTTTAATTAATGATAAAAGGTTAGATCGTATTTTCACGACGAAGTTCTGTTTTTCATTTAATTTATTTACTAAAATATTTATGTGAATATAGTTAACATTAGGTATGTAAAATGCCTCATGATTTCAATTAAATTATTTGTTTGTGAAAAATGCTTACATTATTTAAGACATCAGTTGTCACAAACAGTCAGTCCTGTCTCTTCAAGCCCTTGCTCAACTAAAAATAGACCTAATGTAGTTTAAAAAATTCACATATTTCTGAACAAGTGTAACCTGTGATAGAGTCCGTAAAGTTATCATGTAGCAACTTCAGTTAACCAACTTCTTACACGTTGTATTTCCCGAAGGGGTGAAGAGTGTTGTAAGAAAGCAATTTGTATTAAAGTCAATGATACATAGTACTTCTATAGTTAAGCTGTAGAGGCTAAAACTGGAGTAAAATTATAGACTATTCAATATTCATTACCATGGAGTATTTTTTTCTGCTAAATTATTAGTATTATGAGACATTCATCTTCATATTCATGACAATGAAAATTAATTATAATTTAAGGTCCTTTTCAATCGTCAATTTTATTTAATTGAATGTCAGAAACTACCTTTATTCATCGTTTTAAATATTCAATTGTTCTATGATTATGTATAGGATAAACATATCATACATACGCAAAAAGGGATAAAGATTATTTATTAGCATTCAAACTTCATATTCATTATTGCCCTTTCCGAAGACTCTATTTTCCCTGACATTTGCATTTTAATTTAATAAATTAAAAGGAAGGTATAAATTGTACTTGTCCCACTGTTCTAGACGACTATTGTTTTAAGATAAATTGGAAAATGCTCTTGAAATTGTTTAAAGGCATCTTGAGATATCCTGCTGTAGTCTGTATTATCAATCTAGGTATTGGTCGTAGCATAAAATAATATTCTCAGGGAGGAGAATTTTATCAGTTAATTAAGTTTTTTTTTTTTATAATTAACAAATTTTCAAAACTTGAAAGAGTGACACAGAGTTTACTTTCTAATAAGATCTAATTAAATAGCCCAGATTACAATCCTGATATAAAAGTACATTTTTTTAGTAGCACAAGACTCTTCCATTTACATACAGTGTACGAAACAGTTACTGCTCAAGTTGTAATAGTCTAGGGAATATAATACGACAGTCACAGCTGCAGAAGAAAACACTAATAATATACGTTTACATTAAAACTTTAATAGTTTACAATAAAATGTAAAAGAGTTGAAGGAAACTGTCGTTGTACTTGATATATAAATGTTTGAAGAGTCGTTTAGTTAAACAGTACTTAACATATTTGTTTTCTAGTATACCTAAGCTTAAGGCTGCCTACGTCCGATAATCGGTGCCCGATTTTTTGTAGGAGATAAATAGAACACGCTGATCTAGCAATAAATGCACACGTCCTACAAATGTCTGAATTTGTTACTAAGAATCGGCGGAAAAATCGGACCGATTATCTGACCTACAAAAGTCTGACTTGGGGCGGGCACAGTAGTTACTGAAATTGCCTTCACAAAAAAATCTAACGTGATCATGTAAAATCATCATTAGCTGTCCTACATCCATACAACATAATTTTGTTTCAATCCACAAACTTAAAACTTATATAGTTTTGTATCAACGATAAATACAACACTTATCGTGCAGTATTTCAACCGGCTTCATCCCTCAGAATCGTAAAAATGTTATAACGCAGTGCAACATTTTATTTCATCACAAACCTTTTCATAGCTATTCCATTTTTAATAAAACTTAATACCTACACTACCCATTTAACGTTGATATGGGAACATGACTGAAATCTAGTACTTTAATACAATTTATTTTGTTTTAGTTTGTAAAGGGAGCCCTATTTTCTATTCATATCACATATATTATCACTAATATAATAATAATAATAATAATCCAGCCTATAAACGTCCCTCTGCTGGGCACAGGCCTCTTCCCATATAGAGAAGGCACGAGCATTGATTATTATCACTAACCTATGTTTAAAATCCTTTGGATTAAGTTCTAAATTTAAATCCAGACAAGAATAGAAACCATAAAGTATAAATAAACAAGTTTATGAAATGAGGCGAGTTTATTTTCAACAATGCCAGTTACATTGTTATTTCAAAATAGGTTGCATTCATTCTCAATTGCCTACTAAATTATTATTAACTCATACATTTATTTGACAGTGGCCAGTGATATAACTAATTGAATCTGGTTATCGAATGCCTGACAGATTAAACGGCACTTTATTTTGTTGGATATTTCATTAAGTTAATGAACATATTTCACAATTTTACCTTGTTACGGTGATAGCATTATGATTAATTTAATTTAGAATGATTAAATCATTATATTCTGGATGTAAAAAGCTACATAAGCATAAAATTAAAATTAATAATGTTATCAGTCTCGACTCAAGTACATGAAATGATAATCTCCAGTAACCCTATTGGCTCTTTTTCAAGATAATTATTCAATAATCACACTTCCTAGTATTACAAAGAGATCCAAATAACAAAGTGTAACCACACTGGATAAACAAAATAGGGGTACCAAACATATCCAGTAACATGTAAGGACAAAAGCACTTTATCCCAACTACATTTAAATTTGTCAACCCTTCTCAAATGAAAATTTTACGTCAAAAAAGGTTATCATAGGATCTATTCTCCTATCCTCACACTAACAGAAAATGCCAGTCATAGAGTCAGATTTATAATGAAAATGTCACATGTTTTAAAATAAATCAGGATTTTAGACCAAACTATTACCAGATTCAGGTTTAGAAACTTAAAGCTAGAATAGTTTTTGAATGTAGATTTGTGCAATCAGAAAATATTACCATCGTGATGAAAAACTAACTAAAAACATCGTGTACCTTGTATTTCGGGACATGGTATTCAAGTAACCGTGACTTCATTGTCGCAACGATTATATGCTGAGGTTTGGTTATGCGTAGTACTTCTCAGGCGGCTTTGTGACGTGGTTATTTTTTTCTTATTGTTTTCTGAACTTACATAGTTAAAGGTATTAAATATAGCCAGAATAATAACAAATGTAAATAAAATATAGACTTATCTACGTAACAAATTTAACGATACCTTTGGTAAAAAAAAACATAAAATAATTGCTAAACTTACCATTATTTAATAAACCTAATTCATACTTATTCAATCAAACTTAAACGGTAACTAACCACGAAAGTTAAATTCTAAAAGCAACTTACAGATTCAAATGTACGCAAAACATATTAGGAAGTTGAATTTATATTTAACTTGGCAACTTTTTCTGAAACTGGCCTCTTTTCATACTTTTTTCTTTTTTACCTGAACAGTTACATCGTTCAAGATTGATGAGATTCTAATGAAAGAATTGTTTAAAGAAATACCACTTGAACAAACTTCTTTGGCGTAATTCAATTTCGTATTTGTAGAAATAAAAGGAACCATTGAAGTTTTAATTTGTAGGTTTTTTCTTTCATCACTGCCTGAATAAAATCTGTTCTACTTAGAAAAGATTTGCTATTAAGACTACTTTCCGAAATAAAAATGGAAAAAAATATATTTATCAGTTTTTTTAAACGTTCGCGTAGCACACATAGAGCAGCTATCGCGTGACATTTAAAGGCAAAAATCCTCTCGAATTAACCAGTGACCGCAGAACTGAGTTTTTCACTGAAAGGAAAAAGCACAATAAACACCTACATTTTATTGAGCCCACAAAATAACTATTTATTAACAATAATAAATTGAATGAGGTCATGTGTGAAATCCCAGCTACGTTGGTCCGACTCCGATAGGTCTTATAAAAAGTATATTGATTCTATGATTGAAATTGAAACGAAAAACTGAATACCGTTATTTTGACAGTTCCAAAATTCAAACTCAACAATTTTTTAAGCTTTTTTATACCTACGGCCAGCGTCATTGTCTAAAGCCTGCAATACACGTTGGCCGAGTGTTATCGAGTGAAGGCCAATACAAACATGTACACGGTATATTTGCCTTGTCTTGCCATCGCTCGGTGTCACTGGCCTAAGTTGGTTGAGTATGACAAGCGCCGACGTGTATAGACCTCATTTGACGTCGCTTGTCACAACTTGCAGTGGCTCGTGATCACTTGCTTCACTTCGGAGCGGTGTCGGTTTTTTTGCACAAATCAAAGGCGCTCGCGCGCGCTCGCCCAATGGTGTTCACATGTTTGTCTATAGTTTCTCTAGGGTATCACGGGTTGACGTTTGTTTTGGGTACATTAGTTGTTACTTTTCCGTACAAAATGTCGCTTTCTACGAATGAAAATGTATTTAAGTTTTTGGAGTTTTACCAGAATGAATATTAACATATTGTTTCAATGCACAATAAAAACTGACAGCGCCCAACATGTGGACGTCTCCTCAAAACTCGTCTACGTTGGCCATTTGCATTGGCTTCTTTCTAACTTGCCGAACGTCTAGACAGTACCGCTTGCCTCGTGTCCATTTGTCTAGGCTCGCGTTGGTCTAAGCTTGGCCAACATGTATTGCAGGCTTAATAAATATTAGAGAAAATATAAAATTAAACCTAATTGTTTACCGTTTGGATAAACTCCGTTTGTTACATGAAAATGAGGATAATGTTGTACAATGGCGGTCCTACCGTTAACAGTCAACACATAAATTTCGTAGCAAAATATAATCGGGTCTAGTCATTTTATGTTAACGATCTTATCTAAAATATATATTAAGCAAATGCTATAAGTAGCTTTAAACATTTTGTACAAACATATTGCTTTAAAGATCTCTTCAATTATCTATGAATCATAAAATACATTTTTTAATTTAATTTTGGAACATTAAGTAGGTGTCGCAGAATAGAACGCTGACGTTTTAAAATTAAAAGAAAATATTTGTTTGCCAGTAAGTCAATTTATTACATAGACTTTTTGTTCAAACATTACGTGACAATCTGATACAGAAAATTATAAATCGGGATAAAATATGTTGGTCTACTTAATATTTATAAGATTGTTTACAGCAAACAAAATAAGAATTGGAAATAATATCCGGCTCGCAAATTTCATTATTTTTAAAACAAATATTCTGTGGCCGACTACTTATTAAAAAAGTAACTAAGATAGGAATCTTATTCTTACCTTTAAAAAGTGACAGATACAGCATAGTCACCTCTACTTTAAAATTAGAATTGTGTATGTGAATAATCCCCTATTTAGATTAATTAATAGTCGCAAATATTTTTTTCTTTTCAGCCAGTATTTTTTATACCAATTTTAAATTTTATTTACGTTAACCAGTATTTTAAATAGCTAGATTTCTTTCTGGCCAGTATTTTTAAAAGGTACTTAAGATAACCTACGCACACGTTAAGATGATGACGCAAACGCGTAAGTTTTAGTTACGTTAAGGTATGATAAGACCGTCAGCTATTCCTTTTGAACTTTCGCAATGCTTTTGTACTGGGGTAGGACCATAATATAGTCTATTTATGTATTAAAGGTAAACAATGCGGGGAAGGCATGTATGAGTATTGTATAGGTTCTGGCCGGCCGACTTTCATTAGTATTACACCGAGTATAATATTGTCGTAGGTCTAAATACAACTT
Organism: Autographa gamma; assembly: GCA_905146925.1. Classification (NCBI taxonomy): domain Eukaryota; kingdom Metazoa; phylum Arthropoda; class Insecta; order Lepidoptera; family Noctuidae; genus Autographa; species Autographa gamma. Next base: position 9,722,398 of record LR989858.1, read on the forward strand.
AGTACATTACGATTAAAAAAAATAGCCTTTGATCGATACGCTAAGAAGAAGAAGTACATTACTTTTACAATAGTTTGAATGCTGTAGTTTAAAACACTGCAGACTATAATACCTATATCATTTTATGTAAATTCACTGTTTCTTTTAATTAACATCAATCGGAATTATAACTAAAATTAAAGGAATATTTCCATATTTTACAAAACATTCTGTATACTAAGTAGGCATTAAGTCTAACAAAAAAAAACTTGTAAGAGCTTATGTAAATAACTACGCTTGAAAAAACTTCTGTGGAGTCTGACTAAAGTAACATTTTATAATATTATTTTACGACAACTAAGTATAAAAATAGGCAGGATCTCTAAAACTACACAGTGGCATGCAAATGCAATCTAAGATAATTTAAATACCTTTATAATACTCTCTCTATTTGCATCGTGGAATATATTCAAAGTTTTAACCGCTTCACACTCGTACGCATTATACATGTTAATCTAGTGCCGCTTAATGAAGACTAGGAAAGGTTATTCTAGTGAGCACTGTTGGTCATAGAACCTTTGCAAATCGGATTTAAAGATAATTTACATTTAATTATTAAGTAAATTATATAAACAACATGACGTAAATAGGTGTATAAGCCCATACAATAATTATACTCAGTAACTTTTATATTACGGAATTTAAGTACACCTACCTACTCGATTTATTCCTCACATTCAAATCTAAAATAGTGCGTTTAAAATTCAATTTACAATTACCTACTATTTAAAGTCACATAATATTTATCGGCCATAACGCTGGAACTCGTAAGTATTTACCTAGTATATTCCACAAGTAATTTAGTTTGACCCATAATAAAAACCTAATACAAAATATCGGATTCCCTTTCTTTTTAAGAATACACTAACAGTAAGTAACTGTTCCTTATACTTTGAGTGCATAAACCCGAGTTAACTTGATTCCAAACTATTTGGGAACTTGCTTTACTGCAGGAAGTAGTAAGTGAATTTATTATTATATTATTTCAATCCTTTAGATGCAAAGATTCAGATTCCCTGAAATAGTAGCTTGGAGATTTATTTATTAGTAATGTGAAATTGAGATTAATCTGTTAGAAATTCGTAGAAGCAACCCCTGACCGAAAAACCATAATATTAAAAATAAAGTACAAAAATTTTAACTTTTAAACTATCGCCCAGCATGTTTAGAGTAATATAATTCACGGTGATAAGCGCGTACATTTATAATTGGAAAAGTCAAGCACAAAAAAGGTATTCATGCATGTACGTGCTTATTCCCGTGAATTATATTATATAAATATGTAATCGTTTGAATGACGAATTACAAACAAATGATTCTTTATTTTGAAAGCGTTCTATAGTCGTCATTTGATTAGGACTTTAGAGAATAGGGCTATGGAAACAGCTTTCTGCTTTAGTCTAAGAAAATTACAAAAGTTCTGGCTGCAATCGTTACAATACAAAAGCCGTAAGCTTAGTAGAAGTAAGTTAAATTTTGAGTGGAGTAAATAATACTTGACTTAAAGCAATTAAACTTTTAGCGAGTTCACAAGTTATGTTGCGTGGGGAAAATAATAATTATTTAATAACAAGGAACCGCCTGATCTTGTTTGTTTGTATATATCTGGATAACTTCAGTGTCTCAGGACCTGTTAGACAGAAATTGTGACTTTAAAAGATAATAAATGGGTTCCCAAGTTCAGCGTTAATTAAATAATTATAATGAGTCTTAGAAAAGTTTTTTAGGAAAGGTACAAAGTTCTCGTTTTTCATTATTCTCAAAAGAAAAACTAGTAATTCGATATCGGTAGGTAGGTACGTAGGTAGCTAGAGTCTACTCTTTTGATCCTTCATTTAATTTTGTAACTTGTTGATAATCGAGGTATTTTTATAAAATATTGAAAATGGTTATACTTCTGTAGCAAAAAATATATTTTTATTATTTTGTATCTACTAACTATTATTATACAAGGGTAAGGTAATTTGAAAAGTATCTTCCAATGTCCTTAATTTGCCATTGTTTGTTGTCCTCGCAAAACAATAGACCGTATGGTTGTTTGGGACAGGTCTATATTCTCTCTGCCGATATCAAAGGAAAGCAAGGTAATTTCATGTAAAGAATCAAATAAATTAAGCAAAGGATGTTACAATAATAATTACATTTTTAATATACCTAAATACAGTAATACGATTCAACGGGAATAGGCGCGTAAATGCATATATAATAATAATAATAATAAATCTTTATTGACATAAAAAGATTACATGATTTTGTTTGTAACCCTGACTCCTGCGCTAGTATTTAAACTGTATTACAGGAGCCAGTGTCTTCTCCTTATATTACACAAGTAACATGTCAACAAACCAATAGTTGCAGCTTACAATTTTATATATTTTGTTATTTTATTATGGCATGCATGAAAGTAATAAAAAGAAATTAAAACTCATAGTAAAGATGAATAAAGTAACGCCAACATGTGCTATGGTATGAGTGAGTGTGTGTGTGTGTGTGTGTGTGTGTGTGTGTGTGTGTGTGTGTGTGTGTGTGTGTGTGTGTGTGTGTGTGAGTGCGTGTATGAAGGTGTGTGTGCGTGAGTGAGGGTTTGTGTGTGGGTGTGTGTGTGTGAGGGTGTGTGTGTGAGTGTGTGTGTGTGTGTGTGAGTATTATAGTGTTATTTTAGTAGATCTTCAGTATCTTCAGTAGTACAGGTGAGTAACCAGTTCTTTAATTTGTATTTACACTGATTTATAGTGAGAGCATAAATTTGTTTAAGTTTATTTATTTTATTATATAAACGTGGAGCATTCACATAAAACTGCCGCTTAGCCAGCGTGGTACGGTGGGATACGGGAAGACATGGTGTAAATCTTCTCCCTTGTGGAACGGGGTTAAAGCTTAAGGAAGAATGTTGTTTAAGAATACATTGTAAGATGTATATTTGTCTAACCGTTAGTGCCTTACACTCTCTATAAAGGGCATCAGTGGGGTATCTACGGGGTTTAAGGGTCATTGTTTTTAGTATCGCTCTTTGTGCGCGCTCTGTGCGCAGTATTGAAGTGGTATCAGTTCCACCCCAAGACGTTATGCAATATTGTAATAGTGATTTGGCAAGAGCTGAGTATACCATTGCGAGAGTACTAGGATCAGCACAAGCACTAAGCTTTTTAAATATTGGTATTAACTTTCTTATTCTACCAACCAGGGCGTTTATGTGTTCATGCCAGGAGAAGGTGCTGTCAATAATAACTCCTAGATATTTGATATTGTCAGTTCTTGTGAGAGTTAAACAACTACAGTTTGCTGTCAACATATTACAGACATGGGCAACAATATCAAAGGTACCTTTAGCTGGTTGAGTGTGGACTCTATGAGAAAACGTTATGTACTTCGTTTTAGAAATGTTGAGGGTTAAGAGGTTATTATTGAGCCATAACATGATGTTAGATAAAGCATTTTCCGCATTAAATCTGGCTTGGTCCCAGTCCCTACCATGCACCATCAAAACCGTGTCATCCGCGTAAGAGATTAATCTGCAGTTTGGAATTTCAGCTAGACACAGGTTATTAATGTAGATGAGGAACAGTGTCGGGCCAAGTACACTACCCTGAGGTACGCCGTAAGATGGATATGCAGTATTGCTAATAACATTACCAATTTTTACCTTTTGTGAGCGATTAGTCATATAGCTGCGAAACATTTCCAGAACCATTCCTCTAATGCCTAAACACTCCATTTTAGTTAACAGCAGTGGGACAGACACAGTGTCAAATGCCTTAGCAAGATCAAGGAATATACCTATAACTTTGGCTTTATTATCAAGTAATCTGACGACTCTTTCGTTGAGTTCTAGTACAGCATCCTCAGTTGACATGTTTTTTCGAAATCCATATTGATTTTTAGCAATTATTTTATTCTTATCCAGATAGTCAACGAGTCGTGAGTTAATTACTTTTTCTAATATCTTTGATATAGACGATAGTATCGATATTGGCCTATAGTTATCGACACTGTGCCTGTCACCACTTTTGTGAACCGGAGTGATTAGAGCTCTTTTAAATATATCCGGAAATACACCTGTAGAGAGACAGATATTAAATAAGAGGGTTAAGGGGGGTACTAGTATATGTATCGCAGATTTTAGAACTTCGTTTGATACAAGGTCAATACCAGAACTGCACTTACTCCTAAGGCCGAGGATGATGTTTCTGACTTCTATTTCATCTGTAGGTAGCATCGCCATAGAAGAGTACGGTACTTTAGCATTTATAAGAGGAATGCTGTTTGTGTTATTGACAGTGATTTTAGACGCAAGGTTAGCACCAATATTAGCAAAAAACACATTCACTTGATCAGCAGAATCAGTAGAATTTTCTGCTATGTCAAGCAACTCTACGGGAATTTTTGGAGTATTGTTTAGGTGCACTATGTTTTTTATTGTTCTCCACATACCTTTAGTGTTATTTTTATTCTTATTAAGTTCACTTCTATCATATTCTATTCGCAGTTTTTTTAATAATTTATTGCAGAAGTTACGATACCTACAGTATATGATTCGTAACACATTATCATTCGGAGTATGTTTTGATTTTTTATGCAATTTATCCCGATGTTTGATGCACCTGAGTAGTCCTGGTGTTATCCAGGGTTTTAGGCATCTTTTTCGATTAGGAATATTAATTAATTGCATGTTACTTTCAATAACGTTAGTAATTTTTGTGACAAAATTTGTTGCCGCAACGTTTGCATTATTAACTTCAAGAATCGGGGTAAAATTAATTGCAGATAGATCATTAATTACAGAAGGAAAATTGATTCTAGTCACTAAATAGGTGGGTTTTTGTGTTGGCATCTTATTGCTGAACAAAATAGAGTGGGGGCATGGTCAGTTATCGGGGAATCAAGAACTATAGTTGTAGACTTCAAATTTGACTTTAGCATCACATGGTCCAAACAGGCATTATCACGGGTACTTATAGTATGCGCAGCCAGTAGACCATGAGATGCGAGAACATTTAGATATTTATCAGTATTTAGATTATTTTCTTTTAAGTTAATATTCAAGTCACCAATCAAAACTACCGTGTTTGATGAAGACAATGATGCAAGAGTCTGATCCAGGCTATCAATAAAGTTATCAATATTCTTCTGTGCTGGTGAGCGATATATTGCTACAACAGCAAAATCTAAGTCCAGCTTTGTAATAAGGCAATTTGCATCTTGAATAACAATTTCAATTACAGTATGGATAATATCAGATTTGATGTAGACTATCACTCCATCATTTTGATTGCTGTATTGTGTCTTGTAAGAAGTATATCCATCAAACACAGGAATAGTTACAACTCTACTGAGCCAGCATTCTGTTAAGATAATAGCATCACAAGGCACATTGATTCGTGTTACGAGGGTTATTAGAGAATCATAGTTACAATTAATACTACGAATATTAGTATGTAGGATATTAAACGTTTTACCTGTTAAGTTTTGTTGAACATTTTCTGGAGAACAAACCAGTGATCTAGAGACGGTGTGGGAGTCAATATCATTTATTATATTGGTAATGTCAGACATGACTAACGTATAAATGGTTTTGCGAGGACATTTGACAATGAAGCATACATAGTTTCTTCACTACAAGATAATGATGCGGAGTTCATGACCAAAGAGTTGCAGAAGATATTATTATGGTGTTTTTCCTGTAGAGTGCATTTTGCATATAAATACGTTTTTGGGCCTCGTTTCGACCGGGTTACACCGGCCATGGTCGCAAGCAGGCGATTTTATTTATATACCTATACCTTATTTAGCTATACGTATTTAGGTACCTATACCTTAATATGTATAGGTACCTAAATACGTAAAATATTTAAAATGAAAATAATCAACGTTTGAAGCTCGTATTGCAACAGTCTGTAGTCAAATAAAATTCTTGGTTAACAGCATATCACGAGATGAAAATTATACAAATTAAAAATTCTTCAAATCATGTTTCGTATTCACAACAACTTTTGAAAAGTTTCCGCGATACTGGTGTAATGAATAAAAGGCGGTCAAATACTTCCCTTTTGGTATTAAACAGAAACCAACGGAGCGCGGGATTTTATAGCTACTTTAAATTCTCGAAATTGTAAAGAATTGAATAGGATCGGCACTATAAGAACCGTTTTAATTTATTTTTCACTGAAATACGAAATAAAATTTAAATGTTAAGGTTTTTATTTGGCAATTCATGTTTTATCATTTAAGACAGTTTATTGTACAATTTTAGTATGACATTATCATAATGTCATTATTAGCTAAGTATTTAAGTTAAAACAAATGAAGGAACAGTTTACAGTTTTTTAGAGACAAGAATATTTACAGCTGTTTAACGGCGATTAATACTTTGGTAGCATTTTGTGGATTATAATTTCGAGTTGTAAAAACTAAACCCTTTAATTTATACCGCTTTTTGTTCTTATTAACTGTTCTTGAGCAATTAGAGTCTTTTAAGTCTGTCTGTCAACATTGTTGGAACGTGTTCAGCATTTGTCCTCATTAATTACTGTCGTCAACTAATTAAGGATTCTAACCGCATAATACATAACAACGCAAATTAACTTGAACTTTACTTTTTATTTTAGAAGAAGCTAAGTTGTTTTAATTTTGTTTTACTTAAGAAACGTAAACTAAACTGGGACTGTTTGTTCAGTAAAGGGTGTATGTAATTTAAGAAACACAAGTTTTTTTGCCGCGTTTTGTAATTACTTTGGGACTGGATGCGGAAGGCCCTCCGCCTTCCACCGGGTGTTGTGGCGCAAATTGGGAGAGGCCTATGTCCAGCAGTGTACTATGATTGGTTGATTGATTGATTTGTAATTACTGATGAACTCATACAATATAACACTTACCAAATCTTATAATATGAATGAGGATGAAATTAAAAAGTTTTTCTTATCATGTAGAACAATTTCATAGTTCTCAATACATTTTTAAGGAACACAGTTTAATACCAAACTCTGGATGAAAATCCGAAGAGGCTGTATGCGCCAGCCTAACTCACAATCAGTCAAACCTAACAGAAGTAGGTACGGAAACAATCCATCATAGCAGGCGGCTCGTTATTGGTCGCTTATTGAAACAAAAGTCTTGGTGAAACAAATATTTGTTTGTTCTTAAGGATATAGACGAACAAGACCGTAAGATTTAGGAGGAATGTTAAACATTTTATTGAGACGTTAGATCCCAAATAAGTAGGCAATCTCTGTGATTGTGAAAAGACATTTAATTTTTAAATGTTATATAATCCTAGTAGTAGTAGCCAAAATAACCAGAATAGTAGATCTTCCTCAAATCACAGTACCTACATTATATAATTTTGTCCTTTAAACAAGCCTACTGAATACGAATATGACGAACATTTTTACAAGCCTATTTCTCAACTAGGAAAGGACATAATGACACAATTCTATGGACCTCTATTTAAGAACTTTGAATAAACTTTTCTCAAGTCACGTACACATGAAAGACTAGTGGTTCTATTCCCAAAATTGTGCTAAAATCGAAAAAAAATTCAATGGCCATCCTCAATAGACTGCGTTTGTGACGAAACTTTCAATTTTCTGTCAATACGAGTTACTTGAATGCTGTGGTGCATTTTTGTGACGTCACGAAATGGGAAAAGTTCGGTCAAATTGGGCGATTTGTGGGACGTGCTGAGTACCTATAGCACTGCCTTCCTTACCAAAATTATTTTTATAGACAAAAGCAGTTAAAACCAAATTATTAAAACTGCTTTTTAGAGAAGGTTTACTATTTTTTTATTTGTAATTAACATTCAATCAATCAAATAATTATAGGTACATGTATTAATTATTCTTTAATTGAATTTCTTAAGTGTCTCTATTAATTTTCTAGCTGAAAATCGAGATTTAAGAACACTGAAGTAAATTGAGTTTGTGCTAAATTAGTTTTTAATAAATACGATTCGTTAATGGAATTCCTAGAAAAATAAATATTGAAGTGTTTTTAATTAATTATCAAAATATATTACGGCATCACAATATCATCATTAGTTATAGTATGGAATTTAGAAAAACCAGCCTTATAAAATGCGAGCCCTTCTTCTTCTACCTTTGTAAATTTTTACTACTATTAACATTTTCGATACCTTACTTTATCTACAACTTTAAAGAAAGTCTCCAGCTAAGTTTTATTAAAACTTATATGACATAAAGAAGGAGATAAAATTGATGGAGTCTGCGGCGACCATCACAATAGCTGAAGAACAATGTCTCTCTGATAATGAAGACAGGCAAGGCCGGAGTGTGTATGAAAGAAATGTTCCAAGATACCTACTTGGAAAATATTATACGGATAATGGGAATAATAGGCTTAGTGCCTATTTCTCAACTCCAGATATTATTTTATTCAAGAGTTAAATTCATGTCTGACTGATTTTGCATTGAAAAAACTGTCAAAAAACAGAATTAATCCTAAGATTTTTTATCTGAAATTTGAAAACTAAACCCAAAAAAGAAAGTATGTCTGATTTATTTATAGTGTATACTCAAAAGGATCAAACATCAGTCCAACATAATGGCACCTACACACCTACTTCCTGATACAAACAATTCAATTTACATGTAACCCACATAAAAGTATTCACCCAATTTTAGGGATCCGTGTAAAATACATCCGAACATAAATCACTCCGACACGTTATCTCGTTACGGTTCCGTACCCCATCGATCTGTATATCTTTAGTAATCTTTGTTACAGGTACTAAACATATAATATATCAGTGCACGATAAGATAGGTATATTATCTAATTAATCTACTTTTAATGTCATAATTGGTAACAGATGTTGGCAAAGCTTATAATACCTTGTAACAGAGCAACTGTGCAAAAGTTACAATTTAGAATTTTGGAACTCTTTGCTTGTCCCAATGCCCACCGTGGTGTGTGCTAGCTATGTAATTTATAGTTATTCTAAATTAGATCGTTTTGTTTTAATAAGTGAGATAGCTCAAAAAGGCTGCACTTAATTAAAACTATTTGTTTTCAAGCTAGTCTAGGCTCACACGAAAATCAGAATTGTATACTAAATTGTTTACAATTAAGTAAACAAACAATTTATATCCTCAAATAAACCAACAAAACAATATTACAAAAAATCCAATTCAAACAAAAATTAACTCATCCACAGTACGATAACAATTAAAAAATACGCAAACGGCATTTTCCGGACCGGATCGCGCAAATTCACGGATCATAAACAACAATATTAAAGGATTCATTAAGGCTGCGAATCGTTGCCGAAATGAAATAAAACAGACATTCCTGACTTTATGACGAGGTAATGGACAATTTTATAGGCGACTATTTAAGATAATTTTATAGGCTATTTGCGATTATCTTTACAATTCTAAACATAGCAATGTTAAGTTTAAATCTTTCTATAATTCGTAAACACGACTATAATTTACAATTATCGCCTCTACTGGGGATTCTCGTAAAACCTATATTTTATATCATTTTATCCTCTTATTTTAAATTATTTCAAAATAAACCATATATTTTATGATTATTTTCCCTTTGTTTTCGGCACCCTGGCCCTAAGCATCAATTTAAATGTAGTAATTAACTAATGTGAGAAATATTTTGTTTCATATGATTTGTTGTTTTTACTCTGAATCACAAGGCTTGTATCGATTGATTAAACAATAAATTATTTTGTTATTCTGTTCAGATTTCCACTACTTTTCACATCGAGTTATGAAACAATAACTTTTAGTTTACTGAAGGTTAATTACAAACTTTAACTCTAGATAAATCATCATTACAAACTTTCTCTCCAACTTTTACAAAACGAACACGTGATTGGTTTTTGTTTTTAATTTTGTTCATGATTTTCAGTCATTGTTTTTATTTGAAAAAGAGTAACGAGTTTAATTAGTTTGTTCTCACCAAGCAGAGTTTATTATTTTGTTGACACGTATTTTCAATTTAATTATAGCTTTAAGGAACCCAGGAAAATAAAAGCTTGAAGTAAAAAAAAACTAAAAAATACACAATAGATAAATAACGCTTGATATAAATATGACGACGAATGCAGTTCTTTTGTTTTGATTTTTCCACGGTTCATTTATGGTTCTAGTTATCAGCAATTTAAACAAATCACACTGTAAAATAACAAATAAAAGCACTCATACATGATTAGATAAATGTGTAGTGCCTAATGACCTACAAACATTATTACTCATTAAAAGAACATCTGTGTATTGTATGTGAAATTGTGATTACGTAATATACATTATTTAAGAAAACCTTTCAAGCAACAGTTGCTTACAATGTCTTAGGCATTTTGCACCTAATATTAAAAATGGTATAAGAACAAAATCTTGGATATAAATAAGTCTCTATAATTCTTATACTTAATTATAACATATTTCACAGTAGATACTGGCATTATGAGTAATTTTCTAAGCCAAAGTTTGGTTTCAATACATTTAAAAGATGAAAACCTCAAACTCATTTATACCGACGTGACAATGTTAGAAATAAACAATTACGACCCAGAATAAACCGGAATAAAGTTTCAACAATAATTTATACAAAAACTTCTGTTCCAAATAACCTGACCTTTAAAGCATTTGATAACATATAATTATGTACATACAGTTTGAAACAACAATTATTTTGTAGAAATTCGTCAAAGGCGCACCTCTGCCTCGTTTCCGGGACAAAGCGACTGGCTGACAAAGCGAGTTATCACAGAACTTTGAAAAGTGACACTCTTCCTTTACTCAAAAGTATTTGTCGTTGTGCAATAGTTCGAGATTTTATTACATTTGTGTGAATAAATGTTGTTACTGCATACTGTTTTATACTTGAAGTGACATGTGTAGAATTTAAGGAACTGTGGGGAAAGATTTTTGATGAGGCATTTGTGAACGTATTTGATTCTCTTGAATGCTTAAGCTTTAAGTTACTATTACCAACACTTGGCCTTTTGTTGAAATATAATTATATTATGTAGGTATTTCAATTAGCATTTAAGCCTTTATTGCCACATTTAAGTGTCAGTTCAAAAGTGCCTTAATCATAAACACAGATTATTATTTATAGATTACGAAATTTTATATTGTTTTATTTCCAATACAGGAAATTGTAGTAAACTACTTCAACTAATATTTAAAATTAATTTAAAGTTGAGATAGTGTGTTCTAACTGAACAAATTTCAATCAAAACAGAAACATGTTGTTTTGAAACTGGAAAGTAGTTCATACTGTCACTGTGGAGTAGACGCTCAAACACAAAGGTGCAAACGACGCAACGTGGTACAATGTCAAAGAGTAAATACTCCACAGAAGCAACGGTTTATACGACCACGCCATAATGAGTACAATAATTGGCTACCTCACGTCGTCTTTGTCACTTTAAGGCCATTTAAAAACGTTTTAAGGGTGAGATCGACACTCGATCTTTACCTCGGTTTTGTTTGGAAGCAAGCCTTTTTTTGCGGGGTGTATGTCTAATGACTTCGACCCACGTCGTGGGCACGACATTACCCCTACGTCATGCCCTCGTCATCGTGTCGGACTTGCATCGACCAAAAACACCCCGGTCCCCTTCTCGCCTTAGCTGGAGCCGTGGGATCGCCAAGCATTCTCAGTACAGCTCCGGCAGGCGACGGTCCTTTAGGGACTCCTTCTAGCAAGCCTGGCTCATGGTTCGTCATACTCGTACTTATTTGACACCGTGTGCGTGAACTTATCAGAACTCCACTACCTCTTGTAGTGGTGACTTTAGTTACGTGGTTACATGAAAGCCTTCCTCTGTTAGGTATATACTCTGTGACAATGTACAGGAAAGAGTTCATGCCTAACGAGGGTGAAGTTCTTTTTGCTTGGGGCGAGCGGGACATTTGATGCTTTGTTGGACGAAACTAGTAGGTCAACGTCCCGAAAATGGCATTAAAATCTGATTGCGGTACACACAATAACATATCCTCTTGCATTGACATTGCGAAGTCTGTATAGGATTAAAAGTAGTTTGCTAGAGCTAGAGTTATTTATTAGTTTGAGATTTAAAACATATTATTACACAAAAAAAAAAACACACGTGCAATTTCCATCCGCTTTTGTTTATCCTTCAAGCATTAAACTTCACTAAGTCTTAAATCCATTGTCGCTGTATCACACGATTTTCTTTATCATAATCATAGGTGTTTAAATTACACTATATGGAGAGTCGTGACGCATTAACCAGTGAAGCGATGTGACCGCCATGTTTCTACGTCACACAATTTATCAAGGATTTAAATTGGGTTGTACTTTTTCATCTCGCGAAGCAATTTCGTAATTATATTTTCAGGGGTACTAAATAAAGTTATCTTAAATACATAATTTGGAATAGGTACCCTAATAGAAAACGCGTGGGTTAGGAGTGATAGAGAGATTTCAAATGGTTGTATTTTTTTTATGCATTACTTTTTTTTTGGCATCGTGACTAAGACTTGATCTTTAAGCGCCTTATAGCAATTTCTACAAACCAATTAATATAAATATACTTAATGATTTCAGGCGTGACTGCCACCACCTTGATGGCGTGTTATATTCATGTGATCTAATTAAATTATGAGATATACATTAGGCATAGATCTTTTTTGAAGTCAAAGCTTAAAACTAATAATTGCTTCTAACCTTACGTACAGCTCACAGTAACAGGAAATCGTCGTACATAAATTGTTTTCCAACGCAAATACATCGATAACGTGTCCCTAAAAATATGAATGGGCAACAGTAACTAGCAATCTAGATTATCTACTACGGATATTACCCTAAACTTACTCAAGTGAGACGTGTGGTCGAATATGTAACATGTACCTTGTCCTAATCGAATTGCCTAATTACTAAGTCGAGAGCTTTGTCAATATTCCGGTTCGCCGGCCATACATGATAATAATGCAAGTTAGATTACGATACAATGCTTGTATAAGCCCCAAATTACCAAAAGCTACCGTACTTTTTGACAGAACAACACTGGCCGTTGACGAGTGAGTTTGATTTTGGTTTTTATTCGAATTTATTTTTGAATCGGGAACAGTACTGGTCATTTGCAGACAGTCCGTTGTTTTTAGAATACAGAATCATTTTTTTAAATCCGACATCGTTCTTTTTGTCAAACAGTCGATTGTTTTACGAATGTAATTTACTTGAAAAAATGTTTTCTTTTTTGGATATTACTTTAACCAATATCGGTAAGACAATTTCACTTCGCTATCATAAGGCGGCTGAAAAAATCAAAGCAAAGTGTAATCGAAAATGGAAATGGTTCGCCCAAATGTAATTTTGTGTACCGTTGTCGTCATTGGTAGATATCCTTTGAAAAAAGGAAATATCTCAAACAATTGTTTGGTTTTCTAAGAGAAATTGAACTACTTAATTCTCTATACATAATTTCATACTCATTTGATTATATTAACGCTACATGTGTCACTTGTTCTCGCGTTCCAGAATGTAATGAATGTAAATCAAGGGAAGATTTAATTTGGAAATTGCGGCTTCAGTTTTAGTAAATTGTACGCATACTTGATAACGAATATTCTAATACCTATGGAGAGTAAATAGATACGTGTAATGTCAGGATTAGGAAAATACTCGTATTTAATCCAATTATTAAAAACAAAAAAGGTGTATTTTAACTTTAGAGACATTGAAACTCAACGATAAAATTGTTATTGGACATTTTATTTAGCGACTTTCGTTGATTGATTGTGATTGCAAACTCACTCAGCAAAATTGGGTATACCTATTACACGTTTATTATTTTGAAATTCACTTTATTGTTTAAAAGATTTTAAGTGACGAACACGAAGTATACCTTCAAAGCCATTTTATAAGCGTGAAAGTCAAAATTCTATTTCAATTTTAATTAAAGTACTAACATTATGTTGTACAATTAACAAGTAAGTCACTACATAAATAACTGTACTTTACAGTCTAAAAAACCTTAAGCAATATTTATTACCATAAAAAGGCCTATTGAATGAATGTCTCAAAGAAATTGTGTATAAACTAGGTCGACGGCATGCCTATCGCTTCCCGTAGTTTCTTCTCAAGGGTTGAATTAATTAAAAGTTCAAGCACACTGTAGGTATATGAGGCCTTTTTATGCACATACACATATGAAACACTGCTAAGACTTTGTGTTGTACAACAATAAAAATAGCACCCTATGGACCAAATGCCCGATAGTACTAAAAAGCAAAAGAAGATCCTAAACAGGCGTTTGCATTGTGAGAATTTCTCTATACAACGTTAAACTCTTAACTAATGCAAATAATACCCATTTAGGTAAAGCTGTTTGTATAATACCAACGTTATAGACCAGTAAGCGTGAGACTATTGCGACCTAACCTAATTAATGCAGTTGATGCTACACTCATTCACTTGCAAACACTCCTCCGCCAGTAGAATGGGCGAGTTACTCGCCAGTGCCAACGACGCAGTTACTAACCAATTTGATAAGATGGATCATAACTTACATTGACACTAAGCTGCACCATTATACAGACGTTGAAAAATTACTTTGGGAGATAAATGTCGAAGGAGAATTTGAATTTCATTGTTGAACATTATAGATTGATTCATAAGGAAATAATCTTGATTGATTCGTTTTAAAACACTTCATTGAGTTTAGTTTCTTCGAATTCACAGGAAAAACGGCTAATAGGCAAATTAATTAAATTCTTTGATCGTATCGCAACAGTGGTAAAAAAGAAATCAATTTAACGCTTTATAAAAAACTGAAATTATATTTCTATTTGAGAATCACAGTAACTTTATACACCAACTAAAGCTAAAAAAGACCAAAATGAACGTGTCAAAATTGAAGCCAAAAAGATAAAAATCGAGACATCAATTTAGTGAAATGCGATACATTTTATCCCACCCACTAAGCTGTACAACTTGCCCTATCGCGTATTAAAACTGAATGGAGGTCTTTTGCGACCGATAGGCGGGACAAGCCCACTGCAGATCTTATTGTAAGCCCTACTTAGAAATGTGAGACCTAAAGCCACTAAGTGCATTGCGAGTCTTTTGTACAGATTACTATGAAACTATTCAAAGTTAAATGGAAACTGGGTTCCACAATAGTGAGGAAGCTGCTTTGACAAGCGATTGTGTCGTTATGGAATTTAATGGAGTTCTCATTAAATGGGAAAGAGTTGTTATGGTTAGTATTGGAGGACTTCGTTTGTTTTACGAAAACAAAGGTTATTTCGCTGGAAATGGACATAAGCTTAATATATGTAACTATCTACTTTAGCAACTTCATACAGTTACCCTTAAAATTGATTATGACCACAGCTGTACCCTAATTTGTAAGCCTAAATCTGCTAAATGAGGACACTTCATAATGTCGGCAATCCCATATAATAACTCTTACTTTATGTTTCATATTACTTGCAGGTTGGTTGCACACTGTGAATCTAATAATATTGAAGTTAATGATTGAATATTATTATTATTTAAGTCAATCTGAAGGTCATGCGTCTTTCGCATCAAGTTTAAACTTGCTACCTTTTTTTTCCAAATAGTGTAGTACTTCAATAGTGTAAACATACGCCCAATTCATGAATTAGTTGTTCGAGCCCTCAAGTACCCATTCTCTCACAGATGTAGTGGACGTTAAGAAGCAATATTAACTATTTCGTTTTCGTGAAGTGTTGAACTTGACCTTACAGGTTAACTAGTCTGTCGTTTTCAAGGGTATGCAAAGAGTAAAGTCATGTATAAGTAGATAAAAAGAAAGGTTTCATTTCGCCTTCCCCTCATCACTTCTTTTTTTTTTCAACAAAATAATTAACCCTAATTTCTTAGTATCATCGACCTTTTATTTTTTGTAGATAAATAATTACTTAAAAAAAACTGTTAATAACTTAATGTTTCAAGTTCCCAAGCGATGGATGAAAACGATATTTTTGCAGCAACAAATTGAATGAACTCCATCAATGAATTTTCAAACAATATCATGTGACGGGCTATGACACTCTTGAATATTGAATTATTTAGATATTTCAATAAAATTCCCGACAATATTGATGTTGGTTTTCAAAAGAGTGTTTTCCTGTTTTTGAGGATTATGAAAACGGTTGTTTTTGTTTTCAGTAATGGTTGTTAGAAAATAGATTTTAAACCTTTTAAATATAAAGGACGATTCAGTTTCTATTGCATAACTTTTTTAATTGCGTCTTATGTTAGAACTAAGTAGAACTAGAGCAAAAATAAATAAATAAACTTTTTTAAGTCGGTTCCGTATTTCCGTTTCAGTAACGAGGTAGGCATCGTTAGTGGAAATAATGAAGTATCTATCATTTATCTTGACTCCCGCAATACCATATCTGTTCCCGATCATCAATCTAGTATGTAGAAAGGGTTAAAATAGAATTGGAGTATTGTCTGACACAAAAATATGTGTAGACATATTCAGATTTTGGTACAAAATTGCGATGTCGGTCCATTCCATTAAAAATTGTCAATGGAGTGATTTAACATATTCCTGTTAAATCACTCCTAACATTGTGATACTAAGAACATCATGAGTACAGTATTTGAAAGTATTCGCGCTAATTCTACGACATGTTCAATTAAAATTTCAATTACTGGATCAGAAATATGTTTCACACAACGCTTGTCCGTGGAAGAATTCGAAGATATCAGCTGCATTCAGGAACATTGAATTAAAAATACTTTAATTATTTTTTAGAATAATGAAATAATGATGTGTTTATTTCGTTGTTGCAGGATGGTGCGAGCAACCTGCCTGTTAGCGAGCTGCGTGCTCATGGCTGTGCTGCTGGTCGTCCCCTCGTCTGCTTACCCCAGGTAGTGGTACAATATACGATTTATAATCATAAACAATAACCCTATTGGCAGTCATACTGAATGTATTAATTCTAAATGATTTGAAGGATGGGAGTGATGAGCACTTTTGCTTTTCCAAGCAAAACTACTTTATGCTAGTTCTGTAACATAACATAAATATATAAGAGATACTCGTGTAACAGGCACAATTTATAGCATTTCACACAAAGGGAAAGAAAAACTTATGAAAAAACAAGGTTGACAATTAAGGCAGCCTGAATAGTGACACAGAATTTCCCAAAAAAATAATGAGTTCCTCTGTATAAAGCACCGACTTTTCCTTATAATAATATTTTACTAACGACGATTATATTACAAACTTATAGAATTCATGTATCTTTGGTCTTAATAGTGAAGACCACCCCAACATAGTTTGGCTTAAAGTCTAGGCACATGATGGTCTTAATAACGATCCAAGGATCGATATCTTAACACATTCAAGCAACTGTTTCCTAAATATTTCCAGCCCGAGCAACTACTTCCGCGAAGAAGGCCAGTATGAACCCGAAGAGATCATGGACATGCTGAACCGCCTCGGAAACCTCATCCAGATTGAACGCAAAATGGAAAAGTAAGCTCACATTTAGATACCAACTAAGAAATCTATGACGAACTCTTTTATTACTTCCTGATCGTTTCGAGTTTCATATTTTCTTGCGCACATGGTTATTATGTGACATGGTTCTGAATATACAACCTCCATGGAATTACAATTATATTTCCGTTTATTTTCCAATAATTGACTGATATGAAGTTCTAAAGATCGTTTCGAATGTGAAACGTTTTCAATGTCTTGCATGGTTGTAAAACATTTTGGTCCCTATATTCAAAATTCTACCTGATGAAAAGAACTAAATCACCTTTAACGTTGGATATAAAAACAAAAAATAAAAAACTATTTTGGAACCTTTAATCCCCTAAAAATTCATACTTAAAATACAATTCTTATTTCTGAATTTCTATCCTCTAATTGTTGCCAATATTTATAATTTTCTATACTTATATAATCTCTTTTTTATCTATTTTCAGCTATAAAGATGACATTACTAGGTACGTCTGTCTGTCGTACTTAGGTTACTGTAGTTTGGTGTTGCTTGTTTTATTTTAACTAACCTTCTCAGTTTTCATGCATATGCATATGTCAGAAGCGAGCTTGTGACAAATTTTATTTCATATTTTATACATGGCTTTGGTTAAGAAAATTTGCATGATTCACTGTAGTACTAGTTAGTCTTAAGTCTTCTAAAATAGGTGGCTGTATCTATTTTGCTTAACTATCCGTGTTAAATAGACCAATTAGAATTAAAGGTAGCGTAGTAAAAAAAAAAACACATGAATTTTACCTAGTAGCTACAAAGTCTTGTTATGATGCTCACTTGTTTTTGCAGTATATTTACCATATCAAAGTAAATAGAAGATTTATTTCGTCTTAATAATATTGTTTACTGCCTCAAACTCCGATATTTCCTGCAACATTTAATACAATAGCAGAAACTGTTTGCTCTATATAGACTAACAGTAATTTGGCACCATTCCCTAGGGACCTTGATTAAAACCCCTGTATTTCTCCGTTGGAAATTGTTCTAGAAACTAGCTATGATATCTAAATTACGTTGCATGCAAATAGATTTATCGAGGAGATTGATTGGTGGAGGAAAACTTCGTGAGAAAACTGGATTCCAAAATGTTTTATCTGAAACTTTCAACTCTGTAGTAAGCTATCGTAATGATCAATGCTCATTCCTTCTCTATATGAGAAGAGGCCTTTACCCAGCTGTGGAACAATTAGGGACGCATTTTTTATTTACTTTGATTGCCCTTTTTTGTCAACTTTAAGCGAGTTTGTAAAACTAATTTCAAGAATGGCTTTGGGTAACTTATCAGTGTAAAAAACGAAGAGCTTGAAAATGCTTAACAGTCTGTTAAAATGTTTGTTAGAGGTTTCGACGAACCAACAATATTAAACGAGTCTCGGCAGAGAATGTACAATATTACAAACGAGCCTTTTCTTTTTTAAATGTTAGCACTAATTGCTAACATTTAAATAGAAAAGATGTAGATTTTTCATGTCATGTCGGTTGGGTTTGGCTTCGTTTATTACTTTTTTTGCGCCCCTAAATCGACCCTCAACCTTTTTTTAAGTTTGCTAAAAAGCTTGCTTTAAAATTCTTAACTTCTAGTCATAGTGCTTGAATAAAATTAAATATAATAACACGTAAACCAAAAATTAACAATACGCACTTTAAAATTAGTAGCACCTTAGAAATTGAAGCAGTATTTTTTCATAAAAATAAATAACTTCTATAGTTATTAGCCCTTTTTGTTTATACTGCCATCTCACACCTAAATACAAATGAATATAATATTTTTTTGTTTTCCAGCGAGAAACGTGCCCTCGACCTTGGCTTAAGCCGCGGCTACTCCGGAGCTCTGCAGGCCAAGCACCTCATGGGCCTGGCTGCCGCCAACTACGCCGGCGGACCCGGCAGGAGGCGACGAGATGCCAACTAAACATTAACTACCCGAAAACTGCACTGAGATGGACAAAATAACAAAAAAATACAGTCGATTTAACTTGGCGAGCGTAATAAGAGACAAACGATATCGCTGTCTCGTTCCCACCCGCTGCTTACGTGTATTTGCATCGCATTTACACAGTCTTGTAGTTCTTTCTACACTCGCCAAGTTATTTCGGCTGTTTACAAGCAACGTCTCTGCAGTGATATCACTCATGTCATTCACTCTGGCTGGCTACATTAATCAACAATCATCCATATAGTATAGTCATCTTTATTCAAATTAATGCTTAATGATAAATTTCTATTCGGTGATCTAACATCCGTATAATGATAATATTCTAAATGGTTATGTAACGCTTCAAACGATTCCAATTTAGTCATAGCACTTTGATTGTATCTGTAAGACAGTACCGTACAAAGCGTATTTTTCTATTATTATATTCAGATTTTATAATATATTGTATGTTTAGTCAATTTAGTTGTGTAGTTCTTAGTTGTTTTTACTATTCCCTACGCCTTTGTTCCTAGATAGATTTCTGTAGACCACAAAAATGCATTTGACTGATTTTATACATTTCTACGAGCCTGACGATGTACCTAACCTATTCTAGTCATTCCTAGTCATCTCGTACGATATAATAGATAGATTAGTTCTGTTCATTTCGGTGTCAGTTAATTCAGTACTTAGTTATCATTATATTTTTCTAGTAGAAGGTTTGACCTCGGAATGCTGTCTTAAAAACGCTTAATATTTATTGTAAATTAGAATATCTACGTTTCTTAAGAAATCCCAGCTATATACTTAGTATACTGTGTAATAGAATCAATGTTACCATTCCTATGTATGTACGTGGCAAATTAGTGGTTAGATAACAATTAAGTGATAAATAATAATATCTCCTGTCTAGAGTTTATTGTTAAAAATAAAGAGATATTCATATTTATATAAATGTGTTTATATTAATTATCTTCTACTTCATGTTGTAACTTTGTCAATGTTGTAAGTCTAACAATATCACTTATATTGCAACAATAACGGCTTTTTAATATTTCCCTAACTACTTATCAATCACAACAAAAATAATATATAATATATTTCTCATTTTCACTGACATTGGTTTCGAAAAAAAATCCTTATTAGCGCCATCTGTTCATTTTTATGGAAACTTATACACCACATACCTTACAAGCGCTACCTAGTGGTTTCATGTAAAACAATTTGACTGCAAGAAGGAGTGAGTGCTTATGTCTAAACCAGTACTTATTAACGTTGTTAGATGTCGCTAGTAGTATGATATCCATTTAGATACCAAATTTTTCCTTTTTCTAACTAATATCATAAAAAATAAGGTCTTAAACGATATGAAAATGACTGTTATTATAGTTTCACCTAATACAAATCTGCCTAAAATTATAATATAGCCCAGGCGACTTACTAACATCGAGTTTTAGTGATACCACACCTTTGCTACAAAAGCCGTCGGGTACAATGTAAAATACAAAATTATTCTTTTAAAGGTCAACTATTGGTACTGTTATAAGGACATTACGTTATACTAGTACGCATATATTATATCATAAACATAAATTATTATTCTTATAAATAAAAGTTCCGCAGTAGGGTAAAAGTTTAATAAGGATAATTTCAACTTCTCAGTCAGTATCCCGTATGGTCTAGTGGCTAGGATACCTGGCTTTCACCCAGGAGGCTCGGGTTCGATTCCCGGTACGGGAAAATCTTTTTGGTATTTTTATCTAAATAGTTGTTATGATATTGTCTTCAAATAGTTTTTACGGAATTCAAAAGTCAGTGATAAGAATTAGATATTTAACAAATTGAGAGTCGTGATGATATCTTTCGACAAACACGAAAAGTGAAAACTAATTTTATATCTTTTAACGCTTTTATTTACATTTTAAGAGGAAACAAAATATTGGTTCATCTGGACCTACTACTAGCACCTATCTAGGCAAAATCGTCTGCACTGAACTAAAGAGCACTGTCAACAAAGGTAGCATGGGCAAATAAAAGCAAACTGGTCCAATTTAACTTGACCCGTGACGTCAGCACACTCGCTTCTAAACACACCTCTTTTCCCACCGCGGGGAAGGGACGGGGGAGGTCTCAGTAATCTGGCTTGCATCGCTAGGGTGAATTGTGTATTCGGATGAATGCCCATACATTTTTTCAACATGGCCGCTCACTAATGTATGTATATTTATAGTTGCTGTGTATTTTAAAAAGTTTTAAGCTTTATGGCGTTCAAATTAAAATTTTAATATAAACTTGTGAGACCTTGGTTTATAAACGGTTATTCTTTGTAGGAATGCCATTTAGCCATACACTGGAAAAAAATAGTTTAATGAAAAAAAAAAGTTTTTTTAGGATCTATTAATTATCTACACATGTAGGCTATAGGCAAGGCATTAAAAAAAATCCGTACCTTCTAATAAAATGCTGCCAAAATAATAGCGACCATGGAACTAAACTAACGACGTGACATCATTTATGACTTGGATTTTTTTGATGCCAAGTCACTTGGTATCTGCATGGTTATACGAATATTGGATGGATATGTTGCGAAAAATACCACATTCAACATACATTTAATTAATGCTATAAAGTAATTTAACGACCAAATCATAAATTAAATCACATTTAAAGCATGATTTTTTGGAATGAAAAGCAAAAAGCTAACGGCACGCGGTATTCCCAGGCGGTCACCCATCCAAGTACTAACCGCGCCCGATGTGGCTTAACTTCGGTGATCGGACGAGAACCGGTGTATTCAACGTGGTATGGCCGTTGGCGATTGTTGTGTTGAATTTACTATTTAATTCACAACCAATGACTGTGCAAACGAGTGACGTTTATATTTTTAAGAGACAGATTACGAAATTAAAGTGAAAATAAAAAAAGGTTATTTTTAAGAACAACAGATATGAAGTTTCATTGCTTTATAAAACGTATATATCTTACCTACATTAAAAAACCTTATTTTTTCAACAAAATACAGTATTTTTATTAAAATTTATTTAACGCGATATCGGATATTATATTTTTAATTCTATGATATTGTTCCATTTCTACGCGTCGGCCAAACCGCGCGTCCACAAGTCTGTTAAAGGCAAGCCCAAAATTGTATTTTCAGGATTTTCTGGCTCAGGTATTTGCGCCAAGCAATTAACTTCGTAGGGCGCGTCTATGAAGTAAGTGTGTAGTGTGATCTGGCCGACTCTACTGGACAAGTCGTACAGGCATTGAGGCCCATTCGGCACTGTGTACTGTAACAAAATATTATGTGAAATAGTGATAAGTTAAACCAAGGAGTATGTTTAGAGGAATAGTATAATAATAATAACTCCAGCCTATAAACGTCCCACTGCTGAGCACAGGCCTCTTCCCATATAGAGAAGACACGAGTTTGATCACCACGCTTGCTCAATTGCGGATTGGTGAATTTAGATCTCAATACGACATAATAATATATAATTTCAATCTAACTCACGCTGGACGGACGGCACTAATAGTCCAGTCAACAAAGAAATTGTAGAGTGCGTGAGCAAGGCCCTAAGCAACTATATTATTATCTTAGTCAGTCAGTGCTAAAATTTACGACTTTTTGACTTCATATCTTAACAACCGTTTGAGCTAGCTTCATGAAATTTGGGCTTCTAGATGTCCTTATGGATAATAAACAAAATTAAACTTATCATCATTGTTTTGACTCGTAATTTCCTACACATTTTAACTTCTCTTTAAAAAAGGAAGTTAATTTTTATACTGTATAATTAATGTTGGCACATGTTATTTGTAACTCTATAAGTATTATCATAAATTTTGTATTGCCCCGTATTAGCCGATGTAGCCTGTGGTTTAATCTACATCGAACATGTCTAAAACATATGCTGTAACTTTTTTTCTTACTATTATAAATGTTCCTTTTGTTTCGATTTTTTATAATAAAAGTATTAAAAATATTTTGTTCTTTTTTTATTTTCTCTTTAGTATTGGAATCCAAGTAACTACTTATACAAATGGAATGCACAGAAAAAGTATTGTTTTAATATTTCATGTTTAAATAAACAAAAAAAATAATGATAATTTAAGAGGTATCATACTACAAGACAGTCAATAATAATCATCTTCAATCTAGAAGCAGTAAATAATACCTAATTGTTTGCCATCTAAGGTGTCAAAACCTATAAAAACAGGTGAAAATATATTCAAATAAATTCAATTGATGGTTTCAAATCTAACACTACAAAACACGATAAAGCAATCAATCTCCATATTTCCATCACAAATGACAAGAACTTAATGAAAACATTTAAAGAAACTGTATGAGTTTGAGCTAGCTTCATGAAATTTGGGCTTCTAGATGTCCTTATGGATATTAATAAACACACTTAGTTATATGTGTTTACGTTAAAGAAGTTTTGAGTTATACAAGGGTCAAAAGTGGCACCTTGTGGTTCGTGTAATGATACACTTGGCGCTGGTTAGCCAGTTTTTTTACTTGAACTTGGATTGACTCGCTGCCGCGTGTCTAGATCCCCAAATAACGTGAAAGAAGTAGTATACAAAAGGTAGTATTCAATCGAAGAAGTTTTTTTCAATTTTCACTCTTCCGGAACGTGTAGTTCGAAAATAGGTAGGAATTTGAAAAAGTGCATAAGGTAAAAGTTGTACATAATTTTATAAGCTTTCATTGCGTAGAAGACTTCTTATCGCCATGACGCACTGTTTAAAAGATATTAGCGAAAAACTGAAAAATGGGACCTTTAAACCCCTCCCCCCACTCCGCCTCACCCCCTAGACGTCAGGACTTTTAGTATGTTAACTATCTAAGCACTCTGAACAATTTTCTGAAGTAATTGCTTAGGGCCTTGCTCACGCACTCTACAACTACTTTTGGGTAATTTATTGACTGAACTATAAGTTCGACCAATTCAAACTGTGCTATCGCTATATCTCTAGGAAAGACCTCGCCTGCGCAGAACAGAGGCCCGATGCCGCTATTTAGAGGCAGTGAGTGGCAGGTTGATAAACGTTCAAGTGTGCTATTTTTAATTTATTAAGCCTCATTTTCGTTTTCAGATAATTTTAGTTTAACGACAAATGTCCACCTACTTGCCACTATTGCCATAGGGTTGCCAATGACTTCTTAAATTACAAATAATGGTTTGTTTTCCGAGTAGTTGTAAGTATAAACACTAGTTTGTAAGTTGTGTGTTATACTTAATGACTTGTGGTCTGATATAAAATAATTTGTTATTACCTGTACAGCAGTATCTCCGGAATATTCGAACCAATTGACTGGCCCTCTTCCCGACACGTGTACGGCGAACAGATTGTATCCAATGCCGATGAGCTGATCTCCATAGACGAGGGGGAACCACGGGAAGAACGAGTCAGCCTTGCACTCTGTCGCAGCTGACATGTTGTAGTAGTAGTGGGTACCTTAAAATATCATCAAAAAATGTACAGGGGCTTGGTTTTTTATATTTTCAAGCCCGGTGTGGTATTGTGACAAAATAAAGGGAGAAATAAATGACTTGATGAATAAATTATAAACTTATGTATAAACTTCAGGATTGATTTTGGTTATGTGAAAAGAATATTAATTGGCAAAAGAATTTTAATAGAGTGTAGATAAGTTTTATACTGAGGAACATACCAAAACCATTTTATATTAGAGCAATCAATCAATAATCAAAATACCAGTTTGTTATAAACAGGCTTATAACTTTAAAAAGTCTGAATAGATTTCAGTAAATATTAGCTAAGAACCATCTCGACCATGTTAGCTTAAAACAAAAAAATCGTATCTAAATCGATCCACTCGTTTAGGAACTACAATCACATCACATAGACAACACGTCAATCTTTTGACACCCCTCGTTTTGAGTCGAATTTTAAATGATACTACTAACCCATCCATTGTATACAGTTCTGCTTGGTAAAGATGCCAGCAGGCTCAATGAAGTCGCTGGCATTGGTGGATATCTTGTATAGATCGCCATTAAACGATGACACCCAGATAGCGCCATTTTGTAACACGAGTGACGTATTCCGAGGAAGTTGTTGTTCTAAGCTTTCTGAAAGAATTCAGTGTATTTTATTTTATAATTTTTATGTTTAAAGAAATCAAATATATTAAGTAGGAACGAGCATCTCATGTCTATAATACAAATGCAATTCAAATACTCTTATTCAATATAGGCTACACATTAGCACTTATCGAACGTTAAGTTGGTCTTATCAGTTAGTAGTAGTTGATAATATTTTCTATGCGTGAAAAATTAGATATCCCTTATGTTCTTAGGTTGGAACTTATTTAATATAAAAAAAGAAAAACAAAAAGCCAACGGCACGCGGTATTCCCAGGCGGTCACCCATCCAAGTACTAACCGCGCCCGATGTTGCTTAACTTCGGTGATCGGACGAGAACCGGTGTATTCAACGTGGTATGGCCGTTGGCGATAACAATGCTGAATTTACTGTTTGGATTGTTTAGCTTGTTTGGATTATTTTTATGCAAGCTTAATTTACTGCTTCAATTAATCACTAGCTTGCTATAAAATAAAAAGGACTTACCCTTTGAAACATAGTACTGCGTCAAAGTATAGTAATCGACTGTGGTTCCATTAATATCTGTGGTCCAATTAGAGTAACCTTGTGTTTTCCAGTCGAACTCAACATCCGAGAATGCATCTTTTTGAATCTACAAAAAAAAAATATGCTGTTACTGTGACTGAAAAAGATTTTTTCAAAATTGCTTTTTCGGGAAACAGACATACTAAGCATACAGAACTAGAAATCTGCATTATATTTAAGTAACAAAAGCTTTATTTGTGTGCTCCCTGCAAGAAGTCAGCGAGTTAATACTAAAAAAAAATCAACCTTTATTGGTCCCAATGTTGGGCAAAGGTCTTGGCCAATTCACTTCAGGCTTTTTTTGAACCACCTATCCGCCAAGTAGCGATCAAAGTTGTCTAACTAGTCATATTATCATACTAGTACATTATAAGTAGGAAATCTTACCGCAATCTGCAAGCCAGCGACATACTTCGTTTTGTCATACAGCAGGCAGACTGTGCGGTCGTTTTCTGGGCACCATAGGTTCAAAGACTGCAGTCCAGTAGGTCCGATAGGCCTGTTCACCTTTTTCCAACCCTTGGTAAGAGCATGGCACTCATATAGAGGCATTTCTATAAAGGCTGTATTATTGATCGCATCTATTGAGAAGTCGTATCTCACTGAAAAAGGAAATTTGGTTATTTTGATTTGTTTTTCTTAATAAAAGTATAGTGTAGAGAAAATTTACCTTTTAAGTTGGGTGCGAGTTGTCCTGGAACAAAAAAAAATGATAAAGTTTTTGACACTTGAGCCGTAATTAAGAACACTAAATTAGCTATTATTATTTCGATAGTTCTTTTCATTTTTACTCTTCATGAGGACGTGATTAAATCCGCTTCGTAGAAAACTATAACGGACTATTTAATGGATTTATTATTATATTATTATTTTTTGATTTTTATGCAGTGAATAGGAGAGATTATTTTATTTAAATTTTAAACATAAAAATAAACACCTTACCTAGGGAAGGACCTATAACTAGGCACAATAAAGCCAGTTCAAAAATCATGTTTGCAGAAATAACCTTATTCGTGGATACTATGTCTTACTGTCATTGAATGCTAGACTATCCACACATTATATACGGTAGGTACCGACGTCAATATGCAAAGAAACGTAGTAGCCAAATACACCTGAACGAACACTAAATAGTACGGAGAATGTACTTACTGCACTGAGTTTTGGATGATTTTATTTTTGCCTATAATTTTACAATGAAGTAGAACTTACACGGATAATGGCCGATTTATATCAAACGAGTAAATGCTCATTATATTCCCAACGCCATCACTTTTTACTGAAATTCAAAATTATTTTGTAGTCTGGGGGAGATAATGATATTCCTTTCGATTGATATTAACCAGCCTTAACTGGATTCTGCCACACTTTGATTGGAAAGTGAAATAGATGGCTTAAAAAATACAAAAAAATGAGGTTTTTTAGACTTTTGTTTTACTTCATATTCACCCTTAAATTGCTACTCTATTGGTCAAAGTTCTCTGCCTCTTTTTTTTTATTCTTCCTTCTTGAATAATTATGTCCGGTTTTGCATATTAGAATCGAGCTCATTTGAACTTCCACCCAATCACATTTCATAACATGTCGATCATCATTTACCTGATGGCGTCATAAAAACTGAGATTAAATTCAAATTATTTTTATTTTAAGAGATATCAGTCTGAACTTATAATAGGAATTTTAACAGAAAATTTAAAACAAAAAAAAAATGGAAAAAAAATAGTCTCGCTTACTCCTATTTAAAATGTTAATTGTGTTACGCAAAATTATGCTCGTATACACAATTTATTCTGAAAATATTTGCAATGTATACGCCATTCGGTGACAAATACTTATTAAATTTATTATTTATAAAATGAATTATGTATGTATGTATTTAAACCTGCCAATAATATAAGTGTGCATATTGTCGTATTAAAAATAAATTTTAAAAACAATGACATCTTGCCGAGTTTTTACAATTTATTGCTTGATTTTAAATTAACGATATTTATAAAAAGAATTATGTATGTATGTAAACCTGCAAAAATAAGTGAGTTTTAATTTTTTGCCTTGTTTTTTTAAATTTTTAGTAACGATTTTTTCCCTTTTTTAGAAGGGTAAATTGTCAGTAACTGGGTGGTATAACAACAATTTTATTATTAATAGTTTATTTTTTTATGAGTATTGTAACGAAATCAATACACAAAGGGGACCACTACGAGAAATTCGAATCATTGTATTATTTCCACCGAAAGAAACCATAAAAGGAAATAGGTCGCACACTCAATGGAATAAAAACCTTATTCGTACGGAACTAAGTACTATTTTGGTGTGTGAAGATAAAATTACTTTGGAAAAGTGTAGCAAGAGGATCGATTTGTAGTGTTTTGTGATGGTACAGTGACATTGACAAATGGATAGAGGACTTGCGAAACACATCTGTGTCTATTTATATCATAGGTACCTACTGGTATCATACAGCGGTTTTTCTAGGAAATATGTCAAATTTGTACTTATGTAGTTATTAATTACTTTCAGTTTACTCGCAAGTACGATGGAGAAAACGTAGAATGATATTTTTAAGTTTTGAACGTCTCAATCAAGAACAATCGATTCTATACATCCATTGCAAAGTTTCGTTATTTTTAGAGATTTGTCTTGTTTCAAAATTTGGCAGAATATGGTTTCACTAGAAGTGTACTGGGTCAACACAATATAGATTATCATCAACACTAAAAATAAGGGTCAAGAAGACTTCTCATTCTAATAAGAACAGAAGTACCTAAGTTATAATAGCATTATCCGCATAGGTTTTAAAGCACTACAAGGGTGGCAACGATTTGGGCATTGTTCATTGTAGTTCCATATTATAAATAGTTCAAGAATAGATACTCGCAATTATTAGCCTTTATCCGAATTTCAGTTTTAAATCCACAAACGTTTACATATTTTCGTTATGGTAGCTTAGAAGTTTGATTTGTTTACAGAATCAAGGGACTATAGAACTTAGCACTGGCTTGGCATCTGGCTGGAGGCCTTAAGGACCTCGCCAAAAGTCCGGTGAAGCAGTCAAAGCCTGTGCTCAGGCTAACTGCGAAAAAACTCTAACAAAAAAAAACTTAGCACATTTCAATTTGACATCTTGACGTGTTCCCGATATAAAGGATCTCGACAGACGGATAGACGAACAATAAAGTGATCTTATAAGAATTCCCCTTTTATTTACTTTTCTATACCACTCAAAGAAGATATTCGTTTGAAGAACCGTTTAAGTAGCTCGCTCTACCTGGGGAGGTGCAATATCGACCGGGGTCGTCGACCCGGCACGCCCTGATGCCAGTAAATCATAAAACTGCTAAGAGCTAGAAGTATTTAAGTGTTAATGGATAAAGTTAGTGCTTATTAGGTAAAGTAACGTCTTAATTTATGATTGTTTTGTAGACTTGTATGGAAGGCTTAGAAAGTAATAAAAGTCTTGCTGGTCGTGAACCTTATAGTTATATGTGAAAACTATTGAGTGACATTTTTTTTTACGTTTTGTTTAGAGAAAATATTTTCTTAATTGAACACTTAGTTACATCTAGCGTCCCTTAAGAGTCTAATATTACTAACATATCTGCAACACCGAATCTAATTAAGTTGCAGCTAAAGACACATAAATTGCAACAAAGAAACCTCTGTCCTTTCTAAAAGAAAATAAAAAGAAAGCCATCTTAAAGCTTTATGGAGTCTCCCATATATTGCACATGTCTCTTTTATCTTAGGGTCTGTTCACACCAACCGAGTCAGCCGCCGAATGAGAGCGGTCACTCTAAGCCCCAGTGTAAACGTTAAACTAGACTAGCTGCGATAACGTATTGTCAGGTAGGTGTTAACAAAAAACTGAATATGGAATTTAATACATAAATGGATGTATGGAATGAAGTACATAACGCTAGCTCACATCGGCGACTGACTATAAAAAAAAACATACAGAAGGTACGGCTATTAAAAATATCTAGAAGGATGAAGACTTAGGAGTGAAGTAAAAAAAATATCATCATAATATCATCGTCAATCAATAATTCTGGTACTTCATTCGGCGCGACATTCTACTTAAATATAAGTAATATAACCAAATTAAATACTTCCAGTCTTCGCCAAACTATTTGATGATATTATAAAATAGGATATTCAATCAGATTTTATTACCTGAAGTGGAAACAATTTTATGGACGTCGAATATACCAAGTAAGAAAAGTCAGTTTATATATCAAGCTAAAGTTTATGACTAGTTATAATTTTGATACTAACTCAAAAAATTTTTAAGAATCCTATTTTTATGCACATTTATAATACTGAAAAGATGACGTATTTTACAGCATTTTCACATAATATCTGTAATTAAATACGTTGTGAATTCAGAAAAGTAGCTCGTATTTTGTTTATTTTAACCATTCAGTAAAACTAAATTTTGCGTTTACTACCTATTTATTTTTTGAATAATTATATTTTTTAAAGTTAAAAAAATCGTAAAGGTTTAGAAACTTTTATCGCTGATTGTACCCATAAATTAAATACCGCTGATACTTATTATTTTATGCTCTAACAAACAATTTTATGCGATGGTATATTTTAAAAGCAGTAAAAGAACATAGGTAGGAGAATTTACTTCGTCATAACAAAATCTGTTTTTCATTTAAAGCGCAAACAAATATTTTATGATGCTCTAAAGTTACCTAGATTTTGATACAACTTTAAACAATCTCTGTTGTTAATGTAAAGCGTAACATGTAACATAATTTTATACGCGTTTAAACGTCTAGTACACAACAAAATATCAAATAATCACAGAAGTGGTATCGAGAATTTATAAAGAAAGCAAGTGAGTCCTAAGTCAAGAATTATTTCGGAAGACTGACTTTCTATGCGCTCATCCCTGCACTAAGATGTGAACACACTTAACTTCTGCTGATATTAACTCTAAGGGTCGGTACATATCTAACGGAAAATGTAACGCGGAACGCCAGAACAGACAAATATAAACCATGCTTGATGAGATGCTTTTTAGTTAAGTAAGAGAGTAACTCTTTGTCTGTCATTCAAACATTTTATCTAGTCTTAAAACTTTAGGCGTAGGTATACCATACTACCTGATGGTAAGGTATATGGCTAAAATATTATTACCTAGTGTACGATTAAAAAAAAAACAATGGAAAAACTGATTATTCCTTAATATTTGTTTACAATTTCTTTAATTTCACCTTCATTACCACGTTAGCTACCCAGATTCAAATCCTGCAGACTCACTAAGCGAACTCTTATTAAAAGGCATAAATAATGTATTCCATACAAGAAGCTCATTACAGTATGAAACGAGAATGTGTCTCCTCACTCGTCATAACTCCCTAAGGCGCCTGAATAATTTCACGGGTCGCCTTCTAAAAGGAAATTATAATTTTATTATCATCTAAAGGTCGTGCACCTGTGGACTATTGTATTATAATACGTAGGAGGTTGCTAGATTTCTATTTATATTCATAAACTATGATACTTGAAAATGTCAATTTAAAATTACAAATAACTGTAACTTTATTTACGTTTTAGGGGCTAGTGGCAAAGTGCAAGCAGTACGGTTTGATCTATAATACAGGGGGCCGAGTCTGCTATTTACAATGGCTCCAATCGTGTGAGTGGGTGGCGTTAGTAAGTCCATTTTAGGATAATTACGTAGGTAAAAAATCATTTTAACGTCAAAATTGGCCATTGGGGCGGCCAATGTTGACGTTTTGGTGTTTAGTAGAATGCCAATTATCCTAAAATGGACTTACTAACGCCACCCACGCAGACGATTGGAGCCATTGTAAATAGCAGACTCGGCCCCCAGGTTAAACCGCACTCGTCGCGGTTGGTCCGTGGATGGGTGACCATTTTAAAACAAACGTGCCATCCTGTACCTCCTAGTCTCGACTGTCATACTTTGATCTTTGAGACCTACTGTGTCTTCACCTAAGTCCATATTTTTTATTGCAGATCTCTTAAAAAATAAATATTTTAAATGAAGAAACATATTTTTCATTTATTTAAATTAATTGTTTGTTCAGCCAACTTGTTGCACTATACCATGAATGGCTAGACTAATTTTTAATTTACTGCTGAATAAATATTACCATAAATAAAGTGACAATACAATTTCAATCGTAATCACATTTAAACAAATTGTCAAAATCTTGTTAGCTTATTAAAATTATGTAGAAAGTTGTGTACACTGAAAAATCATAAGTAATTTACAAAGAAATTTCGATTGCGCTCAACAATTGTTATAAAACCATGTCGAAAATAAATCTTTTTTATATGTTATAAGCGGCCAAAAAAACCTGTAGTTTTTCTTCAATATGTTTCAGTCTTGTAAAAACTTTAAGTGCCCACTTCCTATATTCTGTATTCATTGTCTAAGTACGTGCCAGTAATTTAAATATCGTCAATTACAAACATTAAGTACCTACTGCTTACTGAAATAAATATACAAACAAACCAAATAAACATAGATCATAGAAAACTTTGGCGAAATGATTTGCAATAAAACCTGTTTTGAGACCTTGACACGAGAATCTTTTCAGATTGACACCAACGCCACTCACTTCGCAAGAAAAGAAACCACTGAATTATTTATATGCCTAGTAGCCTGCCAGTTTTTTGGGTTCCGTACCTAAAGGGTAAAAATTGGACCCTGTCACCATCCTGTATCTCAAAAACGGCAACAGCTAGAAGAATTTTCACAAATAATGTATTTCTGATGACGCTTTATCAACAAATTTTAATGCTAAAAACAAAATAAATATAAAGGGGGTTCTGAAGCACCGTTGTATGGGGGTTTCCATACAACTGTGGTACGGATCCCTTTGTGCGCGAGTCTGACTCGCACGTGACCGGTTTTTTGTAGGCCTTCCATACTATGGAATAGACTTTCAAACTGGGACTCCTAAAATCTCTCACAATTCTTTGTTTGGGTCATAATAGGAAAATTAAGCTAAGTTGATTTACTTCCAATTATGCCAGTTTTGTGCATATCGATAAAAATAAGTCAGACCTGATCAAAACTGGTAAGAATCTCGTCATTCTTCCACAAAATTTTTCCAAATGGTACTTAGTAATGTTCCTAAACAGTCATGTTTTCAAAAATAATGGTAATACGAAATTACTGGTCACGGTGATTTTTAAGGCATTTTTGATAATCATATCTTGATTTTTAGGGGCTGTACAAACATGTAAGTGTGCTGGCCTTGTCCGAATATAAAATAAATATATCATGATTTTTACTTCACAAATGCTATTTAAAACCATCCATAATAAAAGAAAACGCACAAAGGTATTAGTTGATAAAAGTTATAAGACGTGGTTTGATGCTGCGATAAACTTATTAACATTTGACATTGAATATCCCACTCCTACAAACTTTTCTTGTTAAGTCTCAAAGTACAGAATTCCCAGCACAAGGAGTATCTACTTTTAGTTCAAGACCTTGGCTTAAAGGCTTAAGATATTCTAGGCACATTTTTATTTAAAACTTCTCTATTTTAAATCCTCTGTCTGAAATGTTATGATAAGTTTTCTTTGTGATATTTACTTTGACGTGAAGTGAGCGAACTCTGTATATTTACAGTAAAAGTCGATAAACCTTCAATAAGTGAAGGATTAATTATCTATAAACACCTTATTTTTTATCTTTGTTTATTGACATGAAACATGTATTTTGCATTGGGTATAATAGAACTGCTTAAGTTTATAACATAATTCAAAACTTTTGAAGCTTAAAGGTGCTCCATCACCGGGAGCATTCGCGTGTAATATAACGTTACAGATTTGAGGATTACATCAGTGAAGGAGGAGAACCGAGCATTACAATGCGTACCTTGTAATGATATCTTGTTATGAAATGCTGAAAGTCGAATCAATATGTTACATCACATGTAAATGCTCGTTAGTCAGGGCGGTATTATTGTAATGTAATGCTCAAAGTCGAATCCATAATGTTACAATACACGTGAATGCTCCCGGTGAGGGAGCACCTTAATAAATACAGAGTACTCACTTTATTCTACCAAAGGGCTATATTTAGGTCATGTAAAACCTTTAATTGATCTAAATACATAAGCTACTACTCCACATGCGGACCTGACATTTACCTAATACCTACGTAATTGACTTCAATCACTGTCACAAATGCTTGTCAATATACTCCTGACCTGACCTTTGACATCAACTAGGTCATAATTACTAGCCCACTTAATTAATCTATACATCGCAAGTGAATCTAAGTGATCTATTGCTACTAAGGCTGTTACTACACGAAGCGACGCTGGTTTCTGTTACCTGAAGATTTTATTATCCAAGCAAATACCATCATAAAAACTTATAACGCTTTGTAAGTAGTGTAGTTGAAGACTAAAGTCGTCTGCTATTGGAGACTATTGTCGCCTAGTGTATAAACGGCTTAAGTGCAGAAGTTAAATCCACTGCTTCACGGATATTTGCGTCTCTTTATTTTTACCACTCTTCCCCGTCTCTTGGCAGTCGCATCCATCCTACTCCTGCCATATTACTTTATCTTCAATTTCAATAACATATCCATAGATAGTTTGCCCTACTAGAGATAGAATTATGACATAACCGCTATACAAAATATGTCAATATCAAACTCTAGTCGTGAAACATATCTACGGATATGTTATAGAAATTGGTCGTAAGTCTGCATACGGTACATAAATTGCTAGATGAACGAACATCACAAGTTTAATAGGTTAAACTAGTGTAAACCTAAGTTGTGTTAAAGCTATTCTCGCAGACTGTTTGCTATTAAGTGTTTACTGAATACGTTAAGACATTACAGAGGTAACTCGCACATAAAATAGGATCCTACACATAAATAGATAAGTTTATATAATAATTTTCTGCAGAGTAAGTATTCACTGAGATTATAATATACCTACCTACCTTTACGTGTGTTTATGACAAGGAATACATATAATTTATTATCATTATAAATCCCAGTAAAAGTAAAAACATAGTTTTCAGCCGTTCTAGCATAGATCGGTGTGTACATGAAACTCGGCGGTGACGGGTGAACCCACTTCAAAGTCAATTACAAAACGAATCTTTTTTTTTCTAACAGAACTCACTTCTCTATGCTCTGTCAATTCGTATTCAGCCCAATCAATTTTTAACACAACAGTCGTTCAACTTCAACCAGAAATGTTTGCCGTACGGTAAATGCTTTTTATGTTTTCTTTTTACTCTATTCAGCATAAAATTGTACTTTAAACTCATTTTTATATAGGAAACTAAAATTAAGCTCTTATACTGATGATGATGTCACACACTTCGGCTAAATATGTAACGAAACCACCATCCAGTACCCTTACAAATATAGTTCCCATCCCCACATTTTACATTCACGCGATAAATCCTTTCATTAATTC
This sequence comes from Autographa gamma, assembly GCA_905146925.1. Taxonomy (NCBI): domain Eukaryota; kingdom Metazoa; phylum Arthropoda; class Insecta; order Lepidoptera; family Noctuidae; genus Autographa; species Autographa gamma. Next base: position 9,757,955 of record LR989858.1, read on the forward strand.
CGCACAATACACCACAGTAAAAAGGCCTTTCATTTCAGACTAGAGTTCTTATACATACGTTGGATAGAGGATAGAACTTCCAGTACAGTGGACAGGTCGAGGGGGAGGCAAGGGGGGGAGAGGGGAACGGGGGGGTTTTCCGAAACAACGGGCACGGAACGACCCTCCGCTTATAGACTCCTATTTACATAATCCGATGAGACGCAACACGTATATAACCAACTGTTACGTCGCCCTTTCCGCGTCCTTCTTGCTTCTGCGAGCCTGGTAGCTGGTAACCAAGGGTAGACTAAATTATTACTTCGGATTTAAATAAATGGGGAAAATTAGGTTTTTTGACCACTTAATTTTGGTCCTGAAAACTATTGATCGGCGATTTATTTTTCCTTAGGCCGTTTAACTTCGTCTTTAATGTATGTTTCTGGCGTAGGTATTTAGTATCTACTCATGTTTAAAAGAAAAAAGGTAAGCATATTTTTTGTACATTTAATTTTTAATTATTTAGGAAGCGTGGGCTCGCTTGGAGTATAAAGAGCCAGGGCAGAGTCGAATTGTCTTTGATCCCTAAAAGCAATTAATTATTAAAATAATTAATAATTCGAAGAGTGCTGTGATTGTGAGGCAGAATATTCCTGATACTGTGTGTAGTCATATAATCTAGGTTTACTTACGTTTGAGGTGCTCAAATAAAGATTTTACCACTAACATTAATCAAAAACAAATATTTCAAATAATTCGCTCCTAATAGAACGCATAAAACGTGATCTATGGGCAGAATAAAAATGTTATCTTCTATTACTCCTTTTAAAGGCAGCTGAGTCGAGACATTTTTATGTGAAATATTACTGTTCTCTCTGATATTCGCTCAGACGCAACTTTGCTATGAAATCTTCGGATATTGAAAAGAATAAAGGGTACGCTCAAAGGACCGGGTATTTTGACAGTTATAGGATAAGTTGGGTAAAAGGACCAATAAATTGATTCAAAGTTTATATGATGGCTAAAAGGCTTTTCATACGAATAATTGTTAGAAAATATATTCTGTAGTCTGATATCTTATGATCCTGTTTGACTAAATTAAAGAAATATGTTTCTTGTCCAAGTTTAACTTCTCCAAAATAAAAACACCCGAAATTTTGAGTTTCAAAAAACCCTTTTCTTATTATTTTACACCAATCAGATCTGAAAATTGACTATTATGTCCAAAATGGTTTAAATTTCTGACAATTATCTGTAGCGCTGGAAGGCAGACCAATAAAAAACCTTCGCCGATAATATCTAAGATCTTAAATCTCTAAACGTTACTCCAACCTTATTTCTTGGTACGCAATAAATTGTCCTCTGAACTTGGTAAAGGACATAATAAAGTGATTTTATTACTTAACTTTTGTTGATAAAGTGTTTTATTTTGCAAACACTTTGACTTTTAGTCTGTCACGTTCATGTTTAGAAGAATCCAGGTCAACGTCGGTTGGCCGATATTTATGTTTCACAAACAAGTATATGTGTCAAATTATTTGATAACAAGACGAATGAGTTACGAGCGTCTGGTAAATCCATTTAGCGACGCAATCAGAAGCAGATTTATAATTCGATCATGTTGGTGGGTTTGTGGATAGATATTATGTAATACCACTTGTCTTTGCACGAATGTGGGATCGTCAATGACACTTAAAGCGGAATAAAAGACAAGAAGGACCAAGAAAAACAAGGCAACGCTCAGGCTCACAATCAATTATACCTGAAATAAAATAATTATATTTTAAGTATTTAATGTAATTTAATTGAATATACGACGCCTTCAATAAAATGACGCAGAAACAACGTTAAGATGTTCTTGTTTCTTCTTTATACTTTACATAGAAAAATATGCGCTTTTCTTTATAGAATATTGTTATAATCCGTACAGTCAACGTAACCTCTATTTATGTTGATTGCACGTCCACTGAAGTCTCCATAATTAATACACTGGGAGTGAATAAACAGCGCTCCGCAGCCGAAGTTAGCGCCAGAATTAACATAATCAAGAGCGGGAATACTGAGAGCGAATCACGGTGACGCAGTATAAGGCCCTTCGTACACGAGGCAACAGGTACCAACGATTTTAGTCCCAAGCGACTATCGCCATACAAACTGAATACTGCCTGCTCAAATCCTATACTTGATGACCGATTTTTTATAGGAGAAAAATAGAACACACTGATAGCAAGAGTGTAAGGCAACCGTCCTGCAAAAAGTAGGACAGAATTCGGTACTAAGAATCGGCGGAAAAATCGGCTCGATTATCTAACCTACAAGAAGTCTGATGATTTGCGTTTTTCAGTGTATAGTAGGCATAAAGCTACGTGTACACAGAGTTACTTATGGTAAAATAAAACGATTGCCATACTATGTGTTTAACGCTAATCGTGTGGGGTTTTACACACATAAAAATACCCAGAGTGATCGTAACGTTAAGTTTCCTAAAAGTGTGAAGAGTAGCGACAAATCGTCATTTAAGAAGGTCTTTAAGATAATATTGGGTGATCAACCACTTAACTTTGTTGATGAGTGTTCACAATAATAGTTCGAACCTTCGTAATATTCTGTTTACAGGCGTGCACTCGATGTGTGATACCGAGTGTATGCTTTACCGAGTGTGTCTAAGTGTAAACGTATCATCACACCGTCCTTGATATATTTTAATAGATTTAAATTTTCTATATCCTTGGAGAAAAGGAAATATGGAAATTACGACAACTTTTAATTAAACTCGAGTAGCCATGCGTAAAATTTGTAAATTCTGTGTGAACTGACCTATTATAAAATAATCACAGAGCGGGTTGATTTGGATTAAACAAAATATTTAAAAGAATAGATACGTAAAGACATAAAAAGTTTCCATACTGCTGTATAATATATTATATTCTCTTTAATTCCTATGTAAAGAGTGAAGAAAGGTGCGACAGCGATTATTTATTTATTTATTTATTAAACTCTTTATATTATAAAACAAACATATACATAAAACCCCACAAAACTGTTTGCACAGTTTGTCTGTGGGCATGATGACTAAAACTAATTAATTTTTAACAATGAAACTTATTATATCTTAACACTAAAAATATATAAAACTAATTATATATAATATTATAAGATAATATGTTAACACCTTTCATTACTCCATGTTTGTCAAAAGGTAAGTCTTTAAAGTTTTACAAAAAACTTTTTTAAAATTAACGGAATATTTACTATGATTTTCATGTAGGGTTGTTTACAGTTTGTAAAGCACCATTTTGGTTTTTTATTGTGTCTATAATGGCAATACAAAGAGTCCCCTCTAGGTACATGAGGAATACAAAAATAAAAAATAAACTAAATGAGAAGCCCTGCAGTTAAGTGGCTTAAAAAATTGATGATTGTTTGATTATTTAAATTGATATATAATTGTAATGTAAGGATTATAACTCAAACGCAAAAAATCGCGTTTTAATGTAATCTCGTGGATATAGATAATTTACTAATCAATAATAAAATTAAATGTAATATTAAGTTTCTCTACTAATAACTTGAGGAAGTAAGTATTCAAGATTGTTAAGTGTTAACACTGTTAACTATAATATGTTAACATTTTAATTGAGTAATTGCAGACAGTAAAAAGCAAATATAAAATAATGCAAAAATAGGCTTTTTTGCTTGTTTGATTACTGATCGAATGAAAAAATACAAAAATAATAAAAAAAATCGAGTGACACGATTATACCGGCAATTCTATGTAGTGTCTTTCATTATCTATATTTTTTTTTGCTTTCGTTCATTTTCCCTTCAGTTTTATGGTTCATCTGGTACAAATAGACAAGCAAAAAATGTTCAATAGCATGATGAGAAGTTTTTCAAAAACAGCTTGCAGGATGTGACCTCAACAACAACATAAATATACTATTATATATTTAGCTCGCGAGCTGCTCGTGTAGTTCTCGTTCGTCAGATAAAACATTATATTTATACATAGATAAAATATAAATCTAAGGGTGGACCCTTAAATTTTATGCTTTTGAATATTATGTATTATATACTTTTTTTTTCCTAGCCGTTCCTGTGTCACTGCAGGGTAAAGGCCTCTCTAACCTTCTTCCATCTGTCTCTATCTAGGGCCGTGGTAATCCACGCCCTGTCAAAGGACTCGAGTTCGACCCACCAAAATCTATAAATCCACAATTTACTTTTCTTTCATTTCAGTTGCCCACGTCCGATAATCGGATACCGATTTTTTGTAGGAGAAAAATAGACACACTTATAGCAATAGTGCAAGGCACACGTCATACAAAAAGCAGTTCAGAAATCGGTACTAAATCATTTCGGCGGCAAAATCGGCTCGATATCTAACATACAAAAAGTCTGTCGTGGCACAGCATTATGTCGCTTGTTTTTGTGTACGCACCGTTTACTTTTTTTCTGTTTTATGCAGTTTTTTATTTCATTATTACCACCTCATGAGTATGTATGTCTTTAATATACGACGAATAAATACTAATATTTGTGTTCCGGGTGCCAGCTTTAGTCATTTGACAAATTCTATTGCACAGTCTAAATTAAATGAAGGTTCCACTGCTGTATTACTGTATGGTGATAGTTTAAATGTTAGTAAAAAAGACATAATTCAATGTGTTCAGTTGATGTTAGATCTCAATAAGAGTAATAATTGTAAATTCATTCTTTGTGCATTGCCATACTCAAATAACTTGACCAGCTCTCAGAATGAGTATATCTTTAATTTAAACATGTTTATATATACAGTATGCCACAACCATAATGAAATTATATCATACTTTGATTACAATAAGTTTATAAAAAAGTATAAATTAACTAAATATACAATGTATATGTCCATTAGTTGTAAGAGACAAATTGCTAAGCTTTTAGCATATAATTTACTTTGTGACACTGGTACTAGCAATGTACTTAAGATTATGGATTGTGTTAGTAGTAGTACTAATACCTCTTTAGATACATCTTGTAGTTTAAACTACAAGGTGGGACAACGGGAGGGCTGCATCAATTGAATGTTATACATCAAAATATGCAGGGTCTCTCCGGCAAAGATCTAGAATTAAGTTTATTTATAGAAAACTACAATGTTCAGGTGTTATGTTTGACTGAACATTGGTTAAATGCTCATGAACTAAATTGTTTTAACATTCCTGGTAATTCTGTACAGAGTGCGTTCGTGAGAAAGAATGCAATTCGTGGTGGATCTCTGATAATTGTTTCAGATACTGTTAAGTGTAAAGAGCGGTTAGATATTGTAAAGCTTTCTATCGAGCGCACTATTGAGCTGTCTTGTGTTGAGCTAGAGCGATATGTTATAGTGTGTGTCTACCGGCCCCCTATAGGTGATTTTAGTTTATTTGAAACAGTGATGGAGGATTCACTTAATAAAATTAAGTCGAGTAGGAAAAATATAATCGTGTGTGGGGATTTTAATGTGAATATTTTAGATGTTACTGTTACCACTACTAGGCTACTTAATCTGTTTAGGTCTTTTGATTTAAACAACTTATTTTCCGAACCCACTAGAATCACATCCTCATCTTCCACCTGTCTCGATAATATATTTAGTAATTGTGTTGCTAATAGTAAACAAATTTTGACTGACATAACATCAGACCACTGTGGACAATTAGCTAGTTTCCCACACTTAGTCTTAAAAAAGTTGCGAAAAATTGAATGCAGACCGTATACTGTTAGTTGTTGTAATCGTTTTAAATAGAGGGTTGTTTCTCAAATAAAACCATCAATTTTAGAATTTGAGAATCCTAACGACATCTTTGGAACTCTCTTTGACGTTGTTAAAAACGAATTTCAAAAATCTTTTAAAACTAAAACCCTTAATGTTCAGAATACGATAGCTCCATTTAATCAATGGGCCACAGCTGGTATATATAAAAGTAGAGCGAGACTATATGAGTTATATGGAATGAAAAAATATAAATTTGATGAGTCATTTTTGAATTATGTTAGACTTTACTCTAAAACTTTTAAAAGAGTTTGTAACATGGCCAAGGCTAAATTCATTAGTGATAAAATAAAGCAATCGAAAAACAAAATTAAAACGACCTGGTCAATTATTAATAACGAAACGGGTAAATGTACCAAACGCGATAATCAATTAGAGATAGTTGATAACAACAAATTAATTAGCGAAGCAGTAGACGTAGCCCAGACTTTTAATGACTTTTTTGCTAACATTCCGATAGCCACAACTTGCTCCTTACACTCATCCACGGTTGCTGCGGAAAACCTAATGCTAACTTGTGCCCCAAAATGTCACTCAATTTTTACCTTTCAACATGTGACCTCACGGGATATTATTACTACATTCAAATCTCTCAATTTAAAAAATACTGGCGATTTTTGGGGTATTTCTGTAAAGTTATTAAATATTATTATAGATGATGTTGCTCCTTATCTTGTTGTTACTTTTAACAAGTGTGTCGATTTAGGAGTATTCCCAGACCTGATGAAGTACAGTAAAGTTATACCATTATTTAAATCCGGTATTAAAAGTGAAGTGAGTAATTTTAGACCCATTTCAATATTACCCGCGTTTAGTAAAATCTTTGAAAAGTTAATACTACAGCAATTACTAGGTTTTTTTAATGTTAATAAGCTGCTCCACAGTGAGCAGTATGGTTTTACAAAGGGTCGCTCAACAACTGATGCCGGTGTAGCGTTACTAAAACATGTCTATAGCGCCTGGGAAAATTCACAAAATGCCATAGGAGTTTTTTGTGACCTTTCTAAGGCATTTGATTGCGTTCATCACGACACACTACTCGCCAAACTTAAATATTATGGTATACAGGATAGAGCCCTTAACTTAATGGAGTCTTATTTAAAGCAGCGCCTTCAATGTGTAGATGTAAATGGCGTAAAATCTAGGCCACTTGCGGTTAAATTGGGTGTGCCCCAGGGTTCTATACTGGGTCCTTTCTTGTTCCTGGTATATATAAATGACTTGCCGTTTTATTTAGAAGGTATCTGTAATACTGTACTTTTCGCTGACGATACGTCACTCATATTTAAAGTAAATAGAAATAGTGATAGTTTTGATCACATTAACAGTGCACTTTTACAAGCAACAAATTGGTTTACTGTTAATAACTTAGTATTGAATGCAAAGAAAACGAAGTGCATTAAATTTGCAATTCCAAACGTTAAAAATCTAGGTCCAAATATAATTGTTAATAATGAAATGCTGGAGACTGTAGAATCAACCGTCTTTTTAGGTATTACAATAGATGCTAAACTTAAATGGGCAGCTCATATTTCATATCTCGCAAACAAACTGAGTTCAGCAGCATATGCAGTTAGGAAAGTTAGGCAGCTAACGGACGTGGATACAGCTCGATTAGTATACTTTAGTTACTTTCACAGCGTTATGTCCTATGGCATTCTGTTGTGGGGTAAGGCTGCAGACATTGAAACTATATTTATTCTGCAAAAACGAGCTGTTAGGTCTATTTACCAGCTAGGCGCTAAGGTCTCACTTAGGGAGCGTTTTAAAGAAATTGAGATTCTAACTGTTGCCTCACAATTTATTCTAGCCAATATATTATACATTAGACAAAACATTCACCTATACATTAAAAACAGTGACATACACAATATTAATACTAGAAATAAGCATAAGTTATGCACTACATCCCACCGGCTGCACAAGGTGCATAACTCATTTATAGGACTTAGCATTCGTATCTACAATAAACTGCCTCCTAGTATGTTAGAATTACCATTAAATTCATTTAAATCAGTAGTTAAAACAAGGCTCTGTAAGAAAGCCTACTATACATTAAATGACTATTTGAATGATAAAAACTGTTGGTCGCCTTGAAAGACACAAGACGGTTCTGAATTGAATTACTGGGATATACCTTTTTCCATTTTTTATATTCCTTTTTCTTTATTTTTGACTGCCATACAGATAGTATGTTATTATACCCTGACACAATTATACTATTGTATAATTATTATTTATTATTATTATATTATTATCTTTGCTAACTTGACATGTAAGTTTACCGAATCTTATTGTTCGAAATTGATTGGCATACACTCTGTATGCAACATTATATTGTTTAGTTTGTTTTATTATGAATGCAGTTATACGCATGTACATTGGTGTACTATTTTAATACCGCTTTGATAAGGGACTGTGCAGTGAATCAGTGCTTGGGGTTTTGTTTTTTTTTTTCTAATTTGTAAATGTAATTCCTTTTTATTTTTTTTAAACCGACAGCAGTTTCGTCATGCTCCCTTAGTTGTCATTGCCTGCGGTGGCGTCTTGGGTCGGGTCTCCTCCTTCCCTCTAATATGGCGAGGGAGGGGATGGCTGATCCTTGCGTCATACTCGTGAACGGGTGCCGCTTGCGGTGACTGGTCGTTCTGCTGACCTTGGTCACCACGTAGATTATAATATTTTTTTTTACTCTTTTATAGTATGATACCTATCTACCTTAACTACTTGTTCACTTTGCGCGGTTCCTTATTTATTATTTTTTTATTATTTGATATTATTTTTATCGTAATGACAGCGTGCTACTGGGGAGTTTGTTGCGCCGTTTCTTCTCCTCAGCCAGAGCACTTAGGAAGCGGTGAAGGGTGGGCGTTTTGGGGTCGGTTCATATCTGGCGGTGGTGGCGTGTTGTCGGCCGCGTGGCGCTGGGGCGGGCGGGCGCATGGCGGAGCGTTCGGCCTTTCACACTGACCTGACGACGCTTTGGTGCGTCAGGTGTGAGAGGTTGGATGTTTTGTTGTGTGCTTGTTCGTTCTGGCGTTGCGCGGCCGATGTTGCGCGCTACCTTTTCCGCCGGATATGAACCGACCCCTAGGGTGCTGTCTTTTGTAAAAAAAAAATGACGTTTAATAAGTGCTACTTTGTAGCCTAAGTTAAATAAAAGATTTTTGATTTTGATTTTTTGATTTTTGAATGTGCAATGAAGTGGATCTCCCCACCTGAAGTTACGCTAGCAATGCAACTATGTAAGTATTGCACAATACTTGAAATCTCCTTATGATAATTAATAGCTCATAACTTATAACTTACGTTTTACAAATTCATTCTTCGATACAAGAGAAATCATTTTAATCGGTGTAAAGCAATGAAAACAACACTAATTCTTTTATTTGGCGTGTTTGGTTTTAATCGTTGAATCTTAGAAGTTTTATTTGTATTTTAACAAATAGGCATGACAGTATTGAAATTACTATACTTTCAGAAATAATATGAAAACGCTATTTAATTTAAAAACAGCTTATTTCAAGAGCAACAGCTGGTGCACATGATGGCGCGCGATGCAGCGTTATTTTATAGTAGCGTCGACGCTGCAACCCCGCTGCGTGCCCGTTGCGGCCCTGCTGCGTTGACAAACTGTGTCCTAGCGCTGGATGGTTTTTAGGACACATACGTTTTTCGAAGCGACTACGAAGCAATATACCATGTTCAATAAGTATAAATTTATAGTAGGTATGTAAAACGAAAGCGAGATTTTAGGAAATGTAGAACATGTCATATTTGGTGAGAATATTTTGATCAATTTATGGTAATTTATTCACACTTTCCCGTTTTAATAAGTTTTTCATGAATATTCATTATTCTTGTTCAGAATGGCTATTTACACTCCTCTACAGTAGAACGCTTGTATCGAATGAACCTAACCCTGAGATAATTTTACAGCTTATATCTCAAATGTGTTGCTTGCATTAAAATAAAAGCACAGGTTACATATTTTTAATTTATAAAAAAAAACCTTCCGCCGCGGGTTTTCCCTCTCGTTTTCCATTCTCGAAAATTTATTGGATCAAAATAATCTATCTGCCAAACTCCTAGGCAATAGTTTAGGCCTGAAAGAATAACAAATATCCATCCAGCCATTCTACATTATTTGATAATATTATGTATAATAGGATAAGATAATGACACTTAGATATAAAAAAGTGATTATACAGTTTTATGTTACACAGAAACTATAGTAAAATGTGGATGACTCATTTATTTAAAATCATTTTCTTAGCCTAGTTGGTATATTTCTTGTGTCTGAGCTTGCAAAAGTATTATAAAATGCGTGTCATTTTCATTACATACACGAAAACGCTAATACAGGGTTCTAGAAATTTTATTCGGAATCAAGATTACAAAACTTTTTGCCTTTGCTAAGGTTCACAGGGTGCTTCATTTAAGCAAATTACATTTTTCTCCCTTAATCACCTTTTACGACACGCGCAGAAGGAGCTAGTAGTGCTTTCTGATTTGGTTCGCGTTGGCTATACATTGTGCGATTTCATTTTGTCTCTCTTGCGGTACTACAGCCCTCAGTGCCGTTAGCGACGCCCTTACGCGACGACTCAAATCAATATCTATCAAAGTCATCAAACGGAAAGCTTTCTTCTCTACATCAGGTACCACATCTACTAGCGTCGTTGCTAAATTGTCGGCAATTCTTTGTCTGTGAGCATCAGATTCAACTATTTCATTGTAAAACTCAGCCATAGGTTGCAGGTCGACAGCGTTTCTATGTAAAACAAATAGTCTATCTGTTGGTCGATTTTCATCTACATAGGGCATGGGACCGTTAAAGGAGTTCGGGTAATAGTTTGGTACGTCTTTCATATTATCCAGAACAGGCGGCACGCCGTCTCGGGTATAAGTCTTGTCATAAATAGGAGAATTCACTCTTATGTTCGCGTGGTTTGCTCCCAATCTATAATTTTGCGCGTCTTGATAGAAAATTCTTCTGGCTTTGAAAACTATGTCGATTGGTCCCAATATTCCTGGAACTAAATTATCTGGACAAAATCCGGATTGCTCCACATCTTTAAATACATTATCGACGACTCGATTGAAAACCAACCGTCCCACTGGAACCGTGCGATACGTTCCTCGTCTCCATACCCTGGTTACATCAAAGGGATCATAATCAACCTTAGTCAGGTCTTTTCTTGTTAAAATGTCGATATCTAGTCTCCACGCTGGGTAGTTCTTCTTCACGATTGCATTGTACAAGTCTGTGTTAAAATAGTCGGGATCCTCTATACCGATGGCCGCTGCTTGAGCATTCGTTAAGTTATAGACACCAATCTCCGTCCTAAAGTTAAATCTCGCGTAATACCGCTCTCCCTTCTTGTTATACAATTCATATGTATGAATGGGGAAATAATTTATTTTTCTGTACCCATCCGGCAGACCTATGTCAGACATGAGCCATAATATAGTGTGGAAGTGTTCAGGTCTTAAAGTGAGGAAATCCCACCTCATATTATTGTCAAATGTTCCGGTTTTAGGATTCCTTTTAAATGCATGCGCGAATGGAGCAAAATCGATTGGATCTTTATACAAAAATATTGGTATATGCAACCCAATCAAGTCTAGATTTCCTTGTCCTGTGTAAAACTTCAAAGCCATCCCTTTAGTTTCTCTAACTACATCAGTTCCACCGAGATTTTGAATGGCTATTGAAAATCGTCCGACTGCTGGTGTTTTCTTTCCGATTCCGTTGAATATATCAGCCGTAGTATACTGAGAGACATCGTGAGTCGTTTCAAAGTATCCGTAAGCACCAAATCCTTTAGCGTGTACAATCCTTTCAGGTATTCTTTCTCTGTCAAGGTGGGCCGACCTTACAAAATGGTTTTTATTTTCAAATATATCAGTGTTGATGGTCATGGTATCTCGTACGTCTATCGGATCTCCGGTGGTTTTAGTCCATACTCCGATTGGTTCCTGAAATTAAATAACCAGACATATTGATAACGAATTTATAAATTTTGGAATAAAGAATAAATTTTACTTTTAGAGCTGGGTTTTTGATTATATTTTCTGCCAGGCAAAACGCATGACATTTCTCCATCCCTAAGAAGGGAGAAGATATACTGGACTATGGCCTTTTAAAATCACATGAAAGTTTCTCCTTTCTTTTCTTAGATCTACCAGGCAAGAAGACACTGAAAACTACTACTGCGTTGCTAAGCAGGGAAGCTTCCTTTACAGGAATCAACGTTAAAGAGCAAGATAATCTCAAGCGTACAATAATTATAAATAATATATTCGTACCGGGTGTCGACGCCGGAATTCAGCAATCTGTAGAGGAACAGCGTTGACCGATTCATTGTAATACTCGTAGCTCGTCACAATATCCACAACCGCACACAAACACAATAGTATGTACGCCACAACCGGCCTCATTATAAACGTTTAAACAAAGTGCAATTTTCCAATCGTGCCTCCTTATATATTTGTAAGCCTCAAAAACACGAATGCATTACATCTACAATTTAAGCTAATTGTATCAAATAACAGATTTTGTAGCCGACAAAATGGGTGTATAATTGTAGGTACCGATAGTATTTTTAAGTACAGTCAGACGGTTCAGACATACGAAATTCAATATCTACTGTAGCTCTAATTAATTTGCCCTAAGACCTGCGTCTTCATCAGGTTCCAGGCTAAACAAGATGCAATTGTAAGGCAGCTTTTAAAAACAAAAAAAAATTGCAGTGTAAGGGTAGGGTAGGCCCAATCAAGTAGATACATAAAATTAATTTCTTGTCCATAGACTGAAAGTGGTACATGGTATAGATCCAAAAACATAGCACAAGTTACATTTCAGTCTTTATTTTAAAAATTCCGACTAGTCTCATAAAATTTGAATATCTAAACTAAAATGGTAATTGATAAAAAAAAATACATTTCTGTGCAATCAATTGTACTTAACAAGAATACAATGTTTTTGACAACCCTAACAATAAGATATCGCCTGTCTGAATCAATTAATTTAAATTTTGCGAAAGGAATTCCATATAATAGGGATGCGTCTAATAGGTTCTAAGTAAATACAATTATAACTGATTATTTCCTATCCCACCTAGTTTTAAATCGCAGCGATCATATACAATGTGGTTAGATTGTTGGTGCCGAGCGAAGACTTGTTGATAAGTATGTTGTGTTAGTTGGTTTGTTTACAGTAAATTTAATAATTTTCTATAGTTTATTATAAAAATTACTTGTATTATTGCATAAAATACCGAAGCAGAATTGAGAACATTTTCGGTATACTATACAAGGAGTCCAGGTGACCTACCAATGACAACATATTATGTTCTGAAAAAAGTTACGGTTTTCGAGCTACAGTAGATTTTCGGAAATTCGGAATTTCCTACCTTGCATCAGATTTTTAAATTTTTCTTGACAAAAAAATAGCTTTGGTAATTATATATAATCCGATGTAAATCTTTTTTATTACATTGGATATCTGATTTTAATTTGATGTACAACTTTTTACCACAGATTAATCTTGAATGGTTACTCTTCGTTTTAGTGAGTCTCATATTTATTATTGACGAAAAAGTTATTTATTTAGGAATTTTCACTAAAATAAATGTGTGTGTATACTTGCTTGGATATTGGTGATTTAAGGAAAGTACAATGCTTGTGTGTGTTCTTCACAACATTTGACAAAACAAGCTGCTGAAGTTCGAATCGGGTATTTGTTGAAATGTAACTTATGGACGTAAATCTATGGTAAAATGAGACGTAAATTAACGCGGATCATCATTGTACAGTGAAATTAAGTATTTTCTTCTCCCACATAAATTAATGTATTTAATAAATAAAATTATGATACGTGTAAAGTAATAGAAATATTTAAACAGTACGGAATACTAAAAGCAATAATAAAACAAGCGACTCTAAGGTTAGGTATAAAGAATCTTAGCAATTAGCTTCATTATCCGTAGGTCAAATAAAATGATTTATTTGATCCTAATTAATACAGACCGGATTCATACAAAGTTATTGCTTATCTGTAAAGAATCTACATATTTTGCTCATATTAAATAGGTATAAATATTATTTTACAAATTACATTAACGCTTGAAGAAAAAGTCACTGTTCTTGGTGGGCTTAAGGCTTATGAAATTTATGTTAGTGACATGTGCAATGCGTGTTAAGGTGCGTACAGATGTTTTATAACAAGTCCATATTATATTATATTATTATATTACTTGTGGAAGGAGGAAAGGGAGGCCTTTGCCCTGCAGTGGGACAGTTCAGGCTTGAAATAATAATAATATTATATAAAAATAAAATAAAATAAATAAATGCGGACAACATCACATACATTGCTTTGAACCCAAAGTAAGTAGCTATTAAGCACTTGTGTTATGGAATTCAGAAACAACGAAGGTACCACAAACACCCAGACCCGAGACAATGTAGAAAAGTGACTTTCTACATTGACCCGTCCGGGGATCGAACCCGGGACCTCAGAGCTAGCGACACCTTGAAAACCGGTGCGTACGCCACTCGACCACGGAGGTCGTCAAACGTATATAACCTTGTTATTCAACATTGCAACATAAAACTATATTGTACGCAAGAATAAAATCTTTTATAACACTCCGTATCCACATTATCTGAATCTACTACTACTAACTATTTACAGCAATATGCAAAAAAAAAATTGTTCTCAAAGTATTCGTACATGCAGAATGATAGTGTTAAAGGAAACCGGGAAAAAGGCATTTAACTTTTATTTTTTTAATTAATTTTACCCTTGGGCCTTGGCAGTATTCAAACAAAGAATATTATCTTCGAAATCTCTGTGATTTTTATTTACAGAGTATATTATGTGATACTTATATTTCTTATTACTATACTATATTTCTTTTCCTAAACAGTAGCAACTGCTACTGTTTAGGAAAAGAAATATTTTTATTCTATAAATTTATTATATTTTATTTTATAAATTATTTTGATTGCATACCAACTGGTATGCAATCAAAATAATTTTGATGTACATAGAATTATTCAAGCATGAAAACAATTCAGTTTAATAGTTCAGAAGCATTATTTAACATGTATATCGGAGTTTAGCTGAAAACAATAAAAGTCACTGTAGACTCGAAAAATAGTAAAAATGTGTTCTATAGATGGGCGTGCACCCTCTCCTTTGGAGGCCTGCCTGCTCGCCAATACTTCAAGAAAGGACAATGGCGAACTCCCAAACAAATTTTTGTTGACATAATTTTGTTGCGTCTACTAATAAAAAAAATCTTAAAATATAGAATTCAGATTTCTGAACAATATTGTCTTAAGGTTCACTGATGAACGAAGTCACGATTAAAAGATATTTAAGTTTTAAAGAATTTGAGGTTAGGTGTCTTGTCATTTAAGATTCGTTCAAACTAATAGAAATTCAGTTATTTATAAGTGAAATTAATGGGCTCCTGTAAGCAATTAATTACTTTTGCTCGACTTTGCATTTTCATAACAGAAATTCGTAGGAAATAAATATGTTGAAAAAGTAAACTTCGTGAAATAGTCACTAATGTTTTATAAGATTTAATGCGGTTTTTTTATAGTTATTTCTATAGATATAATTAAACTACGTTTCCCTGGTATCGCTTTGATAATATAGAGAGTAATAATCAGAGGTATCTTTTAAAATCTATAATCCTGACTTATTATTTTATATTATAATCCTGACAGAATATGTTAATGTTTTCTTGTAGGCTTTCTTGTTACATTGTTAAATGTACAAAATCATCTATTTAATAGCTGCCGACTGCATGAATGAAATAAAAAAAACAGCATGAATTCTAACAGGGGATTGTCAAAGAAATTAAACAACATTATATGTATAATTATATTTTTTGATTATCTATTTTCATCGTCCCTTATCACGATATCATCCAGGAAACCAGCCGGTGCTAAGAGGCTTTACACGACTTCAGATCGTGAACAATAAATCTTTTACACGCAATAAAATCCAAAGTAACAAGTAGAATCTGAAGTTCACAGCAAAATGTCGTGTAAGTGGTAGGTATTCGGAATCCTTTGGCAAGCACAAGTCACAGGAGATATGTTGAAAGTCCATAAGCAGTCCAGATCAACTGATCAATGGTCAAATAATAGAAGTAACAACATTAATAGATACAACAATAACAGGAGTAACGAACGTTCGAATTGACAGATCAAAAACAATGTCAATAATAATTGTCATAACTCAAAATGTCACATTGATTGTATCCGTTGTTGTTGCCATGCTGGAATGAAGTTTACCCATGAGTTTACGTAATATTATTTTGAATTCATGTATTTATTTCGGTAATGTTGGGAAGAAATAATATGTCTTTAGATTATTCTTGTTCATAAAACTTCAATATATTCTAAAAAAACAGCTTTTTTAGTTTACTAGCGAAATATATTCGTATGACTTAGTTCAGATTTAACTTTCAGTCATGGCAACACTCAAAGTACAATTTAGTCAATTGTATTTCCAATTTAAAATATTTTTTTCATAGACTTAGACGCTATTTAAATAAAGCTTGAAAAAACGTAACTTATTATTTCATGTAAGTCTGTAATGATGACGTTTGTAGACGCATAAGAATAACATCAACAATTATTTCGCCATTGTCCATTCTGTATTATATTAGAGACAAACCAGAACAGAAACTAATTATTGTGAAAGACATGTTTATTAAGGTCCATATTATTGTTTCGTTAATCCTTGCAGTCTGCCTCAGCAGTCGGTACGTTTCGTATGGGTAGACGTGGTGGAGGAGTAGCCTGGGCCGCGGCTTGCTCGGCTGCTCGCCGCGCATAAGCTACTTCCAGCCCAATAGTTACTCTTCTACCTAAGTCCCGATCAACAAGATACAAGAACTTTATTACTTTTTGTAACACCGGAGGTGTGATTCGCTCCAACGACGTAACGATGTTTTGTATGAATCTTTGCCTATGGGCTTCACTTTCAAGAACATGATTGTAGAAATACGACAATGGTTGCAAATCAACTGCGTTACTTTCTAGAACTTGTAGTTTTTCACGCGGTCGTTTCTCGTCTACATAAGGCACAGGTCCGTTGAAAGAATTCGGATAATAGTTCGGCACATTTCGCATATTTAGCCTTACGGGTGGTTTTCCATCTCGATTGTAGGTTTTGGCATACAATGGCATGTTCACCAAAATTTTGTTGTGGTTTCTTCCTAAACGATAGTTTTGCGTGTCCCTGTAGAATGATCTTCTGCCCCTGAATAGGAAGTCTGGTGGACCAGGAATACCGGGAACCAGATTTGAAGGATTATACGCTCCCTGTTCTACGTCTCTGAACATATTTTCTACATTTTTATTTAAGACTAAACGCCCGATTTGCACTGTAGTAAACGTTCCATTCTTCCAAAGTCTAGTCACGTCGAAAGGATCGAAATCTACTGTTTGTATGTCATGTGGGGTCATCACATCCATTTCCAGTCTCCACGCGGGATAATTTCCTTGACCGACAGCATTATATAAATCTCTGTTGAAGTGGTCTGGATCTTGTCCTGACAAAACAGCTGCTTGATCACTTGTTATGGCTGAGAAGCCTTGTTCAGTTCTAAAGTTAAATCTGACGTAGTGCCTTTCTCCATGCTTATTAGCAAGTTCGTAAGTATGGATGGGAAAGGCGTCCATTCTTCGGTATCCATCTGGAATACCATAATCAGCCAAAGTCCAAAAGAACGCGTGTGCCTGAATCGGCCTGTGCACTATTAAATCCCAACGACTGCCGAACAAACCAGTCTGAGGATTTCTCTTCACTAGATGCACTTGATGTGGAAAGAATATAGGGTCTCTATATAAATAAACAGGTATCTGTATACAAAGAAGGTCCAAGTTACCCTCCCTCGTGTAAAATTTAATTGACATACCCTTGAGTTCTCTACTGACGTCATTGCCTCCCAAGTTTTGTAATGACGTAGAGAATCTGACATTCAACGGTGTCTTTTTACCGATGCCGTTAAAAAGATCTGCATAAGTATATTTCGAAACATCATTAGTAACAACAAAGTAACCGAAGGCACCAGTACCCTTCGCGTGGACCACTCTCTCAGGTATTCTCTCTGCATCAATATTCATTATCGATTCGATTAAAAGCTGGTTACTGAATTGATCAGAGTTTATTGAAAATATGTCTCGTATTTCAGTCGGTTCACCGGCGCTTTTGGTCCATAGTCCGATTGGTTCCTAAAAAAGAAAGCTTTTTATCAAAATTTCGATGAATGATCGAATAAAATACATATTTTCTACTGAATATTTATCTAACACTCTATTTAAAATGTAGAAAATAGAGAGCTAATACCAAGTGTTCCAATTTAAAGTCCAGCAGTTGCCTTTCCTCGGGTGTGTACGTGACGTTTTCGTATATCGCGGCTTCCCCATACACCACACACAACAGACACGCAACGATCTCTTTCATTATGGAAAGCAAGTTAATATTCGACAGTCACTTACATATATATATACCTTATAATAAATTGGTTGCAATTACATACTTGTAGTAAATAGTTTTAGAGTTAAACAATCATACGTGATTCTCTGTTCAGTTCTGAAGCCTAAATCTGACATAGTGTTTCTTAATTTTTGTTAGCAAGGGAAGAAATCTATCCTTTTGTTACTATCAGTTATGCTACAGTCAGAAAAGATCGCGAATAACACGGTAGACTAAAATTGGTCTTTGTCTCATCATATATCATGGCATACCCTTGTAACATGCACAACAAATGTGAAACGATCGCTTTCATGTTTGAAATAGCTAATCAATACTCGTCAGCAAATTGATTTTAATATTTAGGCAAAATAGTCATTGATCATTATCCAATATGCATTATGTTTCGAAGAAATATTTGATCCGAGAAGGCGCTCGTTCACTCGACATGGTGGCAGCCGCGTCCTCTACGAGTTTCTGTCTGCTGTTTTTACCTTCACTACAATAAGAAACAATTCTGGGCATAAATATACTAAGCAGCAAAACTAACCAGAACCATTATACACTGAATTATAAGAAGAAGGAGCCTCTTATTCCGTACCCTGTGACTTAAAATCATTGAAAGATAGTCAAAACCCATTGTCAGTGAACAAGTCAAGCCCAATAATAATAATATTTATTATAAGCGGTACGGAACAGTCACACTGCACGAATTGCGGCTGGCTAGTGTTCGCCTCGCAAAGTTTGTAGTAGGAGAGTCCATGAGTAGATTTAACTATTTACTCATGAACGACAACTCATCAACGTAGAACACTAAGGTACCAATGAAAAAATCTGCATACGGCAGGTGCAGTATACCAAATATTCAAATTTTTTCTTACACTATTTCTCAGCCTCTCAGTGCATGTTCGTTCACTTACCAGCCCTTTCGAAGAATTGGAGCGCACCAGTTTAGACTAGTATTTGCAAAAGTATATGAAGGAGTACAAGAAGTATTTTTTGCTATATCATTTAGTCTTCATTTTCAATACGTCCTCACGACGTTTGAGTAAATCGTAATTGTGCACGACCGCTCCCCTACTCTAATAATGCATCAGTGATGTGTAATATGTGTTTCAGTGTTGTAAATCAATATTTTTATTAGTACAATACATGAAAAGGTACATTTAATAGTTAAGTAACGCGTTACATTTTTATTGCCTGCACGGATATCCGATCATCAACTTGGATATCAAAAGGTTGAACATTATTTTGAATGTACAGTAAAAAATTACAAAATCAATAGATTGTGTAGCTCCAGTACAAATACAGTGATACTTGTGATTTTACGTTAATTTACACTTTCGCAATGTATTTTTTGCAATTTTTAATATCTATTTTTTTTTAAGCTGTTTAACTATTCAATCTTTGTACAGAGCTGTGATCGATCAATTCAAATAATCATCCATACTACCCTTCTGCGAATAGCAGACGTATAGGCTATTCAATTATCAGCGACACTCACGGTATTGAATAAACATAAGCAATTTGTCTACCGAAATAAATGGCCACGGTTGGCGTCGGCAAGTTGGGCGCTATAACCAATAGAATTTTAAAGATGAATATAATGAATTTTATTACTAAAGCATGGTTCACGCAATTTACAACATACACATAATTTTTGTGTGACAACAAGGTTTCCGTTTAGCACTGTGCTGATAGGACGCAACCGAACGATGGTAGTTTTTAGTAGCCGCAATAGTGGCTGGCGCATGTACTACGTACGGTATATTCCACTTTTTCACCTGCGTGATATCCGTATAATTGAGTCCGAAGTTAAGTGAGGAGACACAAAAGTCTAATTTGTGGACCTGGATGAGAACACCCAGGTCCACAAAGATGAATCTACCTTATGTTTTACCTTACGTACGGTCAACGTAATGGCGGCCGCTAAACGATATGTGTCCACATCTGGCGAACAGCTCTGGATGCACCCTTGGAATGATCTGATGTCAATTAGTTACCAGTATTTTGTACCATGCTCATTAAGGACCTGTTTCTTTTCGAATTCCACAGAGAAATCTGTGTGTTTGTGTATACTATAGTATATTCTTGAATTTATGTGGAAAAATAATTATGCTTTTGCAAGTGATGGAAATTTTGGAAATAATTCGATAGTGGATGTTATCGAGATAGTTTCCAAGTCAAATTATTTAAGCATGAAATCAAAGGCAGATTGTGCAGAAACATTATGTATGTCGGAGGATGGCTAAAAACAAAAAAATATCTTATACAAAACACGTGGCCCATACAAGGGGGTGATATGGATACCCTTCACTCTAAACTCGTGCTCGTAAGTAAATACTTTCAGGGACACCCTATTTATTCAAGACAAACCAAGAAGTTAATACTATCAAATCCATGTTCATTTAGGTAATTATCATTGTTTCATTAATGCGTACAGTCTGCCTCAGCAGTTGGTACGTTTCGTATGGGTAGACGTGGTGGAGGAGTAGCCTGGGCCGCGGCTTGCTCGGCTGCTCGCCGCGCATAAGCTACCTCCAGCCCAATAGTTACTCTTCTACCTAAGTCTCGATCAACAAGATACAAGAACTTTATAGCTTTTTGCAAAACTGGAGGTGTGATTCGCTCTAATGACGTAACGATGTTTTGAATAAATCTTTGCCTATGGGCTTCACTTTCAAGAACATGATTGTAGAAATACGACAATGGTTGCAAATCAACTGCGTTACTTTCTAGAACTTGTAGTTTTTCGCGCGGTCGTTTCTCGTCTACATAAGGCACAGGACCGTTGAAAGAATTCGGATAATAGTTCGGCACATTTCGCATATTTAGCCTTACGGGTGGTTTTCCATCTCGGTTGTAAGTTTTGGCATACAATGGCATGTTCACCAATATTTTGTTGTGGTTTCTTCCTAAACGATAGTTTTGCGTGTCCCTATAGAATGATCTTCTACCCCTGAACAGGAAGTCTGGTGGACCAGGAATACCGGGCACCAGATTTGAAGGATTATACGCCCCTTGTTCTACGTCTCTGAACATGTTTTCTACATTTTTATTCAAAACTAAACGCCCGATTTGCACTGTCGTAAACGTTCCATTCTTCCAAAGTCTAGTCACGTCGAAGGGATCAAAATCTACTGTTTGTATGTCATGTGGAGTCATCACATCCATTTCCAGCCTCCACGCGGGATAATTTCCTTGGCCGATAGCGTTATATAAATCTCTGTTGAAGTAGTCTGGATCTTGTCCTGACAAAACAGTTGCTTGATCACTTGTTATTGCTGAGAAGCCCTGTTCAGTTCTAAAGTTAAATCTGACGTAGTGCCTTTCTCCATGCTTATTGGCAAGTTCGTAAGTATGGATGGGGAAGGCGTCCATCCTTCTGTATCCATTTGGAATACCATAATCAGCCAAAGTCCAGAAAAACGCGTGTGCCTGTATCGGCCTGTGCACCATTAAGTCCCAGCGGCTGCCGAACAAACCAGTCTGAGGATTTCGCTTCACTACATGCACTTGATGCGGAAACAGTATAGGATCTCTGTATAAATAAACAGGTATCTGTAGACAAAGAAGGTCCAAGTTACCCTCCCTAGTGTAAAATTTAACTGCCATACCCTTCAGTTCTCTACTGACGTCATTGCCTCCCAAGTTTTGTAATGACGTAGAGAATCTGACATTCAAAGGTGTCTTTTTGCCGATACCATTAAAAAGATCTGCATAAGTATATTTGGAAACATCGTTAGTAACCACGAAGTACCCGAAGGCACCAGTGCCCTTGGCGTGGACCACTCTCTCAGGTATTCTCTCCGCATCAAAGTTATTCATAGATTCGATTAACAGCTGATTGTTAAATTGATCGGTATTAATCGTAAATGTTTCTCGTATTTCGGTCGGATCACCCGAACTTTTGGTCCATAGTCCGATAGGTAACTAAAAAAAAAAGAATTATTATAAATTATTTACGACAACAAAATCAAAACTATTATGATTTCAAAATGTACTCAAAGGCTCAACTTGGTTTAGTATTATGGAAAGCCGAATTTTCTGAGTGGTTATTAAAGGGACAATTCAAGAACGAAGCTGTACCTACCGGATGTTCAAGTTTAAAGTCCAAAAGTTGCCTTTCCTCGGGTGTGTATGTAACATTATGATATTTCACAGCTTCCCCATACACCACACACAAAAGACACGCCACGATCGCCTTCATGATGGAAATCGAGCGCGTGCTCTTGTAATCGACGGCGGTAACTTGTTTATATCGGTATAGTAATTATTTGTTAGCAATTACTACCGGAACTATTTAACTTAAAGGCCTGTATAGGGATCATCTTCACAAATATATGAATCTTTAGGAAGTGTAGATACCTTTATAAGAAAGATCACTATTCTTCAGATACCTAACTGGCCATGTAACAGTATAAGTGTCTGTAATTGTATCAAATGAAATCAAAAGTCGTTAATTCAATTTAGGCCACAAAGTAGTGCTTTTCAAAATTCCACAATGCAATCGACAGCAACCTTATGAGCCAAACCTTGCTTGTAATAAAATTGTTTGTTGGTAAAGAAAAGAAAGAAAGAAAAGCATGTATTCACTATGGTTGGTCTTAACTTATTTTTTTTACTTCCGACTACTTTATTTTGTCATACCAAAACAGACTTGTCTTGGATCTACCTCAGATATTATTTAGCAAAACGATGACGGGTTTATTTGGATCGTCTGAGGCTGGCTTATTTTATTGAAAATGGTTTAATCTTACCATATCATCATCAGATAAGATCATTTAAATACTAATAAGGATTAAAGCAAAAGCAGTACGGAACACTATTACCAAAATTCCAAACCCAACTTGCAACTGACCATCTTAAATGATGCATTTCGCAGAAATCAATGATTAGATAATTACCGACAATGTAACGGTTATTATGCATTACGAGCCTAACACGGAGCTCTTAGCACTATTACAGGCAATTAAAAATGGTTTTAATGAAACAATCAATTAGTTTCTATTATTTGTTAATTAAGGGCGAATGAAGGTGCGGCATATGGTTTTATATAAAAATATTATGCTCTCTTTTTTAAGTCGTGACGTTGCTTCGATGTGAAAGGCAACAAAAAAACTAAATATTACTAAGTTCAGCATTATAGATTTTATGATTAACTTCATTAAATCCATTCGTTGCAATAAAAGGTTTTCAATTAAAATATGGCATTGAAAAGAAAGTTTTTATTGTAAAAGGTAAATAAAAAAGGAAAAACAACAAATGCTAAAACCAGATTTTAATAAAATGAACTTCCATCAGAATGTAAATTATATGCATCTCATTTTTGTATATTCAACTTTAAGCTCTTACATTCTTCTTCAGCAGTTGGTACATTTCTTAGGGGAACATTTGGTGGAGGAGTTACCTGCGCCGCTGCTTGCTCGGCTGCTCTCTGTGCATAGGCTACTTCCAGCCCAATAGTCACTCGTCTGCCTAAATCACGGTCAATAAGATAAAGAATCTTAATAACCTTCTTCAATACTGGCGGAGTGACCGGCTCTAGCGACGCAACAAGGTTCTGAATAAACCTTTGTCTGTGTGCTTCACTTTCCAGAACATGATTATAGAAATACGACAATGGTTGGAAATCTACTGCATTGGTCTCTAACACTTGCAATTTCTCCCGCGGTCGTTTTTCGTCTACATAAGGCACAGGTCCGTTGAAAGAATTCGGATAATAGTTCGGCACATTTTTCATGTTTAGCTTAACAGGCGGTTTTCCGTCTCGGTTGTAAGTTTTCGCGTACAGTGGCATGTTAACTAAAACTTTGTTGTGGTTTGTTCCGATACGGTAATTCTGAGTGTCCCTGTAGAACGACCTTCTACCTCTGAACAAAAAGTCTGCTGGACCAGGAATACCGGGCACTAGATTTGAAGGATTATACGCTCCCAGTTCTACGTCTCTGAAAACATTTTCTACGTTTTTATTTAAAATCATACGCCCGATTTGTACGGTAGTAAATGTTCCATTCTTCCATAGTCTAGTGACGTCAAACGGATCGTAATCTACTTTTTGTATGTCATGTGCAGTCATCACGTCCATTTCTAGTCTCCAGGCGGGATAGTTTCCTTGTCCGATGGCATTGTATAAATCTCTAATATAGTAGTCTGGATCTTGTCCTGCTATTGCTGCTGCTTGTTCACTTGTGAGTGCTGAGAAGCCCTGTTCAGTTCTAAAGTTAAATCTGACATAGTGTGTTTCACCATGCTTATTGGCAAGTTCGTAAGTATGGATTGGGAAGGCGTCCATTCTTCTGTATCCATCTGGGATACCGAAATCAGCTAAGGTCCAAAAGAAAGTGTGAATTAATATTGGCCTTTGTATCGTCATATCCCAACGGCTAGTTAGCGATAGCAAGCCAGTCTGGGGGTTTCTCTTGAAAGCATGTACAAAGTGGGGAAACAAGAATGGATCTCTGTATAAATAAACAGGTGTCTGAAGACAAAGGAGATCTAAGTTTCCTTCTTTCGTGTAAAATTTCACCGCCATGCCCTTCAGTTCTCTGGCGAGATCATTGCCTCCCTGGTTCTGTACTGCTGTGGAGAATCTGACATTCAATGGTGTCTTTTTGCCGATGCCGTTAAAGAGATCTGCATAAGTATATTTCGAAACATCGTTAGTTACTATCAAATAACCGAAGGCACCAGTGCCCTTCGCGTGGACCACTCTCTCAGGTACTCTCTCCGCATCGAAATTGTTCATGGATTCGATCAACAGCTGGTTATTGAATTGATCGGTGTTGATCGTAAATGTTTCCCGTATTTCAGTTGGGTCGCCTGAACTTTTAGTCCATAGTCCGATTGGTAGCTAAAAAGAAAGATAAATATTTATTTTGATTTTTTAATCATTTCGCAATTTACAGGACATCTCTTTTATTTGACTTCGCTGCAGGCAAATTTTTTCAAGATTAAATTTAATAAAATCGCTTTAAGGTCGTTGAAAAAACTACACCTACCTGGTGTTCCAACTTAAAGTCCAGCAGTTGCCTTTCCTCGGGTGTGTACGTGACGTTTTCGTATATCACGGCTTCCCCATACACCACACACAACAGACACGCAACGATCGCCTTCATGATGGAAATCGAGCGCGTGCTCATCACTGATCGACGGTAGCTTCTTTATATAGGCCTTATTATTAATTCCAACGATTTGGCAATTACATCTTATTGTTCAAAGGCAATTAACTTTTGGTTTAAGTAATTCTTTAACTATAAACACCCATCAATAAGGTAGGCAGGAGCGGACTGTTAAACATTCCAAAGAACAAAATAATTTGTATTTATGATTTAAAGCTAGTCATTCAAATATCCAAATTTTATTTTCCAGTATGTTTCCAGTTTTGCAGACATTTTAAAGATTTTTTGTATTAATATGGTAATTATGATACTTTTTATTTATAAGAAGCTTATGTTATACATGTATGACGTATATATTGGGGGCGATTGCAACAAAAATTCCTGTGAGGACTGCTCTTTCAACATTCTCTATTTACATAAAACTTTACTGCCCGTCACTAATAAGAATTTAAGGAATCTAACATCAGACGTCTAATTATGGGTTTAATAAAAAATTATGAAGGACGATTTGTTTTCCGATCCGACTCTGTTTAACTGGGTGCAAGTAGGAATATACCAGTGACGACGCTTAGAAGGTATGTGATTTTGTTCGATCTCTAAGCTAATTATATTGGTGTAGTAATTAGAAGTCAGTGGTTTCGACGATAGAGCAGGTCAGTTCTTGAGTGAAGACCGCGAATCGGTAAACGTGGGTTAGGTTCCCAAGAATGACGAACTGAAAAAGATAGACAAAACCGGGTGCTATAACACAACTTTGGAGACGCCTATGTCTAGAATATAACACAACAAAAAATATACGCCATACAAAAAATACAACGCAATCACTAAATAATACTGGCAACAGGATACATGCCTGTTTTTAGGCACTTTAACTAATAATACCTTAAATGCAGTAATTAAGGTAAAGAAGTACAATATCGAGTACAGTCGAATGCATCATCATTTAGGGCTGCAAAGGCCGTCAAATCAATTATGTCGTCAACAGCTGATTAAGTTACTGATTTATTGAGACAAATCAGTGTCTTGTGCAATCATCTGTCATCGTTTAAATTAGTCCTTTCTGCTCTGAAATATTTAAAGACAGTCTGCCACAAGGCAGGGACCCACATAACCAAGTAGAAACCTGTGCTATAGGTATATATTATTATAGGCCTGCTGCTCCGCTTGTGTAGATGTTACGTATCGCGGAAAAAGGATGTTAAGTCTAGCCCATTGTCCTTGAGGAATTAACGTTACGTTGAGCATTTTTACCACAACAGACGAACTTATTATGCGTTACTATTACCAGATAGTCACTTATGAGATTGACTGACAGGCCCAGGTTGGCCTATTGGTTGGTGACCCTGACTGATATTCCGGAGGTCGTAGACTCGATTCCCACCCAGGTCAAATCTTTGTGAGATCGGCACGACCATTTGCTCTGTGTCTGGGTGTCATTTACCTACAATATGTATATATGTATTTAGAAATATATAAGTATGTTTATAAGTTGTCTGGTAATAAAAGTCCATAACACAAGCTCCGCTTAGCTTGGGATCTGATAACCGTGTGTGAGTTTTCCTGGAATATTATATTACTTGTGAAGAGTCATAAAGGGTACAAAATTAATGCAACGTTATATGCATGCAAGGTTAAGTAACCCTGCACATTGAATAACTTATCATTAGTATCCATAATTCTTGCGATTTATTTCAGTTCCGGCAAATAGCACGGATAATTGGTTTGTTTATAGTTCAAGCTGTCAGTAAAGCAGTCAGTTGATTTCACGAGCCCTATAATAAATCAACATCAATATAATTTAATGTAAAGTAAAAATTATATTTAGTATTTTGAAAATGCTTATAATCATATCATTAACTGTTATGATAGGTTATTAATTGTGAACATGTATAATGAAATTATACATATAAATTAGTTTTAAATTTATGATTTCGACAATTAGCAGTTACATACTTAGTACTTAGGCTTATTTAATATGCAAATAAAACACACATTTACATACAAGTGTGTGAAGGAATATTATTTTCCGGATCAGTCGAGGACTTTTCGTCCTCCATTTAAATTTTAACATTAATACGTCTAAAAGCTTTTATAATAATAATAATGGCATAGAAAATACTGGCTATTTGCTATTATATTAGGTAGGCATTAATGCGTTCTTTGGTAAAATATTTCGGCCAAAGGTTATCATATAACTACAAAACGTATGTGATTTGAAAGTAAATTCATTTTCTTTTCAATATTGTCATTTATAAAAATTGTGTCTTGGGTATTACGAAAATTTTGAGAAGCTCAAATTTAGGAAAAATAAAATTAAATTTCAAACAACTAACTATCTTCACAATTTTCGTTATTGTGGTATTAGTACTCTTAATACATGAGATTGTGTATGTATATGATTTACATTGTAATGTTTTGTCTTTCCACGAAATGTGTTTCTGTACTTTAAAACATTTTGTCATCAAACACCTCAATTAATGAGTAGGAAAATATATTTTTCAATCTTTTTTTCTTTTTCTACAAAAAAACACTGCACCCTAAAATAGTCAGGAAAGAAAAAGAATAAAACGTACCGTGAAACGCATTTATAAGTAAAACATGATTCAGAAAAAAACAGTGTTAATATAGATTCAATAAGTTCAATCGGTTTTCAATTACGAAATAATTGCCTGCATTATGAAAGGATGTGCGTAATTAAGTACTACTTGGAACACAAAATGAGCACGATATAATTTATTGAATTATTATGTCAAGTACATTTAAAAGTATATTTAATAGTATTGCAACATCACTTGTTGTACACAAAGTAAACTGACCACGCCCCGGATTTTTTTTTACCAAGGTCTCACCTCCATACCTATATTTTAATCGAGAAATAAAATTCACGCCCGTCATATTTTGTATTGAAGACATCAAAATTATACCTCAGATAAAATTATCTGGCAGTATCAAAACCAGGTTTTTTTAATGCCATTAAGTTGCAGCTCTGCCGTTGAGTTTTTTTTTTGTTTATGATCAGAAAATTCACAACACATCATACAAACACAAAATCTCCCCAGAACTGGTAATGGAAAGTCTGAAAACTTTTTTACCTATATTGCGATGCGCATTAACCCTATCAACATGAAGTTACGTTTTTCAATAATAATAACTAACACTAGCTGATAAAATTGACCCACTTCTGGGCAAAGGCCTTTTCCAATATGAAGAAGGAACGAACACTGATCACCAAGCGCCATTTTTTCAATATGGCGGCGTAACTCAGCGCACACCAAAAGAAACCTGTCGACAGTGATAGAGATGGAAAATAAACTACAAGATAACCTTGACAAAGAACTTTATTCTCTCTTTACGATGCCATAAATAAAAAGGACTAAGGATGTCGGAGGTATGAAATACTCGAGAAAATGTGAGGTGTTTCTTCATTGTTAAGGATATTGAGTTTTTTATGTTAGTAGAATATGGGTTGTCAAGTACTTTGCGGTTTGTAGTTCAATTAAAAGTGTGTATACAAACTCTTATACATTTTTTGCAAATCATGGTAAGAATTTATGTATAATGTAAATACCTACCTACTTTGGTCTTTGAAATAAAATAAGATGAGCCTGGAAGCCGATTTGAAAATTGCTTGGGAAAAGTATTCCTTTATCATCCCGAATTTTGTCAGCATATTGCTCTAAACGTTTTAGCCATAATATTGGCGGCCAACCTTTAGTGTATAAGCCCAATTGCCAACTTTTTGTATTGGATATTGGGATCCCGCTAGCAATTGAACTATTCTATATAAATGTAAATGGAAAATTGTAGTGAAAACTTTTCACGTGCCAGCCCTGAAGTCGATTGATTAAACTACGCAAACAAATGGGACCTCCCTGTTTGCTTCGCTGTTTTGTTACTTTAGAGACTCTTTGATTTAATCTCGTCATGGCCGTATGTACAAAGCCATATTGAACGTAATGTACAGTCTTATATACCTAGTTTTTTTTTTGTGAAATAGGCTGTATCCACCATAGGCAATTGTGCAATGTGTTCAATGGTAACCCATGTATTATTATCACAGTAAAAATCTGTCCACTGCTGGGCTCATTACTCCATTTAGTCTTTCTAATTGATAGACCTGGGCTGGTTGATGTATTTCATTAACCTACAATAATTTTCATAGCAATATTTTGTCTGTTAGAGCTAGGGTGTATTAACAATAAATTATTTAACCGATGCACATCGGCGCAAAAATAAGTTGTTTTAGTAGGAAAAGATTTTCAATCGGTCAGAACATCGCAGTTACAATTATGTATTTAATTTACCTTTGACATACGACATACATACATGTTTATATCGGGTTTTTGAAACCGATGATGAACCGTGAACCATTTCTGAAAATGTCTTTTACTGTAGGTAAATACTTTTGGTGTGTAATATTTTTGAACATTATTTTAAACATATTGTATTATAAAACATTGACCTTTTTCTGGTTTATGATTATGGCGAAAGTAAACGTGGTGAAAAAGACAATACTACCGCAGCAATATTTAGCTTGAACGCATGTATTATTCAAACTTTATCAAATCTACTAAAACTGTGTACATTACCTTTACATTCAAACTAATTCATCATTCCTGACATTCTAATCGAATGTTATTGATTCAGTCTGAACGAATACGATATTATTGTATATCTGTTCTGAATTTAACGAGTATAACAGATATATTTAGAATTCTAAGTATATTCTACTTAAACAGCAAAAGGCGTAGGCAGAGATATCAAATTGCACGCCTACATTTTGACAGGCGATGTATATTACAGAGACGTTTTACAAATTCAATTTGATAGAAGAAAAGAAAAAGTGTAGAAATTATTACATCAGTTGTCTGAACCTTAACAAGACCCATTCGTACAATAGTTCGTAAAACACGCAAAAAGTAGGACATGACATTTCAGCTAGTAAGATGTGACATTTCTAAAAGTTTGAGAGCTTCATAGTGTTACTCGGCTTAGTGGTTGAGCTCAAGATGTCAAAGTTGAACGCACGATTTTTTGAGATTTTTTATGGCGTAAACTGCTACCGAAGCACCTTTTCAATTTAGCATTCTAAAAATACCGCACGAATGTGATTGATTCTAGTTTTACCAATTAATTCCCAGTTGTCGAATTCTTAGACAAAGACCAATATTAATCTACGACGCCTACACGACCTTCACTTCTCCCTTGCCCACAAAAATACAATACAAGCACAAACATCATTTAAACTTGATCAAAGTCCTCCTGTTAAGCCAACAAGATCCACAGGTGAATACAGTAGACCTACTATCGCACATAGCAATTAAAAAGAATTGGAGTGAGACAGCGACCCCGCCTGACCTATTTCTGTACCCGATCTTGCTCAGGTCAATATATACACACGTTTCTATTCGATTTTAAATCTTGTCAGCTGA
Organism: Autographa gamma; assembly: GCA_905146925.1. Taxonomy (NCBI): domain Eukaryota; kingdom Metazoa; phylum Arthropoda; class Insecta; order Lepidoptera; family Noctuidae; genus Autographa; species Autographa gamma. Next base: position 9,788,792 of record LR989858.1, read on the forward strand.
GGATAAGGTGGGTTTTGGTTTGTTGGATCCCGATCCTGAAATAGAACTGCGAGACATTTAGCCATGTTCTTATTGATTGTTCTATGCAGGTCACAGGTGTGATACCATTAGTGACATCCGCATAATTTATATATGAGCGTTTGTCAGGTGCTTTGTAGATATATTTTTATGTTAGTGAAAACAGGAATAATAACGAATTGTTTTTTTTTATTTCCTGTCGAGGTCTTTTGAATTAGTATCTTTAAAAGCTCAATTAAACAGGTAACTTTATTTTCTAACAACACTGTTTGCGAGCAACGTATTACACAAAAGATCTAAGTAGGGTATATGTAACACTTATGTTAGTTATTGATAAATTAGAGCATCACAAGTAGAATAGACCTAACAACAAAAAAAAAAACAATTTCGAAACTATTTGTGCCAACGATTGGACCACACCAATTCATCAAAATGTGATTATTGGAAGCGGTTGCGAGCTGATTGACGAAAGCCACGCGGCTAACGAGCTCGCTCTGGTTTAACATGATCAATATTAGCTTCATAGATGACCTAATATAAAGCTGGATAATTATGGAAATTGGTTGGAAGGATAAATGGATTATGGTCAGTTAGGTCAGTTAAGCTATCGTTCCATGTTAAATACTGAACTCATGTGAATCTTGTGTGACTGGCAACCAATCTCAACATAACTGGAGAAAACTTAGGCTGTTTTTGAACGTTTCCTACCAAAGAGCCTTAAGTCGGTGACATTTGGAGAAATTATTCGGTGTCGTAAACGAGAAAATACCGTTTTGTATCCGTAATATATTTGCATTTTAATGGAACACAACGGAAGAAAAATAAATGTTACTTTAAACGACAAAACAGTCACATTAACTACAACTAGTCACATTTTAATGATATACATATAAATATACTTTCCTATAAGGCGTGTAAATACTGCCTGTTCTTATAGGTTTCGTGTACCGAAATTGTTGGTTGAATAGTGTCTAAGTTTTGCGTATAATTATTGGACCTTCCCGTTATCACCGCGTAATCGATATAGGTATCTAAATATAACAGACATCTTCTAAACTTACACAAAGGTCACCAAAATATAATAGTCGTAAAAAAAACGTAGGTTAGGTTTAGGTTGTACAAAAATAAAGGCTTTCTTACTTTTCATAATACATATTGTAACAAAGATACTCTTTGAAGGACTAAACTTATAATAAGAACCCGACATCAGAATTTTATAACCAAGAATTAGCATTTAGAAACTCAATACAGAAAACGTAATGCGTCGACTAAAATAGGACTGTTGCCATCTAAAATTTCAAAAGCTCCGACGGATGACTAAAGACCAGCGTAAGGTGGGACACCCCCCCTCCCCCTCCTAAAGCAAATGGAGTGTAAAAGGGGGAAGATAATAAGTACAGACAGTCCAAGTTTTAATGGCCTGACGTCACGTTTGTGTAGTAAAGTCGTAAAGACAGATTGCATTTACACCGTCGTTAATATTTATAACAGTAATTAAAATTTATTTGTAATTTCTATAGTAACATTTGGTAGAATTTAAACTTGTCTTTATTATTAATAAGAAAGCAAAGATTATTCAGGTCTGAGACCTTTATTGAACGTGGGCGACGCTTCGTACCGTGACGTGACATGCCTTTGTTAATATGAAAACGTCGAAAGATGTTAATTTTGCAATGGTAAAGGTCATACGCATAGCCGAGCGAGTTGTCTTTCCCATATATTTTCATCTCGCATAACATGTATTCCTACATAATTGAATTTCTAACGAAGCTGGTGTTCATTAATTTATAGTTTTTGCTTCCCTGAATATGCTTTTCATTTACCCTCGAGGGCACGAATATTTTTTATAAACCTTGCTGTAATATGTTATCTTTATAATAGACAAATTATTTTAATTTGATACGCTTCGGTGTGACAGATAGCTTTTTTTAACGATAGCTGTACAAATGTCTGGAGCTAACTTTTGCAATGCTGATTTAAATGTCAATTATACTGCGCTTTTAACTTTGTGAGTCGAAGCACCTTTACCATGTTTACGTAGTACTATAATTGTTGTTTCGAAATACAAGTGCTTGAGAAAAAAATTGAAGATTTTTTAATCACATAATACACGTAAAAATAGATAAAAGCAGGTAGCAACCAAATAAGAAGAAGCAAAACAGTATTAATCTGAATCCCTAAAAATATGTTCTGACTTCTTTAGATTTAGGGTTCGATTAAATACTTGTAATATATGATTAGGTGCATAACTAGTTTATTTCCTTATTGAATCTTGAAAAATAGATAAAGGGCTCAATTTATAATAATTTATAAATAATCTATGGCCATTTTCTTCCTGGCTGTGTGAGAGTCCAGTGATCTTATCCTGTCTAAAAAAATATAATTCTCTTGATTAATAGACGTTGTTCAAATGTACCCAAATCATACAACACCCAAAGAAAAAAGAATTACAATCGCAAAAAAAACTGACGAACAATGTTAAAAGAATATTCGTCAATTTATGATATTCGTTTTTACAGCTTAATAAAATTTAGATGTTCCGTATTGTTATTTAATGTCGTATTCGTTGTATTTTATGACGTAACAGCCGTTGTTACAGAAAGTGAGTAACCTTTTCAAGGTCACCGTGTTTTCATGGTTGCCCTGTGACCTCTAATGGTCCCAACTAGTCATTTAGGCGGTTATTTTGTTTAGATATTTTACTGAAGAGAGTTTAATGTCAGAAATGTTATTTAATGGCTGTTTATGCCTAAAAACAGCAGGTTTTATTGATATCGTTAAAAAAGGCATTGTATCTCCAGATCAGATGTTAACACATCTAATCTGGAGATACAATGCCTGGCGTATTTGCAACGATATGCAACCTCTTTACATAATGATAATTATCATAAAACTATCATTCATTTTATTGGTACTATATTTAATTAAAAGCGCAATAACCTATCTCAATTGAGACGTCTATTGCAAATTGATCCAAACTCCGATTTGCAAGCAATAGCAGGAGTCGTCTGGCGTCTGGCAAAATCAATTCCAACTATTGCAGCCTCGATTCTCAGTATCAATCAATACAGACAAATCACCTATAAACTCTTATATACAATGTATTAGACGAACAAATAAATGTAGATAAGGTAACCAGAGATACATCACTTTTAAAGAAATAAATAAACCTTTTATTCTTGATGAAATATCTTAAGACTTTTAAAGTGCTAACGAAGATTATTGAAGAAATGAACTTAATGAACCCTGTCTGATAGTAATTAAGTTAGAAGCGTTGCTCGAAGATAAAAGGGAAGAAACAACGGTGGGTTTAAAAGGGCTTAGAAAATGCAATCTACTTTCAATAGAACACGGACGATCGACTAAAAGAAAAAAAAAGGCTATTTTAATTTGTATGCTTCAATAACTTCCCTTTTTACATCGAAAATCGTATAAAAAAGTACTCGTAAATCTTACATCAAATTATCACCATAAACAACTTAAACTAGTTTATCTCGCAAAATATAAAATGATAAAACAATCTACTTCAAAAATATCCGACAATACCAACTCTATTCCCGAGAGGTCATTCATTTTAGCAAAGGATATAAATTACAATTTAAACTCGCTTGAGACGGTGCCAAGAAAATTCCATTTGTTCTCACCTTTGTATAACGGAATACCGAATTCAGCTATTATCTTTGGCGAGCTTAAGGTGCGTTTCCTCTAAAATTGTTGCCTAATTTTGTCACCAACACGTGTAGACAACACAAGAGAAGGTACTGTTGTTCAGTGGAACCTCGGCTTTACAATGAGCGTTGGTGTGCGGACACCACCCCGACTTTGTGACGTCACTAGATCAAGGCCAGTACTTCGCAATCGCCTTTTTTGCGACTTAATTGCACGAGAGGAAAATTTCAGCAGCTTATGTCTAATGACCGTTTTAGGATGAGGCATTAAGGCTCTTCAAATTGAGAGATTTTATGTGTTTTTCCGATAATTTAGAAATTTTAGTAAGCGCCGAAGAACTGGCGTGCAGTTTATCAAAATATATTTTTTTAATATCCTGAGGCTATTTTTACTGCTTAGATAATAGCGATTAAAGAACGTTTACAACAGTCCTATGGATATTTTGACCAGTTTTAGTAAAATAAATTATTACATGGATCAAGATTCCCGGTTTAGAAATAGGCACGTTATTAGCCTCGGACTGGACTCCCTCGGACTGCCTCGTTGGCCTAGTGGTGCTAAGCGCGACTGCTACGCTAGAGGTCTTGGGTTCGATTCCCGAGCCGACCAAGGTGTTATTGGGTTTTTCTATGAAATTCTCAGTAGCAGGTCGGAGTTTGGATTTGTGCCCGGTTAGTGGCAATAGGCTCGCCCCCTATTACATGGGACCTAAACATATCGGCGAACTGTGGGTGTACATTGGTACACCTCTGCCTACCCCTTCGGGGATACAGGCGTGATGATATGTTATGTTTATGTCACGTTATTAGCAGTTTCTTGCCTTAATGTCTTTATTTTATTTACTCACTAATGTTTTAAAAAATATTAATGTTATAACGCCGTAATAAGTATGTTCTAATATCTCCATTTAAAACCATGTCCGTGTAATCACAATCAAATTAAATTGAAATCTGGATAAGGTCAAACAAAGTGAATCTTTTTAGGGGTCAGAGTTATATTAGCTTGTTAGATCCTTAACCAGCGCCTAATCCCAAAGGTTGGGCCGAGGGATTTATAGGAACAAACTTTTTAATGGGTTTTATAACAAAACGGTTCCGTACGATTGTATAAATCAAATTGATCCGGCAAAAGTTCGGAGGCATCTTTTGGTACAGTCGCCATCAGATATATCGTAGCGGACAAGGTGATCAAATACTTCTGAACAATTTAAAATGTCAATAAGTTCGATTCGCTACTAGTTACCATTAATATGTGAACATTTATTACCTCGTTAATATCTGAGCAGATGCTTGTCAATAATTTCTATACAAACTACAAACCAAAAATATCTGAATACTCAAAACGTCAAGTTAGTCAGTCAAACGCTGAGCTCACCTAGTTCGTTATTGCGGGATATAAAGGAGGAATCAAAAATAAATATAAGTATTTTGTGTAATCTCCTTCTGCATTCCATACGTCTTGTAACCGTTTCCGCATGGAACCAACAACGTTTTCACAAACACGTTGTGAGTGTTCAGATATTTTTGGTTTGTAGTTTGTATAGAAATTATTGACAAGCATCTGCTCAGATATTAACGAGGTAATAAATGTTCAGATATTTATTGTAACTTGTAGCGAATAGAACTTATTGACATTTTAAATTGTTCAGAAGTATTTGGTCACCTTGTTCGCTAAGATACATCTGATGGTGACTGTACGACAAAAATAAGTGAAAAAGTCATTGAAAATTACCTAAGTATAGTTGTTCTCGGGAAAAGGGTGTGGAGGTACAGAATGTATAAATCAGTTATCTGATCCACTCCATAGTATAACTCTAAATAATTTAATTCAAGGCATTTTTTGTCTTCGTACTTACAAATCTTGTAAACAAAAATAAATGAGTAGAAACATTTCAAATCATTTTCAGCATAAGATTTAGCGATGAATATTTGGAAAGAAAGCACCTAAATTAATAATCACAGATATTTTTTTGATCTTAAATTATAAATAATTGAGTCGTTAAGTACCATTAAAACGTGCTTATGCTTAATTGATTGTTTTTCTTTTTCAAGTTCATTTTTGTTCAAACATTTTCTTTTAATATCAGGCCATTAAAATACGTATTTTTTTGCAAACGGTTAATTGAAAACCTGAAAATACATAACAGATCTCTGTGGACATATTTCCCATAAAGTTGAAAGTTTGCTGGCCATAAAATAAACCATAAATATATAAACCAACATAAAAATAAAAAGCGGTGTAATTCAAAGCAATGTCGCCACTCCCTGAAGCCATAAAAAAATTATGACTATTCCTGAAACTGTACTATTAAATCAACTGTCGTTATATTTTTAGTCGATGACTACTATTTCGCAGAATATTTTAATGACTGCACGAGTTTAGATAAGAAAATACAAGTTGCGTAATTTTTCCGGTAATTATTTTATTCAGTTACATTTTCTTATTGCAGGCAACCAGATAAATAAAATGGTGTGATCTCTGTAAAGAGCTGTTTCAATCTAGTTGGAAATATAGTATTTTTAATAATCAAGGTTTCACACTATTCACAATTCAAGGATATGTTAAATTAAACTCTGTACAAGGGTCCCGTAGACCTGTGTAAAAAGCTCATAGCTTAATTTATCTGTTCCAACAATAACCAGTCTTTAAACATCATTTACTTGACTAGAGGTCATGAAAACCATCCGAAATACAGTCATCACCAGTGAGAACACTCTTACATCTTTAGCACTGACATATAATCAACTAGGTATATCTACCTACCTACAACTACTTACACATATAAAAACTACCAAAAAAAAAAGTAATTACATTAAAAGGCGCTCAATAACTTAGCACAAACATAGAACTTCGTAGCCGTGATGAGTGTGTAATGGTACATGTACAACATGTCCTGGCATCGTGTGGGCGTGTCGAACATTCCAGACCGAAGTAATATAGGGCGACACGTTTTAATTGATATTCATGAGGCGTAAGGAACATTCCAGAACCGAAAACAATCTAGATATTGTGTAGACTAAAGTAATGTACTTATAATTAGAGAAGTAAATGTATTTATTTTGAAGAAATAACAATCTAAAAGAATTATTATTCATTAATATTATTAATAATTATTTTAATTAAAGTGTAATAAAATACTGTAATGTTTTATTTTATTGTATAATTAGTCGCTGTTTATTTGCTTTTTATTGTCAGTTAATATACCGTCAAAATATTAAGTGCTCATTTAGAGAAGAGAGACAAAGAATATAATAGTGTCTACACTCATTGATCACTAAGTAATGTAAATTCTTATTTAAAACTAGCGTAATATAAAATCCAGGTGTTTGAAGCACATAACTTTATTTTAGTTGATTACTATGGACACAGGTTGGCCGAAGTAAAGACAATATGTCTAGGTGGGGATACATAGACACATCTACACTGAGTTGTAGATGTGGCATTACTCCCCAGACTATGGAACACCTGTTATCTTGTCTTTCGTGCCCTTACGCCTGCACGATGGACGATTTAATGCAAGCTACTGACATTGCAGTTCTCGTAGCAGAATTTTGGGCCGACACTGTATAAACAGATTGTCATCGACACGCTAAGAAGAAGAAGACTATGGACATATAAACAACAACAACATTTGACAAAGGTTAACTTTTTAGACACATGAAACAATTCTTGTTGTTCAAGAATTGTTTCATCTCAATTCAACAGATTGAACATTTTGTCTGAACTCCACTCAAAAATTAAGGCCTAAAGAATTTTAAACGTAACAATTTAATCTAGGCTTAATTCAGTCGTAACCTAGGCTAACCGCACTTAGTATAACCATAATTCTAGGTACAAAGTTAAGCCAATAACTTAAGACAATATTGCTAAGTAAGGTCAGGTATTTTAGGAGTTAATGTTAATTTACGACTAACTTTTAAGTGGTAGGTAAGGATGGTATTATTATCACGTATATTTATGAAGGGATTGGCAGTGGTGCGATGTTAAATGGAAATACTTAATATGTTCTTATAGTATCTTAGCTGTCATATAGAGAAGAATGGCGATTTTTGTGTAAAAAAGTAAATAAAGCGGAACTTAATATACCATACAAGTATTATTTTTTGCGCGTGGTAAATCTGTAGTAATCTGTGTGGACGTTGTAATAAAGATTTATATTGAAATTAGTATTTTACACTTTGTGAAAACCGGCAAATTACATAGACAAAAATAGAGCGACATCACAGACAAGACAGAGGCAGAGCCACAATTGTCAAAAATTGGTTGCGTCTCAAAACACGTAATTTAACAAAATCGAACAATCTTGTGTCCATTATACGTAAGCCTAACGTGCCCATAATTTAAAGCTGTAAATCTATTAGATAAAGAAAAAAAATATTATTTTATTCCCTAAAAATGTAAGTTATAATTTCAATACAAATATGTATAATACTAAATACACAAGCTTGTACGTCATTCCAGTCAAATAAGTAATAACTCCTACGCCTGAATTCTTTTGTTTTATAGCTTCGGGGCTCGAACCACTCCCATCAAAATGGCGATAGATGGAGTCAGAAACTTGTTCTTATTGTACATAAACTCCCACACTTCTTTACCAAAAAAATACGTATTTCAGCCATGCGATAGGGCAATTAATTAAACAGTTCTCAACAGGAATATCCTACTATCTGCCATTTAAAGATTGAAAAATAATGAGTACTGATTAAAATAATTTTATAAGCCGTTGGATCAGTAAAGTTTATTGCTCTTTCTTCTAAAATGCATATTAATAGAGCCTTAACAAATTATTTCTAAAACAATCTACTACATTGTCAATTCTGAATAAAGACTTCTCAATCCCAATTTCAAAAATCACGTAGCATTCTTTTAAATTTTTATGTTTTATTTCAAAAATCTCTTTACTCTAAAGTAACCACACCTACGACTACAAAGTCAATAAGTTCAATAGTAATTTCTTTTATCAATTTGAGAGCACGCTGTATACTAATGTGCAAGTAACAAAGGGGTTGAGTGTGGGCTATCGATCTGCCCTTTACCTTGGCGCGCCCTCCCCGGATCACGCGTTTTACGCAGTACGCAGCGTACCCGTAAACTACGATTCAATAAGGTAGTTGGCGATCGTTTAAATTAATTATTTTATTGGTGAAGTTGTGTGATTTGAATGTTGAAACAGATGGTTGTAAAACACTCATCATAGCTAAATTGAAAAGTGTTTTTTTTTGTATTATTTAAAATACTTTATTTTTGACAGTTTTTGTAGATGACTTATTAAATTGAATAAAATCAAAAAATGATTTTATAATATGAAGAAAACAGTACGTAGAACAACAACAAGTTTACCTACTTCGTCCTAAGTATAATTAAACCCAAGTAAAATATAAACTCATCTCTAGTCCTGAATAATGTCTCCAATTATTTCACAAGTACATCCTTACGTAATAGCGCAATAATTGTGTTTAAACCGATGTAAATGTACAAGAAGAGCCACAAATTACGCTTCAATAGCGCCCGCCCATCGCACTCAATTAAAACCAAGAAATTACGACGCAATACGAAACAGCCGGAATATATTAAGCAACGCAGTTCGTGAAACAAAAACGTGAACCGTTGTTGTTTTTTGTTTTGTATTTTCCACGTGTTTGGTACGCAACACATTTTATTCAATTCATTTACCTACTTGTAAAGTTCAGTCAACGAATCTCAATATTTATGAGTACTAAACACTTTTCCATTTTAATTATGTTTGTAAGAGTAGAATTGAAATTTAAGCATAAAAAAGCGTTATTTTTTTAAGTAGGTAAAGCTCGCGTCTGTTACCTACCTTGGTTGGGCTGATGAATGCACATTGAGCGCAGTATGAAAATCCGTATCACCTGACAAATGGCTTATACTATATTTGGTGCTTACGTCAATTTGCAACTTATCCATATTTATTATTCGGCCAGGAATTCAGAATAACAAGAATGGCAAGGCTATCTCTCTCTTATCGAAATCAAGGACCACAGGCCGTTAATCATATTAGGTATAATCATAAAGAAAGCTAAACATATAAGCAAAAAGCTAAGGAAAAATATAACATTGTATTTTTTCTTACATAAGAAAAGAAAACACGACTGGAACAATTTGCAAAGGTTTTCATACAAAGGCTCGTTTGTTTGAGATTCTGCCGACATCGCCTACCCTGATTTGGTATCGAGATCTAATTATCTTAGGGAAGTAACGAAACACATATACTTTAATATCGCTACTGCTACTGGGAAAATCGGACAAAATGCTTCTGAAAGCAGTTTTCCAGGAAATTTTCGCTTGCGACATAACTGCTGGAATCAGCGCTTTTAACGTCCAATTAGTAAGCGGTTACGTGAACGAATTGAATTGAAGGTATGTATTGTATGCCTTTAAATGTTATTTTGGATATTTCATCGAATGCTCAATGCACAAAACTGACTAAATCAATAATTATCAGGATTTAGCATTTAGCATCTGATAATGAACTCACAACAAAATATGGACATGGACTATCGAAGCTAAAATAACTTGTATATTATCGCAAACTATAAATTAAAGCACAAATATTTATCTTTAAAACAGCATTTTAGTAATCTATCATTATAATTTTGCGTCAGACCAAAATTTTCCATCTCATAATTACATTTTACAGTTTCTCAAGGTTAATTTTAGGATCCTACCAGACAACAAGTACACGCTCCAGACACGTATCCTAAATATAAATGAAATCTTTGTTAGAGAACAATGGGAGTCTGGGAATGATATCCACTTACCTTAATGGAAGCTCAGGTTTCTATACAGATGTTAAGATTATATCAGACCTTCTTGCGTCACTCGTTATAGATAAGCTGGATGTTTTGTACTCGTCCGCAGATGTGACTTTAAACGTACGTCCGGGATCTGAATGCTTTTGAAATGCGAAAAGGGAATTTACAGATTTTTATTTGTGTCTATCACTATGGAAACGGTTGACATTTAAAATAAGGGTTTGGTAACCATTTAATATCTATATAACCTATACTGATCATACATGGATTTATTAGCATCAATATCCCCTTGATTGTGGAAATGTCTGAAGCATATATTTCAAATTTTTTGAGTCATTTTCGACGGATACCCAAATGTAACAACTTGGTCACATAATAATAAGTATTAGTATACCACACACATATTTGCTCCTCCTACCTTTCATTGAAAGACAAATCTAATAATCAAATTCCTTGCTAGATAATTAAAACATGAACACCACTAAAACACATCACACAAGCCACATTTGATAACACATTGCTATGTAATTTTACGTAGGCGTCACTGTTTATGTATATTCATAAAGGTAATGTTCCAGAACCCGACCCTCTGACTATGTAACAAAAACATACTCGGTTTATTATAAATTAACGAATGGAGTAACTGTTTACGATGTATCTTCGCCCACGCGATTAGAACTTTTTTCTTAGGATGATATTCACTTATCAAGAAGTAACTTTATCATTTTCTGACACATTTTTCATTGTAATCGAAGTTTGGTTTCAGACTCGAGTTGTTTTTAGATTATATTCCCACTTAAGATAATTATAGAAGTCAATCTAATTCAAGGATTTGCTATAGAAGAAAAGGAGTTTTGGTTATTGTATCAAACATACAAATAATCCAAACATTATTTGCGTTTAACGTCAGTTTCCCACACGATATCACTAGCATATTTAAATACCTAATTAACGAAAAGTTATTCAGATATCAATACCTAAAATCCAAAATATCCTGTGGGATAACCACAACCCATAATCATGACCACTAACTCTTCCTTAACAGTTTCATCATCATCAATTAGGAATTATTTTTAGATCCCACAATATAAGTATTCCAATTACCAATTACACTCCTGATCATAAATACACTAATAATATAGCAACTACTTTCGCAACTAAAGTGCCCTTACAGCGGTCGTAACTCGAAATTACCGCGTTACCATGGTAACAGCGGTGTAAGGCGTTCGTGACTGATTTGTGATGTAACTACTACCATCATAGACTAAACATATACATAGACTGCTACTATCGCTAATTTCCCCTTGTGCCTAGCGAGAGCAGTTTTTAGTCTGCATCTAGTCCATTCGTTTACTAATTTAGGTTAATTTCCGCGCAACGAGCAACTTATATACGAAAATATCGATGGTTTTGACATTGGAAGGGTAATATTAGTTTTAAGATAGATAGATTTTTTAAAACGGCAAGCTCCATCTTCTTACATAATTCACGACAAAACTAGTTCACACTTGTGCTTACGGTTCAAACTCTGATAGGCTCACGCTTTAGTTTCTTATGTATACTCTAAGTCTACCATCGTCGAATACAGGGAATTGGAAATTATGTTATAGAGAATTTGTTACAGAGATGAAAAGAAAATATTTTTGTTTCAATCGTATTTTAAATCTCTAAATTCAAACCTGGGCAAGTTCCAATATAACTTTTTAAAGTTATTTGTACTTTCTTAATTATTCTAAGACACTTCTGACAAACGGTGAACGGAAAACATCGTGAAGAAACCTGGATTCCAAAACTGGGATCTGAAATCTAGAACCCGCAGAGAGCAAGCGTGGTGATCAATGCTCTTGCCTTCTCTATATGGAAAGAGGCCTGTGCTCACTGGGACGTTTATAGGCTGGAATTATTATTATAAAACTTCAAATTTTATTTTAACTAAAATAAAGCAGAAATAAAGTAAATAAAACGTAAGCAAATATGAGCTATACGCGTTTATTTTTAGAACTGGTCTTGTATCCGTTACTCAACGTATAAAAGATTTATGAAAACTATTTTCGAAATCTCATACCTATTTATCGATACGTATTAGTCTCTTTTTATTAAGAGATTTCATAAACATACACTTTCACGTTCAATAGGTACTCAAAGTAAAATAAGAAAGCGCCAAAAATAACTTAGCAATGTTAGTTGAATACAATTCGTGAAACATGAGTAATTTCTGAGAATCTTTTTTCATCGAAGGACCTTTCTTCAGTGCCACGAATATCCAATACTGTGGTGTTGAGCACAGTAAATGCTATGCTATATTTTCGTATTTGTTGTATAGCTTTCAAGACTTAAGTAATATTTGGTTAAAGGTTGGTTGATTGCCAGATATTTAAAAGCACTTTCTTGAGCTAAATAAACTTAATAGTGTGTGTGTAATAATATAAAAAATATAACTTATACGCGAAATGTTTTCCGTGCTCTAATACATTTAATTTAATGAGACTGTCAATAATATTATTTATTTATGTTCTTGTTATTGAACTCTTTATATTACTTAGATCAAATTGATCTTAAATCCTTTGGCATATTTACAAACACCCAATCAACTCCACGTACATCTAAATAGTCCAACACCAATACATTTAAACTGATTCAATTATTTTGTGATTTCGACCAGAAGTCGCACACAACTTTATTGAGTCCCATGTTGGGCGCCAATTATATTTAACTTGTCAATAACAGCTCGCCTCTTCTCATGCCAATATTCAACCTCAAATTAACTGTCATACAGTAAATGAATTTTTAATTATTATTAAATGTGGTAACAATAATAAATTAATATGGACAATATGAAATTATTGAAACGTTTTGTTTATTAATAACATCCGTGCGCTGTAAAAGGTTGTGTCCGGTAGCATTTCCGGAGGTCAAGAATTGTTTTAAATATAATGGAACGTTTATAATAATGTTTTACGTTTCATTGCATCAAATTACATTTGTCTCTGACAGACAAAGGAGAGAGCAGGTGCGCCAGCAGTTCAAACGCTAAAACACACAAACTTCTTTCTTCATTAGGTATTCTAAGAAATTACTGGTAAATGGTGACGGAAGACATCGTGTAAAAAATTGAGTCTTAAATGGTCAATTTGCAATAAACAAGCGTGATGAATAATGCTTGTTCCTTCTCTATATATGAGGAGGCCTGTGCACAGCTGCGGGACGTATTTAAGATAGTTAATTTATTTAATATATAAGAAGGAGATAGCGGGCGAGCTTGACTCTTTTTTCATACTATGAACAACAATAGCCCAGGACCGGGAGAATTGGAAGAAGGAAAAGGAGGCCTTTGAACTGCATTGGGACGATTATGACTAAGAACAATAATAATAAATATAGCGCATCTAAATCGATGTGGCATCGACCTAACGATTCGCACGTCTTGATCTGCCTTTTCTCATTACCGTAGGAAACCCGAGCGACGTGACTGCACTGTGCAAATTAACAATAGCCGATGTTTTGTCTCATATATTATAGTATTGTGGGATTATTATAGCTTTGATATTGTTTGTGGAGAAACTGTAACTTTATTAAGCTTTGACCTGAAACGGATTATAGTAATGAAGCGTATTTTTGCTTTTATTTTTAAGTTTTGTGGATTGGATATGAGTGTTGTAGCTATGTGTATTTTACTTTTTAGTTTTTTAGTTCACTTGCACTAATTTATATAAGAAAGTGCAGCAGCAACTGTTATACAATCCCAATCTGGTTAGAGTGGAAGCCAATCCCAACTTAGGAAAAGGTTAGGTAGATGATGATGATGAAGAAGGTACAGCCGCCGGCCAAGTTTTTATTTTCTACCAAGATCTATAATTGTAGATCTGGGTGTGTAGTATTTGACAATTATGTCACGCAGTTTCATAGTAAATAAAAGCTTAAACATAGTAAATCTTTGCAGCCCCATAAACATGATACATTTTCAGTTTGATATTACTACAACGTACTATCTCAAACGTATACTACACAGAAGAAGCATAATTCATCGTTAAGCATACTTTAAAAGTCATTTAAGAACGGTAAATACTTAAAAGTAGTCTGAACTGCAAAACTTTAAAACAACTGAACAGTAAACGAAGAGTTTGTGCAACGTTTCCTCCGCTACGTTCAGATAGTAGAGAGTTCTATTTAAACTGTAGCTTTTATATCAAGGTTGGATAAAGACGATAAAGAAATAAAGAAGATAATAAATTAGTGAATTTAATGTATGTAATATTTATTTATCGTTACGCTTCACAATTAAATCTAATATGCTATACTAAAATTAAATGTTACATAAACAAATAAAACTAACACGCTCGACAACTTTTCACAAGGTCATGCATTCCTCACATAGAAATCCAAAAATCCAAAGAACACAATAAAACGAATAATCTGAAACTTGAACATCTGATCAAGGAATTAAAGTATTCCACCTATCTAATGGCTTAGCGGAGAAATAAAACTAGCCAGCCTTCGAGCGTGGCGCGAAGTTGAAGAAGTAACCCCCCCTCTGACCCCGCTTACCTCACCCCTTCACTCCCCCTCCTTAGACCCGCACGTATTACGTCACTGAAGAACGCAGCTATAGTCGCCTAGATGTGCTCGGTTAAGTGACAGTTTTATAATTGGAGTTAAAGTTTGAGCTCGACGTTAGTTTGATATTAAAAGATGGGAATTTCGGATAACATTTTACGCCATATAAATGAAAGTTGGCGGTTGATTAACTTTATTCAATAGATGATAATAAAGTGTCTCTAGATTTATTGAAGACAAAAAGTATTGCCCTTAACAAGTTCGTACATCTTTGATATTCTGTCACGTGTTACGATGATAATAAATCTATCGATTTTGAAAACATATAGTAACGAACTAAATACGCTTCGGGTCCACTTGTTTCAAACGCATAACTAAAAACACAATTAGTTAAAACATCATAAATCCAAATTCATTACCAAAACAATGAATCTTACGTCGCATGCATTAAGGTCGTTTATTATTCACCAAAAGTTTGCATGAGCAATATATTTAGAGCATTTCGACATTAATCTGAAGGTTGGATTCAATACACAGGTTTCCTGGTCATAACTACTGGTAACATACGTTAATGGTTCCGTGAATATTAAAATAATAAGAGAAATCCAAGGACTTTCGGTAGAAGAATTTGAAATTTTAGTTATGTAAAGAGTTTCTTATAAATATTGAAACTACATCTTTGAATAAAGACATTAAATTTAGAAATAAATTTTAATGTGGCGTTCAGCTGGCAAAGGCATTCGACAATGTTGCCAAATACGATGGTTTACATTATAAGGAACTGGCATAAGTTAAAAAGGTAAGTAATGATGGGAATGATGCTGAGTAAATTAATCTAAAAAATACAGCACCTAATCACAACCGAAAATAACTAGCGATAATGAGAGACTTTTGATGATAGATAAATGTAAAACAATATAAAGGGTGTTAACTAAACACGACAACTTTTATATAATCATATGGCCTGCCTATATGCCTACTCATATAATTAAAATGGGATAGGTATTACAAACCTTCATGTAATGAAAATTCCATGTTCTTTAAAGGAATTTTAATATTCCAATATTTCTGGAGCCGTATTCCGTAAAACCTAAGACTTGATTGTTGAATCATTGCTCCGTCGCTTCGGAAATGAATTCCTCTTAATCTCTACAGTATTATAATAAATACAAAAGGAAAGTTTGGATTGTTAAAGATTGTTGAGATATAATTTGGTTTAGCTACAGATAGAATGTACTTAAATTAGCAACAAGGAGATATAATATTAAGTGTTAGGTTTTTGAACTGTTGACACGATCACGTTTCTTTTTAATGGTATCCAATGGCTGTCTTACTGAACACTTAGGATTATGGTCCAGTTTAGACCCACAAACACATACTTACACTAATTTGAGTAAACGAATTCATTGATTAGTAAAAAATCTTGTTTATAATTTAAGTAAATTTTAGTTCGTTTTCTTAGATAAAGTATTTTTTACCCTTATAATACAACTGGTAGAAAAACCGGCCATCAAATTCACAAATTTTAGTGTTGTTTTCTTAATTTTATACGAATCAACTTTGAAATGACAATAACATAAGTGATATAATAGTTGGAAGGAGCGAAAGAGGGCAGCCAAGATAGTTAAATAACGCAATATAAATTTTCTCACTAATTCATAACGATTGCCTTTACGAAACATAAAAAGCACACTGCAAGCCAAAGCTACAGGAGTCCACATCCAGCAACCCTAACTCCTGGACCGTCACGTCCTTCCAAGGTCACCGATCCTCAGCTCGGAAACGTCACGAGAGATTTGCTAATGTTCGGAACAGGGCCTCGATTCAGCTATTTAAGTGTTGCTCGAATTGACCGAATGACCTGCTTCGTTTGGTCATTTTTACGATAATTCGCATTCTGCTTTTTGTCATTACGATCATTAATTGGTCATAACGATCATTCTCTTCGAGAGTTCAGTGAGATTTTATTGTAAATCTGAATACGAAAATTAGGCACAATAACAAATACACTGACTGACCACTGACATGCATTTAAAATAGCTGAATCTTAGCCCAGACCAACAGAACTATAGGAAACGTATTAGTTAGGGGCGGATAACATAATTACTGTTAACGGTTAAGGATAAGTGAGGGATTATTAATGAGGATAAAACAAACGGGAGATTTCCGTAGTGCTCGACTTTTTGTTCATTTGTTTTTGTAACAGGTAACAACAGGTTGGGTAAAAGTTATGAGATGTGTATTATCCGGAATCGTAATATCAACCGAAATTGTTATCCGGTCAAGGATTCATAATTTTTATTGGAATGTCATGAGAACAAAAAAGGGGCAAGTATAAAATTGCAAATTATTGTTGGTCAGTTTAGGGGAGGAATTTAGCGATATTAATGCTTGAATCCTTTTTTTTTCACTACGATACCAGTTATCTTAAAACTATTTATTATATTAATGAGCAATTTAAGCACATATAAAACAAAAGTGCTTACACCTAGACCATCACATAATACAATAGGTTACAAGTCACCAAACTAACAAGTAATAAATAAAAGTAGGTAATAACACGAGTGTAGCGATTGAGTTAAGGAAAAGGTCACGGGAAAAGGAAAAAGTATACCAATTAATATACGACTTCCTTACCTTTTGTGAAACCAAAAATATGTGGTCTTATTTGTTAACTTTTCGCCTTTATTTTGACTGATGTTGGTAATGTCAAACGTTGAACCCGAAAGATGTGGAATATTATTTCACTATTGCTAGATATGATAATATTATCATGTTTATGTATCAGAATATTATTGAAATACATATTTGGATAGGAGGCGAGAAAGGACGACGTAATCTATTCTCCGCATAACTAAAATAAAATATGTTACAAATTTATATCTTAACTACTTGTTATTTAATAACAATAACCATTTTATTCTACGTAGGTTTAGTTGTCTACTCAAAATCTGGATTATTTCGAGCAGACTCCAAATTGACATTTAATTGAAGTTGACAAATGACTTTTAAATGCCAACCACAAAAATAAAAACCCACACGACCAATTAAAAGGCCATCCAGTAGCTACATAAAATAATCAAAATAAAAGTGTATTTTAAAGGAAATAATTTTAAAACCTCACGAGGTCCGTATTATTCCAGGAACGCATTAATTACATCGTAAGTAATATGACGAAACCTGTGCCCACGACCCACGGTTCGGTATCTACCGAATAAACAATATTACCACAGGAATAATGTGTGAAATCAACCAAAAATGACTAATAAACAAGTGACACTAATAGACTAATTATAAATGTACTGAGATATAAGAAAGCTAGAAGGTAACGTGATGAAATACTGCCACTTTCTGATCAAGACAGTTTTCGAAGTCGCTTTTGACTCTTAGGTCACTTACATATTAGATATAACTTTGAATAATGCTCTGTAGCAAACAAACGTTTTTGAAAGTAGCATCAAAAGATTATTGCTGTTTGTTTTAGTAACGCAGGTGTAGTGATAACTTTGTATAAACCTTCATTTAGACTCTGCTTTTTGTACCAACCTCTTTACTTAGTGGTTTTAGAATCAGAAGTAATAAGAGGCAAACTGCGGCGATTAGGGGCCTTGTACCCAGTCCATTGGCTAGCCTATTTACAGTAAACGCTTATAACCGGCAAGGTTCCAAACAATACACATTATTTACTCACACTTTCAGTCGTGTGTAAATTGTTAAAAATGTAAGTAAACGTAAGAAATGGCGCCGTTAGTGCTAATGACCTAGAACTTTGTATTGGAGTTGTTCGGTTTTAGGTTCATGGAATTTTATCGTCAGGCTTTCCTTCTTGGAGTAAAATTCTCGTATTCATATAAACAGACTATAAGCCATTAAGGTATTGTGTAGAAACTTAATGAATCAAAAACAAGTTGTTAGTTATGAACAACTTCGACCACACCAAGATTTTTCAGTAGAGTGGTAACTGCTTACTCGATTTGTAGCTTATTAAACTTCCAAAGCTAAACAAAAACAATAATAAAGTAGAAGACAGTAAACCACAAGCTATTTGCATCTTAAAAAAATATTTAAACGCAAAGTACATAATTATAATAAACTCATTGCCTAAATACACGGAAAATCTTCCGCTAATAATAAAGTTCTTAAACAAAGGGAAACTTCACAATTTTATACACTTCTTGATCTAATTTTGATTAAAACTTCTTTAACCACAAGATATCCTGTATTTCCTTCAATTTCTCAGCCCGGGGGAAAATACACGATAAAAGATTTTTACTTCCTCAAACAAAACATGTAATAAAAGGAACTCATTAAAAATTATACATCTTAAAGATTATTTTTATATAATTAAAGGATAAGGTTCTCAGCCGATGACATTCATTGTTATAAAAAACAAGACATGAGTAATGTTTTAAAAGATCGAACAAAAAAATTAAAGACCCTCAAATATTTTAGCATAAAAATACATTACAAAAATTTACATAGGCTGTGAAAATCTTCAGGCACATTAAGTGTATCTAAAAAAAAATGCAAGACCTTAACAAAAATTTATCTTACGTGAACATTGACTACCGTAATTAGCAACCAAAAAGAAAGTAAAATTTGAATATAATGGCTGATATATTTCAACGGTAGTTTACCTACCAGCATCCCTTATTAAACTACCCTCCTGGCCTTGAAACGATCCACCTGCGTCCGAGAAACTTAAATGAGACAGCCGACCATTGAAACTAACTTTAGTGTACGGCTATCGGAAATCTATGAGACTAATAGAATTCTAACAAAAGTATTACTCTAGTAAAATAAATTAGTAATTGCTAGTAATTATCAACGTTTATGTTAGATCCCATTGCTGGGCTAATAAATCATCATCTCCAGTTTTAATAAAATAAATGTATAATTTTAAACTGCCTCGTTGGCCTAGTGGTGCTAAGCGCAACTGCCACTTTAGAGGTCTTGGGTTCGATTCCCAAGTCGACCAAGTTGTTACTGGGTTTTTCTATGAAATTCTCAGTAGCAGGTCGGAGTATGGTTCTGTACCCGGTTAGTGGCAATAGGCTCGCCCCCTTTTACAAGGGACATAAAAATACCGGCGAACTTTGGGTGTACATTGGTATACCTCTGCCTAACCCTTCGGGGATACAGGCATGACGGTATGCTATGCTAAGTAATTTTAAATCAGCATATTTATAAAAAAAAAAACATACAATAACAAATTCAAAAAGTCAATTACTTTACATGAATTTTAAACAAGCAGACTTGCTACATAATATTCCAAATAAAAATTATTTTTACTTTTTTCAGTAGTAGGTGGGTGAGCTTTACAACACCTACTTTTTCCTGGAATAAAGAGATAAATATTTACAAACGAGAAACTTGTTACGAATACTACTTAAAAATCCCACTCGTTAGTCTTTCTGAGAAACTCCTTCAGAAATTACTGGAAATTTAAAGCTAATTATTTGTTTACTACTGATACTTATTAATCATACGCCCACAAGCAAACAAAATTATGTTTACAGAGAACAAACTAAAGTTTATATCAATCTTCAAAAATATTTTCAAATAGTTATTATTTTTTGTTACATAAAAGTTTCTTCACCAAAAATACTATACGTATTACGTAGCAAAGGGACTAAGGGGTTTTCTTGATACCCATGGACAATTTACACCAAAATCTGCTTAATTGCGCAAAGGAACCACGTTCTCTAATATCATTGGATAGCCTTTAACAAGAATAAAAAAAAATCTAAGACTAGAAACCACGAAGCACCTGTACTCATTGAAAAGTCAATTTAAGTCCAGGACCGCCTTGCCATCTAAATTGCTAAGTCCTTCAAGGCATTGCGTGTCAGAGAAACCTTTTAAATATACTCGTGCCATGGAAGAAAACCCGACCTTATTATGTATCTGGCGAAAGAAAAGCGACAGCAATTCTCATCAACATTTCTATAATGATTGCTGTTAAATCGCTAACTTGGATTACGTTATTACGATACGTAATACGTATTGTCAAATTTCATGACAATCATTGTGCAATGTTTGCTGTCGCTTTGCTTTTGAAGAATACGCAATACGGCTGCAGGTAAAACATCTCCGGGGAATTTTTATTTCGTTTAAACGCCACCGGTAGCCCTGACAATCTTAGTCGTGACTTTGTTGGGTACGTGTAGAATTCTAAGAGTATAGAGTACATATTTGGGTATTGATCAACTCATTAAATTAGTTTGACAGTGTAAGCAAAGAAACAGAAAAAAGTCGTTTGGTTGTACTATAAAGTAAACGAGCCAGACCCAAAGCTACACAAGACTATCTAGTTTTTATATTTTCTACATTTTGAAAGATTGATGCAATGAAAACATTTCACTTAAAGTATTAATTTAACATCTTCTATTGTTTACATCTTGAGTAATTTGTGTCATATTATATTTCGTTCATCTATTTTTAGTCGGTGTGTGTAAACATTAGTAAGCTTTTATGAGAGCACTCGATCACTCGTGCACACAATCCATTTCAGAAAGGTACATTCATTGTGACAGTGTGACAGGTCCGCCATTCAATCAATCAATATAACCTTTCGGAAAATGTACTGGACACATTTATATCATGTCTATTATGATCGCTCTTAAAAATGAAGAACCTTTAAATTGGACTACATCATGCCTTATGTTATAGAAACCAGAAGAGAGAAACAAATTAGAAAGGTGTAGTACTTCATACCACGGCAGCGGACTAAGTAATCTATTATAGTTAGGTACTTTAGTCCAATATTTTTTTTGGTTCGTGTCACAGCCATAAGTCGCAAAAACAAGCAACTTCTGATGTTAAGATAACAGAACAAAAAAGCCTTTTCTGTCCCACTGCCGGGCAAAGTCCTCTCTGAATTTTAAGGAGTTTACCTGAATTAAGATTTTTTGTATTTACATTATGTTTATTATTTTTCACAAATCTAGATATTTTTTATTCAGAAAAGATAACACTTAACGCATATTATAATTTTATAATAACTACCATGTATCTTTAGTGAATAAACGAACATATTTAAAAGCGTTTTGTTCTATTCATTTTCTTAGGCAAGCTGGCGCTAACCCCTCCCCCTTCTCTCGCTCCCCCCCTTTTCCCCTCTTCTCCGGTACGATGGCACCTACCGACGTTACTAGGTATTTTATGAGACTCTTATCCATCCACATAAGAAGTGGCGTAAATCTTTTCAACTAGCTTTTAGCCTTCAACGGAAGTTTTATGAAAATGGATGGAGTTTTTTTTTAGATTTTCTTATGAAGTAGTTGGATATGAGTTTTAGTAGTGAATATAGCATTATTTATGATCAGAAACTTACAGTTATTTAGAGAATATCTAATGCGCTTCTTATAATATCATGACTACAGGATCCTAAATAGAGTCGTTCCGAATATACACTGATTAATTTTCAGAATTGCTAAATGAGAATAAATTAAATGCCTTTCATTAAGGCTTTCTAATCTAGCGATTAAATTGATGTACCCGATTGACAAATTCGACAGCGTATTAAAAAAATATACCCCATATGAAGAACAGCACGAAATGTACTGAAAAAGGCAGCATGTTACTGAAAAAGGCATATAACAGTATCTGGAAGCCCCCGTATGTAAATGGGTCCATTAAACATAAGTTTACGACTCGCCCGCTCTTAGTGAGTCTGGCAGGTACGGCGCATGCCCTTTAGTGGCCCGTGATGTACAAGCGACACACCCTGGCTTTAGGTCACAAGTTTGGAGAACGGTTTATTGTTTAAAGATAATTTAGATTATATGAGTGGTGGTATTTTATAAAGTAATTATTTTGCGGTGCAACTTCGATGAAAGCACGTTCTCAAGCACTGACAAAAGGTTACAACAATACGTAGATGATGTCCCGCGAAGAAGGAATACAAAAATAAAGGGCTGAAAGTGTATTTTTTTTTCCTTATTTGTTCACGTACGAGTATCATAAATCGCAATTATTGGGGGTAAACAAGGAGCATTGTTTCATTTCCTTCACGCTTAAGTCGACTCACAAACACCTTAAAGTAAACCAGTTTTATTTCCACCACTTCACGCCATGAAACCACTTCCTGAACTATGAGAAAATATATTGACCGACTGGCCAAACACAGCGGCTCCTAGCAACTTACATAAGGAGGTCAAGCTCCTCAGAAAAGGCTTGTATCGACCAAACAAGAACGGGCCACATCCTAGTTGAAACCACCCCTTTAGCTCAAACGAAATTCTGAACAATTCAAGAAAATTTAAAGTTTTCCAGAGATTTCAATGATTCCGAAAAGTTTTCCTTACAACTTTAAATTTTTGAATCTTTTGGGGTTTAAACTTGGTTAAATTCTATAAGTCTAGTTAGGAAGTATTCAGCAATGAAATTCGTCGAGGAATGAAATTAAATATTAGGCTAACATTTAGGACGCGGCATTGATATTTTAGGTAAATCCCTGACACTGAGTCTAGAATACTTCAAGCTGGAAATAGCTAGATCTAGTGAAACTATTTCTAGATTTACTCCCACATAGATTCGTGTAAGCTTCGCCATATGGCCTACGTGTGTTTTGCTCTTATTAGTAACAATCCTTTGTTTTCAGTCTGCATTCGACAGATCAACTGATAGACGTTTTATTTCACACGTAAAGCCTCTACCGGCATTATGAGCACGTACTTGCTATTTATTAAATGACCGAGATTAGTCATACCTACTGCTGCAGTATTTTTTTAAGGCTGCGTATACTAAAATCCGGAGAGAAAAACAAATTGGTGAATGTTTTCATAATTATCTACCGTAATTTACATACAAACTAATGTAATATAACATGCATTATCTCCAACATTCATAAAACTACTAGAACATAAAGTTTATTAAAGGTCCTCAAAAAGGTTAAAACTAATTATAATACAGAATTTAACAATTTGTTTTACGAAATTAAAAAGTCTGACGTCTGTTGGGAACTTTACGTGAATTATTTTGAGCACCACGTTGGGCGCCAAAATTAGGGTACGTAAATAAGACAAAAAGGGTTGTAATATGCTACCCTTTTTTATACGTTTTGAAGTCGTTTATCTTTTGTTGCGCAACTGATTTTACTGGCAACCTTTTCCTTTTTAATCAAATCTAGAGTTTTATAGTTGCAAATAACGGCGATCCAAAAAAAGATTTTATTAGATAAACGTTCAACAATTTGAGTTATTTGGTATCTTTTATCTGAATTTTAATCTAGATAAAAGGCCTCAGGCGTTTAGGAGCTCGAAGGTAAATAGAGGATTAAATTATTACAATTACACAAATTGACTCATTTTGCGGTTTTATAAATAAGAGTAACTAAATAAAGTGATATAGCAATCGGTCAACCCCCAGAGCGCCAGACATACCTCAATCAATCTATTTATCTTCAATGAAAACTTTCCATTAGCATGTTACGAGAACTATCAGGCATTATTGCCAATTGCTAACATCGCTAACACATTCGTCATTTTGTAATGGCGTTCCTAATAAAACTAATGTGCCATTAGAATCTAGCCATTTATTCCATTAAGCTAATTTATTTACGTACGTGGGTACGTTTGATCATCGTTTTCAGGGTAAAATCTAGATTAGATAATTGGGGTTTTGGCTCTAGAGAGCTTCCTAATTTTATAATAAGAATTAATTTCTGAACTTTCATACATAAATAATAGGAAATGAGTGCCTAAAAAAAATAATATAAATTTTGTAAACATACCTAATGTGACCAAATTTATATATATATTTTTTCATCTACTACTCTTTTTTAATGTCATAACATCAGTCTCTATTCTTCCTAGCACAATACGCCAGATATGCCTTACAAAATTCTCATAATTTCTCCAAAATTCGACACAACTATTATCCCATTAAACCACTTGAAGACAACAAGCATTACCGCTATTCTAATAAATCAGCAACATAAAACCTTTGTGAACACCAATAATAATTGGTGAGAGAAATTCGGATATTGATTAGCTATAAGACGCCTGATACATTGACAAGGAACGGTAGCAATCTAATTTCAAGACAACGATCTAAAAAGGGTAATTCACGAGTTTCTTTTTAAAATTCTTCTGTAGACGAATAAAAAGGCGTACATAAAAGTAACGACGGTTAGTTACGTCAGGTATTCGTTTTGGGCCAGATATTTTTGCGAGAAATTTTGTATTGACTTCCTACTTTCCTGGATCACTGCCTATCCAGGCAGGATTATATACAAGGCCCTCTGGAAATTAAACAAAGTTATACGTGGAATCAGAACAGTAGGACCCCACGATCCCTGATAAACACTAGCTGAGCCAATAAAACGAAACCGTCAAAAATAAAAATCAAACATTAGTATATACTAATGTTTGATTGTATAGTAACATGTTTATTTAGTATAAATGCAACTTGTACTTGGCTACCGTCTAGGTGTTATCTACTGAAGCTCATTTAGCAACATCCGCGCATAACGGATGCTGCCAAAACACCCTTCTCAAAGAGATCCCGGCCTATTTCAATTTATTCACGCTTATTCCACAAACACCCGTAAGCGTTACATAAAACAAACTCTTTATTTATATGGCCTCAGAAATAATAGGGTCTGCAAAAACACGGGACGCGTGTGCTCAATACCCATCTTATTTCATTTTTATTTGTAGCCCGTTTTTTGTTTGAAGGTCATGTTTTGTCGAAGAAAAGAATTGGAGGTTAAAATATAACTTTAAAGGTCAATTGCTAACAGCCTTAAGCGTGAATCTCCAGCCGGTTTCTATTTGCAGATCAAAATCAATATCATGATATCTTCCACACTCGTTCAGACTTAATTCCGATCATACGAAATAAAAAATACAATAATGTCAACCTTATCTGATTGAGACAAGACAAAATGTGCACAAAAAATAAGTGAAATAGAACGGTTCTGTATATTGGGAACCCGATGAACAATGTGGCTAGGTTGATTCAAAACGTCCACATTCAAAAATACATCACTAGGACAAAGTGCTACTTAGATTAAACAGAACATAACCTGTAAGCACCAAAGTAATTTAAAATTAAGTTAATGGAGTATGTTCACGTACGGTCTATTATTTTCGTTCATAAGCAAAAAGTCTCGGTTACATTAACTAAATCTTAACGCGATTTTGTTTAATCAGCTTGAACTTTCAAGAATTCTTTGAAACAAACCTTTCTTAAATTTCAATTATCTCATCTCAATGCGTCATAGTATAATGAGACTGGGAGACTTAAGCCTTGCTATTATCCCATCCATTAACTGTACCTGGCTAAGGTGCCTGATTTATACCTTACTTAAGTATAGCTTAACCTTTAAACACGCCTTCTCTAAGCCGAAATGGTATACATCCGTTGCGTAATGGAAAACTCCATTTTACGCTTCAAAAATAGAAAACAAGACAGAAAGATTTGTATCAAAAAAGTAATTACAAAAAGCGATACCTGTTGAATCTTTTGGGATGTTATAAAATTGCTAAAGTTTAAAAATACGAATAATTGAAAACAAATCCCTTACTTTGAGTTGGCTATTCTTTGTTCGCGTTTAATTTGAAAAAGATGTCCTCATTTCTCGAATGTTTTATCACGAAAGCGACCGGTGACTTGACTGCACTGTTTGAATTGAAGGCAGCTTTAATCTCAATTTCCCATTCCATTTTAATATAACTACTTAAATAAATAGACTATGAAATGAGAAGCAGTTTCTTACTAAGGCACTATTATATTTCAGAAACCGTCTTGTAAAGGAGAAGGTTCTCCATTTCGACGGCATGGATTTTTGTGTTCATTTTTACGCGCTATATGACAGTTGAGGACCAAGGGACTTGCCTCAAAGTTGGCACCATGGAAATGTCATTGTAGCCGATCCTTTTCACATGTAATCAATTATTTCACAAACCGTTCAAAATTCCAAACTGCCTAAAACACGTTCATCTTCACATGTGCAATATTCTGTCTATTGTATACATTCTGAGATATCAAACAGTTATTACAGCGGTTTAATTGACTCTCGGGTCGGGTGATTGCTTTAACCTCACACATATAGGACAGTGGCTTGATTCTCCAATTTCGTATCTCCAGTCTTTATCTACCAATTCAATTTTCCAATTGTAAGGTCGTTTCCATCTAAGATTTATGTGTTCAGTATCCTGAATTACTTTGAGTCCTTCGGTTTGTTCTTCAAATTAGTAAATGATACCAGGTTTTAGAAGATCATTTCATATGAGATATTTTAGTAACTTGTAAATTGAAATTCATACATATTAAAATTATACATTATTATATAACAGTTTCGTCAGTGCCTTTGTGTTTAATAAATAGATAGATAGAATAAATATTTAATATGAAAACCAGTATTTCACTGTTACGATTTATTTTACAATTGATAACAGTCTCTTTTGCATGTAACTAAATAAAATTTTCAGAAACTTTAATTCAGTAAAAACCAAACTTTTCCTTTCTTATACAGATCCAAAAGTTCCATGGCATGAAAACTGACATGCAAAATGAATGTATAGTTTTGGGAGTATACAAAATTATTTAATTTGCGGATGGCAACGCAAGTACCTAAATAATCCAGTACCATATAGTGCTTCCTTCTGTCTTTCAAAAGATCCTTATTGTAGATAACTTTAATTACCGTAATGTTTGGCTTCATTTACTTTTCCCCAACAAAATGGCTTGTTCGTACCGACGTCGGTAATTTCGCTCCTCTTTTGTTTTAAATCAACATTAACTGCGAATGCTTTTGGGATTGGGTAATTACGTCTGTAATTGTGACCGATGTGGTTTCGACTGGAAGTGAAAACAGAATTTATGTGCGCATAGAAAAATAAGGAACATGTTTATTTGTATTTGTTTTTCATTTAGCTAATTTTGTAAGTTCTGGCCTTAATTGCCGTTAAAGTCTAAGTTAGGAAAATGTCAAACGCTTATTAAGACAATTTAATTACTCTTAATTACCTAATTTCTCCTGCCTAGCCTTTTCCCGAACTATTTTGGGGTCGGCTTCCACTCTTACCGGATTCAGCTGAATATTGTATTTTACATGGACGAACAACCCATCAGATTTCCACAGCCCATTTGACTGTAATGCAATATCCCATAGCAACATTTCGAGTACCTGACATACAAGACTAAGCGTTAACATAATATTTCATATTGGCATGAAAGTCATTACTAAATATAACTTAAAATAAACATTGCATGTTATATTCACTTTCGATAGCCTAAAATAGAATGTACGAATATAATCCATTCTCTTTCGAGTTTACTCATTACGTATTCATGTAGTTGCAATAAAATCGAGATCTTACGCCGAAGATTATCGAAGTATTGACCTCCTAAATCCTTAGACTTGATTATTCATGATTCCCGAATATTATTATACCTATATCTGTGTATTTTCATTTAATTTACACAATTTTCTGCGTCTACCTGGTTGTATATTATTGATCTAGTGAATATTATGCAAAAAAAAACGAAACAATTTGCTAAAACGTCGTATTCTTATTTTTGTTATTGTTTATGTATCAAACTTACGATATATTTAGATACTCTTATTCAAGGGCCTATGAGCTATACTAAGCAGTAAGACATCGAGTTACTTATTATTGACATAAGTAAATCCACTTTCAGAATTCTGCGACGATGCCTACTGAAACCGATAATTAAGAATCGATAATAGGATAATAACGAAAACGTAAACGACGCTCAGTACTTAGTTCAAAATGGAAAATGGACACGTAAAATTGACCAAAAACCCTCACGAAAGAGTCTACAATCACTAAGCCAGACTTAAGTTATTTAGGACAAAACGGAATCTCATTACTAACATTTAAAACCTAGCTTAGCATTTAAGCCATATTTCCCTTACTTACGCACGTTTAAATTTAAATACACTATTCGGAAAATCTCATTTGAGGCAAGCTGTGTCTACTAAGTCCTTCATTTGTTGGATTTGTAGACGTTTAAATTCAAAACTAGGTCATTTGAAATACGTATTCAATTTACCTAGGATTGTTTCCAAAACTACAATCGCTTTGTTACAGTTTCCATTCTAAAACTTTACAAAATTACGTTCTCTTGACTGAATTTCGATCAAGAAAGCTAGGTACAAACAACCTACATAAGTGCACACTATATACCCAACTTCAAAAAGAAAAATAAAAGTATTTTACAGGCTGAAAATTATAAGCGACTACCACAGAAAAACAAATGAATTTACATACCCATTGTAACCATGGAGCCAGAAAAGTTCCACGCAAGAAATACTTTTGCCATAACCTTACTTGTTTATAGCCGAATGCGTTTTCTCAATCTTTCAAGATCTAAATTCAATAATAACATTATATAAAACATAAACACAATGCACGAGAACCTCCAACTTTTGCAGACAAGGGAAAAGACATTGAACTGAAACAGTCCACCACTCTTCATTAGTACCAACGAATTACAAAATTGAACTTTATGTTCTTGACATAAAGATGATATCGATATCAAATGATAAGGAATACTGTGAGGTAGATTGTACTTTGTCGAAACGAATTCTCGAGTGGCAAAACTTTGTTGGTTCGTTCGTAGATTTGTTAAAATCAATTAAAACAGTTTGACGTGCGACGCAGAAGGAATCCAAAATGGCTTCCAAAATGTATTAGTTAGTAACGAATTCAGTAGTAATCTTAGATCACTTGGTAATTTACAGTTTGGTTGTGGTGACGGGAAAGTTGGGAATTCAATTATGTATTGAACTTTGAACTTGGAATTAAATAAGTTTAGTTTCCGGTGATATGCTTTTTATAAACGTTATTTGATAATACTTGAAGAACTGTTTGGTTTCTTAGCCAACAGATTCTTCAACTAATTTTGTACTTGTACTTACAAATTAGTTGAAAAATCAGTTTTTACCTTGTTTTAGTAGTACAAGGAAAAAAATACAGACAAAATCATCTTCACATCTTCTTGCCCGTAACAAGTATTATGGTATTTTAGTTTTAAATCCTAACTAACTTTGCGGCAAGCGATGTTCCGAAATACGCTACCTAGGTGCTGTAAATTACAATTGTGATGATAAAACAACTTTCAGTTCTTTCTACTATTCAAGCAAATAGATTATTTGGATTTTTAAAATACCTACGCTTACAAATACGTTTGACTACTGCTTATTAAATTATTTATTTTTTGGTTAATTTTGTTTCACTACAATGTATTGGTATTGTTTTAGGTACTTAATTCTCATGGTTACAAATACGATAATAAACGTCAATATTATTAGGATAAATCACTTCACAAGTAAATCCATACAAAGAGACACTAAAAGCTTTGATACAATAGAAAACCAATTACATAAATTGGGCCTTTATAAATCAATATAAAGTAAGTAGGGGCAGGTATAGGGTGAATCAATATATCTACAATCTACATGAATAATACATTTAAGAAATTTGTAGTCGACGAACTACTTATAGTAGTAGCTAGACGTATAACAGTATAGTAAATGACAAAGATTATAAAATTAATGAAGATATGACATATAATTTATAAAAACTTAGTACTTTATATCTTTTATGTTGTTAGTATTTTAAATGAAGTTTTAAGTGACGAAATGCATTCAAAATTACACTTGCAGACGAATAACAAATATTACTAATTTCGAGACGACACAGAATGCTAACGGCATTTAATCAGAACTCGCATATAATTTTAAACGAATAAATTATGCATTTAAAAACAGACGAATTAAGACACTCCATTACCTAACTCATCTGTGTAACAAAAAGCACAGCTAAAAGGTACATGTCTATTCTGTTTCATTATTGAATATTCACATAATTTACTTTGACTATAATAACCAGTTTCAAGGGAAACTGAACAGCTGTTGTTAAGTACAGAAAATGATTTTTAATACTTACCTACATTAACATATTATACATAGGTTTCTTCAATATTATGTAATATCAAGCAAGTCTGCTACTATTGACTGGCCTGTTAGTCTAGTGGGAAGTGACCCTGACTGCTAAACCAGAAATCCAATTCCAGGGGTTAAATTCTCACCCAGGACGAATCTTTGCATGATGACCTATCTTTGCCTAGGTATAATTTATGTATGTATTTGGAAGAGTAAGCATGTTTTTCAGTTATGTTGCCATTAAGGTCTGCCTAGTTTTGGATGATCCTGATTCAGGTGGCCGTGTGTGAGTTGCCCCAAGATATATTTTTTTAATAAAATATGCGGACAACATCTCGTACATTGCTCTGAACCCAAAGTAAGTAGCTGAAGCCCTTGTGTTATGGATTTCAGAAACAACGAAGGTACCACAAACACCCATACCCGGGACAATGTAGAAAAGAGGGTTTCTACATTGACCCGTCCGGGGATCGGACCCGGGACCTCAGAGCTAGCGACACCTTGAAACCGGTGCGTACGCCACTCGACCACGGAGGTCGTCAATATTATTATTATATGTTTGTGTAGTAAACATTACTAGCTGAAAATATACAAACTCTCAAGTAAAGCATATCTCATTCGTTCTCAGAACATGCTCTTGAAAACAATTAATCATTCACAAACAAAACGGAGTCAGCGTTTCAGTAAATCTCTGTTTACTCAGACCCGAGTTTAATCCATTTCTCGCTGCAGTTTGCAACTGAACGAGTTTACTTAATGAACTAATTTTAGAACTTACTATGTGTTGTCTAAAATAATTAAGACCGTTTGTTATGTTACTGTGAACTAGGTTCTCATAGTGCAGTAGCGAACAAGACCTCTACTTTATTTCTTGATGGTCCAATGTTTTGTTATTTAAAATACAATTAAATTTAGTTATGAAGGGCCTGTTGGTCTAGCGATTAGTCACCCTGACTCATGACTGCTATATTGGAGGTCGTGGGTTCGGTTCCCACTCAGGACAAATGTTTGTGTGATAATCACGATCTTAAGTCTGTGTCTGGGTGTAATTTATCTATAATATTTATGTATTTATAAATGTATAAGTATGTTTATCAGTTGTCCGGTAACCATAACACAAGCTCTGCTTAGCTTGGGATCAGATAACCGTGTGTGAGATGTCCCGGAATATTATTTTATACTAGCTATGCCCCGCGGTTTCACCCGCGTGAATGACAATACATACACTATCTTAATAAATTATAGCGTATGTGTTATTCCGATGTATCAGCTACATTATTGTTAAGTTTCATTAAAATCAATTCAGTAGTTTTTGCGTGAAAGAGGAACAACTCTAGGGAAGACAATGAGATAAGTATTTTACAGGTAAAGATTTCTGGCAAGTCAGTAACACATAAACTAAAAATTATATTCAGTGCAGTGAGTCATATAAAAATTAAAAAAAACATTTAACCTATCTTAATACCATATCATGGCCTATCAAACTAAGTAGCAATTCGCATCAATATCTGCGCACGCCTTGATATTGACCATCAAAATCAACGTCTAATTGATTCGACCTATCGGAGCGAATTGACCTGAGTTTTGCGTATCGTCTCGTATGACAAGTACAGTCTATCTCACAGTAAGAGTACCTCTTTGTTTTTAAGAACGCCTTTTTATTAAAGCAGTTAGATTGATATTTCTTATTTCTTTGTTAAGGATGCTGTGCGGTCGACAGTAACTGTACTGTCGACCGCACAGCATTTACTACACCTTTAATTGTTATCTCATCACAATATCCAACCACTGGGTTGGATATTGTGATGAGATAACAATTAAAGTTTTATTCTCTTTTTTTCTAGGACAACATTATAGCATCAAGTTCATACACAATTAAGTTCATGGATACATAATTATCATTTGTTTGTAGGATATTGACGATGTTTTAGCGCCTAAAAGCTTTGTTAATACAAAATCTGTTGATACGAACATAATTATTTTTAAATCCGTATAAGGCCTAATGACATTGAGTCTCCCATGTTCACCAATTTGAACATACGTTTAATGTTAACTCCACGCATCGCTTAATTTTGGACAGACAACACACACTTATCAAATCCCAAAAGAAGAACTTACTTAAAAAAACGGGTTTGCCTGACATTATACCACAAGATCCTAACATACAACAGAGTAAAAAAAAATATGAACCAGAAAAATGCGAACACCCAACAAAAAGCCCTCGGACGTAAAGCTACCCTCACAGTTTATTAAAACTTTCAAAAGCCTCTTATTGAAATCGGCTTAAAAAGTGGAAACCCGCAGACGTACGCCGTAAAAAACGTAGTGAAGACACCCTGAAACAAACAATGTAAAAGCTACCTTATGTTATAGTGTCAAAGTTTATTTTCATGTGTGGTTTTATTGGGGACAATTGTAGTTTTCTGGGGACAGGTTTTCTAATTCTGCTAAAAGGACGTTTTGTTGTGGATAAAGTGCAATTGGATGTCCCATTGAAGGTTGAATTGACGAGCTTTCACACATGGATATTCCAACTTCGCTGTTTTGCCAATCAATTAATATAAATAATAACAAGTCTGTTGTAGAAGTATGTTAAATTTGCATCAAAACCAATTAAGCCTTGTTTTATCTTTTTACCAAAGTACTTCGTGCCCCGTAATCAATCATCTCAGCACATACCGGTCCATTGCTGGACATATAGGCCTCTCCCAAGTTGTTTGTCCTATAGTATAACCTTTATATAAAATAAACTAGTTTTTGATTATACATTCTGCAGCGGTCAAGGTCACCGTTTCAAAGTCAAAAAGGTTTTGTTATCCGTGTAAGAATTACGGACCAATAGTTGAGAACCTACCGAACAAGTTTGGATTTAAACAAAAGTTAAAACAATTTGATCTGGGTTCTGAGTGTAACTTCCACGACTCTGCAAGCAATAACAAACAAAGTAATTATGTCCACAAGATAGTTCATGCACTTTAACGACGTATTACATAGGTACCTACGAACGTGTTGTTAAAAATAATGAAAAAACAAAAGAAAGTCAATTATATGAAGTAAAGACGGTACGGTACTTCTAAAAAGCTCTTTCTCTAGCATACTGACTTGTGTTATAAAATCAAACCTACAGAACCCAAGCTCCACAAAAATGTACAACGTCTCCCTTAACATATAAAAAAACATAAAATTATATTCAACATCATTTAAATGTTTTATGCAACAAATAAAGCAACAGACTGCAAGTAACAGATAGAATTGATCCAACAAAAACCATTGTTCATTCGAATGTTCCGCATTTTATGAACAAACGATTTTAGTGGAACAGTGACAGGTGAGACAACGCTATACAAATCAATTTACGCGAATATAATTTAATAATAGTCGGTTTGTGGCGAGTGACAACCGCAGGGCTCGTGTGGGGAGCGCTTTAAATGTTCTGCCACTGAACAGGTAAATAAGAACAACCAGGTTTATGTATTTTGTGTATTACGTAGGAGAGTGCATAATACTTGTGTGTTAAATTGCTTACTTAAAATACTACATTATTATATCGTTGCTTACTGTTTTAAGTTTGAAATTAACATTATGTAATGCTGTTGGTATACCTTAATTCTTTCTACAACCAAACAGTAGCATTTGGTGGACTTGTAAAGATAAGTGTTGCTGATACGAAAAAATAACTTCAAAGAAACTGCAAAACATTAGCCTTACTTTTCTTGCGAAGAACGACAACAATGATTTTTAATATGACATTTCCTATGTGCTTAATTGTAAATGGAAAATTAAGTGCAAATAGAAAAAAAATACTTGTCTTTCTGCTCTTCTTATTTTGAGTGACACTTGTGTTAATGAGTAGGGTCGCCCTATATCGTATTGTTTTAAAACATGCAGATATTTCGCTAAGTTTATTTTTATTATTTAAATTTTGCATAAAATTTTGGTACAGCCCTTCGTTTATCATTGAAGAAAAATATCGTGAGGAAACCTGGATCCCAAAAACTTGAAAAGCTGAAATCTTCAATCCGCAATGCACAAGAGTAATGATCAATGGTCGTTCCTTATATGGAAAGGGGCCTGAGCCTAGCAAGATCTCTGCCGTCAACTGCTGTCAGACGTTTATAGGCTGGCATTAAATTACATGAATTTTAAAATGATTAAATATCTTAATGACAAAAACCCTACACTAGTAGACGATTATACAGAGTTGTCAGCCCTAAGCACAGTACATGACCAATGTCAGCTTTTAATAACATTAGTTGCCGTACCCACGTTTTGTTTGCTGCAGTAGACCGCGTTTTTAGGATGCGTGACGTCACTAGAGGCGTGTAAGCGATGATACAATGATAGTGCTAAAATAGTTAATAGTTATTTTCTACTTAGTAAGTCTGTTTACTTTACGAGAATAGTATACAATATGTATAGGAATGACACTTTGGAACCGAGCAACTAGAATCAGTAGTTTTTAACGTAACGTTTCTTGAGCGCCTTTTTTTGGTTTGTAAGAATTAAAAATATTTTGATCTTGATTTTTGATTTTGTAGGAACTACAGATCACCCTTAATTATATTTCACTCTTGCTTAAAAGATACTTATTTATTTATTTGATTTACTCCAATGATATTATAATAAACAGATATGTTGTTAGCGCGCAATCGTGAAGACTCGAAAACGTCCTAATGGAGACGTATTGCCTTAGTCTGCGTCACGCATCTCGACGAGTGACACACTCGAACGAAATTTACATAAAAGCTTTTAAATGTCATTGTGTGTATCCAGAAACTGTATCATTTATGATAACGAAGTAAATAAAATACAAGGAATCTCATACCACATGTAAATACGCAATATACTTCGATTTAATAATATTTTTTATTTATTTTCCTAATATTCTGATAATTGGAGGTTAGAAAAAAGAAAGAGACGGTAAATACATTTTTTGTCGTGAGGACGACAAGGACGGGTGATCGCACACATATAGAATAAAAGTACAGATGCGACTATTAGGCATTAAAGTCGTCATTACCCCAGAGTTCTGTTTTCCTTTTTTCTAATGTTGGATTATTTAATCATTTGTTTTTTTTTAATAGTCGATATACTTAATTATAAATTAAACATGTCATGTGTGGGTAAAGAAAATATGAATAGCTTACCCTTATTACCTTAATATATCGCAGAAAATGTTAAAATAAAACTATTTCTATTTCCACTTTGTCGCTTTAACATCGTGATTTATTTCTCACCTACCTACCTTTAGTAGTGTTGCTTAGTTGTTATAGGCACAAACCGTGGATACAAATTTAGTAGACGCGGTTTGTACCTTCTGTCTCGTTAAATTTGTTAGTCTATGACGTTTGTTTTGATTGAAGCGTAATTGACAACACTAATTGTCTCTTTTTTTCTTATGGGTTTTATCGCGCTATCTCTTTTGTATCATTTTGACATGTGAGCTGCCGCTGCTGCGCGGAACACTTTTTTCGGTTGTTTTGTATGGGTGTAACATATCTGTTTATTATAATATCATTGATTTACTCAAAAATATGACTACAGCAAGCAGTTATTATTAACTTCACTAATAACTTCAGATATTAGTTGCTATATCAGTAACCTATATTTAACTATGCGAGAATCAAGATTATAATTTGCTGCTGTATTTTCCTCATTAACAAATAGTGTTCTGTTACAAAAAATATATCAGATTGTGGCTACGCTGACCTATATTAACGGTTAAGGAAAATTATAATATTAAATAGATATTTACTATATAGATACTTTTAGTTTTTTTTTATCAATTCAATAACACCGTAACATATGGCAGTATTATGTCGTTCTAGGTTGGCATATACTAACTCGTAAATACAGATTTCTGTCGTGGTACAAATTGTTAAACATCCACATGATAAGTTTCGACACCTCAGGTAGGTCAAATCCATTTTAAGGTCCTGCAAAACAAACAAAACATAATAATATAAATAAATAAAATACCTATCGCTTTGTTTGTTTTGCAGGCCCTTACCTATTCATAATGGGCTTTTGGTAACAGATCACAAAACATAACGCTCACTACCTTCCCTATTTGTCTTTACATTAAAGAAAGTAATAATAAAAGAAATAAAATAATTAATAATCCCATGTCTATTTCCTACAAGAACACACTAACGTCTGGGAACCAGCTAGCTCAGACTAGACGTGGGAAAATACAAAGGGCACCGTACCCAGGCAGGTACTAGTATACATTACTACACGCTTGAAAGGCTGACAAGCTATTGCATATATTTGCAATAGAAGCAGAAATAGAAGCATTTTTTGGTAGCATTATTCTCTCAGTGTTATACTACCAAATTGAAAAGGTAGTGTCGATGCAAGTTTTTAACCGACGAAAACAGAGGAGGTTCTCAATTCGACGCGTATATATTTTTTTTTTTTATGTATGATCACGCATATCTTTTTATTGAGTAGTCCGATTTTGATAATTCTTTTTTTATTGGAAAGGGTATATTCCAAAGTTGGTCCCATATAAATTTGAAAAAAGAATTCCTACCCTAAGGGTGGAAAAACAGGGGTTAATTGATTGTTCACGCACTGATCGTAATGTATTACCACGCGTAACTTTTTACAGAGTAGTTCTATTTTGATAATTCTTTTTTTATTGAGTAGGCTATACCTAGAAATTGGTCCCATATAAATTTGGAAAAAATATTCCAATCTTAAGGGTAGAAAAACAGGGATATATTGATTGTTCACTAACTGATTTTAATATATGACCACGCGTAACTTATTACAGAACAGTCTGATTTTGATAAATCTTTTTTTATTAGATAGGGGGTTATACCTTGAAGCTGGTTCCATATAATTTTACTCTAAGGTTGTGAAAATAGGGGTGATATATTGTTCACTCACAGATTTGAATACGAAAATAAGGTAGTTAGCTATTTTAAAAATAATAAATAATTCAGCATGTAGCAATTAGTATATAATAGCCACAAAAAAGTATAAAATAAAAACTTTTTAACAAAAAAATTAAACCACCGCGCATTATTAGTATATTATATAGCGTTTTTGATTTGGTTGTTTCTTTATTTTTAAGGTAATTTTGTGATCTTTGTTAATTGATAGTTTGGCGCCGACTCGAAATTCCTTAGGTATACTCACATTCGTTTAAGAACTTAGTTATTAAGATTAAATAAAAAAAGGTTTCTTATTTTTTGCTTTTCAGTGTTTTCGGCGGTTTAAGTTTTTTGTTAAAAAGTTTTTCGGTAGAACGGATTCCACTTTAAAAAAATCCGATTCACCGCCATTTAGTTATAAAGTAATCTGCCTTCCTTTTGAATGTTACTATTTATTTTAAATTTATCTGACAGTGTTTTGTTTTATCTTCTTTTCATCAGACATGAGACTTGTTCAATTTCGCCTGCAAGGCTTGTGTAGCAGACCCAGGGGACTTAGGATGCGCAGGCTTAGAGTAAGCTAGCGGGAATTTACATGAACGTTAATAATTAGAAATTATTATACCTATGCATTTAGTTAGCTTGCAATAACATTTTTCAGTTTTGCATTAAAACACTTCCGCATACTTTTAATCTAGAAGCAAAATTTGTGACCCATTTTTGTACACAGGAATTTCCCGCAAACAGCTACAAGGTAAAACAGGGGAAAAATAACGAAATAAAGGTTAACAGTATTAAACTCAGCAAACAACAAGGTCACTTAGATAGCTAATCAAACAAACACTGATTGCAATACTTATAGAGATAAACGCTTCTTACCCATCCCAAGTTCAAGACTTGCCAATACGATGTAATAAATAGTTTTACGATAGATTACACGAAGATAAGATATGTAAAGTAATGCTGAACAAAGATTATGAAATGTATGAAACAATACGATTGCTATCACTTGTTAAATGAACGTTGAACTCCTTCCGTGATTTCAGATTGAGTTGAATACTTGCGGTGCATGGACAGCGGAAAGCACGTCGTGCTGCGGGTTTCATCCATAAATGCTTTTTCCAAGTCTGGGTGTCATTTGCCTATGTAAATTGAATGTTTGTGAAACACTCCGCAATGCTGGGCTAACCCTATCAGTGTTGTTATGGATATCCATATCCGTAACCGAAACTATCGGAATTCCGAAATAAAAAAATATCCGTAACCGTAACCGAATCCGAAATAAAAGTTTTGGATATTTTCGGATAGAGTGGAGTCTAACTAAATACTACACTCGTACGAATTAACTGTGCACTCCGCTGGAATGCGTTACGTCGCCCGCTATCTAATGACGTCACAGCGCGAGGTGCACAGCAGTGTTGTTTTGGATATCCATATCCATAACCGAAACTTTCGGGTAGTCCGAAATATTTTAATATCCATAACCGATACCGATATTATATTTTACCAATATCCATATCCATATCCGGATCCGAAATGATATCTCTATAACATCCCTGGTCCCTATTGCGATGGTCACTTTATCTAAGAACAAACAAAATATCATCCTTATGAAAAACAATATTTTTGTCAAATAATAACATATATGCGTTATTTCAACTAATAGGTATTCACTACGGTATATTGAGTAAAACTAAAACTTACTATAGGCCTTTAAATTTCAGCGCCAAACAATCTCTCGTAGTAAATAAACGCATACAAAACTGTATGAGTTCGTTATCTATCAATCATCAGCCTGCAACATGTCACACACATGATTTACAACGTGAACGACACTTCTGCATCTACTTAACTGATAACACTCGAAAGGACACAATCACTCGAAAACAATGGCGCCAGTTGACAGCATTAAATTCCTTGTAAAATACAAATAATGTCCTGGGTACATAATTAAACCAATTCTTGTATAGATGATGATTTAAATCCATTTCAAGAACTTTATGCACTTCAACTTGTTACACGAAATACAGAACTCCGTAAAAACAAAACCTTCTTTTATAATACTTCTCATTATACCTAGATTTTTTTTAGATACTTAAATTAAGGATTGACATACCAAGCTAGCAGCTGAACACGATGTTTATACAATAATAATAATAATATTCCGGGACATCTCACACACGGTTGTCTGATCCCAAGCTAAGCAGAGCTTGTGTTATGGTAACCAGACAACTGATAAACATACTTATATATTTCTAAATACATACATATTTTAGATAATTTACACCCAATGATAAAAAAAGATTATTTATCTATCAATAGCCCGAGGCTCTTGCACATTTTTGATCTTCAGCATTTTCAGGGAATTGTATACACTCTGTATATTTTTCTCTTTTGATGTATTTGCCGTTCGAAGACATAATTCAATAAAATGATATAACAATGCTTGTCAAAACAACATTTTACATTAATGATATCAATGTATCTTTAGTACATAAAGTGTGATAACATCTTATCATCAAAACAGCTATTTTTGATTCGATCGAAAGTGAAATCTTTATGATGAGACCTTGACACGTGACAACAACCTGTCATGCAAGTTATAATGCAATATATCTGTCTCTATCACACATCTTGCAGATACACACGAAAGAAGAAAACCGAAATAGTTTTGAAACTGCAAACCGGTCGTGGTTAGAGACCTGCATTGATCACTTTTGAATGTGGACATAAAAATAATATAATTGTGTAAAGTAATGTAATTGACAAGATTGAAAATACAAACGAAAAAAAACAATTAATAATTAAAACAAGTACAGTGACAAAATAAAATAAATATTAATGATTTCCATTTTTGGAGTACCTAAATAATCTATGAAAATTTTGTGACGAAATAACGTGCGTAAAATATTAAATTATGCACTGCTTTTATATTATCATGAGAGAATAAACCACCCACCCTATTATATTCGGCGCAGGACAATTAAAATTAAAATTTAGTAATAAATTATAAAGCGTTTTCCAACAAGCGGTTTTGGGATATTCTATAAATAATTGGCGTTATTAATGTTCATATCATAAAATTAAGTAAAATTATTCGTTGTTGCTTGTATGTGTATCAATGTTTAATTACATAGTGAATGTTACAAAACAGTATAAAATTACGATGCATATGTAATACAATATGTTAGACGTAATACGATCATAACATTCACTAATTGCTGCAGTATTTTGTATGTTGAATTACTATGCGAACTAAATTATCATTAAAATTATTGATATTTACTTATTATTAATTGAAATGGCTAGTCACATATAAATTAACATTTAAATTAAATTGACGGTTTTAGGATAGATTTAAACTATGCAATTTCAATGGAAACCAATTTCGACATGCTAAGTAGAAAATCTAATTTTGTTGTATTTTTTGTAATATTTTATGTGTCGCAATTAAACGTTTTTCTCTCTTCTTTCTTTCAAAATTAAAAGCATACCTAAGCGAAAGAAAATTGTGAAGGAGATTTATTTTTATACAAGCAGTAATGCCAAAACCAGTAATTTTGAACTTGAAAATCATTGTTTAATTCACTTTATTGCATTTTTCTTGTAGCACATAGCATATCCTGTATAGGTACATTGTTGTTAACACCTTATTTATCACGAGACATCTGTGGTCACGAGGTACATAACATGATAAATGTTTACGTACATGACGTTATAATACATGGCAAATTATGACCATAACAAAAGGACCGACTGATCGGTGTCTTAATATAATTGTAAAAGGAACTTGGAGTCTGGTCTGAAGTGGTCCATATTTGCAATAAAATTGCCGGTTCGAACTCATTAATGTTACTTAACCCAATTCCTTAAATATTGTATTTGTTTAATACCTGTAAAGGAAAATATCACGGTATCGGGACGAACCCAAAATAAAACGGAAAGTGACAAAGCTTGATGATCAATGCCCATTACTGCTCCATATGTCAATAGACCTTCGCCTTAATGTAAGACAAATCCAGCCTGTACATTCATATAACTCCATTCTCCATCATACGCTAAACCAAACAAAAATTATATTTATTTTTCATTATAATAGGAAAAGTTGAACAAAACCAGCTGGTCGCCTATTCCATTACCCCACATGACTGGTAGAACAAACTTCACTCGTATGAAATAACTTTAACATGAGTAATTACTTAGGCCTTACGAATTTAAAACACGATTAACACTTTCCGATTCTTTCGATCCGATCCTGACTATCTTTATCAATATAATGGGTGAGACAGACTTTTTTATTAATAAAGTAAACCTACGCTTACCCCCGGTTCCCAAAAGGCTGTTTGAATTAATTAGCTATCAAATAAATAATGGCAACAAATATATTGATTAACTTTTCAGAAACCAATTGCCGGATACAGGACTAAATAAAGGGACAGGGATTGCATTTCCTATTCCGGAATTCGCTTTAATAAAGAAGAACAAGCAATTTAATGACTGTTTAGTGTTTACACAAGGTCGTTTTTTTTTTGTCTGAATCCAAATTTGAACACTCGTCCCAGAGACACATAAACAAGGAAATCTAAACGTATCATTATGACTGTTCTACTCGTCATCCGATTTTATTCGGTTGGGATCGGATCGGAAGGTGTAAATCAAGTTTTATATAACGTAGCGGACGATACACTGTGCGTTATTTTCTTTGTTTTCATTAAGTAAATGGGTTAATACCGTATTTGTTTACGGTTGCATGTTAAGTGTACAATTAAGTATATTTCGATAAACGGTTGTTTATTTTTAGACAACTGGATGTTTCTATAGGCACAGACAGTATAAAACCGATGTTTTTAAGGATGATATGCACTCCTATATCATCCTTACTTACAACAAACTTAGCTCAAAAATCTTTCTTTCGACACTTCCAAAGAAAGATTTTTGAGGTAAGTTTTACTTTCTTGAAAATAATCAAGGTATGTCTTATTACACATTTTCACTCTATTTGCTTCTTGAAGAAGCTATGCAATAATTAGCTACTGTAAAACCTAAAGTCACAACGATAGATACGATAGAATGAACCTATTTTATACTTTCGTCTAATTGAAATTGATTTGATAAACAAATCAATTTATAACACAATATCAGTATTCAAACCGATTGTAAGGTGAAACAAAAATAAAATCAAATCCATCCAATGGGTACAAAAATAAAAATAATACGTCCTCCAATATTTTCGTCACAAACAAGCATCTTTACTTTTCAAATTCAATTAGTAACAAATAAAAGGAAAATAAATAGCTTTTCCGAGTAATCAACTTATCTTAATTTAATTTCGGTAGGAAACAATATTAAAACAGCTATTGTAGCTAAAAATGTTTTTAGCAACTTACGTGATTCCTTTTTTCCCTTTGTGGATTTTAATTAAAACGAGGAAGATTAAAAATACATTGTAATTGTCTACAATAGGAAGGCAGAAACAAATAGAGAAAAGGGTCCCTTTTTCTCTCTAGTAGAATAATCTTTATTTCTATATATTATGATACTAAGTAAACCAGCATATGTCAGTCTGATCGCTTCAAACCTAAAATCTACCGTCGGATTTTCTTTTGCTGTTCACTTGTGGTCAAAGTGAATCAAGGAAAAGGATATAATGTATCTATATAATTTATTTATGATTTTCTGCCCGTGCAAAGCCAGGGCTGGTCGCTAGTTAGTAATAAAACAATGTTAATAAAAGGTCTCTTGACCTATAAAAAGTATAAGCGTGGGAGGATCCCAAAGACATTAAGAATAAACGTTATTGAGACCTTGAAACTCTCAAGGAGCGGAGCATTTCAAGCGAAATAAACAACCCCACCTGTGTTACACTTGGCAGCTTTTGTATTTTTATCGTCGGATCTTTTACGTTCCGTTGGCCATATCCTTTTTAGAATCGGCGAAAAACCGATATCATATCTC
The DNA here is from genome assembly GCA_905146925.1 of Autographa gamma. Taxonomy (NCBI): domain Eukaryota; kingdom Metazoa; phylum Arthropoda; class Insecta; order Lepidoptera; family Noctuidae; genus Autographa; species Autographa gamma. The sequence continues at coordinate 9,832,567 of LR989858.1, forward strand.
CCTTCGCAAAGCATTTCCTTTGCACTTATTCGACCATGATATAAGACACTAACTTATGGTAATTATCGTCATGCCTCTACTTTTCAGCGCTCAGTTCCAAAGATTTTCTCATTGATACGTTTTGCCAATATAAAACAAAAGGTACAATACTATGTTATACTTATTACTCGAGTAAATATAGTTTACGTCACGTCAACCGTAAAAAAGCGGGGCACGAGCATCATGTGTTGTGACGCTCTAATTATCAGACCACTAGAACATACAAACCTTCCTCCTAACCAACTAAGACTCTATTACAAAGATGTAAAGTTTAATTTACCTTGGCGATGAATATTCAATGTTTCACTAGGTTTGCTAAAGTGTAAATCGTTTAAATTAAGAAGTTGCTGCTTGACAGAGCAAAGGCCTAATACGGTTGGTTGTTTCAACGTAGTACGCTGAAATAGATCAACATCTCTGTATGTATTTAAGTGATAATGTGATTGTGGACAATGTGGCGTGGTAATGTATGGTTCAGATTGTATGGAACTAAGTGTATGCTATGGAATATGTAATTGTGTATGGAAGGTTTCGTAATTGCAAGTCATGTAATGTTTTATTTAGGTCACGAGTTTATGTGTTCGCTTATTTTAGCGGAGTTACAGCAATTCAATTAACGTTATTATTTGTTGGAAATATTACATTATATAAAATACACAAGCAATGTTCATAGAAACACATGTTCGAACAATTATGTAATGAGAGACCAAGAATTAAAAAAAAATCCACAAGTTTTTTTGCGATTCTGAGGAAAAATGCTCTAAACATAAACCGTTTGATACATGACTAAACTAATAAAGTGATGCACACGTTTCTCCCTCATTACAATTCCTGTAACACAATGCAATGCTTTAGGTCACCAAAACATGAACACTAATCGTTCTGTATTTTCATATTCGTGACACTGTTTTTTTGCATAATCTTAAATACCAACGCCAAAATTACGATGCTTCTTGGTCTGTCAAAAAAACAAGAAAGTAATATCATTTGAATGAATAATACGAGTTTTTCTTAATTGAGGTTTTAATTTCAGAATATAGTGAAAATGCACTTTATATGCATATCATCCATCGCAATATTCCATAAGTACCTACCTACATCGTTTTAGGCAAAAAGTTCAAACATGCAAAAGAAGATACTTGAAAAAAAGGAAACTCTCAAAAATGCATAATAATTCTTAACAGTTGCTTATTCTTTTTAGTTTCTTATTAACTTGGGACGCTTAATCAATAAATAGCTGTTTGTCTGCAATGTGTTGTACATATATCTATAGAAATTAAGTCAATAACTCCATTATAACTGACGTCGAAGAATATAAACGACAGTAAATATCTTGGTTTAACGCTTCCATACCCGTATTTAGATTATAATTCGCGTGTCGACTCATTAACAAGCGGTACCTGCATGAAAGTCAGGTATTATATACATATTTCATTACAGAAGCAAATATTTAATTTAGGCATAATTACTTTGTATGTATCGTTCGATCCAAGCGCAATCTATCAAAAAACATATATTCCTAAATTGTACAAGAAAGTAAGTAAGTCAAGTAAGGTCCAATAGTAGGCATTGTTACAAATAGCTATGAACTAAGAAGAAGCATACTAAGCATTTACCTTGAAAGAAAGGCGTTCTCAATGTCAGTATTTATTAACGAAGTGGACAGCATAACACGTTTTAATAAAGATGAAAAATTAAAAAAATAGTTCCTTTCCTGCTATTGGGAAACGGAAATCTAAATTTCGATTATTCTAAAGAACTGACTTCGAAATGTCTTAAAAATCCCTCGCTGGAGGTGTATTAGCAATGTCTCGCCAACTTAGTCCGGTAAAGCACTAAAAGGAGTAAAAGAGAGGCAAGCTGCGGCATCTCTCCACAAAAAAGTTTTGAAAATCTCACACCACCCTGCTGCTAGTCTAATATAATCTTACGTACCGTATCCTCTCTAAAGCCAAGCCTTATTAATATTCGTGTTAGCAAAGCGCATACCACGTGCGCCGCGCAGTGCATGTCCCAAACAACCTTTGAGGTCGACCGGTATTCCGACATCGAATCAAATTGTTTATGCAACTCCGACAGCTGTTGTTTATGTTCTAACACTTGGTTATTTATTATACTTGATATCAATTATGGGGTCAATGCAATGTGTACCTTTTACATGATTCTTTAACTAGTCATTATTTAGTACAATTTCTTGACAAAAAAATGAGTTAGTCAATGTAAAACTTAGGTATTTAAAGTTATTACAACTGAATTATTTTCTTCTGACATATCATAGATGCATTTAAGTAATAGAAAAGTTATTCATGTTTTTTTTATAATTAATATTACAAAACATAAGTATTCGTTTATTGATTTAATAATTTATGTACACACAAAACTTTAACAAATATTACATACTTAAAAATGATGTACAAAAGTGCTGCTTATTTCTTAAGAAATTTCTGCCAGCAGACCCGCGGAAGGAGAAGTCGACTGAAGACTCAATTGATGCAATTAAATTGGAATAGAGATATTTTGGATTTACTTTAGAGCGATCATCAATAGCAATTTCTGCAGTAGAACGTTTTAAGAGTCTGAATCTTAAAACTGGGCTGCACATCAACACCTCTGTTCTATCAGACGGTGATGTAAAAAACCAATGAAAGTAATCATGTAAAACAATCTGACCTTGTTGGCAATATTCTATTTAGGAAACTAGTAGGTGTTATCACTTGAAGATAAGGAGTACATGAATATGCTATTAATACATGTATCAGAGCGTTCGCGACCGCGCCTGACCGACGCCCGCGCCGGTGTCTCGCGTCTCGCACAAATTAACAATTCTATTTGCTTAACCCGCCAATTGTGATGCGAAAGGCAATAACCGATAAATACTGGATCGTTCAGTCTTCATAAACAAAACTGTTTTGTAACTTTCTATTGTAATAAAGAGAAGAAAGTTTATTTTGGCCAATAGAGGAAAAGAGACCATTCTTACGCTGTGTATTACTGTTTAGCCAAATGTCACTTGGCTAATCGTCATCAAATATGTTGAAAGACCAAAAGTAGTTAGTAAAGGTCAAATCATATCAAATTTTTTAAAAGGATTTTATAATCCCCAACAAAATCAATCAGCTTTTTTTAACACAAAAATTATGCCTACAGTCTATCTCTTATGGGAATGTGTTGAAATAGTCGTTCCAATACCATCATAGTATTCAAAGCAATACCTTTATAGAACCTTCGGCGAATGGTCAATGGCCAGTTTCACACAATCCAATTAATTTGCGCTTGCAAATTTAATCAAAATATGACGAAAGATTGGCATATACGAGATACTAAATATATATTAAAGGTCTCGTCAAGGGCAACTCTTATGAAAGAACCATACACCAAACACGGTATTTGCGAACTTGTATTTGTATACATTTTAGTTTTATGTTCTTCATCAAACCATTCATGGAAACTTAATTATAGGCGTAAAATATTTTATTACGCAAGTTCATAACGTTTTAGTTAGGCAGTAGTCGTAATTATTTCTATCACGTAAATAAGTCTGAAAATACTCTGCTCTGGTCTGCTCTGGTCGACAACAATACAACATTATGGTACTTTCACGCTGATCTGATGATGGAGCCTTAAAAAACTGGACTATTTGATTTGGTTTTGCTTCACATAGTATCTGAGCTGATTTTACATAAATTATTATATGTAGGTACGAAGAACCAGAGGCCAGAACCCCAACAGAGGCATTTTCATTTGTTTTTCGGTAGTCCAGTCTTCGCAGGAGATTCTTTAGATCAACGTTCCACAATTTAAACCCTTTCATCACTCCTCCAAAACAATTGACTCTCGATAATTTGCAGCAATAGAATTCCTACCGTTCGTGTTTGAAGATTTGGATAGCGGAGGCATTTCTCAACTGTTCCGAGAATGCCATTCCAAAGCAAAGGTCAAAGTCGCATGTACTTTATGTACATTTGTACAGGTCAATTAATTCTATTAGTATTTCGTTATGAATTAACCGTTAGGTTGTATGAAACATGAACGATGATCAGCTATTCTTCACAAGGATTAAAAAGATAAATCGTGCTCTTCCCATATGTAATATTTGTCCGCGCTTCATTTTTTAATCATATATTTTGCTTTAATACTTTAGATAATAACCTTCACAATAGGCTTTAATTTAAAACAAAGAACGCACTTAATACACACATTGGCACATAATTATTAGGCAATAAAATTACACGCGCACTAATTAATATTTTTTTGTTGAGCTCAACAAAATTTTTTTCTCAGACGCCTTTTAAAACAAAGACTATAACTTACCCACGAATTATATGCCAATGAATCTAGTTTTAAATTAATACAACGTTTTGGAAAATAATCATCTTAAATGTTGAGAACATTCGTCATAATAATATTCTATTCAGGCCACGTTTTGCTAAGTCGACGCTTATCGATTGAGGTACCAACAATGCGAGGTCTGGACCTCACAAAACCCTTTTCATTGTGCCGAAGTTTTTCACGAATATTATGTCATTGCAATCGTGAGAGCCTTCTTTCTATCTGATAGAAATGACTTGCCGGTCCACTGATCTCTGTAATTGAATACTTAACTTTTCAATTTGTATAAATCAAAACCAGGTTTTGTACTGTTTAATATACACATATTTTTTTGGCTATCTGTTAATTCTCTATAACATACAGATGGTATAGAATGTAATGTTTTCATTTTAGATCTTATAATGAGGTCGTCGTTGGAGATTTGTGATATTCATTACAAACCACTGTACAAAGGACACTAGACAAGCAGTTTTTAAAGTATATCCATCTCCACTTATAGTGACAGAGATAACACGAGGCTTACAATAAATAAGGTTAAGGAATTCGGAGTTTTAGTATTGTACACAATGCCTTAATGTTATGCTTTGCCGGTATTTACTAGAGTAATTTCCCGTAATTGATCTTTAAATCATAAAATAAACTCAACGTTCATTTAAGATTTTCGTATTTTGATCCAAATAAATGTTAGTTGCCCTTGGTTGTTGTATTAAACCATGTAATATGTGTATAGGTACGTTTGTTGAAGGTCACCACGAAACAAATTGGAAATGAAAGGCCTTGACATTGAATGTTAATAATTAAGAAAGTTGCTTATTCATGAACCACGTGAGTTATATTGAATTTAGGAAGCCTTTGTAATTAATTGTTTTATTCACGTCAATAATTACCGCGAGGTTTCCTTTATGTTTTAAGTTTAATTGTGTTTCTATAATGTTTAGTACAGGTCGTCGCAAAGGTCAAACAGTACCAATTAATTGAATGTTTATTCAACAGATTTTAAATTAAAATGTCGTGATATTCACGTGAACGTAGACATGTATTTAGTCAGTGCCGTTTTTTTTTTACAATTTGCAAATAATTCACTTTGTAAACGAACAAGTCACTTACATCTGATAAAGGCTGTTTATTCCAATTTCCTACACACCCGTTATATATAATATTCGTTCACAAAAGTTCAGTAAACAGACTGTTGTCAAGCAGATACAAAACCTGACCTTTGATTCCTCACAACTTTGTATGAAAGTAATTTACGTATATTATTTTCTCTCATAAAACCTTTACGGAATAATAAATAGCCAGAACATTAAATAAACATCTGTTATCATAAAAACTTAATATCTTCTTCAATGGACCTTGAGATCGTAATCTTTCTAATAATAGACGCAAAGAATTTGATTGTGTAACATGAAACAACACATACATAATTTTACGTAAACTGACTTATTTTTTAACGTTACATTACTATGTTCTTTGTTGAGCGTAGAAACTTTCCAGAATAACCACTTTTTTCTTAGGTTTCCACATAATAATATAAGATCGTGTGTTCACAAATAATTATAACATGGTATAGGTTCGATATAACTGCGTTTTTTTAAGTTATGCATTTGCCTCGTGTCTAGTGGTTAAGACTGCCCAGAGTAAAATAAAACTTACATACATACATACATATAATCACGCCTGTTTCCCGTAGGGGTAGGCAGAGACCACTTCTTTCCACTTGCTACGATCCTTACATACTTGTTTCGCTTCATCCACTGTCATAATTCCCTTCATACATGCTCTTCGGTTTAGGGTAATAAAACTTGTGAGGAAAAAACATTTTTTTATGACAAATAATCAAATTAATAATGACAAAATGCCTTTACTGCATGCTACACCACTAGGACAATAAAATAGGCTATTTGTAATCAACATGGTGACAATATTGTAGTAGTTTCAGTATTTTCTTACCGAAGCGCAATCTTTATAAGAAACAATATTAAACTAATATTTATGTAACTTAAACACTTACGTAAGTACCTGCTCACCATTTAAAAACACATCAATCACCGCCAATTTTAAACAATCCAAAAACAAAACGCGATCAATCAATTCACTCCAATTTAGCGAGTTTAAATAATAAACCAGTTTATTCTCGAATGTCCCATCACTAGTCACAAACAGTGTTCTACGTTTATTTTAATAGTATAAACGTCAATCTCATCCAGACGTTAAGTTTATGGAGATTTTATAGTAAAGGTTTATTAACACTGGGTCAGTTTACGTAAAAGTGCGAGGACTAACTTCAAAATATTTAATCGGGAATAGTCAAATCTGCTTTGACAAGACCAATTTGAAGGTTTGTCTGGCTTCAAAACGTTTAATCGGGAATATTTAAGTAGCCTTGACAATACCAATTTGGAGTTTTGGACAGCACGAACTCGCCTCAAATTCGTAACTTACTCAATGTGTGAATGTGAAATCAGCCCTTACGATTTAGCGTCAATAATATTATAATCCATCAGTTTAAACTGATCGCAGTTAAGTTAAACTAGTCTCCTGATTAACTATACTGCGGTTTGCATTCCCCGAAGATAGGTAGACAAAAGGCTAACATGAAGAATTGGCTGAACTCGGTTACTGAAAACTTAGTTTATATAATCGCAATTTTAATGAGCATGGTGAAATCTGTCCTTAAGCCTTTAAGGGCCGATTAAGTGAAGATGTGCCTCTGAACATAAACCGTGTTTATAGTTGCGGTCGATGTAACTCGGACAACTATAATCACGCAGTTATCTTGACGATGTGTGGGTTTATAGCTCAGAATAACTTATCGTAGGATAATATCGCTGGCATGGTTAGTATAAATACTTGAGTAATGTCTTTGTGAGAGGAAGATAGTTCACTATTGGTTAGTTCAAAATACTAATTTTCTAAGCAAAGTGGGGTAACGGAAAAGTGTACAGAACTTATTGTTTTTCTTTTTTTATATTTTGATGGTGAACTTAGGCTGGCTGGATCTCCTGTCACTTTTAGAGCTATTCATTTAATGTGAGTTCCACTGCCATTGGAGTTTTTCGTCTTATTTATTTATAACAATTGTTACACAAATTATAATGACATAATATTTGGAGAGAGATTTACAAAGTGTTTACATAGTACTGGAAAAGTAGAATTAAGTAAAAAATATTGTCGTGTTTATAATGCGTCATTCTATGTTAAGTAACTCATGATTTGTGTATGACATTGTATGTATATTATGCACAAACAATGCAATTAATTAGGGATTTTAGTTTATTGTGAAAAATTGTGTTACTTTTTAATGAGCTTCAATTATAATAGTATTTTTAAAAGCAATCCTCATAAAAATATGTAAAAGCTAAATACTTAATAAAAACCTAAAGAAATAAACGAGCGTGTTCTTTCTTTTATCTTTCATTACATATCTAAAACATTTCTAAGTAATTATTTATCCTCAAGATTTCTCGTTTCTCGGTTATTACAAGGATATTTTCTGTGAAGAAAAGAAAAAAAAAGATAAAAGAAAACCCAATAGAAGAACAAAAGCACGGGACACGTAACAGGCACACAAAAGCTTTGCACCATCTCACTTATGTAGGGTGACCAACATTCAGCATTTTAAGACAATGTTCTTTTAATTAATAGCAGTAGTAAGAGACAAAGTTTTTTGTAATTTTGTTTATGTTTTTAGTACTTTGTTTAGGTTTTTTGGGGGAAAAATTAGTCATATTGAACGAATATCAAATTCAAGAAATATGTAACAGTTGAGATGAATATTCATGATGATATGAGCACTATATATATGTATTATTAAATACATTAAAATGTACAATTATGAACTTTTAAGATTTTTTTTCTAACTAAGACGTACGTCTACTTTTAAAATAGAAAGACAACTGCCTCTAAACGGACAAACTAACATAAATGATAAGAAGGACTCATCAAAAGCGCTTATAATATTTAACAAGCAAAGCTCAATCCGAAGCTATAAGGAAAACAATCCGAGGGAAATCTAAACAAAACTTTCGCATACAACCTACTTTAAATATACTTTAGGCACCAAACTGTCATTTGTTTCCGCGCGTGTAGCATAACGCTTCTAAGTTCAAACATTACATTGGAAGTTCGATTTTATGTGACGTCATAGTTACATCATGAACTGAACTTAGGTATTATGTACTTGACCACCGCCAACGTAGACTAATAAAAAGGCCGATAAATAAAAAAATAAGTAATTTATCAGTCAAACTTCAAGTCAAGTGTTATGGTTAGTCATTAGTCTTCTGCTTCCAAAAACAAAGTTAAAATATTTGACAAGAGATTAAATTAAAACAGCCTTTAGAAGGCGGGGTGGCGTATTTAGCGGGTCAAGGTCAAAAAGCTTTTCTGGGATAGCAGAGCGCGGACTCGAGCCACGAGGCACGTGTAAGTATAGATATGGCACAAAGTGAAATATCACGAGTGCCACTTCGAATAAGCTGCTTTAACTTGACCGACATTAGATTCTTTAGAATTCTTTAGAATTCCTTAGACTGTTTCACATTATCCGAGACTATACATTTTTAATTTTTCATACTTGTTCACACGTAAAAGTATGAAAAATGTTTACAATATTTGGTCCAGTATCCGATATCAGATCAGATATTAAAACTTTTACAAGACCTTAATATCGTATCTAAAACAGGCTTACTGTGTCTTAAGTTTGAATGCAGAATAACGATACATGTATTCACTGTAATATAAAACGTTTATATTTAAAGAAAGGATTTAGATATCGATATAATAAATCTATATAAAAAAACCCATTCTAAACAAAATTATTCTACGCCTACAAATAATAAATTTAAAACTTATCAGCGACACAATCGACCAAATGTTTCGTTCACACTCATTTATTATAGAACATTTTATTTCTGTTTCAAAACAAATCGATAGGTAGACAGCTTTTATTTACAGATAAGAAAAGGCTATATCGAAAATGATGACGTATTTTTATGTGAATATCGATTTACCTTGATCTTCCTTTCGAGCTATAAACGGTTGGCACTTTCGCAACTTTTTGCTATTATATTTATTACTTTCCTGGGCTTTATCGCTGTAGATATAAATGATGGTGTTTCTAGTCGCCGCCCACACCTCAGGCGAGATATGCCCTATATACTGTAGGCCGCTATTTTTGCGTGCAGTCTCCTTATTAGGCCACTGCGGCTCTTGATACAATGCCTAGACTGGTTCGTTGTTCAAGTATAAACAATAAACTTTCAGTTCTTAAAAATACCTAATGTTTTTTTGATAACTGTTTTGTTAGGTAAGTACCCAATTACCAAAAATATTAAGTTGAATACAATATTCTTGTAGTCGTATGACGTAAGCCGTACTTGCAGTGGCACAGTATTTTATTAGATAAGATTGTTCTGGTATTGATTTTCATCAAATCTCATAAGAAATTAGACAAAAAGATGGCATATCTCATAGGCATACCATTTACATGACTGTTTACCCTGAGTTTGTTTTAAGTTTTCTTCTAACGATAGTCAGATAGAAAATGTCGACTACCTAAACCTCAAAAGACAAATATAAAAGTGATGACTTAACCTTCTTGAGGAATAAATTAAAAGGAAATGATATAGTTCTTAACCGTAAGAAATAAGAAAGAAGAAAACAAACTATTGCTGACGTTACAAAAAAAAACATATAATATAAGGAAACCCGTGCCTAACGGATGTCTTTAGTGGTTTTTACACTTATCAGTCTAAATTCCTTAAATTCGTATGATTAGTCAAAACCCATTCCCTGACCTCATAAAATTATTATTTTGGTAAAATATGTTACTACTAAAACCGTTAAAAGAATAATTTGTCTTTGAATACTATGTACCTAATTATTGTAAATAAAGAAGTAAAGAATGATGAAGTAAAAAGTTATAACGAAAAACCAAGCATCGCTGTTGAAAAAAAAATATAAGTGACATTAGCTTAGTAGGATCCCCAAGCTTATTTTCATCCAAATTAATAAAAGGGTAAACAAATCTCAGAATCTAATAATATTTAGTACTAACACCAATCGATAACTTAACAATAAAATCTCAAATTTCTCAAAACAATTTATTACATCATCGTGTATCGTCATTACATACCGTACTGCTTAATTAGCCAATTATTTTGTTAAAATCACTAAAAACCGATACAATTAAACATACTTTTACCTTAAACGTGTATTATGACGTCATAAAAATCCGTTATTTAGTCACGTGACATTTATCAATGGGTCCCGACTGCCGGCCGCAACCGCAACTCCGGCCAATGCAAGGGCCGTTTACGTCACCCGCCAATTTGAATCACACGTAATTTGGGCCGCCCTTCGCAACGACTAATGTAAAAGCTTGGTTGTACCATATGTAAGGATTAATTGAGACTTTCCCGTTTTTAAATGATGTTGTATTTTCACTTACCTTATTTGCACTTTGTAACCTAAGGTACTAAGGCACTACTAATAATATCACTGAGGCGAGACACAATTTGCTAACGTCTATTCATTGCTTGACAAGCTAAAAAGAACTTAATTTTGGGTTGTACTAAATCGCTACAGTAATGTTAATGAGCTTTTGATTGATACAAATTAGAAAAATATCTTCGATGTGACGTCTAAAAATGACTGTCTATAATTAACAATGTGCTTTTAGGAACATGACACAAATATTATATCCAGATCTTGTTCTACCGTGAGATGGCCCAAAACAACAGCGAAAGCAGTGATAAAAAATTCAGTGAAACACAAAAGTCAAAAATCTCTTGAAATAAAATACCGCAATCAATTATCCTCCACCAAACACATATCCACCCTACAACAGAGTATGTGCCATTTACAATCGCGGAGCGTTCATCAGCGGGCGTAGTTATCAATATTCATTAATTACAGGATTAATCGAATGAGCGCGCGAACGTAACGTTGTGAACTGAGTGCTCTAGTTTAAACGTTTCAGGTTATGTCTTCACGGTATTTTGTGAAGAAAACACAAGTATTATGCGCTTTATGCCTCTTTTTGAATAGAGTATATTAGGATCATCTAATTATTAAAATGATTATCCAATGATTAAAATAGCAAATTATAAATTGTTGATGATTGTTAATATCTTAATTATTGGGTGAATTATGTAAATATAGCTATTGACACATAACATTCAGTTGATTTAATGATAATGCTGTCAAGCTGAAAAAAAGATAAAACAGGGTGCTATACTTCTGTTGTTGACTTCTTTTGGTTCTGACCTAAGATATGAACCTTCAGTTTATCTATTTACCGGACACCCTGTATAGGCAACATTAGTAGCTACGAATGTAATGACGACCTTGCCATAAAACAGGGTAATAATAAAATGCTAACGAAAACAATGTTGTCAATTGTGTACTGTTGAATGTGTGCTATAATTAGATAAAACTGTACTGAAACTAATCTGTTTGGGTCACCGCGCGGTCACGCACAATTGCTCAGTGTCAAAGATATTGTGTCGCCAGAATAGTCTGCTAGTATGCAATATGTTTACTATATTTCAAGAATATGTATTAATTTAATCTATTTTTAATTCTGTCATGATGTATTTACATGATTCTACGGTACTTATGTGTATTTACGTATTTCTCTTTCTTTGCAGGATGAGAAAAACAAGACAATACAAATGGCTGGCGAAAACACTTAGAAAGATCACTCAACAGCGAGCAGCCTAGAAAAATCAACATAGGAATAAGATTTTCACAACAGAAAAAAAAACTTGTAGCAATTATTTAGATGACTCTACTTCATTCCTACATATTTTAAGCCATAAATAAGTAAGGTCACTGAAACCTAAAGTTATTTAGTCTAAAATTGTTAGACATTTTGTATGTGATAAATGTCTGGATACGCATATTCAAAGTATAAGTATATTCAAAGCTCTTTTTGACTGTATCCTACATTACATCTCTAGCAATACAGCTCATTACATTACTACGCATGCGCTAACGTCACCTTACGTCAGCGCATCAATTACAATGAAATAAGTCGATCGCTCTGTTTTCATTTATTCAGCATCCGGTCGATACATTACATATGTTTTTTCTTTACTTTTGGACATTTGGGGACTCAATTGTAATAAGAATTATTTTTCATATCCGTAAATACATACAATAAGAACGATATACGTTACTGAAAAACAGGAATTTCTGACGAAGAAAAATACTATTTTTAATAAAATCACAGACTGTCTCAACGATAATAATAACAAAATAACTTACATTAAGACATGTGGGCAAATATTGATAGCATAGCATTGTAGAAACAGAAAAATATATAAATCTTTAATGCATGAATACCAACTAAAATTACATGCAAGCCTCAGAATGAGCAAACAGCCTATGACATCACCTTTTTATTATCAATTTGGAGCAACAAGCAAAACAAATGAATGTCAAAACTGGACAACATCTCAGATACTTATCTAGTTAATGGACAAAGATAAATCTTAAATGTTTATGCAATAATCGTTTAGCATAAGTACCTGTATATATTTATTATTATTCCGTGCTTTAAACTAATCTAAATGGTATCATCGTTCGTAAAAGCAGTGGAAATAGCTCTATCATAAATATGAGAAAGGAGTCTTTAATATTTCTATGGGTTCAACAAACAATACCTAATGCATATTTCAAGGTCGCAATTATCAGTTTTTATCGACGCTGGGGAAAGCACAGTAGTTTATCAAATTTTTATCATAATTATTCTCAACTCTCAATAGCTAGACTCTAGAATCTCTGTATCTGCCGTTTTCTTCAGAACTAAACTATGTAATATAATAATAATAAGAAATTTATTTGTAGCAAAAAATACACTCCTTAAATTACAAATTACAAAAAAACTATTAGTACAAACAGTGAAACAAGTAAAAATGAGCGACTGCCTCCTGAACTAAGTAGAAGGATACTTGTATCTCAGGAGTATGTTAAACACTATGGTAAGCTACGGTTATTTACGGTTACGGTTATTTTAAAAATTCTGTACTTATCTTTATTAACAGTACAGAAAAGAAAATTCAGTCTACGTCAATACCCGACGAAATATATCAACTATTCACATAGTAGATCACCAAATTCCAGCCATCAATAGGTAACCAAGTGGTCTGATCATTGCAAAACGGTTTTAATAAAAGGCCCTCGCTTCCAGGGGACCGAATTTGGTAATTGGCTCTAACCGTTACTGAATTGGCAGTGATCATGGCCCATATCATGCTTTTGGAACATGCTTTACAAACATTTATGCAGTCTGTGCATAAATGTAAAACTTTCCTTAATTTTACTTGATTTTGAAACATTTCAAACTTACTGTAAAGTTGTGAACTGCTATCTACACACACACGTAAAAATAAGAACCATCTCATATTTTGCTTATTTTAAGGTGCAAATAAATAGTTCGCTATAGGTTGTTTTAGTTTTCTCATGACCACCTATCGTTTTTACACATGTCTTATAAATGGGAACAGCAAACACTAACATCCCGATGACTATTAGAAACTGTTCCCAAGGATTAAATTATTTCTACATGAAAATAAAATCAACTCACTGCAAAAATGACATCAAGATATCTCTGCCGACCCCTATTAAGATTACCGTCATAGTGATATACATACAGACTGATATTATATCTTGAATAGGAAACGTACCAAGTTCATTGGCTCTGGCGACCTCAGTAAACGTCCGACCTTTAACAAGGCGCACCGAGTTTCTCGTGAACGGCTAACTGTATTTGATAGGATATATTTAAACACGTTTTATCGGTCGCCGATATAAATAGAAATATATAAAGATTTGTCGTAAGGAAGTTGGGAACGACCTCTGTTATCTTATAGTAGAAATAAGTCTTATTTCAGAGAAAGGATCACAAAGATTATCTAACAAACAAAAAGAGATCTAAGAAAAGTCAGTATTTCTGTTTTGCAATATGCAATCCTGCATTTTCCTCGTAGTAGTTCGTTTACAGGATATTGTTGTTAGCATTTAGATTTCTGGAGAACACTAAAGCAGCTTTGCTTTATTCTAGAAAGAGTGAAAAAAATACAGATTTCTATTAAAAAGAAAAACGTAACGAAGAGAGACAGATCCTTCTCTAGAACGATCGATCAATGTTTTCGAATAAATAGCAATTTTCCCATGACAGTCCAATTACTATTTATAACAGCAATTGTTATAAATAGTAATTGGACTGTCACATCATAACTATGGGATTGTGAACAATTGCGTCACAATTATTACACGCTGATTGATGGGGAAATTATTGATTACGTATGATAATTATTAAATAGCAGATAAATACCACGCTACATACTTTATAGACTGTCCAATCTTAATAATTAATCACTTGCTGCGCTTGTTCCGTAGATGGATGGTCGAGACCTCTCTATACCTTGGATATCATATTTAAGTCTGTCGTGCATCGTTTAAGTGGGTTCATTGGTGACGGAGGTAGTGGCTCTATGTTAAATACTCTGGTAATTAGCTGTAGCCGTTGCTCTCAACCCATCATACCGCGTCCAAGGAGACGGTTCTCAAGATGAAGATTAACAATTGTTGGTCAAATGCTTATTAAAAAAAAAAAAAAGTTTACAAGTCTCTTCAATAATTACAAAACCCAACACGAATCCTACAGTAAATTCACCACCAAATAATTAAACCAGACTTAAAATAAAGCACGTACTTTGTAAAACGTCCGCCCACTTTCGTTTACGAGACAGCTGGCAAGTACCAGGGCGCTATAAAATTGTAGGAGGTTAGAACTTTGCTCCTCGGTCCATACACCTACTTTACAGCGTGGGAGTACTGCCCATAATTATTACCAGCTGCTTAATAACTCAGAGCGAATGACCTTAAAACAATACTCAAAGACTTTTCATTAAACATTTTCTTTGGTTGTTATTTTTGAGTGGCAAGCGGCCGAACGTTTATTAAAGTTTAATTACTTTCTCAGATACGTCATTTAAATCAAACCCTTGTTTAGAAAACCCATTAATAACTGTTACATAGGCCAATGAAATATAAACTCTCAACGAAAACTATTTAAAAAAGAAACCTAAAAAAGACTACCACGTTTCCACAAAAACTTGAATTCAGAGCAATTTTATAAAAATAACCGTTTGAATGACGGCATCAATTACTTTCAACTCATAGACGAGCCTCAACTATTAGTTTTAATTGTAGTAATAGAAGTTATAATTAAGAATTTTCCTACAAGCCCAATTAAGCTAATTCACCTGGGTATATGAACTACTTAATTCTGGAGCTTTGCGGCAACTTTGAAAGATTGGGTGAGTCACATTAGTATTCATAGGACGTCTAAAACTTTGAGGGTAGATCAATACTGAGTACAGATGAGGTATTATGATGAATATGCTGGTTATAAGCCTGTATTATATACCAAATATCAATAAGATAGTAGTCCGATAATGATACCAAAAAAAAAATTAAGTTAAATAAAATTCATGGAATACTTTAGTATAGAGTAAAACTTACTAAACCTAGACTGTATTATTAGACACTACAGACAAGTAATAAATGTGAACAACACAAAAATTGTCTTGAACCTAAGGTAAGTAACTAAAGCACATGTGTTATGAAATCAGAGACAACACACCACAATCACATAGTTCCGAGTCAATATAAAAAATTGGTTTTCTGCATTGCCACGTCAACAAACACCTGTTTTTACGCAACTTGACCACGAAGGTTTTCCAAGGTAACAAAGGGTCTATAAATGGTATTTTATTCTAATAGTAGAAACAGCTGTTCAGACAGCATCATAATTAAATCTTTTATGACATTTACCTCTTTTCTTTCCTTCTTACGTAATACAAACTTACTTAACCAATCTTTGAAATCAAGACGAAATCAACAGGATTTTCCTTAAAACAAACAATTCAATATAATACTCTTTCCCATGCCATTTGTTCTGTGAAGTAAATTGTTTGCAGAATATTAATTAAAAACGATGACGTAATGGTTATGTCGACAATGATTACGATGTCACTGTTATGGCTTTTGAATATTAATGGGAAATTCACTGGTTAAGGGTTCGTACACATTATTGCAGAGCAAGTTTTTATTATAAAGTAGATGTATTATTAAGTAAACCGGTTTTTTTCTTGACCTATCACAATAGAATAGCAGTTGTGTCACGCTAGATCTGCGATCTTGTAATTAAAGGTGTTGAAACGTGACGCTAAGTGATTATTTTTTCTATGTCTATGTTTTTTATATACTATCATTATAAATACTAAAAAAAAAACTTCGAAGCCTGGTCATACCAACCCGGTTAAAGGTAGGGAAAAATCAGAGTAAAACAAGTACATCATAAAGATTATAAAACAAAATCACCCGCCGCATCTATCTGTCTGAAAGCGATAAAGTCGAAAACTAGCCAACAGGTTTTTATTTTGTTTACACCAATGGATACAATGATTCAAAGTCTTGGTAAGTGTGTATAACTCTTTTATCCATTTTCTACCGTACGTGGCCTGTATGATTTTCGCTTATAGCTAGAATACCCAAATCTCTAGCAAATTTTGTGTTTATAATTTATGGTATTTTTACCGTGTAGAACCAGACCAGGACAAGTCGCTAGTAACCTCTTAAAATGATACACTATCTACTTAATTCCCGTTCGCAAATGTGTCGCTAGCCTAACATAAGGAATTGTCTAACTCCGCAGCAGCGGGTAAAGGCTTGTGGTAATGTTCTTGTTACGTCGGTACTCGGGGAAACTTTCAGAGTGACGTCCTTTGGTGACAGGCGGCAAGTTTGTTTGCCGTCATCGCGAGTTGTCGCTATTGTTTTGAGATGTTACTCTTACTTATTTAAATGACCTTTAACTTTTATCGTAGGCTATTAGGTAGATATTTTGGATAACATCCATAGTAATGATCACTAGTCAAGGGACTATCCTTATTTTCTAAGAAGCTGTAGTAAAAGAAAAAAGAAGTCTGAAAACGTAACATCCTTTTCAAACATTGCAATTGTGCAATGTTTTACTGTATTGACAATCCATATTTAGTCTTCCGTTTTCCACACAGAAAAAAAAAGTTATACTTTGAGCAGTCTCCTAAATATTAAACACAAAAATCTCTACACTTCACTTACATTATTTTTGCTTAACTTAAAACATTTTACGATATAATTTGAAGACAATGGTAGCTACACCCACGGCTAAAAGAACAAGGGCGGGTAATCTTAGGCAAACAGAAAAGAGCCAATTATTTCTCTTTAGTAAGGAAGGTTTAATTATGAGTCGCTTTCCTTTATTTAAAGGCTCGATTTATTCAAGCAAGATTAAAATTAAAATGTTCAAAAATACAAAATTATATAACAGTTTCACAATCACTTTGTACGCTTACGAAAACATTGATTAATAATGCTCAGTACGGAATTCTTTATAAGGCCGCTTAAGTTTTATGCTGCATAGTCATAAAAACGGAAATGCTAAGTTAACATATTATGAAGTACTTACTTAAATACTGTTCATTCATATTTACCCGTTTGTTAACAACAAGACAATGTAAAAAAAATAGTAGCAACATCGTCAAATTTGTACAAAATCCTTTCAGTATAATGAACAAGCAAGCCTTCTGGTCCCAAAGTCGTTAAACCCTCATTTAACTTTCAACTTGTCAGCACTAGCCAACCTAAATTGTTTCAGATTTTCCTATCTAGCTAAAACGTGGCAAGGCCTAGGGCTAGAAGTGTTTTCTACCGACAAAACGGAATCCCAAATTTGTCTACCAACAAAAAAATCTTATGTGTCTTCATGCAATGAAACTTCATGGTGTTTTAATAAATAAATAACACTATCTACTTGAAATAAGTCAAACAACACCATGTATGAATCTCTTTCAATAGGCATATAGATTTTTATCTCTGTTTTTATTTTACCTATTATCAAAGATGTTGCAATGCATCTTATTTCTTAACCATTTTTTAAAATTGGTATATTAAGGTCAACTTGTAACGATTTTCTCATTTTTCCTAATAAAGGACCTTCTGGAAAATTCCAAGGAGGAAGATATAAAATACTACAAGAAGCTCATAACTCGGTATCGCTGTAATGTAACCAACAAAAAGTCCAAATAAAATACCGTCTGTAGCAAGTTTATTGCATTTTAATGCGCCATTCGGAGCCACTCTCAAACATCCTTGACTCGCTGAAACGTTAAAACCTTACATTTTGGTGTACTATTTGCAGTAAGCAACTTTCTTATGTAAAGCTGAAAAGATTTATGAAAAGCTCTTTGATGAATCCAAGATCTAAGCTATTCAAACCAAGACGCTATTTAAAAAGATTGCAGAAAAATAATATTAAAAGTTGCTCTAGTTAATATCTCTACAAGCCGTTTGTATAAAAGTAAATACTTTATGGACTTTCTTAAATACTAAACACTTTTATTATGTTGGTAACTGCTACAATAAGCAGACGTACTTTTTTTAAATGCCAGTCTTAAATGTTGATAAAAACAATTATGTGCGCTAGCCATTACCGTCACCGCTAAAGTGCGTTTCAATTATTGCACAGATTAAAAATGTATTACTCAAAAATACATTTTGCATTTCCGTGTCTATGCACATTTACCTGCTAAAAGATTTTAAAACATTAAAGATAAAAAATGCAATTTGAAAAAAGAACTTTGTTAAAATGCGTTGTTTTTAAATGACTAGATACTAACTGTAATTAAAATAAAAACGGGCTATTTCTTTTTTGAGTTTATTTTTCCAATGTATTGAAATTCATGACACATTGATAGATATGATAACAATCCGTCGGTTATTGAACCTTTAATGTTAGTCATAGAAAGTATTGTCACATACTCAAAAAATATCATGCAATAATCTGTAATATCGCTCAAGAAGAAGCAAGATTTTATGGTTTTCTTTTCAACCGAGAATGCCAAAATGTTCTCTTTTTATTGCCATTTCTGTACTATTTATGCCAAGGACTTTAAACTCGAGTAAAAGGTTCAAATACGAATATTTCCACTTACTCTTAGATAAGACTAAAATGAATAGCGGAGAATCGGCCTTGTGTTTGAGGTCATCTTTCCAGCAATATCCTCTTTACACTCTACATTGACAGACAAAAATAACCTAAAGATGAGTCAGTTTATTGATAGTTTAAAATAGTGTTCTGTCTAGCCTGCATTAAGAAGAATTTATGTTTGAGCTTTTGTCATTAGCAGGAGGTACTTTTAGAGTGTCTTGTAGGTCTATTTACCTATGATCCTCCTAAATGAATGGACTGATTACGATGCGATTTTTTTGTATGAAAGCTGATGGTCGAGAAAGTTGTTAGATATAATTTATAAAATCCTTACAGGATTACGAAAGTTGACAGCTTTTTTATAAAGTTAACCTTTCTTAATAACAAAAGTATAGGTTGTCACAAAGACCAATAATTAGGTATATTTATTAACGTAATGAGTCATAATTTCTAAACTGTCGCGAACATTTATGCACATCGATCATGACTTGCAAACAACAAACACAAGTATCAAATTACAACAAAACTTACTTTATATAAAAATACAACGATATCACGAAAAGGCCGCCGCTGAATATTATTTAATTACTATTGACAATAACGCCAATAATCATAATTGGTCGAGTCATGGCTAACCTTGGGACACGCAAAACTATGCTATACGAGCCGCGTTTAAAGTAGAACTCATTTATTTTATATAGGTTGTTACCCATTTAATGGTAGAATTAATTTATTTTTATAACAACTTAATCAATAGGTTAAGTAGAATGATATTCTCTCAAGGAATATTATTTACTCGAAAAATCCTCTTGTAGACTAAGTTTTTTTTTTATTATAATTTTAAGTCAGTTAAAAAAAAATCGCTATTGGTTTGCACAACACTTTTTAATACGTATTTTTACGAATTCCATCTTCAGACTGCTGAACTACACTGTATTATATCTTAAAATTACAAAAGTTAAGTCTATCAAACATTTTAAAGACACAAATATCAAAACATGAAGCGACTTTTCTCTTTTTTCAATTTGTCAGTGACTTTAATCAGTGTTCCTAAATAAAACGGATTAATCGAATTCGAATCGTATTTCAAAAAGAGAAATCCGATTTACTTTTCCATGTTTAAAATTTTCCGGTAGCAGTCTGACGTAGCGGGATCCGTTCGAGAGCTTTTTGTTCGATTTTTAAATGAACCGCTTCCACTTCGAAATTTTCCCGCTTGAAAATTCTGTCTGCACTTCCGTTTAAAATCGAATGATGTTTAAATTTTCAGTGTTACCACAATGTCGCTGTTGTAGAGCAAATATGAAAATTAAACGTACCTGAAACAAATAAAAAGATATTTGACATATAAAACGAAGTGAAATGCAGAACATTACTTTGTTATTTTTGCAAAATTTCGTTGGAGACCATCCTATCAATTGTCATTGTGATTATTTGGAAACACAAAAAATGGCCACTACATAAACCTTTAGCGTTATCCGTAATTTTTAGGGACAGGTTTAAACAATACATAAAATTACATTTTGTTTGTAAATAAATTAGAATAACCATGTCCCAAGCGCCTACCGATAATAATCTTTAATGGCCTTACAATTAAATTGTACAGTGCAAATGGATATCACGTAGGTAATAGCCTACTGGTCATTGACCCGATTGGTCATCGACCTCCGCGAACAAATGATGGGCTCAACAAAGGGATGGTATCCTAATAGCCTTCAGGAAGATCGAGCGATCTGTAGGATAATCAATCATCAATTTGATGGCTTTATTCTCTGAGTCCAATCCACAGAAATATGTACCATCTATCGTTAGTTCGCTTTTTATATGAACACAAATAGAATTCCAAAAACTGTAACTGGCACTAAATAAAGTAGGAAATAAAATAAAAAATCAGCCCTGCGCAGTCTACGACTCTACTGTGCCGAGCCAAAGAGTAGGTTCTTCCAAACTACATTTGGCAAACGAAGGTCGTATATCACTTTCCGCCTTATTGCTGACACATAAATTCCATGTGTAGCGGCTTTCATTGCCGGCCGTATAACCAGTGTTCCGGTAACCAGTGCTCCCCATGTAATTTGATGTATTCCACCCATCTCATCTCGAGGAATCCCAGGGGAAATATTCCTCACCTTTATGTACGCTTACATACATAATCAAACATCACTGACACGCCAAAGTGAAATTTCTTCTCTTATTTTTACTTTTTCCAAAGAAAAAAGATGGCTGACTATGTGCAAACAATGGTATGAGACGATATTTTAACCGAACGTTCCGTGAAAAATCAAAATGCTAAGAGAACAATTTGAATTGTTGTAGAACGTTCCAAATATGAATGCATTTGCGATGCATGACAGGCGTCGATCATAAACCGTTTCCAAGCGGTATTTTGTCGCGTTATGATTTTTATGAAGATTTTCGATTGTTAAACTCTTCTTTGTCTTATTCAAGAAGCTCTTAGTTAACTTACTTTTAAATAATACACTGGTATTGCACCTAAGCAAACTAAGAGTTTCCTAAATACTAAACTAGATCAACAGTTTAAATGAAATAAAATATCTAGAACATACTAGGGAAGCAGTCAACACAACAGTTTACCAGTCACATTTCCACGTGTCGTGTAAATCAACAAAAACTGTTTCTAAAACAATGCTAACAAATCTCAAGGATTTCATACAACTCGAGTTCACTGTATTTATTGTTTGGCGCTATAACATTTGGCGCGGTATAATATGCGGTCAAAACCAGTGCCGAACATTTCATAACCTTTCTTGTAATAAAGAATTATCGCTCTAATATCAATTAGGTTAAGATACAAAATTCTACAAATAATAAATGACATAATTTGATTAGTGTTAGAATTTTCCGGCTTCAATCTAGGTAGAGTTCCGTTCAGACTTTTTAACTTAATTTATTTAAGATTAAATACATTTCGAAATTAGATTGCAGAAGTACCATGTCAAAGCCGTTGCTCATTTCACTTATTGCTTACTTTAGATATTACTCAAAAGATTACTAGAATATCGGTACTTTTTTATTCTGTGTTATAAATATATTTTTACCATACTGTCTGTATATCTTGCCTACCTCAGTGATAAGTGAGGTGAGTCAAATGTTATCATATACTGCCAGCAATGAGTTCAGATGTCAGATTCGTGGTGGAAACGTGTTGACAGCTCGCGCAGTCGCGTGAAGTTAAGAATATATGGGTATCTACTGGGTATACTTAACGTTTCAGATAAGATCTAGTGATGCTCTGATTAATCGGAGGTTGTTTATATTTAGTTACTACTACAGTAAATATATTTTTGCAAAAGTCTAAATATAAAAAAATAAAATTAATCTAATTCAAACTTAAGTTACCTGTTTTATGCCAGACACTTACTAAATTAGAACGTTGGATTGCTTCTTAGCACTTACTTCTCTTTACCAGATATTAGCAAGATCACGAAGAACGCCATAGCAAAACTGCACCAATCTCTACCTACCAAAAATTAAAACACTTTTCAGACGCATATTTTACCCAAGACATTTCCGAAAACTATTTTAAAAACCACTAGACCAACGACTTGTCTATTGGCCTAGTGGTAAGATTAGGTTAGTACCGGAGGTCGTGGGGTCGATTCCCAGTCAGGACAATTGTTTTTGTAATACTTAAGCATGATATTTTTTTCTGTGTCCGGGTGTAATTAATCTGTAACAAGTATGTACTTAGAAATAAATAATATGTTTATCAGTTATGTTACAATATAGTAAAAGCTCTGCTTAGCTTGGCAGGAGATGACCGTATGTGAGTTATCCAAGGATATTTATATTCAATCAAAACGACAAGTACCAAACCTTCTAGAATCTTAGAAACTATCTAAAACATTTCCAGCTAGTCCCCCTAACAAGCTGGTATCGTTGTTTATAAGATTGCCGGTACACGTCACGGTGTTATCACGAGAGGTCGGGACCTCGCGCGCCGGCCTGCGCAGGCGCATCGCCACATTCACTTGCCCACAACGGACACTGACCGAGACTCGCGTTTGTACTTCGCATGCAGAAATACGAGCACTATGCATTTGATTCAGTAAGTTTTATAAACAACTTCAGTCTCTTTCCATGAATATAATAAATTATTTTTAGGGAAAAAATTGTTTTTTTTATGTCGATCATTCAGTCAGTCATTCTCATAATAAGTATATTTAATGTGACATATAGCAGGCTACTACTACCATTGTACGTAAATAAATGTCTATTCATAGTTAGAAATAATAAATTGTGTCAAATGCACGTGACAACAACAATGAATGCTTAACTATAAAGCGATAAAAACAAAAGGAAAATAGTATATAAATATATGTATTACCGAGGTACTATCAACTAAATGGCATATTCCAAACCTTTAAACATACCCACGTATTATGAAAGGGGGTAAAAATAACTTTATGCAGGACTCACAACAACCCAAATGATAGGACTTTTTCAACACACAACCTAGTAATAATATCAAAAAGTGTCACAATAAAAATTGCCACACCAATGTTTATACAGCAAACATGTTTATAACACAATCTTCGATATTTATAACCGTCTGACGTAATTGACCTAGACCTTACGACAAAAGACGATCAAACATTAATATCATAAAAATAGTACATCCAATATGAACTGCAAACAAATCAAGTCGCCTTAAATGATGTCTCTTTAATGACATTACTGTATTTTACGACTCGCGTTGACGTCATAAGCTTGGCAATCAATGAAGACCGCCTCACCCCCTTTCTCCCTTCTTTGTACTGGACAGTTCTGAGAAAACTATTAGTCTAACTAGGTGCGATTAACTTTTTATGCCTATAGATCGATTTTATGAAGTTATATCTTCAAAATCACGGTGTATTTTCAAGACAAAATACATAAAACATTTTTACTTTCCTATTATAAGATTGATATTTCTAGCTTAAATCTTTTTCATGTGTCATTAATTATATTATTACATGTACTATCATGACCATTATCTATGTACAATTATTTTTTTACTGTTAAACATTCATCCCTTGTTCCTTTCTGAACCCGCAACATCACAAAGCAATCCAACAAACCACTTTACCACACATTGTATCGTGGGTGTGTTCATACTGCCAGCCACTGCCTCGTTGACCTAGTGGCGCTAAGCGCGACTGCTACGCTAGAGGTCTTGGGTTCGATTCCCAGGTCGACCAAGGTGTTATTGGGTTTTTCTATGAAATTCTCAGTAGCAGGTCGGAGTTTGGATTTGTGCTCGGTTAGTGGCAATGGGCTCGCCCCCTATTACATGGGACCTAAATACATGGGCGAACTGTGGGTGTACATTGGTACACCTCTGCCTAACGCTTCGGGGATACAGGCGTGATGATATGTGTTATGTATGTGTGTTCATAGAATCATGGACCATACCAGTAGGCAAGCAGGCCACACAGCGGTACACATGGAGGCGGGACTGGAATCAGCTGACCTTATCGTACACTATGATAACAACTGATACCGTACTCTTTGCTAGATAGAATCTGCTTGGCAACAGATATAGGTGGAAACAAACCTATCCACTTTACCATTGAACATGATATAGCAAAACATGTTACTTATACCTATTTTCTAAATAGGTGAAAAGGTGAATATGTTATTTTACTGCTTTATCGTTTTGCTCATAAGCTATCCATGTTTTTCTAAAGACAATCAAACTTTTTTCAAAGACGATATTATATCTCATACCTACGAACATAACAATTTTGGGTTTACGTGACACGATAACAGAACACTGCTATCTCAATCAATGCTACAAAACTATCCTAAATATTAAACAAAAAAAACAATCAAAATTAATAAACCATTCTGCACCTGCACTAAAACCATTTTCTAACAAAACAACAACGATAAACATTGACTATTCTTCAGCAAAAAAAAAACAGCACCAAAGTAACAAAATCAAAAGAGGCCTCATTCAATAGCAAGCAACAAGCGTATATTATATTTTTAAACATTTCCACGGTAATCCGTGAAATCCCTCGATTTATTCTGAATGGCCGACCTATTAGTCTTCGCCCGTTCACATGGATGCCCCAAACTTATTTGCATACATTTCAACAATACAGCCACCGTAACACTGGAATATACATATACAGAGTGTTAAGAAAACCCTGTTCGACCCGAAAGGCTGATAGGATTCACAATCACATGCCCAAATAAAATATCAAATTTGGAAAATTCATTCTTGAAACAATAATGATGAAGTTTGAAATAACCATTTTTTGACCCGAAATTCCCTAAATCTAAAATTAAAACAATATTTATATAGACATATTAGACGAAATGGGTGTTATATTAACTATAACACCCATTTCGTCAGTATTTTTGGGGGGCCTTTTGTTTGGTATTAAGTACCTGTGAAAACGCAGACTCTCTCTCGACGTTTGAGAAAAAATATTTTTAGGTCATATTTCTTTTTCATTTTTTTACATTTATGTAATCAGATATCTATACCTAACAACAGCTTCACGGATCGGACAGGGTTTTCTTAACACCCTGTATATATGTATACATTTGTGTACAGTCTGAAAACGTTTTTGTATATTATTATTGGACGGATCTTGAAAGCTGATCGACTTACAATATTGAAGATCTCGAACAAAATGTCTGATTTGATCCTCTTTTCTACCTTTATGTATGTGTCTGGATATTGGATGAGAAGTTGCGTTGCATATCTTTTCAACTCATGATCAGATCTTAATGATACGTTCACAAAGATAGAAAAACAAATATCTTTTTTATACACATAATGTGAATTTGTAAAACTTAGAAAATTCAAATATTTTAGCTACTTTCCTGAAAATACTACTCAGTAAGTAACTAAAATAGCATAAAAACATGAGTTTTTTTACTAGTATCGTTATAACACAACATTCACGTAACGCATAAACAAGGTATATTGCGTATAGACTATCATAACATCAACACTGGAATAATTAGTGGACTATGTTGGATAACAAACATAAACAGGCCATAATCAACACGTTTGTAATAAAAACATTATAACTGTTTAACAATTATCGTAAAAGTTAGATATGATAACATTATACCAATACTTTTACAACAAAAACACTATTTAAAATCTTCAATTTTCAATTCTTCTTCCGCCTTACATTGTTTAAGCCAATTTGCGATCCTAACACTTAAAATTGTCAAGCAGACTTCAAAATTCGTCACAAGAAACTGAAATAGATATTTATAAGTCTATAATTTATTATTTACAGGATATTTTAAAATAACATATCTATTAATTACCCATATTAAGAAGGAAATGTACTGCAGCTTTGGACATATCATCTTAATCCTTTTCTACCCTAGTTAATCTATATAATTAATCATCGTTCGAGATACGAGCGATGATCTAATGCTTGCGTACGTTCGTATATAAATGTTTGTATTTAAAGCATAAATATTTTCACATTACCCAAATAATTGCCGCCATAATTAATCGTTATAAACATGTGTAAATGTCTAAGGAATTCAGCATTCTGCCAAAAATAATTACGAATGCAAACAGATTTAAACTCATGAGGTCGGATGACATTAATCTACTGCAAGGTCATGGAGATTTTTTAAATAAAAACATACCTAATATAAAAGGATAATATAGCAAAATCGTCAGTTTTTTTTCTTTGTTTACCTCGTAGAGTAGGTCTCTAAAAGTACCCCCGATTTATGAAACTTTGACCAATACAAAAACTGTGGTTGGTTATTGGTTGTTTGGTCAGCCAATTAAACCTAAGATCAATTATTAGACAACAGATCAAATTGATAAACAATTCAGAAAAGGGGAGAAAGTGAGAGATTTACAAGACACTGTAGAGTACTTACCATTTCCATTTAATTTTATTCTTTGAAATAAGTCTCGACTAATTGAGCACACCTATTAAAATCCTCCCCAAAATAGTTGCAAAACGGCAAGACTTACCAAAATTAATGAATTTAATTAATATTCCGGTATTTTCAGCGACATCAACATATGTAGAGTAATGCAGAGTTAGCCAAACGGACAGAAGTAATGTGTTCGTGTCGTGGCCATGCCGCTTAATTAACAGCTCTATTAATTGCTCATACAGTTTCCTAAACGCCATTTAATAGGCGTAGTAAGCTTACATTAAATTGATAAAGTACAATTGACAAAAAATAGTAATTAGTCGTATCATAATACCGGCCTATAAATTTTCCACTGCTGGGTCTTTTGTCATATAGAGAAGGCTCGAAATATAGTTACAATGCAGGTTTTTGTTACTATTTTTTTTAAATAGAGGTAAATAGTGTATTTGGCATTGTCTGTCTGTTATTGTTTAACTCTAAAATCATTAATAGACTATCAATAGTTAATCAATCCAGTAGATAATCTTTACAATGGGTGAATAAGTAGCCTATTATACAGTACAAGTTTTTGACAAAACAATAATTCACATAACGTACACGGAATAAATACTCGACAGCAAATCTTATACGCAAATAGTACCCAATTCACATCTCAAGGCGACCCATCTTAGCTCCGTCCCACCGTATCTCGTCCTAACTATGTCATAGATCGTCAGCGCAACAATAAGGTTAGTACCCATTATGCAGCAGGCTGAGCTAATGAACCCTGGAAACTGGAGCGAGGCGAATAATTTAACACTAAATTGCAGCGCCATATACAAGCGGTGCATTTATTATGTATGCTTGTTATGCGAAACTAGTCAGGGATTTCGTTGAATCCTTAAAACTAATACGGAAACTTGTTAATTTAGAAAAGAAAGAAATGTATAAATAATTAAGAGCATTTTAATGTTTCTTTTCTCAAGTACTTTATAAAAATATACATATTTTCAGTTAGGATTTTTTGTAATTCTACCGATTTGTTATCTATATTGCAAATACTCAATGACGATTAAAAACGAATATAGATCTTGAAGAGAGAGACCACATGACACTCAAGAGGGAAAATAACATACAACTGACATTTCACTATTCGGTCGGTTTTTACCAAAAAAGACAAAACTTATGTTTTTTGTTTAAATATTAAACAGTCAAAAGAGTGAACCTCTTTTATTTGTTTCCTGCAGAAAAGCGTAATTCCCCTGCCGTTAACTTTCCTCAAATCAAAGTAAACAGTTTGTAAAAACCTACTAGTAAAAGTATTATGTACATGAGTCAGCTCTTTGTCAGCAATACTCAATTTAATAATAATAATAATATTATAATAATATTCCGGGACATCTCACACACGGTTGTCTGATCCCAAGCTAAGCAGAGCTTGTGTTATGGTAACCAGACAACTGATAAACATACTTATATATTCCTAAATACATACATATTATAGATAAATTACACCCAGACACCGAACAAATGATCGCGCTCATCACACAAACATTTGTCCTGGGTGGGAATCGAACCCACGACCTCCGGTATAGCAGTCAGGGTCTCTAACCACTAGACCAACAGGCCCGTCAGGCTCGTCATTTACCTTGCACTTGTAACCAAAACAATATGACGCATACAACATTAAACATTATTAAAGACGCCTTTACTTGTTATTTTGATTGACACAACTCTCATATTTTTATAATATAGGTTTAACAATGAAATACTGAAATAGACTTTCGTAATAATCAAAAAATAAGTTAAATCAGTTGGCAATTCTCATTTTTCCGTCTTACAAATAAACTGACTTCAATTAAAACAGGTTAAAAAATCATTAAATCCTTTAAAACAAAACAAGCCAAAATACTGTCACAAGTATGTTCAGAAACATTCGCCCGACCTGAAGGTCAAATAAAAACGATTTACACGTGCGTTTCCTATTACACAGTTAAACAAACTCGTTTACAAATCTGCTCCGAATACAAAGAACAACTACAAAGATACAATCGAAAACAAACTAACGAGGTACCATCGACAAACGAGAACTATTCTACAGTTCCACACATGAAATCTGTTCAAACTGGCTGAATCCAGAACTGTGGTGCTATTCTGTAACATTATTTTCGTATCTCGACATCGGAATCCGCGGTGAGATGTCAAAAACGTATTCTCAAATTTGAATTCTAAATCAAGGCCAATTGGGTTCACTTTTGAAATGAGCTTTAGTGTCACTCAGGTGAAGCTCGATATCGAAATTATTTACAGAACAGTTTTGAGTTCTATATGCTACAGACCTCCTTTTACGTTCATCTAAAGAGACGGATATGGCGGCTCTTGTTAAAATTTCATACGCGGTTTAGTAAGGTGATTCAGACGTGCAGAGCAAATGATGGAAATAAAAGTATACATACTAAGTTGCATGGCATGTGTAAAGAATTGTATGTGAAACCACACGTGCTAAATAATCTCTAGGCCATAAAAATACTGAACTGAATGTACCATTATTTAATAGAGTTGAGATTGATACTCGTGAAAATCTTAATCCGCAACGGTCAAAACTAAATAACTTTAGTCGTATTTCTGCAACAATACTTACCATAAAACCGCATCAGGGTAATTCAGATATCAATGTATGCACATTTACAGAGCATGTATGATTCCTCAAACATTATGAAACAGATTATCCACCTAAAAAGGTTTACTCGAAAACTCGATATTGTTAAGCTCGTTAGCAGCCACGTTCCTAAGAATTTGTTACATAATAAAATCTTAGCACCTACTCTACAGCATCCTAACTGCTAAGTGGAACGCTACGTAGGAAAGTTACAAAAGCTATCTGGAATCCCAGTCCAAAACTAAAAACTTTAAAGTAAATAGAAGGATTGTATTTCTATTTGCCACTTTTAGCTAGAACCATATAAAATCAGTCTAGACAGGATATACGATAAAATGCATTTGATTTGTAGTGAGCTGAACGTTCGTTTTATTGACTGCAATATGTTGCTTGTTATTAAGAATCGCTTTTTGATGGCGTATATTGTTTTACGGTTGCGCATCATGTATTGTAGGGTTTCAATTTGAATAGTAAAGAAGTACAACAATTTCTTCAGATTTTGGTTTTTCTGTAACCTAACCGCCCTGGTAAAAAAAAGTTCGTACCGCATATTGACTCTTTAATAATACCTCTAGCATTTAATACACTTCTGTATCTATTTACATGCTTATTCTTGAAAAACAAATGCAAATCAACTCTCCCACAACATTAGTTTCGTTAAGGCGCTCCCCCGAGCAAAATGCGCAAAAGCGGAGTTTTATTAAGCTATAAACTCGATATTTAAAACATATATCAAATTCACGGTTATACCAAATCATTATTTAATATGTTGTCTTTAATTTCAACAGAGCTTTTTCTTTTTAATGCAGCGAATATTTAGTAGTACTCATTTTAAAAATGGTCTATCAAAATTTATTCCTTGCATAGGCTCACGATGTATACGTATTTTATTAATGTAACTTATACCAACTGATAGAAGATTTAATTCTTAACATTTTCAACAGCTTTGTTTTTCAAAAAGACCAAACATCTATTTTATAATTCAAATTATTCCTAAAAATGGTCAAATTCACAACATAAACACACTCGCGGCGGCGATCCAGCAGTCAGCCGTAGGCTCTCGACGTGAGAGCACGTCGGTTTTTTATTTGAAATGTCATTTACAATTTAATATTATGACAACTGTCAAAAAGGCATTGCTAGCCCTATGTAGTTTTACACACGGCACTGGTGATAAAATTCAAATAGCATGGAATACATATTTATGTTTTACACAACATATCATCACGCCGGTATCCCCGAAGGGTTAGGCAGAGGTGTACTAATGTACACCCACAATTCGCCGATATGTTTAGGTCCCATGTAAGTAATAGGGCGCGAGCTTTATTTATGTTTTAAGATTTTTTTTTTAATCTGACATTGAAATAAAACTACTTTTTACGGATTTTTTCGCGGTTTATAATTAGTAGTTTTATTTCATCACATATATTTGTAATATTTGTTTAAATATGTCCAACTATCAAAAGGTCGAAATAATTCTTATGCGTCTACAAATGCCTTAATTACTTTACATGAAATAATATGTTACTTTTTTGAAGTTTTATTTAAATAGCGTCTAAGTCTATGAAAAAAATATATAAAATTGGAAATACAATTGATAGAATCGTACTTTGTTTTTATTAAATTCAGTTATTTATGAGTGAAATTAATGGGCTCTCGTAAACAATTAATTACTTTTGCCCGACCTTGCATTTATATGACAGAAATTCACAGAAATATGTTGAAAAAGTCTTTGATTCTGAAAAAGTAAACCTTGTGAAATATACTATTCAAAAGATTTAATGCGGTTGTTTTATACTTATTTCTAGAGATATCATTATCTAGGTTTTCCCTGGTATAGATTTGATAATACTTGTAAAGAATTATAATCAGAGTTTTTTTTTATAATCCTGACAGAACATGTTAATGTTTTCTTATATGCTTTCTATGTTCTTTCTATATGTTATATTGTTTAGTGCACAAAAATAGTCTATAAAATAGATGATCAAAAGCATGTATGAAAAAAGAAACAGCATTAATTCAAATACATTTATTTTTCATCCTTCCTTATCACTATATTATCCAGGAAACCAGCAGGTGCGGTTCACATCGTGAAAAATAAATCTTTTTTTTTCACGTAATAAAATCAAATTTAATTTAAAATCGGAGTCAAAACTTAACAGCAAAATTTCGTCGTAAGTGGTGGTTAATCGGAGTCCTTTGGTTAGCACAAGGCACAGGGAGAAATCTCGAAAGTCCATAAGCAGTCCAGGTCAAAAAGCAAAATAATAGAAATAACAAATGCATAAACAAAGATTTTGGTGCGCACAAGCAAAGTGACGTGCAAGACAATGTCACTGGCATGACGCAAAATTTCACATTGATTGTATCCGTTGTTGTTGCCATGCTAGATTGAAGTTTTCATAATAGTATTTTGATGTCATTTATTAATTTCGGTGATGTTGGGTAGAAATAATAATATGTCCTTAGACTATTCATGTTCATAAATCTTCAATATATTCTAAAGGCAAGCTTTTATACATAGTTTACTAGCCAAAGATATTCGTATGACTTAGTTTAGATTTAACGTTCATATGGCAACACTCAAAGTACAATTCAATCAATTGTATTTCCAATTTAATGTATTTTTGTCATGGACTTAGACGCTATATTTCATGTAAATCTGTAATTAAGACGTTTGTATATCACGCATAAGCATTATATCAACAATTATTTCGCCATTGCCCTTTATTATGTGCGTAGAGTATTTCTTAAGTACTACTCCATGCGAGCGCGCTTTGACACTCACACACTGTCAACTTTCACACATTCACAAATCATGCCGTATTGAGACAGCAATACTTTCTTCAAGAACCGAATTTTCAAAAGTCTCGCCGCCCGCCTTTGCTCTGTATACGTGCCTTGTTAGAATCACAGTGAATAAATGGTTAAAAAAATATTTTTTGAAATCAGTCCAGCCGTCTTTGAGAAATCCCGATCTTCGAGAAATACTCAAACGTAAAAAAAAACATCCGCATTGAAAATCTCCTCCTATTTTCGAAGTTGGTTGAAAAAAGATTTTTGTAAAAAGACATTCAATACCTTTCTGACTAAATAACTTTACATCATTAAATGATTCACTAAGAAGTCTTCAATTACTTGAGTTATAATTTTAGATTCAAATAAAATATATTTCTCTTATCTTTTTTTTTAATCTTGCGAACATGATTGATTATATTTTTGTCTATAAATTCATAAGTCTACTATTTTTACTACTTAATACGTCGGTATATCAAACAGATGGCATTGTATTTTCATAGAAAGTAGCGATGTATATGTAGAGGGGCAAAGAGGGGGGTTTAGAGGTCAAACGCTCAAAGTCATTTGCTCGGGGTAGCGCCTTAAAATTCCATCACAAATTAACAAAAATTCAGTGAAAACACATAAAATAAAAAAGCCAGATAATAAATAATAGAGTCAGTGTCGTCTGAACACCACTTAACATTGTAAGTGACGAGAATATGATTCAGTGGGTGTTTGTCGACTGTCTGTGTCGCCGACGCTCCGGTCCTTAGGCGTAGGTATGCGACAAATCTAGTATCTATCTGATACTTTAGAACTTGTAAAGATAGTACTCTGTATTCTATGGGTACACTTTTATGTCCTATTTTAGGGCAAATTTTTGTTTTTGAGATGCTCAGACTTTCATTTTGATTCAAGATGCCTTTTAAACAGGTACTATCTTAAATATGCTAAGACACTTCTGAACCGTGAAAGAAAACATTGTTAGAAAATCTGGATTCCAAAAATTGGGATCTGAAATCGCCAATCCGTAAATGAGCAAGTGTGGAGATCAATGCTCGTACCTTCTGTATATGGTAAGAGGCCTGTGCCTAGCAGTGGGACCTCTATAGGTTTGAATTATTATTATACCTTTGTACATCTGTTCTAATTTGGATATTTCCAACATAAGACCTTTTATCACAATATGACTCACAAAATCATTATTGATTATGATTAAAATATATCTTAATGCAATCTGCGATAATTGTCTTAGTTATTTTCGTGCACTAGTATCTGTGTGATACAGGAATTATTTTTAATCGCTCATTGTTTGACTTTAAATATTATTACTAATTACCTAGCTAATTATTTGGAAATAATGTAGTACATAATTTCGATTGGATTAAGATCTAACTGTTATTTTAAATCTATTTCTAGATTTTATTGTTATTTGTTCTGTTACAAACTCTTTGTTCATCATTAATAATGTTGTATGTATTTATTGTTTTAAACAGATGTCTTTCTTAAGAATTCTGAATTGTTCTTGCCAACAATTTTCTTAGAATTAGTGTACTTTGTGACATTTGCTCTGTTTTGCAATTTTATTAATAGTCTATGTTTGTTAAATGATGCATATTCTACATAAACATAATATTCCGCCAACAAACAACACTCATTCTGCATAAACAGATATTCTGAAAAAAAAAATATTTAAACGGTCAGTTTCAAAAAAGCTTTTTGTAATGGCAGACTGTTTTTGTAGATCTATTCAAAAGAGACTATACTTTAATAAATCATAAGTTTTTATAGCAGTTCAAGACATTATCGTAGACAAACATGTTTATTTACCCATTTCTTTTATTCGAATGTTCCTGCTAACACATCAACGCATTTCAATGGACGGTATATAACAATAAAAACATTTGCATTAGTATTAGAATTCATTATATTATCACAAACGGCCATAACTTTATTACAGTAATGGAGTTATATTTATGAAGCAGTTAACGTAACTCGAAGCTTGCCAACTGCTTTTTACTTTACATATTTTCAGAAATACTCTAAACTTATTTTTTTGTCAGACCAAGTTCATCGACTGAAGTTGTTAAAAAAATATTTTTAACATTATATTTGTTGGCCAAAATTGGAGTTAGGTTTCACACCCTCTTTCCAAACAAGAAAACTTAGTGTAGAACAGCGCCGCCCTGCCTCGATGGATCGACGATTTGTAATCCGAGTCAAACTGGATTCGGAAGGTATAACACCAGGGGCCCGAGTCTGCTATTTTTATACGTATTTTAGGATAATTACGTAGGTAAAACGTCAGTTTAACGTCAAAATTGGCCATTGGGACGGCCAATTTTGGCGTTCTGACATTTAGTATAATGCTAATTATCTTAAAATGGACCTACTAACGCCACCCACTTAGACGATTCAAACAATAGCAGACTCGGGCCCCAGGTGTTGTAGCGCAACTTAAGTTAGACCTACGTGCAGCGGTGAACCGCGATGGACTGAGTTGATTCGATCAGGTATAATACCAAACCGATTTGCAACAATGTATTAATAACAAACCAACAATCTCAAACAACATTGACACTAAATAAAACAATGGCTAGAATGAATACAATCTGTGATATCGAGTCTGAAAATTCCGTAATTGGCGAATGATGACTGAATGGCCTCTGTAATTGTATGAAATATTTCAATAACAAAGGCATTCAATTGATGCCAGGGATTGTGAATATTTTGTATCACATATCACCTGTCACAATACGATATAAAACGTCACTTATGTCCGTTGTAACTTAATAAAGGATACCGAACGTTCGAATTTTGATTTATAACAATATGACCGTTCAAAAAAAAAAGAATTCAAATCGTTCGATTTTTAATTCAACATAACATAACATTGAATGAATAATGAAGTTCAGTAGTTTAACTGTGGTTAAACCTTAAAGTATACATATGAAACTATAGAGTGAGCCTATCAGAGTTTAAACCGTAAGCACTAGTGTGAACAAGTGTTGTCGTGAATTATGTCTAAAGATGGAACTTGCCGTTTTAAAAAATCTATCTAAAACACTAATATTATCCTAACAATGTCAAAATCATCGATATTTTCTTATGTAAGTTTCTCGTTGCGCGAAAATTAACTTAAATGAAAAACGAAATTAACTAGGATCAATCGGCACAAGGGGAACGTAGCGATAGTAGCAGTCTATGCATATAGTACGTTGATGGGTTAAACCTTAAAGCACCAAAAAAGCCCAGGCAACTTGAAAACCTCTAAGAAACTTTTAAGTTCAGCTAACTTGCTGATACACATCAACCGATTCTTCTGGAAAACTGACAACGAATGA
Source organism: Autographa gamma (assembly GCA_905146925.1). Classification (NCBI taxonomy): domain Eukaryota; kingdom Metazoa; phylum Arthropoda; class Insecta; order Lepidoptera; family Noctuidae; genus Autographa; species Autographa gamma. Next base: position 9,868,622 of record LR989858.1, read on the forward strand.
AGGAAAAGTATATAGGTTCAATGATCACAAAATATTTGCTATTATGTGACACCTTCTGTAATCTGAACACACACCCAATCCCCGTCACGAGTGTTTAAACATAAATGTTTGAGTTTCTTACTCATATTTTAGCTAAATGACTCAGAAGAAAATTAAGGCAACATTTTCGGCACTGTCCTTTAAACAGAAAATACTTTTCTAAACAAGTTTTCAGCCATATTCATTACAAGATTTACTACAGCTCTTAGTATACATTGTCGTTGCCCAAAAGCTAGGAGATTGATAAGTTGGCTAACAACTGTGTACATGTTAATGGATGTCAAATATTTATAGACGCGTCCAGAACTAGAGAATCATTAAGAGAATAAATGAGAAATTATGCGAATAACACAAAAATAAAAAAATATAAATAAATAAAAATATAATAAAATATAGCTAGTCTCTTATTTGTAACATTATTGTCAAGTGGCATGGCTCATGACGAAAGCAAACTTTTTATATAGAAGGTGACCCAGAGGTTGACAACGCATAAACATAACTAATTTTTATGGGCTGGTTTGAGGTGGCACGGGATAAAGTTGAATGGAAGGACTTGGGGGAGAGGCTTTTGCCCAGGAGTGAGACGGTATAGGCTAGGAAAAAAAGAACTTTTGCACAGAGAATTTCTTCACCAACAACTAGGCCTGCAACCAGTCATGTTTTTTTTTTTTAATCTTCTTCTCTTTTCATCTTCTTTATTTACACTGATATGCCACTTGTAGCCGAAACACACAAAAATTAAAACAAGTCTAGTCCTATGCTGCGTTTTCACATCTAAAGGGTAGCCCAGAACTGAATGAGGGTGACTAGACAGCAAAGGACAATATTTAAAAGCTATTATGAGTATTAATCTATCATACATAGGTATTTACATCAAACCATTCTAATTAAATTTACTCCATTAATTGACCTTATTTTTATCGCAACCAAAGACAAACATAATTTTCTAAGGTCGGTTCCCAGTAGCAATGTTATTGAGTTACACTGTTCGGAAATTCCCAACAACCACACCATATATCTACAAAATATTATATCATAAAGTTATAGAAATAGAGACATCACGTCGGCAAAGTTATTTGGAATATGCGTCTAGTTTCGGGCACCAGGGAATGTAGGAACACGGAATTATAGAAGCACAAGTTAGAAAGGATTGAAAATATCCCTATTTCGCAAAATCGCTAACTAACTGGTAACTAAGAAATACTTTTGGGACAGAAAACATGAGACAATGTCTTATCCAGCATTGTGAATAGGAATTTAACATGCAAAAATTATGAACTTTAAAACTCAGATAATAATTAAATAAAAATAATTTACTGATCCATCAATTTGTTCTGAATATGTTTCCCGGTAGCCCAATACCCCGAAGGAAGAAATTTAAATAAACGTATAAATGACGAATTGAGAAAACTTTAATAAACAAAGCAGTAGAACACAAGACAGTTGCAGTTAGTGAAAAACCTATTTACTTTCAATATAAAAAGTACTAACTAATAAACCAGACCGGTTCCTACGAGCAATACCGGTTGCTATGTGCAGTGACGTAGCGTCTACGAATATCGTGGCCACACGTTCTATGAAAAGTGAGATAATTACGCCAACATAAACATGTACCAATATGAGGAAAAATAAATATAGTGCATGCCGTACTTTTATAAATATTGTCGTGAACTCATTCAATGTATAAACAGTTTGCGTAAACGGGAAGGGAGTGAATGAAATCATAGAGAAATAGAGTATTCGCAGTCGTGTGGGACGTCCGAAAATGCACTCTACCATAAGATAAATAAATAAAAGAAAGTCAAGCAATATTTTAATGTAATGTTTTTGAGTTCAAATTTTAATACAAAAAAAATTGATGTGTCTACGAGCTATTTGCACAAGATATTCTAAGTAGGAAAATAAATAGTTTTTTTTATTTTACTTATCTCTATCCAGTAGACTTGAATTATACCAAAACTCAAGCTTTTCAAAACCACAGATTTGTGTGATTCACAGTAATTACAGTACTGTAAGCGTTGGTGCATGTGAATTAATGTGATATTTCATGTCAGTAAAAATACGGGTTTACGATAAGGGCAATACAATGTAGCCATGTAGGTAATATAACGCTACTTTTAATAAATGCAAAGCCAGAATATCAATCAATTAAAGTAGGTTCTTTATAGTAAACTGAAACATAGGAAAAATCTTGTACCTTGGAAGGAGACGAAGAAACGATCATAAATTTCTCTTTCTCAAAAACGAGTAAAGACCTCACAGTAAGCCATTAACAGATGAAAGATTTTAGTTTTCCTTGTGTTTTTATTATTAATCATCTTGAATTTTTATAAATCTTATCATAATATAACATTAATTTAACACACAATTATGACATACGAATAGAGATAGCAAGGATTGAATGAAGGCGGTTCACCGGTGTAATGATTTGCATACTTGTGCGTCATTTATTATGCATTCGACGCCTCCCACAGAACTGCATATTTTTCGCTCCCACAAAGGAATGCCTCGCTTAAGAGCTTAAACAGAGCGCCAATGGAAATTAGAGGTACTGGAATAGTTGTGAAATTCCTGCAAATTGCATGTTAAGTAAGGCCAGCTGTGGGCTAAATGGGTATGATGACGTTAACTTAACATTAATATACACATAATTCATCATTAAGTCATGAGTTTATTTCAAGACACCAACTCACATTTAGCTACAAGCACGTATTCTAAATAATATGTATTTCACAGAAGAATATATTACAAGCAAAATTAGTGTTTTTTTTTCAATTTGCCTCTAAAACGCAAGCTCGTTTCTATTGCAATTTACCAATCCCTTAATACATTAAACTTATCATTATAGATTAAACTAATCCGTATTACAGTTAACTCTTGTTGAATAAACTTGTTGGGGATAGGAAACATAATTTGGTAAACTAAATGTTAGTCCGCTTGTGGAAGTTGGTTTAACGAAATTAGGTCAAATGCCATAACGCTGGCCAGTAACCTCTGCAGTTTAGTATTATATTTATAGATCAAAACTAACCGACCTTTTACTGTTTAATCAACAAAAGAAATATGTAAACAAACATTTCAGATCTTTTGATATATGTAGTACGGTTACTTTTATCTCGAAAATGAACGCAAAACTGTGCGTCTTGAAAATTGAAAAAGAAGGAATTTTTTTAGAAAAAATGTTTTGCTTTGTCTAAATATTGTATCTAGACAAAGAAATGGTCCGCGGTATATTTATGGAACACCAAGTAACACAATATCTACTTACTTATTTACTTGAGTTTCCTACAAGGAATCCAACTTATATGCTAAAAAGATAAAGAAGTTAATGTTTTTTTTTTTTTAATTTCGTTAATTACTTGTATCTTTTGTTTGATCAAACAACCTTCAACACTAACTTATACAACTTATTTCCATAACATAACATACCATCACGCCTGCATCCCCGAAGGGTTAGGCAGAGGTGTACCGATGTACACCTACAGTTCGCCGGTAAGTTTAGGTCCCATGTAATAGGGGGCGAGCCTATTGCCACTAACCGGACATAAATCGAAACTCCGACCTGCTGCTGAGAATTTCATAGAAAAACCGAATAAACCCTGTTCGACTTGGGAATCGAACTTATTTCCACTTTTTTTTTAATTTCAGGATTTTACTTAATAATTACTTAAGTCATGGTCACCCGTTAGCTAAGTGGCCAGTATCATGTTCAGTCGAGGTCCAAGTTCTAGTAATTAGGTGCTTATGCCTCTTACGAACAGACGGACAATCTGCAAACAATGTCTAATTATATCTCCGTATACGTACCACGCTTGGCTTACCGAAAAACAGCCTTTGTATTTGTTGACTTGTTGACAAGTAAGGTGACTCTGTGTTTCGAATAAATAAAAAATAATATACGAAGGAAATGTTTATGCTAAGCCTTTTGGAGAAATAAACATGTAGGTAATACACACGTCCTTACATAATCCTTCTTCTAGAATATACTATTAAACCTAAAACCTTTTGTAAATAGTTAAAGCAAAATTAATAGCAAAAGTAAAATTTAACAATCAGACTATAGACGGTATCTAAAGCAAATTAAAATATTGATATTTAACAAAATGTTTATTTAGACTTTCTGCTTATTTTTTTGATATTCATCTAAAATAGAAATGAAAAGATAGGTACCTACCACAATATGCAAAAATAAGTACGCTTGGAACTACAAATAATAAATAGAGCAAGGATACAACGATTTTTCCTTTTCCATTATTCAAAGAAATGCAAATTCAGCATAAGAAGCATGACGATGATATTTTGTATACAATAGTATGTAAGGAAGCGCTCATTATTGCAATCTCATGCAAAAATTACGACGATGATGCAAACGACCTTTTGACATCCGAATGTCATTGTATTACGTATTCAGAATAATAATATATAAATCTCGGTACTTTTTATATAATTTTGTCACTTTTTGGGAGATTTTTAAGTTTTTAAGCTATGGCTTTTGTTTATATTTTTGCTTATTAAATTACTTTGGGTAAGGCTTTTTGTTCGTCTTTATAGTCAGAACATTATTTTTGGTTCTTAAATATTAGGATCACAAACAAAAGGAAGGAACTAGATAAAGTATGTAACGCTTGGATACGTAAAAAAAATATTTCTGATAGGAATGTCTTTCCGTAACACTTAATAACGTAATTTTTTTACGTATCCTGTAAGTGTAGTACTTGAATAGTTCAATTATTTTAATAATAAGAAACATTTAAAACGACATTTTGTTTTAGTTTAAGTAGCATTCCTAAGTAAAACATATTCGACTATGCATGCTTACTGGATGAAAACACTCTCGCGCAAGGCGACTAAATATAACATCAATTAAGTCACATGAATGATTAGAAGAGCTAATAATAAATTAAACGTGAGAAAGGAAACAAGAGCAAAGTGTAAGATAAAGATAATAAGTTACAATAGATAAAGTTATTTATAAAATATGATAATAGCACTTTATTGCAACACTAATTTATTCTTTGTTTTAAATCTAGGAATTTACTTATCAAAGACTAAATTTGCAAAAGGTGTCAATATTCCAGTAATTCAATTAAAAAGTAAACGAGCTATTATTATAACCGGTATCTAACAAAATACAAATAGGCTACTGTAGAACAAAGCAAGAGTTTCAAAAAGAAAAGTATAATGTATTGATGTCAAGAGCTTTGAGCTGTGTCAGTAAATTTTTTTAGCCTACTGGTTCCCACTGCGCCACCTTCGCCGCGATCTGACTAACTATTATGTAACATTAAATACTCTATGCTGATAAAAAACTTTTGACTGCGCTTAACTTTTTTTCGTATAAACAATATGGCATGGGACCTAATCCACCGACTAACTGTACCCAACTTTATCAAACAACACATGCAAAATAACGGTGAGGCTGCAAAACAAAACGAAAGACATTCATTACCGTCCATTATGGGCACATATCCGAGACATAAACAAAAATATATTTACTATGACTGACGTAAATTGGAGGCGTTGAACCCAAAAACTGTTATTGTGGCTGGACATAACATAAGGAAACCGCAGAAGGTACATTCTTGTACTATTGGCCTTTGTTGTCCGGAAGCCAAGAAATAACTGGTATTGTACTGTAAGTGTGGAGTAAACAATTTTGTATACCAACAATTTAAGTGACGAGAAAGTTCTATTGAAATGGTATTTGGAAATTTCCATTTATTGTAAAATCAACTGCCTAAAATCTGTAACAAAGAATCTTAACTAAAATAATAAAGCTTAAAAGGTTGTTTAATCGCTCGTCTATGAAACTACTCAATTGGATTTAAAGAAGACTTTCTTATGGTAGCTTAACTTTCGAGGAATTTTAATTATTGTAAAGGATATTTAAAACATCACGTTACTTTCTTAAAAATCAAGGCAAGAAAAAATAGTGTATGTAAAGGCAGGAAAAATAATTTTCTATTTTTTCTTTTTGTGATGTTATGTCTTTCACCTGGTGACAAAAACTGTACACTTTTCAACGCTTTCTTCATTAATGATTATATCTATTTTTGGATGTGAAAACAGTATTATCTTTCTGTTTTCATCTCTCAAACGGCATAAATGAGTGAAGTTCACAGAAGTGAGGTATGTTTGCAATAAATAACGAGTATAGAGAGAAGCCAAATGAAATTTTGGCAGTCACCGCCCGTGTGGGACTGTATGCTTTAAAATATTATATTTTTATAGCTCAACTTGTTTATTGGAAAACATTTTGTTTGAAAGATTCAAAAATTTTCGTCAACTTTTTATTTCAGAAGAGACAAACAAGAAAACCAACTGACGTTACATCTTAGGTGGTAAGATTTTCATGCTTAAAGTCCGGTGAAGCAGTCAAAGCCTGCGCTCAAGCTAACTGCAAAGATCTCTACCAAAGATTTTCATGCTAGCAGATTTTTGTTTTTTTTTTCTAATTTTTACCGCCTAAGGCGCAGGCCAGACATAAGAGACGTAAGACGCAAACGGGGCGCGGACATTTGTCTCTTCTATACATTTTGTATGAAAGGGACACGGTCACGGTAGAGACAAATGTCCACGCCCCGTCTGCGTCTTACGTCTCTTCTGTCTGGCCTGCGCCTACCGCGCAAGTATAACTTTTATTCATAGTACCTAATATATCTAAGCAATGTCAAGGTTGAATTCAACTAGCATAGCCTTCATAGATTTCTTCAATTATCAGTTAAAACGACCTTTTCGATAAAAGACTGTTTAAATAAATAACAAGCAATAAAGGATTTTTATAAAGGATTATGAAAGAAAATTAAAGTAACACAATAAACTCTTTTATAAAAGGCATAAATAAATAGCCAAGCAAATAAAATTTCACATCCAGTCTAAAGTACACAAAAGGTACTTATTGCACGAGAGTTTCTAACCTACATTAATTTCCCAAATTATCTCCTTCAATTACCATTAACGACAAATTAAACAAGTTAGGTACATACATAAAATAGTTTTTCTAGGAATGTAACCTAGATCGTGGAAGGTCAACCGGCAATTAAAGACTAAAGAACGAAGCCTTATTACGTATCTTGAAAATGGAAAGAAACATCATTACAATTTTTGCTGTTGAATTGTTAATTTTTATTATATGGTCGCGATTCGTAATTCAAATGAGTGATTTGACAGCGATAATTGTGCAAAATTTGCTGTCGCTTTGCTTTCGCTTCACACGTAATACCGCTACCGATCAGGGTATATAGTGTTGTTTGTCTTGCCTTAACACAACAGCCATAATGGCAACATTATGGCTGTTTGTGGTTCATCAACCATCCCTACATAGTGACCGTTCATTAGTTTCTTGATATTACCTTTTTTGTTATTTCATTTTTTATTGTAATTGTTGGGCAAATAGGGAGGTGAAAATTTATCCCATGACAGTACCGGTCATAGGTACACAAATATTCATCATCTTACCATAATGGTTTTGTCTATATCTCTTGTATGTTTTAACTATATTGCAAAACATGATTTTTCTTTCCCTTGCTTTAAAATGTTATGTAGCGATATAAAGAAATTATCTCAGCCATATGTAATGTTTATTGCCGGTTAATTAATATCAGACGGAGAAAATACTTGGCCAAAAATTATGTATATTCATTTGGCGCAAACAAAATATGAAAAAGGCTGAGAAAGGTGAAAGGTGGCCCCGAGCCTCACATATCCAGGCACGAAAGTATTTATTTGAAACTAATGCAGTAATGATCTTCATGTAATAATAATTCTTACAAAATGAAACCGACTTCAAAATAAGACTTAAATGGTTTTCTTCTGAATCCCACTGTCATAGCTGGACTAAATTAAAATGGGAACACACTGGAAACACCACCTAGGTACCAAATAAAAAAATAATCCTCAAAATCAGTTTACCCAGTGAAAAGAAATGTGGAAACAAAAAAAAAAACAGTCGAATTGAGTACTCCTCCTTTTTGAAGTCGGTTAAAAAGAAGTAGTTACCAAGTCTTTGTTCAGTAGTAGATGTAAATTCTGTCGGTAATACCGAGACAGTTTACTTTGGGCGAGCCTGCGTTATCAGAGATCCCGGATGACGTTGACGAGATAACCCTGAAAGCGAGATAAAACGTAACGCCAACATAACTCATTAAACTATACTTACCTATCTTGTATCATCTGCTGTAATATGCCTATTTAGCAATATACTGAAGAATCTGTACCTAAGTGGATTTTACTTTTTGAAATGTTCTAGTGTTAAATTGTTTTGGTCTCATACAAATGCTTACACTAAGTAACATTTAGAAACATATAACCTAGTCACATAACCGAATGTTCCTACATAATTATGCCTAAACGTGCATAAGAGTAAAATCTACTACAAGATTTCGAAACAATTGCTAATCAATTACTTAGTTCTTTGATAACAGGGCCAACAGACAGCACGAAGAAAAGGAGCATACACGGAGGCAGCTTACGTTCATAAACGTAGATTACGCTAATGATCGTAGGGAGAGTAACAAAGAATTTGTTTTATAATCACTAATTTTAACTAGTTGATATTATAGAATTTACACAGGACGTGGTCGCAAGCAGACTGCTGTCTGAAGTGGTCTGCTTGCGACCGTCACTCAAAAGTCATTAGTTGATATTAATAATATTTATTTAAGTACAAATGTCTAAATCCAGGACAAATATTAATCCGTGCTATTTATTTTCAAAATAGATACAGTAGAAATAAATGTCATCCTAAATCACCTTTTCATTAAATTCAAGACAATAACATGTCAGAGTGACAGAAGTCACGTTTCCTTGATAAGGTGATTGATAAAAATAAATACTATCTTTCGTAACACTTTCTCGTGTTATGAAATAAATAATATCATTCGCTTTCTTTTACTTATCAGGTATAATTCTTATAAACAGGTTTTTATTAGCTTCATCTGTACCTATTTAAAAACTCTTCGTTGAAATTTACCCGCTTCTTATTAAGCTGTAATTTTGCATACCCATTTCATTGCATCTAATGCAAGTGTTTTTAGCTTTCTAAACTTATTATATTACAAAGATTACCTACCTAGAGAAAGAAAGGACTAAATATTGAGATGACTAGTTCTAGAGATGAATGAAAGCTGAATACGCATTGCGCCGACCACAAATAATTGAGAACAGGGCAGGGAGATGATGATGACCTACATAGGTACAACAGATTCTGAAAGCAAATAGCTCAAACCTTCTATTTTAGTACCGTAACCAATGAGGCAAGTTAGTTTTACGAAGCCATTTGTTAATTGCCTTTCATTTATTTAACTAGACATCCAACAAGCTACTCTACTAAATATAACTAGTGAAACGGCCTTGGAAACGATCAATAGAATTTCGTCTATCATAATAAAATATGTAGAAACAGAGTAGATAAAAGAACTAAAATTAAAACGGGTCAATATGTCCAAATAAGCACAATTCCGACAACCTAACCATGGAGGTTAAATAGGCAGTCGCTAAAAGTAAAATTTTCATTTTGATGATGACGTCAGTTTGATAATTGGCTATTCAGCACTACTGTAAGAAACGCGCTATGAAACATGCATTATAATACCTAATGTACATTTATGTTTTTATGCGATATCTAACACATCTCTGCTAACCCACAGCTTCTGTTAATACAAAGTCGTTAATTAACATCCAGTCACATGAGCACTACTCACTGATCGAGTAGTGGACAAATCTATTTAGGCGCCATCTTGCTTAACACAATGAATGAATTCACACCAAAACCCTTTTCGAAGAGAAATATCTTATCAAAGCTAGCATTTAATGATAATAAACTATTCATACAACTATTATTCTCTTTGTAAACTACATTTTATCGTCGCCTACTATAGTAACGTGCACCGCGAGTGTACCATTGCGTGGCGATCGGAGATTAGGCGATAGCGCCCGATAACATTTGATCAAATCTCCACTGACGCCGTATTAACTATGCCATTGTGTTACTCATTAAAGCAAATAGAATTGACGTCACAACGAAAACAACTTCTATTATGTTCCCTTTTATCTATCCTACTAAGACCGGTCAGTCGAATTCGGGAAAACCTTTGTACCCTTTAGGAAAATTGCTCGCATGTAATATGTCAAATCGTTTGAGGCACTTGATAAAGTACGAATGTCCGCAAAAACTTTTAGTGTAGCTACGTAAAATGAACTTTAATCCCAAAGTAATATGGTTTTATTCTAGTATTTATTTAGTGTTAAGGTAATCCCACATTTGTAGGAAATCTCACTAATGGTGTTTTTTTCTTTTAGATCTACGACTAAAAAAAGATCTCTAGTCAAATATTGATTAGCACATTTACCATTGGGCTAGCCGCCAGAATCCCTTGAGCGTTATTATGAAAGGTCATTACCACCATTCGTATTTAGAAACCGCTTTTAGTGAACAAAAATAGGAATAAAATTACCAAGGTAGGTAAAATTTAAAGTCGGTTCAGTAACCCCAATTACATCCATACTGGACATCATTTAATTTTCATCACAACGGAATTTCTCAAACTTAATTGGCAATAACTTAGTTTTTATTTTATTTTAACCACAAATTATCACAACCTTATTCGTTAGTTGTTTATCTAACTTGTTATTTATTACGTCTATAATCGAAAACGAGAATAACATTTTAGGTCAGACAAAAAATAAACGAGTATAGCAATTTACAAACAATAGAATTACATTTTTGAGTGAGGCTAGGTTAAGGATAGATACTTTTTACAAGCCTTAATTGATTCATTAATATGGATTTATGCTATACAATATAATACAAATAACTACAGACTTCAAGTAAATACAGACTTATTTAATTGGAAACCTTAGCAGTAAACTGTATTTTAACGAACCTTAAGGTTAAAAGAATGACTCTAAGAAAAAGTATCGATAAATTCAGTACTAAAATACCTATACTGACTGTATTTTATTTTGTCGATATCGATACAAATACGTCGCCTAAAGAGCACATTTACATGCTAGGTATGTAGTCTATCTTGACAGCGGTACGGGATGGCAAAACTGTATTCTAAATGAAAATGAATAAAACCTTTTTGAAAATAGAACGTGATCGTTATATCAAATGAACTGCAATCAAATCATTGTTTTATTTTCTCGTGTATTATTTTGTGCCAGTAACTATTTTACAAATAATTTAGTGTATATTCTCTTTGGCTTTTTAATCATCGAAAATGTTGTTATATTTCTGTCACGTTGCACGAAATGTAACATGAATTTTGATGGCATTGTGATTTTACAAGTTCATGAATAAAACATTGTAAAATCATACATAATTTTGTAAACAATAAAGGTCTTTGTTTAAAAACAGAATTGTTGAATGTGAGAACATACAAAGAATTTGGTTTGGTTTTTTAGTTATATTTATAAGGAATTTATTTTCATCAAAATAATTAAAGTGTAACATATAAGGTTATTTTATGTGCTGAGACACCAATAATGTAACCACTGTGTAATATAGGTACATACAGGTATACTATGCCTTATTTAGGCAAATGACCAAGAAACTATTAATTATTTCAAAGAGGACAGATTTCGAATAAGAAAGTGACTGACTTGCAAACTAAACTGACGTCAACATGACACTTCCGAAAAACTTCACCGTTCACGTCAAAACCATAACATTCATTCACCCATTCACCCATTCACTCATTCAGTTGTTCGCCGCCAATCATTTACAGCGGCCATTAGTTTATGCCACTCAAATATAACGCAAACAATTTTCGTCTATTTTTATAATTAGCACAATAGTGGCGTGAGCAATAATAGTATTTTCCTTAATATATAATGTCGCGTAATGCGTAGGTATTTAGGTGACCATTATTTTGTCTAGACATTCGGATGGATAGCAACATTATTGTTTGTATTAGAGACAGATGAAATTGTGTAAAGAGATTAGTAATATATGACAATCAACAATCTACTGAGTATTTAGGTGAATACGTAATCGACGAAAATCTAGATCACAAGCATACATAATAAAGCGCTTTTTACACTGAAATTGAAATAGTTTCTTTGCAATTAGGACTATGTAATCACTTTTACAGTTCTTAAGCTAGAATAATGTAGTCGACAATTCCTAACTGACTACCCTGAGAAGAAATGACGAAACACACTCAAGAGTCATATTCTGTTTTATAGTCCAATCAATAAAACAGTAAATTTGTGTATAAAACTGCAGAGTATTTACTAGACTGGTCTTTAGGGGAAAACAAAATATCGTTAATCACATTCTTATCTTAATAAATGTCAAAACATTTGATTTCCTCGCATTTCTCGCAAATTCATGAACGATTTCATTTAGGTTTCTAAATTTAGGGTAGTGTAATAAGCGCATAATATATTATGCGCTTATTACACTACCCTGAATTTAGACCCTCGTTGGTCTTGATATATCAAGACCAACGAGGTTGCATTTGAAACTATAGAGTGAGCGTATCAGAGTTTAAACCTTAACTACTAACACTAGTGTGAACAAGTGTTGTCGTGATTTATGTATGAAGATGGAGCTTGCCGTTTTAAAAAATCTATCTAAAACACTAATATTATCCTAACAATGTCAAAACCATCGATCTTTTCGTATATAAGTTTCTCGTTGCGCGAAAATTGATTTTTATGAAAAACGAAATGTACTAGGATCAGACTAAAAACTGCTCTCGCTTGGCACAAGGGGAACCTAGCGATAGTAGCAGTCTATGCATATCATACGTCGATGATCAAGACTCAAAACAGTTTTATTCATGTGTGTAGTATATATTTAGAACTTCAAAGGGATACGAAGCATAATTTTAAAGGTAATTGAAGGAAGAATTGTTAATTTAGGAACAGCAGTATAATTTAATTAACCCGTAGTAGGTTCAAAGGATAGACGAAAATGTTATATCGTGGTATGAACATTATGAGAACGAACGTAACCTATTAAAATAATTTTAAATATTATAATGCCAAATTGTATACTAATAGGCAAAGAAGACAGGAGTTAAATTTGTGTGACTTATAAATTTTTGATGGGACTCAGCGATACTTTCAGTACATTTTCTACCAGATTAACATTCATACATCATCATAAATTGTTGGCAACACTGTTTTGTTTGTCTTTTGTTTATTAGCCTTCTATGGAAACAACTAAAATACACGCAAATCTTCTAGTTTATTCGTTTATTTTATTTCTACCAAAATATATAATAAATAAACTCCTAAAATAAAAAAAGGGTAACAAGTTAAACTAAAATCACAACAAACCTATTTACAGTCGAAACTATTCAGCATTTTTCGAGTAAAATAAACACTGGTTTACTGTTAGCCAGCCAGTTAACGAAAGATTAAAAATAACTTTTGCTAGCCCATTAAAACTTTCATGGAAATTCATACCCAAAAAAAAAATTTCAAATAAAATATTTATGGGGCACTCGATCATTATAATTAGCCATACAAATTACTTATAATAGCTAATTTGTGTAATATATCGTAAGGTATTTCTTCAATGTAACGTGAACTAATAACGTTTAAACCCGAGCGTGTTGTTTCCAGTAATAAATCTAACAATAATAAAATATAGTTTGCTGGTTTAACTTTAGATCTAATATTAGCACATTGCCACACGTTCCTATACCTTGAGATTTTTAGTTTACAGAAACTAAGTATACAAAATGGCTGTCACTAATAACATAACACCATCACGCCTGTATCCTCGAAGGGTTAGCCAGAGGTATACCAATGTACACCCACAGTTCGCCGACATGTTTAGGTCTCATGTAATAGGGAGCGACTCTATTGCCACTATACGGGCACAAATCCAAACTCTGACCTGCTACTGAGAATTTCATAGAAAAACCCTAACACCTTGGTCGATTGGGGAATCGAACCCCAGACCTCTAGCGTAGCAGTCGCGCTTAGCACCACTAGGCCAACAAGGCAGTCACTAAATGCCTTGTAAAAAAGCAATAATCCTGAAGAAATCAGTTGTATTTTAAATACCTACATACATTATTTTAGCTTTAATGAGAGAACTTATCAATATCTTAACAAAACAACGAATTTTAACTCCGTCAATTTCCGGTTTAGCCCTTGCTCATAATCTCAGTATCCGGCAATCAACCGATTGTCAATCTATAAACCTTGCTTTACACAATCTTAGTAATCGTTCACAAAATTAAAAATAAGCATGATTTAAAAACCAAAGTAAATAAAGCGTCAAACATAACAAACTCATAAATCGGTAAGAATTTATAACATCCCGCTGCGGGATACATCAATCTATTCATCACTATATGCCAAAACTAACTATAAATATACTTTTACACGTAATATTGTTATTGCAGGCGGGAATACTTTTACCCGACTGCGGCGAAACTCAAGGAGAGTAATGTGTTTAACCTTTATGTGTGTTTTTCAGTTCCTATGTCCGCTGAAAATCGATTAAATGAGCAAACATTATGCGTCATTAGATTCTAATAGCGCAAGTGTCACTGGGGATAAAATGTCGCATCCAGTGAAAATTATTTTCAACCGACTATAACAAGAGTTGGTTCTCAATTCGTATGCGTTTTTTTGAGTATGTTACGCGATGGCTATGGAAATTGTGGATCGTTCAAATTGTAATTTTTACATCAATGTTCCTTTTAGTCCTACAATATATAGATTAAAATAATAGAAATCGATCCAGTTTTTTCTTACATTTTTGTGCAATCAATTATTATAATAATATTGTTAATACTGTAATTACATCATATATTATTGTGGGGCTGGTTCGAGGCGGCGCAGGATAAGGTAGTATGAAAAGAATTGGGCGAGGCCTTTGCCCAGCAGTGGGACAGTATAGGCTAGGGGAAAAAAAAAATGTGTCAAATAATATGCAAGCAAGACACTATCAGAATCTGGAGCTACGAATTACATTTTATTAGATCTGTTGTGAGATAATATATATTGTCGGGAACATTACGGCACCCCAAAGAAATCTAGGTCGCACGTATATCCTACAAATGTCGTAATGTGCTCACGTGGGAATAGACACAGCCGTACTGAATAACCTAAAGAAACCTATTGATCAGACTTAAGTACAAATGCTTAGTTCCCTACTCAATGTACTACGGTCATAGAATACGAAATGAAAACGAATACCCAACATTAGTTTTAAAAACTAGACAAAAATGAAAACAAAATTTAATTAAAAACAAGCACGTTTATTGATAAGATTAGATAAACTGGCATGTTTACAATTAACTATGAAAATGTAGAATTTATCTTTGACTTATGTTACAGATTAAATATCTTCTGAATGACAAAGGGTGCTTTAAAGTACTACATATTAATGATATGATCATATTTCTAGGATTAAAATTATTATTTTTTTACAGGTGTACCGTAATCCATACCCAGGTCGTACCGTAGAAAACAGAAAAACTGAACGACGCATAAATCAGAAGAACAAATGAAAAGAGTGTTAAAAAAGGTGTCGCCGCTTGAGGACTACAGAGAAGAAACTAACGAAAAATCTCTTCAATGCATAAATTACAAAAAAAAATAACTTTAGGTAACCTCAAATCTCCTCGACACATTTATCGATGATTTTGTAGTCATACAAAATCATCGTGCATTAAATAATTTATAATAATTAAGTTTGATTTATGTTCATATGTATTGACAACTCCCATTTTCGAAAAATTCACTTCCAACTTAGGAATCCACATAGCCTGAACTTATCGCTATACGGGTTTCCGCGAAACTCTTACTAGTTTCGAACGCTGCTAATGCACCGAATATTGATTCAGTTTCACATCCAAAGTGCTGGCAAACTCCTAAAGTGTGTGAGAACTGAGCACACGCTGCTCAACTTATGGGACTTTATAAAATATTTACGACCCAGTCGATAGCTTTCTAGATGCTATCGAACTAAAACATCTTGAGTTTAAGACTCTATTTTGTAGTATAGATAAAGTTATGAGCCAAAAAGTTCTAGTGACTAAACGATAGTTTGGTCAGTTCTTTGACGTTGCGTATACTTTACTGTCTACTAGAAACTTACTTAGAAGTTAATTCTAAATAAAAGTAGATTGATTATGTCTGTCAACGACCTTTACAATAATTCAAATGCCTAATAGTTATCAAATAAGTTGCACGAACTGTGATTGTTATCTGTTATAATTGCCAATAAACAACACGAATTAAAAATACATATAATTTTATTTGGGCGTGTACTAAATGATTCGTGACGACACGGCCCTAAGTACCCTGAGGCATCCCGAAGGTGAGGTACAAGCCCAATGTTTTAGAGCCAACATTGGCCCAGTGTCAAAGTATGGCGCTAAACAGCAAGATGCAGCAAGATATTCTTTAACCAACAAACAATTATGACTTTATCAGCTCATAATAGGGCCAGTGACAAAGAAGTATGGCGCTAAACAGCAAGATGCAGCAAGATTTTCTTTAACCAACGAACAATTATGACTTTATCAAATCATAATAGGGCCTCTGAGCAGAGGTTGCGTTCTCAATACCTATTGTAATACATTTATAAGTGGACCGCAACACACTACACGAGTTACACATTAACGTATAAACATAATTCAAGTTTCCATTGTACCGTATTCCATCAATTGACTTTTACGACTCAAGACGATAAACCGTGCAACCGCACAAGAGATAAGAATAGAAAAATATCGCATTCGAAGAAATCGTGATGAAATCTGAACTTAATGGTATGAAATCAACAACACACCGTACTTTGCTTCATTAGGTCGCGCGCATACGGACTGCTTGAAGATTCGACTGCTTTTGTTTCGACTGTTTCCAAAAAGCTAGAGGTGGAAGGCGCTAGTGTCGCGCAAGAGCGGTTGACAGCTCGCGCGGACCGTGTGCGTTGATCACTGTCTGAACTGCTTGAACAGTTCGTGTATGTGGGCCTAATTTATAAAAAATATGAGAAATAAATGCGGTTTATTTTTAAGCTAGCTAGAACAAGTGTGTACAGTTTAAGCTTAAATAATGGAAAGTATGTGCTACTTTTACGGTAGGAAGAAGCAGTTCAGTTTCAATGGATATGCTTGAATACTATAGCAAATCTGAAATACGATTAAATATTATCGATAGTGGTTAGGTACCTTGTAATACATTTTAATTAAGATTAATGTAATGTGTTATGATAAGCCTGTATTATTAATGTAACTTATTTGTCACGAAAGATAGATACTGATCGATAAAATAAACATACTGTAAGATTTTAGAATACATAAATAAATATCTAACAATTCAATTAAGTATTATTTTAGCGGGACTCGACAATATTCTATTTTAAACATTTATATAATCAGTAAATCTATATATATTTAATTCTTCTGTGAGTGTGTATGTCACTGAACTTCTCTCAAACGACTGGACCGATTTTGATGATTTTTTTTGTGTGTGTTCAAGGGGATCTAGGAATGGTTTAGATTCACAATTTTGTCCGCTGGACAATGTTTTTTAATTAATTTTTAATTTATTAGTAGTTGTTGGAATATTTAACATTGGATCCGACAGACGGCGCTACCATCGCAGTGTCAAATTTTAAATAATATTCGAATTTTAATTAAAGTCTGTCCCGACAGTTAGCGCTGCGATCAAATTAAAAAAAAGTTTTGTTATCATTGTGTTATTGTAGACCATGTAGACAGGACAACGTCTGTCGGGTCCGCTAGTTTAATATAATTTAATTTACTGATTTGTTACAGTACGACATTTATTTTGCCACAGCATCTTAATTATTTGTACTAGTTGAGGAAACTATTGTAAAAATTAGTCGAAAGAACTTCCTCGATTCCGCTTTAAGTCATAATCTAACACAATTTACATTCGGTATTAACCTACCACGTAGCAAACGGAATAAGGATAACAATATGATAAATAATATAAAACTCAATACTAATAAACTTCAGAACATTGATATTTTAACCTCTCCGCAAGTAAATTTAGGAAATATGAAGTTGATTATTTAGATTTGTAAACTTTTGTAATTATCTAATTGTAAGCCTTACATTGGAAATACTTCCATTCCCTACATTTGACACCCGTCCGTAGCATAAACATTAATTAAGTACTAATTGGATAATGTTGTCAGTAGTAGGTATAATAAGTACTTTTTTTAAGAATTTCACTGTATTATAACATTGCATTGTACTACTGTTTTTTATCCCGAAATAAAATAAAATAAAACTCAAAAATTCTCAAAACTCCTTGCCAAGTATGCATAAATGTCAAACCACAACCAAGCGGTATTTATTTTTCTCATAATTCAGGTACATGAAGCGGATCATCTTTGCCAATATCACATGTGCTTGTCGTGTCGTACTGGCATAATTTACATCCTGTTAATTACTTAATGTTAGGTCTCATTAGAGCCACTTAGATAACTCAACGTGACTTCGCTAGTACTGCGAAATCATAATCATTGTAATATTAGATTTACGGAAAAAAAGAATAATATTTTTTTTTATTGATACATTGTGCCTTTTCGTCAAGTTTTTTACACGATTACATACAACATAGATGTTGCGAATAAAACTTAGCAAAAATATTTGCTGTATGGTTTCCTTTAACCGACTTATAACCATCAAAAGTAACTGATATTTCGTACATAGTAGGTACACAATGTACCAAAAATTTCTAAAAAGAACAAGATCTTTTACAATCATACAGGAAAACGTTGAATGAAAAGCAATAAATATGAATACATTTAGAACTATCTCGAAATGGGTCCTGAAAGTCAACAACGGCTGAGTAACAACTGTCTCCCATTGATTCATTCATCTTAATGATTCACTAATGGATGAAGGGGCATCGTCACTCAAGGAAAGAGATTTGGTGTTTATGATGTTAATTGCACGTATGTAAAGGAAAAGACGGGCTTTATTAGGCAGGAAAGGAAAATACATCGTAAAGAGTGACGTAAATTTTGAAAAAACCGAAATTTCTCGAATCTTGAATAAAGCTTATAATATTCTAGAGGACACGAGGTATATACAGATCTATAACCAAGTACACATATAAAACATTGTATTTTTCAAGTCCAAATAATGGCAAACCCTCACTAAAAATGCCTATCGAGAAAAAAAAACATCTCATTAAAATTGTTCCTAACAAAACAAATTCTCAAAAAAGCAACACCACTTATGTCACAAAACGTCTTACATTAACCAACACCCTTGTCACTTGTTCCATTTCGGGATGTATCAGGCTTTGTCCCAATTTTCTTGGGTTTTTCCTCAGAGAATTGTCCCTAACTTTGCATTGCATAACTTTATTACTTGTAAATCTAAGAAAGAAAAATGAAAAGTTAACCTTGAAAGACTTTGTTAGTTGTTTCAATCAGCTGTTAACAGTTTTTTTTCCTTTATTTAAATGATGGGAAGCTTTATACACCTTTTTTTGTCGACAGAAGTATTACTAGTTCTGGGTAATTTAGCATTATTCTATTTTTTTCCAATCTCAAAATACTATTCAGTTTTTACAAATCCAACCTTATATTTTTCCTCATCTAAAACATGATATTAAAATATGTAACTTACGTAACAAGTAGCATTGAAGGTCATTTGAATCATAATAATATCTTTCTAAAATTATGAGTCAGTCTTCCTTAGGGAAACTGGGCCTGGTAATTATGGCGTCTTAATGGGACTTTTACCATTAAATCAAAAGTTTTACCATTAAACAGAGTTAGGGACAGAACATCCCGTCGCATTGAAATCTTAAAAAGTATTGATTATATTATGATTTGACAATAAAACTAGTTATCTTAATGACAGTACCTATAATAATTTATTTTATATCTTTCCATACCTGCTTCGCTTAATGTATTAGTAATTAGCAAAGAGGTACAGCTTTCGTGAACTGTAATAAGTGTCCTGGGTGGAAACCAACCAAGGATGTTTTTACAGGAGAATAAATATTTACCTTAAGAAAACATTATCATCTGGACATATATGTCGATATTGTGAACAATACTCACTCACCTCGTATTTCTTCACTCATTTCCTTAGATACCTTAAAAGGTTTAATTAATGAGACGATGCATACAAATGAGCTGAGAGTTTCACAAATCTTATTCTTTGATTTTCCCACACATCATTAGCATTAATTCTAAACTTCCATATGTAGTTAACACAACCAATTTGTCAGATTAAGGTATCAAGTATATTTATACGTAAACCTACTACATAAAACTATACCTACATATTATTAAAATAATAGGTTTAATAACTACCAGTCTTATCGACTGGAAAATAAATGCTCTAGTTAACCTTCCACACTTCTTATTAAATTATAATGTTTTGTATCCTGTAATGATACAGTGAACAGTATGGAGGTGGAAAACCGATAAGTTTAGATTAGGGAGCTGGAATAAACTGCAAAATAATATGATACTGATGTAGTGGTCTTTTTTTTTCATAGAAATGGTGAGGAGGTATTTTTCAATAGCTCAGGAGGTGTTATCCACACGGTCATTGCAGACCTTCCTTTATTCTACAATAGCTTCTACCCGCAGCTTCGCCTGCGTGGATGTCGAAAATCAAGGTTACTCCAAGCCAAGTTTGAAGGAAGTAAGTTCAGCGACTTAGCTGTGAAAACGTAACAGACAGGCAGATAGAGTTACTTTCATATTAACAACATAAGTACGGAAGTACATATTATTTACATCATAAATGCCTAACAATTGCATCACACCACTTATTCAATCCCCAATCCAAGGGCGTCAACAGATGAGTTAATATAAAATGATATTTAGATAAAGCCGGCCTTCCTAGCTATGTATTGCAACGCGGAAGCGCCTGCTCTCGGCATTGTTCCAGCAAAGCCGGGGGTATTTACAGACGGACAGCTGTCCGAGTGCTGAATGTTTTCTTGGATTTATGACGAATTAAAGTACGCGACGCTAGATTGTTTATTATGTAAGTATGTGATAATTGTGACTTGTGATCATCGTAATTTTTGGAGAGTGTGTGAAATGTTTGCTCATAAAAAGAGGATGTAATGTCTGTGCTTTTCCATATTATACAAAATTGCTGATTTTGAATGTGAATATTTTAGTTCAAGTTGAAAGTTAGCGACAAAAAGCAAAAACTTAACAGTAGGTACCTAACTAAGTAAACCAAAATCGTTTCGAAGAATTCGCGATAAGAGGGCTAATTAAACCAGGCAATCAAGAGTCCTCATTCAAACAAACTTTAATTTACTTGACAGTAATTGCACTGATCAGTTATATCATAAGAGTTACTGTTAATTAATTTAGCTTTTAGATTAAAAAATGTCATGAAAATGTATATTGTTTTGTGTTTGGTAACACTCGGACACCCCAGACAACAAACAATTTCATTACAAGAGGTTTAAGGTAAAATAGTACTAATAAAAAAGCTATAAAGCTTAATTTTCTATTAACAGATATCTTAAAACTTCTGTCATTTTCAAGATCTCTTCTGAAACTCATGACGAATCAGACGACATGTGTAAGATTGTCGAGACGTTTCCTGCTTTAAAAATAAATTGCCAACTAAAAATAAACTAAACTATCGCGATATCACGAGAAAAAAGATTAAAAGCGTGGTGTCACCAGCAAAAATAAGCAGAGAAATACGATGTTTTCATAAAACTTGTTGGCGTTAGCTTACAGTCTTAATAAACAGAGAATAAATAATATATTAGTTGCTTTGAAGTTATTTTTAATTTGATGTGTTGTGTAGACGATGACTTAAAAATGTATGAAGATCCCTCTTATAGTACTGTGAAAAAAACTAATTTAAGAGGCTACTTCCATATTTATAAAAGTGTATGAGACATTGCACTTTGTGTGTAATTACTGATGATGATTTCATGACTGTAATTACTGATGTTGATTTTGGATTGGTTGACAACCTGTTTTTCTTCATTGTAATTAAGCATATTATGCCTAACACCCGACTTCTATCTTTATACAAACAATTTATTGAAAATTCCAGAAAAATTTACCATAAACACTGAACCCTGCCACTTCTGTCTGTGTTAACCCGCCAAATTTTCCAGCCGACCAATAGCATAACATCCTGCCACGTTATTATCATGTTATGCAAGTCACGCCGTGTAATTTGACTTAGCTATACGCCGCCATTTTTAAGTTACCTTTACACACAAACACAAGTTTGATACAACTCTTTCACTGTACACTCTGCAATTATAATTATTGCCTGGATAAGTCGTGGTGACTGAATCCGTATGCAAATGGTAGCAGGGTGAAATTCAGGTACATACGATTACGATTTTACGACTTTTGATTATTTGTATCATCATCATCAGCATCAGCTTATAGCAGTCCACTGATGGACTTAGGCCACTCCAATTGCACGCCACTTAGTTCTGTCCTCGGCTTCCCAAATCCAGCTCTTTCTTAATTTTTCAGACAAACGGTGAAGGAAAAGATCACAGTGCAAGCAAGCCTGATTTTCAAAATAGAATCCTTACATCGCAAACCCACTAGCAAGTGTGGTGATCGATGCTCGTTTCTTCTTTACATGAGAACTCATGCGGGCACTCGGTGGCATGGTAGTAAGGTGTAGTGTCGCAGTGTAAGTGAAGCATTATTTACGAACGCCGCCATTTTAAGTCTCATATGGTAATGCAATTTGTTAGAGTAAAATATCGGAGACGGTTAGGATTAATGGAGGGGAAAATTTCCTATAACAAAGGATACGATGAGTCAGTAGTGGAACTTTTAGTGGGAAATAAATCTAGAAAGCATCTTTATAGGGAAAGCTTTACTGCCCTTAATAAAAGAAAGACCAATAGTTTGATGTATAAGTATTATCAATATTTAGGAAAAGGAAATAAACACGATAAGTTTGCCCTAACTATGCTTTACAGATAACATATTATAAAATTCTTAGTTTAAATTAATTTAAATCCGCTCTGAATAAACTTGTAATGTCCAACCCGGACTGCGATTTATTTACCGATGTCTTTCCCAAATTAATGCTTTGTTGTTTGAAATTCAATGCGAATAATAGTGTGTATTTCTAATTGATTTTTATATGTAAGAATTGTTTTTACGTTTTAGTTTAGAATAAATTGTATTTTTTAATGCGATTTATGTAATTGGCGTCAAGCCGTGTAAATCTTTAAATAAATAAATAAATTGTATTCATTTCTAAACCACAATGAGTATGCCCAAAATTAACAGGTATGCCCAAATGTCAACATTATTGAAATAAAAATGGATTCATTAGGACTAATTTCAGACGTAATATCTAGCATGTTTGAACTACCTAACTCCTGTTCTAACTGAAAGATGTCACGTAGCAGATAGCTCTTTAAAATGAACTTGATAGATAAGTCTGAACCTTCAAATGAGTTTCAAATCCATATGTTAAAGGTAAGAGAAATGTGAGGTCATGCAGGACAGCTGCTCAGGTCAAGTTGATTCGCTCTTTTAGCCTTATCTTTTATTTTATATATCTGACCTTTTAGGACTCTGACCGCTATAACTGTTTCATATAAATAAGTGTATCTTGTCACGAAAAAATATTGCTTAAAATTGATTTTTAAAATACAGTTTCTTATCATGTTAAAGTGGTATTTCCACATACCTAATTGAGCACTGTCAGCCATTATTGTTTTGTTGTAAAAAAGAGATAGTGATTAGTTATCTAGCTATCTGTTTGCGTAAGTAGCTCCATCTATTTGTCACTGAAAAAAAAATATATAATTCTACATCGTGATTATTCGTATTTCAGACACTGTTTAGTTAAGGTACACTTAAAATATGTTGAACAAACCACATGCCACAAAATAATTTGCGTAACATTACATAAAACAAAGCAATTACGTAATAATAGCTGTCTCACCTCGCGTTACTTCTTATCTATACAATATAGGTAGGCACACATGTAACATAGATAACAACATCAAACTCTAAATATTTATACTTAGCCTTTCCAAACACTTTTGTATCATGTGTTCAATGAAGACAAGCACTGAAAACATTGCTATGTAATTATTAATGAGTATGGATTTTACGTGGGCACTCGACTAGGGTTACTATCAATATATTTGATATTCGGACACTCCTGTATCGATAAGTCGTCAAAAAATTACTAGGTAACAAACTAGCTACATTCTACTGATTGTATTTAGGTTGTGCTCACGATATCAATATAAAAACAAAGGAGGATGGAATTTTCCATTATGTCTAGTTGACAGCCCTGCAAAACACCCACCTTGATATAACATTCAATCAAAATTTCAATCCCCTAACTGGGACCCAGTTGTAATATTGCACCAATTTTAGCTTGACAGACTCGACACCTACGCATACTGCATTCACACGACGACCTGTCCAAATTTAATTCGATAAACGACTCTCAAAAAGGAGTTAGATACTGATCCGTTGTCAATAAACTGGCTGATGTATTTATAGAAGTTGAGTCTTTTGTTTTATAACACCTTCTTGGATAGGAAACTAAACAGGCAACGATCGTATAATAGAATATTGAACAGTGTGTAGTCTTTCTCACAGCAATATAAACACAATTCATGATTGTCACCTGTGACTGGCTGACCGTTCATGGTCATCGGTCGGATGCCCAAGTTCAGTAGACGATTTGCGTCAAAACCTATTATGTTACTCATCGTCTACATTAGATAACAAATGGCACAGTAAACAAAACCATTTTTGATCTAAATTGCAGTTTTTGTTTTGTACAAAATTGAAATTTATCTATTTTCCGTCGTCGTCTTTCCTGGACCGTTTTTTATCTGCAGAATCGACAATTATGTCTCAGTAGAAGCCAATTGGGGAACAATTTCGTACGTCTGCCGTCGTTTCGACAAGGTTCATCGGTCAATTCTTGCAATTGCGTCAAGCCTTTCCCTCGCACGATTTTAACGACTTGGCAACATGTTTTGGAAACGAAACAAAACATATAAGAGTAAACAATCTTTCGGATTGCCGCATAAGCTGCATTGCTGCTGATCTTTCGTTCGCAGGGGAGAGAATAAATATTTATGTTATAGTCAAATTGTTTAACGTCACTTTGGGCTTTGAGCGATATTGATCGCTAATGGGTATTGCATCAGCATCAATCGATGCTGCTTTTCTCTTCTCATCTCGTAATAAAAAAGAAAAGTAACGTGATGATCAAAGTCTTACTGTATAAGAAGACTAAACATTTCATGAAATCCGTGATATAATGAGTGAAAAGTATTTAATCTAACGAAGATATTTTTGTTTATTCTACAGACCGATGATCGTGCACTTGTGTAAAATATCGATGCAAATAAAATACAATAATACCTCAAAGAACATCGATAAAAGTCGCGCTCGCTCAACGGAATAAAACGGATACAAAAATATCATCTATCAAACAGTATATACCAAGAGCATGGCCATACCGTCCTTGTGGCCCACAAGAGCAATGTCAGCCAGGAATAGACACCGGACCGTCATTGAGGCAGCTTTGAATTGCTGCCAAACTGTCGGCGAAGACAGCCGGGTAAAAATACACGAACAATGTCATGCAGCCGAAACGATGGTTTGTGAAAAAAGAACTTGCTAATTCTCTTATGTAAAACTTGGCAACGATGTGCGCTGTTTCGATTTGGTGTGTATTTGTTTTTTGTTCTTGTTTATATTATAGACGTGATTACGTAAGTTGCTGTTTGTGAATTTAATGTGTTACATTAAAATAATGTTATTACTTTGTTACGGCTGGTTTTAATATGAGATCTTATTACCCAGGCAATAGGATGTGGAAGTCTGAAATACAGTTGCTTTTGCAAAATACTAAAATACTACTGTATCCAGAGAGACTGGAACTTGACCTCAAAACGGTTTGAGAGAAGATTTAGTAGAAGATATTTTTAGTGCTGCTTGTAGATTTTCATTTTAACATGATACCTGCTCACCCGCTGGCTTAGCAGAAATAGCCACTAGTGAAAAGCATACAGTTTTTTTCTGATACCGTTACAATTCGCAATTTGTTTTGCCCATTTACAAACCTCCTTCCTTATAGTCACTTCCTCGTATAGATAATATTGTCCAGACACTTCCGACACGTATTATTAAAACAATGTCATTGACCTGACTCGCAATCGGTCAGCTAAACAATCAAACGTTACTCCGATTCAATCGAAAACTATAATCGTGTTTACTATTCAATTATTGAAACTGCGACAAAAAATTCTAGTAAACAATTAACGTGCTGCATATTCAGCTGAAATCACTTAATTGCATTCTTTAGTGTGTTTATTTAAAGAATAAGGTGTCAGCATTAAATACTGTGACAAAGAATGGTTGCATCATTGCTGTATCGATAGGTTATCAACCTGCTCACAGCTGGAGACCTCAATAAGCTGGCAAAGTAACGAGTTATATTCCGCCCATTATGGAAACGATCATGAAAGTAACATGCAACATACCTAGGTAGGTAATATAGGTAGGTAATGTACCTATAACCTACGTAGGTCTTGTTTATTACGTCAACCGGTGTTTACAAAAGGCGGGGAGCATATTATCCGTCCGCTAATTCTAGCTATATTTCGAGCTGTATCTTCGTTATTTATACTGGGATCCCCTTGTTCTATGGCGTGAAAGGATTTATAAATACGCTCGTGACGTCATAACACATAGACTCGCCCACGCGAATTCTAATTAACAATGTTACTGTTAGTTGTATTAACAATTTCCGTTTCGTACTGAAATTTATATAAATTAACTATGGTGTTTTTTTAATATAATTGGTTAGTCTCATTACTAGAGAAAAATATTCTGTTTTGCTATTTTCAGATCTCAGTTTAAAAGGTAGTAAGTGCAGACTTAATTTAATTTAGCGCGTCACATTCACCTGGTTCTTATAAAATCGCGCATGTCCCTTCAGGTCATACATATTAAATATGAAACAATTAACATACGTAATAAGAATGGCATACAAAGGATGTAACTTTATTTTCATATGGCATTACAAGCAAGAATAAACTTGTTTAAATTTTTATCAAATTATTGATTTTGTTTATAGATCGGGGTATACCTTTTAACGACTTACAAATGCATTATTGATAATTCTGATTGTCATTCATTTCGAGCGTCAAATTATTTAAACATATTGTTATCGCGGATGACTATTTTGTAAAACCATTTAAGTTTAGATTTTTCGGCCAGAAAATGGGTTCACCGATTTTTTTACTAGATTGATGAGTAAGTAATATTTAACTCCGAGTACTTTCTAAGTAGCTTAATTACTATAATATTAAGAGAGCTGACTGCATTGCGTTAAATAAACAAAAAATATCACAGTACAGTTGACCCTGCGACAAACTAAATGATGCTATGCAAGCAACTCATTACAACAATTTATATCAACACTTTACGAAACACATTAAGAACTTTTACATTAGCTAAGTAACCTTCAAAATACCTAATACCTATCACCAATATATTCTGAATGAAATTATTTTGGCACCGAATTGTAAGGCAAGTAGGACTAATATGTCAAATCCAATTACTATGTGTAGTCTCAATAAGATAGCTATATATATCTTGCTAATGTTTTGGCATGTATTTATAGTTGGATTCAAAGTTAATAGCGGCTCTGAAGTTAGCGACACGCGACGCAGTACCTCGCCCCGAACCCCCGCTGGCGCATAAGTTTGTTACTGCGCAGCGACTCGCCTCGTGTTCAGAGCCGCCATTAAGTTTGCACCGTACTGTAACAAGAGCTCTTATAGCTCATAAACTAAGGCTGGCTTTGTTACTGACACGTAGGTGGCAACTAATGAGATTAAGTTATTTATAGAACTAAAAATCAACACAATAGAAAACATATTTGTTTGATAATTAAGACCGTATATAAATATTAATATAGGCAGAAAATGTACTTAGGAAACTTCCATCATAATTCTTATCAGTTGCGTTTTCGATCAGCTGCTGAGAGAAAGCAAAGTAATTTGAGACTTGCCTCAGCAGAGGTGAACATTAAAATAGAGACTTAAAAATATCTTTTTTTTTTTGTTAAAGAATATCTTTATAAATACTAGGACCTCACTGATTCTATCAGGCAGTTGCCAATTGGTGTAAGTGAATAAATAATTTAGAATAAATGCAGAAGAGATTTTTTTATTGTTTAAACGTGCTAATCTTTGGTACTAAAAAAAAACAGACAAAAGCTTAGAGGCTTAGAGGCTTAAAAAGGGGTTATGGGGCATAATATAAATATTCAGCTCAATACATGAAAAGACATAAAACTTAGAAAAGTGGAAGATGTTGCGGGGGGCCGCTTATACATAAATACAGATTAAAATCTCCACATAAGAACTAGAGAAACGTAACGTGATTAAAAGAGAACGAACATGACTAAAACAAACCAACAACCGATCTCATAGTTAGTTGACATGCAAACAGACTATCCTATCATTACATGGATCTATTTGTGATAAGCTAAGCAGACGAGATCTTGTTCGATTACGATATATAGAAGTATTCTTTATTGTTTACTATAAGAGCATTTGTTGATAAAATATATTAGACTTTTCGAGTTGCTTGATGTAGCTACATAAGTTAAGGACAGCGAGTCCTGTAAATTAAACAAAAAACCAGGACTTCGTGCAAAAATCTTTTAATTTATAAGTGGTATTTTTTTCCATATTCTATTCTTATATTAGCAAATTTCACTTCAGTTAATATCTAGATAGAATCCATTGTCACTTATAGAGTTTAAAAAAGTTATTTACAATTACCAAAGCTCATGAATAAACCTGGTCTATAAAAACGTCCAAAAATTACTGAAGTTCTTGATGATTCGTTCAATATGTACGTACAACTCGATACACGTACATATTACTCATTAATACACATGCTAGCAAGCGCGAGGCACCTTTCCTTTGTTCTCATTACCCCAAATATACCTAGAGTAAGAACAATGTTATCATAACAGAAATATTTAATTCATTCAAATCGAACCAGCGCCGACTTTATCACGTTTATCAACAAACAATTTTGGCATGTTTCCTTTGATAAGGTGTTGCCAAAATAATATTGCATACCGCACTTTCAACTGTCTGTACGTGCGTCCGATTTATATACGGAAACGTTATTTATTAGGTGTGAAATTTATATCATACCCGTACCTAACGATACTTCAAAATACATGGACGATTTTTTATGTAATATACCATGCATACGTAATTATTACTGCTTACTTCGAACGAAATATACATATGAAAGAAAAGGTATCTGTCTCTACCTTTTACAGGAATTTTCAGTCTAAAACAAAAAATAAGAAAAAAAAAGTATTTTCTCCACTATGACTCCTTTTCTCAATAAACACATGAAAGAAACATCTCAGGTCGGATAGATATACCTTATTACCCGTCCAATAATAGATGTGCGTTATTTTTCGCGGCGATGACGTCACGCCTATTTCCCGCCGCCACGCCCCGCTGCAATTGATGGGCCGAGCTATCCTGCCCGAGCTTACACTTTCTCATAATTATAAGAGTGGGACGAAGAAAAATACAAGACTGCTGCTACTAGCACGCAATGACATCATCAATAACAGTGAAATATTGGAAGTTCAGGTGTCGTATTTCAGACTGGAGTTGAAATTATTGGTGTGGTATTAGCTTCAAGACAATCGTGTAAGTGGATTGGCTACCCCGTGTGCAAAAAAAATATTTTTTAAGGTGTTACTGTAAAATTTTCAGGGAAATAGGCTGCTCAACATGGAACTTTACATTAAAGATGTATTTTTTTTTTTCATATTTTTAATTGTCCTTTCATAATTTTTCAGATAACTGAAAACCAATTTAGATATCTAACTAAACCTTCTTCCCACACTTACACTACAGTTGTTTACCGAAGAGGAAGGTTGCCACTGAAAAACACCATGATCATCGTCATTCCTACCCTTCCAGCCTCCCAACTAATTTATCTACCCCCTCCTCCCTTAAAATAATTATTATAAAGCCAAGCATACCCGCGACCTCATCACTTACCATCTAAAGCGGACCCGAGCCGTTATATAGCCGTTGATAAGATACCAGTCTTTAGACAAGGAGCTAAATGATAATTTTCAGAGTTTCCACCTCTTATCTGACATTCGTTCGTTCAACTTGAATCTTCAATATTTTCTAGCTGTCAAGGTACTATGAAGGTTCTTTTCTTACATAAATTAAGAATCTTTTCTTTTGTAACGATAAAGTTCTTTACCTTCTTTTGTAAAAGGAAACTGTCCTACATTGTAATTATCTCCAGTTTCAAGAGTGATAATTACAGGCGTTGAAAAGTGGATTAATTGAACCTGTCCTGAATTGAAAAAGTGGGTGTACTGTTTAGCGACCAATCAAAAATCGGTATCTAAAAGATCTGGACATCAGAAAAAATCCGATCATGTTTTCTTAAAAAAAAAACTACACCGAGCTCTAAATCGTACTTTATAGAGTCTAAATCGACACTGAACTTGGAAGTTAATCCAGCTTGTTACGTTTACAGACTGAGAATTTTTATCAGAGTGTATTTAGCACCCACAGTGGCTACACCCACAAAGAACAATATATCATGCGGGAGCGACAAGCGTACAAACGTGTAGGTGTGATGCCACCTATAGAAAAGGATCAAAAGGATAAAGGACCTTTACCGTTAGAAACGACAATTTATTTTTTATACATTGTTTACAAAACCTTGACAATTCGATTGGTGCTGTTGCTGAGTGTCGTCAAAGCTAAGCCATATGGGCAGTAGGTCAGACATTTCTTATGTTATACTTGCATTATTTAGCATAGGTAAGTATATTATGCCTTTACAAGACCAAGTCATTAGAGATACCTAGGAATAGATTCTCATGTGGGATTGTAAGTCCTTCTTTTTTGCTTTGCCTGAAGGCACATTTATGTAGGTATTTTCTTTGATACAGCCTAACATAAGTAGGTACCGAGATTCCTTGACTGTCAAACAAAGCTATTTATTTCTGTATTTTTTTTTTTCTCTACTGAGAAAAACAGTTATCCGGTGCAATAAAGATTTTCCTATGACAGATGACTGTTCTATACAGAACGATTAATCTCAATTAATAGCTGCAGCAGACAGTTCAGACGTCATCAGTTACCATAGAAATAGATATCGAAGTTTGTTCTAAACGTATTTACATCAATTGTTTTGCTACAAATCAAACTGGCTGATAATACAGTGTGAACCGATAATAACCGGTTAAATATGTGCTCCAATGGTTTCCATTGTAAGTATAACAGATATTTGTGTATTTTGAACCGCTTCCGGGCATTGTTTTAGTAGAACACGTGATAGCTTTGGTAATTAAACTAGGTTTTAAAGTTCGTTCGAGGTTAAACTAGGTTCAGAAAATTATTTAGTACAAAGCAATAATTTGGACTTTTTTGTTATCTATATCTGTATTTTACTGCCTTGACCAGATGACTTAGTGACTATTTGTGTGTTTGTAACCTGTGTTAAGTACTTTTATTTTATTTTGACAGGCCTGTTGGTCTAGTGGTTAGAGGCCCTGACTGCTATACCTGAGGTCGTGGTTTCGATTCCCACCCAGAACAAATGTTTGTGTGATGTGCATGATCATTTGTTAGGTGTCTGGGTGTAATTTATCTATAATATGTATGTATTTAGAAATATATAAGTATGTTTATCAGTTGTCTGGTTACCATAACACAAGCTCTGCTTAGCTTGGGATCAGACAACCGTGTGTGAGATGTCCCGGAATATTATTATTATTATTTAGTGGGCATTTCAGCTTTAAGTCTCAATTTCTTGTTCTCATTTTCCCTAAACCGTGGCTTGTTTTGATTGCCATATTAGGTACGTTGTTGTATTTGTTATCTTTTCCGTGTTCGATTAGATCCAAACTAACAGCGAAACAAAAGAATTCTCAACAAAATGACGCACTCTAGCTTATAACACATTATTGTTTTAAATTCTCAAGTCAGTGAGATCCTGCATTTGTTTGTCAGGTGTCTCAGGCAGACTGTTTTTATTTTATTGTAATAAACAATTCCTATCGTTCTCATGATTGACTTAGTAGGTCGGTCTTTAGTAGCAAATATGAATCAATGCGGTTTAGTTGACAATGTATGCTCATTTTATTAACTGATTAACACATTAAGTTAGTTTTAAAGGATATGTCACGTATATGAATGGCAACATGAGCTAAAATAAAATACAGTACTATAGGTAAGTACCGTGACTAACAAAAAAAACAACTTTTTTTAAGTTAATAACCCTGTTAATAAAACCCCAGTAGCCCACTCTGCGGATAAATTGAACTAATAAAGCGTTCTACGACGCCACCAATCATCGTAACTTTAATTCTTCGTCTTTATTTACGTCGCCAACAAATAGCGATTTTATTGCAGGCGACCTTCCGTATAATCTTATCATGGTATCAAATGTATCATTATATTAGTTAATGCCAACGTTTTATGAGCGGGAAGTCGTTGCAAATCCAGAAGCCCAGAGTTTTGGTATTTCGTCTATTAAGGATGTCCTCTATTAAGGGGCAAGCTTGTGTCCACTCAATGTGGAGACGATAGACTTACTTCCAAACTCAATTACTTTATG
The DNA here is from genome assembly GCA_905146925.1 of Autographa gamma. Classification (NCBI taxonomy): domain Eukaryota; kingdom Metazoa; phylum Arthropoda; class Insecta; order Lepidoptera; family Noctuidae; genus Autographa; species Autographa gamma. The sequence goes on from LR989858.1 coordinate 9,901,281, forward strand.
AACCTAAGTGAAGTATTACGTATGTAATGTCTAAGTAAATAATTGTGCCTTGATTTGCTCCTAAGAAACAATATATCTAAGTTAAACAATTGATAGGGTTACCATATTTTTTTCCACGTCCTAGGAAAATGTTCAAACGAAAATTTACACCCATTTAACTCGGCGAACGTTGCAAAACAATAATAAATTCGAAACAATCCTTTTAGGAAATATCTAAAATAGCATGAATAGTTACAATAGGTACATAAATAACAGGCCCTCGAAAAGCTAAAAGATAAGTCGGATTATACACGGAAACTGCAAAACCAATATCTGTCCGCTTAGAGGAAAAGCAGATTTCAATGGAGGTCCGATATTAAATCAGTCAGAGTTATAAGGAGAACGCTGACAAACGCTCTCGGCCCATTTCCTATGAACCTTGAACGGGAATGATGACCTTAGCGAAGTTAAATCTACTCTATTGGCTTCACTCAATCGCTACTCAATTTTAAGTTGCCGTTATATTGTCTGTTACTTTAAGGACGTCTTATAATAATAATTTAATTGGCTATGAGTATTCGGGGGTATACTGTATAAACACTTTGACTATAAATATTGTGGAGTCCAATCGACTTTCTACTATAGATTATTTATTTAATAAGACATTGATTGGCTTTATCAAACAGTGTCCTTTTAAAATTCCTAAAATTGCAAATAAATTCATCACCTTAGAGAGACTAGACTGCAATAAAAATACATGTTTTTTACTAAATACTGTCAAGGTTTTGTTTAAGAAATATATTTTAAAGCAGAAAAGTTGTCATTTGCTAGATTATTAAAACAATAAAACTGTTTTTTAATAAGGTGTAGTACTAACAAATCGGTCGGGGCACATAGCCATGATGTTAATTGCATGAAAATGTTAAGAATAAACAATGTTATAACGTGGGAAACTCCAGGGTATCACGTGACAATAGTTGCTATCTAGCGACAAGAGCGAGATGAAACTAGAACGCTTCAAACCTTGGATGATATTGCCGTGTTTGAATGTGAAAATTAGCATGTGTAGTATTGATGACGTACAGCCTTGCCGAGTGGAAAACGTACATATGGCCTACTACAGTCGCAAAATCGAGCTCAAGCATTAACGCTACGTCGAGCGAACACAGGGATCTACTAGACCCGCCATCTGCAAATAAGTGGCAATTACCAACATGGGCAATGTACCGGCCCGCTCTGCCTACCAGACGTCCTTGATTGGAAAACCAGCACCATACCACATTAATCTAGTCAAATCAATTCGTAACACATGAGAGTCCGCGTTGACTGATAATAACATATTTAAATTCAAGGATATTTTTCGTCGATATACTGCGGTTTGAACAGGTTTTTATATATATAAAAGACGACAACATTTACCTAAACAACTAACGCTATTTGTTATCGAATTTAAAGAGGATGTTGTAATTGTGAGCGACGGCGCTTGTTCATAAGCGGCGTTAAGATTATTCCGCAATGTCGTGCCACACATACAGTGTTGGTATACGTAACGCATGCTTTCTCAGGCCCCAAGGTTGCGACAGGCGCGGTTGCGAGAACGAACCAGCCTTTATAGGCAACACACCTACTTATTCGCAAGCGCAAAATGCTACATGAGTGCCGACAGGTCTATTATGTTTGTCCCACTTAAGAACCGATCGATATTTGACACAGAAGAGCAACTCAAGCGAAGTTGTTTTAGCTAAAATACTAAGGATTCCTTAGTACCTTGAGCTATAATTAGGAGTAGAAATAATGACTGGAGAGTTTATAATGGTTTTACTTTGAAACTTATAACTTTTAACTGCTTCAAGACAATTTATATAAAACTGGTGTTACCAAGAAAAGATGATTAGGAAGAATAAATTCTAGAACATAACGACACTTTTTTAGTTACTTTGCGAGTGGAAATTCAGCAAGTATATTACATTTGGCAAGGAACACGTGTGTTTATACGTCAGGTGGTGAAGACAATACGTATTCAACTTGAAACGGCACATATAATTGTTACAAAAGGACCATTGGCATTGCAAGTAGAAAATTAATCGTTTCTGGCGACAGATCGTTTGGCACGTGTTACTAAGCCCATGTTTCCCACTAAACATCCATTGTGTGCATTGATAATGATCCTACTTCCCACTGCGAGAATCGCGTGACAAATCAGAACATAATATACTAAACTCTGATGGTATGATTGCATTTCTTATTCAGCGATTGTACTTTAACTTTCGATACTAGCTTGAAAAGTATTCATATTGAGACCAAATTATTTAAATTAGCAACATTTGCTTAATTTAAACAACTATATAGAAGAGATTATGTAATATTGATGGCAAAAGAGTAGGTCCATGCTTATATTATTTTATGTCTGTTTTATGTTTGTGTAGCCATAAATAGATATTATTTACATGTGCATAATCTTCTTAACATTTCAAAATAAATGTCAAGGTACAAAGGGCGAATCTATTAGACCGTTCGACGCTTACTATCGAGCGAGCATGCCAAACAGGTAATTAAAAGGTTATCGAACGTAAATGTTCATAAAACACAAGATTGTACGCCTTGGATTAGGCAGGTAATATAAATCCGTAAATATATTGTATGTATAACGTGCTCTGCTAAACAAGCAAATAAACTGCAAGTTTTACACAATGTGTCAGCAAATTGGAGTGATTCAACATGTAATTTAGGCACACGTTGGTATGAGCCAGTGACTGGAAACACCTACGTTCAGAGATCATTTTGTTAAGATACACTAACATGCTGCTTGTTATAAGCAAAACTGTTTCAATGGCAATATTAAGTAATGTATGATAAAATATTTCTCTACGTCACGTTATTGTAGCATTCGAACAGGATTTCAAATTAAATGTGAATTTTAGGCTGAAATGTTCAAGACTAAGCAGTTAATTGTATTTAATTGTATTGAAGCAAACACATTTCATAGCATTATAATTTTGTATCATCTATGTTATGTATGCTCCGGCGAAAAGTAAACTGTTTAAAGATATGCAAGCAAACTATTATAAATAGTTTTTTTTTATGTGTTTGACATTGAATAAGTACTAAAACTTTTAACATATTACTAACAAAATTTAAATTATTTTGAAAACAATCAATATTACATTTGACAGTACTTAAACATCTTAAAGGCATTGTTCCAATTAGTAAACTATTTACGTTATAACTTAACAGTAATGCGACAATAATGATGAATTATAGAGTGTACTAGAAACAGTGAGCGATAAAACAAATCTTTATCTGTCTGCTGGCAATGATGGAGAGCGTACGGGCGGAGCATTCCACTTTATTAGGAAGCCCCGTATTAAACCGGCTCGCTCGCCCCACGTGCCGCCGCCGTGCTCCTCCAAACGTGCGAACAACGTCAAACAATACAATATACGTATAGCGGCGAAAATATTTTATCTTCGACGTACCAAGCCAACTCGACGTACAAAAGCAGATGTGCCAAATAGCCGCGTATAGCAATCTCTGGAATAGAACTTGTGTATGATAGCCGAACTAAAATCAAACCATTGTTATACTGTTACATCGATATTTTAATTTCATCGTAATTTTATGGAAGATCAATACATGGTGACAAATAATTACTGAAATTAACTGACTTTTTACACTTGAACTTTCAATGCTATAGGCACTCGATATAATAGATCTAGATGTGAACATTTGAATATTTAATACGCACAGATATAAAAAGACGACGGCTCGCAAATACACATACTGTCACACTAATGTTTATAATATCCAAAATGGCTTAAAATGTTCACATTAGAACGTTCATATTGTGTCAATGAGCAAGTTGTGAAGCTAATTGGAATGAAATGTGACTGCGGTTATCAAAGCTGATACCGAACCTCCTAATTACTGGGGATACGATCACTCTACAGTTATATACAATGACTGCAACGAGGGTACACATCAGATACTCTTATTAGTCAATACAATACTTAGAAATCAAAAGTTGCGTTGACACTACGGAACTGTACGAATTAGATTACGCGAATTTTTGAAACAACGCTAGAATCGTTAAACAATGTCTAATTGGTGAATGTCGCTTTCTTACTAAAGTAAAGTAGTAAATATTTCATTAGTCCACAGGCAATCAGCTCAGACAATAGAAAACAGATAATACATCTCACTAAAAAATAACTCGCTCAGAACAATGTCTCGAAAGCTATCTGAGAATCATTAATTAACAGTTTGACTTTGAACATTGCTAGGTAATGTATCATGATTTTCACTTAGAATTGGTCTACTCTCACTTTTAAAACTTTGATATAAACTAATCTATAAATTCTACTAGCTAACTCTTAATAAATATCTAAGTGTTTGGACACCAAGCTTTCAACATTGCCACTTTAGAAACATAGCATAGTTTTATTTAAAAATTAACAAATATGAAGTGACTAGCTACTTAAGTATTGTTCTACTATTCACTGATACTTCAAGACTTACTTATTGATTATTTAAAAAGGTGCAAAGTTTAATACTGACATAATATATGCGATAAGAGTACCGATTTAGCACAGCAGTATACTGTAAAGATGTAGGCAATAAATTTAATAATATAAAGAGAATAAAAACATTGATTATCTAAATATTTACACAATAGGACCATTTTCAAATTATAAATATGGCACCAAGTAAATAGGTAATGATTTATAAACTAAATTATATAAAAAATAACATGATTTAATGGCCTTATAAATTGCCAATAGACATTTCACCATAAGACATTGTTTATCTAAGCAAAGTGCTTAGTAAGAAAATATATAATATAAATAAGCGATTTGAATACAAATTCATTATTGAAGTTTGACATTGATTGATCATAAAAAAGATTGAGAATGCATTTACAATATATGTTGACTCAAAATGTTCAATTTAGTGTACAATTTGATATGATTTACAAGTATTTATTATAAGTTGACCAGTTCCAATTGTTAGAACGAGCATAGTACTAACTCAAAGACAACAATCATATGCATCAGACATAGCTCAAGTCACATCAGTAACATTTTATAATAAATATGAACGTGCACAGAGCGGTTAAGTAACCTTCCCATGATTTCCAACCTAATAACTATTACCACAGACGCTCACAATGTACACAATGTAAAATGCACTACGAATTACTAGATATTTATTTGTACAGCCTGGATTCAAAGTCCTACATCTAATAGCTAACAAACTTTATAATAAACATTGCCAATTAACCATTGCTGAATCACACACTCCACAGAATGGTGGGACCAAAATTAATAGCTGAACCTGATTATAATGACGGTACTTCTCATTATAAACACGCTTATTGATAACATCAGTCTCAATGACAAGATATCGACGCGAGGCGACGCCGCGCTCAAGGATCTAACACTAGGTATCTTTAAACATATTCCTATTCTTAACAAAAACAATATCTCATATATAAAAATTCTCTCATGTCTTATTTTGTGCTGAATACCAAGTTGTAATGTATAAAACTATAAACATTTAACAGGACAGAAATATTGCTGTAAAATGGAATATGTTTAAGTTAACAATATTTATTGCTTTGGTAAAACTGATGCTAGCAATAAGGCCAGGTTACATAGCACAGTTTGTTGAGAGGCTGACTTCACATGATGTGTGTTCATGCACATTCTGTATGTTTGACTCCACAGATAAAGTAACTACACTTAACCCTACAAAATAAGGAACTAATACAAATTACACTTAAATTCAAATGAAACCTCACATCAGATCACAAACACAGGTCAAATTGCACATGTGAACACAACTACAATGAATACATATACAATAAATTAATCTCTTCAATATTTTGATGTAGTTATAGTTCCTTAGTTAAAAATATCAACTGATACAACAATATTATTAACCTTATAAATTAATAAAACCAATAACGAAATGTCAATTAATTAAAACCTATACACAATTAATTATAACATTCCATCAAGATAAGTAATACATAGTTTTAGAAAATTCATTTCAGTAATCTACTAAAATTATTAGTGATGGTTGTCGCAATTGCTCTAAGTTGATGGTTAAGTGATGTAATTAGATTAAATCGAAATTGAGAAGATCGATTGTGAATCTTAAAAAGCAACAAGAAAAATTTGATCAATATTACATATTACAAAATTGTATTTTTGATTTCGTAAAAACAATAAAAAATATTATATAATAATAAAGCTCACCACATCCCAATGCTATCAACAGCAAACTACCATGTACCTAATGAACAATCAGGTAGCAAGACATTGAGTGCTGGGAGTAACACCGCGGTACAGTGTGTCAGTGGTAACACTCGGGATATCACCAGAACAAGGGTCACTGCTGCTCCTCTACCTGCTGTATGTTATGTCAACTTGAAAGGGCACTAAGCAAATGAACGCCACCGAAATATCGGAAATCAGTTCTACTATCATCTTGCCTACACTCCAAATTTGATCCACATTGGGGTGCCAGCCAGGGGCCGCCTCAGCGTCTATAATCACCCGAAGCTGTCGGCAAAGAGTCGCACTCGTCACCGTTCCACGACAATGTCACGGAAGATTCACTAAAAACACCTACTCACGGAAGTGTCCGCTCGCAGGCACCAACTATGCGCTCAGAACTCTGCAAACTCCTTCGCACACTTCTCAGTCGATGAGATACGCAATGCCTCCTCCTCGTAGTCGTCGAAGTTGCTGGTGTCGCCGGGGCCCTTGCAGCGCGGGATGAACGGGGCCTCGATCTTCTTCTGGAAGACGGCAATCCAGTCGGTGCTGGCGAACCATTTGTGGCCTTTTATGTCATTCACACCGGCCTTCAGGTTGCCGTAACGCTTTGTCAGATCAACCTGAAGTAGGTTACGGAGAAGGTCCTTCAGATCGGACCCAAAGTGGGAGGGGAAGCGAACCTTACCCGAAACGATCTTCTCATAAATCTGGATGGGTTGATCTGCAAAGAAAGGCGGGTAGCCTGCCGCCATTTCATATACTAAGACTCCGAGCGCCCACCAGTCGACCGCTTTGTTGTAACCTTTAGAGAGGATGATTTCCGGTGCCAGGTACTCGGGCGTGCCGCACAGCGTCCACGTACGGCCCTTGACACGCTTTGCGAAACCAAAATCTGTCACTTTGAGGTAGCCTTGCGAATCAATTAGAAGGTTTTCAGGCTTCAAATCCCGATAAATGAGGTCCAAATAGTGAAGGTACTCAAACGCCAGCACAATTTGAGCTGCGTAAAACCGCGAGTGCGGCTCCGAGAAGCGGCCGACCTTGCGCAGGTGCGAGAACATCTCACCGCCTGGCACATACTCCAACACCATGTACAAGTTCGAGTTGTCCTTGAAGTGGAACTTGAGGCTCACGAGGAAGGGGAAGTTGATAGCTTGTAAAATTCGCTTCTCGTTTAACGTATGTTCAACTTGCTTCAATTTTACAACTTTCTGTTTATCTAATATTTTCATAGCATAATATTCTTTCGTAGGTTTATGTTGGACTATCATGACTCTACCAAAGGAGCCAGTACCTAATGTTTTTATCCGCTCGAAATCGTTCAATCCGGCGGTGTTGGTAGGATTCTTCTTCCACTTCTCCTCGAAGTCCTCTTTAGCCTGGTCAAGGAACTCCTTGACGCTTTCGGCGGCGTCCACCTTCTTGTTGGCGGTGGCAGCATTGTTGCCCATGGCGCACACCACAAACTGGTTCTACACCCTCGACTCGCCGTTATTAGAGGCCGCCTTGCTGCACTAATCGATGCCTGCTGTGCGACCGCGTAAGAAACGGGGCAGGTCAACACAACCCAATTTTAAACACGTACATTCTCAATTTTAGAAGCACGATCACACGTCACGAAATACACTCAGTGCAGGTACACATTGACACGATTCCTATATGTACGAAAATCACAAAAAATACTTTGTCACATTCACAAGAATAAAATGGCTTCCACAACCGGACTCGATCGACAGAGCGAGATCGAGCGAACGATTCGCTCACGGGTGGCGGTCAATTAAAAAAATGTTGCCAGCTCACAATGTATAATCTTCTAAAACGCGGCCAAAACTACTATTTATAAAAATAACTTCTATTCATTTGTCATTTGTTTTTATTTAAATTTAATTGGATCTTCTATTATTCTAAACCTTTCGTTACACTATAAAAATACATTTTCATAAACATACTTCTGAATTCAAATTTTATTCAAATACAAATTCGTTATTTGCCTATCAAAGAATTAAACAAATGTTTTGTTTAGCTACGGCATTCGTTATGTTTCGTTTTATATAAACCATGAAAATACAATGGCGAAAAGTACGCACATACATGATATAAGTAAAAATACTAGAGATTTTGTGATACCAGAAACGTCTTGGGATTGAGGACGGTGATTTACATCTTTAATTTATTATTATTATTATATTCAGCCTGCACCAGCTGGCCAATCAAGGCTTCCCTATATTATTTCCATCAGTCTCGGTCTTCAGCGGTCTTCTTTACTTAATTATCATATTCTTTATATTATATAAAATCGGAATATTTAAAACTATGTTAGAACACAATTTTTCAGTCATGTTTTCAGGTTTTATGAATTGGCATTTATTGTATCATAATGATTTTTCCATTTACGCCTCGACGGTTCTCTTACCTGCAACTTTGTCAGAGCATTCAGACCTTGAGCAAAAAACATGAAACCGTTAACGGCTGCATCATGGGTTTGTTTCGGATCGCAGAAAATGTACAGATAATTAGGTCTCGCCAAGTGGCCACTTGCGTCCAAGAGCATTTGTACAAAAGCAACACACTTGCAACGAACATTGCCTAACATGGCCATCGGCATTGACTTTTTTAATATTGACGTTTAATAAAAAACTATGTAAATAAATGATTTAACCCATAAATGAAAAGATAAAGACGACCTTTGTAATAAGCGGGTGCAGAAAACTAAGAGAGAAAAATAAATGTAAGTCTCGCTAAGCCATGGAAAAGTTATCTAACATGATAGGCGGCCAACTACTAACTGCTTAGCCGTTTTAGAAGGAATATTTGAGATATCCTTTAGTGTTACCGGATTCCGCTGAATACTGATTTTACAAGAAGTGATTGCCTAGCTAACTTCCAAGTCGTAACGCCATTTCATATTCCATGATAAAATAAGTTGTTGAAATCTGTCCGGCCCATAGTTATGAGGTACATACAGGGTTCGAGATCAAAAATTACCTTCGAGATATAACTATCAAATATTTAAACCTGATAAAATTACCTAAATAACACTAATTTGTGTTACTTTAAATACAATTAGTTAAAATTTAAGATACATTCATTAAAGTATTTGAATATCTGATAAGAAAAAGAACCATTTTATTTCTACTAATTAGTTGAAATATATTTTTATGTGGCAACACTATTTTAGTTCAGCCATTGCACGCCAGGACGGCAGCACAATCTTTGCAACTTTAGCTCTATATCTATGTAGATAGGAAGCTACCTATACCTATCTAGAGAAAGAATTAGAATTTCAATTTGACACTGTGCTGCCACATCCAATGTCTGCCACAGCGGCATGTTGCATAACTAAATTTGAATCGATATTTTTTTCTCTTTGAATATTTTGTGGTTCGATTCTCATATTATTTTACTTCGTTTCTTCTTTTTGTTGTTTTAAACAAAACTAATTTAAGTAAAGTATATGTAACTACCTACACGTAATTCTACAGTGTAAATGGCAAATGTTTTTCGATACTTTGTTTAGACCGCGTCAAATTGGATGAATTTATATGTAATTTAAGTACTAAAATATTAATTAAGTATTGATTTTGGAAGTAGCCTTAATCATTAATGTTGCAAATTAGTTTTAATATTTGCGTTACTACCTAGTAAGGTGAGACGGATCTTATTATTTGTAAAATAAATAACTAGATAGATAGGTATTATACAAACCTAGGTAGGTGGTCGAGCTCAAACAAAAATTAACCTTAGTACTTCCATTTGATTTCTATTTTACCTTTTCTGTAAGTTATCATATCAAGTTTAATAAAAAAAAACAATTTAATGTCATGATGTTAAGTTTAATACAGTACAAAAAAAAAACAAAATAGTAAGGTCAAATATACGTCAGTTATAACACCGAAAACCGACCTTATTGCATTGATATAAAGGCCTCACCACAGACGCGCCCTTGAGTGAGGTACACAAATTTATTGATATAGTTTTCTATTTAAATAGTATTTGGGTGTTAATGCTTCAATAATAAGCTTATTATTGTTTACCAAGTAGGTAGGTATATAATTTGAAAGGTTATATTAATTACCGGGTTGCTAGCTACATCTAACCTGAAAATCCGCGAAGAATGTTGGGGAGGTCATTTCCAAGCAAATGACCCTACATGACCCCAAGGCTAAAGTCAACATAATTTAAAAAAAAAGTAATATTTTTCTTGATGTACCTACCTAGCGGAAACTTGGAATGGCCATTTTTTTAATTATTTTTTTTGCGTAATAAACTTATGTCTTTATAACAGTTTAATAGTGTTTTAGAGATACAATACCTTAGATACCCTAAATATAATTTTGGTAACATTTGTGACTTCTGGGGAGTAGTGGGGAGGCAAGGTGAAAGTATAAACAAGGGAATCATTTGCTAAATATACCAAGGGTAAATAAAGAGTAGTATATTATTTTTGTAACAATTTAAATATGATGGGTCCAGCATCCTACCTAGAAACACTATACTGTATTTCTAAAAATATAAATAACAATATTCGGTAAGTACGTTATTTTCCTTGAAATCGCGCATTACGAAGTTCAACGCTGCTCTGTTGCAAAATTAATTTTATTATTATTACGAACGAGAGCAGACAGCCTTGACGAAGTGGCGTAGCAACCGGAATATACATAATATAATTATAATGAATACACTCTGCAGCGCATTAAAATATGAATAAAGAGCTAGAAAAATAACAAAAGTTTTAGAATAATTTTTATCACAGGAGTGACGCTAACGTGAGTCATGGCTGATTTTGTTGTTATTCCTCTGTTTATTTTATACAGTTTATTTTTACATGGTGAATCCATGTTTCCGCGCTTTCAGTTCCAGAGCTAGCATAAGACAAAATCAGTAAATTCTAAGCAATGGCGTTCATTTCATTGCGATTGCGAGACACTTGATGAGCAGACTAGCGTCGCGTTGTGACTATACAGAGCACATTGAGCACAATATGTTTGTATCCTTATCCCATCCAAAGATATTATTTTATAGAAGTTTTTAAATAAATATTACTATTGGTGTCAAACTCCGTACACGTGAATCTGCTAGCTCTGAGGTCTCAGGTTCGATGCCTGGACGTCTCAACGTGGAAAAAATACTTTTCTACAAAGCAAATTTTGTTATAAACTAATTTTAACAAGTGTCTATTTCAGATGTTTTTTTAAGGTCACGCTTAGCAAAGCTTATGAAATGCCGCCGGCTAACAGTTTTTCTACCAATACAAAAAATGCCACTTCAAGCGAGGCGTCTGTGTCGGCGCTTACGCAGGCTCCGTCATCTAAACTATCAGTAAGTTACCTTTTTTTGTATTCGGTAAGTGTTTAAAAGCGGGACAGATTAAATGTTAAACATAGTACAGTAGCCTCTACAAAATGTTAGTTACTGAAAGCGTTAGCTGGCCATGTGGAAACTACCTATTAATTATGTAAAACTTAGTACCCATATCGATAAAGCTTTTTTATCATAGTAAGTAGGTAAGTATGAAGCCATACTTTTTCTGAATAGCACGCTTAAAGATGGTTTAACGCCATCTTTCTTTATTTAAACATATATGGTCATCAACTCTACCATACCATAGACACGGGGCTGACACAGCGAGTCACCGGTCGGTGTCTTCCGCATGAATCGATTAGACCGGTGTGCGGGCAAGCAAGCACCGGGCGGCCTCTAGTTCAGTGGCTCTATAGTCTACGGCAGGTAAACGAACAAATTTATGTAACACAAATGGAAACTGTTAATACCTAACATTAATGAAATACGTTAGTTACCCAACTATTTGGCTTTTTCAGTGTGGATTGTGATAAATATAGCTAAATGACTTGTGCCTGCATTTTGCCTTTGGCCATCGATAGGACTAGTAGGTATCGCTTTTGTTGGGCTCCAATAAAATTCAAGTACTTACATATTGTGTACATTACATACACATTAGGCTCCTATATCAAAAGGTAATCGTTAGTACTTATAACTGTCATAACGACACAGGTAAGATGTCGTAAAAGTGTAATACCGCTCCCACGGTATTCCTATGTAACAAGACAGACAACATTCATAGGCGTATCTTGCGAATTCAGCTTCAATTTTATAGTCACTGTGTCAGTGTCACAGCTATTATTTCAATCCGCACACAACTAAAGATAGACTAGACAAGGTAGCGGCCCTTTGAAAACGTGTGACACTTAATCGCCAAGACAATATCAACCTTAACTGGTAGCCGATAGGATTGAAATTGTTATAATGTAGACGTCTGAATAGCTAGAATCATTGAAATGGTAAACGCGATAAGGTATGTTAGTTGAGCATGTCGTGAGGCAACGTATAGTGATGCCTACATAATTGTAAAGTAATTAACTAACCAGATGTATAATCAGAAACACGAAAGAGTGACAAATTCTTTGAATTTCTACGTAAATAACATGTTTATTCATGAGCATTATCTACTTAGCTACAGAATTAATTTGTATTGAACTGTTGTCAAATAAAAGCAAATAGAATTAACGTTTCTATAACTTGATTGTCTACAGTTCTTGTGTTTATTTAAGGGTCAGATGCGCCTGACTGAATGAATATAATTAAAACGCACATCGCCACCTTGCCTTGCGGGGCTTTAATGTATTTTTGTACGCATCTATATCTGACTAACAAAACAGATGGGTTTTCCGGTGCATAGCTTTATAAATAAACCTGGATACCTAATTACGTAGGTACACAATTTGTTAGGAGTTCCATAAACACAACGTGAGTCATTTTGCAACTTTTTGGTTAAGTGTGGAGTTTTTTGGGAGCAAATTCCATTCAAACAGAAAATAAATAGTTTTATTATGACTCCTAGTTTCAAATATAATTTGTCGAACGTGCGAGGGATATGCGCTGTGATTGGACGAGGGTTGGGCGTCGCTTTTTGTCGCGTCATTCAGCGCCTCCCCAATTGGATAGCGGAAGGGAGGTTTTCAAACCATTGAATCGCGTGTTCAAAACTTTGAATGCATTTTATATCAGCGCACTCTCTCGGTAAGGCGTGAAACTACGTAGTTTCCCGTTAGGTACAAGTATAAGACCTTCGTTTTAAAACCTATCTAGATCGCCTTTCTTTTCAATAATATGTGCTTAGGGGTTCCGATAACTCACAAAAATGCGACACATGAAAGAATATGCCAATATTTGCGCAGATGTCTGCCATAACCTGCAATCGTATGATTGATCATCATTTCAACGCACTTCCTAGTTTGACGTGAAAGTACAATAAAAAGCAAACGTACTTTTATTGAATAACGAGTACAAGGAAACGAGTTAGCAACAGTATGTAACTGTGCTGTGACGTCATTATGTTATGTGTTATGTTTGCGGCTTATTAGCACTAGCCCTAGCGCGTGATTGCCGGTCAAGACATCATTTAGGACTGTTTCAAGCCTTTACATATAGGCAAAAGAGTGCAAAAAAACATTTATAAATAAAAAACAAACATTAATTTGTTAAAGCAGATACATAATTGATTAAAATGTCAAAGTAAGTAAACCTACAGACGACCGCACCTTACTGATTACGGATAGCAAAAATCGACCCTATTGCTTGGAAATAAAGACTGTCTAAAACTCAGTTCACAATGAAAGTACAGTTAGGCGCAAAAATTAAAAGATTTTACTCTTATTTTATAGCATTATGTAAACAATCTAAACCTTTATTTTCTTTATAAGTTCGCATTATTTTCATGCATTAACAAAACGGGATTGGCACAACTTTGAGAAAGGTTGCAAACGTACCTAAGTACCTAACCTATTGTTATTAGGTGTCAAGGAACAATAACGTTTTATATTACGCTTATCCTGTAAACACACTATATTTAGTATTATTTTAGCTACCTAGTTTTTTTATAAAATCATTAGGTAATAATTTTTATCACGGAAGGAAATGCGTCTTTGTCGATTTTAATCGAAACCTTGTATAAAAATCATGGTTTTGACATCTTAGGTAAACCAAGTTTTCTCCAATGACAAGGACCCAGAGGCCCGAGTCTGCTATTGCCAATTGCTTCAATCGTCTGAGTGGGTGGCGTTAGTACCTAGGTCCATTTTAGGATAATTACGTACCTGGGTAAAACATCATTTTAACGTCAAAATTGGCCATGGGTTCGGCCGATAATTTTGACGTTTTGACATTTAGTAGAATCCTATTATCCTAAAATGGACCTACTGACGCCACCTCAGATCACATCAAACAAGGGAGATTTGCTATCCTTGTAATTTTAGTATGCGTACCCGATGTCGCCACTTTTCACACATTTATATTTGTACACGCCCAAACGATTATCTCAACAGCGCACACACAAACATAAAAGTCAACGTGATTTGCCACAAACACAACAATATCATTGTTACTGTTAACTCACACAAATCAATGCTCCAATCACGGCATTTTTCACACACGCTAATGATGGGAAAAATTGGTCGATAAAATATTTATCGATGAAACAGACAACAAAATATGGTTCATCAAATAAATAAACAAATATTATATAGTCGGTATTATTCGGTATTGATATATCTATTTGACTTGAAATATTAAACAAATGAGTAGGTAGATTACTCTACACTTATATTAACGAGCTGAAGGGTTTGTTTGAATGCGCTTATCCCAGGATAAATCGGACCTATGTCAAAATTAGAAAGGTAAAGTATTTTATTGTACCACGAGCAAACCCAGGGCGCACTGCTAATCAAACTAATATTACAAAAGCGAAAGATTGTGAATATGTGTGTTTGTTACTTCTTCATGCTCAGATCGTTGTACCAACTTTGATAAAGTTTAATTTTTGCTAAAAAACTGACACCGTCGTATCTCTAAAACTACTGAACCGATTTTAATAAAGCTTGCAGCATTCCCTAAGTTGAATAATACCTAGTACAACAAAAAATATTTCCGGCCGACTTAAGTAATTCGGTAATTCCATATATGCGAATACAAACATAAAACATACATACATACACTTTTGAAATTGGGCACATTTGTTGAGACGCTGATTTAGACTAATATATACGAAACTACGCAGTTCTGGAAATATAACATACATACGGGTTGAATTGATAACCTCCTTTTCTTAGAAGTCGGTTACAATATGTACTAATGTACCTTCGCCTAAACGTAACAAATGCTTTTCTGAAAACCATACTAAAATTGGTTTAGCCGAACACGAGATAATCTCGCAATAGCATACATATAATAATAATAATCCATTTATTTCAGGCATCAAGGTCTATATAAATATAAACAATACTCTACTTAATACAACTTAATAATACTATAAATACATACTACATAATTAACTAATACTAATGTACACGAAGTGTCGGCGTCGTGTTTCGCTGACATATACATACGGGATATATACATACGGGTCGAACTGAGAACCACCTTTTTTGAAGACGGTTAAAGTTAAATAAACAACTAAAACATTAAAACACACGCTTTAACACTATATCGATACATTGTTTTATCGTTACGACAGATCACTCGTGAAACTACATCACTATTTTACGGCCGGGTACAGCGGAGGTACCACGCGACTGACATTACATTTTGAATTTGTGAGTATTGGTGACGCACGCATCCATTGCGCCATGGAGCGGAACGAATAATTGAATGATACTTACTTAGCAAGCAATGTATTTATTATTACGCTAAGGATGAATTGTCACTTAATGTCATTTATGTTATAATTAATTTCTATTTTTGTGGTTTTATAGCAGAAATATGTAAATATTGTAATACTTACACATGAAATGAGATTCCATCTTTCACGTAGTTCACTTTTTTGCTTGTATTTTTGCAAACAACAACAGAACAACTCGGAATTTTGGCAAAAATCGAGAGACGTGACGCGAGCGTGTAGGTACTTTTGACTGGCGGCAAAAATCGGTATCAAGTGCAAATTGAGCCAGATGCGTACGCACGTGCCGGGGCGCTATAACATATCTCCCTTGTTTGATGTGATCTGAGGACGCCACCCACCGAGACGATTGAAGCAATTGTCAATAACAGACTCGGGCCCCAGGACGACGTTATATGGACAGATAGTGTCATCTCTTTCATTATACACAAAATGTATGACCGCGTTAGGACTTCATGTACCTACTTAATAATGTTTAACATGATTACCTAACTATAATATAATATCTGTCTGTGTGTCTTTTATTCATTTCGTAACGAAGGGGTTACTCCCTACTGCGCACCTGGCCTTTGAAGGACATAATAAACAATTAAAAAAAAACCATTTTATTTCTTACTCAGAAAACTGATATAAGAAATGGAATTTTTTGAAACGCACGGCTTAAATTCAAATTTTCTTCAGCAGTTTTGATGTCATGGTCATTTCTAGTCGCAGGTACCTGCACCTTATTCCTTATAACTGTGTTTAGATGGTTTTGCAATTTTATTGGATCATGCCCTTTTGTTGCTGACTGTATCGGACCCCCGCCCTGTCTGATAGCAGTCCTACTATAAACCTACAGCTTCGCGCACTAGCCCTAGTAGGTACATAAAATTTAATTATGACTATAACACACGATAATTTTAATACCTACAGCTATAGTTACAAAACATAATTTTCTATACAAAGGTTATACACCGCTATAAATATTTCGTAAAATATTGTACCTATTTGTAGCCTACCTAAACAGACAGGTAAAATGAACATTGTTTTCTGAATTCTAATATATCCCAAAATATCTACGATTAACTTTGAACTGTTTGCCGTTGTTGTAAGGTTGAAAGTTGCAAGCTCCTGCACGATCGATAATCCAAACGTGAAGGCAGACCGTTCGAACGACGAAACGACACGATTAAAAATAAGCTTTATGTGTACGGAAGTAAGTTTTAAATTGTTTGAAACAAAAATTGGCGGCAAAATGTTAAAACTATGTTTCAGAGCATTATACTTTTAATTTATTCAAAAATATCAAAAAATAATATCGGCCGAATTTCTCGTTGTATCTGTAAAGTAGTGCTTATTAGAATGTTTCTCTCAGATCACTTTTAAATTGGATACTTGTTGCTATGCTAGGTATTTAGGGACCATCCTGACATAACGTAGCATGATTAGCGTTGTAAGGACTATTGGGAATAGGTCCGAGAGGTTTTGGTTTGGTATAAAAATGGCCTCTCGTAACTGCTGTCGGACTGGCATGATGGCTGTGCTGTGACCTGTGTGGGGAAAAAACCGGTCAAGTGCGAATCGAGCTCGCACGCTTGGTTCCGTACCATCATACAAGATAATAATATAATATACTTTTCACTGTACTGTACTTTTGATAATTAGTTTTTAAAGCAGCAGCGGCTAGACAAGCCGCTGCTGCTTTAAAAACTAATTCCATTTAAAAAAGTCCATTTAAAATGTATAGGTGACTTAGTAGGTCTGAATTTGGTACGGTTCTGTGTATAATAATGCAAGACAGGCGGACAGATGACGGATGATTAGTCATCAGTCTCATTAGCACGGCACCCTTTGGGTACGGAACCCTAAAAAGTAGAGATGACCTTCTCAGTATTTCGCTTCGTGGAATCCCATTTCTTCTAGCACCTAGGTACCTAGGTAACTGTATGAAATTCATTAAAGCACTAGGTTTAATGAACACTTGATTGTTGTGCTAGTGTGAAGTGTGAATTATGAGACTATTGTATGCTTAACTAATTTGGTTTACCGAAAGGCCGAGTAGGTCCCTACCTACCATTGAAATAAAAAAAAATTGTAAGTATGTTGACATGCGGCAACATGATTTAATACCTTATTTAATACCCACTTATTTCATTCGTAGAGGTGAATAAGTACTATATGGGCACGTGGATACATCGAATCACGAACTGTTCTGCTTGACGAATTCATATTCTGACGAAATCACCAACTAGTGCCAAGATTTCTTTTAAAAGCCATCGACCTGTCAAGGGACCACGTTGTATTTTACGACGTGCTAAATTCAAACTTGAGCTTATGTCAATGAAATAGAGCTTAAAACTGTTTAGCAGAACGTTTCCCGACTTTGCAATAAGGTTGGCTTTGGAAGTCATTCGGACAACACTCGGACTTACGCTTTTCTGGCACAAGCAAACGCACTGTGGTTGGCGGGAAATAAACGCGTTCTTATTGCAACGTGGTTGTCAGCGTCACCTAATTAAAAGGTAGAATTTTCTAACAAAAATGCTAATAAATACAATACCTAACTTACGTCGTAGATAGCCTAGGCGTTTTAATACTTACCTAAACTAATTATGAACTCAAAACAGGTAGGTGGAACGAGACAATCGGGCATTGAACTCGTGAAAACCACACGCTCAAATTGAATTTCACGGACACTTAATTTACAGTGGCACCCACCTCTATACTTATCTAATTTAACTATAAGTGTTAACTATAGGCTGGGTACAGAGACATAATATAAAATATTTAAGTAATAAAAGTCAGTTTGTTTGATATTGGTTAAACGAATAGATAATTAAATAACTGTAGGTACTTTATGCTTCTATTTAATTACATTCATAACATGCAACAAAAAAAAATAACATTACGTTACGCACGACTAATAATAATACTCAATGAAGTGTCTTCATAGACAAGTACAAGTACAGTCAGAGTCATAAGGCATTTCCAGCTCCTGGGTTCGACCTGGATTGTAATTAAATCAAACTGTTCATTGGATAGTTACGTAAATCTACGTAATTTGTGAGGCTAATGTACCGATTTAGGTACAACACTAAAATGTAACTTTAGCGTACGAACGTTGTATGGAAAATACCTACATTACTTTCTTAGTTTTCCTAGGAATAATAAAACAGAATGTGAAATTACCTACTTAGTAAACAAGATAAAATATATTTTCTGATCGAAGAACTTAACAGTTATGATAGCCATCGGTTATTAGAATCAATGGTATTGAAATTATTTATTAGTCATATTAATTTTCCAGAAGAACACCTTTTAATTTATTTTGTTTTAATATTTTAACGATTGTATTTTTCAAACAGGGCAGACAGAGAAGGATATAGTATTGCTTGTATCTTGATTCAAGGTTGTTTGAAGGCGATCAGAGGGATTACATCTATCTCTTTTTAACTAGCGTAAATTGCATTACGTTGTTTTGTTGTTTCACCGTCTTGAAGCACGCTACATTCACAACGAGTACGCGTCCCCGCGCGAGGCGGTGCGCATTATATTTTTTCCTTCTTCCTCCTTCATTTGGTCGTCGGTGTTTGTGTGGTGAACATTGTAGTACGTTGTGCGTAACACGTGCTTCTAATTATTTCTTTATAATTTAAAAGTATATTCCAAACCAAAAAAACATAATGGCAGACGCAGCCATCGAAAAGAAGTAAGTCTTTTTTGTTGCATTAATTCAGTATTACAAAGTTTTGTGATTAATATTTTTTGGCGGCTTTGAAAACGTGATCAAAATGGCTTCCTATTTACGTGTGAAATTCGTGTTTTCTGTGAAATGACAGTGTTTCGAAGTGTTTATAAGTTTATATCGGTTTGTTTCGTTTACCTGTTGGTTGCAGTTAGTTGTTTTGTAAAGTACTGATAGTTTCGTGATGCTTAGTTTGTAAATGCCGCCAGAGGATAACACGCGGGAAAATTTAATATTTACTGATAATACATTTTCAATGATTTCTTTATGTAAATACAAATACTTGTTGGCGCATTATATGAATAGAAGTGTGCGGTTTTGCCTGGTTGTAATACTTTTTCCTCTTACGGCGTATTATAATAAGTAAAGAAGTTACAAGCACGCCGGGCGGCGGGCGCGGGGTCGCTTGTTTTATCCAAGATGGCGCTGCTTGCGCGGCGTGCCGGCGCGTAGCGTCGCCGGGCGCGCGCTCGTTTGAATTCGCCGAGACCTCGAGTTTTGCAACTCAGGTTGGTGGTCGGTTACGTTATCGCGGACGACGCATGTTGTCATTAGTTATTTTTAACACTTTACGACTCGCTGATGTGTGACCCACTGGAGCGAGTAACGTATTCATTCAGCTAAGGTGATCACGGTTACGTTCAGTTTCCTATGTTGCAACTTTCCCACATGCATGCAGCCTTGCGCAACAGCCACTTGTTTTTGTTCCGGCAGACTTTTCCTTTTATGCCGCCCCACTTAACCGCTGAGCATTGGCCGCGTGTGGAACTGTTGCATTGTTATGTTCCGTTACTGACTTGAGTACTTCACAATTCACATTAGCCACGGTGCGTAGGTATTTAGATTGAAGATTTTACGACATTCAGCGTTGCGCGCCGTTAATACAACACGCTATTATTTATTAGTTAATGTAAACTGTTGATCGTTTCTAAGCTTATCGCACTTAGCACAGATCTCTATACTTTTTAGTGAAAAGTTGTATTAAGTGAAATAGAATCCGCTGTTATATCTATGCAAGCTGAAAATTGTAAACACATACTGTAGGTTTTTCAGTTGCAGTTACCTTTCACAATCGTTGGTGCGCCGAATGTACTAATTCTACTTCTGTTATTAAAAGATATTTAAATGTTTCCAGTGACGCCGCCCCCGAGGAGGTCACCTCGACGGAGGTGAAAGAATCTCCAGTAAAGAAATCTCCCGCCAAAAAGGTCGCGGAAGCGCCTGAAACCAACGGGAAGGAAGAGAACGGCAGCGAAGCAGCGTCGGAAGATGCGCCCGCTGAAAACGGTGACGCTGAGGAAAGCAATGACGCCACCGAAAATGGTGATGCCACAGGTAAACCATCTCTTTGCCATTTACTTTTACCGTGGGCATTTTTTTATTGTAATAATGAAAATTGATTATTTTATTTTCATATTATTTAACCGTTAAATGTTTGGTTACAGAAAAGAAAGAAGCCGGCGTGAAGAGGAAATCCGTGTCCGCGGATAATGGAGAGACAGAGAAGACCACGCCAGAGAAGAAGGCGAAAGTTGTGGAAGAAGCGACACCCGCGGAAGAAGAGGCAGCAGCCTAAAGCGCCGCACTTCACTACCTCGCTTGGTTTACTGCAATGCAACCATGTTCATTAGAGCTCAACTTAGCCCAGATAAAAATCCGACACATGTAATATGTTACTACTTAGACTTCCTAACATTATAAATTTTACAGTTTATAGGTCAATGACATACAATAGATTATTCCCAAACACACCTTCCTGGTGTGTAGTTGCTTACAAACCTTTCGATATCCACACTCTTAGGATGTCTGTGTAGTTTCCAATAATAGTTATGCCAAATGTACAATTTAAAGTTGAGCTCTTTTGTGACCGCACTTATGCTTAGGTTTATAATACATTGTGTATTAAATCTTACCTGTGAAGTACCTGTAAATTGTAAATTTAATGTTACTGTCAGTCGCGACTGAAGTGTGCATCGCAGTGAACTGATCATAATTGTACGAGTCGGTTTAGGTGTTGTATGCTGTTTTTGAGTATTGGTGTCTATTTCAACAGACTAGTAGCGGTGGATTATTGAATTGATGATAGTAGCATATATCGGTTAACATATTTCGCCAGTAAAGTACTGCCAAAGTAATTCACCAAGCGTGAAATCAATTCACAATCCGTTCTGTGAACGACGCGTATTATAAAACAGCTTCCGAAAAACATGGATTTTAGATAAAACATAAGATTAATTAAAGGTTTAGATAATTAATTCAGTTTAAATTTAAGTTAGCAGTTAAATAACGCACATTTTATATTTCATAGGCATTATTACTTAACCATTTGAACATTCCTTTGACATTTTGGTTACAGTTTGCAGTGTGAACGAGTATCTTCTCCGCCACTCGGTTGGAGTAAGCCTCGAACTTACATACTGTTGATTTACATGTATGTAAC
The DNA here is from genome assembly GCA_905146925.1 of Autographa gamma. Lineage (NCBI taxonomy): Eukaryota > Metazoa > Arthropoda > Insecta > Lepidoptera > Noctuidae > Autographa > Autographa gamma. The sequence goes on from LR989858.1 coordinate 9,923,399, forward strand.
AACTTAATTTTACCCAGTGTGCAGAGGAGTCTCGTTATTTAAAATATTGTTCACATTGTAACGCTAATTTTAAGACTTGAAATTTAATTAAAGTTCAAAGTTGACAAATAAGGTGATAGTTCATATTGACATAACTAACTTTTGCGTGCTATTTTTGTGTTTGTATTCTATGGACAACTTTATTTTTCTTATATCCTGATTTTCTAATTTATTTTCTTATATTGTGATAGTAACAGACCTCGAATGTAAGATAATCCTTGTGGAAACGAATCTTCATTTTTATTGTCTAGTAAGTCACTGTGTTCTTGCTATTATTAAATTATACTAAAGTTGTGACTAATGTTTACAGATTGAAACTATTGATGCAAAGTACATTTAGTATTAGATTTAAAGTAGTGTGTACAGTTACACTTTACTTCTCTCATCTGTGGAGATAGTGTTTGTAAAACATTTCTGGCAATAAAATAGTCCAATCAAAGTTTGGTTTTTAAATTATTTACCCTCATATTAAACCACTACCTATTGTAAACTATACTATTAGCGCTTTTTAGTATGTGTCGAGGTGACTAAGTCTACATTAATTAGGTTGGGTTTAGAACATTCTCCTCTCCATTTTTAATTATTGATGCAGAGTTGTTTTCTAGATTCCATGTTCTGGTAAGTCTGTCAGTAGCATCGTAGCTCCTAAACGAATAGACCGATTATATTGCGATTTTTTTGATGTGACAGATGGTTCCTAACTATAAAATTATGAATACCTAGGTACCAGCATTTAAAGATAAGAGCAAATTTATAAAATATCGGGAAATTCTTCAATTTTTAATTTGTAGTCATAAGTAGACTGGTATTTTGCTAGAAGTCAACACTCGCTAGTGCTCTAGGTTACAGCCAGTTAATTCTAGTGTTTATTAGCTGTTAGCTGATTAGTATTTATAACTACTATACCTACTCTACCAAGGATGATTTTATTAAGGGCATGTCACGTAAACGTTTTCTATGACGCAATCGAGCACTTAATAAATTATGATATTAGACCATGAGAAAACAAGTGTTACGAGTAAGTCTGCACTAAAGACAAGTTTAGTTCACTACATAGAAGTATCTCCATGTATAACCAAGTAGCTATGTAGTCTATTATGTTCTTGTACAAACATTTATTAAATATTAGTGATGACCAATACATCGATAGGACGAGTCGTTACAAGGTCAGGCATCGCCGTGGAAACTACATAGTACACAATAAGTTTGTGAAACACCCTCTAGGCCTCAGTCAGTGGTCAGTTAGCTTAGTAGTCAGTGGGTTACAACGAAGGGACGGTTACGAGATGTCACACATAAAGTAGCATTGAGAGTAACGACAATGACTTTAGTTCATATTTTACTACTGTTCTCTTTCTTTCGCATCGCTTTCGCGCAGACTACTCAGAATATAAATGTCTGTAAGTAACAACATACGTTTAGTTAAAAAAAACATTGGTTTGTAATGGAAAACTGCGAGAATTCACTCGGCCAGCAGTATTTTTTCGGTATACAAACTTGTGTTACATGAGTCATAATACCTACCCAACATAAACAAATTTTAAGTGCAGAAATATATTTCATCTCTATACACACATAGGCAACGCATGGAACTGGAAACTATGATTTTAAAATAGTTGTGTTATTCATAACAATGATAATAATATGATATTGCAGTGCTGGTCAACGAAGAGAGTAATGCATTAGCTGAAAAAGCTTTTGAAGTTGCAAAAGAATATGTAAGACGCAACCCCAGTTTGGGTCTTGCTGTGGATCCTGTTATTGTCGTGGGAAACAGAACAGATGCGAAAGCTTTTTTGGAAAATGGTAAGCTTCTAAATAATAGACTACCCTGTGTGGATACACCAATTACTTTTAAAGAACATTTAATAGGTTGGTGATATTACCAAAACATGCCCTGATTAACCTAAAGGAGAATTAGTGAAATAATAACCTGTTATACCTACCTTTCAGTCTGCAGAAAATACAATGACATGCTTTCGGCGAAAAAGACTCCCCATGTAGTACTCGACTTTACTATGACTAACGTGGGCTCCGAGACAATAAAGTCCTTCACAGCGGCGTTGGGCTTACCAACAATATCCGGATCTTTCGGACAAGTCGGCGATTTGAGGCAATGGAGAGCGCTGAATGCTAACCAAACAAGGTTCCTCCTGCAAGTCATGCCCCCTGCTGATATTCTACCGGAAGCTATAAGAGCTGTTGTTACAAAACAAGATATAACGAACGCTGCTATTATTTTCGATGAATTTTTTGGTGGGTTTTACACAAAACTTTAAATAAACGTTTTATGTTTTATTGTACCAATCAATAATGACATGTTGCGGGGTTTAAGCGTGAAATTTGAGCTAAAATAGCGTTTGTGTCAAGACTTTCAAGGTTTAGATACCGCCAGTAGAATGTTAAGCGTTAATTAATTTTATCGTTGTAGCTAAGTTTGTAATGTTATTCTTTATAAAATATCTTCTGTTCATTTTTACAGTTATGGACCACAAATACAAGTCGCTTCTACAAAATATACCAACGAGACACGTAATCACACCCGTAAAAAGTTTTGAGGCGAACGAAATTAAAACCCAACTGGAAAGTCTCCGCAATTTAGATATAGTTAACTTCTTCATTGTTGGAAGCTTAAGAACAATAAAGAACGTTCTAGATGCTGCAGACAAGAATCAATATTTTGGCAGAAAAACGGCATGGTTTGCTTTATCATTAGAAAAGGGGGATATAAGTTGCGGCTGTAAAAACGCTACCATCGTGCACATGCGGCCGACGCCGGACGCCAACAGCAGAGATCGTTTGGGAAAGATAAAAACCACATACAGCATGAACGGCGAGCCAGAAATCACATCCGCCTTCTACTTCGACCTGTCTTTGAGAACGTTTTTAACTATTAAGTAATGACCTTTACTATTCTAGTTCTAGTGTAACAGTTTCTACTTTAGTATACCACGTGCAATGTGGTTGGTCTAAATTTATCCTGGCTTATTCCATGAGTTCTCGCTTATGAATTTCCAGATCACTACTGGACTCTGGCAAGTGGCCAAACGACATGAAATATATTACATGCGACGACTACGACGGCAAGAATACACCAAACAGGACCTTGGATCTTAAAACGGCGTTCCAAGAGGTGCGTTGACACATTTAGGCTGAATCAATTCCTTAGATAATTACCCGAGCCAGTCATTTACTATCGATCACGACCGCTGATCTTGTTGCAGATAAAAGAGACGCCAACATATGCGCCATTTTTTATTCCTCAAGATGATCCCATGAACGGAAGGAGCTACATGGAGTTCAGCACCGACCTACTAGCGATCACGGTCAAAGATGGAGCATCCATAAGTAGCCACTCACTGGGTTCCTGGAAGGCTGGCCTCTCCTCGAACCTAACCTTGACTGACCCCAATAATATGAGCAATTACTCGGCGCAGTTAGTGTATAGAATCGTTACAGTGGAGGTAGGTAAATGAACTCCGCTATTGTTTAAAGTTCTGTTGGCAACTTGATAAAAATTTGTTAGTTTACTTAACAACAAACTGTTCAAACAAGAGACTCATTTTAGCTTTTCGTTCGCCTGGAATTTTGATAAGAAACGCATGTTTGTAAAAGTCATGCATTTTTTTTTAGCAAAAGCCATTTATTGTAAGAGACGATAAATCGCCGAAGGGATTTAAAGGCTATTGCATCGACCTCATAGAGGAGATTCGGCAAATCGTTAAATTCGATTATGAAATAACTTTAGCACCAGACGGAAATTTCGGAACTATGGATGAAAATGGAAACTGGAACGGGATTATTAAAGAGCTGGTTGATAAGAAAGCAGATATAGGTCTGGCTTCGCTATCCGTTATGGCCGAGAGAGAAAATGTCGTTGACTTCACTGTCCCGTACTACGATTTGGTGGGAATAACAATAATGATGAAACTGCCCAGAACGCCAACATCTCTCTTTAAATTCCTAACTGTTTTGGAGAATGACGTTTGGCTCTCCATACTGGCTGCATACTTTTTCACCAGGTAAGCTATAATGACATCATTCCCTTACCTCTAGCTTTGCAGAAACCTGTTTTGAACGAAGCAAACGCCAAACTGTGCTCTAAAATATTTTACAATTTCCGAATTCTTTGCAGGTGACCTTATTTTTTATCCCTGTCAGTGTTTGTGAGACTGAGAGAGACGGTGTGCGATTTTATGTTGAAAACCTGTATTTTCGTTTATTATAGCGGTTATAAAGCGTTGCGGTGTAATCTGAAAACGGGCGTTCATCCGTGACATTTTGACGTTTATTACGATACATAACGCGATCGATGGGTCGGTGCCCACCTGCTTCCATTATTTCTTATCTGATTTTGTGGAACGAGGTCAAATGATGGACCTAACACCTCATGTACGCCGACATTGCTGTTTATTTATGAATATGTCTAATGTACATTATGGGAATCCTACGTTCTAGTAATTTAGTGTTTATGTGGTAGGTATTACGTGGCGTTCTAGACGGTTCTTTTGAAGCGAAGCACTATATCTAGATAGTGTAGGTGCTTACCTACTATCTAAAGTGTACATAATATGTAATAGTTGTCATCTGACCGTTACGTCTTTCAATAGTAACGAAAATTGTTTTGATAACTGATAATTCGAAACGACCGAACAGCTCGCTAGATTAGGCAAAAAATGTTATGATGCCTGAACTTCTACGATTACTTTAAAATACCTAATAGAATCCATATTTGCAATATATAATACCTATCTTGTTGACACGTTCAGGAGAAAAAAACCTGACTAAATGGTTCATTTACTGAAGCGCAACGTTCTCATTCTTTTGCGTTGAAAAATTGGTCACGGTTTTATTGAAACCGACTAAAACAGAATGAGTCGTTGAGTACACCTAGCAACAAGTTCCAAAAACCTAGCACAACAATTTTGAACCTTATGCTCTGTGCATTACAAATAAAATTAGTTTAACACTGATTTTATGAGCCATACGTATGTATCGGAAAGCTGAAACATTTTGTATGTTTAGTAATTACCTATACATAATGCCATTCATTATGTATAGGTAATTAAGTGTGATGATCAGCATATAAATGTTAAACCAAGCGCTAACGATTGTTGACAAATATTTTAAGGTTGGAACAAAAAACTTATACACATACACACAGCCTGAAAATTGACCATGGCGAAAGGATACGCGACTTGCATTTCAGCATTTTTAAATATTTTCAACTATCCGATCATATCCTAAGCAATCGCATTCGATCCAAAACATCAAATAAAATCCAAAAATTTTATTGAACAGCCGTCCCAATTTTTTTGAATATTAATATCATAACTTTTTGAAATTTAATTTGTATAATCTCAATTGGATTACTATCCTTTCTACCAGTCGGTACAGATAGATTAACGATATATAAGTATTATTTTAGTTTTATTTATATTACATACAGTAATCTACGTTAATTCAAATGAGGAAAAGTTTGACCTAAATGATTTCTATTTTCGTCCACACACATGATTTAATTTATAGACTTAACGGGATATTTTGTAATATTTAGTCGGTCGTCGATGAAAATATCACTTTATAGGTCGAAGTAGTTAGTTACAAGGAAATTTGGTGGAAACTCTATTGAAAATTTGTGTAAAAAATACGGAAAGACTTAAATATATGGTAATTTGTAAGTTATTATTGTGCAGCGTGCATTTCTAGAGCTACAATCGATTCGCTCAACAAAGAAGGGTGCATATAGGTACTTTTAACTTTCTTACGAAGGTACCCGATGTCTTTACTGCAGTTATTCTATAGAGCTAGGTATCAACCATAGTTACTAACGCACTTATAGTCAAATCCATCTCTACATGTTCCAATTGTGTCCCACAACTGTCATTGCTTGTTATGATAATATTCAAACGGGACACTCAAAACATAAAACATTGTTAGCGATCAATGTAAATTGCAAGCGTTTTGTGATCGTTAGTTATATGTCTTGTAGACTATTCGCTAAAGGCGATGATTAGAAATTATTATCAGTTAGATGAATACTCTCCATTGTGCATTATAAAACCGATAGCAAAATAATGCGTAATACAACACAATACATGTTTCCTTGCTTCTTTCGTAAACAAATGATTATTACAATTAGTTTTGACTAGAAATAATCATAATACCTATATTTTCATGCATGTTTCATTTAGATATCATTTTTAATTCTATAAAAATAACGATAATATGCTAGATATGTTTGGTAAAATATTAAACAACGATAACAGATTTTTTGTGTGTTTTCAGAGATTTTTATTTATGTTTCGTTATGAAAGCATTCATATTCGCTCTACCTTCACCAAATAAGTGCGTGTGGCGCAATGATATTTTAATAAACAGATATGTTATACGCATACAAAACAATCGAAAAAAAAGTGTTCCGCGCAGCAGCGGCAGAGCAAAAGAGATAGCGCGATAAAACCCATAAGAAAAAAAGAGACAAATAGTGTTGTTGTTATTGGCAAAACGTCCCAATTAGGACGTTTTCGAGTCTTCACGATTGCACGCTTATAACATATCTGTTTATTAGAATATCATTGGTGTGGCGCCATAAAAATTGCTAAGAAATCTAGAGAAAAAATCCTTATAAAAGAAAGGTTTATATTATAATCAATTATTGTTGCAGCTTTCTAATGTGGGTGTTCGACAAATGGAGTCCATACAGTTATCAGAACAACAGAGACAAGTATAAAGATGACGAGGAGAAGCGAGAGTTTACTCTCAAGGAGTGTCTATGGTTTTGTATGACGTCACTTACCCCCCAAGGGGGAGGGGAGGCTCCCAAGAATCTGTCTGGACGATTGTTAGCTGCCACATGGTGGCTATTTGGGTACGAATATTAGAATAAGAAGCTGCATAAATAGATGCTAATAAAGAAACTAAAACCTTTTACAAATAGTTGAAATGGATACTCAAAGATATTCATTTTCAAATTAAAGACCTTAGGAGTATTATAAAGCAAAAAATACGTCCATCCATCTATCTTCTTCCATGTTTTTCTTCTTATATTTCTTATATTTTTTTTATTTTTTTTTATTATTTTATATAATTTTATTGTAATGACAGCGTGCTACTGGGGAGTTTGTTGCGCCGTTTCTTCTCCTCAGCCAGAGCACTTAGGAAGCGGTGAAGGGTGGGCGTTTTGGGGTCGGTTCATATCTGGCGGTGGTAGCGTGTCGCCGGTCGCGTGGCGCTGGGGCGGGCGGGCGCATGATGGAGCATTCGGCCTTTCACACTGACCTGACGCGCTGGTGCGTCTTTGTAAAAAAAAAAATGACGTTTAATAAGTGCTACTTTGTAGCCTAAGTTAAATAAATGATTTTTGATTTTTGATTTTGATCGGGAAAAATTGGTAACTACAATCGTTCATCTATTATAATGTTTAGATTAAAAATTGGAACATTTTTGTGGAGCAGTCACCAGAAAGCGGAAGATTAAATCCGACCAGAAAGTGGAAGATTAATAGATAGATTAGGACAAGACAACACTAGGTCCACTTAATACCACAACTCCCTCAAAATATTGTGGACCGAAAAATAAACACTGTTGTTAAAATATCCTATGTTCACAGCTTCATCATAATAGCATCGTATACGGCGAACTTGGCAGCATTTCTGACGGTCTCCCGATTGGATACGCCCATAGAATCCCTGGACGACCTCTCCAAGCAGTACAAGATACAGTACGCACCTCTCAACGGATCCTCGGCGATGACCTACTTCCAGAGGATGGCTAATATTGAGGAGAAGTTTTATGAGTAAGTAAATATCGAAACTTCTAGATATAGGTTTAAGAGAGTTTTCATGCCCTTTAAGGCGTGTGTAGACCTAGGTTGACGTTTCAAGACCAAATACGGGACGTCTTGAAAAAAGGCCAGGTCAAGAGTACCCTTAACCGAAGAGCATGTATGAAGGGAATAATGAAAGTGGACGAAGCGAAACAAGTATGTAAGGATCGTAGCAAGTGGAAAGAAGTGGTCTCTGCCTTCTCTACGGGAAAGAGGCGTGATTATATGTATGTATTTATGTACATGCTCTTTCTTCGTTTTAGAACAGACTAGTGAAAACCAATGAAAGTGTTTGTAATATTTGTGGTTGTAGTGTCTTTACATGCATATTACTGTTGGCTATGATGACTGTTAAAATGTCTATATATTCATCTAAAGATTGTGCTTGGTGGAAAAGTCATGGCACTACCAATAAGCATCAGAATACAGAAATCTTGAAAAAATGTTTAACTTCAAATATTTTTTACTGACGTAAGAAAAAGGAAGTACGAAAGAATATTGAATAGAGGCAGCTGCGTAAAAGAAAGAGATGGCAAACTGATCTAGAATTCTAGCCTCGCAAGATGCTGTTCACAGTCAGTATTTGGTAACACGATAAGTGGAAAGGGGCCAGTAGAACGCAGTAGGCTTATAATAAGTATAGACTTGGCTCACTCACTTGTGACCTGCTCTCATTTCGGTTACAATACGCTTACAATGCGAGAGTACTATAATCTAGATAAACTAATTACAATTTAGAACATTAAATATTCCCCCAGCAACAGCAGAAAGTATTTTTTGTGTTATATTTTCTGGACTTACCCTACTTACGATTGAACAAATATTAGTTTTGATTCTCACGTGACAACAGCGTATAACCTAGTGCCCGAATTTAGTTTTAGGTAACCTTATGTGCAAAGAATGAGGGTACTAGAATATACAATGAGTCATCGTTGTAATGCTCTGTTAGTAATAGAACAGACTTTGGTTATCTAGTTTATTTTAGGTTTTGTTTGCTAGGATTACTACTGTGAAGTGGGCGTTGATGCGAAATGAAACGGTTTTACAGATACATGAAATATTTGTTGCTACTGTAGAGTCGTATACCTATATTATGGGAAAATGTATTTACTTTATAATAATGTAGGTTTCCTTGTAATATAACGATGACAAAGCCTATACAAAAATGAGGCCCAGCATTTCTAGTCATTAGACCGATACTTGTGAAGAACAAAAGCGGAATAGTTTTAGTAGTAGTATTGAGAAGAAATATGATTTTTTAGCTTGAACGAGTTCCTCGCGTAGTAAGGAAATCTAATTCTACCTTTCTACACATATTTATATTTTCAGAAAATTCGTGGATTTACAATTTGATAAATCTGTGTAAATATTATGTCGCTAATCAGCTATGTAATAAACTGTTCTGATTTGAGATAGACAGTTTATCTATTTATCTAAGTATTTAGACAAACAGTAGGCACTAAATAGCTTCTTTCATAATCTTGAATAAAGTAATAATCCTTGAATCCGTCAAGCCATAGGCGTACGTTTGTTATCAGTTGTTATCGGTCAAACAGCGGTAATGCGCTTTCGTTGTGTGAACTTTTTGATAAGACAGTTTTTATCACTGTTATTTGGTACCGAATCCGTAGCCAAACATTTCGCGTGTCATTCAACTTAGCTTGTAGAAAGTAAAATTAAAAAGATATTTAATTTCCTATTTCCTGTAAATATTACTAATCGTATTTCGAACTCACTAGCTTTTTTTTTATCCCTTTTTTTTTTCTATGAAAGGTCTTCCTAGCGACGACCATTCTCCATGTTTTTTTTTGTTTTTTTATTTGTTCACCTTAATGGATAAAAGTCGATAGGTTTTGGACAGGATAGGTAAGAAATTATCATATAGAGAAACGCCAAAACAAAGCACATTGGTCAAGGTCTCTTATTACGTCAGTTTTACTACATAGGATGTTTAAATTTATGCTAGAACAATGTTTTATGACGTAGCTAGACTTTAGAAGACATAATTTATAGGAATCAAGTCGAGACATAAATCTTTACTAAGAATTGAAGACTGACGTAGATTATGTTTCAAATCTTTATAAGTAAATTGAAATAAAAAATCCAAGTTAATTGAAGAGTTCTCTTATAGCCATTGCACTTTTTTTGTATGATTTTAATAAGGGAATTTACAATATACTTTAGTATCCTAATTTCTTTTATAGTTTATTTGTTACTAGGCCAGGACAGATCGGTTGCCAAATATTTTAGCGTATAGGTACTGAGCGCTACTAAACTGCCCTTTGTTCACGTTTGTTTTGATAATTAAACTTGTTATCGGTTACAAAATAATACAATAAGCTGTATTAAAGTGATTGATTGTTTCCTTGCTAATTCAGTCAAGATCAAAATCAACCAGAAAATATGTGAAACTAACGTAATTTTATTCTGTGTTCATTATTTTCTAAGAACATTATAGCTGCTGTTAACGTTTAGTAGTTCAGTTCCCAATCAATTAAATTCTACCACATCATATAGATCAGTTAATCTAATCCGTCTGCTAATCTTAATCCTTAACGTAAGGTTAAATTTAACTGCGGGACACAAACCTTCATTTATACCGTGACGTAACACAGATTGCGATAGTCTACAGACCACAAGCAACGATATGGACAGTCTTATCGCCGGCGTACGGTCGGTGACCTATTTCCCATAGTTACCTACCTACCTACCTACTAAGTAGCTACGAATATATGTGATAGCGAGTTCCTATTACTTTATTGAGTAAGTAATAAGGTAGGTGGAGGAAATGGGTCATGTTGTGCTTTACGTGTGGCTTGTATGTGAGGCTTGGGAGGCGCGGTAACACGTTTATGTGTTATCGTTTTGATACTAATTACTAACGATATGCCACATGAAAAAGGGTAAAACGATTTGGAAGTACTTTAAAAGGTTTAATTGCTAGTTATTTAATTTAATTGCTAGTTATTTAATTGCGTTAAAACATTTGTAGCAATTGTGCTCTACATAGAGTCAAAATAATGTAGGATTCGTTTAGATTTTTTAACGAAACCAGCTGTCAAACGCACTCAGCAGACTCATAATTTGGTTAGCCAAGTACCTATGTACTAATTCTTGGGTTAACGACTTTTCCAAAACGAGACGTTACCGAGACATTCAATGTCCATCAATGGACGTTCCAGTGACTGACCTTGAACGAAGCGAAGCGCAAGAAAAAGAAAAAAAGAACTCAAGGCAAAGTTGTTTACATCCAAAGTTTTGCTCATATGGCAGAGAAAACAAGCGTAAAACCCATTAAACGAGAATAAATAAAGTCGTTCATGTACTGTGTGACTGCATCCTTTATTTACTACAGTTGTGGTTGCCAAAATGAACTAAAAACCAAAGATTTACTTAATGACCCCAAACGACTCGTCACGAAGTTGCTTTGAAAATGATTGAAATGCTCATTGTGTGTTCTTTTTTTGAAACGAAGATAATTATCATTATGCCAGTCTTTACTTCCACGTTGTGACGTATGCAGCCTCTTTAGTACTAATTTAAAAATAAATGCTGATCTTTCAAACACATTTAATTGCATTTAGTGTTTAAATTATACAAAAGAAACCTAAATGTTATGAACTCTTTATTTCCTTGAGTTTAATAGTCAGCCAGCTAGCTATTTATTAGCGTTGTAATTTAAATTACCCATGTTATATTACCTACACTCTACATCGTTTTAATTTGCTACAGTGCACAGCAATAATATGTAGCGTAGTCGCAAAATTCTTACTTCTTTCTACTAAAAGCAAAGTAATTTAAGTAATAATTTCTGTTTTATGAAACTTTCAGAATATGGAAAGAAATGAGTCTGAATGACAGTTTGAGTGAAGTCGAGCGCGCGAAACTGGCTGTATGGGACTATCCTGTCAGCGACAAGTACAGTAAAATGTGGCAGGCAATGGAAGAGGCCGTTCTGCCAAACACCATAGACGAGGCGATCCAAAGAGTTCGGGATTCAAAGAGTTCCAGTGAGGGTTTCGCTTGGTTGGGTGATGCAACCGATGTTAAGTACCATGTGATGACCAGCTGTGATCTCCAGTCAGTTGGAGACGAGTTCTCGAGGAAGCCGTATGCTATAGCTGTGCAGCAAGGATCGCCGCTGAAGGACCAGTTTAATAACGCGTAAGTTTATTTATTGAATAGAGTTCTATTAATTAAATTAAAAAAATAATGTCGTCCATCTATAGTATATTCAGTAATAATGAGTTACAATCAACTTTAGTTAACGTTGTATGTAAATGTACTGCACAGTGTGATAATTTTAGGTCATGTTTGCTATTTAATATATAGTAAAGAGACTTTTCATAATTACTAAGTAAACTTTTTTCTTACAACACAAAGTGCAATATTTGAAATATAATTATTTCTACAGAAAACCTGTCCATTGAACTGTAATACAACTAAACAAACATTTCTGTATCTTTATAGCACATAACAATATCTGAATTCGTTTACATAGCCTAAACACGTAAATTATAATTATCTTCGGTCAACGACCTTTTAATTTTACGTCTTCCCGCCAACTTTTATCTCTGTCTAAATGTGTAATTTATATGAATTTTCAAACATCCTCATGAGCGTAGGTTTAACGCAGACCAAAATAAAGAACCTAAAAAATGTTTACAATAAATAATATTTTATCTATCTAGCTAAAAACTGAAATAAAAATTCCGGTGTAAATATATAGCGCATAGATTAGGTATAAATCTGTTTAATAAACCCATGGAATAACCGAGTTCGATAAAGATTGCAAACAAAAATAAAAATTTGTGTATGACGCAAAACGCAGCGAATAGACGTCTGTATCAATGTAGTCTGAACAAAAGCATAAATGAGCGCTTTGAATACCTAACTATTGAGTCAAAATGATATCCGCAATTCACGCTTTTTTTTGGTAACTATAGCTTTAGTGTCTTCTTTCTTTAGCTAAAAAGAAAGGTAATAAGGTGGCTCTACAAACGCAGTGCACATTTTACTTTGTATCAATTGACTAGATTCGGATTAAAATTATCTAATTAATCAATTAAATTATTATTCAACTACAGATACAGTCAACCTAACATACACTTTTAATGTTTGACAGCACCTTTATATCAAAGCAATACGGTTCATTATCAAAATCCATAGGTCTAAATTCTGCGGTTATCTGTATAGTGTATGTATTAGCTGCTAGTTTAGTCTAAGCTGGCATAAGCGGGTAATGTCTTATGCAAATGGCCCCGGTTAAGGTGACCGCGGTGACATTTTGCCGGCTCTGTGTATAAATTTCTTATTGTGTTGTCTCAAGCCCAACGGTTATTCAGTCCTCGTGAGTTCTATATTAAATACTAGTATTACGTAGTACTATTAATTATTCTGTAGTAGTATCTAGTCTGTCTGTCTGTCTGAGTGTAATTGTTTATTAAGATGAATTTAACATGAGTATATAGTGGCTTGGGCTATCAACACGATTCAGTATTCGAGTAATCGGTAACATAGACGGTAAACACGTGTACCCATGCATAAAATATAGCTTTCATCGATTAAATAGTATGGAATAAATATCTATAGTCTGGACTTCTAAAGAGACTACGACCCTCAAGGTAGTTTCTAAAAGTCTAGTTACTTAAAAAATGTCGTCCAAGCGCGTTGTGAAGTATTATGATATAAAAGTAAACATTGAAGCAAATCAAATAGAACCTTGGTATATTCAACGTTGAATTTCTTATAGGTAACAAATTTAAAGTTCATTATTCTTGTCCAAAAGCAAATAAAATAATACCGACCATACACAATAAATGGCTGCTTTATCAATAAATTCATAATCATATTTAGTTAGGTAAAGGTCAGTTTAAAGACGCGCCATTTACGTTCCTTGTACAAAAAGTTATATCGTTGTTTAAACAAACGTTTATTTGCTGCTTTTAAAATTCAGTTTGCGGATAAAACAGCAAAATCTTTTAAAGCTAATCCCTTTTTTAAACTTGCCATTAGTCGATTACTAGTAGCAAATTTCAGAAATAGCATCTGATCATCATAAAATCATAGACTTTTTGAAACTGAAATAATTTCCGTTGTTTATTCCAGACTTTTGTCTTATTACTAAATGACTTGCACCTATGTTGCTTTCAGCTTCCACTGTTCAAATATCTGTCTCATTGAAGTTCTTTACTATACCAAGATGACCTTCAATAATCGAATTTAACTGTAGTTTGCTAAGTTTGCTTAGTCTTTGATGTGACATGCTTATGTAGAGTCCATTTAATTAACTAATGGGGCTAATCACGTGCATAATAAACGAATGCATCAAGCATACCCTTTGGAACCATAACAGACATAATTCTATTTACATTTCAAGTTCAATCGTCATACTACGTAGAAATATTATGTATTCTCAAAGCTCTTTCAAGTTAAAATCGATAGCAATTTAACATCCGCAAGTGTTTATGGGCGATTGGTGCTATAAAATATTCAACAATTAATATGTCAGGGAAAACGAGAAAATTGTAGCGAACTTTGAATGCATTTAAAGCCTGTTTCCTGAGTTTGTTCCCTTGGTCTTACAAGTACTTAGTTTAGTACTACTACTAGTTACTACTAGTTTGTACTACTACCAAGATACTGATAAACGGAACATAAGATTGAGATTGCATTGTAATTTATTATACTTACATAATGTCGCCTACTAATTTTGTCATAGACATACATAACATTACTACTTATAGTATTACAAATCGAAAATAACTGAACTCACGAAAAGGCAGTGTCCAAAATATATATTTATATCATCATAATCTTAAACAACATCCTTAAATAACTTACTCCATATCTATTTCCATTCGAAAACCAATTCCATACAGACTAAAACTAAAACATTATTCAACCAAATTACAGCATCCTACAACTCCTAAACAAACGAAAACTGGAGAAGCTTAAAGAAATATGGTGGAACAACAACCCAGAGGCTAAGAAATGTGAGAAGCAGGACGACCAGTCTGATGGCATCTCCATACAGAATATAGGAGGAGTCTTCATTGTCATATTCATGGGGATCGGACTGGCTTGTATCACGCTTGGTGTGGAGTACTGGTGGTATAAGTGGAGGAAGAGGCCGGCTGTGGGCGATGTTACTCAGGTATAATATATTTATTTACTCACGTATTTATACGAACAGAATAATTGTACATATACAAGTTATAGACAGATAGGTTAAAAGTTGTGTAGACCGTAAGTAATTAGGTAAGGGTTTGATTCATTGGGTTGCTGAAGCTATTGGGTCACAGTGGGTAGTTATGAAGAGCCTTTTCAATATATTTTCTGCGTCCGATCTCACTTCGGACTTATCGTATAGATATGCGAATATTTTATCACTGATTAGTTAAACGACAGTTTACTTTAAGTTAAAATATTTGGCCATAGGGAGACCTATGTGCGTGGCAAAATCTTACCTATTTGAGAACGGAAGGCTAATAACGTATCTACCTAACAAAATATAAAGATATCTACTTTCTGTGAATGATAATCAAAGCCAGAAACTTAGTTCTTACCTTCAATAAATAGGGATTCCCATAAAATAACTTGATTAGAGTTTAAATAAAGTGTAAAAACTTACCGTTCTGCAAATATCAGCTCGTTGAATCCAGCCATTTTGTAGGGTAAAGCATTGACCATTCAGCCCAGGATCACACAGACAGAATTAAAGTTATCACTTAGCACCATAACTAATACACTACCAAGCCCACTTTTTTACTTACACTTATATTAAACTTATTAACATTTTTAATGTAATCTTACACCATTTACAATCAAAACTCATTTAACGGTTTACAAGGGGTAGTAAGAAAAAAATGTTTGACGTAACTGTCATGTTTTATTTTTTTAGGTGGAACCGGCAAAATCAACCAGAAATAACGTCGACAAGCAAGAAGGATTTAATTTTAGAGCTAGGAATATAGGACTTGCACTAAAATCTAAGTTTTAAAAGGTGTAGTACAAAAATGCTTTATTTTTTTTTCTTTTGAAAGGTAAATGATCTCTAGTATTTTCCATGTGTTCATTGATCTCATTTTAAATAAGTGTTTCGTATGTAGGTTCTGCCCCAATGTATGCAAGTGTGTCTGCAATAAATATTTTATCATGATCATATTTTCGTTTTAGTGAATATTCCCTAAAAGGAGAACTATGCAGAAGCCTTCATAGAACATAAATATTACTAATTTATCGCAATATCTGTGGTGACGAGATGGTAATACATAAAATAACATGATCATAATAGTATGAGGATTCCTTTAATCCATTTATATCTAGAAATCCAGAAACTTCCATACTAACAGTTTTAGCTATACTTGCTTAAATACGCCAACAGATGGCGTTGGCAGTCACATTCCAAGAATATTTTTGATTCTGCGAATGATACATTTTCATTAGCGTAGTAATTTACTGGCAATAAATATCCATATAAAAACAAGGCAATATTTTAAAGTAGTTTATTATAATAACTTAGTGTTCTACGTTACAAAAGTACGATCAACATAAACTAATACAATGTACAATGGACGTGGGAGTGTGAACCAGTTGTAGTTATGTCAACGATGACGCACTTGTTGCTAATTACAATAATTCATCAGGATTTATATATTATACTAGGGTTTCTTAGAAATTGTCTTGAGACGCTTTAAACAAAATTGTGGTTTTATTTTTCATCTTCTTAATTAAATAACATTGATGTAATCAGGTAATCATACATAACATTCAGAAGCTCAGATTTAATATAGTACCTACTTAAAAATACTTGCCACTTATTAATCACACAATTATTTCGATAATCAATCATTGGGATGTATTCTGATGTTTCATGATATGATTTGTAATATGTTTTTAGGAGAAATAACTGTTTGAAACCTTAGTACATAAGTATTCACTAAATTTGCAAATAAAAAAATCAACAGACTATTAAGGCGATCATCAAATGCTTGAGTATTATCATAACAACTGGTTCACACATCATCCTTAAACCTGCTAGTTGAGTATTATGAGGGCAATCTAACATAACTTTGATAAACTCAACTACAGTACTACATCGTCACTTATAAGGCAAGATATCGTCCTAGTTTACTTCTCCAAACCACGAACTGCCAAACAAATTACTATATTTCAATAATAATCTTTGTGACTGTTAATTTGTGAATCTAAGCCATCTCGCTTCCTTAATTTATATTTACATAAGAAAAATAGCCATTATAAATATTAAATATTAATTTGGTAGTTACAGCTCGATGGTCTTGCCGTGTTTGTTCAGGTTCTTCATGTTTTTGTTGCAGAGCTCGAGTTCTAGCCTCAGGCCGTCGACTTCGGCTTCTAAGGTTCTAGATCTCTTGAACATTTGGACGTAGTTGAGTTGTAACTGTTTCTGGTACCGGAGGACCTTGTCCTTTTCTTCGGACCATTTTCTTCTCTCGCTGTTGAATTGTGTGTCTTTAGCTTCGAGCTCGCACTTGAGCCGCTCGACCATGGCGCTGGCGGGGCAGGGCTCCGTGCACGAGTCCGGGAGCTCTCCGTTGAGTCTCTGAACCTCGGCGTCTTCTAAGGCACTGTCGCTGGAGTTCCAGTGGTACTCGTTGGTTTTGCAGACGTCGTAGATGCCCCTCATGGTCCTGCCACACTCGATGCCCTCGTAACCACTGAGCGAGATGTCCGACAGTTCTTGTCTGAGTTCTTTTAATTCGGTTTTTAGTCTTTCGATTTCATTTTTGCTGGAGTCCTTAGTTTTAGTGAGATCGGAGACGCTTTCGCGCAGGTCCTTGGCAAGTCGATCGACTTCGGTTTGCAGTCGATTGATAGATTTTTCTTTTTCCTCCGTTTCTGCTCGGAGCCTCATAATTTCCTTTTCCTTCTTGTCGAGAGCCTCTCGCAGTTGGCGGCAGTCAGCTTTCAGTGTCAGATACTCGTGACCCTTTGCAGTTTGTTCATTCTGAAAAACATAACGTAAAGTATTATTAATGGGAAGTGGTTTTATCTGGTTATTGTTTTTATGATGTGCTAAAGTAATGCTCTTCAATCAATTTGTATTTTCGTCATTCTTCTGAATAAAAAGCGATACCTACTTTGTTTTAGAATCAGAGGTCGTTGGGTAAATGCAAGCACCACTAATTATTAAGGTTAAGCAATAGGTTTATGATCCAAAACTGCTAACAAAAGATGATCTAACTAGGTACTGGCTAGGCTGATCAATGCTTCTTTTTGCTGTCCACATGCTTATTTACATCCTTCTCTATTCTGGGCATAAGACATACGACATATCTAGGACGGAACGTGCAAAACTCTTAATTAAAATTTTTAAGTACCACACGTCAGAAACTGTCATAACTACATATTGTATACCTGAGCATCCTTAAGCTGTGTCTTGAGCAGTGCGATCTCGCCGGCCCTCTGGCACAGGCTCCACTCGGTGTCCTCGAGGCGCTGGCGGAGTAACGCGCGGTCCCGGCGCACGCGCGCCAGCTCGGCGTCGCGCTCGTCCCGCGCGCGCGCGAACCCCGCCAGCATCACGCCGCGCGCCGCACGCACGCGCACCTCGTGGCTGCGGACGCGCTCCGTGCTGCTGGAAATAATACATATCTTATTAGAGCTGATGGATAAAATTGATGGTTCTGTACCGAATTTATAATAAGACATACGCTGGTACTACAGAGAAAAATGTTCCAATGCGCAATGCTCAAATCTACATGCTGCCAATGGAACCGCTAATGTTCCTTGCTGCCGCAACTGCAATAGACTACATTCCACATGTTGCTGAGCTACATTGCACTTGTGTGCTGCTCCAGGTAACAACGAGTGTGGTAAGTAAAAGATAGCTGACGAGCACTAGTAGTTAATGTCTTTCAACATGGTTTTTAGAGAAAGAAGAAAAAATAATTATTACACGCTTAACAACTTTTTAAGGGATTTTTTGTGTAAGGATACGCCCCTTACCTTACAAAGTTGATTGAGTTGAAACGTACCCAACAGTAATTAAACCATTTTAGTATTAGATATAGTATGATTGCTATTCATTATAAACAAACATTTTATTTCAAATTGGAAAGTAACGAACTTTGTACAGTTCAGATGACTTTGTTATGGGCTTCCCATAAAATCTTAAAATTTGATGGGAGTCTGAACGGGGCAATTATTCGGTTGCCACGACGGCAATCATACGGGCTGTTGGCATTCGCTATGGTTGTTGATTCGAAATGTGTGCCTAACTGTACTTTATTAGCGAGTTTTCCTGGCCCATTTTAGGTTAACTGACGTTGATAAATTACTAAATTGAAATTATTCGGTTTCTGATTTTACGTTACACTAATTCTTGACAGACCAAGCGACATAAGGCAGGCTTCATATTAAAAAAAACCCATATAAGACATGGACTTTATTTATTTACTAAACTAATGCCAGACGCACCCTATGTGTGTTCATCAAATTATATTAAAAATAGGTGTGCCCTAAGTTCCCCTTACGGTCACACAGGCGACGTTAACGCTGCATACACATAGTTATTCTTTATAGTGGAAAGTGGAACAAAAATCGTATGGGGTAAGTTATCTATAAAAGGCTAGGTCAAGAGTACCCTAAACCGAAGAGTATTTAGGAAGGGAATAATGAAAGTGGACGCAGCGAAACAAGTATATGAGGATCGGCGCAAGTGGAAAGAAGTGGTCTATGCCTACCCCTACAAGGGAAAGAGGCGTGATGATATGTATACCTATAGTCGTGGTGATCTCTCTCCAGCTCAGCGACTCCGGAGTCGGCGGGTGAGGGCGCCGGCGCCGGCTCCTTGTCCGCGCCGCTCAGCACCGAACTCGACTTTGTGCTGGAAAATAAATACATACACATTTAATTAAGACGTCACAAAATATACGAATTTGAAGTCTTCGGAATTTTAATAAAGTATCTAAAGAAAAACTGTTATCTAAATAGAGGTAATTTCATCCTCTATTAGGGTTAATTTAAGTTAATTTTTGACTGACTATTACTGTTAACAAAAGTAATATAACACATGAAGTTATAGAGCAAACTGGTCCTTATTTGTAGGCATTTCTCCTGTTTTTTTTCTAAAAGTCGTGTATGTTCGCTTATTTGGCACAATAGCAATATAGAGACCTATCTCGGGAAGTACGATTAATTAACGTCGTTTGATAAACCCATAAATATAGTTTACACTAGTTCCCTTTCAAAGTTATAACGTAATACATCGTTACGTGCGATGAATGTGATGTGATCTTGCATAGTTATTTAAAGTTAAGTTAACTATGCAAGAAATCTACATTCTTCTATCTTCATAATTTTTGCATTTCCCAGCTTATATAAATGAGGAAATATAAGCAACAGATAGTTAAGAAGTTTATGGTATGTCCTACATTGCTGTGACAAATTGATTTTAAAACGACGAATAGTTTTATGATTATGTTAGTTAGTGGAGAAACTATAAACTGAAACAGTTGTGTACACAACTGTAAATAGTTAAATAACGAATTATTTTTATTCTTCTTTCCTGAACCTAGACAAATTAAGTTCAAAATAATCTTTTGTTTTTTCTATTCATTCATACCCAATAAGGTGATGGAAATTACCCTTCACTGGATGTAAATTATTAATATGAAGAAATATATTGATTGAGGTGGTTGGTGGTTGGTGGTTCAGGGGGTGGATCTACCAGTTATCTGTCCGAATGCTGGCTAGATCCACTACGGGTACGCGACCCCGGACTGCCCTAGCTGTTGCCGTCACATTCATTGTACCTCCGTGATGGTAGCATCCTATAACCCGTCCTACCTTGTTATCCTTTCCAACGTATCCTTTCCCAATTCCTTATCCCGCAGGAACGCAATGGATATTCATAAAAATAATTTAATTATCCAAAATGGCGGCGATGTGGTTCGCCACCCATCACGTCTCGTTTCTCGCGGGGGCGAAAAGTGGGCCACGGAGAGCCGCTTCGCTACGTTGAATGTAAGAGGAGAAATGCATGGAAAGGTGGATGAAGTATGTCAGATGATGGATGTTGAGACAAAAATTAAGAAAGGTATGCTGAGGAGGTTTGGCTATGTCGAGGGAACGAATGAAGAACGATTGACGAATAAAGTGTATAAGGCGAGTGTGAATGAAAACATGCCAGGTCAAGAGTACCATAAACCGAACAGCATGTATGAAGGGAATAATGAAAGTGGATAAAGCGAAACAAGTGTGTAAGGATCGTAGCAAGTGGAAAGAAGTGGTCTCTGCCTACCCCTATAAGGGAAAAAGGCGTGATTATATGTATGTATGTATGTATGTATATTGATTGAGTATTTTTTGTATGTAGATGCAGAAGTGTCAGTGACCTACCCAATTACAAAATAGGTGTAACGCATGACACACATGCGTGTAAAAAACGAAATAGAGACGTATATCATTCATGCTGCATTAAATATTCTGTATATATTAATGATAGTGCCTTTGCCACAGTGAAAGAATATTTACCATTTTATTCTGACAGCCAATCCTACTATTGGATAATGTGTTCTCCAGTAAAATGGGTTGTGGAGGTCATAGCGGCAGTCGCTCCTTGTAAAATACGGTGTTCAATTGAATCCGGTAAGACTGGTAGCCGACCCCAACATGGTTTGGGAAAAAAGGGTAGGCACATGATGATTAGGAATGTCATCATGACTCTGTACCTCCCCAATTAACGTGTAAAAGGTGTAGAGAACAGCCATCTAGCTAAGAATCTATTGAGATAGTATCGGTAGTTGCAAACGGTAAAGCCGTTTAGTAGCTATTTTATGGGTTTGTTTACAACCTGTAGTACGCTTGTTACCTGAATACCTAGTTTCGTAATCTGGTCCAGTGACCATCTCAGAGCGTGCCGTATTATGTATTAAACATGAATTGTATACACTTTAGATTTATTAGATACAGGGTTTCAGATTGAGAAACGGTACTTAACATTTGAAAACATCTAGACCTTTCTCACGAGCCTTATCTATAAGCTGAATGCTGAAATAAATGAGTCAATAAATCTTAGATCATTTCATATTTTTCAATAGAAAGGATCAAAGTTAAGCCGTTGTTATGAATTACGTAACAAACTCTTACATGAATGAAAGCGTACGCTAACGAAGATCGATGCATTTTTATGTTTATTACTATTGTTATATTTGATTGCCTTTTGTTATTTAATTGAATTTATTAGCATTTGTGTTGGAAGAAGTCGTAATAGCACTAACCTTGAAGAAAGAATGGGAAAGGCAAATGTGGAAATGATGATACCTAATCTTCTATGGAGCCATAAACCCTATTGTAATCAAGTAATAGATAATAGTAAATGTATGTAATATCTACGAGTATGTACGAGTATATTACATTTGACATGTCTATTTTAACATTTATTCACGATTTTTCACAAGTATTTATTCCATTAATCATTTAGATTTAAGAAGCACCTTGCTAAAAGAAAATCACCAAGCGTTGAACGATGCATTTAAAAGAAAAGAAAAGTGATTCCGATTAACTATTATATTAATTCAAAACGAGCAATTATCGTCCAGCGTTTTTATAAAACATCCTTTCTATTTAGCTGTTAGCGTTGTTTTTTATTCTAGTTAATAAGGAGAAAGGGGTGGAAACCTGTTTACCAAGAGACATTTACAATCTGCTATAAAGTTAATCTACGTATAAAATCATATTTTTTTTTATCTTTAAAAGTAAAATTTACTCATCCAAACAAAAAATAATTTCAAAAGAGATAATTATGCCTATAACATAAAAACAGGTTATCCTCCACTTCATAGCTTACTAAGTTTTAACCTGTAAGATGTCGTTGGGTCAACTTTCGAGTTTTTGTCTGTCATTTTAGAAACAAGTGTTAGAACGGTTTCGTACTACGTCCGATCCAACTCCGAATCCGGACCCGTAAAAATATAGTCCGTAGTAGCCGTAGAAATATTTCAATCATTTACGCACAAGATCCCGTGAATTTGGTCGGTGATTTCGATATTGAATATTTTCACGAGTTCGGATCGGAGTGTGGTACCGCTCTCATAGCGTATGTAACTTTATATTGCACTATGAGGTTAGTTTAACTAGCATTTATCCAAGCTAACAGTATACCAACAAGTGCATTAACGATGTATATGAAAGGCCGGTCGCGGTCGGCGGCGCGTCTTGCATCGCCGCCCGAGCGTTACTCTGACTTATGAATCTATTGTGCCTATAATTATGGTTGTAGTGCCAATGTCAGAAGATGTTTAAAGAAGCTAAGAAATAAATAACAATAAAATATGAGAATAAAAACACATACATTGCTCTGAATCCAAGGCAATTAAATCAAAAATCAAACTACAAATAAATGTTACTTCTTTTGTAGAGCTGTTTACGTTTTCCTATTAAAACAAGTCTAACACACCTTATGTGCATTTTCCTTGTCTTTGAGTAAAACACACACGTTTAAAATGTTACGACAAAAAACATCATTACAACATCATTAAGGTGGTATTATCAAATCTTTATTATGTCAACCATGCCCGGAAGATATAATAACAATGAATGACAGTCAAAATTGTTCTACAATTTTGGGTTTATTAGTTAAACACATATGAATGGCAACTGTGGCAGACATGGCTCATAAAGCAATATATATTAATAAATATTAATAAAATGCCGATTAATTGTAGATTATTCTAGACACAAAATCTTTGTTTACACAATAATATTAAACCATAGATTTGTGCTTCAAATGTTCGTATTGTGTGCGACAATTATGTGTAATTGTATGTTGCGGACAGACCTTTTAATGTAGAGCGTTACGGTCAGCGAATATATTTGGTAAACAGAGTGAAGTCACCATTAAGTGATAATCTTTGTGCATTACAATGGGTAAAGTTTTCAGCTAACGTTATGAAATGAGTAAACCAGAGTAGCTATGTAAAATATTTCTTCTTAGCTATTTCATTCATACATATTTAGTGCATTTGAAATACAAATAAGATAGAAATAAGACTAATTCAAGTAAAAAATGCAAGCGACTGTGTAAAAAAAAAATATTTAAATAAAAATACAGACTATTTCCAGCCGAAGTAATTAGGATGGACGGAAGGACGCTGTTGTCGAATTACGAATATGAAAATTAATGCTTAGATTTTATAATCAAGGTGATGTCCGCGGTTATTTAAACTCGAATAAGTAATAACTTTAAAAGACGAGCAATATTGCCGTGCTATGGCATATTATTCATTTAGTTTTATAGTAGTTATACGCTTATCATTTATATGAATAGTAATACATTAACATT
Source organism: Autographa gamma (assembly GCA_905146925.1). Lineage (NCBI taxonomy): Eukaryota > Metazoa > Arthropoda > Insecta > Lepidoptera > Noctuidae > Autographa > Autographa gamma. Next base: position 9,947,596 of record LR989858.1, read on the forward strand.
TCTCCAGTGGTTGTTACTGTTTATCGCTTGCTGTTTTCCTTCTTAAATTCCTTGAAGCGTTACATGAATAGATAGCGTAAATAATCGCTAATAACTATGTACGTACTAGTTAAATTACTTTAGTTATTGTTAAAGCGAAAGCCTAGAAAGTAGATGAAAGCTATGGTGCCTTCATAAATTGTCTTTGAAGAACAGCGTATTGTGGTGTGTGATTAAATTATAGTTTCTGTCATGCCTGTTTTAACTGATAGTGCTTACTTTTTCTCACCTGTAGTTCGGCAGAATCTTTACGTTTTATGCTAATGTAAATGTTTAAGTAAAGTTGCTAGGTAAACGTAATATATCAGATGGAATCATGTCCCTAGGATAAGTACATAATATCATAAAAATATGAAAGGAAATGAGAATATATACAGTCATTATTGCCAACTGCCTCGTTAGCCTAGTGGTGCAAAGCGCGACTGCTACGATAGAGGTCTTGGGTTCGATTCCCGAGTCGACCATGGTGTTATTGGGTTTTCTATGATATTCTCAGTAGCAGGTCGGAGTTTGGATTTGTGCCCGATTAGTGGCAATAGGCTCGCCCCCTATTACATGGGACCTAAACATATCGGCGAACCGTGGGTGTACATTGGTACACCTCTGCCTACCACTTCGGGGATACAGGCGTGATGATATGTTATGTTATGTTATTATTGCTAGAACAATATAAGCCTATTTGTACATGACGATTAGTGATAAAACAATGAAAATAGGAAGCAGGTGTTGTATTTCACAGTACCAGCAAAAATGGCGTTACAACACTCCGGAATAACAAATTGTATTGTTTAGTTGGGTTCAATGTTTTGTGGACTTTTTTGCAACTCAAATTAAATAATATAGAAACATGAGTAGCTGATGCTGAATTATGAACCTATTTTTTAGTAAACAAATTGGTAGGCAATGTTCTCTACTTAGTTATAGCTACTTAAATACAGCTCTTTATCCTTTACAGGGAAGTACTAGATAGGATGTCTACATCCTCAGGAAACAAACGAGGAAATATTAAGAAAGCAGAAAAACTAACAGACCTAATACGGATAACCTTCCTCATTGAATCCACTTTGCGTGATCGAACAGTGGAACACGGTAGTGACGATGTATCATACAGTCTCTATTCTTGTATAGCGAATGGTTCAAGACATTGCAAATTATATGCACAGTGAACGCCCAGACTTGGAACAAACATTTGTGGATCACACAAATGTTTGCCGTATCGAATCGGCAGCAAATTATCGCCGTTAGGGTGACAACCCGGTATTCGGCTATTCGTGCAGTCAGTTTTGTTACCACCTTGGATCACACAAATATTTATTGCTTTGTGAGGTTTACGCGAATGTTAGAAATTTAAATAATATTTAATACTTTTTAGTTTTTACTGCTTTTATCGCGGTATATATTTAGGATTTGGTTCCCGAGTACACCTTTGCAGATGTTATGGTTATGGGCAAAAAGATTAATAGTAGTTTTATAGCTTCCGCAGCATGTTACTCAGTAGCAAAAAGTTTGAGAACCTCTCTGTGCAGCTAGTAATGTTTGATGAGTTGAATGTACCAACATTTATATGAGGTTTTGCGAAATATTCTCGCACATACAACTCAATTACATTTTGGTAGGTAAATGTAAATTAGTTGGATGGTAGCGGCGGAGCGTGTTTCCTGGTCTCATCTCCGCAATCCTATTGTTGAATACTTTATGAAGGTTTGTTTTGCCAATGTTTGTGATGGACATTGAATTACAAAGCTTACACAGTTTAAGTATAACACGGTAATATTATGGTGCGGAGGAAGTGTGTGGAGGTCGCTCTATATAAAAAAACTTCTTTAATTTGTATTGTCGTCTATATTGTTATTGTCATGACAATCTACATAGCTTAGAATAACATTGAATGATTTAGGTTGTGATAGTTTTGAAATTTAAAACATGATAAGAAAAGCCCTAAAGGTATTTATGCATGTTCGCGCTAATCCCCGTTCTATAATATTAATATAAACATGCAGCGCGATAGTATAAAAGTTATTATGATAAGAAAAATTGATGGAACTACAATTAGACTCTCGATGCTTGTCTAAAACATGATGTGATTTAGTAAGTTTTTTTCACAGAAAAATGAGAAGCCGATAAGTGGATTGGAATACAATAATAATTGTAAACTTACCTATCATCACCAAAAAAACATGGAAGAAATCCAAAAAAAGTGTTTAAACCACAAAGATAATAATACGTAGCACTATCCGAAGTTTTCATTTAATTTTTATTTATGTAAGTTTTAATTTTAGTATAGTTAGAGTTTGTTCTTATATTAGATTTTATCTGAACGAATAGATAAGTTAAAGAAAAGTCACTAACTGAAGATGTTTATTATTCGAATGTCGAAAGCCGTTTGCGAAAAAACCTGCCAAAAAATAATTTATTTTCAATATATGATCTGTATAGTATTGTTTTTAATTTGATTGTTTCTTTAAATGAACAATAACCTATTGCCTCAGTTGAGTAAAATATGACATCTGCTGCATTTAGGTCAATGACGAAGGTGCGTTGATAATCGTTTCATCTAAATCGGTCTAATAGTTACTGCAGTACCAATACCTAAAAACTAACAAGGTTGTCAGAATGACTATAGCCTTCCACATCATGTTGTTTTTATAGGTATATTACTAGATGAGCTGAATTTACTGAATGGTTTAAGTCAAGCAAAAAAAGCTTTTGTAAATGATAAGAAAAATAAAACCCTGGGTAATATTTATGTATTGGTATCACGATAAGTATCATGGTGTTCTTTGCTAAACAGATATGGCCCGCTAAATCCTAAGGAATAAAAATAAAGGTTATTTAAGTATATTCATTCAGGCATGAAGTAATTATTACCCAATAACACTAATAATAATTGCACGAATTCTAATACCACCAGGAAGGCTTCATCTCTCAGCTATTCGGAAAGGAATCTGTTATTTTGTTCCTTATCTGAGAACTGCAGATAACATAACAGCCTTTAGTCTAGATGTTAGTAATTCTGATAACCCGGCCGGAAACGAGATATTACATTACAAGAGTATCTAAGAACGCATTGTTATACCAGCGCTTTTATTTCTTCAAGGTCAGCTGTAAACGCGTACTCGTCTTAATTGTTACTTTATAACACGCTTCTGTTCACAACAATTAATGTTATAGAGGACTGCTTGAAGATTCATTGTCAAGATTTCTAAGTTTGTCCATTTATGGATCAGAAGGAAAATTAAGATTTTCCGGTAGACCAGGACAAAGTTTTCAATTTTGCAATATAGGCATCTGAAAATGTATGTTTGAAAGCAATAGATGTTTTTCACTTGATAACAAATTGATGTTGATATCATCATCATCATCAGCCGGAAGACGTCCACTGCTGAACAAAGGCCTCCCCCTAGAACGCCACAATGAACGACAACTCGCCAATTGCATCCACCGGGTGCCCGCAACTTGACGATATTGTCGACTTGACGAATTTGATATGTTGCGTGCTAATTCTATTTTGGGGTTCAGTGCTGATAAGATTACTGCTTATCCTGGCTAGATTCATAGTAGTCTATGGTCTTGATTATTTGTTGTCTTAGGATGTTAATAAATTAAATGTATTCAATTATGTAGTTGCATTTCTTGTCGACTGCTATAAACAAAGCTGTACATTATAAACAGCGATTACCTAGTGCAACAGATTAACTAATCCAGGATGTTACGATATGTGCTATCTATCACAAATCTAGCAAGACGACAGTGTTACCAAACGCTACGTAACTCTTACATTACAATGTGATAGCGTGAGCTCTGAGGTGTGATGTATGTGAAACACTTTCGGTGTGACGATCTTGAGACATTTCAAACAAAAACTAATGACAGAGAGCTCTCAATTACATTTTTATATTATGATTTAAAAGTTTTCTTACTAGCCTTGTGCAGGGCTACGAGTATGTGCAGAAGCCTAAGTTTTAGAGACACGATCGTTTTAATGAAAAAGATGTTATTTATAAACGTAACGACTTACAAATCAGAAAGTTCATGATGTAAATACACTTATTTTAGTTTGAAAGCATTTTAAACTAAAACAAGTGTAGTATTATAAATTAAGGTATTAAAACTAAATTCAGATTGAAATAGCAAAAAATAATTGTTTAATTAACGTGTTCGTGATTAATAAGTCACGATTTAGAAGGTTGTCCAAAGTTACATCTACATTTATTTAATCCTCCATTACCGTGTAAGTACTTAATTAAATGAAGCAACAAATTACCGACTGCATTCGTTTATTTATGGTCATAACTAATTACTTAGTAACGAGATAGCAAAACCAGTTAGTGGAAGCTATGCATCATTATATGACACAATTCTCTTATCGAGGCAATGACTGTAAAGGAAATTGTATTGTCAGATGCTGATTGTACGTAGGAAATAGAGTTCGCAAATACTGATAATTCCAAACATTATGAATAATGACATTCTTGGTGAATGATCAATGATCATGTTATTGTTTTTCAACAATTGTATTTATTTGTTTGACTCTTGAAAGAATGTTGCATTGTCACCTCAATGTTTATGAATGCTAGGTAAATAAACTGTCAGTGAGTTCAATGAAAATGTGAACTTAAGTGAACTATAATTTTTTTTTAGTAGCTACAACTAAAATAATAGGAACATTAGTACAATAGAAGAACAAAGGAACAGAGAAGCATGACCAACTATGTATTTCACTATTAGATACGAATTTGATAAAAAATGCGTGTCCAGAAAACCGAAACATCATCTTAACTCATCATTCAACAGCTCATACTCTTAGTAAAAGACTATGTTTATAATTAACTTTAAAAAGAAATTCAGCTTTGAAACAAAACAAAACATATTTGCAGGTCAATGTTTTCGCAGAACAACAGTATTCCCAACCACGAACACTAAAACTTTCGCCTTTATTGATTGAACGCATAGTGGCCTAAACAATAGGCTAGCACTATAGCCACTATAGGCCATTCATACATGAGTACTGCACTAACCTACTTCTCTCAATAACCGCGGGAAGGGAACATGTTTGTTAAAATGTATTTTATTAAGTTTTATAGCACAGCTGCGGTAGACCACCCCATTTAGAACTTGAGACAGTTATATAAAGACCGCGTGTGGTCTCCGGAATAGTTGTTAAATATAGAATAATACCGTTATTCCTGAAATTAAAAGGATTCAGCTATATTACTTGTGAGATGGCGGCATCATACTAGCTGTTTCTCGCGGTTCCGATCGCGTGGATGCAAGGTAACATAGCAAACAAGAGCCTATGTAATTATCGGGATCAAAGGTTACCCCATACCGATAGTCATCAAAATCGGTTCAGAGGTTAAATAGACAGATAGAAGACAAAGACAGAGTTACTTTTGCATTTATATATGTACAATGGAGTATGAATTGTCAAGATGTAATTGGCAAGTTCACCAATGATATCATACCACTTAATTCTTGACGCACCGATTATTGCTAGATGTGTCTAAGATTCTAAAGACTAAACGTTACTATGTAATTCGTCTGTAACAATTTCTCATGTTTGTAATACTCAAACTTGTTGTGAATATCTAAACACAATTGAACTCTGTAGAGGTAAACATTTGCGACTGTCCTTGACAGTGATTTTCGTTACAATACGAATAAGTATTGGGTAATGGAAACTGGTTTGCGTGCATAAAAAGTATTTAAATGTAGAGCCAAATAATTGTAGGCATTGTAGTTAGCTTGAATGTTCCGATATTTGTGTTTCATTAGAACTAAGGTGAAATAGAGTATGCTTGTAGTTGTTATTCGTACTGGGATCGACTATTTGAATAGGTCTTGATTGTTTTCTTGCGTTTTATCGGGTTCGAACAGTCTTGAATCCTTAGTCCACGCTTACTGGGCACATAAATTCTTTATTGCCAATCATTTGTCGATTTCAGGCATTGGTAAAAGCCACTATTTTAAAATCCTGATATCAATAAATTTAGACGATTTGTTGATGGACGCTTTCAGTAACTTGTCAGAGAGCTGTCTCTTCAATAGTCGTCAGTTGTTACAAAAATATTTCAATTATAATTGTAAGTTTTTGTTAGTTATACCAGTCGCCTCTTTTTAGCACAACACAGATTGGTAGACAGTGTACCGTGACAACGAAAACTAACAAAAAATAGGAATAGACGCGCCACAGAATATAGTAAAGCTGGTTTTTATTCAATGAAACCTACATAGGTATTCGTCCGCAGAATAAGTGTTTTCCTTAGTAGGTACTATGACTAAAATATTATGCACATTTTGCATTCTTTGTCTTTACAAAGTCCTTGACACAAACGTTTGGTTTGATCCAAGATTTTTCAACGATTGTATCATGATTTTGTTTATTTTACAATCTTGTCTAACCCCTATATTTAACAAACCACAGTAAATATACTTAGTTATATTTGTAGTTAATGTAAGACAAGTTTATTATATTTGTATAGCAACTTCTTAAACGGTAATCAGTGTATGATAGTATACAACAAACATGACCATGCTTTTAGCAAAAAAGGTAAACAAAAACTTACTTAAACATGTCACAAAACTCTCACTTTCCGATACACATCACATTTTATTCACTGGAACACGTATAAACGAATAAAATCACCATTTGATAGTACCATGTATGCGTATGAGCACCCGGCTAGCCACTACTCAGTTCGACGCACGAATGTCGGCGCGTGCCGCCAGTAACCGCTACGATGTAATTGCTGAGCAAACGCGATGAAAAACGCTCTTTGCTTTATTAATGAACGAATAAATAAAGCGAAAATATTGTTTTGTAGAAAGGCAAAAGAATAAAAAGTAAAAAAAAAATACATGAGCTGGATATGCCAGTTGTTACGTAGAGATTTTATCTCACAGTTTTGCGGATATCTGCAACTTTCTTCGTTATTTTGACCACTTTTGCTCAATTATTTGGTATTCATTTTACGAGTTTCACGATTTCTAATAATACACAGAACATGTGTTCGACACGTGGAGAGTGCAACATTTATGTTTACACTCACACCGATAAAGTTCCTATAAAATAAAAACTTTCTTAAAACACAGACGTATCGTATATGCATGTTATAACAGTTTATAAAATTATACGTTATTCTTTCTGGTGAATGAACATAGCTACGGTGCAATTCAGTAACATTTACGGCTCCTAACTCATTCACTAGCTTGAGGCGTGTTGTGTTGTAGTCATGTAGCAGAATCTGACATTTAAATAAATGACTAAAATTAATGTATTCAATACCAAAGTTTTTGGATTTATGGGAAAAGTGGTTTTACATTTTTTATCTTGCTCTTTATTTTAGGCAACAAAATGATTTTTTTTTATTCCTGCATTATACCGGCTTATATTCAAAGAACCTCAGGCCTCAGTTATAGATAGATACACTAAATTCTCTTTATAAAACTACCAAAGAACCTTCTAAAAAAACTAAGTTCTATCTTTAATAAAACAACAAGTCATTAATAAAACAAATTAGTGTTGATACCGCGACATACGCATCACGCCACAATAATGTGAACAGTCTTAATTATACTGTTTAATGAACAGATGCATCGTCTTGTGTCATTGACGTTACAATTGTCGTGGTAGAAAGCTCGTGAGCTATTGTCAGGGTTCATGTCGTGACGTCACTATGTTTGATTATACTTATTAGCATTCATAATAATGTTGTATGTTTGTATTAGGTACGGAAATTGAGAGGAAAAATTTAAGGATCCGACGGCAATTTTGGGAAACTGCTTATAATTTTTGAAATAGTTAACACATTTTGGGTTTTTGACTCGTTAAGGAATTACGATCCCAAAGTAAAACACACAGACATACACATACAGGACCGACACGCTTAACTCATAAAAATCTTTTTTCGTCGGGGTTTAAGAAAATACATTGCCTGGCTTGGTATGAAGAATCGTGGGGTAGGAAATTCTGGCATTTAAAAGCTAGTTTTTCGCAGCGATACTAAATCAAGCAAGAAGTTATAAAAGTTATTAAAGTTATATTATTATATCGATAAATGTCACAGTTTCCTTTATTACTTGCTATAGCTTTGGCTTTTGAAAGTGAGTGCTTTTTGAAAGACTCTTTCGGTTATCTGTGGTTGTAAGACTGGGTTATTGACCCTTAAACTTCCATTGCTTTTAAGTAAGTTTTAAGTAACCATATAAACTGTACCTATTACCTTATTCTCTTTTTAACACTATTTTGATGGTACCGTCATAATTTTTTCCAAGTTATTTGTGTTAACATAACACATAACATATCATCACGCCTGTATCCCCGAAGGGTTAGGCAGAGGAGTACCAATGTACACCCACAGTTCGCCGATATGTTTTAGGTTCCATGTAATAGGGGGCGAGCCTATTGCCACTAACCGGGCACAAATCCAAACTCCGATCTGCTACTGAGAATTTGGTCAACCCAATGTGGTGGAATCGAACCCAAGACATCTAGCGTAGCAGTCGTGCTTAGCGCCACTAGGCCAACGAGGCAGTTATTTGTGTTAGGCTGCCAAACGAAACGACACTGCTAACATTATGTGTTTTAATTTCTTCTTTACTGTTTAATACTTATTTAAGGAGTTTAACTTTTAATTCATCCAAATGAAGTTATGTGATAATAACCGAATAGTCTCACATAGCTTTGACTGTTGGTCTAGTTGTATATTTATCTCAGAAAAAAAAAGAAACATCGTTAGTTTTTTTTACAAATAACTTAGATGTTGTGAAATAAACAGTATGGGCAGTTATTCTATGTATCGGTATTCAGCTAAATCCTGTAAGACTGAAAGCCAACACCCATATTTAATTGGGAAAAAAGCTAGGCCGAAGAAAATAAACTATGCTTAGAAAATATTGGGATGAGCGATGAGCTACTCTTCTGTAGACTATAGATTCGTTTCATGATGTTGAGTAGATCGTGTCATAAGTTCAATGTAGGTAAGTTATGACCATTGACGTACTATATACATACACTGCTATTACCGGTAGTTTCCCCTTGTGCCAAGCGAGAGCAGTTTTTAGTCTAAACCTAGTACATTTCGTTTTTCATTTAAGTTAATTTTCGCGCAACGAGAAACATTGTTAGGATAATATTAGTATTTTAGATAGATTTTTAAAACGGCAAGCTCCATCTTTATACATAATTCACGAAAAAACCATTTCACACTAGTGCTTACGTTCGAACTCTTATAGGCTCACTCTAGTTCCTTATGTATACTCTAAGGTTATGACTTACATGATAGCGGAGTGGTGTCGCTGGTGCATCGGCGCGGACGGCGTGGCGGGCGGCAGAGCGGACAGCGACGCGGGCTGCGGAGAGCCGCACCACCGGCCCTCGCGCACGTCTGATGAGCCTGCCAATGAGACAGTAGTGATTAGTGCGCTGTTATGGCAATGGGTGGTGGAGGTAAATTATGATATACTTAGGTCGTAGCTCAGAGAAAAGAAAGCCTTGACAACAAGGGTTGGTAAGAAGTAAGACGTTTAGCCGTAGCCTAGAAAAAAATATATAATTGACTATGAAAGCAGAGTAGAGAGGCCTTTGCCCTGCAGGGGGACAGAACGGGAAAGTAAAAAAAAAATTGACTATCCCTTAAACGTATTTCAGATAAATATTTTATTTTTAATGTACAATTGTATTAAAACATGATGATTGCAATACTCACTGCCATAGAGAGTCAGGTGCGATGGAGGTCTGCTAGCCAACACCGGTGTGGAGCCATACCGCTCCCCGCCCGCAGACAGGCGTCCCCCTAGCGGCTTGAACGCTATCGGACGGATCACTGATTTGCCCTGAAACAACAACACGTTAAATATTAGATACAAAATAAAAAACGACTTGTTACACTCCGGGAGAAGTGATAACTTGAACGCCGCTAAAGAAGTTTTCGTCTTACGAATTTTCGATCAGGTCACGTGTCCTGACGTGAGTTTATCATTTTTACCCATTACAAAAAAAAAAATGTAAAAAGCCACCAACGAAGTTTTCACTTCAAAAAAATCTGCAGAAATGTGTAAAAAAATCAATATAGAGAGAAGATCTCTGGGGCAAGGGACCGTTAAAGTCGACTATGTTAGTAAATATGTGTACGGCCATACAAAATAAAACGCGATTCTTGTGAAAGAGAAACACAAGTATTGATAACCAATCCAATGGCTTATATGTATCAATGTTCAAGTGCTTAAGTTACATCACGATTTTTATATAGACTACTTTAAGTAGAGCGAAATTAGGTTTGATTTGAAATTATGACAAATCTTCATTAATCGGCGATTTGTAACTGTATATCTAAACCAAGGTCCATAACCATTTTATGATTGCTTTAGTGTAATTTTGCGTGGCCAATGTTTGAATACTATACTGCTATTAAACGTATCTGGAAATTCAACACTATCAAGCGATTACCAAACATCTGGTAAACTTATCTCAATGTACCTATCCACAATTAACAAAAGTTCACCGGTTTGAAAGAATACCAAAGATACATTTCAATGACATCCATCAATTTATTTCCGATTATAATCCAAAACAAATTGTATTTTTAAAAGCGTTCGTTAGTTAATAAGTCCGTGCGCAGTTATCTGAGCACGGATTTGACATTTCGTACGCAACAACGCATCTAAATGTCATGACATAAATGTCAACACTGGTTTATTTGGTGCATCAGCGTATGTTACCGTTACCATGATGTATGGTGAAAAATATATGGACGTCGTGACGACATTAATCAGGGCTTCACGGTACAATTAGGCCAGGGCATTATTAAACTCGTGTAGCGGTCTCTCGGAATCTATAAGTTGTGTCATACATTTCTATAACTGTATTTTAAGTCTTAAGTGTGCTGATGCATAAAAGATTTCTTATGACAATTGAAAGACATTTTTAAAGGACTTTAAAAGTAGTTTGTTACGTATAATATTGCTGAAATTGTGCTTCGTGCAAATTACATACAGAATATAAAATTACATCGAGAAAAATCTTCATTTTGTAATATTTTGTGTGTGTTTCAAGCTTCTATCAAATAGTAGTATCTAATATTCAATTATAAAATATGTTTCTTATGTTAATATGCTATGTCACTCAAATACCAAAAATAGTGTATGCAGATTATTTTGCAAGAATGTCTAAATAAGGAATATTTGGTTCACATTGAAAATGGTCTGAATAACAATTTGTGCTACATACAGAAGCTTACGTTAACTCTGATTGTATAATTTTATCATTTAACATTAAAATCTTGATGCCATTTAGGTATAATAAAAGTTTTGCAAACATTGGAAATTAAATTATGTAACATGTTATAAAACTTGCATAGTTTGGTCAGACTTTTAAGTGAGGATAAATATTCAAAGAGTATGATACAAATGCAATAACAAAACTCGGGTAGAAACCTATTGCTTTATAATGATTGATATGTATAATATTGGATCAAAGTTAAGACTTTCAATTTTGCAAACGACTAGAATTCGAGATCCCTGAAGTTGCGATAGTTATTTGATACGTGTTATTTCAGAATGGACAGTATCGTATCTCAATAATCAAAATGAGCAAGTATGTCATATTCCCCAATAAATGGGATGATGTATGGTTGTGAAAGGAAGATAGACTGATAGACGGTTCATTTCCGACGAATATTGTAAACTTCATCCTTTAAGTAGAAGTCTCAAGGACTTTGATATAAAACTAGGAAGACAGAAGATATCAAATGAGGCTTCAATAAACAGTTATACAGAAATAAGAAAAGAAATGGCCAACGAAAAACCCTGACAGGCCTTCCTTTTTTGATAAAGTAATTAATAAAATATACATAAAGCTTGTTTAACGTGCCAACGGATCAATCAGGCGGAATGACGCGAAATGCCATAAAAACGCATGCCGTATGACCATCGATGTCGAACTGAGCTCAGTACGGGTTGAGACAAAAACTTGAACACTTGGCATAGCTGCATACAACTTTGTTGAACGTTAACTTGTAGTATACCTTTTTAGTGATGGATATGTAGATTGGGATGAATACGGAGATGTTACAGTATTAATTAATTAATAAAAGTTTAAAAAAATTGGGTCTGATATCGCCAATCCGCAATTGAGCAAGCGTGGTGGTCAATGCTCCTGCCTTCTCTTTATGGGATGAGGCCTGTGCCCAGCAGTGGGACGTTTATAGGGTGGATTTATTATTATTTATTTGGGATTTTTTAACGTTTTTTTATCTGCAAAATGTACGGTTCCCGGCATAAGTGTGTATTACTAAGCTGTCATATAAATGCAAGAAAGTGAACATTCTATAATAGACAAGAAACTAATTGAAAATATTTTCATTAACTTTAAGAGCCGACATGTTCTACTTTACGTTATATCTGTAAAGCAACTAAGCTAATTGAAAACTAAGTCCGTTAGTTTGTTTATAGGATGTCTGGAAACACTTGACCGATTATGATAAATCATTCTTACATAGAAAGCTATATTATTGCTGTATATAATAAAAAAGGTGATTTTTATGTTAAAAAATAAAAACGATTAATTTCCCATGTTCCATTTTACGTATAAATGAAATCGTTTAAGACGTGAGCAAGGGTGAGTTTATAATAAGTGTGTTAATTACGATATGTTAGCAGTAAATAGGCGAATATCGGGATCTCTTTGTATAGAAGATATAATGACATAAGCCTAGTACGGTGCTTTGAAACCTGTTACTAGTGGTGTGAAATTGTGAAACTGGATTGCACGCTTGCATTTGCATTGCAAAATACTTTCACAGGAAGTTTTCGCATAATAGTAGTTAGCTGTTGCTGCTCTATATTTTGTGTGACTCGTCGTTCGTGTTACAAAAAATACAATCCTGTTTTTAATTTGTAAGTTCCTTCCCTTTATTTGTCATTTCATTATTGTTTAAGTAACTGAAAAAGGTACTTCAAATTAATTCCGAATGTGTTAATTCTAAATATCAAAATTGTTTGTAGCATCTTAGGTAATTGTGACGATTGGAAGACTATGTCAATGTGGCAAAATTTAAACAAATAAAATAAAAATACTTCGACGCTGTTTAAGTCAGCAAATGTGAAAGACACACACCTAAACAGGGAACAAGTCCAGTCGGCCAAACATTCGCTCAAAGACACCCTTAGTATGTACAAACCAAACACAGCACAACGTTTGTTCAGGAAGACGTTTGTAGGTTAAGTGAAGTCTCAACAACCAAGGAAACCTTCTAAAAGCCAGGTTATAGTCACATAAAGTACAGTAATGACGATATTCTCGTAAATGATGGCTCTTCACTCATAAATATTCGACAAACAAGACATCACAATTGATAGGACTGTCTCGCATTGATGGGTTAATCGTGACACGACAATCGTTAGTAAGTTTAATAGTTCTGCAGGTAACAGTACGTTTATAGCACAAAATGTTGACAGGAAAACAAATTGCGCGATAGGCCTTAAAAATTGGTAGTTATTTACCTATTTAATTTTATAGGAAACATTATAGTTACTAGTTTTGCGACGCAGAGACCCCGAATCGACAGGTTAAAGCTGGCACAAATAGAAAGAAATAGCGGTTATTCTATTCAAGCAGATACAAATAAATCATCTCTTGGGTTTGAAGGGAGAAGCATGATCAAATTATTCGTCTTTTGGTATTAATTGGGCTCAATCTGAAATTATTTTGAACAATAAGAACATTTCTTTTTATACAGAAGCTTTTTCTTATTCTAATATTATAATAAGAATCACCCTTGTTAGGCAGAGACCACTTCTTTGCACTTGCTACGATACCCCGAAAATAGGGCCACGCAGACCAAGAAAAGCATATTAATTATTTAATACTTTACTTAGTTTATTCTACACTTAAATGTTTGTGCTAAGTATTATTTCAAGAAACGACAAAAGATGAAACTTTTCACTCAAACCATCTACATATTAACAGTACATTTTGTAAAATTTCTATTTATTCTACAAACGAACATTTCCATCAAGTCGCCATCGATAAGTGTCGTAAACTTTACGATTATGTCCTCTTTCTGTTCGTATGGGTTTTATTAGCGAATGGTTTGATTGACATAGTTATGTGTATAAATCAACGAGGTTGCATTTGAAACTATAGAGTGAGCCTATCAGAGTTTAAACCGTAAGCACTAGTGTGAACAAGTGTTGTCGTGAATTATGTATGAAGATGGAGCTTTCCGTTTTAAAATTTCGCGCGCTCTCTCTCGCACGAATCAGTTGAGCTCCGCATAATTATAATATAAAAAATAGTTTTAAGTGTTATTTCAACGTTAATATAAGTTTAATAGTGAAAGTATATCCCAAATATTACGTGACATTGTTATCCAGTGCATATTTCAAAGATTCTACAAGATATTAACAGTGAAAAGTTTTAAGTGTTTGACAGTCTGAAACTCTCAAAATTGTGATAAATAAGTGAAATTTCTACAGAATAAACACTAAGATATAACTATTTCAATGAACTTATCTAAATAAATGGTTGTGAATACTATTCAAGCTTAAAACACCAGAAAATTTAGTTTGTTTAAGTAACTTCGAGTCAACCGCCACAATTTTAAACTCAAACAAAATAACTACCGACGCCGACGCTCAAATTCAATATTCATAAATCTCTGTTATTGAAGTCCTATTTCACCTAATACAATTAACGGCTAAATAGCCCGGAGGTCGCTGACGATACCTGCGACAGCAAGTGTCTTGAGTTCAAACCACACTCAAACAAATTTATTTTTCTAAGTTTTTTAGATACTTTATAATATTATCTTAATAAACATGAATTTGAATTTCTTAGAAAATATAACGTTTCGTAAATCGAAAACAAAATCTATGTCAGAAATGCATAATATTAGTTCAGATGGTTCTGAGCTAGATGGCAGCACTAGTAGTCTGCCGAACTTATCAGGTGATGAAAACGTTATTCAAGTACAAGAACTTAAAGAACAAATTAAACAACTAACCATACAATTACAATCAGCCCATGCAACAATAAAAACCTTGTCTACAGAAAACCACGAATTAAAAACAAATGTCTTAGAACTGACGTCTAAACTTACTTCAAACCAAGCTACGAAAACGGGAACCAGTAAAAAGAAGAAGACAGGTCTATCTTCACCAAATAATACGCTAAAGGAGTTAGACCAAGTTCCTGGTGCCAAATGTAATATCCAACATCATTCTTTGGAACACGAGACTACACTTCAAGAAAACACTAGAAAATCAGTAAATAAAAATGATTTTAAGAACAAAGCGCCTAAGAAAAAACTATGCATCATAAGCTCAAATAAAACTAACAAAGTACTATCTATTGCTGAAGAAACCTTTCAAAACACCGAGATATGTCATTATGTATATCCAGAATGCGGAGTACTTCAGCTGATAAACAATATAAATAATAAAATTGTAAATTTTTCTAGGGACGATCACTGTGTTATACTTATAGGCGAAAATGATTTTATAAAAACCAATAACTACTTAAACACTATTATAGGAATAAGGGCTATACTGCAAAACATTCAACATACAAATTTAATACTTTGTTTACCAACTTATAAACTAAGCAACTATTCCGCTGTATTTAACTGGAGGGTTGAAACCTTTGGTAATTTATTGTACTTAGATATTATCACACATAATTATGCAATGTTACTCGATTCTAATCTTGAATTATCTTGTGATTATACTATGTTTTCCAAATACAGTGGTAGGCTTAATGACTATGGAATGAAAAACATATTGTCGAACCTATTATTATTGGTAAATGATAACACAGAAAATAACTTAAAAGCTAATTTAAATTATGATAATATTAATACCTCTTCAAAGTTAGATTTTTTTCTTTGATAATATATATATAATGCACCAAAACATTGCTGGTCTTCTTAACAAAACAGATGTTCTAACGGTTCATATTCAAGAATTATTAACAAGTAAAAAAATAGATTTAGATATATTATGTATTACAGAACATTTTATAATGTCCGGCCACGAAAAAGTATTACAAGTACCTAATTATAAGTTAGCAGCATGCTTTTCAAGGAAAAATATTAAACGTGGAGGAGCTTTAATTATGATTAAACAAAAACATGAATACAAGGAACTGCCAGACATTATGAAATTATCTATACCAGGGGTTATTGAATGTTGTGCTATAAAATTAACGAAACACAATTTAATAATAGTTTGTATTTATAGGCCACCAATAATATGTAACATTAATAATTTTTACGAAAGCTTAGATTCTATCTTAAAAAAAATGTGTAGAAACGGTAAAAACAAAATTGTTATATGTGGTGATTTTAATATAGATATTTTGAAAAGAAATAGTACAACAAAAGAATTTGAGTGCTTTCTAATGAGCTATAATCTCAAATTAGCAATAAATCAACCAACTAGACTTATTAGCAATACTTGCCTAGACAATTTTGCTCACAACTTAAAACAAAAATGTAAATGTGAAGTAATAGATTTTGCCCTTTCGGACCACACAGCTCAATTGATAAATGTCAAAGTAAATAAATCATCTCACCTAAAACTATGGCGTAAAACAATAAGGGACACTTCCCGAAGAAATTTAATAAAGTTTAACGATCATCTCCAAAATTTAACTTTTTCAGATACTTTTAACAGCGAAGACCCAAATACAGCGTATAATTGCTTCATTGACCTATTTTTACTTATTTTCAATTTATGCTTCCCTCTGAAGTCGGTTACTGTACGATCTGAAAATCCTATCAAATGGGTATCTAAAGGCATTCGAGTTTGCAGTAAACGGCAACGTTACCTACTATGGCAAAAACGACATAGACCCACAGATGAGAACAAACAACTTTTCAATAACTATACTCGGACATTTAAAAAAATTATCAAACTAACCCAGAGAGCTCAAAACAACTATCTTATCCAAAATTCAAAAAATAAGTCTAAAACCTCTTGGCAGATAATTAATAATAATAAAAAGATCAGAGAACCCATTTCACAAATAGTAATACATGATAGGAAGATAACAGACCCAAGTAAAATAGCAGAATCGTTTAATAATTTCTTCATAGATCAAGTTACAGAAACCCCTAAAACTTCAAAGGTTAATAAGCTTAAAGTTGTACCTAACGCGCATTCAATGTTCATGTCTCCAGTTTCACCGCAAGATGTAATAAGAGTTATTAAATCTCTAAAAAACACAAAAAGCTCTGGCTACGATGGCATAACAACTCAAGTTATTAAATATGTTTCCAATATAATTGCTTCACCTCTTAGCCACATTATTAATGTTAGTATTTTAGCAGGAATATTCCCTACAAGATTAAAATCAGGAATAGTAAAGCCAGTTCACAAAGCTAATTGTAAAGAAGATATGTCGAATTATCGACCAATAGCTCTAATTCCGGTGTTCTCTAAAGTAATTGAAAAAATAATGTATAGTTCCATCTATAGCTTCCTTACTAAATATAACTTAATTTGCAAAGAACAAAATGGGTTTAGGAAAAACAGAAGTATAAACATGGCTGTTTTCGACTTGATAAAAGTAATAATGAATAATGTAGATAACAAAACCCCTGTATGTACTATATATACAGACATGTCCAAAGCTTTTGACCGTGTGGACCATGATATACTATTACAGAAGCTTAACGACTATGGTATCCGAGGTAACGTCCTTAACTTAATAAAATCTTATCTGTGCAATCGTAAACAATATACAGAAATTTCTAAAATATGTACAAAATCTAAATTTGAAACTAAATATCTATCTCCACCTAGAATAATTAAGTATGGTGTTCCTCAGGGAAGTGTTTTAGGACCTTTACTATTCTTAATTTATATTAACGATCTTCCACACCATGTCCATCATCCCATGGTTCTATTCGCAGATGACAGCACAGCAATTATTGAATGTTTAAATAAAGAAATATATGAAAATGACATCAATAACACTATTAAAACAATAATCACCTGGCTTAATAATAACAATTTACTCATAAACATCACTAAAACTAAACTCATGCACTTCTATCAAAGAATATACCCAAAACACCTAAATGTTAATTTCGAGGGTCAATGTATAGGAACTGTAAATAATGCAAAATTCTTAGGTATACACATAGATAGCAAATTGACATGGAAGGCTCATGCTGACCATGTATGCCAGAAATTAAGCTCGTCTGCCTACGTACTATTCAATCTTTCGAAAAAAGTCAACAATAAGACAGCTTTAATTGCTTACCATGGTTTAGTAGTATCGATACTACGATTTGGGGTTATATTCTGGGGAAACTGCAGCGAAAGGGAGAATATATTCAAAGCCCAAAAACGTTGCATAAGAGCAATTTTCAATATAAAAGTCACCGATAGTTGTTTACCGATATTTAAATCACATAATTTGTTAACTTTCCCATGTATTTATATTTTAGAACTGTCTTTATTTGTAAAAACAAACCAACATCTATTCCCAACTTTAAACGAAACTCGTAGTAGGACAGTAACCTTAAGATCTCAATACCAACGCTTATTATATACAGGTGCACACAAAACTGCTTTATTACAGAAAAATGTTATTGGCATGGCACCTCTTATTTTTAATAAAATACCTGATAAAATAAAAGATGAACCACTAAGATTGTTTAAGAAATACCTAACTAAACTACTAATAGAAAAAAGTTACTATTCAATATCAGAATATCTAACCGATAAAGATATATAAATGCCATCCATTCATCTTTAATACTATTTATTGTATAATTGTTAACTTTTATAGTTTATAATGACATAGCTATGAAGATTTTTGTAAGAGTTTTCTAATGTTATTTGTTTTTACTATTAAGTGTTATCTTAATTACCAAATATTAGTTTAATTCTTAGTTTATAATAACAATGTTTGCATGCTAATGTTTCTATAGCAGAATGTATGGATCTTCAAATAATTTGTAAACACCTTATTTCTTACCTACATTCAAGGCAAATAAATGATTATTATTATTATTATTATTATTAAAAAATCTATCTAAAACTCTAATATTATCCTAACAATGTCAAAACCATCGATGTTTACTTATATAAGTTTCTCGTTGCGCGAAAATTAACTTAAATGAAAAACAAAATGTACTAGGATCAGACTAAAAACTGCTCTCGCTTGGCACAAGGGGAACCTAGCGATAGTAGCAGTCTATGCATATCATAAGTCGATGGTATAAATACATTGTAGAGTCTAGTCTAGGTCCGCGTCTGCCCAGTGGTCCAGTAACCTAGGAACCTAGGAACACTAAGTAAGATGTGATGTTAATATTATTACTAGAGGATCGTCTTAGATATCTTAAATCGTTTTATGGTCTTGAGGTGATAATAATTGACCTATTTGCATAGCGATTAGTATAAGAGAAATATTTAGGTTGCATTCTACTTACAACTTTACAAGTGTTTCGATAAGTTGTGTTAAGGAAAGAAGTGAGATTACATACTTTAGAATCATATAGAATTTTGTTACATAAAATCTAGGCATATGGGTAGATATTTTAATGATTATTTTCCTGTACATTAGTTAATGTAATCACACCATTGTCGTGAAGGCGATATGGTGGCACATGAACTAGGTTTAAAAATATTTTATATGTAGATAAATGGTTCCCTTATCCAATTACATCCACCATCTTACCTAGTCACTAGTTTTATGACTTAATTGAACTTGCAACGTTTATACCTTGATTCCCTTGTAACATCAGCGGAAAAGATAAAACAAGCTGTAATATTACAAAATAAAACAATTTTACGCACTTGTAACTTCCTTACATTATCCGAAGCAGTTATAGGACAGTACGATCTGAACAGTGTATTACATAAAGCTTCCTAAGGCCCGAGGGTTTCGCAAGGCAACCAGTCGGTCTACTCTGCGCCGGAAGATTGCGTACTGCACTGTATAGGACGGATAATTTCCTCCGTCGTTAGCTCGACAGACCATTTCCAATTACTAGAAAATGTTAGCAAAAAATAGGAACTGCTGAGTGGCTGCGGATTGTGTGCTCATGATTAGTTTAGCGGCTTTACTCGCTTGCTAGTTAATTGTATCCTATTCACAGTTCCGTTCGATATAGTATAGATTTGTTTGATTCAGTGATTGCAGTTCAGACCGAGAAATGCTTGATTAAATTTGCTTGTATTGTAAACAGATAAATATATTTCCTAAATACTTAACAGTTAAAGTGTCTAAGTTAAGTTGTGCTTGTGACAAAACATTAACGATTAAGAATAAGACATACAGCTACTCAAATAAAACAGATTGGAAACATACAAAAAAACGGCACCTAAATCCATAATACGAAATGTAATAATGTAACAGTAATTGGTAATAAAGTAATAAACATCTGCGTTTATACGGCCGGTAACGTAATGGCGTGTAAGAGAGCCTTACTATAAATCATGGTCGCCAGTTCGCCACCCAGAGAGTTGATGTGGGACAGACGTTGGAAGTCCGGCGTAGAAGCGGTAGCTACGGGTTTGTCAACTGTGTTTGACAATGTTATAAGAGAAAATACTAGTATTAGTAGTTGAATCGTTTACTTCATTAAAGTTAGTCACTACTAACTGTGCCGCATGATGTGTCTCAGGTAGCTGGAGTCGTAATTAAGTAAATAGGCCCTAGGAGCTACGGCTGAAAAAGTACCTATGAAAAAAAAATGTTTCGGATCTCGATCGATTAGCTTATTAAGACACATGACAAAACTAAAACGGTATATTTTTGGTTTTATAACTTATTTCGTATAGCGTTAAAATGGTAAAACTTTAATGAACCAAAACTTTGATCTGATCTTTTGTTATAATAATATGTATGAAGTAAATCGTCACGAAAATCTGCCAAATTTATCTTGCGTGTTTTCTGCTATGTAATTAATCCTATGCAATTATACTCACGCATGTGTCTAATTTTGTAGAAGCTTCTAACAATGTTTAATAACTTAGTGGACGTTAACAAATTGATGTTATAATTAATCGTGTGCTGCTTTTCCTAGTATAAATAACGGCGAAATGGTGATTACGGATGACAAATAATAAAATGCTTAACTGTAAAATCAACAATAAAACTACCACTTACTTCCGCTACACACTTACTGATTGTTAATTGTCTCTGTCAATTAAACGTCATAAAGTTGTTAAAAGTTTAATGTTATTCGTAACTACTCATCGTATACTAGTCTTATTTCTTCTTTATTGATGTACTTAACGAATAATATAATACTTTAATATCTTTATGACATAAGAGTGATCTTTAGTTTTGATATGCAGACATTATACAATGATGGCAATCATTTCGCGCCACGAAACTGCTTCTGAATATTTATTATCCTTTATAAACTTCTTAATATATAGACTGAACGAATTTCTATAATAGGCGTATGAAATGGCTCTTTAGGTATGCGATCGTTATAAAATTTACATAAAATCAATTCAAATTACATCATTCTACGTATCAAAAGCATACCTGTGCTACTAAATCACGCCTACGACTAATAAGCTGTTGCAAAAATCAAAATTTGCATGACACTAAACAATAACGTGTAGCAATTTGTTATACAAATATAGCAAGACCGGTATGTTGTGTATGCGGAAAACTATTGATGTCAAGCAAGAATCTTGTCATAAAATGATGACAATAGAGGAAAAGTATCTAGGTATCATCACATTTTATAACTCTATAAACTCACACCTTGAACATAACAATTTGATTTAGCTGAGACTTAAAGACAATCCTTATTTTCCTCATGCTGTATTAAGCAAATTATTGGTTCAAAGATATAACGACTACAACGTCGAGAGTTACAGAAGTATTTGCAAAACATTTGCGAAACCCCAGGCATTCTCCCACGTTCGGGCACGCGAGTTAGAAGCACGTGTAGACCTCAGACCGGTCATTCCTTTCTAACATCATAATAAGCGTAAGAGACAAACTGAAACAGCCCCCGGCTAAATCCCAGGCTGTCTGCCCGTAACAATAACACCCAACTTTAAGAATTCCTCCTCTTAATGACTGGGTAACCCTTGAGGCTTCTTGCTCATGCGTAAAAGGCCCACTTAAGACCCGAAACCGAGTATTAGGCTTAAATGTTTAAAGTGCATTAAACGCAAAATAACACGCAACTGAAACGCAAATATTAAAAATAAAAAACTTTTTATTGAGTGTATTAATTTTTAAATCAATATTGTAACTGGATTTTTGTAAAACAATCTTCATGACACATAATACCATCAGATTTTATTTCCCGATAAATTCGCACTAACTCTCGGTTACTGGGACATTTTAGCACAATACAATTTCTTTTCTCCTTTAATACAACTATAAAATTTTGACAGCGGCATAAACCGTATCGTAAAGGACACGATCGGATCGTCGGCGTTTGATTGTGGCATTTCGAACATGATCATAAATTAGGCGATTGCGATCTTAACAGGACACATTACAGGGACATACGGACCGCCGAGGATGCATAAAGCAATGTGAGAAGCACTTGCGAATGTGTATTGGACTAGTGCCAAGGAAATATCACAAATATTTACATTTATTTTTATTATTTAGAGAATAATAGCGGCATGTAGTGCATTGTCAATTTGTGAAGTAGATTCCCCTTGTGGCTTCGGCCACGTTCATAAGCAAAGCGAGTAGCAGTGATCCAAAATATAATAGATTTTGTTAAATTTTACTGCACATTATAATAAAATGTTATAATACGAGGGGATGTGGTACAATACGCTGCCAATAAACGTATGAATAAATTACTTTTTATAGACATTTATAAAAAGAAATTCGATATCCTGATCTAATCATTTTTTATCACAACAAAAGATACGCCACCGTAAATTTGATTAGTATAACGTGTCAGATCAAATTATAATTGTAATATGAACACTGTAATATGATAGTAGGCTTCTTTTATGAAAAGTAGAATAACATGTCTATAAACTACGTTGAACGTCAATCAGATTATAAAGCATAGTTTCTATTAGTTTTATTGATAACTGGAGGCGAGTAGGTCATCAGCCTAATCCGTTTTGTCGGGGCAGCTGTAAAACCTGCTGCCGTTTTTAAGAGACAATTTAGCAGTGATCATTAAGTTTATATAAATCAAACTTAAAATAGACGTCGGTTCATGAATAACGCTATTTTTATTCCACTTTGGTGCAAGTTTTTGTGATAGATTCTAAACAAAGAAACTGCACACGTGCCGAGCAGATGTTTGGTCACAATCCATCTGCCATTTATGCACCCCCGGGAATGTCTATGCAATTTGTTGGAGTGTTGTGAAATGTAAGGGCATTTTGAGGGGATGTTTAGCTATTTATAATGGACGTATTGTTGAATAAAATACTATGGATGGATAAAAAATACTACGACGAATTCCGCTGTGGAATTATAATGGAATTTTTAACATTTTAGCTGAATTAAAATATCCGTTGAATTTTTTTAAAGGGATATTTATGGATTATGTATTCAAACCGAAAATTATAAAAATACAAAATGATTAAAAAAATTACTTTTTTTATCTATTTAACTTTGAATCACAGTGACACCATGCATCAAATATGCCAAGTATTTCACCCAAACAATTAAGATAACAGTTACTTAAGCTTTTGTTGCTCAGAAACAAAACTAATGACTGACAGAGAAAACAAAAACCCAAAAACTGTCGACAGTAGCCTCCAGATAGCTCAAAAAGGAATTAATTTGATACTTAAAGTGAATTCAGAAGCGTGTCCTTGTTGTTTCGTACCCACAAAGCGTTTGTCCATTTTATTACACATTCTACCATATAAAGAAGCGATGTAAAGTAAGGTAATACAGGGTGCGGTAACTATAAACAATGTCGCAGTAAACAAACAAATATACGACTGGTAATATGTGGCATTCATCAACAATGACATCGGCTTGCACCATTTGTCTTGTTGGCAAATCTTTAAGGTGTCTGTATAAATGTTTAATAATTATTGCAATAAAAAAATAATGTAATAGCATTTAATAAAAATTGTGGATAACAGTAACGTAGCTTTTTGTAATTTTGTTATAGATTTATTTTCTAAATTGATATGAAACCATTAAAGTACGAAATTAATTTCTAAATGCTTTTCACCTTTAGGTTGTAACTGATGAGATCGTTAGGTACACGGCCGTCTACTCCGCTTTCTTCTCCCGTACTTTCGGATCGCATATCTCTACCGTCAATCTCACCACTGTACACCAAATGTCTTTTAATTTCAATATTCTTAACAAAAGAAATTTCACTTTTACGACTACCTTTTATCTTTAGACCTTCGTAACGTTCCTTTCTCTCAGTCACTTGATTGATGTTATGACGTGTTTAATCAATAGCCGAATTATTTTAAGACAGTATTGATAGACCTTATAACCCTTCTATTGATAGACAGACGAATTATAAAACATGACATCCGGTTGTAAGACTTTCATACCTAAAATTCGCACAAAAAAACCTTTGAAGCATCTTGGTTGAAATGAAACTACGAAAAAGTAAGCAATTTTCAACCTTATTTCTTTTGGAACCACGTTTCGGCAGCAATGCTCGCTTTGAAGCAACTGTTTAAAAACACTTTTGCTGTATTGAAGAGCGAGAATGAAGCGCGAAAATGAATTGAAGATCGAGAGCAAAAGTACCAATTAAAATTCGACAGGGACTTGATAGCCATCATAATTAAATGTAGATTTTGATAGAAGTCTGTCCTATTGAGATACAGTTTTTCGATCTCATAATTTATATAATATCGGTATCTAAATTACAGGTTTCTAAAATAAACTGTTGTCTTACTAATAGCAGGTTTGAATATTAAAGGATCCGCAAAAAATCTATTAAGTCTATAGGCGTGATCAGGCAGGTGGATAGAGAGTTCGTTTCGAATATCGATAAATCAAAGCCATGTATCGATACAGTATCGCCAGCATCAATCGGTGAGTAATTCGAGCCATGTAGAGGTGTGTATAATTTTACAAGCAGCACAATAACAATCAATAGATGGGCAGAACAGGTCGCACACTTGTGTATCAACTTTTTTGTAGGCTGGAGAAAGCGAGTCGCCGAAACGAGCCAGCGAGACGCCAACGTATCGAAAAGATTATCGACTAATATTTATGTTGAATATCGATATCGGAAAAGTCACGATTGGAAATGGGATGTCATGACTGTGAAACATGATTTCTGTTGCAATTGTGATCGTACAGTGCGATTAGAAGAACACGAAGGTTATTTACAAGATCTTATTTACAAACTAACAAATTACTCCTCATTTTCTATTTAATGACAAAGTATGTGTAATTGTGTAAATTTAATTAATCACGCATCTTTTCGAAATCACGCACATTTTCTAAGTTTTAACATGTAAAGCACGCAGACACAGTATTATGAAGTGCACATTAGTGAAATAGTTGGGACCTTGGCACGAATGTGGTGCAGCTCGTGACGGGAGCACGAAGTAATCCGATTAAAGTACCTCACGATGTACGTATATTATGTTATGACTACCACAAATAAGCGCCAAAACATAATGCCGTTAAAGTTACTAGCGGCCTAAATACACATTTTGAAATGAGCTCTTATGAAGCAAACGGGCTTAATGTGCAAAATGTACCGGTGTAAACAAAGCCGCTGATATACACTAAGCTATGGTAGGATTTATTGCTGTTTGAAATAAATCACCGTATAATACTAAACTACCGAGATAAGTAGATCCCTCTACACGAGCATATAACATCTTCGTAATGAACACCTCCATAATTAACGTACAATATGTTATTTTAGAAATGTATACTGTTACTAGTGAGTAACAGTATACATTTCTAAAATACAGTGAATTGACAGTGGTCAATGTCACTATTACTAATTACATTGTCCAGTAGGTGAGGGTCATTATAACATGTAATTATCACTTAAATTTCTATTAGTAATTGCATTCAAGCCATTTGACCTTCAACCCACTCCCATTGGCAAATAAGTTTTGCTGAACGTTTGCAATTATACCACATGAGTGTATACTTCTAATACTCCTACACTTAAGATGTGGTTTTGATTGTTAAGTTTTTGCTCTTGTGGGTTTATGTATTAAAGGACTGGCCTACAGATGTTAGTTTTGCATCTGGAGAAATCTTTTAAGTCTGCAAATTTGTGTTTTTCTTAGGATATTTGGGCATATGGCATAGAATGTGCATTGTTGTAAGTTTTGTAGCAAAAATCAAACTTGTACTTAGTTTTTCAAATCGAATTTTTTTTTTCTTTGTTTTGTAGGTGACTTCAACGAAGGTTACTGTAGCTATAAAATAAAGTAGTAAAACCGAATCACACGGTATAATCAAATTGCAATTAAAATGAGTTATGTCCAGAATGCATCAGAGTTTTCCGAAACCAATTAATTTAAACTGGGTCAGAGGTTTACGAGAAACAGATAAAAATCATTTAAGCTACCGAAATTCTTCCCAATTTCATGCATATTCATGGAATCTGTACTTATCAAAATAATTTCTCTATACATTTTCAAAATTCTGAACGCGAGTCCATTGACAAAATGATTAATGATACTTTTGTTTCAATAAGCTCATAAGCAACGGTTATAAGAAAATATGGAACTATTAAAATGAGTATTTGAACAATAAAGTCTTTGATAACAAGATAGCCATACAATAAGGCTAGTTAAAACGCATACGGGCAACGATTGTCGTAAAATCGATAACCTTTTAGATTTCCAACTAGCGAGATAAGGGGATAGGGGATAGTGAATGTATAGGGTATGGGATACCTTCCGGACCCCAGGCTATAAGGCTCTAGATAGTTATCAATTTGATAGCATCCTTTATATCACTTCCAAAGGTATGTAAAGATACAAAAAGTATTGAAACAAAACTATTTATGTATTTTAAAATATTTAAATACACTCGTCACTATGTTACTTAGTTTTAAAAGAAACGGTTGTTGTATACTAAGCTTGAAAGTAAGTATTGAAACTTTAACAATGGTTATGAAGAAAATTATATTACAATAAGTAGCACTTGTATTTCAAAACGGAGCCCGTCCTAATAATATAATTGTGCGTCCAAATTGATTTACAAACTACAATATTGAAAATGGCGAATTATTACCACTTAGCGATCAACGGTCAGGCGCTAATCATTTTGCGGAATAAGCACTAACAGCTAAAATATATAAGTAGTAGTTGAGCAACAAAAGACCCGTTATAATAAAATACTAATAAGAGTTATACTTGATCGTAAAACAGGCATAAAATTGTTTCAAACTATGTTACTAACAGGTGCAAAATTTATATGCTTAGGATTGTAGTTCTTAGAATATAAATGGGATTTTTGAGCCAATAGCTCGTTTAATATGTTCAGCATGCACCGAAGGTACCTATGTATAAAATTATCTGGGTAAGTAATATGGGAACCGGGCAATCGATTCCGCGTTTATTGATTCTAATTATCCTCAATACTACAACGAATGACGATTATGTTAAGATCTAATTTAATAACATCTATTTCTACATACATAAATACTTTAACAGGAGACGTTATCAACATTAAATTATAATCGAACAATTTTATAATTCTTTAAACAAGTAGAACGGGCAAGTTAAACAAGCGTTCATTTAGTTCCAACCGATCATTATGTATTACGTACATCGACGATCATTGATCATTTGTTTAGAAATAGTAGGCGTTTATCTGATAGCTCTGATCTCTAGTCTTCAAACAATCCAAGGTAACGTGTAATCTCCCACGAGAACACGAAAGAAAAGTTAAATGCTGTGTAATTAAGAAGCGAAATTATTGATGGTACAATCTGACACATAAGTTGTTACACTGCTGCACTGTGGCATTGGTAACTTACACTTATAAAATATTAGTTAAATTTTTCTACAATATTTGGAAGCCGACCCCAACATAGCTGGGAAAAGGCTCGGGAGATGATGATGATTACTATACCTTATTTGCACTGAGTGTGCCTGAAAACGATTTCTTATCTAAAGTGTTATAAATTATAACTTAAACTCTTTTATATAATCCTATATACATATATATATATATATTATAATAATAAGATAAATTTATATGGGACAACCCCGCCAGACATGTCCATAATTAAAGGTCCTGTAAGCCGGGATCTACAATGATAACCAACGAATACCATCGAGACACTTGAGCCGTTATGTCGTAATTGTAAAACACTTATATTTCGCGTAGGTTTTCATGCACATCATTTATGTCAGACCCTGTATAGCTTTATCCGCAACTGCCTTATACAATCGATGGCCCGAAACACCTTTGTTGTATTACAACATTTACGACATCTTCGTATTAAATGCATTAAGATATAAGAGATGATTGCTTTTAAAATATCTGAGGAACATAATCATATTGTTGTAAATAAACTGCAATACTGGCCTGTAAATTAAACCATAATCATATTCAATTTAAGTTTTTTACTTGAAACAATGCCAATGCCATCCCGCAGTTGGCATGATGATCATTGATTGTTCCTTTACTGTATAAAGAGAAAAGTTTTCTTTGTATATTTTATTCATTTTACATACATTTGCAGTACACGGTATCTATCACTTAGTTCTCATAACAACGACAGTAATTAAACACTCGATCGATCGATGATTGACATTGTTACTATAATTGCAACATAAATATGTATCTGTTGGCGTCATCATCATTAGGTATGAGTGAAAACTCTTCAAACTATAGATCATGAATAAACTAATGCAAATTGAACGAGAAAATGTTACTGACAAAGGTAGGGTTTTTAAGCCTTTTAAAGAAAAAGCAGTTATTCATTTCTTGTTATCTAGTCAATACATATAGTATGTATTGTAACTGAGAACAATTGTTTTTTTAATTGTTCCAATCAAAAACGTTCGCCAATCGAAAAGACATATCAATACGGTAAAAAGTGGAACATTGCGTGGATGCTCAAAATTTCAATTAAGAATCCGAACTCGTTAAACATTAACAAAAAATGATCGAAAATGGCAATACAAATACAAATACAAATACAAATCGTTTATTTGTCAATGTAGGTATAACAATAGATGGTAGATATTAGAATGAGTTCTCCACATTGTATCTATACAGATATACAAATATATTTTTTTATTTAAATTAGTTACCCAACACTTATTTAACACTTTACTATTCTGTTTATTATTCTTTATAATTGTATCACAGACCACAAATCTAATTATGTCTATCAGAGCATCTATTCTAATATATTAAACACTTAATTATATAAACATAAAAAATAACAGCAGTATTACAATAATTTGAAAAGAATCTTATATTAACAATATTATTATTATTCCACATAAATTTTTCACTTGCGATAACATTTATTTATTCTACATCTATATATAATCATTCATTTATTAATGGTATCTATATTTAAATATATTTATTTTACTTGCTTATTAGTTAAAAAATCTGCACCATTAGTTAAAAAATCAGTCATAGTGTAGTAACACTTATTTATTAGAAAAAGTTTTAATTTCTTTTTGAAGAGAGGTAAGTGTAATATTCTAATTTCCTGCGGTAATTTATTGTATATATGTGGAGCCATCACAAATATACTTTTACTGAAGAGAGCTGTATTTCCATATTCTACCTGTAGGGCACCAGTATTCCTTTGCCTCAGCCTGGAATCCCGCGGGGGCTTCAAGTCAAATAGGTGCAGGTTGGTTTTAACGAAAGTGGCCACTTCGTAAATATATAAAGAGGGAAACGTTAGTAATTTTAAATCATAAAAATGCGGCTTACAATGGCAATCGGTTATTTCAAATTCGTACTGGCACCAATAAATTCCAAGTCAAGAGACGCATTTAATTTGCAATACCATACAAGAAGGATTGAATTGTCAACACGATTCGCAATAAGCGCGGGTTCAACCGCCGCCAATCAAGCTTTACTGAATTATAATCACGAAACGACGGACAGAATTTTAATGATGCAGCCTACTCGAGAGAAAGTAAGAGTGACATACGAACGAATGTAATAAACATATTTGGTTAATGGACTAACTCAGAATGCCGACATAGAAAACGAAACCTAAAACATGATCGTGTATATTTTAAGTCGTGACCAAATTATATTTCAAATGTTAATCCCACGCAATAAATGCACCCACTTTCTAGTTATTGATAAAACATTTGGTTATATCTAAAATGAATTTGAAATCTAAATCGATCTTATTAGAGACAATATTTTAAAATTCAAAGCAGTGAATGTGCACTAGAAAGTAATTAAGCAATGAAAGACGAATATGAAATGAATTCGTAACAAAAACAAGAACGTAAAGTTTTGTAAAAGTTTCTTTTAATATTTAGTTGGTCTTGCGAACAGAATAATCTAGTTAGTCATGAAAAAGAGCGCATCACATAAACAAGAGAGCGCGAGTCAAACAAATAGACTTGTCAGCAGATAGTTTCTTAATCTAGGAGGCGTGGGCGAAGCAATCTTAGCACGGCCATCACCGGCCTACCTATCGGACAAGCGTGAATAATCCGCAACGTTACACATGTTACCCGACATTCGTTCCTACAGGGCTGCCAGACAACTAATATTCCTCTCAACACAACATTTAAACTGAAGAGATATAAATCTATTTATAAATGTAATACCATTATGAAGTAATCCTACAACTCTATACTCGTTTAATGGGATAAAAGGATAAGCCGTCTCACAAAGCCTTGCGGGAGTTTTGAAATGCGTTCGTATCAAAAACGTCTAGATCTCTGTTGCTAATGCATAATATCTTTTACAAAGAAATGACGAACATTTGTCTCGCTGACTTGATAAATGTTGAACTCGAAGTAATTTAGTTGTCAACGTATTTTTCAATGTGTGATATTGGGGTCAGATACATAAATAGTAAGTAAAGGTATGGTATGATAGACTTTGTTTATATGATCAGAAGTTTTTGTATGAACTGATGGAGTGACTTATAATATAAGTTAGCGGCTACCTTAATACTTATGGTATTTCTACTTGTGAATAAATAATATGAATAAAGATTTCTTTACCAATACGGTTGTCTTGATGGTTCTCGGTAACTTCGATTTGGATATTGATTATTTATCGATAAAATATATTCGAAGTAGGCTGTGCGATACTTGTGGTTAGGTGAACCGTTTATCTTTATAACTATAATAAAAAGAGCATGTAGTGTGATCTATATTTTACTGAGTGCGTTTAAGAAAACAGGGTCACACAGATGAATTATGTACTGTTACACCGATTACTTTTATTATGTGGCTAACAAAGTTTGCAATCAGCTTCTTTTTCTTCAAGTCATAGTTTAATAAAAAGGTTTTACCATTACTGACAATTACTTCCAAAATACTACAGAAAAAAATGTGCTCTAACCATTTGTTCCATGAAAACCACAGGTGCTTTGAGGAGTCTGATATAAAAAGAGGTCCAAAACAAAAGCATGCAAAAACAAATTAAAGCTAACACTGGTTTAAAACAAAACTGAGTCTAGGAAAAAAGGACGTGGTAACGGTTAATTAACATAGATACTAGGTACGCAGTGCAACAGGTTTGCGATGAAGCGAGAGCCGATATGCAAATGTACTCGGCCGGTGGTCCTAGATGCACCACGCTAGATATTACAAAGCCGTATTCCGATTGAAAGACTTTATTCCCCATTGTGTACTACAACAAATTGGTAAGGGGATACAGAGTATATAAGACCAGGATCAAAGATTGGCCGTGAAACATGGTCATTTTTAAATCGTGTTTTGTTTGGCTAAGGTGGTTGTGATAATAGATATAAATTGTAATGTAATAGTAATCCTCAAAAGATTTTAAGCTTAGCATTTAGTTCTATCAAATTTAAGCAATAACGAAAATATACTGCAATAACTAGTAAATTACAGTAGACATACAAACAAACCAAAATACTTTCTCGTGTATTCAGACACTTAATACTAGCTAATATGGAACAGCACTTACAATATCAAACAAACAAGTAAGTGTAGTTCATTACACAACTATTACTGCAACAACTCTGAACAAACTTACAAAGGAACTTTAACCGGGAACTGTAATTACATTAATGTACTGATGAAACGAATAAGTGATACAAGTAGTTCTCAGAAGTTGAATCAACTCAAGAATAAATCGACTATCTTTTTTCATGAATAGTCAAGTGAGCTGTAAAAGGGTTACAAAGCAGAGTCCACACAATGGGGTTGATTAATAAAACATTGTGTACAGTGCCTATCTCGTATTCGCTATCGTGTACGATTGGGTCGCGGCACTCGCGGCACTCGCGGCGCGTGCGCTTTCAGCCCGCCATCGCAAAGCCGCACTCGACTCGTTTGTGGGTCACACGGACAGCTTTCAGATATTTGCATATTATACACTTGTATGTTGATATCTCATCAAAAGCGTATCCGTAAAAAGACAGCGCATCTACGCTTAAAAGGAGAGAAAATATTAAAGCACTATCATGAAATAAATTAAGCTTTTTTGCAGCAATATATTACAATATAATTCAGGATGATATGGGTTAGTTTAAAACGACCATCGCTTACGAAAATACCGTGAACGGGCAACAAATTAGATGTTATGGGAGTGACAGCAAAATACAGAACGTAAAATATTTGCAAAAAGAAGAGACGAGAGATTGACTATGCAATTCCATAAAATCAAATTTAGTTACGGTGAACGGCCGATCACACCAACACGCCGCGTTCGTGACCGTGGACGCTCAATGGTTCAAGCAACCAGACATTCGGAAAATTAGTCCATAAGATGAATTGTGAAGAAATTGTAAGAAATCTCATGGGCTGAACTAATTTGTGTTGAAATATTTCCGAGATAACCTGTTGATCTTTTTGTTGCTTTTTATGTGTTGACAAATTCTACCGATTGGCGTACCTACTTCAGACTTCAAAACGGACTCCTGTTAATCGCTTACATTTAACAATGGTTCTATGATATTTAGATGACATAATTGGTCACAAAGCACCGCTGCCTACTAGAGCAGGATACAAATGTATTAATGCTACAATATGGTGCTGTAAACTACATTAATATGGCATGCCGTAAACGAGACTATACGGGTATTAATTCTCAATATCAGTTTTATCACGAGCCTTTTGCGGGGTTGCAGGACAGCAATTATCAAAGATTTAAGTAAGCCCCGATCGACTCAAGTCGTGACCGCCGGATCTCAAATCCGTTACCGGTGGCTAACCTTGGACTATTTCCACACACCTTTGTATCTAACTCCAATAAAGGTCAATTGGAAAGTCTACACTGTGGCCTAGCTATTGTTACATGCGGTAATACTAGTATTTTATTTAAGGATATAATTTGATCTAGTTCTATTAATTGCCGCAACCTAATGGAGTCTCAAGGTTGCATATCAATTTCAGTCGTTCAATATATCTCGATTTTTTTTTTCTTTTTGGTGTAAATTTATGTCTTCATTTACAAAATTTAAAGCATAAATCGATGATGTAACCAGTCAAACTAGTACAAGATCAAGTGCAAAGCCACGGAACTGATTATGCGTGCCGATATCGAATGACCGATGTTTGTTTTTTCACATAAATTCTTAACATCCGTAATAAGCTATTGTTTAATTTATATACGACTAGCGGCCCGCCCCGGCTTTGCTCGGGTGCAACGCTGATAGCAAATATAACTACATAATCATAAAATTCTGTAGGGCGAAGCATAGCCTTGGACGCACTATTTGGTAAAGGCACGACCCCCGGCCCCCGCGCGGCCCTCCGGCCGGTATCTCCGCAACCGCTATGTCCCTACATTTTAAATTTGTAATATCTTCGAAAATATTCATTTAAATTACATGCTGTAAAGGGCAATATTGATCTATATTGCATGCACAATTTATTAAAAGTACTTGATTGGATAAAAATTAATACTGTATTGTTTAATTTTTTTTTCGTAAATAAGTAATAAATAAACGATAAAAATGGTTATTGTGGGTTATCCTCAAGAGATAGACATATACCATCACGGACTTTTTTGTAGATCTTTTTAAGGTGCACAATACTGTAGTACATTATTTTGATCTATCTCATAGGGTTCAGTCAGCGTTTGCAATGAAAGCTCAAAAAATGGGCTCATTAGAAATCTCTAAAATTATCCGTATTCCTCTTCTATATTATGCATGTATTTTACATATAAACCTTCCACTTGAATTACTCTATCTATTAAAAAAAACCACATCAAAATCCGTTGCGTAGTTTTAAAGATCTAAGCATACATAGGGACAGACGGCGGGAAGTGACTTTGTTTTATACTATGTAGTGATGATATTTAGAGATATCGGATAATTTGTGAATAAATTAAGGTGTAACCGATCTTGTTTGAATGGATACGCGGCGACGGACCGTGGCAGAACAAGCCGTTGGCTATCTCAATCGCCTCGCCTCGACCGGCTCTGTTTATGCTAATCACTTGGAATTTCTAAGATCAAAACCGCGCTACGACTATTATCGATATCACACAACTTTGATTTGTGGGCGTTGATCGTCCGGAAGAAAGATGCACCCAAATTTTAGTATTTTAATCAGCGGAGGTGAGGTCAATCGGTCTCGGATGTCCAAAAAATTTCTCGCCTATCAAGTGCATTGATCGATATAAAGTTTGTAGGTAAAGTAGGTGCGAAGATGCTCATTGATATTCTATAAAAAATCAAATAAAACTACCGGTTATACGACTTTTATCTTAAATTGTCTTTTAATCTTATCTATGCGTTCTTTTATTTGCGTTATTTATGCTTTCAAGACGGCTATAAACTTTCCGATAGTTCGGCAGACTTTCGTTTTGTTACCCAGTAGTCGCCCAAGTTTCTCAATTAAGCGAACGATGTTCTATTGTTTGTGGTAAGTATTTAAAATGTGATTGCGTCACGGTAAACAGTAGATTAATTTGTTTGTAATCGGTAACATCAGTCAACCGTCAAGTCGGGACGCACTCCCACGGTCGATCTTCACGCAAACGACACAGATTGTTCACAGAAAGGTAAACTTACGTTACACAATATGCACAATTAAAAAGTCAGGGACGATATAAAGCTTCGTAACAATGTTTCAATTGAACATTGCATCACTGTTCCTTTAACTCTTATCTGTTATATTGATTTTGGTTCAATAGCTTTGGTACTAGTGCTAATTGGCAGTACAGACGCTCTGAAAAGAGCACGTCGCCGTACTGATTCGTTCTTTATGTATCAAATAACTGCGTGCTTCAGACAGGATGTTCGTTTAATTATCCCGGTGCTCATAATTCTTATTATGGGTAATTTTAAACAACGGCCACCTCTAATATTAACTAGAAAAAATTAAGGCGCCGTAGCTCAAGCTTCGGACATCTCAATCATAACATTCATAACACAGTAGGTACGTACAATATTCTTATTATTTAGCTCAGGTTTACAAAGCGATCTGCCTGAATCATTCCGTGCTACACTTTTTGCTGTCGCCTCAGTTTTTAAGATAATCACAGCAATCATTGCGCACTTGTTTTGGGAGCGATCGGTAATAATTGCTTTAGCAAAAATACTGCGGAAGTCTATAGCGAAATTACAAAAAGTTCCTAGTCATACATTTTCTATGATTAATGTAAAATAAGAATAATGTGTAATTATAGATGCTGCGATTTAGGGGCCTCTTGACCTCGTAGAGTCGAATGGCGTGACGAAAGGACATACAAAGGGGCAAAAAACTGAGTGAGCCAGACAATGTTACATGAAGAATGGGTACTTGAGAGTCACATGCTTGAATGGGGGTGACAGTAGCTTTTGTTCTGAGCCTCTATTACGGTACAGAGTCACGGCCAACGGAAATAAGTGCGAACATTCTTTAGGCTACGAGGTGAATCATTACTCGTGAATGCAAATCGACAAAAATAAAAGTACACAGCCGTTTGGAACACTGCGTTTTAAGCTAAAGCGGCTCGAGGTTTACCATGCTTTTAGTCGGACAGGCTTTTACAAGTTTTTCATTGGGTGTTCGTATAAAAAGAGCACGTTTAACTAACAGATGATCAATAATGAGATACAAATTATGTTGATATTGTTCTGATTTTTTTAAGGCTAATTTTTACATGTTATATACTTAAATAACCTATTAAGAACCATAACATCAAAGACCATTATTTATAATAACTTTTGACGAACATAATTGTCATTCCCCCATCCATTCCCCTATCTTATTTAATTAACACAACGAGGGGAAAGTGAGTTTCCATTTAAAATGGAACACATTAGATGAGTCATTGGAACAAAAATTTCGTTTGTATCTTTATCCCACTGACCGCCATTGCCATCGTAAACTCTATAAAACCGGCTATTGCTTATCAAAATAGAGGTTTCTAACACAACATGTAAACACGATAAAAGATTTATACGTTGTTGAGAAGCTCTCTACATCTGATATCTCTATATCTAAAACGTCATATGTTAGAAACAAATAGCTTCTTACATAGGGGCAGTTGAATTTAATTAACTGTATGAGGGTCAAACAACACGAAGAAGGCGTTAGTGTACTAACTGCCTACTTATTGTAAGCTATAAGTTATTAGTGTAATACCCGAAGCCATATTCATTACGACCTTGGATTCGTAACTTAATAACTTGCTTATTACCGAAATTAAATATAATATGAGCTAAAAAATATTTGATAATTTATTATTTAGTATGTAACTCCGTAAGGAAATGTTTGGAGCCACTTATTGCAATTAATAATTACCGGAAAGCGTAAATATATATTAATTATTGCATCAACTTTTGATTGCTTTTAAACTATGTAGCATTAACCATATATAATAGGTAGTATACAAGAGTAAGTATTTGACATTACAATAAACCTATAATTTTATATGAATGGATTGTAATCGGTTCGATAACCACAAGTGCATTGACTCTACATATTTTTTTATAGAAGCTTCGTAGAACCTAACTTAAAAATTAATCACGAGTGATACAAATCTGGCATAAATAATAGCGAGCAAGAAGTTCGTGAATGGGAGCCAGACATGGCTAGCATGCTATGAGTCACCGATGTCGTCATCCCAACGTCCACCTTAGGGCGAGTCCTGAATCGACATATTAGTGTGGATATACACTGATAAACTTTTGTGGCCGGCAAGGAAATAGGAATTAAGGCTTAATATACTAGTCCGAGTTTAGTTATCGTATCGTGCGTCGAAAAGATTGAAAAAGTTAAAGTACATCTCCTGAATTTTCTTAGAAGGGGTCAGGAAATGGGGGAATAGTGCTACACATATAGTAAATTTGGCACACACGTGTAGAATTAGTTTTGAACAGATGGTTGATGTCCATTAAAATAGGCTGCTCTGAATTTAACTTGGTCTAGAGGAGAAAATAAAATACTTATAAAAATTCAATGAAAGTTAAACAGATATTTTTAGCGGCAAGCTTTTATTCTGTTAGATCCTCTCTCGTGGAAGTTAATTAACGCGAATACGGGTTTGCCATTCAAGATATTTATGTTTGGTAGTCCGTTAGTCTGTAGCTACATCTAACACGAGGTGCATTGAGTTGCATTTTTTTATTATCGCCCTCTTTACAGTAACGGGCCGTCCGAGCATCGCAGTTTTATTGCCTGTATCATACTGAGAATATCTGTTACATCGTTATTAGAGAAATTATCCGCTATGTATCCTGGTGCACTCTTTTCTACATATAAACGTTTACGCGCAATTAAAGATGTTCCATAATATGAAGATTTAATAAATAATTAGTTTCGTTATGTACGCTGAATTATACATCAGCATTTAATTATACCCTTCCTTATTCCGAATGAAGAAATAATACTGCACGCATACAATAAAAACGTAACTATTTTAATGTAGATATGTAAATGACTATTTCGTGAACAAAAACCCGGTAATGGATTATAATATAAGACACAGTAATTACTCGAAATTGAGGTTAAACGTACACTTTAAGTGTTAGTTAAAAGGTAGAAAACGTTTCTAGTCCACTCTACACAAAATATAGGGTCATTAAATTAATTTCGTTGAATAAAATAAATTCCATTGAAATCATAATTTATTTTTCTTTTTCTGACAGTAATTACATAATTTTAACATAAAATCAAAACAGTTTTTTTACCAGCAGTTGAAATTAAAACTCGTGAGAAGTACAAAAAAAACTAGTTATCTGGTAGTCTGAAAGTGAAATCAATAAAGATTTAAAATAAAAATGTCTAATCTGATCCTAATATCTGTCCTGAATGGCACATCATACATATATTATTTGGTCGACGGGTCACAGTTCAAATTGTTTTCGCATGTAATTTTCCAATTCTATCAATATTTTTAACTTTGCCCTGCGGTTTCATTCGCCTCTCTTTTCTCCCAAGACAAGTATTGTGATGTCAGATATCTGCCTTGAGAATTGGGCTATCCAAAACACAAAAAATATTTACACATCCGACTGTTTCTGTTAGATATTTTACTTTATTATGTTATAGTACGAGTATATATAGAAAGAGAAACTTGAAGCTTTACGTAGCGCGAAGCTCCTGATATGAAAATAATGGTCAAAACAATGTTGATAGCAGTGAAAGCGTCAAAGTACCCCTGACCTATGTAATGATGGGTATCGCACACATTATCACACTTTTGAAAGCGGAGAAAGTTATCTAAATACAGTTATTCACCTGTTAAATAAGTTCGTTGATTATATCGCTTATAAATATAATGGCTACGTCTACGTCGAGGATGGTCTTTCTTTAGTTATTGATATAAGAAAAAGTTGATAATTCTATTAACCAGTCTTTTTAATTACCAAAGTCTTAAATGTCCATCAGAAGTATGATAATTATAAACATCAGTTATTATAATTTGGAAGCTCGTAAAATTTGGCATTGACGTAAAGAGACGCCCCCGATTTATAGCAAAGCAAATATTTATTAGAAACCGTCGCCAACGGATATAAAATTTAACGGACTTTACTGATAAGATATCACAAACACACTATTACAAATTCTAATAGAATCGCATATCGATATCAATGGAATATAAATGGCAAACAGATATAGAAAATATATCAACGAATGTAATATTGAGATTTTAAATATCGAGGAAAGATCTTATCAAAATAGGTATCTAGTAAAAAAAGCTTGTAAACAGTTTGCTCTTGAATTTTTATTTCAGGTCTAAACAGAAATATTTCATAGTTACCTATTTTTAAGTTTTCCTCAACTGGTGAGATTTTATAGTTCTTGTTATTGGAAAAAGAAACCATAGCAAGATACACCTTCCACTGAAGCGATACTCGAGTAAGGGCTGTTAAAAACACAGCTTTGGAGCTAGACCGGTTTAAAAAAGCAGCCACACACTAATTGGCAGCTGGCAGATAAAAGGCCAGTAAAAACACAACGAAACTACCAACGCCGTAGATGGAAATCTCACACGGAACATTCGTCCGATTGTAAACAAACATTACAATGTAAACAACAAACTAACTAGGCGATAGCATGTTGCGTTGTTTGCTTTTCGTTGCCAGTACAAATAGATCAGTGTCGATAACGAACTCCGTAAACATTCGAAATTCAAATTTTAAGATGCGGTTGTATACAGTGAAAAAAAAAACATAAAAAGATCAGAGAGCACATACGCATCAAATATGGAAGGCCTGTTTTATTTTAAATTGGATAAATAAACTGCCAGTAACGATGCTTTCCGCTTACCAATTAGAACCTCTATGCGTTTTTGGTAGTCATAAGATGGATATGCATAATATTTGTCTGCGTGCAATGTTTCATGAACATATTTTGTTTGAACCTTCCAAACGTGATAATGGTATTATATCAATTCAAAATAATATCCTGGTTATGTTTCTAGACCTTGTCAGTATGATATTCATTATGCTATTATAGTGTATTATTGTAATTTATTTTAAGTTCAAAATTGTATGGTTTCGTTGCTGATACAAAAATACCTTAATTGAATGTCAAGGTTTTTTAAGGCATGTAGACGATCGACGATGGTACTAGAATTTCAAGATAAAATATTTAAGCAAATACATAGCATACATAATATACGTGTGTTTATCTATGCTAAATAATCTTGAACTTGACGCCGGCAGTGGGTGCAACGTCTAAACTAATATTGACACAATCACATACTCGGAGACACATCACATGCCTACGAAACGACAGTTGTCACACCAAAATTCTCCGAATAATGAAGGTACATATCATGTGAGTCCAAAAATATTGATTTAATTGCCCATTTCTTCTCTCAAACACGTCCTGTTATCAATAAGGATAATAATAGCTCAAATAAACTTGTTTCCCCGATTTTTTTACAGTTTCCCTGGAACTTAAAGTAAGAGTTTTCATACGAACAGAAAGCAGTTCGTCTTTTTGAGGAAATAAGCAGTAGAATATTAAATTAAGCATAAAATTATTACGACTTTTACAATATACTTGACCATAACGTTCAGACTTATAGCCGTTACTTTAAAATTTTTGACACTTCACAAAAAGACACAACAAATGATTAAACGCAACGTTTGAAGCATTCTTTTCTTGTAATTTTGCCTCAAAAATGGTACATTTAATCATCTAAATACATAAACAAAAAATGAAAGGTTAACTACGGTAGAGTCCAGTTTACAAAGACAATTACACAACAAAAACATTAAATGCCAAGTGGGAAATGTCGTGCACTCACCTCATGGTAAACGGACGTCATCATCTTGAAACACTTTGTTTTGTTTTGAAAATTATAGGGATCACAATCAAACACTCATTTCACTATTAAATTATTTGTTCAAAATAAAAATGGCTGCCACTATACTGAAAGTAGATTAAAAATAATTTTATCTATCTGTCAAACTTCCCGCCAAGCGCGCGGAAAAAAATAAAAAGCAAAGGCACACAGTTACGCAGCCTACGTTGTTGGCGCGTGTGACGCGTTCCGTGTTTAGGATCGGCACTGAGCGACGGGCGATAGCGTTGGCTGAATGGACGGCGCACCGCTCAGCTGCTCTGCTCAATGAACCATTCGAGTTCGGAGGTCACCGATCAACGCGACCCCATCGTTTATGTTTAAAGTTTCTCTATTACCCTATAAACCCAATACACTAGGCGATGAAGTTGTTCTGTGACATTTATTAAATGCATTCAGAGTCTGAGCTTTACATAATAAATGTTGACCTACATTTATTTCTTTGATACTTGAAAGAGGTATTTCAGTAATAATAACAAGTTTAATTTGATGTCAAAGAAATACGACGAAGAAAAAAAAGTAGTGTTTGTAAGGAGGTCTATTGATCCGTTACTATTGCCTGTGACTTGAAATGTTTTTGCCGATGACAGCCGACATCGGAGTTCGTCGACTGATCGGACTGATCATTCAGATTATTTTGTCATGGAACCGGTATTAATCGTTCAAGTTTGGAGCTAAGTCAGTATCAAATAAGAATCTAGTTGTTATTTAATTATGTAAGTTAATCGGTTATTTTTAGAGACTTAATTTTTTGCTTCGCCTCCTATTCAGGAACAGTAAACTTGACTGGAATTACTAATCTCTCTTAAATTTTCTTAAGTAACGGTTAAGGATTGCTTTTCGTTTTTTATTATTACTTGGCGTCCCTATTCTGTATTTTTCCTTTTCTCAATATGATTGTTCAATTTACTGCTTCTGTTTTTTTTACCATATTAATGGCAAACCTACTTTTGCAATCACAGATAATATTAGAGGATATTTATGTGTAAGTTTCGGTTGCCAATAGATCACATAACGGGTTTTTGATGCGAAATAAATTGGATTTTGACCAATTTGACTGACTGCGTATTGTATTAGCTACTATAAATATAACGGTTATAAGCTTCTGTAAGAAATAAGTTCATGCGTTAACGACATATTTTTAACCGACGAAAACAAAGGAGGTTCTCAATTCGACGCGTATATATTTTTTTTTTATGTATGATCACGCATATCTTTTTACTGAGTAGTCCGATTTTGATAATTCTTTTTTTATTGGAAAGGGTATACTCCAAAGTTGGTCCCATATTAATATATAATAATATATCCCATAATTTGAAAAAAGAATTCCCACCCTAAGGGTGGAAAAAAGGGGTTAATTGATTGTTCACGCACTGATCGTAATGTATTACCACGCGTAACTTTTTACAGAATAGTTCTATTTTGATAATTCTTTTTTTATTGAGTAGACTATACCTAGAAGTTGGTCCCATATAAATTTGAAAAAAGAATTCCCACCTTAAGGGTGGAAAAAAGGGGTTAATTGATTGTTCACGCACTGATCGTAATGTATTACCACGCGTAACTTTTTACAGAGTAGTTCTATTTTGATAATTCTTTTTTTATTGAGTAGGCTATACCTAGAAGTTGGTCCCATATAAATTTGAAAAATATATTCCAATCCTAAGGGTAGAAAAACAGGGATATATCGATTGTTCACTAACTGATTTTAATATATGACCACGCGTAACTTATTACAGAACAGTCTGATTTTGATAAATATTTTTTATTAGATAGGGGGTTATACCTTGAAGCTGGTCCCATATAATTTTACTCTAAGGTTGGGAAAATAGGGGTGATTTATTGTTCACTCACAGATTTGAATACTAAAATAAGGTAGTTAGCTATTTTAAAAATAATAAATAATTCAGCATGTAGCAATTAGTATTTAATAGCCACAAAAAAAGTATAAAATAAAAACTTTTTAACAAAAAAATTAAACCGCCGAAAACACTGAAAAGCAAAAAATAAGAAACTTATTTTTATTTAATCTTAATAACTAAGTTCTTAAACGAATGTGAGTTGTTCTTAAACGAACAACACTTTTTGCCCAAGATTCTACCAAAAGAATGTGTAACAATTTCGCCAAAAACAATGTAGCTCACACCAGTTCCGTTACCTATAGCTATTATAACCGTTGCAGTAACGTCGGCAAGCTTACCTCACGTGTGGTAACCATATTGCTGTGGTAACCACCATTGTTTGTCGCTAAACGTAATGTCAGCGGTGCTTGGTGATTTGTTATATTCTAAGATCGTTTAGACTGTAAAATAAGGGGGTAGGTACAGGTAAGCTTTTGGTAGCTTGTTGTTACTGTTTAGTGGAGTTAGCAAGATTTATAATATGTAAAATAATATGAGTTACCAAAATGAACACGGAAAAAAACGAAGCAAATTACATATTGGATTATGTTCTATTGGAAATTATGCATATATTATAATGAGGAAATTGTGCAAAGTGTTAAAATAAAGTTACCAAACAACATTTTGGTGACCAAGAGAAACAAAAGTAGACGAACAAATAAAACTGCCACAGTACAACCCAGCTACTCGAATTACGAACTCGTAAAAGGGAATCGATCCCGTAAACACTTACAACAAATTGAACAAACAATCGAGAACAAAGTTCAATCGATTTCTTATATCGGCAATGGACGTAGGAATCGAGTACAAAGCCGGCCGCTAGTTTATAGGCTTTATAGGCTTTAAAGCCAGTGTCCTCGGATATCCATATAAATTGTAGGAAACCAACCATCTGGATTTGATAGCGATCTTGATGGATAGATTATAAAGCCTCGCACTTTAACGTTGCGGTTAAATTGAACCAACAATAAATACTGTTTGCTTGTGAGTTACTAATTGGGCGTGTAAATTGGATTTGGTCGATAGAAGTAAAGAGAATTAAATTGGCGATGTTATTTTTAGTTTAATTATTACTTTATTCGTATATAGCTATATAAGCTTTTTCTTGAACAAAGTTAGAAAAAATTACACTCAACATCAGTACAACAATTACACCAGTAGTTAAAAAGCTCTTT
This sequence comes from Autographa gamma, assembly GCA_905146925.1. Taxonomy (NCBI): domain Eukaryota; kingdom Metazoa; phylum Arthropoda; class Insecta; order Lepidoptera; family Noctuidae; genus Autographa; species Autographa gamma. Next base: position 9,991,533 of record LR989858.1, read on the forward strand.
GTGATATAGAATAAGGATTTGATATAAATGGGAAATAATACTGAAAGCTACCATAGCAAAGAAGCTGGCAACAAATAAATAAATATAATTATTCATGATTACCGACACCAGACAGCCGTTAATTTTAAATTGACTATATAAAACAATTAATCCTTGTCAATACAAATTAAAAATATCATGAAAAATCACAACATTGCATGTTTTCCCTCCCTAACTCATTTGACATTAGCTAACAAAAGACGCGCCGACGCGCACGACTATCTTCATCTCAAAGCAATATGGCGCCGCAATGCTGATTCTAAATCACCATTTAGACCAGGTTCCTCATTCCGCTATTAAAGAGTTGCTTGAATTGAACAAATGACCTTCATTTGGATATTTTTACGAACATTTTCATTCTGCTAACTGTCATCACAATCATTAATTAGTCATTACGATCATTCTCTTCGAGAGTTCAATGAGATTTTATTGTTGGCTTATTTGAATACGAAAATAATCAACAAAAACAAGTACACTGAACGACCAGTGACATGCATTTAAAATAGTTGAATCGAGGCCCTGTAGCTTACTAAAAAACAACTCATTATCTAAAGCTATTCATTATAAAGAATAGTTCGGAAACTTGTTAGGAAATAAGGTTGTATTTCATTAGCTGTCGCTTTGAGGACCAAAATGTATTTGTCAATACTACAAGATTGGGTAACGCTATAAAAACTACGACTTATTGAATTGTCTACTTTAATGTGATAATTTCGTTTTGTCTATTTTTTATTATTTTATCTTATTTGTAAAGTAAAAGGTATACTTTTTTAGAAGAACGAAACTACATAAAATAACTTATGATATGCTTTCTTTTCTTTAGTTTTCTTAACGATTTTAGAAGCAAGAAACCTTTTTCTCTATTGTCTTATCTATATAACTATTGTCTTAGCAACAGAATACTAGTCAATTACCATTAATAAATATTTTTTTCTTACGTACCTATGTGATTATTTTTGCAGATATGTGCTAATTCTTTTCATTAATACAAAGTTGTTAAAGTCCTCTTTTACTACTTGGAGTATCCGTTAGACGAAATGGCAAGGTCTAATCGAGTCTACTTTTATAGATATAGCATTTCATTGTAATGTAATGTTTGACGAATTAGTCGTTTTGTTGAACGTAAAACTGACGGTAAATGGGCACAAACCTGTAAAATGTAAAAAGAGGAAATGAAACACCAAAACCGTCGTTGGTTTTCAAAACAGCGAATAATCCATGTCCTTATAAGTAATCTTTAGTCTATAGATACTCAGTTTCTTGTGAAGTTCGGCTTTTTGTCAAAGATTTTTACAATAAAATATTTATTGCTCAACAACACCCATTAGCACTTCTAAGGGTACTTGACGTAGTGGGAATCTCTAGAAAGTTGTCACGAAAACCGGATTAAACCAGAGTCGAATTTGCGAGAGAAACCCCGCGGGCGCGCACGTGTGCAAGTGTCCTTAATTATGGCGATATATATTATATACCTACACATATATCGTGGGATGAGCACGACCCCCTGTGGGGTTAGCAAGTATTGGGAGATGTTTAATGGTCATTTAAGAGCTGGCAATGACATCATGACTCAAGTGAGACTCTTGACCTGAAAGCCGCTGAAAGGTTGATATTTTTTCTGTATGACATTCCTGGTTTACCGTAAGTCTGCCCTTACCTACCTTTTGGTACCCTTATAAACAAATTCTTAAGGCGCTGTGTATAGTAAAAATGGGCTTTTTCAAACAGTTTTTTAGCTAACTGTATAAATGTCAGAGCAGCTAAAAAAATATATGTTAATCTTCATTATTTTTGTGAGATAACCTTTATTTCCAAAACACGATTTCATTAATTTTTCTCGATAAAAAAAATTCGTAAACATACCTCTAAAATGGATTTTCAAAAAAGTTTTCCGGTATTACTGATGAACCAATCTTGATAAATTTTTCAACAGAAACGTAATAACTAATAATGAAGATAACCTTTATTTTAGTTTTTCAATTAAGGTAGTATTTTTCAAAATATTCAGATATTTAATGAAAAATAACACATTCCTGACAAACTAGATATGGCGTTTTGTTCGCTTCTCTTTCATTCCTACGCGGACAGACAGTGTGCGCTGAGGCGCGGTGCTAGACGGACCTGTGTCACTTTTTTTCAAATTGACAGATCTAAAATACATGACAAATCGAAAATAATTTAATGAAATCTGTCAAACAATGACACATAATAGAATTTGTAAAGTAATTACTTCCTGCTTTTTGCATATCTAATCTCTTTTCCATTGATCCTCTATAGAAGCGTAATTTGAAAAGTTATTATGAAGTTACATTGGTCTAGCGGTCGCGTGCTTATATTTGCGATGCGATAGCTGACCGCAGGTTCGAACCTAGCAATAGAAATTTATTATTTTGCTTTCGTGTTTTTTTCAATGATGTATTTTTTTACTTTTTGTGTAAATAAATTAAATAAATTGTTAAATTTTAATAATAAAAAAAAACAATTAGTAATTATTGATTTCTAATAAGATACATATATTTTTCATTTTTATTCATGACAACTTTTTAATGACTAAGCTTATACATGGTGTACAATATTGAAGTAACTAGTAATACCAAAAGATGTAATTGAACGCAATAACGTTTGTAATAATTACAATAATGAAGTAAACTGCTGTTTTTTAATTAATGTGAGATATTTGTGAGGAGCCATTTATTTAATGAAAAATATTTCGGATCTGACAAATTCAGTATATGTATGGCGTCCTATGGAAAGACGACGAAAAGTGTGCGCGCAGACAGAGCAAAGTATTTTTTTTTTTTGGTAGGTATCTTTACCGTTAGCCTGAGCGCAAACTTTGACTGCTTCACCGGACTTTTGGCGACCTTAAGGCCTTCAGCCAGAGCAAAAGGAAAAAACTAAATACGTCAGCAGCGTCCACTAAGGGCACCCCTTGCGGGGTTCGGGCCTCGACTTAGTGCGTTGCTAACAATCTTAATAAAGCAAAACAACAAGGGATGGCTGGATCTAAGTTTTAATTATTTAGGGACATATTTTTATTGCTGGTTTGGAAGGCTCGGGCCAGCTTGGTCTAGGGACAGGAAGATTACTATAATTAATAATACGCGACGGGCCTCGCCGGCGAGGACGTTATATACGGCGTTTGTGTTTTTTAATGCTGCTACTAGCTAAATCGAATGCTTCTTGGAGATGCGTTCTTTTATCATCGAGGTAGGAGAGAGTAAGGCTGCCTGTCCACCGGAGCGGAGCTAGGCTGCGGAGCGGAGAAACTGAGAAATATTAACCAATAGGATTGCACAAAATCTGCGCTCCTCTATTTTGTGCAATCCTATTGGTCAATATTTCTCAGTTTCTCCGCTCCGCAGCCTAGCTCCGCTCCGGTGGACAGGCAGCCTTAGTCTGGGGCGTTTAGACTTAGATATTACGGAAGGTACGTATCGCGCGGCCGCTACGATTTGCGGGTTACGGTGGGTTTCGGAGGAGTCGAAAAATAGAATTGGCAGCTTTAAGTCACAGTGCAACTGCAAGTTACGGACGTAACCTGGAGCGCCTGGCTCTACGCATGAAACGGTTTTGGAGAGTTTGCATTCGTTTGAGTCGATAATCGGGTACGTGAGAGAATACGACGCTGCCGTAAGCCATGATAGGTCTCAAGCACGCAGTGTAGATTCTCTTCTTATAAGTAAGAGAGAGTTTACTGCGCTTGTTCAACATACAATTAAGTCGGCCGAGAGCGAAGGCGGCTCGCGCGCATGCCGCTTTAATATGAGCTATGAAGGTAAGCTTCCGATCAAGGATTACACCCAGGTATTTGGCTTGCTGCTCCCAAGGAATAGGCTTGCCGAAGAGGGTGATAGGTGGAGGGGTAGCGGGAGGCTGCCGTTCCTTGCTGAAGACCACGGCTGCGCTCTTGGTGGGGTTGACTTCGATTCTCTATTACGTGAACCACTTCCCGAGGTTCGTGACCGTGGACAGGAGAGTTCGACCTATCGCTAAGGGGCTGGTGCCTGAATAATAGATGGCTGTATCGTCGGCGTACATTTGGGGTTTGCCACCGCGAGGAATGTCGCTAACGTTAGTGTGAAGAGAAGTGGAGGGAGTACAGAGCCTTGAGGGACTGCGGCGCGGATCGGGTGAGGGTCCAACGCGATAGCGAAAGGACCGATTCAACAAAATGTTTCGGAAGATGAGCACAAGACGATCTGGCACCTCGAGTTGGTAAAGCTTGAAGATCAAGCCATTGTGCCAGACCTTGTCGAAAGCCTTTGCTATATCGACTATGCGGTGGACTTGTTGGACGCATGAGTGTTGGGTTCTAAAACCGAACTGCTCGTCTGGTATGAGACTCCTGGACTCGGCACAATCCATAAGACGGGAATAAATTATTCGCTCGTATAGCTTCCCAAGAACCTTGAGTAAGCTAATGGGGCGATAACTAGTGGGCTCAGACTTTGGTTTAGCGGGTTTGTGGATGCCGATGACTTTCGCCTCTTTGCACATCCGTAGAAAGAGATTGTTGTTCAAGAGGATTACGCCGTAGGCTCTCGGCGTGAAAGCACGTCACTTTTTTGTTTGAAATGTCATTTACAATTTCAAATTCTAACAACTGTCAAAATCCTCATTCAACTATGAGAGAGATAGCTGCCGAACTTTCTGTATCTCACGAGTCTATCAGTACCATTTTAACTAATCATTTGGGGACGCCGCATGTTACCAGTCGGCTAGTCCCAAAAGACCTGAATTTACTCCAACAACTCAATCGCATGAGAGTCGCTGAGGACATGCTAGAACGAGTCAATTCCGACCCGACCGACTGTTGACATTATGGCAGGACCCTCTCCCACGACCCTCTCCAAACTCCCATCCCCTGCCACCTTTTAAAGGGGCTCGGCATTGTTGCTTCCGCTTAGGGGGATAATGCCCTGTTAGGAATGTACTTCTCTTCTAATCGCACACCGTTGGAATTCGAGCGATTCTTGTTGCATTTAGCGCAGAAGCATGTGGTCGTCCTCGGTAATTTTAATGCAAAGTCACTGGCGTGTTGTAATCCATCGAACGAAGCACAAGGCCATGCTTTGGAGGCGTGGGTGGTTTTACCTACCTCTCCCTCCTTAATAGAGGGACGACGCATATTTGCGGGTGGCTGCACGGAGGGTCCATGGTCGATTTAACCTTCACCACCCCAGCACTTGCCGCAACCGTTGCGTAAAGGCAGGTCGAGCTCGTGGAGAACCTATCCGATCACCGATACATACGGATAGGGTTCTCCTCTCAGTTAGCACAGGGTACGCAAGGGTGCTCACCGTTCTCGAGGTTGTCCATTACCTACTTGGACCTCCAGCTAGGAAGGCGGTTCATCGACGGCTGGCTTCGTCGACGTCGCCAGAACCGGGATCTTTAGGGTTCAACCCAGTTCCACCCGCAATAGCAAGAGGCGAAGAAGCCGCTGACAGTCGCCATTTGAGAGGGAGAGGGAGAGGGAGGCGATGTTGGAGGGTCTCAACGCCAATCCCTGGGTCAGACCTTACAAAATGTTGCGCAACAATCTGCATCTCATTAGTCCTCCACCGACGGAGACCCTTCAGACTGATCTCATTGGTTCAGGCGTTTTTCCCGAGAGCCGTCAACGTTATCCTGCCCAGGTTGAATTCAACCTACGGGATGAGCTCATCGGAGGACATTTCCCTGCTGTCCCCTGAAGAGTTTGGGGACGCGGTGTCCTGTCTAAGTGCAAGAGGACGGCCCCCAAATGCTTGCCCAATATAGGGCTCTCTTTATAGGAGAGTAAACTTGTCTCTCCTGCCCAGGCCCCAACGGCGCATTGGGAAGGCAAATTTTACGAAATGGAAGACACGGCATAGCACACATTCGAGGTGTGCACTGCCTTTGAAGCTAAGCGCCGTGTCCTACGTGGAGTTCTTGAACCGGACCTTTCGCTCGTGGGTGCGGTCAACGCCATGCTCGCAGACGAATCGTCTGCCTTAGTGTCTTATTTCTGGAAGCTTGTAATTTCTCAGAAAGAGACCTTGGAGCGCGAGCGGGAGGCTGACCCTTTCGTTCCATTGCTCCGCCGATGGCCGATGGTGGGCAGGGCGTGGACAAGAATCTCTGTAGCCAGACCTTAAGGGATTACGTAGAGGGCGGGGACGGGGGTCCCTCAGCCTTCATTGCACGTATCTACTTGGGCGGGGGTGGTGTAGTGGCATGTACTGCCCCCGTTGTCCTCTCTCCTACATATCCAGCACTAAGGCAAATGATGGCACCAGGTATTTTGCCAGATTAGACGGAGCATTTTTCAGGGCTCTCTCTCGGACTCTTGCATCCTCACCCCCTTGGACATGCAAGGCTGGCTCATAAATAAATTTCACGTGAATAATAAAAAAAAACCAAAGAGGTTGATCAATTTACCCTTTCGTACACAAAAAAAAAACCTATAAATATACAAGTTTTACAGGTGAGTGTTTGGACTATCTGCAATGTGAGGACTTCATACCACAAAAGTTATTCACAAAAAAATAATAAGTTTCGTTATTATTCGAAACACGCTGTATCTAAAGACTGAACCATCAAGCATAGTGTACGTTTTTTTTTAATATTTTACTCTTGATACTGAAGAAAAATATAGATTGTCATAAAACATTTTTTTTTTTTTTTTTCAAAAAATCAGAATAGGTATTTGAAAAAATATTCTAAAAATAAATCAACAACATTAAATGCTTGTTTTAAAAGTAAAAACACTATGCAGTAGGTGCATAACACTTTAAAAATAATAATCCAAAAATTTATGATTTTATCGGGATTCGAACCTACTGTTCGCCGCGAGAGCGCAGCTCAAAAGTGAACATAGTCAAGCAGGGCTAAACTTACATCTATACAATTAGCGAAATAAAGCTTCAATATTATAACACCGTAACGCATCGGACGAATTCGGAAAAAACGAGTAGCAGGGTCGGGGCTACTCCGTCCCGCACCTGCCCGCTTCACCCCTTCAATAACATCAATGCTGGCTATACACAGCGCCTTAAGATGTAAATAAATACAAATTACTTCCGCTGCGACGATATGTTTATGTATGTTCTTACATCTGGTCTTCCTCAAATCTGTAGACATCACATTCATTTCATCTTGCATTAGTCTATGGTTATCAAGGAGGGGTCAATTACGCACACTAGTTACGCTTACATAATAGAATCAAACATTTTTACCAATGAGTCTAACATTCAATGTAATTAGATAAGGTAAAAGTTCGATGGTAAATATTCATTTGTATAACCTTTGTGTCTTATGTAATGTCTCTAATAAGTAGTGGAGTACAAGAGCGGCTATTGTACGGGCTACGAAGATAATAATGAGAACATTCTCTAGGAGTAATTTCAAATAGCACGATCACGGCTTATCGCCAGTACTGCATCAAGTAATAAGGGATTGTTATGTACTACTATTTTGTAAATATTACAATGTTGTACGACAACAGAAAATGTAGAAGGTTTTTTGAGATGCTATAAGCGATTGAGTAGTTCTCATTATGAGTAACTAGCTTTTTCACGTGGCTCCGCCCGCTTGGATGTCTGTTTGTAGTTACCAAAGCATGAAACTGTACTGTAACTACTTACAAACGTTTTGCCAAATTTTGCAAAACTTGATTATAAATGCACTAAACCATTACTAACAAAGGTAATTGTTCTCAATAACCCCGAATCCGCAATAAATACCCACACTAGGCCATTCTCGGCATGTCAAAGTGTGTCGCCTTACAATCGCCCAATTCAGCCAAGTGTCCCAGCTGATCTACACACACCGTGTAACTGTGTCGTTAAATTGTTAAAAATTCGTGACTCCGCCGCACGATGTGAACGGAACCTGTCAAATGACACGTATTGTTCATGCACCCTTACAATTGGCGCCACTGACAAGCGATTGTCACTCTTATCGATCGAACAATCGAAAGGAAACTAAGCCCATATTTGTGTGCGTGCGACTTGCTTCGTGCCGAGGTTTCAGCTTATATGGTAAGCTCGAACTGTAGCTACATGTGTTGGTACTAATTCGCAGTTCGTTGGCGGTATACTTTGTTGAAGCAAACGCTCTATGTTTTAAGACTTCAGTACCATAAAACTTGAATACTAAACCTGCAGATACTTAAAAGGGAGTTAGCTTTTAAAGTTTCGCAGTTAGAGGTAATATAAATAAGGACTAATCTTACCACCCAGTTACCCGTTAGAAGGTATTCGAATAAACTAAAACCAAATCAAACTGATTGCACGCAGGCATTTGTTTCTTAGATAATGACTTATAAACAAATGGATCGAGATATCGGCTAGCTAGCTTCGCAACACACCCTCCTTTTACAAGATGCAATCTTTCAAACAAATTGCATTTGTGCATGCCATCATCAATTATTTTTATCATTTCATTCGGGATTAATTGTGGTCATTGGATATTCTTATCGATAAATTTTTCTTCTACAATCATGATAACGCGAATACGATGGGATAACTAAAAAGTAAAAAAATCACCATGACTCTTACTAAGCTTCCATAGGCAGGCTCTGGCATAATAAATTATTTCTTTTGCTTCATTTATAGTTATAAAATGCGACTCACAATTGTCTGGCTATGAGCAAAAAGTATTCATAAATCCTATTTGCTACATCTTCAAATTCGTTACGTACTTTTTATGTAATAAAATTCTATTTTCAATATAAAAAGTGCAAAACCGTGAAATATAATTTGGCGGATCTAATACCTATCGCTATTGTAAGAAAGAGAAGACTTATCAAATTTGTTCCTTTTTCAAAGTGGTCATAAACTTTTTTTTACTTTTAGATACTTTTTGTAAAAGAAAATTGCCAGAACCCAGAGGCGTGAATTTATTTACTCATTTTATGCCATATAGTCTGTGTGAAAAGAATGTATATTTTAAAATTAATTAATATTAAAGGGCTAGAAACAAGGGTCATATAAATAAAAATAAAATTATTTTAAGATTTCCAGGTTTCTATGTTTAAAGTCTGAATGTGTTTATCTACTTTTTATTATTAAATAAGTTTTTAAAAGCCGATTCAATTCAAACAACCGATACAGTTATTAAAAAAGACAGACGAATAAAATTAATTTTAATTAATCTAATTCGATCTTTATTTATTGTTATGAAACGTTTGTTTAATATCTAATTTAATATAATTCCCAGTGGGTGGCCACATATAAATAATTTAATGCTATTTAAATTTAAATCAGATTGTTATATTTTCTGCTTTACTATACTTTTCCATAAAACATGACATTAGCATCAGGCTAACAGGCTTTTATTTTAAGAAGGTAATTTAGAGCAAATAATTAATTATTCAGACTAGATCATTAGTTTTAATAGGTCTCAACATTTTTTTTCTTAATGTTGGTACAAAACACACAAACACCTAAAAACTAAAAGCTCTTTTATTTCAACGTGTTAAGGTGTGTTTTCGTAGCTTTCATTTGGATGTTTTAAACTCTGCAGATATTAGTTTTTTTGTTTCGATTATTATCAATATTATCAACATCTCATAAACGGTCAAATGTATTGCAATTTTACGCCACGCATGGCGCCAGTTAATAATAAGCTCAGTTTACTATGATTATAGTTTCTCCAATAAATTATACCTATTGTTAAAGTTATCATTACAGACAATCTTACTTACTCTTAAAAATAAAAATAAATGTGAAGGCATACAATATTAGCTAACTATTGACTTAAGCTCCTTTCGAAAACCAATCAATTAATTCGTGCCACTGAGTCACTGACATGTCAACTCTAGATTAATAGACACATTCATATAAACTCCAATCACACGAACCGAACCATATAAATATTAAAAAAGTATACCACATAAAAAACGGGGTTACCATCGTTAATATTTAAAGCGCTAGCAATTTTCACGCACCGCGATTTAGTTAACCGAAATCCGATTTCACCAATCAATTGATTTTATTGTATCGAATTAAAACTGTAATTAACTGAAACTGCAGCGTCTTTTAATTTGTATTTTAAAAAGTGTTTTTGTAATTAGTATTACGGAATTTTGTTATATAAGGATTTCTCATTAATTGGATAACTTATAAAACAATTGGCTTCTTTACTGTTTACTTTACTAAGTATGCGGGTCAGCTGTGGCAAGTGTACACAATATTAACATAGAAGTAGCTTACGTGTAATTTTAATTATAATTTTAGGCATACAATTCTAAATTACCCGTGACTATGATGAACTATGGTATAAATTAAAGTATCAAAACAATGGAAATAAAAATTAAGTCGGAGTGAATTACTAATACGCATAAATAATTTAAATAAAAAGCGAAAAATTAAGTACAAAATCTTAGAATTTATCACCTTGTTTTCTTTGAGTTTTCATGTTTCACAACATATCATGACATTGATATACAACAATAATAAACAAACTATGCTAGTTGAGCAATTTACACACATGACAACCTAAAAATACTGACATGCAATACAATAGCCAATTTGAAATGCATTCAATAACCTCATTAAGATTGACAGTCATCAAAACATGACAAAACTATGAACCAAACTGAATATCGTTAATTTAACATGAACTAGTTATACATAAGGCCAGTCACGTAAAATATTCAAAATTATTCCTATTCCAAAATATTACACACACAAAGCACACACATTTATTCATACATTATTTTAGACTGGATTCAAAACAAAATTACTTATATAGACAGAAGTTTTTAAATAGAGACAATCGACTTTTGAATTTATCAAATTGTATTAACTTTAAATTGATAACGCCTTTTGGCTGAATTGACAATTATTAATCTCAGTGTTGGCAGTTATAAAAAACTCTACAATAATAAATGCAAGAGCTAAAACTATTTTCGAGGGACTCCTCACAGTATTATATTAGCAAGATCAACAGATGAGCTGAGATGATTTAATGCTAGAATACCATGAAAATGTTATTACAAGCACGTCAAGCTCAACCATAGTAAATAGCCCTTACAATCCGCTCCCATGACCTCGCTTGTTGATTAGAGCAAAAGGTCTTATTTATGGGAAACTATTATCTATGGCGCCGATCGGGCAGTTTTAGGATTTTATGACAAACAATTTCCGAGATAATAACACGTCTGTTGAGGGTCAAAGCATGATTTGTTGACTGCAGAATTATTGAAAATGCCTTAATTTACAACTATTGTAATACGATCGGATAAGTCTTGACAGAGTGAATTATGCTGGTCTTAAACTTTTGAATGGTGATGTTTTTGACACGACGATGTTTGATGTTTGTTTACATCAGTCGACGGCGACTGCCGTCATAGCAAATTGAAAGCAATTGTATAATGTTAATGCAAAATAATATAATAGATCTTGTCTCTTCTCTCTGTTTAATAACTTGGCGGAAGCTTTGCTTAACTACTTCTACAAGTTATAGCAGATAAAAATGCGGTTACATTGCAACAAATTAATTGGTCGTTAATTAACTCCTTTTTACGATAGATACCGAATTAATAAATAATTTACTGTTTGTACATAGATTGCATTAGTTGCATTTCATTCAAAAATACTGGAAATGACTAACTAATCTGTTAAAAGATTGTGGGTCAAAGTTTTTGACAATAATTTGAGAACCTTTAGATTTGAAATATGCGTTTTTGCAACCTCACATTAACTTGCTAATGGATTTTTAGTGTATCAATATTTGTAAAGGATACAGTGTCATTCATCACTGTCGTAGTTGCCTCATTAATTACGTTTTTTTTTCGTATGCACTTCTATCGTTATCTTAAGTCAGGTGTAATTACGGATACTAACAACATAATTACGGTGGTTGCAACTACCATATAATTAGAAAATAACCGCTGGGGATGGTAGATTGATGGTGTGAAGTTTAAAGTTATGGGGGTTTCTGTTCTTGCAATATTTGTTGTTTTGATATGCCAAAATACTATATTATTTTCTCTTTAGAAATTCGTCACTGTAGTTCGTTGATCTTTTTATATTTTTATAAGTAGTAGTAAATAAAATATATAAGTTCATAACTCTTAAGTATGAGTCTTGCTACAGAGACTGCTCGTGGTTAGTTGGAGTTCTGAAAGAAAGCCAACAGCAACTGAAAAAGCGGACACACATGTATCGAAATAAAAAAACAATGGGCTTATTTCAAAGCACATTTTGATGAAGCTACTGTGTGTTAATCCTTCCCAGTACAGTGGATAGCAGAGACTAACAACGCATAAGGATTATCAACCTTATTCCTTTGGCAATAAAGGCTTTGAAAGTGTGTTCTGGTGTGCGGTTTACAAAATAACGGTAGTGCAAGTGTGCCGACCAATACTGCACTCAGTTGTCTCTTACTTTATTGATATTACTGTTTTCCCGTTACACCCCATTTAGTAATTGAAGTTTGTTTAGGATAACTTCATTTCGTACTCAAACCGTAGCGTCATTATTTACATAATTCATGAAAGTTACTCAGTCTGTGTGGTACTTTAAAGTTAAATTTATTGCCGGGTTAAAGACATACACTCAGAAAATTCAATTCCAAGAGGATTGCAGTTTATATAGCTTTTAGATAGATTAGGTTTTGACTAATAAGGAAAAAGCTATACACTAAGAATACAGTTATAAACAATAAATAAATAATAAAACATTTCTATCTCTAATGAACTAGCACGAAATTACTATCAGATAAATCTAAAATGATTGAGAATGTACTAACTATACATTTCACGAACAATACCAGAGCAATTTAAAGCAGACTTCAATCGCACAAAACATAAAGAAAAAAAACTCCGTCGTTTTATAAATACTTTTTCACAGACTAACAATGTATGGGAAGTACAGATAACATCATAATAAATAAGTAACGGATAGAAGAGTTAAATATAGGCTGAATGGACTTGGTACCGCGGCCTATTATTTCGAACCTATTCAAGGCTTTTTTAAAAAGAAAAATAATTGCTTTACTGTACTGTTTAGATGATGCAGTTGCTATGTGATAAAACTGATGTGGGTTTGCGCGTACGGGAAGAAATTCTCTTGCAAAATAAAAAAATAATTAGAAACATAAAATTAATGACTTATCGTTCTTTTATGCTGCTGATGAAATAATGTTTCTCGTAGTAGTAGCTAGTTGTAGTATGTAAATAATGAACTGCCGGTGCATTTTTTGTTTTATTTTTAACTGTCAGGACAAGTAGCGAAAAACTTAGATTTTTTTAATATTTGTTGAGATATCAACGATCGTTGTTGGGTTAGCTAGTGTTAAATAGAAAACATTACCAATTTAGAAGATTTTACATCGGCTATAATAAATTAACTTCTTTACACAACTCAGTCTAGAACATTTCCCTCGTATTTCAGGTACGTTAGCCGATATATCTAGTCTAAGTCCAGGCTTAAGCATCACGTTTTCTCTCACAAAACTAGACAAAGACTAAACTGACCCAGAATTAATGTATGGCACGCATTACGGAAACGTTTGCGTCCTCTTAAGGATATAAATGATACTATCAATGGTCTAAGATTTAAGGCGGACTTCACGAGAGTGTGAACGCGATCAGTTGAAATCTCGGTTTGCACGTTTCACTACAGTCAATGCTCAAATTCACATTAAACTAACATGCCTTGAACGCAGTTTAGGTGAAAGCTGTGTAAAATTTCGGTTGTATATCCAACAGCATGTGTTTACAACAAATTGAAATATTCCGAATTTGGGTTTCGACACTTGAAAATTTTGAACTTGAACACGCAATACTGTTTTTCTTTGAACAGAGTTTTATTTTTGGTGGTGAAATCGTCCCTAACAGTTTAATGTCCTTAGTCCCCGTTAGTTGTAGTGCCAATAAAGAAGAGACGGTCTACGTCTAAAAGTTAATGTATGAGCGTGTTTATAAATAAATCTGTGCCATTCTTACAAGCGGATTGTTTAGCTGAAAATTAGATCGGAGTTAAGATAGCGATATATTTTCTTACTCTTCGGTTACAGCTGAATTATAGGGTGATTTGTGTGCAAATTTAGCTATATATGGCTATACAATTACAAAATAATGACTTAGCGTAGTGGCACCAGTAATCGACATGCACCAGTAATCGACACTTTATTTTTTTATTTAATAAAATAAAGAGTAGGATACCGATTTATTTATTTGACGACACTGTAACATAGAAAGCACACTTATTACTGGCTCCCATTGACATTTGAGCGATATTTACAGTTTTATTTGAAAGTAGCGGTGTGACAACTGATTGTGGCTCGAGTACCGGCGAGAAAAACAACATTTCTTACTGAAATCGTTAACGAAGGGAGTACATTTCTTTGTTAATTATGCTAATGTTGTGTAAGTTATTTGAATTTTATGAGTTTTATGGGTTTTTATAAGAACTAAAGGGTGGAATTTTGTTAAAACACAAGTTCAAGATTATTTTAATATTAGTAAAATGTTGGTGTCGATCATTGGTGTTCACAAATTGACTTTCTCCAGTTATCGACACGTGTCGATAGTAATTATAAGAAACATTTTTCATTTGATAAGTGAATATATAGCTCTTCTAACTTTGCTTCTCGGTAGATATTTGAAGTAAACTAATCAAAGTTGATCTACCAGAAATCGACAAGTGACGATTATTGGGAAATAATATGTGTCAATGATTGGTTTTAGAGATGGCTCTGAGAAGACATTATACTCCCGACCAGTTAGGTTCAGTGGGTCGTCTTAGGGGCGGAGGGTAGGAGTTGGAGCATACGCTTGGGCACTATGAGCACCAAAGAAAACAAAAAAAAAATAGTAAAAAAAATTGGGAGTCCTTTTTTAGTTTTTTTTTTTTTTTATTGAATTCGAGCATTTTTATTGCAGCATCTGATTAAGCTTATCTATAAAAACCATTTATGATCTTAGAAGTATGGCCCTTCGACGCACAGTTTCCGACTTATGGGCCGTTTACATTAAAAGGCCGTTCAAGTAAAAGGCTCATAACTCGAAAACGGTACGTCGTGGGGCTATGTTTTTTAGAACTTAAATAGTTGCTACAGACAAGGTCAACCTAATACAAGAAAAAAATCGGAAAGATTCCGAAAAAAAAAAAGAAATGATGTCCTATACAGGACTTATAAAAATTATAGTTTTTTTAACCATACGGTTAGGTAATAATTTTGCACGATTTGCTTTCATTATCAGTATTAAAGTACTATCATACCTGTGGTAGAAATACAATATAAATTTATTGCGCTATCGTACACAAACATTACATCCGTCTTACGAATTTTCGATCAGGTCACGTGTCCTGACGCGGGTTTATCATTTTTACTCATTACAAAAATAAACTGTACAGCACCGCTAAAGAAGTTTTCCTCATACGAATTTTCGATCAGGTCACGTGTCCAGGGGCCCGATGTTTCTATTTTAAGTCAGTGAGTGGCAGGTATTTTCGTATCCAGATAAGTTTAGTTTAATGAAAAATTTAGGTGCACCTACTTGCCAATGTTGACTTTGTAGGATTGCCAGTGGCTATAACAAGTGTAAAGTGCACTGGAAAGTTTATTAACCTGACGCGAGTTTAATTTTTTTTACCCATTACGAAAAGCCGCTAAAGAAGTGTTCAATTCAAAAATTAAAAATTATCAACACAGACAAAATCAGAACCAAAATCAAATTAAAAAATCATTTATTTAAGTTAGGCTACAAAGTAGCACTTGTCAAACGTCAAAATTTTAATACAAAAAAGACAGCACCCCAGGGGTCGGTTCATATCCGGCGGAAAAGGCAGCGCGCAACATCGGCCGCGCAACGCCAGAACGAACAAGCACACAAGTTTACATCCAACCTCCCACACCTGACGCATCGTCGGGTCAGTGTGAAAGGCCGAATCCTCCATCATGCGCCCGCCCGCCCCAGCGCCACGCGACTGACAGCATGCCACCACCGTCAGATATGAAACGACCCCAAATCGCCCACCCTTCACCAAGTGCTAGTCAACTTGTCAATATCTTCTGTCTTGTACGAGTATTTACATCATTAATACCCATTAGTAAGAGAAATATGGTTATTGTAACAAAATATGCATACTTATTAAACAGGTAATTTTATTTTAAAGACCGACAAATGTGGTCAAATGGTGTGATTATTTGGAAAATACTCATTATAGATAATAGTCGATAACTGGGGTGTCGATAACTGGTAAGTGTCGATAACTGGGGTGTCGATGACTGGGGTGTCGATAACTGGGGTGTCGATTACTGGTAACAGTCAAATGACTAGGTGTCGGTTACTGGAGATTCTTACACTTTTTCATTTTTTTGTGTTTTTTTCTTGTCTGTTTATAGCAAATAAAAATAATACATTCTATTCTTATCTCAAGAATATACCTTACCATACTCAAATATTACTTTTGGTTTAAAAGTGACTAATATACCTTTAATTTAATAAAGAAACCCACTATGATCGATTAAGATCCTTAAAGTGTCGATCATTGGTGCCACTACGCTATTTCATTTTATGCCAAACAGAAACTTTTTTTCTTGTTTTCATTTTTCCTGTTAATCTGAGAAGAAATGGCGTAATAGTAGTCTCGTGTTCGTTCATCTCAAAGTTTTAAGTTTTTATAATAGCCTTGTTTGAATCAAATTACATTGAGACTTTTCTTTAGAATCATCTGATTTTCTAGTAAACAAGTAAGTATACAAGGTTTTTGCCTCAATTGCGCGGAAAACAAAAAACACCTAGGTAATCATAAGGTACAGCAATGTTAAGACAACCTTTTTACAATAAAAAGTAAAGCTATAAGCTAACGGGGTAGCCTAGAATATACCGGACCAACATAGTTATCATCGAGATCCATACATCAAGATATTACAATCTTAATTACCTAATGCGTTCTCCATAACACAGATAATTGCTACATCAACTAATTTACTCAACAATTCTTGATATAATCTTCCATAATTGTAAGACTGCAAACAAGCAGCTCATTATCTACAATGCTCTCTTTTTATGTATTAAGATACACATAGACAGACACACGTTATACACATAGTCTTTGATAATGAGCTATTAATCAGTGCAGCATAGTTCGTTTACACGCTTTTTATTAATTAATGGTATGTTAATTATTTGCATAGCATAATGCAGTGCTATTGGAGTCTTGTCACACTCGGAGTGTGTCGGAAGGCGGAAGACAGCTTCGTTCAAGATCGCTTCCTTGACTTACGAAGATGGGTAAATACTGGATGAGGCATGAAAACTGAGAGCAATTATTGTCCTAAAAATATTCATTTATTACATCTGTTTAATTACGTTATTAATACTAGACGCGTGGCTTTAACATGGCCTAATATAAAAATGTAGGTTACACAAAATTTCATTGTTAAAACATATTATATTAATTTAACTAACCGAATCACTGGCATTTACAATCGAATTGTGTTCCAGACCTAAAAATGCAAATAACTAGAAGGATGTATTCCAAATATTTATGTAGTCCTATCTTACATTCCATTGTTGTTATTTATTTATATTGTATGACAATAAAAAAAGTTATGAGTGTTATTGAATTTGAATAAGAAAAATACCTTTAACATAGCACATCTAGTAACTATATGTCCTCGGTCCCTCGTCTAGACAATGCACATTGTTAGATAGTTTTTTCTACATTTGTGCAAGTTACTCGAGACATCGTAGTTTACACATTTCATGCTGAAAGGTCGTGGGACTTGTAACATAGATACATCTACGGTAAACAGACAACACAATACGAAGGAAATAGCGGTAATGCGAGATAAACACGGTTTATGTAAGTATGAGGTAATTTTATTTGTTATTATCGTACGTACGTAATAAGCCATTTTACAGAATTTGATGAATAATCTTGCTAAGCTGTATCTAATAAGGGTACAAAGCTATAAATAAACTTTCAAGGATTTCCTTCCCAAAATTATAAGATTTCATAAATTAAAATCGAATACAAATTTAAAATTGTTATCCGATCAAAATTGTCGGGAAAAAAAGTTGTAATCATAAACTGTGCGATGCTCTACATGGGATGTAAATATGAGTTCTCCATATGACATGATGTGATCTAAAATCATGTGTTTTATCAATCTCAAAATGAACACCTCTAACAAGTTAATTTATCATAGAGCCCTACGCAAATCGTTTAGTCGATGCTCACCTCCCTTTATAGCAATGCACCGAGTCCCAAGCGACATGCGTCATATGCGTCAGAACCTTTGTCAGCCCGTCATCAATATTTATGATTGATGTAATCACGGCATATTTGTTCCATGTTGACATAATTCAAGTAACTTTAGAGCTCTGTTTATATAGCATGTGTGTTTGGGGTTTTAAGTTAAGCTATAATAATATGTTATGTATGGTAATTGGTATTGTATGATATATTATAAGAGATTAGTTAACAAGATTTCACGCAATGTAGACCAGGTCTGCAATAGGTTTTATTATATAAAAATGTTAGTAGTTGTTTTGCATTTGCGGGGTACAAATATAGACTAAATCTAACTTAATATGTTAAATTTGTGTGAACATGTGTAGTAAAGAAGAATTATCTAAATACAGTGGCCCAGCCCAAATTGAAATTTATTGGTTGCTTTAAAACTTGTTAACTTTTTCATCCGTGGCAAAAAAAAAACCCTTTATAATAAGATCACGTCGCATCGTACCATTCATAGGTAGGTACCATATAAGGCTAAGACATCATTATATTATCCAGGATATTCTGTATAACGCCTACCACAAAACGTGATAACAGATGCCATACAAACTCCGTACAACAAAAGCCTACATCAACAATAATAAAGAAACCTTCAAAGCGTAAATCTCGGACGCTTTCAATTAAACCAATTTAATTCAATTAAATTGAATTATACAATTAAGGGAAGCGTCCGGTGACAGCTAATTAAAGTAAAAAATCTTGGACAAACGAAAGCTAATAGAGTTGACAACCTTGATGCGTAGGGATGCCTCTACGATACTTCTAGCATCATTAGTGATGCGTTTGTATGTCATTATGTTGTTAATTTATGCTACTTATCGATGAACAAATACGTGTGAAAAGAGCTGGTTTGTATTCGCTTAGATACATATTTTTTAAATTTTATGGGTATCTTTTCTAGAGGTAGGAGTGAAGTTACTGAACAAAGCCTTAAGTTTCAGCTAAATTCTAATAGACTATCTTTAACACTACCTACCATGTTTCTCTTGTATATAACTTCAATATTTCCTTGAATTACAGTAGTGAATAGTGTTAACAACATTTTTTCTCACTAAGTCATTGCCAAGCTGATTGTGTTTGTATCTGCTTTAGTTTATAACACGCTTTTCCGCAGCCTTTAATTTTCCCTTATATTTCAATACAGAGACAAAAACAGTAGAGAACCTTTCAACACTAGTTAGTCTATCAATAGTCACGTGTCTCTAAAGTATTATTTAAAGGTTAACTGGCATCAAACATGCGCCTCAAAGGCTTCTGTGCAACATTGACCGAGACACGACTTAGCAGTGCGTGGTTACTGGCTGCAAAGCCAAGGTTCTCGTATCATATGTCATAAAACAATGTACGCTGAACACTTACAAAGGTAAATCAACTAAAAAGGTTTCGCTCTTTTTTTGGTAGAGATCTTTGCAGTAAGTCTGAGCGCAGGCTTTGACTGCTTCATCAGACTTTTGGCGGGGACCTTTAGGCCTCTAGCCAGAGCAATAGCAAAACCTGACTACGTCAACAACGTTCCCTAAAGGCACCCCTTTCGGGTTCGGACCTTAAAGTTTCATTTATTTACTTGACATTGTGTTGATTAATTAACAAAAGTCACGATACTGTCCTATTTGCAGCGATGCATTAGTTTACAAAAAGCTATTATTCCCTTGACAGTCAAAAATGGTTAACTAATCGCTATAGTGTGTCATTGGCTTGACCTCGAGAATTTTTAATACCAGTATCAAAATTAAAGATTTTCTAGTATCTACAGCCCACGCCACGCCACTACCTAGGTTTATGCCAAATTTAATTTTCAAAGGGTTTTCATTACGACTATAATCTACTCAGCCATTGTCTAAAAACTAGGATTTCTATTTAAATGACAGTGAAAAGTGGAAAGGCCTTTGCCCAGCATCATATTCCGCTATTGTTCCATTATTCAACAATAGGTATTAAGAATGAATAAAATTCAATAGATACACACTGGCTGGTTCAACCCTAGATCCTCGTTTCTTCGAATGCATTGTAAACAAGGCAAGGCGGTGTGAAAGCTCTGCACACAAAAAACTGTAGTTGTATCTACCGAGAGAATGTGTCGTTTCACTTGTGCTTGTCAGCTAAAGCTGCGCATTCACGAGACGAGTTGTCAAACCTAACTTACTTGTAAGCGTATGAAATTATAGCAAGAAAGAAGTAGACTTCTTATAACAGTATCTTGTGATACCCATCGGTGACAATATCAATAACGAAATTTAACTGGCTTGTGGACGGATATGTGGTCATGTTATTTTTCATACAGGTCACAAATTATGAGACATGAAAAAACCTACCTTACGTCCCCACACATGTAGATTGTAGGTATTGTCTTACATAATAGTAACGTAGATTCGACAAACGAGATTGAAAAAAATCACACCTAATTAAAACTAATGAATACTAGCTCAATGAATGCGCAGCCTTAAGAATATTCATTGCCGTTTCCACGAAAGAAATTATCGCCATTAATTTGTAGGCTGATTTGAGAAGCGGAGATAAGACGGCTGGCGTTATCTACGTGAGAGTTAGCTAATGGAAATGAATTGCTTAGCTATTGCCGCCAAGCTGCTTGTACGAGTAATTGCAGTTTCAGATTGATTGTTTATTGCTTCAGATTAAGTGGACGCAAGTAAAAGTGTGCGATTGCTTTTAGAATGGTTGAATGGGGAAAATCTTTAATTCAACTTTTCCTCTCTTATCGATCAGATTAAACGTTTAGTTAGGTAATTTAGTTTAGTGCATAAATTCTGGTTGTAACTATTACTAGCTACTATTCTAGACAAGTTATATACCAAACACGACACTGCTACCGACACTAATACACCAAACACATTTAGGAATCAAATTGTAATTTTTACATCATCATTTTCATTCAAGTTTTATGAGTGACTTCATTTTTATGGGTTTTTAAACAAAACAGCAGTCTAAAATCTACTGCTCTGGTAAAATGTATGGTTAATTAAGTGGATATAAAATCACGTAAAATAGGAAATATTTTGCTTATACATACCGCATTGTTTTTACCAACAGGCTGTGCAATAAAAAATAATGTTAGTCAAAAAAAAATTTATAGACAGTAGTTAAAAATACATCTGTTAAAAGATCTTAACATTTTCATTGGTTTTCAATTTCTACGAAACCCATAATTTTAAATAGATTTCATTTCAAACAGGAGAAATAAACAAATCAATTGTATATGGATTACACCTGACGATTCGGCATCTCCATGATGCCGAATCGTTAGCATTTCTAATTTGATGTCCGGAGAATGTTATGGTCATATACAGGGTGCTTAGAATCGATATTGGACGTTAAGGTGTTGTTAGGTATCGATAATTGACAACAATAAAATAAAAATAAAAAAGAGAAAAATATAAACAATTTTTTTTTTCCAAATGGCGTGAGATGTTTTGCCAAAAATCCTTATTTCAAAGTTCATTATTATTGATACTGTCATGAATATTCCAAATTTATTATATTTTATTTGGGCATGTGATTGTGGAACCTATATCACCCTTTCGGGTTGGATCGGGTTTTCTTAGCACCATGTATATTGCAAGACGTATAAGGTAAATACGCCTACATTACGGATATTTTCGCTCTATGCTAATCTCTAGAAATTGATTTGTTGCTAACAGTATTGATACATTTGCATATCAATGACTTCGTTAATCAATTGGATTTGATAAATTTAGTTTTCGATGACAAATATGCATAATTATAGGAATATTTAGGATTGGCCATCATGTTTTGTTATCATCTTTTGGAAACCAGCATAGGTACATATTTTTATGATACTGCTATAAAATGCTGTAGTTTATATGAACCACATTTCGAGAGTATTTGTCTACGAAGTCTGAACCGAATGTGAATGAAAAAGTATTGATTCCTTTTTCTCTAAAGCCTTATCATCATGTAGATCATGAAGGAAGATCCATTACACCGACCGGTTAAAAAGATTATCTTTTTCATAGCCAAGTTGTCAAAAAGTAAGACCGATCACGACAGTCAACGATAATATCGACGATATTCTTGATCCGATAAATACTCGATAGTAAAAATCAAGTGATCAGAATAAAAGTAGAAAAAAAAGTTAACGGCGAGATATAATTCCGATTATGATCCAAAATAAATCGATATCGCTTTAGCTTTAAAGCTTGCATACTTTCCTTGCACTTGACCGTCCAACAATTATACCATAAACTTTCGCTGGGCCCGTGGTATGCATCTGACCTTCATCGTCCCACTGCGCCATAGCCCGCGGCTGCGACTTTCACGACAAATCCGACAATCGATACACCGACAAATCGATCTGTACGATACCAGCCTAGCGACTAGTCTCAAGGTGGTATTGTTCCACGAATTTATTCGATTACTTGTGTATATTCGATTTCACACTTGTAACTGTAACAAATTCGCATTATATCGATTGATTTGTCCAAACAAATCGATTCTGTTTGTTGAAACTTCCGTGTGAGAGTTAACCTATTTCTTCATGTACGTTACTTCTGTGTTAAATAATAACAGATAATAGATGTTAGATAGTCTATTACGAGTTCAGTTCAATATCCGTCTTGATACATGTCTTAATTACGTTTATAATGTCAGTAAATACGCAAAACATGCTAAAAAAGAAAGCAGGAAGTTCTGTCAAGTTATAAAAACTATTATGTTTATTAATCAGACGATGAATTGCAAAATGTAGATGCTGTGATGCAACATACTGGCGCCGGCGCAGTTAATGCAGATGCAGTGTTTGTGTTGCTCTCTTGAAGACAATATGGTTGCTACAATGTACAATATGCATCCAAAGTAGTTAATAAGTCCATGATAAATTGAAACATTCAAAGTGCATTTGGAAAAATATGTTATACATCACCGGTAGATTTCTTAATTTTACGACATAATGGGCTTAGTTAACAGGCTCACAAAGTGTTTTGTAATAACCACTTTACTTTTATGTAATGAACAGATACCATAACATACCTTGACTTAAAACCCCATAACGCAACGGAAATAATGTATCGTTTGAGACGTTATAGAACTTTACAGGGCCTAAAGGTTTCTTTTTTTAAATATTTTAAAATATTGTCTTCCTTTTTCAAATTCCACCTTGGATCTTCTATTTGAAAATACTGAAACCGGAAATCTGGAAACATATATATATATTTTTCTAATTCTGATACGTAATACTCTTACTTTCTTCTTTCTTTATCAAATGGCATCTATAACACACCAGCCAGCCTTACATAACATTTCGCAGATGACATTCTCGATACCTGCACATGTCAGGTGCGTCAGTGAGATAACTCGAACACTTTCATTGGCACAATGGGCGCGACCCAAGCTTTCACTGCTTTATTAATGGCCCCCATGACCCACCAATGGATACCTTGACCATCTTTTTTTGAAATAAAATTTACATTTTAGGTTTATGGTAAAATGGTGCGTTTTTGGGTGTGGATAACAATATATTAAATAGAACTTTAGGAAAAACAGGTTGTTCTTGATATATGGAATAGATGAATGGAAAACAAAAAAGTGTATACCTAATCCACTAGGAAAAAAGAATATACTTCACATATTAGTGTTTTAATCGATGTTTTATGTGTAAAAGATAAGGTTGCTTGTTCAAGTGCAAATTTCAGATAGGAATAACCACCATATTTAGTAAAAATCAAAGAGTATATAAAATAAGCTTAATGACAAGACAACATTAAATATTTTATAGGATACTTGTACTTATTAACAATGGCACATATAGGATTACTACTATAACCTATCGTTTCTTCCAACGCATAACTTCAAGTTAGTATTAAGCATCATGAAAACATTTTGAGCGGTCGTAACTTTAACTTAGTATGGTGCTCGTAGGCGAAGATTTAGCAAGCCTTCGCTACTTATGGGATATTCAAAGCCTACTTATACGATATTG
The DNA here is from genome assembly GCA_905146925.1 of Autographa gamma. Lineage (NCBI taxonomy): Eukaryota > Metazoa > Arthropoda > Insecta > Lepidoptera > Noctuidae > Autographa > Autographa gamma. The sequence continues at coordinate 10,015,758 of LR989858.1, forward strand.
ATTTACTATTAAAGGACAATGGGCAATTTGTTAAGGCTTTTGCATTCACAATAGATCATTGACATAAATGGAATTTGATAGGAAATATTGATTATCTGAAATATTATCTTAGACTACGTTCAATACATTGCAGGCATTTGAATAAATGTTTTCAATAAAACGATAGTGAGCAATGTATTGAAACAAAACACTGACACTTCGTACATATTTTTTATGATGGCAGGCATATTACCTATTTGCTACCTAAAATCTTACACCTAGAAAAGCTCATGTTGCAATACAATAAACGACGTAATATTATAAGCAATCATCACAGAAATCGTGTGTTAATTTCATGTTTCAATTCTTATCTATAACTCAACACTGAAGAAAAACACGATAGATTAAAAAAGTAACACAACAAAAAGTTAAAAAAAGGAATGACGACACAGTTCAGTAAACATCATTATTTAACTTGTCCACACTTCATATTTCGAACACTCATTCGGACGGCCAACTTTTTTAATGACAAAGGAAAGCGAAAGTAATGCTCCACAATAGAGCTTTTTGAGGCATAGGTCAAAAGTATTAAATGTCTCTTCGCGAACGATTTTTCATATCGCATTCGATTTGTAAAGCGAGCCTTGGTCGGTTATACCAAAATAATGTACCGAGACTAAAGGGTTACATAATTTATCTGGTTAAAATATTATAGTCGTTGAAATTTCACTTTTTTTCAGCCGTGGCTGTATGCATTGTTTTTCTCTTTCGTTTTGACAGCTTGTCAAGTTGTCATCGTGTTGCTGGCGTGGTGACGTCCAATAAATACATCGTTGTATTTTGCGGTTTATTTGTTTTTAAGAGAAAATGTTTTGATGTATTACTTGTCCAAAATGATGTTTGTAAGTTATAGTAACTGTGCTGATTGTAAGCACCTTTTATTATCAAGCGTTTTTTGCCTACGGAGTAAACAATGTACCGTTTCAGGTATACTTGAACCACAGAACAGGGTTTAAATTAGCCAGTGTTGAAATCCCAACAGCGTTAAATACTAACGGAACCGTGAACCTCGTTTTGTGGTACGCCGATAGGTTTTGACGAATGATTTGACGTGAACGTTAGGTGTTGCCACTCAGTCGTAAGTAGGAATCGTAATGCACAATATTGTTTGAAAGGTCAGCGAGTTGATAACACTATTATGAGTAAAATGGACGGCGCAATGCTGCAGCCTTCACCCACGGATAGGCTTACTAAGGCAGGGTCATCACGACTTCTTTCCTGATTGGATTGCATAATGACAACTTTTTTTTAAGCTTGATGCAGCTGATTCACTACATTATCATTATATTATATATTCATATATTAATTATAATTCATCCATAATAAAGATTAACCTGCCTTGCAATAAAAAAATGAGAAATATTGAAATTTTACGAATGCTTTATGAACCAAACTTTATTACTGGCCATGACCGTTGAACAAGGAACTTCAAAGAAATGTACAATATATAGCTTTTAATATACTGCGTTTAAGATCGCGTTAGTAGAAACATTATTGTTACATACTTAAACCCGACTAAAGAGGTTTTCAAGAGCCGTTAAAAGATTACTTTATTTTATTACTTTCTGGTTTATGGGACTTGATTTCTACCTAAAAGTAGTGAATAGGTAGTTTACCAGTCGGTTAAATAAACTACAAGATTTCCGAGCCCCATTTCTGCCTAAAAGCAACAAATTTGCCAGCATGTTAAATAAAAGGCAAAATTTTAGAGTCCTTTTAATTAGGCTTAATAATTATAGATAAGCCCTAAAAACTCGCGCTAATATCCGTACAAACATTTTTCATTTATGTTTTAGTTAAATCATTGCCTTATCTTTCGGGATATAGTGGCAGCCCTAACATGAAGTGTGCCAACAGGTCCGGCCGGGCGACCTACTTCAAAAGAGGCTATCTACCACATCCACAGTATAGTCGGCAAAAACATGTATCACTTATACTTAACGTTCATAAAAGTTTAGATTTCATACTCAGGAGGCGACTTCCTAACCGGATTCATACAATGTTGCAGTTACCAATATACAAGGCAGTTTTCGATTAGGGTTAGGTAAAAATAACTTGGAATTTTAAGTAAGAAGAGATTCGATAGGGTATGACACATACAAAACCTACATAGTGGAATCGCATGATGACTGAATCGTTTCTGAAGGATTATAGTATACTCCTGAATATGGTATAGCAACTCCCTAACATGGCAATTAAGAACCTTCATATTATGTAACTTAGCAAATAATCATTCTGAGGAAATTGTCGTTATTCGGGGATTTAAAGAATATGATCTCTTTTTCCGAAACTACATAGAGACAGCACCATATCTACCCTTTATTGCCCTTTCTATAACTACATACATATTTATAAAAATCCGTGAAATTAAAATTTATTAACTTTCGCTGTGTTTAAGCACCGGAAGCGACTGTGCGCACAAGTGTTTTGCATTAACAGATTCGTTACTGGGACAGTAACCTGCCAGAACCAATGTATGCAGGTTTCCAAAAGATAAGAATTCGGCCTTTCATTAACAAGGTCTTGATTGTAGATACGAAGACACGATGTTTAATTTTTATCTATATAATCTAAAAGAGCAGCTGGACTTCTAAGAAAAGAGTTACATTGATTTCTTTTCAGAAACCAGCTGAAATTACGAGCGGGCACACATACTTACAAACAAGTGAAACACATAACTCGCATTTTTTGTCTACGCCGCAGTCGGGTATAAGACAAAAATATCTCAATTTATAAATTGCTATAGGTAGAGCCCTTCCTTTGTCACAGCCTTCACTATTTCCTTAACTATTCTCATATATATTCTCTCTAGAAATGAATCTAGTAACCAAGAGAAATGAATTTTAAGAGACGTAACCCTGATCTTGTTCGAAGGCTCCTTTCTTCGGCTCCAATACAAAAATAATTGCGTGTAAAAGTGTTTGCAGAAACCTGTTTACAAAAATAAATCATTGATTCATTCATACAAAAGTCGACGCACTCTTACAATAAAGCCTACAGGGCCAATTAAAGTAAAACTTACATTGATGTTCGCAAAACGATAAAAACGTATAAAAAACAAAAGAATCGCGCCTGTCGGCACAATGAGTTGCAAACGTTGGAAATCAACGCTTTAATGACGTCACAGGGACAGGGATTGACAAGTGATGGCAGACGATAGGTGGAGCACATGTTACAGGGCTGCTAAAAATATTAAGAAAATTATATTGACAAATAATAAATAAATAAATGCTTACAACATCACATACATTGCTCTGAACCCAAAGTAAGTAGCTGTTAAGCCCTTCTGTTATGGAATTTAGAAACAACGAAGGTACCACAACTTTGATACATTTACAGTTTATTTAGCTCTATGTAAAGACTTATTATTTTGTAGTTATAATTTTTCAATTGATATTCAGTAAGTAACTTAACTGTCTAATGATTACTAATGATATTTTAATGAACACGAACCTGAAATCACACAACGCTGATCTAAACCCGTTTTCCTCTACTATTAGGATACAAAGATTATTAGTAAGTAGTAAGCATTTACTCATCACTAACTTATATTTGGCACAAAAATCTACGTTAGAAAACAAGAGTTAAGAGAAACAAAAGCAGAACACTAGACTAGACATAAAAATAAGCACAACCCTACAGAAAGCAAATGATCGACATTGATGGATGGGCTCAGGTGGATAGGTACTAATTGGAGATTTGCATATCCCCCTCCCCCTTCCCCCGGCCGTAGCTCTAGGCTTAATTAATACCTGAATCGAATCAGATCCTATTGAGATGCAATTCACTGTTAGATAGCGAGCTGATGTGTGTGGTCTAGGAACGGGGATGGAGTCAACAAGTTGTAGGCTTGTAGGTTGCAGATAACGGTGACGGTAGCTTTAATGAACGATATAAAGAACAATATTTTTTTCTTAGGTTTTCGCGAATGTTAGACATTTAAATAAAAATATTTTTTTACGGATTTTTTGGTGTCTTAAAATTGGGACATAATCAAAATAAATCGCGACAAAATCCGTAACATAGTAGTTTCATTTTAATTTACTTTCACTATATTGTATTAACAAGCTATATGTTAAAAACCCTTTGAAATCTAGTCTATTTTATTTTTGAACAATGCTGTGCAAATTGTCAATATATATTAAAAAAAAAACTGTCTGCGCAGGAGACTTCTGCAAGCCGGGTTACAAACCCAAATTCTTAAAATTCATGATTAACACACACACCTGCGTTTGAAGCAAAAAAGAACTAACAGGCTGAGTATGTTTTAGGAATTATTTATTCAAGAAAACAATCGTCTTGTTATTCCACCTTATTTTGTTACACGTGCATATTTATCAAAATCCATTTAACAATACACAAGTCGGCAACGTTATCATCTAAGGCTAAAGTAAATACATGCGTGTAAAGGATATTCGTATTTATTTACACGGTAGCTGTATGTGTGATGGTTATCACGTAACTAATGGCAGGTTCGTCTTTCGCGTAGATATGTTCGTATCGGCCTGAGTAAGTGTGGCTATGGTTCAGTGGTAACCGTTTTGAGTTTCAGTATGTGCGGTATCAAAAGTACCTCAACGAAATAAATGGGTATATCTAGATATCCACAAGTTGAATTTTAAAGACTATCTTCCACTTTCGTTTCATTTTTATTTGTAGTGGAACAGATGTCAACAAATTAAAGCTAAGATCCACATGAAAACTTCACGATAAAAAAAAATCGCGTCAATTTCATTCTACTCCGGACAGACTGACACGTCTAACTTACAACACCCCTCTTTTCCTTTTTGGCTAAAATACATATACTATAGTTATTAGTGGTACGTGCAGCGCCCCTGATCCTTACCGTTTCACTTTATGTGGACGACCGTCAGATTTTGATCCTCAATCAATCTTGCAATCTATGTCTTGCGATAAGATAGCTACAGAAGCCAGGATATGACAGACTGGCGCCTACGATTGTCCTATTATTATGAAGCGCAGACGCAGCGGACGTATCGGGCGGCCATCAGTCTACCCACGCCGACGTGTTGCTTGATTTATTGCTTCCCCCGCACCCCGAACCCCGCGCTCCACTTCTACACACAACTCGAGCAAAGTGGAGCGAAAGTTTTCCTCAACTAAAGATACAGTTAACCTTAAAATTGAATACCTAGATTTACTGAGAATAAAAAGTTGCATCGAACAGTCGAGATGGTTTCCAGTATTCCAAAAAATATTGCAGAAAGTGTTTCAGTGTGATCCGTTTAGTAAATTATTTATTATTTATCTTTAAACGTACTGCTCAATATACTAAAGTATTTTAAATTGTGTCACTTTTGTGCATAGTTCAAAGTCTTGATAGTGTGAAAGAAATCTTCCTTAGTCTGAACCAATCTCAGCTTCGTCCGCTATTACCTGCATCAGATATTCCACAAGGGCGTACATATAATAATACATCCGCCGTTTACTCTACAAAAAGGTCCAACGTGTCTAGTATTTCTTGTTGCAACAACATCCTGGCTAGTTCGCCATTTTCTATAAAATAAAAGGCAAATGAGCATAATCTTGCGGCGTTGAGAGGTCAGCCGTGCACTGGCCTGCATTGTCTTCCAATATTGCAGGCCATAATACCCTTTCATAGAATTTAACATCGGGGACGAACAAAGGTAAAGGGAGGCACACTAAAATTGACAACGCGAGAGTAACCACACACTCTGAGCCATTGTATGCGGCCATGTATGGGGGCAAGGAAAAATAAACGTTGCCCGTTTTTGTTTGGGACCGTGTTTACTATTTAAGAGCTGATGAAGTACAATAACCTCTTATTTATAAATATTATGAATATTATTTTAATATTAATATGTCTCACTACATGTATCGTAGCTAGTGTAGTTTTTACATTTTTGAAAATTAAGTGCAGCTCTACTTTTTTGCTATTTTATGAACAACTTTAAAGTTTCCATGTCTTGAGCTTGACAAGTACTCGATGGTCATAGTTATACACTTACTAAACTGTGAAGCCTAAAAGATTAGCCAAAGCCATTCATAGAATAATGAATTAATGACCCTTCTGAATGTTTGAAAATGAGTGCCTTGAGAAATATTGGTGCTATAATATTTACATCACCTTCCTCTATTTGACTAATACATCCACGTCATGTCATCATGCTGTCACTCCTCAATAGATAATCTCTGTTGGTCTTGAAAGATGATGAATGAACCTATACGTGTATACTTATGAATTAGGCATTAAGGGCTATTGTGCTCTCATAGCCCTATACCCGGTTACTTTATAAAGGAACAAAGGTAAGACAAACAATCGAATATCGTAAATAGAAAATTAGGCGTATCAATTATGAAGTATTGAAATTGTTTGGCCTATTTTATTTAGGTCGTATATTATTGATGAAATGATGGGCTATTCAATTTCGTTATTCTAAACAAAAACAGGAAGGGATATGCTCATTGTTGATGATCGTTTTTTCGACAACGGAGCCAAAGAAATAAGTTAACTGTATCATAATAACTCCTAAGTTAACTTTGATCCAACGGATGTACTTACAAATATTTCAATCATTACTAAGATTCCTTCGTTATTTGTATTATTTCACAACCACCACATAAACAACATACCAGTCTATCAATAAAAATGCTATTTATTGCGCCCTATTCACAACTGTAGGTACTAGATGTAGTGCCTACATACAAACCCTAGGGTTTATATACCATAACCTAGGTTAGAGACAGCTTCTGAGTATTTTATATCAAAGCCGACTGCCCGCCACTCACTCTTTGTTTATGTTTGTATGCCCTACGGTCACTGTCAAGGGTAGGAACACCAAGTAACGAGAATAAAATAGGACATTTAAAAAAAAAATACGCATAGAAAAGTTTGATAATTTTGATGTCAGATGATAATTGATTTTTCTGTTATTTGTATCAATTAAAAACTATTTTATTGTTCAATGGTATGCATTGATTTACCTCTAATGCTGTCCGCTAATAATTTAGTGGGTTCAAAACTTTTCTATTTTGTCTTTTCTCAAGCTATGTTTGATTAAACTTCTGTTCCCACTATACAGCTGGAAACTGTTTTTCATATGCCATGTGTACCTATTTCCTATTATTTTACTTAACAAACTATACTCAAGTACTCATTCTATACATTGGCACTGTGTGTTGAGTTGCAAGAAACGTTTCACAATGTAAAAAAAAATCAAAGACAATCCTATAAAACAGTTCAACATGGACATCCTACATTACTATTCCTAATAAGAGCTTTAAGTTCAATGAAGGTAACTTGAGCAATTTATGTCCGTAGCAGATTGCTTTGTATAATCTCTTACAAAGATGCCCGGGGCGGTGGTCCCATAATAAATTGCGACTTGTAACAACTATGGGGTTTTATCGGATCCTTATACCGATGTATATTGCGAGTGCGGTTATGTTAATCGGTTTTAGTGATGTGTGACGTCACGAGATAATAGAGTCGTAAAATGTGTATAATAGTGACTGTGGAGTTGTTTTGTTTTTCTTGTGCATGTGAGTGTGAGTGCATTACTGGGCGCTTTTATATGTATTTTAATATTACGTTTATTATTTCTGATGACAAAAGTTTTAATTTACTTTAGTTCTTGTGAAAATTGCATAATTTGGAGATTTTGAAAGCTGTTTTAGGTATTTGACATACATGTAAAATAAGTTCTAACACTAACAATAGCTAATTCCATACAGAAATCAGACTGGGAAATTATATACCTTAATTCTATACCTTTCCTATTAAATAAAAAAACATCTTATTTACGATCCAGTTACACGCAAAACTAGTTCAACTTCCCCACAATTAACACGCCAATAAATCGTCCTGTACCATCGATCATGCGCTTACGCAGAAAGCGACATCCAACCAATACGTTTTGATTTACGCATCACTTTCATCCAATACCGTTAAAGCTTTTGAACCTGATATCGAGGAAAGTCGGTAAAGCAAGACGGATGGTCGAGTCTTGCTTAATTTTATGCTAATGGCTGCAAGCGTGTGAAACGGAACGCGTATTGTCGTTTTAGTCGGACTTTCGTAACAATCGGTCGTGATGAATGAGGATGCGTTTGATGTTTGATTTATTTAGTACACTCTAGTTCCCAGCTAAAGATTATAAGCTTCATAGCAAATTAAATATGACGTATGTACTATATGTCCTAGCTACCTTAGCTGTATGTCTTGAGAGCTCGTGAGCTGGTCGTGTAATGCTCGTTCGTCAGATGTGGAAGCACCCTTACATAAGAGACACAAAAACAAAACACTACCCTTGGAATAGTGTGGTAATCTTCATGCTAAAAATATGTCTACTTAAGTAGACTGAGTATATATTATATTTATACCTAAAACTCTTATTACAAATCTTTTTGTTAGCTAGCAAAAGAGCCTTGTTTATTTTTTTATACTGTACCACATTCTTTAGAACGTTAAAATGATGGTATCTTAATATAAAAAGTCGAGCAATTTCCTTTATTCATTGTGTTTAGTATAATTGTCCGGATGTAATATAAAATAATAACAGTTTTATTAATAATCGGTAACAGTTATTATAAACAATTTATAACAAGAGATTAGCAATAAAGAAATAGTTTTATTAGCCCCATTCTATAGCTAATTGAGTTGTGTTTTTATTTAATTAATCAATAACTTTCGAAAATGCCTAACTACAGGTAAGTCTTTTATAATTTGTTTTAAGATAATAAGAACCGAGGAAATAGTGAAGAGTTCCCGATTGCAGTAATGTGTCAGTGAAATGCCACTGGACAGAAAATTTCAAATCTTGTAAAATTTTCTGAATAAAACTGAAATTACACGCAGCTTATACAGCTCCAAATGGGGTAGGCTCTTATAGTTCAATAAAATACATTCCTATAAAAGAAGTCCCTTATTTAGGATTGTATTTTAAGGAGAAACGCATTTATCGTGTAGTTTTTTGCATAGTTTCTAGGGCCACTCGTACTGGTACAGTGACTTCTCGAGGTATCAACCGCATTTGCGACATGTGCGCCTTCCGCCCGCGAATCTGTTGTTTTGTCAAACTTCTTCAAGCAGTCCATGAGTCCATGTACGCAAAGCCTCTGCTTATTCATCTACCTACTATTTGTCTATTTATAAAGCTAGTACTCACGTTGCCGAGGAAGCCGCTGCAGGGCTGTATCTGCGGCGGCAGCGGCGGCAGGTCCGGCGAGCGCTGCGCACGCGCACCCTGCTCCGTGTGGCCCATCGCTCAGTACACGTGCATCGCTGGAAAATAACATGCAACATTATTTTATAAACAGTGTAACAAACAAATGATATACAAAATTCTATTCTTAGTAAAAACACAATAACGTTACGATATGAATCACTTAATAATTTTATTTTTAGCACATAATTGCTCTATGTGCGGAACCTACTTCTTCTTTGGTTAAATCGACAATGGCCTAAATGTTGCCAAACTAACGGCTTACTTAATAACAGGAACATAATTGTTTATAAAGAAATAACGCACGCTAGAAATAGTGACATGTATAATGTACTGTAACTTTTCAATGAGAAAAGCCAAGGTTTAGAGCTGATCGATATTTAACATTATAATTGAATATCTTTTTATATTGCCTTTCTAAAACCGAAGGAAGGATAGTCTCGAATTAGATAAACATCTTAAAATTTAAATTTAAAACATAATTAAATATTATAGTCCTATAGAAAAAATATAAATAAATACCTAGAAACATTTTCTCACAGTTGAAGTGAAGACGGGTAATAAAGATTTCGCGATAAAAATCGAAGCAATTTTATTACATTTAGAGTCATGTTTCACTCAGGTTGAAAGGTTAATCAGAACTATAAGTTCATATCAGGCTAACGATAATATTAAGGATCAATATAATTAACCTTTGAAGCAATAAATCACTAACTTTGAAGTACAAAAATTTACCTAATTTAAGATGAAATTAATCATGTGGTATTAGAAGATAAGTAGATAGGTAGTTACTTTACTAAATATCCGCAAAATATATTTAAGCATTCGCAAATAATACAAAATGCCTACCGTTTTTTACACAAAGGAAGATCAAGAATACATAAGAAGAAAATACATGATTAGTTTAAACATCGTTGATGATATCCTGATCAACGATTCATTGTCATTTCGACAGGAGCTAGAAAAAGTTTTATTCATCCTCTGGATTAAAAGGACAAACTTCAGATTGTGATTTAATTGTAGCTAATTGTCAAATAGAGATTAAAATAATTTTAATTTCTTTTTGCAAGGACTTATTGTTTTAGCCCACAAGTAAGTGTTCTTAATAAAACTATCTTAAATCCTCTTTAGGGGCCCTTATGCCAATTGCAATTTCGAAATTGCACGAAGACAGCATGCAACAGTCACGCTACTAGAAGATAAGACTTGGTACAGTTACCTACTTCCAAATGTGTATCTGCCTGCAAAATGCCTGCCAAAACCATATCGTGACTTCCACACCACATTAAGAACATTTCACATCCAAATCGATTCTAAAACTCAATTAAAACATGCCAGTGTGTCAAATCGTATCTACATGTAGTCTAAAATGGAAGGTCACTATCCCACAATGCATTTTGTATTCTAATCCTCAAAAAATATGGTATAATTTAACTTATATTGTTTATCCGAATCTGCGACTTAATCTAGCTAATCTAACGTTATTTTTGTAGTGAAAACTAGAAAAACATGATTTTGTCATAGGATTGCGGATCTGTCGGTGTATTGTGGTGCGTGGTGATTGGTGACCAACGGTTGCTTTCCGAGGTCGTTTGTTCACCTCTCCGGCTACTACATTTATCGCGATTGATTCTCGATCATCATTGAGTTGCGAAGTTTTAGTCTTTATTTTGTTGCGATAAACATGAGGTTGAGCGTCTGCTTTCACGAATAGCTAACCCAATAAGTAAACTACTTTTAATTAAGAATATAATTGAGCAGGTAATTAATAATAAAATCCTTTTTGTAGTTGCCACCCCCTTTGTCTTTAAGATATCACGAAAGATACAGAAGTAAAACAACTTAATGGTAAAAGTTCGTTTGTGCCTGTGCAGACGAATTCAGTAAAAGACTTACAATTTTACAAATATTCTAAAAAGATAGAAGTATTCGTTGAAAATTTGGAAGAAAATGAGAAGAGACATTAATTCGGATCTAAATACAATGATGGAGAAAAAAATTAACGTCCCCATACAGAAACCATGCTAGTATAGAAAAATATTAATTGCTACAAATGCACATTATTTTTCAGTGATTCACATAATGCGTAATGCCACTTACAATTTCATCCGATTACCTGAGTTAACGAACTCAGACCAACGACCGTTTCTTTTATTCATGAGCTGATTAATAGATAGACAATGAGTTTATTGTGCATGCTTTATGGTATTATAAACTCTGAAGGAAAATATTTTCAAGAGCATTGTTGGAAAGTGGTTAAATGAATATATGTTCCTTTTGGTTAAAACTTTTCGTGTCTGAATGTGGAGTCTGCTACTTCTCCATAAAGGAGCAAAAAAAAGTTTTGAAGAGGAATAAACTATATTGGAAAATATTTACAAGTAATTACCGTGCTTTTTATATTTTTTTAAAGTCCGGTGAAGCAGTCAAAGCCTGCGCTCAGGCTAACAGCAAAGATCTCTACCAATAAAAAAAAATGTTTTTTTTTTTTAATGAAG